>OX387244.1:262955762-268171085 GCA_947561735.1 Cenchrus americanus
CCTACTACGGAGAGTACCGAAGTAGATGAATGTGACTCGCCGAGATCGGGAACTCGAAGGAAGAGGCACGCGACACACACTTAGGCGTGGTTCGGGCCGCGAGGTGCGTAATACCCTACGTCCCGTATGCCGCGTAGCTCGGATTGATAGGGCACGGTAACATAGGATGGTGCAACGTGCGCCGTGAGTTGAGATTGGATGAGGTGATCGGGGATCGGTCCCGCCTCGCCTTATATAGTCCGGGAGGGAGGTTACAAGTCGGAGTAGGGAAAGAGTACTAGTCGAGTACGTCTAGAAGACCCTACACAAAGGCTGGAACATGTACGCAGTCCTATCCGAGTACTACCCCGTGTCTGCCCTTGTGCTCCACGCCTTCGGGGTGCCGTGGGGCGCAAGTCGGGTAGTCCCGGGGCCCACCGAGTAGCTTCTGGTCCCGGTACCCACCGAGGTAGTGGGCCCGTGGAGGTCCATACGACAAGCCCCCGAGTACTTTGTAGTCGAGAAGGATAGCTTCCGCAGTCTTGACGGCCTTAACGAGTAGTCCTCAAGCGTCCCCGAGTGCTACAAGTCAAAAGTCCTCAAGAGTAGTCGAAGCATCCCGAGGCCGGAATGTACTCCAGCTCGATGTTTGAGCAATCTTGAAGTCTTCTCGAGTAGTCCCAAGCGTCCTTGAAATCCGCCTTCGAAGGTCTTCAAAAATGCCCGTCTTGTCTTGAAGCCGAGCCGTCAAGAAGATACGATTTGCGGAACCGCAATCCACGTAGGGTAGCCCCCGAGCCTCGAGCCGCGGCTCGGCCGAGGATCTATCCGAAGCCTTCGCGAGAAAATCCCGAAAAATCCGAGAGAAAAAACCGAAGGACACGTGGCACGGAGCCCCCCGAGCCTTGAGTCGAGTACTTCCTCTCGAATTTAAGGGTCTTCTTGAAGAATGTGTCCCGAGATGCTCTTGAGACCAGCCGCGTCCCGGTAGTCGAGTAGAAGTAGCCGAGCCACCGAGGTGAGGCACGTCGACTAGTAGAATACGAAGAGTCACGCGCGGCCGCCGAGTCGCCACGCGCGGACTTATCCGGCCGCCCGGTTACGCAGGCGATTTGGCTTATAAATTCAAGCCGAAACCCTTAGGGTTTTTCACCCAAGTGAGCCGGGCACATTCGCCACTTGAATCTTGAAGTAGATCCACTCCAACGAGCACCGCCGCCGCAAAGAGATCCAAGCGCATCGCCACCCGAAAGCCGTAGGGTAGCCCCCGAGCGGATGCGAGTGAAGACTCCTTTGTTCTTGGAGGATGAAGCCGTCCCCCGTCGAAGACGTTGAAGGCCGGCGGGGAAGAAGAGGAGCCATGCGAGAGCCGCCGCGGCGGTCGCACGGAGCGGCGCCGCCCCACGTCTCCACCGCGCGCCGACCCAAGCCGCGAGTGGAAAAGGTCGAAAGGTGAAGACCGAGGACTTGCCGACCCCGTTGAACTCCCGGTTCATCGGGGAGAAGGAGATCGATATGTGGAGATCCGCCGCGGAGATCCCTATCCAATGGAGAAGGCGCAAGACGAGATCCCGATGTTCTCGCGCTTCGTGGAGCGCGGCTTGCGCTCCGCGGCCGAGCGATTTCTTCAAAGGGCTTCTCGGGTACTATGGCATCGAGTACCTCAACTTGAACCCCAACCGAATCTTCCACACTTCGTCTTCGTCCATTTCTCGCGAAGCATTCTTGGGGATCAAGCCGCATTGGATTCTCTTCCGAAATTCTTCCGCGTGAAGCCGCGCCCCCGCCTCCAACCCCGCAGTAGTCGGCGGGGGCGGGATCCCGATTGAGGGAAGATGCCGCCGAGCGATGCACGGCGTACAAGCTCGTGGACTCCAACACGGATTGGAAGACGAGGTGGTTCTATACCACGAACCACCATCCCGAGTCGCCGGAGCCGAGCGGACGGCGGCCCAAGCACCAAGAGTGGTGGAACACGGAACCCACCATGCAAGAGGGGATCCGGCTCCCGATTTGTCGGGACGAATCAAGACTCGCGTGATGCGGACCGAGGGCCGAGCATGTGGCCTTCGTCCATGAAGCGTCGGATCCGGCCCGCCGTCGCCGGGATACGATGGGCTTTCGAGTACACCGGCGACGACGACACGTCGCGGATGCCGGGGGGCGAAATTGAAGACAACGACATCATCGAGAGGTTGTCGAGGATCTTCAAGGACATGCCGGGAGTACACGGCGTGCCCTGTCGAGGAGTTCTCCGCCGCGCGCCCGCCCAACGAGGTAAGTAGCCGTACCCGCCTCGTCGAGTAGTAGGCACTTGTAGCAGAGTTGCTAACGCCTTTTGTGTCTTTTTGATGCAGGACGATGTGAAGCGGTTTGTCTCCGAACCGCGCCCACCCACCGAGCGGAATTGAGATTCCAGCGGTGGAGAAGGTGAAGGAGCGCCGAGTAGTCGGAGACGACGACGATCCCGTCATCGTGGAGGATACCTCCGATGACGAAGAGGACGAGGAGACGCCGGCAGATCGCTCCCCGGCGGTCGAGGTTTAGCCGTCTGGAGCTTGCCTCATGTGCCTCTCATCCAAGACCCTCGGCTAGCTACGGAGGCTAGCCTTTGCCGCGCCGCCGAGGAAGCCGCGCAACCCCGCAATGATCGAGTACGGTGCCGACGAGTAGTTATCCCCATGTGCGGAGAGGCCGCCGGCGGAGCCCGTGGAGGAGGGCGATGAGGGCACGTGGCCCACGATGGGGGAACCGGGGCCGGAAGCCGAAGTCCGGCTCCCCGCCGAAGAGCTCCCCGGCGCAAGGGAGCGCGCCCCCCGCCCCCGAAGGGAGAGAGAGCCCGCGGCCGCCGCCGCCGAAGAGGTGGAAGCCGGCGGGGGGCGCGAGAGAACGTCCGCGCGGCCACCGCCCGCCGTGGAAGAGGCGGTTGTCGGGAGAGGCGGAGGAGGAAACGCCGCCGAGTGTGGATCGGTTGACATCGCCGCATCCTCGGTGCGCCGGCCGTGACTATCGTCCGGTCGAACTTGTAAGTACCACGCTTTCGAGTAGTACTCATTGTAGTAGCCGATGTTGTCCGATGAACCTTTGTGGATACTTGTGCAGTAAAATCCACGCACTTGGGGCCGGGACGGAGAGGAGCCCACGGCGGCGGAGGCAGAGAAGGCCGCGCCGCCCGTCGAAAAGCCCGCTCCAGAGGCCCAAGCCGCGACCGAGCCCCCGTCGCCAAGCGCCGCCCGCGAGGCGGTCGTGGTCGAAGGTGAGTACTCTTCTTGAAGCTGTAGAGCCCCAAAAAGAGTAGTCGTAGATGCTGATGCGCGTGCTCTTTGGCCGACGTGCGGCGAAGGGGGTGACACGCCCCGCAGGGGTGCCCATGCGAGGAGTTGACACCGAGGGAGCCCCGTAGGCCGCGTAGGAGCCCCCGAGCCCATGGGGGAAACCGTCGAGAAGTCCGCCGAGGAGGAGGCGGGCGCCACGTCGCCGGGGGTTGCCCCCTGGAGGTGGCGATCCCTGGCCCCCGAGGAGATCCAAGACGCGGAGCCTATCCGCTCGGCGCCAATGACGGAGGCTACGACAAGTAGCCGTGGCGGGATCGAGCTGCTTGCCGACGATCTCGTCGAGCCGGCGGTGTTGGCGCAGCATCTGGAGGCGATGCGGCGAGCCGAACAAAGGATGAAGGTACGTAGCCGTTGCCTCCCGAGTAGTCAATCCTTTCGTTGAGTACTCTGTTTGACTTGAAATTGTCTTCTGCAGGACGTCGCGGAGCGATCCCGCGCGAAGTCCAATCTGGCCGCAAGGCTATGGCGACACCGGTCGCGAGCCGAAGCCTTGGAGGAGCGGCTCATGAAGTCGAGGAAACACGCAGCCGCCATGCGCCGAAGCTTGACGCCGCCTTCGCCAAGTACCACAACGACGTGATGGACTTGCGGGCGAAGAGCGACGATCCGGTGCGGAAGAACAAAGGCCTCCGCAACAAGAATAAAGGTATGTCTCTTGACTTGTCGGGTACTTGTTGGGAGTCATCAAGCTCGACCCGTTGTTGTGTTCCCCGTGTTGTAGAACTCGAAGGCCAGGTGGAGCGTCTGAAGGGCTCGGAGATCAGCATGAAGAATCTCTTCTACCGGGAGCAGAAGCTCGCCGGGTACTTGAACTCGACTACAAGGAGTCGGCCTTCGAGTGCGAGAAGCACATGGAGTTGCGAATTGCTTCGGACCGGGATCTTGTCACGCGCTACAAATCCTTGCAAAAGTTGAACGAGGATCGTGAGGCGCTCCGGCCCGGTCGAAGGACCTTGAAGAGGTCGCCCTCCCGATCGCGAGGCTCCGGTGCCGCACCGGCGGCCCCAAGATTGCTCCGTTGGCGGATCGACTTCGTGAGGCGCCAAGCCGGCCGGCCGCCTACGTGAAGCACATGGCCAAGTCAATCCCGAAGCAGGTGCTGGCCTTCATGAAGTCGTACTTCCCGAAGGCCCCGGTGGAAGTAGTCGCCGGCGGGGGGCAGCGCCAACCGCTCGGATGAGCAAGTATGCGAGTTGCCGGGAGCGAGATGGCTCCCATCGCGGAGCAGTAGCCGATAAGCTGAATCTCCAGTAGCCCTGCATAGATAGCTAGTAGCCATGGTTGTATAGGAAACAGTTGTAATGAACTATCTCATATATCAATGAAATGTGAAGTTCCATCAATGAGTACTCGTAACCGCGATCTCAGAGTGCGGAGCGCCCATCGTGGAGTAGGTGCGAGTAGTAGTACTCGGCTTAGTAGTCCCGTCGCAGGGAGTAGGCAGTAAAGAAGTTGATGAACAATCGAACTTTATTACTGAAGAAGTGCACCTGGGTGGCCAGGGCCGTAGTTACAAGTAGTCGCCCTGGACCGGGAGGCCGCTTACATACCGAGTAGTACTGGAGCGGGTAGCCGCTTGGTGAGTGATCCGTAGATAGCCGTGGCAGTCGGGATCGCAGATCCGTAAGTAGCGCCGCGCAGGGCTGGATCTTGGAGTGTGGTCTTCTTGGTAGACCGCCGCTAGAGTCCTTGACGCTCATTGCAGCCCGGGGTCCGTAGGTAGCCGCACGGCCGGACACGGAGTAGAATAGTCCGAGACTTGAAGCCAGGACCGGAGGGTCGTTTGCGGCAAGGGGGTGTTGATGCGGTCGTGTGGACTTGAACCCCGAGTAGTCGAGTAGACTAGGCGTAGAATCGACGAGAGGCCGGTCGACGTTCCACGAGTTGTTGACTTCTTCGCCTTCAAGTGTTTGGAGGCGGTAGGAGCCCGGCCGGTCACCTTAGCCACGGTGAAGGGTCCTTCCCGGGGGGGAGCCGAGCTTGTGAAGTCCTTCCGTGTTCCGGATACGGGGGAGGACAAGATCTCCCACGTTGAAGGAGCGTTCTTTGACGTTGCGGTCATGGTAGCGTCGGATACCCTCGAGGTACCTTGCTGATTGGACGAGGGCGGCACGGCGGGCTTCTTCGAGGCATGTCGATATCAACTCGTCTGCTGTCTTCTGAGACGCCTTCGTCGTAGTGCTCCACTGCTGGCGAGTTCCATATGACATCGGCAGGGAGGATGGCTTCAGAGCCGTAGACCGAGAAGTAGGGGGATTGCCCCGTTGGCTTGGATGGTTGAGTCCGCGGCCCCCGAGTGCGTTGGGTAGTTCCTTGATCCACTTGCCCCCTTTTGAGTTAGCGCGTCGTGTAGCCGCTTCTTGAGGGCGTCGAGCACCATCCCGTTGGCGCGCTCGACTTGTCCGTTGGCCGTGGATGGGCGACGGAGACGTATCCGACGTCGATTCCGGCTGTTCTCGCGGTACTCCCGAACCGGTGGTTGTTGAAGTTGGCCCCCGTGTCCGTGATGATGCGGTGGGGTAGCCGTAGCGGTGTACGAGTTCATCCGGAAGTCGAGTACTCTGTCGCCCTTGGGGCATGTGACCGGCTTGACCTCGATCCACTTGGTGAACTTGTCGATAGCCACCGGTACCGGTTGAATCCTCCGGCGCGGTTGGCGGTGGCCCAATCATGTCGAGCCCCCGGCGGGCAAAGGGCCGGGTTGGTGGTATGGTGACTAGCTTGTAGGCGAGGGGACATGTTGCTGCTTGGCGAAGAACCGACATCCTTGGCACCGTCGACGAGTTCTTCGGCATCGCCCGGGGCGTGGGCCGGTAGAAGGCTCGCCGGGAAGGCCTTGGCCGACCGGCGTGCGGGGAGGACGCGTGGTTGCCGCGGACACCCTTGTGGATCTCCTCCAAGATGTCCTTGCTTTCTTCGCGAGGAACGCATTTCATGAGTACTCCGGAAGATGCGCCTCGCTTGTAAAGCTTGTCGCCGACGAGGACGTAAGACTTGGCGCGGCGGACGAGTTGTTCGGCTGCGTTCTTGTCGGAGGGGACCTTCGCTCGCCGAGGTAGTCGATGAAGGGTTGCCTCCGGTCCACGTCGATCATCATGACCTCCCTGCCCGGTCGATGGGTTAGGCGGGACGGTGGTCGGTGGCGCCGGCTCCGGGATGGATGGCGCGTGAAGCTCATGGACGAAGACGCCGGGGGTACTTGGGCGCGGGTGGATCCGAGCTTCGAGAGGACGTCCGCCGCAACGTTGTTGTCGCGAACGATGTGGTGGAACTCGAGACCATAGAATTTGTTCTCGAGCTTGCGGACTTCTAGGCGATGGCGTCCATGTTCTCCTTGTTGCGGTCCCGGGACTTGTTGACTTGGTTGATGACCACTCGCGGAGTCGCCGTAGACTAGTAGCCGCTTGATGCCAAGTGAAGCCGCGAGGCGGAGCCCGTGTAGGAGGGCTTCGTACTCGGCTTCGTTGTTCGAGACCTTCCGGAAGATCCGCGGGACGTACTTGAGTTGTTCGCCGTTGGGGAGATCGGGGAGTACCCCCCGCGCCTCGCGCCCTCGAGGTTGAGTGAGCCGTCGAAGTACATCACCCAATGCTCGGTCGCACGGTGGGAGTAGGTAGGCGGTTCTCCCGCCACTCGCCATGAAGTCGACTAGAGCTTGCGACTTGATGGCCGTGCGTGGCTTGAAGTCGATGGTGAGGGCGCCGAGCTCGACGGCCCCATTTGGAGATCCTTCCGTGGCGTGCGGGTTCCTCGGGATGTCGCCGAGTGGGTAGTCGGTGACGACGGAGACCGAGTACTCCTGGAAGTAGTGTCGTAGCTTCCGCGAGGTGATGAGTAGAGCGTACAGGAGCTTCTGCACGGGCTGGTAGCGAGCCTTGGACTCTGATAGAACCTCGCTGACGAAGTAGACTGGGCGCTGGACCGGGTAGGCGTGGCCGTCTTCCTGCCGCTCGACGACGATGGCAGTACTGACCACGTGAGTAGTCGCAGCGAGATAGAGCAGTAGCTGCTCGCCTTTGTAGGGAGCCGTGAGGACTGGTGGCTTCGACAGGAAGTCCTTGAGCTGGGCAAGGGCTTGGTCCGCCTCTGCAGTCCATACAAACTTCTCATGGTGCTTGAGTAGTTTGAAGAAGGGGAGACCCCGTTCTCCTAGCTTCGAGATGAATCTGTTCAATGCCGCCATGCACCCCGTCAGCTTCTGGACGTCCTTGATGCTCGTGGGAGCTTTCATGCTGGTGATGGCGGAGATTTTCTCGGGGTTGGCTTCGATGCCGCGTTGGCTGATGATGAAGCCGAGTAGTTTGCCCGAAGGTACGCCGAAGACGCACTTGTTCGGGTTGAGCTTCCAGCGGTACTCGCGTAGCGATGCGAAGGTCTCTTCAAGGTCGTCGATGAGGGTACCGGAGTCCCCTGGTTTTGACAACCACGTCATCCACGTAGGCCTCGACGTTCTTGTTGAGTTGCCGCTTGAAGCGGGCCCGGATGGCCCGTTGGTAAGTAGCGCCGGCGTTCTTCAACCCGAAGGACATGGTCGTGTAGCGAGACGCGCCAAACGGGGTGATGAACGCGGTCTTCTCCGGTCTTCCTCCTTGATTGCGATCCGGTGGTACCGGAGTAGCGGTCGAGGAAGCGAGAAGCGCATCGCAGCCCCGCCGTGGAGTCGATGACTTGATCAATCCGCGGCAACCCGAAGGGGTCCTTGGGGCGGTGCTTGTTGAGGTCGGTGTAGTCGACGCACATCCTCCACTCGTTCGAGTTCTTCTTGCGGACGAGGACGGGGTTGGCGAGCCACTCGAGATGGAAGACTTCTCGATGAAGCCGGCGGCGAGTAGCTTGGCGAGCTCCTTCTTGATGGCATCCCGTCCGTCGTCGGCGAAGCGTCGGAGATGTTGTCGCTTGGGGGTAGCCTTTGGGTCGACGTTGAGGCGGTGCTCGATCGGCTCCCCGGGTACTCCGGCATGTCCGTCGGCCTCCACGCGAAGATGTCGCGGTTAGCCCGAAGGAAGCCGATGAGCGCGTCTTCCTATTTGGGGTCGAGGCCGGCCCCGATGGTGGTAGTCTTGGTGGGGTCGCCCGTTCCGAGGTCGACCGACTTGGTGAGCACCTCCTCGGGTGGCCGAGGCTTGTTGGCGGCTCGTCGGACTTCTCTGCGGGATGTCGAGTTCGCTTGTGGCAAGCTTCTTCGACGCGGCGTAGACCTCCATCATTGGGGTGGGTACTTGATTTGTCGAAGCAATCACCACGGCCTCTCGTATCGCAGTCGTGAGAGATCTTCAAGTCCCCTTGGAGGGAGAGTACGCCACCGGGCTTGGCATTTTGAGTACCAAGTATGTGTAGTGGGGCACCGCCATGAACTTGGCGATGGCCGTCCGCCGAGGATGGCATGGTAGGAAGTCTCGATATCCGCGACCTCGAACTTGATGTATTCGGTGCGGTAGTTGTCGCGAGACGCCCCGAAGGTAAGCGGCGGTACCACCGAGCCCGGTGGGATAGCCGCGTTGCACGGGACAATGCCGTAGAAAGGCATCTTCGCTCTTGTCGAGCATGGGGGTGACGTCAAGGTTCATCTTCCCCGAGAGTCTTGGTGAAGAGGACGTTGAGCCCGCTTCCGCCGTCGATGAGCACCTTGTTGAGCTTAGAGCCCGCCACCGTTGGTTTCGGGACGAGAGGGAAGCGTCCTGGTTCGGAGAAGCCGGTCCATTGGTCCGCGCGGGAGAAGGTGATGGGCGTCTCCGACCACCCGAGAGGGGTCATAACCGCCGGTTCAATGGACATCACTTCACGGCGAGTAGCCTTTCGCTCCCGCCCGCGGGGTAGTCCGCCGAAGAGGACGTTGACGGTCTTCTCGGGTTCTTGGAAGTCGTCGCCGTCCTTCTTCTTGTTCTTCCGATCGTGAGGGTGCGGTGGCTCCGGCGTATCCTTGAGTGCATGCCCGAGCCGGTAGCACTTGCTCGGTGGTGTGGTTGCCGTTCGGGTGCCACGGGCACTTCTCCTTCGGTAGGTCTTTGAACCCGCCGAATTCTTCTTCGAGTTCCCTTTTGGAGGGCGCCGGATAGCCGCGACGGTATTGTCTGGCTTGCGCTTGCGGTTGGAACCCGAGAAGTTGTTGTTGTTGTTGTTGTTGTTGCGGCCGCCTTGGTTTGGATTCTGGCCGCCGCCGCCACCTTGGTTCTGCTTGGACTTGCCGCGGATGGCGTCGTACTTGGCGTTGGCCTTGTCCTCTTCGTCCGCCCAGGACGTGATCATGTCCTTGAGGTGGGGAATGGACTTGGGGCGGCGTCGGCCGAAGTCTTCGAAGGTGCGGCGATGGTAGAGCCCGTCCTGGAAGAGGTCGATGACCTCCTTGTCGGTGACGTCCACGACGGTAGCGCGCTTGTCGAAAAAGCGGCGCATGTACTTGCGGAGGGTCTCGCCTTGTTCCTGCTTGATCATGGCAAGGTCCATGCGAGTACCCGAACGGCCCATGGCGCCCGCGAAGTTGCTTGTGAATTGCTCCTTCAGCTGGTCCCACTTGTCGATTGAGTGCTTGTCCAGCGACTCGAGCCACGTGAGTGGGGCTTGGTCCGAGCGAGAAGGGGAAGTAGAGGCACCTGGTGTCGTTGTTGCCGCCAGCGTTCTCGATGGAAAGAGCGTAGCATCGGAGCCACCGGATGGGATCCGCTCGCGTCGTATTTGGTGATCCCCAAAGGCTTGAACTTATCGGGGAGGAGCAGATTACGAAGCCGGGGTGAGAAGGCGGGGAAGCCGTCGCCTTCGGCGGCGGTCGTCGACTTCTTCTCGCCGCAACTCTTCGATTCTGCGGCGAGCATCGTACCCGCCGTGAGAGGCGCCGGGAGGCGTGGCTATGCGCGTGGCCGCGGCCGCCGCGGGCGCCGCCGCCTCCGGCCTTTCTTGTTGGCTCCGTGGTTGGAGCCGCCGCCGCGGGGCCGCCGCCGCCGTCGGGGTCGTTGCCGCCACCACCGGCCGGAGCACCGGTGGGGGACGACTTCTCGGTTGACGTTGTCTTGTCGTGAGGGTCCGCCGGCGGTGGAGCGTCGACGGTTTGGTTCGCCCGGGATGTCGCCCCGAGTACGGTTAGGGACCGGGGTCAACATTGCGACTAGTAGCCTCGTTGTCGCGAGGCTTGGCCGGGGAGAGGTTGGCCGACTCTCTTGTCGACCCGCATGAAGTAGGCTTCCTCGGCGAGCTTGGCGATGACTTCTCCGGCCGTATGCCCCGAGCTCGCCGTGCGATCGTTGTGATCGACATGAGGCATTGCTCGAGAGTGGTGTGAACTCTGCTCTCGGCGCCGAGAGCTTCCGCAAGGTTGCGGATGGGGAGGTTGTCTCCGAGCCGCCGGCGTCGTTCGTTGCGCTTCTGTTACGTTCGCGCGGCGGCGTCCCTGTTGGCGTCGGTCTCGTCCGCGGGGGCATCGACGGACGGCTCGTCCGCGGAGATGTCCTCCGTGTACTTGTCCGCGGCCGTGCCCGAGGTTCCGGGGTGTCGCCGGCAGCCATGAAGACTTGACGATCGGGGGTACCCAAGCTTGGCTCGGAGGGTGCCACCTCGGTTGGTGTGCCGAGTCGGCTTGGGCTAGTGGTGTTCCCTCCGGAACGGTAGCGAGTCGATGTAGGCGACGTAGCGTGAGTCCTCCGTTGTCGGCTCGGCGGGTTTGCGGTCCGGCCGCAGACGTATCTCCCGGCCGGCGTTGATCTTATAACCGGCCCGGAGGCCGGCCCCCGACAAGGGAAGCTCGAGAGGAGTTGTCTTCGGACTCGGGCTCCTCGGGTCCGACCCGAAGTCGAACTCGTAGTCCGGGTTCGAGTAGAACTCGGAGAGAGGGCCGGAGTCCGAGACGCGGTTGGAGACGGCGTCGGAGTCCGAGTTGTACTCGGTTACGGGCTCCTTGCCGGCCCGCGTGGCGTAGAAGCCTCCGTGCGGGCCGGCCGGGGAACGCGAGGGCCACGCACAGAGCGCTGACGTGGAGAGGGGACCGCCTGCGATGGCTGAGGAGCCGGCTCGCATGCGATGGCCCATGGCGACGTCGGGTTCGAGTTGGAGACGGACTCGAGCTCGAAGTCAGCGTGGAGGTTGGAGAGCGAAATTTCGCCGAACTTGCCGGCGAGCTTGCCCGTGACAACTTCGGGAAGCGTCACGAGGCCTGTCCTCGAGTCGGGTTGCATGATCAAGCGGCGCTGGAAGGAGCCCACGCCATCGGCGGTGCGGACCCGGGCGCGCCGAAGACGAAGGTGTCACCGCGGTTGAAGGCGGCGGTTGGCTTGATGTGAACGGAAGCCGTCGAGTTCGCCATGTGATCTCGAGCGAGAGCCCCTACCGGCGCGCCGGTGTCGGTGTTTTGGACCGGCAACCTACTACGGAGAGTACCCGAAGTAGATGAATGTGACTCGCCGAGATCGGTAACTCGAAGGAAGAGGCACGCGACACACAATTTAGACGAGGGTTCGGGCCGCGAGGTGCGTAATACCCTACGTCCTGTATGTCGCGTAGCTCGGGATTGATAGGGCACGGTTACGGGGATGGTGCAACGGTGCGCCGTGAGTTGAGATTGGATGAGGTGATCCGGGGATCGGTCCCTCGCCTCGCCTTATATAGTCGGGAGGCGGGGTTACAAGTCGGAGTAGGGAAAGAGTACTAGTCGAGTACGTCTAGAAGACCTCTACACGGTGCGGAACATGTACAGAGTCCCTATCCGAGTACTACTCTGTCTTTGTCCTTGTGCTCCACGCCTTCGGGTGCCGTGTAGCGCAAGTCGGGTAGTCCCGGGGGCCCACCGAGTAGTCGGTCCTGGTACCCACCGAGGTAGTGGGCCCGGGGAGGTCCATACGACGGTCGGGCTCGGCGTTGCGAAGGTAGAACCACCCTCGCTCCCAGCCAGCGTTGTTTGTCGTCATGGTACAAGGGATGTAATCGTCCTTGTACTGCGCCCGCAAGGCGAGCGACATGCCGCCAGCGCGCACCGCACGGCGGGTCCTCTGCTCTGTCGTCGGCTGCGTGAACAGCTCCGCGCGGAAGAGGTGTACCCAGAGATCCCAGTTCACTGGGATCCCTAGATACCCTTCGCAGATGCCCACGAACATAGCCGCCTGCGAAGTCGCGTTCGGCGTGAAGTTGTGCAACTCCACGCCGTAACGGTGGCAGAGCGCCCGCATGAAGCGGCTCACCGGCGCTGCGAAGCCGCGTTCGTGGAAGCGGATGAAGCTCACCACGTAGCCGTCCGGCGGGTTGGGCGCGCGATCTTCTGCCGGCGGCACGATCCACTGCGCCGGTCGGCCCTCTTCGTTCACCGCCAGCTGGCCGGCGGACACAAGATCGCCGAGGGCCAACCGCGTCACCGAAGAGCGCTCCCACGCGTAGGGATCAACGATCGTGAGGGGCGGAGGGGGCGCCATGGAAAAAAGCGAAGGAACTGAGGACGAAGGACGAGAAGGAGAAGAAAGGCTCCGACGGCGAAAGAGCACGGTGGTGCGAGCTGGGCACAGACAGGAGCACAAGGGGCGAGGATGGCGAAACGCTAAGGTAAAAACCGCCGTTTTTCCCCTCCTCAGATTTATAAGGCGAGGGCGTGCTCTCCGGGGCGCGCGTCCCGCGCGCATTAACTACAGGGAATCTTTTTCTCGCTGACGAGCGGGCCCCACCACGGCCGCGGCGGCCACGCCACCGCAAACAGGCCATCATCACGGCGAAGAACTAGGAGGGCCGTGGCACGCGGTCACGTCCGCCTGCCCACACCGCCCACTACGCGCGCGCGGCCGCGGCGCCTAAAAAGGCGTGCTCGTGACGCGAAACCGTAGCCTCGACTATGGAGCATTAAAAGGCCCGGCCCCTTACCAAATAAGGAGGACCCTCGAGCGGCACGAGCTCCGGGCTCGGGAAGATTTACCCCTTGAATAAATGCAGGTGTCAGGCGGTTACCTCGGAGCCTATTCGAGATAAAACAGGCACCGCAAACGCCAATGCCGCACCACTTTACTGATCAGCGCCTCGAGGGCCGGCTCGCCCGGGCCCCTCGTTGGTTCGCGGATGCCGGGCCGGGGAGCGCTTAGCCGCCGCCCCGCACCATTTTACTGATCAGCGCCTCGAGGGCCGGCTCGCCCGGGCCCCTCGAGGATTCGCAGATGCAAGGACGGGGCCACCTAGGCGCCACCCCGCACGGCCCTACTGATCAGAGGTTCGAAGCCAGACCCTCTACGGGTTCGAACAGGCGCCCCAGATCACCAGAGTCAGGGACGACGAGGACGCGCGCATTCGAGCCGTTCCTCGAGCCCGCCGGCTCGAGGGTGCCCCACATGTGCTCGAGAGCCAGCGAGGGCAGCTAGCCGGGGGATCACACCGAGGGAGAGCTTCCGCGCCCTCGGTCCCTAGCGAACGGGACCGAGCCCCACCTAGCAAACCCATGCAAGCGCTTTAATGGATGTGTCCCTGGACCGCGCAGCCTACCCTTATCGAATGGGGCATGGGCGTCCACTCGAACCACCCGCTAACAACTCAACGAGGAATCCGCAATCCGCGACCCGTTCGATGGGGGTTGCGGAAACCTCACCCTCCGTCCCGCGGAGGGACGGCGAGGGCGCGATAAAAAACAAGTCGTAGAGCCCTACCCGATCGCCTTGAACGGGCCCAGGCTCGGGGGCTCGACGCACGGCTACACCTCTGTAGTGCACCCGGCCGGCGCGGTGCCAGCGGCGCGTGCGTCACCGAAGCCGACTGAGACATTGCCGAAGCCGGTTGGAACATACACCATGCCCTCTGACCAGGTCTCGCGGCAAAACCCCCACAGGAGTGCCCGCACTTCTGTGGGGCTTCGGGGGCTAGACCCGCGGGTCCGCTGACGCGGCCCCACGGAAAGCGTTCGCAAGACCAAGAGGGAAGAACGTCCTATCAGTAGGCTCCAGCATCTGCGGGAGCCTCAATGGCAAACCCGCGGATGCTCGGGGGCTGCGTCGGGGACGACCCTAGGGGTCCCCTTAAATGAACCGGGGAATCCGCGCTTAAAACCCACGACAAACCAAAGCCAAGCGCACCTCACTTAAACACACAAGGCAGGGCCCACGCCACGGTGGCCCCGACGGCCCACTCCAAGATCCCCTCGAACAGGCTCCGCCTCGCTCGAGGGCGCACGCCTCCCCTCGAACAGGCTCCGCCTCGCTCGAGGGCGCACGCCTCCCCACGAGCGGGCTCCGCCGGTTCGAGGGGGGTGCGCTTACCTCGAGCGGGGCTCCGCCTCGCTCGAGGGCCTCGCTCCGCCCTCGAGCGGGCTCCGCCCTCGCTCGAAGGCGCCCCCGCACACGCACGCCTATTCCCCGCACGCGGGCATTAAACGCCCGACGACGGTGGGGCGGCGCCATCATGCGCACGGGGCTCGCGCCCGGCGCCGTCGCACCAACTCCCAAGGAGGGAACCCATCCCCGCCACCGTGGGGGACCGCGCGGCGTGGCCGGTGCCGGTCCCGTGACGTCGCACCGCCCTCGCTCCGCACGGCTAACGCGCCGAGCCCTCGAAGGGGGGCCGGCTGCACCCTCGATCTGCTTTCTTGTGACCCTGCAGGGTTAGGTGGAGGCGTTAGGCCGGCGGGGCGCCATCCCCGCCACGCGCGCGGCATGGCAGTCGCCCCCGCGCGTACAAACCCACGCCGGGCGCAGTGGCAACAGCTCCGGCGCTGTGCAGCATGCAGGAACGGGGCGCCGCCTTACCTGTCACTATGTCCCGTACGGACCGACGTCAGCAACTCCCTTGAATCCGCCTGAAGACATCACGACCGTCCGCTCCACTCCTACCCTCGAGGCCACCCCTGTACGGGTACAAGATACGCCATGATGGCCGGATCGCGGCAAGGACTGTCCAGGCGGCCGCCTACTCTACGGCACGACACACCACGCCTCCCCACGTAGCTAAATAGCGAGGCATGCATGTGATTCGCTCTCTCCTTGGTCTATAAAAGGAGGATGAACCCCCTGCCGCGGGGGGGGGGGGGGGGCAGAACACAAGAGACAAGTGAGGACACAGCACATCACGCACTTGCTCTCCAATTCTCCCACAACACCTTCAGCCACTTCACCAGGGACTTGGGAGCACGCTTCCTCTCCCGCCTTGCTTGTAGCCGCCCCACTACAGGCACCCGGTCTCGAGCAATATAGTGCCTCGAGCACACCACTGCTGGACGTACGGTCCCTCGGCCGGAACCAGGATAAAACTCGTGTCATTAGTTGTTTAGCATCGACCATTGAGGGATAGACCTCGGCGCTCATTACTGGTTAGTGTCGGGACCACTTTCTGCACCGACACTAGCGAATTCGTGTCAATTGGAGGTCTAGACAGGTGAAGATGTACGTGAAGAATCCATTCGCGCGATTGATTGATTTTTGGCAGAGGAGGCGCGACGAATCGAGCCGACGGGCGGAGGTGCTCGACGACGGCCATGGAGGCAAGCGCACGCAGCCCCCTCATCTCCCCTGTCTCAGGCGGTTGCCATGAAGACCAGCCCCCGTCCTCTCCCCCGGCATGGCGGCGGTCGGCGAGCCTGTCCCTTGCGCGACTACAGCCGGCGGCCGACGTCGGCACGCACGGCGCGCTGCACGTCCTAGGGAGGAATGAGAATAATCTGACACGTGGGCGGTGGGTCCCGCACGTCAATGAGACTAGTGTTTGAGAAGACACAGCTCACGAACCAAAGAGGCTTTTGGCACAACTACTTTTTCAAAGCTACTTTTCAGAAAGTCACAATCTACAACTGCTTTTGCAAAAGCCACAGCTCAACCAAACACACCCTTAGCCGAAAAGGTTAATAGCGTGAGAAGATAGAAGTTAGTAAACACTAGAAAAGGGAAGTTAGTAAACAATAGAAACAACGCGCGGCGTTGCCGCACTAGCTTCAGCTTTTGCTAGACCAGTGTGAATACCGTGAGCAGTGTGAATAGTATTAGCATAGCTCTAGAGTAGTGGGTGTATAGACCAGTGTGAATACCATGAGCAGCGTGAATAGTATTAGCGTAGCTCTAGAGTAGTGGGTGTATAGACCAGTGTGAATACCGTGAGCAGCGTGAATAGTATTAGCGAAGCGAAAGAGATTTAAGGGAAAGCTAATATGACAAAAGCTTTACATATAGGCCTTTGTACTTTTGGACATTTGGTTATTCTCAAAATCTTGTAAACCAGAGTCAAGATATTTTGCATTGGGAACCCTTGGAAAAGTTTTTGGTCTGTTTTTCTCATCCAAGAGCGTAGAGCAGAAGAGGAGCAGACCGATTCTAGTCGATTCGGTCTGCGTGTTACCAGCGAGTCGATGACGATGGTGGAGTGTCGCGGTCCAGGGTTTTTTTATACCGATCGGTGGGGTCGAACTGGCTGGGTCCGGTATCGGTTTACCGGTCCAGTTCGTCCGAAAGTCGGTAAAAATAGGTGGAATTCGAATTTCAGATAAAAACCCCAGTGCAAGCGGTTCCAACCGGTGTACCGGCCGGTTTAACCGGTATACCGGTCCGGTTCGACCGGTTACCAGTCGTTTAACAAAAAAAACCGAAGTAGTGGAAAATTTGACGTGTGTTTCAATTTTGAATTAAAAATTGAAAAATAAAAGAAATTTTTCTAAAAATATTGCAAGGTGCATAAAATCTAATGGTGTCAAAACATTTCAAATATTAGTGCATTTAGTATTTTTGCGGGTATTAGAAGTTCAACCGACCAATTTTTTCTCCTTTTTCTTTTTTAGTTGAACTTCTAATGCCCGCAAACTATACTAAACGAATGAATATTTGAAAGTTTTTGACACCATTAGATTGTACACACCTTGAAGAAATTATGAGAATTTTGTGAGATTTTTTCATTTTTTTGAATTCAAATTCAATTTTTGAATTTGGACCGGTTGGGAACCGGTCGGAACCGGAACCGGACCGATACGACCGGTTCCCACGGTTTCTAGACTGATTCCCACCGGTTCGGTTAACCCTGGTGTGGTTAGAGCAATGTTTGGCCGCACCCGCAAGTGGGCCCAGGCGCGACCTTACAGTGGTCGCTTCCTCGACTCCGAGCCAGGTGCGCAAGCGGCTTGGCAGATGTTCACGGATAAAAGACATATCCCTCTACGATCCGCAAGCGTACGGACCCCACACCTTTTTCACCATGGGATTCCCAAGGTTCCTGTCAATCCACAGAGCAAGGGGATTACAAGCGTTCGATCTACCTTCACACTCTAACTACTCAAACTCTAACGACGATTAAACTAGAAAACAACTAAACTACACTAGAGAGAATGATTAAGATATCAAGATAAAAGACACTCGCTCACGGGTCTACGGTACTAGAGCATGCAATCGCTTAAAGACATGAAAACCAATCTAATCTATCAGGGTTGTGACCACGGTTTCGCCCTTTCCCTCCTCTCGTACTGTCACTACGCGAAGGTATTCATGATGGACACGACATATTGAATGGATCCAAGGAAGCATTGAGGCCTTTACTCCCTTTACGGCATGGTAGCGAACCTTTAAGCATTAAAGTATATTCAACACAAGATAATAGATAGATAATCCGACAAAGTATGATTACATCTCAAGATCGATTACTACCCATGGACGAATAAGGAGATTACCCCATCAAGGTGCTGGACATAGCACCGTTGATCATGGTTTCCCTTCCGACGGTGTCTTCCTTCTTCTCCACTTGTGGGTGCTTCCTTCGAGGTGGACGATCTCCCTCCGGAGATCTCCCTCCTCTCTCTCTCTAGCTTGTGGATGGCCTCCTGGTGCGAATGGCTCTCCCCTTGTCGAATGGCGGCGCCTCCAGGGTTTTAGGGTTAAAGATCCTTCGGGTGCAAGGAAAGGGGGGCCGAACTGACCCCCGAAGTGGGCTGGACCGGCCGGCCTGGGCCGACCGGCCCAGGCCCATCTCGGCCCGGTTCGGTCGCCCCTTCGCTCCCGTGGGTCCTCAGGTGATTATGCACTTTGCCCCCTCCACTTTCATGATTTTGACGATGTCATCCTTGCATCCAAGATGGAGGTTCTTCGCGCATGAAGTTCGGTCTTTTACGCTTCAATCCCCAAAGGTGTTCCTTGTAGCACTTCGGTCCTTTCCACCATTGGAAGTGATTTCATCAAGCTCATGAACACGAACAAGACTACGTAAATGTTCCTTTGAACTTATTGCGAATCCGTCCTTTATGTCTATGTTTTCCTACATAAACACAACACTTCCAAATGCATGCACATAGATGAACTTGTTATATGATTAGTGTGCCTAGTGGTGGGTTAGTTCCATAATCAAATCCAAACCAAAGTGTAATGAACATGCTAGGTGTACCAAAATACACCGTCAACAGCAGAGCAGAGTAGGCACGCACACAAGTCGTAGGGTGCAGACGTCAGCGTAGATTTGGCGGAGGATGGCTTTGGAGGCGGCGTCTTGCCTGCCTACGAGCCACGCCGGGTCCGTGCGGTCACATGGCTAGTCGTGGCTCGGAGGGGAAGGAACGTGGTGTGCTCGCCATGCGCACAGGCCTGATTGGAGCGGCGTCGTCGTGGCCTCGCCCTCTGCCAGCGGTGTCCACCTCCTCCGCAACGCCCGCACGGGCACGAGCACGACCGCTATAGGCCTCTACCGCCACCACACTATGGATTGTCGATCCTGTAGGATCTAGGATACCGACTAGAGGGGGGTGAATAGGCGGTATAAAATCTAAAAGCACAACACTAGAGAAATTTAATTAGAATCACGAGGAGGATTAATTCTCTAGCTATTCTATTCCTATGTTGGGGGTTTGCAACCTAGGGTGACAAGATACAATTCAATCTCTAGAAAGTAAAATCTCAAAGTAAAGTACTTGAAAGGAAATTGAGCAAAGAATTAACCGAGTACAAGAGACAAATTTTATCCTGTAGTATCGATGACTTGCCGGTCACCCCTAATCCACGTTGAGGTGGATCCAATGTTCAACCACTCCTCTATCAAGGCGCCGCTTGATCTTGAGCCGGTTAGAACCAAAGAACCACTCCACACCTCGATTCCACTAGAGTTGCTCTTCACCGCTCCGGTGAGGTGAGCACAAGACCTCTCACAACAAGAGATCTGGAGCCACGCACAATCTTCTTGCGAGCTTCAACGGATTGTTCCACCACCAAGCCGTCTAGGAAGCGGCAACTTCCAAGAGTAACAAATCAACCACTTGCTTGATGATACCCTAGTTCCACAAAGATCAAAACCTTGATGCAATACACTAGATGCTCCCAATCTCACCAAAGATGCAACCACTAAGCCAAGTGAGTCAGAGAGAGGATGGGAGAGCTCTACAAGGGAGTATGAATCTTTCAAAGTGCCAAGCACGAGCCTCCCACTAGTACAGTACTCAACATCAATGACCAAACGGTTTGGTCACGGTACATGCAAATTTGGTCACGGAACATTTTTTATGACCAACTTATGACCAAATTGAATTGGTCACAGAAGCTCCGTCACATTTGGTCTACCATGACCAATCGGTCATTTTGGTCATAGAAGTGGAACTTTTCCATGACCACCACGTTTTTCGTCATAGAAGTGTATTTCTTCTATGACCAAGCCAAATGGTCACGAAATTGGTCACGGAAGGGGATGCCACGTGGCACGGCCCATGCCGGGCCGCCGACGTGGCAAGGCGCATGCTGACATGGATATGATGACGTGGCTCTTTGACACAGCGCCACGTGTCGTGCTGCGATTTGTCCACGTGTCGAGCTCTAAATAGTCCACGTGTCGCACTCTGGTTTGTCCACGTGTCGCGCTGCGGCTTGTCCACGTTTTGACATGGCTCGATGCCACGCTGGCTATCTACATGGACAATGACGTGGCTGCCTACATAGACGATGACATGGCAGTTGATGTGGCAATGATGACGTCACCACCACATACACAATTCATAGATGAGCCTAAATGGCCAATTATTTCACTGATTCTCTTTTTTATTCAAGCTCATCCAGAAATAATAAAAATTCAAAATCGCCAAATTTAAACCCACTTATTTCAACAAATTACATAGCCCAGATCACATACATGCTCACAACAGTACAATATAATATCTGATAAATCTCAAAAAATAGAGATTCGACATCTCATGTTACATTTAGAATCACATCACCATATAGTTGATTACATTATGCTTTCATCTTGCGTCCACTAGACCTCTTCGTCAATAACCTGCAGTCAAAATAAAAATATGCATTAGCACCATTGTATGTATATAGTACTCAGCTGCTAACAGATTAAAGTAACATCAACTATACATGAAAAATTTTACTTTGACCACACCATATTTAAAAAACAACACCAGAAAATTATTAATTGTGTCTCGTTTGTATTCAGATAGTAGCATACTGTTCAAGGAGCAAAACAACAGCAGTACTAATTGTGCCTCATTTGTATTCAGATAGTAGTATACAATGTTCAAGGAGCAACACAACAGCACAAAAAGAAGAGATCCCTGAAAGACCGTATCTAAGTTGTTAGTCACCCTCCAGCAGTGTATTTTGCATTAGCACTTGTGATTCAGAATTAGACAATACTTAGCAAAACATAGGCGTGTGCATATAGTGTTGTTGCTGCTGCACTCAACATATGACCGCCTCTACTGGTAGGCATATCCTATAGTCGATGCATGCAGATCCAAATATTTAAGAAATGAAAGCAAGCAAGGAGATCATACGGATCAAGTCAGTTTCATTTGCAGTAGTTCAAAGGGGAGCTATGATATATGTGATACTTTCAAAATTATTCTGCACTACCCGCAAAACAACTCCTTAATCAAAACAAGGAATAATACGTCTGGACTTCAGAGCAGTTCAAGGGCATGAGCCTAACCAATGTTATCAACCAGTACAAGCAAATCAATCACTAAATATGAACCAGTAAATTCACAAAGGAGAAAAAGGCAAAAAAATGCATCACAGATCCACTCACAAAATCGTCAGTACCTGCCGGTCTGCTTGACCTCCATGGGCACGCCCACCCTCCCTGTGACCAAAACCACGTGTCATCCTACAGGCAATCAGAAGGAACATCTGAGATTTGACAGACACAAAAAAACATCTGAGATCAGAAGATTTGGATCTCACCTGCAATTGCTATAGAGCCAAGTTTTGTTGCAGGCAAGGAAGACAAGGCACCAAGGAAACCACCCATAGGGGTGCGGGCAACCCTGACAACACATACATCTGCGAGCAAGGAAGAAAAAGTTAGTGACTACAGAACACAGCCAAACCATCTAGAACGCGCCTCTCTCCCATTATATCTACAACAATCTGTAAACCATGCTTACGCCTCATGCTTATTGGTGGTACAAAGAAACATGGAAAGCAAAAACTGCACTACTACTTGTGAATCACCCATTACAGTTGGCACTTGGCACTACATATGTTGTAAAAAACAAAAATAATGCAGGAGCTGCTAGAACCAAGTAGACGTGTATCTTAGTTAACTATTGACACAGACCCCAACCAATGACATATGTGTAACATATATTCGCAGTGCGATCAGAAAGATTTAAATAACGACAAACTTTGGAGAGCAAAAGGATGCCATCAAGCGACCACCAGATTACAAGAACACAAGGATAAAAGCAGTAGCATGGAACACCTCGAGCTCCTCATGGCCGCAGACAGAAGCCATAAGGTAAATGAGTGTCAGAACTGGGAAAGTAAGCAAGGGATGGTGAAGATCTTACATTGCCAAAGTACCGGTCCGATATCTCAACATAGTGATGGATGATTTGAAGAGTTTCCAGTTCATTGTCGGCAGGATCAATGCACATGCAGAAGTAAAGGCTAGCATACCTTCGGTATTTATAGGAACAGATTAGTCAATCAGGAATCAGTGCTATGTTTTTTTTGAAACAATCAGATTTATGTTTCAGATGAGTAACATTGGCGAGCATCTTCACCATTTCCTGGTTACTAACAATTAGGAATGGAATTTCCATAACGATCATGCAGAAGGACTCCTCACCTCTTGTACACGACTCTGTAACCTTGCCAGTCAACAAAATTGCACAGCTTGGGGCCTCTCGTCAGTACAAGCGCACTTATTTCTCTGATTACCTTTTGAATGACAGCAAACATGTCAATATGTGTTGTACACCATACTACCATAGGATGCATGAAAGATACTATAGGCTCCAGTCAAAACAATGATAAACTGCAGTGCAAACCTGCTGATGTACTCATACCTTGCATCTTTGCTTCTGTGGATATGGAGTGTACCATTTTGTCAGCCTCACCTTCCCTTGCCTACTGATGAGAAGCACAAAATGTATCTGACAGGCAAAGCAATACTGTTATGTTTTCTACACGAAGTTCACTTCTCTTCATCAGCATGAAACAGACAGAGAAACAAGGAAATCAAGCGGGCCGGTAGGCGAGCTACTCGAGGTCCGCCTCCCGAGCTATGATGAACACAATTTCCCGGGTTCGGCCCCGATCAAGTTCGGAAAACGGTGTGATTGCCCCGACGTATGGGCCGATTTCCCAGTCTCCAGTTTGCAATCAGGCACAAGCCAAGCATCCATGCCCGGTTGCCCACCAAAGGCTCGAGCTCGAGCATAGCGTCCGGCTGGTCGCTCCAACCGGATGCGTCGAACCGCGAGCGGGCGGGGGCCTCCGCCACTCCGGCCCTCGCTGTGGCATGCGGGTGAGATGTATCATGTACGCGGAGCTGGTTGGCCCTTGCAAAGCTAGTATACATACATAAACCGAAAATTCAGCCTGACAGAGCCGAAGTCCTCCGCCCGCCTCCCAACAAAGTCAGATCACTGCAACTAACAGTGGCGTGCCCATTGCGCAAGATCTCCCGGCTGGTTCTCGAAGTCCGTTCGAACAGAAAAGAAGGAACGAAACGAACGATAGATACCTCTGGGCGCGATGCCGTCGGAAGCCATGGCCGCGCCGCCAGTCCGAAGAACTTCGAAAACCAACCGAAGAAGACGACCTGCTGCTGCAACAAACTAATCGGATCGGATCCGAAAATTAACACACGGCTAGCTGGCATTAGGGCTCGCGGTGCTCGATTTCGCACGGCGGGAAGGGAAGGATGGGGGGGCGGGGCGGGCATACGCATACCTCGGGGAATTTCTCGCCGCCGCCGGGTCACAGTCGTCGCTGGAATTTCTGGGGGTGGTTGGGTTCTGGGGAGCGCGCTTGAGGTGGATCTGCGGGGGAGAGTGGGAGCAGGGGCGGCGGATCTAGGGAGGGGGATGGGTGAGGCGGGAGAGGGGAGGAGGAGAGGGATGGGGTTAGGGTTAGGGTTGGATGTTGCGTTATATACCAAGGAAACACGATGAGAACCATTGGATCGACAATCGATGGCTGCAAATCGTTGGGCTATTTGGGCCGACATGGGCTTCTCTGTTTATTGTTTTTCTTTTTCTTTTTTCCTTTTTATTGCACCATTGTGAAGTAACACTAAAAAATAATTATGTTATATGTACAAATATATTTTTTATATATAACAGTATGGATACAAGTTTTCATCTAGGAGTTTCAAGATTTTTCGAGTGGATTTGCTATTTTCTATCATTTAAATGAATTTCTACGTGTTTACCGAAAGTAATTCAAAATTGACCTATATGTGCATCTAATAAGTTGAAAAAATTCAAAAAAAAATTATATTTAGGTGCCTATGGTCCATTCTAGGCCACATCTAGGAGACTGACGAAAAATTCAATTGTCTTGTAGGAAATTTCAAACTTCTACTAGTCACTTTGTTATAAATAATGATAATAATAAATAAAACTTATCAAAAAATTATGTAAATTGGCATAGGATCATTTTATCAATGTACAAGCTTGACAAAAAAGTTTCATAAGATTTTGTGAAAATTGGAGTATACATTGTTCATAAACTAGCTAGATCATCACATTGTTTCATACAACTCAACTTAAACTTCAAAGTTTGTACACACTCAAATACTTTCTTACTCATGGGCACCTCAAATTTGGATGCAACCTTGTGTTGGCCATAACATTAGAGAATATTAAGTTATATTAGCAATTATTATGAAAAACATGTTTTTTATATTCTCTTTTTAGTTGGAAAAGATATGTTGTATGAAAAGCAATCAAGAAATAGTAATTAAGATACAAACAAATGGCACTGAGTAAAACATCTCGATTTTACAAAAAATTAGGAAAAAGAATCAACCGATTTGGAGTTCGTATGAGGAAGAAAAACTGTTTACAAGTTTTAATCCGAGGAAAAAAAGAAATCGGTCCTTCTTCATGAACACGTGACGAACTGGAATGAACTGATCGATTTTTCTTTTTTTCCTCAGATTAAAACTTATAACTAGTCGTTCTCCCTCATACGAACTCGAAATGAGGTGATTCTTCTTCCCAAAAATTTTTAAAATCAAGATTTATCAAGTTATGGTGCTGGATTCAATCATTTATTCATGCAACAAAACATGAGCAATTCAAATTTTAAAATCCAAGTTTGACTCGGTCAAAACTCAGTCAAACGAAACACGAAATGAACTCGGATGAAAATCTTTTGAACACAAAAGTTTCATAACTTGTCGAGACTAACAAACTTTGTGTAGGTCAAATTTCCATTTGAGGAAGTGGTGATATTATGTAGTTCAAATATAACAAGCCACTCACATAGTTTAAGGAACTATGTGAGTGACTTGTTATATTTGGACTACATAACACTCAATTTTTTTGAAATGATTTGAGATTTTTTTGTGGTCATTTGTAGCAAACAATACGGTCCCTCACAAGACCTTACATTTTTTTGACAATTATTTTAATTTGTATAATTTTTTTCGTGTTGTGTGAGACAAAATATGGTGAATTATACATTGAAAACTCTATAATTATGCAGCGACCTCCACATGTATTTGTTTCCTAGGACACAAGGGACCTTGTGGCGAAGTTTGGCGCCATTCCTGATCTTTTCGAGGGTGAGCCTAGTTCAACACAGAATTACCGAGCGAAGTCGCGTGGAAATTCAATTAATCTGAAAAAGTACCAAACGAATTCCAAAAAATCTCAAACTCGGTGGTTGCTTCACAAAAGGTATTTGGAGTATGACTAGGCTGGCCTGGCTTCGGACGGCTGGGCGGCAAAATTTTTTTTATTTAACAAATATAATTTTTTTAGAAAAGTTGGCACGGGAGATTTTAGAAAAAATTAGGAAAAAGTATTGGCCTAAAATTATCATGCTCACCATCCTTTCTTGCCCTAAACTTCCATGTACTAATTTTGAAAATGGAATTTGTAAATCAAATTCAAAAATAAAGAAAGAGTGGAAAATCAAAATTGTAAAGAAATTTGAATTCAAATGTTTAAAAAATAAAGAAAATAGAATGGAAAGAAAAGAAGAAAATGAAAAGAGAAAGAAGCCCATAACCCCCAGCCGGCCCGCCTCCACCGGCCCAGACTACCTTCTCCCGCTCGCGCACCAGCCTAGTGGCCGGCTGGTGGGCTGAGCAGGCCGAGCCGGATGCCTGGGAGAAAGTCCAGGCAGGTGTGGAGAAAGACCAGGCAACTGTGACCAATAGGATTATTATTCTGTGACCATTTTTTCCTATTCGTCATTATTCCTTAGTGGCCTGGCGGCGTAACACCTCATCAGTGACCAAATTATGTAAATCGTCACTGAAAACTACACTTCTATGACCAATACATAAATGGTCACGGGGAAATGGTCATGGATGTGAGGTTTTCTACTAGTGTCCCAACCCGGGCTTGGAGTATTTATACTCCCCTTCCCGTTACTAGCCGTTATGTCAAAAACGCGTACCTCGCGGACTGTCCGCGATGCCCTCACGGACTGTCCACGTTTGAATTCTTCCAATGGTAAAAATGTGAAGTCAACAGCTGGCAGAGGTGCCCGTTGGGCCGGGCGGACTGTCCGCCAGGACCCCGCGGACTGTCCGCCTGGGCCCCGTGGACTGTCCGCAGGCAGGCCGCAGACTGTCCCCTCGATCCACCCGAGCTGCACACTGTTCTTTCTAGTTTCGAGGTTAATAACGGACTGTCCGCCATAGACCCGCGGACTGTCCGCCCGGAAGCGATTTTTCTCGAAAAAACATTGCTAATAACCTTAGATATTAAATAAATCTCAATGACCCGCGGACCGTCCGCCCCAGGGGCCCGGACTGTCCGCCCCACAACAGAAAACTGACTTTTCTTAAGATTTTCAACGAAACCTTTTTAACAAACGAAGTCGCCACTCATCTAAATGCAATGCATGCAAATTCTTGATCAAAGCGGCACTATGGAAAGTCAAACCAATGAAATTGATCCCTCTTGATAGTACGGCTATCTATCCTATCAATCTGGTCATTTATCATCCTCTAATCGCCTTATGACCGGCAAAAATAAAAATCCTATCTTCTACCTTTGCCTTGAGCTCTTTCCAACACATGCCATACAAGACTTCCTCGTGCATACCTCATGAGCTCATTATTTCACTGGACTAACCTATTCTTATAACTCAAATAAAAATGTTAGTCCACAATGATTGTCATTAATTACCAAAACACGTATTAGGGGCCTAGATGCATTCAGATCCGTCGTAGCATGGGCTCTCCACGAAATCTGGCTGCCAGATCAAGCGAAGATGTTCGGGGCAACAACGCGCAGATGGGAGCTTGGGATCGGGAGTGGGGGAGAGGAAGGAGGTGCGGGGATGGCCGAGGGCATGCCACAACTGTCAACGAGAGGAAAGGGAGAGACGCAGAGTGTGGTAGGCTGCAGGCCGTGGAGCGAGCGAGGGGATTCACGAGTGTACCTTGTACGGGTTCGTTCAGGCGGTGAAATACCCACACCGAGCCGACCGAATGATCTTATCACTCTCTCGCCAGATCTAATGGTTGTTAGGCTAATAGGTGACGTGACGTTATCGCATGGTGGAGCTTGAACCCCGGATTCGTAATATAGAGGTATTCCCTCTGTATCGAAATACTCGTCGTCGTTGACTTTTTCTTCCAACTTTGACCATTTGTCTTATTCAAAAAATTATCGCAAATGTGTAAAAGGATAAGTTAAGCTTAAAATAATAATGTATGTAGCAAGCAAAGTAAATGATATTTCATAATTTTTCGAATAAGACGAATGGCGAAAAATATTTCGACACAGAAGGAGTACTTTGTTTGGTATCCAATCCAACCTTATACTAAACCAAAATATTGATTGGCATATTTTATTTCGACGGCTGCCTTTGACTTGTATGTTAATATTTAATGAAGATGCAAAGCCAAATGCATGCACGTCGAGAAAAGTTATCATCGAGTTCTCAAGCCCGTTAGTTTGGAGTCATCCTATTTTAAACTTAAAATCCAAGTATCTAAAAAATCTATTGTTTAATTATAAGCCTTGTTTTATTTGGCTGGCCAAGCCGTTAACCAACAATATATCTAACAATACATGACTTTTTTGTGATATAGTCTATTTTAAAAAACATACCACTGTCACATAAAAAGTACCATAAGTTAAAAGATTTCCGGAATAAAATGGAATACACCTAATAATGAGCGAGAGTGAGCAACAAGGCTAGTTTTTCTAATATCGGGTTGCTTCAGTGATCTTCATACTAAATGGATTTCATCGGTGAAGGAAAAAAGAACTTGATTTTTAGTTTAATTGTGCTTCAACTTGCCAAAAATATGTGAAGGAGTGGCCTTAGTGTTCAGGCGGTTCTGGTCCTCGGCGCCTAGGCCGCTAGGTGACTTGGGGTGTTTGTGTGGGCAATTAGGGTTCCACCAGGTTTTCTGATCTCGTTCTTCTTCCCTCTATTTGTGATCGTGAGTCCAATTCTGTCCTAGTTCCAGAGTGTCCACGTTCTCCCAGATCTCCTTGAGGAGCCTGAACCAATCTGCTAACTAACTGGTGTCCCTCTCATGATCCACGTGCTTGGGAAACGTCCATATCCCTGTTCGGTGGAATCCAGAGTTGCTGAGATGGAGGCGGTGGAAGGATTGATGGAGAAGATGAAGCTCTCGGAGGCGGAGAAGAAGGGCATCCGGGTAGAAACGACCGGTCAGGCGAAGGGGAAGACGAAGGAACCGCAAGCAATTGGCAAAGTGCTGGCAGAGAATTTGGTGAACGCTGAAGGGCTTGCACATGCCCTAGGGAAGATTTGGTGTCCGATCAAGGGTGTGCATTGCAAAGATCTGGGTGAGAATAAGTTTCTTTTTACTTTTTTCCAAGCATCTGGCAAGAGAAGAGCGCTGGAGGATGGGCCTTGGATGTTTGGAAAGGATCTGGTTGTGATGATTGATCTAGATGATTCAAAATCCATTGAGGAGATGGAATTCACTTTTGTTCCGATCTGGGTGCGTGTTATGAAACTCCCATTTGGTATGATGAACAAAGCAGTTGGCGAGGCGATTGGCGATGAAATAGGATCCTTTATTAGCATGGATCTTGGTGAGGATGATACGACCAAGGGTCGTTACCTACGTATCAAGGTGAGGGTGGACATTAGGAAACCACTGATGCGAGGTGTTACAGTGTTCACAGGAGAGGAGGACAAGCCTGTTTGGTGCCCATTGGAGTATGAGTATCTGCTTGACTTTTGTTATACGTGTGGCATCATTGGCCATACGGACAGAAGCTGTGAAATCAGACTGGAGCGAGAGGAAGTGCAACAATTCAGCAAACAATTAAGGTGTATTCCTAGTAGGGGCAGAGGAGGAGATGGTGGTAGCTGGTCAGGTGGTAGCAAGCAACTCTCGCAGTGGAAGGTTGGAGGTAGAGGGAGTGGTGATCATTCGCGGGGCTCGAGTGACAGATTTTCACTAGGCCGTGGAGGAAGTGATGCACCGTCATGGCGAAAGGATGTTGTTCTCAAGGGCAGTGGAAGCGGCGGGGAGAAGAGTAGGAAGGAGGAAGAGGAGGTGACCAGCCCTTTGAAAGTGCTAGGAGAGCAACAAGTTACTGAGGGAAAATAAAAAAAGGCTCTTTTCTTAATCAAGGAGAGTAGAGTTGATGGGGGTGTGGGAGGAGCAGATAATACAGATCCTACAGATTAGGATGTGTTGCAGGAGGAGGTGGAAGCAAATAGTGCCATGCACGTCGATAAGGAGGTAGGAGGAGATGTGACCGAAGTTCCTAGAAGTGGAAGAGTTAGAAAAGAAGAAGGCGGGAGGGGAAGGAAATACAAAAAGCTAAAAAGAGGTAGGGCCAGAGCGGAGGGGAGCAATGCCAATTTGGTGGGTACGAAAAGGGCGATGGAGGAGAATGAAGGAAAAATTGTCAGTTAGAAGAAGATGAGAACCGAAGCAACAAACGAAGTGGCGGGGCTGTCGGGATAGCCCTGCAATGATCAATGAAGATTCTTGCTTGGAATTGTCGGGGGTTGGGGAACGACCCGACAATTCGAGGCCTTCTGAACCTTCAGAAGGAGGAGGGCCCCGATATTATGTTTCTTACCGAGACTAAAATGGATAGGAATATGATTGAAGAATTGCGGTGGAGATTGGGACTCACCAATCTGGTGGTGAAGGACTGCACTGGGAAGAGTAGAGGCCTTGCAATTTTCTGGAGGAAAGGAGTGAATTTCCAATTGCGTACAGCGGCTTGGCTGTATATTGATGGAAATGTGGTGGAGGGGGATGGATTTATTTGGCGACTCACAGGCTTCTATGGAGAACCTGTCTAAATTGTGTGTCGCGTGTCTCTTCCTTCGAGTTACCGATCTCGGCGAGGCCACATTCATCTACCTCGGGTACTCCCCTTGGTAGGTTGTGAAAGGACCTTGTGATGCCTAGAGGGGGGGTGAATAGGATCACTTCAAATTTCTGAAACAAAAGCAGCGGATTAAAACTCTTGTCGGTACTACCGACGTGGTGCCGGTTCTACCGACGGGGTCGGTACTACCGGTACTGTGCCGGTCGGTACTACCGACAGGCAGAAATAACTTAAAGCGAAATTTGAAATCTGTGAGGTTTCTAGCAATTCTACTTGAATCAAAGTTTAAGTTTAGAGGCTAAGAACCACCTGCAACCACAGAGATGAGTTGGATAGCAACCAATTGATAGATCGGACTAAAACAAGTTCTAGGGATCGTTAGAAATAAAGAATTCAAGCAAGCAAAGGAGACACAAGATTTAATCCGAAGTTCACACCCACAAAGGATGCTACGTCTCCATTGAGGATCCCACAAAGGGAGGGCTATCACCAAGAGCCTCTTTTCCTCTTCCAATCCCCAGAAAGGAAGATTGGTGCTCACTAAGAATTCTCCACCAAGGAGAGGGCAATACAAACGATCCTGGGTGCACCACACCAAGAGGGCACTCGCGGGTGACGCCTAACCGTCTAGAAGCAAGCTTCAAGAGTAACAAATGCAAACCAAAAGCCCGGAGATGCTTCAAGTGCTCTTGAGATGGTGAAGATCGATGAGGCTCTCAAAGCTTGTGCACACTTCACTAGAATTCACCTCTCTACTCAAACCCTAGCTCAAGGGAACCAAGGATTAGCTCTAGAGGAGAGGGGAGAGGTGGAGTGAATGCTCAAGGAAGTGTTTGTCCCGTGGTTGGTCAGCAATGAGTGAGGAGGGAGAAGGGGGCTTAAATACTAGGGGCTAAAAACTAGCCGTTACTGTGCAGAATCGTGTAACCCCGGTACTACCGAGGGGGGGTTTCTGAACTAAAACAGTACGGTCATCGGTAGTACCGACACAGGGTCGGTAGTACCGACGCCCTGGCTAAAACACGCCAGTGAAGCCATATCAGTATACCGGCCCTGCGCCGGTACTACCGAGGGGTGATTGCCGGTAGTACTGATGTGGCGTCGGTACAACCGACCCAGGCTGAGATTTTGGGAAAAGATAAGCAATTGTGCACATGCCAACTCTCAACTCTTCTCACTCACTTGGATTACCTTCTAGAGCACTTTTATCATCTCTTGACTATCGATATACATCCCCCTTTATAGTACGGTGTTTCCTATACTCAAATTCAAAAGTAAAAAGAAATAAAGCTTTGATCCGAGTTGAAAACCACGACTTGAAATTGGGGGCCTTCCTTTGATCAACTATATGAGTTTTATTCATTTAAGACCTGCACACATCTTGTCAAAGCATTAAATATCACAAATCGTGCTTGTCATTATCACCAAAATAATTAGGGGCCAAGATGCACTTTCAATATCCCCCTTTTTGGTGATTGATGACAACCACAATTTGTTTATATAAAAGATGTGTGTATTTGACGAATTTGAAAATGAAACTCCCCCTAAATGTGTGCTTTGACTTTTATGAAGGCCTCAAATGCCCATCACACACTTAGAGGACTTTTCACTCTCAAATTGTATACACAAGTGCATGAGTGTGATATATAAACCGTGATGCATATGACATGATATACAAAACAATAAAGTGAGAGACAACAAGCATCAAAAATAGATAAATAAGGTTCCTCACATCACAAGCACAATTTAGGTCTTACAAATTTAAATGAGTTCTAGGTTCTTCAACAAGCATTACACCACACAAATACACAAATAGTCCATACATGTCCACACACCTAAGGATAGATAGATAGATAAATGAAGAAACAAGCCCACACCACACATGAGTAAATTGTGAGCTCACTCCCCCTTTGGCATCAAGCGCCAAAAAGAGGAGGCCCTTCAATCCTCATAGTCATGTGGAGAGTGGGCAGCCGGAGAGGAGTCGTCGTCGTCGGTCTCACCACCACCAAAGTCCTCATCGTCGATGTCGGCCGGAGGAGCTCCATACATCAAGGATGTGTCGCCGTAGATCTCCCAAGGGTTGTAGAAGTTTGGTGGAGGAGGAAAGTCCATGGGCTCGCGGACGGGAGAATGCTCAATGTTGTGTTGAGCGAGCAAGGACTTTTGGCGCGTCTCCAACTTGAGGAGCTGCTCGTCAACATGCTGCCTATGTGCCCGAATCTCCTGTGCATTGTGTTTTCCGACATTGATGCAAGCAAAAAGACCTTGAGAGAGGAAATTGAAGATACTCTTTTTCTTGCCGGGGGGAACGGTGCCTCGAGATGCGGATGGCCCACGAGAGGAGGAAGGTGGCTCAAAGGTGGATGGGCCACCGGAGGAGGAGCCACCCGCGGTAGAAGGACGAGGAGGGGCATGCTTGCCCAACTTGAGAAGCCTCTCAATGTTGCCTTTGTTGGGCTTGTACCAAGAATGAGTCTTGTCGGGGAGGATATCAACTCCCGCCACCTCACAAATCATCTTGAATATCCAAGGGGCATATTGGCAACTCTTGTTGGCGGACACGGAGCACACAATGATCTCTTCCCAAATGAAGTTGAATATGCTAAAGTCCTCCTTGCCCGGTGCCATCCTCACAAGGATCTCTTTTGCCACATTGGAGATATTGGTGTTGTCTCCTATCTTGGGAGTGAGAGTGTAGCGAAAGAGTTGATTCAACATCCGATAAACCGGCTTCATCCCATGAGTGGTGCCAAACTCCACCTTGCCATACACAGAGTCATACATGAAAGCCATCTCACTGTCGAGAGGAAACTCTCCACCATGCAGCTTGGGACGACCGAGATCCTCCTCACCGAAACCAAGGATTTGAGCAAAACGCTCATATGAGACGGAGAGGGGCTTGCCTTGGAGGAGCCAATGAAAGGTCCGGGTCTCACGGCGGATGTAGAGGTTGGCATAGAATTGGGCGACCACTTCTTCATTCCAATCATAGTTGATTGCCATCACATTGGTCATCCCCTTGGCATGACATATATCAATCGCATCATTGATGGCCGGAATGTCAAGTGACCTAAGGAGATCCCAATTGATGGACTTCATATCAATAGTCATGTGGTCCTTGCTGAGAATAACTGACTCATACCAATCGGCATTGAACTTGAGCCAAAAGCGGATGTCCGCATCAAACTCCTTTTGCCAAAGAGCGGGGTCGGAGTACCTTCCTTGTACACATTGTGTGACCCCCTTGTGTAGTCTACCATCCTGACAATGCCCATCTGAGTAGCCGGACGAGGAGGGATAGACGGCCGAAGGATGAACGAGGAGAGGGTTTCCAAGGAGATGTCCTCATAATCATCATAATGGTCATCGGGTTGGTGAGCTTGCTTGGTTCGAGCACGATGACCTTGTCCCGTGGACTGGCGAGGGGCAGCCGGTGGATTGGTACGACCACGACCACGAGGAGCTTGAGAGCTAGCTCCCCCTTTCCTCTTCCTTTGAGTGAGAGGCACGTCGTCTTCATCGGATCCTTCACGAACCACTTGCTTGCCGGCGCTACCCATCTGGAGGATTAGCAAAGAGTGCATAAGATGGGTGTATCGATTATGGAAAGGGATGGCTCAACCTAGGGGAGAATCTCAGTTGACAGCCCCCATCGGTACTACCGACATGGCGTCGGTACTACCGATGGGGGTCGGTTTTGGGTGAAAAAGGTTGAATTCGGATGATTTAGCCAACCAAAAGCTACGATATCATAGATACGAGTTCTAGGATGGACAAGATGATGATTCCCTAAAGCATTGCCTCTAGAAACAACTACAATAGGAGATCGATCGGCGGAGATTTTAAATGAATACCTTGAGATGCTTCCCGCGCGAATCGACGAACTTCCGGCGAGGATCGGATGTTCCGGAGGGTGGAGAATCTAAGGATGTGGATTAGAAACACTTTGCGTGGTTGGTTCTTGAGATCCCCTCACGGATTTGAGAGGAGGAAGAGAGAGGGCGCAGCAACGGTTAGAAAGAAAGAAACACTAGCCCTCTCCGGTCGCGGGGTTTAAATAGCCCAACGGCTATTATCGGTAGTACCGACGGGGCGTCGGTACTACCGGCGGTCCCAAGAAATTATGACAGAGAAGTCATATCGGTATACCGACCCTGGGTCGGTTCTATCGGGGGGTCCGGTAGTACCGACACGGCGTCGGTTCTACCGGGGATCGCCAGAAATTCCAACAGAGAAATCATATCGGTACTACCGACCGTGTGTCGGTTGTACCGGCAGTTTAAACAGTTTTTGGAATAGATTGAAGGTCTAGATTGAGATTTTTGGTAAAGAGGGATATGGACATGTATAGACCCCATAGGAGTTGGTGACTAGTCACAAGCAATCAATCAAAGCTATAGTCACCACCCACTATGTAAAAATCCAAAGTTTTGTAAAATACACACAAAGAAAGTTAAAATAAAAGATTTTGTTTCCTATCTAGGCAACAAACAGGTTTATGTGCAAAAGATCAGGCCAAGTTACGAGAATCTAAGATGTTTAGCTCACTCCTCAAAGCACAAAACCTTTGCTCGTCTAGAGGCTTAGTGAAAATGTCGGCAAGTTGCTTTTCGGTGCAAACATGCCGTAAAGCAATGTCACCCTTAGCCTCATGATCCCGTAATAAGTGATGTCTAATGTCTATGTGCTTTGTTCTAGAGTGTTGTACGAGATTGTTCGCTAGTTTGATAGCACTCTTGTTGTCACACAAGAGTGGAATCTTACTAAACTTGCAACCATAATCACTCAACGTTTGCTTCATCCACAAGGGTTGTGCACAACAAGCACCGGCCGCCACATATTCGGCTTCGGCCGTGGATAAAGCAATCGAATTTTGCTTCTTTGAGCTCCACGACACCAAAGACCTACCAAGAAATTGGCAAGTCCCGGTAGTGCTCTTTCGATCTACTTTGCAACCGGCATAATCCGAATCGGAGTAGCCAAGTAGATCAAAAGTGGAACCTTTGGGATACCACAAGCCTAGGTTAGGAGTATGAACTAAATATCTAAAGATCCTCTTAACAACCATTAGATGGCACTCCTTAGGATTGGCTTGAAATCTTGCACACATGCACACACTAAGCATTATATCGGGCCTAGATGCACAAAGGTAAAGGAGGGAGCCAATCATGGAACGGAATACCTTTTGGTCGACTGACTTCCCTTCTTCATTGAGATCAAGATGTCCATTTAACGCCATGGGTGTTTTGATGGGCTTGCAATCGGCCATGTCAAACCTCTTGAGCATATCTTTCACATACTTGGTTTGACACAAGAAAGTCCCTTCCTTCATTTGCTTGATTTGAAATCCAAGAAAGAACTTCAATTCTCCCATCATAGACATCTCAAACCTCTTGGTCATGATCCTACTAAATTCTTCACAAAATTTATCATTAGTAGACCCAAAAATGATATCATCGACATAAATTTGACAAACGAAAATATCTTTTCCATTTCTTTGTATGAAGAGAGTAGAATCAGCTTTGCCTATCTCAAAGCCGTTCTTGAGAAGAAAATCCTTAAGGCATTCATACCATGCTCTAGGAGCTTGCTTAAGCCCGTAGAGCGCCTTATGGAGCTTGTACACATGATTTGGAAATCTTGAGTCTTCAAAGCCCGGTGGTTGATCCACATACACTTCTTCTTGGAGAGGTCCATTCAAGAAAGCACTCTTCACATCCATTTGATGAAGCTTGAAATCATGATGAGTAGCATAGGCCAAAAGAATACGAATTGACTCGAGCCTTGCTACCGGTGCATAAGTCTCTCCAAAATCTAAGCCTTCAACTTGCGTATAAGCCTTGCCAACAAGCCTTGCCTTGTTCTTCGTGACGACACCAAATTCATCTTGCTTGTTCCTAAAAACCCATTTGGTGCCGATCACATTTTGCTTGGGTCTTGGTACCAACTCCCAAACTTCATTTCTCTTGAAGTTGTTCAATTCTTCCTCCATGGCAATTATCCAATCCGGATCCTCAAGAGCTTGTTCCACACTAAGAGGTTCCAAAGAGGAAATAAACGAGTAAAATGCACAAAAAATTTGACAATCTAGATCGAGTTGTTACCCCTCTTTGAATACTTCCAAGAATGTTGTCAACGGGATGATCACGTTGAACCATTTGATGTACCCTTAGGTGTGGCTCTTGAGATTGACGTTGGATAGGTCCATCATCATCATCTTCAACTTGTGGTGTACCTTCTTGAGCTTCATCACTTAGTTCTCCCCCTTGATCAAAGCCCCGTCCATGATCATCACCATGAACTTGACTCTCATCTTGATGGACTTGAGAACTAGGTGGTTCTACTCTTGTTGATGATGATGGATCATGAGTGCTTGTGTCAACCGGAGTTTGTGCTTGAGTCTCCCGAGGCATTACTTCACCGGTCCCCATTCTAAAGATGGATATGCTTGGGGGCTCTTCATCATCTACAAGGTTTTCACTAACTTTCTCTCGTTGAGAGCCGTTGGATTCATCAAATTTCACATCTACCATGGTCTCAACACAACCGGTGGTTTTGTTGAAAACACGATAGGCATGCTCGTTAGTTCCATAACCAAGTAGAAAACCTTCATCAACCTTGGATGCAAACTTTGAGGCTTTGGGTTTCTTGTTAAGTATGAAACACTTACACCCAAAGACCCTAAAGTAATGCACACTAGGTTTCTTACCGGTGATGATTTCGTAGGGAGTCTTGTTCAAGTACTTGTGGAGGTAGAGTCGGTTGGCGGCGTGGCATGCGGTGTTGATGGCTTCCGCCCAAAAAGAGTCCGGAGTCTTGCACTCATCAAGCATTGTCCTTGCCGCTTCTATCAATGTGCGGTTCTTCCTCTCAACAATGCCATTTTGTTGAGGTGTATATGGAGCGGAGAGTTCATGCTTGATGCCTTCTTCATCTAGGAACTCTTCAACTTGTGTGTTCCTAAACTTCGAGCCATTGTCACTTCTTATGTTCTTGACCTTGAGCTCGAACTCATTTTGAACTCTTCTAATGAACTTATTCATAATTCCCTTTGCCTCACTTTTATCTAGCAAAAAGAATACCCCAAGTGAAACGGGAAAAGTCATCAACAATTACTAAACCATATTTATTACCACCGATGCTTATATAGGCAATTGGTCCAAATAAATCCATGTGTAGTAGCTTCAATGGTCTTGATGAGGATAGAATGTTCTTGGCGGGATGATGAGCTCCAACTTGCTTCCCGGCTTGACATGCGCTACATAACCTATCTTTCTCAATAACAACATTTGTTAGTCCTAGGATGTGCTCGTCATTTTGAAGTTTGGCCAAGTTCCTCATGCCAACATGGGCTAGTCGGCGATGCCATAGCCAACCCAAGTCGGATTTTGCCACTAAGCAAGCCTTAGGATCCACCTTTACTTTTGTGAAATCCACATAGTAAAGTTTTCCCCGTAGGTGACCCGCAAAGACAATAGAGGAATCCTCCCTTCTAGAGACGGTCACACCCTCATGAGTAAAGAGACAATTGTAGCCTTTCTCACAAAGTTGTGAAACCGACAACAAGTTGTATCCCAACCCTTGCACATGATAAACATCTTCAATTGAATTTGTTGTTGAGATAGCAATTTTACCTAAACCAATGACATCCCCTTAACCATTGTCTCCATAAATGATAGTTTCCGTAGGGTTGTCATAACGGTCAAGGGATGCAGACAAGCCTTCATCTCCGGTCATGTGATTAGTGGCACCACTATCAATCAACCATGCACTTCCACCGGAGGAGTAGGCCTACAAAACAAGTTTAAGCTCTTGGTTTAGGTACCCAAAAGGATTTGGGTCCTTGGAGGTTAGATGCAAAAACTTTTGGAACCCACACACTCTTTCTCATGGCCTTCATGGCATAGGCCCCAACATACTTGACAACCATTTTACCATTATGGTCCAAGGTTACAATGTAATCACAAGTGTAGTTGGGTGTGGATTTGTGCTCAACCACATTCTTCGATGCCTTAGGTGGGGTGTTACTCCCACCAATTCCTTTTGTGGTTTGCACCATCTTTGGAGCTTCCTTGGTTGTGGTAGATGTGGTGACTCCAAGGGCAATATCCATTATTGTGTTGAGGTAGCCACCCTTGTTCCACAAGGGGATCTCATGCCCTCTCACCACGACTCTACCATTGGCCTTGTTGTTCTTGCGGTGCCCAAGTCCTTGTTTGTCCACTACCTTGGGTATGGACTTGGCACCAATATTGCCTTGTGTGATCAACATGTTCAATCGGGCAATTTCCTTGTCCTTGCTCTTAATTTTCTCTTCAAGCCTAGCATGGTTAGTCTTGAGAGCATTTATATCAATGTTAGAACAAGAAGAACAATTTTTGCTAGTGGAGGCACTAGAGTCCAATCTTGTCGATGGAGTGGCTTTGGTGCTTTCCCAAAGATTACTAAGGTTAGCTTCAAGAGTTTTGTATTTCTCCGTCAAGCATGAGAAGCTTGATTAAAGCTCACTATGAGTAGCCTTTAGGGAAGCTAAAGACTCATTTGCCAAGGTGTAATCCTTTGGCATCCTCTTATTAGAATCATTGATCAAGGACAAGTCCATGGTCAACTTTTCAACCTTAGCCTTCTCTTCGGCAAGAGATTTTTCTAGAGCAAGGTTTCTTTCCTTTTCAAGGATAAGCAAGTCTTCTTGCTCATGAAGAATCTCTTTCTTTTTCTCTAGTTTGTACAAAAGCCTTTTAATTTCCTTGTGGCCCTTTTTACCAAATTTCTTTATCATGTTGTTCTCTATTTCCTTTTCCTCATCTATGTTTTCTATGTTACTAATAGGTGTGGATGAAGAGGAGGTTGGAGAAAATGAGACGGTAGATTCTTGTACCTTGCTCCCCCTTGCCATGAGGCAAAAATGAGAGTGATCTTCATCATCGGAGAGGTTGTTGAAGGGGCGTGTTGAGGATGAACCTTGTGCCATGGCAATTGTTGTCATCCCTTGCTTCTTTGGTTCTTCATCTTCATCACTTGAGTCCCATTGTTGACCCACGTGTGCACGCCCTTGGTACTTGTTCTTGTACTCCTTGCTCCTCTCCTTGAACCTCTTTTCTTCCTCATTCTTGTTCTTGTTCTTGGGGCACTCGGCAATGAAGTGTCCATACTCTCCACACTCATAACATTTCCTTTGTGACTTCTTCCTTCTATCATCTCCACCTTTTCTTGAGTTTCTTGACTTCAAGAATTTCTTGTACTTCCTTATAGCAAAGGCGGTTTCTTCATCCGTGCTTTCTTCATCGCTAGTGTCTTCCTTCTTGCTCTTGGATGCCTTGGGCTTCTCTTCAACTACTTCACTAGAGCTAGCTTTGAGAGCTAGGCTCTTTCCCATCTTCAAGGTTAGAGACCTCTCCACATCTTGGTCAACAAGTTCTTGATGCAATATTTCTCCAAGGAGTTGAGTGGGAGTCATTGTTGGATATCTTGGATCTCTTCTTATCATTTGCGTCAAGTTCTTGTCCTTAGGGGCAAAAGCTCTTAGCAACTTCTTTGTGACCTTTGAGTCATCCCAATCTTTGCTTCCAAGAGCTCTAATGTCCGAGACAAGTACCATGTGTCTATCGTACATTTCTTGAACAATCTCTCCATCCTTCATGAAGAAAAGCTCAAGCTCTCCATTGATTAGGTCCATCTTCCCTTGTCTCACATGCTCGGTTCCCTCATGTGCTTCCTTGAGTGTGTCCCAAATTACCTTGGCAATTTGGATGTTCCGCACCTTGTTGAACTCCACAAGGATCCCGTGATGACTCTTGTGGCTTGTACATTGCGGTGAAGATCTTGCTCATGCTCAATAGTGAGGGCTTCTCCTTCGGTGGGAATTGTTACACCTACAACCACAATCTTCCAAAGAGAAGGGTGAAGCCCGTAAAGGTGCATTTGCATATCATAAGCCCATTTGGGATAGTCCTTCCCATCGAAATGAGGAGGCTTTCCCAAATGCACGGAATAAAATTTATCGTTAGAGTTGTTACCCGGGATTTGCCCGTAGTGATGAGGCACTTCGTAGAAGCCGGAGTGAGAGTACTTGGCTTGCTCCTTCTTGATCATCTTCTTGAGGAGCTTCTTTGCCATGTTCTTGGCCTTCTTCTTCTTCTTAGCCTTTCTTCTCTTCTTTGCCGCCTTCTTTGCCGCAACATCATCGTCCTTGGCATCCTCATCGCTTGAGTCGGAATCCGAGTCGGAGTCGGAATCCGACGATGAGTCGTCAGAGCTGTCCACGTTGGATGGAGTACGGCTTGGGGCCCTGCCGACGAGGTCGCCGACTTGAGCTGCCGTGAGCTCTCTCTCTTGAGCTTCTTTTGCGGCAATTTCTTCGGTGGTTGGGTTGCTTCCAATCCCCGACATCTTGATCCCTTAGCGGTTAAGCCTAAATCAAGGGATTAGGCTCTGATACCAATTGAAAGGACCTTGTGATGCCTAGAGGGGGGTGAATAGGATCACTTCAAATTTCTGAAACAAAAGCAGCGGATTAAAACTCCTGTCGGTACTACCGACGTGGTGCCGGTTCTACCGACGGGGTCGGTACTACCGGTACCAGGTCGGTACTACCGACAGGCAGAAATAACTTAAAGCGAAATTTGAAATCTGTGAGGTTTCTAGCAATTCTACTTGAATCAAAGTTTAAGTTTAGAGGCTAAGAACCACCTGCAACCACATAGATGAGTTGGATAGCAACCAATTGATAGATCGTGCTAAAACAAGTTCTAGGGATCATTAGAAATAAAGAATTCAAGCAAGCAAAGGAGACACAAGATTTAATCCGAAGTTCACACCCACAAAGGATGCTACGTCTCCGTTGAGGATCCCACAAAGGGAGGGCTATCACCAAGAGCCTCTTTTCCTCTTCCAATCCCCACAGTGCTCACTAAGAATTCTCCACCAAGGAGAGGGCAATACAAACGATCCCGGGTGCACCACACCAAGAGGGCACTCGCGGGCGACGCCTAACCGTCTAGAAGCAAGCTTCAAGAGTAACAAATGCAAACCAAAAGCCCGGAGATGCTTCAAGTGCTCTTGAGATGGTGAAGATCGATGAGGCTCTCAAAGCTTGTGCACACTTCACTAGAATTCACCTCTCTACTCAAACCCTAGCTCAAGGGAACCAAGGGTTAGCTCTAGAGGAGAGGGGAGAGGTGGAGTGAATGCTCAAGGAAGTGTTTGTCCCGTGGTTGGTCAGCAATGAGTGAGGAGGGAGAAGGGGGCTTAAATACTAGGGGCTAAAAACTAGTCGTTACTGTGCAGAATCGTGTAACCCCGGTACTACCGACACGGCGTCGGTACTACCGAGGGGGGGTTTCTGAACTAAAGCGGTACGGTCATCGGTAGTACCGACACAGGGTCGGTAGTACCGATGCCCTGGCTAAAACACGCCAGTGAAGCCATATCGGTATACCGGCCCTGCGCCGGTACTACCGAGGGGTGATTGCCGGTAGTACCGACGTGGCGTCGGTACAACCGACCCAGGCTGAGATTTTGGGAAAAGATAAGCAATTGTGCACGTGCCAACTCAACTCTTCTCACTCACTTGGATTACCTTCTAGAGCACTTTTAGCATCTCTTGACTATCGATATGCATCCCCCTTTATAGTACGGTGTTTCCTATACTCAAATTCGAAAGTAAAAAGAAATAAAGCTTTGATCCGAGTTGAAAACCACGACTTGAAATTGGGGGCCTTCCTTTGATCAACTATATGAGTTTTATTCATTTAAGACCTGCACACATCTTGTCAAAGCATTAAATACCACAAATCGTGCTTGTCATTATCACCAAAATAATTAGGGGCCAAGATGCACTTTCAGGTTGCCGGTCTAAAACACTGACGCCCCTCGCGTTCTCAATGCAGCAAGGAGACGACTTTGGCTGTGTTTGGGTGATTTCAATGAGATTTTGATAAATCATGAGAAGGAAGGGGGTGCACCACGGTCTCAGGCCTGTATGGATAAATTCCGACATGCTTTGGAAGAATGCTCGCTGGATGATTTGGGCTACTCGGGGGACATGTTTACATGGAGGAATAATAATCACATTAGTGATAGCTATACAAGGGAGAGGCTTGATTGAGCTGTAGCAGATATTGATTGGAGGATGAGATTTCCAAGTGCACACGTTTGAAATGGAGAGCCCCATCATTCAGATCATCGTCCTGTTATTGTGACACTAGAGAACGAGGTAGTGAGTAGGCGAATGACAGGAACATCACCATTTTGTTTTGAGGCGAGCTGGGCACAGGAGGAGAATTGTGAAACAATTGTACGGAACGGTTGGAACCTGTCAATGGATGTGAGAGACAGGAAGATCACGAGTGCAATTAAGGATGTGGCGGCTGACCTTTGGGATTGGAGCAAGAATATTCTAGGGGACTTGGAGAAGAGGATGAAGCGCATTAAGAAGCTGTTGGAGGAATGCAGGAGAGGAGAAGTAACCCAACAGAATGTGACAAGGGAGCAGATTCTGATGTATAAGCTTGAGAAACTAGAAGATCAGAAAGATCTTTACTGGCGACAGAGAGCCAAGGCTCGTCGGCTTAAGAACGGTGACTGTAATACCAGGTTCTTCCATGAGTATGCTCTGGAGAGAAGACGCATAAACAAAATCAGGAAATTGATCAAGGAGGATGGGGTCGTTGTAGAGGAGCCGAGGTAGATATTGGAGTTGGTAACTAACTTCTATAACAATTTATTTCAGTCCCATGCAGGTAATCGATACAATGAGCTTTTACAACAAGTTCCAACATGAGTTACTGCTGGGATGAATGAAATGCTAATTGAAGAATACAGTGATGAGGAGATCAAACAAGCCCTTGACTCTATGGGTGATCTGAAAGCCCCAGGTCAATGGAGGTGATATGCCACAGATTACTGGCAAAGATGTTGTGAGGGAAGTGAAAGCCTTGCTCAATGGAGGTGATATGCCACAGGGATGGAATGAGACAGTGGTGGTCCTTATACCTAAAGTTCCAAACCCAGATAAGCTGAAGGATCTTAGGCCGATCAGTCTTTGCAATGTAATTTACAAGATAGCATTGAAGGTTTTATCAAACAGATTGAAGCTAGTTCTCCCTGATATTGTTTCTCTCAATCAGAGTGCCTTTGTGCCTGGGCGGATTATTACTGATAATGTACTTCTAGCCTATGAACTCACCCATTATATGCAGCAAAAGAGAACCGGCTTGGAGGGTTTTGCAACTCTCAAATTGGATATGAGAAGGCCTATGATCGAGTTGAATGGGATTTTCTTAGAGGATGATGTGTAAATTGGGTTTCCATTCAGATTGGGTGGATGTGGTCATGAAGCTTGTCTCAACGGTATCTTACCGAGTGCAGGTGAATGGTGAACTTACTGACCAAATTATTCCCCAGAGAGGGTTACATCAAGGAGATCCCCTTTCACCCTATCTATTTCTTATATGTGATGAAGCTTTTTCGTGCTTACTAAATGAAGCAGAGGACAGAGGGGAGATGGTGGGAGTCTAAGTGTGTCCAACAGCTCCGAGTATGAATCATCTTTTGTTTGCAGATGACTCTTTGCTACTCTTTAAAATTGATGACCAGAGTACAAATCGTTTGCAAGATATACTTTCATTGTATGAAGATTGTTCGGGGTAGATTATTAACAAGGACAAGTCCTCCATTATGTTTAGTATGAATACAGATGATGAAGTTAAAGTGGCTGTTATGGAAGCTTTGCAAATTAATTCAGAGGCAAGGAATGAGAAATACCTGGGATTGCCAGTTTACATGGGCCAATCTAAGTCCCAGACCTTCTCATATTTGAAGGATAAAGTGTGGAAAAGAATAAAGGGGTGGAAGGAGAAATTGCTATCCAAGACAGGGAAGGATATATTGATCAAGGTTGTAGCACAGGCAATACCTACATATGCGATGTCGTGTTTTGATCTGACAAAAACCTTATGTGATGACATTGAGACAATGATAACTAGGTTCTGGTGGGCACAGCAGGAGAATGAAAATAAAATGCATTGGCTATCGAAGGAGAAACTGTGTCAGCGCAAAAGGAAAGGAGGTTTGGGTTTCAGAGGCCTTCATCTCTTCAATCTGGCAATGTTGGCTAGACAGGGTTGGCGCCTCCTAGAAGAACCGGAGTCTTTATGTGCACAAGTTCTACTGGCAAAATATTATCCGGATGATGATCTATTGCAATCTGAGGAGAAACCAGGAATTTCATACTCCTGGCGCAGCATCATCCGTGGCCTTGAAGCTGTTAAGGAAGGCATGATATGGCGAGTCGGTAACGGTGATCAGATCAATATGTGGCTCGATCCGTGGATACCAAGAGGCAGCACCAGGAGACTGGAGACCCATCACTCCTCGCCAACATACTGTACTTACCAAGGTTTCAGAATTGATAGACCCGCAAACTGAAATGTGGGACATGGATTTGGTCCAGGATATCTTCTGGACTGAGGATGTACAACATATCCTATCCATTCCCATCAAGCATGGCATTGGCATGGAGGATTTAATTGCATGGCACTATGACTCAAAAGGGACGTTCTCTGTTAAATCTGCATATCATGTTTTGGAGGATAAAAAAGAGCACAGTTAGCAAAGGCCGGTTGGGTCATCAAGCTCTTCACCTGAACCTGCAAGTGATGAAAGTTGGTTGCGGATATGGAAGATCCCATGTGCACCGAAGCTAAAACAATTTCTGTGGCGACTTGCGCATAACATCCATCCTGCCTTTGAGGATGAATATTGACCGAAGGGGGGTGAAGGATGTGGATACTAGGTGTCCTGTATGCCTGCGAATGAATGAGGACGGAGGGCATTGCTTTCTTAAGTGCAAACAAGTGAAGAAATGTTGGCAAGAATTGTAGATGGAAGCAATTCGTATTCAGTTGCTGTCATTGAAATCTACTAGAGAGGTTGTGCAGCAAATCCTTCAGATGAAACAGGATGAACGCAATATTGTGATCAGCTTCCTTTGGGTGTGGTGGGACACAAGAAATAAACTCAATGCAGGTGAACAAGCAAGGCCCATGGCCGAGGTGCTGCACAGAACAATGGAGCTATCTTGCAGTACTAAAAATCAAAGCATGATGCAAAATGATGGGCCAAAGAATAATGGTTAGGTGACAAAAAGATGGCTACCTCCCCCTGCAAACGTTCTAAAGGTTAACACTGATGAGGATTTCCTTGCTAATGAGAAGAAAGGTGCTTGGGGATTTATAATAAGGGATGGTGATGGCCATGGAGTGCTTGCAGGTTCAGTAAAATTATATGCAGTAAACGATGCATTGGCTGCTGAAGGAGAAGCATGCCTTGCTGCCCTATATGCTGCCATGAGTGCAGGTATATCGAGGATCATTATGGAGATGGATTCGGCAAACTTGGCAGCAGCATTACGCTCTAATATTTTTGATCAAAGCCCGGGAAGGGTTATCTATCGTGAAGCTCGTCATTTACTAGCGCTGCACTTTGTTTTAGTAGATATTTGTGTTGTTCCAAGATCATGTAACAAGTGTGCACACGAACTAGCTCATTCAGGCTTAGCTAAGGACCCGGGTGCCCCAAGTGTTTGGAGTGATCCCCTCCCGAATTTTGTATCTGATATGGTGAGTCGTGATTTCACTGACTCTCCAGTTAATTAATGAATGAGCAGGTTTGGAATAAAAAAATACGTGAAGCTGTTTAAAAAAATAAAGTTGGAGTTTTTTAGAATTAGTATGAAGTTGGAGCATGAATTTTTTTATATTTTTAAAAAATCATTTTGCAAAAATATACGACGGTTTGAAAATTTTACACTTTTGACATCCATTCGCCGTGGCCCACGACGGTTTGGATGTCGTCGTGGGCTACGCAGTGCCACCGACGGCGGCATGAAGCGGCCCAGCAACCGCCGTGGGCCACAACGGTTAGTTTTTTAATTAACGAGAGAAAACACATATTTACAATGGCATGTACGGTGCTAGTACCCTAACGAAGCACCCTCCACCTCCCCTCTTCTCCTCCTCAACCCTAACCCTACAAACAGGAAATTTTTAATACCACAGATCTAAAGAAACATAGTAAATCACTAAATAAAGTTTCTAAATAACTGCTACAAAATTTTAAATCGACGAAATACTTACAATGAAATGAAGAACCGCCAGAGCTTCGCTACTCTGCCCCCTCACTCTCCTCCCCTCTCTTTCCCAACCCTCCTTTTCTTTTTTCCCGAATTTTTATGACATTTTCGGGCTAATTTTCGACTTATATAGAGGGGGGAACTTGCCGCCGTGGCGTACGGCGGCTGGTGGGGCCTTACCGCAGTGGGCTACGGCGGTTTGACTTGCCACTGTAGCACACGACGGTTTGTCGCTAACTGTCGTGGCCCACGGCGGCTGACCTCCGCACCCGTGGGGGCCTAAACCGCCGTGGGCCACGACGAATGATGTCAAAAGTGTAAAATTTTCAAACCGTCCTATATTTTTGCAAAATGATTTATATATATATATATATATATATAATTCCTGGAGCAGGGAGAGATTTAGGGCCCGTTTGGTTGCTCGTACAAGGCTCGACCGGGGTGGCGGATGCGGCCTTTGGTCGATTGGTTGCCCTACCGAAGGCTCCGAGCACTGTCCGACCACATGCAAAAGTGCATGCACCGCCTGGATCCCGGGAAACAAGTTTCAATTCCGTTTCCCACGAGCCAGGCTGGCTGCGTGCAAGTTGGTTAGTGGCTAATGATTATATTAGTATGTGATTAGTATATATTAATCAATATTAGTGTTTTTTTAATTTGATTAAGATTTGATAAGGCAAATTAAGGGATATTAAACTACATTCATATAAAATAAATATTGTTATGATAATTATTTTCAATTTTTCATCTCATGCAACGTGTTATCGTACAGCCAACCAAACAACTTCCATCTGCAGCTTGGCTGGACAGAAACAGGCAACCAATCGAACCACCATTGTCTCACACAAGCCTGGCCACCATGAGCCTGGCTCTGATATGCGAGCCAGGCTAGGCTCAGCAACAAACCAAACGCCCCCTTAGACCCTGTTTGGCAGGGCTCCAAAAGGAGCTCCAGCTCCGGCTCCACGCGGAGCCCTGCCAAACGGGGTGCGGCAGCACGGCTCCAACCATGGAGCTAGTGGTGAAGCCGCAACCGGCTTCCACTGGGGAGGCGGAGCCACAAAAACGTGGCTCCATCCGGCTCGCTCCTCCCGTTACCCCCTTGCCCCCGGTGCGGGGGGGTGGACGGAGGCGCCGGCCGGGCGAGGCGGAGGCGGGACGGAGCCGGCGGAGCGAGGCGCGCGCGGGGCGAAGGCGCGGAGGCGCGGGCGGGGGCGCGGCGTGGCGGGGCGGAGGCGCGGGGGGGCGCGGCGCGGTGGGGTGGAGGCGCGAGGGCGGGGGCGCGGCGGAGGTGCGGCGCGCGCGGCGCGCGCGCGCGGGGGGGGGCGAAGGCGCCGACGGGCGGGAGCTCGGCGGCCGGCGGGTGCGAGCGCGCGGCGCTCGTGCCGTTGTGCAGGCAGATGCGGTGGTGAATTTGTAAGAGAGAAGGTGAATGGATAAGAAGGAGAGGAGGGGAAAAAGGGAGAGGAAAAAAGAAGAGGAAAAAAAGGGAAAAAGAAAAGGGGAAGGAAAAAGAGAAAAATGAAAGGGCAATTTAGACATTTCACAACCTCAATCCACTAGGTGAAGCCGTTTTGCCAAACGTTTGCGAAAACGAGCAGCTCCTCCATCAAAAAGCTCGCTCCACCGGGGGAGCCAGAGCCGGAGCCGTTTTTAGAGGAGTCGGAGCGCTGCCAAACAGACCTAATGTTTGAACCTTGCAGTTCGGGCCCACAGCGAAACTGGCTCCCCTCCACACATTACAACGGTCGTATTTTTCTCCACACTACTAGCCTCCAGCCCTCCACACGAGCAAAAGAAACCAAACCCCCCAAACGCCTCTCTCCGCTCCCCGATTCGAATTCAATGGCCAGAGGCAGCCAAGGCGCCGCGGCGGCGCCCCCTGGGAACCATCCGGTCTACCTTCCCCAGTGGCGCCGCCTGTACGACCGCCTTCTCAAGATGCTCCGCGAGGAGCACGCGCTGGCCGAGGAGCTCTCCGTCGAGCGCGAGCACCTCATCACCGAGCTCGAGTTCCAGCGCAACGGCCGCCGCGAGTGCGAGGAGATCTTCCAGACCCGCATCCAACAGGTACGGGCAACCCCGTTCTCCGGGTTCTTTCCTCTTTGTGATGTGGTTTTGGCCTAGGGGGAGGCCCTTTCTCCGCCGCTGCTTAGGGTTTCGTTTTCTCTCGCTCTTTTCAGATCTGGAAGGACGTGGAGCGGAGGAAGAGGGCCGAGGAGGCCGAGAGAGCGGTGGCTATTGGGGGAAAGGATCTGGAGAGCCGCTGCTACCAGAAGCTCGCAGGTAAAGAAAGGCCCCAACTTTCTTGGCTCTAGCCTCGTCTGTTCGTGTAAGGTTTTCGTTACCTCGAGGATTATTCAATGTTATTAGTGGTGCGCACTCTTGAATTCTCAAGGTTGCCCCTTTGCTGCTACCGGTGAAACATGCCTCGTAGCATCCACGGGCACTTTCTATTGAAACCTGCCGGTTGGGATCTTTCAGGAGGCGAAAGGACCCTGCTTTTTGTTCTGGAATTTTGGAGTAGTAATGCAAAACCTGTCTTTCTCTTTGGGAGTTCCAGTTCCCACTCGATCTTTATATAACAAAGCTGTTGCCTTTCTCTCCCTGTGTGAGTGTGATTGCACTTCCATGATACTGGTTTTGAAGTTTTACCATGTTCATATCTAGTTGTGGTGATTTCATTCTCCAGCTTTCCATGACTAATGCTGCTGCTATAAGAATGAACATTTGGTTTTGCTGTGCAAAGTGTAGCTTGAACTTGTCGTAAGATTCTATGCGTGCATAACTGCCTTAGCACTATGTTGTTAAAACAGTCTTAGGTAATTTTTTATTAAGTGTTACCTGGTGTTTTTTTCAGAAATTACCCCTGTATTATGCACTACATTAGAAGTTGCAACTTGCATGTGAATTACATCTCAATGTTCTGGATTGAATTCCAGACGCTGCTGCTTATATTATGTCATTTGTGCTATCTTACTTTTGGATTTGAAAACAGCATAACTCAACATTAAAACATCCAATTTATCAAATACCTTTACCATTGTGTCAATTCAATTAAGTTTGTGCAGCATTTTCCACATCATTTGCGGTTTCTTTGCAAAAACGTTATATTTTATTATGCTTTCAGACAAACTGAAGCAGCACAGAAGCTTCCATTTTGTCGAACAGCATAATTTATTTCTTTTTTTTTTCAAAACCATTCACCCATCTTGAAGGCATCATGCAGGAAAGGAGTGCATTCTCTATGTATTTGTGTTACTACTGATATTGTTCTCTTGTTTTCTCAAATCAGAAATTGCAGATAGCGACACTGAGGATATGATGAGTTTTATTTCTACTTTGACTGCCGAAAACTCCGAACTGAAGGTGATTACTGAAACATGAGTTTAGTATGACCGGACCATTGTGGACTTCATAACCCGCAATTGTGTAGGCCGGCTTGTGCATTTCACAGTTCTTTTACCTCTCTGCATGTCTCTCATATATCAGGCAAAACTTAAGGAGGTTGAAAGTCAGGCAAAGCTTAATGAGAACATTGTGGATCACCAGCACAGTGGGAAAGATCTGAGAGTAGAGTTAAGGAAACTAAAGCAAGCTTACAAGACCCTGAGCTCAGAGAAGGACAGGCAAATTTCAGCATTGACTGCAGAAAAAGATTTTGTCTGGAACCAGTTTAAGACAATGGAGCAGGAATACACTGTGGCCATTAAAAGCAAGAACATGGAGGCAAAGCAAGCTACTGAAGCAGCACAGAAGCTTCAGCAGAATGTTGATGAACTGCAAGAGGCAGCCGAAAAGAAGGATGATGAAATCATCAGACTGCAAGCAGAAGTGACTAATGCCAAAGAGAAGATGCTGATTCTTGAGGATGAGCTACAGCAAATGCACTCCTTGGTTAAAGCTAGAGATGATGAGGCTGGTAAAAACAAAGATGATCAACCTGAGAGGACCCATCAGAAGTTAAAGAAGGATATTAAGGGGACAAACAGAAAACCTAAGTCTGAAGGTCCTTTTTCAAAGGAAAATTCAAGAACTCCCCAGGTCACACCAGACAGGAGAGACGTAAAGACGTCGAGAACTCATGCCTCTGACTGTAGTCAAAAGCGTAAGCGCGGCTCTTCCATATCATGTGTAAGTATTCTGTTTTGGCATTTACATGTATACACACTAGCTATTCATATATTATAGTCAATGGACATGGGTTATTAAATAAACCTGTTCTATTTTGATGATGTGTGATACAAATATATTACATTGTTTCTACTAACCTACAATATATCGAAAACGCTTTTGGTAGGCGTTATGCTTGAGTTTGTGTTATGCATGGTTGTATCTTGCTCTAAATATAAAATAGTGAATAAAATAAGCTAATGGTTTGTGATTTCCAAAACTGCTAAAATGGACCGGAGTGTGCATTTTCTTACCAATTTATCACTCTGTTCTACAATTATAGCCTTCAAATAGTAAATATGTACCTCTTGTTGCTCTTAACATATAATCTCCTAATTCTTGGCAGGCCACATGAGTTCCGTCTTTCTGTAAATATGGACAAAGAATAAGAGTGATGGAACTTTAGTTGATTTTGAGTGAATTGTAAGTGTTGGATACAATTAGTAAGAACCTAGCAGGATACATTTCCTCATTCTTGATTATCAGCTCTAAACAGTTTACATCACTTGCAAACATATTGTCAACCTCAAGTATTTTCAGAAACAAACATATTCTTTGAGTAAAACTTAAAATTTCATATGGTTTCTACTCCTAAGTCACAATGTCCTAATTCTTGGTAGGCAGCATAAGTTGCATCCTGCTGTAAATATGGACAAAAAATAATCTTGATGGAATCTAGGTGAGCATTATGTGAGTCGTAGATGCTCATAAAGGACCATCACACATACACTAAGTGTATTAGTACCCTGGATATGATAGAACATGTTATATTTCTTCATCTGTGATGGCTAGTTTAGTTTGGTTATTAATATGACAATGTTGAGTATTTTCAGAAACAAACATATTCTTTGAGTAAAACATAAAATTTCATATGGTTTTTACTCCTAAATCACAATGTCCTAATTCTTGGCAGGCAGCATAAGTTGCATCCTGCTGTAAATATGGACAAAAAATAAAGTTGATGGAATTTAGGTGGGCATTATGTGAGTCGTAGATGCTCATAAAGGACCATCACATATACACTAAGCCTATTAGTACCCTGGATATGATAGAACATGTTATATTTCTTCACCTGTGATGGCTAGTTTGGTTATTAATATGACAATGTTGAGTATTTTCAGAAACAAACATATTCTTTGAGTAAAACATAAAATTTCATATGGTTTTTACTCCTAAATCACAATGTCCTAATTCTTGGCAGGCAGCATAAGTTGCATCCTGCTGTAAATATGGACAAAAAATAAAGTTGATGGAATTTAGGTGAGCATTATGTGAGTCGTAGATGCTCATAAAGGACCATCACACATACACTAAGCCTATTAGTACCCTGGATATGATAGAACATGTTATATTTCTTCACCTGTGATGGCTAGTTTGGTTATTAATATCACAATGTTACATAATAGCGGTGAGCAGATCTACCGTTTCTTACCCACCAATTCCAGTGCCCTACTTATTAGTGCACTGCATGAATCACGCATTGAACCAACTGATGGAAACTATGTTTATCATTCTCTTAGTTTTGATCATCACTGCAGATAATTCATTAACGAACTACTGAGCCGCTTTCTATTAACATAATGACCAAGATCTCTTATTGCGATGATACCAACAGTTAAGAAGCTACATCAAAAACTAAACTGCATGATTAAAAAAAAAGGACGTACCTAGTGTCGTAGGCTCCTGCACTGTGCGGGGTCTGGGGGAGGTTATTTAGCAGGAGGTCTTTCCCACACATCGTGCAATGTGTAGAGGCCACCGCTCAAACCTGCGACCTCTCGGTTCACAGGCGGCAAGCACTACCACTTGCACTAGGCCGCCCTTTTAAAAAAAACTAAACTGCATGGTTATGATCCAAAAATGTGCCATTCTTGCAAGGTTTGTACTACGCAATGTCCTAATTCTTGGTAGTCCGCATGAGTTGCGTCCTGCTGTAAATATGGACAAACACTATATCTGATGGAATTTAGGTGATCATTTTATGAGTCGTAGATGCTCATAAAGGACCATCACACATACACTTGGTAAAGTGGATATAGAAGTTTGGTAGAATATCTACATAGGAAGTGAGGAATCAGTGTTATTTCCTACAAATTTCATTGACCTATTTATTGGTCCCACCTGCATGGAAGCACATGGACAGAAAACAGATTGATCACAAATAATTTGTTGGTAGTTTCCTTGCTCATAATGTAGCATCGAGCTAAAACAGTGTTATTTGAGATCTATCGTGAACATTTAATCCCTTAATGTTTGTGTACTCTTATGAGAGCTATTTTTCATTTTTCTTAATATATGAAGTACTTTGGTCTTTTATGCTTTTGATTTAAGTGCGGCACATATTAGCACTCTCTTTCTCACAAGTCCTTTTTTGTAATGGTATTTGTGCTGAGAGCATGTGTTGCTGCATGCAGGGCTCCCGGCGATGCTCCACAAGGCCGCTGCAAGTTAAAGCTGCAGTTTCACCCATGCTCCTCCCCCCCAGTTTCACGGTTCCAAGGCTCAAGACACCAACCCCTCTCTAACCTGATTACATCGGCGACCTAGTCTGATGTGCTGACTTTCACAATTGTCGACACACCCTGGTCTGGTAGCTTATTAGTGCTCGCGGGACTAGCTCCGTCCCTGCTGCAACATTGTATGAGTGATAAACTGTGTATGTAACATAGTTCTCGTCTCCTTGTAAGAGTGCTTGGAACATATGTGTTGGTGCTGTGTGCCAACAGAGGGTTTCCATGTAATCATGTATGTTGTTTATGTAAGCTTATCACTTGCTGTCCATGTACCGGCTCTAACCCGAAGCTGCACATTGGGTATTGACATCTTGTGATGGTGCTTGAAATAAATGCATGATTAAAATGTTATTTGTGCCAATGCTCCATGATTTATTGATGTGTTATAGGCCCTGTTGGTAAGACCTAACATCAGATTGGTTGTGATTAGTTTCAGAGTGCTCATATAATAGTTGCGTGAATGGACGCTTAAGTGGTTCCATTGTGACATGAGTCTATCATAAGCACGGACGCATAACGACGTATGTGAGTTCGTGTGTGAGTCGGATGGGAATTCAGCTTAACCATTTTCATTTCTGTATAAAAGGATATCGTGTAGAGATATACATGTGTACTGACTACAAATATATGGACAAACAGCCATCTCCCCTCCCCAAAACCCCAACCACCTCCCCCCTATCAACAAAAAAACTGCCTTCAGCCTTCGCCCACACCAGGCGCAGAAAGGCATCAAAAGTTCAAAACTTTGTGGTTGCGCAACTCAGCCCAAGCAGTCTTCACTTTCATGAGCTGACGGGTGTCAGGCAATGGCCGTCATCCCACCCAGATCTGCCCATGCTAAACGTTAAGGGATATCCGCGTCTTGATGGGCTTCAGCTTCACTCCCATACTCTCGGGCGACAGGAGCTCAGGCGATATGCAGAACGGGTTCAGTGTACTCCTGGGGCTTGTTTCCTGCTGCGGAGGTCTGTAGAGACCGTATCCCATCAGGAAGTACTCCATCGGAATGAGCATCGCGTGAGGTTGTTCTTCGGTCACTAGTGAACCACAAGCCTGAACCTGCACAATTTGACCACAAAAGGTAGTCGTCATCAGCATCTCTGATTCTCTGCCTTGCTCCTCCCTTTGTGTAGAGACCAACTTGCAACGTCAAAAAATTGTTGGGTTGTGTATATTACCTCTACCAGAGCACAGTATCTCCGGTCTAGTTTTGTGGTCATGTGGACTGCGTCGGCATGGAATTGGGAGTTTTCTCCCACAAAAATTAGCGTCCGGCACTGGAGCTTCATCAATGATTCCGTTAAGTCGTGCCGCCTGATGCACATGATGGTCGGATTTAGTTCACTGAGTGAGATCCCACTTTTTTTGTCTGTTCAGGTCATGCACAGCAAAGATATATTGCAATTACCTGTTAATTGCTTGAAGGAACCGCCAGACGTTAGATCCCTGCCTCTCATCAAGTAGCTGCATAAAAGGATTAACATGGTTTCAATTTCATGTTCAAATATGACACGTAATGGTCATCACATTTTTAGCATTACTAGAGAAACAAAAGGGAGTGTTACTCACACTTCTGCAGGCTTGGACAATCTCTGACTCAGGATCGTGCCCGTTGCCACGAACTTCCTGCACAAAGCATAGAAAGCAGCGCTGAGTGAATCTGCATAATTACATATATGGGCGAAAAGGGGGGGAATGAAAGCTGATGGGGGACCAAAAGTACCATGCTGAAATAACGCTGAAGCAAGCTTTCCTTGACTAACCCACGTGTCCCATAATAATAAAGCAAGTTTAATAATACCTGGTACATAAGATCCTGATGTTAATACTGCATATAGGGTTGAATAATTGACAGGACATAAGGCCTCTTAACTAACTGAAACAAAGGTGTCGGTTGTAACCTTATTATACAACCATTCGCTCCATGAAGGGGCTTTGCATAGAGGTGAAACCAACATGAGACCAAGAACCCTCTCTCGATATTTTGTCTGTGACAGTTTACACAACATTCTTAGCAAGCACTCAACAGGAAATCAATCCAAAACCTAGCCATCTCACGGGTCACACTTACCGCAAAGAGGGTAAGAACATAGGCCCCAGCAGTGACACCCAAGCACATTACAGCACCTAAACTGCAAGGGCGATCCAAGATTACAACGTCAGGGGGGGCACCTCCAAGCACCAAAGTAGCAAGACACAATCCAGCAAGTGTCATGACACAATACCTGAAAAAATCGAGGACGTCGGCAACCTGATCTGCAAGGTCATCGACAGATGGCACAGGCACATCAGATGAAATTGGAGCCGCTCCTAACTGCATTTAAAAACAACAGTGTAAGAACCCGAGCTAACATGAAAACAATAGCAAGTGGTTGGCAGATGCTGATTGATCAATGCAGCAGCAAAAGAAAAGAAAAAAGAAAAGGCCATCATAACTGACCTCGTGCCCTTGAGGGGTGATGTGGTAGACGCAGAAATTGTGAAGCAACAGCGACGCAGCCTCTGGACAGAAGAACAATCCTTGGAAGCAAGACATGTCTACCAAAACAGGAACGATTTCACCCAAACATGAGCTGCTTTTATCCATGAATGGCGAAGCCTTTGGGTATATATCTTTACCGAGGAATCTGATAAAGGCAAGGAAGGCACTCACGATTTAAAGCCACATCCGGATAAGTCACGAGGGCGGGCTTGTCTTCGTCTCCGTACACAGAAACCGAAAGCAGGCCGTGTCTCGTCCTCACTCGATGTTCCTGAGGAGAGCTCAACAAGTCAATACCATCAGAATCGCACATAGAAATAATATACTCAAGACATATTTCGAATTGCTTGCTATATTAGTACATTCCATTCCCCAATTGATCGAACAGCATCTCCCTTGCTAAAGATAGTTCCCAAATTCCAAAAAGTTGCCGCATAAGCAGGGCAGGAGTTGGCTGCATCAACGGTAAACAATTCAAGTCCTCCAACACCTAATTCCTTGCTGAACCTGCCCCGGCCCTCGGGCAACATTACAACCATAGGCAGTTGGGCCTTCTGCTTCTCTCCATTATTACAGCCGCATCATTGTTCAGATTGCAAGCGAGAACATCAGAAACATTCCACACAAACAGGCAGACAGACATACATATACATGCCCCAAACATCAAGCATTGCAGCTAATGGGAGGACAGGGAGGACAGGGAGCATACAATCCACCAGGAACGGCAGGAAGAACGGAGGAGGTACTAACCGAGGAGGAGGTGCGGCGAACACAAACCCCACGGCTTGGACGAATCAAACCACACCCTCCCCCGCGCCGCGCACACACGCAAATGCACCCAGCCCAAACGAGACGAGAGAAGCGGGAGGAAGCCGAGCACGGAAACGGACCGTACCTTGCCGCCGAAGAAGATCCGCTCGACGTCGATCGACACCGAGCCGCTGGAGTCCCCCATGGCGGACAGCGGACGCCTCTCTCCCTTAACCCTCTCCCTCGAGAAGCTCCTCCTCTTCCTCCTCCTGTTCCTCCCTGTTGCGTGTGCCCTGCCCACCAACCGTCCTCCACCGCTTCCAAGCCTCTCTCTCTCTCTCCGGGGCAGCCTCTCCCACCTCCTGTCCCTCTCTCTCTCTCTCCCCCTCCTCCGCTGTCTTGGTCTTGGCTTGGCCTGGCCTGGCTGGCTTCCCCCAAAAATCAATCCTTCGCGTATATTTCGCGCGTGTATATATACAGCGGACGGAGACGGAAGCTCCTCCACCGACGGCGCGGCGCGGCGCGGGGTCGGCTCACCGTCACCGTGGGCGGGCGGGCGGTGACCAAACGGCGCCGCGGCGAAAAATAAACAAACAAACAAAAGCTGGACGGGCGGTGACCACACCACACGTTTGCTTCCACCCTCGTTTTGGCGGGCCCACCTGTCATCCAGACGCACGCGTTGCGCGTTTTTTTGACTAGCACTGGCTGCATGTGGGGCCCCGGCGTTTTTGGCTTGGCGGCGAGGTGGGGGGTGGTCTCTTGCTTGCTAGGGGCACAGGCACACCCCCCACGTTGGAATTGTGGAGAGAATGGTCAGTTTGGAGCCTCCAAAGGAAAATGGTTAATTTTGATCAATGATGGGGTTTCGTAAATATTAGTCGGCAAGTGATGGTTCTGAACGCGCTCCAGAATTGGTACTTACTGCAATAGGTTTGGGGAAAAAAATGTGGGCCCGGTACCCTTTTTCGTTCTTGGTCGATAGTAACAAACACATTCCCCCAAAACAAAAGGAATTCCAAAACAAAAAAAATGTAGGTAATTCTAAGACATCAATTCTAGTTGTTTTTTTTTTGAAAAAAACGTTGCTGTATATATTAGAGCTCTACCGACATTCGAAAAAAAAAGGGTTTGTTTATTTTGGCGGTGCCCGTTGTCTTAAGCACTGCGAGTAGTATCAGATTTGCAGCATTGATGAGATATCTCGCTAACCCGACGAAAACTGTACACATGATGCATTCAAAATATTCCTTTTTTATTTGCAAAAAAATAGCAAAGGTGTTGGACGACTTACTTCCTGGATGCCAGCTCAAGCTCAGACCGGTGGCCCGACCGCCGTTGGGTCCAGCTGGCGAAGGGCCCCCCCGTGTTGTTCCACCTGGGCGCCCGACGCGAGTCGTCACGCGGCTGCTCCTGATTGGGCGGGGCCGCGTGGGTCCCGGCGTCAGCTCGGGGAGTTAATGAGCCCCATGCTTGGTCTCGTGACCGAGTTTAATACGTGTGGTCGTGGGTCCAACCAAAGATTCACTTCCACTGCGATGTGATGCGATCTCTCCACACATCCTTCCACTACTGGTAAATAGTACTACCGTGTTGGCGACTTGGTGTAGTAAACGTTGTTTCTTTCTTCGAAACACTCGTAAAAGCTAGTATTGTGGAGGATCTAGTCATTGAAGTTAGCGTTGACTTTGATTTGTTTTTTTTGAGGAAATACTAGCAATCGCTGAAGTGGAAGTAGTGAACGGTGGCCCCTGGTCGGTCGGGTTGACTCTGCTTGCATGGGTAGTAGCTTGCCAACCCGAGCAACATCTCGCCTGCTACTCGTTGGTTGCTGCTGGACGCTGGTGTAGGCTGCAGTGCAGCTGCAGGTGGTCGATGCGATCACACAAAAAACTGTAAAGCAACTAACTACTAATGGTGGTACGTAGTAGCTAGATCCTCTTTGTGGCTGTTTGTGTCTGTGTGCTTTTGCAAGATTATTCTTGCAGCCAGGGATGGTGAATATCAATGGCGTGGCCCTGCAAGCGCTGCTCGTGCTCGAATCCAACGACTTCCTGCACTCATCGCGACATCGCGTTTCGACTTTCGACGCGCTTTAATTCCTCCATTGCTTGGCACGTCGTAGTAGGAGTGAGAGAGAAGAGAGAGATCTCGCCCCCTGCTGCCGTGCCCCTGCACATAATCAGGTGTACAACCTTTTTCTTTTTTGAAAGGAAATCAAGGTGTGAAACTGAACCCTATTACGTACTGTACACGGTAGTGGACGTGTTATGTTAAGGCCGGCCCATAAATGCGGCGCACGTGAGGCGAATTAAACCTCCTCCGCTCCGCTCGTGGATCTCACTCTCACCACCCCACATGCTTCCTGATGGCGGATGCTGCAGACTTGCAGTCGTCGTCACTCGTCAGGCATGCAGTTCCAGCTTCCCGGCTTTAATTTGGACGTATAGCATACTGTACTACTGTATAAGGAACTTTTGATCCTTGGAATATGCTGTACTAATTAACATATATGCGTGCGTAACGTCTGCGCATACTTGCATATATACAAGTACGTACATGCTCTCTCCCGGCCGGATCCATCATAAAATAGGAGGAAACCAAAGCCGCTCGCCGTGAGGTTGGGACTTGTTGACAGAGAATATGAATGGAAGCAATATAATGCAACGGGTTCGTCCTATGCAACCGGGTCCCATATAGTATGCATGTCCTGATGCCGGAATTGACCAAATAATACTGTCTGACGCACGGTTTGGTTTCACGCCTAGCTTAACTAATCTCCGATCGACTGATGCTGATCGTAAAAGGAGCGTGCAGATGCACTATCTTCTGACGACATCAGCTTTATATATACTATAGTTTCTGCGCTACCTATATACGTATACTAAGCTTTTATTTGGAACTAACCAACCAGGCGTTAACGTTGTAGACGTATCCACCAGCAGGTTGCAGCTAGACCTCGTCCTCCTAGAAATGGGCGCACGAACCATGGACCGAGTCAGGACGCATCTGATGTGCGTGGTTGACCTGAGCGCTCGTCGCAGAGAAGCCAGCTTGGCGTCATTAATCAGAGTCAAACGTACCCAAATCTTCTTTTTCTTTACCTCTTCCCATAAATACAAGTAGTACCGAGTCAGTATTAAGAAATAAAGCTAGCTAGCGCCACACCAAACAAATGCTTTTCCTTCCGTCTGCTGCAACGCCCGCCAGGAGCCCAGGAGAAAGAAGGCCCAGCACGAGCAGTCGAGCACGGCCACCGCCACGTACACGTACAGCAAGCACCGCGCGCCTTGTGTACATGCCTTGTCGGCACACGCACGTCGTCCACTCGACAGATCGTGTTGGCAATTCAGGACGTACACACATCCAGGTCACCACCATGCATGGTTTCGTAAGCGAACCGAGCTGCTGCCGATGAGCAACAAATTATACTAGTACTACTATAGAATTATGCTAACACATTAGAAAACTAGCCAACTCTTCCTGCTTAGGAGTAAACAACACGGACCTATTATCACAGCACGTGACGTAACACGATATTTTTTTGGTGAAAAAAAAACCCTCCCGAACTGTCGGTGGCGCGCGGCATGCATCTGGTGGAGTGAGTCATCCGGCCGGCGGCGTCACCGTCATTCGCCACCAGCAGAACTCCGAGTGCGACCGGCCGGTGGTTGCCTGGTTGGTTTGTATCTTAGGTTAACAATAGCTTACTAGGTTTAGCTAGGGAAGGAACAAGAGCAAGTACTACTGTACTGTATACGCGTCGTTTCATGGCGGCACGCGGACAAGGCGTCTTGGCCCCCTTCTTCCCCCGGCGGATATATCAATCATCGATCGACCAGCATGCAGATATCGCAGTTCCATTACCATTACAAAAGGGAGTGAAGAAAACAAGAAGATGGTTGGAAGAGTTCACCGAGAGAGCTCGCAAAAGCAGAAGATAGACGGCCGGAGGAACACGCCTTCATTTATGGCTCGCTTTTGTTCTCTACAGTAGTTGCCTGGAATGCTATCTCTCTTTCTTGTTTCAGTTCAGGGTAACCCCAGCAGCTCCCCCATTACCTTGTAATTACCTTATTCGCTTTCTATAAAAGCAGGGTAATGCTTTTTTTAAAAAAAAAAAACAGCATGCAGATATCGCAGGAGGTGAATCGATGTGCCTGCAGGAGGAGAGCTTCAGCAGCAGATTGCCTGTCATTTCTTCGCCACCAACAGGAACTAGTACGTAGTAGCTCCTATATAGCTCGATCCGTACCAATAATGCGTTTCAATTCGTACTACGTGGCTGCGCGCGAGCACTCGCGATGATGATGACGCGCCACGAACTCAACAGTATCGGTGGGTGGTTGCACCCCGGCCGGTCGCGCCACCTACTACTCCTCCGGCGTCCTGCACGCGGGCCGGGCCCCCCTTCTCCGACGGGGCAGGCATTTATGCAGAGATTCTTCTTCAGTCGAGATTCTTCTCCTTCGTCTGATTCTGATTTCGTCGGCAGCAAACTGCTTGATTACTGGTTCAGGGACTTGGGATTAATTTTACAGACGAACGACGCAACGAACGGTGCCGTGCTGATCGAGCATCATCTCAACCACCAAGAGTCCAAGACCGTGGCGAAACATAGATATTACGAGAGCGAGGTCATCGGATCCAACCCTCACGGGTCACGGCGATCAGGTCAGGACGTGCAGGTCATTTTAGAGCTTCGTTTACCCCGTGTTAGGTAGATATACATGGGTAACTGTCGTGTTGGCTTTTATACATACATTTCTTTTTATTATGTTTTTAAACATAAATATATATATATGTAAGTGCATAATAAAAGAAATGGACATGTCTCTAGGAAACTCAACACACGAGGAAATTAAAGATGAGATGATGCGATGGATGATGGTTAGGTTCTTCTCTGGCATGCGCGATGAATGACGATGCTATGATCTATCGATGTACACCTGGCGCGGCAGAGAGATTAACCTGCCGGGCGTTGCAACACACAATGCAAGCAAGCAGCATCCACACGTTGCATTCATGCCGCCTATTTGCATCGTTGCATGATTGCACGGCACATGGGGAAGGCGATCCTGAGATTTCACAGGGATCCGATCGATATGATCGATCCCCCGGCCGGGCATGCATGATTACTTGCGGCCTAAACAAAAAATCCAAAGCGAAGCGATCTTGTATGTATATATACTAGTAGTCATTAGTCAAGTAGAATAAGGATCGCTACTAGTTAGTTGGGGCGGAGATAAAAAAACAAACAAACAAACGATCAAGCGAATTGGAAATGGAAAGGACGATCAAGAAGCACTGGAGCAGTTGCATGTGCATGCAGCATGTCGTCGTCTACTTAGCTAGCTAGCGTGCAGCTCTTCCCCGAGAGCAGCAGAGACAGAGCAGAGACCAGTTCGGTGTGGCTACTGGACTGGCTAGCTCTTCCCGACTCCGGCCGGCCCCGCTAGGCCGCTACAGCGCGTGGAGGAGTCAGGATTTTGCAGCTCCACGGCCGGGCTCCTCCCATTCTAGTTCATTTTGCTCATTGGGACATTAATTAGCTTTGCTACAGTTCTAAATGGTATGTTAACTCAAACCCTAGCGCGGCCGGTCCATGCATCAAGTCGATTTGCATTATTGATCGATCGATCGGTGACGCATCGAGGTCCGTCAGGACATGCAGCTAGCGCGTGCACACGCGACACGCTCGCTCCACAGCGCGCCCACATGCATATGCATGCATGCACCTCGTTTTCAATTTTTCAGATGACTGTCGTCGTCGATCTGATGTTGCCGCGATGCCCCCTCCGCATCCGCAAGTCAATTTTCACATGCACGCAAATTGAAGTTGATGGGTGTACCTACATGCAGCTCGATCGTGGTGGGGCTCGATTATTAATTGTTTCTTCCTGTGTCCGGCCGGCCGGACGGACGGCGAGGTCGATCATGATCGATGAGATGGATGGATCCACGCACACCGACACCATGCATCAGCTTCATCCATCCGTATATGCAGTGCACGTACGTGTAGTATATGTATATGTTCGAGCATGCCTGATGCCTCCATCAAACGATCAATGCGCGCGATTATGTCGTCAACACGTACACTCGCAGTCGATCGTCCCGTGACACTGCCCATATATAGCTCCATACTGGTAGTACGTATATATGGCCCCATGCGCCGGCATACTCGCATATACACGTATATATATATATGTACGTACCCTGACCCTGACACCTCCCATGGCGGCGCTGTAGCAACAGCGGCGAAGACAGTGCGCCACGTACTCTTAGCTCTAGGTAAAGGTGGTACGACGCGCTGATTCTTCTTCCATGTGTCCTGATGACAGGCACGCACACGCTAGCTGCTCGATCAATGCGGCACTGATGCCTCCTTTTTTTAACGCTGACCGCTGAACAGGCGCAGAAATGGACAGGGCCATGGCACCGGCTGATTTTTTGTTTGGTTAGTAGTTGGATGGTTCATGGTTGGTTATTTAGCATGTGTCATGTGTGATGATTACCGTGTGTCGTCTTTCATTGTCTCTCGCTCTCGTGTCCTGTCTAGGTCCCTAAAACGACGCTCGTGCCGTCGTAGTGCGTGTTGTTTGGTCCAGCCGGCCACAACTGCCTGGCCCGGCAGTTTTTTCTTTGTGGCTTCTAGCCATCGTTCTGTTCGTTTCGGCCTGGCCCATTTGACTGGATCTGGATTGGGCTTGGCACAGCGCAACATGCAGAAGAAGGGTCGCATGAAGAGGAATGGATCGGACATCCACGTTCCAGAGTCCAGACAGGGGTGTGTGTTTTTAAAAAAAAAATGGAATTAACTCCGGCCTATGCAACCGCACACCACCGAGTTCTTACGATGAATTGAGCTTCAAAGCTGCTCACTAAAATACAAATAAAAATTCACCAATGTTAAAGGAAATCAAATGCACAGCCTATTATTATTTCTCCCGTTCTTGGCGAAGATTTCTAAAGCAATGACCTCCAGCGCTTCACTTGTCGCCCGTACTGATTCCCTAGTATATTCACGCTGTGGGTTGAACTGGTGATTTATCTAACCATTGATTAAAAAACTACCGTACGAAATTCATTCGGTGGAGAGTTATTTTGTTAGGAACAATTGTTTTCCACATTGTAAAAAAATAAGATTAACATATAGAAAAATCAGGTGGGGAGGGACCGGAGGGTGTTGACCGGTTGGGGGTGTTTCGAAATTAAAACCTCCTCAGGATCGTGGATCAAAATCGCCAAGAGTAGCCGCGGGGCGTGCGGCGCAGGGGGACAAGGGGCGTGGGGTGTTTTTTCATTCTTTTTTCTTTTCCATTTTTCTTGTATCTTTTTATTTATTTATTTCCACTACTATTTTCATTTTTTATTTTCTATTTCTTGTTTCTTTTCTTTTTATATTTTTTCTCTTGGTGAATATTTGTTTTATTTCAATGAATTTTTCCTAAGTGAATATTTATTTTTTTAATTTCACTATTTTTCCCTCTTCCATATTTTAGTTGATTTTATTTTTTCCATTATTTTCTTCCATGTTTTTTCTTTTCCCCAATCCTTTATGATTTTTTGTTGTTTTCTTTCATGTTATTTCATATATTCCTTTTTCTCTCCTTGTCCATTTTTCCATTTTCCCTATATTGATTATTTTTCTCTAATCATTTTATTTTCCATTTGTCCTCTTTATTTATTTAATTATTTCATTAATTAATTATTTAATTTCATCCCTTCATCTTTGTAATGTTTGTTATTTTTCTTACTCTCAGTGATGTTTCTCTTTTACATATCTGTTCGTCTTCTGTAAATATTTCTTCTTCATGATAAGTTTGTTCTGCCTACAATAAGATTTTGTTCTGACAGTTGTTCTCATTTGTTGTGACACTTTATTTTGTTTGTTCAAGATGACATAAACATGTTTTCTGGCTATAATAATAAGTTGGTCTGGCTATAGCCTATAGTAATATCTTGTTCTGGCTATAATAATAATTTGTTATGACCCTTGTTCTGATTTGTTCTGACACTACATTTTTCTATTGTTCACGATGACGCACAAACTTGTTCTGACTATAATAAGATCTTGTTCTGATAGTTGTTATCATTTGTTTTGAAACTTCATTTGTTTTGTTCTGTCGGTAATATAATATACAACCTTAATTTAAAAAATCGAATAAAAAAAGTTTGTCAAAATATAGTCAAGTGGGATCTTGTTTCGAAGTTTTTATATCAGAAATTCAATGGTGCATTCAGAATTTAGTTTTGACACTCGGTTTATGATTTATAGATTTTTTTTAATTTCAAACGACTTGCATGCAAATGTGACATCAGCATTTGTTGGACACATAAACATATTTGTTCCGCCAGTTCATATAAATTGTTTGGTACAAACAAATGGTTTGTTATGTAGTTTGTAAATTTTGTTCTACGGTTATGTAGATATATAATCTTAATTAAAAATAGAAATAAAAAAGTTTGTCAATATATAGTTAAGTGGGATCTTGTTTCGAAGTTTTTATTTTCTGAAATCCAATGATGCGATTACAATTTAATTTTGACACTCGGCTTAACATTTTTATTTTTAAAGTTGAATAACACTTTGCATGTGAAGATGACATCTTTTTAATCTTATTAGCATGTCTGCATGTAATGGAAACATCATTATCTAGTCTCCGGATGCTACCGTGGCCCACAATGGAAACATTATTATCCAATCTCCAATTCAACCATAGTCTCGGGACAGCATGCCCCACCCTCAATACATCTTCACAAAGTCATAATTATTTCATATGAACTCGGATGTACATAAGTTTTATACAAAATTGGTACATCTCGACAAGACACATCTTAGTCCAAACATTTTTCATTAGGAATATGTTTTGTGGCAAAAAAAAATTGATGTAATGTTCACATTTAATGAAATGGAGGAATTACGCTAGCTTTTCTAGACATCACATCTTCAAAAAATCATAACTATTTCATATGAACTTTGATAGAGATAAGCTTTATACAAGAATTGTAGATATCAATGGGATCTATATTATTGTAGTTCAAACAATTTTCTTTTGGAATCATCTTCATGCTCAAATAATGAACAAGCCTGAGAATTATTTTGATTATTTGAGCACGAAGAAGATTTCAGTTGAAAAATATTTGAACTGAGAAGTTGCAGATCCCGTCTAGATCTACAATGTTTGTATAAAGCTTACATTTAACCGAGTTCGTATGGAATAGTTATAATTCTTAACGATATGTTGGGGAGTTACTGTCGCTTGAAACGATCATAAGGCGATTGAAGGTTATTTTTACTTTTTTTTTGTTGGGCGTAATTATTTTTTGAGAGTGTACATTACATTACATACTGACGCACACAACCACGCACACACGCGTGTGTGGGTCCAATTGTCCAAACACACGGTAGCGAAGAGATCGGAGAGACCACTGCCCTAGTTACACGGGAAACGTACTCCATAGTACACTGAACGCACACACGTGTGTAACAAGCAACTCCGGAATAAATTCGAAAAAAATCGTAAGAATGAAAATAACAATTGCGATCTGAAGAGAGTGCAGGCCCGTGAAGTGCCTTATTAGAATTTAACAAACAACACAACAATTGCGGTCTGATGTCGTGGGCCAGAAGGCCCATTAATACTGCGATACGATTCCGTTTTTGGCGCTGATCGACGACGGGGTGATCTCTTGGTACATGTATGTACACAGTAAGTACACTTTTACAGTTACACGCTGATTAGTTACTCCATCCGTTTGCTGACCTGGCCGGAAAAAAAAAACTCGATCGTCTCCTGTCACCCGTTGGCTGTTGTCAAAACCCAAATGAAATCGTCCATTATTCGTCCGTCCAAGCTATGGATGTCCATCATCATATCAGCTCTAGGATCGCATGGGGGAGCCGACGCCGCCCGCCGCCGCCGCGCCTGCTTGTCGTTTGCGAAAACAAACGAAATGAAAACCAAAATCTGGAGAGTGGCGATCCCGCTTTCCGTGATCGCCCACGGTATGTCACGCATCACCGGAAGCCCGGAACCAGAATACGGAGTACTGCTCTGCGCAGGAGGAGATGATGAGGTCACAACGGCATGCAGGTTGATTAATTTTCTGCTGCTGGTCTTGCATTGCTCCCCGCCCATCCCAGCCCCTCATCCCTCTTTGTCGTCCATTTGCAGCCTATATATATATTCGGTCATGACTACAATGCGCATGATGAATTTGAAAAATGAGTTGATTATTCGTTAAAAAAACAAAATGATTTGTCGACTACGTACGCGGTTGGTTTTGGTGGAATGGAAATCTCCGAGCTCACGGGCCACGTTTGTTTGATTGGGATTATAATCACCTCGATTTTATATATATAGTGTAGAATCCTATTCTACACCCAACAAGTAATTACTGACCAAACTGCGTAAAAAATTACTGAACCAAATCGCGAGATTACTGACCGGTGAGCATGGTTCGGGAATCCCAGGACTTAGTTCAAGAATTGTTAATCGGTTTGGCATGATTACTTGCTGGGTGTAGAATTTTACTCTACACCCAGGGTGTAGATTAGCACACACGACGACACTAAAATGCCACCGGCGATGTTTGTCGGATGCAAAGAACAATCGGATGCCACCGGCAAAAATGTGTCGTTTGGGCAAGCGCTTCTTCGGGATGAGACAAGCGACACTTTCGGATGGCTCTTCGAGTCATTCAAAAGCTACATGTGCGGCGAGCGTACTTTTGTGATTCTAACAGTGCATATTTTGAAGGAGAGGGGAGGGGGGTATATTCTGATTTATTCTATAATGATTGCTGTAAAAATAAGCAACTGTAGTGTGTAGTGTGGTTGCAACGTTTGCAACATTAAACTCTATTTTTTTTGCAACCATCGTATGTTTTGGATTGCAAAAAACATTTTATTCACAGGAAAAAAGAACTGATTTTTAAAAAATTGATGTTTCTGCAGATGAAGATGCGGCAATGAGGGAGGCGATAAAAATTGTATTTGATAAATCACAACACAGAAATTGCCGGTGGCACATAATAAGGATGTGGGATTATGAACTCGAGGAGTTGTACAAGGTGCACAGGGACAAAAATCTGAAGGAAAAACTGGAGTCTCTGATAAATTATCCTCTGGGTCCTACACAGTTTGAGGTAGAGTGGGGGAAGCTAGTGGATGAATGTGGCATAGGGGAACACCCGGCCGATTGTAGCATTGTGGGGTAAAAGGAAAAGATGGATTGCAGGCATATTTTAAGGGCATGTACTGCGGGAGAATGACTTCAACCCAGAGATCTGAGAGCCAGAACAGAGTATTGAAAGATGCATATGTTGGCAGTGTGACAACATTGCATATGTTTGCAAAGAGGGTTCTTGACTCTGTTCAGCACACAGACCACATGGATGCTGGTGAGTCGCACTACTCACAGGTATTCTAAAACTGCAAAACCCAACTTATGATTGCTAAAACCTGTTAGTTCAGTGATTGCAACACACTGGTTAATGTGTGATTGCAAGAAAACATATGTCTGTTTTGCAACCACTGATTGTGTGTGATTGCAAAAAGCCTGATAGTTTTTAATGCAAAACATGTTAATTTGTGGGTTTGCAAAAAAAACATGTTTGGTTAAAAATTTTTTTAGTTAGTGATTGCACCAGTGTGTGATTGCAACAAAGAAAAAAGAAAACTGAACCAGTGTGATTGCAACTAGTTGGCGTGCGTGATTGCAACCAGGAGTTATGTGTGGTTGCAAGAAAACCTGACTTTGTCTGTGTGGTTGAAAAGCTACTTGGTTATTTGGAATATGATTGCAAGCCTGGGTAGTGTGTGATTGTAAAAGCTGCTGGTTTATTTCTGTGACTGCAAAAAAGAAAAAGAAAACTGAACTAGTGTGTGATTGCAACTATTTGGCATGCGTGATTGCAGCCAGGAGTTGTGTGTGGTTGAAAAAATAAACCTGACTTTGTCTGTGTGGTTGAAAAGCTACTTGGTTATTTGGAATATGATTGCAAGCCTGGGGTAGTGTGTGATTGCGAAAACTAAAAGTGTGTAATTGCACAACCTGTTTTTTTGAATTCAATACAGTTGATGTGCTTGCATCTGCAGAAAAAAATAAAAAAATGTATTAAGCACAAACTATTGAATGAGCCTGTGACTGTTTACAACAACGTGTTACATGTGATTGCATTGTGATATGTATGCGGTTGCAATAAAAATGTAACGATGAAACCGAAATTCAAAATTCTGATGTGCAGGCCGAGGTTGTCAGGGCATGCAAATAACGGTTTGATGAGCGGCTCGGCGAGATGTACACGCGGGCCGTGTATAATGAATACAAGAGGGAATATGCTAACAAGACGGCGTTTGTGATTGAGCTCGATCCAAATGTTGAATGCGGTTACTTGGTGAAGCATGAAAACGGAACAGGAGTGTTCTGTTGGGCACAACACGCATTCAAGGTGCTAGCTGACAAAAAAGAGGGTATATATAAATGCGAATGCATGCAATGGGAGCACACATGGTTGTTTTGCATGCACGTGATCAAAGCATTCACCCACCGCAAGTGCAGAGCATACCAGAGAAGTACATTCTGCGGCGCTACACACGTAATGCGAGATCTGTAGTTCCATGGGACAGGCACAATGTTCGAGTTGCGACTCATGCTGACACAGAGCAAACGAGAATGTCAAAGCTGCTGCCCAAGTTAATGCGCCTGGGTAGAGCGGGAAGCAAATCTGACCGTGCTTATGCTCGAGACTCGTCCGCACATCGACATGATAACTCCCGGTATTGAGCTTCTACAAACAACAGAGAGGCTCGCTCGCTTGTGTGATGGAAAGTGGTGATTTGCATGAAAATGGGGATAACCGGATGGGTCTAGTTTGTGTCCGACCAACGGATGAAAGTGGTGACGCCACTGTGGAAACTGCTATGAATCCTAGTAACCCTGCCACACCAAAAATAAACCATGTGATCGGTTCGGCAACTACCCCGGGCGGTGTGATAGTGATCGAACCACCCGTGTCTAGCACAAAAGGTAGGAAGCCTGTCAGCGCAACAAAATCCTCCAAAAATATTATGATACCGATAATCCTTACAAGCACATACGGTGGAGGTAAGGGTGTGAAGGAGTGCCAAACTGTCATGTTAGGGGGCACTACAAAGACAACATGCCCCCAAAACCCAAACCGAAGCAAAGCGAGCGAAAAAACAAAGCCAAAAAAAGAGGTGCAAAAGCTAAGGTTGGGCTCAAAGAAAAAGAGGGCGCCCAAGAATAAAAAACGGACAAAACGGGGATCGGGAAGGGCAAAGTGAAGCAGATGAAACACAACAATCTGAGTGCAGTGTAGTTGTGCAGCAGTGGCAAGCACACGGCGTGATTGCTCGAATCAGAAGAGCAACCTCGCGCGATGTTGACTACAGGGATGACTATGAATCTGAATGAATCCAATATAATTTATCCAAGTAGCTAGCATCTGGTTTGCAAAAAAAGAACTGCTGGATAAAAACACTATCTGATTGCAACTGTGATTACAAAATACTAAAAAACACTGTTTTTTGCAGCCCCCAAACATGAATGTGTGTGATTGCAAGCATAGGTGTGTGTGTGGTTCGCTACTGCCGCTTGCGTGTGTTTGGAAAAAGGAAAAACTGCTGCATGACGCTGTCAGATTGCAACTAGGTTAATGTTTGCTTGATGTGGTTGCAACCAGGTGAAAAATACGGTTGATTGCTTAATAAGTTACAGTGTGGTTGCAACCACTGATGTGCTACGATCGCAAAAAAAATAGTTGCTAAAACCAAGCATGTGAGTGTTTGCAACCTTGTCGCGGAGTGATTGCACCCTTAGCGCAGTGTGATTGCAAAACAAAAAAAACAGTTGCAAAAAAAACATGAGACTGCGATTGCAAAAAAAAAACGGCTTGCAAAACACACAAGTAAAAAAAGTGCGGTTGCAAAAAAAAACAGTTCAAAAAAAGCTCCATGCCATGACACCGTCGATTGCGACTAAGTTGGTGTTTGCTTGATGTGGTTGCAACCGGTGAAAATACGGTGATTGCACTGAAAGGACCTTGTGATGCCTGAGAGGGGGGGTGAATAGGATCACTTCAAATTTCGAAACAAAAGCGGCGGATTAAATATCTTGTCGGTACTACCGACGTGGTGCCGGTTCTACCGACGGCGTCGGTACTACCGGTACTCAGTCGGTACTACCGACAGAAGTGTAAGATACTTAAAACGAAATTTGAATTCGTGCGGTTTCTAGCAATTCTACTTGAATCAAAGTTTAAGTTTAGATGCTAAGAACCACCGCAATCACGAAACCAGCTTGGATAGCAACCAAATGATAGATCGGGCTAAAAACAAGTTCTAGGGTTAGTTAGAAATGAAGAAACGCAAGCAAGCAAAGGAGACACAGAATTTAATCCGAAGTTCACACCCACAAAGGATGCTACGTCTCCGTTGAGGATCCCACAAAGGGAGGGCTATCACCAAGAGCCTCTTTTCCTCTTCCAACCCCCACAAAGGAAGATTGGTGCTCACTAAGATTTCTCCACGAAGGAGAGGGCAATACAAACGATCCCGGGTGCACCACACCAAGAGGGCACTCGCGGGCGACGCCTAACCGTCTAGAAGCAAGCTTCAAGAGTAACAAATGCAACACAACAACCCGGAGATGCTTCAAGTGCTCTTGAGAAGGGGAGGAACGATGGGGCTCTCAAAGCTTGGTCACACTTCACTAGAATTCACCTCACTTCTCAAGTCCTAGCTCAAAGGAACCAAGGATTTGCTCTAGAGGAGGTGAGGGAGGTGGAGTGAATGCTCAAGGAAGTGTTTGTCCCGTGGTTGGTCAGCAATGAGTGAGGAGGGAGAAGAGGGGTTAAATACTAGGGGCCGAAAACTAGCCGTTCTCGTGCAAACTCGTATAACCTCGGTACTACCGACACGGTGTCGGTACTACCGAGGGGGTGATTTTTCTGAAGAAAAACAGTACGGCACCGGTAGTACCGACACGGGGTCGGTAGTACCCCGCCCCCCGGCAAACCGAGCCGGAGAACGCATATCGGTATACCGGCCCCGCGCCGGTACTACCGATGAGCTCGGTCGGTAGAACCGACATGGGGTCGGTAGAACCGGCCGGGCACTGATTTTTAGAAAAGTTAAGCATAAGTGCACGTGTCGACTCTCAACTCTTCTCACTCACTTAGAATCCCTTCTAGAGCACTTTTAGCATCTCTTGGTTATTGAATTGCATCCCCCTTTATAGTACGGTGTTTCCTATACTCAAATTCAAAAGTAAAAGTGAATTAAGCCTTTACTTGAATTAGAAAACATCATCTTGAAATTGGGGGGACTTCCTTTGATCATCCAAAAGGATTTCATTCGTTTAAGCCCTGCACACATCTTGTCGAAGCATTAAATACCTCAAATCGTGCTTGTCATTATCACCAAAATAATTAGGGGCCAAGATGCACTTTCAATCTCCCCCTTTTTGGTGATTGATGACAACCACAATTTGTTTATAAAAAGATGTGTGTATTCAGCGAATTTGAAATTGAAACTCCCCCTAAATGTGTGCTTCAACTTCTATGAAGGCTTCAAATGCCCATCACACATTTAGAAGATTTTTCATTCTCAAATTACATACACAAGTGCATGAGTGTGATATACAAACCGTGATGCATATGTCATGGTATACAAATCAATAAAAGAGAGAAATAAGAAGCATCACAAATAGATAACTAAGGTTCCTCACACCACAAGCACAACTTAAGTCTTACAAACTTAAACGAGTTCTAGGTTCTTAAGTTCTTCGACAAACATCACATCACACACATGAATCCACACATAGTCCTTACATGTCCACAAACACAAGGATAGATAGATAGATAAAAGAAGGTGCAAGCCCACACCACACATGAGTAAATTGTGAGCTCACTCCCCCTTTGGCATCAAGCGCCAAAAAGAGGAGGCCCTTCAATCGTCGTAGTCATGTGGAGAGTGGGCAGCTGGAGGGGAGTCGTCGTCATCGTCGTCGTCCTCTCGCACCACCAAAGTCCTCGTCGTCGATGTCGGCTGGAGGAGCTCCATACATCATGGAGGCGTCGCCGTAGATCTCCCAAGGGTTGTAGAAGTTTGGCGGAGGAGGAAAGTCCATGGGCTCGCGAACCGGAGAGTGCTCAATGTTGTGTTGAGCGAGCAAGGACTTTTGGCGCGTCTCAAGCTTGAGGAGCTGCTCATCCACGTGCTGCCTATGGGCACGAATCTCTTGTGCATTGTGTCGTCCCACATTGAAGCAAGCAAAAAGGCCTTGAGAGAGGAAGTTGAAGATGCTCTTTTTCTTGCCTGGGGGAACTGTGCCTCTAGATGCGGATGGCCCACGAGAGGAGGAGGGTGGCTCAAAAGAAGATGAACCACCGGAGGAGGAGCCACCTGCGGTAGAAGGACGAGGAGGGGCATGCTTGCCTAACTTGAGGAGCCGCTCGATGTTCCCTTTGTTTGGCTTGTACCAAGAGTGAGTCTTGTCGGGAAGGATGTCAACTCCCGCCACCTCACAGATCATCTGAAATATCCAAGGGGCATACTGGCAGCTCTTGTTAGCGGACACGGAGCACACAATGATCTCTTCCCAAATGAAGTTGAAGATACTAAAGCTTTCCTTGCCCGGTGCCATCCTCACTAGGATCTCTTTTGCCACATTGGAGATATTGGTGTTGTCACCTATCTTTGGAGTGAGAGTGTAGCGAAAGAGTTGGTTTAACATCCGATAGATCGGCTTCATCCCGTGAGTAGTGCCAAATTCCACCTTGCCATAAGCCGAGTCATACATGAATGCCATCTCGCCGTCAAGGGGAAATTCGCCACCATGTAGCTTTGGAAGTGCGAGATCCTCCTCACCAAAGCCAAGAATCTGAGCGAAGCGCTCATAGGAGACGGAAAGAGGCTTGCCTTGAAGGAGCCAATGGAAAGTCCGGGTCTCACGACGGATATAGAGATTGGCATAGAACTGAGCGACCACCTCCTCATTCCAATCACAGTTGATTGACATAACATTTGTCATCCCCTTGGCATGGCAAATATCGATAGCCTCATTGACAGCTGGAATGTCAAGTGACCTAAGGAGATCCCAATTGATTGATTTCATATCGATAGTCATGTGATCCTTACTCAGAATGACGGACTCATACCAATCGGCATTAAACTTGAGCCAAAACCGGATGTCGGAATCAAACTCCTTTTGCCAAAGAGCGGGGTCAGAGTACCTCTCCTTGTAGACATTGTGGGAGCCTCTTGTGTAGTCCACCATTCTCACAACCCCCATTTGAGTGGCAGGACGAGGAGGTCTTGATGGCCGAAGAACGAACGAGGAAAGGGTTTCCAAGGAGATGTCCTCATAGTCGTCATAGTGGTCATCGGGTTGATGTGCTTGCTTGGTGCGGGCACGATGACCTTGGCCCGTGGATTGACGAGGGGCTGCAGGAGGATTGGTACGACCACGACCACGAGGAGCTTGAGAACTAGCTCCCCCTTTCCTCTTCCTTTGAGCGAGGGGAACGTCGTCTTCATCGGATCCTTCACGCACGATTTGCTTGCCAGCTCGGCCCATCTGGAAGATAAGCAATGATGCATAAGATTGAGGGTTGAATATGAGGAGGAAAGGCTCAATCCTAGGATGGGAGGCAGGGTTAACCGCCCCTCATCGGTACTACCGACACGGGGTCGGTACTACCGATGAGGGTCGGATTTTGGTGAAAGAATAGGAATCTGAGGTTTTAGCCAATAAGAATCTACAAAATCATGAGGACGGGTTCTATGGAGGTAAAGACATTGATTCCCTAAAGCATTTCCTCTAGAAACAACTACATTGAGAGATCGATCCCGGAGATTTTGAATGAGTACCTTGACAAGCTTCCCGCGTGAATCGACGATCTTCCGGCGAGGAACGGATGTTCCGGAGGGTGGAGAATCAAGTGATATGGGCTAGGAGCACTTTCCACGGATAGGTGTTGAGATCCCTTGGCGGATTTGGAGAGGATGGGGAGAGGGCGGTCCAACGGTTGTAAGGATGGGTCTGAACCCTAGCTTCTGGGCGCGCTGGTTATATAGGCCTGCGGGTTTTATCGGTAGTACCGACGGGGCGTCGGTACTACCGAGGTCCCCAAAAAAAATGAAACAGAAGGTCCTTATCGGTATACCGCCCCTGCGTCGGTTCTACCGGGGGGGGTCCGGTAGTACCGACACGGGGTCGGTAGTACCGATGATCGCTGGAAATCCAAACAGAGAGTCCTTATCGGTACTTCCGACCTGGTGTCGGTTGTACCGGTGGATTTAGCAGATTTTGGAAATAATTTGGATTTAAAGAGAGATCTTGGGTAGAAAGGAGTATGGACATGTAAAGAACCCATAGGAGTTGGTGACTAGTTCACAAACAATCATTCAAAGCTATAATCACCACCCGCTATGTGAACATCCAAAGATTTGTAAAAACTCACACAAAGAAGTTAAGAAAAGGTTTTGCTTCCTATCTAGGCAACAAGCAAGTTTATGTGCAAAATATCAAGCCAAGTTACGAGAATCTAAGATGTTTAGCTCACTCCTCAAAGCACGGAACCTTTGCTCGTCTAGAGGCTTAGTGAAAATGTCGGCAAGTTGTTTTTCGGTGCAAACATGCCGTAAAGCAATGTCACCCTTAGCCTCATGATCCCGTAAGAAGTGATGTCTAATGTCTATGTGCTTTGTTCGAGAGTGTTGGACTGGATTGTTCGCTAGCTTGATAGCACTCTCATTGTCACATAAGAGTGGAATCTTACTAAACTTGCAACCATAATCACTCAACGTTTGCTTCATCCACAAGAGTTGTGCACAACAAGCACCGGCCGCCACATATTCAGCTTCGGCCGTGGATAAAGCAACCGAATTTTGCTTCTTTGAGCTCCACGACACCAAGGACCTACCAAGAAATTGGCAAGTCCCGGTAGTGCTCTTCCGATCTACTTTGCAACCGGCATAATCCGAATCGGAGTAGCCAAGTAGATCAAAAGTGGAACCTTTGGGATACCACAAGCCTAGGTTAGGAGTATGAACCAAATATCTAAAGATCCTCTTAACAGCCATTAGATGGCACTCCTTAGGATTGGCTTGAAATCTTGCACACATGCACACACTAAGCATTATATCGGGCCTAGATGCACAAAGGTAAAGCGAGGGAGCCAATCATGGAACGGAATACCTTTTGGTCGACCGACTTCCCTTCTTCATTGAGATCAAGATGTCCATTTAGTGCCATGGGAGTCTTGATGGGCTTTGAATCGGCCATGTCAAACCTCTTGAGCATATCTTTCACATACTTGGTTTGACATAAGAAAGTCCCTTCCTTCATTTGCTTGATTTGAAACCCAAGAAAGAACTTCAATTCACCCATCATAGACATCTCAAATCTCTTGGTCATGATCCTACTAAATTCTTCACAAAATTTATCATTAGTAGACCCAAAAATGATATCATCGACATAAATTTGACAAACGAAAATATCTTTCCCATTTCTTTGAATGAAGAGAGTAGAATCGGCTTTGCCTATCTCAAAGCCGTTCTTGAGAAGAAAATCCTTAAGGCATTCATACCATGCTCTAGGAGCTTGCTTAAGCCCGTAGAGCGCCTTATGGAGCTTGTACACATGGTTTGGAAACCTTGAGTCTTCAAAGCCCGGTGGTTGATCCACATACACTTCTTCTTGGAGAGGTCCATTCAAGAATGCACTCTTCACATCCATTTGATGAAGCTTGAAATCATGATGAGTGGCATAGGCTAAAAGAATACGAATTGACTCTAGCCTTGCTACCGGTGCATACGTTTCTCCAAAATCTAAACCTTCAACTTGTGTGTAACCCTTGCCAACAAGTCTTGCCTTGTTCTTTGTGACGACGCCAAATTCATCTTGCTTGTTCCTAAAAACCCATTTGGTGCCGATCACGTTTTGCTTGGGTCTTGGTACCAACTCCCACACTTCATTTCTTTTGAAGTTGTTCAACTCTTCCTCCATGGCAATAATCCAATCCGGATCCTCAAGAGCTTGTTCCACACTAAGAGGTTCCAAAGAGGAAACAAACGAGTAAAATGCACAAAAATTTGACAATCTAGATCGAGTTGTTACCCCTCTTTGAATACTTCCGAGAATGTTGTCGACGGGGTGATCCCGTTGAACCATTTGATGTACTCTTGGATGTGGTTCTTGAGATTGACGTTGAATAGGTCCATCATCATCATCTTCACTTTGCGGTGTTTCCTCTTGAGCTTCATCACTTAGCTCTCCCCCTTGATCAACGCCCCGTTCATGATCGTCACCATGAACTTGACTCTCGTCTTGTTGAGCTTGAGAACTAGGTGGTTCCGCTCGTGTTGAAGATGATGGATCATGATTGCTTGTGTCAACCGGAGCTTGTGCTTGAACTTCCCGAGGCATCACTTCACCGGTTCCCATTCTAAAGATGGATACACTTGGGGGCTCTTCATCTTCTACAAGGTTTTCACTAACTTGCTCTCGTTGAGAGCCGTTGGATTCATCAAATTTCACGTCTACCGTGGTCTCAACACAACCGGTGGTTTTGTTGAAAACACGATAGGCATGCTCGTTAGTTCCATAACCAAGTAGAAAACCTTCATCAACCTTGGATGCAAACTTTGAGGCTTTGGGTTTCTTGTTAAGTATGAAACACTTACACCCAAAGACCCTAAAGTAATGCACACTAGGTTTCTTACCGGTGATGATTTCGTAGGGAGTCTTGTTCAAGTACTTGTGGAGGTAGAGACGGTTGGCGGCGTGGCATGCGGTGTTGATGGCTTCCGCCCAAAATGAGTCCGGAGTCTTGTATTCATCAAGCATTGTCCTTGCCGCTTCTATCAAGGTGCGGTTCTTCCTCTCAACAATGCCATTTTGTTGAGGTGTATATGGAGCGGAGAGTTCATGCTTGATGCCTTCTTCATCTAGAAATTCTTCGACTTGTGTGTTCCTAAATTCCGAGCCGTTGTCACTTCTTATATTCTTGACCTTGAGCTCGAACTCATTTTGAACTCTTCTAATGAACTTCTTCACAATTCCCTTTGCCTCACTTTTATCTTGCAAAAAGAATACCCAAGTGAAACGGGAAAAGTCATCAACAATTACCAAACCATATTTATTACCACCGATGCTTATGTAGGCAATTGGTCCAAATAAATCCATGTGTAGCAACTTCAAGGGTCTTGATGAGGATAGAATGTTCTTGGCGGGATGATGAGCTCCAACTTGCTTGCCGGCTTGACATGCGCTACACAACCTATCTTTCTCAAAAACAACATTCGTTAGTCCTAGGATGTGCTCGTCTTTTTGAAGTTTGGCCAAGTTCCTCATGCCAACATGGGCTAGTCGGCGATGCCATAGCCAACCCAAGTCGGATTTTGCCACTAAGCAAGCCTTAGGATCCACCTTTACTTTTGTGAAGTCCACATAGTAAAGTTTTCCCCGTAAGTGACCCGCAAAGACAATAGAGGAATCCTCCCTTCTAGAGACGGTCACACCCTCATGAGTAAAGAGACAATTGTAGCCTTTCTCACAAAGTTGTGAAACCGACAACAAGTTGTATCCCAACCCTTGCACATGATAAACATCTTCAATTGAATTTGTTGTTGAGATAGCAATTTTACCTAGACCAATGACATCTCCTTGACCATTATCTCCATAAATGATAGTTTCCGTAGGGTTATCATAACGGTCAAGAGATGCAAACAAGCCTTCCTCTCCGGTCATGTGATTTGTGGCACCACTATCAATCAACCATGCGCTTCCACCGGAGGAGTAGGCCTACAAAACAAGTTTAAGCTCTTGGTTTAGGTACCCAAAGGGATTTGGGTCCTTGGAGGTTAGATGCAAAAACTTTTGGAACCCACACACTCTTTCTCATGGCCTTCATGGCATAGGCTCCAACATACTTGACCACTATTTTACCATTATGGTCCAAGGTCACAATGTAATCACAAGTGTAGTTGGGTGTTGGTTTATGCTCAACCTCATTCTTCGATGCCTTAGGTGGAATGTTACTCCCACCAATCTCCTTTGTGGTTTGCACAATCTTTGGGGCCTCCTTGGTTGTGGTGGACGTGGTGATTCCATGAGCAATATCCATAATTGTGTTGAGGTACCCTCCCTTGTTCCATAAGGGAACCTCATGCCCTTTCACGGCCACCCTACCATTTGCCTTGTTGTTCTTGCGGTGTCCAAGTCCTTGCTTGTCCACCACCTTGGGTATAGGCTTGGCACTTATGTTGCCTTGTGTAAACAACATGTTCAATCGGGCAATTTCCTTGTCCTTGCTCTTAATTTTCTCTTCAAGCTTTGCAAGGTTAGTCTTGATAGCATTCATATCAATATTAGCACAAGAAGAGCAAGTTTTGCTAGTGGAGGCACTAGAGTCCAAGTTTGCCGATGGAGTTGCTTTAGTGCTTTCCCAAATACTACTAAAGTTGGCTTCAAGAGATTTGTATTTCTCGGTCAAGCATGAGAAGCTTGATTGAAGCTCACTATGAGTAGTATTTAGGGAAGTTAAAGATTCATTTGCCAAGGTAAGATCCTTTGACATCTTCTTATTAGAGTCGCCAACCAAGGATAATTCCATGGTCAACTTCTCCACCTTAGCCTTCTCTTCGGCAAGAGATCTTTCTAAAGCAAGGTTTCTTTCCTTTTCAAGGATAAGCAAGTCTTCTTGCTCATGAAGGATCTCTTTCTTTTTCTCTAGTTTGTCCAATAGCCTTTTAATTTCCTTGTGGCCCTTTTTACCAAATTTCTTTATCATGTTGTCCTCTAGTTCCTTTTCCTCATCTAAGTTTTCTATGTCACTACAAGAGGTGGAAGTAGAGGATGTTAGAGAGGATGAGATGGTTGATTCTTGTACCTTGCTCCCCCTTGCCATGAGGCAAAAATGAGAGTGGTCTTCATCATCGGAGAGGTTGTTGAAGAGGCGTGTTGAGGATGAACCTTGTGCCATGGCAATTGTTGCCATCCCTTGCTTCTTTGGTTCTTCATCTTCATCACTTGAGTCCCATTGTTGACCCACGTGCGCACGCCCTTGGTACTTGCTTTTGTACTCCTTGCTTCTCTCCTTGAACCTCTTCTCTTCCTCATTCTTGTTCTTGTTCTTGGGACACTCGGCAATGAAATGTCCATATTCTCCACACTCATAACACTTTCTTTGTGACTTCTTCCTTCTATCATCCCCACCTTTTCTTGAGTTTCTTGACTTCAAGAATTTCTTGTACTTCCGTATGGCAAATGCGGTTTCTTCATCCGTGCTCTCTTCGTCACTAGTGTCTTCTTTCTTGCTTTTGGATGGCTTGGGCTTTTCTTCAACTACTTCATTAGAGCTAGCTTTGAGAGCTAGACTCTTGCCCATCTTCAAGGTTAGAGACTTCTCCACATCTTGATCAACAAGTTCTTGGTGCAATATCTCTCCAAGGAGTTGAGTAGGTGTCATTGTTGGATATCTTGGATCTCTTCTTATCATTTGAGTCAAGTTCTTGTCTTTGGGGGCAAAGGCTCTTAGTAACTTCTTTGTGACCTTCGAGTCATCCCAATCTTTGCTCCCAAGGGCTCTAATATCCGATACAAGCACCATGAGCCTATCATACATCTCTTGAACGGTCTCTCCATCCTTCATGAAGAAAAGCTCAAGTTCTCCATTGATTAGGTCCATCTTGCCTTGTCTCACATGCTCGGTTCCTTCATGTGCTTCCTTGAGTGTGTCCCAAATCACCTTGGCAATTTGGATGTTCCGAACCTTGTTGAATTCTTGTGCACACAAGGATCCCGTGATAACTCTTGTGGCTTGTACATTGCGGTGAAGATCTTGTTCATGCTCAATGGTGAGAGCTTCTCCTTCGGCGGGAATCGTTACACCTACAACCACAATCTTCCAAAGAGAGGGGTGAAGCCCGTAAAGGTGCATTTGCATATCATAAGCCCATTTAGGATAGTCCTTCCCATCGAAATGAGGAGGCTTTCCCAAATGCACGGAATAGAATTTATCGTTAGAGTTGTTGCCCGGAATTTGCCCGTAGTGATGGGGCACTTCGTAGAAGCCGAGTGAGAGTACTTGGCTTGCTCCTTCTTGATCATCTTCTTGAGGAGCTTCTTGGCCATCTTCTTGGCCTTCTTCTTCCTCTTAGCCTTTCTTCTCTTCTTGGCCGCCTTCTTTGTAGCAAGATCATCGTTCTTGGCGTCCTCATCACTTGAGTCGGAGTCCGAGTCGGAATCGGAATCCGATGAGGAGTCGTCGGAGCTGTCCACGTTGGATGGAGTGCGGCTTGGTGCCCTGCCGATGAGGTCGCCGACTTGAGCTGCTGTGAGCTCTCTTTCTTGAGCTTCTTTTGCGGCAATTTCTTCGGCGGTTGGGTTGCTTCCAATCCCCGACATCTTGATCCCTTTAGCGGTTAAGCCTAAATCAAGGGATTAGGCTCTGATACCAATTGAAAGGACCTTGTGATGCCTAGAGGGGGGGGGGGGGGTGAATAGGATCACTTCAAATTTCGAAACAAAAGCGGCGGATTAAATATCTTGTCGGTACTACCGACGTGGTGCCGGTTCTACCGACGGCGTCGGTACTACCGGTACCAGGTCGGTACTACCGACAGGCAGAAGATACTTAAAACGAAATTTGAATTCTGTGCGGTTTCTAGCAATTCTACTTGAATCAAAGTTTAAGTTTAGATGCTAAGAACCACCTGCAATCACAAAAACAAGTTGGATAGCAACCAAATAATAGATCGGGCTAAAAACAAGTTCTAGGGTTAGTTAGAAATGAAGAAACGCAAGCAAGCAAAGGAGACACAGAATTTAATCCGAAGTTCACACCCACAAAGGATGCTACGTCTCCGTTGAGGATCCCACAAAGGGAGGGCTATCACCAAGAGCCTCTTTTCCTCTTCCAACCCCCACAAAGGAAGATTGGTGCTCACTAAGATTTCTCCACGAAGGAGAGGGCAATACAAACGATCCCGGGTGCACCACACCAAGAGGGCACTCGCGGGCGACGCCTAACCGTCTAGAAGCAAGCTTCAAGAGTAACAAATGCAACACAACAACCCGGAGATGCTTCAAGTGCTCTTGAGAAGGGGAGGAACGATGGGGCTCTCAAAGCTTGGTCACACTTCACTAGAATTCACCTCACTTCTCAAGTCCTAGCTCAAAGGAACCAAGGATTTGCTCTAGAGGAGGTGAGGGAGGTGGAGTGAATGCTCAAGGAAGTGTTTGTCCCGTGGTTGGTCAGCAATGAGTGAGGAGGGAGAAGAGGGGTTAAATACTAGGGGCTGAAAACTAGCCGTTACTGTGCAAACTCGTATAACCTCGGTACTACCGACACGGTGTCGGTACTACCGAGGGGGTGATTTTTCTGAAGAAAAACAGTACGGCACCGGTAGTACCGACACAGGGTCGGTAGTACCGGCCCCCTGGCAAAACTGAGCCAGAGAACGCATATCGGTATACCGGCCCTGCGCCGGTACTACCGATGAGCTCTGGTCGGTAGAACCGACATGGGGTCGGTAGAACCGGCCAGGGCACTGATTTTTAGAAAAGTTAAGCATAAGTGCACGTGTCGACTCTCAACTCTTCTCACTCACTTAGAATCCCTTCTAGAGCACTTTTAGCATCTCTTGGTTATTGAATTGCATCCCCCTTTATAGTACGGTGTTTCCTATACTCAAATTCAAAAGTAAAAGTGAATTAAGCCTTTACTTGAATTAGAAAACATCATCTTGAAATTGGGGGGACTTCCTTTGATCATCCAAAAGGATTTCATTCGTTTAAGCCCTGCACACATCTTGTCGAAGCATTAAATACCTCAAATCGTGCTTGTCATTATCACCAAAATAATTAGGGGCCAAGATGCACTTTCAGCAAAGCATCCTTTACATGTGGTTGCAACAGCTGATGTGCAGCAATTGCAAAAAAATGACAGTTGCAAAACCAGAATGTAGGTGATTGCTTGCACCCTTATAGCAGTGTGGTTGCAATTAGGTTAATGTTTGCTTGATGTGGTTGCAACCAGGTGAAAAATACGGTTGATTGCTTAATAAGTTACAGTGTGGTTGCAACCACTGATGTGCTACGATTGCAAAAAAACAGTTGCTAAAACCAAGCATGTGAGTGATTGCAACCTTGTCACGGAGTGATTGCACCCTTAGCGCAGTGTGATTGCAAAACAAAAAAAACAGTTACAAAAAAAACATTACAAAACACACAGGTAAAAAAAGTGTGGTTGCAAAAAACCAGTTAAAAAAAAGCTCCATGCCATGGCACTGTCAGATTGCGACTAGGTTGGTGTTTGCTTAATGTGGTTGCAACCTGGTGAAAATACAGGTGATTGCAACATCCTTTACATGTGGCTGCAACAGCTGATGTGCAGCAATTGAAAAAAAATGACAGTTGCAAAACCAGAATGTAGGTGATTGCTTGCAACTAGGTTAATGTTTGCTTATGTGGTTGCAACCAGGTGAAAAATACGGTTGATTGCTTAATAAGTTACAGTGTGGTTGCAACCGCTGATGTGCTACGTTTGAAAAAAAAATTGCTAATAACCAAGCATGTGAGTGATTGCAACCTTGTGGCAGAGTGATTGCACCCTTAGAGCAGTGATTTTGCAAAAAAAACAATTGCAAAAAACACAGGTAAAAAAACCAGTTAAAAAAATCTCCATGCCATGACACTGTAAGATTGCGGCTAGGGTGGTCTTTGCTTGATGTGGTTGCAACCTGGTCAAAATACAGGTGATTGCAACATCCTTTGCAGTGTATTTGCAACCACTGATGTGCTGCGATTGCAAAAAAAGACAGTTGCAAACCAGAATGTGGGTGATTGCAAACCTTGTCGCAATGTGATTGCACCCTTATAGCAGTGTGATTGCGATTGCAAAAAACTGGTAAAAAAAGTGCGATTGCAATAAACCAGTTCAAAAAAAGCTCAATGCCATAACACTGTCAAATTGCGACTAGATTGGTCTTTGCTTGATGTGGTTGCAACTTGGTGAAAATACAGGTGATTGCAAACATCCTTGACAGTGTGGTTGCAAACCGATGATGTGCTGTGATTGCAAAAAACCCAGTTGCATAAACAAACATGTGCGTGATTGCAATTTTATCACAGTATGATTGCAAAACAGGTAAAGGTGCGATTGCAAAAAAAAACACTCCATGCCGCATCAAAAAGAAGGTGCACAAAATACATTGCCAGAGTTTCAATTCACAAATTCAATAAAAAAAGGACGTAAAAGTTGCCACATCACAGGATAGAGTATTTTCAGACTGCCACGCATAACATATCGCGTACAATGAAGATAAACACACACAGATATAACATGTTTTTTTATCCCACTGATCCTAAAAGTTCACAGACCGGTCGGTGTCATCTTCGATATCAAGACGGCGTCCCCTAATTTCGTACTTGTCCGGCATTGCGGGGAGATCGGCTGGTTGAGGGGGTGGAAGATTTGATAGTGCAGCATCTCACATCTGTAAATGACGCTGTTGAACTGCAGCAGCATAAAAAACACACATAAAAAAATATAGTCATTTCAACAGTACGGTCAAAAAACGCACATACAGAAAACATAGAAAAAAAGAGAAAAGATGTAAAAAATGGATCAGTTCAGATCACGCATTACCGGGTTGATTTTCGTTCGTCAGCTTGTTCCCGTCATAGTACTCCATGTACTTCCAGACAAAAAATAGGCAATCATTGAGGCCGGCTTGCTTGAGGACTTCGATGAAAGGCTTCCTCCACCCACTAACTCTGGGCAGCTTGAAGTTGGACACCTTCTGGAAAGCTGCATCTATGATTGGAATTTTTGCAAACACATGCTTGTGACGTTCTACAGGATCTGTGCATTTCATGAAGTAGTCGTTCGAGTCCAGCACATCAATGCGATTATGCATGACGTTGAAACAATACACAAAATAATATCCTGCATCTTGGATAGGGACAAAGATCTGGTGCAAAAAAAGAGTGCAGGAAACAAAAAATGATTAGTGTATTGATTCCATCTAGTGTTGATGTGTGATTGCAACTTGATTTGTGATTGCAACTACTCAAAAAAAATTATGAATGAAAAAAGGGTTGCAGATTATGATTTTGCAATTGCAACTTTGAAAAAAAAAGGTTACAAGAAAAACAGACTGTATTGGGAAAAAAGATATCTGCTAACCAGTTTTGCTCTTGACAGATCGTAGTTTATGCACTCGGTCATCAGGTGGTTCCAGACAACTTTGAATTGTTCTGTCTCGGATTTATCCTCGTTGAGGATTGTGTTGCAACTCTGAATGTTCCACTGCACACAGGGGGGAATGCCCATTAAAAAAACTAGATCAGTCACAACAAAACCTACAAAAACAGTATTAAAAAACGGACAGTTGAAAACAATAAGGCTTACAAAGAAACCAGTCGTGAGAAACACCCTGTACCCGAACGAATCAAGCTTGTGCACAATGTCATCATGTCGCATGCAATGCACCACGAAATCGATCAAGCAAGACTCTCCCAGCTTGTTATTTGAGAAACTGTCAATAAGTTGTTGTCCAAGATAAATTCAGCAAGAAGGCCAAACTCCAATAAAGTCCTCCTGCACCAAAAAAAATCCAAAAATGAAATCAATGTGGTGCAAAACTTTTCCGGTGGTTGCAACGCCTGTGTGTGATACTTCCAAAAACACAGTGTATGGTTGCAAAAACCTGCTTGTTAACTGTGATTGCAACTCCTGTGCATTGCAACTAGGTTTGACAACATGTGATTGCAAATTGGTCAGTGTGAGTGGTTGCAAAAAGTGTTGAATGTGTGATTGCAAATAGTGTACAAATTGCAAAACTGGGAGTGTAACAGTTGCAATGCCAGTATGAAAACAATTGCAACATGAAAAATACGCAGTAAAAAAAAGAAACATACTGTTGAAGCTCAGGTTCAGATATGATCTTCTGCCTCAGATAAACAGCCTTGGAAACAGGTATGTCGGGGCGCTTGCGATTAATCTGGAACGGAGATACGAACTCAGCAGGCCTCCTCATCACTCTGTCACCTAGGCGCTTGAAAATCAGCCTCTGAACCTTGCCGTAATCGATGAGACCTTCAGACACTTCGTCTTGTGAAAGATGGATCGGTGGGGTCAAATTAGCAATGTCATCCTGGGACTCGGAGGAAAGTCGATATCGTCCGCCGATGAGGGGGATGTCGCTCGCATAGGTGCCTCCACGGATTCCAACACAAAGATTGGCTTCCTGGCGGAGAAAATCTAACTTTTTCTCATAATCAGTACGCTTCTTAGCATGCGCCTGTGACAGAACCGCCCAAAATAGTTCCGTATTATCGCCTAAGCCTGTCCACGTGGCCATTAAGCAATAATAAAGAACTATTATGTCGCTTCCGCCGGTAAAGCCCGGTAAATCACATACAACAGAGATCGGCCGATATGCGCTAAGCCCACACGAAGGTGGGACCGAGTACAACATTACATTACATATAAAGGTTCACAAGTTCAACATTATTACAAACCGAGTTTTTTTTTCGTACATGAAAGTAAAAGTGATTCGTAGTTTAAACGGCGGAAAGTAAACTAACGCGTGATACACATAGGAGGCCATCCATGCATATCACTCATCATCATCGTTCTCCCATTCAACCTCCCATCCCTTTGGAATAACTCCAGGCCAGATAGGATTACTTGAAATTAACAAATTAAGCAAGGTTGAGTACTAATACTCAGCAAGACTTACCCGACAAAAATAAAGTAAGACTAGACATGCAAGGCTTTTTGGCTTGTGGGTTTGTTTTGCCAAAAGCGGCTAAGAGTGGATCCTTATTTTCAAGTTTTAGCTCATATCTAGTATGTTAATCAGTCTAGGTGAGCACCGTACTAAACAAGCATGTTGTGCAAACGATATTAAACAGGTAACAATATTAATCCAAAATGTTCCATAAATAAACATGGGGTAGCCAGTGGTCAAGCCGACTCAGATAACGGCGAGTGACCGACGATCGATCGATTTATATCCTTGCAAGGTAAACCCAAGATACACGGAAGAAGTAGACCCCAAGAATTCAAATAAAAGCAAATGCGGGGTCTACCCCGACCAGGCGGTTCCCGTCATTCCCCAGATTAGGAAAAGATGCTACAGTCCTAAGTACAAGGTTACTGGAACGCCCTCACACGGCCCGTCCAGGATCACACTTGCACTACCGGGAGCAAACCGGGAGACGCATCTCAAGAGTAGTAGCGATAAAATTCCCGCACTGGTTCATTAGGTACTAGGCTTACCGGTCCCATTCCCGACAAGCACTTGGTACGTTCAATAGCTTAAACCAGCACAATGCTACTCGGTCGAGACCGAACCCATTGCTCTTACCACATGAGCGAGTCATTTTAACCAACTTATGATTCCAACATAAGCATCCTATATCTCGCGAGCAATGAGTCATCACTCGACTTCTACCGTTACCTTAGAGCATGGCACTAGCGTTCCTAACATACTAGTAAAATAGCATAGGAATCCTAAGGATCATGCAACTAGGTTTCCAAAACAACTCCCGAAACTTAAATGCACAATTTAATCAATAAAGTACTAAAAAGTAAAGGACATGATTTTAATTTATAAAATGGATTAGATGAAACCGATGCTAGCCTTCCTCGGACTCGGTACCAACACAAGCCTTGGGCTCTTCTGGACTTTGGTCCAGGTCTTGCTGCACACCAATTTGGTTCAGCTCTCCACTAGCCGCCCCTCCCCCTCCTGGGTGAGCGTGTACGTCCCGTCCGGTAAATCTACACGTATACATGCATATGCATTAATTATAGTTAATCTTGATGGTGATTGTGTACATATAAGAAAATTAACTTATTTAACAACACCAAACAGAAGGGTGGGGGTGATTAAAATTCAAAAACAGAACCAAAACATGATTTCAAAATTTAAACACTTTAATTTCCATTACTTCCTTTAATTCCTTAAAACAAGCCTTTCAACCATAAATCCAAATTAAATAAAAAACACTTCAAATGAGCCTAATATTTTGCACACAGAAACATATGCCTATTTTAAGCTCTCAAACCAAAATATAGCTTAAGATCATTTATAAATTAATTTATATGAAAAAGACAAATTTCAGCCTAGTAAATCACCATTAATTCATATAAAACAATTTAATAAACTTTTTGATCCCAACTTTCTCCTACAGGTCATGTATGCCAAAAATGAGCTTCTGACCAAGGCATGAGTGCAGACTCAAATTATTTTTCAGATTTTGAATTTAAACTCCTACACAAGATTAAATGCAAATCACCCATTAAATAATTTCCTAAAATCAAATCCACTCTACCAGAGGTACTACTCAACAAAGCAAAGCCCTAGGGTACACATGGGGCTACAGAAAAGTTCATTAAAGGGGCTATACAAAGCATCAAACTTAATCTAGCATAAATCTTACAAAACTCATAACTGAATATATACACATCAAAATCATGCAAATTTTTGTCAAAGATCTAGGCATGCCATAAAGAGCAACATATCCAAATTTCAACTTCATATCATGTGTATTTTTCAAACTACACTAAAAACACACCAAACTGAGTTTGAATTTTTAATTCAAAAACTGTACAGAAAAACCCTATATATGTTTTCTAGAAAAGATAGGTTTCTTCACCACAAACCCAACAAAATTGAATTCGCATTTTTCTGATTTTTCTATGATTTGTAATGAATTTTCTAAGGTTAAGCCTGGACACCCTAGATCTGAAAATTGATTTCTTACGAACAGGTCCCTGGGTTTTGCGTTCCAGCCCCTAGAAAGACCTCAGACCTCGCATTGTGGTCCAGACCGCGGACATGGATGAAGATGGCCGGAATCCGGTGAGGGGAAGACCGTGCTTGGCCGGGAAACGGTGGGGGGAGGGTCCTTGCTCACCTAGGGTCCCGTTTTGAGGGTTGGACGCATTGGAGAGGGCGCCGGTGGTGGTTCTTGGCGGTGCAGTGGATCTACCGACGCCTCTGCTCCGTCTCTGGCGAGGTGGTCGACAGTGTAGACTGTCTGGCAGCCTGAGGAGCTTTGGTGGAGGTTAAAGGTGGAGGAAGGGAGCTCAGACGAAGATGGAAAAGAGCCAGGGTGGGGGTGGAGCTCACCTTGCGGGCTCCAATGGCGACAGGGAAAAGCAGACAGGTCAAGACCGGCCTGCTGGTTTTCATTTGCGATTTAGGAGGGGGAGCGGTGCGTGGTGCTACTGGAGGAAGTCTCCTCGCGCTCGGGGAACGGCCCGGGCGCGGCCGCCCTAAATTGTCGCGGCGGCACGGGGCACGGGAGCCGGCGCATGTCCGCCGAGGCGACGCGGCCGACGGCGCGATGGCCACCGTTGACGGTGAAAATCCTTCAACCTAGCCATGAGTTTACCTTCGGTGTTGGCATGACTTTTGTATCTTATCCATTGGTACTAACCCCCGTGGTATAACAAGTTCACTTGTGCATGTCGGTTTTGGAGTTGTGTGTTTACGCGGGGTTTTAACGTTGAAAGCAAGACTTCCGGGATAAGTTCATTAAGCACCTCATGACAAGACCTTGAAGCCCAATACAAGTCAAGCAATGAAGTGAACATGACTCCAAGAGCCCAAGGACCAAGCCCGAGAAGATGATAAACTCCGAGGACCGAACCGTAAAAAGTGCTTGAATCTTGCAAGACAAGGAGTTGAGTCCAATTCGGAGAGAAACCGACGTCAAGGGCCCACATGCAAAAGGGGAGAACATCTAGAAGACGTGGGAAGCAACACCGGCGAAGCAGGCCGCGGGATGGGCCGGGTGGGCCCGGGCCGGCCGGCCCAGCCGGCCGGCCCGGCCCCAATTCGGGGCCCAATCGGCCTCTCTTTTGACCTAATTGCTTCTCGGGCTATAAATAGCCCCCCGACCGAGAGCCACGCGGAATGGAAGTCGTAATCCGCCGCCGAGGAGCGAGAGAAGCTTGAGGGACACCATCTTGGAGATGAGGGTCGTGCTAGTTGCCTAGGGTTTCCCTAGCCGACGTGGGAACCTTGCATGGAAGACCACGTCGGAGCTCGGAGCGAGGATCAAGATCGAGGGAGGGCCCGGTGGTGATCTTGTTCATGTAATCATTCATGGTGAAGTTTGTAAGTGAATCCGATTTCTAGCGATTAAGTGCCTTCTCGATGATTTTGATTTCTTCTTGGTTTTGCTTCTTCTACGATCTAGTCTATAGCTAGATTACATAGGGTGCTCTTGTAGCCGCGGTGGCTAGAGGTGCATACGGACCGGCCAAGTGATTTCAACTTGTTCTATCGAACTCGCCCTAGACTACCCGCATGAATAGGGATACGTTGTGACGAACGGGGGTCTCGAAAGGCGGATGTTTTCGGAGTCGGATGGGAAGGCCACGATTTAAAGATGCTTTTAATGAGATTCGCTTTTCTATCTTCATCTATCTTGTTTGGAGCTACAACATAAGCATGATCTAGATTCTCTAGATTGGTTATCTCTTGCTTTCTCTCGTTACCTCTTTAGTAGATTAGATTAGATTCGTTTTCTTTATGAGTTAGTAGATTAGATGCAACTTATCTTCATTAGATAGCTTTACCTTGCTTTACTAGATTGAATCCTTGCGTTGCACATTGTTCCACGGATTCGATACCTTGGGTTCACCACTCGAGGGAAGAAGGGTCCCTTGACTACGACGGGAGACTTGTCCGCTTGCAAGTCACAAACGAACTTTGATACAACTATTAACCGTCAACAAGCCCCTTTTTCTGGCGCCGTTGCCGGGGAACAAGCAATCAAGATCCGATCTAGTATCGCTTATCTTTCAGTTTTTCTTTTGATTTTCTTTTGCATCTTTTATGTTTGATCATCCCCAAAAAGAAAAAAAGAGTCAATCTAATCTAGTTTTGATTAACCCTAATTTTTCTTTTTTTAGATTTTTGTTTTATTGCTAACCCTAACCGGAGATGGTTGGCTACCTCTCCAAGAAACCCAAACTTTTTTGTGGATGATCCAGGAAAACTTTACAGGCAAAGGTGACGTGCAACACAAGCTAAAGGGTTGGAAACCCTAGATCCAAAGTCGAAGGACCGTCAAAATCTCCAAGGGAATCACCACCTCCAAGTCAAGACGCCGGAAGGCCGTTCAAATCAAGAGGAGGATGGAGAAGATGGAGATGGAGAAAGAAGCTCAACACCTAAAGGCCGCCAAAGCAAGGTCCACATGCAAGGAGTGTGAAGTGTTCATCGTGATGAAGATGCTAGACGCAAGTGGGACAACTTGCCGGGCGCCCAATGGATAACAAAGAAGAATATCCGAGACAACTCCAAGGTCCCAAGACGGCGAAGGCTACTCAAACTCATTCGGGAGAGATGAAAGATTACACTAGAGACCATGAAGATCACGACCGAAGGACCGGAGTTCGAGATGCCGAGCCACAAGGAAGATGTTGCATCCGTCAAGACCAAAGGACAAAGCCGACTCGTGAAGACCAAAAAAAATGACTAAGCCAAAGTGGGTACCCAAGATTGCAACGCCCACAAAGAGGGTTGATCCGGAGTAATCAAGTGAAGAAGTCTAGCCATGGACTATAAACGAAGCGCTAGGCGGGGAGGCAACCCGTTTCGTCAAGTCAAGAATAAGCTACGGGAGGACAACCCGATTCCAGGTTTTTCGAGTCTTTTTAATAATTCAGTTCTGAATTTTACTACGCAAAACCTTAGACTTAGAATGGTTGAATAATATTAGAGACATAATTCTTGGTTGAATATTTTGCTTGGTCGTAAACCCTTTACATGAACCATCCTATGTGATTGTTTGCTTCTTTTTCGAGAAACCACAACCAAAAAAAAAATTTTCAGAACCTAACTCAACCTTTCATCCTCTTTAAGATGTTGTGGTTGACTTGTTTTTCATGCTAAAAACACACGAGTAGAGCCACGACTTGTATCTAGATGTTATTTAAATTTCAGCATGTGGTAGGACTCGCGTGAACCTAGAAACTTGATTTTTGGTTGGTTTAAAAATCCATATCCTTGGTTTCTCTAAGATTAGAATTTTTCTAAGCCTCACTTAATTTTATTTCATTCAAAATCTCTCTCATCTAATCAAAATTAGGACCTAAACCTATGCCCCCATGATCAAGCCGGGAAAAGCTTGCTCTCAACTAATGAAGGCAAACTATACCGGTGAGACCGAAATCGACGTAGTCGAAAAATATTTTCGACTTACATTTGTTTTTAATGGGTTAAAAACTTCTCTAAATTTATTCTTGAGCTCTTGCATGGCTCTGAAAAATATTTTTAAATTTCGAAATTAGAGGAGTGCTTAGCCTTAAACATACTTAAAGGGAGGCAATCTAGTTAACCTAACCATGCATGCACCATGATACATCACGGGATGCCCCTCCAACATATTTAAACCACATGCAAAGTACAAGCATGGGGGGCAGCCAAGGCTTTGTTTTGTAGGAATATCGTGGATGCATGTGAGGCAATGGAGTATGGAAGTGAGTCAAAGCGAAAACATCATGTGGAAGGAGCAATAATGCAAGCGAAGGAGTGGACGGGAACGTTTGGAAGGTGTACGCGGTCACGAAGCAACATGCACTAGAGAAGAACCGAGCCAAGAGGAGGAGAGAGGTAAGTCTTTCATCCAACTCATTGTTCGTGTGCTCTAGTTTGTAGGCCGGAACCACCTTAGACTTAGCCATCCACCGCGTTTGTTTTGTGCAACAAATCACATCCTTAATCCACTCAAAGTCCAGACTCCAAAATAATATTTGTGTACCTTGTTACCGGGTGAAAACCCGGATATATATTTGTGAGGGAGAGTGCTGCAATCATGGAGGAAAACTACAAGCCTTTTCACCGAAGAAGAAGGGATCATCGTCGTCTAAGCCATCATCGACAACCTCTTCGAGGAGGCACTCGGTTTCCGAGTTTCCTCGGAGTATGGAGGAGGACACGGCACCGCCGAGGAGGAACCACACTCTTCTCCTTGGTGGCATGAGGGCCACACAAAACTCGTTTATTAGGTTTACCAAACTTCAATAACATATGGAGGAGCCGCTCGTCCAACCTCGCCGCTTGACACGATCATCCGCTCCACCTCCATGCGCTCCGTGGTATTCCGAGGGGTATGTCATCATGACGGAGGGGGAGAAGAAGCTCGCTCGCCTTGAGTAGAGGCTTGTAGCAAACGTCGACATCGACGACCAAGCTCTCCACATATTGGGTTTCACACGGGACACCGGTGCAATTCTCTAACGGAGTGTCGGCAAACACCCACAAGGAATTCGCCTAGGAAATTTTCATGACCATGGCGCATACCCTTGATGAAGGAGTGCTGAGTCTCTCATTCCGTTGGAAGGAGCCCACAAGTGGAGAAGAAGGAAGACACCGTCGGAAGGGTAACCTTGATCAACGATGCTATTTCTAGCACCTTGATGGGGTAATCTCCTTTCATCCATGAGTTGCAATCGATCTTGAGATGTAATCATACTTTGTTGGATTATCTATCTATCATCTTTCACCGTGACCATCATAGGTCTAGTCATGAATACCTTCGCGTAGTGAGAGTACGAGAGGAGGGAAAGGGCGAAACCGTGGTCACAACCCCCGATAGATTAGATTGGTTTTCATGTTCGAAATGATTGCATGTTCTAGTATCGTAGACCCATGGGTGAGTGTCTCCTATTTTCAAAAGGGAGCTCCGGAACAAGTGGATATGCATGAGGCACATGGGAAGGTTATTGGAGTATGATCACGGGAAGAGACCATCAACGAAGAAATACTATCCGGAACCCCATCATCCAAGTGTGTCACTTTTGTGCAAGTGGATTTTTGGGAGAACAAAAGAGACAAAGATAACCAACACGGAGTTGAATTGGCTTTACTTGGCTTTGATTGCCAAGTGGCCAATAGACCCCACTCACCTATGATCAACCGGTGGTGTTAAGCAACATCGAGTTCGGAAGATATTGGTTCGGGGTGTTGCCTCTCCATATTGGCTATCTCTTTAAAACCGGGTATTACAAGGAACCCAAATCATCTCCTACCCGGGACTTCCCTAGGAATATATGAAGAAAGGAAAATATAAGAGTGAAGATGAGAGAGGAGGCTTCCGAGTGGCCTAGGTGAATTTGCCTCTTTCGGATTGAAGATTAAGACTTTTCTTGAGGGGAAGAAGATCGGTTGGAGGAAGGACTTCTTGTGCCGGCGAAGAAAAAAAAATAATAAAAAGAAAAGAATTATAGGAGAAGGATCTTCTATGGCCCAAGAAGGAGGTGCACAACAAAATTATGTCCCACCATTCGGAGAAATTCCGGCATCGCCAAATTACTACGGTGGTGTACCAATGCAAGCATGGGGGAGTGGTGCAGCCATACCCTCACCATTTTTGTGGTGCCCAACGTAGCCTTTGCGGAGCCATATGCACACCTTCCTCAACCACAACAAAATGTGGCCACCATTGGAGGATACGCTTCAAGGAACATGCAAATTATTGCAGCCATCCAAACCAATGCAAACTAAATGGGTGAAGGAAATGCAAACGTCGCTTATGTGCTTGGACAACTTCACCTAGCACTCGTCGGACAATTCATAGGAGTAGTGGTGCATTCCTATTACAAGTAAGGGTACAACAACCAAGACTATCAATATCAACCACCGGCGGAAGATTAGAGAGAGGAGGAGCTTTAGTTATCTTTCCTTTACCCCCTTTTCTTTAATTTTCCGCTTGTTTGCACCTATGTATGCGTAGTGTTTTAAGTTTTTATTTAAAATTCAGCAAGTATGTTAGTTTAATTTTTCAGCGTGTGTCTTAGTTTTTATTTTCATCATGAATAATGTCACCACCAAGTTTTTACCTTTGGTAAAGTTACAAAGTTTGTGCCATGATGATATATGATTATAATTGTCGCTTTGTTTATCTTTGTAATTGATTTATGCATGTTTGAAATAGTGCTCTCTTAAAAATACAAATCTGAAATTATCTAAATGCTAGCTCAATCTTCAGCGGAGGTTATGATTAAAATAAAGACCCATAGTGTTTTATGTGCTCTCAAGTTATGAATAGATTAAAGATGTCTTTTATGCTCAAAAATATTGCTAACCTTGTCATAAATATCACTTGTGTGTTGCTCAACCTATCCGAGCCTTATATATATTTGAATGCATAAACTTTACTGTACAAGATTTATTTTTGAGTGAGTTATTGCAGGCCATGATTTCTCCGGCCCGAGACTAAGAAGTTGGTCATTCCGTTTTTGCGTATCTATCTTTTTGGTAGCCTCTTATCCGTGCATTGTGTATCCCCGCATCGGAGATCTCACAAACTTCGCCGGATATCCACCCTTAAACCAAATATCATCTTTTGTGATTACCTCCTTGACCACAACCTATCGTTGAGAATGGATCATCAATTCAAGGAAGATCGCAAGACGGTGCCAACATTGAAGATTTCAAGTATCTCTCCAAGGAAAAATATTTCCGGTACCTACCTTATTTTTCGCCTCTTTGCTCGAGGACGAGCAACGTCTAAGCATGGGGGAGGAGGTAGGTACGGTGCAGTTTTAGAGTTAAAAGGGGAATATTTAAAAAAAATGATGATGAAAGAAAAAATTCGGCGATATACGTGACTTCTGAGAAAGAAAAAATATATATATAATGAATGAATGAAAGAAAGAAAAAAAGAAAGAAAAGAATGAGAAATATGAGAAAGAAAAAAAAATATATATGTGTGTAAAGTGAACTCCCCGGTTCTCTAAGAGTGCGTTCAAGGCTTCAAGTTTAAAAGATCCATTCTCATTTTCCAACCATGTGCAATCCGATAACGAGGACTTCCTTTGTGCCTCGGGATCACTCTTTGCCATTTGCACATGTCCACTCATCTAAAAGTGTGTGTATTTTTCTCTTTCCCCTCCTTGATTTAACATTATTTTCCAATGACCTTTTTGACGAGTCTCGGTAAGACCATGAGAAGCTTGTCTTGTTTTGACAACACCTCATTTATAAAATCTTGATAGGACTAAACTTTCCCAAAGCTCCATATAAAGCCTACCACACATATATGTTATGAGAGGGAAAGGAGTAGAATATATAGGCTTGAGAGACAAGCGAGATGAGAGTTCATGAGCAATATGCAAGGTGATTTAAATTTGTGAATTTGGTTTAGCTCTTTTCTTTATCTCGTTCTTTATTTCAAAAATTCGAGATCTATTTAAACTTTGTGAGCATGTTAATACTTGTGGGATAAGCTCAATAAGAATCTACCCTCCGTAGGGATGAAGGCTAGTACATTATGGAACTTTAACGAATTAAACTTTTGAAAGCATAATGTTTTTTTCATGTATGATCAAGTGCAAGGTTTAAACATTGATAGGCAACGATGATATCCATCGAAGGCTTACTCGAGGACGAGCAAGGTTTAAGCATGGGGGAGATGTTGACGGTGAAAATCCGTCAACCTAGCCATGAGTTTACCTTCGGTGTTGGCATGACTTTTGTATCTTATCCATTGGTACTAACCCCCGTGGTATAACAAGTTCACTTGTGCATGTCGGTTTTGGAGTTGTGTGTTTACGCGGGGTTTTAACATTGAAAGCAAGACTTCCGGGATAAGTTCATTAAGCACCTCATGACAAGACCTTGAAGCCCGATACAAGTCAAGCAATGAAGTGAACATGACTCCAAGAGCCCAAGGACCAAGCCCGAGAAGATGATAAACTCCGAGGACCGAACCGAGAAAGAATCGAATCTTGCAAGACAAGGAGTTGAGTCCAATTCGGAGAGAAACTAACGTCAAGGGCCCACATGCAAAAGGGGAAAACATCTAGAAGACGTGGGAAGCAACACCGGGCGAAGCAGCCGCGGGATGGGCCGGGTGGGCCCGGGCCGGCCGGCCCAGCCGGCCGGCCCATCCCAATTCGGGGCCCAATCGGCCTCTCCTTTGACCTAATTGCTTCTCGGGCTATAAATAGCCCCCCGACCGAGAGCCACGCGAGAATGGAAGTCGTAATCCGCCGCCGAGGAGCGAGAGAAGCTTGAGGGACACCATCTTGGAGATGAGGGTTGTGCTAGTTGTCTAGGGTTTCCCTAGCCGACGTGGGAACCTTGCATGGAAGACCACATCGGAGCTCCGGAGCGAGGATCAAGATCGAGGGAGGGCCCCGGTGGTGATCTTGTTCATGTAATCATTCATGGTGAAGTTTGTAAGTGAATCCGATTTCTAGCGATTAAGTGCCTTCTCGATGATTTTGATTTCTTCTTGGTTTTGCTTCTTCTACGATCTAGTCTATAGCTAGATTACATAGGGTGCTCTTGTAGCCGCGGTGGCTAGAGGTGCATACCGGACCGGCCAAGTGATTTCAACTTGTTCTATCGAACTCATCCTAGACTACCCGCATGAATAGGGATATGTTGTGACAGAACGGGGGTCTCGAAAGGCGGATGTTTTCGGAGTTGGATGGGAAGGCCACGATTTAAAGATGCTTTTAATGAGATTCGCTTTTCTATCTTCATCTATCTTGTTTGGAGCTACAACATAAGCATGATCTAGATTCTCTAGATTGGTTATCTCTTGCTTTCTCTTGTTACCTCTTTAGTAGATTAGATTAGATTCGTTTTCTTTATGAGTTAGTAGATTAGATGCAACTTATCTTCATTAGATAGCTTTACCTTGCTTTACTAGATTGAATCCTTGCGTTGCACATTGTTCCACGGATTCGATACCTTGGGTTCACCACTCGAGGGAAGAAGGGTCCCTTGACTACGACGGGAGACTTGTCCGCTTGCAAGTCACAAACGAACTTTGATACAACTATTAACCGTCAACACCACCGGGCGGCTCGGGGGCGCGGGTCCACATAGCCGAGGTCACTGTGTCGTGCGTTCGCGCATGGACCAGCAGCAGCGACGGCGTGCGGAGGGCGCCTGTGGACCAGGCGCAAACACCTATGCAAGGCCAGCGGCGCGACGCAGGGCGCGGGAGCGCGCTCTGGCGTTCCGATGCGTAAGTCTTTTTGGTGAAGGCATGTTTGACCGGCTCAAACAAATAAAAGTTGAACTAAACTCCGAAATCTCCCAAAATAAAAGTTGTAGACCACGTATCCGGCTCCAACTTTAACAAAGGGCGACCTATGTTTTGGTGAACGGATTGAGGGGAAAAACGTGACAAAGTCGCTGATTTTCTCGGCCCAGATTTACTATTCACAGGGACTTCAACTCGATTTTTTGCCAATTTGCACTCAAAATTTGAATGTCCGCCAATTATGGAAATTGTGTTCCCGGAGATAAAGAAGAACTTTTATATTGGCCGATTTTGAACTTCTATAGTGAAATTTGGAGAACGTGCAAGAAAACCAAATCAGCTCTTTAGGATCTTTAGGGGTTTGACTGTGACTTGAGAGTTGGACCAAGGGCTTAGGTGCAAAAGTATGCACAATCAAGCAAAACATGCTTATAGACTAATTAATCTTGATTAGCACATCTAATTGAGGTATTTATCTTTAATAAACACCTGGGGTGTTACAGTCTACCCCCCTTAAAAGAAATCTCGTCCCGAGATTTGACACAAGATTAGAGGAGACAAAGGTGGGGGAGGAGTGGTGTCGGATATGAGATGTACCCGTTATTGTCGGTGCTCTTTTTGATGGATTCACTGTAGTCGTGAATTTGGGGATGCTCTTCTGAGCTTGGGTGCGAAGTCTCTTTCATCTTTTCTTCTCAGTTCGATTTGTCTTGCCCTGCGAAGGTTTCAGACACTTTTTGACAAAATGCCCAGGCTGTTTACAATTGTAGGAAAGGTGTGCACTGTGATCACACGTTGTCGTATCAACAGTGTTGCTCTACCTTTTAGCATGTGAAAGAAAATCGGTGCAGGTGATATCCCACCCATTTGAATCAATCTTTGGCAAATCTCGCTTGTGACTCTTACTCCTTCTTCCTTCCTTTCTAAGGTCCATAGGAAGTTGAGACGGTGGCATGAGTGAATCTAGGAGTTGCCGATTGGCATCTTGGTTCCGTTGATTTTGAGCTTCATGATTCATCAATAGATTGAAGAGATAGACTTGCTCCATAATAGATTCGATATTGCTTGGGAGAGACTGTCGGATAGAATAGTTTGCGATAGCCCTTGATAACGATTATGGTTGACATTTTACACTAGTTGGCTTAAAACCAAATTACGGCCCTCCAAAATTTTCATGGTGTTGGCAAAGATATCCACCACCTCCGTGTTGCTGGAAGAGATGGGAACATCTCATTGGGTCGAAGATTGACCGGATCTCCCGTGGTGGATTCCATTTCACCGAAATTCCATGAGGATCCGATCGAGTTTTCCCCAAGAGAACAAAAATCCAAATATAGAAACAATTAATAAGGAAACGTAGCAATAGATCGGGAGGTCGAAAAGCGAACCCGTGGATGTGATAAGGATTTCCTTAACTAAAGGATCGTCAATAAACACGTTCTGCAAGGGCTCTAAGATTTCCATAATTTCCTTTTGAGAGTAACCAGAAGTGTGGTGGTAACTCAAAGAGTCAAAAGTTAATTTAAAAGGATATTTTAAGGATACCAAAATTGTAGAGAGCATTTAGCAACAAGTTTCCCATGAGTAGAAAAAATGGAAGATAGGAAAAGGCACATGGAGGCCAAAAATCTCAAAACAAACTTTCTCATAGTTTATTGAGTTAGCGATTTAGGGTGATATCCTTCCTGTTATTAAATGTGCAATGGTTTTATTTTTTTTGAAAAGAAGCACCGATTAGGTAGGATTGCAATATTAATGCATATAAATGATTGGTGCACCATGGGATGGTGCACATGATGATGCTCAGTTGATGAGTGCATGGGAATGATGCACGTGCATATGATTATTGTGCATTGATGAATATGCATACACACATATGGTGCTGATATCATGATGCCTAATGAGAGATGCACATGATGTGGGCATGATGCAGTCCACACATGATGATGCCCATGTTTATGAATGCGTGATGCATATGCTCATGAGATATGTTGCTCATGGTGCATAGTCAGTATGCTTTATTGCACCCATGGAGTTAGTTAAGAAAGGGGGAGCAATCAAAGAGTAGGGAACAAAATTGTGGTGAGTCATTTTCCATAACCCAAGATACCCAGCGCGCTCCTTGTGATAATCACATGGCTGCAGACCACATGATACCCTAGGTTCCATCGCGGCACCTTTAGTTAGGGAAACATCATCAACCACAATGAAGGTAGAGTTAAAGGATTTTTTTTATACCTATGCAAGTTAGTCACCCAAGATTTCCCAAATGCACAAGTTATATAATGCGTAATGAAACTGTGTTGTTAAGGTATGCATATGCATTGTGATAAAATGCTCCAATTTGCATGCCACATGATTCTTCATACTTATAAACATGAATTTATTTATTTGTTTGTGAGCAAGCATAGGGAAAAATCAAGTTTGAGGCAAGGAATTTTAGAGAGAGAAAAGTAGGGATACCAACGCCAGAAAGTTGTGGGACCAACGTTCCATGGCTATAAGGAGTTGAAGTGTCGTCTCCTATCTAAAGAAAGTGTGGGGAAAACGACCAAAGAAAAAGAGCACAACGAGTTTTAGTTGACTTGACAAAAGATATGATATGTTCCTTATGTAGGTAAGAAGGTGTCGATACTTCGTATTCATTTTATTGCCCTCAAAATCGATGAGCAAGGTCAAAAAGAAACATTTTCAAGGTTGGGAGATCAATAGTGATCGAACCCATGATGTCAACAATCAGGAATAGTTGAGTGCTTCAGAGAGCATACCCACATGATACGGGAGTGAACACGTCAGCTAAGAAATCATACTCACGAATCCGAAAACCTCTACTCTGCCTTGGCGGTTGTGCAGCAAGCCAAGGTTCACAAACATGTTCACAACTCTTAGAGTAGGAACACGAGGAGGCTGAATTTTGATGAGCGTGTCGAATACAAAGTTTCAACCCACGTTTGTATTTTTAATTAGCCCCAAATTTTCAAGGAAATTAAAAGAAGATCTTATCACAATTTTGCTGGAAGAAAAATCCTAGCTATCAAATGATTTCATTTGGTACCTAATGCTTGGGCCATGCTCTCATGGTGCTAATAACGCATTTGCTAAGTGAGAGCATATTCAAGCTGAGCTAGCCTCATGCATTGATCACCACACCAAATGGGAGGTAATAGCCACATGTATGGCACAAGTTCGATGGTAGTGACAGATTGTTACTGCTTGAATCTATATCAACTACTTCTCTGAAACTGAGGAGAGGGTTTCCGTCCATCGAAACAATGTGATATTCCCTTAGCTATACATCCATAATTTTGCCAACAAAATGACAAGTAGGCATGTCTAAGGAGACTTTAAATGGAAATTTTCAGAATTTGGACAGCAACAGCTCTTAGAAATAAATTCATATCTCTCGGCCCAAGTGTCGTAAATTTCTAAATTTTGGTAAGCATGTGTAGAATTTCATAATCCACAACTTTGGTATTCAACTCCAGGACAGATTCAACTTTTACAGGGGTCAAAAAAAATTAATTTCCAAAGTTCTGTCTAGCAATTTGGACTGCAGCTAGTAGCTTACTAAAAATTCGATATTTCTTAAACTACACATGCAAATATGCTGAAATTTTGTGACCATTGCCATCACAAAATTATGAACCAATACGGCATTCAAGGTTTTCTCTATATTTCCAAGAAAGATGACTTAAAAATTTGAATTTCAGAGATCACTAATTCTGAAATTCAGCAGGACAGGCCTAATGTTTCAGGCATAACTCCCAAACTAAAAATCTAGCGACCTTTAGATTTCTACAGGAGGTAGATAGATACCTAAGAAGAATTTTTGGTATTCAAAGGTTGAATCAAAACAGATTGGAAAAGGGTCTAATAGATCCATTTTCAGAGTGTCATTGCCCAGAAATTTTCAGCAGGGCACAGCTTCACAAAAAAATCATATCTAAAAAATTAAGAACTCTATGACCATGAGATTTTGACAGCACAAAGTATGCTATAAATGAATCATTTTTTTGGTATAGATTGCCTAGGCAAAATCTACTTGGAACAAGCTGGAAAAATTCGAGTTTTCAGTCTTAACATCATTTTGACAGAAATTCCAGCATGACAAAGGTTTAGTGATTTGAGCATAGCTTCAGTTTTATTCATCCCAAAATCATGAAAAATTCATGGAAGAATCTTAGCTAGCGGATGAGAAATTTTCCTAAAGATCACCTAGCCAAAAACTTTCTAGATCATCCTTAGAAAAATTAGGACAGCAACTAGACATACATTTGATCACAACACATAATTTACCAAACTAGCATGAATGGTCCTTAAGAATTATAAATTGAGCTTATAGATCACATACAATGTGTATTAGGATCATTTTCAGTTTTGGTTGATTTTAACATGATGGAAGAGCTTCCTATACGTCCTTGCCAAGCATTTGAGCTTAAAATCGAAGTTAGTGCCGGTGGCAGTGCATATATATACGTCTCTCCCTATAATAACTAGTCGGAAGCTATTCGTTTCTTAAATTACCGTACCTAACAACCGTGGTTAGTGTACCTGCAGAAAATCATAGAACATTCAGAACCTTTTGTGCCAGCACTCACAAAAGCGTCCACATTCATTACCGTTCACTTATAGAAACGGTATCCATGCATGAAGCCGCTGCATGTACAGCGTCCTAATTAAGACTCTGACGCGACATAAGTGCCCATTGGAATAGGCCTCACTCATCCCTCACGGACTTCCCGTGGTACCATCACGTATGAAACACGTGACGAGACTCAGACGCGACGTGGCACCCATTGGAATAGGTCCCACTAGTCCCTCACCGGACTTCCCTGTGGTACCACCACGTATGAAACACGTGATGAACTAGTATGGTTGTGCAAGAAAGTAAGTTTTGACAGGAATAAATATGCTGGAAGTCAGACTAAATACACCATAGAATACTAGCCACCTGAAAGAACCCAAAACTTCTCTCTAGGGCCTCTCGGACTAGATTAGACCTTAACGTCCTACTCTTTTAGCAAGATTATTAATCTTGGCAAGTTTTATTCCAAAAACAAGTTTGTTAAGGTATTTTAATTACTCTGGTGCATATCATCGCTTTGGTACCAGCTGTGACAGAACCGCTCAAAATAGTTCCGTATTATCGCCTAAGCCTGTCCACGTGGCCATTAAGCAATAATAAAGAACTATTATGTCGCTTCCGCCGGGTAAAGCCCGGTAAATCACATACAGCAGGATCGCTGATATGCGCTAAGCCCACACGAAGGTGGGACCAGAGTACAACATTACATTACATATAAAGGTTCACAAGTTCAACATTATTACAAACCAGTTTTTTCGTACATGAAAGTAAAAGTGATTCAGAGTTTAAACAGCGGAAAGTAAACTAACGCGTGATACACATAGGAGGCCATCCATGCATATCACTCATCATCATCGTTCTCCCATTCAACCTCCCATCCCTCTGGAATAACACCAGGCCAGATAGGATTACCTGAAATCAACAAATTAAGCAAGGCTGAGTACTAATACTCAGCAAGACTTACCCGACAAAAATAAAGTAAGACTAGACATGCAAGGCTTTTTGGCTTGTGGGTTTGTTTTGCCAAAAGAGACTAAGAGTGGATCCTTATTTTCAAGTTTTAGCTCATATTCTAGTATGTTAATCAGTCTAGGTGAGCACCTGTACTAAACAAGCATGTTGTGCAAACAATATTAAACAGGTAACAATATTAATCCAAAATGTTCCATAAATAAACATGGGGTAGCCAGTGGTCAAGCCGACTCAGATAACGGTGAGTGACCGACGATCGATCGATTTATATCCTTGCAAGGTAAACCCAAGATACACGGAAGAAGTAGACCCCAAGAATTCAAATAAAAGCAAATGCAGGGTCTACCCCGACCAGGCGGTTCCCGTCATTCCCCAGATTAGGAAAAGATGCTACAGTCCTAAGTACAAGGTTACTGGAACGCCCTCACACGGCCCGTCCAGGATCACACTTGCACTACCGGGAGGAAACCGGGAGAAGCATCTCAAGAGTAGTAGCGGTAAAGTCCCCACACTGGTTCATTAGGTACTAGGCTTACCGGTCTCAGTCCCAACAAGCACTTGGTATGTTCAATAGCTTAAACCCGCATAATGATACTCAGTCGAGACCGAACCCATTGCTCTTACCACATGAGCGAGTCATTTTAACCAACTTATGATTCCAACATAAGCATCCTATATCTCGCGAGCAATGAGTCATCACTCGACTTCTACCGTTACCTTAGAGCATGGCACTAGCGTTCCTAACATACTAGTAAAAGAGCATAGGAATCCTAAGGATCATGCAACTAGGTTTCCAAAACAACTCCTGAAACTTAAATGCACAATTTAATCAATAAAGTACTAAAAAGTAAAGGACATGATTTTAATTTATAAAATGGGTTAGATGAAACCGATGCTTGCCTTCCTCAGACTCAGTACCAACACAAGCCTTGGGCTCTTCTGGACTTTGGTCCAGGTCTTGCTGCACACCAATTTGGTTCAGCTCTCCACTAGCTGCCCCCTCCCCCTCTTGGGTGAGCGTGTACGTCCCGTCCGGTAAATCTACACGTATACATGCATATGCATTAATTATAGTTAATCTTGATGGTGATTGTGTACATATAAGAAAATTAACTTATTTAACAACACCAAACAGAAGGGGGTGATTAAAATTCAAAAACAGAACCAAAACATGATTTCAAAATTTAAACACTTTAATTTCCATTACTTCCTTTAATTCCTTAAAACAAGCCTTTCAACCACAAATCAAATTAAATAAAAAACACTTCAAATGAGCCTAATATTTTGCACACAGCAACATATGCCTATTTTAAGCTCTCAAACCAAAATATAGCTTAAGATCATTTATAAATTAATTTATATACAAATTTCAGCCTAGTAAATCACCATTAATTCATATAAAACAATTTAATAAACTTTTTGATTCCAACTTTCTCCTACAGGTCATGTATGCCAAAAATGAGCTTCTGACCAAGGCATGAGTGCAGATTCAAATTATTTTTCAGATTTTGAATTTAAACTCCAACACAAGATTAAATGCAAATCACCCATTAAATAATTTACTAAAATCAAATCCACTCTACCAGAGGTACTACTCAACAAAGCAAAGCCCTAGGGTACACATGGGGCTACAGAAAAGTTCATTAAAGGGCTATACAAAGCATCAAACTTAATCTAGCATAAATCTTACAAAACTCATAACTGAATATATACACATCAAAATCATGCAAATTTTTGTCAAAGATCTAGGAATGCCATAAAGAGCAACATATCCAAATTTCAACTTCATATCATGTGTATTTTTCAAACTACACTAAAAAAACACCAAACTAAGTTTGAATTTTTAATTCAAAAACTGTACAGAAAACACTATACATGTTTTCTAGAAAAGATAGGTTTCTTTACCACGAACCCAACAAAATTGGATTCGCATTTTTCTGATTTTTCCATGATTTTTAATGAATTTTCTAAGGTTCAGCCTGGACACCCTAGATTTGAAAACTGATTTCTCGCGAACAGGTCCCTGGGTTTTGCGTTCCAGCCCCTAGAAAGACCTCAGACCTCGCAATGTGGTCCAGACCGAGGACATGGATGAAGATGGCCGGAATCCGGCGAGGGGAAGACCGTGCTTGGCCGGGAAAGGGTGGGGGAAGGGTCCTTGCTCACCTAGGGTCCCGTTTTGAGGGTTGGACGCATTGGAGAGGGCGCCGGTGGTGGTTCTTGGCGGTGCAGTGGATCTACCGCCGCCTCTGCTCCGTCTCTGGCGAGGTGGTCGACAGTGTAGACTGTATGGCAGCCTGAGGAGCTTTGGTGGAGGTTAAAGGTGGAGGAAGGGAGCTCAGACGAAGATGGAAAAGAGCCAGGGTGGGGGTGGAGCTCACCTTGCGGGCTCCAATGGCGACAGGGAAAAGCGGACAGGTCAAGACCGGCCTGCTGGTATTCATTTGCGATTTAGGAGGGGGAGTGGTGTGTGGCGCTACTGGAGGAAGTCTCCTCGCGCCTGGGAACAGCTGGCGCGGCCAGCTACATTGCTGTGGCGGCACGGGGCACGGGAGCCGGGCGCATGTCTGCCGAGGCGACGCGGCCGACGGCGCGATGGCCACCTGGGCAGCTCGGGGGCGCGGGTCCACAAAGCCGAGGTCACTGTGTTGTGCGCTCGCGCATGGACCAGCAGCAGCGACGGCGTGCAGAGGGCGCCTGTGGACCAGGCGCAAACACCTATGCAAGGCCGGCGGCGCGACGCAGGGCGTTCCGATGCGTAAGTCTTTTCGGTGAAGGCATGTTTGACCGGCTCAAACAAATAAAAGTTGAACTAAACTCCGAAATCTCCCAAAATAAAAGTTGTAGACCACGTATCCGGCTCCAACTTTAACAAAGGGCGACCTATGTTTTGGTGAACGGATTGAGGGGAAAACGTGACAAAGTCGCTGATTTTCTCGGCCCAGATTTACTATTCACAGGGACTTCAACCCGATTTTTGGCCAATTTGCACTCAAAATTTGAATGTCCGCCAATTATGGAAATTGTGTTCCCGGAGATAAAGAAGAACTTTTATATTGGCCGATTTTGAACTTCTATAGTGAAATTTGGAGAACGTGCAAGAAAACCAAATCAAACTCTTTAGGATCTTTAGGGGTTTGACTGTGACTTGAGAGTTGGACCAAGGGCTTAGGTGCAAAAGTATGCACAATCAATCAAAACATGCTTATAGACTAATTAATCTTGATTGGCACAACTAATTGAGGTATATACCTTTAAAAAACACCTGGGGTGTTACAACGCCTTTGACAGTTGCATCTCCACCTGCTTGTTTATCTTTGATACGGAGGGCTCCTTCTGTAGAGCAGCAATGTTCGCGTCCAGCTTTTTCTGGATTTCTGCTATGATCTTCTTCTCCTTCTCTTCAGCCTTCTTGTCAGTTGCAGCCTTTTTCTTCGACTCAAGCTTCTTGGTAGCACCGAGATTTCTCTTGTTATCGGCCTCAGCCTTCTTCCTCCGAATTTCATCACTGCATCTTTTTTGTTCTTCACAAAACCATCGCTCCGGCTCGATGATCTTCGATTCTTTGCTTGCTTGCCTTTTTGTGATTCGGCCCTCTTCTTCGAATCGGCTTCTTTGGCTGCTACTTGCTTGGCTTTTTCAGCTTCAGCCCTCTTGCTCAGCATGGCTTGTTCTGTGATGGCAAACAACGGAAAAACTGTGAATACAAAAATGAAAGCATGTACAGTGTTTGCAAACTATTTTTGTGTGTGTCATTACAAAGAAATTGCAGGTTATTTGGTATAAATTGCAAAAAAAAGCTTGAACAGTTTGTGTTTGCAACTATTTTGCGTGCGTGATTGCAACCAAAAGTTATTTGTGGTTGTGCCGTGGCTGTAGTCTCTGTGGTTGAAGTTGCTTGGTTATTTGGTTATTTATGATTGCAAGTCTGAGTAATTTGTAATTGCAACTGCAGGGTGAGTTGTGAGATTGCAAAAAAAAAGGAATGCACAGTGTTTTTGTTTTGCAACTACTTTTATGTGTTTTCATTGCAAAAAAAAAGATGATAATTTTATGATTGCAAAAAAAAGCCTAGACCAGTGTATGGTTACAAAACCTGTTGTTGCTTGTTCATCACTAGCTTTTCCTTTCGAAGCTTGTTCAGATTAAGCCGTCTTCAAATCTTCCGCAGCAGCAAGCTTTTTCTTCTGTTCTTCAGCTGCAGCCTTTTTCTTCTCTCCCTCAGCAGCCTTTTGCTTAGCTTCTGCTTCAGCTGCTGAGTGCATCCAATGTGGCAGTAAAAAAAGGGTTATAATTGCAACTATAAGTGCAAACAAAGCGCAATGTTGGTGGTGCGTGGGTTACAAACCCTGTTCTTTGCCTCGGCTACAACTCTCTTCAAAGCTTCCTCTTCGGCGGCCTTCGCTAGCTTCGCTTCGGCTATCGAGTGCATCATGTGTGGCGGTAAAAAAAAGAGTTATAATTGCAACTATAAGTGCAAACAAAGCGCAATGTTGGTGGTGTGTGGGTTACAAACCTGCTGTTGCCTCGGCCTACGCCTCCCTTCGAAGCTTCCTCTTCGGCGGCCTTCTCGCTTAGCTTCTCGCTTCCACCGCTGAGTGCATCATGTATGGTAGTAAAAAAAAGAGCTATAATTGCAACTATAAGTGCAAACAAACCGCAATGTTGGTGGTGTGTGGGTTACAAACCTGCTTGTGCCTCGCCTGCAGCCCTCTTTGAAGCTTCCTCTTCGGCGGCCTTCGCTTAGCTTCGCATCGACCGCTAAGTGCGTAATATGTCGCGGTAAAAAAAGTTATAATTACAACTATAAGTGCAAGCAAAGCTGCAATGTTGGTGGTGTGTGGGTTACAACCTGCTGCTCGCCTCGGACTGCGGCCCTGCGAGGACCATGTGTGGTTCGAGGACCGGTGGATGGTCGCTCCCTTGTGTGATGAGTGATTGACAACGTTGTGTGGACCGATTCTTGGCTAAGTATTGCGGGTGCGGGTTGCGGCTTGACTCGTCTTTGGTGCGGGTGAAGAACAAGCGCGAAAGGTCGTTGCGGTGAGGCCTCCGGGTGTGGAGAAGACAAGTAGGCTTCGTTCGAGGGACCCGGTGGCCGGCGGGGGTCAAGTGCGGGCCGCATGGTGGCATGAACGGCAAGATGAAGTCGTGGACGGTTTCTTGGTAGAGCCTCAAAACCAAGGTCGAGCCGGGACTACGTGGGAGCCGAGTCATGAGTGGAGATTGGCGGAGGCTACACCGAGTTCGCGGGGTTTGCGGTGGTTCACCGGAAAACCACCGGGTTACTCGGTTGAGCCACAAAACCGAGGCCGAAGACTCGACGAGGAGGTGCGGCCACCCGGGCCGGTTCAACCGCCCGGGAGGGGCGGTCGGACCGCCCGGGGCCGGTCGGATCCACCGGGCCGGTCCTAACCGCCCGGGGGGGCGGTCCGACCGCCCGGCCGCCGGCGCCGAGAAGCTTCGAAGCGGAGGACACGCGTCGGGATCGCAAGGCTTGCGTCGAGGCTACGCGGGGTGCGGTCGCCGGGCATCCGTCCGATGGTGAAGACATCAAGAATTCCAAATCCGCCCTTGAGGGGCTTGTATCCCTAGTTAGTAGAGAGGGGCATTTTAGACATTCGGTTGCCGCCTATATAACCCAAGAGGTGAGAGGTTGGCGGCCAACTCTTGGAACCCTAGCTCATTTGGTTTTTCCATTTTCGTTCTCTATTTTCCCTAGGTTTTTAGAAGGCTAGTTTGAGAGCTTCATGTGAGATCTAGAGAGAGGGATGGATGTTTGGGTGGTAAACTAGACCTTGTACGAACCATTCATGGCATGTATAGAAGGTTCGGCGTGGTTCTTCATGGTGGTTTTCCCGTCTCTTTTGTGTTGATTTTCGGAGCTCTTTTTGGCGGTGTTTTGAGGACGATTTCTTGGGGTTTTTGGTGGGTGTCACGTATGAGGTTTTTGTGCCTCTTTGGTGGTGACTTTGCCCCCAAATCTCTTTTGAATCGGACCCGATTTGGTGGTTTTCGTTGATACTCGAGTTCTTGACCTAGAGAAGCGATTTCTTCGATTCCTCTTAATTGTGAGCGTTTCGGGTCGATTCCTTTGAGGAAGAGGTTGCCCGGGAGGTAACCCGACTATCCCCGAAGTTTGGCTGCAATCCGTGGAGTGATTCGGGAGATCGGGCGCGAGGAAGTTGAGGTTTGACCCGCGGGTTCGTTTTTACGGGAAGGGGCGGTCTAACCGCCTACGGGGGGGGCGGTCTAACCGCCGGGGTATTTCCGGGTCAAAGTTCTGTTTCGCCGGATTTTCCTTTGTGAGTTTGTTCGCCTTGATCGGAGGAGTGTCCGGGTGAAATTTGGAGTCGTTCTCGTGCGGTTGCTAGGTGTTCTTGGTTGGAGTTCGTTCTTTGGGTACGGGAGGTTAGACCGCCCCGGGTAGCCGGTCTAACCGCCCCTAGGCCCTTGGGTGAAGTTTTGGTTTTCGCCAAGAGTTTCGGTAGCTAGCATGGCCTTGACCGAGAGATCTCTCGTTAGTGAAACCGTGGTGTGTTTTGGTGCTCGGAAGAGGCATTTCGGAGGATTTCTTGGTTGCCGGTGGAGGCGGTCTAACCGCCCCCTATACCCGGTCTAACCGCCCCCTCTCGGTTAGCCGGCTTTCGAGTTGTTTCCGCTGTCGGTCTTGTGTGTGTGTTGTGGTTCTTGGTAGTGTTTGTTCCTAGGACCGGTAGCACTCCGGTGGCTACGTGGTTTTGGCAAACGGGAGGTAGAAGTGCGGAGAGTGTGATTTCGGGGGGTTCGACCGAGCTAGTTCGTCTTGTCGGAGTTTTAATCTCCCTCGAGAAGAATTTTTATCGGCTCCCATTCACTCCCCCCTCTCGGTCGCCTTATCGGTCCTTCAAGTGGTATCAGAGCCGGTTCGGGTCTTTGTTGACTCTAACCAGTCTAAGATCCAAGGATGGCGTACCAGGAACGGGGTTCGGGTCCTCCACACTTCGATGGCAAGAACTACCAGATGTGGAGCAAGCGGATGGGTGCGTTCCTCCGCGGAAAGGGTCGAGTGCTTTGGGATGTCACGGTGGACACAGGGCTATGTCCGCGGCGATGGATTTCCTTGCTCCGGGGTCGAGGGACGGATTCGACGCCAACAATAAGGCGGTCGACTACTTGTTTCGTGCTTTGTGTCGGCCGAGTTCGATCGGGTGCACACCGAGCACTTGGCTTGTAGGATTTGGGCGGTGTTGAAGGAGGCTCATGTTGGGAACGCCCGGGTTCGGAGCACGGATGTATGCGACCTACGGAGAGAGTACGAGAACTTCACTCATCTCCCCGGTGAGTCCATCGATGCCTTGTTTCGAGGTTCACGGTGGTGGTGAACAACATGAGGGCCAATGTGGACGTGCTCCCGTACGATGATCATGATAGAGCGGTCAAGCTCTTACACTCTTTGGATCGTACGATTTGGGGCGAAAAGTTCGAGGCCATTGTCGAGTCGGAGAAGTATGACACTCTGACGGTGAACGAGCCGTTCTCGAAGCTCAAGTCGGGCTGAGGTGGATAGGGGCATGACTGCCAAGCTCGAGGGACCGACTGATTCCCATAGTCTTGCCCTCGTTGGTGGTTTGAAAGGAAAGGCTAACACTAACCCATCCACCGGGATGTTTTCTTTGTCCTCTTTGATGTCTATGCCAGATGAGGAGTTCGACGTGCTTGGAGAGGACGAGCTGGCGCTCCTGACGAGGCGGTTCGAGAGGCTGCACGAGAACCGCGTGAACATGAGGAGGAACACGAGGACATGCTTCAAGTGCGGCAAGACTGGACACTATTTCGCCGAGTGTCCGAAGGTGAACAACCACGACAAGCACAAGTTCAAGGACAAGAGGAAGAAGTCCAAAAAGAAGGACCATGGACATGGGAAGAAGGCACGGTCTCGAGAGAAGATGAAGAGATCAAGCGACATCGAGTCTGATTCGAGGACACGTCTTCAAGCTCGAGTGATGAAGACGAAGAGGATGAGAAGAAGAGGAAGAAGAAGAAGAACCTTGGCAAGTATCTCAACGGCCTTTGTGTGACGGGCCTAAGCCTCAAGGACGACTTCTGCGGCATGGCTCGCAGTTCGAGCAGCAAGAGAAGCCAGAAGGACGCCTCGGACTTGGATTCCGAGGATGAGGTATGTGATGAGCTCTCTTCTTTGCGCAAGGAGAATGAGGAGTTGGTTGACTTGCTTGATAATCGCGATCACATGCTTAGAGAGGCTAAGAAGCTTAGGAAGGAGCTTAGATCTTTGCTCGAGGATGCTAGGACTAGAGTGGCTGAGCTAGAAACACAGGTTCTTGATAGCAAGCTTGAAATTGATTCGCTTAAGGCTAGCCCCGTTGTTTCGATGAAACCGATTGTCTTGATTGCTCTGCTTTCCTAGCCGACTTGACTGATCTTAGGGAGAAGTATGCCTCCAAGTGTGAGGAACTAGATGTGCTTAGGGTTGAATTGGCTGAGCTACAATCTAGACCCACTTTGCTTGGTGCTTGCACTTCTTGCCCTGGTTTGCATGAGAAAATTGTTGAGCTTCGTTCTCGCATTGGTTCGCTAGAGGCTGATTTGAAAGTGCCCATTCCTACTTCTTGTTCTACATGTGAGTTGCATGCTATGAAGAATTTGGATCTTGCAAAATGTGTTGGTCGCTTGCAAGATGAGAATGATAAGTTGCGTGAAGCGCTGAGTTGGTTGTCGAGTCAAGAACCTCAGCTTGGTATGATGATTGCTAGTTGTAAGCGCTTTGATGGTTGGGCTTTGGGATTGGATGAGGTTGGTGAGGGCGGTGGTGAGAGAGAAAGGAAATTTGGGAATGTTTCAGTTCCACCAAAACCCACACCCAAAGACAAGTTTGCATCCAAGCCAAACCAACCGAGAGAAAAACCGAGTGAGAAGGCAAGTGAAAAGCCTAGTGAGAAACCAAGTGGAGAGCCTCTCCCCAAGCCTAAGCCCAAACCAATCCTTTTCCATTGTGAGTTTTGTGGGAAGGATGGTCACAAGAGAGAGTTTTGCTATAAGAGAAAGAGAGAGGCGAGAATGGCTAAGGAGTGGGCGAACAAGGACGGGTGCCACCCTTCTCATGGTGTGCATGAGCCTCGTATGCCACTGCCTAAGGGAAAGGGCTTTGTGCGTAAGGATCCGGCATGGGGATATGAGAAATCCCGTAGCCGCAGTGGTGGTCTGGAGAGGGCGGTCAGACCGGCCTGGCTAGGCGGTCAGACCGGCTCTGCCCAGGGAAGGGCGGTCAGACCGGCCTGGCTAGGCGGTCAGACCGGCCCTCCCCAGATTTCTGGGCAGTTCTGTTTCCGAGGTCGTGATGTTGGTGGTTTCAGTTCCCTTGGTCATGGTGCAGATGGTAGACACTTTGAGTCTGGTGGCGTTGAGTTTGCTGGACGTTCTCCACCTCGTGATCAATACGAGTTTGGGAGAGGTCGCAGTTTTGAGTCTCAGAGGGGCTACGGACCATGCTTTCCCTTTCGTGGTACTCGTACTCCTTCAGTGAGACGGGAGTGGTGTTCCCATGGTGGTTCCGGGTTTGATAAGTTTGACGGGATGGATCGCCGTATTGATAGGCGGGGGTAGGATGAATGTTGCTAACCCCACTTTTGAGGAAATGGCCCGACACCGGTTTCACACCTTTGGGACTAACCCCGGTGTTGAGTCATTTGCTCGTTCTCGCTCTTGGTTTTGAGTTGCGGGTGGGAGGCCGGAGAAAATTTGGTTGATATCGGGGGTGGTTCTTCGGCCTCATACCCCGGTGGTGACATGTAGGTGCATCACTTTCGGGGATGGTGGACAAGGATGAGTGAATTGTGAAGAAATGATAAAGGTAAGTGCTTTGTGACCTTCGAGTGTGTGGCCTTGGTCAAGCCACTTGGTTTGTTTTGCTCCTTCTCTATATCATGTGTGTAGGGTGAGCTTTGTATGCTCTTTGGCCCTAGTGCATGTGTTTAGGGGGAGCTTGTGAGTTTTGTGCTCCTTTGCTCTTTTGCGGTGGTGTCGAGCCCTTTTTGCCTCCCCTCGAGGAGCCGGTCTTTTGTGAGCTTTGTGTGTGTGGTTGGTTTCCTAAGTTGGTGGTGAAGCTCCTTTGTAGCATATGTATAGTTTTCCTTTGTGCATTTCTTGCATTTGGTGTTGCATTTGTAACATGATGTATAGGCATCCTTGTATCTTAGATTGCATGCATTTTGTATCATATGCATTGGATAGGAAAAGCTTCTCCTATATACAATGTTTACCATGGGTTGCTATATATGTTCTTGTGAGCTTGTTTGATATGCTACGGTTAGTTTGGCTTAGCTCTTGATGATCTTGATGAATGATCCATGGTTGATGGCTAATTTTTGAAAAATGTCATATACATGCTCTCTCATGCGTAAATGCCTATATATGATCTTGACATATTTTAGTGGCTTTGCTATGCTTACTTTGTGGTTGGATAGCTAGTTTATTGATCATTTGGGGCCAAAGGCTCATTTGCCATCATGAATGTTTAGCCCTCTTGCTTAATCTTGTGGAGGGGCATAAGTTCCTTTTTGTCGCAAAGACATTTCATGTACCAATCATAAATCTGAAAATGAAATGAAAAATGCTTGGAAAATGTGCTCCCATGTCATATGTGCTGAATTTAATTTGCTTTGGGTGCTAAACCGTTGCATGATGCCTACCAATGAGAAGTCTCATACATAGAAGTAGGCACATGGCTCGGTGGCTTTGACATGACATGAGGTGCTTTTGGGTGTTTATGATGGTCTTATGATTAGAATGGCTGTCCTAGCATGAAGTTTGAGTGGCTTTGCCATTTTGATATGTTTTGATCATGTTTAGGTATTTGCTTGTGAGAGAGTAACTTTTCGCAAAATTACTCAAATCCTTTTTAGCATTGTCCAATGGTTGTGAAACTTGGTGATCACGTAGTTAAGGTCATTACGAACCTGTCGAGTATCTAACTTGCTCATTTGGACTTGTGTAGCACCTTGTGATGAATTTTGTATATTCGAGAAGCTATATGTTGAAAGTTTTCGCATTTTGCCTTGATTCATGCATTGTCAACAAGGGGGAGAAGTGTGTGCATGTTTTGGGCACCTGGGAGCTATTGGAAGGTTTCCAAAGTGGTTCGGCATTTTTCAGAGAAGTTTTTGCAGGGCGGTCACATGGGGCGGTCTAACCTCCCCTGGGGCGGTCACATGACCAGGGGCGGTTTAACCGGCTGTGCGGCGGTTTAACCGCCCTATGCGATGTGAGCTTGGTTTGCTCTTTGTCTTGCATTTCCAAGTGACCTTCTTGCATGCATTGGTTCGGGGGGGAGTTTGCATATGTGCGGGGGGAGCTCTTGTGTGAGTTTTGGCTCGTGGCCTTGTGTGCTTTTGGTGCTTTTTGCTCTTTGCTTGAGCATGGTTTTGTCTCGGATGTGTCGAGCCGTTGCCCTTGCCTAAGGGGTCCGAGACTTGTTCTTCTTCAAGTGATCTTCCTCTTTGCCTTTCTTTGGCTTTCGATCACTTGTTGGAGTTTTTCTTTTAGTAGTTTATTTTCTTTTCTTTTTCTCTTTGGTTACAAATCATGTGTGTTGTCAATGCACTCATCAAGGGGGAGATTGAGGACCATGTGTGGTTCGAGGACCGGTGGATGGTCGCTCCCTTGTGTGATGAGTGATTGACAACGTTGTGTGGACTGATTCTTGGCTAAGTATTGCGGGTGCGAGGTTGCGGCTTGACTCGTCGTTGGTGCGGGTGAAGAACAAGCGCGAAAGGTCGTTGCGGTGAGGCCTCCGGGTGTGGAGAAGACAAGTAGGCTTCGTTCGAGGGACCGGTGGCCGGCGGGGGTCAAGTGCGGGCCGCATGGTGGCATGAACAAGCAAGATGAAGTCGTGGACGGTTTCTTGGTAGAGCCTCAAAACCAAGGTCGAGCCGGGACTACGTGGGAGCCGAGTCATGAGTGGAGATTGGCGGAGGCTACACCGAGTTCACGGGGTTTGCAGTGGTTCACCAGAAAACCACTGGGTTACTCGGTTGAGCCACAAAACCGAGGCCGAAGACTCGACGAGGAGGTGCGGCCACCCAGGCCGGTTCAACCGCCCAGGAGGGGCGGTCAGACCGCCTGGGGCCGGTCAGATCCACGGGGCCGGTCTAACCGCCCAGGGGGGCGGTCCGACCGCCCGGCCGCCGGCGCCGAGAAGCTTCGAAGCGGAGGACACGCGTCGGGATCGCAAGGCTTGCGTCGAGGCTACGCGAGGTGCGGTCGCCGGCATCCGTCCGATGGTGAAGACATCAAGAATTCCAAATCCGCCCTTGAGGGGCTTGTATCCCTAGTTAGTAGAGAGGGGCATTTTAGACATTCGGTTGCCGCCTATATAACCCAAGAGGTGAGAGGTTGGCGACCAACTCTTGGAACCCTAGCTCATTTGGTTTTTCCATTTTCGTTCTCTATTTTCCCTAGGTTTTTAGAAGGCTAGTTTGAGAGCTTCATGTGAGATCTAGAGAGAGGGATGGATGTTTGGGTGGTAAACTAGACCTTGTACGAACCATTCATGGCATGTATAGAAGGTTCGGCGTGGTTCTTCATGGTGGTTTTCCCGTCTCTTTTGTGTTGATTTTCGGAGCTCTTTTTGGCGGTGTTTTGAGGACGATTTCTTGGGGTTTTTGGTGGGTGTCACGTATGAGGTTTTTGTGCCTCTTTGGTGGTGACTTTGCCCCCAAATCTCTTTTGAATCGGACCCGATTTGGTGGTTTTCGTTGATACTCGAGTTCTTGACCTAGAGAAGCGATTTCTTCGATTCCTCTTAATTGTGAGCGTTTCGGGTCGATTCCTTTGAGGAAGAGGTTGCCCGGGAGGTAACCCGCCTATCCCCGAAGTTTGGCTGCAATCCGTGGAGTGATTCGGGAGATCGGGCGCGAGGAAGTTGAGGTTTGACCCGCGGGTTCGTTTTTCGGGAAGGGGCGGTCTAACCGCCTACGGGGGGCGGTCTAACCGCCGGGGTATTTCCGGGTCAAAGTTCTGTTTCGCCGGATTTTCCTTTGTGAGTTTGTTCGCCTTGATCGGAGGAGTGTCCGGGTGAAATTTGGGGTCGTTCTCGTGCGGTTTGCTAGGTGTTCTTGGTTGGAGTTCGTTGCTTTGGGTACGGGAGGTTAGACCGCCCCGGTAGCCGGTCTAACCGCCCCTAGGCCCTTGGGTGAAGTTTTGGTTTTCGCCAAGAGTTTCGGTAGCTAGCATGGCCTTGACCGAGATCTCCGTTAGTGAAACCGTGGTGTGTTTTGGTGCTCGGAAGAGGCATTTCGGAGGATTTCTTGGTTGCCGGGTGGAGGCGGTCTAACCGCCCCCTATACCGGTCTAACCGCCCCCTCCGGTTAGCCGGCTTTCGAGTTGTTTCCGTTGTCGGTCTTGCCGTGTGTGTGTTGTGGTTGCTTGGTAGTGTTTGTTCCTAGGACCGGTAGCACTCCGGTGGCTACGTGGTTTTGGCAAACGGGAGGTAGACGTGCGGAGAGTGAGATTTCGGGGGGTTCGACCGAGCTAGTTCGTCTTGTCGGAGTTTTAATCTCCCTCGAGAAGAATTTTTATCGGCTCCCATTCACTCCCCCCCCTCTCTCGGTCGCCTTATCGGTCCTTCACCCTCTTCAAAACTTCCTCTTCAACAGTCTTTTTCTTTTGTTCCTCTCGCCTTTCGGTTTACTTCTGCTACAAGTTTCATAATTTATTGCGGTAAACGGAAAGTCAAAAGTTTCTATTTTTAGATAAAAAATAGCAAAAAAAGACACAAATTGCAACCGGAATCGCAAAACCCCCCCGAAAAAAATGTTGGTAAAAAAATCAATGGGTTACAAACTTGTCGCTTTCACCCTCTCGTCTTCGTCCTTCTTCCTCTCGTTCGTCCTCCAACCTCTTCATCTCAACTTGTTTCATCCTCTCATCTTCCAACATCTTTTTCTCGGCCCTCGGCCTTCTTCCTCTCGTTCGTCTTCGCATTCTTCTTGGCTTCCTCGGCTTCAGACTCTCTCTTCGAGGCTTGCTCTTCTTCAGCCTTTCTTCTCGCCTCCTCTGCATTATTCTTCTCAGCCTCGGCATCTTTGAGTTTCTGCCTCCTCTCCTCTCTGTCGGTCCTCCTTGCATAAGTTTTAGTGCACTGTGTTATGGAAAAAAAGAGTGAATAGTTGTGGTCTAGCCAGTAAAAAAACAAAAGGAAATAAAATAAAAAAAGACAAAAAAGGATTGCGACTGTAAGTACAACCCAACCGCAATGTTGGTGGTGTGTGTGGTACAACTCCGCTCGCCGATCGTCTTTGCTCGTCGAGGCTGAAGATGATAGGATTGAGAAAAAACAAACAAATCAAAATTGCAAAAAAAAACAGTGAAATGCTTATGATTGCTAGATTGAGTAACTAATTGCAACTTTCCGTGCAATGTGACTCCATTAAAACCTGAGAGGGGATTGCAACCTGGGTGTAAAAAAAGAGCTTACATCAAAATGGTGGGGAGAGGGAGATATTGAGGAAGCACTCCTCTTTGCAACAGTGTGTCTTGGCTCACGCGGGGGCTCGTCTGCGTTGTTCCCTGAGCCAGGAGGCGAATCAAAAAGTCCAAGAATTTCATCCATTTGAAATGTTCCCGGAAAGGTGTGGAGGGGCTGCAAAAAAAAGAGAAGAGGAGGATGGTGTGTAAATAAAAATAAAATACAGATCCTTTAGACTAAATATAAAAACATATATTCTTACTTCTATCGAGAATACCCTGTTCACTGTCATGACCGTGAGGTGGTGTTTGCTGGACGTTTCTGCTATCAACATCAACCTGTGCAGGGTTTTCATCGTTCGCGCCGCCTTCGTATACCTTCATTTCAATTGGGCTGGGAGCGTCGAAAACACCATCATCCATGTCTGCCCCAGGAATATCTTCCATACTTGATTCTGTTGCTGGTGCTGTTGTTAAACACAGAAATAAAGTGTAATTGCAAAAAAATGCTATATTAGTGTGTTTGCAACCTTGGGTGTGCATGATTGCAAAAAAAGTAGTGATTATATGTAATTGCAAAAATAATAATAATAATGTGTGTTTGCAAAAACCAGCTCATACTTAATGATTGCAAAAAAACTGCAGTTTTTTACATGTGATTGAAACTACAGTTTACATGTGATTGAAACAAAAAAAAGGTGATGTGAGATGTATGTTTGCAAAAAGATTGTGTGTGTGATTGCATCTTCTGCTTACATGTGGTAGCAACATGATTATGGAAAAAATATATATAAAAAAAGGACATACCAGTTGCTGGTTGGGTGACATTCGTAGCCTTCCTCCTGCGACCCTTGGAAGCTTGCTTGGTACCGCAAAGCATCCGCAAGAAGCTTGTTCATGCTGCTGACGCACTCCTGATGAGCTGACGCCATGAGATCACGTGACCTTGTTGCATACTCAGAAGCCTTCCTTACATACTCTTGTGCACGTTTAGTGCTTTTGTCAAACTCCTTCAAGATAGCCAGCACCTCTTCCTTCCTGCTCCTTCCAACTAAATCAGAAATGCGCTGGCTAAATGCAGTGCACAAACTTGGGTACTCGTAGTAAACAGGAGGTGAACTACTGTGGGGACCATGACCGCCAGGATCATGGAAGGTGCTAGGCCCAGGAGCAGACGTGGCGGCGGCAGCCCCTGCTGCAGCGGTGGATGCGCTAGCCCCAGCAGCAAATGTAGCAGCAGTGGCTGCCAATGGGACGCTAGGTCCTGCTGCAGGTTGGGCAGCACCTGCTTCAGTAAGACCTTCGTCATCTGCATCTTGGGCAGGACCAAATCTGGGGAGGGGTAGTACTGTCAAAGACCCCACAGTAGCGCCATAGCACGTGTCCGTAATACTTTTCAGCTGCAAGTAAAATTAAAAAAAGCGACAGGGGAAAAACGAATATTAACAAAAATGACAAAATTGCAAAAACCATAGTAGGAGTAAAAAACAGTGGTGACATTTGCAAAAAAACAAAAGAAAAGAAAGTGTGATTGCAAAAGAAAACAAACCCTGAGATGTCCAAACTCAATATTGTCGCCAGCGACATCCCCCCTGCGGTCCTCGTTGAGTATAGCTTGAATCATCTTCGAGGCCAGGAAAGAGCACCGGGGGATGCAAAAGGGGCTTGTCTGGAATCCGTGCTGCAAGTTGTCGACGTATAACATCTGCAAAAAAGACAATGATGAAGCAAAAAATTGCGTGCGATTGCAAAAACTATTTAAAAGTGTGTGATTGCAAAAAAAACCGAACCAAGTGTGTGATTGCAACTATTTGGCGTGCGTGATTGCAACCAGTAGTTATGTGTGGTTGCAAAGAAAACCTGACTTTGTCTGTGTGGTTGAAAAGCTACTTGGTTATTTGGAATATGATTGCAAGCCTGGGTAGTAAGTGATTGCAAAAACTAAAGTGTGTGATTGCAAAAAATTGCTAGTTTATTTCTGTGACTGCAAAGGGACAAAAAGAAACTGAACCAGTGTGTGATTGCAACTATTTGGCGTGTGTGATTGCAACCAGGAGTTATGTGTGGTTGCAAAAAGAAAACCTGACTTTGACTGTGTGGTTGAAAAGAATAAAAACACTGATGAAGCAAAGAAAACTAAATTGCAAAAAAACAAGACTTCTGGCAATGCCAGATTGCAATAGTGAAAAATATATGATTGCAACAACAGTATGTACACAATTGCAAAAAAAACAATGAAACAAAGAACAGGAAAAAAATAGATGTCTGACTTGAGCTTACCACTAGAAAGATCGTGCATCCGCTAATGGGTGCATTGATGCCTTTCTGAGCGTAATCCAGCCTGTATAATCGAGCAGCAACGCTGAGCCTGTCAACAACTACCTTACACCAATTCCTAGTGCCAATGTTCTGAATATCCTGGGTGTATCTCACATCATCGAGCCTGATCTTGGTGTCGGTGTTTGAGAACAGCAAACACTGGAAAGCAGCCATGAAAAAATCTCTTAGGCCAAGTTCCCCAGTTAATGAACGGTTCTTCAGTTCAGCAGTTATGTCTTTCACAGTAATGCCCTTTCTGGAGTTGTAAGAAGGGCCAACAATCTGTAAGCCAAGCCGATCACGCTCAGCACGGGCATCTGCATCAGACATTGGGAGCGGGTCACCTCCAGCATTTGGAATCTGCATGGCGCACCACACAGCGTGATGGCTGACATTGATCTCTTTGCCGCCACCAATATCAAGCTTCATTGTCTCCGGATTGAAGTTCCACATCGGCCGGTTTGCTAACGTCCCTCTTAAGGTAGTTAGGCTTGAAATTCAGAAGACCCCCGAAACCTTTTGCGACTACTTGACCTTTAAGATCGTTTGGTAAAGCATTGATAAGCTTTATAAAACTCGCAGGGGAGCATCGCATAGATTGTGGCTTGGATTTGCCCTTATCACCATCGCCGACAGCGGCCAGGGCGGCATCATCGCCGCCAGCAGCTCCATCATCGTGTCCAGAGCCTTCACCGTCAGGAGCAAAATCTTCATCATGCTCTTCTTCATCTTCTTGATCTTCAGCAGTGCTAGCCAGTGGCGGTGTTGGCAACCTGAGCCTTTTCCGCCTCTCACGGAGTCTTTGTACTTCTTGACCTTCCTCTTCTCAGACAATCGAGGAGAAGATCGAGTATTTTGACCACCTTGTTGTTCACCTTGCTGACCACCTTGCTCCATTGTAAAAAGTATAACAACTGAAATAAAAATATATGAACATAAACAATCATCGAAAAAAAGCTTGAAACCTATATGTAACAACTGCTAGTGTTAAATGAAAACCAAAATACAACTCTCTAACAAAAAATACAAATTACAAAGACATGTGAAAATAAAGTTGCAACAGAAAAAATAACACAATTGCTACATCTAAAATTGCACAGTTTGCAACTTCTATGATAGGGCAATTGCAACTCTATAAAACCAGTAACAAAAAAAACTGCTAATGCTACTAAAAATGTTTAATACTAGACGAAGTTGCAACTCCTGTAAATGCAAATACTTGCAACCTATAAAAAATAGGATACGGTTCTCACAATATCAAACTGCTACACAAAAATATATACGTAAAAAAATCTTGTCTAATACGACGATTACAACATCTGTTGTGATTATGGTTGCAACTCAAACAAATAATCGGTTGCAAAAAAAAAGCTACAAAAAAGCTACAACACCTACAAGAACAGTATAGCTATGTCTGCTTGACCGGTTGCAACTTCAGAAATAGGGCGATTGCAACTTCTGTAATACGGCGGTTGCTAACAATGAATCAATCAAAGACCTGCGTACTAAGACGATTACAACTTCTGCGTGATTATAGTTGGAACTCCTGCAATTAACAGATTGCAAACAAAAACGTGACAGAAAAGCTACAACACCTGCATCAATGTTGCTAGTGTAATTGACCGGTTGCAAAATCAGCAATAGGGCGATTGCAACTTCTGTGATGCAACGGTTGCTAACAATAAATCAATCAAAGCCCCCTAACTGAAAAAGTAGAAAAATAACACGACGGGGGCACATGCGATTTTTACACCTAGCCGCGTTTGCTCAAAAATAAAAATCCAATGAATGGAAAACGCAAAAATAAGTCAGTAAAAAACCTAACGAAAAAAGTAGCAGCAATATCATCTGAATGAATAACAAAAATCATTCACCGAGGGCTCTCAAAAACAAAATTCCGTCGAAACATGAATAATCACGCAGCCACATATATACCCTAACGGAAAAAAATAGCGGGAGCAAGAGGAAAAGGGGGCGATAGGTCGGACGGCATACCTGCGAGCAAAAAGCTACGAAGATGTATTTCGTGAACGCAGTGGGGAATCGACGCTGGGGTCTCTCCCGCCTCACCACAGTCGCCCCGAGGGTTTAGCCCCCCACCCCCGCGCGGGGAGAAAGAGGAAGACGACGGGAACACAGCGTAGTGGAGAGAGGCGCGATGAAGCCGATGGGGGCGGGAACAAGGCGCGACGATGCGGGTCGACATGAGCGGGGGTGATTCGCCGCTCGGAATCCCGACGAGCGCTCAGCTTCTCGAAGGCGATCGCTCCGCTTCAAGCCGACGAGAAATCCACTGCGCCTCTCTTCGCCGGCGAGCGCTGAAGCGGAGAAGACGAGGAAGTGGAGAGAGTGGTAACGTGTAGGGGGAATTGAATGAGAGAGTGACGGGGAGGAGTTTGTAATAAGCGGGCCCAAGGTGGGTGGTTAACGCTTGAGAAGTGGGGTGCGGTTATGACGGCGGTTCCGCGCCCCCGCGCCCCCACCAGGCCCGCCCCCCCCCCCAGTTAAGGAAGCCTGGTTGGTTCGGCTAGTTTGGGCCTGGGTGCATTCGCTATAGAGAATGCACCCAGGTGCATAATATATATACAGTATATATATAAATATATATATATATAAGTTGGATCATAAGTGATGAGTACTAAAATATCACTTTGGGATCACGTATCTATAAAACTTATATAGGTGAGACCCACTAACAATCCTGGATAGATTTCTCTCAACTCTCGAGCCGCCACATCATCATGACGTCACCACATTCACCCTGCCGCGCTCCCACCTCCCTGCCTTCCCACCGCCCCGCCCCTACCCTGCGTCGCCCGTGCCCTCTCGGAACCACGCCGCCCCCACCTCCCCACCACAGTCGCCCCCTCACCTCCTCATCGCCGCCGCCCCTCACCTCCCCATCGCCCCGCTTGCCCGCCGGCCCCTCGCATCCCCACCGCCGTCGCCTCCTCGGTCCCCATAAAATCCCTCTGGCCTGTGCCTCCCCTCCATACGCGAAGAGCACAAGACGCGACAGAGACTAGCTCACCTGCACGGATGTTGTCGAATTGACCTCTGATCCATTCAATTTGAGCCCCGTCACCGTCGAATCGAGCCTCGCCGCCGTCGAATCGAGCTCCATAGTTGCGAAATCGAGACCCGCCGCCGCCAAATCAGGCCCTGCCACAGCTGAATCGCACGCTCCGCCGTCATATCTCACTACTCCGCCGCCAGTTCGGGTGATGACAGCCGCACTGCAGTTGTTGCCAGGCCTTCGGTGGCCACGGCCAGGGTAAGCGAAGGGCCGACCATGCAGCCAGGAGGATGGCCGTCCCTAGCCGCTCCTCAAGGCCGTCCATGGCCACGGCGTCTGGAGGCTGTATCTCCATGGTGTGGTGTCGAGATTTTGGAAATTTGACCGCGATGTCAAGCATTTGTGAAACGATGCGGAGTTGGGGTGCCTTTGGCTTTTTCGCAGGTATGTAAAATACATGTTGTCATTATGTTAGTTTTGGTTCAAAACTTCACACATGGTTCAAAAAAATTATACAAATTTGTGCAAAATGTCCCACAAGGGGAGTTCACCTAGTAGTCTAAATAAGCTACTCAAGCAAGGGTAGCTTATTACACTTTTTTTATCTTCTAGTGATCCCATGAATTTCACCCACCTACCAACCATAATCTAGTTATATGCGTGCCGTGTAGACATCAGAACAGCTGGCCTGGCGCATCACCTATTAATTAACAAGGATTAAATTAGACTAACAACCAGGTCTGCTCTCGTGGGCCGTAAGGCCCATAAACCCCACGACACATACAATCAATTAGGCACTGCAATGCAAGGCCCAATGATTCTTTTTTCCTTTTCCGACACTGAAGGGAATAAGGGATTGTGCCGTCATGGCGAGTTGGCGACATGCCGACATGGCGTCATCCCAAATAATCGTCCACGACTTCCTCCGATCATGCCAGAAATTACTCACCTCCCATCTTCTCTTGCCAAAGAAAAACCAATTTACAAACCGTCATGCATGGACGTTCATCATATATATGCAGCCAAAAAAAATCAAAAAATATTCGACTCGCATGGAGAGCTAGAGCCGACGTTCGCGTCCGCCGCCGCCGCCGCCGCTCTTGTCGTTTGCCAAAAACAAAATGGAAGGGGGAAAGAAAACAAATACTCTTTCGTCGGCGGAGGCAAACCAAAACTAGCTGCCGGAGAGCGTCGTCGAATCCGCCCACGGTATGCCATCGCCGGAACCGGAATTCAGGAGAAGGTCACGGCCACAGGATCGGAGGCGCAGGTTGATTTTCTGCTGCTGCTGGTCGTCGCAATCGTCAGTGATCGACCGATCGATGTGACCTGGCTGACAGAAACTTGCAGGGGATTATTGTTTACGCTTGGATTATTGTGGGAGTCAGCGGCGCCAAATGTCAACCCACAAGCTTCCATTTCCAGCCGGAGATCGAAGATGAGATGAGGATGACACAGTCGCCATTAGTTCCTACACACAGCAAGCAGGTCGGTGAAATCGACGGCGAGGTTTATCTGAGGGGTTGACTTGCGAAGATGGCCAGCGGGGTCTTGCTTTGTCGCATAAAATATGAGAGTTAAGTTGGCATGCATCATCGATCTGCCCATGTTAATTGCATCTCTCCTCCGGTCAAGTCATTTTGCTGCCTCCTAGCGGCAATACACATTTATTTTGTAATAAGCATTCGCTCACGCTTGCTCGATCGCTTTCTTCCAGCGAAGTCAAGAGATCCTTCTAGGAGATACTGTGGTTGCATGCGTTGGTCATTTGCTCGGTCGTCTATCCTGAGCTTCGTTCCCTGACCAGGTCCACCGCATCCTATGTGTGGCATGCTGGGCCGTTAATTAATTAGCGTTGGTGTCTTGCTTAGGTTTCCTGAACCTTCTGTGTTGATTAGTTAATATATATAATACGAGACCAGCCATCAATACTTTTCTTTGACATCACCAGACACCAGTATCAGGCACCAAACGACATTCAGCCAACGATATTTGTCTCTCACGACCAGGGTTAACTACCGGACGAACCGGTCCGTCCCAGTTCCTAAATCGATCAGTTTTCCAACCCTAACTGGACCTAGCAAATCGGTCCCCTCGGTTTACCGCTCCGGGTTTACTGTTGCGGTTTACAGCAAATCAAGCATGGGCCACCATTTACCAGCCAACCGAACAAGACGTTCAAAGCATATGTGGGTATATACCATTTGCGCCCATGCGTGCCAACCAATAGAAATCAACACGGGCCTTAACTAACGTGGATCAGGAGAGTTTCTATGCCAGTGTGTCTGCTATGCGCTGAAACTTTACATGACAATGTTGTAGACTTGCAGTGACCTTCTTGTTTGATAATTGAGATGGCCGTCCTTTTGCAGTGATTGACTGTTCTCATGGGGTTTGTGTGTTGTTGAAGAAATGTTGAGTTCGCAACTGCAAACAAGTGACGATGCATGTCTCTCCCGGCCCTTAACTGCGAGTTACCTCCGAGGTTAATTAACACCTATCAGGAATGGTCCCCCCCCCCCCCCCCCCTCAAAGTAATCTGCATTATCAATTTTGTATTCTTTTTTGCCCCCTCACGTCTGAGAGCACTGATTTTTGTAATGCATGCACAAATATATACTACTTAATCTTCGCAACAGTTTAATATTAGATTGGCTAGACAGATTAAATGTGATTTGTTTAAAGACAAGCTAGTGGTGGGTGGAGAAATATGAGCATGCATCGCATGATGTAGGAATTGGTTAAGCAATTATACTTCCCAAATTCTTTGTAGCTCACCATTTTTCGTGTGGCAAGTTGGGCCCTCAGATGGGTTGTCTGTTGTTTGCCCACGCCTGGAGCCGGAGAAAAGGTCAAACCGGCAGATAGGATTGCCGCAGCTGCACCCCAATCAAAAGAGAAGGTGAATCATAGGAATCAATCAGATCCGCCTCTCTGTGCGGAAACACCAAAAAAATACTCCATACTACAAGCAACTTGCCGTACCAAACGCGCGCGCCTCGCGGAACCGTGTGGCATAGCATAGCATTACGTACGAGGAAATGATTGCAGATCGTTCTCGGCGGCCGAGAAAGAGGCGTAGTGGTGGCTTGTTGCAACAGGAGCCGAAGCGGGGATCCTTCTCGCTGCAGTAGCTAGCCCTCGCTCGTACGTACGTACAGAACCGGGAAAGTGTGTCGAGTTGTTCTTCGATCCCCGTCGTCGTCGTGTGCCCACAGGCCACAGCAGCAAGCACATATACGCTAGTACACGTGTATCGCCGTCCGTCCGTCACGCAGCATCGCAAAGTGATGTGGAGATCGTAACAGGCGGGCATAAGCGGAGTGCTTGCTGCTGGCACCTGAAAGCTCACCCCCCTGCTTGCCGCTCCACAAGATCCAAGTGTTCGGCTCGCCGGACCCCGGCAGCCGGCAGCTGGATTACCCAGCGCGGCCAGCCGTCGCCGTGCCGAATTTGTCGAAGCTTCTGCCCGGCCGGCCAAGAGAGGGTTTCGGAGCGAGCCGCCAACCTGGCGCGCACGCAGGTGAAGGTGACGCGCCGCTGCTCAATCGATCGGGGTCCGGCCGGAATATTTTGGTGCCACCGTGTGGCTGGACCGGGGGATCTCTCGGTCCCCCTGCCCTGGTCTCTCGTCCAGCTGGAAAGGTCACGGGGAGCTCCGAGCTCTGCCCGCCGCTCGTCCGGCCGCTTCGGAGCCGGAGCATTTCCCTGTCTGCTCTCCTCCTCCTCACGCGAGACAAAAAGAAAGCCATGCGCGCGCTGCTGCACAGTGCACACGCGACACCCAAACGATGCGGTCGATACGCCGGTGATTTTGTTTTTGTTCAAAACAAAAATAGTATACGTACGTACTACGCCGGTGAATTCTACGTCATAAAAAAAGTGCAATTCCAACAAAAAAAAAAGGTGCCGATGGGTAGCACGAATGCACGATGCACTGACCTCCTCTCCCTGTAGCATGTAGGCATGTGCACGACCTATCTCAATGTGAGTTTCATAAAAAAAATATGAACAGTAATTTTCATGTCACGTCATTAATTTTGTTTCGACAACATATATAGGCAGTGTAGATCTATTTATCTCCTTCTTTATCAGTAGATTCGGGATATTATCATATTATAAATTGACGGGAAGGTTTCCTTCGCTTTGAGGCCCTCGCTCAGCGACTTGGGCGACGACTGAGAGGCTGTCCACCCCATCTCATCTCCCTCCCTCCTTGCCACTGCCAGAGGGGTCTATCGGCCGTGCCGGCCCCTAGGATGGCAGCAGCGCGGGGTCTTCCTTCCCAGTTTATTCGTGGCTCCGTTCCGAACAGGGTACATGCCATTGAATCAGTGGGGTCAGTACAACGGTCCATTGGTCCAACCGTTATGAATTGATTGAACTGCCTGTCCAATAGGAGTCGTTTAATTGAGCTGGACCACAAATACTATGAACCGTTTATGTTTGAAATTGAGATGCATACACGTACCATAATCATTTTTCAGTGCCAAACAGGCAAATGATCAATTCGCTTGCAATTTCAAACACGGGTTGCATTCAGTTTATGTTTCATCTCAAGCATTTCATTCAAGATCTGATCTGAGAGTGAGCTCACCACGGCAGGCTCCTGATGCACGTCGCCACGCACGCATCTAGCTAGAAACCCAAAAGCTCTCACCAGGAGGTACGATATGATCGACTACGGCGGCAGCAACAGCTCCTGGAGAGTCCTTGCATTGTTGCCGGCGTTTGCTGGCCATGCAAAAGTGTGCCATGGAAATTAAAGTGCACTCAAACTTGATGCACTGCCAAGTAGGCAAGTAAAGTACGCAAAAGCGGCAAGCACCAGCACCACATGCTAGCTAGTGATGTGCGCTTTTGCCAAAAAATTGTAGCTAGCGAGAGCCAAATATCTGCCGACAGCCACTAATAACTCGATCGTTTAATTAGAACGCGGTAATAAGTTTAGTGGGCATGTGTGTTGTCACATTTCGATAGTTATCACGTTTCGCTGTTATGAAACCACCACTTCACGCCATCAACCATCAAACCGTACAGTACCGTCCAGGTGTGCTACGTACTTTGCTAGGCACAAGCTAAGCTAGCTCTCGAGAATAAATTGACTGCTTTTTCATGGCCACAAGTTACATCAAGGGGATGAGCTCAGCTCTATAAAATTTGTTATCCTGGATACTTGTGTTCCCTTTTTTTTAGTTGGTTGACAAATAAAGCTAGCTTACCTAGTTAAGAATGGTTGACATTTGCAACATAATTTCTTAATCATTGCGTCCGCTACTACTCAGGGCTTGCGATATTTTTTTGTTGTTCTTTTTAATTTGCTCCCTTTCTTTACTTCTTTTATTTTAGATAGAAGAAATGTAAATGTCCACCACATTTCCGTGAGAAAACTTTGTGATTTATAAGCGCTGTCATGTCACATCGAGTATCCGAGCAAATATACCGAAGGTAACTTAAAGATGGGAAGCTTTCCGTGAGTGAGGAAGAATTCTTATAAAACTGAGAGATGCTTATTGTTACAAAATCGATGTTACCATCAACAGAAAAAATGTAAAAAAAAAAAGATGCCTCTTTTTTCAAAAAAAAAAGAAGAAGAAGAAGCCTCTTCATTTGGTCATACATGGAGAGCTCTATCAGATACTTCCCGTGACACAAAATTTTTACTTCCCTCGACAGAAAGAAGCGCACATGAGGAAGTAACTTTAGTCATACATGGAGAGCCCTCGCAGGTTACCTCTTGCGACAAATGAAGTAACTTTTGTGTCGCGGGAGGCAAACTGGGAGGGCTCTCCATTTAAGCCTAAATGGAGAGGCCTCTCCGTTTAGATTTTGCGAAAAAAGAATGGTGTTCAATCCTTTTAATTGCTTTGCTTAATTTCTCTGTTTCTTTGATATGATTACTCAAGTAATTTACCCTCATAAAAAAACTACTTGTTGACTTTCTCTAATGCTGCTGCGTTGACATGGTCCTCTGCTCCTTGTTCCACCTGTCCATGAACTGGCTCATCCTGGCGAGGGTGCAACATCCAGCATTCCAGCGTGTCCAGGCTCATGTTATTGGCTGCTGAAGCACACCCTGAATGTGAGCATGTGGCTGTCCACAAGCTAGCATGCGTGGTTACATTTCGCGCGCGGTACGGTTACGCTTTTGGCTGTTACTACGCTTTTCGGTGTTGCGCTTTTCACTAGCTAGCATGCCTCGTCTGCATCAAGCATAGCTATATCACATTTCGCTGTTACGAAAACACCACTTCACACAAGAGTTCTACTTGAGACGATCGAGCTGTCAATAATTTGTGCGCTTGTGATCATCGAAAGCGATCATCGATTACGACTATTCTCGGGCTCGGGGAGATTCGAGAGCTTTGTAACTCTTTAACAGTTATTTTCTCCATTGTGTTATCTAGTAGAGGTGTAACTTGGTAGCTCATCATGTTGTGCTTGGCATCGGCAAGCAGTACTGCGTGCGTGTGTGATGAGCGAGTGGCGAGGGGATAGGAGGGATCTGGAATTCTGCAAGAGAGAAAGATAGAGGTGGCAGCAACGGTGGGGTTGTTTCTTAGGAGGAGAGAACTTCATGGGGGTTATTAGAAATTTAGAATGGGAACATATAAGTTGCAAACCCATGTCTTCGTGAAAACCCGTGCAAATCATGATAAAAAAATTATATAAATTCATCAGACAAATCACACATGTAGATGATATGATAGTACACAAAATTGTAAAATATTTTGTTCAAACTCAACTTCGTTTGTGAGATATAAAAATAACAAATTTCAAGCTAGTTTAAAATTTGTTATTTTTATATCTCACAAACAAAGTCGGGTTTGGAAAAAATATTTTATAGAGATGGGTATCATTATATCATCTATATGTATGATTTTTTTTAATCTAGATGATTTTTTTACCGTGGTTTGCACGAGTTTTCACGGAAATGTTGGTTCGCACGTTGCCTATTAGAATGGATCTTTTGTAGAGAGCTTTTTATGACAAATGAGCCTGTTGAGGAGAGCCGTAGACTATTTCGCTGTATTGATATCTTATGCGAAGGTAGATGAGAAGCTTCATGAGCTACGAAGAATTCTTGTACGTACATCTGTATCGCTCCATATTTGAGAGGATGATTATTGTTACAAAATTGATGTTACCATCAACAAGGAAAGAAAATGTAAAAAAAAAGAATGGTGATCGATCCCTTCAATTAATTTGCTTAATTACTCTGTGTCTGTGATCTGATGACTCAAGTAATTTACTCTCATCAAAAAACTACTTGTTGACTTTCTCTAATGCTGCTGTTCTTGCTGCGTTGACATCGTTCTCTGCTCCTCGTTCCACCTGTCCATGAACCGGCTCATCCTGGCGAGTGCAACATCCAGCGTGTCCAGGCTCATGTTGGCGAAGCACACCCTGAACCATCCGGCCTCCGAGCAGTGGCACGACGACCCCGGCGAGATGTTGAGCTTCAATTCGCGCAGCATCCGGTCCCACAGCCTCAGCTCGCCGGCGACGGTCGCCTCGCCGAGCAGCCGCCGCATGTCCATCCACACGAACAGCCCGGCATTGCCGCGCAGGCACGGCACCCCCGCGCGGGCCAGCCCGGCGACGATGTGGTCGTGCCGCGCCCGGAGGCGCTCGCGGTTGGTGCGGATGTAGTCGGCGGCGAAGGCGTCGTCGGCGAGCATGGCGGCGAGCGCCTTCTGCGTCTGCGACGACACGAGCGTGAAGCTCGACATGCGGCGCGCCGTGGTGACCACGGCGTCGTTGTACGAGTACACCACGCCGACGCGGAACCCCGGGAGGCCCAGGTCCTTGGACAGGCTGTACACGATGTGCACGCGGGACGCGACGCCGGCGCCGCGGGACTCGACGAGCTCCGCCACGCTGACGAGGTCCGGCGCGTCGAAGACGGAGCCCGAGTAGATCTCGTCGGAGATGAGGTGGATGTTCTTGCGGGTCACGAAGTCGATCACGCCCTCGAGCGCCGACCGCGTCACGGTGGTGCCGAGCGGGTTGGACGGGTTGGTGAGCAGGACGGCGCGGGCGCGCATCCCGGCGGCCTCGGCCTCCTCGTACGCCGCCTCGAGCGCCGCGGCGGTGACCTGGAACCCGTTCGCGCTGTCGCAGTTCACCGGCACGATGTTCACCCCCGTCCTCCACCTCAGGTCTCTGTCGAAGCTGAAAATCAAAGCAGAGCCGCCATGTCAGAACAAGCTAGAAACACTCTGCTCTCGTAAGTGTAGAGCACTGTGGCGCAAGTAGTGTAACGGCAACACTGTGCGTGCATGCAAGCATGCTTGATGGCTGCTTACCCAGGGTAGTAAGGGGTAGGGATGAGCAGCGCGTCTCCCGGGTTGGCCAGGATGAAGGTGAGCAGCTCGTTGGCCGCCGTCGCGCCGGCGGTGAGCACGATGCGGTCGGGGTCAAACCTCGCCTTGCCGCCCCTTATCTTCCCCATGAAGCTCGCCATCGCCTGCAAGCAACCAAATGGCGCCGTCAGTACGTTGCACTTGACCACAGCAAGCAGAGCAGAGAGCACTCTCGCGCGCGCGATCACGCACCTTTCTGAAGGCCTTGAGGCCGTGGTAGTCCTGGAACAGCGCGTTGTCCCTGAAGCTGGCCATGCCGGAGCCGGCGGCGGCGCCGCCGCCACAGCCCGCCGCCTCCGGGTGGTCCCTGAGGTACCCTTCCAGGAGGTCGAACGAGACCTGGTTCTCGGCGAGGCCCATCTGTATGACGCCGCTCGGGTTGGACACGGCGTCGTAGGGGTTCTCGTCATAGGCCTTCCATCCGGCGAAGTACGGCGAGTCCTCGCCGTGGAGGCCGGAGGTAGCCACCTTCGACAGGGGCGGCACCGCCGCCTCATGGCTGGCATCGAGCAACAACTTGCCACCCATAGCCTTTTGCAATCGAGTGCAAGAAGAAGGCTCTCTGATATGATGGGTGGTGGCGCTTGCACACAGAATTTGCAGTGCCGAGTTGCAGCAGTTCGTTCAAGAACGAAATGAGCAGACAAGGCAGGGGAGGACTGGGCAAAGCTGTGATGATCCAGCCAAGTGTGAGGAGGAGGGGTTTATATAGGGCTAAGAGCAACTCCAAAAGAGTGCTAATTGTATTCCTAATAATTGTTTTAGGGAGAAATAAGAAAAAAGAGCACTCCAACAGAGACCCTATCACCCTCCCAATCTTTTGGGGAGCCCAAAAAACAGCAGGCCGAGCCGCATATATTGGCACCCTGTACATCTTCCCAATCCCTCCGATTTCCTCTTTCTCGCTCGCAATCCGCCACGTGGCGCGTTTTGGAATATTGGGAGATAGTTATTAGCATTCTTTGTAGGAGATATGTTTTTAGGAAAATAAAATTTTTAGCATAGGCCCCAATACATTGTTTTAGCATCAATTTTTTCACATCCTTTTGGAGATGCTCTAAAGCCAAGTGAACTGTATAGTATATATACTCGTGTGAAGTAACCAAAATGTCAAAAAGATGCAGGGGGAGGCTTGAGAGCAGAGGCGAGCAGAGACTGTCAGCTGCAAATCAAATGATATAATAAGAGCTCTTTTCCGGTGCCCTATACCACTAATAAGTGGTATGAAGTATAAGCAAGGGTAATTTAGTATACTTGTGTTTATTTACATGTTTTTGCATTGGACCCCTTAATTTTTTCATCTTCTCCCGCGACCTCTCTTTCATTCCCTCATCTTCTCCCGTGACCCTCCTCTTTTGTTCCCCCGCCGCACCCGACGCGAGACGCCGCGCCGCCTCTACCTGCCTCCGCCTACCGCGGGAGACGTCGCGCCGCCCTGCTGCCGCTCGCCATTGTCGAGGCTGCGGCGCCGCACCGTCATTTGCGGCCTCCCCAACCACCTAATCTACGGCGAGTGACCCAATCTCCCATGTCCGCCTCCCTCTAGATCTCTCGTGCGTCTCCATTCCCCGTGGGATCAATCCGTCCAGGCCGGCCAACGACAGTGCCTGTGCACCATCCTGGTCCGGGCCTTCCTCCCTGTGCCTCCCTTGCCCTGTACGGCAGTCCCGGCCGTGGTGGCGGCGGCGACGGGTGGTCCATAGACCATAGCTGGCCGCGGCCGAGTACGGAGGGCATCCCTTGAAGGTGAAGAGCCGTAGTGTTGCCATCATCGCTGCCTACAGGTCAGTTAGCCACGGATTTCATGCATTGAGTAAAGTTGGTGATGTTCTGGACATTTTTGATAGATCCTGGTGTGCTATTCATGGTTGTATTAGATACATGTTTTGTGGGTATATGATGTTGAAATTAACAATTTTTTTGTGCAAAATGTTGAAATTAACAATTGTGTGTTAACTTTTGGCATAAATTAGGAACAGATTAAATAATGTGAATGGATGATGGTTAGTGCCTCTATTATTCATTATTTCTCATGTCAGCAATAGTACACCTCTTTGTATTAATTTAGATATTTCCTGATAGTAAGAACTTGGGTAGCAGTGAAGAATAAAACCACAAGTTGATCATCAACAACACTGTAGGCATCTGATTAAGAAAAACGCAAAGTAAGCCACCATAACAACAACTAATATTTGTTAGGAATGTTGAGCACATCACGGTGTCATGTTATGACCAATGAATTTATATGAAAATTAGTGAATTACTTCCCCCGTTCTTAAATATATGACGTTTAGAACCAAATTAGTTCATTTTAAAACTAACTAGCTTGTCCTTAACATAATATATGGACGGAGGTAGTATTGTTTAACTGGATGTTGAACAACGAACAAAACTGTGACTTATACTCAAGAAAAAAAATAAGCCACTTGCAAATAGGAATCACTAGTCTGAACACTCATCTAGTCACCTGGTACCTACAAATGTCGATGACCATGCAGTTTTTGAATGAGGGGTTGGGCTTGGGGGCTGAGAAGGGACGGGTCCAAAATTTCAAAGAGAACTAATTTTAAACGACAATGAGGGAAGTATATATATTAATTCAATGATATTTTGATTTGACATAGAGTTTATTTGTGTGAAATGGAGGAGGTATGTGTGCTAGTGTGAAGGATATAGAGAAGTGAAGCACTTTGAAAGGAGTAAAGGACAGATCAGAAAAAGTAGCCACATGCCCTCATCCGATGTGGATGCATGGCTAGGCTTGAAGTCGAGCGGAATGAAGGGAGTGGCATTTGGTATGTGAAGGATTTCGTGGCTGTCCATACGCAGATCTTCAGGTCTAAGTGAGATTGGTCGGATATTTTCCTTTCACATTAGTCAAACTTTAGTTATTACTGGCAATTAAAATTTCAATTTGTTGCCCCATGGGTCAAGATTATTTGGGTGGGTTGCAACCTGCAAGTTTAAATATGCAAACGAGATACAAACTTTTTACGTTCTGCAATTAAATTAACTTCCAGACTTATTTTCTTTGCTTTTGCTTTGAATTAATAATTATAAAAATAGTTGAGTACTGAAGGAATAGTCAAACTTAAGCAAATCACTTAAGCAAAGCTATGCTTCTACAATCATGTATAGCCAGGCAAGCGGCATCCCGATTATGTGGAAATTGCAAACTATTACAATTTTCAGCTGATATGTAGTGCTTGAGTAGTAATACAGATGAAGATAACTGTTTTGGTGATTTATTGGGTGACAACAATATAAAAGCAGTTTATAAACTACTTTTTCAGTGGTCTGTTTTAATGGCATAATCAACTATTCCATTATATTAATTGGTATGTTCATGCAAATAGTTGGAACCCCTTTAGCTATGTTGATTTTTCAAAAAAAAAGTTCCAAACAATGCTGACATGAAGGTCTGGATAGCATAGTTTGCCTTGGATAGCGTACTCTAGGGAACCAATATGGCAAGAGTGTGCATTCTGAAGAGTCCACCAGGAATGAACCAATCAATACTGTAGGACTTTGTTTTTGAAAAATAAAACCATAGAGCTGTAGTAATCACATCTATATCAGCTTGCATTGTTTAATCATATTTTATATTTACCTCAGGTAGGATAATCACCATCATTTGGCTTTGTAATATGTTTTTTTTTCTAGCAGTTGGATCTTCATTCTCTAGTTTCAACTGACCCAAACAGATTCATTCTTTCTCAATTTGATAGCTACATGTGGAGACATGTTTAAGTCTGAAATCTTCATCTTTTGCAGCACAGTGTTGGATGGGTCGAAAGCTCAATTTACGCCAAGTACTGCAAATGGATCTCTGAGCACACAAGAGGGGAAAGGCAAGATGAGGTGTCATCTACCTGTTCTGATTTTGGGTAACAGCCAAGGCCCTGTCGCTGTGTGCCTTGGAATTTGATCAGAAGCATGTGTTTGTGTTTCTTTCATTTGTGGGCCGGACATTTTCTGCTTTGTATTGCTTTTGGGCGACCTGTACGCATCCACCTGTACCAGATAACCTTGGTTTAGTATTCCAGCATGCTTTGTACTAGTGGCATTCTTTGTAATACAGTTATCTTGCATACTGTGGTGGCAAAAGGAGTACTGCATCAAGGTATTTGTTGCAAGGCCCAAAAGCCCATGTGAAAGTTCAGATGATGCATCCAGATTTTTGTTATACTTTACGTGATGGATACGTGCAACAGTTAGTTAGTTGTGCAAATCTTTATCTCCAACCAAATTTTAACTCAACTTTATCTGTATACCTCACTCGGCTATAAAATGTATCCAACATAGACCCGCTCTCCCGGCCGGTCTCACTGCTTGCGCAGGCCCAGGAGGAGTCGTCGTCCTCTGGCCGGCAGTAGGTACACCGGCGGACGAACATTGCAAGAGGAGAGAGAGTGAGAGACAGTGACGAACGAGGAGAAGACCAAATGAATCTTTTGTTATAAAATTTTTGATTATAATTAGTGGGATTGTAATTAACTCATAATACGAGGTTGTAATTGTAAAAGTTGTTTAAGGTTGTAATTGTAAAAGTTGTTTCATTTCCCATAATACCCCGTACCACCTTATACTACCCATTCATACCACCTCATACTACCATTTAGGTTTACTGAAGTATACAATTCATTTGAACCGTTAGATGTTTGTATCTTAGTCCTTTTTTAATGGTAGTATAGCTCAAGTATAGGGCACTGGAAAGAAGCTCTATAATAAAGCAGGGACCTTTAGCTTAAGCTCAACCTACTCCCAAGCTCGCTAATTCTCATTTCAGTCAATGATTGAGCCGTGTCTCCTTAACCTTTCCCCCTTTTTCTGACCCACAACCACAAGCTTGTGAGCTCGATCGAGCTGCAGCATGAGGTACTGATCCTGGTATACGGAATATGCACGGCAGAGTCCAGCTGTTTCCCGCGGCAAGGAGGGAGAGCGGCTTCTTCGGCTGTCGCCTTTCGCCGGCTGATGGGCGAAGGGGGAGTTGGCAGAATGGCAGATGCGGCCGGCCATGCTCATGCAGCTTCAGCAGAGGACCAAGCAAGCAAGGCGGGGTCGATCGTGCAGACAGATAGGCGCCTTATCTCGTAGCCATTTCTTTAATCCCCAGTCGCGATTCCGGGGGTCATGGCACTGTGCACGCCGTCGTCGATGGCGTTGCTGGTGGTTTCGCGCCAGCGAAATCTTCAAGGGGAATATTTGCCGGTCTCAGAGAGCATGTCAGCCAATGCCCAAAGCATTGGGGGATCGGAGAGCAGCTGCTGTGCTGAAGAAACAGGCTAGCTGGGCTGTGTGCAGTGTGCCTGAGCTGATGAGCTTCACAGCTCAACATGTCCGGGAATTCACTTGCAGGATATGATCACCTTTTTGTTCCTCGCTAGTACAGGTCAATCCATGCGTTTGAAAATATCTCGAAATGCTATGAGCCTGTGAGACCATGTTGAGTTTTACGATGGCGTGTCTAGCCTGAATCATGAAAACCTGGCTGTCAGATGATGTGTTTTTTTTTTCCCATCTTGCGTGGGAGTAATGTTCAGGGAGACAGTAATGTGGGTGTGAGATACCTGGTGACAGCGGATCACGGACTCGCCGGAAGCTTTTGATTAAGACAATTAAGCAGCTAGTCGGCGTGTTTGACCTCCAAAGGCCAGCGATTAAATTAAGCAAGAGCGATTAGCGACTCTAGCCATGGACGACTTGTCCTGCTCTAGCTAGCTGCTCCCGACGGAGGTTGCCCCCAAATCTGAACACTGATAAAAGAATGGCGCTTCCCTTTTCAGATCGATGCCAGCCACCTCCAGGATTAACAACGCCCCACTAGGATAGCCTCTCCTCACCGATCGCAAGACCGGCCATTTCATTATACTACACCTCATGATTCACGAAGGGACTATGATACCGAGGCCGTCGGATATGCGGATCATTCATTGGAACCCGCTCTCTCCGTCCCGGAATAAGCGTACTTTTCCTCGCAAAAAAAAGAGAATAAGCCTACTTTTGCTTTTCAAAAAATAATTTTTATTATACATATAAATATTACATATGGTGCAAAATAAATATCATTACATAGATATTTAAATCTATTTTTTATAAAATTTATTTCGAAACACAAATGTTGTACGTATTTTCCATAAATTCAATCAAACTTATGGCACGAAAAGCAACGACGACACTCTTTTGAGGATAGAGGGTGTACAACGTATTTCTCCATCTTCTATATATATGTTATGTACTGCTTGTTTGATTGTTTCTGCGTGCCATCTGACACCTCAGAGTGAGTTCTTGCTTAAACTGGAATTAGCAGTACAGGAACAAAACTATGTGCATGATTGTTTTGGTTTTCCGTTTTCGCAAGTTTTCCGGTGTGCCATTAGGTGGATTTAAAACGACTGTTCGACGCCGACTTGGGATCCTAGCTGCAGCTTTGTTAGTTTGCAGTAAATTTGATTTGCAACGGAGTGTTGAGATGTCCGATTTCGCTTACGCTGCTAAAATTGCTGCGTCGTAAGCGCCAGAACCGCAGCAAAGCAAACCATAGCCGCTAGCTGGAATTGACACTAAGACGATGACGATGACGATGTGTGTGGTTTTGCCAATCAGCTTTTGCGGAAAGGAATGGGAAACCACGGAGCCCGTTCAGCGGTTTTGGGGAAGCACTACACAAATTACACAATTCTTAAATTCCACGTCGCTTGCCTGAAAAGCGTTTGGGAGCCGACGATAAGGCTATGCATCAGCAGCAGCAAAGCATCAACATCAGCATCACGGGCACGGCTGTGGAAGCACCAAAAGGGCAAAATTTTGACCAAGTGCTAGTTGCCACCGTATTTTATTTGCATCCAGAAATGATTACACTTTGTTTTTTTTTTTGTTTTTGAGGAATCATTACACTTGTATTTGAAACCAACAGGTTTGAAATGACACCATATATCCACCGACAGCTAGAAAGAGCCAAATGCTGTGCCATACCACACCAGTTAGTTGGACTTTTATGGTTTATTACAAGAAACAAAATACAGGTTAGGCTATCCAATGACTTGTGTTCTTTAAAAACTGCGTCCGTGCACATCGGTCTTTCATTTTAGTCTTTAGACCAAAACTAAACTAAAATGCCACTGTAACATTAGCAAACCCAATGAGTGTGAAAAGGGCCTTAGCCCCTTTTCCGAGTCCTAAATTGTGCTAACATTAACCATGGTCTTAGCTTGAATCTTTGTTTATCTTTTTGTGTGTGTTTTAGATCGTGTGGAACGTGGATTTGCTAAGGATCGTCAAACATAAACTCTTCAATCTTCATCATGCAATATTGGTCTTTAATTAAACCAAACTAGAAATGTCAATCAATGCATAATTAGCAACCAAATGAGTCTGAAAACAATGCAGCAGCCAGCAGCCGCTGTTCTGATTTCTGAATCTATCCCTTAACTGATGTAGCTAAGCCTAAGCAAATTAAGCATGGTCTCATGATCTTTGTTTATTTCAAGTAGATCGAGCGCCGCTTTTTTGGCAGATACACTTTGGATGGTATCGGGGACGTGGATTTGCCTGGGATCAGACATCAATTCCCCGGTTATTCCTGCGGAACACATCTCCTGCCTCAGAATTGGAATCAAATCAAACATGACATATCCGTTAGGTGAGCTTAGCTAGGCTCCGGGTTATTGAAGCCTGCCTGTATCGACGACCCAACCGCACGCATGCAGAATCAAATCCTGATCAAAAGCTCTTTGGGTCGCATGTAATCTCATCAGCCTCATATTCTACGAGATTTTTGTTTGAAAGATTAGGTTAGGTGCTGGTAAAGTTGCTGACAAAATATACAAGCAGAATATACAGACGCCAATGTGTCGAGCTGTGATGTCACCAAGAGATTGGCACGGTTGTGTTAAAGAGATCTGCTAGCTGCAACAACCGAACAGGAGCACAACTTGCAAAGCACTGAACAAAGATTAAGAAAAGGTAATTTTTTGAGACAGATTAACAAAAGGTGATTAAGCAGCAGGTTTTTGTAGTAGCTGACTGTCGGCAACAGAACCATTCGTGTGAAGCGCCATCAGAAACTGAAGCTTGAGAAAGAAGGAACAGCATGGTGACATGGGCTTGTTTGGTTTTGATCCTGGAAAAGCAGCCTGTCAATACATTGCATTTACATGGTACTGTAAGGTGCTAATGTATATAATCTTCTACAAACTGAATCAGAGTAAGAGAAAAGTTTATTTTACTCCTAAGTTGGAACGCAACTAAGTCGGTTTGCTCTTTGATTTTGGAACGTGCGAAGTCACAGTCAAGCAGCACTCATACCGCCGGCATCCCGTTTGGGAAAGGTAGGGGACTGAGAAGCAATCTTGATGCGAACGAAACCGAGCCAATTCAATTCACTCTTTTGACCTGGATCAAGGATCATCAGCAACAGCACAAAATAGCTCCAGCCAGCCAGCCAGCCAGCCAGATGGATGGATGGTCGGCCCCCTCGGCCGAACGGCCCCGTACGCCGTCGGCCGGCCGTGCCACGTCGCACTCCGTCCAAACTCTGCCCCGCCCTTTCTCCGGCAAGATCGCTCCAAGACGATCCTTTTTCGTTGGCACGTTTGGCGAAAGGAGCGAGCCGCGTATCCAGTTTTTTTCAACGGAAATTTAACGCTTTGCAGCAGCAGCAGTAGTGGCGGTGGCGGCCGGGTGGGTCGTGGCCGACTCCGGCGCGACTCGCAGTTCGTTGCGGGTGGGTAGGTCGATGGGTTGCACGGTTGGTTGGTCGAGCGGACCATGGACGGATCGGAGGAGGTCAAGCGCCCCCCGGGAGTCTCCCGAGGGTCGAGATCCCGTCGCGCACGCCGCGCACGCTGGGATTGGGGCGGCGCCGGCGTCAATCCTCGCGGCGGTGCTTTTCCCCCCGCGAGCGAGAAGGAACTCGGCAAGCGCTGAGTTCAGGTGACCTCCCCGTGCCAGCGGGACGGGGTAGGCGACGGGAGCAGGCGCACGCGCGCGCGACTTGCAAGCGGAAGCAGGTGCTGCGCCTGCTGTTGATTTCTGGCGTCGGAGATAGCTTTCAGGAAGAAAAAAAAAATCAGGGATGGAGCCTGGGGGCTCCGGGCCGACTTGATATATGAGAGTATGAGACCAGGAGAATATTGAGAGTGGGCCCGTTTACTTCCACAAATTGCACGTATGAATAGTCTGAAATAGAGAAAAATTATCTGCTGCGAAAGGACGTGATAGGTGAATAGAAAAAAATTGTGTGGATTTGCCTACTAAACATGCCGTGACTGTCATTAATTGCCGGGTGCTTCTAGGTATGGAGATTCTCGAAGTTACAATTGACACTACTTAACTCATAACGTCGAAAATCCTGGGAAAATCCCAAGAAAAGATGCAAGCACCAGGATTTGAACCTTGGTAGATAGAGTCCTACTGGACTATCCTACCATTAGAGTGTAAGCCAATTCGCGTGATTCTATATAGTTTTTTTTGGTAGATAAGCAGCATGGCTTTAAATCCCATCAAGCTCAATTAATATGGCCAACTTAGCCCAACATTTCGAATTTCTCTTTCCACATTCAGAAATACTTAATTCAACGTTCAATATTTTTATAAGATTCAACATCCATTTTAACATTTGGACCAACAAAATTCAACATTACGGTAAACAAGATTCAACATTTAGATAACAAAGATTGGACAATTTTTCCATCTCCTTCTTCCTCGGGACGGAGGCCACTGGCGTGGGCGGTGGCGTCGTGGTCGCAGAGCTCCCGACTTGGGCCTACACTTGAAGGTCCGGCGGAGCACGCCGACCTGGGGAGACGGAGAGGCAACACGCATGGGAGGGGTGGCTCTCGCCGACACGGGCCACGGGGGAGGCGGAGCGTCGGCGCGAGTGGAGGTGGCGGCGACGCACGCACGGTGATAGTGACGGCGGCGGCAACTGGTGGAAGAGAAACTAGGGTTGAGATGGGGATCCAAGAGATATTATTGTGTGTGCCAATCTCAAATTGTGGAAGTTATATAGGAAAAAAAATCCGAAAGCCAGTGTTAATCGCCGGGGTTCATTATTGTGGCCCAGAAAGGCCCATAAGTTAGCTAATGGTTCTTGGTTTTCGCTCGGTCGAAGGCTCCGTTTATGGGCCTTTTCTTATTTTTTAGCCCGTCACGTATGAAATGTGAGGCCCAGATAAGACGTGGCATGCTGTTTTCTGTTTCCCAAAACTGTGGGAACTCATTTAAGTTTTGGTAAATGGAGCTTGTTGAGATTTTAACCATCTGTTCTCTAACTGTACACTGACTTGACCGGCCAAACCAACCAACCAACCAACGGGGGAGAGAGAGGGTTACTGTCAATTGTGTGGAGGGCACCTGAAGCAGTGAAAAGGCCCGTGCAACGGTACACCCCATGTCCTCCGACATTTATTTGCACAGGGAGGGGAGAAAGAAAAACCTGATGTCCTTTGGGCTTTTTTCTCTTCTTGTTTCTGCCTGACCAGTGACCACTACTGACTGATCCTATGCTGACTGGCAACAATCAGGCCCAAGTAAACTGACTTAACACATGTGAGCAACAGTGAGACAAAAAGAAAAACACGCCCCGCGTCGCCCCCGCACCGGGCAACCCAGGCGGCTGATACCGAGCGCCGCCGCCGCGGCCACCTCCCCCGCCCACCTCCTCCTTGTTGCTGCCGGAGGGGCTGGCCGGGATCCCGCGCGGCCCCCAGGATGGCGGCGGTGGGGCTCCCTTTCGACCTCAGCTTCTTCTCCGGGGTGGCGGAGGAGCGCGAAGTGGCCCGTCGACCATAGCGTCGGCAGCCGAGTAGGGGCGTAGATCCGGCGTCTCCATGGCCGGATCTAGCCCTCTCCTGTCCGGATCTGTGACGGTCGGCGGGAGGAGGCCAGGTGCGATGGCGGCGACTACCGGTTGAAGACGGCGGCGCGCGCTTGCTGAGGGTCGGTTGCTTGTGTGGCGGCGGCGGCGCGGCGCGCGCGCCGCGCGCCCCGGTGGGCGGTGCGGCACCATGGTGGCGTGGCACCGCCCCCCGGCGCGGCGCCATGGTGGCGCGACGGTCGCCGACCCCGACGCGCGAGGTTGTGGCGCCACGGTGGCGGGTGCCCTCTGCGGCGGTGGCTAGCGGAGGGAAGATGTGCTTGTCGACGCCGGCCGCGTGGACGTGGGCTGCAGCAGCCGCGATGGCAGCGACGACGGGGCGACGTCCCTGGTGTGGGCTGCATTGTGGTCGTCCGTGGCGGCGGACTAGTCGCTCTGGCTGCGTCCAGCGCGTGGTGGTGGTGAGGTGCGGCAGTGGCCGCAAGTGACGAGCGGCATTGGAGGTGAAGCTTCAGCGGCATGGCACGGGAAGTGCGGCGGCGACGCTCTGGTGAGGCTGGCGTGGCTGTGGTGTCGGTTTGCATTGTTGGGCGCGTGCGGTTCTGGGCTTTGATACTTCGTGTGAAAGCCCTCGCCAGTAGTCGGGAGGTGGAGTGACGGTGACATCCTTAACGACGCTCTTCTCCGTTGGGGGCGTCATTTTGGAGCTACATCTCGACTGCACGTGGTCTCTAGGTGAAAGCCTGGTCCAGATGTTGGGTGAGCGATGGCGGCGCTCCTGACGTCGTACCCTTCTTGAAGGCATCGTTTCTTGAGACCGCGCCTGCTCGTGCATTCCCAGTCCACTGTCTAAGACGACTTCTCCCTGGGTTGGCACCTCCGCCGCACGGCAAGAATGAAGGGGGCTACCAAGCAGACGTCGAGGCGCCCGCTTCCTCAAGGGCGATCAAGGGTTGTCGCATGGTTGTCGTTCAACCACTTGCAGCAGACCACGACGGTTGCAGTTGCTTTTCATCGTCTAGTGCAGTGTGGGATTGCGTCCGTGACGACGGCGCTTGTGGCAACGACAACGTGGGACGACTTGGCTTGCAGCGGATCGCGGCGGGGTGCTTGGCATGGCTGGGCTCTTCTGGTGCGGTACAACATCGACTGACGGTGCAATCGACTTCCTTGGTCTCCTGGTTTGTCAACGGTGGTTTTATGCAAGGGCGATGCAACGAGGCGAAGTCGGTCCGCGATGTCGGTTTGGCTACTTGATTGATTCCTTGGGAGTAGGGCTTCTTCGCTAACCATATTGGCGGCAACTTTGGAAACGAATCCGGAGCGCGGGGTTCTGTGGCGGGTGTGGTGAACCCGTGCACAAAAGAGGAGTCCAACGACGGATGCAGCGAGGCCCCCGTGCGTTGTGTTGAGGCTCGTATTCGATGTCTTCATCCCGTTGGGGTGGTGGGCTTGGTGGCAGCAGAACTACGGCGATGGACACTGCATGGCGGTGGCTCTTCTTGGTGTGGTGTTGTCTGCCTCCTTGGTTTCTCTATCAACGGTGGATCACATTGGAGGTTTCGATGTATACATTTGTGCGGGTGTGTGGAGGAGCTGCAGAGGTGTTCCATTTTATTTGTCATCTTCGTATATAGAGTTGGTGTCGTGTTGATGTCCCAATCCAACCGGTCAGCGTGTGGTACCCGTGTTGATCGCCCAATCCAACCGGGTGAGTACAACGAGTTAATAGGTTCTTTGTTTTTTCGGTTTTCCGCCTTATGGTCTTCCAGGACGGTAGTCTTGTTTTCTTATGCTAATATCAATGAAACGCACACTATCTTGTGTGGTTCGTTAAAAAAACACATGTGAGCAACAATGGTCAGCACAGATCTTAATAATTTCCATAATAATTTTAGTTTCTAGAAAAAGATCATAATAATTTTCATATAATAAGAAAAATAAAATACGGTATACGTGCCCGGCGACGCGGTGACGGGCGGACGGAATGGACGCGGTGACGCACGACACGAAACGACCAAAACGGCCAGACCAAGCCCCGGCACGACGGGACGTTGCATTGGGAGTCTCGTCTCCTTCCGATCCACCCACCCATAACGTCCGCACCACCACGGTCGCTTCGGCAAGGCAAGCGCGCGCGTCAGACGGGCGCCCCGCCAGCCGGCGCCGTGGGGGTTTGCTTCGCTAGTCTTGCCCGTCACCGCTAGTCAAGTCGCAGGCCGTTGCTCTTGCTCCGCACGCAACAACGCTTGACGCTACGGAGTACAGTAGTCGGAGTAGATGGAGTAGGGCGATTATTGGCAGCATCATATCCATCAGAGCAGCCAGCAGAGGGGGCCTCGGCTAGCCCGTTAAAATTCTGTTGTGCCAAACATTTCGGTCGCGCAACGACGTCGATCGTCAGGCCCCTCTCCCCCGTCCAAGTAACGAACCCCCTGATCGTTGAACAAAAAGTACCAGCAAAAAGAAAAAGAAATTGCCAGGGTCATGAAACCGATCAATCCCTTCCAAACCTTTAAGATTTTTTTTTACTTACCCATCTCCATTGCAACCATAGACATAGTATTTTAATATGGTCCAACATAATTGCGTACTACTACTCCTAGCAACTAATGAACCATTTAAACAAAAAAAAAAACCCAAAACCACTAGAAGGTCTTGCAATAGGTTGGGTCGCAACAAGCATGTGGGAACTTACAATTTGTAAACCGGGAACTACTTGCTCTTTCTCCTCTCACTTTGATCTCTTTCATTTTCGTGTAATTGCAAAATTGTCTTCGCTATTGTCGTTTTCACACTGCCATCATGTTCATGGGATATATCCGGGGGATGCCCCCAAACGCGTTTAATTTGAACTCCATCAAAAGATATAAAAGAAGAGGAAGATGTTTTCCTTCCCATATCCGTCCTTATTCGTGAAGACAGCAACAATCGACGTCCATTGGACTGTGATAATAAGTCTTGTCATGACTATCTATCTCTACATGCATCCTAGCATGTGCTCTACCAACTCATACCTCACCTCCACCCTTATTTATGTGCCCATTAGCTCGCATATTGGATAGATAAGGCAAGATCAGGCTTAGTATGACCCCAAAAGTTATAAACCTTTAACCTAATTTAATTTTGGCTAGAGCATGCACCTTCGTCCTGCCGGTCGTCGGAAATTCACATGATATCGGAGTTTTCCAAATATGGAGGACACACCTCTTGTCTCTCTATGGATCAATAACCATAGGTGGAGGCAAAATGAGAAAAAAGTTGGATTTATGTTTGTGAGAAGATTACGAAGAAATCCTCCATCACCCCCACCTTCCTTCACAAATCCAACATGTAAAAACTTCTCATATTAATACAAATGTTTAGGTCGGCTTCTTGCCGGCCATAGCCCCATTGAAAAAAAAGAAGATTAAAGAAGGACATCTATGGTGTTAGTACTATATTATTTTTTGTCCTTTTGACTAAATTTCAATATCATATCAAAACTTAAGAACACAAATTCCTGTTGCGATCCCGTGTTTTTTTATTCCTCATTTCTTTTTTCTACTTGCACTTTCTTTTCATGCACCTATTAAGGGTAGGGTACATATATATTCCCTCTTTTTTTTTAAAAAATGGCATGTATCCAAAAACCGAGGGTAATGCTGCATGGTAACTGGAAATGACACACACACCCTAGTACCATTTCTTGTTGCGCGTAGTGATCGAACTCTTAAGGTAGTCACTGATGGACTCCTCCTTCCATTACTGAGCTCCATGCATGTACTCATTTAGAGGCACTGGACTATTATAAGCAGCACGGCACTAGCGTTTTTACAAGGGCTTGATGTTTGGCAGGTCAAGCAGCTCTGGCGCTCTGCTTGCATTTGCAAGCCTGCTGCTCCCGACCCCAGGCAACACGTCGCGATAACCTCTCCGATCCGATCCACACGACGTGTCGTACGTGCCACGCATGCACTCGCCAAGCCCAGGCCCAGCAGGTAATAATGGTAATCCCTAGAGAGTTCGTGTGTGTGTTGGAAAGGGTGTGTGTCTCGCGCAAATTCGAATCGAAGGCTTCGTTGAATTCAAACCGGAGGGAAGCTGATCGAGCTAGCCCGTGCAAAGTCCTCGGCAAACTCCTCGCCTCAGTCGCCTGCCTGCTCCGTCCGTTGCTCTCACCATTTCCGTCGCGTCCTTTTCCGTTTTCTTTTATTATTTTTTTTGTTTTTTTAAATTTAAATTTGTGCGAGCGTCCAACGTAACGTAACGAGCTGAGCCAGGGCGGCCGCCCGTTACCCTGGCGCAAAGCGACAGAAGTGGAGGGAGGCGGAGATATGGACTTTGGCCGTGACCGTGAGGAGGAGGAGGTGGCGTCTGTGCTTAGCCCCTTGACAAAAATGGCCATCGACAGAGGAGACCGTGGGAATTATCCGTTTTAAATAAACACATTCAGGTAGTTACGGCACCTATCTATCATTTCGATGTATTCGATTACTTAAATATTTGTTAACAAACATGTTATTTTCAATAAGTGGTCTTATTCATAGTTTAGCCCTACGACCAAGACTTATTTTTTTTACCAACTATATAAAACGATCAGTAAAGGCAAAATAAGCAAGGTGGTGCCTCAACTTCTGCTTAGGGCCAAAGCCCTCTAGTCCGAGCTTGTTCGTTTGGCTGGTGGCTCGTGCTGATTTTGTTCTGAGAAGAAAGAGATCACTACTTGGCCTGTTCTTTGGCACTGGTTTGTTCCGAGAGGAAAAAAGCTCACTGGTTGGTGTACCGATAAGCCACACGAACCGGGCTAGTTGGCTAGTGGAGCTGAGGTATGGTTTGAACCACCCAGGTTCGATTCCTCGTTTAAGCGAATTACGGGGTTGATTTTTTTTTTAAAAAAATCCCCTCAAAGGTGAAACCGAGGTTCAGGTTCGCGTGGTTTTCTAAGGGGGGATGCAAGTTTACGGGAGCGCTCCCTACGGTCGATCTCCGACAGCTACAGTCCGACACTGATTCTGACTGCAGTTGCATATGTGTGCGGGCCCGCTGAGAAAAGATAAAAAGGATAGAAAAGATTAGAAAAAAGTTTTTGTAAAATTGAAAACAAAATATTTACGAAAGATCTAGAACAAAATTTTGGAAAAAATTTTCTGAAGCAAATCGTTTTACATAAAAATATATAATAAAATTTCAGAAACTGTGGAAAATAAGATTTTGGAGGATTGTTTTTGGAAAAAAATTAAGAAAAAAAACTTTGTGGAAAAGATTTTGAAGAATTTTTTTGGAAGAAATTAAGAAAAAACTTTGTGGAAAAGATTTTGAAGAATTTTTTTGGAAGAAATTAAGAAAAAACTTTGTGGAAAAGATTTTGAAGAAATTTTTTGGAAGGAACTAAGAAAAAACTTTGTGAAAAAGATTTTGAAGAATTTTTTGGAAGGAATTACGAAAAAACTTTGTGGAAAATATTTTGAAGTAATTTCTGTGAAAAAATTAAGAAAAATCTTTGTAGAAAAGATTTTGAAGTAATTTCTGTGAAAAAATTAAGAAAAATCTTTGTAGAAAAGATTTTGGAGAATTTTTTGTGCGAAAAATTAAGAAAAAAATTTGGAAAATATTTTGAAGAAATTTTTGTCGAAAAAACCTGTGAAAAGATTCTTCATAAAATTCTAGAACGAAATAAAATTCAGAAAAAAAACCGAAAAATGAAAAAAATCGTCGAGGAGCTCACCTAGGCACATCGCTCCCCGCGACCGGCCATTGCGCTTGGGACCGCGCGCGCCCGGCCCCGCGGCCGCCCTCCCGCCGAGGAGCTTGCCGGCACCGGCGCTCATGGGGCCGCCCTCCGCCGTGGAGCTCGCCCGCTCCGGCGCTCCCTGCGGCCGGCCCAACCGCCGGGGAGCTTGCCCATGGCCACGCTTGCTGCTCCTCGATTTCTCCTCTCCTATCTGCCGTGTGCTGCCAGAGGAAAGGGAAAGGTGAAAGAGATAAGGAGTGGGGCCCGCCATGTGCAAGTGGGAGCTGTGAAAACGACCGCACGATGGAAAAACTCACGGGTTGTGGTAAACTCAACATCGGGGTTTTCTAAGCCGGGAGATGGTTTCTTCTTCTTAATGAAAACCGTCCGTGGGGCGGTCTTACGGTTACCCCCACCGGCTTAGTTTTCAACTTTTGCACAGGGCTCACTTTCATCCCTCAACTTCTATTTAGTCTACTTCCATCCCTGAACTTCATTCTTTGGATCGGATCGACATAGTCCCCGACTCTCGCTGGACAACCACGTCAGCCGTCCACGACACCAACCTGGACACATTTTCCATGCCACCAGGTGTAAAATGTCAAGTTGAGGGACGAAAATGGATCATGAGCAGAAATTGAGGGACTAAAATAGCCTATTTTGCCATCAGTAAATAGAGCAAATTGATACCTGTTTCAAGTCAAGTAAGTGTCAGCTGGACGTGAATTGAAATTCGAGCTGTTTTCGTTTGTATTTTCCTAAAATTTGTATTCGTGTCATAATTCGAATTAAAAATAACAAACAGTAATATGGGGATACGAATCCATGCGTAGCGTATCCATTGTAAGAAAAAAAATCCATGCGTGTCCGAATCTCTCTCTCTCTACCCTACCCTCTGCTGCCCGCGCACTGCTTCGTGGAACTCTCAGAACTGGGTGCCGCGCGGCAGGGTTGGCCTCCTCTGCCGGCGGCACAGGAGGCGCGGTGCAGTGCACTGATCGGTGCTCGGCTCGGACACAGAGTCCTAGCGCGCGCGTGGAGACAAAAAAACTAGCCTGCGCTGCCCAACCAGACCAGTGCGGCAGTGCCCCTGTCCACTCCAGTGCCCAGCCCGAACCCTCTCCGCCTGCTGCCGCGCCGCCGTGGTGCGCGAGGGCTTGGCCGGTGGCCCGTTGGCCGGCTGGCCCTACATGCTTCCGACAGCCGCGGCGTCATACTGCCCGGCCGGCCGCCGGTCTTCCGGCTGCGATGGGATGCGCATCGATCGCCATCGCCGTCGTTGATATATGCATGCTAGCTGCTGCTGCCACACTAGTCGTGGCGTGCCAAAGCATCTCGCACGCGCTGTGACGACATGTGATCTGCGAATTTGGAGAGCGGAAGAGAACTTCAACAAACCACAGGCTGAAGATGCCGCTGCGGCCCTCGCGACCACGCACGCCCTCACCCAGAGACGTCGTCGTTTCAGCTTGATGATGCGCGCGTCGTGGAAGAACGGGATCGAAACGCAACCGCGCGGCTTGTTGCGAAGCATTTTTCCAACGGGCGTGGAGTTGAATTTTCGCGTCGTCACTGGCGTAAGTTACGTGGCATGCTTTGTTTTCCACCTCTGAGACTTGAGTACTGCACGTGAAAACGGCAGAGCGAAGAATTAAATCTAAATCTAAGTGTTGACGAGAGAGGTTGGTAGTCGTGTCGTGCTGCCTCGCTCGACGTCGACGTCGTCGACGCGGCCATCGTCGTCGTCGTCTGTCTGTCTATCCCGCAGGCGGCGGCCCACAGGGTGCAGAGTGATGGGCATGGGGTTTGCCGTCTCGCCAAACGACGATCGATCGAGCTGATGAGTGACCGTAACAGCATCGATCTGTCAGCAGCACACAAAGGGACCGACGGGACGACGTGACGCGCGCGGACCGGACCGGGGCAACCCCCGGCGCGCGGGCGGCGGCCCGGCAGGACGAGGTGGAGGACGACGACGACCGGCCGTGCACTACCAGCCAGCCGTGAGGTGATGGCGCAACAACTACGAGAACTTAACACAAGCGAGCGAGAGCCCGCAACAGCGGAGATCGAATAACGAGAAACAGCGACGGCACCGGCCGGCGTGCATGCCCCGCAGCTTCCTTCCTTCCTTCACGCAGTAGCACCACCACCAGGCGTTTTTGGTTGGTTTGGTCACTGGGATCGCACTACGGCTGGCAGGTTCTTCCCCGAGTGCCAACTGCACTCGGGGAAGGATCAGCCGCACTCGGGGAAGGCTTCCCGAGCGCAACTCTCGGGAAGAGGGTCCGGGGAAGAGGCTCACGGGAGCGCGCTTCCCCGAGTGCCAACAACCGCACACTCGGGGAAGGCTTCACCGAGAGGGGCCTCTCGCACTCGGGGAAGATTTGTGGATTTTAAAAAAAAAATGTAAAAGACGCGCCGCCCGCCCGCCGCTCCGGCCGCCCGCCGCCCGCCCGCCGCGCGCGCCGCGCGCCGCCGCGCGCGCCGCCGCCGCCGCCGCGCCGGCGCCGCCCGCCGCCCGCCCCCGCCCGCGCGCCGCCCGCCCGCCGCCCGCGCCGCCCGCCCGCGCCGCCCGCGCCGCCCGCCGCCGCCCGTCGCCCGCCCGCCCGCCCGCCCGCCGCCCGCGCGCGCGCCGCCGCCGCCGCCGCCGCCCGCCCGCCGCGGGGAGGGAGCTCGCGTGCGGATCCGGGAGAGGGGGATCCGGGGAGAGGGGGTGGGGTGCGCGGCGGCCGGGGAGAGGGGGCGGGGTGCGCGCGCGCGAGGGGGGAGGAAGGGGCTACGACGGGGGGGGGGGGGGGGGGGGGTTATACGATTAGGGTTGGGCCGGCTGGAATAATTGGGCCGGGCAGGAATAAATGGGCCGGCCTGTGCCTTCCCCGAGAGCCGTTTTCCGGCACTCGGGAAGCGTCTCTTCCCCGAGTGCCGCCACCGACACTCGGGGAAGAATTTTTTTTTTCGTTTTTTTGCCTCATTTTTTTGTGAAGCCATCCCACATTATTTTAAACTCCTTGCTCAAATTTGGGGTTATTTTGATTTTTTTTGGTATATTTCATTAGTTTTTTTCATTTTGTTGAATTTTTTAGCATACTTCAAATTTGAGCTGCAGTGCATGAAGTAATGAAATTTCTTAATTCAAAAAATGATGTTCATTATATTTGGTGTATGTTGAGGCCATATCTAGGAAGCCACATGAAATTTCGAACATCTTTTTCCGTAACATGACGAACAACTAGCGGGGAAAAGTGTTTGTAAATTATATAAAATCCAAACGAAGTCCGAAAATCATGAAACTAGTCCGGGTGTCATGTTATGGCATGTAGAGGCTGTATGCAAGAATTGAGAAGATTTCGAGTAAGTTGGGACGTCGGATGCCTCAAACCCGGACATCTCCACACATGATATCACTTGAGGCCGATCATGTGTGGAGATGTCCGGGTTTGAGGCATCCGACGTCCCAACTTGCTCGAAATCTTCTCAATTCTTGCATACAGCCTCTACATGCCATAACATGACACCCGCACTAGTTTCATGATTTTCGGACTTCGTTTGGATTTTATATAATTTACAAACACTTTTCCTGCTAGTTGTTCGTCATGTTACGGAAAAAAGATGTTCGGAATTTCATGTGGCTTCCTAGATATGACCTCAACATACACCAAATATAATGAACATCATTTTTTGAATTAAGAAATTTCATTACTTCATGCACTGCTCAGCTCAAATTTGAAGTATGCTAAAAAATTCAACAAAATGAAAAAAACTAATGAAATATACCAAAAAAATCAAAATAACCCCAAATTTGAGCAAGGAGTTTAAAATAATGTGGGATGGCTTCACAAAAAAAATGAGGCAAAAAAACAAAAATAATAAAAAATTCTTCCCCGAGTGCCTCACCCTAGCACTCGGGGAAGAATTTTTTGTTTTTTTTGTTTTTTTGCCTCATTTTTTTTGTGAAGCCATCCCACATTATTTTAAACTCCTTGCTCAAATTTGGGGTTATTTTGATTTTTTTGGTATATTTCATTAGTTTTTTTCATTTTGTTGAATTTTTTAGCATACTTCAAATTTGAACTGCAGGTGCATGAAGTAATGAAATTTCTTAATTCAAAAAATGATATTCATTATATTTGGTGTATTTTGAGGCCATATCTAGGAAGCCATATGAAATTTCGAACATCTTTTTTCCGTAACATGACGAACAACGAGCAGGAAAAGTGTTTGTAAATTATATAAAATCCAAACGAAGTCCGAAAATCATGAAACTTGTCGGGTGTCATGTTATGGCGTGTAGAGGGTTTATGCAAGAATTGAGAAGATTTCGAGCAAGTTGGGACGTCAGATGCCTCAAACCCAGACATCTCCACACATGATCAAGTGATATCATGTGCGGAGATGTCTGCGTTTGAGGCATCCGACGTCCCAACTTGCTCGAAATCTTCTCAATTCTTGCATACAGCCTCTACATGCCATAACATGACACCCAGACAAGTTTCATGATTTTCGGACTTCGTTTGGATTTTATATAATTTACAAACACTTTTCCCCGCTAGTTGTTCGTCATGTTACGGAAAAAAGATGTTCGAAATTTCATGTGGCTTCCTAGATATGGCCTCAAAATACACCAAATATAATGAATATCATTTTTTGAATTAAGAAATTTCATTACTTCATGCACCCTCAGCTCAAATTTGAAGTATGCTAAAAAATTCAACAAAATGAAAAAAACTAATGAAATATCCCAAAAAAATCAAAATAACCCCAAATTTGAGCAAGGAGTTTAAAATAATGTGGGATGGCTTCACAAAAAAATGAGGCAAAAAAACAAAAATTCTTCCCCGAGTGCCTCACCCTAGCACTCGGGGAAGAGACCCTTCCCCGAGTGCTAGGATGACGCACTCGGGGAAGAGGTTGGCTTCCCCGAGTGCTTAAAAACGCACTCGGGGAAGGGTCTTCCCCGAGTGCCTCCCTCTTCCCCCGAGCGCATTTCTTCCCCGAGGCAACACCTGGGAAGAGTTTCTTCCTCGGGGAAGCCCGAGGCACTCGGGGAATTTCCACTCTCCCGTAGCGTCGGACGGACGACGACGTCGACGTCCGTGTTGTTGGGTCTTGCCGCGCGCCGGTGTGGTGGTGGCTCCTAGCCTCCTAGACACCACACACTTTGCTACCTCCATACTACGTGCGTGCACTTGCAGTTGCAGATAAAACTGAAGCACTCCATTCAAAGGACACACACGAAACCTCTCACCTCACACGGTCGTTACTGGTTGGCAACTTGGCACCACCAACACCGTCGTCCGTCCATCCGTGTCCACCGTACCTGCCCAACACTGCTCGCGGTTCAGATCAGAAAAACAGAAGATGGGCGCAGCAGCCAGTGGTGCTGGTGCAGATCACATTGGGCGGGAGCTCGCACCGCACCGGCAGCGATGACCAGCTGCAGGCGCGGCGAAAGAACCCTAACCTTTGTCGTATCTATGAGCTCAGGGAGAGATCAGAGATGCCTATCCCTGCTGGCCGGCTGCTGCTCACTCAGAGAGGAAAAGATGGAGGGAGATAGGGGAATCAAACAGGCAATGGTACTCTCTGAAACAGTGCTCAGGCCGTGCGTCGTCGCTCTGCCTCTGCATGCAGGAGCTGGAGCCCCCACCCCGGCAACCGAATCCCCTCTGCAGTCTGCAGAATGCAGATGCCACCGCACCGCCTCCTCTCTCTCTCTTTGACCGGAGACGAGAGACACCCACCTCGCACTCGCTCTCACAAGCCAAGGGCCCAAGGCGCCAAGCACCCACGCCGCGGCGCCGCCTGCACTGTAGCATGTACTGGTCCACCACGCCCACAGCTCACCGGCCGCCCCGCCAGGAGCGGCAGCAGACACGCACAGACCAGCACAGTGCGCCGCCGTGCCGGTGGTGGTGTGGCCTCCGGCACCGGCAGCAACGGCGAGGCAACCCCGATAGGAGACAAAGAAGCTGCGGCCGCCGCCTTGTCCGTTTCCCCGGAATAGAAGCCCCCCCAGCTCCAACGGAACCCCTGTTCAAACCCCTCGTCCCTCCTCCTCCCCAGTCCCCAGTGCCTGCCACCTGCCATGCCATGCCCCCACGCCGCCTGCGACCTTCTTGTACATCTTGTCCTGCTCCCTCGCCCCCGCAACGGACACCGCCTCCGGACCGCCACCTACTGCTTCTGCTAGCTCTCTCCCCATCAATCATCTCTCGCCCCCCTTTCCTTGTCTTCTTCCTCCCCCTCCCTCCACTACAAATTGCGTCGCCCACTCACCAACTTCTCTGCACTTTGCACCAACGAAGAAGAGGTAGCTTTGGCTGGCCAGGAGGCTAGGACAGACAGATAAGCAAGCGAGAGGGTTCGTTCTTGGGGACGAGATGGTTAGCTGCGCTGCTGCTGCTGCTGCTGCGGCTGCTGACATGGAGGCGGCTCAGGCGGCGGAGGGAGGCGCGCTGGCGGTGGTGGCGGCGGCGGCCGCGACCGGCGGGAGACCAGCAGTCGCGGGAGGAGGCCGGGAGCCGGCGGGCCTGCCGTGCCCGCGCTGCGAGTCCGTCGACACCAAGTTCTGCTACTACAACAACTACAACCTCTCCCAGCCGCGCCACTTCTGCCGGGCATGCCGCCGCTACTGGACGCGCGGGGGAGCGCTCCGCAACGTCCCCGTCGGCGGCGGCACGCGCAAGGCCACCCCGGCGACCCGCCGCAAGCGCACCGGCGGTGGCGGCTCGCCGCCCGCTCCCACTCCCGCCGCTCCCGCGCCCCTGATGGCGGCGCTGCCGCCGCCGCTCACGGTGTCGGGGCCCCACGGCGCGTTCCTGCGGCAGTTCGGCGGCCTGCACTGCCCCACCCCGTCCTACGCGTCCCCGCTCGCCGCCGTCGACCCCGACCGCCGGCTGCTCGACCTCGGCGGCAGCTTCAGCTCGCTGATCGCCGCGGCAGGGCCCCCGCCGGACGTCGGCGCCCACTTCTCCGCCGGGTTCCTGTTCGGCGGCCTCGCTCCTTCCATGGCTCACTCGCAGTCGCAGGCTGCTTATGCTGCCGCTCTTCCACCGCCGCCGCCGCCGCCTCAGCAGGTGCCCCAGGCGCTGCCGGAGGGCCTGATCTGGGGCATGGGGTGGCCGGACCTGTCCATCTAGGAGCTCCGTCCATCTCTGCGCCGGCGGCGAGCGCTGTGCAACGTCGACCGGTGGCCCCGACCAATGACTACTGCTCCATCGTCTCTAATCTAGCCTTCGCCTTCCGCCGTTTCTTCGTTAACAGTAGACTGTAGTAGTGCTGCATCCAGGTTATCTTTTTTTGGGAGCCCCAAGTGGTTCAAGGATCAGGAAAGCGACCTGTTCTGGGGCTAGTTCAGGAAAGGAACTGTGAGTCTGTGAGAATGATATGTGGATGTGAATCTCTGCATGCATAGAAACCTGCAATGCATGACCAATCGACGCTCCTAGCAAGTTACATGAGCGGATTGTTTTTTTGGGAACTGTGCTTGTTCTAGCATGGATTTTCCTTCTTGTTTGCCGTTTGTTTCTGTAGTTCTTCAGCAAATCCATCTCTCGTGATTTTCTTGCTAGTTTTCATGCATAGTATGGATGCTGGATTCGTTTTCTTCAGTATCACGATCTAGCTATAGTTGTGTCTGCGCACCGCAGCACACAGAATCTGAACTTGGGAAGCCCCCATTCCCTTTTGGCTGTTTCCTGTCGATTTCCCTTCCTCGAGCGAGAAAATCACAATCTGATAAAGACACATGGAAATTGACATTTCGGGAAACTTATACTCGATTTCTTCGTTCTAAAGCAAAAAAGTTGGCTTGAGCTGTTTCACTTCAGAGTTTCAGCGAAAAAATACAGAAAAAAGTTCTCTGGAAAATCACGGAAAGATAGAGTTCGTGGGATTTTACAATCTGTTCTTTCTGTAGGCTTTAGAGACCATATCGGCGAACCCTACAACTGCAAGCCCCACTTGTGCGTTGTGCCTTTCCTGCCCACGCGAAGCCATTGGCGAACCCTACAACTCAGTGGGGCATGGGATGGCCGGACCTGTCCATCTAGGAGCTCCGTCTCCGCGCCGGCGGCGAGCGCTGTGCAACGTCGACCGGTGCCCCGACCAATGACTACTGCTCGATCGTCTCTAATAATCTAGCCTTCTCCTTCAGCCGTTTCTTCGTTAACAGTTAGACTGTAGTGCTGCATCAAGGCTATCTTTTTCGGGATCAGGAAAGAGAACGAAGCTGTTCTTTGGATCGAGTACTAGTTCAGGAAACGAACTTTGAGTCTGAGAGATTGATCTGACATGCTTGTTTTCTTGCACGGAAACCTGCAATGCATGATCAATCGACGCTCCTACCATCTTACTTGAGCGGGTTTTTTTTTTTGGAACCAATGAGCTAATTGTTGCGGTGCTTGTTTTAGCATGAATTTCCCTTATTGTCTGCCGTTTCTTTCTGCAAATGATTGATGATTTCTAGCATCCACTTCACAACTAGCAGTAACATGACATGCACAAATAGAAGAGAAATGTTTTTTTTAAATAGAGGAAGGAACACTGTCATGTCATATGAGCAGAAGGATGCGGACTATTACAAAGATGTAATTAAAAAAAAGATGCAACTCAAACACATAGACTTAGCTAACATTAAGAAATGACAAACTCGGACGAGCAACTGTCATTTTACAGAAAAACCCTTCCATTTAGCAAAATTCATGCTGGAGGTCCACAAATGTTTACATATGAACCCCTAAACTTTTAGAAAATATGTTTGTAGTTCATGATTTTACATATGAACCCCTAGACTTTCAGAAAAATATGTTTGCATTCCATGATTTCAAAAAAGATCTTGAATTTCGTAACAATCCACCCGAAAACCCCACTATCTATGAATTTTACGTATGGGCCTCTAATATTTTGGGAAAAAATTGCAACCCATAATTTTCCAAAAACACCTCAAACCGCGATACAACCCACCTGTAGACCCCAGACTTTTACAAAAAAAAAACTTTCAACTTCTCACAAATTAACAAAACACCCAAACATAATCAAACAATCTCAACCTTTACAACCACCACTCCATACTCCACACTGTCAGCAAGAAAATGTTGCCGAATCAATAAAGGACACTGGCCTCGCGCGACAATGTCGCGTTCCCTTTTTTAGTATAAAACCAGTACACATTTTTACGGTTGTGCTATTTGTTTACTCTAAGGAATGACTTATAAAACCAGTACACATTTTTATGGTTGTCCTATTTGTTTACTCAATTAATGTATGTAAAAGTACAACAACAACCGAAATTTCATTGTGGAATCTATGTGATGAAGTTCACGGAGTATTGGAATGATAAAAAAATCATGGGTAAAATTGAATCAATAATCTCTTTTTTTCTTCAACCTTTTATTTGCATGGTAAGTGGAATACTAGTAAACCAAGATCATGGAATTTTTATTACGAAACATATGGAATGCTGGGATGACGAAACTTTGAATTGTCATATTCTAGTAATCCCCTTTTCTCACCCTTCGATCTAACGGCAACCACACCACTTCTCACACTCACAAGTTGTTCATACTGCATTGTTTTGTAGGATAAAGATGATGAATATAGGGAAAAATACATGAACTACATGCTTAGTCACCAAACTAACTTAGCGCCAGAAATAAAGTGGTTGAAGGATATTCTCAGCAAGGGCTCATTTGATGAAGTAAAATGTGCAGCTTTTCAAAAGTTAGGCATTTGAGGATGCAAATTTATGCATATCGCACACGTAGTTTATATTTTGTTCTTTGTAACTACCTACTCAACTTTTAGTCTGTGAGATGACGGGACTTGGTCTTTAATCTATCTAGTTTATTATTGCAAGGAAGAACTTATGAGTTTATAATAGGATTAAGCTTTCCTGTTACATTTCATATTTAAGCACTTACTTATGAACTGCTTATGTGATGAAGACTCTGTAATTTACGTTTGAAATTGCTCTCAATTAATTTGTTGTGTGATGATGATGATGTTGTGGAAACAGTATGTGTAATAATGGTCTTGGGCATGGTCTTGAGACACATGCCGACAACTATCAAGACTGCTTTTGTTATAATTGAATGTATGCTTGTTGTGAGATCATTAGATGAGTGATATCGTTTTGCAAGTTAAATCGTGTTGACGATTTTTCCGGTTAAACACACTAGTGTGCTAGATCGCGCAGTAGTCAAAATCGCACCTCATCAGAGTTTCTTGTCACTGGCGGTCTAACCACCTAGGGGGAGGTCTAACCGCCTTGGTCAGGAAAAACTGCAAAAAACCTAAGATCACTGCCACTGGAGGGACCCCATCAGGGACAGCGTGCCTAGGGTTTGTGACAACCCGCCCAGGAAAATACTGTACTACCGCCTAAACCAATCCACTTTGGTCATTAAGCAGTAATAAAGTATCATCCTGTCGTTAGTCGCCGGGTTAACGCTCGGTAAATCACTTTATATAGCAATAAGGATCGACATATATGCATTAAAACTCACGCGAAGGAGAGTCCGGAGATACAACATAATTAACAACAGAAATTTACCCTGAAGGGTTTAATTATTACAAATGAGTCTTTGACATGACCACACAGTTCAGAGTTTTTAAAACAGCGGAATTAAACTAAGCGGAAAGCGAGAACACCACGGGAGGCCAGCCATGATGCCTTCATTCATCGTCCTCCACCCACTCCAGCTCCCAGCCGGGCGGGATTTCTCAGGGCCACACATCACCAAAGGCATTACCTGGGGTAACAGATTATAGCAAGGCTGAGTATACTAATACTCAGCAAGACTTACCCGTCGGTGATAACTACTTGTCGGTGCGGAAAGTAGTCCCGACACTAACTAGTAAGAGCGCTGAGATCTATCCCTCGATGGCCGGCGCTAAGCAACTAGTTACATTTGGATTTTATCCTGGTTCCGGCCGGGGCCGTACATCCAGCGGGGTCCCGCCGCGCCGCCCCGCCGCGCCGCCCCTAAGCCGCCGCCCGCGCGCCCGCCGCGCGCGCGCGCCGCCGCCGCCCCGTTGAAGCGCGAGCCGGAGCGCCGCCGCCCGTTCGCCGCCTTAAGGACCAGCCGGGGCCACCCGAGGCCGCCGGGAGGACGCCCTCGACGAGCTGCTCGCCCGTCGGCCATCCTCGTCACCGGAGGTTCACCGGAAGCCCTCAACTCCTTGAGTTCGAGCCGGCCACCATGGACAACCGCCGGCGCTGCTCCTCTCCGATTCCGGCCATCCCCTTCCGTCTTCGCCGCTGGTGAGCAACCTCACACGATCACCTTGACGTCCTCTTCCATCACCGCTAGTCACCCGAGCCCATGACCTCCCCGAACGCCGGTGATTTGGCCGGCCAATGGCCCTGTCCGCCGCCGGTCAAAGTGCAGGGAGGTAGGAGATGAAGCCTCTCCCTTTTTGCAGTTAGGCCCCTGTTTGATACCGAAATCCCTATATTATTTTATATCTCTTGCAGATCTACAGATAACTCCTCAAATCTTTAGATCTTTTACATATAGATCCATCCCAAGGCTCTTTTCGGAACTAACCCTAGCTGTAGATCTTTTCGCGAGCACTATTGGTTGTGTCTCGGTATTCTTGTTTGCTAACCCCTGAGATCTATAGTTAATCACAATTAGATCCTCCAATCTTGTTTATCTCGTAGAATCTCCGTTTTAACTCCGATTTAATCCGTTCAAGTTGCGTTAGGTCCATAATAGTGTAAAGCACGCGTTAGTGGTGAGTTTTCATCATGTTTTGTTTTCTGAAAATAAAATTAATATTAATTTTGATTAATGACCCGCTATGCATTCTTTTATAAATAAAAGCTATATAGATCTATACACCGTTTTTCATAAGCAAATTTAATTTGGTTAATGTTTCTATCACATGTTTTTGTACATAAAAGTTAATTAGATTTTTATCTCGGTTTTCGTAAACCAAATGTTAATTCGTTTAATTGTTAATTAATCTTTTCTAATTAAAATTTGATTAGGCTTTTACATCGGCTTTTATAATAAATATTAATTTGATTAATGTCAATACCATAATGTTTTTAATAATAATATGATCTACTCGAATTATAAAGTTTAGTTTAGATTGTTCATATAGTTTAGTTTTTCCAAATTAAATGTTTAATCGGTTTAATCAATATATGAATCTTTATTAATAAAACTTGACTAGTTCTTTACACCGGTTTCATAAATAAAGTTTAATATTGCATTAATGTCAACATAGGGTATTTTATTTCTGAAATATCCTTTATAATTGTTTTGTTAATTAAAATGAACCTAGCTCATAGCCTTGCTCTCTCATTTATGCAAAACGTTTGTTAGACGTTCTTTTCTCGAGCTCTATCTCAATGTGATCTTTCCGGTTCTTGCTCAATCTTCCGCAACCATCTCTTTAAAGCTAACCAAGTCTTTTCCTTCCAAGCACACTTTGTGTTCTTTAGTGATCCATCTAATCAAGCCTATCATTTAGCGCGTTATTTTTAAAAGTTTTCTTTTGATTGGTGCTTTGTTCTTAGTATGCTTGTTTGTTTGCTTTGTGTATGTTTGTGGCCGATGATTGATGCACTTAGAGTGAACGCCGTTCGAGAAGCTTTGAATAGCAAGAGGTTGAAGATATTCGAGCAACAACATTACTTTGGTTAAAGGCAAGTGTGTCCTTGATCTTTTGTCCTAAGAATTATATTTAATCACTTATTGCATTGCTTGCATTAATTTTGATGGGTTCCTATTAAGGTTTGCCTAGTCTTTGTCATCATTCCTTGTCAACCCGGGTTTATGTTTATGTTGGGTAGCTATGCTTAGTTGCTATACCCGGGTTATGGTGGTTTTAAGGAACAACAATGATGAACATGCTTTACTTCGATGCTATATATCTCTCGTTTAATACAAGATCACCGTGCATTAATCGGAACATGGAGAACCACCCAGGAAAACAAGTGCTACCACAAGACATATGGCTCGTCTTGGCTTATTAATTAGTGAACTAGGTGTTAGGTATGCTTTACCCGATAAGGGTTGGGGGCTGGCGGGTAGTGGCGTATGGACCGCTCGGGCGTAGGTGTGGGCTTGGCTAAGACACGGTACTCGTCCGGGAGCTTTATACGTTGCACTGACCAGGTAACCTAGCGGGCAGCCTACATCTGGGGATCTTTGTAACGGCCTCGTAGCGTCCCTATGCAATCACACCTCGGTAGTGTGGTATGATGCCTAGCTAGCATCGCATGGTTGGGTTTAAAGTTCTTCGGGACTTTTACGCGACTTGTGGGTAAAGATGTACGACCTCTGCAGAGTGTAGAACTAATCGATTAGCCGTGCCCACGGTCACGGGCGGCCCGGACCCTCACATGATAATTAAACTTGAAGATGGACTTAAATCGTTCTCTCTCGGTTATGCTTGCCATATGCTTATGGCGTATTCTTACCTTATGCTTAATGTGGGTTGGTATAAACTTATACTTTATTAGTAATCAGTGCTAATAAAATTTGACCAACTAAAATTGCTTAAATGCTTATAGCCCACCCACTATAAAGCCTTTGCATTCATATCTTTTTCCACACTTGCCGAGTACGACAAGTGCTCACCCTTGCTATAAACAATGTTGCTCGTAAAAAGGATGCTACTCGAAGTCTTGTGAAGACGTTGTTGGTGCTAGGCGTACGCAACCCCCGCCGACCGCCCGTGATGTTTGGAGCCTTCGTTTCCGGGATTGAGTGTAAATCTCGATAATCTTTCTTTTTCTTACGTGATACCGTTTCGTATACACTTTTATGTCACTATATGCATGAAACTTGATCCCGGCATGCATATAGGTTTGCACTTGGTTTTCTTCGGAAAGTCGGGTGTGACAGAAGGCGTGGCGAGCAGTGCCGCGGAGTTGACGACCGCCCTGGCAAATCTTGCTCCTGTTGGGGTGTCGTGGCGAGTCCCGTGCCTGTACAGGAGCGACTTCGAGGGTATTGGTGTAGAGGTTGGCTGTCCGGCCGCCGCCCGCGGGCCGGTTCGAGGGTGGCGTCAACGGGAGGCCGTACGTGGTACAGTGGCGGGCGTGGCGACGTCCTGTCCCCGTATGCTTTAGCAGCGTCTGGGATGTCGTCACAATGCCCGGCGTGGCGTCGCAGTGGCGGGGATGGCCGCACAGGGTCGACAGCGATGGAGGAGACCATTCCCGTCGGCCTGACTTCACGGTGTAGTCCTGTGTAGTCATAAAAGAAAGCATACGCCCCCATTCTAGGGTTCCACCGTCCCCCCTTCGAGGGCTCGATGCGCCGTACCAAAGTAGGCGGCACAGTGTCACGGAGCTGACACTGGCCTCTCCGCACAATGTTGTATAGTGGCGGGGATGGTCCTCCCCAGGGAGTGGGTGGAACAGCGCCGGGGCGTGATTCCCAGGCGCGTCGGGGTCGTGGCGCAGTCTTGTGGTGTCAGAGCATTAAATGCTCGGACGTGTGTGCAAGAACGGGAGCGTCGTGTGCGCGGGGACCCTCGAGCGAGGCGGACCTCGCCCGAGGGGCGCTCAGCCCCCGAGCGAGGCGGACCTTGCCCGAGGGGGCGCTCGGCCCCCGAGCGAGGCGGACCTCGCCTGAGGTGGCGTTTAGCCCTCGAGCGAGGCGGACCTCGCCCCAGGTGGCATTTGGCCGTGCCGCTCTGGCGGGCCGCGGGGGCCACCAGGGCTGTGAACATTTAGTGCGTGCGTTTTTAGGCTCGTGAATTAGTTCGCGTTTTGCGTTTTTTACGAGATGATGCGGGTTTTCCCTGATTGTTTTAGGGGACCCCCAGGGCTGTCCCCGACAGTATCCCCCGAGCATCTGCGAGGCATCCGTAGGGATCCCGCAGATGCTGGTGCTAGCTGATGGGACGTTCTTCCCTCCTGGTTGCTACGCCATTCCGTGGGGACGCGCTGGCGGACCCGCGAGTCTAGCTCCCGAAGCCTTGGAGGAGTGTGGTACTCCTCCAAGGTTTTATTCGCATCGTTGTCTTTGTGCGAGGCGTTTATCTCAACCGGCCTCGACGATGTTTCAGCCGGCCTCGTCGGCGCCGTACGCATGTGTAGACATCGGCATGCGTTCGGTGCATATCCAGGAGGTGTAGCCTCGCGTCGAGCCCTCGAGCCTGGGCCCATTCGAGGCGATCGGAACGGGCTCTCTGACTTTTTCGTACGTCCCCTCGCGGGACGGGGGGGCGAGGTGTCTGCGACTCCCATCGAGCAGGTCGCGAATCGCAGGTTCCTCTTCGAGCTGTTATCGGGTGGTTCAAGTGGACGCCCATGCCCCGTTCGATAAGGGTAGGCTCGTGGTCCGGAGACGCGTCCATGAAAGCGCTTACGCGGGTGTGCTAGGTAGGGCTCGGTCCTGTTCGCTTGGGACCGAGGGCGTGGAAGCTCTCCCTCGGTGGGATCCCTCGACTAGCTGCACTCGTTGGCTCTTGAACACGACATGTGGGGCGCCCTCGAGCTGGTGAGCTCGAGGATAGGCTCGAGTGCGCGCACCCTCGTCGTCCCTGACTCTGTTGATCTGGGGCGCCTGTTCGAACCCTTCGAGGGTCAGGCTTCGAACCCCTGATCAGTAGGGCCGTTGCGGAGTGGTAACTAGGTACCCCTGTTTTTTTTCTCATCTGCAGGACTCATGGACGCTCGGTCGAACCGTCCCTTGAGCTGCAGATCAGTAATCTTCTTGAATCGAGGGCACCTGTGGCGCCCTCTCTCGCTGAGCGGGCTTCGTGACCACTGGTCGGTAATCGCACCCTTCGAGGGTCTGGTTTTTTGAGCGCGGGGCTCGGGCCGCTTAGAGGGTCATGCTCACTAGGTGAGGGACCGGGCCATTTAATGCCCACAGTTGTGGCAGGGGCCGTGCGCTGCGGGCGCACCTTTTCAGGCGATGCGGCCGCGCGATTAGTGGGCGACGTGGGCGGGCGGACGTGACGGCCCGCCGCGGCTCTTCGGTTGCCGTGTCGCAATGATCGCGCGCGTGTGACATTCCGGCGTCGTGGGGCCCGCTTGTCAGTGACGGATGCCGTCACGTGCAGTTAATGCGCGCGAAGCGCGAGATTCGAGGAGCGTGGCTCCCATAGATCTATAAATTCGAGAAGAGGAAGGGGTGAGGCCTTTACCTCAACACTTAGCGTCTGTCGTTCGTCGCCTCTCGCCTCCGCTCCAGTGCATAGCGCGCCTCTTCGTTTCGCCTAGCGTTTGCTCTGCGCTTGCACTCCTTCGCCGGTCAGCATGGCTCCGCCGCAATCCATCGACGTGATTGATCCACTGCCATGGCCTCGCTTGACGGTGACGGCGCTCGCGCTGCACGAGCTCGAGAACGGCGGCCAGCTGGGGCCGAACGTGGGCGGGTAGCCCGCGGCGTGGATAGTCCCGCCGGTGACGGATCGGGAGCCCAACCCGCCGTATGGGTACGTCGTCAGCTTCATCCGCTTCCACAAGCAAGGCTTCGCGGCGCCTGCGAGCCACTTCATGCGCGGGTTGTGCTACCACTACGGCGTGGAGCTGCACAACTTCACCCCGAACGCGATCTCGCAGGCGACCACCTTCGTTGGCGTCTGCGAGGGGTTCTTGGGGATCCCGGCGAACTGGGATCTCTGGGTCTATCTCTTCCGTGCGGAGCTGCACACGCTCGTCACGCCGGAGCCGCGGGTGCGTCGCGCGGTGCGCGGCCGGCGGCGTGTCGGTCTCGCTGCGGGAGACACGCAGGGAACTCTACATTCCCTGCACGATGACCTCCAACAATGCCGAGTGGGAGCGGGGGTGGTTCTACCTCCGCAATGACGAGCCCGGCCTCCCCCTGTTCACCGGCAAGGTCTTGAAGGAGAAGGCCGACTCTTGGTGGCACGGCGTGTCGCCGTCCTCACGCCAGGAGCGGCTGGAGTCAGCCTTGCTCGCACTGAAGGACCTGGCGGACGCCGGGCTGGGCGCGGCTTCAGTCCTCGCGAACCTCCACCACCGGCGGATCATCCCCCTCATGGAGAGGCGACTCCGCATCTTCGAGATGGGCGATGCGGCCGATCCCGTGGCGCTGGCGCAATCGCGGCTGCTGCGCGACCCCGTTCCGCAGGAGTACACGACCACGAGGGCGAGGCGGGCTGTCAGTCTCAAGGCCATCAGGCACAGCAACGACGACCTCTGGTCGTTCGTCATGCTCCCCCCACGACCCACAGGTGAGTGGATTTTCTATCCCCCTTCGCGCTATTTACCCGCGACGCGCCGGTGAGGTCTGACCTTTTTGCTCATCCCCTGCAGCTGGTGACCGTGGACGCCGCGCGGTCCGACCCGCCCAGACCCCGAGCCCGAGCACGCACGCGGCGCAGCGGCGGGAGCAGGAGCGGGCGACGCGCAAGAAGGAGAAGAGAATCCGGCGGCGAGAGCGCCGGGAACAGAGGAGTGAGGAGTTTCGGTTGCGCGAGCAGCAGGGACTCTCTCCCCCGGCGACCTCGGAGTACTCGTCGTCAGAGGAGGAAGATGAGGAGGAGAGTGACGGGGGGCGAGCTCTCCCCGAGAGGTGGGAGCCCGCGCCCACCTCACCAAGAGCCGCGGAGGCGGCAGGAGAGCAAGCTCCTGGGGCGAGCGCGGGAGCGCCCGCCGCCGGCGGTCCGCGAGAGAGGTGGCGCGCGTCGCGGAGGTGTCGGCGCGTGCCACGGAGGTGGCCGGGGGTGCGGCGGTGGCGACGTCGGCCGCGGCCACAGCGCCTGTCGAGCCCTTGAGGAAGAGGAAGCGGGGCTTCTCCACCCTGAGGTAGGCGATCGCTCCCCAGACGCCCCGTCCTCGAGAGGCGGGAGTTTGATTTTTCTACCTTTGTGTTCGTAGGGTGACGCCGACCGTGCCCCCCTCGCGCCTGCCAAGGTGCTGAGGTCGGACGTGGCCGTCTGTTGACGGTTAATAGTTGTATCAAAGTTCGTTTAGACTTGCAAGCGGACAAGTCTCCCGTCGTAGTCAAGGGACCCTTCTTCCCTCGAGTGGTGAACCCAAGGTATCGAATCTGTGGAACAATGTGCAACGCAAGGATTCAATCTAGTAAAGCAAGGAAAGCTATCTAATGAAGAACCAAATTGCATCTAATCTACTAACTCATAAAGGAAACACATCTAATCTAATCTACTAAAGAGGTAGCAAGAGAAAGCAAGAGATAACCAATCTAGAGAGTATAGATCATGCTTATGTTGTACCTCCAAACAAGATAGATGAAGATAGAAATGCGAATCTCATTAAAAGCATCTTTAAATCGTGGCCTCCCGTCCGACTCCGAAAACGCCCGCCTTTCGGAACCCCCGTTCTATCACAACGTATCCCTATTCATGCGGGTAGTCTAGGGCGAGTTCGATAAGAACAAGTTGAAATCACTTGGCCGATCCGTATGCACCTCTAGCCACCGCGGCTACAAGAGCACCCTAAGCAAACTATCTTAAGTATAGATTGGGGAAGAAGCAAAACCAAGAAGAAAACAAAATCATCGAGAAGGCACTTGATCAATAGAAATCGAATTCACTATAAAAACTTCACCATGAATGATTACATGAACATGATCACCACCGGGATCCTACCTCGATCTTTATCCTTGCTCCGGAGCTCCGACGTGGTCTTCCATGCAAGGTTCCCACGTTGGCTAGGGAGACCCTAGACAACTAGCACGACCCTCATCTCCGAGATGGTGTCCCTCAAGCTTCTCGGCTCCTCGGCGGCAGATGACGAATTGATTGATGCGTGGCTCTCGGTCGTGGGGCTATAAATAGCCGCAGAGATGCATCTAGGTCAAAGGGGGGGGGGGGCGACCGGGCCCCGAAATGGGCTGGGCCGGCCGGCCTGGGCCGACCGGCCTGGGCCCATCTCGGCCCAGTCCGTGGCCTCCTTCGCCCGGTGTTGCTTCCCGCGTCTTCTAGATCCTCTCCCCTTTTGCATGTGGGCCCTTGTCGTCGGTTTCTCTCCGAATTGGACGAAGCTCCTTGTCTTGCAAGATTCAGCACTTTTCTGGCTAGGTCCTCGGAGTTTGTCATCTTCTCGGGCTTGGTCCTTGGGCTCTTGGAGTCATGTTCACTTCATTGCTTGACTTGTACCGGCTTCAAGGTTTTGTCATGAGGTGCTTAATGAACTTATCCCGGAAGTCTTGCTTTCAACGTTAAAACCCTGCGTAAACACTTAACTCCAAAACCGACATGCACAAGTGAACTTGTTATACCACGGGGGTTAGTACCAGTGGATAAGATATAAAAGTCATGCCAACACCGAAGGTAAACTCATGGCTAGGTTGACGGATTTTCACCGTCAACACCGTCCCTACGAGGCGGCGCTCATCGAGGGCTCCGCAGGCGACTGGGAGTGCGGCGGCGGCAATGTTGACGGATAAAAGACGTATCCCTCTACGATCCGCAAGCGTACGGACCCCACACCTTTTTCACCACGGGATTCCCAAGGTTCTTGTCAATCCACGGAGCAAGGGGATCACAAGCGTTCAATCTACTTTCACACTCTAACTACTCAAACTCTAACTATGATTAAACTAGAAAACAACTAAACTACACTAGAGAGAATGATTAAGATATCAAGATAAAAGACACTCGCCCATGGGTCTACGATACTTGAACATGTGATCGCTTAAAGACATGAAAACCAATCTAATCTATCGGGGTTGTGACCACGGTTTCGCCCTTTCCCTCCTCTCGTACTGTCACTACGCGAAGGTATTCATGACTAGACCTATGATGGACACGGCGTATTGAATGGATCCAAGGAAGCATTGGAGCTCTTACTCCCTTTACGGCATGGTAGCTAACCTTAAGATTAAAATCCTTCGGGTGCAAGGAAGGGGGGGGGGGGGTCGAACCGGCCACCGAAGTGGGGCCGGGCCGGCCGGCCGGGGCCCACCTCGGCCGGTTCGATCGCCCCTTCGCTCCCGTGGGTCCTCATGTAATTATGTACTTTTCCCCCTCCACTTGTATGATTTTGATGATGTCATCCTCGCGTCCAAGATGGAGGTTCTCTTCGCATGAAATTCGATCTTTTACGCTTCAATCCCCGGGGGTGTTCCTCGTAGCACTTCGGTCCTCGCCACCATTTGAAGTGATTTCATCAAGCTCATGAACACGGATAAGACTCCGTAAATGCTCCTTTGAACTTGTTGCGAATCCGTCCTTTATGTCCATGGTTTCCTACATAAACACAACACTTCCAAATGCATGCACAAAGATGAACTTGTTATATGATTAGTGTGCCTAGTGGCGGGTTAGTTCCATAATCAAAACCAAACCAAGGTGTAATGAACATGCTAGGTGTACGAAGATACACCGTCAACATCTCCCCCACGCTTAGCTCTTGCTCGTCCTTGAGCAAGTACTCGTAAAAGAGCTTCGTCCAAAGCGTTGTAATCGTGAACCATTTATCCTTCTTCACAAGTTAGTCAATCCTTTCATCTTTAATACATAAACAAAAAGTAATGATCATCAAACATAAACATGGACGTTTAGAACTTTTACCACGTCAAGATTTACCCCACAACTCAAACTCTTCACTCAAAGTCTTCAAATTCAGCCATGTTTACTTTTTTGCTTCCATCGGAGGGTTTTTATGATTTTAAAAACAAAATTCCCACAACAAGTATTAGACAAAAAACCTTTCTCCAAGCTCTCTCAAATCACTCATATGAGGTGGCTATCCTAAACCAATTTTATAAAACTCTCACCTCCCATAAGTCTCTCATATAACATGTAAAGTGGAGCTATAGGTAGGGCTAGTGCAATCAACACAAGTATCGTCAAACTAAGAACTTCCTCTAATGGTTGTTTACCTTTCAAAGCCAATGATCATGAGAATTAACCATATGTAGGGATATCAGGGATGAGAAGATTTAGAATGGTGGACATGTGCAAGGGCAAAAGAAAATTATGACTACGAGGCACCGATGACGTCCTCATTGTCGGATTGCACATGGTTGGAAAAAGAATGAAAGTTTCGTCTCTCAACAACATGACATCCTTCCTTACACTTTATTTTTCTTTTCTTTCACTTGATTCATCCCTCTCATATCTTTATTGCCACCTCCTCTTTTCTTTTTTTCTTTTTTTTCTTCTTTCATTCTCATATATATTTTTTTCTTTCACATATTGCTTTGTTTCTTTTCCAGACTCATACTTTTTCTCTTTATTTTTCCCTCTCTTGACAACTTTTGAAAGCTCTCAACTCCTCCCTTTCTTGCATGCATACAATCTGAAATTTTAATTAAACCATGCTAGAGACGAGATGAAACTTTTGAAAGTAGGTTGTGTTCAAGGAATGCGATGTACAAAAGAGATGTATAGGGTTGGGTATGGAATTCGGCGATGTACGGGACTTCTTATGACGAGGCTAGCAACAAAAGATAAGCACAAGGACATGATCATTGCTCGAAATTAAAACTCACAAGAGAGAAGGGTCCTAGCCCAACTCATCGTGGTAATCACACTTATGGTGGAGCAAAAAAAATTAATTGGCTTTGTATAGGATTTTTTTCTTACTCTCAACTTGGAAAAAGAGGTTTTGCTAACCTTTATTACAAGGGTTTAAAGATAATTTTCAGAACTGAAATCCTCCAACTTTTAGCATTGAACATAGCACAACTAACATGTGAATCTCAAGATCGAAGTGCGGTATGAGTACTTTAAGTAGTAGCAATTCCACTAAGCACCACTGTAAACGTTTTTCAAACCACACACTTGTGTTCATATATCAAGAATTAAAGATAAACAATCAAGTGAATAAAGATAAGAAATACACAAAACACAAAATATATAAAGACTGTTTTTATTTGGTTTTCTTTGACTCAACACTAATTTAAGACACTTTCAGACTCGCAAAAATTTAAAACACACTCCAAAACTAAGACTCATTAAACTCTAAGACTCTCGCTCGAAGATTAAACCAAATCTAAACTTGAAACTCAAAAGCTAAGGCTAGCTAGCTAGCTCTCCCCCACGCTAAAAACATACGACGTCCTCGTCGTATCTTACAAAAATCCTAAGGGGAAAACTAGACCTAGTGGTACTTCAAGCAAGTATTGCACCACTTGCCTCTCAAGTTCCCGACCATGCCAAAGAGTTTGCGCACGTTGCGTTTAAGGAACTTGTAGTCGTCTTCAACTACGCGCTCCAAATCCTCCAAACGATGCTTCATCGCTTCCATGGCTTGGAGACATTCATCGACCGACGCGTAGAGATCCCCAATGGATTAACGGCAAGCTCGATGTCACACCCGATTTTCCGAAGAAAACCAAGTGCTACCTATATGTATGCCGGGATCTAGTTTCATACATATAGTGACATCATAGTGAATACCGTAAACAATATCACGTAAAGAAAGAGAGATTATCGAGAGATTTACAACGGAATCCCGGGAAATAATGGCTCTAAACTTCACAGCAATCGATCGGGGGTTGTGTACGCCTAGCACCATCTTCTAGACATCATACACCATCTTCTTCTTCTCCGAACTCGCGGGTTAACAAGGGTGAGCACACTTATGGTTGGAGCTCAGCAAGTGGGGTAAAATGCAAGGCTATCAAGGATAGGCTAAGATTTTGCAGTGGTTAGCATTTTAAGTTGGTCAAATTTTATTAGCAAGCACCTATTTACTAGATGTAAGTTCATACCAACCCACTTAAGCATTTAGGAAAGCATCTCATCTCAAAACCATATGGAAACCACGATTTAATTCCATCTTTATGTTTGATTATCATGTGAGGGTCCAGGCCGCTCTTGACCGTGAGCACGGCTGATCGATCAGTTTTACACTCTGCAGAGGTTGTACACTTTTGCCACAGCTCGTGTTCCCCATGTTGCCCGGGTTGATCAGACCCTTAAACACTTCCGAGGTGAGTGGCTAGGGGTCCACTACGAAGCCTTTACAAAGACACGCAGAAGACCAACAACCCGCGACAGTTACAGCAGCGGAGCGGACCATAACCCTCCCTAGTGGTCAGCACCTTAGCAAAGGTCGCTACCCCAAAAGAACCGGGCTATACTCCTTCAACTCCGGCCCCCTGTGCTCCTTTCGGATAAGGTCAGCGATAATTCCACACACCTAATTAATTGGCTAAGCCAGAGCCATATGGACTGTGGTTGCACTGTTTTCCTGGGTGGTTCTCCATGTTTCGATTAAACCATATGATCTTGTATTAACCATAAGCACACACACATATATATCACCAAAGGTTATCATGATCAACATTCATCATATTGCAAAAGATTCATTTTAACCATCCCAATTATAGCAACTAAGCATTTCTACCCAAAACATTTATTTAAAAGGGTTGTCCAAAGTAAAGGGAATAAAATTCTAGTCATGTCCTTAAAAAGGTGATTTTCCCATCAAATTTATGCAGTATAACATTAAATGTAAACTTAGTTATCATGCAAGTTGTGTGGGACAAAAATAGAATATGCAGGGGGAGAAGTCCACTTGCCTTTCTCAACACAAAGCTACTCTTATGCTCTTCCGCTCTTGCTCACTTGAAACTCTTGATCTTCATGACTTTCGAACAACTACTCGATCTTCTACACGAAGCAAACATCAGGAACAACACATGCAAAGCAGACAAACAAGAACAACTAAGATAATACACCAATCAAGAAAAGGCTTTAAAGAAAGAACAAGGGTTGGGTCAAGGACCGCGAACGCAAAAACACTCGGGACTATCGGGAGATTTAGATCATGTCACACAAGGCTATGTGCTTGGTATATTTTAATTCAATAAAGATGTGCATAGGTTATTTCAGAGAAATACCCTATTTATAATTAAGAAAGTTATATTTATATAAAAGGAAGGTGTATAACTTAGTTCAATTTTATTTACAAATATTCAAGTATAACTTATGCAAATTAAACATTTAATTTAAAGGAAACATGTAAAAGCATCTAGCTGTTTATCCTTATATTTCGAGTTGAACTAATCAAATTATAATTTAAAAACACATTTATATTCATATTAATCAAATTAACAATTAATTAAGAAAAGTAGAGATAGACTATGTTGCTTTTATTTAGAAAGAAAATTGAACAATATTAACCAAATTAGCATTTATATTATGAAAAACCAAAAGGTAGCTCTAATTAGATTTTATTTAGAATACAAATTTAGTAGATATTAATCAAGTTAAATTTAAATAAATTATTAAAACACATTTTATGGTAAACATTAGCACTACCGCGTATTTTATTATGATACGAAACTAACGCAACAAGAATGACATTAAACAGAGCTATAACGCGAGATCTATGGGTTAAACAAGGATTAGAGAACTAATCACGATTAACTGAAGATGTGGAGGACTATTATAGAAGATTGGCAAGACACAAAGATTTGGTCAGATATTACAAGATTCTTCAAGGCTTAGATGGTAAGTTGGATATTTATAGAATTATACGATAAAGGATATTTTTCAGAGTGTATATGACATCAGCATGATGACATGATGACATCAAGCTAGGAAAGAAGATACGTGAAACCTATGAGCTTCTGCATACTTGTCTAAAGGGAGTACATGTGCATGCACGTACATGACCGGTAGTAGCAAGATGATGTCAACGGAAATAAAGTATTCGATTTCACAAGATAATATTGATTTTGTATCCAAACTGTATGCAGCCTATGCGAGTTGTTTGCTTGGAACAGTAGCATGAATGTTCAGAGAGCTATAGACTGCAAGATAAATAAGAAATCACCATGATGTACTGATGGAGCTTCGCACCTTCTTGTGTGATGAAGACAATTGATGGTGAACGAGATGTAGAGCCGATGTGGAAGGAGCCGCGCGGCACTAGCTCGGTACACCGGCTTCAATCCGGCGAACAACAATAGCAAAGCAGAAGCTTTAACGGCCATCGTCGTTGCCGGAACACGACAACGCGAGTCTGCTCAAACAGCGGGCGGAAGAAGACAGAAGCAGATGGACGTTGGAGCGGATGACGGTGACGGCGGACACCGGACGGGAACTCTGAACTTCATGTTGTGGGTCTAGTTCGGGGTGTCCGGTGATGGCGACATGCAGAACAGATGCGCTCGGCTCGATTGCTCGAAGTCGAAGATACATGCGGCGGTGCGTCTTGGTCCGGCAAGAAGTTGACGGATGACGGGGTAGCCGGAAACAGCAAGAGCGATGGAGGATAGCAGCCGACTCGGGTGTTTTGCCTCGCTGTTGTGATCCTCACGGTGGCACCGTCTTGCTGCGAGGGAGGACCATTTACAAAGCAATGAGTAGATGGAGACATCTGGCTTAGATTACTAGTGTTTTCTCTTGAAGGAAAAGATTATATTTATATATGACATAAGCATGATATCATGCTCACATCATCAAGCAAGGAATGAACAGACACGTGAAAATACAACAGCTTGTTCATATATGGCAAGGATAGATGTCGATTAATTAGCATCATGATGTTACTATGAGATAAGCCATACGGTTAATAATAAGATGAATCAAAGGTGTTGGAATTTGTGTTGGCAACGAATTAAACAACTTACAGCACCAAGACTAATGTGAGTTCTCGATGTGTGTGAGCTGAATGCTGATATCAACATGGATTAAATAACTGAATGGATCGCATGAAGAAATCACGCAGTAGTTGTCGCATACATGCAGGTGATGGTTGGTGTGGAACAGAGGACGTGCAAAACGACACTTAAGCACAGAATGGAAGAAGGCCAGCGTAAAAAATCTTCTTACCTCTGGTGTGATCAGTGATGGTGAACGCGAGCGATGATGGCCAGTGTGGATACAGAGACTTGATCGGCAGCTCGTCCGGCGTCAGCTCTGTTCGCTCATATGCCAGTGTTCCAGCGAGGAAACGGCGACGGGAGGAGGGAACCAGTGGCAGTGGGCGATGGAGACAGTGTCTGTCTCGGTTCTGGTGCCGACGGAGCTCGACGACCAGATGCAGACAGCGGCAGGTGGCGACCGTGCGGCTCGGCGACAACATGAGCATGGCCGGCGGATCAGCAGGCAATACCGTAGGTGCTATTCTCGTCTCCTCCCGGCGATATTGCGCAGAGGAAGAAGTCGCCGGTGCTCCAGTGGCGACTGGCGAGTGGACGACGATGAGCAGTGGTTGTCATGCGGCTTGGCCTCGTGGAGCCCGTGGTGGTGATGCCTTGGTCCGACGCAAGGAAGCCTCAGCTTGTCCGGCAGGCGTGCAAGGCGACGGCGTTGCGCAGGCAAGGCAGCAGGAGGTGAGCAGCCGGGCGTATAGCAGGGGTGCAAGGGAGCAGATGAGGCACACAAGGCTTGGGTGTTTTTTTAAGCAGGAAGCAAGAGGAAAGGGCAGCGACACATGCTGAAAGAGAAACGACAGTGGTCATGATGTCCATGATGGCATGCCGTTACTAGGAGGAAAGGCTGGCCATTAAAAACTTGGTGGTAAAGATGGCTGTTACTGATGGTAGGGAGGGGAGGTTACTGATATGATGGAGTAGTAAGAGGCGACAATTTTTCAGGTGTAGGTGTGGTGCTTGTGCGGAGCTGGGAAGGTGCGGCCAGAGAGGCAGGCATGTAAGAGGGAGGGAGAGCGGCACGGCCAGGGAGGCGGACGGGTGCGTGTGTTGTGGCGCTCGAGCGCGAACGGCAGGATGGCGAGGTACAAGGTCGCAGTGCGAGGTCACTCGCGGACAGAGGTGCCACAAAAGCTAGAAATCTAGCGGGTGTGGGGCAGCAAGCCAACACAAGCAGCGTGCGAGGGCGGCCGAGCGACGCGGATGCAACACACACGTGCGTGCCGTCGTGGGCACGGGAAATGAGAACGGACGGGACACCAACACACCGTGGAAGGGACATGACGGGCGTCGCGGCCCACGGGGTAGCTAGCAGCTCGAGTGCAAGCGCAAGCACTAGCGTAGCGCACGGGTGCGCAGGCCCGAGCGAGGCATGCCGCGCGAGGTAGGCGGCCAGGGATGTGCGGACATGAGGGCCAGGTGAGCGGCACGGTGATAGGCCTGCGAGGGTGAGCACCTCGGGTGCGAACCACGACACACATGAGCTGGGTGGCCACGGACGAAGGCCTGGCAGGCCGAGGATGGCCGGTGGCAACATAAGGACTCAAGTTCGGTCCTCGTTCGGTGCAAGATGAGGGAGACAGGCCTAACGAGCGGGGTCCACCTGTCAGTGATAGAGAGAGGGGTGGGCTGGCAGGTTAGATGGGTCAACATTGGAAAGGTCTGGGCCGACGGGATGGGCTGCCGGAAGAAAAAGAAAAGAAGGCTAACCTGCGGTTTGGACCGAAAAAAAACTAGATGAGAGATTATAGAGGGGATTAAGTTGACCTTTATAAAAAACATTGAGAGAGATGGAGAGGGTTTGGATGTGATCTTTTTATGATTTTGGAAACACTAACTCAAACAAAAACAAATGCAATCGATATGAATGCAACACTCAGAGAGTCGTGTTATTTAATTTAGAAAAACAACAAATATTTTTCCTACACTAAATTTCTTGTAAAGAAAATAAATGTTGGGCAAATTTTTAAAAATTATGAGATATCATTGCTTAATTATTTTCCTATTAACATCTTGAAATCCGAAAATTTTAGGGTGTTACACTCGACAACACATCAGATGCAATCAGAAGGGGTCGTCATCGCCATTGTCTCCACCGTCGTCGCCACCGCCGTCGCCACCACCATTGTCGTCGCCGCCGCCGTTAGGGCCTTCGGGAGTCTTCTCCTTGGGCACCTTATCCCAAATGTAGAGGTCGTTATCATCTCTTCCGACGGCCGCCCACGAGCTCTGGCTACGATCGTCGAAGTAGTCGCTACCCCATAATCCTTAGGCTCGGGCGACACCTCCTTGTAATCTTTCTGCTTCATGCCTTGGATGTGCGCCGACCTTCGAACGGACGTAGGGACGGACCTTCTCTCCTTCGACGGGGTTGCGAGATGCAATAGCTCCGGTCGGGACACGCCCTCCGCAACGGATGCGGGCGGTCCTCTTGATCTCAACGGGTAGCTTGAGCTCGCATCGCTTCGCCTCCTCCATCGATGGCTCGTTGGCTTCTTGTTTCAACTCTAAGCTCCACGGGGACACAATGGCTGCTGCAAGGGTGCAAAATATTGCTTGATGGGATTGATTCCCGAGCTCCCAATTCGGCCAAATAAATAGTCTGAAGGGAAAAACCCTAGGAACCTCATTTTACTTTTTTAAACTCCCCTTAAAATTTTCTGACCGAAGAAGGAAGTCGAAAAGGAGAAATTCGGGCAAAAATCGGGGACGACGGCCGCCGAAACCCACCTGGGCTGGTCGGCCGGTGGCCGGCCGGCCCACCCTCGTCTCGGGGGGCCAGGCCGGTCCGGTGTTTCGCGTACCGCCCTTTTTTTCACCTCCTTAGCCCATGGGAAAAAGTTGGCCCGCAAATCTTCGCGAGAAACTCCAGAAAATTAAAAGAAAAACTATTTACAGAAATTCATGCCTCGTTTTTCATCCTAGGCGGGACGTTCGGGCTCTTCTTCCATGGTGAAGACATCAACATGATGAAGGGGCACAACGTCGGGTTCGTAGTAAACCTTAAGCCATTGGCCATTCACCATAAATTGATCACCTTTTATATCCATAATGGTTACCGCTCCGTTGGAGAGCACCAAATGCACAACATAAGGTCCATCCCACTTGCTTTGCAATTTCCCCTTTCCGAAGGTTTTAAACCTCGAATTGTAGAGGAGGACCTTATCTCCTTCTTTAAATTCTTTCCTTTTCAATCTTTTATCATACCACCTTTTGATTCTCTCTTTGTATATGCTTGCATTTTCATATGCTTTCAACCTCATCTCCTCTAGCTCGCTTATTTGGATTCTTCGTTTCACCACCGCGGCATCGAGATCGAGGTTCATCTCTTTAATCGCCCAATAGGCTTTATGTTCCAACTCAACCGGAAGGTGGCAAGATTTTCCATAGACGAATTGATAAGGGGGTCATACCTATTGGTGTTTTGAACGCTGTTCGATAAGCCCATAAAGTTCCGTCTAATTTCTTTGACCAATCTTTGCCTCCCTTCTATATGGTTTTGTTGAGGATGCTTTTTAATTGCCTATTTGACGTTTCCGCTTGTCCGTTGGTTTGTGGGTGATAGGCCGTAGAGACCCTATGCTCAATTCCCAACTTGGACAAGCACCTTTTGAAATTCTTCCCGGTGAAGTGAGTTCCTCCATCACTTATCAAGATTCTCGGTGTACCGAAATGAGGAAAAATCACATTCTTGATCATAGTAATGAACTCCTCCGTGGAAGCTTTGCGACATGGTATAGCCTCTACCCACTTGGATACATAATCAACCATGACTAGGATATACTCAAATCCAAATGAGTTTTTAAAAGGCCCCATGAAGTCTATACCCCATACATCGAATATGTCGATTTGTAGGTTGTATTTCAAAGGCATAGAATTTCTTTGAGAGATGTTTCCGGTTCTTTGGCATTCAGGGCATGATGCAACATATCTTTTAGTATCTTCATGCATCTCCAGCCAATAGAATCCGCTCGACCATACTTTTTCTTGGGTTCGAAAATGGCTATAGTGCCCACCGTACTCCGCAGAGTGGCACTTTCTCAAAATCTCTACCCTTTCTTCTCTTGGCACACATCTTCTCATCACTCCATCATTGCCAAGTTTGAAGAGGTATGGCGCATCCCAAAAGTACTTCTTACTTTCGGAGATTATCTTCTTTTGAGAGTTTTTATCTAGATGATCGAGAGGCATCTTCCGAATCGCTCGAATGATATCGATCATCCAAGTATCTTTATCAAGCACTCGATAGAGGTGGTCATCTCTCATCTTATCTTCTATGGGCTCTTTATCATCTTGTCCACGATTCATCCTAGACAAATGATCAGCCACAACATTTTACACCCCCCTTTTATCACGAATTTCAACATCAAATTCTTGGAGAAGAAGGATCCAACGAATCAAATGTGGTTTAGCTTCCTTCTTAGCCAAGAGATACTTGATGTCTGCGTGATCAGTGTAAACAATGACCTTCGAGTTCATGATGTAAGATCTGAATTTTTCGAAAGTGAATACCACCGCTAGCAACTCCTTTTCTGTAGTGACATAGTTTAATTGCGCCCCACTAAGAGTTTTGCTAGCATAGTAAACAGAGTGAACTCGGCCTTCCTTTCTTTGACCCAAAACCGCGCCTACGGCGTAGTCACTTGCGTCACACATGATCTCGAAAGGTTGGCTCCAATCCGTAGGTTGGATGATGGGACACTACAAGGTTTTCCCCCTATTGCAACAAATCCCTTAGGCAACACCACTATTTCGGTTGCAATAGTGGATACTATTGCACCGAAACGGTGATTTGGTTGCAATTTGTGTGTCTATTGCAACACAAAATTTGAATTGCATTATTTATTTGTTCGGTTGCAACATGTTGACGCTAATGCACCTTTTCTAGGATTTCCGTTGCATTTGATTGGAAATAATGCCACCCCAATTTTGTGTTGCATTAGCATTCCTTACGTTGCAACAGAAAGTTGCTATAGCCACCATACTAGGGATGGTTGTGTTTGAACAAGTATGTCGCAATGTAGAATTTTGGTTGTAAATATATCTTTGCGATGTTGCAACAAGTTGGCGCTAATGCACCCATTATTTAGAATTGTGTTGCATTTGGTAGGAAATATTGCTACCCTATTTCTGCGTTGCACTAGAAATTCGGGTGTTGCAATATAAACTTGCTATGGCTACCATACTAGGGTTGGTTGCATTTGAACGGCCTTACGCAACGTCTTATTTGGGTTGCAAATATCTCTTTGCGTTGTTGCAATACAAGGAAGGCTATCGCTTTGTTTCTAGCCTCAAGGAGGAATATTGTGTACGTATTGCCACAAAATTTGTTTTGATGAAAAAAATCTGCTATGGGGTTGTAGCGAAATTTAAAATGCGATTTAATAAATAAATTTTATTATGAATAATCTGAATTTTAACAATATGGTATAGACTATATGTACCATGGAAAAAAGAGAGGATTTGTTTAGATGAAAAAATTGTGTGCTATGGGGATGTGGGCTAAGCCAGACCACAATAGGCTCAACCGGCGAGCGTAAAGCCGAGCGAGCGGGAGCCCGAGTGGACCGGCTAGCCCATTAAGCCCCATAGCGTAAAGCATTAGTTGATGATGGTAATACGGAGTTCGAAAGCGCAGGCACGCCTCTCCTTTTAAGCTGGGATACCCCCTTCTCAGTTTACGGGGTGGCACTAAAGGTACTGGAGACTAGGATGTGAAAATGTCAAATGGGCCGGTGAGAGTAATAAAAACAAGGATATGCCGGCCCAAATCGTCTATAACTTTCCCCCGCTCCCCCACCCCCAATACACTTTTGCTCCCAACCACCCCCCTCGTCGGCTCCGACCGTCGCGTCCACATCGAGATGCCCCGCATCGCGGTTTCCCCCCGCGGCAAGCGGCGACGCCGGCCGGAGTGGCCGCATCGAGCCTTCCCGCACCGGCGGCGGGGGCGCAGACGAAGAGGGCCGCAGCCGCCGTAACACGGCCCGAGCAGCCCGCCACGGCAGGCGGGACCACATCGAGGGGATCCGGAGAGCGGCGGCGGCCGGACGGCGGGGCCGCAGCCGAGGGTTTTCTCGGCGAGCGGCGGCGGCGTACGGAGGTGCCACCGCTCCACCACGCGAAGCGCGATGCACGCGGGCGGTTCAAGTGTTCCACACCACCTACCTCGTCGTCCTCCGCATGGTCGGCGGCACCCCAACCCCCGTCGTCCTCTCGGTACGGACGACACCGCCACCTCCTCGTCGTCGTCCGACGGCCCGCATCGCCAAGTCAATCCATCCGTAAGGGTAAGGTGCCCTAGTCGAATGCAAGCGTTCCGAAGAGAAGTGAGGTACACCGCCCTACCCTCTTTGATTTTCCGAGAATCGTGTGACTCCTTTTGCAATTAGAAAAATGTTAGTAGTTCATAGTAATCAAAATTTCATAGATAATGATAATTGTGTTTTTGTGTGGATCCATCTCACCCCATACTAGATAATGATAATGATAATTGGCTCGATTTCTTGCCATCTTTTGTCGTGAATCCGACTCGTGTACATTTGATCACATTACTCGAAAACAAAGCCGCCCAAATGAACGCAGATCGTCCCATTTAGTAGGTTAGGCCTTTTCTCGCGGGGTAGTAGGGGGATCACGGGTAAATTGGTATACATTATGAGTCAAGAGATTGAATAGGCTGTTTTAAACTGAAAAACAGCAAATTGTTTTGTTTGGTCAGGCTAATGAACACTGCTAATCAGGCGAGGATCATCATTCCATACTCGGATGATGAGCAGGACAATAGCAAGAAACTGTCTCCATCGAAAGCTTCGGGATCATCGAAAAGAAAGGTGCATTTTTTGACTATTTTGCTGCATTGGCCACAGCTGTTGTAACACATTTCATGTTAGTAACTTGTGTTTGTTGTCTGCCATAGCAAATGCCCTTGCGCCAAATGGTTCAACGGTCGAAGGAGCGCTATGATGATTTGCGGGAGCAGATTGAGAACCTAAGCGTCGACATTGCCGGAACGCAGAAGACATGGAGATGACCCCGAAGGAACTCATGGAGACCGTTGTCGACAAGTTAGAAGTGATGGCGAAGAAGATCCGCAAGCTTCAGGATAAAGTCAATCGCAAGTAGTAGTAATCTAGCTTAGTACGTAACATAACCAGGTCCTAGGTGATTGTTATGCATATGCTGGTGAATGGTCTAAGAATGGATGTGTATGTGGCAACATCTAAGTATGCCAACATCTAAGTAATAACTTTGAACCTTTATATATGCATGTTCGTATGTCTATGTGTTTGGATCTGGATGAGCCCTTGCAAAATATTTGAACTTAGGAGTGACACTAGAACTCCTGAATTTTGTGTATTATTGTTAGCCTCTATGGTAGCCAATCAGAAAAGAAAAATAATGAATTATGCATATGTTGAAAACCCGGGGCACATAATGTGAACCCTGAGAAAGGTCATACTACGTACAACCTCAGAAATATTGAAACGAGGTATTCCTTGGTTGTACTAAAACTTTGTCTATCGTGTATGTATTGCCACGAAATTTAGTTGTTGCATTATTTTTCGTGATCGTTGCAACTTTATAAAAATTATTGCAACGAGGTATTCCTTGGTTGCACTGTAATGTGTGTATCGCAACGTTTATGCGGGGGAGATCAATACGACGATGAGATAGGGGCTCTTCCGATCCGTACCATTCCAAAATTCCGTCTTCGACAACTCGGTTCTTGTTGCGGAGATCTCCACGAGGGCCTCTAGGGGATTGATCTCCACGGCGATCTCCACGTGATTCTTGTTGCGGAGATCTGAGCGGCGCTACGGCCACGACCGTACGTACCGATGTCTTGATCTCGTATATATATTCAATCGTTCGCTGCATATATATGCATATTGGTATATATATCATGATCAAGGTCGATTGAAACATGAACAATGCGGATTAACTAATGGCATCGACGAAGATCGCAGCTTGGATGCGCTTGCCTCGACACTCAACGGATTGGCGGAACTATTTTCGAATTGTTTTGCAAAAATTTACGGCCTCATCAAGACAAGGTGGATCTATTGCGTGTCCATGTAATTTGTGTCAATGCATGATCGTACATTCCACCGTGGTTCCCATTCAAATTTATTTACTCAATAGAGGGTTTGCTGATTGTTTCATCGATGCTTGTAACATTCAAGACCAAACTAATACTTCATCTCGGGGTCATGTGAATCAAGATGTTACCGTCGATCTCAATAATCATGATGCGTACCTACGATTGATGATACAACACATTTATTTGTAGAAGACGATGAAGAAGATGGTTTGGATGATAACCCCCGCTCGCCACCAATACTCTGATTAGAAACATTATCAGTGGCACTATACATCATGGACAAACCAGAGATGAGGAAGAGGCAGATAAGCAGGCAGAGATCTTTTTGAAACTATTAGAGCAGCAAAGAAGGAATTGTATCCAGGATGCAAAAATGCAACGAAGGTCTCTTTTATTGTGGAGCTTTTTCAGATAAAGTGCATGTATGGCTTAAGTAACGCGTCATTGGAGGCCATACTTAAGCTCTTTGGAAAGGTTCTCCCTGACCGGCATTGTATTCCTGACTCCTTGGATAAAGTGCAAAGGGTGATTCGAGACCTGGGCTTGGACTATGTCAAGATACACGCATGCGGAAATGATTGTGTGTTATTTTTTGATAAATACACAAATCTGGAAACATGTCCCATTTGTAAGGAGTCAAGGTGGAAAGTTGTAGATAAAACCTCTGATAATAATTGCAGTGCAGTGGGTGCTACTTCTGTTAAGAAGCGGTTACCAGTTAAGATCCTGCGCTACTTTCCTCAAGAGATGCAGGGACTAAGAAGAAATTTAGATTGCATGCTATACTTCTTTGGACAATTAATGACTTCCCAGCCTATGCTATGCTGTCTGGTTGGAGCACTAAAGGAAAGTTTGCATGTCCATACTGCCACAAACATACTGAGTTTTTTTGGTTGAAACATGGGCGGAAGCACTGCTACATGGCACATCGACGTTTTTTGGCCCCTGACCATCCATGGCGCAACAATGCGGTCGCCTTCAACAACAAGGTCGAAACTAGGGAGGCACCGGAACCACTATCCGGTGCACAGTACTTGAGCAAGGTATTCTACTTTTGAACAAGTAGAATTTGGAAAGACATTGTTATCAAAAAAGGAAGCGTGACGAAGACAACAGATGGCACAACCGGAGGTAGAAGAGTATTTTTTTGAGCTCCCTTACCGGTCTTCTTTGCTCATCGGGCATAATTTGGACGTGATGTACATTGAGAAAAATATATGCGAGAGCATACTATGCACTCGCTTAAATTGGATGGCAAATGTAAGGACGGGGAGAATGCTCGGCTTGACATGGAGCATCTACGGATACGACCGATCAAAGCACCCCGTGATTAAAGATGATAAGTATTCCTTGCCATCAGCCTTGTACGAGTTAGATAAGGATGCCGGGGAAAGTTTGTGTGAATTTCTATATGGAGTGAAGATGCCTCATGGGGTTTCCTCGAATATAAGAAGATGTGTTGATGTAAAGTCACGTAAGGTGTCGGGCTTGAAAACGCATGACTACCATCTAATTCTACGTAAACTTTTACCCTTAGTGGTGCGTAGGATTTTGCCGTGTCGTTGTAATTGGATTGATTCACTTAGTAATTTCTTCGATGCACTATGTTCAAAGGAGTTGGTGGAATCGAATTGGACGGGGCTTAGCCGTTCAATTAGGGAGGCCGTTTGTCGACTTGAGATGATATTCCCCACCGCATTTTTTGATATCATGATCCATTTGCCTATTCATCTAGCCGAAGAAGCTAAACTTGGGGGCCAAGTGTGTTACGGATGGATGTACCCGGTGGAACAAGACCTACGCACCGTGAAAGGATATGTGAGGAACAAGGCTCACCCCGAAGGTTCAATTGCTGAGGGATACATACTCGAGGAGTGCCTTACATTCTCGCTCAAGATTCTTGGACGTGGACACCAAAGACAATCGTGTTGATCGACATGAAACGGTTCTCGTTAATGAGCCACCACCTGGTTTGAGCATTTTTTCAGAAATGGATTACAAGAGGAGAGGACAGACGGATGAAGAAATACCACCAAATGAGTTTCGGAAGATGAGGCACTACATAATTTGCAATTGTGATGAAGCTAGACCATATGTCGAGTAAGATGCACTACTCAAAATCATTATTGCTTTTAATTTTAAATATCAAACTAACGGAAATATTCTTTTGTGTGCAGCGAGCATTTGGAAGAACTGAGGGCACATGGATCCAGAAATCTTTATAAGCGACATGAGGCTCAACTCGTAAGATGGTTTGAAAGCAAGATCACAGGGAAACATGCTAGAGGGGAAGTAAGTTCAGATTTGTTTGCACTTGCTCAAGGACCGGATCCCCGACCTCGTACACTGAATAGATGTCATATCAACAATTGGCTGTTTCGTACCGTTAACATCGAGAGAACCCTTGTGACACAAAACAGTGGTGTGCTTGTCAAGGGTGAGGCAGAAGGCACAAATTGGTATGGGGTGATTAAAAGAATGATCTCACCGGAATTCCCTGGACAAAAAGAAGTTATTCCGTTCCAAGGTGTGACGGTTTGATGTGCCTCTTGTCACAAGTACCAACAGAGGCAAAGGATACAAGAAAGATAAATATGGGGTCATTGACATCGATACTACTCAACACAAGTTTAGCAATAAACCCAATATTCCGGAAACACATGCGAATCGGTGTTTTATGTGAATCTAGTGAACAAACCCGGTTGGAGTAGTGTTATTTCAATGAAACCAAGGAACTTGTTTGCCATGCTCGAATTAGATCTCGAGGACTCACTTGCTTGTGGGTATCGAAGGTATTAATTTGCTCGGTGAACACCGGATTTTGACAAATTGGTCTAGATCGGACAAGGAAGGCACAACCGGCGATGTCTTAGTTATTAATCGAGTTCGGGCCGAGGCGGTTGATGAACCGGACGATGAAGTATTTGATGTTGATGATGAACATGATGCGGATGACACGTACATTGATGATGGAATTGTTGCACCAATAGTTCAAGATGCCCAAGATGATGAATTTTTCAATTGATACTTACTCGACCGTAGTCATGACTTCTGTGTTGCCATTATTTACTACTTCTGGAAGACTTTTGCATAAAGCTTGGAGATCTTCTCCATCGCATCTAACTTGCCACCTACATCCTCCATGCATTGCCGGTTAACTGATTTTTTAGTATTTATTAATAACATTTGATTGTATGTTATTATTAAACAGAAAAAATATAATGAAATGTAGAATGTGATTTATTATGGTAAATGTTAATATTAAAAATATGAATCTAAAAATTGGTATTGGTATGACAAACAAAAATAGGGGGCTGTAGGGCGGTGCCAGTCACAACAGCTCTACCGGCGAGCGTGAAGCCCGGCGAGCGGGAGCCCGATGGGCCGGCCGGTCCAACAAGCCCGGAGGTTAGTAGAGAGGAAGCAAAGTGTTCGGGAGGAGTTCGGGATGGCAAGCACGCCTCCCCTTTTAAGTTGTGATGCGCCCGCTTGAGGTAGCGGTGTGGCACTAAAGATTATGCCGATGTCGTTGTGCAACGCTTCCCATACACCGGAAGTAATAAGGACAAATGGGCCGGCCCACTCTCGACCGCAATCCTTTTCTAACAAAAGTGCACATTGATAATTTGCATATGTGCTGTTCCTTTTAATATGTTGATATAGAAAATAAAAAATTGACTCACAAATGATAAAAATTAATCTTTAGTAAATCAACAAATAATTAGAGTAATATGGAAATTATCTGTCAAAGTTTCCCAAATAAACAAGGCCTCTTAGTTTCAATCCATCACTGAATTACTAGAAATATGTACACAGATACTTGTTCCGAAAACCCAGAAATTCTACTTGCTACTTTTGGTTAGTACATTAGTTACATGATTCTAACTAATTTGCATCTGGCAAAAATCGGTAACCATGCTTGATCTCAAGCTGATTAGCAATCTCAAAAGACAGAAATGCATCCTTGGAGGCGTATTTCACGTGCCATTCGTGCAACAACCTCAAACCCCAATGCTTGTGGTCCACATTTCGTCCTTGTACGGAGGTAGATCCAAGTACAAATTTTCCAATCTTCTCCGGTGAAGACTTGTAACCATTTTGGTACAGATGGCTATACTTGTCATCAACGTCGAAACAATCGGTGAAGGTCTTTCCAATTAGAAATCTTGATGCCGCAAAGTCCTCCCGTAGGCGTTCAACATCATTGGTGATATGCGCTCCGACAAAGATGTGGCCTTCCTCGCCGAGAAACTTGCTCGGGACATCGGGAAGGTTGTAGCCGCATGGTGCACCCGGTAAATAAGGCGGCGCGACCCGACACACAATTGCAACAATGCGAGCTTGTACCCGCCATCGCGAAGCTCAATCCACTCGGTGTCCAATCCAACGAGCAAACGTTCGGAGGTGGGCTACCTTTGATTTCGTTGATGTACTCCGCCACTACTCCCGCGTCGCAAGTGACGGTGGTCTTGATGCTCGGGTACCGCTCCTTGAAGAATTCAACCTCGTGCATCGTAGTTGGGGGCGGTCCCTGCTTCTCCGAAAGTCGTGGACGGACGACGGCGGGGCGCCATTCATCCCACTCCCGCCCGCCGCGATCTCGAACGTCGGGCCGGATCAACGGCGGCCTCCCACGGGTTCACGGCGACACGCTTGCCACCCGCGGTGCCAATCCAAGAAAACAAAGTTCCGTGTTGGGGGGATTCGGAATCAAGCCTTTCGTATACCAAAAAATAAAAGAATGTCTATGCGAAAGGTTCAAAGCAACGAAATCCCAAGAGCCACCGATTTCCTTTCCACCTTTCGAATTTGCGTTTCGGCCGTACCCTTCGTCGCCGCCGAAGCTACCAAACGAGTTCGGATAGCCCGGGGTGTCGGGGTCTCGGTCGAGCTTAATGACTTCTTCCGCGACGAAACCTCCGGAGCGAATATTATTCACCCGAGGTAGTCTCGGCCGGGATTCGCTCGGGGGGTTTCGTCGTTCCTAACACTTAACGAGTTCAAGCTTGAGTATGATTTTCTCGTTTCGGGTGACGAAAAGTGCCAGGCGAAAGGGGGGATCTCCAAAGGATCGAGGGTTTCCACTCCGACAGGCGCACGTGATAAGAGCTGGAAAGGCGCCGCGATTTGCGGCGTGACATCATGAAGCACCGATTACGTGGAGACCTAATTGGAGATTACCCGAAGATAGCCTAGCACATTCCGTATTGATTCCTTTTACACAAGGGTGTTCTCGGCATGTAAAAAGTCCGCCCGCCTCCCTATAAAAGGAGACGGACCGGCACTTGTAAAGGGGATCGACTTTTGAGAAATCTACTGTTGAGAACGAAGCTTTTGGCTGTCCTTTGTTCTGCGTTTTGGTTTTAGTCTCAGAGCCTTCGTTTTCCCTTCATTGTTCGTGAGTGAAAGTTGCGGCTTTCATCACAACAATTGGCGCCCACCGTTTGTGTTTGGCTCGAGTATCAAACCCAGAATGTCTACAAGGAAGAAGAGAACTACCGTCAATTCTACCAAAGGGGTGTCGTCCTCCGTGGACGAGGAGCCAAGCCTCTCGGCTCTGCTCACCCAGGGAGAAGCGCTCCCAAACCCCAACCTTACGCAAGAGGCGGAGCTGGCCAAACTGCGCAAGGAGGCTGAGGAATTGGCCAGAACCAAGAAAAGGCTCCTGGCAATACAGCACGAAGCAGAGATCCAAAAACAAAAAGCCGAAATCGCTAGCTTAAAGGAAGAACTGCGCGCTCTAAAAGCAAAGCAATCTTTTAGCTTCACCCAACCTTCACCCGAATACACAGGTTCCTAGCCGACCCAATTTCAATGAGCGCACCGAGTTTTTCACCCGGCCCCCTCCGCACACCACCTTCGGCCGCAACCCTTTTGCGAGCCCTTTCGAATCAGGCCCCTCGCACCAGGACGTTCACACCATTCGCACGAGACCATGGGACCCCAAATCTCCCTTGTCTCAGGAGATTCAGATCACTCCATGGCCACAAACGTACAAGCCAGTTCCACTGCCTAGATTCTCGGGCCAGTCTGACCCAAGGCAATTCCTGATGAGTTACGAAGCCGCCATTCTTTCAGCCGGTGGTGACGACTCTGTACTGGTGAAATCTTTCATCATCTCCGCTGATGACGCGGCAGCACAGTGGTATTCTCTGTTAAGCCCAGGCGTGATTCACGGATGGGATGATCTCGAAAACGCTGAATCCTCTCAAACTTCCAAGGTTTCCCGGCGTCCGAGCTTACAGAGAGCGACCTTTTCTCCCGTAAGGGAAGGACAAGGAGCCTCTTCAAAACTACTTCGGGAGATTCGTACATCCGAGAGCCTAGGCGCCAAACGTCTTGGACGCCGTCGCCATCAATGCCGCCATTGTGGGTTTAAGAGCCGGTCAATTTCGCTCACATCTCATGCGCGAAAGACCCAAAACCATCCGGCGCCTCTACGAAGAATTCGAGAAGTATTGTCGCTCAGACAATGACTTTAGGATGTGCATGGAAGAGCAATCCCAGCAGAAAAAGTCCGCGAAAGCCGATCAACCCGGCCGAGAGGGAGTGGCCCAATCCCAGAAACACCTCACATACTAATCCTCGGGGCGTTTTCGGCCTGGATGGCGAAAACACCCGGGGAAAATCCCCCGTCCGGGGTGCCGATTCACGCAGTCCGGTCCCAAGCCCACCCAGTCCCCCTCATTCCAATCAGGGGGGAGGCCGCAGGGGTGGAAGAGGTGGAGGCGGGGGTAGAGGTCGAGGCGAGAGGCCGAGGCCACAACGAAAAAATAAAATGGTGCTCGCATTTTCCACAAGGAAAACGATGACCATAGCTCAAACTACCGCCCGGACAAGAAAAGGTTCGAAGCTATCCTCGAAGAAGAGAGGAAGGAAAAGGAGAGAGCGAGTGCCGTAAACCATTCCCCGCTCCGCCCGGCAAAATCCTAGTTTTGGGAGAAACTCGTTCGCAAACCCATTCCGCCCACCCCAATACCAACCGTCACCTTCCAATTACCCCCAGCCTCCGCCTTGGCAATCACAGACTTTCCAGGCTCAAAACATTGAGCGCAGGCCCGTCGAGCAACATCCTATTCCTCCTCCACCCCCTCCTTACAAAGGTCCCTCGGCTCCGCCACCGCGCCCAAGCTCGAGGGCCGAGCGATCCCTTGCCATCCGTCGGTACCATAATGCCTATTTCGGGGGCTCCGCCCTGGAATTCGAAACCAAGAAGGAACGGAAGCACTACTTTCGTGAGGTGCGGAACATCTGTGTGGAAGGGAGAGTTGAAAAAACAAGGTGGTCTCACATTCCGATCACCTTCTCGGAAGAGGACGTGAGGTTGCAAGGTTTCCCTCACAATGACGCTCTTGTAATAGAAGCAAACATAGCGAGCTGGACTCTGGGGAAGCTGTTGGTGGATAATGGCTCATCAGCAGACATCATTTTTGCCAACGCCTTCGACAAAATGGGGCTCAACAGAGATCTGCTGCAACCTCCTGATACACCTCTATATGGTTTCGAGAGGGCGGGTCATCCATGCACTGGGAAAAGTGGTTCTCCCGGTATCCTTCGGCACGGTTCAAAACGCCGGGAACCGAGTATCTATCCTTCGATGTTGTGGAGATGTATTATCCTTACAATGGCATTTTGGGCGAGAGGTTTCCTCAACAAGTTCGAGGCGGTCGTCCACCAAGCATATCTATGCATCAAAATCCGGGCAACATTGGGGGTCATCACAATCCGGGGCCATCAAAACGACGGCCGCAACCTAGAAAGAGGCCGCACCCCGGGACGACGAAACGTGCATGCCCTCGACGAGCGGGGCCGAGCGCAATGAGGCGGTAAAACAGCCGAAGGCGGACAAAGAAAAAAATTAACATCCCACGGCATCGCGAAACCAAACGAGTCCCTTTGGACGCGATGGTCCTCAATCGACCGTTGTTATCGGCTCGATCTATCGACCGACGAGGAAGCAAATTTAGTCCTTTTCCTCCCGGAAGAACAAAGACGTGTTCGCATGGTACGCCAAAGATCTCACGAGCGTCGACCGAAGCTTCATTGAGCACAAATTGAACATCGACCCGTCGGTCAAGCCACGCAAAAACGAAGTTAAGAAAGATGTCTGATGACAAGGTGGTGGCTGTCAAGTCAGAGGTCCAAAGGCTGCTTGACGCTACTATCATCCGCGAAGTCATGTACCCCAAATGGCCGGCCAACGGGGTGCCGGTCAAGAAAAAGAACGGCAAGTAGCGCATGTGCATTGATTCCACTGATCTCAACAAAGCCACACCAAAAGATAATTATCCATTGCCTCGAATGGATCAGGTGGTGGATTCTGCGGCCAACGCCGCGATCATGTCCCTGTTGGATTGTTTCTCCGGTTACCATCAATGTTGGATGGCGAAGGAGGGTGAGGAGAAAACCAGTTTCATCACATCCTTCGGAACCTTCTGCTTCGTTCGTATGCCGGAAGAACTAAAAAACGCCGGCTCAACATTCACTAGAATGACTGGAACAATGTTTAAGCCGTAGATTGGCAAGAACATTCAGGCCTACGTCGATGACCTCATCGTCAAAAGTTCTGATCGGGCCAGCCATGTAAATGATTTGGCCGAAACCTTCGCCAATATGAGGAGGGCCGCTTGAAGCTAAACCCGGAGAAATGCGTGTTCGGGGTCACGAAAGGAAAGATCCCGAGGTGTCTCATCTCCGCCAAAAGAATCGAAGCCAACCCCGACAAGATTAAAGCAATCGAGGAGAAATGGAGGAGCCTAAGACGAAGAAAGACATCAAAAAACCGAATGGCCGAGTAGGCACTTGAACGATTCATTTCAAGATCTGCAGAGCGAAGCCTTCCATTCTTCAAGGCACTGAAAGGCAAAGACGCAATCGAATGGGGCCCTGAGCAAAGCAAGGCTTTCGCCGAGCTCAAAGACTACATCGAAAAGATGACAACCTTATCCCAACCTTCACCGTCGGAGCCACTTTTCCTTTACGTAGCTGCTTCAAAGGCCGCGGTGAGCGCCGCTCTAGTCCGAGAGGTCAAGACCGAAAAAGGCAAACTCCAATCCCCGGTCTATTTCGTCTCCGAAGCCCTGGCAGGGTCAAAGCTGCACTACTCAGAGCTAGAGAAAATTTCCTACGCCGTAATCATGACTACGCGAAAGCTCAGGCATTATTTTGAGGCTCACAAAGTCACGGTGCTCACAGATCAACCTCTGAATGATCTGTTCATCAACAAGGAGGCTTCGTCCAGAATCGCCAAATGGGCAACTGAGTTATCAGAGTACACAATAGATTTCGGAAATAGGTCGGCAATCAAATCCCAAGTCTTAGCAGACTTCATCGTAGATTGGACTTCACCTAGCAATGTCACCGCTGACGAAGAGCTGGTGCCAATCTGGGAAATCAGATGTGACGGAGCCAGGGGGCGCAAAGGTGCTGGCATTGCGGCCATTGTCACTTCCCCGACGGGTATCAAGCTAAGATACGCCGCGAGGTTAGATTACAAGGACCCATCCGACAGATGCACCAACAATACCACTGAATACGAAGCCTTACTGTTGGGCCTTCGCAAAGTGAGAGCCCTGGGGGCCAGCAACTTCCTAGTCAAGTGCGATGCCAAGGTCATCAAAGACCATGTGGAAAAGGAAAGTGAGGCCAAGGAGCCGGAGCTAGTCAAGTACCTAGCGGAGGTGCGCAAAATGGAAAGGCACTTTCGGGGATTCACTGTCGAGCATCTGCCCAGGAAAAACAACGGCGAAGCCGACGAGCTCGCAAAGAAAGCTGCAAGGGGGGAGGCGATGCCCCCAGACGTGTTCTTTGAAGTCCTAACTGCTCCGTCCACAAAGCCAGACAAACGAGCCGCTCAAAGACTATCAACACAATCGTCAATTTGGACCGGAGAGCCCCCATAATCGCTTTTCTCCACGGACACTATGAGCTCGTCGAAACCCACGACCTCAAAAGAATGCGAGGCACGAGCCAAGGGCTATATCCTCAAGGACGACGTCCCTGTTCAAGGCTGGGAGTATGTGCACCACTACTCAAATGTATTTCTCAAGACCAAGGCATCGAGCTCATGAGGGAAATCCATGGAGGGATGTGCGGCTCGCACATTGCAGCGAGAACACCGGCGCGAAAAGCCTTCGAGCAGGGTTTCTATTGGCCAATGGCCATAAAGGATGCGGAGCACGTCGTAAAAACTTGCAAGGCACCGATTGCGGCAAAGCACCGGCGAAGGCTCGGCGCGCCATCGCGCCTTATCACACCTACTGGCGGCCGTGCGCGCCGGGGAATGGACATCGTTGGACCGCTTCCCACCGCCCGGGGTAACTTCAAATTCGCGGTGGTGGCGGCCGAGTACTTCACAAAATGGATCGAGGCAAAACCTCTCGCTACCATCACCTCGGCAACTATCGGAAAATTCTTTTGGCAGCAAATCATATGCAGATTTGGAGTACCCAAAGAGCTCACCGTCGACAATGGAAAGCAATTCGACCGCCAAGATTTCGAGTGAGCATTGTCGATCAATTGGAACGAAGCTCTGCTTCGCATCCGTGTACCATCCCCAGTCCAACGGCGCAGTAGAAAGGGCCAATGGGCAAATCTTCTCCGCCATAAAAAAATGTCTCTTTGAGCAGAAGAAAGGGAAATGGGCGGATGAGCTTTCGAGAGTCATCTGGTCGCATAACACTACGGAATCGAGAACCACTAAGTTCACTCCATTCAAGGCCGTTGTATGGGGCCGAAGCAATGTGCCCCGAAGAACTCACCTACGAAAGTGCCGAGTTTTGGCCGGTAGCTCTCGCGAGAGCGAAGAGGTCGACAAAGATCTCGTGGAAATTGACGAGGCTTGATGCAGTCCAAAATCACGTTGAAATATCAAGAGGAAACTAGGAGATGGAGGAACAAGAAAGTATCCCTTAAGGACATCAAAGTGGGGAGACTTTGTCCTAAAAAGAAAGAAGAATGCCGACGCCGTAGCCAAATTCCAATTCGCTTGGGAGGGACCCTACGTGGTCTCAAGCTCGGTTCGAGATGGGGCTTTTCGTCCGAAGGATGGGGGGGGGGGCGTAGAGTTGCCACATTCGTGGAATGTGGACAACTTGTGTAAGTTTTTTCCGTAGTTTGTTTTCGGTAGGAGCCTTTCGCACGGAGCTACAAGTGCGGAGGGTTCATCATAGCTTTACAATTCCTAGTTTTTACTTTCGCTCTTTAAATTCAATAACAAGGCGGGTACTCTTTTCCTCACATAGGGAGGACTCCACTCCGGAGCGTGAGGTTTTTAACGAGGCAGCCTTGACGTAAAATTTACTTCCAAGTGAATGGAATACTTCCTCCCTAAAGTTTTGCCGCGTTTCTTTCGCATAATTTAAAGGTCTATCTTAAAATAGCCCATCCCAACGAGAGGATGAATTGAAGTGCTATTCCTCGAATAGCCCTCTCCGCTGGTGAGAGCATTAAAGTGCTACCCATTAGTAGCCCACCCACAAGTGGTGCAATCGAAACGATTCACAAGAATCAACCCTTTAAAGAGCTGTCTCCTCGACAGCCCGTCCACGAAGGACGTTCTAAAAGCGGTTCAACCTCGAATCGAAATAACCCCTTAGTAGGGATTTCGCAATTGCTAACTTTTGCAGAAACAACGTCGCAAGCGACAAAGAATGCCTCAAGGGCGAACATGTTCCAAAACCACAAGTGAACGTGTCGTCAAAAAACAACTCAAAAGCTGTAAAATTTGACAAGTACAAACGGCCTCTAGTCCTTCGACGCGTTCCACGCCTAGGCGTCGCGTCGCAGGCTAGTCTTTGCTCCTAATGAAAAACCGCAAGGGATAAACGAGCGAATTCAGCACGTAGCGTCGCGCAACGTCTAATAGGTCAACAAATTCGAAACCTCGGTAATTTGACAATCCCAAGCAAAATGGACGAACTGAAATTATCCCCGCTTCCGAAGGGGGGGGGAAGACGTTTTCTTCCGAAAGCTACAACTCGAAAGCGGCGAGAAGTTCAGTTCGAAACATTCAAAAATCTTTATATGCCAAAAATTACGGGCGTCATGTTCAGCACCACACCCTCGCATGCAAATTTACATTTCAACTTTCAAAAGTTTAAGTGGCTGTCACGCCATTCTCAGTTTTCGTCTAAAGCACTACTCAGTCGATTCAATGCCGAAGGGGAGCCAACGCCTCTCCAGTGACGGGATCCACCTGACCGCCTTCGTCTTGAGGTACTTCGCGAACAGGGGCCCCAGGGATTGCTTGCTCAACGGCATCATCACTTGCTCTCGGTGGCCAATCCGTAGGGGGTCCGTAAGGCCCAAAGTCGCGTCGGACCATGCACCACGCGATGCTCACAAAGCTCCAAAGCCTCGTTTTTTCCTGCCCAAAATGGAGCCGTGAGAAGGAAGAAAGCATTAACAATCATCGCAAACAATCGTTCAACAAAAATGGTCGTAGTCGAAGCAAACCGAAAAGGCCTACCTTCGCCAAGCGATCCACAGCTTTCTTTCGAGCGTGCGCTCGCCGCTCTTGGCCCAAAAGTTGCGAAGGATGATCTTATTGATTAGATCAACCGTTTTGCTCGGGGCTGGTACGTCGTCGGGTGAAGGGAATGCGAAGCCTCGACTTCCAAAAGCTTTGAAATGGTCACAGCCCTGTCGCTTGAGAAGATTAAGCAGCATTTCAGAACAGGTAGCTGCCCCATAGTCCCCAATCTTGCTCATAGTGTCGGGCAAAAGCTTTAATTCGCTATGCAACCGATCCACAAAGCTTGAGATGTTGTCGGTAATTTTTAAAATCCTGGGCTTCGGCACCGAAACTTTCCAAAGCTCGGCGATACTCAGTCGCTAGATATGCACCCCATTGGTGACAATAGGCCTCGTTCTTCTCCAAAGTATCTTCGAGCTCGCCCTTCATCTTCTTTAATTCCGCAATGAGGTTGGCGTTAGCCTCCAGAAGGACGTTCTGCGCGTCGTATTGCACAACCATGTCCTTCAATTCTTGGCGACACTCCTCATAGCATTTCACGCTCAGTTCAAGTTCTTTCTTCAAAGCGTCCAGGGCTTCCTGCTGCTTGGCACGATGATTCGCTTGCACACAAGCATCTCGTTTTAACTTCTCATTCTCCTCTTTTAGGCGTCGGTTCTCGTCTTCTAGCAATTTTTGTTTGTTGAGAGAGGTCTTTGCTTCCGAGGTCGCCTTCTCGAAGCCCTTCTGGCAAGCGACGATACCTCTCGAAAGGTAAGCGCGCACGACCTTCATTAAATCATCAACGCCTAATTCCTCCAAGGTGCGTTCAAAATCTGCAAGGTGGTTAACAACCACGTTATTTAGCTCGTATCCTTTGCACCACCAACACGACGAAGGCACAAGTTAAAACATCAAAAGCAAAGCGATAAGCGAAGTTTCATACCAGGTTCCCCCAGCATTGACGCGAGACTTGACCTTGAAGCGGAAGGGCCCATCTCGTTTTGGGAGATATCCTTCTCTCGATGTTTAGCGCTCAGGGTGACCAGAGTCTTCGCTGCTAAGGCTAGCGCGAAAACAAGAAGCGTAAGCAAACAAAATGCATGTTAGAATGAAAGTACACGAAAACTCTATTTACGAGTAAAAACATCATACCGGTGTCTTCGAGTCGAAGACTTTCGGCGGTTGCCTTCTCCGCGCGACGCCTTCGGTGGGTCTCGCTGCCACCAGGTCAAAATCCTTTGACACTGGCGGAGGGCGAGCGAGACGCGTGTCTCGCGGAAGCCTCGGCTCCCGGAGCATCCAGGTCAATTGGGTCCTGAGCCTTCGCACCAGAGCCCTCGCTTAAATTCACCGCAGATTCGCATTGGGGCTGCGGAAGAGGTGCATCTGGACTTTTTTCCACTCGAGTAGTGTCGTCGTCAATGTAGCAAAGAGATTTTGATTCATCTACGACATCTACAAGACCGGCCACACGCTCTTTTGGAGCTGCGTCGGCCATGGCAATCTCTTTTTGGATCAGCTCAGCAACACGCTTGCCCCTGGCCTCGCGCGCCTCTAGCTCCTCTCGCATCGCCCGGACCTCGCGGCGAAGGCTCCTCCGTCAATCTCTGCGCCGATCCTTTCGGAGGATATTTGGTACAGGGTTGAATCTGAGGCGTTGTCAGAATGTCGACATCCTCGTCAGTTTCTGCGACTGGATCAATCCGCGCCCTTTTTGCGGAAGCCTCGGCATCATCAGGCTCCTTCTCCTTGACGACAAGCTGTTTCACCCTATCGGTGGTTTCCAAGGGCCTCTTCCTCAAGGCCAATCCCTTGTCCGCCTCTCCGGAGACGGCGGGGTCATGTGTCTTCTTCTTCTCCCTCTCGGCCGCGACCAAAGAGGGATTTTTCTCACTAACCTTCAACAACTTAGTGGATTTTTCTGCAAGCGGTGGCAGGGTGGCTTTAGCAGCATCCGCCTTTCGCTTGGCCAAGATGTCTTCGGCTTTACTATTCTTCACAGCATTATCAACAACTGAGCTAGTCTTGCCTGGCTTGGTCTTTCGTGAGGTTTCGACGGCCTCAGACCCAATATTGCCCGGTGGCTGCATTTTCTTGCCGGCCGTCGGAGGCACCGGACGAGGGGAATATGTCACACCCATCTCATCAAAAACTCGATTGACACGCCCCTAATGTTTCAAAATTCTCTGGGCACATTCCCACTCCTTGTGGGTGAAATTCCCTATCATCTGTACAACTTTTTTCTCTACTTCGACCACAATCTCTTTGTCGGACATATCCTTGGGCCGCTTGACATTGAAGATGGGGCTTCGTACATCGTCGTCCGGCCCCGGCGAACCACTACATCTTGAATGCCCATGACCCCCATCGGGGGCGGCATGGCCGGACGTCGGCGACCACGAATTCCTCCGGGGCGTCACGCGTAGTGATCACACGTGTTTCCGATAAAATGAACCGTACTTGCTGAGGATCGGCTGGCCTTCGTCAGCTCCGGCGATAGCTCAACTTCCAAATCGACCATACGGCTCGCCAAATCGAATGTTGTCACCTCTTCTTGTTTCGAGTTTCGACCTATCACGGCGATGGGAGCATAAAACCAATATGAGGTCCATCGGTTAGCCCACTTGTTCTTATACGCCGGGGCCAACTCCACCGAGCTCGATTCTTGGCTAAGCGACGGGTCCGGGAAGGTGCGAGCGGCCATACCGGGCTTCTTTATTTTCGTCATCAACTTTCACAAGCCTTCTTGCCCAATGAATCTCAAAGTGCCGAACGAAGGTCTCGACATCATTGTCCCCGCCGAAGGTCCCCGGCATGCCCACGAAATTTCAACACTTGTGGGATAGAGTTAGGCGTCGTTGATGGATCCGAACGCCGTAAGCCGCCGGGATATCCGCAAATCTCTTGGACACCAAAGAACCGAAGGCCTCGCGGTGAAAAAATCCCGAAAGACCATGCTTTCATTTTTGCGGGGCTTCGGTGTGGTTTCCTTCCCGTGTAACCGGCAAATTCCGATCTCGAAGCACCCCTCAAACCGTAGTGCATCCAAATCGCCCGAGTCATCAAAGATCGACCGGTGTAGCAGTCCGGGCTTTCGCCCCGCCGGGTTCCCTTCAGACTCCTCTACAGCCGCATCAGTCTCCACCCCTATCTCGCCTTCCTCCACGTCGAAAAGCACACGTTTCCCATCATCTATGTCGCTAGGCATTATTTCGACATAACTTCCACCCGAACCGCTATTTTCATCGCTACTAGAAGAAGACGAGGTACTACCACTCTCATGAGAGCTGGCAGACCAATCCAAACCAGAAATCTTACCAGATTCCGAGCTAGACGTCGAGGTGGAGGATGTCGCGGCAGCCTCCGTAACTTCCGCGCGCGTACCGTTTTCCGTGATTCGACGATGACCCTTCGTCCTCCATGATTTTGTTTGGATGCCTGACGCAAACAGCTCGGTTCCCTTAGAAACATGGACTCAAGCGCGTAACGCTGGAAACTGAAAAACGAAAATTTTTATGCAAAGCAGAAGGAAAACTAACCTCGCAAATCGACTGGGGCTTCCACCGATGCGATTCGCCGGAGGCAAAGGCGAAACGAAGAGGCAAAAAACCGCAAGAGAGAAACAAGGTTGGAAATGCTAGTGGGGATGCAGCGGCGTCGGCTCCCGTCTATTTATAGGCGGTAAATCGCAACGGTCGAAAATTTCGAACTCAATGGTAAAAAACGGGCGGCTCGAGGGCATTCTAGTTATTTCCGGCGAGATCCCCGGAACCGCCGCCTAGGAAGACGTTTTCTTCGCCTTGATTCTCGATCCCGGGTTTCGCCGGCTCGGGATTGCATCGAGGCAAACGCTTCGCCATCGAGGGGCTTCGTTGGGGGGATTCGGAATCAAGCCTTTCGTATACCAAAAAAATAAAAGAATGTCTATGCGAAAGGTTCAAAGAACGAAATCCCAAGAGCCACTAATTTCCTTTCCACCTTTCGGAATTTGCGTTTCGGCCAGTACCCTTCGTCGCCAGCGAAGCTACCAAACGAGTTCAGTATAGCCCAGGGTGTCAGGGTCTCGGTCGGGGCTTAACGACTTCTTCTCGCGACGAAACCTCTAGAGCGAATATTATTCACCCGGGTAGTCTCACCGGGATTCGCTCGGGGGTTTTGTCGTTCCTAACACTTAACGAGTTCAAGCTTGAGTATGATTTTTTGTTTCGGGTGACGAAAAGTGCCGGGCGAAAGGGGGGGATCTCCAAAGGATCGAGGGTTTCCACTCCGACAGGCGCACGTGATAAGAGCCGGAAAGGCGTCGCGATTTGCGGCGTGACATCATGAAGCGCCGATTACGTGGAGACCTAATTGGAGATTACCCGAAGATAGCCTAGCACATTCTGTATTGATTCATTTTACACAAGGGTGTTCTCGGAATGTAAAAAAGTCCGCCCGCCTCCCTATAAAAGGAGACGGACCGACACTTGTAAAGGGGATCAACTTTTGAGAAATCTCTTGTTGAGGAAGGAGCTTTTGGTCGTCCTTTGTTCCGCATTTTGGTTTTAGTTCTTGAGCCTTTGTTTTCCCTTCATTGTTCGTGAGCGAAAGCTACGACTTTCCCCACAACATTCCGAATCTTCAACCTCGTGACAAATCCACAACTAGAAACTCATTGTGCCTTGAAGGACTAACCTTGAAAGCGACGCTCTCTGCTGACGCGGCCGGGATTGCTCCGCCCGCATCACCTAGGTTACTGTGGAGGCCGGCGGGGGCGGTTGCCTCTACGGCTTCCCCCTTCGTTTGTGGGGCGCCGCCGTCACCCGATGCATCGCTTCGGGTCATCGCCGCTGTTTGGAGGTCGCTTGCGATGGCGGTTGCTGAGATTGCAAGCTTCGGGGGTCGCCGGCAATGGCGGCAGGCAAGAAAACCCCTTCTCCTTCGATAAGACATTTGGGGGTGGGGTAGGGATGATGCTAAACTAGTATATTCTATGCTGTCGTTTCGGCTTCATATACAAGTCAAATCGACGTGGTGGTTGCCGAAGCAATGGGCATGGCAAGATTTGAAGACAATCGGCAAGACGAAGGGGCGGCGGTTCCTATTTAACTGCGACACGCACGCGCGCCTGGGGAGTCGTCGTCTGGCCGCAACGCTTCACCTGCACCGGATAGTTGCATGCAAAATCACACTAAGGGTGTGATATCTGAAAAGGTTTGCGAAAAGCTCTGTATCGCAAAGTAGATCCAAACTATGTAATTAGTTTTAGATTTCATCTACATTTACTACTCCATCAATGTGCACCATTAGTTACAAATATTAAAGTAAGTTATTTTCAAAACTACATTCACAATCCGTAGCTAAATATGGATTAAGTAGGTTCATTAGATTCGTCACACAAAGTTTCGCTTACACGTGAAAAGGTTTTAAAAATAAATTTTATTTAGTGTTCCATTTATGAAAGATTCTTGGGGCTAATTTTATTTAGATGTGAACGGGAGAAGGAACGCAACGCCGCGCCTCGCGATTTCCCACGCGTTCGGCCGTACACTACTCGAGTACCCCGGACGACCGATCAACAAAGCTCCTACCGAGCACGCGTCGGTGCCGGGGACGGGTGACAAGACGGCACGGGGGGCCGGAGTTTGCTTCGTGCACCCGACCACGCCCACCCCGAAGCAAGGGAACAAGAAATCGCAATGGCACAAACAAGGAACAATGCGACGAAGTTCGATTTCCTTGGCCACGAGGGGCCGGTACAGATTAATCTTACAAAGGTGAGTTACAGGCCGCCAATGTCGGCGGCGGCGCCGTCGCGAAGCACGCCGTCGATGTCAACCCCCGCGGCGGCGGCATCGGCCGCAATGGGGAAGTGCGGCGCGTAGTGCCGGTGCCGATCCGGCGGTAACGGCCACTCGGGCCGCGGATCGCCCAAGGCAAACTCGACTTGAATGTCCGCCGTCGCGAGCGCGCGGGCGGCTCCCCGGAGCGCACGAGGCACGCACCGCCTCCGGGACACGCCCGGGGAGCGCGCGAAGACGGTCGGGCGGCCAGCCGGAGCCCGGGCCGACCACCGCGACGGCGACCTCCGCCGCGCGCGTAAGGTCATCGTGGCGATCCTCCAGATCGTTCAGGCAGCGGCGCAGCTCCTCCGCCTACTCGCGGCGGAAAGACGCCTCCGCCTCCTCGGCTGACGCAAGAAACAATGGCGACGACTCAAACAAGAGCCTAGTGGGCGGCGTGCACCGACGGAATACGGGAACTCACCAAACCGGCCGGGCCTCCACATCGGCCTTGGCGCTGCGAACTTCGGCTGTCTCCGTCTCGGCCCGCTCGAAGGGCGGTATGCATCGCATCCCGGTCCCCTCCAGTCCCGTACCTTGCGCGGCCGCGACGTCTAGACGACGCCGCGTCCACGCCGATGCCTCCGCTCCGAGTCCCGGCCTCCTAACGAACGGGGGCGTCGCCCGAGACGAGGAAGAAGACAAGCTCCAGGATTCCGACGACGAAGATCCACCGGGACGGAGGCGCCACGCCGGGCCGAAGGACCCGGGCCAAATGTCACACTAGGAAACGAGAAGAAGAATGACAAGATCGGATCCTCGGCAAGCACGGGAAATTATGGAGACGAGGAAGACACTCACCCCCGGCAAGAAATCAACCGACGGAGACGTGGCGGGACCGACGGCGACGAACCACCGGGGGGCCTCTTCGCGGGGCGCTTCTCTCCGACCATCGCTGCGCGCAGGGAGTCGAGGGGGAAGACGAGCGGCTACTCAAGATCGACGAGAGCGGCGCGGTGCAAAGGAGCGGGATATTGGAAAACACAGCGAGGCCGCGCGGTTATATAACCCGCGTCGGGTGAAGCGGTTCCTATTCCGTTTGGCAACTGCATTCGTACCACTGCCGCGTGGGGCCGACAGATCAATGACTAAAAGGCAGAATATCCCATTGCATAAAATCTCCTCACCGGGGAATTGAAGGGACGCGACCCCACTCACTCGGCGGGGTGGGGCGGTTACCAAGGGTCAATGACAGGTGTACCCGGCCACTTGTTGGCCCACAAATCGATCTTTAACGGAAATTTGACTCCGGTGACCCCATCTCGTGGACGGAGTTGCGGGTCCCACCGTCGGTAGGATTGTTGCGCCAAGCGTCGGCTCGAACCCGCGAGAGATTTCCCCATTGGACGAGTTGTGGGCCCCACTGTCGGCGCCCGCATTGGGATGCGTTCTTGAGTTGTTCATGTTCATAATGAACTTGATCATTTGTATTGTTTAATCATAACTTCAAAGTTGTTTATATTTGTCAAATGACGTCCAAATCAGGAAATTTTTTTCCTACATTCTTATGACAACATAATCTACATCATGGTGTCCACTGCATATTGTGTCACAGCGTTTGAGCAATCATAATTTAAAAATAGAACATTTCATAACTAGAATCAAGATTTTCAATCAGTAGACGACGTCAATTTGAAATGAGATGAATACCAAAGTTTCATAGCTAGTTGAGATGAACAATCTTTATATTGGTCGGATTTTGATTTGACGAAGTGGTACTACACATTGTTCGTTAATCCTAGGTTCACTCTCATTGTTTAAGAAACTTGGTTGGAGACATGTCATTTTTGTTCTACGTGATCGTACCCCTTCTTCAAATGAGAATCCAACCAATATAAAGATTGTTCATCTCGACTAGCTATGAAACTTTGATATTCATCTCATTTCAAATTGACGTCGTCACCGATTGAAAATCTTGATTCTAGTTATGAAATGTTGTATTTTTAAATTATGATTGCTCAAACGCCGTGACACGATATGCAAGTGGACACCATGATGTAGATTATGTTGTCATAAGAATGTAGGAAAAAATTTCCCGATTTGGACGTCATTTGACAAATATAAACAACTTTGAAGTTATGATTAAACGATACAAATGATCAACTTCATTATGAACATGAACAACTCAAGAACACATCCCAATGCGGCGCCGACAGGTGGGGCCCACAACTCGTCCAATGGGGAAATCTCCCGCGGGTTCGAGCCGACGGTTTGGCGCAACAATCCTACCGACGAGGTGGGACCCGCAACTCCGTCCACGAGATGGGGTCACCAAGAGTCAAATTTCCGTAAAGATCGATTTGTGGGCCAACAAGTGGCCGGGTACACCCGTCATTGACCCCCGTGATTCCGTGTCCTCCCTATGAAAGCGCAGCTTCCTTAAAACCCAATGAACCCCGCGACCCCCCAAATTCAATCTACAACATGATCCGGAGGCGGCGGCTCTTTTCCATCTCCCCTCATCCTCGCCGGGGGACAACAGCGTCGCACATCCAATTACCCACCGTGCGTGACGAACCGCAACCACTCCATGGAAAAGATCTCCGCGGCTCGCTACGAGGCGTCGTCGAGGCCGCCGGAACCGGCCGACGGAGGCCGACGATTGACATCGTCTCTCCGCGTCGGGCGCGCGATCGAGAGGATGCCATTGTGGATCTCCGCAACTTCGCGCGCAACATGCAAGGCAATGTGCGTGGTGGGCGGCGCCGCCACGGTCCAACGACGCCTAGCCCTTAAACGCGTCCTGTGGCGTCGATTCTACCTCGGCCCGGAGTATCGCGCGGCGCTCATCAACACACTGTCCAACGTCGGCAATGCGAAGGCCTTGTTCCAGAGCAGCTTGCGCCGTGCAGTACTGGGGAACACACGCGGCATAATCATGTCGTGCCCCGACCAGCTACGGCACACCGCGGAGGCGGGCCACAAGGAATCGATGTACGCCCTCTCCCTCTTCCTTTATAGACCCAACAGCGGCGAGGTCGACGACCACGAGGCCAGGCGGCTCCTGCGCTTGGTCGAGGGACCCCAAGAGGGGGCGACGTTGCTTCCTTGGAAAAATTTGACTTATACAAAATGCTGCTCCAAGATCATTGCATCGACGTGGGACTACCCGCTTGCGGATGCGAATGCGATTGCCGTGTCGCCGATGCCGGCGCCCGTACCTCACCACGACGATTTGCAGTGTGCGGGTCGCGGGTGTGGCGACCACGCGGGATGGCATGCTTGGTACTCGTGGTGTAGGTTCGCAGCCGAGGAGTGTAGGATCCGAAACGAGTGTGATTGGTTCTTCTACACACTCAAGGAAGCGTTAATGATCTGAAAGAAGGTATAAAAGTTGTGCTTGCTGATATTTCTTGATAAATTTGTTCCACACATGATGCACCCTAAAAGACATTCTGGATTTCAGTTTACATGTTTGCGTTCTTTCTTGTGTTTTACAAGTTCAGCTGATTGCTAACATTGTTTCAGTGCACAGGATTTCAGTTATCAATTGTTCTGACAGTTCGTTTAATGCTTTCTTCATTTTCAGGAAATTTATCTGCCACTGACGAGGGACCTTGCAGAGAGGCTCTGGCGTCATTTCAGTCACATCTTTGAAGAAATCCAGCTAATAAACACAAAGCATGTCTCTCAAGTTGTGTCTTTCGATGATGTATGTGTCTTTACAATTGTGTCCTTGTAGAGCATGTTTTTGATGATCCTTAGTTGGTGTGGTGTCAACGTGACTCGGGTAGCTAGCCTGTGTAAACTCAGTTGTCATAAATCTTACCCATTGCTACCCGATCTGCTTTATGTTTGTTACACATATTTGTGTGATGCATTTTACTCTGGTACAAATTTGATAAAGAGTTTATGGTAGTCTGCTAAAGTTTATACAAATATGACATTCGTAAATTTACTCGACCACATCAAAAAATGTGTAACCAATATACGGTAACTTTGTGGTAAACAAGAAGTAAACTTTGTGGGACCCACCCGTCAGTGGCCACACCAAAACGCATCCCTCAAATACGCCAACCGTTCGTAAAAAATGGGTAGCCGGCGATTTGGAATGTGGCGCCGCTTTTTCCCATCCGAATTATTTAACTTTCGCCCAAACTACCGCGCAACCATGACCGGGGCCACCACGCCGGGTTACAAGAGTAAAAAGTCGCGCGTCTTTACTTTCCCTCCCCGAATCCCCTCGCAAAACAAATCTACATCTCGGTCGGTTAGGGGCCGGGTAGACGATACGACTATCGCCGCCGCCGCCAAGCTGCTTCTCGCCGTACACGAGGATGCCGTCGTCGAGGGAGCCGGCAAGGGTGACCCCTACGTCCTCTGAAGCGCAGTGCACACCGTCGTCGGCCATGCTACCTAGAATGTTCACAACAACCCCTGGTGCGGCGATTTGTGAACCTACCGGCACCATGGCCCCCAGGCCTAGGGTGACGGGGGCACTCTTTGGGTCATCATCACCTTCGAGCGACGATGAAGCACGCGTCGACGTGGACATAGATGCAGACCCTGATGTTTTACCTTCATCTCAGGACGAGACGACCGAGGCCAGGTACGCTGTATCGTGGTTCGATCTTTCCCCTCGTTCGTACTGCTTCCAACGTAACATCTCATGCATGTGTGCACGCACTGGTACCCTAGATTTCATGCATTTGATCACGCGATTTGCACACCAAATTTCTTCACATGTTATTGATATGACATCGAAATGAATGCGCAGATCATTAGATGATCAGTCTTGGACCGTATATATGATTGAGAAGGGTATAGGTGGGGAGCCAGATACAACACATACTTGTTACCCTCGTGGTTCACAAATCACCCTACAAACCATAAACAACCCGAAACAAAAAGCGGGGTATATGATGAGGGACATTGTTTACTACAAGACTAGAATTCCCGACTCTCCCGTGGAAGCAACACTCACCGAGATCGACTACGACGTCGACGTAGAAAGAATGAAACGATTCACGAGGAGGAGATGGTGATCGATTAGTTATCTCCGGAGAGCCAATACCTATAAACCATACCATGGCCATAACACCTTTGAAATCCAAAAGTGCTTACATACATGCCGATGATGAAGAAGAAGTAGAAGAACGTGACTTAGATGAATACAAACTTTGGCTAGCTGATTTGCATCAAGAGAAGAAAGCCTTGGGTAAGATATGCTTGACCCAATATTTGTGTACTTATACTCCCGAATTTGCATGTTCAGTCACATGAATGAAATTAATTATGGATTCTATTTCGGAATTAAAAGACATTTTCGGAGAGATGACACAATCGAGACATACGAGAGAATACCCGAATGTTGCGGGACTACTTGAAGACATTGGTAATATCCCTCTCCTAATTTGCAAGCAAATTACCATTTTTCCTCATACTAGAAAATTTGATAGGTCATCATATGCCACTAAATTCTCTCGCAGAACGGTATGTGGACCCCACCTTCATTTTGCAACACAGAATGAAATGAACCCAACACCGCAAGGTGCGGCCTCCATCTCATGCTCGGCGTTGGAAACCGCGAGAGCAAGGATCCGGTAACATGTGTTCCATAGAAATTACCGTCCGTGCATACAATTATTTTTTGGGTATTATCACATGCATGTTGTTCGCATGGAATAGGCTCACAAAAAGTTAAGAAAAGAGGACGCGGTCCCGTAAGAGCATTGATGGTAATTGCCAAGAGAATCAAGGCGGGCAAGCAGCGATTGGACATTCAATTCTCTAAACATGGAGGACCTAGAGTAGGTGATAACTACCGCTCATTCGTTGATGAAGTGGTCATGTATACAAGGAAAAGGGCTCCTATCATTGGAGTGAAATCATGGAAAAATGTTAGGGAAGAAGTCGAAACGCAATAGCAACCGATGTATTGGTAATAATAGACTTTGCTTTTCCGGTACAATTCAAATAAAAACTAACATATCAACTCACATAATATTTGAATGATATTGTGATTATATAACGAGCAAAGTGGGACATGGAGGATAATGTTGAATCAAGGGAAAAGATATGGGCCATTGCTAGGGAGCGTTACAAAGGATGGCGTTCAACTTTCGGTGCTACCGCCAAGACATACAACGGCTACCACCGAGAGAATGTTACATAAGCCTACGAATTAGATATTGTTGAATGGCACTATCTCGTTGAAGTATTTCAGATCTTGCTAAATTCAAGGTTTGTTCGACATTGTTAATTACGATTTCGACCACTACATTTTTCATTCAAATGGCGATGTTTGAGTCTTTAAGATTTTTGTTCATAACTTTACATTGTATAGGAAAGGAGCACACAAAATTCTCGTGATTCGATGCCAACAAATGACAAGACATTTGTCGGGCGCTAAGCCTTATTCTCGGCGCGCCTATGAGAAGGTTATAACCGGAGAAGCACATCTCCAATCTGTCTTGCGGGATGAAGAACATTAATTTGTTATTTTCTTGGCATAACGAGAGAGACCCGAAACCGGTGAAGAGCCCGATGATATGGAACTTTGGTGGATAACTCACACTAACCGGGGGTCTTGGACGGACGAACAATCTAAAAATGTCTATGTGAGTTCTCAATGAATTAGTACATACATTACTATACATAGGCTTATGCAACTATAGAATGCAACCAATCTCTTGTTCAACTAACTCCTCCACCCGTACCTTGCAAATGTTAGGACACCGCGAGCAGCGTTATTGCCGAGGCGGAATCAAATGCGAGAGAACAACTTCGTTTCCCAAAAGGAAAAAACGAGATGTTCCAAAAAGCCTACAAAGAAGTCACGAAGTGCAAATCAACCAAGTTGCATGGAAACGGGTACCGGCAAAAAACCCAACTAGAAGGCGGTGCTCAATGCGGAGCGCGAGGAAAAAATTCGTAGGGAAGAGCTACGAAGATGAGGAACACGTCGAGCTCATGGACGCATTTGGGCGGCTACAAGAAAAAATGTCGAATGAGAAGAAGAAAGGGAAGCGAGTAAAGGAGAGAACATGCACGCCAACTTGAAGAAAGTGAAAAGAGAAGGCGAGCGGATCTACAACAACTTAGGCAAGAGTTCCTATCAATGCCGCAAGCATCAAATGGACAAATCACAAGTTCCATAGGTACCGGTCAAGCTATTTGCATGAATGGGTTTCTTTCCTTGGGTTCTATATATGAATGTTTGTATCCTTTCGTAGGTTGACCAGCCAATATCCGTCCAACCAAGCCCAAGCAACAATGTCACCGAATCGCCGATGTGGCGGCGGTTGAATCAATCACCCGGAAGAAACAACCTTGTCGCCGAATCCGCGGACAACGTGGTGGCGGAACCATCAATTCCTACATGCGGGAATGTACGACCGGACTCCGGGAATGTGCTCTCGTGTACTCGAGTTGTTCTCGAATTCACAACTTTTTACTAGTACATATCATCGATTCGATGAAATTACACCTAATCTTGTCCTTCCAAATGATTGGTTCATAGGAGAAGGAATGCGAAGAAGTTCGAAAACAAGTATTTCGCAAAACCGAAGCACTAAAGGTGGTGTTAACAATCCCGAAACACAATCCACCGTTAGACAAATTTCTTCTCAACGGCTACGGGTACAAGTTGCACAAAGGAGACGACAAAGCACCAAAAAGACATGAGGTGAAGCTTTTTTCAACAACTCTTACTTTTGTGAATGTAATTCATGTTTCAACTGTCAAAGTGTGTTTATGGTTGTGGTAATTATTTGATATCATTATGCTATTTTTATGAATCACAATCAATCTTTGGTTTGCTATATGTTGTTGTTTAACAAATTCTAATATTAGAGATTAATTGATGCTAGCTTAAAAATTTTGTTGATTCTTCACAGGTGATGCGACCTCCTTGCATTGAATCCCTCTTTGCTGATCAAGTGTTGGGATTATCTCCAAGTCACAATTGGCAGACCAAGTTCTTCATGTCCTAGCAAATTTGTCTACTATGTGTTGAAACAATGTCCTGTGCCAAACTTTTCAGTATTTAAGTACTTCATGAGTCATGTAATTAACTCAGTGGATGGTTCAATGTTGGTTAATTAACTATAGATGCATAGTTATATTTATCTGCGATGTTAATTAATGTTGCAATCGGTCTTGCTACATAAATGAGCGTGGCGGAATACACCATATGTTGCAAATGATAAATCATGATATCACAACCAGTGTTTTTCGTTGCCAAAAAGTAGCGTGGCAATAGTAAGGTGCACTTGTAGCACCCCTAATACGAACGTGGTAATAAGAAATTCAACTTGTAGCAACACAAAAGGAACGTGGCAATAGTATGGTGTACTTGTAGCAACCCTTAATAGGAACGTGGTAATAAGAAGTTCAACTTGTAGCAACACAAAAGGAACGTGGCAATAGATAGTGCACTTGTAGCAACCCTAATAGAAACGTTGTAATAAAGACTTTAACTTATGGCAACCAACCAAATTTCGAAGCAATAATAGAGGACCACATATTACAACCAATCAAATTACGTGGCAATAGAGGATACCACCTAAAGCAACGTAACCAATATCGTGGCATCGACAATGCTACCTATCGCATCGAAATCAACTTTTGTGGCAATAGAGGAGACCACCTATAGCAACTAACCAATTTCGTGGCATCAGACAATCCTACATATTGCAACCAAATTACTTTCGTGGTAATAGACGAGGTTCAACCAATAGCAACCAAAGTCAGTGCGTAGCAATACTATAACTTGCAACGAAACAGAAACGTTGCAATTGCACCTTTGGCAACACCACAGATGTGCCGCAATAGTACACTTTGCAACGGGAACAAGCGTTGTAAACAACCTAATTGCAACGTTGCGTTACGTTGCAACAAAAAAACTTTGGCAACCACTAGATGGACAACGTCGTAATAACCTAATGCAACGCGGCTTTTCGCAGCCCACGATCCACGGAACAATTTGGTTGCAATTGTGTCTATTGCAACCAAATATGGCATATTGCAACACATTTTGTGTGTTGCTTTAGGGGGAAAATCTAGTAGTGGGAGCACTCACCAATGCACTTTTCAAGGTCCGGAATGCCGCTAGGCACTTCTCATCAAAGTTGGAAGCCACATCCTTTTGAAGAAGATGCGTTAAAGGCTTAGTGATCTTCGAGAAGCCCTTAATAAATCTTCTATAAAATCCGGCATGGCCTAGAAAGCTCCTTAAGGACTTAACATCCATAGGAGGTGGGAGTTGCTCAACCGTCTCTACCTTAGCCTTGTCCACTTCAATTCCTCTCTCGGATATAACATGTCCGAGCACTATGCCTTGCTTAACCATGAAGTGGCACTTTTCCCAATTTAACACCAAATCTACCTCCACACACCTCGTGAGGACCTTTTCCAAGTTTGCCAAGCAATCCATGAACATCTTTCCATAAACAGAAAAATCATCCATGAACACCTTGACAATTTCTTCGATGAATTCCGAAAATACGGCCATCATGCAACGTTGAAAAGAGGCCGGAGCGTTGCATAGACCGAAGGGCATCCTTCTATATGCGAACGTTCCGTAAGGGCATGTAAAAGTTGTCTTGTGTTGATCTTCCGGGTGAATGGGAATTTGCATGAACCCCGAGTACCCATCAAGAAAGCAAAAATAAGCGTGGTTTGCTAACCTCTCGAGCATCTCGTCAATGAACGGTAGGGGGAAGTGATCTTTCTTCGTCGCTTTGTTAAGCTTACGATAATCGATACACATCCGCCACCCGGTCACAGTTCTTTGTGGCATCAATTCATTCTTCTCATTCTTCACCATGGTCAAACCTCCTTTCTTTGGTACACAATGTACCGGGCTCACCCATTCGCTATGCGGAATCGGTTAGATGATTCCGGCATCAAGTAACTTGATGACCTCTTTCTTTACTACCTCTCGCATGGCATGGGTTATCCTCCTTTGGTGGTCCACTACGGGCTTACATTGGTCTTCCATTGGTATACGATGAGTGCAAAAGGCTGGGCTAATACCTTTGAGATCATTAATCGAATATCCAATCACCTTCCTATGTTTTTTCAATAAAATCAGCAACGCCTCATTTTTTTCGGGACTCAACTCGTCACTCACAATGATTGGATAGGTCTTGTCTGGGCCCAAAAATTCATACTTTAATCCTTTAGGCAAAGGTTTAAGGTCTACCTCAGGCGCTTGTGGCTCCTCGGGTTTAATCTCTCATGTCTTCAAATTTTCCTTCCTCCACGCTTCCATCATGTGGTTCCAAATCTTTTCTTGCTTCTTCTAGTTCTTCATCTTGTTGATTACTAATTTGGTTTTCCATCGCTCTTTGTAGCGGGTCTCTAAGGGTTTCAACAAAACAAAGGCTATCTATCTCTTCTACTTCTTCATCTTCGGGAGGAAAGGGTGTAAGGTGTTTAGAAGCACGAAGAAAGTTATATGTGTGCTTTGTTCCATTAAGGTTCATTGTTACTTTTCCTTCTCCGGCATCTAACACAGCATCAACCAACTTAAAAAAGGGCCTACCTAGGATTATGTGATCATGATTACTATGGTAAGCATCAATAACAAAGAAATCGGTTGGTATACAATTTCTAGAGATTTTTACTTTCATGTTGCAAGCAATACCTAGAGGTTTGATAGTTCTACCATCTCCCATAACTAATTTCGTTGATGTTGGAGCTAAGTCTAGGTTGTGGTCTTGAACTTTATCATAAATTTTAGAAGATAGGACACTTACTTGGGCTCCGATGTCGCATAAAGCTTTGCATTGAACTCCGTTGATCACGCAACTCAAGTGTGGTGTCATCTTCTCTTCTTCTTCGGATCCTATCGTGTAAATTTCGGCAAGGCGAGCATATGGTGATGCTTCGGGCTTGATCCCCATGATTCTCTTCACCTCGGCTATGTGTTCCGGATCCACTATGTCATCTCCAAAGAGCTTTTGAAAAATCTCACCGGTGGTTTCAAGGTCGTATGAATTCTCCGCTTGCTTCTCCAGTGGGAAATCCACTTCCAATGCTCTCGCCATTCCCTTTTGATTAGGGAACGGTCTTCTCTTGTCGAATACTTCTCTGTAATCGATAAGAACCCAATCCATTGGTTCGAACTCCCTTAGTGGCTTCGCGCTTGACATGCTTCTCTTGTTTGTCTCATTTGGTACAACGAAGTCGATGCTCGGTGTAGTTCTTGACTTGATGTGTTCTTGTTCAAGCTTTTCCGTGATTGGTTCTTCTTTTGTGACTTCCGGGGTTGCCTCTTTAGAAAATTCAGCACACTTCTTCTTCCTTGAATTGTATTCCGGCTCTTCCGCAAGTCTTGTTTCCCAATCTCTTCGCATGGCAGCCGCTTTACTAATTTTTTGTAGAAGTTGAGCGGCTTCCGTGAGTGTTTTCTCCATGAGATCCCCACCTGCACACATTTCGACGTGTTGCATGCAACTAGGGGTTAGGGAAAAGAAAAATGTATGCAAGAGTACGTCACCGGAGAAGCCGAGTCTTGGTCCTTGTTCGATCAACCCATTAAACCTATCCCAGGCTTGGTCTATCCCTTCCTCTTCTCCTTGCATGAAATTGATCACTTGCCTCCTTAGATGTTGAACCTTACTAATTGGAAAGAACTTCTCGCAAAACTTCTTCGTCAACTTATTCTAATTGCCTTCAACTTCAAAGGACGCAAACGAGTACCATGTCTTTGCATTGCCAGCAAGTGAGTAGGGAAAGAGATTCCATTTGAACCATTCATCGGGGACTCCTTCTTGATGCACCGTGTTGCATAGCGTCATGAAATGCCTTATGTGTCTATATGGGTTCTCCGTAACCATCCCTTCAAACGGGTTTGCCGCCACCATCTCAATGATCTTGGATTTAATCTCATACTTGGTCGCTTCGAGCTTCGAATCCGACTCTTGTACTTTTATGTCTTCACATCGAGGGCTAGCGTAATCCCTTAGTGATTTCTCCGGTTCTTCCACGGGTTGATTAACGAACGCCATCTAGACAATAAGATAAAAACAAAAACAAAACAAAGCGTTTTTCTAGATAATAGGTGTTAGATATAGCAAACAAAAGATAAACTAAATATAAAATTAAGTTAGATGCAAATCAAACGATGTAAACTAGCTTGCTCCCCGGCAACGGTGCCAGAAAAAGGGGCATGTTGACGGATAAAAGACGTATCCCTCTACGATCCTCAAGCGTATGGACCCCACACCTTTTCACCACGGGATTCCCAAGGTTCTTGTCAATCCGCGGAGCAAGGGGATTACAAGAGTTCAATCTACTTTCACACTCTAACTACTCAAACTCTAACTATGATTAAACTAGAAAACAACTAAACTACACTAGAGAGAATGATTAAGATATCAAGATAAAAGACACTCGCCCATGGGTCTACGATACTAGAACATGCAATCGCTTAAAGACATGAAAACCAATCTAATCTATTGGGGTTGTGACCACGGTTTCGCCCTTTCCCTCCTCTCGTACTGTCACTACGCGAAGGTATTCATGACTAGACCTATGATGGACACGGCGTATTGAATGGATCCAAGGAAGCATTGGAGCTCTTACTCCCTTTACGGCATGGTAGCTAACCTTAAGCATTAAAGTATATTCAACACAAGATGATAGATAGATAATCCGACAAAGTACAATTACATCTCAAGATCGATTACAACCCATGGACGAATAAGGAGATTACCCCATCAAGGTGCTGGACATAGCACCGTTGATCATGGTTTCCCTCCCGACGGTGTCTTCCTTCTTCTCCACGTGTGGGTGCTTCCTTTGAGGTGGACGATTTCCCTCCGGAGATATTCCTCCTCTCTCTAGCTTGTGGATGGCCTCCTGGTGCGAATGGCTCTCCCCCTGTCGAATGGTGGCGCCTCCAGGGTTTTAGGGTTGAAAATCCTTCGGGTGCAAGGAGGGGGGGGGGGTCGAACCGGCCACCGAAGTGGGCTGGGCTGGCCGGCCTAGGCCGACCGGCCCGGGCCCACCTCGGCCGGTTCGATCGCCCCCTTCGCTCCCGTGGGTCCTCATGTAATTATGTACTTTGCCCCCTCCACTTGCATGATTTTGACGATGTCATCCTCACGTCCAAGATGGAGGTTCTCTTCGCATGAAGTTCGGTCTTTTACGCTTCAATCCCCGGGGGTGTTCCTCGTAGCACATCGGTCCTTTCCACCATTGGAAGTGATTTCATCAAGCTCATGAACACGGACAAGACTCCGTAAATGCTCCTTTGAACTTGTTGCAAATCCGTCCTTTATGTCCATGTTTTCCTACATAAACACAACACTTCCAAATGCATGCACATAGATGAACTTGGTATATGATCAGTTTGCCTAGTGGCGGGTTAGTTCCATAATCAAATCCAAACCAAAGTGTAATGAACATGCTAGGTGTACCAAAATACACTGTCAACAGGCAACGAGCGAAGCCCCGCGCGGCAGCCACAGCCATGGAGCCGCAGCAGGTGGCGACGGCCACGACGGCAGTCACGACCATGGCGGTCACCGTGCCGTCAACTTTGTTGGCGCCTGCCCCTGCCGGCGGTCCTTAGGTGGCGGTGGTGGAGATCCCGGACGACGACGTCCCGCCGCCGGGATGCGACCAGTGGGTGAGCCAGCCCATTTCAGCCCCCGAGCCCCCGACGGGGGTACTCATGATGAGGGAGGACGGTTGCATGGTGTCGAGGCGCCCGACGCACGGCGCTGAGGCCTCGTCGTCACGCGTCGCCCTTCCAGCTTCGGGCGGCCCCGCGGTGCATCCGGAGCGAGGAGCGGGGAGCTCGTCGTCACGCCGCCGGCTCACTTCGCCAGTGCCCCGGCCGAGCAGGCGCTGTGGCAGGATTTCCGCGACCATGGCGCCACGCTCAACCGGGCGCTGAATGAAGCGCTACGGATCCACAGAGGTCCCGCATGGTGCGTCTTCCAGGTTAGTGATTTTTCGCCGGGTTTCGTGGTTTTTTCCCTTTGCTTCTTCCGCGCTTGTGCTTTTCCTGACCCCGTCTTCTCTCGCCTTGCCTGTCGGCGGCAGGATTTGGAGCGTCGTGCCCGGGAGCGGTACGACACTCTCGATCGCCTCGACGCCGAGCTCAACTGGTACCAGGAGCAACACAACGCCCTCGACACCCTTGTCGAGGCGCTGAGGACCCCTGACCGGTGGCTGGTGTATCGGGCGGAGGCCCTGCGGGATCAGCCCCTGGAGCTGGACGCCAAGGCTGCGGAGGACGTTCCTGCGGTCGAGAAGGTGAAGGCGGTGCTCGTGGACCGAGACGAGGCGCTCCACAAGGCGCGGGAAGACCCGGCGGGGGTGTGCACCGTGGCGGCGGAGTGGGAGGCCGAGGTGGTCTCTGTTCGTGCCCAGCTCCAGTAGGACCGCGCGGCCCTCGGGGGAGCGCGGGCCTGGCAGAGTCAGGCCGAGGAGAAGGCCAAGGAGGCCGAGGGGCTGAAGACTAGCCTGGCGGAGAAGGTCGTCGCGCTCGCCATGACGGAGGAGCAGCTTCGTCAAGAACAAGTCGCGCGTCAGCTGGCGGAGGTGCAGCTCCAGCAAGAGCGGGCTGCCCTCATCGAGGCCGGTGCTACGCTCGAGCGGGAGCACTTGGCGCAAGAAGAGGCGCTGGGTCAGCTCCAGTAGGAGCGCACCGCGCTCGAGGGGGTGCAAGTGACCCTCAAGCAGCGGGAGGACGAGGCCTCGAAGCTCAACGGGGAGTTGGTCCAGCTCAGCGTCTCACTAGCGGACGCACGCCAGTCCCTCGAGGAGCAGGCGGCCGAGGACGCGCGCCATGCCCTCGAGGTGGAAAAGAAGCATGTTGAAGGTGAGTTATCTTCCGTCCATTTTCTCACTTGTCGATTTGCCTTTTGGGGATCCGCTCCCAACTTTCCTTTTCTTGTTCGTGGTTTTCGTGCTGCGCGGACCGCCACGGGGAATGCGACCACCCGGGCGGGCGGGGCGTGCGGACGGCCTATAACTCCTCTCAACAGGAGTTGGAGGAGTTGCGGGCCGCCACCCTCGAGGTCTGCCAGGAAGTTGAAGAAGGCGAGGCGCAGGCCGGGAGCTCACTCGCGAGTCGCCTACGCGCCCTCGGTGGGCATGTTTCCCAGCACATGCGCTGCGCCCTTCACCTGGGTGTCAAGAAGGTCGACTTCGAGGCCGTGTCCTTGGGCTACGTCGTCCCGGTCAGCGTTGAAGATGACATGGCGATGAACCGCACGGACGCGCTCGCCGCCACTGCTGCTGACATGCTCATCGAGGACTTCATCGACTTCTTGTTCCCAGACGCTCCTAGCGCCGGCGTGTAGGGCATACTCCCCGGGTACCCATGCAAGGAAGGATGAAGACGGACTCCTACTTGAATTCCCCTGTAATCCTACTAGGACTTGTACCGTGTAATCCTAATAGAACTCCTGCCTTGTAACCGACTAGGAACCCGCCCCTGGACTATATAAAGGAGGGTCGGGTACCTAGCCGGGCACCTGATCTCAACCAACACCAAGCGCAGGGCGCCATACTTGATCTCCAAACAGGACGTAAACAGGACGTAGGGTTCACCACCTTGGCAACCCGAACCTGTATAAATCTTGTGTCTCGTGTCCTTGTGCATACCTTCGAGTTCTCGGTCTCCCGATCACGATCCCCACCGCACAATCTACTACCTCGGGTACCCCCTTGGTAGGTTTGCACCGACAGCCAGCACGCCAGGTAGGGGTGATCATCACCACCAGGCGAATTCGAAGGACCACATCCATCAAGATTAAACTACCGCGGCTGCTTGTTGTACCTCAGCAACGGCCGACACGACGACTCGTTGAATCTATTTGTGTGCGAGTTCCGGACGGATTCAATTTCAACTTTATTCGGCAACTCGCACTCATTCATCATCAAGTCCGAAGCCTACCAGATTTTGACTTTGGAAGCTGCATCCGAGCTAACCTGCTACTGTCCACATCGATATCAAGGTGGTCGTAAGACTATTTTTTCGTGTCCGAATTGAAGTCCAACTCTGTATCCAACTCCAAGACAAAGGGCACTCCATATCGCCGTAGCGCGGCATCCCTACACTGCACTCCAAGACGAAGCAAGCCGGAGCGAGCACCCAGTGCGGCCTCTTTGTTTCTAAAAGCAAAAAAAGAAAAAAAACAATCCGCTCACACTCCCGCGCGGCAAGCATCAACGGAACAGATACCCATGCATGTGAGGTTAGAAATTTCAACTTGGTGCAACTCAGCTACATGCACACACCAGAAGCTACCAAGGATTCTCCAAGTTCCTTGCTCCATGCATCCGGAAGACGTTCGTGAGTACCACTACATCAACTCTGGGCCGCATGAACCTGTGTACGACTACTCCAATTACGCCATGCGCCGCGACTAGTCGTCTCCGGTCGCACGCGCTCTACGTCAACCTCGCCGTGCACCGCGACTACTCGTCTCCGGCCGCGCGCTCTACATCAACCTCGCCATGCGCCGCGACTACTCCTCTCCGGCCGCACGCGCTCTACCTCAACCTCACCGTGTGCCGCGACTACTCGTCTCCGGCCGCACGCACTCTACATCAACCTCGTCGTGCGCCGCGGGTACTCATCTCCACTCTCCCGTGCGGCGATCTACGCCGCCTCCGTCGCGCGTCCCGGGTGCCTCGGCATGTCGCGCGGCTCGTCACGCGACTCGTCGCGCCGCTCATCGTCGACTACTCCGCCTCGCGCGAGCTCGTCGTCGACAACTTCACCTCGGCGCGCGTCCGGTTGCCTCGGCACGTCGCGCGGCTCGTCACGCGGCTCGTCGCGCCGCTCGTCATCGACTACTCCGCCTCACGTAGGTTCGCCGTCGACTATTTCTCCTACGCCGCGCGTCCGGGGTGCCTCGGCACGTCTCGCGCGGCTCGTCACGCGGCTCGTCGCGCCGCTCGTCGTTGATTACTCCGCCTCGCGCGAGCTCGTCGTCGTCGACTTCACCTCCGTTGCGCGCCGGGTGCCTCGGCACGTCGCGCCGCTCGTCGTTGACTACTCGGCTCGTCGCGCCGCTCGTCGTCGACTACTTCGCCTCCGCCGCGCGTCCGGGGTGCCTCGGCACATCGCGCGGCTCGTCATGCGGCTCGTCGCGCTACTCGTCGTCGACTACTCCGCCTCGTGCGGGCTCATCGTCGACTACTTCACCTCCGTCGCGCGCCGGGTGCCTCGGCACGTCACGCGCGCTCGTCGTCGACTGCTCGCCTCCCGCCTCGCGCCGCTGCGGGTGCCTCGGCTCATCACGCCGCTCGTCGTCGATTACTGCGCCTCGGCGAGGCTCGTTGTTGACTACTCCGGCTCGTTGCGCGCTCGTCGTCGACTGCTTCGCCTCCGCCGCGCGTCCCGGTGCCTCGGCACGTCGCGCGACTCGTCACGCGACTCGTCGCGGCTGCTCATAGTTGACTACTGCGCCTCGCGCGGGCTCATCGTCGACTACTTCACCTCCGTCGCGCGTCCGGGTGCCTCGGCACGTCACGCGGCTCGTCACGCGGCTCGTCTCGCCGCTCATCGTCGACAACTCCGCCTTGCGTAGGCTCGTCGTCGACTACTCCGCCTCGCGCAGGCTCGTCGTCGACTACTCCGCCTCGCGCGAGGCTCGTCGTCAACTACTTCGCCACCGCCGCGCGTCCCGGGGTGCCTCGGCACGTCGCGCGGCTCGTCACGCGGCTCGTCGCGCCGCTCGTCGTCGATTACTCTACCTCGCGCGGAGCTCGTCGTCGACTACTTTGCCTCCGCCGCGCGTCCCGGGGTGCCTCGGCACGTCACGTGGCTCGTCACGCGGCTCGTCACGCCGTTCGTCGTCGAGTACTCCGCCTCGCGCGAGGCTCCTCGTCGACTACTTCGCCTCGCCGCGCGTCCGGGGTGCCTCGGCACGTCGCGCGGCTCGTCATGCGGATCGTCGCGCCGCTCGTCGTCGGACTACTCGGCTCGTCGCGCGCTTGTCGTCGACTACTCGGCTCGTCGCGCCGCTCGTCGTCGACTACTTCGCCTCCGCCGCGCGTGCGGGTGCCTCGGCACGTCGCGCGGCTCGTCGCACGGCTCGTCCCGTGGCTCGTCGCGCCGCTCGTCGTCGACTACTCCGCCTCGCGCGGCTCGTCGTCGACTACTTCGCCTCCGTCGCGCGTCCGGGTGCCTCGGCACGTCGTGCGGCTCATCGAGCGGCTCGTCGCGCCGCTCATCGTCGACTACCCCGCCTCGCGCAGGCTCGTCGTCGACAACTTCACCTCCGGCGCGCGTCCGGTTGCCTCGGCACGTCACGCGGCTCGTCACGCGGCTCGTCTCGCCGCTCGTCATCGACTACTCCGCCTCACGCAGGCTCGTCGTCGACTATTTCGCCTACGCCGAGCGTCCGGGTGCTTCGGCACGTCGCACGGATCGTCACATGGCTCGTCGCGCCGCTACACGTCGACTACTCCGCCTCGCGCAGGCTCGTCGTCGACTACTCTACCTCGCGCAGGCTCGTTGTCGACTACTTCGCCTCCGCCGCACGTCCGGGTGCCGAGGCACGTCACGCGTCTCATCACGCGGCTCGTCGCGCCACTCGTCGTCGACTACTCGCGCCTCGCGCGAGCTCGTCGTCGACTACTCGCCTCGCGCGGGCTCTTCGTCGACTGCTTCGTGCGTGCCCACGCGTCCGGGTGCCTCGGCATCGCGCGGCTCGTCACGCGGCTTGTCGCCCCCGCTCGTCGTCGACTACTCCGCCTCGCGCGGGCTCGTCATCGACTACTTCGTACGCGCCGCGCGTCCCGGGGTGCCTCGGCACGTCGCGCGGCTCGTCACGCGGCTCGTCGCGCCGCTCGTCGTTGACTACTGCGCCTCGCGCGGGCTCGTCGTCGACTACTTCGCCGTCGCGCGCGCGCGTCGGGTGCCTCGGCACGTCGCGCGGCTCGTCACGCGGCTCGTCGCGCCGCTCGTCGTCGACTACTCCGCCTCGCGCGAGCTCGTCGTCGACTACTTCGTCCGCGCGCGCGTCGGGGTGCCTCGGCACGTCGCGCGGCTCGTCACGCGGCTCGTCGCGCCACTCGTCGTCGACTACTCCGCCTCGCGCGAGCTCGTCGTCCACTACTTCGCCCTACGCCACGCATCCGAGGTGCCTCGGCACGTCGCGCGGCTTATCACGAGGCTCGTCGCGCCGCTCGTCGTCGACTACTCCGCCTCCGCCGCGCGTCCAGGTGCCTCGGCACGTCGCACGGCTCATCACGCGGCCCGTCGCGGCGCTCGTCGTCGACTACTCTACCTCGCGCGAGCTCGCCGTCGACTACTCTGCCTCACGCAGGCTCGTTATCGACTACTTTGCCTCCGCCGTGCGTCCGGGTGCCTCGGCACGTCGCGCGGCTCATCACGCGGCTCGTCGCGCCGCTCGTCGTCGACTACTTCACGTCGTGCGGCTCGCCGCGCGGCTCGTCGCACCACTCATCGTCGACTACTCCTCCTCGTGCGGGCTCGTCGTCGACTACTTCGCCTCCGCCGCGCGTGCGGGTGCCTCGGCACGTCGCGCGGCTCGTCACGCGGATCGTCGCGCGGCTCGTCGTCTACTACTTCGCCTACACCGCGCGTCTGGGTGCCTCGGCACGTCGCGCGGCTCATCGCTTGTCGTCAACTTCTTCGCCTACACCGCGCGACCGGGTGCCTCAGCTCGTCACACGGTTCGTCGCGCCGCTCGTAGTCGACTACTCCGCCTCGCGCAGGCTCGTCGTCGACTACTTCGCCTCCGCCGCTCGTCCGGGTGCCGAGGCACGTCGCGCGGCTCGTCACGCGGTTCATCGCGCCGCTCGTCGTTGACTACTCCGCATCGCGCAATCTCTTTGTCGACTACTCTGCCTCGCACAGGCTCGTCGTCGACAACTCCGCCTCGCGCAGGCTCGTCGTCGACTACTTCGCCTACGCCGCGCGTCCTGGTGCCTCGGCTCGTCACGCGGCTCATCGCTTGTCGTCGACTACTTCACCTACGCCGCGCATCCAGGTGCCTCGGCACATCGCACGGCCCGACACGCGGCTCATCGTCAACTATTCCGTGCACCACGACTTCGTCTTGCGGCCACGCTGGCTCTACTTCAGCCACGCCGTGCGTCGTGACTACTTGTCTCGCGGCAACACTGGCTCTACTTCGAGTACGTTGCGCTCCGCCATGGCGTCGTCTTCCGGTCGCATCACGTCAACCATTCATCTCGACTAGTTTTCCAAACTAGTCGAGAACGGCAGTCACGCCCCCAACAACTAGTCAGAATCAACTCTGACTAGTCAACTTCAGCAACAACCGTCGCGACTCCATCGCCAACCGCCACGGCTTCATCAACAGTCTGCCCAGGCAGCAACAGCTAAGTCATTTATTTAAATGATTACTGCTTTCTTTTTCTTGGATTGTTCTCCTCATCATATAGGAGTACTTGCCGACTACTCATTAGTGTACGCTCCTCGGTGGGTTTTCACGGGAGCTACACTCTGCTGACTACTCTTGGGGTATATCAATCAAGTCACCACGAGCCTACTTCATCAACTCGGGGGCTATCCCAAGAAGGCAGCTTCTAAAGTCCACTACGCGTGGCAATCTAAAGTCGACTTCTAAAGTCGCATTCTAAAGTCCGCTCCGTGCGGCAACTTAAAGTCGACTCCGGTCGCATCTTCGCCTGCTTCGGTGGCATACTACGTGTGTAAGCTTCGATGGAACCTAGCTGTAAGTGGCCCTCGCGTCCTGGCAACGATGGTTCCTAGCTGCATGTGGTCTTCACACTCTGTACCTTGGGTCTGAAATCCATGGCCCAGGTACACAAGTCGACTCCGGTCGCACCCTTCAAGTCCACTACGGTGGCACCCGTACCTTGGGTCTGAAATCCATGGCCAAGATACATAAGTCGACTTTGGTCACACCTTCAAGCCCGCTCTGGCGGCAACTGTACCTTGGGTCTGAAATCCATGGCTCAGGTACTTAAGCCCACTCCGGTGGCACAAGCCCACTCCGGTGGCACAAGTCGACGCTAACGGTCGCACACAAGCCCACTCCGGTGGCACAAGTTGACGCTAACGGTCGCACCCAAGCCCACTCCGGCGGCACAAGCCGACTTCGGTCGCAATCTTAAGCCCGCTCCGGCGGCAAAACTACTCGTTTTCTCTAATTTTTTATTCGCTTTGGCTTTTCAGAAAGTGCTTTTCGTTTTTTCATCTTAAGTCCATCCCGTGTGGCACAAAGTCGACTACTGTAGTCGCATCTCAAAGTCCGCTCTATGAGGCAATCTAAAGTCGACTTCGGTTTTCAAGTCGCATATCAAAGTCCGCTCCACGCGGCATCCTAAAGTCGACTTCGGTTTTCAAGTCGCATTTCAAAGTCCGTTACGCGCGGCACAAAGTCGACTCTGGTTTTCAAGTCGCACTAAAGTCCGCTCTACCGGCATCTAAAGTCGACTTCGGTCGCATCTAAAGTCCGCTCTGACGGCACGGCTACTTCTCAAGCTCCACGGCTCGATGCCAACTTACTACTCGGAATATCTCCAGCTCGGGGGTTACACTCAAATTACTACTCGAGGATGACTTCAGCAGGCTTCGCTCGCTCTCAAGCTCGGGGGCTCCGCACCAACAACTACTCGACGTGGCTCATATGGCTCTCTTATCTCGAGGGCTACACACTGCAAGAGTGCTTGGATGATGGCTTTCGTGGATACTGAAGACCCTTGGATTGATTACCTAATCATTTCAAGGCTCGGGGGCTGCTATGCTACACCCATCATTCAATTTTTTCAAGACGGAAGATTCAGAATCAAGATTGACCCTCAGCTAGAGTCTGCAACTCAAACTAAGGCTTGGGGGCTACTCCATATGGAGTGCGATTTTGCAACCACACTTCCATATAATCTCGACTTCAAGACAGATGAGGTGGACCACCTTCCAGCCTCGTGGCAGTTCAAGTACTATTGAAGACTTCTCCAAGCAGTACTCGAGGACGCTCAAGAACTACTCGCAGAGGCTTCAAGACTACTCGAACTACTACACTCGACTACAATGTGCTCGGGGGCTTGTCGGGCATACTCCCCGGGTACCCATGCAAGGAAGGATGAAGACGGACTCCTACTAGAATTCCCCTGTAATCCTACTAGGACTTGTACCGAGTAATCCTACTAGAAGTCCTGCCTTGTAACCGACTAGGAACCCGCCCCCTGGACTATATAAAGGAGGGCCGGGTACCTAGCCGGGCTCCTGATCTCAACCAACACCAAGCGCAGGGCGCCATACTTGATCTCCAAACAGGACGTAGGGTTCGCCACCTTGGCAACCCGAACCTGTATAAATCTTGTGTCCCGTGTCCTTGCGCATACCTTCGAGTTCTCGGTCTCCTGATCACGGTCCCCACCGCACAATCTACTACCTCGGGTACCCCCTTGGTAGGTTTGCCGGTCTAAAACACCAACAGCGACCCTCAAGCCTGAAGACCATTGGGCGTTCAAGCCCTTTTTTGTTCAAACATTAGTATTCGGGCCGTGTGGCCGTGTAATGAACAACTACCTATTTGAAACATTTTGTAAATCGAAGTAATGCTTTTTATTTCGCTTGTCACGCTGTTCCGTCGTTCTTTTCCTTTGCCCAGATGAATTTGAGCTGGGGAGGTTCAATTCCACGAGTAGCCCGCTTGTCCAGAGGCGAGGGAGAAGGGTCGTATCCTTGCGGAGACGTAGGCTGTCTCCGGCTCGCGTGTCTTTTCTCCTTGGCCGCTCGCGCCCCGCCCGAATTTGCCCGAGGCTTAGGTCAAGCCGTACTTAGCACGTTTGCGGTTTTTTTGCGAAAAAATGGGACCATTTTTCGAGGGGGGAATGCCCCCCGTAGTAGCCCCCGAGGATGACTTGGTTTTCTGGGGAAAACCAAGTTGCCCTTTAACTTTATTAGTTCAAAAGAGTTTACATTTGTACAGCCAACTGGGGTGTTGGGTATGTAGTTTACAAAAAAGAACTTGGAAATCCTTTCTAAGGGTAGAAGCAACGTAGCTGTTGGATGTTCCAAGCATTGGTGAGTTCTTCGCCGTCCTCCTTGGCCAGCTTGTATGTGTAGGGCTTGAGCACTTTCACCACGACGTAGGGTCCCTCCCATGGGGTTGACAGCTTGTGGCGGCCTCGATTGTCTTGGCGCAGCATTAGGACCAGGTCTCATTCGTTGAAGTCTCGGCGCCGTACCTTCCGGGCTTGGTAGCACCTCAGAGCATGCTGGTATCTCGCGGAGTGCATCAGGGCCATGGTGCGGGCTTCGTCCAGTTGGTCCAGCGAGTCCTCACGGGCTCGCTGGTTGGTTCCCTCGTCGTAGCCCCGGACTCTAGGCGATTCGTATTCCAGGTCCGTGGGGAGGATAGACTCGCGGTGCTCCTGGAGCCATTTCCAACAAGACTTATTCGACCGTCGAAGATCCGGGCTTCGGACCCTACGGGATCATGCGGGTTGGCACGCTCCACCGACCCGCGGTACGTGGGTGTGCCCGCCGCCCAATCGACGCGGATGTGGAACTTGTTGCAAAACTCGAGGAACTTCTTGCCCGTGAATTGGGACGCCCGTGAATTGGGACCCGTTGTCGGTGATGATGGAGTTGGGCACTCCAAACCGGTAGATGATGTCGGTGAAGAACGTCACGGCCTGCTTCGCCCTGAGATTCGTGATTGGGCGCACCTCAATCCACTTGGAAAATTTGTCGATGGCAACCAGTAGGTGGGTGAAGCCCCCGGGCGCTTTTCGCAAGGGCCCGACGATGTCCAGCCCCCACACGGTGAAAGGCCACGTGACGGGGATGGTTTGGAGGATGTGTGCAGGAAGGTTGGTCTTGCGGGTGTAGAACTGGCACCCTTCGCAGGTGCGCACTATCTCGCTGGCATCAGCGACCGCAGTGGGCCAGTAGAAGCCTTGGCGGAACGCGTTGCCCACGAGGGTGTGTGGCGCCGTGTGGTGGCCGCATACACCCGTGTGGATGTCTTGAAGGAGCTCGCGCCCCTGAGGGATGAGTACGCATCACTGCAAGACGCCCGACGCGGCGCGCTTGTACAGCTCGTCGTTGACGAGGGTGAACGACTTGGCCATCCTGGCGATGCGTCTGACCTCGAACCGGTCCTAGGGGAGTTCCCCTCGATCCATCCAGGCGATGTATTTGTCTCGCCAGTCCTCCGCGCGGGGGACTGGCTCTGTGTCCATGTCTTCGGCCTCGCCCGCGCCATACCCCTCGAGTAGAGAGAGTACGAACGCTTCATTCGAGGGGTCCTCGTCCATAGGCTCCGCGCCTGTTGGGTCCGAGGGAGCCCCCCGAGAGTTCCTCCTGGCTCGAGGGGGTTGGCTCAAGGTTGACAGACGGTTTAGCGACATCCCGCGCAAAAACGTTCGGGGGAATGGTGATTCGCCCCGACGCGATCTTGGCGAGCTCGTCTGCCTACTTGTTGTACCGGCGGGGCACGTGATTGAGCTATGTGCCATAGAATTTATCCTCGAGGGCCCACACGGCATTGCAGTACGCCTCCATCGTGTCGTGGCAGCTCGCGTTCTTCATGACCTGGTCGATCACGAGCTACGAGTCTCCCCTCACGTCGAGGCGCTTGATGCCCGTCTCGATGGCAATTCTGAGGCCGCAGAGGAGGGCCTCGTACTCTGCCATGTTGTTCGACGTGGGGAAGTGTAAGCGCACTGCGTACCTCATGTGCTCCCCGAGGGGTGAGATGAAGAGCAGGCCCGCGCCCGCCCCTATTTTCATCACCGACCCGTCGAAGTAGAGGGTCCAGCACTCGGCCTGGATCTGCGGCGGCGGCAGCTGCGTGTCCGTTCATTTGGCGACGAAGTCCACCAGGATCTGAGATTTGATCGCTTTGTGCGGCGCATAAGCGAGCGTTTCGCCCATTAGCTCCACCGACCACTTGGCAATCCTTCCTGCCGCGTCCGGGTTCCGTATAATCTCCCCCAACGGAAAGGAGGAGACCACCGTGACCGGATGGGCCTCGAAGTAGTGGAGAAGTTTGCGTCGTGCGAGCCCCACTGCGTAGAGCAGCTTTTGGATCTGCGGGTAACGCGCCATGGTTTCGGACAGCACTTCGCTGATGTAGTACACCGACCGTTAGACTGGTAGGGCGTGTCCCTCCTCCGCACGCTCTACCACGATGACAGTGCTGACCACCTGAGTGGTTGTGGCGACGTAGAGGTACAGAGGCTCGTCGCCTCGAGGCGGCGTTAGGATCGGGGCGTGGGCGAGCGTCGCCTTCAGCTTGTCAAGCGCCTCCTGGGCCTCGACGGTCCAGGAGAAGTGCCCGTCCTTCTTCAGGAGCCGGTAGAGGTGTAAGCCCTTCTCGCCGAGCCGCGAAATGAAGCGGCTCAAGGCGGCAAGGCACCCCAACACCTTCTGGACCCCCTTCAGGTCTCGAATCGGACCCATTCGTTCGAGGGCAGCAACCTTCTCGGGGTTGGCCTCGATGCCTCGCTGGGAGACAATGTATCCTAATAGCATGCCTCGCGGCACGCTGAAGACACATTTTTCGGGGTTCAATTTCACCCCGTTGGCCCGTAGGCAGTCGAATGCGATGCGGAGGTCGTCAACCAGGTGGTCCACCTTCCTGGTCTTCACGAATATATCGTCTACATACGCCTCAACGGTTCGCCCGATGTGGTCTCCGAAGACATGCTGCATACATCGCTGGTAAGTAGCACCTGCATTTCGGAGACCAAACGGCATCGTCACGTAGCAATACATCCCGAACGGCATGATGAACGAAGTCGTGAGCTGGTCGGACTCTTTCATCTTTATTTGGTGGTACCCGGAATAGGCATCAAGGAAGCATAAGAGCTTACACCCCGCAGTCGAGTCAACGATTTGATCGATCCGTGGCAAAGGAAAAGGAACTTTAGGACATGCTTTATTCAAACTAGTGTAATCTACTCACATCCACCACTTCCCATTCTTTTTCTTAACTAGTACAGGGTTAGCTAGCCACGTAGGGTGGAACACTTCCTTTATGAACCCGGCCTCGAGGAGCTTCCACAGCTCTACTCCGATCGCCCGGCGCCGCTCTTCATCAAAGCGGCGTAGCCGTTGTTGCATGGCGCGGGAGTGAGGTAGGATGTCAAGGGAGTGCTCGTAACAAACCGGGTTTTCGGTGAGGAAAACCCGACTCACTGTACCATTGTGATAGTCCCTGGATCGGTAAGCTATCACGTACGAACTCATTACGAGAATAATATCATTTCCATACAACGAAATCGAGTACAAATCATAATATTTACATCCGGAACAACTCGGTATACGAATTTAGTACAAGCCCCTTGGGCTGAGCGACAAGTAGAAATCCTGCGTAGCGGTAGCTAGGGCTTCAAGTCTTCATCTTCCGTCTTCACCACAAGCATCCTTGAGCGAAGCAACGCAACCCTCCCTTCATGGATTCTCCGAACTCGGACTCTCAAGCCAAGTCTAATCCTGCACACTCACAAAACTATCCCCAAGGAACGGGATAGGTTCACGTCACCGATCGTATGCGCTTTAAGTGGCCTATCTCTAAGGGGTAGGAAAAGTGACAAGGTAGAAGCTCGGGTTTCCTATGCGAGCGGCGGCAAAGCATAAATAGAAAACATCTCCATATCAGTCCCAAACCATTCTCTCAAACACGGCTCGGAACGACCGGTACCCCGAGGGCCCCGTCTCCACATCCTATCTCCATCTAGGGTCGATGCGAGAACTTCCTCTCCTCGCACCTCAATGATTGCAATCGGATCGACGAGGTAGAGGGAGCCACTCTCCTCTAACCGGCGCAACCACGGCTCACCACACTCTCAACTACGGGGGGGAGGTAGAAATCCCAAAACATGAGGAACGAACATGTCTTCAAGGTTTGTCGTGACCGAGGACGCGGCTATACGTATAGATCGAACAACTGCGAGAGCGTGTACACCCGTACCCAACCGGGATGGAATCCGGCCGGTAGCTAGTCGGCCCGAACCCACCCTACCGTGCGAACTCTCGGTAGTTACGGCCCCACCACCGCATCCGGCCCTCAAAGCGATCCCCCTCGCAAAGGGAATTGCACCGAAGCGTGAAATGCTCCCGTGTGGCCACACGGGGAGACGCTCCGAGAGGGTGGTCTCACCTCCACCGCTCCCCCACGGATACCCTCTATCCTTCCTAAGCGAGGTATGGTTCCGCACTTGCCGAGCTCAACTCGGCCCTAACCCCACTCTCGGTGGGGGGTGGGGTGTACGAAAGTCCTATCGACAAGTTGATCCACTCGGTTTCAGACCGGGGCAAGCTCATGTCCTCCATCCGCAAGTAAAACCCCAACACCTAGGCTCCGAAAACCGTCAAAGCAGGGATACACTGAGGAGTGCACCCCTATCCCCGATCCCAGATCAGTTGTTTCGAGCTCACCCCCGCCAAAGTACCCAAAACGCCTTCTCCTGCCGGTTTTTACCCCACACACGCCAAGAACCACTATTCACATCCCAAACACATGCATCGCGAAGCTCAGCGCATATACACGCTTATATAAACATATATAGTAGTAGGACAATCAAGGACAGGATAATAAAAGAAGGCAGTGCAAGGTTCATCATAATCATGCGAGTAAGTAAAGCACTAGCATACTACATAGCAATGCCTAATGGGTATTCAGAATCAGTCGGGCGTGAACACCTGTGTGCAAGTAGTCGTCGGAGTTTTCCGTAGCTGTACTTGACCTTCTGGCTCGACTCCTCAGCTCCGGGAATTCCTAGATTCGCAAATATAAATAAACACGTTGTCTAGATGCAAATAACTCCAAAGAGAAGCAATAAAGAACCAAATAAACTCCAAACGCTAGCCTAACGGGTGCTTCATGATTTTAGAAGAATACAGAAACTGATTTCATATTTTTCTAAGGTAGAGACAATTTATTATTGATTTTCAAATAAATAAATATTTTATTCATTTAATTTATTGTGATGAAGCACATAAAACACAAGTCAGCAAATTAGAGAACCATAAGCTGGGTTTTGGGTGGGTTTGCATGGTAGATCGACTAGTCAACGATCGGTGTTGACCGGGTAAATTAAGGTCGAGAGGTCAACCGGACCCCACAAGTCACCCTGTGGGTCCCGTAGGGCAGATTGCAGAGATTGAGCAGGATGGATTAGATGCTCAAGGTCACAACACTCGGTCTCACCAGTCACAGCTTGGTTAAGGATTGGAAGGGCATTAGTGCCACAGTTGCTAACTTTCGGAACTGAAACGATTTGGATGAACAGGGAACAAGCTAGCATGTTCATGGCCTACGGGATCACACGCATCGTGTCTTGCTAGAAAAGATCGAGATTAGGCTCTTGTGAGATTAAAGCTCAGAGGGCCAAAGTGGTAGCTCAAAGGAGGGTGCTAGCAAGGCGAGACAAAGATAAACTAGGAAAGGTATTATCATGCCTAGATACGTGGCGACAGCTCACAAGAGATGGAATGGTTAACTCGTGACTAATATTGGGTGACAAAGCGGAAAGTTAAGCTTCAGAGTGCTACGAGGCAGGTACTAGTGATGCGGCAACGACCATGGCGAGGCAGCTAGGTTGTGGCTCGGGGTTGCCGTTCGTGAAGCAGTGGCCTCTGCTCACGACACGGTCGTCCATCACGGGCGACACCCTGGCTCCAAGCTCTCGACACGGTACACGCTTCACAGCACATAGCATCGTAGAGCAGAAGTGGGTTAGGCGCGAAGTAGCACAAAGAGGAGGTAGCGGTGTAGGAAAGGTAAGCGATGCGAACATAGGGTAGGATTCTGTTCGCAAAGACGCCAATGACTAGTTGCGGGGTTCAGGCGTCCCGGACCCACATAGTGCAGTGGCGGGCAGCGGCCACGAATTTCTACATCATGAATGCGAGGACGAAAAGGGCTCGGTTTGAGGGCAAGAGCGAGAGAAGGTCGGGATAGCGGCGAGCGTCCCGAATCATGAAACCCACGCAATTGGTTTCATAATTTCGGAGTTCCCGATAATTAGTCATGATTTTTGAAAGGGGAAAGGACTTATAAAGCATTTATTAAAACCTTTATTAAAACATAAAGGTATTTTAAATAAAACATGCTGACGTCAGCAGGACGTCAGCGGTCAGCAAGTCCGTGGGCTGCTATTGGGCCGAAAGAGTTAGTGGGCCAAAAACGACCCAACAGACTTGGCCCAACGGGCCCAATGGACCAAGTCTTCAGAACCTCCCCGAACTCTGCTTCCAAGGTCGGCTGGGTAACTAGCTGGATCAGATGGGCTTTCATGGGCTAGGAGGCCCAAACGAATAGCCCTTCAAGGTTTTTCTCACGACGAGTCTAGATTGGGTCCCCGGACTATGCTTGGGGTTCTCGCGGTGCTCTTCGATCTCCGCCGGGGTTCGAAGGCGCCCACGACGCCATGTAGCGAGTTCGTCCGAGGGCGACAACGGCGGTGCGACAAGGTTGCGCCGCCGAACGAGGGTTACGGCTTCGGTGAGCTCGGGGTGGACATGACGAAGCAAGGCGGGGGCAAGGTGCTCGATGGATTTCCCCCATAGGAAAGGCGGGCGGCAAATCTCGCCGGCGGCGGGGGTTCGGGCGCGGACGGCGGTGCGTTCCCTTACACAAAGGACGCCACGGCATGAAGGCCGATCGGCGACACGCGGCCTAGCACGGGCACAAAGGGGTTTGGTGGTGCGACGGCGGGACACGATCCGGCGGCGCGGCGCACGGCTCTCGCAAGCGGCTCGACGGCCGGGCACTCGTCGACACCTACGTGGTGCGAAGATCGAATAGAGATGGGGTGGTCACGGGTTGATTTGATGGCAACAAGGAAAATAGCGATGGCGCGCTGCGGGACATGACGGCGAGCTCCGGCTCGGCGGCCGAAGGCCGGCAACAAAGGCAAGCAAGGCGGCGTCTATGGGCGGTGCAAGAGAGGAAAAATAAAGCGGCACGAGAGGCTCACGGCTCACACAAAACATCAACCACGTTGTGGGCGTGCAAACATCAGGGCTTCGGCCATGGCAAACAAAGTCGTTGGCGTTCCAGGGAAAAAAAGAACGGGTGTGCTGCTCTAGCACAATCCGTCGAGCATGTCATGGGCATGCCACGGCTCGCATCTTCGGCATGCCGTCCAAGGCTTTGGCGGCCCGGGGGGGAGCAAAGAAAAGCTCGGCTCGAAGGCCGGCGTCACAGGCAAGTTGCAGGGTGAAAAGGAGGCGGCTTGGTTGAGCGGCTCACCATCGGGCTCGTGGGGGTCACGGCGAGGCAGGAAGAGGTTGTGGCCGTGGTGACTTGGTGCAGAGCAGGGGCGTTGTCGTGGTACAGCCCGCAGTCGTCGTCGGCGGCATCGATTCGCAGCGTCGTGGTACTCCCGGCGGTGAGCTTCGACGGCGCTCCAGAGTTCCACAGCCTCCGGGTCGGTGACGGCGTCCATGGCGTGGTGTCGGCGTACTCAGCGCCCTCTTGAGCGGCGCGGCGCTCCTGGGCAGCGGCGCCCTCGGCTCCTCGCGGCAGCGTCGTGGTTCGCGGCCACTCGTCCCTGGGCGTCGACGTGGTGGTGCTCCGCTCCCCCTTTTCCTTTCCCCTTCTTCTCTTCTTCCTCTGCTTTCCCTCTCTCTGCTTCTCGGTTACTGCGGTGCAAGGGGAAAATCCCCAAGGTGTGGCTGTGGTCCTGAGTGGCGAGGATGTGGAATCAAAGCACCGCGGCGCGGCCCAACTACTTCGGTGTGTGGTGGCTTCCCCATGGCGCGGCGCAAGGAGTGCACAGGTGCGGCACGCGGGAGCTTCGGGCGGGAGGCGAAGGCGCAGGAGGGGAGAGGCACTGGTGGCGGCTAGGGTTGGAGTGGTCGGGCGACCCCCCTGATTAAAGGCGCAGCAAGGTGAGGCAAGGGCAAAACTCCGCCCGCCGTTCATCCTTGGCATCCGTGCCTCGAGGGTGGCGTGGCGGCCATCAGAGGGTGCGGCGCTAGGGTTTGGAGGTGAGACGCGGGGGGTAGAGGAGGGATTTCCCCCCGAGGGAAAAGCGCGTGGAGGGCTCACGGGCGCGCACCGGCTCGGAACCGCCCGGGGAGCCGGTCCCATCGGGGACGTGTGCGCGGCGGCGCGCCTGTACGGCCGGAGGTAGGAGAAGGAGCCACGGAGGCACCGCCGATGGGTGGGGCTCGCGGGTCGGAGGGAAAAGGAAGGTGAGTGGCCGGCGGGGCCGGGCCGGGCCGACTAGGTGGGCCGGTTGGTGGGCTGTACGCAGAGAAGGTAGGGGTGCAGCCTGTTAATGGGAAGAAGGGTTGAGGGGCTGGTGATGGACTTCCGCGGCTGGGGTTAAGGCCCAAGTAATTGTTAACCTTTGCAAATAGTTTTAAATATATGGTTTGGATTATAATTTGGATTCGAATTCCATTCAAATCCAAACACCACACAAATGAACTCCAATCCAAATCCATGAAACTCCGACTCACAATTTACCATAGTTTGAAATTAATTTTTTTATATGGTTTTATTTTATAAGGGATTAAAGGTGAGAGGCTAGCAATTTGGTCTAAAATTTTGTAGTTCACAACTTCAATCAAAAAGTTTTTAAAAATTTGCAAAAATTCATACAAGGGAAAACATGCAAATTTCTGGTATGTTACAGACTCCCCCCCTCACAAGAATCTCGTCCTCGAGATTAAGGTCGTACCGGGTGCGATGTGGTCTTTCTCCAATGTGTCTTCTCCTTTGGCTTCTAGATGTCGATGATATTAATAACGCAAGTCTTTATCTTATATTAGCTTGATCCCATGTGAAGGCTTCCGAAGTTGAGGGCCAAGGCATGTCCCTTTATGTTAGATTCTTTAAGCCCTCCTCAAATAATCCGTATATCTCACGACTATACTCCGGTTCAAGCACGAGAGCAATTCCAACTACGGGCTAAATTTCCCTTAACACAATCCATCTTATCTAGCCGTGTTACATAGGCTGAGTAAAAGGTGGCATTCTCCTATTATCCCAATCCTCCTATCCGAGATCACGTCCCTTTTTTCACTCGGCTCATTCCAAAATTGTTTTATACGATCTTGGTCATACTCACATGACGTCCATTAAGTACTTTTAATCCAAATAGGCACGATTCTCCCACTTCTTCCCACATGAGGGAGTCGTACACCTTATGCCTAGCAAGTCCTGCAAACCTGATAAGCCAGGGTCTATCTCGCAGCCTATATTTAGTGGGATCCTTATGGCAAGATCTCATCCAAATTGTTGCCAGGTACCAACGCTTGCATTCTTAGCGTACCCATAGTGTTATCTTTGTCCAATATTGTCCGCATGTCCATATCCGGCACACTAAGCATGAATCGAATCTCGTCCCCAAAAGCTCTATTGGTCATCCATTCTTCGTTCAAGTCTTCATACACTCTTTAGTTTTCCCTAGTTTATCCCAAGAAATCCTCTTGAAACCATATCCATCTGGGATATGTTGAAGATATAGAATATTATTATCTCTCAATCCATAGGTCGATATCCTAATCTTCCAAATTATTAGTGCAATTGCACCTCTTATGGCGTGCACTCTCAGCAACTAGCTGAACCTGGATGAACTTAACTTCCTTCCAACTTCCTTCAGATGGATCTTCCCGAGAAAGTCGCATCTATTTTACTCATGCAGGTTTAGCAAACTCAGGATACATAGCTGATGTCAACCCTTAGGAATACCATCAAAACTTTAATCGATTCCTCAGAACGTTCTTCGTTATCATATCCGCGAGCAAGGGTCAGTTCTCTTGTCCAACTGTGGCGTGGATCAGGATCCTTCGCAATTTCTTTGTCTCATTTCTCTGGATGGCTTTCTCACCTTCTGGCATCCTGGAAGTATTTTTCGCTTGAAGGCCTTGCCATGCTATTCAACAATTCCTAACAAACTCACTTGTTTAAGTGAGCAATATTCCACACTTGTGCTCACAATTTATTCTTATACATTCTCCAATTGTGTGGTAGGTGCCAGATGCGTGGTCGTATAGATAATTTGTGTCCAGTAGTTGTCGAGTTAGTTCTCTTCTTTTTTTCTCTAGCTCATTACACGTTGTCCAGTAGGGCTCCTTTAACATCTGTTCATTCCATAAGTGGGATCGACTGAGCTTCGTACCTCATTCCAAATGTCGACCTCAATAACTCTTTTAGATGTCCTTCATGCATCATATTGCAAAAGCACAACTTGTGGTGCATTGTTGTTTCCGGCTTACACAGTAATTACAAAAGAACTACTTAGGGTGTAAGAGGTGTTAATCCAATAAAAATGACTCTAGGATGACTACTGGTGTCGTGCAAGCCTTGTATCCCTTGAGTTTCCTCATCCGAATCAATTCCCAAAACTCCAATAATACCTTTCAAGTCGAGGTATTGTCTACCTAGTTGTAATCCCCTATGCATGGATTCGTTACTTCCGAATGCATGACCGATGGTGCAATCCCTTAGTACTCGAGCGATTGTCCATCCGTGGAGAGTTCAATGTGCTTACATCCACTCCCTCATTATCTTGGGTTGTCTTCTGTTGTGTTACTTGCTCTCATCGATGAATCCATTACCAAGATATGAGGTGACCATGTTCCTTCGAGTCTCCACAAGGGTCAATTCGCGTTTAGGTGAAGAACCTTATCAGCAAACTCGGTATTCCATTAGCAATTCCATAGCGGGCCATTCACAAGGTACCTTATGGAAGCTAAAGTACTCGAATAAAATTTTCAGCATTGATTGTTGCTCAAAGAGTACTTCATCCTTCTCCGATAATTGAGTTCCGACTAGAATTATCCAAAATCCGTGACTGGCATCTTAGGGTACTCAATTGAGCTTGACCATTATATGCTTCCATAGGGTACAGGCGCTTCCAGCTTTGAGCATCTTCATCTCTATTGTATTTTCTTTCTGGTCTTTATTGGGCACACAACAAAATTCTTGGGAATTAGAAATCGTTTTGGGGTAAGGTTGATCTCGACCTCATTCTCTTGATCCATAGCAGAGTGGTTCTTCATGTTTCCACTTGAGTATACTTGAGGGATCTGGTTGTAGCTCCTTTACTCCTTGTATGGTTCTTCAAATACTGACACCTTCGAGGTAGTTGACGGTTCTAACTCGAGTACTCTCCAATCCAAGTTAGTAACCCGATTCTAAACACGAGGTGGCTTATCCAAAATCTAGACCTCCTATGGCATGGTTTTTCCCCCCTTTTGCCTTCGGTTGAGGAGGCATTACCCTGATACTCGTTATACTAGGCTTAAATATATGACTTGTCCTCCTTTTTGGTTGTCTCAGGTTTCCTTAGGCCAACAACCTCCAAAGCATTGCATCGTGGTAGTCTTTTCCTACGAGGGGTAGCACTCGGGTTATCTATTCTAGGAGTCAAGTATAAGCATGAAAATACTCGCTATTATATAACCCTACACTCAATAGTAAGAACTATAAGATCCAACAAGATCCATAAAGAACCAAGCACTCAAACATTCACACACTATACATATAGTGCTATCTCAAGGTTGACTCATAACCGTTGAGATCTCGCACACTACTCGGTCTAATTACTTCGTGGCGAGTCAAACAAGGTAGGCTCTACTTTTAGTGGTTCAATGTACCCCCATGCCATCCAAACTATCTTCGGTCTCATCCTAACTAGTCCACGTCAGAAATTGCATCAACGGAGGAAAGATAGAGTTTTTCAAAGTAGGGGAGGTATATTTCAAATAATCCAAGGGGGTATATATAAAATAGAGCATATAGAATGTTCCTAAGCTATCGACCAATCTATGGTTGCGTGTTACGGTCAAGTACGGCTTTGATACCACCTGTAACAAACCGGGTTTTCGGTGAGGAAAACCCGACTCCCTGTACCATTGTGATAGTCCCTGGATCGGTAAGCTATCACGTACAGAACTCATTACAGAATAATATCATTTCCATACAACGAAATCAGAGTACAAATCATAATATTTACATCCGAAACAACTCGGTATACGAATTTAGTACAAGCCCCTTGGGCTAAGCGACAAGTAGAAATCCTGCGTAGCGGTAGCTAGGGCTTCAAGTCTTCATCTTCAGTCTTCACCACAGGCATCCTTGAGCGAAGCAACGCAACCCTTCCTTCATGGATTCTCCGAACTCGGACTCTCAAGCCAAGTCTAATCCTGCACACTCACAAAACTATCCCCAAGGAACGGGATAGGTTCACGTCACCGACCGTATGCGCCTTTAAGTGGCCTATCTCTAAGGGGTAGGAAAAGTGACAAGGTAGAAGCTCGGGTTTCCTATGCAGCGGCGAACAAAGCATAAATAGAAAACATCTCCATATCGGTCCCAAACCATTCTCTCAAACACGGCTCGGAACGACCCGGTACCTCGGGGCCCCGTCTCCACATCCTATCTCCATCTAGGGTCGATGCGAGAACTTCCTCTCCTCGCACCTCAATGATTGCAATCGGATCGACGAGGTAGAGGGAGCCACTCTCCTCTAACCGACTGCAACCACGGCTCACCACACTCTCAACTACAGGGGGAGGTAGAAATCCCAAAACATGAGGAACGAACATGTCTTCAAGGTTTGTCCATGACCGAGGACGCGGCTATACGTATAGATCGAACAACTCTGCAGAGCGTGTACACCTGTACCCAACCCGGGATGGAATCCAGCCGGTAGCTAGTCGACTGAACCCACCCTACCGTGCGAACTCTCGGTAGTTACGGCCCCACCCTGCATCCGGCCCTCAAAGCGATCCCCCTCGCAAAGGGAATTGCACCGGAACTGTGAAATGCTCCCGTGTGGCCACACGGGAGACGCTCTGAGAGGGTGGTCTCACCTCCATCGCTCCCCCACGGATACCCTCTATCCTTCCTAAGCGAGGTATGGTTCCGCACTTGCCGAGCTCAACTCGGCCCTAACCCCCACTCTCGGCGGGGTGGTGTGTACGAAAGTCCTATCGACAAGTTGATCCACTCGGTTTCAGACCGGGGCAAGCTCATGTCCTCCATCCGCAAGTAAAACCCCAACACCTAGGCTCCGAAACCGTCAAAGCGGGGGATACACTGAGGAGTGCACCCCTATCCCCGATCCCAGATCGGTTGTTTCGAGCTCACCCCCGCCAAAGTACCCAAAACGCCTTCTCCTGCCGGTTTTTACCCCACACACGCCAAGAACCACTATTCACATCCCAAACACATGCATCGCGAAGCTCAGCGCATATACACGCTTATATAAACATATATAGTAGTAGGACAATCAAGGACAGGATAATAAAAGAAGGCGATTGCAAGGTTCATCATAATCATGCGAGTAAGTAAAGCACTAGCATACTACATAGCAATGCCTAATGGGTATTCGGGAATCGGTCGGGCGTGAACACCTGTGTGCAAGTAGTCGTCGGAGTTTTCCGTAGCTGTACTTGACCTTCTGGCTCGACTCCTCAGCTCCGGGAATTCCTAGATTCGCAAATATAAATAAACACGTTGTCTAGATGCAAATAACTCCAAAGAGAAGCAATAAAGAACCAAATAAACTCCAAACGCTAGCCTAACGGGTGCTTCATGATTTTAGAAGAATACAGAAACTGATTTCATATTTTTCTAAGGTAGAAACAATTTATTATTGATTTTCAAATAAATAAATATTTTATTCATTTAATTTATTGTGATGAAGCACATAAAACACAAGTCAGCAAATTAGAGAACCATAAGCTGGGTTTTGGGTGGGTTTGCATGGTAGATCGACTAGTCAACGATCAGTGTTGACCAGGTCAAAAAGGAAGGTCAGAGGTCAACCGGACCCCACAAGTCACCCTGTGGGTCCCGTAGGGCAGATTGCAGAGATTGAGCAGGATGGATTAGATGCTCAAGGTCACAACACTCGGTCTCACCAGTCACAGCTTGGTTAAGGATTGGAAGGGCATTAGTGCCACAGTTGCTAACTTTCGGAACTGAAACGATTTGGATGAACAGGGAACAAGCTAGCATGTTCATGGCCTACGGGATCACATGCATCAGGTGCTGCTAGAAAGACTGAGATTAGGCTCTTGTGAGATTAAAGCTCAGAGGGCCAAAGTGGTAGCTCAAAGGAGGGTGCTAGCAAGGCGAGACAAAGATAAACTAGGAAAGGTATTATCATGCCTAGATACGTGGCGACAGCTCACAAGAGATGGAATGGTTAACTCGTGACTAATATTGGGTGACAAAGCGGAAAGTTAAGCTTCAGAGTGCTACGAGGCAGGTACTAGTGATGCGGCAACGACCATGGCGAGGCAGCTAGGTTGTGGCTCGGGGTTGCCGTTCGTGAAGCAGTGGCCTCTGCTCACGACACGGCCGTCCATCACGGGCGACACCCTGGCTCCAAGCTCTCGACACGGTACACGCTTCACAGCACATAGCATCGTAGAGCAGAAGTGGGTTAGGCGCGAAGTAGCACAAAGAGGAGGTAGCGGTGTAGGAAAGGTAAGCGATGCGAACATAGGGTAGGATTCCTGTCCGCAGCACGCCAATGACTAGTTGCGGGGTTCAGGCGTCCCAGACCCACATAGAGCAGTGGCGGGCAGCGGCCACGAATTTCTACATCATGAATGCGAGGACAAAAAGGGCTCGGTTTGAGGGCAAGAGCGAGAGAAGGTCGGGATGGCAGCGAGCGTCCCGAATCATGAAACCCACGCAATTAGTTTCATAATTTCGGAGTTCCCGATAATTAGTCATGATTTTTGAAAGGGGAAAGGACTTATAAAGCATTTATTAAAACCTTTATTAAAACATAAAGGTATTTTAAATAAAACATGCCGACGTCGGCGGGACGTCGACGGGCCGCAAGTCCGTGGGCCGCTATTGGGCCGAAAGAGTTAGTGGGCCAAAAACGACCCAACAGACTTGGCCCAACGGGCCCAATGGACCAAGTCTTCGAACCTCCCCCGAACTCGCTTCCAAGGTCGGGTACGGGTAACTAGCTGGATCAGATGGGCTTTCATGGGCTAGGAGGCCCAAACGAATAGCCCTTCAAGGTTTTTCTCACAGAAGTCTAGATTGGGTCCCTGGACTATGCTGGGGTTCTCTGGTGCTCTTCGATCTCCGCTGGGGTTCGAAGGCGCCCACGACGCCATGTAGCGAGTTCGTCCGAGGGCGACAACGGCGGTGCGACAAGGTTGCGCCGCCGAACGAGGGTTACGGCTTCGGTGAGCTCGGGTGGACATGACGAAGCAAGGCGGGGCAAGGTGCTCGATGGATTTCCCCCATAGGAAAGGCGGGGCGGCAAATCTCGCCGGCGGCGGGGGTTCGGCGCGTGACGGCGGTGCGTTCCCTTACACAAAGGACGCCACGGCATGAAGGCCGATCGGCGACACGCGGCCTAGCACGGGCACAAAGGGGTTTGGTGGTGCGACGGCGGGACACGATCCGGCGGCCCGCCGCGCGCACGGCTCCTGCAAGCGGCTCGACGGCCGGCACTCGTCGACGCCTACGTGCTTCGAAGATCGAATAGAGATGGGGTGGTCACGGGTTGATTTGATGGCAACAAGGAAAAGAGCGATGGCGCGCTCTGGGGCATGACGGCGAGCTCCAGCTCGGCGGCCCGAAGGCTGGCAACAAAGGCAAGCAAGGCGGCGTCTATGGGCGGTGCAAGAGAGGAAAAATAAAGCCGGCACGAGAGGCTCACGGCTCACACAAAACATCAACCACGTTGTGGGCGTGCAAACATCAGGGCTTCGGCCATGGCAAACAAAGTCGTTGGCGTTCCAGGGAAAAAAAGAACGGGTGTGCTGCTCTAGCACAATCCGTCGAGCATGTCATGGGCATGCCACGGCTCGCATCTTCGGCATGCCGTCCAAGGCTTTGGCGGCCCGGGGGGGAGCAAAGAAAAGCTCGGCTCGAAGGCGGCGCCACGAGCAAGTTGCGGGGGGTGAAAAGGAGGCGGCTTGGTTGAGCGGCTCACCATCGGGCTCGTGGGGGGTCACGGCGAGGCAGGAAGAGGTTGTGGCCGTGGTGACTTGGTGCAGAGCGGGGGGCGTTGTCGTGGTACGGCCCGCAGTCGTCGTCGGCGGCATCGATTCGCAGCGTCGTGGTACTCTCGGCGGTGAGGTTCGACGGCGCTCCGTAGTTCCACGGCCCTCCGGGTCGGTGACGGCGTCCATGGCGTGGTGTCGGCGTACTCAGCGCCCTCTTGAGCGGCGCGGCGCTCCGGGGCGGCGGCGCCCTCGCTCCTCGCGGCAGCGTCGTGGTTCGCGGCCACTCGTCCCTGGGCGTCGACGTGGTGGTGCTCCGCTCCCCCTTTTCCTTTCCCCTTCTTCTCTTCTTCCTCTGCTTTCCCTCTCTCTGCTTCTCTGATTTACCTGCAGTGCAAAGGGGAAAATCCCCAAGGTGTGGCTGTGGTCCTGAGTGGCGAGGATGTGGAATCAAAGCACCGCGGCGCGGCCCAACTACTTCGGTGTGTGGTGGCTTCCCCATGGCGCGGCGCAAGGAGTGCACAGGTGCGGCACGCAGAGCATCGGGCAGAGGCGAAGGCGCAGGAGGGGAGAGGCACTGGTGGCGGCTAGGGTTGGAGTGGTCGGGCGACCCCCCTGATTAAAGGCGCAGCAAGGTGAGGCAAGGGCAAAACTCCGCCCGCCGTTCATCCTTGGCGTCCGTGCCTCGAGGGTGGCGTGGCGGCCATCAGAGGGTGCGGCGCTAGGGTTTGGAGGTGAGACGCAGGGGTAGAGGAGGGATTTCCCCCTGAGGGAAAACTCTGGAGGGCTCACGGGCGCGCACCAGCTCGGAACCAGCCCGGGGAGCCGGTCCCATCGGGGATGTGTGCGCGGCGCTGCGCCCTGTACGGCCGGAGGTAGAAGAAGGAGCCACAGGCACCGCTGACGGGTGGGGCCTGCGGGTCAGAGGGAGAAGGAAGGTGAGTGGCCGGCGGGCTGGCTGGGCCGACTAGGTGGGCCGGTTGGTGGGCTGTACGCAGAGAAGGTAGGGGTGCAGCCTGTTAATGGGAAGAAGGGTTGAGGGGCTGCTGATGGACTTCCGCGGCTGGGGTTAAGGCCCAAGTAATTGTTAACCTTTGCAAATAGTTTTAAATATATGGTTTGGATTATAATTTGGATTCGAATTCCATTCAAATCCAAACACCACACAAATGAACTCCAATCCAAATCCATGGAACTCCGACTCACAATTTACCATAGTTTGAAATTAATTTTTTTATATGGTTTTATTTTATAAGGGATTAAAGGTGAGAGGCTAGCAATTTGGTCTAAAATTTTGTAGTTCACAACTTCAATCAAAAAGTTTTTAAAAATTTGCAAAAATTCATACAAGGAAAAACATGCAAATTTCTGGTATGTTACATGCTCGGCAACCTCCCTCAGGATGCTTGGCATATCCGAGGGGCTCCACGCAAAAATGTTGGCGTTGGCACGGAGGAAGTCGACGAGCACCACTTCCTATTTCGGGTCGAGGGTGGAACTGACCCTCAATGCCTTGCCCTCGGGGGCAAAAGGGTCGAGGGGCACCTCCTTGGTTTGCTCAGCAGCCTCGAAGCTGCCGGCATGCTTGGCGGCGGAGTCGAGGTCTTCGTTGACCAGCCTCTACAAGCCCGCCACGAGCGCTTCGTCCAGCGCTAGTGCCTCGACGTGCTCCACGCACTCGACGTCACAGTCGAATGCGTGCTCGATCGATGAGCCCACAATGATGACACCCTTAGGCCCTGGCATCTTCATCTTGAGGTAGGTGTAGTTGGGGACCGCCATGAACTTGGCATAGCACGGCCGCCCGAGGATGGCGTGGTATCCTCCCCTGAACCCCACCACCTCGGAGGTGAGCATCTCCTTGCGGAAGTTGGCTGGCGTGCCGAACCAGACCGACAGGTCGATCTGGCCGAGGGGCTGGACGCGCTTGCCCGGTGCAACGCCGTGGAACGGCGTCGTGCTGGGCCGCACTCGGTCCAACCCGATCCCCGGCGAGGCGCGGGGTGTGCGCGTATAGGATGTTGAGGCTACCGCCTTCGTCCATCGACACCTTGGAGAACCGCGCGTTCCCGATGATCGGGTCGACGACCGGCGGGTGCGGCCCGGTTGGGGATGCGATTCGGTTGATCCTCGCAGCCGAAGGTGAAGGCGTCCTCCGACCAGTCGAGGAAGGAGGGAGGCGCCTTCTCCGTGGTGAGGACCTCGTGTCGCTCCCGCTTGCGATGGCTGTTGGACATGTCCACTGTCGGTCCCCCAAAGATGAGGAAGACGTTCTCCACCACCGGGAAGCCGCCGACGTCGCCATCGCCCCAGTCCTTCTTGGCCTCAACGTCTTTGCGGCTGTAATAGTTTTTGAACATGTCGCACTGCTCGAGGGTGTGGTTGACCGACGTCTTGTGGTACGGGCAGGGTTTCTTCAACATGTCGTCGAACACCCCAGGGCCTCGAGGGGCTTCGTCTCCGTCATTGTCACACCCCTGCTCGTGCACCTCGTGGCGCGGCTTCTTACCTTTCTTGCCCCGCTTGTACTTCTGCTAGGGCTCCTTAGACTTGCTGCCCACCGCGGGCACGTCGTCCACGCGCTTGCCCTTCTTCCCGTCGAAGATGGCCCCCACCACCTCTTCGCCGGAGGCGAAGCTGGTGGCGATGTCGAACAGCTCGTTGGAGTCAACGGGCGAGCTGCGCCCGAGGTCTCGGCAGGTCGTGCCCTCGAGGAAGGCGTGCACGATCTCGGACTGGGCCACGCTCGGGAGCTCCGTGCAGCGCTTGGAGAAGCGTCGTATGAAGTCCCAGAGCGACTCGCCGGGCTTCTGGGTGCACGCGCGCTGATCCCAGGAGTTTCCAGGGTGCACGTACGTGCCCTGGAAGTTCCCCACTAAGGTGCGGACCAGGTCATCCCAGTTGTGAATCTGGCTGGCCGGCAAATGCTCGAGCCACATTCGTGCCGAGTTGGCAAGGTGCAGCGGCAGGTTGCGGATGATGACCTCGTCGGTGGTGGCTCCGCCCAGCTGGCATGCCAGGCGATAGTCGTTAAGCCACACACGGGGGGGTCTGTCTCCCCCGTGTACTTGTCAATGTACGTGAGCTGGCAGAAATGCTGCGGGAAACTCGCCGTGCGGATCTCCCGACTGAACACGCGGGTCACCGGGGCTCCGGCGTCGGTGAGCAGTCCTCGCGGCTGTCGTAGCACCCACCCCGACGTGGGCGGTAGCTGCCGCCGCCCGTGCCTCTGCGTTGCCCGTCCGCCGGGCGTTGATGACGTTGCGAGCGTCGCCGTCCTTGGCCTGTCCTCGCGTGTCAAGGATCCGCTCCTTGACAGGCGTCCGGCCTTGGTTGCCGGGCCGCTCCGTCACCCCTCCTGTGCGAACGGACGCCTCAGGGCCTTGTGCATCCCCGTCGTTCTGCGCGCTACCCAGATGGCGGATGCGAGACGCCAAGCTTTCGGCTTGTTGCACAACCGCTTGCTCGACGAGTGCCCGCGCCTCGCGGTGCAGGTTTCGCGCCTCATGCGTCGAGGGAGCGGGCATGGCACGCAGTAGTGCCACAGCTGCGATGAGCTTTTGGCTCACTCGTGGGGGAGTGCTCGGGATGTCGACGTCGAAGTCGCCGTTGATGCGGTCGCGGGCTTGCTTGCCTAGCTCACGCGCGCGTTCGCCGCGCGCGGAGGCTTCTCCGGCAATGGGGTGCGAAGCAGCCGCACCGTGCGGTATTCTTCTGCGAGCTTCGCCTCGGGCTCGCGCGCTTGGGCTAGCTGCGCGTTAATGTCGGCTCCCCCCGCTGGCGAAACGGGGGGTGCGCTCGGCCCCGCGCCCTGAAGTAGTCCAGTTTCCGGGTGGCAAAGGGCTTCTCCGTCGCAGGCCCCCGCGTTTGCGTTGTTCGCCCGATCGTCGGCGACCACCACGAAGCACTCACGCGCGGAGTCGTAACTCCCGGCGCTGGAGTCGTCAGAGTAGCCGAACTAGTAGTCCGCGGCGTCAAGGAGCCGCCGGAACATCACTGGGTCCGGCACGCCGGAGAAGTCCCACTCCGCGTACCCGTGCGAGGTGGCGGGTGGCGCTCGGCCGCGCAGCCGTGGGACGACTCGGCGGTGGCGAGGCGCCGGGGTTCCTGACCGCCGGGGCATGGCGGCTAGGACGGCCCCTCCACGCCACCGCGTAGGTGTTGGCGGAAGCGACGTACGCCGTCATGGCGCCGCGCAGGCCGAGGAGAAACTGCGGTCCAGAAACCATGCGTTCCCCCGTCAAGGCGGCTGCTGTCTTGCCGGTGATTACGTAGCGTTCCGAGGCATCGCGCGCAGCCCGTCGTCATTCCGTCCACGCCTGTCGAGAGCGCTGACCGGGGCGTCGTCGGCGTCGAGGCGCTGAAGGGCCCGCGGCATCCGCTAGGGGCGGACGCCGGGCGTCAACGGCGGGTGTGACAGGGACCGGTTCGGCCCGGTCGCCCGCGGTGCGAGGAGTTCGTCGCGGTTGGTAATGCACATGAGGTAGTCGTTCCCCCGCGGTCCGAAAGTTCGGTGCTCCCGACCGAATTTCGAACCCGCCGGGAGGGGGGTCCGAGCTGCCCATGGCATACCTCTGGCCCCCGTATTCGGTGCGGATCACCATCAAGAGGGCTTGTGGAGCTGATCTTCAGCGTGAAGTGACCCCTACCTGGCGCGCCAACTGTCGGTGCGTAAAGTAGTCCCGACACTAACTAGTAAGAGCGCTGAGATCTATCCCTCGATGGCCGGTGCTAAGCAACTAGTGACACTGGATTTTATCCTGGTTCCGACCGGGGCCGTACGTCCAGCAGTGGTGTGCTTAGGGCACTATATTGTGTCGCACCGTGGTGCTTGCAGAGGGGTGTTACAAGTGAGGCAGGAAAGGAGGCTGGTCCTCCAGGTCCCAGAGGTATTGATTGAGGCAAGTGCCAATGTCGGAGTGAAAGGCGAAAGGCGTGAGAGTGCCGTTCGTCTTTGTCTTCTCCCCCATACGGCTGGGGGATGGCACCTCCTTTTATAGGCCAAGGAGAGGGCAATTTACAGGCGTGCCGCACTATTCTCTTACGTGCGAAGGCGTGGCGAGCAGTGTCGCGGAGTTGACGACTGCCCAGGCGAATCTTGCTCCTGTTGGGGTGTCGTGGCAAGTCCCGTGCCCATATAGGAGTGACATCAAGGGTAGTGGCGTAGTGGTTGGCTGTCCGGCCGCCGCCCGCGGGCCGGTTCGAGAGTGGCGTCAACGGGAAGCCATACGTGGTACAGTGGCGGGCGTGGCGACGTCTTGTCCCCGTACGCTTCAGCAGCATCGCGGATGTCGTCATAGTGCCCGGCGTGGCGTCGCAGTGGCGAGGATGGCCGCACAGGGTCGACAGAGACGGAGGAGACCGTTCCCGCCGGCCTGACGTCACGCTGTAGTCCTGTGTAGTCATAAAATAAAGCATACGCCCCCATTCGAGGGTTCCGCCATCCCCCCTTCGAGGGCTCGGCGCGTTAGCTGTACCAAAGTAGGCGGCGCATTATCACGGAGCTGACACTGGCCTCTCCGCACAGTGTTGTATAGTGGCGGGGATGGTCCTCCCCAGGGAGTGGGTGGAACAGCGCCGGGGCGTGATTCCTAGGCGCGTCGGGGTCGTGGTGCAGTCCTGCAGTGTCAGAGCATTAAATGCTCGGATGTGTGGGGACCCTCGAGTGAGGCGGACCTCACCCGAGGGGCGCTCAGCCCTCGAGCGAGGCGGACCTCGCCCGAGGGGCGCTCGGCCCGCGAGCGAGGCGGACCTCGCCGAGGGGCGCCCGAGGGGCGCTCGGCCCGCGAGCGAGGCGGACCTCGCCCGAGGTGGCGTTTAGCCCTCGAGCGAGGCGGACCTCGCCCGAGGTGGCGTTTGGACGTGCCGCTCTGGCGGGCCGCGGGGGCCACCAGGGCTGTGAACGTCTAGTGCGTGCGTTTTTAGGCTCGTGAATTAGTTCGTGTTTTGCGTTTTTTAAGAGATGATGCAGGTTTTCCCCGGTTGTTTTAGGGGACCCACAGGGCTGTCCCCGACACTACTTCACCAACTCTAGACATGAAAGGCTTTTTGGCTAGTGGGTTTCTTTTGCTGAAAAGTAACAAAGAGTATGTCCTTGCTTTCAAGATTTTAGTACAAGTTCTAGTGGGTTTAATCTTTACTAAATTAGCCATCTAGTACAAACAAGGTTGTACAATACAAGTAATCAAGCATAATATTCATCAACTTCCATCATTAGGGATCTCATGGCCAGTGGAGTAAGTAGTCTCAGATAACGGTGAGAGGCCGACAATCGATTGGTTCAAACCTTGCAAGGTAGACCTAAACACACGGTGGGATGCCCTCGCGAGGACAACCACCAAGCGGTTCCCAAATCTCTTCGGGTCGGGATCGAATCTTACAGTCTTTGGTGCAGGCTATCCGGAATACCCCGCGAGGCACCCGGACTCACCATACACCACCGGTAGCTAGCTGTGAGACGCATCCCAAGATGAGTAATAGTAAGATCCCTCACCGCCTCATTAAGGTACTAGGCTTACCGGCCCCATTCCCGACAAGTGCTTCGTACGTTCAAACACTCAACCCACAATAGCCATCGGACCGGAGCCCGCATCCCATGCTCTTACCACGTGAGCAATCCATTTAAGGAGATCTTATGATTCCTACCTAGGAATCTATTCTCGCGAGTGACAACATCACCCGACTTGTAACGGTCCAATAGCATGGCAGCTATCGACCTAGCATACTAGTAAGGACACAGGTACCTAGGGATCATGCGTTTAAGGTTCCATACAACTCCTGAACTTAAATGCACAAGCATCCATAGATAATTGTATATCAATTTTGAAAAACTGGGTTATATGCACCGGGGCTTGCCTTCGTCAGTAAAGTTAGCTTGAGCCCCCTGGTGTCTTCGAGTACTTCCACGTACTGCAGTGCAGCCTCCGCTTCTCCTTACTTGGCTTCCGGCACGAGCGAGTAGTCACCGTCAGGAAGATCTACACGGAATGCAATGCAGGGTTCAGGTGATGTGATGGATTGATTATTTATCTTATCCAACTCTCGTTGGCCATATTCACCTTAACAAATAATTGTTTATTAATTTACTTTTCATGAAGGTTATTATTGATATATGTTTTATTCTTTTAATTAAACACTTAATTAAGGTTCCCTTTTATAAATTGTTATTTTATGTGAAGATTAGCGCTTCACCTTTCACTAGTAAAGGTGTGTACAAAGATAATTAATTACATTTAATTCTTTAAACAGCAAGGTGCATTCTTAGATCTTAAATAAATTTTGCAAACATTTCACAAAAAGGGGTAAAATAAATAAAAAGGAATTTTCCTAATTTAATCAAAACATTAATTCTTTATAAGCCTCCAAGCTTTTAATTAAACAATAAATCACTAAAAATTCAGTGGAGGGTTTCTTAAGCATCAAAACACCTATACTAAGCCACTGAACTCACTTGCAATGCTTGGAAAGCTAGAAAAGTAATTATTTTGAAAATAACAAAAGTTATATAGAAAAACAAGTTAAATGCATACAAAAATAAATAAGCATCCAATTGCTCCAAACTTTCTCACACATGCTCTGTGGACCAAAACCATCCTAGGGAAGCAGCAAGCACACCTAGAAATACTACTGATCTAACATTATTAAATTACAAAGGAAATCATGCATATATTAAGAATAAATACTTCTGATAATTCAACAATTATGATTGATTCACCAGAAGTGTAACTTGGCATAACAAGACAGCATGCAGAAGTTGGGCTCAAGAACATAATAATTTTTAGCTACAAAAATCATTTAGACAGATTTTACATAAATGGAAAACAATTCATATAAACAGATTTACATCATAACTTTGTGCAATTTTTGGCACAGAATCGAGTCATAACATCACACACAACATATCCAAAAATTAGATACAGAGGACTTAAGGATTTTGAGATATCACATATTTAGGTTTTTCACGTTTCTATCTTTCATGCCAAAAATATTAGGAACCAGCCTAGAGGAGTATAACAAAAGTTGTAGTTCTCCTCACGAGGAATCTAGCAAAATTGAGATTAAAATTTTCCGAATTTTCTACGATTTTCAAGAGATTTTACAAGAATCAGCAAAATCCTTTTTACTATTTGAGATTCAAGTGTCAAAGAAACCCCTGAAAGTTTGAGATTCCTTACGAATAGGTCCCTGCTTTGCAATTCGACCCTCGAAAAGAAATCCCCCTTGCAATTGGGTCCCCCGGGGCGGCCGGCGGTGGTCTGGCCCCAAATCCGGCAAGGGCTCACCGGAGTCTGGCCAGGGAGGGGCAGAGGGAGGGCCTTGGGACCACCAATGACTCGTTTGTGGTCGGAGAAGGAGGCGGGGCGGCTCTAGCGAGCTGGGCGGCAGGCGCAGGGCGGCGGCCGTCGCGAGAACGGCGTCCCGGCGAGGAGGTCGGCCCTGCCGGGCAACCCGCGGCTCTGGAGGCTGTGGTGGAAGGTAGTGGTGGCGAGCGTGTGCACAAACGGTCGTCCTATGGCATGGAGGGGGAAGCTCGCTGTGGGCGGCCATGGCGGCGCGATGGCGGGCTCGCGGAAATGGCCGGCGTAGGCGCGCGCGTGAGGCGGCATGGCTGCCTTAAATAGGCGACGGACGGCTAGCCTCGTGACCAAGGGGCCGACAAGGATCGACCGTAGCACGACTTCGTCTTGGTAGGTGTGCGCACAGGGGCAGGGAACGGACCGGCGGTCCATGGCGGCGTGGTCGACCGGCGAGGGAAGACGCGACACGTGGCATGGGAGGACTTCAAGGCGCCTCGGAGTGCTCCCGGCCTCGGGAAGGCGCGGGGGGGCCCGGACGCCAAGGCCGCGGTACGGCGCGCGGCGCGCGCGGGCGGACAGGAGCGGGCGTGACGTCGCGTTCCAGCGCGACACATTGCGGTGCAGGCTACTTTGACCACGTTTTACTCCCAAAATTTGAACTGAAGTGCACCGAGGAGTAAATAGCAAAGTTGTAGATCTCACTACCCTCTACAACTTTTACAAAAGCTTTATAGTGTTTTTCTCAACAGATTTTGCAGAAACGGCTTGCCAACATTGAATGTCACTCAGCTTCAATGAACATGAGCTGCTGGCAGTTGACCAAGTTTTTCACCTTTTTCCCTTCAAAATTTGAAATCTCAATCTACATGAAAGTTGTGTTCCCCAAAAAACTGGACAACTTTCATATTGGTAGATTTTGAAGTGTTTAGGTGAAATTTGGAGAACGTGGCAAAAGTTCCGAAAGACATTCGCCGACGTCAGGGTTTAAGTGGGGTTTGACCGTGTTTTTGACCTAGGGTTGAGCACAAGGGTGTGTTGACTTGGTCAAGGGGGTCAATAGGGGTTGTCGGCTTGGTTTTCGAGGTGATGACCCAGGTTGACCTAGGTTTGACCAGCGTCAGCCAGTTTGACTTGGCCGATCCGGCCATTAGCGTTAATGATGCTAATTAAAAACCCGGGGCGTCACAGGGTTGCTCTGAGATCGGCAGGCCACTCAGAACATCCTAAATCACCGTAGAGACGAAGAAAGAAGCAAAGGGGTTGGAAAAGTAGGGTTTGGAGATAAAAACTAGATAAATATTTGTTCGATTAGGTGATCCCTCCTCAACCGGCCACGACCCTTTATATTTATAGGGTGGAAAGGTCTTTGCCCACAAGGAATCCTTTTGCAACTTGAGATCTACCAGGACTCTCCGATTCTATTCAAACTCAAGGGGACGCGGTCTAACCGCCCCAGCATGGCAGTCTAATGACCCTAGCCTTTTGTCAGACTGACTACAGGGCACCCCGGTCAGACTGCCTACGGAACCCGATCTGACTGGCCTGCCCAGCCTGATCTGACTTGTGTGTCATTTTTGCGTGTCAACATATGCCCCCTCTTTTTTTAGTAAAGCTTGTGTACTAAAAAATAATTATGTGCTCGATGTAACACTTTCCACTAGCCATTTTATCCTAAGGGCGATTCTCATTGAAATCGGTCGTATCTTCTCAATTGTCTCCAAGACTCATGCGCTCTAGAGAAGAACTGTACATAGTCTATAAGTTGTTCATCGTCTTCTGGTTCAGGTGCCGATGACAGCTCATTGTCACATGCCATGAGAGTTGAAGGAGTTGAAACGGGCAATGTCTGTGGTCCGAGAGGTTTAACCACCTCTGCACCCAATTTAACCGCCTCACCCACCGATTTGACTGTTTCAGACTGGGTGCTGGTTTTGACTCTCCACTCTTTCCCCTATGGTACCATATGCATGTAGAGATTGAACATCTCATCTTGCAGCTTCTCCATCTCCTTTTCCTTATTCTCCTGAAATCGTAACCTTTGAAGTTTTTTTCCTTTGGGTTCGTGTCAAACCAGGAGGATACCATCTTGGCATAAAGTACTCGGAGTTGGAACCACTTCCGCTGACCTCATGGCCATTGGTAACAACATATCCCTTTTTAATAGAGGTCCCAACCTGATCGTTTAAAACAATCGGTCTCTTGCCATCTTTCTCAATGGGAACGTTTATCATCCCAATCTGAATGACATCTTGACTAGTAGTCCTTTTTGGGTCAACATTCGTCTTTTAAACCTCCTCCTCTCTGATCTTAGGCTTGTAAACTTGCTTCTGAGAGGATTGACCAAACCACCTTGGCAGGGCAGTTTGACTGCGTATAGGGGGTGATCTAACCGCGTCAGCTTGGTAATTCTGACCAGATTGACATGCCGCCAAATGGTCTTGGAGCAAATTGTGAAATCCTGTCCAGAGCTAGTTTCCTTGGTCCTTCCCATCTAGGATGCAATGATTGTTGATACAGCACCCACATTACTCCATTGTCATCATAAATTGGTTGAGGTAGATTTGAACTCAAAGGAGCCCATGACGGAACAAATTAAGTGACGCCCTTGCTGAGATGATTCACCCTTGAACCTTGTAACTACTCTAAGAGGTGAGAATGGCCTCTCTTGATGTGTGGGTGATCTCATCTTTTTTTAATGGCCGATCACTTGTATCGTCCTTTTGCTTGGAGTATTTGTCAAATAGCATATCAAAAGTGACCTTTGGCCTTGGGCCACTCCACTGATTTTTTTGCCATATTAAGCTTCCAACTTCTAATCTCCAGTCGCTTTGGTTTGAGCATCCTTGGGTGACAAAGGGCAGGGGCAGTCCGACCACTTACCCCAACCGATCTAACCACCTCAACCTGCTCAGGCTCAAGTGGTTGTCGACTGACAGGCCCAGACGACCCTTGCCCCTCATGTCCAGAAGCTTTGATGGCGATCTTGAATGTTTCTTCGAACTTTCCTTGTTAACTCTTTTCCTCTCAAATTGGGTTTTGCTTCCCCGACCACCACATTCTTGCCCTTGGTTGCTTCAACTTGATTTGTCTGAATTAACACTTTGGGCTGCTGTAATTTCATGGTGTTGATAGGAAGGTTGCCTGTCCACTTGCATCTCATGAAGCATCAAACGACCTTAGTTTATGGCCGATTGAATCTGGCGACGAAACACATTGCAATCATTAGTGGCATGAGAATAAGAATTATGAAACTTACAATATGCATGTCATTTTATTCCATCAAGTGGAGGCATATTGTGAGAAATTGTAATGTGTCCAAGTTTAAGCAATTCATTGAAAATACTATCACACTTAGAAACATCAAAATTAAATTTAATTCTTATCGCCGACCTTTATGAGCCGGCTTAAGTGATGCACAAGAACATGATTTATCTATGGAAGGCCATACAAATTCAGGAGCATAAACTTCACTCTCTTTGTTCAAATTACTAGCAACATAATAAATTATGTGAACATTAGACCGCTGAGACTCAAGTTCCTCCTCTTTATTCAATCTTAATTCTTGTGTCATACCTCTCACAAGAACAGAATCAGGCGAATAAAATTCCACACCTTCTAATCTTTCTCTAAAGCTGATTTTAAACCTTTAGCACCAAGATTAGCTAGGTCGGAATCATAAAGAGACAAATTAAAACAATAGTTTTAACCACTTTAAAGCGCTTAAGGTAATTAGAGACTGTTTCATCTCTACCTTGTTTAACCGATGTTAAATCTGTCAATTTTCATTGATAGCTCCCTTAAAGAAGTGATCATGAAACTTTTGTTCTAATTGATTATATGAATCAATATAGTTAGGAGCTAAAGACGAAACCAAGAAAAGCGGTACCCGTTAAAGATAAACAAAACAAACATACTTTCAAAGAATCATGAGTACCCACATCACCTAGTTGAGCAATGTATTGGCTCATGTGCTCCCAAGTTGTGCGATTATCTTCACCACTAAATTTAACAAAATCAGGCACATGCCAACCAGGGGGATGTGACATAGAATCAAAATCAAAATCGGCTTTATAAGATTTTTGATATAACTCAGAATTACTCATATCAGTTTCGAGTGTGTTTTTCATCATACTAGCTACCTCTTCCTTGAATTTAGCAAATTCATCCATAACAACTAGTTGTGATTGCATTATAGTTGATAAATCAACTCTATTCACAGGGAGTGGATTACCTGAAACACCCACCATCTGGCCAGACAGGGCGGTCAAACCGGTCATGGGGGCAGTCTGACTGGGGTCGGCTTTGGCAATGATGATTGTCCCGGATAAGCATGCCATACACAGGTGTCACAATTGAGGTTCCTGGTGCTATCGACAAGTTCGGGTGTAAAACCCCTTGTGAATCTATTTGAGGGATAAAATCTTTAGGAATATCAAAACTACTACTCTTACCTTCAACTTTTTATAGGCGGGTAATCATACTCGCAAATAGACTCTGCTGATTACTAAAAGAACGATCAAATTTATTACATTGTAAAAAGCTTTGTAGATAGATCATAGTTCGGTTTGCATATAGTGATGATTACCTCAACCTTGTCGTTGTTTAACTTGATCGCTGGCAACTCGAAGTCTTGAGGTAATGTTGCCTTGCCTTGCCGATCCTTCTTGGCACCTGAGAGGAATTGTTGTTTGACGTGTTCTTGAAGTGCTACGTACTTCCTCTGGTCTTCTTCGCTGAGTTCCACGATGCTCACCATGATGACGTTTGACAAAACGGTTGTAAAACCAGATCCGTCCTCCAGTGAAGTCACCAAAAGTGTGTTGACGCCTTTTCCGGTTGAACACACGAGTGCGCTAAATCGCGCAGTAGTCGAAATCGCACCTCGTCAGAGTTTCTTGTCATGGGCGGTCTAACCACCTTGGTCAGGAAAAACCGCGAGAAAAACCTAAGATCGCTGCCCCCGGATGACCTCGTCAGGGACAACACCCCTAGGGTTGCTCCGAGATGCTCTGAAATCGGCAGGCCACTTAGAACACCCTAAATCGCTGTAGAGACGAAGAAGGAAACAAAGGGGTTGGAAAAGTAGGGTTTAGAGATAAAAAGTAGATAAATGTTTGTTCCATTGGGTGATCCCTCCTCAACCGGTTAGGACCCTTTATATTTATAGGGTGGAGAGGTATTGCCCCGCATGGAATCCTTTTGCAACTCGAGATCTACGAGGACTCTCTAATTCTACTCGGACTGGGGGGCGCAGTCTAACAACCTCGGGGGACGTGTCTAACCGCCCCGACATGACGATCTAACCGCCCTGGCCTTTTGCTAGACCAGCTATGGCTTATGTGACAATTTTGTGTGTCAACAAATAGCGAGTGAATGCTAATTCTCATGCATCTTTAGGTCGGTCTCAGTGGAGTTTCATGAAGAGTTTCATTACATTAAATATGTTGATGTGATAAAGAGAGAGAATGTGAGAGTCTCATGCATGGGATGTGAGGAGAGTTTCATCATCATCATGAAACTCCACTAGCTCAGTTACCTAGTTTTCGATCTAGCTAATTGTTGTTATGAAACTTGCACTCAAACTGGCCTAATGTGGCGTTTCCTAGCCAACCTCAAAGTCCTGAGTCGTGACCCAACTTTCTAGCGATGGTGATGACAATTGGCACTACTGGAAGATTAATTAATTATTTGGAGTTAAAGTTAAACGGAGAAATATGTATAGGGTTCCATCTTGGCAACGTCAGGGAGGCCGGCAGACTGGGCTAGCTTCTCCTTGCACCGCCCACCATTAGCAGCAACCCCAGGATGATACAACTTTTGCACACGGTGACATAGTTGTGCCTTTATGTCTCATTGGGTAGGTCTCCGCTCGCTCACAAGATCTTGGCACAGCAGAGGAGGGGCCCTGATATGAGACTGCTGCTTGCTCCCAGTGATAATCAGAAAGAGGATGAAGAAGCCTGAGCGGGAGGAGAAGCATCTCTGAGGAGCGCGGATCTAGTCTTGTTGTTCCATCCTGATGGTTCATGTAATGTTGCGGTGCTGGAAAACTAAAACAAACTTGTAATATCGTAATTTCCCTCCCTCTGTCGCCCCTCCGGCTCACTTCTGGGATACCCGGGGTAGCTGGGGGCCTACTTTCCTAGCATGTTTCAGGGTAGGAAGGTGGTAGACTTGCTCTCTCTATGCCTTTCCCGTTGTATCAGTATGTGAACCTTGATATTTCCGTTTGTGGCAATGGAAATAGGGGAGATCCCTCGATTCAAAAAAAAAATTACACAGTTAACAAAACTTGCACAAACCTCAGACCTCACGGTCACACTTAAACTCAATATCGCGGGGATATATTAACCTACTCCCTTCTGTTTGGTAAAAGGAAGACGTTTAGGACAATGACACATTATCCAAAGTGCAACTTCGACTTCCTATTTTTACAAAAATAATTATTAAAAACTAACATATGTATACTTTTATGAAAGTATTTTACAAGACAAATCTACTCACTTAGTTTTCACATTTTCAAACTCAACAATTTAAAAGTTATTCATGATTTATATTCTCAATGTTTGACTCAAGTATTGTCAAAAACGTATTCTTTTACCAAACCGGAGGGAGTAGTAAATAACTGTAGCTAAATGGAGAATACGTATGCGAGCAGTAGCTTACGGATTCTCTGTCCCAATGCCACAAAGCGGTTGGCGCGCGCGCCCGCCGCCAAGCACAACTGCAAAAGGTGCCGCCGGCCGCCGCGCCGGCAATCAGATCAGCTGCTGATCTCTATTGTCAGTCCGCAACCGTGCCATCCTGGATGCCGGCGACCTACAGGCTACAGCTACGGAGTACGGACCCATGGCTATGCCTCGATTTGCTCTGCGTTTGAGTGGTTTCCCCGGGCTCGTAGCGTGTGATCATTTCCAGCGACACGAGTCAACCAAAAATAGCGTGGTGGCCCTCGCGTTCGCTGGCTCGAAACGGCGGTGCCGTCCTTAGCTGCCGCGGCTGCGTGCAGCCCCCGGGCCCCCCCTTCCCTCTCCTACGTCGCGGCCCCCCGTCCGCCCCCCACGTCTCGAGGTGGGGCTCCTCCTGTTCTTCAGGTGACCACGACGAGCCCATCGATCGAGCAAGGATTATTTGAATTCGATTGGCATCGATTTATTTTGTGTTCTAGCTGTGTGTTAGAGAATCAAGTGGCTAACACGAGTGAATTATGTGCCATGGCGGCGGCAGGACGTGGTCATGGAGCCCCAGCCCGGCTCGCCGGCGTCACCGCCCTCTCCGGGCACGACGTCGTCGTCGCCAAACAGCGCCGAGGTGACGACGACGACGCTATCCGAAGAGATGCTGGCGCCGGACGAGTCATTATTGGAGGAGGCCACCGAGGTCGAGCAGGAGCTGGGCAGGAAGTCGACCTCCTCTTCGTCGTCGTCATCGTCATCGTCCTCGTCGGCGTCGTCGTCCGAGAGCCTTCTCCACGTCGACGTTTTCGAGCTCGGCAACACATTGGTGCCAGCGGCGGAGGACGGCAGGGCCACGACGCTGGAGGAGGAACACAGGGGCAAACCGAAGGACGGGACGAAGCCGGAGGACGACCACCAGGCTGCGGCCGCCGTACACGGCGCGGAGGTTCAGCCGGAGAACGAGCGAACCGCCACTGCTCTCGCCGTGCAGAGTGCGGAGGTCAAACCGGACGACGATCGGGCGCCGCCGGAGGACGAGAAGGCTGCCGCCGCACCCGCCGTGCACAGCGCGGAGGTAAAGCCGGACGACTGGGCGAAGTGGCCTGAACCGCCGCCGCCAATCGTGGACTACTCCTTCTCGTCGGACGGCAGCGCCGGTTCCGGCGCGGCGCCCACGTTGCCGACGACGACGGAGGCGCCGCAGCAGGTCCAGACGATGGCCAAGCTCGAGGGCGCCGCCGGGGACAGCGAGTTCGACCCGCAGAGGATCCCGTCGTCCGTGTTCCAGACCAGGAGATCGGTCTCGCAGGCTGAGTGGAGCATGACGTCCAACGAGTCGCTGTTCAGCATCCAGGGCGCCAGCGACGCCGGCGGGCCCTACGCCGGCAGCCGGTCCCACTTCGACTTCTTCTACGACGAGGCCATGGCGTCGGCGGACGCGGACTCATCCAAGCTGCCGAGCGTCGCGGAGGGGACGGAACCGGCCGAGTCCAAGGAATTCGCGGTGCCGGGCAGCGCGAGCTCGCAGGCCAGCGCCGGGAGCTCCGCTGACGCCAAGAATACCGCCGTGTTCCGGGGCCACGAGAGCGGCTCCGGCGGAAGCTCGAGCAACTTCTCCTTCGCCTTCCCGATGTGCGCGCCACGCACGTTCCTTCCCTTCCCCCATGCCTATCTGATTGCGCCATGGCCGTTCCTGACCCACCCGTCGTCCTCTTCGTCCGCAGATTGGCGCCGACGTCGCCGAAGAAAAAGGACCTCATCAGCAGCGCGCTGTACCAGCCGCTGGAGAAGGCGTGGGAGCCGCAGCCGGCGCCGGCACCGCTGGTGCCTCCCGTGTCGGCGTTCGTGGAGATGACGACGGAGGCGGAGCGGCGGGGGAGCACGACGGGGTGTTGCTGCTGCGGCTGCTGCTGGTTCGATTGCTCCTGGTCCACGTGCTGCGGCTGGTGGCGGTGTTGCCCCTGCATCTGCTGCTGCTCCTGCCCCAGCTTCTGCCGAAGCAGCTGGTGCCTCTGCTCCTGACAACAAAAATGGCGGGAGATCGATCTCAAATAACTTACTGACCGGATCATTTGACTTGAGAAAGAAGAGAAGGTTCGCGCCAAAACATAAGTCTTGTCGGCACGGGAACTTAGATGTGGGTAGTAGGCACCGCCTCATGAGAGTTGAGAGGTACTCCGTAGATCCCATTCGGCAGCTCCTGCTTGCGTTCTCGGAGGATTTTATATGGAAGATGGGTTTGGCATGTGCACATCAGCTGACAGAGTATGGTACCGTGTACAATGTTGGGATGGATTGGGAATTCAAGTGCGTGAATTTGTCAGGTTGGTATTGCTAGCCTCAACTGATGAATGGCCAATATTTCTTCTTGTCCCATGTCACGTTAATAAAGAATGTAACAGCAAAAGACAAATACAATTTTCAACAGGTAAAATGTTTTAAAAATGGAGAGACCAGAAATATGAGGTAGATCGTAGACGGAACAGATAGTCAGATAGTATATAAACATACTTGTTGTGCACAGTACCTCAGGACATGGCTACATGCCAGAAAACAAACCAGTTCCCAGTTCTGCAGAGGGGGCTGCTGCTATGTTAACAAAAACTACCAGTCACACACTACTACAGGTATCAAACTCAAAATAGCCTACAAGTAATGTATAGATGCAGGATTACTTCCAAGTACCCCATTGCCATCTGATCTCTGCAAGCCTTTGCATGCAAATCAACATTGTACCTTGACGGATTGCATCAGCTGATTCAGCGTGGAAAAGGACAGTCACCTCGCACAAAGGTGCGCATATCTGAAACAATCGTGGCAGCTGAAAATAAAACTCTGATTGTGGCACATGGATTAGGAGTTTCTCCAGGCAACTTTGGAACTGATTATCTGTGCATAGGGTGAGACATAATGTCAGTTGACATGAAAATCTTGGGGCCAGCTTGACCTCCCTGATGCTAGCTAGCATTCTCAGAAGATAATCTGGGTTAACTGCTTCAAGAAGATCATACTGGCTTGCAGAGTCAGGTAGCTCAAGCTCCAATGTCCTGATAGCTCGACCATCTACAAATGTTGAAAACAGTGAGCCAAGATCCAGTGACTCTATGCGAAGATCTGTCAAACTCACAAGACCATCAACTTGGACAGTTGCACCAAGTTTCTCAATAGTGAGCTTCAGAGTAGACAAGGATGGAGTATCCAAAATGAGCGTATCTGGTCGAACACATTTCAACTCTAGAGAAACCAAGTTTGGCGCCTGCACAACCACAGACCTTGGGACATTTGATACCTCCCAGTGGCAAGTCTTCAGTTGAAGAAGGTGAATCTTAGGGTCCTTGAGTCCTCCGACTCCAATAAGATTAAGTGTGTGAAGGCAAGGGAAGCATTCATTCAGTTGGACTAGGTCTTCATCATCTAGTCTAACAAACTCAAGTGTCAGATGAGTCAGATTTGGCATTTTCTTGAGCCCATCAACAGAAAGCCATGCATTTTTAAGGCCCAACTTGATGAGATTGAGACCTGTTTGGAAATAGATCACCACATTTAGTATTAACCAGTTAGACATCTGGGGTTAAATAGAAGTATGATGGACTGGCTTCTTCATCATGCACATAATATATTAAATCTGACAGTATTTAACAGAAAGGCCGAAACAAGCTTATCTGCCGCTATCAAGTAATCACATAAAGTCGTGAGCTCAACATTTACTTAAGGCCATGAACAAAACATCTTATCTAATCTCTTTCAGAAAATTTAGGATTCGACACTCATTGTTTATATTTCGTAATTTAATGTGCATTGTCTAAGTGACATATGACTCCTGGACCAACATGTCAATGAGGCATTGAGCAAAAAATCTTGAATTTGCTCTTTTTTTAAGTTCAGATTCCACAACTAAGCAAGCTAGAGAGGAACAGAAGGTACATAAAAAAGGTAGCAATATTAGGCTATGGAACAGCACACAAAAAGAACAGCCAAAGACCGAGGTACATTTTTCAAGGTTAGAGCATTAGGACATTAGGTCAATATATCCTCATTTCTGCAACATCTGTCAAACTGCCTACGGAACTAGAATGCACTTTAGCTCAAGTTAACTCCTTCAAACTTCAAACGGAACGCTATAAATTCTTCTATAAAAAACAGTTCACTAGGCCACTACAACCTTTGTTATGAACTTCTGATTATGAACGACTGATCAAACGCTCACACAGAAACACATAAACACAAGTACTACTTACTTGTATTGTGCCTTAGATTAGTATCAAAATAGCAGTGTTTAATCTAGATGACTCGTCCTTACATCAAACATGGCATGAAATGCGTCAGAAACAGCAAACTAATGAATCAAACCGCAGTCTCGGAGAGGAAAAGGGGAGCTCACAGTAGTGGGAGATGAGAGGGAGCGCCTCCGCCTTCCTCCAGCACGCCTGCGGCCAGTAATCAGCGATCTCCACCTCGCGGAGGACGGGCCCCGCAGCGGTGGCCGCCCATGCCGCCACGGCCTCCCCGCTGGTGAGGTGCAGGTCGTCGTCGTCCACTCGTCCTCGAACTCCCCCTCCTCCACCCACGCCGCGTCGTCGGGGGAGCCCTGCCCGTCGGCCGCGTCGAGCGACAGGGAGCGGAGGTGCGTACCGAGGAGTGAGGCGAGGTTCCCGACGGTCGCGCGGAAAGCCGGGGCCCCGGCACGGCCCTCGGCGCGACGGCGGCGCGCGCAGTCGGCGGCGCTTAGGCGGGCGCGGGGGCAGAGGTAGGACGCGGCGAGGAGGGATCGCGAGGCGAGGCGGCAAGATGCGATGTCGCCGGCGTCCGCAACGTGGCGCAGGACGTCGGCGAGGACCGCCGCCGGGAGGGCGTCCAGGGGGTCGCCGGAGGCGGACATTTGGGGATGGCTCCCTGCCTTCTGTCGTCTCTGATGTGGCTGCACGATTTTTATTTATTTTTATAATTAACTTTTACCATTTTACAAAAATATATATCAATATTTTTACAAAACTATACATCCACTGCCACTTAAACGTTGGCAGGGACCACCGTTTCAAATGGCTAGTAAAAGCAACTCCAAGAGACTAGCTATTCTTGACTTAATTAGCTAAAAATAGAAAATTTATCCAAAAACTCAATCCAAGGCCAGCTAAACTTGTCCTGTATCCTCCACTAGCTAAATCGGGGTCTTCGCTAGCCATCTTTGGCTAGCTTGATCCCGCTAGCTATCCCTTGTACATGAGTATGGCGGGTGGGACCCACTAGCGTTGGAGCGTATGGAGAGTTCATTTTAGCTAGTTTGTTGGATTTCATCAATTTTTTACTAGCTATTTCGTTTTACATACTAGTCAAATGAGTAATTTAGCTAGTGATATTTAGAGAGACTCTTGGAGTTGCTCTAAGCGTGGTACATCTTTAAAAAATCATATTTCGAGTGGAGAGAAATTTTATTAAAAAATTATAACTTTTGTGAGATCTACAACTTCATAGTTCAAATTTTTTCATCTAAAATCATTTTGATAGTCAACGCATATATTTTTTAAATCTAAGCAACATATCTTTTTTTAAAAAAATCATAATTCAATCATATCAACTCGGATGGATAAAAGTTATACGACAATTATAGATTTCATAATAATTTTGATGCTCAAGTAATCGACACTATATTCGGATCTAAAATTTGACGAAATTTTTTAGTCCCAGCAACATATCTTCAAAAACTCGTAGCGTTTTCATATAAACTCGGATGGAGGTAAACTCTACACCGAAATTTTACCGAGAGTTGATTTTATGAGCATAGTGGAAGGTGCCCACCCTATGACGTGGTGCACTCTCAGCCGTCAGATCGGCATCGCAGGCTGAGATTGAGTCACGTCATTTCTAGACTGAGCTGATGTGGACTTATCTCAGTCATCCGATGCCGATCCGATGGCTGACAGGGGCGGGTGGGCACCTGCCCCTATGCTCACAAAGTAATTTTCGAATTCTATATATTGATGACATCTTCAACTTTGTAGTTCAAATTGTGTCTATTTGAATTCATTTTGTACTCAAATGATGGACACAATGTTTACATGTAAAATTCAAATTCCATATCTGGATAATATATAGATTATTTGAGCATTAATATGCTTTCAAATGAAAAAATTTGAACTACAAATCTGATCTTGACAAAAACTACAATATTCATATAAAATTTATCTCCATCGAAATTCATAAAAAAATACAAGTTTTTGAAGATGTGCTGAAACGGCGGTTGGGATCCTACCTCGGTTTCAAATGGCGGTAGAGTTATAGTTTTTCAAAACATTGAGACGGGTGTATTTTTAAAAAAAATCGTAAAAGATAATAAATATAAAAAGAACTGGTTGCACGGTTGCGGAAGGCCGCCGTGTCACGGGCTGTATTGAGCCCTACTGTCCATCGGCCCATCCAACACGACTTGGTTATCTTTAAAATTGTAGGGTAAAACTAGTAAGTTGTTAATTTAGCAAAAAAACATAATAAATTACACAGCAACAACAACAATTAGTATAATGATTGTTAAGTTGTCTCGTAGTTTTGAAAGTAAACAGCGACCTTTCTTTTCATATCACCCGATCGGCTCGTATCAGTGTATCACGTATTCGACGCAGGATGGTGGTGTATCGATCCATCATGCGTTGTTATTGCTCGCAGGTCCATTCGAAACGCAACAAAAAAATAAAACGAAATAGATGACCAACTGAAATGAAAAGGCGAGCCATTGAACGAACGAACGTTCAATTCAAATCCACGAATGATTCAGTTTGGACTTCCTGCCGTGGAACAACCTCGGACTTAACAACAGAATCAAATCTTTCCGCATCACTTTGTAGTTGGTATTGTTTAGTTGCTGAAGGAACTTTCAAAATTGTCACATCAAATTTACCGATGTAACAAAAGAACTAAATATTCTTTAATCATAAAATTAATTATAAAGATGGATTGGAAATCACTAGACGCGTATATTAAACCTGATTAAGTTATCATTAGAAAATGTTTCTTGTAGCACCACATTATCTAATCATATTGTAATTAGATTCAATATATTCATCTCGCGAATTTACTCAAGATTATGAAATAAGTTTTGTCATTAATTTACATTTGATACTTTTAATAAGTATGAGAACATCCCATGTGGCGGATGAACACTGGATCTTGCCGATCTAAACATGGCAATGGGGGGTTGAAAATGATCGGGATGTATCACGTTCCGTTCCGCCCAGTTTTCTACATTTGTCTTGACCTTTTTCGCATTTTCGGACTGTCACGACCGTCGTCGCGCGGGGTAGACGCGGCTTGTGCAAGGGCTCAGGCACTGGACGCCGCGGCAAGGCCGTTCGACACCGACGTATGTCGGTGTTTTAGCCCAGCAAACCTGTCAAGGGGGTCCGAGGTAGTAGATTGTGTAGTGGGGAATCGTCAGACCTAGAACCCGGGTTAAAGCGAGGACACGAGACACAAATTTATACAGGTTCCGACCGACAAGCCTAAGGTGTATATTCTTCCATGTATATGTAGTACCTAAGGTGTATGCCCGACAAGCCTCCGAGCACTTTGTAATCGAGAGTAATAGTTTGGGTAGTCTTGAACTCTTTATGGGTGGCGTTGAAGTCTTTTCGAGTAGTTCTTGAACGTCCTCGAATACAGCTTCGGAGAAGTATTCGATAGTACTTGAACGGTCTCTGCCACATCTTTACTTGCAATAACTAAACTGGCTCATGCTAGAGTCATACTCCTAAATCTTGCACCTGGTGTCGATCGGGACATCAATCTACCCTCGCCACGTCTTTCTTTGGCGCATTTTCGTTTGCTGCTTGTTCCCTCGATCGGGAGATCTGCCTGTTAACCATCCACTGGTCCAAATCGGCTTCTCTTGAATCGGCTGATTATCCTGCTTTCTCTCGATAGACTTTTCAAGGATTTGTTGCGCCCTTTCACCTCATCTTTTAACACATGCCAAAAAATGTGGATGTTGAGTTTGAGAGCGTACACCGCTTTGGAAACTCACGGTCGAACAGAAACGCTCCAGACCTTTACCACCGCGGGTCCCACCATCATTTCCCTGCCTCCTGCTCTCCGCATCCTCCCATCCTCTTCCACTTTTCTCTTCCCCTTCCCCGTTTCCTTTCTCTTTCTCTGCCAGAATCCCAGATCCACCACCATTAACGGAGGCTTCCCAGGTGGACTGTGACACCCCAGGTTTTTAATTAACCTTAATTGCCGGTCAAACTGGTTGACTAGGGTCAAAACATGGTCAACCTGGGTCATCACCTCGAAAACCTCACCCACACTCACCCATCAACACCTTGAGCAAGTCAACAACACCTCCCTTGGTCAAAACCCTAATTGGAGTAGTCAACCCCCTAGTGTCAATCTCCTGGATCTGGAACTTTGGCCACGTTCTCCAAAACTTTTCTAAACACTCAAAAATCTGCCAATTAAAAAGTTGTGCAAAATTTCCAGGCACATTTCATCTTCAAGATGGCATTTCGGATTTTGAGTGGAAAAGGTTCAAATTTGCCAGTCAAACTCAGTTTCACTATTCAATCGAGCCATGAAAATCTTCAAATTGGCATTTGAGTTTCTCTTTTGTTTTGAATCCAATTCCAATTCGGTTTGAGCCATTGTGTAGAGGGTTAACTGGGCTACAATTGTCCTATCTATAGATTGGAGAGCTTAGATTAAAAATTTTTAGTTTTGCACGGTCAAATAGTGGCACATGCCACGGACCGAGGTCGGGAACGTGTCGGCGCGACGTCACGTGCGCGCGTCCACGCGTTGCCGCCACGCCACCGTCGTACCACGGCCCCTCCTGGGAGTCCGTGCGTGATCTCGGCTGACGTCGGCTCATGCGCGCACTCCGAGATGTCGAGATAAATCTGTTCAAGGCCGCCATGCACCTGGTCAGCTTTTGGACGTCTTTGATACACGTGGGAGCTTTCATGTTGGTGATGGCGGAGATCTTCTCGGGGTTGGCTTCGATGCCGCGTTGGCTGATGATGAAGCCGAGTAGTTTGCCCGAAGGTGCACCGAAGACGCACTTGTTCGGGTTGAGCTTCCAGCGGTACTCGCGCAGGGATGCAAAAGTCTCTTCAAGGTCGTCGATGAGGGTACTAGAGTTTCTGGTCTTGACGACCACGTCATCCACGTAGGCTTCGACGTTCTTGTTGAGCCGCTTCTTGAAGCGAGGCTGGATAGCTCGTTGATAGGTGGCGCGGCGTTCTTCAACCCGAAGGACATGGTTATGTAGCGATGACGCGCTAAACGGGGTGATGAACGCGGTCTTCTTCTCGGTCTTCTTCCTTGATCGCGATCCGGTGGTACCCGAGTAGCGAGTCGAGGAAGCGAGCGAGTCGCGACCGCCGTGGAGTCGATGACTTGATCAATCCGCGGCGGCCCGAAGGGGTCCTTGGGGCGGTGCTTGTTGAGATCGGTGTAGTCGACGCACATCCTCCACTCGTTCGAGTTCTTCTTGCGGACGAGGACGGGGTTGGCGAGCCACTCGGGATGGAATACTTCTGCGATGAAGCCGACCGCGAGTAGTTTGGCGACTTCCTTCTTGATGGCATCCCGTCCGTCGTCGGCAAAACGTCGGAGGTGTTGTCGCTTGGGGGTGACCTTAGGATCGATGTTGAGGCGGTGCTCAATCAAATCCCACGGGCACTCTCGGCATGTCCGCTGGCTTCCACGCGAAGATGTCGCGGTTAGCCCGGAGGAAGTTGATGAGCGCGTCTTCCTATTTGGGGTCGAGGCCGGCCCCGATGGTGGTGGTCTTGCTGGAGTCGCCTGTCCCGAGGTCGATCGTCTTGACCAGGACCTCCTCAGCTGGCTGAGGCTTGTTGGCTTTGTCAGACTTCTCGGGGATGTCGAGTTCACTTGTAGCAAGCTTTTTCGATGCAGCATAGACCTCCATCATAGCGTTGGGTACTTGATTCGTAGAGGCGATCTCCACGGCTTCCGTATCGCAGTCGTGTGAGATCTTCAAGTCCCCTTGGAGAGAAAGTACACCTGCTGGACTTGGCATCTTGAGTACGAAGTAGGTGTAGTGGGGCACCGCCATGAACTTGGCGATGGCCGGTCTGCCGAGGATGGCATGGTAGGATGTCTCGAAGTCAGCGACCTCAAACTTGATGTACTCAATACTATAATTGTCCCGAGATTCCCTGAAGGTAACTGGCAGGACCACTGAGCCTAGTGGGATAGCCGCGTTACCGGGGACGATGCCGTAAAAAGGTGTGTTGCTCTTGGTGAGCATGTGGGTGATGTCGAGCTTCATCTTCTTCAAGGTCTTGGTGAAAAGGACGTTGAGCCCGCTTCCGCCATCGATGAGGACCTTGTTGAGCTTGGAGCCTGCGACCACCGGCTTCAGGACGAGGGGGAACCGCCCTGGTTCGGAGAAGCTGGTCCATTGATCCACGCGGGAGAAGGTAATGGGTACCTCGACCACCCGAGAGGGGTCGGGACCGCCGGTTCAATGCTCATGACTTCTCGACGAGTAGCCTTTTGCTCCCGTCTGCTGGGTAGTCCGCCGAAGAGGACGTTGACAGTCTTGTCGGGTTCCTGGAAGTCGGCATTGTCTCTGTCGTTCTTCTTCTTGCCTTTCTTGTCGTGAGGGTGCGGTGGCTCTGGAGTACTCTTGAGTGCTCGCCTGAGTTGGTAGCCTTTGCTCGGTGGTGTGATTGCCGTCCAGATGCCACGGGCACTTCTCCTTTAGCAAGTCTTTGAAGCCGCCGGAGTTCTTCTTCGAGTTCTCCTTCGCAGGGCACTGGATAGCCGCGACAGTGTTGTCTGGCTTGCGCTTGCGGTTGGGACCCGAGAAGTTGTTGTTGTTGCGACCACCTTGGTTCCCGTTGTTGCCGCTGCCGCCGCCCGTGTTCTGTTTGTTCTTGCCACGGATGGCGTTGTATTTGGCGTTGGCCTTGTCTTCTTCATCCGCCCAGGACGTGATCATGTCCTTGAGGTGGGGGATGGACTTGGGATGGCGACGACCGAAGTCTTCAAAGGTGCGGCAGTGGTAGAGGCCGTCTTGGAAGAGGTCGATGACCTCCTTGTCGGTGATGTCGACTACGGTAGCGCGTTTGTCGAAGAAGCGGCGCATGTACTTGCGGAGGGTCTCGCCTTGTTCTGCTTGACCATGGCCGGGTCCATGCGAGTACCGAGCGGCCCATGGCGCCCGCGAAGTTCTGTGGGAAGCGCTCCTTCGGTGGTCCCACTTGTCGATCGAGTGCTTGTCCGGCGACTCGAGCCATGTGAGCGGGGCTTGGTCCAGGCAGAAGGGGAAGTAGAGGCACTTGGTGTCGTTGTTGCCGCCAGCGTTCTTGATGGAGAGGGCGTAGCACCGAGCCACTGGATGGGGTCCTGCTTCGCGTCGTACTAGGTGATCCTCAAAGGCTTGAACTTGTCGGGGAGGAGCAATTTGCGAAGTCGAGGTGAGAAGGCAGGGAAGCCGTCGTTGTCGCCTGCAGTGGCTGACTTCTTCCACCGCAGCTCTTTGATCTTCTGGCGGGCGTCGTAGCTGCCCTGTGAGGCTGCGGAGGCATGGCTGTTCGCGTGGTCTCGACCGCCGCGACTACCGCCGCCGCCGGCCCTCCTGTTGGCTCCGTGGTTGGAGCTCCCGTCGTCGCTGCTGCCACCGTCGGGGTCACGACCGCCGCCGCCATGGGTGCGGTGAGTGACGACCTCGCGGTTGCTGTTGCCACCCTTTGAGGGTCCGCCGGCGTTTGCATGAGTACGGTTGGGCTGAGCTGGGAGCTCAGCTCGAGTACGGTTGCGACCGAGGTCGGCGCTGCGACTTGTAGCTTCGTTGTTGCGGTTCCTGGCAGGAGGAGGCTGGTTGACCCTGTTGTCGACCCGCATGAAGTAAGCGTCTTCAGCGAGCTTGGCGATGACTTCTCCGGCGCGTATTCCCTGAGCCTGGCGTGCGATCGCTGTGATCGACATGAGGCATTGCTCAGGGGTAGTGTGTACTCTGCTCTCGACCGCCTCGAGAGCTTCCGCAAGGTTGCGGATGGGGAGGTTGTCTCGGAGACGCCGACGCCGTTCGTTGGGCTTCTTGTTACGCTCACGTTGAGCGTCCCCGTTGGCGGCGGTCTCGTCCGTAGGTGCATCGGCGGACGGCTCGTCGCGCGGAGATGTCTTCAAGGTACTTGTCTTGAGCCGTCCCCGAAGGTCCGGCGTGTCGCCGGCGGCCATGAAGACTTGGCGATCGGGGGTGCCAAGGCCGGACTCGAGCTCGCCACCTCGGTTGGGGAGTACGAGTCAGCTCGGGCAAGTGGTGTTCCCTCCTGGAACGGGAGCGAGTCGATGTAGGCGACGTAGCGTGAGTCTCCACTTATCAGCTCAGCGGGCTTGCGGTCTGGCCAGTAAACAAATCTCCCGACAGGTGTGGACGTTATAACTAGCCCAGAGGCCGGCCCTGATAAGGGATGCTCAGAAGTGTTGTCCTCGGACTCAAGATCCTCTGGGTCTGACCCGAAGTCGAACTCGTACGCGGAGTCCGGGTAGAAGTCAGAGAGGGGGTTCGAGTCCGAGGCGTGGCCGGGGGTGGTGTCGGAGTCCGAGTTGTACTCGGGTACGGGCTCCTTGCCGGCCCGGCGCGAAGAGGGAGCCTCCGTGCAGGCCCTGCTGAGGATGCGGGGACCACGCGTGGAGCGCTCACGGGGTGGTGGGACCACATGCGATGGCTGAGTAGCCGGCTCGCATGCGATAGCCCATGGAGACGTCGAGTTCGAGTTAGAAGCGGACTCGAGCTCGAAGTCAGCGTGATGGTTGAAGAGCGAAATTTCGTCGAACTTGCCGGCGAGTTCGCCTATGACAACTTCGGGGAAGCGTCACGAAGCCGGTCTCCGGGTTGGGCGACGGCCGGAAGGATCCCACGCCGTCGGCGGTGCGGACCCAAGCACCGAAAATGAAGGTGTCGCCGCGGTTGAAGGTGATGGTTGGCTTGAAGTAGACGGGAGCCGTCGAGTTCGCCATGTGATCTCGGGTGAGAGCCCCTACCGGCGCGCCGGTGTCGGTGTTTTAGACCGGCAACCTACTAAGGGGAGTACCCGAAGTAGATGAATGTGGCCTCGCCGAGATCGGTAACTCGAAGGAAGAGACACGTGGCACACAATTTAGACAGGTTCGGGCCGTGAGGTGCGCAATACCCTACGTCTTGTATGTTGCGTAGCTCTAGATTGATTGGGTACGATTACAAGATGGTGCAATTGTACGCCGTGAGATGAGATGATGAGAGAGGGGTCCCTGCCTCACCTTATATAGTCGGGAGAGGCGGGGTTACAAGTCGGAACGGGGAGAGAGTACCGGTCGAGTACGTCTAGGAGTCTTCCATACGGCGCGGGACATGTACGGCTTCCTAACCGAGTACTTCTCCTCCACGGTCCTTGTGCTTCACGCCATCGGTGTCGTGCAGCGCAAGTCGGGTAGTCCCAGGGGCCCACCGAGTAGTCGGTCCTGGTACCCACCGAGGTAGTGGGCCCAGGGAGGTCCATACGACAGCTGCCCCTCTACATCGTGCCAGGCCGCGCTCCTCCCCTCCCCCGCTCACCACCGTGCTGCCATTGGAGCCCGCCACGGCGAGCTGCAAGCTCCGGCCAGCTGCGTACCAAAACGAGCTGCTCCCCACCTTCCCTCGCATCTGCAGTAGCTCTCCAACCACCCCACGTCTCCTGCATCGAGCCCACGCCACCGGAATTCCGGCCCGCGGCGGCCACCGTGCGGCCGCCGGCGCCGCCCCCTCGCCGGCCCTTTCCCCGCCGCAACCGAGCACGGGAATCGGTCCCCTAGGACCCAAGGCCCCTCCCTCGCCGGCCCCGCCGGCGGTTGGCCGGAATTTGTCCGGACCACCGCTGGCCGGCCGCCCGGGGGCCACATTGCAAAGGGCCGATTCTTTTCAGGGGCCTCCGCGCAAAAGAAAAACTTCAATAGTATTTGCAATTTTCCTGATTCTTGTAAATTGCGTAGAAAATCATAGAAAAATCAGAAAAATGCAAAACAAATTTTGTTGGATTCGTGATGAATTATCCCACAACTTTTGTTATTCTTGCCTGAGCTAATTCCTGATATTTTTTGCATGAAAAATACAAATGTGAAAAACCTAGATCTGCAATATCTCAAAATCTATAAATCCTCTGTAGCTAATTTTTGGATATGTTGTGTGTTAGGTCATGAATAGCTCCTGTGACAAACATTGCACAAAGTTATGATGTAAATCTTTTTATAAAAACGTTTTTCCATTTCTGTAGAATCTGCATAAATGATTTTTCTTGTTAAATATATTTTTGTTTTTGTGGTCAACTTGTGCACACTTCCTTGTTATGTCAAAATACACCTCTTGTGAATTAATCATGATGTTTGATGAAACATAAGTATATATTCTTAATTTGTGCATGTTTTCCTTTGTAAATTAATGAACTAAGATCAGTAGGGTTTCTATGTGAACATGCTGGTTCTTTAGGCTTGTTTAGGACCAGAGAAAATTCATGAGAAAGTTTGGATCATTTTGAGGCTTATTTATTTTTGTATGCATTTAATTGGAATCACTAGCTAGTCTTTGTTATTTTCTCTAATATTTAGTTTCCTAGCTTCCAAGCACTACATGTGGGTCCAATGGACCAGTATAGGTGCTAATATGCTTGAGAAACACTCCTTTAATTTTTGGTAATTTAATTGCTTAATAAAAGCTTAAAAGCCCCTTTTAATATTAAAGGGAAATTAAATAAAGGAAAGCCCCTATTTAATTCTTTTTCCTTTTTGAAAGTATTATCTAATTTAATTAAAAGATAATTAATTATCCTTTCTGATAAGAAATTAATTCACGAATAAAAATATTATTCATACCCTTGCTTGTGAAGAGAAAAGGACCAAACATCCACATGAAATAACAAGTACAATAAAAACCTTTATTCAAATGTACAATAAAAGAATAGCCCATGTACAACTAATAACCTTCCTAAAAGAGAAACACTATCTAGATGCTTGTTAAGGTGAATATGACCGACCAGAGTTGGATAAGATAACAAACTATCACATCACCTAAACCTTGCATTGCATTCCGTGTGGATCTCCCGGACGGTGATTACTCGCTTGTCCCGGAAACTGAGGAAGGAGGAGCGGAAGCTTCGCTGCAGTACGTGGAAGTGCTCGACACCGAGGGTGCCCAGGCTAACCTAGCTGACGAAGGCAAGCTCCGGTGCATCTAACTCAGTTTTTCAAATTCTTATTTAGCTATCTATGGATGATTGTGCATTTACGTTCAGGAGTTGAATGAAACCCTAGATGCATGATCCCTAGGTACCCTTGTCCTTACTAGTATGATAGGTCGATAGCTGCTAAGCTATAGGACCGTTACAAGTCGAGTGATGACCTCACTCGCGAGAATAGGTTCCTAGATAGGAATCACAATTTATCCTTAAATGGATTGCTCATGTGGTAAGAGCATGGGATTTGGGCTCCGGTCTAGTGGTTATGTGGGTTAAGTGTTTGAACGTACTAAGCACATGTCGGGTATGGGACCGGTAAACCTAGTACCTTAATGAGGCGGCGAGGGATCCTACTATTACTACTCTTGGGATTCGCTCTCACGGCTAGCTACGGTGGTGTATGGTGACTCCGGGTATCTCGCGGGGTATGCGGATAGCCCGCACCAAAGACCGTAAGATTCAATCCGGACCGAGGATTTTTGGAAACGACTGGGAAAGTTGTCCTTTGGGGGGCAGCCTACCGTGTGTTTAGATCCACCTTGCAAGGTTTAATCAATCTATTGTCGGCCTCTCACCGTTATCTGAGACTACTTACTCCACTAGTCATGAGATCCCTAATGATGGAAGTTGATGAAGATTATGCTTGATTAATTGTATTGTACAACTTTGTCTGTACTAGTTGGCTAACGTAGTAAAGGTTAAACCTACTAGAACTTGTGCTAAAATCTTGAAAGTAAGGACCTAGTCTTTGTTACTTTTCAGCAAAAGCAACCCAGTAGCCAAAAAGCCTTTCGTGGTCTAGAATTGGTGAAGTAGTTATCACCGACGGGTAAGTCTTGCTGAGTATTAGTATACTCAGCCTTGCTATAATATGTTGATCGAGGTAATGCTTTCGGTAATGTGTGGCCCGGAGAGATCCCGCCCGTGGGAGCTGGAGTGGGTGGAGGACGACGACTGAAAGCATCATGGATGGCCTCCCGTGGTGTCTTCGCTTCCTTTAGTTTATTTCCAGTTGCTTTCAAAAACTCGAACTATCTCATTATGGCAAAACTATGGTTTGTAATAATTAAACCCCTCGGGGGACTCATTTGGATATTAATGTTGATGTATCTCTGGACTCGCCTTCGAGTGAGTTTTAATGCATGTATTCGATCCTTGTTGCTATTCAAGTGATTTACCGGGCGTTAACCCAGCAACTAACAACAGGATGATACTTTATTATCGCTTAATGACCAAAGTGGATTGGTTTAGGCGATAGTACGGTATTTTCCTAGGCGGGTTGTCACAGGGTCCTAGCGACTACTCTGTAACAACGGCCCTGGCCATCCTGGTGTACTTCTTCAGTAATAAAGCTTGATTATTCATCAACTACTTTACTGTCCACCTCCCTCAACTGGACTACTGGCGAGTACGACTACTTGCGACGACTCCACGATGGGACTCCGCACTCACAGATCGCGATAACGACTACTCATTCATGGAAGTTTTCTTCATTCATACTTAAACAATTTCATTACAATTGTTTATGTACAACCACTGCTACGAGCTAACTATTACAGGACTACTAGAGATTGAGTTTCTCGGTGACTTGTTCAGCAATGGGCGCCATCTGCTCCAGTAGCTCTGCGTACTGCTCATCGGTGCAGTTGGCGGCTAGCCCGCCGGCGACTACGTCCATAGGAGCTTTTGGGAAGTACGACTTCATGAAGGCCAGCACCTGGTTCGGGATCGACTTCGCCAAGTGCTTCACGTAGGATGCCAGGCGGCTGGGGGCTTCCTTCAGCCGGTCCACCAGTGGTGCTATCTTCGGACCGCCAGGGTGAGGCACCAGCAGCCTCGCGATGGGGAGCGCGGCTTCCTAGAGTTCCTTGAGATGAGCCCGCAGCTTCTCGCCGGTCCTCGTTCGGCTCTCGCAAGGATTTGTAGCGGTTGACGAGGTCACGATTCGATGCAATACGGAGCTCCATGTGCTTGTCACACTCGTAAGCGAGCTCCTTATAATCGTACTCCAGTACCTGGCGGGCCTCTTGCTCCCGGTAGAAGAGGTTCTTCAGATCAGCTTCCGAAGCCTTCAGCTGATCTACTCGGGTCTCAAGCTCTGCAATAAACAAAGGCACAACGGGTCAGACTACTTCAAGGTACTTCCAATAAGTACTCAGCAAGACAATGGTGTACCTTTATTTTTGTTGCGGAGAGACTTGTTCTTCCGCACCAGATCGTCACTCTTCGCCTGCATCTCCTGGACGTCATTGTGATACTTGACGAAGGCGGTGTCTAGCTTCGACTGCATGGCGGCGGCGTGCTTCCGGGACTTCACGAGTTGCTCCCCTAATGTTTCGGCCCGGAGCACCGTCGCCGTACCCTTGAAGCATCTCGGACTTCTGGCGGGACCTCTCCGCGACGTCCTGCACAGATAACACATGTCAAATGGGTACTCAACACTAAAGGATTGACTACTCAGGGCGTCGACTACTCACCTTCATCCATTTCTCAGCTTGGCGCACCGCCTCCAGGTGTCGAGCCACCGTCGCCGGGTCGACAAGATCATCTGCTAACAGCTCGAGCCCGCCACGACTACTCGTCGCGGCTTCGGACATTGGCGCCGAACGGATCGGCTCCGTGTCTTGGATCTCTGGTGAGCGGACGACCACCTCCAGAGCGGGTTCTGGTAGCGCGTCGTCGCCCTCCCCTCCAGTCGTCACGGCGGCTTCTCCGACGGACACCTCCATCGGCACGGGGGCTTCTCCGGCAGCTCCCTGAGCCTCTGGTGTCACATCTTCTACGGGCACCGCAGCCGGGATATCACTCCCCTCGGCTTCAGCACCTGTCGACAAGGGAACAAGTGCATCAGTCATACCTGACGACTATGACTACTCTACGGGGGTACTTCAACCTCAGCAGAGTACTTACCTTCAACGATGCTGGCCTCGGGCAATGTAGCCTCAGCGGTCGACGCCTCGGGCTCCGCCTGAGGGGCGGGAGCGGACTCCTCAGCGGGCGGCGCGGCTTCCTCTTTCGCCACCGCTGTGGCGGGTTCATCCCCCTCACAGGACAAGTCCGTCGATTTCCTGCAGAGTACACAAGCCAGTTGTCAATCAAGTACGACTACCACATCCAACGTACTACTCGGGAAGGATCAATACTTACAAGCTCGACCGGACCACCGTCACGGTTGGGGTGCTGAGGATACTGGCGATGTCGACCGGCCCCGCCTCGGCGAGCGCCTCCTCCTCGCGCCTCTATAGCCGCCGCCTCTTCGGTAGAAGCAACGGCGAGGTTCGTGCTCCCCCCCGAGTAACGGGGGCTGGCGCTCCATCTGTGCCAAAAGCTCTTCTACGGTGGGGGCTGGGCTACGACTACCCCCAGCTGGATCCCCCACTGTGTCCCACTCGCCTTCGTCACCCTGCTCAATGGGGTCGGAAGGCGGCATCTCCTGCAAGCAAGGAAACTTCGTCATCAACACACAAACTCGACTACCTTATTCAAGATGGCTTACCTCTCGGGATGTGGTCTCCGTGACCTTCAACTTCTTGGCCACGCGCTTGCGGGCCACATTGCGCGGCTTCCTTGGCGGCGCGGGCAGACTAGCCTTTAGGCTAGCCGGCGGATCCTGAACGAGAGGTATGTGCGGCAATCCAGGGCAGCTGAACCGCGACCGCAGCTGGAAGCGCTCTTGGAGTGTCTCCTCATCGTCGTCCTCATCGGACGTGTCTTCAACGACAACTGTGTCGTCTCCCTCGCCAACTTCGCACCGCTCCTTGGCTTTGGCCTTCCCTTCCTCTGGGACCTCGACCAGCTGAGGAGGCGACGCCGGCTCAGAGATGAACTTTGCCAAGTCATCCTGCAAGAAGCACAGCAAATCAGTACGACTACTCCTACATAATGAGTACTCGACAATGGATGCGGCTACTGACCTCTTTTGGTGGGCGCGCGGCGGAGTACTCTGGTACGGGGCACGGTGTGAACGCTGGCATATCTTTGAAGATTCTAGCCAGCCTATCAACAATGTCGTCATTGTCGACTTCATCTCCAGGCATCCGCGACGTGTCGTCGTCGCCGGTGTACTCGTACCCTAAGGTGTTGCGGGCCATCAGCAGTTGCACCCTTCGCTTCATGAAGCTGAAGGCCACATGTTCGGTGTAAAACCTCGGATTTTCATAGAAAATCCGAATCCCTGTACCATCACGATAGTCCCTGGATCAGTGGCTATCGCGTACAGAACGTCTCACAGATAAATACACAAAGTCATACATCGCATCACATAAGGATAAAAGTACACAATTTTATTACATGTCCATTATGGAGTACAACAATACAAGCCTCTTGGCTGAATCAGAGTGAAAATTCTACGGAACAGTAGCTATCTTCTCGGAAGGGTCTCCATCTTTTATTCTTCCCGCCACAGGCAATCTTGAGCGAAGCGACGCATCCCTCGTCGTACCATCCGTCGGCGTTGTAGTCGAACTCGGTCTCGTACCCTGCACACCCAAAGTCTATCCCCAAGGAGTGGGATAGGTCCACGTCACCAACTGTATGCAGCTTTAAGTGGCCTAACTTCTAAAGGGAGGAAAAGAGACAAGGAAGCGGCTTTGGTTTCCTGTGCAGCAACAGCAGAGTATAAACAAGGTATCTTCAACAATATCCCTAAATCCCAAGTCTCTCAACACAACTCGAAACCTCCTGGTCACCCAGGGGACCCGTCTCCACAACCTACTCCTGTCTAGGGTCGGTGCGAGAACTTCCTCTCTTCGCACCTCAATGATTGCAACCGGATCGACGAGGTAGATGGAGCCTCTCTCCTCTAACCGGCTACAACCACGACTCACCACACACTCTCCTATAGGGGGAAGGTAGAAATCCCAAAATATGAGGAACGACTCACCACGACTCACCACACACTCTCCACACACTCTCCTACAGTGTCCATGACCGAGGACGCGGCTATAGCTATAGATCGAACAACTCTACAGAGTGTGTACACCTGTACCCATCCCGGATTTGCACCCGGCTGGTGTACGGCCGACCGAGCCCATCCTACCGGCGAACTCTCAGTAGTTACGGTCCCATCCCCGCATCCGACCCTCAAAACGGTCCCCCCCGCGGAAGGGACGGTACCGGAACTGTGAAATGCTCCCGTGTGGCCACACGGGAGTCGCTCTGAGAGGGTGGTCTCACCTCCACCGCTCCCCCACTGATACCCCGCTATCCATCCTAAGCAGGTATGGTTCCGCACTTGCCGAGCTCAACTCGGCCCTAACCCCACGCTCGGCGGGGTGGTGTGTACGAAGTCCTATAGACAAGTTGATCCACTCGGTTTCAGACCGGGGCGAGCTCATATCCTCCAAGCGCAAGTAAAACCCCAACACCTAGGCTCCGAAAACCGTAACAGTAGGGGTACACTGAGGAGTGCACCCCTGTCCCCGATCCCAGATCGGTTGTTTCGAGCTCACCCCCGCCAAAGTACCCAAAACGCCTTCTCTTGCCGGTTTTACCCCACACACGCCAAGACCACTATTCCCATCCCAACACATGCATCACGAAGCTCGGCGTATATACACGCTCACATAGACGTATATATACAGTAGTAGTAGGGCAATCAAGGACAGGGTAAATAAAGAGGCAGTGCAAGGTTCATCAACATGCATATAAAGTACAGCGCTAGCAATTCTACTTAGCAATGCCTAATAGGAATTTCAAAATCAGTCGGGCGTGAACCTGGGGTCGGGTAGTCCTCCGCGGTGAAGTCGTCGACGTAGCCGTACTCCGGGATCAGCTCTCCGGCTCCAGCTGCTCCTAATAGCGCGAAAGGAAAATAAATAGCGGTCCTATTGCAATTAACTCCAAAGAAGCGCAAATAAGAACCAAAAGAGAGCAAACACCACCCTAGCCCGGAGTTTAAGATTTTAGAAACTTTCTGGAAAAGGTTTCACAATTTTCGGAGTTAAAATGGATTTACTAGGATTTTTCAAAGAGAAAATATGTTTTCTGGAAATAAAAATACGTTAACCCCCTTAAATCAGCATCAGCCACACCGGATCCCCTGGACCGGATCGGATGCGGCCAGGCTCCTGGTGCCCCGCGTGTGGCTGGCCCGCCATTGGTCGCCGCACGCGATCCCGAGGGAAACCGTGCGGTCTGGCACGGTGTGGGCCGGCGTGTGGCCGAGCCGAGGACGGCCTAGCCGCAGCGGATCTCAGCGGATCTGCTGTGGCCACGCCCGCATGTGGTCTCCGGTGCACAACGCAAGTCTGAGAAGCCACGGCGACCCTAGGTGCTTGATGAAATGCCCAGGAGAGAAAGATGGCGGCGCGGGGTGACCTCGCCGGCGGCGAGTCCCACGGCGCCTGGGTGATTGGCCATCACGGGAAGAAACTCCTATGTTGCTGGGCTCGAAGGGGCGCAAGACCGGGGTGGTGATCGTTGCGCGAAACCATCACCGGCGTGGGCGCGGCGGCGTCGGCGCGGCGGCGGTGCTAGTGACCTAAACCAGTGCGGGGCGCGTGAGCGCGTGTGCGACGACGTCCGTGGGGGGAGTGCGCGCGCGCAAGGTGACCACCACGGCCAGTGTAGAGGTTGGCCGCGACAGGGGCGATGCGGCGGGGATCGCGGCGGATCCCGGGTTGACGCCATGGGTGGCAGTGAGCACATCGCCCGCGGTCGGCTCACGAAAGTACGTGTGGGTTTCACCGGTGGCAAGGCGCATTCAGCGGCCAAGGATACGGTGCCTTTGCCCTTCCCCTCCACGACAGTGCACGAGGCTCCCGGCCACGGCGAGGACATGGTGGTGCGGGTCAGTCTAACGTGGCGGCGGCGTCCTACACGAGAGGAATGGGGTCAAGGTCCAACCTTGCCCCCGGGATCGACGCGCACACATGCTGGGGTGCACGGTGGCGCGGGGCGTCAGGTCCGCGACGACGGTGCGACGCGAGCGCGAACGGCTCGGCGTGGCGCCGCGGACGTGAGTGGCAAGGCACGATGTTCAACAGCGACAAGCGGAGGCTAGGACAAGAGAGCGGGCGCGCGTCGATGAAGGCAGCGACACCTGCAAACGGGTTGTCCCAGCCTGGCACGAAGGCCGGCATCACCAGCAGCGGCGCGGCGGCGCGGAGCGACAACGCGTTCCACCTCAGCTCGAAGGCCGGGGCATCCACATGGGGAGGGAAGCGGTCGTCCTCACCTCGGTGGCCACGGGCCGTAGTGCAGACGTCGATGTAGAGTTGTGGTGCGGCTCGTCGGCGGGGAAGAAGACGAGGGCGGCAGCGCGACGTCGAGGAAGAAGAGGAAGTAGGGGAAGTAGGTGTTCTCGTCGACGGCGGGTCCGGCTCCTCCCACGGGCGGCTCCGGTCTTCGCGGCGGATGGCTCCTTCCACGGGCGGCTCCACTCCTCCTTCTCCCCCCTACACTCCCTTCAACTCCGGCGGGTCGATGGGTAGGCAGGGGAGCAACTCCCCGAGGCGGCTAGGGTTGGGATCTCCCCCCGGGGCTCGGCGACGGCTTAAATAGTGGCGCGCGGCGATGGGACACGCGGACGGACGAGATGCGCCGGGGGAGCGCGCGGCACGCCGCGACGGCGAGGCCCCGCGGCCGGCGCGCCCGCCTTTGGCTTTGGTCGTCGGCCAAAACACACGAGTAGGGGATGATGCGCGCGCATCATCGCGGGGCCGGGTGACGCGGTGAGCGGGCCCCGCTTGCCAGCGACCCAGGCAGCGCGCACGGTAGGTGGCGACGGTGGGGCGGGTTGTTGGGCCGCGGTTGGGCCGAAAGCGAGGTTGGGCTGGTTAGGAGGTTGGCGGCCTACGAAGTGCAGAAGTGCTTTCTCTATTCTTTAAACTCTAGTTTTGATTCAAATTTGAATTCCCATTTCAAATTTGAATCCACTCAAGGAAGATCCAAACAAGATTCAAATAAAGATCCAGCTTATCACACTAGCAAATTATAAGCCTAAGATTATTCATGGTGCCAAATTAAATCTAGGAATTCTGGGAGAGAAACAGGAAGGCATCCTTATGTGTTGCATGAGCACTCAAATACAAATCAAGTTTTTGGAAATACCACATTTTGACATCAAGAAAATTCTAAGGATGTTACATTCGGCCCTCAGCCCGGCTTCCTCAGTGCCTTGATCTTCGCCAACTGCTCGGGCAATTGAAGAACTTCTTGCATCGTCGGCTCTGAATTCCACCACGGCCGGTGCTTGGGCTACTTCCCGCTTGTCTTCGGCAGCTCCGGGTGGTGGTTCGTGACGTAGAACCACTTCGCCTTCCAATCTTGGTTGGAATCTATCAGTTTGTAGGAGAGGTACTGCTCGGCGGCGTCCTCCCTCATCTGGATCCCCGCTCCTCCGACTACTCGGGGGTTGCTGGCGCTGGGCTGAGGCTTCACCCGGAAGAACTTCCGGAACAAGATCCAATGGGGCTTGATCCCCAAGAAGGCTTCGCAAAAATGTACAAAGACGGCGGTGTGGAAGATACCGTTGGGGTTGAGCTTGAGGTACTCGATGTCGTAGTACCCCAACAGCCCCTTGAAGAAGTCGGCGGCGGGGAGGGGACAGTCCACGCTCCGCGAACCGGGTGAACATCGGGATCTTGTCCGATTCTTCCTCCTTGGGTAACGATTCCCTGCCACCGCTCTCCACATGTCCACCTCCTTCTCCCGCATAAATCCACTGTTGAGAAGGGCCAGCAGGTCTTCGGTCTTGGCCTTGGACTTCTTCCACTCGCGATTCGGATCTGGCCGCGGCAGAGACACCGGCGGCCTCTTCACGTGCCCTCTTCTTCCCACCGGCGGCCTTCGCGGTCTTCAACGGTGAAGGCTTCATTCTCCAGGTGCACGGTGTCTTCACGCGCATTCGCTCGGGGGCTACAGCGGTGGTTTCCTACGGCGGCGCGCTCGGATCTACAATCCTCTCAGCGGCGGCAGTGTGCACTAGCGGTGATTTCTGGCTAGATCCGCTGGAATAGCTACGAATGCATGGGGTGAAAAAACCTAAGGGTTTTGGCTTCTATTTATAAGTCAATGGCGGCCCCTCCAACGGCCAGATGGATAAGTCTGCGCTCGGCTGACTCAGCGGCGGCGCCTGACCCTTCAACTTCTACTAGTCGACGCGCCTCACCTCGGGGGCTCGGCTACTTCTACTCAACTTCCTGGGGAGCGACAAGACTCAAGAGCATCTCAGGACACATTCTACAAGATGACCCTTCAATTCGAGAGGAAGTACTAGACTCAAGGCTCGGGGGCTCCGTGCCACGTGTCCTTCGGTTTTTTCTCTGGATTTTTCGGGGTATTCTTGCCAAAACTTCAGATGGACCCTCAGCCAAAGTCTACAACTCAACCTAATGCTTGGGGGCTACTCCATATGGAGTGCGATTTTGCAATCGCACTTCCATATCAGCTTCGGCTTCAAGACAACACGGGCATTGTTGAAGGCCTTCAAGGGCAGCACTCGAGGACGCTTGGGACTACTCGAGAAGACTTCAGAATTGCTCAAACATCAGCTGGAGTACATTACAGCCTCGGGATGCTTCGACTACTCTTGAGGACTTTTGACTTGTAGCACTCGGGGACGCTTGAGGACTACTCGTTAAGGCCGTCAAGACTACTCGAAACAATCCTTCTCGACTACAAAGTACTCGGGGGCTTGTCGTATGGACCTCCCGGGCCCACTACCTCGGTGGGTACCGGGACCGACTACTCGGTGGGCCCCGGGACTACCCGACTTGCGCCGCACGGCACCCGATGGCGTGAAGCACAAGGACTACGAGAGGAGAAGTACTCGGTTAGGAAGCTATACATGTCCCGCATCGTATGGAGGACTCCTAGACGTACTCGACTAGTACTCTCTCCCTTAACCGACTTGTAACCCCGCCTCCCGACTATATAAGGCGAGGAAGGGACCCCTCTCTCGATCATCTCATCTCACGGCGTAAGATTGCATCATCTTGTAATCGTACCCAATCAATCCGAGCTACGCAAGCATACAAGACGTAGGGTATTACGCACCTCGCGGCCCGAACCTGTCTAAATTGTGTGCCACGTGTCTCTTTCTTCGAGTTACCGATCTCGGCGAGACCACATTCATCTACTTCGGGTACTCCCCTTAGTAGGTTGCCGGTCTAAAACACCGACAGGTAAGTCTTGCTGAGTATTAGTATACTCAGCCTTGCTATAATATATTGCTTCAGAGAAAGCCTTTGTTGATGTGTGTCCTGGAGAGATCCCGCCTGGCTGGGAGCTGGAGTGGGTGGAAGACGAGGAGTGAAGGCATCATGGCAGGCCTCCTGTGATGTTCCTCGCGCCGTTTAATTTAATTCTGATGTTTTCAGAACTCTGAACTTCGTTGGCATGTCAAAGACTTCGGTTTGTAATAATTAAACCCTACGAGGCAGCCTTGGATGTTAATCATGTGCTGATCTCCGGACTCGCCTTCGCGTGAGTTTCAATGCATATATGTCGATCCTTGTTGCTATATACGTGATTTACCAAGCATTAACCCGGTAACTAACGACAGGATGATACGTTATTATTGCTTAATGACAAAAGTGGATTGGTTTAGGCGATAGTACGGTATTTTCGTGAGTGGGTTGTCACATGGACGAGCTTTTAGCTCTGGCCGGGAGCGGCAGCACGTGGCCAACAGGGAGATCCCGGTCGGCAGCGGCGGCGCGGCATCCCCGGACTAGCTTCCCTTTCTGGGCGAGCGCGAGCCTCGGGCCTCCGGCGGTGAGCTCGCCGCCTGGGAACGCCGGTGCGGGATAAACACCGTCGAGCGGCGGTGCGGTGCGGTGTGGTGCCGGTCTTGCCGACGAGCCACGAGGGCACTCGTCGCGACGGTGTCGGCCCGACGTAGGGGCATGTGAGATTTTTTCTCCTTTTCTTTTTTTCTCTCTTTCCATAACTTTTAGCAAAAGTTTTCTAGTATAGAACTTTTTAGAGATTTTTTGTGCTGAATTTATTTGAAAACATTTTGTGCAGAGTTTTTTCAAAAAAAATTGTGCAAAGTTTTCTTTAAAAACTTTTCTACAGAGTTTTATTTTAAAAACATTTGTGCAGAGTTTTTTTAAAATTTTGTGCAGAGTTCTTTTAAAATGTTTTGTGCATATATTTTTTCTTTTTCTCTTTTCCCATAATTTTAGCAAAAGTTTTCCATCAAACTTTTTAGAGATTTTTTTGTGCTGAGATTATTTGAAAACTTTTTGTCACAAAAATTGTGCAAAGTTTTTTAAAAAACTTGTTTGCTGAGTTTTGTTTTTTTAAAAATATTGTGCAAAGTTTAAAAAAATTGTGCAGAGTTCTTTTAAAAAGTTTTGTGTATGTTTTATTATTTTCCTTAAAACTTTTTTCGATCAAATGTTTTTCAAAAAATTTTGTCGAAAAGCTTTTGTGCACTGGATTTTCAACCTGAAATTTGGGATACGTTTTGGTAAAAAAAAATTGTTTGCATTTTGTTAAAAATATTTTCCATAACTATTTTTAATTAATGTTTTTCCTTGGTTGGTACCACACGCTGGCGAGTGAAGACCGGGAGGCGCGGGGTCGTCCCGAGTCCCGACAGGCTGTATGAAATCGCCCGGGCGGAAGTCACCGTACCGGCGCCTGTAAACTTGAGTCTCCCCAAAAAAGCAGTGTCAACACCGGCCATCTGCCGTTCAGTCCTCCCCCAACAGGGCAGGTTATGATCCAGAATCCTAACCTCACGGTCCTGTCGCCAGCGGCTAGCCAGAGATGGAGAAGAAAATGAATGGAGGAAAGAAAAAATCGAACGATGAGGAGAAGAGAAATACGAATACCTGGACGAGAGTTACCTTTTCCCCAGTATAATCCGGCCGGCCGGCGCTGTCTCCATCGTCAATCCCGTTATTGCCTCATTGGTCGCAGGTCATTGAATTCCACGAATGCAGCCACTTGGACTATTGTGTCGCAGTGGAAAAAATCTTGAACTCAACAAATATTAGAATCATAAGGCCAGTCTCAATGGAGTTTCATGAGTGTTTCATGCACATTAAATACAGCGCCACATCAGCAAAATTTCACTTTTTCATGAAACCTTTAGGAGAGAAGGAAAGAGTTTCACCATGATGAAACCTTTGGGCACAGTTTCACATGCGTTGGAAACTATGTGAAACCCCCATTGAGACACAAATAGAGTTTCATCATGCAACTATGCAATTAAACCATACAATGAGAGAGAGGTTGTGGGACCCTTGAGCCTATGAAACTGTGCAATGAAACTATGCATTGAGAGAGACATCTATTTCATACCAAAGTTTCACATCTTGGAAACCGGGACGGTGAAACTCTCCATTGAGACCGGCCTAACGATATTAAAATCAAATCTCATAGCGCGAGATAAGCATGTCACGGTTTCTAAAGTTTTGTCCTCTAGGTCCCTTAACATTTCTTTCGGGCGGTCTTTGGTGGATAACAACTCGAACAATTGGCTTCACCTAGTAGCTCGGGTCTCTAATGTTGTTCGATGAATGATAAAGACTATTTTAAATGGAGTCCGACAAAAAGTGGTTTTTCACTGTTCGGTCACTGTATCTACATGACATAGATACACATCCACCTTTTCAGCATAGGAAGATCTAGAAGTGCAAAATACCTCTAAAGATCAAAATTTTCCTTTGGTTTCTTCAGAAGGGGGTCGTTTTGACGAAAGACAACCTTGCAAAGAAAAATTGGAAAGGGAGCCAGCAATGTGTCTGCTGTAATTTTAATGAGACCATTCAGCACCTGTTTTTAGATTGCCCTTCCGCAAAAATGATTTGGAGGATTATTTTCTATGCTACTAATTTGACCCAGCCTAGATCTATTAGCCATATGTTTGGTACGTGGCTTAATAATCAACATAAAGACTATAAGCTCCCGATCCGGGTTGGTGTTGCTGCCATTTCTTTGGGCTATTTGGAAATGCCGGAATGATATAGTTTTTCAAAAGACGAAGTTTAATTCGCTTTTGCGAGGTTATTTTCGGGGGAGCTTACGGCTACGCTTCGGGCCCAGTTGCGGCATAAGAGCAAGGCTAAAGATACCCTCATCGCCATGAGCGAGAAAATTAGAAGTCGTTGCTCTACAAATTGCTAATAGAGGATGGAACAATGTTTACCGTTTACCTTAGTCGGGGCTTGTTGCCCGTTATCGCTTTTTTTTTACCCTTTTGAGGACGATTCTTTTGAACTCGTATTAATTGGGTGTACATCTTCGGATGTAGAGACCTGGATTTAATTATCCAATATCTAAAAAAAATTAAAATCAAATCTCTAAGGCTGCAAAGGGGTAACCGTTAGGTGCACCTCCGAACCTCCTTAGTTCGATTATTTGTACTACTTCTTCAAAATTGAGCTGAAGTAGTATAGATAATTGAACTAAAGAGATTCGGAGGTGCACCACATCATAATCAATTTACACCCCTACGAATCTCCGGCAACGAGGATCGGTACTACACCGGGACTGGCAGCTAGTTCTTCTTCGAGTTAGCTTGGCCCGCCGGGTGACATGGCTAAACGCCTAAACCCATCCATCTGCTGCTGCTAACACTCAGCGCACTTGTTTCGTTTTCGTCCCTGCCATCGTCAGGCGCGCAGGCCAACATCACCTCGGGGGATTCCCTGCAGCTGCAGGCCGCCGCAGGACGGGGGCAGCCTCGCCGTCGGTGTCTGGCTCGCCACCGCGCCCAACATCATGGTCACGTGGACGGCCGACCGCGACAACTCCTCGGCCACATGCGGCGCGCTCCAGATCACCAGCGACGGACGCCTGGTCTGGGCCGGTGCCAACGGCGATTAGAGGAGCCTCTCGCTGTGCCGCTGCAGCCGGACGTCGTGGAATCACTGCAAAATATCACAACACCTTCGCAGCCCCCCTACCTAATATCATAACGATCATCTCGCGAGATGTTATAACACTGCGCTTTGCATACGGGACAAGCTTCTAAATTCTCGTATTTTCTACCTCCAAACCCAGAGGACAAACAACCCTTTCAGCTTCGTACGTTGACGCCGACAATTCTTTCCCCTCGGGAAGCATTTCTTTCACGATCAACAATAACTCATCAAAAGCCATATCAGAAACTCCGTTTCTAGCCTTCCATTGCAGCATTTCCAATGCGCTACACAAATTCTTGTGCCCCTCTTTGCAATCTGGGTACAACGGTTTCTTGAGATCTTCTAACATACGTTCTAACTTCTTTGACTCCTTCACCGTTTCACACTCTTCCTTTGCCTTTCGCAGCACCTCAGCGAGAGCATCATCTACTCCTTGAGTCTCTCCCATTTCATCACCTTGAGCATCCTCTTCCATTGTGTCATCCGCAAAGGCAACACCTTGAGTCCAGTTAGGAATAGTGTAATCTTCTTCTTCTTCATCTTCCAATATAATCCCTCTTTCCCCATGCTTTGTCCATAACAAAATATATCATTACAATTCACATGATACAATACGACAACAATCCACATGCTACGGTTCACATGATAAAATACAGCAAACTTATATTACATGATGTTCATACAAAGCGAAATTTAAATTGCCACATATGAAACCCTATAACAAGATAAAACACGACAAACTTTAGCCATCCTTGTGACGTGACGACCAAGGTTTAGCTTTCTTGGAAGCGCCCTGAGGATTAGTAGTCCTTGGTGGATCTACAACATTCGAGTATGCTGGTGGACCATAACGGCCACCAAAAGCAGGTTCCTCTCCCGCTGGAACATCATCTATATCTATTCTTCGCAAATAACAAAGCATTGCCCTCCCCCACGTGGTCATTTTCTTCGCCTTATCAGGAGGTGCAATTGTGGTTTTCTCCTTGCCGTCTGAGGCACGACGACCACCACCACCATCCCCACTACCACCGGGAGCGGTAGACATCGTCCCTTCTTATTTGTACACATAAGTTTCTAATCAAAAATCAATTTTCTAATGATGAAAACTCATTTTCTAATGACAAAAATATAAATATGAATAACTATTTGTGCTATATCTTAAGTATATAGAAAACAAACTTTTAGCTCCTCATACCTACAAATAAAATTAGTATTGTAGCTCGCTAGGATGTAGGGCCACTGGCAGAGAACCAACTGGCTACATATATAAAAAATAAAAATAAGAGAATGATTAATTTTATTCTATACAATCAGTAAACTAAATTTCTAATGCGGAAACTAATCTTCTAATGAGGAAATCAATTTTCTATTGAAGAAAATTAATTTTCTAATGAGAAAACTAATTTCATAATCATAAATTAATTTTCTAATTATGAAAAGTATTTTTTAAGTACCAAAAATATAAATATAATTAAATAAATTTAAAAAACTATCAACATAAACAACATCTCATTCAACTATCATAACACCTTCTTTCTAATATAACATAGCTTAATACGCATCTAAATTGAAGAAAGACACCGTTATTATAGCCCATGCTAACTTTCGCGAAATACTTTAAGTATAAAGCATAAAACTTAAAATGGCAACCGTAACCTCTACAACACTTCAATGAGTGAAATCGTGGAGAAATTATCGCTAATTGGGCAAAAAATTCCTAGGGCGCCATGTGAGGAGAGGGAGCTCGAGCTCGGGCAAAAAGACTGGAGGGGGCTCGGGCAGGGGAAAGGGACGACAGATATAGCCGTTAACAAGTTTGTACGGGCCTCAACACGGGCGAGTACAAATGTTGTCACACTTGTACGAGGTCGTGGGCGGCGCCGGTACAAATGTGAGGCCGCCACATTTGTACTGGCGCCAGCCACGGCCCGGTACAAGTGTTTCACATTTGTACCGGCTCTAGCCAAGCCCCAGTACAAATGTCGTCTCGCAGGGGAGCGTCGGGGGGCTCCACCTCCCCACCCGGTACAAATATGCTCATTTGTACCGAAGCGCAAAGTACCCAGTACAAATGTGAAATCGGGTCCGGGACAAAAAATCGATTCTCTAATAGTATATTATATGTGTTCTTTGTCGTTCAGCCCATCGGCTTCACTTTTAGACAATTACTACATGTCTCTTAAGGAGAATATCTGGTGATATTGTTAATTGGCACCTCATGGAAACAACACATGTATCCGCCTGTTGATCCACTTCCATGCAAACTTCCATATAGCATACGCTCCGTGCATTGTTGTCTACCTCCATTATCTTTCATAAGTTAGTTAACCAGATTGCACTCGTGTCTCAATTTTTTTCTCCCTATGTATGTGTGTATAGATATCAAGCCACGGAAATCGCGCGATTTGTCTCGGGCGGGTGGAGCGCCCACCGGCCGACCTTGTGCCAAAGACAAACCGTCTCGGTCTTGGCCGGCGGTTGTCCGCCCGCCAGCATAGAGACCTAGTGCTGGCGGGCGCTTAAGTCACCCGCCAAAGACCGAGGTTTTCCGGTCGCACTTAAAAACCGAAAATAAAAAGAAAATTTTTTTTATATAGGAGAGACCCCACCGGCGCGCCACCCACGCATTTTTTCGCGTAAAGTCGCGACGCTCCGCGGTTGCCGTGGTTCGAACCCGTGACCTCTACCTCGCGCGAAGCCTCCTCTACCACTACACCACACACTCATATGCATCCACATGCGTTTTGGTTCTACTCATACTATACAACGCCGAGTGTAAATCGGTTTTTAGAGGCACTAAACGGAGTCAAATTAAAAACTTGTCAACTACAAAGTTTCTTAACTTCCTTAGATCTATAACTTTCATGTTAATAGTTTCTTCATTTGAGGTCATTTATGAAATTTGAATTTCAAATTTGAGAGATTCAAATTTGATTTTCATTGACAATATGATTTCAAATAAAAAAATGTAAACTACAAAAACTTATTAGGATCTACAACTTTCATGTTAATAGTTTCTTCATTTGAAACCATTTGAAAAATTCGAATTTTTCAAGTGGTGTGTCCATCTATCTTTGGCGGGCGACATAAGCCACCCGCCAAAGACAAATGGTTTTGTCTTTGGCGGGTGGCTTATGTCGCCCGCCGCATTGTGCCTTCATCGGCCGGGCAGGCGACATAAGTCACCCGCCAAAGACAAATTGGACCATTTGTCTTTGGCGGGTGACTTATGTTGTCCGCCGCACTAGACCTTTACTCGCTGGCGGGTGTAAAGCCGACGCCCCTTTCACCATAGTGCGACGGGTGCCAATTACCCCGCCAAAGCACGCTAATTTTTGTGTGTCGGACAAATCGTTTTTGGCCTAACGCGAGCTGTTTTTGTTCTGGATGCCTCTGTGCAAAATATCTGGTGGTATTATCTTCTACGGCTTCGCTTTTCTACAACAAAATGTGGTACCCAGAATAGGACTGATACATCTCTGTAGTAGTATTTGTCAGCTGCTGCAGTGTGCACATTCGCTCCCTTCCTTGAGGAAATAAAAGTATTAGCATGGAATCTATCAGGATTTGGTTTCTATTTTTGCCCAGGTGTCTTTTTACTTCTCACGTAGCAGGGAACGGGAGCAAGCAGCCAAGCAGCAGGAATGGAACGATCTCAACGCTGGGTTATTACATGCAAATAGTTAACATTCTTATAAGGAGGCGTAGATGCTTTTCTATTTTTTTATTAAGATAGAATAATCTCTGATGGTGACCAGATGCATAGTTGTTTGTAGGAGAACATTTGATAAATTGAGTGAGCAGAGCAGAGCAGCTGCACTGCATCCTGAAGCTGAATTGAAGTATACCAGGCGCGGCCTGGCCGGCCAGACATTGTAGGTAACGAAATTTTATTCCCACGGGGGCAGCAAGATGCCAACTTATGACAATCAGGCATACCACATACATATATAGGCTTTTTTCTGATCGAAGATCGTTGGAGTCCAGCCACCGAACAAGCATAGTGAAGTTTTGAAAGAATGAAATGAAAGAAAATGGCAGCACGCAAGCACTGCAAGGCAAGCAAAGCAATAATCTCGTCATGCAGCGAGAAACAAACGGCAAAACTTATGTGTGGGACAGTTATGAGTGTATCACGTAGTGTAGGTTCCTTGTTTGACGTGGTTCCGCGCAAGCTGTGCCTGGCTTGTGCTCCGCTTCTTTTGCGGTGGGGAAAACTAGGGGGGGCTGATGATAGGGTTAAAGACAGGACAGTAGCATAATTTATAGGGTTGATTTCTTCTCTCAACATTGTTCTTGGTGAGCCCGATGGATCCAAGGTCGAGAGTGATGACTTTTTCTTTTTATGTCATAAGATCGAGTACGTGCAATATTTGGCTCTCTTGGACATGTATATAATTGCCAGACTCATGCCCAATATCCTCGCTCACTCAGTCAGAACAAGCAATAATGGCACCTTCTTCAGCAAAGAATGATGCCTCTATGGTGCTGCTACTCGTTGTCATCCTACTCATCATCGGTGGCGGTACGTCGTACATGTGCCCATGCATGAACTAACTGCACCTGAGACTTTCTCATAAATGTCCTTTATTTGTTGTATATTTGTTTTGATGGCTGGGTTGGATGCAAAGCAGAGTCGGCGTCCGCTAGCTGCGACCACCTGAGCGGCAATTATAAAGGGCCGTGCTGGGGATTGATTAATGAAGACGACTGCACGCGTGTATGCTTAGAGGAAAGCCCCGACAACTTTGGCGGCTACTGTGAGCTTTTCCAATGCTGGTGCTGCTGTCAACCGGAGACAAGCTCATGCCAAATCTCTGCTACTGTTGCTGCAGCTAGCGCCCCGACCCAGCAGTTACCCCCTCCATCCCGGTAGCTTACTTTGTTTTGTATTGGAAGTGGTATGGAAACCGGCAAACATTCGTGTTCGGCTTGCATTGTATGCAAGGAATTTTATTATAAGCTGAGAGGAGAGAGGCCAGGATAAGAAAGCAGGAACAAATTAAAGCACTTATCTCAACATGTGGTATTACCATGAATATTCGTCTAATTTTCGTATCCAGTTTGTCTCTTCCTCTAGTATCCTTGATTGTTACTCTTGTAAAACCCATCCATTTTCAGTCGTATTTAGCTCTCAACATCTACTGACTGTTCTCTTCACAACAAATCTTGATGAGGATATCCTAGGGTACGATTTGGCCAGGCACACAACAGCGTAAGCGGCAGCCGTGGAGCACGGTTTGGCCAGGCGCACAAGGTGTAGGAGGCAGGGTTTTTTACCGCTGGTTACCGCGCGGCTTACCGCGGTAACCGCTCCTACCGCTGGGGTACGGTAACGGTACCCAGCGGTAGGAACCGGCCCCAAAATTCAAATTTGAATTTGAATTTAAAAAAATGAAAAAATCAATAAAAATCACCAAAAAATAGTTCACGGTTTGTAGAGTCTTAAGGTGTTGAATGTTTTCAAATTTGAGTGCATTTCGTATTTATTTGGAGCTTTAGAAGTTGAAAAAAAAAGAAAAAACATGGGCCGGCCCGTTAAGGCCCATGAAGCCCAAATGAAGTAGATAACCTACCTCCTGCCCAACCGCGTGCCCCCAACATCCAGAGCATCCAGTTCTTCCCCGTCCGCAAGCCGCTTCGCCCCGTCCACCGCCGCTTCGCCCCTACCGCGCCGCCGCCGGCGGTTTACCGCGCCCCGGCCGTGGTTTACCGCGCGGTAGCGGCGGTAAGCCGCGCTGTGGGCTGATCTACTCCCTACCGCGCGGGCGGCGCGGTTAGCCGCGCGGGAGCAGCGGTATACCGCGAGCGACGCGCGGTATACCGCGGCTAGGTAATTTTTTTTGCTTTTGAGTAGATTTAGGCTTTAGGAATTGTGTTAGGATCTAGGATTTGTGTTAGGATTTAGGTTTACTTTGGTTTAGGATTTTTGGTAGGATTTAGGATGTGAGGTAGAGGTAGAAATAGAAGTGTTGCTTTCGGTAGAAATGGAATTGTTGCTTTAGCTTTTAGGTTTAGGAGGATAATTTGTGGCATGATGTAGGATTTGTGGTAGGATCCAATTTTAGTTAGGATTTGTTTCGGAATTAGGTACATTTTCATTAGGTATAGTATTAAGGAAGTGTTTTGTAATTTAGTTTATGTTGGCATTTATGCAGGTAGACAATGTCAGGCAGACCTAAAGACCTTTATGCACGGCTAGTATTATTGTGTTTGGTGTAGTATTTCTATGTATAACTATAAATCATTGATTGGGGGTGCTATTTAACACTAATTTGTGCCAACACCATGCCAAAATTTTCATTTATTCGAAGCCGGGTGGTCTTTTTCTTTGCACCGGTATCAGGGTTTTTTTTTTTACCGCTGGTTACCGCGCGGCTTACCGCGGTAACCGCTCCTACCGCTGGGGTACGGTAACGGTACCCAGCGGTAGGAACCGGCCCCAAAATTCAAATTTGAATTTGAATTCAAAAAATGAAAAAATCAATAAAAATCACCAAAAATAGTTCATGGTTTGTAGAGTCTTAAGGTGTTGAATGTTTTCAAATTTGAGCGCATTTGGTATTTATTTGGAGCTTTAGAAGTTGAAAAAAAAAGAAAAAGAAAAAACATGGGCCGGCCCGTTAAGGTCCATGAAGAACCTACCTCCTGCCCAACCGCGTGCCCCCAACATCCAGAGCATCCAGTTCTTCCTCGTCCGCAAGCCGCTTCGCCCTGTCCGCCGCCGCTTCGCCCCTACCGCGCCGCCGCCGGCGGTTCACCGCGCCCGGCCCGCGGTTTACCGCGCGGTAGCGGTGGTGAGCCGCGCCGCGCGGCCGATCTACTCCCTACCGCGCGGGCGGCGCGGTTAGCCGCGCGGGAGCAGCGGTATACCGCGAGCGACGCGCGGTATACCGCGGCTAGGTAATTTTTTTTGCTTTTGAGTAGATTTAGGCTTTAGGAATTGTGTTAGGATCTAGGATTTGTGTTAGGATTTAGGTTTACTTTGGTTTAGGATTTTTGGTAGGATTTAGGATGTGAGGTAGAGGTAGAAATAGAAGTGTTGCTTTCGGTAGAAATGGAATTGTTGCTTTAGCTTTTAGGTTTAGGAGGATAATTTGTGGCTTGATGTAGGATTTGTGGTAGGATCCAATTTTAGCTAGGATTTGTTTCGGAATTAGGTACATTTTCTTTAGGTATAGTATTACGGAAGTGTTTTGTAATTTAGTTTATGTTGGCATTTATGCAGGTAGACAATGTCAGGCAGACCTAAAGACCTTTATGCACGGCTAGTATTATTGTGTTTGGTGTAGTATTTCTACGTATAACTATAAATCATTGATTGGGGGTGCTATTTAACACTAATTTGTGCCAACACCATGCCAAAATTTTCATTATTCGAAGCCGGGTGGTCTTTTTCTTTGCACCGGTAGGTCCGGTATAAACTCCTTACCGCGCGGTAAAAATAGTTTATACCGCGGTATAAATAGTTTATACTGCGGTATACCCCTGGAAACCGTTTGAACTAGCGGTTTTTAGCGGTTTTGGTTTGAAATTTGAATTCGAGCGGTATTTAGCGGTATACCGCGGTATACCGCGGTTCCTACCCTTACCGCCCCCTAGCGGTAAAAACCCGGCGGTTGGTCAAAAAACCCTGGTAGGAGGCAGTCGTGGCCCAACGGGAGCATGGTTTGGCCAGGCGCAGAACAGTGTAGGCGGCAGCGGAAGCAGTGGAGAATGGTTTGTCCAGCGCACGTCAGTGTAGGCAGAAGTTGTGCATGTCTGAATAGACACTTCAGTCGTGGAATCAAAAGTTATTCAGGGGTGTCGTGTGCTTGACCACGTCGATGACGATGGAGATCTTTGCCACCAATGGATGACCGTTTAGTTACAAAATTGGTGTTGGATAATTTTGAGAGTGTTCCAAAGACTGTGTTTTCCCCCTTCCGTTGGCGGTACTCCTCTGGGTAATAAAAATGGCTATGCATAGTTGTATTCAGAGGCTGGAATATTGAAATATATTCCTTTTCTGGAAAAAAAAAAGGCGGCCGTCGCGGCGACGGCAGCTTCGTGCTCTACGGCGCGAACGGGACCGTCGTGTGGTCCACCTTCGACGAGCCACGGACACCCTGGTCTCCGGGCAGGACCTCCTGCCTGGCGCGCAGCTCTTCTCCAGCGTCTCCGACACCAGCAGGGGCCACTGGGCGGTACTGCCTGGCCAACCAGTTGGAAGACGGCAACCTCGTCATGTACCCCGTGCAGACGCTGAGGAATGCGAACTTCGCGTACTGGAGCACAGGCACAACAGTAGCATTCCCCCTCACCCTGCGCCTCGATGCCACCGGCGTGCTCTACCTAACGGGCAACAGCAACTACATCAAGAACTTGACCAATCCTGGGGCTGCGCCTGAAACGACCCGAATTTCCGCGAACGGAAACCCGACTCTCTGCACCTCCGTGATAGTCCCAGGAAGAGGCTATCACGTGCAATCCCTGTCTCAAGTGGTACAAATCCATACAACACGGGAATAAAAGAAGAATTACATAATATTATTATTACAACATCAGAGTACAACTCTTCGGCACAAGCCGGTACAAGTCCAACGAGGACCGAATCAAGAAAGGTAAAACACCTATGCGGCGGATCTACATAAGCGAAGCATCTCCAACTCCACGAGGCAAACTCGAGCATAGGACCGGCTCTAGTCTTCACACCTTCGTCACGAAGTTGTAGTCGTAGACGGTCACCGAGTCCGAAATGCCGCATCTACCCGATAAGCGGGTAGGTCATGTCGCCTTCCCGACAAAGAGCAAAAGCGGTGGTTGAATCTAGTATGCATGGATAAAACCTATATTGGGTGTAGAAAGTTATGCATGCAAAGAACGCGGTAGCAACAATCAAGGTATGCGGATTAAGCGGCGAGGTCCACGCCTCCGGGAGGTCCACACCCTCGAGGTCCACACCTCCGAGGTCCACACCTCCGGGGTCCGCACCCCTCAACAAGGATGTCCACACCAAAGCACTGAATCACAACCACGATCCGGCTCCCAACTCTCATCCGCGATGTGGGGCCCACCCGCTCCTATCCCCACATCTCAACGGCCTCGGGCGGGGCTCACTCACTCGGGGGAGAGAAGAAGCACAAGAAAGGAGTCTAGCCGGGTGAGAGATCGGAGAGGACCGTCCATAACCGGTGGACACGGACTATAGCTATAGGTTTAACACTCGCGGAGGTTGTACAACCGTACCCACCCGAATAGAGGCCGGAAACGGTGGCCGCCGCCCCGAACCCTACCATACGGCCGGAGTCCAAGTAAGTGGATAGTACCCTCCCCGCGTCTCCGAGTCCGGCGCAACCCCCGCCGTAGAGCTCATGCGCCGCCGAGGGGTCCCTCGAAGCCGTGGAACCCTTCCCCGGCCTCGCGGGGCGAAGTCTTCTAAGGAGGAAAGAGCCGTCTCCCGACACGATCACACCGATCCGCCTACAGGAGGGGTGCTATCCACTACGAGTCTCACCCCGCACCCCCGCCCAATACAAGGCGGGCGGTTTGTACGGTAAAAGTCCACTGAAGCAAGGTCAACTGACGATCGGTCCTTAAGGGCCGAGAGCGAGCACTCACCATCTCCATCCCGTCCGACACACCGCTCGGGCGAGAGGCCAGATCGCATCTCCCCGAGGTAGGCGTTCTCAAGTAACCAAACGGCTCGCTCCCGCCAGAAACACGTCAAGGGGAAACTCACCCAGAACTCACGCTAGAACACACCGAGATCTCCCACATCTCGGTCAAGCCCAGAAAACCATCCATAATCAAGCAACAAAAGTATGGATAGTTGGTATATGGAACTAGCTAGGGGTCGGTAGCTAGCCCCGAGGTAGGTAAAGCAAGGAATCAGGATATATCAAATAACAAGGCAAGGCTAATCAAATGGTTATGCAATCCATCAAATCAAGTAACATAAATATAGCACTAGCAACTAATAGCATGCATGGGTTCTACATGGTTGGGAGTGACATGACACCTGCGCGGTAGTCGTCGTAGAGTAGTAGAGGTTGAGCGTCCTCTCGGGCAAAGTCGGGGTAGTCGCGTCTCCTCAGACGTCGCGGCTCGGGTCTTCAACAAGAACACAAGCCTACACGAGATGCGACGTGGAAATAAATAACGAGCATTCATCTAATGCAAAAACATCAATAAGAACCAATTTAGAAGATCCAAATAAACTCCGGAGTAAATACAAGCAGACCTTTGGTTTAATTAATGAAAATAGAGCAATTGATTTTAAAACAAAAGTAGTTTAAGCAACTAGTTTTTATATCCTAGAAAACAGGGTAGGATCAAGAGTTAGTTCAAAGTTAGCTTACGGGTCTTACGGCTAAGATCTTAGGTAATCAAGCCTGCAAGCAGGAAAGCGGAGAGGATGAGATCGAGCACTTGCTAGGTTTTAGCTCACAGAGGATTGAAGCGTTAGCGCAACAGATGATGATAGCAAGGCGGGATGGAGATAAACTAGGAAGGCATTATCATGCCAAGATATGCGGCAACAGCGTAGAAGGGATGAAAGGATCAACTAGTGATTGATAAAAGGGGGTGAAGGAGCGACAAGGCATGCTCAGGAGCGCAACGATGCATGTGTTGGCGATACGGTGTTGACCATGGCGAAGTAGCTAGGTTGCAACGCGGGGTTACCGTGCGTGAAGCGAGAGGCCTCGCTCACAGCACGGCCGTCCATCACGCGCGGCATCCTAATTACAAGCACATGGCATGGCACGCGCTTCGCAACACGAAACAAGGTTGAGCGAGAGCGAGCATGCGGTTTGTAGCCAAGCAGGTGCGAAGAGAGGCGACAAAAGTTCATGGCTTGCTTGGGCGACAAGGTTGCTCACACGTGCGTGTCCACAGCGTCCCATGTGCACGACGTGTTCACAGCGTGCGCGGGGCTCTAGCGTCCCAGGGCCCGCGCAACGCCCGACGACTTGTTGACCGGCAAGCACAGAGGTTAGGTGCGGTAGTGTGAGAAAGACGAGGTAGAGAGCAGCAAGGCAGCATGTGTTGCATGGCAACAACGAGTGGAAATGAGACAATGGATGGGCCACAACCTCTCGGTCGATATCGGCCAAGGTGATAAGAGGCAAGCAACGGCGAGCGGCACCTGCAGGAAAATGCACGACTCGAAGGTCGGCAACACAAGGCGATGGCGAGCTGCGGCGACGGTGAGTGTGGCATGGCCACACCTAGGAACATGCGGCTCAAAGGTCGGAAGACACAGACACAATAAAGGGTGAAAGCTTCCGCCACTAAAGCGCTCAAGGTTTCATTTAGGCAAAACATCGAACAGGTGGTGGGCATGTCACGGTGGGCTACAGAACATGCATCCAAAGCCACTAGTGTTCACGGGGAGCGAGCACGGCACGAAGGCCGGCGACACGAGCATGCATCGAGAGGGTAAAAGGAGTTGGTTTCGTCGAATGGCTCACCAACGGGCTTGCGGACCGTAGGTCATTCGTCGAACACTTCATGGGCGAGGTGGACGGAAGTGTGTTGGGGAAGAAAGAGGGGCAGCAGCTTGTCCTTGCTGCAAGCCCACGGTGCCCTTGACGTAGACGTTCCTGTCGACGAAGTCGTGGATCGATAGCCACGGCGTCCTCGGCGTGGGTGACTTTCGGCTTCCTTCGATCCTCCCCCTCGGCGACGACGGTTTCGTGCAGGCAAGCGCGGTGTTAGATTGGGTAGGAAAGGGTCGGGTAGCGGCAAGAAAAAGGAAGGAAATAACGGGGGTGCTCGTCGTGGGCATCTCACCTCAATGGCAAATCATCGAGCATGTCATGGGCGAGGTGGTGAGCAGTCAGGCGGTCAGCGGCTTGTTTGGCACATTATATCGAACACCTTGTGTGCGTGACCTTGGTCCAGGGTAGAAGGTCGCTACTTGGAGATGGGTAGCGCAGCTAGGTTGGGTCCTGCAAGAAATGTGCACGGCACGAAGACCGGCTTCAGAGACAGATGAAGGGCAGCGACAGCATCATCTCGTGTTTCAGGCATTTCACCGAGCAGATGGTGGGCAAGGAAAAGCTTGGATGAGTGCTCACCATGGGGCGTGTCGATGTTCAAGGCAAGGCAGGGCGCTCGAGGCCGTGGTGGCTCAGTGTAGTGCAGGCAAGCCGTTGATCGTGGTTGTGCCACGCTCGGTGAAGGGGATGCAGACTCAAGGCGGCTTGGCGTCCTGGCATAACGTCGAGCAGGTGGTGGGCGCCCTCAGCTCCTGGCAAGGTGGCTTGCTGTTGACGACGTGGTGACGGTGTCCACGAGGAGATGAAGCGGACGATGAGCGCGACGACTTGATGAAGCTTCTCTCGATGACGACGCATCCTTCCTTCTCCAGCAGGTCGTGATGAAGACGAGGACGCGACGATGGCATAGAGCTCCCAGGTGGCGTTCCTGAGCTTTGCGGCTCCTCGCTCCCGGGGTGATGCCGCGGAGTTCCCAGTCGGCGATGGCGTTCACAGCGTCGTCTTCAGCACGACGGCGACCGACGCCTACTCCTGTGGGCGCCTTCCTCTTCTCTTCCTCCTTCACCTCCTCTGCTTTTCCCCTCTCTTCTTCTGTAAAATTGGTGGCGGCGCAAAACAAAGGGAATGGAGGAAACCCCAAGGGGGGCAGCTGCGCGAGGAGCGGTGGCGGCCGTGAGATTTGTAGGTCGCGCCGCGGCCTAGGGTTAGGGCGACCACGGCTTGACGCCAGCGGCAGACGGTCATGATGGTGCCGCGGCTTGGCGAGGCAACGTGGAGGGCATCCAAAAGGGCCAGCGCAACAGCGAGGGAGCAGGGCGAGGCCTTGGGTGCGCACGCGGCCGCAGGAGTGCGCGCCGGTGCGGACGCCCCGTCGAGCCCGTCCCATCGATCCCTCACGCGCGGCGCGGCGCGGCACATGTACGGACGAAGGTAGGAGAAAGGGAAACATGGTGTGTGGGCGGCGGCGGGTCCCGGGCGTCGGTGGGAGAGTAAAAAGGAGGATGGCTGGTGGGTTTAGGCCGGGTCACGGGTTGGGCTTCCGTTGGGCTTCGTGGTGCGGCTCGGGGTGGAGTCCGGTTAAGGGTGAAGGGATTGAGGGGCCTGCGAAGAACTTCGTGGCCGAGCAGCGGCCCATGTTAGCGTTAGCTTTTGCAAATAGTTTTGAATCTAGATTTCATTATAGTTCGAATATAGTTTGAATTTGAATTACTTTCAAATTCAAACTCCACACCATTGAACACCAAATAATATCCAAGAAATCCAACTCACATTTATACCATAATTTGAAAATAATTTATATATGGTTTTATTTTATATTGAATTTAAGGTGAGAGGCTAGCAAATTGGGATCAAATTTGGTAGCACACAAGTTCAAACAAAAAGTTTTAAATTTTTGCGAAAATTCACACATGGTAAGTCATTCAAATTTCTGGTATGTTACATTCTACCCCCCTCACGAGAATCTCGTCCTCGAGATTAAGCTCATACCAAGGGTGGTGAGGGTCTTCACTTAAGTATGCCTTCCGTTTCTTCTTTAAGTTCAGGTACCAAATGTCGGTGACCTGATGACGTGGGTATCCATTGACCGTGTCTTTATTCCAAGGATACACTTGTGCTTAATCTCAACATATCTCGTTTCCCGTTGGGGGCCTCCAATGCAGAGTGGTATTATATGTCCTCTATCGGTAGCATCCATAAGACTCTCGTATTATCATCCATATATGTCCCAAGATTATTCTCTGGTTCAAATACATGAGTAATTCCAACTACGGCCTAAATTCCCCTCATCTTAGTCCTTCTCATCTAGCCGTTTCACATAGGTTTAGTAGAATGTGACATTCTCATATTATTCCAATCCTCGCGTTTGAGGTCACATCCTTCGTATCAATAAACTTATTCCGAAATCATTGCCTACGAGATTGATCATACTCTCATGACATCCGTTAAGTTCTTTAAATCCAAATAGGCATCATTCTCCCACTTCCTTCCACATGAGGGAGTCGTACATTCTCTTGGTTTTTCCTAGTTGATTCAATGAATCTTCTTGAAGCCATATCCACCTGGGATGGTTGAAGATGTATAATGTCATCTCTTGATCCATGGGTAGATATCATGATTTCCCAAAGTATTAGTGCTATCGCACCTCTTATGGCGTGCACTCTCACCACCTTTTAGAACCTGGGTGAACATAACTCCCTTCCTCTTTGAGGGTCCAGCAACCCTTACCAACTTCGTATGTCCTTTACGTTGTAATCCATTTGTTGGCTCAGCACGTCTGCTACTGTTCTCGTTAGGGTGCTAGCAATGTTAGACATGTCCAAGGTCATGAACTCTATGAAAGGTTACTTCCCATTCATGATAGTCCATGTTAAGAGGGTCGTCTGCAACACCCTCGACTATGTGAGTGGCTCTATCCATCCGAGATCTCACACTAGTCCTTTTGATTCCAACTTCTTCAGATGGACCATCTCGACGAAGTCACATCTATTTTACTGATGCATGTTTAACAAACTCAAGATACATGGTTGATGCCATCCCCTAGGAATACCATCAAAGCTTAATTGATTCTTCAGAACATCCGTAGTTGTCATAACTTGAGGAAGGATCGGTTCACTTGGGCAACTTTAGTGTAGACCATGATCCTTTACCATTTCTTTGACTCCTCATGATGGTATTCTCACTTTAGGTATCCTGGAAATAGTCATAGCTTCATGGCTTGCCATGCTTATTCAACAATTCCAAATAATGTCACCCATTTAGGTGAGCAATTTTCCTCACTTTTGCTCACAACCTCTTATTACCTATTTTCCAATAGGGTGGTAGGTTCCAGCTGCGAGGTCGAACTGATCACTTGAGTCCAGTGGTTGTTGGAGAAATTCTCCTTTCCACCGATCCAAAAGGTAGTGTCCCGTAGAGTTTCTTCGTTACTTGTTTATTCTAAAAGTTGGATCGACTGATCTTCACATCTTACTCCAATTATCGACCTCGTGATTCCTTTAGTTACCCTTCAGGTATCCTATTCCAAAAGCACATCTTGTGGTGCGTAGCTGTTTACTGCTTCCTCAGTAATCACAAGTCAACTACCTAGGGGCGTAAGAGGGATTAATCCAGTAAGAATGACTCTAGGATGACTGCTCGTGTAGTGCAAATCTTATATCCTTTGAGTTTAGTCATCCGAATCAAATACAGAACCTCAACAATACCTTCCAGGTCGAGGTACCATCTACTTAGGGATGATCCCTTATGCAAGGATTTGTTACTTCCTATTACATGGTCAGGGGCGCAATTCCATAAACATGTGTGATTGTCCGTCTGTGGAGAGATTGATGCGCTTATATCCACTTTCTCATTATCTTGGGTTTTCTTCTGATGTGTTAGTTGCTCTCATTGATGGATCCATTACCAAGATATGAGGTTACCATGTTCTTTTGAGTCTCCACACGGGTCTATTCGCGGTTAGGCGGAGAACCTTATAGGCAAACTCGTATTCCATCGACAAATTCCAAAGGCGGACGTTCATAAGGTACCTTACGGAAGCTAAAGTACTCCAATAAAATTTCTCGTATTGATTGTTGTTCCATATGGAGTACTTCATCTTTATCCGATAATTGAGTTCCGATTGAAATTATCCAGAATGCATTGTCGACATCTTAGGGTACTCGGTTGATCTTAACCAATATATGCTTCCATAGAGGTACATGCACTTTCGAGCTTCAAAAGTTACAAATTCTTAAGGTACTCATTTTCCGGTTTACGAACTTGAGTCCAATGTTTTTAGGACATCTCGTCCAAAGTATTGGTCCGATTGGCCGAGGTTGCAAGAAATCCTTCCTGTCTTCTGAAGTTTGACCTTGCTAAGTTGGCTTGAGCACATCGATCTTCGCTCTGTTAGCTTGATCTTGCAGGATGAGGAGATACGGTCTCTAAAGAAGTCATATAAAGATCTAGCAAGCATAAGCACTCAATACAATTTCACACAATCATGAAGAAGCATAACAACCATAAGACCAAAAAGACCCAATCACTCAAGAAAGGCACCAAAACAAAGGTGTACCTCGAGGCTGACTCCTAAGACCTTCGAGGTTACACCGGCGTAAGCATCCTAGTGTATCGTGGGCACTTGAGGGACTTTCCTAATGTTAGTGATACCACACTTCAAAGAACGCATGCCATTTGGTGTTTCGGCACAGATCCTTCCGAAGTAAGTTGGTGGAACTTTTCCTCATGCTGGCTCTCGTGGCTTTGTCCTTGGAAGAAAGGGGTACTCTATATTTATTCTTGTACCCATGCCCCTTGTTCCTCATTCATTCATCTTATTCCAGTCGTCAACCCTGGCAGAGCATCCAAGTTTCATATTGCTTACCGAGGGGAAAGTCCACGGGGTCAATTATCCATTGTTACTCCGAGTATGTGTGATGCTTGCTTGTAAGTTGGTGCTATCTTGACTGTTCAATCCATTGGTCGCCTCACGTATCTACAACTCATTATGATATCTTAATCCTTCGTGACTCGGCTATCCGTATAGCTTCGAGCCTTTGGGTATTCATCCAACCGCCGAGCTACGGGCATATCGGGAATCTTCGACTCCCGCATCCAAGCTTATGTGTGCTAGTTCCATATAGTGCATCCGGTTTATGTATGTTGGCACACTAAAATTAAAATCTTAACTCCTCATTGTCCTCGGAGTTGGGCATCTTGGGTTATCCAAGCTGCGTTCCGAGCAAAAGGTGGAAGGGTGCATCCGTTTGTTGTAAATTCATCCGTATGCGGACTTCATGTATCACGGGGCAATCTAATCATTTCTCGGTGGATTTAGTTCCAAAGTAGAGTCAATCGGGTTGACATAACATGACACCGATGAGTCGGCGGGGATAATCCACTTGAGTCCGTAGATTCGGCTTCATCTCGTCCCCGTACTCCATCTTCATAGTTGTCACTGTCGTAGTTGTCTTTCCCTTGTATCAGACGTCGTTCCTCAGAGTTGCAAGCATGTGACATCAGTTGTTCTCCTTAGGCCACCAATCGTGTAGAAGGGTTGTTAGTGAGTCAGTTAGTGAGAATTCAAGGATGTAATTGTAGAATTCAAGAGGGTTTATATAAAAGTCAAGGAGTATATACTCAATCAAGGATATTTAGGTTGTCCTAAACTATCGGCCATTGCTAGGGCTCGTCCTACGGTCAAGTACGGCTCTGATACCACCTGAAACGACCCGAATTTCCGCGAACGGAAACCCGACTCTCTGCACCTCCGTGATAGTCCCAGGAAGAGGCTATCACGTGCAATCCCTGTCTCAAGTGGTACAAATCCATACAACACGGGAATAAAAGAAGAATTACATAATATTATTATTACAACATCGGAGTACAACTCTTCGGCACAAGCGGTACAAGTCCAACAGATCGAATCAAGAAAGGTAAAACACCTACGCGGCGGATCTACATAAGCGAAGCATCTCCAACTCCACGAGCAAACTCGAGCATAAGACCGGCTCTAGTCTTCACACCTTCGTCACGAAGTTGTAGTCGTAGACGGTCACCGAGTCCGAAATGCCGGCATCTACCGATAAGCGGGTAGGTCATGTCGCCTTCCCAACAAAGAGCAAAAGTGGTGGTTGAATCTAGTATGCATGGATAAAACCTATATTGGGCGTAGAAAGTTATGCATGCAAAGAACGCGGTAGCAACAATCAAGGTATGCAGATTAGCGGCCGAGGTCCACGCCTCCGGGAGGTCCACACCCTCGAGGTCCACACCTCCGAGGTCCACACCTCCGGGGTCCGCACCCCTCAACAAGGATGTCCACACCAAAGCACCGAATCACAACCACGATCCGGCTCCCAACTCTCATCCGCGATGTGGGGCCCACCCGCTCCTATCCCCACATCTCAACGGCCTCGGGCCGGCTCACTCACTCGGGGGGAGAGAAGAAGCACAAGAAAGGAGTCTAGCCAGGTGAGAGATCAGAGGACTGTCCATAACCAGTGGACACGGACTATAGCTATAGGTTTAACACTGCGAGAGGTTGTACAACCGTACCCGCCCGAATAGAGCCGGAAACGGTGGCCGCCGCCCCGAACCCTACCATACGGCCGGAGTCCAAGTAAGTGGATAGTACCCTCCGCGTCTCCGAGTCCGGCGCGCCCCCGCCGTAGAGCTCATGCGCCGGCCGAGGGGTCCCTCGAAGCCGTGGAACCCTTCCCCCGGCCTCGCCGGGCGAAGTCTTCTAAGGAGGAAAGAGCCGTCTCCCGACACGATCACACCGATCCGCCTACAGGAGGGGTGCTATCCACTACGAGTCTCACCCCGCACCCCCGCCCAATACAAGGCGGGCGGTTTGTACGGTAAAAGTCCACTGAAGCAAGGTCAACTAACGATCGGTCCTTAAGGGCCGAGAGCGAGCACTCACCATCTCCATCCCGTCCGACACACCGCTCGGGCGAGAGGCCAGATCGCATCTCCCCGAGGTAGGCGTTCTCAAGTAACCAAACGGCTCGCTCCCCGCGAAACACGTCAAGGGGAAACTCACCCAGAACTCACGCTAGAACACACCGAGATCTCCCACATCTCAGTCCAAGCCCAGAAAACCATCCATAATCAAGCAACAAAAGTATGGATAGTTGGTATATGGAACTAGCTAGGGGTCTGTAGCTAGCCCCGTGGTAGGTAAAGCAAGGAATCAGGATATATCAAATAACAAGGCAAGGCTAATCAAATGGCTATGCAATCCATCAAATCAAGTAACATAAATATAGCACTAGCAACTAATAGCATGCATGGGTTCTACATGGTTGGGAGTGACATGACATCCGCGCGGTAGTCGTTGTAGAGTAGTAGAGGTTGAGCGTCCTCTCGGGCAAAGTCGGGGTAGTCGCGTCTCCTCGACGTCGCGGCTCGGGTCTTCAACAAGAACACAAGCCTACACGAGATGCGACGTGGAAATAAATAACGAGCATTCATCTAATGCAAAAACATCAATAAGAACCAATTTAGAAGATCCAAATAAACTCCAGAGTAAATACAAGCAGACCTTGGTTTAATTAATGAAAATAGAGCAATTGATTTTAAAACAAACGTAGTTTAAGCAACTAGTTTTTATATCCTAGAAAACGGGGTAGGATCAAGAGTTAGTTCAAAGTTAGCTTACGGGTCTTACGGCTAAGATCTTAGGTAATCAAGCCGCAAGCGGGGAAAGCGGAGAGGATGAGATCGAGCACTTGCTAGGTTTTAGCTCACAGAGGATTGAAGCGTTAGCGCAACAGATGATGATAGCAAGGCGGGATGGAGATAAACTAGGAAAGGCATTATCATGCCAAGATATGCGGCAACAGCGTAGAAGGGATGAAAGGATCAACTAGTGATTGATAAAAGGGGGTGAAGGAGCGACAAGGCATGCTCAGGAGCGCAACGATGCATGTGTTGGCGATACGGTGTTGACCATGGCGAAGTAGCTAGGTTGCAACGCGGGGTTACCGTGCGTGAAGCAGAGGCCTCTGCTCACGGCACGGCCGTCCATCACGCGCAACATCCTAATTGCAAGCACATGGCATGGCACGCGCTTCGCAACACGAAACAAGATTGAGCGAGAGCGAGCATGCGGTTTGTAGCCAAGCAGGTGCGAAGAGAGGCGACAAAAGTTCATGGCTTGCTTGGGCGACAAGGTTGCTCACACGTGTGTGTCCACAGCGTCCCATGTGCACGACGTGTTCACAGCGTGCGCGGGGCTCTAGCGTCCCAGGGCCCGCGCAACACCCGACGACTTGTTGACCGGCAAGCACAGAGGTTAGGTGCGGTAGTGTGAGAAAGACGAGGTAGAGAGCAGCAAGGCAGCATGTGTTGCATGGCTATAACGAGTGGAAATGAGACAATGGATGGGCCACAACCTCTCGGTCGATATCGGCCAAGGTGATAAGAGGCAAGCAACGGCGAGCGGCACTGCGGAGAAAATGCACGACTCGAAGGTCGGCAACACAAGGCGATGGCGAGCTGCGGCGACGGTGAGTGTGGCATGGCCACACCTAGGAACATGCGGCTCAAAGGTCGGAAGACACGGACACAATAAAGGGTGAAAGCTTCCACCACTAAAGCGCTCAAGGTTTCATTTAGGCGAAACATCGAACGGGTGGTGGGCATGTCACGGTGGGCTACGGAGAACATGCATCCAAAGCCACTAGTGTTCACGGGGAGCGAGGCACGGCACGAAGGCCGGCGACACGAGCATGCATCGGGAGGGTAAAAGGAGTTGGTTTCGTCGAATGGCTCACCAACGGGCTTGCGGACACCGTAGGTCATTCTGTCGAACACTTCATGGGCGAGGTGGACAGATGTGTGTTGGGGAAGAAAGAGGGGCGGCAGCTTGTCCTTGCTGCAAGCCCACGGTTCCCTTGGCGTAGACGTTCCTGTCGACGACGTCGTGGATCGGCAGTCACAGCGTCCTCGGCGTGGGTGACTTCCGGCTTCCTTCGATCCTCCCCCTCGGCGACGACGGTTTCGTGCAGGCAAGCGCGGTGTTAGATTGGGTAGGAAAGGGTCGGGTAGCGGCAAGAGAAAGGAAGGAAATAACGGGGTACTGCTGTGGGCATCTCACCTCATTGACAAATCATCGAGCATGTCATGGGCGAGGTGGTGAGCAGTCAGGCGGTCAGCGGCTTGTTTGGCACATTATATCGAACACCTTGTGTGCGTGACCTTGGTCCAGGGTAGAAGGTCGCTACTTGGAGATGGGTAGCGCAGCTAGGTTGGGTCCTGCAAGAAATGTGCACGGCACGAAGACCGGCTTCAGAGACAGATGAAGGGCAGCGACAGCATCATCTCGTGTTTCAGGCATTTCACCGAGCAGATGGTGGGCATGGAAAAGCTTGGATGAGTGCTCACCATGGGGCGTGTCGATGTTCAAGGCAAGGCGGGCGCTCGAGGCCGTGGTGGCTCGGTGTAGTGCAGGCAAGCCGTTGATCGTGGTTGTGCCACGCTCGGTGAAGGGGATGCGGACTCAAGGCGGCTTGGCGTCCCGGCATAACGTCGAGCGGGGTGGTGGGCGCCCTCGGCTCCGGCAAGGTGGCTTCTTCGTTGACGACGCGGCGACGGTGTCCACGAGGAGATGAAGCGGACGATGAGCGCGACGACTTGATGAAGCTTCTCTCGATGACGACGCATCCTTCCTTCTCCAGCAGGTCGTGATGAAGACGAGGACGCGACGATGGCATAGAGCTCCCAGGTGGCGTTCCTGAGCTTTACTGGCTCCTGCTCTAGGGTGATGCCGCGGAGTTCCCAGTCGGCGATGGCGTTCACAGCGTCGTCTTCAGCACGACGGCGACCGACGCCTACTCCTGTGGGCGCCTTCCTCTTCTCTTCCTCCTTCACCTCCTCTGCTTTTCCCCTCTCTTCTTCTGTAAAATTGGTGGCGGCGCAAAACAAAGGGAATGGAGGAAACCCCAAGGGGGTAGCCGCGCGAGGGCGGCGGCGGCCGTGAGATTTGTAGGTCGCGCCGCGGCCTAGGGGTTAGGGCGACCACGGCTTGACGCCGGCGGCGGACGGTCATGATGGTGCCGCGGCTTGGCGAGGCAACGTGGAGGGCATCCAAAAGGGCCGGCGCAACGGCGAGGGGAGCGAGGGCGAGGCCTTGGGTGCGCACGCGGCCGCGGGGAGTGCGCGCCAGTGCGGACGCCCCGTCGAGCCCGTCCCATCGATCCCTCACGCGCGGCGCGCGCGCGCACTGTACGGACGAAGGTAGGAGAAAGGGAAACATGGTGTGTGGCTGACTGGCGGGTCCCAGGCGTCGGTGGGAGAGAAAAAAGGAGGATGGCTGGTGGGTTTAGCTGGGTCGCAGGTTGGGCTTCCTGTTGGGCTTCGTGGTGCAGCTCAGGGTGGAGTCCGGTTAAGGGTGAAGGGGTTGAGGGGCCTCTGAAGAACTTCTGTGGCTGAGTAGCGGCCCATGTTAGCAGTTAGCTTTTGCAAATAGTTTTAAATCTAGATTTCTTTATAGTTTGAATATAGTTTGAATTTGAATTACTTTCAAATTCAAACTCCACACCATTGAACACCAAATAATATCCAAGAAATCCAACTCACATTTATACCATAATTTGAAAATAATTTATATATGGTTTTATTTTATATTGAATTTAAGGTGAGAGGCTAGCAAATTGGGATCAAATTTGGTAGCACACAAGTTCAAACAAAAAGTTTTAAATTTTTGCGAAAATTCACACATGGTAAGTCATTCAAATTTCTGGTATGTTACAGCGCCATCGGCCGGTGACAAGGTCTTTGTACCGGGTCACAATCGATGCCGACGGTGTCCTGCGTCTCTACCGCCACCACGCCGTTGCCAGCGTGATTGATTTGTGAATGTCCTCGGTGGACCTTTCAGATGAAGATGTTAAAATTCTCCGGTAATTCGATCGCCATCGTGCAGGAGCAACACCACCTAGTCGGGATCCATGATCCGTTAGGACGAGGCCGGCAGCGGCGGGAACGGCACCTCCACGTGCCCTTCGAGCATGAGGATGACGGACTGACGTTCCTCATGGCCGGCCTCACCCTCACCTGCGGTTCCGTCTGCGCGCACCACACGGCCACCTTCACCGCCCTCTCCACCTCCGCAGCCTCCACGTCGTCGTCGGCGTCGTCGCTGACCATCACCCGCCTAACCTCCCCCGCCACTAGGTACTCGTGCGCCAGCTCCATGAGCGTCCACTCCTCACCGACCTCCTCCAGCTCCATGCTCCGGCAGCACGTCACAGTCTCCAGCAGCACGACGTCGTAGCTGTACACGTCCGCCTTCGCCATCAGGGGTCCCGTGCCGCGGTACCACTCGGGGGCCAGGTACCCGCCCGTGCCTGGTCGGGGGCAGCAGCTTGCTCACGTACTCGTACACCAGAAGCCGGTGGGCGCCCTCGTGGCAGAACCCCAGCAGCCGGACCAGGTTCCGGTGGCTCGTCCTCCCGATGGCGCGCACCTCCCGCTGGAACTCGCACTCGCCCTCCTCCACCACCTTCTCCAGCCGTTTCACGGCGATGGCTCTCTCGCCCTCGCCGTCGGGCAGCGTGCCCCTGAATACCGTGCCGAACGCGCCGCGCCCCACAGCCTCCCGGAAGTCGCCCGTCGCGTGCTCCAGCTCCTGGTAGCTGTACGACCTCAGGCTCAGGGCTGCCTCCCCCTCGTCGTCCGCGTCCGTGACCGTGAGCCGGCTGTGCTGCACCTGCACGGCTCTTCGGTTCGCCCAGGCCAGCCGCGCCGCCGCTACGAGCGCGGCCAGCGACACGCACGTCAGGATCCCGACGCAGAGCAACGCGATGGTGGCCGCGCGCCCGACGCGGCGAAGGTCCCTGCCGCCGAGCGCTGGGCCCCCCGTCCCCGTGGCGTTTTTGACGTAAAGCGTGTACCGGAGCGGGAGCTTCTGCATGGCGCACGACACGCCGTTGCCGTAGCGCAGCACGCCGGCGCAGTGGCAGTCGGCCACGCACGCGGTCTGCAATCGGCCATGGCCATAAATCTGCGGTAAGGTGTGTTCACCCACCACATGTCCTGCATCGCCACCATGGTCATGGTCAAACCGGCTGCGGCTGCGGCTGCGGCAGTGCAGTCACCGGCGGCCGCGGTCTTGTTGCACCCGAGCGCGGTGTTGATGGCGTCGATGAAGTCGAAACCCGGCGGGCACGCACAGCTGGGCTGCGCGTCGCGGTCGAGGACGCAGTAGCTGTTGAGCCCGCACACGCACCTGCCACCGGTCGCTCGGCCCGATCCACTCGACGTCAGTCCTACACTCGCCGCTGGACGCCACGGCGTGACGGTACCGTCGCAGGACCCCGTCGGGATCGATCCGGACGCGGTACAAGACCTGCCGCTCGCCATCTGACCTCGGAGCTCCGGGCATGGTAAGGTTCTTGGTGTAGTTGCCACCGTTGCCCGTGAGGTAGAGCAAGCCGGTGGCGTCGAGACGCAGGGTGACGAGGAACCCGTTTCTGAACGTGCCGGTGTTCCAGTACGAGAAGGACGCGTTGTTGTGCGTTTGCACGGGGTACATGACGAGGTTGCCGTCTACCAACTGGTTGGCCAGGCGGTACCTACCTGCCAGTGGCCATGCTGGTGTCGGAGACGCCGGAGAGGAGCTGCGCGCCAGGCAGGAGGTCCTGCCCGCCCCGGAGAGCAGGGTGTCCGTGGACGCCGCGAAGGTGGACCACACGACGGTCCCGTTCACGCCGTAGAGCACGAAGCTGCCGTCGTCGCGCATAGCCGCCTCGACGGCCGGCTGCGGCGGCACGGCGAGGCTCCTCTCGTCGCCGTTGGCGCCGGCCCAGACCAGGCGTCCGTCGCTCGTGATCCGGAGCGCGCCGCCCGTGGCCGGGGACTTGTCGCGGTCGGCCGTCCACGTGACCGTGACGTTGGGCGCGGTGGCGAGCCAGACGCCGACGGCGAGGCCGCCCCCGTCGGTGGCGTAGAAGCCGAAGGCGAAGAGGCCGGAAGGGGAGCGCCAGCCGGCGCCAGCGGCGGCCTGCAGGGAAGCCCCCGAGGTGATGTTGGCCTGCGCGCCTGACGCTGGCAGGGACGAAAACGAAACAAGCGTGGTGAGGGCTAGCAGCAGCAGATGGCTGGGTTTGGCCATGTCAGCCGGCCAAGCTAACTTCCCTCAGGTGACCAAGCTAATTAGTAGCCTAGTACCGGTCCTCGTTGCCGGAGATTTGATTCTACTGTTGTTAAGTCCAAGGTTTTTTCCACGGCGACAAGTAGTCCAAGCTGAGTCATTCGTGAAATTCAAGTAATTTGTTCAATCGTTCACCTTAGCTTGGCACCTATTTCGTTCATTTTGTTGCAAATTTCGCATTGACCTGCGACCAGTAAGACAATGAAAATGATTTGGATGGTAGGGGTAAATATTTACCTCAAGGAAAATGATTTGCCTCTCCCATTTGCCCCTACTAATATTTGCCCCTTAAGTGTTTGGATGGAGTGGTAAATGTGGATGTGGATGTGGATGAGAGAGGGAGAGCGGGACCTACCACAAATTTGCTCCAATTTGCTACCTTTTAGGGGTAAATGGAATTAGGGGCAAAACATTTGCCCCACCACATTTGCCCCACATGTTTGGCACCATAGGGGTAAATTTGCCCCGTTTACCCCATTTACCCCACCATCCAAACAGGCCCAATGACGCATGATGGATGGAGACAGCGCCGGCCGGGCAGATATAAATTGTTTGATCAAAGGAGAGTGTTCATGCGCAATGTTGAAGTTACCAGCGACCGTGTGGTGTCCACCTCCCGGTCGATGACACGCGCACCGTGAAGCCTGCCATCCACCCCATTTGCATTGCTCCATTTTTTTCCAGTGACTCTCTCTCACCTTATCCTTTCGAAAGACTGCGGACCGAGGGAAGAGTACCGCGAACCGACGGCCTGTCGAGCTCCTCCGGGCGCTTCTCCCCGACAAAATCTCAATGGCGACGGAGCACGGCGACCTCCTCCAGGCGGACCTCGGCGACGGCGAGCCAACCACCCACGGTGAAGGGCGGCGGCTTTGAGGAGTTCCGCGGGCGGGATCCGGGGTTGGGGCGCGGCGGCGGCCCCCGGCGAGCCCCTTCGACGGGCGTCTCGCCGAGGCGAGGTCGGTTGGATTTTTTTTTCTCGTTTCATTTTTTAAAATTTTCTTTCTAAATCTTTTTTGCTCTTAAGGTTATTGAAAAAAACTTTTGTTCAAAAAAACTTTTGTGTTTTCTCGAGTTTTTCAAAACTTTTGAAAAACATTTTTAAAAAATATTTTCCTCTCAAATTTGTTCAAAACATTTATTCAAAATTTCTTATGATTTTTTTGTGTTTAAAAACTTTTGTGTGTTAATTTTGTTCAAAATGTTTGTGTAACTTTTCTCAAGTTGTTTGAAAAAGTTTCTTCAAACTTTTTTGCTCTGATTTTCTGGATTTTTTTGTTAAAAAATGTTCATTATGATTTTTAAAAATATTTTTCTTCAAAAAAATTCTGAATATTTTTCTGTTTCTGTTTTTAGATTTTTGTTCGAAACTTTTATCCAAAAGTTGTTCCACATTTTTTTAAAAAGTTTGTTCCACAATTTTTTTAAAAAATGTTATTTGTAATTTTTATTTCTTTCCCATCAAAAAGTTTTTCGTTGAATCTTTTTTATTTCTGTCGCAAAATATGATGCGCGTACATAGCAACGTCACCACGGTGCTGCCTGGCTGGCTGCCTGCAGTGTGCAGGTGTGTGGGCCAACTTATGTCGGAAATCGACCGGCCGGAGGCTTCCCTACGGGCGCCTGGAAACTCGGCGTCCCCGTGTTCATGCAGGGACAGAATCACAGGCTTCGCCAATCAGCACAAGTGTCCAGTAGCCACCCTGCTGGGCAGTCCAATTATTCCACACTAAAAAACAACAACATTTACCAGAGACAATCTTAAGTTCTTAACACCAACTCAGAAATATAGGACAAACTAATCAACTGATACAACCTGCTTCAATTGTTTGCAACTATCTATGACATTTGCTTGCAAAGAAAAAAAAATCTTTGTAACTTGGTCTTTGTCTCCTATGTATACACTTCTCCGTAGAAATAGAAGTTAGAACGCAAGGTCACGACCATCCAGTAAATTAGTTAACCATACACTATGGTCCAGGGTGCCTCTGAGTTCGTTTACTTGAGCAAACCAAGCTTCTTAGGTTCTGCTTCATGCACGTGTAGAAAAAAACTGCATACCCATCAGAAGTGTTTCAACAAAGCCCATGTCTGGGTTTTCGGATCAGTTGTGCAGTAACTTCCCAATGTTATGCAAGACATATCATGACTTTTGGCTTGTATCGGAAGCCCTAAACTGCCAGTCCAAAAACAAGATACGAGAGTTCCTCATTTCATGGAAAGTGTACCCAGTAATGAAAAAGTATCAGATCAAGTATCTCGCCATGGCAATCATGCTGTCAACAGCGAATGAGTCTTCCTCTTTTCAGAAAAGATGAACAATTTCTGCAATATAGGACACACTGTCAATAGAAGGCATGAAGTATAACATTGTTGTCATGGAATATATTTGGAGAACTTAAAGCAGTCGAAAACCTGTAACTTGGTTTACCTGTCAAAACCAGGAAAATCAACGCAGCTCCAATAAGCAGACACACTCAATATGAGGAGTATGGGGAAACATATCCACAGGAATTACACTCTTCAGCTCATAGCATCCACTCAAATCTTTCTCTTCCTGCAGTCAAATTATTGAAGCAGCAACTGAGTATCACAAGCAAGCTAAAATATCAAAAGGTATTTGATAGCTGCCAGTAGTAGGACAAAGCATACCACGCCATGACATAGGTAGTCCAAATCCCGTGCACAAGTAGCTGGGTTACATGAGACGTACACTATTCGAGGGGCTTTGACCTCTAGCAGCCACTTGATCAACTTCATGTGCATCCCTGGTCGATTAGGATCTGTGAAATTTATAATTGACAGTTGGGTTACAAAGCAGACTAGAATTACGACTGATCCAGCATAGCTTCCTAAAGTTTGATGTTTCATCTCATGAAAAGTGAAACTCGTCAGGCTTCATACAAAATCTGTTGTCACCTGTAAGTAGCTAGGTAAAATACTAATGAAGGAAAATTTAAAAAGAACTGTCGCTTCCTCTCAAATTTTTATCTCAGAACATATGGCATAATTAAATTTGAGTGCCCAAGAACAGCAGCGTTGAATTGACCAATACGAACCTGAAATGATTATGTCAGGCTTTGGGAATTCCTTTCCGAATGATTCATTGATTTTATTGAGATCTCCCTGAACAAATGTTGCATTATTGATACCATTCAACTTGGCATTCTTTCGAGCATCTGCAATGGCTTCAGGGACCACTTCATATCCATAAACATGCTTTGCCCTGAGTCAAGCAGAAGAGTGTTTACGGAAAATGATTGTCATAAGAAGGTTTATTGTAATAGCAAAATGGTTTATGTGAACCAAAGGTAGTAATTAGACTCCCGTGGCCAATAACAGAATATGTATAACCAGAAGGAAAACTACCTTCTGGCAAGGGTCAAGCCAATGGTCCCAGTTCCACAAAACAAGTCAAGGACAATTTCAGAGCCATCTCCCTTTAGCCCAGTAGAATCTTCAATAAGCTTGTAAAGAACATCTGCCTGCAGGAAGTCATAGGGGGCAGAGGCGGGACTCAGAGTCAGGAAGGGACTTCAATTCAACATTCAAGTTTCTGCCTTTACAGGTCTTTTGCATCTAGGCAAGCATGCGAAATCATTTATCTGCTTATGCACTTCTTATTTAACTTAAGCTTTATTTAACTCTGTTCATTCATCTACTAAAGGAAAATAAACAGGATGATTGGAGAAACACCACGATGGTTGCAGTAGTGACAAGAATATATGTAACAAAACCTCAATTCATTAATCGACAAAAACAAACCTGCTTTGTATTAGTCTGGAAAAAGGAGTTGGCAGATATCTGGAATGTAAGTCCTCTCAACATCTCTGTAATGTTTGGCTTCCCATACAAGGTGTATTCTTGTTCACCCACAGATGTATTGCCAACAGATGTGTTTACATTATTTATAACGCTGACCTGCATAAACAGTACAGGAATATCAATACTGGAGGGCTAAACATGGAAACCAAACTATTTAGGGTCTGTTCGGAAAGGTAGTTTTGGGATCCAAATCCCTAGGATTTGGTAGTCCTTACATAAAAGAGCTCTACAGTCTACACTGATTATAATATATGATCAGAAAGTCAAGCAAATACAGAATCTTGTTATCCTTAAGTATCATCAGAACAAGAAGACGCCAATTACATACCACTTCAGGTATTTTTGTGATATTGTCAACGAGAGGCATCAACAGATTAGGTTCATAACGTGATGTCACAAAATTGACCATGACTTCAGGAGTTCCAGTGCTGACATTTCTGGAAAAAATGAATATTTAAAGGTACTCATCACACAAATGATTTGTTCAATGGGCAAGAAAAGGCTCAACACTAGTTTACATGGAAATACTGACACCCCTTATCAGTATTGCTTTTAAAAAGAAAAAATGTGACAGAACATTTTTCAAGATAGAAATATAAGCAGCCAACGAAGCCAAAACACTAACTTGATTAAACATTTAGATATCAAACCACATTGTCTCAATGAAGATGATAGAAATATGCGTCGAACTTATAATGAATTCAACTTATAATGCTATATTTGTTTAATAGAGTGCGCCTTGCATAAACATCTTTCATAGTTAAATTCTAGTATTTAGAATGTATGCATAAAAATGACATAAAAGCATGTGCCAAATAGAAGATATCAAATACGTGACATTACAATGAAAAGGTTTCAACCTGGAAAATGTGGAAAACACAAGATTGGATATCATACCTTCCGGTTCTTATCATAAGATGCTTGAGAAACCCAACATGCATGTGGACATCATAAGGCGTGAGGCCTAGGGAAGGATCCATCCAGGTTTCTTGAACAACTGCAAGAACCTATGGACATTAGCAGCGAATCAATTCAGCATCCCATATTGTTAATCAAGCAAGAAAAAGCTACACGCTAGTCACCTACTAATCAATGATAGCAAAGTAACCTGATCACACAAGGTTTTGAACAAACAAATAATATGTAACACCTCCACCCTGTTTACTCGTATTACAGAGCACTAGCATCGCAATGTGGCTTAACCAATCTTGCTAGCCACCTAGTAATCAACGATACTAAAGTACATGATCACACAAGGTTTTGAACAAACAAATAATATGTAACACCTCCAGTCCTCCACCCTGTTTGCACAGAAACACATCAATGAACTCTACTATGACAGAGCACTAGCAAGTAGCAACGCAATGTGGCTTAAACATTCTTGCTTTGAGAGAATGCAACAGAAATTCTCTGATGTGTGATGTTTAACAGCAAGGTACGACTTCATTTGCCAGTGCGAACTGCCAACAAATACAGACATACAGTGCCAGGCATTAAGCTTGGCATATTACTAAAACTCACACACTAGATTCAGAACATCATCAATTTTGGAATGAAGAACACTAAATACATCATATATAACCAATTCATCACCTTATCAGCAGGTTCACTCTGTAGAAAGCATTTCTCAACATGCAGCACCTTGTCAAAGAACCCTGGTGCATGCAATCCAAGTGCATATCTATCAACCTCGTTCGCTTCCTCCTTCACCACTACCTCCTCCTTCTCCTTCCACTCCCTTTGCATCCATCTCTTCGTCCCAAACGAGAACTCCATCTGGGGAATGGAAACACAAAACCAAACAATGCGTCACATTTTGCAACCAAAACCCATCCAAAACCCCGAAATCAAAACTCACCTTGTTCCTGTAACGAAATATCTCGTCGCACGGCACGATGGGCTTGAGGATGGAATCCGGCTCCGAGCTCTCCGGCCGCTTGAGATCGAACTTGCCGACGTTCACGAGCAAGTCGCGGACCTGGAGGTGCTTGTGCCGGATCTGCGCGGCGTACGCGAGGGCCTGGGTCTTGCAGCCTCCGCAGTCGGCCGCGAGGGGGCAGGGCGCCTCGACGGCGTCGTGGTGCGGCTCGAGGGTCTTGAGCTTGGCGGCCTCGGCGAAGGCGCCGCGGCGGAGGCGGCGGACGCGGGCGATGAGGCGCTCGCCGGGAAGCGCGCCGTCGCAGAGAAGGACGAAGGTGGAGCCCTCGACCTTGCAGACGCCCTTGCCCTTGAAGGCGAGCGCCTCGCAGGTGAGCTCGACGGTCTCGCCGCGCTTCGGGAAGTAGCCCTTTCGGGGCGGAGCAGGGGACGGCGGAGGCTGGGCCGGCGCGGGGGTAGGTGCCGGCGCTTCCGGGGCCACCGCGGCGACGGTGAGGAGGCGGCGGCTGTGGCGGAGGGGGACGCCGCGCCGGAGGAGGCCGCCGGTGAGCGGGGAGACGGCGTGGGCGGCCATGCGGGCGGCGTTGGGTGGATGGGCAGTGGACGGCGGAGATGGCGCGGGCGGGATAGAAGGCGAGGAAAGTGGTCAGTTTGGTCCAAGTGGGCCCGTTGTATTTAGTCTGGGCTTTCAGCCTTCTGGTCCAAGTGGGCCCGTTGTATTTAGTCAGCCCGGTATGAATTAGGCCCGCCGGACATCCAACCTCGCCCACCCCCACCCTCTCCTCTTCTAAAGCCCCCTACCCAGTAACCGGAACCCTAACCTACCCCCGGCTCGCCACCGTCCGCTCCCTCACCACCCACCCGCCGGACGCCAACCACACGCGCCGCCGCGAGGAGGAACAACGTGGTGATGGTGGGCTTCTAATGGGCCCAATCTAAATAGTTATCTGGCTTCAGGAAGGCAGCCAGATGTTGGTTGGTTTTCTCGGCCTCCTGCTAGGGCCCGCTTTAAACCTTTTGGCCCATCGGTATGGGCCGAGTGTACCTAAATCCGCCTCGGGTTAGGCCTAGGCCCTGCGGCCGAGCGACATGATGGAAACCGCGAGACGGCGAGAGGTCGGTCAGGCCGCCACACACACCCGCCCGGGCCCCTGCCCCTACCGCTGCCTCCCCATCACCTCCCCTGCCCCTACCGCTGGTTGCGTCGTCCTCCCCTCGCCGATCCGCCATGCCGGAATCTTCATCCGCCTCCCCACGCCCCTACTTTCCTCAGTGGGTTCTCCTTGATCCATTGCGCACGTCGCCCCCCTAGAAAACGCCACCACCGCTGAAACCCCAACGAGCGCCCCCCTTCCGCATCAGGTTGTCCTTCGACGTCGTCGATCCGCCCGCCCTCACGCGCTGCTTCGTCACCTCTCCCGAGCTGGATGCGGACGACGACAGCGTGCCGCCGCCTTTGGTTATCGGCGCGGACGCCGCCTTCCTCCTCATACGCGTGGTCTTCCCCGCGCGACATGGCCGCTGGACGACGCACACCGCCGTCTTCTTCTACAGGGCCGGCCCGGGGACACCGTGGATCAACCTTCTCCCGCGCCCGCGCCCGCGCCCGCGCCCTTACCCTAGTAATAACCCCTACTTCAAGCACGCCGGCGTCTTATCCTGTGGCGACGGGCACTGCCTTGTCGTCATCCCCGAACGGCGCTTCGACGACGACGACGGTGGCCGGATGAGGTATGATGATGTCCAAGTCTTCTCGACCGAGACCAACTTGTGGACCACCAGGGCCGCCCGGCTGGCTTCTGATCTGGAGGGTTACTACGGCCTTTTGATTCAGCATAAACCCACCAAGGCGTTCTCTGTTGGGGGAGACTCGCTGGCCTGGCCGCCTGGGTTGATACCTATCTGGGTGTTCTGCTGTGCAACGTACTTAGCAAGGACCCCGAGAGATGCAGCTGATTGATCTGCCTCCACTGATGGCCATCAACAAGGTGGATTTGGGGGGGGGGGGGGGGGGGGTCGTTGCTCCGGTGCGTACTCTGAGTGCGTCTCGGGATGTCATCTGCAAAGATGTTTGGATCAGGTGCGTCGAGATTGAATTTCCAGAATTGAGTTACCTCAATCCCATGGGGTTACGTTGGAAGGCCACCATTGCCAAGAGGAGGATGTTGGGCTCCGATAAATGGGAGGCATTCATTGTGGAATCTGCCAGCCTCTCGCCCACCAACTCATGTTTCCCGGACCTATTTCCTGAGATCTGGGACAGTAATAAGGACAAGCTAACCTTGAGCAAGTTGTTAAGCATAAATCCCATACTGGACACCCGCTCTCCAAATGGTTGGGTTCTTTCTGTCAATGCCAGAGACAAGAAACTTGTAAGAGTTGCGCCCTTCTCTGCCAGAAGGGTATACTTCAATCACACATACCTGCAATGTGGCTTCTCCAAGCACCTCAGCAAAACTCTAGGTAATTTTACTGCTACATGTTCCCTACTATTATGGAATTGCTGGAAAACCCTTTTTTTCAATGTGTCTTCGCTCTGAAATAATTTCACCATTGTGGTGTTGCAACATAAGAGGGAGATTGACTTTTAATTCAAGTTAGTTTGGGTTGTTCATCACTGTTAACTGCTTACAATTTGAATAGAACAAAAAGTGTGGTTCTTGTGAAGGTGCCCTTACCATTTGCATTATTGCAAGAATGCTTGCTCGCGCGCGCGCACACACACAAGTGGATAGCGTGTGCACACACTGTTCACATGTCTCAAGCCTCAGTTTGTACTATGATAAATTAATAATATAGCCTGCTTGTGGTGTGGTTTCATGAGGTTTAATAATTACCACAATTCTGAATATATAGATATGCATCAGAGATAGAGGGATGCCTTGGCCTTTTGTGACTTCTATCAACCATAGTCTGCCTTACCTAGCACATCTAGTGTGTTCATTGATTCATTCCAATCCCTGGTGGGTTATATCGAGCAGCCCAGACTAGAAGACATCTTTTCACCACTATTAGATGGTGTTGGACACACTGGCAAATCTATTTCTTGCAGCACCAGCATGCATTACTGTGTGTAGTATTTATAGTGTTGTGCTGTTTCTATTATGTCTGTTCCTGATTATTTTGTACAACTTGTTCTCTTCACTCAAATTGATGCAGAGACACACACAACCATTGTATCCACGGAGAAAATCAGCAGGTAAGTGACATGTTGCTACTGTCACGGAATTATTGTACTGTGTGGATTTGATTCACTTGATACATAAATGGTGCTTGCTGTTTATTAACAGGGAAGTCAAGCTGCCTTTTGTGTCATATGTTTTTTCGATATTGACGGCTCGGCAGCAGTTAATGCAATTTGGTAATTGATAACGCATCTTCATGATGTTCTATTTTTCATGCAATGGGTTCTTGTTGATAGGATGTGTGCATGTGCGCAAGCTTCTTGCAATATAAGGGTTACATCTGTGTTAGTGATGGTCAATTTCTTTAGTTCACTTTGTGCGATGCGACATGTGACTTGGATAATGTGCGATGCGACCTGTGACTGGGATAATAACAAGCATTTCATTGCAGAGGAAAGCTTAAGTCAGAAGCAGTCATCTCACCTTGAGGCCCGGTCACTCCTTCACTCTGGTGTTGGAACAACTCTCTATGTTAATATTCAAGAGGTATGTTTCATTGTGTCAGTTCATGCATACAAGTTCTGACATTCCCACCCTTTTGAATCCTATCAGTCCATTCTTCAAATTATGCACTTTTTGCAACTTACAAAAGTCACAAGTCGTTTTCATGATTTGAATTGTGTGCATTCAGTTATCAGTATGCCTCACTAAAATATTGTTGCAGCTGGCACAATATGCTACAAGCAATGGTCTAGGTGAAATTGCCACTGATGCTGTGTCTATGTTCCTTCGGTAAGCACACTGAGTTGTTATTTCAAATGCATTTATGCTTCTGGAATCATCAACTTACAGCATGTTATTTTTTCTGTTCCTCAGAGCTTATAAAGAGGTTGACAACTTACTTGCTACAAGGAGATCTTTCAAATGACCCATCAGTACGTGATGAAAGCTTGAGAGACGACATTAGCATTGCAATTGGAGCTTTGGATAGGTACATGAACTGTGAAACTCATTAATTTTCCTAGTCATTGAAAAGATTAATCGCTGACAAGTTTTGTACGGTTGTACCTTCTGTTCCATTTCAGTCTCCTGCATACAGTTCCATCTCAGGTGTTGCGGGCAGGGAGAAGCGCACTTGCTGTTGCTTGCATGGATCATGGATGAATCTGTCGGGGAACTGGGCACCGCTGAAAAGCTGGCATTTTCTGCAGTCCAAGTCTAATTAAGCTCACCTATTCCACCACCCCTTAATGAAACACCTTAACGAGTTAAATCCCAGTAGTAATTTGTGTAAGGTTTACCGTAATGGAATGATGTCTAGTAGCTGCAATTTTTAATATCGATTACATGTCAGAGATAGTTGATGGCTCACCAAACCTACTCGGGAGATCTCTCCTACGGCTACTGCAACCAGGATTTTGAATACTGGTGGGAACCAGCCAGTCCCGACGGGGGAGCGGTTCCGGCCGGTTCCTAACTATCTAATTCAAAAAATTAAAATTTGAATTAAAAAATAAAAAATTCTAAAGAATTTCTAAAAAATACTTTGATTTATAGAATTTAATGATGTCAAATTTTTTTTCAAATATGAGTGCATTTAGTATTTTTTGTGGTCATTAGAAGCTCAACACAAAAAGAAAAAGAAAATAACGCCCGGTCCATTAAGGCCCAACTTGCTGTCACAAAAAGATCGGCCTCCCCTCCTCCCTCACCTTTCACTCCTCTCCCTCTCTCCCATTGACCTCTCCCTCACTCGCCGCCCACAAAGCGCTGACCGGCTCCCGACACCAGCTAGCCGCCCGCCTTCACTGGTTAGCCGCTCGGGTTAGGCGGTAAGCTGAGGGTTGGGCGGATCTGCGCCCTGGCCATCGCGCATCTCCTACAAGTGTCTTCAACGCCTACCATCCACTTGGGTAGCGTCGCCGCATTGAAGCCTCCTTGAATAAAAAAATTAAAAATAAAAAATTCCAGGTTTTGTCCTCCAGCTAGCACCTTCTTTGAATCTTTTCTTTTTATATATTTTTGGTGATTTTTCAAAAATATACGTCGGATCTCAAGATTGGCAAAAATAGCCTCCAGCCGCCACTGCAAATGGCAGTAGGGACCTACTGCCACCTGAAATGACGATTGGGAGCCCTACCGCCATTTACCCCGGCAGTTGCTACAGTAACCCCCCGTGAGGGTAATGTAGCGGTTCCTGCCGCCGTTTCATGTGACCATAGGGACCACTTCTAAAATTATATATATTTTTTTAAAAAAATCATCAGCCTTCCTGCCCATTAGTATGGGCCGAGTCTACCTGCCCACCGGCCCCAGCTCCTCGGCACGGCCCAAGGCCCACGCTGCGGCGCGTCCGCCGAGTTACCTCTTCCCCGACCCCTAATTTTCAAACGCGCGAACTCGCGTATGGCCCACCTGTCAGCCCCCACCCACCTCCGCAAACCTGCTCCCACCCGTCTCTTCTCTTCCCCTTCCCCCTCCTCTCTTCTACTTGTATCCCTCGCCCGCCAAGCCACGGCCGCAGCACAAGCAGAAACGCAAACCGGCCAGCACACCCCCTCCTACTCGCCGCCCCATCTCCTCCTCCCCTCACCGATCCATCCAGATTCCAGCACCGCCACCGGAGCCCCGAAGCTCCGGCACCGGTGCCGCCCCGCCCTGCCTCCTCGCCCGAGGCCTTCATCGGCACGGCCGCGCGTGCGCCGCGGCGGCGGAGGAAGTTCGGCCCGGGCGTCCAGGGGGCCGCCTCCGCGCGCGCGATTCCGCCCAGATCCGAGCCAGGTGAGCTCCGCTTCCGGTCCTACCGTCGGAATTCCGCGGGTGGGTGATCTGTGGAGGCGTTTTGTGTGGGCGCCGCGAGGTCGATTTCTGCTTTGTGGTTTTCTGCGCGGCCTTGTGGTGGGGGGGAACTGGTGGGCTTCGCGTCGTTTCTCGGACGAGGGGAGGTGGGGCCCGGGTTCGTCGGAGCCCTCGGTGCTGTGGGCTGGGGTAATCGAGCCAAGCGCGGCGGCTGGCGGCAGAAGCCTGCCTATTCGCTGCTGGTGCCGCCTGGATCGCGGCTGCCCGCGAAGGCGCCTCCTCCCCAGTCGGCCTTGGCGTCGCACCAGCACGGTGGTGCCCCAGTTCGACCTCCTCGTCGTCCAGCCCGAAACCATCGCCGCGACACTCCTCCCGCCCGCAGTGGGTTTGCCACCGCTCTTCAAGCCTTCGGGACATAATAAAAGAGCGGCACGTCGACTGTGCTGTGAACCTGTGACCTGTCGTTGTCCGCTGCATAAATTTAGTACGGAGTTTGATTGGTTTGGTGGGTTTTGCGTGGACTGGTTTTGGCTTTTGAATTTTGTGCTGAAAAATATGAAATGCATTTGTTTGATTCGAGATATTCTTTTGGCACAGGGTTTGGAAAGTATGGATTTTTCTAATAAAACCATCTCCACTTTTGATGCTTCAGTGACCTGGGAGGCGTTTTGGATAGTTCCTTATCTTTTTCTGAGGTTGATAGCTTCTTTTGATCTGAATAGTTTATGGTTTGCAGATTGAGGGGGTTTGTTTCTATAAGAGTTCGATCCTTTTCACTGAAATGCTAGCTTAGACTAAAGCAAGCATGTGAAACTTTGATGGTTGCAGGATTTTCATTCCACAGCTTATGAATGGATCTTTTGTTACCCAATGCCCCCACTGATTTCCGCCTTACTGATCTTCCATTTGTTGCTCACAGCAATATTTGTTGAGTCTGAAGTCAAGGACCGTCTTGATGGCCCCGGCAAAAGGTTCTCGGACTATTAGCAAGACCATTGTAAAGGCATATGAAGATCAACAGCAGTACGATGATCCACCTAGTTCAAGCAAAGCTAAACAAAAAGTAAGCATACTTTTTTGGAAGCTGTATGAAGATTTATGATAGATGACATGTAGATAGTGACCGGGTAACTGTAGCATCATTTCCTATGTATTACTTCTCAGTCCATCAAATTATCTTGATTTTGCAGAAGAGGAAAATATCAGACTTAGATCATGAATGGAGCAAGGAGCAGCTTATAGAATTCTATGAAGCTTACCGTGAATACGGAAAAGACTGGAACATGGTTTCAACTGTCAAATTCCCTTAGTTCTTTCCCATATTTTTGTAAATATCTGTTGGGGCATCATTGTTGCGTGAATGCTGATCTGTGAATTTTCTTATGCAGGTCGGCGTATCGGTAGGCAGTGTATCGCCAGACATGGCGCGATCTCTTTACAATGCTCATCGGGTGAGTCTGGACTCTAGCTCTTTCCTAAGTTACTGATCTTGTCGAACTGAAGATGATGTTTTGCTACTCATGTGGGATGGTATACATGTTGCATAAGTTGTACTCCCTCCATATCATAATACTTGTCAAATATTATGATATGGAGGTGGTACTTATTTTTATTTCGAGGTCCACATCTTAATGCATATTTTCGTGTCGAATAAATGTATCTAAGCATAGTGCAGCTTGAATATCATGTTGCGCTCTGTGACCCTCATAGACTGACATGTCTTTTTTTTCTTTTGGTAGACATTCTTATCTCTTCCTGAACATCAAGCCACTGCCATGGGATTTGTTGCGTTGGTGACTGGTCATCACAATGCTTCAGTAAGTTTATGTTGGATCTACTTGTGCTACTTGTTTGAGTTACTGTTTACTTTTGAATATGTCAAATGACCACCAATTCATTCTTTTTCATATTTGTATCATACGAAGCTACTAGACTCTTGTTTTGAAGACCAGATCATTGTTGTTCCAGCATTTGACAACTAATAGCCCCCTTGTTTCATAATTCAAGGCACACTTTGGCTTGGTCTGGTCTCCAAAGCTAATCTTTGACCATTAATTTCAATAGTAATATTGTTAACAGTGATAAAATCTCAAATATGAATGCAATGATACTATTTTTGGAATGCAAAATCTACATACATTGTATTTGATAAATCATCTGTCATAAAGTTGCTAACTTTAAATATTTGATGATGTTTTTTCTCTATAAAAAAGAAATGAAGGGAGTACTCTATAGTGTTGATGGTGTTTTTAACATCAAACAGCATCCGACCTAGAGCAGATTCTTTATAGTTAGCACTTAGGCTCTGAAGAGCCATTTGTACATACAGGTGAACATGATGCAAAGGAGTGTCAGTGTCCAAGACTGCATATTTGTGATACATCATATAGGTATCATTATTGGTGGCAGCATCTGCGGGGAAAGTAAAAGGCTGAATAGAGATTTTGAAATGCATCTAGAACTGGTTCGCAATGAAGCCATCATTATGAATTTATTTTTTAGATGTAGCTTAGCACATGATTTTGAAATGCATCTCAAACTGGCTTATCCTCATTTTGTATTTTCTTTTTGTTAGTCTGTTCACTAACAACATGGTTTTCTCTGAATTATGACATATTTTTTAATTGAGTGACTTGTGATGGCTTACAATTGTAGGACAAATCCAGAAGTCTTATAGGAGATGATCAAATGGTCAGAGCATCTGGGAAGGCAAAGAGACGTGGTGAAGCTACACAACAGAAGACCATGGCTAGCATGAAGAGACGTGGTGAAGCTACTGAAAGGCGTGACCTGCACGACTGTCATGAAGGGACTATTTCTGGATTTTCATCTTCCTTTAAGAAACGATACTATGGAGGTAAGTGTTGTAACAAAAATGACATTGTCGTTTTCCCTTACAATGTTTCAGTTTTCTCGATTGCCAACTAAGAAGGAAGAAATTGTTAAATAAAGTTTGAGAAGTATTTTCATTGTATAAGTTGCTTCGTAAGAAGTTTAAACAGCTTTATCGTTTCTTCAGAATTTGTGAGGAATGTCCGAAACAATGCTGTTCGAAGGCGTACTCCTCGTCTACCGGTCATAGCTCCTGCAGATAAGAATACCATTGATGAGGCCACACCAGGAACTGAAAACACCATCAATGCTACCAAGAGAAAATATGAAGCGGCCAATAAAGATTGTGCTATTGTCCCAACGGATGACTGCTCTCCAGACAGATGTTCTGGAATCACTGAAACAAGTAAGGCTGGTCTTCATACATTACTGGAGACCAAGGGAACTGGAGACACAGTGATATGTCAGCAACAGTTAAAAAAAGCAAGAATTCAGCAACCTAAGGAGGAAGGTCAGACCAGTAAAGTGGAGAATGAGACAGTCATGGCATCTGATGAAGGGAATAAGCTTGTTGATTCACTCAAGCCCCATGAGCTTAGCAACATTATTTCTGAAGGTATTTTTTGACAATGCGCCATTCCTTTCACTTCTGTTAACAACATTATAGGTGCCATGTTGTTGTCGAGAGGCATATGTTAATTATTCTTTTGACCTGTTATTAATTGTTAACCGATGTTAGTTATACTTGTTAAACATTATTGGAATTTAAATTTTTTGCTACTGTTTTTAGGTCAAAATATTTGGCTGATTGTTATCCATTATAATTGCAGATGATTTGTTGGTCTTAGATGTATTGAATAGTCTGGTGAATGCACCCTCTAAAACATCAAAACTCGAGATGAATGCTCCGACAGGTCAGTTTCTGTTACAACTCGTAGTTTATCTTGTTTCTTTACATTAGATGTATCTCAGCCATGTTGGTTGTTTCTTATGAATCTCTTTCTCATGCACTGATCCAGGTTCTCATGGAAAAACTGACTCTGCATTATCTGACAGAGGGGAGGAAGGCCACCCTACCATTGATCTATCTAAAAAAGGGAGGCCAGTTGGTAAATCCAGTGCTTCCAAGACTAGGAATAAAAGGCACAAGAAGCTATTAGGTGCAGAGGTAAATTCCTTTTTGTACTTTCTGTGTCTAAATTTATAGTCCCCTTCTGGTTGATTTAGGAAATTCAATTGGTTTATTTCTGTCCACAAGAAGCTATTAGGTGCAGAGGTAAATTCCTTTTTGTACTTTCTGTGTCTAAATTTATAGTCCCCTTCTGGTTGATTTAGGAAATTCAATTGGTTTATTTCTGTCCATTCGTCTACTTGGGAGTTGGATGTTCCTTTGACTGTGTTATAAGTTTATTTCTTTGAGCTATCAGGATGTGATTAAAGAACTTGTTCAATTTGTCTCTAATGTATCTGATACTGTCAGCACTGACTTCCATAGTTATTCTATTTCTTCGGTTGCTATTTTCCATTTCTTAAACTCAAATATGTCACCGGGCATGATGTTATGGGCACAATGTGAATTGAAGGGTATTCCTTTTTTTTTAAGGTATTAATTTTGTTCACCATGTGCCCTAGCTCGTGGTATCCACTGTTTACATATGTTTATCATTTGAAATAATCTTAAATATCGGCATATCGCTTTACATTGATATGTTCTCTTGTGCTAAATGTTAATATCGTCAGATAGTTTTGTGATACTAATATCTTTTTCTGTTTTCTTTTCTGCTGTGTGACAGGTGCATGCTGAAGCAGAAAACATTTCTGCTACTAATTTAGTTCTGCCGGAAGCACAGAAAGTTGGTATCACTGATGATTCCTCCTTGCGTACTGACTCTGCAAGTGCGGGGATACCTGAAGCATCTGAAGATATTTCCACTAAGGTCCCCAGTGCAACATTAGAAATCGAGCCTGAAATTAGAATGTCTAGAAGGACCAGAAGAAAACACCAAATGCATTGCAAAACAAAGCACATGTCATGCAATGAAGGTTCAGATAATTTACAGGTAGTCTATGCCATCATTTATCAATGGATTATCATTTATTGCAAATTGTTTGCCCTACGCTTAGACTTATCTCCTAACTCTTGACTATGGTCAGGCAAAGAAATTGTTGCACTGTCTGTCATCTGAATCGCTTCGTAGATGGTGCGCGTACGAGTGGTTCTACAGTGCAGTTGATTATCCATGGTTTTCAAATAATGAGTTTGTGCACTATTTAGATCATGCAAAATTAAGTCACCTGTCAAGGTTGACAAGATCGGAGTGGAGCGCAATTCGAAGGTATAGGCTAGCATCCCTTGGAGGCATTAGTATTTGTTCTATCTTCAGTTCTGTCAGCATTCTGTTTGTTTGTGCATTACACTGACCTATTTTTTTCTGCAGTTCCCTTGGTAAACCCCGGCGCTTTTCGGATAATTTTTTGGCTGTGGAAAAAGAAAAGCTTGAAGATTATCGGGAAAAAGTTAGGAAAATCTATGCTCAACTCCGTGATGGTTCACGGGATTCTCTACCGGCAGACTTAGCTCGGCCATTTTCAATTGGTCAGGAGGTCATTGTCCGTCATCCAAGTTCTAGAGAACTTTGTGATGGCAAAATTGTGATGATGGGGGCAGATTGTTACAAGGTCCATTTTATTAACCCTGACCTTGGTGTTGATGTTGTAAAGGTATGTATGTACTCGCTGTTTCAGTTTCTTTCATTAATCCTCAATATACCTTTCGCATTATGAAGGTAAAAGGCTTTTTTCGTATCAAACATGTTTTCACTTTTCACCTATGGTAGAAGAATCGAAATTTGCAGTTCATTAAGCACTACTCTAGTTTCCCCCCTAGTAAGCTCATTCATGTGCAAATGTGGTGCCAAGCTTTTGTCCCATACATATGGAGACCACTAGCATCTTTTTATTGAAAAGAAAACTTTACAAAGGCATGTTCACATTGGTACTTTGGTAGTCATTGCGCAGAGCTAGAATGCTGGAGCAAGAATGACTATCACTACATTGAGATTTCTCGTCATTTATGTGGCATGTGAATATGTGATCATCCATGCTTTGTGATGCATTCTAGTAGTTATACTATCAACATTAATGTGGTGTTCTCAATCTGATGGTTTGATGCTATATGTTATATAAAGAGATATAACTGAACTTATTTGTTTTCAGGACACTGATTGCATGCCAGTCAATTGGTTGTATAATCGTCCTGACAACATGAGAAGGAGCTACCTTTCAAATAATGTGTACAACATCCTGGACACGGAGCACATTCCTGAGCTTACACCAAGTGAGAACTGGGACCATGCTGTAAATGGAGTTACTGTACCTGAGCAGCCCAAAAGTCTGCGCTTAACATCAGATAAACAGCTTAAGGTTATTATTCTTGAAAACTCTTTTCCTCAGGATTCATAAATTCTAGAGTAACATTCAACGTATAATGTTTAATCAGGCTAGGTAACTATATATTCACAAAACCTTGCTCTGTTTTTGACATCTTACATAAAATGCAATTATCATGATTGTTGTATCTCAGGGCTCATTTTTCGTTGATGCTTTACACACAGGTTGAATCTGTTGTAAATGGTGGCCCTGCAAAATCTAGAGGTCGCCCAGACAATAATGTTGGTCACAACAATGAGCTAGAGTCATATATATCTGCCTTTGTACAAAAATCGCTATCCCAAGCCAGGCAGATGGTTGACAAAGCCATGAAGGTAGTTGCAACCTAGCTGGCAATTACTGGACTCTTTTGCAATATGCTTTTCATAATTTCATTGGATATGTTGTTTACATGTGATATAGGCTAACTCTGAAGGCAGTGATGAAAGGGTATGGGTGTCAAACCAAGGGACAGATTCTGTAGGCCCAGAATCTGAAGCTGCTGTCTGTGGTGCCCAACTTCCATCCAACCTGATATCTAACTGCATTGCGACAGTTGTTTCAATCAAGGTATATAGTGGCATGTCTTTATCAACTAAATTTGGTTGCAGTTGTTATTGTCTCTCTTAAGCTTCTTCAATTTTGTGCAGCGCCTTAGTGACTCGCGGCATCCACCTGCTAACATAGCAGGTGTCTTGGAGCGTGTTTCCACAATGATGCGCCCAAGCTGTCCAGAGAACCTTGCAATCTACAAAGACATAGAGACTTATCTCTCTATCATTGCAAACCAGATACTTGCGCTTGTGCCTACAGCGTTGGGCAATCTTGGGCCTCCCATGTAACTGGCCCCTGGGCCAGATAGACTCCCGGCTGCCTTCCTTCTTCTAGGCCCCTTGCGGTTAATCATGCTGCTACCTCTGCTGCAAGTTTAAAACCGGCAGGTTTTGCCACCACCCGATTGCTACTCGACCAGGTCATGGATAACAGGATGAGTCCTGTTGAATGGAAGCAAAGCATCACATATGAAGGCAATAACTCTGATGTGCTGACTTGAGCTTGGATACAGAGGGTAACATTGACTGACTAGCTCCCGTGTATATACATGGATGAATAGGTTATAGGTTGAAATACAGATTCAGGATAGCTGACATCTGACAATGTAGTCAAATAATGATGTATGTCTGGAGTCATGATTCTTGAATGTAAAATGTGACAGAATGCTACCTTGATTCTATAAAAATCGTGATAGGAAATTTACATGTTAGAACGAGGCAACCAATACTATCTCTGTGTGTGTTTGGAGAAGGTTTGATTCCCCCCTGAATCGTCAATAAAAGGTTGTTGCAAATGGATCGGGTCACAACTGGGAGATGGGCAAAGTAATTTTCATGTAATTCTGAGCTCACTTACAAAATGGTGTGTCACAAGTGAATGGATCCCGAGCTGGATCCAAAACCCCTGTGAAAAATACCCAACCAGCACCCTGTATCTTCCTCTACTTGTGTCCTATCTAAAACTGGTACAAAGAGAACCAAACAATCCTAGCCTGTTATTTGCAGTGCTGCACTTCCTGTTCCTTTACAGTGTAGATGAATTTACATTATGTTAGTATACATCCCCAGTTCCCCACTGCCATCAGATCACCACACCAGCTGGTCATCTCTCGTCGCCCTGCAGGACCGTGAAGTGGAACTCGATCTGCAGCCGCTGGTGCGGTGCGCCGACGCTGCCGGCACCATTCTTCTCGATCTCAAGCTCCTCCCGGAGCGGGATGGCGGCCAAGAACCTCTTGATGAACTCCCTGCAGCACTCCTTCCCGGTGACGATCACCTCCTCCTCCTTGCCGCCGTCCGCTGCCGGCGTCGGCAGCGCGTGCATCTCCGACGAGCCGTCGAACCTCAGCATGTAGGCCCTGTCGCAGCCCTCGTGCAGGCGCTCGCCGAGCGTGTCGATGATGTAGTAGCAGTCGCTCTCCACCTTGAGCACGAAGAAGTGGTCGTTCCAGCTGACGATGTACACGTCCGCGCGCCCCGGCTCGCGCTCGCCGCCGCCGGCGATCTCGCGCCAGACGTCGTCGAACGACATGGCGCCGGAGAGCGAGGCGAAGCTCTCCGGCTGGAAGAAGCCGACGAAGGCCCTGTCGTGCTGCACGGCGATGGGCCGCGTCCGGGCGGCGAGGACGGTCTCGAGGTCGAAGTGCCGGTTCGGGAACCGCGCCATGTGGGCATCGTCGTCGCAGAGCTTCCGCCACTCCGACGAGCCGTCGCGGATCAGCGCGTCCAGCTCCGGACGCGTGGGCATCGCCGGGTGGTTGGCGTGGAGCGCCGCGGCGAGCACCGCGACGAGCGCCGTGCACGCGCTCTCCCCGCCGGCGCTGCCGTCGCGCTGGTCGATGGACGCGAAGAACACCGGCGTCCTGAGCTTCGTCTCCGCGTCCCTGCTCGTGAACTCCCGCGTCTCCCAGATGCCGGCCAGATCGTCGTCCTGCAGAGATTCGCCGTCGTCACACGGTTAGCGCTGCCATCCCAACTTCCCGAGGACAATGCACCTCATGTCAGCAACATTTCGTTTAATCATGTGGCAAACGAAGCTCACCGTGCACTTGATTGGCAGTTCTTGGAAAAGCGACTCAGTGCTCCTCCTGTCGAAGTCCCTGCTCCTCCGCATCCATGGCAGGAACCGGCGCTTCGACGTCGAGGCGAGCTCCGGGCTCGCGCCGCCGCTGGAGCTGGCACTACTGATGCTGATCGTGCTGCTGCTGCTACTGAAGCTGCTCACGCTGCTGGTGTCAGAGTTCCTCTTGCTCCCGTACACGGCCACCCTGCCTTCCTTCTCCGCCAGGTCAAGCAGCTGCTTCAGATCAAGAACGTCATGGTACGCCGACGCCTCCAAGCTCTTCCGGTGGTCTCGCATTGCATGCGTGGGCGGCTTGCTCGTCGTCCTCGGCTTCTCCCTGAACGAGGCAGCTCTTTCGATGTCGGAGCGTGCGTTCATCATGTCCACGAGCTCCACATTCACCTGAACAATCATTAGCAAACTGTTAACGAAATAATTCCACATATAAAACACCTTGTCACATCTATTATCTGCCAGGTCCCAAAGCAATCCCACTGAAATTGCAAATGGCCAGCAAGGCAATCGAAAGCGGAGGGTGGGGGGAAAGACGCGAGAAGATCGCGCTTACATAAAGCATGGCATCACTTGCCCATCCATCCTTCCTGACCCTGATGGGGACAACCACCAGCTGCTGGCGCTGCTGCTGCAGTTGCATCTCCCAGCAGCACTCCTCCAGGCTTATCATGGCTGTCCCGATCTCCTCCAGCCTCACCAGGTCCTTGCCCCGGCCCTGTTCTTGGAATCCCTGCGTCGCAAAGCAATTCTTTTAGTATTGCCAGCCAGCGTCATATGGCTACAAACCTACGCATCCGATCCACGGGAGTAGATGCCTTGTTTGCTACTCCGATCCTGCTGTAGTAAGTCTTAAGATTACCCCCAAAATGGCAACAGGAATAAAATTGCTTGCTTTGCTTCGTAAATAGTACTTGTACTGCCCTTCAAGATTACTGCTTTGGAAGGAACCTATATATGCTTTGATTCCTGGTTTGGTTCTATTCCTCGGTAAGTTAGAGCATTTGTTTATCCTTCTGGTAAAAGTAACTAAATTTCACTTTTTACCTTTACCCAAGAAAAGATAATTACAAAAAGGATGACAAATTGGAATGTAACAGAAATGTCCCAGGAAAACTGACAGACCACACATTATCAACGCCAAAAAAGAAAAGTTTGTGAGAAGAGCACCTCCTGAAAATTTGCAACTTTAACGCACAATGAAAGCGAGGGGTACTGTTCGAACATAACCCTCAAAATTAACACCATGACATAGATCTCGCAACCAAAAAAAAATAAACTGAAGTCAAACTACACCAACCAATCGGAGCGGCCCACGTGGCTCCAGAGCTCCCCATGTTCACAACTTCAAACGACACCCACAAAAAACTTTAGACAAAAACGCACCCCCCACAGCAAAGGTGAATACTTTTTTTCCCTCAACCAAGCACTAAGCTTATTGGGTTACGGAGGCATGCTTAGCCAAACATTTGACTTGTCCCCCTCCCCCCAATTGCTGACCAGGACGCTACACGAATACTGTAGGAAAGAGAAGCATTGACCTGAAGCATTCCACTGCTGCGGTCACAAGCTTCCAATTCCGCAAGAAATGGTATCCACACGGACTTATTACCACCAATGCGACGCCAAAAATATCAACGACAGGGGGATGGTTAAAGAAAGAGGCAGAATTTTAAGCTAAAGAAAACCCCGGGAATTATAAATTATGTTGGTAGAAGGTGGAAGTGAAATCAGGGCAGCTTAAACAAATCGTGCTGGCGTTCGTAGTGTTTGAATGAATCGGTGTGTGAGTCATCGCGAACTGGATGGAGATCTACTAGCAGGATGATGCATCATCGATCGATATGATCCTAATTACGCGAGGCGATTGATTTCATCTATGGAAGAAATTGTGAGGAACGGAGCAGAGAGAGAGAGAGAGAGAGCAGCGGCGGCGCTTACGTAGAGGACGGAGAAGAAGACGCCGCGCTCGGCGCGTCCGCGCGGGGCGGCGCCGGCGGGGTCGACGTGGAGGGTGAAGCGGTTGCCGTCGCGCGGCTCCCACCGCACGGTGCCGCCCGCGGCGACGGGCTCGACGGCGGTGACCCCGCGCGCCCACCGGCCCGTGAGCATCTGCGAGAGCGCGCCGCCGGGCGCGGGCCACTTGACCTTGACCGCGGCGGCGCCCGCCGGCCACGCCTCGGGGAGGCCCTCGAGCCTCGCGGGGCCCACCCTGACGCCGCTCCGACGCGCGCCGGCGCCGGCGCCGGTGGCTGTGGGGCCGGAGCCGGCGGCGGGCGCCGCCTTCTTCGCCCCCCTCGCCACCACCATCGCTGGCGCTGCGGGCACGGGTTTACGCTTGTCCGGTTGCTCTTTGTCGTGGGCGCTTGGACAGGCAGGCCAGCACCGACGAGGAGGGCGCGGTCGCGTCGCGTCGGTTGCTCGCTTGCTTTCTTTCTCTTCTCGGGCGCGTCACACTGGCTGACTGGCTGTGGCTGTTACGCTGGCTGTCTTGCTGCTGGTGGTGGTGGTGTCCGTCCCCGTCGTCGTCGGCCTCGTTAATTTCAACCGCCCCGAGGCCGCGACACGGCCGGCCAGCGGAGGAGCGCGCCCTTTTAATAGCCGCTCGGGCGGGGGACGCCGGGGAGGCCCGGGGTGTCAGCGGGGGGGATTTGATGTGGACGGGGCGTGGTGGGGCCCGGAGGACAGCACACTGGCACCAACCGCCCGCCGCTGCGGCGCGGCGCGGGGGCAGGGCAGCAGGCAGCTGCGCGCCACATGCAGGAAGGCTCACCAAAACGCGGGAAGCCCAAGCCCAGGAACGGAGGCGCGCGCGGCTCGCGTGCACGTTTCTTTCTTTCTTTGTAGATACGTAGACGCGTATTCATTTGGGTTTGGGTTCTCGCGTTTCTCCACCGGCATTATTGCTGCCGGTGTTGGTGGCATCGTGTATTTTTTTTAGATTTTTTTAATTTTGGGAGGGATTTTGTTTTGCCGTTTTGTTTAAAAAAAAGCTTGGGAATCACATGGGATCGATCCTCCTCTCGTGGCATCATCGCATGCAAATATTCCTGCCGAGTGTTTAATTCAGGTCATTACTCGATCGGTGGCCTTGTAGACGACTAGACCATCCGCGGCGTCTGGGTGAACCGAAACATTCATACGCCGACCGACGCGGCGGACCGAGACTTTTGGTTGGGAGAGACGAGAGAGGTCACCCGTTCACCGTTTTGGATCAAGAGAAATTTCCACCGTCGATCGGATTCCACGCAGCTACTAGATCAGTCAGTCCGTACCCCGCGCAGGCGCAGTGTACTGTACTAGAGACTAGAGAGTGTGTGTGTGCGTGGCAGAGCAAGCTAGCGCAGCGCAGGTACGGAGTATACTCCAATCCAAAAGGAAAAGGCTGTACGGGCGGCCGTTGATCGGCGCCGATGGACGGTGGTGGCGGCCGATGGTTGGCTGGTTGATGTGGAGCGTGCACGCTGCACGCACGGGGGGCGGGGTCGCCGGGGTGTCGGTCCCCGGTGTACAACAGGTAGTACTACAGCAGGCCGGGCGGTTAGCTGGTCGGGGTCCCGGTGGTTGCGAGGCTCGCTTCATTCCCCGCCGAATCGCACGCACGCACCCCGTCGTCTGGCTGCTGCTTCGTCGTCGTCCTTGGGACCTTGCCACCTTGTTGGCTCGCTAGTCCTCGGCGTGTGCATACGCAGTACGTACGAAAATACGGCAGACGACGCTGACCGCCCCCGTCCGCCCGTCCCCGCCGCGCCGGGGCGCATGGGCTCGCTGCTTCCCGCGCGGTGGATCCGGTCGACGGTCGTATCGGACGTCGTCCAGCTAGCATGGGCTGATGGCTGACCTAGCCTGGCCTCCTCCTCCTCCTCCTCCTCGCGGCGTCGGCGCGTGGGCCCGCCGGGACGATCAGGTCATCAGCAGATTCAGTCGCGGTGTCCGTCCGGTCTCTGGTTGATTAGTACTAGGCCGTTGCCATTAGTTTTAGTTTTAACTCGCTAATCATTGACGACCCGCCGGTACCATGCGGCAGGACAGCACGCACTAGGACTAGGGCCGGCCCCACACCTCCCTCCGATATATCCTGGCCCGAGAGAGAGCTTCCGAGATCGAGCAGCAAGAGAGCTGCTGTGCGCGGCGTGTAGCCGTGTACGCAGTACACACCTCATGGGCTTCGTCGTCGGTGTCGCGGGAGTATACGTGAGGCGACGGCCGTGCACGACGAAGAGACGACCGACAACCCAACCTAAAGAGCATCTTCAGTAGATTAATTAGTAATTTAGTATTCATCTTTACCACCGAGTTTTCGCTTCCGTTTCGCAAACTTAACCTCCCTACAATTAATCTTTTTGGTATTGAGGATGGATCGTCGGACGGACGACATGGCCAACCGCGCTGCGCCGCTCGGGCGGTCCCTTTCTTTGGACGTCGTGCATGCATCAGCCCCCCTGTCCGTTTGTGTGATGGTTAAAGGGAAATAATCACACGCATGGATGGTTTCGAAAGCTACACAGAACGAAGCGAATGGTAGCTATTACACAGGAGATTACGATTGCATGATCAGACTTGTTTTGGTTTCATTCATTTGCGCTGCTAGCTCATTAGCCAAGAAATAATTTTACGGCAATGCTCCGCTCCGGGCGTCCGGACGCATGCCTCTCCATCGGACAGGTGATGTGGCTCCTTCGTATCCACATATTCTATTGTTGCCTTCTCTCGTAAAAAATCAGACGCACACCTCTCTCTCTCGCTCATTCTTCTCGTTTCAATCTCCTCTGTTACTCCGCTTCTCTCCCGTTCGAGCTCCAGGGAACTCGAACCCTCCCTCCACCCATGGTCCTCAGGGCAGATCTGATGGCCAGCTCGTTCCATCTCTCTCCCCTAGGTCCACATCCGGTATTATTGGCCTGTTTCCCCAGCAGATCGAGCGGCGGCGCAGAGGCGTTGACCTGATGGTGCTCCATCGAGCTTTTGGAGGCTGGAGTGGAGGAGGCCTTGGGCCGGTGGTGCTTCGTCTGCAGCTCGTCGGGCGTCAGGCGTCACAAGGGACTGCCGAAGGTTGCTCCCTCGCGCGCAGATCGCCGACGACGAGGATGAGGGGCCACTCCGCAGAGGCGATGAGGGGCTAGTGAGTGGCGTCGGGCGACGGGCCCTACTACTCCGCGGCATGTTAACTAAGCCGGGCACTTGTTGTGCAGCCCGAGGCTGCGCGAGCTACACAGCGGCGCTCCCATAGAGGAGCAGGCGAGCCGAGCCGCGCCGCCGCTTCCACCGTGGTCAGTGACTAGCCACCTCAGGAAGAGACAGTCCGCTTCTACTCTCCCTCACTGTTTTAATTTTGAAGTGGTTTTTGATGTTGTAATTATTATTCGCAGACGTTGCAATCGTGTTCTCAGATGTTACAATTGCTGTTCGCAGATGTTACATGAATGTTCTTGGTCATGTTGCAATTATTTTCTAGAGATGTTTCAATCATTGTCTGCACATGTTGCATCTGCGTTCGTGTTGCGGTATATGGTATCAGTGTTCATGTTAACATTCATTTTTTCATGTTGCAATTATTGTACACCGGTGTCGCAACAAGTTCTTCGCATGTTGGAATCATTCGCCTTCATGATGCAATCATTTCTCATTAATGTGTGCAAAACGTTGTGCACATATTGCATCCGTGTTCTTAACATGTTGCGAGTGCCCCGTGCGAATGTTTGAAAAATATATATAAATATTTCGATGTTGCAAATATTAATTTTAGTGTTGCAGATGTCGAGTTTCGATGTTGCAGACGCATATTGTTGGGTGTTGCAAACATTAAATTTTAATGTTACGGATGTTGAGTTTCGATGTTCCAGACATATGATGTCGGTTTTTGTGTTGAGGAGGGAGGGAGCGAAAGCTCCTGATGTGATGTTGCACGCAGCACGGGTCGCAGCATGGTCGCAACATGAAGGAGGAGGGAGGATGCCTACTGATGTTTGATTGTTGCACGCAACGGCTCGCAGCATTTGCTCCCTGGCTTTGAATCGGATGGCTGAAGTTTGATTTGATTCCCATCCGAGGGTTGCGGATGTGTCCGGTGCTAGCGCCCGGATCGGACTTCCGGGCGCTCGCAGCTCTGTTTTTATACTCTCCTAAAAGCGGACGAATTAGGCGCGTGCACGTACGTTGTTGCAATAAGCAAGTACAGTACGTACTACGAGTGTTTGTTGGCTGGCTGACGACGATGAATAATAATGTTCCCCGCCATGTTTCCGATACATGGACACGTACGTACCACACGGGCAAACGTACGGACTGATCGTTTTACGGTTTCTTCCCACCATCATCTCTCTTTGATCGTACTACTAGTTGTAATATTTTTATTACAAACTCGATCGTATATATCCTGTCTGTTTTCTCTGACGAACCGTGTGTGTTTGGTCGATCACGCGTGCGTGGTTGTTGGAGTGCGCACGAAGGAAGCTGGAAAAAACTCACCGCCGACGACATCGATCTGGCGCGCGCACGGCCGGATTAGGTTGAGTACTATTACTTGTATTGGGAAAGGAAAAGGTCTACACGACAGGGAAAGCCGGAAATTAAAGGGTGTAGTGCGTACGTCGTCGTCGTCCCGGTTCCAGAACGGCATGCAAGTCTCGTGTCGCGCGTACGCAACGCGTGCACGTGCCGGGTAACTTGGCACGGGACGATGAGCATGCAGCAGCTCGCTAGCTAGCGATCGAGCTTCGTCGCCAAGCAAGCAAGCAAGCAAGCAAAAGTAGCTCCCGTACGTCGTCGCGCGGCGGCGCATATGATTTTTGCATCTGGATGCATGGACGTCTACTAGTGCTTGCCGTTGGCTAGGGAATGGAATAAGTTTCGACACGGCGCGGCTTGTCAGAAGGCCAGCACGAGACTTTTTAACTTGTTGCCGTGCTTGCCAAATACTCCTAGGCGCGCGCGCGGCATCCTGTACGTCACGCGCGCGTGCGGGCGGCGGCCGGGGGGAGAGTTTTCCATCGATCGCCGTCGTCGCCAAAAGGCTTTATTTCCGGCCGGCCTTTTCCACCCCCAGCAGTCACGCACCGAAACGTCTGTGACGCCACGGCACGCCGCCGTCGTCCGCGATCGACTCGCGCGCGCGGCACGTACGCGCCCGTCGCCCCCGACCGGCCGGTTGCTTCGTCTCCACGCACGTAGTAGACGGGCTGGGGGCATATATACGTACGTACTACGGCAGCAGGTCCGGGCTGGGGGCATACTACTATATACGTACGCCCCCGACCGGCCGCCGGTTGCTTCGCTTGCTTTGCTTCGACCTTCGACTAGTTACTTGTCCGGGTCCTGCTGTCCTGCATCCATGTCTTGTCGTGCCTGTATTGACGACAGTTGACGTGCGATTAACCTCTCGCCTCGGAGCATATATATCATCGTTAGCCGTTACACAATCCAACTTACGGCATGACGCAGCGCAGCCGTGATCCGTCTCTTGCCTTGGCTTGGCTTCGCTTCTCACGCCTACGTGTGCGTGCCGGCATGACGTACGGCGGCGAGTTGCCGGCCGGCTCGCCGCGGAGGTCGATCGATCGGTCGCGCGCCGGCGAGATCGGGCAACCACGCACGTACACACGCGTGCGTGCGTGCCAGAGTTAAACACTCCCCAGCCGCAGCCCATCGTATTCGTCATCATCATTTGTATTGAAAGAAAAAACAAAAAGGTGGGGGGAAAAGGAAAGATGATCGATCGACATCGATCCGCCGCCGGTGACCATTACGTCACGCCGGCCGGGAGAGGACATGCTGCTTGTGCCTGGCACGAGGAGGAGGAACTCGAGCCGAGCGCGCTGCGCGCGTGCGGGCATGGGAGATTCGCCGTCGCGGCATCGCCGGTCGCCACCACACACACCACCCATCGCCATCGGCTTTGCTTGCTTGTGCTTCCAGATGACGCGTCGCCACCATTCGCCCGCCCTCTGCAAGGAAAGAAAACTGCCAGCTGCCGCGCGCGCGCGGCTCTGTCCTGGCCTCTGGCTGCGCCGTCACTGATGGCCCAAACGGGCTCTGGCGAGAGGCCCATAGGAACTGCAGCTGTGGGCCAGCCACTCAGAATTCTTAGACGAGGAAGCCAGCGAGTGATCTTGACAATTTTTCTTCCCCATTCGAGCAAGTACATTACCATACGTCGTCTCATGCAATGCTACGAAAATTTTTTTATGATGTGGAGGAAAGAGAGAGCGAGGGGAGAGAAAGAGGTGGTTACCTCGCAAAACAACCACCGTATGAGACAACTTACGAGTTGTTGTTGCCATGTGTGACGCCCCAGGTTTTCATCCTGGTTTATTAACCCTAATGATCAGGTCAAATCGGGGTGACTTTGGTCAAACGACGGTCAACCTGGGCCATCACCTAGAAAACATCACCAACAACCCCTAATGACACACCTTGGTCAACCTTTGGTCAAGGTTGGTCAAACCCTAGTCCAAACCCCTTTTAAACCTTTGGACCCTCCTATGTCACCTGGAACTTTTGTCGCGTTCTCCAAATTTCACCTAAACAATTCAAATTCTCCCAATACAAAAGTTGTGTAGTTTTTCATGTGACACAACTTTCATGTTGGACGACATTGCTGATTTGAAGTGCAGAATGGTGAAAAACTAAAGTCAACACATGTTGTTACTGTTCACTGAGGCCGAGTAAATGCCAAAGTTTCTTTGCAATTCATGCAAAATCTGTTGATCAAAACCCCCTAGAGCCTTTGTAAAAGTTGTAGAGGGTCAGCTGATCTACAACTTTCCTATTCACACCTTGGAGCACTTTTGTTGCAAAATCTGGAATTTAACTCGGTCAAAACAGGCTAAGCCGAAACAGTTTGGTACTGGACGCTCCAGAGCGCGTCGGCCGCGCCGACGTCGCGCGTCGTTCGCGCTGCGACCTCGCTGGGCCCGCACGCCGAGGCCGGCCAACGCCCGCTAGTCCATGCGCATTGGGGCCCTCCCGCGCTGCAACTTATGCTTGCAGTCAGCAGCAATTTCAGAATGAGCGAGCAAAAGATCGAAACACACGGAGCTTCAACTTGAAACAAGAAACGACAGAGGGTTCAGAAGAAGAAACAAGAGATTGCAACGCTCTGAAGAATTTGAAGCACGAGCTAGTACCTTTTTCTCCCTCAAGTCTGAAGATCACGGTTGGCCTTGAAAGGCAGAGGCAGCTGATGATTCGCCCAGATTTTGGAGGTGGGGGGAGGACGAGGAGGTTGGAGGACGGAAGAGAGCAAGAGCTCCATGTGTTGCGCTCAAGTGAAGTGTGCCTGGGAAATCCCTCTATTTATAGCGGGCCCGGCCCGGCCCGACGGTCAATCGAGCTCGATTATAGTTTCAAAAATTATTCCTGCTCTATTCCTATAAACAAAGGAAGATTGGTGTCATAGCATCAAAAGATCGTGATTATCTAGAAAATAGGAAGAAGTATACATCACCTCCCAAACTATGAGGAGTGGATTACATAACCCCTCAACTATGAAACCGGATAAATTACCCCTCAAACTTTTCAAAACCGGACAAATCACCCCTGAAGTGGTTTGGGACGAAGGTTTTGCTACAGTAACGGTGGTTTTGATTTTTCTTTTTTATTTCGGTTGAAACTTTGAGAAATCATAGCAAATCACAGAAAAATCATAAAATAGAAAATTCAATTTTGTTAGACTCCACTGTCGTATGGACCTCCCTGGGCCCACTACCTCGATGGGTACCAGGACCGACTACTCGGTGGGCCCCTGGGACTACCCGACTTGCGCTGCACGGTACCTGATGGCGTGAAGCACAAGGACTACGGAGGAGAAGTACTCGGTTAGGAAGCTGTACATGTCCCGTACTGTATGGAAGACTCCTAGACGTACTCGACTAGTACTCTCTCCCTATTCCGACTTGTAACCCTGCCTCCCGGACTATATAAGGCGAGGCAGGGACCCCTCTCTGATCATCTCATCTCACGGCGTACAATTGCATCATCTTGTAATCGTACCCAATCAATCCAGAGCTACGCAGCATACAAGACTTAGGGTATTACGCACCTCGCGGCCCGAACCTGTCTAAATTGTGTGCCACGTGTCTCTTCCTTCGAGTTACCGATCTCGGCGAGGCCACATTCATCTACTTCGGGTACTCCCCTTCGTAGGTTATCGGTCTAAAACACCGACAGCTAGCGCGCCAGGTAGGGGGCTGGGCTACGACTCCCAGTGGCTTCCCCCACCGTGTCCCACTCGCCTTCTTCGCCCTACTCGACGGGCTCCGTAGGCGGCAACTCCTGCAAGCAAGGAAACTTCTTCATCAACAAGTGAACTCGAGACACTAGTACTCGACTACACTACTCAAGATGGCTTACCTCTGGGGACGTGGTCTCAGTGACCTTCAACTTCTTCGACACGCGCTTGCGGGACGCATTGCGCGGCTTCCGCGGTGGCGCGGCCAGACTAGCCTCTAGGCTAGCCGGTGGATCCTGCACAAGAGGCACATGAGGCAAGCCAGGACGGCTGAACCTCGACCGCAACTGGAAGCGGTCCTGTAGCGTCTCCTCGTCATCGTCCTCGTCGGACGTGTCCTCCACGACAACGGTGTTGTCTCCTTCGCCGACCTCCCGCCGCTCCTTGGCCTTGGTCTTCCCCTCCTCCGGGATCTCGACTTCCTGAGGGGGTGGCGGCGGCTCGGAGACAAACTTCTTCAAGTCGTCCTGCAAGACACAACTCATCAGCGTGACTACTAACACAGAATGGGTACTCGACACGGGGGTACGGCTACTTACCTCCTTCGGCGGGCGCGCGGCGGAGTACTCTGGGGCGGGGCACGTCGTGTACGGTGGCATGTCCTTCAAGATCCGTGCCAGTCTGTCGACAATGTCGTCGTCGTCGACTTCGTCTCCAGGCATCCGCGACACGTTGTCGTCGCCGGTGTACTCGAATCCAAGGGTGTCGCAAGCCATCAGTGGCTGCACCCTGCGCTTCATGAAGCTGAAGGCCACGTGCTCGGCCCTCAGCCCGGCTTCCCTCAGCACCTTGATCCGCGCCAACAACTCGAGGAGCTGGATCCCCTCCTGCATTGTGGGCTTCGTGTTCCACCACGGGCGTTGTTTGGGATGCTTCCCGCCGGCAACCCTGGGTGGTGGTTTATGATGTAGAACCATTTCGCCTTCCAGTCTTGGTTGGAGTCGATGAGCTTGTACGAGAGGTACTGCTCGGCGGCGTCCTCCCGCATCTGGATTCCCGCTCCTCCGACTACCCGCGGGTTGCTGGCGCTCGGTTGCGGCTTCACCCGGAAGAACTTCCGGAACAGGATCCAATGGGGCTTGATCCCCAGAAACGCTTCACAGAAGTGGACGAAGACGGCGGTGTGGAAAATACCGTTGGGGTTGAGGTTGAGGTACTCGATGCCGTAGTACCCCATGAGTCCCTTGAAGAAGTTTCTCGCCGGGAGCGCAAGCCCGCGCTCCACGAAGCGCGTGAACATCGGGATCTCGTCTTCGCTCTTCTCCATCGGGTACGGATCCCCGGCGGCGGCCCTCCACATGTCCACCTCCTTTTCTTGGATGAATCCGCTGTTGAGGAGGGCCAGTAAGTCTTCGGTCTTCGCCTTCGACTTCTTCCACTCGCGGTTCGGATCTGGCCGCGGTGGAGACATCGGCGGTGCTGCCCCTGCGGCAGATCCGGCGGCTTCGTCGCGGCTCCTCTTCTTCCCGCCGGTGGTCTTCGTGGTCTTGGACGGCGACGGCTTCATCCTCCAAGTGCACGGCGTCTTCACGCGCATTCGCTCGGGGGCTACTCCGGTGGCTCTGGACGGCGGCGCACTCAGATCTACAGCGGCGGCGGCGTGCGCTGGCGGCGATTCTGGCCAAGATCTATTTGAAATGGCTACAACTGCGTAGGGTGAAAAACCCTAAGGGATTTGGCTTCTATTTATAAGTCAACGCGGCCCTCCAACGGCCGGATGGATAAGTTTGCGCTCGGCTGACTCAGCGGCCGCGCGTGACTCTTTGTATTCTACTAGTCGACGCGCCTCACCTCGGAGGCTCGGCTACTTCTACTCGACTACCTGGGAAGCGACAAGACTCAGGAGCATCTCAGGACATATTCTACAAGATGACTCTTCAATTCGAGAGGAAGTACTCGACTCAAGGCTCGGGGGCTCCGTGCCACGTGTCCTTTGGTTTTTTCTCCGGATTTTTCGGGATATTCTTGCCAAAACTTCAGATGGACCCTCAGCCAGAGTCTACAACTCAACCTTAGGCTCGGGGGCTACTCCATATGGAGTGCGATTTTGCAATCGCACTTCCATATCAGCTTCGGCTTCAAGACAACACGGGCATTGTTGAAGACCTTCGAGGGCAGCACTCGAGGACGCTTGGGACTACTCGAGAAGACTTCGGGATTGCTCAAACATCGGCGTGGAGTACATTCCAGCCTCGGGATGCTTCGACTACTCTTGAGGACTTTTGACTTGTAGTACTCGGGGACGCTTGAGGACTACTCGTTAAGGCCGTCAAGACTACTTGAAGCTATCCTTCTCGACTACAAAGTACTCGGGGGGCTTGTCGTATGGACCTCCCTGGGCCCACTACCTCGGTGGGTACGAGGACCGACTACTCGATGGGCCCCTGGGACTACCCGACTTGCGCTGCACGGTACCTGATGGCGTGAAGCACAAGGACTACAGAGGAGAAGTACTCGGTTAGGAAGCTGTACATGTCCCGTACTATATGGAAGACTCCTAGACGTACTCGACTAGTACTCTCTCCCTATTCCGACTTGTAACCCTGCCTCCCGGACTATATAAGGCGAGGCAGGGACCCCTCTCTGATCATCTCATCTCACAGCGTACGATTGCATCATCTTGTAATCGCACCCAATTAATCCAGAGCTACGCAGCATACAGGACGTAGGGTATTACGCACCTCGCGGCCCGAACCTGTCTAAATTGTGTGCCACGTGTCTCTTCCTTCGAGTTACCGATCTCAGCGAGGCCACATTCATCTACTTCGGGTACTCCCCTTAGTAGGTTGCCGGCCTAAAACACCGACATCCACATGAGTAGATGCACACAGTGAACATATAATATGGTATGTTACAAGACTTTTTTTTGGCCTTAGATATATGTTTTCCTGTAATTAATTCATAGATGTAAAAAATGTACTTTCATCTATGATTTAATTATATCTATGTAATTAAACTGGACATTCGGTGCAATATTGGAAACCGAAATATCGTCCATCGGATGCAACACGTTCGGTCTAGATGACCCTCTCAAACAGGTAACGAACAAGATGCTAGTTTACCTGCTAAGTTTCACATGAAGCACCCTGCCAGATAGAAATTTTACACAACACACTCTCCTCTGCCCTCTTCTCCACAGCCAGAGTCTATTCCACCGATATACCTTGCTCCTACTCTGCTTGTGCCGCTCCTTCCCAAATTCAAACAAATCGAGCTAGGGTTTAGGTCCAGGGCCATGGCCCTCCACCAGCCATGCCCATCCCCTGATGTTGGCAGCAGCGGAGCCACGGTCTTCGGTCTAGCCATCTCGCAGACTCACACCCTGACGAGACCTCATCCTCAATTCACTCCTTGTGCAGCACCATAGGTATGGGGACGAGCCTGGTAGAGCGCTAGTGGTGTTCAGCCTGTTCGCTCGGCTTATCAGCCGCCAGCCAGCAGTACTTTTCTCTCAGAACAAACCAGCCACCAGCCACCAGTACTCTTCTCTCAGAACAAACTAGCACCAGCCATCAGCCACCAGCCAACCGAAGAGGCTGGTTGTTGGGGTGAGTTTTCTTATTTGGATTTGCTATTAATCTCTCCTAGTTTGAACTCCCGCTCAGATGATTTGCAAAACATGATGCATTATTGTAAAGCATGGTGCATGGTTGAAGTCAAACACTATACATACCTTTTAAATGCCAACTTGAATATGTCACTTTTAAAATAATCTTTAAAATACCCTTGAAAGATTTAGGATTATGTGACCTTTTAGTTTTGAAGCAAAAAAAGGTGTGATTCAGGAACTTTATCTGAAAGTTGCACTGCAGTTGGATAGTTTAGTCCATCTAATTATTTTTCTCCTGGCCCTTACGTTCAGAACCCATATATGCAAATGACTGCCTGATAGGATTATCAAGAATTTTGTACCTTACTTATGACATAAACAACAGTATGATTGATGTGTTATGTGAAAAATAATGCAAATGTTGCAGAAATGACCATAGTAGGCGCATGCATAAACGACAGGTGCAGAAACAATGGAATTCGAAAGTAAGACGAGCAATGCTGCGGCACTTGATTTGCCAGACAAGTTCTCTGATACAGAACTAGAATCAGCTCAATTTTAAATCACATTGCTTTTCTTCATTTCAATGTCTACAAATTGGTAATCTTTACGAGTTACACTAAGTTTGACTGTATCACATAACATAAGTTTTCACCAGTACAAAGTGCCAGTTTCAGCCATATGGCACACTAACTTTGAAAATAAGTTGGCAACTCCAACAGGGTCATAGTAATGAGCAGTGCTAAAATATGATGAATAGACCTTACATGTCTCTCAATCCCACCAATTCCAGGGTCAAATTTGTTGTGCTTAGGTAATTCTCAGGCCGATGCAAAAGGCAGTTCCATCTTTTGATCAGCTGTGTTACTGCATTGGTGGCAAACTGGAAAGGAAAAATGTATAGGTGGACACTGATCTCGATTATCCAAAAGGGGGCCTTTGATACAACATCTGTAAATGTTCAGAAAAATAAGCAACAGTCCAGTGCAGAAAACAATGGTGATTTCAAACATACTTTCTAGGTTTATAAGATTAAGGGACCAACCTCACGACAAAAGACTTATCATGTACACAACTTTGCACAGTGGTGAGTTTTCTTGCAAATGTTGTGCACTCAATGAAAAATCAACATCAACTCATGCTGCCATTTATTTAACTAGACAGGAAACTTGACTCAAGCATTCTAGTTACCATTTTGCATTTGCCCGTGACTTTCATTTCACTGGGATCTGACTTGCCAACATTAAGTCAACTACGATTATACATCCTACCTAATTTCCCATTTAAAAGCAAGGGATGGAGCTCAGCGAATCACACACAATCTATTTTTTTACAAAAAAAGGAAGCGGGCATAAGAATGGATGTTAAGGCTCACTAGAAACCTCAATGTGCACTATATCAGGAAAATGAGTGTATTGACACTGGTCAAACTAAAGTTACTGCAGAAGATAAATATACACAAGAATAGATCAATTGTTCACAGATCGAAGCAATACAACTATCATGTAATGAACCACACATTCAATAGTGTTAGGTACTTAGCACTGCCACAGTTGCATTCTTACTATCTGCATTAATTTCCTACCTTTTCACTAAAAACGCAATATGGACTCCTTTGAATAAAGAAGTAACCCATATGTTTGGATGGTGGTACACATACTGACAGTAGGATACTCTGAAATGCCCTCTGGATCCGTTGACAGCACACCTACTGAAGAAGGATTAACGAGCCCTGGCCACTGCCACCTTGCGACACGAACGCGGGTGCAAGCACCACCGCTGCTGCCGTGGTTGCCGGTGGGACGGGACTGAACTCGAGCATGTTGGATACAGTCGTTGGACAAGTTACAAGAGGGAGCATTGTGCAAATGTTAAATATGTCGGCTCATCTGGACCGGACATTATCCTTTGGTCGGTTTGTTCTTTTGGGCAGGTTGGTATGTCGAGTTTTGCGTTCTGAACCTTAAACCTCTGTAATTTCGTTACGATGGTAATGAAATTCGGACATCGCCCGTGGTGGAAAAAATCTGGACCGGACATTCTCCATCCACGGATCCGCTTCAGGTTTCTAAGATCTCACCGGTGTGGCGAACCACGGATAACTAGAGGGTTTGCCGGCGTACACGCGCGGCGGAGGAGCGTGGCGGCGCCACCTCGAGCACGGGAGAGAGGATGGGATTTAGGTTTAGCTTACTGTTATGTTCTTATCTGTTGTTTCCCTCAGCCACTCAGGGTCTTTTATAGCAGTAAGGATACATGGGCTGGGCCCGTCTCGGCACACAGGCCGGCAAGGATACATGGCACTTGGCCCACTACTGCCATAGGCCTAAAAGAGGTCCATAACCTGACATTCCCCTCCCCCTAAGCTGCAGCTCGTCTCGAGTGCAAAGGATCCGACTAAATCACTATACAGATAACCTGTTCATGTTCTCCCACGTTGCCCACTCGACCGGACAGCCTGACCACTGAACTAAACCATAGGGCATGGCAGCATTACCTACTCGCTGGAGACGTGTAGCAAGTACCTTCACATGTTGCAGTTGTAGGTTGGTGGCGAAGATGTGAAGGAGTTCATCACTGTTCACCTGCGCAGATGGTGGAAGAGCTTTCTTGAGCTGGGATACATGGATCACCGGATGGATCTGGCTTGAAGGTGGCAGCTGTAGCTTATAGGCAACCTTGCCAATCTTCTGGGTGATGAGATATGGCAAAAAGTACTTGTAGGACAGTTTGTTGTTCGATCTTCTCGCCACCGACTGCTGTGCATATGGATGAAGCTTCAGGAATACCCAATCACCGACAGCAAAGGTGCGCTCCTGGTGATGTTTATCTGCTTGGGCCTTCATACGATTCTGAGCTCTTTCCAAGTTGTGCTGGATCAATTGCATCATAGTTGTTCTTTCATGGAGCCATTCATTGAGTTCATCAGACCTGCAGGTGTCAGTGGCAGAAATGCCAAAATGGCGTGGTGCATGCCCATACAATACTTCAAATGGAGTTTTACCATGTGCAGAGTGGTAAGTGGTGTTATACCAATACTCCGCCAGAGCTAACCAATGTGCCCATTTAGTTGGACAAGCATGAACCATACAACGGAGGTAGGTTTCCAGGCACTGATTTAATCTTTCGGTTTGGCCATCTGTTTGTGGGTGATAGGCCGAACTCATATTGAGGGTGGTGTCAGATAGTTTGTACAGTTCTTGCCACAAGGTACTAGTGAAAATCTTATCTCTATCTGAGATGATAACCTCAGGTAAACCATGCAGTTTGTAGATGTGGTTAAGGAACTGCTGGGCTACTGTCATAGCAGTGTAGGGATGGGATAATGGTATGAAGTGGGCATACTTGGTAAGTTTGTCTATTACCACCAAAATGGTATTATAGGATTTGGATTTAGGCAGCCCTTCAATAAAGTCTAAACTAATGGTCTGCCAAGCCTTCTTAGGAATGGGTAATGGATGGAGTAGTCCAGGGAGCCTAGAATGCTCAGTTTTAGCCTTAGCACATACCTCACAAGCTGATATGTAGTGTTTGATGGACTCCTTCATGCCAGGCCATGCAAATAGGGCCTTAATCTTGTTGTAAGTGGCAGTGACACCACTGTGTCCCAGGCCACTAGAGTGTAGTGCTAACATAATTGCATTGTGAGCTTCTTCATTGTTACCCAGCTACACTCTACCCTTGTACTTGATGATGCCATCCACTAACTCATAGCCTTTGTCATTTTTGCCAATAAGAGCTAGTTCACTCAGTAAGGCTTGAGCCATAGCATCTGTGTTATAGCCCTCAATCACACTCTCCATCCATGTTGGTTTACTGATGGAGATAGCAGTAAGGTCTTCTTGGTGGTCCTGCCTCGACAATGCATCAGCTGCCTTGTTCAAGATACCCTTTTTGTAAATAACTTTAAACTGCAGCCCCAACAATTTGAGGAAGGCTTTCTGCTGCAGGCCTTGTTGTAGCTTCTGTTCATTCAAGTGGATCAGGCTCTTGTGATCAGTTAGGATTGTGAATTCCTTGTGTTGTAAGTAGGGCTTCCATTTGGTGACAGCCATGATTAGTGCCAGGCACTACTTTTCATATGTGGACAATGCTTGTGCTTTGACTCCCAAGGCTTTACTGAGGTAAGCAATAGGGTGATGATTCTGCATAAGAACAGCCCCAATACCCCCTGCAGAAGCATCTGTCTCCACCTGAAATTCCTTAGTGAAGTCAGGCAATGCCAGCACTGGCGCAGAGATTAAGGCCTGTTTCAAGTGGTCAAAAGACTGCTGCAGCAGCGGAGTCCACACAAATGGTGTGTTCTTCTTCAGCAAATCAGTGAGTGGTCGGCTCAGTATGCCATAATGCCTAATAAACTTTCTATAGTAGCCCGATAGTCCCAGGAAGCCCCTCAACTGCTTGAGATCAGTTGGTATTGGCCATTGTTGTACCGCCTGGATCTTAGCAGGGTCTGTTGCCACACCAGTTCCACTAATGATGTGTCCAAGATACTCCAGGGATGTCTGAGCATATGAGCATTTAGACTTTTTAAGGAACAGCTGATTCTGCTGCAGTATGTCAAACACTTGCTGTAGATGTTGTTTGTGATCGGCCAAAGTCTTGCTGAAGACCAAAATGTCATCCACAAAGACCAGCACATGTTTCCGCAACATCGGTTGAAATATGGTGTTCATGATGGATTGAAATGTAGCAGGTGCGTTTGTCAATCCAAATGGCATCACTTTGAACTCCTAGTGGCCATGGTGAGTGCGAAATGCTGTCTTATGCTCATCAGCTGGGGTGAGACGTATCTGATGGTAGCCTGACTTCATGTCCAGCTTTGTGAACCATCCTGCCCCTTTTAACTCGTCAAGTAACTCATCAACAATAGGCAGTGGATACTTGTTCTTGACTGTGATCGCATTTAGCTGGCGGTAGTCAATGCAAAATCTCCAGGTGTCGTCCTTCTTCTTGATCAATAGAACTGGTGAAGCGAACGGGCTTGTGCTTGGTTGGATGATGCCATTGGCAAGCATGTCGCAGACTTGCCGTTCTATCTCGTCTTTCTGGGTTGGGGTGTATCTGTATGGTTTCACATTGACTGGCTTGACCCCTGGTAATAGTGGGATATGGTGGTCATAAGCTCTGCTGGGTTGCAATTCCGTAGGGTCTTGAAAGAGGTGCTCAAACTGGTCCACCACATGCTGGATGTCAGAAGGAACATCGCTACTCAGATTTTCTGTTGCTATCGGGGATAACTGCACCATGTGAGCGATGCTGCCCTTCCTGAGGAGTCCCTTGAGCTTCTGGACTTGAATCTTCTTGCAATGTGAGGTGCAATCTTTGACTCCTTGCAACCTGATCCTCTTGCCTTGATAGGTGAACCGTATTTGCTTCCTTTTCCAGTGTATCCACATGGGACTGTGCTGCTCCAGCCAGTCCTTTCCGAGGATCATGTCATAGTGTGGCATATCCAAAACTCTAGCAGCAGTTGTGAAAGTGCTGCCTTGAGTCCACCAAGTAACCTTGGAAACCATCTTAGTGCAGGGCATGGTTCCCCCACTGGCCACAGTCACTTGCACCACAGGAATGTCTGCAGTAGTATAGCCCAACTGCTCCACTAGCTTGGTACTGATGAACGTAGCTGAACTGCCTGAATCAAGTAGAATGAGAATGTCCGTCTTTGAAATATGCCCCTGCAGCCTGATGGTCTTTCTACCTTGCACACCCACAGCTGCACACTGGGAAAGGGTTAACAATTCTCCACCTTCAGTAGAGGAGCCATCATCAGAACCACCAGATGTGGTGTCCATCGGAATTGTTGCAAATACCTCCTCCAGAATATGCAAGGGTATCTGTTCCGGACATTTGTGACCTCTACACCACTTGTCACCACACTTCATACAGAGACTCAGTTTCCTTCTTTGAGTCATAAGTTGAGACAACTTATCCCCCCCTTGATACTTGCCAGTGGCCTTGGGTTCAGCTGCTGCTGCTGTTGTGCCCAAAACACTTGGATGTGCTGATGGAGTAGGCATTAGTGGTTTCTCATGGTACTTGGAAAATCCTCTAGCACCTCGGGATGAAAATCGTCTTTGTGAAGTCTCCAACAGTTCAACCTGCATGATAGCCAAAGATGCGGCAGCATCAACAGTTCGAGGCTTATGGAGCAGGATAGCGTTACGAATGTCATATTTTAAACCATCAATGAATCTGTTAACAAACAGGACATCATCATATTTATCATTGTGTAATAACACTTTGTGTCTGAGTTGTTCAAATCTCTCTATATAGTCTTCTACTGTGGTGGTTTGCTTGAGACTAAGAAGCTCTCTCATAAAGGTGTTATGAAGGTCTCTACCAAATCTATTCTCAATAGCTACACACAGCTCGGCCCAGGTTTCTAAATTGTGTTGAGCATCATACGACTGCAGCCAGTAAGAAGCATTGCCCTTAAAATGCATGGTGGCAAAAGGAACTCTCATATGCATGGGAACATGATACATAGCAAAATATTTTTCAGTCTGCTCCTTCCAAATCCTAGGGTGTTCACCATCAAACCTAGGGAAGTCGGTTTTGGGAAGCCTATACTCCTTCTGACTAGAATAGTTATGCCCATACTCATGTTTAAGGCCCATATCCTGATCATCAAGTGGGTAAGGGATGTGGGAATTGTTGATCTTACCCTTGACCAGGGTATGATGAGAGGCGGAGCTCACATCAAAACCCTGGTGACTTGTTGGATCACGGTGGCCGCTGGCCCGTCCCTCTTCCTCGCGCGGCGGGACCTTCGGCGAAGCAGTTGCTGCTTCCAACGCCCTCATGCGCGATGTGAGACTTGCAATTTCCTTGCTGAGGCCGACAGAGAACCGATCGGCGTCGAGACTCCAAGTGTGAAGCCCCTTGACAGTGGTGGCTATCTCCAATTGCCCCTCTTGAAGCGCCTTCACCTCGTTGACCAGGAGGTCGATCTTCTCTTCCGCCGTTGCCATCCTGGACGTAAGTGTTGGCGTCGGGATTCGCTTGCCGCGCTGACGGGTTCTGAGCGGTGGCGGCGGCGGTGGGGGTGGTGGCGTGGGAGATCGGGGTGGTGGTGGGCTGGTGGCAATCTGGGTGGTGTCGGAGGTAGACGCCAGCGTCCTACCCGTGGATGCGCGAGGTCACCGCGTCTGGGATGTCAGATTCGCCAACCAGATTGGGGAAAAATTCTTCTCTCTGAATCCGTTGCCGATCGATCCGCTCCAGCAGGACTTCCCACGATTCCGCGGAGGAGGCGAGGCTCTGATACCAGATGTGGCGAACCACGGGTAACTAGAGGGTTTGCCGACGTACACGCGCGGCGGAGGAGCACGGCGGCGCCGCCTCGAGCACGGGAGAGAGGATGGGATTTAGATTTAGCTTACTGTTATGTTCTTATCTGTTGTTTCCCTCAGCCACTCAGGGTCTTTTACAGCAGTAAGGATACATGGGCTGGGCCCGTCTCGGCACACAGGCCGGCAAGGATACATGGCACTTGGCCCACTACTGCCATAGGCCTAAAAGAGGTCCATAACCTGATAACCGGGTCCGAGTATAACCCGCAACGAACTGCGAGACGAACTGCGAGTCGCGCCGGAGTCGACCTACCCCGCTACCCGGCCGCCACCGCCACGCAGGGTCGCTGCTGCTGCTGCTGCAAAGCGTTAAATTTCCGCTGTCAGGAACCGCACCCGCAATCCTCACGAATCGCACGACCCACACGGCCACACCCCCACCCGAAAGGCAAACCCTATTCTACGCAGAGAGCGAGGGAGAGGGAAGGAGAGAGAGCGAGGGAGAGGATCGAGATGGCGGCGCTGCGATCGGCTCTTGCGATGGTCACCCGCCCTAGTTGTGGTTCCTTTGGATCATCAGCCACTGCATCCATGGGCCCAAGAGGGCTTCACATCCACCATGTTCCCCTCACCGCTGCGCCGGCGCTGCGTCCTGCCGCCGCTCGTAACCTCGAGGTGAGGAGCATCGTACGTGGTTATTAGTTTCCGTAAGCTTTCACGCATGTCGATGTACCATACATTGCCCTATTGTATCAATGGTTCCCTGGTCAGCACAAATATCTTATCCTATGAACAGTGTAGAAGGTGATTGTGTACCTGTGTATGCCACTAAATATGCCCACCGGTGAATTTGATCTTGAGTTCTCAAAATTTGTTTGTTCTGTGAATTTGATAGTAACTGATTGTCCTAACATCATTGTTTAAATTTCTTATTATTTCAGCTTCACGTGTTTAACTATCCCATGAACTTCTCATGTTCACATGGTTAATCGTCCCTGGAATGAACCACTCATCTCTTCTACATGTTTAACCATCCCATGAAATTCATGTTGTTGACCATCCCTTCAATCAACCGCCAATCCTTTCAATTTGTTGCTCATTAGCTTGCTTTCACTTTTATAATGCCCAACAATCATGTAGACTGTAGAGGTGAAATCATGCATCTTTATCTTGCACATTTGTATTGAATGAGATATGAGTTTAGCTGCATAATATAATGTGAGGAATTGATGCAAATATTCTGGTTCACGGTCAGCTGCATATACTTGGATTAGGCTTTTAAACTTCTACTAATCAGGACTTGTTTGCAGAACTGGCGGCGTTTCTCAACAGGGGGTAGTAGTCAGCCAGCAGACAAGGCTGAGAGTGTCCTGCGTTTGTGGTGGCAGCGGTGAGTGAACAATAACATGTTGCAACATTGTTGGTTGTTTCTTGATTAATCATATTTCTATTTGAAGTTTTGTTTGCTTATTCATTCAATATTTATTTTCATGGACCATGGTAGATACACTGCATGACTGCAACTCCCCACCTAGAATAGTCTGCTTTGATAATGTTCATGTGCTTACTATACGTGAATCACATGAGAGAAAAAAAATTGGGAGTATTTGTTTAGGCACTCTGCTCTTCTGGGCAGGAATTTATGGCACTTGCGATCACATGTGCTGTTTCAGTAGTTTTATACTTGGTGAAACTAGTTGATGTTTAAAATAGAAAATCGCGATACATGGTAGAAATTACTGCTAGTGGGTTTCTCTTTGTGAAACTAATTGTTTTCCTTCTTTTGACAGGGCTAGAGACTGTGTGGAAAATAACGCTGTCTTAGTGTATGGAATGGTCGTGGCAGGGACACCGACTTTGCTTCTGCTGAACCGGACGAAAAAGTGGTTCTGAAATTAAGGTGGAAATCAGCAAGCGTCCGACAAGCAACCAGGCATAGTAGTCATATATATTTATCCTACCAGTACCTATCTATTATGTGTAATGTCAGTCGTTTTGAGGTCCTGTTGAATTGAGGCATGTCCCCGTAACACAGTGTTCATCATCATGGTCGCCTGGTCGGTTGTATCATCACTGATATAATGTCAGTAATTTTATGGCATGTTGAAAATTGATGATTTTATTATATCCCGGTAACAATGGTTTATTATGGTCACCTGGTCGGTTGTAGAACCTCTTTTAAACTTTTGTACCTTGTATAAGGGCAACTCCAATGTAGTAGTAGTAGCTTTTGGCCACTAGGTTTTAGACCTGTAGCAAACTAGTATCTTGTTTTGCCACAATCTTTCACCCGGATTCCGTCAGAATCCAGCCGTCCCGACTCACGCCGCTTTCATTTCATCTCCCGTGCATCAGCGGTGTGCTGGCGGCTCCTCCACCGCGCCATCGAGGATTTCTTGCAGCCAACGTTGACGACGGATGTGATACAACCGTCCGTACAGCTACGAGGATAATAGTGCGAGCAAGCCCAGTAGCCATGGTGCTCCTTGGCGGCTCTGCGCATACTCCTTTTCCACCTGCTCTCCCTCTCTGCACCGCCAAACGCCTTCATATTGTTCGTGCTATTCATTTCAACAATTGACAGTCTGCGTCTCTGCGAAGTATCATAATTTGTTGGATCACATTGTCTCTGTCCAACTCAGTAATTCAGAGGACAAATGGTCCTACATTCGGGAAGAGAATTGTTGATAGGAAAACATTCAACTTCAGAGTTACAGTTATGTTCTAAAATGTCAGTTCTCTAAACCAAATGTTGGAAATTCCGTTGTGCTGCAAATTGATGACAATCCCTATGGCTACGATACTTTGGAATCTCTCAAGACTCAACTGCCATGTTTCTTCTTTATAGAGAGAATTGTGATATTTATTCCTGGAGCATCTGGTCTGCGAGGAAGAATGACATTTCAGAAACTTCAGGCCTGCAAAGCCTTTTTCTTTTTTTAAACAAATTTTCCCATGTTTATCCACTTGCAGACGTACATTCGTCTATTGCAAAACCGTCGAAACAAGTTTTCCCATGCCGGATGCAGGCATGCCTACTGCTGTGTGCCCATGTCCCACAAGCGCAGGACAGTTTTACTGCTGGTCCCACGCCCGTTTGTTGCGTGCTCATCATGAACGAACAGGCGCTTCAGCAGTCAGCATGGAGCTACAGCCATCGCTGAGCTGCATGTGAGCGGTGAGCCCGCAACCTCCAGTGTGTTTACTGTCTCCTGACACCCACCAATGTCTGCGAGGTGCCAACACATTTGGTTTGAAAAAACTTGCCTAAGACGCAGCTGGAGTAAACTGCTCGGAGCATCAACAATAGTTTGCAGCGTTTCAGACTTTCAGAGATTAGAAGTTTTTTCTGAAAAGCTTTTCATCCACGGTGAGTCTGTGACCAAATTCTGAACATCATGTATCATGTATGTGTACCCAACCTTTCTGTAAACTCCCAACGATCCAAGAAATCTTTTCAGAATGACTGAGATTTGACCTACTATCGAGTGCTGAAAGCAGTACAAATTAATGAGATCGTTTGGCTGGTTCTTTGATGGTAGCTTGATTTGTTCCGAGAGAAAATACTACTTCTTTGGCTTTTTGGTTTGTTGTGAGAGAAAAAATCTTTATTTGTTGGCTGGTGGCTGATAAGCCAAGCGAACCGGCTGCTTGATTGTTTCCTTGTTTGTATATACAGATTAACTTTTGGAACCTCTGCTCCAATCCATGCAGTATGTCTGGACCCAGAAGATACACTCATTGATTGACCCCATAGTAGGCTAATAAAGTGGTCCTGAAATTTGTGGTGAGATTCTGATACCTGGAGCAGAGCATAATCAATGCACTTTCAGTATGGAGATGAGGAATCCGATCAGTAATTTTTTTCAGCTAGTCAGTATGACTCTCATTGCATTGCATTCACAAGTCCAGGGCCTACCTGCAAGCAATCATAACAATCCTCAAGAAAGGTTTCGAATCTTGGCCACTAGAATGCATTGCATTGTCATCTCAAAAAAAGAAAAGAAAACAGACACAAACATATTGCAATTGTCAATTTCACAAAGCCTTTATCCCTATCTGAAAACTTCACTGCTACCTCTTTTCCCCTTCAGTCAGCTGAATGAAACTATCTTCAACTCAGTCATAGTCTAGTCAATTGTATAATTTTTCTTTGCACGTGATGCATAGATCACTAGGTCTCTAGGGCCTTTGTTATCTGGGGCAACTATGCTGTTTGACCTTGATTTCCTGTATTGTCTGTTTGTGGAAACATCAGCAGTTCAAAGAAGTCAAACAAGGCCAACCCGTGTCCTGTCTGATTCTGGGCAGAATCTCTACTGGTCATTTAAGAGCAATCAGCAGTTTCCTTGGTAAACTGTCATATGCAGGGCTTATGTTATTCCTCAAAGCATGAGAATTGCACATTTTTAACCTAAAAGAATCTGCTGATGTGTCCTTGAACTTGGCAATAGCTGAGCCTATTACTCACTAAGCTCCAAATGAGCATGTGCCCTTTGACCACTATTTAGCTGATCTAAATTCTAGGTGGTCTCTTGCATACCACTAGTACCTTAGCTTACACAGTTACATTTGAGAGGCCACATTCTGTGTCAAGATGGAAAATGGCCACAATGGTGTTCATTCAGCACACTGATTTCAGCTTCCAATAAAGACCATAGCACAGAATTAATCATGTGAAGCCAAGGGACATTGTAAATTATCACCTTTTTTCACACCAGCAATCAACACTCAGAAAACAACCCACAATGTTTTCTACTCAAAGAACTATCTTACAGAGACTCTACAAATGAACAAAGCGACAATGACTGCTCCAAGATGGGGCAAACTGACAATACGATAAACAATTAGACCAGCAACAGACAGACAACTCAACAATGCAGCACAGAGCCACTCAAGAATGTGGCAATGCAACTGACAAACACCCTAACAAGATATAGGAGCCGTTTTCATCTCTGCATGGAGTTCCATGAACACTACACTTGAACGGTCTTCAACTCAGCACTCATGCCTTTCCTATCCTCCGATTGCTTCAGCGCAGTTGTTCTCTGGGCATTGCATGACTTCTGCTTCGCCTTGATTGACTCGGTCATGCTCATGTAGTTGGGTCTTGTCCTGACAGTGTCCTCGGTCTTCTCGGAAGTTACAAATGTGGAGAATGATATAGGGGTCGATGCGAAACAAGAAGATGACGATGCAGAGCTCTCATCATTGTGCAAATCAGTGCTCAGAGATGAGATCGACTGGGCTTTGAAGCGTTGATTGTGGGTCTGTGAGTGCGATGCTCCTGGTGGTTTCGCGCAGACCCGCTTGCTGACATTGTTCTTGCGCACCTTCACCGAACTCGGTTCGGAGAAATCCCCAAGAACTCCGAATGAATCCTCGCAGTTTTTGCTAGGATGGAGATCTGGTGAGCTGGAGTTGGTCTGGTTGTGCTCCTCCATCAATCTATTCTCCCATGGACGTGCTGCCATCCACCTCTCAAGCCAACTCCAATTGCCATTGCCCTTGTCGAAATTCTGATGCTTGAGCAGCATACCGGAGTGGTTTAACCGGCCATTACAGGTAAGCTTTGGAGGCTGCAGAACAAGAGCAAAAAAAAAAAAAAGTTCAGATCAAAATCCACAGGCACTTCTGCACAATCATACAAAGAGTATTGATGATTCCTACATTGCATTTCGCAGCACCGTCGACCTGTTGTGAATAAGCGTAGGCGATAGCTCGCTCACGCTTGATGGCACCCTCCTGCCTCTTCTGTAGCTTCACCCTCACTTCTTCCAGTGTTCCTTGACTGTCACACCATCCTTCCTGAAAAATGCAAAACATAGTAAATCAGTAGTGAATCGGTGGTTCTTCCAGGGTTTCCAGCTCAATGCCGCTCTGATTCTGGTTAATTTAGCAATGTAAAGGGTTTAGCTGCAGAGAGGATGATGACCTCGGCTTCCCTGAGGATATCCATCTGGGTGCGGCGCGCCTCGATCAGCTTCTGCACAGCCTGGCCCTCGGTGGACATGCGCACGCGGCGCGCCCGGATGCGCGCCTGCACCCGCACCAGCGCCTGCATGCACCGCAGCGTCACCGCCGCCTGCTTCCTGACCTGCCGCCCGCGGACGATCGCCTGGAGCCGCACCAACCCCTTGAGCGCCCGCAGCGCCCGCCGAGCCTTCACCGATGCACAAGGGGCAATAAACCCATCACAAATCCAAGTCCCTCCGCAAGAAACAAGATGAAATGCGGGAGTTTTTTTTTTTTTTTTGCAGAGATGCAAGTACCAAGAATCCACGGAACGCGGTCTGGATGCGGATGGTGGCCCACTCTTGCCGGACGGCCATGAAGTCCCTCGCCGGGGCGCGGGCGACCGTGGCGACGGCGGCGGTGAACGCGTCGGCGGGGGCGGCAACCGAGGAGGTGTCGTCGGAGGCCTCCGACGCCGCCGAGCGGTGGCTGCCGCCTCTCGAGCCGCGCCACAGGGAGCCGTGGTCGCCGGATGAGCTCCGCCACAGCTTCCACTTCCGGCCCTTGCCTCGCAATCCTCCATGGACAGAAGGGAGCTGCAGCTTGTCCTGAACAAGGTTGCAGTATGGACAAAAAAAAAGGTTCAGAAGAAAATTTCTCTTCGTCGACGAACTAAACCGGGGGAAACTCGGGCTAAAAACCGAACCAAATATCAGATTCGCGGTACCATGGTCATTGAGGGAAAAGATTTGGAACTTCCAGATGAACACTTGACGGGAAAAAGCATGACAACAATCACAGAACAAAATGGTTTTTTTTTTGGTTCAGGAGAACAAAAAAATTATGGCTTTGAGCTAAACACGGTAAAGTACACTTCCGAAGCATGAAGGCACATTTGAGGAAAGAAACAATCGAGTGTACAGTACGCAGCGATGAATCACTTTCTATGGGGCCAAAAAAAACACTGCAATGGCGAGAAGCATCAGCCATGGTTATGTCACGACAAATCAGAGCTTTAAAACGAAAGAAAATCTCTGCAAGGATGAAACGAAACGTTTTCGGAGACAGGAAACCAGCAACACCCGATTCCCCTCACCTTGCCGTCTTCCTTCTCCGGCTTCTTGAGCCCTATGAGCGACTTGACCCACTTCCCGGACCCTCCCATCTGCTCCTCCTCCTCTCGCCAAGAACCGCGGCGGCAACCGGAGGCGGCGGGCCGGTTTTTTTCTCCCAAAGAGGGAGGTGGTGCTGGTGGGCGACAGACACAAGAACACGAAGCGGAGCGGCACCCCACCACACACACTGCAGCACAGCCTTTGGCAAGACCAAGAGCGCGGCGAGACAAATGGGCGGCGTGCGCGTGCGCGTGCGCGTGCTTTGGCTTTGCAGCGGGGGGGATGGGGAGGAGGCGCTCTGCGTCTGGGGTGGGGGGATTTGAAATTCGAAGTGGAGGGAAGCGGTCAAGCAAGCGGAGCGGAGCGGAGAGGAGGAGCGCTGCTGTGGTCTGGTCTTCTGCGTCGGATGCGTGCAAAAAGCCAGTAGGGGGGTGTGCTGATGCTGACAGGGACAGCTGCCGCTCCATTACTGCCATTGGTTAAGTAGTCGCTAATCACTCGCGACCAAATGCAGAAATGATTCGAGCAAATACAAAAAATGATTGAGATTTACGGTTCCGAAAAAAGGGAGGCATCGATGCGGTTGGAACTGGGAGCTTGGGGGCGAGAGCGCGAGAAGGATCCGATGTAAAATCTGTTTTGACCGCTTGTGGGTGGTGGACTCGTGGGAGGAGACTAGACCAGCGAGCGTTTCACATCATCGGCATTGGATTCTCTTCCCACGGTGGCCTTTATCGTCTTCTGTTTTGCTGCAAATGTGTTGCGTCCGATGGATTTGCAGACACAGTTTCATAGGAATTCTTATTTTTCACTGCCGGTAAAAACAGAAGTATAGGCTTTGCATCGAGAACCGCGCTGACGGGCTGCAGAACAGCGAGGGATTGGGCGGCGGTCGGGTCCATGGTCATCGGTCAGACGACTGTGCTCTGTGCCTGTGCTGAACCCGGGGACCTTTTTTGCTGCTGGTGCGCCATTGCATTGCGCACTTCATCATCTCATCACTCTGGTGTAGGGACAGTCTGCGTGCAGGCTTGGACACGCGCGAGAGAGAGAGGGGAATGGATTACTACGAATGGGTCAAATACCGTAGTTTTCTGTGAGAATTGTGATGGCGTAGTACTACTCCGTGTGTGCCATCAGAAAATTCAGAACACAGGGGATTGATGGATGCTCCTAGTAGAGCAGAAAGGGAGTGCAGTGATGCACTCCTCCTTTCAAGGCCGTTGCAGTCTCTAGTGTACTCTCTGCATTTGCAAAAAAAGGAGAATAATCAAAAGTGGAGAGCACCTTTGCCGCTTTGCAGGCCCACAGCGGGATTCAAAATCAAACCGTGGTTGACATTCATATTTGAATTCGAACCACTACTTTATACGAGTATAAGTAGCAATTACTAGCATGATTTTCTTGGACTGCCGTGTGTCAATTCCACACGGAATCTACCCCAAATACTCAAAGATGCTCAACACAGAGATTCCGGTTCCTGTCCCTGCAAAACCCAAACCTATACTACACACAAGTACAGCTACATACTCCCTGCAAACCATGATTTCCACTCCCTAAAGTAACCATCATCAACATTTACCTACCTTTGAATGGCAGTTCTTCTGTTCATGTACCTATCTAGCTGGATATCCCCCCTACAGAGAGAGAAACAAACACAAATCCGGCCGATCCACACACACAAATCAGCCAGGCTTTGCTGCTGCCCCTACCCTACTCTGATCTGCTGCCCGCTCACAAATTCCTGGGGCTGTGCAGGGCCAAATATAAAAAGGCATTCCGTGTGTACCTCCGAAACCCGAACCAAACGCAAGCAAACAAAAAGCCTTCAGCTCCGCACAGTGCACACCGGCAATTGTCTGATACTAGCCTGCCTGCCTGATCATCTCCCCCATCTCCAGCACTTTGTTGGCATCATTTGGTGATCATGGGCCCATCACCACCGTTCTTATCTTGTTGTTACCCCTGTGCTTAGCAATAGTGTTCTAAATCAGTGAGTCCTCTGATTTGGAGCTACAGATCTGCTGTTGCCTATGCATGGCATTGCCTGCTCCCTACTTGGAGCAGCAGCACACACACACACACACTGTTGGCACGTGCACGTCAGACCCCCAGTTTCAAACTCGTTTAAAAAATGGACGTGGTTTTGAATCAAAAAAAAATACAGTACTCTACACTCTACAGCAAGTGAAGTTGACAAAATGGAGTAGTAGGTTGGAGCGTCAATGGAAAAAGGTGTAAAAGGTGTCCGTTCGAAAGAGATGACAGCAAGGAAGAAAGGTTAAAGCGGGTGACAATATGTTCTCACCATTTGCGTACATCAAAAAAAGGGAATCTCGACGCGGATTTTGAATTTCGGCGCGCCCCTGCAGCCGAACAAAACAGCGCAAATGACACGGGAGCAGGTGGTAGTTTGGAACCTGAGACTGAGAGCTAGTAGCAAAGTTCAAATCGTCGCGTTACCCGCATTGTACGCCACTGGGAGATTTTTTTGTAGTGTTGCGCTGGTGTCAAGGGCAAAGATGCTGAATCTACTACCTACCAAGGAAGGGGTGCCGTCGTTCCATCACGGCGTATGCTGGGCCCCACGGCTACATACTTCGACGAGGCTGGGCCGCTGGGCCATTGCTTTGAGGCCCGTCTAAATTCTATTTGCTATGCGGGCCTGGTAAGGATGAATGTTCGGCCTGACAACAGCTTTAAACGATGACTAGGACTAGGTTCTCAAAAAGCAAAAAAAAAAGAAAAAAGATGCCCAGGACCAGGAGCCAAGGACTCGCATCTGTTTCGGAACAGACTTCTTTCTGTTGAGCCAAGTACTACTATACTCTAGTTTCTCAGAAAAAAAAAAGAGTACTAGTACTAGTATACTGTACAAGCACCAATACGGGCTCTCTATGGCCAAAATATTAGCCATGGAGAATATCAGGCGAAGCTAAGACTTGTTACAAGGACCATGGGGGGGGGGGGGGGGGGGGGGTGCATTACACAGGCGGGCATCATTTCATTATAGCTACCAAAATGGCGAGAACGGGGGAACCAAGCAGGTTTCCTTTCATCTATCTCCTGGGCCGGACGGCTCCGATGGATGCCGCCGCCGTCGTCCTCGACGACACGGAAGACGAACGGGCCGACCTGTCATTCTCCTCCTTGTCCTCGCTGAACGCCTTCAGGAGCACGTCTTGCAGGTCATGGAACCTCCTCTTCTTCTCCATGGACGTCGATGTGGATGCCGATGTGTCTCTCCCGAGGGAAGCCAGCTCGTTTTCGTCGTCCATGATCTGGTCCAGCACTTTTGAACACCGCGGGAAGAAGCGCTTCCCAAGCTCCACTGGCACACCAAGTCATCTTGTTAGTTTTTCAATTGTGGTACTGCTTTCTGATCCCCACAGGTACTACTACTACTACTACGTAGCGAATCGAGGTCAGATATTACAATTCCAAATGACCGCAGCAAAATGTGCATATTCACATCAGCTATCATTCTCAAGGAGTGAAAAGGGAAAAGTGCCTGTGTTTCACAGACTAATTCATAGTATCTAACGAAATACTTGACAGTAAACTTCTAAATTGATGAAGACCAAAGAAAACAGATATATGCTAGAGGCGAGCAGCAATAGATTGAAAAAAGAAAGCACGGCAGTATAAAAGGGGGAAAAAGGCAAGCCAAATGCCACCTGTTTTGGAGAGGGCACTCATCCGAGTCAGGTGTTCTTCCTTCATTTTGAAAGGAGTGTCATTTAGATCAACAGCAGGCAGATTAGCACTAGAACCAAGGGTAAATTCCAAGGTTCCGTCCACTTGAGCAATGTCCATTGCTACCCTTGCCTCCATGGGGAACAATATCCTCGCTAAAGCAACTGCATAACATAATAAAAATTAAATATACGAAGACATAACAAAGCATGCAACAAAAGTACAAAGCACTAGTTAGTCAGACTAATTGCTAGTGCAGAACAGTGCTCTCCATGCACCACCACCTGCCACATTTGAACAGTTTGTTCTGAAAAACATAGTACTATGTGCATTTTCCAAAATGAAGATTTACCTCGATTTTCAAGGTAGAGCAACTTTCCACGCAAACAGTCTCCTGCCAGCGCAAGAGAAACTGATGCTTCTCCAAGTTGTGGATCCCTTCTTTCAGCTTGCTCTAGTATCTCAATACATAATCTATCTTTCGAAGAAGGTTTTCCATCCTCAGTAGGCCAATCCCCATGCTTTGTAAGTCGTTTAGAGATCTGTACTGCTTTTCTGTGATCAAATGTGAGATCTGACGGCCGAGCTCCCTTGGTCAAAAGAGACACGATGATTTTAGGCTCCATTCTCATAGCAGCGATATGAAGAACTGTATAACCTCTTGGGTTCCTATGATTAACATCCGCAAGTGCGAGATCCAGGAGCTCTGTTGTGATCTTTGAGTCACAATGTTCAACAGCATAGTGCAATGCGTACGCATCATCAAGATTAGTTTTCCCTTCCTTGAGTAGCATTCTGACTAGCTCCACATCATCAGAATCTATGGCTCTGTGTACTCTTCGTACATGTATGTTTGGGAAGCCCTTGTCTTCAGGCGAAACTAATCCAAGACTTAACCTCGCATCAACAATTTGGTTAACAACATCTGCAGGCAAAGCCTTCTCGAGAGTAATCATATCAAGATTTGACCGAACTACTATCTCAAGGCATCTCTCCAGAAGTTTCGCACAAGATTTGCTGCATAAGTTTGCAACAGATAGGATCAATGGGAGGTTGTCTACTTCAACCTTATCAAGGACATCAAGGAGCCGCCGCTGCAGAGAAAAATCAGGAACAATGTGGCTTAGTAATGTTAAAAGTCACAAATAGTTATAGTAACAGTAAGTTTACCAACATATAGTACTAGACTAGGACAGTAAACGGGCATTCCTACATATCAGTTGAACTTTTATAAAAAGTCTAGGGTGGAAGCAAGTAGTTTCAAACTGCAACTGATCTTAACATGAATTCTCGAGATAGAAATAAACCACAACTAATATTTCAGAAAGCATAAAAACAGCTACATGTTCCTTATAGATTTTTATATTAAATATAGTTGCCAGAAATGGAGAAGCAAGTAGAAACAGAGTAACAATGCTTTACATATGCAGACTAGCACATGCCTAAACAGGACCATTGGCAGAAGCACAGAGTAGCAACATAGTACAACCGGGCTCTATGCTCTCACTTTAAGAGCTCCAAAGGTCCCAAAAACTGTAGAAGTAATTGCTGAATTTTTTCGGTAAACATTTAATAGCCTGAGGTTCTACTGCTATTACTATTCTCTTCACAGTCTCTAATCAAATAATATATTTTCTATGCAAGTTAGCAATAATAAGTTTCACCATAACATAGATAGTAGTTCCTCATCGGCAATATCTTTGCTTCTTAGGCCCTTGTACTTTCCTTTATAGAGATATATTAGTGGATTTGTTGAACTACAAACAAGGACCAAGAACATGTCATCTATTGCACTCCACAGATGGTGTGCTGCCTTATTATTTTGTAAAGGCACCATATCAAAAATTAAGTGGGAAAAATATGTTGGTTTGTTTTTGTTTGCACGTGTACTGTTGCTGTGTCGATGTGAACAGTTAGTCCAAAGTAGGTAATGTAGAGTTTGATCTCTTTCTATTCAGTACTCTAAAAAGAAAATATCCTTTCCTGAAAACAAAAATAGTAAACAGCTTTATCATATCCGCACTACAGTTACAGCAATTTACCCTACAACATACTCTGCCAAAACTGTAACGGGACCAATTAAACAGGGCATGATTTGGCTGATTGATGACTTGTGTTGCATATCAATGTTTATGCACACGTCGTCATCTGCATCGAAAACTTTACCAACGACTGCACAATCAGCACGAGGTTATTGTCACTGTGGCAGCCAGATTGTAAAACACCACTTTAGGCAACGTCTGCGCGCGCAGCGCAACAGATGAAGAAAGCCTCTTTGCAAGCCACCGATTAATGGCATGAAACCTTGATCAAGCAATCAACACGCACTACAACCAAAAAAGGCGCCACGAATCGCGGCATCCTTTCTGGCGGCGCGGGGGGCGTGAGCCGTGAGGTGAGAGGGATGATGGGAGATCGAGCAATCGAGGGAGACGAGATGGATGCGGACCTGGAAGAGGCTGGTGAGCTCGGCGACCTCGAAGGTGGAGGCGGCAAAGAGGACCTGCGCCATGAAGGCGACGGCGGGGCGGCAGCCCACGTGCGCGCAGCCGCCCTCGTCGACGCAGAGACACGCCGCCTTGGGCAGGGCGCCGACGCGGCCGCTGTAGAGGTACTCGAGCACCAGCCGCAGCGCCTCGTAGCCGACCTCCACCTCCTCGCCGAGAAGCTCTCGGAGCTCGACCTTGTCCTTGTCTTTGTCCTTGACCTTCTCCTCGCCGGCGCCGGCTGCCGCGGCTCGGCGCGCGAAGAGGTCGCGCAGGAAGGGGCTGCGCGCGCAGAGCACGCAGCGGTGCACGCGGAGGTCGGGCGCGCCAGGCACCGCGATGCGCGCGTCGGAGAGGAAGGCGAAGTCGTCGGGGGAGCGGAACGCGGCGGCGAGGTTGTCGGACAGGCGGCGGAGCGCCTGCAGGTCGGCGTCCGCCGCGTCGGCGCCATCGACGGAGACGCCGCTGTCGGAGTCGGAGAACGCGACGGCGGTGACCTGGCTGCCCATGGGCTCCATTTTGCCGGGCGAGGCGCGCCGGAGCCCGGGTTGGTGGGAAGGTGCGAGGAAGTCGAAGCGAGCGGACTCAAACGGCGGCGACCGGCGAGGGAGAGAGGGAGGAAGGGGCGCGGGGAAAGAGACGGATTTAGTAAACGGGCACGACTCAGGTGGGGTGTCGGATGGGGGAGGTATTGCGATTTGACCCCCCGTGTTTCTCAGATTTATGCACCAAGGTCACAAAGTTGACCAACCTCCTTGTCATTGCCTTGCTCGCCTTAGCCAAGTTCATGTCCAAAGCGTGTTTGGTTCATGTCCGGTGCAAGTTACGTGGAAACTACAGCACGACACGTTAGCCGAGCCCACCGTTTTATTTCCGCCGCTGAAAGTTTGGCCCGTCGTACTTGCGCAGACATCATTCACTTTCCTTCTCCATTGTATCCGGCCCCAGATCCGCCAAAACATCTCACGGATGACTTGTCCGAACGTGGCGTTACGCCACGGATATGATGTGGCATGTTTGGAACGATATCCAAATATACTGTACACCACGCATGCTATGCAATTCAATTTTTATTTTCTTTAAAACAAACAAGCGTGGAGTGTGAACACTAGGTCCAACAAACAAATTCGACGTGTAAATGGTTTTGCAAGATAAATACGATAATGTTAGATAAACCGTTTGGGGCGCGACATGTTTGGTGTGTTGTGCCGCATACGTGTCGCTCCTTTTGCTTCTATTGTATTTGTTGCAAGTGTTCGTCAAAATATTGCCACATACGATGTAAATGTGTTATCTTTGGGATGACATCCAACCATATACGTGTCACTCTCTTGCTTCTATTGTATCTGTAGCGAGCATCCGCCAAAATATCCTCCATGCAACGTTTGTCTTTGGGATGTACATCCAACCACATCACAAAATTGATACCACAGAAGGTGTCAGATGGTTTACTTCTTTCCTCAAATGTTACATCACTGCTCTAACAAGTAACTCACAAGCCTAAAACGGAAACATTCGTTCCAAAAAAAAACAAATTAGTACAAATGTTGCCAGCTAATTAAAGCAAAGCACTGCTAAAAAACCCGCGGTGCTGAGACACAATTACCAAGAGTTTGGAGGACGAAGCTGCAAAAAAAGAGGAAAAGTTTTTTTCACTTCGCACCCGGAGGCAAAAGGCGGGTAGCTCAAGTAGCCCCGCGTCGCGTAGGAGCTGAACTAGATAAGCTTCCTCTCGTGCGCAAATTAAATAAACTACAGCCATAAAGTCCACAAATCTATCCCCCGATAGCCCTAGCTAGCTCCTGCAAACCCTCTCATCCTCCCTCCGGTGGCGGTTGCGACGACGGGCAAGGACGTGGCGGTGCGGCACGCCACGGGCATGGCGTTGCCAGTGTGATCGCCGCCGGCCGGCCGAGCTGGACGGCACCGGGCCGGGGGGGGCTTTGCTTGCTTTGCTCGGTGCCCTACGCTAGCTTTTGGTTATTACTCCAAACAAGGCAGGAGGCTACAAGATATATATACGGTCGGGTGGTGGTAGACCATCAGATTCAGCCCACAGTTTGGGCTCTCACTTTTTGTAGTGGCCGGCGATCGACGTGTGCACGCGAGCTCGATCGGCCCCAGAACATCCACGAAACCCTGCATGCCCGATCCGGCAATGGCTAGCTAGCTAGAGAGCTAATCGCGTGGTAGCTTTTGCACCATTGATGCCGTAGTTTAAGCTATCGAGACAGCATCATTGGCGCGTCGAGGTAGTAGCACTAATCTATGTTGTAGTGTTGGGGTCTCTGACGCGACAGTTGGGAGGAGACGACGACCGGACGATCGATCGATTGGTTGCTGGACCACCTTTGACCGGCCGGCTGCGACTGATGCGGTCGAGACAGTGATGGAGAGAGTGAGATTTTCGTTCGATCGTCGTCTCGACAGCTACAAGAATGGAGTATACACCTATCTGATCTTGGAATCTTGTAGCTGCTTACCGGTCCCATCGTCAACCTAGCTTGTAGCTAGTGTGTTCGGCACCACAAAGTCTTAAAAAACTAGCCTTTTTGACATTCTAATGATTTTCTCTTCTAATTATTTAGTCCGAGTGTATTATTTATGCAAATCTTAGTACTACGTAGTCAAGCTTAATTAATAACTCTGTTAAACGCGTGTCGAAAGCAAGTTTGGCTTTTTGTTGGTCTCATGGAGAACCCCCAACATCCATTATTAATTAGTTACTCGATCTGGTCCAAACGTACCTCCAAAACACTTTCTTTCTTTATATAATGACCTCCAAAACCTGTTGGCTTCAATTAATGGTTCACATTAGCTAGTGTGTTGGATTCAATATGGACACCTCCGAATTTTTTATATATTTTTTCTAATTTCAATTTATGACCGTTTTGAAATTTATCACAACTATACCACCGCCGCCTTGGGCCACGGTGGTTGCCGGCAAACTGTCGTGGCGTACGGCGGTTGAGACTAACCGTCGTACGCCACGATGGTTAGTCCGCAACCGCCGTGGCCCACGGCAGTTGGAGGGCATCCAAGGCGGTTTGGGGCCTCCACGTCATATAGCCCCAACCGCCGTGGCCCACGGCGGGTAGCCCCAACTGTCGTGGGCTCATTTTATTTTTTTACTTTATGAAATTATAATAATCTAGTAGGAAAGTAAAAAAAGAAAATTGAGGAATAATGGTTCAATTATTACAACACAATCACAATAGCATCCAGTTCTTATAGAACAATATTACAGTGCCATGATTTTCTAAAATAGATAAACTAATTTTCTAGAATTTCTAAACAAGATAAAGTAATTTTCTACAATTTCTAGAACATGGAAACTATTATTCTACATTTTTAGATTAGATAAAGTAATTTTCTAGGAATTCAAAACAAGATAAAGTAATTTTCTACAATTTATACAATAGGTAAACTATTTTTATACATATTCTAAACTAGATAAAATATTTTTTAAAACTTTCTAAACATGGTAAAGTAATTTTCTATAATTTCTGGAACATGAAAACTATTTTTCTACATTTTGTAAACCCGAAAAAAGTAATTTTCTAGAATTTCTAGACAAGCTAAAGTAATTTTCTACAACTTCTAGAACAGATAAACTATTTTTCTACATTTTCTAAACCAGGTAAAGTAATTTTGTAGAATTTTTAAACAAGATAAAGTAATTTTCAAAAATTCTAAACTAAAAAACTAATTTTCTAAATTTATAAATCTAAACTAATGTCTAAATTTTCTAATCTAAAAACTAATTTCCTACTCTAATTACACTATTTTAAACTAATCAATCTAGATTGGGCAAAAGAGTGTTACATGAATTAAACATAAAAAGTAAAATTCAGAGCAACACATGATGACTTAATGAATCTATTAGATCTTGCCAAAGCTAACAGAGTCGATAACTAGCTCCAAGCTAGAACTTAGCCTACCGCATGACTCATGATCCAACAAGGAAACCTTCTCGAACCAAACTTAAATCCACCGCATGATACTAAGCATGGTAGCAAGACTACTTGCATCAACGTCTAAATCCACCGCATGATACTAGACATGATACAAGGTTGCCGGTACTTACGGAGGTCGACGGATGAATGGCTCCTCTCGAAGAACTCGACGACACGACTAGAAGGACGTGAAAGTTGGCACGGGACCGGTTTGTTGTGAAATTGTTCGATCCCTATTACAAACACTAAGGGTTTATATTTATACCTTGTCTCTAACACGACTCCTACTCGAACACGATTACAATATTTATTGCCTAAAACAGACAACATGACGTCATGTCGGTTTCGTATCCACCATCAACTCGCCTCTTTCTTTATATCTGGTCCACGTCATCACGCACTCCCGATCGTTTCCGCTTTCAACCGTGGAACAATTCTTTTGCCGAATGCTGATGTACTCCCGACCGCAGACGCTTCTTACCGAATGCGTTGAAGGAAACCTCCTTCCGAATGGTACTCTCTTGCCGAATTCGGCCCACATGTCAGATTCTTCCTATACCAATTTTTGGTGTTAACATATGCCCCTTCGATTATGAGATAAAAGTGATTTTATTCCGGAATTGACCATAAATACTCGACACCCTCAGGCCGAATCGGTTCAACACCCGTTCTTTTCTCCTTCAAACCGTTGGAGTGCTCGCCCAGATCCAAACCCTAGTTCACCAACCTCTCCAAGCTTCAACCCTCAAATGGCGAATCAAGACCAAGCTCTCCAAGTAATATCCTTTTCAAGCACATTCGGTATTACCTCTCTCGAATCCAATCTTGAATTTTACCTTTTCGCCCCCTTTCGTTCTTTATAGGCTGTAGCTGTCGAAATTTTGATTCCTGTTGAAGACCAAGCAGCATCATATTTCCTTGGTCCTATAGGAGCCTCCGATCCTTCTAAGTTCATTCCAGCCGAATCTCAGAGGATCCCCTTCAAGACATCACTGTCGAAACCCCATGAGTGGCAGGATAGTTTCAAGAACTGGCCTCTTCCTCCAATTGCAGGCTGGAGAAACTGGTATAAGAGAATGCTTGATGATGGCAGTACTAAAATAAGCAATTGGGAAAACCTTCGCATTGCTCACTATTTAGAATTGTGCTTGGCTGAAACTCCCAAAAATGAGAACCTTCTGATTGCAGCCTGCCATTTTTGGTCAAATGGAGCAAATGCCTTCCTTTTTGGCCATGGGCCAATGTCCCCCACTTTGGCCGATGTGTACATGATAACCGGCCTGAAAGTTACAGGAACTGTGTATCCATACAAGTACAAAGTCTCCTCCAGGCAAACAGGAGTGAAAACTGGAGTTGGATACAAGAGATATATCCAAAACTATATGTCTGACGGCCCTTTGTCTGATGTTGAATACAGAGCCTTTCTGAATATGTGGCTATGCAGATTATCTTCTGTGGCAAAGCCAATGAGCCAACCCTGAACCACATTGTGATGGCCGAGGAACTGGCTGCTGGTACTTCTATTCCCGTCGGGAAGTACCTTCTAGGAAGTGTTTACCATATGCTATATCAGACCACCTATCTGATGCACACCAGCCAAAAGATTCCTTGTGTTAATGGCCCTTGGTGGTTTATTCAGATGTGGTTACAATTATATATGCACTAGATTGTTGCCATTGACCTCAACAATCGGCACTTCCCTTCAACTAACTACAAGGAAGGAGAAACCCAGAGTACCAAAGGCTGCCAAACCTATGGAGAAGCTGCCTCCTCTGTATCCATCAACAAAAGCATTGGCCAACTTTTTGAGCTCTTCTTCAGAGGTTTTGCCGACCCTCTTTGGTTTCCATATCTGTATAATGACAACTTGACTCTTCCTTGTGAGTTTAGTTTTGAAACTGGATGCAATGATGTACATTCCATAGCAATCTTCAATGCCTTCATTCATCCATGTATCCTGCTAGCAGAATTTTGTGGAGGAAGGCAAGTTCAGAGTATATTTGAGTACTATCAGCCAAACATAATGGCCAGGCAGTTAGAATGTGGCCAAGTGCCCCCAAGATTATTCCTTCATGAATTTCTCAAGCCCAGAGAAGACATCAAGGAATCCATACAAGCCAAAAGGATCTTTGAGTACAAGTGCAGCACAACCTTCTATGCACCCAAGCCTTTTGTACCAATAACACTTGCTCATCCTTCTTTCACTCCTTGGTGGCAAGAATTTCATGATCAAATCTTTAATGTGCCAGTATATCCCTTCTGTCTTGCACTAATGCCTGACTTTCAACCAACCTCAGAGGTAATATGTTCATTTGCCTTTTAATATCTGCTCTCAATCATGCTCCTCTTTACTGATCATGATTCTGTCATTTTCTGCAGGATATAGAACCTGCCCCACTTGCCAGGACAATCTCCTATAATATCGGAGGCCCAATTTCTGCTTTGGGATATCAATCCCCTACTCTGGCCCAACTAATGTCTAGATATGCCAGGCTAGATCCAATTCTCATCAGTTCGGCCTCCGACAAAAGGAAAGCTCCATCTCTGATTGCTCCTCCAGCTGGCAAGAAGAAGAGAACAAGCAAAAAACTACTTATTCAGGTTAGAATATTTTGTCCTCCTGAACTTGCCATTCTTTATTCTGACCATTTTTATCTCTACATGATTTCAGACTAGAGCACAACAATCAGTGGCTGCTACAGATCCTGCCGATGTTGTATCAACTGGTAAGATTTTCACCATCTCACTCTCTATTCATTTTCTTTATCGGCATTCATCCCTTACTGGCTAGTTGCAGATGAAACTTTGACAGATCAAGCCGTGGGAAGCTCTCCTCCTCCTCCTCCTCCTCCTCAGGATCCGGCCCCAGTTTCACCAAGAATTCAACCGGCCTCTCCTGAACCAGAAGTTTTAGCCTTACCAAATCATCCGGTTTCTCCTCACTTGGCTACACAAGAGCCCTTTACTGAGCTTGAAGAGCCTCCTTCCCCAATTCAGGAAACCAGAGATGATGTAAGCATGAATATCCATCCTTCTATTCTTCATCCAATAGATCACCACTAATTCGGCAATAATCTACTTTCAAGAGGAAACTGTGTCATCACCAATTTATTCCTTCGTTGTGGATGACCTGGTTGCCGAAAAAGGAGATGAAGCATCTTCTAGTCAGGCTTTATCAGAGAAGAATCAAGCAAAGCTGAGGGAAATCTTCTCCCTGCTGCAAAGGGATGTTCAAGACCAAGTCAGGGATGCAGATCTTCTAAGAGAAGCACTTGAACTCATTGATCAAGATCTTCCTGCTGATATCAAGGCTTCTCTAGAACCTGTTTCCAAATTGGATAATCACTTCGTAGCAGTAAAACAAGCTTTGAAGAACTTATCCTCCCAACCAGCTCTGGAACAAAGGAAAGCTTCAAACAAGCAATCTGTGAAAGATATGCATACCCAAATGCAAAACCATAAGGAATTGCTAACCAAATTGCAGCCTGCACTTGAGTCTAAGAAGGCCAGAAAAGCTGCATTGGAGGCCGAGTTGAGATCCTTGACAGCTGAAATCGAAGCTGATGAGAAAAAGATGGCTGAGCTTCCTGAATCAATGGAGAAAATACGACAAGAAGCTTCAGTAGCCATGAATGCAGGAAAGCAGCTTAAGACAAAGCTCTCTGCTTTGTCTAAAACCCAAGAAGCTGATCAAAGATTGCTGGAGAATATCAACAAGATGATATCAAATGCTTCCAATGTAATCTCAAAATACTTGGGTATATAATTGTAACAAACAATTTGTGGTCGAATGCTTCATCAGCTCTGTAGTTTTGCTCCCCATTAGCCTTTATTTTTTTTCATATTTGTTTTGCCTTACTTTGATGAGCAGTTCCTGGATGATTCATCCGGCAACTTTGACCAAGTGTCAGACCCGAAAAACAACCCGACCGCAACACAACCGAATCTCAACCAGTCAAACCGAATATGACTTAATATGAATCCCAAACGACTCGGCGACGGATCGGCTGAGAGAGTCTCTCCACTTTCCAAATTTCTTGGGATATGCGCCACGATCTCCGGCCACGATCTCTTCACCAGTCCCATAAATAAGAACCTCGGGTACCCTTAGCCTTTCACCAAATCCTCTGTCTTCCAAGCCTTTGCCAACCCAAGCTCTCTGTTTCCAGTACTAGCACTCCAGGAACTCCATGGCGAACAGCAGCAACAGGCGTCCGGCCAACGACAAGGCCGAAGGAAGCCGCACTGGTGCCCATCGGAGGAGGTAATTGTCTACCTCTTCACGACTCCATTTTCTTAGATCTGTTTTCATCCTGTCGATCTTCTTTGTGTTTTCAGGCTCATCCAGTGGAATCCTGCCCCCGCTCCAGCTACAACTCCGGCCATGGCGAGCGATTCCTCGGGATCGTCTAGCCGTTCCAACTCCTCCAGCTCGCGCTGCAACGACCGCGACGCCCGCGGATTCAAGGAAGAACGCGACACAACTCGGCACGAGTTGGAGACCATCTCCAAACAAGCCGGGATTGCCGAGCTCGAGTAGGAGCATCAATGCAAACAGCTGCTTGAGGCTATCGACGGTGAATCCTGTAACCCGCTTAATCTCAACTTAATCTTGAACTAACTGCCGTTGCTCCGTGATTCCTGCAGACCGCGACGCCGAGCTCAATCGACTGAAGGCACCGGTTGAGAAGCTGGCGAACAAGGTGAACACTCCCAGAGACACACTGGAAGCTCGCCTTGGCACGGTGGAAGACCGCGTAGATGAGGTGGCCCTTCACGACATCCGCCTGGGTACCACCTTGGGCCTGGCCGCCATGTCGACGCACACCGACGTCGACTACTCCACGCGGCTGCGCGGCTTCTATGGCGGCACACCAGACGACGTCGACGACATCGAGGTCACTCTAGAGCGCCTCGACGGCCACAGCGTCGCCATTGCTGATTCCATCCATCCCCAGTCTGTTCTGAACAGGCTGTTTGATTAGTTTGTATTAGGGGCTATGGAATTTCGGCAATAAAAATGAAAATTTATCCTTTGTAGTCATCTTGTGATAATTTCTTCAATCTGTGTATACGAATTTTCATCATTTCGAACGCATTCGGGAACTTTTCGTCTAGCCGAATACGCACAAGCACTTGCCCCTTGGCGCAGAATTCGTAGGAAATCTTCATTCGGGAATCATGAACACTGTTTTGTTGAAAAGTCCTTTGATCACCCAAGGAAGAAACCCCGTCGTTTGGTATTCCCATCAATGCACACTGGCCAGTCATCACCCCCGATGCACCTCTACTGCTAATAAAAATAACCCTTTGGTGCTCTGCAAATCCACTCGTTCACACTTCCATCATTTCACTTCTTCCCGTCTTCCTCCTCCAAGAAAACTCCAAAGTTATGGCAGACAAGGGGAAGAAACCACTCGAGGAGAACAACCCTCCACCAAAGAAACGAACCATCCGAGAGTAATCTTCTTCTCTCATCTCTCTCTCTCTCTCTCTCTCTCTCTCTCTCTCTCTCTCTCTCTCTCTCTCTCTCTCTCTCTCTCTCTCTCTCTTGATTCTGATTGCAATCTCGTGATTCATCTGTCTTTGATTTTAGTCTCGATCTGCTACCGGAGGACATTTTTGGTACCGAAGAAATCCTTGAGTACATCCTCTCTGATTCCTCAACTGAAGAAGAAAACGCCACGCATGAACAGAAGATCAACCATCAGCTGCGCCGTCGCATCCGGCATCTAGAGCATGATCTGCGAGACGTCACCGCATGTTGCAGTGCCGAACGCGAACGCCGCATGAGGTTGGAGGTGCTGGTAGGCGGTAAGATATCCACCCTCATTTGACTCTCATGTTCAAGTTCAAACTCCGTGTCTGGTGACAATCTGTTCTTCTCCTTCAGATGCATCCGACAGGTATAACAACCTGAAGGCTGCCTGGGATAGCTTGATGGAAGCTGCAGAACATGCCAGCCCCCAAGGTTTCCACGTCGCCGTCACGGTGGTCTTGGAGTGGCTGAAAAGGGAAGAACTCAAGAGGAAAAGCGCTGAACCAAAGAAATGAAGCTACTTTCGCTTCTTCCTCCAGGCACTCTGCTTTCTATAGGCCTTTTTTGTAATCTTAGGCGGCTGTGCTATTAGAAAAACCTGCAAGAACACTTGTAAAAAATATTTTCGTGCTAAGGGCAATACACTTTAGTATTGGCCATTTTCTGTTTGTTGGAATTTTGTTCTGAAGGCGACTTCCTCCCGAATGCCGGCTATTTCTGTTTCCTCTGACACTGGGAATAACAATCATCGATCAACTTCAATACTAGGATAATATTTCTTCAAATATCTTCCATTTATAGCAGCAGTGAATTCTTCTCCCAGTAAAGTTTTTAAGACGTATGCATTTCCAGGTGTGCATCTAACCACTCGAAAAGGACCTTCCCAATTCGGAGACCACTTGCCGAATGCACTGTACTTAGTTCCAATCGGCAATAATGCTTTCCAAACCAAATCTCCTTCTGCAAATTGCTTGACTTTCACCTTCTTGTTATAGTACTTAGCAACTCGTAATTTGTTTTTCTCAATGTTCTCCAAGGCTCTAAGATGAATCATATGCAAATCTTCTAACTCGTCCATCATTAAATCACTTTAATCCTTGGAGCTTAAATCTTTCTGCAACATTATTCTCCTTGAGTCTGATTGCATCTCCCATGGCAAAACAGCATGATGCCCATACACCAGCTCATAATGAGATGTCTGTGTAGCCCCATGAGGAGCCATTCGGTAAGCCCACAAAGCTTCATTGAGTACCGAATGCCACCTTCTTGGCTTCTGATCAATCTTCTTCTGTATAATTTTGATCATGATCTTGTTAGAAGCCTCTGCCTGACCATTAGCTTGAGCATAATAGGGAGAAGAATTTAATAATTTGATCCCCATACTTTCAGCAAAATCCCTGAACTCTGAAGATGTAAATTGAGTTCCTTGATCTGTTGCAATTGTCTGAGGAATTCCAAACCTGTAGATGATATGTTCTTTAACAAACTCAATCATATTTTCTGATGTCACCTTTTTCAATGGAATTGCCTCAACCCACTTAGTGAAATAATCTGTTGCTAAAAGCACAAATTTATGCCCCTTGCTAGATGGAGGATTTATTTGGCAAATCAAATCTATTCCCCATTCTCTAAATGGCCATGGCTTGATGATAGGATTCAGAGCTGATGCTGGAACTCTTTGAATATTTCCAAACTCGTGACAATCTTGTAATATTCAAAGCAATCTTCCAATATAGTCGGCCAATAATATCCATTTTTCCTAATAACCCACTTCATTCGGTAAGCCGACTGATGTGCTCCACACAGACCATTATGCACTTCACTCATCATCCTCTTTGCTTCTTCATGACCTAGGCATTGTAGCAATACCCCATCCATAGATTTGTAATATAAACGATCATCAAGAAGAACAAACTTTATGGCTTTGTACCTGTGCTTCCTAGAAACCTTTCGGGATGGATTCTCCAAATAATCAACAATTTCTTTTCTCCAATCATCTTCTGCCAGATTACTCCCGAAAGCATATACATCAACGACAAAAATTTCTTGATTCTCTCTATAACCCAAAGCACTTTGAGCTAGTCTGTTTGCCTCTTCATTATTATCTCTAGGAATATGTTGCAGAATTACTAACTGAAAGCTCTTCAGAATTTCTTTGCACTCCTCGTAGTAATTCCTAAGGATATCATTTCTGCACTCATATTGGCCATTCAATTGTTTTATAACTAGCCCTGAATCTCCAAAAATTTCAATTGAAATAGCCTTTGCCTCCTTCAAGTATTGAAGCCCTCTGAGCAATGCTTCATACTCAGCTTGATTATTGGCGACAGTAGGTTGAATAGGAATAGCAAACTCAAACATTTCTCCCCTGGGCGAAATCAATAAAATTCCTACTCCACCACCTTTACCACATGAAGACCCATCAAAAAATAAAGCCCAAGGAGTAATCTGAAGCAAATTAATTGATGAACCATGATGTTCGGTAATGAAGTCAACAATAATCGGTCCTTTAATAGCTTTTGCCGATTCAAACCTGTCGGTGTTTTAGACCGGCAACCTACTAAGGGGAGTACCCGAAGTAGATGAATGTGGCCTCGCCGAGATCGGTAACTCGAAGGAAGAGACACGTGGCACACAATTTAGACAGGTTCGGGCCGCGAGGTGCGTAATACCCTACGTCCTGTATGCTGCGTAGCTCTGGATTGATTGGGCACGATTACAAGATGGTGCAATAGTGCGCTGTGGGTTGTATGAGATGAGGTGTGTTGAGATGATCCTAGAGATCGGTCCCTGCCTCGCCTTATATAGTCCGGGAGGCAGGGTTACAAGTCGGAGTAGGGAGAGAGTACTAGTCGAGTACGTCTAGGAGTCTTCCATACAGTGCGGGGACACGTACGGCTTCCTATCCGAGTACTTCTCCTCCGTAGTCCTTGTGCTCCACGCCTTCGGTGCCGTGTAGCGCAAGCCGGTAGTCCCGGGGGCCCACCGAGTAGTCGGTCCTGGTACCCACCGAGGTAGTGGGCCCAGGGAGGTCCATACGACAAGCCCCCGAGTACTTTGTAGTCGAGAAGGATAGCTTCAAGTAGTCTTGATGGCCTTAACAAGTAGTCCCCAAGCGCCCCCGAGTACTACAAATCAAAAGTCCTCAAGAGTAGTCGAAGCATCTCGAGGCTGGAATGTACTCCAGCTGATGTTTGAGCAATCTTGAAGTCTTCTCGAGTAGTCCCAAGCGTCCTCGAGCGCTGCCTTCGAAGGTCTTCAAAAAATGCCCATCTAGTCTTGAAGCCGGAGCTGATATGGAGGTGCGATTGCAAAATCGCACTCCATATGGAGTAGCCCCTAGGTTGAGCGCGTGGCTGCGGGCCGAGGGTCCATCTGTAGTCTTGGCAAGAAAATCCCGAAAAATCCGGAGAGAAAAAACTGAAGGACATGTGGCACGGAGCCCCCGAGCCTTGAGTCGAGTACTTCCTCTCGAATTGAAGGGTCATCTTGAAGAATGTGTCCTGAGATGCTCCTCAGTCTTGTCGCTTCCCAGGTAGTCAAGTAGGAGTAGCCGAGCCCCCGAGGTGAGGCGCGTCGACTAGTAGAATGCGAAGAGCCACGCTTAGCCGCTGAGTTAGCCGAGCTTGGACTTATCCAACCGGCCGTTGCGGAGCCGGTTTGACTTATAAATAGAAGCCAAAACCCTTAGGGTTTTTCACCCATCGCTGTTGTAGCCATTCCGAATAGATCTGAGGTAGATCCACTTCCAGCGCACGCCGCCGCCTCAGTAGATCCAAGTGCGCCGCCACCCAGAGCTTTTAGAGTAGCCCCCGAGCGGATGCGCGTGAAGACGCCCTGTACTTGGAGAATGAAGCCTTCACCGTCCAAGTTTGCGAAGGTCGCTGGGAAGAAGAGGGGCCGCGAAGAGGCCGCCGCGACTGCCACTGGAGCAGCGCCGCCGATGTCTCCACCGCGGGCAAATCCAAGCCGCGAGTGGAAAAAGTCAAAGGTGAAGACCGAGGATCTGTTGGCCCTTCTCAACAGCGGATTTATCCGGGAGAAGGAGGTGCCGCCGACGGAGCCCGTCGAGGAGGGCGACGAAGGCGAGTTGGACACAGTGGGGGAGCCGGCTGGGAGTCGTAGCCCAGCCCCCACTGTTGAGGAGCTCTTGGCGCAGTTGGAGCGCCAGCCCCCTGCTCCTCAGGGGAGCACGGAGCCTGCAGCCCCCGCCGTTGAGGAGGTGGTGGCTGTAGGAGCGCAGGAGGGCGCTACGCCACCGCCGTTGTCGCGAGAGGAGGCGGTGGGCGCAGAGGCGCAAGAGGCGCCCGCCGAGGGTGGACTGGTAGACATTGCCAGCATCCTCGGTGCTCGGCCGTGACGATAGTCCGGTCCAGCTTGTAAGTACTGCATCTTCCCGAGTAGTACTTGTTGTAGTAGTCGAGGTTGACTGACGACCAATTGTGTGTGCTTCTGCAGGAAATCGACAGATCTGTCCTGGGAGGGGGATGAACCCTCTACGGTGGCTGAAGAAGAAGTCGCGCCACCCACCGAGGAGTCCGCTCCTCCTTTCCAGGCGGTGCCCGAGCCGCCGACTACTGAGGCGTCATTGCCGGAGGCCAGCGTGGTCGAGGGTAAGTACTCTTCTGAAGCTGTAGAGCTCCTCGAGGAGTAGTCGTAGTCGCTGATACACTTGTCTTCTCTTTGACAGGTGCTGAGGCCGAAAGGAGTGACATCCCTGCGGGGGTGCCAATGCAGAAGTCGACACCAGAGGTGCCGGAGGCTGCCGGAGGAGCCCCCGAGCCCATGGAGCAAGTCGTCGAGGAACCGCCGTGGTGGCCGAGAGGAGAGGAGGTCACCACGTCGCCAGAGGTCGCTCTGGAGGTGGCTATCCGCTCCCCGGAGATCCGGGACGCGAGCCCATCCGCCTCGCGCCGATGACGGAAGCCACCGCGAGTAGTCGTGGGGGGGATAGAGCTGCTCGCGGACGATCTGGTCGACCCGGCAACGGTGGCCGGGCACCCGGGAGGCGGTCCGGCCGGGTGAGCGGTGGACTCGTGTGACTTGAGTTGTCTATGCGGGACGTTGCGGAGAGGTCCCGCGAGAAGTCCAACATGCTAAAAGGCTATGGTGACGCGGTGCTCCGGGGGCCGAAGCACTGGAAGAGCAGCTTTTGAAGTCGCGGAAGCACGCGGCCGTCATGCAGTCTAAGCTCGACACCGCCTTTGCCAAGTATCACAATGATGTCCAAGAGTTGCAGGCAAAGGGCGATGACTTGGTGCGGAAGAACAAGAGCCTCCGCAACAAGAACAAAGGTACGCCGCTGGACTTGTCGGGTAATTGTTGGAGGTCGAGAGGTAGTCTGACCTGATGTACTTTGTTGTGTTGCAGAGCTTGAGGACCAGGTGGAGCAGTTGAAGTCCTCGGAGATAAGCATGAAGAACCTCTTCTACCGGGAGCAGGAAGCCCGCCAGATACTCGAGCTCGACTACAAAGAACTTGCCTTCGAGTGCGAGAAGCACATGGAGCTTCGGATTGCATCTGACCGCGATCTCGTCAATCTGCTACAAATCATTGCGAAGTTGAATGAAGATTGCGAGGGCGCCGCGGCTCAACCGAAGGATCTTGAAGAAGGCTGCGCCGCCGATCGCAAGACTCTTGATTCCTCATCCGGCGGCCCCAAGATCGCTCCGCTCGTGGATCGCCTGAGGGAAGCCCCCGGCGGCTGGCGGCCTATGTGAAGCACATGGCGAGGTCGATCCCGAAGCAGGTCTTGGCCTTCATGAAGTCTTACTTCCCGAAGGCCCCGGGGAAGTAGTCGCTGGCGGGGTAGCCGCCAACTGCACTGATGAGCAGTACGCGGAGCTGCTGGAGCAGATGGCTCCCATCGCGGAGCAAGTAGCCGATAAGCTCAATGAAGCGTCCCCTCATCGGAGGTGACCAAATGTGACACAAATACCGGTCCCGGGAGGCCGGTAGCACATTTATTACAACGGTGGAATCGTCTTTTACATTACGGTTACAAAAAGGGCACGGTAGTGCCAACGCTACAATGAACAAGACAAACGCTAGCGACCACACTACGATAGCAAAGGCTTCCATAGCCTCCTCGCAGTACCACACCATGGAAGCTTTCGGTAGGGCCCTGGTACACGAGCACGGTTGGGTGTAGGGCACAACCTACTCAACGTCTTCGGGGATGTAATCGGGATCCTCCTCTCGTAACATAGTTAGTAAACAAGAGTGAGTACATACGTACTCAAGAAATCCAACCCCACCCACGGAGGGGCTTATAAGCGTATCATGCATAAGGTATAACAAGGATCGAGTTAAGGTTCATTTTGCAAACTTACACATGCGGGGTTTCATTTCAAAAAGGTTTTCGCAAATCATTTTCTTAACCCAAGTAACTCACTTGTTTTAGGAAAACCACTCGTGGATCTACCGGACTTCCCGTCCGTCGTATCCCGGGCACACGGCCACACACTTCACCCAGAAAACAACTCACGCCAGAAAACATCCCATCCCAAACACTAGTTTTTGTGACCACACCGTGACTCGTCCAATACCATGGACACGGCTATTCGAATAGGTTTGACACTGCGAGAGGTTGTACATCTTTACCCACAAGTAGGGTACCGTCACACGGACACCTCAGCGCCGGTACGGATCCTATCATAGCCATTACCCACCTTAGCTAACACTACGAGCCACCACGAAAGCACCCAAGGGGTTATCCCACATAACCAGGGCGTACCTCACACAGAGCGTACCCCTACTCCTTGGTCTCCCGCCGCTCACCCGCACACCAGATGGCAAGTAGTTTAACTAGTGGGGTTTATGCTAAGCCGTTGCCACATACAACGGTCGAGTGGTTGTACGATCATTTGGGTCAGGTGAGATGTCACGCAACCCGGTCCTTAACCGACAAGATGGACAACTCCCAACACGCTCAACCACACAGGTACGAGCTCACCCATACTCCTGACACACACGTCCATCCCGTATACCCGAGTTCTTTACTCATTTTCCAAACATATCCCATTTCCATTTTAAAAGCACTCACACATTTTAAAGCACACATTTAGGCCAAAACAAGGTTCAATCATAACAATCAAGGGTGGCTATCCTACCATGTTTTGCAGTAAAACAATATGCAATTTATAAAGCGGGTATAGGGTATATTTATAAAACTAGGACAGAAGCATGCATCAAAGGATGAGGTTGAACTTGCCGTCTTCGAAGTCTTCGGGGAGGGCCGGCTCGGCGTTCGGGACCTCGGGCTCCTGCTCGCAGTAGTCGGCTTCGGTCTCCGGCTCGGGGTACCTCCCTCCGTCTACTCCGTCGGCTATAGCGTACACACAAGCAAGCAAGCAATATTAGCACACACGTTTCGCCGAGCTCGGGGGAGGGGGGGAAGTGAGTGGAGAGGGGGTATATATAAGCCCTAGGGGGTGGTGGTTCAGTGGTGTACCACAGGGGAATAGCGGGGCGAGGTCTGGGTTTAATCGTAAATGTTGGGTCACAGGGGTGGTATAGGAGTTAGGGACCTATTAGCAATCCCTACAAATGGTAAGAAGGGTGTTTATGCTAATATAAACTAAGTTAGAGTCATTTTGTAATTTATTCTAGGGTATAACAGTGTTTAACCTTTGATTAACTATTAACCCGGGGACTTATTTGGAAGGAATAAAGAGAAATAGGAAAAATGGGCTCGGTTTGAAGGAATAAAGGGGAGACAGGGGCCTAATAGCAAAACGGCCTTCTTCCTGCCCCCTCCCACTCGAGACGAACGTGGGGGGGGGGGGCGCGGCGTGGCCGGCCGGCGGGGGGGTCCCTGCCGGCGGCTCCCGCCGCGGCGGCGGCCTAGGGGTAGGGGAAAACGGAGAGGGGGAAGAGAGGATCCCAACCCCCGCACTCACCTTAGGCTATTAGGCTCGGTGGAAGTGGCTTGGCGGCGGCTCACCGAGGGAGGCGGCGGCGCTAGGGGGGCGGCGGTGCTCTAAAGCTTAGGCAAGGGGAGGACGGTGGTCTTGGTGTGGTGCGACGGCCCGGTGGGCGGCCGGCTCCTTTTATAGGCGGCGAATGGCGGTTCGGCGGCCGAGCTCGAGGAGCTTCCAGGGGCATCCATGGCGGTGGGGAAAAATCTCACCGTTGACGATTTCCGGCGGGGCTGTGGCCGACGACCTCGGTGGGGGCGGCGTGCGCGTGATTGGACACGTCGTGCGGGCGCGGGGCGGGCTTCGCCGGCCGATGGGGGAGTTGACGGCTCGTGCCGGGGCATTAATGGCGGCCGGCCGGTCTCCCGGCGGGCGCGGGGCGGCGGGGCCAAGGTGGCGTGCGGAGGGGGTGCTTCGCCGGTCCGGTGGCATGCGGGGGTGTGGATGTGCGCGCGCGCGGGCCCGGCCGGTGGTGGCGGGGGCGCCGGTCGGCGCGCGCCGCCGGTCGCGCGGGGGAGGGGGGGGGAAAAGGAGGAGAGAAGGGGGGGGGGGTCACGGTGGGCGCGGCCCGGCGTGCGTCGGCCGGGCCGGCCCTCTCGCGCCGCGGCGAGGTGCGGGCCGGGGTCAACCCGGTGTCGGCCCGGCCGGGGGGCGCGGGGGGCGGCCGCGGGCGGCGCGCGGTCGGGGGAGGGGAGCAGGGAAGAAGGAGGGAAGAAAAGAAAAAGGAAAAGGAAAAATAAAAGGAAGAAAGGAGAGGAAAGAAGGAAAATGAAAAAGAGAAAGAAAAAGAAAAGGAAAAGAAGGGAAGGAAAAATAAGAAGAGAGAGAAAAATAGGAGAAGGGATTCTGGAAAATCCGGAAAATTGTCAGGGAAATTTGGGGAGGGTTTCGCGGGGGTTTGTCCCGGTTTTTCGGGCGTCGGCGCATTTTCTGGGACGGCGGTGATGGCGAGGCGGACCGGTCACCGGGACCGCGGCGTGCGCGGGATTCCGGCCGGGTGGCCGACCGTGGCGTTGGGAAGGCGCGCGGGGGTGCTGGCCGAGGTGCGGTGCCGGCGGGATTCGCGGCACGCGCGTCGGGGGGAGAGAGAGGGGGGGAAAACGGTGGCTAGGGTTTGATTGATAATTGAGCTCGGCGGGTCGGTTTTGAAAATACGCATGATTTGCGGGTGATTTATTTATAGCTAAAAACGCGGGCGTTACAAACCTACCCCACTTAAAATGAATCTCGTCCTCGAGATTCGGCTAAGTCTCGAATAGGTGGGGGAATTCTTTCCTCAGCGCGTCCTCCCGTTCCCATGTAGCTTCTTCCACTCCGTGTCTACTCCATTGGACTCGCACACCCGTACTTCGGTCGTTCTTGTCCGCTTGACCACAGTGTCTAAGATCTTGACGGGCACCTCCTGGTACCTAAGGTACGGGTTGTAGATCGATGGTCTCCACTGGTACTCGCTTTTCTTCCAGAACCTTCAAACATCGGCGTAGCTGGGAGATGTGGAACACTGGGTGTATGTCTGACATTTCCTCGGGTAGCTCCAACCGATATGCTACTGCCCCCACTTTCTTGATCACTTTATACGGGCCGATGTACCGAGGGGCCAACTTCCCGTGTACTTGAAACCTTCGAGTCCCCCGGATGGGTGAAACCTTGAGATAGACGAAGTCTCCTGGATTGAAGCTCGCTTCACGCCTCTTCTTGTCTGCGTAGCTCTTCTGTCGGGACTGGGCAGCTTTCAACTTTTCTCGAATATCAGCTACGCGCTCCTCGGCTTCCTTAATGAGGGCGGGCCCAATCGGGGCACGCTCTCCCTACTTCGACCACATCGGGGGTGTCCCGCATTTTCTCCCGTATAGCGCTTCGAATGGCGACATTCCCGGTGCTTGCTTGGTAGCCGTTGTTGTAGGAAAATTCGGCATACGGCGATCTCTTGCTCCCAATCTTTGCCATAGGTGAGGACGCGAGGCTCTCAACATATCTTCCAAAATTTGATTCACCCTTTCGGTCCGCCCGTCCGTGCGGGGGGTGGTATGCGGCCGAAGTCCAGTTTGGTGCCCATGGCTTTGTGCGGAGCTTTTCCGGAACCTAGAGGTGAAGCGGGTCCCTCCGTCCGAGACTATTCGCTAGGCACTCCATGCGGCTTCACTATATTTTCTATGTAGAGTTTCGCCAATTTCTCTCCACCATAAGTGGTCCGTACGGGTAGAAAGTGAGCGACTTTAGTGAGTCGATCCACGATCACCCATATGGAGTCATGTCCTTTACGAGTCCTTGGCAACCCTACTATGAAGTCCATACCTATCTCGTCCCACTTCCATACCGGGATTGGTAAGGGTTGCAACGATCCTGCAGTGCTTCGATGTTCGGCTTTGATTCTCGACAAGTGTCGCGGTGGGCGACGAACCGTGCAATATCTCGCCTTCATTCCGTTCCACCAATACTTCTGCTTTAAGTCCATGTACATCTTGGTGGATCCCGGGTGAATGGAGTATGCTGAGTTGTGTGCCTCATCCATGATGGTCTGTCGGAAATCTCCACCTTCGGGCACGCATATCCTGTTCTTGTACCACAGGGTGCCTTGGTCATCTACCCTGAAGTCAGGGGCCTTGTTCTCTCCGGTATGCTTGCGGATCCTCATCAGATTCTCGTCGGCTTCTTGGGCCTTCCGGATCTTCTCTTCTAGGGTAGGCTGAACACTCAGCTGGCGGACGTAGCCTTGGGGGACGATGTGTACGTTGAGTCGGGCCATCTCCTCTTGCAACTGAGCACTCTTGGGTGCTGCCCTCTCGTAGGTTTTCCGGCTTAGAGCATCAGCCACCACGTTGGCTTTCCGGGGTGGTAGTGAATTTCCGAGGTTGTAGTCCTTGACTAGCTCTAGCCATCTTCTCTGCCTTAGGTTCAAATCGGTGCGGGTGAAGATATACTTTAGACTCTTGTGGTCCGTGTAGATTTCACACTTGTTCCCGATCGATAGTGTCTCCGGATCTTCAAGGCATGCACTACGGCGCAAACTCCGGATCATGGGTGGGATAGTTACGCTCATGGGGTTTGAGCTGGCGGGAGGCGTATGCCACTACCTTCCCGTCTTGCATGAGCACACATCCCAACCCTTGTCGGGAGGCGTCGCAATATACGACAAAGTCCCGTTGAATGTCCGGCGGGGGTCGGCACGCGGGGCCGTGGTCAACCTCTTCTTCAACTCTTGGAAACTTCTCTCACGGGCCTCGGTCCGGTTAAACTTCTTCTCTTTCTTGAGCGGCTCGTCATGGGCGGGCGATCTTGGAGAATCCCTCGATAAACCTCCGGTAGTACTCGGCTAAACCTAGGAAACTCCGATCTCACTCACGTTGGTTGGTTGCGCCGGTTGGAGACCTGTCTCAACTTTCCCGGGGTCTACGGCCTACTCATACTGCGATCAATATGTGCCCAAGGAAGGATATTTTCTCTAGCCAAAATTCACACTTGCTGAACTTGGCGTATAGCTTGTGTGCCCTTAACTTTCCCCAAAGCACTACTCGAAGATGTTGTTCATGCTCCTCCACGCTCTTGGAGTAAACAAGTATGTCGTCAATGAAGACCACGACAAACTTGTCCAATTCCTCCATGAACACCTTATTCATGAGGTTCATGAAGTATCTTTGGGGCATTGGTTAGTCCAAAGGACATCACCGTGAACTCATATTGCCCGTAGCGAGTGACAAAGGCAGTCTTGGGGATATCACTTTCCCCGATCTTGAGCTGGTGGTACCCCGATCTTAGATCCACCTTCGAGAAATACTTGGCTCCCTTCGGTACCGGTCAAACGGGTCATCTATCCCGGGAAGAGGGTACTTGTTTTTAATAGTGACCTCGTTCAGCGAGCGATAGTCCACACACATCCTCATGCTCTTATCCTTCTCCTCCACGAAAAGCACTGGGGCTCCCCATGGTGATGAGCTTGGTCTAATGAACCCACTTCGCTGGAGCTCTGCTAGCTGCTTCTTCAATTCTGCCAACTCAGGGGCTGCCATCCTATAGGGCCTCTTGGCTATGGGAGAGGTTCCAGGGATAAGGTCGATCACGAACTCTATGTCCCTGTCTGGTGGCATTCCAGGGAGCTCTTCGGGGAACACATCTGGGTATTCTCGTACTGCGGGACATCTTCTATGGACTTGGCTTCTATGTTGAAAACCATTATATCCGGCCTGTGTCCCCGGGTGTGGCAGGTCACTTGTATCCCGTCTGGGTTGGTCAGGTGCACTACTTTATCGGCGCAGCTTATGAGGCCATGGTGTTGGCTTAACCAGTCCATACCAAGGATCACATCTATCCCCTTGGATTTCGGTACTACCGGGTCCGCTAGGAACTCTACCCCACTTAAAATAATCCTTACCCGGGGGCATCCCAGTTGACAGTTAATGTCACCTCCGGGCGTTCGAGTTATTAGGGGTGCTTTTAGTAGTACTGTGGGTATGCTATGCTTTTCCACAAAGCTTGAGGATATGAATGAGTGTGATGCTCCCGAATCGAACAGTATGGTAGCCAAAACTGAGCTGACCAGGAACTCACCGAGTACCACTCCTTGTGCTTCTTGTGCCTCCTGCGCATTGATGTGATTCACCCGAGCGCGTCCATACGACTGCTGGGGCTGCCTCATCTGCTGGTTGTTGGTGTTGTTGCCGAAGTTGTTGTTGCCGCGCACCGGCATGCGGTTGGCTCCGACGCAAGTGGCCTTGGTCCGTTTACCGAGTTGGAGTAGGTGGTGGTGGGCGGCTTTTTAGCATAGGGGCGGTTGGCGATGAAGTGCCGGTTTCCGGCAGTTGAAACACACTCGGGAGGTTGTTGTTGTTGTTGTTGGTAGTGATGCGGCCGGTGTTGTTCGTGGGGGCTTCATGGTATTTCGGTTGTAGGAGGGCTTGAACGCGGGCTCTGTGGGCTTGTGAGCTTGTGGCTTGGGTTTGGGTTCTGCATCGCATCGGAGCTTGGAACCCGGACATGGGGTGTCCAAAGTTTCTCGGCCTCCGGGACCGCTCTTGCTTCGCTTGGCCTTGTGCTCCATGAATTTGCGCTTGTTCTCCTTCTTTTCTTCGGCCTTTGCCCTTTCCGTGAGGATTGCCATGTTCATAAGGGTATTAAAGTCCGGGTAAATCCGAGGAGTCGGCGGGGGTCCTCAATTCCGGAGTCGGCCCTGTCGTATGGACCTCCCCGGGCCCACTACCTCGGTGGGTACCGGGACCGACTACTCGGTGGGCCCCCGGGACTACCGGCTTGCGCTACACGGCACCGAAGGCGTGGAGCACAAGGACAACACAGAGTAGTACTCGGTTAGGACTCGTACACGTTCCGCATTGTGTAGAGGTCTCCCTAGACGTACTCGACTAGTACTCCTTCCCTACTCCGACTTGTAACCCCGCCTCCTGGATTATATAAGGCGAGGTAGGGACCGATCTCAGGATCACCTCATCCGATCTCAACTCACGGCGCACTATTGCACCATCCTGTAATCGTGCCCTATCAATCCGAGCTACGCGGCATACAGGACGTAGGGTATTACGCACCTCGCGGCCCGAACTGTCTAAATTGTGTGCCACGTGCCTCTTCCTTCGAGTTACCGATCTCGGCGAGTCACATTCATCTACTTCGGGTACTCCCCGTAGTAGGTTGCCGGTCCAAAACACCGACGGATGGCGCGCCGAGGTAGGGGCTCTCGCTCGAGATCACATGGCGAACTCGACGGCTTCCGTTTACATCAAGCCAACCGTCGCCTTCAACCGCGGCGACACCTTCGTCTTCGGCGCACGGGTGCCGCACCGCCGATGGCGCGGGCTCCTTCCAGCGCCGCTTGATCATGCAACCCGACTCGAGGACGGGGCCTCGTGACGCTTCCCGAAGTTGTCACGGGCAAGCTCGCCGGCAAGTTCGGCGAAATTTCGCTTTCCAACCTCCACGGCCGACTTCGAGCTCGAGTCCGTCTCCAACTCGAACCCGACGTCGCCATGGGCCATCGCATGCGAGCCGGCTCCTCGGCCATCGCGGGCGGTCCCCTCTCCACGCCGGCGCTCCGCGCGTGGCCCTCGCGTTCCCGGCGGGCCCGCACGGAGGCTTCTACACCACGCGGGCCGGCAAGGAGCCCGTAACCGAGTACAACTCGGACTCCGACGCCGTCCCCGGCCGCGTCTCGGACTCCGGCCCTCTCTCCGAGTTCTACTCGAACCCGGACTACGAGTTCGACTTCGGGTCGGACACGAGGAGCCCGAGTCCGAAGATGATTCCTCCGAGCTTCCCTTGTCGGGGCCGGCCTGCGGGGCCGGTTATAAGATCGACACCGGCCGGAAGATACGTCTGCGGCCGGACCGCAAGCCCGCCGAGGCCGACAAAGGAGGACTCACGCTACGTCGCCTACATCGACTCGCTACCGTTCCGGGAGGGAACACCACTAGCCCGGGCCGACTCAAACACACCAACCGAGGTGGCACCTTCGAGCCAAGCTTGGGTACCCACGATCGTCAAGTCTTCATGGCTGCCGGCGACACCCGGGAACCTCAAGCACGGCCGCGGACAAGTACTTGGAGGACATCTCCGCGTACGAGGCCGTCCGTCGATGCCCCTCGCGGACGAGACCGACGCCAACGGGGGACGCCGGTGCGAACGTAACGGAGAAGCGCAACGAACGACGCCGGCGGCTCGGAGACAACCTTCCCATCCGCAACCTTGCGGAAGCTCTCGGCGGTTGAGAGCGAGTCCACACCACTCCCGAGCAATGCCTCATGTCGATCACAACGATCGCACGTCGAGCTCGGGGCATACGGGCTGCAGAGGTCATCGCCAAGCTCGGCCGAAGAAGCCTACTTCATGCGGGTCGACAAGAGAGTCGACCAACCTCTCCCCGGCTAAGCCTCGCGACAACGAAGCTACTAGTCGCGGTGTTGACCCCGGTCCTAACCGTACTCGGGGCGACATCCCGGTGAACCAAACCGTCGACGCTCCACCGCCGGCGGACCCTCACGGCAAGACAACGGCAACCGAGAAGTCGTCCCCCACGGTGCTCCGGCCGGTGGCGGCGGCAACGACCCCGACGGCGGCGGCGCGCGGCGGCGGCTCCAACCACGGGGCCAACAAGAAAGGCCGGAGGCGGCGGCGGCGCGGCGGCCGCGGCCACGCGCATAGCCACGCCTCGGCGCCTCTCGGGCGGGTACGATGCTCGCCGAGAGAATCGAAGAGTTGCGGCGAAGAAGTCGACGACCGCCGCCGAAGGCGACGGCTTCCCCTGCCTTCTCACCCCGGCTTCGCAACTTTGCTCCTCCCCGACAAGTTCAAGCCTTTGGGGATCACCAAATACGACGCGAAGCGAGGATCCCATCCGGTGGCTCCGATGCTACGCTCTCTCCATCGAGAACGGCGGCGGCAACGGCGACACCAAGTGCCTCTACTTCCCCTTCGCACGGGACCAAGCCCCACTCACGTGGCTCGAGTCGCCGGACAAGCACTCAATCGACAAGTGGGACCACCGAAGGAACGATTCACGAGCAACTTCGCGGGCGCCATGGGCCGTTCGGGTACTCGCATGGACCTCGCCATGATCAAGCGGGGAACAAGGCGAGACCCTCCGCAAGTACATGCGCCGCTTTTTCGACAAGCGCGCTACCGTCGTGGACGTCACCGACAAGGAGGTCATCGACCTCTTCCGGGACGGCCTCTACCATCGTCGCACCTTCGAAGACTTCGGTCGTCGCCGCCCCGGTCCATTCCCCACCTCAAGGACATGATCACGTTTTGGGCGGATGAAGAGGACAAGGCCAACGCCAAGTACGACGCCATCCGCGGCAAGTCCAAGCGAGAACCGGGGCGGCGGCGGCGCGGCAATCCAAACCAAGGCGTCCGCAACAACAACAACAACAACTTCTCGGGTTCCAACCGCAAGCGCAAGCCAGACAATACCGTCGCGGCTATCCAGCGCCCTCCGAAAGGGAACTCGAAGAAGAATTCCGGTGGGTTCAAAGACCTGCTGAAGGAAAAGTGCTCGTGGCATCCAAACGGCAACCACACTACCGAGCAGTGCTACCAGCTCAGGCATGCACTCAAGGATACGCCGGAGCCACCGCACCCTCACGATTAGAAGAACAAGAAGAAGGACGGCGACGACTTCCGGGAACCCGAGAAGACCGTCAACGTCCTCTTCGGCGGACTACCCGGCGAGGGCGGGAGCGAAGGCTACTCGCCGTGAAGTGATGTCCATCGAACCGGCGGTTATGACCCCTCTCGGGTGGTCGGAGACACCCATCACCTTCTCCCGCGCGGACCAATGGACCAGCTTCTCCGAACCGGGACGTTTCCCTCTCGTCCTGAAACCAACAAGGTGGTGGGCTCTAAGCTCAACAAGGTGCTCATCGACGGCGGAAGCGGGCTCAACGTCCTCTTCACCAAGACTGCGAAGAAGATGAACCTTGACGTCACCCCCATGCTCGACAAGAGCAAGCATGCCTTTCTACGGCATCGTCCCGGGGCAACGCGGCTATCCCACTAGGCTCGGTGGTGCGCCGTTACCTTCGGGGCGTCTCGCGACAACTACCGCACCGAGTACATCAAGTTCGAGGTCGCGGATATCGAGACTTCCTACCATGCCATCCTCGGCGGACCGGCCATCGCCAAGTTCATGGCGGTGCCCCACTACACATACTTGGTACTCAAAATGCCAAGTCCGGTGGCGTACTCTCCCTCCAAGGGGACTTGAAGATCTCTCACGGCGCGATACGGAGGCCGTGGTGATCGCTTCAACAAATCAAGTACCCACCCCAATGATGGAGGTCTACGCCGCGTCGAAGAATCTTGCCACAAGCGAACTCGACATCCCGAGAGAAGTCCGACGGCGCCAACAAGCCTCAACCACCGAGGAGGTACTCGTCAAGTCGGTCGACCTCGGAACGAGGCGACCCCACCAAGACCACCACCATTGGGGCCGGCCTCGACCACAAATAGGAAGACGCGCTCATCGGCTTCCTTCGGGCTAACCGCGACATCTTCGCGTGGAAGCCGACGGACATGCCGGGAGTGCCCGGGGGAGCCGATCGAGCACCGCCTCAACGTCGACCCAAAGGCCACCCCCAAGCGACGGCACCTCCGACGCTTCGCCGACGACGGACGGGACGCCATCAAGAAGGAGCTCGCCAAGCTACTCGCCGCGGCTTCATCGAGAGAAGTCTTCCATCCCGAGTGGCTCGCCAACCCCGTCCTCGTCCGCAAGAAGAACTCGAACGAGTGGAGGATGTGCGTCGACTACACCGACCTCAACAAGCACCGCCCCCAAGGACCCCTTCGGGTTGCCGCGGATTGATCAAGTCATCGACTCCACGGCGGGCTGCGACCGCTCTCGCTTCCTCGGCGCTACTCCGGGTACCACCGGATCGCAATCAAGGAAGAGGACCGAGGAGAAGACCGCGTTCATTACCCCGTTTGGCGCGTCTTCGCTACACGACCATGTCATTCGGGCCGAAGAACGCGGCGCCACCTATCAACGGGCCATCCGGGCTGCTTCAAGCGGCAACTCAACAAGAACGTCGAGGCCTACGTGGATGACGTGGTTGTCAAAACCGGGGACTCCGGTACCCTCATCGACGACCTTGAACGGACCTTCGCATCACTACGCGAGTACGCCGGAAGCTCAACCCGAACAAGTGCGTCTTCGGCGTACCTTCGGGTAAACTACTCGGCTTCATCATCAGCCAGCGCGGCATCGAAGCCAACCCCGAGAAGATCTCCGCCATCACCGGCATGAAAGCTCCCACGAGCATCAAGGACGTCCGAGAAGCCGACGGGGTGCATGGCGGCATTGAACGAATTCATCTCGAAGCTAGGAGAACGGGGTCTCCCCTTCTTCAAACTACTCAAGCACCACGAGAAGTTCGTGTGGACTGCAGAGGCGGACCAAGCCCTTGCCCAGCTCAAGGACTTCCTGTCGAAGCCGCCAGTCCTCACGGCTCCCTACAAGGGCGAGCGCCTCTTGCTCTACCTTGCTTGCGACTACTCACGTGGTCGATGCGCCATCGTTGTCGAGCGGCGGGGAAGACGGCCACGCCTACCCGGTCCGGCGCCGGTCTACTTCGTCGGCGAGGTCCTATCGAGTCCAAGGCTCGCTACCGGCCCGTGCGGAAGCTTCTCGTACGCTCTACTCATCACCTCGCGGAAGCTACGACACTACTTCCGGGGAGTACTCGGTCTCCGTCGTCACCGACTACCCGCTCGGCGACATCCCGAGGAACCCGGACGCCACCGGAAGAATCTCCAAATGGGGCCGTCGAGCTCGGCGCCCTCACCATCGACTTCAAGCCACGCACAGCCATCAAGTCGCAAGCTCTAGTCGACTTCATGGCAGAGTGGCGGGAGAACCGGCCTACCGCTCCCACTGTGCGACCGGAGCATTGGGTGATGTACTTTGACGGCTCACTCAACCTCGAGGGCGCAGGCGCAGGAGTGCTCCTGATCTCTCCAACGGGCGAACAACTAAAGTACGTCCTGCAGATCTTCTGGAAGGTCTCGAACAATGAAGCCGAGTACGAAGCTCTCCTACACGGGCTCCGCCTCGCGGCTTCACTTGGCATCAAGCGGCTACTAGTCTACGGCGACTCCGCAGTGGTCATCAACCAAGTCAACAAGTCCTGGGACCGCAACAAGGAGAACATGGACGCCTACTGCCTAGAAGTCCGCAAGCTCGAGAACAAATTCTATGGTCTCGAGTTCCATCACATCGTCCGCGACAACAACGTTGCAGCGGACGTCCTCTCGAAGCTCGGATCCACCCGCGCCCAAGTACCCGCGGGCGTCTTCGTCCATGAGCTTCACGCGCCATCCATCCCGGAGCCGGCGCCACCGACCACTGCCCCGGCCCATCAACCAGCTGGGCAGGAGGTCATGATGATCGACGTGGACTGGAGGCAACCCTTCATCGACTACCTCAGCGAGCAGAAGGTCCCCTCCGACAAGAACGCAGCCGAACAACTCGTCCGCCGCGCCAAGTCTTACGTCCTCGTCGGCGACAAGCTTTACAAGCGAGGCGCGTCGTCTGGAGTACTCATGAAGTGCGTCCCTCGCGAAGAAGGCAAGGACATCTTGGAGGAGATCCACAAGGGTGTGCGCGCAACCACGCGTCCTCCCGCACGCCGGTCGGCAAGGCCTTCGGCGAGCCTTCTGCGGCCCACGGCCACGGGCGATGCCGAAGAACTCGTCGAAGGTGCCAAGGATGTCGGTTCTTCGCCAAGCGCAACACGTCCCTCGCCTACAAGCTAGTCACCATACCGCCAACCCGGCCCTTTGCCTCGTGGGGGGCTCGACATGATTGGGCCACTACCAAGCGCGCCGGGAGGATTCAACGGGGTGCGGTGGCTATCGACAAGTTCACCAAGTGGATCGAAGTCAAGCCGGTCACATGCCCCAAGGCCGACGAGTACTCGACTTCCCGGATGAACTCGTACACCGCTACGGCTACCCCACCGCATCATCACGGACACCGGGGTCCAACTTCAACAACCACCGAGTCCGGGGAGTACCGCGAGAACAACAGCGGGATCGACGTCAGATACGTCTCCGTCGCCCATCCACGGGCCAACGGACAAGTCGAGCGCGCCAATGGGATGGTGCTCGACGCCCTCAAGAAGCGGCTACATGACGCTGCTAACTCAAAAGGGGGCAAGTGGATCAAGGAACTACCCAACGCACTGCGGGGGCCGCGGACTCAACCATCCAAGCCAACGGGGCAATCCCCCTACTTCCGGTCTATGGCTGCGAAGCCATCCTCCCTGCCGACGTCATATGGAACTCGCCGGCGGTGGAGCACTACGACGAAGGCGTCTCGGAGGACGACAGACGAGTTGATATCGACGGCCTCGAAGAAGCTCGCCGTGCCGCCCTCGTCCAATCGGCAAGGTACCCGGAGGGTGTCCGACGCTACCACGATCGCAACGTCAAGGAACGCTCTTTCAACGTTGGAGATCTTGTCCTCCGCCGTATCCCGAACACGGAAGGACTTCACAAGCTCGGCTCCCCACGGGAAGGCCCCTTCACCGTGGCTAAGGTGACCAGGGCCGGGCTCCTACCGCCTCCAAACACTTGAAGGCGAAGAAGTCAACAACTCGTGGAACGTCGACCAACTCTGTCGATTCTACGCCTAGTCTAAACGACTACTCCGGGGTTCAAGTCCACGCGACTACATCGACACCCCCTTGCCGCGAGCGACCCTCCGGGTCCTGGCTCCAAGTCTCCGGACTACTCTCCTCCAGGTCCAGCCCGTGCGGCTACCTACGGACCCTGGGCTGCAACGAGCATCAAGGACTCTAGCAGCGGTCTACCAAGAGACCACACTCTAAGATCCAGCCCCGCACGGCTACCTACGGATCTGCGATCCAGCCTACACGGCTACCTACGGATCACTCGCTGCAAGCGGCTACCCGCTCCAGCACCACTCAGCTGTAAGCGGCCTCCGGGTCCGGGCGACTACTTGTAATTACGGCCCTGGCCACCCAGGTGTACTTCTTCAGTAATAAAGCTTGATTGTTTATCAACTTCTTTACTGTCTACTCCCTGCTACGGGACCACTAAGCCGAGTACTACTACTCGCACCTACTCCACGATGGGCGCTCCGCACTCTGAGATCGCGGTTACGAGTACTCATTGATGGAACATCACATTTCATTGATATATGAAAAAGTTCATTACAACCGTTTCCTATACAACTACGGCTACTAGCCATCTATGCGGGGCTACCGGAGGTTCAACTTATCGGCTACCTCGCTCCGCGATGGGAGCCATGCGCTCCCGGCAACTGCGCGTCTCGCTCATCCGAGCCGGTTGGCGGCTACCCCGCCGGCGACTACCTCCACGGGGCCTTCGGGAAGTACGACTTCATGAAGGCCGGCCCTGCTTCGGGATTGACTTGGCCATGTGCTTCACGTAGGCGGCCGGCCGGCTTGGCGCCTCACGAAGTCGATCCGCCAACGGAGCGATCTTGGGGCCGCCGGGTGCGGCACCGGGAGCCTCGCGATCGGGAGGGCGGCCTCTTCAAGGTCCTTCGGTGGGCACGGAGCGCCTCGCGGTCTTCGTTCAACTTCGCAAAGATTTGTAGCGGTTGACGAGGTCTCTATCGGATGCAATTCGCAACTCCATGTGCTTCTCGCACTCGAAGGCCGCCTCCTTGTAGTCGAGTTCAAGTACACGGCGGGCTTCTTGCTCCCGGTAGAAGAGATTCTTCATGCCGACCTCCGAGCCCTTCGGTCGCTCCACCGGCTTTCGAGTTTCGCAACACCGGAACACAACAACGGGTCGAGTTTGATGACTCCCAACAAGTACCCGAGCAAGTCAAGAGACATACCTTTATTCTTGTTGCGGAGGCTTTTGTTCTTCCGCACCAGCTCGTCGCCCTTCGCCTGCAAGTCCATCACATCGTTGTGGTACTTGGCGAAGGCGGCGTCAAGCTTCGACTGCATGGCGGCCGCATGCTTCCTCGACTTCATGAGCTGCTCCTCCAGGGCTTCAGCTCGCAGTACCGTGTCGCCGTAGCCTTGCAGTAGATTCGACTTCTCGCGGGATCGCTCCGCGACGTCCTGCACAAGACAAGTTCAAGTCAAGCAGAGTACTCAACGCAAAGGGCTGACTACTAGGGAGGCAACGGCCACGTACCTTCATCCACTGTTCGGCTCGCCGCATCGCCTCCAGATGCTGCGCCAACACCGCCGGCTCGACGAGATCGTCGGCAGCGCCTCAATCCCGCCACGGCTACTCGACGTAGCCTCCGTCATTGGCGCCGAGCGGATAGGCTCCGCGTCTTGGATCTCGGGAGATCGGATCGCCACCTCCAGGGCAACCCCCGGCGACGTGGTAGCCGCCTCCCCCTCGGCGGACTTCTCGACGGTTTCCCGCATGGGCTCGGGGGGCTCCTACGGCGGCCTGCGGGGCTTACGGTGTCAACTCACTCGCATCGGCACCCCTGCGGGGATGTCACCTCCTTCGGCGCCCGTCACCAAGGAACATGCGCATCGGTATCTACGACTACTCTTTTTGGGGCTCTATAGCTTCGGGAGGAGTACGAACCTTCGACTACGACCGCCTGCGGCGGCGGCGCTTCGGCAGCGGGGGCTCGGTCGCGGTTTGGGCCTGCGGAGCGGGCTCCTCGACGGGGCGGCGCGGCCTTTCCCCGCCTCTGCCGCCGTGGGCTCCTCTCCGTCCCGGCTCAAGTCCGTGGATTTTCTCGCGCAAGTATCCACGAGAGGATCATCGGATAAAATCGACTACTACAATGAGTACTACTCATGAAGGCGTGGTACTTACAAGTTCGACCGGACGATAGTCACGGCCGGAGCACCGAGGATGCTGGCGATATCAACCAGTCCACCCTCGGCGGGCGTTTCTTCCTCCGCCTCTCCGACTACCGCCTCCTCTACGGCGGCGGCGGCCGGCGCGGCTTTTCGCGCCCCTGCGGCTTCCACCTCTTCAGCGGCGGCGGTCGCGGGTACTCGCTCCCTTCGGGGGCGGGGGGGCGGCGCTCCGACCGCGCCGAAGTTCTTCGACGGGGGGGGGCCGGACTTCGGCTTCCGGCCGGTTCCCCCACCGTGGGCCACATGCCGTCATCGCCTTCCTCCACGGGCTCGCCGGCGGCCTCTCCTGCACAGAAGGACGACTACTCGTCAACACCGTACTCGATCACCGGGTACTCGACTACTTTGCTCAAGATGACTTACCTCCGGAGGCGTGGTCTCTGAGACCTTCATCTTCTTTGCTACCCGCTTCTTGGCGGGGTTGCGCGGCTTCCTCGGCGGCGCGGCAAGGCTAGCCTCCCGTGCTAGCGGGAGGGTCTTGGATGAGAGGTACATGAGGCAAGCCGGACGGCTAAACCTCGACCGCACCGGGAAGCGATCTGCGGCGTCTCCTCGTCTTCTTCGTCATCGGAGGTATCCTCCACGATGACGGGATCGTCGTCGTCTCCGACTACTCGGCGCTCCTTCACCTTCTCCACCGTTGGGATCTCAATTCCGCTCGGTGGTGGCCGCGGCTCGGAGACAAACCGCTTCACATCATCCGCGCAAAAAACACAAAAGCGTCGGCAACTCGCTACAAGTGCCTACTACTCGACGAGGGGGGTACGGCTACTTACCTCGTTGGGCGGGCGCGCGGCGGAGTACTCCTCGACGGGGGCACGCCGTGTACTCCGCATGTCCTTGAAGATCCTCGACAACCTCTCGATGATGTCGTTGTCCTCAATTTCGCCCCCGCATCCGCGACGTGTCGTCGTCGCCGGTGTACTCGAAGCCCATCGTATCCCTCGCCATCGGCGGCCGGATCCGGCGCTTCATGAAGCTGAAGGCCACGTGTTCGGCCCTCAGTCCCGCATCCCGCAGAGTCTTGATGTGTCCTAGCAACTCCGGGAGCCGGAGCCCCTCCCCGCATGGTGGGCTCCGTGTTCCACCACTCTTGGTGTACGGGCCGCCGCCCGCTCGGCTTCGGTAGCTCGGGATGGTGGTTCGTGATGTAGAACCACCTCGTCTTCCGGTCGGTGTTGGAGTCCACGAGCTTGTACGCCGAGTGCTCGCTCCGCGGCATCCTCCCTCGGACCGGATCCCGCCCCCTCCGACTACTGCGGGGTTGGAGGCGCCGGGGCCGCGACTTCACGCGGAAAAACTTCGGAAGAGAATCCGGTGCGGTTTGATTCCCAAGAAGGCTTCGCGAGAAGTGGACGAAGACGGAAGTGTGGAAGATACCGTTGGGGTTCAAGTTGAGGTACTCGATGCCATAGTACCTGAGAAGCCCCTTGAAGAAGTCACTCGGCGGGAGCGCAAGACCGCGCTCCACGAAGCGCGAGAACATCGGGATCTCGTCTTGTGCCTTCTCCATCGGATAGGGATCTCCTGCGGCGGATCTCCACATGTCGATCTCCTTCTCCCCGATGAAACCGCCGTTCGGCGGGGGTCGCAAGTCTTCGGTCTTCACCTTCGATTTTTTCCACTCGCGGCTTGGGTCGGCGCGCGGCGGAGATGTGGGCGGCGCCGCTCCGTGCCGGCCGCGGCAGCCTCTGCATGGCTCCTCTTCTTCCCGCCGGCTTTCGACGTCTTCGACGGGGGACGGCTTCATCCTCCAAGAACAGGGGAGTCTTCACTCGCATCCGCTCGGGGGCTACCCTACGGCTTTCGGGTGGCGATGCGCTCGGATCTACTACGGCGGCGGTGCTCGGCTGGAGTGGATTTACTTCACGATTCAAGTGGCGAATGACCGCGGCTCACTTGGGTGAAAAACCCTAAGGGTTTCGGCTTGTATTTATAAGCCAAAACACCTCCGTAACGGGCGGCTGAATAAGTTCATGCGCGGGCGACTCGGGCGGCCGCGCGTGACTCTTCGTATTCTACTAGTCGACGCGCCTCATCTCGGGGGCTCGGCTACTTCTACTCGACTACCGGGACGCGGCTAGTCTCAAGAGCATCTCAGGACACATTCTCCAAGAAGACCCTTCAATTCGAGAGGAAGTACTCGACTCAAGGCTCGGGGGCTCCGTGCCACGTGTCCTTCGGTTTTTTCTCTCCGGATTTTTCGGGATTTTCTCGCCAAGACTTCGGATAGATCCTCAGCCAGAGCCCGCGGCTCGAGGCTCGGGGGCTACTCCACGTGGATGGCGGTTCTGCAAATCGCATCTTCTTGACGGCTCCGGCTTCAAGACAAGGCAGGCATTTTTGAAGACCTTCGAAGGCGGATTTCGGGGACGCTTGGGACTACTCGAGAAGACTTCAAGATTGCTCAAACATCGGTGGAGTACATTCCAGCCTCGGGATGCTTCGACTACTCTTGAGGACTTTTGACTTGTAGCACTCAGGGACGCTTGAGGACTACTTGTTAAGGCCTTCAAGACTACTTGAAGCTATCCTTCTCGACTACAAAGTACTCGGGGGCTTGTCGTATGGACCTCCCTGGGCCCACTACCTCGGTGGGTACCAGGACCGACTACTCGGTGGGCCCCTGGGACTACCCGGCTTGCGCTACACGGCACCTGAAGGCGTGGAGCACAAGGACAACACAGGAGTAGTACTCGGTTAGGACTCTGTACACGTTCCGCACTGTGTAGAGGTCTCCTAGACGTACTCGACTAGTACTCCTTCCCTACTCCGACTTGTAACCCTGCCTCCCGGACTATATAAGGCGAGGCAGGGACCGATCTCAGGATCACCTCATCCAATCTCAACTCACGGCGCACTATTGCACCATCCCGTAATCGTGCCCTATCAATCCGAGCTACGCGGCATACGGGACGTAGGGTATTACGCACCTCGCGGCCCGAACCTCGTCTAAATTGTGTGCCACGTGCCTCTTCCTTCGAGTTACCGATCTCGGCGAGTCACATTCATCTACTTCGGGTACTCCCCGTAGTAGGTTGCCGGTCCAAAACACCGACAAGCCCCTTCTTGAACATCTCTTGCTTTTTGGAGTCTTTATCCACCTCCTCGGGGGCATAGCGTGCCAGCTCTATGAACTGGTACGTGTATTCCTCCACAGACATGTTGCCTTGGCGGAGTTCGCGGAACTCATCTGCCTTCCGCTTTAGTGTGGCCTCCGGGATGTGGTAGCGGCGGAACTCCTCCACGAATTCATCCCATGTGATGGCGGAGGGATCCTTGGCTGCGGCGCAGTAATTCTCCCACCAGGCTAGGGCTGTCCCGGTGAGTTGGTGAGCTGCCAGGAGAACCTTGTCATGGTCCTCGCAGTGGAGGGGCTCCAGTTCCCTCAGGATGGCTCTCAGCCAATCGTCAGCGTCCAAAGGATTCCACCGACCCGCCGAAGGTGGGCGGCTTAGTCGCGAGGAACTCGATCGGCTTCTCGTTCATGCTCATGGCACGGGGTCTTGGACGGTTGATGGCATTGAAGATAGCCTCCATCAAGACGTCTGGTTGGCCAAGACTTGAGCCAAGTCAATAGGAGGGGGTGGTGGTGGCGGGACCACGTTTTCTCCTCCATCTTCATTTTGGTTAACCTCTGTTCGGGGAGACGCTCCCTCCGATCGGCTTGCGATCCCTCGACATCCGACCAGGTGGGTCCCGACGGGCGCCACGGAAACCATCTCGTAAAGAAGCGGGTTTCTAAGAGATCTAGTTTTATGTGATGTTTAAGTGGATTATAACGGATTTCTTTTTGAAAAAGGCGAGATTTATCTCGCGGGTAAGCACACAACAAGCACATAGCAAACAAGCAAACACAAACAAGTTTTTATTACAAACCGGTGAGGAGGATACATCCCGACTACGCGGACACACTACACGGCTAAAGGCTAAGGGCGCGACTTGGACCGGCACGGCTTCATTCCCCGGGTCTTGGGGCACACTACTCGCGAGGGGAGCCGTCTTCTTCGGGGTCGAGTGTTCTTCCGGTGGGATGAGCAGCGCTCGTCATCGTTTCCGCCTTCGGGGTCTCCGTTTTCCGGGGCCGTGTCGCGGCTTTAGTGGTAGCCGTTGGGGGTTCGGTGACCGCTGGTGGTCTTGGTGGGACTTCTATGGCTCCTCCCCATCCTACAAGGGGTGTTCCCGGCAGGACTTGAGGTTCTCCAATGGCCGGAACCGGCGTTCCGCCGTGGGTCCATTCTTGCATGCGTTGGTCCCGGATCCTTCGAGGCTTTCCGGGCAACGGCTTCACCGCTATGGCTGCTGCGGTCCTCGCTTCGGCTTGAGCCACTCGGACTTGGTGCATTCGCACCGTGACTTCGGCTTGCTCGGCCGCCTGATCCGTTCCCTCAAGTGTCCGGCTTTGGTCATCAAAAAGCTTGTCCGGGGAGACAAGGTAGGCGACTACGTGGTACGGCGGGTCTTCTTGGTGGCGGCGTCGCTCCAAGTTCCTCATGCGGGCCTGCCAAACTGGGGTCCTGATGGCGGGAGGGAAGTACCTCATCGGTGTGGGGACGAGGTGCTCTTCGTAGATTCGGCACAGGTAGCGGAGGGCTTTTCTGAGGGCCAAAGGATAGGTATCCCGGTGTCGGAACCCTGTGGCGGTCACGCGCCACGGCTCGATGTTGGTGTGGCGGTTGCTTCTAGCGACGGAGAGGACCACTCTACAGCGAAGAGTGCCGAGTTGCTCGTACTCTCTCGCCGTAGTACCTAGGGCGCTCGGTGATAGCGAGGTGCTCCGGGGAGTGGATGAGCGAGGGCGAGCAAAACCAGGCTCCTCCTGGCACACGCCTTGGGTCCATCCATCTTCCGCCATCTGAAACAAAGATAGGGTTGAACAGGTTGTGGTGGGGTACAAAAGATGGATAACTTTATTTAGTAGGAAGGTTGGGGTACATCCTTCGGGGTACACTTATTATTACTAGGACTCAACTTCTAGCCTAACACACCCTAGTCTTATCCTCATGGTGATTCTTCCTCTAGCTCGGATACGACGCTTCTTCAGTGGAAGATCTTGCTCCAGTATCTCATCCTCAGTCTGAGTTCCTTTGTCCCAGTGGGTTTCTTCGGGTTCATTCTCTTCGCTCTCCGGCTCCTTCATCTCTGCTTCTACGCTCCTTCAGTTCATCCCATAGGGCTTTATGGGCCAACAGCGTGCGCTCTCTTTCCACGAGGTATTCTTGCTTGGTGTTGTGTAATTCAACTTCGCTATGGTTGTCTTCACCCTTTCTAGTTCTATCCTCGTTCTCGCTCTTTCCGCCCGTCGATGCGCCGGCCCTGCGGGCTTGCTCTCGATAAAGGTGGTCTAGGCCTCTCGAGGTATATGGATAGGTGGGAGGCGCCTCTTCTAAGTCTTCTTCCTCTCGTTCCAAACCTCTCATGCGATCAATCCACGAGCGTCCTCTTCCTCGGAGGGTGGAAAGAATCCCATTGGAGTCCTTCGGAGGTGCTGTCTATAAACCACTCGTAGGCGACGCGGGGCCTTCCGAGCGGCCTTGGGGTAGGTGTCGGCAAAGCGAAAACCGGTGGCGTTGACGAACCATGGCTCTATGTCGGGGTAAAGCGTGCTCCTTCCCACAAAGATCGGCGGCTTACACCGAAGGGTGCCGAAGCGTTCGTACTCCCGGTAGACGAACTGCGGCGGATCCCTTACTCCGACGCGCTCTAGGCCGAGTAGCAACAGATTAGGGAGGCCGAGTGGACGGGGCAAATTCCACCGTTCCACTCGGGGTTAGGCATGCGGAAGCAAGCAAGAATCAAGGTAAGGATTTGAGAAAAGGTGAGTTTAGCAAAGGAAAGGTTAGAGAGGGCCGGAGGAGGTCTCGTATCCTAGGGGTCATGTCCTACGGCCAACCTACGGCTGCGATACCACCGAAGCATCCCCTCATCGGAGAGGTGACCAAATGTGACACAAATACCGGTCCCGGGAGGCTGGTAGCACATTTATTACAACGGGTGGAATCGAGTCTTTTACATTACGGTTACAAAAAGGGCACGGTAGTGCCAACGCTACAATGAACGAGCACAAACGCTAGCGACCACACTACGATAGCAAAGGCTTCCATAGCCTCCTCGAGTACCACACCATGGAAGCTTTCGGTAGGGCCCCGGTACACGAGGCACGGTTGGGTGTAGGGCACAACCTACTCAACGTCTTCGGGGATGTAATCGGGATCCTCCTCGTAACATAGTTAGTAAACAAGAGTGAGTACATACGTACTCGGCAAATCCAACCCCACCCACGGAGGGGCTTATAAGCAGTATCATGCATAAGGTATAACAAGGATCAGGTTAAGGTTCATTTTGCAAACTTACACATGCAGGGGTTCATTTCAAAAAGGTTTTCGCAAATCATTTTCATAACCCAAGTAACTCACTTGTTTTAGGAAAACCACTGTGGATCTACCGGACTTCCCGTCCGTCGTAGCCCAGGCACACAGCCACACACTTCACCCAGAAAACAACTCACGCCAGAAAACATCCCATCCCAAACACTAGTTTTTGTGACCACACCGTGACTCGTCCAATACCGTGGACACGGCTATTCGAATAGGTTTGACACTGCGAGAGGTTGTACATCTTTACCCACAAGTAGGGTACGCGTCACACGGACACCTCGGCGCCGGTACGGATCCTATCATAGCCATTACCCACCTTAGCTAACACTACGAGCCACCACGAAAGCACCCAAGGGGTTATCCCACATAACCGGGGCGTACCTCACACAGAGCGTACCCCTACTCCTTGGTCTCCCGCCGCTCACCCGCACACCAGATGGCAAGTAGTTTAACTAGTGGGGTTTATGCTAAGCCGTTGCCACATACAACGGTCGAGTGGTTGTACGATCATTTGGGTCAGGTGAGATGTCACGCAACCCGGTCCTTAACCGACAAGATGGACAACTCCCAACACGCTCAACCACACGGTACGAGCTCACCCATACTCCTCACGACACACACGTCCATCCCGTCTACCCAGTTCTTTACTCATTTTCCAAACATATCCCATTTCCATTTTTAAAGCACTCACACATTTTGAAAGCACTCACACATTTTAAAGCACTCATTTAGGCCAAAACAAGGTTCAATCATAGCAATCAAGGGTGGCTATCCTACCATGTTTTGCAGTAAAACAATATGCAATTTATAAAACGGGTATAGGGTATATTTATAAAACTAGGACAGAAGCATGCATCAAAGGATGAGGTTGAACTTGCCGTCTTCGAAGTCTTCGGGGAGTGCCGGCTCGGCGTTCGGGACCTCGGGCTCCTGCTCGCAGTAGTCGGCTTCGATCTCGGCTCGGGGGTACCTTCCTCCGTCTACTCCGTCGGCTATAGCGCACACACAAGCAAGCAATATTAGCACACACGTTTCCGGCCGAGCTCGGGGAGGGGGAAGTGAGTGGAGAGGGGCTATATATAAGCCCTAGGGGGTGGTGGTTCAGTGGTGTACCACAGGGGAATAGCGGGGCGAGGTCTGGGTTTAATCATAAATGTTGGGTCACGGGGGTGGTATAGGAGTTAGGGACCTATTAGCAATCCCTACAAATGGTAAGAAGGGTGTTTATGCTAATATAATCTAAGTTAGAGTCATTTTGTAATTTATTCTAGGGTATAACGGTGTTTAACCTTTGATTAACTATTAACCCGGGGACTTATTTGGAAAGAATAAAGAGAAATAGGAAAGATGGGCTCGGTTTGAAGGAATAAAGGGGAGACGGGGCCTAATAGCAAAACGGCCTTCTTCCTCCCCCCTCCCACTCGAGACGAACGAGAAGGGGGGGGGGCGCGGCGTGGCCGGCGGCGGCGGGGGGTCCCTGCCGGCGGCTCCCGCCCGCGGCGGCGGCCTAGGGGTAGGGGAAAACGGAGAGGGGGAAGAGAGGATCCCAACCCCGCACTCACCTTAGGCTATTAGGCTCGGTGGAAGTGGCTTGGCGGCGGCTCACCGAGGGAGGCGGCGGCGCTAGGGGGGGCGGCGGTGCTCTAAAGCTTAGGCAAGGGGAGGACGGTGGTCTTGGTGTGGTGCGACGGCCCGGTGGGCGGCCGGCTCCTTTTATAGGCGGCGAATGGCGGTTCGGCGGCCGAGCTCGAGGAGCTTCCAGGGGCATCCATGGCGGTGGGGAAAAATCTCACCGTTGACGATTTCCGGCGGGGCTGTGGCCGACGACCTCGGTGGGGGCGGCGTATCGCGTGATTGGACACGTCGTGCGGGCGCGGGGCGAGGGCTTCGCCGGCCGATGGGGAGTTGACGGCTCGTGCCGGGGGCATTAATGGCGGCCGGCGGTCTCCCGGCGGGCGCGGGGCGGCGGGGCCAAGGTGGCGTGCGGATGGGGTGCTTCTCGCCGGTCCCGGTGGCGTGCGGGGGGTGTGGATGTGCCGCGCGCGCGGGCCCGGCCGGTGGTGGCGGGGGCGCCGGTCGGGCGCCGCCCGGTCGCGCGGGGGAGGCGGGGGGAAAAAGAGGAGAGAAGGGGGGGGTCACGGTGGGCGCGGCCCGGCGTGCGCGTCGGCGGGCCGCCCTCCGCGCCGCGGCGAGGTGCGGGCCGGGGGTCAACCCGGTGTCGGCTCCGGCCGGGGGCGCGGGGGGCCGGCCGCGGGCGGGGCGCGCGGTCGGGGGGAGGGGAGCGAGGGGAAGAAGAAGGAGGGAAGAAAAGAAAAAGGAAAAGGAAAAGGAAAAGGAAGAAAGGAGAGGAAAGAAGGAAAATGAAAAAGAGAAAGAAAAAGAAAAGGAAAAGAAGGGAAGGAAAAATAAGAAGAGAGAGAGAAAAATAGGAGAAGGGATTTTGGAAAATCCGGAAAATTGTCGGGGAAATTTGGGGAGGGTTTCGCGGGGGTTTGTCCCGGTTTTCGGGCGTCGACGCATTTTCACGGGACGGCGGTGATGGCGAGGCGGACCGGTCATCGGGACCGCGGCGTGCGCGGGGGATTCCCGGCCGGTGGCCGACCGCGGCGTTGGGAAGGCGCGCGGGGGTGCGGCCGAGGTGCGGTGCCGGCGGGATTCGCGGCACGCGCGTCGGGGGGGGAGAGAGAGGGGGAAAACGGTGGCTAGGGTTTGATTGATAATTGAGCTCGGCGGGTCGGTTTTGAAAATACGGATGATTTCTCGGGTGATTTATTTATAGCTAAAAACGCGGGCGTTACACTCAATCTCCGGTAGCCCGTAATAGTTAGTTAGTAGCCAAGTTTGTACAAAAACAATTGAAATGTAATTGCTTAAGTATCAATGAAAGAAAATTTCCAAGCAATGAGTACTCGCAGTCGCGATCTCAGAGTGCGGAGCCCCATCGTGGAGTGGATGCGAGTAGTCGTACTCGGCGGTAGTACCGTTGAGGGGAAGTAGACAAGTAAATAAGTTGATTAATGATCAAGCTTTATTTACCGAAGAAGTACACACGGATGGCCGGGGCCGTAGTTACGAGTAGTCGCCCGGACCGGAGACCGCTTACACCGAGTGGTGTTAGGGCGAGTAGCCGCTTACAGAAGCAGATCCGTAGGTAGCCGTGTAGGCCGGATCTTAGAGTATGGTCTCTTAGTAGACCGTCGCTAGAGTCCTTTGTCGCTCGTCGCGGCCCGGGATCCGTAGGTAGCCGCTCGGGCCGGATCCTGGAGAGGAGTAGTGCGAGAGGCGGGGCCGGGACCCGGAGGCCGCTTACGGCGGAGGGGTGTTGATATAGTCGTGTAGACTTGAACCCCGGAGTAGTCGTGTAGACTAGGCGTAGAATCGACAGAGCTGGTCGACGTTCCACGAGTTGTTGGTGTCTTCGCCTTCAAGTGTTTGGAGGCGGTAGGAGCCCGGCCCAGTCACCTTTGCAACGGTGAAGGGACCTTCCCAGGGGGAACTGAGCTTGTGTAGTCCTTCCGTGTTCTAGATGCGGCGGAGGACAAGATCTCCAACGTTGAAGGAGCGTTCCTTGACGTTGCGATCATGGTAGCGTCGGATACCCTCTAGGTACCTTGCCGACCGGACGAGGGCGGCGCGGCCGAGCTTCTTCGAGGTTGTCGATGTCAACTCATCCGTTGTCTTCGAGACGCCTTCGTCGTAGTGCTCCACTGCCGGTGAGTTCCATATGACGTCGGCAGGGAGGATTGCTTCGGAGCCGTAGACCAGGAAGTAAGGCGATTGCCCCATTGGCTTGGATGGCTGAGTCCGTAGCCCCCAGAGTGCGTTGGGTAGTTCCTTGATCCATTTGCCTCCTTTAGAGTTAGCAGCATCGTGTAGCCGCTTCTTGAGAGCGTCGTGCACCATCCCATTGGCGCGCTCAACTTGTCCGTTGGCCCGAGGATGGGCAACCGAGATGTATCATACGCCGATCCCGCCGAGTCTCGCGGTACTCCCGTAAGCGGTGGTTGTTGAAGTTGGAGCCCAGATCTGTGATGATGTGGTGGGGTAGTCCGTAGCGGTGTACGAGTTCATCCGAGAAGTCGAGAACTCTATCACCTTGGGGCATGTGACCGGCTTGACCTCGATCCACTTGGTGAACTTGTCGATGGCCACCAGTACTGCGTTGAAACCACCGGCGCGGTTGGCGGTGGCCCAATCATGTCGAGCCCCCGGCGGGCAAAGGGCCGGGTTGGTGGTATGGTGACTAGCTTGTAGGCCGGGACGTGTTGCGCTTGGCGAAGATGCGGCATCCCCGGCACCTTCGACGAGTTCTTCGGCATCGCCCGGGGCCGTGGGGCCGCAGAAAGCTCGCCGGAAGGCCTTGCTGACCAGCGTGCGTGAGGACGTGTGGTTGCCGCAGACGCCCTTGTGGATCTCCTCCAAGATGTCCCTACCTTCTTCCCGAGGGACGCACTTCATGAGTACTCCAGAAGATGTGCCCCGCTAGTAAAGCTTGTCTCCAACGAGGACGTAGGACTTGGCGCGGCGGATGAGCTGCTCGGCCGAGTTCTTGTCGGAGGGAACCTTCTGCTCGCTGAGGTAGTCGATGAAGGGTTGCCTCCAGTCCACGTCGATCATCATGACCTCCTGTCCAGCTGGTGGGTGAGCTGGGACAGTGGTCGGTGGCGCCGGCTCCGGGATGGATGGCGCGTGAAGCTCATGAACGAAGACGCCCGCTGGTACTTGAGCGCGGGTGGATCCAAGCTTCGAGAGGACGTCCGCTGCAACATTGTTGTCGCGGACGATGTGGTGGAACTCGAGACCATAGAACTTGTTCTCGAGCTTGCGGACTTCTAGGCGATAGGCGTCCATGTTCTCCTTGTTGCGGTCCCGGGACTTGTTGACTTGGTTGATGACCACTCGCGGAGTCGCCGTAGACTAGTAGCCGCTTGATGCCCGGTGAAGCCGTGAGGCGGAGCCCGTGTAGGAGAGCTTCGTACTCGGCTTCGTTGTTTGAGACCTTCCGGAAGATCGCGGGACGTACTTGAGTTGTTCGCCCGTTGGAGAGATCGAAGTACCCCCGCACTCGCGCCCTCGAGGTTGAGTGAGCCGTCGAAGTACATCACCCAATGCTCGGTCGCATGGTTGGAGTAGGTAGGCGGTTCTCGCGCCACTCCGCCATGAAGTCGACTAGCGCCGCGACTTGATAGCAGTGTGTGGCTTGAAGTCGATGGTTAGGGCACCAAGCTCGACTTCCCACTTGGAAATTCTTCCGGTAGCATCTTGGTTCCGTAGGATATCGCCGAGCGGGTAGTCGGTGACAACGGAGATCGAGTACTCCCGGAAGTAGTGTCGTAGCTTCGCGAGGTGATGAGTACCGCGTACGGGAGCTTCGCACGGCCGATAGCGTGCCTTGGACTACGATAGAACCTTGCCGACGAAGTAGAGCGGGCGCTGGACTGGGTAGGCGTGACCGACTTCCTGCCGCTCCACGACGATGGCGATGCGACCACGTGAGTAGTCGCGGCGAGGTAGAGCGAAGAGTCGCTCGCCCTTGTGAGGAGCCGTGAGGATCGGTGGCTTCGATAGGAAGTCCTTGAGCTAAGCAAGGGCTTGATCCGCCTCTGGAGTCCACACGAACTTCTCTTGATGCTTGAGTAGTTTGAAGAAGAGGAGCCCCCGTTCTCCGAGCCTCGAGATAAATCTGTTCAGTGCCGCCATGCACCGGTCGAGTTACGGACGTCTTTGATGCTCGTGGGAGCTTTCATGCTGGTGATGGCAGAGATCTTCTCGGGGGTTGGCTTCGATGCCGCGCCGGGGCGATGATGAAGCCGAGTAGCTTGCCCGAAGGTACGCCGAAGATGCACTTGTTCGGGTTGAGCTTCCAGCGGTACTCGCGCAGGGATGCGAAAGTCTCTTCAAGGTCGTCGATGAGGGTGCGGAGTCTCCGGTCTTGACGACCACGTCATCCACGTAGGCTTCGACGTTCTTGTTGAGTTGCCTCTTGAAGCGGCCCGGATAGCTCGTTGATAGGTGGCGCCGGCGTTCTTCAACCCGAAGGACATGGTCGTGTAGCAAGACGCGCCAAACGGGGTGATGAACGCGGTCTTCTCCTGGTCTTCTTCCTTGATCGCGATCCGGTGGTACCTCGAGTAGCGATCGAGGAAGCGAGAGCGAGTCGCGGCCCGCCGTGGAGTCGATGACTTGATCAATCCGCGGCAACCCGAAGGGGTCCTTGGGGCAGTTCTTGTTGAGATCGGTGTAGTCGACGCACATCCTCCACTCGTTCGTGTTTTTCTTGCGGACGAGGACGGGGTTGGCAAGCCACTTAGGATGGAAGACTTCTCTGATGAAGCCGACCACGAGTAGTTTGGCGAGTTCCTTCTTGATGGCGTCCCGTCTGTCATCGGCAAAGCGTCGGGAGGTGTTGTCTCTTGGGAGTGGCCTTAGAATCGACGTTGAGGCAGTGCTCAATCAGCTCCCTGAGCACTCCTGGCATGTCCGCTGGCTTCCACGCGAAGATGTCGCGGTTAGCCCGAAGGAAGCTAATGAGCGCGTCTTCCTATTTGGGGTCGAGGCCGGCCCCGATGGTGGTGGTCTTGCTGGGATCGCCCGTTCCGAGGTCGATTGTCTTGACGAGAACCTCCTCAGGTGGCTGAGGCTTGTTGGCGCTGTCAGACTTCTCTGGGATGTCGAGTTCACTTATAGCAAGCTTCTTCGACGTAGCGTAGACCTCCATCATCGCATTGGGTACTTGATTTGTAGAGGCGATCTCCACGGCTTTTGTATCGTAGTCGTGGGAGATCTTCAAGTCCCCTTGGAGAGACAGTACACCCGTTGGGCTTGGCATCTTGAGTACCAAGTAGGTGTAGTGGGGCACCGCCATGAACTTGGCGATGGCCGGTCTGCCGAGGATGGCGTGGTAGGAGGTCTCGAAGTCCGCGACCTCGAACTTGATGTACTCGGTACGGTAGTTGTCCCGAGACTCCCCGAAGGTAACTGGCAGGACCACTGAGCCCAGTGGAATAGCCGCGTTGCCAGGGACGATGCCGTAGAAGGGCGTGTTTCTCTTGGTAAGCATGTGAGTGATGTCGAGCTTCATTTTCTTCAAGGTCTTGGTGAAAAGGATGTTGAGCCTGCTTCCACCATCAATGAGCACCTTGTTGAGCTTGGAGCCCGCGACCACTGGCTTCAGGACGAGGGGGAACCGTCCTGGTTCGGAGAAGCTGGTCCATTGATCCGCGCGGGAGAAGGTGATGGGTACCTCCGACCACCTGAAAGGGGTCGGGACCATTGGTTTAATGGACATGACTTCACGACGGGTAGCCTTCGCTCCCCGCCGCCGGGTAGCTCGCCGAAGAGGACGTTGACGGTCTTGTCGGGCTCCCGGAAGTCGTTGTTGTCGCCGTCCTTCTTCTTGCCCTTTTGGTCGTGAGGGTGCGGTGGCTGCGGTGTATCCTTGAGTGCATGCCCGAGTTGGTAGCACTCGCTCGGTGGTGTGGTTGCCGTCTTGGAAGAAGTCGATGACCTCCTTGTCGGTGACGTCGACGACGGTAGTGCGCTTGTCGAAGAAGCGGCGCATGTACTTGCGGAGGGTCTCGCCTTGTTCTCGCTTGATCATGGCCGGGTCCATGCGAGTACCGATTGGCCCATGGAGCCCGCGAAGTTGCCGGTGAAGCGCTCCTTCGACTGGTCCCACTTGTCGATCGAGTGCTTGTCCGGCGACTCGAGCCATGTGAGTGGAGCTTGGTCCGGGCGAAGGGGAAGTAGAGGCACTTGGTGTCGTTGTTGCCGCCGGCCGTTCTCGATGGAGAGGGCGTAGCACCCGAGCCACCGGATGGGGTCCGCTTCACATCGTACTTGGTGATCCCCAAAGGCTTGAACTTGTCGGGGAGGAGCAAGTTGCGAAGTCGAGGTGAGAAGGCGGGGAAGCCGTTGCCGTCGCCGCGGTGGTCGACTTCTTCCGCCGCAGCCTCCTCAATCTTCGGCGGGCATCGTACCCGCACCGTGAGGCGCCGAAGCATGGCCGTTCGCGTGGCCTCGGCCGCCGCGACCGCCACCGCCGTCGGCCCTCCTATTGGCTCCATGGTTGGAGCTTCCGCCGCCGCCGCCACCGCCGTCGGGGTCGTGGCCGCCGCCGCCGGCCGGAGCGCGGTGGGGGACAACCTCGCGGTTGCTGTTGTGACGCTGTGGAGGTCCGCCGGCGTTGGAGCGATGACGGTTCGGCTCGGCTGGGAGCTCAGCTCGAGTACGGTTGGGACCGTTGCCAGCGCTGCGACTTGTAGCCTCGTTGTCGCGTTGCCTGGTGGGAGGAGGTTGGTTGACCCTGTTGTCGACTCGCATGAAGTAGGCATCTTCAGCTAGCTTGGCGATGACCTCTCCAGCGCGTATGCCCTGAGCCTGGCGTGTGATCGCTGTGATCGACATGAGGCATTGCTCAGGGGTGGTGTGTACTCTGCTCTCGACTGCCTCGAGAGCTTCCGCAAAGTTGCGGACGGGGAAGTTGTCGCGGAGGCGCCGACGACGTTCGCTGCGCTTCTGGTTACGCTCGCGTCGAGCGTCTCTGTCTACAGGGTTCTCGTTTGGTGGAGCATCAGCAGAGAGCTCGTCGGAGGAGATGTCTTCCAGGTACTTGTCTTGAGCCGTCCCTGAAGGCCCTGGGGTGTCGCGGCAGCCATGAAGACTTGGCGATCGGGGGTGCCAAGGCTGGACTCAGAAGGTGCCACCTCGGTTGGTGTGTTTAGCGTGAGTCTCCACTTATCAGGTCAGCAGGCTTGCGGTCTGGCAAGTAGACGAATCTCCCGGCCGGTGTAGATGTTATAACCAGCCCAGAGGCCGGCCCTGACAAGGGATGCTCAGTAGAGTTGTCCTCGGACTCAGGCTCCTCAGGGTTCAACCCGAAGTCGAACTCATATGCGGGGTTCGAGTAGAACTCGGATAGAGGGTTGGAGTCCGAAGCGTGACCGGGGGCGGTGTCGGAGTCCGAGTTGTACTCGGGTACGGGCTCCTTGCCGGCCGGCGCGAAGAGGGGAGCCCCCGTGCGGGCCCGGCTGGGGATGCGGGGGCCACGCGCGGAGCGCTCACGAGGTGAGGGGACCACCTGCGATGGCTGAGCAGCCGGCTCGCATGCGATGGCCCATAGTGACGTCGAGTTCGAGTTGGAAGCGGACTCGAGCTCTAAGTCAGCGTGATGGTTGAAGAGCGAAATTTCGCCGAACTTGCCGGCGAGTTCGCCTGTGACGACTTCTGGAAGCGTCACGAGGCCAGTCTTCGGGTTGGGCGGCATGGTGAGGCGGCGCTGGAAAGAGCCCGCGCCGCTCCGCGGTGCGGACCCGTGCGCCGAACACGAAGGTGTCGCCGCGGGCCGAAGGCGACGGTTGGCTTGAAGTAGACGGGAGCCGTCGAGTTCGCCATGTGATCTCGGGTGAGAGCCCCTACCCGGCGCGCCGCCCGTGTCGGTGTTTGAGACCGGCAACCTACTAAGGGGAGTACCCGAAGTAGATGAATGTGGCCTCGCCGAGATCGGTAACTCGAAGGAAGAGACACGTGGCACACAATTTAGACAGGTTCGGGCCGCGAGGTGCGTAATACCCTATGTACTGTATGCTGCGTAGCTCTGGATTGATTGGGCACGATTACAAGATGGTGCAATAGTGCGTCGTGGGTTGTATGAGATGAGGTGTGTTGAGATGATCCTAGAGACCGGTCCCTGCCTCGCCTTATATAGTCCGGGAGGCAGGGTTACAAGTCGGAGTAGGGAGAGAGTACTAGTCGAGTACGTCTAGGAGTCTTCCATACAGTGCAGGACACGTATAGCTTCCTATCCGAGTACTTCTCCTCCGTAGTCCTTGTGCTCCACGCCTTCAGGTGCCGTGTAGCGCAAGCCGGGTAGTCCCAGGGGCCCACCGAGTAGTCGGTCCTGGTACCCACCGAGGTAGTGGGCCCAGGGAGGTCCATACGACAAAACCTCAATTCAAACTCCGACAAGGCTAAAATCCATTTGCCAATCCTTCCATTCAAAATCGGCATAGACAACATGTGTTTATGTACATAAAATTTTGAATGTACAACGCATTCGACATTCAACGGATAGTGCCGAAACTTTGTACATGAGTAATAAACACATAAGCAAAGCTTCTTTGCAGTTGAATATCTTGTCTCAGGATCAAGCAATTTTCGGCTAAGATATGCAACCACTCTTTCTTTCCCTTCAAATTCTTGTATGAGGGCCGATCCAATGGTTTGGGTATCGGCCGTCACATACAACTTAAAAGGCTTGTTCAATTGTGGAGGTACCAATACTGGTGGTTCCTTCATGTACTCCTTGATTTCATCGAAAGCCTTTTGTTGTTCGTCACCCACACAAACTTCTGATCTTTCTTGACTCTTAACAGTGGAGAAAAAGGCAACACCTTTTGCGACAAATTTGATATGAGTCTTCTCACAAAATTGATCTTGCAAACCAGTGATTGCAATTCCTTAAGATTGGTTGGAGGAACAACTTCATCAATAGTTTTCATGCTCTTCTTACCAACTTCTATTCCTCCCTCGTGCACCAGAAATCCCAGGAATTCTCCAGCCAAAACTCCAAAAGCACATTTGTTTGGGTTCATCTTAAGCCCATGTTTCCTAGTGCATTCCAGAGTTTTCCTGACATCAACCAAATGTGATTCATGATCCAATGATTTGATCACAACGTCATCAATATATATCTCCACAATTTTGCCGATCAACTCATGAAAAATATAATTCATGGCTCTCTGATAAGTTGCACCAGCATTCTTCAACCCGAATGTCATAACAATCCACTCAAATAATCCTATATGTCCAAGACATATGAAAGTTGTCTTTGAAATATCCTCCGCTGCCATAAAAATTTGGTTGTACCCTACATTGCCATCCATGAAGCTAATAACTTTATGCCCAGCAGCAGCATCAACCAACAAATCAGTGACATGCATTAGATATCCATCCATGGGTGTAGCTCTGTTTAGATCCCAAAAGTCTATGCAAACCCTCATCTTCCCGTTTTTCTTGTAGACAAGAACAATATTAGAGATCCAATCCGCATATCTGCATGGCCGAATGAAATTTGCTTCTATTAATCTTTCAACTTCCTTTTTCACGTCGGCCAATACTTCATCCTTGTAATTTTTTCGGGGAGGTTGCTTGTAAGCTCTAAAACCAGGCTTGATTGGCAACCGATGCTCAACAATGGAACGATCCAAACCAGGCATCTTCGAATAATCCCAAGCGAAGCAATCCTTATACTCTTTTAACAACTTGATTAACTCCTCTCTGAAAGCTGGATCCAAATTAGTATTGATAAACGTCGGCCTTGGATTGTCACCATGTCTATTTCTTCCAATTTATTGACCGACATAAATCCACGTCCTAACTTTCCATCAGTTCCATTGATTGGATTTTTCATTAAAAATTACTATAAGAGCCGACTGCTTGAATCGGCTGTTGATCACTGCTGACTGGCTCAACAGGACCTTCACCCCAGTCCTTGCTTGAGAAGCAATCTATACCTTGATACTCCCAGAAGGTTGGTTCCATATTAGCTACGCTTACTGAATCATCTGCTTGGACGACCTCCACTTCATCATCTACCCATTGAACAAGCTGTTGATGCATGGTAGATGGAATGCAGCAGTTTGCATGGATCCAGTCCCTTCCAAGCAGCAAGCTATATGCTCCTTTGCCTTCAATGACAAAGAAGGTTGTAAGCAAAGTCTTGGACCCGATCATCAGATCCACATGTACGCAGCCCTTGGTGTCTGAAGGATTTCCAGCAAAATCATTCAGAACTATGCTTGTTGGCGTCAAATCTCCAGGGCCCATGCCAAGCTTTCTAAATGTGGTGTACGACATCACGTTGACAGCAGCTCCACCATCAACAAACATTTTAGTCAATGGCTTCCCATTGACGTATCCCCTCAAGTACAGTGGTCTCATGTGTCGATTCTTGACTGGCTTGTCAAAGGTAGCTTGCTTTGTCAACACCAATTGTGCCATTAATCCAGCCCGCTCAGCTTCATCAATATCCGACAATACTTCTTCCTGCACAACTTGATTAGCCGGAGCCATGAATTCATTCGGCAGGAAACATACCATGCATGTATTAGCCGAACGACCAGATTCATCGGGTTTGTCCTTTGGGCGCCACACTTGTCTCCGCTTGATTCCTGCTTGCTTCAACTCCTGATTCCTTAAGCGTTGCACCCTTCTCTTCTGGCTTCTCCTTAAACCAGGTGGGCACCACTGCCCCTTTTGCCAGACATACCCGCGGTCCTCTTCTTCCTCATGATCAACCCACCTGTGATCAACATATCTTTTCCTGGGTTGATCATCAATCTCATTTATTTTTAAGCGCCGACCATCACTAAGATTTATCCTTCCAATTCTTTCATGGACGGCTCGACGATTGGCAGTATCCTTCCATGTACTCTGTATACTTATCACTGCATTCAGGACAGTTGTTAAGCGTAGGAAGCTTTAAACCTTCGTTCCAGCAGTGTCTGAAGAAGGCACATCCCCAATGCGCACGCTCTTGTTCTCGCGCATGCTCTTCTTGTTCCTTCCTGTGCATCTCTTCTTCATATCTCCGCTTCTCCTCTTCATACTTGTACTTCTGGTAGCACTCTTTTTGCTGACGCTGCCATTTGTTGAGGAGAATTCGCGAAGTCACTCGGGGTCTAAAAGATTCACCCACTTCAATTTGACTTTTCAGAAAACGAGACTCTTTGTGAATCTGCTCAAGTGTGACTTGTCTAGCAGGATCGACTGAGCCACCTTGCTTCGCCTTTTCTGAAGTCAAAACTTTTACCTTCCATTTGTCTTTGGGCTCAATAATATTCAACATATTAACTAAGAACCCGATCATATTCTGAGGGAAAGGATTGCCATCCAATTTCATCTTATTATCAAATTTTAGATGCCCTTCTTGGATGGCTTTCTGGATCCTTGCTCTGAAGACCTCGCACTCATTAATGGAGTGAGAATTCCTGTCATGAAACCCACAATATTTTTTGTCTTTCACTCCATCAGGCCGAAGCATAGAATGCCCCTCTGGCAACTTGATTCGGCCTTCTTTTACGAGGAACTCAAAGAGCTTGTCTACCTTGGTCACATCGAAATCATAGGTGCCTTTAGCTTGTTTGATCCACCTCTGATTCACTGTCACTAGCTCTTTGCCCCACACAATTTTTGCTGCAGCTATTTCCTCTTCATCGTCATATTCATCTCCTTGATCTGCTCTTTCGAGGAACTGATTGTATATCTCAGCTATGTCATTGTGCTTGACAAATCTGGAATCTTTCTTGAAACCATATGCCTGATTGCTCATCAATGACAACCGATGTGACAACTGACCAAGGTCTTCGAACTCCATCCCGAATAGCTTCTCCCGAATGGCTGGCAACATCCCTGCTACAGCCATGCCAGCCAATTGATCATCTGGAAGGTTCAAAGAGAAGCTAGCACATGCTTTTCGTCTCTCTGAACCTTCTAAGGAACTCCAATGGTGTTTCACTGTTCCTTTGCCTTAATGTAGTCAGATCAATCAACTTCTTCTCATTGCTGCCGGTGTAATAATGGAAATGGAACTTTTGTTCCAAATCCTTCCAAGAGCAGATCAAATGAGCAGGCAGAGAAGTGAACCATGTAAACGTCGGGCCTGTTAGGGACAGACGAAAATATCTGACTCTGAAAGCTTCATCAGCAGAAGCTTCCCCATGCTGCATCAGATATCGGGCTATGTGCTCCACAGTGCTAGTATGATCTTGCCCTGAAAATTTGGTGAATTCCGTGGGAACTTTCACCCTGTTCGGTAGTGCAACCCTGTGGTACCACTCTGGGAAAGGAGGTGTATACACATGCCCTTGATTCTTGGGTTTCAGACCGAATTGATTTTGTAACACATCGGTCATTTTCTGCACCAGAAGATCAACATTAGCATCTTGATTCCCTGGCCTTCCAGTAGGCATCCCTGCAGCTGCACCATATCCAGGATTCGGGAGGCATCAATAGCACTGTAATCTATGAATTCTGAATACCCGGTCCCATACATATTCTTTTGCAGCCTGTTATTGGATGGTGCTATCCTATAAGTAGAGCCAGGTGGAACTCCGGAAGTACCGAATGCCATCTCTCCATATGTGGGTGGATTAGGCATTGCCTGATAAGGGTTCTGCTGCTGGATCGGCTGACTACCCATAGTTTGCTGAGGCGGACGAGCACTTGTATCTTGAGGTGGTTGGCCATTAACAGCAGCACTTGATTCTCTTGTCTCACCATTAGGCCCTTGGGGCGACGTTCGGCTTAGCACCTTCTCCATGCCTGGGCCAAAGACACTAACCATCATCTGTCGAAACATATTTAAGAAAACAGTATTGTGTTTGGCCATTATGTCTTCCATAGTTCTCTGTATCATTTCATAAGCTTCCCGTTTTTCAGCAGCAGCAGTAGCATCAGTCTCCCCTGGCATCAGAACTCTTGGCATGTCTGACTTGAGGAATGGCAAACCACTCCTATTCTTGGAGAAAGATAGCAAACAATTCTGCTGGAACTGATCTACAACCTCTTTAAGTATCAGTTGCTGGTCCGTAGACAGCTCCTTCAAAGTGACATCCAGGACATTCTGGATCTCAAGCATCTTGCTCAATTTGATGGTCCCACCGGGCGTGCCAAAAAGTGTGTTGACGTAAAATCGGCACCTCACGCCAAGCACACAGCAAGCCGGATTAGCTAGCTTCACACACGTGACCCGGGCTTTAGAATCTGGAAGCGTGCTAGTCAATTTTCCCTGAAACTGACAAAGGATGAAAAAAGATTAGATAAAACATGGAACTTGCCGGGTGGTACCAGACAGTTCCGTATTTACGGCCATGAAGCCAATCCGAACGACATATAGCTACAGACAAGCTATTTGTCAACAACTTGAATATCATTCGGGAAACAATAAAGCATGTAAATAGAACACTACCGAATGAATGACGTAAGCATGACGAAAGATCGGTCTTTGTTTAGATAACGTTACAACATATGACCATGACCGATTATCGAAGATAAAGCATGATAAATAAATAAAAGTGAAAGCGTAATCATGAATTCTCAGTAAACTAGCATGCATAGGCCAAAAGCACTAGTCTACCGCATGTCTAGGCACCTTCAAACCCGTCGAGCATGACATCAAGCGAGTTAATCCACCACATGATACAACTTGTTTGAAATCATACTACCAACGAAGAATAGATCAATCCACCGCATGATACAATCTATACATGGAAGGCTAAAAGCATAAATTATTTAAAGCAAAACTCATGAACACGTTTCATCCATGAAGGAATTGCCGAATACAGCTGTACAGCCGAATCGGGTTCCGTGGAGAAGGAACAAACATTGAAAAATCAACAAGCTTGAACCCGCAACACGTGACAGCCTAGATTGATCTAAATTCGGCTATAAAGAGCACATGATCCGCTTGCCATGTCAAGCTAAAGGTTTGAAAGTGTAACACGTGGATCACAAAAAGGTAGAGCCGAATCTAAGCAATCTAGATTGGGCAAAAGAGTGTTACATGAATTAAACATAAAAAGTAAAATTCAGAGCAACACATGATAACTTAATGAATCTATTAGATCTTGTCAAATCTAACAGAGCCGATAACTAGCTCCAAGCTAGATCTTAGCCTACCGCATGACTCATGATCTGTAATGCCCGCGTTTTTAGCTCCAAGTAAATCACCTAATAAATCGTGCGTGTTTCCAAAACTGTCCAGCTGAGCTCAATTGTCCCCTCTCAAACCCTAGTCGACGTTCCTCTCTCTCACCCTCGGCGCGCGTGCCGCGAATCCAGCCGGCACCGCCCGCACTCGGACCAGCACCCACGCGTGTCACCCCAGCGTCGTGGTCGGCCACCGTGCCGGAATCCCGCGCACGCCGCGGTCCCGCCGGCCGGTCCGCCTCGCCATCACCGCCGTCCCGAAAATCACGCCGACGCCCGGAAATCGGAAAACCTCACAAAACCTTTCCCCCTATTTTTTCCTAGCAATTTTCCCAAATTTCTAAACCTTTTTCTTTTCTTTTTCCATTTTTCCTTCCTTCTTTTCTTTTCTCCTTCCTTCCTTTTCTTTCTTTTTCTTTCTTCCTTTTCTTTCTTTTCTTTTTCCTCCTTCCCTTTTTCCTTCTCTCTCCCTTCTCCTTTCTCCTTCCTCCCGCAACCGGCTGCGCCTGCGCCTGGCGCCGTTGACCGGCCGGCCGGCCGGGGCCGGCGGACGACGCCCCCGCCCCCACCACCCCGGCCCGCGCCGGCCGCGCACGCCACCGGCTCAACCGCCCGCGGGGGGGGCCCCCGCCCGAGCACGACCCGCCGGCCGGCGACCGCCATTAAAGGCGTGCTCGCCAGACACGCCACCGTGTCGCCCTTCCCCCTCCACGAGCCCCTGCACGACACATCCAATCACACAGCACCGCAGTCCACCGCGAATCCCGGTCGCAGCCTCGCCGGAAGGGGTCAACAGCGGGATATTTTCCTCCCCCACCGCCATTGCCCAAAGCTCCTAGAGCTCGAAGCCCGCCGGAGTTACCGCCTTTCCAGCGCCTATAAATAGGGGCCGACAGTCCCTCGCCGCTCCACACCTCGCAATCAAGCATCCACAGCCCTCCCTTGCTCCACCACCGCCACCAATCGCGTCGCCGCCGCTAGCTTCCGCCGCCACCCAAACCGCGCTGCGGAGTCGCCTCCCCGAGCAACCCCAGCCCAAGGTGAGCACGAGGATGAGATCCCCTCGGTCTCCTCTCCATTTTGCCCCATCTCCCGGCCGCCGCCGTGGCCAGGACCACCGGTGCCCCCTCCCTGACCGGCCGGCCACCGCTCGGCCTTTCCCCCTCTCTCTGTTCTGGCTCGAGCCAGGGGAGGAAGAAGGCCTTTTAGGCCGAAAACCCCCTGCCTTCTTTCTTTTTTCCCAAAAGCCCCTGCCCCTATTCCCTCTCTCTCTTTTTCTTTCCAAATAGCCCCTAGGTTAATAATTAATTGTAGATTAAATATTGTTAAGCCCTAAACAAGTTACAACCAGGCCCTTACAAAATTTATATTATCATAATCACACCCTTTCTCCATTAATAGAAATTAATAATAGGTCCTTAGCCCCTATAACCTCTCTTTAACCCAACATTCCATGCATGATCTTATTCCCAAATTTCACCACGCCTTTCCCAGTAATATCCCCGCCGAATCATACACTAACCCCCCTAGGGCTTATATATTCCCCTCTCCATTTATTTCCCCCTCCTCGAGCTCGGTCGGTAATATGTGTGCTTAATGATTGCTTGCTTGCCTGTGTGTGCGCTATAGCCTACGGAGTAGACGAAGGGAGGTACCTCGAGCCGGAGATCAGAGCCGACTACTACGAGCAGGAGCCCGAGGTCCTGAACGCCGAGCCGGCACTCCCCGAAGACTTCGAAGACAACAAGTTCAACCTCATCCTTTGATGCATGCTTCTGTCCTGGTTTTATAAATATAACCCTATACCCGTTTTATAAATTGCATATTGTTTTACTGCAAAACATGGTAGGATAGCCACCCTTGATTTCTATGATTGAACTTTGTTTTGGCCTTAATGAGTGCTTTAAAAATGTGTGAGTGCTTTCAAAATGTGTGAGTGTTTTAAAAATGGAAATGGGATATGTTTGGAAAATGAGTAAAGAACTGGGTAGACGGGATGGACGCGTGTGTTAGGAGTATGGGTGAGCTCGTACCTGTGTGGTTGAGCGTGTTGGGAGTTGTCCATCTTGTCGGTTAAGGACGGGTTGCGTGACATCTCACCTGACCCAAATGATCGTACAACCACTCGACCGTTGTATGTGGCAACGGCTTAGCATAAACCCCACTAGTTAATCTACTTGCCATCTGGTGTGCGGGTGAGCGGCGGGAGACCAAGGAGCAGGGGTACGCTCTGTGTGAGGTACGCCCTGGTTATGTGGGATAACCCCTTGGGTGCTTCCGTGGTGGCTCGTAGCGTTAGCTAAGGTGGGTAATGACTTTGATAGGATCTGTGCCGGCACTGAGGTGTCCGTGTGACGGTACCCTACTTGTGGGTAAAGATGTACAACCTCTGCAGAGTGTCAAACCTATTCGAATAGTCGTGTCCACGGTATTGGACGAGTCACGGTGTGGTCACAAAAACTAGTCTTTGGGTTTGGGATGTTTTCTGGTGTGAGTCGTTTTCCGGGTGAAGTGTGTGGCTGTGTGCCTGGGCTACGACAGACGGGAAGTCCGGTAGTTCCACAGTGGTTTTTCTAAAAAATAATTGAGTTCCTTTGGTTATGAAACATGTTTGCGAAAATCTTTTAAAATGAACCCCTGCATGTGTAAGTTTGCAAAATGAACCTTAACCTGATCCTTGTTATACTTTATGCATGATTCTGCTTATAAGCCCCTCCGTGGGTGGGGTTAGATTTGCTGAGTACGTATGTGCTCACCCTTATTTTACTAACTATTTTTCAGAGGAGGATCCCGATTACATTCCCGAAGACGTCGAGTAGGTCGCTGCCCTACACCCAACCGTGCCTGTGTACCCAGGGCCTCCACAGAAAGCTTCCATGGTGTGGTACTCTGAGGAAGCTATGGAAGCCTTTGCTATCGTAGTGTGGTCGTTAGCGTTTGTGTTGTTCCTTGTAGCGTTGGCACTTCCGTGCCATCTGTGTCGTCGTGATGTAAAACACTGATCCACCTGTTGTAATAAATGTGTTGCCAGCCTCCTGGGACTGGTATTTGTGTCACATTTAGTCACCTCGGATGAGGGGACGCTTCATGATCCAACAAGGAAACCTTCTCGAACCAAGCTTAAATCCACCGCATGATACTAAGCATGGTAGCAAGATTACTTGCATCAAGGTCTAAATCCACCGCATGATACTAGATATGATACAAGGTTGCCGGTACTTACGGAGGTCGACGGGTCGATGGCTCCTCTCGAAGAACTCGACGACACGACTAGAAGGACTAGAAAGTTGGCACGGGGCCGGTTTGTTGTGAAATCGTTCGATCCCTATTACAAACACTAAGGGTTTATATTTATACCCTGTCTCTAACACGACTCCTAGTCGAACATGATTACAATATTTATTGCCTAAAACAGACAACATGACGTCATGTCAGTTTCGTATCCACCATCAACTCGTCTCTTTCTTTATATCCGGTCCACGTCATCACGCATTCCCGATCGTTTCCGCTTTCAACCGTGGAACAGTTCTTTTGCCGAATGATGATGCACTCCCGACCGCAGATGCTTCTTACCGAATGCGTTGAAGGAAACCTCCTTCCGAATGGTACTCTATTCGGCCCACATGTCAGATTCTTCGTATACCAAATTTTGGTGTTAACATATTCCCGATCGTTTCCGCTTTCAACCGTGGAACAGTTCTTTTGCCGAATGATGATGCACTCCCGACCGCAGACGCTTCTTACCGAATGCGTTGAAGGAAACCTCCTTCCGAATGGTACTCTATTCGGCCCACATGTCAGATTCTTCCTATACCAATTTTTGGTGTTAACATATGTCCCTTCAATCATAAGATAAAAGTGATTTTATTTAGGAGCAAGAAGGAGAGGAGAGGCCGGAGGAGAAAGAAGAGGAACCAATCCCCCTACGGCTGGATCCTGACTCCGTCTCTGTCTTGAAGGTCCACACCTTTTTACTTATTGATCAATTTGGGCTAGACTTCGTGATTTCAGCCGTAAACTAATCAAATTTACTTGTGGTGATATTGTATTTGAACTGATAATTCGTGACGAAGGGAGTGGCGTATATACGTGTTGTGTTTTTTTAAGGGGGACTACACTTGTTTCCCCCATGGGTGCAGTGGCCCGCCCCCTTTGCATGCATGTCCCTCTACAAACGCAACGCTGTATATCCAAGCCATCCGGGTGCCGCCCAACGGCCAATTCGCCCTCCGCTGGAGGATGCTGTCGGTGACGCGCGGGCGGAGCCCCCGGCGGGGCGGCGATCATCACCAGACCGAGGAGGCCCATGCGCGGTGGAGCTAGGTGAAGTCAGACCTCGACGAGCTCCAACTGTGGCGCAAGGAGGGCGGGCGAGCTCCAGTCCCCCGGCAGGGCGGCAATCAAGGAGTCCACGCCGGAGATCTGGGGAGAAATGGATTTTCTCTCTTTTTCTATAACATTTGCTGCATAATTTTTTTCCAAAAACTTTTTGGTCCTTTTCTTCATAATTAATTTTTTTCGTAAGTTATGTTTAAAAACGTTTTCCTTGTTTTTTTGCTTGCTAAAGTCTTTTAAAACTTTTCCTCCCCGAAAGTATTTTCCCTCAAAACTTTTCATTTTCCATAAATTTTGCTTCAAAATTTTTTTTGGGTTTGCAATTTTGTTCTATATAAAACGTTTCAGAATTTTTGTCAAAATATTTCAGTCTAGATTTTTCTCCCAAAGTTTTCTTTCATAATTTTCCACAAAATTTTGTTTTATTTATTTGTTAAGTTTTAAAAAAAATCAAAATATTTTTTGTCTATATTTTTCTCAAACTTTTCTTTCATTCTTTTGTTACACAACTTTTTTAAAAACATTTTAATATTTTTTATGCTGTTTTTTCATTTTTGTGTTTAGAGTTTCTTTCTGATTCTCAGAACGGAGTCCACACGCATGCTGTGCCTACTGCCTATGCGGTGGCTTTCCCGGGTCGGACACGCATGGAATCCGCACGTGTTGTTCACTTCACTCCTCCGATTTTGGCTGCGACTTATTTTTTTTACGAGTGAAAAAAAAAGAAGAAAATAAGTCGCGGTCTGCCCTCTGCCGTATCGTCCGGTAATGGCCCGGTCCAAGTCGAGAAATTTCTTATTATGACTCTCCAAACAATGCGGTTTCTTTATTATAGGACTCCTAACGTGAACATCGTTATAATAGGATTAAACATGGAGGCCTTGTTATTATAGGATTTTAGCTTCCTTTAATCAGATTTCTTCGGGAAATACATGTATTTGGACTTGAAGTGACCGTTTTGCCCCCGGGCCTTTTTCCACATCCGCATGGCGCCTTTTTTTCTCATCCGCATGCCGCATGCCGCTTGCGCATGCTTCGCCGCCGCCTGGCCGCCGGCGCGTGCTTGGCCGGCCGCATGGCGCATGCCGCTCGGCCGGCCGCGGCCGATGGAGGTGCGTCGGTGGTGGATCCTCCGGGCGACTCCATAGCGACGGAAAGGTCGGCCGACGACGGCGGCGTCCGTCTGCGACGCTTCGATTAAGTCCACGGCGGAAGGGCAACGGGTCTCCTCGGTGCAAAAAAAAAAAAGGCGGCAACGATCCTCCTCGGTGTAAAAAAAAAAAGCGAGGCAACAATCCTCCTCGGTGTAAAAAAAAGGGAGGCAACGATCCTCGGTGTAAAAAAAAAAAAGGCGAGGGGCAGATTTGCCACATCATGTCCAAATACATGTATTTCTCTTGCAAATCTGATTAAAGGAAGCTAAAATCCTATAATAACAAGGTCTCCATGTTTGAATCCTATTATAACGATGTTCGCGTTAGGAGTCCCATAATAAGCAAACCGCATTGTTTGGAGAGTCATAATAAGCAAATTTCTCGTCCAAGTCAAAGTCAACCGTAACGAATTCGAGCGGAGGGCGACGACGTCGTGGCTGCGTCAACAGACGGGGACATGGCGGACGAGGGGAGCCGCTCCGTCTCGTGCGAGCGAGCGAGCGATCTCATCTCCTAACCAAAGCTTGGTGGCGAGAGAGAAGCTCGCCTGTCATGCTCATGTCTGGGCTCCTCACTCGTGCTCGTCCCTCGAGCCACGGCAAGGTGTAAACGTTGCAGCAGGCTGAGGCAGCAGAGCACATCAATGTTTGGATCGGGTTCGGTGGGCACTGGCCAGGTCGGCCCCTGCACATCAACCCCTCGGCCGCCGGCTCTCTTGTCCGGCCTGTCTTTGCACGCCGCAACCACTGTCCCCAGTGTACGAGGATAGTATGCATTTTCCATTGTCCATTCTTTTAACAAGTTGTCTAAGAATCGTCAGGAGCCTGCAGTCTAGATCAGACTAATCTACAATCCAAGCAAAATGACATGTGCATCTTGGAATTATTTAATTATCACTTTTTTACTCTGATGAGAACTCTTCCTTTTGAAGATATGATATTGTTTATATCAGTATAATGACCTACAACATCGGACAAAGAAGGCACTGAGGAATGAGCAGCTGCAAGACATGAAGTGTTACAGGTTTTGTGCATTTCCAATGCACTAAGGGAAGAATGTACATGTACCCAAATTATTATGTGTTGTATGAATCTGTGATTTAGAAGGGAATGCCCATCACCTATTGTTTCTGCAACTGTGATAATAAAACTTGGTTGTGCATGCATCACTTGGTGCTTCATTATTTATGGATCATTCAGTTTGGAGGCATTATCAATTCCAGTGTTGTCATTTGAGTGATTGGAAGTCAACTTGAAAGACCGAATATTAAACGACTCTTCTGCCGTGTATGATGATCCATTTTTGTACAGCACTTTGTTTCATGTGTTGTATCTTCATTTTGAATCCATATTTTTACAAGAGGATGGAGAGTTATTACACCAATGGATGTAATGCTGTCAGATAGATGATCCCTTTTCGGGTACACACTCTGAAACATGACCAGCTTGTGACACATTGGTATCTTAACACCTGATGACAGTATCTGCAAAATGCAAGATTCTATTGAACTTTGAACCCAAAGGCCACAAACTGTTTTGCTTTTCATTTTAACTATTCTTAATCACTTAGTACACATACAAAACATAACACCATATTTCATATATCCATTTGAATAGATAAAAAACGCCAAATATGTAACACACTGTTTTAGTCACAATCATTTACGACAAGAAACTGCTACTATGAAAGCACCTCTCTAATACCATATCATGCGCTCGCTCACAGACACACGCAAAAGAAAAATGAGTGTCTTCTAGCTGCAAGAGACACACTCCAAAAAAATCAAGTGTTTTCTAGCAGCAATGACGACCCATTATGCATCCTTGAGCGTCAATGACATGCATCTTGTAGCTAGGCCTATCTCCATCTTGTGCATCTTGGAGCAATATTCGAATTAGGCCATCTTGTGTTGCCTGGGAAGCCTGAGGCTCCCTGCCTGCCTGCCAACAATAAAGGTGTAAAGATGAATACATATTATTCATAATAAATTCCTCGTATGGACCAACAAAAAATGCCAATGAATCTGCGATAGAATCAAAATATTTATGGTTAACCATTGCTAGAAAAAAATGGCATGCCACTAAAGTGATAACCAAAACAACAATCCAAATTGGTTGGGTGGGTCCTAAGATAGCATCACCTTTTTAAATAAGAATATTTAAAACCAGCGCATTTATGTCAGGAATGTAATAGCAATCCAACATCATATTGAAAAAAAAGGAAGGAGGGTGTACGTTCTTTTTTCTCGGAAAACGCTAAGCTGTTGCCAATTCCCTCATTTTCATAATAAAACTATTGAAGGAAGCACAGTTAGTTTAGTGTAGTGTGACACGAACATGATGGCCTAAAATGACTTATTAATGCACCGAAGATGAGCAACCGGACCTAGAAGGCCATTCTATTCAAAAAATAGTAGTCCTGGTGCTTACAGAAACTCATTGCTAATTCAGACCACCATTTTACTTTGATCATGCAATAGCCATTTGAGGGTGGCAACTCTGTAAGGAACAAAAAAAAATGTGATGTGGATTATCAATATTGATTTAAAGCTGGTCTAGTTATCCCATGATTATGTGGTCCAATATTTCCATGATGTATGCCAATTTAAGTGGACACATTAAATGTATAAATCGTTGAGAAGTTCCAAATTGGAACCTGATCGAGTCAGCCTGTTGTCGACACAAGGCATCCATGGCTCCAAGAATTTGTTATTGTGATGCAATTAATTGCACAATACCAAGAGCCAAAGGTAAACTGTATATAACATGACAATTGGTGAGTGCAAAAGTTTCTTAAGATGAAGTACAGGTTGGTTCGCAAAATAGTAAAACAACAAGATAATGAGCAATAGAAAAAACTCTAGGGAATTCCAGTGTCCTACCCCTTCTAATATTGGTTCATCTTTGGTAATAGTTATTTGAATGATATTTAAACGTTTGAATTCAAAACTAGAGTTCTGTATTTAAATCAAGCAAAATAATTTAGATTGGGATTTGGGGCAGGCACCTGGGGAGTGACTTGCAGAACCTAAACTTGAGTGTCGTTGTTCTAGCGATTCCCATGGAGTCGGCGATCTGCACACAACATATAAAATTGGAAGTGAGAGGATTAATGATTTTGCGAGATGCAAAGATCAAGGAGGTGTATCTGGGCGGAATCCCCTGCTGGCACACCTGAAATTCCACCCATCGATGCTCCTCTGCTATGGGGTCAAACCCTAAATTACAACAACTTGACCAGCGTCGGGTGTGATGGAGAAGAAAGGATTCAGTATTGCAGATTGTGTCGGAGATAGAAAAGAAGGGTCAGTCCATGGGTTTGGCGCATCTGCGAGCTGTGACGACTGATGGTTGCCTGGTTGGAGAAGACAAGGAGACTGATGGTTGCCTGGTTGGAGAAGACAAGGAAGGTAGGAGAGAAGAGGAGTAGAAGTGAACGGCAGGATAAATCAGGAGGGTATGTGTAAAGATGCTATACAGATCCCTAAATGATAGGGGAGTTTGTGGAAAATGTACAATGAAATGCCACCAGCACAGATCCGGACATACACTTTGCATCCAACGGCTCCTAACCGTACGGGACCAAGGGAGTCTGTGAGGCCCTGGGAGCATGAGATACGCTCTCGTAGCAGTAGGTGTTTCTTCGGCATCCATCACCAGGTAAATGAAGAATGAATGAAGCTTCACACATATTCCAGAAAAACAAAATTTTCTGAAGAACAAAAGGCACAAGGAGTTAGTCCAACTCATACGTAGCAAACTGAAAATAAAAGCAAACTCATAAGTACACAAATTACATGTATTTTTCTATAGTTAGCCAAAGAACAAATAATTTTTGGATAGTTGAAACCCTCAGATGAAAACACAACATTGATTGAGTGCGCTTGCTGTTAAATCATTGATTTGACCAGCTATATAAGATCAAAATACTGGATGATTGAGTGCAGTTGCTGTTAACAAGCAGAGATGAAGGTTGATAAGGCGAGTTTCTTGCTGCTTTTATAGTGCAGAATTTTGAATTTTTGATGGCCATACTTAGCACCTAGCTAATGTAGTGAATATAGATACATATCATAATCCTGAATTTGCAAACAGAGACCATAGACTCACACATGAATCATGATTGTCACAGCTTTGTAACATGTTACCTGGGAACCAAAACAGAAAAGTCACGTACTATACTATCTGAACAACTGACAGACAATATACCTATTAAAAAAATCCTTATCAAGGCAGATAAAAATTTGAAGACTAGCACCTTGGGTCGGGAACAGCACAAGTCATACATTCAAGACTAGCATTGATGGGGCGTAGCATTTGGCATACTAAAAAGATCTGGGACACTAAAACTGAAGCTATTTTTTATTGAAATTGGTTTCAGTTCAAATCTAGGACAAAAGTGAATAGCTTCAGTTTCACGTCACGGATAACACTAATACACTTGTAGATCAGGATCAAACCATGGCAGGATGAACTATAAAGTGGCCGGTGCTGAACTACAGATATTTGAGAACATGAGAGAAGCATAAACTAACATGAGATGGTTCTTTGCCTCCGCAAGTGCCATTTTGACCGGAGCACAGACTCAGCTAGCCCATGCTTGCCCTCCATATTTAGACCATGGACAACAGTCATGAAGTTTACTGTGCTGGGAATGAAACCACATTCCAACATGTCATGAATCAGCTGCAACCCACCCTCCGATCTACCTGCCTTGCAGAGGCACGATATGAACATGGAGTAGGTTCCAAAGTCTGGTGCAGGTCCTTTCAACTTCATTTGTTGGAAAACATCCCAAGCCTCTGAAACCATACCCATTGCCATGTAGCCACGGATCAGAGCGGAGTGTGTGACAACTGTGGGCTCACATCCATTTTCTTTCATCTCCCTAAGAGCATCCAACGCCTTGACAACATCTCTCTTCTGGAAGTAATAAACAATGAACGAGGTGTACATATGGGTGCTTTGAGGTATCCCTGATTCCTTCATTTCTGTGAGCTTGGCAACAGCATCTTCAAATTGATCCCTCCTTAGCAATGCATGGATGAGACTCCCGTACATGTACTGGTCCCTGGAGCAACCATGCTTCTCAATACAATCGAACAAACCAATAGCTTCCTCCATTCTATCAGCCCTGCACAATGATCTAAGAAATATAGAGTACCCAACCTGGACAGACAAGCCTCGTTCACATAAGGATGCTACTGTGCTTCTTGCATCAGCTATTTTCCTGCACTCACATAGAGCTGAAAGATACTTGAACAGTATACCATTATCAGGTATATGGCCTGCATGACACATTTCTTTGAAGATTATTGTTGCCACATCAACTTTCCGTCCTTTACTGCAGGTGAGGTACATTATCAAGTGTTGGTAAGTAGTTTTGTCAGGAAGAAACCCATGCCGCTTCATTTCACGGAATGCCTCCAGGGCCTTTTTAGACAAACCAGCTTTGCCATACTGACAGACCATGACATTCCATGTATCCACAGTTGGGGAGCATCCAGTCCTTAACATTTCTCTGTACAGATACCGCATGTGTTTGAAATCTTTTGCAGAGCCAGCAAGTTTCATAGCTGTAGTGTATGTTTTGGTTGTTGGCATGTAGTACGATCGTTTCCCAACCCATGAGAAAAATTGCAAAGCAGCACAACTGTTCCTTCTGCAACACTTCAGAATGGCATCAACAAGGTTAGGACTGAAATGGACTGATCTCATCTCCAGTGCCTGTTGCATTGAGCCCCAATCATCAGAAGATGACAGGATCTGACATATTTCTTGGACATCTCCATCAGTGTAGTCCTGTTCTTGTTCTTTTTCATGTGTGTCGTCAGAATGCTTGAAACTGAAGAGCTTGTCATTTTGATCCGCAGAATAGCCCATGAACTCCAATCCCAGCTCTTTCTCTTTTGGATTAGACTTGTTTACCCCCCGAAACTCATCGACAGTGTCCAAGCCATCCAATGGTTTGAATTGCAGACCATCACTAGAGCTTTGCAAATTAAAAGATGTCTGCATCCTCTCAACATTACGTACCTCTTCCAAATAGAATTTGTCACGTAAAGTAGAAATTATCCGACAGAAAGTTCCATCTGAAGGTCTGAAATCAGATTCAATCATTTCCTTCAGAAGTTCTACAGCTTCAAGGGGTCTGGAAGCCTTGCAGAGCTCTTGGATGAACACTGTATAGGCTTTCATTGTGGGTTTCTGACCACTCTTATTGATATTCCTGAAGGCATCCCATGCTTCGGAAATATGACCACTACGAACGTGCCCACCAATCAATGCTGTTAATGTAACAATATCTGGTTCGACACCATTTTTCAGCATCTCCTCAAACAGTCCACATGCTTCTTCGTACTGATTGATTGCAAATAGGTGTTGCATGAGCTGAGTATAAGATGATACCAATGGAACACATCCATGTTCTTTCATTACCCGCAGCAAGTCAAGTGCCTCGGTATGCTCTCCTTTCCTCAGGTAGCCATTGATGAGGAAAGCAAATGTTGTGCTGTTAATACCTATTGTACCTTTCATGTATTCTACGATCTGCAAAGCTTCAGCCATTTTTCCTGCTTTGCAGAGACCTCTCAGGAGATTCTCAAATGCAGATGAAGTAGCCATTGACTTGCTCTTCATCTGCTGAAAGATTTTCCATGCCTCATCTAGCTTTCCTGAGATGCAAAAGCTCCGTAGAGCTTCCATGTAGCAGTATTCCTCTGGATGCTTCATGCCCTTAATCAAATCATCTCTGATAGAACAGACAGCCTCAGCACCATTATCTGTTGTTGCAACACAACACATTAGAAGTCGAAGAATGTCAGTTCCGACCTCCATGTTCCTGGGAATATCCTTGTAGAACTCAAGAGCAAGCTCAGGCTTCCCAGCATCGCACAAAGCATGAAGAACCGTCCTATAGACTTTACTGTCTATTCTTATGCATCCCGATTTCCTCGTCACCTCAAAGTTCGACAGCATCTTGCCAGTATCCCCCGCCTTCCCGTAACTGGATAACACGATCGTCCATGTCTTGATGTCCTTGGGGCACATCTCTCTGTCCATCTCGCCCACCAACTCCTCCATGATATCAAACCTCCTCCCCTCACCCGTGATGTACAGCATCGTGTTGTATGTCTCTGTTGTGTGGCGGAACCCCGGGAGTCGCTTCACCCAGTAAAAGAACCAGAACCCCAGCGGCCTCACCTTGAAGCACCTCTTCAGCACCATGTTAACAAGCTGCGGTGTATATGTAACTCCAAGGCTCTCCAGCCTCTGCTCTGTGAACGGTCCAGGTGTCTGGGACCTGAGCACTTGGGTGATCTTGTGTACAGATTCGCTAATACTGTCAATGTCAGGATATTCTGAAGTTTCCACAGTATCTGGAAGGCCGCCAAGAACGTCCGTGTCGGATGTGCTGCAAGTGACAGAGCTGGAAGCCACAGCCGCCCTCTCCGGGGCAATTCCTCGATCACCTTCCGCGCACCGGACAGCAGCAGCTCCATGATCGTCACGACACGCCTCTTCATTCAGGTCAGGCCGTAATGCGGCACCACTGATGGCAGGGGCGACGATGTCAGAGATTTCATGGAAGAGCGAGGGGCCGGGCTCTCGGCCAGGCGATGGGCGGGGAAGGTCGGAGGAGGTGGTGGTCTTGGAGCGGGAGTTAGGGAGGAGGAAGAGAGGGCGAGGCGCGCGGTGGTGATGGTGGCTAGGGCGGAAGGGACGAGCGGAGCAGGCGAGCAGCCGGGCGGCGGCGCTTCTCGCCATGCTCGTTGGCAGTGGCACTGAACAGATTCTTCACTCTTCAGTGCTCTCTTCCGTGGATTAGGCGGGGGTCCGTCCCCGTAGAGCAGGGTGGGGCAGCTGCCCCAGCTACCGCCGGAGTTGATCCCCACCTCCCATGGAGTTTTTTGGTGGCCGGAGTTCTGGTTTTGGAGGTCCGAGGCGAGCTGGCGGCGGCGGCGTGTGGTGTGATGGCGTCTGCGAGGTGGGCCGGAGGGAGGTGGAAGAAAGGATGACAAGGGCCGTCATGGGCCGGTCCACGACTCCAAGTACTTTGGCCCAGCACGAGACCCCCCCGCCCGCGCTGCCCGTACACCGTCCCCGCCTCCCCCCGAGCCCTGGCTGCGGTGCCCTGCGTCGCGCCGCCGCCGGCCGCAGCCCTGCGCAGGCACGCAGACGCTCGGCGCCGTCCGTCAGCGGGTCCCTGGCCGCGGCCACCGCCGGATGGAGGAGGTGGAGGAGAAGGGGGCGGAAGAGCAGGGAGCGGCGCCGGCGCCGGCCGCGGCGTAGAAGCCGTAGCGCCGCTGGGCGCGGCCGTGAACGAGGGGCTGCACCGGCTGATGAAGACTTTGTGCCTTGCAAACTTTGGTATCTCTGCTCCATGGTACAGTGGCAATTTCCTTCATGGCATTTCATCTCCATTTCTGCGTCTTGTAACGCCAACCCAATGGCTGGGTGGCAGAAAATTTGTCTGCATTTCTGCATCATGTATGCCAACCTGAATTTGCAAGCATCGTTCTGCAGTGATGACATTTGGAGCAAGCACTGGAGTTGATCCAAGCACCAATCATGCCGGTGAAACTGCGATTGGAGGAGTCATTGGTAGCGATGGTTGCATTGAAACAATTTTTGAGGATGGAGGTGGCATTTCTGAGGACCGGGGGTGAAGGTGTAGATTCTATAATTTTGGATTGCGGGGCTGGAGTTAAGCAATTGCCAAAATGGTAAGTAAGATCAGCAGTATGTCATTATCCTTTAGCACACTTTGGCGTGTTTTCTTCTGAATTTGTTTATCGCGACTGATTGCAAAGCTGGAACGCCACATATGCTGCTGTTACTGTCAAGGAAAGAAAGTTGCCGCAGCTCCTATCAGGAGTAAAGTTCAGCAGAATATTTCGTAAAGTTACATTCTGTTGACGGTTGTGATATAAAGCTGCACCAACAATTATCTTCTTCTGAAATGCATAGACACAAACAGCTCGCAAACCGGCAGTGGTAGCATACATAATAATTCCCGTTCTACCTTTGAACTAGCTACTGGCATGTGCAACAAGGCAATGCTTGCATCCACGATGGCCTCGCCGTCGCCGGCCGGCAGCGGTAGCTGATGGGTGGGGCACACGTGCATCACATGACGGCGCACGCGTTGGCGTTGTCGTCGCTGAACATGGTCATGTACCTGACCTCGGGGCCGGCGGGGTCGGCCATGGCCTGCGGCGCGCTGCGGACGTGGCCGGCGGGGGCCTTCTTGTCGTAGACGCCGCCGACGTAGGGGTAGGAGACGAGGGCGACGGGCGTGTAGGGCCACATCTCGGCGTTCTTGCCGGTGCCCCGCACCCGCGCCAGCACGTTGGCCGGCTCCACGTACCCCGTCACCGTGCACTTGCTCTGCCTCGGCACCACCGACACGCTCGTCACCCCGCGCATCGACTTCACCGCGCTCGTCACCCGCCGCACGCAACCCTCGCAGTCCATCTTCACCTTGATGTGCACCGTCTGCATGCAAATCCAGTCGTGATTTGTTGTTGTTTTGATGCAAATTCAGTCACCTGCGTGATTTGTTGGAACACAAATCAAAACACGAACTGGATTGAATTCTCACGTTCAGGGGGCGCTTCTTCCGGAGCTTGAGGGCCTCCTTGGTGTCCGTGAAGCTGCAGAGATGGGAAGCGTGGTTCAGGATGCCCATGGTTCTGTATGCCAAGCTAGTGTGCTTCGTGGCTATGAGCAGCTAACAGAGAAGCAGCTTCTCGTCGCCGTTTTGTAGTATTGTATGCACTTGTGCTCGATCAGGAGTGGAGCGAGAAGCTCTCAGGACTGCAGCGGAAGGCGAGGGGAGGATGGCATATTTTATATGCAGTTGCATATGAAGCCGGAAGGGATGCAAATGGAGATAATTGTTGGTGCAACTTTATAGCACAATCGTCAACAGAATGCAACTTTCCGAAATATTCTCCTGAACTTTAGCTAGACTAGCTGTGTGTGTGGGTGTTCTAGAGAAGTGTTGTGTATGTATGATAGGAGGTTGCAATGAACCATGCGCCAACTTTTTCTCTTTCATTGACAGTAACAGCAGCATGGGTGGCGTTCCAGCTTTGCAATCAGTGACGATAAACAACAATTCAGAACACAACACATCACCTCTGGGAATTTCTTTCCGCCGTTTGATCGTTCTGAAACATGTAACTGCAGTCTGCAGGTTGCCTATCCTGATCCCAAACCTAATCCACTCCTGCATCCTGCCTACAAAAAAAAGTGTTGTCGATTGGTAGTTCTCTGATCTGGTGAAGAACTGAAAATACAGTGAATTTGCCTTGCTCTTCGTTTTCCAGGCGTGCACGATTGCAAGATTCTACTTTGCAACAATGTATGCGCTCCGGCTTTAAATTATTCTCGCATATCTGAATTGGTCGCTTTGCATATTCGACGGCGCTTTATTCAGCCGATGAACGTACAGCGAGCTGCTTTCTCGCAGAACCTAACAAAAAGTGAGGCTGCCCTGCCCTGTCTCTGAAGGAGGAAGCTACTTGTCTGCTAAGTTTTCTCCGGCTTTGCTGCCCTGGCTTCGTGTCTCTCCAATTCCAGCCATGGGCCTTCGTCTCCGTGATGTGATGCTGCAGAGGTTGCAGAAGTGGTCCAGGATGCTGCCCCATGGTGTGTATCGCATCGCCGCCATGGCTCTCCCCGATCGATCGCGTCTCCCCCGTGCTCGAGCCCGCCGCTGTCTCTTCTCCCTTGCGCGCGCGTACGAACAACCTTAGAACCTCGCGGTACAACCTGATCTCGGTTAGAGCCTCGCGGTTTTATTTCAGGTTGAGCCTCGCGCATGCAGGCGGCGGCGCCATGGCCGCCGCTGAGGCGCCACGTCAGCTCCGCCCCTGCAAGTAACAAGTGCAGCTGGCAGCTGTACTCTGCTTGTATGCATATTGGACACAACCGATGTTTCCTTTGTTAATTAGCGAAAGTGATTTACCCACATGTCATTAAAAAAATATGATGGTTACGCATGTCCCACAAAAAGTTTCATAGACACCTTTCTGTGTGTCATGCACTCAAGTTTTGTTAACGCACATGTCATTCCGTTCATGTTCAGTTAGAATTTAACGGTTTCATGACCTGACATGTGGGACCCACTTATGGAAATGACTATTTGCCCACTGGTTGTTCTTCGACCTCTCATCCGTGACGATGGCACCGCCGGCTTAGTTTTTAGTTATCCATGGCTATGGCACACAACTGTGTTAGGACCGTCACACCACCCTCGATTCTTTCCCGCGCCGGCGTAGTATTGGAGAGACACGGCGACATCAGCGAGGACTGGATCTTGAGCCTGAGATGCTGACCTTGCCCGGTGCGCGCGACACAACTCTAGGGCAGCTAGACATGAGCATCTTTTGGGCCGGTCCGGGCCGAAAAAAATTCCTGTTATTTCGGTCTGAAAAAATATTGCCCATTATCGTCCCACTAGACGCGTCTGGCCTCAATTTACGGGCCGGGCTCGGGCCTCGCCCGGGCTTGGGCGGCCCGCCTGCGCATTTTATAAGATTTTTTTCTCGGGCTGCAAGATGTGTGCCCACACTCGCATATTAAGGTTTGTCCGCAGGCCAGGCTGAAAATGCTCAGGGGCGGCAAAACGGAGAAGAGGAGGAAGTAGAAGAAGATTGGTGGGACCCATAGGGGTAAAATGGTCATTTCATCTATCGGTTTGACACCGTTAGCTCAGAATATGGACGAAATGACGTGAGTAAACAAAAGTTGAGTGCATGGCACATAGGTGCTTACGAAACTTTTTGTGACATGTGTGTAACCACCATTTTTTTGTTGGCATGTGCGTAAATCACTCTTGTTTACTACAACAAGTCCTACGACTACGAAGCAAGGACGACTAGGGAATAGGGATGGCAACAGGGACCTGATCCCCGATTCCCCGCAGGGAATACCTCCATTAGGGGACGGGGATGGTACAAATTTGATCCCCGCGGGGATTTAATCGAGAGAAAACTTGTCCCCGTCGGGTATCACGGGGGCGAGGGCGGTATACTGCCCCTGTCCCCGACTCCCCACATCTCCGCTTCAATTTAAGCCCATCAGCCCATAAGTGAGAAGGCCCAGTAGCGTAGGGGTATATAAGCCAAATTCCAAACCCTAACCCACTTCATTTTCTCGTCTCCCTCCCTCACCCCAGCCGCTCGCCGCCCCATCTCCGTATCTGCGCGAAAAGCCGCCGCCCGCACCCTCTCGACCTATCTGGTGGCTAGCCGGCCGGCCAAGGCCCAAGGGAGCGGTGGACTCCCGCACCGCGCGCCCCCCTGCGGCTCACTTCGGGAGAGGGCTCTCCCCACCACGACACGCGCCGACGCCGCTCACCAATGCGCCGCGAAAGGAGGCGCTCCCTCTCCCCTCTCTGCGCCGTCGCCGACCGCGGGACGGGTCGGTCCTCCTCTCCCTGCGTCATGATGTCGCCGACCGTGGGATTGGGCATCCTCTCCCTTTGTTGCGCCGAAGCCGGACGTGGGACGAGCCCTCCCTTCCCTAGTTCGTCACGTTGCGGCATCGCCGGCCAAAAAAGGTGCGCCTGCGGCTGCGCCATCTCGCGGGGACGGGGACCCTGTCGGGTATTGATTCCCCGCGGGGGACGGGGGCGGTAGCAAATCGTCCCCCGTGAGTGTTCGCGGGGGCGGGGGCGAGGAAATTTTGTCCCTGCGGGGACGGGGATGGGAGATCGATCCCCGACGGGGAATTCCCTGTTGCCATCCCTAAGGACGACGGGGGCTCCTATATGCCTTCCGGAAGGTGGATAAGCCTACGAACTTCTACCCCACCAAAGTCCGTCTAAATGATGTTTTTTATTTTTCCACCAGCTCACTTCATGACTATTAAATTAAAAATATTCAAACATTTTAAAAAATGTTACGACATTTTTTTCTTCAACATTTCTAGTAATTTTTCGTCAACACTTTACAAAATGTTCCAACATTTTCGGACCAACATTTTTAATCAATATTTTTCCGGATGCTTCTTCCAACAATTTTTTGTCAACATTTTGTAAAATGTTGCAACATTTTTTAAAATGTTGGACAACATTTTTCTCTATTTTTTAGGATTCTTCCAACATTTTTTAGAAATGTTACAAAATTTTTTAAGAAATGTTGGTCTCATCAATATTTTGCAAAAATTTTGCAACATTTTTATGGAAGTGTTGGATTTTTTTAATTTAGGTGGCAATGTCGATGGACGGAGCGCAGGCGCGGCGACCGCGACCATGGAGCGCGGCGGCCACCCAAGGCGGCCGCGGCGGCCCGGCCATGTCTTGCGGCGGAGGCCGCTCACGGCGGGGCGCGCGGGGGCCATCGGCCATGGCGGCTGCGCGCGGGTGGCGGCGGCGCGTATGGGTGGAGGGAGGTAGAAGAAGGCTACGGTTGGCATTTCGTGGGCTGTTAGTTGGGCGACGTGGGCTTTTGGCCCACTCTTGCACCCACAATTAGGAATATTGGGGTCTTCTATTAAAAGAGCTTGGGTGCACATAGACAAGAAAGAAGATAGCGTGCATGCTCTCAGAAAAAAAAGATAGCGTGCAAACCGGCCCACAATGACGGCTCCTACTTCTTTATTTTGATTTTTTTTTGAAACGGGGCTTTTATTTGAAAGCCAAAAGCTTTTGCATCTTTACATCCTAGGGAATGATATGCCAATTGCCAAGTCCCTCTCGCTGCGCGGCCATCAGCATAGCGTAGCATCGTTGTTGTTGCGGCATTCGGTCCCGTCCAGAGCCGCGGCATCATTTCTGACTGCCTGCTGCAGATGTATGCAAAAATATAATACGTGCGTGCGCGTGCGTGCGTCCAAGCGGCCGCCGCGCATCCCGGCGCGGGCGGAGGAGATCGACCACAACGGCACGAGTAAACGAAAACTCACGGGGTCCGTCCAAACGCTGCCTTTTCTGATCCTACACGCACACACAATCTCCTAGAGCCATTGACCCATTTCGATACGACACCTTCTCCTTTCACCTAGGTCGTAGCTAGCCTACCGGGTAGTTTCAATTTTTTAGACTCGGTCCGGCTTCTCCTCTTTCCCGTTCTTTTGTAACATTTTTTTTCTGGAATAAATTTTTCGTACTAATCAGCACATACTATTTTTCTCTCAGAACAGATATACCGTATAAATAAATCATCAGGTCGCAACAACGGTCGATCATCTCATGGCGTCGCTGCCCGCAGTTGTATACCCCTAGCATCGGTTGCATGGACGACGGATCACAATGACACACAGTGAGACGCACACGCATGTGTGGCGACGGAAGTGGATTGCAAGATGGCTCCAAGAGGAGGTATACTCGTATGCATCTGGAACGCGACCCCTGCTGTGACCAGTGGCGGGTCCATAAATTGAAAGGAGGGAGGCTGATTTTTTTCTTCTTCCACATTCCGCTCTTCTCTTCTTCCTCATTGTCTTCCTCTTCTTTTTATCCATGGTAGAATTTTTTTGGGGGGGGGGGGCTCTAATGGACATTGCAGGGATAAGGAGGGCTCCATCCCCCACGTTGGATCCGTCCCTGTACCTAATGACACGACTAGGGCTAATAGCCTGTGCTGACAGGACGCAGTGGTTCGAGAGAAGGATGGCCTGGGCCCTGTGGCCACGTGTACGCATGATCTTGATCTGCTTTCACTTTGTTACCTGCAACTTAAGGCCTTGTTCTTCTCACTCCGATTCCAGTACAATTCATTATTCCTTTCATCACATCTCTACCATTTTCACCAATCTAAACACCTCATTCTAATTTCCACTATCCACCATCATCTCACCCATAACATCCTCACATCTTATCTCACTCTTCACTATTCACCCCATCACATTCATCACATTGTGACGCCCCAGGTTTTTAATTAGCGTAATTAGTGCTAATGACCGAATCAACCGAGCCAAACACTGTTGACAATGGTCAAACCTTAGTCAACCTAGGTCATCACCCCGAAAACCTAACCAACAACCCCTAATGGTCAACCTTTGGTCAAAGTTTGGTCAAACCATAGTCAAAGGTGGGTCAAAACCCCAATGTCTTTGAACTTCCTCCGGAACTTTTATCGCGTTCTCCACATTTCACCTAAACACTTCAAATTCTCCCAATATAAAAGTTGTCTAATGTTGGGTGGCATTTGAGATTTAGAGTGAAAATGGTGAAAACCCCCGGTCAACGCCATCAGCTCCTGTTCAACGGCGCCGAGAAACAATCAACGTTTGCCAACAGTTTATGCAAAATTTGTTGCTCAAACACCCTATGAGCCTTTGTAAAAGTTGTAGAGGGGGTGAGATCTACAACTTTGGTACAAACACCTTGATGCACTTTAGTTACAAAATTTCGAGAAAAACGTTGTCAAACGAGGCTGCACCGAAACATTGTCTTGCCGGAACGCGCCTGAGCGCGCGACGTCACCCTGGCGCGCCGCGTAGGCTCCGCCACCGTACGCGCAAGCCAAGGCGGCCCCCCGACCGCCGGTCCACGTGTCGCGCTTCGCGTGACGTAGGTGAGCCCAAGCCCCTACCACGCGTCGCGCCCTCACTCGCCGGTCGGCCGCATCGCCATTCCCCCGCTGGACCGACCGTGCCCCCCTGCCACGCGCACCTGCCGAGGTCCGGCCGTCGTACCACGGCATATTCGTTGATCCGTTAACTGCGAAGCAAGCCTCTTCTGTCGCGCGCGCCGCACCCCTGCCACTCAACAAGCGCCGCCGGCACCATTGCCGCCGCCTACGTCGTGCTCCATCTTCCGCTTGCAACCACGGCCGCCAACCGCTGGAACACCTTCCCTAGGACCCGTTGTAGCTTGAGCCGTTGCACGTTGCCCGGCATTGCTCCTCCCTCACCGGAATCGCAGCCCGCAACGGCCGCAACCGCGGTCACCGCCGAGCACCCTCACCGGAGCCGTCCCCGGCCCATCTCCGGCACCAAATCGACCATGGGTGAGCTTCTAGTCACGCCCCGGTCCTTGCCCCGCCACTTGCGCCGTCGGCCGCCCCCAAGGACCACACTGCAATGTTCCTTTTGTTTTCAAGGGCATTTATGCAAACTAGGGGCATTTCTGTGAAGCCTGAGAAACTTCCATAGGGGCGATTGAAAGTTAGTTTCTTAAATAGTGCTGGATGTTTGCTGAAACTTGTAAAATTTGTAGAAAATCGTAGAAAAATCAGAAAAATTCAAATCTGATTTTGTTGGGTTCACTGTGAAAAACCCTACAACTTTTGTAAAGCATTACCAAGCTTTTTCTTGATAGTTTTTGCATGAAAAATAGAAGACTGTTAACCTAGATCTGTTGTATCTCAAAATCTACACGTGATCGGCATCTGAATTTTGGATATGTTGTGTGTTATGTCTTGCTTAGCTTTTGTACCAACAATTACACAAAGTTATGTTGTAAATATTTTAATATGATTTGTTTTGTTTTTATGTTGAATCTGTCCAAATGATTTTTGTAGCCACAATTAAATAGATTTTTGTGCTCAATTTATGCATGTTATCTTTTTATGCCTAAATGCACCTCTGGTGAATTAATCACAATTTTATATCTATCATGTTTAATCTTGTTTTATGCCTAATTTTCTTCGTAATTGCATAACCCAAGATCTATAATAGCTCTAGGTGTATATATTGCATGCCTAACTTAGTTTTGGACCAGAGGTCCTGTGTGAGAAAGTTGGGATCATTTTGATGCTTATTTATTTGTATATGCTTTTATCATGTTTTGGTATCTAGCTTTTGTTATTTTTCGGTATATTTTATTTCATAACTCTTTTAAGTGTGCATGTGTGTGGAGTGGCTTTGTATAGGTTTGTAGTGCTTTATGAAACACCTCACGGAATATTTATGAATTTATTTCGTGAATAAAAGCTTTGGAAGCCTTTTGAAGTTTAATATTAAATTGAATTGGAAAATCACCAAAACACACTTAATGACCTTGTGTGTATGGTGTAAATCATTCTAAAAAGCTTAAGACCAACCCTTGTTGTTTTGGTGAATTTTAAATTAATTAATTTACCTAAATTTGCACACGGCCACTATCAAAAAGATTAATTAATAAAGAACCGCATATTGTTTCTTTATTGGAAGAGTATGTTGAATGTATGTTTATCTAGGTGAATGTGGCAAACTATGCATCCTATGGTTGTCATGTGTTGTTTGTAATTATTTAAAACAAAACCGTCTTTTAAATCTTGCATTTGCATCCTCGTGTAGATCTTCCCGACGATAGCTATACGCTCGTGCCGGAAGGAAGAGACGAAGGTGCTGACAGAGAACTGCAGTACGTGAACGTAGCTCAAGACCTGAACCAAAGTCCAGAAGGGCCCAAGGCCAACCTTGCCGGCGAAGGCAAGCCTCGGATCATTAATCCTGTCTTTTTAAAATTATGCAATTACCTTTGCTATGTTTGTGCATTTACGTGTCACACCCTGAAATTTCCAATTTCAGGATGTGAATAGAGAGAGTAATTAAATAACAATTTTCTCACAATTTTAAAATTTTTCTTACATTTATTTTCTTTACAGGGAATATAGTATAGGAAAAATCCTATGTTTGATTTTCTAAATTAAATAAAAATTTATGTGTGTTGCATTCATGCCGATGCATCTAGTGGTTCTTGAGTGCAAAAGGTTTCAAAAATGTGTTTAGCTGCTGTCCAAATCCTTCCGAGAATTTTCCGGAATTTTCTGGGATTTATTCTCATTTTCCTTGAACTATTTCTATTTAATAGAAGGCTCTAAAATCCTTTTCACGAGCTCCAAATGCTTTATTTGGATTGTTCATGTCCCAATCTATCTCTGGGAATTTTCCTGGAATTTTTAGAATTTTCTGAGTATTTTTGGTGCCTTGCAAACATTTACTAGACTTTACTGTAATTGTTTTTGCACTGGAAATAATTTCAGAAAAAAAGAAAACCTATCTACCTGGAACGGGCCGAGCCCGGAGGCCCGACCCGCTCCGGCCCGGCCGCCGGCCCGCCAAGGCCCATCGGCCGAGGCGAGCATGGCCGCCGCCGCCTCGGGCCCGGCCCCGCGCGCGTCCCCATAAAAAGGGAAGCCGACCCCGCGTGCTCGTGCCCTAGCGCCCCCTCCGCGCCCCGCCGCCACCGTCGCCCGCGAGTTGCGCGCGCCGCCACCACCCTGCCGCCGCCGGCGCCGCCGCCGCCCGGAAGCCCAAACCAAGCTCGCCGGCGTTGACTTCGGTTCCGCGCCGCTCCTCTCGCGTCTCCCACCGGTAAACCCTCCACCGAGTTCCCCATGACTTCCTCTTTCGATTCCGTGCCTTGGTCGAGCCCGTGGCCGCTCCGAACGCCGGCGCCGCCAAGGGCCAGCGGCCATCCTGCCCGCCAGCTGCCTTTGTCCTGAGGAAGGAGATGAGGGTGGTCGGTTTGCAGATTAACCCCTATCCTTCCTAGTAATTTTTAGATCTTTTCATGTGTCTTGCTCCTTTTCATAGAACCCCCTAGGAAGATCCCACCCTTCGCACATAAACCCCACCTGCATCTTTATAGATCTAACCCTGAGTTTTACCAGTTTCACGAGCACTGTTTACCGTGTCTCGGGAATCTTTTTAGCTACTCCCTGAGATCTATAGTTAATCGCGAACAAGTCCTTTTCATCTTATTTCCCCCATATCTTTTATGTTTTAGCTCCGTTTTAATCCGTTCAAGTTGCGTTAGATTCATAATAATGTAAAGCATGCATTAGTGGTGTGTTTTCACCATATTTTGTTTTCTGAAAATAAAATTAATATTAATTTTGATTAATGGTTAGTTATACATACCTTTTATAAATAAAAGCAAAATAGATCTATACATCGTTTGTCATAAGCAAATTTAATTTGATTAATGTTTCTATCACAAGTTTTTATACATAAAAGTTAATTAGATCTTTATCTCGGTTTTGTAAACCAAATGTTAATTTGTTTAATAGTTGATTAATCTTTTTGAATTAAAATTTGATTAGGCTTTTACATCGGCTTTTATAATAAATATTAATTTGATTAATGCCAATACCATAATGTTTTTAATAATAATATGATCTACTCGAATTACAAAGTTTTGTTTAGATTGTTCATATAGTTTAGTTTTTCTAAATTAAATGTTTAATCGGTTTAATCAATATATGAATCTTTATTAATAAAACTTGACTAGTTCTTTACACCAGTTTCGTAAATAAAGTTTAATATTGCATTAATGTCAACATAGGGTATTTTATTTCTGAAATATCCTTTATATTTGTTTTGTTAATTAAAATGAACCTAGCTCATAGCCTTGTTCTCTCATTTATGCAAAACGTTCGTTAGACGTTCTTTTCTCAGCTCAATCTAAGTGTGATCTTCCCGGTTCTTGCTCAATCTTTCATAACCATCTCTTCAAAGCTAACCAAGCCTTTCCCTTCCAAGCACGGTTTGTGTGCTTTAGTGATCCATCTAATCAAGCCTATCCTTTAGTGCGTTCTTTTAAAGCTTTCTTTTGATTGGTGCTTTGTTCTTAGTATATGCTTGTTTGTTTGCTTTGTGTATGTTTGTGCCCGATGATTGATGCGCTTAGAGTGAACGCCGTTCGAGAAGCTTTGAAGAGCAAGAGGTTGAAGATATTGTGAGCAACGACATTACTTTGGTTAAAGGCAAGTGTGTCCTTGATCTTTTGTCCTAAGAATTATATTTAATCACTCATTGCATTGCTCGCATTAATTTTGAGGGGTTCCTATTAAGGATTACATAGTCTTTATGATCATTCCTTGTTAACCTGGGTTTACATTTATGTTGGGTAGCTATGCTTAGTTGCTATACCTGGGTTATGGTGGTTTTAATGAACAATAATGATGAATCATGCTATACCTTTATGTTATATCTTTGGATGTTTAATACAAGACCATATGTTTAATCGGAACATGGAAAACCACCCAGGACAACGGTGCAACCACAAGGACTATATGGCTCGCTCTTGGCCGGGTAATTAGGGAAGTCTTTGTGTGGTTATTACTCGCATAGTAGGTTGGGGACGGAGGAATGCTTTTATGGCTACTTCTATTCGGAGTGGTCTTGGAACGGAAGTACTCTATGGCTGACCATCAGTAATAGAAGTGTGGTACGAAAGATAGCCTCTATGACATACTACTATGGACTAATACGCACGAGAGGACTCTTTGTAAAGGCCTCGTAGCGTCCCTATGCAATCACACCTCGGTGGTGTGGTATGGTGCCTAGCTAGCATCACATGGTTGGGTTTAAAGTTCTTCGGGACTTTTACACGACTTGTGGGTAAAGATGTACAACCTCTACAGAGTGTAAAATTAATCGATTAGTCGTGCTCACAGTCAAGAGCGGCCTAGACCCTCACATGATAATTAAACTTGAAGATGGACTTAAATCGTGCTCTCTGGTTATGCTTGCCATGTGCTTATGGCGTATTTCTTATCTTATGCTTAATTGTGGGACGGTATATACTTATACTTTATTAGTAAGCAGGTGCTAATAAAATTTGACCAACTAAAATTGCTTAAATGCTTATAGCCCATTCCACTATAAAGCCTTTGCATACATTCTTTTCCCCACACTTGCTGAGTACGACAAGTGCTCACCCTTGCTATAAACCATGTTGCTCAGAAAAAGGATGCTACTCTGAAGTCTGGTGAAGTTGTTGCTGGAGCTAGGCGTACGCAACCCCCAGTCGACTGCCTATGATGTTTGGAGCCTTCGTTTCCAGGATTAAGCGTAAATCTCTGATAATCTTTCTTTTTCTTACGTGATATTGTTTCTGTATTCACTTTTATGTCACTATATGCATGAAACTTGATCCTGGCATGCATACAGGTTTGCACTTGGTTTTCTTCGGAAAGCCGGGTGTGACATTACGTTCAGGAGTTGAATTGAGACCCTAGATGCATGATTCCCAAGGTACCTATGTTCTTTTACTAGTATGATAGGTCGGTAGCTGCTATGCTATAGGACCGGTACAAATTGAGTGATGTTCGTCACGCGAGAATAGGTTTTTATGTTGGAATCATAAGATCTTTATAAATGGAGTGCTCATGTGGTAAGAGCATGAGATTTGGGCTCAGGTCCGATGGCTTTTGTGGGCTAAACTTTTGAACATACTAAGCACTTGTCGGGAATGGGACTGGTAAGCCTAGTACCTCAATGAGACGGCGCTGGAACTTACTATTACTAATCTTGAGTAATCACCTACCCGGCTAGCTACAGGGGGAGGGGGTACATGTGCGAAGTTGGGTGCCTTGCGGGGTATGCCAGATAGCCTTGTACCCAGGACTGTAAGATTCGATCCCAAGCTGAGGACTTTTGGGAACCGCCTGGTGGTTGTCCATGTGGGGGCACCCTACCGTGTGTTTAGGTTTACCTTGCAAGGTTTACATCAATCGATTATCGACCTCTCACCATTATCTGAGATTGCTTAATCAACTGGCCATGATATCCCTTAATGATGGAACTTGGTGAAGTTTATGGCTTGAATTAATTGTACCGTACAATTCTTGATTGAATTAGTTGGCACACCTAGAAATGATAATCAACTAGAATTGGTGCTAAAATTTTGAAAGGAAGGACCTACTCTTTGTTGTTTTTTAGCAAACGAACTCCACCAGCCAAAAATCCTCTCATGTCTAGAGTTTGGTGATGTAGTTATCACCCGATGGTTAAGTCTTGCTGAGTATTAGTATACTCAGCCTTGCTTTGTAAAATGTTGTTGCGGTGTTGTTTAACCAGTGAGTTTTCACCCGGCTGGGAGCTGGAATGGGTTGTTGACGATGAGTGGTGGCATCACAAACGGCCTCCTATGATGTTATGTTGTGCTAGTTTATTTTATTCCGCTGTTTTCGAACTCTGAACCTTTACTTATCATGTCATGAACAATGGTTTGTAATAATTAAACCCTTAGGGGTAATTTGGATTTAATTTGTGTTTGTACTCTCGACTCGCCTTCGTGTGAGTTTTAATGCATATGTTAGATCCTTTGTGTGAATTCCAAGTGATTTACCGGGCGTTAACCCGGCAACCAATGACAGGATGGTACTTTACTATCGCTTAATGGCCAAAGTGGATTGGTTTAGGCGATAGTACGGTATTTTCCTCGGCGGGATGTCACACACATCTTCTCTCGCAAAAAACACTATTTCAGCATTATTCACACACCCTCTTTTCACCTATCCAAACACCTCCTAAAACACAGACAATAATTCTTCTACTACTTACAAACACGAATCCACTATGTACCGCTCATCTGAGATGAATCGATACTAGCAGTGGCGAAGCTAGGATCGAGCTACAGGGGGCTCTCCCTGTGCTTCTTCCACCTCCGGCTCTTCATCCTTCATTGCTTGCTCCAAAATCGGTAGGGGCTCCATGGGATTTGCCGTGGTAGGAGGGGCTTGCGCCCCCACCTCGCACCCCGGCGCTAGCTATGCCACTAGATATAGGGGCAGATCCAACGTGGGGGCTGGAGCCACCATACCCCCGCGCCACCCGTTGAAGCCCCCTGAAGCTCCCTCTGAAAATTGCAGCTATTGATGAAGAAAATGGGAAGGAAGAAAAGGAGAAAAACCAACTTCATTTTCTTCATTCATATGTTTGTTCATTAGTACTCCTCCTCCTACCCATGTCATCTGTTCTCCAACCCGATTTCAATGCAGGACGGCTCCAATGTCGTCCATCCGCGGTGAGGATCTGCTTCTCGATCATCTTCCCACTGGTAGAGAGCGAGGCTTTGGTTCGGGCCTTTAATCCCAGTTCAACTTTGGAGCCGGAACTAAAAGCTTTTCGTCGACGTGGCCGAAATAGCCTGGGACGCCCCCTACCTTTTAGTCCTAGTTGGTAATACCAACCGAGACTACCAACTGCTATTTTTAGTCAATTATTGGCGTCAACCTTTAGTCTAAAGGATACCCTTTAGTCCTAGGTGAGGAAACCACCCGAGACAAAAGCCCCTCCTCCCACCTACCGCACCACATCTCCCTCCCTCTCTCTCCTTTATCTATTCACACAGAGCACGAACTTCATCGTAGTCTCTTCCTCTTCTCTTTCCTTTTCCTTTCTTCATTCATCTTCCTTATCCTTTCAATCTTCCTGTGCAGGCCATGCCGCCATGCAGACCGGGGGGGGCTAGGCTGGCCGGCCGGCCGACAGAGGGCTTGGCGGGGGCGCGGCGGCGGCGGCCGGTGCGGGACCGCCGGTCGGCGCACGATCCGTGGACGCCGGGCGGCCGGCACCGGCACGATTTGCGGCGGCCGGGGCCGGTCGGCGGGGCGCGGCGGCCGCGGCCGGGCGGGCGGCGCCGATCCGGTGGGGGCGCGGGGCGGAGCACCGGTGCGCCGAGCGAGGCGGGGCAACCGCGGCGGGCGAGGCATCGGCGCGTGCCGAGCATCGAGCGGGCGCGGGCGCGGCACCGGCACGGACGGGCGGGGCGTCGGGCGCCGGTCGGCGGTGGCGCCTTCAACGAGTGAGTTTTTTTTGCGAAATTGAACTCAACTTCAATGGTTGTGAATCGTATGCGTGTCGATTTTGCTGTAAATCTTATGCGAATTGATTTTGCAAATAAAGCTGTGAATATGTGTGATGAATTTGCTAGATAGCATAAGTGATGATTGAATCTGATGTAAGTGAATTTGTGTGATGTGAGATGAATATGTGGCGGATTTGGGTGAACTTGCGATGAACTTGTGATGAACTTGATGTTCTGCTGTGCATGGTGGAGTGGAGCTCGAGGTGGGTGTGGGTGGCAGGAGCTAGGGCAGCGGCTGCCATGGTGGCTTTTTTTGTTTTTGGAAAACCTTTAGTCTCGGGTGGTATTACCAACCGAAACTAAAGGGGTGGGGGCGTATGCTGGCGTGCCCCCCTTTAGTCCCGGTTGGTAATACGAACCGGGACTAAAGGACCCCTTTAGTCCAAGTTCGTTCACTCAGGATTAAAGGGGGCTTTTGTTTTAGTCCCAGTTGGACATGAGAGACCTATTCCCTTTACCAATCGAGACTAAAGCCCCTCTCCCTACCAGTGTCCCAACGCCGACACACCCGCGCTCGTGACGCAGCACACAGTACATGCCTTGCCAAGAGACCCTGATGAGGCCCAGTGCACAGTATATATAGTAGCTACTCCAATTCCATGCCAAGCAAACAGTCGAGAGAGGAAGATCGATGCATGACGACTAGTGGTGGTAGAGATGCAAGTGGGTATCTAATGGTTTTTTTGGTCGACTGATTAATTACGATAGCATGCCACTCTAGTTGTTTCCTCTCCAATGTTAATTACGTAAAATGTCATCCTAGTTCATTTTATGAATTTTCTGGGTCTACTTAATAGCCTATTACATTTGGAACTTGCATCCGTAGGTGATGGTGCACATGGTGATGAGGCGGTTGTCCAGCTAGCGCGATGGCCCTTTTGCCTTGCGCACACAATAATTCCAGCGCCATGATTCATCCGAGTCCATGCATTTTTTAAGACGTGCGTAACACGTTTTTCACTAAGAAGAAGACAACCAGGCAACTTTAGGAGAACCCCCAAAGCGCAATGAAAGAACAACACAAACAAAAGCGGGTGCAGCCACAGACAGACAGACGACGAAACACAACCTAAAGAGAGACCAACAAGAACAGAAGCGGACGCAGCCGCGAACACAAAGGGGGGGAGCCCGACCCAACCTAGCCACCACAACACCGATCTGAGAGCTGAACCTGCAAATAGAAGCACACCGCTGCCAAAGATGCTGGAGAGAAGAGAAACAACGATGGTAGGGCAACCATGAAGCCACACGACCATGGCGGCAACATCCGCACCAGCGACGACAACCATAATCGAGCATCGAACCAATAGCAGGAACCATGACGACAAAGCGTCCTCCGACCAAAGGAATGGTGGCAAAGCATCCGAGTCCATGCATGATTGAGCGATTGAGATACATAATAGTGCCTCTATGAACAACATGCATTTGGCTGCTCGCCTAAGACCACCCACACCGGTCTCCTCCATCCCCCGCGCCATCCTTTTCCCGGAGACTTTTCCAGGAACAACGTCGCAGCGGGGGGGACGGGAAAGCCCCCGCCATTCTCCCGGAGGCCTCCGCTTCCTCTAGATCCCGAGGGATCGAGAGGGCTCCGCGAGGCCCCACCAACGACCTGGCCCGCACGCCCGGGGGAGAGAGGACGGGGTGCGTCGCTCCGCGCATCGCCGGGAGGGAGATGCGCCGCCGGGAGGGAAATGCGCCGTTGCGCGCCGCCGGGAGGGAGATGTGCCATTGCGCGGAGGCGGCCATTGCGGAGGGAGGCCGACTCCGCCTTGGCTCCGCCGCCCGAGGAGGGAGGCCACCCACCTCTTCCTCCCGTTGGCTCGGAGGAGCAAGGGAAGGGGAGGAGCTCCGCCCGCCACCGCCGCATCCACCCGTCCGGCGCCATGGCCCTCCTCGTCACCGTCGCCGGCGGAGAGCGCACCCGCGGCCGTGCTCCACTCGCCTCGCCGGCCGCGCTCCGCTCTACCTCGCCTCGCCGTCGCCCGCCCGTCGCGGAGGGGAGCTCCGCCGAGCGCCATCGCCGGTGGCCGAGAGCCGACCACAAGTGCATGCCGCCGCCGGAGGAGGAGCGGGGGTAGCCGTGGACCCGTGGTGGCGGTCGTCTCGACCTCCCCTGCGCGCGACGGCCGGTGCACGAGGAGGAGGGGCCCACTGTGCTCTGCTCCGGGACGACGCACCGACGCAGGAATGGGGAAGAGGCAGACCGCTTGGTGATCTCACGGGAGGAGGCAGACCGCGTCGGCGCCATGAAGGCTGAGGACCGCCGCCAGGTGCTGAATCTCGTCGACGCACCGGGCGTGCCTGTCCCCGGCGGCGGCGGCGCGCGACACCGTCGCGGGGCGGGGAGGCGGCCGCGGACGGGGACGAGGACGACGAAGGGGAGGAGGTGCGCGAGGTGCACGCCGCCGCCTCGAGCTCCCGGCGGCGGGCGCGGTGCGTGGCGGTGGCGTGGAGCTCGAGCAGAGGAGCATGCAGCGGAGAAGCAGAGGAGAAGGCCAGAGAGAGAGGGAGGTATGGGGGTGGGAGGGGGGCAGCGCGAATGGTAAAAAAAAGAGAGAATGACGAATGGGCCCCGCGGTTGGTTTGTTGGGATGGAGGAGAGACATAAAGGATGATGAATGCGGGAGAAGTGAATATGAAGGAAAGAATGTTGATGACAAGGATGGAATATTCCGTTTTGAAGGAGAAGATGAAGGAGAACGAGCGTGGATGGTCTAAAGGCAATCCTCCATCTGCACACAAACTGTTTCCTGTCAAAACAAAACACATCCTACCATCAATTGCTTTTTTTTTGGAGGAATCGATCAATTGCTGTTGCTGTTTGATCAGGCTTTCAGTACGTGCATGCGCAAAAGAATCGCTGCGCTCGTCTGATTAGCCACCATCACCACCACACAGAGAGAGCTATCGACCGGCCGGAGGGGTTGACCTTCATTATTACGTGGAGCAGATCGTAATATTCCAGGGGGATTCGATTCGATTCGATGCTGAAGATTCATCGCTCGTGGATTCTCGGGGACCAGCAGCTAGGGGATCCATACATGATCCCGCCCTCCACCAGTGGCTGTACTACACAAAGAGAGCCGTGGAACATGCTAGAGCCGCCGATGCGCAGCTGGGGTGACGTACGGCGAGACGACGGCGACGGCGACGGCGACGGCGCACTGCACATAGACGACGACATTGGCACGCACCACATCACTTGCCCATCAACGTAACCAATCAATCCATACATCTGTCTATCTTGTTAAGCTAGTGCGGCAAATCAGCGCTAAAAAGGCGTCGTCGCGCGCCCCCCGGATAAGAAAACTACGGCCATTAGCTCTAGCTAGTTTCGCCTCCGTGCAGTGCGTGGATGGATGCGCACCACCACCGCGCCGGCGAGCAGCCGGTGGAGGAGGCAATTGCAGTGGCAATGCCGATGCGTAAGCTGATGGGCCACCGGCCACCGGCTCCGCCCACCACCACGGCCACCTCACGTGGTTGGAGGAAGCAATGGCACTTTTCCTTTTAATTAGTTGATCCTGGTGCAATCAGACAACTCCTCGATCACTTCTCACCACGTAACATTTCTCGGTAGTATTTCTTTTGACTAATGCATGCGTGTGTGCATGCGCCAGCAGAGGGAGGAGCGAATCGGTGGGCGCCAAAGATATACTTGCAGAAGGAGATGGGAGAAAATTCAGCAGGTAGCAAGCAAGCTAGGGATCGCAAAGAAGGATCAAGTACCACACTATAATTTACTAGGAAGAACGCGCGCTTCGCGGCGCCATTAGAGCATGAAAAGAGCATGTGTGTTAGTGATATTGATATGACCTATGTATAGCATAACACACGTCACACGAATACAATACTTAGTGAAAAAATAGTTTACTGAGATAAAGCATCACATTTCAATGTAAATTGCATGTGTATGGATGTGGGGGGATGGTCGTCAAACCTATAGTGTGCACATTAATACAACACATCAATAGTCACATTGAAATGTGTTGGAAAAAACAGCCTAATTATGAATAATCCAGATTTAATCTTGAGCAAAAACATATTGACTAAAAATAATGCAATCACACAACACAAATGAACAAGCCACATATTAAGAAATTACTGACAGTTCTTGCGCAGTGAGTTGACGAACGCGTCGAAGAAGTAGTTGCAGATCCACCAAGCGGTCGCGTGTGACGCTGCCCAAAACCCGATTACCGTCCCGTGCGGGGAATGTTGCGGTAGTGGTTTCGGAGATCCCGCTTCCTCCAAGCCCGGTGCACGCCGAGGTCGAAGGTCGACGAAGCACGGCGGCTAGCGGTCGGAAGCGCCGAACGCGTGCGAGATGAAGTGTATGTCTGCTCTGTGTCCCAGCCACCAAGACGTCTCCTGGTGTTTATAGGATCCTGTAATGCCCGCGTTTTTAGCTCCTAATAAACCACCTAATAAATCACACGTGTTTTCAAAACTTTCCCGCTGAGCTCATTTATCCCCTTCGGAACCCTGGTCGTCTTCCCCCTCTCTCACCCTCTGCGCGCGTGCTGCGAATCCCTCCGGCACCGCCCACACTCGGGCCGTCGCCCCCCGCCTGTCACCTTAGCACCGTTGTCGGCCACCGCGCCGGGAATCTCGCGCATGCCGCGGTCCCGCCGGCCGGTCCGCCTCGCCATCACCGTCGTCCCGAAAATCGCGCCGACGCCTGAAAAATCGGAAAAAACCCGACAAAAACCCTTCCCCTAATTTCCGAGGAATTCTCCTAATTTTCCTAAACCTTTTTCCATTTTTCCTAATTCTTTTTCCTATTTTTTCTGGCCTTCCTATTTCTCCTTTTCTTCCTTTTCCTTTTTCCTTTTCTCTTTTTCTTTTCTTCTTTCCTTTTATTCCCTCCCTTTCCTTTTTCCCCTTCCTTCTTCTTCCTTGGCCGCGCCCCTCCTGGCCGAGCGCCTGGCACCCGTCAACGCTGCCGGCCCCTTCTCTCCCCCAGCACGCCACGACGGCCCCGCCCCGCACAAAGACCTTGCGTGGACCAAGATGTGACCCGTCGATGTCGCCGGCGAGCCGCCGCGTCGCCGGGGGCGGCCGCCGCGGGCTACCGCCGCACCGCCGCGCGCCCGCAAGCCGCCACCGCCCCGCGTTGACAACCGCCGCCACCACGACCTACCCACCCCCCGCCCGAGCCGTCCCGTCGTCCTGCCCGAGAAGTCACCTCGCCGGCGCCCGGGAATCCGGCCGGCACCCGAGCACCGCCTCCACCGGCGAGGCCCACCGCCGGGGAGATATTTTTCCCATCGAACCGCCTCAAGCCCCCTATAAATAGCACTGAGGTCTTCTCGTCGTTCCCCACCCCATCCTCGAATCCCCAGCAACGCCCAATTGCACCACCACCACCACCATTTGCGCCGCCGCCACCAACCTCCACCGTCGGCCGCTCCTTGCCATGGAACCACCTCCACAAGCCGTCCCCGACCAAGCTGAGCACCGGAGAAGATAGCCCTCGCCCCCCTCTTCCTTTTCCCCCTGTCCCCGGCCGCCGCCGACCCCCGGGGCGCCGGGAATCACCGACGCTGGCAGGGCCGGCCGCACGGTCCAACCCCCTCCCCTGCCTCTGTTCAGTTCGAAGGGGATGGGGATGGCTTTTTAGCCAATACCCCCCTGTCCCTTTCCTTTCTACCAGAACACCCCCCCTCTCTATTTCCCTCTTCCTTTCTTCCAAATTAAACCCTAAACCCTTAAAATATTCACCAAACTAACCCTGCCCTTTACAATTAAACCCCTAGACTATTATAATTAAATCCCCACTAGGATTAAATATTATAATAGGTCCTTTTCTTTTAAAATAAAATACTAACCGGCCCCTAATTAACCCTAAACACCTCCTTTAACCCGTCATTTCATGCGTGATTTTAATCCAAATCGTGCCCAAACTTCCTCACACCCGTACCGGGTATACCGCCACCCATCCTTCACCCAAAACCCCCCTACATAATATTTATTTCCCTATTTTATCTAATAACCTTTCTCGAGCTCAGCCGGAGAAATTGTGTGTGCTTATATTGATTGCATGCTTGCCTGTGTGTGCGCTATAGCCGACTAAGTGAACGAAGGAAGGTACCCCTAGCCGGAGTTTGGAGCCGACTAGTGCGAGGAGGAGCCCGAGATCCCGAACGCCGAGCCGGAACTCCCCGAAGACTTCGAAGCTGGCAAGTTCAATCTCATCCTTTGATGCATGCTTTGGTCCCAGTTTTATAAACACGACCCTATACCCGTTTTATAAATTGCATATTATTTTACTGCAAAAACATGGTAGGATAGACACCCTTGATTGTTATGATTGAACCTTGGTTTGACTTAAACGATTGCTTTAAAAATGTGTGAATGCTTTAAAAATGTGTGAGTGCTTTAAAAATGGGAATGGGATATATTTTGGAAAATGAGTAAAGAAATGGGTAGACGGGATGGATGTGTGTGTCAGGAGTATGGGTGAGCTCGTACCTGTGTGGTTGAGCGTGTTGGGAGTTGTCCATCTTGTCAATTAAGGACCGGGTTGCGTGACATCTCACCTAACCCAAATCATCGTACAACCACTCGTCCGTTGTATGTGGCAACGGCTTAGCATAAACCCCACTAGTTGAACTACTTGCCATCTGGTGTGCGGGTGAGCAGCGGAAGACCGAGGAGTAGGGGTACGATCTGTGTGAGGTACGCCCTGGTTATGTGGGATAAACCCTTGGTTGCTTCCGTGGTGGCTCGTAGGGTTAGCTAAGGTGGGTAATGGCTTTGATAGGATCCGCACCGGCACTGAGGTGTCCGTGTGACGGTACCCTACTTGTGGGTAAAGATGTACAACCTCTGCAGAGTGTCAAACCTATTCGAATAGCCGTGTCCACGGTATTGGACGAGTCACAGTGTGGTCACAAAAACTAGTGTTTGGGTTGGGGAAGTTTTCTGGTGTGAGTTGTTTTCCGGGTGAAGTGTGTGGCTGTGTGCTTGGGCTACTACGGACGGGGAGTCCGGTAGTTCCACAGTGGTTTTCTTAAAACAACTGAGTCACCTTGGTTATAAAATTGGTTTGCGAAAACCTTTTCGAAAATGAACCCCTGCATGAGTAAATGAGTTTGCAATTAAACCTTAACTTGTTCCTTGTTATTTATATCATGTGCATGATCTGCTTATAAACCCCTCCGTGGGTGGGGTTGGACTTGTTGAGTACGTATGTGCTCACTCTTGTTTAACTAACTGTTTTTAAGAGGAGGGTCCTGATTTCATTCCCGAAGACGTCGAGTAGGTCGCTGCCCTACACCCAACCGTGCCTGTATACCCAGGGCCTCCACAAAGAGCCTCCATGGTGTGGTACTCTGATGAGTCTTTGGAAGCCTTTTCTATCGTAGTGTGGTCGTTAGCATTTGTGTTGTTCCTTGTAGCGTTGGCACTTCCGTGCCCTCTGTGTCGCCGTGATGTAAGAGACTGATCCACCTGTTGTAATAAATGTGTTACCAACCTCCTGGGACTGGTATTTGTGTCACATTTAGTCACCTCTGATGAGGGGACGCTTCAGATCCAGCCAACGTTTCATATTCCTCTAATCAATCAGACTGATAACTGCTCAATTGATTCAAGTAGAAACTGCCACCTTTATCAAGCAGGCTGAAACTGCCTATTTGATTGCAGTAAATCTGTCACCATTAAGCAGAGCAGTCGAAACTGAAACGTCATTGACACAACACAAAAATAAAAATGCACCTGTAACAGCCAGTTGCGTGTGCGTGTATCAACAGTCTCCTTTTCTCTCACATGCATCTATTTTGCTATGATAGGAGACACCCATATTTAAGCAAGGCAACCTCGACTATTATTGTGCATGCTTTAGCATTTACTAAATGGGCCACATTGACCAAATTCCAACAAAATGAACCTAGCTCAATCGGTAGTTTTTTTAAACCTGCCCACCTTTCGGCACTGGTGCTCACATTTTCCTGAATTTATTTCAAAATTTAACTGGTACCATTTTTCAGTGGTAGGCGACATGTCCTTCGTTGACTTAATCTAAAAGTTTTTTCGTAGGCTCAGTCTTTCAACAATACTCATGGAGTTAGTGATGTGTGCGTATTAGTAGAAGCATGTGTACTACATGCATGTGAGCACCTATATTTATAAAATGTGATTTGAGGATAAATAACAAAAAAATAAAAGAAGGAAAAGAAGTATTTTTTTAAAAAAGAAAGCAAAATTGGACACAGAATCACTAGAAGGGGTTCGATCCTTTTGGCGTGATGATGATGTGTGCTTTACAACTGCATTCTATTTTGATGTTGCTAACTCATGAACTGGCTTTTGATGCGTTTCAATTCACCTTAATTGTGCCCGCACACACTGTTGATATTCTCTTCACCAACTTAAATTGATCTATTAACAAAACTACCAAAAGCTTGGAAGAAGGTGTTCCTACGAATTTACACATTCAACGTGGGTGAGCTAGAGATTGCGATTAGGGGGGCATGTCCCCCCACCGCACAGCGATAAAGGGAACGGAACGTCAAATATACCGATATTTCACCCGCAGCGCTAATCTGCATTCTCACCTCTACAGTTCCGTCTGCTACAGAAAACCTGCACAGGCAGCGGCCAGCGGCGGGAACGCTACGCTGCAGACACCAATGGGGGCTCGCTGCACCGCCGGGTCACGGGAGCGCGCGCGGTGGCTGGACGGCCCTCTGCTTCATCACCCCGTTGATTAACACGTGCTTGATGGTAGTATGTAGTTGATAGAGTAGAAAACCTGCGAGTGACGTGTCAAATGTGCATCACACCAGTAAGACCCGGTTAAATTTGCCGACAGCAGGCAATGCATGATGCATATGATTCCCTCCCGCCTAGTGCTGGCCGGTATTTCTAACCACAGTGACCCCTGCCTGCTTCATTCGGCTGCCGACATCCTACTCCTAATCAAGCGAGCGCCTGCATGCCTATACGATGTCGAGTCCACTGGCCCCACCTGGCGTTACCCTTGATCCTTTGATCGTGACACGTCAACGGTCAACACCACGTAGCAGTGGGAGTAGGAAGCAAAGATCTGGGCGGGGGGGATACCACGATGCCGACCCGTGCGGATCCGCGCCGTCCATCTCGCACTCGCACGGTCACGGCCTCACTCACCTCCACGCTCCACCACCCGGTCGATGGCGACTGGCGCTGCATGCAGGGTGTGGGCTACCGCTCGCTCCCTGGTTGGGCGACCCGCGCGGCGGGGAAAGCACACGCACCAACAGCGACGTCAACGGCCGCCGGGGGCGCCACGTGGTGTGTGGCGCCGGCGCCGCCCGGCCCGGCCCCTCCCCACCCCCTCGATCGGGGACGCGACCGGCGGCTCGACGTGATGAGAGCCGCTAGCCCCGCTAGCTCCCCGATCCCTCGCCTGAGTCGCCTCGCCGTGCGAGCCGGTTGAGCCGTGGGCCGGCCGCCCGTCGCCCCCGCGGCACGAGACCCATCGGCGAGCGTGCCGGGCGCTGACGTCAGGCCACTGGTCTCCCGTCGTGCTGACGTAGGGGCGCACTGCTAGTACTAGTAGCTTGTTACAGTAGGTCTACTCCTAGTACGATTCTCGTTTGACGAAGCCCAGTTGGCACGCCAGCCATGCCCGTCGTCTCGACGAGCTGCCTCCGTCGATATCGAGGTCAAATTGTGGATCGGAGTAGTAGTAGTACTGGTACGAAGAACAATCGCACTAGTTATACACCATCGAATTTCGGTGGCGGGCGGCATCTTCGACCGGAGAGCTTCGATCTCCTTCCGCACGCACGCAGATTCTTTCCGACGACGACTGGCCCAGGTTGAGCGCACGCACCGAAAAATATCGCCACCGCGAGAAAATAAAATCCGTTTCAAATTTCCCCTTTCCGATGATTAATTTCCTTTCCCTTCCTCGCCCCCGGAATATGCTCGATCGGTGGTGGGTGTGTGGCCGGGGGAGGGGGCCACGTGACGCAACAACCTCCGGCCCCACCGCTCCCCGTCACCGCCCGCCTGACGTCACGCCCCCACGGCCATGTGAGCTGCCCGCCCCCCGCCGCTCCGGCTATATATGCCACGGATGCGCCTCCCCCTTCGTCCCCGGCCGCCCACCAGTATACCACCAGTAGCGCGCTGGCTCTCGATATCGCTAGCTACTAGCTTTGATTCGCTAGCTCCTCTGCGCCCGGCCGGCCGGATCTTGCTGCCCCCCCCTGCTCGGCTGCGGCGGCGACGACGACACGTCCGGGCCGGCGATCGAGCTAGCTCGACCCCGTCTTCGCTCAAGCAGCTTACTAGCGTGTCTCCAAGCGGGAGAAGGAGAGACCATGCAGGCGGTGGGCATCCGGCGGGGTCTGACCATCGACCCGGCGGGGGAGGAGGAGCCCCCGGCGGTGCGCGTGGGGCGGCTGGTCCGGGAGAGCCCCGTGGTGATCTTCGCCCGGCGCGGGTGCTACATGGCGCACGTGATGAAGAGCCTCCTCGCCGCCGTGGGCGCGCACGCCACCGTCATCGAGCTGGACGCCGGCGCGGCCGACGAGCTCGCGGCGGCGGCCGAGGCCGGGCGCGGCGCCGTCCCGGCGCTCTTCGTGGGCGGCGCGCCCGTCGGCGGGCTCGAGGGCCTCATGGACCTCCACCTCAGCGGCCGCCTCGTGCCGCGCCTCAGGGAGGTCGGCGCCCTCCTCTGCGCCTAGCCACTAGCTAGCTACCACTAGCCACACCTCGCCTCGCCGTACGTCCGCCGCCGGCCCGGCCCGGGGGTGGGGGGGGCTCGCATCGAGTGAGTCATCGCCATCGATCGCCACGCCACTCAGTTGGTGCGCATCGCGTCGCGCGTCCATGTACATACGCGCGCGCGGGGCCGGGCCGGCCGGCCCCTGCGAGTCGCGATTCGGAGAAGCATCAGGGTGCTGGATGCAAAACTAGGCTCGAGTGTAATACTAATAAGCTGTAGCATAGCAAGAGTGTGTCCGCCAAAGAGGGGCGTGGATGTTTGTGAGGTGGGGGAACGGTGTTACAGGGGTGTTTACGAGAAATCGGCAGGACCTAAATCTAAATGTGATTACTTAGGAGTAAACCCTTCTCCTGCTGCTGCTTCTGCTGCTTCTTCGTCCTGCTTCTCTGTCTTTCTTTTTTTTCCTTGCTTTCACAGCAGCAAGCAAAGCAAGTTCCTCGCTTCTGTTTTGTCATGGTGTGCGATCGACGATGTTAACCTAATCGCCGCACGGCGCATGGGGGATTAAACTAGCGCGCATGATTGCGGCCTTGCGGGCGTATGATCCTAGTCGGAAGCCGATTATCTTATGCCCGGGAGATAACATTGTTTTTTTTTACATATATAAAAAAAAAAGCGGCGCCCCGGTGTGAGGGGTAATGGAGGGCGACGTCACCGTGAGCTTTTGCTTTGCCGCCGATCGGTTATCTCTCTGCGGGCGACTCTGCCGTCCCTTTTTGCCCCCCTCGGCCGATCTGGGCCGTCGGTCAGTCACCTTCTCTGCTCGCTTCGAGGGCGACGAGGGAGGAGTAGAAGCGAAGCGAAGCGGAGCGGAGCGCGGTGTGGTCGCCGGCGGCGGAAGGCAGCGCGCTTGTTGGCTTTGCTGCGTGGCGACTGGCGAGGGAGACGTCGACGTGAACGGGATCGACGGGGAGGGCCGGGGGTGGGCATGTGCGGCGGGAGCTTAATTCCCGGCGACGCGCACGCGCACGCGACGCAAGGGCCTGAGGGAGACCGAGCGCGATGGGCGCGGCCGGATGCGGCGCGCGCGATCCCACACTGTTCACCCGTGCACGCGAACTTCTACGTGCCCGTCCCGGTGGCGGTGGGCGATCCAAGGGAGAAGGGGGGGCAGTGTGCAAAATACTCCACCCAAGGAAGGAGCCATTAAGGTAGTAGTATAGTTATGCTTGCTGCAACTACTTGCTACAAGGATTTTTAATCACCGTGTAATTTGGGTTGTCCGCTTCTGCCACGTCACGCTGCCGGCCACGTCACCCCGGTCAGCTAGCGTGCGACTCGTTTGGCAGCTACTACCCGTCCCTACCACCACCACCACTCCGGCTCCTGCATACTATTCCAGTGTGCCAATAATTGCACATATCTTATTCCCCTGGGCCAGATCGTCGATTTGGCAGCTAGCCCGGGAGGAGGATGAGTCGTAAGTAATTAATTAATTAAGTAGAGCGCGCGCGCGAACCGCTGGTGACTGGAGTAGTACTGTACTCGTAGTATAATCATCCGGCGGTGGTTGGTTGGTGCCAGTCCTTACGGATTCTGTGGCTGCGGCCACGGAGGTGAGGTCGCGACGAGATCCGAGCTCAGATGCCTCCTGATTCAGGCGACGCCCACTGGTTTCTGCACGCGCGCCGCAGCCCGTGCGTGGCCGCCTCCCCGTCGTCCGTGCTCGCGCGGTGGTGCGGCCGCTAGCCAGCCGCCGGTGTGGTGTCGCCGCAGCAACACGTGCTCACCTGGGGGCACGGGATGGCAGACGTGGCAACAAGCTAGCCCTGGAGTAGTATGTTGGTAGATCAGATCAGATACATGGAAACAGCTACCACATGAATGTGCGACGGCCCTCCCTTTTCCGGCCGACTGTTATTATAGCAACTCCAACTCCAGCAGTTGGAGTAAATTTCACCCCTAATAAAGTTGTTGGTAGTAGAGTGAAAGTATTTTCATCCCTAAAACACAATTTACTCCGGCAGTTTCCTATTCCCCTTCGCAACTCGTGGGTCCCACTATGCCACGTCATCCTCTCTTTCCTCTCCCCAAATCTCCGAACTTTCGCCGGCCACCTTGCTCCGAGGGAGCAGAAACGGAATGGCGCAGGGCAACCGAGACAACCGCGCCGAACCCAAATCCACCAACCGCACACACGGAACCTAGAGAAGTCACTGAGGCTCTCTGAAACATTTGTTGTGCGGCTGCTGCAGCCACCGGCCTGACCGGCTCTATCCACCGGTCTGACCGGTGTCACCGGCTCCGACCGGCGCGCAGCCATCGGTCCGACCGGTGTAGCACGAGCAAAGAAGCCGTGCAAGTTTCCGCTGTGCGAGTTGGTGTGTTTTGGCTCAGAAGGTTGTTTGTTGGTTCCTAGGATCAGTAGCACTCCAGTGGCTATGTGCTCTTGACCAACTTGGGTAGTTGAGTCAGAGACGTGCGTTGGAAGCCGTGTTCATCTTGTTGGAGTCTCAATCTCCATCGAGAAGAATTTTTATCGGCTCCCATTCACTCCCCCCTCTCTAGTTCGCCGTTTCGGTCATTCACCCGGCGCTGGCGCTGGCTCGACCCTGACGATGGAGTCGGTGCCGACGAGGCGACGAGCACGACCCCGCCGGAGATGATGTTCAGGCCCTCTGCACACGCCATCTTCCGCCGCTGCGAGGATTTCGAGGAAGAGGATTGGGGACGAGGGGCGCGGGGAGGAGCGGCCACGGTTGGGCAGCGGTCGACGCCAGGGAGGGGAGGTGCAGGCAGAGGGGCTGGCCGCAGAAAGGGGAGCTAGGGGGCGGCTCGCTGGCAGAGAGAAGAGAGGAGGGAGAAGATAGGCGGCGGTGGGCGCCAAGTCTGCCTCTGCCAAGAAGAAGCCCTCCACGCCAGCGCTTGCGGTGCCCCCGCCGCCTCCGCGAGAGCGAGAGCGTTGGTTCCTCGTGGCCAAGAAGGGTGCGCGGCGGCGGCACAATCTCGGGAGCGTTGGGGGCGTCGGCAACGGGGAAATCGACTTCGATAAGTGTCCCAAGGCCGCGCGCGAGGCGGGGCGAGCGGGGGGCGGTGTTGAGGCAGGAGGGAAGGGGCGAGTGGGTCCCACAGATATGGGGTGGGGGAGAGTTTCCTTTATAGAGGGGATGGCGAGGGCTTTTTAATCAATGGAGAAAAAAAAGGGAGCTACAGGGGATCTGCTGGAGATAATTTTTGGTCATTTGATCCCCTATATGAGTATTTTTTGGTGTTGGGGAGGAGATAGGGAAGCTGCTGAATTTGCTCTTAGGGTTTGTTTGGTTGAGCTGTGGTTTTCGCAAAAGCTGTTGTGAGCTGTGGGTTGTGGAAAAGCAGCTGTGCGAAAGACCGTTTGGTGAAGCGACTGTGGCTTTTGAAAAGAAATGTTGGATGGACCCACATGTTATCTATACCCATATTTCTCACTATTTTCCCTCTCTCACTGACGAGTGGACCCTGCTCGTCAGTTTCTTCTTCCCGCACAGCCGTAGGGGAGGGGCACCTACAGGTACGGATGAAAGTGGTGTGGATAATTTCCACATCCGATCCGATCCGAATCCAAATTATGCAAGTACGAAGAAGAGTTTTTAAAATCCATGCAAATGTGGATAATCCGAATCCGATTGTGTGTGGATGCGGATTAGATATGATGTTAGTGATATCTGATGGATCTGGATTATCCGATAATTGAATGTTGATAATCCGAGGCCTAATAGGATATTCGACAATTATGACAGCCCAATATGGCTCATATACTATGATCTTTTACCTATACATAATTTTTTTAGCCCATAAAATTTTAGCAATATATAGTGTGTGCACGTGCATCGAAAACCTTAACCGTAGTCATGTGTAGAGCATCATTTGTCACCATTTGAAATTGAATATAAGCATGTATTATCCGACTATATTAACCTGCATCCGCTCCGACTTCGCACCATATCCGACATCCGAAAAAATCCGAATCCGTAACCGCATCCGTGTAATATCCGCTTCGCTCCACATTTGACAAAAAATATGGATGCGACCGTGGTAAAGGGGAGTGGCCCGCGGCAGAGTGGAGGGAACAGTGGCGAAGGAGCGGTCGGCGCCGGAGGGGAGGGGATCGCGACGGAGAAACGGTCGCGCCGGAGGGGAGCGACGTCCGTGCTGCCACCGGGGAGGAATAGCGGCCGGCGGAGGGAGCTCGTGCGGAGACGATGTCGCGGGAATGAAACAAAGCAGAAAAGAAACGAACCGCTATGTGTAACCAGTGGCAGATGGGTAATTTTTCACCCAAAAGCAGCTGAAAGCGGGGGGTCAGAGTGCTTTCGAATTTGTACTAGTCAAAAGCTGATTTTGGCTGTGGCTTTAGATGACAGCCAACCCCTTTGGTTGAGCTGTTGGCTTTTGCAAAAGTAAAAGCACCTAAAAGCCCAACCAAACACACCCTTAACCAATTTGCGTCTGGCAGGGAGAGGACAGAGGCATGTAACTGTCACCACCTTCTGTAGACCGGCCTTAGTAAAAATACAAGTAAAAGTAGTTTTCTTTTCGCAGAACTTACGCACCTTTATTCACCGGAATGGGCATAGGACTTGCGGACGCCAAACGGTGGACTTAAGAGTCAAACTGCGAGCTATATTCTATGGGCATCAACATTCGAAGTCATATACTCGTGAACAGAATCAACTTGGACCAAATCGACACTTGTTGCTTTAATCTCGCGGATTATTTGGCTGTACACACCTTTGCTCCCTTGGAGATTTCTGTTGACCACGCTCTGATTAGGACAAACCACCTCCACCACCTTGCGACCATTTGACAGTCCTTCTCGGTAAAGGCTTCACCTTTTTTTTTTCCCGACTGTGAAAGGCTTCACTTTCTTCAATGGAAACTAATTTCAGGCATTGGTTGAATCTGGCCCAAAAGCTCAAGGCGCACCGTTTGGTTTTTCTTTTGAAACCATATCCGAACTCTTTTACGGAACCTTGTTTCTTCCTGGACTTTGGTGGTAGTGCGAGTGCTTGTCTTCATGGGCTTTCCATCTTGGGCTTATTTACGCCACATGTAGGGCTCTTGGCCTTCCGGGCCGGTCCAAATAGATGTTTTCCACAGCTGTAACTGATGAGCCCACATTTGCACTATCTTTGGGCCTATAATTTGCCCTTTGCCTTTTTTTTTGTGCGAAACATGCAGAAAAAAAGAGGCAATCATACTGTGTTCGCTGACGGGAGGGGTTGGTTCCTCTCACGTTGACCTCTCTGAGTCACTGCCGCGTGGGTCCCACGGCGACAGAGCCCACATGGCAGCGACTCAATGTCAGAGACGGAACGGTAGAGGATTTGGTTTGCTGACTACGACTCCTTTCGTTTCATATTACTTGTTGTTTTGATTTTTTTTAAAAATACATCTCTTTTGTTACCTATCTAGACACATAAGTATATATGTTAAATTACAGAAGAACTAGAAAAGCAAAAACGACAAAATAATATGAAAACGGAGGGAGTATAGTACGGAGGGAGTACAGTATTCCGTAGCGAGAGCTAAGCATTTTCAGGCGTTCTCCCTGTCGTCTCCAGTGGTGTGGTAGTGCATGCTGACCTGGCTGTTTGTTTATAATCGTTATTAGCAGCCCAAACGGGCGCGCGGCGTAGTGCAAAGTAAAAGCAGCAGGAGGAGAGGGGGTGGCGTCGAGTCGAGTCAGGTGACATCACGCACTGGCCGGCCGACCGGCCGGCCGGTGGATCGTTCACGGCCACCAACTGTTTGTCTCGTGTCAACTGTCACCTTTAATTAATTTGATCCACCGCGCGCGGAAATCATTCTCTCCGGAGACTCTCATCTTTAATTTGGCCGCCTCCACCTGATCTCTTCCGCGCGGCAACCATTCGCCAGCGCTCTATTCTCCTCTCCTCTCCTCTCCTCTCCTTTCCTTTCCTTTCAAAAAACAAACTTTTGGACGCATTTGGTGATGCATGCATGGAGCACGACGGCCACGTACGGCAACAGCATCCATCCAACCACTAGTAAAATGGAACTTAACGTCTACTGATGATCGAGCTTCGTACCCACACGGCGTATGTAGTTAAAATTTTTAAACCAAACCTGCTATGCTCCATCTACTAGCTGCTTATTAGTACTGGTAGTAATTAAAAATGCCGACTGCTACTACGTCGGTAACCAGGTACGTACTAGCTTAAGCCTTTTGTCGAGCCCAAGAATTGAAGCTATACTATACTATACCTAGTAGTTAAAAAGCTTAGCAGTGGAGGCATCCACATCCACTGCATTATTTCAGTGTGGGCCCAGTAGCGGTGGTGTGTGTATTTGTGCAGACGATAGAGGCCGTGTAGAGTGTAGACGTCGCTGTTTGGCGTCTCGTCCATATATGGGGGGATGCATGAATGGGCGATAAATTAAACCAGCAGCATCGCAGTCTACGTCACCGACAAGCGAACAGTATAGCCAAGTTAAGTACATAGCTGGGTGCAGTGTGTGCCTACCAGGCCGTACGTATGTAGTAGGCAAATGTGTCACGGGCTAACGGACAAGAAGGCGGCAACACGAGGGAAAGCGGCAACGGGTGTGGTTTAGCTAGCTAGCAGCCAAAACGCTGAGCCAATCATCACAACGACCAGCAGGGATCGTTCGTCGTCGATGCACCCACACACGGAACGGAACGGATCGAGGTAGAGCACGTCTCGATCAGTCGATCGTGTCAAATGGGTCATGCATGAGTCATCAGTTTGCAACTAGATCTCACATGGACATGCTACGCACTGTACGTGTACTGCAAACACATGTCAACATCTTGAACATCATACAATGCATGCAAACATATATACTGAAACATTCTCAACACTGTTTGAAGAATGCAAAAAGATGAACCAAGAAAGAAAGAAAGAAAAAAAAGCCCAAATTATTGATGGGATCAATGCAAAGTAGTACCAAAATAATCCTTCAAATTATTTATTTTGATTTTGATTTTGAATTGCCTTTCGGATCGGTGGAAAACAAATAAAGTATCGCGACGTAGCAACGAGTACCACCGACGGGTAATTTGCTAAATAGCTCTTAAGAAGATCGATAATTAGACTTGAAACCTTATGCTGTGAAAATACTAATGACGACGAGTGACTATTTGCGAAAGCAAAAAAAAAAAACTCTATATGCAAATACTTTAAACCTACATATGAGACATTCATCCTTAAAAGTCCAACTGAATATAACATATTTCGTACACTACTACTGCTAATTCGGGCGCTTTGTGAACACACGTCGTCTCATACCAAGTGAACGTTCGTTTTTATACTACTAGAAGCATGCATATGTATGCTCAACATTGGATTCCGGACAATATCGATCGGGACCATTTTTTTTAAAAAAAAAATAAAATCGGTCCGTAGGTAGGGAGATGGATAGGGCACCGCAAGTCCCCATCATGTGTTCCATCCAAATAATGCGTACTAGCAGCAACTGCAAAACGATTTTGGATTTTAGGGGGGCAAAACGCTAAAGCGAGCGACGGTCCCGCCCAGCGACACAAAATCGGAAGAAAATCATTGCGCAATGGATTTTAAGTGAAACAGCAGTACTGCTGCAACAGTGTGCACATGTATGGATATATCTCGTGGTCGTGGCCAATGAGAATAACTGGCGAAAGGGAGTGATAATCGACGTGGAAAATGGAGGTGTTGTGCATGCCCTGATCGAGCGCACAAAGAATTGCGGAAAGTAATGCAAAAACCTTACTTGTGATAAACAAATTATACATATATTTTTCCACCAAGGGCCTCGCTCGAATTTCATTACCGAGGCAACGAAATTACAAAGTTTCAGACGAAGTTACACAGATCCAGCTAACAACATAGAAACGACCATACTTACTACAGCAAAGTTTCTCCCAACCCTCAGCAGAGAGTTTGCACACAGGGCAGCCCCTGCTGAGGGAAAACGCAAAAGACAGCAAAACAGGCACCAGACAGTTATCTGACAGACGACCAGAAACGATCCTAGCTCAAAACCCACTAGATCACACTACAAAAACCACAGCCTGCCACAGCCTCAGCTAAAATCGTTTTCAACCATGTGAAACCCGATCTGCAACAAGACGATTCAGTATTGCTTCTCCCCAGCATCGCTACTGCAACAACACCATCCCAGTGCCTTGATCATCTTGATGCATCATCTGAGTGTGGAATGTCAGTGCCGTGTTTTTGAGCATCTCCGCAACCGGCTTCTAGGATCTCCTTCGTGTCGTCCTTCTGAAGACCTGCCCTGTAAGATATAAAAGATGAAGCTAAGCAAATGATCTCGGTAGGAGATCTGACACGTTTCCCCTCAAAACACACCATGTTGCGAGTTTTCCACAGAGCCCAGCAGACAGCTGAGAGCCCCACCATATGAATTTTTTTATTAGCTGGAAGGAACAAATTGCTCCATTCCCAATATTGAGACAAGTTCGATGGTCTACAAGTACCTCCAATCACCCATGTTATCAGGCTCCAGATATATCTGGCAAGATAACACTCAGAGAAAAGATGTACTGAACTTTCATCTTCATTGCAAAAGCTACATCTTTTGTCCCCTTGCCACTTTCTTTTAGCAAGGTTATCTTTTGTCAGAATTGCATTCAGCTGAGTTAGCCACATGAAAATCTTGATTTTCAGTGGTATTTTGGCTTTCCACAAATTTTTGTTAGGTTTTTCAATGTCCGCACGGCAAAGGTGTGTGTACATTGATTTGACAGAAAAGCTTTTCTTTGCTGCCCAATTCCAGATAGGTTTATCTTTTTGTTGGCCCAAAGCACAGGTTGTCAGCATGTCCCTCATTTGCCTAAGCTGATTCTGAGCATTTTCATCCAACCACCTCCTGAAGGCGAATCTCCATCTTTTCCCATCCATATCAGCCACACTCCCAGTTTGTTCATTACAAATTTCAAACAAGCAATTGAATTTATCCTGCAATTTGATAGAGCCACACCAAGTGTCTCTCCAGAAATCAATGTCTGAGCCATTTCCAACTACAAAGTGTCTACCAACCAAGTAAAGCTCTTTTACTTTTAAAAGATCATTCCACACAGGGGAATTATCAGGCTTGTGTTTTAACAGGGTTATCCCCCCTTTGATCTTATATTTTTTCCTCACTATCTCCTGCCATAGTCCTTCTCCAGTTTCTATCTTCCACCACCATTTACAAAGCAAACTTAAATTCATTCTCCTTAAGTCTTTAATCCCCAATCCTCCTTTCTTCTTTGGTTTCGTAATCACACCCCATTTCACCAGGTGATACTTCTTTTTGACCCCACCTCCTTGCCAGAAGAATTTCTTTCTAACTCCATCTATTTTCTTGATCACAGTTTTTGGGATCATATACATAGACATAGCATACGTTGGTATATTACTGAGGCAAGCATCGATCAAAATCAGTTTCCCTCCTGCTGACAGGGAGGCACATTGCCATCCTGCCAATTTTTTCACCACCTTCTCATGTAACCTCACCCAATCTTTAATATGTAACCTGGATCCCGCCACCGGGACTCCAATATATTTTATGGGCCACTGCCCTATAGCGCAATTGAACATCTCAGCATATCTTTTAGATTTTTCCTCATCCATCGATGTCATCACTATTTCACTTTTATCAAAATTGATTTTGAGTCCTGACATCTTTTCATAGATATACAACAGAATCTTCATATTCCTAGCTGTTTCTTGATTCTCTTCCAAGCATAGTATTGTGTCATCCGCATACTGCAGTATTGCCACTCCATTCGGTATGTATTCTTTGACTAATCCCTTGATCAACCCATTTTTTTGAGCTGTTTGTACCATTTTGGCCAAACAATCAGCATCTAAGTTAAACAAGAGGGGAGACAGAGGGTCCCCTTGTCTTACTCCTTTCCTACTTTTAAAATACCCCCCAATCTCCTCATTCACTTTGACACTGAGAGTCCCACTACACACTACTTTCTCAATCCATTTGCACCAAGTTTCGCAGAATCCCCTTTGTTTCAAGGTTTCCAAAAGAAATATCCAATTGATTTTATCATAAGCTTTTTCAAAATCTAGTTTCAAAGTGATTCCATATTTCTTTTTTAGTCTGGTGTCATGCAGAATTTCATGAAGGCACATTATTCCATCCACAATATTCCTTCCTTTGATAAAAGCATTCTGACTCTTACTGATTATTCTACTCAAACTGTCCTCAAATCTCAACATCAGTGTTTTTGTTATGATTTTGTAACTCACATTCAATAGACAAATCGGTCTATATTGCTGAATTTTTACTGCCTCCTTAGTTTTGGGAATCAGTGTTATCACTCCGTAATTCAGTCTATCAATATCCAACTCATTCCTCCAAAAGGCATTTATAAGCCCCATCAGATCCTCCTTAATAAATTCCCAGCATGCCACATAGAATTCTATAGGTAAATGATCAGGACCAGGAGCTGTATTCTTTTTCATATTCATCACCACTTTTTTAACTTCTTCTTCAGAGAAAGGTCTGATCAAAGCTTCATTCTCCTCATTGTTCACTTTTTCCTCTTGCTCCCAACAACCAGGGTCAAGAGAGAAAGTTGGACTGTCAGAGGGTCCAAACAAGGTTTTATAATATTCTGTAGCATGTTTAATCATCTCCTCATCTTTATTCAGACACTCTCCATCCCTGTCTAGATTAAAGATGATATTTCTTCTCTTCTTCCCATTAGCCTTTTTATGAAAATAGTCAGTGTTGTTATCCCCTCTTAGAAGCCATTCAGTGTTAGATCTTTTATGCCAATATAATTCCTCTTCTTCCAATAATCTCATTAGTTCAGTTTGAATAAAAGTTTTTCTATCTAGAAGCTCTGGAGAAAGTATATTCTCTTCTTCCTTTTGTTCAAGCATATCTAGCTATTTCTGGATCATTATTTTGTATCTACTGGTTTGACCTTTCAAATTTAAGCTCCACCCTTTCAGAAACTTTTTCACCCTATTCAGCTTAATATGCCAATTCTCCATCACACTATCTGTGACCACATGTTCTTCCCAAATCTCTTTCATCTTGGGAAAGAAGTCAGCATGCTTGATCCAAGAAGTTTCAAAGCAGAATCTTTTTGTTTTCTTAATTTTCCCAGTATCAGTCCCTAGCAGCATAGGGTTGTGATCTGACATATACCTGGGAATTTTCCTTACATTTGACAGGGGGGGGAATTGTTTCCCATTTGTCATTCATCAAAACTCTGTCCAACTTCTCAAGAGTTGGATCAGCATGATTATTGCTCCAAGTATACTTCCCTCCAATTAAAGCTAACTCTCTCATTTCGTATGAGTTTATTATCCAGTTAAACATGTCAGAAAATCTGTTACCACAGAAATTTTTATTCTTCTCATCACTGTATCTTAAAATGTTAAAATCTCCCCCCACCAAGAGGGGAAGATCATTTTTGGCACAGATATTAGACAGTTCAGTAAGGAACTGCTCTTTTTTGTCATCATGGGCTGGTCCATACACAGTGACCAATCTCATTTTATGTTTTGATTTTTTTCCACAACTACAGCTGTTACTGCAAATTCATGTTCCTCCACTTTAATCACTTCATACTCATCAGTTTTAACTCAACACAAGATCCCCCCAGATCTACCATTTGAGGGCAACCAGTGCCACATATAACTCTGATGGGGATCAATTTTTCTAAAAAACTTATCTGTATATTTTTTCCTCATAGTTTCCTGAAACCCCACAAATTCAGCTTTAAACTCTGTTAACAAATCTCTGATGCAAGCCCCCATCCCCTTTTTGCTACTCCTCTACAATTCCAGATGATCCCTATCATGTTTAGGTTTTATGCCACGCAACCCCCTTTCTGAGGTTATACTTAGTACAATGTCTAGTACTCCCTCCTTCAGAGGGAGGGATCTCATCAGGAGGGTGAGACCCCGCACCCCTGGCCTCTTTGACAGATGTAGTCCTTGGGTTCCTTCCTTTTTTCTACTTCTCTTCTTATAAACAGCTTTGAATCCTTCCTCATCTGAGGAATCAGATTTCCATTCTTTATATTTCATCTCCACTAAGGGGAGAGGCATCATATTCTCCATATCTGTGTTTTCCTGAGTCTCTTCCATTCCATTCTCCATATTAGCTCTAGCAGTTTCTAGGTCTTTAATTAGTTCAGTTTTTTCCATATCTATCCTACTAGTCTCCACACCCATCTTACCAGCTCTAACAATTAATTCATTATTAGAGAGAACTGCAAAGGAGTTCTTAAGTTTTAATTGTTTACCTTCCAGATTTTTCTTCTGGACCACCAGTGAAGCCTTGTCAGCTATCTTGATCCCCTCCAAGCCTTGTTCTTTGATCATTTGGCTTTGCCTTGTTTGCTTCTTGTCTTCCCCCACCTGTGTCTTGTCAACCTGAACCTCCTCATGCAAAGATTCTTCCCTATCTTGGTCAGCACTAGCACTTTCTTTGTTCTTGACATAAACATCCCCCAGGTTGTCCATTTTATCAGTATCAGTCCCTTCAATCTCACCCTCTCTCTCTAGTAGTAGAAATCAGAAAGGCGCTTTTTGCGAGCAACATAATATGGACTTCCAACCAACTCAGTGAAAACCCGACCTGCAGTTTTCAATATAGTTGAAAATGAAGGTTTTATCCATAAACCCATCAGAAATCCCATATATCTACTAATAGAATTGAAAACTGATCAAGGTTAATTGAATCAGATAAGCAACATGAAGTTCCGGCGAACAACATCATAGCACTCTGTAATTTATTCTACTCCATCCTATTCCTTAGGATAGGCAGAACATGTTAAAAGTAATAAATTTTGGGTTATTATGGTGACATCCCAGTGCACAGGTCACACCTTACTGTTTGTTGCTCATTCTTAAGGATGCTAGCAGATGATATAATTGGGCCTAACTACTATCTGGCGACGAGAATATTTTGTAAAGCAAACTGGACATTAGAAATGGTAATAAAGGATGCCTTACTATATGCATGAGATTTTATATCGTACCTGGTTTGAAGAACACAGATAGACCAAAATCAATTGCTTTTATTGGCATGTCATCTTCTTTGTCCAAAAGGAGGAAGTTTTCTGGCTTTAGATCACGGTGCATCACCCCTAGTGAATGGCACATAGCCACTATGCTAACAATGATTCTTATAAGTTCTGCGTACCTTCTCGCTCGCCGTAATGCCCCTTCTCCCCGAATTCGGTCAAAGAGCTCCCCACCAGCACAGAGTTCCATCACAATGTGCACCGCCTGCCCATCCTCATAAACATCCTTGATTGCAACAACATTCTTGTGGCCAGACAAATCACACATATTTGTATCCAACACAAGGAAAGACAGGTCAGACAAGTTACCGATGGAAGCAGGAATCGAACCTGTTAGATCATTATCTGAAAGATGCAGATAGAAAAGTTGTTTCATCTTCCCAAATTGTGGGAGAATTTGCCCTTTCAGCTTGCAGTTTGAGAGATCTAGCTTCTGAAGCCCAAGGAGATTGGTTAACCGAACCAGATTGACCCAACAAGGTTATTTCCACCTAAGGCAAGGTACCATAGATTCGACAATTTGTCCAACCATGTCGGTACAACATCTGTAAAAGCATTTTCTGACAAAGATATTACTTGGATGGACTGGCACGCGCTGAGTCCCATAGGAATTCTACCCACGAAGTTGTTTCCTGATAGGGATAAAACTTGCAACATAGGAAGGCTAAAGCTTTCATTGTCGGGGACGATTCGGTCGGGTTATTGTTTCTCCAAAGGCTCGAACTTGCAGAGAAGACTTGTTGAAGATGCTAGGAGGCACTATGCCGGAGAGCCGATTCTCGTTGCAAGACAAGGAGCTGAAGCATGGGCAAATTACCAACACCGACTGGTATTGGTCCCCAAAGGCTGTTGTTGCCAAGGTTCAGATGGTTCAGGTAAGGCGTGTTGTTGAATAATTCTTCTGGTATCATGCCATTCAAGTAATTCATCTGCATATCTACGAGCCTAATGTTTTGTAGGTTTTGCTTTGTTCACAATCAATGCATCTGTTTGGTAATGATGCCAAACAGGTAGAAATCCAAAAGAAAGCAGGTGCTATTTGAGTTGTCAAACATTTCAATGTCCTAATGCTAGATCCGTTGACATGCAAGCTATATGTTAGTGAGGAGAGGTGTGGTTTGCATGAGCAGGTGTAACTGACTATATAAGTTCAGTATATTTGAAGTGATTTAATCAATGCATCTGAAATAACACCAGAATCATCTATACAGGTAAGTTCAAAAAGGCCCAGATTTGTCTAACAGAATGGGAAAAATGCAATTCTTTACAGTTGAGAATGGATCAGGTGTAACTATGGATCAACACAGTAATTTGTGTTAAGAATGGAAGGAAAAAATATGCAATTCTTTACAGTTGGCTAATGCACACGAGCAAGAGTTCAGAAAGTTGTTCCTAGTTACCTTTCCTTTTATTTCGTATTGGGGAAACAATAAAGCAAGATATTATTACCACCGATCAACAATGGGACAGCAATCTTGTTAATGGTGAATAAAACCTAAAGATAATCATGGAATTGAGAGAAGCGAAGATGTAATACCTTAGGGATATTCATGCTAAGGAGATGCGGACCTAGGCCATGTCGGAAGGCATAACAACATACAAGTTTGTTTTCCTTGTCATTGAGTTTGTTTTCCTTGTCATTGCATCATGGATCCTGCATCCTCTCCCACGATGTCCCAAGTATCTTCGCAACATCGCTCACCATGGCATCCTCTCCCACGAAAATGTCGAAGGCTAGGGTTAGGATTTTGCTGGTGTAATTATGACAATTCCGTAGGGAAGAGACATAGGGTTCATACCTTTTGGAGGCTCCATTGCAGAGCCATCGTCGACAAAAACATCGTTGCTGCGCCCATCACACTCGTCAGGAGCTCAGGCACGAGCAAATCTGCTGCCGCCACTATGAGTTGGGGGAGTGTGCACACGACGCGTGAGATCCAGCGGCGGGCGGCCCGTACCGTGCGAACATCCGGCGTCACAGGGAAGGAGCGGCACTGGTGCGTGGCGGCGGTGATCTCGTTTGCGAGGATGTAGGGCAGGGGGTGGACGCGGCTATGGAGGGCCGTCGTCGTCGACGCGGGGACGATGCGGCCCTGCGGGGAGACGGGGATGGCGTCGGCACCGCGGGGATGGCGTCGGCACCGCGGGGATTTGAACGCAGAGACGTTTGCCCTCAAATTTGGATCGTGAAGGCGATGGCGGCGTCGAGGATCGGAGAGGTAGGGATGGCGCCGGCGACGCGGAGATGGGATGGCGACGGCGAGTTGCCCTCGATAGGATCGCGGAGATGATTGCGGCGTCGCAGGGCGTTGACGCAGAGAGCTGGGCGGGGATGGTTGCGGTGAGTCGGCCACGATTGGATCGCGCAGACGTCTGACTGAGGGCCTATAGGTACGTGACCTGAGGTAGGGGGGAGGACCGGAGGGGATCGCGGACGGTGCGCGTTGCGGTTGCGGAGGGAGGCGAGCCAGCAGAGGCTTGCATCTTGCAACTCCTCCGCGCGGGAGCAATGCCGCGTCGGGGCGCGGAGGGGAGAGGTCGATGGAGGGACACGCCGTTGGTGCGGGGGGCGGAGCTGCGGCCGTGATCCAGAGGGAGTGTGTGTGGCGGCGAGGAGGAGGAGAGGGCAGTAGCCTGTAGAGGAGGAGAGGCGAGAGGAGGAGGCAGCCGAGAGATGGGAGGCGACGGCAGGCGCGGAGGGATGAGAGGGCGTCGCGGGTGGGGCGGGCAGACTGACGGAAAGGCAGAATCACAGAGCGGAGGCCGATTGACGTACCAGGTTTTTTCTCCACTTTGTACTTTTTAGGAGTAGAGATTAACAACTTTTAATTCGTTGAGTTTAGAAATGTGAAAATCATATCAATAAATTTATTTTGAAAATCATTTGCATAAAAGTACATATATAACTATCAATAAATATTTTCATAACGACTTATTTCAAACCGGAGGGAGTATGTGCTACGAGGTGTAATAAAAGGCAATTAATTAAGCACCCGAGAAATTTTAAAGACCGTACTGTACGAGAAGATTCTGAGAGCTACCATTTCAAGACAGGCGATCAGGATGTCGATCTGCATCTACTTGATGAACTGCCAAAGTAATTCATTTTTTTTTTGAAAATAAGGACAGGAGCACTGCCATGTCATATAAGAAGAAGTAGTAGTTTTACATCACAAACCGAAGCTAACACCACCACCACAACAACGCACACGAACAACGCACACGAGAAGACGCCACACCACCACCACCTTGGAGAAGAACCAAAGAGCCGTCGCAAAGCACGCTTTAAACCAACGATTATTAATTCAACCAAGAAAGGTACGTTAGTACTGATGTCCGATGCAAGGCGTGTGGGGGCGACCAAAAACAGTCAACCCTAAACCGACAATTCGACACACGGTTACCGAACCATTAGAAACGAGTTCTTGGGGCGCTGTCTCTCTCTCTCTATCTCCTCCAAACAAACTAACAAAGACAAGGCACGGGGAGAGAGATGGCATGCCATGCATGCACTCCTTTCCACCCGGAAAGCTCGAAGCATCCAAGAAGGGGGAAAATGGCGCTGGCTCTCGATCGGTATAGCCGGCTCGAGCTCCCATGTCAACGGCTACAAAAGTTTAGGCTTTCTGTGTCGCCATCGTCCTTGCTTGACCTGCCTGCCTCTCTCTCAACCGAATCGATCGATGGCCTGATGCAGGCCCATCCAGCAGCACACACATATGATGATCACACACCCCTGTGTAGGAGTATAAAAAACCCCCAAAAAAATGCTGGGACACGATGAACAGCGTGCACACAGCCATCTAGCTAGGAGGTAGTAGGAACACGAGAATTTGTCAATGTGGATAGATGCACGCAGCAGCTACAGTGTGGGGCTTGGTGATCAGCAGCAACGACGGCACAGAGCGTAGTGGGCTAGGAACCCCACGGAACAAGGGCTGCTGCTGGCCTCCTCGTGATGGACGCCAACGCGCAGCAGAAGCAGCAGCAGCGACCTTTTCCGACGCGTCCACGCTAGGATAGGACCCCGGCCAGCGGCGGCCAGCAGCAGAGGGGGGAGAAAGCAGCGTGCGAGCTGGAGAAAGGAGCCGAGGATTAGGCTTTGCAAAGCTGTGATAGATGCGTCCCAATTGCCACGCATGCAGAGACGGTCGCAGTCTCCCTCCCGAAAGCTCTTTCTCGGATGGTCGTCAATATAATCTCTCTCTCTCTCTCGATCGTATGACATTTTTGCAGCTGCACTGCATGCATGTAACATTTTGCAGCTGCTGGCTCGCTTCGTCGACAACACCACATCAGATATCTATCAGCAGGCTGCTGCCTTCCCATATCGATCGTGAGAGCTGCTCGTCCTCATCGCCACTGCCACCCTGCCTCGCGCTCCGTTGACAACACCACATCACAGATATCAGCAGCTGGGCTGCTGCCCTGCCTGCCCATATCGATCGGCATGCATCTGCAGACCATCAGTCCTCTCTCAGCTCTCTGGATCGATCGATCTCTCTCCGAAATTTTGAAGAGCTTATAATTCGTTTGCAAAGAAATAATGAAAGAGACCTCCAACGACACCCCTCTCCCTTCCACGCACACTGACTGGGAAAGGGACACGTGAAGCCGCGCTTGTCGCCTAGCACTTGGAACAACGCCCAAACTTTGATGCGCGGAATATTTGATGTGGAAAGCTAGCGGGGCATGCCCGCCCTAGCACTTCTTGTCTACCCCTAGTGTGCCATCGATCATGCGCCGTTCCAAACTTACAAGCCTGCTGCATCAGGAGCACGATATACGATCATTAGGGCACACTGCTGCTCTCACCCCCCCCCCCCCCTTTAATTTAGCACAGTAGTGTAAATTTAGATGCGCAAACTTACACGAATATAAATGGTGTATTTCTAGTGTGAAAATGTTGCAAAAGTGTGTATCGAAGCCCGAAGGAGCACGACAGGATTAGGATACACACTGCTGTGCTCCCCCCGCTCTCTCTCTCTCTCTCTCTCTCTCTCTCTCTCTCTCTCTCTCTCATCCTCTCCTCCCTACCTCAAGAGTCCGCCCCTATAGCCGCAATAGCATCATCCATCCATGCTCACATGTCAACAGTGCCAAGCCCCTAGCTCCCCGCCGGACCAGCCACACTACGCTACACTGCATAGGCCATACTAGACTGCAGTGCAAGCTACTGCTACCAGCTACAGCTACAGCACCGGTGCATGACAAGTCAACAACAGACTACAGCAACTATGTAGTAGGGAGGAAAAGGACTTGTATTTTTAGCAATTACTAGTAGCATGTATCCTTAATTTGTATATCTACCTACTATGTACCATAGCGTCGTCAAAATTACAAACGGGCCGGGGGGTACAACTGTAATTTAAAAAAAACAGGAGGAAAATGGTGGTTTCCTGTCTGAATATATGCCAAGATTCGAATCATGGGGCAATTTGAAGCTTAGGAACATATGTTCATGGTACATAAAAAGCTGCCATGAAATCATGGAGATTCCCCGAAACAAGACAAGGGGAAAATATGCGCAACATTTATGATCACCAAGGCAGCGCCAAAAGGAAACGGGACTACTTCGCGTTGCTCTTGCTGCTTAAGGCTGAGTTCCATGTGTGCAATCATGTTGTGCATGCATATGGGGAAATTAAAAATACCATATACAGCAGTAAAATTAAACCAAAAGATCGACCCTCTTCGGAACAGACAAATGCATCGCCAACAAAACCTTTTTTGGATATGCCCAAAAGGTTAGATACACACCTAGTAGTAGAAGCTTTCACTGATTTGTATGCATGCAGAGGAGAAAGTCATGGAAGTTGATGCATGCGTCTCCTCCTCAGCACAAAGTTTTGGAGCATGGGCATAGGATTAGTTTTGTTGCTAACTGAGATTGGATGGTCGATCTTTGCTCCTCCAGAAAGAACTTAAAAGTGTAAGCTAGATGGTACATTGCAGTTAACTAATACAATGCCCATTCCTTTGTACCTAAGATAATTGTTCTTTTTGTTATCACTGAAAGGGTACGGTTGCTTTCTTTTTCCCCCTGAATGAACAGACATACTCTCTCATGGAGCGGCTGGTCGATGAATCAGAGATGTCAAAGTTGGTTATTAATTAGTTTATTCTTCTTAACAATATAGGAGTCACAGCGACTAGTAGCTTTTATCTACATACCCTCCAATTGTTCCATGTATCAGCTGGGTGCCAGTAATACTGAATTAGAGCACAAGAGTAACGACACTATATATATTCTATCACGCTCAACTCACTCTGGCGACTAATAATAATAATCACCAGGCCAGGTGATTATCTTTGAACTCTTAATAAGCCACATATTTATGGAAATTGCACTAATATTTCTTGTGGAAAATATATTTGAAACATACAGTTTATTTGATTTCATTTAAGCATTTAGTTTATTAGAAACAGCAGATAAAATTGTACATGGGGATTATCAGAAAAGTGTTTTAAGCAAAAATAAATAAACAAACAAAATGAGGTGAACTAAAACATGTGTATTTAAGCATTTATATTGATATGTTTGCCAGTAATGTTGGGATGCTCCTACATACATACATTGATTTATTTTTCTTTTCTTACAAACATATGCATCCTAAAAAAATCCATGACAATGAAAAACTCAGAATTCCCATCCAAAGAATGATTTTTACAAGGTATATCGTGTTCTTCATAAGTTTTCAGTTCTAGCATATAGTGTTTGAGTCCATGCATGCCTAGTTTCACGTCATTATAAAATGGCCCTTCGAAAGTCAAAGGAACATGAGGGTGTATTTGAACAGGTACATGCAAGGATCTACATGCAGTAAGTAAACAATGGCTTGCGTGTCGTAGTGGGAGCTCGTACAAAGCTTACAACTTCAGTAGCCACCGACAACCAAGAGTGGAAACAGCTAGTACATATAATCTGACTAGTTAAGAACATGAATTAATTAACTATCATATAATAGCATAAACATTTGGAAGTCTCTTCCTTATGTATATATAGCACCTTGAATGAAGTTTATATAAGAATGGAAATGCCCATAACCCCCAAATGAACATCAAAACAAGTGCCAACTGCCAAGCAAAAAGCTAGGATTCGATCGATCCAACTTACCCAAATATCGATCTATCTCGATCGGCATGCATGATCGAGCAACGCATGCATGCTGGTGCTGCGCCTCATCATCTACTAGGGAGGATACGATTCATCATCCATGGCGAGCTATGCAACCGAGCTGACGACGACGACTAGACATGCCACTGCTTGCTGCTCATCGGGTGCCCTTGTTGCTCGTACGCCGCCGACGAGGCCGGCGACATGCACGGATCAAACCCGGCCATGCTGAGGATGTCGCCGTGGGAGAAGGCCCGGAGCCCCAGGAAGTCCCTGGTGAGCCCGTCGTTGCCGCCTCCGGCGGCGGCGCCCGCCGCATTGCCGTCGCGATCGGTCCCGCTGGTCCTCTCCCGATCCGCTCCAAAGTGATGATGGGGTGCCCCGAAGCCGAGGGCAGCAGCGGCAGCGTGGGCGCCAGTGGTAGGCACGTTGCCTGCTGCGGCAGTAGCAGCTGCTGCGTTGGCGGTGGTGCTGTGGGCGCTCGCCATCTGGCCCTGGTTCGACGGCCGGCTCAGCGTTGCACCCATCTGCGCCGCCTTCTGCAGCAGCGCGGTGGCCGACATGTGCGCCGCCGAGGCGGTGGGCGGCGGCGAGAACCCGAAGCCGAGGCCCGCCGCCTGTTGCGCGGTGCTGTCCGGAGTGGAGCTCCCCGTCATGTAGTCCTGGGACCCGAACACGGACGGCGGGTTGCCCAGCTGCTGCTGCTGCTGCTGCTGGGGCGTGAGCCACGACGGCGCGAACTGCTGTTCCCTCTTGAGGCACATCTCCTGCAAGGACATGCCGCCCAGCGGCTGCTGCTGCGACGTGTGGTCCAGCACGGCCGGCAGGTGCAAGCCGTCGCCGAGCATCGTCGTCGTCCCCGGGTGGTGCTGGTGGCCCGCCGCCGCCACCGCGGCCGCGGCGGCGGCGGCCGTGACCGCCCGCGCGCTCTCCTCGGCGAGCGCGTCGCAGAAGGCCCTGTGGGTGATGAAGCTGTCCCTCCGGGAGAAGAGCGTGCCGCAGTCGCAGCGGTACTCGCGGGTGCCGCAGACCTTGGAGTGCGCCTTCCAGTCGGACTGCACGGCGTAGCGCTTGGCGCAGCGGTCGCACTTCCACTTCTTCTCGCCGTGCTTGCGGCTGAAGTGCTTCTTGATGCCGGTGAGGTCGCCGAGGGCGCGGGCGGGGTCGTGGTGCACGCACCCGGCCTCCGGGCACACGTACACCTTCTTCCGCACCACCTCCTTGGGGTTGCGCTGCTTGAGCTTCCAGGGAAGGTTGTGGCCGCGCCGGTGGAGCTGCAGGTTCTGGTCCCGCTGGAAGCCCTTGCCGCACACCTCGCACACGTACCGGTTCGTCGCCATCAGCGTCCGCGGCGACAGCGCGATCACCTCGGCGTCGGGGTCTATAGAAGTAAAGGCGCCGCCCGCGCGCGCGCCATGGGTACGGTACGGTGTGCATGAATTGATCAGCTAACGGGTCGGTCGAGATCGAGCTGATAGGGATTCGATTGAGACGGTATGTACCTGGATTCCCGGGGAGGCTGCGCTTCTTCTTGGCCGGCGGCGGGAGCGGGTGGGAGGAGACGCTGGTCTGGTCGCCGGAGGCGGAGGTGAGGTTGGACATGTTCTCCTCGGCGGCCATCTGCTGGTGCTGGTGAATTGCGGCCAGATCCTTGAGCATCATCTTCTTCCCGGCCGGTTGCTCGCTACCACCACACCGCGCCCGCGCTTGCTTGCGTGGATGGACGGATCAGCTCGCCGTCATGCAGTGCAGGTAGCCGCGCAGGCGCAGCAGCAGGATCAGATCTCACGGGCGGGCTAGAGCCGAGACCCGAGAGGGCCGATCGTGCATGTGCAGGCAGCCGTGGTGGTACTTGCAGATCAGCTAGTGCTTGTCCTGCTCCGGCAGCGGTGGGGACGGACACCTATAGCTGCTTGGCCCTTTGATGAATCTTGAGGCCGCCGCCGTACTAGTACTACTACTGCCCGTGCCGCGGAATTGCCATACATGGAGTGAGTGGAGGAGTCAGCTCAGCGATCATCGACCCACCGGATCGATCTGGTTTGAGTTGCGGCTTGGAGAATTCGCCGAGGTTGGGGGTTGGAGGAAGAAGACGAGCACGGAAGCTCTGGGTGTGGATATAACCTGCGAGCTAGGGTTGAGAGAGGGAAGCTGGAGGTTGGAGCCCAGAGAGAGAGAGAGAGCGGATGAGGGAGAGAAGCGAGGCAAAAAGCTAGCAATCGTCTCCACCACTCCACCCGATGGCGATGGATACCCCGCAATCACAGTGGTCTGGAGTACACACTCATGACTGCCCCTCCCCCGCAACGGAAGGAAACAGCCGCTACCGCACACGGGGCGCGGGGCTTTCTGTCTTTTCCGCTGGCCTTCCTTGCCGTCTCTCCCTCTTCATCTCTCTCTCTCCCTCTCCGATGATGCGTGCACTGGACTCGAGAAATCCCTTGTACCTTCTGCTGTTAGCGTCCTCTAATCCCGTTCGATGCAGATTATGATTCTGTTTGTTACCTGGGCCACCAGTAGTAACACATGTCCAATGGGGGTTTAATCTAGAGCACTGTTGTACTGTGATTGTCCACTACTCCAGTACTACTAGGAACAGTGAGGTTATTGCAGGCTTTGCATCTGGAAATATGCATCTGGCATTTGATTTCGCGAGTTTGAAAGCACGCAATGGCGAAGAGGACATTTTGTATTTGTACACTGTCAATTTTCAGGTTCCTTTTGTTTTGTTTGCACCTGAAGACTGATGAAGCTGCTACCTGTGCAATGGCTGCCCTATCTCTCTCTAGTTCTGAATATTTGCCACTACAGTATGAATGAAATCAGCATACGCCAACTCCACCAGGAAGAAGAGATTGGTTAAGACTCTGTTTGGTTCCATAAGTAGAGTGACTTATAAGTCACCTATCTTATAAGTTACGCCACTTTAAGTCAGTCGTGTTTGGTTGGTTGCAGTAATTTATAAGTCAGTGGGCTCTACACATGGTGATAGAGGAAAAATTGGAAAAAAGTCACTTTAAGTAGGGGTGAAGCTACTTATGCAACTTATAAGTTGGAGCAGTTTAAGTCAGAGCTGTTTGGATTCACAAGTGACTTATTTTGCACCTTTTACACTCTAAGTCACCCTACTTATGGGAACCAAACGGGTCTAATTTGGAATTTTTACATGTTTTTCGATGTCATTTCAGCTGCTTCAAAAAGCACATCGATCTACCTAGCATACCCGGCCTTGACCATCAAAGCAAAGGGACACAAAGACATGACTTTCTCTCTGTCCTCCTGACGAGTGTGTGTGCATATTTGCATATGCATGTGTATCCATCCATCCACAGATCCACTCCACTCGACCCCCTGCTTCCAGCTCCCTTCCCCCAGCATTGGGTTTGGTATCTCGCTCGCCTCCTCAGCAGCACAAATGTGGCACGGCGATGTGCCTTTCAGGTAGCGCGATTAAAATTAGGGCACGCAGCCTCCCTCTTTTTTTCCATCTCTCTGGCCTTGAAAGTGGAAAAGGCCAGGGGGCCTGGGGACATGGACGGAAAAAAGGTTGGTATGATTTCCCCGGGGGAGATGCATGATGGGCTCCCGACTCATATTTGTGGCTTTAATTTGTTAAGCAATCAGAAAGGGGGAAGTGAGTGGCAGTGGCAGGGGGAAAAGCTAGCTAGCTCAAGCTGCTGCTGCTGCTAAGCAAAAAAAAAAAGAAAGGTTAGCTTTTCTTCGCGTACGTTTACACACACATACCACATGATTGTCCCATGATATTGCTTTTGGTAAGTTCTTGGTCGATCGTTCTCAGATTTCTGCTTTAATTTGTTTTTGTTTTTTTGGTGGTTTTGAACTGGTAACTGCGAAAATGCGGAAGGTTTTTCTGATTTTGCTACGTGCCTGCTTATGGATATGAGTGTCAATGTATCATCGCCCCATTATTCCCTGACGGCATGTGCCGAATTCTGTTGGTGGAGTTTGGTCGGCCCGGCCAGGATGTGAGCAGAGAATCAAAGAAGTCGAGGTGGTGGTGCATGTCCAAGGACCAAGGCTGCTAAAAATGTTAACTGAAAACGCAGCACCAAAAGCAGGCGCATGTCAAATTCATATGGACATCGTTTGCCGGCCTGTCATAATACTGCTAACAAATTAGTAAAGCTGAACTTATGAAAAGACATTTTCCTGGATGTATGTTTATCGGTAAACAAATTAAAGATGAGCCATCAACCATTGAATCAGATGGAGAGGAGGGAAATGTCAAATCTGAAGCGGGCTGAACCTGAACCTGAACTGAACCCCCCAGCCAAAGCAGAGCAGCAAAGCAAGCAGCCTTTGCAATGTCAATGCGGCATGGCGCGCACGTATGTACTGGCCTAGAGCCCAGCGGCTTGGCATGGCGCCATGGCGGTAGGCCACAGTCAGCAGTCTCTCGGAGCAGAGGAGGAAGAAACAGGAGCAAGCAACACATTTTGATGCAAGCGCAAAGCCCCCCAGATTAAAGCCTGATGATGATGATGATGATGATGGGTGTGGCGCTGGCGCTGGCGCGGCGCTCTGGCTCTGGCCGGCCGGGGCCGCTACCAACGAAAGCAACCATCTGATGGATCCCTTTATCTCTGCCGGTGCCTCAGTCGTCAGCTGGGATGGCCGCCCATTGGCAATGGCAGCATGGGTTCAGGGTTTGTCACTCAGCAAGGCCACGCTCACCTATCTCCAGCCACGGCCGCCCCTCGTGACGACGAGCGAGCGAGACGCGCTCGTGAGAGCTCGACGGATCGCCGCCGTGTGTATCTCGACTAGCCGTGCCGTGCCGTGCCGTGCGCACGGCGGCGCGGGCCCATTCGACCTGGAGACGGGCGGCGGCTGATCGAATCATGGAGCTGATGATGAGATCACCGGAGAAGACGACGCGCGTGGGCGCCGGAGCTACGATCGAGTTGAGGTTCTCTCGCGGGGGGGACCCGTCTATATATGCATGTCAGGTTCGTGTGCATGCATGGTCGCCGCCCCGACCGCCGGCGTGATCGTGCATGATGCGCGCGGATCAGCAGCGGGTCGCGCCTCCGCCGCTCCGGCGGCCGGCCCGTGACGCCCTCCGCCGTGATGTGCTGGGCCTGGACCGGACGACGCGGGGGGTCGAACGATCCACAGCGACCGCTAGCGCTAGCTGCTGCTGCTGCTGCACCTGCACGTACGTGCCCGTGTCCGCATGCACATGGACAGTGGAGGAGAGAAGAGCAACAAGAGCTTATTAAGTTAAAATCTAGTCTAAAAAATCACACCCTAGAGCGAGCTAGCTGATGCTGATCACGATTCCACTTTGCCCTGTACAACGAGAAGGAATATGGACGGGACCATCGTCCGGGGCAGACCGGACATGTAGAAACAAACAAACCATCCAACAAAAAGAGCATCCATGCACGAGACGTGCGGGGATCGATGGGGAACACTGCTCCCGGACGCGTGGCCCTGCTTACCTCGCTCGCAAAAAGCGCCTTTCTGATTTCTACTACTAGGAGTTGTACTACATATATAAATGTATATATATATATATGTATAAAGGATCCTTGTCTGCGTATGGATAACATCCTGAATAAAAAGATATATGTGTGAGGAAGGACTTCTAGCTTTGGATTATACAATTACTGTTGGGGATACCCGAAAAATTCGGATAACTACCCTAACACGAGTAAGAGTTCTCAACACGTTCAGGTACAAAGTTAGAGCGCGGAGAGACTGTGATTCTCCCTGCAAGTAGCACAAGTTCCAAAAAAGTCTGAATCCGTTTACACGTGCCCTTGCGCCCCCTTTTATAGGGAGATGAAGGGACTTTTACATACCGATAACACCCCTGGCCTCAGAGAATATTCCTAGTGTGAACGCATACATGCTTGTCTTTTTTACCTAATATATTTACAAATCCGCCACTAGTTCACACTCTAAACCCGGACTTTTTGGGACCACAACTTTGACTTTGCTTCTCCCAAGGTTCGTGAATGTCTTCACACAAAACTCCCGAACCAGGTCTTTAACAGATTCCCGAAGTGACCCTCGCTTCCCAGCCGGTTCGTGCGTGTCCATGCGCCTGTGTCCCGAACAGAGTCTTCATCAGGTTCCCGAATCAGCAATTCTTCCGAAGTTCGGACTGTTGACAGTTGAGATTCCGGGCTCCCGCATGTTCGTGACTCCTCCTCCTCGCCGAATCAAGATCCCCGAACTCTGCACATTCGCGAATTCGAGACTTCGCAGGTCCCAGGCTTCCGAGAATCGCGAATTCCCTGCTCCTGAAAAACATGCTTTGAAAACTTCGTTAAGCTCAACGTTTCGAGGGTGACGGGTTTTCCTGAATTCCCCAACAATTACCATAACTGACCAACTGAATCAATTATGGGTTGGATGGTAATAAAACTAGTTTATAACCCAACAATCTTACAGTTGATATGCCAAATTGGGCTAGAGAGGAAGAATTACCGAGGCTGTTTGGAGCAGTAGGAGCAAGATGGCGCCATCTTAGTGTTCTTTCCATGAACTCCAACTTATCTTTGGCTTCAGAGTACTTGTAGAGGTCATCTATGTTCTGGCCAGATGTTCCAAGAAACCTAGATATAGAACTTTCTTGCATCAAGACCTACAAGGCACTTTAATTTAATCTCGAGGGAAATCAAAGCAGCGATGACACTCACTGGACACTGTCAAGCTCGAATTGGTGGGGATTTGAACACGAAGAAAAAGTATTGTAGGTGGATGCCCCTGAGAAAAGGCATCTATGCAAAGGCTGCAGGTAAGCAAGCGATGAGTTAGCCACACATGGACAAAAAGCAGACTTGTGTGCTGCTGGTGCAAATTAATATGTATTTATCCACATCAATAGCTCACCTGCTGAGGCAAAGAAAAATTTGCTGGATCCTGGCACCCCGGCATGATATCTACTGGCAATGATGCCACAAGCTGCAGAGAACATGGATTACATAAAGGTTAATACCAGAGACCAGAGCAGCTGCAATGGGCCAATGGCTATTCTTTTTGAACAATATTTTTTCGAACAATAATGGCTAAATTCTATAAAGAAAAATGTAATAGTTTTAACCTGTGTAATCATTATATCCAGTTCCTTGATCGGTTCTGCTATCCTGGATTGATCTTTTGATGACACCGCCTGACGTATTGAAACTAATCATTGATACAACATACTGAAGCGACAGGATAAGTGCCACAAAAAACTTGTGAAATGCAAATGCAATTACCTGACCATTGACAAACCTTGGTGCCATATGCACTGAATTCCCAGCAACCACAACACGCACTACATTTGATGCAATGGTTTGCTCCTGAGTGATTCCTTATCCAAATTAGTGTATATTGAGTACAATAGTTCATTTACTTCAGAAAGACAAATAGCTTACATTCTCATCGCCCAGATGCCCTGTGATATGGTCGATGAGAAGTTGGAATTGCAGAGGATTAAATGTGCCACTTCCAACACTTAACCCTGATACAAATACCACATACTTGTCTTCATCTGTGACCAAAGTAAATGCAATTTCAGAGCAATCCTCTCACCATTAAAATTTGGATAAAAAATGTTGAAATATGAACACATGACAATATGGAGAATATTACCTGCACTAGACAATGCTGTTTGGGGAGGAAGACCAGCCTCAAGAACATCTTCAACAAGGAAGTTGCCAGCACTGGTTTCCTTCCCATGAAGAGCCACTACAACCCCTGTCAATTATTGATGATTGAACATGTTTTTTTTTGGGGGGTGGGGGGGGGGGGGGGGGGGGGGGGGCAGAGGTGTTAAGATTTTATGTTGGGTAAAAAGAAATTCAGCAGCAATAGGCTAAGGTTGTGATTGCACTTTTTATAGCTTTCCGTGGAAGTGCCAGACTTACCAGTCACAAATGCTGCTGGGGGTATGGCCCCTGCAAGCGTAACTCTTCCACTTTCATCTTCCAAAATGAGGTGATCATCGGGATGCATGAAATTATGTGGTTTGACCAGAGGAATTGCAGACCTCTGTGGCAAAATATATAGAGTTAGGGCGTGCACTTCTCAGCCTATTAAGGACAGCAACCATACTTGAAAGTCACATAAAACTAACTTTATTGTTATATTACCTCTTTTGAGTATTCATCGAGAATGGAAGGCTTCAGTTTCATGTGCTTATATAAAGTCCCAACAATTATGCAATCTTTTCCTTCTTCAAGTCCTAGTACTGTAGTGACTGCAATGTAGGAAAAGGCAAATTTTAATTTCTTGCCAGCAAGGAGGGGGATTTCTTAAGACTGCATGTTCATGTTCATATATACAGATAAGCTAATGTTAGCAAAGTCTTTAATTTACTAGTAGGAGGGCAAAGTGCCTATACCTGGCAAAGCACAAAAGAAACAAGCCCAAGAGCAGCCAGTGGGTTTTCATTTACAGAAACTACAGTTGTGTACAAATAAATAAAAACCTCTGCTGGCAACCAACATTGATACCTTATATAGTAAACAAAACCACCACAAATCAGCTATGTCACAAAATCTTATATAGCCAAATCACCTCAAAGCAGCTCATAGACCCCTGACACAATACCAAACCACACTCAAGAGACCCTGTTTAACATGCCTGTCTTCTTCTAAAACCCTAATTGGTACCTCAAAAACATTACATCTCGAGCTCCAGTTACAAATCAAATCGCACAAGCCAAAACCTTCAGGCAATCACAAAGATCAGCACAGAAACCCTAGTCTACCCAATAACTGAGTATTGGGGGGACGAGCGCGTGGAGGTTGCGCATGTGGTGGAGGCGTGGGTGAGGGCGTGAGGCCCAAAGGGAGCCATTGTTGAGCTCCCTCGCTTCGCCCACCTTTTTCTGTCTTCGATGGGTGTATTCTGTCGTCACTGACCGCTGTCTAATCCAGTATAGACACAGCAATTGAAACGAAGAGCAAATCATGTGTTTCAAGTGCAATTGAAACGAATAGCGAATCATTTTATCCGTATAAGGTGGGCACACCCAAAAACCACAAGCTTGCACACAATAGAAAAGGGAAGGAACTTAAATTGAAAATGAATGTTCTGAATGTAATGCAAGATTCAAACAGATGGATAACAGTCAGGGATTCCATCGGCTTAACAATCTGAAAGGGATGGCACTGAGGAATCTAACATGTCAAGAAACTTCTATGGTACATTTAGCAAGGTAGCTACCGATTTAGCACTCAACAGCAATAACTTCAATTACACCAAGCCAAGTAACAAACAGTCAGGCATCAGCTGAAATCTGATCTAAGGGATACAGCGCAGTAATGCAAACTATGCTTGATTGGCTCTAAAACACTGACTGGAGCAGTTAGCATGCAAAAGGAGTCAAGTCACAAGCTTGCTTCGAACTTGTCGAATGGCCCCATCACATCTTGAAGAACTGCAAACAGCTCAAACTGGATGCTATTCTTGAAGCATTGAAGACCAGACAGTTGTATTGCCTCTACCTATTTCTTTCAAACTAAACCGTGGGCTTAGATGATTTTGTTCCTGATGTCTTCTAGCTTCTTTAGGATCTCACCAGGAGTTCTGTCGAGCTCATCAGCAATCTTCCTCTGCATATCAGCTGGTAGTGATGGATATTGCTCGCAGAGATCACCATCTATCACATCCTGTAACAGAAGAGAATTCATCAGTAACAGCTTGTTTCAAACTTTCTTGGCAGTTCAGCTGTAATGGCATCCAAATAAATTTCATGCACTAATGTGAACATGCCATCTGATATGAAACCATCTTGTGAGCAATGTCATGACAGTGTATTAATATAGCTAAATAATTGACTTCATGACATTATTGAATATAAGCAGATCACTATAAAGAAAGGTCAGTAGAAATTACCTTCACTGGAAAATAAGCAGATCTGTAAGCCATGTGATCTCTTCCACATAATGGTGGATGCTCCTGTCGGAGATGCATCTCCAGGTGAGAGAAGAAGTCAACATCTTCCCTGGAGGTGAATGCAAGCAGTGCTCCCACACTGCCCATCACAGTTCCATAAATAAGACATTCACCTCCACCAGGAATTAAAGAAGCCTTCTGCAAACTTGTGACAACATCACCAACATGAAACTGCACAATTTCCTCCACTTTGTTAGGGGCACCATTTAACTTCCCTTGCTCCCATTTAATCTTGCCTCCAGTTGGGTCTTCTTCAATCTCATCTGAGATATCTTGAGGAAGACGAGCAAAATATATATTCCCAAACTTATCAGCTCCAGCCATAGTGTCAAAATCTATGTGTTGAGCTGCTGTAACCCATCTGGGAACGCTGTCGTCAGCAAAGATATACAGCTGGTTTTCGTCCCGTCTGTACTTGCAGTAGTGAAATGACTGCAAGGAAACATAAAACAAATATAAGCAAGGAAGACGGGTAATCTGGTGGACAAACATGCAAAGTTAATGCTGATTTCACAAGAACTATGTGAATCACAATAGATGTAACACTTCAACAGAATATACTGAAACTAAACAACTAAAACTGTTTGTGGAGCAATGCTAGTAACAAGAAGGGGGCCCATCTAGTCAAAACTGGCGGGTTGTTAGTCTCAATAAAGAATTTGGGGATTAAGGATCCCTAGCATTAGAGATCTAAGTTTATCCCTACTAGCTTCTTGGCTTAGAAGATATGCGGCTGATAGGAATAAACAGTGGAGATAGATTTGGGATTACAAATACAGGACTATCAAACTAAACATCTTTTACACCCCTAAGTAACAATGCTTCCAGTTATCTGAAAGATGTTGTGACTTGGGCAGCTAGAGCTGCCAAAATTGGGTACAGGTGGAAAGTAGGGAATGGAGAAGTGTTGGATTTTGGGAAGATAACTCATTGGACACCTCTAGCTTTGCTATCCAGTTCTGGGAGCTGTATAGAATTGTCAATCAGCAGACAAATACATTTGCTGATCCTTAAGATGGTGTACATATGAAATGCACTTGTTGAAGAACTGTAGATAGTAGGCTTATGAATATGCGGTTAGAAATCAAATATCTAGCAATCAATTTCAGGTGTAGTTCACATTCATAGTCCTGCAGTTTGGGGCGACTTGTCCAGTCCCCCAGAGTTCAATTTTTTCTGTGGTTGTTATAGTAGAATCTTGACTGGAGAAAATGTAGGTAAACGGGAAAAAATATGATTGCACCTGCCTGTTTTGTAATGAAGTTGAAACTGCACACCACTTGCTGTTTGATTGTGCAGTAGCTAAACAAATGTGGTGTGTCATGTCTGATGTGTGAAAGAGAAATTCAACTTTGAGTCTAGTGGCTGCTGTTGGCTTAGCACTTTAGTAGTAAGAAGTTTTTAGTTGTCAATATGGGTAGTTCTGCAGCTAATTGGGGCTTGTGGAAACTAATGAATGAGTTATGTTTCCAGGACGACAGGTGGAGAGATATGACGGTGTTCTCTTGAGAAAAAAATTGCTGGCATCCTGAGAATGTGGAGAGTGCTATGTCGGCAACAGCATCTGGAGCAGTGCTTGGTGAAGATAGAATGGCAACTCAACCTGGAAGAATTATTGGGTGAGAGCCGGGATGGACCCGAGATGAACGAGGAGCTGATGTCATTCCTGAGATGAACAGATCTAATTAATGCCTGGAAAAAGTTCCTACCAGGGTTCCGAAAATCATGGAGAACCAGGGGGTGGACTTATCTCAAGCAGTACTTAGGTGATCTCTCAGTTGGGATGAATGTGTTAAAGAAAGTTCTGGCTTTGATGTTATACATCCGTTACTTTCAATGTCATAGGCTAGTCTGGTGGTAGCCCAGTTTGGCCTTTTTGACAAACTGCTGTGTCGCCAGCGTCCTATACTGTAAACTGGATTTTGTCTCAAGATGGGGGCTATTGCTCTAGAACTCGAATAAAAATATATATAAGAAAACTCAAGGGAAGAAATATCATGAAAAACAACCTCGAAGGTACATGTATATTCACAATTCTACATGATTCAAGTATGGCAGATAATTCGTTTCAAACTCACATTAGTAAATAAAAAAAAATCATATCCTGTGAAGCCTAATTAAATATGAAAATGTATTGTACTCAAATCACTGTGGGCATCACAACCAGAGCATGCTATTGACAATATATCGTGCTATAGATAATTTAATAAATAAAATTTGGCTTCTTGGCTACACCTTAGATACTAAAAGTGCATTCACATGACAAAAATCACAAGCAGGGGAATGCAACAGAATTGAACAAAGATTGAGAGCATACCTCTTGCATATCGCCAACGTAGATCCTATCACGGTAGGTATGAATAGACACGATTGTCTTTGGAAAAAGCTTGTTTTCGCATTTCCTAAGCAATTTTCTCTTCCCCAGATCGTATAGTCTGAGCACTGAACCAACACCTGCAAGCAACCGTCCCTGGAATTGGCACAATGCAAGAGGTACTTCCTCCACTTGTGTCTTGTGTAGAAGTTCAAGTGACTTCCCATCACTAACAAACTTATATATGTGGATGAACCCAGCAGCAATGGTCCTCTTTGGCCAGAACTGCAATCCCTTGGCAGTGCCAACAGCCAAAAGAGTGCCGTGCTCCTTATCATGGAAATTCACAGTGCAAATACTGACAGCAGCCTCATTTTCCTGCAATTCAAGTAGACAGGTGGTGTCCCTACTCCTCGGATCAAGGATCCTAATGCAGGAAACCCACCTCTCCGATTCTGCCTTTGGATAACCATACTGTTCATCAGGAAATGTGTTGCCCTCCTCAGCACCATCTTCTTGGCCATCACCATTCTCCATTGGATCCCCATTGTTCGCATTTCCATTCTCCGCTGCACCAGAAGCCTCAAGGCACTCTTTCTTAGCAGCTTCTCGCTCTTCTGCGCTGAAAGCACCCTTATCACTCTCAATGACAGCAATATATTTTTTCTTAGGTAGAATCACAAACTTCCTTGGGGTGTAGCGCAGAGGGATGGCTGTTTCATTGAAGGTCTCTCCCAGGCGTTCAATGGTGAAAATGCGTAGGGCATCTCCGGCAACAGCAACAACACCTTCTGAGCACTGATCAGAAGAAAAGGATGCAGCAGATTCAAGAGTATCACAGGACAGAGGTGTCAAGAGAAAGTGACCTTGATGTATATAGCCCAGCCAAGGACGGCTGGACAGGCAGAGCATTGCTTGCCTGTGGCTAACTATACAGGGAAACAGCTTTGGAGGTCGCAGGCCAAGGAATCGAGACCGTGTGTCTGAGAGCTGACCCGTAACCATATCAACATTTGTCCGGAAAAGAACACCATTCTGCAAGCCAGCATTGAGGAAAAGGTTGGCTGGATAGTCTCCACCATCCTCACCACCAACCGACGCCTGAACCTCTAGGAATAGGAGTGACTCTGGTGCTGATGATACACTCTGCACACTTAGTGGCTGCAGGCAGTCATCAGGGTCCAGTGAGAGGATACGGATGGTGTTATCATAGGATCCTACAGCGAGAAATCTGGATCTTTGCCTACCCTCAGGAACTGGTGCGATGGCCAGGCATGCAACATCACCAGACATATCCTGCTTTTCCACTTCCATGAGCTGACCAGTCATGTCCATCTCAAAATATATGAGCTCTCCGCCACTGAGAGCGATTACGACCTGGAGCCGGTTTGATCCAACTTTTGTAATAGTTTTCTTCCCAGGCGTCCGCCACTCATTGACACGTCCATCCTCCCTGATGTGCCTGATACCATTTGGATGGACCTGCATGAGAGAGTCCTCACCAAGGAGCGTGACAGCAAGGGAGTGAGTGGTATCCAGGAATTGGCTGTCACTGACTTCTTCAATGGTCTCACCAATAGAGAGCACCAGCGTAACATTAGCAAAGGACACGACAATGTAGGCATCAAACATGTCATTGGTATTCTTCTTGACAGTCCACACAGCAATAGGCTCCGCAGGCAGCATGGATCGTGCCATCTCACTGATGGCAAGGCCAGGCCTCAGGATGCGCAGCGTGGAGCGTGGACCACGGCCACAGGCTGTGAACAACTGGGGTGTTTCCTCATCAAATAAATTCGCCACACGCATATCCATGACTGGCATGAGGCTCTCGATTTCGTCTATGCACATGAGATTCTTTAGTGGCCTTGGCTGAAAGAAGACCGGCTGGAACCCCTCCTCTGTCTCCATCAGTGTCGCCGAAGAGGACTCGACATCTGCATCCCGGCCGATATCGCGGAACTGGTAAAGAGCATGGTTGCCAAATTCAGAAGCAGCAAAGAGGAAACCAGATCGCAGCACGCAGGTGGCTGATGTAACAGGGATGGTGTCAAAGTACTTGATCCTGAGCTCAGTAACAGTTTCCCCACTATGTTCAAGGTCGACCTTGAAGATGTCACCATACTCGGTCTGTAGTAAGAAGAAGAACAAACTCTTCTGTCTGTGTGTAGCAGCAGCAACGCTGAGGACGCCGCGCTCGGCAGGGAGGTCAGCACGGCGCGGAATAACAGCTCGAACCTCTGGATGCCCCTGGTTCCGCTACAGCACAAAGTTGTCGCAGCACACAAGAACCCCGCTCGGGCCGTCGCCTCCACCGGGGACAGTCACTAGAAGATTGGCGCCGTTATCAATGGGCTCCGAGGCCTTGCGGGAGACATGGTTGAGGCCCAGGTCGAGCTCGTAGAAGGTGAGGAGCTTCTGCGCCTGGTTAGCAGCCTGCCCCGTGGGGTCGCGGTCGGACTCAGCATACTCGAGCTCGATGGCGGCGAAGACGGGGTCGTCGAACCCGCAGTCGAGGGCGGTGAGGGAGAAGGTGAGGGTGTTGGACTTGTGCGCCTCGAGCGGGGACGAGATGGTGAGGCGCGCGGCGGCGTCGCGGTTGAGGACGTAGACGAGCTTCTGCTTCTCGAGGGCGGCGATGCAGAGCGCGCGGCCCTTGGGGTCGACGGCGAGGAGCTGGCCGGGGACGATGCGGCGGCAGCCGGACTTGCCGAAGGTCTCCTGGTGGACCTTGTCGAAGCGGTTGCGGTCGGGGGAGTACTCGAGGATGACGAGGCGGCCCGAGTCGGAGCCGACGACGAGGTAGTCCTTGTTGGCGCCGGTGAGGCGGAACTGGGCGAGGGAGCGGATGGCGCCGAAGACGTCGACGGAGAGGAGCGTGCGGAGGCGTCCGGTCTCCGGGTCCGGGCGGAGGAGGTCGAGCGTGGTGCCCCGGGCGACGGCGATCTCCTGCGTGCTGGCGGACCCGGAGGCCGCCGACTTCTTCGTGTCGCGCCCGCTGAAGCTGCCGATGACGGCGCACACCGCGCCCGTCGCGCGCTGCAGCGTCAGGCTGTAGAGGTACATGGCGGCGCCAAGGAACCCCTCCTCCTCCTCCTCCTCCGGTGGAGACGACGGCGGGGGCGGATCGGGGGGGAAGGGGGTGGGAGATCTAGGGTCTAGGGTTTAGAGGAAAGAGTGGTGGGGTGGGTGAGCGGGCGGCGCTCGACTGCTGGGGGCCTTGCGGGAAGAAGAGAGAGACAGAGCGGCTACCCAACCCAACCTTGTGCAGTCGCGGTTCGCACGGCCCCCCTTGTGGCGTGGCTGCCTCTCTGCTTCGTACTACTATTTTTCAAACATCTCCAATTGCAATGCCAATGCAGATTTTGCCAGTGCTACGCGATATCTGTTCGCACAACTTCAAGCGTGGATTACTGTCACTAATTTATCAGCGCACATAAGAACATGGATTTCTTCGTGGCCGGCTGGGCTGGAATTTCGACACATGGGCCGAAGATGGTAACTGATTTTGTTGGTCTACGAGTACGTGGGCCGGAGCCTTTACCTTGGAATTTTTTATTTTTCTGTTTATTTTTTATTCATTTTGCAAAAATATACGATGATTTCAAAATTTAGCAAAACTAACCTACTATCACTGTGGCCTATGGCGGTAGGGGCAAACCGCCATGGCACATGCGGTTAGGGTCAGTCTGTTTTAAAAAAAATCGTATTTTTTTATGAACTCGAATGGAGATAAACTTTATACGAAACTTGTAGTTTTCGACGAGATCTACACTTTTTTCATTTGAAGTCATCTTGAGGTTAAAAAAATTGATATACTATCTAGAACTCCAGATCTAAGATACCGAAAATTGAGATTTAAACAATGTATCAATTTTTTGAGCCCCAAGATGACATAAACTGAAAAAAGTTTGAACTAAGTTATAGATCTCGTCGAAAGTTAGAAGTTTTGTATAAAGTTTTTTTTTTTGAAAAAGGCAACACCCTGCTTTTATAGAAAGCCAATAAGGTCTCACAAAGTTTTGGGGCCTGCTGGGGTTACCAGCTTACAAGAGGGAAAATAACCACTAAACTTCTTAAAGGAACAGGAAGCACACCCAGCAACTATGAAACAAAAGCAGACCAACAGAGAAAGAGACTAAATGAAAAAGTCCTTTGGTTGTCTCTCTTTGGCTTTCTTGGAAAAGTCTTCTATCCATCTTCTTATTTGCTTCACGCCTTCTTCCAAACTTTCCTGATCAGCAGACTTCAGCCGCGCCTTCCACTTCTGCAAGAGCATACACAGCTTGTAAAAAACCTCCATCGGGTTCCTTACAAACACCCCTTCTATCACCATTTTGTTGCGAGAATTCCAGAGGGTCCAAAGAGCAGTCGCAAAAGCAAAGAGTTTAGTCCCATAGTTAACAGCCCCTAATGGGAGCCGGACATCCAAGTAGTCCTGGAGCCCCCCTGTTGTTCTATCTCATCCCAAGGCCTCTTTCATGCCTACCCAAAGTAATTTAGCCAACGGGCAGTGGAAGAAAATGTGGTTAGTAGTCTCAACTACCCCACGATCCTACAACTCCTGTCTCCCTTCCGGCCCCCCCCCCCCCACACTTCTCCATATTGTATTCGGTTCTGGCTTGCTAGCCACATAAAGACCTTCACCTTCATCGACATCTTATTCTTTCATAGTCGTCTCATTCGTTTATTTACAACCCCCTATGCAACAAGAAACGATACATGGATTTGGTCGAGTATTTCCTTGATTTCTCAAGCATCCACCCTATCTTATCTCGGGTTTCGTTTAGTTTCACCCCCTGCAGCAAACGTATTAGTTCCACCCACTGTCCTGCTTCCTCTTGCGACAAAGATCTTAGGAGGTTCATTTTCCATCCCCCCTTTTCTAGCAGTCACTCACCGTGCATTGTTTATCTGCACAGTACTTATAAAGTTGGGGGAAGAACAGCTTGAGTGGGACCTCGTCTATCCATACATCCTCCTAAAGCAGAGTGTCCTCCCCATTATTCACTTCCTGCCGCGCCCCCCATTTGATTTTATGCTTTACTTTGCATAGGCCTTGCCAAATTTGGGAGCCCCCCTTCCCGTTGCAAGTAGTTAGGTTTTTGTTTCGTAGATATTTATTCCTTAGGAGCTCACAACATATGTCTTCCTGGTCAGCATTATTTAGTCTCCACACCCACTTAAGGACTAGCGCCTCATTCAAAACTCTAGTGTTTATTAGACCCACACCCCCAAAGTCCTTAGGGAGGCAAGTATTCTCCCACTTAATCATATGATATTTTGAAATGATAGTATTTTTGCTAAATTTTGAAATGATAGTATTTTTTTGCAAAATGAAAAAAATAAATTAATAAAACAAAATTCTTCACCTTGTCCTTGGGGACTATGGGGCCAATGAGGCAGTGCATGGACTATTTCCTCTGGTGCTAGCAAAACCCGTTCTCTTATACTCCATGATTTATTTATTTATTCTTTTTCCATGATTGTATGCTGTCCTACGTGTCCCATGAACCTATTCTTGCAGTCACATATGGGGTATAAAAGGACTTCATAATAAGGACATTTGATTCTTCGTCATCTGATGAAGGAAATCGATCTGTTGCCCAACTTTTTTTTTACTTTTTGTGTAATATAAGGCCAGTCTCAATGGAGGTTTCGTGAGTGTTTCATGCACATTAAATACAACGCCACATCAGCAAAATTTCACTTTTTGCACGAAACCCTTAGGAGAGAGAAAGAAAGAGTTTCACCATGGTGAAACCTTTGGGCACAGTTTCACATGCGTTGGAAACTGTGTGAAACCCCATTGAGATACAAATAGAGTTTCAGCACGCAACTATGCAATTAAACCATACAATGAGAGAGAGGTTGTGGGACCCTTGAGCCTATGAAACTGTGCAATGAAACTATGCATTGAGAGAGACATCTATTTCATACCAAAGTTTCACATAATGGAAACCGGGACGGTGAAACTCTCCATTGAGACTGGCCTAAGAAACTTTGAGGTCTCAAATTTGAACTTCTATTCGCTCATCCTTCCAACTCCAATCAATCTCTCATATATCTCCATACTTCTAATTAACTTGTTTTTTATTCCCCTTCCTTACACATGCAGCTCACCTATCGCGGACTAAATTTCTTTTAACCATCAACCCTCCCTCCCTCGATCCCCACTGGTCTCGTCTCCATTCCTTTGTTTCCCTCTATTCTCTTCCAACGGCGCAGGGTTGGGGAGACTGTTGCCAGCCTCCCACGGGCGTGCCCTCAGGGCGTCTCCAACAATCTAGCTTAGAGCTAATGAAACTAATTTTTTAATCATGAAACATTGCAAAAGACAAGAGACTAACTAGGAGAGAAGAGATAAGCTCGCTCAATCCCCAATACACTGTTCTCTCACTGCACAATATTCAAAGCTAGTTGTTGCACTCTTTTCTCGTTTAAATTCATCAGCTTAGAGCTAGTGCTAGCTCATACGATTGGAGACGCCCTCAAGGCGACGTGGGGAGGCTGTCGTATGGACCTCCCTGGGCCCACTACCTCGGTGGGTACCAGGACCGACTACTCGGTGGGCCCCTGGGACTACCCGGCTTGCGCTACACGACACCTGATGGCGTGGAGCACAAGGACTACGGAGGAGAAGTACTCGGTTAGGAAGCCGTACATGTCCCGCATCGTATGGAAGACTCCTAGACGTACCCGACTAGTACTCTCTCCCTACTCCGACTTGTAACCACCGCCTCCCGGCTATATAAGGCGAGGCGGGGACCGTTCTCTAGCATCTCGGACAATCACATCTCACGGCGTATAATTACACCATCTTGTAATCGTACCCAATCAATCCCGAGTTACGCGACATACGGGACGTAGGGTATTACGCACCTCGCGGCCCGAACCTGTCTAAATTGTGTTCCACGTGTCTCTTCCTTCGAGTTACCGATCTCGGTGAGACCACATTCATCTACTTCGGGTACTCCCCTTAGTAGGTTGCCGGTCTAAAACACGGCGGTGCCGGCGCGCGGTAGGGGCTCTCGCCCGAGATCACATGGCGAACTCGACGGCTCTCGTCTACTTCAAGCCAACCGTCGCCTTCAACCGCGGCGACACCTTCGTGTTCGGCGCACCGGGTCCGCACCGCCGACGGCGCGCGGAGATCCTTCCAACGCCGCCTCACCATGCCGCCCAACCCGAGAGACCGGCTTCGTGACGCTTCCCGGAAGTTGTCACGGGCGAGCTCGCCGGCAAGTTCGGCGAAATTTCGCTCTTCGATCACCACGCTGACTTCGAGCTCGAGTCCGCTTCCAACTCGAACTCGACGTCTCCATGGGCTATCGCATGCGAGCCGGCTACTCAGCCATCGCACGCGGTCCCACCACCCCGTGAGCGCTCCACGCGTGGTCCCCGCATCCTCAGCAGGGCCCGCAAGGAGGCTCCTCCTTCGCGCCGGGCCGGCAAGGAGCCCGTACCCGAGTACAACTCGGACTCCGACACCGCCCCCGGCCACGCTTCGGACTCCAACCCCCTCTCTGGGTTCTACTCGGATTCTGCATACGAGTTCGACTTCGGGTCGGACCCAGAGGATCCCGAGTCCGAGGACAACTCCACAGAGCATCCCTTATCAGGCCCGGCATCTGGGCTGGTTATAACCTCCACACCGGCCGGGAGATTCATCTACTGGCCAGATCGCAAGCCCGCTGACCTGATAAGTGGTGACTCACGCTACGTCGCCTACATTGACTCGCTCCCGTTCCAGGAGGGAACACCGCCGGCCCGGCCGACTCAAACACACCAAGCGAGGTGGCGCCTTCGAGTCCGGCCTTGGCACCCCCGATCGTCAAGTCTTCATGGCTGCCGGCGACACCCGGGGCCTTCGGGGACGACTCAAGACAAGTACCTTGAAGACATCTCCTCCGACGAGCTCTCTCGTCGATGCTCCGACAAACGAGACCCCCGCGGACAGAGACGCTCGACGTGAGCGTAACGAGAAGCGCGGCGAACGTCGCCGACGCCTCCGCGACAATTTCCCCCGTCCGCAATCTTGCGAAGCTCTCGAGGCGGTCGAGAGCGAGTACACACTACCCCCGAGCAATGCCTCATGTCGATCACGCGCGATCGCACGCCGGGCCCGGGGGTCGCGCGGGGAGGTCATCGCCAAGCTCGGCCGAAGACGCCTACTTCATGCGGGTTGACAACGGGGTCAACCCGCCCTCCTCCCGCCGAGCACCGCGACAACGAGGCTACAAGTCGCGGCGCCAACAACGGCCCCAACCGTACTCGAGCCGAGCTCCCAACCCGTACCCCAACCGTACTCGCTCCAACGCCGGCGGACCTCCACGGGGTGGCAACAGCAACCGCGAGGTCGTCCCTCACCGTGCTCCGGCCCGCCGCCGGCGGCCACGACCCCGACGGCGGCGGCGGCGGCGGCGGAAGCTCCAACCATGGAGCCAACGGGGAGGGTCGGCGGCGGCGGCGGTTGCGGCGGCCGAGGCCACGCGAACGCCCACGCCTGCGGTGCCTCACGGGGCGGCTACGATGCCCGTCGAGAAGATTGAGGAGCCGCGGCGGAAGAAGTCGACCCCTTGCAGGTGACAACGACGGCTTCCCCGCCTTCTCACCTCGACTTCGCAACTTGCTCCTCCCCGACAAGTTCAAACCTTTGGGGATCACCAAGTACGACGCGAAGCCGGGACCCCATCCGGTGGCTCGGGTTCTACGCCCTCTCCACCGAGAACGCCGGGGGGCAACAACGACACCAAGTGCCTCTACTTCCCCTTCGCTCGGACCAAGCTCCACTCACATGGCTCGAGTCGCCGGACAAGCACTCAATCGACAAGTGGGACCGACCGAAGGAGCGGTTCACCAGAGCAACTTCGCGGGCGCCATGGGCCGATCGGGTACTCACATGGACCTGACCATGGTCAAGCAGGAACAAGGTGAGACCCTCCGCAAGTACATGCGCCGCTTCTTCGACAAGCGCGCTACCGTGGTCGACGTCACCGACAAGGAGGTCATCGACCTCTTCCAAGACGGCCTCTACCACCACCGCACCTTCGAAGACTTCGGTCGCCGCCGCCCCAAGTCCATCCCCCATCTCAAAGACATGATCACGTCCTGGGCGGATGAAGAAGACATGGCCAACGCCAAGTACGACGCCATCCGTGGCAAGAACAAGCAGAACGCAGGCGGCGGCAGCGGCAACAATGGGAACCAGGGCGGTCGCAACAACAACAACAACTACTCGGGTCCCAACCGCAAGCGCAAGCCAGACAACACTGTCGCGGCTATCCAGCGCCCTGCGAAGGAGAACTCGAAGAAGAACTCCGGCGGCTTCAAAGACTTGCTAAAGGAGAAGTGCCCGTGGCATCTGAATGGCAACCACACCACCGAGCAGTGCTACCAACTCAGGCATGCACTCAAGGGTACTCCAGAGCCACCGCACCCTCATGACAAAAAGGGCAAGAAGAAGAACGACGGAGACAACAACGACTTCCGGGGAACCCGACAAGACCGTCAACGTCCTCTTCGGCGGACTACCCGACAGACGGGAGCGAGAAGGCTACCCGTCGAGAAGTCATGAGCATTGAACCGGCGGTCCCGACCCCTCTCAGGTGGTCGGAGGTACCCATTACCTTCTCCCGCGCGGATCAATAGACCGGCTTCTCCGAACCGGGACGAGTTCTCCCTCGTCCCGAAGCCGGTGGTCGCGGGCTCCAAGCTCAACAAGGTCCTCATCGACGGTGGAAGCGGGCTCAACGTCCTTTTCACCAAGACCTTGAAGAAGATGAAGCTCGACATCACCCACATGCTCACCAAGAGCAACACGCCCTTCTACGGCATCGTCCCCGCAACGCGGCTATCCCACCGGCTCGGTGGTCCGCCGATTACCTTCGGGGAATCTCGGGACAACTACCGTACCGAGTACATCAAGTTCGAGGTCGCGGACTTCGAAACTTCCTACCATGCCATCCTCGGCAGACCGGCCATCGCCAAGTTCATGGCGGTGCCCCACTACACCTACTTGGTACTCAAGATGCCAAGCCCAGCGGGTGTACTCTCTCTTCAAGGGGACTTGAAGATCTCCCACGACTGCGACACAGAAGCCGTGGAGATCGCCTTCATGAATCAAGTACCCAACGCTATGATGGAGGTCTATGCTGCGTCGAAGAAGCTTGCTATAAGTGAACTCGACATCCCGGAGAAGTCTGACAACGCCAACAAGCCTCAGCCAGCTGAGGAGGTCCTCGTCAAGACGATCGACCTCGGGACAGGCGACTCCAGCAAGACCACCACCATTGGGGCCGGCCTCGACCCCAAATAGGAAGACGCGCTCGTCAACTTCCTCCGGGCTAACCGCGACATCTTCTCGTGGAAGCCAGCGGACATGCCAGGAGTGCCCAGGGAGTTGATTGAGCACTGCCTCAACGTCGATCCTAAGGCCACCCCCAAGCGACAACACCTCCGACGCTTTGCCGACGACAGACGGGATGCCATCAAGAAGGAACTCACCAAACTACTCGCGGCTGGCTTCATCAGAGAAGTCTTCCATCCTGAGTGGCTCGCCAACCCCGTCCTCGTCCGCAAGAAGAACTCGAACGAGTGGAGGATGTGCGTCGACTACACCGACCTCAACAAGCACTGCCCCAAGGACCCCTTCGGGTTGCCGCGGATTGATGAAGTCATCGACTCCACGGTGGTCGCGACACCGCTCTCGCTTCCTCGACCGCTACTCCGGGTACCACCAGATCACGATCAAGGAAGAAGACCAGGAGAAGACCGCGTTCATCACCCCGTTTGGCGCATCTTGCTACACGACCATGTCCTTCGGGTTGAAGAACGCCGGCGCTACCTACCAACGAGCTATCCGGGCTCGCTTCAAGAAGCGGCTCAACAAGAACGTCGAAGCCTACGTGGATGACGTGGTCGTCAAGACCGAAACTCCGATACCCTCATCGACGACCTTGAAGAGACCTTCGCATCCCCGCGCGAGTACCGCTGGAAGCTCAACCCGAACAAGTGCGTCTTCGGCGTACCTTCGGGCAAACTACTCGGCTTCATCATCAGCCAACGCGGCATCGAAGCCAACCCCGAGAAGATCTCCACCATCACCAGCATGAAAGCTCCCACGTGCATCAAAGACGTCTAGAAGCTGACCGGGTACATGGCGGCACGCGAACGGATTCATCTCGAAGCTTGGAGAACGGGGGCTCCCCTTCTTCAAACTACTCAAGCACCAAGAGAAGTTCGTGTGGACCCCAGAGGCGGATCAAGCCCTTACCCAGCTCAAGGACTTTCTATCGAAGCCACCGGTCCTCACGGCTCCTCGCAAAGGCGAGCGCCATCGCTCTACCTCGCCGCGACTACCCATGTGGTCGATGCGGCATCATCGTTGAGCGAGCGGGGAAGACGGCCACGCCTACACGGTCCGGGCGCCCGGTCTACTTCGTTAGCGAGGTCCTATCGATTCCAAGGCACGCTATCGGTCCGTGAAGAAGCTCCCGTACGCGGTACTCATCACCTCGCGGAAGCTACGACACTACTTCCGGGAGTACTCGATCTCCGTCGTCACCGACTACCCGCTCGGCGACATCTGCGGAACCAAGATGCTACCGGAAGAATCTCCAAGTGGGCGGTCGAGCTCGGCGCCCTCACCATCGACTTCAAGCCACGCACGGCCATCAAGTCGCGAGGCTCTAGTCGACTTCATGGCGAGTGGCGGGAGAACCGCCTACCTACTCCAACCGTGCGACCGAGCATTGGGTGATGTACTTCGACGGCTCACTCAACCTCAAGGGCGCGAGGTGCGGGGGTACTCCCCGATCTCTCCAAGGGGCGAACAACTCAAGTACGTCCCGAGATCTTCCGGAAGGTCTCAAACAACAAAGCCGAGTACGAAGCCCTTCTATACGGGCTCGCCTCGCGGCTTCTCTAGGCATCAAGTGGCTGCGGTCTACGGCGACTCCGCAGTGGTCATCAACCAAGTCAACAAGTCCTGGGACCGCAACAAGGAGAACATGGACGCCTACTGCCTAGAAGTCCGCAAGCTCGAGAACAAGTTCTATGGTCTCGAGTTCCACCACATCGTCCGCGACAACAACGTTGCAGCGGACGTCCTGTCGAAGCTTGGATCTACCCGCGCTCAAGTACCAGCGGGTGTCTTCGTTCACGAGCTTCACGCGCCATCCATCCCGGAGCAGGCGCCACCGACCACTGTCCCAGCCAACCCACCGGCCGGACAGGAGGTCATGATGATCGACGTGGACTGGAGGCAACCCTTCATCGACTACCTCAGCGAGCAGAAGGTTCCCTCGGACAAGAACTTGGCCGAGCAGCTCATCCGCCGCGCCAAGTCCTACGTCCTCGTCGGAGACAAGCTTTACAAGCGGGGCGCATCTTCTGGAGTACTCATGAAGTGCGTCCCTCGGCAAGAAGGCAAGGACATCTTGGAGGAGATCCACAAGGGCATCTGCGGCAACCACGTGTCTTCCCGCACGCTGGTCAGCAAGGCCTTCCGGCGAGCTTTCTACTGGCCCACGGCTGCGGGCGATGCCGAAGAACTCGTAAGAAGGTGCCAAGGATGCCGGTACTTCGCCCAAGCAACAACACGTCCCAGCCTACAAGCTAGTCACCATACCGCCAACCTGGCCCTTCGCCTGCTGGGGGCTCGACATGATTGGGCCACTGCCAACTGCGCCAGGTGGTTTCAACAGAGTATTGGTGGCCATCGACAAGTTCACCAAGTGGATCGAGGTCAAGCCGGTCACATGCCCCAAGGCTGACAGAGTACTCGACTTCCTGGATGAACTTGTGCATCGCTACGGACTACCCCACCGCATTATCACAAATCTGGGCTCCAACTTCAACAACTACCAGTTCTGGGAGTATTGCGAGAACAGCGGGATCGACATCCGATACGTCTCAGTTGCCCATCCTAGGGCCAACGGACAAGTCGAGCGCGCCAACGGGATGGTGCTCGACGCTCTCAAGAAGCGGCGACACGACGCGCTAACTCTAAAGGAGGCAAGTGGATCAAGGAACTACCCCACGCACTGCGGGGGCTACGTACCCGGCCTTCCAAGCCAACGGGGCAATCCCCTTACTTCCTGGTCTACGGCTCCGAAAAGCAATCCCGCCCCGCCGATGTCATATGGAACTCACCGGCGGTGGAGCACTACGACGAAGGCGTCTGCGAAGACGACGAGACGAGTTGACATCGACGACCTCGAAGAAGCTCGGCCGCGCCGCCCTCGTCCAATCGGCAAGGTACACGGAGGGTATCCGACGCTACCATGATCGCAACGTCAAGGAACGCTCCTTCAACGTTGGAGATCTTGTCCTCCGCCGTATCCAGAACACGGAAGGACTCCACAAGCTCAGCTCCCCCCGGGAAGGCCCCTTCACCGTGGCTAAGGTGACCGGGCCGGGCTCCTACCGCCTCCAAACACTTGAAGGCGAAGACGTCAACAACTCGTGGAACGTCGACCAACTCGTCGATTCTACGCCTAGTCTACACGACTACTCCGGGGTTCAAGTCTACACGACTACATCAACACCCCTCTCGCCGTAAGCGGCCTCCCGGTCGTGGCTCCGGTCTCGGACTACTCCTCTCCGGGATCTAGCCCGCGCGGCTACCTACGGATCCGGGGGCCGCGACGAGCGACAAAGGACTCTAGCGGCGGTCTGCGAGAGACCATACTCCAAGATCCGGCCTACACGGCTACCTACGGATCTCTTTGCGCGTAAGCGGCTACCCGCCCTAGCACCACTTGGGCCGTAAGCGGCCTCACGGTCCGGGCGACTACCCCCGTAACTACGGCCCTGGCCATCCAGGTGTACTTCTTCAGTAATAAAGTTTGATCGTTCATCAACTTCTTTACTGTCTACTTCCCTCAACGGGACTACGGCCGAGTACGACTACTCGCATCAACTCCACGATGGGGCTCCGCACTCTAAGATCGCGACTATGAGTACTCATTGATGGAATTTTCCTTTCATTAATACTTAAGCAATTCCATTACAATTGTTCTTGTACAACTTTGGCTACGAGCTAACTATTACAGGGCTACTGGAGATTAAGCTTATCGGCTACTTGCTCCGCAATGGGTGCCATCTGCTCCAGCAGCTCTGCGTACTGCTCATGTGTACAGTTGGCGGCTACCCCGCCAGCGACTACTTCCACGGGCGCCTTCGGGAAGTAAGACTTCATGAAGGCCAGCACTTGCTTCAGGACAGACCTCGCCAGATGCTTCACATACGTCGCTAGCCGGCTGGGGGCTTCCTTGAGGCGATCCACGAGCGGTGCTATCTTGGGGCCGCTAGGGGGAGGCACCAAGAGCCTTGCTATGGGAAGCGCGGCTTCTTCAAGCTCCTTCAGCTAGGCCCGCAGCGCCTCGCAGTCTTCGTTCAACGCACGCAACGATTTGTAGCGATTGACGAGATCATGATCGAAGCAATGCGAAGCTCCATGTGCTTGTCGCACTCGAAGGCAAGTTCCTTATAGTCAAGCTCGAGTACACGGCGGGCCTCCCGCTCCCGGTAGAAGAGGTTCTTCATATGTGTCTGCGGTTCTCAAGCTGCTCCACCGGGTCTCAAGCTGCGCAACACAACAAGGCGCGGCGGGTTAGAATACCTCTCGACCACCGGCAACTACTCAACAAGTCAAGTGGCGTATGTTGTGGCGAAAGCCGCAGCTCTCGCACACGAACAATGAGAGAATACAAAAGCTCAAGAACCAAAACCAAAACTCAGAACAAAGGACAACCAAAAGTTCTTTACTCAACAGTTGATTTCTCAAAAGTCGATCCCCTTTACATGCGCCGGTCCGTCTCCTTTTATAGGGAGGCGGGCGGACTTTTTACATTCCGAGGATACCCTCGTGTAAAACGAATCAGAATGGAATGTGCTAGGCTATCTTCGGGTAATCTCCAATTAGGTCTCCACGTAATCGGCGCTCCATGACGTCACGCCGCAAATCGCGGCGTTTTTCCAGCTACCATCACGTGCGCCTGTCGGAGAGAGGGCCCTCGGGCCTTTTTGGAGATCCCCCCTTTCGCCTAGCATTCTTCACCACCTGAAACAAAAACCATACTCAAGTTTGGATTCGTTAAGCGTTAGAAACGCCGAAACCCCTTGTTCGAATCCCAGGCCGAAACCTTCCGGGTGAATAGCATTCGCCCTAGAGGTTTCGTCGTGGGATCGTCCTAGAGGATTCGCGCAGAAGGCTTTGGTAGCGGCGAAGGGTGCCTGATGAAAATGCAATACCCAGAGGAAGGAAATAGGATTTATTGTTTCTTGGGGTTTTGCTACCGGCATCCTTCGCATAACCGCTCTTTATTTTTTTGGGTATGTGAAGGCTCGATTTCTAGTCCCCCCAACAGAAGCCCCTCGATGGCGAAGCGCTTGCCCTGATTGCAAACCCGAGCCAGCGAAACCCTGGGATCGAGAATCGAGGCGAAAGAAAACGTCTTCCACGGCGGCGGTGCCCCCAGGGTCTCCCTTAAAATACCTAGACTGCCCTCGAACGGGTGTTTTTTACCGTTGAGTTTAAAATTTTCGACCGTTGGGGTTTTACCGCCTATAAATAGTCGGGGATCGCCGCCGGTGCAGCCTCACCTGCGTTCGCACCCTCATTTCTCTCTCGCGACTTCTGATTGCTGTTTTTGCCTCTGCTTCCAGCAAGTCGCTTCAGCGGAAGCCCCTGCCCAATTTGCGAGGTCAGTTCTGCCTCCGCTTTTCGCACTCGCTTTCGCCTTCAATTTCCGATACTGCGCGCTTGAATCTATGTTACTGAGGAAAACTAGTTGCTTGTGTCAAGCGCTCTTACGAAGACATGGAGGACGAAGGATCGTCGTCAAACCGTGGGAAACAAATTGCACCAGCAGTTTCGGAAGCTACCGCGACCTCCTCCACCTCGACGTCTAGCTCGGAGTCTGGTAAGATTTACGGTTTGGATTGGTGCGCCGGCTCTCGTGAGAGTGGCGGTACCTCGTCTTCTTCTAGTAGCGATGCAAATAGTGGTTCGGATGGAAGTTATGTCGAAATAATGCCTAGCGACACGGATGTTGAAAAACGAGTGCTGTGGACATGGAGGAGGGCGAAATAGGAGTGGAGGGCCGACGCGGCTATAGGAGAATCCGAGGGGAATCTGTGCCGGGGCAAAGGCCGGACTTGTTATATTGGCGGTCCTTGATGACACGGGCGATTTGGATACTTTACGGTTAGAAGGATGCTTCGAGCCGGGGGGTGTGTCGATTGCACGGGGAAGGAAACCACGCCGAAACCCCGGAAGAATGAGAGTGTGGTGTTCGGGATTTTTTCCCTGCGGGCCTTCGATTGCCGGTATCCAAGAAGTTTCTTGATATTTTGGCGGCCTATAGCGTTCAAATTCATCGGGCGACTCCCAACTCTATCCCTCAAGTTTTGAAGTTTTTGTGGGCCTGCCGGACCTTCGCGGGGATAATGATGTCGAAACCTTTGTTCGACATTTTGAGATTCATTGGGCTAGGCGGCTTGTGAAGGTTGACGATGAAGATAAAGAAGCTCAATATGGCTGCTGCACCTTTCGGACCCGCCGCTTGGCCAAAAATCGAGCTCGGTGGAATTGGCCCCGCGTACAAGAACAAGTGGGCTAACCTAGGTGGACTTCATATTGGTTTTACGTTCCCATTGAAGTAATTGGTCGGAATTCAAAGCAAGAAGAAGTGACGACATATGATTTGGCTAGTCGCATGGTTGATGCGGAGGTTGAATTGTCACCGAGTTGACGAAAGCCGGCCGGTCTTCGGCAAGTACGGCGGCATTTTACCGGGCGACGCGTGTGATCACTACGCGCGATGCCCCGGAAGAGTTTGTGGCGGTGATATTTGGCCGTGCCGGCCCCGATGGGGGTCGTGGGCATTTAAGGTGCGGTGGCTACCCGGGCTTGATAATGATGTACGAAGCCCCATTTTCAATGTCAAGCAACCGGAGGATATGACCGACGAAGAGGTCGTTCTTCGAAGTGGAGAGAAAAGTTGTACAAATGATAGGAAACTTTACCCACAAGGAATGGGAGTGTGCCCAGAGAATTTTGAAGCATCAAGGCCGTGTTAACCGGGTTTTTGATGAGATGGGCGTGACATATTCTCCTCGCCCGGTGCCTCCGACGGCCGGCAAGAAAATGCAACCTCCAGGCAATGTTGGCTCTGAGGTCGTCGAGGCCTCACGAAAGGTGAAGTTGAGTAAGACCAGCTCGGTTGTTGAGAGTACCGTGAAGAGCAATAAAGCCCAAGATATCTTGGCCAAGCGGAAGGCGGACGCTGCGAAAGCAACCCTGCCACCGCTTGCTGAAAAGTCTACAAAGTTGTCGAAAGTTAGCGAGACCTTGGCCCGTCGTAAGGTTGAAGCGGCGAAGGTGGCTGCGGCCGAAAGGGAGAAGAAGAAGGCGCAGGACCCCGTCGTCGCTGTGGAAACAGACAAGGGGCAGGCCCTGAAGAAGAGACCGCTGGACACCGTTGAAAAGGTGAAGCGACTTGCGATTAAGGAAAAAGAACACCGAAGGCACCGAAATTTCGCTAAAAGAGCACGGGTTGATCCGGTTCTTCGAAACCGATGAAGATGTCGATATCATGACGACACCTCGGATTCAACCTTGTACTAAATATCCGCCGAAAGGCTTAGCGCGGAAATTGGGCGAGGGGGGTTTCGCGGGTGCATCGGGGCGAGGCGGGGAGTTGGAAGCAAGGGAAGCGAGAGAGAGCGGGCGTGTGGGCCGAGTTGATCCAAAAAGACATTGCCATGGCCGAGACGCCCCCAAAGGGGCGAGTGGCGTCCGGTGGATATCGTGGATGACTCGGAATCACTTTGTTATATTGATGACGACGCCACTCGATCAGAAAAAGGTGGAGACGTATCGCTGCCGCAGCCCCAATGTGAAACCACGACTGATTTGAACGAAGCCTCGGGTGCGAAACCTCAAAATCTTATTGACCTGGATGCTCCAGAAATTGAGACTTCGGCGGCACAGACATCTCGTTCGCCTCCTCCGGTGTCGCGAGATGTTGACCTGGTGTCAGCGAAGCCCATTGAAGCTGCGGCGTCGGAGAAACTGAAGGCGCCCGAGAGTCTACAGCCTGAAGATGCTGGTATGGTGTTTTAACCTAAGAGTAGTATTTTTGTGCGCTTTCTTTCTATCGTACGTTTTGTTTGCTTACGCGTTTTGTTTTCTTGTTAATCTTGGCAGCGAAAACTTTGGTCACCTTGAGCATTACAGACCGGGAGAAAGAGATTTCCCAGAATGAAGTGGAGCCTTCCACGTCAAGATCGAGCCTTGCGTCAATCGGGGGAGCATGGTAAAAAGTTTCGCTTATCATTTTGCCTTTTGATTTTTGATTTTTTGCCTTCGTCGTTTTGGCGGTGCGAAGGGTATACGTTAGATAATGTGGTGTTGATTACTTTGCGGATTTTGAACGAGACCTTGGAGGATTTGAGCGCGCGATGACCTTATGAAAGTTGTTCGAGCGTATCTTTCAAGAGGTATCGTCGCCGCCGAAGGGCTTCGAGAGAGGGCTGCGTCGGAAGCGAAGACCTCAGTTGACAAGCAAAAGGTGTTGGAAGATGAGAATCGGCGTTTGAGGGAAGAAAATGAGAAGTTAAGACGCGACGCCGATGGTTGGGCGAGTCAGCGCGTCAAGCACCAAGAAGCCCTTGACGCGTTGAAAAGAGAGCTTGAGTTGAGCGTAAAATGCTATGAGGAGTGTCGTCGGGGAATTGAAAGATATGGTGACGCAATACGATGCGCAAAACATCTTGCTAACCGCCAATGCTGACCTCATTACAGAATTGAAGAAGGTGAAGGGTGAGCTTGAGGATACCCTAGAGAAGAATGAAGCTTACGCCACCAATGGGGGGCGTATTTGGCGACCGAGTATCGTCGAGCTTTGGAAAGCTTTGGTGCCGAAGCCCGAGGATTTCAAGATTACCGACAACATTTCTAGCTTCGTGGAATGGTTACATAGCGAATTGAAGCTTCTGCCCGATACCATGAGCAAGATTGGAGACTATGGCGCCGCTACCTGCTCCGAAATGTTGTTGAATCTTCTCGAACGACAGGGATGTGAACATTTTAAAGCTTTTGGGAGCCGAGGTTTCGAGTTTCCTTCACCCGAGGACGCTCCAGCCCCAAGTAAGACAGTTGATTTGATAAACAAGATCGTCCTCCGCAACTTTTGGGCCAAAAGTGGGCGAGCGCACGCGCGAAAGAAAGCGGTGGATCGTTTGGCGAAGGTAAGTCTTTCTGGTTTACTTCGACTTCGGCCACTTTTTGCTGATCGATTGTTTATGGTGGTTGTTAATGGTTTCTTCCTTCTCACAGCTCCATTTTGGGCAGGCAAAACAAGCTTTGGAACTTCGAGAGCATCGCGTGGCGCATGGTCCAGAGGCGACTTTGGGGCCTTACGGACCCCCTAGAGACTGGCCGCCGAAGCCAGCTGATGATGCCCCTGAGCAGGCGATCCCCGGAGCCCCAGTTCGTGAAGCGCCTCAAGGCGAAAGCAGTCAGGCGGATCCCGTCACTAGAGAAGCATTGGCTCCCCTTCGGCTCTGAATTGGTGGATTGATACTTTGAACAGTAACTGAAAATGGCGTGTTGGCCAATTTAAACATTTGAAGGATGAAGTGCAAACTTGTATGCCACTGTAGTGTCTTTGTAACGAGTTGATCATAATTTTTTGTCGTGTTAAGGCTTTTGAACGTTTAGAGCTTAAGTTATCGCTGCTTTCGAGTTACAGGTTTCGAAAGAAAACGTCTTCCCCCCTTCGGAAGCAGGGATGACTTGAGCTCGACTGCTTTGCTTGGGGTCGTTATGTCATCAAAGCTTAGAACTTGTTGGTTCATTTAGATGTTCCACGATGCTGAGTGTTGAATTTTCTCGTTTGTTGTTTACAGTTTTTTTTGAAAACGAATACGAAGATAGCCTTCGACGCGACGCCTAGGCGTGTAACGTGTCGAAGGACTAGGAGCCGTTTTAGATTTGTCAAATTTTACAGCTTTTAAGCTGTTTTTTGACGAGGCGTTTGCTCGCTTCTTCATTTTTGAGAAACGGTCGTCTTTGGAGTGCGCCTTATTACTTGCGACGTAGTTTTCGCACAAGTTAAGGACTGTAACGTTTCGGCTATCGATTTGTTTCGATTCGGGATTGAATCGCTTTTAAACGTCCTACCGGGACGGGCCGCCGAGAGGACGGCTCTTTAAAGATTGATTCTTGTGAATCGTTATGACCGCACCACTTGTGGGTGGGCTACTAATGAGTAGCACTTTGATGCTCTCGCTTTCGGAGAGGGCTATTTTGAAATAGCACTTCAATTCATCCTCTTTTGGGATGGGCTATGTTAAGATAGCACTTTAAGCCATGCGAAAGATACACAACGAAACTTTTAGGGAGGAAATATTCCATTCATTTTGGGAATAAATTTTACATCAAGGCTGCCTCGTTAAAAACCTCACGCTCCGGAGTGGAGTCCTCCCTATGTGAGGAAAAGAGTACCCGCCTTGTTATTGAATTGTAAACTGCGAAAATAAATGCTAGAAAAAGTAAATCTAAGATGAATCCTTCGCACTTATAGTAACGCGCGAAAGGCTCCTGCGAAAGTAAACTACGGAAAAAACTTGCACAAGTTGTCCACATTCCATGAATAAGGCAACTCCACACCTTCGTCTTTGAGACGAAAGGCCCGTCTCGGGCCGAGCTTGAGACCACGTAGGGTCCTTCCCAAGCGAGCTCGGAATTTTCCTATAGCGTCGGCGTTCTTCTTTCTCTTCAGGACGAAGTCTCCCACTTTGATGTTCTTGAGGGATACTTTCTTGTTCCTCCATTTCCTGGTTTCCTCTTGATACTTCAACAGGTTTTGGACTGCATCAAGTCTGTCGATTTCCACCAAGTCCTTGTCGGCTTCTTCGCTCTCGCGAGAGCTACCAGCCAAAACTCTAGCGCTTTGGTTGGATAGTTCTTCGGGGCACATTGCTTCGGCCCGTACGGCGGTCTCCGAATGGTGTGAATTTGGTTGTTCTTGACTGCGTAGTGTTGTGCGACCGGACAACTCGCGAGAGCTCATCTGCCCATTTTCCTTTCTTCGCTCAAAGAGGCATTTCTTGATGGCGGAGAAAATTTGCCCATTGGCCCTTTCCACGAGCGCCATTGGATTGAGGGTGGTACACGGATGCGAAGCATAGCTTTGTCCCAATTGAACGACGGTATTCCACGAAATCTTGACAATCGAATTGCTTTCCATTGTCGACAGTGAGCTCTTTGGGTACCCCAAATCTGCAAATGACTTGCTGCCAAAAGAATTTCCCGATAGTGGCTGAGGTGATGGTGGCGAGAGGCCTTGCCTCGATCCATTTTGTGAAGTATTCAGCGCTACCACCTGCGAACTTGAAGTTGCCCTGGGCAGTGGGGAGTGGCCCGACGATGTCCATTCCCCATCGCTGCAGCGGCCAGGTTGGTGTGATGAGGCTGTGACGCGCGCGCGCGGGCCTTCGCCGGTGCTTTGCGGCGAGCGGCATGCCTTGCAAGTTTTCACGATGTGCTCCGCATCTTTTATGGCCATTGGCCAGTAGAAACCTTGCCTGAAGGCTTTTCCTGCCGGTGCTCTCGCTGCGATGTGCGAGCCGCACATCCCTCCATGGATTTCCCTCATGAGTTCGATGCCTTGATCTTGGGAAATGCAGTTGAGCAGTGGTGCACATACGCCTAGTTTGAACAAGACATCGTCCTTAAGGACGTAACCTTTGGCTCGTGCCTGCATTCTTTTGAGGTCATGAGTTTCGACAGGTTCATAGTGTCCACGAAGGAAAGCGATTATGGGGGCTCTCCAGTCCAGGCTTGCTATCGCATTGATAGTGCTAAGTGGTTGCTTGTCTGGCTTTGTGGACGGAGCAACTAGAATTTCAAAAAATACATCTGAGGGCATCGCCTCCCCCCTTGCGGCCTTCTTGGCGAGCTCATCGGCTTCGCCGTTGTGTTTCCTGGGCAGGTGCTCGATGGTGAACCCCCGAAAATGCCTTTCCATTTTGCGTACTTCCGCTAGGTATTTGATCAGCTCTGGCTCCTTGGCCTCACTCTCTTTTTCCACGTGATCTTTTATGACCTTGGCGTCGCACTTGACTAGGAAGTTGCTGGCCCCTAGAGCTCTTACTTTGCGAAGGCCTAGCAGCAAGGCTTCGTACTCAGTGGTGTTGTTAGTGCATCTGTCGGATGGATCCTTGTAATCTAGCCGGGCGGCATATCTTAGCTTGATGCACTGTAGGGGAGGTGATGATAGCTGCAATGCCAGCGCCCTTGCGCCCCCAGGCTCCGTCACATCTGATTTCCCAGATTGGTACTAGCTCTTCGTCAGTATTGACATTGCTAGGCGAAGTCCAATCTACAATGAAGTCTGCTAGGACTTGGGATTTGATTCTTGATCTCTTTCCAAAATCTATTGTGTACTACGACGGTTCGGTTGCCCACTTGGCAATTCCGGACGAGGCCTCCTTGTTAATGAACGAGGTCGTTCGAGAGGTTGATCTGTAAGCACTGTGACTTTGTGAGCCTCGAAGTAATGCCTGAGCTTTCTTGTGGTCATGACTACGGCATAGGCAATTTTCTCTAGCTCTGAATAGTGCAGTTTTGACCCTGCTAAGGCTTCGGAGACAAAGTAGACTGGGGATTGATATTTGCTTTTTTCAGTTTCGACCTCTCGGACCAGAGCAGCGCTGACTGCGGCTTTTGAGGCGGCTACGTAGAGGAGTAGCGGCTCCGAGGGTGAAGGTGGGGACAAGATTGCCATCTTCTCTATGTAATCCTTGAGCTCGGCGAAAGCCTTGCTTTGCTCGGGGCCCCAATCGATTGCGCCCTTGCCTTTCAGCGCCTTGAAGAGTGGAAGGCTTCGCTGCGGACCTTGAGATGAATCTGTTTAAGGTGCTACTCGGCCGTTCAATTTTTGGATGTCTTTCTTTGTTTTGGGTTCCTCCATTTCCACGATTGCTTTGATCTTGTCGGGATTGGCTTCGATTCTCTTAGCGGAGATGAGGCACCCTAGAATTTTTCCTTTTGTAACGCCAAACACACATTTGTGCGGGTTTAGTTTCAAACCTGCCCTCCTCATGTTGGCGAAGGTTTCGGCCGGATCATTTATGTGGGTGGCTGCTGTCGGAGCTTTTGATGATGAGGTCATCGACATAAGCTCGAATATTCTTGCCGATCCGTGGCTTGAATACTGTTCGGTCATTCGGTGAATGTTGAGCCGGCATTTTTTAACCCCTGCGGCATACGGACGAAGCAAAAGGTTCCGAAGGGTGTGATAAAACTGGTTTTCTCCTCGTCCTCTTTCGCCATCCAACATTGATGGTAACCGGAGAAACAATCCAGCAGAGACATGATCGCGGCGTTGGCCGCAGAATCTACCACTTGATCCATTCGAGGCAACGGATAGTTATCTTTTGGCGTTGCCTTGTTTAGATCAGTGAAATCGATGCACATGCGCCATTTGCCGTTCTTTTTCTTGACTGGTACTGTGTTTGCCAGCCATTTGGGGTACATAACTTCGCGAATGACGGTGGCGTCAAGTAGCCTTTGGACCTCTGACTTGACGGCTACCACCTTGTCGTCGGACATCTTTCTTAACTTCTGTTTACGTGGCTTGACCGATGGGTCGATGTTCAATTTGTGTTCGATGAAACTTCGGTCGACGCCGGTGAGATCTTTGGCGGACCATGCAAAGACATCTTTGTTTTTACGGAGAAAGAGAAAACCAGACTTGCTTCCTCATCGGCCCGAAAGATCCGAGCCGATGACGACGGCACGATCGAGGATCATTGCGTCCGGAAGGACTCGCTTGGTCTCGCGGTCTGGGCTGGATGTTGATTTTTCTTTGTACGCCTTCGGTGCACCCACGCGTCGTTGCGTTCGATTGCCTCGTCGAGGGCGTGCACGTTTCGGCCGCACGGGGTGCGGCCTCTTTCTAGGTTGCGGCCATCGTTTTGATGACCCCAAATTGTGATGACCCCTAGCGTCGCGGGATTTTGATGCATAGGAACGCTTGGTGGATGGTTGCTTCAAACTTGTTGAGGAACCCTCTGCCTAGGATACCGTTGTATGGGTAGTACATTTCCACAACATCGAAGGATAAGTACTCGATTCGGCATTTTGGTTGTGTTGTGCCGAAAGATACGGGGAGGACCACCTTGCCCTTGCGTGGATGACACGCCCCGAAGCCATACAGAGGTGTGTCTGGTGGTTGCAGCAAGTCTCTATTGAGCCCCATCTTGTCGAAGGCATCGGCAAAAATGATGTCTGCTGATGAACCGTTGTCCACCAAAAGTTTTCCGAGAGTCCAGCTCGCAATATTGGCTTCTATCACAAGAGCATCATTGTGAGGGAAGCCTTGCAGCCTTACGTCTTCCTCCGAGAAGGTGATCGGGATGTGAGACCATCTTGTTTTTTCCACTCTACCTTCCACACAGATGTTTCGCACCTCGCGAAAGTAGTGTTTTCGTTCCTTCTTGGTTTCAAACTCCGGGGCGGAGCCCCACGAAATAGGCATTATGGTGCCGACGGATGGTAGAGGGTCGTTTTGGCCCTCGAGCTTGGCTGGGAGCGGTGGAGCTGAAGGACCTTTGTATGGAGGGGGGGGGGCGGAATAGGATGTTGCTCGATGGGCTGCGCTCGATATTCGAGCTTGGAAAGTTTGTGATTGCCAAGGCGGAGGGTTGTGGGTAATTGGGTAGTGGTGGGCGGTATTGAGGTGGTTGGAATGGGTTTGCGAAAGGGTTTCTCCCAAAACTAGGATTTTGCCAAGCCGGAGCAGAATGGTTTACAGCACTCGCTCTTTCTTTCTCCTTCCTCTCCTCTTCGAGGATAGCTTCGAACCTTTTCTTATCTGGGCAATAGTTTGAGCTATGGTCATCGTTTTCCTTGTGAAAAATGCAGTACCATTTTCTTTTCTCGTTATGGCCTCGGCCTCTGCCTCGGCCTCTACCCCTGCCTCCACCTCTTCCGCCCCTGCGGCCTCCCCCCTGGTTGGGATGAGGAGGACTGGGTGGGCTTGGGACCAGACTCTGTGGGTCAGCTTGTGGGCAGGGATTCTCTTGGGTGTTTTCGCCCTCCAGGCCGAAAACGCTTCGAGGATTAGTATGAGAGGTGTTTCTGGGATTGGACCACTCCCTTTCGCTGGGTTGGTTGGCTTTCGCAGACTTTTTCTGCTGGGATTGTTCTTCCATGCACATTACGAAGTCATTGTACGAGTGACAATACTTCTCGAATTCTTCGTAGAGGCGCCGGATAGTTTTGGGCCTTTCGCGCATGAGATGTGAGCGGAATTGACCGGCTCTTAAACCCACGATGGCGGCGTTGATGGCGACGGCGTCCAACACGTTTGGTGCATGGGCTCTTAAGTGGACGAATCTTCGAAGTAGTTTTGAAGGGGTTCCTTGTCCTTCGCTTACGGGGAGAAAAGGTCACTCTCTGTAAGTTACGGACGCCGGAAACCTTGGAAGTTTGAGAGAATTCGGCTTCGGATCATCCCATCCGTGAATCACGCACGGGCTCGGGGAGAGAATACCACTTGTCTTTGCCGCGTCATCGGCGGCGATGATGAAAGATTTCACTAGCACGGAATCGTCACCGCCGGCCGAAAGGATGGCGGCTTCGTAGCTCATTAGGAATTGTCTTGGGTCGGACCGGCCCGAGAATCTAGGCAATGGAGCCGGCCGCGTAGGTTTGCGGCCATGGGGTGATTTGGATCTCTTGAGACAAGGGGGATTTAGGGTCCCATGGTCTCGTGCGAATGGTGTGAATGTCTTGGTGCGAAGGACCCGGACTCAAAATGGCTCGCGAAGGGGTTGCGGCTGAATGTAGTATGCGGAGGGGGCTGGGTGAAAAACTCGGTGCGCTCGGCGAAATTAGGGCGATTAGGAAGCTGTGTATTCGGGTGAAGGTTGGGTGAAGCTTAAGGATTGTTTTGCTTTTAGAGCGCGCAATTCCTCCTTTAGGGTAGCTATTTCTGCTTTTCGTTTTTGAATCTCGGCTTCGTGCTGAATTGCCAAGAGCCGTTTCTTGGTCCTGGCCAATTCCTCAGCCTCCTTGCGCAGTTTGGCCAGCTCCGCTTCCTGCGTTGGGTCGGGATCCGGGAGCGCCTCTCCCACGGGTGAGCATAGGCGAGAGATTGAGCTCCTCGTCCAAGGAGGACGACGCTCCTTTCGTGGAATTGACGGTGGTTCTCTTCTTCCTTGTGGACATTACGGGTTTGATACTCGAGCCAAACACAAACGGTGGGCGCCAATTGTTGTAGCGAAAGCCGCGGCTCTCGCACACGAACAATGAGAGAATACAAAAGCTCAAGAACCAAAACCCAAACTCGGAACAAAGGACAACCAAAAGTTCTTTACTCAACGAGTTGATTTCTCAAAAGTCGATCCCCTTTACATGCGCCGGTCCGTCTCCTTTTATAGGGAGGCGGGCGGACTTTTACATTCCGAGGATACCCTCGTGTAAAACGAATCGAATGGAATGTGCTAGGCTATCTTCGGGTAATCTCCAATTAGGTCTCCACGTAATCGGCGCTCCATGACGTCACGCCGCAAATCGCGGCGTTTTCCGGCTACCATCACGTGCGCTGTCGGAGAGAGGGCCCTCGGGCCTTTTTGGAGATCCCCCCTTTCGCCTAGCATTCTTCACCACCTGAAACAAAAACCATACTCAAGTTTGGATTCGTTAAGCGTTAGAAACGCCGAAACCCCTTGTTCGAATCCCAGGCCGAAACCTTCCGGGTGAATAGCATTCGCCCTAGAGGTTTCGTCGTGGGATCGTACTAGAGGATTCGCGCAGAAGGCTTTGGTAGCGGCGAAGGGTGCCTGATGAAAATGCAATACCCAGAGGAAGGAAATAGGATTTATTGTTTCTTGGGGTTTTGCTACCGGCATCCTTCGCATAACCGCTCTTTATTTTTTTGGGTATGTGAAGGCTCGATTTCGAGTCCCCCCAACATCGTGCCTGCATTCTTTTGAGGTCATGAGTTTCGACGGGTTCATAGTGTCCGCGAAGGAAAGCGATTATGGGGGCTCTCCGGTCCGGAGCTTGCTATCGCATTGATAGTGCTAAGTGGTTGCTTGTACGGCTTTGTGGACGGAGCAACTAGAATTTCAAAAAATACATGCGAGGGCATCGCCTCCCCCCTTGCGGCCTTCTTGGCGAGCTCATCGGCTTCGCCGTTGTGTTTCCTGGGCAGGTGCTCGATGGTGAACCCCCGAAAATGCCTTTCCATTTTGCGTACTTCCGCTAGGTATTTGATCAGCTCTGGCTCCTTGGCCTCACTCTCTTTTTCCACGTGATCTTTTATGACCTTGGCGTCGCACTTGACTAGGAAGTTGCTGGCCCCTAGAGCTCTTACTTTGCGAAGGCCTAGCAGCAAGGCTTCGTACTCAGTGGTGTTGTTAGTGCATCTGTCGGATGGATCCTTGTAATCTAGCCGGGCGGCATATCTTAGCTTGATGCCTGCCGGGGAGGTGATGATAGCTGCAATGCCAGCGCCCTTGCGCCCCCAGGCTCCGTCACATCTGATTTCCCAGATTGGTACTAGCTCTTCGTCAGTATTGACATTGCTAGGCGAAGTCCAATCTACGATGAAGTCTGCTAGGACTTGGGATTTGATTGCTGATCTCTTTCCAAAATCTATTGTGTACTCTGACAGTTCGGTTGCCCACTTGGCAATTCTGGACGAGGCCTCCTTGTTAATGAACAGGTCGTTCAGAGGTTGATCTGTAAGCACTGTGACTTTGTGAGCCTCGAAGTAATGTACGAGCTTTCTTGTGGTCATGACTACGGCATAGGCAATTTTCTCTAGCTCTGAATAGTGCAGTTTTGACCCTGCTAAGGCTTCGGAGACAAAGTAGGCGGGGATTGATATTTGCTTTTTTCGAGTTTCGACCTCTCGGACCGAGCGGCGGCGGCGCGGCTTTTGAGGCGGCTACGTAGAGGAGTAGCGGCTCCGAGGGTGAAGGTGGGGACAAGATTGCCATCTTCTCTATGTAATCCTTGAGCTCGGCGAAAGCCTTGCTTTGCTCGGGGCCCCATTCGATTGCGCCCTTGCCTTTCAGCGCCTTGAAGAATGGAAGGCTTCGCTCTGCGGACCTTGAGATGAATACGTTTAAGGCTGCTACTCGGCGTTCAATTTTTGGATGTCTTTCTTTGTTTTGGGTTCCTCCATTTCCACGATTGCTTTGTTCTTGTCGGGATTGGCTTCGATTCTCTTAGCGGAGATGAGGCACCCTAGAATTTTTCCTTTTGTAACGCCAAACACACATTTGTACGGGTTTAGTTTCAAACCTGCCCTCCTCATGTTGGCGAAGGTTTCGGCCGGATCATTTATGTGGGCGGCTCTGTCGGAGCTTTTGACGATGAGGTCATCGACATAAGCACGAATATTCTTGCCGATCCGTGGCTTGAATGCGTTCGGTCATTACGGTGAATGTTGAGCCGGCATTTTTTAACCCCTGCGGCATACGGACGAAGCAAAAGGTTCGAAGGGTGTGATAAAGCTGGTTTTCTCCTCGTCCTCTTTCGCCATCCAACATTGATGGTAGCCGGAGAAACAATCCGGCGAGAGACATGATCGCGGCGTTGGCGCGAATCTACCACTTGATCCATTCGAGGCAACGGATAGTTATCTTTTGGCGTTGCCTTGTTTAGATCGGTGAAATCGATGCACATGCGCCATTTGCCGTTCTTTTTCTTGGCGGTACTTTGTGTTTGCCAGCCATTTGGGGTACATAACTTCGCGAATGACGGTGGCGTCAAGTAGCCTTTGGACCTCTGACTTGACGGCTACCACCTTGTCGTCGGACATCTTTCTTAACTTCTGTTTACGTGGCTTGACCGATGGGTCGATGTTCAATTTGTGTTCGATGAAACTTCGGTCGACGCCAGTGAGATCTCTGGCGGACCATGCAAAGACATCTTTGTTTTTCTGGAGAAAGAAAACTAGACTTGCTTCCTCATCAGCCGAAAGATCCGAGCCAATGACGACGGCCTGATCGAGGATCATTGCGTCCAGAAGGACTCGCTTGGTCTCGCAGTCTGGCTGGATGTTGATTTTTTCTTTGTCTGCCTTCGGCTGCTTTTCTGCGTCGTTGCGTTCGATTGCCTCGTCGAGGGCGTGCACGTTTCGCTGCCCTGGGGTGCGGCCTCTTTCTAGGTTGCGGCCATCGTTTTGATGACCCCAAATTGTGATGACCCCCTAGCGTCGCGGGATTTTGATGCATAGGAACGCTTGGTGGATGGCTTGCTTCAAACTTGTTGAGGAACCCTCTGCCTAGGATACCGTTGTATGGGTAGTACATTTCCACAACATCGAAGGATAAGTACTCGGTTCGGCATTTTGGATCGTGCCGAAAGATACGGGGAGGACCACCTTGCCCATTGCGTGGATGACACGCCCCCCAAAGCCATACGGAGGTGTGTACGGTGGTTGCGGCAAGTCTCTATTGAGCCCCATCTTGTCGAAGGCATCGGCAAAAATGATGTCTCGCGATGAACCGTTGTCCACCAAAAGTTTTCCGAGAGTCCAGCTCGCAATATTGGCTTCTATCACAAGAGCATCATTGTGAGGGAAGCCTTGCAGCCTTACGTCTTCCTCCGAGAAGGTGATCGGGATGTGAGACCATCTTGTTTTTTCCACTCTACCTTCCACACAGATGTTTCGCACCTCGCGAAAGTAGTGTTTTCGTTCCTTCTTGGTTTCAAACTCCAGGGCGGAGCCCCCTGAAATAGGCATTATGGTGCCAACGGATGGTAGAGGGTCGTTTTGGCCCTCGAGCTTGGCTGGGAGCGGTGGAGGTGAAGGACCTTTGTATGGAGGGGGGAGGGGGCGGAATAGGATGTTGCTCGATGGGCTCGCGCTCGATATTCTGAGCTTGGAAAGTTTGTGATTGCCAAGGCGGAGGCTGTGGGTAATTGGGTAGTGGTGGTGGTATTGAGGTGGTTGGAATGGGTTTGCGAAAGGAATTCTCCCAAAACTAGGATTTTGCCAAGCCGGAGCAGAATGGTTTACAGCACTCGCTCTTTCTTTCTCCTTCCTCTCCTCTTCGAGGATAGCTTCGAACCTTTTCTTATCTGGGCAATAGTTTGAGCTATGGTCATCGTTTTCCTTGTGAAAAATGCAGTACCATTTTCTTTTCTCGTTATGGCCTCGGCCTCTGCCTCGGCCTCTGCCCCTGCCTCCACCTCTTCCGCCCCTCGGCCTCCCCCCTGGTTGGGATGAGGAGGGCCCGGGTGGGCTTGGGACCGGACTACGTGGTCGGCTTGTGGGCGGGGATTCTCTTGGGTGTTTTCGCCCTCCGGGCCGAAAACGCTTCGAGGATTAGTATGAGAGGTGTTTACGGGATTGGACCACTCCCTTTCGGCCGAGGTGGTTGGCTTTCGCGGACTTTTCTGGCGGGATTGTTCTTCCATGCACATTCTGAAGTCATTGTCTGAGCGACAATACTTCTCGAATTCTTCGTAGAGGCGTTGGATAGTTTTGGGCCTTTCGCGCATGAGATGTGAGCGGAATTGACCGGCTCTTAAACCCACGATGGCGGCGTTGATGGCGACGGCGTCCAACACGTTTGGTGCCTGGGCTCTTAAGTGGACGAATCTTCGAAGTAGTTTTGAAGGGGTTCCTTGTCCTTCGCTTACGGGGAGAAAAGGTCACTCTCTGTAAGTTCCGGACGGCGGGAAACCTTGGAAGTTTGAGAGAATTCGGCGCTCCGGATCATCCCATCCGTGAATCACGCCCGGGCTCGGGAGAGAATACCTTTGTGCTTGCCGCGTCATCGGCGGCGATGATGAAAGATTTCACTAGCACGGAATCGTCACCGCCGGCTGAAAGGATGGCGGCTTCGTAGCTCATTAGGAATTGTCTTGGGTCGGGCGGCCCGAGAATCTAGGCAATGGAGCGGCCTGTAGGTTTGCGGCCATGGGGTGATTTGGATCTCTTGAGACAAGGGGGATTTAGGGTCCCATGGTCTCGTGCGAATGGTGTGAATGTCTTGGTGCGAAGGACCGGACTCAAAATGGCTCGCGAAGGGGTTGCGGGCCGAATGTAGTATGCGGAGGGGGGTGGGTGAAAAACTCGGTGCGCTCGGCGAAATTAGGGCGATTAGGAAGCTGTGTATTCAGGTGAAGGTTGGGTGAAGCTTAAGGATTGTTTTGCTTTTAGAGCGCGCAATTCCTCCTTTAGGGTAGCTATTTCTGCTTTCTGTTTTTGAATCTCGGCTTCGTCTTTGAATTGCCAAGAGCCGTTTCTTGGTCCTGGCCAATTCCTCAGCCTCCTTGCGCAGTTTGGCCAGCTCCGCTTCCTGCGTTGGGTCGGGATCCGGGAGCGCCTCTCCACGGGTGAGCATAGGCGAGAGATTGAGCTCCTCGTCCAAGGAGGACGACGCTCCTTTCGTGGAATTGACGGTGGTTCTCTTCTTCCTTGTGGACATTACGGGTTTGATACTCGAGCCAAACACAAACGGTGGGCGCCAATTGTTGTGGCGAAAGCCGCGGCTCTCGCACACGAACAATGAGAGAATACAAAAGCTCAAGAACCAAAACCAAAACTCGAACAAAGGAAAACCAAAAGTTCTTTACTCAACGAGTTGATTTCTCAAAAGTCGATCCCCTTTACATGCGCGGTCCGTCTCCTTTTATAGGGAGGCGGGCGGACTTTTTACATTCCGAGGATACCCTCGTGTAAAACGAATCGAGAATGGAATGTGCTAGGCTATCTTCGGGTAATCTCCAATTAGGTCTCCACGTAATCGGCGCTCCATGACGTCACGCGCAAATCGCGGCGTTTTCCGGCTACCATCACGTGCGCTGTCGGAGAGAGGGCCCTCGGGCCTTTTTGGAGATCCCCCCTTTCGCCTAGCATTCTTCACCACACGAAACAAAACCATACTCAAGTTTGGATTCGTTAAGCGTTAGAAACGCCGAAACCCCTTGTTCGAATCCCGGTAGAAACCTTCGGGTGAATAGCATTCGCCCTAGAGGTTTCGTCGTGGGATCGTCCTAGAGGATTCGCGCGAAGGCTTTGGTAGCGGCGAAGGGTGCACGATGAAAATGCAATACCCGAGAGGAAGGAAATAGGATTTGTTGTTTACGGGGGGTTTTGCTACGGCATCCTTCGCATAACCGCTCTTTATTTTTTTGGGTATGTGAAGGCTCGATTTTGAGTCCCCCCAACGGCGTACCTTTGTTCTTGTTGCGGAGCGTCTTGTTCCTCCGCACCAAGTCGTCGCTCTTCGCCTGCATATCTTGGATATCATTGTGATATTTGGCAAAGGCGGCGTCAAGCTTGGATTGCATGGCGGTCGCGTGCTTCCACGACTTCAAGAGTTGATCTTCTAGCGCTTCAGCCCGGAGCACCGTGTCGCCGTAGCCTTGCAGCATGCTTGACTTCTCGCGGGACCTCTCCACGACGTCCTGCACAGACAACACACGTCAACCGAGTACTCAACAACAGAGGATTGACTGCTCAGGAGTTAAGACTACTCACCTTCATCCATTGTTCAGCCTGGCGGACCGCCTCCAGGTGCCTGGCTACCGTCGCCGGGTCCACCAAGTCGTCTGCCAGCAGCTCCACTCCGCCACGACTACTCGTGGCAGCTTCCGTCATCGGCGCCGAGCGGATAGGCTCCGCGTCTTGGATCTCCAGTGAGCGGACAACCACCTCCATAGCAGCCTCTGGCGGCACAGTGGCCTCTTCTCCTCCGGTGGCCACGGCGGCCTCCTCGGCGGCTTCCTCCATCGGCTCGGGGGCTCCCTCAGTAGCCTCCGGCACTTCTGGTGTCAACCTCTGCATGAGTACTGCTGCGGGGATATCGCTCCCTTCGGCCTCGGCACCCGTCAAGAAGAAGACAAGCGCATTAGCGACTACGACTACTCTATGGGGAATACTAAAGCCTCAACAGAGTACTTACCCTCGACCACGCTGGCCTCGGGCAACGCAGCTCCAGCAGCCGGCGCTTCGGACTCCGCCTGGGGGGCAGGAGTGGACTCCTCGGCAGGCGGCGCGACTTCTTCCTCCGCCACCGTCGTAGAGGGCTCATCTCCCTCCCAGGACAGATCTGTTGACTTCCTGCAAAAGTACACAAATTGGTTGTCAATCAAGTTCGACTGCTACACCAAGAACTACTCAGGAAGGCTCAGTACTTATAAGCTTGACCGGACTATCGTCACGGTCGGGGCTCCAAGGATGCTGGCAATATCTACCAGTCCAGCCTCGGTGGGCGCCTCCTCTTGCGCCTCTGCGGCTGTTGCCTCTCTTCCGGCAACGATGGCCGATGCGGCGGCGCTCTCCTGCGCTCCTGCGGCTACCACTTCTTCGGCGGCGGCGGCTGCGCGGGCTCCGTGCTCCCCGAGGAGCGGGGGGGCGGCGCTCCGCCGCGCGCCAATAACTCTTCAACAGTGGGGGCTGGGCTACGACTCCCAGCCGGCTCCCCCACTGTATCCCACTCGCCTTCGTCGCCCTGATCAGCGGGCTCCGTAGGCGGCACCTCCTGCAAACAAAGGAAGCTTGGTCATCAACAAGTGAACTCGAGCGACTAGTACTCGACTACACTAGTCAAGACAACTTACCTCTTGAGGCGTGATCTCTGAGACCTTCAGCTTCTTCGTCACCCGCTTGCGGGTGGGGTTGCGCGGCTTCGTGGCGCGCGGCTAGACTAGCCTCCGAGCTAGCCGGCGGATCTTGCACGAGGGGCACATGAGGTAGGCGGGACGGGCTGAACCTCAACCGCGGCGAAAGCGGTCTGCAGCGTCTCCTCGTCGTCGTCCTCGTCGGACGTGTCCTCCACGATGACAGTGTCATCTCCTTCGCCGACTTCTCGCCGCTCCTTGGTTTTGGATTTTCCCTCCTCGGGATCTCGACTTCCGAGGGGCGGCTGCGGCTCGGAGACGAACTTCTTCAAGTCGTCCTGCAAGACACAAGACATCAGCGCGACTACTCACAAAAATGGGTACTCGACTAGGGGGTACGACTACTTACCTCCTTTGGCGGGCGCGCGGCGGAGTACTTTGCGACAGGGCACGCCGTGTACGGTGGCATGTCCTTGAAGATGCGCGTCAGCCTGTCGACAATATCGTCGTCGTCGACTTCACCTTTGGGCATCCGCGACGTGTTGTCGTCGCCGGTGTACTCGAAGCCTAGGGTGTCGCGGGCCATCAGTGGCTGCACCCTGCGCTTCATGAAACTGAAGGCCACGTGCTCGGCCCTCAGCCCGGCTTCTCTCAGCACTTTGATGCGCGCCAATAGCTCGGGGAGCTGGATCCCCTCCTGCATTGTGGGCTCCGTGTTCCACCAGGCGCGATGCTTCGGCTGCTTCCCACTCGGCTTCGGTAGTCCTGGGTGGTGGTTCGTGACGTAGAACCACTTTGCCTTCCAATCTTGGTTGGAGTCGATGAGCTTGTATGAGAGGTACTGCTCGGCCGCGTCCTCCCGCATCTGAATCCCTGCTCCACCAACTACTCGTGGGTTGCTGGCGCTCGGTTGCGGATTCACCTGGAAGAACTTCCGGAACAAGATCCAGTGTGGCTTGATCCCTAGGAACACCTCACAGAAGTGGACGAAGACCGCGGTATGGAAAATACTGTTGGGGTTGAGGTTGAGGTACTCGACGCCGTAGTACCCCAGGAGGCCTTTGAAGAAGTCACTAGCCGGAAGCGCGAGTCCGCGCTCCGCAAAGCGCGCGAACATCGGAATCTCATCCTCGCTCTTCTCCATGGGGTACGGGTCCCCGGCGGCGGCCCTCCAACTGTCCACCTCCTTCTCACGGATGAATCCGCTGTTGAGGAGGGCCAACAAATCTTCGGTCTTCATCGTCGACTTTTTCCACTCGCGGCTTGGATCTGGCCGAGGTGGAGACATCGGTGGTGCTTGCCCCGTGGCGGCCACGGCGGCCTCGTCACGGCCCCTCTTCTTCCCGGCGGTCTTTGCGGACTTGGACGGTGATGGCTTCATTCTCCAAGTGCACGGCGTGTTCACGCGCATCCGCTCGGGGCTACTCTGGCGGCTACGGGTGGCGGCGTGCTTGGATCTACGGCGGCGGCGGCGTGCGGCTGGAGGTGAATCCGGCCAAGATCTATTCGAAATGGCTACAACGGCGATGGGTGGAAAACCCTAAGGGTTTTGGCCTCTATTTATAAGTCAAAACGAGTCCTCCAACGGCCGGATGGATAAGTCTGCGCTCGGCTGACTCAGCGGCCGCGCGTGACTCTTCGTATTCTACTAGTCGATGCGCCTCACTTCGGGGACTCGACTACTTCTACTCGACTACCTGGGAAGCGACAAGACTCAGGAGCATCTCAGGACACATTCTACAAGATGACCCTTCAATTCGAGAGGAAGTACTCGACTCAAGGCTCGGGGGCTCCGTGCCACGTGTCCTTCGGTTTTTTCTCTCCGGATTTTTCGGGATATTCTTGCCAAGACTTCGAGATGGACCCTCAGCCAGAGTCTACGACTCAACCTAAGGCTCGGGGGCTACTCCATATGGAGTGCGATTTTGGGGTTGTTTGGTTGCTCGCATATGTTTAGCTCGGTTCGTATCCATGAGCCTGGCTCGCTAGAACCGGGTCGAGTGGATGCACGCTCTTTTGTTTGGTTTCTTGCATGCGCGTAACCTGGTTCCGAAGAGACTTTGTTTGGTTGGTCGTATGAGTATAAATCATGCAACATTGAATGTGTTAAAATAAATATTAAAATATTAATTATTTAGAGTATTATGTTAAAAGAAAACTTAATTTACCTCATACAATCTTAATCTACTTCGAAATTAATTAAAATCACTTGGTATATGTTAATTATGTGTTAACAATATAATTAATTAGCGTTAATGTTGCGGCCGGCGAGCCCGGCTCACTAGGAACGGTCGATTCCCTCGTTTCCTGGGAGCCGGGCCACGCGCTACTTTCGCATGCGGTCAACCGGGCCGCGGGGCTCAAGCGGACAAGCAAACGGATGCATCCTGCATGCGGCCAAGCCGGGCCGAGCTCGGTGCGGGGCACCAAACGGCCCCTTTGCAATCGCACTTCCATATCAGCTTCGGCTTCAAGACAACACGGGCATTTTTGAAGACCTTCGAAGGCAGCACTCGAGGACGCTTGGGACTACTCGAGAAGACTTCAAGATTTTTCAGATATCAGCTGGAGTACATTCCAGCCTCGGGATGCTTCGACTACTCTTGAGGACTTTTGGCTTGTAGTGCTCGGGGACGCTTGAGGACTACTCGTTAAGGCCGTCAAGACTACTTGAAGCTATCCATCTCGACTACAAAGTACTCGGGGGCTTGTCGTATGGACCTCCCTGGGCCCACTACCTCGGTGGGTACCAGGACCGACTACTCGGTGGGCCCCTGGGACTACCCAGCTTGCGCTACACGACACCTGATGGCGTGGAGCACAAGGACTACGGAGGAGTACTCGGTTAGGAAGCTGTACATGTCCCGCACTGTATGGAAGACTCCTAGACGTACCCGACTAGTACTCTCTCCCTACTCCGACTTGTAACCCTGCCTCCCGGGCTATATAAGGCGAGCCAGGGACCGTTCTCTAGCATCTCAGACAATCACATCTCACGGTGTACAATTACACCATCTTGTAATCGTACCCAATCAATCCAGAGCTACGCAGCATACAGGACGTAGGGTATTACACACCTCGCGGCCCGAACCTGTCTAAATTGTGTGCCACGTGTCTCTTCCTTCGAGTTACCGATCTCGGCGAGGCCACATTCATCTACTTCGGGTACTCCCCTTAGTAGGTTGCCGGTCTAAAACACCGACAGAGGCGGCCCATGGATGCGACCGCCGAGTACTCCGCCCAGCCCGCCCCCCCGTCGATCTGGATGTGAGGAGGTCGGGTTGTCGCCACCGCAAGTAGCGCATGAGCAGCGTTTGTTGACGTGACATGGCAGATAGGACGGATGAGGGATCCCGTTAAGGCTCCTACAAGTGAGGCTCAAGAAAAGGAAAATGAGGGCTAGATGAGAGGCCGGTTGGAGCTCTTTTTTTTCATCTCGGCCCTTGTCGGTGCGGAATATGGTCCCGACACTAACCGAGTAGATAGCGCCGTGGTCTATCCCTCAATGGTCGATGCTAAGCAACAAATGACACAAGGTTTTATCCTGGTTCCGGCCGAGGGGGCCGTACGTCCGGACGGGGGTGTGCTCGTGGCACTATATTGCTCAGCATCGGGGGTGCTTGTAGTGGGGCAAGTACAAGCAAGGCGGGAGAGGAAGTGTGGCTTCCAAGTCCCTGGAAGGGTGGCTGAAGATGTTGTGGGAGAATAAGAGAGTGAGTGCACGGAGTGTTGTGTTGAACTCCTTCTCTCGTTCGTCCGTCCGTCCCCCGCGGGCGGGGGGTTCGCCTCCCCTTTTATAGATCAAGGGGGCGGCGGGTTACATGCGCGCCGCGCTATCTAGCTATGTGGAGAAGTGTGACGTGCTACGGTGTAGAGTGGGCGGCCGTCCGTGCGATCCCCGCCACGATCCGGTCATCATGGCTCGACTTGTACCCGAACGGTGGCGGTTCGAGGGTAGGAGAGCAGGCGGATGGCGGTGATGTCCTCGATAGGCTCGAGGGAGGTGCGACGCCGGCCCGTACGACGCACGGGAGTTGGCGAACGGCGTTCCTTCCCCAACGCGCCTCACGGGGCCGGAGTCGTCGCTACGGGGTCCGGCGTGCGCGCGCGCGCGCGGGTACGGCGGCCACGCCGTTACGGTGGCGGGGATGGCGGTCCACCGGCCTACCGCCTCCACCTAACCCCGTAGGGTCACAAGAAAGTACATCGAGGGTGCGCCGGCCCCCTTTCGAGGGCTCGGCACGTTAGCCGTGCGGGGCGTGCGCGCGGTGTCACGGGACCGACACCGGCCGCACTCCACCGTACCCTCCCACGGTGGCGGGGATGGGCTCCTCCCCGGGGAGTTGGTGCGGCGGCACCGGGGTGCGAGCCCGGGCGCATGATGGCGTCGTCTGCGGCGTCGGGGCGTTAAATGCCCGTGTACGGGGGCGGCGCACGCGTGCGGGACGCCCGCGAGCGTGGCGGGCCCCGGCCCGAGGGCGGGGGCGTACCCTCGAGCGAGGCGAAACCGCTCGAGGGAAGTGCCGCCCCTCGAGCGGGGGCGATGCCCGCCCGAAGGGAGCGTGCAGCCTCGAACGAGGCGGAGTCCGTTTCGAGGGGATCCTTACGTGGGCCGCCTCGATGGGCCGTCGGAGTCCCTGTGGGCCGTGTCCTGCATGGTTAGGCACCTGCATGGTTAGGCTTAATATTATCGGGTTTCGTTCTGGGTTTTAAGTGGGTTTTCCCCCATTGTTTAAGGGGACCCCTAGGGCTGTCCCCGACAGTAGCCCCCGAGCATCTGTGGGTTTGCCGTTGCGGCTCCCGCAGATGCTGGAACCTACTGATAGGACGTTCTTCCCTCCTTGTTTGCGAACGCTTTCCGTGGGGCCGCGTCAGCGGACCCGCGGGTCTAGCCCCCGAAGCCCTGCAGGAGTGTGGATACTCCTGCAGGGGTTTACCGCGAGAATTTTGGTCAGAGAGACGTGGCACATATGCCAACCGGCATCGGCGGTATTTCAGCCGGCTTCGGGGGTGCACGCACCGCTGACACTGTCTCGGGCGGGTGCAGTTTCAAGGAGGTGTAGCCGTGCGTCAAGCCCCCGAGCCTTGGCCCGTTCGAGGCGATCGGGTAGAGCCTGACGACTTGTTTTTCAACGCGCCCTCGCCGTCCCTCCGCGGGACGGAGGGTGAGGTTTCTCGCAACTCCCATCGAGCGGGTCGCGGACGTGCCGATTCCTCTTCAAGCCGGTAGCGGGTGGTTCAAGTGGACGCCCATGCCCCGTTCGATAAGGGTAGGGCCGCGCGGTCCGGAGACACGTCCATGGAAGCGCTTGCGTGGGTTTGCTAGGTGGGGCTCGGTCCCGTTCGCTAGGGACCGAGGGCGCGGAAGCTCTCCCTCGGTGGGATCCCCCGGCTAGCCGCCCTCGGCGGCTCTCGAACACGACATGTGGGGGCACCCTCGAGCCGACGGGCTCGAGGAACGGCTCGAATGCGCGTGCCCTCGTCGTCCCTAACTCGCGATCCGTGGCGCCTGTTCGAACCCGTCGAGGGTCGGGCTTCGAACCTCGATCGCAGGGCCGTGCGGGGCCGTGCACGGACAGCCCGCGTCTTTTCACGTTTTGCGGCCATCGAGGGGTCCGGGCGAGCCGGCCCTCGAGGTGCCGTTTGGTGGCACGGCGTATGTGCCTTCTTTTGGAGGGTTGACATTGTCTCGAGCGGGGGCTCGCTCCGCTCGAGGGTTTTGCGTGGCATGGGTGCCCGCGGTTGCCTGCTCTACATCGAGCAGGTCCCGGCGACCTTCTCACGTCGATATCCCATCGAGGGTTGACGTCATTTTGAGCCAAGGGCTCATGCCGCTCGAGGGTTTTACGTGGCATGGGTGCCGCGGTTGCCTCGCTCTACATCGAGCGAGTCCCGGCGACCTTCTCACGCTGATATCCCATCGAGGGTCGCTTTTGTTTGGAGCCGAGGGTCATGCCGCTCGAGGGTTTTACGTGGCATGGGTGCCGCGGTTGCCTGCTCTACATCGAGCAGGTCCCGGACGACCTTCTCACGCTGATATCCCATCGAGGGTCGCCTTTGTTTGGAGCCTAGGGTCATGCCGCTCGAGGGTTTTACGTGGCATGGGTGCCCGCGGTTGCTGCTCTACATCGAGCGAGTCCCGACGACCTTCTCACGCCGATATCCCATCGAGGGTCGCCTTTGTTTCGAGCGGGGGGTTCGCCCCGCTCGAGGGTTCTCCTTGCTTGGCAAGGGACCGGGCATTTAAGTGCCTTGCGGTCGTGGCCGCGATTTTGCAGCCGCGGGCGCGCCTTTTTAGGCGCCGCGGCCGCGCGCGCGCGTAGTGGGCGGCGTTGCGGGCGGACGTGACCGCTTCGCCTCGGCCGCGGGTCTTTGCCGTGATGATGGCCCGCCTGCCGTGACGTGGCCGCTGCAGTCGTGGTGGGGCCCGCTCGTCGACGCGATGGAAAGATTCCCTGCAGTTAATGCTAGCGGGGCGTCCGCTCCGGAGAGCTCGCCCGTCGGCCTATAAAGCTGCGGGGGGGGGAGGAGACAACGGTTTTTTACCTTGGCATCTCACCATTTTCAGTCCCCCGCCCCTTCGTCTTCGCCAGCTTCGCCACCGCGCGGTGTCGCCGCTAGAGCTTTCCTTCCGTTTCTTGTTCTCCGTCCTCGCATTCCTTCGTCCTTCCTCATGGCGCCGCCCGAGCCTCCTCTCAGGATCCTGGAGCCATATGCCTGGGAGAGGTCGACGGTGACGCAGCCGGCCCTTGGCGAGGTGGTCGCCGCCGGCCAGCTGGCGGCCAACGAAGACGGGCGTCCGGCGGAGTGGATCGTGCCGCCGGCCGTGGACCACGAGCCCAACCCGCCGAGGGCTACGTGGTGAGCTTCATCCGCTACCACGAGCGGGGCTTCACCGCGCGCGGCGAGCACCTTCATGCGGGCGATGTGCTACTACTACGGGGTGGAGCTGCACAACTTCGCCCCCAACGCGATCTCGCAGGCGGCCACATTCGTGGGCGTCGCGAAGGGTACCTGGGGATCCCAGTCAATTGGGAGCTCTGGGTACACCTTTTCCGCGCGGAGCTCGTCACGCAGCCCACGACGGAGCCAAGGACCCGCCGCGCGATGCGCGCCGGCGGGATGTCGCTTGCCCTGCGGGGGCAATTCAAGAACGTCTACATCCCCTGCACCATGACGACGAACAACGCCGGCTGGGAGCGGGGGTGGTTCTACCTGCGTAACGCCGAGCCCGGCCTCCCCCCCTACACCGCCGGTGTTCAAGGAGAGGCTCGCCTCCCGGGGCTACGGGGTGTCCTCGCCCAAAGATCGGGCGCGGCGGAGAGTCGGTCCCGGCCGCGCTGCGCCGCCCCGGCGAAGATGGGGCCGAACGCGATGGGCGTCTTCGCCTTCCTTCATCACCGGCGGATCATGCCGTTGATGGAGAGGCCGCTCCGCATCTTCGAGATGACGAGGCGGCCAACCCCGTCGACCCGGCGAGGTCGCGGATGCTCCCGACGCCCCTCGAGCGGCCGTACGCGCTCACCCGGCGCGGAGCACCGTCGACACCCGGTGCCGCCGCCGCGGGTCGGACCCCCGTGGGACATCGAGATGCTCCCCACCGGCCCGTTGGTGAGTGTGGTCCTTGATTTCGTTTTGGTTCTTTGCGTTGCCTTTGCCTCCCGACGTGTCTTCGGTGCTCATGTGTGCACCGGTGAAGTTCACCATCGCCAAGTCCGTTCCGCCCACCCCCGACTCCCGTGCGCTCGGCGGGCGGCGCGGCCGGGAGCAAAGAGAGCGGGCGCGCGCGCAAGAGGGAGCACGCGAGGCGACGTCAAGCACGCCGCGACCGGCGGGCCGCGGAGTACCGACGACGCGAGGAGCCGGGGCTCTCCTCCCCGGGAGATCGAGGAGCCCTCATCCTCGGAGAGGAGGACGAGGAAAAAGAGGCCGAGGGGGAGGGCCCCTCGGACGGTGGCGCCCTCGCGCCTCCCTCGCCGGAGCCGGCGCCGGCGGCGAGGGCGGCATCGCCGGGGCGGGCGCACCGGCGCCCGCCGCCGGCCATCGACATCAAGGGCGGCGCGCGCCGCGGAGGCGCCGGCGCGCGTGCCGCGGAGGTGCGCGCGGCGAGCGCGCCCGCGCGCGCGTCAAGCGTGCCCGCGCGCGCGGGCGAGCGTGCCCGCACGCGCGGCACCATCGTCGGGGAGGCGCGTCGGCGGGCGTGTCCGCACGCGGGCGAGTGTGCCCCCCGCGCGCGGCGGTGCCTTCGGGAGGAGCGGAGTCGGGCGCGCCCGCGCACGGGGCGGGCGTGCCGCGCGCGTGCGCGCGGCGCCGTCGGGAGGCGCCGCGGCGGGCGTGGCGGCCGCGCCGCCTCATCCGCGAGGCCTCGAGGTAGAGGAAACGGGCCTTTTCCTCTTCGAGGTAAGGAGTCCGTCCTTTTTCGTTGGGTTTGATTTGTCGATGATTAGGCGCCCTAACCTTCGTCCGTGCTCGTGCGGTGGTGGTGCCAACCGTGCCTCCTCTCGCACTCGCCAAGGTGCCGAGGACGGACGCGTCCATCCCCATCCGGTGGCGCTCGTCGAGGGCGTCGCGCCCGGGGACAAGCACGGCGGCGGGCGCGAGCTCGCAAGTCCCGGTTGGGGCCTCGAGGCCCCGGTCGTCGATCGGCCCGCCGCGGCGCGGCCGGGAGGTCGCCGGGGGCGGCCGGCACCGGCCGTCATGGAGACACGGGCGCGGCGGCGGCCGTGGTGGAGGCGCGGCCCGCGGGGGCGTTGCGGTGGAGGTGGCGGAGCGGGAGCAACCCGCGGCGCCCGTGGCCGTAGAGGCGCGGCCGAGAGGTGGTGGGCGCGGCGCCGCGCCGGGCGCCCGCGGCCGCGGAGGTGCCGGTGGAGGTGCCGGCGGAGGCGGCGCAAGCGGCACTGCGCCCGCCGGCGATTTGCAGGCGGAGGTGGTGGAGGTCTCGGACGACTCTCCGCCGCCCGGGTGGAATCAGTGGGCCAGCTGGCCCACGAACTCCTCCGAGCCCCAGGAGGGGGCCCTCGTGAGGCGGCACGAGGGTCACATGGTGGTGGGGGGCCGAGGACATGGTGCCGAGGCCTCGTCCTCCCACGCCGACCGCCCCCGCCTGGGTGGAGGGGGCCGTCGACGATCCTCCGGCGTTCGGCCGACGCCCGGGGGAGCAGGGAGCTGCGGGGCGAGCTCCGAGCCACGGCGCCACGCTCAACCGCGCGCCGAACGAGGCGCCGCAGTCCATGGCGGCCCGGCCCGGCTCGTCTTCCGGGGTGAGCCATGGTTGCTCGTCCTTTTCCCCCTTCGTTTTCGTACGCTGCATTCAAATCTTGGCGCTTACGGGCTTCGATTCTGTGATTGCCAGGAGCTCGAGCGTCGTGCCCATGACAAGTACGACGCCTTCGACCGGGTGAACGCCGAGGTTCGCCAGCTCCGGGAGCAGTGCAGCGCCTTCGACACGCTTGCCGACGCTCTCAGGACGCCGGACGACTGGCTGGCGTATCGGGCGATGGCGTGGTGAGATGAGCTCCCGGAGAGCTCGGGACGAGATGCACCGCGGCGCTCGAGCCTCGAGCGGGTCCGCGCAGCCCTCGTTGATCGTGACGAGGCGCTGTGGAACGCGCGCGTGGACCTGGAGAAGACGCGGACGCTGGCCGCCAACTGGGAGGCAGAGGTGGCCACCGCTCGCGCCGAAACCCGGGAGCTCCGCACGTCGCTCGAGGGGGCGCGGGCGCAACGGCCGCCAGCCGAGGAGCGGGCGCGCGAGCCGGGAGCGGCGGGCCAAGGAGGCCGACGACCCGAAGGCCGCCCTCGACGCCAAGGCCGCGGCCCTCGTCACTGCTGAGGAGCGGCTCCTGCAAGAGGGCACCGCCCGCCAAGGGGCTGAGGAGCGGCTCCAGCAGGAGCAGGCCGCCCTCACCGATGCCCGTGCAGCGCTGGAGCAGGAGCGCGCCGCCCACGAGGTGACGCGGAAGTCCTTGGCGGATCAGGACGCCAAGCTCTCCAAGGCTGAGGGCGAGGTCGTTGTGCTTAGCATCGCGAGCGCAAACCAGGAGATGGCCCTTCAGGAGCAGGGTGAGACCGTCAAGCGCCTCGAGGCCGACCGGGCCGAGGCCATGCGCCGCGACCTCGAGATGGAGAAGAAGCAAGTCGAAGGTGAGCCACAATCTGACTCTTGTCTTGTTGGATTTTCGATTGGGAACTTCGCATTCCCTTTTTTCTGATTTATCCCTTGCCTTGATGTTCCCATGCTTGCGCATCGCTCCGGGGCACGCGGCGAGCGGGCCGAGGCGCCGCAGCCTCCTACAACTCCTCCGAGCAGAGTTGCGGGGAGCCGCGCGATGCGGCCCTCGAGACTTGCCGCACCGTCGAGGAGGGCGAGGCACGGGCCGGCGGTTCGGCGGCCGGCCGTCCGCGCGCCCTTGGTGGCCACGTCACCGAGCGGATGCGCCGAGCGCCGCAGCTCGGGCGTCCGAAGGCCCTCGGAGTGGTGCGATCCCACTACGAGGTAAACTTCGAGGCGCCGGCGAAGGCTACGTCGTACCCGAGGGCGTCGAGGACGAGGTGGCCATGGAGCGTATGGATGCGCTCGCCGCCGATGCCGCCGGGTCGCTCGCCGAGGCCTTCGAGGAGTTCCTCTTCCCGACGCCGCCGACGCCGTCGCTCCTCCCGCCCGAGCGCGTTGGGCGCTAGGCCCGTTTTTTGTTTATGTGTATCAGAATTCTGGCCTCGTGGCCTTTTGTAAACAAACAAGTTGTTTCATGAACATAAGCGAGTAGATGTAAATGAAGTTGTTTGTTTATCACGCTTTTTTGTTTCTCCTTCTTCCTGAGTGGATTCTAGTTAGGGAAGTTCGATTTTCGCAGTGGGGCCCGCCGGGTTGGAGGCGAGCGAGAAGGGCCATAGCCACGCGGCGTAGGCTATCTCGGCTCGCACGCTCCTTCCGCCGTGCCGCCCGCGCCCCGTTCGAATCGTGACTCTAGGTTGAAGTAGGAAACAAACTTAGCGCGTGTGGATTGTTGTGTTTTTTTGCGCGAAAAAATGGGACTATTTTGGGGGGGGGGATGCCCCCGCGGTAGCCCCCGAGGGTAACTTGGGTTTCGAGAGGAAAGCCGAGTTATCCTTTTCATTAGACTTGACGTTTTTACATAGTCGTTGCCAACTGGGGTGTTGGCGATGTGCTTTTTACAACAAAAATACTTGGAAAATCCTAGCTAAGGGTAGAAGCGACGTAGTCGTTGGATGTTCCAAGCGTTGGTGAGCTCTTCGCCGTCCTCGTTGGCCGGCCTTGTATGTGCCGGTTTGAGTACCTTCACCACGACGTAGGGTCCCTCCCATGGGGGTGATAGCTTGTGGCGTCCTCGGTTATCTTGGCGCGAGCCTTAGGACCGCATCCCCCTCGCCGAAGTCCCGTCGACGTATCTTGCGTGCTTGGTAGCGTCGTAGGGACTGTTGGTACCTCGCGGAGTGCATTAAGGCTACGAGGCGTGCCTCGTCCAACCGGTCCGGGGCGAGTCCTCGCGGCTCGTCGGTTAGCGTCCTCGTCGTGGCCTCGAACCTTGGGCGACCCGTATTCTAAATCCGTGGGGAGGACGGCCTCCGCGCCGTGGACTAGGAAAAATGGGGTGAACCCGGTGGCTCGCTTGGGGTGGTCCTTAGGCTCCACACGACCGCCGGGTAGTTCTTGGAGCCATTTTCGCCCGCATTTGTTGAGCCGGTCGAAAATTCGGGTTTTAGGCCTTGTAGGATCATGCCATTGACACGTTCCACTTGGCCGTTGGTCCGTGGGTGCGCCACGACCGCCCAATCCACGCGGATGTGGAACTTGTCACGAACTCCAAGAACTTCGGCCCGTGAACCGGGACCCGTTGTCCGTGATGATGGAGTTTGGCACTCCAAAGCGGTAGACGATATCGGTGAAGAATGTCACCGCTCGCTTCTCCCCTTAGGTTCGTGATGGGGCGCACCTCCACCCACTTGGAGAACTTGTCGATCGCGACTAGCAAGTGGGTGAAGCCCCCGGGCGCCTTCCGCAGGGGCCCGACGATGTCCAGCCCCCACACGGCGAACGGCCATGTAACGGGGATGGTCTGTAGGGCGTGAGCGGGCAAGTTGGACTTGCGGGCGTAGAACTGGCACCCTTCGCAGGTGCGTACGATTTCGCTGGCGTCCGCGACCGCGGTAGGCCAGTAAAAGCCTTGGCGGAACGCGTTGCCGACGAGGGCGCGGGGGTGCGGCGTGGTGGCCGCATCCCCGCATGGATGTCCCGCGAGAGCTCGCGCCCCTCGGGAAGTGGCACGCACCGCCGTAGGATGCCGGAGGCGGCGCGCTTGTACGGCCTCGCCATCGACGAGGGTGAAGGATTTAGCCATCCCGGCGATGCGCTCGGCCGCGGCCCGGTCCGCGGGGAGTTCCCCTCGAGTGATCCGGGCAATGTATTTCTTCCGCGGTCCGCCCGGACGGGGAGCCGGCTCGATGTCCATCGCATCGGCTTCGTGAGAGCCGTACCCCTCGAGAAGGGAGAGCACGTACGCCTCGTTCGAGGGGTCCTCGTCCATGGGCTCCGCACCCGCTGGGTTCGAGGGAGCCCCGAGGGTCCGTCGTGATTCGAGGGGTAGGGCTCGAAGACGACCGAGGGTTGAGCGATGTCGCGCGCGAAAACGTTCGGGGGAACGGTGATCCGTCCGGACGCGATCTTGGCGAGCTCGTCCGCTTCTTCGTTGTACCTTCGGGGCACATGGTTGAGCTCGATGCCGTAGAACCTGTCCTCGAGGGCCCGCACGGCCTTGCAGTAGGCCTCCATCTTGTCATCGTGGCAGCTCGCGTTCTTCATGACTTGATCGATCACGAGCTGCGAGTCCCCCCGCACGTCGAGGCGCTTGACGCCCAACTCAATGGCGATTTTGAGGCCACAGAGAAGGGCCTCGTACTCAGCCATATTGTTGGACGCGGGGAAGTGGAGGCGTACTGCGTAGCGCATGTGCTCCCCGAGGGGTGACACGAAGAGCGGGGCCCACGCCCGCTCCCATTTTCATCACGGAGCCGTCGAAGAACGGAGTCCAAAGCACTCGCCCGGATTTGTGGGGGTGGCGGTGTGTGTCTGTCCACTCGGCCGACGAAATCCGCCGAATTTGCGATTTGATAGCCTTGCGTGGGGCGTAGGCGAGCGTTTCGCCCATCAGTTCCACGGACCACTTGGCGATCCTTCCCGCGGCGTCGGGGTTGCGGATGATTTCCCCTAGCGGAAAGGAAGAAACCACCGTGACGGGGGTGGGCCTCGAAGTAGTGGCGGAGCTTGCGCCGCGCAAGGACTACCGCGTATAGCAGCTTCTGGACCTGGGGGTAGCGCGTCTTCGTGTCCGAGAGGACCTCGCTGATGTAGTAGACGGGCCGCTGCACAGGCAAGGCGTGCCCTTCCTCTACGCGCTCCACGACGATCACGGCGCTTACCACCTGGGTGGTCGCGGCCACGTAGAGCTGCAGGGGCTCGCCGTCCTGTGGCGGCGTGAGAATCGGGGCGTGCGTCAGAGACGCCTTCAGCTTGTCGAGCGCGTCCCGGGCCTCGGTGGTCCGGAGAAGCGCTCGTGCTTCTTGAGTAGGCGGTAGAGGGCGCGGCCCTTCTCACCGAGCCGCGAAATGAAGCGGCTCAAGGCGGCAAGGCACCCCAACACCTTCTGCACCCCTTTGAGGTCCCGGATTGGACCCATTCGTTCGAGGGCCGCGACCTTTTCAGGGTTGGCCTCGATTCCCCGCTGGGAGACGATGTACCCCAGGAGCATGCCTCGCGGCACTCCAAAGACACATTTTTCGGGGTTTAACTTGACCCCATTGGCCCGTAGGCGGTCGAACGCGACGCCAAGGTCGCCAACCGAGGTTGTCCGCCTTCTCGGTCTTCACGACGATGTCGTCCACGTATGCTTCGACCGTCCGCCCGATGTGATCCCCAAAAACGTGCCGCATGCGGCCGGTATGTTGCACCCGCGTTTCGAGGCCAAACGGCATTGTGACGTAGCGAACGTCCCGAACGGTGTGATGAATGAAGTCGCGAGCTGGTTGGACTCCTTCATTTTTATTTGATGATACCCGGAATAGGCATCAAGGAAACGAGTAATTCGCACCCGCCGTTGAATCAACGATTTGATCTATGCGTGGCAGAGGAAAAGGAACTTTGGGACATGCTTTATTAAGACTAGTATAGTCTACACACATCCGCCACTTCCCATTTTTCTTCTTTACAAGCACAGGATTGGCTAGCCACGTAGGGTGGAATACTTCCTTGATGAATCCGGCCTCGAGGAGCTTCCGCAGCTCCGCTCCGATCGCCCGTCGCCGCTCCTCGTCGAAGCGGCGCAGCCGCTGCTGCACGGCGCGGGCGTTTGGCAGGATATCAAGGGAGTGCTCGGCGACTTCCCTCGGGATGCCCGGCATGTCCGAGGGGCTCCACGCGAAGATGTCGGCGTTGGCGCGGAGGAAGTCGACGAGCACTGCTTCCTATTTGGGGTCGAGGGTGGAGGCGACCCTCAACGCCTTGCCCTCGGGGGCCGACGGGTCGAGGGGGACCCCTTTGGTCCGCTCGGCGGCCTCGAAGGTGCCGACGTGCTTGGCGGCGGAGTCGAGGTCCTCGTTGACCATCTTCTCCGGCCGTGTTTACCGGCGCTAGTGCCTCCGCATGTTCCACGCACTCGACATCGCAGTCGAATGCGTGCTCGATGGACGACCCGACGGTGATGACGCCGTTTGGACCGGGCATCTTCATCTTCAGGTAGGTGTAGTTGGGGACCGCCATAAATTTGGCATAACAAGGTCGCCCAAGGATGGCATGGTAGGCCCCTTTGAACCCCACCACCTCGAAGGTGAGGGTCTCCTTGCGGAAGTTCTTAGGGGTACCAAACCAGACCGGCAGATCGATCTGCCCGAGGGGCTGAACCTGCTTGCCGGCGCGATGCCGTGGAACGGCTTTGTGCTGGGCCGTAGCTGGTCCAGCCCGATCCCCATCAGGCGCAATGTATGCGCGAAGAGGATGTTGAGGCTACTGCCTCCGTCCATAAGGACTTTTGAAAACCGGGCGTTCCCAATGATGGGATCTACCACCAGCGGGTACTGGCCCGGATTGGGGATGCGATTCGGGTGGTCTTCCCGGCTAAAGGTGATGACATCCTCCGACCAATTGAGAAAGGCCGGAGGCGCCCTCTCCGCGGCGAGGACTTCGTGTCGCTCCTTTTGTGCCGCTTAGGGTCGACATGTCGACGGTAGGTCCCCCAAAGATGAGGAACACATTTTCGACGGCGGGGGAATCCGCCGGCGTCGCCATCGCCCCCGTCTTTCTTGGCCTCCGCCTCCTTCGTGGCGGCGCGACCATAGAACTTCTTGAGCATGTCGCACTTTGCTCAAGGGTGTGTTGCAACGGGGTTTTGTGGTAGGGACATGGCTTCTTCAGGCATGTCATCGAACACTTAGGGCCTCGAGGGGCCGGTCGAGGGCCCCGTCGAGTCGGGTCGACGGCCGAGGGCCTCGGCGTTGCCGCCGCCGCGCCCCGCTCGCGCGCCTCGCGGCGCGGCTTCTTCCCCCTTGTTGCCCCGCTTGTCGTTGCGGTGCGGCCCCTTGGACTTGCTGCCCTCCGCGGGCGCGTCCTCGGAGCGCTTGCCCTTTTTGCCGTCGAAGATCGCCCCCACGGCCTCTTCCCCGGAGGCGAAGCTGGTGGCGATGTCGAACAGCTCGTTGGAGTCCGCGGGCGGGCTGCGTCCCAGCTCCCGCACGAGGTCCCGGCACGTGGTGCCCTCGAGGAAGGCGTGCACGATCTCGGACTGTGCTACGCTGGGGAGCTCCGTGCAGCGCTTGGAGAAGCGCCGTATGAAGTCCCGCAGCGACTCGCCGGGCCTCGCGTGCGGAGCGCGAGTCCCAAGAGTTCCCGTGGCGCACGTATGTGCCCCGGAAGTTGCCCACGAACGTGTGGACTAGGTCGTCCCGGTTATGGATCCGGGCCGGCGGGCAAATGTTCGAGCCATGTCCGGCCGTGTCGCCCGGATGCGGGGGCAAGTTGCGGATGATGACCTCGTCGTTAGTGGCCCCGCCCACCGGCAAGCCAAGCGGTAGTCGTTGAGCCGACACGGGGGTCCGTCTCCTCGTTGTACTTGACGATCGTCGAGGGTTGGCGGAAGCGTTGGGGGAACGCCGCCGCTCGGATCTCCCGGCCGAACACGCGAGTGCCGGGGGCTCCGGCGTCGGGGAGCGGTCCTCGCCGCGTCGTAGCGCCCACCCCGTCGAGGGTGGTAACCCCTTCCCGCTCGCGCGTCCGCCTTGCCGGTGCGCCGGCGTTGATGACATTGCGAGCGTCGCCATCTAGTGCCCCGCGCGCGTCGAGGAGTCGCTCCTTGGCCGGCGTGCGCCCTTGCTCGGTGGGATGCCCCCGCCCCCCCCCCCCCCCGCGTGCACCGAGGGTTCGCCTCCTGGTGCGGCTTCATCGCCCCCGCGCATCCCCCCGTTGACGGATGCGTGAGGCCGAGCTTTCGGCCCGCCGGACGGCCGCTTGCTCGATGAGAGTTTGCACCTCGCGGTGCATATCTCGAGCCTCGGGGGTCGAGGGTGCTGGCATAGCCCGTAGCGGCGTCGCCCGAGGTTCGTGATGGGGCGCACCTCGACCCACTTGGAGAACTTATCGATGGCGACCGGCAGGTGGGTGTAGCCCCCGAGCGCTTTTCGCAAAGGCCCGACGATGTCCAGCCCCCACACGGTGAAGGGCCATGTGACGGGGATGGTCTGCAGGACGTGCGCAGGAAGGTTGGACTTGCGGGCGTAGAACTGGCATCCCTCGCAGGTGCGCACGATCTCGCTAGCATCAACGACCGCGGTGGGCCAGTAGAAGCCTTGGCGGAACGCGTTGCCCACGAGGGTGTGTGGAGCCGCGTGGTGGCCACATATCCCCGCGTCTATGTCTCGAAGGAGCTCGCACCCCTGAGGGATAGGTACGCACCGCTGTAGGACGCCTGACGCGGCGCACTTGTACAGCTCGCCATCGACGAGGGTGAATGACGTGGCCATCCTGGCGATGCGTCTAGCCTCGGACCGGTCTGAGGGTAGCTCCCCTCGATCCATCTAGGCGATGTATTTGTCGCGCTAGTCCCCCTCGCTGGGGGCTGGCTCCGTATCCATGGCCTCGGCCTCGGCGACGCCGTATCCCTCAAGCAGGGAGAGTACATACGCCTCGTTCGAGGGGTCCTCGTCCATAGGCTCCACGCCTGCTAGACTCGAGGGAGCCCCCGAGGGTTCCTCATGGCTCGAGGGGCACGACTCGATGTTGACGGACGGCTGGGCGACATCCCGCGCAAAAACGTTCGGGGGAACAGTGATTCGCCCCGACGCGATTTTGGCGAGCTCGTCCGCCTCCTCTTTGTACAGGCGTGGCACGTGGTTGAGCTCTATGCCATAGAACTTGTCTTCGAGGGCCCGCACGGCTCCATCTTGTCGTCGTGACAACTCACGTTCTTCATGACCTGGTCGATCACGAGCTTCGAGTCTCCCCTCACGTCGAGGCGCTTGATGCCCGTCTAGACGGCGATTCTGAGGCCGCAGAGGAGGGCCTTGTACTACGCCATGTTGTTTGACACGGGGAAGTGTAGGCGCACCGCGTACCTCATGTGTTCACCGAGGGGTGAGATGAAGAGCAGGCCCGCGCCCGCCCCTGTCTTCATTACCGACCCGTCGAAGTACAGAGTCCAGCACTCGGCCTGGATCTGCGGCGGCGGCAACTGCATGTCTGTCCACTCGGCGACGAAATCCACCAAGATCTGAGACTTGATCGCTTTGCATGGCGAGTAGGCGAGCGTTTCACCCGTCAACTCTACCGACCACTTGGCAATCCTGCCCGCTGCATCCGGATTTCGGATGATCTCTCCCAACGGAAAGGAGGAGTCCACCGTGACCGGGTGAGCTTCGAAGTAGTGGCGGAGCTTGCGTCACGCGAGGACCACCGCGTAGAGCAGTGTTGACGGATAAAAGACGTATCCCTCTACGATCCACAAGCGTACGGACCCCACACCTTTTTCACCATGGGATTCCCAAGGTTCTTGTCAATCCACGGAGCAAGGGGATTACAAGCGTTCGATCTACCTTTACACTCTAGCTACTCAAACTCTAGCTATGATTAAACTAGAAAACAACTAAACTACACTAGAGAGAACGATTAAGATATCAAGATAAAAGACACTCGCCCACGGGTCTACGATACTGGAGCATGCAATCGCTTAAAGACATGAAAACCAATCTAATCTATCGGGGTTGTGACCACGGTTTCGCCCTTTCCCTCCTCTCGTACTGTCACTACGCGAAGGTATTCATGACTAGACCTATGATGGACACGGCGTATTGAATGGATCCAAGGAAGCATTGGAGCTATACTCCCTTTACGACATGGTAGCTAACCTTAAGCATTAAAGTATATTCAACACAAGATGATAAATAGATAATCCGACAAAGTATGATTACATCTCAAGATCGATTACAACCCATGGACGAATAAGGAGATTACCCCATCAAGGTGCTGGACATAGCACCGTTGATCATGGTTTCCCTTCCGACGGTGTCTTCCTTCTTCTCCACGAGAGGGTGCTTCCTTCGAGGTGGTTGATCTCCCTCCGGAGATCCTCCTCCTCTCTATCTAGCTTGTGGATGGCCTCCCGGTGCGAATGGCTCTCTCCCCGTCGATGGCGGTGCCTCCGGGGTTTTAGGGTTGAAGATCCTTCGGGTGGAAGGAAAGGGGGGTCGAACCGGCCACCGAAGTGGGCCGGGCCGGCCGGCCTCGGGCCCACCTCGGCCCGGTTCGGTCGCCCCTTCGCTCCCGTGGGTCCTCATGTAATTATGCACATTGTCCCCTCTACTTGCATGATTTTGACGATGTCATCCTCGCGTCCAAGATGGAGGTTCTCCGTGCATGAAGTTCGGTCTTTTACGCTTCAATCCCCGGGGTGCTCCTTTGTAACACTTCGGTCTTTGCCACCATTGGAAGTGATTTCATCAAGCTCATGAACACGAACAAGACTCCGTAAATGCTCCTTTGAACTTGCTGCGAATCCGTCCTTTATGTCCATGTTTTCCTACATAAACACAACACTTCCAAATGCATGCACATAGATGAACTTGTTATATGATTAGTGTGCCTAGTGGCGGGTTAGTTCCATAATCAAATCCAAACCAAAGTGTAATGAACATGCTAGGTGTACCAAAATACACCGTCAACATCTCCCCCACGCTTAGCTCTTGCTCGTCCTCGAGCAAGTACTCGTAAAAGAACTTCGTCCAAAGCATTGTAATCGTGTACCGCTAATCCTTCTTCACAAGTTAGTCAATCCTTTCATCTTTAATACATAAACACAAAGTAATGATCATCAAACATAAACATGGGCGTTTAGAATTTTTACCACGTCAAGATTTACCCCACAACTCAAACTCTTCACTCGAAGTCTTCAATTTCAGCCATGCTTACTTCTTTGCTTCCATCGGAGGGTTTTTATGATTTTAAAAACAAAATTCATGCAACAAGTATTAGACAAAAATCTTTCTCCAAGCTCTCTCAAGTCACTCATATGAGGTGGCTATCCTAAACCAATTTTATAAACTCTCACCTCCCAAAAGTTTCTCATATAACAAGTAAATTGGATCTATAGGTAGGGCTAGTGCAATCAACACAAATGTTGTCAAACTAAGAACTTCCTCTAATGATTGTTTACCTTTCAAAGCCAATGATCATGAGAATTAACCATATGTAGGGATATCAAGGATGAGAAGATTTAGAATGGTGGACATGTGCAAGGGCAAAAGAAAATTGTGACTACAAGGCACCGATGACGTCCTCGCTGTCGGATTGCACATGGTTGGAAAAGGAATGAAAGTTTCGTCTCTCAACAACGTGACATCCTTCCTTATACTTTATTTTTTCTTTCACTTGATTCATCCCTCTCATATCTTTATTGCTACCTCCTCTTTTCTCTTTTTTCTTTTTCTTCTTTCTTCTTTCTTTCATTCACATATTTTTTATCTTTCTTTACTTTTCTACATTTTTTTCGTTCTTTCTTTCTTTCTTTTCCATACTCATACTTTTCACTTAATTTTTCCCTCTCTTGACAACTTTTCAAAGCTCTCAACTCCCCTCTTTCTCGCATGCATACAATCTGAAATTTTAATTAAACCATGCTAGAGACGAGACGAAACCTTTGAAAATAGGTTGTGTTCAAGGAATGCGATGTTCAGAAGAGATGTATAGGGTTGGGTATGGAATTCGGCGATGTACGAGACTTCCAATGTGAAAGTCACATTACCGAATGTATGACGAGGCTAGCAACAAAAGATAAGCACAAGAACATGATCATTGCTCGAAATTAAAACTCACAAGAGAGAAGGATCCTAGCCTAACTCATCGTGCTAATCACACTTATGGTGGAGCAAAAAATAAATTGGCTTTGTATAGGATTTTTTCTTACTCTCAACTTGGAAAAAGAGGTTTTGCTAACCTTTATTACAAGGGTTGTAAGATATTTTCAGAACTGAAATCCTCCAACTTTTAGCATTGAACATAGCACAACTAACATGTGAAACTCAAGATCGAAGTGTGGTATGGGTACTTTAAGTAGTAGCAATTCCACTAAGCACCACGGTAAACGTTTTTCAAACAACTCACTTATGTTTATATAGCAAGAATCAAAGATTAAACAAACAAGTGAACAAAGATAAGCATCACACAAGACACAAAAAATATAAAGACTGTTTTTATTTGATTTTCTTTGACTCAACACTAATTTAAGACACTTCAAACTTGCAAAAATTTAAAAACACACTCAAAAACTAAAACTCATTAAACTCTAAGACTCTCACTCAAAGATTAAACCGAACCTAAACTTGAAGCTCAAAAGCTAAGGCTAGCTAGCTAGCTCCCCCCATGCTAAAAACATACGACGTCCTCGTCGTATCTTACAAAATTCCTAAGGGGAAAACTAGACCTAGTGGTACTTTAAGCAAGTATTGCACCACTTGCCTCTCATGTTTCCAACCATGCCAAAAAGTTTGTGCATGTTGCGGTTAAGGAACTTGTAGTCGTCTTCAACTACGCGCTCCAAATCCTCCAAATGCTGCTTCATCGCTTCCATGGCTGGGAGACATTCGTCGACCGACGTGTAGAGATCCGCGATGGATTAACGGCAAGCTCGACAACACATCGGATGCAATCCGAAGGGGTCGTCATCACCATTGTCTCCACCGTCGTCGCCGTCGTCGTCGCCACCACCATTGTCGTTGCCGTTAGGGCCTTCGGGAGTCTTCTCCTTGGGCACCTCATCCCAAATGTAGAGGTCGTTATCGTCTCTTCCGGCGGCCGCCCACGAGCTCGGGCTACGATCGCCGGAGTAGTCGCTACCCCATAATCCTTAGCCTCGGGCGACACCTCCTTGTAGTCTTTCCGCTTCATGCCTTGGATGCGCGCCGACTTTCGAACGGGCGTAGGGACCTTCTCTCCTTCGACGGGGTTGCGAGATGCAATAGCTCCGGTCGGGACACGCCCTCCGCAACAAATGCAGGCGGTCCTCTTGATCTCGACGGGTAGCTTGAGCTCGCATCGCTTCGCCTCCTCCATCGATGGCTCCTTGGCTTCTAGCTTGAACTCTAAGCTCCTCGGGGACACAATGGCTGCTGCAAGGGTGCAAAATATTGCTTGAAGGGGTTGATTCCCGAGCTCCCAATTCGGCCAAATAAATAGTTCGAAGAGAAAAACCCTAGGAACCTCATTTTCCTTTTTTAAACTTCCCTTAAAATTTTCTGACCAAAGAAGGAAGTCGAAAAGGAGCAATTCGGGCAAAAATCGGGGACGTCCGCCGCCGGGACCCGCCCGGGGCCGGTCGGCTCGGGCCGGCCGCCCACCCCGTTTCGGGGGCGGGCGGTCCGATCTTTCGCGCATCGCCCTTTTTTTTCGCCTCCTTAGCCCATGGGAAAAAGTTGGCCCGATGAAATCTTCGCAAAAAACTCCGGAAAATTAAAGGAAAAACTATTTACGGAAATTCATGCCTTGTTTTTCGTCCTAGGCGGGACGTTTGGGCTCTTCTTCCATGGTGAAGACATCAACATGGTGAAGGGGCACAATGTCGGGTTCATAGTAAACCTTAAGCCATTGACCATTCACCATAAATTGATCGCCTTTTATACCCATAATGGTTACCGCTCCGTTGGAGAGCACCGAATGCACAACATAAGGTCCATCCCACTTGCTTTGCAATTTCCCCTTTCCGAAGGTTTTAAACCTCGAATTGTAGAGGAGAACCTTATCTCCTTCTTTAAATTCTTTTTTTTTTCAACCTTTTATCATACCACCTTTTGATTCTCTCTTTGTATATGCTTGCATTTTCATATGCTTTCAACCTCATCTCCTCTAGCTCGCTTATTTGGATTCTTCGTTTCACCACCGCGGCATCGAGATCGAGATTCATCTCTTTAATCGCCCAATAGGCTTTATGTGCCAACTCAACTGGAAGGTGGCAAGCTTTTCCATAGACGAATTGATAAGGGGTCATACCTATCGGTGTCTTGAACGTCGTTTGATAAGCCCATAAAGCTCCATCTAATTTCTTTGACCAATCTTTGCCTCCCTTCTCTATGGTTTTGTTGAGGATGCTTTTTAATTGCCTATTTGACGTTTCCGCTTGTCCGTTGGTTTGTGGGTGATAGGCCGTAGAGACCCTATGCTCAATTCCCAACTTGGACAAGCACTTCTTGAAATTCTTCCCGGTGAAGTGAGTTCCTGCATCACTTATCAAGATTCTCAGTGTACCGAAACGAGGAAAAATCACGTTCTTGATCATAGTAATGGACTCCTCCGTGGAAGCTTTATGACATGGTATAGCCTCTACCCACTTGGATACATAATCAACCATGACTAGGATATACTCAAATCCAAATGAGTTTTTAAAAGGCCCCATGAAGTCTATACCCCATACATCGAATATGTCGATTTGTAGGTTGTATTTCAAAGGCATAGAATTTCTCTGAGAGATGTTTCCGGTTCTTTGGCATTCGGGGCATGATGCAACATATCTTTTAGTATCTTCATGCATCTCCGGCCAAAAGAATCCGCTTGACCATACTTTTGCTTGGGTTCGAAAATGGCTATAGTGCCCACCGTACTCCGCCAAGTGGCACTTCCTCAAAATCTCTACCCTTTCTTCTCTTTGCACACATCTTCTCATTACTCCATCATTGCCAAGTTTGAAGAGGTATGGTGCATCCCAAAAGTATTTCCTACTTTCGGAGATTATCTTCTTTTGAGAGTTTTTATCAAGATGATCGAGAGGCATTTTTCGAATTGCTCGAATGATATCGATCATCCAAGTATCCTTATCAAGCACTCGATAGAGGTGGTCATCTCTCATCTTATCTTCGATAGGCTCTTTATCATCTTGTCCACGATTCATCCTAGACAAATGATCGGCCACAACATTTTGCACCCCTTTTTTATCATGAATTTCAACATCAAATTCTTGGAGAAGAAGGATCCAACGAATCAAACGTGGTTTAGCTTCCTTCTTAGCCAAGAGATACTTGATGGCTGTGTGATCGGTGCAGACAATGACCTTCGAGTTCACGATGTAAGATCTGAATTTTTCGAAAGCGAATACCACCGCTAGCAACTCCTTTTCCGTAGTGGCATAATTTAATTGCGCCCCACTAAAAGTTTTGCTAGCATAGTAAACGGTGTGAACTCGGCCTTCCTTTCTTTGACCCAAAACCGTGCTTACGGCGTAGTCACTTGCGTCACACATGATCTCGAAAGGTTGGCTCCAATCCGGAGGTTGAATGATGGGAGCACTCACCAATGCACTTTTCAAGGTCCGGAATGCCGCTAAGCACTTCTCATCAAAGTCGAAAGCCACATCCTTTTGAAGAAGATGCATTAAAGGCTTAGTGATCTTTGAGAAGTCCTTAATAAATCTTCTATAGAATCCAGCATGGCCTAAAAAGCTCCTTAAGGACTTAACATCTGTAGGAGGTGGCAGTTGCTCAACCGTCTCTACCTTAGCCTTGTCCACTTCAATGCCTCTCTCGGATATAACATGTCTGAGCACTATGCCTTGCTTAACCATGAAGTGGCACTTTTCCCAATTTAACACCAAGTCTACCTCCACACACCTTGTGAGGACCTTTTCCAAGTTTGCCAAGCAATCCATGAACGTCTTCCCATAAATGGAAAAATCATCCATGAACACCTCGATAATTTCTTCGATGAATTCCGAAAATACGGCCATCATGCAACGTTGAAAAGAGGCCGGAGCGTTGCATAGTCCGAAGGGCATCCTTCTATATGCAAACATTCCATAAGGGCACGTAAACGTTGTCTTGTGTTGATCTTCCGGGTGAATGGGAATTTGCATGAACCCCGAGTACCCATCGAGAAAGCAAAAATAAGCGTGGTTTGCTAACCTCTCGAGCATCTCGTCGATGAACGGTAGGGGGAAGTGATCTTTCTTCGTCTCTTTGTTAAGCTTATGATAATCGATACACATCCGCCACCCGGTCACGGTTCTTTGCGGTATCAATTCGTTGTTCTCATTCTTCACCACGGTTAAACCTCCTTTCTTTGGTATGCAATGTATCGGGCTCACCCATTCGCTATGCGGAACCGGGTAGACGATTCCGACATCAAGTAACTTGATAACCTCTTTCTTTACTACCTCTCGCATGGCGTGGGTTAGCCTCCTTTGGTGGTCCACTATGGGCTTACATTGGTCTTCCATTGGTATACGATGAGTGCAAAAGGCTGGGCTAATACCTTTGAGATCATTAATCGAATATCCAATCACCTTCCTATGTTTTTTCAATAAAATCAGCAACGCCTCATTTTCTTTGGGACTCAACTCGTCGCTCACAATGTCTGGATAAGTTTTGTCTGGGCCCAAAAATTCATACTTTAATCCTTTGGGCAAAGGTTTTAGGTCTACTTCGGGCGCTTGTGGCTCCTCGGGTTTTATTTCTCCTATGTCTTCGAATTTTCCTTCCTCCACACTTCCATCATGTGGTTCCAAGCCTTTTGTTGCTTCTTCTAGTTCTTCATCTTGTTGATCACTAATTTGATTCTCCATCGCTCTTTGCAGTGGGTCTCTGAGGGTTTCAACAAAACAAAGGCTATCTATCTCTTCTACTTCTTCATCCTCAGGAGGAAAGGGTGTAAGGTGTTTAGAAGCACGAAGAAAGTTGTATGTGTACTTTGTTCCATTAAGGTTCATTGTTACTTTGCCTTCTCCGGCATCTAACACGGCATCAACCAACTTAAGAAAGGGCCTACCTAGGATTATGTGATCATGATTACTATGGTAAGCATCAATAACAAAGAAATCGGTTGGTATACAATTTCTAGAGATTTTTACTTTCATGTTGCAAGCAATACCTAGAGGTTTGATAGTTCTACCATCACCCATAATTAATTTCGTTGATGTTGGAGCTAAGTCTAGGTTGTGGTCTTGAACTTTATCTTAAATTTTAGAAGATAGGACACTTATTTGTGCTCCGATGTCGCATAAAGCTTTGCATTGAACTCCGTTGATCACGCAACTCAAGTGTGGTGTCATCTTCTCTTCTTCTTCGGATCCTATCGCGTAGACTTCGGTGAGGCGAGCGTATTGTGATGCTTCAGGCTTGATCCCCATGATTCTCTTCACCTCAGCTATGTGTTCCAGATCCACTATGTCATCTCCAAAGAGTTTTTGGAAGATCTCACCGGTGGTTTCAAGGTCGTAAGATTCTTCCGCTTTCCTTTCCGGTGGGAAATCCACTTCCAATGCTCTTGCCATTCCCTTTTGATTAGGGAACGGTCTTCTATTGTCGAATACTACTCCGTAATCGATAGGAACCCAATCCATTGGTTCGAACTCCCTTAGTGGCTTCGCGCTTGACATGCTTCTCTTGTTTGTCTCATTTGGTACGGCGAAGTCGATGCTCGGGGTAGTTCTTGACTTGATGTGTTCCTCTTCAAGCTTTTCCGGATTGGCTCCTCTTTTGTGACTTCCGGGGTTGCCTCTTTAGAAAATTCAGCACACTTATTCTTCCTCGAATAATATTCCGGCTCTTCCGCAAGTCTTGTTTCCCAATCTCTTCGCATGGCAGCCGCTTTACTAATTTTTTGTAGAAGTTGGGTGGCTTCCGTGAGTGTTTTCTCCATGAGATCCCCGCCTGCACACATTTCGACATGTTGCATGCAATTAGGGGTTAGGGAAAAGAAAAATGTATGCAAGAGTACATCACCGGAGAAGCCGAGTCTTGGTCCTTGTTCGATCAACCCATTAAACGTATCCCAGGCTTGGTCTATCCCTTCCTCTTCTCCTTGCATGAAATTGATCACTTGCCTCCTTAGATGTTGAACCCTGCTAATTGGAAAGAACTTCTCGCAAAACTTCTTTATCATCTTGTTCCAATTGCCTTCAACTTCAAAGGACGCAAACGAGTACCATGTCTTTGCATTGCCGGCAAGTGAGTAGGGAAAGAGATTCCATTTGAACCATTCATCGGGGACTCCTTCTTGACGCACCGTGTTGCATAGCATCGTGAAATGCCTTATGTGTCAATATGGGTTCTCCGAAACCATCCCTTCAAACGGGTTTGCCGCCACCATCTCGATGATCTTGTATTTAATCTCATACTCGGTCGCTTCGAGCTTCGAATCCGACTCTTGTACTTTTATGTCTTCACATCGAGGGCTAGCGTAATCCCTTAATGATTTCTCGGTTCTTCCACGGGTTGATTAACGAACGCCATCTAGAGAATAAGATAAAAACAAAAACAAAAACAAAACAAAGCGTTTTTCTAGATAATAGGTGTTAGATAAAACAAATAAAAGATAAACTAAAATTATAAAACTAAGTTAGATGCAAACCAAACGATGTAAACTAGCTTGCTCCCCGGCAACGGCGCCAGAAAAAGGGGCTTGTTGACGGATAAAAGACGTATCCCTCTACGATCCGCAAGCGTACAGACCCCACACCTTTTTCACCACGGGATTCCCAGGGTTCTTGTCAATCCGCGGAGCAAGGGGATTACAAGCGTTCGATCTACCTTCACACTCTAGCTACTCAAACTCTAACTATGATTAAACTAGAAAACAACTAAACTACACTAGAGAGAACGATTAAGATATCAAGATAAAAGACACTCGCCCACGGGTCTACGATACTAGAGCACGCAATCGCTTAAAGACATGAAAACCAATCTAATCTATCGGGGTTGTGACCACGGTTTTGCCCTTTCCCTCCTCTCGTACTGTCACTACGCGAAGGTATTCATGACTAGACCTATGATGGACACGGTGTATTGAATGGATCCAAGGAAGCATTGGAGCTCTACCCCCTTTACGGCATGGTAGCTAACCTTAAGCATTAAAGTATATTCAACACAAGATGATAAATAGATAATCCGACAAAGTATGATTACATCTCAAGATCGATTACAACCCATGGACGAATAAGGAGATTACCCCATCAAGGTGCTGGACATAGCACCGTTGATCATGGTTTCCCTTCCGACGGTGTCTTCCTTCTTCTCCACGAGAGGGTGCTTCCTTCGAGGTGGTTGATCTCCCTCCGGAGATCCTCCTCCTCTCTCTCTAGCTTGTGGATGGCCTCCTGGTGCGAATGGCTCTCTCCCTGTCGATGGCGGCGCCTCCAGGGTTTTAGGGTTGAAGATCCTTCGGGTGCAAGGAAAGGGGGTCGAACCGGCCTGGGCCGGCCGGGCTGGGCCCACCTCGGCCCGGTTCGGTCGCCCCTTCGCTCCCGTGGGTCCTCATGTAATTATGCACATTGTCCCCTCCACTTGCATGATTTTGACGATGTCATCCTCGCGTCCAAGATGGAGGTTCTCCGCGCATGAAGTTCGGTCTTTTACGCTTCAATCCCCGAGGGTGTTCCTTTGTAACACTTCGGTCCTTGCCACCATTGGAAGTGATTTCATCAAGCTCATGAACACGAACAAGACTCCGTAAATGCTCCTTTGAACTTGTTGCGAATCCGTCCTTTATGTCCATGTTTTCCTACATAAACACAACACTTCCAAATGCATGCACATAGATGAACTTGTTATATGATTAGTGTGCCTAGTGGTGGGTTAGTTCCATAATCAAATCCAAACCAAAGTGTAATGAATATGCTAGGTGTACCAAAATACACCGTCAACAAGCAGCTTCTGGACCTATGGATAATGCACCTTTGTCTCGGACAGAACCTCGCTGATGTAGTATACCGGCCGCTGGTCTGGTAGGGTGTGCCCCTCCTCCGTTCGCTCTACCACGATGGCGACGCTGACCACCTGAGTGGTCGCAGCGACGTAGAGGTACAGAGGCTCACCGACCTGAGGCGGCGTTAGGACCGGGGCGTGGGCGAGCGTCGCCCTAAGCTTTTCAAGCACCTCCTGGGCCTCGACGGTCCAGGAGAAGCGTTCGTGTTTCTTCAGGAGCCGGTAGAGGGGTAAGCCCTTCTTGCCGAGCCGCGAGATGAAGCGGCTCAAGGCGGCAAGGCACCCCAACACCTTTTGGACCCCCTTCAGGTCTCGAATCGGACCCATTCGCTCGAGGGCGGCAACCTTCTTGGGGTTGGCCTCGATGCCTCGCTGGGAGACAATGTATCCTAACAGCATGCCTCGCTGCACGCCGAAGACACATTTTTCGGGGTTCAATTTCACCTCGTTGACCCGTAGGCAGCCGAACGCGATGCGGAGGTCGTCAACTAGGTCGTCTGCCTTCCTGGTCTTTACGACTATATCGTCTACGTATGCCTCAATGGTCCACCCGATGTGATCCCCGAAAACGTGCTGCATACATCGCTGGTATGTAGCGCCCGCATTTCGGAGACCGAACAGCATTGTCACGTAGTAATACATCCCGAACGGCGTGATGAACGAAGTCGCGAGCTGGTTGGACTCCTTCATTTTTATTTGGTGGTACCCGGAATAAGCATCAAGGAAACACAAGAGTTCACACCCCGCAGTCGAATCAACAATCTGATCTATTCGTGGCAAAAGAAAAAGGAACTTTAGGACATGCTTTATTTAAACTGGTATAGTCTACACACATCCGCCACTTCCCATTTTTTTTCTTAACTAAAACGGGGTTAGCTAGCCACGTAGGGTGGAACACTTCCTTGATGAACCCGACCTCGAGGAGCTTCCGCAGCTCCACTCCGATCGCCCGGCGCCGCTCTTCACAAAGCGGCGCAGCCTTTGTTGCAAGGTGCGGGAGTGAGGTAGGATGTCAAGGGAGTGCTCGGCGACCTCCCTCGGGATGCCTGGCATATCCGAGGGGTTCCACGCAAAGATGTCGGAGTTGGCGCGGAGGAAGTCGACGAGCACCACTTCCTATTTCGGGTCAAGGGTGGAGCTGACCCTCAACGCCTTGCCCTCGGGGGCAGCAGGGTCGAGGGGCACCTCTTTGGTCTGCTCAACAGCCTCGAAGCTGCCAGCGTGCTTGGTGGTGGAGTCGAGGTCCTCGTTGACCAGCTTCTCCAGGTTCGACACGAGCGCTTCATCCAGCGCTAGAGCCTCAGCGTGCTCCACGCACTCGACGTCGCAGTCGAACGCGTGCTCGATCAACGAGCCCACGGTGATGACACCCTTGGGCTCCGTCATCTTCATCTTGAGGTAGGTGTAGTTGGGGACCGCCATGAACTTGGCGTAGCACGACCGCCCAAGGATGGTGTGATACGCGCCCCTGAACCCCACCACCTCGAAGGTGAGCGTTTCCTTTCGGAAGTTGTCCGGCGTGCCGAACCGGACCGGGCAGTCGATCCCGCCCGAAGGGCTGGACACGCTTGCCGGCGCGATGCCATGGAACAGGCGTCGTGCCGGGCCGCACTCGGTCCAACCCGATCCCCAGCCGGCGTAGAGTGTGCGCGTAGAGGATGTTGAGGCCGCGCCTCCGTCCATCAGCACCTTCGAGAACCGCGCGTTCTCGATGACTGGGTCGACCACCAGCGGGTACTGGCCCGGGTTGGGGATGCGGTTCGGGTGATCCTCGCGGCTGAAGGTGATGGCGTCCTCCGACCAGTCGAGGAAGGAGGGAGGCGCCTTCTCCGCGGCGAGGACCTCGTGCCGCTCCCGCTTGCGCTGGCTGTTGGACATGTCGACGGTCGGCCCCCCGAAGATGAGGAAGACGTTCTCCACTGCGGGGAAGCCGCCGGCATCGCCGTCACCCCCATCCTTCTTGGCCTCGCCGTCCTTTGCGGCGGCGCGGCTATAGTACCTCTTGAGCAAGTCGCACTGCTCGAGGGTGTGGTTGACTGGCGTCTTGTGGTAGGGACAGGGCTTCTTCAGCACGTCGTCAAAGACCCCAGGGCCTCGAGGGGCCGCCCGAGGGCCCCGTCGAGCTGGGTCAACAGCAAGAGCTTCATCCCCACCGTCGTCGTGCCCCTACTCGCGCGCCTCGCGGCGCGGCTTCTTTCCCCTTCTTTTCCCAGCTTGTGCTTCTGCTGGGGGTCCTTGGACTTGCTGCCCTTCGTGGGCGTGTCGTCCACATGCTTGCCTTTCTTCCTGTCGAAGATCGCCCCCACCGCCTCCTCGCCGGAGGCAAAGCTGGTGGCAATGTCGAACAGCTCGTTCGAGTCGACCGTCGGGCTGCGCCTGAGCTCGCGCACGAGGTCCCGGCAGGTGGTGCCCTCGAGGAAGGCATGCACGATCTCGGAATGGGCCACGCTCGGGAGCTCCGTACAGCGCTTGGAGAAGCATTGTATGAAGTCCCGGAGCGACTCGCCGGGCTTCTGGGTGCACGCGCGCAGATCCCAGGAGTTTCTGGAGTGCACGTATGTGCCCTGGAAGTTCCCCACGAAGGTGCGGACTAGGTCGTCGCAGTTGTGTATCTGGCTGGCTGGCAGATGCTCAAGCCACATCCGTGCCGAGTCGGTGAGGTGCAACGGCAGGTTGCGAATGATGACCTCGTCAGTGGTGGCTCCGCCCAGCTCGCATGCCAAGCGGTAGTCGTTGAGCCATACACGGGGGTCCGTCTCCCCGTTGTACTTGTCGATCGATGTGGGCCGGCAGAAGCGTTGAGGAAAGCTCGTCGTGCGGATCTCTCAGCTGAACACATGGGTTCCCGGGGGCTCTGGCGTCGGCGAGCGGTCCTCTCAGCTGTCGTAGCGCCCGCCCCGTCGGGGGTGGTAGCCTACCACTGCCCGTGTCTTCGTGTTGCCCGTCCGCCTGGCGTTGATGACGTTGCGTGCGTCACCGTCTTGGACTTGCCTGCGCGTGTCGAGGATCTGCTCCCTGACCGGCGTGCGCCCTGGGTTGGCGGGTCGCCCTGCCGCGCTGCCCATGTGTGCTGACGCTTTGGGGCCTTGTGCGCCCCTGTCGTCCCGCGCGCTTCCCTGCTGGCAAATGCGCGACACCGAGCTCTCGTCCTGTTGCACGGCCACTTGCTCGATGAGCGCCTGCGCCTCGCGGTGCAGGTTCCGCGCCTCAGGTGTTGAGGGAGCGGGCATGGCCAGCAGCAGTGTCGCGGCAGCGACAAGTTTTTGGCTCACTCGCGGGGGAGTGTTCGGATTGTCGACGTCGTAGTCGACGTTGATGCGCTCGCGGGCTTGTCTGCCCAGCTCGCGCGCGCGTTCGCCGCGCGCGGAGGCTTCTCCGGTGATGGTGGCGCGAAGTAGCCGCACCGTGTGGTATTCCTCTGCCAACTTGGCCTCGAGCTCGCGCGCTTGAGCCAGTTGCGCGTTGATGTCGCCCCCCTTCGGCGGCGAGGGGGGAGGCGCGTTTGGTCCCGCACCCAGGTGCGGTCCGGCTCCCGGGCCGGGGGGAACTTCCCCGTCACCGGCTTCTGCCGCGTTCGCGGCACTCGCTTGATCGTTGGCAAGCACCACGAAACACTCCCACGCGGGGTCGTAGCTCCCTGCGCTGGAGTCGTCGGAATAGCCGAACCAGTAGTCCGTGGCGTCGAGGAACCGCCGGAACATCACCGGGTTCGGTACGTCGGAGAAGTCCCACTCCGCGTACCCGTGTGAGGTGGCGAGTGGCAGCTCACTAGCGGAGGCGTGGGACGACTCGTCGTCGATGGAGGCACTGGGATTCCTGACCGCCGGGACGTGGCGGGCAGGACGAGCCCTGCTCACCGCCGCGTCGGTGTTGGCGGAGGCGACATATGCCGTCGTGGCGCGGCGCGAGCCGAGGGGGAACCGCGGTCCCGAAACCGAGCGCTCCCCCGTCGGGCGGCCGTCGTCTCGCCGGTGAGCGCGCCGCGCCGCGAGGCGGCGAGCGCGGCCTATCGGCGTTCCGTCCGTGCCCGTCGAGAGCGCTAACCGGAGCGTCGGTGGCCTCGGCGCGCCGAGGGGCCCGCAACATCCGTGCTGGCGGGGGTTGATGCCCCAGCGGCAGGTGCGATGGGGACCGAGGCTGGCCCGGTCTGCCGCCGCGCATGGAGTTCTTCGCGGTTGGTGATGCGCATGAGGTAGCCGTTCCCCGTAGCCTGGAAGTTCAGGCTCCCGAACCGTATTTCGAATCCGGCTGGGAGAGGGTCCGAGCTGCCCATGGAATACCTCTGGCCGCGGTACTCGGTGCAAATCACCATCGAGAGGGTTAGCGGAAGCTGATCTTCAGTGCAATTCCCCCTACCTGGCGCGCCAACTGTCGGTACGGAATGTAGTCCTGACACTAACTAGTAATGAGCACTGGGATCAACCTCTCGATGGTCCGATGCTAGCAACTAAGGACACTGGATTTATCCTGGTTCCGATCGGGGCCGTACGTCCAGCAGTGGTGTGCCCGAGGCACTATATTGCGTCGCACAGTGGTGCTCGTAGAGGGGGGCTACAAACGTGGTGGGAGAGGAGGCCGGGCCTCCAAGTCCCGGAGGTATTGATTGAGGCAAGTGCCAATATCGTGGCGAAGGCGGAAAGCGTGCATGTGATCGTTGTCCGTCGTCACGTGTTGTCCCCTGCAGCTGGGGGATCGCCCTTCCTTTTATAGGCCAAGGAGAGAGAGATTTACAGGCGTGACGCACTATTCTCCTACGTGTGGAGGCATGGCGAGCAGTGCCATGGAGTTGACGACCGTCCTGGCGAATCTTGTCCCAGGTCGCGGTGTTGTGGCGCGTCCTGTGCCCGAACAGGAGCAACTTCGAGGGTGGTGGTGTAGCGGTTGGTCGTCTGCCTGTCGTCCGCAGACCAGCTCGAGGGGGTCGTCCACGGGGGTCCGTACGAGGTACAGCGGCGGTCATGGCGATGTCCTGTTCTCGTGCGTTCCAACAGCGTCGGGAGTGTCATTGCAGTACGCGGCATGGCGCTGCAGTGACGGGGATGGCCGCACAGGACTGACAGCGACGGGGATGGCCGCTCCCGCCGGCCCGACGTCATGGAGTAGCCCTGTGTAGCCACTGGGAAAGCATTCGAGGGTTCCGCCGGCCCCCCTTCGAGGGCTCGGCGCGTAGGCCGTACAAGGGTAGGCGGCACAGTGTCGCGGGGCTGACACCGGCCTTACTTCACAGTGTTACACAGTGGTGGGGATGGCCTTCCCTAGGGGTCGGTGGAACAGCACCGAGGCGTGATTCCCAGGCGTGTGAGAGTCGTGGTGTAGTTCCGCGGTGTCAAAGCATTAAATGCCCGCACGCGTGAGCAGGCGCGGGGGCGGCATGCGCGTGGGGGCCCTCGAGCGAGTTCAGCCCTCGAGCGAGGCGGACCTCGCCCGAGGGGGCGTTAAGCCATGCCGCCCTGGCGGGCCGCGGGGGCCACCAGGGTCGCGATCGTGTTGTGCACGTGCTTTTGGTTCGTGGGTTAGCTTACGTTTTGCGTTTTTTGTGAGTTTTAAGCGGGCTTCCCCTGGTTATTTAGGGGACCCTTATGGCTGTCCCCGACACGTAGGTAACGAGAAATGATGGTTATTCATCGGAAACTTGCTTAGCATCCATTTGTCTAATTGTTAATACTGAGGTTTTCACCTCCCATGTTGAGCTTGACTTATTGTCTTTCAGGTTCTTCTTTGACTTCGCTCCTACATATGTTGGAGTTGTCATGATCAGCCCATACATTATGAATGTGTCTCTGCTGTTGGGTGGTATCCTTTTCTGGGGTATAATGTGGCCTCTCATTGCAAAGAAGACGGGAGTTTGTACTCAGCACATATTGGATACTCAAGTCTACGAGGACAGGCTTACAGATTAAACATTCATCTCACTTATGGATTGTCCTATTCTGCCAAGTTATATCACTTTCGGTCACCTTAACACAACATCAATTTTTATTTCCATTGCTTTGATTCTTGGGGATGCTTCCTTTTCAGAACATGGAAGTTCCATGTCGACTGCTGAAGATGTCACACTAAGATTTTCTTGAAAGATCAGTTCCCAATTCAGATTCATATGGAGACTATGAAGAGTATCTTGGCCCCCTAAGTGGGTTTTGGTGGTTTAATGACACACACCTAAGTAGCTAATGAATTTACCTAGTCCATGAGCAGGTATTAAAATTATGTATGGCATCAAGCACAGCTCATTGAATATACAAAAAGGAAAGTGGTGCTCTAAAGGATTCCTAAGAAGGCTTATTTATTTTAATTTTGAATTTGAGTCCTAGGAATATCGTACTATCAAGAGGGACAGGAATTATGTCTTCCAAGAGTCGAACAGGTGCTCTAGTTGCTAAACAAAAACTATGAGAGACACCGTTGCACCAACACATTCACGGGGATCTTTTCTTGGGTGCTGGCCTTGGAAGGCCGGAGTATCCGGGCTTACCCCAGAGACTCCGGACTTCCCGGAGTTTCCGGGTTTGCCCCGGATACTCCGGGTCATAAAGCCTCAACGGCTATATTCTGGGTGAGGGGGTATAAAAGCCCCCTCCACCCCTTCATTTACTCTGCTTCCCTGCCATTTTGTGCTGAACAGTAACAAACCTCATTTACTCCCCCTCTTCTCCCTTTGGCTCAAGTTTGGTGAGATTTGTTGTGGGATTTAAGAGGATTTGAGAGCAAGGGCTTGGAGAGTGCTAGTGAGCTTATTTCCCATCTCTAGAGCACCTCGTTCTTCGCTTGGTTGGCAAATTCGTGTTTGTTTCTCTTGGAGCCTTGAGCTCCTAGCCGGCTAGGCGTTGCCTTGGAGCATGCAAAGATTGTGGCTGCCCAAGGAAGTTTGTATCACCCCGACATTGAGTAAGTAACTCTAGCTTGATCTTTGTGGTCGCTAGAGGGAGTAAAGTGATCTAGGTGTAAAGGTCCACCCTTCGTGGGTACCTCAACGGAGACGTAGACCTCAAGGTGTGAGGTTGAACTCCGGTAACAAATCCTTGTGTCTCTTGTGCTAGTTCATCTTGTTGCATGCTTGTTTCTATCTTGAGCACATATCTAGGGTTTGGTGCCGATCTACTTCGTGTTGAGGTTCCTACAAGATTTGAGTGGATAAACAAAGCTTGTCTCATCTCAGTGCATAACCTATTTTCACAGATTTACTTTTGAGCAAGTTTAATTTCGTCGAATTTAATCTCTCCCTAGCAGCCGGAATATCCGGACATTTTTCCGGATTCTCCGGATTTCCGAGTATCCGGAAAAATATCCGGAGTCTCCGGACTTCGTATTTAACGCCGTGAAAAAGTTTGTGATTTTCGAGTTTGACTATTCACCCCCCTCTAGTCGACATCTTGATCCTTTCAATTGGTATCAGAGCCAAGTGCTCCACATTTGAAGCTTAACCGCTTGGAGTTGAGAAGATGTCAAATCCAAAAAATCAAGCCCTACCTCCCGCCGAAGGTGATCCCGTCAACAATGTTGTTGGCATGCCTCCCCTTCCTCGAGGAGGCAACACCCATGGTGCAAGCACTAGTCATCAAGCGCATGGACGAGGTGACGAGTCCTCCGATAGTGAGGACGAGGAGTTCGATGATGCAAGGTCCACCCGCTCCGCTCGACGACCATCAAGGGACTATACTCGAACCTCTTTCGATTATTCTCGCTTATCCTTTAACCATCCATCGGGTTCTAGCCACATTGGGAAGATACCCCAATTTGATGGAACCGGCTATTCCAAGTGGAAGAACTCGATGGAGGAGTATTTGATGGCGGTGAACCCCACACTTTGGACTATTGTGAACAGGAGTATTACCTTTCTGAGTGATGATGCGACGCTAACTCAAGATCAAGCAAATGAGATACAAAGAAACTATCAAGCCATACGCATCATCAAGAGTTCACTCACGTCCGAAGAATATGACAAGGTAGATGGGTTGAAGTCCGCCAAGGAAGTGTGGGACACCTTATTCATCAACCATGAAGGGACAAAGCAAGTAAGGGAAGGAAGGATTCGAGCCTTGGAAAGTGAGCTCAATCAGTTTGTCATCAAAGATGATGAATCACCTCAAGACATGTACAACCGATTGAACAAGATCATCAACAAAATCAAATCACTTGGATGTACAATATGGGGAAGAAGAGATGTGGTTGACAAGATTCTCTCCGCTTACATGGCAAGGGATGTTCAACTCCCTACTCTCATAAGGGAAAAGAGAGGGTTCAACAAGTTCACTCCGGCAGATGTGATTGGAAGAATGGAAGAACATCTTATCACCGTCAAGGAGTCCAAGCTCTCACAAGAAATGTCAAAGATGCATGAACAACTTGAGAAGAACAAGGGAGTGGCCCTCAAGGCATCTAGCAAGGAGAAAAGGTCAAGCTCATCAACTTCAAGGACCGTGGTCGAGGAAGAAGGTGATGAAGATAGTGACATGGACATGACTCCCGAGCAAATGGCTCTCTTTGTGAGGAAGTTCAACAAAATGTTCAAGAAGAGTGGCTTCTTCAACAAGAACAAGGACAAGGACAAGGACAAGACGAAGAGAGCTTCCAAGAGACCTTGCTTTGGTTGTGGCAAGGAGGGTCATTTCATTACGGAGTGCCCTAATATAAAAGTAAGAAGAAGAGACACCAACAAGTTTGACAAGAACAAGAAGAAAGAAGTTGGTGAAGCTCATTTGGGTGAAGAATGGGATTCAAATGAGGATAGCTCCGACTCCGACATTGAAGCCGGTCTTGCTACCATATCCATTAGAGAACCAATCAACAAGTCATCGCTATTTGAAGATCTCACCAATGATGAAGATGACTTCACCCACACTTGCCTCATGGCTAGGGGCTCCAAGGTAGACACTCCCACCCCGCCCCTAGATGATGATAGTGAAAATGATTTTGATCTTGAAAAAATGATCACTAGCTTTGGTAAAAAGGTAACAAAGAAAATCATGTTTTTAATGAAAGCAATTGAGAATAGAGATGGAACTCTAGAGGTGCAAGAAGAACTCTTTAGACTTGAGCGGGAGAAAACCATTGCCCTTGAGGATGCCCTTGAAATTGAAAAGAAGGGTTTCAAGGTGCAAGAGGACTCGCTCAAGGAAAAGGAGATATAAATTCTTAGCCTCAAGAAATCCCTAGCTAAAGATGAGTTGATAGTGGATGAATTAACTAGGGGATCCTCCCTAGCTAAGGATGCTTGCAAGAAACTTGAGGATGAAAAGCTTGAACTTCAAAAGAGCTTTGATAGCTTAAAGACTAGTCACATAGCATTAGAAGTTCAACTTGACAATCTCAAGAACAATGCTACAACTTCATCTAATGATGCTTCCTCTAACTCTCAAACATCAACAAGCAATGGTTGTTCTAGATGTTATAAGATTGATATAAATGTTTGTGCTACTAATGTTGCCGAGATGAATGCCATGAAAAAGGAGATTGCTAGGTTGTCAAACTCTCTCATGGTTGAAAAGAAGAAAGAACCCAAAAGAGGTGAGTTTGAAAACCACACCAAAGGGTTTGGGTCAAGCTACATGAAGAAGTTTGGCTTTGTGAATGGGAAGGGGCTTGGTAAGCAAGAACAAGGTACAAAAGACCCCATCCCATTCATCAAGAACCACCACACCAAAGGTATGGGAACAAGAAATGTGGTGCACGGCATGAAGCAAATGGGTGTCAAGAACTATGACAACCAAGTTAGATACAACACTCCTATCAAGTTCAAGAGCACCCAAACTACAACTCAAGCACCACCTTCAAAGCCAAACAAGTCAAGCAAAAAGCCCAAACCACATGCTTCACAAGATAGTTTTTATGCCGATTATGTGTTGACTTGGAACCACAAGGGTAAGGTGGTTGCCAAGTATGTGGGACCCCGCACAAAAGGGACAATGATTAAAAGGAGTGTGTGGGTGCCCAAGATTCTTGTGACTAACACTCTAGGACCCAAATCCACTTGGGTACCTAAAACACAAGCATAATTTGTTTTGTAGGCATACTCCTCCGGTGGAACAAAATGGGTGATTGATAGTGGATGTACAAGTCATATGACCGGGGACAAGAAAATGTTTACATCTTGTGATATGATTGAAAATCCTACGGAAAAGATTGCCTTTGGAGGCAATGGTGGAGGAACGGTTGTTGGTCTTGGTAAAATTGCTATCTCAATCAATCATTCAATTTCCAATGTTTATTTGGTTGAATCTTTGGACTACAACTTGTTGTCCGTTTCACAACTTTGTGAGATGGGCTACAATTGTTTGTTCACAAATGAGGGTGTGACCGTCTTTAGAAGGGGCGATGACTCCGTTGCCTTTAAGGGTGAACTCAAGGGAAGGCTTTACTTGGTGGATTTTTCATCGGATAAAGCCCAACTTGATACATGCTTATTGGCAAAGTCTAGCTTGAGTTGGCTTTGGCATCACCGACTAGCTCACATTGGGATGAATAATCTCAATAAGCTTCTAAAGGGGGAACACATCCTAGGACTAACTAACGTTCATTTTGAGAAAAATAGAATTTGTAGTGCTTGTCAAGCCGGAAAGCAAGTTGGTGCTCCTCATCCCGCCAAGAATGTAGTCACTACCATAAGGCCATTGGAACTACTTCACATGGATATCTTCGGTCTGGTGGCTTATGTTAGTATTGGAGGGAACAAGTATGGATTTGTCATTGTTGATGATTACTCTCAGTATACTTGGGTATTCTTTATGAAAGACAAGAGCAAAGTGCATGAAATATTCAAGAAGTTTGCCACAAGAGCCCAAAATGAGTTTGATATGAAGATCAAAAGAGTGAGAAGTGACAATGGCACCGAGTTCAAGAACACCAACATTGAAGAGTATCTTGATGAAGAAGGCATTGGTCATGAGCTCTCCGTCTCATACACTCCACAACAAAATGGGATAGTTGAGAGGAAGAATAGAACTCTCATTGAAGCCGCAAGGACCATGCTTGATGAGTACAAGACTTCGGATAGTTTTTGGGCGGAAGCAATCAACACGGCTTGTCATGCTATCAACCGTTTGTATCTTCACAAGCTTCGCCACAAGACCGCTTATGAGCTCCTAATCGGTAAAAAGCCTAATGTCTCTTACTTTAGAGTTTTTGGTTGTAAGTGCTTCATTCTCAACAAGAAGCCCAAAAGCTCTAAGTTTGCATCTAAAGTTGATGAAGGTATCTTTCTTGGTTACGCCTCAAACGCTCATGGCTATCGTGTCCTCAACAAAACCACCGGTTGTGTTGAAGTCATGTGTGACTTGACGTTTGATGAATCTAATGGCTCTCAAGAGGAGCAAGTTGATGAATTGTGTGTAGGCAAGGATGTACCTGCTGAAAAGGCTATAAGGAGGATGGCCATTGGAGAAATCAAGCCTCAGGAAGAAGATGATGAGGACTGCGAAATTGAAGAAGCAGCAGCTCCAAACCCCGCTGCGAACCCCGGAGTATCCGGAGAAAAACCCGGAGAATCCGGATTTTCCGGAAACTCCGGAGAAAAGTCCGGACATTTCGGACCTTTTGCTGAAACTTCGCAAAGCAGTCAAGAAGCTGAGGATTTGATCCAGGAAGAAGATTCTGACCCACATCCAAGAGTTCGACAAAGTGTTCAACGAGATCATCCCGTTGACAACATTCTTGGAAGCATCCGTAGAGGGGTAACAACTCGTTCAAGATTAGCAAATTTTTGTAAACATTACTCGTTTGTTTCCAGGTTGGAACCTCTTAGGGTTGAAGATGCTCTTGGAGATGCTGATTGGGTGATGGCCATGCAAGAAGAGCTCAATAACTTCACTAGGAATGAAGTCTGGTCCTTGGTGGAACACCCCTAACAAAATGTGATTGGAACCAAGTGGGTGTTTCGCAAGAAACAAGATGAAGATGGCGTGGTAACCAAGAACAAAGCTAGATTGGTTGCAAAGGGATACACTCAAGTAGAAGGCTTAGACTTTGGAGAAACTTATGCACCAGTGGCAAGACTTGAAGCAATTTGTATACTCTTAGCCTTTGCCACCCATCACAATTTCAAGCTACATCAAATGGATGTCAAGAGTGCTTTCTTGAATGGTCCAATCTCCGAAGAAGTCTACGTTGAGCAACCACCGGGCTTTGAAGATCCTCAATTTCCTAACCACGTCTACAAGCTCCATAAGGCGCTCTATGGGCTCAAGCAAGCCCCTAGAGCATGGTATGAATGCCTTAGGGAATTTCTCTTAAAGAAAGGCTTTGAAATAGGCAAAGCCGATCCTACTCTCTTCACTCGTAAACAAGGCAATGATTTGTTTGTATGTCAAATATATGTTGATGATATCATATTTGGCTCTACTAATCAAATTTGGGTTGAGGAGTTTAGTAGGATCATGACTAAAAGATTCGAGATGTCTATGATGGGCGAGTTGAAGTTCTTTCTCGGTTTTCAAATCAAGCAACTCAAGGATGGCACATTCATAAGTCAAACCAAGTACACCAATGACATGCTCAAGAAGTTTGACATGAACAACGCCAAGCCCATCAAAACACCTATGCCATCAAATAGACATCTTGATCTAAATGAGGAAGGCAAAAGCATCGACCAAAAGGTATATCGTTTCATGATTGGTTCTTTGCTTTACCTTTGTGCATCTAGGCCCGATATTATGCTTAGTGTGTGCATGTGTGTAAGATTTCAAGCTAATCCTAAGGAGTGCCATCTAATGCCCGTTAAGAGAATTTTTAGATACTTGGTTCATACTCCTAACCTTGGTTTATGGTATCCTAAGGGCTCCACTTTCGATCTACTTGGCTACTCCGATTCGGATTATGCCGGTTGCAAAGTAGATAGAAAGAGTACATCCGGGACTTGCCAATTCCTTGGGAGGTCCTTGGTGTCTTGGAGTTCCAAGAAACAAAACTCCGTTGCCCTTTCCACCGCCGAGGCCGAGTATGTTGCAGCCGACGCTTGTTGTGCTCAACTACTTTGGATGAGGCTCACTTTGAGAGACTTTGGTTGCAAGTTTAGCAAGGTGCCACTCTTGTGTGACAACGAGAGTGCCATCAAGCTAGCTAACAACCCCGTAAACCACTCAAGAACAAAGCATATAGACATAAGACACCATTTCTTGAGAGACCACGAAGCCAAAGGAGATATCGCTTTAAGCCATGTGAGCACCGATAAGCAACTAGCCGATATCTTCACAAAGCCTCTTGATGAACTAGGTTTTGTGCTCTGAGGAGTGAGCTAAATATCTTGGATTCTCATAACTTGGCTTGAGATCATGCACATGTTTGAGTGACCTAGTATAGGACTTTTGAAAGCAAAAGATTTGTGAAAAGCTTGTGTTGAATTTGTTTTGAAACATTTGGATCTTTAGAGTACAACATTTGGACTATAGTTCTCATTGTTTGCTTGTGGCTAGTCCAAAATGTTGATACTGCACAGGCTCACATATATCACATATGCAATGTTCCAAATCTCTACAAAATCAAATTCCTTGAAAATCTGCTCGCTGGATTCAGGGGGAGCGGAATCTCCGCGGTCTGTCCGGAAAGTCCAGATTTTCCGGATACTCCGGACCTGGCCCGGAGACTCCAGGTTGTAAAGGTATATATACCTTTGACCGCGGTGAAAAATTCTCTTTCACCCTTTCACAGTTTCACCATGCCCTATCTCTCCCCCGTCGCCTCCCTCTTCCCCTCACTTAAGTCCATGGCGATTTCCCTCTTCCCACTGGCCAAATCGAGTGAAAGTGAGAGATTGAAGGCTCCAAGGTGTGGAGAACAAGGATCTACTCAAGATTCAAAGGATTCAAGTCTTCTTCCCTCTCTCCCCAAGGTATTCAAAGGAATTTTTCCCGATCTACTTCCCTAGAGTAGTCCTTGTAGTATCCTCTTAGGGAATAGGTAGGAAATACTCCATAGACTATAGATCTGCTATACCTCTCAGTTTGGATGGATGAATCTTGCTGCATTGTGATTTAGGGTTTCGGCTGCGAAACCCGGAAACTCCGGGGTTGAAAAACCCGGACTCTCCGGAATTTCCGGAGTTTCCGGACTTTTTGCCGGAGTATCCGGGGTTCACACTGCAACCCTAAGTCACAACTGTAGTGCTTCTCCTCTTTTGATAACCTCTCACTTCCATATCCTTTTACCTATCCAGATGGTGAGAGTGAAGGTCGGTCGCGGAAACGAGGAGCCCTCCACCCAAAGGAGGACCAAGGCTAGGCACGATCCCGCCGCTTTGCGGGCCGTGCAAGAGGTCCTAGAGCAAGAAGGTTCTCAGCGCAGTACTAGGCCAAGAAGAGGTGATCCTCCTTCCTCCTATGCCGAAGGGAGTGAAGAAGAGATAGAGGAGGAGGAGAGGACCGAGAGTGATGGTGATGAGGAAGATGAGACATATAAGCAGTCACCCGAGCCTCCTCGTCTCCATGGAAAGGGGCCAGCTAAAGAAAAACCTCACTACAAGCCCCATCCCAAAAAGAGCCATCAAGCCCCATATGTCCATCAAAGCCGACCCGCTACTCGTGTTCCTCCTAAACATAAGCAAGGAGTAGCAGCTCACATCTGCCCCAAAACCCCTCCTAGACTCATTCCTACCCTCCCACAAAATGTCCGGGTAGTTGACACTCCCATCAAGCTAAGGGATCCTGGTTCCATTCTTGGCTTTGCAGAACACATGATAAGGGACTACTCCAGGAACTCTCTAGCAGTGAGGGAGCAAAGAGAAGAAAATGTGTATTTGTATCTCAAGGGAGAAGGGCTAGAGGCAAGGTTTTGGTGTAATTTTCATAGGGACTTTTATCAATCCGTTATCCGCAATCCCAAGTTGGCCTCAAAGAACATGGCTCCAATTGTGCCAATGAGGTACATCGATTGGAAATATTATGAAGAGCTAAACAACACCGTGTTCAACTCCGTCATTGACAAGTGCAAGGAAGTTGGACTCTATGATATCATGGGATTTAGGTACAATTGGAACAAAGAAATTCTTGCTCAATTCCATTGCTCCTACTACTACAATCCCCATGACAATACCATCACTTGGACGACTCAAGGACAAAAATGCACCATTGATTACATGACTTTCTCTAGGCTCTTGGGACTTGGCTCTAAGGATGAGAGGCGCTCTCCAATGCATAATGAGGACAAGTACAAGCCCAAAGAGCTCCCCTTCATGTTTCCTAGCCGAGATTTGGCTATTGAGGGCAAGGCGGACCAACTCAACCCTTACTACTACTATCTCAATCAATTCTTTCGTGCCACCATTGATCCCAAGATTGGAGATGCTACAGCCTTAAGATACTATGCTCCAAATCTCCTCAATAGAATGGCACCGGATGAAGGATTTTGTATATTTGACTTCATTTGGAATGAGTTGAGAAGGGCCATGAATGATCCGATGAAGCATCTTCCATATGCCCCCTATCTCATGTACATGATTGAGAGAGTTACAAATGTCCGCTATCCCAAGGATGTTGTCCATGAGCCGCTTCGTCACCTTCGTGATCGAGCCAAGAGGCCTCTCAAAGGTCGCAAGTATGTTGGCTCCTCTAGTGCAGCTCCTCGCCATGATGATTTGCCTACTGCACGCTCTTCTCCTACACCTCCCTGTCGGCACTGTGGCTTCATGATAAAGAGGGTGCTTAAGAGCATCTTCAGCATGTGCAAGACAATAGCCACGGAAACAAATGAGAACCGTCGGGACATCATCGAGATCAAGTCTCATCTTGGCCTTCCCACCGATCCCTACCGCGAGCTTCCAGAATTTGATGACCTTTTTGCGGAGTGGGACGCTGTTGACGGTTAATAGTTGTATCAAAGTTCGCTTATGACTTGCAAGCGGACAAGTCTCCCATCGTAGTCAAGGGACCCTTCTTCCCTCGAGTGGTGAACCCAAGGTATCGAATCCGTGGAACAAATGTGTGACGCAAAAGTTGATCTAGTAAAGCCAAGTAACTCCAATCTTCGGTAAAAGAAACCCTAATGCATCTAGATGAAAGACACAAAACTAATCTAATCTACTAAAGACCGGAGATAACAAAGTAAGATTGGGTAGATAAACCGATCTAGAGAGATCGGGGTAAGCCTTTTGTTGAAGTTCCAAGCAAGAGAAGAAGTAGCAAATCGAATCTTATAAGAAGCCTCTTTAAATCGTGGTTTCCCGTCCAAATCCGAAAACATCCGCCTTTCGGAACCCCCGTTCTGTCACAACGTATCCCTACTCATGCGGGGAGTCTAGGGCGAGTCAAAAGAAAAGTCGAGATTCTTTCGGAAGATCCGGCGTGTACCTCTAGCCACCGCGGCTACAAGAACACCCTAAGTAATCTATCTCGAGAATAGAATTGGAATAAGCAAAGCCGATCGAAAAACGAAATCTTCGAGGAAACACTTGATCGCTAAGAAAAGATTCAACTTGATAATTCAACTATGACAATGATACATACGCAAGATCACCACCGGGATCCTTCCTTGATCTTGCTTCTAGCTCCGGGAACTCCGACGTGGTCTTCCGTGCAAGGTTCCCACGTCGGCTAGGGAAACCCTAGTCAACTAGCTCGACCCTCTCCTCTCCGAGATGGAGTCCCTCTCTTCTCTGCTCCTCGGCGGCCGATGACGAATTGTATAATGTGTGGCTCTCGGTCAGGGGGCTATAAATAGCCTGAATGGTGGCTAGGGCAAAGGAGGGGGCAAACGGGCCCTGGACAGGGCTGGGTCGACCGGCCTGGGCCGGCCGGCCCGGGCCCATCCCAGCCCGGCCCCCCCGAGGCCTCCTTTGCTCTATGTCGGTTCCCTTACTTCCCGGATGTTTCCCCCTTCGCATGTAGGTCCATGTCGTCGGTTTCTCTCCGAATTGGGCATAACTCCTTGTCTTGCAAGATTCGAAGCACTTTTCTCGGTCGGGTCCTCGGAGTTTTTCATCTTCTCGGATCAAATCCCCGGCTTTTTGGAGTTAAGTTTGCTTCATTGCATGACTTGTACGGGCTTCAAGGTCTTGTCATAAGGTGCTTGATAAACTTATCCCTAAAGTCTTGCATTCAACGCTAAAATCCTGCATAAACACTAAACTCCAAAACCGACATGCACACGTGAACTTGTTATACCACGGGGGTTAGTACCAATGGATAAGGTATAAAACTTATGCCAACACCAAAGGTAAACTCATGGCTAGGTTGACGGATTTTCACCGTCAACATCTCCCCCATGCTTAAACCTTGCTCGTCCTCGAGTAAGCCTTCGATGGATATCATCATTGCCAAACAATGTTTAAACCTTGCGCTTGATCATACATGAGAAAACATAATGCTCTCAAAATTTTAATTCATTAAAGTTCAATAATGTACTAGCCTTCGTCTCTACGGAGGGTGGATTCTTAATTAAGCTTATCCCACAAGTATTCATATGCTCACAAAGTTTAAATAGATCTCAGAATTTTTGAAATAAAGAACGAGATAAAGAAAAGCTAAACCAAGTTCACAAATTAATCATCTTGTATATTGCTCATGAACTCTCAACTCGCTTGTCTCTCAAGCCAATATATTCTACTCCTTTCCCCCTCATAACATATATGTGTGGTAGGCTTTATATGGAGCTTTTTGGGAAAGTTTAGTCCTAACAAGATTTTATAAATGAGGTGTTGTCAAAACAAGACAAGCTTCTCATGGTCTTACCAAGACTCGTCAAAAAGGTCATTGGAAAATAATGTTAAATCAAGGAGGGGAAAGAGAAAATACACACACTTGAGATGAGTGGACATGTGCAAAGGGCAAAGGGTGATCCCGAGGCACAAAGGAAGTCCTCGTTATCGGATTGCACATGGTTGAAAAATGAGAATGGATCTTTTAAACTTGAAGCCTTGAATTTCCTAACGCACTTTAGAGAACCGGGGAGTTCACTTTACGCATACTCATATTTTTTCCTCTTTCTCATATTTCTCCTTCTTTTCTTTCTTTCTTTCTTTCTTTTTCTCATTCATTCATTTTTTCTTGTCATTCATTCGGTCACGAGACTTTCACTTCGGAGTTTTGATTTTTTTTAATTCACACCCTTTTGAAATTTTTTTTAATTGCTCCCCTTTGAACTCTAAAATTGCATCGTACCTACCTCCTCCCCCATGCTTAGACGTTGCTCGTCCTCGAGCAAAGAGGCGATAAATAAGGTAGGTACCGGAAATATTTTTCCTTGGAGAGATACTTGAATTCTTCAATGTTAGCACCGTCTTGCGATCTTCCTTGAATTGATGATCCATTCTCAACGATAGGTTGTGGTCAAGGAGGTAATCACCAAAGATGATATTTGGTTTTAAGGGTGGATATCCGACGAGGTTTGTGAGATCTCCGATGCGGGGATACACAATGCACGGATAAAAGGCTAGCAAAAAGATAGATACGCAAAAACGGAATGACCAGCTTCTTAGTCTCGGGCCAGAGAAATCATGGCCTGCAATAACTCACTCAAAAATAAATCTTGTACACTAAGGTTTGTGCACTCAAACATATATTAGGCTCTGGATAGGTTGAGCAACACACAAGTGATATTTATGACAAGGTTAGCGATATTTTTGAGCATAAAAGACATCTTTAATCTATTCATAACTTGAGAGCACATAAAACACTATGAGTCTTTATTTTAATCATAACCTCCGCTAAAGATTAAGCTAGTATTTAAATAAATTCAGATTCGTATTTTAAGAGAGCACTAGCTTTAACATGCATAAATCAATTACAAAAGATAAACAAAGCGGCAATTATAATCATATATCATTATGGCACAAATTTTTGTAACTTTTCCAATGATATAAACAAGGTGGTATCGTTATTAATGATGAAATCAAGTTGAAATACAAACTGAAAATAAACAAACACACTTGCTGAAATTTAAATAAAAACAGGAAATATTACGCAAACACAAACAAAAGCTGAAAATTACAGGAAAAGAAAAGAAAACTAAAGTTCCTTAATCTTCCTAGTCCTCCGCCGGTGGTTGGTGTTGATGATCTTGATAGTAATACCCTTGCTCGTAGTAGGGTTGGACATTCCCTCCAACGAATTGATCCGGCTCCACTAGGTGAAGGCGTCCAAGCTCATAGGCAATATTTGCATTGCCCTCACCAAGTTGAGCCGCGTTGGCTTGGATGGCTGCGACGTTTTGGGCGTTTCTCGCAACATACCCTCCAATTATGGCCATGCTTTGTTGTGGTTGGGGATATTGTGCGTAGGGCTCCGCGAAGTTTGCGTTGGGCACCACATAATTTGGTGGGGGTACCGGTGCACCCCCCCATGCTTGCTCTTGTGGCCCTCCGTAATAACTTGGCGGAGGAGGGATCCCGCCGAATGGTGGCACATTGGGTTGTGCACCACTCGCTTGTGCGGAGGATGTTCCCTCCTCTACGATTCTTCTTCTTTTGTTTTTCCTTGCCAGGACAAGGAGTCCCTCTTCCAACCAATCTTCCCTCCCTTCGATGAAAAGCCTAAGTCTTGCATCCGGAAGGGGTAGGTTCACCATGGCCAAACGAAAACCTCCTCTCTCATCTCCACTAATGTATTTGCCTTGTCGCAAATATTCAATGCCGAGAGAGGTACCACGCAAAAGATGGTCGGGGTTTCTTGCGATCCCCGCCGTAGGGAGAAGGCCAACATAGAGAGGTAGCACCCCGAACCAATATGTCCCGCCCCCGATGTTGCCTCGCAACACCAACGGTTGATCATAAGGTATGAGGGGTCTATTGGCTGCTTGGCAATTAAAGCCGAGTAGAGCCAATTCAACTCCGTGTCGGTCACCTTCGTCTCCCTCATCCTCCCCAATACCCTCTTGCACATCCAAGAGTGAAATATCCGGATAATGGGGTTCGGATGCAATTGCGTTGTTGGTGGGCTTCTCCGGAGATTAAATTCCAAAATCCATCTAACATGCCGGGTGGCACGTCAACTTTCTCCGGAGCTCCCTTATGGAATCCAAGTAGCTCCCTAACATGCTCGTAGGGAACCACTTGTTGGACTCCCTCCAAACGGAATGATAAGCTTTGCACCCCATCATCAAGGATAGGTGCAATGGTCATCAAGATTTCCAAGGCGAACTCCTTGTGGGTGTCCGCCGATACTCCATTGGAGAATTGCACCCATCCAAGGTGCCCCAACATGTGGTATATGTCGGTGCCGAAACCCAAGTTGTAGAGTGCTTGGTCGTCGAACTCGACGATGGGCACAAGTCTCTTCTCAAGACGAGAGAGCCTCTCGTCCTCCTCCGACGACAAAATGATGAAGCCATACAAGGAATATATCGGAGTGTATGGAGGTGGCGCGTTCGAACGGGTCGATCGTCGTGGTGGCACGGGCGGCTCCTCCGTGTGCCCTTGAGGTTCGGTAAACCTCATGGACGTGCTCCTTGCAGCCCTCATACCACCAAGGAGGAGAGCATCGTTCCTCCTTGGTGGTGCCGTATCCGTCTCCCTCCAGGGAGACTCGGAAACCGAGTGCCTCCTCGAAGACGTCGTTGACGACGGCTTGGATGACGACGAACCCTTCTTCTTGGAGAAGAGACTTGTGGTTTTCTTCCACATGGTTGCTGCACTCTTTTCTCTACTAAAACTCCGGGTTGCAACCGGTAACTAGGCACTTAAACTCTTACTTCGGGATGTGGACTTTGAGTGCATTAAGGTGGTGGATTTTTTTGAGCTATCAAGCTTGGGAAGGTTGGTTATGTCTACGGAGGTTTTGAGCACACAAACTTGAACACACAAACTAAGGAAGGAGAGGGAAGCTTGCCTGCAGAAAACGGGAGCCGGGGGCTCCTTAAGTAGGAGAGGCCGGCCGGCCTGGGCCGACCGGCCTGGGGTGCCTGGTGCTCCTCCCCGCCTCGGCTTTCTTCCAAGCACGATCATTTCTCCTCCGCAACTTTCCCCGCCCGCGTGCTCCATGAGTTGCACCGCCCAAACACTCTCTCGTTCACTCCTTTTCTTGCATTATTGGTCCTTCCACTTGATGCTTCATGCTTTGGGTCATGTCCATGCTCCCTAGCTCCACTTGCTTCACATGCCACCGTGAAATTCCTGCAAAGTTGATGCTTGCTTCCCACCATGCTTGTCCTTTGCATGTGGTCTTGGTGAAAGTTGATGAAAGGGTATCCAATGGTGCATGCATGATTAATTCAAACTAGATTGCCTCCCTTTAGGTGTGTTTAAGGTTAAGCACTCCTCTAATTTGAAATTTAAAAATATTTTTCAGAGCCATGCAAGAGCTCAAGCATAAATTTAGAGAAGTTTTTAAACCATTAAAAACAAATGTAAGTCGAAAATATTTTCCGACTACGTTGATATCGGTCTCACCGGTATAGTTTGCCTTCATCGGTTGAGAGCAAACTTTTCCCGGCTTGATCATGGGGGCATAGGTTTAGGTTCTAATTTTGGCTAAATGAGAGAGATTTTGAATAAAACAAAATTAAATAAGGCTTAGAAAAATTCTAATCTTAGAGAAACCAAGGATATGGATTTTTAAATCAACCAAAAGTTTTAATTTCTAGGTTCACGCGAGTCCTACCACGTGCTGAAATTTAATTAACACTTAGGTATAAGTCGTGGCTCTACTCGTGTGGTTTTATCATGAAAAATAAGTCAACCATAGCACCATAATAGGGGTGAAAGGTTGAGTTAGGTTCTGAAATTATTTGGTTGTGGTTTCTCGAAAAGAATCAAACAAGCACATAGGAGGGTTCATGCAAAGGGTTTATGATAAAGCAAAATATTCAATCAAGAATTATGTCTCTAATATTGTTCAACCACTTCTAAGTCTAATGTCTTTGCATAATAAAACTCAAAACTAAATTATTAAAAAGACTCGAAAAACCCGGAATCGGGTTGTCCTCCCGTAGCTTATTCTTGACTCGACGAAACGGGTTGTCTCCCCGCCTAGCGCTTCGTTTATAGTCTATAGCTAGACTTCTTCACTTGATTACTTCGGATCAACGCTCTTTGCGGGCGTTGCAATCTTGGGTACCCACTTCCGCACCATCTTGGGCACGGGCTTGTCTTCCGGCTTAGTCATTTTTTTGGTCTTCACAGGCGTTTTTTCTTCCTTTGTCTTGACAGATGCAACACCTTCTTTGATTTTCTTTACGTTCATTTTTTTTCGGCTCCTTCTTCTTTTTCAGCCCCTCCTTTTGCTTCGGTTCTCCCTTCACTCCAATCATGTTGCATGCCTCGATTCTTGGACGGAACTTGAAGGAACTCCTTTCTCCGTTGATATCGAACATGATCTCCCCCTTGCCAACATCAATAGTAGCTCCCACGGTCTTGAGGAAAGGCCTCCCAAGGATGAGAAGCGGCTTCTCCCTCTCTCCCATCTCCAGCACAACGAAGTCGACGGGGATGAAGTGGTGTCCGACCTTCACGGGTACGTCTTCAGCAATGCCCAAGGGATAGCGAATGGAGTTATCTCCCAACTCCAAACATATACCCGTAGGCTCCATTGGTAGGCGTAGCTTCTCGAACACATCCCTCGGCATGACGCTTACACTAGCTCCAAGGTCGCATAACGCCTTCTCGAAGTTGAAAGAACCAACCGAACATGGAATAGTAGGGCACCCGGGGTCCTTTTGCTTCTCTAGCCCATTAGCAATAGCGGCACTACACTCTTCGGACATCTTAACATGATCTACCCCGAGTGTTGCTATCTCATATTTATTTGCAAGTATGTCTTTAAAGTAACGAGAATATGTAGGTACTTGTAGGGCATCTAGTAATGGCATGTTGATGCTAAGTCTACGCACAACTTCCACAAACTTCTCAAAGTGGTTGTCAAGTTTACCTCGGAAGTAGCATGGCTTGAGTTGTGGTATCCTCGTGTCTTCCTCCGACATCTCAAATTCGGATTCCTCGGTGACGATCCTCGTAACCTTCTCTTTAGCAACTCCTTCCACCTCGGTGGACGGTTTAAGCTTTCTTGCTCCCGCGAAACGTTCCGGATCTTCGGTCTCCTTCCCCGAACGTGTTTGAATGGCCTTCGCCGATTCGGGACTTTTGGGTTGTCCCGGAAGCTTCCCTTCATCATTAGAGAGGCGCCCCGCAAGTTCTCCAACTTGCGTCTCGAGCATCTTCATCATATTGAGCACTTGATGATTGGAACTTCCGACCTCCGTCACTTTGCTATTGATGTTCTCCAACACCTTGTCTATGGTCTTGAACTTGGTGACGGTGTCCTTGTTGATCTTAGCTTGCTCGTCCATGAACTCCTTCAATTGTATACGAAGCGGAACTGTGACAACCCGCCCAGGAAAATACCGTACTATCGCCTAAGACCGATCCACTTTGGTCACTAAGCAATAGTAAAGTATCATCCTGTCGTTGATTGCCGGGTTAACGCCCGGTAAATCACTTAGACATCAAACAGAGGATCGACACATGCATTAAAACTCACGCGAAGGCGAGTCCAGAGTACAACATGAATTAAACATTTTATTACAAACCATTGTTCCTGACATGGAGTAAAGATTCAGAGTTTGAAAACAGCGGAATTAAAATAACTAGCGCAACGGTAAACATCACAGGAGGCCATCCGTGATGTCATCACTTGTCGTCACCCATCCGGTCAATCACACCTGCAACAACAATTTTAAAGCAAGGCTGAGTATACTAATACTCAGCAAGACTTAACCGTCGGGTGATAACTCCATCACCAAACTCTAGACATGTAAGGCTTTTGGCCGGTGGAGTTTCTTTTGCTAAACAGCTACTAAAAGTAGATCCTTACTTTCAATCTTTTAGCACAAGTTCTAGTTGATTACCATTTCTAAATGTGTCATCTAATTCAATCAAGAATTGGACAAGAAATTAATTCATACAACAATATTCCTCGAGTTCCATCATTATGGGATATCATGGCCAGTTGATTAAGCAGTCTCAGATAACGGTGAGAGGCCGACAATCGATTGATTTAAACCTTGCAAGGTAAACCCAAACACACGGTAGGCTGCCCACAAAGGAACAACTTTCCCAGGCCGTTTCCAAAAATCCTCGGGTTGGGATTGAATCTTACAGTCTTGGGTGCAAGGTTAGCTGGTATACCCCGCAAGGTATCCAGTCTCACACAATACACCCCCCTTCCCGGTAGCTATCCGGTAAGGCAATTTCCAGAGTAGTAACGGTAGGATCCCGCGCCGCCTCATTAAGGTACTAGGCTTACCGGTCCCATTCCCGGCGAATGTTTAGTACGTTCAAAAGCTTAGCCCACGAAAGCCACCGGACCGGAGCCCAATCCCATGCTCTTACCACATGAGCAATCCATTTAAGGATATCTTATGATTCCTATCTAGGAACCTATTCTCGCGAGTGACGAACATCACTCGACTTCTATCGGGTCCTATAGCTTAGCAACTATCGACCTAGCATACTGGTGATAGAGCATAGGTACCTAGGGATCATGCATCTAGGGTTTCAATTCAACTCCTGAAACGTAAATGCACAATCGTAGCAAACATAATTGCATAATTTTAAAAGACGGGGTTAATGACCCGGGGCTTGCCTTCGATCGCAAGGATGGCCTTGGGCCCTTCTGGACTTGGGTCCAGGTCTTGAGCTACGTCCACGCACTGCAGCTCTTTGTCGGCACCTTCGTTTCCTCCTTCCGGCACGAGCGTACGTCTACTGGCGGAAGGATCTACACGAAGATGCAAATGCAAGATTTATTTGACAGTTTTTAATTTAATTAACCACAAACCATAAATGACAATCAAGGGTGTATTAGTTGAACACATTCACCTAGATAAGAATACATTTAGCATACTCTTCCAAAAAGGAACGATTTGCGATTCTTTATTAGATGTTCTTTTTGATGGTGACTGTGTACATATATATGTAAATAATTTTTAATTTAAATTCACAAGCAGTGGTGGGTGGGTACGTTTAACTTTTTAACATGATTTGCAACCACACACAAGATTAGCAAGGGTGGTTTGGTGGCTTTTCCCATTTAATGACTATTAAGCCTTTAATGACCTACATAGCTTTTATTCATGGAATTAATTGATAAAATTTAGTGGAAGGGTGTATTAACCACTAAACACCTATAACAAGCCACTGGACACACATGCGAGCTTTGGGTAGCTAGAAAATAGTTATTTTTGAAAATAACAAAAGCTAACTAGAAGGACAAGGTAAATGCACAAAAAAATAATTACTTAACAAACTGATCCAAACTTTCTCACACATGTTATATGGCTCAAAACTAGCCTAGTGGTGCAGCACATACACCTGGAACTATTGTGAAACTTGAGTTATGTATTTTCAATGAAAAACAAGCATAATTCAAGAATAATTATTTCTGGTAATTATAAAATGATTAATTCACCAGAGGTGTGTTTTGTACTTAAAAGACAGTGTGCAAAATTTGGTTGCAAAACCCTAATTATTTTTAGCTAGAAAAATCATTTATGCAGATCTGACAGAAAAGGAAAACATTTTTATAAAAAGATTTACATCATAACTTTGTGCAATTTTTGGCTCAGGAGCTAGTCATGACAAGACACACAACATATCCAAAATTTAGCTACAGAGGATGTGTAGATTTTGAGATATTGCAGATCTAGGTCTTTCACAATTGTATTTTTCATGCAAAAACTATCAGGAATTAGATCAGGCAAGAATAACAAAAGTTGTCGGATAATTCACCATGAATCCAACAAAATGGGTTTTGCGTTTTTCTGATTTATCTATGATTTTCTACACAATTTACAAGAATCAGCCAAATCACTTTATTATTGGAGTTAACCTTTTGCAGTGAAGCCCCCGGAAAGAATTTGTGTTTCGCAATGTAGTCCCTGGGGGCGGCCGGCCGGCGCGGCTGCTCGATTCCGGCGAGCTCGCCGCCGGACTTGGCCGGGGAGGGACGGGAGAAGGGTCTAGGGGCTAGCGGGGCTCGGTTTGGGCACTTGGCCGGGACGGTGGTGGCGCCGGCGAGCGAGCACGTCGGCGGCGGGCGGCGGTGCCAGGCCGCGGCGGCTCGGCCGTCCGGTCGAAGGGCGGCTCGGGAGGAACTGCGGGCGGTGGGGCTTAGCTCCTGGAGAGGCTAGGGAGGTGGAGGAGCCTTGAGAACACTCGTGGTCGGCCGGGAAAAGGAGCTCGCCGCGGCTGCTCGGTCGGCACCGGCGGTGGCTCGGTTCGGCGGGGAGGTGGGCGTTCGCCGCGGCCAGGGGAGGGGGATCCCTTTTATGGCGACGTGTAGGCCCCCTAGCGACCAGTGGACTGGCGGAGAAAGCCTCGGGACGCGTGTGCGCCGGACGACGGATCACGGGCCGCCGATCCTTTGCGTGCACGTACGGCGGCTCGGTTTTCAGGGCGTTCCCGGTGTCCAAGGTCTCGAGAAGCGCGTAGCAGCCTTGGGAAGGCGCGGCCTGCCTCGGAAACACGCGCCGGAAGGTCCGGACGCCGAGGCGGCGGTGGCCCGTGGCGGGGCGCGCGCGCGCGCGCCGGCGCGCTGGCCGGCGCGTCGTCGTGGCGCGGCCTTGCCCTGGCGCTGCATGTTTCGGACTGAACCACTTTGAGCGCGAATTTCTCTCAAAACTCGAATACAAGTGCACGAAGTGATGAATACAAAATTTGTAGATCTAGCTACCCTTTACAACTTTTGTAAAGGCCGTCTAGTGTTTTTCTCGACGGATTTTGCAGGAACGTCGTGCCAGCATTGAATGCCGGCCTGTCCCTGTGAATAGGAGGTACTGTCGGTCGATCGAGTTTTTCACCAATTTCCACCCAAAATTTGAAATGCCAATCTACATGAAAGTTGTGTCCCTTAACAAGATTGACAACTTTCATAAAGGTAGATTTTGAAGTGTTTAGGTGAATTTTGGTGAACGCGGCAAAAGTTCCGGAGGACATTCGCTGACGTCAACGGTTAAGCCGGTTCTCACCGTGTCTTTGGCCAAGGGTCCACTACGCGTGTGTGTAGGCTTGGTCAAGGGGTTCATTAGGGTTCATTGGCGAAGTTTTCGGGGTGATGACCCAGGTTGACCTAGGTTTGACCGATGTTTGACTGGTTTGACTCGGCTGATCCGGTCATTAGCGTTAATGACGGTAATTAAAAACCTGGGGCGTCACAGTCTACCCTCCTTAAGAAGAATCTCGTCCCGAGATTCGAAACTACAAGAGGAGGTGAGGAGTGGTTCTGGGATAGAGGTGTTACCCAAGAATTTCAGTTGGCCTTGCTCCACTTGAGGACTTGGCTTGTTGCCATGGTTGTCGATAGCAGATCCGGGGTTCTGTTTGTGTTGCTGGGGGTTCTGCTGTCTGGGGTTCGGGCACTCCTTTGCGTAATGCCCGGGTTGTATACAATTGTAGCACAACCGGGGTGGGACTTCTCCGGGCTTGGAGATCTGTTGCTATGCTTTCTTGATAAGGCGGAGCCTCTTCCTCTCCTTTTTCCTTTTTAACTTCGTGGCTCGCGAAGGTGTTGCACTAGCAGGGAGTTGAGTGGCTTTGCTAGTGTCACATCTTCGTTTGCCCTTGTGCGGACGGGTCTCCGTACAGGTAATTTCCCACTCACTTACATCTATCTCAGATAATACTCGCTTGTTGCCTCTATTTGCCCTCTCTTCTGCTCTGAGATCCATTGGTAGTCGAGAAGGTGGTAATATTGAGTCGGAGGCTTGGGGCTGGTCTCGGTTAACATATTCCTCCAACAGATTGAACAAACGGGCTTGTTTGACCATAGAGGCAGATAAGGACCGAGAGAGACCTGGCCCGCATAACTATTCCGATATGGTTTCCCATAACGTCCTTGGATGATATCGGACACCATCTGGTTCAGCATGGAATTCTGCCCTTCCAACAGTTGAGTTGCGCCAACAATGGCGTTTATGTCCCTCTGGGTCAGTACTTCGGGTGAACAGGGCTTGGAAGGTTGGATCTTCTGTTGCATCGGTGGCATTAGCTGTAGTTGTTGAGCCATCCGTTGTTGTGCTTGCAGGAGTTGGCACAACACTTCGGTATGTGCTGCTATGAAAGCTTCGGTCAACATCGTGGGTGGCGGTAGCGTAAGATCACCACTACCCGATGCATCAAAACCATAGGGGTTATTCCATGCCGTTCTGAACATCTGAAAATTTAAGTCCCTAATTAGTACGTGCTCCGAATCTCACCCAGAAACTTATAATTCGAACATACTCTACGAGACTCGTTCATGGTAAGCAATGCAAACCGGACATCCAAACAGTCACAACTATCATCTTGGTAAAGCTTTGTCTACACACCCCATGATCGGGAATGCAGATGGAACAAAAAGGTACAAGGTGCTTTTCCTTACTACCTCATCGCCGTTCATGAGGAAGCGGACGATGAATGTGCACATGCACAGCTAATAGCAGACATAATCCTCCTACGATACAGAGGTACATCCCTAACAATGTCCAGCAAAAGGACTCGAGCTCTTCCGAAGACGGAGTCATGGGTGGCAGCTTGGCTTGAATCCTTCTTTCAGTCTACTCTGAGCTTTCTCCTCGACGTCGGGAACGAACACGGGAGAACAGCTTGCTCGAGAATAACGAAATAGATGGGCGAGATGCTTTAGTGGTCGTGTAGCCAAGGCTAGCTGGAGGAAGAACAAGAACAGTGATAATGCCGAGCTCGGATGGAAATGGAGCTTTCATGTCGGCGGTTCCAGATAAAAGGTTCCATTTTATAACCGTTACGGGGCTGTAACGGTCAGTTGACCATCCAGGTATCTGGTGTAGACAACACGGGGCTCAACAAGGTCAGCTCGTGGGGGTCTCGGCGTCGCGAATACGGTTGCGGGAATCGATGGTAGAGCGACGTCATGGCGTCGTACGGTCGTGACACTGATGTCGATGGGGCTCAATGGTCTAAATAATCGACCGTGATGGGGAGCAAAACGAGAAAAGCTCATGGTACAACGCTTTACGTTTGTGATAGCATCAAAGAGAAGTGTAGCCAAGGCTTCGATCGATCCTGGGCGTACGTCCTTGCTCGATTCTGAGGACTTGAAGGTTATGAGCACGGACCAAGAATGAATACACGATGGATGACTTCTCCACATTGACTATTCAAGAACCTTGACTGCTCAAGAGAACTTCTACGTCTAGTGCTTCCGCTTGGCTGGCAGGAGGGAAAATTGATGTTACAAGGTCATCGAGATATGCGGCAAGAGACCAAGTCGACGGAGATTTCCACAGGACCATTATGAGGAAAAGGAAGGCTAATAAAAGAGTTCCCAAATTTTCTTGTACGGATAATGGCTTTATGCGGAAACTTCAGAATAGGCTTGCTCACACCTTTACTTATTTCACAAATTTGGGGTTTCGGCAACTCATTATTTTGAAAGTGCAATACTCTTCAAGTTGATGCGATGCATATGCTTGTGAAGACACTATGCACACGCTCGTGCGGTATGGTGCTCACGATGCACGTTAGAATGACTCGGTTACCCATATGCGTTAGTGATTGCAAGGGCAATCAAACGTAGGGAGAGGATCTGTGTGACGAGTTGCTATCTCACAACCAAGATACCTTAGCGCGCTCCTAGTGGCAGTCGGGTGGCTGCAGCACACACGATGCCCTAGGCTCCGTCGCGGCACCTTTGGCTATGGGCTAACATTGTCACCAATCAAGAGAGGTAGAGTAGGAGTACGGGGTTTTCATGCGAATGCACATTAGTATACCCATGCTTCCCAAATGCATATGCGATGCAGTGCATGCTCAAAAGCAACATTTATTTTAATTCTAAAACACATGGTTGTGAGCAAGACCAAAAGAATAAGTTCAGGACTGAGGAATCGATTGGATTCTTGATTGGCACGAAGTTCGTGGAGCACAGAACTTGACGGTTCACAACTAGCATAAATAATGCCTTACGAACATTACTGCTGAAAGAGATGTTTAATTCAGGCATTACATTGATGCGGGTTTTCAGAATTACCAAACAACACTTGGGGATACAATGCAGGCTAGCTGCAACAACAAGGTTCCTAGTTCAACCGACCGCAATAGATAACCCAACATGGTTATTGCGCATGAGGGTTCCTTACAAACACTACACTCCTACGACTCAGAACTTTTATTTCCAACGGACCAACTTCCTAAGGTGGGATCTTACACGCTGAAAGTCTACGGTGACTCGGGTCCAGACTCAATTCTAGATTCACCTTGGATATCTTCAGCATCTTCTTCTCCTGCTGGTCCAGGAATGACAGGTTCTGGGGGTGGAGCTGCTATAGTTTCCAGTTGATTCTCTAGTTCAAGCATATACTGGTCGTTATGCTGCAACAAGAAATTCTGCTCATGTATAATCTCCGTTAACTCTTGTATCTTTGCCTCGTCCTTGCGTCTTTCCTTCTTGAGAGTAGCTATCATTGCTCGGGCTTCCTTCAACGCTTGAGCTGAACACTCCACTTCCTTAACTTTGTATCTATAGATTTGGTGTCTATAGAATACGCTTTCTCCCACCATCCGTCGTTAGGTGTCGTACATGGCTTCTGAAAAGCGGACTGAGGTGACAAGATCAGGACTATAGTGAGAGTTACTCTGGGCTGGAAGGATAGTTTCTCGTTCGCCACCCGGTGCAATGTGTCGCTCAGGTACCGGAATTACTTTGGCGACAGAGTTGACTATCTCGGCAGGGTGCCTTCCACAGAAAGTTGTGAGTGCTTCGAGAGCAGCCTTCTGCACCGTGTCGGACAAATTTCTCCCGTGTGCCATACACTCCCATTCTTCCCAAGCAGGATTGGTCGGGCACACTGAAATCTTCACCTTCACTTCGCAACGGAGGAGTTGGCCTGTGGTCATGACCTCACGTGTCGAGTACTCCGGGTAAGTGGTGTACCCAAAGTCCTTCAGGGTGTCCCACAAAAGTGCAGGAAATCCACCCTCCTCGAGGTAATTCACGAGAGTCCATGATTCCACATCAGCCGACGTAGAGCCAGCGTGGTCCATCTGGACGTAATGACAAAAGTGAGAATCAGTCGGGTGCGAGTGTACAAAGGTAACTCGATCCACGAATTGGGTAAGGGTTAAGGTATGGGGTAATTATGTATACTAAGATCCTACGTATGCTGAACTCGAACAAGCAGGCATACCAAATGGTGCAAGGTTCTGGTAATCGGAAACCGAACTTCCTAACTCAAACCGGAGTCCAACACTTCTCAAATTTGCGGCGTAACTTAGCAAGGTTCTGAAACTCAAGTTGGGTACGCAAGGTCGAGCCAGAGGATTAGGAAGGTGCTCAACCAGGCAAGATTTCAAAAGGTTCTAGGGGGTGTCAAAACAAGGGTTGACTACCGAGCATAACTTGAGATAGACGAAAGCTATGGTCACGAGCTTTTGCGGGCAGGAACTAGATTAGACGTGGAGCAACTTAAGTAGAGATCACCTAGACAAAAGATTCTTGGACAAGAACAGCAATCTAAGCAACAACTCTAATAAATTTAAGCATGACAACACATCTACACCTAAAGAGGCTAAACAGGATAAAACACACTACCACTATTTTTTCTTAGAGAGCACGAAAACAGACATGAGTTTAGTTTAGGTTTTTCCCATGACTTTTAGCATCATCCAAGACGTCCTATTCATTCTCACAAGGCATCCAAGCCAAACTCGGAGTTAGCGCCGGTGGCATGGCACATACACGTATCTCCCTATAATAACTAGTCGAGATCTAGTCGATGTTTACTTAACGACTTACGAAACGAGGTTAGTGTACCTGCAGAAGATCACAGAACACAACGAACCTTTCATGCCAGCACTCATGAAAGCGTCCACATACATTACCGTTCACTATAGAAACGGCATCCATGCGTTAAGCCGCTGTCACACCTGATTTTCAGAAGAAAACCAAATGCATCTCATATGTGTGCCAGGATCAAGTTTACACATATATGATAGACGTCATGAGTGAAATATCAATAAACATCAATAAAAACGTACAAGAGTTAAACCATTACAGTATCTCTTTATTACACTCAGACGTTAGACTCGAAGGTCTTTACAACGATCAAACGATAACTATGAAGACGTAACTCCATCTTCATCTTCCACGAGCATCCGACCGGGGGCACGCAAGCCTCGAACTCCTCGTAGTCGCCGAAGTGCTCTTCTCCGTTGTTCTTCTCTCGAACAGCGGGTAAACAAGGGTGAGCACACTTATGGTTGGAGCTCGGCAAGTGGGGGAAAGATGCAAGGCCATCAAGGATAGGCTAAGAGTTTTGCTGTGGTTAGCATTTCAATGTTGGTCAAATTTTATTAGCAAGCACCTAATTACTAGGTGTAAGTTTATACCAACCCACTTAAGCATTTAGGAAAGCATCTCCTCTCAAAAACCCACAAGAAACCACGATTTAGTTCCATCTTCAAGTTTATTAATCATGTGAGGGTCCAGGCCGCTCTTGACCGTGAGCACGGTCTGTCATAACGAGTTTTACACTCGAGAGGTTGTACACTTTCACCACAAGTCGCGTAAAAGTCCCGAAGAACTTTGAACCCAACCATGTTGTGCAAAAGTAGGCACAATACCACACTTCCGAGGTGTGGTTGCATAGGGACGCTACGAGGCCTTTACAAAGAGTCCTCCTATGTGTATTAGTCCATATTAGCACGCCTAGAGGCTATCTTTCGTACCCTCTCTCTACCCTCGGACTGGGGTAAGCCTAGAAGAGCACTTCCGTTCCAAAACCTGTCCAGAGTAGAAGAGTCATAAAAGCATTCCTCCATACCCCAAGCTACTAAGGCTAATAGCCACACAAGACTTCCCTAATTAATTGGCCAAGACAGAGCCATATGTCTTGTGGTTGCACTGTTTTCCTGGGTGGTTCTCCATGTTCCGATTAAATCATATATGATCTTGTTATTAACCATAGGCACACACACATATAAATATATCACCAAAGTTATCATGATCATCATTCAACATATTGCAAAAGATTCATTTAACCTCCCCAAGTTATAGCAACTAAGCATTTCTACCCAAAACATTTATTTAAAAGGGTTGTCCAAGGTAGAGGGATAAAAGTCTAGTCATGTCCTTAAAAAGGTGATTTCCCATCAAATTTATGCATAGCAACATTTAAATGTAAACTTAGTTATCATGCAAGTTGTGTGGGACAAAATAGAATATGCAGGGGGAGAAATCCACTTGCCTTCCTTGCTTAAACACTGGGGTTCTTCTTCTTCAAACACTTGCTCTTGATCCACTCCAAGCTGACTCGCTCACTTGAAGCGGCACGATGTCTACGAGCACACAAGAAAACATACAATAAATAAAACAATACACCAAGCATGAAAAGCTTAAAGAGAAGACAAGGGTTGGCTCTAGGAACGCGAACACAAAAGCACTAGGAACTATCGGGAGCTTTGGATGATCACAAACAAGAGCTAGATATGTGCTTGATATCTTTTAATTAAGTAAAATCATGTGTATAGGTTATTTCAAAGAAATACCCTATTAATAATTAAGCAAGTTATATTTGTATTTAAAAGACGATGTAAGCCTAGTTCAATTTTATTTATAAATATTCAAGTATGATTTATGCAAATTAAACATTTAATTTAAAAGAAGCATGTAAAAGCATCTAGGCGTTTATCTTTATATTCCGAGTTAAACTAACCAAATTACAATTTAAAAACACATTTATATTCATATTAATCAAATTAACAATTTAATTAAGAAAACTCGAGATAAACCTATATTGCTTTTATATAGGAAGCATATTGCATAAGCATTACTCAAATTAAGTTTTGATTACAAAAACCGAGGTACACATCTAATTAGCTTTTAATTATAAGAAATATTTAACTATTATTAAGCATATTAACTTTCTTATGAAAACACGTGTTGAACGCTAATTAGATTTTAATTAGAAAAGCATGCATAATAAGATTTAATCATATTTAACATTTAAATAAATTATAAAACAAAGAACATGTACAACATTGGTCCTATCACGTAGTTTTAGTTGATATGAGCCTAACGCAACTTGAAACGGTGGAAACAGAGCTAAAACGCACAAGATACGGCCAAAACAAGGTTCCAAAACTGACGAGCTTGAAAAGACGGTCGCGTGGACACCAAGAACGCTTAAAACGGAGCTAGGACGGAAAAGATATGGCTAAAACAAGTTTCAGGGGCTTTTCTGCGAAGAAACAGGGCTTCCGGGGGCTTAACTGCAAGAAACCAAGGGCTGAAACATAATTATGCATATAAACCTAAGGTCTATAGCACAAAAGGTTAATTCTAGGATCTCGAGTGGGATTTCCAGAGAGATCAAGGGCTTAAACGATAAAAACAGGACCTCTTTGTGATGATGTTTATAGGTGGAAGGGTGTGGTTACGATATTAGAAAAGTCAGGGGGTTTTCTGCAAAATAGCCGGCGGGGCTCTTGGTGGACCGGGGCTGGGCGCGATCTGCGCCGTTGATCACACATCGGGCGGCGGTCGCAGCCGTGGACCAGCGCCATGGACTGGGTCCACTGGTCCATGGTGGACCGGGCCAAGGGGTTATGCCCCGATTTAATCTGGGTTGTCCCCTATGGATCGGGCGGCTCGCGTCGCCTACATGCGATGGAGCCGCGGCGGGCACGCCGGAGGGAGGCGGCGCGCGGTGGAGCAGGCCGAGCTTGAGCTCTAGGTCTCGATTTGACGCGCGAACAGGCTCTACACGAAGAGAGGAGAGAGGCGAACTAACTCAAGGGCTCAGGGAGGTGACCGGGGTGACGGCGGAAGCACCACGGCGGCCGTGGCGTGCGGCGCAAGGCCGGCGAGCGGTGATGGGCGCTACGACTCGGTTTGTGCGAAACAAAAGGGAGGATGAGGTTCCTTACCTTGCTGTGATGCCCAGGGTGAAGCGAACGGAGGTGGGGGAGGCGCGTGGAGGCGAAGATCGACCGTTGACGGTTAATAATTGTATCAAAGTTCGTTCGTGACTCGCAAGCGTACAAGTCTCCCGTCGTAGTCAAGGGACCCTTCTTCCCTCGAGTGGTGAACCCAAGGTATCGAATCCGTGGAACAAATGTGTGACGCAAGACTTAATCTATTAAAACCAAATAACCGCAATCTTCAATAAAGAACCTAATGCATCTAAGTAAAAGACACAAAACGAATCTAATCTACTAAAGACCGGAGAAAACAAAGTAAGATTGGGTAGATAAACCGATCTAGAGGGATCGGGGTAAGCCTTTTGTTGAAGTTCCAAGCAAGAGAAGAAGTAGCAAATCGAATCTTAATAAAAGCCTCTTTAAATCGTGGTTTCCCGTCCAAATCCGAAAACATCCGCCTTTCGAGACCCCCGTTCGTCACAACGTATCCCTATTCATGCGGGGAGCTTAGGGCGAGTCAAAAGACAAGTCGAGATTCTTTCGGAAGATCCGGCGTGTACCTCTAGCCACCGCGGCTACAAGAACACCCTATGTAATCTATCTCGAGAATAGAATTGAAATAAGCAAAGCCGATCGAAAAACGAAATCTTCGAGGAAACACTTGATCGCTGAGAAAAGATTCAACTTGATAATTCAACTATAACAATGATACATACACAAGATCACCACCGGGATCCTTCCTTGATCTTGCTTCTAGCTCGGGAACTCCGACGTGGTCTTCCGTGCAAGGTTCCCACGTCGGCTAGGGGAACCCTAGTCAACTAGCTCGACCCTCTCCTCTCCTAGATGGTGTCCCTCTCTTCTCTCGCTTCTCGGCGGCCGAAGACGAAATCTCCTCCTCGTGGCTCTCGGTCGGGGGACTATAAATAGCTCGATTGGCGGCTAGGGCAAAGGAGGACGAATTTGGGCCCTAAATGGGCTCGGGGCCGACCGGACCGGGGCCGGCCGGCCCGGGGCCCATTTAGGCCCGGCCCCCGCGGGCTCCTTTGCCCGAGGTCGGTTCCCTTGCTTCCCGGATGCTTCCCCCTTCGCATGTAGGTCCATGTCGTCGGTTTCTCTCCGAATTGGACTCAACTCCTTGTCTTGCAAGATTCAAGACTTTTCGGTCGGGTCCCCGGAGTCCGTCGTCTTCTCGGATCAAGTCCCCGGTTTCTTGGAGTTAATTTTGCTTCATTGCATGACTTGTTCGAGACTTCAAGGCCTTGTCATGAGGTGCTTGATGAACTTATCCCGAAAGTCTTGCATTCAACACTAAAACCCCGCATAAACATTAAACTCCAAAACCGACATGCACACGTGAACTTGTTATACCACGGGGGTTAGTACCAATGGATAAGGTATAAAACTCATGCCAACACCGAAGGTAAACTCATGGCTAGGTTGACGGATTTTCACCGTCAACATCTCCCCCATGCTTAAACCTTGCTCGTCCTCGAGTAAGCCTTCGATGGATATCATCATTGCTAAACAATGTTTAAACTTTGCACTTGATTACACATGAGAAAACATAATGCTCTCAAAATTTTAATTCATTAAAGTTCCATAATGTGCTAGCCTTCATCTCTACGGAGGGTAGATTCTCATTAAGCTTATCCCACAAGTATTAACATGCTCACAAAGTTTTAAATAGATCTCAGAATTTTTGAAATAAAGAGCGAGATAAAGAAAAGCTAAACCAAATTCACAAATTTAAATCATCTCATGCATTGCTCATGAACTCTCATCTCGCTTGTCTCTCAAGCCTATATATTCTACTCCTTTCCCTCTCATATATATGTGGTAAGCTTTATATGGAGCTTTGGGAAAGTTTAGTCCTAACAAGATTTTATAAATGAGGTGTTGTCAAAACAAGACAAGCTTCTCATGGTCTTACCGAGACTCGTAAAAAAGGTCATTGGAAAATAATGTTAATCAAGGAGGGGAAAGAGAAAAATACACACACTTTTAGATGAGTGGACATGTGCAAATGGCAAAGAGTGATCCCGAGGCACAAAAGAAGTCCTCGTTATCGGATTGCACATGGCTGGGAAAATGAGAATGGATCTTTTTAACTTGAAGCCTTGAATGCACTTTTAGAGAGCTTAGGGAATTTACTTTACGCACATTTTTTTTTCTTTCTCATATTTCTCATTCTTTTCTTTCTTTCATTCATTCATTTTTTTCCTCATCATATATTCAGCCCATGACTTCCACAATGAAGTTTTGATTTTTTATACCTTGAAAGTCATGAGTATCGCTGGATTTTTTTCTTTCATCATTTTTTTAAAAATATTCCCCTTTGAACTCTAAAACTGCACCGTACCTACCTCCTCCCCCATGCTTAGACGTTGCTCGTCCTCGAGCAAAGAGGCGAAAAATAAGGTAGGTACCGGAATATTTTTCCTAGGAGAGATACTTGAAATCTTCAACGTTGGCACCGTCTTGCGATCTTCCTTGAATTGATGATCCATTCTCAACGATAGGTTGTGGTCAAGGAGGTAATCACAAAAAGATGATAATTGGTTTAAGGGTGGATATCCGGCGAAGTTTGTGAGATCACCGATGCGGGGATACACAATGCACGGATAAAAGGCTAGCAAAAAGATAGATACGCAAAAACGGAATGACCAGCTTCTTAGTCTCGGGCCAGAGAAATCATGGCCCGCAATAACGCACTCAAAAATAAATCTTGTACACTAAGGTTCATGCACTCAAATATATATAAGGCTTTGGATAGGTTGAGCAACACACAAGTGATATTTGTGACAAGGTTAGCGATATTTTTGAGCATAAAAGACATCTTTAATCTATTCATAACTTGAGAGCACATAAAACACTATGGGTCTTTATCTTAATCATAACCTCCGCTGAAAATTAAGCTAGCATTTAAATAAATTCAGATCTGTATTTTTAAGAGAGCACTAGCTTAAACATGCATAAAACAATTACAAAGATGAACAAAGCTGCAATTTTAATCATATATCATCATGGCACGAATTTTGTAACTTTTCCAATGATAAAATCAAGGTGGTGTCTTTATTAATGGTGACATCAAGTTGAAATACACACTGAAAATAAACAAACATGCTTGCTGAAAATTAAATAAAAACAGAAAATACTACGCAAACACACATAAGCAAAAGCTGAAAATTACAGAGAAAAAGAAAAGAAAAGAAAACTAAAGTTCCTAAGCCTTCTAGTCCTCCGCCGGTGGTTGATGTTGATAGTCTTGATAATAATACCCTTGCTCATAATATGGTTGGACGCTTCCTCCGTCGAATTGATTTGGCTCCACAAGGTGAAGGCGTCCAAGTTCAAAGGCAATATTTGCGTTGCCTTCACCGAGTTGGGCTGCGTTAGATTGGATGGCTGCGATGTTTTGAGCATTTCTTGCAGCATACCCTCCAATAATGGCCATGCTTTGTTGTGGTTGGGGATGATGAGCGTAGGACTCCGCGAAGTTAGCGTTGGGCACAACATAATTTTGTGGGGGTACCGGTGCACCACCCCCCCCCCATGCTTGTTGTTGTGACCCTCCGTAATAACTTGGCGGAGGAGGAACTCCGCCGAATGGTTGCACATTGGGTTGTGCTCCACTCGCTTGTGCGGAGGATGTTCCCTCCTCTACGATTCTTCCTCTTTTGTTCTTCCTTGCAGGGACAAGTAGCCCCTCTTCCAACCAATCTTCCCTTCCTTCGGTGAAAAGCCTAAGCCTCTCATTCGGAAGGGGTAGGTTCACTATGGCCAACCGATAACCTCCTCTCTCATCTCCACTAATGTACTTGCCTTGCCGCAAGTACTCAAAACCGAGAGAGGTACCACGCAAAAGGTGAGCGGGGTTTCTTGCGATCCCCGCCGCAAGGAAAAGGCCAACATGGAGAGGTAACACCCCGAACCAATATTACCCGCCCCCGATGTTGCTTCACAACACCAACGGTTGATCATGAGGTAAGAGGGGTCTATTGGCCGCCCGGCAATTAAAGCCGAGTATAGCCAATTCAACTCCGTGTCGGTCACCTTTGTTTCCTTCATCCTCCCCAATACCCTCTTGCACATCCAAGAGTGAAATATCCGGATAATGGGGTTGCGGATGCAATTGCGTTGTTGATGGGCTTCTCCGGAGATCATGTTCCGAAACCCGCCAACATGTCGGGTGGCACGTCAACTTTCTCCGGAGCTCCCTTGTGGAATCCAAGCAGCTCCCTAACGTGCTCGTAGGGAACCACTTGCTCGATTCCCTCCAAACGGAATGACAAGCTTTGCACCCCATCATCATCAACGATGGGTGCAATAGTCATCAAAATTTCCAAGGCGTAACCCAAATGGGTGTCCACCGATATTCCGTTGGAGAACCGCACCCATCCGAGGTGCCCCAACATATAGTATATGTCGGTGCAAAAACCCAAGGTGTAGAGTGCTTGGTCGTCGAACTCGACGTTTGGCACAAGCCTCTTCTCAAGATTGGCGAGCCTCTCCTCCTCCTCCGCCGACAAGATGATGAAGCCGTACGAAGATTGTGTCGGGGGTGTAAGGAGGTGGTGCGGTTGAGCGAGTCGATCGTCGTGGTGGCGCGGGCTGCTCCTCCGTGTGCCCACGAGGTTCGGTGAACCTCATGGAAGTGCTTCTCGCAGCTCTCATACCACCAAGGAGGAGAGCGTCGTTCCTCCTCGGTGGTGCCGTGTCCGTCTCCATGCTCCGGGAGACTCGGAAACCGAGTGCCTCCTCGAAGACGTGGTTGATGACGGCTTGGACGACGACGAACTCTTCTTCTTGGAGAAGAGACTTGTGGTCTTCTTCCACATGGTTGCTGCACTCTTTCTTCAACTAAAATTCCGGGTTGCAACCGGTAAACTAAACACTTAAACTCTTTGCTTCGGATGTGGACTTTGAGTGGATTAAGGATGTGGATTTTTCTTGAGCTATCAAGCTTGGGATGGTTGGCTAAGTCTACGGAGGTTCCGAGCACACAAACTTGAACACACAAACAAGGGAAGGAGAGGGAAGCTTGCTCGCGTAAAACGGGCGCCGGGGGGCTCCTTATATAGGACGGGCCGGCCGGCACGGGCCGGCCGGCCCGGGCTCCTCCGGCTCCTCCTCGGCGCGTCTTTCTCCCAAAGACGATCATTTCGCCTCTCGCAACTTTCCCCGTCCGCGTGCTCCACGAGTTGCACCGCCCAAACGCTCTCGTCCACTCCTTTTCTTGAATTATTGGTCCTCCCACTTGATGCTCCATGCTTTGGGTCATGTCCATGCTCCCTAGCTCCACTTGCTTCACATGCCACCATGAAAATCCTGCAAAGTTGATGCTTGCTGCCCACCATGCTTGTCCTTTGCATGTGGAATTGGTGAAAGTTGATAAAAGGGAATCCAATGGTGCATGCATGATTAATTCAAACTAATTGCCTCCATTTAGGTGTGTTTAAGGTTAAGCACTCCTCTAATTCGAAATTTAAAATATTTTTCAGAGCCATGCAAGAGCTCAAACATAATTTTAGATAAGTTTTTAAACCATTAAAAACAAATGTAAGTCGAAAATATTTTTCGACTACGTCGATTTCGGTCTCACCGGTAAAGTTTGCTTTCATCGGTTGAGAGCGAACGTTTTCCCGGCTTGATCATGGGGGCATAGGTTTAGGTTCTAATTTTGGCTAAATAAGAAAGATTTTGAATAAAACAAAGTTAGAAGAGGCTTAGAAAAATTCTAATCTAGAGAAACCAAGGATAAAGATTTTTAAAAACCAACCAAAAGCTTTGATTTCTAGGTTCACGCGAGTCCTACCACGTGCTGAATTTTATTAACACTTAAACACAAATCGTGGCTCTACTCGTGTGGTTTTAGCATGAAAAATAAGTCAACCTCAGCACCATAATGAGGGTGAAAGGTTGAGTTAAGGTTCTGAAATTATTTGGTTGAGGGGTTTCTCGAAAAGAAAAGAATCAAACAAGCACATAGGAGGGTTCATGCAAAGGGTTTATGATAAAGCAAACATTCAATCAAGAATTATGTCTCTAATATTGTTCAACCACTTCTAAGTCTAATGTCTTTGCGTAATAAAACTCAAAAACTAAATTATTAAAAATACTCGAAAAACCTGAAATCGGGTTGTCCTCCCGGTAGCTTATTCTTGACTTGACTTGACGAAACGGGTTGCCTCCCGCCTAGCGCTTCGTTTATAGTCTATAGCTAGACTTCTTCACTTGATCACTCCGGATCAATGCTCTTTGCGGGCGTTGCAATCTTGTGTACCCACTTCCGCACCATCTTGGGCGCGGGCTTGACTTCCGACTTATTTGGCTTAGTCATTTTTTTGGTCTTCACAGGCGGCTTCTCTTCCTTTGTCTTGACGGATGCAACACCTTCTTTGATTTTTGTTACGTTCATTTTTTTCGGCTCCTTCTTCTTTTTCAGCCCCTCCGTTTGTTTTGGTTCTCCCTTCACTCCAATCATGTTGCATGCCTCAATCCTTGGACGGAACTTGAAGGAACTCCTTTCTCCGTTGATATCGAACATGATCTCCCCCTTGCCAACATCAATAGTTGCTCCCACGGTCTTGAGGAACGGCCTCCCTAGGATGAGCGGCGGCTTCTCTCTCTCTCCCATCTCGAGCACAACGAAGTCGACGGGGATGAAGTGGTGTCCAATCTTCACGGGTACATCTTCAGCAATGCCTAAGGGATAGCGAATGGAGTTGTCTCCCAACTCCAAACATATTCCCGTAGGCTCCATCGGTAGGCGTAGCTTCTCGGACACATCCCTCGGCATGACGCTCACACTAGCTCCAAGGTCGCATAACGCCTTTTCGAAGTTGAAAGAACCAACTGAACATAGAATTGTAGGGCACCCGGGGTCTTTTTGCTTCTCTAGCCCATAAGCAATAGCCGCACTACACTCCTCGGACATTTTGACATGATCTACCCCGAGTGTTGCTATCTCATATTTATTTGCAAGTATATCTTTAAAGTAACGAGAATATGTAGGTACTTGTAGGGCATCTAGTAATGGCATGTTGATGCTAAGTCTACGCACAACTTCCACAAACTTCTCAAAGTGGTTGTCAAGTTTACCTCGGAAGTAGCGTGGCTTGAGTTGCGGTATCCTCGTGTCATTCTCCGGCATCTCGAATTCGGGTTCCTCGGTGACGATCCCCGTAACCTTCTCTTTAGCAGCTCCTTCCACCTCGGTGGATGGTTTAAGCTTCCTTGCTCCCGCGGAACGTTCCGGATCTTCGGTCTCCTTCCCCGAACGTGTTTGAATGGCCTTCGCCGATTCGGGACATTTGGGTTGTCCCGGAAGCTTCCCTTCATCATTAGTGAGGCGCCCCGCAAATTGTCCAACTTGCGTCTCGAGCATCTTCATCATGTTGAGCACTTGATGATTGGAACTTCCGACCTCCGTCACTTTGCTATCGATGTTCTCCAACACCTTGTCTATGGTCTTGAACTTGGTGACGGTGTCCTTGTTGATCTTAGCTTGCTCATCCATGAACTCCTTCAATTGTATACGAAGCGGAACCGCGTTAGGAATAGATGAGCTTGCATTAAATTGAGGCCTACCTTGCCCGTAGCGGAAGTTCGGCAATTCTCCCTTCCTCATGTAGTCGAGCACTTTGGCTTCCTCCGGACAATCTTTGCGGACATGGCCATACTCTCCACATTCTTCGCATGTGGACCTTGCTTCGGCGGCCTTCAAGTCTTGAGCCTCTTTCTTTTCCATCTCCATCTTCTCCAACCTCCTCATGAGCGAGTCGATCTTGCCTTCAAGTATGTCTTCCTTCTCCACTTGCAAGACTCCCTTGACGTTCCCCATGGGTTGAGCAGGTGTAGGCGCCGGATGACGCCCACGTGTCATTATCTCCGCGACCTTCTTGAATAGCGTGAAAGCTTCCGTCGGTGTAAGCTCGATGATAGATCCTCCCGCCGATGCATCGATGATCGTCCTTGACGCCATGGTGAGTCCTTGATAGAACTTTTGCACGAGGTCTTCTTTCGGGAACTTGTGATGTGGAACCGCCCGGTGTACTCGTTGAAGCGCTCGAATGCCTCCGAGATAGTTTCTGTAGGATATTGAACAAAGGTGGCAATCTTATTACGCAAGCTTTGAGTTTTACCCGGTGAGTAGTATCCCTTCATGAAAGCCTTCATCAACGTGTTCCAATTTTGCACCGTCTCCGCCGGTTGAGAGTGGAACCATTGCAAAGCCTTCCCGAGTAGTGAAAACGGAAAAAACCTTGCCCTGATTTGGTCTTGAGTCACCCCATCCATGTTGAAAGTCTGACATAGTTGAATGAATGCTTGGAGGTGAAGGTTCGGATCCTCTTTACCAGTGAAGGGTGAATGTTGCACCATGCGGATTGTTGAGGTCTTGATCTCGAACGGTCTTCCGATCTCCTCGAGGTTCAAGATTGGTAGGTCGATGATGTCCGGGGGTGCATAGCTCCCCAATCTTGCGTTCTTCCGGTGGTTGGTCACCCATTGGTGCAAGTCGATTCTCCCGCGGACTTTGAGGTGGTGAATTCTCCGGAGATTCCTGCGATCCTTTGTCTTCCGACTCCGAATCTACAAAATCCAGCTTTTTAGCTTGATGTGCTTCGCGTCTCCTTAGCCTCGTAAAGTTTTTCCGGATCATCCACAAAATTATTGGGTTTGTTGGAGAGGTAGCCGTCCATCTCCCGTTAGGGTTAGCAATAAACAAAGTATGCGGGAAAAAACTAGAAAACAAAACAAATCTATAAAGACTAGAGTTAGACAAACTAGATTAGATGTATTTTGAGGATGATCAAAATTTAATGCAAAAATAAAACAAAATCAGTACTGAAAATTACAAAAAAAAGCAATAAAAAATCAAATCTTGATCACTTGTTCCCCGGCAACGGCGCCGGAAAAAGGGGCTTGTTGACGGTTAATAATTGTATCAAAGTTCGTTCGTGACTCGCAAGCGTACAAGTCTCCCGTCGTAGTCAAGGGACCCTTCTTCCCTCGAGTGGTGAACCCAAGGTATCGAATCCGTGGAACAAATGTGTGACGCAAGACTTAATCTATTAAAACCAAATAACCGCAATCTTCAATAAAGAACCTAATGCATCTAAGTAAAAGACACAAAACGAATCTAATCTACTAAAGACCGGAGAAAACAAAGTAAGATTGGGTAGATAAACCGATCTAGAGGGATCGGGGTAAGCCTTTGTTGAAGTTCCAAGCAAGAGAAGAAGTAGCAAATCGAATCTTAATAAAAGCCTCTTTAAATCGTGGTTTCCCGTCCAAATCCGAAAACATCCGCCTTTCGAGACCCCCGTTCGTCACAACGTATCCCTATTCATGCGGGGAGCTTAGGGCGAGTCAAAAGACAAGTCGAGATTCTTTCGGAAGATCCGCGTGTACCTCTAGCCACCGCGGCTACAAGAACACCCTATGTAATCTATCTCGAGAATAGAATTGAAATAAGCAAAGCCGATCGAAAAACGAAATCTTCGAGGAAACACTTGATCGCCGAGAAAAGATTCAACTTGATAATTCAACTATAACAATGATACATACACAAGATCACCACCGGGATCCTTCCTTGATCTTGCTTCTAGCTCCGGAACTCCGACGTGGTCTTCCGTGCAAGGTTCCCACGTCGGCTAGGGGAACCCTAGTCAACTAGCTCGACCCTCTCCTCTCCTAGATGGTGTCCCTCTCTTCTCTGCTTCTCGGTGGCCGAAGACGAAATCTCCTCCTCGTGGCTCTCGGTCGGGGGACTATAAATAGCCCGATTGGCGGCTAGGGCAAAGGAGGACGAATTTGGGCCCTAAATGGGCTGGGCCGACCGGACTAGGCCGGCCGGCCCGGGCCAATTTAGGCCCGGCCCGCGGGCTCCTTTGCCCGAGGTCGGTTCCCTTGCTTCATGGATGCTTCCCCCTTCGCATGTAGGTCCATGTCGTCGGTTTCTCTCCGAATTGGACTCAACTCCTTGTCTTGCAAGATTCAGGCACTTTTCCGGTCGGTCCCCGGAGTCCGTCGTCTTCTCGGATCAAGTCCCCGGCTTCTTGGAGTTAATTTTGCTTCATTGCATGACTTGTTCGGGACTTCAAGGCCTTGTCATGAGGTGCTTTATGAACTTATCCCGAAAGTCTTGCATTCAACACTAAAACCCCGCATAAACATTAAACTCCAAAACCGACATGCACACGTGAACTTGTTATACCACGGGGGTTAGTACCAATGGATAAGGTATAAAACTCATGCCAACACCGAAGGTAAACTCATGGCTAGGTTGACGGATTTTCACCGTCAACATCGACACCGGCGATCCGAGCTCGGGCGGCGGCGGATCTCTCGGTGCGGCTCGATCCGGCCGACGAGGGAGGGCGGTCCGGGACACGAGTTAGAGCTCGAGTGAGCCTTGCACGTGAAGGAGAAGAAGGGAGAGAGAGTTAGGAGTACTCCACCGACGGCGGGATGCTTCGGTGGTCGGCAATGGTGGCGGCCGGGAGAGACCAAGGCGGCGGCACGTGCGAGGATGGAGAGGTGCGGGGTTCTAGCGGGTGCGAAAAAGAAGGTGCAGGGGCTTGAGCTCGGATTTTATAGAGGGGAAGGGGGGGAAACTGCGGCCGAGGCGATGGGCAAGGACTGGCCATTGATGGCCGTGGAGGTTTCGATTTGAATTCGGGTGAGGGGAGTAATGGGAAGAGAAATTGAAGGAGGGAAAGGAGGCAGTCGGTGCTCCAGTGCGTCTTGACGACGAGAATTGAAGGCGGAAGGGCGAGGTATGCGGGGGAAACGGCCGGGTGGGCGCGGTTGATGCGGGCGGGGGGAAGTGAAAGGGATCGGCTAGAGGTGGGAGGCGGTCCTGACATGTGGGCCCCGGCTGGCAGCGAGAGAGAAGAGTGGGGAGGAGGAAGTGGGCCGGCGGCGGGGTTGGTGGGCTCAAAGAGAAGGTGGGCCGACCGGAAAGGAAAACGAAAGAGAGGGGGGAGGAGGGTTGCTGGGCTGGGCCGAGAGGAGAGGGAGAAAGAGTTTAAGGAGGTTTTCTTCTTTTTTTTCAAAGATTTTCTTTTTAAACCTTTTCAACTTTTCAAACTTTTAACTCTTTCAAAATCTTCAAAACATTTTTAAAAACCTTTAAAGCTTTTAAAACTTCACACAAACACTCTTAAACAACATGCAAACAAAATATGATGCACAAGCACTTGTTGCCTCTAAAATTATTCAAAAGTGATATTAAATATTTTAGAGCATAATTTATTTGATAATTTATTTAATCCTTAGAAAATAAAATCTAAAACACCTGGTTGCTTATATTAATTTGGTGATGGAATTTTAGGGTGTTACAAATCTACCCCCCTTAAAAAGAATCTCGTCTCGAGATTCGAAGATATTGAAAAAGAAACTAAGGGTATTATTCTGAATCCATCTTGTATACTGAGCTCTTCCGGCAATCATAGCTCCTTCACCTACTTTCCTTAATCTTGATTCACTTTGCCTTCTTCTTTGGATAGGACAGTAGCGACAACCTCAATCATATCTCCTTGCGGGTTGGTTAAGAGCACTGACTTCTTGGCACATAGAATTATCTCGTCACATTTGCCTAACCAATCCATTCCAAGAATGACATCTATTCCATTAAATGTGAGAGCTACTAGATCAGCTTGAAAATCCATTCCCCCGATCTTAAGATTGACTTGTGGGCATACATATGCAAATTCTATTTCACCATTCGTGGATCCAACCAACAAATGTGTCTTTATAGGTATATCATGCTTTGCCACAAATTGTTCGATAATGAATGATGTGATGCTCTGGAATCAAATAAAATTGTTGCAGGCACAGAGTTGACAGGAAATGTTATCCAGCACAATACCAGGAGCGTCTTGAACTTGTTCAGCTGTCTCGTGGTTCACTTTGCCACGCACGTAATTCCGTTGACCCTTATTGATCTGAGAATTTGCATTTCCATGGTGTATCTAAGATGTTGGTTGTCCGAATCTTTGACCATTGTCTTTCTGGGGAATCTTGATGTTATGATTTGGGCAGATGCTGGCTTAGTGTCCCAATTCTCCACAATTGAAACAACCATTAGGGTGAACTGGGGACTTGTTTCGTACTGGTGCACCTGAGCGATCTCGATGATGATTTGGAACATGTGGTGTTTGTTGGCTGAATTGCTGGAACTGCTGGGTTGAATGATGCGACTGAGAATTTTGCAAATAATTTCCACTTGATTCACCAGAACTAAACTGAGAACCCTGTGATGAGCTGAAGCGAGGGCGTGTGTTGCTAGATTGCCCATGTGTCTGGAACTTGCGCTTCTGTTCACCAAGTTCCGCATGTTTGTTTTTCAGACCTATAGCTTTGTTCAGTAATGTCGTGAAGTTCGGAAAGCTGTGACTCGTAGGCGATAGTTGAGTTGCTCTATCGGACCATCCGAGAAGTGTTCTTGCCTCTTTGGGTCAGTATTAACTTCATCTGATACATAGCAGGACAACTGAGTAAACTTATCCAGATACTTGTTAACCTGCATACTGCCTTGCTTTAGAGTGAGGAACTCCTTTTGCTTAAGCTTGATCACACCAGGGAGAATGTGGTGTGCGCTAAAACCGTCCCTGAATTCCGGCCATGTGATGGTGTTACGTGCAGCATGTGCGACAATGTACGCATTCCACCATTCGACTGCTAATCCTTCCAAACAGCCTGCTGTATACAGAACCATTCTCTCGATCACTGCACTGTGTCATCTCCAACTTCTTGGTGACAGTTTTTTAATCAATCATCAGCATCCAATGGATCTGTTGAGTGGGAGTATGTAGGAGGATGGTGACTCATGAATTCCTTATGCTTGTCCACCGGTGCTGGTGGTGCTGCTGGTGGTGGCTGACTTCGCTGAGCTTGAATGTTTGATTAGTGGCGGACAGGTTTTGGATTAGCTGCATGTGAGCGGCAAGGAATTGTTGTGTTACTGGATCCATTGCTGGGTTGGGGGTGGGGGTGGTGCTTGATTCTGCTGATTAGCAATATGAGCACAGAAAACTGATAGAATGTCTTGACCTCCTCCCGATCTAAAAAAATGGGGCAACATGAACTTTCAATTTAAAACAGATTCTCGTCTCGAGATTCACAAAGGCTAGCATGATACAAGAGTTCGGGTGTTTAGCATCCAACACTGCTTATTCTTGCTTCCATATAATTCGTTTTACACAAGCTCCATATACATAATTCTTTATTCTTCACAACTTACTTTATAAATAAAACACATCATGACATATTCAATCTAAATTCATTTGTAACTGTTCATTCCTTTTCTCGACTCTGTTGATTTGCCTTCGTAGGATTTTCTTTTTTTCTTTATAAAGTGATTTGAATAGAGCTGGATCGACTCCATAATTTGTTTCTTTTCCTAAGCTTAGCCATCTCGAATCATACTTCGGGTCCTCATACACAACTTTTAATATTCTTCTCCATTTGATCCCAGGCTTCTTGGGTATTGATTTGCTTATTTTGTCTCCGCTGAGCTTTCTTCTCATATCGGTCAGTACGTTTCTTGGGACACCTGCTAATAAAATGTCCATGATATTTGCAGTAGAAACAATCTCCACTTTCTTTAATGTTTCGACGATTGCGTGGTGGATCTTCATACTCATGTTCGATCCTTGAGTCAAATGGTATTGATGTGAATTGTTCTCACATTGCTCTCGAAAATTCATTTTCCTCTTCTTACTTATGATTTCCGTAGTTTGCTTTCTAACTCAATAGCTTTGTTGATGACATCTTGCAAACTAGAATATTCATGTAAGCTTAGTATACTACGAAGGTCTTCATTCAACCCTTTGAGGAAATGTTCTCGTTTCTTTTTATCACTTTCGACGATCTTGATACGTACATAGATAACTGAATAAATTTATCCCTATACTCATTCACTGTCATTTGCCCTTGCTTCAAGTTAAGGAACTCCTTCCTTTTGAGCTTCATCGTACTTACAGGAATAAAGTGTGTTATAAAGTTGTCCTTGAATTCTTTCCAAACAATACTTTGTGGTTGCTCATGTTCGTAGATGTAAGAATCCCACCATTCTGAGGCTTCTCCTACAAGTTGTCCTGATGCAAACAAAACTTTCTCTCTGTCGTTGCATCGCACCAAGTCTAGCTCGTTCAATTGTTGTGATCCATTCATCGGCTTCTAGGTGATCCATAGTGTTACGAACATAGGTGGCTCAGTATTCCAGAACTTTGTATGTGTATCCTCCGGGTTTGGATATGGTGATACATATTGATCACATCCAAGGTTGTAACTGCTATCATTGCTCTTGCCTTGGTTGCCTTTTTCCATCTGGTTAGTGGACAAAGATCAAGATCAGAAGAGAATAAATTAAAAAGTGGTAGAATTCTTGATATCATATCCATCTTTTCTTGTTTGTAGTAATTGTGCCCAAATTGTGGTAGAGAGGGAAATATCAGGGTGTAACAAAAGAAAATTAATCATCTTTTCTTCAACTTCTTTCATGTGTTGATATCTTCATATGCTTGTAGGTTTCTTGTTGTTGATGTTGGTGTTGCTTCTAGACTTTGATCTTCTGACATCCTCCAACCAACTCGAATGGCAGATAAGGATAACCCAGATTTGAACCCAATCTATCTCTATTAACCTAACAATTTATTTCTTGTTGCATTTGTGGCCATCACTCCATAATACTACACACTCAATCAAAATTCCAAATCAAACATGAGTTCAAACGACAAACATCAACACAACGATCGTCCTCACAGAAATGTTTCTATCGAAGTTGATAAGGGGTAGGCAATCTAAGAACTTATATTAGACAACCTCGGTGGTGAAGATTCAGCCGATAGAACAAGAACCGAGCTCAGCACAGATCAAAACAAAACGATGTGTTTTAACAAGAAGACAAAGATTAAACTAGATTTTATACGTAAAATAAGTCAATTTTGAAGGATGACAGGCTTTCCAGAACATGAATCCTTACTTTTCGACCATTTTTAACTCAAGGCTGCGTCCTACGATCATGACTGTCTCGATACCACTCTGTCACACCTGATTTTCCGAAGAAAACCAAATGCATGTCATATGTGTGCCAGGATCAAGTTTACACACATATGATAGACGTCATGAGTGAAATATCAATAAACAGCAATAAAAACGTACAAGAGTTAAACCATTACATTATCTCTTTATTACACTCAGACGTTAGACTCGAAGGTCTTTACAACGATCAAACGATAACTATGAAGACGTAACTCCATCTTCATCTTCCACAGGCATCTGACTGGGGGCACGCAAGCCTCAGAACTCCTCGTAGTCGCTGAAGTGCTCTTCTCCAGTGTTCTTCTCTGAACAGCGGGTAAGCAAGGGTGAGCACACTTATGGTTGGAGCTCAGCAAGTGGGGAAAGATGCAAGGCCATCAAGGATAGGCTAAGAGTTTGCTGCGGTTAGCATTTTAGTGTTGGTCAAATTTTATTAGCAAGCACCTAATTACTAGGTGTAAGTTTATACCAACCCACTTAAGCACTTAGGAAAGCATCTCATCTCAAAAACCCACAAGAAACCACGATTTAGTTCCATCTTCAAGTTTATTAATCATGTGAGGGTCCAGGCCGCTCTTGACCGTGAGCACGGCTGTTATAACAGTTTTACACTCTACAGAGGTTGTACACTTTCACCACAAGTCGCGTAAAAGTCCCGAAGAACTTTGAACCCAACCATGTTGTGCAAAAGTAGGCACAATACCACACTTCCGAGGTGTGGTTGCATAGGGACGCTACGAGGCCTTTACAAAGAGTCCTCCTATGTGTATTAGTCCATAGTAGCACGCCTAGAGGCTATCTTTCGTACCCTCTCTCTACCCTCAGACCAGGTAAGCCTAGAAGAGCACTTCCGTTCCAAAACCTGTCCAGAGTAGAAGAGTCATAAAAGCATTCCTCCGTACCCCAAGCTACTAAGGCTAATAGCCACACAAGACTTCCCTAATTAATTGGCCAAGACAGAGCCATATGTCTTGTGGTTGCACTGTTTTCCTGGGTGGTTCTCCATGTTCCGATTAAATCATATATGATCTTGTTATTAACCATAAGCACACACACACACACATATAAATATATCACCAAAGTTATCATGATCATCATTCAACATATTGCAAAAGATTCATTTAACCTCCCCAAGTTATAGAAACTAAGCATTTCTACCCAAAACATTTATTTAAAAGGGTTGTCCAAGGTAAAGGGATAAAAGTCTAGTCATGTCCTTAAAAAGGTGATTTCCCATCAAATTTATGCATAGCAACATTTAAATGTAAACTTAGTTATCATGCAAGTTGTGTGGGACAAAATAGAATATGCAGGGGGAGAAATCCACTTGCCTTCCTTGCTTAAACACTGGGGTTCTTCTTCTTCAAACACTTGCTCTTGATCCACTCCAACTGACTGCTCACTTGAAACTGGCACGATGTCTACGAGCACACAAGAAAACATACAATAAATAAAACAATACACCAAGCATGAAAAGCTTAAAGAGAAGACAAGGGTTGGCTCTAGGAACGCGAACACAAAAGCACTAGGAACTATCGGGAGCTTTGGATGATCACAAACAAGAGCTAGATATGTGCTTGGTATCTTTTAATTAAGTAAAATCATGTGTATAGGTTATTTCAAAGAAATACCCTATTAATAATTAAGCAAGTTATATTTTTATTTAAAAGACGATGTAAGCCTAGTTCAATTTTATTTATAAATATTCAAGTATGATTTATGCAAATTAAACATTTAATTTAAAAGAAGCATGTAAAAGCATCTAGGCGTTTATCTTTATATTTCGAGTTAAACTAACCAAATTACAATTTAAAAACACATTTATATTCATATTAATCAAATTAACAATTTAATTAAGAAAACTCGAGATAAACCTATATTGCTTTTATATAGGAAGCATATTGCATAAGCTTTACTCATTAAGTTTTGATTACAAAAAAACCGAGGTACACATCTAATTAGCTTTTAATTATAAGAAATATTTAACTAGTATTAAGCATATTAACTTTCTTATGAAAACACGTGTTGAACGCTATTTAGATTTAAATTAGAAATGCATGCATAATAAGATTAAATCATATTTATCATTTAAATAAATTATAAAACAAAGAACATGTACAACATTGGTCCTATCACGTAGTTTTAGTTGATATGAGCCTAACGCAACTTGAAATGGTGGAAACAGAGCTAAAACGCAAAAGATACGGCCAAGACAAGGTTCCAAAACCGACGAGCTTGAAATGACGGTCGCGTGGACACCAAGAACGCTTAAAACGGAGCTAGGACGGAAAAGATATGGCTAAAACAAGTTTCAGGGGCTTTTCTGCGAAGAAACAGGGCTTCCGGGGGCTTAACTGCAAGAAACCAAGGGCTGAAACATAATTATGCATATAAACCTAAGGTCTATAGCACAAAAGGTTAATTCTAGGATCTCTGGTGCGGCTCGATCCGGCGACGAGGGAGGGCGGTCCTGGGACACGAGTTAGAGCTCGAGTGAGCCTTGCACGTGAAGGAGAAGAAGGGAGAGAGAGTTAGGAGTACTCCACCGACGGCGGGATGCTTCGGCGGTCGGCAATGGTGGCGGCCGGGAGAGACCAAGGCGGCGGCGCGCGCGAGGATGGAGAGGTGCGGGGTTCTAGCGGGTGCGAAAAAGAAGGTGCAGGGGCTCGAGCTCGGGTTTTATAGAGGGGAAGGGGGGGAAACTGCGGCTGAGGCGATGGGCAAGGACCGGCCATTGATGGCCGTGGCGGTTTCGATTTGAATTCGGGTGAGGGGAGTAATGGGAAGAGAAATTGAAGGAGGGAAAGGAGGCGGTCGGTGCTCCAGTGCGTCTTGACGACGAGAATTGAAGGCGGAAGGGCGAGGTATGCGGGGGAAATGGCCGGGCGGGCGCGGTTGATGCGGGCAGGGGAAGTGAAAGGGATCGGCTGGAGGTGGGAGGCGGTCCTGACATGTGGGCCCCGGCTGGCAGCGAGACAGAAGAGTGGGGAGGAGGAAGTGGGCCGGCGGCGGGGCTGGTGGGCTCAAAGAGAAGGTGGGCCGACGGGAAAGGAAAAAGAAAGAGAGGGGGAGGAGGGTTGCTGGGCTGGGCCGAGAGGAGAGGGAGAAAGAGTTTAAGGAGGTTTTCTCTTTTTTTCAAAGCTTTTCTTTTTAAACCTTTTCCACTTTTCAAACTTTTAACTCTTTCAAAATCTTCAAAACATTTTTAAAAACCTTTAAAGCTTTTAAAACTTCACATAAACACTCTTAAACACCATGCAAACAAAATATGATGCACAAGCACTTGTTGCCTCTAAAATTATTCAAAAGTGATATTAAATATTTTAGAGCATAATTTATTTGATAATTTATTTAATCCTTAGAAAATAAAATCTAAAACACCTGGTTGCTTATATTAATTTGGTGATGAAATTTTAGGGTGTTACAGCCGCTGCATGGACAGCGTCCAACCTCGGACATCCTCCGTTTGAATGGAGTATATCCTTTCCTCGCATACTCGACATGCGGAATGCTCATGTATGAAACATGTGGCGAGACACAACTTACAACCAGACGCGAAGATGGGATCCGTGGAATGGATCACTCCATCAACCCTCACAATTCCCGTGATGCGGTACAACACACGTATAAAACACGTGGCTCATCTAGTTTGGTTATGCAAGAAGTAAGTCTGACGTAAAGTACTATGCTGGAAGTTAGCAAAATAAACCATAGGTTAATAAGCCACCTGAAAGAACCCAAAAATTCCAACTAGGGCCTCTCGGTCTAGTTTATCCTTAACGGACCAACGTGTTTTGCAAATCAAACAACCTTGGCAGTTTTTATTCCAAAATCATGTGATTAAGGTTGTTAATTAAGCTCGGTGCATGCGATCACTCGATACCATCCGTGACAACCCGCCCAAGAAAATACCGTACTATCACCTAAGACCGACCCACTTTGGTCACTAAGCAATAGTAAAGTATCATCCGTCGTTGGTTGCCGGGTTAACGCCCGGTAAATCACTTAGACATCAAACAGAGGATCGACACATGCATTAAAACTCACGCGAAGGCGAGTCCAGAGTACAACATGAATTAAACATTTTATTACAAACCATTGTTCCTGACATGGAGTAAAGATTTAGAGTTTGAAAACAGCGGAATTAAAATAACTAGCGCAACGGTAAACATCATAGGAGGCCATCCGTGATGTCATCACTTGTCGTCACCCATCCGGTCAATCACACCTGCAACAACAATTTTAAAGCAAGGCTGAGTATACTAATACTCAGCAAGACTTAACCGTCGGGTGATAACTCCATCACCAAACTCTAGACATGTAAGGCTTTTGGCCGGTGGAGTTTCTTTTGTCGAACAGCCTACTAAAAGTAGATCCTTACTTTCAATCTTTTAGCACAAGTTCTAGTTGATTACCATTTCTAAATGTGCCATCTAATTCAATCAAAAATTGGACAAGCAATTAATTCATACAACAATATTCCTCGAGTTCCATCATTATGGGATATCATGGCCAGTTGATTAAGCAGTCTCGGATAACGGTGAGAGGCCGACATTCGATTGATCTAAACCTTGCAAGGTAAACCCAAACACACGGTAGGCTGCCCACAAAGGAACAACTTTCCCAGGTCGTTTCCAAAAATCCTCGGGTTGGGATCGAATCTTACAGTCCTGGGTGCAAGGTTAGCTGGTATACCCCGCAAGGTATCCAGTCTCACACAATACACCCCCCTTCCCGGTAGCTAGCCGGTAAGGCAATTTCCAGAGTAGTAACGGTAGGATCCCGCGCCGCCTCATTAAGGTACTAGGCTTACCGGTCCCATTCCCGGTGAATGTTTAGTACGTTCAAAAGCTTAGCCCACGAAAGCCACTGGACCGGAGCCCAATCCCATGCTCTTACCACATTAGCAATCCATTTAAGGATATCTTATGATTCCTATCTAGGAACCTATTCTCGCGATTGACGAACATCACTCGACTTCTATCGGGTCCTATAGCTTAGCGCCTATCGACCTAGCATACCGGTGATAGAGCATAGGTACCTAAGGATCATGCATCTAGGGTTTCAAATAAACTCCTGAACCGTAAATGCACAATCGTAGCAAACATAATTGCATAATTTTAAAAGACAGGGTTAATGATCCGGGGCTTGCCTTCGAAGGATGGCCTTGGGCCCTTCTGGACTTGGGTCCAGGTCTTGAGCTACGTCCACGCACGACAGCTCTTTGTCGGCACCTTTGTTTCCTCCTTCCGGCACGAGCGTACGTCTACTGGCGGAAGGATCTACACGAAGATACAAATGCAAGATTTATTTGACGGTTTTTAATTTAATTAACCACAAACAATAAATGATAATCACGGGTGTATTAGTTGGACACATTCACCTAGATAAGAATACATTTAACATACTCTTCCAAAAAGGAACGATTTGTGATTCTTTATTAGCTATTCTTTTTTATGGTGACTGTGTACATATATATGTAAATAATTTTTAATTTAAATTCACAAACAGTAGTGGGTGGGTACGTTTAACTTTTTAACATGATTTGCAACCACACACAAGATTAGCAAGGGTGGTTTGGTGGCTTTTCCCATTTAATGACTATTAAGCCTTTAATGACCTACATAGCTTTTATTCATGGAATTAATTGATAAAATTCAGTGGAAGGGTGTATTAACCACTAAACACCTATAACAAGCCACTGGACACACATGCGAGCTTTGGATAGCTAGAAAATAATTATTTTTGAAAATAACAAAAGCTAACTAGAAGGACAAGGTAAATGCACAAAAAAAAATTACTCAACAAACTGAACCAAACTTTCTCACACATGTTATATGGCTCAAAACTAGCCTAGTGGTGCAGCACATACACCTGGAACTATTGTGAAACTTGTGTTATGTATTTTCAACGAAAAACAAGCATAATTCAAGAATAATTATTTCTAGTAATTATAAAATGATTAATTCACCAGAGGTGTGTTTTGTACTTAAAAGACAGTGTGCAAAATTTGGTTGCAAAACCCTAATTATTTTTAGCTAGAAAAATCATTTATGCAGATCTGACAGAAAAGGAAAACATTTTTATAAAAAGATTTACATCATAACTTTGTGCAATTTTTGGCTCAGGAGCTAGTCATGACAAGACACACAACATATCCAAAATTTAGCTACAGAGGATGTGTAGATTTTGAGATATTGCGGATCTAGGTCTTTCACAATTGTATTTTTCATGCAAAAACTATCAGGAATTAGATCAGGCAAGAATAACAAAAGTTGTCGGATAATTCACCATGAATCCAACAAAATGGGTTTTTCATTTTTCTGATTTATCTATGATTTTCTACGCAATTTACAAGAATCAGCCAAATCACTTTACTATTGGAGTTAACCTTTTGCAGTGAAGCCCCCGGAAAGAATTTGTGTTTCGCAATTTAGTCCCTCGGGCGGTCGGCCGGCGCGGCTGCTCGATTCCGGCGAGCTCGCCGCCGGACTTGGCCGGGGAGGGACGGGAGAAGGGTCTAGGGGCTAGCGGGGGCTCGGTTTGGGCACTTGGTCGGGACGGTGGCGGCGCCGGCGAGCGGAGCACGCCGGTGGCGGCCGGTGCCGGCCCGCGGCGGCTCGCCGTCCCGTCGAAGGGCGGCTCGGGAGGAACCGCGGGCGGCGGGGGCTTAGTTCCCGGAGAGGCTAGGGGAGGTGGAGGAGCCTTGAGAACACTCGTGGTCGGCCGGGAAAAGGAGCTCGCCGCGGCCGCTCGGTCGGCACCGCGGCGGCTCGGTTCGGCGGGGAGGTGGGAGTTCGCCATGGCCAGGGGAGGGGGCTCCCTTTTAAGGCGACGTGCAGGCCCCCTAGCGACCAGTGGACTGGCCGAGAAAGCCTCGGGACGCGTGTGCGCCGGACGACGGATCACGGACCGCCGGTCCTTTGCGTGCACGTACGGCGACTCGGTTTTCAGGGCGTTCCCGGTGTCCAAGGTCTCGAGAAGCGCGTAGCAACCTTGGGAAGGCACGGCCTGCCTTGGGAACACGCGCCGGAGGGCCCGGACGCCGAGGCGGCGGCGGCCCGTGGCGGGGGCGCGCGCGCGCGCGCGCCGCGCGCGGCCGCGCGCGCGCGCGCGCGGCCTTGCCCCGGCGCCGCATGTTTCGGACTGAACCACTTTGAGCGCGAATTTCTCTCAAAACTCAAATACAAGTGCACGAAGTGATGAATACGAAAGTTGTAGATCTAGCTACCCTTTACAACTTTCGTAAAGGCCGTCTAGTGTTTTTCTCGACAGATTTTGCGAGAACGTCGTGCCGCATTGAATGCCGCCCGTCCCCGTGAACAGGAGGTACCGTTCTGGTCGATCGAGTTTTTCACCAATTTCCACCCAAAATTTGAAATGCCAATCTACATGAAAGTTGTGTCCCTTAACAAGATTGACAACTTTCATAAAGGTAGATTTTGAAGTGTTTAGGTGAATTTTGGTGAATGTGGCAAAAGTTCCGGACGACATTCGCTGACGTCAACGGTTAAGCCGGTTTTCACCGTGTCTTTGGCCAAGGGTCCACTACGCCTGTGTGTAGGCTTGGTCAAGGGGTTCATTAGGGTTCATTGGCGAGGTTTTCGGGGTGATGACCCAGGTTGACCTAGGTTTGACCGATGTTTGACCGGTTTAACTCGGCTGATCTAGTCATTAGCGTTAATGACGGTAATTAAAAACCTGGGGCGTCACAGGAACCGCATTAGGAATAGATGAGCTTGCATTAAATTGAGGTCTACCTTGCCCGTAGCGGAAATTTGGCAATTCTCCCTTCCTCATGTAGTCGAGCGTTTTGGCTTCCTCCGGACAATCTTTGCGGACATGGCCATACTCTCCACATTCTTCGCATGTGGATCTTGCTTCGGCGGCCTTCAAGTCTTGAGCCTCTTTCTTTTCTATCTCCATCTTCTCCAACCTCCTCATGAGCGAGTCGATCTTGCCTTCAAGTATGTTCTCCTTCTCCACTTGTAAGACTCCCTTGACGTTCCCCCGCAGTTGAACCGGATGTAGGCGCCCGGATGACGCCCATGTGTCATTATCAGCGACCTTCTTGAATAGAGTGAAAGCTTTCGTCGGTGTAAGTTCGATGATGGATCCTCCCGCTGATGCATCGATGATCGTCCTTGACGCCATGGTGAGTCCTTGATAGAACTTTTGCACGAGGTCTTCCTTCGAGAACTTGTGATGTGGAACCACCCGAGTGTACTCGTTGAAGCGCTCGAATTCCTCCGAGATAGTTTCCGTAAAATATTGAACAAAGGTGGCAATCTTATTACGCAAGCTTTGAGTTTTACCGGTGAGTAGTATTCCTTCATGAAAGCCTGCATCAACGTGTTCCAATTTTGCACCGTCTCCGCCGGTTGAGAGTGGAACCATTGCAAAGCCTTCCCGAGAAGTGAGAACGGAAAAAGCCTTGCCCTCATTTGATCTTGAGTCACCCCATCCATGTTGAAAGTCTGACAAAGTTGAATGAATGCTTGGAGGTGAAGGTTCGGATCCTCTTTACCGGTGAAGGGTGAATGTTGCACCATGCGGATTGTTGAGGTCTTGATCTTGAACGGTCTTCCGATCTCCTCAAGGTTCAAGATTGGTAGGTCGATGATGTCCGGGTGCATAGCTCCCCAATCTTGCGCTTTTGCGGTGGTTGGTCACCCATCGGTGGAAGTCGATTCTCCCGAGGACTTTGAGGTGGTGAATTCTTTGGAGATTCCTTCGATCCTTTGTCTTCCGACTCCGAATCTTCAAAATCTAGCTTTTTAGCTTGATGTGCTTCGCGTCTCCTTAGCCTGTAAAGTTTTTCTGGATCATCCACAAAATTATCGGGTTTGTTGGAGAGGTAGTCATCCATCTCCTGTTAGGGTTAGCAATAAACAAAATATGCAAAAACTAGAAAGTAAAAAACAAATCTATAAAAACTAGGGTTAGACAAACTAGATTAGTTGTATTTTGAGGATGATCAAAGTTTAGTAGATGCAAAAAGAAAAACAAAAAGAAAACTGAAAATTACAAGAAAAGGCAATAAAAAATCAAATCTTGATCACTTGTTCCCCGGCAACGGCGCCTTGAAAAAGGGGCTTGTTGACGGTTAATAGTTGTATCAAAGTTCATTTATGACTTGCAAGCGGACAAGTCTCCTATCGTAGTCAAGGTACCCTTCTTCCCTCGAGTGGTGAACCCAAGGTCTCGAATCCGTGGAACAAATGTGTGACGCAAAAGTTGATCTAGTAAAGCCAAGTAACTCCAATCTTTGGTAAAAGAAACCCTAATGCATCTAGATGAAAGACACGAAACTAATCTAATCTACTAAAGACCGGAGATAACAAAGTAAGATTGGGTAGATAAACCGATCTAGAGAGATCGGGTAAGCCTTTTGTTGAAGTTCCAAGCAAGAGAAGAAGTAGCAAATCAAATCTTATAAGAAGCATCTTTAAATCGTGGTTTCCCATCCAAACCCGAAAACATCCGCCTTTCGGAACCCCCCGTCCTGTCACAACGTATCCCTACTCATGCGGGAGTCTAGGGCGAGTCAAAAGACAAGTCGAGATTCTTTCGAAAGATCCCGCGTGTACCTCTAGCCACCGCAGCCTACAAGAACACCCTAAGTAATCTATCTCGAGAATAGAATTGGAATAAGCAAAGCCGATCGAAAAACGAAATCTTCGAGGAAACACTTGATCGCTAAGAAAAGATTCAACTTGATAATTCAACTATGACAATGATACATACACAAGATCACCACCGGGATCCTTCCTTGATCTTGCTTCTAGCTCCGGGAACTCCGACGTGGTCTTCCGTGCAAGGTTCCCACGTCGGCTAGGGAAACCCTAGTCAACTAGCTCAACCCTCTCCTCTCCGAGATGGTGTCCCTCTCTTCTCTGCTCCTCGGCGGCCGATGACGAATTGTATGATGCGTGGCTCTCGGTCAGGGGGCTATAAATGGCCTGAATGGGGGCTAGGGCAAAGGAGGGGGCAAACGGGCCCCGGGGTGGCCGGGCCGACCGGCTCGGGCCGGCCGGCCCGGGCCCATCCGAGACCGGCCCCCGAGGCCTCCTTTGCTCTATGTTGGTTCCCTTGCTTCCCGGATGTTTTCCCCTTCGCATGTAGGTCCATGTCGTCAGATTCTCTCCGAATTGGGCATAACTCCTTGTCTTGCAAGATTCAGCACTTTTCTGGTCAGGTCCTCGGAGTTTGTCATCTTCTCAGATCAAATCCCTGGCTTTTTGGAGTTAAGTTTGCTTCATTGCATGAATTGTACGGGCTTCAAGGTCTTGTCATAAGGTGCTTGATGAACTTATCCCTAAAGTCTTGCATTCAACGCTAAAATCCTGCATAAACACTAAACTCCAAAACCGACATGCACACGTGAACTTGTTATACCACGGGGGTTAGTACCAATGTATGAGGTATAAAACTTATGCCAACACCGAAGGTAAACTCATGGATAGGTTGACCGATTTTCACCGTCAACAGACGCCCAAGGTGCCCAAGAGGAAGAAGAAGAGGAGGGCAATGATGAAGAAGAAGAGGAGGAAGATGACGACTTCGAGTGACTCAGCTGCTCCACACTTCTTTTTGGTGCTTGATGCCAAAGGGGGAGTGAAGTTATCTATTTATGTGCTTGTGGAACAATGAATTGAACTTTATTGTATTTGAATTTGGAACTTGGGTTGTAATAACTCTAAATTTCGTATGTGTGAGACTATGTGAGCTTGAGAAATTTGGTTGTGTGTTTGTGATGGTTTACTCTGCTTTTTACCTTCTAAGGACACTTTATGCTAGATTGAAAAACTGTGTGAAGTCTCGTTTTTTTCTCTCGTCGTCTTTGAAGCCGGAGTGTCCGGAGATTTTCCCGGAGTTTCCGGCTTTTCCGGATTCTCCGGATCTGGCCCGGAGACTCCGGACCTCTCAGCACCAGATTTCTCTGTCTTACTTGTTGAGTGCATAATATGTCATGAGCATCTCACCTTATCTGTTGCACATCACAAGCACCCCCACTGTTGTAATACTCTCCTTGTTCTCTTGTGCAAAATTTTGGCCCTAATAGGACCATTGATATTCAAAATCAAAATGCACATATTAAGGGGGAGTATTACGAAAGCTGTTAATATTCATTGTTTATCTCTTGTGTGACTTAAGTGTGTTGTCATCAATCACCAAAAAGGGGGGGATTGAAGAGTATCTTGGCCCCCTAAGTGGGTTTTGGTGGTTTAATGACCCACACCTAAGTAGCTAATGATTTACCTAGTCCATGAGAAGGTATTAAAATTATGTATGGCATCAAGCACAGCTTGTTGAATATACAAAAAGGAAAGTGGTGCTCTAAAGGATTCCTAAGAAGGCTTATTTATTTTAATTTTGAATTTGATCCTAGGAATGCCGTACTATCAAGAGGGACAGGAATTATGTCTTCCAAGAGTCGAACAGGTGCTCTAGTTGCTAAAACAAAAACTATGAGAGACACCGTTGAACCAAGACATTCACGAGGATCTTTCCTTGGGTGCTGGCCTTGGAAGGCCGGAGTATCCGGGTTTACCCCGGAGACTCCGGACTTCCCGGAGTTTCCGGGTTTACCCTGGATACTCCGGGTCATAAAGCCTCAACGGCTATATTCTGGGTGAGGGGGTATAAAAGCCCCCTCCACCCCTTCATTTACTCTGCTTCCCTGTCATTTCGTGCCGAACAGTAACAAACCTCATTTACTCCTCCTCTTCTCCCTTTGGTTCAAGTTTGGTGAGATTTGTTGTGGGATTTAAGAGGATTTGAGAGCAAGGGCTTGGAGAGTGCTAGTGAGATGATTTCCCATCTCTAGAGCACCTCGTTCTTCGCTTGGTTGGCAAAATTCGTGTTTGTTTCTCTTGGAGCCTTGAGCTCCTAGCCGGCTAGGAGTTGCCTTGGAGCATCCAAAGATTGTGGCTGTCCAAGGAAGTTTGTATCACCCCGACAATGAGTAAGTAACTCTAGCTTGATCTTTGTGGTCGCTAGAGGGAAGAAAGTGACCTAGGTGTAAAGGTCCACCCTTCGTGGGTACCTCAACGGAGACGTAGACCTCAAGGTGTGAGGTTGAACTCCAGTAACAAGTCCTTGTGTCTCTTGTGCTAGTTCATCTTGTTGCATGCTTGTTTCTATCTTGAGCACATATCTAGGGTTTGGTGCCGATATACTTCGTGTTGAGGTTCCTACAAGATTTGAGTGGATAAACGAGCTTGTCTCATCTCGGTGCATAATCTATTTTCACGGATTTACTTTTGAGCAAGTTTAATTTCGTCGAATTTAATCTCTCCCTAGCAGGTCGGAATATCCGGACATTTTCCCGGATTCTCCGGATTTCCCAGAGTATCCGGAAAAATATCCGGAGTCTCCGGACCTGTATTTAACAACTGTGAAAAGGTTTGTGATTTTCAGGTTCGACTATTCACCCCCCCCCCTCTAGTCGACATCTTGATCCTTTCAGACTATCATATAGTTGTCACTGTTTGATTGACATCCTTCCTAATGGGTGTATTATTTGCAATCTCAGTGTGTAACAATTATGTGGTGCTTTGGTATCATTAGTACCTCAAATCAGGTATACAGACTTTTCATCTTTGATTGAAAAAGGACAACTTAGCTAAAAGCCTATAATGTTCCTGTCACCTGGCTATTTGATGATAAAGTCTTTTAACTCATAAGTAAAGTACACCTGATTATTACACTACAAGTTTGCTTGAGCAGTAGAAAGCAAGTCGAATGCACTTTTGTCTTCCTTGTTGATTAATTTTAGTCATGAAAAACTAAACAATACTACATGATGGTGTACTGTAGAGCGAGAAGGGTAGCGGAACTGTAGCGTAGTGCACCGGCTGTGTTGCGCCATCCGGAACTCTGTCCAGGTGTTTTAATTATCTTGCTTTAATGTTTACCCACTAAATATCTTATCTCCATCAAAGTTTGTTTTCAAATATCTGTATTTCCTCTGATATCCTTAATTTCTCTAACCTACCCCTATTTTAACTCTAAGTCTTTAATGCAAATATATCATTTTCTTTTGTCTTTCAGACATACTACTATTTTCCACCTATCCATTCAAGGAACAACAGTAGCATGTGATTGATAATTCACTGCCAAGGTAGAAGGTGATATTGCAATGGCTGATACTACCCTTTGAAGCAGGAAGTGCAAGTTCACTTGGGCACTTGGGCTCCAGGAACCAAACATGATAGTCATGTCCATTAGACAACTTCATGGGTATGTTGTATACTATTTTACAGGTCATATGTTTTTTCTTATGTGCTATATATCTCCAATTTTAATACAAATTTTTCTTTGGTCAAATACAAGTTGGTTTGTCCTTTGCAGTTTTCAGTTTGCTACATGGATTTATCTGCATATTTTCTGTGCTCTGCATTGATAATCTCTCTTGGCATCATCCAACGCATGAAACGAAGTATGCACTATAAGGTGAACCTCCAATTTCTCTAAAGTATGCAATATGCCAGTTTTCCTTATGAATTTTAAAAAATTATACTCTTAATTTGCTTTCATATGTTGCATATATATGTACAAGAACTACCATTATTATAGGACTAAACAGTTGGGGAAGAATTTGATTTTTTGCTTCATGAAATCTTTTTCAGGGGCTGAGAGGAAAGCACCACAATTCTTTCTGGTTTGGTTTGGTTTGGAATAGAGAAATAATTGGGAAGCTTCCTACTTTTCTTTTATCCATAATAGTCACTTCTGCGAGACAAAGCTGCATTTTTTGTGTTTTTAATCACAGCTAAACCTAGATAGTTCCTTATGATCTTTTGTTAATGACGAATAGTTACTTTTATAAATAGCAGTCATCACTCATCAGCCAAAAGAAAGCTAGGATGATATGGCATATGTTAACTGCCAGATTTTGGTTTACAAAAGCACTATAATATAGTTATGGATGTTGGGATGTCTGTTGTGTTTCTCATATTTTAATTAGTAAGCCGTGCCACTTCGATCCATCACTGAATTGCACAAATGGTTTAAAAATTTAGTACATTGCATATATTGTTATTACTTTCAGTTCACTACATACACACAAATGAACTACAGGTTCAGTTCCTCGTGTGGGAACCCTAGCTTATGAATTTCCAATCTTGAGTATTTTATTTTCTGAAACAAGACTACATCCTTTGACCTAATGAGGCAATCATCCTTTGCCATGTATGTTTGTAGGCATTAGGAAATGTGAGATGGAATCAAGAGCTCACCCAGTGGACCGTGAAAACAAATCCTCATGATAGTCAGTATTGTGACTGTAGTGTCACAAGTAGATGTCCTGGTAAGTTTTTCTTTTTGAACAATTTCCCCATAATTTTCTACCATATATAAAAAGAATTAATTTTTTAAATCCACGCCCATTATTTAAATTTTCTTATGATATACCACACACATTGGATCTCGACTGCCACCTTTGATTACACGGCAGCAGCATCAAGTTTGTTTATTTTCTCTCTTTGATTCGTGTCCCAAATATGAATTCTGATTTGGATCTCTTCTGTTTCCTGTAGTTGCCTGGTTTATGATAGCATGATGCCCATCATGCTTCTCTGCGTAATTTCTAGACAAGAACCGATCCATATGCAGCGCAATTGAGGTCGAGTCGCGGCCTTTAGCGTTTCCAGCAAACCTGCACTCTTATTTACAAATCTGTCCTACACAGCTTGTCTATGTGTGCTTGTAATCTAAATTGATTTGGTAACATACTTGAAAATCTGTCAAATACCGAGTATATGTATGATCCCATTGTATGTAGAAACTGATTTTTTATATGTTAGTGCTTACTTTCTCACTATTTGTTTGTTGAATGATTTATGTATTGCATTGTATATGTTTTGTTGCCCATAGCAACGCACGGCTACTTTCCTAGTCTTTTATATTCCCAGTCTTCGAGGGTGGAAAAAGGGGGGAGAAAGTGGCCTTGGAACGAAATCAAAATTGACCTTTGTCTCCAACAACTTCGACACATCTAGCCCAGTTGCCAATTCTGAATACCTTTTCTGAAGAAAAAAACCGCCAATTCTGAATTCTCATGCTACACAGCTACAGTTTATCCTGACTCCGTGATGCAGCTATGCTAGAGAATCTTCACAACTTCTAGGATCCAGAAACACGTAATGATGTAGTGATCCAATAATTAACTTGTCAGCCTATAACAAGTGCTGATGCCTGATGCACAAGGCCAAAATAATTGCTTTCCGAATCCATACTTAACAGCCCTAAAAACAAACTGGCCAAACATAAGATAACACCGACACAAATTACTAGACAAATCAACAATTCAAACTACAAAGCTATGAAGAGAAGAGGGGTATCAGGGTTCTCATACCACAGTATTCTTACAGAGGGAAAACCCAGCAGGTATGTAGGCGCTTAATGCTTATGATGCAGTTGAACCTTCGCAACTTCTAGGATTAGAATAAGGTGGCATACATGTTTAAGTAGACATCGTTCTCAAGAATGTTTTTTCTTTAAATCAGATGGGATCCATCAGTAGCAACTAGTCACGAGCCAGAACCAAGAATAATCTATCATCTTCATTTCAGACCAGCAAATGTCAGTGTACAACGAGTCTGTCGAAATCCACAAGCCCAAAGAAATGTAGTCTGAATCTATACACAACATCCCTAACAAACAACTACCAAACAAAAGATGAAGCGCAAACAAACTTCTAACTACACAAAAAACTAACAACCTGTAAAGGAAAGAGGGGCATCAGGGTTCTGGAGTATGGCCATATATGAGCAGTCCGCTGCTACTTTGATAGTCTCTGATGTGATCTTGAACTATATTATATAGCTTTTATCTCCAGAATCCAGATGCATAATTTACACTAGCTCAGCTTGAAACTCTTTTATTCCCAATCAACGGAATATCCATCTGTCTTTGGAAAACTGGATCCCGAGCAAAATTAATTTTCCTCACCTGCCGCTGTACTGCGAGCGTGTCTCATAATCTGGTGAGACGCCATGCTCGCTCATGCTCCCCCTAGACAGGCTTCGCAACCTCTGCCAGAACTTCTTGTTCTTGCCTGTCATCAGTGGGCCTGAACTGGACTGCTTGCGGAAAGAGCCTGAGTCATCAGCAGGAGTGAAGACTGGCGTGGCGCCAAATATCTCAGATATCAGCACTCTCTCTGCTTCCATGCCAGTGACGTCATAAACCGCTGTACTTTGTATTCTCAACTCCTCGCTGAATCTTCCTGATGCAAGGCAATCGTCACCCTCACTGCAAACAAGTTTTAGGGCCTGTACTACTTCACCCATGCTGGGGCGGTGCGCAACCTCAGGTTGTACGCACATCGATGCGATGGCGGCGGCTTTTGCTACACTGTCCAGTGGCACATTAGGGCCAAGAAGTGGATCGACTGCTTGGCGTAGGCTCAGAACATTTGTTAGAAGGGGCCGAGCCCAAGCCACTAGATTTTCTTGCCCTGCAGGTTGAGACATGTCCACCGGCTTCCTACCAGTGAGGAGCTCAAGCAATACAACTCCATAACTGTACACATCACTCTTTACAAGGAGATGGCCTGTCATGGCGTACTCTGGTGCAACATAGCTGAGAAGAAAGCCAAGCGATTATGTTTTTCTGTATAAAATAGATTCATAAAAAGAGATGGGGATATGGTTCATACCCGAATGTTCCCATGACACGAGTGGAGATGTGCTGGTTCCCTTCCCCCCTCGCAGTCCTGGCTAGTCCAAAGTCTGATACTTTTGGCGTGAAATCATGCTCCAGAAGAATGTTGCTTGCCTTGAAATCACGATGAATCACACACGGGCTTGAATCTTCATGTAGGTATGCAAGTGCTCGCGCTGCCCCTAGGGCTATCTTCATACGGGAATTCCAATCAAGTGGAGCCGTCTCACGGTCCACTCCTACATTGAGCAAGCAGAAAAACAAACAAAAAGGCACTGTGTTAAGTCAATTCTTGATACTTCTAGATGTACTAACTGTTTAACATGCAAATACATACCGTGCAAATGGGATTCTACACTGCCATTTGGAATAAGCTCGTATACCAGACACCGCGCATTCTCCTCAACGCAAATGCCTAACAACTTGACCAAATTCCGGTGGTGTAAACGTCCCAGCATCTCAACTTCAGCCAAGAACTCTCGCTCACCCTGGCCATCATATCTCTTAAGGACCTTCACCGCAACTGTCGTTCCATCTTCAAGTGTACCCTGATAGACGCATCCGAAGCCACCTTCGCCAAGTACTTTTGAATCATCAAAGCCGTTTGTGGCTTTGTCAATCTCAGCAAATTTGAATTGTTTTGCCTGCCCTGTGTATGTTGCGATGCTTGAGCCTAGTGAACCTGACGGACCTGAAGGTGAACTATAGCGACCAGCACCAGCTAAAAGTGTATGACCTGTGCCTGCAATCATTTGGGATGGTTTCAGATAGAAAAACTAGTACTGGCTAAAGTGCACATATTATTCTAACAAGGACAAGTACATGATGAGAAATTGCAGAGAAAACCTTTGAACTCAGAAGTTATGGCAAGCACTGTTTGCTGCCATTTCAAATAAATAATATTTTCCTATTGATTATAAATTCATGGTGAATTTCAACAGCAAATTGGCACTTCACTAGAAAATTAGCAAACTATGGGAATTAACAGGTTAGCTACACGTACCAGATGACCTAGAAAATTTTGGAAGTACACTATGTGGAAATCCTTGAGCTGTGTCACTTGGGCCCCTGAATCTTAGTATCAGCAACCATGCAGCAAGACAGCAAATAATCAATGCCATAACAGTAGACAAAACAGCAATAGCGATTAGGCTGCCATTCACTTTTCTCTTGGGTCTTCCTACATCAACCCCAAGAGGCTTCATTGCCCTTGCATTTCTGTTGTTGCCAAATGCCCCATCACCAACACCTTCTGGTGCTGAAGGTGGTGAAGGAGGAAGGCCTGCATAAAATTAATATTTCTCTGTGAGAACTAGTAGTGCAGAATTTCAACATGTTCAATATATGAGATGGTGCGTGACTTGTTTTTGATGTTGCATTCTCCACTGTGTGCATACGTGATTGAATGGCAATAATAGATTTGATGGCCAAAATATGCACTGATTAGCAACAGAAGACCAATATAGAATGAGTCAGGACACAACCAAGACCACTGACCTGGATATACAACATACAGAATCTCATAGTCCCCAAAGACTGATGGTTTTAAAGAAATCTTTTTGCTCCACAAGCTTTCAAATGCTGAAAATGCTGTAGCATTGTCAAACTTCACTTGCATTGGTACTAGATCGACAAGAACCATTGTTTTGTCAGGTTGATCACCAGCAACATTCGCACCCATTACACGGACCTGCCTCTGTGCCATGTTTACCCCAGAAGATACCTCCTCGGCAAAATCAGAGACCAATGGAAAGAATGAATAAAGGTCAACACTTAGACGAATTCCAACTCTGATTGGTAGAACACAGGCACATGGGGCTCCCGCAGGTGGATCTGTTAGAGGCTCAGGGCATGATAATGAATTGCAATCTGCATTTCACAGGCTCAACATGTAAGCAATCACCGATTTCACACACCACATCGGTAATATTAGATCCGATTTGAAATGATAAACATACAAGAACAAATACGCAAAACTGTATATCTGTACCTGAATTAGGTGGTGGCGGAGGTAATGTCCAAACAGGATGAGCTGATGGTGCTTTTGGCTCCGGCAGTGGAGGGATTGGAGGCAAAGTAGGAGAAATATGATGCCCTGAAAAATCCAGCAGTTTGGAAATTTTTATTGACATGAGGAAAATCATTAATAAGGCCAAAAAAACAAGGCCATGAACGTACTTTTCTTTCCTTTCGTGGGACCCCTCGACAATGCTGGCGAAGGAGATGGGGGATGTACAGGAAAGCTCGGATGTCCTGGGAAGCAAAAAAAAGATGCGAGAAAATTGTCAGTGTCTGAATCCAATGCACAAACAGACATTAGCTTGGACTACCTTGAGGGATTGGTGGAGGTGCATGGTGATTTTGCCTTTTAGTTCCAGTCTGTCTTGGAGCTCGTGGGACCTCGGGACCTGTAAAGCATAACCTTTTAGATCCATGGTCAGAACTGATAATATTTAGGCTTCAGGTGAAAGTGTATTTACAGACTTTGAGCACGTGACGGCGGGGATGATGGGGCAATTGATGGGTTTCCTCCATTCTTGGGATTATTGGATTTCCATCCCCGAGCATGAGATTTACCAGTGGGTGCCGATTTGGGAGCTAAACTTGGTGGTGAAGGTTGGGCATGTGAAACTGATGAAGCATTCTTTGGTATTGAAGGCATATTTGTGTTCTGGGGCAAAGGACTTGTTGCAGGTGCAGATCCTGAAACAAGAAATTTTGTCTGACAAGCTACATTGACATATACAAGAAGACACAACCAAAGTTCATTAACTGAGATTACCTGTAACTGGTGGTTTGTGATCTGGGACAGTTTGACCAGTGGATTCCTTTGGAGGAGATGCATGTGGAACATGATGCTTCTTGAGATTTGCAGGAGGGGAAATATTTGCTGGGGGCACTGTGTTTCCTATGCATTAATATATAGTCAAATGTTTAGAACTGAAGAGCTGAACAAACCATAATTGAATTGATCAAATCAGGTAATTTTATCCTCACCATTCTTATGCTCACTACTTGGAGCCTCTGCCTGCTGCTGTGGTGCTTGTACTATATGTGATGCAATCGGAGGATTTACATGTGGAACTGCTTTTCAAGAAATATATGGAAAATGAGAAGAGATACAGAACCTGAGTGATTTTATCTACTTTCAGGGAAAAAGTTTACCTGAAGCAGAAGGAGGGATGGCAGGAAAACTTCCTGAAGGTGGGTATGGTGGAGCATCATTTGCCAGAGGAGGCAATGCAGGGGGTGGATGAGGCGGGACTACAAATTTTCTTCATCAGTGTGATGAGATTTTATGCAGAAAGAATTCATGAATAAGAATCTTAATCATTTCTATCAGTCAGAACATATACCTGACCCAACCGGCCTATTTGGTTGGTTGTTCACAGATGGAGGTGGCACGACTGGTGGAATAGGCTTAATGGCAACGGATGGAGCAGGAGCCTGAACAGAAGGTAGCAGTGCAGGTGCCCCAGGAAGAATTGGAGTGGGATTTTCAGCTGCAGCCTGTGGAGGAGCTACTGGTGCCTGAACCTCATCCGTGGGATCAGTGGGTGCAACCTCAATTGGAGGAGGTGCATTATAGACTACAAAACATAAAGTTTGCAGTGTAGCCATTAGGACTGGAACATCATATAATCATATCCAACTGCTGGGACACCAACAAATTGGAGGAGGATGAGTTACCTTCAGGAGGAGTTATTGGGCTGGGAGCATTTTGCGGCTTGGTGGGAGCAGCAGGGCTAACAGCTGCGTTCTCGGGGGAAGGACTTGCTGATGGAGTAGATGGTGCTGAAAAAAAAAGTAAGGGGTTACACTCCAAAGCTGATTATGGTCTGGCAACATAATGTCATGCTGTACAGGAAATTCGGAGCTACCTGTTGGAACAGTTACTGGACCAAGAGCAAATGCAGGTTGAGGGGGACTAGAAGCTTGTCCTAGGTCTGGAGGAGAACCCGTGACACCAGGAGAAGGGGCCAGAGTAGTACCTGCATCAAGTATAGAAGAGAAAGTTCATGGCAAGGACTAGAATTATGCACACTAATCTGCTGCAATTATTGAGATCAAATTTTACAATCATCAGGTTGCAGCTACTAATTATATTATAGTAATATTAGCCTATTAGGGGTGCGTAGTCACTGTATCAAATGAAACTACCATGTCGCAGAACAAGAGCAATGATGATGCAAGTACAGGACATGGAAATGCCCGTCGTATTTATGGAAGGGAAAATAATGCGATCATCCCTCGAAATTCAGTTCAAAGCTACAGCAAAAACTTCGAAAGCCACCGGCATTGCAACATCCATCTTAACTAAAAATTCAGAAAACATTTTTTTTTCATTCAATTCTAGCCAATTTATGCACCAACTGACCAACCCCCACAATTCACTCAAATTCTGAAGTGATAGCCCAGAACCGCAATCCTTAGCCACAGATCAGTTAAATAACATGCGCATTGAAGAGAAAATTGCTGATACAGAACTCGAAGTCACCCTAACAGAGCACGCTGAATTCTTCTGAAATAGCTCAACCGAGGCTTAGAAAGAAAAAAAAATTATAGGGAGAAACAACCGAGCATCCGCATTGCTACGCCATGGAGCAAGTTGAGCACCACACACCGCAGGTCAGGACCTCCCTAAAGAAACCAGAGCAAAGGGAGGGGGAGAAGCTGAAATCGAAAATGCATTTGCAACTCGTGGAGCTGCGCTCACCTGTGGATCCAAGAGCCGAAGCAAGAAGAAGCGCCACGAGAGCAAGAGTCCGCATCTCGCCCCCCTCTGACACGCGCGCCGCCGCAGTGGGGAAATCAGCCAGCAAGCGCAGCAGAGGTCGTCAATGCCGGCACAGATCACAACCGCGCCGGCTCCGCCGCGGCAACACTCCTCCCGCCGCAACCGCAAGAAGCCCCTGAAGCGCGGGAAGACGACGAAGCCTGACCGACATTTTGGCAGCACGCCATGGACGGCACCAAACCCATGTGGATGGAGTGGGAAGCCTAGCAGTGGGAGGGAGGGGGGGAGGAAGGGGAGGGGAGGAGGGAGATGGGAAGGTGAGGTGCTGCCCCGGAGGCAAGGCTAGAGCAAGACAGCGCGCCACCAGCAGCAGTCCAGCACTGCACGGCCAGTACAAGTAGAGCGAGCAGTAGTTAGAGTAGAGTACTTGTAGCTAACATTAGGAGTAAATTACTAGCATCATCCTCCTAACAACAGAAAAAATTACCAGCAGCGGGATAAAAAAAGGAGAGAGCTTTGGGTTGAAGGAAGAAACAAGAAGCAAATCCAGGGGGCGCGAGGAACAGTAAACTAACATTCCTTGCTTCCACCCGGCGCCCTCCTCTCACGATCTCGTTACTGCTCGGGGAGGTGCAGGGCACATGACGGGATCAATAAGTAATCTCTACATGTGCACCACTGCACCAGCCCTAGTACCATCAGGGATGAAGGGTGGATGAACAAAAGGGGAGGAGGAGGGAGAATCTTGGTTGGGTTTAGCCGGGGGGTAATTATTGAGCTGTACCGGCATGGAAAGATGCAATCTTTTGGGTAATTAATCCGGGGATAATGCCAACCCCACTGTCCCTCTCGCTGTAGATTCTTGGCCCCGCGGGCGCCGGGCGGTGGGGGTCAGCCTCGTCGTCAGGGATTAGCACTGCTGCGTCGGAGACGGACGGAGCACGAGCGCTCGAGGATTCGCATCGGCACGCCGTGTCACGGCAGCGCGCGCGATCCGGCGGTCGGTCGGTCACGAGCGCTACTCTACTCCCGCTCCGTCCCCGTGCGCCGCCGCCGTCGGCGTAAATGGGGGCAGCGCCGGATCACGCGACGCCGACGCCGCCATCGGATTCCGCGCCGCCGCTGCGGGGCGGTTGGTTTGCATGCCATCATCCCGCGTCGCCGTGCGCATCGGCGCGCCAGGCATGCGCTTTGTCGCGAGGGGGAAGGCGAGGTTGCGGCGTCGCGGTCGACGACGCCGACGGCTAACTTGAAGGCTTGCGGCGGCGGCATGGCCTGGCCTGCCTGGCTGGCTTGGGACCCCCGCGACAGCGGCCAGGGGGCGCCAGGCATGAGGCTGCTGTATGCGTGTACGGCGTGCACGTACGTGGTCGCGGATCCTGGCAATCACGAGGGTATTATTGCGTGGGCTAGTGGATTCGTAGGAGTATATACGTACTACTACATCAAAGATTACTGTTAGATTCGGGCTAATCATCCTCGTCACCTGTTCCTCAATTCCTGGCGTCTCTATACCGTCCCCACGCCCCTTCGTGCGTGCATCCAAATTTGAACCAAGTGGAATTTGGTCGAAATTCTCCCTAATCCAAACAGGCACCCTGCTTCAGACGACACAAAAGACGTGGCTTGGAGCCTTGGACACTAAAACGTGCCCAAACAGCGATGGTTCACTGGCCTGGCCAGAGGAAAAAAAAAGTCATCTGAGTCACTGAGTGGCGCTGTCGCCGTGATCCCGCTCGTGATCACGGAACAGAGACCAACGTTTTGGACGCACACAGCACATGAACACAACCCGAGCATACACCCCGTGGTCGGCTACAGAAGCCATCCAAAACGCTAGCTCACGAACCTACTAGCTGTTGGCTCCAACAGATACTCCATGCTATACTACTACCTCATGGTCATCTGCATCCATCCATCGTCTACCCACCCGTGGGAGGAGGCTGACTCTGCCTTTGTCTGTCCTCTACTGAACTGAACTTCTTGTTCACCTCACGCTGCCAAAAAAAAATTCTCTCTGAATTGAAAGGCTCAAGCAACACGCGGCCATTGGCGACGACGGCCGATCGGCGTCTCGCTTTTCCCGTTCGTGCGGCTCGCTCGATTCAGCAGCAAGCAACACACCGCAACAGCAATGGCCGCGACGGTTGTTGTTGCTGCTGTTGTTGTTCATTCCGGCCACATCCGAGACGCTTCATCCGGAGCTCATCGGTCGATCGGGGTACTGCAAAAGGAGCTGAGATGATTGTTTGTCTGCACGCATAAGCAGGCATTGTAGAGAACGTCGAGGGATTGCGTGACAGGCAAAGTTACCTGCACGTCGCCACCTTTGCTTGCCAAGTTGCCATGCCTTACCTCCCAGTCTCCCACAAATGATGCAGACATGGCCATCCTACGTGCAGTGCAGTGCGTGGGCACGCACATCACCCTTTTCTAGCTATACTATTCTATTCTATCTTGGGTTTTAGCAGGAATTTCGTAGGATATATAGTAACAAAAGGAAAAGATGGCGTATTGCCTGTCGGGGACGGCCCTAGGATCCCTTAAACAACCTTGAAAACCCCACTTAAAACCCGCAAAAAGCAAAGGTCAAACACGTCCCACTTAAACACACGGGGCATGGCCCACGCCACGGTGGCCCCGACGGCCCACCAAGGCGGACCACTCAAAGATCCCCTCGAGCGGGCTCCGCCCCGCTCGAGGGTTCACATCGCCCCCGAGCGGACTCCGCCCCACTCGAGGGTGTACGCCTACCTCGAGCAGGCTCCGCCTCGCTCGAGGGTTCACATCGCCCCCGAGCGGACTCCGCCCCGCTCGAGGGCGCCCGCACGCGCACGCCCGTTCCCGAACGCGGGCACGGGCATTTAATGCTCGACAACGGCGGGCGGCGCGCCATTATGCACCTCGGACTCGCGCCCGGCCCCGTTGCACCAACTCCCTAGGAGGGAACCCATCCCCGCCACCGTGGGGGACCGTGCCACGTGGCGGTGCCGCCCCGTGACGCCGCGCCGCCTACTCCAAGACGGCTAACGCGCCGAGCCCTCGAAGGGGGCCGCCGCACCCTCGATTTGCTTTCCCGTGACTTTGCGGGGGTTAGGTCGTGACGCTAGGCCGGCGGGCGCCATCCCCGCCACCGCACGCGCATGGCGGCCGCCCCCGCGTGTACACCCCCACGACGGCACCGTGGCAGCGGCCTCCGCGCTGTGAAGCATGCGGGAACGGGACGCCGCCATGCCTGCCGTTGTATCTTGTACGGATCGACATCAGCAACCCCCTTGAGCCCGCCTGGAGACATCACGGCCATCCACCGCACCCCTACCCTCGAAGCTACCACTGTTTGGGTACAAGATACGCCATGATGGCCAGATCGCGGCAAGGACCGTCAAGGCGGCCGCCTACTCTACGGCGCGGCGCACCACACTTCCCCATGTAACTGAATAGTGCGGCATACATGTAATTCGCTCTCTCCTTGGCCTATAAAAGGAAGGCGAACTCCCCCGCCGCAGGGGACGGACATAGGAGAGAAGGACAAGAGACAACAGCAGGCAACACACGACACACCACATACTTGCTCTCCCATTCTCCCACAACATCTTCAGTCACTTCACCAGGGACTTGGAGGCCACGCCTCCTCTTCCGCCTCGCTTGTAGCAGCCCCACTACAGGCACCCCGGTGCTGAGCAATATAGTGCCCCGAGCACACCACTGCTGGACGTACGGCCCCTCGGCCGAACCGGTGATAAAACTCGTCTCGGATTGCTTGACACCAACCATGAGGGATAGCGCCCTCGACGCTTATTACCTGGTTAGTGTCGGGACCACGTTCCGCACCGACATTGCCAACCTTTAATCCGTTCCAAATGGGGCTTTTGGTCCATGCTAATCAGTGATTACTGGTCCCGGTTCTATATGTTTCCTCAAGAGACCGGTCCAGGCACACACGATAAACAAGCAGCACCAACAACTTTTTTCTTGCAGAGATTGAGCAACATTCTGCTGGTCATCAGCACCATCTACCCCTGAGCATATTCTGCTGGTCATCCATCCCTGTTCGTCCTGGCCGTCAAAATCACACCGTGGAACTCCCGATTGCTCGATCTATAGCCATTTTCAGCGCTAACGTGAATTGCAGGAGGGCATTTGCAACGGCCGCCTATCGTTTGCACAGCACCCCCGGGGGGGCCGTCTTTTTTGATTTTTAACCTTTTTTGCGAAAGATTTTCACAAGTAGACCCTTTTTGGAAAGATTTCAAAAAATGGACACTGAGCTCGGCGCCATGGATCATGGCGCCGAGGTTACATGCCTCGGCGCCACGGATCATGGCGCCGAGGTCTTGGGCCCGAAAACAATATCGTTACTCTACTTTGAAATTCTTTTGTGAAGAAATTTGTATGTAAAATGTGGCCAATAACATGCAAAATGGAATCTATGAACTTTGTTTAACATCTCAAAACATTTGTGGATAAAAACTAAGCGAGTTTACATATTTAAAATGACATTCCAAAATTGAAAGTATTGCTTTGTCGGCATTTACTCATGCGCTGAAAAATTCTAAGTGCTGAGAACCCTTAAAACATTAATAGGCATGCAACTTTGAAATTCTATTCTGAAAAAGTTTTCATATATACATTGAAATAATTTGGATCCCAAATGTAGTATGATGTTTAATAAACATTTTGTGTATGTTGTTGACTATGAAAACATACAAATTTCTTCACAAAAGAATTTCAAAGTAGGGTAATCGATATTGTTTTCAAAGCCCAAGACCTCGGCGCCATGATCCGTGGCGCCGAGGCATGTAAGCTCGGCGCCATGATCCATGGCGCGGAGCTCAGTGGTCCATTTTTTGAAATCTTTCCAAAAAGGGTCTACTTGTGAAAATCTTTCGCAAAAAGGGCTAAAAAGTAAAAAAGTCGGGGGGGGGGGGGTGTTCTACCCGTTGAATATTCAGATTGGAGCCGCCAAGGAACCCAAAGTGGTTACATGACTTGCCCTCCAAAACAACAGAAAGAATCATCTGCGGAACCATGGATCTCTTTTGCTTCTCCTTCTCCAAGGCACTAAAAGAATTATGCATCCACGTCCACTACCGTTTTACTACTATGGATATGCATGATGCATTGATTGAGTTGTCTGCTTATCTTTTGCATTACATTTTTTTTGGACCGCTCGTCTCCTTTTTTGAAAGAAACAAAAACCTCAAATTACCACCTTCAATTATAGTGAAAGTTCACACAACCCCGAAATTAAGTTTTGGTTTAATTTAAACCTAAACTTAGCTATTTGGTTCAACTTACATCATAATACAATTTGTCATTTTTGGGAACTCCATACTCAAATTGAATTTTCATTTGAGACTTTGCATGATGGCATCGTAATATACATTACAAAAATATTCTTATGAATTTTTCATCATTAACTTTTACATAATTTTGTATCTCAATGATACATTTTATTATTAAATATACTACCCTAGCAAAATAGCGATGAAAAATTCACGATATATATTTTTTAATGTGCCTTATGCTGTCTACTATCATCTTGCAGAATTTGAACTTAAAACTTCAGTTGTGCATGGAAAAACAAAAAAGACAAATTATGTTAAGGGGTAAATTGAATTAAATGATATAGTTTAAGGTGTGAACTAAATCAAGAAATACTTTATGGGTTATCCAACTTTGGTTATACTTGAGGTGAGTAATTTTGAGTTTTTCTTTCCTTTTTTATAGTCACAAAAGGAGTTTTGCTTCGGTGATCCCTTCCGTAAAAACTACAAAATTTTTAAAGCAAACGTTAATTAATTAATTTTGTCATGGGTTGTCGTAAAAGAACAAAAAAGAAATTATTATGATATTCATTTTAATTATCTGTAAATCTATTGGTTTTTTTGGTAAGAATGGTAAGTAAGAAACAAAAGTATATGCAAGTATCACACGAGTACCTTAGTGCATCTATAAGAGTTTGCTATTTTAACTTAGCAAATCTTATGATTTGCCGGCTTCTAAAAGATTTACCAAGTTAAAAAACGAATTCATCCAAAAAAGTTTGTTATATTTAATTTGCTAAATCTTTTTTTTCTCTTGTACATTTGGATCTTGAACCATTATCTATTCTCTTGTACCTGGAGTACGCGCGCGTATATTTACGCTCTAGAGGCGGGTTTTTCCAAGATGCCAAGCTGTTGGAGGGGTATTTTCAGCGTTTTTGCAAAAAAAATCAAAGATGAGAATTCGATTTGTCAAACTTTTGGAGATGCTTTTACGCAAATACGGTAACAAAACTATATAAAAAATCTCCAACTATTAATAGTAAGCGCACGAGTACAAATGCTGTGTAGCTCGTGCACAATCAAGTGTACATCTGTGCACACTCATGCTTAGCAATGTGCGTGAGGACATGTTGTAACCTGCTGCATATATACTTTGTAGGTTGTGTAGGGTAGGGCTGGCTCTTTCTACACAAATGTTTGGCATCTGGCTGGCTGCTGGTGAGATACCTAAGAAGCGAATCATCACCGGAGGAACGGACAAGACGACCAGCTTGTTGGGCTAGAGCTCTGAGCTCCCTGCTCATGATCTCGTACTTACTGTCGTCGATCGACTAGTTGCAGCGGACGACGGCGTACGAGTGCTCTGCATCACACGACGCTGTCGCGCCAGTTCGGCTCACATGCTTGCCGCTGCTGCACTGGAATTGCCAAGTTCCGTCGGCACACGCGTTCCTGTTTAATCAGCACCTGTAGAGATGGTGATGAGCAGCGCTGCGAAAATTTGGTGGTTGGGGTGTGTGTGTCAGTGTGTGTGTGTGTGTACAAATTTGTGGCGTCTGGAGCTTGTTAGGTGCGGTACTACTAGATACCATCTCGTCTAGCTATACTAGGACTAGGAGACGGGACACAAATTATCCTCACATCAATCTGATTGGGCCCGACAGACGGCATCATGGACTCTGTGTTTGTTCGATGATTACTGCACTGCCTGTCGCAATTATATACTCCATTGTTGGAGTATATTCTTGGAGAGAAATGTGTGTATGTGTGTCCGTATACAGTCCATACAACAATGTGGGTCAGTCTGCAGTGTCTCAAACGCAAGGAGACCAAATCACTGCAACTGAAGCACGTTGTGTATTTTTTTATATAAAAAAAAATCTTATAGCAATGGGGCCATGGGGGTATTCTGTGCCCACCAAAAGCCAGCTGGCTTGAATGTTTGAATCGATGGTCGGTGGCACCATCACAATTTGGTTTTTTTTTCAAGTCCTGATGGAAGCGCTAATCATGCCATCCTTTTGTGTGCAAAAGAAAAAAAAAAGGGAATAAAGGCACGTTGGATTGCTAGTCTTTTTATAAACTCGTGACTGCCTTTTGCATTATCATTGGTCCATTATTTGTCGCGTGAACCGTATCAAATTCACGTTGCTCCTCAAATCATGCATGCCATTTACTGAATTCATCAGGGCGTCCTCCCCCCCTTCTGTTTGGGCTCTGTACTTTGCGTTCGTCCGTGTTGCTGTAAAGCAGCAGAAAGGAAAGCGAGAGCAGGCGTTCACTTCACCGCATGCCCACCCACATGCGCCGAGCGAACTTCCACCACCACGCAACGCAACGGATTTGCCCATCTCCATCTCCATCTCCCTCGCTCCTTTCTCCAACACGTGCAGTATCGTGGCGGAATCGGCGCTGCTGGCTGCAACTGCTACCACTACCACTAGCAGTGTTTCAGCATTAGCACAGGGGCGATCGGTGTCTGCGGTCTCGATCAGACACATGTTCAGAGCGTTTTCAGAGTAGTAATAACAACCATTTCTGAATCTGAAGACCCACGAGCTTTCTATCTGGCTGTCACTCTACAAATGCAGCGCTTAAAACCTGAGCTTTCTGGCAAGCTCATCCAGACCAACGCATTGCTGTAAGGCTGGTTGGTTTGGATCACGAAAAAGCTCACGAAAAGCGCTCGCGCGCGCACACCACCTTGGCCTTAAGCTCTTGGCCCTTGGTGAGGCCATGGTAAAGAAGAAACCAATCAGTCTGAAGGCCTGATCCGATCGATCTGGGTAAGAAGGGAGAAGGAGAGTTGGACCAAGGACCACGCCGGCCGGCCAGCCGGCCTACCGGCAGAAAAGTGACCGGTGAATGTGAATCGAATTGAGCTAGTAGTGTGTCCTGGTCCGATCTGATGGAGTGGAAGTGCGCATGCACTGCAGTTGCGATGCAACCCTGGCAGTCAGGCAATCAGGGGCACGCTGGCTGAACGCAGGTCCTCCCCTTTTGCTCCCAGCATTGCAATGAGCGCCCCACCCAAAGATCAAAGCGGCGGGAGCGGCAACTTTTCCTTTTGCCCCCGCAAAGGAACAAGGAACCATCCATCATTGCGGCTGTCGACGCTTTAATCGCCCGCCCTTGCCTTGCCTCGCAATTCTGCCCACATCCATAGGAGCAGTGGTAGCGTCCATCTCTCTTGCAGTCTCAGTCGATCTCAGCATCAGTTACCGGATAATTAGCAGAGGAGTTAGAGATGGTTGGCGATGGAGCAATGATGCATGCATGGGCTGGAAACTGACGGAGTGGGGTGGTGCTGGTCCTGACGGATCCTGAACTCAAGGGGCTTGACCAGGAAGCTTTGATCCATCCACTCCATGAACTCGCTTTTCCTTTGGCAGGAAGAGGAGAGGACAGAGATAAATCAAGGCGTCTTTCTCTTTCGGTCTTTGCTCTTTTCAAGCTACGGAGTACGTACAAGCGTACCGTATGTGGGGGGCCCGGCTTTGTTCACTCTTTTCTGGATACAAAGACTGATTCGACGAAGGGTAGAGAACTAGCACAAGGCTGGTCTTTAGACTTTGTTAGTACGTACGTATAAGCAGCCTGTATCTCTGTGCGTGTGTGTGTGTCTGCAGCTCCTTCGATGAGGATTTAGAGTTTGGAGGCTTGTTCGTGATCCACAATCCAGGATCATGCAGGCGAATCATTATGATGAATCATGCTCGGCCTCTCGGTTTTTTTTTCTAGTCTTTTGATGAGTATATGTATATCACCCTCATGCACGGCGTTCAAAGACAGATCGTGAGGTTGATTAGCACGAGGAAAAGGGTCCCGGGTGACTGCAGCTTTGCTGTTAATTTCTGTGTTTCTGACGGGAATTTGTTTCTGAACTGAAAGGCTGAATGAAAGTCTGGTGGTACACTGGTACTGACAGATTTGTTCCTGGTGCGTGAGTGGAATTGACTTCGTCTGCCAGAAAGGAAAAGGAAATACGGCCCGGCCCAACTACAGGGCGTCGTGGGGTCTAACTGTAATGGTGGGTTAAAAAAGTAGCCTGGAAACTGAATTTGTTGGGCCGAATCGAAGTTGGGCCATAGGGGGGCATAGTGGACGAGGAGGAAACACAGTTTGGCCATCCATCCATCGCAGAGCTCCGAGAGCAACTCCAACAGACTAGCCAAATTGGTTGGACTAGCTAAATTATGGGAAAATTCACAAAAATAGTAATCCAACAGACTAGCCAAACATCTGGCTAGCTATCCCCACTAGCTAAATTTCTGGCTTCCCTAGCCAAATATCACTAGCGTGATGTGCTCGCTATCCTGTGGCCCCACCTCCACCGCTCCACCTCCCTCGCGCTCTGTCCCCGTCCTCCCTCCCCGGCGATGGACCTCGAGCGGCCGTAGCAGGTGGGGCGCGCCCGCCGGAGCGAGGGCGGGGCGAGCGGGGCGTGCCGGCCGGAGCGGGCGGGCGGCCGGCCGGAGAAGGCGGGGCGGGCGAGCGCGCCGGAAAGGGGCGGGGCGGTCGAGCGCACCGGCCGGAGCGGGCGGGGCGGGCGGGGCGGTCGAGCGCGCCGGCCGGAGCAAGGCGGGGCGGGGGGGCGGTCGAGCGCGCGGCCGGAGCAGGCGGGCCGGCTAGGCAAAGGAGGTGGGCAGGATCGATGGATTGGGGGAGCAGAGTGGAGAAGATAAGGTGGAGTGGGAGAGATGATGGGGTGGGTCCCACGCGTCAGCATATAGAGAGTTGATTTTAGCTAGTCTGTTGGATTTCATCATCCTTCTACTAGCTATTTCATTTTAGGTACTAGCCAAATCATGATTTTAGCTAGTGATTTTTAGCTAGGTTGTTGGAGTTGCTGTGGAGGTGGCGAAAATGGAATGCGTCGTTAACTCGCCGAACGCCGCTGCTGATGGCTCATACGTAACTCTTGAGGGTAAACCCGTCAGCAGCTGCTTAGGGACGAGCAAGCCGTGTCCGTTTCGGCACCATGGGCATGCTCCACGACCACGACCTACCGAGGACGCGATGCACACGTGCAGTGCAGCTAGTGCGTATGGATATGGGCTCACGGCTGGTGGCGATGGTAGTCTTGGTTTGTTACGAGAAGAAAATCTGCGCCCTGATTCTTTGGTGCCTCTTGGTTTGTTCCGAGAGAAGATCTTCTTGGTTGGTTGCCTGGTAGTTCTTGGTTCGTTACGAGAGAAAGATCTTGGTGGCCGGTGGCTCATAAGAGCATCTCCAGTGGGGCCTCCATATGAGCCTCTACTCCAAAATTTGGAGATTTGGTGCAAAAATCCATCTCCAGCAGGGCCTCTAAATGGCCCTCCATTTTTGAGGTCCCTCCAAATCTCCCTTCCAAGCCTCCATTATTGGAGGCCCTCTACTCCCCCTTCAAAATGTGATCCCACCATTTTTATTATTTTTCCTTTTGTTATTTACCTTTTCCTCTCTGTATGACAAGACGGGTCCACATCAAAATAGAGGTCCAAGTTAATTTGCTGCTGGAGTTGAGATGCCTTTTTGGACCTCTATTTTTTAGAGTTGGACATATAAATGATGTTTGAAGGCCTCAATTTGGAGGCTTCCGCTGGAGATGCTCTAAGCCGAACGAACATGCTGGTAGTATGCTGTACAGTATTACTTTGCGCGTCTCGTGACTGCCTACGTATTGTAGCCCCCATCTGGAACAGAAAAGAAGGCGCCCCCCTTTCGTAAATGGCCTAGCTAGTAGCTACTCCTACTTAGAGATGGCAATGGGTACTCGAAACCCGAGTACCCGACGGGTTTTACCCGATAAGGAGGTGGATACGGAAGGAAGCTTCGTACCCGTGGGTACGTTATTAAGCAAAATCTCATACCCATCGGGTATGCGGGTACGGGTGTGGGTGTAGACTACCCATACCCGTCTACCCGCGGTAAGAAAAACCCGCATAAATAATAGCCACCCTAAGTCATTTTAGCTCATATGGTGCATGAATTTGGCCTATATATTGGTGCTAATGTGTGTTACTATTAGCTTGTTGCAATGATATGGTTATATCAATATTTATAATTTGTAACTTACTAAAAAGTTGGAATTATTTATTATTTTTGTGTGACAAAGTCCGATTATTTATGCAATTCTCGGGTATGTTGTCGGGTACGGGTTACCCGTCGGGTAGAATTTACCCGACGGGTACGGGTATGGAATTATTTTCCTACCCGTGTGCATTCGCGGAGAACCCGACGGGTAAAACTTAGTCCTAACGGGTACGGGTACGGGTGGGCACTACCCATCGGGTATGTACCCGTTGCCATCGTGACTCCTAGTCCCCCCGCGCCCATGCTGCTGCTTCCCTCGTAGCCGCCGCCCGCGCTGGCTGGCTAGTGTGCTCCGGCGGGCGCGCCGTCGTCGTTCAACAAGCCAGAAGCCATGGCTTGTGTGCTGCTGTTCAGGCTCAGACGACGCAGCGGCCTAAAAGGCTGCTGCAGCAGCCAGAGCCCATCAGGCCTAGTAGCGGTAGTAGGCGCCAGCCACAAAAAAGAGCTTCTCCGTGGCCCCTGTTCTGTGCCCTGCCTGGCGCGGTGCGCTCCACCGCGCGCGTCGTCCCTTTCGCGGCAACCAACAACACGTCGCGTTGCATCTGTGAGTCCCCGACGTCATCCATACATGGCATGGCCCCCCGCACGGCACGATCCATCTTGCTACAGTATACTGCTTTCGTGCGGACGCGTCCGCATCCGTGTCCGTGCAGTCGTGTACGGCGGTGGTGCACCCCACCCACCACCCACACCGGCCGCTCCGCTCGCCGGGCCGGGGGAACAGGAAGACGCGTGCCCGCGGCACGTACCGTACGTACATGCGGCGGCCGGGGCGGGGCCAGGCCTGCTCTCCATCCGGCCACTAGTATTTCCCCTACGCCGCCGCGAGACGTGGTCGATGGGGACCGGACGTCCGGACCTCACTGCTCCCGCACCGAGAAGCACGGCCGCACCGCACGGCGCGACGCCGACGCCGCTGGCTGGTGCCCTGCGCGTACGATGCCGGACACACTGCCCGCGCGTCTCGTATCGTGTCGGTCGTCTGCCCTCAACCGAGTACTACCTACCGACAGGCCCAGGCAGGACGTGCTCGTGTGTTGCGCCAAGGCAACATATGGTATGTGGTGTAGGTAGCGACACGTGAGACGATTGGGTCATTACTAAGTGGCAGCGGCACACCTGCTCGACACGGCCAGCACAGATTGGGGTACGGGTGTGAACGAGAGAGTAGAGGAAGCGAAAACAACCGAGGACCAAACCAACTTCTCCACCACTCGCATTTACCACCACCGATCGCAACCGATCTCTCTGCAACCCAATGAACCCATGACCGACCGGACGAGAGAGACCGAGACCGAGACCTGACCTGACGCGCCCACGCCACGCCACACGGCGACGAGGGGAGGAGGACGAAAGCGACGGAGCGAGCCGCGCCAAAACGAACCACCACCACCACCACCCCCTGCTGCTACTGCTACTGCCTCAGGCAGGGCTACGCGGCCATGGTTCCCACTGTACATGCGTCCAAAAAAGGGTAAAATCCAACACAGCCCCTCGCAGGCCGGAGGCCCTCCCCCTCCCTGCTGCCTGCTGCTACGCCCACGACTACGGCTACTTGCTCTCTGTGCTAGTACTGCTTGCTGCTGGCCGCTCCCCCAACAGGACGCCCTCCAGCAGGGGCCCGCAGGAAGTCAGCAGCCGTGCCAGCCACTCCTCGTCGGCGTCGCCACCACCGCCGGACCCCATCATCATCATCATCTCCGCGTCCGCGTCCGCGTCCGCGTCCTCCCGCCGCGTCCCGTCGTCGACGTCCGCGTCCGCGTCGCCCGAGCGCTGCTGGAGAGGTAGAGGGAGCGGGTGTCGCTCGGGCCACGGCCACGGCACGGGCGGCGGGGGCGGGGCGCCGGCGCGGGTGTCGACGGAGGCCATGACGGTGGACGCCGCGGCGGAGAAGGACGGGCCGCAGCTCTCCTCGTTGCCGGTGTTGATGGTGGCGGTCACGAACCCGGCGGCGGCGGTGGGGCTACCGCCGCCGCCGCCGCCGCTGCTGCTGCTGCCCGCGCCCGGCGCCGGGGAGGAGATCTCCGCCTCCAGCCACCGCATCACCTCCGCCACCGCCTCCTCCTCGATGCCCTCGTAGTCGTCGTCGTCGCCGCCGCCGTCGACGTCCTCCCCCAGCAGCAGGTCCTTCTCGCACACGCCGACGTCCCCACCTCCACCGGCCTCCTCCTCACCCTCGCCAACGCCCACGCCGCCGCGCTTGCGCTTCCGCGCGCCGCCGGCCTCCTCCGCCTCCTGCACCTCCTCATCCCCCATCTCGCGCAACCGCTGGTGGGCACTGGGAGACGACGGAATGGAGTGGAGGAGAGGGAGAGCGGTTGCTTTGTTGGTTGGGGTGGGCGGCGGCGCGGCGTGCCGGGCACACCACACACACGGACACGGTTTCGGGAGCCCCACGACACGGGCCTTTATATAGCCGGGTCCGCGACGTGGGCTGGGCGGCGCGCCCCGTGCCGTCGGATCCGCGCGGCCGCGGCGGTGGGTGGGAAACGGACGCTCCCTCCCATCCCATCTCCCGCCTCTCCCTGGTCTGTCTTTTCGATAGCTAGCGCTTTTGGTTTTGGGGCGCTCGGCTTTGCTCGGGTGGTGTGGAAGTGGAACCCGCCTCTTTCCTCGGCTTTGGCCCGCGCCCGGGGCCCGCTCGCTCGCCGGGGTGATGTGATGAGATGACGACCGACGAGAAGGGAAAGTCTTGACCGGCCACATCACCGTGACTTGTCGTCCATGGCCTGCCTATCCGTGCCATCAAGTACTACGTACGTACTCATATGCTTGTTTGTGCGGTTGGTGCGTGCCAGTTGGGCCGGCGCGGCGCGGCGCCTGGCGTGGCGTCTTGCCGAAACCGAACGAACCGAGCCGTGTGCCGTGGCGACGTCGTGCGCGGGCGGGCGGGCGGGGGCAGCGGGCAGGTGGGCAAAGTAACTGCGGGTTCGGCGGGGGTCGCAGTCTCGGCGTCTCGCACCACCTCGCGGCAAAGCCGGCAAGAAACGCGCCGCCCGTCCGTCGCTCACAGCTCTGCGCTCACCGGCCGGCGGGCCACACCTTCCTTCCTCGGCGGGCGGCTCGGTTCGTGATTCACAGAAACGGAGCGGAGCGCCAGCGCTAGCGCTGCCTGCCAGTGCTAGCACATTCATGTCACGGCCCGAGGCGATCGGCAACAGGCAACAGCTAGCACTGCGCAGGTCGTCGGTCCAGTACTCCATCCAGTCCACGTCCAGTATGTTCCAGGCAAGCAATTGCCTGCAGCAGCACTGTAGCAGCGCTGCTAGTAGCTTTTTCTTTGAACCGGAGCGAGCGGGGATGCCAGCGAGACAAGAACGGATGGAAGGCCGGTGACGTCGCCGCCGGCCCAACCACCGGGTCGTCTCGTCTCGTCGCACACTCCCGGCGGCAGAGGCAGAGCTCGCTGAATCGCTGATCCGGGAAACCGGCGGCCAATGCAAGTCGACCGCAACTTTGCAAACACCACCTCCGTGTTTCACTCTGCCGTGGCGCACGCAACGCAAGTTGACAATCGACTCCTTTTTTGGCCTGTGTGGTGTGTGGGCTGTGGCTGTACGAGAGACACGGTTGAGAAGCTTCCTGGTAGTAGTTAGATCAATGATAAGTAGAGTACAGTACAGTAGGAGTAGTACACTCCGTACGTGTCATTGACTCGAGATCTCGCCGACGTGGCGCGGCAGGTTGTGTGCGCGACACATGTCGTGTGCCCTTGTTCGTACGCGGCCGAGGAGCACGTCTGCAAGGGCGAAATCTTCCCGACGGGGTTGTGCACGAGAAACCGATTTGCTTCCAGGTGAACGACGATGGCGGCGAGAGGGAGGGACACAAGCGGCGTCGTCGACGACGTGCTTTCTCTCTCTCTAGGCCGAAAATAGAGAGAGAGAGAGAGACCGAGAAGTTGGGCCTTGGCCTCATTTCTCTCCAAGTCCTCTCCCTCGGCCTGGAATAACAGCCCACCTCCCTCCCCATGCCACCCTCAGTTATGGCCGGGGCCTTCTGGCTGCTGCTGGCCGGGGGCCTCTCAGTTATGGGCTGTCAAAAAATTAAAAAGGAATTGGGACGAAAGCCCAGTTTCCACTGTCAGGGATGTGTGTGCTCCCCAACTTAAAAAATCGTCAACTAAAAAATCGACAGTTTCTCGGATATTTGAGGATGTTAAGATTCGTCCGTCGGTCTAGATGGGATGGTTTAAAAAATAAGAGGAGTCTGTTACAAGGAACCACAATTGTATATCATTACTAAATGTTTGTGGACCCGAACTAATTCCCTGTGGGTTAGAAATTACATAGTATTAATAGGGAACGTATGTTTTTCCGAGTTTCCTCTCGACAAACACTAAAAAATTAGCCACCGTCAGTCTGCTACAGCGTCCAGCAAATCCATGAAGCAGACTTTTCACTGGCAAACAAGTCCTGGGATGGCGACCATTCCACGCATCCCGCGGCATCCCATCCCACCTCTCGAAACGCAACGTGGTTAGCACAAGACCCTGCTGACTGGCATGTCATTAGCCTCTGCTGGTGCAGTGAGTGACGACGCGGTACTATACTAGTAAGCTGCCTTTCCCTTTTGTCACTTGGGCGTGCCGGGGAAAGACGACGCAGCCCGCTTTAATGATTTGTGTTGACCTTTTTTTTTTAGCTTAAGCACTCGCCGATCCCGATTAACCAACCCACCCCTCCTCCTTCCTTCCTTCCTTCCTCTTGCTTTACAAAATTCACATCCACTAATCACAATGGACCTTACTTAACAGGTAGTAGCCCTACTAGCACTTTTTTTCTTGTAATTAAAAAGAAAGAAAGAAAAGACTAGCATGAGCAGTGTTTCTAGAACCACAGGTGAGGTTAGGTCACGTCACGTCACGCAACGCACAGGATCGAACTGCTGCTCTTCTCCCCCAACAAGTTGCAGCTCCCCCACCTCACTGTACCTCACATGACAAAGCAACCCCCCACGATTAGATATCTTTATCCTTTTTTTTAAAAAAAAACGCATGGTTTTAGTTAAAACACCAGCTAGATCAGGCTCACCGACACTTGCCCAATTCCCTACTGACCGCACATATGCTCCTGGCTTTGCTCAGTTGCTCACTAGTAGTACTAGTCATCACATTACAGCAAAAGATCCAAAATTCAGAACAAAGCCACTACATGTGTGGATTTCAATGAACACATAAAAAAATGGGGGAGAGTACAGTACTACTAATACAACTAACATTTTGCAGTCACTACCAATTATACATTCGGATAATTTGGATTACATAGTTAAAAAGTAACAAAATCACCAGATTGTACTTGCACTACCGACAATAAAATGGACATGAAAATTAAAAAAATAAAAGATGCTAGAAAAAATGAACAAATCGTTCAAGCCTCACACACTGCAGCACATCATCCATCCACTTCCTGGCTTTTGGAGTAATAACTCCCTTCCCGTCCGTCCCCCGCCAAATTTGGTAAAATTCAAACACAAAAAATTTACAGCGACCGGCGTTTGATTCTGCTTCGGTTTCCTACTGGAGAAAAATTCATTCCGTCGACGTGAGAAAAGCAAAGCCACTTTTCCGTTTTTTTTTACCCGGCAATTTTTGCAATGCGGCCCCTTGGAGGATGGCGATGTGACTAGAAGGTCCACTTCCAGATCTTCACTCGGATCCTGACCTGGCACACGCGCGCGACGGCGACGGCCGGCGCGTCGTCGGCGGCCGCTGCCGGCTCAGGCGCGTCAGCCGCCGCGACCGCTGTCGCGGGCGCTTTGGCCGCGGCCGCCGACGGCGCGGGCGCTTTGGCCGCGCCCTTCCCCTTGGTTAGCTTCTTCTTCTTCGCAAGCGGAGGCGGCGCGGGCGCGGTCACCTTGATGCCCTCGCAGTGCACCTGGATGCCGATCTTCTTGGTCTTGAGCCCGCCCACCTTGACCCCGGCCTTCGTCTCCAGGTCGAGGGTGATGGGGAACTCGCCCGACTTCTTGATGTCGGAGCTGGCGGTGGGGTCGATCGCGAGCGCGGAGGCGGAGACGGTCGCCTTGATGACGGTGATGTTGCCGGCCTCGTGCGCGAACGCGGGCACGGAGGCCTCGCCGAGCGGGACGGCGTTGGCGGCGGTGGCGGCCGTGACGGTAAAGTCGTCGTAGAAGTAGACGAGCTTCTTGTTGGGGTTCCTGGCGGTGAGCGTGACGTCGATGGCGTCGGTGAGGGACGGCGCCGCGGCGGAGGGGGAGGAGAGGCTCAGCTTGGTGACCCGCGCCGCGGTGAGCGTGAACGCCGGGCGGTGCGGGCGGTAGAGGAGGTAGAAGGCGCCACCCACCACGGCGGCGATGAAGGCGAGGAGGAGGATGACGAGGACCGTCCAGAAGAAGCAGCAGCAGCAGCTGAACGGGCAGGAGCGCCCGCCGCGGCGGCGCTTGGCGCCACCCTGCTGCGGGCGGTAGATTGGCCGCTGGTACATCTTGGGCGGGCCGCCGGCGCCGTTTCCGTTTCCGGCGGCGGCCGGGGGCTGCGGGGTGGGCTTGCCGTTGGAAGACATTGCCGCCGCCGCGCCGCGCTCAGCAAGCCCGCAGGGGGGAGGGAGGGACGAGCTGCCGGCTGCGGTTCTTGGTGTCACTGCGACTCCGTGAGCTCGGCGGTGAGGTGTAAATGGAGGAGAGAGAGATCTATAGGCCGGAAGGGAAGGGAAGACGAGGAGGAGGAGGAGGAGGTGGAGAAGGTGAGGGAAAAGGGACAGGGCACCTCACGGATGGTTCGACCTCACCAAATCATTTGTTGCTGGCTTGCTTTTCCTTGTCCTTGTCCTTCTTCGCTCACCTCCTCTCTGATTGGTAGCAGGAATTTTATCTCACCCCCGGGAATTTTATCTACTCATCGGAGCGTTGCTAATCTTGCAGTATTTTGCGCCTTTGATCTCTGTATTGCTGGCATTGTATCGTACTACTTGTATATACTTACTACTGCGCAGTAGTAGCATCACGTTTGGTGGGGCGAGTCAACTCATCAGTGCTGATGCGTTGCCTTGTCAAGTGTTGGGTAAAATAGTGTATCATCAGAATGAAGAAAAAAATACACGCTCCGTCCCAAAATATTTGCACCTTTGGACTTCTGCAGATTACATTTGATCATTCGTCTTATTTAAAATTTTTGTTAAAATGTAAAAACAAATATGATATACTTAAAATATATATGATGACAAAACATGTCATAGCAAAATAAATAATATTTCACAATTTTTATTGAATAAGACGAATAGTCAAATGCGAAGCAAAGAAGTCAAAAGGTGCAAATATTTTGGGACGGGGGAGTAAACAGTTTGTTGAAACTGAAACATCGTCGGAAGGAAATGGTTTGGTAAAACTTGGCTCCTAAAAATTGTGTGGTGACATAAGAAAGAGGTGTCAGTGCGAAGCCTCAACAGCAATATATGTTAAGTGTTAGTACCAAGCAACAGGACATCCGATTTGTTGTGGTGGTTGCTTTTCTGGCGCTTTGAAAGAACAAACATTTAGGCTATACCGCTATGGTAGGCGTGGTACGTCTTGATGCCAATCGAGAGTCCCTTAATCCTTCAAGATCAAACCGTAGAACGAAGTGGTGTCACTTTTGTTCGGTCAGCTCAGAGAGGCTGGGTAACACAAGCGATGTGGCAACTGATGATTCCGGCTTTTAAGCTTTCAAGGAGTGAGTGAGACATGGCACCAATGCTTGCTGCTGAAGCAAGACACTAGTACAAGAATGGCAAGGTTCTGTCTATGGGCATGCTTGGTTGAAGGTGTTAGTGTTAGTTTGCAACAAACTAACACTAAACTAACACCGAAAATCTAAGCATATGTGTTAGTTTGATGTTAGTTTCAAATAACACCTCCCAAAAAATTAACATCCCCAAGAGGTGGTAATTGGTGTTAGTTCAGTGGACCCCACCCCTTTTACTCCTTTTTCTCTCTTCCTCTAGATCCTCCAATGATTGCGAAAAGTAGCATTACATGCAAAAGAATACATGCATCCAAAGATCAAGGTGTTAGTTATTTAGGTGTTAGTTGGGGTTGAAAAAAAAACTAACACTAACACTAACACCGACACTAGAGAACCAAGCAGGGCCTATATGATGAGTCGCAAGGTTAATTTTCTTTTAAAGAGAGATGAAATTACGGGAAAGAAGAGAAGTAATTAACAACTATCAAGCGATGCGGCAACTGATTCCGGCTTTTAAGCTTCCATTCAAGGAGTGAGACATGGCACCAATGCTTGCTGCTGAAGCAAAACACTAATACAAGAATCACAAGGTTAATTTTCTTTTAAAGAGAGATGAAATTACGGGAAAGAAGAGAAGTAATTAACCGTCCCTGTGTCTCAGTTTGACCTAAACAGAGCGCCATGTGGGGCTAAACCAACAGTCCCCGTTCGTTCAAGTGGGAGGAATCAAACAGTATCGCCACGTGATTTGTGCCGAATAAGAAACTTTTGGGATCATCAGCCTCCCAAGTAATTAACAATTGACAAGTCATCCACGGATGCAATATTTCCCAGTTGTCTGGCCAACTAATTAGCACGATCATCTCTCTCAGTCCGCTCAAGCACGCATGAACTTAATTTTGAGCTAGAACTACATCAGGAGTGTCTCGCTAGCTACTTGCATTGACCCATTTATCTTATTTCCAAATTAAATCAAGACTAAAGAATAGATACCCAAATCACCTCTTTAACCTCACAGGCAGGCTCCAAATTTGAGTCGATAGATGACCAGTAATCTTCTATAGGTATTCTGTATTCAGCTACACATTTTTGGTTTTGAAAATTGGCATATACAGCAGCCCTACAGCATTATACGTGTCGAGATCGAAGAAAGGGGGTAGTTGAGCCGTATCTGGAATTGAAGGAAGCAGCAGCTAATCTCGTGCTCCTGCCTCCCATCCCATGCCCATCGATCTTCTTTCTCCCGTCGATCCTTGCCATGAATTCAATGAACACATCGAGTACGTACAAAATTCACGCGTGCGATGCGACCGGCTGCAGCGCCATCCGTGGGCATTGCTTCGATCTGTCATGCGCTCTGGCCCACTCGCTAGCAGCAGCACGGTCGCTCGACACTTGTATCACACACGTGATGAGCGATCTTCCGACGCGATCCCTGCGTAGTACGTGGTACGTGGTGCATGTCGATGTCGTGTTTGTCGGTTGAAGGCAGAAAATACTACTGTTATTAGCCCTAGTTTTGGCGATGATTAAGCTGAGCATTACGTGTATTATCTAATTAAACTTGTACAGCGTCCTAGATGTAGACTACTACTGCAACTACAAATGTGTGGCGTCCAGCGGCGAGACAACGATTACGTACCCCAGCAATCACGGTCGCTCTAACTACCGGAGCGAAAGCGATCGTGCAGTGCAGTGCAGGGGAAGCACGACGAGAGAACACTGCTGCTGCCTAATTGCTCAGTTTTGTTTGCCTCTCGAGGTTTTCTTTGCTGGTGCGACGTCCCCTGCCGTCCAGCTGTGGGCAGTGGCGTGGCTGCTCGCACCTGAAACTGGGCCACGCCAACCCCCCCCCCCCCCCCCCCCCCAAAAGCTGACGTCACGGCGATCGACCTTTTGGTCAATCATTTCGCAACAGATGTTGGAATTAAGAAACAACGTACTGGCAGCAAAAGTTGTACGCGCGAAACGAGAGGAAAATCATCAGTGGCCAACCGACAATGCAAACTTCTTGTTTAGCTGCAACTACTGCTAATCGGACGTTGCAATCAGACGCGGGGCCAGTCGTTTACATTCCTAAGATCCTTTCTCCATGCACAAGAAATCTCTGAATGTGACGGGTTACTTTGAGCCACACCAAACGCTGGGTTTTCTTTTTCAATACGATTAAAGTGCACTCTACGCAGGTTCTGAATAGAGACAATAAAAGAAATTCACATGATAATGCTTAAGAGGCACAGCAGCAAGGCCATGAGCACAACAAGATCCAAGTGTAGAGGCCCAGAATCAAGGCCCCATGAGTGTTGAGCCCGCGGGGGCTCCTATATAACCACCAAAAGATGGATAAGTTTGGAATTTTTTTATATATTTTTTCTTCGATCGTACGAAAATAAGTAGTCGGATTCAACATTGGTAGAAATAGCCTCGGATCGCCGTTTCAAACGGCGGTTGGTTTCCTGCCGCTGTTTGAAATGGCGATATGAACCTACCACCGTTACAACTGGCGGTAGGTCCTGCGTCGCAACAAACGGCGATAGATTTGCAACAGTGGCGGTAGTACCAGGTTGGGTGGCGGCTGGCAGGGAAGTAGCTACCGCCAACTGAAACGGCGGTTTCTTGCAGCCTACTGCCGTTTGAACTAGCGGTAGGCTCCTACCGCCAATTCAAACAGTGGTGGTAGGTGTTTTTGTTTTTTATTTTTTTGTTTTTTTTTCAATCAAAGAGCAAGATAGAGTATGTGGGTCTAAAGATTAACCATTTAACCTCCACAAATGAAAGAACTGATATTTAATCAATTTAAGTTCTTTTTAAAGAGAGCAAATAGTCATGTCATATAAAACATTATGTAGATAAAACAAAGTAGCCACTTCCATCACTTTTCCATAAGCAAGGCCATAATGGTGATCATGATTTATTGAAAAAAAGGTAACATACCTAGGTTGTCCTCCTAGTAGCCATGTTATTGACCGAGAGATAAATACAAATATTGTTTATGATTGAAAGCATATATCTGTAAACATTTAGAGAAAGATGAACAAAGATAAAGTTAAAGGCGAGTTACCGTCCTTTTCGATGCTTGTAGTGAAGTGGAGTGTGGCTTTCCCCATGCTTAAGCATTGTGCTTAGCATGGAAAAAGAATGATGAGCATCTTGTGATGAAGGTGAACCTTGTACTCTATGTGATCTTTGACATGCATAATAGAAAACTACTTTCTATTTTATCTATTATGTGGTTAGTTCCAGAATAGCATTATAGACACAATATTCTGGTTTGCACTCCGCCTGGTTGTTATATACTTGGCTAGATTTCAAACTTATATTGATCAGAATGCTCGCTCCAGAGCTATCAACGTTTCTCAACTGTGTGTAGGGTGCCAAAAGACAAAGCTGAGAATTTGTGGCAACAGTGAGTGCACAAGCAAGAATATGATGCAACGCTATTGTATTTTCCATTTTGCAGAGTCACTATTTCATATTTAGTTTTTCTCTGCTTATATGCAAATAATATGTTTTAATTGTTGATTGTTACTTGATGGATTTCAACTCCACATGTGCTATTTGGAATAGTGTTATATTCTTATGAATCAAACTACACGAAACAAATCTCATCACATGCTTTTATGCCATTTTCAATAATATATTTAAAATTTGCATATAAAATGAGTGCAAACAACCTTTACATGTCAGGATTTTTTTTAAAAGCAACTTGATGCAGTAGTTTTTTCTTAGGGCACCCGCAATGGGGTCAATAGGCTCTCTACAGCAAAGCCACGTAGGAAAGAGGGAAGATGAGAGAGAACGGGTTGCCGCCAGGGCTGGCGAGGGTCGCTAGCACACGTCCCCGTGCTGCGCGGACCCCACCGCTCTCTCGAGTTCTGCTGCAAGCTTGCAAACCTTTGCAACTGCAAGGCGAAACAAACACCCATGCCGACGGAGGAGGAGAGCAGTGGCTCGAGCCGCCGCTGATGGCATCGTCGGCCAACAAAGAACTCACTGCCGGCGAGCTCCTCTTCGAGTCACGCCGCACATCGCCCCAGCGCACCGCCGACGAGCGCCTCCTCATCAACAACTTCTCACTCCCGAGACCAGACAGAGGAGGCGGCGACTAGTGTAGCATGTAGTCACGGGGTCGGGCCGCCGGTTCGCCAGCGTAGGGTAAGTTGCGAGCACTGACGGATCATGTCCGGCTCGGGACGGTGGCGAAAGCGGGGAGGTTGTGAGGGCCGACGGGACTTGCCCCCATGCTAGCAGGGAGGGCGCCGGCAGAACGGGGCCACCACGGGAGCTCTGGCATGGCAACGTCTGGATGCAGCGGCTCGCATAGGGGCGTGCGGTGACGCAGTGGAGGTAAGGCTGCCGCGCGCAGGCAGGGGAGCCTTAGAGGCAGATCACTATCTGTTAGCCCTGGCACTGTTTGGTGTGACGGCATCAACAGGCTATGTGATGACATTGCTTCGGCACCGCAAGCTCATGCCATTTAGCGGCCGTCGGACCCGTGTTCCGGTTGTGGACTATGAAGATTATGAGGACGGTGACGAAGGAGATGCCTAGATTCTCTGTGTAACAGTAGTATTTTATCTGGTTATCTATCACTCTGTAACTGTTATGAATATCTGAAGGCACCCAGGAGCTATCATAGCCTGCTGAGTTAACCAGTAATGTGTTTTGTTTGTGTTTGGCCCATGTTATTTGACACGAAACAGGCTCACTGGCATGACACCGTGTAAGACCTGTCTAAATCAGTTTAGGAATTTTTAAATCATTAACCGAGTGAATAGCTTGATGCTCGGGCGTGGGTGCAATTGAGGGTTGCAGACTGACAGTACAGCCGTGGTTAATACGTACATACATGAGCCATTTGCATCTTGCCATTACTATTTACTCGGCGGCCGACCTGTGTGCTTGGTGATATCTACCCTTGTTGAGCTGATGTACTTCACCGTGTTCGACCTGATGCAGCTGGACTAGCAGGAAGGGGACAGGAAACAGATTTGTATGATAGCCTTTACCGTGTCACGATTCAACTCCATGACGATGCCGGTAGTTGTTTCATACTACATTAGAATGGCACTAGAGGCAAGATATCAGTTGTGAGCGAGGGGGAATCGGTGGATACTTACGGGATCATATCAGTGATCAGAGCGGGAGGAAGAAGCAGCCAAGTTCTGGTAGTCTTGTGTACATACTGTTGGCAAGGGCGTGAGGCGCATCAGTCACGTACACACCATGGGCCAGCATCCTGAGAATCACATAACCGAGACGAAGGCCCATGGACGGAATTGGATGGACACGAAGGCTAGCAAGCACTTTTAGTTGCTAAAAAATACTTGTGACACCAAGTGTTCTTAAAGAGAGGTGAAATGAGCAAAGCAAATTTGAGTCAAATTTTACCTCATAATTCAAAGTTAAGATCCAAATTTGGAAAAAAAATTGGCACAATTTGGAAATCATAAGTTGGAAGTGTTTGGAATCAAGTTTGGAGACAAACTCAAGTCATAAGCATCTCAAATTGGCAGTCAAAGTTATTGATTACACTATTCAGCATCTGAAAAATCAAGTCTGAAATAGTGTCAAAAGTCAACTTTGGAATCCAATTTCTGTAAGATTTTGTATTTGTACTCTGTTTGATTATGGATTCTAAGCGATCTTGAATATACATAGAATACTTTGGAGAAGTTTTTGGCTAGAGGTAACCATGTATTCATATTTTAAAGAAGACCCAAAGTTTGAAAGTTCACACTGATTTGATGCTCGCTGTCGAACTTTGTGTTAGATATGAGAGGGAATTCATATATGAATTTTTGGATGTTTTAGATTCTAAATGATCTTGGATATCCAGTGGTCACCTTCGATATTTTTTTGCTCAGAGAAAGCACAAGATCATATTCAGATGGAAGCTCCAAGGTGGGAAGTAGTGCTATTTTTGACGTTAACTGGCAGCATGAATGGTCAATTCTGAAGTCACCGAATAACAGTGTTGAGCACCCAATTTTGGACTTGATTTCTAAGGAAATTCACGTATAAACTGTGGATGTTTTTGGAACATAAATAAACTGGGATATGCAGAGGGGCAAGTTGTTATCAGAGAGGACAAAAGAATCCTATGTATATCAGAGCTCAAAGTTTGGAAGTTGGGTTGCTTTATGACACGGAATGTAACTACCATCAGTATTTGGTTAGAGATTTTGAAGAACTTCACATGAGAAAAATGGGGAAGATCATACAAAATATGGAATGTATTATTTATGGTACCTGACTCCAGCAGCCCTTGAATAAGGGATACTCCTAGGTGAGTTCAAAATGGGATCTTGCACTCTCGGCTTTTAACTAAAGAGCTCCTCTGCCGTCCTGCATCGACAAAGACACCGCCGCAGTCCCTTCTCCCATCAGCTACTCGCTCACACAACACATGTTTTGGCTTAATTTGGATTCCTAAGTCTTGTAAAAACCACCAATTTCCGTGTAGTATCCCAGATACCCAGACTAATAATCTCTCGCAAATAGACCACGCCTAATAAGCCTTCTAGATTCTCCTCTTGTGTTCTTGATCTAGAATTTATATGCATTGTTTCGAAAAGGGGTTACACAGGCGAATTTTGGACAGCTTCCAACGGCGCTCCTCAAATAGATGATCGGGCCAGTCCAGACAGGAAAAAGATGTTGCTTGGGGTCAACTGTTGGTATATTTGACTTGTCTGGTACTTTGTTGGCGTGGGGCTTTTAGCTTTGAAATAATTTACAAGTTTGGATTTTGATCGATGCAGTACTTGCTTATGTATACTCACCCTTGTGATTTGTTTTCTTTATTTGTAATAATAGGAAACAATATTTGCCTGAGAGCGTCATCCGGCTGTTCTGAATTGATTATCTTCTTGAGAAATTTTAGAGTGCTTATTTTAGAGCGCCGTTGGATGCTGTCCAAATTCGCCTGGTTGCGGAAGGTGCCATGGTCGTCGTAGTAGCCGGCGGCGGCGGCGGCTGTCGACGTCGACGCTGACGTGGTTGCCGTCGATGTCAGAGAACTCGTTGTTCTGGTCGGTGTCGATCGAGCTCGACGCCGAAGAGGTGGTTGTCGGCGTCGTGTCGTTGACAAGGTTGATGTACTGGCTTGGGAACACGGCGGACAGGTTGTATTTCTCCGGGGCAACGAAGAGGCCGATGCCGTGGCTGCAGGCGTCAGGGTCATGGCAGAGGATGCCGAACACGAAGGACGCAGAGAAGGACCTCGACGTTGCCAGCGTGCCGTTGCGGAAGCGGAGGGACACTGCCGCCGAGAAAGAGCACGCGCCTGGTGAACGAGACCCTCAGGACCAGCGACGGCGAGGCATGAGAACAATCCGAGGAGTTCGAATGGCAGCTACTAGCGGCGGTGACAGGCAACGCCGCAATCGGGAACACGGCGGCGCGGAGATCTTGCAGTCGAGGCCGCCCGCACAGGGAGGGATAGCGGAGAGGGGATGCCACGGTTACCATAATGCCCTTTTTCAATTAGTTTATTTTTTCAATTAATTACGTGGTCGAAAAACTAAAACACTAGTACCTAGTACTCCTCTGTAGAATACAGCTGCCAGCCGCACTTGTTGCCTGCGGGCTCATCCATATGATCTGGAACAACCTCAGTCATTGCTAAAAAAGCAACCTCAAACATGGTGACGACGAGTCGACGACGTCAGCCGTGTTTTTTGGTTTTTAGCGCTTTTTTTGCGAAAGATTTTCCAGTAGATTCTTTTTGGAAAGATTTCAAAAAATAGACGCACGAGCTCGGCGCATTGGATCATGGCGCCGAGGTTACATGCCTCGGCGCACGGATCATGGCGCCGAGGTCTTGGGCCTAAAAATAATATCAGTTACCCTACTTTGAAATTCTTTTGTGAAGAAATTTGTATGTAAAATGTGGCCAATAACATGCAAAATGGAATCTATGAACTTTGTTTAACATCTTACAACATTTGTGGATAGAAACTAAGCGAGTTTACATATTTAAAATGACATTCCAAAATTGAAAGTATTGCTGTCAGCATTTACTCATGCGCTGAAAAATTCGAAGTGCTGAGAACCCTTAAAACATTAACAGGCATGCAACTTTGAAATTCTATTCTGAAAAAGTTTTCATATATACATTGAAAGAATTTGGATCCCAAATGTAGTATGATGTTTAATAAACATTTTGTGTATGTTGTTGACCATGAAAACATACAAATTTCTTCACAAAAGAATTTCAAAGTAGGGTAACTGATATTGTTTTCAGGCCCAAGACCTTGGCACCATGATCTGTGGCGCCGAGGCATGTAAGCTCGGCGCCATGATCCATAGCGCCGAGCTCAGGGTCCATTTTTTGAAATCTTTCCAAAAAGAGTCTACTTGTGAAAATCTTTCGCAAAAAGGGCTAAAAAGTAAAAAAGTCGGACGACGTCAGTTGGTAAAAGTTCGATATCACCGATCGACAAGCCGTGGGTAAATCTTTCGCCGATTTTCCACTACGCCCAAGGAAGGATACATTTGAAAATTGAAATACACGCCAGGAAGTATCCAACTGATTAAATTAATAAATAAAAAGGAATGTATTTAAAAAAACTAAGTCGGTGGACCCGCCCCACGGTTTTGCATTAAGAAGAATAAAATTTCTCCTGGCTTAGAAAACCTCCGAACCCTAGTTTCATCGGCGAGGAGATTTTTACGGGGCTGCGACGTTACTCAAGTGCACGTTCAAGGGGTGGAGCAGGTTATACGCATTTTGACATGTGAGTTCGATAGATTATACTTGATCTACTAGGTGCACATCTAGCGGGTAGATTCTTTACCGTGTCCGTGTTCAAGTGTTTCGGGTGTGAACGAAGAGTGGAGAGAGGTATGGAAATGAAGGGCATGTACATTCACCGGCGGACGTCTTTGGAACCGGCAGCCCATCTCGGGTTCGCCCGATGAAGATGCGCAAGGCGGCGACGCGTAGTGCGAGAGGCCGTCGGGGTGTCGGTGGCGGCGGTGCTTCCCGTCACTCTTGCGACCCTCTTTAGATCGGATTAGGGTTTTTCGGTGGAGGCGTGAGCGGCGGCGAACCTCGTAGTGCGGCGGGGCCGTCCCCACCCCTCTTTATATCTCGCGGTGTGACGGGGGCCCGCCAACCTGTTAGGGTTGGGCGCCCCCGTCCGGGCGCGGATCCGGGGCCCAATGGGCCGTTGGGCCCATTGGTGGAGAGATCAATCCAACATTCTCCCCCTTGATCTCATCACATACTTTTAACTTTACATTTTCACTTTATTCGTTCCATCACGGTGTTGACGGATAAAAGACGTATCCGGATACGATCCGCAAGCGTACGGACCCCACACCTTTTTCACCACGGGATTCCCAAGGTTCTTGTCAATCCGCGGAGCAAGGGGATTACAAGCGTTCGATCTACCTTCACACTCTAACTACTCGAACCCTAACTACGATTAAACTAGAAAACAACTAAGCTACACTAGAGAGAACGATAAACGATCAAGGTAGGAGACACTCGCCCGTGGGTCTACGATCATGCAATCAATTAAAGACATTAAACCAATCTAATCTATCGGGGGTTGTGACCACGGTTTCGTCCCTTTCCCCTCCTCTCGTACTCGTCACTACGCGAAGGTATTCATGACTAGACCTATGATGGACACGGCGTATTGAATGGATCCAAGGAAGCATTGGGGCCCTACTCCCTTTACGGCAAGGTAGCAAACCTTAAGCATTAAAGTATATTCAACACAAGATGATAGATAGATAATCCGACAAAGTATGATTACATCTTAAGATCGATTACAACCCATGGACGAATAAGGAGATTACCCCATCAAGGTGCTAGATATAGCACCGCTGATCATGGTTTCCCTTCCGACGGTGTCTTCCTTCTTCTCCACGAGAGGGTGCTTCCTTCGAGGTGGACGATCTCCCTTCGGATATCTCCCTCCTCTCTCTCTAGCTTGTGGATGGCCTCTCGGTGCGAATGGCGGCGCCTCCGAGTTTTAGGGTTGAAGATCCTTCGGGTGCAAGGAAAGGGGGGTCGAACCGGCCACCGGAGTGGGATGGGCCGGCCGGCTGGGCCGACCGGCCCGAGGCCCATCTCGGCCCGGTTCGGTCGCCCCTTCGTTCCCGTGGGTCCTCGGGTGATTATGCACTTTGCCCCTGTCGGTGTTTTAGATCGGCAACCTACTAAGGGGAGTACCCGAAGTAGATGAATGTGGCCTCGCCGAGATCGGCAACTCGAAGGAAGAGACACGTGGCACACAATTTAGACGAGGTTCGGGCCGCGAGGTGCATAATACCCTACGTCCCGTATGCTTTGCGTAGCTACGGATTGATTGGGTACGATTACAAGATTGTGCAATTGTATGCCGTGAGATGAGATGTCGAGAGAGGGGTCCCTGCCTCACCTTATATAGTCGGGAGGCAGGGTTACAAGTCGGAATAGGGAGAGAGTACTAGTCGAGTATGTCTAGGAGTCTTCAATACGGTGCGGGACGTGTACGGCTTCCTTACCGAGTACTTCTCCTCTGTAGTCCTTGTGCTTCACGCCATCAGGTACCGTGCAGCGCAAGTCGGGTAGTCCCAAGGGCCCACCGAGTAGTCGGTCCTGGTACCCACCGGGGTAGTGGGCCCAGGGAGGTCCATACGACAAGCCCCCGAGTACTTTGTAGTCGAGAAGGATAGCTTCAAGTAGTCTTGGCGACCTTAACGAGTAGTGCTCAGGCGTCCCCGAGTACTACAAGTCAAAAGTCCTCAAGAGTAGTCGAAGCATCCGAGGCTGGAATGTACTCCAGCTGATGTTTGAGCAATCACGAAGTCTTCTCGAGTAGTCCCAAGCGTCCTCAAGTGCTACCCTTGAAGGTCTTCAAAAATGCTCGTGTTGTCTTGAAGGCGAAGGCGATATGGAAGTGCGATTGCAAAATCGCACTCCATATGGAGTAGCCCCCGAGCCTTAGGTTGAGTCGTAGACTCGCCGAGGGTCCATCCGTAGTTTTGGCAAGAATATCCGAAAAATCCGGAGAAAAAACCGAAGGACACGTGGCACGGAGCCCCCGAGCCTTGAGTCGAGTACTTCCTCTCGAATCGAAGGGTCATCTTGTAGAATGTGTACCGAGATGCTCCCGAGTCTTGTCGCTTCCCAGGTAGTCGAGTAGAGGTAGCCGAGCCCCCGAGGTGAGGCGCGTCGACTAGTGGAATATGAAGAGTCACGCGCGGCCGGCCGAGTCGGCCCGAGCGCAGACTTATCCATCCGGCCGTTGGAGGGCCGTTTTGACTTATAAATAGAAGCCAAAACCCATAGGGTTTTTCACCCCACGCGGCGGTAGCCATTCGGAACGGATCTTGGCCGAGAAATAGCCATCGGCGCACGCCGCCGTCGTTGAGTGAAGTGTAGATGCGAGTGCGCCGCCGTGGAGAGCCACTAGAGTAGCCCCCGAGCCACCGAGTAGCCCTCGGTAGTTCCTTGATCCACTTGCCTCCTTTAGAGTTAGCGGCGTTGTGTAGCCGCTTCTTGAGAGCGTCGAGCACCATCCCGTTGGCGTGCTCGACTTGTCCGATTGGCCGAGGATGGGCAACCGAGACGTATCGGACGTCGATCCCGGCTGTTCTCGCGGTACTCCCGAAGCGGTGGTTGTTGAAGTTGGAGCCCGGTGTCCGTGATGATGCGGTGGGGTAGTCCGTAGCGATGCACGAGTTCATCCGGGAAGTCGAGTACTCGTCGGCCTTGGGGCATGTGGCCGGCTTGACCTCGATCCACTTGGTGAACTTGTCGATGGCCACCAATACTCTGTTGAATCCACACGGCGCGGTTGGCGGTGGCCCAATCATGTCGAGCTCCCGGCAAGCAAAGGGCCGGGTTGGCGGTATGGTGACTAGCTTGTAGGCCGGGACGTGTTCTTCGCTTGGCGAAGTATTGACATCCTTGGCATCTTCGACGAGTTCTTCGGCGTCGCCCGAGCTATGGGCCGGTAGAAGGCTCGCGGGAAGACCTTGGCGACCGGCGTACGGGAGGATGCGTGGTTGCCGTAGACGCCTTTGTGGATCTCCTACAAGATGTCTTTGCCTTCTTGTACGGGGATGCACTTCATGAGTACTCCCGAAGATGCGCCCCGCTTTGTAGAGCTTGTCTCCGACGAGGACGTAGGACTTGGCACGGTGGATGAGCTGCTCGGCCAAGTTCTTGTCCGAGGGAATCTTACGCGCTCGGCCGAGGTAGTCGATGAAGGGTTGCCTCCGGTCCGCGTCGATCATCATGACCTCCTGTCCGGTGGTGGATGCGGCGGGGACGGTGGTCGGTGGCGCCGGCTGCGGGATGGATGGCGCGTGAAGCTCGTGGACGAAGACACCCGTGGTACTTGAGCGCGGGTAGAACCAAGCTTCGACGGGGACGTCCGCCGCAATGTTGTTGTCGCGGACGATGTGGTGGAACTCGAGACCGTAGAACTTGTTCTCGAGCTTGTGGACTTCTAGGCGATGGCGTCCATGTTCTCCTTGTTGCGGTCCCGGGACTTGCGACTTGGTTGATGACCACTTCGCGGAGTCACCGTAGACTAGTAGCCGCTTGATGCCCGGTGAAGCCGCGAGGCGAGCCGTGCGGGGAGAGCTTCGTACTCGGCTTCGTTGTTTGGGACCTTCCGGAAGATGCGGGACGTACTTGAGTTGTTCGCCGTTGGAGAGATCGGGAGTACCCCTGCACGTGCGCCCTCAAGGTTGAGTGAGCCGTCGAAGTACATCACCCAATGCTGCGGTCGCACGGTTGGAGTAGGTAGGCGGTTCTGTCGGTGCGGAATATGGTCCCGACACTAACCGGTAGATAGCGCCGAGGTCTATCCCTCAATGGTCGATGCTAAGCAACAAGTGACACGGGGTTTTTATCCGGTTCGGCCGAGGGGGCCGTACGTCCGACAGGGGTGTGCTCACGGCACTATATTGCTCGGCCACCGGGGTGCACGTAGTGGGGCGGCTACAAGCAAGGCGGGAGAGGAAGCGAGGGCTTCCAAGTCCCCGGGGCGAAGATGTTGTGGGAGAATTGGAGAATGAGTGCGTGATGCGTGAAGGGTTCTTGTTGTCCGCCGTCTTTTTTTTTGTCCCCTTGCGGGGGGGGGTTCGCTCCCCCTTTTATAGATCAAGGGGGAGGCGGTTTACATGCGCGCCGCGCTACCTAGCTACGTGGGGGAAGTGTGACGTGCTATGCGTAGAGTGGGCGGCCGTCGGGCGATCCTTGCGGCGATCTGGTCATCATGGCACGACTTGTACCCGAACGATAGCGGTTCGAGGGTAGGAGAGCGGCGGATGGCGGTGATGTCCTACGATAGGCTCGAGGGGGAGGTGCGCGCGGGCACGTACGGAGTACGGGGAGTTGGCGAACGACGTTCCTTCCCGACGCGCTTCTCGGGCACGGGTTGTTGCTACGGCGTCGGGCGTGCTCCGCCACGCGCGGGTACGGCGGCCACGCCGTTACGGTGGCCGGGGATGGCGGTCCTCCGCCTAGCGCCTCCACCTAACCCCCGTAGGGTCACAAGAAAGTGAATCGAGGGTGCGCCGGCCCCCTTTCAAGGGCTCGGCGCGTTAGCGCACCTGGGGAGCGTGCGCACGATGTCACGGGAGCGACACCGGCCGCGTCGCACGGTCCCTCCCCACGGTGGCGGGGATGGGCTCCTCCACGGGGAGTTGGTGCGGCGGCACCGGGGTGCGAGCCCCGGGCGCATGATGGCGCCGTCCCGCCGGTGTCGGGGGCGTTAAATGCCCGTGTACGGGGGCGGGCGCACGCGTGAGGGGCGCCCTCGGCGTGGCGGACCCCGGCCGAGGGCGGGACGTACCCTCGAGCGAGGCGAAACCCGCTCGAGGGGGAGTGAGCCCTCGGGCGGGGCGGAGCCCGCTCCGTAACATCCTTAGTTTTGGCTTGTATTCAAAATGTCGAATTTCAAAAATCCAAATTGAAGTGGAGTGCTCGTTTGTCGATTAAGATTGTCCTCTGTTTCCTTCCCCTAAATTCTTAGATTTAATTTTGGCTTCCACGATACCATTAGGATTTAAACCACCGCTAGTGTGACAATTTGGCCCTTTATTTGAATTTCATTTGGATTTTATTTGGGTAGCTTCAAATTTGAATTCAAATTTGAAATTGAGAACACAAAACGCGGTCGCGGGTAATTCACAAAGCGCAACGTGCCACACGGGCCGCCAACCTCGCATTCGGCCCCGCCGCGGAGGGAGAGGGGGAAGAAGAGGAGGAGGGGGAGCCGGGAGCGGCGCCGCCACCGCGGAGCCGTACACGCGCCGCCGCCGCGCGCCGCGGAGGCCGCCGCGAGGAGGAGCCGGACCCGCGGGAGCCACGAACGCCTTCGACCTCGGCCCGCTCGACTTCCTCGCCGCCGTCCGCTGCGACCCCTACCAGCGCCGCCTCCCTCCTCGTCACTGCACCGCCGCCCTTCACCGACGCGTCTACACTTCGGCCCGTGGCCACCTAGGTGAGGGCATTCGCTTCCCGTCTCTCGTGGATGCCCCGGCCATCGCGCGCGGGTGGAACGCACCGTTCCCCGCGCCGCCGCGCCATCGGCCGGTGAAGCCGGCCTTCGTGCCGGCCGGGATGAATCTTGCGGGTGCCGGCGCCGTCATCAACGCGCGCCGCCGCCGCCTAGCTCCTTTTCTTTTCCTTTATGCGTTAAGTTCCGGGTGCCGTCCCCGTCGCCGCCGCGCGCGTGTCGAGCGCCGCGACGCGTTGGCGTCGCGTGCATGCCCTCGCGCGCGCGCGTGCACGCCCGGAGCACACACGCGTACACCCCGGCACGCGCGCGTCGCGGCCGTGAAGGCGAGACCGGGGCCTTGGCCCTTCTCTTCGAGCCCCGCCACGGCCACCGAGCCCCTACGCTCGCCGCGTCGCCGCCATGTGTTGACGGTTAATAATTGTATCAAAGTTCGTTCGTGACTCGCAAGCGTACAAGTCTCCCGTCATAGTCAAGGGACCCTTCTTCCCTCGAGTGGTGAACCCAAGGTATCGAATCCGTGGAACAAATGTGTGACGCAAGAGTTGATCTAGTAAAGCCAAGTAATCTTCAATGTTCGATAAAAGACCTAATGCATCTAAGTAAAAGACACAAACGAATCTAATCTACTAAAAACCGGAGAAAACAAAGTAAGATTGGGTGGATAAACCGATCTAGAGGGATCGGGGTAAGCCTTTTGTTGAAGTTCCAAGCAAAAGAAGAAGTAGCAAATCGAATCTTAATAGAAGCCTCTTTAAATCGTGGTTTCCCGTCCAAATCCGAAAACATCCGCCTTTCGAGACCCCCGTTCGTCACAACGTATCCCTATTCATGCGGGGAGCTTAGGGGCGAGTCAAAAGACAAGTCGAGATTCTTTCGGAAGATCCGGCGTGTACCTCTAGCCACCGCGGCTACAAGAACACCCTATGTAATCTATCTCGAGAATAGAATTGAAATAAGCAAAGCCGATTGAAAAACGAAATCTTCGAGGAAACACTTGATCGCTGAGAAAAGATTCAACTTGATAATTCAACTATAACAATGATACATACACAAGATCACCACCGGGATCCTTCCTTGATCTTGCTTCTAGCTCCGGGAACTCCGACGTGGTCTTCCGTGCAAGGTTCCCACGTCGGCTAGGGAAACCCTAGTCAACTAGCTCGACCCTCTCCTCTCCTAGATGGTGTCCCTCTCTTCTCTGCTTCTCGGCGGCCGAAGACGAAATCTTCTGCGTGGCTCTCGGTCGGGGGACTATAAATAGCCCGATTGGCGGCTAGGGCAAAGGGTGACGGTTTTGGGCCCAAAATGGGCACTGGGCCGACCGGCTGGGCCGGCCGGCCGGGCCCATTTAGGCCCAGCCCGCGGGCTCCTTTGCCCGAGGTCGGTTCCCTTGCTTCCTGGATGCTTCCCCCTTCGCATGTAGGTCCATGTCGTCGGTTTCTCTCCGAATTGGACTCAACTCCTTGTCTTGCAAGATTCGACGCACTTTTCCGGGGTCGGGTCCCTGGAGTTTGTCGTCTTCTCGGATCAAGTCCCCGGCTTCTTGGAGTTAATTTTGCTTCATTGCATGACTTGTTCAGGGCTTCAAGGTCTTGTCATGAGGTGCTTGATGAACTTATCCCAAAAGTCTTGCATTGAACACTAAATCCCTGCATAAACATTAAACTCCAAAACCGACATGCACACGTGAACTTGTTATACCACGGGGGTTAGTACCAATGGATAAGGTATAAAACTCATGCCAACACCGAAGGTAAACTCATGGCTAGGTTGACGGATTTTCACCGTCAACATCTCCCCCATGCTTAAACCTTGCTCGTCCTCGAGTAAGCCTTCGATGGATATCATCATTGCTAAACAATGTTTAAACTCTGCACTTGACTACACATGAGAAAACATAATGCTCTCAAAATTTTAATTCATTAAAGTTCCATAATGTACTAGCCTTCATTTCTACGGAGGGTAGATTCTTTTTAAGCTTATCCCACAAGTATTAACATGCTCACAAAGTTTTAAATAGATCTCAGAATTTTTTAAAATGAAGATCGAGATAAAGAAAAACCAAATTCACAAATTTAAATCATCTCGTGTATTGCTCATAAACTCTCATCTCACTTGTCTCTCAAGCCTATATATTCTACTCCTTTCCCTCTCATATATATGTGGTAGGCTTTATATGGAGCTTTGGGAAAGTTTAGTCCTAACAAGATTTTATAAATGAGGTGTTGTCAAAACAAGACAAGCTTCTCATGGTCTTACCGAGACTCGTCAAAAAGGTCATTGGAAAATAATGTTAAGTCAAGGAGGGGAAAGAGAAAAATACACACACTTTAGATGAGTGGACATGTGCAAATGGCAAAGAGTGATTTCGAGGCACAAAGGAAGTCCTCGTTATCGGATTGCACATGGTTGGAAAATGAGAATGGATCTTTTTAACTTGAAGCCTTGAATGCACTCTTAGAGAACCGGGGAGTTCACTTTACACACATATATATTTTTTACGTTTCTCATATTTCTCATTCTTTTCTTTCTTTCTTTCTTTCTTTCTTTCTTATATATATATTTTTTCTTTCTTCACCTTGGAAGTCACGTACATCGCCGAATTTTTTCTTTCATCATTATATATATATATTTTAAAATACTCCCTTTTGAACTCTAAAACCGCAACGTACCTACCTCCTCCCCCATGCTTTAGACGTTGCTCGTCCTCGAGCAAAGAGGCGAAAAATAAGGTAGGTACCGGAGATATTTTTCCTTGGAGAGATACTTGAAATCTTCAACGTTGGCACCGTCTTGCGATCTTCCTTGAATTGATGATCCATTCTCAACGATAGGTTGTGGTCAAGGAGGTAATCACAAAAAGATTATATTTGGTTTAAGGGTGGATATCCGGCGAAGTTTGTGAGATCACCGATGCGGGGATACACAATGCACGGATAAGAGGCTAGCAAAAAGATAGATACGCAAAAACCGAATGACCACTTCTTAGTCTCGGGCCGGAGAAATCATGGCCTGCAATAACGCACTCAAAAATAAATCTTGTACACTAAGGTTTATGCACTCAAATATATATAAGGCTTTGGATAGGTTGAGCAACACACAAGTGATATTTGTGACAAGGTTAGCAATATTTTTGAGCATAAAAGACATCTTCAATCTATTCATAACTTGAGAGCACATAAAACACTATGGGTCTTTATTTTAATCATAACCTCCGCTGAAAGTTAAGCTAGTATTTAAATAAATTCAGATCTGTATTTTTAAGAGAGCACCAGCTTAAACATGCATGAATCAACTACAAAGATGAACAAAGCTGCAATTTTAATCATATATCATCATGGCACGAATTTTGTAACTTTTCCAATGATAAAATCAAGGTGGTGACTTTATTAATGGTGATATCAAGTTGAAATACACACTGAAAATAAACAAACATGCTTGCTGAAATTTAAATAAAAACAGAAAATACTACGCAAACACACATAAGCAAAAGCTGAAAATTACGAGAGAAATAGAAAAGAAAAGAAAACTAAAGTTCCTAAATCTTCTAGTCCTCCGCCGGTGGTTGATGTTGATAGTCTTGATAATAATACCCTTGCTCATAATATGGTTGGACGCTTCCTCCGTCGAATTGATTTGGCTCCACAAGGTGAAGGCGTCCAAGTTCAAAGGCAATATTTGCGTTGCCTTCACCGAGTTGGGCTGCGTTAGATTGGATGGCTGCGATGTTTTGAGCATTTCTTGCAGCATACCCTCCAATAATGGCCATGCTTTGTTGTGGTTGGGGATGATGAGCGTAGGACTCCGCGAAGTTAGCGTTGGGCACAACATAATTTTGTGGGGGTACCGGTGCACCACCCCCCCATGCTTGTTGTTGAGACCCTCCGTAATAACTTGGCGGAGGAGGAACCCCGCCAAATGGTTGCACATTGGGTTGTGCTCCACTCGCTTGTGCGGAGGATGTTCCCTCCTCTACGATTCTTCCTCTTTTGTTCTTCCTTGCGGGGACAAGTAGTCCCTCTTCCAACCAATCTTCCCTTCCTTCGGTGAAAAGCCTAAGCCTCTCATTTGGAAGGGGTAGGTTTACAACGGCCAATCGATACCCTCCTCTCTCATCTCCACTAATGTACTTGCCTTGCCGCAAGTATTCAAAACCGAGAGAGGTACCACGCAAAAGGTGAGCGGGGGTTTCTTGCGATCCCCGGCCACGGGGAAAAGGCCAACATGGAGAGGTAACACCCCGAACCAATATTACCCGCCCCCGATGTTGCTTCACAACACCAACGGTTGATCATCAGGTAAGAGGGGTCAATTGGCTGCCTGGCAATCAAAGCCGAGTATAGCCAATTCAACTCCGTGTCGGTCACCTTTGTTTCCCTCATCCTCCCCAATACCCTCTTGCACATCCAAGAGTGAAATATCCGGATAATGGGGTTGCGGATGCAATTGCGTTGTTGATGGGCTTCTCACGGAGATCATGCCCCAAAATTCCGCCAACATGCCGGGAGGCACGTCAACTTTCTCCGGAGCTCCCTTGTGGAATCCAAGCAGCTCCCTTACGTGCTCGTAGGGAACCACTTGCTCGATTCCCTCCAACCGGAATGACAAGCTTTGCACCCCATCATCATCAACGATGGGTGCAATAGTCATCAAAATTTCCAAGGCGTAACCCAAATGGGTGTCCACCGATATTCCGTTGGAGAACTGCACCCATCCGAGGTGCCCCCAACATATAGTATATGTCGGTGCAAAAACCCAAGGTGTAGAGTGCTTGGTCGTCGAACTCGACGTTTGGCACAAGCCTCTTCTCAAGATTGGCGAGCCTCTCCTCCTCCGCCGCCGACAAGATGATGAAGCCGTACGAAGATTGTGTCGGGGTGTAAGGAGGTGGTGCGGTTGAGCGAGTCGATCGTCGTGGTGGCGCGGGCTGCTCCTCCGTGTGCCCACGAGGTTCGGTGAACCTCATGGAAGTGCTTCTTGCAGCCCTCATACCACCAAGGAGGAGAGCGTCGTTCCTCCTCGGTGGTGCCGTGTCCGTCTCCATGCTCTGGGGAGACTCGGAAACCGAGTGCCTCCTCGAAGACGTGGTTGATGACGGCTTGGACGACGACGAACTCTTCTTCTTGGAGAAGAGACTTGTGGTCTTCTTCCACATGGTTGCTGCACTCTTTCTTCAACTAAAATTCCGAGTTGCAACCGGTAAACTAGGCACTTAAACTCTTTGCTTCGGATGTGGACTTTGAGTGGATTAAGGGTGTGGATTTTTCTTGAGGTATCAAGCTTGGGATGGTTGGCTAAGTCTACGGAGGTTACGAGCACACAAACTTGAACACACAAACAAGGGAAGGAGAGGGAAGCTTGCTGCGAGAAAACGGGCGCCGGGGGCTGCTTTTATAGGGCAAGGCCGGCCGGCTGGGGCCGGCCGGCCCGGGGGTCCTCCCGGCTCCTCCTCGGCGCGTCTTTCTCCCGGCACGATCATTTCACCTCTCGCAACTTTCCCCGCCCGCGTGCTCCACGAGTTGCACCGCCCAAACGCTCCCGTCCACTCCTTTTCTTGAATTATTGGTCCTCCCACTTGATGCTCCATGCTTTGGGTCATGTCCATGCTCCCTAGCTCCACTTGCTTCACATGCCACCATGAAAATCCTGCAAAGTTGATGCTTGCTGCCCACCATGCTTGTCCTTTGCATGTGGAATTGGTGAAAGTTGATAAAAGGGAATCCAATGGTGCATGCATGATTAATTCAAACTAGTTGCCTCCATTTAGGTGTGTTTAAGGTTAAGCACTCCTCTAATTCGAAATTTAAAATATTTTTCAGAGCCATGCAAGAGCTCAAGCATAATTTTAGAGAAGTTTTTAAACCATTAAAAACAAATGTAAGTCGAAAATATTTTTCGACTACGTCGATTTTGGTCTTACCGGTATAGTTTGCTTTCATCGGTTGAGAGCGAACGTTTTCCGGCTTGATCATGGGGGCATAGGTTTAGGTTCTAATTTTGGCTAAATAAGAAAGATTTTGAATGAAGCAAAATTAGAATAGGCTTAGAAAAATTCTAATCCTAGAGAAATCAAGGATAAAATTTTTTAAAACCAACCAAAAGCTTTGATTTCTAGGTTCACGCGAGTCCTACCACGTGCTGAATTTTTATAACACTTGAACATAAATCGTGGCTCTACTCGTGTGGTTTTAGCATGAAAAATAAGTCAACCTCAGCACCATAATGAGGGTGAAAGGTTGAGTTAAGGTTCTGAAATTATTTGGTTGGGGGGTTTCTTGAAAAGAAAAGAATCAAACAAGCACATAGGAGGGTTCATGCAAAGGGTTTATGATAAAGCAAACATTCAATCAAGAATTATGTCTCTAATATTGTTCAACCACTTCTAAGTCTAATGTCTTTGCGTAGAAAAACTCAAAAACTAAATTATTAAAAATACTCGAAAAACCCGGAATCGGGTTGTCCTCCCGCAGACTTATTCTTGACTCGACTTGACGAAACGGGTTGCCTCCCGCCTAGCGCTTCGTTTATAGTCTATAGCTAGACTTCTTCACTTGATTACTCCGGATCAACGCTCTTTGCGGGCGTTGCAATCTTGGGTACCCACTTCCGCACCATCTTGGGCGCGGGCTTGACTTCCGGCTTAGTTGGCTTAGTCATTTTTTTGGTCTTCACAGGCGGCTTCTCTTCCTTTGTCTTGACGGATGCAACACCTTCTTTGATTTTCGTTACGTTCATTTTTTCGGCTCCTTTTTCTTTTTCAGCCCCTCCGTTTGTTTTGGTTCTCCCTTCACTCCAATCATGTTGCATGCCTCAATCCTTGGACGGAACTTGAAGGAACTCCTTTCTCCGTTGATATCGAACATGATCTCCCCCTTGCCAACATCAATAGTTGCTCCCACGGTCTTGAGGAACGGCCTCCCTAGGATGAGCGGCGGCTTCTCCCTCTCTCCCATCTCGAGCACAACGAAGTCGACGGGATGAAGTGGTGTCCAATCTTCACGGGTACATCTTCGGCAATGCCCAAGGGATAGCGAATGTAGTTGTCTCCCAACTCCAAACATATTCCCGTAGGCTCCATTGGTAGGCGTAACTTCTCGAACACATCCCTCGGCATGACACTCACACTAGCTCCAAGGTCGCATAACGCCTTCTCGAAGTTGAAAGAACCAAGCGAACATGGAATTGTAGGGCACCGGGGTCTTTTTGCTTCTCTAGCCCATAAGCAATAGGCCGCACTACACTCCTCGGACATCTTGACATGATCTACCCCGAGTGTTGCTATCTCATATTTATTTGCAAGTATATCTTTAAAGTAACGAGAATATGTAGGCACTTGTAGGGCATCTAGTAATGGCATGTTGATGCTAAGTCTACGCACAACTTCCACAAACTTCTCAAAGTGGTTGTCAAGTTTACCTCGGAAGTAGCGTGGCTTGAGTTGCGGTATCCTCGTGTCATCTTCCGGCATCTCGAATTCGGGTTCCTCGGTGACGATCCCCGTAACCTTCTCTTTAGCAACTCCTTCCACCTCGGTGGATGGTTTCAACTTCCTTGCTCCCGCGGAACGTTCCGGATCTTCGGTCTCCTTCCCTGAACGCGTTTGAATGGCCTTCGCCGATTCGGGACATTTGGGTTGTCCCGGAAGCTTCCCTTCATCATTAGTGAGGGCGCCCCGCAAGGCGTCCAACTTGCGTCTCGAGCATCTTCATCATGTTGAGCACTTGATGATTGGAACTTCCGACCTCCGTCACTTTGCCATCGATGTTCTCCAACACCTTGTCTATGGTCTTGAACTTGGTGACGGTGTCCTTGTTGATCTTAGCTTGCTCATCCATGAACTCCTTCAATTGTATCCGAAGTGGAACCGCGTTAGGAATAGATGAGCTTGCATTAAATTGAGGCCTACCTTGCCGTAGCGGAAGTTCGGCAATTCTCCCTTCCTCATGTAGTCGAGCACTTTGGCTTCCTCGGACAATCTTTGCGGACATGGCCATACTCTCCACATTCTTCGCATGTGGACCTTGCTTCGGCGGCCTTCAAGTCTTGAGCCTCTTTCTTTTCTATCTCCATCTTCTCCAACCTCCTCATGAGCGAGTCGATCTTGCCTTCAAGTATGTCTTCCTTCTCCACTTGCAAGAATCCTTTGACGTTCCCCATGGGTTGAGCAGGGTGTAGGCGCCTGGACGACGCCCACGTGTCATTATCCGCGACCTTCTTGAATAGCGTGAAAGCTTCCGTCGGTGTAAGCTCGATGATAGATCCTCCCGCTGATGCATCGATGATCGTCCTTGACGCCATGGTGAGTCCTTGATAGAACATCTGCACGAGGTCTTCTTTCGGGGAACTTGTGATGTGGAACCGCCCGGTGTACTCGTTGAAGCGCTCGAATGCCTCCGAGATAGTTTCGTAGGATATTGAACAAAGGTGGCAATCTTATTACGCAAGCTTTGAGTTTTACCCGTGAGTAGTATTCCTTCATGAAAGCCTTCATCAACGTGTTCCAATTTTGCACCGTCTCCGCCGGTTGAGAGTGGAACCATTGCAAAGCCTTCCCGAGTAGTGAAAACGGGGAAAAGCCTTGCCCTCATTTGATCTTGAGTCACCCCATCCATGTTGAAAGTCCGACATAGTTGAATGAATGCTTGGAGGTGAAGGTTCGGATCCTCTTTGCCGGTGAAGGGTGAATGTTGCACCATGCGGATTGTTGAGGTCTTGATCTCGAACGGTCTTCCGATCTCCTCGAGGTTCAAGATTGGTAGGTCGATGATGTCGGGGTGCATAGCTCCCCAATCTTGCGTTCTTCGGTGGTTGGTCACCCATTGGTGGACGTCGGTTCTCCCACGGACTTTGAGGTGGTGAATTGTAACAACCCGAGGAATCTAGGTGTGTGAATTTTGCGAAAATTTAAAACTTTTTGTTTGCATTGGAGTGCTATCAATTTTTGAGCCAAAATTGCTAGCCTCTCACCAAACCCTCCACTAATTTATCCTATTTATAAAACTTATATTTAAAATATGGTATAATTTGTGAGTTGGTTCTTCTTTGGTTTAATTGGAGTTCAATTGAGTGAAGTTTGAATTTGAGAGGGGATCAAATTCAAACTATTATTTTCAAATCCTAAGTCAAACTATTTTGTGTTAATGGACAAGGGCAGCCAAGTGCTTGGGCCGAATTCAACTCACCTCGCGATGCGGCCCAACCCCGGGGTGCCTTTCGGCCCATTAACCCACACCGCACCCCTTTCCCCTTCTCTTTCACTCGCCGCGTGGGCCCCGTTCGTCGGCTCCCCTTCTTCCCCTTTCTTTCCCTTATCTCTTTGACCCCCCCCCCACGCCGGCCGGCCGAGCCGGGCGGCCGCGCCGCCGGTCCAACCACGCCGGCCGCGCGGGGGTGGCGCGCGCGGCCGAGCCGCCGGCCCGGCACGCACGCCAAGGGCCGGCGCGCGCGCGCGCGCGCGTGACGGGAGGCGCCCGGGGAAAAAGGTAAAGGACGCCTGCGCCCCTATCCTTGCGCATCCGAGGGCGGGCCGGGACTCCACCGCGGGCTCCACCGCCCCGGGCGGCGGCGAGCCAAGGGCACGGTGGACCTTTCCCCCTCGAGGCCCCCGCGCGCGGTTTCAAAACGGGAGGGGGGCGGTGTGCGTCGGAGGCAAGGCTAACCACCCCTATTGGGGTTTCCTCTACCTACGGTCGGCTGCGTGCTCGGAGTGGAAGGAGAAGGCGGGCGCGCCGCCGCGCGCGCCGCGCCGTTGGGGGAAAGAGCGGGGGCGGCCGTGCCGCCGCGTGCGGCGGGGCGAGGGAGGAGCCGAAGACCGGACCGGGAGCCGGGGAACCGGGAGCGGCGGGAGCACGGACCACGACGTCGAGCCGGGGGGAAACGCGCCGGCGTGAACACCTACGCCACCTCGGGAGCATCTCCGCTTCGCCGAACACCGACGCCACGTCTCCGGCGGGCGGCCACGACTACACCGTCGACCCCTCGTGAGCACCGCGGCCTTTTCTTCTCTCTTCTCCCCCTTGGATTCTTCCCGTGATGGCACACATGTGTGGAGGCGCGTCGCCGTGAACTTTACGCCCGGATGCGGCCTTCGCGCGCGCGGCATTGCCGTGCCGCGACGGATGGGGCTCTTGGGCCGGTCGTGTCCACGAGCGCCGCCGTCGCCGTGCGAAGAGCGACACGGACTCGTGCCGGTGAACCGGTTGGGCGGAGGAGGGGCGACGCGCGCGGCTACCCCAAGCCGGCGGGCGAGCCCCCCCCCCCCGGTGCACGCTCGTCGCCGTGCGTGGAACGGAGGTGTGTTTGGCCGTCGAGCCGTGATCTCTGTGCGGTGGTTGTTGGTCAGCGGCCTTCGCGCCGGACTTCCCTGTGCGGGGGCCGAGCGGCCGCGGTGGCGCGGCGCGGCGCGCGCGCGCGCCACCGGGGCGCGCGCGCGCGGCGAACGAGCGGGACGTGTGGAGCGTGGGGGCGTGCCGGCGTCGACCCGAGGGTTCTTGCGGGGGGAAGCTTCGGGGCCGTCGCGCCGTGGCGCGCGCCGGCGGCGGCGGCTTCGTACCCGGCCACGGGACCGCGCGCGCCGCTCGCCGCGCGCGGAGCCACGGGGTTGAGCGCCCGTTCGGCCGCACACCCCGAGCCGCGCCGTGACGAGCACCACGGCCGAGAGACGTTGAGCGGGGCGAGAGGCACTCGAACCCCGACGCCGCCGGCGCGCCGCGCGGCCGCGCGGCGCCGCCAAGGCATATCGTCGAACACTTGCCGTGCAACCGGCGAGCCGTGCCGGGTTAAAAGGGGAAAACGAGCCGTCGGCCGGGATTGGGCCCTAGGCCCGCCTTTCGCTCGGCAGGGCCGCCGCCCGGCACGAGATAAGAGGCGGGAGGAGGGGGTAAATTAGACTCCGACCGCCTTCTCTAGTAGGCCGTGGCCGCGCGTGCCGTTTGGGCCGAAACCAACTCGCGGGCCGAAGCGAGACGCCGGGCCGCCCACGGCACAACGCCGCTTTAGGCCCTCTTCGACTGTCAGCGTGTGGCGCGACGTCATGCCGACGTCGGCCGGCCCATTTTCTCGAATATTCCTTTTCTCTTCGTTTAAAAATTCCCGAAAATGTTTTTAACCTTTAAAAATTCATAAGAAATTCTAGGAAGCTCGGAAAAATACAAAACTAATTTCTATAAACCCGTATTTGCGAAACCTTGCCGATTGTAGGTAGTTCGGGTTCTTTTGGATCTTTTAAATTGATTCTTATCTGGAGTTATTGCTTAGATGTGCACCGTTATCTTATTTCGTGTCGAATCTCGTGCCGCGAGACCCGAGCTTCGACCGGGAGGACGTGGAGGACCACGAGTACTTGCTCCGGACGGCGGCGCTTCAACGGCAACGAAGGTGTCATGTCACTCCCAACCATATAGATCCCATGTTGATATTTAGTCGCTAGTGCTTTACTTTAATGCATTGATCCGTTGAATTGCATAACCCGTTTATTAGCCATGCCTTGATGCTTTGTTATACCCTGTTTCCTTGTTCTTCTACCGCGGGACTAGCTGCGGACCCCTAGCTAGTCCCTTACTTCAACTATCCATACTTTTATTGTTTGATTATGGATGGTGCTCTGGGTTTGAGCTGAGATGTGGGGATCTCGGTGTGATTCTAGCGTGCGTTCTGGGTTGCGTACCCCCTTGCTGTGTTTTGGCGGGAGCGAGCCGCTGGTTACTTGTGAACGGCTGCCGAGGGAAGATGCGATCTGGCCTCTTACCCAAGGGTCGTGTCGTGTGGGATGGAGATGTTGAGTGCTCGCTCTCGGCCCCTTAAGGACCGATCGTCAGTTGACCTTGCTTCGGATGACTATTTTCGTACAGACCGCCCGCCTTGTATTGGGCGGGGGTGCGGGGTGAGACTTGTAGTGGATAGCACCCCTCCCGGGAGGATCGGTGTGATCGTGTCGGGAGTGGTCTATCCCTCCTTAGTAGACTTTGCCCCGGCGAGGCCGGGGGAAGGGTTCCACGGCTTCGAGGGACCTCTCGCGGGTAGTATGAGCTGCGCCGGAGGGTCGGGGCCGGGCTCGGAGATGCGGAAGGGTACTATCCACTTACTTGGGCTTCGGGCCGTATGGTAGGGTTGGACACGGTGACGGCCGGTTCGGACCTATTCGGGCGGGTACGGTTGTACAACCCTGCGCAGTGTTAAACCTATAGCTATAGTCCGTGTCCACCGGTTATGGACGTCTTTCGATCTCTCACCCCGACTAGTACACTTCTCTTGTGCTTCTTCTCTCCCCCGAGTGTGTGAGCCGGCTTCGGCCGTTGAGATGTGGGGATAGGAGCTGGTGGGCCCCACATCGCAGATGAGAGTTGGGTTCTGGATCGTGGTTGAGATCCGGTGTTTTGGTGTGGTATTCCTTGAGCGGGGTGTGGACCCCTGAGGTGTGGACCTCGGAAGCGGAAGCTTCCCCGAGGTGTGGACCTCCTTGCCATATTCTCGCTTACCTTGTTCGTTGCAATCTTTCGCTTTGCTTAAGCTTTCTACGACGGAATAGGGATATCTCATGCATAGTAGAACATACACCGCTTTTGCCTCTTTGTTGGGAAGGCGACATGACCTACCCGCTTATCGGGTAGACCACGGTGACTCGACGCGAGCCGGACTACGACTTCGACAACGACGGCCGGGTGGACTAGAGCTCTTCCTACACTTGAGATGCCCCCGCGGAGATGGAGTTTCCCGCGCTTTCATGGAGCCGCTCGCTAGACGTTTTATTTATGTTTGATTCGGCTCCGATGGACTTGTACCCAAGATGTGCCGAAGAGTTGTACTCGATTAATGTAATAAAATAAATGTTGTACTCTATTTCATTGTTTTTACCTTTACGTATGGATTTTGGAATCGCCGAGACGGGGGATTGCACGTGGTAGCCCTCTCGGGACTACCACCGAGGTGCTAGGATTCGGGATTCCGTTCGCGGAAATCCGGGTCGTTTCGGTTGGTACCGAGCCATGCTCGACCGTAGGACGAGCCCCGAGAATGGTCGATAGCATAGGAAGCCGTTTCGAACCTTGAAACTTTATATAAACTCCTTGGCTTCCGTATGTATATAACTATACTTATATATATGCATTACCTTGATTAACTTTCACTAACAACCATACTAACTACGCTCTAACAACGTTGTGCGGATGGCGGAGACGACGTGGGTTCCCTTGGAGTCGGACCGCAAGAGCTACGGAGGCTTCGCCGCTTGCCGAGAGAGTGCCCGGAGGCGGCAGGAGGGGAGGGGGACCGACGGAGTCGGCTACAAGGGGAGGGCCATGGGGTACTTGGAGCAGGACTCCCACCTTCTTGGCCGTCACGGTGCGGCAGACCCACGGGTGCCGAGTTCAAGGAGATTGAGATGCACTTTGTTTCGAGAGTTCGGTCACGGAGGCACACCGGACGAGCGCATGCGAGCCGGACTACGACTTCGACAACGACGGGCCGGGTGGACTAGAGCTCTTCCTACACTTGAGCCGCCCGCGGAGATGGAGTTTCCCGCGCTTTCATGGAGCCGCTAGACGTTTTATTTATGTTTGATTCAGTCCTGATGGACTTGTACCCGGCATGTGCCGAAGAGATGTACTCTGATTAATGTAATAAAATAAATGTTGTACTCTATTTCATTGTTTTTACCTTTCTGTATGGATTTTGGAATCGCTGAGACAGGGATTGCACGTGGTAGCCCTCCTGGGACTACCACCGAGGTGCTAAGATTCGGGATTCCGTTCGCGGAAATCCGGGTCGTTTCGGTTGGTATCGAGCCCTCAAGAAGGTTTGTGCCCGGCTCAAGGAGAGGCTCAAGGACACTCCGTTCGGTGTGCTTCCGACGAGAGATCTACGACCCGGCCGGCGGGACTCGGGCGACCGGGCGCGGTACACGGAGGTGACCGGCAAAGGTGGAGGAGGACCGAGAGGATGCTCGCTGGCCGGGCGGTGCATCCCGGCTCGGAGACCGGGGCGCGCGCGCGGGCGGACGGAGAGACCGCGTACCTTCGGTGGAGGTGTGACGATGCCATGCGGCGAGTTCGGGACTTGGAGGCGGAGAGAGAGGACATACTGGACGAGTTGGAGGCGTCGCACGTGAGGAACGGGGAGTTAGTGCGGCTTGGGCGGCGGCGGCCGCGGCCTAGCACCGAGAGGGACTCCCTGGGAGGATCGCTACTTTTGAGGCACGGTTGAGGGCGGAGAGCGGGGGAGTCACAGGGCTTCGGTGGGGGCCGCGCGAGAGGACGAGTGGCGGGCGCGAGAGGCTCGGGACCGAGGTGGAGTCGATCGGAGCCGCAAGCACGGTGACTATCGAGGTTAAGGTGTGGGATGCGCAGAGGCGAGTCGACACAACTACCACCACATGTGTTACCTTGGTGGACCGGTCTACGAGGAGAGAGACCGAGGCACGGGTGACCCGCGCGGCTCGGGAGCGTTCCGACCGGCGAGAGGCCGCGGGAGCCGGAGGCGCTCTCCGCACGCCTACCACCCAAGAAGAGGCCCGGACCGAGGACGAAGACTTTCGAGCTTCCCCGACGCTCCTACCCCGTGTGCGGCCGTACCCGAGTGGTTCGCAGGACACGGCGAGAGATGGATCATGCTCTCCAGACACTCGTGACTACTACGGGGGACCGGCGATCGGGGTGCCGGGTTACCCAGAGTCCACTCACCACCGTTCTACTCGGTACCACCGGTACACCGGCTCCGAGGCACCTCGTAGTACTCGGTGATGGGAGTAGAGATCTTGTAGCAGCATTACGAGTAGATGTAATGAGTTATATGTAATGCTACCGCTCATGTGACATACACCGTAGTAGCTACCCCATGATGTACCATGCGTTAGCGAGGATGTGTTGCCGTGTACCCTCGAAGGTCGTTGGAGTAAACCTCGAGGTGCACCCCTTTTGTATGGTGGCATTGATTGAGTGACATGGATCTTCATGATTTCTTTCGGATTTCATGCTTCTTATTGTCTGTCTGAAATTCTTTGATTGTTAGCAGGATTACTCCTTTATAGTTAATAACCTTATTAAATACATTCTCCCTACCACTACTAACTGTTGCAACTGGAACAGATGTCGGGAGCAAGGAGGTCCGGGCGACTCCTGGCCCGTTTCGAGGAGGTCGGCCGGGGGACGACGGAGGGGAGGATGCCCCTAACCCAGTGGAGCGAGAGGCCGCGGACGTCGTGGAGGTCACGCGCCACGAGGAGGGCTCGCGGAGGCCGAGGAGGCCGAGTTGGCGGTCGAGGAGCCGCGCGCGACGACGAGGGAGCTCGGGGAGCGGGGAGCTCGAGCACGAGCGGTACCCCGGCCCGAGGGAGGAGCAGGCCAGGCTCAGGGACACGAGGTGCCACCACCGCCACCTCCCCCGAACTTGGCCGACGTGATGGCAGTGCAGACTCAGCTGATGCAGACGATCACCCAGTTGCTAGCTCAGAACAACAACAACAACAACCACGGGGGTCGAACCGCAACGCTCCGGAGGGTTTCCCGGAAGAAGGTTGAGAACTTCAACAAGCTGCGACCGCCTACCTTCGACCACTCGGTTGACCCGATGGACGCGGATAACCGGTTACGTGAGATTGAGAAGAAGGCGGGAGGGCCGACCGAGCTTACGGAGGAGGAGTGTGTGACCGTGGCCGCGCACCGGTGGTTGGCACGGCCGGTGCGTGGTGGGGCCGGCCTCTTCGTGACTCGCACCGAGACCCGTTGCACATCGGGTGGGACGAGTTCGTGGAGGCCTTCGAGAGCCACCACATCCCGGACGCAGGTGATGGACGTAAAGGCCGACGAGTTCGAGCACCTCAAGATGGGAAACATGTCGGTGCGGGGGAGTACGCCAACCGCTACCGGGAGCCGATGAGGTACGTGCCGGACGACACCGACACGAAAAGAAGAAGGTCTGCGGTTCGGGGAAGGGGCCGCACAAGGGGATGGCACACCACTTGTCCGCGCACGACCGCCCGACACTTCGCTCCATTATCGACAAGGCACCGATCGTGGAGAGGTCAAGGCTTGAGTACATGGAGGTTCGTGGAAACAAGTCCAAGCGCACGGACCGGAGCGAGACGCTCGGGTCCACCCCGAGAGGCGAGAGGACGAGGGCTACGCACGGGGGCCACCGGACTCGGCAGAGGCACCACGTCACTCGGTCTCGGCCCGAGAGCGAGCCCACCCGGGTGGGAGTGGAGGTCGAACGGTACGGAAACCGAGGCCACCACCGCGGGCGGCGGACGGATCCAAGGTGACATGCTTCAGCGCCGTCGAGGTTGGGCATAAGTCGTTTGAGTGTCCCCGGCGGTACCACCGGGGAGTTAGAGCCGCGGCTCTCGGTTCCGGACCCCGACCAAGCCACCGGCACCGGGGAGGACGGCCACCCCGTACACGGCGGAGGGACCGCTCGGCCGCCGGCTACTCGAGGCCGTCCGAACCACCTCACCGGCGAGGATGCGGCGGCGCACCCGACGTCACACTTGGTGAGTTCCTTGTTGATTCGTTTTGGCTACCGTTTTGTTCGATGCGGAGCTCGATTTTCGTATATTTCTACCAAGTTTGCTAAAGAAAGGTCTTTACCAACTAAGCCTCGACCAAGGCCTATCTTGACTAGCTCTCCGCTAGGAGAGAAGAGGAGTACGTTAGAGTGCGGGGGAGTGAGGATGGTGTTTGAGGGGCTACCGTTCACGGCGGACACGACAGCTTTGGAGTCTACCGGGATAGACGTGATCCTAGGGATGGATTGGTTGGCGAAGCACAACGGGATAGTCTCTTGCAACCCCAGAGTGATACAGCTAGAACACCCCGGCGGAACCACGGTGCGGATCGAGCCACGTAGTCCGAAGGTTGCTACGATGATGTGCAACATGAGTGGGAAAGAGATTGAGGAAATCCCAGTGGTCCGTGAGTTTCCGGACGTGTTCCCGGGAAGGAGCTTACGGAGTTACCCCCAGACCGGGACGTGGAGTTCGTGATTGAGCTGATGCCAGGGGCGGGGCCCGTTGCAAAGAGTCCGTACGGGATGTCGTCCGACGAGCCGGACGAGTTGAAGAAACGGCTCAAGAAGTTGCTCGAGCAAGGGTTTGTTCGGCCGAGTGCCTCACCGTGGGGTTCACCGGTGCTCTTCGTGGAGAAGAAAGACGGCACAAAGAGGATGTGCATTGACTACCGCACGCTCAACTCGATGACAATCAAGAACAAGTACCCACTACCCGAGAATCGAGGATTTGTCGGATAGACTCAAGAAGGCAAGGTTCTTCTCCAAGATCGACTTGAGGTCGAGGCTACCACCGGATGAAGATCCGGGAGCAGGATATCCCCAAGACATCCTTCACCACACGTTACGGCTTGTACGAGTTCGTGGTGGTTTCCTTCGGACCGACCAACGCCCTCGCTTACTTCATGAACTTGATGAACAAGATCTTCATGGAAGAGTTGGACGGAGTTTGTAGTGGTGTTTATCGATGATATCTTGATCTACTGCGAGACCACCGAGGAGCACGAGGAGCACACGAGAGTTGTGCTAGAGAGGCCGAGGCGAGCAGAACCGTACGCCAAGTTCGCAAGTGCGAGTTCGGATGGAGAAGGTCGCGTTCTTGGGACACGTGTTGTCGGCGGAGGGGATAGCCGTGGATCCGTCCAAGGTTGAGTCGGTGACCAAGTGGGAGCAGCCATTAAACGTGACGGATGTCGGGGAGCTTCCTTGGGTTGGCGGGGTTACTACCGGAGGTTCATTGAGAACTTTTCCAAGATCGCAAAGCCAATGACAGAGTTGCTCAAGAACAACACAAAGTTTGAGTGGTCGAAGCGTGTGAGAAGAGCTTTCAAGAGCCGAAAAAGAGACTCACCACGGCCCGGTGCTTACCTTGCCGGATATCAAGAAAGACTTTGTGGTCTCTTGTGACGCTTCAAGGCAGGGGACTCGGTTGTGTGCCGATGCGGGAAGGGAAAGTTGTGGCTTATGCTTCCGGACATTCGAAGAAACACGAGGAAAACTACCCGACACACGACTTGGAGCTGGCACCGTTGTGCATGCGCTCAAGATCCGGAGACACTACCCGATAGGGAACAAGTGTGAACCGTATTCCGACCACAAGAGCACGAAGTACTTCTTTACCCGGACGAGAGTTGAACATGAGGCAGAGGCGATGGTTGGAGCCGATCAAGGACTACGACGTCGAGATCAACTACCACCCGAGCAAAGCTAACGTCGTGGCGGATGCACCGAGCCGGAAAACATATTGCAACAACCTCATGGTAAAAGAAGAGCAACTCTGCTTTGCATGAAGAGCTAGAGAAGGCGAGAATCGAGATTGTGGACCAAGGCCAAGTCAACGTGATGCAAGTGACCTACGACCGGAGGAGCGAATCCGTACGGCCCGAAGGAGTGTGCGAGAAATCAAGGTGCTTGCGAGAACTAATGAAGCGGGGGCAAAGCGAGAGGACTACCGGATTGATGAACGAGAGCACTGTGTGGTTGAAAGAACGGATCCGTGTACCACAAGACAGAGCACTCCGGGAGCGAGATCATGAGAGAAGCTCACGACTCGAGGTACTCGATTCACCCGGCGAGGCACCAAGATGTACGGAGATCCGAAGATCGAGTACCGGTGGAAGGACATGAAGAAGGACATAGCACACTACGTGGCCGTTGCGACACCCGTAGCGAGTAAAGATTGAACATCGAAACCCGTCGTGATTTGTTGAAGCCGTTGGCTATTCCGGTTGGAAGTGGGAGGACATTTCCATGGACTTTGTGGTGGGACTCCCTAGAACACCAAAGGGAAACGACTCGGTATGGGTTATAGTGGACGAGCCGACCAAAGTGGCTCACTTTGTGCCGGTGAAGACCCGTATGCAACCGAGAAGTTGGCGTAACCGTACGTAGAGCACATACTCGGCCGCACGGGGCACCCGAAGTATTGTATCCGATCGAGGGCCACGGTTGTCTCCAAGTTTTGCGCGAGCTTCCACAAGCTTATGGGCACCACACTCGGCTACGGCACGGCTTTTCACCCACGGACGGATGGTCGGACGGAGAGGGTCAACCGGGTCCCGGAGGACATGCTACGAGCTTGTGCACTCACCTATGGTACTGATTGGGAGAGCAGTTTGCCGTTTGCAGAGTTCTCGTACAACAACGTCTTTCAAGCAAGTCTCCGGATGGCACCCTTTGAGGCACTTTACGGTCGAAAGTGTAGGACCCCGCTAGCTTGGTCAGAGGTTGGAGAACGAGCACTGTTTGGGCCAGCAATCATTGAGGAAGCGAGAGGAGAAAGTTGAGAAAGTTCGTGAGAACACCGAAAATCGCTCAAAGTCGTCGGAGAAGAGCTATGCGCGACAAGAGAAGGAGAGAGTTGACCTTTGCAGTTGGCGACAGGGTGTACTTGAAAGTCTCACCGCTCCGAGGAACCAAGAGGTTCTTGGTGAAGGGAAAGCTTGCACCGAGGTACGTGGGACCGTACCCTATCACCCGTAGGATTGGGAGTTTGGCCTACCAGCTTGCACTACCCGAGACAATGGCGGGAGTTCACCCAAGTGTTTCACGTGTCACGGTCGAAGAAGAGCGAGAAGGCGGTGGAGGCAAAACAAGTGCCCATGGAGTTGCTTGACTTGCAAGACAACCTTGAGTATACGAATACCCCGAGAAAATCCTGGACGGTAGCCGTCAAGGAAACAAGGAGAACTACCATTCCTTTCGTAGAGTGTTGTGGAGCAACCATACGGAGCGAGAGGCAACATGGGAGAAGGAAGAGGATCTCGGGGAAAGAGTACCCTCACTTGTTCACAGAGGAGGTCGAGGACTAAATCTCGAGGACGAGATTCTCGGTGGTGGGGGAGAATGTAACAACCCAGGAATCTAGGTGTGTGAATTTTGCGAAAATTTAAAACTTTTTGTTTGCATTGGAGTGCTATCAATTTTTGAGCCAAAATTGCTAGCCTCTCACCAAACCCTCCACTAATTTATCCTATTTATAAAACTTATATTTAAAATATGGTATAATTTGTGAGTTGGTTCTTCTTTGGTTTAATTGGAGATCAATTGAGTGAGGTTTGAATTTGAAAGGGGATCAAATTCAAACTATTATTTTCAAATCCTAAGTCAAACTATTTTGTGATAATGGACAAAGGCAGCCAAGTGCTTGGGCCGAATTCAACCCACCTCGCGATGCAGCGGCCCAACCCCAGGGTGCCTTTCGGCCCATCAACCCACGCCGCACCTCTTTCCCCTTCCCTTTCACTGCCGCGTGGGCCCCGCTCGTCAGTTCCCTTTCTTCCCCCTTTCTTTCCTTATCTCTTTGACCCCCCACGCCGGTCGGCCCGAGCCATGCGGCCCGCGCCGCGGTCCAACCACGCCGGCCCCGCGCGGGGTGGCGCGCGCGGCCGAGCCGCCCGCCGGGCACGCACGCCAAGGGCGGCGCGCGCGCGCGCGCGTGACGGGAGGCGCCGGGGAAAAAGGTAAAGGACGCCTGCGCCCCTATCCTTGCGCATCCGAGGCGGGCGGGACTCCACCGCGGGCGCCACCTGCCCCGGGGCGGCGGCGAGCCAAGGGCACGGTGGACCTTTCCCCTTCGAGGCCCCGCGGCGCGGTTTCAAAAAGGGGAGGGGGGGCGGTGCGTCGGAGGCAACGCTAACCACCCCTATTGGGGTTTCCTCTACCTCTGTTCGGCTGCGTGCTCGGAGTGGAAGGAGAAGGCGGGCGCGCGGCGCCGCGCCGCGCCGTTGGGGGAAAGAGCGGGCGGCCGTCTTCGCTGCGTGCGCTGGGCGAGGGAGGAGCCGAAGACCGGACCGGGAGCCAGGAACCAGGAGCGGCGGGAGCACGGACCACGACGTCGAGCCAGGGGGAAACGCGCCGGCGTGAACACCTACGCCACCTGGGAGCATATGCTTCGCCGGAACACCGACGCCACGTCTCCGGCAGGCCGGCCACGACTACACCGTCGACCCCTCGTGAGCACCGCGGCCTTTCTTCTCTCTTCTCCCCCTTGGATTCTTCCTGTGATGGCACACATGTGTGGAGGCGCGTCGCTGTGAACTTTCTGCCTGGATGCCGGCCTTCGCGCCGCAGCATTGCCGTGCCGCGACGGATGGGGCTCTTGGGCCGGTCGTGTCCCTGAGCGCCGCCGTCGCCGTGCGAAGAGCGACGCGGACTCGTGCGGGTGAACTGGATGGGCAGAGGAGGGGCGACGCGCCACGGCTACCCCAAGCCGGCGGGCGAGCCCTCCTGGTGCACGCTGTCGCCGTGCGTGGAACGGAGGTGTGTTTGGCCGTCGAGCCGTGATCTCCTGTGCAGGGTTGTTGGTCAGCTGGCCTTCGCGCCGGACTTCCTGTGCAGGGGCTGAGCGTCGCCGTGGCGCGCGCGCGCGCGCGCGCCGGTTACCGGCGGCCGCGCGCGGCGAACGAGCGGGACGTGTGGAGCGTGGGGGCGTGCCGGCGTCGACCCGAGGGTTCTTGCGGGGGGAAGCACGGGGCCGTCGCGCCGTGGCGCGCGGCGGCGGCGCGGCTTCGTAGCCGGCCACGGGACGCGCGCCGCTCGCCGCGCGCGAGCCACGGGGTTGAGCGCCCGTTCGGCCGGCACACCCCGCAGCCGCACCGTGACGAGCACCACGGCCGGGGAGACGTTGAGCCGGGCGAGAGGCACCCGAACCTCGACGCGGCGCGCGCGCGCGCGGCCGCGGCGCCGCCAAGGCATATCGTCGAACACTTGCCGTGCAACCGGCGAGGCCGCGCCGGGGTTAAAAGGGGGAAAACGAGGCCGTCGGCCGGGATTGGGCCCTGGGCCCAGCTTTCTGCTGGCAGGCCGCCGGCCCGCACGAGATAAGAGCCGGGAGGAGGGGTTAAATTAGACTTCGACCGCCTTCTCTAGTAGACTGTGCTGCGCAGGCCGTTTGGGCCGAAACCAACTCGCGGGCCGAAGCGAGACGCTGGGCCGCCCACGGCACGCCGGCGCTTTAGGCCCTCTTCAGCCTGTCAACTGTGTGGCGCTGACGTCATGCTGACGTCAGCAGCCCATTTTCTGAAAATTCCTTTTCTCTTCTGTTTAAAAATTCCAGAAAATGTTTTTAACCTTTAAAAATTCATAAGAAATTCTAGGAAGCTCGAGAAAAATACAAAACTAATTTCTATAAATCCGTATTTGCGAAACCTTGCTGATTGTAGGTAGTTCGGGTTCTTTTGGATCTTCTAAATTGATTCTTATCTGGAGTTATTGCTTAGATGTGCACCGTTATCTTATTTCGCGTCGAATCTCGTGCCGCAGACCCGAGCTTCGACCAGGAGGACGTGGAGGACCCCGAGTACACTGCTCCGGACAGCGACTGCTTCAACGGCAACGAAGGTGTCATGTCACTCCCAACCATATAGATCCCATGTTGATATTTAGCTGCTAGTGCTTTACTTTAATGCATTGATCTGTTGAATTGCATAACCCGTTTAATAGCCATGCCTTGATGCTTTGTTATACCCTGTTTCCTTGCTCTTCTACGCGGGACTAGCTACAGACCCCTAGCTAGTCCCTTACTTCAACTATCCATACTTTTATTGTTTGATTATGGATGGTGCTGCGGGTTTGAGCCGAGATGTGGGGATCTCGGTGAGATTCTAGCGTGCGTTCTGGGTTGTGTACCCCCCTTGCTGTGTTTTGGCGGGAGCGAGCCGCTGGTTACTTGTGAACGGCTGCCGAGGGAAGATGCGATCTGGCCTCTTACCCAAGGGTCGTGTCGTGTGGGATGGAGATGTTGAGTGCTCGCTCTCGGCCCCTTAAGGACCGATCGTCAGTTGACCTTGCTTCGGATGACTATTTTCGTACAGACCGCCCGCCTTGTATTGGGCGGGGGTGCGGGGTGAGACTTGTAGTGGATAGCACCCCTCCTGCAGGCGGATCGGTGTGATCGTGTCGGGAGTGGTCTATCCCTCCTTAGTAGACTTTGCCCCGGCGAGGCCGGGGAAGGGTTCCACAGCTTCGAGGGACCTCTCGCGGGTAGTATGAGCTGCGCGCGAGGCCGGGGCCGTGCTCGGAGATGCGAGAAGGGTACTATCCACTTACTTGGGCTTCGGCCGTATGGTAGGGTCGGACACCGGTGACGGCCGGTTCGGACCTATTCGGGCGGGTACGGTTGTACAACCTCTGCGAGTGTTAAACCTATAGCTATAGTCCGTGTCCACTGGTTATGGACAGTCTTTCGATCTCTCACCTGACTAGTACACTTCTCTTGTGCTTCTTCTCTCCCCCGAGGGTGTGAGCCCGGCTTTGGCCGTTGAGATGTGGGGATAGGAGCCGGTGGGCCCCACATCGCGGATGAGAGTTGGGTTACGGATCGTGGTTGAGATCCGGTGTTTTGGTGTGGTATTCCTTGAGCGGGGTGTGGACCCCTGAGGTGTGGACCTCGGAAGCGGAAGCTTCCCCCGAGGTGTGGACCTCCTTGCCATATTCTCGCTTACCTTGTTCGTTGCAATCGTTGCTTTGCTTAAGCTTTCTACGACGGAATAGGGATATCTCCTGCATAGTAGATCATACACCGCTTTTGCCTCTTTGTTGGGAAGCTGACATGACCTACCCGCTTATCGGGTAGACCCTGGTGACTCTGACGCAGAGCCGGACTACGACTTCGACAACGACGGCTGGGTGGACTAGAGCTCTTCCTACACTTGAGCTGCCTGCGGAGATGGAGTTTCCCGCGCTTTCATGGAGCCGCTGCTAGACGTTTTATTTATGTTTGATTCAGTCCCGATGGACTTGTACCCGGCATGAGCCGAAGAGATGTACTCTGATTAATGTAATAAAATAAATGTTGTACTCTATTTCATTGTTTTTACCTTTCTGTATGGATTTTGGGATCGCTGAGACAGGGATTGCACGTGGTAGCTCTCCTGGGACTACCACCGAGGTGCTAAGATTCGGGATTCCGCTCGCGGAAATCCGGGTCGTTTCATGAATTCTCCGGAGATTCCTGCGATCCTTTGTCTTCCGACTCCGAATCTACAAAATCCAGCTTTTTAGCTTGATGTGCTTCGCGTCTCCTTAGCCTCGTAAAGTTTTTCTCGGATCATCCACAAAATTATTGGGTTTGTTGGAGAGGTAGCCATCCATCTCCGTTAGGGTTAGCAATAAACAAAGTATGCGAAAAAACTAGAAAACAAAACAAATCTATAAAGACTAGGGTTAGACAAACTAGATTAGATGTATTTTGAGGATGATCAAAATTTAGTAGATGCAAAAATAAAACAAAATCAGTACTGAAAATTACAAAAAAAAGCGATAAAAAATCAAATCTTGATCACTTGTTCCCCGGCAACGGCGCCAGAAAAAAGGGGCTTGTTGACGGTTAATGTTTGTATCAAAGTTCGTTCGTGACTCGCAAGCGTACAAGTCTCCCGTCATAGTCAAGGGACCCTTCTTCCCTCGAGTGGTGAACCCAAGGTATCGAATCCGTGGAACAAATGTGTGACGCAAGAGTTGATCTAGTAAAGCCAAGTAATCTTCAATGTTCGATAAAAGACCTAATGCATCTAAGTAAAAGACACAAACGAATCTAATCTACTAAAAACCGGAGAAAACAAAGTAAGATTGGGTAGATAAACCGATCTAGAGGGATCGGGGTAAGCCTTTTGTTGAAGTTCCAAGCAAGAGAAGAAGTAGCAAATCGAATCTTAATAAAAGCCTCTTTAAATCGTGGTTTCCCGTCCAAATCCGAAAACATCCGCCTTTCGAGACCCCCGTTCTGTCACAACGTATCCCTATTCATGCGGGGAGCTTAGGGCGAGTCAAAAGACAAGTCGAGATTCTTTCGGAAGATCCGGCGTGTACCTCTAGCCACCGCGGCTACAAGAACACCCTATGTAATCTATCTCGAGAATAGAATTGAAATAAGCAAAGCCGATCGAAAAACGAAATCTTCGAGGAAACACTTGATCGCTGAGAAAAGATTCAACTTGATAATTCAACTATAACAATGATACATACACAAGATCACCACCGGGATCCTTCCTTGATCTTGCTTCTAGCTCCGGGAACTCCGACGTGGTCTTCCGTGCAAGGTTCCCACGTCGGCTAGGGAAACCCTAGTCAACTAGCTCGACCCTCTCCTCTCCTAGATGGTGTCCCTCTCTTCTCTGCTTCTCGGCGGCCGAAGACGAAATCTTCTCTGCGTGGCTCTCGGTCAGGGGACTATAAATAGCCCGATTGGCGGCTAGGGCAAAGGGCGACGGTTTTGGGCCCAAAATGGGCCTGGGCCGACCGGACTGGGCCGGCCGGCCTGGGCCCATTTAGGCCCAGCCCGCGGCTCCTTTGCCCGAGGTCGGTTCCCTTGCTTCCTGGATGCTTCCCCCTTCTGCATGTAGGTCCATGTCGTCGGTTTCTCTCCGAATTGGACTCAACTCCTTGTCTTGCAAGATTCGAAGCACTTTTCTCGGTCGGGTCCCCGGAGTTTGTCGTCTTCTCGGATCAAGTCCCCGGCTTCTTGGAGTTAATTTTGCTTCATTGTATGACTTGTTCGGGACTTCAAGGTCTTGTCATGAGGTGCTTGATGAACTTATCCCGAAAGTCTTGCATTCAACACTAAATCCCCGCATAAACATTAAACTCCAAAACCGACATGCACACGTGAACTTGTTATACCACGGGGGTTAGTACCAATGGATAAGGTATAAAACTCATGCCAACACCGAAGGTAAACTCATGGCTAGGTTGACGGATTTTCACCGTCAACACCATGCCGGGATGGCCATGTCACCGAGCCTCCGTGCCCGCCGTGTCGAGGAATACCACTAGCGCCGTGCCGTGACCCTCGGTCAAGAACGCGCCGGCCCATCCTCGGGCGCCTCGCTCGCCGCCGCCCATGGCGTCGAGCCGTGCGCCACCGTAGCGCCGCCGCGACACCCGTCGCGAGCCCGAGTCGAAACCCGCTAGGTCCGCCCAAGCGCATCGGCGCACCCCCGTGCACGCCCATCTCCACTTCACGCCGCCGTACCCCGCGCGAGAGAAGCCCCCGCACACCGCCGCGCCGCGCCGCCGCCGCGCCCACACCGGCGACCGACGCGCGCGACGTACACCGGCCGCCCTAGCGGTCTCCTAGCCCCAACTCGAGGAGCTCGCGTAGGAGCGCCTTGCAGGCCGGCCACCCAGGCGTCGATGGCCATCACCGCCGGCGAGACCCCACGCGCCGCCGCCCTCTTCTTCTCAGGCATTTTGTCGAACACCGGGGCGGCGGTCTAGTCATCGCGAGGAGAGGGGGAAGCGCCTGGACACATTTGAGCCCACACGCACGTGTGGCCGCAAAAAGATCCACGGGATCTGGTGCGGCCCGCCACCAGGAGGCCGGGCCACACGGTGGCCTACACCGCGGCCCGCCACACGCCCGCCGCCGGATCGGCCGGGGCCGGCCGTTGGCCGGCCGAGCGCGAGCCGCGAGCCACGGGGAAGCTGTCACACCCGGTTTCCAAAACAAACCAAGTGCTACCTATATGTATGCCGGGATCTAGTTCCATACATATAGTGACATCATTAGTGAATAACGAAACAATATCACGTAAAGAAAGGGAGATTATCGATATTTACGGCGGAGAATCTCGGGAAGCAAAGGCTCCAAACTCCACGAGCAATCGAGCGGGGGTTGCGTACGCCTAGAACCATCTTTCGGACATCATGTACCTTCTTCTTCCGAACGGCGGTTTAGCAAGGATGAGTACACTTATGGTTGGTACTCAACAAGGCCACGAAATAACCGGAAAGCAATTTTAAATCCATCTTTAAGTTCATTAATCATGTGAGGGTCCGGGCCGCTCTTGACCGTGAGCACTACTCGTTATAACGGTTTTACACTCGCGAGAGGTTGTGCACTTTCACCACAAGTCGCGTAAAAGTTTCGTAGAACTTTGAACCCAACCATGCTGTGCAAAAGTAGGCACAATACCACACTTCTGAGGTGTGGTTGCATAGGGACGCTACGAGACCTTTACAAAGAGTCCTCCAATGTGTATTAGTCCATAGTAGCACGTCCTAGAGGCTATCTTTCGTACCCTCCTTCTACCCTCGGACCAGGTTAGCCTAGAAGAGCACTTCCGTTCCAAAACCTGTCCAGAGTAGAAGAGTCATAAAAGCATTCCTCCGTACCCCAAGCTACTAAGGCTAATAACCACACAAGACTTCCCTAATTAATTGGCCAAGACAGAGCCATATGTCTTGTGGTTGTACTGTTTTCCTGGGTGGTTCTCCATGTTCCAATTAATTCATAGTATTCTTGTTTAAAGCATAGGTAGAAGGATGGTTAGGGTCACTTGCCTTTCTCCAACAAAAAGTTAGTCTTGCTATTCTTCTCTTGCTCACTTGAACCTCTTGATCTTCATGACTTTCATACAACAGCTCGTTCATCTACTCGAAGCAAACATCGGGTACAAACATGCAAAAGCAAACAAGCACAACTAAGAACAATACACCAAACAAGAAAAAGGCTTAGAAAGAGGACGGGGTTTGGTTCTAGGAACGCAAACGCAAGAAACGCTGAGAACGGAACTATCGTTGAAGAAGCACATCTATCGATAAATTTAGATTATAACATGCAAGGCTATATGCTTGATATATTTTAATTGAATAAAATTGTGTTCATAGGTTACTTCATGGAAATAACCTATTTATAATTAATCAAGCTATATTTAGATATAAAAGGACGATGTAGAACTTAGGACAATTTTATTTATAATTATTCAAGTATGATTTATGCAAATTAAACATTTTATTTTAGAAGAAGCATGCAGAGCATCTAAGCGTGCAACTTTATATTTGTAGTTGAACTAAGCAATTTATAATTAAAAAACACATTTACATTCATATTAGTCAAATTAATATTTATTAAGAAAACTCGTGATAACCTAAGTAGCTTTTATTTAGAAACCAAATTAAATAAATATTAATCAATTTAATATTTATATTATGATTAACCGAAAGGTAGCTCTAATTACATTTTATTTAGAAAACATTATTAAATAATATTAGTCAATTTATCATTATCTATGAAAATCGTTATATAGAACCTACTCAAATGTTATTAAGAAAAGGCATTCTCATAGGCATTAATCAAATTAATTTAGGATAAATTCATAAAACACATTTTATGTTGAACATCATGTCTAGCGTGTATTTTATTGTGAGACGGGACTAACGCACAAGAATGACCTTAAACAAAGCTAAAACCTGGGATCTATGGATTAAACAAGGATTAGGTATTTAATCATGATTAAGTGCAAATGTGAAGGGCTATCATAGAAGACCAAAGCAAGACACAAAGATTCGGCCGATATTACAAGATTCTTCAAGGGCTTAGATGGTAAGATGGACATTTGTAGAATTACATGATAGATATTTTCGATCGTATATGACATCAGCATGATGAAATCCCGACATCAAGCAAGGTATGAATGTATAAGTGAAACTTCTACATATACTTGTCAAAAGGGAGTACATGTGCATGCCCGTACATGACCGGTAGTATAGAAAGATGAAGTGGACAGAAATAGAGTATATATTTGATTCCACAAGATAACATGGTTTTGTATCTAAACCGTTTACTATCATGCAAGTTGTTTGCTTGGAACAAGTAGCATGCATGTAGAGCTATAGATTGCAAAATAAATATATACACGATGACATACTAATGGAGCCGGAGCTTCGCACCTTCTTGTGTGATGAAGACAGTTGATAATGAACGTGATGAAGAGCCGATATGGAAGGAGCGCCGCACTAGTTTGGTACGAAACGATGAGACTCCAATCATGGCATCGACTTCATCGTGCCGATGAGGAGATAGTGACGGCCGGCGGTTCGGAAAGTGACGAAGGTGGCCGGGATGCGGATGACGAGCGACGGTGGCCGGTGGCTCCGCCTTGACGCCGGTGTTCTTGTGATGGCGCCGGCTTGGTCCGCACCGCGCGCCGCGCGCGACGGTGTTGCTCGATGGCTTTTGGTGGTGATGATGCTACGGCCGAGCGGCGACGAGAAGCCGCAAAGTGGGCGGGTGTGCGGCTTCGGTTTGGCCCCGGGACCTCCCGGCCGGCGAAGGCGACGAAGGCCGGCGGTGGCGCACGGCCGACGAAAGAGACCGGCGGCCGGCGGCTCGAGATCCTCGAGGGACGGCGTTCCGGCCGACGAGATGATGCCGACGGCCGACGGGCGGCGAACGCGCGGCTCGGCGTCTCGTGGTGGATTCGGCTTGTTCCGAAAGAGGATGGCGCCGCAAACCGGCCCGGCCCGCGGCGCTCTACATCGGGCGTGGCGCATGGGTTCCGGTCACGGCGGGTCTTCACGGTCGGGACGGAGGTTCACCCCGACATTGTCGAGTTGCTCGGAGGCCGCGGCTTCTCCCTATGGCTCTCGGTATGGGGAAAACGGTGGGCGAGCTCCGGCGACGAAGATACGGCTTCGGCGAGCTCGGATGGGTGCGAGACAAGGGAGAAGGGCCTAGCGGCCCGGGTTGAGACGGCAAGCATGAGCGAGCAGGGGACCGGGGGCACTCTTTATAGGACGCAAACGAGAGAGGATGAAGGGGCCGCAACATGGCCGGTGTCCATCCGTTACTCGAGAGGGGAGTGAAGGGTGGGAATCGGGAATTAATAGAGGGAGTAGTGCCGGCATTTCACCGCTCTTTGATTGGGGCTCTTGAAGGAGGGGAGAGCGTGCCGTGCGGAGGAAACGGCCTCGAGCTTTATAGGGACATGAAATGCATGCACGCCAGGAGAGGAAAAACCACGGGGTGGTCATTAACCGGCGGATGGAGCACCGATGACGCACGCGGAGAGAGAGGGAAACTAATGTGCGGCGGTCGTTGATGATGATAATCACTACGGTACCGTTCTTGCAAAAAAAAAGAATAAAGGCATGTGGCCATTAGGTGGGAGGAAAAGAAAACAAGCAATTGATTGCGGTCGGCGTTGCGGAGCGGAGCGGTCGGGCGTCGCGGGCACGGGTCGGGGCTGGATTGGCGCCGGCCAAGGAGGCGGGCGGTGCGCGCGGGCACGAGAGCCGAGGAGGCCGAGAGACACGGCCGGGCGGATGGCCGGGCGCACACGCCGAGATGGTGATGGCACACCGATCGGCTCGGGCACGGTCATGTGCGGCGGAGATTGGAATTGGCCAAGCGCATGGGCACGGGGAAAGTAGACGCGACGACCGAGCGGCGCGACGCAAAGGCACGAGTGCATGCGGCGCGAGCGCAGGCACAACGCATAGGCACGTGAGAGCGTGGAGCGTTGGCCGAGGTGAGAGAGGGCCCGACGTATGGCGTTTGCATGACGATGAAGAGGAAGCAACGCGTCCGGGTGCACGGAGTTGACAGGGCTCGGACACGGGCGAGCATATACGCGAGGGAGCCGGGCATATGCGGCATCACTCGGCTCCACCAAGTTGGTCATGTGTGCGAGACGAGGGTGTCGGGCTTGACGGACGGAGCCCGGCGGGCGGCCGAGATAGAGGAGAATGGTGAGTGGCAGAGGTTAGACGGACAACAAACGTCATGGGAAGGCGAGCGCAAGGCCGGGGGAGGCCAAGCGGCGTGGGAAGGGCACATGCACGGGAGCCGAGTAGTGCTCCGACACGAGTCTTGCTCGGGTCGGATCGTAAGGGGAGGGATGACATGTGGGGTCCACCCGTCGTAGTACGAAAGAGGGAGACGGTGAGTTGGGCCGACCGATGGATAACGGGCCGACAGACTTGTGATTGCTCCCGGGCCGAGCAAAGGTTTGAGCCGAGAAAAAGGAGATAGCCGGATGAGTTAGAAACATAGACCGAGAGAATGAGTTGGATGTACCATAAAAAATAGAGAGATAGAGAGATAGATAGATTTTGATTGACCTTTTTATGATTTTGAAAACACTATATCAAACAAAACAAATGCAATCGAAATGAATGCAACACTCAAACAATCATTTTATTTAATTCCGAAAGACAATCAATTATTTTCCTACACTAAATTTCCTATAACAAAATAAATGTTGGGAAAAACGTTGCTTAAATAATCTTCCTAATAACATCCCGAAATCGAAAAATTTCGGGTGTTACAGAACCCCGGCCGCACTCGGGATCCGGGGATCCCGTGCGGCCGGCCGTAAAGGGGGGGTTTCTTTTTATTTAAAAATTCCAGAAAATCCTTTTCCTCTTCTAAAAATCCTAGAAAATCCATTTTAACTCCGAAAATTGCGAAACCTCTTCCAGAAAATTTCTAAAATCTCAAACTACGGGTTGAGATGGAGTTTGTTCCCTTGTTGGTTCTTAAATGCTCTTATTTGGATTTATGTTGCCCTAGGACCGCTATTTATTTTCTTTTTCGCGCTACTAGGAGCAGGAGGAGCCGGGGAGCTGAGTCAGGAGTACGACTACGCCGACGATTTCGCCGCGGAGGACTACCCGACCCCAGGTTCACGCCCGACTGATTCTGAACTACCCATTAGGCATTGATGAGTAGTATTGCTAGCGCTTTACTTTATGTATGCGTGTTGATGAACCTTGCACTGCCTCTTTATTTACCCAGTCCTTGATTGTCCTACTACTACTATATATGTTTATGTGGGCGTGTATGTGCGCCAAGCTTCGCGATGCATGTGTTGGGATGGGAGTAGTGGTTCTTGGCGTGTGTGGGGTAAAACCGGCGGGGAGAAGGCGTTTTGGGTACTTTGGCGGGGGTGAGCTCGAAACAACCGATCCGGGATCGGGGATAGGGGTGCACTCCTCGGTGCATCCCTCCCGTTGCGGTTTTCGGAGCCTAGGTGTTGGGGTTTTACGTGCGCTTGGAGGACATGAGCTCGCCCCGGTCTGAAACCGAGTGGATCAACTTGTTTATAGGACATCGTACACACCACCCCGCCGAGAGTGGGGATAGGGCCGTGTTGAGCTCGGTAAGTACGGAACCATACTTGCTTAGGATGGATAGCGGGGTATCAGTGGGGGAGCGGTGGAGGTGAGACCACTCTTTCAGAGCGACTCCCGTGTGGCCACACGGGAGCATTTCACAGTTCCGGTGTAGTCCCTTCCGAGGGGGGGGCAGCTTTGAGGGCCGGATGCAGGATGGGTTCGTAACTACCGAGAGTTCGCGGTAGGATGGGCTCGGCGCCGGCCGTACACCGGCCGGTACCATTCCGGGTTGGGTACAGGTGTACACGCTCTGCAGAGTTGTTCGATCTATAGCTATAGCCGCGTCCTCGGTTATGGACACTTCCTAGAAGACGTACTTGATCCTCATGTTTTTTGGATTTCTACCTCCCCCTATAGGTGAGAGTGTGGTGAGCCGTGGTTATAGCCGGCTAGAGGAGAGAGGCTCCATCTACCTCGTCGATCCGGTTGTAATCATTGAGATGCGAGGAGAGGAAGTTCTCGCATCGACCCTAGACGAGAGTAGGAGGTGGTGACGGGTCTTCCGGGGTGACCGGTTGGATCCGGGTTTTGTTGAGAGACTTGGGTTATGGGATATTGATGGAGATACCTTGTTTATACTCGCTCGTCGTCGCTTAGGAAACCACGGCCGATTCCTTGTCTACTCTCTTTTCCCTTTAGAAGTTAGGCCACTTAAAGCTGCATACGGTTGGTGACGTGGACCTATCCCACTCCTTGGGGATAGACTTTGGGTGTGCGGGGGTACGAGTCCGACTTCGACCGCAACGCCGCGGATGGTACGACCGAGGGATACGTCGCTTCGCTCGAGTTGCTCGTGGCGGGAAGAATAAAGATGGAGACCCTTCGAGAAGATAGCTACCGTTGCGTAGAATTTTCACTCCGATTCAGCCAAGAGGCTTGTAATGATGTACTCCATAATGGACATGTAATAAATTGATGTACTATTATCTATATGTGATGCGATGTATGACTTTGTGTATCTATCCGTGAGACGTTCGTACGCGATAGCCACCGATCCGGGGACTATCGCGATGGTACGAGGATTCGGGTTTTCTATGAAAATCCGGGTTTTACGGTGGTACCGCAGCCATGCTTGACCGTAGCACGTATCCCTAGGAAAGGTCGATAGAGATAGGACTCTATGCGCTCTACCTTTATAGTTATACCCTTGAGCTATGTTATAAAACTTGTTCCCTCTTTGAAAACTTCTTACTTACCTCGCGCCGACGTAAATTTCTTGCGTTTCACGGAGATGGAGCACCGGGTCGCGAGAGATCACCCCCGAGACTGCGGGGCGATCCGCCACCGGATGGAGAGGGCCCTCCTCAGGGCTTAGAGTCCCTCCGACCTACGTCACGTACCGCGCCGAGTACGTACCCGCCGTGATCGGACGGATGGTGCTCGCACGGTCGGCCGTGCTCCCTCACCCGAGTCTCCCCGGTTCAAGGGAGAGGTCCGCTGCGCCGCCGCACTCACCGTCGCGACCGCGATGGACGTCGCCGCCGCCGTGCCCCGGGCCGCCTACTCGCACAATACCGCGCCTCCTTCGAGACCGGGACTCTTCGGCCGCTACCCCCGGACTAGCGGCGCCTCGCACCGCTCGTGGACCGGAGTTCCTTCGTACGAGAGGATCCGGACGACGTCGACGCCGCTCCCTTCCGCGAGACCGACGAGACCCCGGTGGAGACCGCCGCCTACTTGGTCGACCTCGACAAGTACGCGCGCCGACTGGAGGACGAGTCACGTACCCTCTACGGCCAGGTCAGGGACGCCACCATCGACGCGCTCCAGTACCAGCCCCGTTGCGCCGAGCTGGAGAGGGAGAACACCGCTCTACGCCACCGTGTTCTCCAGCTCGAGTTGAGCCTCGACCGCGCGACCACTGTCCTGCTGCAGTCCGAGAGAGAGAGGGTGGACACCAGGGAGGAGATGTTGCACGCCAAGGAGGACCTAGGGGGCCGACGGCCGAGTCGAACAGGCCGAAGGACAAGCTCGAGCGCAAGGACGACCTCGCTCACGGTGCGCGCTCACCGCTCGGGTGTGAGCGGCTCAAGGTGGAGAAGCCGGAGAAGAGCCGAGCGGACAACGTCGCCAACATCGCGTGGCTCATGCGCACGGCCGTCTACCCGAGGGACAAGGCCGAGAGACCGAGGAGGACTTGGGAGGACGCCGACTCGCTTCGCGTGGACGAGCTCTTCGAGCTCAACGGAGAGCCGCCCCCCGAGTCTCGCCGTGAGATTCGCACCGAGACCTTCGAGCCGCACCGCCTCACGCCTCAAGCTTCACCCGTGCCCGATGGCCCGTCCGCCGACCCCCGTCGAGACCGAGGAGGTTCGAGAGGCTCACGCCTTGGTGTCCCGGATCTTCCGCGCGGACTACCCCACCGAGGGACCGCTACCCCGTCACGTACCAGAGGGCACGCACGGAGTAGAGAGCTGAGCAGAGGCATGACCTAGAGTATTGTTTTATGCTAGCAGTTTCCATGAGATGTTCCATGCGCCCGCGAGCATGTTCCGGTGCATGAAGAGAGTCATGCCACACCATGTAGACACTACCCTTTTGAGATTGTACCGATGTATTAGATCGTTGACTTGTTGCCGCTACCCCAAGGTCCGAGTCGGCCTCGGGGAGCATGTGTAATAATCATGTTTGATGTGTGCTTGGATCTTAATGGTGTTATTTGTGTCTTAATGCTTCTTCTACTTGAGTGTAGGTTATAATTAGAATTATTTTCTTGAATGCTTAAGACTCATGTGTGAGTTGGTGAGTGACGTGCGTAAACTTCTTCCTTTTCCCTTATGTATTCGTAAGGATGTCGATCCGCCGCTCCAACCGGCCGATAGCTCGCCTCGAGGAGGCACCGCCGAGGAAGAAGCCCGGCGAGGGCGTGGACGCGGCCGAGGCCGTGGCCGTCCACCCCCGCGTGGAGGAGCCTTGGGGGCTAGGGCCCGAGGTGACGGCGCGCCACCACCACCGCCCGAGAACCCCGAAGCCGAGGGCCGAGCAAGGAGCGCCCGCGCAAGGCCGCCCCGAGCCGAACGCCCACCACCACCCCCACCTAATTTGGTGGAAGTGATGGCGCTCCGGACTCGCCGGCGATGCGCAGGATGGCGGAGGCCATGGAGCACCGTGGCAACGGTGGGAACCGCGTCGCTCCGCAGACGAGGATCTCACGATGAAGATCGAGAGGTTCATCCGCCCGAAGGCCCCCACCTTCGCCTACTCGGATGACCCACTCGAGGCCGACGACCGGCCGAGGGTGATCGAGACCAAGCTCGACCTCACCGTCTCGCTCCGACGAGGAGTGCGTCGCTATCGCCGCGCACCCACCGGAGGGTCCTACCAAGGTATGGTGGGACAACTACACCGCCACCCACCCGAACCCGCCTTTCATCACCGGGCCGGAGTTCTCGCGAGGCGTTCCGAGAGCGCACCTTCCCCGATGAGCCGCGGTCCGTAAAGCGCAGAGTTCCGCACCATGACTCAGGGTGCGATGAGGGTCGAGGAGTACGAGCGTCACTTCATGAAGATGATGCGGTACGCCCCCGACGACACCAACACCGACCAGAAGAAGCAGTTCTGGTTCCTGCGAGGCCTCCACCACGGCCTTCGCCAGGCGCTAAAGGCAAGTGAGCACAAGTCCCTTCGCCATCTCGTCAACCGCGCCATCGCGGTCGAGGACGAGAGGAGGGGCCACGAGGAACGCATGAGGGGCAAGAAGAGGATGGGAGATCGGGATCGCCCCCCGACCGATCCTTCCGAAGCCGAGAAGCGGTCGAGCAACATGCCGAGGGGGAGCTACCGCCCGGGCACAACCGGCCTCGGGCGTGGCTTCGGAGGAAGTGGACGTAGCCCGTTCCCCGAAGGGAGGAACCCCGCTACCCCCGGCAGACCGGAGGTTACACTCGTGCTCCGCCGAGCACCGCGCGACCCGCCGCGGAGGCTTCACCGTCACCGCTTCGCGCGTGGCAAGCCGGGCCACAAGTCCTACGACCGCCCCGACAAGAAGGTCGCCGCCACTCCCGCGAGGGCACCGCTCCAGAGGCCGACCTCCTCAGCCGCGCCGCCCCCGCCGCCGCCGTGGGAGGCCGAACCACCTCACCGAGGAGGAGGCCGCCGATGCCCCCGACGTCGTGATCGGTAAGTTTTTGGTTTGTGGTACTTCGCTCGGTTCTCTTCGACACCGGTGCAACCGGGTCTTATATCACCCTCTCGGTTCGTGAATAAACTCTCCCTCCCTACAACCACCCGAACGATGCCCATCATCACGAGCTCTCCGCTCGGGGGATATCCGATGCACCCCGCTCGTGCAAAGGGGTGGAAGTGGTCATCCAAGGTCACACATTCTATGGGGATCTTACCGTGCCGCCTTCCCATGGTATCGACGTGATAGCGGGAATGGATTGGATCACCGCCCACAAAGGTGTCATCTCCACTTCGCCGAGGCCGGTAACACTACCGCACCCCGACGGGACAAGGGTGACCTTCGAGCCGATGAAGTCTCGAGACATACCGACCGTGTACCGACCTTCACATGAAGGCCATAGCGGACGTACCGGTGGTCTGTGAGTATGAGGATGTGTTTCCAGAGGAGTTGCCCGGTTGCCTCCTGATCGTGATGTGGAGTTCGTGATTAACCTGGTGCCGGGAACGACGCCGATAGCCCAGAGTCCGTACCGTATGGCAGAGGTTGAGCTGAAAGCTCGTTGAAGGCAGAGCTCGACTCGCTACTTGAGAAAGGGTTCATCCGGCCAAGTGCCTCGCCACGGGGTTCACCCAGCACTATTCGTACCGAAGAAGGATGGAACGCAACGTCCGTGCGTCGACTACCGTGCCCCGAACGCGGTGACCATCAAGAACAAGTACCCACCGCCCGAGATTGATGATTTGATGGATCCACCGAGACAAGCCAAGTACTTCAGCAAGATTGATCTCCGGTCGGGTTACCACCAGATGAAGATCCGCCGGAGGACATCCACAAGACGGCATTCGTAACCCGGTATGGGCAGTATGAGTACACAGTCGTGTCGTTTGGCTCGACCAATGCCCCAGGCATACTTCATGAACATGATGAACAAGGTCTTCATGGATGAGTTGGACAAGTGTGTCGTCGTCTTCATTGACGATATACCGGTCTACTCCCGGATGCGAGAAGAGCACGAGGAGCACCTGAGGATCGTGCTGGGGAAGCTCAGACAGCATCAGCTGTACGCCAAGTTCAGCAAGTGCGAGTTTTGGATGGAAGAAGTCGCGTTTCTGGGTCATGTGTTGTCAGCTAAAGGAGTTGCTGTAGATCCGAGCAAGATTGAGGCCGTGTCCAAATGGCAGTCACCGAAGTCCGTGACAGAGATCCGCAGTTTTCTCGGTTTGGCCGGATACTACCGCCGATTCATCGAGAACTTCTCGAAGATCGCCAAGCCCATGACAGAACTGTTGAAGAGCAACACGCCGTATGTGTGGTCGGACAAGTGCGAAGCCAGTTTCCAGGAGCTCAAAACTCGTCTCACCACTACCCCGGTCCTGACCCTGCCCGACGCGAGCAAGGATTTCGTGGTGTACTGTGACGCGTCTAGGCAAGGACTCGGCTACGTGTTGATGCAAGGAGGCAAGGTAGTGGCCTACGCTTCACGACAGCTAAGGAAGCATGAGGAGAACTACCCTACGCACGACCTCGAGCTAGCCGCTGTCATTCATGCGTTGAAGATATGGAGGCACTATCCGATGGGGAATAAGTGCGACATCTACACGGATCACAAGAGTCCGAAGTATATCTTCACCCGGTCGGAGTTGAACTCGAGGAAAAGAAGATGGCTAGAGCCGATCAAGGACTACGACCTGAGCATTCACTACCACCCTGGTAAGGCAAACGTCGTAGCCGACGCTCTGAGCCGCAAGCACTACTGCAACAACCTGATGGTGCGAGCGGAGCAACCCGCCTTACATGAAGAGCTGGAAAAGCTGAGCTTAGAGATTGTGGAGGAGGGGCAGTTGAACCAGTTGCGGGTAAAATACACACTCGAAGACCAGATCCGCCAAGCTCAGAAGGAGTGTCCAGAGATTCAAGAGGTAAAACGCCTGATGGAGAATGGCAAAGCAGCTGATTATCGCCTCGACGAACAGGGTACACTGTGGCTGAAGGACCGCATCTGCGTGCCTCAGGACAAGGAGATTCGGGACTCGATCCTTAAAGAGGCCCACGATTCTCGATACTCGATCCACCCTGGCTGTACCAAGATGTACAAGGACTTGAAAGTACGGTTCTGGTGGGAAAAGATGAGGGAAGATATTGCAGAGTACGTCGCTCGATGTGACACGTGTCGCCGAGTGAAGGTCGAACACCGAGGCCTCGCCGGGCTGCTGCAACCACTCGAGATACCCACGTGGAAGTGGGATGATATCAGCATGGACTTCATTGTGGGGTTGCCGCGCACACGAAAGGGCATGATTCCATATGGGTGATTGTTGATCTACCGACCAAGGTAGCACATTTCTTACCCGTTAGGACGGACTACCGCGTAAGCCGACTTGCAGAACTGTATGTAGACAACATCCTAAAGCTCCATGGGGCTCCGAGGAGCATAGTGTCACACAGAGGGCCCCAGTTCACTGCTCAGTTCTGGAAGAGCTTGCACACTTCTATGGGCACCCAGCTGAACTACAGCACAGCGTTCCACCCACAGACCGACGGTCAGACAGAGAGGGTAAATCAGGTACTAGAGGACTTACTGAGAGCTTGTGTGTTGACCTATGGATCCGACTGGGAAAAGAGCCTATCGTATGCCGAGTTCTCTTATAACAACGGCTACCAGGCCAGCTTGAAGATGGCTCCTTTCGAAGCCCCGTATGGCGAAAGTGTCGGACGCCGTTGATGTGGTCCGAGGTGGGGGAGCGAACCTTTTTCGGTCCCGCCACCATTGTTGAAGCAGAGGAAAATGTCACCAAGGTACGAGAGAACCTGAAGATAGCTCGGAGCAGCGAGAAGAGCTACGCCGACACGAAACGGAAGGACGTCTCGTTTGAAGTAGGGGATCACGTCTACTTGAAGGTGTCACCCCCTCCGAGGTACGAAAAGGTTCCACATCGGGGGGAAGCCGTCCCCTAGGTACGTTGGGCCCTACCCTATTGTGAGTAAGGTCGGGAAGGTGGCTTACAGACTCGAGCTACCTCCGGAGCTTACGGGAGTGCACCCGGTGTTCCATGTTTCCCAACTTCGGAAGTGTGTGGTCGTCGAGAAGAGAGTGCCTGCTCAGGCGCTCGACGTCCGAGAAACCCCGAGTACTTGGAGTACCCGGTTCGGATCCTGGACTGGGCGGAGAAGTCGACCAGGAACACCACCACGCGTTTCTGCAAGGTGTTATGGAGTAACCACTCCGAGCGCGAAGCTACATGGGAGAAGGAGTCAGCGTTGAGGGAGAAATACCCTCATCTCTTCGAAACGGAGGTAACTTTCTAATCTCGGGGACGAGATTCTTGTGAGGGGGGGAATTTCGTAACATCCTTAGTTTTGGCTTGTATTCAAAATGTCGAATTTCAAAAATCCAAATTGAAGTGGAGTGCTCGTTTGTCGATTAAGATTGTCCTCCCGTTTCCTTCCCCTAAATTCTTAGATTTAATTTTGGCTTCCACGATACCATTAGGATTTAAACCCCGCTAGTGTGACAATTTGGCCCTTTATTTGAATTTCATTTGGATTTTATTTGGGTAGCTTCAAATTTGAATTCAAATTTGAAATTGAGAACACAAAACAAATAGGGTAATTCACAAAGCGCATCGTGCCACACGGGCCGCCAACCTCGCATTCGGCCCCGCTCCACTTAGAGCCCACTACGGCCCGGCCCGGCCACCGCCCACGCTCCCACCAACCGCGCGCCGCGCCGTGTCGGCCGACAAGTGGGGCCGCCCCCGCGTCATGCCGACGTCGGCGTCGTCACCCTCGCCCCTTTCTCTTTTGTCGGCGTCGAAAGGGAAAAGCCGGAGCGCGCCGGTCATGGCGCCGTCGCGACGCGCCCCCGCGGCCTCCCGTCGCATCGGCGCCGTCCACGTACCCCCGCGCCCCGCCGCTATAAGTAGCCGCCGCCGCCGCCTGCGGAATCTCCCCCAACCCTAGCCGCCGGGGGGGAAACCAATCCCTCGCTCACCTACCCGCCGCCGCAGGAGAGGGGGAAGAAGAGGAGGAGGGGGAGCCGGGAGCGGGCCGCCGCCACCGCGGAGCCGTACCGCGCCGCCGCCGCGACGCCGAGCCGCCCGCGAGGAGGAGCCGACTCGCGGGAGCCGCGAACGCCTTCGACCTCGGCCCGCTCGACTTCCTCGCCGCCGTACCGCTCGCGACCCCTACCGCCGCCGCCTCCCTCCTCGTCACCGCACCGCCGCCCTTCACCGACGCGTCTACACTCCGCCCGTGGCCACCTAGGTGAGGGCATTCGCTTCCCCGTCTCTCGTGGATGCCCCGGCCATCGCGCCGAGGTGGAACGCACCGTGCCCGCGCCGCCGCGCCATCGTCGGTGAAGCCGGCCTTCGTGCCGGGCCGGGATGAATCTTGCGAGGTGCCGGCCGCCGTCGTCAACGCGCGCGCCGCCCGCCTAGCTCCTTTTCTTTTCCTTTATGCGTTAAGTTCCGTTGTCGTCCGTCGCCGCCGCGCCGTGCCGAGCACCGCGACGCGTTCGCGTCGCGTGCATGCCCTCGCGTGCGCGCCCGTGCACGCCCGGAGCACGCACGCGTGCACCCCGAAGACGCGCGCGTCGCGACCGTGAAGGCGAGACCCGGCCTTGGCCCTTCTCTTCGAGCCCCGCCGCGGCCACCGAGCCCCCCGCGCTCGCCGCGTCGCCGCCATGCCGGGATGGCCATGTCCACCGAGCCTCTATGCCCGCCGTGTCGAGGAATACCACTAGCGCCGTGCCGTGACCCCGGTCAAGAACGCGCCGGCCCATCCTCGGGCGCCTCGCTCGCCGCCGCCCATGGCGTCGAGCCGTGCGCAGCCGTAGCGCCGCCGCGACACCCGTCGCGAGCCCGAGCCGAAACCCGCTAGGTCCGCCCAAGCGCATCGGCCGCACCCCCGTGCACGCCCATCTCCACTTCACGCCGCCGTACCCCCGCGCGAGAGAAGCCCCCCGCACACCGCGCGCGCCGCCGCCTCGCCCACGCCGGCGACCGACGCGCGCGCGACGTACACAGGCCGCCCTAGCGGTCTCCTAGCCCCAACCCGAGGAGCTCGCGTAGGAGCGCCTTGCGGAGCCGGCCACCCGGGCGTCGATGGCCATCACCGCCGGCGAGACCCCCACGCACCGCCGCCCTCTTCTCCTTGGGCATTTTGTCGAACACCGGGGCGGCGGTCTAGTAGTCGCGAGGAAAGGGGGGAAGCGCCCGGACACATTTGAGCCCACACGCACGCGTGGCCGCAAAAAAGATCCACGGGATGCGGTGCGGCCCGCCACCAGAGACCGGCCACACGGTGGCCTACACCGCGCCCGCCACACGCCCACGCCGCCGGATCGGCGCGGCCGGCCGTTGGCCGGCCGAGCCGCGCGCGGAGCCACGGGAACCCCGGCCGCGGGCTCGGGATCCGGGGATCCCGTGCGGCCGGCCGTAAAGGGGGGGGGGTTTCTTTTTAATTAAAAATTCCGGAAAATCCTTTTCCTCTTCTAAAAATCCTAGAAAATCCATTTTAACTCCGAAAATTGCGAAACCTCTTCCGGGAAAATTTCTAAAATCTCAAACTACAAGGTTGGGATGGAGTTTGTTCCCTTGTTGGTTCTTAAATGCTCTTATTTGGATTTATGTTGCCCTAGGACCGCTATTTATTTTCTTTTTCGCGCTACTAGGAGCAAGGAGGAGCCGGGGAGGGCCGAGTCGGGGAGTACGACTACGCCGACGACTTCGCCGCGGAGGACTACCCGACCCCAGGTTCACGCCCGACCGATTCTGAACTACCCATTAGGCATTGCTGAGTAGTATTGCTAGCGCTTTACTTTATGTATGCATGATGATGAACCTTGCACTGCCTCTTTATTTACCCTGTCCTTGATTGTCCTACTACTATTATATATGTTTACGTGGGCGTGTATGTGCGCCGAGCTTCGCGATGCATGTGTTGGGATGGGAGTAGTGGTTCTTGGCGTGTGTGGGGTAAAAACCGGCAGGAGAAGGCGTTTTGGGTACTTTGGCGGGGGTGAGCTCGAAACAACCGATCTGGGATCGGGGATAGGGGTGCACTCCTCAGTGCATCCCTCCTGTTGCGGTTTTCGGAGCCTAGGTGTTGGGGTTTTACGTGCGCTTGGAGGACATGAGCTCGCCCCGGTCTGAAATCGAGTGGATCAACTTGTTTATAGGACATCGTACACACCACCCCGCCGAGAGTGGGGATAGGGCCGTGTTGAGCTCGGCAAGTGCGGAACCATACCGCTTAGGATGGATAGCGGGGTATCGGTGGGGGGAGCGGTGGAGGTGAGACCACCCTCTCGGAGCGACTCCCGTGTGGCCACACGGGAGCATTTCACGGTCCCGGTGTAGTCCCTTCCGAGGGGGGCAACTTTGAGGGCCGGATGCGGGATGGGTTCGTAACTACCGAGAGTTCGCCGGTAGGATGGGCTCGGTCGGCCGTACACCGGCCGGGTACCATTCCGGGATGGGTACGGGTGTACACGCTCGCGGAGTTGTTCGATCTATAGCTATAGCCGCGTCCTCGGTCATGGACACCGTAGAAGACGTACTTGATCCTCATGTTTTTTGGATTTCTACCTCCCCCTATAGGTGAGAGTGTGGTGAGCCGTGGTTACAGCCGGCTAGAGGAGAGAAGCTCCATCTACCTCGTCGATCCGGTTGTAATCATTGAGGTGCGAGGAGAGGAAGTTCTCGCATCGACCCTAGACAGGAGTAGGAGGTGGTGACGGATCTTCTGGGTGACTAGTTGGATCCGGATTGTGTTGAGAGACTTGGGTTATGGGATATTGACGGAGATACCTTGTTTATACTCTGCTTCTCGCTTAGGAAACCACGGCCGATTCCTTGTCTACTCTCTTTTCCCTTTAGAAGTTAGGCCACTTAAAGCCGCATACGGTTGGTGACGTGGACCTATCCCACTCCTTGGGGATAGACTTTGGGTGTGCGGGGTACGAGTCCGACTTCGACCGCAACGCCGACGGATGGTACGACCGAGGGGATACGTCGCTTCGCTCGAGTTGCACCGTGGCGGGAAGAATAAAGATGGAGACCCTTCGAGAAGATAGCTACCGTTGCGTAGAATTTTCACTTCGATTCAGCCAAGAGGCTTGTAATGATGTACTCCATAATGGACATGTAATAAATTGATGTACTATTATCTATATGTGATGCGATGTATGACTTTGTGTATCTATCCGTGAGACGTTACGTACGCGATAGCCCGCGATCCGGGGACTATCGCGATGGTACGGGGATTCGGGTTTTCTATGAAAATCCGGGGTTTTACACGCTCGAGGGAAGTGCGCCCCTCGAACGGGCGAAGCCCGCCGGGGGCGCGTGTCCTCGAGCGAGGCGGAGCCTACTCGAGGGGATCTCTAAGAGGGCCGCCTTGGTGGGCCGTCGGGGTCCCTCGCGGCGTGGGCCGTGTCCCGCATGGTTAGGCACACCGCATGGTTAGGCTTAGCGTGTTTTGGTTTCGTTGCGGGTTTTAAGTGAGGTCTTCCCCATTTTTTAAGGGGACCCCTTGGGCTGTCCCCGATAGTAGCCCCCCGAGCATCCGTGGGTTTGCCATTGAGGCTCCCACGGATGCCGGAACCCTGCGATAGGACGTTCTTCCCTCCTTGTTCTGCGAACGCTTTCGCGTGGGGCCGCGTCGGCGGGACCCGCGGGTCTAGCCCCGAAGCCTCCGGGGAGCGAGGGTGCTCTGCGAGGGGTTAACCGCGAGAATTTCGTCAGAGGGTGTGGCACATATTCCAACCGGCATCGGCGGTGTTTCAGCCGGCTTCGGGGGTGCACGCGCTGCTGGCACTGTCTCCGGCGGGTGCAATTTCAAGGAGGTGTAGCCGTGCGCCAAGCCCCCGAGCCTTGGCCCGTTCGAGGCGATCGGGTAGAGCTTGGCGACTCGTTTTTTAACGCGCCCTCGCCGTCCCTCCGCGGGACGGAGGGTGAGGTTTCCGCAACCCCCATCGAGCGGGTCGCGGATTGCGGATTCCTCGTCGAGCTGCTAGCGGGTGGTTCAAGTGGACGTCCATGCCCCGTTCGATAAGGGTAGGCTACGCGGTCGGAGACACGTCCATGGAAGCGCTTGCGTGGGTTTGCTAGGTGGGGCTCGGTCCCGTTCGATAGGGGCGTTGACGGTGAAAATCCGTCAACCTAGCCATGAGTTTACCTTCGGTGTTGGCATGAGTTTTATACCTTATCCATTGGTACTAACCCCCGTGGTATAACAAGTTCACGTGTGCATGTCGGTTTTGGAGTTTAATGTTTATGCGGGGATTTAGTGTTGAATGCAAGACTTTCGGGATTAGTTCATCAAGCACCTCATGACAAGACCTTGAAGCCTTGAACAAGTCATGCAATGAAGCAAAATTAACTCCAAGAAGCGGGGACTTGATCCGAGAAGACGACGGACTCCGGGGACCCGACCGGAAAAGTGCTTGAATCTTGCAAGACAAGGAGTTGAGTCCAATTCGGAGAGAAACCGACGACATGGACCTACATGCGAAGGGGGAAACATCCGGGAAGCAAGGGAACCGACCTCGGGCAAAGGAGCCCACGGGGCGGGCCTAAATGGGCCCGGGCCGGCCGGCCCGGTCCGGTCGGCCCGGGCCCATTTTGGGCCCAAATCCGTCCTCCTTTGCCCTAGCCGCCAATCGGGCTATTTATAGTCCCCCGACCGAGAGCCACGCGAGAGAAGATTTCGTCTTCGGCCGCCGAGAAGCGAGAGAAGAGAGGGACACCATGTCGGAGAGGAGAGGGTCGAGCTAGTTGACTAGGGTTTCCCTAGCCGACGTGGGAACCTTGCATGGAAGACCACGTCGGAGTTCCCGGAGCTAGAAGCAAGATCAAGGAAGGGTCCGGTGGTGATCTTGTGTATGTATCATTGTCATAGTTGAATTATCAAGTTGAATCTTTTCTTAGCGATCAAGTGTTTCCTCGAAAATTTCGTTTTTCGATCGGCTTTGCTTATTCCAATTCTATTCGTACGATAGATTACATAGGGTGTTCTTGTAGCCGCGGTGGCTAGAGGTACACGCGGATCTTCCGAAAGAATCTCGACTTGTCTTTTGACTCGCCCTAAGCTCCCCGCATGAATAGGGATACGTTGTGACAGAACGGGGGTCTCGAAAGGCGGATGTTTTCGGATTTGGACGGGAAACCACGATTTAAAGAGGCTTCTATTAAGATTCGATTTGCTACTTCTTCTCTTGCTTGGAACTTCAACAAAAGGCTTACCCCGATCCCTCGGATCGGTTTATCTACCCAATCTTACTTTGTTTTCTCCGGTTTTTAGTAGATTAGATCTGTTTTGTGTCTTTTACTTAGATGCATTAGGTTCTTTATTGAAGATTGAAGTTATTTGGCTTTAATAGATTAAGTCTTGCGTCACACATTTGTTCCACGGATTCGATACCTTGGGTTCACCACTCGAGGGAAGAAGGGTCCCTTGACTACGACGGGAGACTTGTCCGCTTGCAAGTCACAAACGAACTTTGATACAATTATTAACCGTCAACAAGCCCCTTTTTCTCGGCGCCGTTGCCGGGGAACGAATGATCAAGATTTGATTTTTTATTGCTTTTTTTTGTAATTTTCAGTACTGATTTTGTTTTATTTTTGCATCTACTAAATTTTGATCATCCTCAAAATACATCTAATCTAGTTTGTCTAACTCTAGTCTTTATAGATTTGTTTTGTTCTCTAGTTTTTTTGCATACTTTGTTTATTGCTAACCCTAACCGGAGATGGTTGGCTACCTCTCCAAGAAACCCAAACCTTTTTGTGGATGATCCAGGAAAACTTTACAGGCAAAGGTGACATGCAACACAAGCTAAAGGGGTGGAAACCCTAGATTCAAAAGTTGAAGTCGAAGGACCGTCGAAATCTCCAAAGGAATCACCACCTCCAAGTCCAAAGGAAGATCAACCTCAACCACCGGAGCGCTGCGCACCCCGGACATCGTTGATCTACCTATCATAAACCTTCAAGACGCCGGGAGGCCGTTCAAGATCAAAGTCTCAACTATCCGCATGACTATTGCGAGAGCGAATGCATACGAGTCGGATTCCTTGAGTGGCATATCGATTTACTTAAGAGGAGGATGGAGAAGATGGAGATGGAGAAAGAAGCTCAACACCTAAAGGCCGCCGAAGCAAGATCCTCATGCAAGGAGTGTGTGGAGTACGACCATGTCCAAGGACGCCGTCACTAATTTCGAGGCTATGGAGAAAGTATTGAAGAATTTAGATGGCAAGGTGACGGAGGTCGGAAGCTCTATACGTGAAGTGTTCATCGTGATGAAGATGCTAGACGCAAGTGGGACAACTTGCCGGGCGCCCGATGGGTAACAAAGAAGAATATCCGAGACAACTCCAAAGTCCCAAGATGGCGAAGGCTACTCAAGCTCATTCGGGAGAGATGAAGGATCACACTAAGACCATGAAGATCACGACCGAAGGACCGGAGTTCGAGATGCCGAGCCACAAGGAAGTTGTTGCATCCGTCAAGACCAAAGGACAAAGCCAGCCTGTGAAGACCAAAAAAATTGACTAAGCCAAAGTGGGTACCCAAGATTGCAACGCCCGCAAAGAGCGTTGATCCGGAGTAATCAAGTGAAGAAGTCTAGCCATGGACTATAAACGAAGCGCTAGGCGGGAGGCAACCCGTTTCGTCGAGTCAAGAATAAGCTACGGGAGGACAACCCGATTCCGGGTTTTTCGAGTCTTTTTAATAATTTAGTTTTTGAGTTTTATTACGCAAAGACATTAGACTTAGAAGTGGTTGAACAATATTAGAGACATAATTCTTGATTGAATGTTTGCTTTATCATAAACCCTTTGCATGAACCCTCCTATGTGCTTGTTTGTTCTTTTCTTTTCGAGAAACCTCAACCAAATAATTTCAGAACCTAACTCAACCTTTCGCCTTCATTATGGTGCTGAGGTTGACTTATTTTTCATGCTAAAACCACACGAGTAGAGCCACGATTTATGTTTAAGTGTTAATAAAATTCAGCACGTGGTAGGACTCGCGTGAACCTAGAAATCAAAACTTTTGGTTGGTTTTAAAAATCTATATCCTTGGTTTCTCTAGGATTAGAATTTTTCTAAGCCTATTCTAATTTTGTTTTATTCAAAATCTTTCTTATTTAGCCAAAATTAGAACCTAAACCTATGCCCCCTTGATCAAGCCGGGAAAAAGTCTGCTCTCAACAGATGAAGGCAAACTATACCGGTGAGACCGAAATCGACGTAAAAAGAAAATATTTTCGATTTGCATTTGTTTTTAATGGTTTAAAAACTTCTCTAAAATTATGTTCGAGCTCTTGCATGGCTCTGAAAAATATTTTAAATTTCGAATTAGAGGAGTGCTTAACCTTAAACACACCTTAATGGAGGCAATCTAGTAATCATGCATGCACCATAGGATTCCCTTTCATCAACTTTCACCAATTCCACATGCAAAGGACAAGCATGGTGGGCAGCAAGCATCAACTTTGTAGGAATTTCATGGTGGCATGTGAAGCAAGTGGAGCTAGGGAGCATGGACATGACCCAAAACATGAAGCATCAAGTGGAAGGACCAATAGTGGACGAGAGCGTTTGGGCGGTGCAACTCGTGGAGCACGCGGGCGGGGAAAGTTGCGGGAGGTGAAATGATCGTGCTTTGGAAGAAAGACGAGACGGGGAGGAGCACCGAGGCCGGCCTCACCTACATAAGGAGCCCCCCGGCTCCCGTTTTCTGCAGGCAAGCTTCCCTCTCCTTCCTTTGTTTGTGTGTTCAAGTTTGTGTGCTCAAAACCTCCGTAGACATAGCCAACCTTCCCAAGCTTGATAGCTCAAGAAAAAAAAAATCCACATCCTTAATCCACTCAAAGTCCACATCCGAATCAAAGAGTTTAAGTGCCTAGTTACCGGTTGCAACCCGGAGTTTTAGTTGAAGAAAAGAGTGCGGCAACCATGTGGAAGAAAACCACGGGTCTCTTCTCCAAGAAGAAGAGTTCGTCGTCATCCAAGCCGTCATCAACCACGTCTTCGAGAAGGCACTCGGTTTCCGAGTCTCCCCGGAGCATGGAGACGGATACGGCACCACCGAGAAGGAACGATGCTCTCCTCCTTGGTGGTATGAGGGCTGCAAGAAGCACTTCCATGAGGTTTTACCGAACCTCGTGGGCACACGGAGGAGCAGCCCGCGCCACCACGACGATCGACTCGCTCAACCGCGCCACCTCCTTACACCCCGACATACTCTTCGTACGGCTTCATCATCTTGTCAGCGGAGGAGGAGGAGAGGCTCGCCAATCTTGAGAAGAGGCTTGTGCCTAACGTCGAGTTCGACGACCAAGCACTCTGCACCTTGGGTTTTGGCACCGACATATACTATATGTTGGGGCACCTCGGATGGGTGCAGTTCTCCAACGGAGTATCGGTGGACACCCATTTGGGTTACGCCTTGGAAATTTTGATAACTATTGCACCCATCGTTGATGACGGGGTGCAAAGCTTGTCATTCCGGTTGGAGGGAATCGAGCAAGTGGTTCCCTACGAGCACGTTAGGGAGCTGCTCGGATTCCACAAGGGAGCTCGGAGAAAGTTGACGTGCCACCCGGCACGTTGGCGGGATTTTGGAACATGATCTCCGGAGAAGCCCATCAACAACGCAATTGCATCCGCAACTCCATTATCCGGATATTTCACTCTTGGATGTGCAAGAGGGTATTGGGGAGGATGAAGGAAACAAAGGTGACCGACACGGAGTTGAATTGGCTATACTCGGCTTTAATTGCCGGGCAGCCAATTGACCCCTCTTACCTCATGATCAACCGTTGGTGTTGTTAAGCAACATCGGGGGCGGGTAATATTGGTTCGGGGTGTTACCTCTCCATGTTGGCCTTTTCCTTGCGGCCGGGGATCGCAAGAAACCCCGACCACCTTTTGCGAGGTACCTCTCTCGGCATTGAATATTCGCGGCAAGGCAAGTACATTAGTGGAGATGAGAGAGGAGGTTATCGATTGGCCATAGTGAACCTACCCCTTCCCAACGAGAGGCTTAGGCTTTTCAATGAGGGGAGAGAAGATCGGTTGGAAGAGGGACTACTTGTCCCTGCAAGGAAGAACAAGAGAGGAAGAATCGTAGAGGAGGGAACATCCTCCGCACAAGCGAGTGGAGCACAACCCAATGTGCAACCATTTGGCGGGGTTCCTCCTCCGCCAAGTTATTACGGAGGGTCTCAACAACAAGCATGAGGGGGTGGTGCACCGGTACCCCCCACAAAATTATGTTGTGCCCAACGCTAACTTCGCGGAGTCCTACGCTCATCATCCCCAACCACAACAAAGCATGGCCATTATTGGAGGGTATGCCGCAAGAAATGCTCAAAACATCGCAGCCATCCAATCTAACGCAGCTCAACTCGGTGAAGGCAACGCAAATATTGCCTTTGAACTTGGACGCCTTCACCTTGTGGAGCCAAATCAATTCAACGGAGGAAGCGTCCAACCATATTATGAGCAAGGGTATTATTATCAAGACTATCAACATCAACCACCGGCGGAGGACTAGAAGGCTTAGGAACTTTTAGTTTTCTTTTCTTTTCTTTTTCTCTGTAATTTTCAGCTTTTGCTTATGTGTGTTTGCGTAGTATTTTCTGTTTTTATTTAATTTTCAGCAAGCATGTTTTGTTTATTTTCAGTGTGTATTTCAACTTGATGTCACCATTAATAAAGTCACCACCTTGATTATATCATTGGAAAAGTTACAAAATTCGTGCCATGATGATATATGATTAAAATTGCAGCTTTGTTCATCTTTGTAGTTGATTTATGCATGTTTAAGCTAGTGCTCTCTTAAAAATACAGATCTGAATTTATTTAAATGCTAGCTTAATTTTCAGCGGAGGTTATGATTAAAATAAAGACCCATAGTGTTTTATGTGCTCTCAAGTTATGAATAGATTAAAGATGTCTTTTATGCTCAAAAATATCGCTAACCTTGTCACAAATATCACTTGTGTGTTGCTCAACCTATCCAAAGCCTTATATATATTTGAGTGCATAAACCTTAGTGTACAAGATTTATTTTTGAGTGAGTTATTGCAGGCCATGATTTCTGCGGCCCGAGACTAAGAAATTTGGTCATTCCGTTTTTGCGTATCTATCTTTTTGCTAGCCTTTTGTCCGTGCATTGTGTATCCCCGCATCGGTGATCTCACAAACTTCGCCGGATATCCACCCTTAAACCAAATATCATCTTTTGTGATTACCTCCTTGACCACAACCTATCGTTGAGAATGGATCATCAATTCAAGGAAGATCGCAAGACGGTGCCAACGTTGAAGATTTCAAGTATCTCTCCAAGGAAAAATATCTCCGGTACCTACCTTATTTTTTCGCCTCTTTGCTCGAGGACGAGCAACGTCTAAGCATGGGGGAGGAGGTAGGTACGGTGCAGTTTTAGAGTTCAAAAGGGAGTATTTTAAAAAAAATGATGAAAGAGATGTATAGGGTTGGGTAAAAAAAATCCAGTGATATTCATGACTTTCAAGGTATAAAAAATCAAAACTTCGTTGTGAAAGTCATGGACTGAATATATGACGAGGAAAGAAAAAATGAATGAATGAAAGAAAAGAATGAGAAATATAAGAAAAAAAAAAAATATATTTGTGCGTAAAGTGAACTCCCCGGTTCTCTAAGAGTGCATCCAAGGCTTCAAGATAAAAAGATCCATTCTCTTTTTCCAACCATGTGCAATCCGATAACGAGGACTTCTTTTGTGCCTCGGGATCACTCTTTGCCATTTGCACATGTCCACTTATCTAAAAGTGTGTGTATTTTTCTCTTTCCCCTCCTTGATTCAACATTATTTTCCAATGACCTTTTTGACGAGTCTCGGTAAGACCATGAGAAGCTTGTCTTGTTTTGACAACATCTCATTTATAAAATCTTGTTAGGACTAAACTTTCCCAAAGCTCCATATAAAGCCTACCACATATATATGAGAGGGAAAGGAGTAGAATATATAGGCTTGAGAGACAAGTGAGATGAGAGTTTATGAGCAATACACGAGATGATTTAAATTCGTGAATTTGGTTTAGCTTTTCTTTATCTCGTTCTTTATTTCAAAAATTCGAGATCTATTTAAAACTTTGTGAGCATGTTAATACTTGTGGGATAAGCTTAATAAGAATCTACCCTCCGTAGAGATGTAGGCTAGCACATTATGGAACTTTAATGAATTAAAATTTTGAGAGCATTATGTTTTCTCATGTGTAATCAAGTGCAAAGTTTAAACATTGTTTAGCAATGATGATATCCATTGAAGGCTTACTCGAGGACGAGCAAGGTTTAAGCATGGGGGAGATGTTGACGGTGAAAATCCGTCAACCTAGCCATGAGTTTACCTTCGGTGTTGGCATGAGTTTTATACCTTATCCATTGGTACTAACCCCAGTGGTATAACAAGTTCACGTGTGCATGTCGGTTTTGGAGTTTAATGTTTATGCGGGGATTTAGTGTTGAATGCAAGACTTTCGGGATTAGTTCATCAAGCACCTCATGACAAGACCTTGAAGCCCCGAACAAGTCATGCAATGAAGCAAAATTAACTCCAAGAAGCGGGGGACTTGATCCGAGAAGACGACGGACTCCGGGGGCACCGACCGAGAAAAGTGCTCGAATCTTGCAAGACAAGGAGTTGAGTCCAATTCGGAGAGAAACCGACGACATGGACCTACATGCGAAGGGGGAAACATCCGGGAAGCAAGGGAACCGACCTCGGGCAAAGGAGCCCACGGGGCCGGGCCTAAATGGGCCCGGGCCGGCCGGCCCGGTCCGGTCGGCCCGAGCCCATTTTGGGCCCAAATCCGTCCTCCTTTGCCCTAGCCGCCAATCGGGCTATTTATAGTCCCCCGACCGAGAGCCACGCGAGAGAAGATTTCGTCTTCGGCCGCCGAGAAGCGAGAGAAGAGAGGGACACCATGTCGGAGAGGAGAGGGTCGAGCTAGTTGACTAGGGTTTCCCTAGTCGACGTGGGAACCTTGCATGGAAGACCACGTCAGAGTTCCCGGAGCTAGAAGCAAGATCAAGGAAGGATCCCGGTGGTGATCTTGTGTATGTATCATGTCATAGTTGAATTATCAAGTTGAATCTTTTCTTAGCGATCAAGTGTTTCCTCGAAAATTTCGTTTTTCGATCGGCTTTGCTTATTCCAATTCTATTCGTACGATAGATTACATAGGGTGTTCTTGTAGCCGCGGTGGCTAGAGGTACACGCCGGATCTTCCGAAAGAATCTCGACTTGTCTTTTGACTCGCCCTAAGCTCCCCGCATGAATAGGGATACGTTGTGACGAACGGGGGTCTCGAAAGGCGGATGTTTTCGGATTTGGACGGGAAACCACGATTTAAAGAGGCTTCTATTAAGATTCGATTTGCTACTTCTTCTCTTGCTTGGAACTTCAACAAAAGGCTTACCCCGATCCCTCGGATCGGTTTATCTACCCAATCTTACTTTGTTTTCTCCGGTTTTTAGTAGATTAGATCTGTTTTGTGTCTTTTACTTAGATGCATTAGGTTCTTTATTGAAGATTGAAGTTATTTGGCTTTAATAGATTAAGTCTTGCGTCACACATTTGTTCCACGGATTCGATACCTTGGGTTCACCACTCGAGGGAAGAAGGGTCCCTTGACTACGACGGGAGACTTGTCCGCTTGCAAGTCACAAACGAACTTTGATACAATTATTAACCGTCAACGGGGACCGAGGGTGCGGAAGCTCTCCCTCGGTGGGATCCCCCGACTAGCTGCCCTCGCTGGCTCTCGAACACGACATGTGGGGCACCCTCGGCCGACGGGCTCGGGGAACGGCTCGAATGCGCGTACCCTCGTCGTCCCTAACTCGCGATCCGAGGCGCTGTTCGAACTGTCGAGGGTCGGGCTTCGGACCTCTGATCAGTAGGGCCGTGCGGGGTGGCGCCTGGGCGGCCCCGTCTTTTCGCGTCTGCGGCCGTCGAGGGGTACGGGGTGAGCCGGCCCTCGAGGTGCTTGGTTGGTAGCACAGCGTATGTGCCCTTTCTTGGAGAATTGATATTGTCTCGAGCCAGGGGCTCGTGCCGCTCGAGGGTTTTGCGTGGCATGGGTACTCGTGGTGTCCGCTCTACATCGAGCGGGACCCGGGTGGCCTTCTCACGCTGATGTCCCTTCGAGGGCTGACATCGTTTTGAGCCGAGGGCTCGTGCCGCTCGAGGGTTTTACGTGGCATGGGTACCCGCGGTGCCTGCTCTACATCAAGCAGGTCCCGGGCGGCCTTCTCACGTCGATGTCCCATCGATGGCCGTTTTCGTTTTGAGCCGAGGGCTCGTGCCGCTCGAGGGTTTTACGTGGCATGGGTACCGCGGTGCACCTGCTTTACATCAAGCGAGGTCCGGGCGGCCTTCTCACGCCGATGTCCCTTCGAGGGCCGACATCGTTTTGAGCCGAGGGCTCGTGCGCTCGAGGGTTTTACGTGGCATGGGTACCCGCGGTGCACCTTTACATCAAGCAGGTCCCGGGCGGCCTTCTCACGTCGATGTCCCATCGAGGGTTGCCCTTGTCTCGAGCCAGGGCTTCGCCCCGCTCGAGGGTTCTCCTTGCTTGGCAAGGGACCGGTCATTAAATGCCTCGCGGTCGAGGCCGCAGTTTTGCGGCGCGGGCGCGTCTTTTTAGGCGGCGCGCCGCGCGCGCGCGCGTAGTGGGCGGCGTGGCGGTGGACGTGACCGCTTCGCCTCGGCCCCTCGCGGGTCTCTGCCGTGATGATGGCCCGTCCGCGGTGATGTGGCCGGCCGCGGTCGCGGTGGGGCCCATCCGTCGGCGTGAGGAGAAGATTCCCTGCGGGTTAATGCGAGCGGGGCATGCGCTCGGAGAGCTCGCCCGTCGGCTTATAAATGCGAGGGGTGGAGGAGACGGCGGTTTTTTACCTTAACGCCTCACCATTTTCGGTCCCCGCCCCTTCGTCTTCATCTCGCCCTTGCCACCGTGCGGTGTCGCCGTTAGAGCTTTTCTTCCGTTCCTTGTCCTCCGCTCTCGCTTTTCTTTGCCTTCTTCATGGCGCCGCCTCGCCCTCCCCTCACGATCTTGGAGCCGTACGCTTGGGAGAGGTCGACGGTGACCCGGCCCGGCCCTTGGCGAGCGGTCGCCGCCGGCCGGTGGCGGCCAATGAAGACGGACGTCCGGCGGAGTGGATAGTGCCGCCGGCGGCGGACCGCGCGCCCAACCCGCGCGGAGGGGTATGTGGTCGCTTTATCCGTTACCACGAGCGGGGCTTCAACGCGCGGCGAGCCGCTTCATGCGGGCGATGTGGCACCACTACGGAGTGGAGGCGCACAACTTCGCCCCCAACGCGATTTCGCGAGCGGCCACGTTCGTTGGCGTCGCGAAGGGTACACGGGGATCCCGGTCAATTGGGAGCTGCGGGTACACCTTTTCCGCGCGGAGCTCTTCACGCAGCCCCACGACGGAGCCAAGGACCCGCCGCGCGGTGCGCGCCGGCGGGATGTCGCTTGCCTGCGGGGGCAATTCAAGAACGTCTACATCCCCTCGCACCATGACGACGAACAACGCCGGGCCGGGAGCGGGGATGGTTCTACTTGCGCAACGCCGAGCCCGGCCCCCCCTCCCCCTACACCGGTCGGGTGTTCAAGGAGAGGCCTGACTCTTGGGCCTACGGGGTGTCTACGCCCCAGCATCGGAGGCGGCAGGAGTCGGTCCGGCCGCCTGCCGGCGCGGCGGCGATGGGGGCGAAGGCGGTGGGCGTCCTCGCCTTCCTCCATCATAGGCGGGGCCGTGCCCTTGATGGAGAGGCCACTCGCATCTTTGAGATGACGAGAGGCGGCCAACCCCGTCGATTTGGCGAGGTCGCGGATGCTCCCGACGCCCCTCGAGCGGCCATATGCGCTCACCTGGGCGCGGAGCGCCGTCGACACCCGGGTGCCGATGCCTGCAGGCTGGACCCCCTGGGACCTCGAGATGCTCCCCACCGGCCCGCTGGTGAGTGTGACTCTGGATTTTGTTTCGATTCTTGGTCTTGCTTCTGCCTCTTGACGCGTTCTTGTTGCTCCTGTGTGCAGCTGGTGAGCTTCACCGTCGCCAAGTCCGTTCCGCCCACCCCCGACTCCCGCGCGCTTGGCGGGCGGCGCGGCGGCGGGAGCGAGGAGCGGGCGGCGCGCGAGGAGGTAGCGCGCGTGGCGACATCAAGCGCGCGCGCGACCGGCGGGCCGCGGAGTACGGCGGCGCGAAGAGGCCGGGGCTCTCCTCCCCGGGGACCGAAGAGTACTCGTCCTCGGAGGAGGACGAAGAGGAAGAGAGCGAGGGGGAGGGCCCCCTCGACGGTGGCGACTGCGCCCCGTCGCCGGAGCCGGCGCCGGCGGCGAGGGCGGCATCGCCCCGGGGCGGGCGCAACGGCGCCCGCCCCGCAGCAATCGACTTCGGGGGCGGCGCGCGCGCGCGCGAGGCGCCGGCGTGCTCCTCGGGGGCGCGCACGGCGCGCGCGCGCGTGCGCGCGACAAGCGTGCCTCGCGCGTGGGGGAAGCGCGCTTGCGCGCGCGCGGCGTCGGGGAGCGCGGCGGCGGGCGCACCCGCACGCGGGGCGAGCGTACCCGCGCGCGCGGTGGCGCCGTCCGGGGAGGCGCGGCGGCGGGCGCGCCGAGCCGCACGGCCTCATCCGCCGAGGCCTCGAGGAAAAGGAAACGGGCCTTTTCTTCTTCGAGGTAAGGAGCTCGTCCTTTTGATTGGTTCGATTTGTTGATGTTCGGGCGTTCTAATCCTCTGTCCGTGCTGCGCGCGGTGGTGCCAACCGTGCCTCCTCTCGCGCCCGCCAAGGTGCCGAGGACGGACGCGTCTATCCCCACCCGGCGGCACTCGTCGAGGGCACCGCGGGCGGGGGGCAAGCGCGGCGGCGGGCGAGAGCTCGGCGGGGGTCGGCGGAGGCCTCGAGGCCTCGGCCGGCGGATCGCCCCACCGCGGCGCGGCTGGAGGTCGCCGAGGAGCGGCCGCCGCCGGCCGTCGTGGGGGCGTAGGCCGCGGCGGCGGCCGTGGCGGAGGTGCGGCCGCGCGGAGGCCGCCGGCTGGCGGAGGGCGCGGCCCGCGACGCCGGGCTGCGAGAGGAGGCGGAGCGGGCGCAACTTGTGGCGGCGCCCGTGGATGCGGCGGCACGGCCGAGAGGCGGTGGCCGCGGCGCCGTGCCGGGCGCCCGCGGCCACGGAGGCGCGGGTGGAGGCGCGCGGTGGAGGCGGCGCAAGCGGCGGCGCCGCCCGGCGATGCGGGCGGAGGTGGTGGAGGTCTCGGACGACTCCCCGCCGCCCGGGTGGGATCGGTGGGCCGGGCCCGGCCCACGACCCCCCGAGCCCCGGGGGAGGGGGCCCTCGTGAGGCGGCGCGAGGGTCACCTCGGTGGTGGGGGGGTCGAGGACACGGCGCCGAGGCCTCGTCCTCCCGCGCGGCCACTCCCGCCCGGGTGGAGGGGGCCATCGATGATCCCCCGGCGTTTGCGACGCCCGGGGGGTAGGAGCTGCGGGGGCGAGCTCCGACGCCACGGCGCCACGCTCGACCGCGCGCTAAACGAGGCGCTACAGGTCCATGGCGGCCCCGCATGGCGCGTCTTCCAGGTAGGGTGTCGTTTCTCGTTTTCCTCTTCTTCTTATCTTCGTGCGCTGCTTTCGTGCTGTAGTGCTTACGGATTTTGGTGTGTGGATGCCAGGAGCTCGAGCGCCGCGCCCACGACAAGTACGATGCGTTCGACCGGGTGAACGCCGAGGTCCACCATCTTCGGGAGCGGTGCAGCGCTTTCGACACGCTTGCTGACGCCCTCAGGTCCCCGGACGGTGGGCCGGGCGTACCGGGCCCCGGCACCGGCTCGACGAGCTCCCCGAGAGCTCGAGGCGGGGACACGGCGCGCCGCTCGAGCCTCGAGCGGGTGCGCGCAGCCCTCATCGACCGTGATGAGGCGCGTGGCACGCGCGCTCGGACTTGGAGAAGACGCGGACGGCGGCCGCTAAGCGGGAGGCGGAGGTGGCTACGCGTCCGCGCCGAAACCCGAGAGCTTCGCTCGTCGCTTGAGGGGGCGCAAGCGCGCGGCGCCGGGGGCCGAGGAGCGGGCGCGCGGCGGGAGCGGGGGCGGGCCAAGGAGGCCGACGACACGAAGGCCGCCCTCGACGCCAAGGCCGCGGCCCTCGTCGCCGGCCGAGGAGCGGCTCTTGCAAGAGAGCACCGCCCGCCAAGGGGCGAGGAACGGCTCCGGCGGGGAGCGAGGCCGCCCTCGCCGACGCCCGTGCGGCCGCCGGAGCGAGGAGCGCGCCGCCCACGAGGTGTCGCGGGGGGGTCCTTGGCGGATCGGGACGCCAAGCTCTCCAAGGCCGAGGGCGAGGTGATTATGCTCGGCATCACCAACACCAATCGGGGAGATGTCCCTCCGGGAGCAAGGTGAGACCGTCGAGCGCCTCGAGCCGACGGTCGAGGCCGTGCGCCGGGACTTCGAGATGGAGAGGAAGCAAGTCGAAGGTGAGCCACTTTGTTTGACTCTTGCTTTGTTGGTTTTTCGTTTGGGAACTCGCATTCCCTTTTTCGATTTCTTTCTTGCCTTGGTGTTTCCGGGCTTGCGCACCGCCACGGGGCACGCGGCGGAGCGGGCGAGGCGGCCGCGAGCTTCCTACAACTCCTCCGAGCCGGGGCTGCGGGGGCGCGCGATGCGGCCCTCGAGACCGCCGCGCCGTCGAGGAGGGCGAGGCCCGGGCCGGCGGCTCCCCGGCCAGCCGTCTGCGTGCCCTTGGTGGCCATGTCACCGAGCGGATGCGCCGGGCGCGCACGGGCGGGCATCCGAGAAGGCCCTCGGAGTGGTGCGGTCCCACTACGAGGTTAACTTCGAGGCGGCGGCGGAGGGGTACATCGTTTCCGAGGGCGTCGAGGACGAGGTGGCGATGGAGCGTGTGGATGCGCTCGCCGCCGACGCCGCCGGGTCGCTCGCCGAGGCCTTCGAGGAGTTCCTCTTCCCCGACGTCGGCCGACGCCGCTGCTTGCTCCTCCCGCCCGAAACATCCGGGCGGCCCGGGCCCGCTTTTTGTGTATCAATATTCGGCCTCGTGGCCTTTGTAAATAAATACGTTATCTTCATTGTAAACATTTGACGATATGAAATGAAGTCTTTTGTTTATTGCGCTTTTTGTTTCTCCTTCTTCCCGAGTAGATTCTAGTTAGGGGAGTTCGATTTTCGCGGGGGCCCGTCGGGTTGGAGGCGAGAGAGAAGGGCCGTATCCACGCGGCGTAGGCTATCTCTGGCTCGCACGCTCCTTTCGCCGTGCCGCCTGCGCCCTGTTCGAATCGTGGCTCGAGGTTGAAGTAGGAAACAAACTTAGCGTGCGTTGTTTCGTTTTTGCGCGAAAAATGGGACCATTTTGGGGGGGGGTGCCCCCCCCGCAGTAGCCCCCGAGGGTAACTTGGGTTTCAGGGGAAAGCCGAGTTGCCCTTTTTTTAAGCTTAAAGCTTTTACATAGTTGTTGCCAATCGGGGGCGTTGGCCATGTGATTTTTACAACAAAAAATACTCGGAAATCCTAGCTAAGGGTAGAAGCGACGTAGCTGTTGGATGTTCCAAGCGTTGGTGAGCTCTTCACCGTCCTCATTGGCCAGCTTGTACGTGCTCGGCTTGAGTACCTTCACCACGACGTAGGGTCCCTCCCATGGGGGCGATAGCTTGTGGCGCCCTCGGTTATCTTGGCGTAGCCTTAGGACCGAGATCCCCCTCGGCGAAATCCCGTCGACGTATCTTGCGTGCTTGGTAGCGTCTTAGGGGCCGTTGATACCTCGCGGAATGCATTAAGGCTACGAGGCGTGCCTCGTCCCAGCTCGGTCCCGGCGAGTCCTCGCGGGCTCGTTGGTTAGCATCCTCGTTATAGCCTCGAACCTTGGGCGACCCGTATTCTAAGTCCGTGGGGAGGACGGCCTCCGCGCCGTGGACTAGGAAAAACGGGGTGAACCCAGTGGCTCTGCTCGGGGTGGTCCTTAGGCTCCACACAACCGCTGGTAGTTCTTGGAGCCATTTTCGTCCAGATTTGTTGAGTTGGTCGAAAATTCTGGGTTTTAGGCCTTGTAGGATCATGCCGTTGGCACGTTCTACTTGGCCGTTGGTCTGTGGGTGTGCCACAGCTGCCCAATCCACACGGATGTGAAATTTGTCGCAAAACTCCAAGAACTTCCTGCCTGTGAACTGTGACCCGTTGTCTGTGATGATGGAGTTTGGCACTCCAAAGCGGTAGACGATGTCGGTGAAGAATGTTACCGCCTGTTCCGCCCTAAGGTTCGTGATGGGACGCACCTCTACCCACTTGGAGAACTTGTCGATCGCGACCAACAAGTGGGTGAAGCCCCCGGGCGCCTTCCGCGGGGGCCCGACGATATCCGGCCCCCACACGGCGAACGGCCATGTTACGGGGGATGGTCCGTAGGGCATGGGCGGGCAAGTTGGACTTGCGGGCGTAGAACCGGCACCCTTCGCGGTGCGTACGATTTCGGCGGCGTCCGCGACCACGGTAAGCCGCAGAAGCCCCGGCGGAACGCGTTGCGGACGAGGTTGCGGGGCGCGGCGTGGTGGCCACGGATCCCCGCATGGATGTCCCGTGGGAGCTCGCGCCCCTCGGGGAATGGGTACGCACCGCCGTAGGATGCGGAGGCGGCGCGCTCGCATGACTCGCCGTCGACGAGGGCAAAAGATTTAGCCATCCTAGCGATGCGTCTGGCTGCGGCCCGGTCCGCGGGGAGTTCCCCTCGAGCGATCCGGGCGATGTATTTTTCCCGCCAATCCGCTTGGACAGGGGCTGGCTCGATGTCCATCACGTCGACCTCACAGGAGCCGTACCCCTCGAGGAGGGAGAGTACATACGCCTCGTTCGAGGGGTCGTCGTCCATGGGTTCCGCACCCGCTGGATTCGAGGGAGCCCCCGAGGGTCCGTCATGGCTCGAGGGGTAAGGCTCGAAGACGACCGAGGGTTGCGCGATGTCGCGCGCGAAAACGTTCGGGGGCATGGTGATCCGCCGGACGCGATCTTTGCCGGTTCGTCCGCCTCCTCGTTGTAGCGGCGGGGTACATGATTGAGCTCAATGCCGTAGAACTTGTCCTCGAGGGCCCGCACGGCCTTGCGGTAAGCCTCCATCTTGTCATCATGGCGACACGCGTTCTTCATGACTTGATCGATCACGAGCCGCGAGTCCCCCCGCACGTCGAGGCGCTTGACGCCCAACTCAATGGCGATTTTGAGGCCGCGAGAGAAGGGCTTCGTATTTAGCCATATTGTTGGACGCGGGGAAGTGGAGGGCGCCTTGCGTAGCGCATGTGCTCCCCGAGGGGTGACACGAAGAGCGTGCCCGCGCTCGCTCCCGTTTTCATCACCGAGCCGTCGAAGAACGAGTCCAAGACTCTGCCCGGATTTGTGGGGGTGGCGGCTGCGTGTCCGTCCACTCGGCAACGAAATCCGCCGGATTTGCGATTTGATGGCCTTGCGCGGGGCGTAGGCGAGCGTTTCGCCCATCGGCTCCACGGACCACTTGGCGATCCTACCCGCGGCGTCGGGGTTGCGGATGATTTCTCCTAGTGGGAAGGAGGAAACCACCGTGACGGGGGTGGGCCTCGAAGTAGTGGCGGAGTTTGCGCCGTGCAAGAACCACCGCGCGTACGGCGCTTCGGGACACGGGGGTAGCGCGTCTTCATGTCCGAGAGGACCTCGGCGATGTAGTAGTCCGGCCGTTGAACGGGCAAGGCATGCCCTTCCTCCATGTGTTCCACGACGATCACGGCACCGACCACCCGGGTGGTTGCGGCCACGTAGAGCCGCGGGGGCCCGCCGTCCCCGCGGCGGCGTGAGGATCGGGCGTGCGTTAGAGACGCCTTCGGCTTGTCGAGCGCATCATGGGCCTCGGTGGTCCGGGAGAAGCGCTCGTGCTTCTTGAGTAGGCGGTAGAGGGCGGGGCCCTTCTCACCGAGCCGCGAGATGAAGCGGCTCAAGGCGGCGAGGCACCCTAGCACCTTCTGCACCCCTTTGAGGTCCCAGATTGGACCCATTCGTTCGAGGGCCGCAACCTTTTCAGGGTTGGCCTCGATTCCCCGTTGGGAGACAATGTACCCCAGGAGCATGCCTCGCGGCACTCCAAAGACACATTTTTCGGGGTTTAACTTGACCCCATTGGCCCGTAGGCAGCCGAACGCGACGGCGAGGTCGCCAACCAGGTCGTCCGCCTTCTCGGTCTTCACGACGATGTCGTCCACGTATGCTTCGACCGTCCGCCCGATGTGATCCCCAAAAACGTGCCGCATGCGGCCGGTATGTTGCACCCGCATTTCGAGGCCGAACGGCATCGTGACGTAGCAAAACGTCCCGAACGGTGTGATGAACGAGGTCGCGAGCCGGTCGGACTCTTTCATCTTTATTTGGTGGTATCCGGAATAGGCATCAAGGAAACAAAGCAATTCACACCCGGTACCGTTGAATCAACGATCGATCAATGCGCGGCAAAGGAAAAGGAACTTTAGGACATGCTTTGTTAAGACTAGTGTAGTCTACACACATCCGTCACTTCCCATTCTTTTTCTTTACAAGCACGGGGTTTGCTAGCCACGTTGGGTGGAACACCTCCTTGATGAATCCGGCCTCGAGAAGCTTCCCGCCTCCGCTCCGATTGCCGTCGTCGCTCCTCGTCGAAGTGGCGCGGCCCGCTGCCGCACGGCGCGGGCGTTTGGCGAGATGTCAAGGGAGTGCTCGGCGACTTCCCTCGGGATGCCCGGCATATACGAGGGGCTCCACGCGAAGATGTCGGCGTTGGCGCGGAGGAAGTCGACGAGCACTGCTTCCTATTTGGGGTCGAGGGTGGAGCTGACCCTCAACGCCTTGCCCTCGGGGGCTGAGGGGTCGAGGGGGACCCCCTTGGTCTGCTCCGCAGCCTCGAAGGTGCCAGCGTGCTTGGCGGCGGGGTCGAGGTCGTCGTTGACCATCTTCTCTAGCGTATTCACCAGCGCTTCGTCCAGCGCCAGTGCCTCCGCGTGCTCTACGCACTCGACGTCGCGGCCCGAATGCGTGCTCGATGGATGAGCCGACGGTGATGACGTCGTTTGGTCCCGACATCTTCATTTTCGGGTAAGTATAATTGGGGACCGCCATGAATTTGGCATAACGGGGGTCGCCCAAGTATTGCGTGGTAGGCCCCCTTGAATCCCACCACCTCGAAGGTGAGGGTCTCCTTGCGGGAAATTCTTTGGGGTGCCAAACCGGACCGGCGAGTCGATCCGCCGAGGGGCCGAACTCGCTTGCCGGCGCGATGCCATGGAACGGCTTCGTGCCGGGCCGCGGCTCGGTCCAACCCGATCCCCATCGGGGCGCAATGTATGCGCGTAGAGGATGTTGAGGCTACCGCCTCCGTCCATGAGGACCTTCGAGAACCGGGCGTTCCCGATGATGGGATCGACCACCGGCGGATGCGGCCGGGTTGGGGACGCGGTTTGGGTGGTCCTCCCGCCGAATGTGATGGCGTCCTCCGACCAATTGAGGAAGGACCGGAGGCGCCCTCTCTGCGGCTAGGACCTCGTGCCGCTCCTTCTTGCGCTGCCGGGTCGACATATCGACGGTTGGTCCCCCAAAGATGAGGAACACATTTTCGACGGCGGGGAAGCCGCCTGCGTCACCGTCGCCTCCGTCCTTCTTGGCCTCTGCCTCCTTCGCGGCGGCGCGGCCATAGAACTTCTTGAGCATATCGCACTGCTCAAGGGTATGGTGCACCGGGGTCTTGTGGTAGGGACATGGCTTCTTCAGCATGTCGTCGAACACTCCCGGGCCTCGAGGGGCCGGTCGAGGGCCCCGTCGAGCCGGGTCAACAGCGAGGGCCTCGGCGTTGCCGCCGTCACGCCCCTCGCTCGCGCGCGCCGCGCGGCGCGGCTTCTTCCCCTTCTTGCCCCGCTTGTCGTTGCGGTGGGGATCCTTGGACTTGTTGCCCTCGCGGGCGTGTCCTCCGAGCGCTTGCCCTTTTTGCCGCGTCGAAGATCGCCCCCACGGCCTCCTCTCCCGGAGGCGAAGCCGGTGGCGATGTCGGCCGGCTCGTTGGAGTCCGCAGGCGGGCTGCGTCCCAGCTCCCGCACGAGGTCTCGGCACGTGGTGCCCTCGAGGAAGGCGTGCACGATCTCGGACTGTGCCACGCTGGGGAGCTCCGTGCAGCGCTTGGAGAAGCGCCGTATGAAGTCCCGCAGCGACTCGCCGGGCTTCTGCGTGCAGGAGCGCAGGTCCCATGAGTTTCCAGGGCGCACGTATGTGCCCTGGAAGTTGCCCACGAACGTGTGGACCAGGTCGTCCCAGTTATGGATGCGGGCCGGCGGGCAAGTTCTCGAGCCATGTTCGGGCGCGTCGCCAAGATGCGGGGGCAAGTTGCGGATGATGACCTCGTCGGCCGGTGGCCCCGCCCAGCTGGCAAGCCAAGCGGTAGTCGTTGAGCCACACGCGGGGGTCCGTCTCCCCGTTGTACTTGACGATCGTCGAGGGTTGGCGAAGTGTTGGGGGGAACGCTGCCGCGCGGATCTCCCGGCTGAACACACGGGTGCCTGGGGGTTCCGGCGTCGGGGAGCGATCCTCGCCGCTGTCGTAGCGTCCACCCCGTCGAGGGTGGTAGCCCCTTGCCGCTCGCGCGTCCGCCCTGCTGGTGCGCCTTGCGTTAATGACGTTGCGGGCATCGCCATCCATTGCCCTACACGCGTCAAGGAGCCGCTCCTTGGCCGGCGTGCGTCCTTGGTCGGCGAGGCCGCCCCGCCGGTCCCCCTGCATGCACCGAGGGTTCGCCTCCCTGTGCAGCTTCGTCGCCCCGCGCATCCCCCTGTTGGCGGATGCGTGAGGCCGAGCTCTCGGCCCGCCGGACCGGCCGCTTGCTCGATGAGGGTCCGCACCTCGCGGTGCATGTCTCGAGCCTCGGGGGTCGAGGGTGCCGGCATAGCCCGCGGCGGCGTCGCGGCCGCGACGAGCTTTTGGCTCGCCCCGCGGGGCGCGTCCGCGTTGTCGATGTTGGGGACGGTGTTGATGCGGTCGCGGACGTGTCGGCCCGGCTCCCGCGCGCGCTCGCGCGCGCGCGGAGGCTTCCCCCGCCATAGAGGCGCGGAGCAACCGCACCGTTCGGTATTCTTCCGCCGGCTTGGCCTCGAGCTCGCGGGCTTGGGCCACCGCGCGTCGGCGTCGGCCCCATGTTGACGGATAAAAGACGTATCCCTCTACGATCCGCAAGCGTACGGATCCCACACCTTTTTCACCACGGGATTCCCAAGGTTCTTGTCAATCCGCGGAGCAAGGGGATTACAAGCGTTCGATCAACAACGACACACTAGCTACTAAAACCCTAACTACTATTATACTAGAAAATAACTAAACTACACTAGAGAGAATGATAAACGATCAAGGTAGAAGACACTCGCCCATGGGTCTACGATACTAGAGCATGCAATCGCTTAAAGACATGAAAAACCAATCTAATCTATCGGGGTTGTGACCACGGTTTCGCCCTTTCCCTCCTCTCGTACCATCACTACGCGAAGGTATTCATGACTAGACCTTTGATGGACACGGCGTATTGAATGGATCCAAGTAAGCATTGGAGCTCGTACTCCCTCTATGGCACGGTTGCAAGCCTTAAGCATGAAAGTATATTCAGCACAAGATGATAGATAGATAATCCGACAAAGTGCGATTACATCTCAATATTGATTACAACCCATGGACGAATGAGAAGATTACCCCATCAAGGTGCTGATCATGGCACCGTTGATCATGGTTTCCCTTCCGCCGGTGTCTTCCTTCTTCTCCACGAGAGGGTGCTTCCTTCGAGGTGGTTGATCTCCCGCCGGAGATCCTCCTCCTCTCTCTCTAGCTTGTGGATGGCCTTCTGGTGCGAATTACTCCTCTCTTCTGTGTTGGCGGCGCGTCGGGGGTTTTTAGAGTTGAAGATCCTTCGAGGGCAAGGAAGACAGGACCGAACCGGTGCGGAAGGTGGGCGGGCCGGCCGGCCCAGCCCGGTCGGCCCGGTTCGGTCGCCCCTTTTGCTCCGTGGGTCCTCGTGCATTTATGTACTTTGCCCCCTCCACTTGCATGATTTTGATGATGTTATCCTCGCGTCCAAGATAGAGGCTCTCTTTGCATGAAGTTTGATCTTTTACGCTTCAATCCCGGGGGTGTTCCTCATAGCACTTCGGTCCTCGCCACCATTGGAAGTGATTCCAGGCAAGCTCATGAACATGAACAAGACTCCATGAATGCTCCTTTGAACTTGTTGCGAATCCGTCCTTTATGTCCATGTTTTCCTACATAAACACGGCACTTCCAAATGCATGCACAAAGATGAACTTGTTATATGATTAGTGTGCCTAGTGGCGGGTTAGTTCCATAATCAAATCCAAACCAAAGTGTAATGAACATGCTAGGTGCACCAAAATACACCGTCAACATCTCCCCCACACTTAGCTCTTGCTCGTCCTCGAGCAAGTACTCGTAAAAGAATTTCGTCCAAGGTGTGTAATCGTGTATCATTAATCCTCCTTCACAAGTTAGTCAATCCCTTCATCTTTAATACATAAACATAAAGTAATGATAATCAAACATAAACATGGGCGTTTAGAATTTTTACCACGTCAAGATTTACCCCACAACTCAAACTCTTCACTCGAAGTCTTCAATTTCAGCCATGCTTACTCCTTTGCTTCCATCGGAGGGTTTTTATGGTTTTCAAAACAAAAATTCCTGCAACAAGTATTAGACAAAAACCTTTCTCCAAGCTCTCTCAAGTCGCTCATATGAAGTGGCTATCCTAACCAAGTTTTATAAAACTCTCACCTCCCATTAATCTCTCATATATCATGTAAAGTGGAGCTATAGGTAGGGCTAGCGCAATCAACACAAGTATTGTCAAACTAAGAACTTCCTCTAATGGTTGTCTACCTTTCAAAGCCAATGATCATGAGAATTAACCATATGTAGGGATATCAAGGATGAGAAGATTTAGAATGGTGGACATGTGCAAGGGCAAAAGAAAATTGTGACTACAAGGCACCAATGATCTCCTCGTTGTCGGATTGCACATGGTTGGAAATAGAGTAAAAGTTTCGTCTCACAATTAACGTGACATCCTTCCTTACACTTTATATTTTTTTTCTTTCACTTGATCCATCCCTCTCATATCTTCATTGCTAACTCATCTCTTTTTTTTTTTCTCTTCTTTCATTCGCATATGATTTTTTTTTCTTTCTTTCTTTCTTTCTTTTCCATACGCATACTTTTTCTCTTTATTTTTCCTCTCTCTTGACAACTTTTCAAAGCTTTCAATTCTCTCTTTCCTCGCATGCATACAATCTGAAATTTTAAATAAATCATGCTAGAGATGAGACGAAACTTTGAAAATAGGTTGTGTTCAAGGAATACGATGTACAAAAGAGATGTATAGGGTTGGGTATGGAATTCGGCGATAAGCGTGACTTTCGTTGTGAAGGTCACGTTACCGAATATATGATGAGGCTAGCAACAAAAGATAAGCACAAGAACATGATCATTGCTCGAAATTAAAACTCACCAAGAGAGAAGGGTCCTAGCCTAACTCATCGTGCTAATCACACTTATGGTGGAGCGAAAAAATAAACTTGGCTTTGGATAGGAATTTTTTTCTTACTCTCAACTTGGAAAAAGAGGTTTTGCTAATCTTTATTACAAGGGTTTTAAAATAATTTTCAGAACTGAAATCCTCCAATTTTTAGCATCGAACATAGCACAACTAACATGTGAAGCTCAAGATCGAAGTGCGGTATGGGTACTTTAAGTAGTAGCGATTCCACTAAGCACCACGGTAAACGTTTTTCAAACCACGTACTTGTGTTCATATATCACGAATCGAAGATTAAACAAACAAGTAAATAAAGGTAAACAATACATAAAACACAAAGATATATATAAAGACTCTTTTTATTTGGTTTTCTTGACTCAACACTAATTTAAGACACTTGCAAAAATTTTAAAACAGACTCAAAAACTAAAGACTCATTAAAAACACTAAGACTCTCACACGAAGATTAAACCGAACCTAAATTTGAAGTTCAAAAGCTAAGGCTAGCGAGCTAGCTCTCCCCCACACTTAAAACATACGACGTCCTCGTCGTATCTTACAAAAAACCTAAGGGGAAAACTAGATCTAGTGGTACTTCAAGCAAGTTTTGCACCACTTGCCTCTCATGTTTCCAACCATGCCGAAAAGTTTGCGCTACGCGCTCCAAGTCCTCCATACGCTGCTTCATCGCTTCCATGGCTTGGAGACATTCGTCGGCCGACGTGTAGAGATCCGCGATGGATTGACGGCAAACTCGACAAAGACACCGGATGTAATCCGAAGGGGTCGTCGTCGCCATAATCTCCACCGTTGTCATCACCGTCGTCGCCACCCCCATTGTCGTTGCCTTCACCACCGTCGTTGCCGTCGCCGTTGGGTCCTTCGGGAGTCCTTTCATTGGGCTGCTCATCCCAATCATCATCATCTCTACGGCAGCCGCCCACGAGCTCGGGCTACGATCGTCGAGTAGTCGCTATCCCCATAATCCTTAGGCTCCGGCGACACCTCCTTGTAATCTTTACGCTTGATGCCTTGGAGGCGTGCCGACCTTCGAACGGGTGTAGGGACCTTCTCTCCTTCGACGGGGTTGCGAGATGCAAGAGCTCCGGTCGGGACACGTCCTCCGCAACGGATACGTGCAGTCCTCTTGACGGGTAGCTTGAGCTCGCATCGCATCGCCTCCTCCATCGATGGCTTCTTGGCTTCTAGCTTCAACTCTAAGCTTTTTGGAGGCTCAATGGCTGCTACAAGGGTGCAACACATTGCTTGAAAGGTTTGATTCTCGAGCTCCCAATTCGGCCAAATAAATAGTCCTGAGAGAAAAGCCCTGGGAACCTTATTTTCCTTTTTTACACTTCCCTTAAAATTTTCCGACCAAACAAGGAAGTCAAAAAGGAGCAATTCGGGCGAAATTCGGCGTCATCGGGCGTCGGGCCCTCCTGGGCCGGTCCGCCTGGGCCGGCCGGCCCACCCTGCCTCGGGGGCCGGGCCGGTCCGGGTTTTTGCACACCGCCCTATTTTTTTCTTCCTTAGCCCATGGGCAAAAGTTGGCCCAGTAAATCTTCGCGAAAAACTCCAGAAAACTACAAGAAAAATTATTTACAGAAGTTGATGCCTTGTTTTTCGTCCTAGGCGGGACGTTCGGGCTCTTCCTCCATGGTGAAGACGTCAACATGGTGAAGGGGCACGATTTCGGGTTCGTAGTAAACCTTAAGCCGCTGTCCATTCACCACAAATTGATCGCCGTTTATATCCATAATGGTTACCGCTCCGTTGGAGAACACCGAATGCACAACATAAGGTCCGTCCCACTTGCTTTGCAATTTCCCCTTTCCGAAGGTTTTAAACCTCGAATTGTAGAGGAGGACCTTATCTCCTTCTTTAAATTCTTTTTTCTTCAATCTTTTATCATACCACCTTTTGATTCTCTCTTTGTATATGCTTGCGTTTTCATAAGCTTTCAACCTCAACTCCTCTAGCTCGCTTATTTGAATTCTTCGTTTCACCACCGCGGCATCGAGATCAAGGTTCATCTCTTTAATCGCCCAATAGGCTTTATGTTCCAACTCAACCGGAAGGTGGCAAGCTTTTCCATAGACGAATTGATAAGGGGTCATACCTATCGGTGTTTTAAACGCCGTTCGATAAGCCCATAAAGCTCCGTCTAATTTCTTTGACCAATCCTTGCCTCCCTTCTCTATGGTCTTGTTAAGTATGCTTTTTAATTGCCTATTTGACGTCTCCGCTTGTCCGTTGGTTTGTGGGTGATAGGCCGTGGAGACCCTATGCTCAATTCCCAACTTGGACAAGCACCTTTTGAAGTTCTTCCCGGTGAAATGAGTTCCTCCATCACTTATCAAGATTCTCGGTGTACCGAAACGGGGAAAAATCACGTTCTTGATCATAGTGATGGACTCCTCCGTGGAAGCTTTACGACATGGTATAGCCTCTACCCACTTGGATACATAATCTACCATAACAAGTATATACTCGAATCCAAATGAGTTTTTAAAAGGCCCCATGAAGTCTATGCCCCATACATCGAATATGTCGATTTGCAAGTTGTATTTCAAAGGCATAGAATTTCTTTGAGAGATGTTTCCGGTTCTTTGGCATTCGGGGCATGACGCAACATATCTTTTAGTATCTTCATGCATCTCCGGCCAATAGAATCCGCTCGACCATACTTTTGCTTCGGTTCGAAAATGGCTATAGTGTCCACCGTACTCCGCCGAGTGGCACTTCCTTAGAATCTCAACCCTCTCTTCTCTTGGCACACATCTTCTCATTACTCCATCATTGCCAAGTTTGAAAAGGTATGGTGCATCCCAAAAATATTTCTTACTTTCGGAGCTTATCTTCCTTTGAGTGTTTTTATCTAGATGATCGAGGGGCATCTTTCGAATTGCTCGAATGATGTCGATCATCCAAGTATCTTTATCAAGCACTCTATAGAGGTGGTCATCTCTCATCTTATCTTCTATGGGCTCTTTATCATCTTGTCCACGATTCATTCTAGACAAATGATCGGCCACAACATTCTCCACCCCCTTTTTATCACGAATTTCAACATCAAACTCTTGGAGAAGAAGGATCCAACGAATCAAACGTGGTTTAGCTTCCTTCTTAGCCAAGAGATACTTGATAGCTGCGTGATCGGTGTAAACAATGACTTTCGAGTTCACAATGTAAGATCTGAATTTTTCAAAAGTGAATACCACCGCTAGCAACTCTTTTTCCGTAGTGGCGTAATTTAATTGTGCCCCACTAAGAGTTTTGCTAGCGCGATGAAACGGCGTGAACTCGGCCTTCCTTTCTTTGACCCAAGACCGCGCCTACGGCGTAGTCACTTGCGTCACACATGATCTCAAAAGGTTGGCTCCAATCCGGAGGTTGGATGATGGGAGCACTCACCAACGCATTTTTCAAGGTCCGGAATGCCGCTAGACACTTCTCATCAAAGTCGAAAGCCACATCCTTTTGAAGAAGGTGCGTTAAGGGCTTGGTGATCTTCGAGAAGTCCTTTATAAATCTTCTATAGAATCCGGCATGGCCTAGAAAGCTCCTTAAGGACTTAATATCCGTAGGAGGTGGGAGTTGCTCAACCGTCTCTACCTTAGCCTTGTCCACTTCAATTCCTCTCTCGGATATAACATGTCCGAGCACTATGCCTTGCTTAACCATGAAGTGGCACTTTTCCCAATTTAGAACCAAATCTACCTCCGCACACCTTGTAAGGACCTTTTCCAAGTTTGCTAAGCAATCCATGAACGTCTTCCCGTAAACGGAAAAATCATCCATAAACACTTCAACAATTTCTTCGATGAATTCCGAGAACACGGCCATCATGCAACGTTGAAAAGAGGCCGGAGCGTTGCATAGGCCGAAGGGCATCCTCCTATATGCAAACGTTCCGTAAGGACACGTAAACGTTGTCTTATGTTGATCTTCCGGTGAATAGGAATTTGCATGAACCCCGAGTATGCATCGAGAAAGCAAAAATAAGCATGGTTTGCTAACCTCTCGAGCATCTTGTCTATGAACGGTAGGGGGAAGTGATCTTTCTTCGTCGCTTTGTTAAGCTTACGATAATCGATACACATCCGCCACCCGATCACGGTTCTTTGCGGTATCAACTCGTTCTTCTCATTCTTCACCACGGTCAAACCTCCTTTCTTCGGTACACAATGTACCGGGCTCACCCATTCGCTATGCGGAACCGGGTAGATGATTCCGACATCAAGTAGCTTGATAACCTCTTTCTTTACTACCTCTCGCATGGCATGGGTTAGCCTCCTTTGGTGGTCCACTACAAGGCTTACATTGGTCTTCCATTGGTATACGATGAGTGCAAAAGGCTGGGCTAATACCTTTGAGATCATTAATTGAATATCCAATCACCTTCCTATGTTTTTTTAATAAAATCAGCAACGCTTCATTTTCTTCGGGGCTCAACTCGTCGCTCACAATGACCGGATAAGTTTTGTCCGGGCCCAAAAATTCATATTTTAATCCCTTGGGCAAATGTTTAAGGTCTACCTCGGGCACTTGTGGCTCCTCGGAGTTTGATTTCTCCTATGTCTTCGAATTTCTCTTCCTCCACACTACCATCATGCGGCTCTAAGCCTTTCGTTGCTTCCTCTAGTTCTTCATCTTGTTGATCACTAATTTGATTTTCCATCGCTCTTTGCAGCGGGTCTCTAAGGGTTTCAACAAAACAAAGACTATCTACCTCTTCTACTTCTTCATCGTCGGGAGGAAAAGGTGTAAGGTATTTAGAAGCACGAAGAAAGTTATATGTGTACTTTGTTCCATTAAGGTTCATTGTTACTTTGCCTTCTCCGCATCTAACACGGCATCTACCAACTTAAGAAAAGGCCTACCTAAGATTATATGATCGGAATTACTATGGTAAGCATCAATAACAAAGAAATCGGTTGGTATATAGTTTCTAGAGATTTTTACTTTCATGTTGCAAGCAATACCTAGAGGTTTGATAGTTCTACCATCTCCCATAATTAATTTCGTTGATGTTGGAGCTAAGTCTAAGTTGTAGTATTGAACTTTATCGTAAATTTTAGAAGATAGAACACTTACTTGGGCTCCGATGTCGCATAAAGCTTTGCATTGAACTCCGTTGATCTCGCAACTCAAGTGTGGCGTCATCTTCTCTTCTTCTTCGGATCCTATCGAGTAAATTTCAGCGAGGCGAGCGTATGGTGATGCTTCGGGCTTAATCCCCATGATTCTCTTCACCTCGGCAATATGTTCCGGATCCACCACGTCATCTCCAAAGAGCTTTTCAAAAATCTCACCGGTGGTTTCGAGATTGTATGAATTTTCAGCTTTCTTCTCCGGTGGGAAATCCACTTCCAATGCTCTTGCCATCCCCTTTTGATTAGGGAACGGTCTTCTCTTGTCGAATACTTCTCCGTAATCAATAGGAACCCAATCCATTGGTTCGAACTCCCTTAGTGGCTTCGCGCTTGACATGCTTCTCTTGTTCGTCTCATTTGGCGCGGCGAAGTCGACGTTTGGTGTAGTTCTTGACTTGATGTGTTCTTGTTCAAGCTTTTCCATGATCCGTTCCTCTTTTGTGACTTCCGGGGTTGCCTCTTTAGAAAAATCAGCAAGCTTCTTCTTCCTTGAATTGAATTCCGGCTCTTCCGCAAGTCTTGTTTCCCAATCTCTTCGCATGGCAGCCGCTTTACTAATTTTTTGTAGAAGTTGGGCGGCTTCCGTGAGTGTTTTCTCCATGAGATCCCCACCCGCACACATTTCGACGTGTCGCATGCAACTAGGGGTTAGGGAAAAGAAAAATGTATGCAAGAGTACGTCACCGGTGAAGCCGAGTTTTGGTCCTTGCTCGATTAATTCATTAAACCTATCCCGGGCTTGGTCTATCCCTTCCTCTTCTCCTTGCATGAAAGTGATCACTTGCCTCCTTAGATGTTGAACCTTGCTAATTGGAAAGAACTTCTCGCAAAACTTCTTTGTCAACTTGTTCCAATTGCCTTCAACTTCAAAGGACGCAACCGAATACCATGTCTTTGCTTTGCTTAGGCAAGTGAGTAGGGAAAGAGATTCCATTTGAACCATTCATCGGGAACTCCTTCTTGACGCACCGTGTTGCATATTGTCGTGAAATCCCTTATGTGTCTATATGGGTTCTCCGTAACCATCCCTTCAAATGGGTTTTCCGCCACCATCTTGATGATCTTGGATTTAATTTCATACTTGGTCGCTTCGAGCTTCGAATCCGACTCTTGTACTTTTATGTCTTCACATCGAGGGCTAGCGTAATCCCTTAATGATTTCTCCGGTTCTTCCACGGGTTGATTAACGAACTCCATCTAGACAATAAGATAAAAACAAAAACAAAAAAGAAACAAGTGTTTTTCCGGATAATATATGTTAGATATAGCAAATAAAAGATAAACTAAAATATAAAACTAAGTTAGATGCAAATCAAATGATGTAAACTAACTTGCTCCCAAGCAACGGCGCCGGAAAAAGGGGCTTGTTGACGGATAAAAGACGTATCCCTCTACGATCCGCAAGCGTACGGACCCCACACCTTTTTTTCACCATGGGATTCCCAAGGTTCTTGTCAATCCGCGGAGCAAGGGGATTACAAGCGTTCGATCAACAACGACACACTAGCTACTAAAACCCTAACTACTATTATACTAGAAAACAACTAAACTACACTAGAGAGAATGATAAACGATCAAGGTAGAAGACACTCGCCCACCGGTCTACGATACTAGAGCATGCAATCGCTTAAAGACATGAAAACCAATCTAATCTATCGGGGTTGTGACCACGGTTTCGCCCTTTCCCTCCTCTCGTACTCGTCACTACGCGAAGGTATTCATGACTAGACCTTTGATGGACACGGCGTATTGAATGGATCCAAGTAAGCATTGGAGCTCGTACTCCCTCTATGGCACGGTTGCAAGCCTTAAGCATGAAAGTATATTCAACACAAGATGATAGATAGATAATCCGACAAAGTGCGATTACATCTCAATATTGATTACAACCCATGGACGAATGAGAAGATTACCCCATCAAGGTGCCGATCATGGCACCGTTGATCATGGTTTCCCTTCCGCCGTGTCTTCCTTCTTCTCCACGAGAGGGTGCTTCCTTCGAGGTGGTTGATCTCCCGCCGGAGATCCTCCTCCTCTCTCTCTAGCTTGTGGATGGCCTTCTCGGTGCGAATGACTCCTCTCCTCCGTGTTGGCGGCGCGTCGGGGGTTTTAGGGTCGAAGATCCTTCGAGGGCAAGAAAAACGGGACCGAACCGGTGCCGGAAGTGGGCCGGGCCGGCCGGCCTAGGCCGGCCGGCTCGGGGCCGGCCGGCCCGGGCCCACCCGGCCCGGTTCGGTCGCCCCTTTTGCTCCGTGGGTCCTCGTGCATTTATGTACTTTGCCCCCTCCACTTGCATGATTTTGATGATGTTATCCTCGCGTCCAAGATAGAGGCTCTCTTTGCATGAAGTTTGATCTTTTACGCTTCAATCCCCGGGGGTGTTCCTCATAGCACTTCGGTCCTCGCCACCATTGGAAGTGATTTCAGCAAGCTCATGAACATGAACAAGACTCCATGAATGCTCCTTTGAACTTGTTGCGAATCCGTCCTTTATGTCCATGTTTTCCTACATAAACATAACACTTCCAAATGCATGCACAAAGATGAACTTGTTATATGATTAGTGTGCCTAGTGGCGGGTTAGTTCCATAATCAAATCCAAACCAAAGTGTAATGAACATGCTAGGTGCACCAAAATACACCGTCAACACCCCACGAGAGCGCTTGGCCCCCGCGGCCGGGCGCGCGGCGATCCCCGGGGCGGGTGTGACTTCCCCGTCTCCTCGCGCCCACCGCACCGGCGGCATTGGCCGGGTCATTGGTGATGACGGCGCAGCACTCCCGCGTGGGATCGTAGCTCCCGGTGCTTCGGGAGTCGTCGGGAGCGACCAAACCAAGAATCCGCGGCGTCGAGGAAACGCCGAACGCGACCGGGTCCGGCACGCCGTAGAACTCCCACTCCGCGTATCCGTGGCGGTTGGCGGGTGGAAACGTGTCGACGGAGCCCGGGGATGACTCATCCCCCGCCGAGGCGCCGGGATCCCCGGCGACGAAGACGTGGCGGCCGGGCGGAACCCTACGCATCGTCGCGTTGATGTTGGCGTTGTAAGACGATGTAGCGCCACGCGGCCCGATGGGGGATGCGCGGTCCGAGACCGTGCGCCGTCCCGCCGGGCGGTGGCGGTCGTGATGGCGGGCGCACCACGCCGGGCGGCGCGCGCGCTCGGCCGCCGCCGCCGGACCGCGCCCGACGCGAACGCCGCCCGCAGCGACGGTGGCGTCGTGGCGCCAACGAGCCCGCGCCGTCCGTGCCGCGGGCGCGCCGCGCCGTGGTGGTGCGTGCGGTGGGGCCAAGGCCGACCTCGGCTCGGCGCGCGCGCGCGGAGCTCCTCACGGTTGGTGAGGCGCATGAGATAGCCGTTCCCCGTGGCCCGAAAGTTCGGGTCCCCGAAGCAAATTTCGAACCCGGCCGGGAGGGGGGTCCGAGCTACCCATGCAATAGCGTCTAGCGCGGTACTCGGTGCGGATCACCATGGAGGGAATTGGCGAAATGACCTTAGGCGCTCGTCCGCCCCACGGTGGGCGCCAAGCGTCGGTGCGGAATATGGTCCCGACACTAACCGGTAGATAGCGCCGAGGTCTATCCCTCAATGGTCGATGCTAAGCAACAAGTGACACGGGGTTTTTATCCGGTTCCGGCCGAGGGGGCCGTACGTCCAGCGGGGGTGTGCTCACGACACTATATTGCTCGGCACCGGGGTGCCCGTAGTGGGGCGGCTACAAGCAAGGCGGGAGAGGAAGCAGGGCTTCCAAGTCCCTGGTTGAAGATGTTGTGGGAGAATTGGGGAATGAGTACGTGATGCATGAAGGGTTCTTGTTGTCCGTCGTTTTTTTTTTGTCCCCTTGCGGCTGGGGGGTTCGCTCCCCCTTTTATAGATCAAGGGGGAGGCGGTTTACATGCGCGCCGCGCTATCTAGCTACGTGGGGAAGTGCGACGTGCTATGTTGTAGAGTGGGCGGTCGTCCGGCGATCCTTGCGGCGATCCGGTCATCATGGCCTGACTTGTACCCGAACAGTAGCGGTTCGAGGGTAGGAGAGCTGCGGATGGCGGTGATGTCCTCTGATAGGCTCGAGGGAGGTGTCGACGCGAGGCCCGTACGGAGTACGGGAGTTGGCGAACGGCGTTCCTTCCCCGACGCGCTTCTCGGTGCCCGGAGTTGTTGCTACGGTGTCGGGCGTGCTCCGCCACGCGCGGGTACGGCGGCCACGCCGTTACGGTGACGGGGATGGCGGTCCTCCGCCTAGCGCCTCCACCTAACCCCCCGTAGGGTCACAAGAAAGTGAATCGAGGGTGCGCCGGCCCCCTTTCGAGGGCTCGGCGCGTTAGCCGTACTGGAGCGTGCGCACTGTGTCACGGGACTGACACCGGCCACGCCGCACAGTCCCTTTCCACAGTGGCGGGGATGGGCTCCTCCCTGGGGAGTTGGTGCGGCGGCACCGAGGTGCGAGCCTCGGGCGCATGATGGCGTCGTCCCGCTGGTGTCAGGGCGTTAAATGCCCGTGTACGGGGGCTGGCGCGCGCATGAGGGGCGCCCTTGAGCGTGGCGGACCCCGGCCGAGGGCGGGACGTACCCTCGAGCGAGGCGAAACCTCGCTCGAGGGGGGAGTGAACCCTCGAGCGGGGCGGAGCCCGCTCGAGGGAGGCCGCCCCTCGAACGGGGCAAAGCCCGCCCGAGGGGGGGGCGCGTGTCCTCGAGCGAGGCGGAGCCTACTCGAGGGGATCTCTAAGAGGGACGCCTTGGTGGGCCGTCGGGGTCCCCGCGGCGTGGGTCGTGTCCGCATGGTTAGGCACCCGCATGGTTAGGCTTAGCGTGTTTTGGTTTCGTTGCGGGTTTTAAGCGAGGTCTTCCCCATTGTTTAAGGGGACCCCTTGGGCTATCCCCCGACAGATTCTCCCGCCACTCCGCCATGAAGTCGACTAGAGCTTGCGACTTGATGGCTGTGCGTGGCTTGAAGTCGATGGTTGAGGAACCAAGTTGAGAAGTACCTTGGTTCGTGTGTGATGAGTGATTGACCGGATGGTTTGAAGCTTTGTGTGTGTAGTGTTGAGTTGTGTTGTGTGTGTTTTATTTTGTGTATTTACCTTATTGTTTATGTGGTGTGTTGTCAATGCACTCGTGAGGAGTGGTTGACAACGTTGTGTGGACCGACTCTTGGCCTAGTATTGCGGGTGTTGGTTGCGGCTTGGTTTGCGTTGGTGCGGGTGAAGAACGAGCGCGAAAGGTCTTAGCCTTGCGGGGCCTCCGAGGCGAGGAGTGGAGAGACAAGTAGGCTTGGTTCGAGGGACCCGGTGGCCGATGGGATCAAGTGCGAGCCGCATGGTGCAAGAAGAGCAAGACGAAGTCGTGGACATGGAGCCGGTGCATCGGTGGTGGCCAAGTCAAGGAACGAGGCAAGGACCGAGTAGACCGTCCGGCGCCGGAGGTGAAAGGCTTGGCGGGCTCTACGCTTGGCGTGGTGAGGCCGGGCCGTGTACGCGGGGTTTGGTGGTTTGGCCACAAAACCATCGGAGGAGGGTTTCTCGGTTTGGGCCTCAAAACCGAGCCCGAGGGCCCGGCGTGACGGAGACGGTATCCGGGTGCGTCGGGAAGCTTCGAGGCGGGCGACACGCGGCATGATCTAGGTGGTTGCGTCGGGAGGACGTGAAGGCCTGATGGATGCGCGGCCGTTCGATGGTGAACTTCATGTGTTGACCAAAACGCCCCTGTGAGGGCTTGTGTTGTACTCCTAGTGTAGGGGCACTTCGGTCTTTTCGGAGGGCCTATATATAGGAGGAGGGGGCTGAATTTTCAGCCAACTGCGGGGCTAGAGGCCGTGGTACTCTTTGATTTTGGAGTGCTTTGGGAGAGAGGGAGAGAGGGGAGAGTGGCTCTTTGATTGGAGCTTTTTGCCATCTTAGATTTGATTTCTAGGAGTGGCTTGTAATCGTTTGGACAAGATATTCATAGTGATCTCATCCTCTAAATCTTGTGCTAATCTTTCTATTCCCGAATTTCTTTTGTTGCTTTTTCGGAGCTCTTTTTGTGCTATTTTCGTGCTTGTTTTCGTGCCTTTGTTCCCGGTGTGATTCCGCGGATTTGAGTGGGTTTCTCCCCGGATTTCTTTGAGGGAAACATGGATAGATGTCTTGTGCATCTTTGTGCTTGATCTTGTGCCCTCAAACGCCGGAAATCACTTCGATTCGTGAGTTTTCGTTCGGTGCTCTAGCTTTTGGTGGTGCTCAAAGGATTCGCGATTCCCGGTGATTTAGGGAGTTAGGAGGCAAGATTTTTGGGCTATAGCATCCTTGTGTGACGCTTTTCAAGTACCCAAACCCTTGTCTCTACGGCTTCAACCGTTTGGGAAATCCGATGATGATTTGGGGGAGTTGACTTTCGGGGTCGGGCGTTTTCGGCTAGCGTCCGCACACGCGGACGGTCCGCGAGGGACGGGCGGACGGTCCGCGTGTACAGTGTTCTTCGCGTGTTCTTCGTGTTCTTCCTCGGCTTTGCTTTCGATCCGATTTGGTTTTGGTTTTTCGTTGCAGCCGGTTTGCGGACGGTCCGAGCTTCAGTAGCGGACGGTCCGTGACCCGCGCGGACGGTCCGCCCGGTCTTCGCGGACGGTCCGTTTTTCTCGGGTCGGTTCTGGTGGTTCTGTTCGCTTTAACGGACGGTCCGCGGCTCAGGCCGGACAGTCCGCGGCAAGGGTGCGGACAGTCCGCGGGACCTCGCCGGACGGTCCGCTCGGCCATCGCGGACGGTCCGCCCCCGCCCACCCGGACGGTCCGCCGCAGCCCGGTCGCTTTGCTCTTTGGTTCGATTCCTCCCTCCTTCATTCGTGCTTCCGCGTGTGTTTCAAGAACTTGTTGTTTTGGCGATTGGTGTGTGATTCGTTCCAACGCTTGTGTGTGACCGGGTTTTGACTAGGGTATAGGCCGGGTTCTTTGAGAAGAATTTTTACCGCTCCTATTCACTCCCCCCTCTCTAGTCGCCATCCGATCCTTCAATTGGTATCGAGCCGGTTGTGGATTCTTTTGGCTCTAACAAGTCTTGAATCCATAGGGTGACTAGAGGAAAGAGGTGCTTTTGCTTGCGACCTTGGTTTGCACGTTTTGAGTCCGACGATTTGGAGTTGTGCCCTTGGAAAACCATAACTTGAGGTACCTTGCGGAAAACGGGCATAACTTTTCGCTCGGTGCTCCGTTTTGGCTCAAATTTTTACAGCGGTTTCGTGACTCCATTTGTAGGTGATCCAGATCATTTTGGGGTCTTCAAAAATTCAGAAAAAATCAACAAGATAATTGAAAAATCCTCATTTATGTCTCTTGCGGCTTTGTCCTGTTTCTTCCGGATTTTCTCTAGGCTTCATTTCACCTTATCTTGAGCTGAAATTTTTTGTGCCTCTATCTTTGGTGCTCCTTGTTCAGTGGTAAAATTTTGGGAAAAAAATAAGATCCTTTGCTATTGAACTCGTCGGTAGTTGTTAGAGAATTGAGGCTTTTTGAGTGCTTTCTTTGCATCGTTGCTTGTTCCTTGAGCTTGGTTTTGGCTAATCCTAACCGGTACTTTGTTTATGGCACCAAGTTCTTCTCCTTGTGGTTCTTTGAGCAGGAGGAGTATGGAGATTGAGGCGGAAGCCGAAGTGGAGGAGATGATATCTCTCATCGAGGACTATCGAGATGGTGACATCAAGAAAGGCAAGCTCTACCACAAGCTAGGAGGCATGAACCAAGGTACACTTGCCAAAGCTATCTTGATCCTATGCAATAGGTTGGATGATTGTGAGTGTGATTGTGGAGACTTGCATAGGAGAAACATAGATTTGTGTGATGCCTTGCGTAGGAAGAATGAGAAGATGAAATGCTCTCTTACTAGGTTGAAATGTGGTATGGCTCATTGGAGGTCTCGTGCTTTGAATTCTTGCACTTCTTGTAACACCATGCATGCTAAAAATGATGCTTTGATTGCTTCCATTGCATGCTTGAAATCTGAAATTAAGGTGTTGAATTTCAAAGCTTCTTTGCCTTGCAAATCTTGCGATGCCTTGTGTGCTGAAAATGAGAAATTAAAATATGAAGTTACTTGTCGCAAAATGCATGTTGAAGCTTTTAGAAGAGCATGCGACAATCTTGATTTTGAGAATGATGAATTGAGATCATCTCTTGCTAACTTGCAATCTGAAATTGACTTGTTGAAATCCAATGCTTCTATGCCTTGCAAATCTTGTGGTGTTTTGAATGATGAGCTTGATATGGCTAGGAGTAAGATTGCTTTTTTAGAGACAAGTGCTTCTTTACCATGTGTTTCTTGTGAGTCTTTGCGTGCTGAAATTAATGAATTAAAATTGACTCACACCACATGTGTAGATGATCTTGAGCATGCTAGGGCTGAAATTTGTGATATAAAATCCATGCCTTGTAGCAAGTGCTCTTTGTTGCTGGTTGAGGATGCTTGCCATACTTCTTGCAATGATGATAGTGCTTTGCGAGATGTAAATGATGTTGCTTGTTCATGTGATTTCGTTTGCACCTCATGCATTGATTTGGAAAGTGAAGTTTTGGCTTTGAAAAAGATGCGCGAGGATATGAGCGCTAAGTTGGTTGAGCATGATGAGATGAGTGCCAACCTTGAGAAAGAAAATGAACTCTTGCGTACCACATATGCTAAATGCATTGAAGAAGAAATCAATAATTTGAGAAATATGACATGTGGTACTTGTGAGCGCCTCAAGTCTCAAAATGAGGTTTTGCGCACAAGGTGCAAGAGTCTTTGTGCCAAGGGTTTGGATTCTCACTTCTCTTGTCACTCCGATGTTGATGCTTCTAAATTTGCTTCTTCTAAACCGGAGTCGACTTCTTCTCTTGAGTGTGAGTCTTTGGATGCTAGTAAGTGTGCTAGTGCTTTGGATAGCTCTCCCATAGCTACTCCTAAGCTTGTTGCTTCTTCCGGTGTTGCCCAAGGTGATTTGAATGGAAAGGGTGCCTTCCACATATTTGGAACTCATACTCCCAAGCCGAGGTTCCAATGCACCTTTTGCAAGAAGGATGGGCATACCGTTGAGTTTTGCTTTCGCCGTGTCAAGCACGAGCGACGTGTGCATGCTAAAGCTTTTAAGAAGCCACGTAGTCTTTCTCATGGCACGTGTGATTCTAATGTGGACACCAAGTTGGATGTTCGGGTTGATGCTTCATGCTCTAAGTCCCAAGGGACTTCCCACTTACAAGAGAATGGTGATTCATCCACTCGACCGTGCCTCTCGATAGGCCTTTGTACCACTTGCTCTCACCGTGGGAAGGATGGGCATCAAGAGAGTTTTTGCTACCGCCGGGCAAGGAGAATACGGCGAGGAGGTGCCTCTAGGCCTTTGGTTGTTCATAGCCCTTCTCATGGCATGAACACTTGTGAGCCTAAGAAGGCGCGATTTGTGGATGGGTCTTATGACACTCTTTCTAGTGAGTTAGGCCATGCTCGTGGACATGCTTCTAGTGTTTCTTGTGTTGGTCCGCGACATGCTTCCCGTGGTGCTTGTGTTGGTTCTTCTCCTACGACCCCGAAGGATCTTTGCCTTTTTGCTTGTGGTAGCACTCGACTTTCCTCGCGAGTGACTTCTTTGAGGCATGGTTCCAAGGGTGTTCGAAAGACTTTTCATTCCAACCGGCATTTGCATCATGCTAACCCACATGATAGTTTGTGTGCACCACTTACCCGTGTGACCAAATCTTGGATTCCCAAGTACGTGCTTGCTAACCCTTTGGGATCCAAGGCTCGGTCTTTCTTGTCTCCTTGTGTGTAGGTATGGAGACGCGGTTGGAGAACATGAGCTCAATGGAGACATGATGGTTCTCCACACCGTTTTGGATGGCTCTTGAAAGCCTTTGTACACATGTATAGTGAGTTTTCTTTTCCCCTTGTACTCTCTTGTATATACTTGTGTCTTGCTTGTGTGAAAACCATGGTAGGCTAGCCACCTTGTTCATGATAGCTTTGTGATCTTGAATATCTATCTTGCTATCTTTGTATGATTTTATGGTGGGTGATATTTATGAACATCATGTCATGCTTTATGGTTGATTGCTCGGTTATGTCATGTTGTTCATCCATATCTTTTTTGTCTAGCTCAATGGTACCTTTCTTGTTAGCATGTTTTTCCCCCATATCTATCTTGTCATGCTAGCTTTGTAATATATGTTGGTGGATGATCCATGTGATCTTGTATCATGCCTTTGTTTAGTTCTTGTATATTGTTTGGCATGTTACTCTTTGGTATCATTTTGGTTTATTGTTGTACCTTGTTGACATACTTGCTTGCCCATGCTTATTCATATTTGTGGAATCATGTTACAATGCTCTATTTATGTTAATTGATATTATCAATGCATTGTGTAGTATGTTGTGAGCTTTCCTTGGAGTTTTGGGCTTGCCTTGTCTTCGAGTTATGTTGTTGTTCCTCTTTTCGGTTGGTTTTAGAGTTTTTCCTTGCTCTTCCTTTTCCTAGCTTTTGCTTTGTTAGTTGCCCTTGGTTGAGGGGGAGCTTGGCTTCTTTTGATAGGGAATTTGATTCCAAGAAGGGTTGTGGCTTTTTGGGCGTCTTTGTGATCCTCCAATTGATATTCCTTCTATGGTATTCAATTGGGATCTTTGCGGTTTTGCAATTGGTACTTTTTCTATGGTACTCAATTGGGACCTTTGGTGGCTCTTCTCTCGCTTGGAGCGATTCTTGGTTGGTGTGTTCCCTCGTGAGCTTTATTGGTGTTAAGTCAAGTTCCTTGTCTCCCTATGCATTCTGCATTGCATTTGTATCATATATCATGATGTATAGACTTTGGTAGGTTTGGCTTTTGTGTCTCGCATCCGTCATATATCATGTTCATTTTGATGTACATATCTACCTATGTTGCATTTGTATCATATTGCATTTTAGGATGATGAGCTTCTTCCATATGCCTCATTTGAGTTTCTTTGGCTACTTGTGAGATATTGGTCATGTGTGTGGAGAAATAGCTATGTGAGGCTATGCTCTTGGAATATTTGAGATATATGTGTTGTGAGATAGCCTTTTTGAATCAAATGCTAAACTTGACTAAGTTTGATGAAATGTGCTCCACTCATGTGTAGTAGTATATCCATGTCACTTTTTGGTCTAAATATGCCTTTCATGCTTAGATTGTGCTTGGATGTCTCTTTCTTGCATTTGGGCCAAAGGCCGATATCATTGTGAATGTTTAGCCTATGTTGCATTCATGGAGGAGCATAAGCTTCTTTTTGCCGCAAAGGCACTTCATGTACCATGAAATGATTTAATCTTGAAAAGAAGTGTGTATGCTTGAAAAACGCTCTCTCCATCATGTTTATGCTTAAAATGTCTTATCTTTCACATATGGGTGCAAAACATGTTGCATGATGTTCACCAGTGGAGAAGTCTCCCCGAAGTGGACACATGGCTCATGAGCTTTGACATGACATGCTTTGCTTTATGGGTGTTTGCCATGATCTTTTGCTGAGAATTGGATATCCTTGTATGATCTTTGAATGGTATGCATGTTTGTGGCTCAAGTGTGACATGGATAGGCTTTTACATTTGAAGTGAGCCATCTTTTGATATAATTACTCAAATCTGAAAATTTGCTTTGTCACATGCCTATATTTCCATATATTACTTGTGGCAATGCTTTGACTTTGTTATGATCCATATATGTGCTTTTTGTCTCATTTCTAGCCTTTGTCACTAAATTTGGCCTATTTGAGAAGCTCATGTAGATGTTTATACGCTTTGTTTTGCATTTCTGCATTTTCACCTTGATTCATACTTGTCAACAAGGGGGAGAAGAGGTGAGCTTAATGAAAAATTCAGAAAACCGCATTTAAAATTTGGGAGTTTGCTCCACATGTTCAGGGGGAGCCTGCATTTGTGTAGGGGGAGCTTTGGTGTGTCTCCTTTGTTTGCATGAGTTGTGCTTTGGTGGTTGTTTTTTGCTCTATCACGTGTGTTTAGGGTGAGCTTTGTATGCTCTTTGTCCCTAGTGCATGTGTTTAGGGGGAGCTTGTGAGCTTGGTGTGCTCTTTTCTCTATCTCATGAGTTTAGGGTGAGCTTTGTATGCTCTTTGGTCCTAGTTCATGTGTTTAGGGGGAGCTTGTGATTTTTGTGCTCTTGTGCCGGTGGTGTTGAGCCCTTTGTGCCTCTTCTTGAGGGATCATGCATTCTTGTCTCGGTTGTGTCGAGCCGTTGCCCATGTCTTTGGGGACCGAGACATTGAGTTGGCCTTTGTGGTTTCTCTCATGCCAAGTGACCTTGTTCTTTGCTCTTGTGTGGTTTCTTTCACTTGGATGAGGTGTTCGGTCTTTGCCCTCTCAAACCATTTCTTTGTGCCCACTTGTTGTCAATCCGCTCCTCAAGGGGGAGAATTTTGGAAAATCAAGTTGATATGAACCTTGATTTGATGGTGATGAGCGGTTGACAAGTGTTTTGGTAAGAGGTTTATGGCACTTTGTGTTGAGCATTTTGGTTTGATGGCTTTTAGGGATTGCATGTTGGTAGTGTGTCTCTTTGATTGCGCTTAGCCTTTGGGCTTGCTTTGGTTTCGAGAGGAATTTGTCGGAGCATGCTTTTATCCCTTCTCACTTCAAGTGGCCTTTTGTTTGCTTTTTATAGGCTTTGTGGCGCTTGAATGAGTTCTTATTTGCCTTTTGACCTTCTTTTGTCAATGCACTCATCAAGGGGGAGATTGAGGAACCAAGTTGAGAAGTACCTTGGTTCGTGTGTGATGAGTGATTGACCGGATGGTTTGAAGCTTTGTGTGTGTAGTGTTGAGTTGTGTTGTGTGTGTTTTATTTTGTGTATTTACCTTATTGTTTATGTGGTGTGTTGTCAATGCACTCGTGAGGAGTGGTTGACAACGTTGTGTGGACTGACTCTTGGCCTAGTATTGCAGGTGTTGGTTGGGGCTTGGTTTGCGTTGGTGCGTGTGAAGAACGGGCGCGAAAGGTCTTAGCCTTGCGGGGCCTCCGAGGCAAGGAGTGGAGAGACAAGTAGGCTTTGTTCGAGGGACCGGTGGCCGATGGGATCAAGTGCGAGCCGCATGGTGCAAGAAGAGCAAGACGAAGTCGTGGACATGGAGCCGGTGCATCGGTGGTGGCCAAGTCAAGGAACGAGGCAAGACCGAGTAGACCGTCCGGCGCCGGAGGTGAAAGGCTTGGCGGGCTCGACGCTTGGCGTGGTGAGGCCGGGCCGTGTACGCGGGGTTTGGTGGTTTGGCCACAAAACCATCGGAGGAGGGTTTCTCGGTTTGGGCCTCAAAACCGAGCCCGAGGGCCTGGCATGACGGAGACGGTATCCGGGTGCGTCGGGAAGCTTCGAGGCGGGCGACACGCGGCATGATCTAGGTGGTTGCGTCGGGAGGACGTGAAGGCCCGATGGATGCGCGGCCGTTCGATGGTGAACTTCATGTGTTGACCAAAACGCCCCCGTGAGGGCTTGTGTTGTACTCCTAGTGTAGGGGCACTTCGGTCTTTTCGGAGGGCCTATATATAGGAGGAGGGGGCTGAATTTTCAGCCAACTCGGGGCTAGAGGCCGTGGTACTCTTTGATTTTGGAGTGCTTTGGGAGAGAGGGAGAGAGGGGAGAGTGGCTCTTAGATTTGAGCTTTTTGCCATCTTAGATTTGATTTCTAGGAGTGGCTTGTAATCGTTTGGACAAGATATTCATAGTGATCTCATCCTCTAAATCTTGTGCCAATCTTTCTATTCCCGAATTTCTTTTATTGCTTTTTCGGAGCTCTTTTTGTGCTATTTTCGTGCTTGTTTTCGTGCCTTTGTTCCCGGTGTGATTCCGCGGATTTGAGTGGGTTTCTCCCCGGATTTCTTTGAGGGAAACATGGATAGATGTCTTGTGCATCTTTGTGCTTGATCTTGTGCCCTCAAACGCCGGGAAATCACTTCGATTCGTGAGTTTTCGTTCGGTGCTCTAGCTTTTGGTGGTGCTCAAAGGATTCGCGATTCCCGGTGATTTAGGGAGTTAGGAGGCAAGATTTTTGGGCTATAGCATCCTTGTGTGACGCTTTTTCAAGTACCCAAACCCTTGTCTCTACAAAGCTTCAACCGTTTGGGAAATCCGATGATGATTTGGGGGAGTTGACTTTCGGGGTCGGGCGTTTTCGGCTCCGTCCGCACCGGCGGACGGTCCGCGAGGGACGGGCGGACGGTCCGCGTGTACGGTGTTCTTCGCGTGTTCTTCGTGTTCTTCCTCGGCTTTGCTTTCGATCCGATTTGGTTTTGGTTTTTCGTTGCGGCCGGTTTGCGGACGGTCCGAGCTTCGGTAGCGGACGGTCCGTGACCCGCGCGAACGGTCCGCCGGTCGTCGCGGACGGTCCGTTTTTCTCGGGTCGGTTCCGGTGGTTCCGTTCGCTTTAACGGACGGTCCGCGGCTCGGGCCGGACGGTCCGCGGCAAGGGTGCGGACGGTCCGCGGGACCCCGCCGGACGGTCCGCTCGGCCATCGCGGACGGTCCGCGCCCCGCCCACCCGGACGGTCCTCCGAGCCCGGGCCGCTTTGCTCTTTGGTTCGACTCCTCCCTCCTTCATTCGTGCTTCCGCGTGTGTTTCAAGAACTCGTTGTTTTGGCGATTGGTGTGTGATTCGTTCCAACGCTTGTGTGTGACCGGGTTTTGACTAGGGTATAGGCCGGGTTCTTTGAGAAGAATTTTTACGGCTCCTATTCACTCCCCCCTCTCTAGTCGCCATCCGATCCTTCAATGGTGAGGGCGCCGAGTTTGATCGCCCACTTGGAGATTCTTCCGGTAGCATCTTGGTTCCGTAGGATGTCGCCGTGCGGGTAGTCGGTGACGACGGAGATCGAGTACTCCCGGAAGTAGTGTCGTATCTTCCGCGAGGTGATGAGTACCGCATACGAAGCTTCGCACAGCCGGTAGCGTGCCTTGGACTCGACAACACCTCGCCGACGAAGTAGACCGGACGCCGGACCGGATAGGCGTGGTCGTCTTCCTACCGCTCGACGATGATGGCAAGATGCGACCACATGAGTAGTCGCGGTGAGGTAGAGCGAGAGTCGCTCGCCTTTGCGAGGAGCCGTGAGGACAGGTGGCTTCGATAGGAAGTCCTTGATCCGGGCAAGGGCTTGGTCCGCCTCCGAAGTCCACACGAACTTCTTTTGATGCTTGAGTAGTTTGAAGAAAGGGAGTCCCCGTTCTCCAAACCTCGAGATAAATCGTTCGGTGGCCACCATGCACCCGGTCGGCTTCCGGACGTTGATGCACGTGGGAGCTTTCATGCTTGGTGATGGCGGAGATTTTATCGGGGTTGGCTTCGATGTCGCGTTGGCCGATGATGAAGCCGAGTAGTTTGCCCGAAGGTACGCCGAAGACGCACTTGTTCGGGTTGAGCTTCCGGCGGTATTCACGCGAGGGATGCGAAAGTCTCTTCAAGGTTGTCGATGAGGGTGCGGAGTTTTCGGTCTTGACGACCATGTCATCCACGTAGGCTTCGACGTTCTTGTTGAGCCGCCTCTTGAAGCGGGTGCCCGTATAGCTCGTTGGTAGGTGGCGCCGGCGTTCTTCAACCCGAAGGACATGGTCGTGTAGCAAGACGTGCGAAATGGGGTGATGAACGCGGTCTTCTCCTGGTCTTCTTCCTTGATCGCGATCTGGTGGTACCCGGAGTAGCAGTCGAGGAAGCAGAGCGAGTCGCGGCCCCGCCGTAGAGTCGATGACTTGATCAATCCGCGGCAACCCGAAGGGGTCCTTGGGGCAGTGCTTGTTGAGATCAGTGTAGTCGACGCACATCCTCCACTCGTTCGAGTTCTTCTTGCGGACGAGGACGGGGTTGGCAAGCCACTCAGGATGGAAGACTTCTCTGATGAAGCCAGCCGCGAGTAGTTTGGTGAGTTCCTTCTTGATGGCGTCCCGTCTGTCGTCGGCGAAGCGTCGGAGGTGTTGTCGCTTGGGGGTGGCCTTAGGATCGACGTTGAGGCAGTGCTCAATCAACTCCCTGGGCACTCCTGGCATGTCCGCTGGCTTCCACGCGAAGATGTCGCGGTTAGCCCGGAGGAAGTTGATGAGCGTGTCTTCCTATTTGGGGTCGAGGCCGGCCCCGATGGTGGTGGTCTTGCTGGCGTCGCCTGTCCCGAGGTCGATCGTCTTGACCAGAACCTCCTCAGCTGGCTGAGGCTTGTTGGCTTTGTCAGATTTCTCAGGGATGTCGAGTTCACTTGTAGCAAGCTTCTTCGACGCAGCGTAGACTTCCATCATAGCATTGGGTACTTGATTCGTTGAGGCAATCTCCATAGCCTCCGTGTCGCGGCCGTGCGAGATCTTCAAGTCCCCTTGGAGAGAGAGTACACCGCTGGGCTTGGCATCTTGAGTACCAAGTAGGTGTAGTGGGGCACCGCCATGAACTTGGTGATGGCCGGTCTGCCGAGGATGGCATGGTAGGATGTCTCGAAGTCCGCGACCTCGAACTTGATGTACTCGGTACGATAGTTGTCCCGAGATTCCCCGAAGGTAAGCGGGGACCACTGAGCCCAGCGGGCTAGCCGCGTTACCGGGGATGATGCCGTAGAAAGGCGTGTTGCTCTTGGTGAGCATGTGGGTGATGTCGAGCTTCATCTTCTTCAAGATCTTGGTGAAAAGGACGTTGAGCCCGCTTCCACCATCGATGATGACCTTGTTGAGCTTGGAGCCCGCGACCACCGGCTTCGGGACAAGAGGGAACCGCCCCGGTTCGGAGAAGTTGGTCCATTGATCCGCGCGGGAGAAGGTGATGGGTACCTCGACCACCCGAGAGGGATCCGACCGCCGGTTCAATGCTCATGACTTCTCGACGGGTAGCCTTTTGCTCCCGTCCGCCGGGTAGTCCGCCGAAGAGGACGTTGACAAGTCTTGTCGGGCTCCCGGAAGTCGCCGTTGTTGTCGTATGGACCTCCCCGGGCCCACTACCTCGGTGGGTACCGGGATCGACTACTCGGTGGGCCCCGGGACTACCCGACTTGCGCTACATGGCACCGGATGGCGTGGAGCACAAGGACTACGGAGGAGAAGTACTCGGATGGGAAGCCGTACATGTCCCGCACCGTATGGAAGACTCCTAAACGTACTCGACTAGTACTCTCTCCCTACTCGACTTGTAACCCCGCGCTCCCGGACTATATAAGGCAAGGCGGGGACCTTTCTCTAGCATCCAATCGAATCTCATCTCACGGCGTACTATTACACCGTCTTGTAATCGTACCCAATCAATCCGAGCTACGCGGCATACGGGACGTAGGGTATTACGCACCTCGCGGCCCGAACTCGTCTAAATTGTGTGCCACGTGTCTCTTCCTTCGAGTTACCGATCTCGGCGAGGCCACATTCATCTACTTCGAGTACTCCCCTTAGTAGGTTGCCGTGACAACCCACCCGAGAAAGTACCGTACTATCGCCTAAGACCGATCCACTTTGGTCATTAAGCAATAATAAAGTACCATCCTGTCGTAAGTCGCCAGGTTAACGCCCGGTAAATCACTTGAGAGCACAAGGATCGAATATATGCATTAAAACTCACTCGAATGCGAGTCCAGAGATACAACAACATTCAAATTCAAATTCGTACCCCGAAGGGTCTAATTATTACAAACCATAGTTTTTGTCATGACAGGAATAGTTCGAGTTTTGAAAAGACACGGCGGAATTTAACTAGCGGCGGCGAAGTCATCATGGGAGGCCATCCATGATGCTTCGGTTGTCGTCCTCCACCCACTCCGGCTCCCGGCCGGCGGGATCTCACCGGGCCACACATCACTGAAGGCATGACGTGGATCAACACATCATAGCGAGGCTGAGTATACTAATACTCAGCAAGTCTTACCCGTCGGTGATAACTACTTCACCAAAACTAGACCATGAAAAGCTTTTTGGCTACTGGGTTGCTTTTGCTAAAAAGTAACAAAGAGTAGGTCCTTACTTTCAAGATTTTAGCACAAGTTCTAGTAGTTTAATCTTTACTACATTAGCCAACTAGTACAAACAAAGTTGTACAATACAATTAATCAAGCATCATCTTCATCATCTTCCATCATTAGGGATCACATGACTAGTGGAGTAAGTAGTCTCGGATAACGGTGAGAGGCCGACAATCGATTGATTAAAAACCTTGCAAGGTAGACCCAAACACACGGTCGGCTGCCCCCGCGAGGACAACTCCCCAGGCCGTCCCCATAAATCCTCGGGTTGGGATTGAATCTTACAGTCTTTGGTGCAGGCTATCCGCATACCCCGCGAGATACCCGGAGTCACCATACACCACCGTAGCTAGCCGTGAGAGCGAATCCCAAGAGTAGTAATAGTAAGATCCCTCACCGCCTCATTATGGTACTAGGCTTACCGGTCCCATACCCGCATATGCTTGGTACGTTCAAAAACTTAACCCACATAACCACCGGACCGAGCCCGCATCCCATGCTCTTACCACATGAGCAATCCAATTAAGGATATAGTATGATTCCTATCTAGGAACCTATTCTCGCGAGTGAGGTCATCACTCGACTTGTAACGGTCCTATAGCTTAGCAGCTATCGACCTATCATACTAGTAGAGACCAAAGGTACCTATGGATCATGCATCTAGGGTTTCATTCAACTCCTGAACGTAAATGCACAATCATTCATAGATAATTGAATAAAGAACTTTGAAAACTGGGTTAGATGCACCGGAGCTTGCCTTCGTCGACTAGGTTAGCTTGGGCACCCTCGGTGTCGAGTCCGTCCACGTACTTGCGAGAGAACCTTCGCTCCGCCTTCCTCGGTTTCCGGGACCAGGGAGTAGTCTCCGTCCGGAAGATCTACACGGAATGCAATGCACTTTAGGTGATGTGATAGTTTGTGGTCCTATCCAACTCTAGGTTGGTCATATTCACCTTAACAAGCATCTATCTAAGGTTTCTCTTTTAGGAAGGTTAGGGAATGTACATGGGTTACTCTTTTATTCCATATTTGAATAAAGGTTTTTATTTAAGCTTATCATTCCATGGGAAAGCTTTATTTTATTTTATCTTTACCCACATGGTGTAATTAATATTTTATTTGTGAATTAACTCCTTATCGTAGCTGATGATTAATTTAATTTATTTATATTAAATAATGCTTTCAAAAAGGAAAAGAAGATTTAATTAAGGATTTTCTTTTATTTAATTTCCCTTTAATATTAAAAGGGCATTTAAGTCATTTATTAACCAATTAAATTACCAAAAATTACATGAGTGTTTCTTAAGCCTACTAGCACCTATCCTGGTCCATTGGACCCACATGTGAGTGTTGGATGCTAGGAAAATAAATATTACTGAAAATAACAAAGGCTAGCTAGTGATTCAATTTAAATGCATATAAAAATAATTAAGCATCAAAATGATCCAAACTTTATTGTGCATGCTCTCGATCCGAAACAAGCCTAAAAAGCTAGCATGTTCACATGGAACCTCTACGAACTTGGTTTATTAATTTACAAAGGAAAACATGCATAAATCAAGAATAATAATTTCTCGTTACTCCTAAATTCATGATTAAATCCCAAGATGTGCCTTTTGACATCACAAGACAGTGTGCACAATTTGGGCTCAAGAACATGAATATATTTAACATGAAAAATCATCTATGCAGTTCGCCAGAGATGGAAAAACATTTTTATAAAAAGATTCACATGATAACTTTGTGCAATCTTTGTCACAAGATCTAGTCTCATCCTAACTCACAACATATCCAAAGCTCGGCTACAGAGAAGCTATACATTTCAAGTTATGACAGATTCAAGCATAACACATTTGTAATTTTTCACGCCAAAACTACTTTGAATCTAGCCACAAGTGTACATCAAGTAGGTGGGGTTTAACATCCCGATGTCGGTGTTTTAGACCGGCAACCTACTACGGGGAGTACCCGAAGTAGATGATTGTGACTCGCCGAGATCGGTAACTCGAAGGAAGAGACACGTGGCACACAATATAGACAGGGTTCGGGCCGCGAGGTGCGTAATACCCTACGTCTTGTATGCCGCGTAGCTCGGGATTGATAGGGCACGGTTACAAGATGGTGCAATGGTGCGCCGTGAGTTGTATGAGAGGAGATTGGATGAGGGGATCGGTCCCTCGCCTCGCCTTATATAGTCCGGGAGGCGGGGTTACAAGTCGGAGTAGGGAGAGAGTACTAGTCGAGTACGTCTAGGAGTCCCTCTATACGGTGCGGAACATGTACGGCTCCCTAACCGAGTACTACTCCCGTGTAGTCCTTGTGCTCCACGCCTTCGGGTGCCGTGTAGCGCAAGCCGAGTTGTCCCGGGGGCCCACCGAGTAGTCGGTCCCGGCACCCACCGAGGTAGTGGGCCCGGCGAGGTCCATACGACAAGCCCCCTAGTACTTTGTAGTCGAGAAGGATAGCTTCAAGTAGTCTTGACGGCCTTAAAGAGTAGTCCTCAAGCGTCCCCGAGTGCTACAAGTCAAAAGTCCTCAAGAGTAGTCGAAGCATCCCGAGGGCCGGAATGTACTCCACTCGATGTTTGAGCAATCTTGAAGTCTTCTCGAGTAGTCCCAAGCGTGCTCGAAAACGCGCCTTCGAAGGTCTTCAAAAACGCGCCCGTCTTGTATTGAAGCCGGAGCCGTTATGGAGGTGCGACTTGCAAAACCGCACTCCACATGGAGTAGCCCCCGAGCCTCGAGCCGCGGGCCCCGGGCCGAGGGTCCATCCGAAGTTTTGGTAAGAAAATCCCGAAAAATCCGGAGAGAAAAAACCGAAGGACACGTGGCACGGAGCCCCCGAGCCTTGAGTCGAGTACTTCCTCTCGAATTGAAGGGTCTTCTTGGAGAATGTGTCCTGAGATGCTCTTGAGACTAGCCGCTTCCCAGGTAGTCGAGTAGAAGTAGCCGAGCCCCCGAGGTGAGGCGCGTCGACTAGTAGAATACGAAGAGTCGCGCGCGGCCCGCCGAGTCGCCCGCGCGTGGACTTATCCGGCCGCCCGTTACGGAGCCGTTTTGGCTTATAAATAAGAGCCAAAACCCTTAGGGTTTTTCACCCATTCGAGCCGCAGCGATTCCACTTGAATCTTGAAGCAAATCCACTCCGGCGCCGCCGCCGCCGTAGTAGATCCGAGCGCGCCGCCACCCGAGGCCTCGTAGGGTAGCCCCCGAGCGGATGCGAGTGAAGACACCTTGTACTTGGAGGATGAAGCCGTTGCCGTCCAAGGCGTCCAAGGCCGATGGGAAGAAGAGGAGCCGTGCGAGAGGCCGCCGCGGCCGCCACCGCAGCGGCGCCGCCCATGTCTCCACCGCGCGCCGATCCAAGCCGCGAGTGGAAAAAATCGAAGGTCAAGACGGAGGACCCTGCCGACCCCCGCCGAACGGTGGGTTCATCGGGGAGAAGGAAGTCGATATGTGGAGATCCGCCGCAGGAGATCCTTATCCAATGGAGAAGACCGAAGACGAGATCCCGATGTTCTCGCGCTTCGTGGAGCGCGGTCTTGCGCTCCCGGCAAGCGACTTTTTCAAGGGGCTGCTCGGGTACTACGGCATCGAGTACCTCAACCCGAACCCCAACGGCATCTTCCACACGTCGGTCTTCGTCCACTTCGCGAAGCCTTCCTCGGAATCAAGCCGCACCGGGTGCTCTTCGGAAGTTCTTCCGCGTCAAGCCGCGGCCCCGGCGCCTCCAACCCCGCAGTAGTCGGAGGGGCCGGAATCCACTCGAGGGAGGACGCCGCGGAGCGGGGCACGGCGTACAAGCTCGTGGACTCCAACACGGATCGGAAGACCAGGTGGTTCTACATCACGAACCACCACCCCGGCTTGCCGAAGCCGAGCGGACGGCGGCCCGTGCACCGTGAGTGGTGGAACACAGAGCCCACCATGCAAGAGGGGATCCGGCTCCCCGAGCCGCTAGCACGCATCGAGTGCTCGGAGAAGCCGGACCGAGGGCCGAGCATGTGGCCTTCAGTTTCATGAAGCGCAGGATCCAGCCGCTGATGGCGCGGGATGCGCTGGGCTTCGAGTACACCGGCGACGACGACTCGTCGCGGATGCCGGGGGCGAGTTGGACGACAACGACATCGTCGAAAGGTTGTCGCGCATCTTCAAGGACATGCCGCCGTACACGGCGTGTCCGGTCGAGGAGTACTCCGCCGCGCACCCGCCCAACGAGGTGAGTAGTCGTACTCCCCTCGTCGAGTAGTGAGCACTTGTAGTAGAGTTGTTGACGTCTTTGTGTCTTGCACGGGATGACGTGAAGCGGTTCGTCTCCGAGCCGCAGCCGCCACCGAGCGGGATCGAGATCCCGGCGGAGGGGAAGGCGAAGGAGCGCCGCGAAGTCAATGAATGCGACGATCCCATCATCGTGGAGGATTCCTCCGATGACGACGAAGAAGATGAAGAGACGCTTCAAGACCGCTTCCACCGTGGTCGAGGTTTAGCCGTTCGGGCTTGCCTCATGTTCCACTTGTTCAAGACCCTCCGGCTAGCCTGGAGGCTAGCCTTGCTGCGCCTCCACGGAAGCCGCGCAACCCCGCCAAGAAGCGGGTGGCGAAGAAGATGAAGGTCTCAGAGACCACGCCTCCGGAGGTAAGTTATCTTGAGCAGAGTAGTCGGGTACCCGTTATTCGAGTACATTGCTGACGAGTAGTCTTCCTTTGTGTGCAGGAGGTGCCGCCAGCGGATCCCGTCGAAGAGGGCGACGAAGGCGCGTGGGACCCGGTGGGGGAACCGGCCGGAAGCCGAAGTCCGGGCCTCCCCGCGTCGAAGAACCGCCGGCGCGCTCGGAGCGCCGGCCCCCTGCTCCAGCAGAGAGCAGAGGACCCATGGCCGCCACCGTTGAAAGGTGGTGACCTCTGGAGTGGAAGGTGAAGGAGCGCCGGCCGCCGCCGCCGTGAAGGAGGCAGTAGCCGCAAAGGCGGAGGAGGAGGCGCCCGCCGAGGGTGGACTGGTTGATATTGCTAGCATCCTCGGTGCTCCGGCCGTGACCATCGTCCGGTCGAGCTTGTAAGTACCATGTCCTCACGAGTAGTACTTACCGTCGGGGACCGCCCTAGGGGTCCCCTTAAACAATGGGGAAAACCTCACTTAAAACCCGCAACGTGTCGGTGCGGAATATGGTCCCGACACTAACCGGTAGATAGCGCCTAAGTTTATCCCTCTATGGTCGATGCAAAGCAACAAATGACACAAGGTTTATCCCGGTTCCCGCCGAGGGGGCCGTACGTCCCAGCGGGGCGTGCTCGTGGCACTATATTGCTCGGCACCGGGGGTGCTTGTAGTGGGGCAAGTACAAGCAAGGCGGGAGAGGAAGCGTGGCTTCCAAGTCCCTAGTGGGTGGCCGAAGATGTTGTGAGAGAATAAGAGAGTGAGTGCACGGTGAGCCGTGTTCTTCCGGATTCGTTCGAACTCGTCTCGAACTCGTCCCCGCGGCCGGGGGCTCGCCTCCCCTTTTATAGGCCAAGGGGGCGGCGAGTTACATGCACGCCGCGCTACCTAGCTACGTGTGGGAGCTCGTCGTGCTGTGGTGTAGAATGGGCGGCCGTCCGGTCGATCCTCGCCGTGATCCGGCCATGATGGCCTACCTTGTACCCGAACAAAGTGGCGATTCGAGGGTAGGAGGCGGCGGATGGTGATGGCGTTCTCTCGATAGGCTTCGAGGAGGAGGTGTCGATGACGACCGGTACGGGATACGGGGAGCGGGCGAACGGCGTTCCTTCCCAATGAGCTCGCGGTGGCGGAGTGGTTGCCTGCAGGTGCTTGGGCGTGCCCCCGTGGAGTCGGGGCGTGCGCCCGCACGCGTGGGTACGGCGGCCGCGCCGTTACGGTGGCCGGGATGGCCATCCACCGGCCTAGCGCCCCTCACCCAACCCGCAAGGTCACGAGAAAGTGGAATCGAGGGTGCGCCGGCCCCCTTTCGAGGGTCGGGCGCGTTAGTCGTACGGCGGCGTGCGCACGGTGTCACGGGACCGACACCGGCCGTACCGCACGGTCCATCCCACGGGGGCGGGGATGGGCTCCTTCCCCCGGGGAGTTGGTGCGGCGGCACGGGCGTGAGCCCCGGCGCATGATGGCGCCGTCCCGCGGCGTCGGGCGTTAAATGCCCAAGTACGGGGCCGGCGCACGCGTGCGGGGGCGCCCGTGATCGTGGCGGGCCCCGCCGAGGGCGGAGCGGACCCTCGAGCGAGGCGGGACTCGCTCGAGGGGGAGCGCGCCCTCGAGCGGGGCGGGGCCGCTCGAGGGAAGGGCGGCCCCTCGAGCGGGGCGGTACCGTTCGAGGAGGGAGTTGCCCCTCGAACGGGGCGGAGCCCGTTCGAGGCGGAGCTCGCCCTCGGGCGAGGCGGAGCCCGCTCGAGGGGTCTTCCTAGGCGGGCCGCCTTGGTGGGCCTCCGGAGTCCTGCTGCGTGGGCCGTGTCCTGCAGGGTTAGTTTCCTGCATGGTTAGGCTTAGCTTATATGGATGCGGGAATTTAAGTAGGGGTTCCCCCATTGTTTGAGGGGACCCCTAGGGCGGTCCCCGACAGTAGCCCCCGAGCATCTGCGGGTTTGCCTTTGAGGCTCCCGCAGATGCTGGAACCTACTGATAGGACGTTCTTCCCTCCTTGTTTGCGAACGCTTTCCGGGGGGCCGCGCTAGCGGACCCGCGGGTCTAGCCCCCGAAGCCCTGCAGGAGTGTGGGTTCTCCTGCAGGGGTTAACCGCGAGCAATTCGGTCAGAAAGGCGTGGCACATATGCCAACCGGCATCGGCGGTGTTTCAGCCGGCATCGGGGGTGGCACGCTCCCCTGTCACTGTCTCGGGCGGGTGCAATTCCAAGGAGGTGTAGCCGTGCGTCAAGCCCCCGAGCCTTGGCCTCGTTCGAGGCGATCGGGGTCGAGCCCGACGACTTGTTTTTTATCGCGCCCTCGCCGTCCCTCCGCGGGTCGGGAGGTGAGGTTTCCACGACTCCCATCGAGCGGGTCGCGAATCGCGGATTCCTCTTCGAGCCGCTAGCGGGTAGTTCAAGTGGACGTCCATGCCCCGTTCGATAAGGGTAGGCTGCGCGGTCGGAGACACGTCCATGGAAGCGCTTGCGTGGGTTTGCTAGGTGGGGCTCGGTCCCGTTCGCTAGGGACCGAGGGCGCGGAAGCTCTCCCTCGGTGGGATCCCCCCGGCTAGCCGCCCTCGCTGGCTCTCGAACACGACATGTGGGGCACCCTCGAGCCGACGGGCTCGAGGAACGGCTCGAATGCGCGTGCCCTCGTCGTCCCTAACTGCGAGATCCGGGGCGCCGTTCGAACCCGTCGAGGGTCGGGCTTCGAACCCCCGATCGTAAGGGCCGTGCGGGGCCGTGCATGGACAGCCTCCGTCTTTTCACGTTTGCGGCCGTCGAGGGGTCCGGGCGTGCCGTCCTCGAGGTGCTTGTTGGCGGCGTGGCGCGGTATGAGTGCTTTCGGTGTCGCTCTATTTCAAGCGTGACCTGGGCGATCCTCTTACGCGCGTGCCTTCTTTCGGAGGGTTGACATCGTCTCGAGTTGGGGGTCATGCCGCTCGAGGGTCCTACGTGGCATGGGTGCCCGCGGTGGTCCGCTCTACATCGAGCGAGGTCCCGGCGACCTTCTCACGCCGATATCCCATCGAGGGTCGCCTTGTTTCGAGTTGAGGGTCATGCCGCTCGAGGGCTTCACGTGGCATGGGTGCCCGCGGTTGCCTACTCTACACCGAGCAGGTCCCGGGCGACCTTCTCACGCTGTCGTCCATCGAGGGTCACCTTTGTCTCGAGCCGAGGATTCGCCTCGCTCGAGGGCTCTCCTTGCTTGGCAAGGGGCCCGGGCATTTAATTGCCCTGCGGGCGTGGCCGCGGGTTTTGCAGCGCGGGCGCGCCTTTTTAGGCGCTGCGGCCGCGCGCGCGCGTAGTGGGCGACGTGGCCGGCGGATGTGACGGTTTCGCCTCGGTCGCCGCCGGTCTCGCCGTAATGATGACCCGCCTGCAGGGTTAGTCGCTGCAGTCGTGGTGGGGCCCGCCCGTCGACGCGATGGAAAGATTCCTGCAGTTACTGTTGGCGGGGCGTGCGCTCCGGAGAACTCGCCCGTTGCCTATAAACCGCGGGGAGGAGTAGGCGGCGGTTTTTTACCTTGGCTCCTCACCGTTTTCGATCCTCCGTCGCTTCGTCTTCGTGTCGCTCTCGCCGCGCGCGCGGTTTCGCTCGCTTAGAGCTTTTTCCTCGCTCCCTTGTCCTCGGCCCTCGCACTCGTTCGTCCTTCCTTATGGCGCCGCCTCGGCTTCCGATCCGGGTTCGGGAGCCGTACGCTTGGGAGAGGTCGACCGTGACCCGCCCTCGCCCGGGCGAGCCGGTCGCCGCCGCCGGCTCTCGCCCAACGAAGAAGGGCGCCGGCGGAGTGGATCGTGCCGCCATCGTCGCACCTCGAGCCCAATCCGCCGGAGGGATACGTGGTGAGCTTCCTCCGCTACCACGAGCGCGGCTTCAACGCGCCGGCGAGCACATTTATGAGGGCGTTGTGCTTCCACTACGGGGGTGGAGCCGCACAACTTCGCCCCCAACGCTATCTCGCGAGCGGCCACATTCGTGGGCGTCCGCGAAGGGTACCTCGGGGGATCCCGATCAACCGGGAGCTGCGGGTGCACCTCTTCCGCGCGGAGCTCATCACGCGGCCTACGACGGAGCCGAGGGACCCGCCGCGCGGTGCGCGCCGGCGGGATGTCGCTTGCCGTGCGGGGGGCGGCTCAAGAACTCCTACATCCCCCGCACCATGACGACGAACAATGCCGGCCGGGAGCGGGGGTGGTTTTACCGCGCAACGCCGAGCCCGGCCTCCCTCCCTACACCGGCGGGTGTTCAAGGAGAGGCCGGACCGCCGGGGCTACGGGTTGTCCACGGCCAACCTCCGGCGCGCCGAGGAGTCCGTCCTCGCCGCCTGCCGGCCGGGCGAGGGAAGGGCTCAACGCGATGGGCGTCCTCGCCTTCCTTCATCACCGGCGAGTCGTGCCGTTGATGCAGAGGCCGCTCCGCATCTTCGAGATGACGGAGGCGGCCAACCCCGTCGACCCGGCGAGGTCGCGGATGCTCCCCGACGCCGCCGGAGCGGCCGTACGCGCTCACCCGGCGCGGAGCGCCGTCGACACCAGGACGCCGCTACCTCGCGGGTCGGACCCCCGTGGGACCTCGAGATGCTTCCCACCGGCCCGTTGGTGAGTGTGGCTTTCTACTCGTTTTGGTCCTCGTCCTTGACTCCGTTTCCCCGATGTGCCGCCGTTGTTCCCGTGCGCACCGGTGCGGTTCACCGCCGCCAAGGCCGTTCCACCCACCCCCCGACTCCCGTGCGCTCGGCCGGGCGGCGCGGCGGGAGCAGCGAGGAGCGGGCGGCGCGCAAGAGGGAGCACGCAAGGCGGCGCCAAGCGCGACGCGACGCACGGGCCGCCGAGTACGGCGGCGGGAGGAGCCGGGGGCTCTCCTCCCCCGACATCGAGGAGCCCTCGTCCTCGGACCGGGACGAGGAGGAAGAGTCCGAGGGGGAGGGCCCCTCGGACACGGTGGCGCCCGCGCCCCCGTCGCCGGATCTTGCGCGGCGTCGGGGGCGGCTTCGTCCGGGGCGGGCGCGTCGGCGCCCGCCGCCGGGCGTCGTCGTCGGGGCGGCTCGCGCCGCGGAGGTGTCGGCGCGCGCCACGGAGGCGCGCGCGCACGTGCCCGCGCGCGCGCGTCAAGCGTGCCCGCACGCGGCGGGAGCGCGTCCGCGCGCGCGGCGTCCTCGTCGAGGGGGCGCGTCGGTGGGCGCGCCCGTGCGCGGGGCTAGCGTGCCCCCGCGCGCGGTGGTGGCGTCGGGCGTGCCTACGCGTGAGGCGGGCGTGCCCGCGCGTGCGGCGGCACCGTCGGGGGGGCGCCGCGGCGGCGCGGGCCCCTGCGCCGGCCTCGTCGGAGGCCTCGAGGAAAAGGAAGCGGGCCTTTTCCTCCGCGAGGTAAGGAATCTGATCTTCCTTTGCTTGGCCTTAATTTGCTTGGTTAATAGATGCTCTAATCCTCCGTTCGCGTTTGCGCAGGGCGGTGCCAACCGTCCCTCCTCTTGCACCGGCCAAGGTGCTGAGGACGGACGCATCGATCCCCACCCGGCGGCGTTCGTCGAGGGGGTCGCGCCCAGGGACAGGCGCGGCGGCGGGCACGAGCGCGCAAGGCCCGGCCGGGGCTTCGAGGCCCCGGCCGGTGGATCAACCCGCCGCGCGCGCGCCCGCAGGTCGCCGGGGGCGGGCGGGCGCCGGTCGCCATGGAGGCGCGGGCCGCGGCGGCGGCTACGGCGGAGGTGCCGCCGCGCGGCGGCGGCCACCGGCGGGGGAGGCGAGCGCGCGCAGCCGCGGGAGCGCCCGCGGACGTGGCGGCGCGGACGGAGGTGGCGGCAACGGCGCCCCGGCGGGCGCCCGCGGCCGCGGAGGCGCGAGGGAGGCGCCGGCGGAGGGCGGAGCGGGGCGGCTCCGCCCGCCGGCGGTCCCCAGGCGGAGGTGGTGGAGCTCTCGGATGACTCCTCGCCGCCTGGGTGGAACCGGGGGCCAGCTGGCCCACGAACTCTCCTGAGCCCCAGGAGAGGGCCCTCGTGAGGCGTCACGAGGGTCGTATGATAGTGGGGGGCCGAGGGCACGACGCCGAGGCCTCGTCCTCCCATGCCGGTCGCCCCGCCCAGGTGGGGGGGCCGTGGAGGATCCCCCGGCGTTCGCTGACGCCCAGAGGGAGCAGGAGCTCTGGGGCGAGCTCCTGAGCCACGGCGCCACGCTCAACCGCGCGTTGAACGAGGCGCTGCGGGTTCACAGCGGCCCGGCCTGGATCGTCTTCCAGGTGAGCCACGGTTGCTCTTCTTCTTTCTCTTTTTCGCTTTCGCGCGCTGTATTCAAGACTTGGCGCTGACGAGGCTCGATGTGTGGATGCCAGGAGCTTGAGCGCCGCGCCCGCGAGAAGTACAGCGCGTTCGACCAGGTGAACGCCGAGGCCCGCCGGCCTCCGGGAGCGATGCGGCGCTTTCGACGCGCTTGCGGAAGCTCTTAGGACGCCGGACGACGGGCGGTCTACGGGCGTTGGCGTGGTGTGACGTGCTCCCCGAGAGCTCGGGGCAAGACGCGGCGCGTGACTCGAGCCTCGGGCGCATCCGCGCGGCCCTCGTCGATCGTGACGAGGCGCCGTGGAACGCGCGCGAGGACCCGGAGAAGACGCGGACGTTGGCCGCCACCGGGAGGCGGAGGTGGCCACCACTCGCGCCGAGACCGGGGAGACTCCGCACGTCGCTCGAAGGAGCGCGAGCACGGCGGCGCCGGGCCGAGGGAGCGGGCGCGCGGGGCGGGAGCGCGCGCGCCAAGGAGGCGGATGACCGAAGGCCGCCCTCGACGTCAAGGCCGCGGCTCTCGTCGCCGGCCGAGGGGCGGCTCCGGCGAGGAGCGCATCGCCCGTCAAGGGGCCGAGGGGCGGCTCCGGCGAGGAGCGAGGCCGCCCTTCGCGACGCCGGCGGCGGCCGGAGCGGGAGCGCGTTGCTCGCGAGGCGGCGGAGAAGTCGCCGGAGGAGCGGAACGCCGCATTCTCTCGAGGGCCGAGGATGAGGCGTTGACGCTCGGCATCGGCAACGCCGCCCAAGAGATGGCCCTCGTCGAGCAAGGCGAGACCGTCCGGGCCTCGAGGCGGCGCTTGAGTCCGTGCGCCACGACCTCGATCCGGGGAGGAGACAAATCGAAGGTAAGTTATTGTCCGATCCCGCTCGTTAGTTTTTGCTTTAGAGGGTTCGTTTCCCCTTTTCGATTTCCCCGTCGTCTTGTCGCTTCCGGGGCTTGCGCACCGCCCGGGGCACGCCGCCGGGCGGGCCGAGGCCTCGCAGCCTCCTACAACTCCTCCGAGCGGGAGCTGCGGGGGAGCCGCGGAACGCGGCCCTCGAGACTGTCACGCCGTCGAGGAAGGCGATGTCCGGGCCGGGAGCTCGGCCGGCCGGCCGCCTACGCGCTCTTGGCGGCCACGTCACGGGGCGGATGCGTCGGGCGTTGCACCTGGGCGTGCAGAAGGCCCTCGGAGTGGTGCGATCCCACTACGAGGTCAACCTCGAGGCGGTAGCGGAAGGCTACATCGTGCCCGAGGGCGTCGAGGACGAGGTGGCCATGGAGCGTGCGGACGCGCTTGCTGCTGACGCCGCCGAGTCGCTCGCCGAGGCCTTTGAAGAATTCCTCTTCCGGACGCCGCGCCGATGCCGCGCTCCGCCCGCCTGAAAGTACCTGGGCGCTAGGCCCGTTTTTTGTTTACATGTATCAGAACTCTGGCCTCGTGGCCTCTTGTAAATAAACAAGTAATTTTATGAACATGGTCAGTTTGTAAATGAAATCGCTTTATTGCGCTTTTTGCTTCTTCTTCTCCCTGAGCAGATTCTAGTTAGGGAAGTCCGCCTTTCGCAGGGGCCCGCTAGGTTGGAGGCGAGAGAGACGGGCCATAGCCACGCGGCGTAGGCTGTCTCTGGCTCGCGCGCTCCTTCCACTGTGCCGCCTGCGCCCTTTTCGAACCGTGGCTCGTGGTTGAAGTAGGAAACAAACTTAGCGCGTGTTATTACGTTTTTTGCGCGAAAAAATGGGACCGTTTGGGGGGGGGGGGGGGGGCCCCCCGCGGTAGCCCCCGAGGGTAACTTGGGTTTCGGGGGAAAGCCGAGTTGCCCTTTTATCATACTTGGAGTATTTACATAGGTGACACCAAGCGGGGTGTTGGCCGTGTGTTTGTACAACGAGAAAATACTTGGAAATCCTAGCTAAGGGTAGAAGCGACGTAGCCGTTGGATGTTCCGGCGTTGGTGAGTTCTTCGCCGTCCTCGTTGGCAAGCTTGTACGTGCCCGGTTTGAGCACCTTCACCACGACGTAGGGTCCCTCCCATGGGGGCGATAGCTTGTGGCGCCCTCGGTTGTCTTGGCGTAGCCTTAGGACCAGGTCCCCCTCGCTGAAATCCCTGCGACGTATCTTGCGTGCTTGGTAGCGCCGTAGGGACTGTTGGTACCTTGCGGAGTGCATCAACGCCACGAGGCGTACTTCGTCTAGCTGATCCAGTGAGTCCTCGCGGGCTCGCTGGTTAGCATCCTCGTTGTAGCCCCGAACCTTGGGCGACCCGTATTCCAGATCCGTGGGGAGGACGGCCTCCGCGCCATGGACTAGGAAAAACGGGGTGAACCCGGTGGCTCTGCTTGGGGTGGTCCTTAGGCTCCACACGACTGCTGGTAGTTCTTGGAGCCATTTCCGCCGCATTTGTTGAGCTGGTCGAAAATTCTGGGGTTTGAGGCCCCGTAGGATCATGCCGTTGGCACGTTCCACTTGGCCGTTGGTCCGTGGGTGCGCCACGGCCGCCCAATCCACGCGGATGTGGAACTTGTCGCAGAACTCCAAGAACTTCCCGCCCGTGAACCGGGACCCGTTGTCCGTGATGATGGAGTTTGGCACTCCAAAGCGGTACACGATGTCCGTGAAGAACGTGACTGCCTGCTCAGCCCTCAAATTCGTAATGGGGCGAACCTCCACCCACTTGGAGAACTTGTCAATTGCAACTAGCAGGTGGGTGAAGCCCCCGGGCGCCTTCCGCAGGGGCCCGACGATGTCCAACCCCCACACGGCGAACGGCCATGTCACGGGGATTGTTTGCAGAGCGTGAGCTGGCAAGTTGGTCTTGCGGGCGTAGAATTGGCACCCTTCGCAAGTGCGCACGATTTCGTTGGCGTCCGCGACCGCGGTAGGCCAATAGAAGCCTTGGCGGAACGCGTTGCCGACGAGGGTGCGCGGCGCGGCGTGGTGACCACAGATCCCCGCGTGGATGTCCCGTAGGAGCTCGCGCCCCTCGGGAATGGGTATGCATCGGCCGGAGGATGCCCGACGCGGCGCGCTTGTACGGCTCACCGTCGACCGGGGTGAACGACTTGGCCATCCCGGCGATGCGCCGGCCGCGGCCCGGTCCGCGGGGGAGCTCCCCTCGACCAATCCGGGCGATGTACTTCTCCCGCCAGTCCGCCTGGGCGGGAGCCGGCTCGATGTCCATCGCGACGGCCCTCGTGGGAGCCGTACCCCTCGAGAAGGGAGAGCACGTACGCCTCGTTCGAGGGGTCCTCTTCCATGGGTTCCGCACCCGCTGGATTCGAGGGAGCCCCCGAGGGTCCGCTGTCGCCCGAGGGGTAGGGCTCGAAGGCGACCGATGGCTGCGCGATGTCACGCGCGAAAACGTTCGGGGGAACGGTAATCCGCCCGGACGCGATCTTGGCAAGTTCGTCTGCCTCCTCGTTGTACCGGCGGGGTACATGATTGAGCTCGATGCCGTAGAATCTGTCTTCGAGGGCCCGCACGGCCTTGCAATAGGCCTCCATCTTGTCGTCGTGGCAGCTCGCGTTCTTCATGACTTGGTCGATCACGAGCGCGAGTCCCCTCGCACGTCGAGGCGCTTGATGCCCAACTCGGTGGCGATTTTGAGGCCGCGAGAGGAGGGCCTCGTATTCCGCCATATTGTTGGATGCGGGGAAGTGGAGGCGCCTTGCGTAGCGCATGTCCTCCCCGAGGGGTGACACGAAGAGCGAGGCCCGCGCCCGCTCCCGTCTTCATCACCGAGCCGTCGAAGAACGAGAGTCCAGCACTCTGCTTGAATTTGAGGGGGCGGCAGCTGTGTGTCCGTCCACTCAGCGACGAAGTCTGCTAAGATTTGCGATTTGATGGCCTTGCGCGGAGCATAGGCGAGCGTTTCGCCCATCAACTCCACGGACCACTTGGCACCTTCTGCCTGCCGCATCGGGGTTGCGAATGATCTCTCCTAGCGGGAAGGAAGAGACCACCGTAACTGGGTGGGCCTCGAAGTAGTGGCGGAGCTTGCGCCGCGCGAGGACCACCGCGTACAGCAGCTTCTGGACCTGAGGGTAGCGCGTCTTTGTGTCCGACAGGACTTCGCTGATGTAATAGACTGGCCTCTGCACGGGCAGGGCGTGTCCTTCCTCCGTGCGCTCCACAACGATCACGGCGCTGACCACCTGGGTGGTTGCGGCCACGTAGAGTTGGAGGGGTTCGCCGTCTCGCGGCGGCGTAAGGATTGGGGCGTGCGTCAGAGATGCTTTTAGCTTGTCGAGCGCTTCCTGGGCCTCGGCGGTCCAAGAGAAGCGCTCGTGCTTCTTGAGCGGCCCGGTAGAGGGCGAGGCCCTTCTCACCGAGCCTCGAGACGAAGCGGCTCAGGGCGGCAAGGCACCCCAACACCTTCTGCACCCCTTTGAGGTCCCGAATTGGACCCATTCGCTCGAGGGCCGCGACCTTTTCAGGGTTGGCCTCGATCCCCCGCTGGGAGACGATGTATCCTAGGAGCATGCCCCGCGGCACTCCAAAGACACATTTTTCGGGGTTGAGCTTGACCCCGTTGGCCCGCAGGCAGCTGAATGCGATGCCAAGATCGCCCACCAGGTCGTCCGCCTTCCTGGTTTTGACGACGATGTCGTCTACGTAAGCCTCGACCGTCCGTCCGATATGGTCCCCAAAAACGTGCTGCATGCAGCGCTGATATGTTGCGCCCGCGTTTCTGAGGCCAAAAGGCATCGTGACGTAACAGAACGTCCCGAACGGTGTGATGAACGAAGTCGCGAGCTGGTCGGACTCCTTCATTTTTATTTGATGATATCCCGAATAGGCATCAAGGAAACAGAGTAGTTCGCACCCGGCCAGTGGAATCAATGATCTGATCTATGCGCGGCAAAGGAAAAGGAACTTTTGGACATGCTTTATTGAGACTTGTGTAGTCAATGCACATCCTCCACTTCCCATTTTTCTTTTTTACAAGCACAGGATTAGCTAACCACGTCGGGTGGAACACTTCCTTGATGAATCCGGCCTCGAGGAGCTTCCGCAGCTCCACTCCGATCGCCCGTCGCCGTTCCTCGTCGAAGCGGCGCGGCCGGCCGCGCGCCCAGCGCGAGCATTAGGCAGGATATCAAGGGAGTGCTCGGCGACCTCCCTCGGAATGCCTGGCATGTCCGAGGGGCTCCACGCGAAAACGTCGGCGTTGGCGCGGAGGAAGTCGACGAGCACTGCTTCCTATTTAGGATCGAGGGTCGAGCTGACCCTCAAAGCCTTGCCCTCGGGGGCTGATGGGTCGAGGGGGACCCCTTTGGTTTGCTCGGCGGCCTCGAACGTGCCGACGTGCTTGGTGGCGGAGCTGAGGTCGTCGTTGACCATCTTCTCCAGCGTGTTTACCAGCGCTTCATCCAGCGCTAGCGCCTCTGCATGTTCCACGCACTCGACATCGCAGTCGAATGCATGCTCGATCGACGACCCGACGGTGATGACGCCGTTTGGGCCCGGCATCTTCATCTTCAGGTACGTGTAGTTGGGGACCGCCATGAACTTGGCATAGCATGGTCGCCCAAGGATGGCATGGTAGGCCCCTTTGAATCCCACCACCTCGAAGGTGAGGGTTTCCTTGCGGAAATTCTTGGGGGTCCCGAACCAGACGGGCAGATCGATCTGCCCGAGGGGTTGAACCTGCTTTCCGGGCGCGATGCGCGTGAAACGGCTTCGTGCCGGGCCGCAGCCGGGTCCAGCCCGATCCCCATTAGGCGCAGTGTATGCGCGAAGAGGATATTGAGGCTACTGCCTCCGTCCATAAGGACCTTCGAAAACCGGGCGTTCCCTATGATGGGATCGACCACCAGGGGGTACTGGCCCGGGTTCGGGATGCGATTTGGGTGATCATCCCGGCTAAAGGTGATGGCATCCTTCGACCAGTTGAGAAAGGCCGGAGGTGCCCTCTCTGCGGCGAGGACTTCGTGCCGCTCCTTCTTGCGCCGCCGGTTGACATGTCGACAGTGGATCCCCCAAAAATGAGGAACACATTTTCGACCGCGGGGAAAGCCACCGCGTCGCCGTCGCCCCCATCCTTCTTGGCCTCTGCCTCCTTCGCGGCGGCACGGCCATAGAACTTCTTGAGCATGTCGCACTGCTCAAGAGTGTGGTTCACGGGGGTCTTGTGGTAAGGGCACGGCTTCTTCATCATGTCGTCGAAAACCCCCGGGCCTCGAGGAGCCTGTCGAGGGCCCCGTCGGGCCGGGTCAACAGCGAGGGCCTCGGCGTTGCCGCCGTTGCGCCCTCGCTCGCGCGCCTCGCGGCGCGGCTTCTTCCCCTTCTTGCCCCGCTTGTCGTTGCGGCGCGGCTCCTTGGACCCGCCGCCCTCCGCGGCGTGTCCTCGGAGCGCTTGCCCCTCTTGCCATCGAAAATTGCCCCCACGGCCTCCTCTCCGAGGCGAAGCCGGGTGGCAATGTCGAACGGCTCGTTCGAGTCCGTGGGCGGGCGGCGTCCCGGCTCGCGCACAAGGTCCCGCACGTGGTGCCCTCGAGGAACGCGTGCACGATCTCGGATTGTGCCACGCCGGGGAGCTCGTGCGGCGCTTGGAGAAGCGCCGTATGAAGTCCCGCGCCGAGTCGCCCGGCTTCGCGTGCGGGAGCGCGAGCATCCCGAGGAGTTCCCCGGGCGCACGTATGTGCCCTGGAAGTTGCCCACGAAAGTGTGGACTAGATCGTCCCAGTTGTGGATCCGGGCCGGCGGGCAAGTGCTCGAGCCATGTCCGGCCGCGTCGCCCGGATGCGAGGGGGCAAGTTGCGGATGATTACTTCGTCGTTGGTGGCCCCGCCCAGCTGACAGGCCAGGCGGTAGTCGTTTAGCCAGACACGAGGGTCCGTCTCCCCGTTGTATTTGATGATCGTCGAGGGCCGACGGAAGCGGCGGGGGGAACGCCGCCGTGCGGATCTCCCGGCCGAACACGCGGGTGCCGGGGGCTCCGGCGTTGGGGAGCGATCCTCACCGCTGTCGTAGCGTCCACCCCTTCGAGGGTGGTAGCCCCTGGCCGCTCGCGCGTCCGCCTTGCCGGTGCGCCCGGCGTTGATGACGTTGCGGGCGTCGCCATCCGGCGCCCGCGCGTGTCGAGGAGCCGTTCCTTGGCCGGCGTGCGTCCTCGGTCGGCGGTCGACCCGCATGCACCGAGGGTTCGCCCCCCGGTGCCGGATCATCACCCCCGCGCGTCCCCCCCGTTGGCGGATGCGTGAGGCCGAGCTTTCGGCCCGCCGGACGGCCGCTTGCTCAAGGAGGGTTTGCACCTCGCGGTGCATTTCTCGAGCCTCGGGGGTCGAGGGTGCCGGCATGGCGCGCAGTAGTGTAGCGGCGGCGATGAGCTTTTGGCTCGCTCGCGGTGGAGTATCCGCGTGGTCGACGTTGGGGACGGGGTTGAGGCGGTCGCGGACCGTCGGCCCCGGCTCCCGCGCGCGTTCACCGCGCGCGCAGGCCTCTCCCCGCCATCGAGGCGCGGAGCGCCCGCACGGTCCGTACTCCTCGCCGGCTTGGCCTCAAGCTCACGAGCTTGGGCCACCGCGCGTCGACGTCGGCCCCCGGCGAGGTGCGCTTGGCCCCGCGGCCGGGCGCGTGGCAACCCCCCGGGGCCGGCGTGACTTCCCCATCTCCGGCGCCGCCGCGCCGGCGGCGTTGGCCGGGTCGTTGGTGATGACGGCACAGCATTCCCGCGTGGGGTCGTAGCTCCCGGTGCTGGAGTCGTCGGAGCGCCGAACCAGTAGTCCGTGGCGTCGAGGAAGCGCCTGAACGCGACTGGGTCCGGCACACCGGAGAAGTCCCACTCCGCGTACCCATGGCGGTTGGCGGGTGGCATCGTGTCGACGGAGCCCAGGGACGACTCGTCCGCCGGGCCGAAGCGCCGGGATCCCCGGCGACGAAGACGTGCCGACCGGGCGGAACCCCCGCGCATCGTCGTGTTGACGTTGGCGTTGTAGGCCGTGGTGGCGCCACGCGGCCGATGGGGGATGCGCGGTCCCGAGGTCGCGCGTGGTCCCGCCGGGGCGGTGGCGGCCGTCGTGACGGTGGGCGCACCGCGCCGGGCGGCGCGCGCGCTCGCCGCCGCCGCTCGGACCGCGCCCGCGACGCGAGCGCGCCCCGCAGCGGCGACGGCGTCGTGGCGTCGACGGACCCGCGCATCCGTGCCTGCCGCGGTACCGCGCCAGTGTCGCGCGTGCGGCGGTGACCAGAGCGGACCTGGCCTCCCGCTGCGCGCGTAGCTCCTCACGGTTGGTGAGGCGCATGAGATAGCCATTCCCCGTGGCCTGGAAGTTCAAGTCCCCGAAGCGGATCTCGAACCCGGCCGGAAGGGGGTCTGAGCTACCCATGTTGTAGCGAGTGCTACGGTACTCGGTGCGAATCACCATGGAGGGAGTCGGGCGAAATGACCTTAGGCGCTCGGATGCCCCACGGTGGGCGCCAAGCGTCGGTGCGGAATATGGTCCCGACACTAACCAAGTAGATAGCGCCTAAGTTTATCCCTCTATGGTCGATGCAAAGCAACAAATGACACAAGGTTTATCCCGGTTCCGCCGAGGGGGCCGTACGTCCAGCGCGGGCGTGCTCGTGGCACTATATTGCTCGGCACCGGGGGTGCTTGTAGTGGGGCAAGTACAAGCAAGGCGGGAGAGGAAGCGTGGCTTCCAAGTCCCTAGTGGGTGGCCGAAGATGTTGTGAGAGAATAAGAGAGTGAGTGCACGGTGAGCCGTGTTCTTCCGGATTCGTTCGAACTCGTCTCCGAACTCGTCCCCGCGGCCGGGGGCTCGCCTCCCCTTTTATAGGCCAAGGGGGCGGCGAGTTACATGCACGCCGCGCTACCTAGCTACGTGTGGGAGCTCGTCGTGCCGTGGTGTAGAATGGGCGGCCGTCCGGTCGATCCTCGCCGTGATCCGGCCATGATGGCCTACCTTGTACCCGAACGGTGGCGATTCGAGGGTAGGAGGCGGCGGATGGTGATGGCGTTCTCTCGATAGGCTTCGAGGGAGGTGGCGATGACGACCGGTACGGGATACGGGAGCGGGCGAACGGCGTTCCTTCCCAATGAGCTCGCGGTGGCGGAGTGGTTGCCGCAAGTGCTTGGGCGTGCCCCCGTGGAGTCGGGCGTGCGCCCGCACGCGTGGGTACGGCGGCCGCGCCGTTACGGTGGCCGGGATGGCCATCCACCGCCTAGCGCCCCTCACCTAACCTCCGCAAGGTCACGAGAAAGTGGAATCGAGGGTGCGCCGGCCCCCTTTCGAGGGTCGGGCGCGTTAGTCGTACGGGCGGCGTGCGCACGGTGTCACGGGACCGACACCGGCCGTACCGCACGGTCCATCCCACGGTGGCGGGGATGGGCTCCTTCCCCGGGGAGTTGGTGCGGCGGCACGGGGCGTGAGCCCCGGCGCATGATGGCGCCGTCCCGCGGCGTCGGGCGTTAAATGCCCAAGTACGGGGCCGGCGCACGCGTGCGGGGGCGCCCGTGATCGTGGCGGGCCCCGGCCGAGGGCGGAGCGGACCCTCGAGCGAGGCGGGACTCGCTCGAGGGGGAGCGCGCCCTCGAGCGGGGCGGGGCCGCTCGAGGGAAGGGCGGCCCCTCGAGCGGGGGCGGTACTCGTTCGAGGAGGGAGTTGCCCCTCGAACGGGGCGGAGCCCGTTCGAGGCGGAGCTCGCCCTCGGGCGAGGCGGAGCCCGCTCGAGGGGTCTTCCTAGGCGGGCCGCCTTGGTGGGCCTCCGAGTCCTGGTTGCGTGGGCCGTGTCTGCGGGGTTAGTTTCTGCATGGTTAGGCTTAGCTTATATGGATGCGGGAATTTAAGTAGGGGTTCCCCCATTGTTTGAGGGGACCCCTAGGGCGGTCCCCGACACAACGAAACCCAAATACGTTAAGCCTAACCATGCAGTGTGGTGCCTAACCATGCGGGACACGGCCCACGGGGACTCCGACGGCCCATCGAGGCGGCCCACGAAAGGATCCCCTCGAACAAGGCTTCGCCCCGCTCGAGGGGCGCACCCCCCTTCGGGCGGGCACCCCTCGCTCGAGGGGTAGCATTTCCCTCGAGCGGGCTCCGCCTCGCTCGAGGGTACGCCCCGCCCTCGGCCGGGGTCCGCCACGCTCGAGGGTGCCCCTCACGCGTGCGCCGGCCCCGTACACGGGCATTTAACGCCCCGACGCCGCGGACGGAGCCATCATGCGCCGGGGCTCGCACCCCGGTGCCGCCGCACCTACTCCCCGGGGAGGAGCCCATCCCCGCCAGCGTGGGAGGGAAGCGTGCGGTGCGGCCGGTGTCGTCCCGTGACACCGTGCGCACGCCCTAGTACGGCTAACGCGCCGAGCCCTCGAAAGGGGGCCGGCGCACCCTCGATTCACTTTCTTGTGACCCTACGGGGGTTAGGTGGAGGCGCTAGGCCGGTGGACTGCCATCCCCGCCACCGTAACGGCGTGCGCCGCCGTACCCGCGCGCGTGCGTGCGCACGCCGGCCCTGTAGCAACGACTCTAGCCCCGTGAAGCGCGTCGGGAAGGAACGCCGTTCGACTATTCCCCGTACGCCGTACGGCCTCGCGTCGCACCTCCCTCGAGCCTATCGAGAGGACATCACCACCATCCGCTGCTCTCCAACCCTCGAACCGCCACCGTTTGGGTACAAGTCGAGCCATGATGACCGGATCGCCGCAAGGATTGCCCGGATGGCCGCCCATTCTCCAAAGATAGCACGTCGTGCTTCTCCACGTAGCTAGATAGCGCGGCATGCATGTAGTTCGCCCCCCCTTGATCTATAAAAGGGGGACGAACCCCCCAGCAGCAGGGGAAGGAAGGAGACACAGAACGGCGACACACTCAAGGCCATAGACCAAGAGCCCTTGACATACGCTGTGCACTCACTCTCTAATTCTCCCACAACATCTTCAGCCACTCCACTAGGGACTTGGAAGCCACGCTTCCTCTCCCGCCTCGCTTGTAGCAGCCCCACTACAGGCACCCCCGGTGCTGAGCAATATAGTGCCGTGAGCACACCCCTGCTGGACGTACGGCCCCCTCGGCCGGAACCAGGATAAAAACCCTGTGTCACTTGTTGCTTAGCATCAACCATTGAGGGATAGACCTCGGTGCTATCTACCGGTTAGTGTCGGGACACCGTTGACGGATAAAACTCGTATCCACCTACGATCCGCAAGCGTACGGACCTACACCTTTTTCACCACGGGATTCCCAAGGTTCTTGTCAATCCGCGGAGCAAGGGGATTACTAGCGCTTAACCAAGTACTAATCTAGTTGAATGGAAACCTTTGAAAGGGGTATTAATCTAAAGGTAAAGAAAATCTAACCTAAGTTATTCTAAGTTAAGTTGATCAAACAAATCTAGGGTTAAACTAGATGGCAAAGGGGTGAACACAAGAGAGTGAGCAAGAAAGATAAGCGTTCCCTCCCTAGGATCTAAGATAACATGGTATGCATCTACTACACGAAAGCGGTAAACCAATCTACGGGGGGTTGTGACCACGGTTTCGCCCTTTCCCTCCTCTCGTCTCGTCACTACGCGAAGGTATTCGTGACTAGACCTATGATGGACACGGTATGTTGATGGAATCTATGGGAGTAGCGGATATCATACGCCCGAAAAACATGGTAGCTAACCTTAATCATCAAAGCATCATCAACATGAAAACAATAGATTGAAACCACAAATCAAGTAGCGATCACATAGCATGTATCCATCTAATCCTAGGGATGAACGGAGACATTACCCCATCATCTTACACGGATTGAAGCACATAGGGGTGATGGAGACTCCGGAGAACGTCGTCGATGAAGATGGCGGCGATGGAGCTTGGGAACACCCCTAGGCCAACGGCTTGGAGTCCCTCCTCTTGCTTCCTTCTCTCCGCCGGCGTTGATCCTTGCGACGAGCTCATCAAACTCTCTCCCTCATCTTGCGGCGGCGGTTTTTCGGTGATTGGCGTCGGTAGGATGATTTGTTCGATGGGTCGGTCGACGGCGGCGGAGGGAATAAATAGATGAACACCTAGGGCAAAGGAGGGACCGAACCGACCCCGGAGTGGGCGCGGGGCGGTCGGCCCGGCCGGCCGCCCAGGGCCCACTTCGGCCGGTTCGGCCCCGGTTTCCTACCCGGTTGCTTCTCGCGTGATCCCTTATTCGTGTGCACTTGCATGTGGGCCTTTGACGTCGTTTCCTTCACGGTTAAGGCTTGAATCCTTGCTATGCAAGCTTCGCCGTTTTCTGGTTGAGTCCCTGAAGATTTGCACGTTGACGCTTCGGTCCTCGGGTCATTTGGAGTCATGTTCATCGCGTGTCTTGACTCTTGTCGGGCTTCATGATCTTCTTCCAAAGTGCTTGGTGAACTTATCCCGAAAGTCTCCTCATTAGCGTAGATTTCCTGCGTAAACAACAAACTCCAAAATCGACATGCAAGTGTGAACTTGTTATATCATTAGTATGCCTAGTGGCCGGTTAGTTGCAAATCATAATCGAAACCAATGTATAACAAGTACTCTAGGTTGACGGAAATTCACCGTCAACATCTCCCCCATGCTTAAACCTTGCTCGTCCTCGAGTAAGTAATCCTTGCTTAAAAGGGAAATCAGCATTGCCTTCCAATGTTATCCCTGCACTTAGTCATTCATGACGAGACAAATTGCTCTCTCTTAAAAATTTATTTTTAAGGTTCAAGTTGTGACCGGCTTCTTTTTCATTATGGAAGATCGACTAACAATAAAGAACAAGCCACATTTAACACGATGCTCTCAAACTTAAGTGAACTTCAAACCATTACCTTGTCACATGGAAGATTTTCAAAAAGATGCATATCCAACATAAGTGAAAATCTCTTGCAAGAGCTCATGGAACACTCATCTCATCAAGTCACTCAAGCCTATACTAGATTATTTTCAACCTACTCTACTCATATGTGATAATGGAAGGCTTATGTGGAGCTTGGAAGGTTAAAAACAATCCTAGCAAAACATACATCCGAAATATTGTCAAATTAAGAGAGAGATCTATTGGAATTACTGAGACTCGTCAAAAAGGCCATGGAAAATAAATGTTGGAAAGAGATAGGGATGAAACACACACATTTAGATAAGTGGACATGTGCAAGTAGCAAATGGATGATCCCGAGGCACGAGTGAAGTCCTCTTTATCGGATTGCGCATGGTTGGAAGATTTGAGTATGGATTTATCATCAAGGCACTTGAGAACTTATGAAGCAAAAAGAACCGAGGAGCATCTTTATTTTTTTCCTTATTTTATTTCCTTCTCATTTTTCTCTCTTTCTTTTTTTCACTTTATTCTTCCTATTTTTCTTACTTTTCTTTTCTTCTTATCATATTTTTTTTCATTTTTCATTTTTTTTCTTTTTTTTTCTTTTGCTCCTCAAAACTTTTTGCAACATAATACTTACATAGCATTTGTGTCAGAGAATGACTCCTCCCCCATGCTTGAACGATGCTCGTCCTCGAGCATAAAAAGAGGGGAAATGACTGCTAAAGTAAGTATAAATTCCATAATATTGCGGAATATTTGAATCTCCATCGAGAATTTTACTCCATACTCAAATTGGGTTGTGGACAAGGAGGTGATCACAAAAAGATGTTTTCGGTTTAGGGTGGATGCCCAGCGAAGTTTGTGAAATTTTCGATGTGAAAACCCACAATGCATGGACAAAAAGGCTAGCATGAAAAAGTTACACAAAGGAATGACCAGCTTCTTAGTCTCGAACCATAGAAATCAATCCTAATCCAACTCATCAAAACATATGTTTGCAATCTACGGGTTTTGTTATCATAAAACATATATGTATATGGCTTTGGTAGGTAGAACTTTGCAAGAGCATCACAAATTTGCAGATAGCATAAAAGTTAAGTTTTCATAAAAACAACAAGTTATCCGGCTATTCATAAACTTAAATCAAAGAGCAAAGATATGTATGTGGGTCTAGAGCATAGTCATTTCACCTCCACAAATAAAAGAGCCGGTATTTAAATTAATTTCAGATCATATTATAGAGAGCAATTAGCCAAGACATGTATAACTTCATGTAGGTAAAACAAAGCGGCAACTTTCATCGTCTTTCCGTAAGCATAGGCAATATAGAACATCGAGGTGAATACATGGTCATGCTCATCTATTGAAAGTAAAAAGAAACCTAGGTTGTCCTCCTAGTAGCCATTTTATTGTTTGAAGAGAAAAACAAAATGTTGCACCTAGTTGAGGTTGAAGGCATACTTACAAGCATTTGTGTTTGGAAAAGAGAAGGTCCATGGAGATGTTACCATCCTTTGTAATCCTTCGTTGCCTTCTTCCGGCATCTCCATGTATCGATGTGGCTCTTGCTTTTGTCTTTATTTATTAATGCTCCTAAACTTCTGAATTTGATCTTGTATGCTTAATGGAGTCATTGGTCACCCTCCTCTTCAATGTTGTCATCACCATCTCCTCTTTCTTGTTCTCATCATCTCCTTGCTGTCTCTTTTTCATGGATTTCCCCCTCTGTCCAGAACAGAACATATATCGAAATATAACTCTATTGAAAAGTTTAAGAAATTACCTTTCCAACATGTGGCATCGAAAACGGAGTTCAAACAAGGGAGCTATGTACGTTTTACTTCAGCGCTGTGTGCTGTCCAAAACTGATTTCAGGACGTGTTGCACTCAGTGATTCGGGCATAACCGCTTGTAGGAACCTCTGATTGTCTTGATTCTTGATTTGTTGGAATCGTAACTTCATGGGGCTTCTAAATATCCAAAAATATCTAGTGTTTTTCCTTCGAGACCATGCAGAATTTTGACAAGATTGGTGGCTTCTTGCGCATTGATCCCGAGATGTTAATGATCTTGATCATTCTATCTTCTAGAGTGTCATGTTGCACTTCCGTGTTGAAGATTCAGGGTCTCCCCCATGCTTAGCATTTTGCTAGTCATGGAAGAAGAAGACAAAGAACTTCTTATCCATCCTTAAATTTTCTTGTAGTGAGAGTCTTTATCTTGCCTGTAAGACGTTTTAAACGCACATTCTACCCCCAAAGTGACGGTTGGGAGTAGATAGAATTGCCAACAATCCAACAATGTCTCCTAAGATTCTTAACTTGTGGCATAATTAGTTTAATGAGGAATAAAAACCTAATGAGTGTACGTGGTGCAAGGTGTGTATGCACATGATAGGAAAGCATATAAACAAGACAATGTTTTCACCTAGTTCTAAACACCATGTTTACAACTAGGTTGCCGAATTTCTCCATAGCCATAAAGGTTTATATATCTAGGGTTAAAACACCATGTCTATCCCTAAATCAATAACTCTTATAGCACAAGAAAAATTAAGCGCATTGCAAAGCTTATAAACTGACCAAAGTAACATGAAAACATATGAAAAGCTAGCTAGGTTTATCGAACTTAATGATGATAGTCCGCAATCATGTTTAAGCACCACGTTTACACAAGATCACAAAAGGAAAATACTCATAATGCCTTATGAAGTATTAACATGGAAAATGAAGCATACATCATTAAGTATACAAAACAACCAAGCCAACTATGTGCAAAACATGTATACGCAAAGAAACATCATGTTGATAACAAAATGCAATGCATGCAAAAAAAATATGATCATGAACATGATGGTGGTTCTAAAAATAAAACTAAACTTATATTAATAACCACAAGTTGATCATCATAAGATGGTGCCATTTTTTTATTTTCTCTAAGACAGTAGTAAAAAAATAAAGAAACGGGTTGCCTCCCGAAAAGCGCTTCATTTAAAGTCATAGAGCTCGACTTTCTCACATACCTTCTTTTTGTTGCATAGCCATGGCCCTTCATGCAAGAAGAAAAGGTACCAATGCAGCTTTAATTTACTTCCCATGTTGTGCTTGATCACTTATAGAAGACTTGCCCAAAGCATCCTTTTGTTTCATCATTATCTCCTTCTTTATCATCCTTCGGTGCTGCCTTCACTCCATGATTTTTTTATGTCCAGAACAGAGAGTATACTCAAGATCTACTCCATTGCACAGTGCACAAAATTTCCTTTCCAACGAGTCTTTATTTGCTCAAATCGGACTCCGGACAAGAGAGTTACGTCCGTTTTACTTCGGCGATGAAATCTGTCCTGAAATTTCAGAACGCGCAACGCTCAATGTTTCCTCCATAACTCCTTGCACGGGTCTTCAAACTTGTTGGTTCTTGATGCGTTGGAATGGTAGTTTGATGGAGCTTCTGAATATCTCATTTTCTTCATTTGTACACCTCTGAACAAGCTCTCAAATTGATGAAGACAGCAGCATCCATCGCGGGATTCGGAGAGGTTGATGATTTATCTTGCAACTCTTTTAGGCATGACTTCTTTTTTTTCATTATTCAAGCCTGTCTACATGGTTAGTGAAAATCGGGCCTTTCCCGACATATGATTCTTTAAGGTCATTAGCTTGACCAAGCGCAAAGCATGATCGAGATTTACAAAACTTATTGTAAACATACGCGTCCATAATTAACACCACATGTGAATTGTAGCAACAAGTCAAGGTGTAAATAAAATAAGCATATGTTTCATGCATAGCACTTAGCTCATTATTAGGCAAAGGTTGTTTAGGTGTGAGATTAATTGGATCAAAAATAAATGTTTCCTCTTTTTCATTCTCAAGAAAATCTAGCCTATCAACATGATCACTATTGGAACAAGGCATAGACATTAAACTATCATTCATACTATTGGTTGAGCATGAGTATTTTAATTTATCAACATCAATACAAATAATATCTTGAGATTTCAGCGCGTACCTTAGCCTTAGAGATTTTTCAACAAGAGTGATATTTGGTTCATCAAGCGGTGTTGAAGGCGAATCTATCTCAACAAGTGTAGTTGCCTCTTCATCACCATCTTGCAATTTCTTCAACTCATCATGTGGAACATGTAATCCTTCAACTATGTACGCATTCATCTCTTCTTTGAAGTCTTCTTTATCAACCATATCTTCATCTTCAAAGACTTGTATGTTGCTTTCTTTATCTTCCATGTACCACATGTCGTCAAGATCGCTCATTGTTGATTCACTCTTTCCTTCATCCTTGAGTCCTTCCATGTCTTGATTTGCTAGTGTGTAGGCTTCAATAGCACACAAGCTATCATCTAGCTTGAGTCCTATCTCCTCCCATTTATCCTTTGAGTCACTAGGCTCATCACGGTTGTATTCTTCTCTCGCTCCTCGGCGGCCGAAGACGAAATCTTCTCCTCGTGGCTCTCGGTCGGGGGGCTATAAATAGCCCGATTGGCGGCTAGGGCAAAGGAGAGCACGTTTGGGCCCAAAATGGGCACGGGCCGACCGGACCGGGGCCGGCCGGCCCGGGCCCATTTTGGCCCGGCCCGTGGGCTCCTTTGTCCCACGTCGGTTCCCTTGCTTCCTGGATGTTTCCCCCTTCGCATGTAGGTCCATGTCGTCGGTTTCTCTCCGAATTGGACTCAACTCCTTGTCTTGCAAGATTCGAAGCACTTTCCCGGTCGGGCCCCGGAGTTTGTCGTCTTCTCGGATCGAGTCCCCCGCTTCTTGGAGTTAATTTTGCTTCATTGCATGACTTGTTCGAGACTTCAAGGTCTTGTCATGAGGTGCTTGATGAACTTATCCCGAAAGTCTTGCATTCAACACTAAAACCCCGCATAAACATTAAACTCCAAAACCGACATGCACACGTGAACTTGTTATACCACGGGGGTTAGTACCAATGGATAAGGTATAAAACTCATGCCAACACCGAAGGTAAACTCATGGCTAGGTTGACGGATTTTCACCGTCAACATCTCCCCCATGCTTAAACCTTGCTCGTCCTCGAGTAAGCCTTCGATGGATATCATCATTTGCTAAACAATGTTTAAACTTTGCACTTGATTACACATGAGAAAACATAATGCTCTCAAAATTTTAATTCATTAAAGTTCCATAATGTACTAGCCTTCATCTCTACGGAGGGTAGATTCTTATTAAGCTTATCCCACAAGTATTAACATGCTCACAAAGTTTTAAATGGATCTCGAATTTTTGAAATGAAGAACGAGATAAGAAAAGCTAAACCAAATTCACAAATTTAAATCATCTCATGTATTGCTCATAAACTCTCATCTCACTTGTCTCTCAAGCCTATATATTCTACTCCTTTCCCTCTCATATATATGTGGTAGGCTTTATATGGAGCTTTTGGGAAAGTTTAGTCCTAACAAGAATTTATAAATGAGGTGTTGTCATAACAAGACAAGCTTCTCATGGTCTTACCGAGACTCGTCAAAAAGGTCATTGGAAAATAATGTTAAATCAAGGAGGGGAAAGAGAAAAATACACACACTTTTAGATAGGTGGACATGTGCAAATGGCGGAGAGTGATCCCGAGGCACAAAAGAAGTCCTCGTTATCGGATTGCACATGGTTGGAAAATGAGAATGGATCTTTTTATCTTGAAGCCTTGAATGCACTCTTAGAGAACCGGGGAGTTCATTTTACGCACAAATATATTTTTTTTTCTTCTCTTTCTTATATTTCTCATTCTTTTCTTTCTTTCTTGTATATATATATTTTTTCTTTCTTCACCTTGGAAGTCATGTACATCGCCGAATTTTTTCTTTTCATCATTATATATATATTTTTTTTTAAAATACTCCCTTTTGAACTCTAAGGCAGCACCGTACCTACCCCCTCCCCCATGCTTAGACGTTGCTCGTCCTCGAGCAAAGAGGCGAAAAATAAGGTAGGTACCGGAGATATTTTCCTTGGAGAGATACTTGAAATCTTCAACGTTGGCACCGTCTTGCGATCTTCCTTGAATTGATGATCCATTCTCAATGATAGGTTGTGGTCAAGGAGGTAATCACAAAAAATGATATTTGGTTTAAGGATGGACATCCGGCGAAGTTTGTGAGACCACCGATGTGGGGGTACACAATGCACGGATAAAAGGCTAGCAAAAAGATAGATACGCAAAAACGGAATGACCAAAGCTTCTTAGTCTCGGGCCGGAGAAATCATGGCCTGCAATAACTCACTCAAAAATAAATCTTGTACACTAAGGTTTATGCACTCAAATATATATAAGGCTTTGGATAGGTAGAGCAACACACAAGTGATATTTGTGACAAGGTTAGCAATATTTTTGAGCATAAAAGACATCTTCAATCTATTCATAACTTGAGAGCACATAAAACACTATGGGTCTTTGTTTTAATCATAACCTCCGCTGAAAATTAAGCTAGTATTTAAATAAATTCAGATCTGTATTTTTAAGAGAGCACTAGGTTAAACATGCATAAATCAATTACAAAGATAAACAAAGCGGCAATTATAATCATATATCATCATGGCACAAACTTTGTAACTTTACCAAAGGTAAAAACTTGGTGGTGACATTATTCATGATGAAAATAAAAACTAAGATACATGCTGAAAATTAAACTAAAAACTGAAAATTAAAGCAAAACTGAAAATACTACGCAAACATAGGCGCATACAAGCTGAAAATTAAAGAAAAGGGGGTAAAGGAAAGATAACTAAAGCTCCTCCTCTCTCTAATCTTCCGCCGGTGGTTGATATTGAAAGTCTTGGTTGTTGTACCCTTACTTGTAATAGGAATGCACCACTCCTCCTATGAATTGTCCGATGGTGCTAGGTGAAGGTGTCCAAGCACATAAGCGACGTTTGCATTTCCTTCACCCATTTGGTTTGCATTGGTTTGGATGGCTGCAATAATTTGCATGATCCTTGCAGCGTATCCTCCAATGGTGGCCACATTTTGTTGTGGTTGAGGAAGATGTGCATATGGCTCCGCAAAGACTACGTTGGGCACCGCAAAAATGGTGGGGGTATGGCTGCACCACTCCCCCATGCTTGCATTGGTACACCACCGTAGTGATTTGGCGATGCCGGAATTTCTCCGAATGGTGGAACATAATTTTGTTGTGCACCTCCTTCTTGGGCCATAGAAGATCCTTCTCCTATAATTCTTTTCTTTTATTATTATTTTTTTTTTCTTCGCCGGCACAAGAAGTCCTTCCTCTAACCGATCTTCTTCCCCTTAAGAAAAGTCTTAATCTTCAATCCGGAAGGGGCAAATTTACCTAGGCCACTTGGAAGCCTCCTCTCTCATCTTCACTCTTATATTTTCCTTTCTTCATATATTCCTAGGGAAGTCCCGGGTAGGAGATGATTTGGGTTCCTTGTAATACCCGGTTTTAAAGAGATAGTCAACATGGAGAGGTAACAACCCGATCTCCCGAATCCGATGTTGCCACAACACCACCGGTTGATCATAGGTGAGTAGGGTTGATTGGCTGCGAGTAAATCCAATTCAACTCCGTGTTGGTTATCTATGTCTCTCTTATTCTCCCCAAAAATCCACTTGCACAAAAGTGACACACTTGGATGATGGGGTTCCGGATAGTATTTCTTCGTTGATGGTCTCTTCCCGTGATCATACTCCAAAAACCTTCCCATGTGCCTTAATGCACATACTTGTTCCGGAGCTCCCTTTTGAAAATAGGAGACACTCGCCCATGGGTCTACGATACTAGACATGCAATCGTTTCGAACATGAAAACCAATCGATCTATCGGGGTTTGTGTTGAATGGATCCAAGGAAGCATTGGAGCCCTACTCCCTTTATGGCATGGTTGCTAGCCTTAAGCATTAAAGTATTTTCAGCACAAGATGATAGATAGATAATCCAACAAAGTTCGATTACATCTCAAGACCGAATGCAACCCATGGATGAAAGGAGATTACCCCATCAAGTGCTAGAAATAGCATCGTTGATCAAGGTTACCCTTCCGACGGTGTCTTCCTTCTTCTCCACTTGTGGGCTCCCTCCAACGGAATGAGAGACTCAGGCACTCCTTCATCAAGGGTATACGCCATGGTCATGAAAATTTCCTAGGCGAATTCCTTGTGGGTGTTTGCCGACACTCCGCTAGAGAATTGCACCGGTGTCCCGTGTGAAACCCAATATGTGGAGAGCTTGGTCGTCGATGTCGGCGTTCGCTACAAACCTCTACTTAAGGCGAGCGAGCTTCTTCTCCTCCTCCGTCATGATGACATACCCCTCGGAATACCGCGGAGCATATGGAGGTGGAGCGGATGATCGTGTCTAGTGGCGAGGTTGGACAGGCGGCTCCTCCATATGTTATTGAGGTTTGGAAAACCTAATAAACGAGTTTCGTGTAGCCCTCATGCCACCAAGGAAAAGAGTGCGATTCCTCCTTGGCGGTGCCGTGTCCTCCTCCATACCCCGAGGAAGCTCGGAAACGAGTGCCTCCTCGAAAAGGTTGTCGATGATGGCTTAGACGACGATGATCCCTTCTTCTTTGGTGCAAAGGCTTGTAGTTTTCTTCCATGATTGCAGCACCCTCCCTCACAAATAAATATCCGGGGTTTTCACCCGGTAACAAGGTACACAAATATTATTTTGGAGTCTGGACTTTGAGTGGATTAAGGATGTGGATTTTTTTTTTCTTGAGCTATCAAGCTTGGGAAGGTTGGCTATGTCTACGGAGGTTTTGAGCACACAAACTTGAACACACAAACGAAGGAAGGAGAGGGAAGCTTGCTGCGAGAAAACGGGAGCCGGGGGGGGCTCCTTATGTAGGTGAGGCCGGCCTCGGTGCTCCTCCCCGCCTCGTCTTTCTTCCAAGCACGATCATTTCACCTCTCGCAACTTTCCCTGCTCGCGTGCTCTACGAGTTGCACCGCCCAAACGCTCTCGTCCACTCCTTGGTCCTTCCACTTGATGCTTCATGTTTTAGGTTATGTCCATGCTCCCTAGCTCCATTTGCTTCACATGCCACCATGAAATTCCTACAAAGTTGATGCTTGCTGCCCACCATGCTTGTCCTTTGCATGTGGAATTAGTGAAAGTTGATGAAAGGGAATCCAATGGTGCATGCATGATTACTAGATCGCCTCCATTAAGGTGTGTTTAAGGTTAACCACTCCTCTAATTCGAAATTTAAAATATTTTTCAGAGCCATGCAAGAGCTCGAACATAATTTTAGAGAAGTTTTTAAACCATTAAAAACAAATGCAAGTCGAAAATATTTTCTTTTTACGTCGATTTCGGTCTCACCGGTATAGTTTGCCTTCATTGGTTGAGAGCAGACATTTTCCCGGCTTGATCATGGGGGCATAGGTTTAGGTTCTAATTTTGGATAAATAAGAAAGATTTTGAATAAAACAAAATTAGAATAGGCTTAGAAAAATTCTAATCCTAGAGAAACCAAGGATAAGGATTTTTAAAACCAACCAAAAGCTTTGATTTCTAGGTTCACGCGAGTCCTACCACGTGCTGAATTTTATTAACACTTAAACATAAATCGTGGCTCTACTCGTGTGGTTTTAGCATGAAAAATAAGTCAACCTCAGCACCATAATGAGGGTGAAAGGTTGAGTTAAGGTTCTGAAATTATTTGGTTGAGGTTTCTCGAAAAGAAAAGAATCAAACAAGCACATAGGAGGGTTCATGCAAAGGGTTTATGATAAAGCAAACATTCAATCAAGAATTATGTCTCTAATATTGTTCAACCACTTCTAAGTCTAATGTCTTTGCGTAATAAAACTCAAAAACTAAATTATTAAAAAGACTCGAAAAACCTGGAATCGGGTTGTCCTCCCGGTAGCTTATTCTTGACTTGACGAAACGGGTTGCCTCCCGCCTAGCGCTTCGTTTATAGTCCATGGCTAGACTTCTTCACTTGATTACTCCGGATCAACGCTCTTTGCGGGCGTTGCAATCTTGGGTACCAACTTTGGCTTAGTCAATTTTTTTTTGGTCTTCACAAGCTGGCTTTGTCCTTTGGTCTTGACGGATGCAACAACTTCCTTGTGGCTCGGCATCTCGAACTCCGGTCCTTCGGTTGTGATCTTCATGGTCTCTAATGTGATCCTTCATCTCTCCCGAACGAGCTTGAGTAGCCTTCGCCGTCTTGGGACCTTGGAGTTGTCTCGGATATTCTTCTTTGTTACCCATCGGGCGCCGGCAAGTTGTCCCACTTGCGTCTAGCATCTTCATCACGATGAACACTTCACGTATAGAGCTTCCGACCTCCGTCACCTTGCCATCTAAATTCTTCAATACTTTCTCCATAGCCTCGAACTTAGTGACGGCGTCCTTGTTGATCTTAGCTTGCTCGTCCATCAAGTCCTTGAATTGTGCACAAAGAGAACCCAAAACTTGAATCGACGAACTTGCATTAAATCGGGGTTACCTTGGACATGGTCATACTCCACACACTCCTTGCATGAGGATCTTGCTTCGGCGGCCTTTAAGTGTTGAGCTTCTTTCTCCATCTCCATCTTCTCCATCCTCCTCTTAAGTAAACCGATATGCCACTCAAGGAATCCGACTCATATGCATTCGGCTCTCGCAATCGTCATGCGGATAGTTGAGACTTTGATCTTGAACGGCCTCCCGGCGTCTTGAAGGTTTATGATAGGTAGATCAACGATGTCCGGGTGCGCAGCGCTCCGGTGGTTGAGGTTGATCTTCCTTTGGACTTGGAGGTGGTGATTCCTTTGGAGATTTCGACGGTCCTTCGACTTCAACTTTTGAATCTAGGGTTTCCACCCCTTTAGCTTGTGTTGCATGTCACCTTTGCCCGTAAAGTTTTCCGGATCATCCACAAAAAAGTTTGGGTTTCTTGGAGAGGTAGCCAACCATCTCCGGTTAGGGTTAGCAATAAGCAAAGTATGCAAAAAAAAACTAGAAAACAAAACAAATCTATAAAGACTAGAGTTAGACAAACTAGATTAGATGTATTTTGAGGATGATCGAAATTTAGTAGATGCAAAAATAAAACAAAATCAGTACTGAAAATTACAAAAAAAAGCAATAAAAAATCAAATCTTGATCACTTGTTCCCCGGCAACGGCGCCAGAAAAAGGGGCTTGTTGACGGATAAAACTCGTATCCACCTACGATCCGCAAGCGTACGGACCTACACCTTTTTCACCACGGGATTCCCAAGGTTCTTGTCAATCCGCGGAGCAAGGGGATTACTAGCGCTTAACCAAGTACTAATCTAGTTGAATGGAAACCTTTGAAAGGGGTATTAATCTAAAGGTAAAGAAAATCTAACCTAAGTTATTCTAAGTTAAGTTGATCAAACAAATCTAGGGTTAAACTAGATGGCAAAGGGGTGAACACAAGAGAGTGAGCAAGAAAGATAAGCGTTCCCTCCCTAGGATCTAAGATAACATGGTATGCATCTACTACACGAAAGCGGTAAACCAATCTACAGGGGGTTGTGACCACGGTTTCGCCCTTTCCCTCCTCTCGTATCGTCACTACGCGAAGGTATTCGTGACTAGACCTATGATGGACACGGTATGTTGATGGAATCTATGGGAGTAGCGGATATCATACGCCCGAAAAACATGGTAGCTAACCTTAATCATCAAAGCATCATCAACATGAAAACAATAGATTGAAACCACAAATCAAGTAGCGATCACATAGCATGTATCCATCTAATCCTAGGGATGAACGGAGACATTACCCCATCATCTTACACGGATTGAAGCACATAGGGGTGATGGAGACTCCGGAGAACGTCGTCGATGAAGATGGCGGCGATGGAGCTTGGGAACACCCCTAGGCCAACGGCTTGGAGTCCTCCTCTTGCTTCCTCTCTCTCCGGCGTTGATCCTTGCGACGAGCTCATCTAACTCTCTCCCTCATCTTGCGGCGGCGGTTTTCTGGTGATTGGCGTCGGTAGGATGATTTGTTCGATGGGTCGGTCGACGGCGGCGGAGGGAATAAATAGACGAACACCTAGGGCAAAGGAGGGACCGAACCGACCCCGGAGTGGGCTGGGCCGGTCGGCCCAGGCCGGCCGGCCCAGGCCCACTTCGGCCCGGTTCGGCCCCGGTTTCCTCCCCGGTTGCTTCTCGCGTGATCCCTTATTCGTGTGCACTTGCATGTGGGCCTTTGACGTCGTTTCCTTCACGGTTAAGGCTTGAATCCTTGCTATGCAAGCTTCGCTGTTTTCTGGTTGAGTCCCTGAAGATTTGCACGTTGACGCTTCGGTCCTCGGGTCATTTGGAGTCATGTTCATCGCGTGTCTTGACTCTTGTCGGGCTTCATGATCTTCTTCCAAAGTGCTTGGTGAACTTATCCCGAAAGTCTCCTCATTAGCGTAGATTTCCTGCGTAAACAACAAACTCCAAAATCGACATGCAAGTGTGAACTTGTTATATCATTAGTATGCCTAGTGGCCGGTTAGTTGCAAATCATAATCGAAACCAATGTATAACAAGTACTCTAGGTTGACGGAAATTCACCGTCAACGGACACCGAGCAGTTGGCGCCCACCGTGGGGCAAGCGAGCGCCTAAGGTCATTTCGCCAACTCCCTCCATGGTGATCCGCACTGAGTACCGTGCTACACGCTACTGCATGGGTAGCTCGGACCCCCTCCCGGCCGGGTTCGAGATCCGCTTCGGGGACCTGAACTTTCAGGCCACGGGGAATGGCTATCTCATGCGCCTCACTAACCGTGAGGAACTCCGCGCGCGGCGTCAGGCCAGGTCTGCTCAGACCCCCGCCGCACGCACGACTCCGGCGCAGGCGCCCGCAGGCACGGAGGCCGCGGGTCCATCGACGCCACGACGCCGTCGTCGCTCGGGACAACGCTCGCGCCGGGCGCGATCCGAGCGGCGGCGGCCGAGCGCGCCGCCGCCCGGCCGCGGTGCGCCGACCATCACGACCGCCACCGCCCCGCGGGATAGCGCGCGGTCTCGGACCGCGCATCCCCATCGGGCCGCGTGGCGCTACGACGGCCTACAACGCCAACGTCAACACGACGATGCGCGGGGGTTCCGCCCGGCCGCCACGTCTTCGTCGCCAGGGACCCCGGCGCCTCGGCCAGCCAGATGAGTCATCCCTGGGCTCCGTCGACACGATGCCACCCGCCAACCGCCACGGATACGCGGAGTGGGACTTCTCCGGCGTGCCGGACCCAGTCGCGTTCCGGCGTTTCCTCGACGCCACGGACTACTGGTTTGGCTGCTCCGACGACTCCAGCACCGGGAGCTACGACCCCGCGCGGGAGTGTTACGCCGTCATCACCAACGACCCGGCTAACGCCGCGGCGCGGTGGGCACCGGAGACGGGGGAGGTCACGCCGCCCCCGGGGATCGCCGCGCGCCCGGCCGCGGGGCCAAGCGCTCCCGCCGGGGCCGACGTCGACGCTCACCGGTGGCCCAAGCCCGCGAGCTCGAGGCCAAGCTAGCGGAAGAGTACCGAACGGTGCGATCGCTCCGCGCCTCAATGGCGGGGAGGCCTCCGCGCGTGGCGAATGCGCACGGAGCCGGGCCGACATGTCCGCGACCGCATCAACACCGCCCCCAACGTCGAAAATGCGGACGTGCCCCCACGGGCGAGCCGAAGCTCGTCGCCGCCACGACGCCGGGCCGCGGGCTATGCCGGCACCCTCGACCCCCGAGGCTCGAGACATGCACCGCGAGGTGCAGACCCTCATCGAGCAAGCGGCCGTCCAACAGGCCGAGAGCTCGGCCTCACGCATCCGCCAACAAGGGGATGCGCGGGGGCGATGAAGCCGCACCGGGAGGCGAACCCTCGGTGCACGCGGGGCGACCCACCGAGCAAGGGCGCACGCCGGCCAAGGAACGACTCCTTGACGCACGCAGGCGCCGGACCGGCGACGCCCGCAACGTCATCAACGCCGGCGCACCGGCAAGGCGGACGCACGAGAGGCAAGGGGCTACCACCCTCGACGGGGTGGACGCTACGACGGCGGCGAGGACCGCTCCCCGACGCCGGAGCGCCCCGGGCACCCGCGTGTTTAGCCGGGAGATCCGAGCGGCGCATTCCCCCAACGCTTTCGCCAACCCTCGATGATCGTCAAGTACAACGGGGAGATGGACCCCCGCGTGTGGCTCAACGACTACCGCTTGGCTTGCCACCGGGCCGGGCCACCGGCCGACGAGGTCATCATCCGCAACTTGCCCCTACACCTTGGCGATGCGGCCCGACATGGCTCGAGCACCCGCCCGCCGGCCCGGATCCATAACCGGGACGACCTAGTCCACACGTTCGTGGGCAACTTCCGGGGCACATACGTGCGCCCGGGAACTCTTGGGACTCGCGCTCCGCACGCGAAGCCCGGCGAGTCGCCGCAGACTTCATACGGCGCTTCTCCAAGCGCCGCACGGAGCTCCCCGGCCGTGGCGCGGTCCGAAATCGTGCATGCCTTCCTCGAGGGCACCACGTGCCGGGATCTCGTGCGGGAGCCGGGACGCAGCCCCCGCCTGCGGACTCCAACGAGCCGTTCGACATCGCCACCGGCCTTCGCCTGCGGGGAGGAGGCCGTGGGGGCGATCTTCGACGGCAAAAAGGGCAAGCGCTCCGAGGACGCGCCCCGCGGAGGGCGGCAAGTCCAAGGAGCCGCACCGCAACGACAAGCGGGGCAAGAAGGGGGAAAAAGCCGCGCCGCGAGGCGCGCGAGCAGGGGCGCGACGGCGGCAACGCCGAGGCCCTCGCCGTCGACCCGCTCGACGGGGCCCTCGACCGGCCCCTCGAGGCCCGGGGGTGTTCGACGACATGCCGAAGAAGCCATGTCCCTACCACAAAACCCCGAGTGCATCACACCCTTGAGCAAGGCGACATGCTCAAGAAGTTCTATGGCCGCGCCGCCGCGAAGGAGGCGAGAGGCCAAGAAAGACGGAGGCGATGGCGACGCCGGCGGCTTCCCCCGCCGTCGAAAATGTGTTCCTCATCTTTGGGGGACCTACCGACGACATGTCGACCCGGCTAAGCGCAAGAAGGAGCGGCACGAAGTCCTCGCCGCGGAGAGGGCGCCTCCGGCCTTCCTCAATTGGTCGGAGGACGTCATCACCTTTAGCCGGGAAGACCACCCGAATCGCATCCCCAACCGGGCCGGCACCCGCCGGTGGTTGACCCCATCATCGGGAACGCCCGGTTCTCAAAAGTCCTCATGGACGGAGGCGTAGCCTCAACATCCTCTTCACGCATACATTACGCCCGATGGGGACCGGGTTGGACCGAGTGCGGCCCGAAGACGAAGCCGTTCCACGGCATCGCGCCCGCAAGCGGGTTCAACCCCTCGGGGCGCATCGACCTCGCCGGTCTGGTTTGGCACCCCTAAGAACTTCCGCAAGGAGACCCTCACCTTCGAGGTGGTGGGGTTCAAAGGGGCCTACCATGCTATCCTTGGGCGACCCTGTTACGCCAAATTCATGGCGGTCCCCAACTATACCTACCTGAAGATGAAGATGCCCGGGCCAAACGGCATCATCACCGTCGGGTCGTCCATCGAGCACGCATTCGACTGCGACGTCGAGTGCGTGGAGCACGCAGAGGCACTGGCGCTGGATGAAGCGCTGGTGAACACGCTGGAGAAGATGGTCAACGAGGACCTCAACTCCGCCGCCAAGCACGTCGGCACCTTCGAGGGCGCGGGAGCGGCACCAAAGGGGTCCCCCTCGACCCTTCAGCCCCCGAGGGCAAGGCGTTGAGGGTCAGCTCCACCCTCGACCCCAAATAGGAAGTAGTGCTCGTCGACTTCCTCCGCGCCAACGCCGACATCTTCGCGTGGAGCCCCTCGGACATGCCAGGCATCCCGAGGGAAGTCGCCGAGCACTCCCTTGACATCCTGCCAAACGCCCGCGCCGTGCGGCCGGCCGGGCCGCGCCGCTTCGACGAGGAGCGGCGACGGGCAATCGGAGCGGAGCTGCGGAAGCTCCTCGAGGCCGGATTCATCAAGGAAGTATTCCACCCTACGTGGCTAGCTAATCCCGTGCTTGTAAAGAAGAAGAATGGGAAGTGGCGGATGTGTGTAGACTACACTAGTCTTAATAAAGCATGTCCTAAAGTTCCTTTTCCTCTGCCACGCATAGATCAAATCGTTGATTCAACAGCTGGGTGCGAATTGCTCTGTTTCCTTGATGCCTATTCCGGGTACCACCAAATAAAAATGAAGGAGTCCGACCAGCTCGCGACTTCGTTCATTACACCGTTCGGGACGTTCTGCTACGTCACGATGCCGTTTGGCCTCAGAAACGCGGGTGCAACGTACCAGCGCTGCATGCAGCACGTTTTTGGGGATCACATCGGGCGGACGGTCGAAGCATACGTGGACGACATCGTCGTGAAGACCGAGAAGGCGGACGACCCGGTTGGCGACCTTGGCGTCGCGTTCGACCGCTACGGGCCAATGGGGTCAAGTTAAACCCCGAAAAATGTGTCTTTGGAGTGCCGCGAGGCATGCTCCCGGGGTACATTGTCTCCCAGCGGGGAATCGAGGCCAACCCTGAAAAGGTCGCGGCCCTCGAACGAATGGGTCCGATCCGGGACCTCAAAGGGGTGCAGAAGGTGTTGGGGTGCCTTGCCGCCTTGAGCCGCTTCATCTCGCGGCTCGGCGAGAAGGGCCTGCCCCTCTACCGCCTACTCAAGAAGCACGAGCGTTTCTCCTGGACCACCGAGGCCCAGGATGCGCTCGACAAGCTGAAGGCGTCTCTAACGCACGCCCCGATCCTCACGCCGCCGCAGGACGGCGAGCCCCTGCAGCTCTACGTGGCCGCGACCACCCAGGTGGTGAGCGCCGTGATCGTTGTGGAGCGCACGGAGGAAGGGCATGCCTTGCCTGTGCAGCGGCCAGTCTACTACATCAGCGAGGTCCTCTCGGACACGAAGACGCGCTACCCCCAGGTCCAGAAGTTGCTATACGCGGTAGTCCTTGCGCGGTGCAAGCTCCGCCACTACTTCGAGGCCCACCCCGTCACGGTGGTTTCCTCCTTTCCGCTAGGAGAAATCATCCGCAACCCCCGACACCGCGGGAAGGATCGCCAAGTGGTCCGTGGAGCTGATGGGCGAAACGCTCGCCTACGCCCCGCGCAAGGCTATCAAATCGCAAATCCTGGCGGATTTCGTCGCCGAGTGGACAGACACGCGGCCGCCACCCCCCACAAATCCGAGCGAGAGGCTGGACTCGCGTTCTTCGACGGCTCAGTGATGAAAACGGGAGCAGGCACGGGCCTGCTCTTCGTGTCACCCCTCGGGGAGCACATGCGCTACGCAAAGGCGCCTCCACTTCCCCGCGTCCAACAATATGGCCGAGTACGAGGTCCTTCTCTCGCGGCCTCAAAATCGCCATTGAGTTGGGTGTCAAGCGCCTCGACGTGCGAGGGGACTCGCAGCTCGTGATCGATCAAGTCATGAAGAACGCGAGCTGCCATGATGACAAGATGGAGGCCTACTGCAAGGCCGTGCGAGCCCTCGAGGACAAGTTCTACGGCATCGAGCTCAACCATGTGCCCCGAAGGTACAACGAAGAGGCGGACGAGCTCGCCAAGATCGCGTCCGGCGGATCACCCTCCCCCCGAACGTTTTCGCGCGTGACATCGCTCAACCCTCGGCCGCCTTCGAGCCCTACCCCTCAAATCATAACGAACCCCTGGGGCTCCCTCGAACCCGGCGGGTGCGGAGCCCATGGACGAGGACCCCTCGAACGAGGCGTACGTGCTCTCCCTCCTCGAGGGGTACGGCTCTCACGAAGCCGACGCGATGGACATCGAGCCGGCCCCCGTCCGGGCGGACCGGCGGGAGAAATACATTGCCCGGATCGCTCGAGGGGAACTCCCCGCGACCGGGCCGCGGCTAGGCGCATCGCTAGGATGGCTAAATCTTTTGCCTTCGTCGATGGCGAGCCGTACAAGCGCGCCGCCTCCGCATCCTACAGCGGTGCGTGCCCATCCCCGAGGGGCGCGAGCTCCTACGGGACATCCATGCGGGGATCTGTGGCCACCACGCCGCGCCCCGCACCCTCGTCGGCAACGCGTTCCGCCAAGGCTTTTATCGGCCTACCGCGGTCGCGGACGCCGGCCGAAATCGTACGCACCTGCGAAGGGTGCTAGTTCTACGCCCGCAAGTCCAACTTGCCCGCCCACGCCCTACGGACCATCCCCCGTCACATGGCCGTTCGCCGTGTGGGGGCCGGACATCGTCGGGCCCCCGCGGAAGGCGCCCGGGGGCTTCACCCACTTGCTGGTCGCAATCGACAAGTTCTCCAAGTGGGTGGAGGTGCGCCCCATCATGAATCTAAGGGCAGAGCAGGCGGTAACATTCTTCACCGACATCGTCTACCGCTTTGGAGTGCCAAACTCCATCATCACGGACAATGGGTCCCAGTTCACGGGCCGGAAGTTTTTGGAGTTCTGCGACAAGTTCCACATCCGCGTGGATTGGGCCGTGGCGCACCCACGGACCAACGGCCAAGTGGAACGTGCCAATGGCATGATCCTACAAGGCCTAAAACCCGAATTTTCGACCGGCTCAACAAATGCGGGGCGAAAATGGCTCCAAGAACTACCAGCGGTCGTGTGGAGCCTAAGGACCACCCCAAGCAGAGCCACCGGTTCACCCCATTTTTTCTAGTCCATGGCGCGGAGGCCGTCCTCCCCACGGATTTAGAATACGGGTCGCCCAAGGTTCGAGGCTATAACGAGGATGCTAACCAACGAGCCCGCGAGGACTCGCCGGGACGGCCCGGACGAGGCACGCCTCGTAGCCTTAATGCATTCCGCGAGGTATCAACGGTCCCTAAGACGCTACCAAGCACGCAAGATACGTCGACGGGATTTCGGCCGAGGGGGATGCGGTCCTAAGGCCGCGCCAAGATAACCGAGGGCGCCACAAGCTATCGCCCCCATGGGAGGGACCCTACGTCGTGGCGAAGGTACTCAAGCCGGAACATACAAGCCGGCCAACGAGGACGGTGAAGAGCTCACCAACGCTTGGAACATCCAACAGCCTACGTCGCTTCTACCCTTAGCTAGGATTTTCCAAATATCTTTGTTGTAAAAATCACATCGCCAACGCCCCGGTTGGCAATGACTATGTAAATACTTCAAGTCTAATGAAAAGGATAACTCGGCTTTCCCCTGAAACCCAAGTTACCCTCGGGGGCTACCGCGGGGGCATCCCCCCCAAAATGGTCCCATTTTTTCGCGCAAAAAACAAAACAACACGCGCTAAGTTTGTTTCCTACTTCAACCTCGAGCCACGATTCGAACGGGCGCAGGCGGCACGGCGGAAGGAGCGTGCGAGTCGGAGATAGCCTACGCCGCGTGGACATGGCCCTTCTCTCTCGCCTCCAACCCAAACGGGCCCCCGCGAAAATCAAACTCCCCTAACTAGAATCTACTCGGGAAGAAGGAGAAACAAAAAGCGTGATAAACAAACGACTTCATTTACAAGCAGATGCTCATGTTCATAAAACAACTTGTTTATTTACAAAAGGCCACGAGGCCGAATACCGATACACGTAAACAAAAAACGGGCCTAGCGCCCAAGCGCTTTCGGCGGGAGGAGGAGCGGCGGCGTCGGCGGCGTCCGGAAGAGGAACTCCTCGAAGGCCTCGGCGTGCGACCGGCGGCGTCGGCAGCCGAGCGCATCCACACGCTCCATGGCCACCTCGTCCTCGACGCCCTCGGGAACGATGTACCCCTCCGCCGGCGCCTCGAAGTTAACCTCGTAGTGGGATCGCACCACTCCGAGGGCCTTCTCGGACGCCCGGTGCAGCCGCCGGCGCATCCGCCCGGTGACATGGCCACCAAGAGCATGCAGACGGCCGGCCGGGAGGCCGCCGCCCGGGCCTCGCCCTCTTCGACGGCGCGGCGGTCTCGAGGGCCGCATCGCGCGGCTCCCGCAACTCGCTCGCAGGAATTGTAGGAAGCTCCGCCGCGCCTCGGCCCGCTCGGCCCGCATGCCCCGGGCGGTGCGCAAGCCCGGAAACGCCAAGGCAAGAAAGAAATCGAAAAAAAGGGAATGCGAGTTCCCAAATGAAAAACCAACAAAACAAGAGTCAAACAAAGTGGCTCACCTTCGACTTGCTTCCTCTCCATCTCGAGAGCGCGGCGCTCGGCCTCGACCGCCGGCTCGAGACGCTTGACGGTCTCGCCTTGCTCCCGAGGGATATCTCCCCGACCGGCGTTGGTGATGCCGAGCATAATCACCTCGCCCTCGGCCTCGGAGAGCTTGGCATCTCGAGCCGCCAAGGTCTTCTCGCGTCACCTCGTGGGCGGTGCGCTCCTCGCTCCCGTAGCCGCACGAACGTCGGTGAGGGCGGCCCCGCCCTCGCCGGGAGCCGTTCCTCGGCCCCTTGGCGGGCGGTGCTCTCTTGCGGGGAGCCGCTCCTCCGCGACGACGAGGGCCGCGGCCTTGGCGTCGAGGGCGGCCTTCGGTCGTCGGCCTCCTTGGCCCGCCGCTCCCGGCTCGCGCGCCCGCTCCTCGGCCACGGCGCCGCGCGCCCGCGCCCTCAAGCGACGAGCGAAGCTCCCGGCTTCGGCACGGACGGTCGCCACCTCCGCCTCCCGTTAGCGGCCGGCGTCCGCGTCTTCTCCAAGTCCTCGCGCGCGTGCCACGGCGCCTCATCACGATCGACGAGGGCCGCGCGCACCCGCTCGAGGCTCGAGCGGTGCGCCGTGTCTCGCCCCTCGAGCCCTCGGGCAGCTCGTCGAGCCGGGGCCGGGGCCCGCACGCCCGGCCCGGCTATCCGGGGGACCTGAGAGCGTCGGCAAGCGCGTCGAAAGCGCTGCACTGCTCCCGGAGCTGGTGGACCTCGGCGTTCACCCGGTCGAACGCATCGTACTTGTCGTGGGCGCGACGCTCGAGCTTCTGGCATCCACACACCGAGACCCGTAAGCACTATGGCACGAAAGCGCAAACGAAGACGAGAAGAAGAGAAAGGCAAGCGATGACACCCTACCCGAAAGACGCGCCATGCGGGGCCGCCGTGGACCCGCAACGCCTCGTTCGGCGCGCGGTTGAGCGTAGCGCCGTGGCTCCGAGCTCGCCCCCGAGCTCCCTGCTCCCCCACGGGCGTCGGCAAACGCCCGGGGATCATCGATGGCCCCCTCCACACCGCGGGGGGCGGCCGGCGTGGGAGGACGAGGCCTCGGCGCCGTGTCCTCGACCCCCCACCACCGAGGGTGACCCTCGCGCCGCCTCACGAGGGCCCCCTCCCGGGGCTCGGGGAAATTCGTGGGCCGCGCGGCCCACCGATCCCGCCCCCGGCGGCGGAGAGTCGTCCGAGACCTCCACCACCTCCGCTTGCGGGAATGCCGGCGGGCGCCGCCGCTCGTGCCGCCCTCCACCGGCGCCTCCGCTGCGTCTCCGCGGCCGCGGGCGCCGGCACGGCGCGCGCGCCACCACCCTCGGCCGCGCCTCTGCGCCCACGGGTGCCGCGGGTTGCTCCCGCTCCGCCTCCTCCACGGCCAACGCCCCCCGCGGCCGCGCCTCCACCACCGCCGCCGCCGCGGCCGCACCCCCCCGCGACGGCCGCTCCTCGGCCGACCGCCGGCGCGTGCCACGGCGGGGCCGATCCGTTGGCCGAGGCCTCGGGGTCCCGCCGCGCCCTCGCGAGCTCTCGCCCGCCGCCGCCGTGCTTGTCCCCGCCCGCGCGCCCTCGACGAGCGTCGCCGGGTGGGGATGGACGCGTCCGTCCTCAGCACCTTGGCAGGTGCGAGAGGAGGCACGGTTGGCACCACCCTGCGCAGGCGCGAACGGAGGGTTGGAACGCCTAATCATAAACTAATTAAACCGAGTGAAGCATCGAGCCCCTTACCTAGAGGAGGAAAAGGCACGCTTCCTCTTCCTCGAAGCCTCAGCGGATGAGGCCGGCGCGGCCGGCGCGCGCGCCGCCACATCTCCCCGACGGCGACGCCACGCGCGTGGGTGCGCCCCGCCCGCGCGCGGTCGCGCCCGATGACGCGCCTCCCGACGACGCCGGCGCGCGCGCGCGGTACGCTCGCCCCGCGTGCGGGGTGTGCCCGCCGGCCGCACTCCCCGACGACGTCGCCGCGCGCGTGGACGCGCATCCCCCGCGCGCGAGCACGCTCGATGCGCGCGCCGGCCGCTCTCGCCGTGCGCGCCCCCGACGAGCGCGGCCGGCGCCTCCGCGCGCGCGCGCCGCCCTCGATGTCGATGGCCGGCGGCGGGCGCCGTTGCGCCCGCCCCAAGCGATGCCGCCCTCGCCGCCGGGCCGGCTGCGCGACGGAGGCGCGGGCGCCACCGTCGGAGGGGCCCTCCCCCTCGGCCTCTTCCTCTTCGTCCTCCTCCGAGGATGAGAACTCCTCGTCCCCGGGGAGGAGAGCCCCGCCTCTTCACGCCGCCGATACTCCGCGGCCCGCCGGTCGCGGCGCGCTTGATGTCGCCTCGCGCGCTCCCTCTTGCGCGCCGCCCGCTCCTGGCTGCCGCCGCCGCGCCGCCCGCCAAGCGCGCGCGGGAGTCGGGGGTGGGCGGAACGGACTTGGCGATGGTGAAGTCCACCAGCTGCACGCAGAGCGACAATGGCGCGTCGGGGAAACGAAACAAGACCAAGAACCAAAACAAAATTAAGAGCCAAACTCACCAGCGGGCCGGTGGGGAGCATCTCGAGGTCCCATGGGGTCCGACCCGCGGCGGCGGCACCGGGTGTCGACGGCGCTCCGCGCCCGGGTGAGCGCGTACGGCCGCTCGAGGGGCGTCGGGAGCATCCGCGACCTCGCCAGGTCGACGGGATTGGCCGCCTCTGTCATCTCGAAGATGCAGAGCGGCCTCTCCATCAACGGCACGATCCGCCGGTGATGAAGGAAGGCGAGGACGCCCATCGCGTTCAGCCCCATCTTCGCCAGGCGCTGCAGCGCGGCCAGGACCGACTCCTGCCGCCTCCGATGCTGGGACGTAGACACCCCGTAGCCCCAAGAGTCAGGCCTCTCCTTGAACACCAGACCGGTGTAGGGGGAGGCCGGGCTCGGCGTTACGCAACTAGAACCATCCCCGCTCCCAGCCGGCGTTGTTCGTCGTCATGGTGCAGGGGATGTAGACGTCCTTGAATTGCCCCCGCAGGGCAAGCGACATCCCGCCGGCGCGCATCGCGCGGCGGGTCCCCGCTCCGTCGTGGGCCGCGTGATGAGCTCCGCGCGGAAAAGGTGTACCCGCAGCTCCCAATTGAGCGGGGACCCCCAGTACCCTTCGCGCATGCCCACGAATGTGGCCGCCGCGAGATCGCGTTGGGGGCAAAGTTGTGCGGCTCCACTCCGTAGTGGTGGCACATCGCCCGCATGAAGGTGCTCGGCCGGCGCGTTGAAGCCCCGCTCGTGGTAGCGGATGAAGCTCACCACGTAGCCCTCCGGCGGGTTGGGCTCGCGGTCCGCGGCCGGCGGCACGATCCACTCCGCCGGACGCCCGTCTTCATTGGCCGTCAAGCGGCCGGGGCCGACGACCAGCTCGCCAAGAGCCGGTGGCATCACCGTCGACCTCTCCCAAGCGTACGGCTCCGGGATCGTAAGGGGAAGCCGAGTCGGTGCCATGAGGAAGGATGAAGGAATGCGAGGACGGAGAACAAGGAACGGAAGAAAGGCTCTAACGGCGACACCGCGCGGTGGCAAGAGCTAGGCGAAGACGAAGGGGCGGGGACCGAAAATGGTGAGGCGTCAAGGTAAAAAACCGCCGTCTCCTCCACCCCCTCGCATTTATAAGCCGACGGGGCGAGCTCTCCGAGCGAATGCCCCGCTCGCATTAACCGGCAGGGAATCTTCCCTTCACGACGACGGACGGGCCCCACCATGACCGTAGCGGCCACATCACCGCGAGCGGGCCATCATCACGGCGAAGACCCGCAGGCTCGAGGTGAAGCCGTCACGTCCACCCGCCATGCCGCCCACTACGCGCGCGCGTGCGGCCGCGCACCTAAAAAAAACGCGCCCGCGCTGCAAAAAACGCAGCCTCGACTGCGAAGCATTTAATGACCGGGTCCCTTGCCAAGCAAGGAAAACCCTCGAGCGGGGCAAGCCTTCGGCTCGAAACGAAAACAACCCTCGATGGGATATCGACGTGAGAAGGTCACCCGGACCCCGCTTGATGTAAAGCAGGCACCGCGGGTACCCATGCCACGTAAGACCCTCGAGCGGGGCGAGCCCTCGGCTCAAAGCGAAGACAACCCTCGATGGGGTATCGACGTGAGAAGGTCACCCGGGACCTGCTTGATGTAAAGCAGGCACCGCGGGTACCCATGCCACGTAAGACCCTCGAGCGGGGCGAGCCCTCGGCTCAAAGCGAAGACAACCCTCGATGGGATATCGACGTGAGAAGGTCACCCGGGAGGCGCTTGACGTAAAGGTGCACCGCGGTACCCATGCCACGTAAGACCCTCGAGCGGGGCGAGCCCTCGGCTCAAAGCGAAGACAACCCTCGATGGGATATCGACGTGAGAAGGTCACCGGGACCGCTCGATGTAGAGCGAGCACCGCGGTACCCATGCCGCGTAAAACCCTCGAGCGGCGCGGCCCTCGGCTCAAAACGATGTCGGCCCTTGAAGGGACACCGACGTGAGAAGGTCGCCGGGACCTCGCTCGATGTAGAGCGAGGCACCACGGGTACCCATGCCACGTAAAACCCTCGAGCGGCGCGAGCCCTTGGCTCGAGACAATATCGATTCTCCAAGGAAGGGCACATACGCTGTGCTACCAACCGGCACCTCGAGGGCCGGCTCGCCCGTACCCCTCGATGGCCGCAAACGTGAAAAGACGGGGCCGCCCCGGGCGCCACCCCCGCACGGCCCTACTGATCAGAGGTCCGAAGCCTGACCCTCGACGGGTTCGAACGAGCGCCACGGATCGCGGAGTTAGGGACGACGAGGGCACGCGCATTCAAGCCGTTCCTCGAGCCCGTCGGCTCGAGGGTGCCCCACATGTCGTGTTCGAGAGCCGGCGAGGGCGCCTAGCCGGGGGGATCCCACCGAGGGAGAGCTTCCGCGCCCTCGGTCCCTATCGAACGGGACCGAGCCCCACCTAGCAAACCCACGCAAGTGCTTCCATGGACGTGTCTCCGACCGCGCGGCCTACCCTTATCGAACGGGGCATGGACGTCCACTTGAACCACCCGCTAGCGAGCTCGACGAGGAATCCGCAATCCGCGACCCGCTCGATGGGGGTTGCGGAAACCTCACCCTCCGTCCCGCGGAGGGACCGGCGAGGGCGCGTTAAAAAACAAGTCGCCAAGCTCTACCCGATCGCCTCGAACGGGCCAAGGCTCGGGGGGCTTGGCGCACGGCTACACCTCCTTGAAATTGCACCCACCGAGACAAGTGCGGCGGTGCGTGCACCCCCGAAGCCGCCGAAATACCGCCGATGCCGGTTGGCATATGTGCCACGCCTCTCTGACCAAAATTCTCGCGGTTAACCCCTGCAGGAGAACCCACACTCCCCGCGGGGCTTCGGGGCTAGACCCGCGGGTCCGCTGACGCGGCCCCACGGAAAGCGTTCGCAGAACAAGGAGGGAAGAACGTCCTATTAGTAGGTTCCAGCATCTGCGGGAGTCTCAATGGCAAACCCACAGATGCTCGGGGGCTACTGTCGGGGATTGCCCTAGGGGTCCCCTTAAACAATGGGGAAAGCCTCACTTAAAACCCGCAACGAAACCCAAATACGTTAAGCCTAACCATGCGGTGTGCCTAACCATGCGAGACACAGCCCACGGGGACTCCGACGCGCCCATCGGGGCGGCCCACGAAAGGATCCCCTCGAACAAGGCTTCGCCCGCTCGAGGCGCACCCCTTCGGGTGGGCACCCCCTCGCTCGAGTGGTAGCATTTCCCTCGAGCGGGCTCCGCCTCGCTCGAGGGTACGCCCCGCCCTCGGTCGGGGTCCGCCACGCTCGAGGGTGCCCCTCACGCGTGCGCCGGCCCCGTACACGGGCATTTAACGCCCCGACGCCGCGCAGACGGCGCCATCATGCGCCGGGGCTCGCACCCCGTGCCGCCGCACCTACTCCCAAGGGAGGAGCCCATCCCCGCCACCGTGGGAGGGACCGTGCGTGCGGCCGGTGTCAGTCCCGTGACACCGTGCGCACGCCCTAGTACGGCTAACGCGCCGAGCCCTCGAAAGGGGGCCGGCGCACCCTCGATTCACTTTCTTGTGACCCTACGGGGGTTAGGGTGGAGGCGCTAGGCCGGTGGACTGCCATCCCCGCACTTCGTAACGGCGTGCCCGCCGTACCCGCGCGGCGTGGGCGCACGCCGGCCCCGTAGCAACGACTCCGGCCCGTGAAGCGCGTCGGGAAGGAACGCCGTTCGACTTTTCCCTGTACGCCGCACGGCCCGCGTCGGCACCTCCCTCGAGCCTATCGGAGGACATCACCACCATCCGCTGCCCTCCTACCCTCGAACTGCCACTGTTCGGGTACAAGTCAGGCCATGATGACCGGATCGCTGCAAGGATCGCCTGGATGGCCGCCCATTCTCCAGCATAGCACGTCGTGCTTCTCCACGTAGCTAGATAGCGCGGCATGCATGTAGTTCGCCCCCCTTGATCTATAAAAGGGGGACGAACCCCCCAGCCGCAGGGGACGAAAAGAGACACAGAACAGCGACACACTCAAGGCCATAGACCAAGAGCCCTTGACATACGCTGTGCACTCACTCTCTAATTCTCCCACAACATCTTCAGCCACTCCACTAGGGTTGGAAGCCACGCTTCCTCTCCCGCCTCGCTTGTAGCAGCCCCACTACGGGCACCCTCGGGCTCGAGCAATATAGTGCCGTGAGCACACCCCCGCCGGACGTACGCCCCCCTCGGCCGGAACCAGGATAAAAACCCTGTGTCACTTGTTGCTTAGCATCAACCATTGAGGGATAGACCTCGGCGCTATCTACCGGTTAGTGTCGGGACCATATTCCGCACCGACACTTACTTCGGTAGTCGATTTTGTCCGACGACCCTCTCGTGAATATATTTCTCGCGAGAAAATCCACGGACACCGAGCCGGGACGGGGGACGAGCCCTCATCGGCGGAGGCGGGAGAAGCTGCGCCGCCCGTCGAGGAGGCCGCTCCCGAAGCCCAAGCCACGACCGAGCCCCCGGCTACCGAAGCGCCGCTGCCAGAGGCGGTCGTAGTCGAAGGTGAGTACCCTTCTTGAAGCCGCAGCTCCCGGGACGAGTAGTCGTAGGCACTGATGCGCGTGTCGTTTGCTGGCAGGCGCTGAAGGAGGTGACATCCCTGCAGGGGTGCCCATGCAGGAGTTGACACCGGAGGCCCCGCAGGCCGCGGGGAAGGAGCCCCCCGAGCCCGTGGGGGGAAGTCGTCGAGAAGACCGCCGGGGAGAGGCGGTCACCACGTCGCCGAGAGATTGCTCGGGAGGTGGCCGTCCGCTCCCCCGAGATCCAAGACGCGGAGCCTATCCGCTCGGCCGCCGATGACGGAGGCTACGTCGAGTAGCCGCAGCGGGATAGAACTTACGGCCGACGATCTCGTCGAGCCGGCAACGGTGGCCCGGCACCTAGAGGCGATCCGACGAGCCGAACCGGTGGATGAAGGTACATAGCCATAGCCTCCCGAGTAGTCAATCCTTTGCCGTTGAGTACTCTTCTTGACTTGAGCTTGTCTTGTGCAGGACGTCGCGGAGCGATCCCGCGAGAAGTCGAACTCCGCTGCGGGGTTACGGCGACACCGTGCTCCGAGCCGAGGCCCTGGAGGAGCAGCTCGTGAAGTCGCGGAAGCAAGCGGCCGCCATGCAGTCAAAACTCGACGCCGCCTTCGCCAAGTACCACAACGACGTGATGGAGTTGCAGGCGAAAGGCGACGACCTGGTGCGGAAGAACAAAGGCCTCCGCAACAAGAATAAAGGTATGTCCTTTGACTTGTCGGGTACTCGTTGGAAGTCGTGAAGCCTCGACCTCGTTGTTGTGTTTCCGTGTTGCGAGCTCGAAGGCCGGTGGAGTACCGAAGGCCTCGGAAGTCGGCATGAAGAACCTCTTCTACCGGGAGCAAGAAGCCCGCCGGGTACTTGAGCTCGACTACAAGGAGCTCGCCTTCGAGTGCGAGAAGCACATGGAGCCGCGGATTGCCTCGACAGAGATCTCGTCAACCTGCTACAAATCTTTGCGAAGTTGAATGAAGATTGCGAGGCGCTCCGGCCCAGCTCGAAGGACCTTGAAGAGGTCGCTCTCCCCGATCGCGAGGCTCCGGTGCCGCACCCGGCGGCCCCAAGATCGCTCCTCCGGCGGATCGACTTCGTGAAGCACCAAGCCGGCCGGCCGCCTACGTCAAGCACATGGCCAAGTCGATCCCAAAGCAAGTCCCGGCCTTCATGAAGTCGTACTTCTCGAAGGCTCCGGTGGAGGTGGTCGCGGCGGGGTAGCCGCCAACCGCTCGGATGAGCGCACGCGTAGCCGCCGGGAGCGAGATGGCTCCCATCGCGGAGCGAGGTAGCCAAGAAGCCGAACCTCCGGTAGCCCCGCATAGGTAGCTAGTAGCCATAGTTGTACGAGAAACACTTGTAATGAATTTGTTCATGTATCAATGAAATGAAATTTTCCAGCAATGAGTACTCGTAGTCGCGATCTCAGAGTGCGGAGCGCCCATCGTGGAGTAGGTGCGAGTAGTGGTACTCGACTTCAGTAGTCCCGTCGTAGGGAGTAGGCAGTAAATAAGTTGATGAACAATCAAACTTTATTACCGAAGAAGTACACACGGATGGCCGGGGCCGTAGTTACAAAGTAGTCGCTCGGACCGGAGGCCGCTTACGGCTAAGTAGCGCCCGGAGCGGGTAGCCGCTTGCGGCAAGTGATCCGTAGGTAGCCATGTAGGCCGGATCGCGGATCCGTAGGTAGCCGCGCGAGTCGGATCTTGGAGTATGGTCTCTTGGTAGACCGCTCGCTAGAGTCCTTGACGCTCGTCGCAGCCCAGGGTCCGTAGGTAGCCGCACGGGCCGGACCCCCGGAGGAGAGTAGTCCGAGGCCCGGAGCCGAGGACCGGAGGGGTCGCTTGCGGCGAGGGGGTGTTGATGTAGTCGATTGGACTTGAACCCCGGAGTAGTCGTGTAGACTAGGCGTAGAATCGACAAAGTTGGTCGACGTTCCACGAGTTGTTGACGTCTTCGCCTTCAAGTGTTTGGAGGCGGTAGGAACCCGCCCGGTCACCTTAGCCACGGTGAAGGGGCCTTCCGCGGGGAGCCGAGCTTGTGAAGTCCTTCCGTGTTCGGGATACGGCGGAGGACAAGATCTCCAACGTTGAAGGAGCGTTCCTTGACGTTGCGATCATGGTAGCGTCGGATACCCTCCAGGTACCTTGCTGATTGGACGAGGGCGGCGCAGCCGAGCTTCTTCGAGGCCGTCGATGTCAACTCGTCCGTCGTCTTCCGAGACGCCTTCGTCGTAGTGCTCCACCGCCGGCGAGTTCCATATGACGTCGGCGGGGAGGATGGCTTCGCAGCCGTAGACCGGAGAAGTAGGGGGGATTGCCCCGTTGGCTTGGATGGTTGAGTCCGCAGCCCCCAGAGTGCGTTGGGTAGTTCCTTGATCCACTTGCCCCCTTTGGAGTTAGCAGCGTCGTGTAGCCGCTTCTTGAGCGCGTCGAGCACCATCCCGTTGGCGCGCTCGACTTGCCCGTTGGCCCGTGGATGGGCGACTGAGACGTATCTGACGTCGATCCCGCTGTTCTCGCAGTACTCCCAGAACTGGTGGTTGTTGAAGTTGGATCCCGGTGTCCGTGATGATGCGGTGGGGTAGCCCATAGCGGTGTACGAGTTCATCCGGGAAGTCGAGTACTCGTCGGCCTTGGGGCATGTGGCCGGCTTGACCTCAATCCACTTGGTGAACTTGTCGATAGCCACCGGTACCACGTTGAATCCTCCTCGGCGCGGTTGGCGGTGGCCCAATCATGTCGAGCCCCCGGCGGGCAAAGGGCCGGGTTGGCGGTATGGTGACTAGCTTGTAGGGCGGGACATGTTGTCGCTTGGCGAAGTATCGACATCCTTGGCACCTTCGACGAGTTCTTCGGCGTCGCCTAGGGCCGTGGGCCGCAGAAAGCTCGCCGGAAAGCCTTGTCGACCAACGTGCGTGAAGACGCGTGGTTGCCGCAGACGCCCTTGTGGATCTCCTCCAAGATGTCCTTGCCTTCTTCGCGAGGGACGCACTTCATGAGTACTCCAGAAGATGCGCCCCGCTTGTAAAGCTTGTCGCCGACGAGGACGTAGGACTTGGCGCGGCGGACGAGTTGTTCGGCTGCGTTCTTGTCGGAGGGGACCTTCTGCTCGCTGAGGTAGTCGATGAAGGGTTGCCTCCAGTCCACGTCGATCATCATGACCTCCTGCCCAGCTGGTAGATGGGCTGGGACAGTGGTCGGTGGCGCCGGCTCCGGGATGGATGGCGCGTGAAGCTCATGGACGAAGACGCCCGCGGGTACTTGAGCGCGGGTGGATCCAAGCTTCGAGAGGACGTCCGCTGCAACGTTGTTGTCGCGGACGATGTGATGGAACTCGAGACCATAGAATTTGTTCTCGAGCTTGCGGACTTCTAGGCGATGGCGTCCATGTTCTCCTTGTTGCGGTCCCGGGACTTGTTGACTTGGTTGATGACCACCGCGGAGTCGCCATAGACTAGAAGCCGCTTGATGCCCGGTGAAGCCGCGAGGCGGAGCCCGTGTAGGAGGGCTTCATACTCGGCTTCATTGTTTGAGACCTTCCAGAAGATCGCGGGACGTACTTGAGTTGTTCGCCCGTTGGAGAGATCGGGGAGTACCCCCGCGCTGCGCCCTCGAGGTTGAGTGAGCCGTCAAAGTACATCACCCAATGCTCGGTCGCACGGTGGAAGTAGGTAGCCGGTTCTCCCGCCACTGCGCCATGAAGTCGACTAGTGCTCGCGACTTGATGGCGGTGCGTGGCTTGAAGTCGATGGTGAGGGCGCCGAGCTCGACGGCCCCACTTGGAGATTCTTCCGGTGGCGTCTTGGTTCCTCGGGGATGTCGCCGAGCGGGTAGTCGGTGACGACGGAGACCGAGTACTCCCGGAAGTAGTGTCGTAGCTTCCGCGAGGTGATGAGTAGAGCGTACGGGGAGCTTCGCACGGGCCGGTAGCGAGCCTTGGACTCGATAGAACCTCGCCGACGAAGTAGACCGGGCGCCCGGACCGGGTAGGCGTGGCCGTCTTCCCCGCCGCTCGACCACGATGGCGAGACCGACCACGTGAGTAGTCGCAGCTAGGTAGAGCAAGAATCGCTCGCCCTTGTGAGGAGTCGTGAGGATTGGAGGCTTTGACGAGAAGTCCTTGAGGCCGGGCAAGGGCTTGATCCGCCTACGGAGTCCACACGAACTTCTCGTGGTGCTTGAGTAGTTTGAAGAAGGGGAGGCCCCGTTCTCCTAGCCTCGAGATGAATCGGTCGGTGCCGCCATGCACCCCGTCGGCTTACGGACGTCTTTGATGCTCGTTGGAGCTTTCATGCTGGTGATGGCGGAGATCTTCTCGGGGGTTGGCTTCGATGCCGCGGCCGATGATGAAGCCGAGTAGTTTGCCCGAAGGGACGCCGAAGACGCACTTGTTCGGGTTGAGCTTCCGGCGGTACTCGCGTAGCGATGCGAAGGTCTCTTCAAGGTCGTCGATGAGGGTACTAGAGTCCCCTGGTTTTGACAACCACGTCGTCCACGTAAGCCTCGACGTTCTTGTTGAGTTGCCACTTGAAGCGTGCCTGGATGGCCCGTTGGTATGTAGCGCCGGCGTTCTTCAACCCGAATGACATGGTCGTGTAGCGCGCACGCGCCAAACGGGGTGATGAACGCGGTCTTCTCCCCGGTCTTCCTCCTTGATTGTGATCCGGTGGTACCCGGAGTAGCGATCGAGGAAGCGAGAGCAGTCGCAGCCCCCGCCGTGGGGTCGATGACTTGATCAATCCGCGGCAACCCGAAGGGGTCCTTGGGGCAGTGCTTGTTGAGGTCGGTGTAGTCGACGCACATCCTCCACTCGTTTGAGTTCTTCTTGCGGACGAGGACGGGGTTGGCAAGCCACTCAGGATGGAAGACTTCTCTGATGAAGTCGGCTGCGAGTAGCTTGGTGAGCTCCTTCTTGATGGCGTCCCGTCTGTCGTCGGCAAAGCGTCGGAGGTGTTGTCGCTTAGGGGTGGCCTTTGGGTCGACGTTAAGGCAGTGCTCAATCAGCTCCCTGGGCACTCCTGGCATGTCCGCTGGCTTCCACGCGAAGATGTCGCGGTTAGCCCGAAGGAAGCTGATGAGCGCGTCTTCCTATTTGGGGTCGAGGCCGGCCCCGATGGTGGTGGTCTTGCTGGGGTCGCTTGTTCTGAGGTCGACCGTCCTGACGAGTACCTCCTCAGGTGGCTGAGGCTTGTTGGCGCTGTCAGACTTCTCAGGGATGTCGAGTTCGCTCGTAGCGAGCTTCTTCGACGCGGCGTAGACTTCCATCATCGCATTGGGTACTTGGTTCGTGGAAGCGATCACCACGGCCTCTGTATCGCAGTCGTGGGAGATCTTCAAGTCCCCTTGGAGGGAGAGTACGCCGGCTGGACTTGGCATCTTGAGTACCAAGTAGGTGTAGTGGGGCACCGCCATGAACTTGGCGATGGCCGGTCGCCGAGGATGGCGTGGTAAGAGGTCACGAAATCCGCGACCTCGAACTTGATGTACTCGGTGCGGTAGTTGTCTCGAGACGCCCCGAAGGTAACTGGCAGTACCACTGAGCCCAGTGGGATAGCCGCGTTGCCTAGGACGATGCCGTAGAAGGGCGTGCTGCTCTTGGTGAGCATGGGGGTGATGTCGAGCTTCATTTTCTTCAAGGTTTTGGTGAAAAGGACGTTGAGCCCGCTTCCACCGTCGATGAGCACCTTGTTGAGCTTGGAGCCCGCCACAGTTGGCTTCAGGACGAGGGGAAACCGTCCTGGTTCGGAGAAGTTGGTTCATTGATCCGCGCGGGAAAAGGTGATGGGTACCTCCGACCACCTGAGAGGGGTCGGAACCGCTGGCTCAATGGACATCACTTCACGACGGGTAGCCTTCTGCTCCCGCTCGCCGGGGCGATCCGCCGAAGAGGACGTTGACGGTCTTCTCGGGTTCTTGGAAGTCGTCATTGTCGCCGTCCTTCTTCTTGCCCTTTTGGTCGTGAGGGTGCGGTGGCTCGCGTATCCTTGAGTGCATGCCCGAGCCGGTAGCATTGTTCGGTAGTGTGGTTGCCGTTTGGATGCCACGGGCACTTCTCCTTTAGCGGGGTCTTTGAACCCGCCGAGTTCTTTTTCGAGTTCCCTTTCGCGGGGGCGCTGGATAGCCGCGACGGTGTTGTCCGGCTTGCGCTTGCGATTGGGACCTGAGTAGTAGTAGTTGTTGTTGTTGTTGTTGTTGTTGTTGTTGTTGTTGCGGCCGCCTTGGTTTGCATTGCTGCCGCTGCCGCCGCCCGGTTCTCGCTTGGACTTGCCGCGGATGGCGTCGTACTTGGTGTTGGCCTTGTCCTCTTCATCCGCCCGGACGTGATCATGTCCTTCGGGTGGGAGATGGACTGGGGCGGCGACGACCGAAGTCCTCGAAGGTGCGGCGATGGTAGAGGCCGTCCTGGAAGAGGTCGATGACCTCCTTGTCGGTGACGTCGACGACGGTAGCGCGCTTGTCGAAAAAGCGGCGCATGTACTTGCGGAGGGTCTCGCCTCGTTCCTCGTTGATCATGGCCGGGTCCATGCGAGTACCCGAACGGCCCATGGCGCCCGCGAAGTTGCTAGTGAAGCTCGCTCCTTCGGTGGTCCCACTTGTCGATCGAGTGCTTGTCCGGCGACTCGAGCCATGTGAGTGGTGCTTGGTCCGGACGAAGGGGAAGTAGAGGCATTTGGTGTCGCTGTTGCCGCCAGCGTTCTCGATGGAGAGGGCGTAGCATCGGAGCCACTGGATAGGATCCTGCTTCGCGTCGTACTTGGTGATCCCCAAAGGTTTGAACTTGTCGGGGAGGAGCAGGTTGCGAAGTCGAGGTGAGAAGGCGGGGAAGCCGTCGCCCTCAGCGGCGGTGGTCGACTTCTTCCCGCCGCGGCTCCTCAATCTTCTGGCGGGCGTCGTACCCGCCGTGCGAGGCGCCAGAGGCGTGGCTGTTCGCGTGGCCTCGGCCGCCGCGACCGCCGCCGCCTCCCGGCCCTTCTTGTTGGCCCCGTGGTTGGAGGCCGCCGCCGCCATCGGGGTCGTTGCCACCGCCACCGGCCGGAGCGCGGTGTGGGACAACTTCTCGGTTGCCTTGGTCTTGCGGTGAAGGTTCGCCGGCGTTGGAGCGGCGGCGGTTTGGATCGGTTGGGATGTCGGCTCGAGTACGGTTGGGGCCGCATTGGCGCTCGCGACTAGTAGCTTCGTTGTCGCGGGGGTTTAGCCGGAGGAGGTTGACCGACTCGTTGTCGACCCGCATGAAGTAAGCGTCTTCGGCGAGCTTGGCGATGACCTCTCCCGGCGCGTATACCCCGAGCTCGTCGTGCGATCGCTGTGATCGACATGAGGCACTGCTCGGGGGTGGTGTGTACTCTGCTCTCGACCGCCTCGAGAGCTTCCGCAAGGTTGCGGATGGGAAGGTTGTCTCTGAGCCGCCGGCGTCGTTCGCTGCGCTTCCTGTTGCGTTCGCGCCGAGCGTCCCTGTTAGCAACGGTCTCATCTGCGGGTGCATTAGCAGACAGCTCGTCTGCGGAGATGTCCTCCAGGTATCTGTCCTCAGCTGTGCCTGAAGGTCCCGGGGTGTCGCCAGCAGCCATGAAGACTTGGCGATCTGGGGTGCCAAGGCTGGACTCAGAGGGTGCCACCTCAATTGGTGTGTTGGAGTCAGCCCGGGCTAGCGGTGTTCCATCCTGGAACGGTAGCGAGTCGATGTACGCGACTTAGCGCGAGTCCTCCTTTGCCAGGTCAGCAGGCTTGTGATCAGGCCAGTAGACGTATCTCCCGGCCGGCGTGGATTTTATAACCAGCCCCGAGGCTGGCCCTGACAAGGGAAGCTCAGTAGGGTCGTCCTCGGACTCGGAGTCCTCAGGGTCCGACCCGAAGTCGAACTCGTAGTCCGGGTTCGAGTAGAACTCGGAGAGAGGGCTGGAGTCCGAAGCGCGGTTGGGGACGGCGTCGGAGTCCGAGTTGTACTCGGGTACGGGCTCCTTGCCGGCCCGGCGCGAAGTGGGAGCCCCTGTGCGGGCCCGGCTGAGGGTGCAGGGGCCGCATGCGGGGGACTCGAGTGGTGAGGTGGCCGCCTGCGATGGCTGAACAGCCGGCTCGCAAGCGATGGCCCATGGCGACGTCGGGTTCGAGTTGGAGACGGACTCGAGCTCGAAGTCAGCGTGGAGGTTGGAGAGCGAAATTTCGGGAAGCGTCACAAGGCCCGTCCTCGAGTCGGGCTGCATGATCGGGCGGCGCCGGGAAGGAGTCCGCACCATCGGCGGTGCGGACCCGGGCGCCAAAGACGAAGGTGTCGACACGGTTGAAGGCGACAGGTTGGCTTGAAGTAGACGGAAGCCGTCGAGTTCGCCATGTGATCTCGAGCGAGAGCCCCTACGGCGCGCCGGTGTCGGTGTTTTAGACCGGCAACCTACTACGGGGAGTACCCGAAGTAGATGATTGTGACTCGCCGAGATCGGTAACTCGAAGGAAGAGACACGTGGCACACAATTTAGGCGGGTTCGGGCCGCGAGGTGCGTAATACCCTACGTCCCGTATGTTGCGTAGCTCGGGATTGATAGGGCACGGTTACAAGATGGTGCAATGGTGCGCCGTGAGTTGTATGAGAGGAGATTGGATGAGGGGATCGGTCCCTCGCCTCGCCTTATATAGTCCGGGAGGCGGGGTTACAAGTCGGAGTAGGGAGAGAGTACTAGTCGAGTACGTCTAGGAGTCCTCTATACGGTGCGGAACATGTACGGCTCCCTAACCGAGTACTACTCCGTGTAGTCCTTGTGCTCCACGCCTTCGGGTGCCGTGTAGCGCAAGCCGAGTAGTCCCGGGGGCCCACCGAGTAGTCGGTCCCGGCACCCACCGAGGTAGTGGGCCCGGGGAGGTCCATACGACACACCGAGACCCACAAAATTTGTTTGAGAATTTTTGGAATTTTCGTGAATTTCTAGGGATTTTCTAAGGCCGTGGACCGATCCGCAAATAAACTAAGTTACGGTTCCTTGCAAATATGCCCCTGGATTCACATCCATGCCCTCGGCGGCGGCGGGAGGGCTCGCCGGCGGTGATGTGGGGCCCGACCACGACAACAAGCGGCACCATGATGAAATTGAGCTCACCACGGTCCTATTGGCGGTGGTGGCGAAGGTGGAACGTGCTCGGCCGACGGCACACGGCGGCGGCCGGCGGCGGCGCTCGGGGCGGCTCGGTGTACTGCGGTGTGGAGGCCAAATTGGCGCGAACGAGTGCGCTTGCGAGCTTGCCTGAGTGCTAAGGGACCTAGCGACGTGCTTGGACGGCGGCGAGCGCGAGCCAGGAGAGCTAGCACTAGCGGCGGCGGGATGGCGGCGGCAATGGCGGCGGGAGGCACGGGTGGCGCGCGGGAGGGGCGCGAGGGGGGGGGTTAAGTAGGCGCGCGGGCACCGGCGGACGAGTGGGTGACGCGCGCGGGATGCCCTCCGTGCTACGCGCGCGTCGAGGGCGCGCGCGTACGGCCGCGACGCCGCCGACGGACCGCCGGTCCGTGGCGCGCGCGCGCGCGTACGGCGCGCGTGCCTCGTGGCACCTCGGGACGGGGGCACCTAGGGGCGCGTGGCATCGGGACGGAGCACGGCGTGGACGCCGAGGCCTCGGGCGGCGCGGGCACGGGCACCGGGGCAAGGCCGGCGGCGAGCGGCGACGGCGGCGCACGGCGCGCGCGACGCCGGGGCGCGCGACGCGCTCCGGCTGCGGCCGTGCCGCTGGTGCATGCTTTGAGTCGATTTTTCTCAAAATTTTCAAACGAACCGGACCAAGTGATGAATACCAAAGTTGTAGATCTAGGTACCGGCTATAACTTTTACAAAGACTGTATAGGGTTTTGTTGCCTAGATTTGAATGCGTGGAAGTGCCAACTTTGAATGTCGGCATGTGCTTGCCAACAGGTGATCTACGGCTTGCAAGGGCTTTTTCACAATTTTCCCCTCCAAATCCGCAATGCCACTCTACATGAAAGTTGTGTCCCTCAACAAGACCTACAACTTTCCCAAAGGTAGAATTTTAAGTATTTAGGTGAAATTTGGGGAACGCGGCAAAAGTTCGCGGACACCTGTGGACATGGGATGGCAAGGGGGTTTGACCCACCCTTTGACCATGGGTTGGCCCCACAAATGTTTTAACTATTCACTAGGGTCACTAGGGGTGTGTTAAGGAGTTTTCATGGGTGAGGGCCCGGAGTTGACCTAGGGTTGACCATTGGCCGGCTAATCGTGTCATTAGCGTTAAAGACGGTAATTAAAAACCTGGGGCGTCACGGCCTACCCCCTTAAAGGAATCTCGTCCCGAGATTCGATTTGACCACGAAGAGATGGGGAAAAGGACTCTTGTTTCGGGATTGGAGGAAGCCCGGTACTTGGTGTTAAGATAATCCTCCGTCTCCCATGTAGCTTCTTCTTCCGTGTGATGGCTCCATTGGATCTTGTACATTCGCACGGTTTGCCTCCGGTCTTTCGCTCTTTTTGATCTAGTACCTTTAAGGGATGCTCGACGAGCGAGAAATCCGCTCGATCCAAGCATTAGCTTCGTGATGATCTCGTTCTCCGAACAGGCATTCCTTTCTTCAACCGAGTTACATGGAACACATTGTGAACCGCGGAAAACCGTTCCGCAATTGAATACGGTAGGCCACGGGTCCACATACTTCTTTTACTTCGTAGGGTCCAATGTAGCGCGGGGCTAACTTTCCTTTGACTCCGAACCTTTGCACACCTTTGGTGGGGGATACCTTCAAATATACATGATCTCCCACTTCAAAGTGTCGAGGTGCGGTTCCCTTATCATGGTAACTCTTTTGTCTCATCTGGGCCATCTTCAAATTTTCTCTTATCACTTGTACCTTCTCTTCGGCCTCTTTAACTAACTCTGGTCCAAAGAGTGTTCTTTCTCCTGCTTCTGACCAATTCAGTGGGGTGCGGCATTCGCGTCCGTATAAAGCATCGAACGGTGCCATTTTCAAGCCGGCTCGATAGCCGTTATTGTAGGAGAACTCTCGCTAAGGACAAGCACTTGTCCCAACTCTTGTCAAAGTGCAAGATGCTTGCTCTCAACATGTCCTCTAGAATTTGGTTTATCCTCTCCGCCCGACCATCGGTCCGGGGATGATAATCGGAACTTCGGAGTAGCCGAGTTCCCAAACACTCATGCAATTGCTCCCAAAAACGGGCTACAAACCGAGTTCCTCTATCGAGATTATAGTCTTTGGGACTCCATGCGGACGAACTACATGGTCCACGTACAACTCGCATACTTGTTGCACGGAGTAAGTGGTGTGAACGGTAATGAAGTGAGCAGTCTTGGTGAGTCTATCCATGATTACCCAAATAGAATCTTTCTTCCTAGGGGTCGGGGGTAAACCCACAATAAAATCCATACTAATGTCGTCCCATTTCCACATAGGTATCGACGGAGGTTGGAGTACTCCCGCCGATTTCAAATGACTTGCTTTCATCCGGTGGCAAGTATCGCACTCGGCTACATACTTGGCTACATCCACCTTCATGTTAGACAACCAAAAGTTCGCTTTAGATCTTGGTACATCTTGGTACTACGGGATGGATAGAGAACTTGGACTTGTGAGCTTCATCTAGGATGATCTTCTTGATTTCCGGGTCAACGGGGACCACCGGACGTTTTCCAAACCGGACCACACCTTGGTGATCTTGCTGAAAACAAGTGTACTTTGGGTCTCCTTCCACTATTTTCTCGCCTTTCGATGGTTTGGATATTCGCATCATTGCGGCGGGGCGGTGACAATTCCGTCATAAAGTCTTGACTCGCCGTCAAGGCATAAAGAATTCCCCTGCGGTACCACTTCTAGGGCCGAGCTTTCTCATTTCTTCACACGGGGGTTCACCGAGCGGCTCTAACTCTAGGTGGTTGCAATGATCCTTGCGGCTAAGGGCATCCGCAACAACGTTTGCTTTGCCGGGGTGATAGTGCACTTCTAGGTCATAATCCTTGATCAACTCAAGCCATCTTCTCTCGTCTCATATTCAATTCGACCGGGTGAAGATATATTTGAGGCTCTTGTGATCGGTGAAGATATTGCAATGATTTCCCATTAGATAATGTCTCCATATCTTGAGGGCATGAACCACGGCGGCTAGTTCAAGATCGTGAGTAGGATAGTTGAGCTCATGGGGTCTAAGGGCTCGTGAAGCATAGGCAATGACACATCCAAGACCGGTGCCCGATGCGTCACGGAAGACTTCGAACGGTTTGGAATTATCGGGTTGAGCTAGCACTGGGGCTGAAGTTAGATGTTGTCTGAGGGTGTGAAAAGCTTTCTCACATGCTTTACTCCACACGAATTTCACTCCCTTTTTGAGTAATTCGGTCATGGGTTTTGCGATTCGAGAAAAGTCAGGAATGAATCGACGGTAATATCCCGCCAATCCTAGGAAAGCTGCGGATTTGATGTACGGATTTGGGTGGTTTCCAATCCATCACCTCCTGAACTTTGCTAGGATCTACGGAGATACCATCGTGGGAAATGGTGTGCCCCAAGAATTTGACACTTTTCAACCAGAATTCGCATTTGGAGAATTTAGCATAAAGCTGATGATCTCGCAAACGCTGAAGGACAACTCGGAGATGGTTGGCGTGATCTTCCTCGCTCTTAGAATAGATGAGGATATCATCGATGAAGACTACGACAAATTTATCGAGCTCCGTCATGAATACGGAGTTCATGAGGTACATGAAGTAGGCAGGCGCATTAGTGAGTCCGAAGGACATGACCAAGAACTCGTAAAGACCATAACGAGTGGAAAAAGCGGTTTTAGGAATGTCGCACGGTCGAATCTTGATTTGGTGGTAGCGGAACGAAGGTCGATCTTAGAGAAGACTTTGGCACCACCAATTGATCAAACAGAACATCAATTCGAGGAAGTGGGTATTTGTTTTTGATAGTGACTGCGTTGAGCGGTCGATAATCTACGCACATCCTCAAGCTACCATCTTTCTTTTTGACAAAGAGAGCGGGGGCAACCCCAAGGAGAAGAGCTTGGGCGAATGTAACCCTTATCTAACAAGTTCTTGGAGTTGGGTTTTTAGCTCGGCTAACTCTTTGGGTGGCATGCGATAAGGTCTTTTGGAAATGGGTGCGGTACCGGGTTGGAGTTCGATCACAAACTCGACATCTCTGTCTGGTGGCATACCAGGCAACTCGTCGAGAAATACATCCGGTACTCACACACTACTGGAATCTCATCAAGGGAGGAGATAATGGTCGCATAGGCACAAGAGTCGGTACCGTCCCGGAAAGGTAGGTACAAGGTAGTGTGCCCGACCGTAGGAGAGTGGATCTCTACGACCCTATCTGATATATCTAGAACCACCTTATGTTGATTCATCCATTCCATACCCAAAATAACATCCATGCTTCCCAATTTGATGACTATCAGATTAGATTGAATGACCCGACTTCCTAGTCTTAGGGGAACGCCAAAAATTACTAACTGAGACGCGATGTTTCCACCGGGTGTAGTAATTTTATAAGTAGCTTTGGTTGGTACCCCTCTTAGACCCAATTTGTCTAGTAGACTCTCATTTATGAAACTATGGGTGGCTCCCGAATCAAATAAGACCTTGACGGGAGTGTTATTGACGAGAGAATGTACCCGTGAGTACCGGAGCTCCCGCGGGAATGTCACTCGGGGTGGTGAAGTTCAGCTTGCCCCGGCGCACTTGCACCACGGGTTTCTTGGCGGAGTGGCGGGTTTGCTTCCCGTACTGCGGTTCCGTGGGTTTGGCTTGATCCGCCTGGGCTTGGGACACTCATTGATATAGTGCCCTCGGGCGGCCACGGTTGTAGCAACGGCGATCTCCAACATCACGAGGGGGTGCATTAGGCTTCGGAGCTCTGGCTGGCTCGGGCACGACGGAACCGGAAGTTCCCGGCAGTTTGCCCTGGAATGGCTTCATCGTCAAGCGTCCGGTTGAAGATTGCTCGGGATGGGCCCGGAGCTTCCTTCTTCACAAAGCGAAACTTCTTGTGTGTTCCTGCCCGGCGTGAAACCGGACATCCTCTTGTTGTCCCCATGGGCTTTCTTCATAGCATCTTCTTGCGAGATAGCTTTATTCACGAGTTCATGGAAGTTGGCGGGCTCGAGCAAATTCAGGCGCTCATACAACTTGCCATCAAGTCCGTCGCGGAACCTCTCCATCTTCTTGGCATCAGTATCAACATGATGCCCACCGTATTGGCATAAGCTATTGAATTTCTGGGCATAGCGGTACACGGAGTCAGATCCTTGACGAAGGGCTAGCAGTTCCCTCATCTTCCGGTCCATCAGACCCTTGGGGATGTGGTGACTCTTGAAGGCTTGCTTGAATTCTTCCCAAGTCACGGCGTGATTTCGCTGCATGGACTTGAAATGGTCCCACCACATCAAAGCTTCACCTCGCAGTTGTAGGGCTGCGAAGTTCGCCTTGTTCTCCTCCGAGCAAGGCAGCACAAAGGCAGAGAATTTCGCCTCTATGGCCTTGACCCAAGCCTCGGCTTCCAGAGGGTCTTCGCTTTCGCGAAGGTTGGCGGTATCATGGCGATGAACCGGGCATACGTGGTGACCTCGGTTGGGTCCCTCGTGGTTGGCCCCATGTGGCGGCCCTCGGTTCATCCGCCGGGTGATCCGCCGCCGTGTCCGCAAGATGCGGCGCGAAGCACCTCGTCCGGGTGGCCATGAAAGCCTCCGTTGGGTTCATGGGCGGGGGTGGCGGCAAGTCACCACTACCACTCGCTCCAAAACCGTTGGGAGAGCTGCGCGTGGTTCCCACCATCTGAAAAGTGAGCGTTATTAGTGAGATAACCGAAAGCTTACTTCCAAATGATGACAAGCACGATCATGCATTACCACATCTCATTAGTAATAAATAATGAGTACAGCAACAAGCACCACATTCTATAGCCACCAAGATTCATAGAATCATTTCTCTTAATATGGTTAGGACGGTGATTGCTCAATTGCGCGGCTCCTAATTATTTCCGAACGATCGTCGTTCTCCCAAATACCAAGAAGATGGTATACGAACGAGCACTTATATGCTGGCAACGAGTGACGTTCGTAAAGATGCTTTGTTTTACCTACGTTCTTAGGAGATAAACAATGCATTCTTTGACAAGCGTGATCATTCGCAACGAATTATCCAAGGATATGGTATTTAGCACAAGAAGATTCAATTTGAAAGACAACGAAATTCACTTAAAGCATACGAGCTTGAGTATTCTTATTACAACATGACAGAACAAGGTTCAACGTCATTACAACTCGACTTTGAAACATCAAGACAACACATGATACAATAGTTGCTTGGCACGAAGACGTCTTTGTCAAGCCACTACTCCAACATCTCTAATACAACTCGATAAGATCGATATCTTGCTGCTCCCTCGCTGTCGGCAACCTAGTTGCCCACCGAAGCACCACCGTACGAAGGCGAAGGCCGGGGGAGTCGGTAGCGGTGGTCCCTGCGCTGGCTCGTCGATCCGGACCGGACACGGCCCGCTTCTCCTCCGGGTGTGCACATGCGGGGGCGGGGCCGTAAGGCCACTATAGCCCGTAAGGGTCGCCACCGTACCTCGGCCTCCCGCACCCGCTCGCCGCATATCAGCAATGTTCCGCAACGGGGTCGGCCTCTCTATCTCGTGTGCGTCGGCATCCTCCTCTAGTGCATTGTTCTCTGCCTCTAGGTCCACGATCCTCCGGAGGCGGTCACCTCTCTCAAGCTCCAACCGGAACCTCCTAGTACGCAACTCTGTCGTTCTCCCCGCCGCACCCGGGTAAGCGTGAAGTTCGACCGCCGGTGTGCCGCCGAAAGCTGCTCCCAATCGCGCCTAGATGCCTCCAAGCGCTGTGCAATAATAGCTGCGGTGTTAAAACGCAGCCCCTGGAGTGTGAAAACCACGTTCAGACAACGGGCAAGTGTCTGAGTAACATCCAACGGCTCTGCTAGGGTCAGTAGCTCCCGTAGATGGTCCATACGATCCAACCAAGCTGGGTCGTGAGGACTCACAGCCGGAAACAGTCCAAACGGTGAAAGAGCTACCACAGTAGGGTTGTGGTCACAAAAGTCTGTCAGCACTCTGAGGGCGGCTGACTCCACGGACTCGTGCGTGATAAATCCCCAGTAAATAAAACTCGGAGTCAAACCAGTCGGCGTGATCTGGGTGCGGCAGACAATAACGATCACCCTGCAACGGGGAACACCAAAGCGCTCAAACTCCTTCACCTCGTACGTCGGTGGGGTAAGGTAGCCTGCGGCACTGAGTGCTTCCCACGCCAAGCGCGGAAAACCCTCCCAGTGCAACCCGTTGGTACGGATCGTACCGTCAGCGTCGAACTGGTGGAACACGGGGAAATCCATCTGTACACAAAGGTAACCCATGTCAGATCTCAAAAGAGAACGGCATGACAAATGGTGAAGTTCTGGCAGTTGTGAATGAAAATTTCATAACCAAAAGCCCAGAAACCACAAAAATTTCCCAACTTTTAAATCAATCCTTTAACACTCTTAATTGGGATTTTAAGGTTGAACAACGATCAAGGAAACAAGATGGAGGGTCCTTAACTTGGATGTGCCTAGGGGAGTGTGAACCAACCCAACAAACTAGAATTGTGACTTGATATTACAAGGTAACTAGTTGAGGAACAATTGTTTTTAACAAATTGGTTTAGTTAACCTAGCACATGATAAACAAAATTTCCACAAAATTTCGGCAGCATGATGGCTAGGTAGGGGAGGTATTCTAGTTCATAAAAAGCACACACTAGCATAAACTTCCTTAGAGAACACATGGAATTCCGATTTTTGGGTCCATTTTGGTTAATTCGATTTTTAACATGCATGCAAGACGTCCTATCCGACCTCACATGGCAATCAAGCCAGAAATCGAAGTTAGTCTTGGTGGCAAGGCTCATAATCGTCTCTCCCTATAATATCTAGTCGAGAGCTATACGGTACTTGCTTAACGACTAACGAAGCGCTCGTTATGTACTGCGTAAAACGAACCTTTCGTGCCAAAGCACGTCACGAAAGCGTCCACATACATTACCGTTCACTATAGAAACGGTATCCATGCGTTAAGCCGCTGCATGGACAGCGTCCAACCTCGGACACCCTCCGTTTGAATGGAGTGTATCCTTGCCTCGCATGAGCGACATGCGGAATGCACATGTATGAAACACGTGGCGACACACAACTCATAAACAGACGCGAAGATGGGATCCGTGGAATGGATCACTCCATCAACCCTCGCAATTCCCGTGATACGGAACAGCACACGTATAAAACACGTGGCTCCTAGTTTGGTTGTGCATGAAAGTATGTCCGACATAAAGTAATGTGCTGGAAGTTAGCAAAATAAACCATAAGTTAAATAAGCCACCTGAAAGAACCCAAAATTCCCTCTAGGGCCTCTCGGTCTAGTTTCTCCTTAGCGGACCAACGCATTTTTGAAAATCAGAAAATCTTGGCATATTTTATTCAAAAACCATTGATTAAGGTTTATTAATTAATCTCTGGTGCATATAAGCTCTGATGCCAACTGTGACAACCCGCCCAGAAAGTACCGTACTATCGCCTAAGACCGATCCACTTTGGTCATTAAGCAATAATAAAGTACCATCTGTCGTAAGTCACCGGGTTAACGCCCGTAAATCACTTGAGAGCACAAGGATCGAATATATGCATTAAAACTCACTCGAAGGCGAGTCCAGAGATACAACAACATTCAAATTCAAATTCGTACCCTGAAGGGTTTAATTATTACAAACCATAGTTTTTGTCATGACAGAATAGTTCAGAGTTTTGAAAAGACAGCGGAATTTAACTAGCGGCAGCGAAGTCACCACGGGAGGCCATCCATGATGCTTCAGTAGTCGTCCTCCACCCACTCCAGCTCCCAGCCGGGCGGGATCTCACCGGGCCACACATCACTGAAGGCATGACCTGGATCAACACATCATAGCAAGGCTGAGTATACTAATACTCAGCAAGTCTTACCTGTCGGTGATATCTACTTCACCAAAACTAGACCATGAAAAGCTTTTTGGCTACTGGGTTGCTTTTGCTAAAAAGTAACAAAGAGTAGGTCCTTACTTTCAAGATTTTAGCACAAGTTCTAGTAGTTTAATCTTTACTACATTAGCCAACTAGTACAAACAAAGTTGTACAATACAATTAATCAAGCATCATCTTCATCATCTTCCATCATTAGGGATCACATGACTAGTGGAGTAAGTAGTCTCGGATAACGGTGAGAGGCCGACAATCGATTGATTAAAAACCTTGCAAGGTAGACCCAAACACACGGTCGGTTGCCCCCGCGAGGACAACTCCCCAGGCCGTCCCCATAAATCCTCGGGTTGGGATCGAATCTTACAGTCTTTGGTGCAGGCTATCCGGCATACCCCCGCGAGATACCCGGAGTCACCATACACCACCGGTAGCTAGCCGTGAGAGCGAATCCCAAGAGTAGTAATAGTAAGATCCCTCACCGCCTCATTATGGTACTAGGCTTACCGGTCCCATACCCGCATATGCTTGGTACGTTCAAAAACTTAACCCACATAACCACCGGACCGGAGCCCGCATCCCATGCTCTTACCACGTGAGCAATCCATTTAAGGATATAGTATGATTCCTATCTAGGAACCTATTCTCGCGAGTGAGGTCATCACTCGACTTGTAACGGTCCTATAGCTTAGCGGCTATCGACCTATCATACTAGTAGAGACCAAAGGTACCTATGGATCATGCATCTAGGGTTTCATTCAACTCCGAACGTAAATGCACAATCATTTATAGATAATTGAATAAAGAACTTTGAAAACTGGGTTAGATGCACCGGAGCTTGCCTTCGTCGACTAGGTTAGCTTGGGCACCCTCGGTGTCGAGTCCGTCCACGTACTGCAGAGAACCTTCTGCTCCGCCTTCCTCGGTTTCCGGGACCAGGGAGTAGTCTCCGTCCGGAAGATCTACACGGAATGCAATGCACTTTAGGTGATGTGATAGTTTGTGGTCCTATCCAACTCTAGGTTGGTCATATTCACCTTAACAAGCATCTATCTAAGGTTTCTCTTTTAGGAAGGTTAGGGAATGTACATGGGTTACTCTTTTATTCCATATTTGAATAAAGGTTTTTATTTAAGCTTATCATTCCATGGGAAAGCTTTATTTTATTTTATCTTTACCCACATGGTGTAATTAATATTTTATTTGTGAATTAACTCCTTATCAGAGCTGATGATTAATTTATTTTATTTATATTAAATAATGCTTTCAAAAAGGAAAAAGATTTAATTAAGGATTTTCTTTTATTTAATTTCCCTTTAATATTAAAAGGGCATTTAAGTCATTTATTAACCAATTAAATTACCAAAAATTACATGAGTGTTTCTCGGGCCTACTAGCACCTATCCTGGTCCATTGGACCCACATGTGAGTGTTGGATGCTAGGAAAATAAATATTAGTGAAAATAACAAAGGCTAGCTAGTGATTCAATTTAAATGCATACAAAAATAATTAAGCATCAAAATGATCCAAACTTTCTTGTGCATGCTCTCTGATCCTAAACAAGCCTAAAAAGCTAGCATGTTCACATGGAACCTCTACTGATCTTGGTTTATTAATTTACAAAGGAAAACATGCATAAATCAAGAATAATAACTTCTGTTACTCCTAAATTCATGATTAAATCACAAGATGTGCCTTTTGACATCTCAAGACAGTGTGCATAAGTTGGGGTCAAGAACATAAAGATAATTAACATGAAAAATCATCTATGCAGTTCTGCCAGAGATGGAAAAACATTTTTATAAAACGATTCACATGATAACTTTGTGCAATTTTTGGCACAGCATCTAGTCTCATCCTAACTCACAACATATCCAAAGCTCAGTTACAGAGAAGCTATACATTTCAAGTTATGACAGATTCAAGCATAACACATTTGTAATTTTTCTGCCATAACTACTTTGAATCTAGCCACAAGTGTACATCAAGTAGGTGGGGTTTAACATCCTGAGACCTACAAAATTTGTTTGAGAATTTTTGGAATGTTTTGTGAATTTCTAGGGATTTTCTAAGACTCGTGGACCGATCCGCAAATAAACTAAGTTACGGTTCCTTGCAAATATGCCCCCGGATTCACATCCATGCCCTCGGCGGCGGCGGGAGGGCTCGCCGGCGGCGATGTGGGGCCCGACCACGACAACAAGCGGCACCATGATGAAATTGAGCTCACCACGGTCCTATTGGCGGTGGTGGCGAGGGTGGAACGTGCTCCGGCGACGGCGCACGGCGGCGACTGCGGCGGCGCTCGGGGCGGCTCGGTGTGCTTGCGGTGTGGAGGAAAAATTGGCGCGAACGAGTGCACTTGCGAGCTTGCCCGAGTGCTAAGGGACCTAGCGATGTGCTTGGACGGCGGCGAGCGCGAGCCGGGGAGAGCTAGCACCGGCGGCGGCGGGATGGCGGCGGCAATGGCGGCGGGAGGCACGGGTGGCGCGCGGAGGGGCGCGAGGGGGGGGGGGGGGGGGGTTTAAGTAGGCGCGCGGGCACCGCGCGACGAGCGGGTGACGGCGCGGGATGCCCTCCGTGCTACGGCGCGTCGAGGCGTGCGCGTACGGCGGCAACGCCGCCGACGGACCGCCGGTCCGGTGGCGCGCGCGCGCGCGCACGGCGCGCGTGCCTCGGGGCACCTCGGGACGGGGCACCTCGGGACGGGGCACCTAGGGGCGCGTGGCATCGGGACGGAGCATGGCGTGGATGCCGAGGCCTCGGGCGGCGCGGGCACGGGCACCGGGGCAAGGCCGGCGGCGAGCGGCGACGGCGGCGCACGGCGCGCGCGACGTCGCGCGCGCGACGCGCTCCGGCTCGCGCCGTGCCGCCGGTGCATGCTTTGAGTCGATTTTTCTCAAAATTTTCAAACGGAACTCGGACCAAGTGATGAATACCAAAGTTGTAGATCTAGGTACCAGCTATAACTTTTACAAAGACTCGTATAGGGTTTTGTTGCCTAGATTTGAATACGTGGAAGTGCCAACTTTGAATGTCGGCATGTGCTTGCCAACAAGTGATCTCTCGGCTTGCAAGGGCTTTTTCACAATTTTCCCCTCCAAATCTGCAATGCCACTCTACATGAAAGTTGTGTCCCTCAACAAGACCTACAACTTTCCCAAAGGTAGAATTTTAAGTGCTTAGGTGAAATTTGGGGAACGCGGCAAAAGTTCCGGCAGACACATGTGGACATGGGATGGCAAGGGGGTTTGACCCACCCTTTGACCATGGGTTGGCCACACAAATGTTTTAACTATTCACTAGGGTCACTAGGGGTGTGTTAAGGAGTTTTCATGGGTGAGGGCCCAGGTTGACCTAGGGTTGACCATTGACCGGCTAATCGTGTCATTAGCGTTAAAGACGGTAATTAAAAACCTGGGGCGTCACGGTTGCGGTCTAAAACACCGATAGGCCGGCGCGCCGGGTAGGGGCTCTCGCCCGAGATCACATGGCGAACTCGACGGCTCCCCGTCTACTTCAAGTCAAGCTGTCGCCTTCAACCGCAGCGACACCTTCGTGTTCGGCGCCTGGGTCTGCACTGCTGACGGCGCGGGATCTTTCCAACGCCGCCTCACCATGCCGCCCAACCCGAAGACCGGCTTCGTGACGCTTCCAGAAGTTGTCACAGGCGAGCTCGCCGGCAAGTTCGGCGAAATTTCGCTCTTCGATTACCACGCTGACTTCGAGCTCGAGTCCGCTTCCAACTCGAACTCGACGTCTCCATGGGCTATAACATGCGAGCCGGCTACTCAGCCATCGCACGTGGTCCCACCACCCCGTGAGCGCTCCACGCGTGGTCCCCGCATCCTCAGCAGGGCCCGCAAGGAGGCTCCTCCTTCGCGCCGGGCCGGCAAGGAGCCCGTACCCGAGTACAACTCGGACTCCGACACCGCCCCCGGCCACGCTTCGGACTCCAACCCCCTCTCCGGGTTCTACTCGGATTCTGCATACGAGTTCGACTTCGGGTCGGACCCAGAGGATCCCGAGTCCGAGGACAACTCTACTGAGCATCCCTTATCAGGGCCAGCCTCTGGACTGGTTATAACGTCCACACCGGCCGGGAGATTCGTCTACGGCCGACCGCAAGCCCGCCGAGCCGATCCGTGGGGACTCACGCTACGTCGCCTACATCGACTCGCTCCCGTTCCGAGAGGGAACACCGCTAGCCGGGCCGACTCGAACACACCAACCGAGATGGCAGCTTCGAGTCCGGCCATGGCACTCCCCGATTGCCAAGTCTTCATGGCTGCCGGCGACACCCCAGGACCTTCAGGGACGGCTCAAGACAAGTACCTTGAAGACATCTCCTCCGACGAGCTGTCTGCCGATGCACCAGCAGACGAGACCCCCGCCAACAGAGACACTCGACGCGAGCGCAACAGGAATCGCAGCGAACGGCACCGGCGTCTCCGGGACAATCTCCCCATCCGCAACCTTGCGGAAGCTCTCGAGGCGGTCGAGAGCAGAGTACACACTACCCCTGAGCAATGCCTCATGTCGATCACAGCGATCGCACGCCAGGCCCAGGGAATTCGCGCCGGGGAGGTCATCGCCAAGCTCGCTGAAGACGCCTACTTCATGCGGGTTGACAACAGGGTCAACCAGCCTCCTCCCGCCAGGCACCGCGACAACGAAGCTACAAGTCGCAGCGCCAACCACGGTCCCAACCGTACTCGAGCTGAGCTCCCAGCCCAGCCCAACCGTACTCGCTCCAACGCCGGCGGACCTCCACAGGGTGGCAACAGCAACCGCGAGGTCGTCCCTCACCGTGCTCCTGCCGGCGGCGGCGGCCACGACCCTGACGGCGGCGGCAGCGACGGCGGAAGCTCCAACCATGGAGCCAACAGGAGGGCCGGCGGCGGCGGCGCCGCGGCGGCCGCGGCCACGCGAACAACCACGCCCTCGGTGCCTCACGGGGCGGCTACGACGCCGCCGAAGATTGAGGAGCCGCGACGGAAGAAGTCGACCACTTCGCGGCGACAATGACGGCTTCCCCGCCTTCTCACCTCGACTTCGCAACTTGCTCCTCCCCGACAAGTTCAAGCCTTTTGGGATCACCAAGTACGACGCGAAGCAGGACCCCATCTAGTAGCTCGGGTGCTACGCCCTCTCCATCGAGAACGGCGGCGGCAACAACGACACCAAGTGCCCGTACTTCCCCTTCGCCCGGACCAAGCTCCACTCACATGGCTCGAGTCGCCGGACAAGCACTCGATCGACAAATGGGACCGGCCGAAGGAGCAGTTCACCAAGCAACTTCGCGGGCGCCATGGGCCGATTGGGTACTCGCATGGACCCGGCCATGGTCAAGCGAGAACAAGGAGAGACCCTCCGCAAGTACATGCGCCGCTTCTTCAACAAGCGCGCTACCGTAGTCGAGGTCGCCGACAAGGAGGTCATCGACCTCTTCCAAGACGGCCTCTACCACCACCGCACCTTTGAATACTTCGGTCGTCGCCGCCCCAAGTCCATCCCCCACCTAAAGGACATGATCACGTCCCGGGCGGATGAGGAAGACAAGGCCAACGCCAAGTACGACGCCATCCGTGGCAAGAGCAAGCGAGAACGCGGGCGGCGGCGGCGCGGCAACAACGGGAACCAAGGCGGTCGCAACAACAACAACTACTCGGGTCTGTCGGTGCGGAATATGGTCCCGACACTAACCAGTAGATAGCGCCGAGGTCTATCCCTCAATGGTCGATGCTAAGCAACAAGAGACGCGGGATTTATCCTGGTTCCGGCCGAGGGGGCCGTACGTCTAGCAGGGGTGTGCTCACGGCACTATATTGCTCAGCACCGGGGGTGCCTGTAGTGGGGCAGCTACAAGCGAGGCGGGAGAGGAAGTGTGGCTTCCAAGTCCCTGGCTGAAGATATTGTGGGAGAATTGGAGAATGAGTACGTGGTGTGTCAAGGATTCCTGTTCGTGGCCTCCTTGTGTCCTCTCTCCCCGCGGCTGGGGGGTTCGCTCCCCCTTTTATAGATCAAGGGGGAGGCGGGTTACATGCGCGCCGCGCTATCTGGCTACGTGGAGGAGCACGACGTGCTATGCTGTAGAGTGGGCGGCCGTCCGGACGATCTTCGCAGCGATCTGGCCATCATGGCCTACCTTGTACCCGAACAGTGGCGGATCGAGGGTAGGAGAGCAGCGGATGGTGGTGATGTCCTCTGATAGGCTCGAGGGAGGTGCTGACATTGGCCTGTACGGGGCACAGGAGTAGGTAGAACGGCGTTCCTTCCCGACGCGCTTCGCAGGGCCAGAGTTGTTGCTACAGGGCCTGGCGTGCGCCTGCACGCGCGGGTACGGCGGCCACGCCGTTACGGGCGGCGGGGATGGCGATCCACCGGCCTAGCGCCTCCACCTAACCCTGTAGGGTCACAAGAAAGTGAATCGAGGGTGAAGCCGGCCCCCCTTCGAGGGCTCGGCGTGTTAGCCGTACTGGAGCAGGCGCACGGTGTCACGGGACTGACACCGGCCGCGCTGCACAGTCCCTCCCCACAGTGATGGGGATGGGCTCCTCCCTGGGGAGTTGGTGCGGCGGCACCGGGGCGCGAGCCCCGGGCGCATGATGGCGCCGTCCCGCTGGTGTCAGGGCGTTAAATGCCCGTGTACGGGGGCCGGCGCACGCGCGGGGGGCACCCTCGAGCGTGGCGGACCCCGGTCGAGGGTGGGACGTACCCTTGGGCGAGGCGGAACCCGCTCGAGGGGGAGCGAGCCCTCGAGCGAGGCGGAGCTCGCTCGAGGGAAGTGTGTTGACGGTTAATAATTGTATCAAAGTTCGTTTGTGACTCGCAAGCGTACAAGTCTCCCGTCGTAGTCAAGGGACCCTTCTTCCCTCGAGTGGTGAACCCAAGGTATCGAATCCGTGGAACAAATGTGTGATGCAAAACTTAATCTAATAAAGCCAAGTAACTTCAATCTTCGATAAAACCCTAATGCACCTAAGTAAAAGACACAAAACGAATCTAATCTACTAAAGACCGGAGAAAACAAAGTAAGATTGGGTAGATAAACCGATCTAGAGGGATCGGGGTAAGCCTTTTGTTGAAGTTCCAAGCAAGAGAAGAGGTAGCAAATCGAATCTTAATAGAAGCCTCTTTAAATCGTGGTTTCCCGTACAAATCCGAAAACATCCGCCTTTCGAGACCCCCGTTCGTCACAACGTATCCCTATTCATGCGGGGAGCTTAGGGCGAGTCAAAAGACAAGTCGAGATTCTTTCGGAAGATCCGGCGTGTACCTCTAGCCACCGCGGCTACAAGAACACCCTATGTAATCTATCTCGAGAATAGAATTCGAATAAGCAAAGCCGATCGAAAAACGAAATCTTCGAGGAAACACTTGATCGCTAGGAAAAGATTCAACTTGATAATTCAACTATAACAATGATACATACACAAGATCACCACCGGGATCCTTCCTTGATCTTGCTTCTAGCTCCGGGAACTCCGATGTGGTCTTCCATGCAAGGTTCCCACGTCGGCTAGGGAAACCCTAGTCAACTAGCTCGACCCTCTCCTCTCCGAGATGGTGTCCCTCTCTTCTCTGCTCCTTGGCGGCCGATGACGAATTCTTCTCTTCGAGGCTCTCGGTCAGGGGGCTATAAATAGCCTGATTGGCGACTAGGGCAAAGGAGGGGGCGTTTGGGCCCTAAATGGGCCTGAGCCGACCGGACTGGGCCGGCCGGCCTGGGCCCATTTAGGCCCAGCCCGAGGGCTCCTTCGCTCCACGTCGGTTCCCTTGCTTCCCGGATGTTTCCCCCTTCGCATGTAGGTCCATGTCGTCGGTTTCTCTCCGAATTGGACTCAACTCCTTGTCTTGCAAGATTCAAGACTTTTCCGGTCGGGGTCCCCGGAGTCCGTCGGCTTCTCGGATCAAGTCCCCGGCTTCTTGGATTTAAGTTTGCTTCATTGCATGACTTGTACGGGGCTTCAAGGTCTTGTCATGAGGTGCTTAATGAACTTATCCCGAAAGTCTTGCATTCAACACTAAAACCCCGCAAAAACATTAAACTCCAAAACCGACATGCACACGTGAACTTGTTATACCACGGGGGTTAGTACCAATGGATAAGGTATAAAACTCATGCCAACACCGAAGGTAAACTCATGGCTAGGTTGACGGATTTTCACCGTCAACATCTCCCCCATGCTTAAACCTTGCTCGTCCTCGAGTAAGCCTTCGATGGATATCATCATTGCCAAACAATGTTTAAACTTTGCATTTGATCACACATGAGAAAACATAATGCTCTCAAAATTTTATTTCATTAAAGTTCCATAATGTACTAGCCTTCATCTCTACGGAGGGTAGATTCTTATTAAGCTTATCCCACGAGTATTAACATGCTCACAAAGTTTTAAATAGATCTCGAATTTTTGAAATAAAGAACGAGATAAAGAAAAGCCAAACCAAGTTCACAAATTTAAATCATCTTGTGTATTGCTCATGAACTCTCATCTCACTTGTCTCTCAAGCCTATATATTCTACTCCTTTCCCTCTCATATATATGTGGTAGGCTTTATATGGAGCTTTGGGAAAGTTTAGTCCTAACAAGATTTTATAAATGAGGTGTTGTCAAAACAAGACAAGCTTCTCATGGTCTTACCGAGACTCGTCAAAAAGGTCATTGGAAAATAATGTTAAATCAAGGAGGGGAAAGAGAAAAATACACACACTTTTAGATGAGTGGACATGTGCAAATGGCAAAGAGTGATCCCGAGGCACAAAGGAAGTCCTCGTTATCGGATTGCACATGGTTGGAAAATGAGAATGGATCTTTTTAACTTGAAGCCTTGAATGCACTCTTAGAGAACCAGGGAGTTCACTTTACGCACATATTTTTTTCTTTTTCTCATATTTCTCATTCTTTTCTTTCTTTCTTTCATTATATATATTTTTTCTTTCTTCACCTTGAAAGTCACGTATATCGCCGAATTTTTTTTTCTTTCATCATTATTTCATTATATATATTTTTTTAAAATACTCCCTTTTTGAATGATAAGCTGCACCGTACCTACCTCCTCCCCCATGCTTAGACGTTGCTCGTCCTCGAGCAAAGAGGCGAAAAATAAGGTAGGTACCGGGGTATTCTTCCTTGGAGAGATACTTGAAATCTTCAATGTTGGCACCGTCTTGCGATCTTCCTTGAATTGATGATCCATTCTCAATGATAGGTTGTGGTCAAGGAGGTAATCACAAAAGATGATATTTGGTTTAAGGGTGGATATCCGGCGAGGTTTGTGAGATCTCCGATGCGGGGATACACAATGCACGGATAAGAGGCTAGCAAAAAGATAGATACGCAAAAACGGAATGACCAGCTTCTTAGTCTCGGGCCAGAGAAATCATGGCCTGCAATAACTCACTCAAAAATAAATCTTGTACACTAAGGTTTATGCACTCAAATATATATAAGGCTTTGGATAGGTTGAGCAACACACAAGTGATATTTGTGACAAGGTTAGCGATATTTTTGAGCATAAAAGACATCTTTAATCTATTCATAACTTGAGAGCACATAAAACACTATGGGTCTTTATTTTAATCATAACCTCCGCTGAAAATTAAGCTAGCATTTAAATAAATTCAGATTTGTATTTTTAAGACAGCACTAGCTTAAACATGCATAAATCAATTACAAAGATGAACAAAGCTGCAATTATAATCATATATCATCATGGCACAAATTTTTATAACTTTTCCAATGATATAATCAAGGTGGTGTTTTTATTAATGATGACATCAAGTTGAAATACAAACTGAAAACATGCTTGCTGAAATTTAAATAAAAACAGAAAATACTACGCAAACACACATAAGCAAAAGCTGAAAATTACAGAGAAAAAGAAAAGAAAAGAAAACTAAAGTTCCTAAATCTTCTAGTCCTCCGCCGGTGGTTGATGTTGATGATCTTGATAATAATACCCTTGCTCATAATATGATTGGACACTTCCTCCGATGAATTGATTTGGCTCCACAAGGTGAAGGCGTCCAAGTTCAAAGGCAATATTTGCGTTGCCTTCACCAAGTTGAGCTGCGTTAGCTTGGATGGCTGCGATGTTTTGAGCATTTCTTGCAGCATACCCTCCAATTATGGCCATGCTTTGTTGTGGTTGGGGATGATGAGCGTAGGACTCCGCGAAGTTAGCGTTGGGCACAACATAATTTGGTGGGGGTACCGGTGCACCACCCCCCCATGCTTGCTCATGTGGCCCTCCGTGATAACTTGGCGGAGGAGGGACCCCGCCGAATGGTTGCACATTGGGTTGTGCTCCACTCGCTTGTGCGGAGGATGTTCCCTCCTCTACGATTCTTCCTCTTTTGTTCTTCCTTGCGGGGACAAGTAGTCCCTCTTCCAACCAATCTTCTCTCCCTTCATTGAAAAAGCCTAAGCCTCTCGTTGGGAAGGGTTAGGTTCACTATGGCCAACCGATAACCTCCTCTCTCATCTCCACTAATGTACTTGCCTTGCCGCAAATACTCAATGCCGAGAGAGGTACCACGCAAAAGGTGGTCGGGGTTTCTTGCGATCCCCGGCCGCAAGGAAAAGGCCAGCATGGAGAGGTAACACCCCGAACCAATATTACCTCGCCCCCGATGTTGCTTCACAACACCAACGGTTGATCATGAGGTAAGAGGGGTCTATTGGCTGCCCGGCAATTAAACCGAGTATAGCCAATTCAACTCCGTGTCGGTCACCTTTGTTTCCTTCATCCTCCCCAATACCCTCTTGCACATCCAAGAGTGAAATATCCGGATAATGGGGTTGCGGATGCAATTGCGTTGTTGATGGGCTTCTCCGGAGATCATATTCCAAAATCCCGCTAACATGCCGGGTGGCACGTCAACTTTCTCCGGAGCTCCCTTGTGGAATCCAAGTAGCTCCCTAACGTGCTCGTAGGGAACCACTTGTTGGACTCCCTCCAAACGGAATGACAAGCTTTGCACCCCATCATCATCAACGATGGGTGCAATAGTCATCAAAATTTCCAAGGCGAACCCCAAGTGGGTGTCCACCGATACTCCGTTGGAGAACTGCACCCATCCAAGGTGCCCCAACATATAGTATATGTCGGTGCCAAAACCCAAGGTGTAGAGTGCTTGGTCATCGAACTCGACGTTGGGCACAAGCCTCTTCTCAAGATTAGAGAGCCTCTCCTCCTCCTCCGCCGACAAGATGATGAAGCCGTACGAAGAGTATGTCGGGGTGTAAGGAGGTGGCGCGGTTGAGCGGGTCGATCATCGTGGTGGCGCGGGTTGCTCCTCCGTGTGCCCACGAGGTTCGGTAAACCTCATGGAAGTGCTTCTTGCAGCCCTCATACCACCAAGGAGGAGAGCATCATTCCTCCTCGGTGGTGCCGTATCCGTCTCCATGCTCGGGGAGACTCGGAAACCGAGTGCCTCCTCGAAGACGTGGTTGATGACGGCTTGGACGACGACGAACTCTTCTTCTTGGAGAAGAGACTTGTGGTCTTCTTCCACATGGTTGCTGCACTCTTTTCTTCAACTAAAACTCCGGGTTGCAACCGGTAACTAGGCACTTAAACTCTTTGCTTCGGATGTGGACTTTGAGTGGATTAAGGATGTGGATTTTTTTTTGAGCTATCAAGCTTGGGAAGGTTGGCTATGTCTACGGAGGTTTTGAGCACACAAACTTGAACACACAAACAAAGGAAGGAGAGGGAAGCTTGCCTGCAGAAAACGGGAGCCGGGGGCTCCTTATGTAGGTGAGGCCGACCTCGGTGCTCCTCCCCGCCTCGTCTTTCTTCCGAAGACGATCATTTCGCCTCCGCAACTTTCCCGCCCGCGTGCTCCACGAGTTGCACCGCCCAAACGCTCTCGTCTACTCCTTTTCTTGCATTATTGGTCCTTTCACTTGATGCTTCATGCTTTGGGTCATGTCCATGCTCCCTATCTCCACTTGCTTCACATGCCACCATGAAATTCCTACAAAGTTGATGCTTGCTGCCCACCATGCTTGTCCTTTGCATGTGGAATTGGTGAAAGTTGATAAAAGGGAATCCAATGGTGCATGCATGATTAGTTCAAACTAGATTGCCTCCATTTAGGTGTGTTTAAGGTTAAGCACTCCTCTAATTCGAAATTTAAAATATTTTTCAGAGCCATGCAAGAGCTCAAACATAATTTTAGAGAAGTTTTTAAACCATTAAAAACAAATGTAAGTCGAAAATATTTTTCGATTACGTCGATTTCGGTCTCACCGGTATAGTTTGCCTTCATCGGTTGAGAGCAAACTTTTCCGGCTTGATCATGGGGGCATAGGTTTAGGTTCTAATTTTGGTTGAATAAGAGAGATTTTGAATAAAACAAAATTAGAATAAGCTTAGAAAAATTCTAATCCTAGAGAAACCGAGGATATAGATTTTTAAAACCAACCAAAAGTTTTGATTTCTAGGTTCACGCGAGTCCTACCACGTGCTGAATTTTATTAACACTTAAGCATAAATCGTGGCTCTACTCGTGTGGTTTTAGCATGAAAAATAAGTCAACCTCAGCACCATAATGAGGGTGAAAGGTTGAGTTAGGTTCTGAAATTATTTGGTTGAGATTTCTCGAAAAGAAAAGAACAAACAAGCACATAGGAGGGTTCATGCAAAGGGTTTATGATAAAGCAAATATTCAATCAAGAATTATGTCTCTAATATTGTTCAACCACTTCTAAGTCTAATGTCCTTCCGTAATAAAACTCAAAAACTAAATTATTAAAAATACTCGGAAAAACCTGGAATCGGGTTGTCCTCCCGTAGCTTATTCTTGACTCGACGAAACGGGTTGCCTCCCGCCTAGCACTTCGTTTATAGTCTATAGCTAGACTTCTTCACTTGATCACTCCGGATCAATGCTCTTTGCGGGCGTTGCAATCTTGGGTACCCATTTTGGCTTAGTCATTTTTTTGGTCTTCACAGTCGGCTTTGTCCTTTGGTCTTGACGGATGCAACAACTTCCTTGTGGCTCGGCATCTCGAACTCGGTCTTCGGTTGTGATCTTCATGGTCTCTAGTGTGATCCTTCACTCCGGAATGAGCTTGAGTAGCCATCGCCATCTTGGGACCTTGGAGTTGTCTCCGAAATTCTTCTTTGTTACCCATCGGACGCCCGGCAAGTTGTCCCACTTGCGTCTATCATCTTTATCACGATGAACACTTCACATGTGGATCTTGCCTTGGCGACCTTTAGGTGTTGAGCTTCTTTCTCCATCTCCATCTTCTCCATCCTCCTCTTGATCTTGAACGGCCTTCCGCATCTTGACTTGGAGGTGGTGATTCCCTTGGAGATTTCGACGGTCCTTCGACTTCACTTTTGAATCTAGGGTTTCCACCCCTTTAGCTTGTGTTGCATGTCACCTTTGCCTCGTAAAGTTTTCCTGGATCATCCACAAAAAAGCTTGGGTTTCTTGGAGAGGTAGCCAACCATCTCCTAGGTTAGGGTTAGCAATAAACAAAGTATGCAAAAACTAGAAAGTAAAAATAAATCTATGTAAACTAGGGTTAGACAAACTAGATTAGATGTATTTTGAGGATGATCAAAGTATAGTAGATGCAAAAAGAAAAACAAAAAGAAAACTGAAAATTACAAAAAGGCAATAAAAAACAAAATCTTGATCACTTGTTCCCGGCAACGGCGCCGGAAAAAGGGGCTTGTTGACGGTTAATAATTGTATCAAAGTTCGTTTGTGACTCGCAAGTGTACAAGTCTCCCGTCGTAGTCAAGGGACCCTTCTTCCCTCGAGTGGTGAACCCAAGGTATCGAATCCGTGGAACAAATGTGTGACGCAAAACTTAATCTAATAAAGCCAAGTAAATTCAATCTTCGATAAAACCCTAATGCATCTAAGTAAAAGACACAAAACGAATCTAATCTACTAAAGACCGGAGAAAACAAAGTAAGATTGGGTAGATAAACCGATCTAGAGGGATCGGGGTAAGCCTTTTGTTGAAGTTCCAAGCAAGAGAAGAAGTAGCAAATCGAATCTTAATAGAAGCCTCTTTAAATCGTGGTTTCCCGTCCAAATCCGAAAACATCCGCCTTTCGAGACCCCGTTCGTCACAACGTATCCCTATTCATGAGGGGAGCTTAGGGCGAGTCAAAAGACAAGTCGAGATTCTTTCGGAAGATCCGGCGTGTACCTCTAGCCACCGCGGCTACAAGAACACCCTATGTAATCTATCTCGAGAATAGAATTGGAATAAGCAAAGCCGATCGAAAAACGAAATCTTCGAGGAAACACTTGATCGCTGAGAAAAGATTCAACTTGATAATTCAACTATAACAATGATACATACACAAGATCACCACCGGGATCCTTCCTTGATCTTGCTTCTAGCTCCGGAACTCCGACGTGGTCTTCCATGCAAGGTTCCCACGTCGGCTAGGGAAACCCTAGTCAACTAGCTCGACCCTCTCCTCTCCGAGATGGTGTCCCTCTCTTCTCTCGCTCCTTGGCGGCCGATGACGAATTCTTCTCTTCGTGGCTCTCGGTCGGGGGGGCTATAAATAGCCCGATTGGCGGCTAGGGCAAAGGAGAGGGCGTTTGGGCCCTAAATGGGCCCGGGCCGACCGGATCGGGCCGACCGGCCTGGGCCCATCTAGGCCCAGCCCGAGGGCTCCTTCGCTCCACGTCGGTTCCCTTGCTTCCTGGATGTTTCCCCTTCTGCATGTAGGTCCATGTCGTCGGTTTCTCTCCGAATTGGACTCAACTCCTTGTCTTGCAAGATTCAGGCACTTTTCCGGTCGGGTCCCCCGGAGTCCGTCGTCTTCTCGGATCAAGTCCCCGGCTTCTTGGAGTTAAGTTTGCTTCATTGCATGACTTGTACGGGGCTTCAAGGTCTTGTCATGAGGTGCTTAATGAACTTATCCCGAAAGTCTTGCATTCAACACTAAAACCACCGCAAAAACATTAAACTCCAAAACCGACATGCACACGTGAACTTGTTATACCACGGGGGTTAGTACCAATGGATAAGGTATAAAACTCATGCCAACACCGAAGGTAAACTCATGGCTAGGTTGACGGATTTTCACCGTCAACAAAGTGTCGCCCCTCGAACGGGGCGGAGCCCACCCGAGGGGGCGCGCGTCCTCGAGCGAGGCGGAGCCTACTCGAGTGGATCTCTAAGAGGGCCGCCTTGATGGGCCGTTGGGGTCCCTGCGGCGTGGGTCGTGTCCTGCATGGTTAGGCACCTGCATGGTTAGGCTTAGCGTGTTTTGGTTCCGTTGCGGGTTTTAAGCGAGGATCTCCCGTTGTTTAAGGGGACCCCTAGGGCCGTCCCCGACGCAGCGCCCGAGCATCTGTGGGTTTGCCATTGAGGCTCCCGCAGATGCTGGAACCTACTGATAGGACGTTCTTCCCTCCTTGCTTTGCGAACGCTTTCCGTGGGGCCGCGTCGGCGGACCCGCGGTCTAGCCCCCGAAGCCCCTGCGAGAGTGTGGGTGCTCCTGCGAGGGGTTAACCGCGAGAACGGGTCGAGGGCGTGGCACATGTTTCAACCGGCATCGGCGGTGTCTCGCCCGGCTTTGGTGGCGCACGCGCGCCGACACCTTGTCTCCCGGCGGGTGCGGGGCCAAGGAGGTGTAGCCGTGTGTTAAGCCCCCCGAGCTCCGGGCCCGTTCGAGGCGATCGGGTAGAGCTTTACGACTTGTTTTTTAACGCGCCCTCGCCGTCCCTCCGCGGGACGGAGGGTGAGGTTTCCGCAACTCCCATCGAGCGGGTCGCGAATCGCGATTCCTCGTCGAGCTGCTAGCGGGTGGTTCAAGTGGACGCCCATGCCCCGTTCGATAAGGGTAGGCTGCGTGGTCCGGAGACACGTCCATGGAAGCGCTTGCGTGGGTTTGCTAGGTGGGGCTCGGTCCCGTTCGATAGGGGGCCAAGGGCGCGGAAGCTCTCCCTCGGTGGGATCCCCCGCCTAGGCGCCCTCGCTGGCTCTCGAACACGACATGTGGGGCACCCTCGAGCCGACGGGCTCGAGGAACGGCTCGAATGCGCGTGCCCTCGTCGTCCCTGACTCTGCGATCTGGGGCGCCTGTTCGAACCCGTCGAGGGTCAGGCTTCGAACCTCTGATCAGTAGGGCCGTGCGGGGTGGCGCCTGGGCGGCCCCGTCTTTGCGTCTGCGGCCGTCGAGGGGTCTGGGCGAGCCAGCCCTCGAGGCGCTGGTTGGTAGCACAGCGTATGTGCCCTTTTTTAGAGAGTTGACATCGTCTCGAGCCAAGGGCTCGTGCCGCTCGAGGGTTTTGCGCGGCATGGGTGCCCGTGGCGCCCGCTACTTCAAGCGGGGCCCCGGCGACCTTCTCGCGCCGATATCCCATCGAGGGCTGTCATCGTCCGGGAGCCAAGGGCTCGCGCCGCTCGAGGGTTTTGCGTGGCATGGGTGCCCGCGGTGCCTCGCTTACTTCAAGCGGTGTCCCGGCGGCCTTCTCACGCCGATATCCCATCGAGGGCCGTTATCGCCGGAGCCAAGGGCTCGTGCCACTCGAGGATTTTGCGCGGCATGGGCGCCGCGGTGCTCGCTTTACTTCAAGCGAGGCCCCGGCGGCCTTCTCGCGCCGATATCCCTTCGAGGGTCGTCTTTGTCTCGAGCCGGGGGTTCGCCCCGCTCGAGGGTTCTCCTTGCTTGGCAAGGGACCCGGTCACTAAATGCCTTGCGATCGAGGCCGCGGTTTTTTTTTGCGGCGCGGGCGCGCCTTTTAGGCGCCGCGGCCGCGTGCGCGCGCGCGTAGTGGGCGGCGTGGCGGGCGGACGTGACCGCTCGCCTCGTTCCCCGTGGGTCTCCGCCGTGATGATGGCCCGTCTGCGGTGATGTGGCCACTTGCGGTCGCGGTGGGGCCCATTTGTCGGCGTGAGGAGAAGATTCCCTGCCGTAAGATGCGCGCGGGACATCCGCTCTCGGGAGAGCTCGCCGCGGCTTATAAATCTGAGGGGAGAGGGAGACGGCGGTTTTTTACCTTGACGCCTCACCATTTCAGCCCTTTGCGCCTTTGTCTTCGCCTCGCTCTTGTCACCGCGCGGCGTCGCCATTAGAGCTCCTCTTCCGTTCCTTGTCCTCCGTTCTCGCATTCCTTCGTCCTTCCTCATGGCGCCGCCTCGCCCTCTCATGATCCCGGAGCCGTACGCACGGGAGAGGTCGACGGTGACCCGACCGGCCCTTGGCGGCGCGGTCGCCGCCGGCCAGCGGCGGCCAACGAAGACGGACGCCCGGCAGAGTGGATAGTACCGCCGGCGGGGGGACCGCGCGCCCAACCCGCCGGAGGGCTACGTGGTGAGCTTCATCCGCTACCACGAGCGAGGCTTCGACGCGCCGGCGAGCCGCTTCATGCGGGCGATGTGCCACTACTACGAAGTGGAGTTGCACAACTTCGCGCCCAATGCGATCTCACGGGCGGCCACGTTCGTGGGTGTCTGCGAAGGGTACCTGGGGATCCCAGTCAATTGGGAGCTCCGGGTACACCTTTTCCGCGTGGAGCTCTTCACGCAGCCCACAACGGAGCCGAGGACCCGCCGCGGAGGCGCGGCGGAGGTGGTGGCCGTGGCGCCGCGTCGGGCGCCCGCGGCCACGGAGGCGCAGGTGGAGGCGCCGGTGGAGGCGGCGCAAGGGCCGGTGCCCACCGGCGGTTCCCGGGCGGAGGTGGTGGAGGTCCTGGATGACGACTCCCCGCCGCCCGGGTGGGATCAGTGGGGTAGCTTCCCCACACGCTCCCCCGAGCCCCAGGAGGGGGCCCTCGTGAGGCGGCACGAGGGGCACATGGTGGCGGGGGACCGAGGACACGGTGCCGAGGCCTCGTCCTCCGCGCCGGCCACCCCGCCCCGGGTGGAGGGGGCCGTCGACGATCCCCCCGCGTTTGCCGACGCCGGGGGAGCGGGAGCTACGGGGCGAGCTCCGAGCCACGGCGCTACGCTCAACCGCGCGCCGAACGAAGCGCCGCACGTCCATGGCGGGGCCCCCGCGTGGCGCGTCTTCCAGGTAGGTCGTGGTTGCTTGCTTTTCTTCCATCTCTCGTTTTTGCGTGTTGCCTCCATGTCGTAGTGCTTACTGGTCTTGGTTTGTGGGTGCCAGGAGCTCGAGCGCCGCGCCCACGACAAGTACGACGCCTTCGACCGGGTGAAAGCCGAGGTCCACCAGCTCCGGGAACGGTGCAGCGCTTTCGACGCGCTTGCTGACGCCCTCGGGACGCCGGACGGGCGGGCCGGCGTACGGGCCATGGCGTGGCGCGACGAGCTCCCCGAGAGCTTGAGGCGGGGACCCGGCCGCGCCGCTCGAGCCTCGAGCGGGTCCGCGCGGCCCTCATCGATCGTGATGAGGCTATGTGGCGGGCGCGCTCGGACTTTGAAAAGACGCGACGACGGCCGCCAAGCGGGAGGCGGAGGTGGCCAACGTCCGCGGCGAGAACCCGGGAGCTCCGCACGTCGCTCGAGGGGGGCGCAAGCGCGGCGCGCGCGGCCGGGAGGAGCGGGCGCGCGCGGGGCGGAGCGGCGGGCCAAGGAGGTCGATGATTTGAAGGCCGCCCTCGACGCCAAGGCCGCGGCTCTCGTCGGCTGGCCGAGGAGCGGCTCCGCAAGAGCGCGCCGCCCGCGAAGGGGCCGAGGGGCGGCTCCGGTAGGGAGCGAGCCGCCCTCGTCGACGCCGGACGGCGGGGAGCGGGAGCGCGTCGCTCGCGAGGCGGCGCGAGGGGTCCGTGGCGGAGCGGGACGACAAGCTCTCCAAGGCCGATGGCGAGGTGATTATGCTCAGCATCACCAACGCCAATCAGGAGCTGTCCCTCCAGGAGCAAGGTGAGACCGTCAAGCGCCTCGAGCTGACGGTCGAGGCCGTGCGCCGCGACTTCGAGACGGAGAGGAAGCAAGTTGAAGGTGAGCCACTGTTTGACTCTTGCCTTGTTGGTTTTTCGTTTGGGAACTCGCATTCCCTTTTTCTGATTTCTTTCTTGCCTTGGCATCTCCAGGCTTGCGCACCGCCCTGGGGCATGCAGCTGAGCGGGCCGAGGCGCTGCAGGCTTCCTACAACTCCTCCGAGCAGGAGCTGCAGGAGCTGCGTGGCGCGGCCCTCGAGACCTGCCGCGCCGTGGAGGAGGGCGAAGCACAGGCGGCGGCCAGTTCGCCGGCCGGCCGCCGCGTGCCCTTGGCGGTCACGTCACCGAGCGGATGCGGCGGGCGCGCATCTAGGCGTCCGAAGGCCCCTCGGAGTGGTGCGGTCCCACTACGAGGGTACCCCCGAGGCGCTGGCGGAGGGCTACGTCGTCCCCGAGGGTGTCGAGGACGAGGTAGCGATGGAGCACGTGGATGCGCTCGCCGCTGACGCCGCCGGGTCGCTCGCCGAAGCCTTCGAGGAGTTCCTCTTCCCGGACGCCGCTGACGCTGCCGCTCCTCCCGCCTGAAAGCAGTTGGGCGCTAGGCCCGTTTTGATGTATATCAGTGCTCTGGCCTCGTGGCCTTTTGTAAATGAACAAGTTGTTCTTGGACATAAACTTTTGCTGTAATGAAGTTGTTTGTTTATCACGCTTTTTGTTTCTCCTTCTTCCTGAGTAGATTCTAGTTAGGGGAGTTCGATTTTCGCTGGGGGCTTGCTGGGTTGGAGGCGAGAGAGAAGGGCCATATCCACGCGGCGTAGGCTATCTCTCGGCTCGCACGCTCCTCCCGCCGGGCCGCCGCGCCCGTTCGAATCGTTGCTCGTAGTCGGAGTAGAAAACAAACTTAGCGCGTGTGAGTTATTTCATTTTTTGCGTGCCAAAATGGGACCATTTTGGGGGGGGTGCCCCCCCCCCGCAAGAGGCCCCCGAGGGTAACTTGGGTTTTCGGGGGAAAGCCGAGTTGCCCTTTTTATTAAGCTTAAAGCTTTTACATAGTTGCAACCAAGCTCGGGGCGTTGGCCGTGCGGTTTTTACAACAAAAATACTTGGAAATCTTAGCTAAGGGTAGAAGCGATGTAGCCGTTGGATGTTCCAAGCGTTGGTGAGCTCTTCACCGTCCTCGTTGGCCGGCTTGTACGTGCGGGCTTGAGTACCTTCACCACGACGTAGGGTCCCTCCCATGGGGGTGATAGCTTGTGGCGCCCTCGGTTATCTTGGCGCGAGCCTTAGGACCAAGTCCCCTTCGCCGAAATCCCGTCGACGTATCTTGCGTGCTTGGTAGCGCGAATGCATTGAGGCTACGAGGCGTGCCTCGTCCGACCGGTCCAGCGAGTCCTCGCGGGCTCGCTGGTTAGCATCCTCGTCATAGCCTCGAACCCTGGGCGATCCGTATTCTAAGTCCGTGGGGAGGACAGCCTCCGCGCCGTGGACTAGGAAAAACGGGGTGAACCCGGTGGCTCTGCTCGGGGTGGTCCTTAGGCTCCACACAACCGCTGGTAGTTCTTGGAGCCATTTTCGTCCAGATTTGTTGAGTTGGTCGAAAATTCTGGGCTTTAGGCCTTGTAGAATCATGCCGTTGGCACGCTCTACTTGGCCGTTGGTCTGTGGGTGCGCCACAGCTGCCCAATCCACACGGATGTGAAATTTGTCGCAAAACTCCAAGAACTTCCTGCCCGTGAACTGGGACCCGTTGTCTGTGATGATGGAGTTTGGCACTCCAAAGCGGTAGACGATGTCGGTGAAGAATGTTACCGCCTGTTCCGCCCTGAGGTTCGTGATGGGACGCACCTCTACCCACTTGGAGAACTTGTCGATCGCGACCAACAAGTGGGTGAAGCCCCCGGGCGCCTTCCGCAGGGGCCCGACGATGTCCAGCCCCCACACGGCGAATGGCCATGTCACGGGGATGGTTTGCAGGGCATGGGCGGGCAAGTTGGACTTGCGGGCGTAGAACTGGCACCCTTCGCAGGTGCGTACGATTTCGCTGGCGTCCGCGACCGCGGTAGGCCGAGAAAAGCCCCGGCGGAACACGTTGCCGACGAGGGTGCGGGCGCGGCGTGGTGGCCACAGATCCCCGCATGGATGTCCCGTAGGAGCTCGCGCCCCTCGGGGAATGGGTACGCACCGCCGTAGGATGCGGAGGCGGCGCGCTTATACGGCCTCGCCGTCGACGAGGGCAAAAGATTTGGCCATCCCGGCGATGCGCACGGCCGCGGGCCGGTCCGCGGGGAGTTCCCCTCGAGCGATCCAGGCGATGTATTTTTCACGCCAGTCCTCCTGGACAGGAGCCGGCTCGATGTCCATCACGTCGACCTCGTGGGAGCCGTACCCCTCGAGGAGGGAGAGCACGTACGCCTCGTTCGAGGGGTCCTCGTCCATGGGTTCCGCACCCGCTGGATTCGAGGGAGCCCCCGAGGGCTCGTTGTGATTCGAGGGGTAGGGCTCGAAGACGACCGAGGGTTGCGCGACGTCGCGCGCAAAGACGTTCGGGGGAACGGTGATCCGCCCGGACGCAATCTTGGCCAGTTCATCCGCCTCCTCGTTGTACCGGCGGGGCACGTGGTTGAGCTCGATGCCGTAGAACTTGTCTTCGAGGGCTCGCACGGCTTTGCAGTAGGCCTCCATCTTGTCGTCGTGGCGCTCGCGTTCTTCATGACTTGATCGATCACGAGTCGCGAGTCGCCCCCGCACGTCGAGGCGCTTGACGCCTAACTCAATGGCGATTTTGAGGCCGCGAGAGGAGGGCCTCGTACTCGGCCATATTGTTGGACGCGGGGAAGTGGAGGCGCACCGCGTACCGCATATGTTCCCCGAGGGGTGACACGAAGAGCGAGCCCGCGCCCGCTCCCCGTTTTCATCACCGAGCCGTCGAAGAACGGAGTCCAAAGACTCCGCTTGGATGCGTGGCGGCGGTAGCCGCGTATCCGTCCACTCGGCCGATGAAATCCGCCAAGATTTGGGATTTGACGCCCTTGCGCGGGGCGTAGGCGAGCATCTCGCCCATCGCCCTACGGACCATTTGGCGATCCTTCCCGCGGCGTCGGGGTTGCGGATGATCTCTCCCGGGGGAAGGAGGAAACCACCGTGACGGGATGGGCCTCGAAGTAGTGGCGGAGTTTGCGCCGCGCAAGGACTATCGCGTACAAAGCAACTTCTCGGACTCCGGGGGTAGCGCGTCTTCGTGTCCGACAGACCTCGCTAATGTAGTAGACCGGCCGCTGCACAGGTAAGGCGTGCCCTTCCTCCATGCGCTCCACGACGATTACGCGCGCCGACCACCCGGGTGGTTGCGGCTACGTAGAGCTGCGGGGGTTCGCCGTCTTGCGGCGGTGTGAGGATCGGGGGGGCGTGCGTCGGGGACGCCTTCGGCCTTGTCGAGTGCATCCCCGGGCCTCGGTGGTCCAGGAGAAGCGCTCGTGCTTCTTGAGGAGGCGATAGAGGGGCAAGCCCTTCTCACCGAGCCGTGAGATGAAGCGGCTCAAGGCGGCGAGGCACCCCAGCACCTTCTGCACCCCTTTGAGGTCCCAGATCGGACCCATTCGTTTGAGGGCCGCAACCTTTTCGGGGTTGGCCTCGATTCCCCGCTGGGAGACGATGTACCCCAGGAGCATGCCTCGCGGCACTCCAAAGACACATTTTTCGGGGTTTAGCTTGACCCCATTGGCCCGTAGGCAGCCGAACGCGACGGCGAGGTCGCCAACCAGGTCGTCCACCTTCCTCGGTCTTCACGACGATGTCGTCCACGTATGCTTCGACCGTTCGCCCGATGTGATCCCCGAAAACGTGCCGCATGCAACACCGGTATGTTGCACCCGCGTTTCGAGGCCAAACGGCATCGTGACGTAGCGAACGTCCCGAACGGTGTGATGAACGAAGTCGCGAGCTGGTCGGACTCTTTCATCTTTATTTGGTGGTACCCGGAGTAAGCATCAAGGAAGCAAAGCAATTCGCACCCAGCCGTTGAATCAACAATTTGATCAATGCGTGGCAAAGGAAAAGGAACTTTAGGACATGCTTTATTAAGACTAGTGTAGTCCACACACATCCGCCACTTCCCATTCTTTTTCTTTACAAGCACGGGGTTTGCTAGCCACGTTGGGTGGAACACCTCCTTGATGAATCCGGCCTCGAGAAGCTTCCGCAGCCTCCGCTCCGATTGCCCGTCGCCGCTCCTCGTCGAAGGCGGCGCGCGCCCGCCGCCGCACGGCGCGGGCGTTTGGCGGGATGTCAAGGGAGTGCTCGGCGACTTCCCTCGGGATGCCTGGCATATCCGAGGGGCTCCACGCGAAGATGTCGGCGTTGGCGCGGAGGAAGTCGACGAGCACCACTTCCTATTTGGGGTCGAGGGTGGAGCCGACCCTCAACACCTTGCCCTCGGGGTCGAGGGGGTCGAGGGGGACCCCCTTGGCGCCGCTCCGCGGCCTCGAAGGTGCCGCCGTGCTTGGCGGCGGGGTCGAGGTCGTCGTTGACCATCTTCTCCAACGTGTTCACCGGCGCTTCATCCGCCGCTAGTGCCTCCGCGTGTTCTACGCACTCGACGTCGCAGCCGAATGAGTGCTCGATCGACGAGACGACGGTGATGACGCCGTTTGGTCCCGCATCTTCATCTTCGGGTAGGTATAATTGGGGACCGCCATGAATTTGGCGTAACAAGGTCGCCCCCAAGTATAGCGTGGTAGGCCCCCTTGAACCCCCACCACCTCGAAGGTGAGGGTCTCCTTGCGGAAGTTCTTTGGGGTGCCAAACCGCACCGGCAGTCGATCCGCCCGAGGGGCCGCACCGCTTGCTCCGGCGCAATGCCGTGGAACGGCTTCGTGGCCGGGCCGCGACTCGGTCCAACCCGATCCCCATGAGGCGCAACGTATGCGCGTAGAGGATGTTGAGGCTGCCGCCTCCGTCCATGAGGACCTTCGAGAACCGGGCGTTCCCGATGATGGGGTCGACCACCGGCGGGTACCGGCCGGGTTGGGGATGCGGTTCGGGTGGTCCTCCCGCTAAAGGTGATGGCGTCCTCCAACCAATTGAGGAAGGACGGAGGCGCCTTCTCCGCGGCGAGGACCTCGTGCCGCTCCTTCTTGCGCTGCCGGGTCGACATGTCGACGGTTGGCCCCCCAAAGATGAGGAACACATTTTCGACGGCGGGGAAGCCGCCTGCGTCGCCATCGCCTTCGTCTTTCTTGGCCTCTGCCTCCTTCGCGGCGGCACGGCCATAGAACTTCTTGAGCATGTCGCACTGCTCAAGTGTGTGGTTCACGGGAGTCTTGTGATAAGGACATGGCTTTTTCAAAGATGTCGTCGAACACCCCGGGCCTCGAGGGGCCGGTCGAGGGCCCCCGTCGAGCCGGGTCACCGCCGAGGGCCTCGGCATTGCCGCCGTCGCGCCCTGCTCGCGCGCCTCGCGCGCGGCTTCTACCCCTTCTTGCCCCGCTTGTCGTTGCGGTGCGGCTCCTTGGACTTGCTGCCCTCCACGGGCGCGTCCTCCGAGCGCTTGCCCTTCTTGCCGTCGAAGATCGCCCCCACGGCCTCCTCTCCCGGAGGCGAAGGCGGTGGCGATGTCGACCGTTCGTTGGAGTCCGCGGGCGGGCTACGTCCCGGCTCCCGTACGAGGTCCCGCACGTGGTGCGTTCGAGGAAGGCGTGCACGATTTCGGGATTGCGCCACGCCGGGGAGCTCGGTGCGGCGCTTGGAGAAGCGCCGTATGAAGTCCCGGTGACTCGCCGGGCTTTCGCGTGCGTGAGCGCACGGCCCCACGAACTTCCGTGGCGCACGTACGTGCCACGGAAGTTGCCCACGAACGTGCGGACCGCATCGTCCCGGTTGTGGATGCCGGGTCGGCGGGCAAGTGCTCGAGCCATGTCCGGGCCGTGTCGCCAAGATGCAGGGGCAAGTTGCGGATGATGACTTCGTCACTGGTGGCCCCGCCCAGCTGGCAAGCCAAGCGGTAGTCGTTGAGCCACACGCGGGGGTCCGTCTCCCCGTTGTACTTGACGATGGTCGAGGGTTGGCGGAAGCGTTGGGGGAACGCCGCCGCGCGGATCTCCCGCCGAACACACGGGTGCCTGGGGGCTCCGGCGTCGGGGAGCGGTCCTCGCCGGCTGTCGTAGCGTCCACCCCGTCGAGGGTGGTAACCCCTTGCCGCCCGTGCGTCCTCCCCGCTAGTGCGCCACGGCGTTGATGACGTTGCGGGCGTCACCGTCCGGCGCCCGCGTGCGTCAAGGAGCCGCTCCTTGGCGGCGTGCGTCCTTGGTCGATGGGTCGCCCGCCGGTCCTCCCTGCGTGCACCGAGGGTTCGCCTCCCGGCGCGGCTTCGTCGTCCGCGCATCCCCCGCTTGTTGGCGGATGCGTGAGGCCGAGCTCTCGGCCGCTGGACGGCCGCTTGCTCAATGAGAGTTTGCACCTCGCGGTGCGGTCTCGAGCCTCGGGGGTCGAGGGTGCGGCATGGCCCGCGGCGGCGTCGCGGCGGCGATGAGCTTTTGGCTCGCCCGCGGGGGCGCGTCCGCGTTGTCGACGTTGGGGATGGTGTTGATGCGGTCGCGGACTGTCGGCCCGGCTCCGTGTGCGTTCGCCGCGCGCGGGAGGCCTCCCCGCCATTGAGGCGCGGAGCGGCCGTACCGTCCGTACTCTTTCGCCGGTTTGGCCTCGAGCTCGCGGGCTTGGGCCGGCCGCGCGTCAACGTCGGCCCCGGCGGGGAGCGCTTGGCCCCCGCGGCCGGGGCGCGTGGCGATCCCCCAGGGCGGCGTGACTTCCCCGTCTCGGCGCCCGCCGCGCCGGCGGCATTGGCCGGTCGTTGGTGATGACGGCGCGGCCTCCCGCGCGGGGTCGTAGCTCCACGGTGCCGGGAGTCGTCGGAGTAGCCGAACCGGTAGTCCGCGAGCGTCTAGGAAACGCCGGAACACAACCGGGTCGGCACGCACGCCGGAGAAGTCCCACTCCGCGTACCCGTGGCGGTTGGCGGGTGGCAGCGCGTTGACGGAGCCCAGGGACGATTCGTCCCCTGCTGAGGCGCCGGGATCCCTGGCGACGAAGACGTGGCGGCCAGGTGGAACCCTACGCATCGTGGTGTTGACGCCGGCGTTGTAGGTCGACGTAGCGCCACGCGGCCCGATGGGGATGCGCGGTCCGGAGACCGTGCGCCGTCTCCGCCGGGGTGGTGGCGGCGCGTGACGGTGGGCGCGCCACATTGAGTGGCGGCGCGCTCGGCCTCGCCGCCGCTCGGATCGCGCCCGGCGCGAGCGCTGTCCCGCAGCGACGACGGCGTCGTGGCATCGATGGACCCGCGACATCCGTGCTGCGGGCGCCTGCACCGGGTCGTGCGTGTGGCGGGGGCCGAGCGGACCCCGGCTGGCGCCGCGCGCGGAGCTCCTCACGGTTGGTGAGGCGCATGAGATAGCCGTTTCTCGTGGCCCGAAAGTTCGGGTCCCCGAAGCGGATTTCGAACCCGGCCGGGGAGGGGGGTCCGAGCTATCCATGCAGATGGCGTGTACCACGGTACTCAGTGCGGATCACCATGGAGGGAGTTGATGGAGTGACCTTAGGCGCTCGCTTGCCCCACGGTGGGCGCCAACTGTCAGTGCGGAATATGGTCCCGACACTAACCAGTAGATAGCGCCGAGGTCTATCCCTCAATGGTCGATGCTAAGCAACAAGAGACGCGGGATTTATCCTGGTTCCCGCCGAGGGGGCCGTACATCCGGCGAGGGTGTGCTCACGGCACTATATTGCTCGGCCCGGGGGTGCCCGTAGTGGAGCAGCCTACAAGCAAGGCGGGAGAGGAAGTGTGGTTTCCAAGTCCCCGGGGCGAAGATATTGTGGGAGAATTGGAGAATGAGTACGTGGTGTGTCAAGGATTCTGTTCGTGGCCTCTTTGTGTTCTCTCCCCCGCGGTGGGGGGGGTTCGCTCCCCCTTTTATAGATCAAGGGGGAGGCGGGTTACATGCGCGCCGCGCTATCTGGCTACGTGGAGGAGCACGACGTGCTATGCTGTAGAGTGGGCGGCCGTCCGGACGATCTTCGCGGCGATCTGGCCATCATGGCCTACCTTGTACCCGAACAGTGGCGGTTCGAGGGTAGGAGAGCGACGGATGGTGGTGATGTACTCGATAGGCTCGAGGGAGGTGTCGACGTTGGCACGTACGGGGCACGGGGAGTAGGTAGAACGGCGTTCCTTCCCGACGCGCTTCACGGGGCCTGGAGTTGTTGCTACAGGGCCTGGCGTGCGCCTGCACGCGCGGGTACGGCGGCCACGCCGTTACAGCGGCAGGGATGGCGGTCCACCGGCCTAGCGCCTCCACCTAACCCTGTAGGGTCACAAGAAAGTGAATCGAGGGTGAAGCCGGCCCCCCTTCGAGGGCTCGGCGTGTTAGCCGTACTGGAGCAGGCGCACGGTGTCACGGGACTGACACCGGCCGCGCTGCACAGTCCCTCCCCACAGTGATGGGGATGGGCTCCTCCCTGGGGAGTTGGTGCGGCGGCACCGGGCGCGAGCCCCGGGCGCATGATGGCGCGCGTCCCGCTGGTGTCGGGGCGTTAAATGCCCGTGTACGGGGGCCGGCGCACGCGCGGGGGCACCCTCGAGCGTGGCGGACCCCGGTCGAGGGTGGGACGTACCCTCGGGCGGCGGAACCCGCTCGAGGGGGAGCGAGCCCTCGAGCGAGGCGGAGCCTGCTCGAGGGAGGTGCCGCCCCCTCGAACGGGCGGAGCCCACCCGAGGGGGGCGCGCGTCCTCGAGCGAGGCGGGCAGCCTACTCGAGTGGATCTCTAAGAGGGCCGCCTTGATGGGCCGTCGGGGTCACTGCGGCGTGGGCCGTGTCCTGCGTGGTTAGGCACCTGCATGGTTAGGCTTAGCGTGTTTTGGTTCTGTTGCGGGTTTTAAGCGAGGATCTCCCCGTTGTTTAAGGGGACCCCTAGGGCTGTCCCCGACAGTCCCAACCGCAAGCGCAAGCTAGACAACACTATCGCGGCTATCCGGCACCTCGCGAAGGAGAACTCGAAGAAGAACTCCGGCGGCTTCAAAGTCTTGTCGAAGGAGAAGTGCTCGTGGCATCCGAACGAAGCAACCACACCCACCGAGCGGTGCTACCAACTCGGGCATGCACTCAAGGGTACTCCGAAGCCACCGCACCCTCACGACAAAAAGGGCAAGAAGAAGAACGACGGAGACAACAACGACTTCCGGGAACCCGACAAGACCGTCAACGTCCTCTTCGGCGAGACTACCCGGCGAGCGGGGAGCAAAAGGCTACCCGTCGAGAAGTCATGAGCATTGAACCAGCGGTCCCGACCCCTCTCAGGTGGTCGGAGGTACCCATTACCTTCTCCCGCGCGGATCAATGGACCAGCTTCTCCGAACCAGGACGGTTCCCCCTCGTCCTGAAGCCGGTGGTCGCGGGCTCCAAGCTCAACAAGGTCCTCATCGACGGTGGAAGCGGGCTCAACGTCCTTTTCACCAAGACCTTGAAAAAGATGAAGCTCGACATCACCCACATGCTCACCAAGAGCAACACGCCCTTCTACGGCATCATCCCCGGTAACGCGGCTATTCCACTGGGCTCGGTGGTCCTGCGCCGCTACCTTCGGGGGAATCTCGGGACAACTACCGTACCGAGTACATCAAGTTCGAGGTTGTGGACTTCGAGACTTCCTACCATGCCATCCTCGGCGGACCGGCCATCGCCGGGTTCATGGCGGTGCCCCACTACACCTACTTGGTACTCAAGATGCCAAGCCCGGCGGGTGTACTCTCTCTTCAAGGGGACTCGAAGATCTCTCACGACTGCGATACAGAAGCCGTGGAGATCGCCTCTACGAACCAAGTACCCAACGCTATGATGGAGGTCTACGCCGCGTCGAAGAAGCTTGCTACAAGTGAACTCGACATCCGGAGAAGTCCGACAACGCCAACAAGCCTCGGCCCACCGAGGAGGTTCTCGTCAAGACGATCGACCTCGAACGAGCGACTCCGAAGAAGACCACCACCATTGGGGCCGGCCTCGACCCCAAATAGGAATACGCGCTCATCAACTTCCTCCGGCTAACCGCGACATCTTCGCGTGGAAGCCGGCGGACATGCCGGAGTGCCCGGGGAGTTGATTGAGCACGCGCCTCAACGTCGATCCTAAGGCCACCCCAAGCGACAACACCTCCGACGCTTTGCCGACGACGGACGGGACGCCATCAAGAAGGAACTCGCCAAACTACTCGCGGCCGGCTTCATCGAGAGAAGTCTTCCATCCCGAGTGGCTCACCAACCCCCGTCCTCGTCCGCAAGAAGAACTCGAACGAGTGGAGGATGTGCGTCGACTACACCGACCTCAACAAGCACTCGCCCAAGGACCCCTTCGGGTTGCCGCATTGATCAAGTCATTGACTCCACGGCGGTCCGTGACTGCTCTCGCTTCCTCGACCGCTACTCCGGGTACCACCGCATCGCGATCAAGGAAGAAGACCAAGAGAAGACCGCGTTCATCACCCCGTTTGGCGTGTCTTGCTACTTGACCATGTCCTTCGGGTTGAAGAACGCCGACGCCACCTACCAAAGAGCTATCCTGGCTCGCTTCAGAAGCGGCTCAACAAGAACGTCGAAGCCTACATGGATGACGTGGTCGTCAAGACCGTAAACTCCAGTACCCTCATCGACGACCTTGAAGAGACTTTCGCATCTCTGCGCGAGTACCGCTGGAAGCTCAACCCAAACAAGTGCGTCTTCGGTGTACCTTCGGGCAAACTACTTGGCTTCATCATCAGCCAGCGCAGCATCGAAGCCAACCCCGAGAAGATCTCCGCCATCACCAGCATGAAAGCTCCCACGTGCATCAAAGACGTCCAGAAGCTGACCGGGTGCATGGCGGCACGCGAACGGATTCATCTCGAAGCTTGGAGAATGGGGGCTCCCCTTCTTCAAACTACTCAAGCACCAAGAGAAGTTCGTGTGGACTCCGGAGGCGGATTAAGCCCTTGCCCACTCAAGGACTTCCTATCGAAGCCACCGGGTCCTCACGGCTCCTCGCAAAGGCGAGCGACCGCTTTTACCTTGCCGCGACTACTCATGTGGTCGATCGCCATCATCGTCGAGCGGCGGGGAAGACGGCCACGCCTATCTAGTCCGGCGTCCGGCCTACTTCGTCGGCCGAGGTCCTATCGTAGTCCAAGGCACGCTATCGGCTGTGCAGAAGCTCCCGTACACGGTACTCATCACCTCGCGGAAGCTACGACACTACTTCCGAGAGTACTCGATCTCCGTCGTCACCGACTACCCGCTAGGCAACATTCTCGCGGAACCAAGATGCTACTAGAAGAATCTCCAAGTGGGCAATCAAGCTCGGCGCCCTCACCATTGACTTCAAGCCACGCACGCCCATCAAGTCGCAGCGCTAGTCGACTTCATGGCGAGTGGCGGGAGAATCGGCTACCTACTCCAACCGTGCGACCGAGCATTGGGTGATGTACTTCGACGGCTCACTCAACCTCGAGGGCGCGAGTGCGAGGGGTACTCCCGATCTCTCCAACGGGCGAACAACTCAAGTACGTCCCGCATATCTTCCGGAAGGTCTCAAACAATGAAGCCGAGTACGAAGCTCTCCTACACGGGCTCCGCCTCGCGGCTTCACCGGCATCAAGCGGCTACTAGTCTACGGCGACTCCGCAGTGGTCATCAACCAAGTCAATAAGTCCTGGGACCGCAACAAGGAGAACATGGATGCCTACTGCCTAGAAGTCCGCAAGCTCGAGAACAAGTTCTATGGTCTCGAGTTCCACCACATCGTCCGCGACAACAACGTTGCAGCAGACGTCCTGTCGAAGCTTGGATCCACCCGCGCGCAAGTATCGGCGGGTGTCTTCGTTCACGAGCTTCACGCGCCATCCATCCCGGAGCAGCGCCACCGACCACCGTCCCGGCCGCACCCACCGGCTGGACAGAGGTCATGATGATCGACGTGGACCGGAGGCAACCCTTCATCAACTACCTCGGCCGAGCGAGAAGGTTCCCTCGGACAAGAACTTGGCCGAGCAGCTCATCCGCCGCGCCAAGTCCTACGTTCTCATCGGAGACAAGCTTTACAAGCGGGGCGCATCTTCTCGGAGTACTCATGAAGTGCGTCCCCGTGCAAGAAGGCAAGGACATCTTGGAGGAGATACACAAGGGCGTCTCGCGGCAATCATGCGTCTTCCCGCACGCCGGTCGGCCAAGGCCTTCCGGCGAGCTTTCTACTGGCCCACGGCTCTGGGCGACGCCGAAGAACTCGTCGAAGGTGCCAAGGATGCCAATACTTCGCCAAAGCAGAAGCACGTCCCGGCCTACAAGCTAGTCACCATACCGCCAACCTGGCCCTTTGCCTGCTGGGGGCTCGACATGATTGGGCCACTGCCAACTGCACCGGGTGGTTTCAACAGAGTATTGGTGGCCATCGACAAGTTCACCAAGTGGATCGAGGTCAAGCCGGTTACATGCCCCAAGGCTGACAGAGTACTCGACTTCCCCGGATGAACCCGTGCATCGCTACGGACCGCCCCACCGCATCATCACAGACCTGGGCTCCAACTTCAACAACCACCAGTTCCGGGGAGTACCGCGAGAACAGCCGGGATCGACGTCCGATATGTCTCGCTTGCCCATCCTCGGGCCAACGGACAAGTCGAGCGCACCAACGGAACGGTGCTCGACACTCTTAAGAAGCGGCTACACGACGCCGCTAATTCCAAAGGAGGCAAGTGGATCAAGGAACTACCCAATGCACTCGGGGCTACGTACTCGCCCTTCCAAGCCAACGGGGCAATCCCCTTACTTCCGGTCTACGGCTCCGAAGCAATCCTCCCCGCCGATGTCATATGGAACTCATCGAGAAGTGGAGCACTAGGACGAAGGCGTCTCTCGAAGACGACGAGACGAGACGACATCGATGGACTCGAAGAAGCTCGATGCGCCGCCCTAGTCCAATCCGCAAGGTACCCGGAGGGCATCCGACGCTACCACGACCGCAACGTCAAGGAACGCCCCTTCAACATTGGCGATCTCGTCCTCCGTCGTATTCGAACACGGAAGGACTACACAAGCTCGGCTCCCCCTAGGAAGGCCCCTTCGCCGTGGCAAAGGTGACCGGCCGGGCTCCTACCGCCTCCCGTACACTTGAAGGCGAAGATGTCAACAACTCGTGGAACGTCGACCGGCTCGTCGGTTCTACGCCTAGTCTACACGACTACACCGGGGGCTCCAATTCTACGCGACTACGTCAAAGACCCCCCCCTCCCCCCCGCCGTAAGCGGCCTCCGGTCCCGGCTCCGGCCTCCGGACTACTCCTTCGCCGTAAGCGGCCCTCCGGTCCCGGCACTAGTCTCCGAACTATTCCTCTCCGGGATCCGGCCCCGCGCGGCCTACCTACGGATCCCGGGCCGCGACGAGCGTCAAAGGACTCTAGCCGCGGTCTACCGAAAGACCATGTACTCCTAGGTCCGGACCTACACGGCTACTTACGGATCTACCGCCGTAAGCGGCTACTCGCCCTAGCACCACTTAGCCGTAGGCGGCCTCCGGTCCTCGGCAACTACTCGTAACTATGGCCCCGGCCATCCGGGTGTACTTCTTCGGTAATAAAGTTTGATCGTTCATCAACTTCTTTACTGTCTACTTCCCTCAATGGGACTCCGCCGAGTACGACTACTCGCGACAACTCCACGATGGGACTCCGCACTCTGAGATCGCGACTACGAGTACTCATTGATGGAACTTCTCTTCATTGACACTTAAACAATTTCATTACAATTGTTTCGTACATATCTTGCTACGAGCTAACTATTACGGGACTACCGGAGGTTAAGCTTATCGGCAACTTGCTCCGCAATGGGCGCCATCCGCTCCGGCAGCCTCCGCATATCGCTCGTCCGTACGGTTGGCGGCTAGGCCCGCCGCCGACTACATCCACGGGCGCCTTCGGGAAGTAGGACTTCATGAAGGCCAGCACCTGGTTTGGGATCGACTTTGCCAGATGCTTCACGTAGGCCGCCAGCGGGCCGGGGGCTTCCTTCGCCGATCCACCGGCGGTGCTATCTTGGGGCCGCCAGGGTGAGGTACCAACAGCCTCGCGATGGGGATCGCGGCTTCTTCAAGCTCCTTCGGCCCGGGCCCGCAGCCCCTCGCGATCCTCGTTCAACTTCTCGCAATGATTTGTAGCGAGCTTGACGAGGTCACGATTAGAGGCAATGCGAAGCTCCATGTGCTTGTCGCACTCGTAGGCAAGCTCCTTATAATCTAACTCGAGTACCGGCGGGCCTCCTTGCTCCCGGTAGAAGAGATTCTTCAGATCCATCTCTGAAGTCTTCAATTGCTCTACTCGGGTTTCAAGCTCTGCAAACAACAAGGACAAGAGGGATAGACTACCTCTCGACCTCCAACAAGTACTCAACAAGACAAGTGGTGTACCTTTGTTCTTCTTGCGGAGTGACTTGTTCTTCCGCACCAAGTCGTCGCTCTTCGCCTGCATCTCCTGGATGTCGTTGTAGTACTTGGCGAAGGCGGTATCAAGCTTGGACTGCATGGCAGCCGCGTGCTTCCGGGACTTCACGAGTTGGTCCTCCAGCGCCTCCGCCCAAAGCACGACATTGCCGAAGCCTTGAAGCATGTTGGACTTCTCTCGGGACCTCTCCACGACGTCCGGCACAGACAATACACATCAAATGGGTACTCAACGCTAAAGGATTGACTACTCAGGAGTAACAACCATCGACCTTCATCCATTGCTCGGCTTGGCGGACCGCCTCCGGATGTCGAGCCACCATCGCCGGTCGACCAAGTCGTCCGCCGACAACTCTACCCCCGCCATGACTACTTGTGGCGGCTTCTATCATCGGCGCAGATCGGATGGGCTTCGCGTATTGGATCTCCGGGAGCGAACGACCACCTCCCGGAGCGGGTTCGGCCGTGTGGTGGCCTCCTCTCCCCCGGTCGTCGCGGCGGCCTCTCCGGCGGCCACCTCCATCAGCTCGGGAGCTCCTCCAGTAGCCTCCTGAGTTTCTGGTGTCAACTTCTCCATGGGCACCGCCGCGGGGATTTCGCTCCCTTCGGCCTCAGCGCCTGTCAACGAGAATACAAGCGCATCAGTGACTACGACTACTCTTAGGGGATACTACACCCTCAGGAGAGTACTCACCTTCGACTACGGCGGCTTCGGGCAACGAAGCCTCGGCGGCCCGGCGCTTCGGGCTCCGCCTGAGGGGCGGGAGCGGACTCCTCAGCGGGTGGCGCGGCTTCTTCCTCCGCCACCGCTGCGGTGGGTTCATCCCCCTCCCAGGATAGGTCCGTCGACTTCCTGCAGAGTACACATGCCGATGTCAGTCAAGCACGACTACCACATCAAGTACTACTTTGGGAGATTAAACACTTACAAGCTTGACTGGACTACCATCATGGTCGGGGTGCCGAGGATGCTGGCGATGTCCACCAGTCCAGCCTCAGCGGGCGCCTCCTCTTGCGCCTCTGCGGCCGTTGCCCCTTCGCGGTAATAGCAAAGTGGGTGCGGCGCTCTCCCGCACCCCCCCGCGGCCACAACTACTTCGCAACGCGGCACCGCGGGCTCCGTGCTCCCCTGAGGAGCAGGGGGCTGGCGCTCCATCTGCGCCAAGAGCTCTTCAACAGTGGGGGCTGGGCTACGACTCCCAGTGGCTTCCCCCACCATGTCCCACTCGCCTTCGTCGCCTTGGTCAACGGGCTCGTAGGCGGCAACTCCTGCAAGCAAAGAAACTTCTTCATCAACAAGTGAACTCGAGATACTAGTACTCGACTACACTACTCAAGATGGCTTACCTCTGGGGATGTGGTCTCAGTGACCTTCAACTTCTTCGACACGCGCTTGCGGGACGCATTGCGCGGCTTCCGCGGCGGCGCGGCCGAGGTGCTAGCCTCTAGGCTAGTCGGTGGATCCTGCACGAGGGGAACGTGAGGCAAGCCAGGACGGCTGAACCTCGACCGCCGGAAGCGGTCCTGCGAGCGTCTCCTCGTCGTCGTCATCATCGGACATGTCCTCCACGACAATGGTGTCGTCTCCTTCGCCGACCTCCCGCCGCTCCTTGGCCTTGGTCTTCCCCTCCTCACGGGATCTCGACTTCCCGAGGGGGCGGCGGGGGCTCGAAGACAAACTTCTTCGAGGTCGTCCCCGCAAGACACAAATCATCGCCGCGACTACTCACACGGAATGGGTACTCGACATGGGTGTACGGCTACTTACCTCCTTTGGCGGCTACGCGGCGGAGTACTCCGGACGGGGCACGCCGTGTACGGTGGCATGTCCTTGAAGATCCGCGCCGGCCTATCGACAATGCGTCGTCGTCGACTTCGTCTCCGGGCATCCGCGACGTGTCGTCATCGCCGTGTACTCGAATCCAAGGGTGTTGCAGGCCATCGGCGGCCGCACCCGCGCTTCATGAAGCTGAAGGCCACGTGCTCGGCCCTCAGCCCGGCTTCTCTCAGCGCCTTGATCCGCGCCAACAACTCGGGGAGCTGGATCCCCTCCTGCATCGTCGGCTCCGTGTTCCACCACGGGCGATGCTTGGGCTGCTTCCCGCTCGGCTTCGGCAACCCGGGATGGTGGTTCGTGATGTAGAACCACTTGGCCTTCCAGTCTTGGTTGGAGTCGATGAGCTTGTACGAGAGGTGCGCTCGGCGGCGTCCTTCCGCATCCGGATTCCCCGCTCCTCCGACTACCCGCGGGTTGCTGGCGCTTGGTTGCGGCTTCACCCGAAGAACTTCCGAACAAGATCCAATGGGTCTTGATCCCCGGGAAAAGCTTCACAGAAATGAACGAAGACGACGGTATGGAAGATACCATTGGGGTTGAGGTTGAGGTACTCGATGCCGTAGTACCCCATGAGCCCCTTGAAGAAGCTACTCGCCGGGAGAGAGAGCCCGCGTTCCGCGAATCGCGTGAACATCGGGATCTCGTCTTCACTATTCTCCATCGGGTATGGATCCCCAGCGGCGGCCCTCCACATGTCCACCTCCTTCTCCCGGATGAATCCACTGTTGAGGAGGGCTAGCAGATCTTCGGTCTTCGCCTTCGACTTCTTCCATTCGCGGTTCGGATCTGGCCGCGGTGGAGACATCGGCGGTGCTGTTCCCGCGGCAGATCCGGCGGCTTCGTCGCGACTCTTCTTCTTCCCGCCGGCGGTCTTCGCGGTCTTGGATGGAGATGGCTTCATCCTCCAAGTGCACGGGGTCTTCACGCACATTCGCTCGGGGGCTACCGCGGTGGCTCTCTCTGGCGGCGCGCTCGGATCTACACTTCTCTCAGTGGAGGCTGCGCGCACTGGCGGTGATTCCCGGCCAAGATGTATTTGGAATGGCTACAACTGCATGGGGTGAAAAACCCTAAGGGCTTTGGCTTCTATTTATAAGTCAACGCGGCCCCCCAACGGCCGGATGGATAGGTTTGCGCTCGGGCCGACTCGCCGGCCGCGCGTGACTCTTCAACTTCAACTAGTCGACGCGCCTCACCTCGGGGGCTCGGCTACTTCTACTTGACTACCCGGGAAGCGGCAAGACTCGGGAGCATCTCGGGACACATTCCGCAAGATGACCCTTCAATTCGAGAGGAAGTACTCGACTCAAGGCTCGGGGGCTCCGTGCCACATGTCCTTCGGTTTTTTCTCCGGATTTTTCGGGATATTCTTGCCAAAACTTCAGATGGACCCTCGGCCCGAGTCTGCAACTCAACCTAAGGCTCGGGGGCTACTCCATATGGAGTGAGATTTTGCAATCGCACTTACATATCGGCTTTGGCTTCGAGACAACAAGAGCATTGTTGAAGACCTTCGAGGGCGCACTCGAGGACGCTTGGGACTACTCGAGAAGACTTCGGGATTGCTCAAACATCACCGGAGTACATTCCGGCCTCGGGATGCTTCGACTATTCTTGAGGGCTTTTGACTTGTAGTACTCGGGGACGCTTGAGGACTACTCGTTAAGGCCGTCAAGACTACTTGAAGCTATCCTTCTCGACTACAAAGTACTCGGGGGCTTGTCGTATGGACCTCCCTGGGCCCACTACCTCGGTGGGTACCAGGACCGACTACTCGGTGGGCCCCGGGACTACCGGCTTGCGCTACACGGCACCCGATGGCATGAAGCACAAGGACTACAGAGGAGAAGTACTCGGTTAGGAAGTCGTACATGACCCGCAATGTATGGATGACTCCTAGACGTACTTGACTAGTACTCTCTCCCTACTCCGACTTGTAACCCCGCCTCCGGATTATATAAGGCGAGGCGGGGACCTTTCTCTCGATCATCTCATCTCACGGCGTAAGATTGCATCATCTTGTAATCGTACCCAATCAATCCGTAGCTACGCGGCATACGAGATGTAGGGTATTACGCACCTCGCGGCCCGAACTGTCTAAATTGTGTGCCACGTGTCTCTTCCTTCGAGTTACCGATCTCGGCGAGGCCACATTCATCTACTTCGGGTACTCCCCTTAGTAGGTTGCCGGTCTAAAACACCGACGAAGTAGAAGCACTTGGTATCGTTGTTGCCACCGCCGTTCTCGATGGAGAGGGCGTAGCACCTAAGCCATTGGATGGGTCCTGCTTTGCGTCGTACTTGGTGATCCCCAAAGGCTTGAACTTGTCGTGGAGGAGCAAGTTGCGAAGTCTAGGTGAGAAGGCGGGGGAAGCCGTCGTTGTCGCCTCGCAATGGTCGACTTCTTCCGCCGCAGCCTCTTCAATCTTCGACGGGTGTCGTAGCCACCCCGTGAGGCTCGGGAGGCGTGGCTGTTCGAGTGGTCTCGACCGCCGCGACCGCCGCCGCCGCCGGCCCTCCCGTTGGCTCCGTGGTTGGAGTTTCCGTCGTCACCGCCGCCGCTGTCGGGATCACGGCCGCCTCCGCCGGGGCGCGGTGAGGGACGACCTCACGGTTGTTGTTGCCACCGTGTGAGGGTCCGCCGGTGTTTGCACGAGTACGGTTGGGCCGAGCCGGGAGCTCGGCTCGAGTACGGTTGCGGCCGAGGTCGGCCGCGCGACTTGTAGCTTCGTTGTCGCGGTTCCGGCGGGGGAGGCTCGGTTGACCCCGTTGTCGACCCGCATGAAGTAAGCGTCTTCGGCGAGCTTGGCGATGACTTCTCCGCGCGTATTCCCCGAGCCCCGGTGTGCGATCGCCGTGATCGACATGAGGCATTGCTCGGGGGTGGTGTGTACTCGCTCTCGACCGCCTCGAGAGCTCGCGAGGTTGCGGATGGGGAGGTTGTCTCGGAGACGCCGCGCCGTTCGTTGCGCTTCCCCGTTACGCTCACGTCGAGCGTCCCCGGTGGCGGTGGTCTCGTCGCGCGGTGCATCGACGAACGGCTCGTCGGCGGAGATGTCTTCAAGGTACTTGTCTTGAGCCGTCCACGATGGTCCCGGCGTGTCACCGGCAGCCATGAAGACTTGGCGATCAGGGGTGCCAAGACTGGACTCAGAGCTCGCCACCTCAGTTGGGGTGTACGAGTCAGCTCGGGCAAGTGGTGTTCCCTCCTGGAACGGGGAGCGAGTCGAGGTAGGCGATGTAGCGTGAGTCTCCACTTATCAGGTCAGCGGGCTTGCGGTCCGGCCGCAGACGAATCTCCCGGCGAGTGTGGACGTTATAACTAGCCCGAGACCGACCCCGATAGGGGATGCTCGGTAGTATTGTCCTCGGACTCGAGATCCTCCGGGTCCGACCCGAAGTCGAACTCGTACGCGGAGTCCGAGTAGAAGCCGGGAGAGGGGGTTGGAGTCCGAAGCGTGGCCGGGGCGGTGTCGGAGTCCGAGTTGTACTCGGGTACGGGTTCCTTGCCGGCCGGCGCGAAGACGGAGCCTCCGTGTGGGCCCCCGCCGACGATGCGGGGGCCACGCGTAGAGTTCTCACGGGGTGGTGAAACCACATGCGATGGCCGAGTAGCCGGCTCGCATGCGATAGCCCACGAGAGACGTCGAGTTCGAGTTGGAAGCGGACCGAGCTCGAAGTCGGTGGTGATGGTCGAAAAGCGAAATTTCGCCGAACTTGCGGTGAGTTCGCTTGTGACAACTTCGGGGGAGCGTCACAAAGCCGGTCTCTCGGGTTGGGCGGCATGGTGAGGCGGCGTTGGAAGGATCCGGCGCGCGGCGGCAAGGCACTCCAAGCGCCGAAGATGAAGGTGTCGCCTCGGTTGAAGGCGACGGTTGGCTTGAAGTAGACAGAGCCGTCGAGTTCGCCATGTGATCTCGGGCGAGAGCCCCTACCCGGCGCGCGGGCCACTGTCGGTGTTTTAGACCGGCAACCTACTAAGGGGAGTACCCGAAGTAGATGAATGTGGCCTCGCCGAGATGGGTAACTCGGAGGAAGAGACACGTGGCACACAATTTAGACAAGGTTCGGGCCGCGAGGTGCGTAATACCCTACCTCCCCGTATGCCGTGTAGCTCTCGATTGATTGGGTACGATTAAAAGATGGTGCAATTGTACGCCGTGAGATGAGATGTCGAGAGAGGGGTCCCTACCTCGCCTTATATAGTCGGGAGGCGGTGGTTACAAGTTGGAATAGGGAGAGAGTACTAGTCGAGTACGTCTAGGAGTCTTCCATACAAGGTGCGGGACGTGTACAGCCTTCCTAACCGAGTACTTCTCCTCTCGTAGTCCTTGTGCTTCACGCCATCGTGTACCGTGCGGCGCAAGTCGGGTAGTCCCGTGGGCCCACCGAGTAGTCGGTCCCCGGTACCCACCGGGGTAGTGGGCCCGGGGAGGTCCATATGACGCCCCCCTCCACTTGCATGATTTTGACGATGTCATCCTCACGCCCAAGATGGAGGTTCTCCGCGCATGAAGTTCGGTCTTTTACGCTTCAATCCCCGGGGGTGTTCCTTTGTGACACTTCGGTCCTTGCCACCATTGGAAGTGATTTCATCAAGCTCATAAACACGAACAAGACTCCGTAAATGCTCCTTTGAACTTGTTGCGAATCCGTCCTTTATGTCCATGTTTTCCTACATAAACACAACACTTCCAAATGCATGTGTTAACACCAAAATTTGGTAAGGAGTCCGACGGCGGTGGGTCCGGCTCGATGAGGAGTCCGTCCGGTGGAAGGAAGGTTTTTCTCGGATGTATTCGGCGAAAGATGCGAGGTCGGCTATCTCGCTTCCGTTCGGCAAGGGAACAAGTTGAGCTGATTTTGCGGGTTTAGACGGTGACGTGGCTCAAGCGGAGAAGGACGAATGGATGGATAAGCGATCAAGCTTAGAGATAAGTTAGGCGCCGATGCGCTTCTCGGCAACTCGAGAGCTTCTGGTTGAAGAGGAGATGGGTTCACCTCTGCTGGGGTTGATGTCTCTGCATGACCAGTAGGTGATTGAGCCCTTGGAGGATTTGATGGTTCTGGTTGGATTGGGAAACTCATCTTTGGAGAGTTTATTGCTTCTGTTTGAACAGGGGGTGATTGAGTCCCTGATGAAGATGAGATTTCCACTGGGACAGGTAACTCAACCCTGGGTGGACTTGTTTGTTGAGACACTGGAACGTCCACAAGTTGTTCTTCCATTGTTTCTTCGCAAAGTGCCAAGTTAGAAGATAAATGCCGGTGTTCATCCTCAAGAAGGAGGACAAGTGAAGGTCATACCAATGGATGGGGCATTGGTAGGTTTTGGAACCGAAGATTGTTGGGCTGCGTCCGAAAATGCACGGGCATGATTTATCGAAACGAGTAATCTTGTGATCAAGAAAGGAGAAGATTCTTACCTCAACAAGGACTTTCTTGATAATTCTCCTCCTCTTGGCATTTGGAGGAGCAATTAGAGACAAACCTTGCCTCCTATCGGCAGCAAGGCCGGACGGGCTTGGGTCCCGTTGTGGCAAACCTAGCCATTAGCCGAGCCGGGGTTGGGGACCGAATCCCAGTCTTTCGAGATCGGGCCTACGGCATTGTAGGCAATGTTCCCGGCTCGAGGGGCGGGCCGCGACCGTGTTCGTGGGTAAAAGAAGTAAGGTCGAGTCATGATTGAAAGAGGAAATGTTTGATTTAATGGTTTAATCATGTTACCTCTCGGGTTGGCTGAAAATCGTGCATCAACTCGTGCGTAACGAGTGTACGGAGCTCACCGAAGATATGATCATGGAATTCTTGCCACCAGGAGTTGAAGGTGGAGTGAGCTATTGTTGTGGGTACAAAAGGCCAGGTGTAGACAGTGGGACTGCACACATAACGGAAGACTGCGCTATCGTGCATGAGTTCTTTGATTTCCTCTCCGGGCTTGAGGAATTCATGCGAAATGATCTTGGGGGCATCCGGCCACACCCAAGTTGCCGAGCCATTACATTGGGCCGATAATATTCATAAGTACTATAGGTTAGCCTTCCTCCATTGAATTCGGCGGCGGAATACATGGGCGGATTATGATATTGAAGATCTCCGGGAATCTCCCATCTTGGCGTTCGATTTCAAAAGAGAATTCACAAGGGAAAATCAAATTGTCATTATCCAAATAAGGAAGCCGAGAGAGGATTTTGGAAACCTTTGAAGAATAGCTCGAAAAGCCGGCCGATATCCCGCTTGAATAAGAACGGTGGAAGCAGCTTCTCCATAAGTCCGGCATCCTCTCGGTGGCTTGGGGTTCCCCTTCGGGATGATTGGATGAAGGGAAGAGTCGGGTGTTCAAATCAACACCAACGATCTGATGCATGTGTAGCTGCAGCCACATTTGAACAAACCACCAAGGACCGTTGACACATGCTATCCTCTGGCCGGTGTACATCTGGGTGACAGTTTGATGACGCATATGGTACACACTGCCTAGGAAGAATTTCCCAAGGGGGAGGCGGTTGCCACTGACCAGTTGAGAAGCCATTGCAATGTGATTCATGGTAGGCTCATTGGCTTTACCACAGAAGATGAACCTGCATAGCCACATGTTCAGAAACGCCCTGTATTCAATTTCACCAAGGGTGTCGTCCTTCATGTGGTTCGGGATATAGTTCTTGTATCCGCTCCCCGGTTTCACCCCGTTTGTCGTGAGGAACTTCGAAATCTCGGGGTTGAACGGATCCGTAATGTCAAGGCCGGTGATCATATACACATCGGCCGAGTTGGTGACATCGGGCCGTGGCCAAAGAGGAAGGCGTTGATACCGTTCGACCAAAAATGGCAGTCGCTATCGGGAGGTCTTCATTCTTGGGGGTCTCGGCCAAAGATAACTCCGTGCACCGAGTAATGCGAAGGGTATCCCGATTCCGGGTCCCGGCACTCTTATCCGCAAAAATCCTCGGTACCAATTTTTCCCACTGCGATTGGAGGCAAGGGCCAGTTCTTGAAAGCATCCTGCCACTGAGTAGGTGGGGACAGAGCCGCTTTGAAAGGGATCCTTCGAGATTCAGCCGCGATGAAATCTCGAGGATCAGAGTTTCCCACGGGACCAAGGTAGTAGGATCTTGAATTGGCCTCGGTGCGAATCAAAAGCTCAGTGGAAGGTTCCTGAAGGAAAGCGGAAACGAAATCTCAGGTAAAATTGAAAACCTAAATGCCGAATGAAGCTTACGGGAGGAGAATTTACTCCGAGCGACTTGGTTTTGAGCCGCCATTGGGGGATTTGAGCTCGAACAAGAGGATCTAGGGTTTGGATCTAGACGAGGATTCGGCGGATTGCGAAGAGAGAAGAACAGTGTTGACAGCATTCAATTTGAAAATGTTTGTGGTCGGAGTCCATTCGGAACAAAATCACTTTTATCCCGCAATTGAAGGGGCATGTGTTAACACCAAAATTTGGTAAGGAGTCTGACTTGTGGGTCCGGCTCGATGAGGAGTCCGTCCGGTGGAAGGAAGGTTTTTCTCAGATGTATTCGGCAGAAAGATCTGCGGTCGGCTATCTGCTTCCGTTCGGCAAGGGAACAGTTGAGCTGATTTTGCGGGTTTGGACGGTGACGTGGCTCAAGCAGGAAGGATGAATGGATGGATAAGCGATCAAGCTTAGAGATAAGTTAGGCAACAAATCCATTCGAGGTTGTGCTTGGCAGGGTATAAATATGAGCCCTGAATGTATGTAACGTATAAGATCATTCTCAATACAAACCGGCCTTACGCCAAACCCTAGAGTCCATTTGTTGTGTCGTCGAGTTCTTCGAGAGGGTTCATCGATCCGTCGACCTCCGTGAGTACGGCAACCTTGCATCATATCTAGTATCATGCGGTGGATTTAGATCGATGCAAGTAGTCTTGTTACCATGCTTCGTGTCATGCGGTAGATTCAAGCTTGGTTCAAGAGGGTTTCTTGTTAGGTCATGAGCCATGCGGTAGGCTAAGATCTAGCTTGAAGCTAGTTATCGGCTCTATTGGATTTTGGCAAGACCCAATAGATTCATCAAGTTACCCCGTGTTGCTTTGAGTTTTTACTTTATGTTTAAACTCATGTAACATCTTTTGCCCAATCTAGATGGGTTTGGATCGGCTTTATCCCTCTTGTGATCCTTATGCGAGTAGGATTCGTGCTTTAACACGTGGATCTTGTGCTTTCCGATAGCCGAAACCGAATCGATCTAGGTTGTCACGTGTTGCAGGTTCAAGCTTGCTAACATTGGAATAAATCTTGAAAGAACTGAGTATCATGCGGTAGATGCAGGCTTTTGGGTTGCTTTGGAGCTAGTCATCCGGTGGATTAGATTTCGAATCAATCTGATAGGTTTATTTCGCTTGGTAATGTTTGTTCCTTCTTCATGGACCCCGAATCGGTACAGTTCGACCCGTATTCGGTTACCTTCCTCCACGAGTAGAACACGTGCGTAATTCATGCTTTAAATAATGTATGCTTTTAGCTTTCCAGATTTAGATTGTATCATGCGGTGGATAGATCTATTTGTGGAAAGTGGTACGATTTTCATGCAAGTTGTATCATGCGGTAGATAGATTTGTTTGGCATCGTACCCGACGGGTTTTTTAAGTACCTAGACATGCGGTAGACTAGTGCTTTGGATCTATGCATGCTTGTTTATTACATGTTTATGCTCGCGCTTTACTTTATTTATTTATTTAATGTTAATCACCATGGGGATCGGTCGTGATCCTGCGCGCGTACATCTTTGCTCTAAACAAAGACCGATCGCCGTCATGCTTGCGTCATCCATTCGGCTATGTTACTTTTCCTGTTGAAAGCTCCCGAATGGTTTCAGTTTGTTAGCAGATAGCTCTCTATAGCTATGTGTCATCCCATCTGGCTTCCTAGCTATAAATATGGAACTGTCTGGTACCACCCGGCAAGTTCCAAGCTTTGGTATCTAACTACTTTGTCTTTTGTTAATTTTCAGGGAAAATTGACTGGCACGTCTTGTGATTCTTTGCACGTGTGAAGCCAGCTTGTTCGGCTTGCTGTGTGTTTGGCGCTAGGTGCACGTTTTGCGTCAACACACTTTTTGGCACGCCCAGTGGGACACAGCCGAAAAGATCAAGATGCCTGAAATCGCGGATATCATGGATGTCAACATTGAAGACCTCTCTCCTGAACAACGGCAGCAGCTCCAGGACGCCGTGGACCAATTCCAGCGGAGTGTCTACCGTCCTTCAAGAAGAACAGAAGTGGCGTCCCGTACACGAAGAATGACATGCCCGGGGTATTGTTGCCGGGGGAGAGCGACGCCACGACCCATCGGGAGAGAGAGGAATGCCGCAAGCGTTCGCGGATTCGCGGATCACGTTTTGAGCAAGCACCACAAAGCTTTCCTTGGTGCGTTCCGGCAAATGATGGTGGTCGTCTTTGGCCCGTGCATGGAGCAGGCATTCGGCAAGGCACCCATCCAAGCGGGCACCGTGGAATTGGGCGAGTCAAGCTCTCAACCACCATTACGGAGCCGGCCGGTCCCGGCTTCCTCCTCGGAGCGCCGGGAGTCAAGCTTTTCGGCCTCCTCCGCAAGGCGCCGGGGGTCGGCCGCGTTCGGCCCCCACTACGGGCCTCGGGAGGACAACCAATCCAGCCACCACCACGGGGGCACGGGTCAACCGTGCAACGCGGCCCGAACCCGTACCAGCCCACGTACGGGGAAATAGCGTTCGGCTCGCCCGGGGCCCCGCTCGCCTCCGCCACGAGATTGCTCGGCAAGCAACCGCGCAGAGGAACCTATACGGCGGAGGCTACCACGAGGTGGGAAACTACGGAGCCATTGTTGACGGTTAATAATTGTATCAAAGTTTGTTTGTGACTTGCAAGCGTACAAGTCTCCCGTCGTAGTCAAGGGACCCTTCTTCCCTCGAGTGGTGAACCCAATGTATCGAATCCGTGGAACAAATGTGTGACGCAAAACTTAATCTATTAAAGCCAAGTAACTTCAATCTTCGATAAAAGAAACCCTAATGCATCTAAGTAAAAGACACAAAACAAATCTAATCTACTAAAGACCGGAGAAAACAAAGTAAGATTGGGTAGATAAACCGATCTAGAGGAATCGGGTAAGCCTTTTGTTGAAGTTCCAAGCAAGTGAAGAAGTAGCAAATCGAATCTTAATAGAAACCTCTTTAAATCGTGGTTTCCCGTCCAAATCCGAAAACATCCGCCTTTCGGAACCCCCGTCTTGTCACAACGTATCCCTATTCATGCGGGGAGCTTAGGGCGAGTCAAAAGACAAGTCGAGATTCTTTCGGAAGATCCGGCGTGTACCTCTAGCCACCGCGGCTACAAGAACACCCTATGTAATCTATCTCGAGAATAGAATTGGAATAAGCAAAGCCGATCGAAAAACGAAATCTTCGAGGAAACACTTGATCGCTAGGAAAAGATTTAACTTGATAATTCAACTATAACAATGATACATACACAAGATCACCACCGGATCCTTCCTTGATCTTGCTTCTAGCTCCGGAACTCCGACGTGGTCTTCCGTGCAAGGTTCCCACATCGGCTAGGGAAACCCTAGTCAATAGCCCGACCCTCTCCTCTCCGAGATGGTGTCCCTCTCTTCTCGCTCCTCGACGGCCGATGACGAATTCTTCTCCTCGAGGCTCTCTCGGTGGGGGCTATAAATAGCCCGATTGGCGGCTAGGGCAAAGGAGGGGGCAAATGGGCCCCCGGATGGGCCTCGGGCCGACCGGACCGGCCGGCCGGCCCGGGCCCATCTAGGCCCGGCCCCGAGGGCTCCTTTGCTCCGCGTCGGTTCCCTTGCTTCCCGGATGTTCCCCCCCTTTCGCATGTAGGTCCATGTCGTCGTTTCTCTCCGAATTGGACTCAACTCCTTGTCTTGCAAGATTCAAGACTTTTCGGTCGTGTCCTCGGAGTCCGTCGTCTTCTCGGATCAAGTCCCCGGCTTCTTGGAGTTAATTTTGCTTTGTTGCATGACTTGTACGGGGCTTCAAGGTCTTGTCATGAGGTGCTTGATGAACTTATCCCGAAAGTCTTGCATTCAACACTAAAACCCTGCATAAACATTAAACTCCAAAACCGACATGCACACGTGAACTTGTTATACCACGGGGGTTAGTACCAATGGATAAGGTATAAAACTCATGCCAACACCGAAGGTAAACTCATGGCTAGGTTGACGGATTTTCACCGTCAACATCTCCCCCATGCTTAAGCCTTGCTCGTCCTCGAGTAAGCCTTCGATGGATATCATCATTGCCAAACAATGTTTAAACTTTGCACTTGATCACACATGAGAAAACATAATGCTCTCAAAATTTTAATTCATTAAAGTTCCATAATGTACTAGCCTTCATCTCTACGGAGGGTAGATTCTTATTAAGCTTATCCCACAAGTATTAACATGCTCACAAAGTTTAAATAGATCTCAGAATTTTTGAAATAAAGAACGAGATAAAGAAAAGCTAAACCAAGTTCACAAATTTAAATCATCTTGTATATTGCTCATGAACTCTCATCTCACTTGTCTCTCAAGCCTATATATTCTACCCCTTTCCCTCTCATATATATGTGGTAGGCTTTATATGGAGCTTTGGGAAAGTTTAGTCCTAACAAGATTTTATAAATGAGGTGTTGTCAAAACAAGACAAGCTTCTCATGGTCTTACCGAGACTCGTCAAAAAGGTCATTAGAAAATGATGTTAAATCAAGGAGGGGAAAAAGAAAAATACACACATTTTTAGATGAGTGGACATGTGCAAATGGCAAAGAATGATCCCGAGGCACAAAGAAAGTCCTCGTTATCGGATTGCACATGGTTGGAAAATGAGAATGGATCTTTTTAACTTGAAGCCTTGAATGCACTCTTAGAGAACCGGGGAGTTTACTTTACGCATATATTTTTTTTTCTCTTTCTCATATTTCTCATTCTTTTCTTTCTTTCTTTCTTTCTTTCATTCATTATATATATATTTTTTTCTTTCTTTGAAAGTCACGATCGTCGCCGAATTTTTTTCTTTCATCATTTTTTTTAAATATTCCCCTTTTAACTCTAAAACTGCACCGTACCTACCTCCTCCCCCATGCTTAGACGTTGCTCGTCCTCGAGCAAAGAGGCGAAAAATAAGGTAGGTACCGAAAATAATTTTCCTTGGAGAGATACTTGAAATCTTCAATGTTGGCACCGTCTTGCGATCTTCCTTGAATTGATGATCCATTGTCAACGATAGGTTGTGGTCAAGGAGGTAATCACAAAGGATGATATTTGGTTTAAGGGTGGATATCCGGCGAAGTTTGTGAGATATCCGATGCGGGGATACACAATGCACGGATAAAAGGCTAGCAAAAAGATAGATACGCAAAAATGGAATGACCAGCTTCTTAGTCTCGGGCCAGAGAAATCATGGCCTGCAATAACTCACTCAAAAATAAATCTTGTACACTAAGGTTTATGCACTCAAATATATATAAGGCTTTGGATAGGTTGAGCAACACACAAGCGAAATTTATGACAAGGTTAGCAATATTTTTGAGCATAAAAGTCATCTTTAATCTATTCATAACTTGAGAGCACATAAAACACTATGGGTCTTTATTTTAATCATAACCTCCGCTGAAAATTAAGCTAGCATTTAAATAAATTCAGATTTGTATTTTTAAGAGAGCACTAGCTTAAACATGCATAGATCAATTACAAAGATAAACAAAGCTGCAATTATAATCATATATCATCATGGCACGAATTTTGTAACTTTTCCAATGATATAATCAAGGTGGTGTCTTTATTAATGATGACATCAAGTTGAAATACAAACTGAAAATAAACAAACATGCTTGCTGAAATTTAAATAAAAACAGAAAATACTACGCAAACACACATAAGCAAAAGCTGAAAATTACAAAGAAAAAGAAAAGAAAAGAAAACTAAAGTTCCTAAATCTTCTAGTCCTCCGCCAGTGGTTGATGTTGGTGATCTTGATAATAATACCCTTGCTCATAATATGATTGGACATTTCCTCCGACGAATTGATTTGGCTCCACAAGGTGAAGGCGTCCGAGCTCAAAGGCAATATTTGCATTGCCTTCACCAAGTTGAGCCGCATTAGCTTGGATGGCTGCGATGTTTTGGGCGTTTCTTGCAGCATACCCTCCAATTATGGCCATGCTTTGTTGTGGTTGGGGATGATGAGCGTAGGACTCCGCGAGGTTAGCGTTGGGCACAACATAATTTGGTGGGGGTACGTGCACCACCCCCCCCCCCCCCATGCTTGCTCTTGTGGCCCTCCGTAATAACTTGGCGGAGGAGGGATCCCGCCGAATGGTTGCACATTGGGTTGTGCTCCACTCGCTTGTGCGGAGGATGTTCCCTCCTCTACGATTCTTCCTCTTTTGTTTTTCCTTGCAGGGACAAGTAGTCCCTCTTCCAACCAATCTTCTCTTCCTTCGTTGAAAAGCCTAAGCCTCTCATTGGGAAGGGGTAGGTTCACTATGGCCAGCCGATAACCTCCTCTCTCATCTCCACTAATGTATTTGCCTTGCCGCAAATACTCAATGCCGAGAGAGGTACCACGCAAAAGATGGTCGGGGTTTCTTGCGATCCCCGGCCGCAAGGAGAAGGCCAACATGGAGAGGTAGCACCCCGAACCAATATTACCTGCCCCCGATGTTGCTTCACAACACCAACGGTTGATCATAAGGTAAGAGGGGTCTATTGGCTGCCTGGCAATTAAAGCCGAGTACAATTCAACTCCGTGTCGATCACCTTTGTCTCCTTCATCCTCCCCAATACCCTCTTGCACATCCAAGAGTGAAATATCCGGATAATGGGGTTGCGGATGCAATTGCGTTGTTGATGGGCTTCTCCGGAGATCATATTCCAAAATCCTGCTAACATGCCGGGTGGCACGTCAACTTTCTCCGGAGCTCCCTTGTGGAATCCAAGTAGCTCCCTAACGTGCTCGTAGCACTTGTTGGACTCCCTCCAAACGGAATGACAAGCTTTGCACCCCATCATCATCAAGTATGGGTGCAATAGTCATCAAAATTTCCAAGGCGAACCCCAAGTGGGTGTCCACCGATACTCCGTTGGAGAACCGCACCCATCCAAGGTGCCCCAACATATAGTATATGTCGGTGCCAAAACCCAAGGTGTAGAGTGCTTGGTCGTCGAACTCGACGTTGGGCACAAGCCTCTTCTCAAGATTAGAGAGCCTCTCCTCCTCCTCCGCCGACAAGATGATGAAGCCGTACGAAGAGTATGTCGGGGTGTAAGGAGGTGGCGCGGTTGAACGGGTCGATCGTCGTGGTGGCGCGGGCTGCTCCTCCGTGAGCCCACGAGGTTTGGTAAACCTCATGGACGTGCTTCTTGCAGCCCTCATACCACCAAGGAGGAGAGTATCGTTCCTCCTCGGTGGTGCCGTATCCGTCTCCATGCTCCGGGGAGACTCGGAAACCGAGTGCCTCCTCGAAGACGTGGTTGATGACGGCTTGGATGACGACGAACTCTTCTTCTTGGAGAAGAGACTTGTGGTTTTCTTCCACATGGTTGCTGCACTCTTTTCTTCAACTAAAACTCCGGGTTGCAACCGGTAACTAGACACTTAAACTCTTTGCTTCGGATGTGGACTTTGAGTGGATTAAGGATGTGGATTTTTTTCTTGAGCTATCAGGCTTGGGAAGGTTGGCTATGTCTACGGAGGTTTTGAGCACACAAACTTGAACACAAAAACAAAGGAAGGAGAGGGAAGCTTGCTGCAGAAAACGGGAGCCGGGGGGCTCCTTAAGTAGGTGAGGCCGGCCGGCTCCGGGCCGGCCGGCTCGGGGTCTTTCCGGCTCCTCCCCGCCTCGTCTTTCTTCCAGCACAATCATTTCGCCTCGCAACTTTCCCCGCCCGCGTGCTCCACGAGTTGCACCACCCAAACGCTCTCGTCCACTCCTTTTCTTGCATTATTGGTCCTTCCACTTGATGCTCCATGCTTTGGGTCATGTCCATGCTCCCTAGCTCCACTTGCTTCACATGCCACCATGAAATTCATGCAAAGTTGATGCTTGCTGCCCACCATGCTTGTCCTTTGCATGTGGAATTGGTGAAAGTTGATAAAAGGGAATCCAATGGTGCATGCATGATTAATTCAAACTAGATTGCCTCCATTTAGGTGTGTTTAAGGTTAAGCACTCCTCTAATTCGAAATTTAAAATATTTCTCGAGCCTTGCAAGAGCTCAAACACAATTCTAGAGAAGTTTTTAAACCATTAAAAACAAATGTAAGTCGAAAATGTTTTTCGACTACGTCGATTTCGGTCTCACCGGTATAGTTTGCCTTCATCGGTTGAGAGCAAGACTTTTTCCCGGCTTGATCATGGGGGCATAGGTTTAGGTTCTAATTTTGGCTAAATAAGAAAGATTTTGAATAAAACAAAATTAGAATAGTCTTAGAAAAATTCTAATCCTAGAGAAACCAAGGATATAGATTTTTAAAACCAACCAAAAGTTTTGATTTCTAGGTTCACGCGAGTTCTACCACGTACCGAATTTTTTAACACTTAAATATAAATCGTGGCTCTACTCGTGTGGTTTTAGCATGAAAAATAAGTCAACCTCAGCACCATAATGAGGGTGAAAGGTTGAGTTAGGTTCTGAAATTATTTGGTTGAGGTTTCTCGAAAAGAAAAGAACAAACAAGCACATAGAAGGTTCATGCAAAGGGTTTATGATAAAGCAAACATTCAATCAAGAATTATGTCTCTAATATTGTTCAACCACTTCTAAGTCTAGTGTCTTTGCGTAATAAAACTCAAAAACTAAATTATTAAAAATACTCGAAAAACCCGGAATCGGGTTGTCCTCCCGTAGCTTATTCTTGACTCGACGAAACGGGTTGCCTCCCCGCCTAGCGCTTCGTTTATAGTCTATAGCTAGACTTCTTCACTTGATTACTCCGGATCAACGCTCTTTGCGGGCGTTGCAATCTTGGGTACCCACTTCCGCACCATCTTGGGACGGGCTTGTCTTCCGCTTAGTCGGCTTAGTCATTTTTTTTGGTCTTCACGAGGCGGCTTCTCTTCCCTTGTCTTGACGGATGCAACACCTTCTTTGATTTTCTTTACGTTCATTTTTTTCAGCTCCTTCTTCTTTTTCAGCCCCTCCGTTTGTTTTGGATCTCCCTTCACTCCAATCATGTTGCATGCCTTGATTCTTGGACGGAACTTGAAGGAACTCCTTTCTCCGTTGATATCGAACATGATCCCCCCCTTGCCAACATCAATAGTAGCTCCCACGGTCTTGAGGAACGGCCTCCCTAGGATGAGCGGCGGCTTCTCCCTCTCTCCCATCTCGAGCACAACAAAGTCGACGGGGATAAAGTGGTGTCCAATCTTCACGGGTACATCTTCAGCAATGCCCAAGGGATAGCGAATGGAGTTGTCACCCAACTCCAAACATATTCCCGTAGGCTCCATTGGTAGGCGTAGCTTCTCGAACACATCCCTCGGCATGACACTCACACTAGCTCCAAGGTCGCATAACGCCTTCTCGAAGTTGAAAGAACCAACTGAACATGGAATTGTAGGGCACCCGGGGTCTTTTTGCTTCTCTAGCCCATTAGCAATAGCTGCACTACACTCCTCGGACATCTTGACATGATCTACCCCGAGTGTTGCTATCTCATATTTATTTGCAAGTATGTCTTTAAAGTAACGAGAATATGTAGGTACTTGTAGGGCATCTAGTAATGGCATGTTGATGCTAAGTCTACGCACAACTTCCACAAACTTCTCAAAGTGGTTGTCAAGTTTACCTCGGAAGTAGCGTGGCTTGAGTTGCGGTATCCTCGTGTCTTCCTCCGGCATCTCGAATTCGGGTTCCTCGGTGACGATCCCCGTAACCTTCTCTTTAGCAATTCCTTCCACATCGGTGGATGGTTTAAGCTTCCTTGCTCTCGTGGAACGTTCCGGATCTTCGGTCTCCATCCCCGAACGTGTTTGAATGGCCTTCACCGATTCGGGACATTTGGGTTGTCCCGAAGCTTCCCTTCATCATTAGTGAGGCGCCCCGCAAGTTGTCCAACTTGCGTCTCGAGCATCTTCATCATGTTGAGCACTTGATGATTGGAACTTCCGACCTCCGTCACTTTGCTATCGATGTTCTCCAACACCTTGTCTATGGTCTTGAACTTGGTGACGGTGTCCTTGTTGATCTTAGCTTGCTCATCCATGAACTCCTTCAATTGTATACGAAGCGGAACCGCATTAGGAATAGATGAGCTTGCATTAAATTGAGGCCTACCTTGCCCGTAGCGGAAGTTCGGCAATTCTCCCTTCCTCATGTAGTCGAGCACTTTGGCTTCCTCCGGACAATCTTTGCGGACATGGCCATACTCTCCACATTCTTCACATGTGGACCTTGCTTCGGCGGCCTTCAAGTCTTGAGCCTCTTTCTTTTCCATCTCCATCTTCTCCAACCTCCTCATGAGCGAGTCGATCTTGCCTTCAAGTATGTTCTCCTTCTCCACTTGCAAGACTCCTTTGACGTTCCCCGTGGGTTGAACCGGATGTAGGCGCCCGGACGACGCCCACGTGTCATTATCCGCGACCTTCTTGAATAGCGTGAAAGCTTCCGTCGGTGTAAGCTCGATGATAGATCCTCCCGCCGATGCATCGATGATCGTCCTTGACGCCATGGTGAGTCCTTGATAGAACTTTTGCACGAGGTCTTCCTTCGAGAACTTGTGATGTGGAACCGCCCGGGTGTACTCGTTGAAGCGCTCGAATGCCTCTGAGATAGTTTCCGTAGGATATTGAACAAAGGTGGCAATCTTATTACGCAAGCTTTGAGTTTTACCCGGTGAGTAGTATTCCTTCATGAAAGCCTTCATCAACGTGTTCCAATTTTGCACCGTCTCCGCCGGTTGAGAGTGGAACCATTGCAAAGCCTTCCCGAGTAGTGAAAACGGAAAAAGCCTTGCCCTCATTTGATCTTGAGTCACCCCATCCATGTTGAAAGTCTGACATAGTTGAATGAATGCTTGGAGGTGAAGGTTCGGATCCTCTTTACCGGTTAAGGGTGAATGTTGCACCATGCGGATTGTTGAGGTCTTGATCTCGAACGGTCTTCTGATCTCCTCAAGGTTCAAGATTGGTAGGTCGATGATGTCCGGGGTGCATAGCTCCCCAATCTTGCGTTCTTGCCGTGGTTGGTCACCCATTGGTGGAAGTCGATTCTCCCGAGGACTTTGAGGTGGTGAATTCTTCGGAGATTCCTCGCGATCCTTTGTCTTCCGACTCCGAATCTACAAAATCCAGCCTTTTTAGCTTGATGTGCTTCACGTCTCCTTAGCCTCGTAAAGTTTTTCCGGATCATCCACAAAATTATTGGGTTTGTTGGAGAGGTAGCCGTCCATCTCCCGTTAGGGTTAGCGATAAACAAAGTATGCAAAAAACTAGAAAGTAAAAACAAATCTATAAAAACTAGGGTTAGACAAACTAGATTAGATGTATTTTGAGGATGATAAAAATTTAGTAGATGCAAAAATAAAAACAAAGAGAAAAATGAAAATTACAAAAAGGCAATAAAAAAATCAAATCTTGATCACTTGTTCCCCCGCAACGGCGCCTGAAAAAAGGGGCTTGTTGACGGTTAATAATTGTATCAAAGTTTGTTTGTGACTTGCAAGCGTACAAGTCTCCCGTCGTAGTCAAGGGACCCTTCTTCCCTCGAGTGGTGAACCCAAGGTATCGAATCCGTGGAACAAATGTGTGACGCAAAACTTAATCTATTAAAGCCAAGTAACTTCAATCTTCGATAAAAGAAACCCTAATGCATCTAAGTAAAAGACACAAAATGAATCTAATCTACTAAAGACCGGAGAAAACAAAGTAAGATTGGGTAGATAAACCGATCTAGAGGGATTGGGGTAAGCCTTTTGTTGAAGTTCCGGGCAAGAGAAGAAGTAGCAAATCGAATCTTAATAGAAGCCTCTTTAAATCGTGGTTTCCCGTCCAAATCCGAAAACATCCGCCTTTCGGAACCCCCGTTCGTCACAACGTATCCCTATTCATGCGGGGAGCTTAGGGCGAGTCAAAAGACAAGTCGAGATTCTTTCGGAAGATCCGGCGTGTACCTCTAGCCACCACGGCTACAAGAACACCCTATGTAATCTATCTCGAGAATAGAATTGGAATAAGCAAAGCCGATCGAAAAACGAAATCTTCGAGGAAACACTTGATCGCTAGGAAAAGATTCAACTTGATAATTCAACTATAACAATGATACATACACAAGATCACCACCGGGATCCTTCCTTGATCTTGCTTCTAGCTCCGGAACTCCGATGTGGTCTTCCGTGCAAGGTTCCCACGTCGGCTAGGGAAACCCTAGTCAACGGCTCGACCCTCTCCTCTCCGAGATGGTGTCCCTCTCTTCTCTCGCTCCTCGGCGGCCGATGACGAATTCTTCTCCTCGAGGCTCTCGGTCGTGGGGCTATAAATAGCCCGATTGGCGGCTAGGGCAAAGGAGGGGGCAAATGGGCCCTGGATGGGCCCGGGCCGACCGGACCGGGCCGGCCGGCCCGGGCCCATCTAGGCCCGGCCCCCGAGGGCTCCTTTGCTCCGCGTCGGTTCCCTTGCTTCCGGATGTTCCCCCTTCTCGCATGTAGGTCCATGTCGTCGTTTCTCTCCGAATTGGACTCAACTCCTTGTCTTGCAAGATTCGAAGACTTTTCTCGGTCGGGTCCTCGGAGTCCGTCGTCTTCTCGGATCAAGTCCCCGGCTTCTTGGAGTTAATTTTGCTTTGTTGCATGACTTGTACGGGGCTTCAAGGTCTTGTCATGAGGTGCTAGATGAACTTATCCCGAAAGTCTTGCATTCAACACTAAAACCCCGCATAAACATTAAACTCCAAAACCGACATGCACACGTGAACTTGTTATACCACGGGGGTTAGTACCAATGGATAAGGTATAAAACTCATGCCAACACCAAAGGTAAACTCATGGCTAGGTTGACGGATTTTCACCGTCAACCGCCCATCGACGCTTTCCCGCATCCGGGTTACGCACCGGCCCGCAGCACACGGGAGGACGACGCCCGGCGCGGAAGATGGCCGAGTTGATGCAAAATCGGTTCGGCCTCAAACCGAAAATGCAGGGACCCGCCTACAAGCCGCCGTTCCCGCAGTGGTACTTCAACGTGCTCCTTCCGCCGAGGGTGAAACCTCCGACGGAATTCACGAAATTTCCCGGCAAGACGACACAAGCATAGTGGAGCACATTGCTCGTTACCCGATGCGGCTCGGAGAATGCTCGCCGAGGAAGCGTTCGGGGTCGATACTTCCCCCGCGTCACCGACGGGCCCGGCATTCCGGTGGTTCTCGTCCTTGCCCCCCGAGTCGGTTAGCGGATGGAAGGACCCGGAACGGAAATTCCACGCCCACTATTTCGGGCCGGCGGCCCGGAGAAGAAGCCGGTCGACCTTGCCACCCCGAAGCGAGAGGCACGGCGAGACGCCATTGGAATTTCTCGGGAGGTTCGGGGAAGTTAAGGGCATGTGCTTTTCGCTCAACTTGCCGGATGACCGTTGGCCGACATGGCCGTTGCCGGATGCCGCCGCCGTGCGTGAGAAACCTGTTTGGTATGGAGTTTGAAAACACGGGCCACTGTCTCAAAAGTCTGTCATTAATGAGCAACCAAGCATATGGCTTCAAGAAGGATGCTAGGTTTGGCAAGCAAAGCATGACGTGGCGGACATCTACAACCAGTTCTTGGACAAGGCCGACCCGATAGAAGATTCGATGATGAACTCGGACGTGGCCGCAGCCCGAAATTATGTGGGGAAAAGAGCCATTAACGATGAATCGCGCCGGGTCAAACGGACCAAAGGTACCTACGATTTCGACATCACGAAGGCCGACAAGCCGTTTGAGCTCCTAGTGAAGGAAGGCCGAATCGATTGCCCGAAGGGCATTCCATGCTTCGGCCCGATGGGGTAAAGGAGAAGCGTTATTGCGGCTTTCACGACAGGAACTCGCACTCCATCAACGACTGCCGGGTCTTCAGGATGAGGATCCAGAAAGCCATCCAGGAAGGGCACCTCAAATTTGACAACAAGATGAAGCTGGATGGCCACCCCTTCCCTCAGAACATGGTGGGCTTTTCCGTCAGCATGGTGACTGCTGAGGAGAAGGGCAAGGTCAAAGTCTTGACCTCAGCCAGGGCTAGGCAGGACGGAACCGTGGACCCGGAGCGTCAAGTAACTTTGGAGCAGGTGCATGGTGAAGCCCCCCGCATTCTCAAGAGTCACATCGAAATCGGGGAGTCATCCAAAGCCAAGCCCAGGGTGACCACGCGTATCCTCCTCAACAAGTGGCAGCGCCAGTTGGAAAAAGAGCGTTACCAGAAGCGAAGATACGAGGAGGAGAGGCGCAGAGCTGAAGAAGAGGCACACAGGAGAGACCTGGAGCAATACACGTGCGAGCAGGAGCGCGCGCACTGGGGATGTGCGTTCTTCAGGCACTGTTGGAACAAGGGTTTGAAGCTGCCCACGCTGAGGAACTGCCCCGAGTGCGGGGACGGGTATGTTGAGTACAGGCAGGAGATTGCCAATCGCCGATCCGTCCATGAGAGAATTGGAAGGATCCATCCTAACGGGGATCGACGCCAAAAAATTGAAATCATTGATCATCCCAGGAAAAGGCAAGCTGATTCAAGGTGGGCTGATCAAGAGGAGGACGAGGACGAGCACATCTGGCAGAAAGGGCAATGGTGCCCGCCTGGCCTAAGGAAAAGTCAGAAAAGACGGGTTCAACGCTTGAGGAACCGCGAACTGAGGCGAGGCTGGGATCCAAACGAAGCAGGTGTGGCGTCCAAAGGATCGGCTGAAGGGTCAAAGCGTTCGGCTCCAACATGCATGGTATATTTTCTCGCCGAACGAATTCATGGCCCCCGCTAACCGGGTTGTGCGGCAGAGGAGGCGTCCCCGGATGATGAGCAAATCGAGGGGATGATGGCGCGCTCGGTGCTAGCCAAGCAAGTCGTCTTCGACAAACCGGCCAAAAATCGACACATGAGGCCGCCGTACTTGAGGGGGATATGTCAATGGCAAGCCATTGACCAAGATGTTTGTCGACGGTGGAGCGGTACTCAACGTAATGCCGTACACCACCTTCGGGGAAACTTGGCATGGGCCCTAGCGATCCGACGCCTACAAGCATAATACCGAACGATTTCGCCGGGAATCCTTCGTACACCAAGGGATGCGCTCACGTGGATCCGATGATCGGGTCCAAGACATCGCTCACGACCTTCTTTGTTATCGAAGGTAAAGGAGCCTACCTCCTACGCTTGGACGGGACCGGATTCATGCCAATTGCTCGCGTCCCATCCACCATGCATCGCAGCCTCATCCAGTGGGTGGATGATGATATTGAGGTTGTCCAAGCAGATGACTCCGTGAGTGTTGCAAACATGGAACCAGCCTTTTCCGGGGAGTATCAAGGCATTGATCGTTTCTCGTGGAAAGACTGGGGAGAAGGTCCTGTTGAACCTGTCAGCAGCGATCAACAGCCGATTCAAGCAGTCGGCTCTTATAGTAATTTTTAATGGAGAACCCCGTCGATGGCACCGACGGCAAGTTGGGGCAAGGATTTATGTCGGCTGATAAATTAGAAGAAGTTGACATTGGAAGCGGTGATAAGCCAAGGCCGACGTTCATCGCCGCAAACTTGCAACCGTACTTCGGGAGGAATTAATCAAGCTGCTCAAGGAATATAAAGATTGCTTCGCCTGGGATTATTCGGAGATGCCTGGACTGGATCATTCCATCGTTGAGCATTGGTTGCCAATCAAATCTGGTTTCAAACCATACAAGCAACCACCCCGGAAAATCTACAAGGATGAGGTATTGGCCGATGTGAAGAAAGAAGTTGAAAGATTACTTGATGCAAACTTCGTTCGACCATGCGTATATGCGGAGTGGATTTCTAACATTGTCCCCGTTTACAAGAAGAATGGAAAGATGAGGGTCCGCATAGATTTCGTGGACTTGAACGGAGCTACTCCGATGGATGGTTACCCCATGCCTATTGCCGATTTGTTGGTTGACGCGCCGCCGGCACAAGGTTATCAGTTTCATGGACGGCAATGCGGGATACAACCAAATTTTCATGGCAGTAGAGGATATATCGAAGACGGCCTTCAGATGCCCCGGTCATATAGGCCTATTTGAACGGATAGTCATGACTTTTGGATTGAAGAATGTCGGTGCAACTTATCAGCGAGCCATGAATTACATCTTTCATGAGTTGATCGGTAAAGTTGTTGAAATTTACATCGATGATGTCGTGATCAAGTCCCTAAGTCATGACACACATTTGGAAGACGTGAAAAGGACCTTGGAGTGCACCCGAAAGCATGGTTTAAAGATGAATCCGAACAAATGCGCTTTTGGGGTATCAGCTGGAGAATTCTTGGGATTTTTGGTCCACGAAGGGGGAATTGAGGTTGGCAAGAAGAGCATGAAAGCAATTGATGAAGTTGTCCCTCCAACCAATCTCAAGGAATTGCAATCATTGCTCGGCAAAATTAACTTCGTAAGGAGATTCATTTCAAATCTGTCACAGAAGGTTTTGCCGTTCTCTCCATTGCTGAAGCTAAAGAAAGATCAGAAGTTCACGTGGGGCGACGAACAACAAAAGGCTTTTGATGAGATCAAGCAATACATGAAGGTGTTGACGCACAATGCGCACTCGCGCCAATCACACAAAGAAGCCGAAAAGCTTAGCTTCGCACGCGCGAGAGAGAGAGTGACGTGCCGCTCAATTTTTCCCGAAAATTAACAAAAGATAAAAAAGTTAAATACCAAAGCTTGGAACCCACGGTGGTACCAGCAGTTCCATATTTACGGCTAAGAAGCCAAGCAAGACGACATGTAGCTATGCGAAGCTACCCGTCAAAGAACCACAACCATTCGGTAACCGCGAAGGAAAAAAGAACATTGCCGAATGGATGACGTAAGCATGACAACGATCGATCTTTGAATAAACATGGATGCATGTGCAAAGCCATGACCGATCCTCATGAAGATTAACGTTAAATGAAGTAAAGCACGAACATGATCATGTATTAAAATAAGCATGCATAGATCCAAAGCATTAGTCTACCGCATGTCTAATTACTTTAAGATCCGTCGGGCACGATATCAAGCAAATCTATCCACCGCATGATACAACTTGCATGAAAGAACGCACCACTTTCCACAAATAGATCTATCCACCGCATGATACGACCTAAATATGGAAAGCTAGAAGCATACGTCTTTTAAAACATAAATAACGCACGTGATCTACTCGTGAAGATATAACCGAATGCGGCCGAACAACCGATTCGGGGTCCATGAAGAAGGAACAAACATTACCACGTGAATAAATCTATCAGCCGAATTGGAAATCTAATCCACCGGATGACTAGCTCCAAAGCAACCCAAAAACCCGCATCTACCGCATGATACCCGCTCTTTCAAGATTTATACTAACAAAGCAAGCTTGAACCCGCAACACGTAACAACCTAGATCGATTCGGTTTCGGCTATCGGAGAGCACGAGATCCACGCGTCAAAGACACGAAACTCGCTCTTGCACGGATCTTAAAAGGAAAAAAGCCGATCCAAACCCATCTAGATTGGGCAAAAGTGTATTACATGAATTAAAACATAAAGTAAAACTCATGATAACACGGGGTAACTTAATGAATCTATTGGATCTTGCCAAAATCCAATAGAGCCGATAACTAGCTTCGAGCTAGACCTTAGCCTACCGCATGGCTCATGATCTAACAAGAAACCCTCTTGAACCAAGCTTGAATCTACCGCGTGACACGAAGCATGGTAACAAGACTACTTGCATCGATCTAAATCCACCGCATGATACTAGACATGATACAAGGTTGCCGTACTCACGGAGGTCGACGGATCGATTGGTCCTCTCGAAGAACTCGACGACACGACAAGGGACTCTAGAGTTTGGCGTAAGGCCGTGGTGTGTATTGAGGAATGAACGTGTTTGTTACATACATCCAGGGATCGTATTTATACCCCGCTCGATTACAACCGCGAATGGATTCATTGCCTAACTAAACTTGATCGCCTATCCATCCATTCGCTTCCTCTCGATCGAGCCACGTCACCGTCCAATCCCGCAAAATCAGCTCCATCGTTCCTTTGCCGAACCGGGAGCAGTATAGCCGACCGCGGATCCTTCGCCGAAAATCTCTCGAAGATATCTTTCCTTCCACCGACGGACTCTTTTCCGAATCGGACCCACATGTCATACTCCTTACCAAATTTTGGTGTTAACACATGCCCCTTCAATTGTGGGATAAAAGTAATTTTGTTCCACAATTGACTCCAGCCCACGAATCCTTGAGCCAAACCTCGTCAACACCTCGTTCTTCGCAATCCGCCGGATTCTTCGTTCGTATCCAACCCTAGATCCCCTTCGTTCCGAGCTCGAATCTCCAATGGCAACTCGTAACCAAGCCGCTCGTAAATTCACCCCTCCAAACCTTTGTTCGGCATTAGGTTTTCAATTTTACCCGAGATTTTCTTCTTCCGCTCTCTTCCAGAACCTTCTATCGCTCTTTTGATTCCTATTGAGGCCAATTCGCAGCCTTATTATCTTGGTCCCGAAGGGAATCCCCGACCCTCGAGATTTTATTGCCGCCGAATCTCGCAGAATCCCTTTCAAGGTAGCTTTATCTCCACCTCCTCGCTGGCAAGATGCGTTCAAGAACTGGCCTTTGCCCCCAATCGCAGGCTGGAAGACTTGGTACCGTAGGATTCTTGCGGATAAGAGTGGATTGACCAATCTGGATACTCTCCGCATTGCTCAATGTTTGGAGTTATCCGTAGCTGAAACACCCAAGAATGAAGATCTTCTGATAGCCGCGTGCCACTTCTGGTCAAATGGCGTCAATGCCTTCCTTTTTGGGCATGGCCCAATGTCTCCAACTTTGGCCGATGTGTACATGATCACCGGCCTTGACATCACCGGGTCTGTTCAGCCTTGGAATTTCAAAAATTCCTCACGCCAGACAGGGGTAAAGCCAGGGAATGGCTACAAACAATATATTTCGAAGCACATGAGAGCCAATCCCCTTGGCGAAGTTGAATATAGAGCCTTTTTGAACATGTGGTTATGTAGATTTGTCTTCTCGTGGCAAGGCCAACGAACCCACTTTGAATCATATCGCAATGGCGATCCATCCGGCTAGTGGCAATCGTCTTCCTCCGGGAAAATTCCTCTTGGGCAAAGTGTATACCATATGCTTCATCGTACCGTTACCCAAATGTACACCGCCGAGAGGATAGCATGCGTCAATGGCCCTTGGTGGTTTGTTCAAATTTGGCCGCAACTTCACATGCATCGATTGTAGGCGTCGACTTGAACTCCAGGTTCTTTCCCCCGGTCCAATCCCCCCGAAGGAGAGCTTCAAGTCACCGGAGGATGCCAAAGCTATGGAGAAGAAGCCTTCAACCGTTATCGTTCGCAGACATCACCCAACTCTTCGAGTTGTTCTTCAAAGGCTTCCCCAATCCTCTTTAGCTCCCTTATCTAGGCTATGACACTCGACCTTCCCCGTCGAGTTCTCCTTTGAGCCCGGCCATCAAGATGGGAGATTCCCGGAAATCTTTAATATCATAATCCGCCCATGTATATTACCGGCCGAGTTCAATGGAGGGAGGCGTAATGCCGCGTACTTATGAGTACTACCACCCTAACGTAATGGCCGTGCAACTTGGATGCGGCCACTGCCCCCAAGATTGTTTCTGCATGAATTCCTCAAGCCCAGGGAGGAAATCAAAGAACCGATGCAAGGTGCAGAAGTTTTCCACTATGTGTGCAGTCCCACTGTCTACACATGTCCTTTTGTGCCTGCAACCATAGCTCACCCCACCTTCAACTCATGGTGGCAAGAATTCCATGACCACATCTTCAGTGAACCCGTTCATGTGTTCTGTGCAGAATTGGTGCCTGATTTCCTGCCGACTTCAGAGGTAACACAATGAGCCCCTTGATCAGACTTTTCCCTCTTTTATTCATGGTCCTGACCTTCATCTTCTGTCCACAGAACACAGTTCCTGCCCCTCGAGCCAGGGTAATAACTTATAATGCCGAAGGCCCAATTTCAAAGATCGGGGTTTAAATCCACAACCCCGCGCCAACCGATGGACAGTATGCTACCACCGATCCCGGGCCTTTCTAGCCTTGCCGTTGACAGGAGGCAAGGTCCGCATCCGATTCCCCCTCCGAGCGCTAAAAGGAGGAGAACCGTCAAGAAAGTACCGGTTGAGGTAAACTCCTTTACCTTCTTGATTACCGGGTCACTCGTTTTTGATGGATCATATCATTGTGTATTTCGCACCGCAGCCCAACATTCTTCGTAACCAGCACTCGCCAATGCTCCACCCACCGGTATGACTTTTGTCGTTCTTTCTTAAAGATGAGCACCGGCACTTATCCCTTCAATTGGACATTTGCGAAGAAACCGTGGGAGAACCACTTGTAGATGTTCCAAAGTGGTTCAACAAGCGAGCCCTTCCAGGGTTGAATTGCCCATCCCAGTAGAGATCTCATCTTCGTCACCTTCTCGCAAGCGAAGACGTTCTCCGCAGATGAATCTCCCAACCGAACCGGAGCCACCAAATTCCCCCAGATGCCATCGCCATCGGCCAAGGAAGCAATGACCAACCCAACAGAGGAGGATCCAATTCTTCACCAGCCAGAAACTCACGAGTCACTGATGGCTGCATCAGCATCTCCTGACTTGGAAGTTTCGGCTCTACTCGGGACGCCTCTTCCGTCTGCGATTGCTCCCGCTCAAGAAACCACTCATGAGGTGCCCAATTCTGCTCTTAATCTCGATACCTTGCTGCTAGCATTCTCACCTCGGCAATGTTGTTTTCGTGGATCACACCCCGTCATCATCGAGCTTGCCATCGCAGGGCCCATCAACTCGCCGATGTGATGAAAGAAATAAACAAGCCGCCGCGCAGATGAAGTGTTGCTCGTACTCAAAGAAATTGCAGCTTGGCTAGAAAAAGATGTTCGAGATCGGCTCAATGATCTCCGCCATTTTGAAGAGATGTTCGAACCCATTAGTCGAAGACTTCCCGATGACATCGTAGCTTTCCTATCATCCATCTACGACTTAGAGCCCTTTTATGTTCCCCTCGAGGCGCACTTGGAGGAAATTGCGCTCCCGTTCGGCCATTGAAAAGGAGAAAACCGATGCCGAACAAAGCCATGAACGGGATACAATCCCAAGCAAAAAGCCATAAGGATGCCTTGGCTGACCCGCAAGCTTCTTACGATCCGAAAGTCGCCGTAAAGGCCGCTCTAGAGGCGGAATTGAGAAGCCCGTCGACGGGAGATGGAGATTGACCCGAAGAAAATAGCCGATCTCCCCGGATTAATAGCAAAGACCGAAGCGGAGGCGGAATCGGTCGTTACTGGAGTAAAGCAATGCGATGCGGAGCTTATCGACTCATCCGATGCCCAAAAGGACTATCGAGAGATCTTGGACAATTCCCACTTGATAGTATCCAATGTTCGTCATGCACTCGCAAAACTCCTTAATGCTTGACTCGTCCTTATTGATGTATACCGAACCGGTCGTTCTTGTAATATTTCCTTTGCGATTTGTTCTCTTTCCTTTGCGTACTTTGAGATGTAACGTTGAACGACCCGTTCGGTAGTGAAATGCCAACTCCCGAACGATACCTTGAGTTCCTTTAGCCGAACCAATCGACTTGCGCACGGCCCGCCTTAGAACTCCAAACGACCCGCCGGCGGGCCGGTCAAGGAAATCTCTCTCGCCTTCCGATTTTATTGGGACGTGCGCCACGATCCACGCCCACGACTCGAAGCCACGATTACCCCCGCTGTGCCTATAAATGTTGCCATAGGTGCCCCTAGCTCTCCACTCGTGCCTTTTAGCTCTCGAATCTTTGCCAATCTTTGGTCTTCTTGTAAACAAGGCACATCCCCAAACCGCAATGGTGCGCCGCCTCAACCGCCGCCGCGCCCCCGACGAGGCCGAGGGAAGCGCGCGCTAATGCGCGCAGCGGTGATGATCATCAATTTCTCCTCGTCGATCTTCCTTTTTGATCTTCTTTTGCCTTGACAATCATCTCCCTTTTTCAAAGTTGATTCAAAGGGAATCCGCCCCGCGCGCCGCCAATCGCCCCTCCCCGATGACTCTTCGAATCCGATGGCCACTTCCCCGTGCCGTACGGGGGAAGCGGACGCTATTCGCTTCAAGGAGGAGCTAGAGGCGTCCCGTCTTGAGCTGGAGGACGTCTCCAAAAAAGCGGGCGTGGCCGAACTAGAATGGGAGGACCGGGGCCGGAAAAAACTGGCCGGAGGCCATCGATGGTATGGCTCTGATTCTTGATTCAGCCCAGCCTTTGATGCTAATCCCTTCTTGTTTGTCTTTTGCGGCCCGTGATGCCGAGCTCAACCGCCCAAAGGCGCCGGTAGAGCAACCGGCGGGAGAAGGTGAACGCTCACGGCGACACGCCGGCGGAGCGCCCGGCCGCGGTGGAGCGCCGCATCGACGAGGTGGCCGTCCATGGCGTTCGTTTGGGCACCACCTTGGGCCCGGCCGCGATGGCGACGCATACGGACGTCGACTATTCCACCAGGCCGCGTGGCTTCCTGTGGCGGTGCGCCGGAGGATATCGACGAGATCGAGCTCATCCTGGAGCGCCTCGACGGCCACGGCGACGCCATTGCCGAAATTACCCATCCCCAGTCTGTGTTGAACAGACTCTTTGACTAGATTGTACTAGGGACGTGTAAATGTCGGCAATATACGATGAACTTTTGGAATCTGTATTTGTTCCGTGATATTTCCCTTCGCATTTGTATCTGTGAATTTGTCCTCTTCGAATGCATCTGGGAACTGTCTTTAGCCGAACTCTTGCAAACAACTGCCCCTTGGCGCAAGATCCACAAAGGATCCCAATTCGGCAATCCGTAAACACTGTTCAAAAGAAAACCCTTCGCACTCGGTGGAAACCCCTGCCGCTTGGTATTCCAACAGTGCGTACCGGCCAGATCATCACTCCCAATGCGCCTCCTGGGTCAATAAAATAGCCCGTGGGGCGCTCTGCAAATCCACTCGCACACTCCTCCATCGCTTCTCGTCTCTTCCTTTGTCGCCGAAGAAAAACCCCAACGCCATGGACAAGGGTAAACAGCCCTCGGGGGAGCGGCCCATCAAGGAAGCGTACGATTCGGAAGTGAGTTCTTTCTTGATCCGCTCCTTGTCTTCCTCGCTTGATCTTGCGCTTCATGTTTTCCTCTCGCCTCTTTCAGCCTTGATTTGCTTCCCCGAAGAGGTCATCGGAACCGAAGATGTTCCCGAGTACATCTCCTCCGATTCTTCTCCCCGAGGCGGAGGATGCCACGCCCGAGCAAAGGGTCATTCGTCACCGCGCCGCCGTACCCGCACCGGAGCGTGACCTCGGGGACATGTCCGTCCGCCGCCAAGCCGAACGTGAGCGTCGTATGGCGCCGGAAGCGCTAGTAGGGGGTAAACGCTTCGTCCCCCCTTCATGTTTGCATCCGGATTTCTTGCCCCTAACCTTGATTCTTTTGCTCCGTATGTCTCTCGACAGTGCACAAAGAACCCGAAGGCGGCCCGGGATAGCTTGGTAGAGGCCGCCAATCGTGGTCATCCTCGTGCGTTCCAAGTCGCCGTCACGGTGGTCCCGGAACAACCGAAGAGGGAGCAAAGCAGCTCGAAGAAGTAAAGAAAAGATTGAATCATACTTTCGCTTCTTTCTCCACGCCTTCTCGCTTCCCTCCCTTAGGGGACTTGACCTTCGTGGCTGCTATGTGTAATCCCGCAAGAAACCAGCTTGTAGTGTAGTATTGAGCTAAGGGCAATGCATCGTGCACCGGCCGTTTTCTCTTGTTCATGGATTTTTTGTTCTAAAGGCGGCCTCATCCTTGAGCGCCGCCGTTTCGTGTCGATGTGTATAATCATCGATCGATTTCAATGCTAGGATAATACTTCTTCGTATATCTTCCATTTATTGCGGTGGAAAACTCTTCTCCCAAGCAAAGTTTTCAATATGTATGCATTACCAGGGACGCATCCGACCACACGAAAAGGCCCCTCCCGCTAGGGGACCATTTGCCGAATTCACCGTATTTAGTTCCAATCGGCGTAGCGCTTTCCAAACTAGATCGCCTTCTCGCGAATTGCTTCACCTTCACTTTCTTGTTATAGTATTTGGCGACCCGCAGCCTTGTTTTTCTCGATGTTCTCCAGTGGCCCCGAGACGGATCATATGCAAATCTTCTAACTCATCCATCATTAGGCCACCGTAATCCTTGGAGCTTAAATCGTTTTGTAAAGCACTATTCTCCTTGACTCGATTGCATTTCCCAAGGCAAGATCGCGTGATGCCCGTAAACCAACTCGTAAGGAGAAGTCTTTGTAGCTCCATGGGGGGCCATTCGGTAAGCCCACGCCGCTTCACCGAGTACCGAATGCCATCTCCTCGCTTCGGTCGATCTTCTTCTCGTATAAGCTTGATCATGATCTTGTTAGAAGCCTCTCGCTTGACCATTAGCTTGGGCATAGTATGGAGAAGAATTAAACAATTTGATTCCCATGCTTTCGGCAAAATCTCCGAATTCCAATGACACGAATTGTGCCCCTTGGTCGCTGGTAATCGTCCGAGGGATCCCAAATCGATAGATGATGTGTTCCTTGACGAATTCTATCATGTTCTCTGACGTCACCTTCTTGAGTGGGATTGCCTCGACCCATTTGGTGAAGTAATCTGTAGCCAAAAGCACGAACTTATGCCCCTTGCTAGAAGGCGGATTAATTTGGCCAATCAAGTCCATACCCCAGCCCCTGAATGGCCATGGCTTGATGATGGGATTTAATGCTGATGCAGGGACTCTTTGAATATTCCCGAACCTCTGGCAATCTTGACACCCCTTGTAATACTCAAAGCAGTCCTCTAATATCGTCGGCCAAAAGCATCCAAACCTCGCCTAATAACCCACTTCATGCGATAGGCCGATTGGTGCGCTCTACATATCCCGTCGTGCACCTCGCTCATCATGTTCTTGGCTTCTTCTCGGGACCCGTGCATCGTAGCAATACTCCATCTAATGATTTATAGAATAAATTGTCATCCGTAAGAACGAACTTGATTGCCTTGTACCGAGCTTCCTAGAGACTTTTCGGGATGGATCTCTCAAATAATCAACGATCTCTTTCCTCCAATCATCTTCTCGTAAGATCCGTCCCTAGTGCGCTCACCTCCGCAAGCAAATGCTTCTTGACTCTCTTTATAACCGCAGGCGCTCCGAGCCACCGTTTGCTTCCTCGTTATGCTCTCTAGGAATGTGCTGTAGGGTTACCAGTGGAAAGCCCTTCAAGATTTCTCTGCATTCCTCGTAGTAACTCCTCGCCGCCTCGCTCCTGCACTCGTACCGGCCGTTCAATTGCTTGATGACCAACTCTGAATCTCCATAAATTTCAACTGAAACGGCCCCGGCTTCTCTCAAATATTGAAGCCCTCGAAGCAGTGCCTCGTACTCAGCCTGGTTATTTGTGACGGTGGGTTGTATAGGAATGGCGAATTCGAACATCTCACCTCTGGGAGAAATTAGCAAGATCCCTACTCCCCCACCTTTGCCACATGATGACCCGTCAAAGAATAAAGCCCATGGGGTAATTTCAAGCGTATCAATCGAAGGGTCACGGTGTTCGGCTATAAAATCGGCAATGACCCGACCTTTGATGGCTTTTGCCGATTCGAACTTCAACTCGAATTCGATAGAGCTAAAATCCATTTGCCAACCCGACCATTCAAAATTGGCATAGATAACATATGTTTTATCACATCAAACTTCGAGTATACAAAGTGCATTCGGCATTCAACAAGTAGTGCCGAAACTTTGTACACGAGTAGTATACGCAAAGACACAATCTTTCTATAGCCGAATACCTCGGTTTCGGGATCAAGTAGTTTTCGGCCGAGATAAGCTACTACCCGCTCCTTTCCTTCGAATTCTTGAATAAGGGCCGATCCAATAGTTTGGGTATCGGCCGCCACGTACAACTTGAAAGGCTTGTCCAATTCGAGGAGGAACCAAAGACCGGCGGCTCCTTCATGTATTGCTTGATTTCCTCGAAAGCCTTTTGTTGTTCGTCACCCCATGTGAACTTCTCGATCCTTCTTTAGCTTCAAAGAACGGAGAGAATGGCAACACCTTCGTGATAAATTTGAGATGAACCTTCTCACAAAGTTGATCTTGCCGAGCAAGTTGATTGCAACTCCTTGAGGTTGGTTGGAGGAACGACTTCATCAATGGCTTTCATGCTCTTTTTGCCAACTTCGATCCCTCCTTCGTGGACCAAGAACCCCAAGAACTCTCCACCGACACCCCAAATGCACACTTGTTTGGATTCATTTTCGTGCCATGCTTCCGGTGCATTCGAGGGTCTTCTTCACATCTTCCGTATGGGTGTCATGACTTAAGGACTTGATCACCACGTCGTCAATGTAGATTTCCACGACCTTGCCGATCAACTCATGAAAAATGTAATTCATGGCCCGCTGATAAGTTGCACCGGCATTTTTCAACCCAAATGTCATGACGATCCATTCAAATAGGCCTATATGACCAGGACATCTAAAGGCCGTCTTCGAGATGTCTTCTATTGCCATAAAGATCCGATTGTATCCCGCGTTGCCATCCATGAAGCTAATCACCTTGTGCCCAAGCGGCGGCGTCAATCAAAGAATCGGCAATAGGCATCGGGTATCCATCCATGGGAGTAGCTCTCGTTTAGGTCCCCGAAGTCTATGCAAACTCTCATTTTTCCATTTTTCTTATACACAGGGACGATGTTAGAAATCCACTCCGCATATCGCAGTGGCCGAACGAAGTTTGCGTCAAGTAACCTCTCGATTTCTTTCTTCACATCGGCCAATACTTCATCCTTGTAGATTTTCCGGGCGGTTGCTTATATGGCTTGAAACCGGGCTTGATTGGCAACCGGTGCTCGACGATGGATCGATCCAATCCAGGCATCTCCGAGTAATCCCGTGCGAAGCAATCTTTATATTCTTTGAGAAGCTCAATTAAGTTCCCCCGAAGTCCGGTCGCCGCAGATTTGCACCGATGAACGTCGGCCTTGGCTTATCACCGCTTCCAATGTCAACTTCCTCCAGCCTTATCGGCCGACATGAATCCTCGTCCCGCCTTGCCATCGGTGCCGTCCACGGGGTTCTCCATTAAAAATTACCGTAAGAGCCGACCGCTTGAATCGGCCGTTGGTCATTGCCGACAGTTCAACAGACCTTCTCCCCGTCCTTCCCCGAGAAGCAATCGATGCCTTGGTACTCCCGCAAGGCCGGTTCCATGTTAGCGACGCTCACGGAGTCATCCGCCCGGACGACCTCGATTTCATCGTCCACCCACCGGATCGACCGTTGATGCATAGTGGATGGGACGCAGCAGCTTGGCGTGGATCCGGGCCCCGCCCAAGCAAACAGCCGTAGGCTCCCTTCCCTTCGATGACGAAGAAGGTAGTAAGCAACGTCTTGGACCCGATCATCAAGTCCACGTGAGCGCATCCTTTGGTGTCTGAGGGGTTCCCGCGAAGTCGTTTAGGATGATGCTTGTTGGTGTCGATCGCTCGGGGTCATGCCAAGCTTCCCGAAGGTGGTGTACGGCATTACGTTGATCGCCGCGCCACCGTCGACGAACATCTTGGTCAATGGCTTGCCATTGACGTACCCCCCTCAAGTACAGCGGCCTCATGTGGCGATTCTTGGCCGGCTTGTCGAAGATGGCCTCGCTTGGCAAGCACCGCCGCGCCATCATCTCCTCGGGTTGCTCGTCGTCAAAGGAAGCTTCTTCCCGCATCACCCGGTTAGCGGGAGCCATGAACTCGTTTGGCAGAAGTATACCATGCATGCAGGGGCCGGACGCTTCGATCCTTCCGGGCCGGTCCTTGGGGCGCCACTTCGCCTTGTCCGGATCCCCGCTTGTTTCATCTCGCGGTTCCTCAAGCGTTGGACCCGCCTCTTCGGCTCTTGCGTAGACCGGGTGGGCACCATTGCCCCTTCTCGCCGTACGTATACATCTTCGTCCTCCTCCCCGGTCGCCCCACCCGAGATCGGCTTGGCGCTTCCCGGGGTGATCTATAACCTCAATTTTTTGCCGCCGATCCCCATTTGGGTGAATCCTTCCAAGTCTTTCATGGACGGATCGGCGATTGCGCTTCCTCGCCCGTACTCGCATATCCGTCGCCGCATTCGGGACGCTCCTTAATGTGGGCAGCTTTAGGCCCTCATTCCAAAGAAGGTGCTCGAAGAAGGCGCATCCCCAGCGGGGCGCGCTCCGCGCGCGCGCGTGCCGTTCCCGATTCCATCCGCGCGCATCCTCTTCGGCCCCCGCGCCGCTCCTCCTCGTGACGACGCTTTTGGTAGCGCTCCTTTTCCATCCGACGCCGCCATTTGTTGAGGAGAATGCGTGACGTCACCTTGGGCTTAGGCTTGGACGATTCCCCAATCTCGATGTGGCTCTTGAGAACGCGGGGGGCGTCGCCCCGCACTTGCTCTAGGGTCACCCGGCGCTCCGGTCAACCGATCCATCTTGTTTGGACCCGGGCCGAGGTCGTGACCTTGACTTTCCCTTTCTCTTCGGCCGTTATCGCGTTGATGGAGAAGCCGAGCATGTTCTCGCGGGAAGGGGTGGCCATCCAGCCTTCATCTTGTTATCGAACTTGAGGTGCCCTTCCCGGATAGCCTTCGGATCCTCATCCCGAAGACCCCGCAATCGTTGATGGAGTGCGAGTCCCCGTCATGGAAGCCGCAAGTAACGTTTCGCTTTGACTCCATCAGGGCCGAAGCATAGAGTGCCCTTCGTGCGCCTTGATTCGGCCTTCCTTTACCAAGAGCTCAAACAACTTATCAGCCTTTGTGATGTCAAAGTCGTAGGTTCCTTTGGTCCGCCTCGACCCACCGCCGATTCATTGTCAAGGGCTCTTTACCCCACAAGATTTCGCTGCAGCCTACCTCCAATTCGTCGTCGAATCCTCGCACAAATCCGCTTTGTCCAAGAATTGATTGTAGATATCGCCGATGTCGTGTCGCTTGCCAAACTTGGGGTCCTTCTTGAGGCCATATGCCCGATTGCTCATCAAGGATAACTTCGCGACGTTGGCCTAAGTTTTCAAACTCCATCCCAAATAGCTTTTCGCGCACGGCCGGGTAACATCCCGGCGACGGCCATATCGCCCACCGATCGTCCGGCAAGTTCAATGAGAAGCACATGCCCTTGACTTCTCTCGAATCTTCCGAGAAACTCCGGCGGTGTTTCACCGTGCCTTTGCTTCGTGGTGGCGAGGTCAATCAACTTCTTCTCGAATCGCCGCCGAAGTAATGAGCGTGGAATTTACGCTCCAAATCTTTCCACCCGGCCACCGACTCGAGCGGCAAGGACGAGAACCACTGAAAAGCTGGACCCGTCAGCGAGGCGGGGAAGTAGCGAACCCTGAACGTCTCTTCGGCCGAACATTCCCCCAGCTGCATGAGATAACGAGCGATATGCTCGACCGTGCTTGTCTCGTCCTGCCCAGAGAACTTTGTGAATTCCGTCGGCGGTTTTACCCTTGGCGGCAGGAGCACGTTATAGTACCACTCTGGGAACGGCGGCCTGTAGGTGGGGCCCTGCATCCTTGGCTTGAGGCCGAACTGATTCTGCATCAATTCGGCCATCTTGCGTGCTAGGGCATCTTCCTCCTGAGCGCCCGCAGCCGGCGCGTACCCTGGGTGCGGGAAGGCGTCGAACGCCCCGTAATTTCCCACTTCATGATAGCCACCGCCGTATAGATTCTTCTCGGGAGCCGCTGGTTGACGGAGCTATTCTTCGACCGGGGGTCAAGTGGGGCCCCGTGTGAGCCGAACGCTAGGTCTCCGTACGTAGGCCGGCACGGATTCGGGCCGCGTTGCACAGCCGACCCGTGCCGCTCCGTGGTGGCGGCAGGATTGGTTGACTTCCCCGAAGCTTGCGGCGGAGGCCGAACCGGCCGCCCCCCGCCGCCCGTGGAGGAGGTTGGAATGTCTCGCTCCCGGAGCTTTGAGGAGGAGGCCGCCGCACCCGGCTCGCAGGCGGCGGCCGAGAGCTTGATTCACCCGGCTCCACGGTGCTCTTTCCGGTGTACATCTTTCCGAACGCCCGCCCCGCGCCCGGCCAAAGAGGGCTACCATCATCCGTTGGAGCGACCCGAGGAAAGCTTGGTTGTGCTTGGTGAGCATGTTGTCTACCGATTCCCCGGAAGATCCGCGCGCATTCCTCTTTTTCTTGTTGGGTCGTGGCGTCGGTCTCCCCCGGCAACAAGCACTGGGCGGTGCTACTCTTCGTATATGGTACACCACTTCGATTCTTCTTGAATGACATGAGACACTTTTGTTGAAACCGATTCACGGCGTCTACGAGCCGCCGATGTCGCTCCGGGAGAAAGCTCCTCAATGCCGACATCCAGGAGGTCCGTGATCTCGTGCATCCCGAACCACCCGGTCGTTTGTCCCACCGGGCGTGCCAAAAAGTGTGTTGACGCACAATGCGCACTCGGCGCCAATCACACAAAAGCCGAAAAGCTTAGCTTCGCACGCGCGAGAGAGAGAGTGACGTGCCGCTCAATTTTTCCCGAAAATTAACAAAAGATAAAACAGCTTAAATACCAAAGCTTGGAACCCACGGTGGTACCAGGCAGTTCCATATTTACGGCTAAGAAGCCAAGCAAGACGACATGTAGCTATGCGAAGCTACCTGTCAAAGAACCACAACCATTCGGGTAACCGCGAAGGAAAAAAGAACATTGCCGAATGGATGACGTAAGCATGACAACGATCGATCTTTGAATAAACATGGATGCATGTGCAAAGCCATGACCGATCCTCATGAAGATTAACGTTAAATGAAGTAAAGCACGAACATGATCATGTATTAAAATAAGCATGCATAGATCCAAAGCATTAGTCTACCGCATGTCTAATTACTTTAAGATCCGTCGGGCACGATATCAAGCAAATCTATCCACCGCATGATACAACTTGCATGAAAGAACGCACCACTTTCCACAAATAGATCTATCCACCGCATGATACAACCTAAATATGGAAAGCTAGAAGCATACGTCTTTTAAAACATAAATAACGCACGTGATCTACTCGTGAAGATATAACCGAATACAGCTGAACAGCCGATCCGGGGTCCATGAAGAAGGAACAAACATTACCACGTGAATAAATCTATCGAGCCGAATTGGAAATCTAATCCACCGGATGACTAGCTCCAAAGCAACCCAAAAACCTCGCATCTACCGCATGATACCCGGCTCTTTCAAGATTTATACTAACAAAGCAAGCTTGAACCCGCAACACGTAACAACCTAGATCGATTCGGTTTCGGCTATCGGAGAGCACGAGATCCACGCGTCAAAGACACGAAACCTGCTCTTGCACGGATCTTAAAAGGAAAAAAGCCGATCCAAACCCATCTAGATTGGGCAAAAGTGTATTACATGAATTAAAACATAAAGTAAAACTCATGATAACACGGGGTAACTTAATGAATCTATTGGATCTTGCCAAAATCCAATAGAGCCGATAACTAGCTTCGAGCTAGACCTTAGCCTACCGCATGGCTCATGATCTAACAAGAAACCCTCTTGAACCAAGCTTGAATCTACCGCGTGACACGAAGCATGGTAACAAGACTACTTGCATCGATCTAAATCCACCGCATGATACTAGACATGATACAAGGTTGCCGGTACTCACGGAGGTCGACGGATCGATTGGTCCTCTCGAAGAACTCGACGACACGACAAGGGACTCTAGAGTTTGGCGTAAGGCCGGTGTGTATTGAGGAATGAACGTGTTTGTTACATACATCCAGGGATCGTATTTATACCCCGCCGATTACAACCGCGAATGGATTCATTGCCTAACTAAACTTGATCGCCTATCCATCCATTCGCTTCCTCCGATCGAGCCACGTCACCGTCCAATCCCGCAAAATCCGCCTCTCGTTCCTTTGCCGAACCGGGAGCGGATAGCCGACCGCGGATCCTTCGCCGAAAATCTCTCGAAGATATCTTTCCTTCCACCGGACGGACTCTTTTCCGAATCGGACCCACATGTCATACTCCTTACCAAATTTTGGTGTTAACGAAGGAGCCGCCGGTCCGGTCCCTCCTCGCCCGGATAAGCCTTTCAAGTTGTACGTGGCGGCCGATACCCAAACCATTGGATCGGCCCTTATTCAAGAATTCGAAGGAAAGGAGCGGGTAGTAGCATATCTTAGCCGAAAACTACTCGATCCTGAGACCAGGTATTCGGCTGCAGAGAAGCTGTGCTTGTGCGTGTACTACTCGTGTACAAAGTTTCGGCACTACTTGTTGAATGCCGAATGCACTGTATACTCCAAGTTTGATGTAATAAAACATATGCTATCTATGCCAATTTTGAATGGCAGGATTGGCAAATGGATCTTGGCTTTATCAGAATTTGAGTTAAAGTTCGAATCGGCAAAAGCTATTAAAGGTCAGATCATTGCCGATTTTATAACTGAACATCGTGATCCGTCAATTGATTTGCTTGAAATTACTCTGTGGGCCTTATTCTTTAATGGATCATCGTGTGGTAAAGGTGGGGGAGTAGGGATCCTACTGATTTCGCCTAGAGGTGAGATGTTTGAATTTGCCATCCCTATACGACCCCACCGTCACAAATAACCAGCCGAATACGAAGCATTACTTCGAGGGCTTCAATACTTGAGAGAAGCCGGGGCCGTTTCGGTTGAGGTTTATGGATATTCGAGAGATGGTGATCAAGAAATTGAATGGCCAATACGAATGCAAAAGTGAAGCACCGAGGAGTTACTACGAAGAATGCGGGGAAATCTTGAAGAGCTTTCCGTTGGTAACTCTACAAGATATTCCTAGGGAACACAACGAAGAAGCGAACAAGGTTGGCTCAGAGCGCCTCGGGTTACAAAGAGAACCAAGAAGCGTTTGCCGCGGATGTGAGTGCACTAGGGACGGATCTTACGGAGGATGATTGGAGAAAAGAGATCGTCGACTATTTGAAGGATCCATCCCGAAAGGTCTCTAGGAAGCTCAGGTACAAGGCCATAAAATTCGTTCTTTCGGATGACAATTTGTTTTACAAATCATTAGATGGGGTGTTGTTACGATGCCTCGGGTCCGGAAGAAGCGAAGAAGATGATGAGTGAAGTGCATGATGGGATATGCGGAGCACACCAATCGGCCTACCGCATGAAATGGGTTGTCAGGCAAGCTGGGTGCTTTTGGCCGACGATATTAGAGGACTCGCTTTGAGTATTACAAAGGATGTCAGGATTGCCAAAGGTTTGGAAATATTCAAAGGGTCCCTGCATCAGCATTGAATCCCATCATCAAGCCATGGCCATTCAGGGGCTGGGGTATAGACTTGATTGGCCAGATTAATCCACCATCTAGCAAGGGGCATAAGTTCGTGCTTTTGGCTACGGATCATTTTACTAAATGGGTTGAGGCGATCCCACCGAAGAAGGTGACGTCGGAAAACATGGTTGAATTTGTCAAGGAGCACATCATCTATCGATTTGGAATCCCTCGACCATCACAACCGATCAAGGGGCTCAATTCGTGTCCCCGGAGTTCGGAGAATTTGCCGAAAGCATAGGAATCAAATTGTTTAACTCTTCTCCCTATTATGCCCAAGCTAATGGTCAAGCAGAGGCTTTGTTGACGGATAAAAGACGTATCCCTCTACGACCCGCAAGCGTACGGACCCCACACCTTTTTCACCACGGGATTCCCAAGGTTCTTGTCAATCCGCGGAGCAAGGGGATTACAAGCGTTCGATCAACAACGACACACTAGCTACTAAAACCCTAACTACTATTATACTAGAAAACAACTAAACTACACTAGAGAGAATGATAAACGATCAAGGTAGAAGACACTCGCCCACGGGTCTACGATACTAGAGCATGCAATCGCTTAAAGACATGAAAAACCAATCTAATCTATCGGGGTTGTGACCACGGTTTCGCCCTTTCCCTCCTCTCGTACTGTCACTACGCGAAGGTATTCATGACTAGACCTTTGATGGACACGGCGCATTGAATGGATCCAAGGAAGCATTGAGGCCTTACTCCCTTTACGGCATGGTTGCAAACCTTAAGCATGAAAGTATATTCAACACAAGATGATAGATAGATAATCGACAAAGTGCGATTACATCTCAAGATCGATTACAACCCATGGACGAATGAGAAGATTACCCCATCAAGGTGCGATCATGGCACCGTTGATCACGGTTTCCCTTCCGCCGGTGTCTTCCTTCTTCTCCACGAGAGGGTGCTTCCTTCGAGGTGGTTGATCTCCGCCGGAGATCCTCCTCCTCTCTCTCTAGCTTGTGGATGGCCTTCTCGGTGCAAATGACTCCTCCCCTCCGTGTTGGCGGCGCGTCGGGGGTTTTAGGGTCGAAGATCCTTCGAGGGCAAGGAAAACGGGACCGAACCGGTGCCGGAAGTGGGCCGGGCCGGCCGGCCCGGGCCGGCCGCCCAGCCCACCCGGCCGGTTCGGTCGCCCCTTTTGCTCCGTGGGTCCTCGCGCATTTATGTACTTTGCCCCCTCCACTTGCATGATTTTGATGTTGTTATCCTCGCGTCCAAGATGGAGGCTCTCTTTGCATGAAGTTTGATCTTTTACGCTTCAATCCCCGGGGGTGTTCCTCGTAGCACTTCGGTCCTCACCACCATTGGAAGTGATTTCAGCAAGCTCATGAACACGAACAAGACTCCATGAATGCTCCTTTGAACTTGTTGCGAATCCATCCTTTATGTCCATGTTTTCCTACATAAACACAACACTTCCAAATGCATGCACAAAGATGAACTTGTTATATGATTAGTGTGCCTAGTGGCGGGTTAGTTGAATAATCAAATCCAAACCAAAGTGTAATGAACATGCTAGGTGCACCAAAATACACCGTCAACATCTCCCCCACACTTAGCTCTTGCTCGTCCTCGAGCAAGTACTCGTAAAAGAATTTCGTCCAAGGTGTGTAATCGTGTATCATTAATCCTTCTTCACAAGTTAGTCAATCTTTTCATCTTTAATACATAAACACAAAGTAATGATAATCAAACATAAACGTGGGCGTTTAGAATTTTTACCACGTCAAGATTTACCCCACAACTCAAACTCTTCACTTGAAGTCTTCAATTTCAGCCATGCTTACTCCTTTGCTTACATCGGAGGGTTTTTATGATTTTCAAAACAAAAATTACCGCAACAAGTATTAAACAAAAACCTTTCTCCAAGCTCTCTCAAGTCACTCATATGAAGTGGCTATCCTAACCAAATTTTATAAAACTCTCACCTCCCATTAATCTCTCATATATCATGTAAAAGTGGAGCTATAGGTAGGGCTAGCGCAATCAACACAAATATTGTCAAACTAAGAACTTCCTCTAATGGTTGTCTACCTTTCAAAGCCAATGATCATGAGAATTAACCATATGTAGGGATATCAAGGATGAGAAGATTTAGAATGGTGGACATGTGCAAGGGCAAAAGAAAATCGTGACTACAAGGCACCAATGATGTCCTCGTTGTCGGATTGCACATGGTTGGAAATAGAGTAAAAGTTTCGTCTCACAATCAATGTGACATCCTTCCTTACACTTTATTTTTTTCTTTTCTTTCACTTGATCCATCCCTCTCATATCTTCATTGCTAACTCATCTTTTTATTTTTCTTCTTCTATCATTCACATATGATTTTTTTTTCTTTCTTTCTTTCTTTTCCATACGCATACTTTTTCTCTTTATTTTTCTCTCTCTTGACAACTTTTCAAAGCTTTCAATTCTCTCTTTCCTCGCATGCATACAATCTGAAATTTTAAATAAATCATGCTAGAGACGAGACGAAACTTTGAAAATAGGTTGTGTTCAAGGAATACGATGTACAAAAGAGATATATAGGGTTGGGTATGGAATCCAGTGATAATCATGACTTTCGTTGTGAAAGTCACGTACTGAATATGTGACGAGGCTAGCAACAAAAGATAAGCACAAGGACATGATCATTGCTTGAAATTAAAACTCACCAAGAGAGAAGGGTCCTAGCCTAATTCATCGTGCTAATCACACTTATAGTGGAGCGAAAAAAATAAACTTGGCTTTGGATAGGAATTTTTTCTTACTCTCAACTTGGAAAAAGAGGTTTTGCTAACCTTTATTACAAGGGTTTTAAAATGATTTTCAGAACTGAAATCCTCCAATTTTTAGCATCGAACATAACACAACTAACATGTGAAGCTCAAGATCGAAGTGCGATATGGGTACTTTAAGTAGTAGCGATTCCACTAAGCACCACGGTAAACGATTTTCAAACCACATACTTGTGTTCATATATCAAGAATCGAAGATTAAACAAACAAGTAAATAAAGATAAACAATACATAAAACACAAAGATATATATAAAGACTCTTTTTATTTGGTTTTCTTGACTCAACGCTAATTTAAGACACTTGCAAAAATTTTAAAACAGACTCAAAAACTAAAGACTCATTAAAACACTAAGACTCTCACACGAAGATTAAACCGAACCTAAACTTGAAGTTCAAAAGCTAAGGCTAGCGAGCTAGCTCTCCCCCACACTTAAAACATACGACGTCCTCGTCGTATCTTACAAAAATCCTAAGGGGAAAACTAGATCTAGTGGTACTTCAAGCAAGTTTTGCACCACTTGCCTCTCATGTTTCCAACCATGCCGAAAAGTTTGCGCACGTTACGGTTAAGGAACTTGTAGTCATCTTCAACTACGCGCTCCAAGTCCTCCATACGCCGCTTCATCGCTTCCATGGCTTGGAGACATTCGTCGGCCGACGTGTAGAGATCCGCGATGGATTGACGGCAAACTCGACGAAGACACCGGATGCAATCCGAAGGGGTCGTCGTCGCCATAATCTCCACCGTTGTCACCACCGTCGTTGCCACCTCCATTGTCGTTGCCTTCACCACCGTTGTTGCCGTCGCCGTTGGGGCCTTCGGGAGTCCTTTCCTTGGGCTGCTCATCCCAATCATCATCATCTCTACCGGCGGCCGCCCACGAGCTCGGGCTACGATCGTCGGAGTAGTCGCTATCCCCATAATCCTTAGGCTCTGGCGACACCTCCTTGTAATCTTTGCGCTTGATGCCTTGGAGGCGTGCCGACCTTCGACGAGTGTAGGGACCTTCTCTCCTTCGGCGGGGTTGCGAGATGCAAGAGCTCCGGTCGGGACACGTCCTCCGCAACGAATGCGTGCGGTCCTCTTGACGGGTAGCTTGAGCTCGCATCGCATCGCCTCCTCCATCGATGGCTTCTTGGCTTCTAGCTTCAACTCTAAGCTTTTTGGAGGCTCAATGGTCGCTACAAGGGTGCAACACATTGCTTGAAAGGTTTGATTCTCGAGCTCCCAATTCGGCCAAATAAATAGTCCCGAGAGAAAAGCCCCGGGAACCTTATTTTCTTTTTTTACACTTCCCTTAAAATTTTCCGACCAAACAAGGAAGTCAAAAAGGAGCAATTCGGGCGAAATTCGGCGTCATCGGGCGTCGGGCCCCCCGGGCCGGTCCGCCGGGGCTGGCCGGCCCACCCCCGCCTCGGGGGCGGCCGGCCGGGTTTTTGCACACCGCCCTATTTTTTTCTTCCTTAGCCCATGGGAAAAAGTTGGCCCAGTAAATCTTCGCGAAGAAATCCGTAAAACTAAAACAAAAATTATTTACGAAGTTGATGCCTTGTTTTTCGTCCTAGGCGGGACGTTCGGGCTCTTCCTCCATGGTGAAGACGTCAACATGGTGAAGGGGCACGACATCGGGTTCGTAGTAAACCTTAAGCCGCTGTCCATTCACCACAAATTGATCGCCGTTTATATCCATAATGGTTACCGCTCCGTTGGAGAACACCGAATGCACAACATAAGGTCCGTCCCACTTGCTTTGCAATTTCCCCTTTCCGAAGGTTTTAAACCTCGAATTGTAGAGGAGGACCTTATCTCCTTCTTTAAATTCTTTTTTCTTCAATCTTTTATCATACCACCTTTTGATTCTCTCTTTGTATATGCTTGCGTTTTCATAAGCTTTCAACCTCAACTCCTCTAGCTCGCTTATTTGAATCCTTCGTTTCACCACCGCGGCATCGAGATCAAGGTTCATCTCTTTTATCGCCCAATAGGCTTTATGTTCCAACTCAACCGGAAGGTGGCAAGCTTTTCCATAGACGAATTGATAAGGGGTCATACCTATCGGTGTTTTAAACGCCGTTCGATAAGCCCATAAAGCTCCGTCTAATTTCTTTGACCAATCCTTGCCTCCCTTCTCTATGGTTTTGTTGAGTATGCTTTTTAATTGCCTATTTGATGTCTCCGCTTGTCCGTTGGTTTGTGGGTGATAGGCCGTGGAGACTCTATGCTCAATTCCCAACTTGGACAAGCACCTTTTGAAGTTCTTCCCGGTGAAATGAGTTCCTCCATCACTTATCAAGATTCTCGGTGTACCGAAACGGGGAAAAATCACGTTCTTGATCATAGTGATGGACTCCTCCGTGGAAGCTTTACGACATGGTATAGCCTCTACCCACTTGGATACATAATCAACCATAACAAGGATATACTCGAATCCAAATGAGTTTTTAAAAGGCCCCATGAAGTCTATGCCCTATACATCGAATATGTCAATTTGCAAGTTGTATTTCAAAGGCATAGAATTTCTTTGAGAGATGTTTCCGGTTATTTGGCATTCGGGGCATGACGCAACATATCTTTTAGTATCTCCATGCATCTCCGGCCAATAGAATCCGCTCGACCATACTTTTGCTTCGGTTCGAAAATGGCTATAGTGCCCACCGTACTCCGCCGAGTGGCACTTCCTTAGAATCTCAACCCTCTCTTCTCTTGGCACACATCTTCTCATCACTCCATCATTGCCAAGTTTGAAGAGGTATGGTGCATCCCAAAAATATTTCTTACTTTCAGAGATTATCTTCCTTTGAGTGTTTTTATCTAGATGATCGAGGGGCATCTTTCGAATTGCTCGAATGATGTCGATCATCCAAGTATCTTTATCAAGCACTCTATAGAGGTGGTCATCTCTCATCTTATCTTCTATGGGCTCTTTATCATCTTGTCCACGATTCATCCTAGACAAATGATCGGCCACAACATTTTCCACCCCCTTTTTATCACGAATTTCAACATCGAACTCTTGGAGAAGAAGGATCCAACGAATCAAACGTAGTTTAGCTTCCTTCTTAGCCGGGGAGATACTTGATGGCTGCGTGATCGGTGTAAACAATGACTTTCGAGATCACGATGTAAGATCTGAATTTTTCGAAAGCGAATACCACCGCTAGCAACTCTTTTTCCGTAGTGGCGTAATTTAATTGTGCCCCACTAAGAGTTTTGCTGGCGTAGTAAACGGCGTGAACTCGGCCTTCCTTTCTTTGTCCCAAGACCGCGCCTACGGCGTAGTCACTTGCGTCACACATGATCTCGAAAGGTTGGCTCCAATCCGGAGGTTGGATGATGGGAGCACTCACCAACGCATTTTTCAAGGTCCGAATGCCGCTAGGCACTTCTCATCAAAGTCGAAAGCCACATCCTTTTGAAGAAGGTGCGTTAAAGGCTTAGTGATCTTCGAGAAGTCCTTTATAAATCTTCTATAGAATCCGGCATGGCCTAGAAAGCTCCTTAAGGATTTGACATCCGTAGGAGGTGGGAGTTGCTCAACTGTCTCTACCTTAGCCTTGTCCACTTCAATTCCTCTCTCGGATATAACATGTCCGAGCACTATGCCTTGCTTGACCATGAAGTGGCACTTTTCCCAATTTAAAACCAAATCTACCTCCGCACACCTTGTAAGGACCTTTTCTAAGTTTGCTAAGCAATCCATGAACGTCTTCCCATAAACTCGAAAAATCATCCATAAACACTTCAACAATTTCTTCGATGAATTCCGAAAACACGGCCATCATGCAACGTTGAAAAGAGGCCGGAGCGTTGCATAGGCCGAAGGGCATCCTCCTATATGCAAACGTTCCGTAAGGACACATAAACGTTGTCTTATGTTGATCTTCCGGGTGAATAGGAATTTGCATGAACCCCGAGTATCCATCGAGAAAGCAAAAATAAGCGTGGTTTGCTAACCTCTCGAGCATCTCGTCTATGAACGGTAGGGGGAAGTGATCTTTCTTCGTTGCTTTGTTAAGCTTACGGTAATCGATACACATCCGCCACCCGGTCACGGTTCTTTGCGGTATCAACTCGTTCTTTTCATTCTTCACCACGGTCAAACCTCCTTTCTTCGGTACACAATGTCGGGCTCACCCATTCGCTATGCGGAACCGGTAGATGATTCCGGCATCAAGTAACTTGATAACCTCTTTCTTTACTACCTCTCGCATGGCATGGGTTAGCCTCCTTTGATGGTCCACTACGGGCTTACATTGGTCTTCCATTGGTATACGATGAGTGCAAAAGGCTGGGCTAATACCTTTGAGATCATTAATTGAATATCCAATCACCTTCCTATGTTTTTTTAATAAAATCAGCAACGCTTCATTTTCTTCGGGACTCAACTCGTCGCTCACAATGACCGGATAAGTTTTGTCCGGGCCCAAAAATTCATATTTTAATCCCTTGGGCAAAGGTTTAAGGTCTACCTCGGGCACTTGTGGCTCCTCGGGTTTGATTTCTCCTATGTCTTCGAACTTCTCTTCCTCCACACTACCATCATGCGGCTCTAAGTCTTTTGTTGCTTCCTCTAGTTCTTCATCTTGTTGATTACTAATTTGATTTTCCATCGCTCTTTGCAGCGGGTCTCTAAAGGTTTCAACAAAACAAAGACTATATATCTCTTCTACTTCTTCATCTTCGGGAGGAAAAGGTGTAAGGTGTTTAGAAACACGAAGAAAGTTATATGTGTACTTTGTTCCATTAAGGTTCATTGTTACTTTGCCTTCTCCGGCATCTAACACGGCATCAACCAACTTAAGAAAAGGCCTACCTAAGATTATATGATCAGAATTACTATGGTAAGCATCAATAACAAAGAAATCGGTTGGTATATAGTTTCTAGAGATTTTTACTTTCATGTTGCAAGCAATACCTAGAGGTTTGATAGTTCTACCATCTCCCATAATTAATTTCGTCGATGTTGGAGCTAAGTCTAGGTTGTGGTATTGAACTTTATCGTAAATTTTAGAAGATAGAACACTTACTTGGGCTCCGATGTCGCATAAAGATTTGCATTGAACTCCGTTGATCTCGCAACTCAAGTGCGGCGTCATCTTCTCTTCTTCTTCGGATCCTATCGAATAAATTTCAGCGAGGCGAGCGTATGGTGATGCTTCGGGCTTGATCCCCATGATTCTCTTCACCTCGGCAATATGTTCGGATCCACCACGTCATCTCCAAAGAGCTTCTCAAAAATCTCACCGGTGGTTTCGAGGTCGTATGAATTTTCAGCTTTCTTCTCCGGTGGGAAATCCACTTCCAATGCTCTTGCCATTCCCATTTGATTAGGGAACGGTCTTCTCTTGTCGAATACTTCTCCGTAATCAATAGGAACCCAATCCATTGGTTCGAACTCCCTTAGTGGCTTCGCGCTTGACATGCTTCTCTTGTTCGTCTCATTTGGGGTGGCGAAGTCGACGTTTGGTGTAGTTCTTGACTTGATGTGTTCTTGTTCAAGCTTTTCAATGATTGGATCCTCTTTTGTGACTTCCGGGGTCGCCTCTTTAGAAAAATCAGCAAGCTTTTTCTTCCTTGAATTGAATTCCGGCTCTTCCGCAAGTCTTGTTTCCCAATCTCTTCGCATGGCAGCCGCTTTACTAACTTTTTGTAGAAGTTGTGCGGCTTCCGTGAGTGTTTTCTCCATGAGATCCCCACCTGCACACATTTCGACGTGTCGCATGCAACTAGGGGTTAGGGAAAAGAAAAATGTATGCAAGAGTACGTCACCGGTGAAGCCGAGTTTTGGTCCTTGTTCGATTAATTCATTAAACCTATCCCAGGCTTGGTCTATCCCTTCCTCTTCTCCTTGCATGAAAGTGATCACTTGCCTCCTTAGATGTTGAACCTTGCTAATTGGAAAGAACTTCTCGCAAAACTTCTTTGTCAACTTGTTCCAATTGCCTTCAACTTCAAAGGACGCAACCGAATACCATGTCTTTGCTTTGCCGGCAAGTGAGTAGGGAAAGAGATTCCATTTGAACCATTCATCGGGAACTCCTTCTTGACGCACCGTGTTGCATATTGTCGTGAAATCCCTTATGTGTCTATATGGGTTCTCCGTAACCATCCCTTCAAATGGGTTTTCCGCCACCATCTTGATGATCTTGGATTTAATTTCATACTTGGTCGCTTCGAGCTTCGAATCCGACTCTTGTACCTTTATGTCTTCACATCGAGGGCTAGCGTAATCCCTTAATGATTTCTCCGGTTCTTCCACGGGTTGATTAACGAACTCCATCTAGACAATAAGATAAAAACAAAAACAAAAAAAGAAACAAGTGTTTTTTTCGGATAATATATGTTAGATATAGCAAATAAAAGATAAACTAAAATATACAACTAAGTTAGATGCAAATCAAATGATGTAAGCTAACTTGCTCCCCAAGCAACGAGCGCGCGTAAAAAGGGGCTTGTTGACGGATAAAAGACATATCCCTCTACGATCCGCAAGCGTACGGACCCCACACCTTTTTCACCACGGGATTCCCAAGGTTCTTGTCAATCCGCGGAGCAAGGGGATTACAAGCGTTCGATCAACAACGACACACTAGCTACTAAAACCCTAACTACTATTATACTAGAAAACAACTAAACTACACTAGAGAGAATGATAAACGATCAAGGTAGAAGACACTCGCCCACGGGTCTACGATACTAGAGCATGCAATCGCTTAAAGACATGAAAAACCAATCTAATCTATCGGGGTTGTGACCACGGTTTCGCCCTTTCCCTCCTCTCGTACTGTCACTACGCGAAGGTATTCATGACTAGACCTTTGATGGACACGGCGCATTGAATGGATCCAAGGAAGCATTGAGGCCTTACTCCCTTTACGGCATGGTTGCAAACCTTAAGCATGAAAGTATATTCAACACAAGATGATAGATAGATAATCCGACAAAGTGCGATTACATCTCAAGATCGATTACAACCCATGGACGAATGAGAAGATTACCCCATCAAGGTGCCGATCATGGCACCGTTGATCATGGTTTCCCTTCCGCCGTGTCTTCCTTCTTCTCCACGAGAGGGTGCTTCCTTCGAGGTGGTTGATCTCCCGCCGGAGATCCTCCTCCTCTCTCTCTAGCTTGTGGATGGCCTTCGGTGCGAATGACTCCTCCCCTCTCGTGTTGGCGGCGCGTCGGGGGTTTTAGGGTCGAAGATCCTTCGAGGGCAAGGAAAACGGGACCGAACCGGTGCGGAAGTGGGGGCCGGGCCGGCCGGCCCAGGCCCAATTCGGCCCGGTTCGGTCGCCCCTTTTGCTCCGTGGGTCCTCGCGCATTTATGTACTTTGCCCCCTCCACTTGCATGATTTTGATGCTGTTATCCTCGCGTCCAAGATGGAGGCTCTCTTTGCATGAAGTTTGATCTTTTACGCTTCAATCCCCGGGGGTGTTCCTCGTAGCACTTCGGTCCTCACCACCATTGGAAGTGATTTCAGCAAGCTCATGAACACGAACAAGACTCCATGAATGCTCCTTTGAACTTGTTGTGAATCCATCCTTTATGTCCATGTTTTCCTACATAAACACAACACTTCCAAATGCATGCACAAAGCTGAACTTGTTATATGATTAGTGTGCCTAGTGGCGGGTTAGTTCAATAATCAAATCCAAACCAAAGTGTAATGAACATGCTAGGTGCACCAAAATACACCGTCAACAGGCTTCTAATAAGATCATGATCAAGCTAATACGAGAAGAAGATCGACCAGAAGCCAAGGAGATGGCATTCGGTACTCAGTGAAGCATTATGGGCTTACCGAATGGCCCCTCATGGAGCTACAAAGACTTCTCCTTACGAATTGGTTTACGGGCATCATGCGGTTCTACCTTGGGAGATGCAATCAGATTCCAGGAGAATCGTGTTGCAGAAAGATTTGAGCTCCAGAGATTACAGTGGCCTGATGATGGATGAGCTAGAGGATTTACACATGATCCGTCTCAGGGCCCTGGAAAACATCGAGAAGAATAAGCTGCGGGTTGCCAAGTATTATAATAGGAAGGTAAAAGTCAGGCAATTTGCAGAAGGGGATTTGGTTTGGAAAGCGCTATTGCCGATTGGAACCAAATACAGCGAATTCGGCAAATGGTCCCCTAACTGGGAAGGACCCTTTCGCGTGGTCAGATGCGTCCCTGGTAATGCATACATATTGAAAACTTTACTAGGAGAGGAATTTTCCGCTGCAATAAATGGGAGATATTTGAAGAAATATTATCCTAGTATTGAAATCGACCGATGATCACCGGCGGTGGGATTACGAGCATCCGACACAAGAAATAGCCGGCGCTCAAGAGCGAGGCCGCCTTCGAACAAAATACACAAACGGGAGATAAGGCCGGTGCCTAGATGCATTGCCCTTAGCACCAAACTACTTTACAACCGCCTCTTGCGGGTTTACATCCAACAACCCCGGTGATCTAGACTACGAGGAGGTGGGAAGCGGAAGGCGTGGAGGAAGAAGCGAAAGTATGATTCAATCTTTTCTTTGCTTCTTCGATCGCTCCCTCTTTAGTTGCTCCCGGGACTACCGTGACGGCAACTTGGAATGCGCGGGGGTGACCATGATTTGCGGCCTCCACCAAGCTGTCCCATGCCGCTTTCAGGTTGTTGTACCTGTCAGAGACATCTGAAACAGAGGAACAGATGTTAGGGGCAAGAAATCCAAGTGCGGGCGCGAAGTCAAGAAGAAGTTAGAAACATTTACCCCCCACTAGTGCCTCCAGAGCCATGCGACGCTCGCGTTCGGCTTGGCAATGAGCGGTGATGTCCCTGAGACCGTGCTCCAGGTGCCGAACGCGGCAGCGCAGTTGATGGCTGGTCCTCTCGTTCGGACGTAGCGTCCTCTCGCTTCGAGGGAGGAATCGAAGGAGATGTACTCGAGCACGTCTTCGGTCCCGATGATTTCTTCGGGAAGTAAATCAAGGCCGAAAGAAGAAGAGGAAGAGAAGAGGTAAAACGCAAGATCATATGGGAAACAAGGAGCAAATCAAGGGAAACTCACCTCCGAATCGTGCGTTTCTTTGGGGCGCCGCTCTCCGAGGCCGCTTGCCTTTGTCCATGGCCTTGGGGTTTTTTCCTGCGGGAGACGCGGGAGGAGATGAGAAGTGATGGATGAGTGTGCGAGTGGATTTGCGGGACGTCCCGGCGAGGCTATTTTATTGACCGAAGGGGTGCATTGGGAGTTATGTCCGGCCGCCGTACACCGTTGGAATACCAAGCGGCGGAGGTTTTCTCCCCAAATGCGAAGGGTTTTCACTTGAACAAGTACTTACGGATTGCCGATTCGGGGATCTTTCGTGGATTTTGCGCCAAGGGGTATCCGTTCTCGCGTGTTCGGCTCAAGACGGTTCCCGAATACGTTTAAGGAAAAACAAGATTCACGGATGCAAACATGAAGAAAATCATCGCAGGTGCAAGCACGTAATTCAAAAGTTCTTTATTTACCGCCGATGTTCAAGCATCCCTAATACAATCTAGTCAAAAAGTCCGTTCGGCCACGATTGGGGATGAGTGATTTCGGCAATGGCGTCGCCGTGGCCATCAAGGTGCTCCAAGATGAGCTCAATCTCATCGATGTCCTTCGGCGCGCCGCCCGAAGCCGCGCGGCCCGGTGGAATAGTCGACATCGGTGTGCGTCGCCATGGCGGCCAAGCCCGGGGGTCGTGCCCAAGCGGACGCCATGGGTGGCCACTTCATCAACGCGGTGCTCCACCGCGGCAAGGCGCTCCGCCGTCGTGTCTCCACGGGCGTTCACCTTATCGGCCGACTGCTCCACCAACATCTTGAGCTGGTTGAGCTCAGCATCACGGGCTGCAAAGTGCAAGAAAAAAGGAGATCAGCATCAAAGGCTGGATTGGATCAAAGAGCGGCGTCGGGGCCGTACCGTCGATGGTCTCCAGCAGCTGCTTGCGCTGGTCCTCCCACTCCAACTCGGCTATGCCCGCCTTTTTGGAGACGTCCTCCAGCTCGCGCTGGGCCGTCTCCAGTTCCGCCTTGAAGCGGAGAGCGTCGAGTTCCCCGTAGGGCACGGGGGAGTGGCCGTCAGACTCCGAGGAGTCGTCCGGAAGGGGCTGACTGGCCGGCGCAGGAGATGGATTCCACTGGATCAACCTAAAAAAGGGGATGATCGTCAAAACAAAAAGAAGATCAAAGATGAATCAAAGAAGAGGAATCGACGATCATTGCCTCCGGCGCGCATTGGCGCTGCTCCCCTCCGCCTCATCAGAGGCGCGGCGTCGGTTGAGGCGGCGCACCATGCTGCTCTGGGATGTGCACTTGTTTGGAAAGAAGAAGAAGAATTGAGGTTGGCAAAGATTCGAGAGCTAAAGGCTTGGTGGAGAGCTAGGGGCACCTACGGTTTCATTTATAGGCCTAGCAAAACGGATCGTGGCCTCAAGTCGTGGCTCGGGATTGTGGCGCATATCCCAAGAAAATCGGAAGGTGGAAAGGTTTCCTTGACCGGTCCGCCAATGGGTCGTTTGGAGTTCTAGGCCGAGTCGTATTCGGTTGGATCGGCTCGGCTAAGGAGAGTCAAAGTGCCATTCGGGTATTGGCATTTCTTTGCCGAATGGGGCAATTCGGTTATACATCAATTAAAGCATCTAAATGTTCAAGTATTTCGCAATTACACTACGGACATTCAATGTTTCTTGGCGAAAATTGTCCAACCGCTCCCGATAATCCTTCCGAGCACCGGACAAGGTGGTAAGTTCCGCATCGCATTGTTTCACCTTGGCTATAGCCGATTTTGCTTCCTCTTGGGTCTTCTCTATCAATCCGGGGAGCTCGGCTATTTTCTTGTTATCGACCTCTATCTCGGCCGACGAGCTTCTCGGTCCCGCCTCCAAAGAGGTTTTCCGGCAATTTTTAAATCACAAGAAGCTTGCGATTGGCCAATGTATCTTTATGGCTCTCGGTCCGAGATTGTGCCCCTTTCATGGCTTGTTCGAAGATCGGCTCTCCTCTTTTCAACGGCGGGCGGGAGCGCACCTTCCTCGGAGCTTGCCTTATGGGCACGTAGTGAATTTCCGGGCCACGAGATAGATGCAAGAGAAGCACCGATGTCCTCGGGGGAGTTCTTGGCTAATAGGCTTGAGCATTTCTTCGAAGTGATCGAGATCCTTGACTCGATCTCGTGCATCTTTCTTCGACCGGGCAAAGATCTCCTTGAGCTTGTCTAATACTTCCTCTGATGGGGTTTGATGCACTTCTTCCCTTGCCTCGGCAACTGGACTGTTCCCCATTGACAGACTTGATGATGATGGGGCCTGATCCTAAGAAAGCAGTATTGCCGAGTCAGGAATGCTGAAAGTAAAAGGTAGCAGAGTTAAGTGCAAATGAGTACCTCATGTCTGACTTCTTGAGCTAGGGCAGGACTTTGTTCAGAGGCAACCACTGGTGAAGGAGGTGTTCCAGGCAGAGCTGAAGCTTCTATGTGAGAAGGCGCTGATGCAGTTGCTGGCAACTCAGGAGCTTCTGGTTGAAGAGGAGATGGGTTCACCTCTGCTGGGGTTGGTGTCTCTGCATGACCAGTAGGTGATTGGGCCCTTGGAGGATTTGATGGTTCTGGTTGGATTGGGAAACTCATCTCCGGAGAGTTTATTGCTTCGTTTGAACAGGGGGTGATTGAGTCCCCGATGAAGATGAGATTTCCACCGGGACGAGTAACTCAACCCCGGGTGGACTTGTTTGTTGAGACACTGGAACGTCCACAAGTTGTTCTTCCATTGTTTCTTCTGCAAAGTGCCAAGTTAGAAGATAAATGCCAGTGTTCATCCTCAAGAAGGAGGACAGTGAAGGTCATACCAGTGGATGGGGCATTGGCAGGTTTTGGAACTGAAGATTGTTGGGCTCTGGTCTGAAAATGCACAGGCATGATTTATCAGAAACAGAGTAATCTTGTGATCAAGAAAGGAGAAGATTCTTACCTCAACAAGGACTTTCTTGATAGTTCTCCTCCTCTTGGCATTTGGAGGAGCAATTAGAGACAAACCTTGCCTCCTATCGGCAGCAAAGGTTGGACGATGTGCTTGGGTCCGTTGTGGCAAACCTAGCCATTAGCCGAGCCGGGGTTGGGGACCCGAATCCCGATCTTTGCCGAGATCGGGCCTACGGCATTGTAGGCAATGTTCCTGGCTCGAGGGGCGAGCATCGTGTTCGTGGGTAAAAGAAGTAAGGTCGAGTCATGATTGAAAGAGGAAATGTTTGATTTAATGGTTTAATCATGTTACCTCGAAGTTGGCTGAAAATCGGGCATCAACTCGTGCGTAACGAGTGTACGGGCTCACCGAAGATATGATCATGGAATTCTTGCCACCGGGAGTTGAAGGTGGAGTGAGCTATTGTTGTGGGTACAAAAGGCCGGTGTAGACAGGTGGGACCGCACACATAACGGAAGACTCGCTATCGTGCATGAGTTCTTTGATTTCCTCTCTGGGCTTGAGGAATTCATGCAGAAACAGTCTTGGGGGCATCTGGCCACACCCAAGTTGCCGAGCCATTACATTGGGCTGATAATATTCATAAGTACTATAGGTCAGCCTTCCTCCATTGAATTCAGCTGGCAGAATGCATGGGCGGATTATGATATTGAAGATCTCCAGGAATCTCCCATCTTGGCGTTCGGTTTCAAAAGAGAATTCACAAGGGAAAATCAAATTGTCATTATCCAAATAAGGAAGCCAGAGAGGATTTTGGAAACCTTTGAAGAATAGCTCGAAAAGCTGGCTGATATCCTGCTGAATAAGAACAGTTGAAGCAGCTTCTCCATAAGTCTGGCATCCTCTGGTGGCTTGGGGTTCCCCTTCAGGATGATTGGATGAAGGGAAGAGTCGGGTGTTCAAATCAACACCAACGATCTGATGCATGTGTAGCTGCAGCCACATTTGAACAAACCACCAAGGACCGTTGACACATGCTATCCTCTCGGCCGGTGTACATCCGGGTGACGAGTTTGATGCGCATATGGTACACACCGCCTAGGAAGAATTTCCCAAGGGGGAGGCGGTTGCCACTGACCAGTTGAGAAGCCATTGCAATGTGATTCATGGTAGGCTCATTGGCTTTACCACAGAAGATGAACCCGCATAGCCACATGTTCGAAACGCCCGTATTCAATTTCACCGAGGGTGTCGTCCTTCATGTGGTTCGGGATATAGTTCTTGTATCCGCTCCCTAGTTTCACCCCCGTTTGTCGTGAGGAACTTCGAAATCTCGGGGTTGAACGGATCCGTAATGTCAAGGCCGGTGATCATATACACATCGGCCGAGTTGGTGACATCGGGCCGTGGCCAAAGAGGAAGGCGTTGATACCGTTCGACCAAAAATGGCAGTCGCTATCGGGGAGGTCTTCATTCTTGGGGGTCTCGGCCAAAGATAACTCCGTGCACCGAGTAATGCGAAGGGTATCCCGATCCCGGGTCCCGGCACTCTTATCCGCAAAAATCCTCCGGTACCAATTTTTCCGACCGCGATTGGAGGCAAGGGCCGGTTCTTGAAAGCATCCCCGCCACCGAGTAGGTGGGGACAGAGCCGCTTTGAAAGGGATCCTTCGAGATTCGAGCCGCGATGAAATCTCGAGGATCGAGTTTCCCACGGGACCAAGGTAGTAGGATCTTGAATTGGCCTCGGTGCGAATCAAAAGCTCGGTGGAAGGTTCTTGAAGGAAAGCGGAAACGAAATCTCAGGTAAAATTGAAAACCTAAATGCCGAATGAAGCTTACGGGAGGAGAATTTACCTGAGCAGCTTGGTTTTGAGCCGCCATTGGGGGATTTGAGCTCAGAACAAGAGGATCTAGGGTTTGGATCTAGACGAGGATTCCGGCGGATTGCGAAGAGAGAAGAACGGTGTTGACGAGATTCAATTTGAAAATGTTTGTGGTCGGAGTCCATTCGGAACAAAATCACTTTTATCCCGCAATTGAAGGGGCATGTGTTAACACCAAAATTTGGTAAGGAGTCGGCGGTGGGTCGGCTCGATGAGGAGTCCGTCCGGTGGAAGGAAGGTTTTTCTCGGATGTATTCGGCGAGAAAGATGCGCGGTCGGCTATCCGCTTCCGTTCGGCAAGGGAACGAGTTGAGCCGATTTTGCGAGGTTTGGACGGTGACGTGGCTCAAGCGGGGAAGGATGAATGGATGGATAAGCGATCAAGCTTAGAGATAAGTTAGGCAACAAATCCATTCGAGGTTGTGCTTGGCGGGGTATAAATATGAGCCCCGAATGTATGTAACGAGATAAGATCATTCTCAATACAAACCGGCCTTACGCCAAACCCTAGAGTCCATTTGTTGTGTCGTCGAGTTCTTCGAGAGGGTTCATCGATCCGTCGACCTCCGTGAGTAGCGGCAACCTTGCATCATATCTAGTATCATGCGGTGGATTTAGATCGATGCAAGTAGTCTTGTTACCATGCTTCGTGTCATGCGGTAGATTCAAGCTTGGTTCAAGAGGGTTTCTTGTTAGGTCATGAGCCATGCGGTAGGCTAAGATCTAGCTTGAAGCTAGTTATCGGCTCTATTGGATTTTGGCAAGACCCAATAGATTCATCAAGTTACCCCGTGTTGCTTTGAGTTTTTACTTTATGTTTAAATTCATGTAACATCTTTTGCCCAATCTAGATGGGTTTGGATCGGCTTTATCCCTCTTGTGATCCTTATGCGAGTAGAATTCGTGCTTTAACACGTGGATCTTGTGCTTTCCGATAGCCGAAACCGAATCGATCTAGGTTGTTATGTGTTGCGGGTTCAAGCTTGCCAACATTGGTATAAATCTTGAAAGAGCCGAGTATCATGCGGTAGATGCGAGGTTTTTGGGTTGCTTTGGAGCTAGTCATCCGGTGGATTAGATTTCAAATCGATCTGATAGATTTATTTCGCTTGGTAATGTTTGTTCCTTCTTCATGGACCCCGAATCGGCTGTTCAGCCGTATTCAGTTACCATCCTCCACGAGTAGAACACGTGCATAATTCATGCTTTAAATAATGTATGCTTTTAGCTTTCCAGATTTAGATTGTATCATGCAGTGGATAGATCTATTTGTGGAAAGTGGTACGATTTTCATGCAAGTTGTATCATGCGGTGGATAGATTTGTTTGGCATCGTACCGACGGGTTTTTAAGTACCTAGACATGCGGTAGACTAGTGCTTTGGATCTATGCATGCTTGTTTATTACATGTTTATGCTCGCGCTTTACTTTATTTATTTATTTAATGTTAATCACCATGGGGATCGGTCGTGATCCCGCGCACGTGCATCTTTGCTCTAAACAAAGACCGATCGCCGTCATGCTTGCGTCATCCATTCGGCTATGTTAGTTTTCCTCTTGAAAGCTCCCGAATGGTTTCGGTTTATTGGCGAGATAGCTTTCTATAGCTATGTGTCATCCCATCCGGCTTCCTAGCCGTAAATATGGAACTGTCCGGTACCACCGGCAAGTTCCAAGCTTTGGTATCTAACCACTTTGTCTTTTGTTAATTTTCGGGGAAAATTGATCGGCACGTCTTGCGATTCTTTGCACGTGTGAAGCCGGCTTGTTCGGCTTGCCGTGTGTTTGGCGCTAGGTGCACGTTTTGCGTCAACGAGCATGCACATAGATGAACTTGTTATATGATTAGTGTGCCTAATGGCGGGTTAGTTCCATAATCAAATCCAAACCAAAGTGTAATGAACATGCTAGGTGTACCGGAATACACCATCAACACACAGATTAGTACATAAAGCATGCTTCATCGTCACGGCTCGATGGCCGATAGACTCAAACGACCACAACATACTTCTCCATTTTGGAATAAATTCTATTTCCTTTGGGCCACTTCATAATCCAGGAGGTATAGGCTTTCCCTTAAACCCATGCCGGCTAAGTGTTCCTTGAACACATTGGGTGGTTAGCCTTTCGTGAGCGGATCCGCAACCATGTCCTTTGTCCCTATATGATCGATACTTATGGTTTTATCCCGGATTCTATCCTTCGAACATAAAACTTTACCTCAATAGGTCCGGAAGCATTACTCGACTTGTTGTTGTGAGCATAGTATACCGCTGGCGATTGTCGCAAGTACATCTTTAGTGGTTTATTAATACAATCTACCACTCTCAAGTCGGGTACAAATTTCTTTAACCATATCACCCGTCCAATAGTATCATGACATGCTATAAACTCTGCGTGCATCGTGCATGATGCAACTAACTTTTGTTTGGAGCTTCTCCATGAAATAGCTCCCCCTGCGAGAGTGAATATATAACCAGATGTGGATTTTCTTTCATCTCTATCTCCCGCATAGTCTGCATCTGAATACCCTTTTATCTCTAGGCAGTTAAAGCTTCTGTATGTTAGCATGTAATGCTTTGTGCCTTGCACACAACGCATTGCTTTCTTTGCCATCTTCCAGTGCTCTATGCCTGGATTGTCTTGATATCTACCGAATACTCCGGTGATAAACGCTAAGTCAGGGCGAGTGCACACTTGTGCATACTGCAAGCTTCCAACAACTTCGAAGCATATAGTACCGCTTTCATTTGATCGAGCTCATATTGATTCTTGGGACATTGGAATTCTCCAAAACTATCGCCCTTTAGGCCTTTACTATAGGAGCAGGTGTTGCTTTACTAGTGTGCATATTGTACTTCTTTAGAATCTTTTCCAAATATGCCTTTTGAGATAATCCTAAAACCCCATTCTTTCTATCTCGATGAATTTCTATGCCCAAAACATAAGAGGCTTCACCAAGATCTTTCACATCAAAATTTGAGGACAAAAACTTATTTATTTCTCGTAGCATACCGACATCATTGCTAGCAAGCAAAATATCATCCACGTACAAGATTAGGAAAACATATTTTCCATTTTTAAACTTTGCATAAACGCGGTTGTCCTCTATATTCGGTTCAAACCCAAATCTTTTAATTGTATCATCAAACTTTAGATTCCACTTTGTCCGGATGCTTGCTTTAATCCATAAATGGATTTCTTTAGGCGGCATCCCATATGTTCTTTTCCGTTTACAACAAAACCTTTCCGTTGTTTCATGTAAACGTTTTCTTCCAAATCACCATTTAGAAATGCTGTCTTTACATCCATCTGATGTAATTCTAAATCAAAATGTGCGACTAATACCATAATTATTCTGAAGGAATCTTTACATGAGACTGGAGAAAATGTCTCATTGTAATCTACTCCTTCTATTTGTGTAAAGCCTTTTGCCACGAGTCGTGCCTTATACTTTTCTATATTTCCTCTAGAGTCACGTTTAATCTTGTAGACCCATTTACGGCCCTCTTGTTTTGGCTCCTTCGAAATTTCTACCAAGTCCCATACATCGTTGGAACTCATCGATTTCATCTCATCCTCCATGGCCTCCGGACATTTCGATGAGTGAGCACTTCTCATGGCCTCTTCATATGAAGCGGGATCACCCTCCATATGAGCTATTTCGCATTATAAACTTTGTAATCATCAAAAATATCGATCTTTTAACTCTTTGAGACCTACGAGGGGCCTCGACCGTCGGCACATCTTGTGCCTCAACTTCGTTGGAACATCATCGACGGTGGTCGTCGTGTCTCATCCTCATGCGCAACAATGGATTCAATCGGATCCGAAGGACGGAGTTCCGGATCTTCACTCATTGTTGCCATGGGCGGAGTTGCAACAGGTGCTTGCACCACAACCTCGGGGTTTGTCGGTGCGGGTACAACGAGGTAGTGAGAAATATGGCTCTGAATCATCGAATTGGGTGCACACACCCTCTTCTCCTCAAGATCAATCTTCCGACCTACCGTGCTCCCCCCGATCATTGCATCTACTAGAAAGACAAGCATGTCTCATTTCTACAAACTTTGTATATCCGTCCGGACAGGTAGAAACGAAACCCTTTTGACTTTTCGGGATACCCAATGAAGAAACAACTAACTCGTTTTGGAATCTAACTTTGCTATGTTTGGGTTAAATACTTTGGCCTCGCCTAGACTCCCCCACACACGCAAGTGGTGCGTAAAGGGCACTCTTCCCGTCCACGGCTCGTACGGTGTTTTGGCACCGACTTGCTTGGTACTCTATTAAGAATGTGAATAGCGGTTTTTAATGCCTCCATCCACAAACTCAATGGCAAGGTGGAGTAACTCATCATGCCGCGCACCATTTCCATCGGTGTACGGTTACCCCTTTCGGCTACTCCATTTTGCCGAGGCTCGCCCGACATCGAATACTTTGGACTACTATGCCATTTTCCCGTAGGAACCTTGCAAAAGGTCCGGGAACGGCCAAATGGGGTGTGACGACCATAGTACTCCCCCCACGGTCGGATCTTACTATTTTAATTCTTTTATCAAGTTGATTTTCAACTTCGACTTTGAATATCTTAAATTTATCCGGTGCTTCCGATCTATCTTTAATTGGATAAATATAACCATAATCGGAGTAATCATCTGTGAATGTTATGAACGAGTCATAGCCATCCATACTTTTCACGGGAAATGGTTTGTGCTTCGCTTTGCACCTTTTTAATTTGCTTTACATACTTTCCTTTAACGCAATCTACATATTGCTCTAAGTCGAGAGAACTCTAATGGAGGAAGAATTTCATTTTTAACGAGGCTCTTTATTCTCCCCCTCGAAATATGGCCTAAACGATAGTGCCATAATTTCGACGATGTACCATGAGTTCTCTTTCTTTTCTTTTGTACATTCTCTGACGTGAAAAAATGGCCTAAATGATAGCGCCATAATTTCAACGACGTAAGTTCCATTTCTTTTATTTCGCACATTCTGTAATGTGAATATGCTCATTCATATAACACACATAGAATAATGTGCATACAAGTTCACTTTTCACGCAAGGATAATGTATAAAGCTCGTCCTGAAGGTAAACAATACCAACACAAGCATTATTCATATCAAACGACACAATGGCCCTGTCCAAAAAATAACATTCAAAACCATCTTTGTCCAAAACTTGAAAAATCAAGTTTCCGTTCAACGAAAGAACATAAAACATTTCTAAGCAAAGGCAATATACCATCAACTAGCTCGAGAGATAGCCAATAGTTTCAACTCTCGCTTAGACTCTATTTGCGATTTCAACGCAACTTTCACTTTTACATTATCCGGTCAAACGGAATCTTTATAACGAATTTGCAACATGGATAGTTGCACCATAGTCAATCTACTAAGTAGATTCGGAAAAAAACGTGTATATAAGGATTCATTTACAAATGAAACAATGGTCTCACCACTCTTCACTATCTTCTAGAGCTAATAAAAGCGACTCTTTACCTTTTCAAGGTACTCTCCAACAGAATGCGTGACAACCCGCCCGGAAAATACCGTACTATCGCCTAAACCAATCCACTTTGGTCATTAAGCGATAATAAAGTATCATCCTGTCGTTAGTCGCCAGGTTAACACCCGGTAAATCACTTGAATAGCAACAAGGATCGACATATATGCGTTAAAACTCACTCGAAGGCGAGTCCAGAGATACATCATCATTAACATCCAAATTCGTACCCGAAGGGTTTAATTATTACAAACCGAAGTTTTTGCCATAAAGAAGTAGTTCGAGTCTTGAAACGAGCAGAATTAAACTAACGGAAAGCGGAAACACCACGGGAGGCCATCCATGATGCCTTCGGTCGTCATCCTCCACCCACTCCGGCTCCCGGCCCGGCGGGATTTCTCGGGCCACACATCACCGAAAGCATTACCCGGATCAACATATTATAGCAAGGCCGAGTATACTAATACTCGGCGAGACTTACCCGTCGGTGATAACTACTTCACCAACTCTTAGACAATGAAAGGCTTTTGGCCACTGAGTTTCTTTTTGCTGAAAAGTAAAAAAGACTATGTCCTTACTTTCAAGATTTTAGCACAAGTTCTAGTGGGTTTAATCTTTACTACATTAGCCAACTAGTACAGACAAAGTTGTACAATACAATTAATCAAGCATAGTATTCATCAACTTCCATCATTAGGGATCTCATGGCTAGTGGAGTAAGTAGTCTCAGGTAACGGTGAGAGGCCGACAATCGATTGATTCAAACCTTGCAAGGTTAACCAAAACACACGGTAGGCTGCCCCCGCAAGGACAACTTCCCAAGCAGTTCCCAAAAATCCTCGGGTCGGGATCAAATCTTACGAGTCTTTGGTGCAAGCTATCCGGCATACCCCGCGAGGCACCCGGAGTCACCGTACACCACCGGTAGCTAGCCGTGAGACGTATCCCAAGAGTAGTAATAGTAGGATCCCTCGCCACCTCATTAAGGTACTAGGCTTACCGGTCCCATTCCCGACAAGTGCTTAGTACGTTCAAACACTTAACCCACAATAGCCATTGGACCGGAGCCCAAATCCCATGCTCTTACCACATGAGAATTCCAATTAAGGATATATTGTGATTCCTATCTAGGAACCTATTCTCGCGAGTGAGGTCATCACCCGACTTGTAACGGTCCTATAGCTTAGCCGCTATCGATCAATTATACTAGTAAGGACAAAGGTACCTAGGGATCATGCATCTAAGGTTTCATTCAACTCCTGAACTTAAATGCACAAGCATCCATAGATAATTGAATAAAGAATTTGAAAACTGGGTTAGATGCACCGGAGCTTGCCTTCGTCAGCTAGGTTAGCCTGGGCACCCTCGGTGTCGTCGAGCACTTCCACGTACTGCAGCGAAGCTTCTGCTCCTCCTTCCTCGGATTCCGGGACGAGGGAGTAGTCACCGTCCGGAAGATCTACACGGAATGCAATGCAAGGTTCAGGTGATGTGACAGTTTGTTATCTTATCCAACTCTTGTTGGTCATATTCACCTTAACAAGTATCTAGATAGTACATCTCTTTTAGGAAGGTTATTAGTTATATGTGATTCATTCTTTTATTGCACATTTGAATTAATGTTTCTTTTGTACTTGTTATTTCATGTGAAGGTTTACTCCTTTTCCTCTCACTAGCAAGGGTGTGAACAAGATTTTTATTCATAAATTAATTCCTTATCAGCAAGGATGTTTTCTTAGCCTTTAATTAAGTTAGGTAATATTTTCCAAAATGGGAAACGAGTTAAAAAGGGATTTTCCTTATTTAATTGTTCTTTAATCTTGAAAAGGGCCTTAAAACTTTTTATTAAGAAATAAATCACTAAAAATCTAAAGAAGTGCTTCTCAAGCATAACCACACCTATACTGGTCCACTGGACCCACAAGCAAGGCTTGGAAGCTATAAAATAAAATACTTTGGAAAAATAACAAAGACTAGCTAGTGATTCAAATTAAATGCATACAAAAATAAATAAGCATCAAAATGACCCAAACTTTCTCATGCATACTCTCCGGTCCTAAACAAGCCTAAAGAACCAGCAAGTACACCTAGAATCTCTACCGAACTTGCCTCACTAAATTACAAAGGAAAACATGCACAAATTAAGAATAAATATTTTCGTTAAACCAAAACTCATGATTAATTCATCGGAGGTGTGTTTTGACATAACAATACAGCATGCACAAGCTGGGCACAAAAACATAAATATTTTTAGCTACAAAAATCATGCGGGCGGTTTCGCGGAAATGGAAAACAATTTATATAAAAATATTTAGTTCATAACTTTGTGCAATTTTTGGCAAAGGAGCTAGTAATGCCAATAAACACAACATAACCAAAATCTGGATGCAGAGGGTTTATAGTTTTTGAGTTATGGCAGATCTAGGTATTTCACAATCTTATTTTTTATGTTAAAAATATCTAGAACCAGAACTTGTGAGAATAACAAAAGTTGTATTATTCTTCACAAAAAATCCAAACAAAATTAGTTTTGCAATTTTCTGAATTATCCACAAATTTCTACGAATTTTACAATTTTCTGCAATTCTGCAACACTATTGAAGTTACAGTTTTGCGCTGAGGCCCCTGGAAGTTTCTGCAGATTTACAACCATGCCCTTACTTTGCACAAAACTCCCCAGAAAAATCACAAACCTTGCAATGTCGTCCTCGGGCACCGGCCGCCGGCGGTCCGGCCAAATTCCGGCGAACCGGCCGGCGCGGGTGGGGATCGACCCCGGGGTCCTTGGGGGCCGATTCCCGGGCTCGGTTGGGCGGGGGGAGGGCCGGCGAGGTGGGGGCGCGGCGGCCGGCCGGCGGCGGCCGCCGCGGCCGCCGTGCCGGCGAGGTGGGGCTCGCGGGGAAGACGGGCACGCCGACGAGCTAGGGAAGGTGGAAGCGAGCTCGGTTTGGCGGTGCGGCCGGCCGGAGCCGGGCTTGCCGCGGCGCCTTCCGGCACGGGGGCGGCGGCCGTCGGTCGCACGGGAGCGCGCGGGCGGGCGGGCTTTATAGGCTCGGCGGGCATTTAAGCCGTGTGTACTCCGGCCGGTCATTGATCGGTGCGCCCACGCGGGGAGGGGATGGCAACGGACCGGCGGTTAGAGCGGCGTCGCGGTCGGGGCGGGCACGGAATTTGATATGGCCTCGGTGTGCACGTGGCCACGGGGAAGGGGCGACCTCGGGACGCGGCCGTGGGCTCGAACGCCGAGGGGGGCAACCCCGGCACGCGGCGGCGCGGGCGCGCGCGCGGCGCGGCGCTCCGCGCGGCGGGAGCGCGGGCGACGTCGCGGCCCGCCCGATTTCTTTCGGATTGGCACTTGTTTGAGGGATAAAAACTCAAAATTTTGCAACTAAAGTGCACTAAGTAATGAATAGGAAAGTTGTAGATCTCACTCCCCTCTACAACTTTCACAAAGGCTCTAGGGTGTTTTTCTCTACGGATTTTGCGAGAACGTCATGCCAACATTGAATGCCGCCATGTTTTTGTGCACGGGAGCGCCGGCGCGAGTTGACCAAGTTTTTCACCCTTTTCCGTTCAAAATTTGAAATGCCAATCTACATGAAAGTTGTGTCCCTCAACAAGATGGACAACTTTCATAAAGGTAGATTTTGAAGTGTTTAGGTGAAATTTGGAGAACGCGGCAAAAGTTCGGACGACATTTGCCAACGTCAATGGCTAAGCCCGGTTTGACCGTGTCTTTGACCAAGGTTTGACCACGGGTGTGTGTAGACTTGGTCAAGGGGTTCAATAGGGTTCATTGGCGAGGTTTTCGGGGTGATGACCCAGGTTGACCTAGGTTTGATCGGTGTCGGTACGGTTTGTCTCGGCCGATTCGGTCATTAACGTTAATAATACTAATAAAAAACACCGGGGCGTCACAAAATCACACTCTTCAATTGAGTCCAAAATAGCGAGGCTCAATCGTGTTCTTTATTGTTGACGGATAAAAGACGTATCCCTCTACGATCCGCAAGCGTACGGACCCCACACCTTTTTCACCACGGGATTCCCAAGGTTCTTGTCAATCCGCGGAGCAAGGGGATTACAAGCGTTCGATCTACTTTTACACACTAGCTACTAAAACCCTAACTATTATTATACTAGAAAACAACTAAACTACACTAGAGAGAATGATTAAGATATCAAGATAAAAGACACTCGCCCACGGGTCTACGATACTAGAACATGCAATCGCTTAAAGACATGAAAACCAATCTAATGTATCGGGGTTGTGACCACGGTTTCGCCCTTTCCCTCCTCTCGTCTCGTCACTACGCGAAGGTATTCATGACTAGACCTATGATGGACACGGCGTATTGAATGGATCCAAGGAAGCATTGGAGCTCATACTCCCTTTACGGCATGGTAGCTAACCGTAAGCAATAAAGTATATTCAACACAAGATGATAGATAAATAATCCAACAAAGTGCGATTACATCTCAAGATCGATTACAACCCATGGACGAATAAGGAGATTACCCCATCAAGGTGCTTGGACATAGCACCGTTGATCATGGTTTCCCTTCCGACGGTGTCTTCCTTCTTCTCCATGTGAGGGTGCTTCCTTCGAGGTGGTTGACCTCCCTCCTCTCTCTAGCTTGTGGATGGCCTCGTGGTGCGAATGGCTCTCTCCCTCTCTAATGGTGGCGCCTCTAGGGTTTTAGGGTTGAAGATCCTTCGGGTGCAAGGAAATGAGAGTGGGCCGGGCCGGCCGGCCGGGCCGACCGGCCCGGGCCCATCTCGGCCGGTTCGGTCGCCCTTTCGCTCCCGTGGGTCCTCGGTGATTATGTACTTTGCCCCCCCACTTGCATGATTTTGACGATGTCATCCTCGCGTCCAAGATGGAGGTTCTCTTCGCATGAAGTTCGGTCTTTTACGCTTCAATCCTTGGGGGTGTTCCTCGTACACTTCGGTCCTTGCCACCATTGGAAGTGATTTCATCAAGCTCATGAACACGAACAAGACTCCGTAAATGCTCCTTTGAACTTGTTGCGAATCCATCCTTTATGTCCATGTTTTCCTACATAAACACAACACTTCCAAATGCATGCACATAGATGAACTTGTTATATGATTAGTGTGCCTAGTGGCGGGTTAGTTCCATAATCAAATCCAAACCAAAGTGTAATGAACATGCTTGGTGTACCAAAATACACCGTCAACATCTCCCCCACACTTATATCTTGCTCGTCCTCGAGCAAGTACTCGTAAAAGAACTTCGTCCAAAGCGTTGTAATTGTGTATCGCTAATCCTTCTTCACAAGTTAGTCAACCCTTTCATCTTTAATACATAAACACAAGGTAGTGATCGTCAAACATAAACATGGGCGTTTAGAATTTTTACCACATCAAGATTTACCCACAACTCAAACTCTTCACTCGAAGTTCTCAATTTCAGCCATGCATACTTCTTTGCTTCCATCGGAGGGTTTTTATGATTTTAAAAACAAAATTCCTGCAACAAGTATTACACAAAAACCTTTCTCCAAGCTCTCTCAAGTCACTCATATGAGGTGGCTATCCTAAACCAATTTTATAAAACTCTCACCTCCCATAAGTCTCTCATGTAACATGTAAAGTGGAGCTATAGGTAGGGCTAGTGCAATCAACACAAGTATCGTCAAACTAAGAACTTCCTCTAATGGTTGTTTACCTTTCAAAGCCAATGATCATGAGAATTAACCATATGTAGGAATATCAAGGAAGAGAAGATTTAGAATGGTGGACATGTGCAAGGGCAAAAGAAAATTATGACTACGAGGCACCGATGACGTCCTCGTTGTCGGATTGCACATGGTTCGAAAAGAATGAAAGTTTCGTCTCTCAACAACGTGACATCCTTCCTTACACTTTATTTTTCTTTTCTTTCACTTGATTCATCCCTCTCATATCTTTATTGCTACCTCCTCTTTTCCTTTTTTTCTTTTTCATTCATTCTTTCATTCTCATATTTTTTCCTTTCTTTCTTTCTTTCTTTTCCATACTCATACTTTTCTCTTTATTTTTCCCTCTCTTGACAACTTTTCAAAGCTCTCAACTCCCCTCTTTCTCGCATGCATACAATCTGAAATTTTAATTAAACCATGCTAGAGACGAGACGAAACTTTGAGAATAGGTTGTGTTCAAGGAATGTGATGTACAAAAGAGATGTATAGGGTTGGGTATGGAATTCGGCGATGTACGGGACTTCCAATGTGAAAGTCTCTTTACCGAATGTATGACGCGGCTAGCAAGAAAAGATAAGCACAAGAACATGATCATTGCTCGAAATTAAAACTCACAAGAGAGAAGGGTCCTAGCCTAACTCATCGTGCTAATCACACTTATGGGGGAGCAAAAAAAATAAAATTGGCTTTGTATAGGATTTTTTTCTTTCTCTCAACTTGGAAAAAGGGGTTTTGCTAACCTTTATTACAAGGGTTTTAAGATAATTTTCAGAACTGAAATCCCCCAACTTTTAGCATTGAGCATAGCTCAACTAACATGTGAAGCTCAAGATCGAAGTGTGGTATGGGTACTTTAAGTAGTAGCAATTCCACTAAGCACCACGGTAAACATTTTTCAAACCACACGCTTATGTTCATATATCAAGAATCAAAGTTAAACAAACAAGTGAATAAAGATAAGAATCACACAAGACACAAAAATATATAAAGACTCTTTTTATTTGATTTTCTTTGACTCAACACTAATTTAAGACACTTCAAACTTGCAAAAATTTAAAAACACACTCAAAAACTAAGACTCATTAAACTCTAAGACTCTCACTCGAAGACTAAACCGAACCTAAACTTGAAACTCAAAAGCTAAGGCTAGCTAGCTAGCTCTCCCCCACGCTAAAAACATACGACATCCTCGTCGTATCTTACAAAAATCCTAAGGGGGAAAACTAGACCTAGTGGTACTTTAAGCAAGTATTGCACCACTTGCCTCTCATGTTCCCGACCATGCCAAAAAGCTTGCGCACGTTGCGGTTAAGGAACTTGTAGTCGTCTTCGACTACGCGCTCCAAATCCTCCAAACGATGCTTCATCGCTTCCATGGCTTGGAGACATTCATCGACCGACGCGTAGAGATCCCCAATGGATTAACGGCAAACTCGACAACACATTGGATGCAATCCGAAGGGGTCATCATCACCATTGTCTCCACCGTCGTCGCCACCGTCGTCGCCGCCGTCGTCGCCACCACCATTGTCGTCGCCGCCGCCGTTAGGGCCTTCGGGAGTCTTCTCCTTGGGCACCTCATCCCAAATGTAGAGGTCGTTATCGTCTCTTCCGGCGGCCGCCCACGAGCTCGGGCTACGATCGTCGGAGTAGTCGCTACCCCCATAATCCTTAGGCTCGGGCGACACCTCCTTGTAGTCTTTCCGCTTCATGCCTTGGATGCGCGCCGACCTTCGAACGGGCGTAGGGACCTTCTCTCCTTCGACGGGGTTGCGAGATGCAATAGCTCCGGTCGGGACACGCCCTCCGCAACGGATGCGGGCGGTCCTCTTGATCTCGACGGGTAGCTTGAGCTCACAACGCTTCGCCTCCTCCATCGATGGCTCCTTGGCTTCTAGCTTCAACTCTAAACTTCTTGGGGACACAATGGCTGCTGCAAGGGTGCAAAATATTGCTTGAAGGGATTGATTCCCGAGCTCATTTTCCTTTTTTAAATAAATAGTCCGAAGAGAAAACCCCTAGGAACCTCATTTTCCTTTTTTAAACTTCCCTTAAAAATTTCGATCGAAGAAGGAAGTTGAAAAGGAGCAATTCGGGCAAAAATCGGGGACGTCCGCCGCCGGGACCCACCGGGCCGGTCGGACCGAGCCTCGCCGGCCCACCTTGCCTCGGGGGCGGGCCGGTCCGGTTTTCGCGTATCGCCCTTATTTCGCCTCCTTAGCCCATGGGAAAAAGTTGGCCGGTAAATCTTCGCGAGAAACTCCAGAAAATTAAAAGAAAAACTATTTACAAAAATCCATGCCTTGTTTTTCGTCCTAGGTGGGACGTTCGGGCTCTTCTTCCATGGTGAAGATATCAACATGGTGAAGGGGCACAACGTCGGGTTCGTAGTAAACCTTAAGCCGTTGACCATTCACCATAAATCGATCACCTTTTATATCCATAATGGTTACCGCTCCGTTGGAGAGCACCGAATGCACAATATAAGGTCCGTCCCACTTGCTTTGCAATTTCCCTTTTCTGAAGGTTTTAAACCTCGAATTGTAGAGGAGGACCTCATCTCCTTCTTTAAATTGTTTCTTTTTCAATCTTTTATCATACCACCTTTTGATTCTCTCTTTGTATATGCTTGCATTTTCATATGCTTTCAACCTCATCTCCTCTAGCTCGCTTATTTGGATTCTTCGTTTCAGCACCGCGGCATCGAGATCGAGGTTCATCTCTTTAATCGCCCAATAGGCTTTATGTTCCAACTCAACCGGAAGGTGGCAAACTTTTCCATAGACGAATTGATAAGGGGTCATACCTATCGATGTTTTGAACGCCGTTCGATAAGCCCATAAAGCTCTGTCTAATTTCTTTGACCAATCTTTGCCTCCCTTCTCTACGGTTTTGTTGAGGATGCTTTTTAATTTCCTATTTGACGTTTCCGCTTGTTCGTTGGTTTGTGGGTGATAGGCCATAGAGACCCTATGCTCAATCCCCAACTTGGACAAGCACTTTTTGAAATTCTTCCCGGTGAAGTGAGTTCCTCCATCACTTATCAAGATTCTCGGTGTACCGAAATGAGGAAAAATCACATTCTTGATCATAGTAATGGACTCCTCCATGGAAGCTTTGCGGCATGCTATAGCCTCTACCCACTTGGATACATAATCAACCATGACTAGGATATACTCAAATCCAAATGAGTTTTTAAAAGGCCCCATGAAGTCTATACCCCATACATCGAATATGTTGATTTGTAGGTTGTATTTCAAAGGCATAGAATTTCTTTGAGAGATGTTTCCGGTTCTTTGGCATTCGGGGCATGATGCAACATATCTTTTAGTATCTTCATGCATCTCCGGCCAATAGAATCTGCTCGACCATACTTTTGCTTGGGCTCGAAAATGGCTATGGTGTCCACCGTACTCCGCCGAGTGGCACTTTCTCAAAATCTCTACCCTTTCTTCTCTTGGAACACATCTTCTCATCATTCCATCATTGCCAAGTTTGAAGAGGTATGGTGCATCCCAAAAGTATTTCCTACTTTGGGAGATTATCCTCTTTTGAGAGCTTTTATCTAGATGATCGAGAGGCATCTTTCAAATTGCTCGAATGATATCAATCATCCAAGTGTCTTTATCAAGCACTCGATAAAGGTGTTCATCTCTCATCTTATCTTCTATGGGCTCTTTATCATCTTGTCCACGATTCATCCTAGACAAATGATCGGCCACAACATTCTCCACCCCCTTTTTATCACGAATTTCAACATCAAATTCTTGGAGAAGAAGGATCCAACGAATCAAACATGGGTTAGCTTCCTTCTTAGCCAAGAGATACTTGATGGTTGCGTGATCGGTGTAAACAATGACCTTTGAGTTCACGATGTAAGATCTGAATTTTTCGAAAGCGAATACCACCGCTAGCAACTCCTTTTCCGTAGTGGCATAATTTAATTGCGCCCCACTAAGAGTTTTGCTAGCATAGTAAACGGCGTGAACTCGGCCTTCCTTTCTTTGACCCAAAACCTCGCCTACACCATAGTCACTTGCGTCACACATGATCTCGAAAGGTTGGCTCCAATCCGGAGGTTGGATGATGGGAGCACTCACCAATGCATTTTTCAAGGTCCGGAATGCCGCTAGGCACTTCTCATCAAAGTCGAAAGCCATATCCTTTTGAAGAAGATGTGTTAAAGGCTTAGTGATCTTTGAGAAGTCCTTAATAAATGTTGGGAATTCAAGAAAACCCGTCACCCTCGAAACGTTGAGTTTAACAAAGTTCTCGAAACAAGTTTTCGGGAGCGGGGAATTCACAATTTTCGGAAGCCCGGAACCCGAGAAGCCTCGAATCCGCGAATGTGCGAAGTTCGGGAATCCCGATTCGGTGAAGAAATGGGGTCACGAACATGCAAAAGCCGGAATCTCGAAGCGGCGATGGCCCGAACTACGGAGAACGGCCGATTCGGGGAATCTGTCAAGGACTAAGTTCGGGAGTCGGGCGCGTGGACATTCACGAACCGGGAGAGAAGCAAAGTCAAAGTTGTTGTCCCAAAAAGTCCGGGTTTAGAGTGTGAACTAGTGGCGGATTTGTAAATATGTTAGATGAAAAAGACATTCCCGTATGCGTTCACACTAGGAATATTCTCGAGGGCCGAGGGTGTTATCGGTATGTAAAAGTCCCTTCGTCTCCCTATAAAAGGGGGCGCAAGGGCACGTGTAAACGGATTCAGACTTTTTGGAACTTGTGCTATTTGCAGAGGGAATCACAGTCTCTCTGCGCTCTCACTTTGTACTTGAACGTGTTGAGAACTCTCTCTCGTGTTGGAGTAGTCATTCGAATTTTTCGGGTAACCCCCCAACATTGGCGTCCACCGTGTTCCAGCCGAAAAGAAACTCACGATGCCACCTCAGAAGAAATCCAAGAAGAACGTTCCAGCACAGGCAAACCGAGACGATCGCCATCCTACCCAAGGGAGTGAAACCTCGTTCGTTCCTGAATCTTCGAACACAACAGACCAAGAACGAAGAGAAAAGCTCGAAGCTCTCATGAAGGCAAGAGCAGAATAGACGACTCACACCCAAGAACAACGCCGAACAAAGAAGAGTTTGAGAATGTGGATGATGATGATGACACCATAGACAGAGAGCTAGCAATGGTTCAGCAAAAGATACAGCAGCTGCAGAAAGACAAAGAAAAGTTCGCAGCTCAGTTGCAAGCGAAGAGGAAAATCTCTGAAAAGCTAGAGCAGCTGAACAAAGCAAAAGAGCAGATAGAAGCAATACAGAAAGAAATTGATGAAATGAAAGAACAAGAGAACAGTTCCCTGTGGCAGGAGTCACCGCATCAGAACCCTGGGCCTGCAAGAGAATCCCCGAAAGAAAACTTCTTCGCGGGAAACGGAGTCTCACACTTCGTGGATTCTGAATCGCCGTCGTCAATCGGCCGCAAATAGCACCTTGGCCGCCGAAGTTTAAGCCTCGTCTCTCTTCCCAAATACAACGGCTTCGGAAACTCAAGGAAGTTTCTCATGAGATACGAATCGGCTGTGAATTCGGCGGAGAGGGGATGATGTTGCACCGGCCAAATCCTTCATCATAGCTTGCGAAGGACCGGTGCTTCGAATTGGTACTCACCGCCGCCTCCACACTCGTCTACAAACCGGGTAGATCTCAAGACAAAGTTCATGAAAGCGTTTCGGATGTTCCACGACACGACAGCCGAAGCCTCGGACTTGTATAAGCGTAAGCGAAGGACGAGAGAACCCACTGCGGAACTTCGTGAGAAGGTTCATGCAACAAAGGTCTCAAATCCCCGAAGCTGATGACAAAACAACGATCAACGCACTGATCAAGGGCCTCACCCCAGGACCTACAGCGTCGCATCTCACAAGAAAGAAACCCAAGACAGTTGAGGAACTCTTTCACGAATTGGAGGAGTACATTTTGTCGGATGATGACCATCGCGAGAAGAGTGGACGAGCGAGAACGAGGCAAGGCAAGGCAACAGAGACATGACGTGGAGGGCACCATCCCGAAGATCCGCGAAATGTCAATAACGTCGGAAACTCGAAACCCGAACAAGACAAAGAAGGCCAAGCACCGGGGGAGGATTAAACCCCGGAGGAAGGGGGAGAGGAGGGGACCCCCAGCACTCACGAACCACAACCCGAAAGATCCTTACTTCTATTGCCAGTATCATGGAAGGGGCCACAACACCGAAGGGTTCCTAGAAACAAAGAAGAACATGGCAAGAATTCAGCAAGAGAAAGCACTGATGAGCATCGCATCCTCAATGCCGGGCCAGTTTCGCCCGAATTTTTGGCAACCTCAATTCACGAACCCACAGTCAAGTTCTATCCCAGTTCAGAAATTCCAGCAACCACAATCAACGTGGCAGCCATCGCAACGCTTTTTTCCTCAGTCACAAGCGATCCAGGCAATCCAGCAACCGCAACCCATTCGGGAAATCCTGCCGCCACCGCCAGAAAGTTCGTCAAGGCCTCAGTCAAGTTCGGGACCCCAAAACTCCAAAGCCTTGCCATCGTTCGGAACCATCATGCCAATCACGGGCGGGTCAGCCATGGAATTCGAGACCAAGAAGCAAAGAAGCAATTACTTCAGGTCTGTGAATACTATCATCAATGACGGCCAGTACCGCACGGCCGGAGTGGGCGAAGGTGCCAATCACCTTCACGGAAGAAGATTTCAGCCGAAATCCGCGATTCACAATGACGCCATGGTCATTTAAGTAAACATAGCTGGATGGGTTATAGGAAAAGTCCTAGTTGACAATGGGAGTTCGGCGGTTATCCCGTTCTTGAAAACTTTCGAGAAAATGAATCCGAGCCGGCACATGTTGGACCCACCGAGTACTGTTGCGGGGGTTCGGAGGAAAGCCCATTAAGCCGGTGGGAAAGATATCACTCCCGGTTTCTTTTTGAGATCTTGAGAATGCCGAACGGAGAGCCTCACTTTCGATATAGTTGACATATACCACCCATACCTCGCGATTTTCGGCAGAGGTTTCATGAACAAGTTTGATCTTGTCATAAGACAACAATTCCTATGCATGAAGATGCCTCGCGCCCAAAGGGGTCATCACGGTGTTCGGCAATCGCAAGAGGCCGAAATATAGAAAAAGGCCACACGCCCGGCCAAACAAATGTGTACCAGCTGAAAGCAGCTGATGAGAGAAAGGAAACCTACGAAGAACCCAAGCGGGACAAAGAGAAAAATGAGATAACCGCAGAAGATGAAACAAAGAAAGTGTATCTGGATGACATGCCCGACAGAGCAGTCATAATAGGGGCAAACCTCAGCTCCGAAGAGGACAGGGAACTTATACGATTTTTGAACAGATTCAAGGATGTTTTCGCATGGTCAGCTAAGGACCTGCAAGGTGTTGACAGGGATATCATCGAACATGCCCTGGAAACGGATGAAAAAATACAACCCAAGAAGCAAAAAGTTCGGAAAATGTCCGAGGAAAAAGTCAAGGCGATCGAAGCGAAGTTCGAGGTTGCGGGATGCCCAAGTAATCGAGAAGTCAAGTATCCGGTCACGGCTAGCCAACACCTGTGCCGATCAAGAAAAAAAAATGGAAAATGGAGAATGTGTGTGGACTTCACCGATTTGAACAAGGTATGCAAGAAGGACGATTTTCCCTTGGAAAGGGTAGACAAAATCGTGGATGATGCAACCAACGGTGAAATGCTCTCGCTCCGGACATGTTCTCTCGGGTATCATCGGATCGGGGTTCACAAAGAGGACGAGGAGAAAACAAGTTTCATCACTCCCTTCGGAACATTTTGCTTCGTAAGAATGCCGGAGGGGCCGAAGAACGCGGGATGTACGTTTTCGAGAATGATAGCAATAGTCCGCACCAAGCAGATTCGGAGAAACATCTTGGCATATGTGGATGACATAGTTGTTAAAAGTGTTCAGAGGAAAGACCATATCAGTGACCTGGCGGAAACATTTGCGAACATGAGGGCAGCAAATTTAAAGCTAAATCCGGAAAAATGTGTGTTCGGCATTCACAAGGGGAAAGTTCTTGGATGCCTAGTTTCAACGAAAGGCATAGAAGCAAATCCTGACAAAATTAAGGCTCTGGTGGAAATGCAAGATCCAGTCTCAGTGAAAGATGTTCGAAGCCGACGGGGAGAGGAGCCGCCCTCAACGGATTCATTCCCGAGCCGCAGAAAGAAGCTTACCGTTCTTCCAAGTCCTCAGAAGTACTAAGAATTTTCAGTGGTCCGAACCTCAGAAGCGGGCCTTTCGCGAACTGAAGGATTACTTGTCCACCATGACCAAACTTTGTCCTCCTGAACCAAAATCGCCACTTCTGCTATATGTGTCTGCATCAAATTCGGCAGTAAGTGCGGTGCTAGTGCAAGAGAAAGAGGAAGAAGGAAAGCTCAGACAAATTCCCGTATACTTCGCCTCTGAAGCATTGTCTGGTTCCAAGATCTTCTATTCCGAGCTGGAAAAAATCGCGTATGCGGTCATCATGGCAGCAAGGAAACTAAGGCATTACTTTGAGTGACACAGAATAAGAGTCATCACCAACCGGACCCACCGAATGACTTGTTCGCAAATAGAGAGGCATCCACCCGAATCATCAAGTGGGGTGCCGAGCTTTCGAGTATGTGGTAGACTTCGAGAGAAGAAGTGAAATAAAATCGCAAGTTCTCGCGCATTTTGTCGTGGATCGGACTTCACCCACTCAAAACCTTGAGAAAGATACACCCGAACCTTGGATAGTGCAGTGTGACGGGGCCTGGTGTCACAAGGGAGTTGGAATTTCGGTACGTTGTAACATCCCCGACGGGTGTGGTCATAAGATATGCGGCGCGGCTCGTATTCGCGAACAATGAGCATTCCACGAACAACACAACGGAGTACGAAGCTCTTCTGTTGGCATTAAGAAAAATGAGAGCCTTGGGGCAGCAAACCTTCATAATCAGAACGGATTCGAAAGTGATCCAAGAACATATCGAGAAAGAAAGCGAGGCCAGGAATCCGGTTCTCATGAAATATCTCGAAAAAGTCAGAGAAATGGAAAAACACTTCAAAGGGTATTCAGTCCAGCATATCCCGAGGGATGACAACAATGAGGCAGATAAACTGGCAAAAGCGGCAGCTAGAAATCAAGAGCTACCCCCAGATGTGTTCTTCGAAATCATCAGGGAACCGTCCATCAAGGATTCGAGAGCAAAAATCGTGAATGTAGTGGAAACTCCAGACTGGAGAGCAGAAATAATGGCCTATCTGAGAGGACATTACGAACCAAAAGATGAGTTGGAGGAAAAAAGATTAAAGTAAAGAGCTCGGGGCTATACAGTAGTGAATGGAGAATTATACAAATCAGGAGTCACTGAGCCTTGGCTGCGTTGCATCACCTCCGAAAAAGGTCGGGAACTTCTGAAGGAAATTCACAGCGGGTTCTGTGGGGCACACATAGGCACCAGAGCTTTGGCCGGAAAGGCGATAAAGCAGGGATTCTATTGGCCCACCTTAAACATAGATGCCAAGATGTTAGTTCGGCAATGTGAAGCATGCCAGAAAACGGGAAATCAACAGAATCTGCCTTCAATGCCAGTTCACCTAATTCCACCAACTTGGCCTCTGCAAAGGTGGGGAATGGATCTAGTGGGCCCGTTGCCAACGGCTCAAGGCAACCGCCGATTCACACCGTTGCGGTCGATTATTTCTCGAAGTGGGTGGAGGCAAAGACACTCGCGAATATCACAGCAGCAACAGTTCAGAAATTCTTTTGGCAGAACATAGTATGCAGGTTTGGGGTTCCTAGAGAACTAACGGTTGACAATGGCAAACAGTTTGACTGCTACACCTTCAAGAATACTGTAGAACCTTAGGCACACAGGCGAAATTTTCGTCAGTATATCATCTACAGTCCAATGGTGCGGTTGAAAGAGCCAATGGCCTCATTTTTTGGGAATCAAGAGATGTTAGTTTGATCGAAAAAGGGAAAGTGGGTGGATGAACTTCCGAAGGTGATCTCGGTCTTACAACACCACGGTATCAAGGGCAACGGGTTTCACGCCTTTTTGCCTACTTTTCGGGACCGAGGCTATGACACCGAGGAAATCAAGAACGAAAGCATAAGGGTCCTGAAAGGAAAAGAGATAGAGGAAATTGATAAGAAGGTGGAAAAGGACATGATCGAGCTGACAATCCTTGAAGCAGCGGACAACATTGAAAAATACCAGAGAGAGACAAGGACATGGAGGGACAAAAAGGTGGTCCGAAAGGACATAAAAACTGGTGATCTTGTCTTGAAAAGAAAGAAAAATTGGGAGAACCCAGGAAAACTTCATGAGTCATGGGAAGGGCCTTATTGTCACACCCGTTTTCCGAAGAAAACCGAATGCATCTCATACGTGTGCCATAACCACAATTTCACACATATGATAGACAAATGAGTGTAATATCATAGTACAATGCTCAAAACGTACATAGAGAGGTTTATTAAATTTATTACACTCATCGATAGACACGAAGGTCTAAACACGAACATCGATAGCTAGACGATGGAACACCGTCTCCAACTTCACAAGCTCCTGACTGGGGGCAACGCGAGCCTCAGAATCCATCGAACTCGTCGAAGAACTCTGCTCCGCATCCTCCTCTGAACACATATGGCAAGGGTGAGTACACTTATGGTTGGTACTCAGCCCGTGGGGGAAATGCAAAGCTATGTAAGCATTTTAAGTTGGTCAAATTTTATTAGCAAGCACCTATTTACTAAGTGTAAGTGTATACCACCCCAAAACTTAGCTTTTCAAGAATATTCCTCCAAATCATAAGTAAACCACAAATTGGAAATCCATTTCTAGTAAACTATCATGTGAGGGTCCAAGCCGCTCTTGACCGTGAGCACGGCTGATCGATCGGTTTTACACTCGAGAGGTTGTACACTTTACCCACGGTTCGTGTTCCCCATCCCCGCCCGGTTTGCAAAGCCCTTAAACACCGTTGACGGTGAATTTCCGTCAACCTAGAGTACTTGTTATACATTGGTTTCGATTATGATTTGCAACTAACCCGCCACTAGGCATACTAATGATATAACAAGTTCACACTTGCATGTCGATTTTGGAGTATGTTGTTTACGCAGAAATCTACGCTAAAGAGGAGACTTTCGGGATAAGTTCACCAAGCACTTTGGAAGAAGATCATGAAGCCCGATAAGAGTCAAGACACGCGATGAACATGACTCCAAATGACCCGAGGACCGAAGCGTCAACATGCAAGTCTTCGGGGACTCAACCGGAAAACGGCGAAGCTTGCATAGCAAGGATTCAAGCCTAAACCGTGAAGGAAACGACGTCAAAGGCCCACATGCAAGTGCACACGAATAAGGGATCACGCGAGAAGCAACCGGGGAGAAAACCGGGCCCGAACCGGCCGAAGTGGGCTGGGCCGGCCGGCCCGGTCCGACCGGCCCGGCCCACTCCGGGGTCGGTTCGGTCCCTCCTTTGCCCTAGGTGTTTGTCTATTTATTGCCTCCGCCGCCGTCGACCGACACATCGAACAAATCATCCTACCGACGCCAATCACCGAAAACCGCCGCCGCAAGATGAGGGAGAGAGTTAGATGAGCTCGTCGCAAGGATCAACGCCGGCGGAGAGAAGGAAGCAAGAGGAGGACTCCAAGCCGCCGGCCTAGGGGTGTTCCCAAGCTCCATCGCCGCCATCTTCATCGACGACGTTCTCCGGAGTCTCCATCACCCCTATGTGCTTCGATCCGTGTAAGATGATGGGTTAATGTCTCCGTTCATCCCTAGGATTAGATGGATACATGCTATGTAATTGCTACTTGATTCGTGGTTCCAATCTATTGTTTTCATGTTGATGATGCTTTGATGATTAAGGTAGGCCACCGTGTTTTTCGGGCGTATGATATCCGCTACTCCCATAGATTCCATCAACATACCGTGTCCATCATAGGTCTAGTCATGAATACCTTCGCGTAGTGACAAGTACGAGAGGAGGGAAAGGGCGAAACCGTGGTCACAACCCCCGGTAGATTGGTTTACCGCTTTCGTGTAGTAGATGCATACCATGTTATCCTAGATCCTAGGGAGGGAACGCTTATCTATCTTAACCTCTCTCTCTTGTGTTCACCCTTTACCATATAGTTTAACCCTGGTTTTGTTTGATCAACTTAACTTAGATTAACTTAGGTTAGATTGTTTTACCTTTAGATTAATACTCTCTTTCAAAGGTTTTCCATTCACCTAGATTAGTACTTGGTTAAGCGCTAGTAATCCCCTTGCTCCGCGGATTGACAAGAACCTTGGGAATCCCGTGGTGAAAAAGGTGTGGGGTCCGTACGCTTGCGGATCGTAGAGGGATACGTCTTTTATCCGTCAACAAGCCCCTTTTTCTGGCGCCGTTGCCGGGGAGCAAGCCAGTTTGCTACGTTTAATCTAGTATTAATTTTGTTGATTACTAACACCTAACCCTTATTTTCTAAAAAAAAAAGAAAAAAAAATCTTTTTTGTTTTTCTTTCTACTTTTCTTGTGCCTAGATGGATTTGTTCACCTCACCATTGGAAGACGAAGAGATGTCGCTAAGGGAGCTAGCAATGCCGTCAATGGAAGACATTGAGATGCAAAAATCAGATTTGGCGCTTGCTACAACCCACTATGAAGTGAAGCCTAGAATCATCAATTTAGTGGCGACAAAACCATTTAGAGGATTGGAGGATGACAACCCATATAGACACATTAAGGAATTCACGATGTTATGCAACACGGTCCAACAAAAAGGAGTTCCGGCCGCTTGGTTCAAGTGGAATCTTTTTCCATTCTCTCTCGAAGATGAAGCGCGAAGATGGTACACACTTGCGTCCGTTGAAGCAAAAGGAAATTGGGATGAGCTAGTGAAGAAGTTTCTTTTGAAGTTCTTTCCCATAAGCAAGGTCCAAGACTTAAGGAGGCAAGTGCTCAATTTCAAGCAAGGAGAGGATGAAGGAATTGATGAAGCATGGGACCGATTTAATGAACTACTTGAGCAAGGCCCGAACTTGGGATTTTCCGGTGACTTGATGTTGCATACCTTTTATTTTTCACTAACCCCTAACTCGTCTCGTTTTGTAAGCATGTGTGCAGGCGGTGATATAATGGATAAAACAATTAGTGAAGCCGCACAAATCTTACAAAGGATAAGCAATGGACAAAGAACAATACGAGATTGGCAAAGATGTTGTCAAGAGGAGCAAAATGACAAAAGCAAGCCCAAGGTGCTTGCTGAAATTTCTGAAAAAGATGAACCGAAGGTCAAGGAAGATGAACCGACCATACAAGAAAGTGAAGATCCACTTCCCAAGGTAAGAGAAGTCATTTCGGATGTTAAAAATGTTGTAATTAACATGAATGTAGGCCGAAGTATGTGGAATGCTAGACCATTGGCGGAGTTCAAGCAATCCGGTTGGGTTCAAGTTGATTTCGCCCCACTAATTAGCTACCGAAGGAAGGAGGAACGCCGACACGTTGCCAAACTAGTTGAAGATATATTTGATCAAGAGATGAGTGGAGAGTCGATCCAAAAGATGTTTGAAGAAGAAAGAAAAGAAGGAGATGAAGGATGGATCGACCGGTTTGACAAATCAAAGATTTATGATGAAGGAAGAGAAGAGTACAACCGTGATGAGCCTAGTGACTCAAAGGATAAATGGGAGGAGATAGGACTCAAGCTAGATGATAGCTTGTGTGCTATTGAAGCCTACACACTAGCAAATCAAGACATGGAAGTACTCAAGGATGAAGGAAAGAGTGAATCAACAATGAGCGATCTTGATGACATGTGGTACATGGAAGATAAAGAAAGCAACATACAAGTCTTTGAAGATGAAGATCTGGTTGATAAAGAAGACTTCAAAGAAGATATGAATGCATACATAGTTGAAGGATTACATGTTCCACATGATGAGTTGAAGAAATTGCAAGATGGTGATGAAGAGGCAACTACACTTGTTGAGATCGATTCGCCTTCAACACCGCTTGATGAACCAAATATCACTCTTGTTGAAAAATCTCTAAGGCCAAGGTACGCGCTGAAATCTCAAGATATTATTGGTATTGATGATGATAAATTCAAATACTCATGCTCAACCAATAGTATGAATGATAGTTTAATGCCTATGCCTTGTTCCAATAGTGATCATGTTGATAGGCTAGATTTTCTTGAGAATGAAAAAGAGGAAACATTTAAGTTTGATCCAATTAATCTCACACCTATACAACCTTTGCCTAATGATGAGCTAAGTGCTATGCATGAAACATATGCTTCTTTTATTTACACCTTGACTTGTTGCTACAATTCACATGTGGTGTTAATTATGGACGCGTATGTTTACAATAAGTTTTGTAAATCTCGATCATGCTTTGCGCTTGGTCAAGCTAGTGACCTTAAAGAATCATATGTCGGGAAAGGCCCGATTTTCACTAACCATGTAGACAAGGCTTGAATAATGAAAAAAAGAAGTCATGCCTGAAAGAGTTGCAAGATAAATCATCAACCTCTCCGAATCCCGCGATGGATGCTGCTGTCTTCATCAATTTGAGAGCTTGTTCAGAGGTGTACAAATGAAGAAAATGAGATATCCAGAAGCTCCATCAAGTTACCATTCCAACGCATCAAGAACCAACAAGTTTGAAGACCCGTGCAAGGAGTTATGGAGAAAACATTGAGCGTTGCGCGTTCTGAAATTTCAGGACAGATTTCATCGCCGAAGTAAAACGGACGTAACTCTCTTGTCCGGAGTCCGATTTGAGCAAATGAAGACTCGTTGGAAAGGAAATTTTGTGCACTGTGCAATGGAGTAGAGCTTGAGTATACTTTCTGTTCTGGACATTAAAAAAAAAAATAATAGAGTGAAGGCAGCACCGAAGGATGATAAAGAAGGAGATAACGATGAAACAAAAGGATGCTTTGGGCAAGTCTTCTATAAGTGATCAAGCACAACATGGGAAGTAAATTAAAGCTGCATTGGTACCTTTTCTTCTTGCATGAAGGGCCATGGCTATGCAACGAAAAGAAGGTATGTGAGAAAGTCGAGCTCTATGACTTTAAATGAAGCGCTTTTCGGGAGGCAACCCGTTTCTTTATATTTTTACTACTTTCTTAGAGAAAATAAAAGAATGGCACTATCTTATGATGATCAACTTGTGGTTATTAATCTAAGTTCAGTTTTCCTTTTTTTAGAACCACCATCATGTTCATGATCTTATTTATTTGCATGCATTGATTTTGTTATCCTCGTGATGTTTCTTTGTGTATACATGTTTTGCACATAGTTGGCTTGGTTGTTTTATATACTTAATGATGTATGCTTCAGTTTCCATGTTAATGCTTCATATGGCCATATGGGTATTTTCCTTTTGTGATCTTGTGTAAACATGGTGTTTAAACATGATTGCGGACCATCATCGTTAAGTTCGATAAACCTTGCTAGCTTTTCATATGTTTTCATGTTGCATTGGTTAGTTTATAAGCTCTGCAATGCGCTTAATTTTTCTTGTGCTATAAGAGTTATTGATTTAGGGATAGACATGGTGCTTTAACCCTAGATATATAAACCTTTATGGCTATGGAGAAATTCAGCAACCTAGTTGTAAACATGGTGTTTAGAACTAGGTGAAAACATTGTCTTTGTTTATATGCTTTCCTATCATGTGCATACACACCTTGCACCACGTACACTCATTAGGTTTTTATTCCTCATTAAACTAATGATGCCACAAGTTAACAATCTTAGGAGACATTGTTGGATTGTTGGCAATTCTATCTACTCCCAACCGTCACCTTGGGGTAGAATGTGCGTTTGAAACGTCTTACAGGCAAGATAAAGACTCTCACTACAAGGAAATTGAAGGATGGCTAAGAAGTGCTTTGTCTTATTCTTCCATGGCTAGCAAAATGCTAAGCATGGGGGAGACCCTGAATCTTCAACACGGAAGTGCAACATGACACTCTAGAAGATAGAATGATAAAGATCGTTAACATCTCCGGATCAATGCGCAAGAAGTCACCAATCTCATCAAAATTCTGCATGGTCTCAAAGGGAAAACACTAGGTATTTTTGGATATTTAGAAGCCCCATGAAGTTACGATTCCAACAAATCAAGAATCAAGACAATCGGAGGTTCCTACAAGCGGTTATGCCCGAATCACCGAGTGCAACACGTCCTGAAATCAGTTTTGGACAGCACGCAGTGCTGAAGTAAAACGGACATAGCTCCCTTGTTTGAACTCCGTTTTTGATGAATGACCACACGTTGGAAAGGTAATTTCATAAACTTTTCAATAGAGCCATATTTCGATATATTTTCTGTTCTGGACAGAGGGGGAAATCCATGAAAAAGAGACAGCAAGGAGATGATGAGAACAAGAAAGAGGAGATGGTGATGACAACATTGAAGAGAAGGGTGACCAATGACTCCATTAAGCATACAAGATCAAATTCAGAAGTTTAGGAGCATTAATAAATCAAGACAAAAGCAAAAGCCACATCGATACATGGAGATGTCGGAAGAAGGCAACGAAGAATTACAAAGGATGGTAACATCTCCATGGACCTTCTCTTTTCCAAACACAAATGCTTGTAAGTGTGCCTTCAACATCAACTAGGTGCAACCTTTTGTTTTTCTCTTCAAACAATAACATGGCTACTAGGAGGACAACCTAGGTTTCTTTTTACTTTCAATAGATAAGCATGACCATGTGTTCACCTCGATGTTCTATATTGCCTTTGCTTACGGAAAGATGATGAAAGTTGCCGCTTTGTTTTACCTACATGAAGTTATACATGTCTTGGCTAATTGCTCTCTATAATATGATCTGAAATTAATTTAAATACCGGCTCTTTTATTTGTGGAGGTGAAATGACTATGCTCTAGACCCACATACATATCTTTGCTCTTTGATTTAAGTTTATGGATAGCCGGATAACTTGTTGTTTTTATGAAAACTTAACTTTTATGCTATCTACATATTTGTGATGCTCTTGCAAAGTTCTACCTACCAAAGCCATATACATATATGTTTTATGATAACAAAACTCGTAGATTGCAAACATATGTTTTGATGAGTTGAATTAGGATTGATTTCTATGGTTCGAGACTAAGAAGCTGGTCATTCCTTTGTGTAACTTTTTCATGCTAGCCTTTTTGTCCATGCATTGTGGGTTTTCACATCGAAAATTTCGCAAACTTCGCCGGGCATCCACCCTAAACCAAAAACATCTTTTTGTGATCACCTCCTTGTCCACAACCCAATTTGAGTATGGAGTAAAATTCTCGATGGAGATTCAAATATTCCGCAATATATGGAATTTATACTTACTTTAGCAGTCATTTCCCCTCTCTTTTATGCTCGAGGACGAGCATCGTTCAAGCATGGGGGAGGAGTCATTCTCTGACACAAATGCTATGTAAGTATTATGTTGCAAAAAGTTTTGAGGAGCAAAAGAAAAAAAAAAGAATAAAAATGAAAAATGAAAAAAATATGATAAGAAGAAAAGAAAAGTAAGAAAAATAGGAAGAATAAAGTGTAAAAAAAAGAAAGAGAGAAAAATGAGAAGGAAATAAAATAAAGAAAAAAAAATAATAAAGATGCTCCTCGGTTCTTTTTGCTTCATAAGTTCTCAAGTGCCTTAATGACAAATCCATACTCAAATCTTCCAACCATGTGCAATCCGATAACGAGGACTTCACTCGTGCCTCGGGATCATCCATTTGCCACTTGCACATGTCCACTTATCTAAATGTGTGTGTTTCGTCGCTCTCTCTTTCCAACAATTATTTTCCATGGCCTTTTTGACGAGTCTCGGTAATTCCAATAGACCTCTCTCTTAATTTGACAATATTTCGGATGTATGTTTTGCTAGGATTGTTTTTAACCTTCCAAGCTCCACATAAGCCATCCACTATCACATATGAGTAGAGTAGGTTGAAAATAATCTAGTATAGGCTTGAGTGACTTGATGAGATGAGTGTTCCATGGGCTCTTGCAAGAGATTTTCACTTATGTTGGATATGCATCTTTTTGAAAATCTTCCATGTGACAAGGTAATGGTTTGAAGTTCACTTAAGTTCGAGAGCATCGTGTTAAATGTGGCTTGTTCTTTATTGTTAGTCTATCTTCCATAATGAAAAAGAAGCCGGCCACAACTTGAACTTTAAAAATAAATTCTTAAGAGAGAGCAATTTGTCTCGTCATGAATGACTAAGTGCAGGGATAACATTGGAAGGCAACGCTGATTTCCCTTTTAAGCGAGGACCACTTACTCGAGGACGAGCAAGGTTTAAGCATGGGGGAGATGTTGACGGTGAATTTCCGTCAACCTAGAGTACTTGTTATACATTGGTTTCGATTATGATTTGCAACTAACCCGCCACTAGGCATACTAATGATATAACAAGTTCACACTTGCATGTCGATTTTGGAGTATGTTGTTTACGCAGAAATCTACGCTAAAGAGGAGACTTTCGGGATAAGTTCACCAAGCACTTTGGAAGAAGATCATGAAGCCCGATAAGAGTCAAGACACGCGATGAACATGACTCCAAATGACCCGAGGACCGAAGCGTCAACATGCAAGTCTTCGGGGACTCAACCGTAAAACGCCGAAGCTTGCATAGCAAGGATTCAAGCCTAAACCGTGAAGGAAACGACGTCAAAGGCCCACATGCAAGTGCACACGAATAAGGGATCACGCGAGAAGCAACCGGGGAGAAAACCGGCCCGAACCGGCCGAAGTGGGCTGGGCCGGCCGGCCCGGTCCGACCGGCCCAGCCCCACTCCGGGGTCGGTTCGGTCCCTCCTTTGCCCTAGGTGTTTGTCTATTTATTGCCTCCGCCGCCGTCGACCGACACATCGAACAAATCATCCTACCGACGCCAATCACCGAAAACCGCCGCCGCAAGATGAGGGAGAGAGTTAGATGAGCTCGTCGCAAGGATCAACGCCGGCGGAGAGAAGGAAGCAAGAGGAGGACTCCAAGCCGCTGGCCTAGGGGTGTTCCCAAGCTCCATCGCCGCCATCTTCATCGACGACGTTCTCCGGAGTCTCCATCACCCCTATGTGCTTCGATCCGTGTAAGATGATGGGTTAATGTCTCCGTTCATCCCTAGGATTAGATGGATACATGCTATGTAATTGCTACTTGATTCGTGGTTCCAATCTATTGTTTTCATGTTGATGATGCTTTGATGATTAAGGTAGGCCACCGTGTTTTTCGGGCGTATGATATCCGCTACTCCCATAGATTCCATCAACATACCGTGTCCATCATAGGTCTAGTCATGAATACCTTCGCGTAGTGACAAGTACGAGAGGAGGGAAAGGGCGAAACCGTGGTCACAACCCCCCGGTAGATTGGTTTACCGCTTTCGTGTAGTAGATGCATACCATGTTATCCTAGATCCTAGGGAGGGAACGCTTATCTATCTTAACCTCTCTCTCTTGTGTTCACCCTTTACCATATAGTTTAACCCTATATTTGTTTGATCAACTTAACTTAGATTAACTTAGGTTAGATTGTTTTACCTTTAGATTAATACTCTTTCAAAGGTTTTCCATTCAACTAGATTAGTACTTGGTTAAGCGCTAGTAATCCCCTTGCTCCGCGGATTGACAAGAACCTTGGGAATCCCGTGGTGAAAAAGGTGTGGGGTCCGTACGCTTGCGGATCGTAGAGGGATACGTCTTTTATCCGTCAACAAACACTTCCGAGGTGAGTGGCAAGGGGTTCACTACGAAGCCTTTACAAAGGCGTGCAAAACACCAATATCCCACGACGATTCAAGCTCGGGGCGGACCATAACCCTCCCTAGTGGTCGCACCTTAGCAAAGGCTACTACCCCAAAAGGACCGGGCTATACCCCCGCAACCCGCAGCCCCCCGTGTTCCTTCCGGACAAGGGCTATTAGATATTTTACACTCCTAATTAATTGGCTAAGCCAGAGCCATGTGGACCGTGGTTGCACTGTTTTCTCGGGTGGTTCTCCATGTTTTAAGTTATATGTTCTTGAAATTCCATAAACACAAATTCCATTTAAATTCAACATTTTAAAAGATAACTTCCATTCCCAAAGTATAGCATCTAAGCATTTATCTACCCAAACATTTATTTAAAACAAGGTATGCAAGGTATAAGGATTAAAATCTAGTCATTTCCTTAATAGGCATTTCCCATCAAATTTATGCATAACAATTAAATTTAAAGTGTGATAACATGCAAGTTATTAGGACCAAAAAGAGTATGCAGGGGGAAATCCACTTGCCTTCTTCTCCTAAAAATTGGGGCTCAGTTTCTTCAAAAGATGGTTCTCGCTCAAACTCGAACGGCACGTCCTCTACGATCAAACAAGAAAAACAAACAATAAATAAAACAGTACATCAAACATTGCTAAAAGTCTAATACAAGCTTCTAAAACTAATGTGCTTGTTGAGACGATCGCGTGGACACCAAAAACGCCTAAATCGGAGCTAGGACGGAAAAGTTATGATTAAAACAAATTTTAGGGACTATTTTGTAAAAGTAAAAGATCCTTAGGGGGTTTTCTATAAAAATTCAGGGGCTAAAACATAATTATAAATATAATCTAGAGGTCCTAGGTGCAAAAAGGGCTTTTTGGACTGTGGTTGAATATTTTTGAAAGACTAAGGGCTTAACTATAAAAACCAGGGGCTGGTCTGCGAGGGTTTTATATGGTGGGAGGACCGGCTTGTAAATGGCGAAAAGGTCAGGGACTCTTTAGCAAAATTGCCGGCGCAACCCTAGTTTGACCGGTAAGGCTCGTTTGACCGGGGGCTCGGACCGATCCGAGCCGTTGGCTCGGATCGGGCGGTGGGGATCATCTCGCAAGGGAAAGGGTGGCGGCGGCCGGTTGTCGGCGGCGGCGGCGGTAGCGGCGGCGGCGCTCGCCGGCCGGCTCGCCGGAGTAGGCAAAACCGCACTACGGTGCACAAAAAAACAAGAGAAATGCACTAAAACGAAGAGGAGGAGAAGGGGGAAACCACCGAGCGACTCGAAGGGGAAGAAGAGGCGGCGGCGGAGCGGATCGGCGGCGAGGCGCGGAGCTCCGGCGGCTTCCTTGGGGGCGGCGGCGTAGAGGGGGAGAAGAGCTCGATTGAGCGGTGCGGGGTGGAGAGGAGCTCGGGGGCGACCTTTTATAGGTGGCGAGGGGAGCGGAGGAGCCGCGGCGAGGCGGTGGACGGCGGGCACACCGACGGCCGCCATTGATGGCGAGCGGCTCGGTGGGCGTCCGTTTCCGGGAGAGGAAAGGGCGGGGACGGCTTGGGGGCGGCGTCGGTTGGGTGCTTGGAGCACCGGAGGGAAGGGGAGGAGGCACGGGGAGGCGAAGGGGGCGCGGGCGAGCGGCCGGCGCGGCCATGGTGGGAGGGGCGGCGTCGGGAGGTTGAAGGAGGCCCCGACGGGTGGGCCCCACCGTCGGCCGGCGCGCGAGTGAGAGAGAGAGAGAGAGATGGTGGGTGGCGGGATAAGATGGGTGTCCGTTTGTTTTGTTTTTTTTTCTTTTTTTTTTTTTCAATTCCTTTTCTCTCATTTCTTTTCAAACTTTTACTCAAAACCTTTTCAAAAATTTTAAACCAACTTTTGATCACACAATCAATTCAAAAACCATGCATTCAACATGATGCACAAACACTTGGTTTTTCTAAATTAATTAATTATCATTGCATATATTTAAAGGCAAATTTAATTATTCAAATTCATTAATCCTTAGAAAATAAAAATTCTAATTGTTGCTAGCATTTTTTTAAGTGATGGAATTTTGGGTGTTACAAATCCTACCCCCTTAAAGAGAATCTCGTCCTCGAGATTCGGGAAGATTGGGAAACAATTTCGAGGAAATTCTCGCCATAAGCTCATCTTCTCTTTCCCAAGTAGCTTCTTCTTCCGAGTGGTGACTCCATTGGACTTTGCACATTTTAATGACCTTGTTTCGGGTAATTCTTTGTGATGTGTCTAGAATTTTGATAGGGTGTTCCTTATAGGTTAGATCATCCTTCACATCAAGATCTTCCAAAGGTAGGTGGTCTACTTTAGTCTCACTTGAACACTTCTTGAGCTGAGATACATGAAACACATCATGTACATCTGACAATCGAGCTGGGAGTTCTAATTGATAGGCAACTTCTCCCTTTCTTTCTAAGATCTTAAAAGGTCCAATGAATCGTGGTGACAACTTCCCTCTAATCTTGAATCTTCGTAGACCTCTAATGGGTGATACTCTGAGATACACATAATCTCCTACTTCAAACACAACTTCTCTCCTTTTGGGGTCGCCGTAACTCTTTTGTCGTGACCGAGCAAGCCTTGAGATTTTCCCGAATTATCTCAACTTGTCTTTCAGACCTTCTTTTATAATGTCCGGTCCAAAAAGTTGACTCTCCCCGTTTGATCCCGTACAATGGTGTTCCGCACTTTCTCCCGTATAAGGCTTCAAAAGGGGCCATCTTAAGGCCGGTTTGGTAGTCGTTATTGTAGGCAAACTCGCATATGGCAAACTTTTATCCCAGCTACCTCCATGCTTTAAGGCACATGCCCTAAGCATATCCTCTAGGATTTGATTTGTCCTTTCGGTTTGACCATCTGTTCGTGGATGATACGCAGAACTGAAGTTAAGCTTTGTATCCATTGATTCATGTAGCTTTCCCCAGAAACGTGATGTAAACTGTGTCCCACGGTCAGACACTATCCTCTTTGGAACTCCATGTAAGCATACAATTCGGACATATATAGTTCGCTAGTTTGGCTCCGGTGTAAGTAGTTTTTGTGGTATAAAGTGAGCTACCTTGGTTAACCTATCCACAATGACCCATATGGAGTCATATCCATCACGGGTACGTGGCAATCCCACAATAAAATCCATGCCTATTTCCTCCCATTTCCACTCGGGTATTTTCAATGGTTGAAGCAAACCCGCCGGCCTCCGATATTCGCTTTTACCTTCCGGCATATGTCACATAGAGCTACATGAGCAGCAACATCCTTTTTCATTCCATACCACCAGTATTTCGCTTCAAATCTTGATACATCTTGGTGCTTCCGGGATGGATTGAATAGGCGAGTCATGTGCTTCCTTAAGTATAGTCTCTCGAAGATGATCAATTTCGGGCACACAGATTCTATTCCCCGAACCAAATAGTTCCTTGGTCATCTCTCTTGATATCCGGAACCTTGCCAGCATCAATCAACCGTCTATACTCCTTAATCTTCTCATCTGTCATTTGACCCTTCCTGATTTCTTGTTCAAGTGTAGATTCTACTTCCAACGTCATAGCTCCACTCTGGGTGACAATTCCTAGATTAAGACGTGCCATCTCCCAACACAACTCTTGAGGCATCACATGAGCTATCAGTGCGTTTGCCTGACTTTTCCGACTCAAGGCATCTGCCACAACGTTTGCCTTGCCGGGATGATACTGAATGTCCAGATCATAGTCTTTGATTAATTCCAACCATCTACGCCGTCCGAGATTTAGATCCTTCTGGGTGAAGATGTACTTCAAGCTCTTATGATCAGTAAAGATGCGACACCTATTTCCGATCATATATTGCCTCCAAATTTTTAGAGCGTGCACAATGGCAGCCAACTCCAAATCGTGAGTGGGGTAATTTTGCTCATGTTTTCTCAATTGCCTAGAAGCGTAAGCAATCACTTTTCCCTCTTGCATCAGTACACAGCCAAGTCCCTGAAGTGAAGCGTCACAATACACATCAAAGCTCTTGTGAATATCTGGCATTATTAGTACAGGAGCTGTGGTTAATATTTTCTTTAGTTCCTCAAAACTATCCTCGCACTTGGCATCCCACTTAAATTCTCTTCCCTTTTCTAACAATGATGTGAGAGGTTTTACAATCTTCAAGAATCCTTCGATGAATCGACGGTAATAACCTGCCAATCCAAGGAAACTTCTGATCTCAGCCACATTCTTAGGCGGATTCCAGTCCAATACAGCCTTCACCTTACTCGGGTCTACCGCTATTCCACCCTCTGTGATAATATGTCCAAGGAAGGAAACTTCCTTTAGCCAAAAATCACATTTGCTGAATTTGGCATATAACTGATGTTCTCGTAGTTTCGCAAAGACGAGTCTCAGGTGTTCTTCATGCTCTTCTTCATTTGGGGAGAACACCAGAATGTCATCGATGAAAACTACCACAAACCTATCAAGGTACTCCATGAATACTTTATTCATCAGATACATGAAGTATGCTGGTGCATTTGTCAATCCAAAGGGCATAACCGTGAACTCGTATAAGCCATATCTAGATGTGAAAGCAGTTTTGGGAATGTCCTCTAATCGGATTTTCAGTTGATGGTACCCGGATCTTAGATCGATCTTGGAGAATATTTTAGCACCTTTCATCTGATCGAACAAATCTCCAATCCGGGTAAGGGGTATTTATTCTTGATAGTAACATCATTAAGGGGACGATAATCTATGCACATTCTTCTAGTTCCATCTTTCTTATCAACAAAGAGAATGGGAGACCCCCAAGGTGACGAACTAGGTCGGATGTAACCTTTACTAAGCAACTCATCTATTTGTTTCTTTAATTCGGCCAAATCCTTAACATTCATTCCATATGGTCTTTTATAAATAGGAGCAGTACCAGGTAAAAGTTCAATGCTGAATTCAATGTCGCGGTCAGGCGGCATACCTGGTAACTCATCTGGAAATACATCGGGATACTCGTTCACAACTTTGATCTCTTCTAAAGATTTGCCCTTTGCTGAATTCACTGTTCCTTGTTCTTCGGATGAGTTATCCACTCTGAACTCAATTCTGTCTCCTTGTGGGCTAGTCAGAACCACTGATCTCTTGCGACACTGAATCACCCCATCATGCTTGCGCAACCAATCCATTCCAAGTATGACATCTATTCCCCAAGATTTTAAAACTACTAGATCGGCTAGAAATTCTATCTCATTAAGTTTAAGGTTCACCCGTGGACATATGTGTCCGGCTTTCATTTCTCCGCCGGGGGAGCTAACTAGTAATGGTGTCTTCATAAGACTCATGGGCAAGTTATATTTTTCCACAAATTGATTGGTAACAAATGAATGTGATGCTCCGGAATCGAATAAAACGGATGCGGGTTCGAATTGACAAGGAACGTACCAAGCACGACTTCGGGAGCTTCCCGAGCCTCGCTCAACCGTCACGTGGTTTACTTTCCCACGCACAAAGTTTTGTTGAGCCCCGTTGCCCCGAGGAGTAGAATTCCCGGTGCGAATCCGAGAGGATGGCTCGCCCGTGCTTCGACCATTGCCCTTCGTGGAGTTTGCATTCCACGCTTGGGACGATTATTGGCATAATGCCCTATCTCTCCGCACTTGAAGCATCCATTAGGCCGAACCGGTGCGGTGTTTCTCACCGGAGCACCCGGGGTATTGTTCGGGCGACTCGCCGCCGAAGTGGGGTACGTGGAGTCCGCCGATGGAAGCGCCGGGGCCGCCGAGCCGAACGCCGGAATGGCCGGTTCTCGCTGAAAATTCCCACTATATCCTCCCGAGCGGAACCGAGGATTCGTGGTGCATTATAGCGGGGACGTGTGTTGTCGCTAGACTCGCCCTTGGTTTTGGAACTTGCGTTTCGGTCTCCAAGTTCTCTCGCGCTTGCTTTCAAGGCCGATAGCTTTGTCTAATAGGGTCCGGAAGTTGGGGAAAGTGTGGCTCGGGAGCCGATAGTTCGGTGGCCCTATAAGACCATCCGTAAATCGTTCCCGCCTCTTTGGGTCGGTATCCACTTCATCCGGAGCATACCGAGACAAGCTTGGGTGAACTTGTCCCGATACTCGCCGACGGACATGCCGCCTTGCTTCGGAGCGAGAAACTCCTTCGCTTCAGCTTTATTATTCCGGACGGAATGTGGTGAGTACGGAAAGCGTCCCGGTACTCCGCCAGGTGATAGTGTCGGCGGCGGCATGTGCTACGGTGTAGGCATCCCACCAATCGGCCGCAAAGCACCCTCCAAGCGTCCCGAGGCATACGGGACTTTCTCTCGTCATTGCACCGAGTGATGTTCGGCTTCTTATTGATTAGTCTTGAGCCAATCATCGGCATCAAGAGGATCCACCGAGTGGGAGTAGGTGGGTGGATGGTGGCTCATAAACTCTCTCGTGTCCGTTGACCGGTGGAGGTGGTGGTGGTCCTTGTGGTGGCGGATTGTTCCGCCGTGCCCGCAATTTCGGACCGTTGCAGTAAGATTCTGAATCAACTGCATTTGAGCCGTAAAGAACTGCTGCATGGTTGGATCCATTGCTAATCCCTGAGGTGGAGGTGGGGCGGGATTCTGCTGATTGGCGATGTGAGCACGTATCACAGGCGGTACGTCCTGTCCACCTCCGGACCTGGTGTTTACCATCTGATTGTTAGAGAAAGTCATTTCAGATAAGAGCAGTATCGATAAACATGAGTAAGAGAGAAAGGGGGCTAAGATTAAATTTAAACTTAATTATTTTATTAATGCTCATGCGGCCATCACACCACAAGGCATTTCAGTCAATCAAAAACCCAACTCAAACATGTTTTCAACCAACAATCATTATTACATCGATTACGTCCTCGCAGGGACGGGTCTAACGATCTCATCTCACGGTGGCATCCTATCCCGAGAAGACCCGTGGTGGCGGACGAAGAGCCGTAACGAAGCCTCTTGCGGGGTGGTGACTCCGCGAGGGAAAGGGGTCTCGTCGGGGGCCGGACGGGTGGCTCCCTACCGTCACGCTCGGCCTCCACCGAGCAATCCCGGCGTAGGCGTCCTTCGGCTCACCGTGGGTCCGCTCCCGGCTCGGCCGTAGTACCCTCCGGGTCGGTGTTGAGTGCCGCCGTGACTCGGGCAAGAGTGTGGAGGCGTGGGTCCTCGGAGCCGGTCAGCGGTACCACCGTCTGCTCAGTGCCACTGGTACGACGAGGGATGTGGCGGTAGTCGCTGAGGCTCAACTCCTGGTCATGCCTGAAACGAAGAGAGAACAAGGCCCCCCTGGCGGCGTTGCTGACCGATGCCTGGTAGGTAGAGTGAGGTGTAGTAGAATCATGGGTCGTGCGCGAGATATACCCTCCTGCGGCATGGTTGCGCACCCTGATGTGGACTCTGGTCAGGTAGTAGGTGCCCAGTGGTGGTTCGTTCCAGCTGTGAGTGACGTACATGGGGTACACGGTGTTCCCCAGCTCCAGTAAAGTGTTCCTCAGCAGCCAAGGGAAGTAGCCAAGTGCCACCTCAGACGAGTGCATGATGCAGTACGGGTCTCCCTCGCGAGGTCCCTCGTAGTAAGCATCGTCCCTCTCCTCGTTGTCGTCCTCCGTCGCCTCACTGTCCTCGGTGTCATCGCCGGAGTTGTCTGGATCTCCTTCCGCGGCAACTGGTGCAGGATCCTCAGGGGCGACGGGGAGCCGCCGGTGAGGCAGGGGCAGCTGGTGGCGGGGAAGGCAGAGGTCGCGGAGATCCCGGCTCTCCATCGAGTACACCTCCAGGATCGCTCCATCCTCAGCCTCTACGAAGAAGTAGGGGTCCTCCGGTTCCTCCCGAGGGCCGGACGGGGAGGGGGCACCGTGATCCGAACGGCTGAGTCCTGGCCATCTATGAAAAGAAAACTGAACTCAGAGCAGAATAAAACAATAAAGGGGACAAGGTTTTAACAAAAGCAAATAAGATAGATTTTTAGGTGTATTTAGGGGATTTTTTTTTTGAATGAGAGAGCTGAAATGTCTTTCTAGATAATGTCCTTATTTCGACCATTTCTATCTAAGGTTGCGTCCTACGATCGCGCATTGCTCGATACCACTCTGTCACACCCGTTTTCCGAAGAAAACCGAATGCATCTCATACGTGTGCCATAACGACAATTTCACACATATGATAGACAAATGAGTGTAATATCATAGTACAATGCTCAAAACGTACATAGAGAGGTTTATTAAATTTATTACACTCATCGATAGACACGAAGGTCTAAACACGAACATCGATAGCTAGACGATGGAACACCGTCTCCAACTTCACAAGCTCCCGATCGGGGGCAACGCGAGCCTCGGAATCCATCGAACTCGTCGAAGAACTCTGCTCCGGCATCCTCCTCTGAACACATATGGCAAGGGTGAGTACACTTATGGTTGGTACTCAGCCCGTGGGGGAAAATGCAAAGCTATCAAGGGTAGGCTAGGGTTTTCAGTGATAAGCATTTTAAGTTGGTCAAATTTTATTAGCAAGCACCTATTTACTAAGTGTAAGTGTATACCACCCCAAAACTTAGCTTTTCAAGAATATTCCTCCAAATCATAAGTAAACCACAAATTGGAAATCCATTTCTAGTAAACTATCATGTGAGGGTCCAAGCCGCTCTTGACCGTGAGCACGGCTGATCGATCAGTTTTACACTCTGCAGAGGTTGTACACTTTACCCACAGTTCGTGTTCCCCATCCTGCCCGGGTTTGCAAAGCCCTTAAACACTTCCGAGGTGAGTGGCAAGGGGTTCACTACGAAGCCTTTACAAAGGCGTGCAAAACACCAATATCCCACGACGATTCTGACTCGGGGCGGACCATAACCCTCCCTAGTGGTCAGCACCTTAGCAAAGGCTACTACCCCAAAAGGACCGGGCTATACCCCCGCAACCCGCAGCCCCCCGTGTTCCTTCGGACAAGGGCTATTAGATATTTTACACTCCTAATTAATTGGCTAAGCCAGAGCCATGTGGACTGTGGTTGCACTGTTTTCTCGGGTGGTTCTCCATGTTTTAAGTTATATGTTCTTGAAATTCCATAAACACAAATTCCATTTAAATTCAACATTTTAAAAGATAACTTCCATTCCCAAAGTATAGCATCTAAGCATTTATCTACCCAAACATTTATTTAAAACAAGGTATGCAAGGTATAAGGATTAAAATCTAGTCATTTCCTTAATAGGCATTTCCCATCAAATTTATGCATAAAAATTAAATTTAAAGTGTGATAACATGCAAGTTATTAGGACCAAAAAGAGTATGCAGGGGGGAAATCCACTTGCCTTCTTCTCCTAAAAATTGGGGCTCAGTTTCTTCAAAAGATTGCTCCTGCTCAAACTCGAACGGCACGTCCTCTACGATCAAACAAGAAAAACAAACAATAAATAAAACAGTACATCAAACATTGCTAAAAGTCTAATACAAGCTTCTAAAACTAATGTGCTTGTTGAGACGATCGCGTGGACACCAAAAACACCTAAATCGGAGCTAGGACGGAAAAGTTATGATTAAAACAAATTTCAGGGACTATTTTGTAAAAGTAAATAATCCTTAGGGGTTTTCTATAAAAATTCAGGGGCTAAAACATAATTATAAATATAATCTAGAGATCCTAGGTGCAAAAAGGGCTTTTTGGACTGTGGTTGAATATTTTTGAAAGGCTAAGGGCTTAACTATAAAAACCAGGGGCTGATCTGCGAGGGTTTTATATGGTGGGAGGACCGGCTTGTAAATGGCGAAAAGGTCAGGGACTCTTTAGCAAATTTGCCGGCGAACCCTAGTTTGACCGGTAAGGCTCGTTTGACCGGGGGGCTCGAACCGATCCGAGCCGTTGGCTCGGATCGGGCGGTGGGGATCATCTCGCAAGGGAAAGGGTGGCGGCGGGCGGTTGCCGGCGGCGGCGGCGGTAGCGAGCGGCGGCGCTCGCCGGCCGGCTCGCCGGAGTAGGCAAAACCGCACTACGGTGCACAAAAAAACAAGAGAAATGCACTAAAACGAAGAGGAGGAGAAGGGGGAAACCACCGAGCGACTCGAAGGGGAAGAAGAGGCGGCGGCGGAGCGGATCGGCGGCGAGGCGCGGAGCTCCGGCGGCTTCCTTGGGGGCGGCGGCGTAGAGGGGGAGAAGAGCTCGATTGAGCGGTGCGGGGTGGAGAGGAGCTCGGGGGCGACCTTTTATAGGTGGCGAGGGGAGCGGAGGAGCCGCGGGCGAGGCGGTGGACGGCGGGCACACCGACGGCCGCCATTGATGGCGAGCGGCTCGGTGGGCGTCCGTTTCCGGGAGAGGAAAGGGCGGGGACGGCTTGGGGCGGCGTCGGTTGGGTGCTTGGAGCACCGGAGGGGAAGGGGAGGAGGCACGGGGGAGGCGAAGGGGGCGCGGGGCGGGCGGCGGCGCGGCCATGGTGGGAGGGGCGGCGTCGGGAGGTTGAAGGAGGCCCCGACGGGTGGGCCCCACCGTCGCGCGCGCGCGCGAGTGAGAGAGAGAGAGAGAGAGAGGTGGGGTGGCGGGATAAGATGGGTGTCCGTTTGTTTTGTTTTTTTTCTTTTCTTTTTTTTCAATTCCTTTTCTCTCATTTCCTTTTCAAACTTTTACTCAAAATCTTTTCAAAAAAATTTAAACCAACTTTTGACCACACAATCAATTCAAAAACCATGCATTCAACATGATGCACAAACACTTAGTTTTCTCTTAATTAATTATCATTGCATATATTTAAAGGCAAATTTAATTATTCAAATTCATTAATCCTTAGAAATAAAAATTCTAATTGTTGCTAGCATTTTTTTTAAGTGATGGAATTTTGGGTGTTACAAATCCTACCCCCTTAAAGAGAATCTCGTCCTCGAGATTCAGGAAGATTGGGAAACAGCTGAGGAAATTCTGCCATAAGCTCATCTTCTCTTTCCCAAGTAGCTTCTTCTTCCGAGTGGTGACTCCATTGGACTTTGCACATTTTAATGACCTTGTTTCGGGTAATTCTTTGTGATGTGTCTAGAATTTTGATAGGGTGTTCCTTATAGGTTAGATCATCCTTCACATCAAGATCTTCCAAAGGTAGGTGGTCTACTTTAGTCTCACTTGAACACTTCTTGAGCTGAGATACATGAAACACATCATGTACATCTGACAATCGAGCTGGGAGTTCTAATTGATAGGCAACTTCTCCCTTTCTTTCTAAGATCTTAAAAGGTCCAATGAATCGTGGTGACAACTTCCCTCTAATCTTGAATCTTCGTAGACCTCTAATGGGTGATACTCTGAGATACACATAATCTCCTACTTCAAACACAACTTCTCTCCTTTTGGGGTCGCCGTAACTCTTTTGTCGTGATCGAGCAAGCCTTGAGATTTTCCCGAATTATCTCAACTTGTCTTTCAGCTTCTTTTATAATGTCTGGTCCAAAAAGTTGACTCTCCCCTGTTTGATCCCAGTACAATGGTGTTCGCACTTTCTCCCGTATAAGGCTTCAAAAGGGGCCATCTTAAGGCTGGTTTGGTAGCTGTTATTGTAGGCAAACTCGCATATGGCAAACTTTTATCCCGGCTACCTCCATGCTTTAAGGCACATGCCCTAAGCATATCCTCTAGGATTTGATTTGTCCTTTCGGTTTGACCATCCGTGCGTGGATGATACGCGGAACTAAAGTTAAGCTTTGTATCCATTGATTCATGTAGCTTTCCCCAGAAACGTGATGTAAACTGTGTCCCACGGTCAGACACTATCCTCTTTGGAACTCCATGTAAGCATACAATTCTGGACATATATAGTTCTGCTAGTTTGGCTCCGGTGTAAGTAGTTTTGACAGGTATAAAGTGAGCAACCTTGGTTAACCTATCCACAATGACCCATATGGAGTCATATCCATCACGGGTACGTGGCAATCCCACAATAAAATCCATGCCTATTTCCTCCCATTTCCACTCGGGTACTTTCAGTGGTTGAAGCAAACCTGCCGGTCTCTGATATTCTGCTTTTACCTTCTGGCATATGTCACATAGAGCTACATGAGCAGCAACATCCTTTTTCATTCCATACCACCAGTATTTCTGCTTCAAATCTTGATACATCTTGGTGCTTCCAGGATGAATTGAATAGGCAGAGTCATGTGCTTCCTTAAGTATAGTCTCTCGAAGATGATCAATTTCGGGCACACGATTCTATTCCCGAACCAAATAGTTCCTTGGTCATCTCTCTTGATATCCGGAACCTTGCAGGCATCAATCAACCGTCCATACTCCTTAATCTTCTCATCCGTCATTTGACCCTTCCCGATTTCTTGTTCAAGTGTAGATTCTACTTCCAACATCATAGCTTCACTCTGGGTGACAATTCCCAGATTAAGACGTGCCATCTCCCAACACAACTCTTGAGGCATCACATGAGCTATCAGTGCGTTTGCCTGACTTTTCCGACTCAAGGCATCTGCCACTACGTTTGCCTTGCCGGGATGATACTGAATGTCCAGATCATAGTCTTTGATTAATTCCAACCATCTACGCTGTCTGAGATTTAGATCCTTCTGGGTGAAGATGTACTTCAAGCTCTTATGGTCAGTGAAGATGCGACACCTATTTCCGATCATATATTGCCTCCAAATTTTTAGAGCGTGCACAATGGCGACCAACTCCAAATCGTGAGTGGGGTAATTTTGCTCATGTTTTCTCAATTGCCTAGAAGCGTAAGCAATCACTTTTCCCTCTTGCATCGGTACACGCCCAAGTCCCCGAAGTGAAGCGTCACAATACACATCAAAGCTCTTGTGAATATACGGCATTATTAGTACGAGAGCCGTGGTTAATCTTTTCTTTAGTTCCTCAAAACTATCCTCGCACTTGGCATCCCACTTAAATTCTTTTCCCTTTTCTAACAATGAGGTGAGAGGTTTTACAATCTTCGAGAATCCTTCGATGAATCGACGGTAATAACCTGCCAATCCAAGGAAACTTCTGATCTCAACCACATTCTTAGGCGGATTCCAGTCCAATACAGCCTTCACCTTACTCGGGTCTACCGCTATTCCACCCTCTGTGATAATATGCCCAAGGAAGGAAACTTCCTTTAGCCAAAAATCACATTTGCTGAATTTGGCATATAACTGATGTTCTCGTAGTTTCGCAAAGCACGAGTCTCAGGTGTTCTTCATGCTCTTCTTCATTTGGGGAGAACACCGAATGTCATCGATGAAAACTACCACAAACCTATCAAGGTACTCCATGAATACTTTATTCATCAGATACATGAAGTATGCTGGTGCATTTGTCAATCCAAAGGGCATAACCGTGAACTCGTATAAGCCATATCTAGATGTGAAAGCAGTTTTGGGAATGTCCTCTAATAGGATTTTCAGTTGATGGTACCCGGATCGTAGATCGATCTTGGAGAATATTTTAGCACCTTTCATCTGATCGAACAGATCTCCAATCCTGGGTAACGGGTATTTATTCTTGATAGTAACATCATTAAGGGGACGATAATCTATGCACATTCTTCTAGTTCCATCTTTCTTATCAACAAAGAGAATGGGAGACCCCCAAGGTGACGAACTAGGTCGGATGTAACCTTTACTAAGCAACTCATCTATTTGTTTCTTTAATTCGGCCAAATCCTTAACATTCATTCCATATGGTCTTTCATAAATAGGAGCGAGTACCGGGTAAAAGTTCAATGCTGAATTCAATGTCGCGGTCGGGCGGCATACCCGGTAACTCATCCGGAAATACATCGGGATACTCGTTCACAACTTTGATCTCTTCTAAAGATTTGCCCTTTCTTTGAATTCACTTGTTCCTTGTTCTTCGGATGAGTTATCCACTGCGAATTCAATTTCGTCTCCTTGTGGGCTAGTCAAAACCACTGATCTCTTGCGACACTGAATCACCCCATCATGCTTGCGCAACCAATCCATTCCAAGTATGACATCTATTCCCCAAGATTTTAAAACTACTAGGTCGGCTAGAAATTCTATCTCATTAAGTTTAAGGTTCACCCGTGGACATATGTGTCTGGCTTTCATTTCTCCGCCCGGGGAGCTAACTAGTAATGGTGTCTTCATAAGACTCATGGGCAAGTTATATTTTTCCACAAATTGATTGGTAACAAATGAATGTGATGCTCCAGAATCGAATAAAACGGATGCAGGTTCGGAATTGACAAGGAACGTACCAAGCACGACTTCGGGAGCTTCCGAGCTCGCTCAACCGTCACGTGGTTTACTTTCCCACGCACAAAGTTTTGTTGAGCCCCGTTGCCCCGAGGAGTAGAATTCCCGGTGCGAATGCGAGAGGATGGCTGCCCGGGCTTCGACCATTGCCCTTCCGTGGAGTTTGCATTCCACGCTTGGGATGGGACAGTTATTGGCATAATGCCCTAACTCTCCGCACTTGAAGCATCCATTTGGCTGAACTGGTGCGGTGTTTCTCACTGGAGCACCTGGGGCATTGTTCGGGCGACTCTGCTGCTGAAGTGGGGTACGTGGAGTCTGCTGATGGAAGCGCTGGGGCTGCTGAGCTGAACGCTGGAATGGCTGGTTCTGCTGAAAGTTTCCACTATATCCTCCTGAGCGGAACTGAGGATTCAGTGGTGCATTGTAGCGGGGACGTGTGTTGCGCTAGAGCGCCCTTGGTTCTGGAACTTGCGTTTCTGGTCTCCAAGTTCTCTGCGCTTGCTTTCAAGGCCGATAGCTTTGTCTAATAGGGTCTGGAAGTTGGGGAAAGTGTGGCTCTGGAGCTGATAGTTCAGTGGCCCTATAAGACCATCCGGAAATCGTTCTCGCCTCTTTGGGTCGGTATCCACTTCATCCGGAGCATACCGAGACGGTTGGGTGAACTTGTCCCGATACTCGCCGACGGACATGCCGCCTTGCTTCGCAGCGAGAAACTCCTTCTCGCCGGCCTTTATTATTCCGGACGGAATGTGGTGAGTACGGAAAGCGTCCCGGTACTCCCCGCCGGGTGATAGTGTCGGCGGCGGCATGTGCTACGGTGTAGGCATCCCACCAATCGGGCTGCAAGGCACCCTCCAAGCGTCCCGAGGCATACGGGACTTTCTCTCTCGTCATTGCACCGAGTGATGTTCGGCTTCTTATTGATTAGTCTTGAGCCAATCATCGGCATCAAGAGGATCCACCGAGTGGGAGTAGGTGGGTGGATGGTGGCTCATAAACTCTCTCGTGTCCGTTGACCGGTGGAGGTGGTGGTGGTCCTTGTGGTGGCGGATTGTTCTGCCGTGCCCGCAATTTACGGACCGTTGCGGTAAGATTCCGAATCAACCGCATTTGAGCCGTAAAGAATTGCCGCATGGTTGGATCCATTGCTAATCCCCGAGGTGGAGGTGGGGCGGGATTCCGCCGATTGGCGATGTGAGCACGTATCACGGGCGGTACGTCCCGTCCACCTCCGGACTCGGTGTTTACCATCCGATTGTTAGAGAAAGTCATTTCGGATAAGAGCGATATCGATAAACATGAGTAAGAGAGAAAGGGGGCTAAGATTAAATTTAAACTTAATTATTTTATTAATGCTCATGCGGCCATCACACCACAAGGCATTTCGGTCAATCAAAAACCCAACTCAAACATGTTTTCAACCAACAATCATTATTACATCGATTACGTCCTCGCGAGGGACGGGTCTAACGATCTCATCTCACGGTGGCATCCTATCCCGGAAGAGCCCGTGGTGGCGGACGAAGAGCCGTAACGAAGCCTCTTGCGGGGTGGTGACTCCGCGGGGAAAGGGGTCTCGTCGGGGCCGGACGGGTGGCTCCCTACCGTCACGCTCGGCCTCCGGACCGAGCAATCCCGGCGTAGGCGTCCTTCGGCTCACCGTGGGTCCGCTCCCGGCTCGGCCGTAGTACCCTCCCGGGTCGGTGTTGAGTGCCGCCGTGACACGGGCAAGAGTGTGGAGGCGTGGGTCCTCGGAGCCGGTCGGCGGTACCACCGTCGCTCGGTGCCACCGGTACGACGAGGGATGTGGCGGTAGTCGCCGAGGCTCAACTCCTGGTCATGCCTCGAAACGAAGAGAGAACAAGGCCCTCCGGCGGCGTTGTCGACGGATGCACGGTAGGTAGAGTGAGGTGTAGTAGAATCATGGGTCGTGCGCGAGATATACCCTCTCGCGGCATGGTTGCGCACCCTGATGTGGACTCTGGTCAGGTAGTAGGTGCCCAGTGGTGGTTCGTTCCAGCTGTGAGTGACGTACATGGGGTACACGGTGTTCCCCAGCTCCAGTAAAGTGTTCCTCAGCAGCCAAGGGAAGTAGCCAAGTGCCACCTCAGACGAGTGCATGATGCAGTACGGGTCTCCCTCGCGAGGTCCCTCGTAGTAAGCATCGTCCCTCTCCTCGTTGTCGTCCTCCGTCGCCTCACTGTCCTCGGTGTCATCGCCAGAGTTGTTTGGATCTCCTTCCGCGGCAACTGGTGCAGGATCCTCGGGGGCGACGAGGAGGCCGCCGGTGAGGCGAGGGGGGGCGGTGGCGGGGAGGGCGAGAGGTCGCGGAGATCCCGGCTCTCCATCGAGTACACCTCCGGGATCGCTCCATCCTCGGCCTCTACGAAGAAGTAGGGGTCCTCCGGTTCCTCCCGAGGGCCGGACGGAGGGGGCGGTGTGATCCGAACGGGCCGAGTCCCGGCCATCTATGAAAAGAAAAGGCGAACTCGGAGCGAGAATAAAACAATAAAGGGGACAAGGTTTTAACAAAAGCAAATAAGATAGATTTTTAGGTGTATTTAGGGGATTTTTTTTTGAATGAGAGAGCTGAAATGTCTTTCTAGATAATGTCCTTATTTCGACCATTTCTATCTAAGGTTGCGTCCTACAGTCAGCATTGCTCTGATACCACTCTGTCACACCCGTTTTCCGAAGAAAACCGAATGCATCTCATACGTGTGCCATAACGACAATTTCACACATATGATAGACAAATGAGTGTAATATCATAGTACAATGCTCAAAACGTACATAGAGAGGTTTATTAAATTTATTACACTCATCGATAGACACGAAGGTCTAAACACGAACATCGATAGCTAGACGATGGAACACCGTCTCCAACTTCACAAGCTCCCGAGCGGGGGCAACGCGAGCCTCGAATCCATCGAACTCGTCGAAGAACTCGCTCCGGCATCCTCCTCTCGAACACATATGGCAAGGGTGAGTACACTTATGGTTGGTACTCAGCCCGTGGGGGAAAATGCAAAGCTATCAAGGATAGGCTAGGGTTTTCAGCGGTAAGCATTTTAAGTTGGTCAAATTTTATTAGCAAGCACGTATTTACTAAGTGTAAGTGTATACCACCCCAAAACTTAGCTTTTCAAGAATATTCCTCCAAATCATAAGTAAACCACAAATTGGAAATCCATTTCTAGTAAACTACATGTGAGGGTCCAAGCCGCTCTTGACCGTGAGCACGGCCGATCGATCGGTTTTACACTCGCGAGAGGTTGTACACTTTACCCACGGTTCGTGTTCCCCATCCTGCCCGGGTTTGCAAAGCCCTTAAACACTTCCGAGGTGAGTGGCAAGGGGTTCACTACGAAGCCTTTACAAAGGCGTGCAAAACACCAATATCCCACGACGATTCTGACTCGGGGCGGACCATAACCCTCCCTAGTGGTCAGCACCTTAGCAAAGGCTACTACCCCAAAAGGACCGGGCTATACCCCCGCAACCCGCAGCCCCCCGTGTTCCTTCCGGACAAGGGCTATTAGATATTTTACACTCCTAATTAATTGGCTAAGCCGAGCCATGTGGACTGTGGTTGCCTTGTTTTCTCGGGTGGTTCTCCATGTTTTAAGTTATATGTTCTTGAAATTCCATAAACACAAATTCCATTTAAATTCAACATTTTAAAAGATAACTTCCATTCCCAAAGTATAGCATCTAAGCATTTATCTACCCAAACATTTATTTAAAACAAGGTATGCAAGGTATAAGGATTAAAATCTAGTCATTTCCTTAATAGGCATTTCCCATCAAATTTATGCATAACGATTAAATTTAAAGTGTGATAACATGCAAGTTATTAGGACCAAAAAGAGTATGCAGGGGGGGAAATCCACTTGCCTTCTTCTCCTAAAAATTGGGGCTCGGTTTCTTCAAAAGATGGTTCCTGCTCAATCTCGAACGGCACGTCCTCTACGATCACACAAGAAAAACAAACAATAAATAAAACAGTACATCAAACATTGCTAAAAGTCTAATACAAGCTTCTAAAACTAATGTGCTTGTTGAGACGATCGCGTGGACACCAAAAACACCTAAATCGGAGCTAGGACGGAAAAGTTATGATTAAAACAAATTTCAGGGACTATTTTGTAAAAGTAAATAATCCTTAGGGGTTTTCTATAAAAATTCAGGGGCTAAAAACATAATTATAAATATAACCCAGAGGTCCTAGGTGCAAAAAGAGGCTTTTGGACTGCGGTTGAGTATTTTTGAAAGGCTAAGGGCTTAACTATAAAAACCGGGGCTGATGCGAGGGTTTTATATGGTGGAAGGACCGGCTTGTAAATAGCGAAAAGGTCGGGGACTCTTTAGAAAAATTACCGGCGCAACCCTAGTTTGACCGGTAAGGCTCTGTTTGACGGGGGCTCGGACCGATCGAGCCGTTGGCTCGGATCGGGCGGTGGGGATCATCCGCAAGCGAAAGGGTGGCGGCGGCCGGTTCTCGGCGCGGCGGCGGCGGTAGCGGCGGCGGCGCTCGCCGGCCGGCTCGCCGGAGTAGGCAAAACCGCACTACGGTGCACAAAAAAACAAGAGAAATGCACTAAAACGAAGAGGAGGAGAATGGGAAACCACCGAGCGACTCGAAGGGGAAGAAGAGGCGGCGGCGGAGCGGATCGGCGGCGAGGCGCGGAGCTCCGGCGGCTTCCTTGGGGGCGGCGGCGTAGAGGGGGAGAAGAGCTCGATTGAGCGGTGCGGGGTGGAGAGGAGCTCGGGGGCGACCTTTTATAGGTGGCGAGGGGAGCGGAGGAGCCGCGGGCGAGGCGGTGGACGGCGGGCACACCGACGGCCGCCATTGATGGCGAGCGGCTTGGTGGGCGTCCGTTTCCGGGAGAGGAAAGGGCGGGGACGGCTTGGGGGCGGCGTCGGTTGGGTGCTTGGAGCACCGGAGGGAAGGGGAGGAGGCGCGGGGAGGCGAAGGGGGCGCGGGGCGGGCGGCGGCGCGGCCATGGTGGGAGGGGCGGCGTCGGGAGGTTGAAGGCGGCCCCGACGGGGTGGGCCCCACCGTCGGCCGCGCGCGCGAGAGAGAGAGAGAGATGGTGGGGCTGGCGGGATAAGATGGGTGTCCGTTTGTTTTGTTTTTTTTTCTTTTCTTTTTTTTTCAATTCCTTTTCTCTCATTTCTTTTCAAACTTTTACTCAAAACCTTTTCAAAAATTTTAAACCAACTTTTGATCACACAATCAATTCAAAAACCATGCATTCAACATGATGCACAAACACTTGGTTTTTCTAAATTAATTAATTATCATTGCATATATTTAAAGGCAAATTTAATTATTCAAATTCATTAATCCTTAGAAAATAAAAATTCTAATTGTTGCTAGCATTTTTTTAAGTGATGGAATTTTGGGTGTTACACTTACATCGCCAGGGAAACGAGATATGCCGGGAGCTTTTCGCCCGATGGAACAAAGCGGCGAAGAGTTGCCGTATTCGTGGAATGCGACAGGTCTAAAAAGGTATTATCCATGAAAACCCTAGTTGTAGATAGATGTAACATTTAGTAGTTTTTCGATTTTCGTAAGTTTGTACTTTAGAGAACTAAAAAATTCGAATCACGTGTCTATAAGTGATTTCGGGACAAAAATCAGTTTTACTTCTTCTAGTCGCATTAGAATAAGAAGGATCATACTCTTTTCCTTGCAAAGGGGGCTCTAAATCAAGAGGCAAGGTTTTTAACGAGGCGGATCCTATGTAAATACTCTTTGTGATATATATATGAAAAGAGTCTTCCCCCAAATTGCGTATCTCCAGAATTCCATCGAGAAAAAAGAAAAAAAAGTTCGTGAGAAAGGCTTCGTGATAGCCAGAATTCCATCGAAAAAAAAAGAAAAAAGTTCGTGAAAAGGCTTCGTGATAGCCAGAATTCCATCGAGAAAAAAGAAAAAAGTTCGTGAAAAAGGCTTCGTGATAGCCAGAATTCCATCGAGAAAAAAGAAAAAAGTTCGTGAAAAAGGCTTCGTGATAGCCAGAATTCCATCGAAAAAAAAAGAAAAAAGTTCGTGAGAAAGGCTTTGTGATAGCGGAATCCCATCGAGGAAAAAGAGGCTCGAGACAACAACAAGTTGTGGCCTAGAAAATCTCATCCATTCGGGGATCCCCACCCAAAGAGGCTCGATACAACAACAAGTTGTGGCCTAGAAAATCCCATCCACCGAGGGATTCCCACCCAAAGAGGCCGAGATAACAAGTTGTGGCATAGAAAATCCCATCCATTGAGGGATTCCCACCCAAAGAGGCTCGGAACAGCAGCGAGCTGTGGCCCAGAAAGTCCCACCCACGAAGGGATTTCCACCGAAAAAGAAAAAGCCGACAGGTTAATTTCGAGAAAGTAAACGCCGAAAAAGTTTTCTTGATAACGTCGAAAGGGCAAGGGGCTCGTACGAAAAATCATAGAAAAGTCCTGGTTGAAGCAACTGAAGGTTGTAATATCAACCGGGGCAAGTTTGCCAGATAGATCAAGTCCACAAAATTCGAGAACAAATTTTGTCGACTTGCGAGACGATGGTTTAAAGTTTTCAAAGGTTAGCAAATATTCCTCCTAAAGGCATACTTGATCGAAATACGCGAACAGCAAGTTTCCTAAGCATGCCTTCAAGTTTTCATGCAAAACGGCAAGGTGGGGGAGGGTGACGTTTTTTCAAAGAAAAAAACCGTATTCGTTGCCTTATTCGCATGAAAACTTCCGAATAGTTCCTCGATAATTACAACAGTCAGTGCGAAATTTAAAATGAAAGCTCTACAACATGTCCTGGTTTACAAACGTTGTTTTCAGCCATATCGCTAGCATAGGCGAAGTTAGACGCACCGGCTAAGGGGCTAAGGGGCTCCGTCTTCGGAATTTTTGTGGATCGCGAAGTAGAGGATGCGAACGTCTCTTCTTACGAAACAAGAAAAATGAAGAGAGATCAAAACAGCCTATAGAAAATTTAAGCGAGGCCTCAAGCCAAAAATCGGAAAAGTCTTGTTCGGGATGTGCTCGTTTGAACAGACGCCACGCTTCACCACTAACGAACATCCTATCCCGATGAATTCGTAGCGGCAACACGTCCTGCGCAGGCCTAGCTTGCAGGACCTGCGCAGGTTAAAGTATACAAAACATTTGTTCAGGGAAGTTTAGTGAATCTACATAAATGTACACGCAATCTTGAATACATCCAAAGTTCGGACATAGCGTCTAGTTCGTAACATCCACCTTCAGAGAATCATCCTCATGTTCGGTGGCTTGCTCGCCGTCGCTGCCTCCATCGGCTGCCGCTACTACCGCTGCCGCGCCGCTGCCTGAGCCCCCTTCGCCTGAGTCGCTCGAACCTTCGCCGGAAGTAGACCCTTCGGGAGACGCGGCGATGTCCTCACGGTCCTCCTCGTTCAGCTGAGAAAGAAAGGTAAATGTGAAGAAGGTTCGAGAGACTGAAACATCTGCGGCAGACACAAGTCACGAAATAGAACAAAGAAACTACCTCAGCGAGCTTCGCACGCGCAATGGTCTTGACGGTCTCCTTCCCGCTAGTCAGCCAGAACTCCCTTACAAACTTGATCTTGATAGCCCGAACATCGGTGTTCGCTCGAAGTATCGCGGTACTAGTAGCACCGGGGAATTGGGAGAGATTTGCGCGAAATTTCTCCAAGTCAATGCGATCGAAGTTATGAAGAATCTTCAAAATGCTCTCCACGGAGAAGGCGGCCGTGGCGCGGAGATCACCTCGATAAGGGCCTTGAACTCGGTCTCCATCCAATCCATGAATTCGGGAATCTCAATGTCATCGGAAGAGGAGCCGGATGAACGCCGAATTCGTTCAAGGACTTCTTGTATTCCTCATAGAGCGAGTTTCGGCTTCTCTAGAATCTCGGAAGTATTTTTCTTCGAGGCTTCACTCGCTCCGCCGCCTTCTCGAGATCCGAATTTTGCGGTCTTTCACGCTTAGAGACTTTGCGAGCTCCGGCATTGTTAATGATGAGATCTTCGGCAATCTTCATAGCCCTCTCATGCTTCTCCCGAAGATTCTCAATCACGCTAAGGTCATCTTCGTGGGACTTCGAACTTTTTCAAGTTCCTTCTTGGATTGTTCAAGAGCCGATTCCACGAGCCCCTTTGCATCCTGGCTTGCCTTCGGCGCCTCCGCCGGCCTCGGCTACCTTCTTCTCGAGTTCCACGTTCGCGGATTGGGCAAGGGCGAAGCTGCGCTTGAGTTCTTTAGATTTACGGGACGGTTGCTTGTTCATCTTCTCTTGTTCAACAAGCCGCTCTACAGCAACTTTCCCCGAAGATAGAGTGTTTAAGCGCATAATCCTCCCGAAAGCGCGCTAGCTTCGAGGGAGGGTAAGAGTGCAAGAGATCTTTGAATTCGAAAAAATCAAGATTAAAGCCTAAGATCAAAAATTCAAGAATCGGAAAAAAAGCACAAAAGATTACCGAGAGAGGACGGACCTTGCTTGCGACGAAAACCGCATGGTGACCGTTTAGCCGAACCGGAGGAAGCCCTACCCCGAGGCGAAGGGGTGCCTTCGGGAGAAAGATGAGGCACTTTCTCGGAACCGGCAACGGCCTCCTTCGAGTTGTCCCGAACTCTCCCCTCCTGATTCATCAATGGTCACAGACGATTGCCACAGTGTTAAAAACTTAGAAGTCTTGCTCCCAATGCTAGTGGTCTTGAAGCCAACACTTAGTAATTTGCCACGATGAGACGTACCGAAGCTCTTGTTGAAAGCGGCCAAAGAGGGAGAGGGAGTTTGATCTTCGGGAACAACCTCCCGAACTTCGACCAGGGGAGCGTGTTCGGTAGGATTCTCCCCCCTTTGTACAGTGAGCTCAAGCTCTTTAGCGAATTCGGGGGAGGCTTCATCCCGAGAGAGAGCGGGTTGAGAGACATCGGCAGCAGAGGCTTCAGCAGCAACGGGGGCCTCAGGGGGGCAGCAACGTCAGCAGCGATAGTGGACTCATCGGCAAAGGCGAGAAGGGTCTCCTTGTGAACTTCGGGAGCAAGCATGCGAAAAGGAATCAACATCCACGAATTCATTCTCGGAGCCGGATGGACGGTTGTCTCGAATGTTAAACGGTGGCGCGAGGAAAACACCTTTGAGGGCGCTCGTTTCCACGAAGGCGTCGTCGTCGAAGGCGGATGGGACTCGCCGAACGCCGACGGAAGAAACTTTCTTCGCCGCCTTCTTCAATCTCTTGCGGCTCATCCGGGCAAGGCCCGAAGCGGCCGGAGCTCCGCCTCCGAAGTTTGTTCGAAGTTTTTCGCTTGCGTTTCGACGATTCCGGGGATTTACTCCTTGAAGGCTTGACCCCCGAAGAAGTGCCCTCGCTGGCAGGTGATGAGCCTCGCTTTGATGACCTTATTCGGGGAGCATTGATCGGGGCAGCTGAGCAACTGGCCACGGCAACGACAGGAAACTTCAACTTGGGACCTGGGCCTCGAGAACTGAAAAATTTGTCACCACAAACTTCCGAAAAAACGCGGTTGATCTTCTTCTTATGCTTTACCAGGGCCTTGTACGCCTTATACTCATTCATGGTATATTCGCCTACCATGACGTTCACCCTCTTTTCCACTTCTTCCATGAAGGCCTCAGCGCTCTGGCCTTCGCGAAGTTTAATCCCGAACTTCGGGAAAGGCACCTTCTGATCTGCCCAGTTGACGTTGAAGTACAAAAGCTCAATAGGGGACCAACCACTCGAAATAGGCCAGACCCGGGCAGCGACGAATTCTTCAATAATGTCTCGGCCGCCAAGTATAGTGCTGGCCGGGGTGAAATGCATTCTCACAACTTCTGATTCCCAAGGCCCGTTGGTTGAACTTGGCAACATTCATCGCGGCGAGAGGCGCAATCGGGCAGGACAGTTTCGGCATATCGACCTTCAGATAAAACCAATGAGACCTCCAATCATCAGTGAGGTTAGACTTGCAACAAGGAGCAATCTGGATTCGGGTAATTCCTTTTCGGGTATTCTGACGTCGCGTGTTGAAAGTGCAACACGCATGCTGACTGTGATAGAACTGCCCATCATTGCCCTTGATGACCTCAGGAATAATCACCAATTCGTAGAATCTGGCGAAGGCATCGACGCTGGGATTGCAGCCGAAGGTCTTCAAAATCCAAATGAACTCCGAAACTTCAAGAAAAGATGTCGGTGAAAGCCGGTGGATTTTCACCGAAAATGCATCAAGAATAGCCGGAAGGACCGGGTCGCGAGGGAAACCTCGGCCGCGGATGAAGAAATCCCGAAAGACAACAACTTCTCCATCCCTAGGGGTAGGGATCTGCTCATCAAGCGGGGCTCGCCCAGCGCCCGGAGAGAAGAACTCGGCCTTCTCATATTCCCGAATTGTGTTGGTCGTGACCTTCGACTCTCCGAAGATGAGTGAGGGTGGCAACGGGCCGGAAGTCCTTGCTTTGATCAGGTCACTAACACCGGCATCCACATCTCCGATGTCTTCGCCATTGTCAGATTGAACCTCCCCATCTTCGCGACTCCTGGAGCCACTGAGAGAACCAGAATCCTCGGTCGGAGCAGCATGCTCAGCACCTTCGACGACTGGGTCGACCAGAAGACCAGCCGCAATGAGCTCTTCGGTAGTCATGGGTCTAGCTGTGCTTTTAACTTGAGCCACCTAACCAACAGATACGGACATACGAACAGTTAAGAATAACATTCAAGAGTAAAGCTCACGAAATCGTGATACCAAGTATAACAAGTAAAAATTGATAAGAGAGAGATGAAAGAATACCTTAGAAAAATGCGAAGAGAACCAGAAGTTCGTGAGCTTTTCAGCAGAAGATCAGGTTCCGCGAACACAACAGATTCACGAACCGCAAGAAAGCAGAGAGGCTGTAAAAATTTTTAACAACGCCGGCCCGCTATTTATAGGGCTGGGGGGTAGTTCCGCGAAACCTGCCTCGATCTAACCGTCCTAGGGTCCCCGGGCGATGCGTGTCCCCTCCGACGTTCCGAGGGTGACGTTTTTTACTAAATTTCTGAAGGATTCATGGAATCAGATCGTCGGAGTCAACCCGCTTCCCCGAGGGGCTAGTGCTGGGAATTCAGAAAAACCCGTCACCCTCGAAACGTTGAGTTTAACAAAGTTCTCGAAACATGTTTTTCAGGAGCAGGGAATTCACGATTTTCGGAAGCCTGGAACCTGAGAAGCCTCGAATCCGCGAATGTGCAAAGTTCGGGAATCCCGATTTAGTGAAGAAATGGGGTCACGAACATGCAAAAGCCGGAATCTCGGGCGGCGATGGCCCGAACTTCGGAGAACCGCCGATTCGGGAATCGTCAAGGACTAAGTTCGGGAGTCGGGCGCGTGGACATTCACGAACCGGGAGAGAAGCAAAGTCAAAGTTGTTGTCCCAAAAAGTCCGGGTTTAGAGTGTGAACTAGTGGCAGATTTGTAAATATGTTAGATGAAAAAGACATTCCTGTATGCGTTCACACTAGGAATATTCTCTGAGGCTGAGGGTGTTATCGGTATGTAAAAGTCCCTTCGTCTCCCTATAAAAGGGGGCGCGAGGGCACGTGTAAACGGATTCAGACTTTTTGGAACTTGTGCTACTTGCGAGAGGAAATCACGATCTCTTTGCGCTCTCACTTTGTACTTGAACGTGTTAAGAATTCTCTCTCGTGTTGGAGTAGTCATCCGAATTTTTCGGGTAACTCCCCAACAATAAATCTTCTATAGAATCCGGCATGGCCTAGAATGCGCCTTAAGGACCTAACATCCGTCGGAGGTGGGAGTTGCTCAACCGTCTCTACCTTAGCCTTGTCCACTTCAATGCCTCTCTCGAATATAACATATCCGAGCACTATGCCTTGCTTAACCATGAAGTGGCACTTTTCCCAATTTAACACCAAGTCTACCTCCGCACACCTCGTGAGGACCTTTTCCAAGTTTGCCAAGCAATCCATGAACGTCTTCCCATAAACGGAAAAATCATCCATGAACACCTCGACAATTTCTTCGATGAATTGTGAAAATACGGCCATCATGCAACGTTGAAAAGAGGTCGGAGCGTTGCATAGTCCGAAGGGCATCCTTCTATATGCAAACGTTCAATAAGGGCATGTAAACGTTGTTTTGTGTTGATCGTTCGGGTGAATGGGAATTTGCATGAACCCCGAGTACCCATCGAGAAAGCAAAAATAAGTGTGGTTTGCTGACCTCTCGAGCATCTCGTCGATGAACGGTAGGGGGAAGTGATCTTCTTCGTCGCTTTGTTAAGCTTACGATAATCGATACACATCCGCCACCTGGTCACGGTTCTTTGCGGTATCAATTCGTTCTTCTCATTCTACACCACGGTCAAACCTCCTTTCTTTGGTATACAATGTACGGGCTCATCCACTCACTATGCGGAATCGGGTAGATGATTCCGGCATCAAGTAACTTGATAACCTCTTTCTTTACTACCTCTCGCATGGCATGAGTTAGCCTCGTTTGGTGGTCCACTATGGGCTTACATTGGTCTTCCATTGGTATACGATGAGTGCAAAAGTACGGGCTAATACCTTTGAGATCATTAATCAAATATCCAATCACCTTCCTATGTTTTTTCAATAAAATCAGCAATGCCTCATTTTCTTCGGGACTCAACTCGTCGCTCACAATGATTGGATAGGTTTTGTTGGGGCCCAAAAATTCATACTTTAATCCTTTGGGCAAAGGTTTAAGGTCTACCTCGGGCGCTTGTGGTAACTCGGGTTTTATTTCTCCTATGTCTTCGAATTTTCCTTCCTCCACGCTTCCATCATGTGGTTCCAAGCCTTTTGTTGCTTCTTCTAGTTCTTCATCTTGTTGATTACTAATTTGATTTTCCATCGCTCTTTGCAGCGGGTCTCTAAGGGTTTCAACAAAACAAAGGCTATCTATCTCTTCTACTTCTTCATCTTCGGGAGGAAAGGGTGTAAGGTGTTTAGTTATATCTGTACTTTGTTCCATTAAGGTTCATTGTTACTTTGCCTTCTCCGGCATCTAACACGGCATCAACCAACTTAAGAAAGGGCCTACCTAGAATTATGTGATCATGATTACTATGGTAAGCATCAATAACAAAGAAATCAGTTGGTATACAATTTCTAGAGATTTTTACTTTCATGTTGCAAGCAATACCTAGAGGTTTGATAGTTCTACCATCTCCCATAATTAATTTCGTTGATGTTGGAGCTAAGTCTAGGTTGTGGTCTTGAACTTGATCGTAAATTTTAGAAGATAGGACACTTACTTATGCTCCGATGTCGCATAAAGCTTTGCATTGAACTCCGTTGATCACACAACTCAAGTGTGGTGTCATCTTCTCTTCTTCTTCGGATCCTATCGCGTAGACTTCGGCGAGGCGAGCGTATGGTGATGCTTCGGGCTTGATCCCCATGATTCTCTTCACCTCGGCTATGTGTTCCGGATCCACTATGTCATCTCCAAAGAGTTTTTGGAAAATCTCACCGGTGGTTTCAAGGTCGTATGAATTTTCCGCTTTCTTCTCCGGTGGGAAATCCACTTCCAATGCTCTTGCCATTCCCTTTTGATTATGGAACCGTCTTCTCTTGTCGAATACTTCTCCGTAATCGATAGGAACCCAATCCATTGGTTCGAACTCCCTTAGTGGCTTCGCGCTTGACATGCTTCTCTTGTTTGTCTCATTTGGTACGACGAAGTCGATGCTCGGGGTAGTTCTTGACTTGATGTGTTCTTGTTCAAGCTTTTCCGTGATTGGTTCCTCTTTTGTGACTTCCGGGGTTGCCTCTTTAGAAAATTCAGCACACTTCTTCTTCCTTGAATTGTATTCGGCTCTTCCGCAAGTCTTGTTTCCCAATCTCTTCGCATGGCAGCCGCTTTACTAATTTTTTGTAGAAGTTGGGCGGCTTCCGTGAGTGTTTTCTCCATGAGATCCCCACCCGCACACATTTTGACGTGTTGCATGCAACTAGGGGTTAGGGAAAAGAAAAATGTATGCAAGAGTACGTCACGGAGAAGCCGAGTCTTGGTCCTTGTTCGATCAACCCATTAAACCTATCCCGGGCTTGGTCTATCCCTTACTCTTCTCCTTGCATGAAATTGATCACTTGCCTCCTTAGAGGTTGAACCTTGCTAATTGGAAAGAACTTCTCGCAAAACTTCTTTGTCAACTTGTTCCAATTGCCTTCAATTCAAAGGACGCAAACGAGTACCATGTCTTTGCATTGCCGACAAGTGAGTAGGGATCGGAGATTCTATTTGAACCATTCATCGGGGACTCCTTCTTGACGCACCGTGTTGTGTCGGTGGGGAATATGGTCCCGACACTAACCGGTAGATAGCGCCTAGGTCTATCCCTCAATGGTCGATGCTAAGCAACAAATGACACAAGGTTTTATCCCGGTTCCGCCGAGGGGGCCGTACGTCCAGCAGTGGTGTGCTCGTGGCACTATATTGCTCGGCACCGGGGGTGCTTGTAGTGGGGCAAGTACAAGCAAGGCGGGAGAGGAAGTGTGGCTTCCAAGTCCCTGGTGAGTGGCCGAAGATGTTATGGGAGAATAAGAGAGTGAGTGCACGGTGCGTTGTGCTCGACTGTGCTTGTTCCTCTGAACTCGTCCCCCCCCCCCCCCCCCCCGCGGCTGGGGGCTCGCCTCCCCTTTTATAGGCCAAGGGGGCGGCGAGTTACATGCACGCCGCGCTACCTAGCTACGTGTGGGAGCACGTCGTGCTACAGTGTAGAGCGGGCGGCCGTCCGGACGATCTTCGCTACGATCCGGCCATGATGGCCTACCTCGTACCCGAACGATAGCGGTTCGAGGGTAGGAGGCGGCGGATGGCGATGGCGTTCTCGATAGGCTTCGAGGGAGGTGCGATGATGATGGCCGGTACGGGGTACGGGGAGCGGGCGAACGACGTTCCTTCCCAATGAGCTCGCGGTGGTGGAGTGGTTGCTGCGGTGCCGGGCGTGCGCCGCGGAGTCACGCGTGCGCCGCGCGCGTGGGTACGGCGGCCGCGCCGTTACGGTGGCCGGGATGGCCGCCCACCGCCTAGCGCCCCTCACCTAACTGCGGGGTCACGGGGAAAGTGGAGTCGAGGGTGCGCCGGCCCCCTTTCGAGGGTCGGGCGCGTTAGCCGTACGGGGAGCGTGCGCGCGGTGTCACGGGAGCGACACCGGTCGTGCCGCACGGTCCACCCCACGGTGGCGGGGATGGGCTCCTCCCCCGGGGAGTTGGTGCGGCGGCACGGGGCGTGAGCCCCGGCGCATGATGGCGCCGTCCGCGGCGTCGGGGCGTTAAATGCCCGAGTACGGGGCCGGCGCACGCGTGCGGGGCGCCCGTGAGCGTGGCGGGCCCCGGCCGAGGGCGGAGCGGACCCTCGAGCGAGACGGGACTCGCTTCGAGGGGGAGCGCGCCCTCGGCGGGGCGGGCCCGCTCGAGGGAAGGGTCGCCCCTCGAACGGGGGCGGAGCCCGTTCGAGGAGGGGGGTTGCCCCTCGAACGGGGCGGAGCCCGTTCGAGGAGGGGTGTGCCCTCGAGCGAGGGCGGAGCCCGCTCGAGGGTCTTCCGGACGGGCCGTCTTGGTGGGCCTCCGGAGTCTGCCGCATGGGCCATGTCCTGCATGGTTAGTTTCCCTGGATGGTTAGGCTTAGCTTATTTTGATGCGGAGATTCAAGTGAGGGTTCTCCCATTGTTTAAGGGGACCCTTAGGGCGGTCCCCGACGGAGCCCCCGAGCATCCGCGGGTTTGCCATTGAGGCTCCCGCGGATGCCGGAACCCACCGGTAGGACGTTCTTCCCTCCTTGTTTGCGAACGCTTTCCGTGGGGCCGCGTCAGCGGACCCGCGGGTCTAGCCCCGAAGCCCTGCGAGAGTGTGGGCTCTCTGCGTGCAGGGGTTAACCGCGAGCAATTCGGTCAGAAAGGCGTGGCACATATGCCAACCGGCATCGGCGGTATTTCAGCCGGCATCGGGGGTGCACGCTCCCCTGTCACTGTCTCCGGCGGGTGCAATTTCAAGGAGGTGTAGCCGTGCGTCAAGCCCCCGAGCCTTGGCTTTGTTCGAGGCGATCGGGTCGAGCCTGACGACTTGTTTTTTAACGCGCCCTCGCCGTCCCTCCGCGGGACGGAGGGTGAGGTTTCCACGACTCCCATCGAGCGGGTCGCGAATCGCGGATTCCTCTTCGAGCTGCTAGCGGGTGGTTCAAGTGGACGTCCATGCCCCGTTCGATAAGGGTAGGCCGCGCGGTCCGGAGACACGTCCATGGAAGCGCTTGCGCGGGTTTGCTAGGGTGGGGCTCGGTCCCGTTCGCTAGGGACCGAGGGCGCGGAAGCTCTCCCTCGGTGGGATCCCCCCGCTAGGCGCCCTCGCTGGCTCTCGAACACGACATGTGGGGCACCCTCGAGCCGACGGGCTCGAGGAACGGCTCGAATGCGCGTGCCCTCGTCGTCCCTAACTCTGTGATCTGAGGCGCCTGTTCGAACCCGTCGAGGGTCAGGCTTCGAACCTCTGATCAGTAAGGCCGTGCGGGGCCGTGCATGGACAGCCCCGTCTTCTCGCGTTTGCGGCCGTCGAGGGGTCTGGGCGTGCCAGCCCTCGAGGTGCTTGTTGGCAGCTCGGCGCGGTATGAGTGCTTTCGGTGTCGCTCTATTTCAAGCGTGACCTGGGCGATCCTCTTACGCGCGTGCCTTCTTTTAGGGGGTTGACATCGTCTCGAGTTGGGGGTCATGCCGCTCGAGGGTCCTACGTGGCATGGGTGCCCGCGGTGGTACGCTCTACGTCAAGCGAGGTCCCGGACGACCTTCTCACGCTGATATCCCATCGAGGGTCGCCTTGTTTCGAGTTGAGGGTCATGCCGCTCGAGGGTTCTACGTGGCATGGGTGCCCGCGGTGGTCCGCTCTACATCGAGCGAGGTCCCGGGGCGGCCCTCTCACGCTGAAATCCCATCGAGGGTCGCCTTTGTTTCGAGCCGAGGGTTCGCCTCGCTCGAGGGCTCTCCTTGCTTGGCAAGGGGCCTGGGCATTTAATTGCCTTGCGGTTCTGGCCGCGGTTTTGCAGCGCGGGTGCGCCTTTTTAGGCGCTGTGGCCGCGCGCGCGCGCGTAGTGGGCGGCGTGGCCGGCGGACGTGACGGTTTTGCCTCGGTCGCTGCCGGTCTCGCCGTAATGATGACCCGCCTGCAGTGTTAGAGCTGCTGCGGTCGTGGTGGGGCCCGCCAGTCGATGCGATGGAAAGATTCCTGCAGTTAATGCCGGCGGGGCGTCCGCTCCGGAGAACTCGCCCGTTGCCTATAAAACTGCGGGGAGGAAGGGACGGCGGTTTTTTACCTTGGCTTCTCACCGTTTTCAGTCCTCCGTCCCTTCGCCTTCGCCTCACTCTTGCCGTCGCGTGGGCTCGCCGCTTAGAGCTTTTTCCTCGTTTCCTTGTCCTCCGCCTTCGCACTCGTTCGTCCCCCCTTATGGCGCCGCCTCAGCTTCCGATCAGGGTCCTGGAGCCGTACGCCTGGGAGAGGTCGACCGTGACCCAGCTCGCCCTGGGCGAGCTGGTCGTCGCCGGCCAGCTGTCGGCCAACGAAGAAGGGCGCCCGGCGGAGTGGATCGTGCCGCCGTCGACGCACCTCGAGCCCAACCCGCCGGAGGGTTACGTGGTGAGCTTCCTCCGCTACCACGAGCGCGGCTTCAACGCGCCGGCGAGCACATTCATGCGGGCATTGTGCCACCACTATGGGGTGGAGCTGCACAACTTTGCCCCCAACGCGATCTCGCGGGGGCGGCCACGTTCGTGGGCGTGCGCGAGGGGTACCTGGGGATCCCAGTCAATTGGGAGCTCTGGGTACACCTCTTCCGCGGGGAGCTCATCACGCAGCCCACGTCGGAGCCGAGGACCCGCCGTGCGGTGCGTGCCGGCGGGATGTCGCTTGCCCTGCGGGGGCAGCTCAAGGATTTTTACATCCCCTGCACCATGACGACGAACAACGCCGGCTGGGAGCGGGGATGGTTTTATCTGCGCAACGCTGAGCCCGGCCTCCCTCCCTACACCGGCCGGGTGTTTAAGAAGAGGCCGGACTCCTGGGGCTATGGGTTGCCTACGGCCAATCATCGGGCGCGCGGGGAGTCGCGTCCTTGCTGCCTGCGGCGGCCGGGCGAAGGAGGGGCTCAACGCGATGGGCGTCCTCGCCTTTCTCCACCACCGGCGGGTCGTGCCGTTGATGGAGAGGCCCCTCCGCATCTTCGAGATGACGGAGGCGGCCAACCCCGTCGACCCGGCGAGGTCGCGGATGCTCCCGACGCCGCCGGAGCGGCCGTACGCGCTCACCCGGGGCGCGGAGCGCCGTCGACACCCGGACGCCGGCGCTGCGGGTCGGACCCCGTGGGATATCGAGATGCTCCCCGTCGGCCCGTTGGTGAGTGTGATTTTTGATTCTGTTTTAGTCCTTGTTCTTGCTTGGGTTTCCCGATGTGCCATTGTCGCTCTCGCGCGCGGCACCGGTGCGGTTCAACGCCGCCAAGTCCGTTCCACCCACCCCCGACTCCCGTGCGCTCGGCGGGCGGCGCGGCGGGAGCGAGCGAGGAGCGGGCGGCGCGCGAGGAGGGAGCACGCAAGGCGGCGCCAAGCGCGCCGCGACGCACGGTCCGCGGAGTACCGGCGGCGGGAGGAGCCGGGGCTCTCCTCCCCGGACATCGAGGAGCCCTCGTCCTCGGAGCGAGGACGAGGAGGAAGAGTCCGAAGGGGAGGGCCCCTCGGACGGGTGGCGCCCGCGCCCCCGTCGCGGAACCCGCGCGGCGTCGGGGCGATTTTTGCACGGGGCGGGCGCACGGCGCTCGCCGCCGGGCAATCATCGTCGGGGCGGCACGCGCGCGCGGAGGTGCCGGCGCGTGCCGCGGAGGCACGCGCGGCGGACGTGCGCGCGCGCGCGTCCGGCGTGCCCGCGCGCGGCGGGGAGCGCATCCGCGCGAGCGGCGTCGTCGTCGAGGGGCGCGTCGGGGAGGCGTGCGCGCGCGCGGGGCGAGCGTGCCCCCGCGCACCGCGGCGTCGTCGGGGGGTACGGCATCGGGGCGCGCCCGCGCGCGGGGCGGGCGTGCCCGTGCGTGCGGCGGCGCCATCGGGGAGGCGCTGCGTCGGGCGCGGCCGCTGCGCCGGCCTCGTCGGAGGCCTCGAGGAAAAGGAAGCGGGCCTTTTCCTCCGCGAGGTAAGGAGCCCGCCTTCCTTCATTTGGATTTAGTTTGCTAGTGACTAGATGCTCGACCCCCCGTTCGTGTTTGTGCGGGGCGGTGCCAACCGTCCCTCCTCTTGCACCGGCCAAGGTGCCGAGGACGGACGCGTCAATCCCCACCGGCGGCGCTCGTCGAGGGGGTCGCGCCGGGGACGGGCGCGGGGGCGGGCACTAGCTCGCAAGGCCCGGGCGGGGCCTCGAGGCCCCGGCCGGCGGATCGGCCGTCGCGGCGCGGCCGGGAGGTCGCCGGGGGGCGGCCGGCGCCGGTCGCCACGGAGGCGCGGCGCGCGGCGGTGGCTACGGTGGAGGTGTCGCCCGCGGTGGCGGCCCCTTGCGGAGGGGGCGGAGCGGGCGCAACCGCGGGGGCGCCGCGGATGTGGCGGCACGGGCGGAGGTGGCGGCGACGGCGCCACGACGGGCGCCCGTGGCCGCGGAGGCGCGGTGGAGGCGCCGGCGGAGGCGGAGCGGCGGCTCCTCCCGCCGGCGGTCTCCGGGCGGAGGTGGTGGAGCTCTCGGATGACTCCCCGCCGCACGGGTGGAACCAGTGGGCCAGCTGGCCCGCGAACTTCCCCGAGCCCCAGGAGGGGGCCCTCGTGAGGCGGCACGAGGGTCACATGATAGCGAGGGGCCGAGGGCACGATGCCGAGGCCTCGTCCTCCCACGCCGGCCACCCCCCTCGGGGGGGGGGGGCCGTGGAGGATCCCCCGGCGTTTGCCGACGCCCGGGAGGGAGCGGGAGCTGCGGGGCGAGCTTCGGAGCCACGGCGCCACGCTCAACCGCGCGTTGAACGAGGCGGCGCGGGTCCACGGCGGCCCGGCCGGATCGTCTTCCGGGTGAGCCACGGTTGCTCGTCTCTCTTCTTTTTTCGTTTCCGTGTGCCGCATTCGAGCCTTGACACTTACGAGATTCGATGTGTGGATGCCGGGGAGCTCGAGCGCCGCGCTCGTGACAAGTACGGCGCGTTCGATCGGGTGAACGCCGAGGCCCGCCGGCTCGGGGGAGCGATGCGGCGCTTTCGACGCGCTTGCGGATGCTCTCCGGACGCGGACGGTTGGGCGGTGTGCGGGCGATGGCATGGTGCGACGTGCTCCCCGAGAGCTCGGGCGGGGCACGGCACGTTACTCGAGTCTCGAGCGGATCCGCGTAGCCCTCGTCGATCGCGATGAGGCGGCGTGGAACGCGCGTGAGGACTCGGACAAGACGCGGACGGCGGCCGCCACACGGGAGGCGGAGGTGGCCACCGCTCGCGCCGAGACCCGGGAGCTCCGCACGTCGCTCGAGGGGGCGCGCGGCGCGGCGGCGCCGGGCGAGGAGCGGGCGCGCGGGTTGGAGCGAGCGCGCCAAGGAGGCCGATGACACGAGGGCAGCCCTCGACGCCAAGGCCGCGGCCCTCGTCGCCGCCGAGGAGCAGCTCCGGCGGGGAGCGCATCGCCCGCCGGGGGGGCGAGGGGGCGGCTCCGGCGGAGAGCGAGGCTGCCCTCGGCGATGCCGGACGGCGCTGGAGCGGGAACGCATTGCTCGCGAGGGCGGCGGAGAAGTCGTTGGAGGAGCGGAACGCCGCATTCTCCGAGGTTGAGGACGAGGCGCTCGCGCTCAGCATCGGCAACGCCGGCCCGGGAGGGCGGCCCTCGCGAGCAAGGCGAGGCCGTTCAGCGTCTCGAGTTGGAGCTCGAGTCCGCGCGCCGCGACCTCGATCTGGAGAAGAAGCAAGTCGAGGGTGAGTCACTTTCTGACTTGTTTGTTGGTTTTCTGCTTCAGAGGGTTCGCTTCCCCTTTCTGATTTCTTGTTGTCTTGTTGGTTCCAGGCTTGCGCACTGCCTTGGGGCACGGCTGGCCGGGCGGGCGAGGCCCCGCAAGCTTCCTACGACTCCTGCGAGCGGGAGGCTGCGGGGAGGCTGCGGGACGCGGCCCTCGAGACCTGCCGCGTCGTCGAGGAAGGCGAGGCCCAGGCCGGCGGCTCGGCGGCCGGCCGCTGCGCGCCCTCGGCGGCCACGTCACGGAGCGGATGCGTCGGGCGTTGCACACGGGCGTGCGAAGGCCCTCGGAGTGGTGCGATCCCACTACGAGGTCAACCTCGAGGCGGTGGCCGAGGGCTACATCGTGCCCGAGGGGCGTCGAGGACGAGGTGGCCATGGAGCGCGCGGACGCGCTTGTTCCGACGCCGCCGGGTCGCTCGCCGAGGCCTTCGAAGAATTCCTCTTCCGGACGCCGCCGATGCGCCGCTCCATCCGCCTCGAAAGCACCCGGGCGCCGGGGCCCGTTTTTTGTTTATGTGTATCGAATTCGGCCTCGTGGCCTCTTGTAAATAAACAAGTCATTTCATGAACATGGGTAGTTGTTTGTAAATGAAATCGTTTACTTATTGCGCTTTTTGCTTCTTCTTCTTCCTGAGTAGATTCTAGTTAGGGGAGTTCGCTTTTCGCAGGGGCCCGCTGGGTTGGAGGCGAGAGGGACGGGCCATAGCCACGCGGCGTAGGCTGTCTCGGCTCGCACGCTCCTTCCGTGTGCCGCTGCGCCTGTTCGAATCATGGCTCGAGGTTGAAGTGGGAAACAAACTTAGCGCGTGTTGTTACGTTTTTTGCGCGAAAAAATGGGACCATTTGGGGGGGGGTGCCCCCCCGCAGTAGCCCCCGAGGGTAACTTGGGTTTCAGGGGAAAGCCGAGTTGCCCTTTTATTAGATTTGGAGTATTTACATAGGTGGCACCAGGCGGGGCGTTGGCCGTGCGTTTTTACAACGAGAAAATACTTGGAAATCCTAGCTAAGGGTAGAAGCGACGTAGTTGTTGGATGTTCCAAGCGTTGGTGAGTTCTTCGCCGTCCTCGTTGGCAAGCTTGTACGTGCCGGTTTGAGCACCTTCACCACGACGTAGGGTCCCTCCCATGGGGGCGATAGCTTGTGGCGCCCTCGGTTGTCTTGGCGTAGCCTTAGGACCGAGTCCCCCTCGGCGAAATCCCTCCGATGTATCTTGCGCGCTTGGTAGCGCCGTAGGGACCGGTGATATCTTGCGGAGTGCATCAACGCCACGAGGCGTACTTCGTCCGACGCGATCCGGCGAGTCCTCGCGGGCTCGGCCGGTTAGCATCCTCGTTGTAGCCTCGAACCTTGGGCGACCCGTATTCCGGATCCGTGGGGAGGACGGCCTCCGCGCCATGGACTAGGAAAAACGGGGTGAACCGGTGGCTCGCTTGGGGTGGTCCTTAGGCTCCACACGACCGCCGGTAGTTCTTGGAGCCATTTTCGGCCGCATTTGTTGAGTGGTCGAAAATTACTGGGTTTGAGGCCCCGTAGAATCATGCCGTTGGCACGTTCCACTTGGCCGTTGGTCCGTGGGTGTGCCACGGCTGCCCAATCCACGCGGATGTGGAACTTGTCGCGAGAACTCCAAGAACTTCCGCCCGTGAACCGGGACCCGTTGTCCGTGATGATGGAGTTTGGCACTCCAAAGCGGTAGACGATGTCGGTGAAGAACGTGACCGCCCGCTCGGCCCTCAAATTCGTGATGGGGCGCACCTCCACCCACTTGGAGAACTTGTCAATTGCAACCGGCGGGTGGGTGAAGCCCCCGGCGCCTTCCGCGGGGGCCCGACGATGTCCAACCCCCACACGGCGAATGGCCATGTTACGGGGGATCGTTTGCGGGGCGTGAGCGGGCAAGTTGGTCTTGCGGGCGTAGAGCGGCACCCTTCGCAAGTGCGCACGATTTCGTTGGCGTCCGCGACCGCGGTAGGCCAATAGAAGCCACGGCGGAACGCGTTGCCAACGAGGGTGCGTGGCGCGGCGTGGTGGCCACGGATTCCCGCGTGGATGTCCCGTAGGAGCTCGCGCCCCTCGGGAATGGGTATGCACCGCCGGAGGATGCCCCGACGCGGCGCGCTTGTACGGCTCGCCGTCGACGAGGGTGAAGGATTTGGCCATCCGGCGATGCGCACAGGCGCGGCCCGGTCTTCGGGGGAGTTCCCCTCGAGCGATCCGGGCGGTGTACTTTTCACGCCAATCCGCTTGGACGGGGAGCCGGCTGCGTATCCATCGCATCGACCTCGTGGGAGCCGTACCCCTCGAGAAGGGAGAGTACGTACGCCTCGTTCGAGGGGTCCTCTTCCATGGGTTCCGCACCCGGCCCGGATTCGAGGGAGCCCCCGAGGGTCCGCCGTCGCTCGAGGGGTAGGGCTCGAAGGTGACCGAGGGCGCGCGCGATGTCGCGCGCAAAAACGTTCGGGGGAACGGTGATTCGCCGGACGCTATTTTTGCCGGCTCGTCGCTTCCTCGTTGTACCGGCGGGGTACATGATTAAGCTCGATGCCGTAGAATTTGTCCTCGAGGGCTCGCACGGCTTTACAGTAGGCCTCCATCTTGTCGTCGTGGCGGCTCGCGTTCTTCATGACTTGGTCGATCACGAGCCGTGAATCCCCTCGCACGTCGAGGCGCTTGATGCCTAACTCAATGGCGATTTTGAGGCCGCGAGAGAAGGGCCTCGTATTCCGCCATATTGTTGGACGCGGGGAAGTGGAGACGCCTTGCGTAGCGCATGTGCTCCCCGAGGGGTGACACGAAGAGCGAGGCCCGCGCCCGCTCCTGTCTTCATCACCGAGCCGTCGAAAAGCGAGTCCGAAGACTGCGCTTGAATGCGAGGGCGGCGGCTGCGTGTCCGTCCACTCGGCGACGAAATCGGCTAGGATTTGCGATTTGATGGCCTTGCGCGGAGCGTAGGCGAGCGTCTCGCCCATCAACTCCACGGACCACTTGGCACCCCGCGCCGCCGCGTCGGGGTTGCGAATGATCTCTCCCGGCGGGAAGGAAGAGACCACCGTGCGCGGGTGGGCCTCGAAGTAGTGGCGGAGCTTGCGCCGCGCGAGGACCACCGCGTACAACGGCCACGGACACGGGGGTAGCGCGTCTTCGTGTCCGACGGGACTTCGCCGATGTAGTAGACCGGCCTCTCGCACGGGCAAGGCATGCCCTTCCTCCGTGCGCTCCACGACGATCACGGCGGCCGACCACCGGGTGGTTGCGGCCACGTAGAGTTGGAGGGGTTCGCCGTCTCGCGGCGGCGTAAGGATTGGGGCGTGCGTCGGAGACGCCTTCGGCTTGTCGAGCGCTTCCGGGCCTCGGCGGTCCAAGAGAAGTGCTCGTGCTTCTTGAGCGGCCCGGTAGAGGGGCAGGCCCTTCTCACCGAGCCTCGAGACGAAGCGGCTCGGGGCGGCAAGACACCCCAACACCTTCGCACCCCTTTGAGGTCCCGAATTGGACCCATTCGCTCGAGGGCCGCGACCTTTTCGGGGTTGGCCTCGATTCCCCGGCCCCGGGAGACGATGTATCCTAGGAGCATGCCCCGCGGCACTCCAAAGACACATTTTTCGGGGTTGAGCTTGACCCCGTTGGCCCGCAGCGAGCACTGAACGCGATGCCAAGATCGCTAACCGGGTCGTCCGCCTTCTCGGTTTTGACGACGATGTCGTCTACGTAAGCCTCGACCGTCCGCCCGATATGGTCCCCAAAAACGTCTTGCATGCGGCGGCGATATGTTGCGCCCGCGTTTCGAGGCCAAAAGGCATCGTGACGTAACGAACGTCCCGAACGGTGTGATGAACGAAGTCGCGAGCTGGTCGGACTCCTTCATTTTTATTTGGTGATATCCCGAATAGGCATCAAGGAAACAGAGTAGTTCACACCCGGCTGTGGAATCAACGATCTGATCTATGCGTGGCAAAGGAAAAGGAACTTTTGGACATGCTTTATTGAGACTGGTGTAGTCAATGCACATCCTCCACTTCCCGTTTTTCTTTTTTACAAGCACAGGATTAGCTAGCCACGTAGGGTGGAACACTTCCTTGATGAATCCGGCCTCGAGGAGCTTCCGCAGCTCCGCTCCGATCGCCCGTCGCCGCTCCTCGTCGAAGCGGCGCGGCCCGCCGCGCACGGCGCGAGCGTTAGGCAGGATATCAAGGGAGTGCTCGGCGACCTCCCTCGGGATGCCTGGCATGTCCGAGGGGCTCCACGCGAAGACGTCGGCGTTGGCGCGGAGGAAGTCGACGAGCACTGCTTCCTATTTAGGATCGAGGGTCGAGCTGACCCTCAACGCTTTGCCCTCGGGGGCCGACGGGTCGAGGGGGACCCCTTTGGTTTGCTCGGCGGCCTCGAAGGTGCCGACGTGCTTGGTGGCGGAGCTGAGGTCGTCGTTGACCATCTTCTCCAGTGTGTTCACCAGCGCTTCATCCAGCGCTAGCGCCTCTGCATGTTCCACGCACTCGACATCGCAGTCGAATGCATGCTCGATCGACGACCCGACGGTGATGACGCCGTTTGGACCCGGCATCTTCATCTTCAGGTACGTGTAGTTGGGGACCGCCATGAACTTGGCATAGCATGGTCGCCCAAGGATGGCATGGTAGGCCCCTTTGAATCCCACCACTTCGAATGTGAGGGTTTCCTTGCGGAAATTCTTGGGGGTCCCAAACCAGACGGGCAGATCGATCTGCCCGAGGGGTTGAACCTGCTTGCCGGGCGCGATGCCGTGAAACGGCTTCATGCGTTGGGCCGCGCGGTGGTCCCGACCCAATCCCCATCGGGCGCAATGTATGCGCGAAGAGGATATTGAGGCTACGCCCCCGTCCATAAGGACCTTCGAAAACCGAGCGTTCCCAATGATGGGATCGACCACCGGTGGGTGCGGCCGGGTTCGGGATGCGATTTGGGTGATCATCCCGGCTAAAGGTGATGGCATCCTTCGACCGGTTGAGAAAGGCCGGAGGTGCCCTCTCGCGGCGAGGACTTCGTGCCGCTCCTTCTTGCGCGCCGGGTTGACATGTCGACGGTAGGTCCCCCAAAGATGAGGAACACGTTTTCGACGGCGGGGTAACCACCCGCATCGCCATCGCCCCCATCCTTCTTGGCCTCTCGCCTCCTTCGCGGCGGCACGGCCATAGAACTTCTTGAGCATGTCGCCTTGCTCAAGAGTGTGATTCACGGGGGTCTTGTGGTAGGGGCATGGCTTCTTCATCATGTCGTCGAACACCCCCGGGCCTCGAGGAGCCGGTCGAGGGCCCCGTCGGGCCGGGTCAACGGCGAGGGCCTCGGCGTTGCCGCCGTTGCGCCCCGCTCGCGCGCCTCGCGGCGCGGCTTCTTCCCCTTCTTGCCCCGCTTGTCGTTGCGGCGCGGCTCCTTGGACCCGCCGCCCTCCGCGGGCGTGTCCTCGGAGCGCTTGCCCTTCTTGCCGTCGAAGATTGCCCCCACGGCCTCCTCTCCCGGAGGCGAAGGCGGGTGGCAATGTCGAACGGCTCGTTCGAGTCCGTGGGCGGGCTGCGTCCCGGCTCGCGCACAAGGTCCCGGCACGTGGTGCCCTCGAGGAACGCGTGCACGATCTCGGATTGTGCCACGGCGGGGAGCTCCGTGCGGCGCTTGGAGAAGCGCCGTATGAAGTCCCGCGGCGACTTGCCGGCTTCTCGCGTGCATGAGCGCGGATCCCGAGAGTTCCCGGGCGCACGTATGTGCCCGGAAGTTGCCCACGAAGGTGTGGACTAGGTCGTCCCAATTATGGATGCGGGCCGGCGGGCAAGTGCTCGAGCCATGTCCGCGCCGCGTCGCCCAGATGCAAGGGCAAGTTGCGGATGATCACTTCGTCGTTGGTGGCCCCCGCCCGACCGACGGAGCCGGGCGGTAATCGTTGAGCCAGACACGGGGGTCCGTCTCCCCGTTGTACTTGACGATTGTCGAGGGGCGACGGAAGCGGCGGGGGGAACGGCGCCGCGCGGATCTCCCGGCCGAACACACGGGTGCCGGGGGCTCCGGCGTTGGGGAGCGATCCTCACCGCCGTCGTAGCGTCCACCCCTTCGAGGGTGGTAGCCCCCGGCCGCTCGCGCGTCCGCCTTGCCGGTGCGCCCGGCGTTGATGACGTTGCGGGCGTCTCCATCCGGCGCCTCGCGTGTGTCAAGGAGCCGCTCCTTGGCCGGCGTGCGTCCCTCGGTCGGCCCGGGTTGACCCACGTGCACCGAGGGTTCGCCCCCTGGCGCCGGATCATCACCCCGCGCGTCCCCCGTTGGCGGATGCGTGAGGCCGAGCTCTCGTCCCGCCGGACGGCCGCTTGCTCAAGGAGGGTCCGCACCTCGCGGTGCATGTCTCGAGCCTCGGGGGTCGAGGGTGCCGGCATGGCGCGCGGCGGTGTCGCGGCGGCGATGAGCTTTTGGCTCGCCCGCGGCGGGAGTTTCCGCGTTGTCGACGTTGGGGACGGGGTTGAGGCGGTCACGGACCGTCGGCCCGGCTCCCGCGCGCGTTCGCCGCGCGCGGAGGCCTCCCCCGCCATCGAAGCGCGGAGTAGCCGCACGGTCCCGTACTCCTGCGCCGGCTTGGCCTCGAGCTCGCGAGCTTGGGCCGCCGCGCGTCGACGTCGGCCCCGGCGAGGGAGCGCTTGGCCCCGCGGCCGGGCGCGTGGCGGCTCCCCGGGGCGGCGTGACTTCCCCATCTCCGGCGCCCGCCGCGCCGGCGGCGTTGGCCGGGTCGTTGGTGATGACGGCGCAACATTCCCGCGTGGGGTCGTAGCTCCCAGTGCTGGAGTCGTCGGAGCAGCCAAACCAGTAGTCCGTGGCGTCGAGGAAGCGCCTGAACGCGACTGGGTCCGGCACGCCAGAGAAGTCCCACTCCGCGTACCCATGGCGGGTGGCGGGTGGCATCGTGTCGACGGAGCCCAGGGACGACTCGTCCGCTGCTGAAGTGCCAGGATCCCTGGCGACGAGGACGTGCCGACCAGGCGGAACCCTGCGCATTGTCGAGTTGACGTTGGCGTTGTAGGCCGTAGTGGCGCCACGCGGCCCGATGGGGATGCGTGGTCCGAGACCGCACGCGGTCCCGCCGGGGCGGTGGCGGTCGTCGTGACGGTGGGTGCACCGCGTTGAGCGGCGGCGCGCTCGGCCCGCCGCCGCTCGGACCGCGCCCCGACGTGAGCGTAGCCCGGCAGCGACGACGGCGTCGCGGCGTCGACGGGCCCGCGGCATCCGTGCCTGCGGGCGCCCGCGCCGGTGTCGTGCGTGCGGCGGAGACCGAGAGCGGACCGGCCTCGCGGCGCGCGCGGAGCTCCTCACGGTTGGTGAGGCGCATGAGATAGCCGTTCCCCGTGGCACGGAAGTTCAAGTCCCCGAAGCGGATCTCGACACCGGCGGGAAGAGGGTCCGAGCTACCCATGTTGTAGCGGGTGCTACGGTACTCGGTGCGAATCACCATGGAGGGAGTTAGCGAAATGACCTTAGGCGCTCGTTTGCCCCACGGTGGGCGCCAAGCGTCGGTGGGGAATATGGTCCCGACACTAACCGAGAGATAGCGCCTAGGTCTATCCCTCAATGGTCGATGCTAAGCAACAAATGACACAAGGTTTTATCCTGGTTCCGGCCGAGGGGGCCGTACGTCCAGCAGTGGTGTGCTCGTGGCACTATATTGCTCGGCACCGGGGGTGCTTGTAGTGGGGCAAGTACAAGCAAGGCGGGAGAGGAAGCGTGGCTTCCAAGTCCCTGGTGAGTGGCTGAAGATGTTGTGGGAGAATAAGAGAGTGAGTGCACGGTGCGTTGTGCTCGACTGTGCTTGTTCCTCTGAACTCGTCCCCCCGCGGCTGGGGGCTCGCCTCCCCTTTTATAGGCCAAGGGGGCGGCGAGTTACATGCACGCCGCGCTACCTAGCTACGTGTGGGAGCACGTCGTGCTACGGTGTAGAGCGGGCGGCCGTCCGGACGATCTTCGCTACGATCCGGCCATGATGGCCTACCTCGTACCCGAACAGTGGCGGTTCGAGGGTAGGAGGCGGCAGATGGCGATGGCGTTCTCTGATAGGCTTCGAGGGAGGTGCGATGATGGGCGGTACGGGGTACGGGGAGCGGGCGAACGACGTTCCTTCCCAATGAGCTCGCGGTGGTGGAGTGGTTGCTGCAGTGCCCGGGCGTGCGCCTGCGGAGTCACGCGTGCGCCTGCGCGCGTGGGTACGGCGGCCGCGCCGTTACGGTGGCCGGGATGGCCGCCCACCGGCCTAGCGCCCCTCATCTAACCCTGCGGGGTCACGGGAAAGTGGAGTCGAGGGTGCGCCGGCCCCCTTTCGAGGGTCGGGCGCGTTAGCCGTACGGGGGAGCGTGCGCGCGGTGTCACGGGACCGACACGGCCGTACCGCACGGTCCACCCCACGGTGGCGGGGATGGGCTCCTCCCCGGGGAGTTGGTGCGGCGGCACGGGGGCATGAGCCCCGGGCGCATGATGGCGCCGTCCGCGGCGTCGGGCGTTAAATGCCCGAGTACGGGGCCGGCGCACGCGTGCGGGGCGCCCGTGAGCGTGGCGGGCCCCGGCCGAGGGCGGAGCGGACCCTCGAGCGAGACGGGACTCGCTTCGAGGGGGGGAGCGCGCCCTCGAGCGGGGGCGGGCCCGCTCGAGGGAAGGGTCGCCCCTCGAACGGGGCGGAGCCCGTTCGAGGAGGGGGTTGCCCCTCGAACGGGGCGGAGCCCGTTCGAGGAGGGGTGTGCCCTCGGGCGAGGCGGAGCCTGCTCGAGGGGTCTTCCAGACGGGCCGTCTTGGTGGGCCTCCGGAGTCCTGCCGCATGGGCCATGTCCTGCATGGTTAGTTTCCTGCATGGTTAGGCTTAGCTTATTTTGATGCAGGGATTTAAGTGAGGGTTCTCCCATTGTTTAAGGGGACCCTTAGGGCGGTCCCCGACATGTTGCATATCGTCGTGAAATTCCTTATGTGTCTATATGGGTTCTCCGTAACCATCCCTTCAAACGGGTTTGCCGCCACCATCTCGATGATCTTGGATTTAATCTCATACTCGGTCGCTTCGAGCTTTGAATCCGACTCTTGTACTTTTATGTCTTCACATCGAGGGCTAGCATAATCCCTTAGTGATTTCTCCGGTTCTTCCACGGGTTGATTGATGAACGCCATCTAGACAATAAGATAAAAACAAAAACAAAAACAAACAAAGCGTTTTTTCTAGATAATATGTGTCAGATAAAAAAAATAAAAGTTAAACTAAATATAAAACTAAGTTAAATGCAAATCAAACGATGTAAACTAGCTTGCTCCCCGGCAATGGCGCCAGAAAAAGGGGCTTGTTGACGGATAAAAGACGTATCCCTCTACAATCCGCAAGCATACGAACCCCACACCTTTTTCACCACGGGGTTCCCAAGGTTCTTGTCAATCCGCGGAGCAAGGGGATTACAAGCGTTCGATCTACTTTTACACACTAGCTACTAAAACCCTAACTATTATTATACTAGAAAACAACTAAACTACACTAGAGAGAATGATTAAGATATCAAGATAAAAGACACTCGCCCACGGGTCTACGATACTAGAACATGCAATCACTTAAAGACATGAAAACCAATCTAATCTATCGGGGTTGTGACCATGGTTTCGCCCTTTCCCTCCTCTCGTACCGTCACTATGCGAAGGTATTTATGACTAGACCTATTGTGGACACGACGTATTGAATGGATCCAAGGAAGCATTGGAGCTCATACTCCCTTTACGGCATGGTAGGCGTTGACGGATAAAACTCGTATCCACCTACGATCCGCAAGCGTACGGACCTACACCTTTTTCACCACGGGATTCCCAAGGTTCTTGTCAATCCGCGGAGCAAGGGGATTACTAGCGCTTAACCAAGTACTAATCTAGTTGAATGGAAAACCTTTAAAGAGAGTATTAAACTAAAAGTAAAACAATCTAACCTAAGTTAATCTAAGTTAAGTTGATCAAACAAATCTAGGGTTAAACTAGATGATAAAGGGGTGAACACAAGAGAGTGAGCAAGAAAGATAAGCGTTCCCTCCCTAGGATCTAGGATAACATGGTATGCATCTACTACACGAAAGCGGTAAACCAATCTACCGGGGGGTTGTGACCACGGTTTCGCCCTTTCCCTCCTCTCGTCTCGTCACTACGCGAAGGTATTCGTGACTAGACCTATGATGGACACGGTATGTTGATGGAATCTATGGGAGTAGCGGATATCATACGCCGAAAAACACGGTAGCTAACCTTAATCATCAAAGCATCATCAACATGAAAACAATAGATTGAAACCACAAATCGAGTAGCGATCACATAGCATGTATCCATCTAATCCTAGGGATGAACGGAGACATTACCCCATCATCTTACACGGATTGAAGCACATAGGGGTGATGGAGACTCCGGAGAACGTCGTCGATGAAGATGGCGGCGATGGAGCTTGGGAACACCCCTAGGCCAACGGCTTGGAGTCCTCCTCTTGCTTCCTTCTCTCCGCCGGCGTTGATCCTTGCGACGAGCTCATCTAACTCTCTCCCTCATCTTGCGGCGGCGGTTTTCGGTGATTGGCGTCGGTAGGATGATTTGTTCGATGGGTCGGTCGACGGCGGCGGAGGCAATAAATAGACAAACACCTAGGGCAAAGGAGGGACCGAACCGACCTCGGAGTGGGGGTGGGCCGGTCGGACCGGGGCCGGCCGGCCCGGAGCCCACTTCGGCCGGTTCGGGCCCGGTTTTCTCTCCGGTTGCTTCTCGCGTGATCCCTTATTCGTGTGCACTTGCATGTGGGCCTTTGACGTCGTTTCCTTCACGGTTTAGGCTTGAATCCTTGCTATGCAAGCTTCGCCGTTTTACGGTTGAGTCCCCGAAGACTTGCACGTTGACGCTTCGGTCCTCGGGTCATTTGGAGTCATGTTCATCGCGTGTCTTGACTCTTGTCGGGCTTCATGATCTTCTTCCAAAGTGCTTGGTGAACTTATCCCGAAAGTCTCCTCTTTAGCGTAGATTTCCGCGTAAACAACAAACTCCAAAATCGACATGCAAGTGTGAACTTGTTATATCATTAGTATGCCTAGTGGCGGGTTAGTTGCAAATCATAATCGAAACCAATGTATAACAAGTACTCTAGGTTGACGGAAATTCACCGTCAACATCTCCCCCATGCTTAAACCTTGCTCGTCCTCGAGTAAGTGGTCCTCGCTTAAAAGGGAAATCAGCGTTGCCTTCCAATGTTATCCCCGCACTTAGTCATTCATGACGAGACAAATTGCTCTCTCTTAAGAATTTATTTTTAAAGTTCAAGTTGTGGCCGGCTTCTTTTTCATTATGGAAGATAGACTAACAATAAAGAACAAGCCACATTTAATAAACATGATGCTCTCAAACTTAAGTAAACTTCAAACCATTACCTTGTCACATGGAAGATTTTCAAAAAGATGCATATCCAACATAAGTGAAAATCTCTTGCAAAAGCTCATGGAACACTCATCTCATCAAGTCACTCAAGCCTATACTAGATTATTTTCAACCTACTCTACTCATATGTGATAGTGGAAGGCTTATGTGGAGCTTGGAAGGTTAAAAACAATCCTAGCAAAACATACATTCGAAATATTGTCAAATTAAGAGAGAGGTCTATTGGAATTACCGAGACTCGTCAAAAAGGCCATGGAAAATAATTGTTGGAAAGAGAGAGCGACGAAACACACACATTTAGATAAGTGGACATGTGCAAGTGGCAAATGGATGATCCCGAGGCATGAGTGAAGTTCTCGTTATCGGATTGCACATGGTTGGAAGATTTGAGTATGGATTTGTCATTAAGGCACTTGAGAACTTATGAAGCAAAAAGAACTGAGGAGCATCTTTATTTTTTTTTCTTTATTTTATTTCCTTCTCATTTTTCTCTCTTTCTTTTTTTTTACACTTTATTCTTCCTATTTTTCTTACTTTTCTTTTCTTCTTATCATATTTTTTTTTCATTTTTCATTTTATTCTTTTTTTTTGCTCCTCAAAACTTTTTGCAACATAATACTTACATAGCATTTGTGTCGGGGAATGACTCCTCCCCCATGCTTGAACGATGCTCGTCCTCGAGCATAAAAGAGAGGGGAAATGACTGCTAAAGTAAGTATAAATTCCATAATCTTGCGGAATATTTGAATCTACATCGAGAATTTTACTCCATACTCAAATTGGGTTGTGGACAAGGAGGTGATCACAAAAAGATGTTTTTGGTTTAGGGTGGATGCCCGGCGAAGTTTGTGAAATTTTCGATGTGAAAACCCACAATGCTTGGACAAAAAGGCTAGCATGAAAACGTTACACAAAGGAATGACCAGCTTCTTAGTCTCGAACCATAGAAATCAATCCTAATCCAACTCATCAAAACATATGTTTGCAATCTACGGGTTTTGTTATCATAAATCATATATGTATATGGCTTTGGTAGGTAGAACTTTGCAAGAGCATCACAAATATGTAGATAGCATAAAAGTTAAGTTTTCATAAAAACAACAAGTTATCCGGCTATCCATAAACTTAAATCAAAGAGCAAAGATATGTATGTGAGTCTAGAGCATAGTCATTTCACCTCCACAAATAAAAGAGCCGGTATTTAAATTAATTTCAGATCATATTATATAGAGCAATTAGCCAAGACATGTATAACTTCATGTAGGTAAAACAAAGCGGCAACTTTCATCATCTTTCCGTAAGCATAGGCAATGTAGAACATCGAGGCGAACACATGGTCATGCTTATCTATTGAAAGTAAAAAGAAACCTAGGTTGTCCTCCTAGTAGCCATGTTATTGTTGAAGAGAAAAACAAAAGGTTGCACCTAGTTGATGTTGAAGGCATACTTACAAGCATTTGTGGTTGGAAAAGAGAAGGTCCATGGAGATGTTACCATCCTTTGTAATTCTTTGTTGCCTTCTTCCGACATCTCCATGTATCGATGTGGCTTTTGATTTTGTCTTGATTTATTAATGCTCCTAAACTTCTGAATTTGATCTTGTATGCTTAATAGAGTCATTGGTCACCCTTCTCTTCAATGTTGTCATCACCATCTCCTCTTTCTTGTTCTCATCATCTCCTTGCTGTCTCTTTTTCATGGATTTCCCCCTCTGTCCAGAACAGAAAATATATCTAAATATAGCTCTATTGAAAAGTTTATGAAATTACCTTTCCAACGTGTGGTCATTCATCGAAAACGGAGTTCAAACAAGGGAGCTATGTCCGTTTTACTTCAGCGCTGCGTGCTGTCCAAAACTGATTTCAGGACGTGTTACACTCGGTGATTCGAGCATAACTTCTTGTAGAAACCTCCGATTGTCTTGATTCTTGATTTGTTGGAATTGTAACTTCATGGGGCTTCTACATATCCAAAAATATCCAGTGTTTTCCCTTCGAGACCATGCAGAATTTTGATGAGATCGGTGACTTCTTGCGCATTGATCCGGTGATGTTAACGATCTTGATCATTCTATCTTCTAGAACGTCATGTTGCACTTCCGTGTTGAAGATTCAGGGTCTCCCCCATGCTTAGCATTTTGCTAGTCATGGAAGAAGAAGACAAAGAACTTCTTAGCCATCCTTCAATTTCCTTGTAGTGAGAGTCTTTATCTTGCCTGTAAGACGTTTTAAACGCACATTCTACCCCCAAGGTGACGGTTGGGAGTAGATAGAATTGCCAACAATCCAACAATGTCTCCTAAGATTCTTAACTTGTGGCATAATTAGTCTAATGAGGAATAAAAACCTAATGAGTGTACGTGGTGCAAGGTGTGTATGCACATGATAGGAAAGCATATAAACAAAGACAATGTTTTCACCTAGTTCTAAACACCATGTTTACAACTAGGTTGCTGAATTTCTCCATAGCCATAAAGGTTTATATATCTAGGGTTAAAACACCATGTCTATCCCTAAATCAAGTAACTCTTATAGCACAAGAAAAATTAAGCGCATTGCAGAGCTTATAAACTAACCAATGCAACATGAAAACATATGAAAAGCTAGCAAGGTTTATCGAACTTAATGATGATGGTCCGCAATCATGTTTAAACACCACGTTTACACAAGATCACAAAAGAAAAATACTCATAAATCCTTATGAAGTATTAACATGGAAAATGAAGCATACATCATTAAGTATATAACAACCAAGCCAACTATGTACAAAACATATATACACAAAGAAACATCACATTGATAACAAAATGCAATGCATGCAAATAAATAAATATGATCATGAACATGATGGTGGTTCTAAAAAAAGGAAAACTGAACTTAGATTAATAACCACAAGTTGATCATCATAAGATAGTGCCATTCTTTTATTTTCTCTAAGAAAGTAGTAAAAATATAAAGAAACGGGTTGCCTCCCGAAAAGCGCTTCATTTAAAGTCATAGAGCTCGACTTTCTCACATACCTTCTTTTCGTTGCATAGCCATGGCCCTTCATGCAAGAAGAAAAGGTACCAATGCAGCTTTAATTTACTTCCCATGTTGTGCTTGATCACTTATAGAAGACTTGCCCAAAGCATCCTTTTGTTTCATCGTTATCTCCTTCTTTATCATCCTTCGGTGCTGCCTTCACTCTATTATTTTTTTTTAATGTCCAGAACAGAAAGTATACTCAAGCTCTACTCCATTGCACAGTGCACAAAATTTCCTTTCCAACGAGTCTTCATTTGCTCAAATCGGACTCCGGACAAGAGAGTTACGTCGGTTTTACTTCGGCGATGAAATCTGTCCTGAAATTTCAGAACGCGCAACGCTCAATGTTTTCTCCATAACTCCTTGCACGGGTCTTCAAACTTGTTGGTTCTTGATGCGTTGGAATGGTAACTTGACGGAGCTTCTGGATATCTCATTTTCTTCATTTGTACACCTCTGAACAAGCTCTCAAATTGATGAAGACAGCAGCATCCATCGCGGGATTCGGAGAGGTTGATGATTTATCTTGCAACTCTTTCAGGCATGACTTCTTTTTTTTTCATTATTCAAGCCTTGTCTACATGGTTAGTGAAAATCGGGCCTTTCCCGACATATGATTCTTTAAGGTCACTAGCTTGACCAAGCGCAAAGCATGATCGAGATTTACAAAACTTATTGTAAACATACGCGTCCATAATTAACACCACATGTGAATTGTAGCAACAAGTCAAGGTGTAAATAAAAGAAGCATATGTTTCATGCATAACACTTAGCTCATCATTAGGCAAAGGTTGTATAGGTGTGAGATTAATTGGATCAAACTTAAATGTTTCCTCTTTTTCATTATCAAGAAAATCTAGCCTATCAACATGATCACTATTGGAACAAGGCATAGGCATTAAACTATCATTCATACTATTGGTTGAGCATGAGTATTTGAATTTATCAACATCAATACCAATAATATCTTGAGATTTCAGCGCGTACCTTGGCCTTAGAGATTTTTCAACAAGAGTGATATTTGGTTCATCAAGCGGTGTTGAAGGCGAATCGATCTCAACGAGTGAAGGTGTCTCTTTGTTACCTTTTTGCATCCCCTCCATCTCATCATGTGGGACATGTAATCCTTCAACTATGTATGCATTCATCTCTTCTTTGAAGTCTTCTTTATCAACCAGATCTTCATCTTCAAAGACTTGTATGTTGCTTTCTTTATCTTCCATGTACCACATGTCATCAAGATCGCTCATTGTTGATTCACTCTTTCCTTCATCCTTGAGTACTTCCATGTCTTGATTTGCTAGTGTGTAGGCTTCAATAGCACACAAGCTATCACCTTGTCGGGGGGGGCCTTCTGGGGGTATTTGTTTTTTGCCCCCCCCCCCCCCTTCTAGCTTGAGTCCTATCTCCTCCCATTTATCCTTTGAGTCACTAGGCTCATCACGGTTGTACTCTTCTCTTCCTTCATCATAAATCTTTGATTTGTCAAACCGGTCGATCCATCCTTCATCTCCTTCTTTTCTTTCTTCTTCAAACATCTTTTGGATCGACTCTCCACTCATCTCTTGATCAAATATATCTTCAACTAGTTTGGCAACGTGTCGGCGTTCCTCCTTCCTTCGGTAGCTAATTAGTGGGGCGAAATCAACTTGAACCCAACCGGATTGCTTGAACTCCGCCAATGGTCTAGCATTCCACATACTTCGGCCTACATTCATGTTAATTTCAACATTTTTAACATCCGAAATGACTTCTCTTACCTTGGGAAGTGGATCTTCACTTTCTTGTATGGTCGGTTCATCTTCCTTGACCTTCGGTTCATCTTTTTCAGAAATTTCAGCAAGCACCTTGGGCTTGCTTTTGTCGTTTTGCTCCTCTTGACAACATCTTTGCCAATCTCGTATTGTTCTTTGTCCATTGCTTATCCTTTGTAAGATTTGTGCGGCTTCACTAATTGTTTTATCCATTATATCACCGCCCGCACACATGCTTACAAAACGAGATGAGTTAGGGGTTAGTGAAAAATAAAAGGTATGCAACATCAAGTCACCGGAAAATCCCAAGTTCGGGCCTTGCTCAAGTAGTTCATTAAATCGGTCCCATGCTTCATCAATTCCTTCATCCTCTCCTTGCTTGAAATTGAGCACTTGCCTCCTTAAGTCTTGGACCTTGCTTATGGGAAAGAACTTCAAAAGAAACTTCTTCACTAGCTCATCCCAATTTCCTTTTGCTTCAACGGACGCAAGTGTGTACCATCTTCGCGCTTCATCTTCGAGAGAGAATGGAAAAAGATTCCACTTGAACCAAGCGGCCGGAACTCCTTTTTGTTGGACCGTGTTGCATAACATCGTGAATTCCTTAATGTGTCTATATGGGTTGTCATCCTCCAATCCTCTAAATGGTTTTGTCGCCACTAAATTGATGATTCCGGGCTTCAATTCATAGTGGGTTGTAGCAAGCGCCAAATCTGATTTTTGCATCTCAATGTCTTCCATTGACGGCATTGCTAGCTCCCTTAGCGACATCTCTTCGTCTTCCAATGGTGAGGTGAACAAATCCATCTAGGCACAAGAAAAGTAGAAAGAAAAACAAAAAGATTTTTTTTTTTTTTTTTTTTAGAAAACAAGGGTTAGGTGTTAGTAATCAACAAAATTAATACTAGATTAAACGTAGCAAAGCGGCTTGCTCCCCGCAACGGCGCCGAAAAAAGGGGGGCTTGTTGACGGATAAAACTCGTATCCACCTACAATCCGCAAGCGTACGGACCTACACCTTTTTCACCACGGGATTCCCAAGGTTCTTGTCAATCCGCGGAGCAAGGGGATTACTAGCGCTTAACCAAGTACTAATCTAGTTGAATGGAAAACCTTTAAAGAGAGTATTAAACTAAAAGTAAAACAATCTAACCTAAGTTAATCTAAGTTAAGTTGATCAAACAAATCTAGGGTTAAACTAGATGATAAATGGGTGAACACAAGAGAGTGAGCAAGAAAGATAAGCGTTCCCTCCCTAGGATCTAGGATAACATGGTATGCATCTACTACACGAAAGCGGTAAACCAATCTACCGGGGGTTGTGACCACGGTTTCGCCCTTTCCCTCCTCTCGTATCGTCACTACGCGAAGGTATTCGTGACTAGACCTATGATGGACACGGTATGTTGATGGAATCTATGGGAGTAGCGGATATCATACGCCCGAAAAACACGGTAGCTAACCTTAATCATCAAAGCATCATCAACATGAAAACAATAGATTGAAACCACAAATCGAGTAGCGATCACATAGCATGTATCCATCTAATCCTAGGGATGAACGGAGACATTACCCCATCATCTTACACGGATTGAAGCACATAGGGGTGATGGAGACTCCGGAGAACGTCGTCGATGAAGATGGCGGCGATGGAGCTTGGGAACACCCCTAGGCCAACGGCTTGGAGTCCTCCTCTTGCTTCCTTCTCTCCGCCGGCGTTGATCCTTGCGACGAGCTCATCTAACTCTCTCCCTCATCTTGCGGCGGCGGTTTTCTGGTGATTGGCGTCGGTAGGATGATTTGTTCGATGGGTCGGTCGACGGCGGCGGAGGCAATAAATAGACAAACACCTAGGGCAAAGGAGGGACCGAACCGACCTCGGAGTGGGGCCGGGCCGGTCGGACCGGGCCGGCCGGCCCAGCCCTTCGGCCGGTTCGGGCCCGGTTTTCTCTCCGTTGCTTCTCGCGTGATCCCTTATTCGTGTGCACTTGCATGTGGGCCTTTGACGTCGTTTCCTTCACGGTTTAGGCTTGAATCCTTGCTATGCAAGCTTCGCCGTTTTTTCGGTTGAGTCCCTGAAGACTTGCACGTTGACGCTTCGGTCCTCGGGTCATTTGGAGTCATGTTCATCGCGTGTCTTGACTCTTGTCGGGCTTCATGATCTTCTTCCAAAGTGCTTGGTGAACTTATCCCGAAAGTCTCCTCTTTAGCGTAGATTTCCTGCGTAAACAACAAACTCCAAAATCGACATGCAAGTGTGAACTTGTTATATCATTAGTATGCCTAGTGGCGGGTTAGTTGCAAATCATAATCGAAACCAATGTATAACAAGTACTCTAGGTTGACGGAAATTCACCGTCAACGGTAGCTAACCTTAAGCATTAAAGTATATTCAACACAAGATGATAGATAGATAATCCGACAAAGTGCGATTACATCTCAAGATCGATTACAACCCATGGACGAATAAGGAAATTACCCCATCAAGGTGCTGGACATAGCACCGTTGATTATGGTTTTCCTTCCGACGGTGTCTTCCTTCTTCTCCACATGAGGGTGCTTCCTTCGAGGTGGTTGACCTCCCTCCGAAGATCTCCCTCCTCTCTCTCTCTAGCTTGTGGATGGCCTCCTAGTGCGAATGGCTCTCTCCCTCTCGAATGGCGGCGCCTCTAGGGTTTTAGGGTTGAAGATCCTTTGGGTGCAAGGAAAGGGGGCCGAACCGGCCACCGGAGTGGGCGGGCCGACCGGCCCGGGCCCATCTCGGCTGGTTCGGTCGCCCTTTCACTCCCGTGGGTCCTCAGGTGATTATGCACTTTGCCCCCTCCACTTGCATGATTTTGACGATGTCATCCTCGCGTCCAAGATGGAGGTTCTCTTCGCATGAAGTTCGGTCTTTTACGCTTCAATCCCCCCCGGGGTGTTCCTCGTAGCACTTCGGCCCTTGCCACCATTGGAAGTGATTTCATCAAGCTCATGAACACGAACAAGACTCCGTAAATGCTCCTTTGAACTTGTTGCGAATCCGTCCTTTATGTCCATGTTTTCCTACATAAACACAACACTTCCAAATGCATGCACATAGATGAACTTGTTATATGATTAGTGTGCCTAGTGGCGGGTTAGTTCCATAATCAAATCCAAACCAAAGTGTAATGAACATGCTTGGTGTACCAAAATACACCGTCAACATTTATCATAACCATACACTTCTTGTTGGCGGCGATCCACCTTTTACTATTGAGGTCATATGACTTTTCCGAAGAGCATAATCCCTCATCTTTTTCTCCTGTGTAGCATTATCATCGTTATAGCTCTTTACGGTTCCTTTGGCTTAACAAGTCGTGGTGTGGTGACCACCCGGTCAACATCACCACACGCGAGAGCCAAAGCAACCCCTTTACGCCATTCATCGTAGTTGTCACCTTTGAGGGTAGGAATATCCTTTGATGCATCCCATCAAGTAGTACCCTCCCGTAAACCACAATAAGTGAGATCCATAACAAAAATTGCATGCATTAATCCAACGTTGGTCAAAATTAAAACATACAACTGTTTATGCAATTAAATCTATATCACCGTTGGGCAAAAAATAGAAATAAATGCACAAAAACATCCATTTAATCATGATAGTGTTAGTAACAACGTTGGTCGATAAATAACAGCACCATGATTACCGGAAAAAATTACTTTAACATGCTCTTTAAATTTAATTTTCCCGTTGGTTCCAATTAAATTTAAAAAACAAGCATCACTTTAAACAATTCGCGAGCGGAAACATGAATAAAATTCATGGAAACTATCTCGTTCGAAGCAATATTTACGTTAAAATTCACTTTCTCTCTAAACAAATTATTCCGTTGGTTCAAATTTGAATAGATATCAAACACATACTAAAAAACACCAATAATTGCTTCGAAAAATATCAAAACAAATTGATAAAAGTTACCGTGCACAACATTCTTTTTGGCCCGCAAAAGAAATCGGCCCACGGCCGCCTCCCTACTCCCGCCCCGGGCTCGCGGCCCCAACACGACGGCGCGGCCGCGAGCGGCCCGCGCGCCTCGCCCGCATGGGCCAGGGCCGGCGGCCGGCCATCGGCATATCGCAGCCGTCCATCTCCTGGCGAACATGATCCGACGGTCGTCCTCACTTTTCGCAGAACAAAACCGCCGGGCGCCGCAACCTCTCCTAACCCTAGCTCCATTTCCTTCAATCCCCTTCGCTTCCTACTCACCGCGCTCGAGACGGCGGGCGGAGCGGCCATGGCCGGCGCTCTTGCCGGCGACGGTGAGGAGCACCGATGGCTCAAAACCGCGGCGGACTCCCCTTTTCCCTTTCTGTTCTGACCCTCCACTTCTTCTCTAACACCGCAACCCGGCGATACCAAGAGAGACCGGCATGGCGGCCCGAAGAGGAGAAGTGGCGGCGCCGCCGCGGGTCCTCTCGCCGGCGAGCGCGTTCCCCACGAGGGAGAGCGCGCCGCGCCGAGCGGATGCGCGACGGTGCCCCTTGGCCCGCAACCCGCACGGCGGCGGAGGCCCTTCAGCACGTAGTTCGTGTTGACCGTCGAACCGGTGCGCGCCAAAACGGGGCCGGCGGCTGCGGGGGCGAGGTAGGATCCATAGGTAGGTCCTCCTCCGCGCCCGGGTTTCGATCGGTTTTCTTTGATTTGACTCGATCCGAATCTTCTTTATCCTTTTCCTTCTACCCGAGCCTAGATCTACACACTAGCCTTGCTGCGGTACCATTGATAGACTATACGGATCTACTAAGTGCACATCTAGCCGGTAGATTCTTTACTGTGTCCGTGTTCAAGTGTTTCGGTTGTGAACGAAGAGCGGAGAGAGGTATGGAAATGGAGGGTGTGTACCTTCACCAGCGGACGTGCCGGAACCGGCAGCCATCTCGGGTTCGCCCGATGAAGATCTGCGCAAGGCGCCGACCGCGGTGCGGGAGGTCGTCGGGGTGTCGGTGGCGGCGGTGCTTCCCGTCCCTACCGCGACCCTCTCTAGATCGGATTAGGGTTTTTTGGTGGAGGCGCGAACCGACGGCGAACCTCGTAGTGCAAGCCGGGGCCGTCCCCACCTCTCTTTATATCTCGCGGTGTGACGGTGGCCCGCCAACCCGTTAGGGTTGGGCGCCCCCGTCGGGACGCGATCCGGGCCCAATGGATCAATCCAACAAGTTCATCGTACACGGTGCAAATCTGTAATATTTCACACTGGCCATCCAGTTTCAGTACTGTACGTCTTCATTATTAATTATTACGTATTATGCCACGTATTTATATTACCTTATTAAACTGAGATTTCAGTGATGAATTATGATTTCTATTTTTAGTTTTCGTTTACTTCGACTAAAAACTCACTCACGTGTTGTACGTAACCTACAGTACAGTATGCCATTGCGACTGTGTAAAAGGTCGAAATCTTGGTGAAATTAATTCAATACTCATCCTAATTCGATGTTTCGCCTTTGGCAGGTCTAGCGACGATTATGGAGCAGATCACTTTATGACGGCCGCACACATTGCCTGTTTGACGATTGTTGGGGAACTCGGGAAAACCCGTCACCCTCGAAACGTTGAGCTTAACAAAGTTCTCAAAGTATGTTTTTCGGGAGTAGGGAATTCGCGATTCTCGGAAGCTTGGAACCTATGAAGTCTCGAATTCGCGAATGTGCTGAGTTCGGGAATCTTGATTCGGCAAAGAGGTGGAGTCACAAGCGTGCGGAAGCCCGGAATCTCAACTGACGATAGCCCGAACTTCGGAGAACTGCCGATTCGGGAATCTGATGAAGACCCTGTTCGGGGATCAGGCGCGTGGACATCCACGAACCAGCGGGGGAGTAAGGACCAATTCGGGAATCTGCTGAAGATCTAGTTCGGGAGTTTGATGAGAAAGCATTCACGAACCAGGGGAGAAGCAAAGTCAAAGTTGTCGTCCCAAAAAGTCCGGGTTTAGAGTGTGAACTAGTGGCAGATTTGTAAATATGTTGGGTGGAAAAAGACATTCTTGTATGTGTTCACACTAGGAATATTCCCTGAGCCCGAGGGTGTTATCGGCATGTAAAAGTCCCTTCGTCTCCCTATAAAAGGGGGCGCGAGGGCACGTGTAAACGGATTCAGACTTTTTGGAACTTGTGCTATCTGCAGAGGGAATCACAGTCTCTTTGCGCCCTTACATTGTACTTGAACGTGTTAAGAACTCTCACTTGTGTTCGGGTAGTCATCCGAATTTTTCGGGTAACCCCCCAACATTGGCGCCCACCGTGTTCCAGCCGAAAAGAAACTCACGATGCCACCTCAGAAGAAGTCAAAGAAGATCGTTCCAAAGACAGCAAACCAGAAGATCGCCATCTCACCCGGGGGAATGAAAACTTGTTTGTTCCCGAGTCCTCGAACGTAACGGACCAACAACGAAGAGAGAAGCTTGAGGCCCTCATGAAGGCAAGAGCGAGTAAAAGACAGCTCACATCCAAGAACAACCCGCCGAACGAAGCAAGAGCTCGAGAATGTTGATGCCGACGATGATTCCATAGACAGAGAGCTAGCCATGGTCCACCAAAAGATACAACGCCTACGAGAAAGACAAAGAAAAGTTCGCGGCTCGGTTGCATGTGCGAAGAGAAAAATCTCTGAAAAGCTAGAGCAGCTGAACAAAGCAAAAGAGCAAATACAAGCAATATAGAGAGAAATTGACGAAATGAAAGAACAAGAGAACAGCTCCCTGTGGCAAGAAACACCGCAGCAGAACCCTGCGCTCGCAAGAGAATCCCCAAAAGAAAACTTTTTTGCGGGAAACGGAGTCTCACACTTCGTGGATTCCGAATCGCCGTCGTCAATAGGGCCGCAAACAAGCACCTTGGCCGCCGAAGTTCAAGCCCGTCTCTCTTCCCAAGTACAACGGCTTCGGAAACTCCGGGCAAGTTTCTCATGAGATACGAGTCACCGTGAACTCGGCGGAGAGGAGATGATGTTGCGCTCGCCAAATCCTTCATCATAGCTTGCGAAGGACCACGATCGAATTGGTACTCACCGTCGTGCCTCCACACTCGATCTACACTCGGGTAGATCTCAAAACAAAGTTCATGCAAGCGTTTCGGATGTTCCATGACACAACGTACCGAAGCCTCGTATTTGTACAACCGCAAGGAAGGACAGAGAACCACCGCGAAACTTCGTGAGAAGGTTCATGCAACGAGGTCTCGCATCCCCGACGCTGATGACAAGACAACGATCAAAGCACTGATCAAAGGTCTCACCCCAGGGCCAACGGCTTCTCACCTCACAAGAAAGAAGCCTGAGACAGTTGAAGAACTATTTCGGGAATTGGAGGATTACATTCTGTCTGATGATGACCACCGCAAGAGAGTAGCCGAACGAAACGAGGCAAGACAGGGCAGCAGAGATATGACCTGGCGGGCACCACCCCAGCATCCACGAAACGTAAACAGTGTTGGAAACCCTCAACCACAGCAAGACAGCAGGCCAAGTGCCAGGGGAGGATTCAGTCCCAGAGGAAGGGGGAGAGGAAGAGGAACCCCAGGACTCCCGAACCACAACCCAAGAGATCCCCACTTCTACTGCCAGTATCATGGAAGAGGCCACAGCACCGAAGGGTGCCCAGAGACAAAGAAGAACATGGCAAGAATCCAACAAGAGAAAGCACTAATGAGCATTGCATCCTCCATGCCAAGCCAGTTTCGTCCGAACTTCTGGCAGCCGCAATTCGCGAACCCGCAGCCAAGTTCCGTCTCAGTTCGGCAGTATTTCCACAACCACAACAAGCATGGCAGCCATCGCAGCAATTCTTCCCTCGGCCGCAAGCGATACGGTCAATCCAAAGAACCACAACCCATTCGGGAAATCTTGCCACCACCACCAGAAAGCTCGTCAAGGCCTCAATCAAGTTCGGGACCTCAGAACTCTAAGGCACTGCCGTCGTTCGGGACTATCATGCCAATCATGGGTGGATCCGCTATGGAATTCGAGACCAAGAAGCAGAGAAGCAATTACTTCAGATCTGTGAACACCATCATCAATGATGGCTCCACTGCCGCCCGAATGGGCGAAGGTGCCAATTACCTTTACAGAAGAAGATTTCAGGTTGAAATCCGCAATTCACAATGATGCCATGGTGATCGAAGTCAATATCGCCGGGTGGGTCATAGGAAAAGTCCCGGTTGACAACGGGAGTTCGGCGGACATCCCGTTCCCCGAAAACATTCGAGAAAATGAATCGAGCCACCACATGTTGGATCCAACGGACTACCCATTGCGGGGGTTCGGAGGAAAGCCCATCAAGCCGGTGGGAAAAATATCACTCCCGAGTTTCTTTCGGAGATCTTGAGAATGCCGTAACGGAGAGTCTCACTATTGATGTAGTTGACATATATCACCCGTACCTCGCGATTTTCGGCGCAGAGGTTTCATGAATAAGTTTGATGCTGTCATAAGACAACAGTTCTTATGCATGAAGATGCCCGCACCCAAAGGGGTTATCACGGTGTTCGGCAATCAGCAGGAGGCCAGGAACATAGAAAAAGGCCACACGCCCGGCCAAACAAATGTGTACCACCGAAAGCACTGATGAGAGGAAGGAAACCTATGAAGAGCCTAAGAGGGACAAAGAGAAAAATGAGATAGCCGCAGAAGACGAAACAAAGAAAGTGTATTTGGATGACATGCCCGACAGAGCAATCATAATAGAGGCGAACCTCAGCGCCGAAGAGGACGATGAACTCATACGATTCCTGAATAGAAACAAGGATGTTTTCGCATGGTCGCAAAAGACTTGCAAGGTGTTGACAGAGACATAATCGAACATGCCCAGGAAACGAGATGACAAAATACCACCCAAGAAGCAAAAACTTTGGAAAATGTTTGACGAAAAGGTCAAGGCGGTGGAAGCGAAGTTCGGAGGTTGCAGGATGCCCAAGTGATCGAGAGGTCAAGTACCCAATCGGTTAGCCAACACCGTGCCGACCAAGAAGAAAAATGGCAAATGGAGAATGTGTGTGGATTTCACCGATTTGAACAAGGCAAGCAAGAAGGACGATTTCCCCTTGGAAAGGGTAGACAAAATCGTGGATGATGCAGCCAACAGTGAGATGCTTTCGCTCCCGGACATGTTCTCTCGGGTTTCATCGATCGAGTTCGCAAAGAGGACGAAGAGAAGACAAGTTTCATCACTCCTTTCGGAACATTTTGTTTCGTAAGAATGCCAGAGGGGCTGAAGAATGCAGGATGCACGTTTTCAAGAATGATAGCAATAGTGCTGCACCAGCAGATTCGGAGAAACATTTTGGCATATGTGGATGACATAGTTGTCAAAAGTGTTCAGAGAAGAGACCATATCAGCGATTTGGCAGAAACATTCGCGAACATGAGGGCAGCAAACTTGAAGCTAAATCCAGAAAAATGTGTGTTCGGCATTCACAAGGGGAAAGTTCTTGGATGCCTAGTTTCAACGAAAGGCATTGAAGCAAACCCTGACAAGATAAAGGCTCTGATGGAAATGCAAGAGCCAATCTCAGTGAAAGATGTTCAGAAGTTGACAGGGAGAGTGGCTGCCCTCAACAGATTCATCCCCAGAGCCGCAGAAAGAAGTTTGCCATTCTTCCAAGTTCTCGAAGTGCCAAGAAATTCCGGTGGTCCGAACCTCGAAGCGAGTGCCTTTCGCGAACCGAAGGACTACTTGTCCAACATGACCAAGCTCGTCCTCCCGAGCCAAAATCGCCGCTTCTCGCCGTATGTGTCCGCATCAAATTCGGCAAGCAAGTGCAAGGTCTTTGGTACAGAAAAGGAAGAAGAAGGAAATCTCGTGCAAATTCATGTATACTTCGCCTCCGAAGCATTGTCCGGTTCCAAGGTTTTCTATTCTCGAACCGGAGAAGATCGCGTATGCGGTCATCATGGCAACAAGAAAGCTAAGACATTACTTCGAGGGCCACAGAATAAGAGTTATCACCAACCAACTGTTAAGTGACTTGTTCGCAAATAGGGAGGCATCCACACGAATCATCAAGTGGGGTGCCGAACTCTCCGAGTATGTGGTGGATTTCGAGAGAAGAAGTGCAATAAAATCGCAAGTTCGCGCATTTTGTCGTGGACCGGACCTCACCTACTCAGAATCTTGAGGAAAATATGCCCGAACCTTGGATAGTGCAGTGTGATGGAGCATGGTGTTACAAGGGGGTCGGAATTTCAGTTGTTGTAACGTCCCCGACGGGCGTGGTCCTAAGATATGCACCGCGGCTCGTATTCGCGAACAATGAACACTCCACGAACAACACAACGGAGTACGAAGCTCTACCGCGGCATTGAGAAAAATGAAAGCCTTGGGGCAGCGAGCCTTCATAATCGAACGGATTCGAAAGTGATCCAAGAACATATTGAGAAGGAAAGCAAGGCCAGAATCCGCTTCTCATGAAATATCTTGAAAAAGTCGGAGAAATGGAAAGACATTTCAAAGGGTATTCGATCCAAAGATATCCCAAGAGATGATAACAATGAGGCGGATAACCGGCGAAGGCAAAGAAACGTAAATCAAGAGCTACCACCGGACGTGTTCTTTGAAATCATCGGAGAACCCTCCATCAAAGATTCAAGAACTCAAATCGTGAATATGGTGGAAATTCCAGACCGGAGAGCGTAAATAATGGCCTATCCGAGGGGACATTACGAACCACAAGATGAATTGGAGGAAAAAAGATTGAAGCAAAGGGCTCGGGGCTATACAAAGAGTAAATGGAGAATTATACAAATCGAGAGTCACCGAGCCTTGGCCGCGCCGCATCACCTCCGAAAAAGGTCGCGAACTTCCGAAAGAAATTCATAGCGGATTTTGTGGGGCACACATAGGCACCGGGGCTTTGGCCGGCAAGGCGATAAAGCGAGGGATTCTATTGCCCACCATAAACATCGACGCCAAGATGTTGGTTCGGCAATGTGAAGCATGCCGTAAGACGGAAATCGCGGAATCTACCTTCAATGCCAGCTCATTTAATTCCTCCAACCCGGCCCCCGCAAAGATGGGGAATGGACCTAGTAGGCCCGTTGCCGGCAGCTCGGGGTAATTGCCAATTTGCGGCCGTAGCGCCGACTATTTCACGAAGTGGGTAGAGGCAAAACCACTCGCGAATATCACGGCGGCAACGGTTCGAAATTCTTTTGGCGTAACATAGTCCGCAGGTTCGGAGTTCCTAGAGAACCGACGGTTGACAATGGCAAACAGTTTGACCGTTACACCTTCAAAGAATACGCTAACCTTAGGCACACAAGCGAAATTTTCATCGGATATCATCCACAGTCCAATGGTGCAGTCGAAAGAGCCAATGGTTTGATTTTTTCGGGAATCAAGAAATGTTTATTTGATCAGAAAAAGTGAAAGTGGGTGGATGAACTTCCGAAGGTGATCTGGTCTCACAACACCACAGTTTCAAGGGCAACAGGTTTCACGCCTTTTCGCCTACTCTTCGGGACTGAGGCTATGACACCGGAGGAGATCAAGAATGAAAGCATGAGAGTCTTGAAAGGAAAAGAGATAGAGGAAATTGATAAGAAGGTGGAGAAAGACATGATAGAGCTGACAATCCTTGAAGCAGCAGAAAACATTGAGAAGTACCAGAGAGAGACAAGGGCATGGAGAGACAAAAAGGTGGTCCGAAAGGACATTAAACCGGTGATCTTGTCTTGAAAAGAAAGAAAAATTGGGAGAACCCAGGAAAACTTCATGAGTCATGGGAAGGGCCTTACATAGCCTAGGGGAAACGGATATGCCGGGGGCTTTTCGCCCGATGGAGCAGATCGGCGAAGAGTTGCCGTATTCGTGGAATGCCGATAGCCTAAAGAGGTATTATCCATGAAAACCCTAGTTGTAGATAGATGTAGTGGGTAGCGAGTTTTTCAATTTTCGTAAGTTTACACTTTAGGAAGATAAAAGCCCGAATCACGTGTCTATAAGTGATTTCGGAGAAAAAACTAGTTTTATTTCTTAATCGTCGTACTAGAATAAGAAGGACCGTACTCTTTTCCTTGCAAAGGGGGCTCTAAATCAAGAGGCAAGGTTTTTAACGAGGCGGATCCCATGTAAATACTCTTTTTGATATATATATATATGAAAAGAGTCTTCCCCAAATTGCGTGTTTCGTATTTTGTGTCTCGAGAATTCCATCGTGAAAAAGAAAAAGTTCGTGAGAAAGGCTCCGTGATAGCCGAAATTCCATCGTGAAAAAAGAAAGAGTTCGTGAGAAAGGCTTCGTGATAGCCGAAATTCCATCGTGAAAAAAGAAAAAGCTCGTGAGAAAGGCTCCGTGATAGCCGAAATTCCATCGTGAAAAAAGAAAGAGTTCGTGAGAAAGGCTCCGTGATAGCCGAAATTCCATCGTGAAAAAAGGAAAAAATTCGTGAGAAAGGGCTTCCTGATAGCCGAAATCCCATTGCTAAAAAAGAAAAAAGTTTGTGAGAAAGGCTTTGCGATAGCCAGAATTCTGTCAATGAAAAAGAGGCCCGAGACAACAACAAGTTGTGGCCTAGAAAAATCCCATCCATCGAGGGATTCCCACCGAAAAGGCCCGAGACAACAACAAGTTGTGGCCTAGAAAAATCCCATCCATCGAGGGATTCCCACCGAAAAGGCCCGAGACAACAACAAGTTGTGGCCTAGAAAAATCCCATCCACGAAGGGATTCCCACCGAAAAGTTCGCATGATAATTTCGAGAAAACGAATGTCTAAGGGTTCGCCCGTGTATTCTCACTCGGCTCGGATTGTTGAAAATTTTTTCGGTATCATCATTGTAAGAAAAGGACAAGGGGCTCCATCGAACGTTCGCGGAAAAATCTTGGTTGAAGCAACCGAGGGTTGCAATTTCAACCGAGGCAAGTCCGCCGATCGGGGCAAGTCCACAAAATTCGAAAAACAAATTTTGTCGACTTGCACAACGACGGTCGAAATTTTCAAAAATTGACGAAGTCTAAAGATGTGCTAAGAAGTTCGTGAATAGTAAGATTCGTGAACCTGCAATCTAGTTTTCATGCGAAACGGCAAGGTGGGGGAGGGTGACGTTTTTTCAAAGAAAAAACATATTCATAGCCTTATTCGCATAAAAACTTCCGAACAGTTCTTCGATAATTACAACACTTGGCGTAAAATTCAAAACGAAAGCTCAACAACATGTCCCGGTTTACAAACATTCTCTTCAGCTGTATCGCTGGCATAGGCGAAGTCAGACGCATCGGCTAAGGGGCTAAGGGGCTCCATCTTGGGAACCGACGGAGGAGTAGACAGCGCGGAACGAACCATCTTACGAAGTAAGAAAAACGAGAAGAGATCAAAACAACCTATAGAAAACTTAAGCGAGGCCTCAAGCCAAAAATCGGAAAAATCTTGTTCGGGATGCGCTCGCTTGAACGGGCGCCACGCTTCACCACTAACGAACATATTATCCCGATGAATTCGCGGTGGTAGCACGTCTCCGCGCAGCCCGGCCTTGCGGGATCCGCGCAGGTTAAAATTTACAAAACATCCGTTCGTAAAAGTTTGATGAATCTACATGAATGTACACCAATCTCGAATTCACCCAAAAAGTCCGGACATATCACTCGTTCGTAATATCCACCTTCGGCGAATCCTCCTCCCGTTTGGGGACTTGTTCGCCGTCGTTGCCATCATCGCCGCTGCTGCTGCCGCCGCCGGAGCCATCTTCGCCGGACTCGCTCGAACTCTCACCGAAGTCGATCCTTCGGGAGACGCGGCGGGACCTTCTCGGTTCTCCTCTTCCCTCGACCGCGAAAGGAAGGAAAGAGTGAGGAAGGTTTAAGAAACCGGAAAATCGCGACAAACATAAGTCACGAAATCGAGCAAAAGAAACTACCTCAGCAAGCTTTGCCTGCGCAATAGTCTTAACGATATCCGCCCCGCCGACCCGCCGAACTCCTTCGCGAACTTCGCCTTGATAGCCACAACGTCGGGGTTCGCTGGAAGTATCGCGTCGCTGGTAACGCTGGGGAATTGAGAGAGGTTCGCGCGAAACTTCGCCAAGTCCACACAGTCATAATCGTGAAGGATCTTCAGGATACTCTCCACGAGAAAGCAACGGCGAAGTTGCCGGCACCGGAGATCACTTCGGTAAGAGCCTTGAATTCATCCTCCGCCCAATCCATGAAATCGGGAATATTAATGTCATCCGGGGAGAGGGGCCGGACGAACACCGTGCTCATTCAAGGATTTCGGTACTCGCATAGAGCAATTTCAGCTTTCCCAGAATTTCCGAAGTGTTTTTCTTCGAAGCTTCACCTTGTTCTGCCAACGCCTTCTCAAGATCCACGATCTTCCGATCCTTTGTGCTCAGTGACTTGGCGAGGCTGGCATTATTGATGCGAAGATCCTCGGCGATTTTCGTAGCTCGCTCTTGCTTTTGCCGAAGCTTTTCGATCACGCTCAGATCATCTTCGTGAGATTTCTGAACTTTCTCAAGTTCTTTCTTGGATTCCTCGAGCGCGGCCTCTGCGACTTTCTTCTCATCGTGACTCCTTTTCAAAGCCTCCGCTAGCTCAGCCACCTTCCTCTCGAGTTCCAGGTTCGTGGATTGCGCCAGAGAAAAGTTACGCTCCAGCTCCTTGGACTTCTGAGCAAGTTGTTCGTTAATCTTCTCCTGTTTAGAGAGCCGCTCTATGGCAACTTTCCCAAGCATAGAATGCTTGAGGGTATAATCTTCGTGGAAGCGTGCAAGCTTGGAGGGAGAGTAAGAATGCAACAGATCCTTGAATTCTGAAAAATCCAGGAATAAATCTCAGACCAAGATTCAACAATCGTGAATGACATGAAGAGGCAGCGAGGATGAACGAACCTTGCTTGCTAAAATGCTGCATGGTGACTTGTTTAGTCGAACCCGAAGAGGTCTTCCCCTGAGGCGAAGGAGTAGTTTCGGAGATAGAGAGAGGCCTTTTCTCGGAGCCTTGAGCGGCTTCTTCGGGTCGTTCCGACGCCTCCTCTCCTGTTTCATCAACAATTGTGGACGATTTCCATAGAGTTAAAAACTTGGACGTCTTGCCCCCGACGCCACTTGTCTCGAAACCAACACGCAATAGCTTGCCGCGATGAGACGTACCAAAGCTTTTGTTAAAAGCAGCTAAGGAAGGAGAGGGCGCCTGGTCTTCGGGGACGACCTCCCGAACTTCGACCAAAGGAACATTTTTGGCGGGATGGCCCCCCCCTTTGAATAGTGCGCTCAAGGTCCGGGGCGAGTCGGAGGAGACTTGATCGGTGGCGGGGACCTCAGGCAACAGGGGTTTCGGCGGCGGCGAGGGGACTCGGTGCGAACAACAACTTCAGGCGGCAACAACCGACTTCTCGGCAACGGCGGGGGGATGTCTTTTTCGGACTTCGGGGGCGGCATCTGAAAAGGAATCAACATCCACGAATTCATTTTCGGAACCAGCGGGACAACTGTCTCAAAAGTTAAATAGTGGCCAGAGGAAAACACCTTTAAGGCTATCTGTCTCCGCGAGGGTGTCGTCGTCGAAGGCGGATGGGACCCGCCGAACTCCGGTGGAAGAAACTTTCTTCGCAGCCTTCTTCAATTTCTTGCGGCTCATCTGGGCAAGCCCCGAAGCAGCCTGGAGTTCAGCTTCCGAAGTCCGAGGTTCGGAGGTCTTTCGTTTCCGCTTCGACGACTCAAGCGATCTGGTCCTTGAAGGCTTCACTCCCGAAGAGGTTCCCTCGGTGGCAGGCGACGAGCTTCGCTTCGACGACCTGATTCGGGGAGCGTTGATGGGGGCGGCTGAGCAGCTGGCCACGGCGACGGCGGGAAGTTTCAACTTGGGACCAGGGCCTCGAGAGCTGAAAAATTTATCACCACAGATTTCCGAAAAGACGCGGTTGATTTTCTTCCTATGTTTCACCAGGTTCTTGTACGCCTTGTACTTGTTCATCGTGTATTCGCCCACCATCACGTTCACTCTTTTCTCCACTTCGTCCATGAAGTCCTCTGCGCTTTGGCCTTCGCGGAGTTTGATCCCGAATTTCGGGAAGGACACCTTCTGGTCTGCCCAGTTGACAGTGTGGTGTACGAGCTCAGTGGGGGACCAACCATTCGAGATAGGCCAGACCCGGGCGGCAACGAATTCTTCGATGATGTCACGGCCGCCAAGTATTGTGGCTGGCCGGGGTAGAATGCATTCTCACGGTTCCGATCCCCACGGCCCGTTGGTTGTATCTCCCTACATTCACCGCGGCGAGAGGTGCGATCGGGCACGACATCTTCGGCTCATCAACCTTCAAGTAAAACCAGGAAGATCTCCAATCGTCCGTAAGGTTGGTCTTGCGGCAAAGAAGGGAGCGATCCGGATTCGAGTGATTCCTTGTCGAGTGTTCGGCGTCGTGTATTGAAGGTGCAGCACGCGTGCCGACCGTGGTAGAACCGCCCATCGTCACCCTTGACAACTTCGGGGATGATCACCGGCTCGTAGAACCGGTGAAACCGTCGACGATTGGACCTGCGGCCGAAGGTCTTCAAGATCCGGATAAACTTCGACACTTCGAGGAAGGATGTCGGAGTAAGTTGGTGGATCTTCACCGAAAATGCATCAAGAATCGGCGGCAAAGACGGGGTCACAAGGGAACCTCAATCCACGGATGAAGAAATCCCGAAACACCACAATCTCTCCCTCCTTGGGAGTGGGAATCGGCTCATCAAGCGGGGCACGCCCGGCGCCGGGGGGAGAAGAATCCGGCCTTCTCGTACTCGCGAACCATGTTGCTTGTGACCTTCGATTCTCCGAAGGCGAGCGAAGTCGGCGGTGGGCGGAGGTCCTTAACATGATGAGATCGTCGACACCGGCGTCTACATCCCCGACGTCTTCGCCGCCGTCAGACCCAACCTCCCCATCTTCGCGACTTTGGGAGCCGCTGGGCGAACCAGAATCTTCGGCCGGTGTAGCGCGATCCGCGCTTTCGGCGGACTGGGTCAAGTAGGAGACCGGCGGCGATGAGCTCTTCGGTAGTCATGGGCCTAGCCGTACTTTTAACGCGAGCCACCTAACCAACAATTACGAACATTCGGACGGGTAAGAGTAATGTTCAAGAATAAAACTCGCGAAATCGCGACATCACTACACCAAAGTTTAACGAACTAACGAATCGACAAAGCAAAGATAAACGAATACCTTAGAGGAGCGTGAACAAGACACGGAGTTCGTAAGCTTTCTAGCGAGAAAACCGGATTCCGCGAAGAAAGAGAGATGCGCGAATCGTGAAAAGCTCGAGAGCAAGAAAAAAAATTTTAACGAGCAGCCCCCGCTATTTATAGGGCCGGGGAGGGGTAGTTCCGCGAAGTGCGCCTCGATTTAACCGCCTTTGGCTCCCCGGGCGACGCGTGTCCCCCTCCGACGTTCCGAGGGTGACGTTTTTTACTAAATTTCTGAAAGGTTCGTGGAATCGGATCGTCGGAGTCAACCCGCTTCCCCGAGGGGCTAGTGTTGGGGAATTCAGGAAAACCCGTCACCCTCGAAACGTTGAGCTTAACAAAGTTCTCAAAGTATGTTTTTCAGGAGCGGGGAATTCACGATTCTCGGAAGCCCGGAACCTCGTGAAGTCTCGAATTCGCGAATGTGCCGAGTTCGGGAATCTTGATTCGGCAAAGAGGTGGAGTCACAAGCGTGCGGAAGCCCGGAATCTCAACTGACGATAGCCCGAACTTCGGAGAACTGCCGATTCGGGAATCTGATGAAGACCCTGTTCGGGGATCAGGCGCGTGGACATCCACGAACCAGCGGGGGAGTAAGGACCAATTCGGGAATCTGCTGAAGATCTAGTTCGGGAGTTTGATGAGAAAGCATTCACGAACCAGGGGAGAAGCAAAGTCAAAGTTGTCGTCCCAAAAAGTCCGGGTTTAGAGTGTGAACTAGTGGCAGATTTGTAAATATGTTAGGTGGAAAAAGACATTCTTGTATATGTTCACACTAGGAATATTCCCCGAGCCCGAGGGTGTTATCGGCATGTAAAAGTCCCTTCGTCTCCCTATAAAAGGGGCCGCGAGGGCACGTGTAAACGAATTCGGACTTTTTGGAACTTGTGCTATTTGCGAGAGGGAATCACGCTCTCTTTGCGCCCTTACATTGTACTTGAACGTGTTAAGAATTCTCACTTGTGTTAGGGTAGTCATCCGAATTTTTCGGGTAACCCCCAACAACGATAAAGCTTTGGCTCCGGACCCCGGTTCCGGTTGTGGACTATGACGATTATGGGGAGGGTGACCAGGGTTCCCCAAACCGCACCCACACCGGTTCCCACGAACAAAAAAAACCGGCCGGTAAACCAGGGGATAAAAAATTGTAGGCACGGTTTGGGACTGGAATCCGGGCCGGTTCGTGTACCGGGCCGGACCGGTTCCACCGGAAACCGGTCCGTTTCGAGGAACCCCGAGGGTGACTAAGATGATGATGATTAGATTCTCTTTACCTAGCTATCTATTTCTATTTGTGTAACAAACAGTAGTATATGTATTTTTCTGGTTACCTATCACTCTGTAACTGTTATAGTGTTATGAACACCTAATGGCATACGGGGCAGCCCAAATTCTGGTAGTCTTGATGCGGATGATGCTCGCAAACTGTTTCTGTAAGACTTTCAGGCTTATTACAGCTCTAGCCTGCCTCCAGGGACAGCATTTGCATTTGCTTCTGCTTTGGGAAAATGCTTTTTTTTTGAAAGACCTGGAATGATTCCGGTAATAAACTATAAGAAGATGAGCAATCACAGGCGCCAGAGGCGCCAAGTTTAACCCATCACAAGGATGAGCCGGGGCATCGGAATAGCCCCGCAACACAACACAAAAGAAATAGACGATTACTCGCTACTGCGTTGGACAACTAAACAGGCGAGGTGTTTAGCCCCTGCTACACACCACAATCTAGCTTCATCCTTGGTCTCTTGAACCAGTCTGTTGATGGACTTCTCTGTAGCATTAAAAATTCTGTTGTTCCTTTCGCACCAAATGTTCCAGACCACCAGAACTGCCATCGATCGAGCACCTTTGGTTGCTGAGTCGGCATTGCTCCCAGCCAATGCTTCAAACCAATCCATCATGGTGGAGTCCAGGTCCCAGTTTGCTGGGTTCAGTGACTGTCTGCCACACCAGTTGCTGATTTGTGTCCAGATCGAGTGCACTGTTGGGCATTGCCTAAAGAGATGTGGTGCAGTCTCTAGGTTGCGAAAACATAGCTGACAGAAGTATGAATTCGGCCACTCCCTGATCAGCAACCGATCAGCCGTCCAGACCCGGTTTTGGAGCAACAGCCAGAGGAAGAATTTGCAGCGAGAGGGTGCCCAAACCTTCCAGACTGTCTTGAGAAAATGCTTAGATGTTTGACTTGTGATCATACTGTTGGTGAGGGTGTGTGATGCACATCACAATATCACATACAGCATGAGACTCCTGGACCACTTCTCCAATCTCTATGCAGCATCACATCACAGAGATGAAGGCCCATGGTTGGAATTGGATGGACACGAAGGCTAGCCAACGCCGGAGAAAAACTTAGCAGACAAGTAGCTTCCTCCTTCAGAGACCGGGCAGGGCAGCCTCACTTTTTGTTAGGTTCTGCGAGAAAGCAGCTCGCTGTACGTTCATCGGCTGGATAAAGCGCCGTCGAATATGCAAAGCGGCCCATTCAGATATACGAGAATAACTTAAAGCGGGGTTGGCGGCATACATTGTTGCCAAGTAGAATCTTGCAATCGTGCACGCCTGGAAAACGAAGAGCAAGGCAAATTCACAGTTTTTCACCAGATCAGAGAACTAGCAGTGGCAATCGACAAACCTTCGCACTTCGTTTTTGTCGGCAGGACGCAGGAGTGGATTAGGTTTGGGATCAGGATAGGCAACCTGCAGACTGCAGTTACATGTTTCAGAACGATCAAACGGCGGAAAGCAATTCCCAGAGGTGATGTGTTGTGTTCTGAATTGTTGTTTATCGTCACTGATTGCAAAGCTGGAACGCCACCCATGCTGCTGTTACTGTCAATGAAAGAGAAAAAGTTGGCGCATGGTTCATTGCAACCTCCTATCATACATACACAACACTTCTCTAGAACACCCACACACACAGCTAGTCTAGCTAAAGTTCAGGAGAATATTTCGGAAAGTTGCATTCTGTTGACGATTGTGCTATAAAGTTGCACCAACAATTATCTCCATTTGCATCCCTTCCGGCTTCATATGCAACTGCATAGTATAAAATATGCCATCCTCCCCTCGCCTTCCGCTGCAGTCCTGAGAGCTTCTCGCTCCACTCCTGATCGAGCACAAGTGCATACAATACTACAAAACGGCGACGAGAAGCTGCTTCTCTGTTAGCTGCTCATAGCCACGAAGCACACTAGCTTGGCATACAGAACCATGGGCATCCTGAACCACGTCTCCCATCTCTGCAGCTTCACGGACACCAAGGAGGCCCTCAAGCTCCGGAAGAAGCGCCCCCTGAACGTGAGAATTCAATCCAGTTCGTGTTTTGATTTGTGTTCCAACAAATCACGCAGGTGACTGAATTTGCATCAAAACATGCATCCAAACTCGACTGGATTTGCATGCAGACGGTGCACATCAAGGTGAAGATGGACTGCGAGGGTTGCGTGCGGCGGGTGACGAGCGCGGTGAAGTCGATGCGCGGGGTGACGAGCGTGTCGGTGGTGCCGAGGCAGAGCAAGTGCACGGTGACGGGGTACGTGGAGCCGGCCAACGTGCTGGCGCGGGTGCGGGGCACCGGCAAGAACGCCGAGATGTGGCCCTACACGCCCGTCGCCCTCGTCTCCTACCCCTACGTCGGCGGCGTCTACGACAAGAAGGCCCCCGCCGGCCACGTCCGCAGCGCGCCGCAGGCCATGGCCGACCCCGCCGGCCCCGAGGTCAGGTACATGACCATGTTCAGCGACGACAACGCCAACGCGTGCGCCGTCATGTGACGTACGTGTGACCCACCCATCAGCTGCCGCTGCCGGCCGGCGACGGCGACGGCGAGGCCATCGTGGATGCAAGCATTGCCTTGTTGCACATGCCAGTAGCTAGTTCATCAGAGGTAGAAGGGGAATTATTATGTATGCTACCACTACCGGTTTGCGAGCTGTTTATGTCTATGCAGCATTTCAGAAGAAGAAACCATGGTGAATACAAGTTATCATCGCTTCAAATATTCAATTACCATGGACCGTAAATTTAGAGTTTTCATTGATGTGGATTAATGACGTGAAGCGAATTAAGCAGTGCACACAAGGTTTTCACAAAATCAGTGCAATCATGTTTGCCCATGCTGACCCTACAAAATCAGAGCAATAAACTGCCGCCGGTCGCGCGCCGAGCTCATACCGTCCCCCTTTTGCACAGCTCAAGCCTGGCTATCCTCTTATGCGGGTTACCAAACACCAGCGAACTGCATTACACAAACCTGGATAGCCTATATATGCAGCCTACCAAACACTCCAGATCATTGTGCAGGGCTGATAGAATGGAGGAAGCTCTTGGTTTGTTCGATCGTGTTGAGAAACATGGTTGCTCCAGGGACCAGTACATGTACGGGAGGCTCATCCATGCATTGCTAAGGAGGGATCAGTTTGAAGATGCTGTTGCCAAGCTTACAGAAATGAAGCAGGGATGCCTCAAAGCACCTATATGTATAGCCTACCAAACACTCCATATATTGTATTTTTTATGTGCTTTATGCCTTTTTTTGCATTTTTTGATGTGCTCTATGTCATTGATTGCATTTTTTTCTGTGTTATATGCCATCAAAAATGGCATAGAGCACATCAAAAAATACAACCTATAACATAGAGCTCAAATTCTAATTTTCAATGACATAGAGCACGCAAGCTGTAATTTTCTGTTACATACAGGAGATTTTCTCTTGATTTTGGGGCCTTGATCCTAGAGTAGATTGGTAACAATTTTATCAAAGGAAGTTGGTAACAATTTTATCAAAGTTAGTTAGCGCAGCTTGGTTTGGGAATTCGTAGCAAATTTGGATCAAAAGCTGAGGGAAAAATGAAGGAAAGGGGAACGGGAGCTCGGGGTAGAGCTATACATGGCCATTTGGCCCGCCCAGCACAGCACGGCACGAGCACGACGGGCACGACGACCGTCGTGCTCGTGCCGTGCCGGCACTACGTGCCAAGCTCGAGGCACAGCACGAGCACGAAGGCGATTTTTCGTGTCGTGCCAGCCCGAGGCACGACGGCAGGCACGACGGGCCATTTGTGCCGTGCCAGCCCACAGCACGACGACCGACGGCGGAGGGGAGGAAGAGAAGATCGCCGGTGCCGGAGGGGAGGAAGAGAAGTTTGCTGGAGCCGGAGCCGGAGGAGATGTAGGAGGTCGCCATCGCCAAGCCACTGAGCTCGCCATCTCCGACGGCGGGGACTCACGGCGGAGGAGGACCGACGGCGGATGCGGTTGCGCCACCTCCATGGCTCCATGCGCGGCGAGGAGGAGCGGTGGAGGAGGAGGGGCCGACGACGGAGGCCGCCACGTCGGAGGCCGGAGGAGAGGAAGAAGAGGTGGCCGCGCGCGTCGCTCGCTCCACCGCTCCCACCGCCGCGCCATGGAGCTCCCCCACCGTCGACCGCGAGTGCTTCGAGAGAGAAGAGGGGCGGCGAAGGAAAAGTGGCCGGTGGCCGGCGGGGCCGCGAGAGGAGGTGGCCGCCGGCGGAGGTGGTGTTCCCCGGCCCGGTCCCTGCGCCGGATTGGGGAATGGGGATTGGGGAATGGGGAGGCGGGTAGGGTTGGCCGGTTGGGATTGCAGGCGGCTAGGGTTTGCCGGTTGGGGGTGGGTGCTTTTATTCATCGGGCTTGATGGTCCAGTTGGGCTGCTGGGCCATCGTGCTAGTCCATGGGCCACGTCGGGCCGGCCTAATTCGTGTCGTGCTAGGCTGGCACGGTGGTCAGTGGGCTAAGATTGCAGCCCAGCACAGCCCATCGTCGTGCTCGTGCCGGCCCAGGCCCAAAATTATCGTGCTGGGCTCGTGCTCGTGTCGGGTCAAATTGTCGTGCTTTGGGCCGGCCCATGGGCCTCGCGCTTTTTGGCCAACTATAGGTAGAGCTGCCACACAGCTACTCGCCGTCGATGGCCAGAGGCAGCTAGATCGCGTCGACGCAGGCCCGGCGCGCCCTCCCTCCTCTGTGCGGGCGCGAGCCCGTAGGCCGCTCCACCGCGATTGCCTCTGCGGTGGATCGTGGGAAAAAATATCAGGGCCTCCTATATGTCTTCGGGAATGTAGATAAGCATGCGAACTTCCAGCCCACCAACATGTTTAAAAAATGTTACAACATTTTTCCTTTAACTTTTCTAGTAATTTTTCGTCAACATTTTATAGATGTTCCAACATTTTTTAGTCAACATTTTTCTGTAGGCTTCTTCCAACATTTTTCAAAAATGTTCCAACATTTTAGAAATGTTGGTTTCATCAGCTATTTTTTGTCAATATTTTTTAAATGTCGCAACATTTTATAAAAATGTTGGACAATATTTTTCTCCTTTTTAGACTTCTTCCAACATTTTTCAGAAATGTTACAACATTTTTATGAAATGTTGGTTTCGTCAACTATTTTTTCAACATATTGCGAAATGTTGCATTTTTCAGAAATGCTGGATTTTTTTACGGTTTCAACAATTTGCGAAATGTTAGTTTCAGAAATGTTGCGCCGGCGAGCTTGCTCCGGCCGGCGGCGGGCGCAGTCGCATGGGGCCGTGGCCGAGCGAGTTCCGGCCCGCCGCGACCATGGAGGTTGGCCGCGGCGCTCGGGGGACGCGGTGGCGCGCGGGGACGGCCGCGGAAGGGTCGGGGCGGGCGCGGTGAGCCACCGGGCGGCACATGGCGGGTCGGGGCGGTCGTGGTGGGCCCCGGCGGCAGGGGCGCGGCGCGCGGGTGGGCACCGGGTGGCGGCGACACAAGAAGGTGGAAGAAGATGATCTAGGGTTTGTAGTTGTTGGGCTAGTTGGACTGTTATTTGAGCTCTTGGTGGGTTATAGTTATTTATGGAAAAAATCTTCTGGAAGGTATATAGGATTGGCGGGAAAAAATCACCCATCGGTGGTCACAGCAACCAACTGCACGGGCCTGGCTCGCGAGGAACGACCTCTCAAGGTGTTTCCTAAGGTACATGCTTAGAGGCCTCTTATGCACCCGTTGAGTCAAGCTCCGCGGGCCCTCCAGGCCACCGTAACTCCAAGAGACTAACTAAAACTCTATATTCAGAAAAGATCTACTCTTCAAATTAAAATCAACTCCAAGAGATTAGCCAAATATACAGTTTTGAGTGGGCCCGCGTGTCATTCCATATCTTCTTCCTCCCGTCGTCTTCGTTGACTCGTTATGTCCCCACGCGCGGCGAGAGATTTCGAAATTTAACACTAAGTTAGCACGCCTCATCTCAAATGACATCGAGTTCGTAAGCCTTTCGCCTTTCGAAATATAACCTCGAGGCACACGAACTCTTCTATTCGGGGGATTTTGACCAATTTTCAACATTTCTGGATTTTTCTTTTACTCATTTCTTCTCCAGCCCAAGTGAAAGGACGTTTTTGCCCCTGCGTTGTCCACTGACGTGTTCGGCCCTGGCGCTGCTCGGCCGCCGTAGCTGCGGTCCTTCTAGATCCGCGGCGGTCGCTTCTTTGGGCGGAACAGGGTTAGAGATGCAACAAGTCTTCCGGCCGGCGGCGGCGCCGCTGCCCTCTCTTCTCCCGGCGCGCCACAGCGTTGAGGTGAGGAAACATCAGATCTCAGGTGCCTGTTAGTCTTCGTAGATTGCGAAAGGTTCGATCTTTGCACATGGTTACACGATCTGTGCCTCCCACTCTTCTATAAATCTTTAATCTTTGCATATGTTGTGACACAATCTAGACTGGGCCTCATACGCACGCATCAACCCCCCCACCCCCCCAATCCCAAATCTTGTGCTATGAACAGGGCTTTTTTTACCGACCGCTAGATTTTTACCGCCCGGCAGCGGTAACGGTAGTAACCGTTCTTACCGCGGTATACCGCTAAATACCGCTCGAATTCAAATTTCAAACCAAAATCGCTAGTTCAAACGGTACCAGGGGTATACCGCGGTATAAATTATTTTTACCGCGCGGTAAGTAATTTATACCGGTGCACTGAAAGAGACCCTCCGGCTTAGAATAAATAAAAATTTTGGCATGTTGTTGGCACAAATTAGTGTTAAATAGCACCCCCAATCAATGATTTATAGTTATACATAGAAATACTACACCAAACACAATAATACTAGCCGTGCATAAGTGAGTTGTAGTTCAAATACAAATAGTTCATACAAATTGGATCCTACCACAAATCCTACATCATGCCACAAATTATCCTCCTAAACCTAAAGGCTAAAGCAACAATTCCATTTCTACCTAAAACAACAATTCTATTTCTACCTCTACCTCACATCCTAAATCCTACCAAAAATCCTAAACCAAATTAAACCTAAATCCTAACACAAATCCTAAATCCTAACACAATTCCTAAAGCCTAAATCTACTCAAAAGCAAAAAAAATTACCTAACCGTGGTATCTTTGCGGCGTCGCCCGCGGTATACCGCGTCTCCCGCGCGGCTAACCGCACCGCCCGCGCGGTAGCGGGTGGATCCGCCGCGCGCGCGGCTAACCGCCCCTACCGTGCGGTATACCACCGGCCGGGGCGCGGTATACCGGCGGCGGCGGCGCGGGCGGCGACCTGGGCGGCGGACGGGGGGGAGGAGGAGGCGCGGACGGGGGAAGGGAGGGCGAGTGCAGTCACGGGAGACACCGGCTTGGCGAGATCTAGGTCATCCAGGTGTTTTGGGCTTCATGGGCCTTAACGGGCCGGCCCATGTTTTTTCTTTTTCTTTTTTTTCAACTTCTAAAGCTCCAAATAAATACCAAATGCACTCAAATTTGAAAACTTTCAACACCATAAGACTCTACAAATCATGAACTATTTTTTGGTGATTTTTATTGATTTTTTCATTTTTTTGAATTCAAATTCAAATTTGAATTTTTGGGCCGGTTGCTACCGCTGGGTACCGTTACCGTACCCCAGCGGTAGCAGCGGTAACCGCGGTATACCGCGCGGTTACCGACGGTAAAAAAACCCTGGCTATGAAGCAGCCGTAGGGTTTGGTCGGATTGGTGGGGATTGATGAGGGGGTGTTTAGACCTGCGAAGGGTTCGGATAGATCCTCTTGTGAAATTGCTCGCATCTTAAACCAGCCAATTGATCGATGTTGACCGACCCCAACATGAAGAGGAGCAACACGGTCGCGACCCTGTTGACCCCGGGAGACCATTTGATACATTTGAGTTTTGGTTGGGAGTTAACCACTCTCCCGGCAGGCTGGTACGTTTTTGTAATGAGTTTTTAGTCTTGGGACAGTGGTGGCTTTCCCCAGCTCTTTATTACAAATAAGAATAGTAGAATTTATTGTTTGGGATGCGATATTCCATAGGCTTAGATTAGTCTATTGGCTCTATGTGGTTCTTTTTCTTTTGTGTTCCTATAATAGTTATTATCGTTATTGTTTATTTTTTCTATTTTTCTGTATCTGGAGAGTTTTGGCAATTATTGTATAGGGCATTGATTTATTTTCTATATATCTCATGGTACAATTTGTCACTGAGTATGGAAATTTAGATCTTTGTTAGAGGTTGATAGTTTCAATAGAAGATTCAGGTTGATGCCACTGCATCAATTATAATGGTGCAACTATTTTGTAATGTTTAGCCTTGTGCCATTATGCCACAAATTTCTGAACTTGGTCAATTTATGCATCGGGCTTACCTCTTTATGAATTGCATTCTTCTGTTTTGTGCCTTTAACTTGGTAGCCTTTTGCAACTATTGTACTTGGCACTTCAAATTCTTGAGTCTTGACTCACTATATCAGCGATAATTCCATGAACAGGCATGGAAATTGAGTTGTTTACCACTCCATGATGCAGTAACAATAATGTTGTGATCATCCTAATATCACTGTTTATTTTTCAGTATCTCATGACCTGTCAACAATCCTGTGAGCTAGGAAATGATCTGTTTTTTTTTCATTTTCTCTTGTATCTTCTCACTTACGGTTTTTTAATGATTATGTCAACAAAATAAATTCTCTTAATTATGAACAACGCATGGTCATGCAATGCTACGAATTAAATTAAGCATATTTGATATGCGTAATAGAAAACAGCTTTCATTTCATCTCTTGCGTGGTTAGCTTCAGAATAGAACTTGAGGGTATAAATAGATTATTCTGGTTTGCAGTTCACCTGCTTGCTATATTCTTAGGCTGGGCTTCAAACTTATACTAACCAGAGTGCTTGTTGCAGAGCTATCGGCGTCTCTCAACTGGTGGGGGTAGGGTGCGGGCAGACAAAACTGAGAATTTGTGGCAACGGTGAGTGTATAAGAATATGATGAAACACTATTGGATGTTCCATTTGCAGAATCACTATTTTAATTTTAGTTTTCCTGTGCTTATGCAAATATTAGGTTTTCACAGATGGTTGATAGATTTCAACTCCACCTATGCTGTTTTGAATAATGTTCATACTTCTTATTACTCAATGTAAATGAAAAATCCCAGTACATACTTTTTTTGCCATTTTTGATAATACCTTCAAATTTGCATATATGTATGTACTCCTATGTACAAGAAAGAGTGCAAACAACCTTTACATATCATCGGCTGTTTTAAAAATAATATGACTTGAAGCGGTAGATTTCTACCCCTTCCCCACAGTTCTCATTCATTAATTTCACCAAATTTACTACTTGGTACAGAGCTGATCGCCTACAAAGAGGTCAGTAAATTATGACATTGACAATCAATGTTTGCAGATGCTAATCAATGTTTGTTTGAACAGAAAAGTAGCCACCATTAGGGATGCTATGTACTAAATCACAGCCCATTAGGAAGTACTATCATTTCTGTTACTATATGGCTTTATGCATGCATAACCATCCATACCTAAAACCTAACGGTACGCATTCCCCCCCTTTGTAGGTGCATATGTACCGCATTAAAAATGCTGATTTAGAACAGAAGACCAAGTTCTGCTTTTGGTATTCAATGGTTGTTCTAGTAGGCTCATCAGCATTCTACATGAGGACGAGGAAGCGCATCCGTCACATGTGAGCACGTAAAGTGAAGACCCCAAGGACTGGATCTTCAAGCGGCCAGGCTTGATTGCATTTTCAGAGTCTGGTGTTAATTATCCTACTGAACCTATTTGTTGGCTAATGTTTAGTTTAGTTGCAAACATCTGAAGCGGCCAGAGGTATTCTGGTGCAATGTGTTATGCTCGGTTGTGGCACTGGCACATGGCCTTAGTTTGCTAAAGTTTCTAACGTTTTCTTCCCTCTCTTTCCATCACATCACATTAAATACGCCAAAAGTCATATGTTCGGACTATTAAATATAGGTAAAAAAATAACTAATTACACAGTTTTGATGTGCTTCGCGACACGAATCTTTTGAGCCTAGTTATGTCATGGTAGAAAAATATTTACAATAAACAAACGAAACGTGCTACAGTGTGCTACAGGAGTTCGAAACGTTGAAAAGACAAATTTTTCCGACGTATTTACCTTCCGTAAGCTGTCTCTTATGCAAGTCAGTGGAGTTGCGTGTGATGTACTCCCTCCGTTGTTTTGGCTTTTTTTTTAAAAAAAATCACTGTTTACATGTATATCTACTAGACACATATTTAGGTGAATAGCAAAAATTATGCATGTAAAAAGCTAGAAAATGAATTGGGACGGAGGGAGCGAGGAGAGTAATGTTTTCTTTTTGCAATTTAGTCCTTTTTGTATGAAGTTTACATGTAGACCCTCGGCGGAAACAATCTCAGAAACGGACCTGATGCACGGCGGCGTGAAGGACCCATGGTGCCGTCCTAAATTTGGCTCCAGGCGCCGCCCTATGCCACGTCATATCCAATTTGGCTCGAGGAAAAGCTGGTCCAAAACAACAGCACTGGAAACCATGGCGTTGTGCCATGTTCGTACGGAGCTAACGGGCATGGTGTTGTGCTTCAGGACTTAACCCGCGCGCAGCTCGCCCGACCTATCTTCCTCGTTCACCTGCCTCTCTTCTCCGCCGCCGGCCATATACGGAGCACTTGTGGGCCGCCCTCTTGCGCCACCCGCGTCTACCAGCCCTGTGCGCCTTCATTTTGATTATGTTTTGTTGCATAATTTGCCCACTCTGATTGTGACGTGGTCAGGGATAGCGTATAGAGCTCTTCATTTGATCTCACGTTTTTTGCCCATAAATATACATCTATTATTTGGTTTTGAGGTGCTTAATGAAACAGAAAAAAAAACAGATCGATATTACCATGCTAAACCAAAAATGTGTAGAACTAGGAACGTGTAGAAGCTGTCTGTTGAGTTGAAAGTTGAAACTGCAATATGTAGAGCTAGGAAGGTGAACAAAAATCAGAAACGAGAGTAATAGTCCGAGAGGGCTCTCTACTTCGCCTTATCGCGAGACCCATCTTAATCGTCGTCCGTTGCCAAGGGAGAGGAACTTGCATTGGTCCCATTGGAGCATCAGTAGAAAGCCAGCGCCGGCGCCGGCGCCGGCCGCAACGACGACGAAGTCGACCCCATGGCCCCGCGGTAGGTTGCATTGGGCTGCATTCCTGCATGCATGCATACCCCTGTGTCCGGTCCCATGCCATGCATGGACGATTGCAAAAGAAGACCGCAGCGCACGATTTGTTCTGCAAGCAAGCGGCCGGTCCTCGGTCGGTTGCCTGCTCCACACGATCCCGTGGTCGATCCGACCTGATCCTCCGGCCTCCGCCATGGCGCCATGCCACCACCCCTTCTTGCCTACTAGGACGATCAGCACCGATTGCAATCCACGCCCGATCTAGACCCCATGAGATCGATCGGATGGCTCGAAGCGGCGGTACGGTGGAGTGTGCACCAGATGACCGCAGCAACGGTGAGCCAGGGAGGCCGAGGCAGGCGCGTATTGCATTTGCATTGCTTGCTGCAGTTTGGAAAGAGATCGATCATCAGGTTCCATCGCTATCCAGAGTACGTGTACGTTCAGGGTCTGTTTTTATTCCTCCAATTTGGACTCTAATTCAGTATTCACCCGTCACAGTTAAACACTTTTCTCATAACATTTCACTCCAACACACCATTATTTCAACACTTGGCGCTGGCCAGTTGCTGATTCTTACCAGATTAATTCGGATGGATCTCTCTCGCTGGATTCTGGAGATGGCGCGTGGGGTTTTGTCATTAGAGATAATGAAGGTCAAGTGACCAAAGCAGGAGCTAGCCGATGCTCTCACCTCATGAATGGAAGTGCTTTTTTTTTTTAGAAATTGGATTAAAGAACCACTACGGGAGAATGGAAATTCCCCGAGTGCCTCGGGCTTCCCCGAGTGCCAAATATCGGGCACTCGGGGAAGAAACTCTTCCCCGAGTGTTGCACTCGGGGAAGAAATGCACTCGGGGAAGGGGGTCTTCCCCGAGTGCCTGAAAGTCCACGGCACTCGGGGAAGGGAGGCACTCGGGGAAGACCCCCTTCCCCGAGTGCATTTTTTTAGCACTCGGGGAAGCCAACCTCTTCCCCGAGTGCCTCATCCTAGCACTCGGGGAAGCAAGCCTCTTCCCCGAGTGCCTCATCCTAGCACTCGGGGAAGGGTCTCTTCCCCGAGTGCTAGTGTGAGGCACTCGGGGAAGAATTTTTTTGTTTTTTGTTTTTTTTGCCTCATTTTTTTTGTGAAGCCATCCCACATTATTTTAAACTCCTTGCTCAAATTTGGGGTTATTTTGAATTTTTTTCGTATATTTCATTAGTTTTTTCATTTTGTTGAATTTTTTTAGCATGCTTCAAATTTGAACTGCAGGTGCATGAAGTAATGAAATTTCTTAATTCAAAAAATGATATTCATTATATTTGGTGTATTTTGAGGCCATATCTAGGAAGCCACATGAAATTTTGAACATCTTTTTTCCGTAACATGACGAACAACTAGCGGGGAAAAGTGTTTGTAAATTATATAAAATCCAAACGAAGTCCAAAAATCATTAAACTTGTCGGGTATCATGTTATGGCATGTAGAGGCTGTATGCAAGAATTGAGAAGATTTCGAGCAAGTTGGGACGTCGGATGCCTCAAACCCCGGACATCTCCACACATGATATCACTTGATCATGTGTGGAGATGTCTGGGTTTGAGGCATCCGACGTCCCAACTTGCTCGAAATCTTCTCAATTCTTGCATATACCCTCTACACGCCATAACATGACACCCGACAAGTTTCATGATTTTCGGACTTCGTTTGGATTTTATATAATTTACAAACACTTTTCCCGCTAGTTGTTCGTCATGTTATGGAAAAAAGATGTTCGAAATTTCATGTGGCTTCCTAGATATGGCCTCAAAATACACCAAATATAATGAATATCATTTTTTGAATTAACAAATTTCATTACTTCATGCACCTGCAGTTCAAATTTGAAGCATGCTAAAAAATTCAACAAAATGAAAAAAACTAATGAAATATACCCAAAAAAATCAAAATAACCCCAAATTTGAGCAAGGAGTTTAAAATAATGTGGGATGGCTTCACAAAAAAATGAGGCAAAAAAAAAAAAAAAACAAAAATTCTTCCCCGAGTGCCTCACCCTAGCACTCGGGGAAGAGACCCTTCCCCGAGTGCCGTGCACATAGGCACTCGGGGAAGACCAACCGGCCCAAACAAATCATTGGAGGCCCAGCCGGCCCAACATAAAACACTAACCCTATAAACCCCCACCCCCCAACCCGGCCCCACCCGCTTGCCCCCCCCCCCCCCCCGCGCGCGCGCGCGCCCGCGATCCGCCGCCACCCGCGCGCGCGGCCGGCCTCCCCCCCCCCCCCCCCCCCCCCCGGCGCGCGGCGGCGGGAGCGGCCGCGGGCGCGGCGGGCGGAGCGGCGGCGGGCGCGGCGTGGGGCTCGGCGGCGGGGAGCGGCCGCGGGCGCGGCGGCCGGAGCGGCGGCGGGCGGAGCGGCGGCGGGGCGCGGCGTGGGGCTCGGCGGCGGGAGCGGCGGCGGCCCCGCCTCCCTCCGGGCGCGGCGGCGGCGCGCGGCGGCCGGAGCGGCGGCGGGCGGAGCGGCGGCGGGCGCGGCGTGGGGCTCGGCGGCGGGAGCGGCGGCGGGCGCGGCGGCCGGAGCGGCGGCGGGCGCGGCGGGGGGCTCGGCGGCGGGAGCGGCGGCGGCGCGGCGGCCGGACCGGCGGCGGGCGCGGCGGCGGAGCGGCGGTGTGCGCGGCGGCGGGCCGGAACAGAGGAGGGGGCCACGGTGCCCTTTGATTTTTTTTTAAAAAAAAATCTACAATTCTTCCCCGAGTGTCGCTTCGCCTCTCGGTGAAGCCTTCCCCGAGTGTGCGTTTTTGGCACTCGGGGAAGGCGGCTTCCCCGTGAGCGTCTTCCCCGGACCCTCTTCCCCGAGAGTTGCACTCGGGGAAGCCTTCCCCGAGTGCAACTGGCCCTTCCCCGAGTGCAACCGGCACTCGGGGAAGACCCTGTCTCCTGTAGTGAACCCGGCCGGCCACTACATTCCCTGCGGGTGCTTTTCACTCGGAAGTGCTTGGCTGTAAGGCTGGTGTTCGAGCAGTGGAGGAATCGGGCATGTCAAAGGTGGTGGTCGAAACTGATTCCATGCTGTTCTGGAGCTCTTTCGCGCTAGCACCGACAGGAGGGATTCTCCATAAGATTAAAAGCATGCTCTTCGATTCATTTAGTTCTTGGAGTTCTATTTTCTGTCCTAGAGAATGTAATAAGGTTACTCACGCCCTGACGACGCAGGGACGTATGTGTCCTCACGAAACTGTTCTTAGCTGGAACGGTACACCTCCAAGTGTTGAGGATCTTGTAGCTAGAGATTGCTCTAGCTCTTTCAGTTAAAAGAGTGAATTTCTTCGTAGGTTCATGCACTTTTCCCAAGATCTCGTCTAGATCCACAAATTAAAAAAGTGGGCATGTAGGTCCATAAACTTTTTCTCGATGTCTCATCCATGTCCGCCAACTAAATAAAAGGTCATCTAGGTCTACAAACTTTTAAAGAGTGATCATCTAGGTCCAAGATGGTGACGAAGAACCACGCGCGGCCGCACGGCAAGGGCATGGTGCATCCCCTTCCACCGTTGAAGCCGCACCACCTTCTTGCCTCCCATTGCCGGGAGGCTCGTCGCCACCATCTTGGACCTAGATGACCGCTCTTTAAAACTTCATGGACCTAGATGACTACTCTTTAAAAGTTCATGGACGCATGTGACCGCTTATTTAGTTTGCGGATCTAAATGAGATCTCGGGAAAGATTCATGGACCTACGGTGAGATTCACTCTTCGGTTAATGTCCATCTTTGTTCCATTTCAAAAAAAATTATTCTTTTTTTGCAAAAAAAAACTATTCATTCGCACGAATTTGACGAACTAATGCTCTCATTTATTCTCGTTACCCTACCGGTGCCTTGTCCCAACTTGCTTGACAAGATTCAGCTCTCACTACGGGAGATGCTGGCTTCCCCGAGTGCCAAATGCACTCGGGGAAGACGCAAAAACACTCGGGAAAGCCTTCCCTGAGTGCAACATTCGGGGAAGAGCCTCCGGGAATGCCTCCCACGGGAAAGAGCTCTTCCCCGAGTGTCAAAATTTGTACACTCGGGGAAGCCTTCCCCGAGTGTCGTCCTAGCACTCGGGGAAGAGTTAACACCGTCGGTGCCATCAGCTTTTTTTTTTGAAAATCCTCTTCCCCGAGTGCAACACTCGGGGAAGAATTTTATTTTTTTAAAAAAACTTCTTCCCCGAGTGTTGCACTCGGGGAAGAAATTGTTTTTTTTTTAAATCCTCTTCCTGGGGGCACTCGGGGAAGAAATTCCTTTGTTTTAATAAAAACCTCTTCCCCGAGTGCCATTACATAGACACTCGGGGAAGAAATTAAAAGGAAAGAAAAAAAAGAAATTGCAAATAGTATTTTTCTTACATACACAATATACGCTTTACACATAGATACATCTCTATGCTCATACATACAACACATCCAAGGGCTAAAACAAGATATTACAGTCCTGAATTAATTGATTACATTTGTTGAACCCTATGTTAACAATCTAGGTTCACCCATTGCTCATACATGTTTGACACTTGATTCATAGCAGACTTAACACAAGTTCTCCAGAGATGCTACAATAAATACTACATAGATACAATTAGAACCATAGACAGATATTTGTCACAAATTATGAGCGAGAAGACTTTTGGGGTGCAAATGCAGTACTTTCTCAAGGCAAAATTCCATTACAGCAAGAACCAGTATGCCAATTTGCTACTAATTATTGGTATTACAGGAAGTTTCTCACAGGTAAAATTTATCCTTGTAATTTTTTTCACAATAACTTCACTTGTGACTAAAACTGTGCTCAATAGCTGTGTTTAAAGTCGTTTAAGAATTGTGATGCAGCTAGCTGTGATGCCCTTCCTAGTGCCAAAGCTAGGTGAACAGAAGCTACTTGTTTTCAAATGGAAGCTGCTTATTTTCCAAAACATACTACTGGCTCCTTTTGCATGAGTTAACTTTTTTACTTCTATTCAAGGGAATGGTCCAAGGGTGCATCACTAGAATAAGCTCAACTTGCAAATCTCAATAAGAAGCATAAGAGATACCCTAGATAAGTACCATAAAATACAAGGCAAACATGTTTATCAACTGACTAAAGAATACACTGGAGAAGCATATTTAGCAAAAGCAGTAAGCACAGCCATAACAAAAGCTTACAAGTATCAGCCTAAACAATAGCAACTGTTCATGGGAAGAACACAAAGATCAGCAATGGAATTCAAAATAACAGTCACTAAGCAAAACAATCATCTCGAGGTCATACCAAAACAACATACTTCCCTTCATAACTTGGCATGTGTTTACCTCTAATGAAGTTGGTTTAACGGTCATGTTTTAAACGCAGTAAAATATCATTATTTGGCCTAACTGCAGATTATGTGGTAGCAGATAGGGACACATATTCCTTGTGTATGACTGGATATGGCCAGTGACACCCATATTTAGAACATGGAAAAGGGCATGTTCCAAAATGTGTGCTCGTCTCATTAGACTTACAGAACTTAGGTGCCCCGTAGGATCATCTCTTTGATACCTCTTGTTTTGAACACTTCCAGATAGAACTCAGGGTAAATTTAATAAGACAATCTATACCCTTCAAACTTAGTGGTGTTCCTCATAACTTAAGTGAGCTAGAAAACAATAAGATTCTGCATCCAATTCCAACATCAACTATTCAAGCCTAGTTAATTACCGTAGCAACTACCGAATCCCTCACAATAGTCCTAGTATCATTTAATGCATAATAGTCCAAATTACCATTCAAGATGGAATACTGAATAAATCTTTTGATTGATGCCATACCGCTAATGCGCCGAAAACCTTCATCAGGAAGGACCCAGCTGCCTGAAGCTTGTCAAGGTTCTTTCCAGTCCTTGCAAGCAACCTAGTATCTTTTATCAGTGCATTTGACAAACAACTGTAGTTATTGATCAGTGCATTTTCTTTGATCATGATGAGAGGGAATGAAAAAGAGTATGTTGCTAAACAATTATTCAAAGACCTGCTTGCATCCCCAAGAATTCCAACCAAGATTTCTCTAGCATACACAGATGAATGGTAGTCATGGATGTCACATCCGAACTCATACTCACCGGAGTAGACTCGACGATGTGGTGGTGGTGGCGACGCACATCCTCTTCTCCTCCCTTCTCCTTCCTCCTCCCCACCTCTTCTCCTTCCTTCTTCCTGCTTCTTCTCGGGCCGGTGGCGGCTGGGGAGCCGGTGCCAGATCCCCTCCACCCCTCGGGCCGGTGGCGGCCGGGGAGCCGGGGGAGAGCCCGCGGCGGCCGGGGGAGGCCGGAGGAGCGAGAGGCACCATCACCCTCTCATCGAGGTGCTCGCCATGGGTGAGGATCCGGATCTGAAAGAAGAGAGATGGAGTCAAGTAAGGAAGATAGGAGAGAGAGGGGCAAGGGACCTCGGCCGGCCGCCGGGAGCTCGCCGCCGCGGGCCGCCGGACCTCGCCCGCCGACCGCGGGGGGACCTTGCCCGCCGCGGGGAAGCTCGCCGGTCGCGGGGGCGGGGCGCGTCGGCGGGGGGCGGGGCCGGGACGTGCCGGCGCCGGCGGGGGCGGGGGCGGGGCGGCGGGCGCAAGGGCGGGGCGGCGGGGGGCGGGGCCGCGCGTGAGCGAGGATAGGGTTCGTGGGGTGCGGTTGTTGGGCCGGGAGGGGGGTTTGTAGTTAGGATTTCATTTTAATTCTCTTCCCCGAGAGTCGCCGGTCCAACACTCGAGGAAGAATACCTCTTCCCCGAGTGCCTTCGTCCCCGCACTCGGGGAAGCATCTCTTCCCCCGAGTGTCAACAAAAACACACGGGGAAATAATTTTATTTTTTAGTTTTTTTCTTCATTTTTTGAGGCCTTCCAACATTATTTAAAACTCATTTCTCAAATTTGCCTAATTTTGAATTTTCTTAATATATTTTGTTAGTTTTTTTGTTTTCTCGAATTTTTGTGCACACTTCAAAATCGAGCTGAGGTGCATTAAATAATATAATTTGGTAATTAAAAAAAATTAATTTCGAGATAGTTGGTGTATATTGAGGCCTTATCCACGAACTCACATTAAATATTGACCATCTTGTTGTCGTAACATGACGAACAACATACGGGAAAAGTGTTTCTAAATTACAGAAAATCCGGACGAAGTCCGAAAATCACGAACCTTGTCGGGGAGTTGTGTTATCACATGTATAGGTTGTGTGCAAGAATAGAGAAGATTTTGAGCAAGCTGCGACGTCTGGTGCCTAAAACCCAGACATCTCCAGGTGTGTTATCATATTGATCACATGTGGAGATGTATAGGTTTTAGGCACCAGACGTGGCAACTTGATTGAAATCTTCTCAATTGTTGCACACAACCTCTACATGTGATAGCAAGACGCCACCGACAAGTTTCGTGATTTTCGGACTTTGTCCGGATTTTCCGTAATTTAGAAACACTTTTTCCGTAAGTTGTTCGTCATGTCACGGCAACAAGATGCTCGACATTTCATGTGAGTTTTCGGATACGGACTCAATATACACCAAATATCATGAATATCATTTTTTGAATCGCCAAATTATATGATTTCGTGTACGTGCAGTTCAAATTTGAAGTGTCCTCAAAAATTCGAGAAAACAAAAAAAACTAAGAAATATAAAATTTCAAAATTGAACCAAACTTGAGGAAAAAGTTTTAAATAATGTGGCAAGGCATCACCAAAAAATGGAGCAATAAAACTAAAAAAATAAAACTCGGGCACTCGCGGAAGACATATGGATGTGATCACTACGATAACACATGTGGAGATGTTTCGGTTTTTTCATCCAACATTGTCACTTGCTCGAAATCTTCTCAATTTTGTTACACAACCTCTACATGCCATAACATGACATCCAGACAAGTTTCATGATTTTCGGACTTCGTTCGAATTTTATATAATTTACAAATACTTTTCCCGCAAGTTGTTGGTCATGATACGGAAACAAGATGCTCAAAATTTTATGTGAGTTCCTAGATAGGACCTAAAAATACATCAATTATAATGAATATCATTTTTTGAATGAAGAAATCCCATTACTTCATGTACCTGCAGTTCAAATTTGAAGTACGTAAAAAAATCAACGAAAAGAAAAAACTAATGAAATATTCCAAAATAATTTAAAATTACCTCAATTTTGAACAAGAAGTTTTAAATAATGTGGGGTGGCCTCACAAAAAAAATTGGGGCGAAAAAACTAAAAAAAGAAAAATTATTCCCCGAGTGCCTTCCCCTAGCACTCGGGGAAGAGCCCCTTCCCCGAGTGCTAGGGGAAGGCACTCGGGGAAGAGGCTTTCTTCCCCGAGTGCTATGGGATGGCACTCGGGGAAGAGTGTTTTTAACGTAGCTCCGTCCACTTCCGCCGTTAAGTACCAATTTTCGTCCGCGAGTGCCTCTCTTCCGCGAGTGTCTCTCTTCCCCGAGTGCCATGGACCCTATGGCACTCGGGGAAGCCTCTCTTCCCCGAGTGTTTTTCTTCCCCGAGTGCAATACTCGAGGAAGAGGCTCTTCCCCGAGTGCCCGATTTTTGGCACTGCGGGAAGCAATGGACACCGGGGAAATGTCCATTCTCCCGTAGTGTCCGCAACCATGAACCTTATTACCATATATTCCGCTAGCTTCATGTCAAAATAATCATGCCCTAGTTGAGTTGGCTACTCGGCAGTTGCTGCCTCATCGTCCCATTCCTATGCACTGTGTCATCGGAGCTGTTTAAATGGGCAAATTTGCGCATATAAATAGTATTGGTGTTGGAATAGGGCTTTTTGTGAAAGATGTATGATAGGTGAGTGCCACTTTTGATCCTGTTTTGCACATAAACACCTCAATATTTAAATATGTTACCATGATATTGCTTATGTACCATAGGTATTAATATATTTTGATATAAACAGGTCAAAGTTGTTTCTTGAGAAGCACAAAGAACACTTATTTAGGGACGGAGGGAGTAGAAATTAAAAGCATAATGTATGAGTTAAAACGAAAGGCAAGTGTGTGTGTAAATATATGTGCCTCTCACCTCCTTGCTCTCTCTCTCTCTCTCTCTCTCGAGTGTGTGCATCAGACTTCCACGAAAAATTGGAGTCAAAGTAGATGTTTTGGGTCCTGCATTTTGTGGAGGAAGACAACCCTTTGCATAGAAATGGAAAGACCCATTCCATTGTTCCAAACACCATGTGACGTCACCAAAGTAACGGAATTGTGTTCCTTTAAGATATTCTTGTGGCAATCCCGTGTACCAGATGGACTCTAAATCAAGTTAAATAACTATATGCCTACTTTTATTTTTTCCCTAGGGTTTAATAATTTTATAAAGCATTCAAGAACATAAAAGAACTCCTAAAATTAGTACACTATTTTTTTGGATATTTCTACATATTATAATTAATTTAATAATAAATCATAATTAAAAACTAATTCTAAAACCTATAAGGAATTTTTCCTAGAAAACTCGCTAGGAAAAATATTTTCTAACCCACTCCCGCTTTACCAACAGCCCGGTCTATTTAGGTTTGGCAAAAAAAAATTGGTGAAAAGTTTTTACGATTTTTTTCAACACAAATATTTTTGTGAGTAATACAAACTGAGCATTAAATATGAATTAATTGTAAAATTAATTACATGACTGTACGAAAAATCGTGAGATAAATCTATTAAGCTCAACTAATCTGCCATTAAAGATTGTTTATTGTAGCACGACATTGTCTAATCATGACATAATTAGATTCATTAGTATCATCTCACATTTATATCGGGACTAGGATTGTGCCCGTGCGTTGCTACGGGCTGACATTCTAATATTATAAATTAATTCATTAGACAATGTAAATAAAAAAATTAATATTTAGACAATGCAAATAAAATTTAATGATGTTCTTTTTTATAAAAATATGATTGTTTGGTATATATTGCACACATCTAACTTTATTCATGAAGCATAGATGACATCTCATATTCATCCATATTGAGCACACAATTCGAATATATTATGGGGAGTCATCCATTGGATTATATCTAGGGTTCACCATTACTATTGAATCTTTATGTAGAGTGTTGCGACGTAATTCTCGGCTCGCTTTATATTGCTCTCTCTTCGCCTCCTTTTGTTCGGGCTTCATGTTACGGGCATTTTGACGGTTACGTATTGCTTGTCTCTCGCTTAGGTGTCATATTTGCATACCTTGCCCTATCTCTTGCACGCCTCGATTCAATTTGCTCCGTCGTTAATTCTAGTCTCTTTTCATCAAAAGCAACATTTTCACCATTTTCACCTAAAAATGGTGGGCTCCAATCAGATTCCCTAATGATTAAATAATAAAGTTGTTTCAAGTATTAAAAATTAATTATCATACCTAGTAATTCGTTGTGTCCAACTTCAACATTAGCATGTGCAGCTTTACTTCGTCGATAATTTTCACGTCGTTTCTTCAGTAATTCTTCCTTCTTTTGGATAGGCATTAGCTTGTATCTGTTCCTATCCCGCCGCCTTCTCCATTCTCTCGGTTCTAGATGTGGTGGAATGTCATTTGAAGACCTTGATCCTTCAACATCATCGCCACCTAAAATAAAAGGCATAAATGTAATTGCATTGAATTAAATGATACATTTGAACATAGCTTACCATTATCACTTAGGCTGGTAGTATTGAACGGATCATTGATTGGGGTGCCGCTGTCAAGTCCTTTTGAAGATACCATGGATTCTTCTATAGCTGGTCCAGGATCACTGAATTCCCACCCGTTCATCCCTTTGTGGCAAAGAGAGCGCCTTGAATTATATTGACTGATGGTAAAAAAGAAGATACATGGGATGAGATTTTACAATAAAGACTGATACAATTAAGCGTGCATTAATGTACATGAAATCTATCTTATTTTAGAATTTGTTTTACAATAGAGAATTTCTGGAGGGCATGTTTCTTTCTGTTCATGTACTACTTAATTTTTATGGAGCAAGGGAAAGCTAAACAAAACGAAATCTCAGTATATAATTAAACATGCTTTGGGAAAAATAAAAGAGCCGATCTTGCACTGAGCATACTACTCCGTCCTAATCAGGAAAATACTGATATGAGATTAACAAACATGTTACACAACCGGAAAAGTAGAGTTTAAATTCGGAGCTGCACATATTTAGAGCTCAATGAACTCATAACATCTGGGTGGGAAAATAATTAAGATGCTACATGATCAAAGGGCAATTACAAGCATATAGAGGTATCTACAGCTACTATTCCAAGGCTTTTGCCGCATACGCATATGCAAAGCCTTGACAGAACTGAATACATGCTACGGATGCTAAAAAGGATTATGTGAGCGTGCGCCCCAAATGGATTGTGTGAGTGTGCGCTGGGAAGGGGGTGAGGCTATCAATTCAATTCAATAGAAGTGTTAGCAACATGCAGAACACTCAGAAGTCAAATCAAGCCCAAACAAGTACACATACCACAAGGAGCGGGTGTCTGCCCAGTGGCCTCACCCAGACCCCTGACCGTTCTGCGACGCGGAGGCGGCGGCACCCCGGGACAACCTCGTACATGCGAGATCGAGGCACTGGCGGCAGTTGAGAACGGGATTGGATCACTCTAATGCTTAGATCGGAAGCAGATTGAGGCGACTGCGGAGGCCACAGGGGTAGAGGCAGGTGCACACGGTGGAGGACCGAAGGAGAAAGAGCATCAGGAGACTACCAGGGCCGAGGTAATCGAGAATGGTGGCAGTGGTGGCGACGTGAGCACTGGCCCGCATCCGCGATGATCGTTGTTGGAGTTCTCGCACCACAGCCTCGCCGGTCGCCGGGCACAAATTAAGAGGACGGGGGACAGCGGCGACGTGGGAGGGAGAAGCGACGTCCAACAGGAGGATGGGTATCTGGGGACGATGGAGTGCAGCGGCGGTTTTGACCTTTTGGGGTATGGCCGCATGGTGAGGTCGAGCGGGAAGGTCGATCGGAGGGAGGGAGCGACGCGAGCGCATCGGATGGCAAAACGCGTTGCGGGCGGAAGCGCGCTGGGGCGGACGCACGACGTACCAAGCGGACCGACGGACGACGCGTGAAGAAGAACTTCATTCTTTTTAGGAGTAGAGATTATGAAATGGATTTTGTCATTAATCCATGTTTAATACTCCCAGGGCTTGCGAGCAGTTGTTGGCTGAGGTGCTTTACTTGAGCATGCAACCAGGTGAATGTCACAGGCCCAGGCGGTGGAACTTGAGTGGCGGCATGAGGCGGTGGAGTCACATATCGCAAGTAAGCAAAAGAGGCGGCAGACAGACTTGTTGATCATGCCTCATCTCTTCCCCATGGAAGTAATCTTGGCGGAGGAGATCAGCTTCCTCAAGAACGACAAGACGATGTGCTTCCAGAGCCTCAAGAAGTACCCACTGAAGATGATGCTGCACAGGCACTGTGCTTCCTCTGGAGCGACGTGGTCAAAGCAGCGGTGGAGGCGGCTTCCAAGCCCAAGGCTCAGCATCCTGATGATATTGAAGATGTGGTGAATGAAGGCCTGGAGGTTGATCCAGACACCGGACCGCGCCACGAAAAAATTCCAGTCGCTGAAGCCCCTGTGCGTTAGATTTATGCACAGCTGGGGCTTGAAGACAACCCAGAGGATCACATAGTGCCACATGAGCCAATCATTGAAGACCCGGCTCCTCTGCGTAGCACCGCGAAGTACTCTGCGGCAAGCACAAGTACTTAATCCACGGTTGAACACTTGATACCGTATGACGACTCTTGCCTGGATGAGGATAACTTGCAGGCGCATGCCGAGATGTTCCGCAACATAGAGAAACTCTTCACGGTAAATTGTAGTCTCTTGTAGAGTACTTTTCAGCCAAAGATATCTTGTATGTGACTCTTAAGTTGTTTTCGCTCTTGCAGGAAGTAGTCAAGCAGTCGAAACGCAAGACTCGCCTGCTCGAGCAACATGCGGTGGACATCGAGGAAGTCGTGCAGCTTAGAGAACAACTGAAGGAGCAAAAAGCCCTGTCTCTTGAAGCTGCAAGAGAAACTTGATGGAAATACCACCGAGTACCACAACGAAATCCAGAAGCTGACACCCAGAAGGATGACGTTATCGATAAGAACAAGTCTTTGCGCCAGAAGAATAAAGGTAATCTCCCTTTCTGAATTCATCATTGAGTACTTTTTCCATGCACACTGCCATCTAATAAGTAGTCTTGATCTTCTGCAGAGCTAACTCAAGAAGTTGATAAGTTCAAGAACAAGGTGCTAGACTGGCAGCTGGCTTATAATTGTGAAGAAGCAACACACATGGATCTTGAAGCCGATTATAATAAGGTGCGGTGCTTCGAACTTGAGCGTGAGATGGAGATTCGCATTGCCGGCTGGAATGACTTGTTGACATGTATGCAGTCGCTCAAGTTGAAGATTGAAGAATCAGAGGGCCTGCACGTAGAATTGAAAGCCTTGACAGAAGCAGCCGAGCTAGTGGAAAATCTCTTCGAGCCCAGGGTTGTTGGAGTTCAGCCTCGTCCACTTGTGGAGAGGTTGAAAGACACACCGAAGAAGATTCTGGAGTATGCTCAGAGGCTGGCTTGCATGATCCCGAATCAAGTTTTGAGCTTCATTAAGTCTTTCTACGGAGAAGCGGATCTCACAGTCATCATGAACGGACGATCTGGAGATTGCACCGGCGACAGGCTCAATGAGTTGATGCAACAGACTTCTCCAATCGCGGAAGCAGTCTCGTTCATTGAACTCCGATAGATTTAGCTGTAGAGCAAAACACTAGGGAAAAACAAGTGTAATCCTAAACAAGTGTTTATGTAATATAATTGAAAACTTGAGTACGTCAATTATCTGGATCCCTTGTATGCTTATGTGTGTGCCAAGTACTCGAGTGGATGATGAGTGTATGGCTGCAAAAAGAGATACGATACATGAGTAGAAGTACTCAAGTGTAGATATGTTCCGAAAAAAGTTAGCTTAATCACGACGAGTTGAACACCTTAGCGTAAAAGAAGGCTTTGTCGTCAAATAAGCTAAGGGCAGTAACAAGTCGATATACAATAGCAGCTTTTTACTAAACACATTGTACAAAGTTTATAATGTCTTAAGTACCTCTGATGCTATAAGCCTAGTAAGAGAGTACTCGAAAGGAACTTATTCACAACAAGTTGAACACCTTAGTTGTAGCAGCGTAAAAGAAGGCTTTGTTGTGAATAAGCAAAAGACAGTAACAAATCGATATGCATGATAACAACTTTATTACTAAATACATTGTACAAAGTTTACAATGACTTACGTACCTCTGAGGCTATGAGCCTAGTGAGAGAGTACTCACAAGGATGTTCCGAAGAACGAGTAAGACCATAGGGGACAGTGTGATGAACTCATCCTTGCTGTAGCAGCAACTTGTATGAGAGTTCCGCTGAGACCCTACCAGAAGGGTGTTACTCTAGGTCCAAGCCTCTTATTAGAAATAGAGACATGGACAACATGTGCCACTTATTGCTCTATACGACACATAGTCGTCTAGAGATAGTTGTCATGACTCCCTACGAGGTCGCAGAATGAGACTACCTGGATAGGATTATCATGATCCCCTATGAGAGATCGCAGCTGAAGCCACGAGTAGATACAACCAAAACTGTCTGGAGAGGGTTGTTGAGACCCCCTACGAGTAGTGACAAATGTAGTTGTCTATTGAGTGGTTGCAACCAAAGCTGCTTGGAGAGAATCATTGAGACCCCCTATGGGTAGAAGTGACAAAGCTGGTCGATGTTCCAAGAGTTGTCGACTTCCTCACCTTCAAGAGTTTGGAGACGATACGAGCCTGGACCGGTAACCTTCGCAACAGAGAAAGGACCTTCCCATGGCGAGTTGAGTTTGTGTAGCCCTGCCGTGTTCTAGATACGACGGAGGACTAAGTCACCAACATTAAAGGATCGTTCCTTAACGTTGTGGTCGTGATAGTGACGAATCTTCTCAAGATATCGAGCTGATTGAACAAGTGCGTTACAACGAGCTTCCTCGAGACTGTTGACATCCGTCCGTCTTGTTTCTTCAGCTACACATTCTTCGTACTGATCAACCGTCGGAGAACGCCACATGACATCGGTAGGCAAGACGACTTCAGAGCCGTAGACCAGGAAATAGGGTGACGCCCTGTGGAGGTAGTAGGCTGAGTGTGTAGCCCCTAGAGTGCATTGGGTAGTTCCTTGATCCACTTGCCGCCCTTAGTATTTGCAGCATCGTACAATCGCTTTTTGAGAGCATCGACTACCATCCCATTGGCGCGTTCTACTTGGTCGTTGGCACGTGGATGGGCGACGGAGACGTATCGGACGCCAATTCCACTGTTCTCATAGTACTTCCAAAACTGGTGATTGTTGAAATTCGAACCCAGGTCTGTGATGATGCGATTAGGAAACCCATAGCGATGTACAATTTCATCCAAGAAGTCGAGGACTCTATCAGCCTTGGGGCAGGTAACAGGCTTGACCTCAATCCACTTGGTAAACTTGTCGTTAGCCACCAGAACTCTATTGAATCCTTCTGGCGCATTTGGGAGAGGACCAATCATATCCAGCCCCCAGCAAGCGAAAGGCCAAGTTGGTGGAATCGTGATGAGTTTGTAGGCTGGAACGTGTTGTTGCTTGGCGAAGAATTGACATCCATGTCACTTCTTGACTAGTTCCTCTGCATCAGCAAGAGATGTAGGTCAGTAGAAAGCACGTCTGAACACTTTTCCCACCAAGGTGCGGGAAGAAGAATGATTGCCACAGATTTCTTTGTGTGTCTCCTCCAAGATTTCCTTCCCTTCTTCGCGAGAAACGCATTTCATGAGTACATCAAAACTTGTGCCTCGCTTGTAGAGTTGATCTCCGACTAAATCATAATCCTTGACACGGCATGAGATGCGCTCGGCTTCTGACTTGTCTTCAAGAATCAACTGATGCTTGATGTAGTCGATGAAAGGAGTTCTCCAGTCCACATCAATCATAAGCACTTCTCAATTAGGTTGAACTGAAGTAGTCGTAGGTGCAGATGATTGCTCCGGTATTGATGGTTTGTGGAGTTCATGGACAAAGATTCCAGCTGGCACTTGAGCTCGTGTAGATCCCAGCTTCGACAAGACATCCGCAGCAACATTGTTGTCACGAATAACATGATGGAACTCAAGACTATGAAGTTTGTTCTCAAATTTGTGTACCTCCTGACAGTACGCATCCATGTTCTCAGCATTTCGATCCCAAGAATCGTTGACTTTATTGATGACCACCAAAGAATCTCCATAAACAAGTAGTCGTGTGATGCCAAGAGAGACTGCAAGGCGAAGGCCATGCATTAGAGCTTCATATTCAGCTTCATTGTTTGAGACCTTCCAGAAGATCTGCAAAACATATTTGAGTTGCTTGCCCTTGGGGGAAAATAAAATTATCCCGACACCAGCGGCTTCCAACTTGAGGGAACCGTCAAAGGACATGACCCAATGTTCTGGACGCTCAATTGGAGCTGGGACATGATTTACCCGCCACTCAGCCATGAAGTCAACCAAGGCTTGAGACTTGATAGCAGTGCGAGACTTGAACTCGAGCGATAGAGCACCAAGCTCTACAGCCCATTTAGAAATCCTTCCTGTGGAATCCCGGTTGTGCAATATCTCACCAAGCGGGTAGCTAGTAACCATAGAAATCTTGTACTCGTCGAAGTAGTGGCGGAGCTTCCGTGAAGTAATCAGAACTGCATAGAGTAGCTTCTGAACCGGAGGGTAGCGAGCCTTGGATTCTAAAAGTACTTCACTAACAAAGTAAACCAGCCTCTCGATAGGGTAGTGTTGGGGGGGTACCCGAAAAATTCGGAATACTACCCAAACACGGGTGAAAGTTCAAGACACGTTCAACGGCACGGTTAGGGCGCAAAGAGACCGAAACCCCTCCCGTCAATAGCACAAGTCCCAAAAAAGTCCGAATCCGTTTACACGTGCCCTTGCGCCCCCTTTTATAGGGAGATGAAGGGACTTTTACATACCGAAAACACCCCCGGCCCTCGAGAGAATATTCCTAGTGTGAACGCATACATGATTGTCTTTTCCACCTTCTCACATTTACAAGTCCGCCACTAGTTCACACTCGAAACCCGGACTTTTTGGGACTACAACTCGACTTTGCTTCTCCCGTGATTCGTGAATGTCTTCGCCCGAAATCCCCGAATTAGGTCTTCATCGGATTCCCGAATCGGCAAATCTCCGAAGTTCGGACCATCAACGAGTTGAGATTCGGGCTTCCGCGTGTTCATGACTCGCCTCTTCACCGAATCAAGGTTCCCGAACTCGCACATTCGCGAATTCGAGACTTCGCATCCCGGACTTCCTAGATTCACGAATTCCCCGCTCCCCGAAAAACATACTTTGATAATTCCGTTAGACTCGACGTTTCGAGGGTGACGGGTTTTCCTAAATTCCCCAACGGTAGCCATGGCCTTCCTCCTGCCGTTCAATGACAATAGCAGTGCTGACAACATTAGCAGTCGCAATGATGTAGAGCAAGAGCTCATCATTGGGCAGAGGAGCTGTAAGGACTGGAGGCTTGGATAAGAACTCCTTGAGCTGAGAAAGAGCTTGATCAGCTTCAGTTGTCCATGTAAATTTCTCCTGCTGCTTGAGTAACTTGAAGAAAGGTAGACCACGTTCTCCAAGTCGCGAGATGAAGCGATTGAGTGACTCCATACAACCAGTAAGCTTCTGGCATCTTTGATAGTAGTCGGAGCTTGCATGTTGGAGATGGTGGTAATCTTCTCGGGGTTTGCTTCGATGTCACGATGGCTGATGATGAACCCGAGTAGTTTTCCTGATGATACGCCAAAGATGCATTTATTAGGGTTGAGCTTTCATTGGTACTCCCTGTTTGAGGAGAAAAATCACATCGGGATTTCTCTGCCTGGAAAAGTAACTGTGGGCGTGACAGTGTACTAAGTACACAAAAGAAAGAGAGGAACAAGTACTTTATTAATCTTTATAGAAAAATAAATACAAGTCCATGTACATATTGTAGCGAACATGGCCTCACATGCCATTAGTTCGAAGTTTGATTTTGGTGATTCATGACAACATGATCATTGGGACTAATCCTATTGTTTTAGCATGTCTTTGTAGACACTTCTAGGTCCCAAGGATGCAAGAAAACCATATGCCAAATTGAGAAGATAGTCTATTTTTCAAGGGTCAAAACCGAGTAAGAAAAGGAAAAGAGAAGACACCGTCGGATGAACCGACGGTCCCTCAAATACAAGCGTCGGTGCAATCGTCGGACGAGTTGGTGCACAGGGTCAAACCCTAGGTACCGTCGGATGAACCGACGGTCCATTTTTTAGTAGCGTCGGACGAGTTGCAGAGGAAGAGCAAGGAAGGCCGTAGCACCGGATGATCCGACGGTCTGAGTGAGGACCCCGTCGGTCTATCCGACGCTCGCCTTGAATTCATACGAGAGACGCGCCAAGACAAAGCCTTCAAGCACCGGATGATCCGATGCCTTGGTTAAGGCATAGCATTGGTCTATCCGACGGTCCGTTGGAAGCTAACGATGCGACACCGGACGCGAGGCCTTCAAAGACGCGGATGATCCGACGTGGCGTCGGAGCATAGCGTCGGAGCAGCTTGTGTCGAGAGAACCTCAACGGCTACGTGACGTGGGAGGGGCACGGATGAACCGACGCCCCGGAAAAGCATAGCGTCGGATCATCCGACGGTACCTTTTCGGTGGACGTTAGCCAACGGCTAGTTTGATGCCTTGGGCTATTTATACCCCCTCCACTCACTAATTTGAGGTTGTTGGATTGTGTGGAAGTGCGAGAGGAGTTCAAGACACATTCAAGATCATATCCAATCCATCCAAGTGCTTAATTGCTCACCTTAGGCTAGTGCATGCTTTGTGTATGTGCTTAGTGCTAGGCTTAGCTTAGAGCTGAGTGAGTGCAAGGTTGTGCCAACCTTGTGAGGTGATTCTTGAGTAAATCCAGTTGTACAAGGTTCGCCGGAAGCCTTGGGGCCTAAGTGGCTCACCGGCAATCGTCATCGACCCTCCGTCTTGGTGTGGAGCGGCGAGGACACTTTGTGCGGGGGACGTGGAGACCCCCTTCCTTGGTGGAGAAGCTCCTTAGTGGAGGCGGCATCAAGGTGACCAAGGGAGCTTGACAAGTGCCTAAGTGGCTAGCCTTTGTGGCAAGTCAAGTTGGTGCTCTTGGGAGAGACTTGGTGACCGGGAAGCAATACTCTTGTGTGAGTGCTTCAACAACGTGGACTAGGGGTGGCTTAGTGCCTACCGATACCACGGGATAAATCGCGTGTCAAGAGTTTGCTTTCTCTCATCCCCTTTACGTTTCCGCATTTACTCTCTTGCAATCTTTGCTTGCCTCTACATTCCTAGAGTAGTATCATGCTAGGATTGGCTATAGGTTGCAAACCTTCTTTTGGGATGGGAGTTTCACACTAGAACAACCGTAGTTGCATATATAGATAGTATGTTCTAGTTTACCTTTGCGCAAAATTAGTGAAGCCATAGGTTAAGGTTTTTAGTTGCCTAATTCACCCCCTCCCCCTCTTAGGCTAACGGGTATCCGATTCCTTACAAGTGGTATCAGAGCCGGTACTCACTTCCTTCACAAGGAAACACCAATTCGATTGGTAAATTGTGAAAACCGGCTCATTGGAACGGTTAGGCTTCACCGCCTAGTGAGTTGCTCTTTAGAGGGATGAAAGGGGTGGATACCTTAGGTTTGGCTCCACATTTCGATGGCACGGGCTATCCTCGGTGGAAGGTTCTCATGGAGGCCTATCTCCAAGCAAGGGACCTTGATGTTTGGAGGGTCACCGATGAGGGCATGAAAATTGGTACTAGAAATGAAAAGCAATTTGATGTGATTGCTAAGAGTATCATTTTGTCCTCACTAGATGTAGGTGTTTTCAATAGAGTTTATACTTGTGAAAATGCTCATGAGCTATGGAAAACCATCAAGGAGCAAAATGAGGGTTCAAAAGAAGTTGCTAATGAACGCTACGATTGTCTCCTTGAGGAATTCAATAGCTTCAAGCAACTTGCTAATGAAAATGTTGAATCTATGTACTCACGCCTAAATGTGCTTGTCAATGATATTAATGCCTTAGGTGTGAAGGACATTTTGAACATCAACCACAAGATCCTTCAAAGTCTCCGAAAGCCCGACTATGACTTGGTGAAAGCAATCATCTACGAGAAGAAGCTCGAAGATTTGAAGCCATCGCATATCTTGAGCAAGATCATGGCACATGAGCTTCAACTCATGCCCAAGTCAAAGAAGGCGCCCCAAGAAAAGCCCCAAGAACCATCCTCTCCAACTACAAGCCATGCTCTCTCAAGCCGACAAGAGAAAATGTTGAGTAGGATGGCTACTCATGGAAGCTCAAGCGAAGATGATGGTGATGATGGTGACGATGGAGATTCCTCAAGTGATGAAGAGGTTGAATCCATGGTGGTCGAGTACGTGAAGAAGATCTTCAAGTATGTGAAGAAAGTCAACATGTACGGCTACAACATCCACTTGAGAGAAGGGCGTCATCATCAACACATCAAGTTCACCAAGATCAAGCACAAGCCCAAGAAGAAGGTGGTCAAGGAGAGAAGACCAAGGCAAGAAGCAACCTTCGCCATCCGCGAGTGGACAAGTGGTGGATCAAGTTCTTCTAGCTCAAGCGATGAATCAAGAAAGAACTTCACCACCCGCTTCATGCAAGGTCCTTCATCATCACACATGTGCCTTATGGCCAAAGGTATGGAAAGCAATGTAAGTGATGACGAATCCGACACCACCTCTCTCAATGATCTTGTTGAGCTAATCCATGAGCAAAAAGAAATGCTTGAACAACAAGCTAATGAAATTAAAGAACTCAATGCTCTCAATAATCTTAGTGACACCCTTGCTACAAATTATGAACATTTGTTGTGCAAATTTAAATTGCTTAGCAAGGAGTGTGATGAGCTAAAATCTAAGCTTGAGAGCAATTAGACTAAAACAAGTAATTCCTTTGAGCTTGATGAAACATCTATCCCTTGTGCAATTCCTATCTCCAAGGTATATGCTTCAACTTCTTGCATTGATTTAATTGATGAATCCTGCTCACCATCTTGCCATGAGAATGTTGTTGTAGAATCATGTGATTATCTCATCGGCAAGGAAAATGATGAGCTCAAGCAAGAAGTGAAATGGCTCCGAGAGAGGTTGGCAAACTTGATGGGCAAGGGCAAGAACGATGAAGAACAAGTGGACATCTCTCAAGACATGAAGAGCCAAGTCCAACCTTGTCACACCCTGAAATTTCCAATTTCAGGATGTGAATAGAAAGAATAATTAAATAACGATTTTCTCACAATTTTAAAATTTTTCCTACATTTATTTTCTTTACAGGGAATATAGTATAGGAAAAATCCTTTGTTTGATTTTCTAAATTAAATAAAAAGTTATGTGTGTTGCATTCATGCCGATGCATCTAGTGGTTCTTGAGTGCAAAAGGTTTCAAAAATGCGTTTAGGAGCTGTCCAAAACTCTCCCGAGAATTTTCCGGATTTTTCTGGAGTTTATTCTCATTTTCCTTGAGCTATTTCTATTTATTAGAATGTTCTAACATCTTTTTCATGAGCACCAAATGCTTCATTTGGATTGTTCATGTCATAAGCTATCTCTAGGAATTTTCCTGGAATTTTTGTGATTTTCTGGGTATTTTTCGTGCCTCTAAACATTTTCTGGGCATTTCCTGGATTTGTTCTTGCACTGAAAAATATTTCGAAAAAAAAACAAAACCTATCTACCGGATTGGGCCGAGCCCGAGGCTCGACCCAACCCTCCCGCGCCTGGCCCGCCAGGCCCATCTGAGCCCGACCCGGCGGGCGCCCGAGGCCGCGCCGCCGCCGGTCTTTGACCTGGGCGTGCGTGCTCGGGGGCACCCGGGGCCCCGCGCCTATATAAGGCGGGCACCCCGAGCCCCCTCGCGCGCCCCTGCTGCCCTCCCGGCCCGCGCCGCCGCCCGCGCGACGCCGCCGCCGCCACCCTACCGAGCTCGCCGCCGGCGTTGACCGCGAGCGCCGGCCGCTCCCGTTCCTCTCCAACCCCGGTGAGCACTCAATCTTGGTCCCCTCGGTCCCCTCTTCGTTTTTCCCTAGGCGCCCGAGCCCCTAGCCGCCCGGAGTGCCGGCGTCCATGGCCACCAGACCCGCCGGTTTCCCTGCCCCTGTTCGGTCTAGAGGTAGAAGATGAGTTGGCAGATTTGCAAATAGATCCCTGTGTAGTCCTTTAATCTTTCTAAGTTCTTTTATGTCTTGCAAGTTTCCTGGAAAACCCCCTACGAAAATCCCACCTTTCACACATAAAGCCCACCTAAGCCCTTTTACAGATCTAACCCCGAGTTTTATCAGTTTCGCGAGCACTGTTTGATGTGTCTCGGGTTTCTTCTCAGCTAGCCCCTGAAATCTATAGTTAATCGCAACTAGGTCCTTTCAATCTTGTTTTGCTCATATCTTTTTCGTTTTAGCTCCGATTTAATCCGTTCAAGTTGCGTTAGGTCCATAATAATGTAAAGCACGCATTAGTGGTGTGTTTTCACCATGTTTTGTTTCTGAAAATAAAATTAATATTAATTTTGATTAATGACTAGTTATACATGTCTTTTCCAAGTAAAAGCTATATAGATTTATATACCGTTTTCATAAGCAAATTTAATTTGATTAATGTTTCTATCACATGTTTTTATATATAAAAGTTAATTAGATCTTTTACTCGGTTTTCCACAAGTCAAATATTAATTTGCTTAATGATTAATTAACTTTTATAATTAAAAGTTGATTAGGCTTTTACTCCGGCTTTATAAATAAATGTTAATCTTGATTAATACCAATTTAATACTGTTTTTGATAATAATATGATGAACTCGAATTACAAAGTTTCGTTTAGATTGTTCATATAGTTTAGTTTTTCTAAATTAAATGTTTAATCGGCTTAATCAATATATGAATCTTTATTAATAAAACTTGACTAGTTCTTTACACCGGTTTCGTAAATAAAGTTTAATATTGAATTAATGTCAACATAGGGTATTTTATTTCTGAAATATCCTTTATATTTGTTTTGTTAATTAAAATGAACTTAGCTCATAGCCTTGCTCTCTCATGTATGCAAAACATTCGTTAGACGTTCTTTTCTCAGCTCAATCTAAGTGTAATCTTTCCAGTTCATGCTCAATCTTTCATAACTATCTCTTTAAAGCTAACCAAGCCTTTCTTCCTCTAAGCACGTTTTGTGTTCTTTAGTGATCCATCTAATCGATCCTATCCTTTAGCGCGTTCTTTTGAAGTTTTCTTTTGATTGGTGCTTTGTTCTTAGTATGCCTGTTTGTTGCTTTGTGTATGTTTGTGCCCGATGATTGATGCGTTTAGAGTGAACGCCGTTCGAGAAGCTTTGAAGAGCAAGAGGTTGAAGATATTCTGAGCAACGACATTACTTTGGTTAAAGGCAAGTGTGTCCTTGATATTTGTCCCAATAACTATGATTAATCACTTTGCATTGCTTTGCATTAATATTGATGGGTCCTATTAAGTTTAACCTAGTCTTTGATTGTCATTCCTTGTCAACCTGGGTTTATCTTTATGTTGGGTAGCTATGCTTAGTTGCTATACCTGGGTTATGGTGGTTTTAATGAACAATAATGATGGATCATGCTATACATTTATGTTATATCTTTGTTTGCTTAATACAAGGCCATATGCTTAATCGGAACATGGAGAACCACCCAGGAAAACCGTACAACCACAAGGCACATGGCTCTGCCTTGGCTGAATAACTAGAGACTTTAGTGTTGTAGCAACCTTACCTGAAAGGGACAAATGGGGAGGCGTTGACGGAGTATAGACTCGCTCTAGTAGGGAGTTGGGCTTTGCTAAGACATGGTACCTACTAGGGGACTTTATGCCCCGCTTCGTCCTGAAACCTAGTGGGTTGTTGCGCATTGGAGGATCTTCGTAAAGGCCTCGTAGCGTCCCTATGCAATCACACCTCGGTAGTGTGGTATGATGCTTGGCCAGCATCACATGGTTGGGTCCAAAACTCGTCGGGGGTTTTTACGCGACTTGTGGGTAAAGATGTACAACCTCTGCAGAGTGTAAAACTAATCGATTCGCCGTGCTCACGGTCAAGAGCGGCCTGGACCCTCACATGATAACTGAACTTGAAGATGAACTTAAACCGTGCTCTCTGGTTATGCTGGCCATATGCTTATGGCGTATTTCTTATCTTATGCTTAATGTGGGTCGGTATAAACTTATAGTTTATTAGTAATCAGGTGCTAATAAAACTTGATCAACTAAAATTGCTTAAATGCTTATAGCCCAGTCCACTATAAAGCCTTTGCATTCATTCTTTTCCCCACACTTGCTGAGTACGACAAGTGCTCACCCTTGCTATAAACATTGTTGCTCGAAAGAGGATGCTACTTTGAAGTCTTGTGAAGATGTTGCTTTGCGCTAGGCGTACGCAACCCCCGCCGATCGCCCGTGAAGTTGGGAGCCTTCGTTTCCAGGATTAAGCGTAAATCTCTGATAATCTTTCTTTTTCTTACGAGATACTGTTTCTGTATACACTTTTATGTCACTATATGCATGAAACTTGATCCTGGCATGCATATAGGTTTGCACTTGGTTTCCTTCGGAAAATCGGGTGTGACAAACCTTCTCAAGATAACCGTGATCCCATGGTGAAGAAGCTTGAGAAGGGTGCAACCGTGACTTTCTACAAGTGTCATGGAGAAGGGCACAAGTTCTACAAATGCCCTCAATTTGTTAAGAAGATGGACAAGGGCGCAAAGAAGAAATTGAAGCCCACCATCAAGAGCTCCCTCATCTACACCAAGCCCAACCGCAAGAACAAGACAAATAGCAACACCTACTTCATCAAGAAGAAAACAAATGGCAAGGTGGTTGCACACAAGGTTGGGAATATGAAGGAAGAGCGGGGTAGGAACCAACCCATTTGGGTGCCCAAGGAAGTCATCACCAACATGAAGGGGCCTCAAATGGTTTGGGTTCCAAAGGCTACTTGAAGGCCTTAAGAGTGGGGACTTGGGAGGCTTGGCACAAATAAGTTGCGGAAATTCATACCTACAAGCCAAGCTTGCAAATTGGACATGTGTTGCCCAAGTTCCCCGGTTGAGGTAATGGAAACTAGTACCTATCTCTTGCATCATTGTAGCTCCATTGCCTTGTTTAGGTTGCATTTGTTGCAATGTTTACATATGGTAGGTTGCTTGTGTCATGTGCTAACCCATGAGCAATCTACATGGTTTGATTAGTGTGTAGGAAAGCTACACTTGTTCTTTCATGGTGCATGTTTTCATATATATCTCTTTGCATCATGAGCAAGCTATAGGGTAAGCTTCCCTTTGTTGTCATAAACAATGTGCATACATTTGGTTGGTGATTCAAACACTAAATGCACACATTTAGGGGAGCTCATCCTATGGTTTGATTATGGGACTAACATTGTTTCAAGCTTATCTTATGTAGTCCCTTAGCGACGCGTTCCGGTGCGGTGTTTCATTCTAAGAGAATGTTATTTCACTCTCAATGTGATCTAACATTTCTACAAGAGTGAATATAGCAATATGAGCTTCATGCTATTGAGTCATGTCCTTGCGAGCTTATGTCTCTATATAAGTTCAAAGGCAATGTACTCATACATTCCTAATCCTTGTGGTACCCCAAGTGTCTTCTATTCAAGCCTCTTCCAAGTGGTGTCACCTAGTGATATCATTTCCAAGTGGCTCATCTCAATGTGGTGCCAACAAGGTAGAGAGGATCAACCCCCGGAGGTATGCAATGATCAAAAGACTACAAGTGATATCTACAAGTGGTAATGTAACAAGAAAAGGAAAAGAGAAGACACCGTCGGATGAACCGACGGTCCCTCAAATACAAGCGTCGGTGCAATCGTCGGACGAGTTGGTGCACAGGGTCAAACCCTAGGTACCGTCGGATGAACCGACGGTCCGTTTTTTAGTAGCGTCGGACAAGTTGCAGAGGAAGAGCAAGGAAGGCCGTAGCACCGGATGATCCGACGGTCTGAGTGAGGACCCCGTCGGTCTATCCGACGCTCGCCTTGAATTCATACGAGAGACGCACCAAGACGAAGCCTTCAGCACCGGATGATCCGATGCCTTGGTTAAGGCATAGCATCGGTCTATCCGACGGTCTGTTGGAAGCTAACAGTACCGACCTGGACGCGAGGCCTTCAGCACCGGATGATCCGACGTGGCGTCGGAGCATAGCGTCGGAGCAGTTGTGTCAGAGAACCTCAACGGCTACGTGACGTGGGAGGGGCACCGGATGAACCGACGCCCTGGAAAAGCATAGCGTCGGATCATCCGACGGTACCTTTTTCAGTGGACGTTAGCCAACGGCTAGTTTGATGCCTTGGGCTATTTATACCCCCTCCACTCACTCATTTGAGGTTGCTGGATTGTGTGGAAGTGCAGAGGAGTTCAAGACACATTCAAGATCATATCCAATCCATCCAAGTGCTTAATTGCTCACCTTAGGCTAGTGCATGCTTTGTGTATGTGCTTAGTGCTAGGCTTAGCTTAGAGCTGAGTGAGTGCAAGGTTGTGCCAACCTTGTGAGGTGATTCTTGAGTAAATCCAGTTGTACAAGGTTCGCCGGAAGCCTTGGGGCCTAAGTGGCTCACCGGCAATCGTCATCGACCCTCCGTCTTGGTGTGGAGTGGCGAGGACACTTTGTGCGGGGGACGTGGAGACCCCCTTCCTTGGTGGAGAAGCTCCTTAGTGGAGGCGGCATCAAGGTGACCAAGGGAGCTTGACAAGTGCCTAAGTGGCTAGCCTTTGTGGCAAGTCAAGTTGGTGCTCTTGGGAGAGACTTGGTGACCGGGAAGCAATACTCTTGTGTGAGTGCTTCAACAACGTGGACTAGGGGTGGCTTAGTGCCTACCGATACCACGGGATAAATCGTGTGTCAAGAGTTTGCTTCCTCTCATCCCCTTTACATTTCCGCATTTACTCTCTTGCGATCTTTGCTTGCCTCTACATTCCTAGAGTAGTATCATGCTAGGATTGGCTATAGGTTGCAAACCTTATTTTGGGATGGGAGTTTCACACTAGAACAACCGTAGTTGCACACATAGATAGTATGTTCTAGTTTACCTTTGCGCAAAATTAGTGAAGCCATAGGTTAAGGTTTTTAGTTGCCTAATTCACCCCTCCCCCTCTTAGGCTAACGGGCATCCGATTCCTTACACATATGTATGCGCCCCATGGCCTCCTGACGGTGATCTTGTCTTGGACGTTGTGATCTTCTGGTTCCTAGGGCCTCGCAAGGCTCCTAGTTAATTATCTCCGCAAGTCTGGCTTGCCGGACCTCCGATTCCGTCGTCGTGGTCGTCTTCACCGGTCTTCGCTATCTGTTCTCCATGCATGTGTGGTGTGGGTGTGGGTGTGGTGTCGGTGTCATCCATGGCCTCATCGGTCCATGAGCCTAGCGCAGCTGGGACATCAGCTCCGCCCACCCGCATCGTCTCGGCAACAAACAATGTGTAGTTGTAGTAGTGGTTGATCGCATGCATGAGTCGTTATTTGGAGGAGATCTCTCGAAAAGTCTTTAGTGCTCATTTCGGTCAACTCTCCGTTATCTTTCTTTGGTTGAGTGGGATGTACTTCCATGGTGCCCATTTTTCCAATTATGAAGCATGGCGAAGCGATCCTACTCACATTGGACCCAGTGCTTAGGTGGTTTGGCCAATAGTAGGGCAAGAAATTTTGAATGGTGATATAGGCGGGGGGTTCCGAGGAATCCAAATAACCTCTGGGTTTTTCAGATTTGGCGAGTATCCGGAATAACTAGTGAATTACAACTCTATTGTACGGTGTTGACGTAAAATCAGCACCTCACGCCAAGCACACAGCAAGCCGGATTAGCTAGCTTCACACATGTGACCCGGGCATTAGAATCCGGAAGCGTGCTAGTCAATTTTCCCTGAAACTGACAAATGATGAAAAAAGATTAGATAAAACATGGAACTTGCCGGGTGGTACCAGACAGTTCCGTATTTACGGCTATGAAGCCAATCTGAATGACATATAGCTACGAATAAGCTATCTGTCATCAACTTGAATATCATTCGGGAAACAATAATGAATAGAACACTGCCGAATGAATGACGTAAGCATGACGAAAGATCGGTCTTTGTTTAGATAACGTTACAACATATGACCATGACCGATTATCGAGGGTAAAGCATAATAGATAAATAAAAGTGAAGCATAATCATGAATTCTCAGTAAACAAGCATGCATAACCCAAAAGCACTAGTCTACCGCATGTCTAGGCGCCTTCAAACCCGTCGAACATGACATCAAGCGAGTTAATCCACGCATGATACAACTTGTTTGAAATCATACCACCAACCAAGAATAGATCAATCCACCGCATGATACAATCTATACATGGAAGGCTAAAAGCATACATTATTTAAAGCAAAACTCGTGAACACGTTTCAAATGTGAAGGGATTGCCGAATACAGCTGTACAGCCGAATCGGGTTCCGTGGAGAAGGAACAAACATTGAAAAGTCAACAAGCTTGAACCCGCAACACGTGACAATCTAGATTGATCTAAATTCGGCTATAGAGAGCACATGATCCGCTTGCTATGTCAAGCCAAAGATCTGAAAGTGTAACGCATGGATCACAAAAAAGATAGAGCCGAATCTAATCAATCTAAATTGGGCAAAAGAGTGTTACATGAATTAAACATAAAAGGTAAAATTCAAAGCAACACATGGTAACTCAATGAATCTATTAGATCTTGCCAAATCTAATAGAGCCGATAACTAGCTCCAAGCTAGATCTTAGCCTACCGCATGACTTATGATCCAACAAGGAAACCTTCTTGAACCAAGCTTAAATCCACCGCATGATACTAAGCATGGTAACAAGACTATTTGCATCAAGGTCTAAATCCACCGCATGATACTAGACATAATACAAGGTTGCCGGTACTTACAGAGGTCGACGGATCGATGGCTCCTCTCGAAGAACTCGACGACACGACTAGAAGGACTCGAAAGTTGGCACAGGGCCGGTTTGTTGTGAAAATTGTTCGATCCCTATTACAAACACTAAGGGTTTATATTTATACCCTGTCTCTAACACGACTCCTAGTCGACCACGATTACAATGTTTACTGCCTAAAACAAACAACATGACGTCATGTCGGTTTCGTATCCACCATCAACTCGTCTCTTTCTTTATATCCGGTCCACATCATCACACACTCCCGAACGTTTCCGCTTTCAACCGTGGAACAACTCTTTTGCCGAATGATGATGCACTCCCGACCGCAGATCTCCTGCCAAATGGTACTCCCCTGCCAAATTCGGCCCACATGTCAGTTTCTTCCAGTACCAATTTTTTTTTGTGTTAACATACGGCAATCCTCGCATGCACGAGTCGTTGCAGCCGCTCCTCCGGGTCTTGATCCCCAGAGGTCTTGACATCTCTCGTGACCTCCCTATAGTAGAGCGCATACATGCGCATGCACGTGCATGCGCGCGTAGCTGCATGATCTCCGAGATTACTGCTTGCTTCCGGGACCTGTACACCACACGTGGTGCGCCTGAGCGCCCGTGGTCATCGACTACTTGACGTCGAAAGCGCCGGCACTTCCTTCAGTTCCTTGAGCTTCTGGCTTCACGTAGAGTACCTGCACTGCATGCACATATGCACGTACGTGTGTGGCTCCATGGAGCAATAATCTTGCCTGCTTCCTTCCTGTTGAACACCTCGCGTGAGTGCTGCGGCCATCAGCTTAATGTCGTCTTCGTGCTCCACAGCGGCGGCACTTGCTTAGCTTCTGGGTCTTGTGATCTCCGGGTCTGGACGTCCCTGGCTGGCCTGGCCTACATACACGCACGCACATGCATATAACGCGCACGTACGTGCATGGCTTAGCCTCTAGGGACTCCTCTTATTGCTCTTGCCCCTTGCAATGCACGTACTGCACGCACAACACACAGGGGACGACGCACGGGTGCACATACAAGGGCAAGACATCTTGCTTGCATGCTGGTGGTGAACATCGATCGATCTTCCGGCTGCTCGTGAGCGCCTGCAATCATCAGCATCAGCACGACACCGTCTTCATGTACGGTGCCGCCGACTCCATCCATTGGCTTCCGGCTTCCTGCGACGCCGTACGTCGGCCACGTACGGCCGCCGCTCTTCCGTCTTTACGATCCATATCTCCTCACGCGCTCCTCTACTCTGGCGATGCGACGAGCGGGCTGCCTGGCCGGTGGAGCGTGTGCATGATCCGGTGGAGGTGACGACTCGACGAGCCGGGCCTCAAGTCGCTGCTCTTTGTTTGACGATTTGATTGGTGCTTATCCAAACTAATTCCCTGTTCGCTTGGCTTATCGCCCACCAGCCGTAGCCAGCATTTCTCTCTCGGAACAAACAAGCCCACAAGCAACCACCGAAGATTTTCTCTCGAAGAAACCAAAGATGGCATCAAGACCACCTAACCGAACAGGCTGCAAAGTCTTATCTCCTGGCCGGCTTGCATGTTGTTTAGCTCCTGGACTTGCGGCGAGAGTTCTTGGGTCTCTCAGCAGCCAGCTGAACCTTCTAGACCCTTCTAAATGATGCCGCCGGCTGCCGCGTGGACCCGGCTGCATCTAGGCACGATGTCGATCATCAGAAGCTCAAGTATATGTGTGTGCGCTAGCCTCCTAAAGACATATGGGGACGTAGTGTATAAGAGTCCCATGCACGTACATGCACCTATATGGAGAGTTTGTTCTCTTCCTCTTGCATGGGCCAAAGCAATTTGCGATCGTCGTTGTGACTATCGGCCCAAGCAGTAATCGGGTATGATGTTGTTTGCTAGACTGTTCATCCAGATACGCGTGCACGTACGTACTCAGATACAATCCCGGCAAATACGTCTCGTATACCTCGTGCCGGACGCCTCGTGACGGCCGTCCTACGGAGACTTCATGTTAACGTGTTATAACCTCATCTTATTTTGTAGACGATGGTTCACGTACATACAGCTTGTATGCGCATAGAAACCGTGCAGCTTGTTAGCTTCTTTCTTGTCTTCTACTAGCAATTGTGCCCGTGCGTTGCAACGGGTGGAACAAAATACGCACACCCCTAGCCCTTCAAATTTTAGGTGTTATCTTAATTAGTATTATGATTCATTTTAATTATTTCTAAACAAACTTAAAATTTGTGTACAGATAGATCCATGAACATGAATCTTCCACAGGCTAGAACAACAAACAACCACGACAACGACGTGGTATTGGGAAAACATCACTGGTAGAGAGCGAGGCTTTTGTTCGAGCCTTTAGTCCCGGTTCAACTTTGGAGCTGGAACTAAAGGGGTTTTATCGATGTGGCCCAAAATAGCTGTGGGAGCTGCCCTCTTTTAGTCTCGGTTGCAAATAACAACCGAGACTAAAGAAGGGCACCAGACTAATAAAAAATTGGCTTGAATCTTTAGTCTCGGGTGGTGTTTCCACCCGGGACTAAAGGGTCCCCCTTTGTCTCGGTTCCAACCGAGACAAAGGGGGACCCTTTAGTCCCGGGTGGAAACACCACCCGAGACTAAAGTGAATCCCACCACCGACAGCCTCCCTCTCTCTCCCTTATCTATCTCCCGCAGCCACAAATTTTTCCTCTCCTCCTCTCTCTCTTCTTTCTTATCCTTTCTATCTCTTCTCCCAATCTCACCTTCCTTTCCTGGATTTGCAGGTCGGCGCGGGACGGCGGGAGGTACCTGGCGCGGTGCGGACGGGCCCTGGCGGGCGCGGTCGGCGCCGGATCGCGGCGGCCGTGGGCGGCGCGGGGCACCGACGGCCGTGGGCTGCGTGGAATCTTGGCGGCCGGGCGTCGCGAGGCCCCGGTGGGCACCGCCGCGCAAGATCCCGGAAGCGTGGGTCCCGGCGCGGCGCGGCCGGCGTGGACTCCGAGCGGGCTCGCCGCAGGCGCGGGGACCCGCGCGACCGACGCGGACTCCGGTGGGTGGGGACCCGGCGCGGGCGGCGCGATCGGCGGGGCGGTGCGGCCGGACCGGCGCGGTCGGCGGGCGCGGTGCGGCCGGAGCGGCGCGGTCGGGCGGGGGCGGTGCGGCCGGACCGGCGTGACCGGCCCCGGCCCGCACCAGCGAACGGCCTCTGAGTATTTTTGTGAGTCTGCGAACATTTTTTATTTTTATTTGTGAATCGAAATCGGATGAAACTTGTGTATTTCCAGTGAATGTATTGTGAATCGATTCAGTTTGTGATGTTTATGCTAGTGGTGAAATTGAATGACATATCGTTTTGATGGTTATTGTGTGATGAACTGTGAGATGATATTGATATGGAATTAAACTTCTTGTTCGTGTTCTTATTGTGTTCGTGTTCTTGGCGATCGTTATTAGCAGTGGTGGAGGTGGAGCATGCTGGGGGCTTGGGTGTGGCTGACGGTGCAGGCAGCCAGGGTGCTTTTTTTGCTTTGCTGGAAAATCCTTTAGTCCCGGTTGGTATTACCAACTGGGACTAAAGGCCACTTTAGTACCGGTTCGTTCAACCGAGACTAAAGGGGGGTCTTTTGTCTCTGAACATTAGTCCCGGTTGGACTTGAGAGACCTATACCTCTCTCCAACCGGGACTAAAGCCCCTCTCCCTACCAGTGCATGACTCGTGGGGTTCTTTCGCCTCCTTTTATTTTGAAATTTGAATTAATCAAATAAATATAAGTTTCAATATAACCAAAAACGAATAACATTTCATCTAATGGTGTTCTACACATCAGGGAGACCGGACAATTTTTCTCTACAAATTAAAGCAAGACCGTTGAACTTTGTACATTGTTTGCTGGTTGCACGGTGCACCATGTAGCCAACCGAGTCCTATCATAAATTGCTGTGTGCAAGTCTTCGCTGCAGGGTTGCTGCTGTGGACCGCGCACAACAGCACACATGCACCGGTGTTCAGCCAGCAGTGCTGGCACATGGTAGGCCACTCCAAAGACACGTGGAGAGGAGATGGGCACGTGGAGCTCTGCCTCGGACGCGTGCATCGATCGCGGTTGCGGCAGGCTGTGAAACCAGCTCTCTTGTCCGGCAGTTCGCTCATGGTTGTCTTTGTTGGTTGTTGCTGCTTGTTCATGGACTCGACTCTTTCATCTTTCTCAGCATCCCCTCACTCTTGTGTGCGTCCTTCATGGTTCCTCTCTCATCTCTCTGCACCCCTCTCACCCTGTGTGTGTGCGCGTTCTCTACATCATGGAGGCTGTTGGCGAGCATCGCGGTTGGGCATAGCACACCCACGACGACACGCGAGGGAGGCCGCTCCACCGTTCCTCAAGGATAGATTTTGGCTGCCCCTTCTAAATCTAGGTTGTTTTATTGCTCTTTTTTCGGATTCTCAAAATTTACAGGATTATTACTCCACGAATATCTTTGGAATCTGGCATCTCAACTTTCGTTTATTTTGTTGATGTCCCGGCGTCGAGGCTCTCGCGGATCCCGTGTACTGTGTACACCGTCTGAAACGGGAGACAGCGAGATGGATTTTGAGGCGCCATTGCTGACCATGAAGGTGACCAAGGTCAAGCACGCAGGCCTCGTCCTTGGGCTCGCCATGAACCACTGCCTCACCAATGACCTGTCCGCCGCCGAGTTCCTCCGCTGCTGAACGCGGGTTCTAGGGCAACGCCCAGCTTCGCCTGCTGCATCTCCGACGCCGGCGACCTGCACGTCAGTCAGCGGCAACCTGTTCCATCCAAGGCACCGACGCGGTGTTCATCTACATTGATGAGCAGGACCGAGGCGCACACCCGTCGTTGACGACGACGACGCTGGTCACAGCTTGGAGCTTGATACCGCCAATTTTAGGCAGGGTTAGGCAATCCACTCGGGTCCGGCAGAGCGCCCGCAGAACGAGGTCGTCATGATCCTCAGAGAGATCGAAGGGAGGGAGGGAGAGAGAGAGAGAGGGATCGAAGATGGGAAGGAGGAGCCGAGGAGGCGTGCTGGCAGCGGGGGAGAGGGAGGAACGGATCGGAAAAAACGGGCGAGGCAGGCCGCGCAGGCGGCGGGGAGGAACAGACGGTGGAGGCGCGCAGGCGGATGTGTGAGACAGGAGGCTCGCGACGTGGGGGAGCGAGAAAGAGAGATAGACGAACCAAAAAAATTGGCAGAAACAATCCTTGCTTTAATATTAGGTAGAGACTAGCATAGATGCACGCATGTGTTTTGAAAATATATGAAAAATTTTAGAAATCTTAAGAAATTCGAAAACTAACCTCAGCCTTAGTTTCTGTCAACCCTCCTGAACTTGTACCTCCACCTCCTTCCCCTAGTATGTGCAACATATATATATCATATAAGACAAAGGAAAAAGTCTATTTTTGACCATTCAACTTTTGCAAAAGTTTGATTTTGATCATCAAACTCCAAAATCGGGTATCTTTGGACATCCAACTATCAAAACCATTCAAAAACAGACTTTTCCTAAGATTAAAATGTCAAACATATAAGGAAAATTGTTCTTGAAGAATTCCCAATAATTACAAAGAGCTGGCAATTCAAGTTTGATTTATGTCAATGTTCTCCATTTAGTATGTTGAGCCTTGCAACATTTGAAGAAGAATATGGCTTTAGCATTTCTCCATCTAGGAAGAGGAATCTGAAACCATGCATGTGGAGAAGAAGTTCAATCTAAACATACATTTTACATTGCAAAATCTAAAAGTGCCAATATTATTATTTTGAACTAGTTGGTCCTAACAAAATTTAGCAAGATCCTTCCATTTGTGATTTTATTATTAAAAAAACTAACATATCTATGCTTTCTATTCCCAGATGCTCTCGCTTAGGTTTTGAGCTAATGTAACTCAATAGTTAACTTAATAGAAAGTACCATTCTTTTTCACTAACAGATTACAGTAGCAAATTAACACAAATTAGAAATTGCTAGCTATATCTATTTAGATAGAATGAAACCTCAGCGGATATAATGGTACCAGGACAGATTGAGCTTATCCAATATCCATACGGCCACAGGCATCCAACAGCTACCTGGCTTCTAGCTCCGGCGGCCCATCGATCTCCAACACCCCTGCGTGTGCGCGGTGAGGCGAGATTAGCTTCGGCACCCTTGCGCATGCGAGGCCCGACGAGGCTCCAGCCACCACATGCAGTTGCTACAGCGGCTTTGCGGCGGCGATGGCGACTCCCGGTGCGGGGCGGCGGCACCTCCTCGGGCTCGGCGGGCACCCGGGCGGGGGCGGCGACACCTCCTCTCTCCCCCGCTTCCTTGATGGATCGGTTGACGCCATGAGCTTGCTTCAGGAAGGAGAAACTCTTGGATTCACTTCTTGGTGACCAGAGACGGTGGTGCTGGGGTTTTCTTGGTGCTGCGGTTGACGAAGTTCTTGGCCGGCCAGGATTTATATTGACAAGACGGCGAACCGTCAAGCGGTCGGTCACGCGCCTCGGAACCCATGTCTCCTCAGGAGAGCTCTTGGCCACAAAAATCATGTGGTCACAAGGAGACGTGGGACTGTTCATATTTTATTCAAAATACAAATGCCCAACTACTCCTATGAGTTGTTCGATTCTTAAAAAACTATGAATTGTTCGTATTTTATTAATCTATATAACTTATATAATTGGTACCCACTAACTATCATTAACTTCATTTCTCTCTTCATGCAAACTAAGGGTTATTAACTCTATCTCGTTTTCTCTTCATTACACCAATTCTTTCTTCATACAAACTACCCACACCATCGTCCACCAACTAAGGGTTATTGCATAAACTGGTTGTGGTAGCAAATTGGTTCATAATTTATCAAAAAAATTTCTCATATCTCGCAGCAACGCGCGGGGAATTACCTAGTTTTTAGGTGTTGCTTTATGGGCCCTATTTTTTTAGGAAGCAATTAAGTGTCATTTCATGAAAAGCGTTAAAGAAGGTAACCATTGCCCGCGCACCAGCCAACAAAGCTTGCTAACCCGTGTCGGCATTGACTACTACGCCCTCCATCCCAAATACTTGTCCCTTTCTTCTTTCCAAATGGATAAGCGCAACACTTTCCTTGAAAAAAACGTAGAGGAGGCGTGGAGACAGAGACGACGATGAGCGCCGGCGAGGGGCCAAGCAACGGACTACCCCGCGCACCCAGGATCGAGGAGAACCGGAACACGAAGTGGTGCCGCAACTGGATCCGCGCACGTGCCGGCGAGATGGCAGCGAAGAGGGAGACGACGATGGGTGCCGGAGAGGGGCCAAGCGGCGGTGGAGTGAACCCAATGCCAGAGATGAGGGTCCTCGACTGGATCCTCTCAGATTCCGACGAGGGGCCAAGCAGCGGCAAGGAGGCAGCGAAGTGGGCGAGGGGCCTGCCTCACATTTGCGAGCACAAGTGTCTGGCAACTATGAAGAGGTGTCGAGGGAGCGGCGAAGAAGGTGTAGAGGACCTCATCTCTGACTCTGGCAACTACTACGACGACGGCGAGGCAAGTTTAATTCTCTGAATCTCACTGCTTTTTACTTATTCTATAGATGGAGCTTAAGGTAGATTGAGCTTGAGCTTCATAAAGTTAATTATTGCCTATGATGATGTCTCCCATGCTTGTCATGATCTTAATTATACCAAGTTCTGAGGTAAATCAGTTCTGAACTTAGTTCTGCTTTTACTTGTCACACCCTACTCCAAGGTCCGAGGCAAATTAGTTCTGAATTAACTATGTTGTTCTTATACCATGTTTAACCCTGTTTCAGACAAAACTCTTTGAGTCGCGAGCAGAGCTTGAGTTATTTTTTAAACTTAATGTCTAGGATTATGTGAAACCTGAGTTTGAAAAAATCACAAAAGAAGTGAACATCCTCATCAAAAAGGCTAGCACATAAGGAGGTACAATTATACTACTGAACAAAATCTCGAGCCCATTGAAGGTGCGCTAGAAGGGCTTCAAGAATCTTTAGTTGCTTACGAAGAGACTGCAAAAAGAGCCAATAATCCTGATGGGGCATGATCTAGTTCAATCTTGTTGATGTGCAGGGTGAGTAGCCATACTTTTGTGGACGTTCAAGGGGCATGCCTTTGTTGATGTGTATGGTCAGATAGCACGACCATAGTAAATAATGTGACGGACTAGTTAAGTCCTAGCCTGATATATGGACAAGTTAACCTTTTGTAATAATTATCTTTATTCCTGTGGACAAGTTATCTTCATCTTTGTGGACAAGTTATCTCTCTTATGATGTCTGTTTTGTCTCAGAAAATATGTGTGTTGATTGTGCCTGTATGTCGAAATGGGAGCAATGAGAGATGGATCGAGTTGACCTGTCAATGAGGATAGACTCAAAGGAGACGATGATTAACAAACCCCCGTCTCATTTGTTCACTGACGTCGTGCTCCCGCTACACGGCAGTTAAGTGCTCTCAGACTTTAATTTATTGGGCTCTCAACTAGTAAGGGGCGTCAAATGCTCATCGGTAACAGACTTTATAGCACGTTACCAATACGGAGGATCAGTAACAGACTTAAACAGCCTGTTACCGATAGGGCCTTCATCAGTAACAGACTTTACTAGTTCGTTACCGATAGGTTTAACTTGTGTAACGGACTCTATTTAACGTTCGTTACAAAGAATTCATGTAACGGGCGTTTAAGAAGCCCGTTACCAGAAGTCCACATTGGTAACGGGCATTGTGGAGGCCAACCCTGGGGTCGTCCTGGCGCGCTTATAGGTAGCGGGCGCCAAACAACAATCGTTACAGATGTGGGTGGATGTAACAGGCATTAAGGGCCCGTTACAAATGCTGCATGACCTATTTGAGGTTTTCACGTAGTGTGTTGTTGTTGTTCTGGTTGTTGCGAAGATGCTTGAACCGATTCCGAGCCTTGTCTTCCTCATCCTCCCAATGTGTGATCATCTCCTTGAGCTTGGTGATGTTGGTTGGGCGAGCACGACCGAAGTATTGGAAAAGCCTGTCGTCATAAAAACCATCCCGAAAGGTATCTATGACTTCTTTCTCAGTGACATCAACAACAGTAGCCCTTTTTTCGAAGAAGCGGCGCATGTACTCGCGAAGAGTCTTGCCTTGTTTTTGTTTGATCAGGGCCAAGTCCATCCGAGTACCATGACGGCCCAGAGAACCCACAAAGTTGCTGGTGAAACGTTGCTTGAGTGGTCCCCAATTGTCGATGGAGCCGCGTTTGAGAGACTCGAACCATGTAAGGGGCTCTTGCTCCAAGACAAAAGGGAAATAGATACACTTAGTATCATCATAGCCCCCAACATTAGTGATAGATAAAGCATAACAGTGCAACCACTGCTTTGGATCCTGCTCACCATCATATTTAGAAATGCCATAGGGCTTGAATTTCTTCGGAAGAAGCAGAGCTTGAAGTCGAGCGGAGAAAGCAGGAAAGGAATCAAAGTCTGCATCCTTTTGCTTCTCCCGCTCAGCACGTCTGGCGTTGATTGTTGTGCGAGCATCGTAGCGAGAGTCTCCTGACTTGCTAGTACAACTGCCTTCACCACCTTTGCCCCTGTTGCTAGCTTCCGGACGCGTGCGTTGAGGAGTGGGAGTGGTATGATGAACACCTCCATTGCTTAAATGGTGACTAAGAGTACTGGTTTTTTGACGTAACATAGTGTAGGCTAGTTTAGCCAGCTTCGCGACTTCAGCAGCCGCCCTGTCACGAGGCATAGAGCGACCAAGTAGATTGATCGCGTTGGTTAGCTTCCTCTGGAGTGCGATATTGACGAGTAGCTACCGCATCCAGAGCCTCTTGAAGATTACGAGTAGGTAAAGCTTCTGCGAGTTCCCGAAGAAGGGTTGCACGATCAGCATTGCGTTGGTGACGTGCAGTCTTGGCCTCCGCAATTTCATCAACAGGAGCGTTGGCAGAGAGTTCATCATCAGACACATCATCCGGAAAATGGTAATTGGAACGATGTCCTTGCGGAGTAGATGCATCAATGATGAAAACTTCCCGATAAGGTGAGTACCCGTACTCTCAATGAGCTCATCAGTGTCATAATCAACAAGCTTGGCACCTTCCTGGAAGGGTAAGTTGCCGAGACAAGTGATAAAGCGCTCCTGATCATCCAAGGTGAGATCAGCAGGCACATGCTCAGGCCAATAGACAGGCCAGTAGACGAATCTACCCTCAGGTGTCGATGTGATCACCAGTCTTTGAGCAGGGCCAGCCAGTTGCTGTGCTTTAGTAGAATCCGAACCGTAGTCGAACTCGAACTCAGATGAATCCGAATCAAAGTAGTCGAGGTTGACGTCCGAATCTGAAGAGTACTCGAGCATGATCTTCGAGCCAGAGCACATGAGGCACTTTAGCGCGGCTTGGTAAGTGGCACTGACATGGCAATGGCCGAAGAGAGGTGGTGCTGGAATGTTATCCAGGATGAGTGCAAGCTGTGAAGCCGAAGGGAGCAACTCAGGCTGAATAGGAGACGAAGTCGAGTTGTACTCGGACTCCGACTCGAGTTCTCTGAGCGGGTCAGAGATCGAAATTTCGCTGAAATTTTCGACGAGTTCTTCCACGAAGCTTGCGTAAGCGTCGAGGATTTGAACTTTGACTCTGGAGTTGGCCCCAAGAAACGCAGAAACAATCCAACGCCGTCAGCAACGCAAACCTAGGAGCCAAAAACGAAGGTGTTGTCTTGCCAGAAAGCGACGGTCGGCTTGATGATGACGAGAGCTATCGAGTTCGCTAGTGGATCAATGACGAGATCCCCTACCTGGTGCGCCAGCTGTTAGTGTTTTAGACACCGAGACTACGACAGGGTACCCGAAGTAGTTGATTGTGCGGTGGGGCTCGCCGAGATCAGGAACACGATGGTGAGACACGGGGCACACAATTAGATAGGTTCGGGCCGCAATGTGCGTAATACCCTACATCCTGTATGCTGCATGGCTCTGTATTGATTGCGTATGTTCTGAGAGGGGTCCCTGCCTCGCCTTATATGCCACAGAAGGTAGGGTTACAAGTCGGATTGGTACAAGGGTACTATTCGAATAGGACCTGGAGTAGCCTATATAGGGTATGGAAAGCTATCCTAGTCATAGTACAAGTCCTTGTCCGTCTTGTCTTGTGGTCCATGGTACCAGCACCGTGGCCCACTAGTTGAGTAGTCCAGGTGTACAGGAACGTATCTCCCGAGTACAGCCCACATGTGTTGGTGGTCCCAGGGATGCCCGGTCGACATGTCGTGCTAATTGTCTAGGGTTTACCTAGCCGGTGTGGAAACCTTGCAAGGAAGACCACGTCAGAGTTCCGGAGGCTTGAATCAAGATCAAGGTAGGATCTCGGTTCTGATCTTATTCATATATACACTAATGATGAAGTTTTAATAGATCCGATTTCTAGCAATCGAGTACCTTTGTTTATGATTCTTGTTCTTGCTTGGGTGTTTCTTCCTTAATCTATTCTCGAGATAGATTGCATGGGATGTTCTTATAGCCGCAATGGCTAGAGATGCATACCCGATCTACCAAGTAGTTCAACGCACTCCTCGTGAGTGTGCTCTAAGATTTGACCATGAAGAAAGGGGAACATCGTGACATGATGTTGACACCGAGTACGACGGGGCGACTTAGGGGGTTTGACCGAAGGTCAAGGTTTAAAGACGCTTTTCATGAGATTCGTTTTGCTTTCTTCTATCTTGCTTGGAACTACAACATAAGCGCGACCTAGGCCTTTCTAGATCGGTTACCTCTATGCTTTCTCTTGCTACCTCTCTTGATCTTAGTAGATTAGATGCATTCGAAACTTCTTCAAGATGCAAGTGTTTCTCGGTTATTAGATTGAGTCTTGCGTTGCACATGTTCCACGGATTCGATACCTTGGGTGATACTCGAGGGGAAAAGGTACTACATGATCTGTAAGCTTGCGGTGAACCTTGGCGCGTTTTTGAACCGTCAACAAGCCCTTTTTCTGGCGTCGTTGCCGGGGAACAAACAATCAAGATCCAATCTAGTATCTCGTTTGTAAGTATTTTCAATTTTGTTTTTTATTTTTCTTTTGCATCTATTAAAATTTGATCATCCTCAAAAATCATTCTAATATAGTTTTTGACTAACCCCTTTTATAGTTTTTTAGATCTTTTGTATATTTTGTTTATCGCTAACCGAAAGTTTTGTGGATGGTTCAGAAAAACTTACAGGCAAAGGAGACGCGAAGCATGAGCTAGGACGCTGGAGATTGTAGATCCAAAAGGTAGAGTCGAAGGATCGTCGGGATCTCCAAAGAAATCACCACCTACAAATCCGAAGAAGGAATCACCACCTCCAAGTCTGAGGAGAGATCAACATCAACCGCCACCAATGGCACAACAGAGGAAGATTGGGGAGCTTTGCATCCCGGAGCCTGTTGATCTTCCCATCCTCAACCTAGCCGACATCGGAAGACCATTCGAGATCCTCGTTGCCACTGGGGTAGGGAGCTCCGCCGAGGGGCCAGAGCGGGCAGCATGACCTCGCGAGCCTACCGGTGGAGGAGAGAAAGAGAGACATGGGCTAGGGGGAGGGAGTGTACGGGGTGGGGTGGGCCAGACGAGGAGGATCGGCGGCTGACCGTGCACCAAATCCCGACCGGCGGACCTCCCATGGTGAGCGCCGGCAGACAGGACAGAGCAGCAGGTGGGTCCAAGGTGGGTATGACGGGCGGGTAGCGGCAACCCCGGTGAGAAATAATTAATATTTTGGCAAAAACGCTCCCCAAATTGCATTTTTTATAATTATTCTACCTTTTAATCCAATAATTAGATGACGAGTGGGTCCGACGTGAGGGGTAAGGCAGGTCCGAATCGGGTGAGAATTATTTTCAATTGTTTCCACTCGATTTATGCCGGAAGAAATATGTCGCGAAACATTTCTATCTTGATAATGTTGCTATCAATATAATGTTTCTCAACAGAATATCTTGGTTTAATGGTAATATAATAAAAATAACATTTCCAGATTATTTTTTTATAAAATTCATGTTTGAAATAGTAAAACTGCGAAGAAAGATCGAATCAATTCCAAATACCAGTATACAATTTTCTCAAGAAAACATAGAAAAAACGTTGGGGACCTCGGCGCTGCCCGCCCGCCCCCAAGCCACCCCGTGCTCCCGCCGGCCGCTTCCACCGGTCGTGGCCGGCGGCGACCTCGCCGCCCACCAACCGTTCTCGCTGTCTTCACCTCGCCTTCCGAAGAAATCCGGCGTCCTCCGCCCCCGCCGTTGGTACAGGCCACCGGTTCTCCTCCGCCTCTCTGTCCGCCGCCGGACAACCCACGACCACCACCGGGACACTGTCGCCGGCAAGGCCTCCTTCTTAGTCCGCCAGCCACGGATCCACCAGCAACCCCAAATCCGAACCCTCTAGCCCCTCTCTTCTTCTCCGGCTCCGGCTCGAGCGCTGCCGAGCTCCCGACAGCATCGCGACAAACAGGATCGCCGCTATCTGTCGCGGCGAACGCGCGCTGTCTAAGGATTTTGGCCACCGCCAACTCACAACGAGCATGGCGAGAAGCGCCGCCACCCGGCTTCTCGCCTGCTCCGTTGGTCCCTTCATCCGCAGCCACCATCACCACCACGCACGCCGCCCTCCCCTTGTTCTCCTCCCAAACTCCCGCTCCAAGACCACCTCCTCCAAACTTCCCCGCCCACGCCACGAGTCCGGCTCCTCTCTCTTCCATGAAATCTCTGATCTCGTCGCCCCTACCGTTAATGGTGCTGCATTACGGTCTGAACTGAATGATGAGGAGTGTCGTGACAGTCACGGAGTTGCTGCTGTGTGGTGCGCGGAAGGTGCTCGAGGAATTGCCCCAGAGAGTGCGACTGTGGCTTATAGATCTGTCGCTTGCAGCACATCTAATACAGGCGTTCTTGGTGGCCTTCCAGACACTGCCGAAAGTCCAGCAAATCCTGACATTGACAGTATCAGTGAGGCTGTGCACAGGATCACCGGGATTCTCAGGTCCCAGGCACCTGGACCGTCCACGGAGCAGAGGCTGGAGAGCCTTGGAGTCACATATACACCGCAGCTTGTTAACATGGTGCTGAAGAGGTGCTTCAAGATGAGGCAGCTGGGGTTATGGTTCTTTCACTGGGTGAAGCGACTCCCAGGGTTCCGCCTCACAACAGATACATACAACACGATACTGTACATCACGGGTGAGGCAAGGAGGTTTGATATCATGGAGGAGCTGGTGGGCGAGATGGATAGAGAGATGTGCCCCAAGGACATCAAGACATGGACGATCATATTATCCAGTTACGGGAAGGTGGGGGATACTGGCAAGATGCTGTCGACCTTTGAGGCGATGAGGAAATCGGGATGCATAAGAATAGACAGTAAAGTCTATAGGACGGTTCTTCATGCTTTGTGCAATGCTGGGAAGCCTGAGCTTGCTCTTGAGTTCTACAAGGATATTCCCAGGAACATGGAGGTCGGAACTGACATTCTTCGACTTCTAATGTGTTGTCTTGCAACAACAGATAATGGTGCTGAAGCTATCTGTTCTATCAGAGATGATTTGATTAAGGGCATGAAGCATCCAGAGGAATACTGCTACATGGAAGCTCTACGGAGCTTTTGCATCTCAGGAAAGCTAGACGAGGCATGGAAAGTCTTTCAGCAGATGAAGAGCAAGTCAATGGCTACTTCATCTGCATTTGACAATCTCCTGAGAGGTCTCTGCAAAGCAGGAAAAATGGTTGAAGCTTTGCAGATCGTAGAATACATGAAAGGTACAATAGGTATTAACAGCACAACATTTGCTTTCCTCATCAATGGCTACCTGAGGAAAGGAGAGCATGCCAAGGCGCTTAACTTGCTGTGGGTAATGAAAGAACATGGATGTGTTCCATTGGTATCATCTTATACTCAGCTCATGCAACACCTATTTGCAATTGATCAGTACGAAGAAGCATGTGGACTGTTTGAAGAGATGCTGAAAAATGGTGTCGAACCAGATATTGTTACATTAACAGCATTGATTGGTGGGCACGTTCGTAGCGGTCATATTTCCGAAGCATGGGATGCCTTCAGGAATATCAATAAGAGTGGTCAGAAACCCACATTGAAAGCATATACAGTGTTCATCCAAGAGCTCTGCAAGGCTTCCAGACCCCTTGAAGCTGTAGAACTTCTGAAGGAAATGATTGAATCTGATTTCAGACCTTCAGATGGAACCTTCTGCCGGATAATTTCTGCTTTATGTGACAAATTCTATTTGGAAGAGGTATGTAATGTTGAGAGGATGCAGACATCTTTTAATTTGCAAAGCTCTAGTGATGGTCTGCAATTCAAACCATTGGATGGCATGGACACTGTCGATAAGTTTCGGGGGGTACGCAAGTCTAATCCAAATGAGAAAGAGCTGGGACTGGAGTTCATGGCCTATTCTACGGATCAAAACGGCAAGCTCTCCAGTTTCAAGCATTCTGATGACACACATAAAAAAGAACAAGAACATGACTACAGTGATGGAGATGTCCAAGAAATATGTCAGATCCTGTCATCTTCTGATGATTGGGGCTCAATGCAACAGGCATTGGAGATGAGTTCAGTCCATTTCAGTCCTAACCTTGTTGATGCCATTTTGAAGCGTTGCAGAAGGAACAGTTGTGCTGCTTTGCAATTTTTCTCATGGGTTGGGAAACGATCGTACTACATGCCATCGGGGGACAGCCCTAGGGGTCCCCTTAAACAACAAGGGAAATCCCCAATTAAAAACCCGCAACAAAGCCAAACACGCCTAACCATGCGGGACACGGCTCACCAAGGCGGCTCACTCGAAGATCCCCTCGAGCAGGCTCCGCCTCGCTCGAGGATGCGTGCCTCCCTCGGGCGGACTCCGTCCCGTTCGAGGGAGTGCGCTTCCCTCGAGCGAGCTCCGCCTCGCTCGAGGGTCCGCTCCCCCCCCTCGAGCGAGGCCCGCCTCGCTCGAGGGCGCCCCCCGCACGCGTCCGCCTGCTCCCGTACGCCGGCATTTAATGCCCCCGACGCCGGCGGGCGGCGCCATCATGCGCCGGGGCTCGCGCCCCGCACCGCCGCACCAACTCCCCAGAGGGATCCCATCCCCGCCACCGTGGGAGGCACGCGTGCGGCGTGGCCGGCGCCGGGTCCCGTGACGCCGGCCGCCTGCTCCGGTACGGCTAACGTGCCGAGCCCTCGAAGGGGGGCCGGCTGCACCCTCGACTTGCTTTCTTGTGACCTTGCAGGGTTAGGTGGAGGCGCTAGGCCGGTGGGACGCCATCCCCGCCACTGTTGACGGCATGGCTGCCGCCCTCGCGCGTACGAACCCCACGCCGGGCGCTGTGGCAACGGTTCTGGCGCTGCGGAGCGTACGGGAACGGGACGTCGCCTTGCCTGTCACTGCACCTCGTACGGACCGACGTCAGCAGCTCCCTCGAGCCTATCAGAAGACATCACAGCCATCCGCCGCCGTTCATTAGTATTTTTTGTTGCAAAAATCACATGACCAACGCCCCGGTTGGTGACAACTATGTAAACGCCATAAGTCTAATGAAAAGGGCAACTCGGCTTTCCCTCGAAACCCAAGTTACCCTCGGGGGCTACTACGGGGGGCATCCCCCCCCGAAAAATGGTCCCATTTTCACGCAAACGAAACAACCCACACGCGCTAAGTTTGTTTTCTACTTCGACCCCGAGCAACGATTCGAACAGGGCGCAGGCGGCCTAGCGGAAGGAGCGCGCGAGCCGAGATAGCCCACGCCGCGAGGATACGGCCCTTCTCTCTCGCCTCCAACCCAGCAGGCCCCCGCGAAAATCGAACTCCCCTAACTAGAATCTACTCGGGAAGAAGGAGAAACAAAAAGCGCGTAAACAAAAGACTTCATTTCGCTTCAACAAATGTTTACGATAAAAATAACTTGTTTATTTACAAAGGCCGTGTGGCCAGAATACTGATACACAAACAAAAACGGGCCTGGCGCCCAGCTGTCTTCAGGCAGGAGGAGCGGCGGCGTCAGCACCATCCGGGAAGAGGAACTCCTCGAAGGCTTCAGCGAGCGACTCGGCGGCGTCGGCGGCAAGCGCATCCACACGCTCCATTGCCACCTCGTCCTCGACACCCTCGGGAACGACGTAGCCCTCCGCCAGCGCCTCGAAGTTGACCTCGTAGTGGGACCGTACCACTCCGAGGGCCTTCTGGACGCCAAGACGCGGCGCTCGGCGCATCCGTTCGGTGACGTGGCCGCCAAGGGCGCGCGGCGGGCGGCCGCCGAGCTCCCCGCCCGCGCTTCGCCCTCCTCCACGACCCGGCGAGGGTCTCGAGGGGCCGCGGTGCGCAACTCCCTGCAGCCTCCCGATCGGAGGAGTTGTAGGAGGCCTGCGCCGCCTCGGCCCGCTCGGCCGCGTGCCCCAAAGCGGTGCGCAAGCACCGGAGTCACCAAGACAAGAAAGAAATCGAAAAAGGAGTGCGAGTTCCCAAATAGAAAACCAACCAAACGAGAGTCAAGCGGCGGCTCACCTTCGACTTGCTTCTTCTCCACCTCGAGGGCACGGCGCTCGGCCTCGACCGCCGCCCGAGGCCCTCTGACGGTCTCGCCCCGCTCCTGGAGGGCCAGCTCCTGGTTCGCGCTCGCGATGCTGAGCACTATCAGCTCGCCCTCGACCTTGGAGAACGCGGTGTTCCGCTCCTCCGGCCGACTCGCGCCGCTTCGCGCGCGACGCGCTCCTCGCTCTAACGCCGACCGGGCGTCGGCCGAGGGCGGCTCGCTCTCGCCGGAGCCGCCCCTCAACTCCTTGACGGGCGGTGCGCTCCCCGCAGAGCCTGCTCCTCGGCAACGGCGAGCGCCGCGACCTTGGCGTCGAGGGCGTCCTTCAAGTCGTCGGCCTCCTTGGCCCTCTCGCTCCAAGCACGCGCGCGCGCTCCTCGCCTGACACCGCCGCGCCCGCGCCCCTCAAGAGACGAGCGGAGCCCCCGATTCTCGCCGCGGACGCCGGCCACCTCCGCCTCCCGTTGGTCGCCGCCGTGCGCATCTTCTCCAAGTCCGAGCGCGCCGCACGGCGCCTCATCACGGTCGATGAGGGCCGTGCGCATCCGCCGAGGCTAGAACGACGCGCGCGGTCTTGCCTCGTGCTCTCGGGGAGTTCATCTCGCAAGGCCATGGCCCGCACGCCAACCCGGTCGTCCGAGTCCCGAGGGCGTCGGCGAGCGCGTCGAAGGCGCCGCATCGCTCCCGGACCGGTGGAGCTCGGCGTTCACCCGATCGAAGGCGCCGTACTTGTCGCGGGCACGGCGCTCGAGCTCCTGCCACCCACGATTCGAAACCCGTAAGCATCATGATGCAGAGACGCGCGCGCGTAAAGGAGGGAAAGAGGAAAACGAGCAGCGACGCCCTACCTGGAAGACGCGCCACGCGGGGCCGCCGTGGACCCTCAGCGCCTCGTTCGGCGCACGGTCGAGCGTGGCGCCGTGGCCGCGGAGCTCCCCCCACGGCCTCCTCGCTCCTCCCGGGCGTCGGCGAACGCGAGCGGGTCGTCGACGACCCCCCCTCCCCGGGCGGGGTGGCCGGCGTGAGAAGACGAGGCCTCGGCGCCATGTCCCCGCCCCCCGCCACCATGTGGCCGTCGCGCCGTCTCACGAGGGCCCCCTCCCCGAGATTCCCGGGGAGAGCGTGGGGAAGCTCACCCACCGATCCCACCCGGCGGCGGGGAGTCGTCGTCCGGGACCTCCACCACCACCGCCGGGAGCCGCCGGGCGGGCGCCGCCCCTCGCGCCACCCCTCCGCCGGCGCCTCCACTTGTGCCTCCGTGGCCGCGGGCGCCCGACGCGGCGCCGTGGCCACCGCCTCCGACCGCGCCTCCGCGCCCACGGGCGCCACCGCGGCGGCACCCGCTCCGCCTCCACTTGCGCCCTCCGCCGCGGCGCCCTCCGCAGCCGCGCCCCCCACCGCGGCCGGCCGCCGTGAGCCGCGCCTCCGCCACGGCCGGCGCCCGCCGCTCCTCGGCGACCGCCGGCCGCGCCGTGGCGGGCCGATCCGCCGCCGAGGCCTCGAGGCCTCATCTACGCCCCGCGAGCTCTCGCCCGCCGCCGCCGTGCTTGCCCCCGCCCGCGGCGCCCTCGACGAGCGCCGCCGGGTGGGAATGGCCGCATCCGCCCTCAACACCTTGGCCGGTGCGAGGGGGAGGCACGGGTTGGCACCACCCCCGCACAAGCACGAACAAAAAGTCGGAATGCCCGATCGCCAAAAAAAAAAACGAACCGAGCGGAAGAGCAAGCCCCTTACCTCGAAGAGGAGAAGGCGCGCTTCCTCTTCCTCGAGGCCCTCGGCGGACGAGGCCCGCGCGGCCGACGCACCCGTCGCCGCGCCTCCCGACGCCCTCCACCGCGCGCGCAGCCCGGCCCTCGCGCGCGGTGCGCTTGCCGCGCGCGCCCCCGCGCGCGCGCGCCCCGCGCGCGCGCCGGCACCTCCGCGCGCGCGCCGCCCTCGTCGTTGATCGCCCGGCGGCGGGCGCCGTTGCGCCCGCCCCGGGCGATGCCGCCCTTGCCGCCGCCGAGCCGGCTCCGGCGACGGGGAGCGGGCTCCCACCTATCGAGGGGGCCTCGCCCCCCAACTTCTTCCTCCTCGTCCTCCTCCGAGGACGAGTACTCCTCGGCCTCCGGCGAGGAGAGCCCCCTGCCGCTCGCGCGGCGGTATTCCTCGCTCCGCCGCTCGCGGTGCCGCCTCGCGCGCTCCCTCTTGGGCGCCGCCCGCTCCCCGCTCCCGTTGCTCGCGCCGCCCGACCGAGCGCACGGGAGTCAGGGGTAGGCGGGACGGACTTCGCGGCGCTGAAGGTCACGAGCTACAGGCGAGGACATTGAAGACGCGTCAGGGGCCAGGAGTACCATCAAAAACGAAAACAGGGCCAAGAACCATACTCACCAGTGGGCCGGTGGGGAGCATCTCGAGGTCCCACGGGGACCGGTCCTGGCGCAGCATCCAGGTGTCTACGGCGTTCCGCGCCCGCGTGAGCGCGTACGCCCGCCCGATGGGGGTCGGGAGCATCCGCGACCTCGCCGCCGCGACGGGGTCCGCCACCTCCGTCATCTCGAAGATGCGCAGCGGCCTCTCCATCGGAGGCACGATCCTACGGTGGTGGAGGAAGGCGAGGACGCCCGCCGCGGTCGGCCCGCGCGCCGCCGTATTCCTCAAGGCGGCCGGAGAGCGAGCCCGGCCCGCCTCCGATGCCGGGGGGTGGACACCCCATAGCCCCGGAGTCGGGCTTCTCCTTGAACACCCGACCGGTGTAGGGGGGGAGGCCGGGCTCGGCGTTGCGCAAGTAGGAACCACCCCCGCTCCCCGGCCCGGCGTTATTCGTCGTCATGGTGCGGGGGATGTAGTCGTCCCTGAACCGCGCCCGCGAGGCGAGCGACATCCCGCCGGCGCGCACCGCGCGGCGGGTCCTCTCGCTCCGTCGTGGGCCGCGTGAAGAGCTCGGCGCGGAAGAGGTGTAGCCGTAGCTCCCGCCTGATCGGGATCCCTAGGTACCCCTCGCAGACGCCCACGAATGTGGCCGCCTGTGAAATCGCATTCGGCGCGAAGTTGTGCAACTCCACGCCGTAGCGGTGGCAGAGCGCCCGCATGAAGCGGCTCGCCGGCGCGGCGAAGCCGCGCTCGTGGAAGCGGACGAAGCTCACCACGTAGCCTTCCGGCGGGTTGGGCGCGTGGTCTCCCGCCGGCGGCACGATCCACTCCGCCGGCCGGCCCTCCTCGTTCGCCGCCACCGGCCGGCGGAGACCGGCTCGTTGAGAGTCAACGGGGTCACCGTCGACCGCTCCCGTGCGTACGGGTCGAGGATCGTGAGGGGCAGAGGCGGCGCCATTGGAAAGGACAAGGAATGCGAGAGCGGAAAACAAGGAAAGGAAGAGGAGCTCTAATGGCGAAGGCGCACGATGGCAAGAGCAAATCGAAGGCGAGAGCACAAGGGGCAAGAACGGCGAAATGCTAAGGTAAAAAGCCGCCATTTTTCCCTCCCCTCGCATTTATAAGCCGCGGGCGAGCTCTCCGGGCGGACGTCCCGCGCGCATTAACTGCAGGGAATCTTTTCTCTCGCCGACGGGCGGGCCCCACCACGACCGCGGCGGCCACACCACCACGAACGAGCCATCATCACGGCGAAGAATAGCGAGGGGCCGTGGCGGTGCGGTCACGTCCGCCTGCCCACGCCGCCCACTACGCGCGCGCGCGGCTGCGACGCCTGAAAAAGCGCGCCCACGACGCGAAATTACAGCCCCGACTGCGTAGCATTTAATGGCTCAGTTCCTTGCAAGGTATGAAGAACCCTCGAGCGGCACGAACCCCTGGCTCGGGAGAGTTCCAACCCTCGAAAGGGTATAGGCGTGAGAAGGTAGCCTTGGGGCCCGTTTGAAACAAAGCGGGCACCGCAAGCACCCATGCCACGTAGAATCCTCGAGCGGCACGAGCCCCTGGCTCGAAACAAATTCAACCCTCTAAAGGGCACAGGCGTGAGAAGGTCGCCTCGGGGCCCGTTTTAAAGTGAAGCGGGCACTGCAAGCACCCATGCCACGCTGTATTACTGATCAGCGCCTCGGGGACTGGTTCGCCCAGGCCCCTAGATGGTCGCAGATGCCAGGCCGGGAGCGCTTAGCCGCCGCCCCGCACCATTGCTACCGATCGGCCGCCTCGAGGGCCGGCTCGCCTGTGCCCCTCGACGGTCGCAGACGCAAAGACGGGGCCGCCCAGGCGCCACCCCGCACGGCCCTACTGATCAGAGGTTCGAAGCTTGACCCTCGACGGGTTCGAACAGCGCCACGGATCGCGCAGTCGTGGACGACGAAGGCACACGCATTCGAGCCGTTCCTCAAGCCCGTCGGCTCGAGGGTGCCCCATATGTCGTATTCGAGAGCCGCCGAGGGCGCCTAGCCGGGGGATCCCACCGAGGGAGAGCTCCCGCGCCCTCGGTCCCTATCGAACGGGACCGAGCCCCACCTAGCAAACCCACGCAAGCGCTTCCATGGACGTGTCTGCGGACCACGCAGCCCTACCCTTATCGAACGGGGCATGGGCGTCCACTCGAACCACCCGCCAGCAGCTCAACGAGGAATCCGCAATCCGCGACCCGCTCGATGGGGGTTGCGGAAACCTCACCCTCCGTCCCGCGGAGGGACGGCGAGGGCGCGTTAAAAGACAAGTCGTAAAGTTCTACCTGATCGCCTAGAACGGGCCCAGGCTCGGGGACTTAACGCACGGCTACACCTTCTGGATTGCACCCGCCGGAGATAATGCCAGTAGCGCGTGCGTCACCGAAGCCGGCTGAGACACTGCCGACGCCGGTTGAAACATGTACCATGCCCTCTGTCCAACTCTCGCGGTTAACCCCTACAGGAGCATCCACGCTCTGCGGGCTTCGGGGGGCTAGACCCGCGGGTCCGCCGACGCGGCCCCACCGAAAGCGTTCGCAAGACCGAAGGGAAGAATGTCCTATCGCAGGTTCCGCATCCGCGGGAGCCTCAATGGCAAACCCACATATGCTCGGGGGCTACCTGTCGGGGGACAGCCCTAGGGGTCCCCTTAAACAACAGGGGAAATCCCCAATTAAAAACCCGCAACAAAGCCAAACACGCCTAACCATGCGGGACACGGCTCACCAAGGCGGCTCACTCGAAGATCCCCTCGAGCGGGCTCCGCCTCGCTCGAGGATGCGTGCCTCCCTCGGGCGGACTCCGTCCCGTTCGAGGGAGTGCGCTTCCCTCGAGGTGCTCCGCCCTCGCTCGAGGGTCCCCCCCCCCCTCGAGCGGTGCTCCGCCTCGCTCGAGGGCGCCCCCGCACGCGTGCGCCTCGCTCCCCGTACGCCGGCATTTAATGCCCCCGACGCCGGCGGGCGGCGCCATCATGCGCCCGGGGCTCGCGCCCCGCACCGCCGCACCAACTCCCCGAGAGGGATCCCATCCCCGCCACCGTGGGGAGGCACCGTGCGGCGTGGCCGCGCGCCGCCCCCGTGACGCCGCGCCGCCCGCTCCCCGTACGGCTAACGTGCCGAGCCCTCGAAGGGGGGCCGGCTGCACCCTCGACTTGCTTTCTTGTGACCTTGCAGGGTTAGGTGGAGGCGCTAGGCCGGTGGGACGCCATCCCCGCCACTGTTGACGGCATGGCCGCCGCCCCCGCGCGCGTACGAACCCCACGCCGGCGCCGTGGCGCGCGGTTCGGCGCTGCGGAGCGTACGGGAACGGGACGTCGCCTTGCCTGTCACTGCGCCTCGTACAGACCGACGTCAGCAGCTCCCTCGAGCCTATCGGGAAGACATCGCGCCCATCCGCCGCCCTTCTACCCTCGAAGCCGCTATTGTTCGGGTACAAGATAGGCCATGATGGCCGGATCGCTGCAAGGACCGTCCAGACGGCCGCCCACTCTACGGCATAGCACGTCGCGCCCCTTCACGTAGCTAAATAGCGCGGCGCGCATGTGATTCGCTCCCTCCTTGATCTATAAAAGGGGGACGAACCCCCTTGCCGCGGGGGAGACAGACACAACACAACTAGAGACAGGCTGCGCCACGCACTTGCTCTCTAATTCTCCCACAACATCTTCAGCCACTACACCAGGGACTTGGAAGCCACGCTTCCTCTCCCACCTTGGTTGTAGCAGCCACACTACAGGCACCCCCGGTGTTGAGCAATATAGTGCCTTGAGCATGCCACTGCTGGACGTACGGCCCACCGGCTGGAACCAGGATAAAACTCTGTGTCTCTTGTTGCTTAGCATCGACCATTGAGGGATAGACCACGGCGCTTATTACTGGTTAGTGTCGGGACCATATTCCGCACCGACAATGCCAACAACCAAAACATACACTACAGCTATGAAACTTGCTGGCTCTGCAAAAGATTTCAAGCACATGTGGTATCTGTACAGAGAAATGTTAAGGACTGGATGCTCCCCAACTGTGGATACATGGAATGTCATCATCTGTCAGTATGGCAATGCTGGTTTGTCTGAAAAGGCCCTGGAGAGATTCCGTGAAATGAAGCGGCATGGGTTTCTTCCTGACAAAACTACTTACCAACACTTGATAATGTACCTCACCCGCAGTAAAGGACGGAAAATTGATGTGGCAGCCATAATCTTCAAAGAAATGTGTCATGAAGGCCATATACCTGATAATGATATAGTTTTTAAGTATCTTTCAGCTCTATGTGAGTGCAGGAAAATAGCTGATGCAAGAAGCTCAGTAGTATCCTTATGTGAACGAGGCTTGTCTGTGCAGGTTGGGTACTCTATATTTCTTAGATCATTGTGCAGGGCTGATAGAATGGAGGAAGCTCTTGGTTTGTTCGATTGTATTGAGAAACATGGTTGCTCCACGGACCAGTACATGTATGGAGTCTCATCCATGCATTGCTAAGGAGAAATCAATTCGAAGATGTTGTTGCCAAGCTTACAGAAATGAAGGAAGCAGGGATACCTCAAAGCACCCATATGTATACCTCGTTCATCGTTTATTACTTTCAGAAGAGAGATGTTGTCAAGGCTTTGGATGTGCTTAAGGAGATGAAAGAAAATGGATGTGAGCCCACAGTTGTCACACACTCTGCTCTGATCCGTGGCTACATGGCAATGGGTATGGTTTCAGAGGCTTGGGATGTTTTCCAAGTAATGAAGCTGAAAGGACCTGCACCAGACTTTGGAACCTACTCCATGTTCATATCATGCCTCTGCAAGGCAGGTAGATCGGAGGGTGGGTTGCAGCTGATTCATGACATGTTGGAATGTGGTTTCATTCCCAGCACGGTAAACTTCATGACTGTTGTCCATGGTCTAAATATGGAGGGCAAGCATGGGCTAGCTGAGTCTGTGCTCCGGTCAAAGTGGTACTTGCGGAGGCAAAGAACCATCTCATATTAGTTTATGCTTCTCTCATGCTCTCAAATATCTTTTGGGAGTTCCAACTTAGAGACCAAGATTCTGTGTTCATTGTGCTTTAAAAGTTTATTTACTATAGGGCCTGATGTCTCATGAGCTCTAAGACAGGATGGGACAAAAAGGCAAAAATCATCATGCATCTCCACTAATGCCTCAAGGTAATGTAGGATAATGTGTCTGTTTAAACATTGAATACTTTTTACAGTGCTGATAGCTTTCGTGTATTTTTATTCCTGTCCAGGACATCCAAGCTTTCCTGTGCCACCCCCATCCCCGTCACCAATCACCAGCATCATCAAGGTGTCTGACGAACGGAAAGAAAAGTACGTTTTCAAGACCTTGTTTCTTCACCTCGCTTGTTAATGCTTTTTCCTCATGTCAATACAAATTCTTAGTCTCCTGCAGTCCTAGTCAGCCTCCAGCCCCTCCTGTACCTGAGCCAAAAGCACCATCAGCACATCCTATTTGGGCATCACCTGCACCACCACCTAATTCTGTTACAGTTTGCATGTATGTTCTCATGCATTTATCATTTCAAATTGGATCTAATATTGACTGTATAGTGTATTATATTTGTTGTTGCTTACATGTTGAGCCTGTGAATGCAGGTTGTAATTCATTTTCATGCCCAGAGCCCCTAATAGATCCACCACCTGGGGGTGCCCCATGTGCCTGTGCTCTACCAATCAGAATTGGCTAAATGTTGGACCTTCGTTCATTCTTTCAGTTGGTCTCAGATTTTGCCGAAAGAGGTATCTTTTGGGGTAAACATGGCACAAAAGCAGGTCCGTGTAAGGGGTGCAAATGTTGCTGTTGAACTGCATATGTTGCCATACTCCAGAACCCAGACACCCCTCTTTCCTTTAGAGCTTTTTAGTTTGACTTTTTGAGTTCTTTTGTTTGGTCAGTTGATTGTTAGGGCTGTTGATGTGTATATCAGATTACGTTTCTTTGGTTTGTGGATTTGGACAGACTTGTTATACATACATTTTCTGGAACGAGTTGTGTCAGTTTAGTTATGTTTGCAATAAAACATGTATTCTTGATAATGATGCCTTCTGGACATCATTCCATGGTCCTGACATCATTCTCTAGCATAACTGCATCACAAGCTGTTCATACACGGATTTGGAGGTCTCTCTCTTTCAGTATGTACAGAACTGTAACATAACTGTATTTTGAGGTCTCTCAGAATACACTGTAGCATGACAATTTTTTGTTGCTACACCGCATAATAAAGACATACTGAGAATTCTACATACATGTTGTCTTTCTGAAAGCATCCTAAGATGTTTATGCTTTCTAAATAATTGAATTGATTATAAATTTTGTTTCATATTTAAGGTAGCAAAAGTGTAATTCTTGTTTTCTCTGCACATCTTTGGATGCAATCATCTATCAGGTCCTGTTTTTATGTTATGTGTCTTCTTCTTGCTTCCTTTTGCAATTGGTTGAGATTATGGTGTGGTTATCCTCTCTGATCATTATTTAAGGCTAAGGTTTCACCTTCTCATACTCTTTGGTGATGATAGGAGCCATGACAAGTTGTCATTATTAGGTCCTATGTGTCTTCTATGGCCATGATAGCCAGCACAACTCAGGGGCAGCATTTCTTTGCTAGCCGGCTAAATGTTTTGAGGTTCTTGAGTATGAGTCGCCCTTATGATAGACTGATGCCTATATAGATGGGGATGCTAAATCTGTCAGAGGAGGAATAGGATAGAAGTGAGGCTATGGCAGAGAAGATATCCTTCTGGGTGAGCTACAACAAAGATATACATTTTGTGCATTAAAAAATTAAGTGAACTTAGAGGCATGCTGGTGGAGGGAGGAAGCTCCGCAGCAACCATGTTTGGTGTTGGAGGAGGAAGCTCCTAATCCTGTCGCCACCTTCCTCATCTATGCATCCCCCGAAGTGGCCCAAGGTGAGAGCTTCCTCCTGCAAATCGAATCCTGCATTGCCGTCTCTCGATTTTATGCTATCCAAAGCTCCACAATTTTTTTACTGACTTGGGGGGATATGCAATGATTCCTTCTCCAAGATTCTTGTTCTGCTCTGTGTGATTTTGGGGTGCTGATACTGTTGACCTTGGTTGTTTGTGCTGTCGTCTCAGGTGGAGGCGTTGATGAACCAGCTCGCTGAGCAGATTGAGTTGCATGCACCAACCAGTTCAACCCAAAAGCTTAAGCCGATAGGGAAAGGTGGGCAATTCACTTATACTCCAACACCCCCCCTCACGTGCAGGCCCCCCAGGCCGCATATGTGGATATTGGAGTGGGCTGTAATTATTTTAATTAACGCGCCCGCCAGGATTCGAACTCGAGACCTCCGGCTCGGTACCATATTGAGTTGCATGCACCAACCAGTTCAACCCAAAAGCTTAAGCTCGATAGGGAAAGGTGGGCAATTCACTTATACTCCAACTGAGCAGCAAGGCACACCGCTCTACAACCTACCATGGAAGATCCCCTGCAAGCTCATGAACATTGAGGTGAAGGTAGCAACAGCACCGCTTCTTTGATGTTCATTCTAGCATGTTGAAATGTTGTGTATGCATATGCCTGATCCTTATTTCCATTGCTAGGTGGAGCCAGATACTGATGAGGTGTATGCTCAGCTCACCCTGCTCCCTGATAAGGTGGGTAACTTTTGGTTGTGCTTCATGCATGTTCAGTCTTGAGAGGTTAAGCAATACTGTGTACTGACGTTTGTGCTTGATTTATAGAAGCGAGATGAGAATACCACCACAATCGTAATGATTCACTTACTTTCAGCGTAGTAAAAATGTTTGTACAACTATCTTCTCATTTTGTTGAATTTCGTCAGTAATGATCTCTATTTTCCAATCAGATTATTGTATGTATCTAAGAAGTTTGTTTTGCATAGCTGTGAGCATTTGAAAATTATTTTTTAACTACAATGTTTGAAAGTGCAAATTATATCATTTTTTTGTGTCAATCACGAGAGCTTTATTGCAATTCTGCAGGAATACAATCCGCCTCAACTACCCGCAGCAAGCGAGCAGGAAAAGCGTTTAACCACAACAAGAATATGTCATTTCATCAGGGTCCAATCTGCAGATCGTTTCATTTGACTACAAGAATATGTACAAAGCTTTGCAGGAAGGCCGAAAGCAGAATCTTCAAAGAAGGAAGCACATTGGTGCCATTGTGTAATTTCAGAATACTACCTCATGTTGAAAGAAGCTTTGTACCATGAAGCTTTGATAAAGAGGTGGTCAGCTGGAAGCAGAATTCTGGAATCAACATGAAGTTGCTATTTCACAAAATGGTGTTCACAGAGGTGCTTGACCAAATGCTTAGTGAGTAGCACCTGCTTCGGAACAGCAACTATCCCAGCACTTTGCATATCAAGCCAAGCAGGTTTAGTCCTCCTTGCACACAGACTTTCTTTTTGATGAATCTCTTACCTTTGTTTGACAGATTGGCTTTGCTCATCGAAAAATATCTTTGGCCTATGCCTTCACTGGAGCCGTGGATGAATCATTGACAAGTGAATAATCTTACCTTTGTTTGACAGACCGGCTTTGCACACCTGGGCTCTCGCAAGCTTTTTGATGAATTGCTCCAAAGCAAATGATGGCAGCAGCAATCGGCCCAACTCTGTTCATGGTTAGAACTAGTTAGTGGAATGAAGAACCTATTCCAGGTGAGAATGCCTTAAGCTATCAGGCTAATGATCAGAGTTAATGTGTGTGCAATATTTCGTGAGAACCTAGAACTGAAATAAATCGGATGGCATTTTTTTCGAACATTTTTTTTGGGGGGGGGGGGGGGGGGGGGGGGTTCCCCACCTACTTATCGAATGGCATATTTTATCACATATGCTGCAATTGTTCAGAATGGTTCAGCAAAAACCTATCAGTTGTTTCGAGGATCAATAGCAATTTTTTATAGGAAAGGTAAAAGCTTGACTTCCAAGAGTAACTCATCTGTCTGTTCAGAAAAACTCAACTACCTAGGATATGTATTGCATATTGCTGCTTGCATGACAACTGACAAGTAGTAACGATCATGATCTAGGAAATAGAGGGTGCAGATTGCAGAGCCATGCAATTTTTATGCCATTTGCAGCTTTTGGAATAGGAGGAGTATTAAATTTTAGTATCTCAGAACGAACAGTTTATTAGCTCCCCCTCCCGCGAAATACACACATAGTGAAGGGTTGTCTTCCAATTGAACTGTGCAACTGTTCCATGCAATGATCATATAGTATGGATTGATAATGTGTTGTATCTATATATGTCTTTATACAGTCATAAATTTGGCTTTGTTGCTACTCACAGTAGCAGTTGTTATTTTTTTTTCTGGACTTGATATTAAGATAGCAAACTTTCTCCTATATAACTACTATTCAATCAATATCAGATCTATCCGTCTAGCCTCTAGCCTAAACATGAAGTGTCAATTCTCTTAAGTCCACACTTCCACGCATTTAACTCTATGGTCCGTCGATACATGTGAATTCTTTAGGTCTGCATCCACAGCGTTTGAATCAATAATTGGGTCTTGATATTTGAAATTGGATAGGTTCGCGCATTGCCTGATCCTTTGCAAAGAGCCTTAAAAGAAAGGTGATACCCTTCAGCGCTTTACTAAAAAAACGAATTTACAATTTTTTTTAGAAGGGACAGGCTCATTAGTACTATACACGGCAGGTGATCTTTGCAATAAAGGATCAGAAGCAGTAGTGGCCAACTCTACCTTGTATTCTTGTTCCAACAGACATTTTATGGTGATTGGTTTAGTTTCTCTTGCAGAATAGTACCCAACAAACTTATCTACCATACTGAACTATTTTGAATGTACCTTGTTGCAGATAACAACAAAAAAAAAAAAATCCTGCCATCATGAAGGTACCCAATCTTCAAGTGTTGACACTGGTGGGGTGTATTGGAATCGATGCCCTTGACAATCTTGAGAAAGGATGCAGTAAATCACTACAGGCGAGGTGATTATCAGAACATCCAAGTGTTCTCAAGGAGCATGCCTGATTAGAGATTGCCTCAGCTGGCCTCTCTTGTGAAACATTGGACTAATTAAACCGAGGTGCGTGAATGAAACTTCCAAGTGCAATTTAAAGAGCTTTGCTACCTTTTTATTAAAGCCAGAATGCACTTTCGGATGCTTAGGATGGTGATACCTGAAAGCTTGAAATTCCTGTAGGTTTTTGAATTTGAAAACCAACTTGTGCATGTAGCTAACATCAAAATGCAGGTGCCCCTTTTTCTGGACAAATATATGACATCTGCTATTTTATAACACTTGCTGATGCTGTAATGCCAATGCCACAGGAGCATCATGTTTGTAGATATTTCACTACATTTGTCCGATTTGATTTGCATCGGTTTTCTATCCTGGTAGAAAATACTATGTGCAATATGGTTCATTCACTTACTATGTAACCATGATAGCATTAATGTCCCTAACAATTATTACCTTTGCAGTGTACTAGTAGGCAATATGATGGTTAGCGCAAGAAGAGGATGCGCTCCTTGGAATTGTTCCATAATAATTATTACTCTAGCAGCTAGATGTATCTTTTTTTTGTAATTTTGGTGTATTCAACCTACCTTGGTACTTTGCATGTTTTTTTGGACCATTTTTCCAAACGATCGGCTAAAATATTTGGTGGAAGAGTGCTGGAGATTCCCCAAGTCGTTCGTCCCGCAGCGCGAGGGCCACCGCCACCGCCGTCGCTCCGCCACGCGGCCATCGGTAACCTTGAGGTGAGGAGAAGCTATACGTCAATGTTTGCCTTTTATTTAGGGAATGAATAAAGCTTTGGTCTTTGCATATGATTGAAACAATCGGGGCTCACGAGACATGTCAAACCCTAGATGTACATGATCGGTAATCTCGTGCAGTTCGATGACCACGCTCCCCCCAGCCCTAATGTCTGATTCTTACTGATTTTGTAGTGCTCAAACAGTTGTATTTATATACGTATTCCCCAACCCTTATGAGAACTGAACACTTGGATGTGATATTCCGAGTCAACGACTTTACAGCAATTCAAACAGCAAGATGCTATGTTTGATTACTATCAGATCAGCTGTGTAAAGCGGAAATTGATTTGATATTGATATTGCAATCGGTATCCATTTGCCACAATCAGCATGAAAATCGAGTGGTGTGTGGCGCGTGGTTGGGGTTTTATGCTAGCACTTATCTTGAGACTCAGCTTCATTTTTTTTAGTGTATCCCGTAATTTTTGTTTCTCTTGTAACAAATGCATGTTTGTTAGTTACTTGAGTCTAAACTTCTAAATGGCCTAAGTACACACAGCATGAACTGGTTTTAGTGATGCAATAACCTATTTTGTTATTTGTTGGTTTGTTACTTTGTTGTGTTGCTAGTAGGTGGTGAGCCTAAAATCAGGCTCAAATGTATTCTAAAGAGCTCATCTATGTCTTCTAAAGAGCTCCAATGTATTTATAATTACTGCAAACGGGTATGATTATATCCCAGTTCTAAGCTGATTTACGTCCCAGAGCTCAAAAGGCTAAAGCAAACCCTGTTCATCTTTGGACCATCTAATACCATGCACACAAAGAAAAGAAACTGCCCAACACTCCATTTTCCTTGCCTTGCTATCCATTTTCCTTGCCTTGCCTAATTAGAGAACACGATTCGATGGTGGCGCGGGACCAAGCTCGCTCGGGGCCAGGCCTTGGGACCGGGTTGGGGACCTCCGTTTGCTGGTGCTGCTAGCTCTCTCCCCCCTCAACCTCCCACTCTATCTTTCGTGGGTGGCCGTAACTGTGGCAACCGTGGCAAGAAGGCCCCTGATGTCATTACTCATTAGCCAGGCAACACACGAGGTTAATTAAGAGAAGATCGAGGGGGAGCCATTGCTGATGCCTCTGTTCTGATATGATGTCTAATAAACCTGATATGGGCCAACTCTGTGCTACCCGGCCGGGATGATCCAATGACTCTGGAAGCTACTTTCATTCAGTCGAGACAACACTGCAAATCTGTGAATCGGGACGAGGAAGACGTGTGCCTTGCTCGATGCACACCTACTGTGCTGGGGTGTACCCCTGATCCGATGCTCCTTGAGGCCTCTCCCTGCGCTCGTATTCAGGACCACGGATGTCCAACCATCTGAGCAATGAGGCCGGCGGAGACTATGGATGGGCCGCTGGTCGATGTTCCGGTCCTCCAGGCAGAAGGCGCTTCTGGTCTGATCCTGGAGACGTTTCAGCGGTCGCCGCTACGGGGGCACGGCACGGGTTGCCAGACGACATGGACGCTGTACAGGTGGAGGCGATTCACTTCCCGGAGGTACCTCCGGCCTCCATCCCCTCATCTTCACCATCAAATTCCTTCGTCAGTGTAACAAGGGGTTCCCACGAGACCCTCCCGCTGCACTTCCCGCGAGAAACTTCTACGCCTGTCCGGCGTTCGGTCGCTGATTTCGCGCATAACGTTCGCAAGCCGGTCGTGCAAGCGCAGAACGTTCTCATGAAGCGGCTGGGAATTACATCTTCCTCTGGCCCGCCGGATTCATTCTATTGCTTTTCAGCGTTTCCTGGAGGTGTTCGCGGATACAGTGCCACCATCCCAATGTGAGGCACTGGACGAGTTAGTTGATCCCGGAGAGCTAGCCGCCCGCCCGACCTTTGCGGCGGTGGTCGAGGAGCTTGAGCAATAGCCGGCTCCTTCTTGTCGCAAAACTACCGTCCATGAATTCTGAAAACTTACTACTAATTTGGAATGTTTGCGGTCTTAATGCTGGTGTTAAGCGTCGCCCAGGAGCGGATTTCTCTCCTGACCCTGCAGGAAACCAAGCTGGAGGAGTGTGATGATGCCCTTATTACCAACCTGTGTGGCTTGGGTTTCGATTTTTACCATCTGCCGGTATAGTATTCCAAACGGGCCGCCCGGCCCTAGCCCGATATGGCCCGGCCCGATGACTTCTTCGGGCCGGGCCGTGTCGTGCATCGTGCCCAACTATCGGCCCAGGCACGGCCCTATTGCTATTTTTCGGGCCGGGCCGGCACGACGCCGAGGATGGCCCGATGGGCCACGGCCGTGCCGGCACTATCCTGCGAGGCCGACCGGCGGAGGCGGGTGCCCCGCGCGCCCGCGCCAGAGAGGCCGGCGCCCCACGCTAGTAGAGGCGGCGCCACGGCGGAGGACGCTCGGAGCTCCCGGCCCCCGCCGGCAGAGGCGCGCGGCGGCGCGGCCGAGCTCCGGCCCCCCATGGCGGCGGGCGGCGGCGGCCGACCGGAGGTAGGGAGGAGGGGGAAGCCGTGGGGGCGTGGGGCGGCGGCGGACCGGGGAGGGGGGGGGGGGGCGGCCGGACCGGCCGGGAGGTAGGAGGAGCGGGAGCGGTGGGCCCGTAGCGGCGGGACCCGGGAGGGGGAGCGGCGACGGGATCGGGACGGGGTGCGGTGTTGGGATCGAGAGAAGCGAGGAAAGAGGGAGACGGCGACGGGAGGGAGAAAGTGGGAACCGGGAAGGAACTTAGGGTTGGTAGGTATTTATACGAGAACGAGAAATCGTTATCGGGGCCGACTATCGTGCCGGCAAAAAATCGGGCCGTGCTTCGGCCGGCCCGACGTGCCGAGGTGGCGGCCCAAGCACTAAAAGGTCATCGGGTCGGGCCGGCACTAAGCACTATTGATCGTGCTTAGGGCCGGGCTAGGGCCGGGCTTTTTAGGGTCGTGCCTCGTGCCACCAATCGTGCCCGGTCCATTTGGAATTATCTGCCGGCCGCACACACGCGTGGGGGCATCCTTCTTGCATGGAACCGTGACATTTGGTCTGCGTCCCTCTTCATCAGGAAAAGGTGTCCATGTTGGCTAATGGGGAAGAGTGGTGGATTACGTGCATGTGTTTATGGCCCCCCTGAGCGACGATGACAAAATTCTTTTCCTTGATGAACTTCGCCATGTTAGGACGGGCTGCACGGGTTCCTGGCTTCTATGCGGTGATTTCAGCATGATTTACAAGGCAGGGGACAAAATTAACTCCAGATTAAACAGGCGCATGATGAGTCGTTTCCGCCACTGCATCTCCGACGCTTGAGCGGATCGATCGCGCTTTTGTAAGCGATGAATGGGCTATAGTAACTTTCCAGATCACAAACTCACAGCCTTATCATCTGAAGGTTCTGACCACTCACCGCTGCTTCTACAAACGGCATGCACATTCGGAGCGATTCAAGTTCGAGAATATTTGGCCAAAGTATGAAGGATACATGCATGGAGACGGTTGCTCAGGCCTGGACATGTCCCTGGCCCGAGCTTGAGGTGGATGCTTTCCGGGTGCTCGATCACAAGCTTCGTAACACAGCCAAAGCACTCACGAGTTGGAGCGCCAAGCACGTGGGGGAAGTATCAGGCTCCATCAGTAGTTAGCCATTGCGAAGGAGCTGGTGCTGCGATTCGATGTGGTGGCACGGGAAAGCAGGCAACTAGCCCCCCCATGAGCGGGCTCTTCAGAACAAAATGAAGCTTCACTGTCTTGGACTGGCTTCCGTCATGAGGACCGTCATGAGACAACGCTCCAGGATCACCTATTTGGCAGACGGGGACGCAAATACAAGGTTTTTTTCACCTCCAAGCTTGCCACCGGAATAGAAAAAAACTGCATCAGTTCCATCCGGGTGGATGATGTGGAGTTTGTGCATGAGGAAGCCAAGGCGGAGGCAATCATCACTAGCCATTTTGAAAACATCCTAGGTGTTTCTGTGCCGAGTTCGGTCGCTTTAAATTGTGCTCACCTTCTCATACCGTCCTTGGATTTGTCAGAGCTTGCATTGATCGTTGTTCCTCTGAGCAGGAGGTATGGGAGACAATCAAGGAGCTCCCTACAGACCGCGCGCCAGGCCCTGATGGGTTCTCCGGCCGGCTTGTTCTACAAAACAGCTTGGCCTATCATTAAGCATGATGTTATATATGAGAGCTTCTCACGCTCTGTGGTCTCTGGACGGCAGGAGTGTTTATCTCCTGAATCAAGCTTACATGGTCCTACTCAGGAAGAAAAAGGAGGCCACACTGATTACGGACTACCAAGGTCCTCTCAAGACAGCTGGCACCAAAATTGAACTCGCTGGTTGTGCGACAAAATTTATCAAGGGCCGTATAATTCACGACAATTTCAAGGCGGTGGAACTCACGGCCAAGTGCCTCCATAGATTGAAGACCCCGTCTGCATTGGTGAAGATTGACACATTGCGAAGGCATTCGACACAGTGAGTTGGACATACCTCCAGCTTGACGACTACAGCGGGCAGGGCTGTTCTCGTCAGAGCAAAAATGTCTGCGGTTCCCGTTCATACCGCGATCGCGACGACCATCTCTCCTTGGGTCATTGACAGAATTGACAAAAGAAGACGGGCGTTCCTTTGGAAGGGAGCGGCCACTGTCTCGGGTGGGGCAATGTCGCCTCGCGTGGCCGAGGGTCTGCAGACCACCGGAACTGGGCGGGGGGGATTAGGCTTCCCTAATTTGGAATTCATGGGATATGCGCTCAAACTAAGGTGGCTTTGGCTGCGCAAAATTGATCCACATAGACCGTGGGCTATGTTGCCAGATATATATGGCCGAGAAGCAGGTACAAGATGTGTTTCATTTCTCCACCTACATCATTGTTGGCGATGGATCCAGCACATTGTTCTCTTCTGGGTTGATCGCTGGTTGCAGGGGATGTCGTGCTTAATCAAGGCTGTGGGACCGAGGATTCAGAAGTGCCGAACTGTAAAAGAAGCGTTGACCAACAGGCGTTGGGTCAGGGACATCAAGGGTGCTTTGACTGTTCAAGTGCTTCTGGACTATCTCTCTCTCTCTCTATTTGGGAGCGGTTGCGCCAAGTGACCCTCAACGACGAGCCCGATCAATTCAGATGGCGGCGGCTCTTTCTCTACGGCATCAGCGTATCGCGTCTTCTTCAGTGGCCAATATGCCATTCCAGGTGCAAGGTTTACTTCGCATGACCAAAGCCCCGGCTAAGTGTAAATTTTTCATCTGGCTTGTGCTGCATGATCGGGCCTGGACAGCTGAAGGGGGGTGATGGAGCACCATCTTCAGGATGATGATCGGTGCGCTCTGTGCGATCAGCAGTCTGGGACAATCACCCACCTAAACCGCTGGGGAGTGGGGCAGCGTGCTCCTACAGGTGCAGATTGGTGGACTCAAGCAAGGAGGAATTTGTCCAAGCGTGATAGGCGAGCTATGGACTCTCTGATCGTGCTAGCGTGTTGGATAATTTGGCTTGAGCGTGACGACCGGATCTGTCACAACCGTTGCAGAACGCAGTCGCAGATTGTTGATCTAATCGTCGAGCACATTTCACTTTGGGCGGCTAGCTGCTAGGTACCAATCTGTATGAGTGCGCTAGGCCCTTCGGATGTTGGTCGCCGATCTGTACAACATGTAACTTAGTTTCAGGTAAACTCTCTTTCACATGTCATCAGCTACGATGACTGTGTGCTAGGTTGTAATGCTTTTTCCGCTCTTAATGGAAAACGTGCTAAGGCACGGTCGCAACAAAAAAAAAACCAATCCTAATGTGTGGTGCCATTTGAAACAGTTGCAAACTTGCTGAATTTAATCAATATACATGAGAGAGAAATAAAGGTCATTAGGGGGTAAAAATATGTAATGCTAGGTTTTACTAATTATGGAACAAATTGCAGTTGATTGCTGGTGTTTAGTATCATGGAGATATTTGCATTCAGACAATTTTTTTACCTCAAAACTCAAACAAATAACCTGACAAGTGCAGCTTCTCTCCCCTTTGACAGGTCTAAAGACTCCCTCGGAAATGTCAGGAAAGTAGAACCGGAAAAGGCTCACGGCGACAAGCCTTTGGAGCCTCAAGCGAGAGGCAGATGCCAAGGGCAAATGGACGAACTGAAGGCTAACGAGGGCTTTCTTTGTGCTATTTACCCTTTTTTAGATAATGTTATGCTATTAATCCTAATGATGATGATCTAGTGTTTCTCTCGGATACATATATGGGATTGTTAAGTGTCGAGCGTTGAATGTTATAAGTAGTTATTTATGCTATGGGATGTTGAGGCATGCTTGGACACCATGTATTTGGAATGAACGGTTTGTTTTTACCTCAAAACTCAATATACTAACAAATGCAGCATTCGTTTGCCCCTCTGGCAGGTGGGTATACAAACGGTTCGAATATTTGATACTGGCATCCCACCAATAGACATAAGTTGTTGGTCGTGTTTGACACTTTTAGGAAAAAGTCCATTTTTGACGATCTAACTTTTGCCTAAGTTTGGTTTTGGCCATCGAACTTCAAAATCGGATATCTTTGACCACCCAACTCACAAAACCATTCACAATTGACCATCAGGCGGTTTTGATGGGTGGTTTTAACATTTTTTACAATTTAGTCCTTACAACTTGAAATGATAATTAGTTTTTGCGCGTAGCTCCGATTTAGGTGATTCTTGCGGTCACATGTTCATAACAATGAGCTTGATCTTCTAAAATATTCTTTATACCATTTTATCACTATTTGTTATATTATCTTTATGTTGTTGTGTAAAAACAACAATATAAGAAAAGTAGAACAAACAATTACAGAATAATATGAACACATTTTGAAAGATAAAGCTCATTGTTATTAACGTACGATTACAAGAATCACTTAAATTATAGATAGAAGAAAAAATAGTAATCATTTTAAGATCCAAGGACTAAATTGTAAATAAACTGATTAAAAATAGTCCTTGAACCTTAAAATGATTACTATTTTTTCTCATATCTCAAATTTAAGTGATTCTTGCGGTCATGTGTTCATAAGATGAGAACTTTATCGCTCAAAATGTTGCTCATATTATTTTGTAACGGTTAGTTTTATGTTTCTTATATTATTATTCTTACACAACAACAAAAAAATAATATAACGAATAGTTATAAAAGTTGTATAAAACATTCTAAAAGATAAAACATACTGTTATGAACACGTGACCGCAAAAATCACCTAAATCGGAGCTACGAGTAAAAAGTAATGATCATTTCAAGTTCTAAGGACTAAATTGTAAATAAAAAAGTTAAGACCACTCATCAAAACTGTCTGACGGCCAATTGTGAACGGTTTTAAGAGATAGATGGTCAAAGATGTCTGATTTTGAAGTTTGATGTCCAAAACTAAACTGAGACAAGTTAGATGGTCAAAAATAAACTTTTTCCACACTTTTACCATGTGTCCATGTCGTTTGATACTGCACCTCTAAGATAGGATGGTACTAAAAGGAAAAAAAATCATCATGCACCTCTATTAGCCAATGTTTAGATTCTCTTTCAAATGAAGTCTATGTTTCCACATATGAGTGCAACTTTCCGCAACAAACCTAATAAGCTACAGTAATTATCCTCTAATAGTGTGGTAAAAAATCTCATTAGATTCATCTTGGAAATTTTCCTAGAGGTGTGGAGGTAGTTTTGTAAACTGAACTTATTTAATACCCCTAATTACGAAACATTGGTGGGAGAGGGGGGGGGGGGGGGGGGCTGTTTAGTAGTTATATTACATTCACACGTTAAAGATCCTGAGACACGCAAATACGCTTCACCATCGACAAGCATAAAAGGGTAAATTTATAGGTACAACAAACACTCCACGAGATGACTCTGATATAGAAGTTAAGATGGTTGACAGTAAATTGAACATATCCTACTCCAGTAGTACGATAAATACCACCGACCAAACAGCCACGAAAATGCAAAGCCTGGCTCAATTAAGCGTGCTTGCTTGATGAAGGCACCATCTCTGAAATCCAGCTGTGGTCGTAGGACTGGAGAGCCTATACCTACCTCGTAACCTTATAAAGTCCCGATGCCCCCATAACAACAGTAGCATATCCAAAGGAAAGTGTGACCTGCTCACACGCATCGAGATTTTTTACACGGTTTATCCACCTGACAGATGAGAAAGAAAGCAGGGTTAAGTTTTGAGGTAAACAAAATATTGCTGGATTTATGCAGGTACTTCCCAAAAATAGTTAATAACTGCCACTCTGATAATTTTGGTGGTGGCGGAAAGCAATCTCATCAGCCCCAAAGGAAATACGAAAAAGGACTCGACTAGATAATTTGGTCTCTTGGGAGGTGTGGAAACATCGTAACAATTGCGCATTCGAGAATGTGAGGTCATTTATTCGTCCTTAGTTCTGTGAACATGGAGGGAGGCTTGGTGCATGGCTGGGGCCTCAGCTTCTACAGCTTATGACCAGATTGCTACCCTCTGGAGTTTAAGTTTTGGTGTCTGATTGGTCATCCTTTTCCTTTATCTTGTGGCGCATTTGTAAGTTGTTTTAAGGTGTGTGTGTTGTGTTCTGGCGCTCAAGTTGGTCTACCCTGACTCATGTACTTTTATTCTAAGGTTCTACCTTAATGAAATTGGCATGCAGTTATCCTGCGTAGTTCGAGAACAAAAACTGACACTCTGATAATGAATTGTGATTAGTTTCAAACCCTAGTAGTGATCACTATTCTCTAGTAACTCAAATATTCATGACTACCTCCAATTTCAGATTTCGCAAATGCTTTACCGCCATCTTATCATCAGCAACAAACAAATTTGACTACAACAAGCATAGAGAAACTCAATAGCAAAATCATGGCTCTACACTGTCAAACAAATCCAGCAATCATAACACTCACCGTTGCCACCACATACGAACAAGTCCCTCAGATTTGTCTGGCTGCTCCCTACCAGCAGTTGAGAAACGCCGCAAGCTCTGAAACATGCACACTGATTAATAAAACTTCAAAATGCAGTCCCAAGTATGCAAGCAGTTGGATGTGAACCAGAATATTTACATATCTCTCCAAAGTTCAACCCTAGAGTTGCATTCGTAATTGGAGATGAATGTGTGTTGTGTTACTGCAACTGTGCACATCTACACACTTAGCCATAAAATAACAGCTGTCATTCTTGATGAAAAGATTTTATCAGTACAGTCCAAATTATTGTTGAGTTGAACTTGTTTTTAAGAATATAAAGACAAACCATTGAGTTATGGGAAAACAATGTGTTGTTCCCTAGCTCATGGGATGCTTAGCCATGTGAAACTGAGAACAGAAACTTGAAACAACAGTATTAAGGTTACCACAGAGGTACCGTTGCTACTTAAAATGACAAAGATTGCCTGAACCTACATGGTTGATGCCAGTCAAAGAATAAAAAAGAAATCAACAAGGAATGGCTGCAAAAGGATCAGTGTTAAGGATGCACCTACATATCATATTTTTAATGACGAGAAGGGAGAGGGCGGGGGAGGGCGGGGGGATTAATTTAGAGCACAAAATTAGATTATAAGTATATACTGGGGCTAAAGTTATATAGGAAGTAGTGCCTACAGTTATTTCTCAAACTGTAAACGGAAAGAGGAGTTTAACCAGTTATTTCCAACACATTTTGTATGTGATAACCATTCAAAATTCAAGATTTAGTTTAACTAGCAAATAAAACATATAGCAAGCAAACATTTAAAACATGTAGAAGTTGCTTTAAGTGCTATATGACCGACTAAACAAAACTAGCTCCATGGAGCAAAGACATCTCACTCCACCAAACCCCAAAAATCAGCCCTGCTCAAGATTGGGTTTATATTGAATAATATGGCCCACCAAGCAACAATTCAATTCCCATGATTAAAGGCTTAAAGCTGACAGTAGCAAATTCAAACAAGTGCCTATATCAGGTATCTGCATCAATTTCCATTTTACAAATCTGAGTCGTCAGAACATAGGAAGAATGTTTGCACTAAACAAAGTTGTTGAATCGGAAAACATCACATCCAGGGCAACAATTCAGTGCTAATCACCTTTTATTAGGGTTGGAGGAAGAACTCCCCTTTTTGCTGACAACAAAAATTCTTGCAAATCAAGCATAAGTTATGGACCATTTGGTGGGTGTGTTTGCAGGTATCATCCTATGCCTAATAGATATTCGCCTATCCAAGCAAATCATGAAGAGTAAAAAATTAGATCTGTTGTGTGCGGGAGGTTGCGTGGCTTATGGGTTCAGATTGGGTCAAACATATGCAAAGATCACAGCTTTATTACTCCAGGAAAAGTAGCAGGCACCAGAGATGTGATGTTTCCTCACCTCAAGATTACGGCCGGCAGGGCGAAGAGACGGCAGAGGCGGTACCCTTGGCGCCGCGAGGCGGAAAACTTGGTGGATCTCCAGCCCTCTTCCGCCAATGGATGCGGCCGCCGAGGATCCAGAAGAGCCGCAGCTACGGCGGCCGAGCATCGCCAACGCCGATCGAATCGCCGCCATGCCCTCTCCTCTCCTCTCTCTCTCTCTCTCTCTCTCTCTCTCTCTCCCTGCGCGTGAAGCCGAATGCGATTTGGCCTTCGGTGGGCTTGTGTGTTTAGGCTTGAGGCTTGCGGGGGGTTGTTTGGTTATATGGAGACCATGACCAGCCGGTCGGGTCGTCCGATCTGCATCCATCTTTGACTCGGTTCGGTCCCCCACGGACACGGGCCGATTCGGTTTTTCTCATGATACAAGGGCATGTACTCGTCTATTTGACGCACACAGACACTTAAATAGACAACTTGTACAATGATTCGTCTGTTTGTCCGTCTGCAAGACATTTAATTTTTTTTACACATAAATTATGATGATCATGTGTGCATTTGATCTTTGTAGCTATTTTGATGTTCGATTGAGATGTAATACATGACATTGAATTGAATTAATTCACATAAAATATTTATAAAACCATTATATATATATATAAGCACTCCGAGTACATTGATATGATATAGTAAAGTTGAAGTACCATTACAATGTAGATTTAAGTTTCTTTAGGCCCAAAACGCTGTCATATGTGCTCAACTAAATCCTTCTTGAGTTGCTTATGTGTAGAAGGATCACGTATAGCCGAGTTTCTAGCAAGTACCTCTGCGAATTCTGGATTTAGATTCCTATTTGTACTCACTTCCGGTGGTAGGACAATAGTTGCACTCGGGTTCTCATTTAAATCCAATGGAATTTTAACCAAGTCTTTTTCATCTTCAACTATCATATTGTGGAGGATGACGCAAGCTTCCGTTATATTAACAACATCACTCTGCTTCCACAATCGTGCTGGGCGACGTACAATATCAAATCTGGATTGCAACACACCAAATGCACACTCAACATCCTTCCTTGCCCCTTCTTGATGTTGCGCATATAATTTGTGTTTATCCGTTTTTGGCTTTGATATTGTCTTCACAAAGGCTGCTGTTGGGGAATTCAGGAAAACCTGTCACCCTCGAAACGTCGAGTTTAACAAAGTTCGCAAGATATGTTTTCAGGGGCAGAGCATTGGCGATTTCCTGGAGTCTCGAACCTGCGATGCCTCGAAGTCGCGAACATGCGATTTTCTGGAATCTCGAACCTGCGAAGTCCCGAAGTCACGAACATGCGATGATCTGGAATCTTGAATCTGCGAAGCCTCGGAGTCGCGAACACGCGACGGTCTAGAATCTCGAACATGCGAAGTCGTGAACTTCGGGAGACGGGAAATTCGGGAATTTGTCGGAAGTCTGATTCGGAAGTCACGACGCGCGGAGATCTCGCGAACAGGGGGATTCACAAACTATTAAGAAGCAAAGTCAAAGTTGTCGTCTCAAAAAGTCCGGGTTTAGAGTGTGAACTAGTGGCAGGCTTGTAAATATATGAGATGGAAATGACATTCATGTATGCGTTCACACTGGGAATATTCTTTGAGCTCGAGGGTGTTATCGGAATATAAAAGTCCCTTCATCTCCCTATAAAAGGAGGGCGCGAGGCACGTGTAAACGGATTCACATCTTTGGAAGCTTAAGCACTCTGTGGGAGATTCTTAGTCTCCTCTCGCGTCATCACTGTGTTTGAACGAGTTTACTGCTCTCTCTCTCTCTTGTGTTCGGGGATATTATCCGGATTTTCGGATACCCCCAACAGCTGCCCACTCGGGATATATTCCAATAGCAAGATATTATGTCGTGTCATATTGGTTTCCATTTACAACAAATTGAACTCTGGGAGCTTCTCCTTTTATCGCATCAATGAATAGTGGAGACTTATTCAGCACATTTATATCATTATAGGCCCCAGCGATACCAAAAAATGCATGCCATATGCGAAGGTCATGTGATGCAACCGCTTCAAGGATCATAGTAGAAACTTTTTTGTTACCACTAGTAAACTGACCAGCCCAACCTTTAGGGCAATTTTCCCCATGGCCAATGCATACAATCAACACTTCCTGCATGTTCCGGGAAGCCACGAGACTCATTTTCTAGCAAGATTTTCTCTAGTTCATCAACTCTAGGAGGGCGCATATACTCCGGACCAAAGCATTCAATCACCCCTTTAGCAAATTTCCCCAAGCACTCCAAAGCCGTGCTAGCAGCAATTTTCAAAACCTCATCCAGTTGGTCAGCTGGCGAACCATATGCTAGCATTCGAATGGCAATAGTGCACTTTTGAAGAGGTGAGTGGCCATCTCTTCCAGTCGCATCTACTCTTTGGGTAAAAAAAGGATCCCGATCACTTAGAGCTGCAACAATTCTAAGGAATAGTGGCTTGTTCATTCGAAACCTTCTACGAAACATCTCATCGGTATATATAGGTTTGACAGAGAAGTAGTTAGCTACAAGATCATCATGACCAGCTTCTCGATTTCTAGGTATGTACCTCCGAGGTCCACTTTGACGTTGGCGACGGTTTGGTGGTTCAGAAGATGCAGCTTCAACTTTAGCCTTCAATTTCTCACTAATTTTTCTTCGAAATGAATCCAATTTTTCAGATCTGGCAAGAAATTCATCAAACGTATATACATCTGTTGTATCGATCTCTTGAATATCCTCTTCCTAGACCATGAAAGTACAATTTACTTAGAATAAAATAGACTAGCTAAACCGGAATTTCTTTCACTGTAATTTGGGAAAAGAAATAGTGTGGGTCACTCTACGAGGAAACCGGAAACTCTACCGTTGATTTTTTGAATTGGATTTAGACTCTAATTTACATGTTAAACCGAAGGAGCACGATGCAATTTGAGTAGAGAAGTTAAACTACAAGTAGATTAAAACAGGAAGGAAAAACAAATAGCATCGAGTACCTGTTCATGCTCATCTCCATCAGGAGCAGCATCATCTACGGGAGCAGGCACATGATCACCTCCTAGGATAGGAACATGATCATCTACAGGAGAAGGTGCATGATCATGTACATGGTCAGGCGCATGACCGTCTCTTGGAGCAGGAGCAGGCGCATCAGCATCAGCATCTCTAGGAGCAGGCACATGGTCAGGCGCATGGTCATCATCCATTGCCATGGATTAGAAAAATAGGAGAGACAGGAAGGTGAGGTGTGCAGCAATATCTATTATTTATACACACATAGCAGTAGCAGCGCAAGAGACAGGAAGGTGTGCAGCCTTTGAAACGCACAGGGTCTTCTGATATTCCAAATAGCATTCACATTTCATTTCAGTTCAGCAACCATTTCAGTTCACACATAGCAGCGCAAGAGACATAAGATAATGCAGTGACAAGTGACAGTTCAGTTCACAAAACATTTCAGTTCACACAGCAGCGCAAGAGACAGAAGAAAATGCAAAGACAAGTTACAGTTCTATTCAAACAGGAAATAATTCACTGATTTTTTTGAAGGAGACAATTGCTTTTGGACTCCATGACAATCACCAAATCAGCAGCAAGGAAAACAGCCTGAAATGAACAATCCCAAGAATAAATTTTATGTCTCATGCTTTTATTTTCAATTATAATTTTCTTGACAAATGACATATGAATTACTCACCTCAATTGTAGTCAGCAAATATTTTCTTCTTCAAACACCTCATTGTATTTGCATGATCTATTTTATCTTCGGAAGACATGAACGAGACATCTAATGTTAGAAGCTTGTTATATGTCTCAAACATTTTAGATTCTACTTCCAATTTTCTTGCTTCCTTTTGCTGCAAGGCTGCCTCCTTTTGCTCCATTGCAGCTAGATGGGCAAGCTTTGCTTGTTCAATCTTCTCTGATGACAACTTTTGCTGTACTTCCAAAACTTTCAGGCGGTTAACATGATCATCAGCCTGAACTTTAGCAAATGTAATAATCTCCTCAAGGTCTGTATTGTCAATGACCTTCTTGTTGGCATTTGCAGCTTTCTTTTGAAATGCAGCCTTCTTAGCTGCCTTTTGCCCTATCGGCCTAGGGATTTCTTCTAGTCCATCTATTAACCTTATGCCAACGGTCCTTGGCTTGTTTGGCATTTCTTTTCCTATGGCTAGGGGTAGTCTCATTGTAGGTGTCAACAACATCATACCAGTACTGTTCATTCTTCCTATCCGCACCGATGCTTGAATCCGTTGAATTGTGTAGCCATGAGCTCATCTATTAAAAAAGAAAGTATATTTGCATTACCAGAACTGAGATAGTGAGCAAATAAAAATACATTATCATGAAAATGCACTGAAAGTCTGAAACTCACCATCCTGACATCTTCTTCTTGAGTCCAAAGGATTCGCTTCTCAGTTCTAGGTAACTCTACTGCATCACTTTCAACATTAACATAAGTATCATTTTCCACTGATTGATGAGGAGTGGCTAATTCTTCTTCTGATGGTGGATCTTCCATAGTTCGTGGTGCCTTGAATGGGGCAAACTGAGCAGCCCCCCCCACAAAATGAAAATTTGGAGACAAATGAGGTTGGATAAAGTTTGTGAAGCCACCTGGGGGTGTTGGATTTCTATCCCTACAGAACATATTGATGTTAAGAACTAACTCAGTGTGTTGTTTATATTGTTGGGCATATTCAATTAACCATTCTAGCAGAATTAAAAAAGATATATAGTTGAATCATCAATATTCTTTTGAGTAAAAGTGCCACCTCCTATATCTGCTGGAGTAATTCATCTAAATAGTGCAATTGCAAATAGGAGAAAGAACAGAAACAGACCCTAAGAGTAATTAGGATATATTAGGATATATTACGAACAACTCTTTTAGCAATTGTTGAAATTTATGCTCCATCCTATCTGACAAGGCCACAAAGGCTGATATTTTTCTTCCTTTTACTTTTAAAAGTACACATATCGCGAGACAAAAAAAGGTACACTTTCTTTTTGCCACAACAGAGTGACTTTCAATTATGGCACATAACTAAATCTAGAGCACAGTAGGTTGGAAATGTACATGCAAAATTGAGACTATAAAAATTTTCTGTTTCAAGGAACCAGCAATGGGATCCTAACATTTATGTTGGGCATCATAGCAAGATCAGCAACCAAGCAAGTAATAAAGCTCCTTGCGCCATGAAAATGTCCATTCACTTATGTATGTCTCAGGACTTCTATGGACACATGAAGAACAACCACCTTAATTCTTCGATTAAAGAAAAACATTTCAGGCTAACTTGATTTTATACTTGCTTATCAATTCAGTTGCATTTCAACCAACCTAACCTACATTACAGGAATATGGAATTAGTATACCCGTATTTTGCTCTTTTATCAGGGGGAGAAGCGCGCGCACCGTTGGCGCGAAAGGGAAAATGATGGAGCGCGCGCGCACTGGATCCGCGGCGACGGCGACGACTGGGAACGGTTGATACAACGCGCTTCGGGAGCGTCTTCTTGCCTGGGAGCACGAGCGCGAGCCGTCGCTGAACGAGACGACGACGCGAGCTTCTCTCCTCATTTAATTACTGCCAGGTAGGATGATTATGCTGATGTGGACACATAAAGACAGTTGCTGTCTAACTGATGTACATGCCCTAATGGGACATTGCACACGTAGACGATCGAGGCTCGTATCTCCGATCCGTTCGATCTTACCACAGCAACAGCAAGTGATCAATCTGGTATCTAAGATCAACTTTGAGAGAATAACTATCCTTTCGTAATTAAATTTGAAGTTCTTAACTTTATACAAAAATTTTCTTCTAAATGGTGGAGAAAAACCAACAAACTAGATAACATTTGAAAATGTAAAATTCAAATGAAGTTCACTTGAAAACAAACAGGTCTCTGGTTTTATGTACTATAAGCACCTAAAAATTTTAATCTTTGCAATGTCACCTTAGACGCAACTACGACATAAAGGTGACCGACGAGGATAGGAGGCCGGTGAGCATTAGGGCAACCTCCTTCTACGGTGTCTTCGCCGTCCGCGGTTGCCCTTCCCCGCTGACGCACCTTGGGAGGGAGCTCGACATCGTAGTCATCGTGGCCTCGGGAGGGAGCTCAGAGTGGTGGTGGTGGTAGGTGACGGCGCCCACGAACACTTCGACAGAGTCGGGGGAGCTCTTCGTGCCTCGGGAGGGAGCTTAGAGCAGTGATAGCGACGTCCACGGACGGTTGCGCTCCAGCGGGTGGAGCCTCAGCGCAGTCGGAGGGAGCTCAGAGTGGCAGTGGCGGCACTTGAGCGGGTGGGGGCATTGCCCGCTGACTCCAACAGCCCGGCAGTCAACTGCGTCCGAGCGAGCTGGTTCGCTCGTCGTGTCTGCGTTGCGGCGCGCACATGCTGATTGCGGTGTCAGTCGACTCGTGGCCGGGCGGAGCGCGCAAGATAGTCAATCGAGGGCCTCGACATCTTTAGGCCCTGTTTAGTTCCCTGAAAGTCCCAAAATTTTTCGCTATCGAGTGAACCTACGGGACATTGCACATCACCTCGTATTTGTTTCTCTGTTGGAACATCCTTTTTCTACCAAACTAAATAAAATAAGATAACTCAACTTCGCTGAAATTACATCAATCTATTTATCTACATCTGGATAATCCATTGCATAGACAAGTAGAGTCATGCCTATGAACAAGGTATATGGGGGCAAATGTCAGTTTGCTTCCATGCATTGTATATTTCAGGCCAAAAGAAAAAACATCTAAATAAAAGCGAAATCAAATAATGTGAATTGCATAGAGGTAAATGGTTTCAATTTTTTAACCAATTAATGCTTCTATAATACTTATATTTGGCAATGTGTATAAAGAAGCGAATATTGAAGCTGGACATGCCCATAAGGGTTAGTATGCCAAGTTGAAGCTGTGAAACATGAGTTATCACTAACAAACGAACTACAAACTGTTTAGTTCGTTTTCCAAATACTATCGTATGGATGCGAGCTTTTTTTCTCTCGCGCAAATAATGGATGTCAGTGTTTTGGACACCAATACCTAGCAAGAGGTACCCGAGGTAGTTGGTAACCACAAAGATCTTGTACTCATCGAAGTAGTGGCGGAGCTTCCGTGGGTTGATCAGGACCGTGTAGAGTAGCTTCTGTACCGAAGGGTAGCAATCATCAGACTCTGAAAGAACCTCACTGACGAAGTAGACCAGGCATTGGACAGGATAAGCGTGGCCTTCCTCCTGCTGCTCAACAATGATGGTTGTGCTGATCACATTAGTAGTCGCAACGATGTAGAGCAGGAGCTCTTCTGGCGGTGAGCGCAGTGCAGACGGAGAGGACGCTCGCGACGATGACGTCGTCCACCGTGATGTGGGTGAGGTCCAGGCGTGTCAGTCGCGCCACGACAGTGAGACTGACGTCAGACATGAGGAGCCTCCGAAGACAGCTCCTACAAGTGGTGCGGCGTCTTCTTGTGGCTGCTCCTGCAAAGGCGAGCGCCGAGACCAGGGCCACGACCCTGCTCTTCTCCTTCTCCGCGGTCGTCCTTGTCTCCTCACCCACACAGTCCTCGTACAAGCGTCGGACCGGCGCCGCGGCGGCGGTGCCCTCACCGACCTCGTGCTCACCGCGCTCAACCGCTTCCTCGACGGTCGTGACCTCATCGACCTCGCAACTAGGAGGAACATGGTTCTGCTCTGCCACACCATCCTCCACGTCATCCTCTGGGACGTCGACGTCATCAGCACTCCCGCTCGCCACTGCGCTCCGATCATGAACACAACCTTCATCGTCGCTGACACCGTTGATAGTGCAGGTGTCGCGCCTTCTGCCCTCCTGTTCTGACTAATACGACGGAGCCGACAGAGAGGAGCATCATGGTGTGGTGGCTTCCGCGGGGCGGTGCTGAAAGACATCTAGGCCCTTAGTGGGTTTTGGTGTATTGATTGACAACTAGATTAAAGATCTAATGTCCTTGTTAAGCATGTGAGCAGGTTGTAACATATAAATGATAAGACATAATATATGACATTGGTTATCTACATGGTGAAAACAAGCTATGTGTATACAAGATAAGTTGAGGCATGGTTTTAGCCTCATATTGTGAAATGGCTTAACTCAATGGCGAATGTCATGATATTTGATATGAATGTTCCCATGAAGCATATAGATGGTATATGACAAGCTAATGAAGGATAAGAAAGAGGCATATTGATTTTGGAACATTGGATGGTCTCTTATTGAAGGAAGAAGCTTGTTATAATAAAAAGGGATATTTAAATTAAAAGAAGGCATGGTCTCAATAGAATTCCACTCTTGATGTTAAATCAAAAGCTTAACTCAAATTGGCAACGAATGGATGAAGAAATCAAGCAAGGGATTAGCAACGAGGTACTAAGCTAAGGTTGGCCGAGTAGTGACTTGGACCATGTGCTTGGCTAGGGTGAAGTGGCTATAGCTTGGAAAGTTTAGAGGTATCAAGTCGAGCCTAACCGAGTGAAGCAATGAAGAAGCGTTACATATTCATTGAGTCATGTGAAGGGTGACTTAATCGAGAATTGGGTTTCATTCTTATATAAAGATCAAAGTCACTAGCTCAAGGTAGAAGTGCTCAACTCAATGAGACATTGATGGATGGATCTCTCATGAGGATATATTGATGAAGTATGGCTATTCTTGAAGAAGAAGCTCAAGAGTTCTATTATTGCATTTATATTTGATCTTGAGTATAGGTACGTCGTACTATCAAGAGGGATGCATCACAAGGAGTTTTGATAATGTCTCAGTGCTCAAGTAACCCATGTGAGTTGAGAGAGACACAAAAACCACACGTACACGTCTTCGGGTTTGACCCTGTGTCAAACCCGGTGGCACCGGTTTTGGGAAACCGGTGGCACCGGTTTTGTGTCAGCCGGCCCAACGGCTAGTTTTTGAAAACTCGGTGGCACCGAGTTTGGGAACTCGGTGGCACCGGTTTTCACTGGAGTTTGCTACGGCTAGTTTTCGGAAGTCAGGTGTATCCGGGGTTTTCCCCGAAGATTCCGGGTTTTAACTCCAACGGCTAGTTTTTGGGGAGTCGGGTATTTATACCCTTCAACCCCTACTGTTGCAAGCTGCTGCTCCTGAGGTTGCTAGAGTGCTTCCTTGCTATTCCTTGCTAAGCCAAAGCCATTCTAGCTCTCCCCAACCCGTCTTTGTGAGGTTGTTCGATCTTTGATAGATCTAGTGAGTTGGGTGGTAGAGAGAAACCTGTGTGAGCAATTCAAGAGCACTTGAATACCTTGAGCACTGTTGGACATCGTCAAGCTTGTGTGAAGCGTTTGTTACTCTTGGAGGATTGCCTCCTAGACGGCTAGGCATCGCCCACAAGCTCCCAAGGTGTGGTGAGCTGTGGGACAGTTTGTGAAGGTCGTGCTTCACCTTCGAAAGGGAAGAAGCTATCTAGTGGATCGGGAAAACGGTGGAATGCAACCCGGCTTCGGTAGGAGAAGCACCCAACGGAGACTAGGATTCACACGATGGTGAATCCGAACTTCGGTAAAACAAATCCTTGTGTCCCCTGTTGATTACCTCGCATTTACCTTGATATATCGATCCTTGCTTGACTTTGTCATATTGGTAGAGCTACTTGGTTGCTAGTGTTTATAAAGTGCAGGTACTCTATATTCATCAAGGAATTGATCCTTTAGCCATACACCAAGTTTTAGTTCAAGTCAAACAAGCAATCAAGAAGGATAAGAGGGGAGTTACTGCCAGGCAAACCCGGTGGCACCGGATTTGCAAAACCGGTGGCACCGGTTTTGGGCAGTGTGTTCATTCCGCTGCGAAGGTGCCAGTCCAGAGATTCCGGAGATTTTTCCAGAGATTCCGGACTTTCCAGAAACTCCGGAGAAAAGTCTGGAGTATCCGGGATTCACTGATAAATTTGTTTTAAGTGGTGATTTTCAGGACTCGCCTATTCACCCCCCTCTAGGGGACATCAAAATCCTTTCAGGTGCCAAGCGGGACGCGCACCACCCTGACAGGGATCTTTCAGCCGGTCGTCGCAGGGGGGCTCCTCCTCCACAGCTAGCTGCGTCCTCCAATCCGACCCCCTCTGCGAGCCCCACGATGCCGGTCGACCAGCTGCACGCAGGTTTAACAAAACCGGGGTTATTGGTAAGAGCAGTTACCGCTTTGACCGTTAGTAATCGCCCTGACCGGTCCGATTACATGATTTCTTGTGTTGGTTTTTTCTATAACCGGTCGGTTACCGCTACCGATCCAGACCAATAAGACCGGTTACCGACCTAATCAGACCAGTTCCCAAGAGTTTTGTGAACCCTGGACGCACGCGCACGAGACCGTGGGTGGCGGCAGGGGTGGCGCCATGAACCACTCCAACTACCACCAGCACCTGGTGGCCCACTCGTCGCTGCCGCTGCTCCCCGCGGAGGTAGTGCCAGCGTACCCGACACGGAATTGGAGGATGACAAGACCTGGTTTTGGACCTAGATTAGGACGGAGGCCCGCCACGACGCGAATGCGGAGGCGACCACCCTGCCTCCGCGTCGCCGACCTCCTCACCGCAAGGTCCCGCGACCCCACCTGCATCGGGTTCTCGCAATGTCTCCTCAACTACAAAGCGTTCCTCCCCGAGCGCCGCAGTGACGAGGAACGAGATAGCCCGACTCTATGACAGACAGGGTCCACAAGAAATAGGGGCCTGAGTTGATTTCCCCACTGAAGTTAAAATGTAATTTTGAGCCTAGTTTTTACGACTAGGTCTGCAAATGGGTTTTGAAGACCTCAATTTACACTTCCACTCGAGTTGCTCTTATATAGGGGAGGCCATGCATATACGGGAAAGATTTTACGTTGAAGAAAAAACTAAACACCATGCATTTCTTTCTTCTTGCGGCCAGTGGCAGCTCCAAAGTTTGGCGTTCCATAGGTTAGAGACGGAAACACCAGCAATGCAGATGTTCAGTGACCTCCATACCTGAGCAGCAAAAGGGCAAGACAAGATATAATGGTCACAATCTTCTACTGCATGACCACACGTCCGCACAGTTCAGTAGTTCTCACATTGCTGATTGTCACGTATTTTCTTCTTCGGCAGGTTAGTTCTTTAGCCAGGGCACCAGGCGAAGAACTGGATGCGAGGCGGAGCACGGTTGGAGCAGACGAAAGAGTAGAATTGGCAGGTGGAGTTCCCAGTAGCAGACATCAAGGATTTGTACACAGGTCCAGACCGCAGCTCCTCGTCGCTTTCCGACAGTGGGAGCAGCGACAGTCTTGCTTACCAGACAGGACCACGCTTGAGATTAGTTGGCACACTTGGTTCAATTCTCCCAGAGCGCCGCGGCTGATGCGTGGTACAAGGATGCTGTCTCATATGATTGAAGAGGAGCGGGAAGGACTCTTTGAGACGCCCAGTGGTTAGCCATTGACCTCTTTTCCGGTGTCTTATACTGGGAGGCAGGAGCTCACTCAAATCTTGCGAATGGGCACCATCAATGTCCCCTTGCAAGCTGACCATGACTACCCGGTCCCCGATCCATCTTGCCCATGCACAGTCCCCTGGATGGTGTAGACGGTGTAGCAGTTTCAGGAGCAGACATTTGTTTTGGGTCGCAAGGTTCCTGATGCCGAGGCCTCCCTGTTCTTTTGGTTGGCAGGCATTCTTCCAAGCTACCATACACTGGCTCATCACCTGACCAGAGAAAGGAACAGCATCGTCGATCCAGGGCATCAAGTGTCCCTTGCGGTAGAAGCATGAGAGATATCATGTACACCAATTGGCTGTCCAGAATGGAGTTCACAAGAACAGTTCTCCCCATTGGGTTGCCAGTTCACAAGAATGAAGCTTGCCAGCCACTGAGCTGCCGGTCGGTCTTTCCGATCAGCGGGGCAAAGGCAGACAGCTTCAACTTCTCGCTCGACAGTGGCAACCCCAAGTATGTTCGGGGGAAACTACCAACTTGACAGCCCATGATCTCTTTAATAGTTTGCACTGTCTCAGGCGGGGTATGCATGGGACGATCGTGCTTTTGTCATAGTTTATATTCAAGCCCGTGAGGTCAGAGAAGTATTCCAACACTCTCTTGAGCAGCTGCACACTTGTAATTTCTGCTGCCACCAGAATTAGTGGCCATCCGCGTACTGCAACACGGGGCACGCCTATACCTGCAAACGGTGCGGTTCGGAGCGCACCTAATTGCAAACCGCTGATCCTCATGTATCAAAGCAGGTTCCTGGATCGAACCGCTCCATCGGCACTACTGCCCGCCAGATCCGCGGGTAACCAGGGTTCGACCCTCTCCTGCCACCGCGCGTGGTTCGTACGCCCACAAGCACTGATGTTGCCCACCGCCTGTACGTTGCAGGCTAGCTAATGCCCACGTGCAGTCAGCGAGCAAATCAAATAAGCTACGGACACGAAGCAGGTGTAAGCGCAAGAACCGACGAACTGCTCCCTGTGGAGATGAGGTAGAGTGGTTGCTGCGACTTCCTTGCTTAGCTAGGCCCCGACGCATCCGACTGCATCTTCCACCGCCTCGACACCGCCGCCGACCTCGCCCGTGTCACCGTTGTCTCCCACTCGTGGCAACGATTCGGTATGCATCGCCGCCGCCGATTGCTTCTTCTGCGGTAGATCTGTGCTTCTGTTGAGTCCGTCGCTTTGATTGCGTTCCAATCCATATTCTTTCTGTGCAGTTATCGCCAATGAATTATGCAAGATCCTGTGTGTGAGGATTTACCCCGTGGTCGCCAGCTTCACCCGCGCGGTCGAGGTAAGCAAATTGCCACCGGGCCCCGCTGCCGCGCTAACCTCGGAGTCCGGCCATGACGCCGAGAGGGACCATAGGATATACTCATACCCCCGCGGCGCCGTCGTCTCCACAAGTCCCTCTGTGGACTGCATCATGCACTGCATCACCGCCTCCAGCACCAATCGTTTCCCGCGCGAGGGGATGGAGAACATGCTCGATCCACGGGCCTGCTTGTGACAACCGCTCAAATTAATTCCATATTATTGCCTAAACCACTCCTCTTGGCCATTAAGCAATAATATAGAAGTAACTTGTCGTCTCTACCGGGTCAAACCCGGTAAATCACTTACATCACAGGATCGCCAATTGTACATCAAACTCACACGAAGGCGAGTCCAGAGATAAACAAGTCACAAATTATTACATAACATTCTTCAAAGGTTCATTATTACAAACCAAGTCTATTGCATAAAGGTAAATAGTTCAGAGTTCGAAACACAGCGGAAATAAAGTACTACACGACATAAGCAACATCACAAGAGGCCATCTGTGATGCCACTAAGCACTGTCATCCTCCCACTCGTATTCCCAACCGGGTGGGAGAGAACCAGGCCACGGAAAGCCATCATCACACACATCATCACCTGAAAAGCAACGACAAAAGCAAGGCTGAGTATACTAATACTAAGCAAGACTTAACCGTCGGGGGATTGGAAAATCACCAACCCTCTAGACATGCAAGGCTTTATGGCTGATAGTTTGTTTTGCTGAAAAGTAACAAAGAGTATGTCGTTACTTTCAAATTTTAGATCCAAATTCTATTCATTTAACCATTACTAGATTAGCCAACTAATTCAAGTAAGAGTTGTACAATACAATTTAAACAAGTATACGAATTCCTTCTCAATTCCATCATTAAGGGACATAGAGTGGATGGTTAAGCAGTCTCAATAACGGTGAGAGGCCGACGATCAATCGATTAGTAACCTTGCAAGGTGGACCTAAACATACAGGAGAATGCATACCCCAAGAATGCCAAACAAAACCAAAGGGGTGGGGTATACACCAACCAGGCGGTTCCCAACCGTCCTCAGTTCGGGATCAAGTCCACAGTCCCTGGTACCAGGTTATCCGGTCATGGTATCTGACCGCCCAGATCCACCTATGTACCACTGCTTAGTATCTGGGGATCACTCCCGGGTGTAGTGGTAGAGAGTTCCCTTGCCGGATCAGGAAAGTACTAGGCTTACCGGTCCCATTCCCGACAAATGCTTAGTACGTTCAAAAGCTTAACCACTGACATCTACTGACCAGAGTCAGTCCCATGCTCTTACCACATGAGCTGATAAGTTCAACAATCTTATGATTCCAACGTAAGAGACCTATAGCTCGCGAGTGACGGTCATCACCCGACTTCTACCGTGGTCCTAAGCATGGCAACTAGCGACCTGTCATGCTAGTATTTGAACATAGGAACCTAGGATCATGCATCTAAGGTTTCAATTCAACTCCTGAACGTAAATGCACAAGCATCGCATAAAAGGAAAAGTTACAGGAGTTTAACAAAAGTAGGTTATGCTCCGAGGCTTGCCTTCACTGGCAAAGTCAGAAGCGAGATCCTCCGAACTTTGGTTCGGGTCTTGCTGCACTTCCACCACGTTCACTTCCCCCTCAGCTGGTTCTCCTTCAGACTCAGGCACCAGCTCGTAGTTCCCGTCAGGAAGTTCTATACGACATGCAGATGCATTATGATTCAAGTATACAAACTTAAAAAGTTAAATTCAGTTCTGAATTCAGAGATAAACATAGGTGTTTTTGTTGGCCATATTCACCTTAACAAGTTTCTAATTAAACTGTTCTTCACTAAGGTCAAGTGGATGGGTGTGAAACTTCATTCTTGTTTGATGGTGATTGTGTGCACATCTAAGTTCATTAGTTAAGTGAACTTCACTAAGGTGATTTGGGGCTGTCCAGAGATAGTCTGATAAATTTCAAGCCTGAAATTTAAACTCTAGGCGGTGATAGGTCGGTTTTTCCTTTACTTGTACTTTTAAAGCTTGATTACTAGGAATTTCAATTCTGACCAATATATATACAAAATGACCACGAATTTTCACCAGCATGCACATAACAGCAATACCTTAGTTCTGACCAAACATGAGGCAAAACAAAGCTATAAAACTATTATGATAAATGTAACAAGTTTAAGCTGCTAGGAGCATGAATAAATCATAAAACAAAATATACATAGAATCTGAGGCTATAACTTGGCACACAACAAGATAAAGACATATTTAGCTCACACACCAAAAATTACATCCATTGCTGCAGTATAAATATGGATTTGAACTTAACACAAACTAACCACCATAAATTAGCAGAGCAATCTACACGTGTCCAAAAATTCACCTCTGATTTATGACATATACTACTAAGCATTGCAGAGCTACAACAGAAAGTTGGAAGGCATTTGATCAACAGATAAATTTAAACAATTCATAAATGGAGAACAGGCTGAAATCAATATAAATTCATAACTGAAGACATACACATGATTTCAGTGCCATTTTTCTACACAATGCCAGAAATGCTATTATTGACAACATATCCAAAATTCACATGCAGAGCATTTATACATTTCAAGTTATTTCAAATTTACTCAAACTGATCAATTCAAGATCATTCAAAAACTACTCTGAAATTTGAAAAACTGCCTTTCTAGAAAAGTTAGGTTTCTTCAAAAGGATTCCAGAACAGTTGAGTTTGCATTTTTCCGATTTTTCTACCATTTACTATTTAATTTACAAGATTCAGGTTTTTGAACCTAAGGTTTAAGATTCATTTTACAGTTTGGCCCTTGGCTCTTATACGCAGGCCCGGGGAAGATTTCAATCTTCGCAAGGAGGTCCCCGGCGGCGGCGCGAGGCCGGCCGGTGGCGAGGGACGGCCGGGACTCCGGCAAGTAAGCGGCTAGGGTGGGGTTTAGACTCACCCTCGGGCGATTGGCGGGGTTGGCTTGGCGGGAAACGGCTCCGGCGACGGTCGGCGGCGAGGGAGGCGGCGGTCGGGCGCAATGCCGGCGAGCGGGCGAGTCGACCGGCCAATGCGCTTACATGGGAGCGTTCCAGGGGTGCGGGTGGAGGCTTTCGTGGTGCTCGAACTCGAGTGGGGGCGACAGACCAAAGGGCGCACCGGCAAGCTCCGGCCGGCGGCAATGGCGGGCGCGGGAGGCGGCTCCGAGCGGCGCCGTGCAATGCGAGGGAGGGGGGGAGGTGCGTGGGGCGTCGGGAGGAACTAAGGGCGCGCATGCGTGCCGGGGTGGCTCGGCCGGCCGGGCCCGGCGAGTGGGGGCGCGGCGCGTGGCCGCGGCGACGCGCGCGCGCACGCGCGCGGCCGGCCGTCGGGTGCGCGCGCGGGCGATCGCGCGGGCGCGAGACCGTGGGCCCGGCCATGATGACCGACGTGTGGTCTCGCCGTGACGGCGTACGGATGGCAGGCGATGTGGGCCCGGCGCGCTGCGGCGGCGCGGCGCTGTCGTATGGACCTCTCTGGGCCCACTACTTCGGTGGGTACCAGGACCGACTACTCGGTGGGCCCCTGGGACTACCCGGCTTGCGCTACACGGCACCTGAAGGCGTGGAGCACAAGGACTACACAGGAGTAGTACTCGGTTAGGGAGCTGTACATGTTCCGCACTGTATGGAGGACTCCTAGACGTACTCGACTAGTACTCTCTCCCTACTCCGACTTGTAACCCTGCCTCCCGGACTATATAAGGCGAGGCAGGGACCGATCTCTAGCATCCAATCTCCTTTCATACAACCCACGGCGCACTATTGCACCATCTTGTAATCGTGCCCAATCAATCCAGAGCTACGCAGCATACAGGACGTAGGGTATTACGCACCTCGCGGCCCAAACCTGTCTAAATTGTGTGCCACGTGTCTCTTCCTTCGAGTTACCGATCTCGGCGAGTCACATTCATCTACTTCGGGTACTCTCCTTAGTAGGTTGCCGGTCTAAAACACCGACAGCTGGCGCGCCAGGTAGGGGCTCTCGCCCGAGATCACATGGCGAACTCGACGGCTCCCGTCCACTTCAAGGCAACCGTCGCTTTCAACCGCGGCGACACATTTGTGTTCGGCGCCTGGGTCTGCACTGCTGATGGCGCGGGCTCCTTCCAGCGCCGCCTGACCATGCAGCCCAACTCGAAGACAGGCTTCGTGACGCTTCCTGAAGTCGTCACGGGCGAACTCGCCGGCAAGTTCGGCGAAATTTCGCTCTTCAACCACCACGCTGACTTCGAGCTCGAGACCGCTTCCAACTCGAACTCGACGTCGCCATGGGCCATCGCATGCGAGCCGGCTGCTCAGCCATCGCAGGCGGTCCCCTCACCTCGCGAGCGCTCCGCGCGCGGCCCCGCGTCCTCAACCGGGCCCGCATGGGGGGCTCCCACTTCGCGCCGGTCCGGCAAGGAGCCCGTACCCGAGTACAACTCGGACTCCGACGCCGCCCCCGATCGCGCTTCGGACTCCAGCCCTCTCTCCGAGTTCTACTCGAACCCGGACTACGAGTTCGACTTCGGGTCGGACCCTGAGGAGCCCGAGTCCGAGGACAACTCCACCGAGCTCCCCTTGTCAGGGCCAGCCGCTGGGCTGGTTATAACATCCACGCCGGCCGGGAGATACGTCTACTGGCCAGACCGCAAGCCTGCTGACCTGGTAAAGGGAGACTCACGCTACGTCGCCTACATCGACTCGCTACCGTTCCAGGAGGGAACACCGCTAGCCCGGGCTGACTCGAGCACACCAACTGAGGTGGCGCCTTCCGAGTCCGGCCTTGGCACCCCCGATCGCCAAGTCTTCATGGGCTGCCGGCGACGCCCCGGGGCCTTCGGGGGACGGCCCGGGATAGATACCCGGAAGACATCTCCTCCGACGAGCTCTCTCGCCGATGCTCCACCCAACGAGAACCCCGCGGACAGAGACGCTCGACGTGAGCGTAACCGAAGCGCGGCCCGAACGTCGCCGCGCCTCCGCGACAACTTCCCCGTCCGCAACCTTGCGGAAGCTCTCGAGGCGGTCGAGAGCGAGTACACACCACCCCTGAGCAATGCCTCATGTCGATCACAGCGATCGCACGTCAGGCTCAGGGCATACGCGCCGGAGAGGTCATCGCCAAGCTCGCTGAAGACGCCTACTTCATGCGGGTCGACAACAGAGTCAACCAACCTCCTCCGGCCAGACACCGCGACAACGAAGCCACAAGTCGCAGTGCCAACAACGGTCCTAACCGTACCCGAGCTGACCTCCCAGCCGAGCCAAACCGTCGTCGCTCCAACGCCGGCGGACCTTCACAGCACGACCACGGCAACCGAGAAGTTGTTCCCCACCGCGCTCCGGCCGGTGGCGGCGGCAACGACCCCGACGGCGGCGGCGGCAGCGACGGCGGAAGCTACAACCATGGAGCCAACAGGAGAGCTGGTGGCGGCGGCAGTCGCGGTGGCTGAGGCCACGCGAACAGCCACGCCTCCGGCGCCTCACATGGCGGGTACGACGCTCACCAGAAGATTGAGGAGCTGCGGCGGAAGAAGTCGACCACCACAGCCGAGGGCGACGGCTTCCCCGCCTTCTCGCCTCGACTTCGCAACTTGCTCCTCCCCGACAAGTTCAAGCCTTTGGGGATCACCAAGTACGACGCGGCGGAGATCCCATCCGGTGGCTCCGATGCTACGCCCTCTCCATCGAGAACGGCGGCGGCAACGGCGACACCAAGTGCCTCTACTTCCCCTTCGCTCGGACCAAGCACCACTCACATGGCTCGAGTCGCTGGACAAACACTCGATCGACAAGTGGGACCAGCTGAAGGAGCAGTTCACAAGCAACTTCGCGGGCGCCATGGGCCGATCGGGTACTCGCAAGGACCTGGCCATGATCAAGCAGGAACAAGGCGAGACCCTCCGCAAGTACATGCGCCGCTTCTTCGACAAGCGCGCTACCGTCGTCGACGTCACCGACAAGGAGGTCATCGACCTCTTCCAGGACAGCCTCTACCACCGCCACACCTTCGAAGACTTCGGTCGTCGCCGTCCCAGGTCCATCCCCCACCTCAAGGACATGATCACGTCCTGGGCGGATGAAGAGGACAAGGCCAATGCCAAGTACGACGCCATCCATGGCAAGACCAAGTAGAACCAGGGCGGCAGCAGCGGCAGCAACGCAAACCAAGGCGGCCGCAACAACAACAACAACAACTACTACTCGGGTCCCAACTGCAAGCGCAAGCCAGACAACACTGTCGTGGCTATCCAGCGCCCTGCGAAGGGGAACTCGAAGAAGAACTCCGGTGGCTTCAAGGACCTGCTGAAGGAGAAGTGCCTGTGGCATCCAAACGACAACCACACCACCGAGCAGTGCTACCAACTCAGGCATGCACTCAAGGAGACGCCAGAGCCACCGCACCCTCACGATCAAAAGGGCAAGAAGAAGGACGGCGACAACAACGACTTCCAGGAGCCCGACAAGACCGTCAACGTCCTCTTCGGCGGATTGCCCAGCAGGCGGGAGCAGAAGGCTACCCGTCGTGAAGTGATGTCCATTGAACCAGCGGTCCCGACCCCTCTCAGGTGGTCGGAGGTACCCATCACCTTCTCCCGCGCAGACCAATGGACCAGCTTCTCTGAACCAGGACGTTTCCCCCTCGTCCTGAAGCTAGTGGTGGCGGGCTCCAAGCTCAACAAGGTGCTCATCGACGGAGGAAGCGGGCTCAACGTCCTCTTCACCAAGACCTTGAAGAAAATGAAGCTCGACATCACTCACATGCTCACCAAGAGCAACACGCCCTTCTACGGCATCGTCCCCGGCAACGCGGCTATTCCACTAGGCTCAGTGGTCCTGCCAGTTACCTTCGGGGCGTCTCGGGACAACTACTGTACCGAGTACATCAAGTTCGAGGTCGCGGACTTCGAGACCTCTTACGGTGCCATCCTCGGCAGACCAGCCATCGCCAAGTTCATGGCAGTGCCCCACTACACCTACTTGGTACTCAAAATGCCAAGCCCAGCCGGTGTACTTTCCCTCCAAGGGGACTTGAAGATCTCCCACAACTGCGACACAGAAGCCGTGGAGATCGCCTCTACAAACCAAGTACCCAACGCGATGATGGAGGTCTACGCCGCGTCGAAGAAGCTTGCTACAAGTGAACTCGACATCCCAGAGAAGTCTGACAGCACCAACAAGCCTCAGCCACCTGAGGAGGTACTCGTCAAGACGGTCGACCTCGGAACAGGCGACCCCAAAGAAGACCACCACCATCGGGTCTGGCCTCGACCCCAAATAGGAAGACGCGCTCATCAGCTTCCTTCGGGCTAACCGCGACATCTTCGCATGGAAGCCAGCGGACATGCCGGGAGTGCCCGGGGAGCCGATTGAGCACCGCCTCAACGTCGATCCTAAGGCCACCCCCAAACGACAACACCTCCGACGCTTTGCCGACGACGGGCGGGGACGCCATCAAGAAGGAACTCGCCAAGCTACTCGCAAGCGGCTTCATCGGAGAAGTCTTCCATCCCGAGTGGCTCGCCAACCCCCGTCCTCGTCCGCAAGAAGAACTCGAACGAGTGGAGGATGTGCGTCGACTACACCGACCTCAACAAGCACGCCCCCAAGGACCCCTTCGGGTTGCCGCGGATCGATCAAGTCATCGACTCCACGGCGGGCCGCGACCGCTCTCGCTTCCTCGACCGCTACTCCGGTACCACCGGATCGCAATCAAGGAGGAAGACCGGGATAAGACCGCGTTCATCACCCCGTTTGGCGCGTACTGCTACACGACCATGTCCTTCGGGTTGAAGAACGCCGGCGCTACCTACCAACGAGCTATCCAGGCCTGCTTCAAGAGGCAACTCAACAAGAACGTCGAGGCCTGCGTGGATGACGTGGTTGTCAAAACCAGGGACTTCAGTACCCTCATCGACGACCTTGAAGAGACCTTCGCATCACTACGCGAGTACCGCTGGAAGCTCAACCCGAACAAGTGCGTCTTTGGCGTCCCTTCGGGCAAACTACTCGGCTTCATCATCAGCCATCGCGGCATCGAAGCCAACCCCAAGAAGATCTCCGCCATCACCAGCATGAAAGCTCCCACGAGCATCAAAGACGTCCGAAGCCGACGGGGGTGCATGGCGGCGGCCGACCGAATTCATCTCGAGGCTAGGAGAACGGGGCCTCCCCTTCTACAAACTACTCAAGCATCAAGAGAAGTTCGTGTGGACTCCAGAGGCGGATCAAGCCCTTGCCCAGCTCAAGGATTTCCTATCAAAGCCACCAATCCTCACGGCTCCTCACAAGGGCGAGCGCTCTTCGCTCTACCTCGCCGCGACTACTCACGTGGTCGGCATCGCCATCGTTGTCGAGCGGCAAGAAGACGGCCACGCCTACCGGTCCCGGCGCCCGGCCTACTTCGTCGGCGAGGTTCTATCGTAGTCCAAGGCCCGCTATCGGCCCGTGCGAAGCTCCCGTACGCACTACTCATCACCTCGCGGAAGCTACGACACTACTTCCGGCGGTACTCGGTCTCCCGTCGTCACCGACTACCCACTTGGCGACATCTGCGAACCAAGATGCTACCGGGAAGAATCTCCAAGTGGGCCGTTGAGCTCGGCGCCCTCACTATCGACTTCAAGCCACGCACAGCCATCAAGTCGCAGGCACTAGTCGACTTCATGGTAGAGTGGCGGGAGAACCAGCTACCCACTCCCATCGAGCGACCAGAGCATTGGGTGATGTACTTCGACGGCTCACTCAACCTCGAGGGCGCAGGTGCGGGGGTACTCCTGATCTCTCCAACAGGCGAACAACTCAAGTACGTCCTGCAGATCTTCTGGAAGGTCTCAAACAACGAAGCCGAATACGAAGCCCTCCTACACGGGCTCCGCCTCGCGGCTTCACTGGGCATCAAGCGGCTACTAGTCTACGGCGACTCCGCAGTGGTCATCAACCAAGTCAACAAGTCCTGGGACCGCAACAAGGAGAACATGGACACCTACTGCCTAGAAGTCCGCAAGCTCGACAACAAGTTCTATGGTCTCGAGTTCCATCACATCGTTCGCGACAACAACGTTGCAGCGGACGTCCTCTCGAAGCTTGGATCCACCCGCGCTCAAGTGCCAGCGGGTGTCTTCGTCCACGAGCTTCACGCGCCATCCATCCCGGAGCCGGCGCCACCGACCACTGTCCCAGCTCATCCACCAGCTGGGCAGGAGGTCATGATGATCGACGTGGACTGGAGGCAACCCTTCATCGACTACCTCAGCGAGCAGAAGGTCCCCTCCGACAAGAACGCGGCCGAGCAACTCGTCCGCCGTGCCAAGTCCTACGTCCTCGTCGGAGACAAGCTTTACAAGCGGGGCGCGTCTTCTGGAGTACTCATGAAGTGCGTCCCTCGTGAAGAAGGCAAGGACATCTTGGAGGAAATCCACAAGGGCGTCTGCGGCAACCACGCGTCCTCACGTACGCTGGTCAGCAAGGCTTTCCGACGAGCTTTCTCTCGGCCCCACGGCTGCGGCCGACGCCGAAGAACTCGTCGAAAGTGCCAAGGATGTCAGTACTTCGCCAAGCGAGTAGCACGTCCCGGCCTACAAGCTAGTCACCATACCGCCAACCCGGCCCTTTGCTTGCCGGGGGCTCGACATGATTGGGCCACCGCCAACCGCGCCGAGGAGGATTCAACGGGGTATTGGTGGCTATCGACAAGGTCACCAAGTGGATCGAGGTCAAGCCGGTCACATGCCCCAAGGGCGACGAGTACTCGACTTCCGGATGAACTCGTACACCGCTACGGACTACCCCACCGCATCATCACAGACCTGGGATCCAACTTCAACAACCACCAGTTCTGGGAGTATTGCGAGAACAGCGGGATCGACGTCCGATACGTCTCAGTTGCCCATCCACAGGCCAACGGACAAGTCGAGCGCGCCAACGGGATGGTGCTCGACACCCTCAAGAAGCGGCTGCACGACGCTGCTAACTCCAAAGGGGGCAAGTGGATCAAGGAACTACCCAACGCACTCTGGGGCTATGGACCCAGCCATCCAAGCCAACGGGGCAATCCCCTTACTTCCTGGTCTACGGCTCCGAAGCAATCCTCCCTGCCAACGTCATATGGAACTCGCCAGCAGTGGAGCACTACGACGACGGCGTCTCACCAAGGTAACTCTGACTTCCATGGTGATCTACCCCAGTGATCGCCCTGCAACTTTCCCCGTGGCGATCTGGGTGATCGACAAACTGTGCAGGGCCTTCCTCTGGCGAGGCACAACAGTGGTCAGTGGTGGTCACTCTCTAGTCGCGTGGTCGATGGTCTGTAGACCACAACGGTTTGGAGGTTTATGAGTTATCAATCTCCAATTCATGGGTATCGCTCTGTAGATGCGTTGGATGTGGCTCAACCGTGTTGAGCCCAACAGGCCCGACTCTGGTCTACCGATAGAGGCCAGCCATTGGTCGTAGGTGATGTTTGAAGCCTCGGTGTCGGTGGTGTCGGTGTTTTAGACCGGCAACCTAATAAGGGGAGTACCCGAAGTAGATGAATGTGGCCTCGCCGAGATCGGTAACTTGAAGGAAGAGACACGTGGCACACAATTTAGACAGGTTCGAGCCACGAGGTGCGTAATACCCTACGTCTTGTATGCTGCGTAGCTCTGGATTGATTGGGTACGATTACAAGATGATGCAATCTTACGCCGTGAGATGAGATGATGAGAGAGGGGTCCCTGCCTCGCCTTATATAGTCCGGGAGGCAGGGTTACAAGTCGGAATAGGGAGTACTAGTCGAGTACGTCTAGGAGTATTCCATACAGTGCGGGACATGTACAGCTTCCTAACCGAGTACTTCTCCTCTGTAGTCCTTGTGCTTCACGCCATCAAGTACCGTGCAGCGCAAGTCAGGTAGTCCCAGGGGCCCACCGAGTAGTCGGTCCTGGTACCCACCGAGGTAGTGGGCCCAGGGAGGTCCATACGACAAGCCCCCGAGTACTTTGTAGTCGAGAAGGATAGCTTCAAGTAGCGAAGCCGAGGAGAGAAGGCGGGGAAGCCGTCGTTGTCGCCTGCGGTGGCGGACTTCTTCCGCCGCAGCTCTTCAATCTTCTGGCGGGCGTCGTAGCCGCCCTGTGAGGCTCCGGAGGTGTGGTTGTTCGCGTGGTCTCGACCGCCGCGACTGCCCCCGCCGCCGGCCCTCCTGTTGGCCCCATGGTTGGAGCTTCCGCCGTCGCTGCCGCCGCCACCAGGGTCACGGACCGCCGCCGTCAGGGCCGCGGTGAGGGATGATCTCACGGTTCTTTGTTGCCACCCTGTGAGGGTCCGCCGGCATTTGCGCGAGTACGGTTGGGCCGAGCCGGCAGCTCGGCTCGAGTACGGTTGCGGCGAGGTCGGCGCTACGACTTGTAGCTTCATTGTCGCGGTTCTGGCGGCGGGGAGGCCGGGTGACCCTCGTTGTCGACTCGCATGAAGTAAGCGTCTTCAGCGAGCTTGGCGATGACTTCTCCAGCGCGTATCCCCTGAGCTTGGCGTGCGATCGCCGTGATCGACATGAGGCATTGCTCGGGGGTGGTGTGTACCCTGCTCTCGACGGCCTCGAGAGCTTCTGCGAGGTTGCGGAGGGGAGGTTGTCTCGGAGACGCCGGCGCCGTTCGTTGCGCTTTCTGTTACGCTCACGTCGAGCGTCCCTGTTGGCGTCGGTCTCATCCGCAGGTGCTTCAGCAGACAGCTCGTCTGCGGAGATGTCTTCAAGGTACTTGTATTGTGCCGTCCCTGAAGGTCCTGGCGTGTCACCGGCAGTCATGAAGACTTGGCGATCGGGGTTGCCAAGGCCTGGAGTCGGAGCTCGCCACCTCAGCTGGAGTATACGAGTCAGCTCGTGCGAGTGGTGTTCCCTCCTGGAACGGGAGCAAGTCGAGGTAGGCGACGTAGCGTGAGTCCCCACTTATCAGGTCGGCGGGCTTGCGGTCTGGCCAGTAGACGAATCTCCCAGCCGGTGTGGACGTTATGACCAACCCGGAAGCCGGCCCTAATAAGGGTTGCTCAGTACTGTTGTCTTCGGACTCGGGACCCTCAGGGTCCGACCCGAAGTCGAACTCGTACGTGGAGTCTGAGTAGAAGCCGGAGAGGGGGTTGGAGTCCGAGGCGTGACCAGGGGCGGTGTCGGAGTCCGAGTTGTACTCGGGTACGGGCTCCATGCCGGCCCGGCGCGCGGAGGGAGCCTCCGTGCGAGCCTGCGGGGGTTGCGAGGGCCACGCGTGGAGCGCTCGCGGGGTGGGGGACTACGTGCGATGGCTGAGCAGCCAGCTCGCACACAGTAGCCCACGGGGACGTCGAGTTCGAGTTGGAAGCGGGTCCGAGCTCGATGTCGGCGTGTTGATCGAAAAGCGAAATTTCGCCGAACTTGCCGGCGAGTTATCCCGTGACTACTTCGGGAAGCGTCACGAAGCCGGTCTCCGGGTTGGGCGGCATGGTGAGGTGGCGTTGGAAGGATCCAGCGCCGTCAGCGGTGCAGACCCAGGCGCCGAAGACGAAGGTGTCGCCGCGGTTGAAGGCGACGGTTGGCTTGATGTAGACAGGAGCCGTCGAGTTCGCCATGTGATCTCGAGCGAGAGCCCCTACCTGGCGCGCCAGCTGTCGGTGTTTTAGACCGGCAACCTACTAAGGGGAGTAGTAGATGAATGTGGCCTCGCCGAGATCGGTAACTCGAAGGAAGAGACATGTGGCACACAATTTAGACAGGTTCGGGCCGCGAGGTGCGTAATACCCTACGTCCTGTATGTTGTGTAGCTCTGGATTGATTGGGTACGATTACAAGATGATGCCATCTTACGCCGTGAGATGAGATGATGAGAGAGGGGTCCCTGCCTCGCCTTATATAGTCCGGGAGGCAGGGTTACAAGTCGGAATAGGGAGAGAGTATTAGTCGAGTACGTCTAGGAGTCTTCCATACAGTGCGGGACATGTACAGCTTCCTAACAGAGTACTTCTCCTCTGTAGTCCTTGTGCTTCACGCCATCAAGTACCGTGCAGCGCAAGTCAGGTAGTCCCAGGGGCCCACCAAGTAGTCGGTCCTGGTACCCACCGAGGTAGTGGGCCCAGGGAGGTCCATACGACAAGCCCCCGAGTACTTTGTAGTCGAGAAGGATAGCTTCAAGTAGTCTTGATGGCCTTAACGAGTAGTCCTCAAGCATCCCCGAGTACTACAAGTCAAAAGTCCTCAAGAGTAGTCGAAGCATCCTGAGGCTGGAATGTACTCCAGCTGATGTTTGAGCAATCTTGAAGTCTTCTCGAGTAGTCCCAAGAGTCCTCGCGTGCTGCCCTTGAAGGTCTTCAACAATGCCCGTGTTGTCTTGAAGCCGAAGCTGATATGGAAGTGCGATTGCAAAATCGCACTCCATATGGAGTAGCCCCCGAGCCTTAGGTTGAGTTGTAGACTCTGGCTGAGGGTCCATCTGAAGTTTTGGCAAGAATATCCCGAAAAATTCGGAGAAAAAACCGAAGGACACGTGGCACGGAGCCCCCGAGCCTTGAGTCGAGTACTTCCTCTCGAATTGAAGGGTCATCTTGTAGAATGTGTCCTGAGATGCTCTTGAGTCTTGCCGCTTCTCAGGAAGTCGAGTTGAAGTAGCTGAGCCCCCGAGGTGAGGCGCGTCGACTAGTTGAAGTTGAAGGGTCACGCGCCGGCGGGAAGAAGAGGGGCCGTGCAGAGGCCGCCGGATCTGCCACAGGGACATCACCGTCGGTGTCCCCGCCGCGGCCAGATCCAAACCGTGAGTGGAAGAAGTCCAAGGTGAAGACCGAAGACTTGCTGGCCCTCCTCAACTGTGGATTCCTGCGGGAGAAGGAGGTGGACATGTGGAGGGCCGCCGCTGGGGATCCGTACCCCATGGAGAAGAATCCAGACGAGATCCCGATGTTCGCGCGGTTCGCGGAGCGCGGACTGTCACTCCCGGCGAGCGACTTCATCAAGGGGCTCATGGGGTACTACGGCATCGAGTACCTCAACCTCAACCCCAACGGTATCTTCCACACCGCTGTCTTCGTACATTTCTACGAAGCCTTTCTGGGGATCAAGCCCCATTGGAACTTGTTCCGGAAGTTCTTCCGGGTGAAGCCGCAACCCAGCGGCAGCAACCCGCGAGTAGTCGGAGGAGCGGGGATCCAGATGAGGGAGGACACCGCCGAGCAGTACCTCTCGTACAAGCTGATAGACTCCAATCAAGATTGGAAGGCCAAGTGGTTCTACGTCACGAACCACCACCCGGAGCTGCCAAAGCCCAGCGGGAAGCAGCCCAAGCATCGCCCGTGGTGGAACTCGGAGCCGACGATGCAGGAAGGCATCCAGCTGCCCGAGTTGTTGGCGCGGATCAAGGCGCTGAGGGAAGCCGGGCTGAAGGCCGAGCACGTGGCCTTCAGCTTCATGGAGTGCAGGGTGCAGCCGCTGATGGCTCGCGACACCCTGGGGTACGAGTACACCGGCGATGACGACACGTCGCGGATGCCTGGAGACAAAGTCGACGACGACGACATTGTCGACAGGCTGGCCCAGATCTTCAAGGATATGCCGCTGTACACGGCGTGCCCCGTACCGGAGTACTCCGCCGCGCGCCCACCAAAGGAGGTTAGTAGCCGCATCCATAGTTGAGTACCCATTGCATGTGAGTAGTCGCACTGATGAGTTGTTCTTGCAGGATGACTTGAAAAAGTTTGTCTCCGAGCCGCCTCCGCCTCCTCAGCTAGTCGAGGTCCCAGAGGAGGGGAAAGCCAAGGCCAAGGAGCGGCGCGAAGTGGGCGAGGGAGACGACACCGTTGTCGTGGAAGACACGTCCGAGGAGGACGATGACGAGGAGACGTTGCAGGACCTCTTCCAGCTGCGGTCGAAGTTCAGTCGTCCTGGCTTACCTCACATTCCTCTCGTTCAGGATCAAGCGGCTAGCCTGGAGGCTAGTCTGCCCGCGCCGCTGAGGAGGCCGCGCAATGCGGCCCGCAAGCGCGTGGCCAAGAAGTTGAAAGTCACGGAGACCACGTCCCAAGAGATAAGCCATCTTGAGTAGTGTAGTCGAGTTCCGGTGTCTCGAGTACATGTGTTGACGATGAAGTTTCCTTGCTTGCAGGAGATACCGCCTACCGAGCCCGTTGAGCAGGGCGACGAAGGCGAGTGGGGCACGGTTGGGGAGGCAGCTGGTAGTCGCAGCCCAGCCCCCACTGTCGAAGAGCTCTTGGCGCACATGGAACACCAGCCCCTCGCCGCACGGGGGGAGCACGGAACCCGGCCGGCCGCCGTCGCGGAAGAGGCGGCCACAGAGGCGCAGAAGGCGCCTGCCGAAGCGGGACTGGTCGATATCGCCAGCATCCTCGGTGCCCCAACCGTGACAGTAGTCCGGTCGAGCCTGTAAGCGTTGAATCTCCCCGAGTAGTACTTGATGTGGTAGTCGTACTTGATTACAACCGGCTTGTGTACTCTGCAGGAAATCGACGGACTTATCCTGGGAGGGGGATGAACCTGCTACAACGGTGGCGGAGGAGGAAGCCGCGCCGCCCGCTAAGGAGTCCGCTCCCGCCCCCCAGGCGGAGCCCGAGACGCCGGCTGCTGAGGCTACGTTGTCTGAAGCCAGCGTAGTTGAAGGTGAGTACTCTGCTGAAGTTGAAGTGCCTTCGTTGAGTAGTCATAGTCGTAGTTGGCTGATACACTTGTCTTCTTGTCAACAGGTGCTGAGGCCGAAGGAAGCGAGATCCCGTCGGCGGTGCCCGTAGAAAATGTGGCACCGGAGACTCAGGAGGCAGCCGTAGAAGCCCTCGAGCCGATGGAGGCGGCCGCCGGAGAAGCCGCCGCGACGGCTGGAGGAGAGGACGCCGCACTCCCAGAATCCGCTCTGGAGGTGGTCGTCCGCTCGCCGGAGATCCAGGACGCGGAGCCGATCCGCTCGGCGCCGATGACCGAAGCCGCTACGAGTAGTCGTGGCGGGATTGAGTTGTTGGCGGGCGATCTGGTCGATCCGGCAACGGTGGCTCGGCACCTAGAAGCGGCGCGACAAGCCGAACAGTGGATGAAGGTGAGTAGTCATCACCCTTGAGTAGTCAATCCTTTAGCGTTGAGTACCCATCTGATGTGTCTTGTCTGCACAGGACGTCGATGAGAGGTCTCGCTTGAAGTCGGAGATGCTTCAAGGGTACGGCGACGCGGTGCTTCGGGCCGAGACACTGGAGGATCAACTCTTGAAGTCCTGGAAGCACGCCGCCGCCATGCAGTCAAATCTGGACACCGCCTTCGCCAAGTACCATAATGACATCCAGGAGATGTAGGCGAAGAGCGACGACTTGGTGCGGAAGAACAAGTCTCTCCGCAACAAGAACAAAGGTACACCGTTTGTCTTGTTGAGTACTTGTTGGAGGTCGAGAGGTAGTCTAACCCGCTGTGCCTTGTTGATTGTAGAGCTTGAGACTCGGGTAGATCAGCTGAAGACTTCGGAGACTGATCTGAAGAATCTTTTCTACCGGGAGCAGGAGGCCCGCAAGGTACTGGAGTTAGATTATAAGGAGCTTGCTTACGAGTGCGACAAGCACATGGAGCTCCGTATTGCATCAGACCGTGACCTCGTCAACTGCTACAAATCATTGTAGAAGCTGAACGAGGATTGCGAGAAGCTGCGGGCCCAGCTCAAGGAACTTGAAGAAGCCGTGCTCCCCATCGCGAGGCTGCTGGTGCCTCATCCTGGCGGTCCCAAGATAGCGCCGCTGGTGGACCGGTTGAAGGAAGCCCCCAGCCGGCTGGCAACCTATGTGAAGCATCAGGCGAAGTCGATCCCGAACCAGGTGCTGGCCTTCATGAAGTCGTACTTCCCGAAGGCTCCCGTAGATGTAGTCGCCGGCGGGCTAGCCGCTAACTGCACCGACGAGTAGTACGCGGAGCTGCTGGAGCAGATGGCGCCTATTGCAGATCAAGTCGCCGAGAAACTTAATCTCCAGTAGCCCTGTAATAGTTAGCTCGTAGCAATAGTTGTACAAAAACAATTGTAACTGTTTAAGTATGAATGAAGAAAAGTTTCCATCAATGAGTACTCGTTGCCGCGATCTCTGAGTGCGGAGTCCCATCGTGGAGTTGTCGCGAGTAGTCGTACTCGGCAGTAGTCCCGCAGAGGGAAGAAGACAGTAAAGCGGTTGATGAACAATCAAACTTTATTACTGAAGAAGTACACCTGGATGGCCAGGGCCATAGTTACAGAGTAGTTGCCAGGACCCGGAGGCCGCCTACGGCTAAGTAGTGCTAGGGCGTGTAGCCGCTTACAGCAGTAGATCCGTAGGTAGCCGTATAGGCTGGATCTAGGAGTACATGGTCTCTCAGTAGACCGCTGCTAGAGTCCTTTGTCGCTCATCGCAACCCAGGATCCGTAGGTAGCCGCATGGGCTGGATCCTGGAGAGGAGTATTCCGGAGACTGGTGCCTAGACCCGGAGGCCGCTTACAGCGAAGTAGTAGTCCGGAGACTGGTGCCTAGACCTAGAGGCCGCTTACAGCGAAGAAGTAGTCCGGAGACTAGTGCATGGACCCGGAGGCCGCTTACGGCGGAGGGGTCTTGATGTAGTCGCGTAGACTTGAGCCCCAGGGTAGTCGTGTAGACTAGGCGTAGAACCGACAGAGCTGGTCGACGTTCCACGAGTTGTTGACATCTTCGCCTTCAAGTGTCTGGAGGCGGTAGGAGCCCGGCCCGGTCACCTTTGCCACTGTGAAGGGACCTCCCAGGGGGAGCTGAGCTTGTGTAGTCCTTCCGTGTTCTGGATGCGACGGAGGACGAGATCACCAACGTTGAAGGAGCATTCCTTGACATTGAGATCGTGGTAGCGTCAGATGCCCTCCAGGTACCTTGCTGATTGGACGAGGGCGGCGCAGCGAGCTTCTTCGAGCCCGTCGATGTCAACTCGTCTGCTGTCGTCAGAGACGCCTTCGTCGTAGTGCTCCACTGCTGGAGAATCCCATATGACATCAGCAGGGAGGATTGCTTCGGAGCCGTAGACCAGGAAGTAAGGGGATTGCCCCGTTGGCTTGGAGGACTGAGAACGTAGCCCCTAGAGTGCATTGGGTAGTTCCTTGATCCACTTGCCTCCTTTAGAGTTAGCAGCGTCGTGTAGCCGCTTCTTGAGAGCGTCGAGCACCATCCCGTTGGCGCGCTCGACTTATCCGTTGGCCCGAGGATGGGCGACTGAGACGTACCGGACATCGATCCCGCTGTTCTCGCAGTACTCCCCGAGCGGTGGTTGTTGAAGTTGGAGCCCGGTGTCCGTGATGATGCGATGGGGTAGTCCGTAGCGATGCACGAGTTCATCCGGGAAGTCGAGTACTCTGTCGCCCTTGGGGCATGTGACCGGCTTGACCTCGATCCACTTGGTGAACTTGTCGATGGCCACCAATACTCTGTTGAATCCACCTGGCGCAGTTGGCAGTGGCCCAATCATGTCGAGCCCCCAGTAGGCGAAAGGCCAGGTTGGCGGTATGGTGACTAGCTTGTAGGTTGGGACATGTTGCTGCTTGGCGAAGTACTGGCACCCTTGGCACCTTCTGACGAGTTCTTCGGCGTCGCCCAAAGCTGTGGGCCAGTAGAAAGCTCGTCAGAAGGCCTTGCTGACCAGCGTACGAGAGGACGCGTGGTTGCCGCAAACGCCCTTGTGGATCTCCTCCATGATGTCCTTGCCTTCTTGTCTGGGGACGCACTTCATGAGTACTCCGGAAGATGCGCCCCGCCTGTAGAGCTTGTCTCCGACGAGGACGTAGGACTTGGCGCAGCGGATGAGCTGCTCGGCCAAGTTTTTGTCCAAGGGAACCTTCTGCTCCCTGAGGTAGTCGATGAAGGGTTGTCTCCAGTCCACGTCGATCATCATGACCTCCTGGCCAGCCGGGGGATGCGCTGGGCCAGTGGTCGGTGGCGCCGGCTCCGGGATGGATGGCGCGTGAAGCTCGTGGACGAAGACACCCGCTGGTACTTGAGCGCGAGTAGAGCCAAGCTTCGACAGAACGTCCGCTGCAACGTTGTTGTCGCGGACGATGTGGTGGAACTCGAGACCATAGAACTTATTCTCAAGCTTGCGGATTTCTAGGCAATAGGCGTCCATGTTCTTCTTGTTGCGGTCCCAGGACTTGTTGACTTGGTTGATGACCACTGCGGAGTCGCCGTAGACTAGTAGCCGCTTGATGCCCAGTGAAGCCGCGAGTCGGAGCCCGTGTAGTAGAGCTTCATACTCGGCTTCGTTGTTTGAGACCTTCCAGAAGATCTGCAGGACGTACTTGAGTTGTTCACCCCTTGGAGAGATCAAGAGTACCCCTACGCCTGCGCCCTCGAGGTTGAGTGAGCCGTCGAAGTACATCACCCAATGCTCTGGTCGCTCGATTGGAGTAGGTAGCTGATTCTCCCGCCACTCCGCCATGAAGTCGACTAGTGCTTGCGACTTGATGGTTGTGCGTGGCTTGAAGTCAATAGTGAGGGCGCCAAGTTCGACTGCCCACTTGGAGATTCTTTCAGTAGCATCTTGGTTCCACAGGATGTCGCCGAGCGGGTAGTCAGTGACGACGGAGATCGAGTACTCCTGGAAGTAGTGTCGTAGCTTCCGCGAGGTGATGAGTACTGCGTACAGGAGCTTCTGCACAGGCTGATAGCGTGCCTTGGACTCTGACAGGACCTCGCTGACGAAGTAGACTGGGCGCTGGACTGGGTAGGCGTGGCCGTCTTCCTGCCGCTCGACGATGATGGCAGTACTGACCACATGAGTAGTCGCAGCGAGGTAGAGCAGTAGTTGCTTGCCTTTGCGAGGAGCCGTGAGGACTGGTGGCTTTGATAGGAAGTCCTTGAGCTGGGCAAGGGCTTAGTCCGCCTCTGGAGTCCACACGAACTTCTCTTGGTGCTTGAGTAGTTTGAAGAAGGGGAGTCCCCGTTCTACAAGCTTCGAGATAAATCTGTTCAAGGCCGCCATGCACCCGGTCAGCTTCTGGACGTCTTTGATGGACGTGGGAGCTTTCATGCTGGTGATGGCGGAGATCTTCTCGGGATTGGCTTCGATACCGCGCTGGCTGATGATGAAGCCGAGTAGCTTGCCCGAAGGGACGCCAAAGACGCACTTGTTCGGGTTGAGCTTCCAGCGGTACTCGCGCAGGGACGCGAAAGTCTCTTCAAGATCGTCGATGAGGGTACTGGAGTTTCTGGTCTTGACGACCACGTCATCCACGTAGGCTTCGACGTTCTTGTTGAGTTGCCTCTTGAAGCAGGCCTGGATAGCTCGTTGATATGTGGCGTCGGCGTTCTTCAACCCGAAGGACATGGTCGTGTAGCAGTACGCGCCAAATGGGGTGATGAACGCGGTCTTCTCCTAGTCTTCTTCCTTGATCGCGATCTGGTGGTACCCGGAGTAGCAGTCGAGGAAGCAGAGCAGGTCGCAGCCCGCCGTGGAGTCGATGACTTGGTCAATCCGCGGCAACCCTAAGGGGTCCTTGGGGCAGTGCTTGTTGAGGTCGGTGTAGTCGACGTACATCCTCCACTCGTTCGAGTTCTTCTTGCGGACGAGGAAGGGGTTGGCGAGCCACTCAGGATGGAAGACTTCTTTGATGAAGCCAACCGCGAGTAGTTTGGCGAGTTCCTTCTTGATGGCGTCCCGTTTGTCGTCGGCGAAGCGGCGGAGGTGTTGTTGCTTCGGGGTAGCTTTAGGATCGACGTTGAGGGAATGCTCGATCAACTCCCTGGGCACCCCTGGCATGTCCGCTGGCTTCCACGCGAAGATGTCGCGGTTAGCCCGGAGGAAGTTGATGAGCGCGTCTTCCTATTTGGGGTCGAGACCCGCCCCGATGGTAGTGGTCTTGCTGCTGTTGCCTGTCCCGAGGTCGATTGTTTTGACCAGAACCTCCTCAGCTGGCTGAGGCATGTTAGCTTTGTCCGACTTCTCCGGGATGTCGAGTTCACTTGGGGCAAGCTTCTTTGACGCGGCGTAGATCTCCATCATAGCATTGGGTACTTGATTTGTGGAGGCGATCTCCACGGCTTCCGTGTCGCAGTCGTGCGAGATCTTCAAGTCCCCTTGGAGTGAGAGTACACCTGCGGGGCTTGGCATCTTGAGGACCATGTAGGTGTAGTGGGTACCGCCATGAACTTGGCGATAGCTAGTCTGCTGAGGATGGCATGGTAGGACGTCTCGAAGTCTGCGACTTTGAACTTGATGTACTCGGTATGGTATTTGTCCCGAGATTCCCCAAAGGTAACTGGCAGGACCACTGAGCCCAGTGGGATAGCCGCGTTCCCAGGGACGATGCCGTAGAAGGGTGAGGAGCCCTTGGTGAGCATGTCTGTGATGTCGAGCCCCATCTTCTTCAAGGTCTTGGTGAAAAGGACGCTGAGCTCGCTTCCACCGTCGATGAGGATCTTGTTGAGCCTGGAGCCTGCGACCACCGGCTTTAGGACGAGAGGGAAACGCCCTGGTTCGGAGAAGCTGGTCCATCGATCCGCGCGAGAGAAGGTAATGGGCACCTCCGACCACCTGAGAGGGGTCGGAACCGCTGGTTCAATGCTCATGACTTCTCGACGGGTAGCCTTTTGCTCCCGCCTGCTGGGTAGTCCGCCGAAGAGGACATTGACCGTCTTGTCGGGTTCCTGGAAGTCGTCGTTGCCTCCGTCGTTCTTCTTCTTGCCTTTCTTGTCATGAGGGTGCGGTGGCTCTGGAGTACTCTTGAGTGCCCGCCTGAGTTGGTAGCACTTCTCGGTGGTGTGGTTGTCGTCCAGATGCCACGGACACTTCTCCTTCAGCAAGTCTTTGAAGCCGCCAGAGGTCTTCTTCGAGTTCTCCTTCGCAGGGCGCTGGATAGCCGCGACAGTGTTGTCTGGCTTGCGCTTGCGGTTGGGACCCGAGTAGTTGTTGTTGTTGCGACCGCCTTGGTTCCCGTTGTTGTCGCTGCCACCACCCGTGTTCTGCTTGCTTTTGCCACGGATGGCATCGTACTTGGCGTTAGCTTTGTCTTCTTCATCCGCCCAGGACGTGATCATGTCCTTGAGGTGGGGGACGGACTTGGGGCGGCGCCGACCGAAGTCTTCAAAGGTGCGGCGGTGGTAGAGGCCGTCTTGGAAGAGGTCGATGACCACCTTGTCGGTGACGTCGACTACTGTGGCGCGCTTGTCGAAGAAGCGGCGCATGTACTTGCGGAGGGTCTCGCCTTGTTCATGCTTCACCATAGCTAGGTCCATGCGAGTACCCGATTGGCCCATGGCGCCCGCGAAGTTGCTGGTGAACTGCTCCTTCAGCTGGTCCCACTTGTCGATCGAGTGCTTGTCCAGCGACTCGAGCCATGTGAGCGGGGCTTGGTCCAGGCAGAAAGGGAAGTAGAGGCACTTGGTGTCGTTGTTGCCGCCAGCGTTCTCGATGGAGAGGGCGTAGCACCTGAGCCACTGGATGGGATCCTGCTTCGCGCCGTACTTGGTGATCCCTAGAGGTTTGAACTTGTCCGGGAGGAGCAAGTTGCGAAGCCGAGGAGAGAAGGCGGGGAAGCCGTCGTTGTCGCCTGCGGTGGCGGACTTCTTCCGCCGCAGCTCTTCAATCTTCTGGCGGGCGTCGTAGCCGCCCTGTGAGGCTCCGGAGGTGTGGTTGTTCGCGTGGTCTCGACCGCCGCGACTGCCCCCGCTGCCGGCCCTCCTGTTGGCCCCGTGGTTGGAGCTTCCGCCGTCGCTGCCGCCGCCGCCAGGGTCACGACTGCCGCCGTCAGGGCCGCGGTGAGGGATGATCTCACGGTTGCTGTTGCCACCCTGTGAGGGTCCGCCAGCGTTTGCGCGAGTACGGTTGGGCTGAGCCGGCAGCTCGGCTCGAGTACGGTTGCGGCCGAGGTCAGCGCTACGACTTGTAGCTTCATTGTCGCGGTTCCTGGCGGGGGAGGCTGGGTGACCCTGTTGTCGACTCGCATGAAGTAAGCGTCTTCAGCGAGCTTGGCGATGACTTCTCCAGCGCGTATCCCCTGAGCTTGGCGTGCGATCGCCGTGATCGACATGAGGCATTGCTCGGGGGTGGTGTGTACCCTGCTCTCGACGGCCTCGAGAGCTTCTGCGAGGTTGCGGAGGGGAGGTTGTCTCGGAGACGCCGGCGCCGTTCGTTGCGCTTTCTGTTACGCTCACGTCGAGCGTCCCTGTTGGCGTCGGTCTCATCCGCAGGTGCTTCAGCAGACAGCTCGTCTGCGGAGATGTCTTCAAGGTACTTGTATTGTGCCGTCCCTGAAGGTCCTGGCGTGTCACCGGCAGTCATGAAGACTTGGCGATCGGGGTTGCCAAGACTGGAGTCGGAGCTCGCCACCTCAGCTGGAGTATACGAGTCAGCTCGTGCGAGTGGTGTTCCCTCCTGGAACGGGAGCAAGTCGAGGTAGGCGACGTAGCGTGAGTCCCCACTTATCAGGTCGGCGGGCTTGCGGTCTGGCCAGTAGACGAATCTCCCAGCCGGTGTGGACGTTATGACCAACCCGGAAGCCGACCCTGATAAGGGTTGCTCAGTACTGTTGTCTTCGGACTCGGGATCCTCAGGGTCCGACCCGAAGTCGAACTCGTACGTGGAGTCTGAGTAGAAGCCGGAGAGGGGGTTGGAGTCCGAGGCGTGACCAGGGGCGGTGTCGGAGTCCGAGTTGTACTCGGGTACGGGCTCCATGCCGGCCCGGCGCGCGGAGGGAGCCTCCGTGCGAGCCCTGCGGGGGTTGCGAGGGCCACGCGTGGAGCGCTCGCGGGGTGGGGGACTACGTGCGATGGCTGAGCAGCCAGCTCGCACACAGTAGCCCACGGGGACGTCGAGTTCGAGTTGGAAGCGGGTCCGAGCTCGATGTCGGCGTGTTGATCGAAAAGCGAAATTTCGCCGAACTTGCCGGCGAGTTATCCCGTGACTACTTCGGGAAGCGTCACGAAGCCGGTCTCCGGGTTGGGCGGCATGGTGAGGTGGCGTTGGAAGGATCCAGCGCCGTCAGCGGTGCAGACCCAGGCGCCGAAGACGAAGGTGTCGCCGCGGTTGAAGGCGACGGTTGGCTTGATGTAGACAGGAGCCGTCGAGTTCGCCATGTGATCTCGAGCGAGAGCCCCTACCTGGCGCGCCAGCTGTCGGTGTTTTAGACCGGCAACCTACTAAGGGGAGTAGTAGATGAATGTGGCCTCGCCGAGATCGGTAACTCGAAGGAAGAGACATGTGGCACACAATTTAGACAGGTTCGGGCCGCGAGGTGCGTAATACCCTACGTCCTGTATGTTGCGTAGCTCTGGATTGATTGGGTACGATTACAAGATGATGCCATCTTACGCCGTGAGATGAGATGATGAGAGAGGGGTCCCTGCCTCGCCTTATATAGTCCGGGAGGCAGGGTTACAAGTCGGAATAGGGAGAGAGTACTAGTCGAGTACGTCTAGGAGTCTTCCATACAGTGCGGGACATGTACGGCCTTCCTACCGCAGTACTTCTCCTCTGTAGTCCTTGTGCTTCACGCCATCAAGTACCGTGCAACGCAAGTCAGGTAGTCCCAGGGGCCCACCGAGTAGTCGGTCCTGGTACCCACCGAGGTAGTGGGCCCAGGGAGGTCCATACGATAGGTGGAGATTAATGATGGTCGCTCGGTGTTGTTCTGGAGAGACAGGTGGATCGAAGGTGCGTCGCTGGAAACACTTGCCCCCAATCTGTTCCAGACGGTGCCGGCGAGGATCCGTAATTCCAGAACGACCCATGATGCGCTTTCTAGCCGGCGGTGGGTCAAGGATATCAGAGGCGGCTTATCGGTGCAGGCTATCCTTGAGTATCTTCGTACTTGGGAAGTAATGGAGGGACGCGCCCAGAACGATCAACCGGATGTGTTCCGCTGGAAGTGGACGAGTTCGGGCCAATACTCGGCGGCATCGACCTACAGAGCCTTCTTCTTAGGCCTTACTGAGCAGCTGGAAGTGAAGCAACTTTGGAAGATTAAAGCGCCGAACAAATGCAGGTTCTTCCTTTGGCTGCTGCTCCATGGTAGGTGTTGGACCTCAGACCGACTCCAGCGACACGAATTGCCAAACAACAGCAACTGCGCCCTCTGCAACCAAGAAGCTGAAACACTTGAGCACCTGCTCCTGCACTGCGCTTACAACAGAGAAGTCTGGTTTAGGATCTTTCGCCGTCATGGATGGGTGGCGCTACTACCGGTGGCGCAGCAGGCGATCATCGACTGGTGGCTTTCAATGAGAAAACGGGTCAGCAAGGTGTCCAGGAGTAGGTTCGACTCCATCTTTGCTCTCGTCCTGTGGCGCCTTTGGAACGAAAGGAACGTGCGTGTCTTCAGAAATAGGGTCACAATGCCGCATCATCTGGCCGAAAGAATTGCGGAGTTGAGCTCCTGGTGCGGAGCAGGGCTGGTCGCCCAGATCGGCAATGGCTAGTACTCTAACGTCTCCCTTCCCAATGATGGCGGCTGTCCCCCTTTCCTTGATGTATTTGCTCTTTAGCTTCAGTCATAGCCGTCGTCGTGTTAGGTCGGGTAGCGAGTATGTAAACGGCGATAACGAACCTTTGTAACTCGTCTTTGGGTGCACTCCCCTTCTCTTAATGCAATACACGCGTTGCGCGTTCTCGAAAAAATCTTGTGCTGCAGGGTGCCGTGTCCCGACAGTATGCTGACGTCAGCCACAAGGACGAGCAGGTATGGGGACAGAGGATCACCCTGCCGAAGTCCACGACCGCACCCAAACCACAGTCCATCAGTCCCATTGACAAGTATTGCCCCATTTGCGAAATCCTCCCGCACCACCGATCCAGAAAACCTCTCGCGTAACAATTTTGGAGATGATCTTCATGGAACAATAATTTTGGAGATAGATGTGGCGAAAATCGCCTGGCTTGACGGCTGCCGTGTGCATGGGCAGCATGACGACATATGATCTGTTGAGACGCTCTAGGTCTGCTGCCCCTTGATAGAAGACTTTCTTTTCGAGAGGAACATGTATTGATCTTAGCGCATTACACCGGTCTATTTACAAACAGGATCCGAAAGTAAGGAAAATTACAAAGAAGTTCAAAACTCCGGTTTATCTTCCTCGAAGCCTTCAGCGATCCGTTCGTCGCCGCTGTCGAAGCCGCTTCCCAATCGTCGTCGGGTACCAAAGCCAAACTCCACAAAGTGGAGGCCGCAAGGAGGGCTTACTGCTAGGCAAATCAGCTGGGTACGCTGCCTCCCGGGCGCATCGGCCAACTCCAGTACCCACGACGCATCCCTCGATTCCACCACCGGCAACCCGAGCAATGCTCAGATTTCCTCCAAAGATCATCTTCCTTGAGATTAACAGGGTCAACAACACCATCACCTGGAAAAGACGACGATGTGCCGGCCCTCGACTCCTGGACAGGTCTCCCCAGCCTCTCTATTGACGTCGGAGTAGATCGCCATCGGAGAACGGAAGAAGCTGGGAGAAATTATTCCTCTGTAACGTCGTCGCTTCCGCATCGCCGACGCCACCAGGAAAATGAAGCCGCAGAGGAGTCACGCTCCACCGGCAAAATCTAACTCCACCGCCGAGTATCGGCGGCGAGCAAACCCTAGATCTAGAAGGACTCGACAATTGAGGACTCAATCTAAAGGATGGACCCCGCCCCCCTGCCACCGACTTGAAGGCCGGCGACGAGGAGGAGCGGGGGCCAGAAACCTGGTGGCGGCGACGACGAGCTCGGCAGCCGTGGGGCGTTCTGCCAGTGTCGCCTGCCGGCGACGCGGGGGACGGGACGGTTCGTTGGACTCCCAAGGACGTATTCTTTTGATTTCCCATAGAAGACTTCCACAAGTTGCATCACAGCAGGAGATACCGTGGCCCAACCGCCCAAGTTGCTCTGTAGTAACTTGGCCCAAGTTTCTGTTCATGGCGCATACAGCAGCAACCTTGTGTTAAATATGACAAGTTGATACAAAGGCACACTAAACCTGGAATAGAACGAATCGAGGTGAGAAACAAAGCTAGAGAGGGCACTTTATCAGAACTTAATTATCTTGAATTCTTCAGAGCTATCGGTGCAATATGTTAACTAGTAGAACATATTCTATATAGCAACCTAGATGTTCTTGCAGGGGGCTCCTAGAAACTAAAACTGAAGCTATTCTTGATTGAAATTTGTTTCAGTTCACATATAAGACAAAAATGAACAGCTTCAGTTTCACATAACGGATAACACTAATACACTTGTAGAACAGGATCAAACCATGGCAGGATGAAGTGGCCGGTGCTGAACTCTGCTTTGGCCCAGTAGTGCACCTACTGGAAGACTGGACGGTCAAGCATCGCTCCATGAAGGTTTGAATACAATACAAGTTGCTGTACTTCCCAGGATGGGTGCTTGCATAGGCCGTTCACATGTGACATGCCAGTGGGAGATTGATCTTTGTCGCCTGCACAAACAGAATCTCAAACAACCTGCTTAGATGCCGATAGTGCCTTGCATATCCAATAATATTTCACACAGAGTTAGACAGAGATGCATCTGGATTCTTAGAACTACAATAATGGCAAAACTTTGTACAAAAGAAGACTTACATGAATATTAGGATTTATGTTTTTTCCTCATAAATAGGCTTCTTTTTAGTTTTTATGCTAGTTTTGTACCCCAAAAACTCATTTTATAAGCCTTAACTCCTGCAAATAAAACTAACAAGCTCACGGGTATTCAGATTAGATGTGTGTAATCAATATCATAACCATTGCAGATTTTTTTTCATTTCATAAGTGGCCAATACAATTTCAGCCATGGGTGCTTTCCTCCCTTCCTGGCTAGCATAAGTTTACTTGATAGGCATAAGGACTAACCATAACCAGACAGCACCAGAATTATTTCTTTTCCATGCAAATAACATTTTTTTAGACTACAAATAAAATTTGTTAAGGTGGATAGCTACACCTTGATCAATAACATTTGTTAAGGTGGATAGCTACACCTATATTGATCATCACCAGAAGGTATGAATTATTTGAGATTTTAGTTTGGTTATTACTATATTTTTCGAAGAATGGTGAGAAGATAACTAATAAGTGAATATTTTATTAGTTCACAAAAAAAGTGAATGTTTTCTTCAAAAAATAACTCTTACAAAATGTACAACAGTTCATTGGAAGTGGCGTGCAAGAAAATAAAAACTAGAAGTGATTATAAGCCTGCAGCAATTGTTATAGAGTATAATATCTCATGACCCCCCTCATCTGGCCTCAATGACACAGTAGCCGTAACAACTTTGTTTTCGAAGTTATAAGATTACACACTTGATAGAATATTTTGGCATAAAGGAACCACATAAATGCAAAGCCCATGGAGATTAAACAGATTGAGTCACAGGCCAAAGTCCATCATGAAAGATAGCTTACTGAATTCACTTGTGGTGCTGTCATCCTTACCCAACTTGTTTCCCAAATCTTGCTGCACAGATAATAATGGATATTGAACTTAGAAATGAAGTCAATCGTGCATAGACTCAAAAGAACTTGTACGTATGACAGATGTATGCAAATAGGGCCATAGCTACAGTGAAACCAAAAAAAAATGTCTGAATGCAACTATAAGAAAGTGTTTATTCCATTCCCTACTTAAAAATATCACTGTTGTTGCACCTGTACATATGGGTGCGTGATGATGCTGCCAGTTCAGAGACAAAGTTTGAGTTAAAGCTTTTAAATCGAAAGGTAAAATTGAGTGCAGCAAATAAAAAGAATCCTAAATGGGAATCCAGGAGCTCTGACATACAGGTTGTGGCTGATCTCTACAAGGCCTGTTAGGTTATAGTACAGATAGACCATACCAAGTAAAAAGTATGTTCTTTAAAGTTAGACCATTATTATATTTAAAAGCTGGATAATGGTTATGATTTCAGGCTCACTCGATACAAGGATATGATAAATTAAAAGTGCAGAATGAAGATGCCATAGGCCATACGTACGGTGATAAGCGGAGGTGGAAGAACCGAATAGAAGAGGGGAGGCTGAGGCCACGGCCGACGCCGACGACGGGTGGAGGCAGATGCGATGCGACGGCAAAGGCGCCACGGCGCGGGCGAAGGACACCGCGGGCTCGGGCGGCTGGCTCCGGAGCCGCGCTGCAAGTCGGTGGGTACAGCACGAGCTAGCGAGCATGCCTCGGTGGCGCGGAGGCTGCCGGGCTGAGCAGCCCGGATCCGCCCATGAATCACGGCGTCCGCCATCTCACCGGAGCCGGCTAGTAGGCAGCCGCGTAGCACTAAAGATGACAGTGGGCTCAGAGGCGCAGTTTTCTGATGATGGTGTGGGCGGGGCGGCGGGCGCGAAGGAGATGGATGGGCATGGGCTGGAACGGGTTCGAGCCGTGGCCGAGAGAGAGAGAGAGAGAGAGCGCGAGCGAGCGAGCGTTCGTGAGCATGACGACGATGGAAAAGGATGCCGTCGGTCTACTAGCATGGCGTCGGATTTTTCCTGTGGGGGAAACGTGGGCCGTCCGTAGGTAGCGCGACGGCATCCCTTAATGACCTAGGCCCCACTACTCTTTGGTATAAAAGGAGGGCACGACAGCCGCCTGGCTGGAGGAACCCTTATCTCCCTTCTCAGACGCCGCGCCGCCTCTGGCCAGAGGTAAAAAGGGTTTGGATCTGAGATGGCCGTGCATCCGCCGGAGGCCGGAACAGGGGAGGAAGCAGCAGCCTCTGGCCATGCACGTGTGGCTCCATGGACGACGGCACGGCACACGGGCCGGCGGAGGTGAGCAAAACCTCTTCCCCCCCTGTTCCCGTTGGTGCTCTGCTCATATCCTATGGTTCCTCTGCTGTGTTTGTATTGAGGCACAAGCTAACGGACTCTCTGTCTGTGTGCTCATCTCTCGCGTCTCGGTATCAGATCCGTTGCAGAGAGCACCCGCCAGGGTCAAGCTTGGGGAGGGTTGTGTCAAAAGCTGCCAGGCAACCTACCTCTGCCCAGCGGATTTTTTTTTGGCGTCCAAACCGTACTGCTAGTTTTTTTCCAATCAAAGATTCCATGCGATGGGGTGATGCATGGCCAATTCGACGTGTTGGAAGCAAAAACATCATGTCGAGCAGCGATTTTTTTTAATCTATCGCTGCAGATTATCGTAGGTTGTAGATATCAACTTATTTCAGTATCTTAGCTCGTAGGTACCGTGCAACTCACGATATGTGCTACTGCTGCCCGGAGTAGCAAAATCCTCTCTGCCACTACATCGTCGCCGGCAATCGACAGAAGGAACGAGATCCCCTCCACCGGCCACCGCGCCACCAAACGACGACCAGCAACACAAGGAACACCATTATTCTCCGACGGAGCGACACCACGGCCACCCCTGGAAACCTAGCTCCACCGCCGGACCCCGACGGCGAGCAAAACCTAACCCGAGGCAGCCTACTACCTAAGCTAGCTACATCTGCGCGTCGATTCCACTGCCCACCTCCCTCTCCGCCGCCGAATCGGCCGACGAAGAAGGAGGGCCTCGTGCTACTGTAGTAGACGGGGAAAGGGGAACACGAGGAACTAGTCTATTAAAACTGTGTAATTAGTTTTTGATTTCATCTACATTTAGTACTTCATGCATGTGCCGACATTTTTATGTGATGGGGAATCTTCTTTTTGCATAGTGAATTTTGGGGGAAGTTGGGCTTCTAAACACAGCCAAAGTAGTAGATGCTTACCTGTGCAGACAGAATGAGACGTCTGAGTACCTGCCCGTTGTGATTAAAATGGATTTGCAGCGTTACCACCATATCGCTAGGCCAGGCAGTTTATCAGATTACGAGACTGATTGGTTTGAGGTCAAAGTTGTCCGGCTAAAATTTTGGTTATTTTAAATTTTGACTACCAATTCAAAATCTGGACAAATTTTAACAATTCAAATGAACTAAGGTGCATAAGATGAACCTTTTTAGCCACCCATTAATTTAGATTGTTGAAATTGATTAAGATTTAGATTTGTTGGCTAAAACTTAAAATGACTAAAATTTTGGTTTGGCACATTTGGCGTCCAACCAATCAACCCCCCACTTGTCCTCAGCTACCAAAATAGTTACTTTTCCATTTTTATCGTTGCAAGAGACTACCAAAATTAATCTTCTCTACTTCATAAGATCCACAACGTTAGTCGACAGGGGAGAGGTTTGCATTTCCCTACGTAAAGGGAATAGGAGGTAAGTCAATTGCTGAAAAAAATTGTTATTGGAACAGATTTGATTGGTAGTTTACTTAAGCAATCTTGTATCTTCTAAATCTCGCAAGTAATTTTTAGATATTGGGGATTTGATGGCCAAGTTCTCAGTACTGATGTGCTGGCTAAGCCTGCAAGGAACTGCCTTGTGGAACATGGCAAGTGTATGGGATATTTGACATTTTTTTTAAAACTTTTCCTGCACATCTCGTGTCTGCACATCTCTTGTCATTCATCCACTCCGACTCACTCTGCGCTGAGTTTGTGCGGTGTTTAAAATCGTCAAAGAAATATGGTGAAACCACAGCTAACTTTCAGGCATCACAATGTGAAGTTCAACATGGTTCAAACTTCTCTATGTTTGTAGGAGCGGAATCGCTGGCTGTGCAGTTTGCATTAGTTTTCATTCTCTTGTGTTTAGATATTTAAATTAGATTTATTCAAAGGTTTTTTTTCTATTGGATGTTAGGAGTACCCACAGGCAAAAAGCGGAGCATCTACTATCAGCAGGGATATCCTCATGCACTGGCATGGAAGGTGATTGATATCATGCACCCGCTTGGAAGGTAATCCATTTCAATCTTTCCTTAACCTAGACCACGACTCGTCCAATAATGGCAACACCTAGTTTATTTGACCATTTTTTTTATCATCTCACACCTCCTCAATTGAATAATGCAACCAACCACTTTCTATCAGATATCGAGGTACTACGCTAATAGTATAGTGTTACTTTGGGCTTTTTGTGCACATCATTTTTTTGTGCTGCATGGAGGATAACACATTGCACCATGCTTCAACGACACATTGATCTGATTTCGGCCAGGTTTGCGCGACCGCGGTCATTCCCGAACCAGTGCACGAATTGGAATTGTATCCTAAACTCACTGAGGTAACAGCGCCTACCTACCTGCCTTTACCATTTTCCCAGCCTTGTGCCCCCTTTGCGGCTCATCTCAGGTTTCAAGCTTCAGGAGAAGTCATTCAGCCTGTTCGGTAGCAGGTGGCTGATGGCTGGTGCTTTGGTTTGTTTACGAGAGAAAATATCTTCTTTGGTGGTTCTTTGGTGACTGGTTTGTTTCGAGAGAAAATCTGGCATTGGTGGTCGATAAGCCAAACGAACAGGGCGATTATCCTTTATTGGTTTATGCTTCCTGATAAACAAATGGGTGCGTATCTATTGTCCATTGATTTATTTTTCGTTTTTCTGTATAGTATGAGTGAAGTGAAAATTCAATTGGATTGTGCAGGTATTGGCTCCGAATTTACAGGAACTGGCTTTCAACACTTGTATTCATAATGAAAATTCTCAACTGTCTTGATGAGTTGTAAAGTATTTTTTTTTATTGAAGCAGAGTTGTAAAGTATTTGATGTTACGATCGTACGTAATGTTTGTCTAATCTAAAATAGAAAAAATAGCGATGCGCTAGTTTTTGTTAGCATGGGCCTCTTTGTCATGGGCCTCCACAAGCCCATGACCAGTTGCGGCGCTCGCTAATCCTACAACTATCGATCGCGGTTCTAAAAAAAAACTATCGATCGCGTCCCTCGGCCCTCGCTGTCTTCTCCGAAGCAAACCCTACGAAAGCCCTCATCCCCAGATGGCGACGCTGGCGGCGCGAAGCTTCCAGGCGATCTGCCGGACCGCTTCGGCGCGCTCGACGCCCACGGCCCTCTCGCCCTCCCTCGCCACGGACCTCAGCAAGGTAGTGTTCTAACGTTTCGAAGGCTCCCTGATTTTATGCGTTCGTGCTCACGTTTCGAAACTTTTCCCTTTCGAGCCCGCTGTCGTGCTGCCGCAGTATATCGGATGCCGAGACCCTCACACACGCGCTCTTTTAGCTGTCGTCCAAGCAATGCATTTCCGTTTGCCGCCGGCCGCCCTTGCCCAGGCTGCCGCTCTGGCCCCGAGCCGTGCCCCGCGCGCTCCGTGAACCTTTCCGTTTGCCGCCCTCGCCCAGGCTGCCGCTCCGGCCCCGTGCCTCGGTCGCTCCGTGAACAGCCGCGGGCTAGACGGTGCCGATTGCTCTGCCTTTGTCCATTTAGGCCTCCTTTGGAATGGAGGATTCACAAAAGGAATTTGGTAGGATTGAAGGATTATTTCCTATAGCTCCCTTTGGAACACAGGAAAGGAAAGGAAACAATCCTATGAAATGCTTTCTTATGGCCTGATTTCGTAGGAAAAACAAGGGCTAGGATTTGAAGTGTGATGCTTGTTGAATCCTATACAGGAATTGAAAAATATAGGAAAGAAGAGAATCACTTTGGCACCACTATAGGAAAAATATGGGAATTTAGAACTTGCACTGTTGCACAGCACTTGGATTTGAAGAAATAGCAATTTGGGGGTTAAAAGCAGTAAGCTTTGTTGCATGTCATGTACCAACTAGCATGTGTATGTATCTTCCAGCAATCTGAAAACAAGAATCAGCGGTTGCTACATATGCAGCATGAAACTATGGAAGGAAATGGCTGTTTTGTTTTGTTCTTGTTTAGTACGTTGGTGATTCCATTCTCATTCAGATGAAAGCTAGGTGCAGTTTTTCCACACAAGTTTGCAATCTGTCAGCGGTTGCTACTTATGCAGCATGAAACTATGGAAGGAAATGACTGTTTTGTTTTGTTCTTGTTTAGTACGTTGGTGATTCCATTCCCACTCAGATGAAAGCTAGGTGCAGTTTTTCCACACAAGTTTGCAACCTGTTCCTGTAGGATTTTTTCCTAGAGGTTAGAGCTCATTTTTATTTTCCTGTGGAATGGAGGCATAGGAAAGGATTCCATAGGATTTTTTCATGTGCATTCCTATGTTCCAAAGAGCTTCCATAGGAAATTTTTCTTAGGAGGTGAATCTTGCAAAAATCCTTTGCGAATCCTCCAATCCAAAGGAGCCGTAAGCAAGAGGTTGGACCTCTTGGAAAGAATCCCGATTGCATCCTGATTGCTGGTTGTTTTGTGTGTGTCACACCTTTGGGCTTGGCGGTAATTGACTAGCTTTGCAGCAATGGCTGGCGCTGCAGAGTAATCAGAGCGCTTTTGCAATGGCTGTCTGGCCGGCTATGGGAAACGGGAAACAGAGAGCAGAAAGAACAGCATGGCCTCCGATCGATCATTTTTTTAGTGAGTTATTTGACTACAAAAGTAACACATGCTCGATTTTTCTCGTTAGCATTTTTGTGTTGGTACTGTTTTGTAGTCCATTTTCCTTGTTTTTCTTCACTACATTTTTGTGCAATTTTGAAGTTAATATTTTTTCTTTTCAATTGCAAACAACTAACTTGAACAAAATCAAAAGTAGGACAAAAATCACAGGTCTCAGCTTCCTGTTTATGATTTGTATATGTTCACTTTGTTAATAGGTCCCGTGCAGCATGCTCAGGAAGCTTTCAACCAGCTCCTCCACTACAAAGCCTGATGTGAGTTTTCAAATCTTTACCTGTTGGTGTTGGTTAGATAATAGCTATTGTGTTTTGTTTAAACTGATGATCAATGGCCTTCTCCCCCCTCTTGTTTCAGCCCACAGAGATGGCTAAAGTCGCTGAGGAGCTTGCCATTCTTCTCAGGGCCACCCCATCTGAAGCCAACACCGTCAAAGCGCATGGTCTCTACCAGCAACTTTCAAGTTACTACATCCAGGAGGTAAGCAACTTCCCCTCTTGTTGCACTGGAGTAGTGATTCTTTCTAGGCCTTGCTTGGTTCTTTAGTGTTAGTGTTAGTGTTAGTTTTTTGCACTCTCAAATAACACCTAACAAACTAACACCTTTAGATGCTTGGTTCCATGTGTTAGTTTGCATTTAATGCTTCTTTTGCAATCATTTGCTGGGGAGGAGGGGGGAAGGAGTAAATTGGGGTGGGTCCACCAAACTAACACCAATTACCACCTTTTGGAGGGGTTAGTTTTTTGAGGGTGTTAGTTCCAACTAACACCAAACAAACACATGTGTTTGGGAGCAAAATGTTAGTTTTGGTGTTAGTTTGCACCAAACTAACACTTACACTACCATCCAAGCATGCCCCTAGTGTATCAATTGAATGCTACTGAAATATCACTCTTTGAATGGTATAGTTAAAAGTAGTGTCTTTTATTTACGCAGGGCGTTGCGCCTCTCACACTAAATGATATCACAATGCGAGAGATCGAGAAAAGAACCAATAAGCTGGAAATTGGTTATACTGTGATGAGTGGGCTGGTTTTCTGTATGGGCAGTATAGCTGCAGGGTTCCATATGCAGGAGATGTCATTGTCCAGAGCTGGGGATATGAAAGTTGCTAGATTGGAAGAGAAAACAACATCTGCTGAAATGTCAATGACAAGAATGGATCGCAAGATGCTTCAATTGGAGTACCATATAAAAGCCAAAGCTACTCAGGTTAGCAGTATGCATTGTGATCTATGTTCACTCAATTATTGCTCACATTGTTTTGAATTGTGTAGAGTTTCTTTGCTGTAGCAAGTCAGATGTTGAGCAGTATGCATTGATCTATGTTGACTCAACTATTGCTGACAGTTGCGAATTGTGTACAGTGCCCTTGTTGCAGCAAGTCACATGTTGAAGAGAGCATCTCCTTGCTTCCTGACGCAGCTGCAGATGGTGCATCTCAGGTGGCAGAGGCAGCTGCGGGTGGTGTCTCACCGACACCATGGTGGAAGTGGTTGTTTGGTGCTTGATTCCGTAGTTGTCACAGGGGGGGGTGGATGGAGGGACTTGACAGATTTATTCTCGTTATGTTGTCACATGTGGCTCAGCGGACGGGGACATGCTGTAGTTGCCTTGGTGAACGTAGACCCTTAACATTAATGTGGAGTGGATGTTCTCTGTCTTTTATTACCTACGGTGGGTGCTTAATTTTCTCTGTCGTGTCAATTTCACGTGTCAATTGGTGCACGCAGCCTTTTTCTAGCGGTCTGTGCGAGACCTCAAGCCCTATAAAGTTGTACCTTTTGAGTATCTAGTTAAATTGTCACATTCCAACTATTCTGCCATCAAATCATTTGACTAGTAACACCTGGGCGGCTGCGCCTTGGCTATTGCTTTCTATTAACACGGTCCCAATTTACAGTTGCATTTAACCATGCTGACTTGGACGATTCAATTTCGGCTTGGATGATTCTATCTGGAATTCAACCAGAAGATGAGGCATATTTGCAATTCCAGCTAGCTCTAATGACTGAGGAGGAAAGAAAAGGACTCAAACATGGAGAATCCCGTTTGACGAATGTTATTATCTAATGGGCACAACAGATCCCCACGGGGACTCTGAAAGAGGACCAAGTTTGTGTTATACAGTACTGTATGCCAGCAATATCCATCATATCCCTTTTAATTGAATGGTCTTCCATTTACGTCTTTCCGAGGCCCCCTTAATTTCGTTTGGGCATTCCAAATTTAGAGACAACAATCTTTATGAGACAATCCTTTGGTACTTTATTTGGATATATTTGCATGTTTATGATTTGTTTTCTCAGGAACACAACAATGGGTGTGTTTAGAACCCAAAGTTGAGATGCAAACTTGGGAGATTTTGCACGGATTTTTGGCTGAAAAGCATTGATTCGAACTGAAAAGCATTGTGGTACTTTTCGTTTGTTTGTGGTAAATATTGTCCTACCATGGTCTAACTAGGCTCAAAAGATTCGTCTCGCAAAGTACATCCAAACTGTGTAATTAGTTTTTGATTTCATCTACATTTAGTACTTCATGCATGTGCCGCCTACATTTTTTATGTGATGTTTGATGTGATGGGGAATCTTCTTTTTGCATAGTGAATTTTGGAGGAAATCTGGCTTCTAGACAAGGCCAATGTAAAAAAGAAAACCTCACATAAGAAACTCGTCCTTTATTACCCAAAAATTGAGCCAGAATTTGGATTATATTTTCTGTTTTAGAGAATTTAAGACTTGGGAATCTGTGAATCAGGGTGACTGTGTACTACAAAGGAAGACGTTCTGGCTCGAAGCCTTGAAAACTGATGGCCTTGCCTTTGCTTCGGTCGCCGTGGTCACCGTCATTTAATTCACGTCGCTTCGACTTTCCGTTCTGCGCCGCGGCCGCTTGCCTGTGTCGCGCCCTCCGTGAGTAGAAAAAAAGGCCCGCGACGAGTGCAAAAGTAAACGCGTCCTCCGCGAGCCAAAAACAGGAGCCCGACAATTATGTTTTTATCCATTGTCCATATTCAAATCCACACCCACCTCAAACGGGGAGGGTATGAGTAGAAAATAATTATCTATTGAAGAAATTGGGAGGGTAGGTGTGTGGGGAGGGTGCAAATAATCGATTGGGTATGTGTAGAATCTAGTACAAAATTAGTTTGGGTGGGAATGGGGAGGGTAAGAAGTGGATAATAATTATTTGGATTTGGGTATGAACAAGAGTGGATTTGTCCATACCCTCCCCAGTGGCAGGCTTACCGACAATAAAATGAGGTTGCAAGGAGTCGATCCCGCAACATCAAACGTCACAGCTTGCTGTGCTGAACAGGTGAAGATGAATTTAGTTTGTGTCTAGAATGACTCGCTGCCCTATTTAATAAGGGTATACAGGGAAAATCACTCTAATTAATGACTTCTTAATATGCACAATGTTGTCATAAACGTCCTCCTTTACCAGTATGGAGGGAGTATCTAATACCTCCTTCACATTTTTATCTTCTGTTTTGGTGTCTTGCTGGGTTTACAGCCTATCCAAACTTGGTTGGGACTAAAAAGATTTGTTGTTAGTCTTCGTAAAATATTTTGAGCTTTAATCTCTAGTGTTTCATAGAATATGTGGGTAGTTTTTTTATGAACTTTGTTGGGTTTCCTTCCAACTTTTTTGAAGCAAGCTAGAAGACTAATTGTGAGCTCCTCTTTTTGTTACTCATTTTATTTTATCATTAAACAATGACAACGGCCAGCTTTCTGGAATGGTTCTAGTCTATAAGCATCCTGGATTACATTTTGGTGATATACATAAGTTGACTGCAACATATATTGATGGTTTGGAGGATATCGTGGGAAATTCCAAATATGCCATATTTTTTCCTACTTGTGGGCCACGATCTTTGGCTGATGAGATGGCCAATAGCGATTTTTATGGTGACATGTACTGGGTCTCAAGAAACCCACTGGTCAGTAAATTGTTTCTGACATTTGAACTGTTTATACATAACCTTGTTTGCCATTAGAAACCACAGAGCACATTTCTTGTTATACATTATATTTTTGTTCTGTTCCTTGGGCATGGAAGATATTCTTTTTCATTATTGAATTCACATTATTTTTTTACCACTGATTGCTTGTTTACCTCGTGACAGAGTTTACTTTTACTGTACTTCTGGAACCATGTCTGATGATTAGCCTAATATGATCCCAAGTAAAGTTAAATTATGTAACCTAATAATATGATTAGTCCCACATGGGTTTCAGTGTAACAATCAAGCCCACATCACTTTGCAACTTCTTTCTGATGTGCAAGTTTTTTTTTGACGCCTCTAACTGAGTACAGCTGTCGTATCTGAACATGTGCGAACACACGCAACCCTCACACACGCACACACTCACACCCTACGCACATATTAAGACCTACAACTACACACAACTGTCCTTAGTGAGATCGACACAGTCACCGAGGACTCAGTAGACGACGGGCATGTCGTTCTGACCATTGTGGCACCACGTGAGGAGGCGATGAAATTTATTTGGGGGCATGCCCTGGTGAGACACCCGAGTTACGATCCCAGGGATGGAACTCGGGCGGGCAGCGCTCGGACCTGAGGGCACCAGCAGTGGTAAAAGACAATTCACTCTCTATAGCATTGCCACGTAGACTAAAGTTAATTTTATAGATCATCCGTTCAATGATTTTGCTATAGCACTCTGCCCAAAATAATTGAGGGTCCCACATGTCAACACTATTTAATTTTAATCACCATTCTTTATCCTGTCTCTCTCTTCCATCTCAGTTCGCCTCTGTAGATCCAGGCAGGCGGCCGGCCACCGGATTTGCTCCTCCTGAGATGTCCTCCTATGCACTATGTCGGCGAAGGCGAACGTAAGGTGGTGGTGGCAACAGGCACGCAGCGGCGACGCGACACGACAGGCAAGCGGCTGGGCCGGAGGTCACCGTCGCTTGCGACGAAGCGGACACAGAGTAGCGACATCAGTCTGCTCGCTCGCCAAGGCTCGTCCGTGGTCGTGCTCGCGCGCCGCCGGCTGAGCTCCACCGCCCGCGTTCCCGGCCCCATCTCGCCTGGCCGCGGCTGCGTTGAAGGCAGCCCAAGAGCTCCTTACGACTCATCCGCACAAGCCTCGCTCCGGCATCCGCCTCCCCGTCGCCCAACCGCCTCCGCCCGATGCCTACATCGGCAACCGCCTCTCCTCGTCTCTGCACCTGTGATCGGGCTAGCCTCCTCCACACACCGACGGCCTCACCATCTCACCAGGCGCTGGGTGGCCGCTGACGAGCTCACCGACCGATCCAGCTCCATCCACGCTCGCCGGCCGATCCGAGCTCCGTCTCGAGGCCCATTGCGTTTGCTTCCTCGCCCGTGGTGGCGCGGCCGAGCTCCACCAGCCAGCGGCGGCACCAAGGGCCGCCTGCTGCCTCGCCCGCGGCGGCGTGGCGAGCTCCTCCCCTCCCTGGCTCCTATGACCTCCTCCCCGCTGGCATCCCAATCTCCTCCCCGTGGCGGCTCCTTTGATCTCCTGCCCCCGCCGCCCGCCGATGGCCTCGCCGATGCTATTCCTCTGCCTGCGCGGCAGCCATGCTCCGGCGACCCCTCCTGGGGAGCTTGGCAGCGACGTGGAGCCCCGGCCCCTGACGCCGGCGGGCCGGTGAGTTTTTTTTTTTTGAACGGGCGGGCCGGTGAGTTGATGGGACGAGGCGGAGAGAGACCGGCTAAGAGGGTGGAAAGGGAAGATCGAAACAGAATGGAGAGAGAGGGAGTGGGTCCGCTCGCGCGTGAAAAGGTGTGTAGCGGCTCTCGCTGGATGTAGCGACATGCTACTCTCTCTACTACCTTCTCACTCCTACGTGTAACCATATAGAGAGCCTAAAGGCACCCATTGCGGCTGCCCTGAGCAACTTGCCACTGTGCTACGAGCTCGTTCTCTTCTGATGTGCAAGTTGCAACTGCATGATGAACTGACTACATTAACTTTCCTGAATCTTCCTTTCACCAAATAAATTCACAAATCCATGATGGATTTTGAATTCACTAGATATGTATCTGAATGCTACACGAGTATCTCTACCCCTAAAAAGCCCGTAAGGGCAACGACACCCCGTGGTTCTGCCCCCGCGCGGTTCTGCGGGCAGAACCACGGCACCGTGCGCCAACAGGTGGGTCCCACCACCCTTCCTCTCCCTCACGCTCCCACGCCGTCGTTGGAGACCGCCCCACCGGGCCGGCCTCCCCCTCGCCGCGCCCGCCGCCGGTGGCGGTGGAAGAGGCCGGCCTCCCCTCACGCACGGCGGAGCGAGCGAGGAAGCGGCGGCGTCGGAGGCCGGCGGGCGTGGGAGACGACCACCCGCGCGGGAGAGGCGCCGGCGAGGGGATGTAGGAGGCCGGCGGACGCCGTGGCACGATGGAGGCGGCGCGGTGCGGCGGAGGCGGCACGGCTCGGCTTGGCGGAGGCCGGCGGCGAGCGCTAGGCGAGTGGACCGCCGGAGGCCGCCGGTGGAGGATTCGATGGGGGCGCCGGTGGGGGAGTTGATGGGGACGCCGGCGGAGGAGATGCGCCGGCGGCGCGCGGTGGAGGAGCACAGGCGGAGGAGATGGGGCCGGCGACGGAGGCGTGCGGTGCGGGTCCGAGCGTGGCGATGCGGCCATGCGGTGGTGGACTGGTGGTGAGGATGGATCGGATGGATAAGGTGGGAGAAATAGATAGGGATGGAGAAAAAGAAATAAAGGGAGAAAAGGTGGAAGAAAAAATGAAAATAAAAGAGAAAAAAGAAAAAAGAAAAAGAAAAAGAAAAAAGAAAAACAAAAGGGTAGTATGGACATTTCACCATTTCATCTACAGAAGAAGCTGTTTTGCCAAACGTTTTTATAAAACTGCTTTAGATTCACCGGAGAATCTGCTTCACCGGCACAACCAAAGCTCGGAGGCCGCCACGGCCTACGGCCACGGCCGTGCCACACACACCCGAGAATGGGCGTTCGCTCCCTCGCGTCGCGCGCGCCGCGCGGCGACCGAGCGACCTCAAACCCTAGCGCCGCCGCCCCGCTCTTCCTCCGCCTGCGCCCCCACTCGGCCACACGCGCACCCTCCATGGCTTCCCGCGGCCTCGCCGAGAGCCTCCTCTTCGGCGGGGGCGGGGGCGGGCGAGGGGGCTCCGCCGCCGCCGCTACCTCCGCCTCGCACAATGAGTACGAGGAGCGCGCCTACGACTCCGACGACAAGGTCTCCATCTCCATATCGGACTCCGACACCGAAGCCGACGACGGCGGGCGCCCGCCCTTCTCGTGGCGGAAGCTGCGGTGCTTCACGGGCCGGGATTCCTCATGTGCATCGCGTTCTTGGACCGGGAAATCCGGAGGGGGGACCCGCGGGGGCGGGCGCCGCCGCGGGGTACCGGCTGCCGTGGTCGCTCCCGTGGGCAACGGTCATGGGCGCGCTTGTGCGGCTCGCCGTCCGCGCGGCTCGGCGTGGCCACGGGAAAGCACCTCGCCGAGCTCTGCCGCGAGGAGTACCCACCCTGGGCCACGCGCGCGCTCTGGGCCATGACCGAGCTCGCGCTCGTCGGCGCCGACATACAGGAGGTGATTGGCAGTGCGATTGCCATCAAGATCCTGTCGGGGAGGGCACTGTGCCGCTTTGGGGCGGCGTCGTGATCACCGCGCTCGATTGGTAAGTTGCCTACTGTCGTGATCACCACGCTCGATTGGTAAGTTGCCTACGTTTCTGTACTTTCCACTCTGTGTGTTCTGAACCCATATCCTAGATTTTTTGGGGGTTCATTATTGATTGACTGAGCTGACTTGATTTCTGCTTATTTCGTGGCCACGAGCAAGGCCGCTCGTCACCGTTCTTCGTCTCCCGAACTACGGTCATAATAGTTTTGTTGCGTTCTGTTGATGAGTTGATGCAGCGAGTAGAACTATTGCTTTCTTATGTAGGAACATGAATGGATGGCATCCCAGGAAAGCTGATGCATCCTCTTCGCACATTTCAGTGTTTTTGTCCACTGCTTTGTCATCCAATCTCTGCTTTGGATTCTTTTGGTCCCATCTATCTTTAGGTAATAAAGCTTGTGCTCTTTGGTGTAGTGTGATTGGAGTAACGACCTCCAAATAGTGGTCGCAATTACTTCATTTTTAAGCCCACTTGGGTCAGAGAAAGTGTCCATCAACCATATTGGTATACCTTCTTTCTGCAACCCATATTATTACAACATAAGATCCCTGGTGCTATGGTGAGAAGTAAATTAATTAACACCAATTTACTGCTATTATGGACTCTGGTACCTGTTTCTCAGATCAATTTGATCCTATGTACACTGAAATCACCAGTAGTGTAGGTATTATTTTTTTATTATCTGAATTTTTATTTAATCTACCATCCTTTTTGACACGATAGACTTGTTAGATCACCTTTCACTTAGTTTTACATGTAGACTGATTCTTTTGATCAACATGGTCATTATGCATAGGTGATGGCACATTAATCATCGGCTCTCTATAATTAATACAATTAGGACAAAAGGAACTAGGAGCAGATGACATAATATAATACCACGAAGGACAAAAATAATGCATATTAAAATAAGCTTCCCATGGCATAGGCATTGATGATCCATATGGAGGAAACGACATTGATTTGTGAGGATTACTCCATTGTCGATTCTCATTATGGAACTTCTCTTTAGGAGAAGATTTTGAGCGTTTAGAATTTTTAGACCGACCGGCACCATTGACATTATTTTGCCTTTGAGACTTAGCTAGAAGTTTCTCATTAGACTTCGGCTTTTCTCTTTGATGCTTATGACGACCTTTAGATTCAACTTTTTCCAAACACCAATCTCAGGCTTTTTAGGTTTAACCATCTTTGGTTTTGATTTATTTTGCGAAACCCTAGATGAAGCGGTTAGACCGGGTTGCCGTCAGACCGGTCGCGGCGCAACCGGCACCGTTGCCTTTGTTTTGTTGCCCCCCCCGAGCGACGAAGTACTAGATGTAGCCTCTATGCTCTTGTTAGGGGATTTTAGGTCAACAATTTCGGCTAGAGACGGCCGACTTGTTTCTTGACCAACAACATCACAATTTGGCAAGGTTTTGCAAGGATTAATAATATCATTAGTCGGCTTTTCAACAATCGACCCTAGATTAATAAGAATTGACTCTGAACTATCCTCTTTATCAATGAATGATTTAATATAATAGTTCACAAACTCTGATAGTTCATCAGATAAGTTACTTGAGGATTGCATCTCTTTCAACGTGTCGATGGTGGATGGTGGCTGCCACTCCTTAATCCGGATGACACCTTGCTCCGTCTTGCGAAAACAGTACATGAACACTCTTTTATCCGCCAAGCGACGCTCTCTCTCGTGTATTCCTCGCATAACTTGACGCTAAGGTCTGACATATCAGCCATGATAGCAAGATCTTCTTTCCCCAGCGGAGTCGCCAATTTGTTGACGTCTTTCCGGAGCCAACAAGCACGCGGAGAAGCTCCTTGCAGCACCTCCACATAGGGTGGTCAGACCGCCTGCCAGGAGCGGTTAGACCGGAGTCGCCGGTTTCACCGGCGAGAGACCAACGAACGCTCGCCCGGGAGGGACCCCGTCGGGGCAGGCGCACCTTGGTTTGTCCTAGGCTCGGCAGGCCAGCTAGGACGTCCTCTCATGCCGCGGAGGTAGTAGAGGAACAACACATGGGGTTGGAAAAGTAGGGTAAAGAGGAACGGAAAGGTAAATACGATAAAAGATAAGTTTGATAGATTCGATTGTGGATATCTTCAATCGGCCATGGCCCTTTATATTTAAGGGAGGGGATGTCTTGCCCCATTAGGAGTCGAAACTCTTACAAAGGCATGTCAAAATACAACTCCTAACTCGTATTTGGCAGGGTAGGGCGGTCTAACCACGTGCCCGACGTGCAGACCTTCCGAAAGCCATATCTCCCTCATCCGGACTCCGATTTGGACGTTCTATATATGAATCTTAATATAGTCGACGAGTCCTATCCAATGGCGAAATCCAAATTGCCTTTTGAGGAATTTGATCAGGGCGGTCAGACCGGGTAGGGGGGCTTTTTGACCGGCCCGGCCAAACCTGCCAAATTCGGGTGTCAACAGACACTAACATACAACAAAACAGCAATAGCCACAGCCCACTGATACAATTATCAACAAACAAATCTTTCCATCAAAGACAAAGGGTGTCTCAAAATAGAGGTTTTCTTCAAAAAATTTCTCTTTTGAACTTCCGGGTATTGGAAAATTGTCATTTTTTGAAACTCGGGTGTAAAGAAAACTATTATATTTGAGTCCTTGGCACTACATCGGTGTTTTCTTTTGGAAAGAATTGCATCATTCTAGAGTTAGCCCCTACATAAGTGTTCTATAAAAATTTAACTTGTAACCAAGTATGCATCTGCTGCATATGTGGTGTCGCTTTAGCACAATAAAATGAGTGAATGGGAATATGGGATTAGCTTTTTCTGGGGAATTCTTATGGTCTCAGTTGGACTAAACTATTCTGTTAGCCCATTTAGCACCAACATATTTTCGTGTGCCATCATATTGTGCTCTGTTTTGTGTTTCTGCTGAGAAGAATTGTCACTTAACTGCATATTTGACCTTCCACAGTTATTGGAGTGCTATAATAAACAACGTAAACCATGGGTTCGAAGAATATCACCGAAAAAGGCCGAACAAAAAAGCCTCAGGATTGTCCTGGATCCAAATTGGAACGCCTGTTATTCCGTGAATTTTTGAGAGCTCGGTTTACACCCAGGTACTAAATGAGGTGGCTGGATTTCTCTGTATTCCTGTAAATTTCATTGATGAGCTTATTTGCTGCTAAGAAGGCTGTAGAATGCTAGAATGTCTTGACCCTACAAATTGTACCATGCATTTTATGCAAGAACTGAGTCATGATTGTCAGGTCCAATTGATCCAAAAGAAATAACCTCTCCACCCTTATGGATTGTATTAGATAAAAACCAATTGTGATCATCAAGCTTGCTAAGAATAACATATGAGGTGCAACTTTTATTCTCATCTTATTGAGGACAATTGTGATATCATATTTTTTTATGAAGTGCTTTAAGCTTCTGTTGGGTTTATATTATAGCAAGTACCATGTGGTTGTCTTGTTTTTTCTGTGGCGATTCCTTTCACCGAAAATTTGAGAAAATTTGTGAATTTTTACTCAGTATCTTGCTGACAGGCCAGTGAGAAAATGAAGTGGCAGTGCTTAGTTAGCATCACTGTAAAAGTCATGCGGTCTAATTAACATTTTCGTTTTCTGCCCCTCAGTAATGTGCTGGGTGCAGCTGTAGATTGTTGGTTGGCATATATGGATCGGCTCTTGACAGGTGACATTCCTAAGACTGAACGTAAAGTGATAAAGAGGAAGATGCTCGACTTGGTTGATATTTACTATTTGGCTTTGGATGCTCCAAAGTCAGGAGACAAGGTCATTTCCAATCCTGGGCTCACATGTTTTGGTGTTTAACCATCTTCATATGTTTTGTTTTGATATGAGGATTATTTGGCTGAAGAGAACGAGAGATGTGCGAGTACAAGACTCAAACAATCCAGATGAAATAATACAGGAACTCAGAATAAAAGATGCACAATGAGTCTGAAGTATAAGAAAAACCTGTTTATGCACATGCTATTGGGCCGGATTTGCGCTAGGGCCCAGTTCGTCCATCGAATCAGCAGCCCGATTATATTATTAGTACACCCAAAATACCAAACCTCACCGGCAGACAGATTCAACCGGCAGGTCTGCGAGCCGGCGAGCAAGGGGCGGTGGCGTGGAGCTAGGCGGGCAGCAGCGCATGCACCAACCAGTTCAACCCAAAAGTTTAAGTTGATAGGGAAAGGTGAGCAATTCACTTATACTCCAACACCCCCCTCACGTGCAGGCTCCCCCAGGCCGCATACGTGGAATATTGGAGTGGGCTATAATTATTTTAATTAACGCGCCCGCCAGGATTCGAACTCGAGACCTCTGACTCTAGTACCATATTGAGTTGCATACACCAACCAGTTCAACCCAAAAGTTTAAGCTGATAGGGAAAGGTGGGCAATTCACTTGTACTCCAGCAGCAGCACGTGCCATGCACGACGGCGGCAAGGTGCCGAGCGGCGGCCGGGCCTGCAGCCTGCAGTCAGACGCGGCAGGCGGCACTGCCGGGCACCGAGCTGTGCGGGTGGCGAGCCGCGGGATGCGGCCACGGCCAAGGACGGCAGGGAGGCCACGAGCGGCGCTGCAGTCAGGTGCGCGGTGGCCGGACGCGCACACTTGTGTGGCCGGCTGGCCGCGAGCGCCAATACAGCGGCGGTCAGGGCGTCAGGCCATGGAGCCAAGTTCTGCAGCGGCGCTTGCGACAGGCAATCGGGCATGGCTACGTCGGTGGCACGCGCCCCTCCTCTTCAACGGCAACGGGCAGTCGAGGGGTAGCACGGGGGAGTCGAGGGTGAGTTTCGAGCCGGTCCCGGCAAGCTCGACGTGCAGCGTGGACATGTTGGGGCTGGCGGCGGAGATGCGCATCCATGGCGAGATCCGGTGGTCTACGGTGAATTAAACCCTATGGGTCCTACAAGCTGAGCGACTTCGCTTCTGGGATACCGCGGCGAAACCAGGTCGTGCATGAGAAACGACGTCCTGGTTTTTCCTTCTCTTTCCTCCATAACTCGTATGCCATCTCATCGTTTTGCTTAGGAGGGTTGAAACTGACGTACTCCCAATGGTGTATTAACGATGGTTTCTATCATCATTAAATGACTTGTCACATAGGAAAAATGATAACATGACAACATAATTAATGAAGAAAGATAGCACAAATCATAAAAATGGTTTACTTAAGAAGAAATTATGTCTACTCTTCACCTAATGCACAAGAAAACATGAAATAACCATTATGGAGAAATCATTAGTTTCTAGGAGACTCGTGTCATATTTCTATTAGAGGAGAAAGATAGAGTTGGAAGAGACAAAGAGAATGTAATTATTACTCGAAGACACTTCAATTGCACAAGATAATTTCTATAGATGATTTTTTATACTATGGAAATCGTGACAGTTTCTTCCATTAGAACTTCCCTAACAGCCTCGAACCGCGTGCGGAGGTGATGAGCTTGCCTGCATGCACGCTTGGTGCGTTGGGAGCTGTGTCGACACGGTCGACGAACCTGGCGCCAAGGGCCTGTTTAGACCGTCTCCAGCAACCTTCTGCATTTGCATCCTGTGTGAAGAAGGGAAAGAGAAGGAACCGACGCTGCAAAAGGGTGACGTCTCCAGCAGCATCCCCGCAACCCCATGTGCATCCGGGCGACGGTTGATACCCGCGAGGAGGGAGAAGCTCGCGGCCGCTCGTGGAGCTCCTCCACGTTGGCGAGCTCCGCCTCCTTCATCTTCGCGGCAGCTTGCTTGCCGCCGCATCCCGTCCGCCACAGTCGTCGCCGCCGCCCGTTCGCCACCGTCGGCGCCGCCGCGACCGCGGGTCTCCCGCGCCTCGCCGCGCCGAATCTTGAGGCCGACTTGCCGCCGCCGCCGCGCCGCGCCACGCCGGAAACCCAAGGCCGACTCGCCGGATCTGCAGGTCCCCTCCGCCCCTGCTCCTCCTCTTCCACCTCCGGATCCGCCGCGCCGCCGTCTCCCCTCCTCCTCCCCGTCGCCGGCTTGCTCCGCTTCCCTTCCTCCTCCCTGTCGCCGGACTGCTCCGCTTCCCCTCCTCCCCGTCGCCGGCCTACTCCGCTCCCATCCTCCTCCCCGTCGTCGTCCCCCACCTCCGGCAGATCCTCCGCACCCGCCCGCAAGGAGGCCTGCCTGCGCCCGGCGCGACGAGGGGAGGGGATGCGCCACGGAGAGGGAGGGCGACCCATGCTCCTCCAAGCTACCGAGGCACCGCCGGTGAGGATGTCCGACGCGGGCAGGCGGGCGGAGTGCAAGCCGGAGAACAGAGCGAACGGTCGAGCAGAGCGGCGGTTGGATTGCAGCGATGTGAGAGAAATCCCAGGAATGAGCTACCGAATGGGAGGATCTGCAAGATGAAGAACCAGATGCAGCAGTTGTTGGAGGCGCAACAGTACTCCTTTGATCTGCATTTTGCAGATGCAGCACTGGATCCAGCATCTGCTGGAGTCAGTCTTAGTTGGCTAAAAAGTTCACTTTCTCCCCAACATCAGATTTTGTTGATGTAACTTGGCTTGATAGGCCTTATTGTACCTGCTCTAATAAGCAGTGGCGGAGCCACACTACGGGAAAACTAACGATTGCCGCGCGTTAGAATTTTTGTTGTGCGTTTTTTATCAGGCACACGACAAAGAGGATCCTTTGCCGTGCGTTCCACCGTAGGTGCACGGCAAAAACAAACGCACGGTAACAAAATTGTCGTGCGCCAGCCGTAGGACGCACGGTGAAGGTCAATCTTTGTCGTGCTTTTGTGTCAGCGCACAGCAAAGGTTTTTAAAAAATCATGATTTCTTTTTTTTTCTCTACAAAGACATTACTTTGCACTCTATATTTCAATTAGGTAATTATCTCGATCATTTTGTTATTTTAAACAATTTTCTTTCATTATATAATTTTTTTTGTATATATCAAATTTGAACTACAACTACGTAAAATAGTAGAGTAAAGTTTGAGGAAAAAATATTCATGTAGTTGTGTCCTTTTTAAGACCCTACCCATGAAATTACTTGAAATTTTGAATATTTTGTTCGCGAAGAATGGAAATCCGTGTGCTTTTGAAATGTTTTTAAATTTTATAAAATGCAAATGAAGTTTTAAATTCACGAGATTCGTCGAGTGCTCATGATATCCTATGGGAACTTTGGGGTAAACAATAGAGAAGATTTTGAACAATTTGTCACGCAATGTGTATAGAAACTGATGCATCACACTCGACTTGATTTTTGATATGAAAACTTTTGTGTAGTGAACATACAACATACATTATCTCATGTTAGTTTACAATAATTTTTCGCATCCATTTTGTATTTTTTATATATTAACTCTAATTAAGTAATTTAAATGAACATGCATTGAATTTGAGTGGTAATTTTAAAAAACAAAATAAAGTGTTGTAAAAATGATTTTAATTTTTTTACAGCAGTGTAAAGCTTCATATAACTATTGGAAAATTTTTGAATACCACACTGATGAAATTCAAAAATTTGTAAGTGTGCAATAAACTTTGTCGTGCGCCAACGATAAAGCGCGTGACAAAGTTTCCTCTTTGTCGTGCGTCTTGGGGCGGGACGGACGGCAAAGAGTGACCCAATTGCTGGCACTTGGGGCCCAATCCCCTTACACTCAAGTTCCCAACAAAATGTGGCCCGTAAAAAAACCAAACTTTGTCGTGCGTCTTGGGGCGGGACGCACGACAAAGAGGGCGGACCCACTTGCTGTCACGTGGGCCCCCATCCCCTTTTCTCAATTCCCACACACGCGCCCCCGCAGTCCAAATCAAAAAAGGCAACGCGCGCCCCCTCCCCCACCCCGCACCACCCCCGTGCGCCTCCCGCCCGACCCCACACGCCGCCATGCGGCCACCGCCACCGATGCCGCCTCCCCGCCCCCTCACCGGATGCGGCGGCCCCGGCCACCTCCTCCGTGCCCGCCCCCGCCCGTCGTCCGCACATCCGCTCGCAGGATCCGGCCGCCGGCCACCCCTCCGCCCGCCGGATCCCGGCCCGCGGAGGCCCCATGCACCTCTGCGGTGCCGGCCACCCACCGGATCCGGCCGTGGCCCTTGTCCACCACCACCCGCCCCCGCCCCCGCCCCGCCCCCGCCCCCGGCCCTCGTCGGCCCGTCATCTACCCCCGGCCGCGTCGGCCCCCGTCCCGCCGTGGGGGGCGCGTGGGCGCCGCCGGCCTTGCCTTGCCCCTGTCCCGGACGTGGGGCACACGCGGGTGGCGCTAGGACCGACCTTGCCTTGCCCCTGCCCCGGCCGGCTGAAAGTGAAAGAGGAGGAGGTTGTGGGGGAGAACCAAAGGAGGAAATGAAGGGAAGGAGGAGGAGGCCATGGGGGAGAAGGAGGAGGCCGTTGGGGAGAAGGAGGAGGGGTGTGCTCCGGCTGTGCTCGTGCACCACGCCGTCTCGACATCGTACTTTATTCGGTGAGCAATCTCTCAACCTCTCTCTAATTTTAGATCAAATTAGTATGAACAACATAAAAAGTGTTGGCTTTAAGGCTATGTCATGCAATTTTCTAAGCATAATAAAATATCATGTTCTGAACAAAATAGGACATTGTGCTATCATTATGAAATGTAAGGTACTTGTGTAATTGTTTGGGAATGCATGGTAACTGAAAATGATTGGAGCCTTGATATTATAGGCTGCCAAGATGAAAACAGGCAATATAACATTGTGAATGTTCTGCCATAGTATTGTATTTGTTAGTGTATTTTAATGAACACTTATAAGCGGAGGGAGTATTTCTTTAACCGTGTATCAGATGTATATGCAAGCAAGAATTCTTTTTGGTCCAACCTTCATGTTGTGACGTTTTCTTGCAGGTTTTTAAACCTCACTGCATAGGGGAGGTGCTGCCAAAATTTTTAATAGACGCTAAGGATTAATTTATTTTTGCAGGAAAGCTCCTATCGCCACAGCCACTGTTGAAGGAGGAGTAGGAGGAGACCACGTTGTTGTTGCCTCGGAGGCCTCTTCGACCTCCGTCTTGCTGACCTTCTTCTTCCACATAACATTGATATGATGCACACGGAAAAGAACATCGCCGAGGCACTTTGGTGTACAACCATGGAGATTTCTGATAAGACAAAAGATAATGTTAAGGCTAGACTTGATCAAGCTAGTATACGTGATAGACCAAAGTACAACATTCCGCCTCCCAAACCAGGCAAGCAATGGAAAAAGCCTCCAGCCCCAAACGTCCTAACTAGGCCACAAAGGAAGGAAGTACTACAATGGTTCCAAACTTTAATGTTCCCCGATGGTTATGCAACGAATCTTAGGAGGGGGTGAACTTAACTACTATGCGAATCAATGGGCTCAAGAGCCATGACTACCACATATGGATTGAGCAACTTCTTCCGGTGATGGTTCGAGGCTATCTACCTGACCATGTGTGGCAAGTGTTGGCAGAGTTAAGCTATTTCTTCCGCATCCTTTGTACTAAGGAGATATCTCGTCCACTTGTTGATCCGGTCTGGATGTGGGCACACTACAAAAAAGCCACTGGCACTATCGATAGGGACAACAGATGCTTCCAGAATAAGGCAGAGAGAGTGAAGGCCGAGCTGTGGGTAAGTCTTTCTAGTATTCTGCTCAATTCATCGTATTCATTAGACATTTTTGCAATATTGATTGTAGATCATGTGGTTTATATGTAGGATTTATATAGGTTGGTGGGTGGATATGAGGAGAAGGCAAATAAGGTGCAGGAGACGTTATGCAAGAAGCTTGTGCTGGACATGCATTACGAGGCTCAAATTCAGTGCGTCATAAACTACTTCGCTTCAAAGTTTGGAAAGGTGATGTCAAAAAGAGAAGTAAGAACCTATAAGCTGACCCGGGAGCAGTACGAGGAGGTACAATTGTATTTCACTTTTAAGAATAATGCTTAATATCGTATTCTTACAACTCTTTCACTTGATCACTTGTAGATGCCTGCGTGGTGGTGTCGTAACGATTCCGAGTGCTGGAAACTCATAGTGGACAAGTGGTTCACACTAGAGTGGATTGAGAAGCATGACATTGGCTAACAGAAGCCTTTGTTGATGCCATTTGCAACACACCATCAAGGCAACCTTTCCAACTCACAATACAGGGATGGATGGGTATGAAGAACCATTTCTTTGTTGTAAAGCTCAATTCTCCATAATTCCTAATGCACTTGTTTTTTTGCAGTCTCAGTCACATGGAGGCGCTGAGTGCAACGAGGCGATGGGATGGATCTTATCCAAGAAGGGCAAGGCAACCACATTTGAGACCACCTACAACCCCGACGACACACCGGAGGTGTATAGCAATCCCTCCACCCACTCCAAAATCAATGTCTACACGGAGATGGGAAGGCAGATCCATGGGACAAAGTGGGATCCGATCCGTGCGTCGTTTGATGGAGGGACAATCATGAGGATGGGACAGGGAAAGAAGTGTGGTCATTACTATATGGGTGACAACATTTTGGACTTGACCACTACTCCCACTCTCGCGACGCTAAAAGCAAGGGACACGGGCAATGCCCCTCCCATACTCCCACAGCCGGTCGTGGCACTAGCCCACGTGGATTGACTTCAGGTTATTTCTGTTTTACTCATCGTTAATGAATTTCTACATATGTGTGCTTTGCATTGTAACATTTTGATGAACAATTGCAGACGACCTTATCCGCGGTTGAGCTGCAGATGACCCAGCAGCAACAGCAGATGACCCAGCAGTAGCTGCAGATGAACCAGCAACAACAATTGTTCACGGCATAGCAGGTGGAGATGCAGCGGTGGGTGGTGTTGCACCGGCAGATGATGGCCGAGCACATGCAAGCTTGCATGCTAGCTGTCCAGAATGGTCAACCAATGCCCCCGACGCGCGAAATTCCACCGATGCCCGTGATGCCCGTGGTGATGCCCTCGGTCATACTCCTTCCGACTATGGGTCTAGCTCCTCAGACTCCTGCTGTGAGTTACTTGACATCTTTGCTGTTTCATTTCAATTATTAGAGACTTAGAGAACATAGACTTAGACTCACTTAGAAACCTAGGGAAAGTAGAGACTTAGACAACTTGATTCTTATTTGGTTTTGTACCTAGTAAATTCGAACTTAGTTTTTGACTTGAAAACTTTTTCTCTAGTGAACATAGAACATACATTGTCTCTAGTTACTTTGTGGTAATTTTTTTTGCATCCATTTGATAATTTGTGTATATTAACTTTAATTAAGTATTTTAAATGGACATACATTGAATTTGAGCAATGACTTCATAATTCTTATCTCACTTGCAATTTCATTTTTTTCTTGAAAGAATCAATCAGCAACATCGAATAATCTACATGAGTCCCCGGGCATGTCACCGTCGATGGCCCCACAGCAGTTGTTCCCACCACTGGGCCTACGACCACCTCCTTATCAGTGCGCCGCACCTCTTTATTTCATTTGATTATGCTTGTCGATGAACTGTTGACGTGTGCATGTACTTGTGGACTTTTGTCGATAAACTGTGGACGTGTGCATGTACTTGTGGACTTTGTGGACATGTTGTGAACTTTGTGGACATGTTGATGAAGAACTTGTGGACTTAACTATATATGTGATGTTTGTGATGCTTATTGCGATATATATGATGTGTGTGATGGTTATTGCGATATATATTATACCTGTGATGAATAATATGAAATATATATTATGTCTGTGATTTTTGGAGATTTTTATATGTGAAAAACAAAAAAAGGAAAATATAGGCCACGTTGCCGTGTGCCAAACAGGAGGCTCACGACAAAGTGACCTGAACCGCAGCCTGGAACAGGGTCTTTGCCGTGCGTTATGCAGGGCGCACGACAATGCGACCATATATCACCATGCGTTTTCGAGTTGGCGCACGACAAAGATCTGACCTTTGCCGTGCGTTTTCGCGCAGACGCACGGCAAAGACCTGACCTTTGCCGTGCATTTTGGTAGAGGTGCACGACAAAGGTCAGCTCTTTGCCGTGCATTTTGGTGCAGACGCACAACAAAGACCTGGCCTTTGCCGTGCATTTTCTCGCCTGGCACACGGTAATGAGCACCTCTTTGCTGTGCGTGTTGATGGAGGCGCACGACAATATTTCTTCCACGCCGTTTGAACCGGGGGTGCCGTTAGTTGCTTTTTTTTGCTGTGCGTCTCCCGCGACGCACAACAATAATTCTTTGTCATGCGTGTGACAACCTGCCCAGGAAAATACCCTACTATCGCCTAAGACTGGTCCACTTTGGTCACTAAGCAATAGTAAAGTATCATCCTGTTGTTAGTTGCCGGGTTAACGCCCGGTAAATCACTTGGACATCGAACAGAGGATCGACACATGCATTAAAACTCACGCGAAGGCGAGTCCAGCGTACAACATGAGTTAGAAACATTTTATTACAAACTAGTGTTCCTGACAAGGAGTAAAGGTTCAAAGTTCGAAAACAGCGGAATAAATTAAACTAGCGAACGGTAAACATCACCGGAGGCCATCCGTGATGCCATCACTTGTCGTCACCCATCCGGTCAACAACACCTGCAACAACAGTTTTAAAGCAAGGCTGAGTATACTAATACTCAGCAAGACTTAACCGTCGGGTGAAATCTACATCACCAAACTCTAGACATGAAAGGCTTTTGGCCGGTGGACTTTCTTTTGCTGAACAGCTACTAAGAGTAGATCCTTACTTTCAATCTTTTAGCACAAGTTCTAGTTGATTACCATTTCTAAATGTGCCATCTAATTACATCAAGAATTGGACAAGCAATTAATTCATACAACAATTTTCCTCGAGTTCCATCATTATGGGATATCATGGCCAGTTGATTAAGCAGTCTCAGATAACGGTGAGAGGCCGACAATCGATTGATTTAAACCTTGTAAGGTAAACCTAAACACACGGTAGGCTGCCCCCGCAAGGACAACTTTCCCAGGAAGTTCCCAAAAGTCCTCGGGTTGGGATCGAATCTTACAGTCCTGGGTACAAGGTTAGCTAGCATACCCCCGCAAGGTACCTAGTGTCACACATGCACCCCCCTTCCCGGTAGCTAGCCGGTTAGGTGATTCCTCAGGAGTAGTAATAGTAAGTTCCCGCACCGTCTCATTAAGGTACTAGGCTTACCGGTCCCATTCCCGGCAAATGTTTAGTATGTTCAAAAGCTTAGCCCATGAAAGCCACTGGACCAGAGCCCAAATCCCATGCTCTTACCACATGAGCAATTCATTTATGAAGATCTTATGATTCCAACATAAGAACCTATTCTCGCGAGTGACGAACATCACTCGACTTCTATCGGGTCCTATAGTATAGCAGCTATCGACCTAGCATACTAGTGGTAGAGCATAGGTACCTAGGGATCTGTCACACTCGGCCCAATTTGGATGGCCCATGAGCGGCCCATGAGCGCAGGTGTGCGTGTTTAGTGCCACATTGCTAGTAGAGCAAGGGTGGAGCCAACTTATAAGCCTTTGTCCACCAGCCATACCACCCTCGGGTTAACCATTTTACACGAAGCGAGGACGAAAGTGTGAGCAGGGTGCTATGTGTATGCGTGCTCGCCCCTACGGAAGGGCTGGGCGGTGCGGCTTTGGTGGGCGGGGTGTTACAAATGGTATCAGAGCCGACCCTCGCGGTTGCGCGTACGGGTCAGTGTGCGGACATAGGGCGCATGGCGCGTGTGGGCCTGGGATGGGACACACGACATGGCATATGGGTCGGCACTGGACGTACGGTCGTGTGCTAAGAGGGAAGGTTCCTGGACATTTGCTCCGGTCAGTGTGCGGACATATCCATGTGCGTGTGGGCCTGGGATGGGGCACACGACATGGCGTATGGGCCGGCATTGGACGGGTGAGTTGGACCGACGAGGACGTCGGGTTCATTGAGGGGGGTGAATGTCACACCCGGGCCAATTTGGATGGCCCATGAGTGGCCCATGAGTGCATGTGTGTGTGTTTAGTGCCACATTGCTAGTAGAGCAAGGGTGGAGCCAACTTATAAGCCTTTGTCCACCAGCCATACCACCCTCGAGTTAACCCTTTTACACGAAGTGAGGACGAAAGTGTAAGCAGGGTGCTATGTGTACGCGTGCTCGCCCCTACGGAAGGGCTATGTGGTGCGGCTTTGGTGGGCGGGGTGTTACAGGATCATGCATCTGGGGTTTCAATTCAACTCCTGAACGTAAATGCGCAATCATAGCAAACATAATTGCATAATTTTAAGAGACAGGGTTAATGATCCTGGGCTTGCCTTCGCTGGCAGGGTTGGCCTTTGGCCCTTTTGGACTTGGGTCCAGGTCTTTTGAGCTACGTCCACGCACTGCAGCTCTTCGTCGGCACCTTCGTTCCCTCCTTCCGTCACGAACGTCCGTCTACCGTCGGAAAGATCTACACGAAGATGCAAATGCAAGATTTATTCGACGATTTTTAATTTAATTAACCACAAACCATAGATGACAACCATGGGGTGTATTAGTTGGACACATTCACCTAGATAATAATACATTTAGCATACTCTTCCAAAAAGGAACAATTTGCAATTCTTTATTAGATATTCTTTTTGATAGTGACTGTGTACATATATATGCAAATAATTTAATTCAACTTCACAAACAGTAGTGGGTGGGTATAGTTAGCCGATTAACATGATTTACAACCACTCACTAGGTTATTAAGGATGGGTTGGTGATTTTCCCAATTAAATGACTATTAAGCCTTTACTTGCTTCCATAGCTTTTATTCATGAAATTAGTTAATAAAATTCAGTGGAAGGGTGTGTTTAACACTAAACACCTATAACAAGTCACTGGACACACATGCAAGCTTTGGATAGTTAGAAATTAATTATTTTTGAAAATAACAAAAGCTAGCTAGATGGACAAGGTAAATGCACACAAAAATAATTACTCAACAAAATGATCCAAACTTTCTCACACATGTTATATGGTCCAAAACTAGCCTAGGGATGTAGCACACACACATAGAACTATTATGAAACTTGAGTTGTGCATTTTTAAAGAAAAAAATCATAATTCAAGAATAAATATTTCTGGTAATTATAAAATTGTGATTAATTCACCATAAGTGTGTTTTGGAATAAAAAGACAGTGTGAAAAAGTTGGTTGCAAAAATCTATTTATTTTTGGCTACAAAAATCATTTATGCAGATTCCGCAGAAAGGGAAAAACATTTTCATAAAAAGATTTACAACATAACTTTGTGCAATTTTTGGTACAAACGCTAGCCATGACCTAACACACACCATATCCAAAAATTAGCTACAGAAGATTTATACATTTTGGGATATGACAGATCTAGGTTTTTCACATTTCTATTTTTCATGCAAAAACTATCAGGAACTAGCTCAGGTAAGAATTACAAAAGTTGTGGGATGTTTCACCACGAATCCAACAAAATTGACTTTGCATTTTTCTGAATTTTCTACGATTTTCTACGCAATTTATAAGAATCAGCAAAGGTACTAATACTATTTCAGTTGCAACTTTGCAACCAGGCCCTTGAGAAGAAATACCCTTTTGCAATGTGGTCCCCGGGGGCGCGGCCGGCGCGGCTCCGGCCAAATCCCGAAGAGGGCCGGCGGCGGGACCGGTCGGGGACGGCGTGGGGGTGGTCTAGGGGTGGTTACGGGCCGACGTGGGAGGTTGGACCGGAAGAAACCGGCGCGGCCGGCGACGACCGTCGGCGGCACTCCCCGGCGGCGGCCGTGGGAGCCCTTGCTCCGGCGAGACAGAGGCCAATGCGAGGCAACCGGTGGTGGTGGCGGCTCTTGGAGACGCTAGGGGAGGGGTGGGGACGACCGCTGGCCGCGAAAGCTAGCAGGGACGTGGCTCGACGGCGGCGGCCATGGAGAGCGGCGGCGGAGCGAGAAGGGGGTGGCCGGCGGTCGGCACGCGAGGCGAGGGCGACCTCCCTTTATAGTCGACACATGGCTTCCTGCGGACCAACGGGCGGACGACGGTGGTACCTCGGGGCGCGCGCGGCCGGACGACACCGGTTGGACCGCCGGTCGCGGCGCGGTGGTACGACGACGCGGGGCGCGAGGCGCCCTCGGCATGCGCGCGGGCATGGGGAAACGGGGGCGGCCTCGAAGCGCGGGTCCTCGGGGGGCGCGAGGGAGGGCGTGGACGCCGAGGCGACGGGGCGCGGCGCGGGGCGGCGGCGGCGCGCGGCCGGCGCGCGCGTAGCGCGCCGGCGCGGTGACGTCGCGGCGCACCCAGGCGCTGGCGCTTGCAACTTCAGACTAGACTACTTCGAGCGCGTTTTCTCCCAAAAATTGAATACAAGTGCACAAAGTGATGAATAGGAAAGTTGTAGACCTCACTACCCTCTACAACTTTTACAAAGGCCGTCTAGTGTTTTTCTCCACGGATTTTGCACAAAACGTTGCTAAACTTTGAATGCCGCTCTGTTTCAGTAAACAGGAGGTACTGTATGTCGACCAAGTTTTTCACCAATTTCCACTCAAAATTTTAAATGCCAATCTACATGAAAGTTGTGTCCCTCAACAAGATGGACAACTTTCATAAAGTAGATTTGGAAGTGTTTAGGTGAATTTTGGAGAACGCGGCAAAAGTTCCGGATGACATTCGCTGACGTCAATGTTTAAGCGGGGTTCGACCGTGTCTTTGACCAAGGGTTGACCACGGGTGGGTGTAGACTTGGTCAAGGGGTTCAATAGGGTTCATGGGCAAGGTTTTCGAGGTGGTGACCCAGGTTGACCTAGGTTTGACCAGCGTCGGCCGGTTTGACTCGGCTGATTCGGTCATTAGCGTTAATGACGTTAATTAAAAACCTGGGGCGTCACAATGCGTTCTTCTAGAGGGCGCACGGCAAAGAGCGTTTACCGTGCCAAATGCTGCGGTGCGCCCTTTGCCGTGCGCCCCAACGGAAAACGCGCGACAAAGGCTTTGTCGTGCGTTCGGAACACACGACAAATGCCCTGTTTCCCGTTGTGTCACCAGTATGGCGAGCCCTGACGCCCGCCATACCAGCTCGCCGGCAAAGTTCTTACTGGTTACTAGCCTGCATTGTGTGCGCCATTGTTGTTGGGAATGATCAGTTGAAAAAGAAGACATGATCTTTGTCTCTTCCTTTGAGCTTTAGTAACTATATGTCATGGTGACTACTGGACCCAACGCGGCTTATCAAACCGACGCAGATCAGACTACAGACCGACGCAAACACGCAGATTATCAGGCGTCGTCGCCCTCTACCCTGCCATTTGCCTTCTCGGCTTTCACCTCTCGGTCTTCAATGAAGGGAAACGGGGTGGCTACGCTAGCGCAAAACAAAATTTTCTCCGCAAAACAGGAACTGCTGCTGTCAGAGATCACGGGATTACCACTAGACGCGCAGATGCAGCGGAACCGTCTCGATGTAGACGAACGCGTCGAGGGTAGCGAGCGGTGCGGCTTGCTCACGTCCTTCTTGACTTGCACGTGCGGCTCGTCCGATCCAAGTGCTCCAGATGCAGCACCTCCAAGGTATCCACACGTACGGAGAAGGAAGCGACGCACGCCGGACTGCTAGGTCCGCGAGTGCGACGAGGAGGGAGCGTTGGCAGCGCGGCTGCACTAGAGAAAGTTGTGCCTTTTCAGGAGGGGTGTGGTCTATATTTATTGGGAGGAAAACCCCCCACACCATCGTCCATTAGCAATACGGGACTAATAGATGGTATACCCCTTCCAATACTAATGGGCTTTACAACATTTGTGGCCCATTAGGACTTTTACACCATAATGGATCAAATCCATCTGAGCCCACTAGTGGATCAAATCCAGTTGGCTCTAGGGCATATTTCCAACGAGTCTCCCACTTGCACTAGAGTCAACTATGCAAGTATATTCATCCTCATTCGGCTTCCAACCCCTTAAGTGTGTGACCCTATAGGTTCACGTACACATAGACTTGACCCGAGTACATTACTCGATCAATAGTTGATAGCGGCCTCTAGCAAGACGTGTCAACTCCTATGCATACGTAAAGATCTTATCAGACAAACCATCACAACAATTCATACATGCTATTCCCTTTGCCTCACGATATTTGGTCTAGCTCCAAGCTGACCTCTCTTTCTCGACACTGTGATTCGGATCATCAAAAGGGGGTTAACCCTTAACCCAGCACGACCATGCATTTCTTGATCCGATCACTCGAGGGGCCCAGAGATATCTCTCTCAAGTAGAGGGGCAAATTCTTCTTGATTGACCATGTCTCACAGCATGCTTCCTGACAAACCCGAAAGCCATCTTTATGACTACCCAGTTACGGAGTAGCGGTTGATGGCCCCTAAGTTGGTCAATTCACATCTTGAGTACATGCGACAATCTCAAGTCTAAGAACATAGCGTATACGTTGTGTAAACAGAGAACAAGGTCTCAAATTGGGTCAGTCCAGCCCCATGTCATACATGTGCCCACATTATTAGTTATACATCTCCATGTTCATGACTTGTGAAACATAGTCATCAACTAATTCATGTGCTAGTCATTAACTCATACTAGGGACAACTTTTGAATAACCATACAAGTAAAAGAGTTTCACAAACAATTCACATAATTGCCAATCAAATACAAGTCGCCTTTCATGGATATTCAATAAAAGAACCAAGTGACATGGATATAATGAAATATAATCATCTCTATGATTCCTTATAGGACATATTTCTAACATCCTTCCACTTGCACTTGAGCTAAACTAGAATATATCTAATACCCATAGCTCTCACGTGCGCCTCATGCTTAGGCTATGGAAGGGGTTTTGTCAAAGGATCTGCAACATTCAAATCCGTGTATACTTTGCATATCTTGATATCACCTCGTCTAACGATCTCTCGTATCAGATGAAATTTCCGCAGTACATGTTTATTCTTTTGGTGGTTCCTTGGCTCCTTTGCTTGCGCAATAGCCCCATTGTTGTCACAATAAAGATCCAATGGGCTAGAGACACTCGGAAACACACCAAGTTCATAAAGGAACTTCCTTATCCAAACACCCTCCTTTGCGGCTTCCGAAGCCGCAATGTACTCGGCTTCGTTGTAGAATCGCCCATCGTCTCCCGCTTGGAACTCTTCCGGCTCACGGCTCCACCATTTATCGTAAATACGTATCCCGATTGCGACTTTGAATCGTCTTGGTCGGTTTGGAAACTAGCATCGGTGTAACCCGTTACAACGAGCTCCTCCTCACCTCCATAGACTAGGAACATGCCTTTAGTCCTTCTTAAGTACTTAAAAACATTTTTAACCGCCGTCCGGTGACCCTCACCTGGATCGGATTGGTATCCGCTTGTAACACCGTGCGCATACGAAATATCCGGACGTGTACATATCATTGCATACATAATAGATCCGATGGCCGAAGCATACGGTATTCTACTCATGCGTTCCCGCTCATCAGTTGTCGAAGGACACTGAGTCTTGCTAAGATGTATGCCATGTGACATAGGCAAGAACCCTTTCTTCGCCTCTTCCATGTTGAACCTTTTCAACACTTTATCAATGTAAGTGTCTTGGCTTAATCCTATAAGCCTTTTTGATCTATCTCTATAGATTTTGATGCCCAAAATGTATGCCGCCTCACCTAAGTCCTTCATAGAAAAACTATTTTTAATGAGGTCTTAGCGGCCTCAAGCATAGGAATGTCATTTCCAATCAGTAATATGTCATCCACATATAAGATTAGAAATACTACAGAGCTCCCACTTGCCTTCTTGTAAACACAAGGCTCTTCTTCACTCTGAATGAAGCCAAACCCTTTGACCACTTCATCAAAGCGAAGGTTCCAACTCCGAGATGCTTGCTTCAATCCATAAATGGATTTTTGAAGTTTGCACACCTTTCCAGCATTGGTTGGATCAACAAATCCCTCAGGTTGTGTCATATACACATCCTCAGTCAAATTTCCATTTAGGAAAGCTGTTTTGACATCCATCTGCCATATCTCATAATCGAAATATGCAGCTATAGCTAGAATGATCCGAATAGATTTAAGCATTGCTACAGGTGAGAATGTCTCGTCGTAGTCAACTCCTTGAACTTGTCGAAAACCTTTTGCAACAAGTCGAGTTTTATGGATGTGAACATTTCCATCCATGTCCCTCTTCTTCTTATAGATCCATTTGCACTCTATGGGTTTAACACCATCTGGCGGGTCAACCAAGTTCCAAACTTGATTGTCATCCATGGAATCTATTTCGAATCTCATGGCACTTTGCCATTTCTCGGAATTTGGGTCCATCATTGCTTCCGCATATGTCATAGGTTCATCATTGTCTAACAACAATATGTCGCGCTCTCCCGCGATCATGAGATTGAGCTTATCAGTTGCACGACGTGCCCTTTCAGACCTTCGTGGTTGTGTTGGTGCTTCTCTTGCCACGGGCATCTCAACTCGTTCAGCTACATTAGCATCACTTGTGAAATCTTTCCCAAGCGGCTCATCTTGAACTTCTTCAAGATACACCTTCTGTCTACATTTTTCTCTTTTAAGAAACTCTTTCTCTAATAAAACACCGTTCCGAGCGACAAACACTTTGCCTTCTGACCGGTTGTAGAAATAATATCCCAAGGTTTCCTTTGGATATCCCACGAATATGCACTTGTCCGATTTAGGTGTTAATTTATCCGATTGAAGTTTCTTCACATAAACCTCACAACCCCAAATTTTCGAAAAGACAACCGGGAGTCTTACCGGTCCACATCTCATATGGTGTCTTAACTACGGACTTAGAAGGTACCCTATTTAAAGTGAAAGCTGCGGTTTCTAGAGCATAACCCCAAAATGACAATGGTAGGTCCGACTGGCTCATCATTGATCGGACCATGTCCAACAAGGTTCGATTAAGTCGCTCGGATACACCGTTTCTTTGAGGTGTTCCATGTGGCGTAAGTTGTGGAACAATTCTGCAACTCTTTAGATGATCGCTAAACTCATGGCTCAAATACTCACCTCCACGATCGAACGCAAGGTCTTGATTTTCTTGCCACGTTGATTTTCTACTTCACTCGAAATTCTTTGAACTTTTCAAAAGTTTCAGACTTGTGCTTCATTAAATAGACATAACCATATCTACTTAAATCATCAGTGAACGTTATGAAGTATTGGTATCCACCTCTAGCTGTCGTACTCATTGGTCCGCACACATCCGTATGTATGAGTTCCAAGTAAGTCTGAGGCTCTCTCAGGAAAACCTGAGAAAGGCATCTTGGTCATCTTGTCAAGCAAACAAGCTTCACATGTCTTGTAGGATTCAAAATCAAACGAAGTTAAAAGTCCATCGTTATGGAGCTTCTCATGCGCTTTTCACTGATGTGACCCAAACGACAATGCCATATGTAGGTAGGACTTAAATCATTAGGTCGAGACCTTTTAGCACTTATGTTACAGATAGGTGAATCATCAAGATTTAAAACAAATAAGCCATTCACAATGGATGCACAAGCCACAAACATATTATCCTTAGAGATCACACAACCATTGTTTTCACTCGCAAATGAATAACCATCCTTCATCAAACATGAAGGGGATAAAATGTTTCGACTCAAACTAGGAACAAAATAACAATTATTCAACTCCATAATAAATCCCGACGGGAGGTGTAGTTGCATCGTTCCGACGTTCAATGCAAGCAACTCTTGCATTATTGCCTACGCGGAAATCAACTTCTCCACGCTTCTACTTCTTATCATTCCTTGCATCGAGTTGCAAATATGAGCAACCGATCCGGTATCAAATACCCAAGAATTAGTATAAGAATCGGCGAGGAAAATATATGTAACATAAACATTAAGTGTACCTAAAGTGGAAGTACCCTTACTTCCATTGCTTTTCATAGAAGCTAAGTACAACTTACAATTTCTTTTCCGTTGACCGATTTTCTTACAATGAAAATATTCGGCCTTGGCGGTTTGGACTAGCCTTGGGCGCCTGGTTTGGCATTGGGATCTTATCCTTGGCCTTACCATTCTTCTTCCAAGAATTGCCCTTCCTTTTAAAGATTGGCTTGTTTTGGATCGCCATCACATGACTACTGCCCGTGCTTTTCTTAACGTTATCATCTATTGGTAAGGGGGTGCCTAGAACTCCTTCCCTTTTCTCAGCTCTGAGAACAATTCTCAGATTACGAATCCAATTCGTAAAGTTTGTTCCAGTCAACTTGTCCTTCTCAAGGACCGAATGCAAGGTAAACGATGTGGTGTTGCTAGGCGCCTTTAATCTACAACAGAATAATAAATGCAAAACACTAAGACAATATATCCATGACAGAGTAAAATAAAAGAATTTACTCCCACTAAAATCAATATCCCCACATTGATACTTAGTGATTCAGAATCCACAACTAACAAGTCTACTAGTGAGCTTTTGCGTCACCGCTAGTAAACAAGGTAGATCGGTAAGCAACTCTTTGCTAATCATATCACATATGACTTCTGTTGTTGGGCGACATCTCTATGTCTAGGCTCCCAACCTTTATGCCCCAAAATCCTTAACCGTTAAGATGACTTTGATAAGTAAACCAACACTTATGCGTGTAAGTATCCGATACAAACCCGTCTAGTCAAGGAAAACTAGTGGCACCCTAATTTCATAGACCCACCACTAATTGTACAAGACGTGGGACGGTGGCAAGTGTTGGGAGGGCATGTTAACTTAAAATTCCAAAGGGATCGTTCTACTCGTAACATCACACGCAAGAAAACAACATTATCGCATGTAAAAGTAGAACGGTAAGAACGACATTCACACAGTTGTAACACGGTATGGCCTATTGTCACATGGTGATCTCCATCTCCATTGACCCGTACATCATGTTAACCTCCATCTCCATGATCTGTGTGTGCCATCCTCCATGTGATGAGTCCTCCAAGAACTATCTAACGCGTGCTAGTAATGAAAGTTACACAATCGCGTATTAGATCATCACAAATTGGTACGCAGACCATTACATTAATTTTGACAATACATATGGCTCCAGCCGTATTGCCGTACACGTGACATGCAGGTCACGAATAAATTACACACATGCATCACATACACATATTGGCCATACCGATTACAAAACCTGCAAAACAGATTATCGCAATTCCGACGTCCAAACTTAAAACGCCTGAAAACCCATCTTGCAAGCCGAATTTGGCAAAACTAATTTCGCCGAGACCAGCAAAGCTGGTTTATCACATGTGTAAAATTTTCTGTAGATCAACTTTCGTATAGAAAACGTCTTCATCCGAGTTAACCACGAAAAGTTACGACTATTTTACCGAACAGTATATTTTCTGGTTTTTTCCGGGCCGGTAGAGATCCAATCTGCCACCGCCACGCATCCCATGCGCCTGGCACTTGACCTAGCTTCGATTCGACCAATCCAATTGATCTCCTTCTCGTTGTGACTGGGTTTACGTGTATCACTTAACTCCGATGGCGGAATTCCGACCGGTAGGAGTAATTCGTTACACGACCATCACGTCAAGAACACGAAGCCGATCAAAACTTTGATCTACATCTGCATATCTCTATATGCACACATCCCGAATCTAAAACTTAGCAGCTACGGCTCTGGTACCACGGGATTACCACTAGACGCGCAGATGCAGCGGAACCGTCTCGATGTAGACGAACGCGTCGAGGGTAGCAGGCAGTGCAGTTGCTCACGTCCTTCTTGACTTGCACGTGCGGCTCGTCCGATCCAAGTGCTCCAGATGCAGCACCTCCAAGGTATCCACACGTACGGAGAAGGAAGCGACGCACGCCGGACTGCTAGGTCCGCGAGTGCGACGAGGAGGGAGCGTTGGCAGCGCGGCTGCACTAGAGAAAGTTGTGCCTTTTCAGGAGGGGTGTGGTCTATATTTATTGGGAGGAAAACCCCCCACACCATCGTCCATTAGCAATACAGGACTAATAGATGGTATACCCCTTCCAATACTAATGGGCTTTACAACATTTGTGGCCCATTAGGACTTTTACACCATAATGGATCAAATCCATCTGAGCCCACTAGTGGATCAAATCCAGTTGGCTCTAGGGCATATTTCCAACATTCAATTATGATCATCTCTTCACACCTCGTCATCATGCCGACAAACGCCGTTTTTGGGCGTCTCGTCTCGAACAATTTGGCATGGAAATAGAATCACCTCACTCCGACCAAGATCGTCATAGTGCAGGTGCTGCTAACCCTCCGACGATGCACTTAGTGTTTCTATAGTATGTTCATTCAACTATCCACTAATCAATTTTTGAAATTTTTTATACAATTGTGATTCGCATGATCTTCAGCATATTTATGTAAATTTGATAAGTATCGCTATAATTACCGGTAGCAATTCCGCTATAAGTAGATTTTGATCCGGCTCCGCCACTGCTAATAAGTGAGCACCCTGCGCCATCATCTGTGGTCACGAACTCACGATTGTGCCACCCGTACGTGCACATCCACCAACATGGCCTGATACGCAGATGCAAATATGTTGCAACCTAGCTACTTTCAAAAAAAAATGATGCAGAACTACCTATCCATATTTGGTACTCCAATACAATTTCGTTTTTTGCAAAACCTGATGTATATCCGTGTATTCGTATCAGTGTTGCATAGGATGCTGCCTGCTTAACATTTTGGACTCGGACATGGACACATCTGTGAGAGAAAGCTAGTCGGATCGGAGGGGGAATCATCTCACAGGTTTTTTTTTTTGCAGATAAAAGCACAAAAGTTTATTAAATAAAGAACACAAGCTTAAAGAAAGAGGGAGAGAAAGAATTGCAGAACGAATCAAAATAAAAATCCGACGCAAGGGGCAAAAGGCGCTCGATCGGCCACCCACCACGCAACAGGAGGAAACAACGCGCAAACGGGATCAGCATGGCGGCGTTGCGATCGGCACTGGAGATCCACCAATTTTTCCGCGCAGCGGCGGCGCCAAGGACGCCGCCGGTCCTCCCACCGTCTCTTCGCCCGCCCGGCCGTAGTAAATTGGAGGTGAGGACACGTCCCATCTCAGATTCTCATGTGCATGTGTTGGTCTCCAATATAAAATCATATACAAGAAAGGAGTGGATAATAGAGTGGCTGATGCTTTGTCTAGGAAATCCTTCCATTCTGCTCACTGCCAAGCTGTCTCTACCGTGGTTCCTCAGTGGATATCTGAAGTTTTGTCTGGTTATTCTAAAGATGCTCATGCTTTGAACCTTGTGGCTAAGTTGTCCATTGATGACAAGGCTGTTACTCATTTTTCTCTATCCCAAGGGATTCTCAGATACAAGAATAGAATCTGGATTGGGGCAAATGATTCTCTCCAAGCCAAGTTGCTTCAGGCCTGTCATTCCACTGCCTTGGGTGGCCACTCTGGTGCCCTTGTCACCTACAGGTGCATGAAGTAGATGTTTGCTTGGCGTGGCATGAAGAAGGATGTGTTTCATTTTGTGCAATCCTGTATTATCTGTTAGCAAGCCAAGCCAGACAGAAGTGCCTTACCTGGTAAATTGCAACCACTTCCTGTTCCTTCTAGAGCTTGGACAGTTATCTCCATGGACTTTGTTGAGGGATTACCACTCTCTTGTTCAGTCAATTGTATCCTTGTGGTGGTGGATTATTTCACCAAATATGGCCACTTTATACCATTGAGACATCCTTTTACATCCATGGTAGTTGCTAAAGCATTTCTCAACAATGTATACAAGTTCAATGGCATGCCACAGTCCATTATCACTGACAAAGATAGAATTTTTACAAGCTCATTTTGGAAGGAGCTGTTTCCTTGGCTGAAGTTCAACTGCAAATGACTTCTAGCTATCATCCTCAGTCTGATGGACAAACTGAACGTTTGAATCAAACAATGGAGACATTTCTCAGGTGCTTTGTCAACGCTTGCCCAACTAAATGGAGTGTTTGGTTACCTCTGGCCGAATTCTGGTATAATTGTTGTTTTCACTCAGCTGTGGGTCGATCTCCCGTTGAAGCACTTTATGGTTAAACTCCCAAACACTTTGGGATTGCTACAACGGATGTCTCATCTCCAGACCTTTCCATATGGCTCAAAGGAGAGGCAAATCATGACTGACCTTATTAAACATCATTTGGGCAGGGCAAAGGATCGTATGAAGAAGTAAGCTGATAAGAAAAGGTCTGAAAGACAATTTGAGATTGGGGATAGGGTGTTCCTAAGGGTGCAAAGGGGTAACCATTAGGTGCACCTCCGAACCTCTTTAGTTCAATCATTTGTACTACTTTTTTAAAATTTTGAAGAAGTAGTACAAATGATTGCACTAAAGTGGTTCGGAGGTGCACCACATTATAATCAACTTGCACCCCTAGGTGTTCCTGAAGCTCCAGCCTTATGTACAGTCCTCTTTAGCTCGCAGATCCAATCAGAAGTTGGCCTTCAAATACTTTGGGCCTTACAAGATTATTGATCGTATTGGCTCTGTGGCTTACAAACTAGAATTACCTCCTACTGCTGCTATACATCCAGTTTTCCATGTGTCGCAGTTGAAGAAAGGTGTTTCTTCCACCGCTATGGTCAGTCTCCCTCGTATTCCTAAAGCATTGTTACAGCGTCGTTGGTCCAACAAAGGTACGTCGGCTGTTCGTCAGGTGCTGGTGAAATGGTCTGATTGGCCCCATGAATTGGCTACTTGGGAAGATCTCGAAGCTCTGCAGAGTCGCTTTCCTGATGCGCCCGCTTGGGGACAAGCAGCCACTCAAGAAGGGGGGGGGGATGTTGGCACCAGACCTACTGGTCCATTGCTGGAGGCCGGCCCACGAGTCAAGAAGCCCAACCCAAGGTTTGCAGGCCCGGAATGGGTAAGTATGGTTGAATGAACAATTCTGGGCTGAGCCCATGTAAGGAGTGATGAGAGGATAAATATGTCTAGAGTCGCCTGTGGAAGGCATCATGTATCAAACAAGCAACTGAATACTGGAATCCTTCCTCGGGGCTTCGTCTTCCCGAGTCCCATTCCCCCTTTTCCTCCTCGATCCTCTTCCTTTCCCTTTGATTCCCGCTAGGGTTGCTACAGCATGTTAGTTTCACAGATAGTGCTTTGATCTTTGCATATGTTGACACATTATATTCTGGGCTCATCACTACAGCAGCCACCTGCTTCCCCGAGTGCCTGAAGCACTCGGGGAAGAGCAAAAAGCACTCGGGGAAGCCTTCCCCGAGTGCTAGGATGAGGCACTCGGGGAAGAGGCTTGCTTCCCCGAGTGCTAGGGTGAGGCACTCGGGGAAGGGGTTGGCTTCCCCGAGTGCTAAAAGAATGCACTCGGGGAAGGGGGTCTTCCCCGAGTGCCTCTCTTCCCCGAGCGTCATGGACCATCAGGCACTCGGGGAAGTGCATTTCTTCCCCGAGTGCCCGATATTTGGCACTTGGGGAATTTCCATTCTCCCGTAGTGCATAATCCATGGGAAACCCTAAAATATCGTGCCTGAACCATCCCTTTCTCAAATCGTAACGAGAATAATTTACCTCAGTCGCTCACCCAAAGCTATCTCAATTTGAAGGGATTGTTTTTAACACCCATTAAGCTCACCATTACTTGTGCTTCTTCTGTAAGGAATTTTTTAGGAGCCAAATAGGGTGTTAATTAGGAGCCTCTTTCGAAGAAACAAGGGTGCCGGAGCCCGCCCTTGTGATGATGGATGACTCTACAGTTCGAACCCGAGCCGGATCGGTGTGTTCCCCTACCGACTCGGTACAATGGTGCCCCTAGTACGTACGTACTACAGATAGAACACGCCTCAGCCCGGCTGCGCATACGGAGTAACACACCACCGAACCGACCGACGAAAGGGTAATCTGGTGTCACCGGCCGGGGAGATTGGGAGAGAGGGAGGGGGAGAAGGCTTCCGGTGATGGCGGCGGTGCGATCGGCGTTGATGGGGCTCTGCCGCCGCCGCTGCGGCAGCTCTGGGTGCTCGGCAGCCGCGTCCATGGTCGCAAGAGGGCTGGGGATGCGTCAGGGTGTAGGCGCCGCGGCGACAAGGACGCCGGCGCTGCCGTCTCTCCGCCCCGCGGCCGCGCGTAACCTTGAGGTGAGGAGACATTTGTTTCTTATTGTGCTTTTATTTACGTTTTCGTACAATTAGAAAAGCCTTGACATAATGATCTCATCTGTGATGTACGTGGAACCCTAAGATTCTCGGCAATCTATGAAAACTGTCCACCCACACAGGGGTACTCCTACTTGTTTTGTGTGGACAACAATCCCTTCGAATTTGTGTGGGATCGATGGGATGGGGATTTAGTACGTTTTTTTTCCGTGCTTGGATGTGTGTGTAAATTGCTAGAAAGTTTGTCATACTCTTTCTCTCATCACTATTAGGTATGCATAGAAAGTTTGCCATGTTCTCTCAGGATGGTTTATAAATGTACTGTTTTCAGCAGTCATGTTGTATCTTTCATAGTATGTATATTAGGCACACAACTGATGGTGAGCTCTAATTTGCTGATATGCTTCAACCAGCTTGCGTGTACCAGTGATATGGGCATATGGCTGTTCCGGTGTTCCCGCATACTTGCAAATCAACCTTCTGCCTCGAAACAATCCAGCCCATTCTTAATCCATCTAACGTCACAAGGAGAAAAATGGCTCGCCTGGACGCTCGCATGTCCTTGCTTTACCATTAATGACCAACCCTCTGTAACCCTGTTTTATGCTCATGATCCGTAGTGTATGTGACAGCTGTTTATCTATGTCATGTCCCGTTATGTGTTCAGTTCAGTCGTAGAAAACTTTAGCAATAAATACTAATGATTCTTGTTTATACAAATACAATCCTAGTTGGATTAGTGTTCTATGCTTATATTTATTATGTGTGTGTGCGCGCGCGCTGTGCAGGGCTGGCGGCCTTTCTCGACTGAGGGTATGAAGGGGGCAAGCCAAAATAAGCCACTTTTGATGAAACACAAAGTTGAGAGTATTCTGCGAATGTGGTTTCAACGGTGAGTGTACAAGAATATATGATGCTGCGCTATTGTTTTTCATAGTTAGGAATGATGATTTCAATTCCAAGTCTCTCTATTGAATTTATTTGTTGTTGCGGTCTGCGAAAATTTATTTATACATTCATTCAAATTTCACTATGTTATTGAAGCGCCAATCATATCGTTTTACAATCACGATAGTACTCATAATTTTAAAATTTTGCAAACTATCTAAATGGTTATCATGACCTTGTGTACCATTTTATACAACGATTTGTTATCATGACCGTGTTTAGCTTTTTATAGAACTATTTGGAGTACTTGTATATCTACACCTCAAAACTCAGTAATCTCACAAGTATTTCCTTGACAGGTCTAGGGATTCTGTGAAGAATGCCACTAAAGATTCCACCCTTGTGGCTACATCAATTAGTTTCCTGACAACCTTTTGCCTTATTATGGGGTTGACCTTTTGCAGCAGTACTGATACTAAAACAAAAAATGTGCACTTTCATCACCCCAATGCTTTTGCCAGCAGTACTAATACAAGAACCAAACCTGCTGATATCAGAACCACTGCGCACCCTTTTCTGGAGTCGCCACTGCCAATGGCATACGCCCTGATCCCAGGCCTTCGGGGCATCTATATCAGTTCCCGTCGCACCGTGTATTACAGATAACCTGTGTGCCATGGACATGAAGACGAAGGATAGGAGCCTTAAGCTTGCATTGGTTCTATTAATAATTAATCCTAGGTTCCTACTATTTTCCAGAGCATATGCTGTGTTACTGTAAACACCATTATGGAGTCACTTGTAAAGGTACGCTCAAGTGACTGAAATATTTAAAGGGCACTCAATGCTCTGTCTGAATTATTGTCGAGAATGTTTGTGGTTTGCATATGCTTTGCATCTGTAAGAGTTTATTACTGTACCTACAGAACTGCCCATTCATTTTCACCTCTGCTTGCGTATTTGTTCTCTTGTATTCTTGGATGTACAATGTGTCCCCTGAACAAATTATATGTCTTACAACTTGTCGGTGCGGAATATGGTCCCGACACTAACCAGTAGATAGCGCCGAGGTCTATCCCTCAATGGTCGATGCTAAGCAACAGGTGACACAAGGTTTTTATCCTGGTTCCGGCCGAGGGGGCCGTACGTCCAGCAGTGGTGTGCTCTCGGCACTATATTGCTCAGCACCGGGGGTGCCTGTAGTGGGGCGGCTACAAGCAAGGCGGGAGAGGAAGCGTGCTTCCAAGTCCCTGACTGAAGATGTTGTGGGAGAATTGCGGAGTGAGTACGTGGTGTGTGTGAAGGGCTCCTGTTGTCTGTTGTTTCGCGTGTTGTCCGTCCCCTGCGGCTGGGGGGTTCGCTCCCCTTTTATAGCTCAAGGGGGAGGCGAATCACATGCACGCCGCGCTATCTAGCTACGTGGGGGAGTGCGACGTGCTACGCTGTAGAATGGGCGGCCGTCCGGGCGATCCTCGCAGCGATCTGGTCATCATGGCCTGACTTGTACCCGAACAGTGGCGGTTCGAGGGTAGTAGAGCGGACGGATGGTGGTGAAGTCTTCGATAGGCTCGAGGGAGGTGTCGACGCGAGCTCGTACGAAGTACAGGAGTTGGCAGAACGGCGTTCCTTCCCGGCGCGCCTCACAGGCCTGGAGTTGTTGCTACAGCGCCAGGCGTGCTCCTGCACGCGCGGGTACGGCGGCCACGCCGTTACAGCGGCAGGGATGGCAGTCCACCGGCCTAGCGCCTCCACCTAACCCTGTAGGGTCACAAGAAAGTGAATCGAGGGTGCGCCGGCCCCCTTTCGAGGGCTCGGTGCGTTAGCCGTACTGGAGCGTGCGCACGGTGTCACGGGACTGACACCGGCCGCGCTGCACAGTCCCCTCCCACAGTGGCGGGGATGGGCTCCTCCCTGGGGAGTTGGTGCGGCGGCACCGGGGTGCGAGCCCCGGCGCATGATGGCGCCGTCCTGCCGGCGTCAGGGCGTTAAATGCCCGTGTACGGGAGCCAGCGCACGCGTGAGGGGCGCCCTCGAGCGTGGCGGACCCCGCCGAGGGCGGGGCGTACCCTCGAGCGAGGCGGAGCCTGCTCGAGGGAAGTGCTGCCCCTCGAACGGGGCGGAGCCCGCCCAAAGGGAGCACACATCCTCGAACGGGGCGGAGCCTGTTCGAGGGGATCTCTAAGTGGGCCGTCCCGATGGGCCGTCAGAGTCCCTGTGGCGTGGGCCGTGTCCTGCATGGTTAGGCACCTGCATGGTTAGACTTAACGTGTTTTGGTTTCGTTGCGGGTTTTAAGTGAGGTTTTCCCCATTGTCTAAGGGGACCCCTAGGGCCGTCCCCGACAGTAGCCCCTGAGCATCTGTGGGTTTGCCATTGAGGCTCCCACAGATGCTGGAACCTACTGATAGGACGTTCTTCCCTCCTTGTTCGCGAACGCTTTCCGTGGGGCCGCGTCGGCGGACCCGCCGGTCTAGCCCCGAAGCCCCTGCAGGAGTGTGGGTGCTCCCGGGCAGGGGTTAACCGCGAGAATTTTGGTCGAGGGCGTGGCACATATTCCAACCGGCATCGGCGGTGTTTCAGCCGGCTTCGGGGGTGCACGCGCCGCCGGCACCTTGTCTCCCGGCGGGTGCAATTTCAAGGAGGTGTAGCCGTGCGCCCAGCCCCCGAGCCTTGGCCCGTTCGAGGCGATCGGGTAGAGCTTGGCGACTTGTTTTTTAACGCGCCCTCGCCGTCCCTCCGCGGGACGGAAGGTGAGGTTTCGCAACTCCCATCGAGCGGGTCGCGACCGCGATTCCTCTTCGAGCCGGTAGCGGGTGGTTCAAGTGGACGCCCATGCCCCGTTCGATAAGGGTAGGCCGCGCGGTCGGAGACACGTCCATGGAAGCGCTTGCATGGGTTTGCTAGGTGGGGCTCGGTCCCGTTCGCTAGGGACCGAGGGCGCGGAAGCTCTCCCTCGGTGGGATCCCTCGGCTAGCTGCCCTCGCTGGCTCTCGAACACGACATGTGGGGCACCCTCGAGCCGACGGGCTCGAGGAACGGCTCGAATGCGCGTGCCCTCGTCGTCCCTAACTCTGCGATCTGAGGCGCCTGTTCAAACCCGTCGAGGGTCAGGCTTCGGACCTCGATCGCAGGGCCGTGCGGGGGTGGCGCCTGGGCGGCCCCGTCTTTTCACGTCTGCGGCCGTCGAGGGACCTGGGCGAGCCAGCCCTCGAGGCGCTGGTTGGTAGCGCAGCGTATGTGCCCTTCCTTGGAGAATCGATATTGTCTCGAGCCAAGGGCTCGCGCCGCTCGAGGGTTTTACGTGGCATGGGTACCCGCTGTGCCTGCTCTACATCGAGCAGGTCCCGGGCGGCCTTCTCACGTCGATGTCCCTTCGAGGGCTGACATCGTTTTGAGCCGAGGGCTCGCGCCGCTCGAGGGTTTTACGTGGCATGGGTACCCGCGGTGCCTGCTTTACATCAAGCAGGTCCCGGGCGACCTTCTCACGTCGATATCCCATCGAGGGTTGTTTTCGTTTTAAGCCGAGGGCTCGCCCCGCTCGAGGGTTTTACGTGGCATGGGTACCGCGGTGCCCCGCTTACATCAAGCAGGTCCCGGCGGCCTTCTCACGTCGATATCCCATCGAGGGTTGTTTTCGTTTTGAGCCGAGGGCTCGCCCCGCTCGAGGGTTTTACGTGGCATGGGTACCCGCGGTGCCTGCTTTACATCAAGCAGGTCCCGGGCGACCTTCTCACGTCGATATCCCATCGACGGTTGTTTTCGTTTTGAGCCGAGGGCTCGCCCCGCTCGAGGGTTCTCCTTGCTTGGCAAGGGACCCGGTCATTAAATGCCTCGCATTCGAGGCCGCGGTTTTTTGCAGCGCGGGCGCGTCTTTTTAGGCGCTGCGGCCGCGCGCGCGCGTAGTGGGCGGCGTGGCAGGTGGACGTGACGGCTTCGCCTCGATCCCTGTGGGTCTTTGCCGTGATGATGGCCCGCCCGCAAGGACGTGGCCGCCGGCGGGTCGTGGTGGGGCCCGTCCGTCGACGTGAGGGGAAGATTCCCTGCAGTTAATGCGAGCGGGGCATCCGCTCCGGAGAGCTCGCCCGTCGGCTTATAAATCTGAGGGAGTGGGGAGACGGCGGTTTTTTACCTTAGTGTCTCACCATTTTTAGTCCCCCGCTCCTTCGTCTTCATCTCGCCCTTGTCACCGTGTGGTGTCGCCGTTAGAGCTTTTTCTTCCGTTCTTTGTCCTCCACTCCTGCTTTTCTTTGCCTTCTTCATGGCGCCGCCTCAGCCTCCCCTCACGATCTTCGAGCCGTACGCTTGGGAGAGGTCGACGGTGACCCGGCTGGCCCTTGGCGAGCTGGTCGCCGCCGGCCACCGACGGCCAATGTAGACGGACGTCCGGCGGAGTGGATCGTGCCGCCGGGCCGCGGACCGTGAGCCCAACCCGCCGGGAGGGCTACGTGGTGAGCTTCATCCGCTACCACGAGCGGGGCTTCAACGCGCCGGCCGAGCACCTTCATGCGGGCAATGTGCCACCACTACGGAGTGGAGCCGCACAACTTCGCCCCCCAACGCGATCTCGCGGGCGGCCACATTCGTGGGCGTCCGCGAAGGGTACCCGGGGATCCCGATCAATTGGGAGCTGCGGGTACACCTTTCCGCGCGGAGCTCATCACGCAGCCCACGACGGAGCCGAGGACCCGCCGCGCGATGCGCGCCGGCGGGATGTCGCTTGCCCGCGGGGGGCAATTCAAGAACGTCTACATCCCCTGCACCATGACGACGAACAACGCCGGCTGGGAGCGGGGATGGTTCTACTTGCGCAACGCCGAGCCCGGCCTCCCCCCTACACCGGTCGGGTGTTCAAGGAGAGGCCTGACTCTTGGGGCTACGGGGTGTCTACGCCCCAGCATCGGAGGCGGGGGAGTCGGTCCCCGGCCGCGGCTGCCGCCCGGCGACGATGGGGCTGAACGCGATGGGCGTCCTCGCCTTCCTTCATCACCGGCGGATCGTGCCGTTGATGGAGAGGCCGCTCCGCATCTTCGAGATGACGAGGCGGCCAATCCCGTCGACCGGCGAGGTCGCGGATGCTCCCGACGCCCCTCGAGCGGCCGTACGCGCTCACCCGGTGCGGAGCGCCGTCGACACCGGGTGCCGCCGCTCGCGGGTCGGACCCCATGGGACCTCGAGATGCTCCCCACCGGCCCGCCGGGTGAGTTTGGCTCTTAATTTTGTTTTGGTTCTTGGTCTTGTTTCGTCTCCCCGACGCGCCGTTGTCGCTCCCGTGTGCGGCCGGGTGAACTTCACCATCGCCAAGTCCGTTCCGCCCACCCCCCCGACTCCCGCGCGCTTGGCGGGCGGCGCGCGGCGGCGGCAGAGGAGCGGGCGGCGCGCAAGAGGGAGCGCGCGAGGCGACATCAAGCGCGCCGCGACCGGCGGGCCGCGGAGGCACGGCGGCGCGAAGAGCTGGGGCTCTCCTCCCCGGGAACTGAGGAGTACTCGTCCTCGGAAGAGGACGAAGAGGAAGAGGCTGAGGGGGAGGGCCCCCTCGGCGGGTGGCAGCCTACGCCTCCGTCGCCAGAGCCGGCGCCGGCGGCGAGGGCGGCATCGCTCGGGGCGGGCGCAACGGCGCCCGCCGCCGGCCATCGACATCGGGGACGGCGCGTGCCGCGGAGGTGCGGCGCGCGCCACGGAGGCGCGCGCGGCGGGCGCGCCCGTGCGCGCATCGAGCGTGCTCGCGCGCGGGGCGAGCGCGCCTACGCGCAGGCGAGCGTGCGCGCGCGCGCGGCGGCGTCGTCGGGCGGCGCTACGGCAAGCGTGGCCCGCACGCGGGGCGAGCGTGCCCGCGCGCGCGCGCGGTACCTTCGGGAGGCGCGGCGGCGCCGTCGGGAGGCGCAGCGGCAGGCGCGCCAACTGCACCGGCCTCATCCGCTGAGGCCTCGAGGAAAAGGAAACAGGCCTTTTCCTCTTCGAGGTGAGGAGCTTGTCTTTTTGCTTGGTTCGATTGGTTGATGTCCAGGCGTTCTAATCCTCGGTTTGTGCCTGCGCAGGGTGGTGCCAACCGTGCCTCCTCTCGCACCAGCCAAGGTGCTGAGGACGGACACATCCATTCCCACCCGGCGGCGCTCGTCGAGGCCGTCACGGGCGGGGGCGAGCACGGCGGCGGCGGGCGAGAGCCCGCGAGGGTCCGGCGGAGGCCTCGAGGCTTCGGCCGGCGGATCGGCCCCCGCCATGGTGGAGCCGGCGAGTCGGCCGAGGAGCGGCCGGCGCCGGCCGTCGTGGGGACGCGGTCGCGGCGGCGGCCATGGTGGAGGTGCAACCCGCGGAGGCCGCCGCCGCGGAGGCACCGGCCCGTAGTGCCGGGCCGCAGAGGAGGCGGAGCGGGCGTGACCGTGGCGGTGCCGTGGATGCGGCGGCACGGCCGAGAGGTGGTGGCCGCGGCGCCGTGCCGGCGCCCGCGGCCGCGGAGGCGCAAGCGGGGGCGCCGGTGGAGGCGGCTCAAGAGGCGGCGCCCGCCGGCGGTCCGCAGGCGGAGGTGGTGGAGGTTTCGGATGACTCCCCGCCTCCTGGGTGGAATCAGTGGGCCAGCTGGCCCATGAATTCCCCGGAACCCCAGGAGGGGGCCCTCGTGAGGCGGCACGAGGGTCACATGGTGATGGGGGGTCGGGGACACGGCGCCGAGGCCTCGTCCTCCCGCGCCGGCCGCCCTGCCCAGGTGGAGGGGGCCATCGAGGATCCCCCTCCGTTTGCCGACGCCAGGGGGGAGCAGGAGCTCTGAGGCGAGCTCCGGAGCCACGGCGCTACGCTCAACCGCGCGCTGAACGAGGCGTTGCAGGTCCACGACGGCCCCGCATGGTGCGTCTTTCAGGTAGGGTGTCGTCGCTTGCTTTCCTCTTCTTCTCCTCTTCGTGTGCTGCTTTTGTGTCGTAGTGCTTACAGATTTTGGTGTGTGGATGCCAGGAGCTCGAGCACCGTGCCCACGACAAGTACGATGCGTTCGACCGGGTGAACGCCGAGGTCCACCGGCTCCGGGAGCGGTGCAGCGCTTTCGACGCGCTTGCTGACGCCCTCAGGTCCCCGGACAGCTGGCTGGCGTACCAGGCCCTGGCCTGGCCTGATGAGCTCCCCGAGAGCTCGAGGCAGGACACGGCGCACCGCTCGAGCCTCGAGCGGGTGCGCGCAGCCCTCATCGACCGTGATGAGGCGCTGTGGCACTCGCGCTCGGACTTGAAGAAGACGCGGACGCTGGCCGCCAACTGGGAGGCGGAGGTGGCTACCGTCCGCGCCGAAACCCGAGAGCTTCGTTCGTCGCTTGAGGGGGCGCAGCGCAACGGCGCCGCCGGCCGAGGAGCGGGCGCGCGGGCCGGGAGCGGCCGTGCCAAGGAGGCCGACGACCCGAAGGCCACCCTCGACGCCAAGGCCGCGGTCCTCGTCGTCGCTGAGGAGCGGCTCCTGCAAGAGAGCACCGCCCGCCAAGGGGCTGAGGAGCGGCTTCAGCAGGAGCAGGCCGCCCTCGTCGACGCCCGTGCAGCGCTGGAGCAGGAGCGCGCCGCCCACGAGGTGACGCAGAAGACCTTGGCGGCTCGAGATGCCAAGCTCTCCGAGGCCGAGGGCGAGGTGATTATGCTCAGCATCACCAACGCCAGTCAGGAGATATCCCTCCGGGAGCAAGGCGAGACCGTCAAGCGCCTCGAGCTGGCGGTCGAGGCCGTGCGCCGGGACTTCGAGATGGAGAGGAAGCAAGTCGAAGGTGAGCCACTGTTTGACTCTTGCTTGTTGGTTTTTCGTTTGGGAACTCGCATTCCCTTTTTCTGATTTCTTTCTTGCCTTGGCGTTTCCAGGCTTGAGCACCGCCCTGGGGCACACGGCTGAGCGGGCCGAGGCGCCGGAGCTTCCTACAACTCCTCCGAGCAGGGCCGCGGGAGCCGCGCGATGCGGCCCTCGAGACCTGCCGCGCCGTCGAGGAGGGCGAGGCCCAGGCCGGCAGCTCCCTGGCCAGCCGTCTGCGTGCCCTTGGTGGCCATGTCACCGAGCGGATGCGCCGGGCGTTGCAGCTGGGTGTCCAGAAGGCCCTCGGAGTGGTGCGGTCCCACTACGAGGTTAACTTCGAGGCGCTGGCGGAGGGCTACATCGTTCCCGAGGGCGTCGAGGACGAGGTGGCCACGGAGCGTGTGGACGCGCTCGCCGCCGACGCCGCTGGGTCGCTTGCCGAAGCCTTCGAGGAGTTCCTCTTCCCCGACGTCGCTGACGCTGCTGCTCCTCCCGCCTGAAACGTCTGGGTGCTGGGAGCGCTTTTTGTGTATCAATATTCTGGCCTCGTGGCCTTTGTAAATAAATACACTATCTTTATTGTAAACATTTGATGATACATAATGAAGTCATTTGTTTATCACGCTTTTTGTTTCTCCTTCTTCCTGAGTAGATTCTAGTTAGGGGAGTTCGATTTTCGCAGGGGGCCTGCTGGGTTGGAGGCGAGAGAGAAGGGCCATGTCCACGCGGCGTAGGCTATCTCTGGTTCGCACGCTCCTTCCGCTGTGCCGCCTGCGCCCTGTTCGAATCGTGTCTCGAGGTTGAAGTAGGAAACAAACTTAGCGCGCGTTGTTTTGTTTTTTTTTGCGCGAAAAAATGGGACCATTTGGGGGGGGGGGGGGGGGGGTTGCCCCCCCCGCAGTAGCCCCCGAGGGTAACTTGGGTTTCAGGGGAAAGCCGAGTTATCCTTTTCATTAGACTTGAAGTATTTACATAGTCGTTGCCAACTGGGGCGTTGGCCATGTGATTTTTACAACGAAAATACTTGGAAAATCCTAGCTAAGGGTAGAAGCGACGTAGCTGTTGGATGTTCCAAGCGTTGGTGAGCTCTTCACCGTCCTCGTTGGCCAGCTTGTACGTGCCCGGCTTGAGTACTTTCGCCACGACGTAGGGTCCCTCCCATGGGGGCGATAGCTTGTGGCGCCCTCGGTTATCTTGGCGTAGCCTTAGGACCAGATCCCCCTCGCTGAAATCCCGTCGACGTATCTTGCGTGTTTGGTGGCGTCTTAGGGACTGTTGATACCTCGCGGAATGCATTAAGGCTACGAGGCGTGCCTCGTCCAGCTGGTCTAGCGAGTCCTTGCGGGCTCGCTGGTTGGCATCCTCGTTGTAGCCTCGAACCTTGGGCGACCCGTATTCTAAGTCCGTGGGGAGGATGGCCTCCGCGCCGTGGACTAGGAAAAACGGGGTGAACCCGGTGGCTCTGCTTGGGGTGGTCCTTAGGCTCCACACGACTGCTGGTAGTTCTTGGAGCCATTTTCGCCCAGATTTGTTGAGCTGATCGAAAATTCTGGGCTTAAGGCCCTGTAGGATCATGCCGTTGGCACGCTCCACTTGGCCGTTGGTCTGTGGGTGTGCCACGGCCGCCCAATCCACACGGATGTGGAACTTGTCACAGAACTCCAAGAACTTCCGCCCGTGAACTGGGACCCATTGTCTGTGATGATGGAGTTTGGTACTCCAAAGCGGTAGACGATATCGGTGAAGAATGTCACCGCCTGCTCAGCCCTTAGGTTCGTGATGGGGCGCACCTCCACCCACTTGGAGAACTTGTCGATCGCGACTAGCAAGTGGGTGAAGCCCCCGGGCGCCTTCCGCAGGGGCCCGACAATGTCCAGCCCCCACACGGCGAACGACCATGTTATGGGGATGGTCTGTAGGGCGTGCGCGGGCAAGTTGGACTTGCGGGCGTAGAACTGGCACCCTTCGCAGGTGCGTACGATTTCGCTGGCGTCCGCGACCGCGGTAGGCCAGTAAAAGCCTTGGCGGAACGCGTTGCCGACGAGGGTGCGGGGCGCGGCGTGGTGGCCACAGATCCCTGCATGGATGTCCCGTAGGAGCTCGCGCCCCTCGGGGATGGGCACGCACCGCTGTAGGATGCCGGAGGCGGCGTGCTTGTACAGCTCGCCGTCGACGAGGGCAAAAGACTTAGCCATCCTAGTTATGCGCCTAGCCGCGGCCCGGTCCGCGGGGAGCTCCCCTCGAGCGATCCAGGCGATATATTTTTCCCGCCAATCCGCCTGGACGGGAGCCGGCTCGATGTCCATCGCATCGGCCTCGTGGGAGCCGTACCCCTCGAGGAGGGAGAGCACGTACGCCTCGTTCGAGGGGTCCTCGTCCATGGGTTCCGCACCCGTTGGATTCGAGGGAGCCCCCGAGGGTCCGTCGTGGCTCGAGGGGTAGGGCTCGAAGACGACCGAGGGTTGCGCGATGTCGCGCGTGAAAACGTTCGGGGGAACGGTAATCCGCCCGGACGAGATCTTTGCCAGTTCGTCTGCCTCCTCGTTGTACTGGTGGGGTACATGATTGAGCTCAATGCCGTAGAACTTGTCCTCGAGGGCCCGCACGGCCTTGCAGTAGGCCTCCATCTTGTCATCATGGCAGCTCGCGTTCTTCATGACTTGATCGATCACGAGCTGCGAGTCCCCTCGCACGTCGAGGCGCTTGACACCCAACTCAATGGCGATTTTGAGGCCGTAGAGAAGGGCCTCGTACTCAGCCATATTGTTGGACGCGGGGAAGTGGAGGCGCACTGCGTAGCGCATGTGCTCCCCGAGGGGTGACACGAAGAGCAGGCCCGCGCCTGCTCCCGTTTTCATCACTGAGCCGTCGAAGAACGCAGTCCGGCACTCGCCCGGATTTGTGGGGGTGGCACTCGCGTGTCCGTCCACTCGGCCGACGAAATCCGCCGGGATTTGCGATTTGATAGCCTTGCGTGGGGCGTAGGCGAGCGTTTCGCCCATCGGCTCTACGGACCACTTGGCGATCCTTCCCGCGGCGTCGGGGTTGCGGATGATTTCTCCTAGCGGAAAGGAAGAAACCACCATGACGGGGTGGGCCTCGAAGTAGTGGCGGAGCTTGCGCCGCGCAAGGACTACCGCGTATAGCAACTTCTGGACTTGGGGGGTAGCGCGTCTTCGTGTCCGAGAGGACCTCGCTGATGTAGTAGACTGGCCGCTGCACAGGAAAGGCATGCCCTTCCTCCGCGCGTTCCACAACGATCAAGGCGCTCACCACCTGGGTGGTCGCGGCCACGTAGAGCTGCAGGGGCTCGCCGTCCTGCGGCGGCGTGAGGATCGGGCGTGTGTTAGAGACGCCTTCGGCTTGTCGAGCGCGTCCCGGGCCTCGGTGGTCCAGGAGAAACGCTTGTGCTTCTTGAGTAGGCGGTAGAGGGGCAGGCCCTTCTCACCGAGCCGCGAGATGAAGCGGCTCAAGGCGGCAAGGCACCCTAACACCTTCTGCACCCCTTTGAGGTCCCGGATCGGACCCATTCGTTCGAGGGCCGCAACCTTTTCAGGGTTGGCCTCGATTCCCCGCTGGGAGACAATGTACCCCAGGAGCATGCCTCGCGGCACTCCAAAGACACATTTTTCGGGGTTTAACTTGACCCCATTGGCCCTTAGGCAGCTGAACGCGACGGCGAGGTCGCCAACCAGGTCGTCCGCCTTCCTGGTCTTCACGACGATGTCGTCCACGTATGCTTCGACCGTTCGCCCGATGTGATCCCCAAAAACGTGCTGCATGCAATGCTGGTACGTTGCACCCGCGTTTCTGAGGCCAAACGGCATCGTGACGTAGCAGAACGTCCCGAACGGTGTGATGAACGAAGTCGCGAGCTGGTCGGACTCCTTCATTTTTATTTGGTGGTACCCGGAGTAAGCATCGAGGAAGCAAAGCAATTCACACCCAGCCGTTGAATCAACGATTTGATCAATGTGTGGCAAAGGAAAAGGAACTTTAGGACATGCTTTATTAAGACTAGTGTAGTCTACACACATCCGCCACTTCCCATTCTTCTTCTTTACAAGCACGGGATTAGCTAGCCACGTAGGGTGGAATACTTCCTTGATGAATCCGGCCTCGAGAAGCTTCCGCAGCTCCGCTCCGATTGCCCGTCGCCGCTCCTCGTCGAAGCGCGCGCGCCCGCCGCCGCACGGCGCGGGCGTTTGGCAGGATGTCAAGGGAGTGCTCGGCGACTTCCCTCGGGATGCCTGGCATATCCGAGGGGCTCCACACGAAGATGTCGGCGTTGGGGCGGAGGAAGTCGACGAGCACTGCTTCCTATTTGGGGTCGAGGGTGGAGCTGACCCTCAATGCCTTGCCCTCGGGGGCTGAGGGGTCGAGGGGGACCCCCTTGGTCTGCTCCGCCGCCTCGAAGGTGCCGGCGTGCTTGCTGGCAGGGTCGAGGTCGTCGTTGACCATCTTCTCCAGCGTGTTCACCAGCGCTTCGTCGAGCGCCAGTGCCTCTGCGTGCTCCACGCACTCGACGTTGCAGTCGAATGCGTGCTCGATGGATAACCCGACGGTGATGACGCCGTTTGGGCCGGGCATCTTCATCTTTAGGTAGGTATAATTGGGGACCGCCATGAATTTGGCGTAACAGGGTCGCCCAAGTATAGCATGGTAGGCCCCTTTGAACCCCACCACCTCGAAGGTGAGGGTCTCCTTGCGGAAGTTCTTAGGGGGTGCCAAACCGGACGGCGGGTCGATCTGCCCGAGGGGTTGAACCTGCTTGCCGGGCGCGATGCCGTGGAACGGCTTCGTGCTGGGCCGCAGCTGGTCCAACCCGATCCCCATCAGGCGCAATGTATGCGCGAAGAGGATGTTGAGGCTACTGCCTCCGTCCATGAGGACCTTCGAGAACCGGGCGTTCCCGATGATGGGGTCAACCACCAGCGGGTACTGGCCCGGGTTGGGGATGCGGTTCGGGTGGTCCTCCCGGCTAAAGGTGATGACGTCCTCCGACCAATTGAGGAAGGCCGGAGGCGCCCTCTCTGCGGCGAGGACCTCGTGCCGCTCCTTCTTGCGCTGCCGGGTCGACATGTCGACGGTAGGTCCCCCAAAGATGAGGAACACATTTTCGACGGCGGGGAAGCCGCCGGCGTCGCCATCGCCTCCGTCTTTCTTGGCCTCTCGCCTCCTTCGCGGCGGCGCGGCCATAGAACTTCTTGAGCATGTCGCACTTTCGCTCAAGGGTATGGTGTACGGGGGTCTTGTGGCGGGGACATGGCTTTTTCGAAGATGTCATCGAACACCCCCGGGCCTCGAGGGGCCGGTCGAGGGCCCCGTCGAGCCGGGTCGACGGCCGAGGGCCTCGGCGTTGCCGCCGTCGCGCCCCTGCTCGCGCGCCTCGCGGCGCGGCTTTTCCCCCTTCTTGCCCCGCTTGTCGTTGCGGTGTGGTTCCTTGGACTTGCTGCCCTCCGCGGGCGCGTCCTCGGAGCGCTTGCCCTTCTTGCTGTCGAAGATCGCCCCACGGCCTCTTCCCCGGAGGCGAAGCTAGTGGCGATGTCGAACAGCTCGTTGGAGTCCGCAGGCGGGCTGCGTCCCAACTCCCGCACGAGGTCCCGGCACGTGGTGCCCTCGAGGAAGGCGTGCACGATCTCGGACTGTGCCACGCTGGGGAGCTCCGTGCAGCGCTTGGAGAAGCGCCGTATGAAGTCCCGCAACGACTCGCCGGGCTTCGCGTGCGAGGAGCGCGAGTCCCATGAGTTTCCGGGCGCACGTATGTGCCCCGGAAGTTGCCCACGAACGTGTGGACTAGATCGTCCCGGTTATGGATCCGGGCCGGCGGGCAAGTGCTCGAGCCATGTCCGGCCGCGTCGCCAAGGTGCGGGGGCAAGTTGCGGATGATGACCTCGTCGCTAGTGGCCCCGCCCCACCGGCAAGCCAAGCGGTAGTCGTTGAGCCACACGCGGGGGTCTGTCTCCCCGTTGTACTTGACGATCGTCGAGGGTTGGCGAAAGCGTTGGGGGAACGCTGCCGCGCGGATCTCCCGGCTGAACACACGGGTGCCTGGGGGCTCCGGCGTCGGGGAGCGGTCTTCGCCGCTGTCGTAACACCCACCCCGTCGAGGGTGGTAACCCCTTGCTGCTCGTGCGTCCGCCTTGCTGGTGCGCCTGGCGTTGATGACGTTGCGGGCGTCACCATCCAGCGCCCTGCGCGCGTCAAGGAGTCGCTCCTTGGCCGGCGTGCGCCCTTGCTTGGTGGGTCGCCCCGCGTGCACCGAGGGTTCGCCTCCCGGTGCCGCTTCATCGCCCCGCGCATCCCCTTGTTGGCGGATGCGTGAGGCCGAGCTCTCGGCCTGTTGGACGGCCGCTTGCTCGATGAGGGTCTGCACCTCGCGGTGCATGTCTCGGGCCTCGGGGGTCGAGGGTGCCGGCATAGCCCGCAGCAGCGTCGCGGCGGCGATGAGCTTTTGGCTTGCTCGCGGCGGAGCGTCCGCGTTGTCCACGTTGGGGACGGTGTTGATACGGTCGCGGACCTGTCGGCCCAGCTCCCGTGCGCGTTCGCCACGCGCGGAGGCCTCCCCTGCCATTGAGGCGCGGAGCAATCGTACCATTCTGTACTCTTCCGCCAGCTTGGCCTCGAGCTCGCGGGCTTGGGCCAGCTGTGCGTCAACGTCGGCCCCAGCAGGAGCGCTTGGCCCCGCGGCCGGGCGCGTGGCGATCCCCGGGGCGGGCGTGACTTCCCCGTCTCCCGGCGCGCCGCCGCACCGGCGGCGTTGGCCGGGTCGTTGGTGATGACGGCGTAACACTCCCGCGCGCGGGGTCGTAGCTCCCGTCTTCGGGAGTCGTCGGAGCAGCCCGAACCGCAGTCCGCCGCGTCTAGGAAACGCCGAACACAACCGGGTCCGGCACGCCGAGAAATCCCACTCCGCGTACCCGTGGCGGTTGGCGGGTGGTAGCGTGTCGACGGAGCCCAGGGACGATTCGTCTCCTGCTGAGGCGCCGGGACCCCTGGCGACGAAGACGTGGCGGCCAGGCGGAACCCGCCGCATCGTAGTGTTGACGTTGGTGTTGTAGGCTGACGTAGCACCACGCAGCCCGATGGGGATGCGCGGTCCGGAGACCGTGCGCGGTCCCGCCGGGGGCGGTGGCGGCCGTCGTGACGGTGGGCGCGCCACTTTGAGTGGCGGCGCGCTCGGCGCCGCCGCCGCTCGGACCGCGCCCGGCGCGAGCGCCGTCCCGAGCGACGACGGCGTCGTGGCGTCGATGGACCCGCAGCATCCGTGCCTGCGGGCGCGCGCGCGGAGTCGTGCGTGCGGCGGGGGTCTGAGCAGACCTGGCCTGGCGCCGCGCGCGGAGTTCCTCACGGTTAGTGAGGCGCATGAGATAACCGTTCCCCGTGGCCTGAAAGTTCAGGTCCCCGAAGCGGATTTCGAACCCGGCCGGGAGGGGGTCCGAGCTACCCATGCAGTAGCGTGTAGCACGGTACTCAGTGCGGATCACCATGGAGGGAGTTGGCGAAATGACCTTAGGCGCTCGCTTGCCCCACGGTGGGCGCCAACTGTCGGTGCGGAATATGGTCCCGACACTAACCAGTAGATAGCGCTGAGGTCTATCCCTCAATGGTCGATGCTAAGCAACAGGTGACACAAGGTTTTTATCCTGGTTCCGGCCGAGGGGGCCGTACGTCCAACAGTGGTGTGCTCTCGGCACTATATTGCTCAGCACCGGGGGTGCCTGTAGTGGGGCGGCTACAAGCAAGGCGGGAGAGGAAGCGTGCTTCCAAGTCCCTGACTGAAGATGTTGTGGGAGAATTGCGGAGTGAGTACGTGGTGTGTGTGAAGGGCTCCTGTTGTCTGTTGTTTCGCGTGTTGTCCGTCCCCTGCGGCTGGGGGGTTCGCTCCCCTTTCATAGCTCAAGGGGGAGGCGAATCACATGCACGCCGCACTATCTAGCTACGTGGGGGAGTGCGACGTGCTACGCTGTAGAATGGGCGGCCGTCCGGGCGATCCTCGCAGCGATCTGGTCATCATGGCCTGACTTGTACCCGAACAGTGGCGGTTCGAGGGTAGTAGAGCAGCGGATGGTGGTGAAGTCTTCTGATAGGCTCGAGGGAGGTGCTGACGCAGGCTCGTACGGAGTACAGGAGTTGGCAGAACGGCGTTCCTTCCCGACGCGCCTCACAGGCCTGGAGTGGTTGCTACAGCGCCAGGCGTGCTCCTGCACGCGCGGGTACGGCGGCCACGCCGTTACAGCGGCAGGGATGGCGGTCCACCGGCCTAGCGCCTCCACCTAACCCTGTAGGGTCACAAGAAAGTGAATCGAGGGTGCGCCGGCCCCCTTTCGAGGGTTCGGTGCGTTAGCCGTACTGGAGCGTGCGCACGGTGTCACGGGACCGACACCGGCGCGCGCCGCACGTCCCCTCCCACAGTGGCGGGGATGGGCTCCTCCCTGGGGAGTTGGTGCGGCGGCACCGGGGTGCGAGCCCCGGGCGCATGATGGCGCCGTCCTGCCGGCGTCAGGGCGTTAAATGCCCGTGTACGGGAGCCAGCGCACGCGTGAGGGGCGCCCTCGAGCGTGGCGGACCCCGACCAAGGGCGGGTGTTGACGGTGAAAATCCGTCAACCTAGCCATGAGTTTACCTTCGGTGTTGGCATGAGTTTTATACCTTATCCATTGGTACTAACCCCCGTGGTATAACAAGTTCACGTGTGCATGTCGGTTTTGGAGTTTGATGTTTATGCAGGGATTTAGTGTTGAATGCAAGACTTTTGGGATAAGTTCATCAAGCACCTCATGACAAGACCTTGAAGTCCTGAACAAGTCATGCAATGAAGCAAAATTAACTCCAAGAAGTCGGGGACTTGATCCGAGAAGACGACAGACTCCAGGGACCTGACCAGAAAAGTGCTGAATCTTGCAAGACAAGGAGTTGAGTCCAATTCGGAGAGAAACCGACGACATGGACCTACATGCGAAGGGGGAAGCATCCAGAAGCAAGGGAACCGACGTCGGGCAAAGGAGCCCACGGGGCCGGGCCTAAATGGGCCCGGCCGGCCGGCCCGGCCCGGTCGGCCCGAGCCCATTTAGGGCCCCAACCCGTCCTCCTTTTCCCTAGCCGCCAATCGGGCTATTTATAGTCCCCCGACCGAGAGCCACGCGAGAGAAGATTTCGTCTTCGGCCGCCGAGAAGCGAGAGAAGAGAGGGACACCATCTAGGAGAGGAGAGGGTCGAGCTAGTTGACTAGGGTTCCCCTAGCCGACGTGGGAACCTTGCACGGAAGACCACGTCGGAGTTCCCGAGCTAGAAGCAAGATCAAGGAAGGATCCGGTGGTGATCTTGTGTATGTATCATTGTTATAGTTGAATTATCAAGTTGAATCTTTTCCCAGCGATCAAGTGTTTCCTCAAAGATTTCGTTTTTCGATCGGCTTTGCTTATTCCAATTCTATTCTCGAGATAGATTACATAGGGTGTTCTTGTAGCCGCGGTGGCTAGAGGTACATGCCGGATCTTCCGAAAGAATCTCGACTTGTCTTTTGACTCGCCCTAAGCTCCCCGCATGAATAGGGATACGTTGTGACGAACGGGGGTCTCGAAAGGCGGATGTTTTCGGATTTGGACGGGAAACCACGATTTAAAGAGGCTTTTATTAAGATTCGATTTGCTACTTCTTCTCTTGCTTGGAACTTCAACAAAAGGCTTACCCCGATCCCTCTAGATCGGTTTATCTACCCAATCTTACTTTGTTTTCTCCGGTTTTTAGTAGATTAGATCTCGTTTTGTGTCTTTTACTTAGATGCATTAGGTTCTTTATTGAAGATTGCAGTTATTTGGCTTTAATAGATTAAGTCTTGCGTCACACATTTGTTCCACGGATTCGATACCTTGGGTTCACCACTCGAGGGAAGAAGGGTCCCTTGACTACGACGGGAGACTTGTACGCTTGCGAGTCACGCACGAACTTTGATACAATTATTAACCGTCAACAAGCCCCTTTTTCTGGCGCCGTTGCCGGGGAACAAGTGATCAAGATTTGATTTTTTATTGCTTTTTTTTGTAATTTTCAGTACTGATTTTGTTTTATTTTTGCATCTACTAAATTTTGATCATCCTCAAAATACATCTAATCTAGTTTGTCTAACTCTAGTCTTTATAGATTTGTTTTGTTTTCTAGTTTTTTTTGCATACTTTGTTTATTGCTAACCCTAACAAGGAGATGGACGGCTACCTCTCCAACAAACCCCATAATTTTGTGGATGATCCGGAAAAACTTTACGAAGCTAAGGAGACGTGAAGCACATCAAGCTAAAAAGTCTGGATTTTGTAGATTCGGAGTCGGAAGACAAAGGATCGCGAGGAATCTCCGGAGAATTCACCACCTCAAAGTCCGCGGGAGAACCGACTTCCACCAATGGGTGACCAACCACCGAAGAACGCAAGATTGGGGAGCTATGCACCCCGGACATCATCGACCTACCAATCTTGAACCTCGAGGAGATCGGAAGACCGTTCGAGATCAAGACCTCAACAATCCGCATGGTGCAACATTCACCCTTCACCGGCAAAGAGGATCCGAACCTTCACCTCCAAGCATTCATTCAACTATGTCGACTTTCAACATGGATGGGGTGACTCAAGACCAAATGAGGGCAAGGCTTTTTCCGTTCTCACTACTCGGGAAGGCTTTGCAATGGTTCCACTCTCAACCGGCGGAGACGGTGCAAAATTGGAACACGTTGATGAAGGCTTTCATGAAGGAATACTACTCACCGGGTAAAACTCAAAGCTTGCGTAATAAGATTGCCACCTTTGTTCAATATCCTACAGAAACTATCTCGGAGGCATTCGAGCGCTTCAACGAGTACACCCTGGCGTCAAGGACGATCATCGATGCATCAGCGGGAGGATCTATCATCGAGCTTACACCGACGGAAGCTTTCACGCTATTCAAGAAGGTCGCGGATAATGACACGTGGGCGTCATCCGGGCGCCTACATCCGGCTCAACCCATGGGGAACGTCAAAGGAGTCTTGCAAGTGGAGAAGGAGAACCTACTTGAAGGCAAGATCGACTCGCTCATGAGGAGGTTGGAGAAGATGGAGATGGAAAAGAAAGAGGCTCAAGACTTGAAGGCCGCCGAAGCAAGGTCCACATGCGAAGAATGTGGAGAGTATGGCCATGTCCGCAAAGATTGTCCGGAGGAAGCCAAAGTGCTCGACTACATGAGGAAGGGAGAATTGCCGAACTTCCGCTACGGGCAAGGTAGGCCTCAATTTAATGCAAGCTCATCTATTCCTAACGCGGTTCCGCTTCGAATACAATTGAAGGAGTTCATGGATGAGCAAGCTAAGATCAACAAGGACACCGTCACCAAGTTCAAGACCATAGACAAGGTGTTGGAAAACATCGATAGCAAAGTGACGGAGGTCGGAAGTTCCAATCATCAAGTGCTCAACATGATGAAGATGCTCGAGACGCAAGTTGGGCAACTTGCGGGGCGCCTCACTAATGATGAAGGGAAGCTTCCGGGACAACCCAAATGTCCCGAATCGGCGAAGGCCATTCAAACACGTTCGGGGAAGGAGACCGAAGATCCGGAACGTTCCGCGAGAGCAAGGAAGCTTAAACCATCCACCGAGGTGGAAGGAGCTGCTAAAGAGAAGGTTACGGGGATCGTCACCGAGGAACCCGAATTCGAGATGCCGGAAGATGACATGAGGATACCGCAACTCAAACCACGCTACTTCCGAGGTAAACTTGACAACCACTTTGAGAAGTTTGTGGAAGTTGTGCGTAGACTTAGCATCAACATGCCATTACTAGATGCCCTACAAGTACCTACATATTCTCGTTACTTTAAAGACATACTTGCAAATAAATATGAGATAGCAACACTCGGGGTAGATCATGTCAAGATGTCCGAGGAGTGTAGTGCAGCTATTGCTTATGGGCTAGAGAAGCAAAAGGACCCCGGGTGCCCTACAATTCCATGTCTAGTTGGTTCTTTCAACTTCGAGAAGGCGTTATGCGACCTTGGAGCTAGTGTGAGCGTCATGCCGAGGGATGTGTTCGAGAAGCTACGCCTACCGATGGAGCCTACGGGAATATGTTTGGAGTTGGGAGACAACTCCATTCGCTATCCCTTGGGCATTGCTGAAGATGTACCCGTGAAGATTGGACACCACTTCATCCCCGTCGACTTCGTTGTGCTCGAGATGGGAGAGAGGGAGAAGCCGCCGCTCATCCTAGGGAGGCCGTTCCTCAAGACCGTGGGAGCAACTATTGATGTTGGCAAGGGGGAGATCATGTTCGATATCAACGGAGAAAGGAGTTCCTTCAAGTTCCGTCCAAGGATTGAGGCATGCAACATGATTGGAGCGAAGGGAGAACCAAAACAAACGGAGGGGCTGAAAAAGAAGAAGGAGCCGAAAAAATGAACGTAACGAAAATCAAAGAAGGTGTTGCATCCGTCAAGACAAAGGAAGAGAAGCCGCCTGTGAAGACCAAAAAAAATGACTAAGCCAACTAAGCCGGAAGTCAAGCCCGCGCCCAAGATGGTGCGGAAGTGGGTACCCAAGATTGCAACGCCCGCAAAGAGCGTTGATCCGGAGTAATCAAGTGAAGAAGTCTAGCTATAGACTATAAATGAAGCGCTAGGCGGGAGGCAACCCGTTTCGTCAAGTCAAGTCAAGAATAAGCTACCGGGAGGACAACCCGATTCCAGGTTTTTCGAGTATTTTTAATAATTTAGTTTTTGAGTTTTATTACGCAAAGACATTAGACTTAGAAGTGGTTGAACAATATTAGAGACATAATTCTTGATTAAATGTTTGCTTTATCATAAACCCTTTGCATGAACCCTCCTATGTGCTTGTTTGATTCTTTTCTTTTCGAGAAACCCCTCAACCAAATAATTTCAGAACCTTAACTCAACCTTTCACCCTCATTATGGTGCTGAGGTTGGCTTATTTTTCATGCTAAAACCACACGAGTAGAGCCACGATTTATATTCAAGTGTTATAAAAATTTCAGCACGTGGTAGGACTCGCGTGAACCTAGAAATCAAAGCTTTTGGTTGGTTTTAAAAATCTTTATCCTTGGTTTCTCTAGGATTGGAATTTTTCTAAGCCTATTCTAATTTTGTTTTATTCAAAATCTTTCTTATTTAGCCAAAATTAGAACCTAAACCTATGCCCCCATGATCAAGCCGGGAAATGTCTGCTCTCAACCGATGAAAGCAAACTATACCGGTGAGACCGAAATCGACGTAGTCGAAAAATATTTTCGACTTACATTTGTTTTTAATGGTTTAAAAACTTCTCTTAAATTATGCTTGAGCTCTTGCATGGCTCTGAAAAATATTTTAAATTTCGAATTAGAGGAGTGCTTAACCTTAAACACACCTAAATGGAGGCAATCAAGTTTGAATTAATCATGCATGCACCACTGGATTCCCTATTATCAACTTTCACCAATTCCACATGCAAAGGACAAGCATGGTGGGCAGCAAGCATCAACTTTGCAGGATTTTCATGGTGGCATGTGAAGCAAGTGGAGCTAGGGAGCATGGACATGACCCAAAGCATGGAGCATCAAGTGGGAGGACCAATAATTCAAGAAAAGGAGTGGACGAGAGCGTTTGGGCGGTGCAACTCGTGGAGCACGCGGGCGGGAAAGTTGCAGAGGCGAAATGATCGTGCCGGGAGAAAGACGCGGCGGGGAGGAGCCGAGGAGGAGCCCGGGCCGGCCGGCCCGCGCCGGCCGGCCCGCCCTATTTAAGGAGCCCCCGGCTCCCGTTTTCTGTGTGCAAGCTTCCCTCTCCTTCCCTTGTTTGTGTGTTCAAGTTTGTGTGCTCGAACCTCCGTAGACTTAGCCAACCATCCCAATCTTGATAGCTCAAGAAAAATCCACATCCTTAATCCACTCAAAGTCCACATCCGAAGCAAAGAGTTTAAGTGCCTAGTTTACCGGTTGCAACCCGGAATTTTAGTTGAAGAAAGAGTGCAAGCAACCATGTGGAAGAAGACCACAAGTCTCTTCTCCAAGAAGAAGAGTTCGTCGTCGTCCAAGCCGTCATCAACCACGTCCTCGAGGAGGCACTCGGTTTCCGAGTCTCCCCGAGCATGGAGACGGACACGGCACCACCGAGGAGGAACGACGCTCTCCTCCTTGGTGGTATGAGAGCTGCGAGAAGCACTTCCATGAGGTTCACCGAACCTCGTGGGCACACGGAGGAGCAGCCCCGCGCCACCACGACGATCGACTCGCTCAACCGCACCACCTCCTTACACCCCGACACACTCTTCGTACGACTTCATCATCTTGTCGGCGGAGGAGGAGGAGAGGCTCGCCAATCTTGAGAAGAGGCTTGTGCCAAACGTCGAGTTCGACGACCAAGCACTCTACACCTTGGGTTTTTGCACCGACATATACTATATGTTGGGGCACCTCGGATGGGTGCAGTTCTCCAACGGAATATCGGTGGACACCCATTTGGGTTACGCCTTGGAAATTTTGATGACTATTGCACCCATCATTGATGATGACGGGGTGCAAAGCTTGTCATTCCGGTTGGAGGGAATCGAGCAAGTGGTTCCCTACGAGCACGTTAGGGAGCTGCTCGGATTCCACAAGGGAGCTCCGGAGAAAGTTGACGTGCCACCCGACATGTTGGCGGGATTTTGGAACATGATCTCCGGAGAAGCCCATCAACAACGCAATTGCATCCGCAACCCCATTATCCAGATATTTCACTCTTGGATGTGCAAGAGGGTATTGGGGAGGATGAAGGAAACAAAGGTGACCGACACGGAGTTGAATTGGCTATACTCGGCTTTAATTGCCGGGCGGCCCAATTGACCCCTCTTACCTCATGATCAACCGTTGGTGTTGTGAAGCAACATCGGGGGTGGGTAATATTGGTTCGGGGTGTTACCTCTCCATGTTGTCCTTTTCCTTGCGACCGGGGATCGCAAGAAACCCCGCTCACCTTTTGCATGGTACCTCTCTCGGTTTTGAGTATTTGCGGCAAGGCAAATACATTAGTGGAGATGAGAGAGGAGGTTATCGATTGGCCATTGTAAACCTACCCCTTCCGAATGAGAGGCTTAGGCTTTTCACCGAAGGAAGGGAAGATTGGTTGGAAGAGGGACTACTTGTCCCTGCAAGGAAGAACAAAAGAGGAAGAATAGTAGAGGAGGGAACATCCTCCGCACAGGCGAGTGGAGCACAACCCAATGTGCAACCATTCGGCGGGGTTCCTCCTCCGCCAAGTTATTACGGAGGGTCACAAGGACAAGCATGGGGGGGTGGTGCACCGGTACCCCAACAAAATTATGTTGTGCCCAACGCTAACTTCGCGGAGTCCTACGCTCATCATCCCCAACCACAACAAAGCATGGCCATTATTGGAGGGTATGCTGCAAGGAATGCTCAAAACATCGCAGCCATCCAATCTAACGCAGCCCAACTCGGTGAAGGCAACGCAAATATTGCCTTTGAACTTGGACGCCTTCACCTTGTGGAGCCAAATCAATTCGACGGAGGAAGCGTCCAACCATATTATGAGCAAGGGTATTATTATCAAGACTATCAACATCAACCACCGGCGGAGGACTAGAAGATTTAGGAACTTTAGTTTTCTTTTCTTTTCTTTTTCTCTCGTAATTTTCAGCTTTTGCTTATGTGTGTTTGCGTAGTATTTTTCTGTTTTTATTTAAATTTCAGCAAGCATGTTTGTTTATTTTCAGTATGTATTTCAACTTGATGTCACCATTAATAAAGACACCACCTTGATTATATCATTGGAAAAGTTACAAAATTCGTGCCATGATGATATATGATTAAAATTGCAGCTTTGTTCATCTTTGTAATTGATTTATGCATGTTTAAGCTAGTGCTCTCTTAAAAATACAGATCTGAATTTATTTAAATGCTAGCTCAATTTTCAGCGGAGGTTACGATTAAAATAAAGACCCATAGTGTTTTATGTGCTCTCAAGTTATGAATAGATTAAAGATGTCTTTTATGCTCAAAAATATTGCTAACCTTGTCACAAATATCACTTGTGTGTTGCTCAACCTATCCAAAGCCTTATATATATTTGAGTGCATAAACCTTAGTGTACAAGATTTATTTTTGAGTGAGTTATTGCAGGCCATGATTTCTCTGGCCCGAGACTAAGAAGCTGGTCATTTCATTTTTGCGTATCTATCTTTTTGCTAGCCTTTTATCCGTGCATTGTGTATCCCCGCATCGGTGATCTCACAAACTTCGCCGGATATCCACCCTTAAACCAAATATCATTTTTTTGTGATTACCCCCTTGACCACAACCTATCGTTGAGAATGGATCATCAATTCAAGGAAGATCGCAAGACGGTGCCAACGTTGAAGATTTCAAGTATCTCTCCAAGGAAAAATATTCCGGTACCTACCTTATTTTTCTCCTCTTTGCTCGAGGACGAGCAACGTCTAAGCATGGGGGAGGAGGTAGGTACGGTGCAGTTTTAGAGTTCAAAGGGGAATATTTTTTTTAAAAAAAATGATGATGAAAGAAAAAAAATCCAGCGATACTCATGACTTTCAAGGTATAAAAAAATCAAAACTTCATTGTGGAAGTCATGGGCTGAATATATGACGAGGAAAAAATGAATGAATGAAAGAAAGAAAAGAATGAGAAATATGAGAAAGAAAAAAATGTGCGTAAAGTAAATTCCCTAGCTCTCTGAAAGTGCATTCAAGGCTTCAAGTTAAAAAGATCCATTCTCATCTTCCAACCATGTGCAATCCGATAACGAGGACTTCCTTTGTGCCTCGGGATCACTCTTTGCCATTTGCACATGTCCACTTATCTAAAAGTGTGTGTATTTTTCTCTTTCCCCTCCTTGATTCAACATTATTTTCCAATGACCTTTTTGACGAGTCTCGGTAAGACCATGAGAAGCTTGTCTTGTTTTGACAACACCTCATTTATAAAATCTTGTTAGGACTAAACTTTCCCAAAGCTCCATATAAAGCCTATCACATACATATGAGAGGGAAAGGAGTAGAATATATAGGCTTGAGAGACAAGTGAGATGAGAGTTCATGAGCAATATACAAGATGATTTAAATTTGTGAATTTGGTTTAGCTTTTCTTTATCTCGTTCTTTATTTCAAAAAATTCTGAGATCTATTTAAAACTTTGTGAGCATGTTAATACTTGTGGGATAAGCTTAATAAGAATCTACCCTCCGTAGAGATGAAGGCTAGCACATTATGGAACTTTAACGAATTAAAATTTTGAGAGCATTATGTTTTCTCATGTGTAATCAAGTGCAAAGTTTAAACATTGTTTAGCAATGATGATATCCATCGAAGGCTTACTCGAGGACGAGCAAGGTTTAAGCATGGGGGAGATGTTGACGGTGAAAATCCGTCAACCTAGCCATGAGTTTACCTTCGGTGTTGGCATGAGTTTTATACCTTATCCATTGGTACTAACCCCCGTGGTATAACAAGTTCACGTGTGCATGTCGGTTTTGGAGTTTGATGTTTATGCATGGATTTAGTGTTGAATGCAAGACTTTCGGGATAAGTTCATCAAGCACCTCATGACAAGACCTTGAAGTCCTGAACAAGTCATGCAATGAAGCAAAATTAACTCCAAGAAGTCGGGGACTTGATCCGAGAAGACGACAGACTCCAGGGACCTGACCAGAAAAGTGCTGAATCTTGCAAGACAAGGAGTTGAGTCCAATTCGGAGAGAAACCGACGACATGGACCTACATGCAGAAGGGGGAAGCATCCGAGAAGCAAGGGAACCGACGTCGGGCAAAGGAGCCCACGGGGCCGGGCCTAAATGGGCCGGGCCGGCCGGCCCGGTCCGGTCGGCCCGGTGCCCATTTAGGGCCCAAACCCGTCCTCCTTTGCCCTAGCCGCCAATCGGGCTATTTATAGTCCCCCGACCGAGAGCCACGCAGAAGATTTCGTCTTCGGCCGCCGAGAAGAAGAGAAGAGAGGGACACCATCTAGGAGAGGAGAGGGTCGAGCTAGTTGACTAGGGTTCCCCTAGCCGACGTGGGAACCTTGCACGGAAGACCACGTCGGAGTTCCCGGAGCTAGAAGCAAGATCAAGGAAGGATCCCGGTGGTGATCTTGTGTATGTATCATTGTTATAGTTGAATTATCAAGTTGAATCTTTTCCTAGCGATCAAGTGTTTCCTCGAAGATTTCGTTTTTCGATCGGCTTTGCTTATTCCAATTCTATTCTCGAGATAGATTACATAGGGTGTTCTTGTAGCCGCGGTGGCTAGAGGTACATGCCGGATCTTCCGAAAGAATCTCGACTTGTCTTTTGACTCGCCCTAAGCTCCCCGCATGAATAGGGATACGTTGTGACAGAACGGGGGTCTCGAAAGGCGGATGTTTTCGGATTTGAACGGGAAACCACGATTTAAAGAGGCTTTTATTAAGATTCGATTTGCTACTTCTTCTCTTGCTTGGAACTTCAACAAAAGGCTTACCCCGATCCCTCTAGATCGGTTTATCTACCCAATCTTACTTTGTTTTCTCCGGTTTTTAGTAGATTAGATCTGTTTTGTGTCTTTTACTTAGATGCATTAGGTTCTTTATTGAAGATTGCAGTTATTTGGCTTTAATAGATTAAGTCTTGCGTCACACATTTGTTCCACGGATTCGATACCTTGGGATCACCACTCGAGGGAAGAAGGGTCCCTTGACTACGACGGGAGACTTGTACGCTTGCGAGTCACGCACGAACTTTGATACAATTATTAACCGTCAACAGCGGGGCGTACCCTCGAGCGAGGCGGAGCCTGCTCGAGGGAAGTGCTGCCCCTCGAACGGGGCGGAGCCCGCCCAAAGGGAGCACGCATCCTCGAACGGGGCGGAGCCTGTTCGAGGGGATCTCTAAGTGGGCCGTCCCGATGGGCCGTCAGAGTCCCTGTGGCGTGGGCCGTGTCCTGCATGGTTAGGCACCTGCATGGTTAGACTTAACGTGTTTTGGTTTCGTTGCGGGTTTTAAGTGAGGTTTTCCCCATTGTTTAAGGGGACCCCTAGGGCTGTCCCCGACACAACTTGAGGTTCAGATTCCATTTAGCTAATGGGGACAAATTTCTGGTGCAAATGCACTACAGGAGCTGATTTGTCATTTTGTCCAGACAGAACAAATTCGAACCTCAAATTATGCACATATTCTAAAGACATCATATCGATAATGCTCTGGAACGGGAGTCCGTACTCGCGTCCCGCTCCGGACGGGTGATCTGGCGACATGTAGAAAAATCAGACGGCGGGTCCCACCATTGTGGCAACCCGCCCAGAAAATACCGTACTATCGCCTAAACCAATCTGTCGGGGACAGCCCTAGGGGTCCCCTTAAACAACTGGGAAATCCTCACTTAAAACCCGCAACAAAACCAAAACACGCTAAGCCTAACCATGCAGGACACGGCCCGCGCCGCAGGGACCCCGACGGCCCATCAAGACGGCCCTCTTAGAGATCCCCTCGAGCTGGCCCCGCCTCGCTCGAGGACGCGTGCCCCCCTCGGGCGGGCTTCGCCCCGTCCGAGGGGTAGCACTTCCCTCGGGCGGGCTCCGCGTCGCTCGAGGGCTCGCTCCCCCTCGAGCAGGCTCCGCCTCGCTCGAGGGTATGTCCCGCCCTCGGCCGGGGTCCGCCACGCTCGAGGGCGCCCCTCACGCGTGCGCCGGCCCCCGTACATGGGCATTTAACGCCCTGACACCAGCGGGACGGCGCCATCATGCGCCCGGGGCTCGCGCCCCGGTGCCGCCGCACCAACTCCCCAGGGAGGAGCCCATCCCCATCACTGTGGGGAGGGACTGTGCAGCGCGGCCGGTGTCAGTCCCGTGACACCGTGCGCCTGCTCCAGTACGGCTAACACGCCGAGCCCTCGAAGGGGGGCCGGACGCACCCTCGATTCACTTTCTTGTGACCCTACAGGGTTAGGTGGAGGCGCTAGGCCGGTGGAACACCATCCCTGCCACTGTAGCGGCGTGGCCGCCATCCCCGCGCGTGCACGCGCACGCCGGGCCCTGTAGCAACCACTCCAGCACTGTGAAGCGCGTTGGGAAGGGACGCCGTTCTACCCACTCCTGTATTCCGTACGGGCCAATGTCAGCACCTCCCTCAAGACTATCAGAGGACATCGCCACCACCCGCCGCCCTTCTACCCTCGAACCGTCACTGTTCGGGTACGAGGTAGGCCATGATGGCCAGATCGCCGCGAGGATCGTCCGGACGGCCGCCCACTCTACAGCATAGCACGTCGCACTTCCTCACGTAGCTAGATAGCGCGGCGCGCATTGTAATCCGCTTCCCCCTTGATCTATAAAAGGGGGGCGAACCCCCCAGCCGCGGGGGACGGACACAGAGACATACATACACGCGGACAGGAGCTCACAACACACCGCGTACTCACTCTCCAATTCCCCCATAATATCTTCAGCCACTCCACCAGGGACTTGGAAGCCACGCTTCCTCTCCTGCCTTGCTTGTAGCAGCCCCACTACAGGCACCCCCGGTGCTAAGTAATATAGTGCCTCGAGCACGCCACTGCTGGACGTACGGCCCCCTCGGCCGGAACCAGGATAAAAACCCTGTGTCACTTATTGCTTAGCATCGACCATTGAGGGATAGACCTCGACGCTTTCTACTGGTTAGTGTCGGGACCATATTCCGCACCGACAGTTGGCGCCCACCGTGGGGCAAGCGAGCGCCTAAGGTCATTTCGTCAACTCCCTCCATGGTGATCCGCACTGAGTACCGTGGTACACGCATCGCATGGGTAGCTCGGACCCTCTCCCGGCGGGTTCGAAATCCGCTTCGGGGACCCGAACTTTCGTGCCACGGGGAACGGCTATCTCATGCGCCTCACCAACCGTGAGGAGCTCCCGCGCGCGCGCGGTGCCGGGTCCGCTCCGGCCCCCGCCGCACGCACGACCCCGCGCGCAAGCGCCCGCAGCACGGATGCCGCGGGTCCATCGACACCACGACGCCGTCGTCGCTCCTCGGGACCGCCGCTCGCGCCGGGCGCGGCCCGAGCGGCGGCGAGGCCGAGCGCGCCGCCACTCAATGCGGCGCGCCCACCGTCACGACCGCCACCACCCCGGCAGGACAGCGCACGGTCTCCGGACCGCGCATCCCCATCGGGCTGCGTGGCGCTACGTCGGCCTACAACGCCAACGTCAACACCACGATGCGCAGGGTTCCACCTGGCCGCCACGTCTTCGTCGCCAGGGATCCCGGCGCCTCAGCAGGGGACGAATCGTCCCTGGGCTCCGTCGACGCGTTGCCACCCGCCAACCGCCACGGGTACGCGGAGTGGGACTTCTCCGCGTGCCGGACCCGGGCTTGTGTACCGGCGTTTCCTAGACGCCGGCGGACCACTCGGTTCGGCTACTCCGACGACTCCAGCACCGGGAGTTACGATCCCGCGCGGGAGTGCTACGCCGTCATCACCAACGACCCGGCCAGTGCCGCCGGTGCGGCGGGCGCCGGAGACGGGGAAGTCACGCTTGCCCCAGGGATCTCCACGTGCCCGGCCGCGGGGCCAAGCGCTCCCCGCCGGGGCCGACGCCGACGCGCGGTTGGCCCAAGCCCGCGAGCTCGAGGCCAAGCTGGCGGAAGAATACCGAACGGTGCGACTGCTCCGCGCCTCAATGGCGGGGGGAGGCCTCCGCGCGCGGCGAACGCGCACGGGAGCCGGGCCGACAGTCCGCGACCGCATCAACACCGTCCCCAACGTCGACAACGCGGACGCGCCCCCGCGGGCGAGCCAAAAGCTCATCGCCGCCGCGACGCTGCTGCGGGCCATGCCGGCACCCTCGACCCCCGAGGCTCGAGACCTGCACCGCGAGGTGCAAACTCTCATCGAGCAAGCGGCCGTCCAGCAGGCCGAGAGCTCGGCCTCACGCATCCGCCAACAGGGGGGTGCGCGGGACGACGAAGCTGCGAGGGGAGGCGAACCCTCGGTGCACGCAGGGGGACCGGCGGGGCGACCCGCCGACCAAGGACGCACGCCGACCAAGGAGCGGCTCCTTGACGCACGCAGGCGCCCGGATGGTGACGCCCGCAACGTCATCAACGCCGGGCGCACCGGGCCAGGCGGACGCACGAGCTGCGAGGGGCTACCATCCTCGACGGGGTGGACGCTACGACAGCGGCGAGGACCGCTCCCCGACGCCGGAGCCCCCAGGCACCCGTGTGTTCAGCCGGGAGATCCGCGCGGGAGCGTTCCCCCAACGCTTCCGCCAACCCTCGACCATCGTCAAGTACAACGGGGAGACGAACCCCCGCGTGTGGCTTAACGACTACCGCTTAGCTTGTCAGCTGGGCGGAGCCACCAGTGACGAGGTCATCATCCGCAACTTGCCCCTGCATCTTGGCGACGCGGCCCGGACATGGCTCGAGCACTTGCCCGCTAGCCAGATCCACAACCGGGACGACTCCGGTCCGCACGTTCGTGGGCAACTTCCAGGGCACGTACGTGCGCCCCGGAAACTCGTGGGACCTGCGCTCCTGCACTCAGAAGCCCGGCGAGTCGCTGCGGGACTTCATACGGCGCTTCTCTAAGCGCTGCACCGAGCTCCCCGGCCGTGGCGCGAGCTTGAAATCGTGCACGCCTTCCTCGAGGGCACCACGTGCCGGGACCTCGTACGGGAGCTGGGACGCAGCCCGCCTGCGGACTCCAACGAACTATTCGACATCGCCACCAGCTTCGCCTCCGGGGAAGAGGCCGTGGGGGCAATCTTCGACGGCAAGAAGGGCAAGCGCTCGGAGGACGCGCCCGCGGAGGGCAGCAAGTCCAAGGAGCCCCACCGCAACGACAAGCGGGGCAAGAAGGGGAAGAAGTCGCGCCGCGAGGCGCGCGAGCAGGGGCGCGACGGCGGCAATGCCGAGGCCCTCGCTGTTGACCCGGCCGACGGGGCCCTCGACCGGCCCCTCGAGGCCCGGGGGTGTTCGACGACATGCTGAAAAAGCCATGTCCTTACCACAAGACCCCAGTGAACCACACCCTTGAGCAGTGCGATATGCTCAAGAAGTTCTACGGCCGTGCCGCCGCGAAGGAGGCAGAGGCCAAGAAAGACGGAGGCGATGGCGACGCAGGCGGCTTCCCCGCCGTCGAAAATGTGTTCCTCATCTTTGGGGGGCCAACCGTCGACATGTCGACCCGGCAGCGCAAGGAGCGGCACGAGGTCCTCGCCGCGAAGAGGGCACCTCCGTCCTTCCTCAATTGGTCGGAGGATGCCATCACATTCAGCCGGGAAGACCACCCGAACCGCGTCCCCAATCCAGGCCAGTACCCGCTGGTGGTCGACCCCATCATCGGGAACGCACGGTTCTCGAAGGTCCTCATGGACGGAGGCAGCAGCCTCAACATCCTCTACGCGCATACGTTGCGCCTGATGGGGATCGGGTTGGACCGGGACCGCGGCCCGGACGAAGCCGTTCCATGGCATTGCGCCGGCAAGCGGTGTCCGGCCCTCGGGCATCGACCGCCGCCTTGGTTTGGCACCCCGAAGAACTTCCGCAAGGAGACCCTCACCTTCGAAGTGGTGGGGTTCAAAGGGGCCTACCACGCAATACTTGGGCGACCCTGTTACGCCAAATTCATGGCGGTCCCCAATTATACCTACCTGAAGATGAAGATGCCGGGACCAAACGGCGTCATCACCGTCGGCTCATCGATCGAGCACGCATTCGACTGCGACGTCGAGTGCGTAGAACACGCAGAGGCACTAGCGCTGGATGAAGCGCTGGTGAACACGCTAGAGAAGATGGTCAACGAAGACCTCAACTCCGCCGCCAAGCACGCTGGCACCTTCGAGGCCGCGGAGCAGACCAAGGGGGTCCCCCTCGACCCCTCAGCCCCCGAGGGCAAGGCGTTGAGGGTCAGCTCCACCCTTGACCCCAAATAGGAAGTGGTGCTCGTCGACTTCCTCCGCGCCAACGCCGACATCTTCGCGTGGAGCCCCTCGGATATGCCAGGCATCCCGAGGGAAGTCGCCGAGCACTCCCTTGACATCCTGCCAAACGCCCGCGCCGTACAGCAGCGGTTGCGCCGCTTCGACGAGGAGCGGCGACGGGCAATCGGAGCGGAGCTGCGGAAGCTTCTCGAGGCCGGATTCATCAAGGAGGTGTTCCACCCAACGTGGCTAGCAAACCCCGTGCTTGTAAAGAAAAAGAATGGGAAGTGGCGGATGTGTGTAGACGACACTAGTCTTAATAAAGCATGTCCTAAAGTTCCTTTTCCTTTGCCGCGCATTGATCAAATTGTTGATTCAACGGCTGGGTGCGAATTGCTTTGCTTCCTTGATGCCTATTCCGGGTACCACCAAATAAAGATGAAAGAGTCCGACTAGCTCGCGACTTCGTTCATCACACCGTTCGGGACGTTCTGCTACGTCACGATCCCGTTTGGCCTCAGAAACGCGGGTGCAACATACCAGCGTTGCATGCAGCACGTTTTTGGGGATCACATCGGACGAACGGTCGAAGCATACGTGGACGACATCGTCGTGAAGACCAGGAAGGCGGACGACCTGGTTGGCGACCTCGCCGTCGCGTTCGGCTCCCGAAAAATGTGTCTTCGGAGTGCCGCGAGGCATGCTCCTGGGGTACATTGTCTCCCAGCGGAGAATCGAGGCCAACCCCGAAAAGGTTGCGGCCCTCGAACGAATGGGTCCGATCCGGGACCTCAAAGGGGTGCAGAAGGTGCTGGGGTACCTCGCCGCCTTGAGCCGCTTCATCTCGCGGCTCGGTGAGAAGGGCCTGCTGTCGGTGTTTTAGACCGGCAACCTACTACGGGGAGTACCCGAAGTAGATGAATGTGACTCGCCGAGATCGGTAACTCGAAGGAAGAGACACGTGGCACACAATTTAGACAGGTTCGGGCTGCGAGGTGCGTAATACCCTACGTCCTGTATGCTGCGTAGCTCTGGATTGATAGGGCACAATTACAGGATGGTGCAATAGTGCGCCGTGAGTTGAGATTGGATGAGGTGATCCTGAGATCGGTCTCTGCCTCGCCTTATATAGTCCGGGAGGCAGGGTTACAAGTCGGAGTAGGGAAGGAGTACTAGTCGAGTACGTCTAGGAGACCTCTACACAGCGCGGAACGTGTACAGAGTCCTAACCGAGTACTACTCCTGTGTTGTCCTTGTGCTCCACGCCTTCGGTGTGCCGTGTAGCGCAAGCCGGTAGTCCTGTGGGCCCACCGAGTAGTCGGTCCCGGCACCCACCGAGGTAGTGGGCCCAGAGAGGTCCATACGACAAGCCCCCGAGTACTTTGTAGTCGAGAAGGATAGCTTCAAGTAGTCTTGACGGCCTTAACAAGTAGTCCTCAAGCGTCCCCGAGTGCTACAAGTCAAAAGTCCTCAAGAGTAGTCGAAGCATCCCGAGGCTGGAATGTACTCCACCGATGTTTGAGCAATCTTGAAGTCTTCTCGAGTAGTCCCAAGCGTCCTTGAAATCGCCTTCGAAGGTCTTCAAAAATGCCCGCCTTGTCTTGAAGCCGGAGCCGTCAAGAAGATGCGATTTGCGTAACCGCAATCCACGCGGATTAGCCCCCGAGCCTCGAGCCGCGGTGCTCGGGGCCGAGGATCTATCCGAAGTCTTGGCGAGAAAATCCCGAAAAATCCGGAGAGAAAAAACCGAAGGACACGTGGCACGGAGCCCCCGAGCCTTGAGTCGAGTACTTCCTCTCGAATTGAAGGGTCTTCTTGGAGAATGTGTCCTGAGATGCTCTTGAGATTAGCCGCGTCCCAGGTAGTCGAGTAGAAGTAGCTGAGCCCCCGAGGTGAGGCGCGTCGACTAGTAGGATACGAAGAGTCACGCGCAGCCGCTGAGTCAGCCACGCGCGGACTTATCCGGCCGCCCGTTACGGAGGCGATTTGGCTTATAAATTCAAGCCGAAACCCTTAGGGTTTTCCACCCAAGTGAGCTGCAGTCATTTGCCACTTGAATCTTGAAGTAGATCTACTCCAGCGAGCGCCGCCGCCGTAGTAGATCCAAGCGCATCGCCACCCGAAAGCTGTAGGGTAGCCCCCGAGCGGATGCGAGTGAAGACTCCCTGTTCTTGGAGGATGAAGCCGTCCCCGTCGAAGACGTCGAAGGCCGGCGGGAAGAAGAGGAGCCATGCAGAGGCTGCTGCGGCCGGCACCGGAGCGGCACCGCCCACATCTCCACCGCGTGCTGATCCTAGCCGCGAGTGGAAAAAGTCGAAGGTGAAGACCGAAGACTTGCTGACCCTGTTGAACAGCGGGTTCATCAGGGAGAAGGAGATCGATATGTGGAGATCCGCCGCCGGAGACCCCTATCCGATGGAGAAAGCACAAGACGAGATCCCGATGTTCTCGCGCTTCGTGGAGCGCGGGCTTGCGCTCCCAGCGAGCGATTTCTTCAAAGGACTTCTCAGGTACTATGGCATCGAGTACCTCAACTTAAACCCCAACGGAATATTCCACACCTCTGTCTTCGTCCATTTCTGCGAAGCATTCTTGGGGATCAAGCCACATTGGGTTCTCTTCCGGAAATTCTTCCGCGTGAAGCCGCGACCCGCCGCCTCCAACCCCAGAATAGTCGGAGGGGCCGGGATCCAGCTGAGGGAAGATGCCGCTGAGCAGTACCTGGCGTACAAGCTCGTGGACTCCAACACGGACTGGAAGACGAGATGGTTCTACACCACGAACCACCATCCCGAGCTGCCGAAGCCGAGCGGACGGCAGCCCAAGCACCAAGAGTGGTGGAACACGGAACCCACCATGCAAGAGGGGATCCAGCTCCCGGAGTTGCCGGTACGCATCAAGACCCCCGCGGGATGCGGGACCGAGGGCCGAACATGTGGCCTTCGTTTCATGAAGCGCCGGATCCGCCCGCCGCCGCCGCGGGATACGATGGGCTTCGAGTACACCGGCGACGACGACACGTCGCGGATGCCGGGGGCGAAATTGAAGACAACGACATCGTCGAGAGGTTGTCGAGGATCTTCAAGGACATGCCGGAGTACACGGCGTGCCCTGTCGAGGAGTTCTCCGCCGCGCGCCCGCCCAACGAGGTAAGTAGTTGTACCCGCCTCGTCGAGTAATAGGCACTTGTAGCAGAGTTGCTGACGCCTTTGTGTCTGGTGCGCAGGATGATGTGAAGCGGTTTGTCTCCGAGCCGCAGCCACCACCGAGCGGAATTGAGATCCCAACGGTGGATAAGGTGAAGGAGCGCCGAGTAGTCGGAGGCGACGACGATCCCGTCATCGTGGAGGATACCTCCGATGACGAAGAAGACGAGGAGACGCTGCAGACCGCTTCCACCGCGGTCGAGGTTTAGCCGTCCGGGCTTGCCTCATGTGCCTCTCATCCAAGACCCTCCGGCTAGCCTGGAGGCTAGCCTTGCTGCGCCGCCGAGGAAGCCGCGCAACCCCGCCAAGAAGCGGGTAGCCAAGAAGATGAAGGTCTCAGAGACCACGCCTCCAGAGGTAAGTCATCTTGAGCAAAGTAGTCGAGTACCCAGTGATCGAGTACGGTGCTGACGAGTAGTCGTTCTTGTGTGCAGGAGAGGCCGCCAGCAGAGCCCGTGGAGGAGGGCGATGAGGGCGAATGGCCCACAGTGGGGGAACCGGCTGGAAGCCGAAGTCCAGCTCCCACTGTCGAAGAACTTCTGGCGCAGTTGGAGCGCCAGCCCCCTGCCCCAGAGAGGGAGCAGAGTACCCGCGACCGCCGCCGCTGAAGAGGTGGAAGCCGCAGGAGCGCAGAAAACGTCTGCGCCGGCCGCCGCCACCGTAGGGGAGGCGGTAGTCGAGGAGGCGCAAGAAGAAACGCCCGCCGAGGGTGGACTGGTTGACATCGCCAGCATCCTCGGTGCGCCGGCCGTGACTATCGTCCGGTCGAACTTGTAAGTATCACGCCTTCATGAGTGGTACTCATTGTAGTAGTCGATCTTGTCTGATGAACCTCTGTGGATACTTGTGCAGAAAATCCACCGACTTGAGCTGGGACGGAGAGGAGCCCACGGCAGCAGAGGCAGAAGAGGCCGCGCCGCCCGTCGAGGAACCCGCTCCAGAAGCCCAAGCCACGACCGAGCCCCCGGCTACCGAAGCGGCGCTGCCAGAGGCGGTCATAGTCGAAGGTGAGTACTCTTCCTGAAGCTGTAGAGCCCAAAAAGAGTAGTCGAGAATGCTGATGCGCGTGTTCCTTGGTGACAGGCGCTGAAGGGGGTGACATCCCTGCAGGGGTGCCCGTGCAAGAGTTGACACCAGAGGCCCCAGAGGCTGCAGTAGGAGCCCCCGAGCCCATGGGGGAAACCGTCGAGAAGTCCGCCGAGGAGGAGGCGGCTGCCACGTCGCCAGGGGTTGCCCCGGAGGTGGCGATCCGGCCTCCCGAGATCCAAGACGCGGAGCCTATCCGCTCGGCGCCAATGACCGGAGGCCACGCCGAGTAGCCGTGGCGGGATTGGAGCTCGCTTGCCGACGACCTCGTCGAGCCGGCGGTGTTGGCGCGCATCCGGGAGGCGATGCGACGAGCCGAACAAAGGATGAAGGTACGTAGCCGTTGCCTCCCGAGTAGTCAATCCTTTCGTTGAGTACTCGCTGACTCGAATTTGTCTTGTGCGGGACGTCGCGGAGCGATCCCGCGAGAAGTCCAATCCGCCGCAAGGCTATGGCGACACGGCATCGCGAGCCGAGGCCTTGGAGGAGCAGCTCATGAAGTCGAGGAAGCACGCGGCCGCCATGCGGCCGAAGCTTGACGCCGCCTTTCGCCAAGTATCACAACGATGTGATGGACTTGCAGGCGAAGAGCGACGAGCTGGTGCGGAAGAACAAAGGCCTCCGCAACAAGAATAAAGGTATGTCTCTTGACTTGTCGGGTACTTGTTGGGAGTCATCATGCTCTGACCCGTTGTTGTGTTCCGGTGCTGCAGAACTCGAAGGCCAGGTGGAGCGGCTGAAGGGCTCGGAGATCAGCATGAAGAATCTCTTCTACCGGGAGCAAGAAGCCCGCCAGGTACTTGAACTCGACTACAAGGAGCTGGCCTTCGAGTGCGAGAAGCACATGGAGTTGAGAATTGCATCTCGATCGGGATCTCGTCAACTCGCTACAAATCTTTGCGAAGTTGAACGAAGACCGCGAGGCGCTCCGGCCCCGTCGAAGGACCCGGAAGAGGCCGCCCTCCCGATCGCGAGGCTCCGGTGCCGCACCCGGCGGCCCCAAGATCGCTCCGCCGGCGGATCGACTTCGTGAGGCGCCAAGCCGGCCGGCCGCCTACGTCAAGCACATGGCCGGGTCGATCCCCGGCAGGGCCGGCCTTCATGAAGTCGTACTTCCCGAAGGCCCCGTGGAGGTAGTCGCCGGCGGAGTAGCCGCCAACCGCTCGGACGAGCAGTACGCAGAGTTGCTGGAGCAGATGGCTCCCATCGCGGAGCAGGTAGCCGATAAGTTGAATCTCCAGTAGCCCTGCATAGATAGCTAGTAGCCGTAGTTGTATAGGAAACAGTTGTAATGAACTTTTTCATATATCAATGAAATGAGATGTTCCATCAATGAGTACTCGTGACCGCGATCTCAGAGTGCGGAGTGCCCATCGTGGAGTAGGTGCGAGTAGTAGTACTCGGCTTAGTAGTCCCGTCGCAGGGAGTAGACAGTAAAGAAGTTGATGAACAATCAAACTTTATTACTGAAGAAGTACACCTGGGTGGCCAGGGCCGTAGTTACAAGTAGTCGCCTGGACCCGAAGGCCGCTTACAGCTGAGTAGTACTGGAGCGGGTAGCCGCTTACAGTGAGTGATCCGTAGGTAGCCGTGTAGGGCCGGATCGCGCATCCGTAGGTAGCCGTGCTGGGCTGGATCTTGGAGTGTGGTCTCTTGGTGGACCGCTGCTAGAGTCCTTGACGCTCGTCGCAGCCCAGGGTCCGTAGGTAGCCGCACGGGCTGGACCTGGAGAAGAGTAGTCCGGAGACTTGGAGCCAGGACCCGGGGGGTCGCATGCGGCAAGGGGGTGTTGATGTAGTCGTGTAGACTTGAACCCCGGAGTAGTCGAGTAGACTAGGCGTAGAATCGACAGAGCTGGTCGACGTTCCACGAGTTGTTGACTTCTTCGCCTTCAAGTGTTTGGAGGCGGTAGGAGCCTGGCCCGGTCACCTTAGCCACGGTGAAGGGCCCTTCCCAGGGGGAGCTGAGTTTGTGAAGTCCTTCCGTGTTCTGGATACGACGGAGGACAAGATCTCCAACGTTGAAGGAGCGTTCCTTGACGTTGCGATCGTGGTAGCGTCGGATACCCTCCAGGTACCTTGCTGATTGGACTAGGGCGGCACAGCGAGCTTCTTCGAGGCTGTCGATGTCAACTCGCCTGTTGTCTTCTGAGACGCCTTCGTCGTAGTGCTCCACTGCTGGCGAGTTCCATATGACATCCGCAGGGAGGATGGCTTCGGAGCCGTAGACCAGGAAGTACGGGGATTGCCCCGTTGGCTTGGATGGTTGAGTCCGCAGCCCCCAGAGTGCATTGGGTAGTTCCTTGATCCACTTGCCCCCTTTTGAGTTAGCAGCGTCGTGTAGCCGCTTCTTGAGGGCGTCGAGCACCATCCCGTTGGCGCGCTCGACTTGTCCGTTGGTGTCACACCCGGATTTAAGGACAAACCCGAATGCAAGAATACATGTGCGCCAGGATCAAGTTACACACATGCATCGACGCAGTGAATACCAAAACACAGTGTAAAAGCGTAAAGAGAGTATTAAACAGTTATTACATGACCGAATGTCTCGACTAAACAATCGTTCGAGTAGCTAACAGCGGAAAAGAAACACACGTAGAAGTCCTCCACGGTGCAGTACCGACCGGAGAACGGACGCCTAGAACCCATCAAACTCATCATTGTAGTCTTCAAAACGCCCATCCGAGCGACGGCGGGTAGTGTAGATGCAATACATAAACAACAAGCGTGAGCACATGTCGTACTCAGCAAGGAAAAAGTTCTATAACAACATGCAAGGCTTTATGGTGGAAGCTATTGGCTCAAAAGCAGGTCAGCATTTTAGTTGGTCGAGTTTTATTAAGCAACTGTTACTAGCAAGTGTAAGTATGTACCAAACCCAGATAATAAAATGCAATAGATCCATAAAATGTAATGCACAAGTTTAAAAGTTCCATCTTCCATAGAATTAATCATGTGAGGGTCCAGGCCGCTCTTGACCGTGAGCACGGCTAACTAGTTAGTTTTACACTCGCGGAGGTTGTACATCTTTACCCACAAGTCGCGTAAAAACCCAAAAGAGTTTTGGACCCAACCATGCGGTGTTTGCAAGGCACCATACCACACTTCCGAGGTGTGATTGCATAGGGACGCTACGAGGCCGTTACAAAGATCCCTGATGAAGGCCGCCCGCTAGGTTACCCGGTCGGTGCAACGTATAAAGCTCCCGACGAGTACCGTGTCTTAGCTAAGCCCACACCCGCGCCCGAGCAGTCCATACGTCACTACCCGCCCCCCCCCCAACCCTTATCGGGTAAAGCATACCTAACATCTAGTTCACTAATTAATAAGCCAAGACAGAGCCATATGTCTTGTGGTAGTATCGTTTTCCGGGTGGTTCTCCATGTTCCGATTAACAAAGTAAAGTGTTCTTGCATTACATGAAATGATAACATAAATAAAGCCATTTTAACAAGTGTTCATTAAACCATCCCAAAACCACATAAAGCGCTAGCATATGCTACCCAACATAAAGTAAACCCGGTTGATCAAGGCATAGGATAACAAAGCTAGTCGAACCTTAGCAATAGGACCCATCAATTTAATGCATAGCAATAATAAACAACAGTGTAATTAAAATGCATGTTGTAATAGGAATTTAACGGGAATGCAGCAAGGACTTGCCTTCTACCAGCACCGGAAACTGCTCAGGGTCTTGATACTCTTCAACAAAGAAATAAGTCCCCGAATTGCTCGTACGCTACGCTCCACACATCACATACAAGCAAGCAATGGAAATAAATAAGAAACAGTACACCAATCATCTCAAACAGTAACAAAAGCGACAGGAAACTATTCTACTCGTCGAGACGATCGCGTGGATATAAAGAACGCTGAAAACGGAGTTAAAACGACGAAGTTATGATTAAAACAAGTTTTAGGATTTATTTGCAAAGAATTTTAGGGCTAAGGGTTAAAACAGAAGAAAACAGGACTAAATCGTGAAGATTTTATAAGGTGGAAGGACCGGGTTGCAATTTTAGAAAAACCTAGGGCTTCTTAAGCAAAAACGCCACGGTCAAACAGGGTTGGACCGGCGGGGACGGATCCGGCCGTCGGATCGCGAACCGGCGGTGGGGATCTAATGCGGGCGCGGCTGGGGTTGACCGTTACGTCGCCGGTTTGACCGGCGGCGTGGCGCGACGGTGACCGCCGGATGAGGATCCGACGATCCAGGAGCCGCGCAAGCGAGGCGGGGGCCGGCGGCGAACGGCCGGCGGCGGGCGCGCGCGGCGCGCGCGCGCGGCGGCGAGCGGCGCGCGAGGCGACCAGGGGCCGGGGTGCCCCAACTTGCACGGGAAGCACACCGGGACGACGAGCGCGCGCGGGCGAACCCACGCACGGTCCTCACGGGCGGCGGCGATGAAGGACGACGGCGCCCGGCGAGGCACGGCGGCGGCGCACGACCGACCGGCGTCGGCGAAGGCGGTGGCGCGGCGCACCGGGGACCCAATCCGAAGAAGACCGGTGGACTCCTTACCCGACGGCGGAAGCACGGAGCAGAACACGGCGACCGAGCGGCGGCGGAACGGCGCGGGCTCGAGGCGACGGCGGACCGAGGCGGCGGCGGGCGCGGCGGCGGCTAGGTTTAGGGTTTGGTGCACGGGGGCTCGGGTAGGCGCGGCACCGGAGCGGCGCGCACTTAAACAGAGGCGGCGCGGGGCACCCGACACGCGGGCCCAAGGCGGCGGCGGCACGGACGCCGAGCCGGACCCCGGGCGCGCGCCCGAGTCGGGAGGCGGCGGAGGCGCGGGGAAGGGGACGCCGACGGGGGCGGGCCCCGCTTGTCGGGCCGTCGGCGGCGGCGCGCATCCGCGGTGGGCCGGCGCCGGGCCGCAAGGGGAAGCGGGGGCGGGCCGGCCGCCGCGGTGGTTTGGGTTTCTTTCTTCTTTTTTTTTCCTTTTTCTTTTTCAAATCCAAATCCTTGTTTCCAAACCAAATAAACTTCAAACAAACTCCGAATTCAAACCGAGATTTGAATCCAAAGCAACCAAAAACAATGCACCAAAGATGCATGCAACAGAAAACTCCTATATTTCATTAATTAATTAATAAAAATGATTAAATGCCTATAAAAGCACAACAACCTTATATTCCTTAAGCGAGATCGAGATGTTGCTAAGCCAATTTTAATTAAATTCAGAAGTTGAAATTTAGGGTGTTACAAATCCTACCCCCCTTAAGATGAATCTCGTCCTCGAGATTCGGATGGATCAAAGAGATGTGGATATTCTGCTTTCAACTCCTCTTCTCTCTCCCAAGTTGCCTCATCCTCTGCATGATTGCTCCACTGCACCTTGCACATTATAAAAGTCCGGTTTCTTGTAACCCGTGTCAATCTGTCCAGAATCTTAATAGGCCGTTCAGTGATGGTGAGATCCTCCTTTACATCCAACCCATCCATAGGCAATGGTTCCTTATCATGAGGCTTGAGACCTCTCTTTAACTGCGAGATATGGAACACATCATGCACATCTGCAAGCTGCGCTGGCAACTCAAGTCTGTAGGCTACCTCTCCCACTCGTTGCAAGATCTGGAAAGGTCCGATGTAGCGAGGAGACAACTTGCCCTTCACCTTAAACCTGCGCAAACCTCTGATAGGTGACACCTTCAGGTACACATAGTCACCCTCTTGGAAAGTTACATCTCTCCTCTTCCCGTCTGCATAACTTTTCTGCCTGGACTGAGCAACTCTCAAGTTCTCTCTGATGATCTGAACCTGCCTCTCTGCCTCCTTGATGATGTCTGTCCCAAACAACTGACTCTCACCTGTCTGACTCCAGTACAACGGCGTTCTGCACTTTCTCCCATACAATGCCTCAAAGGGTGCCATCTTCAGACTGGCTTGATAGCTGTTGTTGTAAGAAAACTCGGCATACGGCAAGCTCTTGTCCCAACTCTCACCATGTTTGAGGGCGCAAGCTCTCAACATGTCCTCTAGAATCTGATTTGTCCTTTCTGTCTGACCATCTGTCTGCGGGTGATAGGCTGAGCTGAAGTTCAACTTCGTATCCATAGACTCATGCGGTTTCTCCCGTAAACGTGACGTGAACCGGGTTCCTCCGTCGAAACTATCTTCTTAGGAACACCGTGCAAGCATACGATCCTGGTCATGTACAACTCTGCTAGCTTTGCCCCTGTATAAGTCGTACGCACCGGTATGAAGTGAGCAACCTTGGTCAAACGATCCATGATAACCCATATCGAATCATATCCATCACGAGTACGAGGCAACCCAACGATGAAATCCATGCCTATCTCTTCCCACTTCCACTCTGGCACCTTCAATGGTTGCAGCAATCCTGCTGGTCTCTGATGTTCAGCCTTGACCTTGTGGCACGTGTCACACAACGCAACGTGAGCGGCTACATCCCTCTTCATCCCATACCACCAATACCTCGCGCGCATCCCGATACATCTTTGTACCGCCCGGATGAATGGAGTAAGCCGAATCATGAGCCTCTCTCAAGATCGTCTTCCGGAGATCTCCCACATCGAGCACACGGATCCGATTCTTGAACCATATCGTTCCCCGATCATCCTCGGTGAAATCCGGGCCTTGCCCCTCTCCATGGTGTCCCCGATCTCCTTGATCTCCTCATCCTTTAGCCGTCCTTCACGAATCCGCTCGCTCTAAAGTAGACTCTACCTCCAAAGTGACTCCCTCGGTGTGAGCGACCATTCCCGCATTAAGTCTCTCGAACTCCTTCATCGGCTCGTCGAGCATCCGGAACGCCAAAGCTGGATTGGCCTGTCCCTTCCGACTCAAAGCATCTGCGACCAGATTAGCCTTCCCAGGATGATACTGTATGTCCAGATCGTAATCCTTGATCAGCTCCAACCATCGGCGTTGTCTCAGATTAAGATCCTTCTGAGTAAAGATGTACTTTAAGCTCTTGTGGTCTGTGTAGATCTGACACTTGGTCCCCATGATGTAATGTCTCCAAATCTTCAAAGCATGAACCACAGACCGCGGTTCCAGATCATGCGTAGGATAGTTCTGCTCATGCTTCCTCAACTGCCTTGATGCGTAAGCTATGACGTGTCCCTCCCGCATAAGAACACAACCCAAACCTTGCCTCGATGCATCACAAGTAGATATCAAAGCCCTTCTCGCAAGTCCGGCATCACAAGCACCGGAGCGGTCGTCAATCTCTCGCTTCAACTCCTCAAAACTCTCGCCGACGGGCATCGGTCCACTTGAACTCTCTATCCTTCTCCAGCAAGGTGGTGAGAGGCTTCACAATCTTAGAGAACCCCTCGATGAATCGTCGATAGTACCCTGCAAGTCCAAGGAAACTCCCCGATCTCCTTTCGTCCTCGGCGGTTCCCACTTCAACACATCTTCTACCTTAGCTGGATCAACTGCGATACCTCCATCTGTGATGATATGCCCCAGAAAAGAGACTTCCTTCAGCCAGAAATCACATTTGCTGAACTTGGCATACAACTGCTGCTCTCTCAACTTCTGCAAAACAAGCCTCAAATGCCCTGCATGATCCTCCTCAGTCTTAGAGTAAACCAGGATATCATCAATAAACACCACAACGAACTTATCCAAGTACTCCATAAACACCTTGTTCATCAGATACATAAAGTAGGCAGGTGCATTTGTCAACCCAAAGGACATAACAGGTGTACTCATACAGTCCATACCCGGTGGTGAATGCGATTTTAGGAATATCCGACCATCCGATCTTCATCGATGATAACCGAACGCAAATCAATCTTAGAGAACACCTTAGCACCTCTCATCTGATCAAACAAGTCTTCAATGCGAGGCAATGGATACTTATTCTTGATAGTGACCTCATTAAGCAATCGATAATCCACACACATCCTCTGAGTACCATCCTTCTTCTCAACAAAGATAACCGGTGCTCCCCAAGGTGATGAACTAGGACGGATAAACCCCTTTTCCAACAATTCATTAATCTGTTTCTTAAGTTCTATCAATTGTGTACTAGACATTCTATATGGACGTTTAGAAATAGGGGCGTACTGTGTAATAGATCAATAACAAATTCAACATCTCGGTCGGGTGGCATACCCGGCAACTCCTCCGGAAACACGTCCGGTACTCATTAACCACCCCGATATCCTCCAAAGCTCGCCATCCACCGCCGTACGGAACCTCCCGCATCTGACGGTGGATCAGCCACAAGTTCAATCTTTTCCCCGCTAGGACCAGTGAGGAGAACAGTCCGCTTAGCACACTGTATCGTTGCATCATGAGTACCCAACCAATCCATACCCAGTATGACATCAAGATCCTTCGATTCCAAAGACTATCAAGTTTGCCCAAAAATCGCTCCCATGATCTTTAGTCTAACATTAGGACACATGTATAAAGACCTCATATCCCCCCCGGTGATCTAACTAGCATGGTTTGTTTCATGGGACACATGGGTATGCTATGCTTTGCCACAAACTGAGCAGATATAAATGAATGGGACGCTCCGGAATCAAATAATACTGATGCGGGGATAGAGTTGACAAAGAACATACCAAGCACCACGTGTGGATTCTCCCCGAGCGGTCTCGGTACTCACGTGATTCACCCCCCGCGCGTGCCCCGATTCTCGCGGCCTCTTGTTGCTCGCGGAGTCCGGTTCCCGCTCCTCAACCGCCGCATCCGCCGATTCCGCACGGGGGTGCTCAGGGGGTGCCTCTTAGGACGGGCATTAGCATAATGCCCGACCTCTCCACACTTGAAACAAGTGTTGCCTCGCGGGAGTGTGTGGGGCGCCTGGCCTCACGGGTGTACCAATAGGAGTCATCGGACGATGCTGCGGGTACGCAGGGCGTGGAGTCTGCGGTCCAGGGCGCGGAAACTGCCGCGGAGTGCGCCGGAACCGCCGGAACCGCCGCGGCGATACCGACATCGCGTGCTGCTGGCCATAGCCTCCTGACGGTCCTCCTGGACGGAACGGGGCTCCCAGTGGTGAAGTAAAACGGGGGCGAGTGTGGCTCCCGGACTGCCCTGGAGTAGTAGCCTTCCTCTTCAACTCCCCCAACTCTCTGCGCATAGACTCCAGAACAATAGCCTTGTCAAGCAGCTGCTGGAAAGTCTGGAAGGTGTGTGACGTCAGCTGATAACGAAGCGGTCCAGCCAAACCCTCCAAGAAGCGCTCCGCTTCTTCGGATCATCCGCTACCTCCTCGGTGCATAGCGAGACAACTCAATGAACTCCGTCCCGATACTCGGCCACCGACATCCCTCCTCGCTTGAGAGAGAGGAACTCCTTCTTCTTAAGCCTCATGACCCCAACGAGAATATGATGGTTCCGGAAGCTCTCGGTGAACTCCTGCCAAGTGATGGTGTTGGGTGCGGCATGGGCGGTCGTGTAAGCATCCCACCAAGCACCCGCGGAACCCCGGAGTCGACCGGCAGCAAACAGAACCTTCTCTCCGTCATCGCACCGAGCCGTGGTGAGCATCTTGCCCACGGCCTTCGCCCAATCATCGGCGTCAAGTGGATCGCAGCATGTGTGAAAACCGGTGGACGATGGCTCATGAACTCCCGGTGCTGTTCATAGGCGCCGGCTGCTGTGGCGGTGGTGGTGGCGGATTGTTAGCTTGAGCCTGCAGATTGGCCACGGTGTCCGTCAAGTTCCGCGGCGCACCGCAGCCGATTCCCGAAAGAACCGCCGCATAGGATCCATGGGTGGCGGTGGAGGTGGAGGTGCACTTGCTCGAACTGTTGCCTCGACCTTGGCGAACCACTGGAGGCTGATCAACCCCTGATCCGGACCTGGTGTTTACCATCTGAGCGTTAGAAACACTGATTTAGATGATGATAACAATTGAAAAGCTGAAAAGATAATAATGCTGAATTCCAGAGTAAGACAGATTCTGATAGCTGTAAAGAAACCAAGATATCTCTCTGTTCCATTAACCAAAATTCACGAATTTTTGTGGAGATATGGTGTATGAAATTACTGAACTAACCCAACTGGTTTTGCCTCAATCGGAGGTCTACAACTCGAGATATAAAATAATGAAGACAGGTATGTCAGCAGGAATTGACAGATTTCTGTTAGCTCAATGTTTCGTCCATAACTCCCAGAATAATAATTGGATATAGATGAATTTTTGACAGAAAATCAGATATGAAATTTGTGAACTAACCCCACTGGTTTTACTTAATTTGGAGTTCTGTAGCTCGAGATAAAATTAAAACAGTACTGCTGTGTCAGGAAGTAACGCGAACAGATTCAGCACTACAATACTCCTTAAGATAGATAAAATATGATAGATAAAGAATTACGAAATTATAAGATAAAAGATAGGTGGAACAGAACTTAAACCCACTAAACAAATTCTATTACTAAACCAATGTCATTGTGGCATTAATCCACAACACATTGCAATCAACCAAAAATCCAAATCACAGATGTTCACAAACCAAGCATTCAAGCACACCACTATCTAACTCATCGTTCCAACGTGTCGTTTCTAACGCTTACGTACTCGATAACGTAGAAAGATAAAGACTTCTAACACCTAGCTCCTATGGCCAAATAATCCTGGTGCGGGACCCAAGTGAACCATAGCTTGTTCTTGCAGGTCTTGGCGACATGGCAGGCCAGTCCTCTCCATCAGCTTGCACCTCATCTTCATCCTCGCCTCGCGATCACCGCTTTGAGCCTCTTGATCTCTCTGCGGTCTTCTTCTTGCTGGTCACGGAGATCCTGAAGCTCCATGAGAGTGTCGTCCAAGTTGGTATTGAGAGCGGCTACGTGACCCACTTGCATGGCATAGCGTGCTCCCAGAGTTTCATTGGCCATTGGAATTTCACTGCCCACAGCTCCAGAGCGACGGCGGGGTAGATCTCCCCACACAGAGTTGGTGAGGTGATGAGCTTCCTCGTAGCACCAAGCGGATAGAGCCCTCCTAGCTGCATCATCTCTCCCGGCTGCGAAGGTAGCTCTGGTAGCTAGAGCTTGATGGACAACAACCTCGTACACTCCCCCATCCGGCGGGTTATCTTCCGGAGATGCGCACGGACACATCCCACTGGGTCGGGTAGCGAGGGTGAGTCCTCTTCAGTCCCACGTAGTCGATCGTCACGTTCGACCGAAGACGCCGGAAGAGCCTCCTCAACTTAGACGGAAAGCATGCATGCCCTCCATCGTGATGACAAATGACCACCTTCCACTTCTGCGGCGCGAGGTGATCCTCGCATCTCCATCTTCCGGGTCGAGTCTTCGTGTCCGAGGGGTCTTCCGGATCATCTCCTTGCTCGGCTCCTCGGACTCCTCCTCGGGCTCTTGCTCTTCCTCTCGACTCTTCGGGCTCATCATCCGATATCTCAATCACGGCGGGCGGGGAGCTTGCTGCGCGGCGCGAGCTTGCTCCACTTCCCTCTCCGAAGCTTCCCCGATGCTCCTCACTCGTCGGTTGAGTAGCAAGAGAAGTCCTGGTCCTCCCGGTACCTAGGAAAGCGGTAGGCACCCGAACGCGTGGTCTTCACCGACGAACCATCTAAGATAGATGAGACAAGTGCAGATTACTAAAAGAGACAAGATCCGACTTAGATAACAAAAGCAAATAAGGATAAGATTAAACCAAGGTTAGATGTAATAAAATAGAGTAAGCAAGCTAAGCTATGTGTGGCTTCTAATGTTATAAAATCCTTAATTTCCGACCAGTTCTAACTAGGCTAACGTCCTACGATCAACACGGCTCGGTACCACTTTGTCACACCGGATTTAAGGACAAACCCGAATGCAAGAATACATGTGCGCCAGGATCAAGTTACACACATGCATCGACGCGGTGAATACCAAAACACGGTTGTAAAAGCGTAAAGAGAGTATTAAAACGGTTATTACATGACCGAATGTCTCGACTAAACAATCGTTCGAGTAGCTAACGAGCGGAAAAGAAACACACGTAGAAGTCCTCCACGTACCGACCGGGAGAACGGACGCCTAGAACCCATCAAACTCATCATTGTAGTCTTCAAAACGCCCATCCGAGCAAAGCACGGGTAGTGTAGATGCAATACATAAACAACAAGCGTGAGCACATGTCGTACTCAGCAAGGAAAAAGTTCTATAACAACATGCAAGGCTTTATGGTGGAAGCTATTGGCTCAAAAGCGTGTCAAGCATTTTAGTTGGTCGAGTTTTATTAAGCAATCGTTACTAGCAAGTGTAAGTATGTACCAAACCCAGATAATAAAATGCAATAGATCCATAAAATGTAATGCACAAGTTTAAAAGTTCCATCTTCCATAGAATTAATCATGTGAGGGTCCAGCCGCTCTTGACCGTGAGCACGGCTAACTAGTTAGTTTTACACTGCGAGAGGTTGTACATCTTTACCCACAAGTCGCGTAAAAACCCAAAAGAGTTTTGGACCCAACCATGCGGTGTTTGCAAGGCACCATACCACACTTCCGAGGTGTGATTGCATAGGGACGCTACGAGGCCGTTACAAAGATCCCCGGATGAAGGCCGCCCGCTAGGTTACCCGGTCGGTGCAACGTATAAAGCTCCCGGACGAGTACCGTGTCTTAGCTAAGCCCACACCTCGCGCCCGAGCAGGTCCATACGTCACTACCCGCCGGCCCCCAACCCTTATCGGGTAAAGCATACCTAACATCTAGTTCACTAATTAATAAGCCAAGACAGAGCCATATGTCTTGTGGTAGTATCGTTTTCCGGGTGGTTCTCCATGTTCCGATTAACAAAGTAAAGTGTTCTTGCATTACATGAAATGATAACATAAATAAAGCCATTTTAACAAGTGTTCATTAAACCATCCCAAAACCACATAAAGCGCTAGCATATGCTACCCAACATAAAGTAAACCCGGTTGATCAAGGCATAGGATAACAAAGCTAGTCGAACCTTAGCAATAGGACCCATCAATTTAATGCATAGCAATAATAAACAACAAGTGTAATTAAAATGCATGTTGTAATAGGAATTTAACGGGAATGCAGCAAGGACTTGCCTTCTACCAGCACCGGAAACTGCTCGGGGTCTTGATACTCTTCAACGAGCGGCGAAGTCCCCGAATTGCTCGTACGCTACGCTCCACACATCACATACAAGCAAGCAATGGAAATAAATAAGAAACAGTACACCAATCATCTCAAACAGTAACAAAAGCGACAGGAAACTATTCTACTCGTCGAGACGATCGCGTGGATATAAAGAACGCCGAAAACGGAGTTAAAACGACGAAGTTATGATTAAAACAAGTTTTAGGATTTATTTGCAAAGAATTTTAGGGCTAAGGGTTAAAACGAAGAAAACGAGACTAAATCGTGAAGATTTTATAAGGTGGAAGGACCGGGTTGCAATTTTAGAAAAACCTAGGGCTTCTTAAGCAAAAACGCCACGGTCAAACAGGGGTTGGACCGGCGGGGACGGATCCGGCCGTCGGATCGCGAACCGGCGGTGGGGATCTAATGCGGGCGCGGGCCGGGGTTGGACCGTTACGTCGCCGGCTTGACCGGCGGCGTGGCGCGACGGTGACCGCCGGATGAGGATCCGACGATCCGGAGCCGCGCAAGCGAGGCGGCGGCGGCGAACGGCCCGGCGGCGAGGCGCGCGCGCGCGCGCGCGCGCGGCGGCGAGCGGCGCGCGCGAGGCGACTAGGGGCCGGGGTGCCCCAACTTGCACGGGAAGCACACCGGGACGACGAGCGCGCGCGGGCGAACCCACGCACGGTCCTCACGGGCGGCGGCGATGAAGGACGACGGCGCCGGCGAGGCACGGCGGCGGCGCACGACCGGCGTCGGCGAAGGCGGTGGCGCGGCGCACGGGGACCCAATCCGAAGAAGACCGGTGGACTCCTTACCCGACGGCGGAAGCACGAGCGAGAACACGGCGACCGAGCGGCGGCGGAACGGCGCGGGCTCGAGGCGACGGCGGACCGAGGCGGCGGCGGAGCGCGGCGGCGGCTAGGTTTAGGGTTTGGTGCACGGGGGCTCGGGGTAGGCGCGGCACCGAGCGGCGGCGCACTTAAATAGAGGCGGCGCGGGGCACCGGACACGCGGGCCCAAGGCGGCGGCACGGACGCCGAGCCGGGCTCCGGGCGCGCGCCGAGTCGGGAGGCGGCGGAGGCGCGGGGGAAGGGGACGCCGACAGGCGGGCCCCGCTTGTCGGCCGTCCGGCGGGCGCGCGCATCCGCGGTGGGCGGCGGCGCCAGGGCCGCAAGGGGAAGCAGGGCCGGCCGCCGGTGGTTTGGGTTTCTTTCTTCTTTTTTTTTCCTTTTTCTTTTTCAAATCCAAATCCTTGTTTCCAAACCAAATAAACTTCAAACAAACTCCGAATTCAAACCGAGATTTGAATCCAAAGAACCAAAAACAATGCACTGAAGATGCATGCAACAGAAAACTCCTATATTTCATTAATTAATTAATAAAAATGATTAAATGCCTATAAAAGCACAACAACCTTATATTCCTTAAGCGAGATCGAGATGTTGCTAAGCCAATTTTAATTAAATTCAGAAGTTGAAATTTAGGGTGTTACAGTTGGCCCGTGGATGGGCGACGGAGACGTATCTGACGTCGATTCCGCTGTTCTCGCAGTACTCCCAGAACTGGTGGTTGTTGAAGTTGGACCCCAGGTCTGTGATTATGCGGTGGGGTAGCCCGTAGCGGTGTACGAGTTCGTCCAGGAAGTCGAGTACTCTGTCAGCCTTGGGGCATGTAACCGGCTTGACCTCGATCCACTTGGTGAACTTGTCGATAGCCACCGTACCTCGTTGAATCCTCCCCGGCGTAGTTGGCGGTGGCCCAATCATGTCGAGCCCCCGCAGGCAAAGGGCCGGGTTGGCGGTATGGTGACTAGCTTGTAGGCGGGGACGTGTTGCCGCTTGGCGAAGAACCGACATCCTTGGCACCTTCGACGAGTTCTTCGGCATCGCCCGGGGCCGTGGGCCGTAGAAGGCTCGCCGAAGGCCTTGCCGACCGGCGTGCGGGAGGACGCGTGGTTGCCGCGGACACCCTTGTGGATCTCCTCCAAGATGTCCTTGCCTTCTTCGCGAGGGACGCATTTCATGAGTACTCCGGAAGATGCGCCTCGCTTGTAAAGCTTGTCGCCGACGAGGACGTAAGACTTGGCGCGGCGGACGAGTTGTTCGGCTGCGTTCTTGTCGGAGGGGACCTTCGCTCGGCGAGGTAGTCGATGAAGGGTTGCCTCCGGTCCACGTCGATCATCATGACCTCCCGCCCACTGGTTGGGTAGCCGGGACGATGGTCGGTGGCGCCGGCTCCGGGATGGATGGCGCGTGAAGCTCATGGACGAAAACGCCGCGCGGTACTTGGGCGCGGGTGGATCCGAGCTTCGAGAGGACGTCCGCCGCAACGTTGTTGTCGCGAACGATGTGGTGGAACTCGAGACCATAGAATTTGTTCTCGAGCTTGCGGACTTCTAGGCGATGGCGTCCATGTTCTCCTTGTTGCGGTCCCGGGACTTGTTGACTTGGTTGATGACCACCGCGGAGTCGCCGTAGACTAGTAGCCGCTTGATGCCAAGTGAAGCCGCGAGGCGGAGCCCGTGTAGGAGAGCTTCGTACTCGGCTTCGTTGTTTGAGACCTTCCGGAAGATCCGCGGGACGTACTTGAGTTGTTCGCCCGTTGGAGAGATCGGGGAGTACCCCCGCGCCGCGCCCTCGAGGTTGAGTGAGCCGTCGAAGTACATCACCCAATGCTCGGTCGCACGGTGGGAGTAGGTAGCCGGTTCTCCCGCCACTCGCCATGAAGTCGACTAGCGCTTGCGACTTGATGGCCGTGCGTGGCTTGAAGTCGATGGTGAGGGCGCCGAGCTCGACAACCCCATTTGGAGATCCTTCCGCGTGGCGTCCGGGTTCCTCGAGATGTCGCCGAGCGGGTAGTCGGTGACGACGGAGACCGAGTACTCCTGGAAGTAGTGTCGTAGCTTCCGCGAGGTGATGAGTAGAGCGTACAGAAGCTTCTGCACGGGCTGGTAGCGAGCCTTGGACTCTGATAGAACCTCGCTGACGAAGTAGACTGGGCGCTGGACCGGGTAGGCGTGGCCGTCTTCCTGCCGCTCGACAACGATGGCAGTACTGACCACATGAGTAGTCGCAGCGAGGTAGAGCAGTAGCTGCTCGCCCTTGTAGGGAGCCGTGAGGACCGGTGGCTTCGACAAGAAGTCCTTGAGCTGGGCAAGGGCTTGGTCCGCCTCTGCTGTCCACACGAACTTCTCGTGGTGCTTGAGTAGTTTGAAGAAGGGGAGACCCCATTCTCCTAGCTTCGAGATGAATCTGTTTAATGCCGCCATGCACCCCGTCAGCTTCTGGACGTCCTTGATGCTCGTGGGAGCTTTCATGCCGGTGATGGCGGAGATCTTCTCGGGGTTGGCTTCGATGCCGCGTTGGCTGATGATGAAGCCGAGTAGTTTGCCCGAAGGTACGCCGAAGACGCACTTGTTCGGGTTGAGCTTCCGCCGGTACTCGCGTAGCGATGCGAAGGTCTCTTCAAGGTCGTCGATGAGGGTACCGGAGTCCCCGGTTTTGACAACCACGTCATCCACGTAGGCCTCGACGTTCTTGTTGAGTTGCCGCTTGAAGCTGTGCCCGGATGGCCCGTTGGTAGGTAGCGCCGGCGTTCTTCAACCCGAAAGACATGGTCGTGTAGCAAGCACGCGCCAAACGGGGTGATGAACGCGGTCTTCTCCTCGGTCTTCCTCCTTGATTGCGATCCGGTGGTACCCGGAGTAGCAGTCGAGGAAGCAGAGCAGTCGCAGCCCGCCGTGGAGTCGATGACTTGATCAATCCGTGGCAACCCGAAGGGGTCCTTGGGGCAGTGCTTGTTGAGGTCGGTGTAGTCGACGCACATCCTCCACTCGTTCGAGTTCTTCTTGCGGACGAGGACGGGGTTGGCGAGCCACTCAGGATGGAAGACTTCTCTGATGAAGCCAGCAGCGAGTAGCTTGGCGAGCTCCTTCTTGATGGCGTCCCGTCTGTCGTCGGCGAAGCGTCGGAGGTGTTGTCGCTTGGGGGTAGCCTTTGGGTCGACGTTGAGGCAGTGCTCGATCAGCTCCCCGGGCACTCCGGCATGTCCGTCGGCTTCCACGCGAAGATGTCGCGGTTAGCCCGAAGGAAGCTGATGAGCGCGTCTTCCTATTTGGGGTCGAGGCCGGCCCCGATGGTGGTGGTCTTGGTGGGGTCGCCCGTTCCGAGGTCGACCGGCTTGACGAGCACCTCCTCGGGTGGCCGAGGCTTGTTGGCGGCCGTCGGACTTCTGCGGGATGTCGAGTTCACTTGTGGCAAGCTTCTTCGACGCGGCGTAGACCTCCATCATTGGGGTGGGTACTTGATTTGTTGAAGCGATCACCACGGCCTCCGTATCGCGGTCGTGAGAGATCTTCAAGTCCCCTTGGAGGGAGAGTACGCCGACCTGGACTTGGCATTTTGAGTACCAAGTACGTGTAGTGGGGCACCGCCATGAACTTGGCGATGGCCGGTCTGCCGAGAATGGCATGGTAGGAAGTCTCGATATCCGCGACCTCGAACTTGATGTACTCGGTGCGGTAGTTGTCGCGAGACGCCCCGAAGGTAATCGGCGCACCACCGAGCCCGGTGGGATAGCCGCGTTGCTCGGGACGATGCCGTAGAAAGGCATGCGTTGCTCTTGTCGAGCATGGGGGTGACGTCAAGGTTCATCTTCTTCGAGTCTTGGTGAAGAGGACGTTGAGCCCGCTTCCGCCGTCGATGAGCACCTTGTTGAGCTTAGAGCCCGCCATCGTTGGTTTCGGGACGAGAGGGAAGCGTCCTGGTTCGGAGAAGCGGGTCCATTGGTCCGCGCGGGAGAAGGTGATGGGTGTCTCTCGACCACCCGAGAGGGGTCATAACCGCCGGTTCAATGGACATCACTTCACGGCGAGTAGCCTTCTGCTCCCGCCTGCAGGGTAGTCCGCCGAAGAGGACGTTGACGGTCTTCTCGGGTTCTTGGAAGTCGTCGCCGTCCTTCTTCTTGTTCTTCTGATCATGAGGGTGCGGTGGCTCCGGTGTATCCTTGAGTGCATGCCTGAGCTGGTAGCACTGCTCGGTAGTGTGGTTGCCGTTTGGATGCCACGGGCACTTCTCCTTCAGCAGGTCTTTGAACCCGCCGGAATTCTTCTTCGAGTTCCCTTTCGGAGGACGCTGGATAGCCGCGACGGTATTGTCTGGCTTGCGCTTGCGGTTGGAACCCGAGAAGTTGTTGTTGTTGTTGTTGTTGTTGTTGCGGCCGCCTTGGTTTGGATTGCTGCTGCTGCCGCCACCTTGATTCTACTTGGACTTGCCGCGGATGGCGTCGTACTTGGCGTTGGCCTTGTCCTCTTCGTCCGCCCAGGACGTGATCATGTCCTTGAGGTGGGGAATGGACTTGGGGCGGCGTCGGCCGAAGTCTTCGAAGGTGCGGCGATGGTAGAGCCCGTCCTGGAAGAGGTCGATGACCTCCTTGTCGGTGACGTCCACGACGGTAGCGCGCGTATCGAAAAAGCGGCGCATGTACTTGCGGAGGGTCTCGCCTTGTTCCTGCTTGATCATGGCAAGGTCCATGCGAGTACCCGAACGGCCCATGGCGCCGCGAAGTTGCTTGTGAACCGTTCCTTCGGTCGGTCCCACTTGTCGATTGAGTGCTTGTCCGGCGACTCGAGCCACGTGAGTGGGGCTTGGTCCGGCAGAAGGGGAAGTAGAGGCACTTGGTATCGCCGTTGCCGCCGCCGTTCTCGATGGAGAGAGCGTAGCATCGGAGCCACCGGATGGGATCCGCTCGCGTCGTATTTGGTGATCCCCAAAGGCTTGAACTTGTCGGGGAGGAGCAAGGTTGCGAAGCGGGGTGAGAAGGGCGGGGAAGCCGTCGCCTTCGGCGGCGGTCGTCGACTTCTCTCGCCGCAACTCTTCGATTCTCTCGGCGAGCATCGTACCCGCCGTGGAGAGGCGCCGGAGGCGTGGCGTTTGCGTGGCCGCGGCCGCCGCGACCGCCGCCGCCTCCCGGCTTTCTTGTTGGCCCCGTGGTTGGAGCCGCCGCCGCCCGTCGGGGTCGTTGCCGCCGCCACCGGCCGGAGCACGGTGGGGGACGACTTCTCGGTTGACGTTGTCCTGTCGTGAGGGTCCGCCGGCAGTGGAGCGTCGACGGTTTGGTTCAGCTGGGATGTCGCCCCGAGTACGGTTAGGACCGGGGTCAACACTGCGACTAGTAGCTTCGTTGTCGCGATGCTTGGCCGGGGAGAGGTTGGGCGACTCTCTTGTCGACCCGCGTGAAGTATGCTTCTTCGGCCGAGCTTGGCGATGACCTCTCCCGGCCCGTATGCCCCGAGCCCGACGTGCGATCGTTGTAATCGACATGAGGCATTGCTCGAGAGTGGTGTGGACTGCGCTCTCAACCGGCCGAGAGCTTCCGCAAGGTTGCGGATGGGGAGGTTGTCTCCCCGAGCCGCCGGCGTCGTTCGTTGCGCTTCTGTTACGTTCGCGCGCCGGCGTCCTCGTTGGCGTCGGTCTCGTCGCGGGGGGCATCGACGGACAGCTCGTCTGCGGAGATGTCCTCCAGGTACTTGTCTGCGGCCGTGCCTGAGGTTCCCGGGGTGTCGCCGGCAGCCATGAAGACTTGACGATCAGGGGTACCCAAGCTTGGCTCAGAAGGTGCCACCTCAGTTGGTGTGCTTGAGTCAGCTTGGGCTAGTGGTGTTCCCTCTGGAACGGTAGTGAGTCGATGTAGGCGACGTAGCGTGAGTCCTCCTTTGTCGGCTCAGCGGGCTTGAGGTCCGGCCGATGACGTATCTTCCGCCGGCGTCGATCTTATAACCGCCCCGCAGGGCCGGCCCCGACAAGGGAAGCTCGGGAGGGGTCGTCTTCGGACTCGGGCTCCTCGTGTCCGACCCGAAGTCGAACTCGTAGTCCGGGTTCGAGTAGAACTCGGAGAGAGGGCTGGAGTCCGAGACGCGGTTGGAGACGGCGTCGGAGTCCGAGTTGTACTCGGTTACGGGCTCCTTGCCGGCCCGGCGTGGTGTAGAGGCCTCCGTGCGGGCCCGGCGAGGGCCACGCGCGGAGCGCTGGCGTGGAGAGGGGACCGCCTGCGATGGCTGAGGAGCCGGCTCGCATGCGATGGCCCATGGCGACGTCGGGTTCGAGTTGGAGACGGACTCGAGCTCGAAGTCAGCGTGGAGGTTGGAGAGCGAAATTTTGCCGAACTTGCCGGCGAGCTTGCCCGTGACAACTTCGGGGAAGCGTCACAAGGCCTCGTCCTCGAGCTCGGGTTGCATGATCAAGCGGCGCCGGAAGGAACCCGCGCCATCGGCGGTGCGGACCTGGGCGCCGAAGACGAAGGTGTCGCCGCGGTTGAAGGCGACGGTTGGCTTGATGTGAACGGAAGCCGTCGAGTTCGCCATGTGATCTCGAGCGAGAGCCCCTACCCGGGCGCGCCACTGTCGGTGTTTTAGATCGGCAACCTACTACGGGGAGTACCCGAAGTAGATGAATGTGACTCGCCGAGATCGGTAACTCGAAGGAAGAGACACGTGGCACACAATTTAGACAAAGTTCGGGTCGCGAGGTGCGTAATACCCTACGTCCCGTATGCGTAGCTCGGGATTGATAGGGCACAATTACGGGATGGTGCAATAGTGCGCCGTGAGTTGAGATTGGATGAGGTGATCCCGAGATCGGTCCCCGCCTCGCCTTATATAGTCGGGAGGCGGGGGTTACAAGTCGGAGTAGGGAAGGAGTACTAGTCGAGTACGTCTAGGAGACCTCTACACAGCGCGGAACGTGTACAGAGTCCTAACCGAGTACTACTCCTGTGTTGTCCTTGTGCTCCACGCCTTCAGGTGCCGTGTAGCGCAAGCCGGGTAGTCCCAGGGGCCCACCGAGTAGTCGGTCCTGGCACCCACCGAGGTAGTGGGCCCAGGGAGGTCCATACGACACCTGCCCCTCTATCGCCTCCTCAAGAAGCACGAGCGCTTCTCCTGGACCACCGAGGCCCAGGATGCGCTCGACAAGCTAAAGGCGTCCCTAACGCATGCCCCGATCCTCACGCCGCCGCAAGACGGCGAACCCCTGCAGCTCTACGTGGCCGCAACCACCCAGGTGGTCAGCGCCGTGATTGTCGTGGAACGCATGGAGGAAGGGCATGCCTTGCCTGTGTAGCGGCCGGTCTACTACATCAGCGAGGTCCTGTCAGACACGAAGGCACGCTACCCCCAGGTCCAGAAGTTGCTGTACGCGGTGGTTCTTGCGCGACGCAAACTCCGCCACTACTTCGAGGCCCACCCCGTCACGGTGGTTTCCTCCTTCCCACTGGGAGAGATCATCCGCAACCCCGACGCCGCGGGAAGGATCGCCAAGTGGTCTGTAGAGCTGATGGGCAAGACGCTTGCCTACGCCCCGCGCAAGGCTGTCAAATCCTAGATTTTGGCTGATTTCGTCGCTGAGTGGACGGATACGCAGCTACCGCTGCCACAGATCCAAGCGGAGTGCTGGACTCTGTTCTTCGACGGCTCGGTAATGAAAACAGGGGCGGGCGCGGGCCTGCTCTTCGTGTCGCCCCTCGGGGAACACATGCGGTACGCGGTGCGCCTCCACTTCCCCGCGTCCAACAATATGGCTGAGTACGAGGCCCTCCTCTGCGGCCTCAAAATCGCCATCGAGTTAGGCGTCAAGCGCCTCGACGTGCGGGGCGACTCGCAGCTCGTGATCGATCAAGTCATGAAGAACGCGAGCTGCCACGACGACAAGATGGAGGCCTACTGCAAAGCCGTGCGAACCCTCGAGGACAAGTTCTACGGCATCGAGCTCAACCATGTGCCCCGCCGGTACAACGAGGAGGCGGACGAGCTCGCCAAAATCGCGTCCGGGCGGGTCACCGTCCCCCCGAACATTTTCGCGCGCGGCATCGCTCAACCCTCGGTCGTCTTCGAGCCCTACCCCTCGAGTCACAATGAACCCTCGGGGGCTCCCTCAAATCCAGCGGGTGCGGAACCCATGGACGAGGACCCCTCGAACGAGGCGTACGCGCTCTCCCTTCTCGAGGGGTACGGCTCCCACGAGGCCGACGTAATGGACATCGAGCCGGCTCCTGTCCAAGCGGATTGGCGGGAAAAATACATCGCCTGGGTCGCTCGAGGGGGAACTCCCCGCGGACCGGCCGCGGCCGGCGCATCGCCGGGGATGGCCAAATCTTTTGCCCTCGTCGACGGCGAGCCGCACAAGCGCGCGCCTCCCGCATCCTACGGCGGTGCGTACCCATTCCCGAGGGGCGCGAGCTCCTACGGGACATCCATGCGGGGATCTGTGGCCACCACGCCGCGCCCCGCACCCTCGTCGGCAACGCGTTCCGCCGGGGCTTTATCGGCCCACCGCGGTCGCGGACGCCAGCGAAATCATGCGCACCTGCGAAGGGTGCCAGTTCTATGCCCGCAAGTCCAACTTGCCCGCCCATGCCCTGCAAACCATCCCCGTGACATGGCCATTCGCCGTGTGGGGGCTGGACATCGTCGGGCCCCTGCGGAAGGCGCCCCGGGGCTTCACCCACTTGTTGGTCGCGATCGACAAGTTCTCCAAGTGGGTAGAGGTGCGCCCCATCACGAACCTAAGGGCGAGAGCGGCAGTAACATTCTTCACCGACATCGTCTACCGCTTTGGAGTGCCAAACTCCATCATCACCGACAATGGGTCCCGGTTCACGGCAAGAAGTTCTTGGAGTTCTCGTGACAAATTCCACATCCGAGTGGATTGGGCGGTCGTGGCACACCCACAAACCAACGGCCAAGTAGAGCGTGCCAACGGCATGATCTTACAAGGCCTAAAGCCTAGAATTTTCGATCAGCTGAACAAATCTGGACGGAAATGGCTCCAAGAGTTACCAGCGGTTGTGTGGAGCCTAAGGACCACCCCGAGCAGAGCCACTGGGTTCACCCCGTTTTTCTTAGTCCACGGCGCGGAGGCCGTCCTCCTCACGGACTTAGAATACGGATCGCCCAAGGTTCGAGGCTACGACGAAGAGGCCAACCAGCGAGCCCGCGAGGACTCGCTGGATCAGTTGGACGAGGCACGCCTCGTGGCCCTGATGCATTCCGCGAGGTACCAGCAGTCCCTCAGGCGCTACCAAGCACGCAAGATACGCCGGCGGGATTTCAGCGAAGGGGATCTGGTCCTAAGGCTACGTCAAGACAACCGAGGGTGCCACAAGCTGTCACCCCCATGGGAGGGACCCTACGTCGTGGTGAAGGTACTCAAGCCCGCACGTACAAGCCGGCCAACGAGGACGAAGGAAGAGCTCACCAACGCTTGGAACATCTAACGGCCTACGTCGTTTCTACCCCTAGCTAGGATTCCCAAGCACTTTTTCTGTTGTAAAAATCACACGGCCAACGCCCCGAGTTGGTTGCAACTATGTAAAAGCTTCAAGTTTAATAAAAAGGGCAACTCGGCTTTCCCCTGAAACCCAAGTTACCCTCGGGGGGGGGGGGTTCGCGGGGGGCACCCCCCCAAATGGTCCCATTTTTTTGCGCAAAAACGAAATAACTCACACGCGCTAAGTTTGTTTCCTACTTCAACCTCGAGCAACGATTCGAACAGGGCGCAGGCGGCCTAGCGGAAGGAGAGTGCGAGCCAGAGATAGCCTACGCCGCGTGGATATGGCCCTTCTCTCTCGCCTCCAACCCAGCAGGCCCCCCGCGAAAATCGAACTCCCCTAACTAGAATCTACTCAGGAAGAAGGAGAAACAAAAAGCGTGATAGAAAAATGACTTCATTACAGCAAAAGTTTATGTCCAAGAACAGCTTGTCCATTTACAAAAGGCCACGAGGCCAGAGTACTGATACACATCAAAATGGGCCAAGTGCCCAACTGCTTTCAGGCGGAAGGAGCGGCAGCGTCAGCGGCGTCCGGGAAGAGGAACTCCTCGAAGGCTTCGGCGAGCGACCCGGCGGCGTCAGCGGCGAGCGCATCCACACGCTCCATCGCCACCTCGTCCTCGACACCCTCGGGAACGATGTAGCCCTCCGCGCCGCCTCGAAGTTGACCTCGTAGTGAGACCGCACCACTCCGAGGGCCTCTCGGACGCCCCGGATGCGGCGCCGGCGCATCCGCTCGGTGACGTGACCGCCAAGGGCACGCGAGCGGCGGCCGCCGAGCGGCCGCCCGTGCTTCGCCCTCCTCCACGGCGCGGCGGTCTCGAGGGCCGCGCCACGCAGCTCCCCTGCAGCCTCCGCTTGGAGGAGTTGTAGGAAGCTCCGCAGCCGCCTCGGCCCCGCTCGCCCACATGCCCCGGGGGCGGTGCGCAAGCCCCGGAAACGCCAAGGCAAGAAAGAAATCGAGAAAGGGGAAACGCGAGCCCTCCAACGAAAAACCAACAAGGCAAGAGTCAAACGACGGCTCACCTTCAACTTGCTTCCTCTCCGTCTCGAAGTCGCGGCGCACGGCCTCGACCGCCGCCCCGAGGCGCTTGACGGTCTCACCTTGCCCCCGGAGGGACGAGCTCCCCGATTGGCGTTGGTGATGCTGAGCATAATCACCTCGCCCTCGGCCTTGGAGAGCTTGTCGTCCCGCTCCGCCGAAGACTTCTGCGCCGCCTCGCGAGCGATGCGCTCTTGCTCTAGCGCCGTCCGGGCGTCGACGAGGGCGGCTCGCTCCCGCCGGAGCCGCCCTCGGCCCCTTGGCGGGCGGTGCGCTCTTGCAGGAGCTGCTCCTCGGCCGGCGACGAGGGCCGCGGCCTTGGCGTCGAGGGCAACCTTCAAATCGTCGGCCTCCTTGGCCCGTGCTCCAGCCCGCGCGCCCGCTCCTCGGCCCGGCGCCGCCGCGCTTGCGCCCCCTCGAGCGACGTGCGGAGCTCCCGGTTCTCACCGCGGACGTTGGCCACCTCCGCCTCCCAGTTGGCGGCCAGCGTCCGCGTCTTCTCCAAGTCCGAGCGCGCGCCGCCACGCAGCCTCATCACGATCGATGAGGGCCGTGCAGACCCGCTCGAGGCTCGAGCGGCGCGGCGGGTCTGCCTCGAGCTCTCGGGGAGCTCGTCGCGCCACGCCATGGCCCGTACGCCGGCCCACCGTCCGGCGTCTCTGAGGGCGTCAGCAAGCGCGTCGAAAGCGCTGCACCGCTCACGGAGCTGGTGGACCTCGGCGTTCACCCGGTCGAAGGCGTCGTACTTGTCGTGGGCGCGGCGCTCGAGCTCCTGGCACCCACAAATCAAAACCCGTGAGCGCTACGACACGGAGACAGCACGCAAAAGCGAGAGATGGAAGAAAAAACAAGCAACCACGACCTACCTGGAAGACACGCCACGCAGGGCCGCCATGGACCTGCAGCGCTTCGTTCAGCGCGCGGTTGAGCGTGGCGCCGTGGCTCCGGAGCTCGCCCCAGAGCTCCTGCTCCCCCCAGGCGTCAGCAAACGCAGGGGGATCGTCGACGGCCCCCTCCACCCTCGGGCGGGGTGGCGGCGCGGGAGGACGAGGCCTCGGCACCGTGTCCTCGGTCCCCCGCCACCATGTGCCCCTCGTGCCGCCTCACGAGGGCCCCCCTCCCCGGGGCTCGGGGGAGCGTGTGGGGAAGCTACCCCACCGATCCCACCCGGGCGGCGGGGGAGTCGTCATCCGGGACCTCCACCACCTCCGCCGGGAACCGCCGGTGGGGCACCCGCCCTTGCGCGCGCCTTCACCGGCGCCTCCCCCGCGCCTCCGTGGCCGCGGGCGCCGACGCGGCGCCATGGCCACCACCCTCCGGCCGCCCCCGCAACCACGGGCGCCGCCATGGGTTGCACCCGCTCCGCCTCCTCCGCGGCTGGCGCCACGGGCCGCACCTCCACCGCAACGCGGCCCGCCGCAGCCGCACCTCCGCCACGGCCGGCACGCGCCCCTCCTCGGCCGACGCGCCGGCCGCGCCGCGGCGGGCCGATCTCGCCGCCGAGGGCCTCGAAGCCTCAGCCGGGCTTTGCGAACTCTCGTCCGCCGCCGCCATGCTTGTCCCCGCCCGTGACGCCCTCGACGAGCGCCGCCGGGTGGGGATGGACGCGTCCGTCCTCAGCACCTTGGCCGGTGCGAGAGGAGGCACAGTTGGCACCACCCTGCGCAGGCACAAACGAAAAATTAGAATGCTTGGTCATCACAAAACCAAGCCAAGCGAAAAGGCGAGCTCCTTACCTCGAAGAGGAGAAGGCACGCTTCCTTTTCCTCGAAGCCTCAGCGGACGAGGCCGGCGCGGCTGGCATGCCCGCCGCCGCGCCTCCCCCGACGGCACCGCCGCGCGCGCGGCGCACCCGCCCCCGCGCACGGGCACGCCCGACGCCGCGCCTCCCGAAGGCGCCCCCGCGCGCAGCACGCCGGCCGTGGCACCTCCCGACGACGCCGCCACGCGCGCACGCACGCTCGCCGCCGCGCGTGCACGCTGACGCGCGCACGGGCGCGCCGGCCGCGCGCGCGCGCGCGCGCGCGCGCGCGCGGCGCCGCGCGCGCGCGCGCGCCCCGATGTCGATTGCCGGCGGCGGGCGCCGTTGCGCCCGCCCCCGGGCGATGCCGCCCTTGCCGCCGGCGCCGGTTCGGCGACGGGGCGCGGTCGCCACCCATCGAGAGGGGCCCTCCCCCTCGGCCTCTTCCTCTTCGTCCTCCTCCGAGGACGAGTACTCCTCGGTCCCCGGGGAGGAGAGCCCCGGCTCTTTGCGCCGCCGGTACTCCGCGGCCCGCCGGTCGCCGCGCGCTTGATGTCGCCTCGCGCGCGCTCCCTCCGCGCGCCGCCGCCCCCCCTCGCTCCGGCCGCGCCGCCGCCGGCCGAGCGCGCGGGGTCGGGGGTGGGAGGAACGGACTTTGAAGCGGTAAAGCTCACCGACCGCATACGGGAACATCAAGGACGCGTCGGGGAGCGGAAGCAACACCAAGAATTGAAACAAAATCAAGAATCAAACTCACCGGCGGGCCGGTGGGGAGCATCTCGAGGTCCCACGGGGGTCGGTCCGGATGCATCGGCATCCGGTGTCGACGGCGCTCCGCGCCGGGTGAGCGCATATGGCCGCTCGAGGGGCGTCGGGAGCATCCGCGACCTCGCCAGATCGACGGGGTTGGCCGCCTCTGTCATCTCAAAGATACAGAGCGGCCTCTCCATCAGGGGCACGACCCGCCGGTGATGGAGGAAGGCGAGGACGCCCATCGCGGTCGCCCCCGCGCGCCGGGGCTCGCGGGCGGCCAAGACCGACTCTTGCCGCCTCTGGTGTTGGGGCGTGGACACCCCGTAGCCCCAAGAGCTGGGCTTCTCCGTGAACACCCGACCGGTGTAGGGGGAGGCCGGGCTCGGCGTTGCGCAAGTAGAACCATCCCCGCTCCCAGCCGGCGTTGTTCGTCGTCATGGTGCAGGGGATGTAGACGTTCTTGAATTGCCCCCGCAGGGCAAGCGACATCCCGCCGGCGCGCACGCGCGCGGGTCCTCGGCTCCGTCATGGGCTGCGTGAAGAGCTCCGCACGAAAAAGGTGTACCCAGAGCTCCCAATTGACTGGGATCCCCAGGTACCCTTCGCAGACACCCACGAACGTGGCCGCCTGCGAAATCGCGTTGGGCGCGAAGTTGTGCAACTCCACTTCGTAGTAGTGGCACATCGCCCGCATGAAGCGGCTCGCCGGCGCGTTGAAGCCTCGCTCGTGATAGCAGATAAAGCTCCCCACGTAGCCCTCCGGCGGGTTGGGCGCGCGGTCCCCCACCGGTGGTACTATCCACTCCGCCGGGCATCCATCTTCATTGGCCGCCGGGCGGCCGGGCGGCGACCGCTCGCCAAGGGCCAGCCGGGTCACCGACGACCTCTCCCAGGCGTACGGCTCCAGGATCGTGAGGGGCTGAGGCGGCGCCATGAGGATGGACGAAGGAATGCGAGAGCGGAGGACGAGAAACGGAAGATGAGCTCTAATGGCGACACCGCGCGGTGGCAAAGGCGAGGCGAAGACGAAGGCGCAGGGGGCCGAAACAGGTGAGGTGCTAAGGTAAAAAGCGCGTCGTCTCCCTCTCCCCTCAGATTTATAAGCCGCGGGCGAGCTCTCCGGGGCGGATGTCCCGCACGCATTAACTGCAGGGAATCTTCTCCTCATGCCGACGAATGGGCCCCACCGCGACCGCAGCGGCCACATCACCGCAGACGGGCCATCATCACGGCGGAGACCTGCAGGGACCGAGGCGAGCGGTCACGTCCGCCTGCCACGCCGCCCACTACGCGCGCGCGCGCGGCCGCAGCGCCTAAAAAGGCGTGCCCGCACTGCGAAAAACCGCAGCCTCGACTGCGAGGCATTTAATGACCCGGTCCCTTGCCAAGCAAGGAGAACCCTCGAGCGGGGCGAACCCCCGGCTCGAGAAAAAGACAGCCATCGATGGGATATCGGCGTGAGAAGGCCGCCCGGGGCCTGCTTGAAGTAAAGCAGGCACCGCGGGCACCCATGCCACGCAAAACCCTCGAGCGGCACGAGCCCTTGGCTCCATACGATAACAGCCATCGATGGGATATCGGCGTGAGAAGGCCGCCCGGGGCCTGCTTGAAGTAAAGCAGGCACCGCAGGCACCCATACCACGCAAAACCCTCGAGCGGCGCGAGCCCTTGGCTCAAGACGATAACAGCCATCGATGGGATATCGGCGTGAGAAGGCCGCCCGGGGCCTGCTTGAAGTAAAGCAGGCACCGCGGGCACCCATGCCACGCAAAACCCTCGAGCGGCGCGAGCCCTTGGCTCAAGACGATATCAACTCTCCAAAAAAAGGGCACATACGCTGTGCTACCAACCAGCGCCTCGAGGGCTGGCTCGCCCAGACCCCTCGACGGCCGCAGACGCAAAAGACGGGGCCGCCCAGGCACCACCCCGCACGGCCCTACTGATCAGAGGTTCGAAGCCTGACCCTCGACGGGTTCGAACGAGGCGCCCCGCATCGCGAGTCAGGGACGACGAGGGCACGCGCATTCGAGCCGTTCCTCGAGCCCGTCGGCTCGAGGGTGCCCCACAAGTCGTGTTCGAGAGCCGGCCGAGGGCAGCTAGTCGGGGGATCCCACCGAGGGAGAGCTTCCGCGCCCTCGGTCCCTATCGAACGGGACCGAGCCCCACCTAGCAAACCCACGCAAGTGCTTCCATGGACGTGTCTCTGGACCACGCAGCCTACCCTTATCGAACGGGGCATGGACGTCCACTCGAACCACCCACTACCAGCTCGAAGAGGAATCCGCAATTCGCGACCCGCTCGATGGGAGTTGCGGAAACCTCACCCTCCGTCCCGCGGAGGGACGGCGAGGGCGTGTTAAAAAACAAGTCGTGAAGCTCTACCCGATCGCCTCGAACGGGCCCAGGCTCGGGGGCTTAACGCACGGCTACACCTCCTTGGCTCCGCACCCGCCGGGAGACGGCGTCGGCGCGCGTGCGTCACCGAAGCCGGCTGAGACACTGCCGATGCCGGTTGAAGCATGTGCCACGCCCTCTGACCAGTTCTCGCGGTTAACCCCTCGCAGAGCACCCACACTCTGCGGGGGTTCGGGGCTAGACCGCGGGTCCGCTGACGCGGCCCCACGGAAAGCGTTCGCAAAACAAGGAGGGAAGAACGTCCTATCAGTAGGTTCCAGCATCTGCGGGAGCCTCAATGGCAAACCCACAGATGCTCGGGGGCTACTGTCGGGGACAGCCCTAGGGGTCCCCTTAAACAACTGGGAAATCCTCACTTAAAACCCGCAACAAAACCAAAACACGCTAAGCCTAACCATGCAGGTGCCTAACCATGCAGGACACGGCCCGCGCCGCAGGGACCCCGACGGCCCATCAAGGCGGCCCTCTTAGAGATCCCCTCGAGCAGGCTCCGCCTCGCTCGAGGACGCGTGCCCCCCTCGGGCGGGCTTTTTCCCCGTCCGAGGGGTAGCACTTCCCTCGGGCGGGCTCCGCCTCGCTCGAGGGCTCGCTCCCCCCTCGAGCCGGAGCTCCGCCTCGCTCAAGGGTACGTCCCGCCCTCGGCGGGGTCCGCCACGCTCGAGGGCGCCCCTCACGCGTGCGCCGGCCCCCGTACATGGGCATATAACGCCCTGATACCAGCGGGACGACGCCATCATGCGCCCGGGGCTCGCGCCCCGGTGCCGCCGCACCAACTCCCCAGGGAGGAGCCCATCCCCATCACTGTGGGGAGGGACTGTGCAGCGCGGCCGGTGTCAGTCCCGTGACACCGTGCGCCTGCTCCAAGTACGGCTAACGCACCGAGCCCTCGAAGGGGGGCCGGACGCACCCTCGATTCACTTTCTTGTGACCCTACAGGGTTAGGTGGAGGCGCTAGGCCGGTGGAACACCATCCCTGCCACTGTAGCGGCGTGGCCGCCATCCCCGCGCGTGCAGGCGCACGCCGGGCCCTGTAGCAACCACTCCAGCACTGTGAAGCGCGTTGGGAAGGGACGCCGTTCTACCCACTCCTGTATTCCGTACGGGCCAACGTCAGCACCTCCCTCAAGCCTATCAGAGGACATCGCCACCACCCGCCGCCCTTCTACCCTCGAACCGTCACTGTTCGGGTACGAGGTAGGCCATGATGGCCAGATCGCCGCGAGGATCGTCCGGACGGCCGCCCACTCTACAGCATAGCACGTCGCACCTCCTCACGTAGCTAGATAGCGCGGCGCGCATTGTAATCCGCTTCCCCCTTGATCTATAAAAGGGGGGCGAACCCCGCAGCCGCGGGGGACGGACACAGAGACATACATACACGAGGACAGGAGCTCACAACACACCACGTACTCACTCTCCAATTCCCCCATAATATCTTCAGCCACTCCACCAGGGACTTGGAAGCCACGCTTCCTCTCCTGCCTTGCTTGTAGCAGCCCCACTACAGGCACCCCCGGTGCTAAGTAATATAGTGCCTCGAGCACGCCACTGCTGGACGTACGGCCCCCTCGGCCGGAACCAGGATAAAAACCCTATGTCACTTATTGCTTAGCATCGACCATTGAGGGATAGACCTCAGCGCTTTCTACTGGTTAGTGTCGGGACCATATTCTGCACCGACACAATCCACTTTGGTTATTAAATAATAATAAAGTATCATCCTGTCGTTAGTCCTCGGGTTAACGCCCGGTAAATCACTTATACAGCAACAAGGATCGACATATATGCATTAAAACTCATGCGAAGGCGACTCCAGAGACAAAACATAATTGACAACCGGAATTTACCCCGAAGGTTTAATTATTACAAACCGAAATCTTTGACATGACAACGCATTTCAGAGTTTTTAAAACAGCGGAATTAAACTAAACAGGAAGCGAAAACACCACGGGAGGCCAGCCATGATAAACCCTAAGACCTATCATACTAGTAAAGGACAAAGGTACCTAGAGATCATGCATCTAGGGTTTCATATCAACTCCTGAACGTAAATGCACAATCATCCATAGATAGTTGCATAAGAAATTTAAACACTGGGTTAATTGCACCGGGGCTTGCCTTCGTCAGCAGGATTAGCCTGAGTGCCCTCGGTGTCTTCGATCACCTCCACATACTGCAGCTCCGCTTCAGCTCCTCCTTCCTCGGCTTCCGGCACTAGCGCGTAGTTACCGTCAGGGAGTTCTACACGGAATGCAATGCAGGGTTCAGGTGATGTGATAGATTAATTATTTTACCCAACTCTTGTTGGCCATATTCACCTTAACGAATAATTAATTATTAATCCTTTTTCATTAAGGTTATTATAGGCATGTGTTTATTCTTTTAATATACACTTAACTAATGTTTTCTTTTATGATTGTTATTTCATGTGAGGATTTATTATTCCATCTTCCGATAGCAAAGGTGTGCACATAAATGTAATTAATTCCATTTAATTTCTTAAATAGCAAGGGGTGTATTTATAGCTCCTAAATAAGCTATGTAACCATTTTAAAAAGGGTCACAAGGAAAAAGGCACATTTTCCTAATTAACTTAAGATTCAACCTTTAATTGCCTCCAAAGCTTTTATTCAAACAATAAATTAATGAAATTCAGTGGAAGGGTTTATTAAGCACCAAATTACCTATACCAAGCCACTGAACACACATACATGCTTGGGATAGCTAGAAAATTAATTATACCGAAAATAACAAAAGCTAGTCACTTAAGCAAGATAAATGCATACCAAAAATAAATAAGCATCCAAATGATTCAAACTTTCTCACACATGTTCTATGGTCCAAAACTAACCTAGGAATGCAGCATATACATGTAGAACTACCACTGATCTTGGGTTATTCATTTACAAAGAAAATTAAGAATATATCAAGAATAAATGCTTCTGATAATTATAAAATTGTGATTAATTCACCAGAGGTGTATTTTGGCATAGAGAGACCACATGAAGAAGTCGGGCACAAAAACATAATTCTTTTTAGCTACAAAAATCATCTAGATAGATTCTGCATAAATATAAAACAATTCATATAACAATATTTACACCATAAAGTTGTGCAATTTTTGGTACAGGAGCTAGTCATAAATAACACACAACATATCCAAAAATTAGCTACAAAGGACTTATGGATTTTGATATATAGCAGATCTAGGTTTTTCACATTTCTATTTTTCATGCAAAAATCACCAGGAAACAGCCTAGACAAGTTCAACAAAAGTTGTAGTTCTATTCACCAGGAGTCTATCAAAATTGAGTTTTTATTTTTCCGATTTTTCTACGATTTTCTAGAGATTTTACAAGATTCAGCTAATTGACTTTACTATTTGAGATACGGTTTTACACCGGGTCCCTGAAACTTTCTAAAGCATCACAAGTATGCCCCTGGTTCTCTGAAAAGTCCCTGGAAGGATCTCAAGCCTTGCAATGTGGCCCTTGGGGGTGGGGGCGGCGCGGCTCCGGCCAATTCCGGCGAGGCCGGCGGCGCTCTCGGCCGGGTAGGAGCGCAGGGAGGTGTGTATGCTCACCTAGGGCTCGTTTGCGCTCGAAGTTGGAGCTGAGGGGCAACAGGCAGCGGCGCACGGCGATGCTAGGCGGCGGTAGCCGCGGTGGCCTCGGCTCCGGCGAGAGGGGCGCTTGGGCTTGCCAACAAGCGGGCGCTAGGGCTCGAGTGTGAGGTAGGGAAGGTGTTAGGGGTGTCGGCCGGCAACGAAATGGCTCGGGGACCGGAGCTTGCTTTAGGCAGCGGCCATGGCGGGTGGCACGGGCATGGCGCACGCGAGGGGGGCGTGCGGCCTTTATATAGGGGCGCGGCTTGCCGGTGACGACGGAGTGACGGCGAAGATGCGGCTGTGGTACGGCGGGAACCTTGGCGGCGCGCGTACGGGGAGGGGCATGGGACGAACCGGCGGACCGTGCGGCGCGCTCCCGACCGTGGTACGGTGCGGATGGCGGCCTACGCGTGGCGCGGGGAGGACTCCGAGGCGTCGCGGGGCGCGGGATGGCTCCGGGGAAGGCGCGTGGCCTCGGGTGGCGTGCGGACCTTGGGATGCACGGCGGAGCGGACGCCGAGGTGGCCGGCGCGCGAAGTCGCGACGCGACGCGGCTGGCTCTAACCAGTTTCAACCTAGGCGACTTCGAGCACGTTTTTCTCTCAAAAATTGAACTGAAGTGCACAAAGTGATGAATAGGAAAGTTGTAGATCTCACTATCCCCTACAACTTTTACAAAGGCTCTATGGTATTTTTCTCAACAGTTTTTGCATAAATTGCAGCCAAAGTTTGAATGCCATTCTATGCCAGTGAACAGGAGTTGCTGGCAGTTGACCAAGCTTTCCACCCCTTTCCACCCAAAATTAAAAATGCCATCCTACATGAAAGTTGTATCCCTCGGAAAACTGGACAACTTTCATATTGGTAGATTTTGAAGTGTTTAGCTGAAATTTGGAGAACGCGGCAAAAGTTCTGGAGGACATTCAAGGGCTGTAGGGTTTAGGCAGGGTTTGACCGTGTCTTTGACCAAAGTTTGACCACAAGTGTGTGTTGACTTGATCAAGAGGGTCATTAGGGTTGGTTGGTCAGGTTTTCGAGCTGAGGACCCATGTTGACCATGATTTGACCAGTGTCGGCAGGTTTGACTGACCATTAGGGTTAATTAAAAACCTGGGGCGTCACAACCATCGACCTTATCCCTTTCCCCACCGCAGCTTCTCAGCATCCACTTTTTCCCATGACCGCCCGCCCTATCCCACTCGTTCCGCACGCGCCTCGGTCGCGGGAGCTCTACCTGGCCGCTTACGAACACCGTAGGGGCGGCGGCAGTGCCACTAGGGGTGTTTCAGGATGGTCTTCTCCGACGACGCGCGCGGCCAGCAGTCTTCGGGAGGAGCAGGCCAGCGTCCACCAGTGGCGACGGGCGCAAGCGAGGGCAGCCCTGCCCCCATCCCCGCCTCTCCTCCGGTGGTGGTGGTGACAGGGCGCGGGATCCATGGCCACCGGAGAGCAGGCCAGTGGCCACCAACGGTGGAAACGACGGGCGCAGGTGAGGGTGGCCTCTCATCCCATCCTCGGCCGGTCCTCTCCGGTGGTGGCGACGGGTGCGGGATCCAAGGCCGCCTGAAAGGAGGCCGGCGACGATGGGCGCGGGATCCACGGCTGCAGGACGGCGCTCCCCGCGGCCAGGGCGCGACTCGCGGCTTGCCGCCTCTCCCCATTGCTTCATCCATGCCTGCCACCGAAGAAGCTCTGGGCGGTGCCGATGGCGAGTGTTTGTTGCAAGGATATGTTTAGGGTGTTGGAGATGTTTTGAAGGAATGTTGCAAGTTTTTCACGTTGATGTTGCAAAAATAGATCTCGATGTTGCAATGTTGTAAAATTAGATCTAGGATGTTCCCATGTTGTAATAGCTATGCAAGTATGTTGCAAACGTGTGTTCAAATGTTGCAATTGTTTTTAAACAGGGATATTGCAAGCGTTTTTATCTTGATGTTGCAAGTGTTTAAAATGTATGTTGCAAGTGTTTCAAATCTGTGTTGTAAGTGTTTCGGGCTGTTTCGGACCTTTTGTGTTGCAAATTCTTCAACTGGATGTTGCGAGTGTTTTGTCTATGTGTTGCAAACGTTTCATGTCTTGCAAGAGGCATTTTTGGCCTGTGGATGAACAACTACCCGTGATGTTGCAACCAACATACCTCGCAACATGGTCGCAACACCCTAGCGCTTGGATGTTGCAAGCAACTTAGCTCGTAACATGGCCCCAACACGCTGATGTTTGAATGTTGGTCGCAACATGCTCACCACAAGCTCGCAACAAGATCACCACACGCTCGCAACATTGCTGAATCGCTCGAGCAGGAGGGAGGGAGCAACGATGTTGATTGTTGGTCGCAACATGGTTCGCAACATTTCAAAACTATTCGCAACATCATAATGTTTCGCAACACAATCCGACGGCTGTTGACGGATAAAACTCATATCCACCTATGATCCGCAAGCATACGGACCTACACCTTTTTCACCACGGGATTCCCAAGGTTCTTGTCAATCCGCGGAGCAAGGGAATTACTAGCGCTTAACCAAGTACTAATCTAGTTGAATGGAAAACCTTTGAAAGAGTATTAATCTAAAGGTAAAACAATCTAACCTAAGTTAATCTAAGTTAAGTTGATCAAACAAATCTAGGGTTAAACTAGATGGTAAAGGGTGAACACAAGAGAGTGATTAAGAAAGATAAGCGTTCCCTCCCTAGGATCTAGGATAACATGGTATGCATCTACTACACGGGAGTGGTAAACCAATCTACCGGGGGTTGTGACCATGGTTTCGCCCTTTCCCTCCTCTCGTACTGTCACTACGCGATGGTAATAGTGACTAGACCTATGATGGACACGGTATGTTGATGGAATCTATGGGAGTAGCGGATATCATACGCCCAAAAACACGGTAGCTAACCTTAATCATCAAAGCATCATCAACATGAAAACAATAGATTGAAAAGCGATCACATAGCATGCATCCATCTAACCCTAGGGATGAACGGAGACATTACCCCATCATCTTACACAGATTGAAGCACATAGGGGTGATGGAGACTCCGAAGAACGTCGTCGATGAAGATGGCGGCGATGGAGCTTGGGAACACCCCTAGGCCAGCGGCTTGGAGTCCTCCTCTTGCTTCCTTCTCTCTGCCGGTGTTGATCCTTGCGACGAGCTCATCTAACTCTCTCCCTCATCTTGCGGTGGCGGTGTTCTGGCCAATGGCGTCGGTAGGATGATTTGTTCGATATGGCAGCCGACGGCGGCGGAGGCAATAAATAGACGAACACCTAGGGCAAAGGGGGCACCGAACCGACCCCGGAGTGGGATGGGCCGGTCGGCCCAGGCCGGCCGGCCCAGGCCCATTTCGGCCCGGTTCGGCCCCGGTTTCCTCCGCGGTTGCTTCTCGCGTGATCCCTTATTTGTGTGCACTTGCATGTGGGCCTTTGACGTCATTTCCCTCACGGTTAAGGCTTGAATCCTTGTCATGCAAGCTTCGCTGTTTTCTGGTTGAGTCCCTGAAGACTTGCACGTTGACGCTTCGGTCCTCGGGTCATTTGGAGTCATGTTCATCGTGTGCCTTGACTTGTGACGGGCTTCATGATCTTCTCTTGAAGTGCTTGGTGAACTTATCCCGAAAGTCTCCTCTTTAACGTTAATTTCCTGTGTAAACAACAAACTCCAAAATCGACATGCAAGTGTGAACTTGTTACATCATTAGTATTCCTAGTGGCGGGTTAGTTGCAAATCATAATCGAAACTAATGTATAACAAGTACTCTAGGTTTATGGAAATTCACCGTCAACAACGGCTGATATGTTTGATGATCCCAATCGTGTGGCTGGGAACCCGTCTGACACTAGCGCCCGAGGCGATGTCCAGACGCTAGCAGTTCCGATATTATATATAGGTATGCAAAGTTTAAAAATGTTTGACGACGTCTAGATCGGTTAAAATGGTGTGCTCACTCTGAGGTCCGAACACAAAGCTACATCAGGCCCATGTAGGAGGGTGTGAATAATAAGTCTACGACAGTTAACTACAGACTCGAGCAAAACTCTTAATCATTGTGCAAGATAGGCAATGCATACATCAGTAGAGTTTCACACAAATGGCACAACACACTTGTAGGGAAATCAAAATTTTATATATATATTTGATTTGATACATGGAAGCAAGATGCCAGTGGTAAACAAACCACTAGTGAACTTAGCCTGGAAACTGAAACAAATGATGACTTCAGCCAAGAGATGAGCTCATGGGTGCTGCATGCCTTAACAGCCATGCTCTTGCCTTATATTTGTAAACCCATTGGTCTTGTGCTTGTATATATGATATCAAGCAGCTGGAACCTTTCCTTCATCTTCAATGAAGAAAATGGCTGACTTAGGGTACCTAAAAAGAACAAACACAAACTTAGTACTGTCATTTCTTAACCATTACCAACCTATGGTAACTACAACAATCATATTGTGCGAACAAACTCCTGAGAAATAATAGAATATCTTTATCATATGTTTTATGGCACGTTGTCATATGTTGTCATGCAGTAGATAATAGAACACTGCCATCAGAATCACTTGTATTACAATATTACTCGAAGACAAGGTATAACGATACTGTTTTCCTTAAACAAATAATCATATTTTCACTCAGATGAACCAAGTAAAAACTATGGAAGACCTGTAGTGTTTGTGCAACACTAAAATTAACTAAGAAAAAAAAGAAAGATGTTCCTTCATGTCTTAATCATTTTGGTAGAAAAATGGAAAATGAACAGAAAATCCATGGATGTTTCACCACTTATTAGGGAAAATATTTGGTGAAAACCACTATCTCGGTAGAAACGTGAAAACCACTCTAAAATTCGTACTTCGAAGTTTTCAAAACAATTGAGATGATGCACATCAGTTGCGTATCTATAGATTTACTTTGTTGCAAAAATTGAGACACAAACTCAATGTAGAAAAAATCGTGACAAAATTTCTGAGCATGTGTATTCCAATGCATATGCACTTGAATTTTGTTATTTTCACATACTTTTTTATATATCGAGTTTGCATCTCAACTTTTGCAACAAAGTACACATATGGATAAATTGTAAATGTGCATTGTTTCAAAATTATTTAGAGACTTCTAAGTGTGTTGTTTAGAGTGGTTTTCATGTTTCCACCGAGATGGTGGTTTCCACCTAATATTTCCTCCACTTATTAATGGTAGTTTGGTTCTCTAGTCCTATTCCCATCAAGCAGCAGCAGCTACTCTTCCACTTTGTCAGTTTGGAGTAATTGTTAGATTATATATTTAGTGAATTCGCAATCCTTTCAAAATTTGCCACCGTGTCCCACATGTCAATGAGTCAAAGTGACCCCACACGTCATGAAAAGCTTACAAATTGGATGTCAAATATCAAAATGACTCTTTAGCAGGTGATGGGTCCCACATACTGTTTGTGATAACAAATGAATCCTACGCTGGATGTGTATAGAGGTAGATAATGTATCGGAATACTAGCATACATTAAAACAAGAAAAGATGTAAGATACATCAGGCCATGTATCTGTAATAAACTCCACAACATCATACGATATGTCCCCTTGAACATCAATCTGCTCCTTCTCAGCCATGTTTAGTTTCGTAAAGTTTCACCAAAATTCTCATCTAGAGAACCGTGTCAGTTCATTTCTTCTCTTTGCGCACGCAGTCCAATGCAAAAACACTCACCCCTTTCACCTAACTAAATAGTGGTGGACTTTGACTAACAGAACAAAGAAGAAATGCCTCAACAAAGGTTAGAATAACATCACGGGCCGCGACAGAGTACCTTAACGACGGAAGCTCCAGTTGCAAACTTCTTTCCAAGCTTCTTTGAAACATCACTCAGCTTTACAACTAGAGGATCATGAAAGAACAAATAGTTAAAACATCATCCTGCAAACAGCTGCCACCAGCACAGTAATCCACTCCACTCTACTATGCTGGGTCATGCCGTTTCGCTCGCAGTAGCCTCGCACATATTTTATTTAAAACAGAAAACCACTCACCAAACAATTCAAGTCCTTTCACCACAGTAACACATTGCACTTGTTGCGGACAATCTTTTCAATCACAAACTCCTGCTTATCCTACACGTCAAAAGGGAATGTTGTCATCAATGGGATTATATTCACTGAAAATATATAAATGATGCATACAGATACTTCAATTGGATTATATAGGGAAGACAAGCAGTGCCGAAACCATTCACAATAAATGAGTGAATTTCAAGACAAACAAACTAGTACAATTTCACGCTAGAGTTGTAAGTTGAGATGGCCAGTAATCAAATGTAAACAAAAGTGGTTCAATTCTAAAACTGAAACCTATTTCCGCAAAGCCGATCGTGGTTTCCCCGGAAACCTGTTTCCGAATCGAAATCCAAACCTCTCAAGATATTTGAACCAGAGTTGTATGAAGGGATCATACGGTTCCTATGTACTCTACACAAACGAAAGGGGGACAGGAAAGGTAAAAAAAGGTGCATCAAAAAACAGAACGCACCGGTCAAGAAGGGCCAAAACTTACTGCTCTGCTTTCGTGCGCTGCGAGAGATAGATCTGCGATCATGATGACGGGGGCTATGCGATCGGCGTTGGCAATGCTCTCGCGCCGCAGCTGCGGCAGCCTTGGATCCTCGGCCGCCGCTTCCGTGGCCACGAGAGGGCTAGAGATCCGACAAGTCGTCGGCGCCGCGGCGCCAAGGATACCATTGTTGCTCCACCCCGCCGCCGTCCGCAACCTTGAGGTGAGGAGACTTTGTTTTAGGTACGGTCCTTTTTAGTTTACGTAGTTTTGAAGGATTAAAGACTAGTCTGTTATGTTTATGTTGATGAAAGTACATGCTGCAGGGCTTGTGATGCTTTTCAACTAGAGCAATGGAGGAGGGCATTCTGCGTATGTGGTGCCAACGGTCAGTGCACAATAATACCATGCCGTGCATTTTCTGTTTCATAGTTAGGAACCATGATTTTAACTTCAGTCTCCATTGAATTTATCTATTGTAGCAGAGCCTGCAAATTGTTATGTACATTCCAATAAATTTCAGTATGGTATGATGCTGCTAATCATGAAGTGTTACAAAGAGAGATCACAAGACAGTGATAATAATCATCATATTAGGGTTTTATACAAACGAATTATCTAACTAGTTATCATGGCCTTGCTTACCATTTTATAGAAATATCTGCAAGTACTTGGATAATTGTTTTACCTCAAAACTCAGTAACCAAACAAGGGCGTCCTCTTCCTCTGGACAGGTCTAGAGACACTGTCAAGAATGTTGTGAAGTCCGACATTGTGGCTATGACAATTAGTTCCGACGGCGGCCCACGATCTCGGGCTACGATCGTCGGAGTAGTCGCTACCCCCATAGTCCTTAGGCTCGGGCAACACCTCCTTGTAGTCCTTCCGCTTCATGCCTCGGATGCGCGCCGACCTTCGAACGGTAGTAGGGATGTTCTCCTTCTTGACGGGGTTGCGAGATGCGATAGCTTCGGTCGGGACACGCCCTCCACAATGAATGCGGGCGGTCCTCTTGATCTCGACGGGTAGCTTGAGCTCGCATCGCTTCACCTCCTCCGTCGATGGCTCATTGGCGCCTTGCTTCAACTCTAAGCTCCTCGGGGACACAATGGCTGCTGCGTGGGTGCAAAATATTGCTTGATGGGATTGATTCCCGAGCTCCCAATTCGGCCAAATAAATAGTCTGAAGAGGAAAACCCTAGGAACCTCATTTTCCTTATTCAAACTTCCCTTAAAATTTTCTAATTGAAGAAGGAAGTCGAAAAGGAGCAATTCGGGCAAAAACCGGGACCAACCTCCGCCGGGACCCTCGGGGCCGGCCGGATCGGGCCGGCCGCCCACCCCCGCCTCGGGGGCCGGGCTGGTCCGTTTTTTCATGCACCGCCCTTTTTTTGCCTTCTTAGCCCATGGGCAAAAGTTGGCCCAGTAAATCTTCGTGAGAAACTCTAGAAAATTAAAAGAAAAACTATTTACAAAAAGTCATGCCTTGTTTTTCATCCTGGGCGGGACGTTCGGGCTCTTCTTCCATGGTGAAGACATCAACATGGTGAAGGGGCACAACGTCGGGTTCGTAGTAAACCTTAAGTCGTTGACAATTCACCATAAATTGATCGCCTTTTACATCCATAATGGTTACCGCTCCGTTGGAGAGCACCGAATGCACAACATAAGGTCTGTCCCACTTGCTTTGCAATTTCCCCTTTCCGAAGGTTTTAAACCTCGAATTGTAGAGGAGGACCTTATCTCCTTCTTTAAACTCTTTCTTTTTCAACCTTTTCTCGTACCACCTTTTGATTCTCTCTTTGTATATGCTTGCATTTTCATATGCTTTCAACCTCATCTCCTCTAGCTCGCTTATTTGGATTCTTCGTTTCACCACCGCGGCATCGAGATCAAGGTTCATCTCTTTAATCGCCCAATAGGCTTTATGTTCCAACTCAACCGGAAGGTGGCAAGCCTTTCCATAGACGAATTGATAAGGGGTCATACCTATCGGTGTCTTGAACGCCGTTCGATAAGCCCACAAAGCTCCGTCTAATTTCTTTGACCAATCTTTGCCTCCCTTCTCTATGGTTTTGTTGAGGATGCTTTTTAATTGCGTATTTGACGTTTCCGCTTGTCCGTTGGTTTGTGGGTGATAGGCCATAGAGACCCTATGTTCAATTCCCAACTTGGACAAGCACCTTTTGAAATTCTTCCCGGTGAAGTGAGTTCCTCCATCGCTTATCAAGATTCTCGGTGTACTGAAACGAGGAAAAATCACGTTCTTGATCATGGTTATGGACTCCTCTGTGGAAGCTTCACGACGGCATGGCCTCTACCCACTTGGATACATAATCAACCATGACTAGAATATACTCATATTCGCATGAGTTTTTGAAAGGCCCCATGAAGTCTATACCCCATACATCGAATAAATCGATTTGTAGATTGTATTTCAAGGGCATAGAATTTCTTTGAGAGATGTTTCCGGTTTTTTGGCATTCGGGGCATGATGCAACATATCTTTTAGTCACTCTGGGCGTTCGGTATTACCGAACCGATCGGTTCGGTAATTCGGTATTGGCCATATTTCGGTTCCTGACAAAGTGGAAACCGATCGGTTCCAAATAACATTCGGTACCGAGCCTGTTCGGTTTTGGTATTTTCGGTTCGGTTCTGGTAAATACCGAAAATACCGAACAGGGTACATCAGCATATAATATCTAGTTCAATAGCCAATTTTGACAGGAATTTAATATGACTTCATAGAAAAATAGTGCCAAATCATACCCAAATAAAAAGTCACAAATACATAATTTTGTTGTCCAACAAAGACCCATCAGGCCATCAATATTTAGTACGCACTACACAGATAAAACTTATTCCAGAAGTCTTCCAGCACTAGCACAAGTGCACAAGCACAACAGGCCAGCAACAAGATTACAGGCTTACAACCTTAATGGTGGAAGCAACAAAGCATTAAGGGACAAAGAAGCACAACTGCATGTAGCGAGGTGATTTGCATGCCTGCACAGCCGTCCAGTCCATGGCAGCAGCCAGCAGCCCTGCACAAGCACAAGTAATATTGTATCAAGCATAAGCACAAGCCAACAACAAGCAACATGCCCTTCATTTGTGTTTTATTACCTAAAAGTTATTTAGCAGGCTTGGAGGACTTGTTCTTGCTGGTGTTTGAGGATTTTGTTGATTTTGGTTGGGAGCTGATGTTGGTGGAAGTAACCATCCTGCTTTTGCTGCCCTCAATGGTTGACTTGGCAGCATGCCCATCACTAATGGCTAAGTCCTTGAACTCTCTAATTAATTCTGAAATATAATAAAGAGATGATGCAATAAGTCAATTACTCAATAAACAAAACAACAAGAAAAGTAAATGACATAGAGATAGAGTTATGAAGTTATCACCTTCTTGATATGAAGTTAAATGTTCTTCATTTTCTAACAGATTCGCTCTAGTTGTCCTTTTAAGCCAATCTTGAGTACAAATAAGGGCTTCAGCCATGAATGGAGTGAGTGAAGTCATATAATCATCAATTACACAGCCACCAGTGCTAAAGGCAGATTCACTAGCAACAGTAGCGATTTGGATGGCGAGCACATCACGAGCTAATTGAGAAAGTGTGGGAAATCTAGTGGCCTGAGCCTTCCACCAAGCAAGAATATCAAATTTTTTGTCATCTTCTTCCAACTCCTCAGCCAAGTACTTATCCAATTCAGTCCTGGTGCCCCTAGTGGTACTGCTAGTGCCTATTCCACTATTGAGCTTCATCTTCTTCAAAATTTTATTCCTTGCTTTTCTAGGGCTGTCTCCATCTTGTTTTTGGGGCTCATCATTTGTTTGGGAGTTGACATTACTTGGAGGTGTATTCTTGATCCTGTATTCTTGAAAAAGATCATGCAAGCACTTGATAATAGCAGTCCAAACTTTCTGTCCAACAACAGCACCATACATTTCCTCTATTGCAAGCTCTGTATATTGTGTCTTGTTCCTAGGATCAAGTATAACAGCAACAAAGATCAGCAAGTTAATATTTTCCTTTTCTTTCTCTTTTCCCTTTCCCTTCTCATTTTGCAATTCAGAATTGTCATGTCACTGCCCCCAATATTTTTCATACTTGTCTCTCATTCTCTTCCCCATTTCATACTGGACAAGATCATCACTACTCATCCACTCATTCACCAAAGAATTCACCTCCAAAATCTCATGGAAGTAAGTGTGAGCAGTCACACTTAAGGATGCTGAAACACGTGTTGTTATATCGGCAAAATGCTTCAGAAAGTCAGCTAGTTTCCTTGCATTATCCCAATCATGCTCATCCGGAACTCCTAGACCTGGAACACCCGGCTTATCCTCACTAAGCAATTCAATTGTATAATATGGATCTTCATCTGGATATCTAGCAAACACCTTTTCATATGAGATGGCATCTGCCAACATCTCATATGTCGAGTTCCACCTTGTGCACACATCAAGGTTCAAGAATACCTTGGAGGCCGCTTTCTCCAATTGAGCATTTTCTTTAAATTTGGCAATCCTAGATGGACTAGCCCTGACAAACCTAATGGCAGCCCTTATTCGCTTGATAGATTGGTCTACTTCTTTCAAACCATCTTGCACGATCAAATTAATTATATGCACAGCACAACACATATGAAGGTACTTGCCATCAGCTATACTAGATTTCAAGGCATTCATTTGTCTTCTCAAATAAGAAACTCCACTGTCATTTGCACTAGCATTGTCAACAGTTACTGTCATGACTTGGTCCAACCCCCATTCATGCAATACTTTCTGTAGATGCTTCCCAATATCATCCCCTTTTTTCCCTTTCACCTTGAAAAAACTAATTACTTTTTTATGCAAGCACCAATCATTGTCAATAAAATGGGCTGTCACAGTCATGTAACTATCACCCTTTTGTGATGTCCAACCATCGGTTGTCAGGCAAACTCTTTTGCAGTGCTCTTGGAAAAACATTTTTAGTCTAGCTTTATGCTCAAAATATAACTGAACAACATCTCTACTGCATGTCCTTCTGGATGGTATTTCAAAACGAGGGCAAATAATAGAGATAAACTTCCTAAAACCAGGTTTCTCACCAAGTCCAAATGGTTCCTCATCTAGTATTACCATTTCAGCAAAGGCAGACCTAAATAAATCGTGGTCAAACTTCCAAGTGCCTACACTATTTCCTTCAGTAACTTGCAAAACACTTTGTGTTGCATCAGCACTACATTTATGAGGATTACGCTTGCAAACACTAAAATGTTTACGCATACCAGACGTACCATTAAGAACTGGATGTGCATTGATCTCAGCTTGGCAATACTTGCACTGACCCTTCACCACCTGACCATTTTCTTTGATTTTCTCGAAATGGTTCCAAATTTCTGATCTAGATGCCATCTTTTTCGTTGACCCATCTTCTTCAGAATCTAAATCGATCACCACCTTCTTCCCTCCATCAGCCGCATCAGCATCATCAGTAGCAGCATCCTTCCCATCAGTCCCATCGGCATCCTTCCCATCACCATCAGTTCCACCAGTCAAGCTCAAGCCATCAGCTTCACTCCCATTCTAGTTGAGGGACCAATCAGTGACTGGCTGTTCAATGTCTTCCTCAGGCTGAGGCATCTGTAGAATCAAATCAAACATTCAAACATGAAGCACTAAATAAGAGATCCAGAGTCTTCCGCAAATCAAAAATGAAGCAATCGGGGGTTGGCTTACCTTGTTGTTGCAGGAAGCAATTGAAGTTGCCCTCTTGCCTCCTTGCTCGGCCGGCGGCAGGGGACTGGACTCCGTGACGATGGGCGGCGAGCGGCGGGCAAGCAGGCGTCGGCGGCGGCCGACGGTCGAGTAGGCGCCGGGCGGTGGCCGGCGCAAACGCGCGCGTCGGGCGCGGTCGGCGGCGGTGCGAGCCGCGAGGGACGCAACCACATGGGGTCGGCCGTCGGGGGCGGACCGGGCGGTGGCCGGCGGCTACAGCAGGGAGAGCTGGAGTGTTCGAGTGTGCCTTTGCGGCTGTGCCGTGCCTGCACGTGAGCGAGATGGCCTACGGGCGGACAGGCCTAGGGTTGCAATGCTGCATAGCTTTGGTGGGCTGATGGGCCATGATTTGGGGTTGGGCTGCTTTTCCCACTGGAATCGGTTTTCTTGGTTTTTTCGGTTTACCAAGGTAAAAAAACCGAAAGTACCTCGGTTTTTTCGGTTCCAAGGATCCTGAAACCGAACAGGAACCGATTTTTTCGGTTTCGGTATATTTCGGTTCGGTTCTCGGTTTTCCTCGGTCCGGTATGGTTTTTCGGTTTTTTGTGCCCACTGTTATCTTTTAGTATCTTCATGCATCTCCGGCCAATAGAATCCGCTTGACCATACTTTTGCTTGGGTCCTAAAATGGCTATAGTGTTCACCGTACTCCGCCGAGTGGCACTTTCTCAGAATTTCTACCCTCTCTTCTCTTGGCACACATCTTCTCATGACTCCATCATTGCCAAGTTTGAAGAGGTATGGCGCATCCCAAAAGTACTTCTTACTTTCGGAGATTATCTTCTTTTGAGAGTTTTTATCTAGATGATTGAGAGGCATCTTCTGAATCGCTCGAATGATATCAATCATCCAAGTGTCTTTATCGAGCACTCGATAGAGGTGGTCATCTCTCATCTTATCTTCTATGGGCTCTTTATCATCTTGTCCACGACTCCTCCTAGACAAATGATCGGCCACAACATTCTCCACCCCCTTTTTATAACGAATTTCAAAATCAAATTCTTAGAGAAGAAGGATCCAACGGATCAAATGTGGTTTCGCTTCCTTCTTAGCCAAGAGATACTTGATGGCTGCGTGATCGGTGTAAACAATGACCTTCGAGTTCACGATGTAAAATCTGAATTTTTCGAAAGCGAACACCACCACTAGCAACTCCTTTTCCGTAGTGGCATAGTTTAATTGTGCCCCATTAAGAGTTTTGCTAGCGTAGTAAACGGCGTGAACTCGACCTTCCTTTCTTTGACCCAAAACCGCACCTACGGCGTAGTCACTTGCGTCACACATGATCTCGAAAGGTTGGCTCCAATCCATAGGTTGAATAATGGGAGCACTCACCAATGCACTTTTCAAGGTCCGGAATGCCGCTAGGCACTTCTCATCAAAGTTAAAAGCCACATCCTTTTAAAGGAGCTGTGTTAAAGGCTTAGTGATCTTTGAGAAGTCCTTAATAAATCTTTTATAAAATCCGGCATGGCCTAGAAAGCTCCTTAAGGACTTAACATCCGTCGGAGGTGGGAGTTGCTCAACCGTCTCTACCTTAGCGTTGTCCACTTCAACGCCTCTCTCGGATATAACATGTCCGAGCACTATGCCTTGCTTAACCATGAAGTGACACTTTTCCCAATTTAACACCAAGTCTACCTCCGCGCACCTCGTGAGGACCTTATCCAAGTTTACCAAGCAATCCATGAACGTCCTCCCGTAAACGGAAAAACAAACCATGAACACCTCGTCAATTTCTTCGATGAATTCTGAGAATACGGCCATCATGCAACGTTGAAAAGAGGTCAGAGCGTTGCATAGACCGAAGGGCATCCTTCTATATGCAAACGTTCCATAAGGGCATGTAAATGTTGTTTTGTGTTGATCATCCGGGTGAATGGGAATTTGCATGAACCCCAAGTACTCATCGAGAAAGCAAAAATAAGCGTGGTTTGCTAATCTCTCGAGCATCTCGTCAATCAATGGTAGGGGGAAGTGATCTTTCTTCGTCGCTTTGTTAAGCTTACGATAATCGATACACATCCGCCACCCAGTCACGGTTCTTTGCGGTATCAACTCATTCTTCTCATTCTTCACCACGGTTAAACCTCCTTTCTTCGGTACACAATGTACCGGGCTCACTCGCTCGCTATGCGGAACCGGGTAGATGATTCCGGCATCAAGTAACTTGATGACCTCTTTCTTTACTACCTCTTGCATGGCATGAGTTAGCCTCCTTTGGTGGTCCACTACGGGCTTACATTGGTCTCACATTGGTATACGATGAGTGCAAAAGCTGGGCTAAGACCTTTGAGATCATTAATTGAATATCCAATCACCTTCCTATGTTTTTTAATAAAATCAACAACTTCTCATTTTCTTCGGGACTCAACTCGTCGCTCACAATGACTGGATAAGTCTTGTCTGGGCCCAAAAATTCATACTTTAATCCTTTGGGTAAAGGTTTAAGGTCTACCTCGGGCACTTGTGGCTCCTCGGGTTTAATTTCTCCTCTGTCCTCGAATTTTTCTTCCTCCACGCTTCCATCATGTGGTTCTAAGCCTTTTGTTGCTTCTTCTAGTTCTTCATCTTGTTGATTACTAATTTGATTTTCCATCACTCTTTGCAGCGGGTCTCTAAGGGTTTCAACAAAACAAAGACTATCTACCTCCTCTACTTCTTCTTCGGAAGGAAAGGGTGTAGGGTGTTTAGAAATGCGAAGAAAGTTATATGTGTACTTTGTTCCATTAAGGTTCATTGTTACTTTGCCTTCTTCGGCATCCAACACGGCATCAACCAACTTAAGAAAGGGTCTACCTAGGATTATGTGATCATGATTACTATGGTAAGCATCAATAACAAAAAAATCGGTTGGTATACATTTTCCAGAGATTTTTACTTTCATGTTGCAAGCAATACCTAGAGGTTTAATAGTTCTACCATCTCCCATAATTAATTTTGCTGATGTTGGAGCTAAGTCTAGGTTGTGGTCTTGAACTTTATCATAAATTTTAGAATATAGGACACTTACTTGGGCTCCGATGTCGCATAAAGCTTTGTATTGAACTCCGTTGATCTCGCAACTCAAGTGTGGTGCCATCTTCTCTTCTTCTTCGGATCCTATCGCATAAACTTCGGCGAGGCGAGCGTATGGTGATGCTTCGGGCTTGATCCCCATGATTCTCTTCACCTCGGCTATGTGTTCCGGATCCACTTCATCATCTCCAAAGAGCTTTTGAAAGATCTCACCGGTGGTTTCAAGGTTGTATGAGTCTTCTGCTTTCTTCTCCGGTGGGAAATCAACTTCCAATGCTCTTGCCATCCGCTTTTGATTAGGGAATGGTCTTCTCTTGTCGAATACTTCTCCGTAATTGATAGGAATCCAATCCATTGGTTCGAACTCCCTTAGTGGCTTCGCGCTCGACATGCTTCTCTTGTTTGTCTCATTTAGTACGACGAAGTCAACGCTCGGGGTAGTTCTTGACTTGATGTGTTCTTGTTCAAACTTTTCCGGGATTGGCTCCTCTTTTGTGACTTTCGGGGTTGCGTCTCTAGAAAATTTAGCACACTACTTCTTCCTTGAATTATATTTCGGCTCTTCCGCAAGTCTTGTTTCCCAATCTCTTCGCATGGCAGCCGCTTTAATAATTTTTTGTAGAAGTTGAGCCGCTTCCGTGAGTGTTTTCTCCATGAGATCCCCACTTGCACACATTTGGACGTGTTGCATGCAACTAGGGGTTAGGGAAAAGAAAAATGTATGCAAGAATACGTCACCAGAGAAGCCGAGCCTTGGTCCTTGTTCGATCAACTCATTAAACCTATTCCAAGCTTGGTCTATCCCTTCCTCTTCTCCTTGCGTGAAAATGATCACTTGCCTCCTTAGATATTGAACCTTGCTAATTGGAAAGAACTTCTCACAAAACTTCTTTGTCAACTTGTTCCAATTGCCTTCAACTTCAAAGGACGCAAACGAGTACCATGTCTTTGCTTCACCGGCAAGTGAGTAGGGAAAGAGATTCCATTTGAACCATTCATCGGGAACTCCTTCTTGACGCACCATGTTGCATAGCGTCGTGAAATGCCTTATATGTCTATATGGGTTCTCCGTAACCATCCCTTCAAACGGGTTTGCCGCCACCATCTCGATGATCTTGGATTTTATCTCATACTTGGTCGTTTCGAGCTTCGAATCCGACTCTTGTACTCTTATGTCTTCACATCGAGGGCTAGCGTAATCCCTTAGTGATTTCTCCGGTTCTTCCATGGGTTGATTGACGAACGCCATCTAGACAATAAGATAAAAACAAAAACAAAAACAAAAACAAACAAAGTGGTTTTCTAGATAATATGTGTTAGATATAGCAAACAAAAGATAAACTAAATGTAAAACTAAGTTAGATGCAAACCAAACGATGTAAACTAGCTTGCTCCCCGGCAACAGCGCCAGAAAAAGGGGCTTGTTGACGGATAAAAGATGTATCCCTCTACGATCAGCAAGCATACGGACCCACACCTTTTTCACCACGGGATTCTCAAGGTTCTTGTCAATCCGCGGAACAAGGGGATTACAAGCGTTTGATCTACCCCTACTCACTAGCTACTCAAACCCTAACTATGATTAAACTAGAAAACAACTAAACTACACTAGAGAGAATAATTAAGCAATCAAGATAAAAGACACTCGCCCATGGGTCTACGATACTAGATCATGCAATCGCTTAAAGACATGAAAACCAATCTAATCTATCGGGGGTTGTGACCACGGTTTCGCCCTTTCCCTCCTCTCGTACTGTCACCACGCGAAGGTATTCATGACTAGACCTATGATGGACACGGCGTATTGAATGGATCCAAGGAAGCACTGGAGCTCTTACTCCCTTTACGGCATGGTAGCTAACCTTAAGCATTAAAGTATATTCAACACAAGATGCTAGATAGATAATCCGACAAAGTATGATTACATCTCAAGATCGATTACAACCCATGGACGAATAAGGAGAGGTGCTAGACATAGCACCGTTGATCATGGTTTCCCTTCCGACGGTGTCTTCCTTCTTCTCCACTTGTGGGTGCTTCCTTCGAGGTGGTTGATCTCCCTACGGAGATCTCCCTCCTCTCTCTCTAGCTTGTTGTGACGCCCCAGGTTTTTAATTAGCCTTAATAGCCGTTCAAATAGTCAACAGTGGTCAAACCACGGTCAACCTGGGCCCTCACCTCGAAAAACTCACTAACCCACCCTAGTGATCCCATTTGACTAGTAAACACACTTGTGGGGTCAACCCATGCTCAAAGGTTTGGTCAAACCCCTTGCCACCCTTAGTGTCCACAGGTGTCTGCCGGAACTTTTGCCGCGTTCTCCAAAATTCACCTAAACACTTAAAATTCTACCTTTATGAAAGTTGTCCATCTTGATGAGGGACACAACTTTCATGTAGATTGGCATTTCAAATTTTGAGGGGAAAAGCTTGGAAAATGAGTTGCAAGGCAGATTTTACTGTTTGCCAAGACAGGCTGACATTGACTTTTGGCATTCAAATAACTCCAATCCTGTGTAGAAAAACCCTATATAGCCTTTGTAGGAAATGTTAAGGGTAACTAGATCTACAACTTTGGTATTCATCACTTGGTCGACTTCTATAAAAATATTTAGAGTTTTTCAATTTCAAAGTTGGCACCAGTGAAAGAATTTGAGCCAGAGCGCCGCGCACCGCGACGTCGCACGCCCCGCGCGCTGCCCGTCGCCGGCCGCGCGCCGCCGGCTCCGGCGTCCGCACCCGCGCCTCCCGAGGCCAAGCGCCGCCCGAGGCACGCGCCGCCCGAGGTCCCGTGCCCCGACGCACCCCCCACTTGAGGCGCCTTGAGTCCGCGCGGCCGCACGCGCGCGCACGCGCGCGGCCGCCGGTCCGTCGGCCGCGTCGCCGCCGTACGCGCGCCGCCCGAGCGCCGTAGCACGGCGGGGCATCTTCGCCGTCACCCCTCGTCACCCACGGATGCGCCAAGCCACGTATAAAGGCCCCTTGCCCCCCCTCCGCGCGCCGGCCCCGAGCCGCCCGCCGCCATTGCCGCCGCCGCTCGGTGCTAGAGCTCACAGCCCGTGCTCGCCGCCGTCCAACTGCCCTGTTAGCTTCCCTAGCTCCCAGTGTAGCTCGCACATTTGCTTGTTGCCCAACATTTCACCGCCTCGTCGGTTTTCCCCGAGCCGCCACGGCCACCGCCGTCGGCCGCCGCCGAACCCCGTCGCCGGCCACCTCTCCGCCCCAACCACGACAACCTACGGCTCCTAGGTGAGCATGTGGTCGAGCCCGGCGCTTGCCCGGCCGGCGGCCGCCGCCGGCTCGCCGGCGTTGGCCGTGCCCGCGCCGCCCGGCCCGGCCAAGGGCCCAATTGCAATGATTTCAATCTTTGTAGGGTGTTTTGTGCTAGATTCAGGGCCTAGTTGCAAAGAACTCTATCTAGTTTTTCTTGCAGTTCAGTCTAGTGCACTAGAAAATCTCTACAAATTCGTAGAAAAATCAGAAAATTACCAAACCAATTTTGTTGGGTTCAGGAAGAGAAATCCCACCACTTTTGTTATTTGCACATGGCTGGATTCTAAATAGTTTTAACATGAAAAATACAAATGTGAAAAACCTAGACCTAGCATAACTTTAAATACATAACTCCTCTGTATCCCAATTTTGGTTATGTTGTGTGTTAGGTCATGACTAGATGTTGTGCCAAAAATTGCACAAAGTTATTTAGTGGATCTTGTTAAATAAATTATTATCCATTCCTGCAGAAACTACCTAGATGATTTTTCTTGCTAAATATATTTATGTTTTTGAGCTTAACTTGTGCACACTGTCTTATAATACCAATATACACATCTTGTGAATTAATCATGATTTTTGGATTAGTAGAAATATTTATCCTCAATTTATGCATGAATTCCTTTGTAAATTAATGAACCAAGATCAGTAGAGTTCCTAGGTGAATATGCTAGTTCTTTAGGCTTGTTTAGGATCAGAGAGCATGCATGAGAAAGTTTGGATCATTTTGATGCTCATTTATTTTTGTATGCATTTAAATTGAATCACTAGCTAGCCTTTGTTATTTTCAATAGTATTTAATTTCCTAGTCTCCAACACTCACATGTGGGTCCAATGGACCAGTATAGGTACTATAATGGTTAAGAAACACTTCCTTAATTTTTGGTAATTTAATGGCTTAATAAGAAACTTAAAAGCCCTTTTAATATAAAAGAGAAATTAAATAAAGAAAAGCCCTTATTTAATTCTTTTTCCTTTTTGAAAGTTTTATCTAATTTAATTAAAAGATAATTAAATATCCTTGCTGATAAGAAATTGATTCATGAATAAAAACATTAATTATACCTTTTCTTATGAAGGAAAAGGACTACACGTTCACATGAAATGACAAGTACAATAAAGACCTTTAGTCAAATGTACAATAAAAGAATAACCCGTGTACAACCAATAACCTTCCTAAAAGAGAAACACTATCTAGATGCTTGTTAAGGTGAATATGACCAACAAGAGTTGGATAAGACAACAAACTATCACATCACCTAAACTTGCATTGCATTCCGTGTAGATCTTCCGGACGGTGATTACTCGCTTGTCCCGGAGGACGAGTGTTGGGGGGTTACCCGAAAAATTCGAATGACTACCCTAACACGAGAGAGAGTTCTTAACACGTTCAAGTACAAAGTGAGAGCGCAAAGAGACTGTGATTCCCTCTGCAAATAGCACAAGTTCCAAAAAGTCTGAATCCGTTTACACGTGCCCTCGCGCCCCCTTTTATAGGGAGATGAAGGGACTTTTACATACCGAAAACACCCTCGGGCTCAGAGAATATTCCTAGTGTGAACGCATACAAGAATGTCTTTTTCATCTAACATATTTACAAATCTGCCACTAGTTCACACTCTAAACCCGGACTTTTTGGGACAACAACTTTGACTTTGCTTCTCCCCCGGTTCGTGAATATCTTCGCGTGAAACTCCCGAATTGGGTCTTCAATAGATTCCCGAATTGGCCTTCACTTCTCCGCTGGTTCGCGCATGTCCTCGCGCGCAACTCCCGAACTTAGCCCTTGACAGATTCCCGAATCGGCCGTCCTCCGAAGTTCGGGCCATCGACAGCTCGAGACTCCGGGCTTCCGCATGTTCGCGACCCCATTTCTTCACCGAATCAAGATCCCCGAACTTCGCACATTCGCGAATTCGAGGCTTCACAGGTTCCAGGCTTCCGAAAATCGTGAATTCCCTGTCCCTGAAAAACATGTTTCGAGAACTTTGTTAAACTCAACGTTTCGAGGGTGACGGGTTTTCCTGAATTGCCCAACACTAGCCCCTCGGGGAAGCGGGTTGACTCCGACGATCCGATTCCACGAATCCTTCGGAAATTTAGTAAAAAACGTCACCCTCGGAATGTCGGAGGGGACACGCGTCGCCCGAGAAACCAAGGACGGTTAGATCGAGGCGGGTTTCGCGGAACTACCCCCCCCCCCCCCCCCCCGGCCCTATAAATAGCGGGCTGCCGCTGTTAAAAAATTTTACGGCCTTTCTGCTTTCTTGCAGTTCGTGAATCTGTCGCGTTCGCGGAACCTGGTCTTTTGCTGAAAAGCTCGCGAACTTCTGGTCTTCTTCGCACTTCTCTAAGGTATTCTTTTATTTCTTTCTTATCAGTTCTTACTTGTTATACTTTGGTGCAGTGGTATCACGATTTTGTGAGCTTTATTCTTGAATGTTATTCTTAATAGTTCGTATGTTCGTGTCTGTTGGTTAGGTGGCTCGAGTAAAAAGCACAGCTAGACCCATGACTACCGAAGAGCTCATTGCGGCTGGTCTTCCGCTCGACCCAGTTGTCGAAGGTGCCGAGCATGCTGCACCAGCCGAGGATTCTGGTTCTCCCAGTGGCTCCAGGAGTCGCGAAGACGGGGAGGTTCATTCTGACAATGGCGAAGACATCGGGGATGTGGATGCCGGCGTCAGTGACCTGATTAAAGCAAGGACTTCCGGCCCGCTGCCACCCTCACTCGCCTTCGGAGAGTCGAAGGTGACGACCAACACGATTCGGGAATACGAGAAGGCCGAGTTCTTCTCTCCGAGCGCTGGGCGAGCCCCGCTTGATGAGCAGATCCCTACCCCTAGGGACGGAGAAGTTGTTGTCTTTCGGGATTTCTTTATCTGCGGGCTGAGGTTCCCCTGCGACCCAGTCCTACCGGCTATTCTTGATGCATTTTCAGTGAAAATCCACCAGCTTCCACCGACATCTTTCCTTGAAGTGTCGAAGTTCATCTGGATTTTGAAGACCTTCGGCTGCAATCCCAGTGTTGATTCCTTCGCCAGATTCTACGAATTGGTGATTATACCTGAGGTCGTCAAAGGTGAAGACGGGCAGTTCTATCATAGTCAGCATGCGTGTTGCACTTTCAACACACGACGTCAGAATACCCGTAAAGGAATTACCCGAATCCAGATTGCCCCCTGTTGCAAGTCTAACCTCACCGATGATTGGAGGTCTCATTGGTTTTATCTGAAGGCCGATATGCCTAAATTGTCTTGCCCGATTGCGCCTCTGGCCGCGGTGAACGTTGCCAAATTCAACCAACGGGCCTTGGGAATCAGAAGTTGTGAGAATGCATTTCACCTGGCCAGCACCATACTTGGTGGCCGTGACATCATTGAAGAATTCGTCGCTGCCCGTGTCTGGCCTATTTCGAGTGGTTGGTCCCTTACTGAGCTTTTATACTTCAACGTTAAATGGGCAGATCAGAAGGTGCCTTTCCTGAAGTTCGGGATTAAACTTCGCGAAGACCAGAGCGCTGAGGCCTTCATAGAAGAAGTGGAAAAGAGGGTGAACGTCATGGTAGGCGAATATTCCATGAATGAGTATAAGGCTTACAAGGCTCTAGTAAAACATAGGAAGAGGATCAACCGCGTTTTTTCGGAAGTTTGTGGGACAAATTTTTCAGTTCTCGAGGCCCAGGTCCCAAGTTGAAGCTTCCTGCCGTTGCCGTGGCCAGTTGCTCAGCTGCCCCGATCAATGCTCCCCGAATAAGGTCATCGAAGCGAGGCTCATCACCTGCCAGCGAGGGCACTTCTTCGGGGGTCAAGCCTTCCAGGACAAAATCCCTGGAATCGTCGAAACGCAAGCGAAAGACTTCTGAACGGACTTCGGACGCGGAGCTCCAGGCCGCTTCGAGCCTTGCCCAGATGAGCCGCAAGAGGTTGAAGAAGGCGGTGAAGAAAGTTTCTTCCGTCGGTGTTCGGCGAGTTCCATCCGCCTTCGACGACGACGCCTTCGTGGAAGCAGACAGCCTCAAAGGTGTTTACCTCTGGCCATTGTTTAACTTTCGAGACAACTGTCCATCTGGTTCCGAGAATGAATTCGTGGATGTTGATTCCTTTTCAGATGCTGCTCCTGAAGTTCGCAAGGAGACTGTTCCTGCTGCTGGTGATGAGTCCACTATCGCTGCTGACGTTCCGCCCCCCCCCCCCCCCGAGGCCCCCGTTCTCGCCGAAGCCTCTGTTGCCGATGTCTCTCAACCCGCTCTCTCTCGGGATGAAGCCTCCCCCGAATTCGCCAAAGAGCTTGAGCTCACTGTACAAAGGGGGGTGAATCCTACCGAACACGCTCCCCTGGTCGAAGTTCGGGAGGTTGTTCCCGAAGATCAAACTCCCTCTCCCTCTTTGGCCGCTTTCAACAAGAGCTTTGGTACGTCTCATCATGGCAAATTACTAAGTGTTGGCCTCAAGACCACTAGCATTGGGAGCAGGACTTATAAGATTTTAACACTGTGGCAATCGTCTGTGACTATTGATGAATCAGGAGGGGAGAGTTCGGGACAACCTGAAGGAGCTGTTGCTGGTTCTGAGAAAGGGCCTCATCTTTCTCCCGAAGGCACCCCTTCGCCTCAGGGTAGAGCTTCCTCCGGTTCGGCTAAACAGGTCACCATGCAGCAGTTCAGTAAACAAGGTTCATCCCTTCTCAGGGCTCTTTTGTGCTTTTTCTCCGATTCTTGAATTTTGATCTTATGCTTTAATCTTGAAATTTTCAGAATTCAAGGATCTCTTGCACTCCTACCCTCCCTCGAAGCTAGCGCGCTTTCAGGAGGATTATGCGCTTAAACACTCTATGCTGGGGAAAGTTGCCATAGAGCGGCTCGTCGAACAAGAGAAGATGAACAAGCAACTGTCCTAGAAATCTAAAGAACTCAAGCACAGCTTCGCCCTTGCCCAATCCACGAACGTTGAACTCGAGAAGAAGGTGGCCGAGTTGGCGAAGGCTCTGAAGGCAAGCCAGGATGAAAAGGGGCTCGTGGAATCGGCTCTTGAACAATCCAAGAAGGAACTTGAAAAGGTTCAAAAGTCCCACGAAGATGACCTTAGCTTGATTGAGAATCTTCGGGAGAAGCACGAGAGGGCTATGAAGATTGTCGAAGATCTCCGCATTAACAACGCCAGCCTCGCAAAGTCTCTAAGCGTGAAAGATCGCAAAATTCTAGATCTCGAAAAGGCGCTGGCGGAGCAGAGTGAAGCCTCGAAGAAAAACACTTCCGAGATTCTTAAGAAGCTGAAACTGCTCTATGAGGAATACAAGAAGTCCTTGAATGAATTCGGGGTTCGTCCAGCTCCCCTTCCGGACAACATTGAGATCCCCAAATTCATGGATTGGATGGAGACCGAGTTCAAGGCCCTTACTGAGGTGATCTCCGGCGCCAGTGACTTCGCGGCCGCCTTCTCCGTGGAGAGCATCTTGAAGATTCTTCATAACTTCGACTGTGTTGACTTGGAGAAGTTTCGCGAGAATCTCTCCCAATTCCCCAACGCTACTAGTACTGCGATACTTCGAGCCAACGCCGATGTTCAGGCTATCAAGATCAAGTTCGCAAGGGAGTTCTGGCTGACTACTAGGAAGGAGACCGTCAAGACCATTGCGCGTGCGAAGCTCGCTGAGGTAGTTTCTTTGTTCGATTTCGTGACTTGTGTCCGCCGCAGATGTTTCAGTCTCTTGAACTTTCTTCACATTTACCTTTCTTTCTCAGCTGAACGAGGAGGAGAACCGTGAGGACATCGCTGCGTCCCCCGAAGGGTCATCTTCCGGCGAAGATTCGAGCAACTCAGGCGAAGGTGGCTCAGGCGGCAGCAGCAGCAGTAGCAGCAGCAGCGATGGAGGCAGCGACGGCGGGCAAGCCCTTGAACATGAGGATGATTCTCCGAAGGTGGATGTTACGAACTAGACGCTATTTCCGAACCTTGGGTGTATTCAAGGTTGTCTGTATATTTGTGTAGATTCACTTAACTTCCCTGAACAAATGTTTCGTACACTTTAACCTGCGCAGGTCCTGCAAGCTGGGCCTGCGCAGGACGTGTTGCCGCTGCGAATTCATCGGGATAGGATGTTCGTTAGTGGTGAAGCGTGGCGTCTGTTCAAGCGAGCACATCCTGAACAAGACTATTCCGATTTTTGGCTTGAGGCCTCGCTTAAATTTTCTATAGGCTGCTTTGATCTCTCTTCATTTTCTTGTTTCGTAAGAAGAGACGTTCCGCATCCTCTACTTCGCGCTCCTTTAAAATTCCGAAGACGGAGCCCCTTAGCCCCTTAGCAGGCGCGCCTGACTTCGCCTATGCTAGCGATATGGCTGAAAACAACGTTTGTAAACCAGGACATGTTGTAGAGCTTTCGTTTTAAATTTCGCACTGACTGTTGTAATTATTGAGGAACTATTCGGAAGTTTTTATGCGAATAAGGCAACGAATACGTTTTTTTCTTGAAAAAACGTCACCCTCCCCCACCTTGCCGTTTTGCATGAAAACTTGAAGGCATGTTGAGGAAACTTGTAGTTCGCGTATTTCGATCGAGTACGCCTTTAGGAGGAATATTTGTTAACTTTTGAAAATTTTCGACCGTCGTCGCACAAGTCGACAAAATTTGTTTTTCGAATTTTGTGGACTTAATCTGTAACACCCGAAAATTCCATCACAATAAAATATTGTTAGCAACATGGTTTAGTTTTATTTTCTAAGGATTTAATAAATTTGAATAAATAAATTTGCCTTTAATTAAATTAAAGATCATTTAATAATTAGAAACAATCAAGTGTTTGTGCATCATGTTGAAATGCATGAGTTTTGTTTGTGGTGTGATTTTAAAAGTCTTAAAAAAATATTTGTGAAAAGTCTTTAAAATAATTGGTGTGAAAGTTTGAATTAAAAAAAGGTTGAAAGTTTGAATTTAAAAATGTTTCAAAAGTTGTAAAAATGGTTTGTGAAAAGCCTCTTAAAATAGTTGGATAAATTTGTGTTAAAATTTGAATTTGAAAACATGTAAAAGATTTGAATTTAAAAGGTTTGAAATTGGTTTGAAAAGGATTTGAAAAGAAAAGGAAGAAAAAAAAAAAGAAAAGAAAAAAACGAAACAACCCAACCCAACCCGCGGCCCACAAGTGCTTTCGGCCCAACAGCGCCCGCCCCTTTCCCTCCTCTCTCCCTCTCACCGACGGACGGGGCCCACCCGTCGCCCCCGTCCCCTTCCTCCGGACGCCGCCCCTTCCTCACCGGCGGCGCCGGCCGCCCACCCTCCGGCCTTCCCCGCGCCTTCCCCTATCCCCACCGAGTGGCGATAGGTGCGCGCGCGCCCCCACTCGCGCCGCCCTCGGCCCTTCCTCTTCCCCGAAACCGCCCCACCACCGCTCTCCACCGAGCGCCGCCGCCATTAATGGCGCCGGGCCGCCACCCACCGCCTCGGCCGTGCCCCTCCCCCTCCCCTCCTCACCTATAAAAGCCCCCTCGAGCTCCTGCATCTCCCGCACCCCTCCCTTCCTCTCCTCCACTCCTCCACCGTGCCACCGCCGGAGCACCGCCGCCACCGCCGCCCCTCGCCGCCGATCTACCTCCTCGGCGCTCCTTCTTCCTGTTCAAGTTCACCGGTGAGTTCCCCTTGCTCTCCTCTTCAATTTGGTGTTTTCCCCTCCGCGATTGGTGCACGGAAGGCCTGTTTGGCCGTCGCCGGTGAGCACTCGGCGAGCCGCCGCCGCGAGTCGTCCCCGGCCGGCCGTCCGCCGCAGCCGCCCGCTCGCACGCGACCGTGGCCTTAGGATCTGAGCGGACGGCCCTGATTAAAAGGGGTTCGTAACCCTTGGTTTGGTCCACGGTGGACCGGTGGACCGGGTGCACCGGGCCGGTCCACCGCTGACGTCATCGCCACGTCATGCTTACGTCATCGCTTGCGTCAGCACAGCCAACCGCAAGCCGCCACGTGTCGCCGCCACAGTTCACCCGCCAGCTGCCTTGGCGGTTTTGCAAAAAGAACCCCCGAGATTCCGGAATTTACATAAATACCCTTCCACCTATATAAAAGCCTTACAACTAGGTCCTTTCTTTTATGTCTAGGCCCCCGATCTCTTAGGTTTTTCGTTTAATAGCCTACCCTTTGACCTTTTACATGTTAGACCTTCTAGTTTCACACATATTTATGTTTAGGTCCCTGAAATCTTGCAGAAACCCCTAAAACTTTCAGATATTCACAATTTAGTCCCTGAATCTTGTTTCGGCCATATCTTTTCCATCCTAGCTCCGTTTTACGCGTTCTTGGTGTCCACGCGATCGTCTCTCCGAGCCCGTCATTTCTAAAAGCTTCTTTTAGTCTTTTGGTAATGTTTGATGTATTGTTTTATTTATTGTATGTTTTTCTTGCATGATCGTAGCCAACACGCCGTTCGAGGAAGTTCAAGTGCAGAGCTTTGCAGATAAGGAGAGTAGCTTATCGTTGGAGAAAGGCAAGTGACCCTAACCACCCTTCTACCTATGCTTTAATCAAGAACACTATAAGTTAATCGGAACATGGAGAACCACCCGGGGAAAACAGGTGCAACCACGGTCCATATGGCTCGGCTTAGCCAATTAATTAGGTGTGCGATTGATCCGATGGCCCTTTTCCGAAAGGAGCGAGAGGGGGGATCCGGGTTGCGGGGGTATAGCCCGGTCCTTTTGGGGTAGCGAGCCTTTGCTAAGGTGCTGACCACTAGGGAGGGTTATGGTCCGCCCTGATCTGTAACTATGCGGGTCGTTAGTCTTTTGTATACCTTTGTAAAGGCTTCGTAGCGTCCCTATGCAATCACACCTCGGAAGTGTGGTATTGTGCCTGATCAGCACATGCGTGGTTGGGTTCAAAGTTCTTTGGAACTTTTACGCGAACTGTGGGAAAAGTGTGCAACCTCCGCGAGTGTAAAGGCGATCGATCGGCCCGTGCTCACGGTCAAGAGCGGCCGGACCCTCACATGATTAATTGAACTTAAAGATGGATTAATATTGCTTTCCGGTTATTCCTGTGGCCTTGCTGAGTACCAACCATAAGTGTACTCATCCTTGCTTACGCTGTTCAGAGAAGAATCCCGGAGTGGAGTACTTCACCGACTACGAGGAGTTCTGAGGATGCGATCAACCAGTCAGATGCCTGTGGAAGATGAAGATTGATTCGCGTCTTCATAGTTATCGTTGTTCGTGTAAAGACCTTTGTGTCTACCATCGTGAGTGTAATAAAAGTTAATAAACCTTTTCTGTACATTTTGAGCAATGTCTTGTGATATTACACTCATGAGTCTATCATATGTGTGAAATTGTGATCCTGGCACACATATGAGATGCATTCGGTTTTCTACGGAAAATCGGGTGTGACGAGTGGTATCGAGCAGCGTCGATCGTAGGACGCGGCCTCGGATAGAAATGGTCGATATTAAGGACTCTTTATCTAGAAAGCCTTTCCAGCATTCAAAATATCTTATTTACGCATAAAAAAATATTTTATTCTTTATTCTTTAACAAAATCAAATCTTTTGTTTTCTTCTATGCTGAGACTGATTCTTGTTCTTCCACCTTGAACTACCACACGTGTTTTATAGGATAGATTCTTAGGTTGCCTACCCTCCTATCAGTTTCGTTTCGATAGAGCCGTTCTTGTGAGGACGTGCGATGTTAATGCTTGTTGATTGTAAACATGCATGATTTGGATCTTTGACTTGATTGAAATGTTTTGTGGAGTGATGGCCACAAATACATCAATAAAATAATTAAAGCTAAAAATTTGAATCTTAGCCCCCCTTTTCTCTGATTCACCTTTATCAATTCAACTTCCTATCGGAAAACTTCTCTCTCTAACAATCAAATGGTAAACATCAGGTCAGGAGCTGGACGGGATATTCCGTTCGTCATCAATCAGCTGAATCAAGTTCCCTCCTTCACAAGAATTAACAATGGATCCCACGATGCAGCAGTTCTTTACGGAACAGATGCAATTAATTCAGAACCTCACCGCCACTGTCCAGAATCTACAAGCACAGCAGAACCAGCCTCCACCTCAAGGACCTCCACCACCTCCACCAGTCAACAAACACATAGAGTTTATGAGCCACCATCCACCCACCTACTCCCACTCAGTGGATCCTCTTGACGCAGATGATTGGCTCAAGACTATCAATAAGAAACTAAACATCACTCAGTGCAATGACAGAGAGAAAGTCCTGTATGCCTCGGGACGCTTAGAGGGTGCTTGCGGCCGATTGGTGGGATGCCTACACCGTAGCACATGCCGCCGCCGACACTATCACACGGCGGGAGTTCCGGGAAGCTTTCCGTACTCACCACATCCCGTCCGGAATAATAAAGCCGAAGCGAAGGAGTTTCTCGCTCCGAAGCAAGGCAAGCATGTCCGTTAGCGAGTATCGGGACAAGTTCACCCAAGCTGTCTCGGTATGCTCGGATGAAGTGGATACCGACCCGAAGAGGCGGGAACAATTTACGGATGGTCTCATAGGGCCACTAAACTATCGGCTCCGAGCCACACTTTCCCCAACTTCCGGACCCTATTAGACAAAGCTATCGGTCTTGAAAGCAAGCGCGAGAGAACTTGGAGACCGAAACGCAAGTTCCAAAACCAAGGGCGAGTCTAGCGGCAACACACGTCCCCGCTATAATGCACCACGAATCCTCGGTTCCGCTCGGGGAGGATATAGTGGGAATTTTCAGCGAGAACCGGTCATTCCGGCGTTCGGCTCGGCGGCCCCAGCGCTTCCATCAGCAGACTCCACGTACCCCAATTCAGCAGCAGAGTCGCCCGAACAATGCCCCAGGTGCTCCAGTGAGAAACACCGCACCAGTTCAGCCTAATGGATGCTTCAAGTGCGGAGAGTTAGGGCATTATGCCAATAAATGTCCCAAGCGTGGAATGCAAACTCCACAGAAGGGCAATGGTCAGAAGCCTGGGCAACCATCCTCTCAGATTCGCACTGGGAATTCTACTCCTCAAGGCAGCAGGGCTCAACAAAACTTTGTGCGTGGGAAAGTAAACCACGTGACGATTGAGCAGGCTCAGGAAGCTCCCAAAGTCGTGCTTGGTACGTTTCTTATCAACTCTGTACCTGCAACAGTTTTATTTGATTCCGGGGCATCGCATTCATTTATTACTGAACGATTCGTGACGAAACATGATGTACCCAGAAGTTCCATGAAGACACATTTGCTAATTAGTTCCCCAAACGGTGAAATGAAATCCACCTATGTATGCCCACAGGTCAATCTTAAGATCGGAGAGATAGATTTTGAAGCAGACTTAGTGATCCTAACATCCAGTGGAATAGATGTGATCCTTGGTATGGATTGGTTAAGCAAGCATGATGGAATCATTTTGTGTGCCAAGAAGTCGGTGCTCTTAACTACCCCGCAAGGAGAAAGGATTGAGTTTGCCACTACAAGCCCGAAGAAGAAGTAGAAGTGAACAAGCTCTGTGATAGTAAACCATCATCTATCAAGAACATCTTGTATCTCCTCTTGTTTCCCGATCCCTTCGAATCTCGGGACGAGATTCTTTTTAAGGGGGTAGGATTTGTAACACCCGAAAATTCCATCACAATAAAATATTGTTAGCAACATGGTTTAGTTTTATTTTCTAAGGATTTAATAAATTTGAATAAATAAATTTGCCTTTAATTAAATTAAAGATCATTTAATAATTAGAAACAATCAAGTGTTTGTGCATCATGTTGAAATGCATGAGTTTTGTTTGTGGTGTGATTTTAAAAGTCTTAAAAAAATATTTGTGAAAAGTCTTTAAAATAATTGGTGTGAAAGTTTGAATTAAAAAAAGGTTGAAAGTTTGAATTTAAAAATGTTTCAAAAGTTGTAAAAATGGTTTGTGAAAAGCCTCTTAAAATAGTTGGATAAATTTGTGTTAAAATTTGAATTTGAAAACATGTAAAAGATTTGAATTTAAAAGGTTTGAAATTGGTTTGAAAAGGATTTGAAAAGAAAAGGAAGAAAAAAAAAGAAAAGAAAAAAACGAAACAACCCAACCCAACCCGCGGCCCACAAGTCCTTTCGGCCCAACAGCGCCCGCCCCTTTCCCTCCTCTCTCCCTCTCACCGACGGACGGGGCCCACCCGTCAGCCCCGTCCCCTTCCTCCGGACGCCGCCCCTTCCTCACCTGGCCGCCGGCCGCCCGCCCTCCGGCCTTCCCCGCGCCTTCCCCTATCCCCACTGAGTGGCAGTAAGTGCGCCGCAGCCCCACTCGCGCCGCCTCAGCCCTTCCTCTTCCCCGAAACCGCCCCCACCACCGCTCTCCACCGAGCGCCGCCGCCATTAATGGCGCCGCCGCCACCCACCGCCACCCACCGCCTCGGCCGTGCCCCTCCCCTCCCCTCCTCACCTATAAAAGCCCCCTCGAGCTCCTGCATCTCCCGCACCCCTCCCTTCCTCTCCTCCACTCCTCCACCGTGCCACCGCCGGGAGCACCGCCGCCACCGCCGCCCCTCGCCGCCGATCTACCTCCTCGGCGCTCCTTCCTCTGTTCAAGTTCACCGGTGAGTTCCCCTTGCTCTCCTCTTCAATTTGGTGTTTTCCCCTCCGCGATTGGTGCACGGAAGGCTGTTTGGCCGTCGCCGGTGAGCACTCGGCGAGCCGCCGCCGCGAGTCGTCCCCGGCCGGCCGTCCGCCGCGGCCGCCCGCTCGCACGCGACCGTGGCCTTAGGATCTGAGCGGACGGCCCTAATTAAAAGGGGTTCGTAACCCTTGGTTTGGTCCACGGTGGACCGGTGGACCGGGTGCACCGGGCCGGTCCACCGCTGACGTCATCGCCACGTCATGCTTACGTCATCGCTTGCGTCAGCACAGCCAACCGCAAGCCGCCACGTGTCGCCGCCACAGTTCACCCGCCAGCTGCCTTGGCGGTTTTGCAAAAAGAACCCCGAGATTCCAGAATTTACATAAATACCCTTCCACCTATATAAAAGCCTTACAACTAGGTCCTTTCTTTTATGTCTAGGCCCCTGATCTCTTAGGTTTTCTGTTTAATAGCCTACCCTTTGACCTTTTACATGTTAGACCTTCTAGTTTCACACATATTTATGTTTAGGTCCCTGAAATCTTGCAGAAACCCCTAAAACTTTCAGATATTCACAATTTAGTCCCTGAATCTTGTTTCGGCCATATCTTTTCCATCCTAGCTCCGTTTTACGCGTTCTTGGTGTCCACGCGATCGTCTCTCCGAGCCCGTCATTTCTAAAAGCTTCTTTTAGTCTTTTGGTAATGTTTGATGTATTGTTTTATTTATTGTATGTTTTTCTTGCATGATCGTAGCCAACACGCCGTTCGAGGAAGTTCAAGTGCAGAGCTTTGCAGATAAGGAGAGTAGCTTATCGTTGGAGAAAGGCAAGTGACCCTAACCACCCTTCTACCTATGCTTTAATCAAGAACACTATAAGTTAATCGGAACATGGAGAACCACCCAGGAAAACAGTGCAACCACAGTCCATATGGCTCTGGCTTAGCCAATTAATTAGGTGTGCGATTGATCTGATGGCCCTTTTCCGAAAGGAGCAGAGGGGGATCCGGGTTGCAGGGGTATAGCCCGGTCCTTTTGGGGTAGCAGCCTTTGCTAAGGTGCTGACCACTAGGGAGGGTTATGGTCCGCCCTGATCTGTAACTATGCGGGTCGTTAGTCTTTTGTATACCTTTGTAAAGGCTTCGTAGCGTCCCTATGCAATCACACCTCGGAAGTGTGGTATTGTGCCTGATCAGCACATGCGTGGTTGGGTTCAAAGTTCTTTGGAACTTTTACGCGAACTGTGGGAAAAGTGTGCAACCTCTGCAGAGTGTAAAACTGATCGATCAGCCGTGCTCACGGTCAAGAGCGGCCTGGACCCTCACATGATTAATTGAACTTAAAGATGGATTAATATTGCTTTCCGGTTATTCCTGTGGCCTTGCTGAGTACCAACCATAAGTGTACTCATCCTTGCTTACGCTGTTCAGAGAAGAATCCCGGAGTGGAGTACTTCACCGACTACGAGGAGTTCTGAGGATGCGATCAACCAGTCAGATGCCTGTGGAAGATGAAGATTGATTCGCGTCTTCATAGTTATCGTTGTTCGTGTAAAGACCTTTGTGTCTACCATCGTGAGTGTAATAAAAGTTAATAAACCTTTTCTGTACGTTTTGAGCAATGTCTTGTGATATTACACTCATGAGTCTATCATATGTGTGAAATTGTGATCCTGGCACACATATGAGATGCATTCGGTTTTCTACGGAAAATCGGGTGAAAATCTGGCAAACTTGCCCTGGTTGATATTGCAACCTTCAGTTGCTTCAACCAAGACTTTCTACGATTTTTCGCACGAGCCCCTTGCCCTTTTATTGTGGCGACGTTATCACGAAAAACTTTTCGACATTTACTTTCTCGAAGTCAACTTGCCGGCTTTTCTTTTCGGTGGAAATCCCCTCGTGGACGGGACTTTCTGGGCCACAGCTCGCTGCTGTTCCGGGCCTCTTTGGGTGGGAATCCCTTGATGGACGGGATTTTCTAGGCCACAACTTGTTGTTGTCTCAGGTCTCTTTTGATGGGAATCCCTTGATGGATGGGATTTTCTGGGCCACAACTTGTTGTTGTCTCAAGCCTCTTTCTTCTCGATGGAATTTTGGCTATCACGAAGCCTTTCTCACGAACTTTTTTTCTTTTTCCACGATGGAATTCTGGCTATCACGAAGCCTTTCTCGCGAACTTTTTCCTTTTTTCACGATGGAATTCTGGCTATCACGAAGCCTTTCTCACGAACTTTTTTTCTTTTTTCACGATGGAATTCTGGCTATCACGAAGCCTTTCTCACGAACTTTTTTCTTTTTTCACGATGGATAACTGGCTATCACGAAGCCTTTCTCACGAACTTTTTTCTTTTTTCACGATGGAATTCTGGCTATCACGAAGCCTTTCTCACGAACTTTTTTCTTTTTTCACGATGGAATTCTCGAGATACGCAATTTGGGGGAAGACTCTTTTCATATATATATATATATCACAAAGAGTATTTACATAGGATCCGCCTCGTTAAAAACCTTGCCTCTTGATTTAGAGCCCCCTTTGCAAGGAAAAGAGTATGGTCCTTCTTATTCTGATGCGACTAGAAAAAGTAATACTAGTTTTTGTTCCGAAATCACTTATAGACACGTGATTCGGATTTTTTTAGTTCTCTAAAGTACAAACTTACGAAAATCGAAAAACTACTAAATGTTACATCTATCGACAACTAGGGTTTTCATGGATAATACCTTTTTAGACTGTCAGCATTCCACGAATACGGCAACTCTTCGTCAGTCTGCTCCATCAGGCGAAAAGCCCCTGGCATATCTGTTTCTCTGGCGATGTAAGGCCCTTCCCATGACTCATGAAGTTTTCCTGGGTTCTCCCAATTTTTCTTTCTTTTCAAGACAAGATCACCAGTTTTTATTTCCTTTCGGACCACCTTTTTGTCTCTCCATGCCCTTGTCTCTCTCTGGTATTTCTCAATGTTTTCTGCTGCTTCAAGGATTGTCAGCTTGATGATGTCCTTTTCCACCTTCTTATCAATTTCCTCTATCTCTTTTCCTTTCAGGACTCTCATGCTTTCATTCTTGATCTCCTCCGGTGTCATAGCCTCAGTCCCGAAAAGTAGGCGAAAAGGCGTGAAACCTGTTGCCCTTGAAAGCTCGTGGTGTTGTGAGACCAGATCACCTTCGGAAGTTCATCCACCCACTTTCCCTTTTTCTGATCGAACAAACATCTCTTGATTCCCGAAAAAATCAGGCCATTGGCTCTTTCAACTGCACCATTGGACTATGGATGATATACTGACGAAAATTTCGCCTGTGTGCCTAAGGTTCTGCAGTATTCTTTGAAGGTGTAACAGTCAAATTGTTTGCCATTGTCAACCGTCAATTCTCTAGGAACTCCGAACCTGCAGACTATGTTCTGCCAAAAGAATTTCTGAACTATTGCTGCTGTGATATTCGCAAGTGGTTTTGCCTCCACCCACTTCGTGAAATAATCGACTGCTATAGCTGCGAATCGGCAGTTGCCTTGAGCTGTTGGCAACGGGCCTACTAGATCCATTCCCCACCTTTGCAGAGGCCAAGTTGGTGGAATTAGGTGAACTGTCATTGAAGGCAGATTCTGTTGATTTCCCGTTTTTTGGCATGCTTCACATTGCCGAACTAACATCTTGGCATCAATGTTTATGGTGGGCCAATAGAATCCCTGCTTTATCGCCTTTCCAGCCAAAGCCCTGGTGCCTATGTGTGCCCCACAGAATCCGCTGTGAATTTCCTTCAGAAGTTCCCGACCTTTTTCGGAGGTGATGCAGCGCAGCCAAGGCTCAGTGACTCCTGATTTGTATAATTCTCCATTTACTACTGTATAGCCCCGAGCCCTTTGCTTCAATCTTTTTTCCTCCAATTCATCTTGTGGTTCGTAATGTCCTCTCAGATAAGCCATGATTTCTGCTCTCCAGTCTGGAATTTCCACTACATTCATGATTTTGGCCCTCGAATATTTGATGGAAGGCTCCCTGATGATTTCGAAGAACACATCCGGGGGTAGCTCTTGATTTCTGGCTGCCGCTTTCGCCAGTTTGTCTGCCTCATTGTTGTCATCCCTTGGGATATGCTGGACTGAATACCCTTTGAAGTGTTTTTCCATTTCTCTGACTTTTTCGAGATATTTCATAAGAACTGGATTCCTGGCCTCACTTTCTTTCTCGATATGTTCTTGGATCACTTTCGAATCCGTTCTGATTGTGAAGGTCTGCTGCCCCAAGGCTCTCATTTTTCTTAATGCCAACAGTAGAACTTCGTACTCCATTGTGTTGTTCGTGGAATGTTCATTGTTCGCGAATACGAGCCGCGCTGCGTATCTTATGACCACGCCCGTCGGGGACGTTACAACAGCCGAAATTCCAACTCCCTTGTAATACCAGGCCCCGTCACACTGCACTATCCAAGGTTCGGGTATATTTTCCTCGAGGTTCTGAGTGGGTGAAGTCCAGTCCACAACAAAATGCGCGTAACTTGCGATTTTATTGCACTTCTTCTCTCGAAGTCTACCACATACTCGAAAGCTCAAGCACCCCACTTGATGATTCGGGTGGATGCCTCCCTATTTGCGAACAAGTCATTCGGCTGGTTGGTGATGACTCTTATTCTGTGACCCTCAAAGTAATGCCTTAGCTTCCTTGCTGCCATGATGACCGCATATGCGATCTTTTCCAGCTCGGAATAGAAGACCTTGGAACCAGACAATGCTTCAAAAGCGAAGTATACAGGAATTTGTCTGAGCTTTCCTTCTTCATCTTTTTCCTGCACTAGCACTGCGCTTACTGCCGAATTTGATGCGGACACATACAACAGAAGTGGCGATTTTGGTTCAGGAGGACAAAGTTTGGTCATGGTGGACAAGTAATCCTTCAGTTCGCGAAAGGCCTGCTTCTGAGGTTCAGACCACTGGAAATTCTTAGCACTTCTGAGGACTTGTAAGAACGGTAAACTTCTTTCTGCGGCTCTGGGAATGAATCTGTTGAGGGCAGCTACTCTCCCTGTCAGCTTCTGAACATCTTTCACTGAGACTGGATCTTGCATTTCCACCAGAGCCTTTATTTTGTCAGGATTTGCTTCTATGCCTTTCGTTGAAACTAGGCATCCAAGAACTTTCCCCTTGTGAATGCCGAACACACATTTTTCCGGATTTAGCTTTAAGTTTGCTACCCTCATGTTCGCAAATGTTTCCGCCAGGTCACTGATATGGTCTTTCCTCTGAACACTTTTGACAACTATGTCATCCACATATGCCAAGATGTTTCTCCGAATCTGCTGGTGCAGTACTATTGCTATCATTCTCAAAAACGTACATCCCGCGTTCTTCAGCCCCTCTGGCATTCTTACGAAGCAAAATGTTCCGAAGGGAGTTATGAAACTTGTTTTCTCCTCGTCCTCTCCGCGAACCCTGATCTGATGATACCCAGAGAACATGTCCAGGAGCGAAAGCATCTCACTGTTGGCTGCATCATCCACGATTTTGTCTACCCTTTCCAAGGGAAAATCGTCCTTCTTGCATGCCTTGTTCAAATCGGTGAAGTCCACACACATTCTCCATTTTCCATTTTTTTTCTTGACTGGCACAGTGTTGGCTAGCCAGACTGGGTACTTGACTTCTCTGATTACTTGGGCATCCTGCAACCTCTGAACTTCTGCTTCGATTGCTTTGACTTTTTCCTCAGACATTTTCCGAAGTTTTTGCTTCTTGGGTGGTATTTTCTCATCCGTTTCCGGGGGCATGTTCGATGATATCCCTGTCAACACCTTGCGAGTCCTTAGCCGACCATGCGAAAACATCCTTGTTTCCGTTCGAAATCGTATAAGTTCCCTGTCCTCTTCGGCGCTGAGGTTTGCCCCTATTATGACTGCTCTGTCGGGCATGTCATCCAGATACACTTTCTTTGTTTCATCCTCTGCGGTTATCTCATTTTTTCCTTGTCCCGCTTAGGTTCTTCGTAGGTTTCCTTCCTCTCATCAGCTGCTTTCAGCTGGTACACATTTGTTTGGTCGGGCGTGTGGCCTTTTTCTATATTCCTGGCCTCTTGCTCATTGCCGAACACCATGATGACCCCTTTGGGTGCAGGCATCTTCATGCATAGGAATTGTTGTCTTTTATGACAGCATCAAACTTGTTCATGAAACCTCTACCGAAAATCGCGAGGTATGGGTGATATATGTCAACTACATCGAAAGTGAGGCTCTCCGTTCTGGCATTCTCAAGATCTCCGAAAGAAACCGGGAGTGATATTTTTCCCACCAGCTTGATGGGCTTTCCTCCGAACCCCTGCAACGGGTACTCTGGTGGGTCCAACATGTGCTGGCTCAGATTCATCTTCTCGAAAGTTTTCAAGAACAGGATATCCGCCGAACTCCCATTGTCAACTAGGACTTTTCCTATAACCCATCCATCTATGTTCACTTCAATGACCATGGCGTCATTGTGAATCGCGGATTTCAGCCTGAAATCTTCTTCCGTGAAGGTGATTGGCACCTTTGCCCACTCCGGCCGTGCAGCTGGGCCGTCATTGATGATAGTATTCATAGACCTGAAGTAATTGCTTCTTTGCTTCTTGGTCTCGAATTCCATGGCTGACCCGCCCATGATTGGCATGATGGTTCCGAACGATGGCAAGGCTTTGGAATTCTGGGGTCCCGAACTTGACTGAGGCCTTGACGAACTTTCTGGCGGTGGCGGCAGGATTTCCCGAATGGGTTGTGGTTGCTGGATTGCCTGGATCGCTTGTGACTGAGGAAAAAACTGTTGCGATGGCTGCCACGTTGACTGTGGTTGCTGGAATTGCTGAACTGGGATAGAACTTGACTGTGGGTTCGTGAATTGAGGCTGCCAAAAATTCGGGCGAAACTGGCCTGGCATTGAGGATGCGATGCTCATCAGTGCTTTCTCTTGCTGAATTCTTGCCATGTTCTTCTTTGTTTCTGGGCACCCTTCGGTGCTGTGGCCCCTTCCATGATACTGGCAATAGAAGTAAGGATCTTTCGGGTTGTGGTTCGTGAGTGCTGGGGGTCCTCTGCCTCTCCCCTTCCTCTGGGGTTGAATCCTCCCCTGGTGCTTGGCCTGCTGCCCTGTTCAGGTTTCGAGTTTCCGATGTTATTGACATTTCGCGGATGCTGGGGTGGTGCCCTCCACGTCATGTCTCTGTTGCCTTGCCTTGCCTCGTTCCGCTCGGCCACTCTTCTGCGATGGTCATCATCTGACAAAATGTACTCCTCCAATTCTTGAAAGAGTTCCTCAACTGTCTTGGGTTTCTTTCTTGTGAGATGCGACGCTGTAGGTCCTGGGGTGAGACCCTTGATCAGTGCGTTGATCGTTGTTTTGTCATCAGCTTCGGGGATTTGAGACCTTTGTTGTATGAACCTTCTCACGAAGTTCCGCAGTGGTTCTCTGTCCTTCTGCTTGCAGTTATACAAATCTGAGGCTTCTTTGTCGTGTCGTGGAACATTCGAAACGCTTGCATGAACTTTGTCTTGAGATCTACCCGGTCGTAGACCGAGTGTGGAGGCGGCGGTGAGTACCAATTCGATGCTCGGTCCTTCGCAAGCTATCATGAAGGATTTGGCCGGTGCAACATCATCCCCCTCTGCCGAATTCACAGCTGATTCGTATCTCATGAGAAACTGCCTGGAGTTTCCGAAGCTGTTGTATTTGGGAAGAGAGACAGGCTTGAACTTCGGCGGCCAAGGTGCTGTTTGCAGCCCGATTGACAGCGGCGATTCAAAATCCACGAAGTGTGAGACTCCGTTTCCTGCGAAGAAGTTTTCTTTCGGGGATTCTCTTGCAGGCCCAGGGTTCTGATGCGGTGACACCTGCCACAGGGAACTATTCTCTTATTCTTTCATTTCATCAATTTCTTTCTGTATTGCTTCTATCTGCTCTTTTGCTTTGTTTAGCTGCTCTAGCTTTTCAGAGATTTTCCTCTTCGCTTGTAACTGAGCTGCGAACTTTTCTTTGTCTTCCTGTAGCTGCTATATCTTTTGCTGAACCATCGCTAGCTCTCTGTCTATGGTGTCATCATCATCATCCACATTCTCAAACTCTTGCCGTTCGACAGAGTTGTTCTTGGGTGTGAGTCGTCTTTTCTCGCTCTTGCCTTCATGAGAGCTTCGAGCTTTTCTCTTCGTTCTTGGTCTGTTGTGTTCGAAGATTCAGGAACAAAAGAGGTTTCATTCCCTTGGGTAGGATGGCGATCGTCTCGGTTTGCTTGTGCTGGAACGTTCTTCTTGGATTTCTTCTGAGGTGGCATCGTGAGTTTCTTTTCGGCTGGAACACGGTGGGCGCCAATGTTGGGGGGTTACCCGAAAAATTTGGATGACTACCCTAACACGAGAGAGAGTTCTTAACACGTTCAAGTACAAAGTGAGAGCGCAAAGAGACTGTGATTCCCTCTGCAAATAGCACAAGTTCCAAAAAGTCTGAATCCGTTTACACGTGCCCTCGCGCCCCCTTTTATAGGGAGATGAAGGGACTTTTACATACCGAAAACACCCTCGGGCTCAGAGAATATTCCTAGTGTGAACGCATACAAGAATGTCTTTTTCATCTAACATATTTACAAATCTGCCACTAGTTCACACTCTAAACCCGGACTTTTTGGGACAACAACTTTGACTTTGCTTCTCTCCCGGTTCGTGAATGTCTTCGCGTGAAACTCCCGAATTGGGTCTTCAATAGATTCCCGAATTGGCCTTCACTTCTCCGCTGGTTCGCGCATGTCCTCGCGCGCAACTCCCGAACTTAGCCCTTGACAGATTCCCGAATCGGCCGTCCTCCGAAGTTCGGGCCATCGACAGCTCGAGACTCCGGGCTTCCGCATGTTCGCGACCCCATTTCTTCACCGAATCAAGATCCCCGAACTTCGCACATTCACGAATTCGAGGCTTCACAGGTTCCAGGCTTCCGAAAATCGTGAATTCCCTGTCCCTGAAAAACATGTTTCGAGAACTTTGTTAAACTCAACGTTTCGAGGGTGACGGGTTTTCCTGAATTCCCCAACAACGAGGAAGGAGGAGCGGAAGCTTCGCTGCAGTACGTGGTAGTGCTCGACACCGAGGGTGCCCAGGCTAACCTAGCTGACGAAGGCAAGCTCCGGTGCATCTAACCCAGTTTTCAAAGTCTTTATTCAATTATCTATGGATGATTGTGCATTTACGTTCAGGAGTTGAATGAAACCCTAGATGCATGATCCCTAGGTACCTTGTCCTTACTAGTATGATAGGTCGATAGCTGCTAAGCTATAGGACCGTTACAAGTCGAGTGATGACATTACTCGCGAGAATAGGTTCCTAGATAGGAATCACAATATATCCTTAAATGGATTGCTCACGTGGTAAGAGCAGGGGATCTGGGCTCCGGTCCAGTGGTTATGTGGGTTAAGCTTTTGAACGTACTAAGCACATGTCGGGTATGGGATCGGTAAGCCTAATACCTTAATGAGGCGGCGAGGGATCCTACCGTTCCTACTCTTGGGATTCGCTCTCACGGCTCGCTACCGGTGGTGTATGGTGACTCCGGGTATCTCGCGGGGTATGCCGGATAGCCTGCACCAAAGACTGTAAGATTCGATCCTGACCTGAGGATTTTTGGAAACGGCCTGGGACAACTGTACCTTTGTGGGCAGTCTACCGTGTGTTTGGGTCTACCTTGCAAGGTTTAAATCAATCGATTGTCAGCCTCTCACCGTTATCCGAGACTGCTTACTCCACTAGTCATGAGATCCCTAATGATGGAAGTTGATGAATTTTATGCTTGATTAATTGTATTGTACAACTTTGTCTGTACTAGTTGGCTAATCTAGTAAAGATTAAACCTACTAGAAACTTGTGCTAAAATCTTGAAAGTAAGGACCTGCTCTTTGTTACTTTTTAGCAAAAGCAACCCAGTAGCCAAAAAGCCTTTCATGGTCTAGATTTGGTGAAGTAGTTATCACTGACGGGTAAGTCTTGCTAAGTATTAGTATACTTAGTCTTGCTATAATATGTTGATTCAGGTAATGCCTTCAGTGATGTGTGGCCCGGAGAGATCCCGCCCGGCTGGGAGCTGGAGTGGGTGGAGGACGACTACTGAAAGCATCATGGATGGCCTCCCGTGGTGTCTTCGCTTCCGTTAGTTTATTTCCGCTGCTTTCGAAAACTCTGAACTATTTCATCACGACAAAAACTATGGTTTGTAATAATTAACCCCTTCGGGGTACGAATTTGGATGTTAATGTTGTTGTATCTCTGGACTCGCCTTCGAGTGAGTTTTAATGCATATATTCGATCCTTGTGCTTTTCAAGTGATTTACCGGGCGTTAACCCGGCAACTAACGACAGGATGATACTTTATTATTGCTTAATGACCAAAGTGGATCGGTCTTAGGCGATAGTATGGTATTTTCCTGGGCAGGTTGTCACACTTGTGGATGGCCTCTTGGTGCGAATGGCTCTCTCCCTGTCGAATGGCGGCGCCTCCAGGGTTTTAGGGTTGAAGATCCTTCGGGTGCAAGGAAAGGGGGGCCGACTGGGCCGGCCGGCCTGGGCCAACCGGCCCAGGCCCATCTCCGCCCGGTTCGATCGCCCCTTCGCTCCCGTGGGTCCTCATGTGATTATGCACTTTGCCCCCTCCACTTGCATGATTTTGACGATGTCATCCTCTCGTCCAAGATGGAGGTTCTCCGCGCATGAAGTTCAGTCTTTTACGCTTCAATCCCCGGGGGTGTTCCTTTGTAGCACTTCGGTCCTTGCCACCATTGCAAGTGATTTCATCAAGCATATGAACACGAACAAGACTCCGTAAATGCTCATTTGAACTTGTTGCAAATCCGTCCTTTATGTCCATGTTTTCCTGCATAAACACAACACTTCCAAATGCATGCACATAGATGAACTTGTTATATGATTAGTGTGCCTAGTGGTGGATTATTTACATAATCAAATCCAAACCAAAGTGTATTGAACATGCTTGGTGTACCAAAATACACCGTCAACACAACCCGAACCTGTATAAATCTTGTGTCTCGTGTCCTTGCGCATACCTTCGAGTTCTCAGTCTCCTGATCACGATCCTCACCGCAAAATCTACTACCTCGGGTACCCCCTTAGTAGGTTTGCCAGTCTAAAACACCGACAGCTGGCGCGCCAGGTAGGGGTGATCATCACCACCGGGCGAATTCGAAGGACCAATATCAGATCAATCTACGCAGTGCATGGTTGCTGTATTTGGCAACTCGACGAGTTCCTATCAACTCAGATACTCAGTGTCCAGATGCAAGCACAACTCGTCGAAGATCAAGTCCAGAGCACAAACAAACAACCGTAACTCGCCAATGCCCGCTTGTCTGCATCACGAATAGCAACAAGCGGTTCAAGCTGCTTGGCCTGTATCCGACTCGCCGAAAATTCTGGAACTGTGACGGCATCCAACGGAACATAAATGGACTCTGCATGCTGGTGAAGTCCAAGGAGTCTATTTAGATTTTGGCTACATGCACACGCATGGCTACCAGGAAGCCCCCAAGAATTTTTTGCTTGATTCACACATGGAGACTGCACCAACAAGCTTCAAGGTCTTTGCTTGTCGTACACGGGAAGATGTACGCGAGTATGACTACGTCGCCTCTGGCGGCAGTAGCGCTACCTCAGCTGTGCCGTGCACAGCAACTACTCGTCACATGGCCGCACAGGCTCTACCTCGACCACGTCTCGCGGCGCGACTACTCATCATCCGGATTGCACCGTCTCTACTGCCTATGTCGTGCATCCGGACGCGCCACATTGCCGCTCGATTTCTCATCGGTCGGTCGCACTGGCTCTCGTTGTGCGCCCGGTCACTGTGTCTCGCGGCTCGACTACTCGTCGTCTGGATTGCACCGGCTCTACTGCGCCTATGCCGTGCATCCGGACGCGCCATCCCGCCGCTCGACTTCTCATCGGTCGGTCGCACTGGCTCTTGTTGTGCGCCTGGTCACCGTGTCTCGCGGCTCGACTACTCGTCGTCTGGATTGCACCGGCTCTACTGTGCCTATGCCGTGCATCCGGATGTACCGTCTCTACTGTGCCTACTTAAACTCATTCGGGAGAGATGGAGGATCACACTAAGGAGACCATGAAGATCACGACCGAAGGACCGGAGTTCGAGATACCGAGCCACTACATGAAGGAAATTGTTGCATCCGTCAAGACCAATGGACAAAGCCAGCCTGTGAAGACCAAAAATACGACTAAGCCGAAGAATAAGCCCGTGCCCAAGATGGTGCGGAAGTGGGTACCCAAGATTGCAACGCTCGCAAAGAGCGTTGATCCGGAGTAATCAAGTGAAGAAGTCTAGCCATGGACTATAAACGAAGCGCTAGGCGGGAGGCAACCCATTTTGTCGAGTCAAGAATAAGCTACCGGGCTACCGGGAGGACAACCCGATTCCAAGTTTTTCGAGTCTTTTTAATAATTCAGTTTTGAAATTTACTACACAAAACATTAGACTTAGAATGGTTGAACAATATTAGAGACATAATTCTTGGTTGAATATTTTGCTTGATCATAAACCCTTTACATGAACTATCCTATGTGATTGTTTGCTTGTTTTCGAGAAACCACAACCAAAAAAAATAAATTCAGAACCTAACTCAACCATTCATCCCCTTTATGATGTTGTGGCTGACTTGTTTTTCATGCTAAAAACACACGAGTAGAGTCATGACTTGTATCTAGATGTTATTTAAATTTCAGCACGTGGTAGGACCCGCGTGGACCTAGAAACTTGATTTTTTGTTGGTTTAAAAATCCATATCCTTGGTTTCTCTAGAGTTAAAATTTTTCTAAGCCTCATTTAATTTTATTTTATTCAAAATCTCTCTTATCTAATCAAAATTAGAACCTAAACCTATGCCCCCATGATCAAGCTGGGAAAAGCTTGCTCTCAACTAATGAAGGCAAACGATACCGGTGAGACCAACATAAAAGTAGTCAGAAATATTTTTCGACTTACATTTGTTTTTAATGCTTTAAAACCTTCTCTAAATTTATGCTTGAGCTCTCCCATAGCTCTGAATTTATTTTTAATTTTTGAAATTAGAGGAGTGCTTAGCATTAAAACATGCTTAAAGGGAGGCAATCTAGTTAACCTAACCATACATGCACCATGACCCATCATGGGATGCCCCTCCAACAAATTTTATCGAACCACATGCAAAGTACAAGCATGGGGGGCAGCCAAGGCTTTGTTTTGTAGGAATATCATGGAGGCATGTGAGGCAAGGGAGTATGGAAGTGAGTCAAGGCGAAAACATCAAGTGGAAGGAGCAATAATGCAAGCAAAGGAGTGGACAAGAGCGTTTGGAAGGTGCACGCAGTCACGAAGCAAAGTGCGCTAGAGAAGAACCGAGCCAAGAGGAGGAGAGAGGTAAGTCTCCCATCCAGCTCTTTGTTCGTGTGCTCTAGTTTGTATTCCGGAACCACCTTAGACTTAGCCATCCACCTCGTTTGTTTCGTGCAACAAAACACATCCTAATTCCACTCAAAGTCCAGACTCCAAAATAATATTTGTGTACCTTGTTACCGGTTGAAAACCCCAGATATATATTTGTGAGGGAGAGTGTTGCAACCATGGAAGAAAATTACAAGCCTTTTCACCAAAAAAGAAGGGATCATCGTCGTCTAAGCCATCATCGACAACCTCTTCGAGGAGGCACTCGGTTTCCGAGTCTCCTCAGAGTATGGAGGAGGACACGGCACCGCCGAGGAGGAACCACTCTTCTCCTCGGTGGCATGAGGGCCACACGAAACTCGTTTATGAGGTTCGCCAGACCTCAAGAACATATGGAGGAGCCGCCCGTCAACCGCACCGCTCGACACACGATCATCCGCTCCACCTCCACACGCTCTGTGGTATTCCGAGGGGTTTGTAATCATGACGGAGGAGGAGGAGAAGAAGCTCGCTCGCCTTGAGTAGAGGCTTGTAGAGAACATCGACTTCGACGACCAAGCTCTCCACGTATTGGGTTTTCATACGGGACACCGAGGTTGGGTGCAATTCTCTAACGGAGTGTCGGCAAACACCCACAAGGAATTTGCCTAGGAAATTCTCATGACCATGGCGCATATCCTTGATGAAGAAGTGCTGAGTTTCTCATTCCATTTGGAGGGGGATCGACCACCTCGAAGGAAGCACTCACAAGTAGAGAAGAAGGAAGACACCGTCGGAAGGGTAACCATGATCAACGGTGCTATGTCTAGCACCTTGATGGGGTAATCTCCTTTCATCCATGGGTTGTAATCGATCTTGAGATGTAATCATGCTTTATTGGATTATCTATCTATCATCTTGTGTTGAATATACTTTAATGCTTAAGTTTAGCTACCATGTCGTAAAGGGAGTAAGGCCTCAATGCTTCCTTGGATCCATTCAATACACCGTGTCCATCATAGGTCTAGTCATGAATACCTTCGCGTACTGAGTACGAGAGGAGGGAAAGGGCGAAACCGTGGTCACAACCCCGATAAATTAGATTGGTTTTCATGTTCAAAATGATTGCATGTTCTAGTATCGTAGACCCATGGGCGAGTGTCTCCTATCTTGATTGAACAAGCGGTTCCCTATGTATTAGGGAATATCTCGGTTTTCAAAAGGGAGCCCAAACAAGTGGATGTGCATGAAGGCACATGGGAAGGTTTTTGGAGTATGATCGCAGGAGAAGACCATCAAAGAAGAAATACTACCCGGAGCCCCATCATCCAAGTGTTTCACTCATGGATGTGCAAAAGGATTTTGTGGAGAATGAGTGAGACAAAGATAACCAACACGGAGTTGAATTGGCTTTACTCGGCTTTGATTGCCAAGTGGCCAATAGACCCCTCTTACCTCATGATCAACCGGTGGTGTTGTGAAGCAACATCGGGTTCGGGAGATATTGATTCGGGGTGTTACCTCTCTATGTTGGCTATCTCTTTGAAACCAGGTATTACAAGGAACCTGAATCATCTCCTACCTGGGACCTCCCTAGGTATATGAAGAAAGGAAAATTTAAATGAAGATGAGAGAGGAGGCTTCAAAGTGGCCAAGGTGAATTTGCCCCTTTCGGAAGGAAGGTTAAGACTTTTTCTTGAGGGGAAGAAATATTGGTTAGAGGAAGGACTTCTTGTGCCAGCAAAGAAAAATAAAAGAGAAGGATTATAGGAGAAGGATCTTCTATGGCCCAAGTAGGAGGTGCACAACAAAATTATGTGCCACCATTTGGAGGAATTCCGGCGCCGCCAAGTTACTACGGTGGTGTACCAAAGCAAGCATGGGGGAGTAGTGCAGCCATGCCCCCACCATTTTGCGGTGCCCAACGTAGCCTTTGTGGAGCCATATGCACACCTTCCTCAACCACAACATAATGTGGTCGCCATTGGAGGATACGCTGCAAGAAACATGCAAATTATTGCAGCCATCCAAACCAATGCAAACCAAATGGGTGAAGGAAATGCAAACATCGCTTATGAGTTTTGACACCTTCACTTAGCACTGTCGGACAATTCATAGGAGGAGTAGTGCATTCCTATTATGAGCAAGAGTGCAACAACCAAGACTATTAATATCAACCACCGGCGGAAGATTAGAGAGAGGAGGAGCTTTAGTTATCTTTTCTTTACCCCTTTTCTTTAATTTTCAGCTTGTATGCGCCTATGTATGCGTAGTGATTTCAGTTTTTATTTAAATTTTCAGCATATATGTTAGTTTTTATTTTCATCATGAATAAAGTCACCACCTAGTTTTTATCTTTGGTAAAGTTATGAAATTTATGCCATGATGATATGTGATTATAATTGCCGCTTTGTTTATCTTTGTAATTGATTTATGCATGTTTAAGCTACTGCTCTCTTAAAATACAAATCTGAATTTATCTAAATGCTAGCTTAATCTTTAGCGGAGGTTATGATAAAAATAAAGACCCATACTGTTTTATGTGCTCTCAAGTTTTAGATGGATTAAAGATGATTTATTTTTGTTCTTAAAAGTAATGCTAACCTTGTCATAAATACCTCTTGCATGTTGCTCTACCTATCTAGAGCCATATAAATATTTGAGTGCAAAAACTTAGTATACAAGGTTTATTTTTCGGTGAGTTATTTCAGGCCTTGATTTCTCTGGCCCGAGACTAAAAAGCTGGTCATTCCGTTTTTGCGTATCTATCTTTTTTCTAGCCTTTCTATCCGTGCATTGTGTATCCCCACATCGGAGATCTCACAAATCTCGCCGGATATCCACCCTTAAAACCAAATATCATCTTTTGTGATTACCTCCTTGATCACAACCTATCATTGAGTATGGATCACCAATTCAAGGAAGATAGCAAGATAGTGCTAAGATTGAAGATTTCAAGTATTTCTCCAAAGGAAAAGTATTCCCGGTACCTACCTTATCTCTATCAACTTGCCCGAGGACGAGCAACGTCTAAGCATGGGGGGAGGTAGGTACAATGCAATTTTAGAGTTCAAGGGGAGCAAATAAAAAAATTGATGAGAAAGAAAAAGAAAAAAATGAAAAAAAGAAGTAAAGAAAAATATATGTATGAGAAAAAAAGAAAAGAAAAAAATATGAGTATGTATGATATAAAAATAAAATAAAGTGAACTCCCCGGTTCTCTAAAGTGCATTAGGAATTTCAAGGCTTCAAGATTAAAGGATCCATACTCATTTTCCAACCATGTGCAATCCGATAACGAGGACTTACTTTGTGCCTCGGGATCATTCTTTGCCATTTGCACATGTCCACCTATCTCAAGTGTGTGTATTTTTCTCTTTCCCCTCCTTGATATAACATTATTTTCCAATGACCTTTTTGACGAGTCTCGGTAAGACCATGAGAAGCTTGTCTTGTTTTGACGACATCTCATTTATAATATCTTGGTAGGACTAAACTTTCCCAAAAAGCTCCATATAAAGCCCACCACATATATATGTATTATAAGAGGGAAAGGAGTAGAATAAATAGGCTTGAGAGACAAGATGAGATGAGAGTTCATGAGCAAGATGCAAGGCGGTTTGAATTTGTGAACTTGGTTTAAGCTCTTTTTCATCTTGTTCTTTATTTCAAAATTTCTGAGAACCATTTGAATTTTGGGAGCATGTTAATACTTGTGGGATAAGCTTAATTAAATATCTACCCTCCGTAGGGATGAAGGCTAGTACATTATGGAACTTTAACGAACTAAACTTTTGAGAGCATTATGTTTTCTCATGTATGATCAAGTGCAAGGTTTAAACAATGAAGGGCAACGATGATATCCATCGAAAGCTTACTTGAGGACGAGCAAGGTTTAAGCATGGGGGAGCTGTTGACGGTGAAATTTTGTCAACCTAGCCATGAGTTTACCTTCAGTGTTGGTATGAGTTTTATACCTTATTCATTGGTACTAACCCCCGTGGTATAACAAGTTCAATTGTGCATGTCGGTTTTGGAGTTAAGTATTTACGCAGGGTTTTAACGTTGAAAGCAAGACTTCCGGGATAAGTTCATTAAGCACCTCATGACAAGACCTTGAAGCCCGGTACAAGTCAAGCAATGAAGTGAACATGATTCCAAGAGCCCAAGGACCAAGCCCGAGAAGATGACAAACTCCGAGGACCTAGCCAGAAAAGTGCTGAATCCTGCAAGACAAGGAGCTTCGTCCAATTCGGAGAGAAACCAACGACAAGGGTCCACATGCAAAAGGGGAGAGGATCTAGAAGACGCGGGAAGCAACACCGGGCGAAGGAGGCCACGGACTGGGCCGGGATGGGCCCAGGCCGGTCGGCTCAGGCCGGCCGGCCCAGCCTGTTCCGGGGCCCAGTTGGCCTCCCCTTTGACCTAGATGCATCTCGGGCTATTTATAGCCCCCTGACCGAGATCCACGCATCAACTAATTCGTCATTCGCCGCCGAGGAGCAGAGAAGCTTGAGGGACACCATCTCGGAGATGAGGGTCGTGCTAGTTGTCTAGGGTCTTCCTATCCGACGTGGGAACCTTGCGTGGAAGACCACGTCGGAGCTCCGGAGCGAGGATCAAGATCGAGGTAGGATCCCGGTGGTGATCTTGTTCATGTAATCATTCATAGTGAAGTCTTTAAGTGAATCCGATTTCTAGCGATCAAGTGCCTTCTCGATGATTTTGTTTTCTTCTTGGTTTTGCTTCTTCTACGATCTATACTTAAGATAGATTACATAGGGTGCTCTTGTAGCTGCGGTGGCTAGAGGTGCATCCCGGACCGACCAAGTGATTTCAACTTGTTCTTATCGAACTCGCCCTAGACTACCTGCATGAATAGGGATACGTTGTGACAGAACGGGGGTTCCGAAAGGCGGGCGTTTTCGGAGTCGGACCGGAGGCCACGATTTAAAGATGCTTTTAATGAGATTCGCTTTTCTATCTTCATCTATCTTGTTTGGAGCTACAACATAAGCATGATCTAGACTCTCTAGATTGGTTATCTCTTGCTTTCTTTTGCTACCTCTTTAGTAGATTAGATTAGAGGTGTTTTTTATGAGTTAGTAGATTAGATGCAATTTGGTTCTTCATTAGATAGCTTTCCTTGCTTTACTAGATTGAATCCTTGCGTTGCACATTGTTCCACGGATTCGATACCTTGGGTTCACCACTCGAGGGAAGAAGGGTCCCTTGACTACGACGGGAGACTTGTCCGCTTGCAAGTCTAAACGAACTTTGATACAACTATTAACCGTCAACAGACATCGTCTTCCGGCCGCATCGCGTCGACTACTCATCTTGACTAGTTTTCCAAACTAGTCGGGAACGGCAGTCACGCCCCCAACAACTAGTCGGAATCCACTATGACTAGTCAACTTCAACAACAACCGTCATGGCTCCATCGCCGACCGCCACGACTTCATCAACAGTCTGCCCAGACAGCAACAGCTAGGTCATTTATTTAAATGATTACTGTTTTCTTTTCTTGGCTTGTTCTCCTCATCATGTAGGACTACTTGCCAACTACTCATTTATGTACGCTTCTCGGTGGGTTTTCACAAGAGCTACACTCTGCTAACTACTGTTGGGGTATATCAATCAAGTCACCACGAGCCTACTTCATCAACTCGGGGGCTATCCCAAGGAGGCAGCTTCTAAAGTCCGCTACGCGCGGCAATCTAAAGTCGACTTCTAAAGTCGCATTCTAAAGTCCGCTCCATGCGGCAACTTAAAGTCGACTCCGGTCGCATCTTCGCCTGCTTCGGTGGCATACTACATGTGTAGGCTTCGATGGAACCTAGTTGTAAGTGGCCCTCGGGTCCTGGCGACGATGGAACCTAGCTGCACGTGGTCTTCACGCTCTGTACCATGGGTCCAAGTACCCTAAGTACTCACGCTCTGTACCTTGGGTCTGAAATCCATGGCCCAGGTACACAAGTCGACTTCGGTCGCACCTTCAAGCCCACTCTGGCGGCAATCGTACCTTGGGTCTGAAATCCATGGCTTAGGTACTCAAGCCCAATCTGGTGGCACAAGTCGACGCTAACAATCGCACCCAAGCCCACTCCGGTGGCACAAGCCGACTTCGGTCGCAATCTTAAACCCACTCTGGTGGCACAAGCCGACTTCGGTCGCAATCTTAAGCCCGCTCCGGCGGCAAAACTAATCGTTTTCTCTAATTTTTCATTCGCTTTGGCTTTCCGAAAGTGCTTTTCGTTTTTTGCATCTTAAGTCCACCCTGTGTGGCGCAAAGTCGACTACTGTAGTTGCATCTAAAGTTCGTTTCACATGACAATCTAAAGTCAACTTCCAAAGTCGCATATCAAAGTCCGCTTCGCGCGACACAAAGTCGACTTCGGTTTTGCATATCAAAGTCCGCTCCGCGCGACACAAAGTCGACTTCGGTTTTCAAGTCGCATCTCAAAGTTCGCTCCGTGCGGCACAAAGTCGACTTCGGTTTTTAAGTCGCATTCTAAAGTCCGCTCTGCCGGCATCTAAAGTCGACTTCGGTCGCATCTAAAGTCCGCTCTGATGGCACGACTACTTCTCAAGCTCCACGGCTCGACGCCAAACTACTACTCGGAATCTCTCCAACTCGGGGGCTGCACTCAAATTACTACTCGAGGATAACTTCAGCAGGCTTTGCTAGCTCTCAAGCTCGGGGGCTCCGCACCAACAACTACTCGACGTGGCTCCTACGGCTCACATGGTGATGAGCTCGGGGGCTGAACGCTACAAGAGTACTCAGATGATGACTTCCGCGAACACTGGAGACCCTTGGATTGATTCATCAATCGTTCCAAGGCTCGGGGGCTGCTATGCTACACCCATCATTCAAAATTTTCAAGGCGAAAGATTCGGAATCAAGATTGACCCTCAGCTAGAGTCTACAACTCAACCTAAGGTTTGGGGGCTACTCCATATGGAGTACGATTTTGCAACCGCACTTCCATATAATCTCGACTTCAAGACTCATGAGCTGGACCACCTTCCAGCCTCATGGTAGTTCAAGTACTATTGAAGACTTCTCCAAGCAGTACTCGAACACACTCAGGAACTACTCGAAGAGGCTTCAAGACAACTCGAACTACTACTCTTGACTACAATGTGCTCGGGGGCTTGTCGGACATACTCCCCGGGTTCCCATGCAAGGAAGGATGAAGACGGACTCCTACTAGAATTCCCCTGTAATCCTACTAGAACTCATTCAGTGTAATCCTACTAGGACTCCTGCCTTGTGACCGACTAGGAACCCGCCCCCTGGACTATATAAAGGAGGGCCGGGTACCTAGCCGGGAACCTGATCTCAACCAACACCAAGCGCACGGTGTCATACTTGATCCCCAAATAGGACGTAGGGTTCGCCACCTTGGCAACCCGAACCTATATAAATCTTGTGTCTCATGTCCTTGCGCATACCTTCGAGTTCTTAGTCTCCCGATCACGATCCTCACCGCACAATCTACTACCTTGGTACCCCCTTGGTAGGTTTGCCGGTCTAAAACACTGACAAGGTGGCCTGGGGCGCCCCTTAAGGGCATCACGTCGTCGACTCCCTCCTCGGGGGCAGATCGCTCTCCACATAATTTCAATGCCAAACTGGACGTAGGGTTTTACTCTCTAGAGGCCCGAACCAGTCTAAACCCTCGTGTCCATTGCCATTCTCGTCGTGTTCTGAGTTCCATCCGCGAACTACCACCTACACTCTTAGGTCCCGATCCCCCCATCAATCAATCTACAACCACTTGGGTAGCCCCCTTGCGGATCTGCCAGGTCTCACCCCCTGACAGCGTGTCTTGACTCTTGTCGGGTTTCATGATCTTCTTCCAAAGTACTTGATGAAAGTCTCCTCTTTAGTGTAGATTTTCTGCGTAAACAATAAACTCCAAAATCATCATGCAAGAGTGAACTTGTTATATACGACGGTTAGTTCCAGTAGTTAGAATAATAAATCAATGTCAATATTAAAGGTAAACTCATGGCTAGGTTGTCGGAAATTCATCGTCAACACCGCGCCTTCGTGCAGCTCAGGCAACACTTTATAGTTTGGGAAAATTACACAAGTTACACAAGTACACAGAAAATTTACATTGTTGTAGACAATTGACAATAGTTTTACCTCTGGGTCAATTGCTAAATAATGATACTCAAGTTAAAATATCCTCTGCTTTATCCCCACAATGCTCTCATCAACTATCTTGGATTTATCTTCCAGATGAGCAACACTGGCATATGTAGCCTCAGTTGCGAGCTCACCGCCGAAGGCGTGAAGGAGTTCCGCAACGACAACGAGACGAGCAAGTTCGAACGTGGAGATGCAGCTGGACACCACGCTGCAGTACAAGGGGCGCAGCCCCAAGTGCCTTCTCGTCGGCGTCGCTGCAGCTTGTCGACCCGGTCGTCGCTGCCACCGCGTTACAGAGGACCAAGTGCACCATCCTCCGGGCCAAGAAATCCGGATGCTAGCCTCCATCTCTTCTGATGCTGCCTTCCTGTATAATTCTTGGAGAATTCGTTCTTCTTCTTTTCCCATGAGCAATCCGTTCTTCTTCTTTTCCCATGAGCTTGTTGATGCACGTGCTTAATTGGAAGACTGGTTGTCCGTAGCAGTGCGAAATTTGATTTGATGTGTATAAATCTTGGCGACTCCAAAGGATTTGTGTTGTGTTGCTGTGATTTTGACAAGAATTGTTGAGCTCCAGCTGCGTGTTGGGACCTTGGGAAGCAGCAGGGGGCTCTGTCGGCCGGACAAGATGAGGCCGGAAAGGCGAAGAAGCCAACATCAGAAGCCAGGAGCGGGCTGCTCCGGCGGTGGCGTCACCGCTGTGCTCCCGGTGCTCCTTGTCCAGCAACGGGCTGTCGAGCAACGCGACGGAGTGGAGGCGGCAGTGCCTGGCCTGGCGGACTTGGCCGTAGGTGCGGACGCGGCGGACGGCCTCCTGCGCATCTCCGCAGTTTCGAAAGATCCGAGATTTGGTGAGGGGAAGAGAAGTTGATTCGGCACTGTGGGACCCACGAGTTTGGAAGGAGAATAGAGAAACTAGAGCAAATTGTATTTTAAGGATGAAAATATTTTTACGCTAGGGGATCAAATTTACAGATGCTCTTGTACCGGGAAGGAGGGAATCTAGGTCAGAGGTAAACATATCCGCACCCTCGGGGCTAGCTATGGACGGCCTACGTTTTTCCAGCAAAAATCCTGCTACTCGGGGAAGAAAAAAAGGAGTTTGCATCACGAGTTCGAACCCGAGCCGGATCGGCGTTCCCTACCGTACTACAGATAGAACACAACGCCTCAGCCCGGCCGCGCATACGGAGTAAAAGGCTCAGAACGCAACACACCACCGAACCGACGAAAGGGGAGATTGGGAGAGGAGGGAGAGAAGGCTTCCAGTGATGGCGGCGGTGCGATCGGCGTTGATGGGGCTCTGCCGCCGCCGCTGCGGCAGCTCTGGATGCTCGGCAGCCGCGTCCATGGTCGCAAGAGGGCCGGGGATGCGTCGGGGGTGTCGGCGCCGCGGCGACAAGGACGCCGGCGCTGCCGACTCTCCGCCCCGCGGCCGCTCGTAACCTTGAGGTGAGGAGACATTTGTTTCTTATTGTGCTTTTATTTACGTTTTCGTACAATTAGAAAAGCCTTGACATAATGATCTCATCTGTGATGTACGTGGAACCCTAAGATTCTCGGCAATCTAAGATTCTTGACATAATGATCTCAGCTGTTTATCTATGTCATGTCCCGTTATGTGTTCAGTTCAGTCGTCGAAAACTTTAGCAATAAATACTAATGATTCTTGTTTATACAAATACAATCCTAGTTGGATTAGTGTTCTATGCTTATATTTATTATGTGTGTGCGCGCGCGCGCTGTGCAGGGCTGGCGGCCTTTCTCGACTGAGGGTATGAAGGGGGCAAGCCAAAATAAGCCACTTTTGATGAAACACAAAGTTGAGAGTATTCTGCGAATGTGGTTTCAACGGTGAGTGTACAAGAATATATGATGCTGCGCTATTGTTTTTCATAGTTAGGAATGATGATTTCAATTCCAGTCTCTCTATTGAATTTATTTGTTGTTGCAGTCTCTGAAAATTTATTTATACATTCATTCAAATTTCACTATGTTATTGAACTGCCAATCATATCGTTTTACAATCACGATAGTACTCATAATTTTAAAATTTTGCAAACTATCTAAATGGTTATCATGACCTTGTGTACCATTTTATACAACGATTTGTTATCATGACCGTGTTTAGCTTTTTATAGAACTATTTGGAGTACTTGTATATCTACACCTCAAAACTCAGTAATCTCACAAGTATTTCCTTGACAGGTCTAGGGATTCTGTGAAGAATGCCACTAAAGATTCCACCCTTGTGGCTACATCAATTAGTTTCCTGACAACCTTTTGCCTTATTATGGGGTTGAACTTTTGCAGCAGTACTTATACTAAAACAAAAAATGTGCACTTTCATCACCCCAATGCTTTTGCCAGCAGTACTAATACAAGAACCGAACCTGCGGATATCAGAACCACTGTGCACCCTTATCTGGAGTCGCCACTGCCAATGGCATACGCCCTGATCCCAGGCCTTCGGGGCATCTATATCTGTTCCCTTTGCACCGTGTATTACAGATAACCTGTGTGCCATGGACATGAAGACGAAGGATAGGAGCCTTAAGCTTGCATTGGTTCTATTAATAATTAATCCTAGGTTCCTACTATTTTCCAGAGCATATGCTGTGTTACTGTAAACACCATTATGGAGCCACTTGTAAAGGTACGCTCAAGTGACTGAAATATTTAAAGGGCACTCAATGCTCTGTCTGAATTATTATCGAGAATGTTTGTGGTTTGCATATGCTTTGCATCTGTAAGAGTTTATTACTGTACCTACAGAACTGCCCATTCATTTTCACCTCTGCTTGCGTATTTGTTCTCTGATGCAAGGCTAGCCAAATTGTATTCTTGGACGTACAATGTGTCCCCTGAACAAATTATATGTCTTACAACTTGAGGTTCAGATTCCATTTAGCTAATGGGGATAAATTTCTGGTGCAAATGCACTACAGGAGCTGATTTGTCATTTTGTCCAGCCAGAACAAATTTGAACCTCAAATTATGCACATATTCTAAGGACATATCTTATCGATAATGCTCTGGAACGGGTGTCCGGACGCGCGTCCCGCTCCGGACGGGTGATCTGGCGACACGTAGAAAAATCAGACGGTGGGTCCCACCATTGACCTTATCCCTTTCCCCACCGCAGCTTTTCTGCATCCACTTTTTCCCGTGACCGCCCGCCCTATCCCGCTCATTCCACACGCGCCTCGACCGCTTGCGAACACTGTGGGGGGCGGCGGCGCCACCAGGGGCGCTTCAGGATGGTCTTCTCCGACGACGCGCACGGCCAGCGGTCTTCGGGAGGAGCAGGCCAGCGGCCACCAGTGGCGACGGGCGCAAGTGAGGGTGGCCCCCGCCCCCATCCCCGCCTCTCCTCCGGTGGCGGTGGTGACGGGGCGCGGGATCCATGGCCGCCGGAGAGCGGGCCGGCGGCCACCGGCGGTGGCAACGACGGGCACGAGGTGAGGGCAGCCCCGCATCCCATCCTCGGCCTCTCCTCCGGTGGCGGCGACGGGTGCGGGATCCACGGTCGCCGAGAGGAGGCCGGCGGCCACCGGCGGCGGTGACGGGTGCGGGCGAGGGCAGCCCCGCACCCCCATCCCCGGCCTCTCCTTCGGCGGCGGTGACGATAGGCGCGAGATCCACGGCTGCAGGACGGCGCTCCTCGCGGCCAGGGCGCGACTCGTGGCTTGCTGCCCCTCCCCACTACTTCATGCCTGCCACCGAAGGAGCTCTAGGCGGCGCCAAGGCGAGTGTTCGTTGCAAGGATATGTTTAGGGTGTTGGAGATGTTTTGAAGGAATGTTGCAAGTTTTTCACGTTGATGTTGCAAAAATAGATCTCGATGTTGCAATGTTGTAAAATTAGATATAGGATGTTCCCATGTTGTAATAGCTATGCAAGTATGTTGCAAACTTGTGTTCAAATGTTGCAATTGTTTTTAAACAGGGATGTTGCAAGCGTTTTTATCGTGATGTTGCAAGTGTTTAAAATGTATGTTGCAAGTGTTTCAAATCTGTGTTGCAAGTGTTTCAGGCTGTTTCAGACCTTTTGTGTTGCAAATTCTTCAACTGGATGTTGCGAGTGTTTTGTCTATGTGTTGCAAATGTTTTGTCTCTTGCAAGAGGCGTCTGTGGCCCGTGGATGAACAACTACCCGCGATGCTGCAACCAACATACCTCGCAACACGGTCGCAACACCCTAGCGCTTGGATGTTGCAAGCAACTTAGCTCGTAACATGGCCCCAACACGCTGATGTTTGGATGTTTGTCGCAACATGCTCGCCACAAGTTCGCAACATGATCACCACACGCTCGCAACATTGTTGAATCGCTCGAGCAGGAGGGAGGGGGCTCCGATGTTGAATGTTGGTCGCAACATGGTTCGCAACATTTCAAAACCGTTCGCCACATCAAAACGTTTCGCAACACAATCCGACGACTGATTTGGTTGATGATCCCAATCGTGTGGCTGGGAACCCGTCCGACACTAGCGCCCGAGACGACGACCAGACGCTAGCAGTCCCGATATCATATATAGGTATGCAAAGTTTAAAAATGTTTGACGGCGTCTAGATCGGTTAAAATGGTGTGCTCCTTGTGAGGTCCGAACACAAAGCTAGATCAGGCCCATGTAGGAGGGTGTGAATAATAAGTCTACGACAGTTAACTACATACTCGAGCAAAACTCTTAATCATCGTGCAAGATAGGCAATGCATACATTAGTAGAGTTTCACACAAATGGCACAACACGCTGGTAGGGAAATCAAAATTATGTATATATTTGATTTGATACATGGAAGCAAGATGCCAGTGGTAAACAAACCACTAGTGAACTTAGCCTAGAAACTGAAACAAACGATGACTTCAGCCAAGAGATGAGCTCATGGGTGCTGCATGCCTTAACAACCATGCTCTTGCCTTATATTTGTATCATATTTGTAAATCCATTGGTCATGTGCTTGTAACTATATGATATCAAGCAGCTGGAACCTTTCCTTCATCTTCAATGAAGAAAATGGCTGACTCAGGGTACAAACACAAACTTAGTACTGTCATTTCTTAACCATTACCAGCCCATGGTGACTACAACAATCATATTGTGCGAACAAACTCCTGAGAAATAATAGAATGTCTTTATCATATGTTTTATGGCACGTTGTCATATGTTGTCATGCAGTAGATAACAGAACACTGCCATCAGAATCACTTGTATTACACTATTCCTCGAAGACAAGGTATAACGATATTGTTTTCCTTAAACAAATAATCATATTAACACTCAAATGAACCAAGTAAAAACTATGGAAGACCTGTAGTGTTTGTGCAACACTAAAGTTAACTAAGAAAAAAAAGAAAGATGCTCCTTCATGTCTTAATCATTCTGGTAGAAAAATGGAAAATGAACAGAAAATCCATGGATGTTTCACCACTTATTAGGGAAAATATTCGGTGAAAACCACTATCTCGGTAGAAACGTGAAAACCACTCTAAAATTTGTACTTCGAAGTTTTCAAAACAATTGAGACGATGCACATCAGTTGCGTATCTATAGATTTACTTTGTTGCAAAAATTAAGGCACAAACTCAATGTAGAAAAAATCATAGAAAAATGAAAAATTTGTAGTGCAAGTGCACTATATGACAAAATTTCTGAGCATGTGTATTCCAATGCATATGCACTTGAATTTTGTTATTTTCACATACTTTTTTATATATCGAGTTTGCTTCTCAACTTTTGCAACAAAGTACATATATGGATAAATTGTAAATGTGCATTGTTTCAAAATTATTTAGAGACTTCTAAGTGTGTTGTTTAGAGTGGTTTTCATATTTCCACCGAGACGGCGGTTTCCACCTAATATTTCCCCCACTTATGAATGGTAGTTTGGTTCTCTAGTTTTTTTTTGAACCGAAAACAGCGAGGGAGGCCCCCGCTTTTGAAATTTTATTAAGAAAAACAAAAGGGGTTACAATAATTACATGTCACCACAAGAACAGCTAATCTACTAAACTATCAAAACTGAGAAAACTGTACAGACTGAACCCAGCCCTCCAACCATGCTAGGAAATGCAATTTCGGGGAAGCTTTCATTCTTTGGGCTTGAAGAGAACATTCTTCTTTGATATTTCTTTTCCAACTGTCTATGCTTGCTTGCGCTTTTCAAATATTTTCCCATTTCTCTCCGTTTCCCGGATATGCCAAGTTGCAATGATGAATATTTCCATGAAGAAATGATGGTTGAAATCTTGCCTAGCAAGCTCCATCATCCGAAAGAAAGGGGCATTCGGTTGCCATTGGATTCCTATGGTCCGCAAAGCATTCCGGGGCAAAGGGACAAGGTTGAAAAAAAGGTGAAAAGCAGTTTCTTCTCTCGCGAGCCGAGCATAGCACACGGTTGTAGTTGTTGCCTTCAAGTTTATACCTTCTTCTCTTTAGCATATTTCTAGTGTTGAGTCGGTCCATTAACAGTAGCCACGAGAAGACTCTTAACTTATTGCAGCATCTTGAGCTCCAAATCCAAAGGAAGGGTTTTGGGGGTTGTATTTGCTTGTGGAGGTGCCTGTAATAGTTTTGTGCTGCATATTTTGTTGACCTCCATATGTAGTGCCATTGATCTTTGTCTCCTTGCCCAATTTGAATATTTTGTACAATTCCCAGCAATTCTTGATATTCCTCATATGCTTGTTCTGAAAGTGGCAAGTGAAAGTGTGGTGTCAGATCTGCCACTGAGAGAAACTCTGCCACTGAGATCTTTTGATTTTTTGCAAAAGTGAAGAGTCTTGGGAGTTTTTCTTGGAGAAAGTGATCATTCCATACATCTAACCAGAATAGCACTGTGCTGCCATTGCCAACTGTACAGCTAGCAATCCCTCTAAATTTGTCACATAAATGAAGAAGGTCCCTCCACCAAAATGAACCTCTGTCAGCATAAGCGTGTGGAATATGCCCTTGTGAGTAGTGTGAGTGCCATATCATGTTGACCCAGGGCACATCCTTTTTATTGTAGAATTTGTCCAGATGTTTTAACAAAAGAGCTTCATTTTGGGATCTAAGGTTTATTACTCCCAAACCACCTTTCTCCTTTGGTTTAGAGACCTTTGGCCAAGCTGCTAGTGATTTGCCTTTTGCATTGACATCAGACCCTCTCCATAGACAATGTCTCCTTGCTCTATCAATGTACTCTATAACAGCAGCTGGGATTTTTAAACTACACATTGTATATGTTGGCAAAGAGGATAAGACCGAGTTTACCAATTGAAGTCTTCCTGCTTGTGTTAAAAAGGTAGATGTTGATGTCAATCTTCTTTCTGTTCTATCCATGAGGGGCATGTAATCCTCCACTCTAGGCTTGGTTCTCTAGTCCTATTCCCATCAAGCAGCAGCAGCTACTCTTCCACTTTGTCAGTTTGGAGTAATTGTTAGATTATATATTTAGTGAATTCGCAATCCTTTCAAGATTTACCACCATGTCCCACATGTCAATGAGTCAAAGTGACCCCACACGTCATGAAAAGCTTACAAATTGGATGTCAAATATCAAAATGACTCTTTAGCAGGTAATGAGTCCCACATACTGTTTGTGACAACAAATGAAACCCATGCTGGATGTGTATAGAGGTAGATAATGTATCATAAAACTAGCATACATTAAAACAAGAAAAGATGTAAAATACATCAGGCCATGTGTCTGTAATAAACTCCACAACATCATACGATATGTCCCCTTGAACATCAATCTGCTCCTTCTCAGCCATGTTTAGTTTCGTAAAGTTTCGCCAAAATTCTCATCTAGAGAACCGTGTCAGTTCATTTCTTCTCTTTGCGCATGCGGTCCAATGCAAAACACTCACCCCTTTTCACCTAACTAAACAGGGGTGGACCTTGACGAACAGAACAAAGAAGAAATGCCTCAACAAAGGTTAGAATAACATCACGGGCCGCGACAGAGTACCTTAACAATGGAAGCTCCAGTTGCAAACTTCTTCCCAAGCTTCTTTGAAGCATCACTCAGCTTTACACCTAGAGGATCAAGAAAAAACAAATAGTTAAAACATCATCCTGCAAACAGCTGCCATCAGCACAGTAATCCACTCCACTCTACTATGCTGGGTCATGCCGTTTCGCTCGCAGTAGCCTCGCACAGATTTTATTTAAAACAGAAAACCACTCACCAAACAATTCAAGTCCTTTCACCACAGTAACACAACGCTTGTTGCGGACAATCTTTTCAATCACAAACTCCTGCTTATCCTACACGTCAAAAGGGAACATTGTCAGCAATGGGATTATATTCACTGAAAATATAAAAATGATGCATACAGATACTTCAATTGGATTATATAGGGAAGACAAGCAGTGCCGAAACCATTCACAGTAAATGAGTGAATTTCAAGACAAACAAACTAGTACAATTTCACGCTAGAGTTGTAAGTTGAGATGGCCAGTAATCAAATGCAAACAGAAGTGGTTCAATTCTAAAACTGAAACCTGTTTCCGCAAAGCCAATCGTGGTTTCACCGGAAAACTGTTTCCGAATCGAAATCCAAACCTCTCAAGATATTTGAACCAGAGTTGTATGAAGGGATCATACGGTTCCTATGTACTCTACACAAACGAAAGGGAAACGGGAAAGGTAAAAAGAAAGGTGCATCAAAAAAAAGAACGCACCGGTCAAGAAGGGCCAAAACTTACTGCTCTGCTTTCGTGCGCTGCGAGAGATAGATCAGCGACCATGATGACGGCGGCTATGCGATCGGCGTTGGCGATGCTCTCGCGCCGCAGCTGCGGCGGCCTTGGATCCTCGGCCGCCGCTTCCGTGGCCACAAGAGGGCTGGAGATCTGACAAGTCGTCGGCGCCGCGGCGCCAAGGATGCCGTTGTTGCTCCACCCCGCCACCGTCTGCAACCTTGAGGTGAGGAGACTTTGTTTTAGGTATGATCCTTTTAGTTACGTAGTTTTCGAAGGATTAAAGACTAGTCTGATATGTTTATGTTGATGAAAGTACATGCTGCAGGGCTTGCGATGTTTTTCAACTGGAGCAATGGAGGAGAGTATTCTGCGTATATGGTGGCAACGGTGAGTGCACAGTAATACCATGCCGTGCATTTTCTGTTTTATAGTTAGGAACCATGATTTTAACTTCAGTCTCCATTGAATTTATCTATTGTAGCAAAGCCTGCAAATTGATATGTACATTCCAATAAATTTCAGTATGGTATGATGCTGCTAATCATGAAGTGTTACAAAGAGAGGTCACTACACAGTGGTAATAATCATCATATTAGGGTTTTATACAAACGAATTGTCTAACTAGTTATCATGGCCTTGCTTACCATTTTATAGAACTATCTGCAAGTACTTGGATAACTGTTTTACCTCAAAACTCAGTAACCAAACAAGTGTGTCCTCTTCCTCTTGACAGATCTAGAGACATTGTCAAGAATGTCTTGAAGTCCGACCTTGTGGCTATGACAATTAGTTTCGTGGCATCGTCCTATTGCTTCATGGGGTCAGATATTTGCAGAACTACCAAGGCCATAACCAACGTGCACTCTTGTCTGGAGTCGCCCTTGGGGTTGCCAAGGGAATTCCTCCTGATGCACCCAGGCCTTCGGGGCTACTATTATCTCATCAGACCCTTAGGTTCTGAAGCCTTATAAGTGGTGCTTGGGCATGGCGACTTGGTTCTATTAATCCTAGGTTCCTACCATTTTTTCGAGGGCATATGCTATGTGTTATTGTAAACTCTGTAAGGCACCATTGTGGAGTCACTTGTAAGGCAGCCTCCTCAAGTGGCTTTGAAATATTTAAAGGGCGTATAAAGCTCTGTTTGAATTATCATCGAGAATCTTGATGGATTGCGTATGCTTGCATCTGTAAGAATTCAATTTCGCGCTTGCTTGCTGCTTTGCATATCCGTTCTGTGATGCAACGCTAGTCACTACGTCTGTGTGTATTCTTCTCAGTTCTGATGCAAGGGTAACCACATCCCCGTCTATATTCTTCCTGTACAATGTTGTGCCCTCCGAACACATTGGTAAGTCTTACAATTTGAGGTTCAAATTCAATTTCAGTCCAAAGGAGACAAAAATGGCAAATTACAGGTGCAGATGCACAACAGCTGCTCATGTGCCATTCTCTTTTAAACCAGATCAAATCTGAACCTCAAAATTTGCACATAACATAGCAGAGATCAGGCCCGTGTAAGAGGTGCAAATAATGACAAATTATCTATGCCACTTAGCTCCCAGCACAGAAGGGAATCTGATCTACACCGTGTAAGAGGTGCAAACAACATTAATTTTTCAGACAACATGATGCCACAACAGGATTGTAGAAAATTGGAAATTATATATATTTTGATTTGATACGTGGCAGCAGTTGCTGGTGGTAAACAAAATACCACTTGTGAACTTAGCCTAGAAACTCAAACAACAGACGATGACTTCAGACAAGAGATTAACACATATGGGCGCTGCATGCCTCAACAGCCATGCTCTTGCCTTGTATGTGTATTATACTTCTAAATCCATTGGTCTTGTGCAAACCATATGGCATTAAGCAGCAGGAAACTTCCTTCCATCTTCAATGAAGAAAATGGCTGACTCAGGTACCTGAAAAGAACAAACACAACAAATAACTCAGTACTATAAATTCTTAACCATTACCAGTCCACGGTGACTACTACAGTCATATATGCATACAAACACCTCAGAAGTCATATATTATCTTTTTTCAGCGGTTCTACAAGGCACATTGTCATATCTCATACTTGGGAGTTGAGAAATAGTTCACTAGGTATACAATCAGAATCGCTTATTACTCTACGATAAGGTATAACATCACTTATTAGCTTAAACAAAAAGTATATTTTCCATAAGGGAACCAAGCAAAATCGATGGAACACATGTAGTGTTTGTGCAACAGCAACATGTGGTTCTCTATCCCTATTCCGATCAATGAGCAGCAAGCACTATCTTCCACTTCACAGTTTGGAAGTATATTATTTAACTAAATTTCTTTCATTCATCAATGCAAATACAATTGTTACTTCCTCCGTTCCAAATTATAGGTTGTTTTAGCATTTTAATATTCACAAACAGAACAAAGGAGAAATACCTCAGCAATGCTTAAAATAAAAAGGTAGAATAACAGCACAGGCCATGATAGAGTACTAGAGTAACTTAATAACTGAAGCTCCAGTTGCAAACTTCTTCCCAAGATTCATTGAAGCATCACTCAGCTGGTATCACTCAGCTTTACACCTACAGGATCAGGAAAGAACAAATAAAAAAACATTATACTGCAAACAGCTGCCATTAGATAGCAATACTCTCTAATATAATGGGTTCATCATGCTGCTTCACTCGCACATATTGTATTTCAACAGAAAACCACTCGCTCAACAATTCAAGTCCTTTCACCACAGTAACACATTTGCGATTGCTGCGGACAATCTTTTCAATCACAACCTCCTGCTTATCCTGCACGTCAAAAGAGAACGTTATCATCAATGCATCTCTATTCACTGAAACTAAAATTGCTGAATACAGAGACTTCAATTGTCTTAAACTAAAATTAGGAAGGCAGCAGTGCCAAAACAATTTGCAGCAAATGAAGTTAAAAACAGTGGCTGAACCCTAGATGTCCGCGCGTTCCAATCCAATGCCTGAACCAGACAAATAATTTGGACAACCTGTGTAAACCGTTCACACACAGGAGGCCTTGTTTTGTATGGACAGCAATCCGTTCGAATTTGTGTGGATCGATGGGATGGAGATTCTAGTGTTTTTTTTCTCCTGTGCTTGGACCCTTGGATTATGTGTGTAGAATTCCAAACCAGAAGATCTAGGACCGAAGAACATTTGTAACTAAATATATGTGAACAAGCACAATTACAACTGATTACTCTGTTATGCTTGCTTTGAACTAATCTGTTCTAATTTCCAATACTGTACCACTACTCCTTGTAGCAGTACTCTGTGTATAGCATGCAGATGTAAAGCAGTCAAGCAAAGAAAAAGGAAAACTGAGCTATCATGTTTTAATGGGCGCCAGCAGTATTACTTTTCTGATTTTCATTTCCTCTATTTCTCTACATTGTACCTTGCTGTTACTGACATCCTCCTCTGTTCCTTAGTATATACTAACCATTCTTATCACAACCTGAATTAGCGTTTGATCAGTCCACCTGTGTTTGGGTGCTCTTGATTGCAGCTGCTGCTTTCATTGGTGGCGTTTATGAATGTATCATGGTCTATATTTTTTATTACAGTGCTTTGTTAAAATAGGAAGACGAGACCAAAAAAAGGAAATCATTTTTACAGTTGCACTGTCTCCAACAGTACATTCACCATAAGGTTAATCATTTGTTGAAGGGTGAACATACTCACTGCTGAAAAAAACAATAGCAGCCAATTTGGACAACAGAATAGGTCTGAAGCCTTACACGGTGCTTGATCTCATTCTCATGTGTGTGTGCTTAGTTTAGCGGCTTGGTCCTATTAATCCTAAGGTTCCTACTATTTTCAAGGGCATATGCTGTTACAGTGTTACTGCAAAGGCACCCTCCTCAAATGACTTTGAAATATTTGAAGGGCATGTAATGCTGTCTAAATTATATCGAGAATCTTGGTGGTCTGCATATGATTGTATCTGTAAGTTTATTTGCGTCTGCTTTGCTGCTTGTTACCTGCTCTTTGATGCAAGGCTAGTTACTACGTTTCAAATTGTAGTCGTTTTGACTTTTCGAAATTCTATAGATGCATAAATATTATTATGCATATGCATACACGGTGCCTAGATGCATAACTAAAACTATGCATCTAGAAAAGTTTAAATGACCTACAGTTTGGAATGGAACTTATATCTATGTGTACATTCTGCTGAGTTCTGATGCAAAGGCTAGCCACGCCTGCCTATTCCTGTACTGAGGTTGAAACTCGATTTAGTCTAAAGGAGATAAAAATATATATAATAAATTGCAGATGCAAATGCACTCATTTGTCATTTTATTTCCTTTAAACCAGATCAAATTTGAACCTCAAATTTGGTACATATATAGAACATATAAGCATCTACCAGTGTGTGTGAAGTTTAAAAAATGTTTGCCGACTTCTAGATCAGTTAAAATGGTTGCACCATTTGCTATGTTGCAGCAGAGATCAGGTTCCTGTAAGAGGATGCAAATAATGGTAAATATATGCCACTTGGCTCCTGGCTCAGCAGCAAAACTGCTTTACCATCATGCAAGATAGGGGATGCAAACAGTAAATTTTCAGACAATGATGGTACAAGCACAGCTCACTTGTAGGAAATTGGAAATTATATATATTTTGATTTGATACATGGCAGCAAATGCTGCTAGTAAACAAAATACCACTTGTGAACTTAGCCTAGAAACTGAAACAACAGGCGCTGACTTTTGATGAGATTAACACATGTGCTGCATGCCTCCACAACCATGATCTTGCCCTATATCTGCATTATACTTGCAAATCCATTGGTCTTGTGCAAACCATATGGCATCAAGCAGCAGGAACCTTCCTTCCGTCTTCAATGAAGAAAATGGCTGACTCAGGTACCTGAAAAGAACAAACACAACAATACCTCAGTACTGTAAACTATTAACCATTACCAGTCCATGGTAGCTACAGTCATGTATGCTACAAGCACCTCAGTAGTCATATATTATCTTTTTCAGCAGTACTACGAGGCACATTGTCATATCTCATACTTGAGACAGTTCACTAGATATACAATCAGAATCACTACTCTATGACAAGGTATAAGTGAGGGAACCAAGCAACAGCAACATGAACTAAGAAAAAAAAAGAAAAAAGTGTATTTTTCATCCCTCAAGTATTGCAATAGTGTGGTATTCATCCCTCATGTTTCATTTGGTGCAAATCAGTCGCTTAACTAATTAATTTGGTGCATTTATCATCCCACCTCATAGTTTAACAAAGGTTTCGTAAAATCTACTAACAGTTTATGCCACATAATCAATAATAATTTGATTAATCAATAATCACTGCATACATATGCAATATGCTAAGTCAAAAATATAAAGTTCACAAGTTTAGTAAATTCTCTAAATTGGATACTCTATAAATATTTTTCTAAAAAAAGTTAACTGATTTACACTTAATTATTAGAGATGTACACAAAATGTGACTAAGCAGTAATTGGCAACACGATCACATGGTCTAATCTGCTGTTATATGATACTTCATCATTGTTAAACTAAGGTGAGGATGATACATGCACCAGTTCAGATAATTAAGAGGTTGATTTGCACCAAATGAAACATGAAGGATGAATGTCACACTTTTGCAATACTTGAGGGATAAAAATACATTTTTCCCAAAAAAAAAGATTTTCCTTACTGTATTAACCATCCTGACAGAAAATGAAAACTGAACAGAAAACCCATGGTTCAACCTAATTATTATATCCAACCACCTAATGGTATTTTGGTTTATTCCTATTCGAATCAATGAGCAGCAAGCACTACTCTTCCACTTCACAGTTTGTAAATATTTTTTTAACTGAATTTCTTCATTCATCAATGCAAATATAATTGTTATTTGTTAGATTACATATTTAGGTGATGCATTCCACATACTGCTGTGACACCAAATGAATATGTTGGATGTGTATCAAAAAATTATGAGGTAAATAAGTATCAGAAAACTGGCATACAAGATAGCAAATAAAAGATGTAAACCATAATAAAATGCAAAGATGATGGATAACTTACATCAGGCCATGTATCTGTAATAAACTCCACAATATCATATGATATGTCCCCTTGGACATCAATCTGCTCCTTCTCAGTTGGGCCCTGACAAAAAGAACAAAGAAGAAATGCCTCAACGATGCTTAAAATAAAAAGGTAGAATAACATGACAGGCCATGACAAAGTACCTTAACAACGGAAGCTCCAGTTGCGAACTTCTTCCCGAGCTTCTTTGAAGCATCACTCAGCTTTACACCTGCACAATCAGGAAAAGAACAAATAATTAAAAACATTATACTGCAAACAGCTGCCATCAGCATATCCATCCACTCAATTATGATCGCACATATTTTATTTTAACAGAAAACCACTCACCAAACAATTCAAGTCCTTTCACCACAGTAACACATTTGCGCTTGTTGCGGACAATCTTTTCAATCACAACCTCCTGCTTATCCTGCACGTCAAAAGGGGACGTTATCCTCGATGGAATTATGTTCACTGAAAATCTAAAAAATGGTGCACACAGAGACTTCAATTGGCTTAAACCCAAACTGGCTAGACAGCAGTTCCAAGACAATTTGCAGTAAATGAATGAAATGCAATACAAACTAACTAGTACAATAGGCAAACAAGTTACCAAATTACATATCATCATCACTTGTAACATCTGAATTTCATGCTAGTGTTGCAAGTCAATAGCTAGAAATCAAATGTAAATGGCAGTGGTTCAATTCTAATTCTAACCAACTGAAACCTATGCTCATGAGGCAACCGATCTCCTTGAAGACATTAACTACAGATGCCTTAATTGGCTTAAACCCAGGTAGAGAATAGTACAATAGCAGCTCATCGTAAAATGAAAGACATGGTCTAAATCAACAGGAAATTCAGAACTGAACAAAAGGTTATAGGGACACTCCAATGATGGATACCCTTACAACATCACTTGAATTTCCGGACTTGAAACTAGCGCTTGACAGTAGAATTAGGAGGCTAGCAATCCAATGTAAATGACCATGATTTAATTGTTGTAGTACAAGGTGAACTGGAACCGACCTTTTTCTTGACCTTGCCACCAGGCAGGCGTTTCACCTCTTGCGGTTTTGATGCGGAAGCATCCCCTGAAACGACAGACAGCACAAGTAGATTAGATATCAACTTTTCCCCCTCCGATAGCATCACAGGTCGAATGCTGGCATCCAGCCGTGTACTCGAAATCTCTAATCACTAAGATTATTAACTCCTCGAATTAACAGCGCGAGACGGGCACATGACGACACGAACCTGCCGCGCTGCTGGCGGGGCCGTCCGAGATCCCCACGCCCTGGAGGCGCTCGCCGACCTTGTCGACTTCCTGGTCACCGCCGCCGCCTGCGCGCCCGGCCAGAGCAACCACATATTAGATCAGATCAGATCAGATCAGATTACGCCCGCACCAGAGACAGCGGGGGGGAAGCACCGAGGGGGAAGGGAAGGGAGGGAACGCCGCGGGACGAACCCGATGAGGAAGAGGCGATGAGCTCGTCGGGGTAGACCCCCGGCGCGTGGGCGCGTAGCCAGGGCTTGCATCGCTCGAAGTCGGGGCCGAACTCGCAGTACTCCGCGGGGAGGCCGCAGACGCCGCAGTAGAGCACGCGCACCGGAGCCGGCTTCTCCGCCGCCATCGCCGCCGCAGCTGGTTCCCTTCTCCCTACTCGATCCGGTGCGGCGGAATGCGGTGGGGGATTGGGAGGGAATCCGGTGCGGAAGGCTGGGCTGGGCTCGTGCGCGCCTGGATGGATGGATGGATTCGGGGGGTGCGAAGGGGATGGTTTGTTATTGGGCCGTTTGGGCCTAGAGATAAATTCCTGGATGGGCCGTATGGGCCATGGAGAGATGAATTCCTGGATTCTTTATTTAGTCTGAGAAAAACAAGTGGAATTTCGTTTTTCTTTTTTTTGTTCTGATGATGAAAACATTTTGTGCACTTATTCTGGCAGTGCTGCCTAGTCACGTAGTATGTAGTACAGTAGCAGTGTAGCACTCACTGTAGCAGGCACTAGCCAGGGGAAGGTTCGGGTGTGGATCGCGCTGGCGGCGGCAACGTAACGCCGCGGGTACGTGTGTCCTCCTTCAACGACGGCGGCGGCGGCGCGTGCCGGTCGAGCTACTAGTTGACTTGGGAGCAATTGAATAGGGTCGGAGGCATAGCAGCGCACCTGGGACCGCATGGCACTGTACAATCTGTTCACGCACGCACGGCCCCGCCGTGAAAAAAAAAACCTACAGCCACCACAGTACTTGTTGTGCGAATTAGCAGGTCTCCATCCCCCGGCTCCGGCACTGACGACCGTTCGTCGTCGTCGACTACTCGTCTCTCGTGGCGCGCCTGTCTCGGGCCGGACAGACGACGGAGCCTGCGAATAGTAAGTAGTAGGCCGCGCGCTACACACACGATCTGATCTGTACTAGTACGTGGTCTTTACAGTAGAGAGATGCATGTGTGTTGTCACCGTACGCTACAAGCCTACAACACATGGGATGGGATCGCGTGCGCTGCTGCATTGGTCGGCCGGTCGTTGGAAGCACGAGAGACGATGGAGAAGGCTGGAATTCACCACCACCGTCCTCTGCGAGACCAAAGACCGCATATGGGAGGATCGGACGGCGACGAGCTAGCGAACCAGCTCGGAACTTTCTCACTGCTGCGTCGTCCAATGCAATGCAAGCAGGCACCTCAATCGATCTGCCATAGACGACCGATCCGGCCTGTTCCGTCGTCTACCCCGGCACTCTCTGCTGACCCGACCCATCCTTATTTTTCAGTGTGACCAACTGCAATCACCGCGCCATCGACGCATCTTCTGCTTCTGAACAAAGAGCTGCTGCTGTGCTAGCTAGGTCAATCCATGCATGATTAATGTCGTATGTACCATCCTTTGGCCCACAGACAAGGTTGATTTTTTTTCCCTTCCGTTGTTGTTCGATTTGATGGTTCGATTGATGACCATCCTTGAATTCTGTCCCTTTTGATCTTTTCTCTATAAATAAATAAATATATATGCTCCTCAGTTTGGTTTAGAAATCTAGCGTTATATGATCCAAAACATGTCAAAATATGAAAGAAATGAGATATGAAAGATTAGCGAATCAGCTATGATATGAATTGCACCACTTGAGGATGGCATGTGGGAGAAGATTGGTTCTAAGTTTATTATCATTTGAAAAAAAAATCATTTGAAGGAATACGAAAAGTATGTATTATCTCGCTTCTATGTAAACATCATCATACTTATTTTTCGCCTCTCTAGCTTAGTAGGCCTCACTTCAAAATTTCGTACATGGGTCTTTTTTTGCTGGGACGGCCCTGCTAGAGCCCCTCCATTTTCTAGGAGAAATCCCTGTTCGTCTGCAGCAATCAGCACACCGGCCACCAGAGCCCGCTCTTAAGACTGGCTTCGCCGTTGCTAGGCTTTGTCTAGTGTCCCCCGGCCCGGCCGTAGAGATGAGAAACCAGGAGCAGCAGCAGAGCAGTCTTCGTTGATTCGGACAAATCTTCCACAGCTCGTAGTATATAACATGTACTGGCTAGTACGTGTAGTACAAGAATATGCTAACAATGAGCCAAATGTCAGCAGCTTCATGTGTTTGCAAGGAAAGGAGCACGTTTCCTGACGGATTTTTTTCCTGAATTCTCTGATCCAAATTGATCCAGAGATTCCATGTTGTGTTTGTAAAGCAAAGCAGCAGCCGGACGCACGCGTCCACACACTGACACACACACTGTACTAGCTACCTACACATCATCTTGCCTTAAGCGCCGGCCCGTGCATTGAACGTACATCCTTCCTTTTTGAAGAACAGAGCAGCTCTTGATCCAAAATATATCTCTTAAATATCACCTGCAAAATAGATTTATATTGTGACTTTGGAGACACCAAATCATTCCTACTTATCCACAAGGCCCAGCAAAATGCCGCCATTCAGATCAGCACATGGTTTCTTGGCTTGCTCGAAAAACTTCTAAGCCAAGGACTCCACGTCCACTGGTCGTCGGGCGTCGGAGTCGGTGGCTTTGGAGATCTTTCGTAAGTCCTGGTGGAATGCCCTAAAGCGTATCGAGAACAAGATTTTGAATTGCGACGTGTCTCGTATGCTTTAATTTGTCTGCTACCTTGTTTAGGGAGAACTTCGTTTGTCAAATGTGGTAATACAGCCTGGATCGATGCTGTTGTGAGTGGTGTGTGGATCTGAACTATTGCAGTCTGCTAGTTGTGCTATTTTAATTTGCTGCATGCATGTTGGCCGCAGACAATTCCTCGGATTATGTTAGATGCCGGAACAATGTTCCCTTTATTAAAAAAAAACAAGTATGCCAAGTTGATGACGGACCAGCTGATGAGATAACGATGACGACGACCAGCGGCCGCTCGACATGATTAGCTTGCCGAGGCGATCGAGCTTATTAGCACGACGTGCGCGCGCGCGCGCGTGTGCCGGCCGGGGGACGACGACGACGAAGAGCTGTGGCCTGTGGAAATTCCTGGCACACACCCAACCGATGAGGAATCGAGGGAGAGAGAGAGAAGCAGGCGACGACGATGCATCCATGATCCACCCCCCTCTCGATCGGATATAGACGACGACGGAGCTTTATTTGGCTCAAAGGTTGAAAAGGCTAAGCTGGCCAGGCCTTGCGCTTTTCTCCGATCCTTGGCTTTCCAAGCAGCCTCGCTCCACTCCAGTTTCTCTCCGGCCTCGGCCTGCTTGTCGACGGACGGAACGGAACCCTTTATTGTTAGCCGCGCGCGCAGCCAAACCAAATTGACCGTAGACTCCCACCAGCCGGTCGCTCACCCTGACCCTTCTTCGTTCGCCCACTTCTTTCTTTTATTAATTTTCTCGTCACTCGCTCGAAACCAGCACGTGCGTTCCCCGATCGATCGGCCCACCCGCATCTTCCCCGGCCCGGTCGACTTCTCTGCCTCCGATCCAAGTCTCTCTCTCCCTCTCTCACTAAGCTATCATCTCATCGGTCGATCGATGTGTACTTGCAAGATATAGCCTTTTTAGCAGCTAGTACAGCCATCTCTATATATAGCCTGCCCAAACCGCTGCAGCGTTGCCCAGCTCGCTCCGATCCACACCCATTCCATCCATCCACATCCATCGCGTCTTGCAGCTCGATCTTGATCACCGGCCGGCTGCTGCATGTGTGATCTCTCGCTTCTTCAGTTCATTCTCTGTGCTAATTAACCAAACCCACGAGACGACCTTGATCCCGGCCGGGACAACCGTATGGTACCTATCTAGGGTTGGTTCTAAGCTAGAACGAAGGATCGGAGCAACGATCGACTGGCTTGGCTAGCTTGCTGATCATAAATTCAGAACTAGCTGAACCGACGAAGAGACACAGCGGCGGCGCGCGCGGCGGCGTTGTCGTTCTCGCGAGCGATCGAACACCATGGATAGCGGCGGCGGCTGGATGCACGGCTACATCAACACCAACACCACCACCGGCGCCGGCGGTGGCGGCAACAACGGCTTCATGTGCGGCTACGCTGCTGCCAGCTATAATACCGCCAGCGGGTAATTCATTAGTAGAACTCATGGGTTTTATTGAGTAATTAACGGTTGCAACCTATTGCGCTGACCGATCACCACTCTCTGTGTACGCACAGCTGCACCCCTGCAGAGCTGCAGTACAGGGAGGAGGAGCAGCAGCAATCTCTCATCAGCTCCCAGATTCAGCACCACCTCAACCAGGCAAGCCAATCACCTGTCCTTGGCTACCATTTCACTGGATCATGCATGTGCATGCCTCTACTAGTCGATTAGCAATTCAACATACACATGGAGTAACATTAATTTGTGCGCGCAGATCAGCATGCGCATGAACATGGACGACGAGGCGTCCATCTACGACGTGCCTTCCAGCAACGACGGAGGAGTTTCCCCCATCGGCATCCACAGCCCGATCATCGTCGTCGATGCCCTCCTGGACCCGCACCACCACCACCACTTCGTCCCTTCCTCGTCTTCCTCCTCCTCGCTCTCGCTTCCCTCCGCGTCCCTCTCCTGCAGCCCCGAGAGCTCGTCGGCGCACGTCCTCGCCGCGCCGGCGGCGGCAACGACCACCGCCTGCAGCCAGTACCTGGAGGTGTCCTCCCAAGTGCCGCTGCCACCACCACCGGCCGCGATGCTCTACGGCGACCACCACCACCAGTACGCCAACCTCCACGTGCCGCCGCCGGCGGCGGCGGCCACCGACACTACCGGCGGTGCGTTCAAGAGCTACGCGCGGCACCTCGGCCCCAAGAGGCAGCCGAAGCCCGGCGCGTGCGGCCAGAGGATGTTCAAGACGGCCATGGCGGTGCTGTCCAAGATGCACGCGGCGGCGAGGTACAACCAGCAGTACTACTACCAGCAGGCGGCTGCCGCGGCCGCCGCCGAGGCGGTGCCACCGCCGTCGGTGAACCAGATGCAGCACATGTTCTCGGAGCGCAAGCGCCGGGAGAAGCTCAACGACAGCTTCCACGCCCTCAAGACCGTCCTTCCACCGGGCGCCAAAGTACGTGTGCAGAAATACAGTACATGTCCTGCACTCCATGGTTTCTGATCATGACGATTGATGCACGGACATTTTCTGATGATTGGTCTTCTTTCATTTCTGTTACGTACCATGGCATCAGAAGGACAAGACGTCGATACTGATCAGGGCGAGGGAGTACGTGAGATCTCTCGAGTCCAAGGTGTCAGAGCTCGAGAAGAAGAACAGATCGCTCGAGTCGCGGCTGCTCCGCCGCGACAACGGCAGGGATGACCGCAAAGGCGCCGGCGGCGGCGGCAACGACGACTGCTCCGGCGGCGGCGACGAGAAGGTGCAGGTCGAGATAACCAGGGCGGCGAAAGAGGAGCGCGCGGTCGGGCGCTGTGCATCAGTAGACGATGATCTCTGCACGCTGAAGATCGTGCTGGTGAGGTCGCCGCCGTGCAACATGACGGACGTGATGCTCCGGACGCTGCAGTGCCTGAGAGGCCAGATCGGTGATGGCGTCAGCCTGGTGGCAATGAGCACGAGCGACAGCACTGCTGAAGCTCCTGGAGTGTACGCCTCTCCTCCTCGACCTGTCCTGACGCTGCAGATCAAGGTATACAAACACTAACAATATATAACTCTTGATTTTTTTTATGAGCATTGTGATGATGATATGCTTGTTGCATTGTGAGGAGTTCTGGAAAAAATGAGTGACCGTAGATTTATTGAAACTGTACTGCATAGTATGATGAGGAGTAGTAACTTAATATAAATCAGGAAGGTTAAATTTTGTGCAAAAACATTATAATAAGATGGGGAAAAGGGGGGAAAGAAGTACATCATGTGTTAATTTTGCCACTATGCGCTATTAGGTAGCTAGATTACGTGCTAGTAGTAGTGTGCACCAGCTTAACCAATCAAACAAACGGTCAAAAGAATCTTTCATTGACTAAAACGAAAGTGACGATGCATAGTATATATATGGATCATCACCAGTACTAGTTTAATTTATGCAAATCTCTCGCAAGATTCCATGGAAAAGTAAAACCCCTTGAAAATTAGCTAGGTTGGATCTATAGCCACCAACGAACTAGCTAGGTAGCCTTGTCATCACACGTACTCCACTGACGTATATGCATGCCAATGAAGGAAATTTCCCCAATTTGAACGCGAGCGTTCTTCGCGCGCGCGCGCGCGCGCGGCTGGCACGCATGCATGCACGTCTCCCTCCGCACGCGCGCTGCAAGTTTCTCGTGTCCAAGACGTGTAATCGCGATTGGCGTTGTCGGACGGTTTAGTTTAGTTTAGTTTAGTTTGGACTTTGGACCGGATGCATGCATGCATGCATGATGCCAAACTGTATAACGAATTAACAACTGAATGAAAGTCTGAAACGAATCAAAGAGCGGTGAACCTGAGAGAGAGCGACCCTGCTGACACTACTACTGTACTTTGTGAGGAAACTAATACCGGTGCCGCCGCTGTTATTCTCTCCTCTCTCTCGTGCGTGTCACTATCTTGATGCCGTGTGCATTGATGTGTCTCTCTCTCTCTCTCTCTCTCTCTCTCTCTCTCTCTCTCTCTCTCTCTCTCTCTCTCTCTCTCTCTCTCTCTCTCTCTCTCTCTCTCTCTCTCTCGCTTAGTACTTAATTAATTCATGTGTGTGTGATGCAGTCGCCGCCGGGAGCCCGGTGGGAGGAGCAGCCGGTCAAGGACGCCGTGGCGAAGGTCGTCGCCGACGCGCTGACGACGACGACGACTACCATGCCGTCCGCGGCGGCGGCGCAGTGAAGAACGCCGCCGTCACGTCGTGCCAACAACAAGCAGCTAGCAGCTAGCCCAGCCCCCGGCTTCGGCGAGGCTTCTGATGTGATGACTACTACCCCGCCGTCATGATATCATTAGATAAATTCGCTCATGCAGCAGACGACGCCCCAAGAGACCGCCGCCGCCGCCGCTAACGGAGAAGAGAAGACCCGTTTCCGTCGTGGATCGAGCGGTGCGAGAGAGCGAGACGTGACACCTGACAACCAACCCCCCGGCCGGCGTGTGTGTCGCCGGTCAAAGTGAATCGATCGACATATACATCTATCGCCGGCAATTGTGGCAGCATGCAGGAGCTAGGTTACGTCACGATTGGTGCGGAGGAGCATGAAGAAGTGTCAACGATAGGACAATTAAGCTAAGTACGGCTTGCATGCATGCATGTAGCCAATAGGAGTGCTAACTAACTGCTGGAGTAGTAGTAAGTGCTAACATCATGTGAACGGGCTCGCGTCAACCTAGCTAGGAGATCGAGGAGAGCTTTCAAACGTTTGGACTTGTGATTAGAGGGCGCGAGCGAGTGCAGTGGTGACGTCCTACTACTTTTGTACTTACACGCATATATCAACTACATGCAACTTTTAACCACTAGGAGTACTACGGAATATATATGAGCAGCCTCTCATGCAAAGTCTAGTTTTTTTTTTGTTTCGAAATGGATGAAAAGTCTGGCTATGACAACGTTCTATAAAAGATTGTATTTAAGTGCTGATGGTCACGCCGTTCAAGAGTTTGCTAATTTTATAACTTGGTAAAACTTGTGATTCGCCATCTCCTAAAAGATTTGTCAAGTTAAAAAAAACATCTCCATGAGTTTGCTAACATGCTGAAACTATTCTTTCTCTCTTACATTTGCATCAAGAACCTTTTTTATTCTTTATTTTTTTTCAGCCTCCCACCTCGAGGCCAATGCCAAAGTGAGCCCACACGTATATTTGCGTCTGGAGGCAGGTTTTTGTAAAGTTGCCAAAAATTGTCAGGTCATTTGCCAAACTTTTGTAGGGGTGTTTTCAGTATTTTTGCCGAACATCAAAGATGCCGACCCGATTTGGCAAACTGGCGTAGATGCTTTATAATAGGATCATTGCGTTAGGTATGGCTTTCGCCGTGTCAGTACATACTCCATCTGTTTCAAAATGTAAATCATTTATTTTAAATTTTAATATATTTTCTCTATCTAGCAAAGATTGTCCACTTTAGTTTCTTCCTAGTCAAATTATTTGAAACTTAAGTATTAATATTTGTAACACTAAATAGGTATACTACAAAAATATGTTTCACAATGAATCTAAACTTTGTTAGACATAAAGAAACATCGATATACTTTTTTGTAATTTCGTCAAAATAAGATAGTTTGATTTAGGACAACCTCAAAAGGATACTCTTTGCGGGGCGGATGAAGTAAAAATAGAACGTTAACATAAATAGTTCGATTTAGAACAAACACTTTTCGCGGGACAGAAGAACTCTTATGTATCTACAAAAGTAAAACGAGAAGTATAATTTTTAGAAGGATGGAACGAAAGAGAGGCACTCCATATATCTTGTATAATTTCTAGGAGTGCCATGGCAAAATCATTTTTTTTGTTTCGAAATGGATGAAAAGTCAGGCTATGACAATGTTCTATAAAAAATTGTATTTATGTGCTGATGCTGGTCATGTTGTCTAAGAGTTTGCTATTTTTATCTTGGCAAATCTTATGTTTTGTCAACTTATAAAAGATTTGTCAAGAAAAAAAGAATGCATCTCCATAAGTTTGCTATTTTTAAAATGTTATTCTTTCTCTCTTACATTTGCACTAGGAATCTTTTTTATTCTTTATTTTTTTTCATCCTCTCACATGGAGGGAAACGCCGATGCCAAAGTGAGTCCACGCGCGTATGTGCGATGAGGCAGGTTTTTCTCAAGTTGTCAAAAATTGTCAAGTTCTTTGCCAAAGAGATGTTTTAAGTGTTTTTGCCAAACATCAAACATGGCAACCCGATTTGGCAAACTGTTGGAGGTGATTCATATTGGGATCATTGTGTTACACATGATTGTTGTCGTGCTGATTGTACTCCATCTATTTCAAAATGTAAATAATTTATTTCAATTTTTTTAATATAATTCCTCTATTTCTCAAAGAGTGCTCACTTTAGTTTCTTCTAAGTCGAATTATTTAAAATTTTACCAAATTTACAACGAAGAGTATCGATGTTTGTAACACTAAATAGGTATACTATAAAAATATATTTCACAACGAATCTAAAATTTGTCAGACATAAAAAAAAACATTGATACATTTTTATGTAAATTTGATCAAACATAAGGTAGTTTGGTTTAGGTCAACCTGAAAAAGATACTCTTTGCGAGACGGATGAAGTATTACGTAACTAGAAAAGTAAACCGTTAACGTGAGATTGTTTCATTTAGAACAAATACTTTTCGCGGGACAGAAGAAGACGTACTCATGTATCTAGTACAAAAGTAAAACGAGAAGTATGATTTTTAGCAGGAACGAAAGAGAGAGACGCTCCATATATCTTGTATAATTTCCAGGAGTAGCATGACAGAATCATTTTGCATGGAGGAGGCTGACCGCCAACAACACCGCCGCGGGCGCCAGCTCAACATCGTCACCGCACCACCCAAAACTTACCGCCGCCGTACCAGTCACCACCAAGGTAAAAGTAACAATATACTCCACTAATGATGACTCCGTGGACAAGATATGATCATCTGCTTAATGCTTACAGTATTCCCAGCCAGCCATACCCGCCAAAATATCGAAAGGTTGAACAAAGCTGCTATAGCTTGCGAGTGCCGTCGTCAGCACTCACCACCACCCGCCGGTCAACCGCCACAATCGTTCGTCGCTCCAGTCCAGTGGTAGTTGCTGCTAACCTTTATCGCCACGCCACGTATCCTGCTTAAATACAAGTAATTCAGGTTAATTAATCATTTATGGCGGGCGCCTTTGAAGTCTCCCGAAGACCTTTGATCTGTCTGTCTATCTTCCTTGCGTGCCTGCTTTGTATGCAGATTTTTTTTTTCTGATTTATTTGTATGATAGATTTGCTCTAAGAGAAAAATATTGTGTAAGAAGTTGGAAGAAGATAAGCCGACCAAAGTCTTAATGTTCGGTAATAAGGAAAAAAAAAGAAAGAAAAACAATAATAATCTTCACTAGCTAGTACGTCTCTCTATTCATCCTAACATGCATGCCGCTTCCGATCAATATACGTGCAGTGGAGTATATGAAAGCAAACAGTACTGCACCAAGAATTCCCTATGGTGAAGTCTCTCAAAAGTAAAATGCCCTGCCACAAAGATCCACCTCCTTGAAAAATGATCCGACGAAAAATTGGGGAAGAAATTAAAAGATGGATGTTCGCTTACGCAATGGGCCTATATATTTTCCTGCAAATATTTTTCAGCACGATTCAGGGTGTGCGAAACCAATCATTACAGCACATATATTCCTCGCCCTAAACAATATAGTTAGTAGCACGCTGTCAGCATCAAATGTCATTACCAGGTGCCACCGTACCGGCGGCTTCCTGCTGGGGTATTCATTTGCGTCATAGCAGCCAGGGTATTTTCAGCAAATTTTCTTTCCACGCCGTTTTATTTTTCACATTTTATTTGCACCACTTGATTTTGGTGCGAGTGAGATCATCACTGTCAACAGCAAAAATATATACTAGATAGGTAGGTGTGCATGTTAGATCAAGCTCAGTGGGTGCAGTGGGAATCAAATGATTAATTTAAGTGGTCAAAACAAAAACAAAAAATGTATGTTAATTAAAATCGACCACGACACATATATAGAAGTCGCAACAAACATTAATCTGAAGAAGGAAAATATATATGAGAATGACCATTTATTGGCCTTCGTACGTGGCTAAGCTTTACACCAGGGCACGTGATTGACCTCTATCATAAGGTTTTTTGCACAGAAGCTACGCAGCTTTTGACCAACTTAAGTTCTATCGTCTCAATAGCTACCAGCAAAATCCCAGGGTTCTATACTTTCGAGTAGCATGATTAAAAAAAAAGAACTCGACGGTGTAATTGAGGTTCGGAGGTTTTTCTAAACTCAGAGAAGATTACCTGTTCTCAATGAAAAACTGTGGTACTTTTCACCGCACCGGGTCTAGAATTGGGGATGCGTGTATGGTATTGGATCAACGGTTCATCAATTCGTGCATAGAAGTAAACAGGACTGAAACCCTAGCCCGCTTGTACTCTTCACTGCGAGTGCTTGTCGCTGGCCGCAACCTGCAACGACTGACCTGAGCATTGATATGTGCGCACAGACATAACAGACTATTCAAACTGAAATGAATTCCGTACCTGCAGCTGCAGTATTCTTAGTTTTGTGGAAAATGCCATTCCTCCAAGTGTATTTCTCAAGCAAGTGGAATACATGTAAAAGGATAGCTAGGGAAGCTTGACCAAGACTCTTCTGCATCAATCGAGTGCTTCACAATTGATGAAGACTAGTCGGTAGTGCAACTTCAAGTTCTGAAAGTAACGACAATGCAGATGGTCAAGTTTTCTCGGCCAATAAACTGAAATGCGATGGTAAACATGACATATATGCATGCATGTTCCTCACTTGAGACAGCAGCAGCTGGAGTGAGACGGGTTCGTCCCTCCGACGTTTCCAGGAAGTTCGAGCTCCCCTGGGAACAGATGGAAGTCGGTCATGATCCTCACACTTTTACTAATCAGGAGTACCTGTTATGTTAATCCCGATATGATGGCTTTGAAAGCTCTTTTAGTGGTCAAAATGGTACGACGGACTAGCTAGCTAGCTGGACTAAGTTATTACATAGATAGATCTATATAGTAGGACGATGGCGATTCAGTATGATTACTGAAACAACAATTTGAATGCGGCAGTGCTTCTTGCAGACTTACAATAGTAGCGTTGCAAAGATCTTAACAATAAGATAATGATTAAATTCAGTGGGGATACTTGTATTATATTGATCAGTGTCAGCGCACGCTCACTACTTACCATAACAGTAGGTTAGATGTTACTTCAGTAGTTCAGTGGGGCACCCAAAAGGTTACCTAAGAGAAGTTTTGGCTTGTATAAAGTCGATATCTTACAATATCTATCTCGGTTAATCTTATCGCACGCACGGGCAAGCGCACCAACACGCGCGCGCCCCACTTACTAGTGACATTAAAGCGTATTTTGATTAGGACAATAATGAAGAAAGATAACAAAGTCATCTTGCAACAAAGGTAAGTAATGCAGTTTTCATAGAAAATTTTTTTACCTACTGCAACTGACGTGAAGTTTGATTAGGACAACAAGGTTGGGTGAAAAGTATAAACTGCTAGCTCTTCCTCCGGACTCCCACACCCTTCGTCCCTCTCAACCTCAAGAAAAGAAGGAAAATGTGTAGGCTTTTGGAAGTCAGCTGACCAAAACAAGTCAATTATGACGCGATACAAAAGGAAATGCATTACCTAATAAATCTCCTGGTCACGGTAAAAATATCTTCCAGTCCTGCATGGCATGTCTTTGTCAATATAATGCAAGGCGATCGAGCACTACGTTTTTTTTTAGTCCTAAAAACTGAGTAGAAAGTTTGCAAGTGAACAAAAAAAAGGTCAGGGGGAGTGATCAGATCGTTGGGGGGAAAACGGTCAGTTGTTGTTTCCTATCCTAGTCTTAATAACCGTCTAGTCTAACAGATTTCCCCATCATTTCAAAAAGAAACTCAGACTTCCGCCTTCTTTCTGTTATAAACTCTCAAAAAAATCATCATCTTGTTTGATTTTCGATTCACCAGTTACACGACTGAAATTAATGCCAGTCCCATTCCAAACAATACAGTAATATTCTTCGGGTGATTTTCTTTGTTGTTGACCAGGAAAAGGGAAGTCAAGAGTCTCAAAGTCAGAAGATGCCACATATCAATTTGTACTGTACGTACGTTGCACAGGTAACGATTTGACAGAGAAGATCATCAACTTCTGACAGTGTTGGTGACCTTTGGTGCCTACATCTATTATATATGAGTTCAGCAGAAAAAGTTAACAAGTACAGTATGCATTATGTGATACAGTTATAGTACAACTGATAAACAAAAGCATCTCCACCTATATACACGTGAGTGGGTCTCTAGAAGTTTGATTTGGTCACCCCAAGAACACGCAATGTTTCAGTAATATGGTACTACTAGTATATTAGTAGCAAGACAAGGCGATAATGAAGAAAAATTTTGACAGCAGACCAGCCACTTGGGAATAAATAACAATAGAACTAGTAGTACTACTTGAGAAAAAAAATTTGCTCCGCGTTGTTTAACACGTGGCATCGGCAAGCAGATGGTGAAGTCAGTGTTTAATAAAAGCCACTTGAGTTTTTGTTTTCCCATGAACACTTCCTCCTATTTGCCTTGCAAGCAAAGAAAAGAACCAAGACAATCTGTTACTCTCCGGATCTCCAAGAGTATTCGATCGTCACCGAGTGCTGAGCAAGTACACCTTAGAGGTCTTCAGTCAGCAGTCTAATACATACTCTAATGTGCATGGGGTAATCACAAAGACATATATATTTCACGTGAATTTGCGTCTGCAACCACCACTAAAAATCACTAAAAATGTAGAGCGACGACCAAGCAAATCTAGGTGATCTGCAGTAATACACCGCGGCTGCAAATTAGAATAATCTGCTCCCAAATCTAGTGAAATACCGCGGCTGCAAATTAGAGCTACTACTTCGATGCCATGGCGTCATCGGCGACATCACCTAGATATGGGATTAAGGGGTGGATCGGAACGTCATGAAAGGCGCAGGTACGCGACCTGGATCAGGCGTAGGTCGCGCGGCGTCGGGCGAGGGGACGGGGAGATCGGCGACCGCCGCGCCACCGGTTGCCGCCGATCCCGGCGAGGCTTGCGATCGCGTAGAGGAGAGACTGGGAAGAGGAGGGCGCGGAATCACCCCAACTTGGGCTCGGCCCAGAAAAGCAGGGCCTTCTTGGTGCGTTCCTGGCCCAGCCAAACCAAAGATCCCAACCAATCTCACGGAGCTCCTATGCTCAGAAAAAAAAAATCACGGAGCTCCGACGCAATAGCACGTTCAATATAGGAACAGTACTGATAACATAATCAATCAATCAAGGAGAATTAGATCGGATTGACAACCCCATCCATGCTAAACATGCGGCATAGCAGCACAAAAACGAAGCCATCTTTGAATTTTGCCTACATCGTGAGCGCAACAACATAAAAATACAGGTCTTGGACATCACATTCCTCGAACTCAAAATGTACACTAGACTTTAGTCCAGAATTGGTACACAAGAGGAAGCCTTGAAGTTTGTCACAAATGCGGGCGTGGAGAACAGAACAGGTTTGTACAACTCTGCATCATCATCGCTGGACCCCAAAACTTCCAATGGAACCAGCAGCAGGCGAAACACAATCACCATGGACATGCTCTTCATCACGTATGGGGGGTGGACCAATTTGCACGGTTCTGGAGGAATGATTTGGAAACAGGCGGCAGGATCACAGCACAGGGCAGAATGACAATCAGCTCCTGAAAAAACACAATGGGGATTTGTCAGACTTCAAATCGAGCACAGTGACTGCTTAGCTTTGCGAGAAATTAGAAACAACAAAAAGGGAATAACAGATTAAGAACTGTAGCCATCATGATTTTTAAGTTCCCCACCTGTACTGATCTCGTCCCGGCATCTCATAATGACCTTTAATGCTAAATTGCTAATGTATGTGCATGTCAATTGAACTTGCCAACTTGATGACAGAAGAATATGAATGCAAGAGTAAGATTATTGCAATTTCATTTCCAGGCTGTTGTGCCAGTATTCAGAAAAAAATGCCCTTCTTTATCATAATAGGCAAACATTTTGCATTTCATTTACAAGAACACAAGATCTGTATCACACTTCTAAGTAGCTAATCGCATCAACCTTATGGCAGCAGATGACCTTCACCCTCAACCACACTCAGGTCTAGGCAAAGGAAAAAAAAAAGGAGAATAAGAACAAATGGTGCTACAATGTATCTGAAATGAACAGACCTGAGAATTTAATGGACCATCACAATAAGGAAAGTAACATTGAAATTTAATTATTAAGTCCATAAATCATGGATGATAGGAACTGGAAAGTTGAATCTGGAATGCAATATACATTTATTGTGGGAAAGAGACCTGATCAGTAAGTCTAGAAATAACATCCTTGGAAATAGAAGAATGAAATGGACCAACAGACTGCTTCTGAAAGGGCAACCGAGCTCACATTCTAACTTTTGAAGGTTTGTACCCAAAGTCAATAGATCAGAATTCAGCCCAAGCAAACAACTAAGCTACTTCAATTCCATCATTAGTTAGCTGTACCTCTCTAATTCGAAAAGAAGTGGGGATGGAGCTAAGCCCCCAACTCTTTCCAAAACTACTGACTCTCAATAAAATCAGTACACCCTATGTTTCCAGGTTTGTCAATCCCACCATACCCAATACTGCTGCCCCACATCCAACCCCTTTTGGCTGGCACTTGCAGTGACCTTCGAGGCAAGTTGATAAACAGATATACAATCAGCAACTACCAGTGGCCAGGGGAAACATATTATTATTAGATATGAAAGGGGGTGACATGATTGCTAAAGCTATTTAGAATGATCTGGGTAAAAATAAGATGATGGCGACAAGTGCTTGGGATAACACTATCTCAGCATATTCTCAACTGAATATCATTCTGATAGACATTTTTCACATTTCTGACATGTTGTGCAGACTTGGAGGTTTCTTCTCTGATACAAGATACTGACAAACCCAGCACATATAAATACAAGAAGTCTCAATCCATGTTTGAAAAGGGGCTAATCATCAGCTAACAGATTAGGGAATTCAGAGAGTAGAATGAGTGACCGAATGATACTGACTGACGATACAGAGCATGCAATTCTTCTTCACGACACTAATTAAACTATTAAAGTCAACACAATTGCCCATGGATCACATGATTGTGCCAATCGGAGCACCTATTGCACAATTGGCTGCTCTAATTTGTGGAAGGCTACAGCACAACTAAAACTCACGGAAAGAGAAGAGAAATTCACTAAATCCAAGCCACTCTGTAAACATTTCTGCTCTATGCACAAGAGGTCGAGAGCAGATGGCAACTACTATACCAGCAGCTCGAGAATCGACAAGAACACATCAAGTCGCTAAAACAGATCACACACCGGCAGCAACAGTAATGTAACAATCAGCTGATGAGCAAATGAAGAATCGGAGGGCGGGGCGATGTCACACCTGACCTGACCTAGTGCGACGGTTGCTGCGGCACCGGGGCGTACCAGCGGCCGACCTCGTCGTCGGCGTTGTCCTCCGCCTTGTGCAGCGCGGCGTGCAGGACGACGAGCACGAGGCCGATGAGCAGCGAGGAGAGGATGTTGGCGGTGGCGTCGGTGAGGAGCAGCAGGACGAGCGTGACGACGGCGAGCCCGGCGAGGACGTAGCCGTCGGCGACGACGCGCCCGAAGAGGACGAGCGGCTCGTCGCGGAGGAAGTAGAGGACGAGCCAGGCGAGCATGCAGACGAGGAAGACGATGAGGGAGGCGGGGTGCCAGAGGAGGGAGAGGAAGACGACGACGAGGACGACGATGGCGTAGTTCATGGCGAAGTGGGCGAGGTTGGCGCGCACGCGGAGGTAGGCGTCGCCGAGGCTAGGGGGCAGGCCGATGGCGTGGACGTCGCCGAGCTCGCGCCAGGGCCGGCGCGTGGCCAGCGCCGAGGCGCCCCGGGCCTTGGCGCGGGAGATGAAGTCGAGCGGGGAGGCGCCCCCGAGGGGCGCCCCGCCGCCCGCGGAGGAGGAGGTGGGGATGGTGCCGTACTTGGACATGGCCGGCGGCTGCGGCGGGGAACCGGATCGGGGGGAGAGAGGGGATCGGGGAGGAGGCGGAAGACGATGGGATCAACGAATGGGCACGCGAGGAAGATGCGATGCGATGCGAGGCGAGGCCGTCCTGGCCTGGAGAGGGTCCACGTCCACCGTGTCCAGTGCAGGTTGCGCGACACGGGAACGTGACTTTTCCAGAGCCTACGAGACGTGGACCGGAACCAAACGGCTCTCCCAGTTCCGCGGTTCGGCCGCCTGGGGTTCGGGGGTAGGTGCGTCGAGCGGTCGAGCCAGACCAGCCTGAATTTTAAATTATTCCAACGAATTTTGAATTGCACAGTATATTTAAAAGCCGGCAGTTTACTCAATGCCAGATTGCCATATTGTCAGTATATTCAAAGAGATTACAAAGTGCACGTGCTATACTATGGTTCGTGTAAGCTGCATTTCTTTATGATTAGTCTTACCATTTCAAAAGTACCCAAAGATCACATAAACACTATTATATAGCACAGATATATCGACCGGTATTTTTTTTCCTTTTTCTGAGAACACTAAATATAGTTGCGTTTAGTTTGTTCAAAAGTCAAATAGATGTCATCACATATTAAACTTTGCGGCGTCGCATCCAATATTTATAGGATGTCAAAAATGGTGTGGATTCTAATAAAAGAACTAATTTGAGAACTCGCATGAAAAGTTCAAGCCCTTTTGATCACGCCAGTCTGCGTGGCACGACTCATGAAGGAGTCACAGTCAACTTCAAGAGCGACTCCCATTTCATTTTCATTTAGTCGTGTTTCGTTCTTCATTTTAATTAGCAAATGAACTCTTAATTTTGTGAAACTCGAGATGTATGATATATGGAATGCATACGTTCCGTTTTAACTAATTGCACTCCAAATCATGATGTATAAAATGACAAATCTACTTTCGAAATAGCATCAATATTACTGAATCAACGCATCAGATTTGCTAAGTTGGAAAACAGAGCTAACTAATCAATTTCAAACCTACTTTTTGAGAAATTTTACACTGATACCTTAGATATTTTAGAAATGTTGATGATACAAAAATAAAGAATTTATAGGCCCTGTCTGCATCCATGGGCTAGAGGTAGTTTTAGCTAGTTGGAGCTAAACTAGCCACAAAGTATCCAAACATGAGGGCTAGATTAGGCTAGTTTGCATCTAACCCACCCAAAAAATTATCCCATCTAGGAGGTGATTATCGGAGCTAGTTCATGTTGGGTCTACCAAAAAGTGATTTTTCTCTCTCCCTCCACCCACACCTAATGATTGAAAAAGTACATTTAATGTCATTCCAACATTTCCATCCAAACACCTCTAGAGCTAGAGTTAGTTTAGGGCTAGAGAGAGTTAGAAACTAACTTTAACTCTAACCTTGTTAGAGTATCCAAGCAGGACCATAGTTTAGACGAGTTGGAAAGTTGTGTTGTTTTCTACTTTATAGTAAAAAATGTGAATAGACTTAGCAAATTTGATATGTTAATTCAATAATATCTAGGCTATTTGAAACGAGATTTCTCATTTATACACCACGCTTTAGAGTGTAAATAGTTAAAATGGAATGTATGCACTCTATAGATCATACATCTCGAGTTTCACGAATTTAGAAGTTCATTTACTAATTAAAATAAAGAATGGAACACGACTAAATGAAAACGGGAGTCGCTCTTGAAGCTAACCGTGACTCCTTCACGAGTCCTGCACGACTTTTTCTAATAGCACTGCGTACATTAATCACACCACATCATATGTCGTGACTTAAGTATTAGTCGCACTAAGAATCATGACACGACCAAAAATGCTATTCTTGGAATTTTAGTTTAAGATGAGTTATTATTAAAATTTTAGATTAATATGTGTTTAACATAAAAAAAAATCCCACAACTTCTGCTGTCTTTTCTACTATGCTGCGGACCCACACCTGGTTCCACACCTCCTCTCACCACGGCTTCTGCTCGCATCGTGGGCTTTTGGCACGGGCTGATCCGTCCCATCGGCAGACTCAACTCGCCTCCAGTTTGTTGTGGCCGTTGATTTGCTTGATTGACGTTAGATATGGAAGGAAAAGGCACGGCACTGACGAATCCGCTGTTTTTTTTTGTTCGCGAGCCCGTTGTAGCCTTGTAGGGCAGCCGAACGGCTACTTCCTGGGCTGCCGATTTTTTTTGTTCGCGACGGCGGCTATTGTAGCCTGTATGGCAGCCGAATGGCTGCTTCCTGGGCTGCGGAACGGCTTCTTCATGGGCTGCCCCAAGGCCTGCCGAACGCTGCCTATTAGGTTCAAAATAAAAATTCAAAACATTTTTTTTTGCAATCTGTTGACATGTCATGTTTACACAGAAATCATTGGTCAAAGCTTCATGTTGTAGAACCCATATCCTAAAGATTTGCAATTTGAATTGGAGGGATAAAAATGTCAAGGCAACTCTATAGAAGAGGTGCAAAATAAAGATCAGAAATCACATGATCCACAACCGTCTTTTTGTACTAGAGCATGTATTCCAACCTTGTGGAAACCAGGTTTCCACGTTTTCCACCTTTTAGGATTTGGCTCATGTTTGAGAACATTTGATGGCACATAATCCACATTTCACCATAGCTATAAACACTATAAGCAACCTGTTTTTCCTTGAGCACACTCTGTAGAGCAAGAACAATGACACCAAAGACCGCACCACCTCACGTCTCTGAGGTACACCTTACAACCACTGATCTGCAATCAAGAAATCAACCAAACACAAAAGAATTACACTCAGAGATGTAACAGAAAGGACCAAAGGATTAATTAAACCCACCTGGCAATAAGTTGCCTCCTAGTTCAAACTTGCAACAGCTTCAACAACAGAAGCAGCAAAATGCATCTGAACTGCTTCATCAATTGTCGAGAAGAGGGGCACATGCACAAACAGAGATTTGATGCCATGTTCCTCTGCGAAGCGGAGAGAATGATAGTATACATAGTTGCATACAAATCGATCAGCATCATCTGAACGCATCACATCATGGCCAATCTTTCGAAGCATCTTGGTTAATTCATTAACTGGAAGGGTAGTCTGATTCATGAAAATGCCATTAATTATAATATACTAATGAGGTGCAAAGTCACAATAAAAGCCTTAAAGTCGAATTTGTGTTGATGGAACGTTGCATAAAAAGACCCGTTAATCTAGCAAGTAATATATCTGTAACAGGGAACAATATTTCGATTCACATGTACAACATGACATCCAATGTTTCTCCATTCTTATAATAGAAAGGAGAGTTAAAAAAAGGACAAGGACACAGTTTCTCTATTCCAATAACTCTTATTTACCAATGATTCCAGTATGGAGACATGCTGTAAAATATTTTTTTTATTGGCTGCAATCGGGTGATGACAGACACTTATCATATTCTTTTTTTCTCATTAGCTGATGATATGCTATTCAAACAGAACCAGTGGCGGAGCCAGGAAAAAAATAGAAGTGGGGCGAATTCTGATGAGACAACTAAAAATAAAATTGCACTACAATCACATCTTGCAATCGCCAAAAACAATAGCAAAACAGTGGATAAACAAGAAAATTTAAGTTTTAGTGTGTTACTCCAAATTTAAAGAACAAATTTATATTTTTTGAACAAAAAATGAACATGTAGCGTCTGCGGCAAGAAACAGTCAAGCAAGGGGATTTAACTCTCTGTCGTCGACAAGCGGACAGTTTATATGAATCGTCAGTGCAGCAGCTCTGAGCAACGAAATGATAGTTCTAACTTCTGAAGACTTTGAGCTAGTTTGAGCTGGCCAAGCTAGGCAAGGTGTGGCACATGAGCCTTCATGGATTCACCTACGGACAGTATACCTGCTGTGTGTGGGTGGCTGCTGTTGAACGCTTGGGCTGTACAATACCAGGTGTGTACCAGAGGCGAGATGTGTACCAGATCTCGCACATGCTCGCCGCATGCTCATCAAGGAAGAGGCTAGTCGGGTTAGCACATGCGGGAAGCTGGGGCGGCTGCCCTGGTATGGCTATATGGCTAGTTTAATGAATCTTAACAGCTGATTAGCAGATAAATCCCCTGCTCGCCCTCCTCTGAGGCTCTGAGCGTTAAAGGTCTATCTCTGCTTGACTCTCCTCAATCTAATCCAGTCGGTGTTTACCGCTGGCTAACAAACGCCCTAAACTCAACAAAATATATCTTATCTAGACTATCTGTTCCTCAGCCGCAGGCTGGGACTTCTTCTTGCGCCTAAGCTGTTTGCCAAAGAATGTGTCCATAGCATGCCCCAGCTCGCCTACAAGTAGCTACGCCAATGAACAGAACTAAACAAGAAAGGTAAAGTTTTACAGTACTTCTACAATAAACATTTTTTTCAAGAGGTCGCAAAAACATTTATCAAGTAGCTCCATTTTGAACTTGTACCGTTTAAGATAAATACTGCCTGCAGAGACAATATTCACAGAAACAAAATTTCATGAAACAAGACATCAAAGTATGGCTGCAATTTCTAGACATACTTTGCAATTTGGAGTTATACTTCATACTTTACAATTACCTTTCTAACCCGTGAGATGTCTCCATCAGATGACATGATAGGTACCCTCTGCACATAGAAATATAGAAAAAACGAAGTAAATAAAACATAGAGTTGCACATGTATATAACAGAAATAGAATTGAGCAATAACATAACCTGAGGTTTCCATCCAAGCTCATCAGGACAAGCGAATGTAGCATCATTAACCGCTTGATTCTCAAGCGCAAATCTTGGTAAACCACCGCTGACCCCAAAGTGTATCTGAGAAATGATACATAAAAAAATTAATTCAAGTGGCAGTGGATACAACTATAGAAACTTTTATGACCTTTTCAGAGAGAACATGACAATGCAAATGAAGAGAGGTGGATAGCAGCTGAGGCATTGGTTCAAGTTATCACTTTATGTTTTTCTTTCAGAAATGGACATCATATTGAATATTTTAAATGGAGCTTTACTGTCAGACAGAAAATCAACTACCCCCAACAACCAACATCAGCTACACCCAAGAGGCCAAGAGTACAGATTCAGCATTAGATGCCAACATAGTCAAATACAGATTCATGAATTACAAATCAGTGTAAAAAAAGTACAAATCAGTGAATACAGTAGCTAGGAGATGGCACGTTTTTATTGTGTTTTTCGTGAACTGGGAAGTTCCTTTTTTTAATCTAGGATGCAATTTTCTACTAATCCATCAAATATATTCATGAAGTACTACAGATCGATAATTGAGTCTTATTAATATAATTTCAGTTCAATGCATTAAGAAACATGCCAATGCCAGTTGAGCTGAGAAGTTTCTAATGCTAACCTCTTCTCGAGAGAACACAAGCAAAGAAAATAGAAAAACAAAACTTTTCAAGTGAATCATAAAGGAAAGCTGCTTTACCTAGCATGGTACTAAAAACAGACTATCCAATATAGAATAAGGTGAGCACTGACCCAAATTACGTGCGAACCTTCCTTTGAAATAGCTGACCCTAAGACTTCATATAGCTTTCCAAGTGCACCCTGCCCTGCAGCTTCAAGAACCGTGCAGCTTCCAAGTACCAGGTTTTTTGGCAACCCTCTCTTTTCCATATAAGACTTAAGGTTGCTCACTATTTTCTCAGTTGGGTTCTCAGGAACCCCAGTAAACTTCTTGAATCCAGTAACATGGACAGTCACAACTGAAGATCCTTCTGATCCCATTTAGACTTCCAAGAAAATCCAAACAACAAAGAATGGTTTTCCAATAACCTGAATTGAGCAATGATCAATAATAAATGGAAAAATCAGCTGAGATCACACTTCGCTAGCTGCAGAGAGGGCCATAACCTGAGTTTGTTAGCCCAATAGGATCTTTTCCATTCACCACACCCACTAAAGGGGTCCTTGGTACATATATATAGGCTGCCAACCAAGAGGTACCTTGGTGGCTAAGCATAGGGGGTAAAATAGAAATAAAACTACTAAAAGACCTAAGCTACTAGACTTATTACTAACAGAGGTGAATAGAATAATTTAGATTTGGTTTCTCATAAAACTAGGCAAACTGAAACAGATCTATCTATCTCTCAGGACAAATTATGTTGACAGTTCAAGATTACAGGAATACCGACATCTGAAAATACTGAGCACACTTTACCAATATATATCCATTCAATGTTTGTGAGATGGTGTAACAGTGGCTCTGGTGCACTTACTATGGAGGCTTTGGTAGCAAGGAAGCATGGTTTCCAAAAGATCATGTTAGAGGCGTAAATGCCCTGTTTGTATCCGCTTTTCTAGACCTTGCTTATCTGGGTAGCAGGGTTATCAGATAAGCCTGCTGTCTGAATAAACAGGGTGTTTGGCAATTCTGGTTATTTTTCAACGATTGTCTGTCCTTGACTGGTAAAATGACCTGAATGCCCCTGAGGCTGATAATGCTAATTTTTGTTGTGAATACGAGAAATAAATAATTCTAATGTCTTTTATGTTTGCTAAATATTTTTCGCGGGTATTTTATGCTTGTTAAATGGAAATTACATATAATATGAAATTCATATGATAGGTTGATTTAATATGGAAACATTAGTGGTGATGTAATATTGGAAATCCTCTTCAAATCTGTATCATCTCCGATTCATGGCCGGCACTTCAAAATCCTCTTCAAAATACGGATTACAATGTTGTACCATTAAGCATTAAATCTTCGATTGTATACTGCCCAGGGAGTACTATCCATTTGATACTACCGAGAGCAGTAATTAACCAATAGCAAACTGCTATGCATCTATCGATTCGAATATACCAACCAGCAATTCAATTTTGAGCTAGTACTGCATCTGCATCTATCTAGACCAAGCTACAGAGAGCAGGAAATTACCTTACCGACGAGTGCCAGGGAGGAGGGAGTCGCAGCGCAGGGGTAGGGCGCCGGCTCGTGACGAGCGTGGCCTTCCGGCGGCGCGGAGCACGATCAGAGGCCCGGACCGGAGAAGCCAGCGGGAGTGGAGCCAGGCGCAGGAGTCGGTGAGGGGCAGGAAGCACGGGGGCCGCCGCCGCTGTGGGTCGAAGTCGAAGGCCAGAGGGCCGCTGTCCACGGAAGACGATGGGATCAAACGAATGGGGATGGGATCCACGGAAGACGATGGGATCAAACGAGGAGGATGGGCCGCTGTTCGTTCGTTTGGCTCGTGGCTCATCGCTGGTGCTGTTCTCGGATAAAACTACCGTTGGTTGGTTTGCTCATAGCTCACGGAGTGAAAAGTACGATTGGCTAGTGGTTGATAAGCCAAATGAACATGGCGGAGGTCGTCCTGCTGGACTGGAGAGGGTCCACCGTCCAGTGCCAGTTGCGCGACATAGGAACGTGCATGTTCGTTTGGCTGGTGGTTGATGGCTGGTGCTGGTTTGTTCTGAGAAAAAATATTACTGGCTGGTTGCTTCTGAGAGAAAAAAACTGTTCGCTGGTGGCTGATAATAGCTAAGCGCGGTGACTTTCCGGAGCCTACGAGACGTGGATCGGAACCAAACCGCTCTCCAGTTTGACACAGAGGTGCCGGGCCCTGGCCGCCTGGTGTTCGGTTCGGGGGTAGGTGCGTCAAGCGGTCGAGCCAGACCAGCCTGAATTTTGAATTATTCTAACGAATTTTAAATTGCACAGTATATTTAAAAGCCGGCAGTTTACTCAATGCCAAATTGCCAGATTGTCAGTAGAAATAGACATGTATATGCGCTTTTATGTGCATCTATTCAAAGAGATTGCAAAGTGCACGTGCGATACTATGGTTCGTATAAGCTGCATTTATTCATGATCAGTTTTACCATTTCAAAAGTACCAAGAGATCACATAAACACTATTATATAACACAGATATATCGACAGGTATTTTTTTCCTTTTTCTGAGAGGAAAAAGTTTATATCACCCCTCACTTATGAGGAGTAGACTACATAACCTCCAACCTATAAAGCACTCTATAACACCCATTGAACTTTCCAAAATCGGTGAAATTACCCTAGAACAGTTTTAAAAATCATAGTAAATCACAGAAAAAATCATAAAATGGAAAATTCAATTACATTGGATTTAGAATGAGTAGATCTACACAATAAACATATCATATGGTATGCTTTATTATATTTTTATTGTAGCTTTAGATTTATGATTTTCTTCGTAGCTGTAAAAAATGTACTAAAGCATACCATATTGTATGTTCAATGTGTAGATCTACCCATTAAAGTCCAACACAATTGGCTTTTCCATTTTACGATTTTTTTTATTTAATGTAATTTTCAAAACTGCTCTAGGGGTAAGTTGACCAGTTTTGAAAAGTTTAAGGGGTGATACATACCGTTTTATAGGTTGGGGGTTATGTAGTCTGCCCTCATAAATGAGGGGATGATATAGACTTTTTCCTTTTACGAGAATATATTGTTTGTTTCAGAATATGCGTGCTCATAAATATTCGAAATGTGCACAAAACGGCCCAACAAGTTGGGCCACGGGCTGTGGAGACGGCGAGGCTTAAAGAGGCCCGTTCCCGCCATCAAAAACACGAAACGGCGAACGAGCCGCTCGCTCGGGATTTTTTTTATTTTTTAATCCTTTTAATCTAATTTATTAAAAATAACTCGGGCCCAACTAAAATTGCAAAGTATCCCTTTTGGTTGCGCCACATGCCCTGGCGCGACTGAGCCGCCACGTCGGTCGGGCGCGGTCCGGCGTTGCTGAGGTGGAGCCTGAGTCGCGCCACATGCCCTGGCGCGACTCAGTGAGGAGTTGCGCCAGGCGGCGTGGCGCGACTCACTTAATATACCGGGGGACGCCGGGCCCCTTCTTCTTCCTCCTCCTTTCTTTTCCTCCCACCTCTACCCGAGCCGGTCCAGGTCCTTGGTGTTGACGCAAAAAGTGCACCTAACGCCAAACACACAGCAAGCCGAACAAGCTGGCTTCGCACGCGCAAAGAGTAAAGATGACGTGCCAGTCAATTTTTCCTGAAAATTAACAAAAGATAAAGAAGTTAAATACCAAAGCTTGGAACTTGTCGGGTGGTACCAGACAGTTCCATATTTACGGCTAAGAAGCCATACGAGATGACACATAGCTATATAAAAGCTATTTGCCAAAGAATTGAAAACAGTCGGGAACTTATGAGAGAAAAAAAATACTGCCGAATGGATGACGTGAGCATGATGGCAATCGGTCTTTGTTTGGTCAATCAATGCATAAACACGATATATGACCGATCCCATAATAACAATGTTAAATAAATGAATGAAGTAAAGCGCGAACGTAAGCATGTAATAAACAAGCATGCATAGATCCAAAGCACTAGTCTACCGCATGTCTAGGTACTTAGAGATCCGTCAGGTACGATGCCAAAACAAATCTATCCACCGCATGATACAACTTGCATGAAATCGTACCACTTTCCACAAATAGATCTATCCACCGCATGATACAATCTAAACATGGAAAGCTAAAAGCACGCATTATTTAAAGCATGAATTGCGCACGTGTTTTACTCGTGGAGAAACATAACCGAATACGGCTGAACAGCCGATTCGGGGTCCATGAAGAAGGAACGAACATTACCACGCAGATAAATCTATCAGGTTGATTCGAAATCTAATCCACCGGATGACTAGCTCTAAAGCAACCCAAAAACCTGCATCTACCGCATGATACCCGGTTCTTTCAAGATTTATACCAACAATGGCAAGCTTGAACCCACAACACGTAACAACCTAGATCGATTTGGTTTCGGCTATCGGAAGGCACAAGATCCACGTGTTAAAACACGAAATCTACCCATACAGGGATCACAAAAGGAGCGAGCTGATCCAAACCCATCTAGATTGGGCAAAAGTGTTACATGAATCTAAACATAAAGTAAAAACTCGAAGTAACATAGGGTAACTTAATGAATCTATCGGATCTTGCCAGAATCCAATACAGCCGATAACTAGCTTCAAGCTAGATCTTAGCCCACCGCATGGCTCATGACCTAACAAGAAACCCTCTTGAACCAAGCTTGAATCTACCGCATGACACGAAGCATGGTAACAAGACTACTTGCATCAGATCTAAATCCACTGCATGATACTAAACATGATACAAGGTTGTCGGTACTCACGGAGGTCGACGGATCGATTGGCCCTCTCGAAGAACTCGACGATACGACAAAAGGACTCTAGGGTTTGGCGTAAGGCCGGTGTGTATCGAAGAATGATTGTCCTTTGTTACATACATTCAGGGGTCATATTTATACCTGTCAAGTACAACTTCGAATGGATTCGTTACCTAACTTATCTTTAAGCTCGATCGCCTATCCATCCATTCGTTCTCCCTGATTGAGCCACGTCACCATTCAATCCCGCAAAATCAGCTCTACTGTTCCTTTGCCGAACTGGAACAGATAGCCGACCGCAGATCTCTTTGCCGAACATCTCTGAAAAGATCCTTCCTTCCGCCAGACGGACTCTTTATCGAACCGGACCCACAAGTCAGACTCCTTACCAAATTTTGGTGTTAACACATGCCCCTTCAATTGTGGGATAAAAGTAATTTTGTTCCACAATTGACTCCAGCTACGAATACTTCAAAACAAATCTGTCAACACCTGTTCTTCGCAATCCGCCGAAATCTTCATCCAGATCCAAACCCTAGTGTCGGGCATACTCCCCGGGTACTCATGCAAGGAAGGAAGAATAGTAGAAGACGGACTCCTGGTAGAATTCCCCTGTACTCCTACTAGGACTCGCTCTGTGTACTCGTACTAGGACTCCTGCCTTGTAACCGACTAGGAACCCACCCCCTGGACTATATAAAGGAGGGCCGGGTACCTAGCCGCAGATCCCCGATCCCTCCGGGGACAACCCAACACCAAGCGCAGGGCGCCATACTTGATCCCCCAAACAGGACGTAGGGTTCGCCACCTTGGCAGCCCGAACCTGTATAAATCTTGTGTCTCGTGTCCTTGCGCATACCTTCGAGTTCTCGGTCAACCGATCACGATCCCCAATCCCTCCGGGGACAACACCAAGCGCAGGGCGCCATACTTGTTCTCCAAACAGGACGTAGGGCTCGCCACCTTGGCGACCCGAACCTGTATAAATCTTGTGTCCCGTGTCCTCGCGCATACCTTCGAGTTCTCGGTCAACCGATCACGATCCCCACCGCACAATCTACTACCTCGGGTACCCCTTGGTAGGTTTGCCGGTCTAAAACACCGACAGCTGGCGCGCCAGGTAGGGGTGATCATCACCACCGGGCGAATTCGAAGGACCCTCGTCAACAAGATCAATCCTCTCGTCGACTCGCCGAGATCCATTGAAGCAAGTCGCCTTGCTCTTGTCAAAGCGGAATCAATCTTCCTACGCCGCGCGTCCGGGTGCCTCGGCTCGTCGCGCGGCTCGTCACGCGGCTCCTCACGCCGCTCGTCGTCGACTACTCCGGTGCTCGTCGTCGACTACTTCGCCTACGCCGCGCGTCCGGGTGCCTCGGCTCGTCGCGCGGCTCGTCATGCGGCTCCTCGCGCGCTCGTCGTCGACTACTCGGGCTCGTCGTCGACTACTTTGCCTACGCGCGCGTCCCGGGGTGCCTCGGCACGTCGCGCGGCTCGTCACGCGGCTCCTCGCGCGCTCGTCGTCGACTACCCGGGCTCATCGTCGACTACTTCGCCTACGCCGCGCGTCCGGAGTGCCTCGGCACGTCGCGCGGCTCGTCACGTGGCTCCTCGCGCCGCTCGTCGTCGACTACTCTCGGGCTCGTCGTCGTCGACTACTTCTCCTACGCGCGCGTCGGGGTGCCTCGGCACGTCGCGCGGCTCGTCACGCGACTCGTCGCGCCACTCGTCGTCGACTACTCCGCCTCGCGCGAGCTCGTCGTCGTCGACTACTTCACCTACGCCGCGCGTCCGAGTGCCTCGGCACGTCGCGTGGCTCGTCACGCGGCTCCTCGCGCGCTCGTCGTCGACTACTCGCCCGGGCTCGTCGTCGGCCCGCCGTCTTCGTCGCGTGTCCGGGTGCCTCGGCACGTCGTGCGGCTCGTCACGCGGCTTATCGCGCCGCTCGTCTTCGACTACTCCGCCTCGCGCAGGCTCGTCGTCGTCGACTACTTCGCATACGCTGCGCGTCCGGGTGCCTCGGCACGTCGCGCGTCTCGTCACACGGCTTATCGCGTCGCTCGTCTTCGACTACTCCGCCTCGCGCAGGCTCGTCGTCGTCAACTACTTCGCCTACGCCGCGCGTCCGGGTGCCTTGGCACGTCGCGCGGTGTTGACGGTTAATAGTTGTATCAAAGTTCGTTCGTGACTCGCAAGCGTACAAGTCTCCCGTCGTAGTCAAGGGACCCTTCTTCCCTCGAGTGGTGAACCCAAGGTATCGAATCCGTGAAACAATGTGCAATGCAAGGATTCAATCTAGTAAAGCAAGGTAAGCTATCTTATGAAGGTAAGTTGCATCTAATCTACTAACTCATAAAGAAAACGAATCTAATCTAATCTACTAAAGAGGTAACAAGAGAAAGCAAGAGATAACCAATCTAGAGAATCTAGATCATGCTTATGTTGTAGCTCCAAACAAGATAGATGAAGATAGAAAAGCGAATCTCATTAAAAGCATCTTTAAATCGTGGCCTTCCCATCCGACTCCGAAAACATCCGCCTTTCGAGACCCCCGTTCTGTCACAACGTATCCCTATTCATGCGGGGAGCTTAGGGCGAGTTCGATAGAACAAGTTGAAATCACTTGGGCTGGTCCGGTATGCACCTCTAGCCACCGCGGCTACAAGAGCACCCTATGTAATCTATCTTAAGAATAGATCGTAGAAGAAGCAAAACCAAGAAGAAAACAAAATCATCGAGAAGGCACTTGATCGCTAGAAATCGAATTCACTTACAAACTTCACCATGAATGATTACATGAACAAGATCACCACCGGGCCCTCCCTCGATCTTGATCCTCGCTCCGAGCTCCGACGTGGTCTTCCATGCAAGGTTCCCACGTCGGCCGGGGGAAACCCTAGACAACTAGCACGACCCTCATCTTCAAGTTGGTGTCCCTCAAGCTTCTCTCGCTCCTCGGCGGCGGAATACGAAATCTTCTCTGCGTGGCTCTCGGTCGGGGGGCTATTTATAGCCACGGGAAGCAATTAGGTCAAAGGAGAGGCCGATTGGGCCCCGAATTGGGGCCGGGCCGGCCGGCTGGGCCGACCGCCTCGGGCCCAGTCGGCCCATCCCGCGGCTCGCTTCGCCGGTGTTGCTTCCCACGTCTTCTAGATGTTCTCCCCTTTTGCATGTGGGCCCTTGACGTCGGTTTCTCTCCGAATTGGACTCAACTCCTTGTCTTGCAAGATTCAAGACTTTTCGGTTCGGTCCTCGGAGTTTATCATCTTCTCGGGCTTGGTCCTTGGGCTCTTGGAGTCATGTTCACTTCATTGCTTGACTTGTATCGGGCTTCAAGATCTTGTCATGAGGTGCTTAATGAACATATCCCGGAAGTCTTGCTTTCAACGTTAAAACCCCGCGTAAACACATAACTCCAAAACCGACATGCACAAGTGAACTTGTTATACCACGGGGGTTAGTACCAATGAATAAGATACAAAAGTCATGCCAACACCGAAGGTAAACTCATGGCTAGGTTGACGGATTTTCACCGTCAACATCTCCCCCATGCTTAAACCTTGCTCGTCCTCGAGTAAGCCTTCGATGGATATCATCATTGCCAAACAATGTTTAAACCTTGCACTTGATCATACATGAAAGAAAACATAATGCTCTCAAAAGTTTAATTCGTTAAAGTTCCATAATGTACTAGCCTTCACCTCTACGGAGGGTAGATTCTTATTAAGCTTATCCCACAAGTATTAACATGCTCACCAAGTTTAAATAGATCTCAGAATTTTTGAAATAAAGAACAAGATAAAGAAAAGAGCTAAACCAAGTTCACAAATTTAAATCATCTCGTATATTGCTCATGAACTCTCATCTCACTTGTCTCTCAAGCCTATATATTCTACTCCTTCCCTCTCATATATATGTGTGGTAGGCTTTATATGGAGCTTTGGGAAAGTTTAGTCCTAACAAGATTTTATAAATGAGGTGTTGTCAAAACAAGACAAGCTTCTCATGGTCTTACCGAGACTCGTCAAAAAGGTCATTGGAAAATAATGTTAAATCAAGGAGGGGAAAGAGAAAAATACACACACTTTTAGATGAGTGGACATGTGCAAATGGCAAAGAGTGATCCCGAGGCACAAAGGAAGTCCTCGTTATCGGATTGCACATGGTTGGAAGATGAGAATGGATCTTTTTAACTTGAAGCCTTGAATGCACTTTTAGAGAGCCGGGGAGTTCACTTTACGCACATATATTTTTTTCTCTTTCTCATATTTCTCATTCTTTTCTTTCTTTCATTCATTCATTTTTTCTTGTCATATATTCAGTCCATGACTTTCACAACGAAGTTTTGATTTTTTATACCTTGAAAGTCATGAATATCACTGGATTTTTTTTTACCCAACCCTATACATCTCTTTCATCATTTTTTTTAAAATACTCCCTTTTGAACTCTAAAACTGCACCGTACCTACCTCCTCCCCCATGCTTAGACGTTGCTCGTCCTCGAGCAAAGAGGCGAAAAATAAGGTAGGTACCGGAGATATTTTTCCTTGGAGAGATACTTGAAATCTTCAACGTTGGCACCGTCTTGCGATCTTCCTTGAATTGATGATCCATTCTCAACGATAGGTTGTGGTCAAGGAGGTAATCACAAAAAAATGATATTTGGTTTAAGGGTGGATATCCGGCGAAGTTTGTGAGATCTCCAATGCGGGGATACACAATGCACGGATAAAAGGCTAGCAAAAAGATAGATACGCAAAAACGGAATGACCAGCTTCTTAGTCTCGGGCCAGAGAAATCATGGCCTGTAATAACTCACTCAAAAATAAATCTTGTACACTAAGGTTTATGCACTCAAATATATATAAGGCTTTGGATAGGTTGAGCAACACACAAGTGATATTTATGACAAGGTTAGCGATATTTTTGAACATAAAAGACATCTTTAATCTATTCATAACTTGAGAGCACATAAAACACTATGGGTCTTTATTTTAATCATAACCTCCGCTGAAGATTGAGCTAGCATTTAGATAATTTCAGATTTGTATTTTTAAGAGAGCACTAGTTCAAACATGCATAAACCAATTACAAAGATAAACAAAGCGGCAATTATAATCATATATCATCATGGCACAAACTTTGTAACTTTACCAAGGGTAAAAACTTGGTGGTGACGTTATTCATGATGAAAATAAAAACTAAGACACATGCTGAAAATTAAACTAAAAACTGAAAATTAAAGCAAAACTGGAAATACTACGCAAACATAGGTGCATACAAGCTGAAAATTAAAGAAAAGGGGGGTAAAGGAAAGATAACTAAAGCTCCTCCTTTCTCTAATCTTCCGCCGGTGGTTGATATTGATAGTCTTGGTTGTTGTACCCTTACTTGTAATAGGAATGCACCACTACTCCTATGAATTGTCTGACGGTGCTAGGTGAAGGTGTCCAAGCACATAAGCGACGTTTGCATTTCCTTCACCCATTTAGTTGGCATTGGTTTGGATGGCTGCAATAATTTGCATGTTCCTTGCAGCGTATCCTCCAATGGTGGCTCCATTTTGTTGTGGTTGAGGAAGGTGTGCAAATGGCTCCGCAAAGGCTACGTTGGGCACCGCAAAAATGGTGGGGGTATGGCTGCACCACTCCCCCATGCTTGCATTGGTACACCACCGTAGTAATTCGACGGCGCCGGGGTTTCTCCCAATGGTGGGACATAATTTTGTTGTGCACCTCCTTCTTGGGTCGTGGAAGATCCTTCTCCTATAATTCTTCTCCTTTATTTTTCTTCGCCGGCACAAGAAGTCCTTCCTCTAACCGATCTTCTTCCCCTCAAGAAAAGTCTTAATCTTCAATCGGAAGGGGCAAATTCACCTAGGCCACTTGTAAGCCTCCTCTCTCATCTTCACTCTTATATTTTCCTTTCTTCATATATTCCTAGGGAAGTCCCGGGTAGGAGATGATTTGGGTTCCTTGTGATACCCGGTTTTAAAGAGATAGCCAATATGGAGAGGTAACACCCCGAACCAATATCTTCCGAACTCGATGTTGCAACAACACCACCGGTTGATCATAGGTGAGTGGGGTCTATTGGCCACTTGGCAATTAAAGCCGAGTAAAGCCAATTCAACTCCGTGTTGGTTATCTATGTCTCTCTTATTCTCCCCAAAAATCCACTTGCACAAAAGTGACACACTTGGATGATGGGGTTCCGGATAGTATTTCTTCGTTGATGGTCTCTTCCCGTGATCATACTCCAAAAGCCTTCCCATGTGCCTTCATGCACATACTTGTTTCGGAGCTCCCTTTTGAAAATAGGAGACACTCGCCCATGGGTCTACGATACTAGAACATGCAATCGTTTCGGACATGAAAACCAATCTAATCTATCGGGGATTGTGTTGAATGGATCCAAGGAAGCATTGAGGCCTATACTCCCTTTATGGCATGGTTGCTAGCCTTAATCATTAAAGTATTTTCAGCACAAGATGATAGATAGATAATCCAACAAAGTGTGATTACATCTCAAGATCGATTGCAACCCATGGATGAAAGGAGATTACCCCATCAAAGTGCTAGAAATAGCATCGTTGATCAAGGTTACCCTTCCGACGGTGTCTTCCTTCTTCTCCTCTTGTGGGCTCCCTCCAACGGAATGAGAGACTCAGCACTCCTTCATCAAGGGTATGCGCCATGGTCATGAAAATTTCCTAGGCGAATTTCTTGTGGGTGTTTGCCGACACTCCGCTAGAGAATTGCACCGGTGTCCCGTGTGAAACCCAATATGTGGAGAGCTTGGTCGTCGATGTCGACGTTCGCTACAAGCCTCTACTTAAGGCGAGCGAGCTTCTTCTCCTCCTCCGTCATGATGACATACCCTTCGGAATACCGCGGAGCATATGGAGGTGGAGCGGATGATCGTGTCAAGTGGTGAGGTTGGACGGGCGGCTCCTCCATATGTTATTGAAGTTTGGAAAACCTAATAAACGAGTTTTGTGTGGCCCTCATGCCACCAAGGAGAAGAGTGTGATTCCTCCTCGGCGGTGCCGTGTCCTCCTCCATACCCCGAGGAAACTCGGAAACGAGTGCCTCCTCGAAAAGGTTGTCGATGATGGCTTAGACGACGATGATCCCTTCTTTTTCGGTGCAAAGGCTTGTAGTTTTCTTCCATGATTGCAGCACTCTCCCTCACAAATAAATATCCGGGGTTTTCACCCGGTAACAAGGTACACAAATATTATTTTGGAGTCTGGACTTTGTGTGGATTAAGGATGTGATTTGTTGCACGAAACAAACGCGGTGGATGGCTAAGTCTAAGGTGATTCCGGCCTACAAACTAGAGCACATGAACAAAGAGTTGGATGAAAGACTTACCTCTCTCCTCCTCTTGGCTCGGTTCTTCTCTAGTGCATGCATGTTGCTTCGTGATCGCGTACACCTTCCAAACGTTCCCGTCCACTCCTTCGCTTGCACTATTGCTCCTTCCACTTGATGTTTTCGCTTTGACTCACTTCCATACTCCCTTGCCTCACATGCATCCATGATATTCCTACAAAACAAAGCCTTGGCTGCCCCCCCATGCTTGTACTTTGCATGTGGTTTAAATGTGTTGGAGGGGCATCCCGTGATGTATCATGGTGCATGCATGGATAGGTTAACTAGATTGCCTCCCTTTAAGGCTAAGCACTCCTCTAATTTCGAAATTTAAAAATATTTTTCAGAGCCATGCAAGAGCTCGAACATAATTTTAGAAAAGTTTTTAAACCATTAAAAACAAATGCAAGTCGAAAATATTTTATTTTTACGTCGATTTCGGTCTCACCGGTATAGTTTGCCTTCATTGGTTGAGAGCAAGCTTTTCCCGGCTTGATCATGGGGGCATAGGTTTAGGTCCTAATTTTGATTAGATGAGAGAGATTTTGAATGAAATAAAATTAAGTGAGGCTTAGAAAAATTCTAATCTTAGAGAAACCAAGGATATGGATTTTTAAACCAACCAAAAATCAAGTTTCTAGGTTCACGCGAGTCCTACCACATGCTGAAATTTAAATAACATCTAGATATAAGTCGCGGCTCTACTCGTGTGTTTTTAGCATGAAAAACAAGTCAACCACAGCACCATAATGAGGGTGAAGGGTTGAGTTAGGTTCTGAAATTTTTTTCTTTTTGGTTGTGGTTTCTCGAAAAGAAGCAAACAAACACATAGGATGGTTCATGTAAAGGGTTTATGATCAAGCAAAACATTCAACCAAGAATTATGTCTCTAATATTATTCAACCATTCTAAGTCTAATGTTTTGCGTAGTAAAATTCAAAACTGAATTATTAAAAAGACTCGAAAAACCTGGAATCGGGTTGTCCTCCCGGTAGCTTATTCTTGACTCGACGAAACGGGTTGCCTCCCGCCTAGCGCTTTGTTTATAGTCCATGGCTAGACTTCTTCACTTGATTACTCCGGATCAACGCTCTTTGCGGGCGTTGCAATCTTGGGTACCCACTTTGGCTTAGTCAATTTTTTTTTTGTCTTCACAGGCTGGCTTTGTCCTTTGGTCTTGACGGATGCAACAACTTCCTTGTGGCTCGGCATCTCGAACTCCGGTCCTTCGGTCGTGATCTTCATGGTCTCTAGTGTGATCCTTCATCTCTCCCGAATGAGTTTGAGTAGCCTTTCGCCGTCTTGGGACCTTGGAGTTGTCTCGGATATTCTTCTTTGTCACCAATCGGTTGTCCGGCAAGTTGTCCCACTTGCGTCTCTAACATCTTCATAACGATGAACACCCCGCATGTGGATCTTGCCTTGGTAGCCTTTAGGTGTTGAGCTTCTTTCTCCATCTCCATCTTCTCCATCCTCGTTGATCTTGAACGGCCTTCCGGCGTCTTGACTTGGAGGTGGTGATTCCTTTGGAGATTTCGACGGTCCTTCGACTTCAACTTTTGAATCTAGGGTTTCCACCCTTTTAGCTTGTGTTGCATGTCACCTTTGCCTGTAAAGTTTTCCTGGATCATCCACAAAAAAGTTTTGGGTTTCTTGGAGAGGTAGCCAACCATCTCCGGTTAGGGTTAGTGATAAAACAAAAATCTAACAAAAGAAAAATTAGGGTTCATCAAAACTAGATTAGATTGACTTTTTTTTTCTTTTCAGGGATGATCAAACATAAGAGATGCAAAAGAAAATCAAAAGAAAAACTGAAAGATAAGCGATACTAGATCGGATCTTGATTGCTTGTTCCCCGGCAACGGCGCCAGAAAAAGGGGCTTGTTGACGGTTAATAGTTGTATCAAAGTTCGTTCGTGACTCGCAAGCGTACAAGTCTCCCGTCGTAGTCAAGGGACCCTTCTTCCCTCGAGTGGTGAACCCAAGGTATCGAATCCGTGGAACAATGTGCAATGCAAGGATTCAATCTAGTAAAGCAAGGTAAGCTATCTTATGAAGGTAAGTTGCATCTAATCTACTAACTCATAAAGAAAACGAATCTAATCTAATCTACTAAAGAGGTAACAAGAGAAAGCAAGAGATAACCAATCTAGAGAATCTAGATCATGCTTATGTTGTAGCTCCAAACAAGATAGATGAAGATAGAAAAGCGAATCTCATTAAAAGCATCTTTAAATCGTGGCCTTCCCATCCGACTCCGAAAACATCCGCCTTTCGAGACCCCCGTTCGTCACAACGTATCCCTATTCATGCGGGGAGCTTAGGGCGAGTTCGATAGAACAAGTTGAAATCACTTGGCCGGTCCGTATGCACCTCTAGCCACCGCGGCTACAAGAGCACCCTATGTAATCTATCTTAAGAATAGATCGTAGAAGAAGCAAAACCAAGAAGAAAACAAAATCATCGAGAAGGCACTTGATCGCTAGAAATCGAATTCACTTACAAACTTCACCATGAATGATTACATGAACAAGATCACCACCGGGGCCCTCCCTCGATCTTGATCCTCGCTCCGAGCTCCGACGTGGTCTTCCATGCAAGGTTCCCACGTCGGCCGGGGAAACCCTAGACAACTAGCACGACCCTCATCTTCAAGTTGGTGTCCCTCAAGCTTCTCTCGCTCCTCGGCGGCGGAATACGAAATCTTCTCTGCGTGGCTCTCGGTCGGGGGGCTATTTATAGCCCGGGAAGCAATTAGGTCAAAGGAGAGGCCGATTGGGCCCCGAATTGGGCCGGGCCGGCCGGCTGGGCCGACCGGCCCGGGCCCAATTCGGCCCATCCCGCGGCTGCTTCGCCGGTGTTGCTTCCCACGTCTTCTAGATGTTCTCCCCTTTTGCATGTGGGCCCTTGACGTCGGTTTCTCTCCGAATTGGACTCAACTCCTTGTCTTGCAAGATTCAAGCACTTTTCGGTTCGGTCCTCGGAGTTTATCATCTTCTCGGGCTTGGTCCTTGGGCTCTTGGAGTCATGTTCACTTCATTGCTTGACTTGTATCGGGCTTCAAGATCTTGTCATGAGGTGCTTAATGAACATATCCCGGAAGTCTTGTTTTCAACGTTAAAACCCTGCGTAAACACATAACTCCAAAACCGACATGCACAAGTGAACTTGTTATACCACGGGGGTTAGTACCAATGAATAAGATACAAAAGTCATGCCAACACCGAAGGTAAACTCATGGCTAGGTTGACGGATTTTCACCGTCAACACGCGGCTCATCACGCGGCTTATCGCGCCGCTCGTCGTCGACTACTCCGCCTCGCCCAGGCTCGTCGTCGACTACTTCGTCTTCGCCACGCGTCCGGGTGCCTCGGCACGTCGCGCGGCTCGTCACGCGGCTTATCGCGCCGCTCATCGTCGACTACTCCGCCTCGCGCAGGCTCGTCGTCGTCGACTACTTCGCCTACGCCACGCGTCCAGGTGCCTTGGCACGTCGCGCGGCTCATCACGCGGCTTATCGCGCCGCTCGTCGTCGACTACTCCGCCTCGCCCAGGCTCGTCGTTGACTACTTCGTCTTCGCCGCGCGTCCAGGTGCCTCGGCACGTCGCGCAGCCCGTCACACGGCTCATCATCGACTACTCTGTGCGCCGCGACTTCGTCTTGCGGCCACACTGTCTTTACTTCAGCCACACCGTACGTGGTGACTACTTGTCTTGCGGCGACTGGCTCGGCTTCGAGTATGCCGCGCGCCGCCACGACGTCGTCTTCCGGTCGCATCGCGTCGACCCTTCATCTTGACTAGTTTTCCAAACTAGTCGAGAACGGCAGTCACGCCCCCAACAACTAGTCGGAATCAACTCTGACTAGTCGACTTCAACAACAACCGTCGCGGCTCCCTCGCCACGGCTTCATCTACAAGTCTGCCCAGGCAGCAACAGCTAAGTCATTTATTTAAATGACTACTGTTCTCTTGGCTTGTTTTCCTCATCATGTAGGACTACTTGCCGATTACTCATTTGTGTATGCTTCTCGGCGGGTTTTCACGGGAGCTACACTCTGCTGACTACTCTTGGGTTATATCAATCAAGTCGCCACGAGTCTACTTCATCAACTCGGGGGCTATCCCTAGGAGGCAGCTTCTAAAGTCCGCTACACGCGGCAATCTAAAGTCAACTTCTAAAGTTGCATTCTAAAGTCCGCTCCGTGCGGCATCTTAAAGTCGACTCCGGTCGCATCTTCGCCTGCTTCGATGGCATACTACGTGTGTAAGCTTCGATGGAACCTAGCCGTAAGCGGCCCTCGGGTCCTGGCGACGATGGAACCTAGCTGCACGTGGTCTTCATGCCTTGTACCATGGGTCCAAGTACCCTAAGTACTTGCGCTCCGTACCTTGGGTCTGAAATCCATGGCTCAAGTACTTAAGCCCACTCCGGTGGCACAAGCCCGCTCCGGCGGCAATCGTACCTTGGGTCTGAAATCCATGGCTCAGGTACTCAAGCCCACTCCGGTGGCACAAGTCGACGCTAACGGTCGCACTCAAGCCCGCTCCGGCGGCAACTGTACCTTGGGTCTGAAATCCATGGCTCAGGTACTTAAGCCCACTCGGTGGCACAAGCCGACTCCGGTCGCAATCTTAAGCCCGCTCCGGCGGCAAAACTACTCGTTTTTTCTGATTTTTTATTCGCTTTGGCTTTCCGGAAAGTGCTTTTTGTTTTTTGCATCTTAAGTCCACCCCGCGTGGCACAAAGTCGACTACTGCAGTCGCACCTAAAGTCCGCTCTACGCGGCAACTAAAGTCGACTTCTAAAGTCGCATATCAAAGTCCGCTCCGCACGGCATTCTAAAGTCGACTTCTAAAGTCGCATCTCAAAGTCCGCTCCGCGCGGCACAAAGTCGACTTCGGTTTTCAAGTCGCATCTCAAAAGTCCGCCCCGCGCGGCACAAAGTCGACTTCGGATTTCAAGTCGCATCTCAAAGTCCGCTCCGCGCGGCACAAAGTCGACTTCGGTTTTTAAGTCGCATTCTAAAGTCCGCTCTGCCGGCATCTAAAGTCGACTTCGGTCGCAATTAAAGTCCGCTCTGACGGCACGACTACTTCTCAAGCTACATGGCTCGACGCCAAACTACTACTTGGAATCTCTCCAGCTCGGGGGCTACTTGAAGATAACTTCAGCATGCTTCGCTCGCTCCCAAGCTCGGGGGCTCCTCACCAATCACTACTCGACGTGGCTCATACAGCTCTCTTATCTCGGGAGCTACACGCTGCAAGAGTACTCGGATGATGGCTTCGCGAACACTGAAGACCCTTGGATTGATTACCTAATCATTTCAAGGCTCGGGGGCTGCTATGCTACACCCATCATTCAAATTTTTTCAAGACCGATGAGTGGACCACCTTCCGGCCCTCGCGGCGATTCAAGTACTATTGAAGGCTTCTCCAAGCAGTACTCGAGGACGCTCAAGAACTACTCGAAGAGGCTTCAAGACTACTCGAACTACTACTCTCGACTCCAACGTGCTCGGGGGCTTGTCGGGCATACTCCCCGGGTACTCATGCAAGGAAGGAAGAATAGTAGAAGACGGACTCCTGGTAGAATTCCCCTGTACTCCTACTAGGACTCGCTCTGTGTACTCGTACTAGGACTCCTGCCTTGTAACCGACTAGGAACCCACCCCCTGGACTATATAAAGGAGGGCCGGGTACCTAGCCGCAGATCCCCGATCCCTCCGGGGACAACCCAACACCAAGCGCAGGGCGCCATACTTGATCCCCCAAACAGGACGTAGGGTTCGCCACCTTGGCAGCCCGAACCTGTATAAATCTTGTGTCTCGTGTCCTTGCGCATACCTTCGAGTTCTCGGTCAACCGATCACGATCCCCAATCCCTCCGGGGACAACACCAAGCGCAGGGCGCCATACTTGTTCTCCAAACAGGACGTAGGGCTCGCCACCTTGGCGACCCGAACCTGTATAAATCTTGTGTCCCGTGTCCTCGCGCAGACCTTCGGGTTCTCGGTCAACCGATCACGATCCTCACCGCACAATCTACTACCTCGGGTACCCCCTCGGTAGGTTTGCCGGTCTAAAACATCGACACCTAGATCCCCTCGTTCCGAGCTCAAAACCCCAATGGCAGCTCAAAACCAGGATGCTCAGGTAAATTTCTCCCCTGTAAATCTCGTTCGGCATTTAGGTTTTCAATTTCACCTGAGATTTCTTCTTCCGCTTTTGCTTCAGGAGCCTTCCACTGAACTTCTGATTCGCACTGAGGCCAATTCGAGATCCTATTACCTTGGTCCTGTGGAGAACTCTGACCCTCGAGATTTCATCGCAGCTGAATCTCAGAGAATCCCCTTCAAAGAAGCTCTATCTCCACCTCATCAGTGGCAAGATGCTTTTAAGAACTGGCCCTTACCTCCAATCGCAGGCTGGAAGACTTGGTACCGGAGGATTCTCGCAGACAAGAGCGGATTGACCAACCTGGATACCCTCCGTATCGCCCAGTGCTTGGAGTTATCCGTGGCTGAGACCCCCAAGAACGAAGACCTCCTGATAGCAGCCTGCCACTTCTGGTCAAACGGCGTCAACGCTTTCCTTTTTGGCCATGGCCCAATGTCTCCAACCCTGGCCGATGTGTATATGATTACCGGCCTTGACATCACTGGGTCTATTCAGCCTTGGAAATTCAAGAATTCCTCTCGGCAAACAGGGGTAAAGCCAGGGAACGGATATAAGAATTACATCTTGAAGCACATGAAAGACAATCCCCTTGGTGATGTTGAATACAAAGCATTCCTGAATATGTGGATGTGCAGATTTGTCTTCTGTGGCAAAGCCAACGAGCCTACCTTGAACCATGGCGTCTCATTTGGCCAGTGGCAACCGCCTTCCCCTTGGGAAATTCTTCCTCGGCAGTGTATACCATATGCTTCACCAAACTGTTACTCAGATGTACACTAGCCAAAGGATAGCATGTGTCAACGGCCCTTGGTGGTTCGTTCAGATATGACTGCAGCTCCACCTGCATCAAATTGTTGGTGTTGATTTGAACACCAGGCTTTTCCCTTCATCCAATCACCCTGAAGGAGAAAACAATGCTATCAAGGGGTGCCAGAATTATGGAGAAGCGGCTTCAACTGTTCTTATTCAGCAAGACATCAGCCAGCTTTTTGAACTATTCTTCAAAGGTTTCCCGAATCCTCTCTGGCTCCCCTATCTGGATAATGACACCTTGACTTTCCCTGTTGAATTCTCCTTTGAGCCCGGTCGCCAAGATGGGAGATTTCTTGAAATCTTCAACATTATAATCCGCCCATGTATACTTAAAATTTGAATTCAATGGAGGAAGGCAGAATCGAGCACTTATGAATATTATCAGCCTAATACAATGGCCCGGCAACTTGGATGTGGCCAGATGCCCCCAAAGCTATTTCTGCATGAATTCCTTAAGCCCAGGGAGGAAATCAAAGAACTTATGCACAGCAGCAGAGTTTTCAATTATGTGTGCAGTCCCACTGTCTATACCTGGCCTTTTGTGCCTATAACCTTAACTCATCCCACCTTCAATTCCTGGTGGCAAGAATTCCACGATCACATCTTCAGTGAGCCTGTACACGTGTTCTGTGCAGAGTTGATGCCTGATTTCCTGCCAACTTCAGAGGTAACATAATGAACCTTTGGATCAGACATTTCTCCTCTCAATCATGATTCTGACCTCATTCTTTTGATTCCACAGAACACAGTGCATCCCCCTCGAGCCAGGAATATCACCTACAATCCTGTAGGCCCAATCTCAGCACTGGGATTCAAGTCAACAACGCTGGCTCAGTTAATGGCCAAGTTTGCTACAACAGACCCCAGCCTCTCTAGCCTTGCTGCTGACAAGAGGCAAGGTTTATCTCTGGTTGCTCCTCCAAATGCCAAGAGGAGGAGAACTATCAAGAAAATCCTTGTTGAGGTAAAATCCTTTACCTTCTTGACCCCAAGATTACTCTGTTCCTGATAAATTATCTCTTTGTGCATTCTCAGCCCAGAGCTCAGCAACCTTCAGTGTCAGAACCTGCCAATGCCCCATCCACAGGTATGACCTTTATTGTCCTCTTTTAATGATGAACACTGGCATTTACCCTTGTGACTTGACATTTGCAGAAGAAACAGTGGAAGAACATCTAGTTGATGTCCCAGTGGCTCAACAAGCAAGTCCACCTAGGGTTGAATTACCTATCCCAGTGGAGATCTCATCTTCATCACCCTCTGCAGAAGCAATGAATTCTCCAGAGATGAGTCTCCCAATCCAGCCGGAGCCATCAAGTCCTCCAAGGGCACAATCACCCGTTGGTCACGCAGCGACTCCAATCCCAACAGAGGTGGATTCGACTTCTCATCAGCCAGAAGCCCATGAACTACCAGCAGCTGCATCAACACCTTCTAGCTTGGAAACTTCAGCTCTACCTGGAGCACCTCCTTCACCTGTGATTACCCCTGCTCAAGAAATCGGCCACGAGGTAATCATTTGCACTCAACTCTGCTATTTTTACTTTTAGCACCTCTAACTCGGCAATACGGCTTCTTAGGATCAGGCTCCATCATCATCAAGCCTGCTGTCGGGGACCAATCCAGTTGCCGAGGCGATGGAAGGGATGCACCAGCCTCTGTCAGATGAGGTGCTAGCAAAGCTTCGAGAAATTGTTGCCTGGCTGGAAAGAGATGCACAAGATCAGTTCAAGGATCTTGATCACTTCGAGGAGACGCTTGAATCCATCAGCCAAGAACTTCCCGAGGATATCAGCGCTCCTCTGGTATCCATCTGTGGCCTGGACGTCCTTTACGCGCCCATAAGACATGCTTTGAGGAAACTGTGCTCCCGTCCGGCTATCGAAAAGAAGAGATCGATCTTGAACAAGCCATGAACGGGGCGCAATCCCGGACGAGAGAGCCACGAGAGACACATTGTCTAATCTGCGAGACTTCTTGTGATCCGAAAATTGCCAAGAAAGTTGCTCTAGAAGCGGAGCCGAGAAGCCTGTCGAGGTGAGATAGAGGCGATAAAAAGAAAATAGCCGAGCTTCCTGGATTGATAGAAAAGACCCGGGGAGGAAGCAAGATCGACTATCACCAAGATAGAGCAATGCGATGCGGAACTCACCAACTTGTACGGTGCTCAAAAAGATTGCCGGGGAGGCTGTTGGACAATTTCCGTCAAGCAGCATCCAATGCCCGTGGTGTGATTGCGAAACATCTGAACATTTGAATGCCCCTATTGATGTATAACCGAATTGGCCGTTCTTGTGGCATTTTCTTGTAATTTGTTTCTTTTCTTCTGTGTACCTTCAAATATAATGCTGAGCGACCCATTCGGCAAAGAAACGCCAACTCCCGAATGGCACTTTGATTCTCCTTAGCCGAACCAATCAACTGAATGCGACTCAGCCTAGAACTCCAAGCGACCCGTCGGCGGGCTGGCCAAGGAAACCTTTCCACCTTCCGATTTTCTTGGGACATGCGCCACGATCCAAAACCACGACTCGAAGCCACGATTCATCTTGCCAGGCCTATAAATGCAACCGTAGGTGCCCCTAGCTCTCCACCAGGCCTTCTAGCTCTCGAATCTTTGCCAATCTCAGCCCTTTCTCTTTCCAAACAGTGCACATCCCAAACCACCATGGTGCGCCGCCTCAACCGCCGCCGCGCTTCGGATGAGGCGGAGGGGAGCGAGCGCCAACGCGCGCGGAGGCAATGATCGTCGATTTCCTCTTCTTTGATTCAACTTTTGATCTTCTTCTTGTTTTGACAATCATCCTCTTTTTCAGATTGATTCAGTGGAATCCGTCTCCTGCGCCGGCCAATCAACCCCTTCCAGACGACTCCTCGGAGTCCGACGGCCACTCCCCCGTGCCGTACGGGGAGGTCGATGCCCTCGCTTCAAGGAGGAGCTGGAGGCGTCCCGGCGTGAGCTAGAGGACGTCTCCAAGAAGGCGGGCATAGCCGAGCTGGAATGGGAGGACCAGCGCAAACAGTTACTGGAAGCCATCGATAGTACGGCTCTGAAAGCTGTTCTTGATCCAACCCGGCTTTTGATGCTAATCTTTTTCTTCTTGCTCTTTGCAGCCCGAGATGCTGAGCTCAACCAGCTAAAGGCGCTGGTAGAGCAGCTAGCCGAGAAGGTGAACGCCCGCGGTGATACGCCGGCGGAGCGCCTTGCCGCGGTGGAGCACCGTGTCGACGAGGTGGCCACCCATGGCGTTCGCCTGGGTACCACCTTGGGCCTGGCTGCCATGGCGACGCACACGGACGTCGACTACTCCACCAGGCCGCGCGGCTTCCGGGGCGGCGCGCCAGAGGACATTGAGGAGATCGAGCTCATCCTGGAGCGCCTTGATGGCCATGGCGACGCCATTGCCGAAATTACTCATCCCCAATCTGTGTTGAACAGGCTCTTCGACTAGATTGTATTAGGGATGTGTAAATATCGGCAATAAATGAAGAACTTTTGAATTCTGTGCTTGTTTTGTGATGACTCCCTTTACATTTTGCATCCGTGAATCTTGTTTTCTTTGAATGCATCCGGAACTATCTTGAGCCGAACGCGCGAGAACAAGCGCCCCTTGGCGCAAAATCCACGAGAAGATCCCGATTCGGCAATCCATAAACAACTTGTTCAAGCAAAAACCCTTCGCACCTGGGAGAAAACCCTGCCGTTTGGTATTCCAACAGTGCGTACTGGCCGGTCATCACTCCCAATGCACCCCTTCGGTCAATAAAATAGCCTGCCGGGATGCCCTGCAAATCCACTCGCGCACTCATCCATCATTTCTCATCTCTCCCCCTGTCCTTAGCGGAGAAAACCCCAAAGCCATGGACAAGGGCAAGCAACCCCAGGAGAGTAGCTCATCAAAGAAGCGCACGATTCGAAGGTGAGTTTTTCCTTGATCTAATCCTCGTTCTCCACATGATCTCGCGCTTCATGTTCTCCTCTTTTCCTCTTCCAGTCTTGATTTGCTCCCTGAAGAAATCATCGGGACCGAAGATGTGCCGGAGTACATCTCCTCCGATTCCTCCCTCGAGGCAGAGGAGGCCACGCCTGAACAGAGGGCCAACCATCAACTGCGCCGCCGCGTTCGGCATTTGGAGCACGGCCTCAGGGACATCACCGCCCGTTGCCAAGCCGAACATGAGCGCCGCATGGCCCTGGAAGCACTAGTAGGGGGTAAACGCTTCTGACCTCTTCTTGACATTATGCCTGCATTTGGATGTCTTGCCCCTAACCTTGATTCCTCCGCTTCAGATGTCTCCGACAGGTACAACAACCTAAAGACGGCCTGGGAGAGCTTGGTGGAGGCTGCCAACCATGGTCACCCCCACGCGTTCCAAGTTGCCGTCACGGTGGTCCTGGAACAACTGAAGAGGGAGCAGCCGAAGAAGTAAAGAAAAGATTGAATCATACTTTCGCTTCTTTCTCCACGCCTTCTGCTTCCCTCCTCCTTGAGGATCTGACCACTAGGGTTGTTAGATGTAAACCTGCAAGAAGCAGTTGTAATGTCTGTGGGCAATGCATTCAGGCACTGGCCATTTCTTCTGTTTATGGATTTTTTGCTCTGAAGGCGGCCTCATTCTTGAGCGCCGGCTATCTCTGTGTCAGATGTGTGTAATCATCAATCGATCTCAATGCTAGGATAATATTTCTTCAGATATCTTACATTTATTGCAGCGGAAAATTCTTCTCCTAGCAAAGTTTTCAATATGTATGCATTACCAGGGATGCATCTGACCACACGGAAAGGTCCTTCCCAGTTAGGGGACCATTTGCCGAATTCATCGTATTTAGTTCCAATCGGCAATAGCGCTTTCCAAACTAGATCGCCTTACGCAAATTGCCTTACTTTTACCTTCTTGTTGTAGTACTTGGCAACCCGCGGCTTGTTTTTCTCGATGTTTTCCGGGGCCACGAGACGGATCATATGTAAATCCTCCCGGCTCGTCCATCATTAGGCCACTGTAATCCTTGGAGCTCAAGTCCTTTTGCGGCACCACTCTCCTTGAATGCGATTGCATCTCCCAAGGCAAAATCGCGTGGTGCCCGTAAACCAACTCGTAAGGAGAGGTCTTTGTAGCTCCATGGGGGGCTATTCGGTAAGCCCACAGTGCTTCACTGAGAACCGAATGCCACCTTCTTGGCTTCTGATCGATCTTCTTTTGTATTAGCTTGATCATGATTTTGTTAGAAGCCTCCGCTTGACCATTAGCTTGGGCATAATAAGTAGAAGAGTTAAACAATTTGATCCCCATGCTTTCGGCAAACTCTCTGAACTCCAGTGACACGAATTGTGCCCCTTGATCAGTGGTAATTGTCTGAGGGATTCCAAATCGATAGATGATGTGCTCCTTGACGAATTCAATCATGTTTTCTGATGTCACCTTCTTCAGTGGGATCGCCTCAACCCATTTAGTGAAATAATCCGTAGCCAAAAGCACGAACTTATGCCCCTTGCTAGATGGTGGATTAATTTGGCCAATCAAGTCTATACCCCAACCCCTGAATGGCCACGGCTTGATGATGGGATTCAATGCTGATGCAGGGACCCTTTGAATATTCCCAAACCTTTGGCAATCCTGACATCCCTTGTAATACTCAAAGCGAGTCCTCTAATATCGTCGGCCAAAAGCATCCAGCTTGTCTAATAACCCACTTCATACGGTAGGCCGATTGGTGTGCTCCGCACATCCCATCGTGCACTTCGCTCATCATGTTCTTGGCTTCTCTGGACCCGGGCGGCGTAATAATACCCCATCTAATGATTTATAGAATAAATTATCATCCAGAAGAACGAACTTTATGGCTTTGTACCTGAGCTTCCTAGAGACTTTACGGGATGGATCCTTCAAGTAATCAACGATCTCTTTCCTCCAATCATCTTCTGCAAGATCCGCCCCTAGTGCACACACCTCTGCAGCAAACGCTTCTTGACTCTCTTGTAACCAGAGGCGCTCTGAGCCAGCCTGTTTTCTTCTTCGTTATGTTCTCTAGGAATGTGCTGTAGAGTTACCAATGGGAAGCTCTTCAAGATTTCCCTGCATTCTTCGTAGTAACTCCTCAGCGCTTCACTTTTGCATTCATATTGGCCGTTCAATTGCTTGATTACCAGCTCTGAATCTCCATAAACTTCAACCGAAACGGCCCCTGCTTCTCTCAAGTATTGAAGCCCTCGAAGTAATGCCTCGTATTCAGCCTGATTATTTGTGACAGTGGGCTGAATAGGGATGGCAAATTCAAACATCTCACCTCTAGGAGAAATCAGTAGGATCCCTACTCCCCCACCTTTGCCACATGATGACCCATCAAAAAATAAATCCCAAGGGGTAATCTCAAGCAGATCAATTGACGGATCACGATGTTCAGTTATAAAATCGGCAATGATCTGACCTTTGATGGCTTTTGCAGATTCGAACTTCAATTCGAACTCTGATAAAGCTAAAATCCATTTGCCAATCCTGCCGTTCAAAATTGGCATAGATAGCATATGTTTTATTACATCAAACTTGGAATACACAGTGCATTCGGCATTCAACAGGTAGTGCCGAAACTTTATACACGAGTAGTACACGCAAAGACACAGTTTCTCCACAGCCGAATACCTGGTTTCAGGATCAAGTAGTTTTCGGCTAAGATAAGCTACTACCCGCTCCTTTCCTTCAAATTCTTGAATAAGGGCCGATCCAATGGTTTGGGTATCGGCCGCCACGTACAACTTGAAAGGCTTGTTCAGCTGAGGAGGGACCGATCTGGTGGCTCCTTCATGTACTGCTTGATCTCATCGAAAGCCTTTTGTTGTTCGTCGCTCCAAATAAACTTCTGATCTTTCTTTAACTTCAACAGCGGAGAGAATGGCAAGACCTTCTGTGACAAATTCGATATGAATCTTCTTACGAAATTGATCTTGCCGAGCAGTGACTGCAACTCCTTGAGGTTAGTTGGAGGAACAACTTCATCAATGGCCTTCATGCTCTTTTTGCCAACTTCAATTCCCCCTTCGTGGACCAAGAACCCCAAGAATTCTCCAGCTGATACCCCAAAAGCACATTTGTTTGGATTCATCTTCAAACCATGCTTCGAGTACACTCCAAGGTCCTCTTCACATCTTCCAAATGCGTGTCATGACTCGGGGACTTGATTACCACGTCATCAATGTAGATTTCCACAACTTTGCCGATCAACTCGTGAAAAATATAATTCATGGCCGTTGATATGTTGCACCGGCATTCTTTAACCCAAACGTCATGACTATCCACTCAAACGAGGCCTATATGACCGGGACACCTAAAGGCCGTCTTTGATATGTCCTCTATTGCCATGAAGATTTGGTTGTAACCCGCATTACCATCCATGAAAGCGATGACTTTGTGCCCGGTTGCGGCGTCAATCAACAAATCGGCAATAGGCATTGGGTAACTATCCATCGAAGTAGCTCGTTAAGGTCCCACGAAATCTATGCAGACCCTCATTTTTCCATTCTTTTTGTATACAGGGACAATGTTAGAAATCCACTCCGCATATCTGCATGGCCGAATGAAGTTTGCATCAAGCAATCCTTCAATTTCCTTCTTCACATCGGCCAATACTTCATCCTTGTAGATCTTCTGGGGTGGTTGCTTGTATGGTTTGAAACCAGATTTGATTGGCAACCGATGCTCGACGATAGAACGATCCAATCCAGGCATCTCCGAATAATCCCAGGCGAAGCAATCTTTGTATTCCTTGAGAGCTTAATTAATTCTCCCCTGAAGTCCGACTGCAAGCCCGCGCTGATGAATGTCGGCCTTGGCTTATCACCGTTTTCAATGTCAACCTCTTCCAATTTATCAGCCGACATGAATCCCCGCCCTAGCTTGCCATCAGTGCCGTCTACGGGGTTCTCCATTAAAAATTGCTATAAGAGCCGACTGCTTGAATCGGTGTTGATCCAGCTCGACGGGTTCAACGGGACCTTCCCCCCGATCTTTGCACGAGAAGCAATCAATACCTTGGTACTCCCGAAAAGCTGGTTCCATGTTCGCCACGCTCACGGAGTCATCCGCACGGACGACCTCAATCTCATCGTCCACCCTTTGGATAGGCTGTTGATGCATGGTGGACGGGATGCAACGATTGGCATGGATCCGGTCCCCCGCCCAAGCGGCAGCCGTAGGCCCCCTTGCCTTCGATGACAAAGAAGGTAGTGAGCGGCGTCTTGGATCCGATCATCAAATCCACGTGAGCACACCCCTTGGTATACGAAGGGTTCCCGGCGAAGTCGTTGAGGATTATACTCGTAGGCGTCAAATCGCTCGGGCCCATGCCAAGCTTCTCGAAGGTGGTGTACGGCATTACGTTGGCTCGCCGCTCCACCATCGACGAACATCTTTGTCAATGGCTTGCCATTGACATATCCTCTTAAGTACAGCGGCCTCATATGTCGATTCTTGGCCGGTTTGTCGAAGATTGCCTGCTTGGCCAGCACCAATTGTGCCAGCATCCCCTCGGCCTGCTCATCATCTAGGGCCGCTTCCTCCTGCACAACCTGGTTAGCAGGAGCCATGAATTCGTTCGGCAGAAAGTATACCACGCATGTTGGAGCCGAACGCTTCGATCCTTCAGGTTGATCTTTGGGGCGCCACACTTGACACGTCTGGATTCCGGCCTGCCTCAACTCGCGGTTCCTCAAGCGCTGGACCCATCTCTTCTGGCTTCTTCTCAGGCCGGGCGGGCACCATTGCCCCTTCTGCCAGACGTAGTCATCTTCATCCTCCTCTTGATCAGCCCACCGAGGTCAGCATGCCGCTTCCTAGGATGATCAATGACTTCAATTTTTTGGCGCCGATCCCCATTAGGTTGGATCCTTCCAATTCTCTCGTGGACGGATCGGCGATTGACAGTCTCCTGCTTGTACTCAAAATACACATCCTTGCATTCAGGACAGTTCTTCAACGTGGGTAGCTTCAAACCCTCGTTCCAGCAATGCCTGAAGAAGGCACATCCCCGTGCGCGCGCTCCTACTCGCGCGTGTACTGCTCTTGGTCCCTTCTGTGTGCTTCTTCTTCGGCTCTGCGCCTCTCCTCCTCGTAGCGCCGCTTCGGTAGCGCTCTTTCTCCATCGGCGGCGCCACTTGTTGAGGAGGATGCGCGATGTCACCCCGGGCTTGGCTGCGGGATGACTCCCCAATTTCGATGTCACTCCTAAGAATGCGGGGGGCTCCACCTTGCTTTGTTCCCGAGTCACTTGGCGCTGCGGGTCCCTTTGCTCCATCTTGTCTAGACCTGGCTGAGGTCAAGACCTTGACTTTTCCCTTCTCCTCGGCTGTTATCACGTTAACAGAAAAGCCCACCATGTTCTGAGGGAAGGGGTGGCCATCCAGCTTCACCTTGTTGTCAAACTTGAGGTGACCCTCCTGGATGGCTTTCTGGATCCTCATTCTGAAGACCCTGCAATCATTGATGGAGTGCGAATCCCTGTCGTGGAAGCCACAATAACGTTTTGCTTTAACTCCATCGGGCCGAAGCATGGAATGCCCCTCGGGCAGCTTGATTCGGCCTTCCTTCACTAAGAGCTCGAACAATTTATCAGCCTTTGTGATATCAAAATCATAAGTGCCCTTGGTCTGCTTGACCCAGCGCTGATTCATTATCAAAGGCTCCTTACCCCACATGATCTCTGCCGCGGCTACATCCAATTCGTCATCGGAGTCTTCGATCAGGTCAGCCTTGTCCAAGAACTGGTTGTAGATGTCAGCAACATCATGCTGCTTGCCGAACTTGGCATCCTTCTTGAAGCCGTACGCCTGGTTGCTCATCAGTGATAGCTTCTGTGATAGCTGGCCCAGGTTCTCGAACTCCATCCCGAACAACTTCTCGCGTACGGCCGGTAGCATCCCGGCGACGGCCATGTCAGCCAACTGGTCATCTGGCAAGTTAAGCGAGAAGCAAATTGTGACGCCCCAGGTTTTTAATTACCGTCATTAACGCTAACGACACGATTAGCCGGTCAAATGGTCAACCCTAGGTCAACCTGGGCCCTCACCCATGAAAACTCCCTAACATACCCCTAAGTGACCCTAGTGAATAGTAAAACACTTGTGGGGTCAACCCTTGGTCAAAGGGTGGGTCAAACCCCCTTGCCACCCAGTGTTCACCGGTGTCTGCTGGAACTTTTGCCGCGTTCTCCAAAATTCACCTAAACACTTAAAATTCTACCTTTGGGAAAGTTGTAGATCTTGTTGAGGGACACAACTTTCATGTAGAGTGGCATTGCTAATTTGGAGGGGAAAATTGTGAAAAAGCCCTTGCAAGCCAGAGATCACTGTTGGCAAGCACATGCTGACATTCAAAGTTGGCACTTCCACAGATTCAAATCTAGGCAACAAAACCCTATACAGTCTTTGTAAAAGTTGTAGGCGGTACCTAGATCTACAACTTTGGTATTCATCACTTGGTCCGGTTCTGTTGAAAATTTTTGAGAAAAATCGAGTCAAAGCATGCACCGGCGGCACGGCCGAGCCGGGAGCGCGCGCGCGCGCGCGTCGTGCGCGCCCCGTGCGCCGCCGTCGCCGCCCGCCGCCGGCCTTGCCCCGGCGCCCGTGCCCGTGCCGCCCGAGACCTCGACGTCCGCGTCACGCCGCGTCCCGATGCCCCGCGCCCCGATGCGCTCGCGTCCCGAGGCGCCTTGGCGTCCACGCGCGCGTGCGCGCGCGCGCGCCACGGACCCGGCGGTCCGTCGGCGGCGTCGCCGCCGTGCGCGCGCGCCTCGACGCGCCGTAGCATGGCCGCATCTTCCGCCGTCACCGGTGCGTCACCCACGGGCCGCCCGAGCCGGGTATAAAGCCCCCCTGCCTCTCCTCGCGCGCCGCGCGAGCCGCCCGCGCCATTGCCGCCGCCATCCCGCCGCCGCCGGTGCTAGCTCTCCCCGCTCGTGCTCGCCGCCGTCCAAGCACGTCACTAGGTCCCTTAGCACTCAGGCAAGCTCGCAAGCACGCTCGTTCGCGTCAATTTGGCCTCCACACCGCAGTACACCGAGCCGCCCCGAGCGCCGCCGCCGGCCGCCGCGCGTGCGCGCGTCGGCCGGAGCACGTTCCGCCCTCGCCACCACCGCCAATAGGACCGTGGTGAGCCCAATTGCCTTCCTGTGCCGCATGTTGTCGTGGCCGGGCCCCACATCGCCGCCGGCGAGCCCTCCCGCCGCCGCCGGGGGCATGGATGTAAATCCGGGGGCCTATTTGCAAGGAACCGTAACTTAGTTTATTTGCAGATCAGTCCACAGTCTTAGAAAATCCCTAGAAATTCACAGAAAATTCCAAAAATTCTCAAACAAATTTTGTAGGTCTCAGGATGTTAAACCCCACCTACTTGATGTATACTTGTGGCTAGATTCAAAGTAGTTTTGGCAGAAAAATTACAAATGTGTTATGCTTGAATCTGTTATAACTTGAAATGTACAGCTTCTCTGTAGCTAATCTTTGGATATGTTGTGAGTTAGGATAAGACTAGATGTTGGGCCAAAACTTGCACAAAGTTATCATGTAAATCTTTTTATAAAAATGTTTTTCCATCCCTGGCAGAACTACATAGATGATTTTTCATGTTAATTATATTTATGTTCTTGAGCCCAACTTGTGCACACTGTCTTGTGATGTCAAAAGGCACATCTTGTGAATTAATGATGAATTTAGGAGTAACAGAAATAATTATTCTTGTTTAATGCATGTTTTCCTTTGTAAATTAATAAACCAAATTCAGTAGAGGTTCCATGTGAATATGTTAGCTTTTTAGACTTTTTTAGGACCAGAGAGCATCCACCAGAAAGTTTGGGTAATTTTGATGCTTATTTTTTTATTTGCATTTAAGTTGAATCACTAGCTAGCCTTTGTTATTTTCAATAATATTTAATTTTCTAGCATCCAACACTTACATGTGGGCCCAATGGACCAGGATAGGTACTGTTAGGCCTAAGAAACACTCATTTGATTTTTGGTAATTTAATTGTTTAAATAATGGCTTAAATGCCCTTTTAATATTAAAGGGAAATTAAAATAAAGAGAAATCCTTAATTAAATCCTTTTTCTTTTTGGAAATAGTACTTAATAAAAATAAAAGAAATTTAATTAACATTGCTGATAAGAAATTTAATTCATAAATAAAAGATATTGGTTACACCTTTGTTGGTAAAGATAAAAAGGAAATGAAGCTTTCACATGAAATGATAATCTTAAATAAAAACCTTTATTCAAATAAGGAATAAAAGAGTAATCAATGTACAACCAATGACTTCCTCAAATAGAAACCTTAGATAGATGCTTGTTAAGGTGAATATGACCACCTAGATTTGGATAAGACAACAAACTATCACATCACCTAAAGTGCATTGCATTCCGTGTAGATCTTCCGGACGGAGATTACTCCCTTGTCCCGGAAACCGAGGAAGGCGAAGCGGAAGGTTCTCTGCAGTACGTGGACGTACTCGACACCGAGGGTGCCCGAGCTAACTTAGCTGACGAAGGCAAGCTCCGGTGCATCTAACCCAGTTTTAAATGTTCTTTATTCAATTATCTATGAATGATTGTGCATTTACGTTCAGGAGTTGAATGAAACCCTAGATGCATGATCCATAGGTACCTTTTGTCTCTACTAGTATGATAGGTCGATAGCCGCTAAGCTATAGGACCGTTACAAGTCGAGTGATGACCTCACTCACGAGAATAGGTTCCTAGATAGGAATCATACTATATATCCTTAAATGGATTGCTCACGTGGTAAGAGCATGGGATCTGGGCTCCGGTCCAGTGGTTATGTGGGTTAAGTCTTTGAACGTACCAAGCATATGCTGGGTATGGGACCGGTAAGCTTAGTACCATAATGAGGCGGCGAGGGATCTTACTATTACTACTCTTGGGATTCGCTCTCACGGCTAGCTACCGGTGGTGTATGGTGACTCGGGTATCTCGCGGGGTATGCCGTATAGCCTGCACCAAAGACTGTAAGATTCGATCCCAACCCGAGGATTTATGGGGACGGCTGGGGAGTTGTCCTCGCGGGGGCGGCCGACCGGTGTGTTTGGGTCTACCTTGCAAGGTTTTTAATCAATCGATTGTCGGCCTCTCACCGTTATCCGAGACTACTTACTCCACTAGTCATGTGATCCCTAATGATGGAAGTTGATAAAGATGATGTTTGATTAATTGTATTGTACAACTTTGTTTGTACTAGTTGGCTAATGTAGTAAAGATTAAACCTACGAGAACTTGTGCTAAAATCTTGAAAGTAAGGACCCACTCTTTGTTACTTTTTAGCAAAAGCAACCCAGTAGCCAAAAAGCCTTTCATGGTCTAGATTTGGTGAAGTAGTTATCACCGACGGGTAAGACTTGCTGAGTATTAGTATACTCAGCCTTGCTATAATGTGTTGATCCAGGTAATGCCTTCGGTGATGTGTGGCCGGTGAGATCCCGCCGGCCTGGGAGGCTGGAGTGGGTGGAGGACGACTGCGAAGCATCATGGATGGCCTCCCGTGGTGACTTTGCTTCCGCTAGTTAAATTCCGCAGCTTTTCAAAACTCTGAAATATTCTGTCATGACAAAAACCATGGTTTGTAATAATTAAACCCTTCGGGGTACGAATTTGGATTTGAATGTTGTTGTATCTCTGGACTCGCCTTCGAGTGAGTTTTAATGCATATATTCAATCCTTGTGCTCTCAAGTGATTTACCGGGCGGTAACCCGTCGACTTATGACAGGATGGTACTTTATTATTGCTTAATGACCAAGTGGATCGGTCTTAGGCAATAGTACGGTACTTTCCTGGGCGGGTTGTCACACACATGCCTTTGACTTCCCTGAATCTCCTGAGAAACTCCAGCGGCGTCTCGCTATGCCTCTGCTTCATGGTAGCAAGGTCAATCAGCTTCTTCTCCGAGCTGCCGCTGAAATAGTGAGCGTGAAATTTCCGCTCCAGGTCCTTCCATCTGCTAACTGACTCAGGGGGTAGGGACGAGAACCACTGGAACGCTGGACCTGTCAGTGACGCGGGGAAGTAACGGACCCTGAATGCCTCCTCAGCTGAGCATTCCCCGAGCTGCATGAGGTAACGAGCGATGTGCTCAACCGTGCTCGTGTCGTCTTGTCCTGAAAACTTCGTGAACTCCGTTGGCGGCTTCACCCTTGGCGGCAAGAGCACATTGTAGTACCATTCTGGGAACGGCGGCTTATAGGCGGGTCCTTGCATTTTTGGCTTGAGGCCGAACTGATTTTGCATCAATTCGGCCATCTTCCGCGCCAGGGCGTCGTCCTCTTGCGCGCCTGCAGCTGGCGCGTATCCTGGATGTGGGAAAGCGTCAAATGCCCCGTAGTTTCCCACCTCGTGGTAGCCTCCGCCGTACAGGTTTCTCTGCAACCAATTGCTCGCCGGAGCGATCCTCTGACCGGAAGTGAGCGGGGCGCCGGGCGAGCCGAATGCTAAGTCTCCGTACGTGGGCTGGTACGGATTCGGCTGTTGCACAGGTTGACCTGTGCTGCCCTGCGGTGGTGGGTGGATTGTCCGTCCCGGGGCTGCGGTGGAGGGCCGAAGCCGCCGTGTTTCCCAGCGGCCTGTGGAGGAGGCTGGAAAGCTTGACTTCCAGCGCTTTGGGGAGGAGGCTGCACTGGCGGGCTCCGAAGTGGCGGCTGAGAGCTTGATTCGCCCAGTTCCACAGTGCCCCCCTGGACGGGCGCTTTGCTAAACGCTTGTTCCATGCCAGGGCGAAGACGGCCACCATCATCTGCTGGAGCGCACCGAGGAAAGCCTTGTTGTGCTTGCTCAACATGTAATCTGCGGATTCTTGGAACACCCGCATGCACTCCTCTTTCTCCTGTTGGACCGTAGCATCGCTCTCCCCTGGCAGCAACACCCTGGGCATCTCGTTCTTCAAGTATGGGACGCCACTCCTATTTTTCTTGAAAGACAGCAGACATTTCTGCTGAAACTGGTCCATGGCGTCCTGTAGTTGCTGCCGCTGCTCTGGAGATAGGTCTTCCAGGTTGACGTCCATGATGTCCGCGATCTCGGGCGTCTTGATCTATTCGGCTGTTGGTCCCACTGGGCGTGCCAAAAGTGTGTTGACGCAAAAAGTGCACCTAACGCCAAACACACAGCAAGCCGAACAAGCTGGCTTCGCACGCGCAAAGAGTAAAGATGACGTGCCAGTCAATTTTTCCTGAAAATTAACAAAAGATAAAGAAGTTAAATACCAAAGCTTGGAACTTGCCGGGTGGTACCAGACAGTTCCATATTTACGGCTAAGAAGCCATACGAGATGACACATAGCTATATAAAAGCTATTTGCCAAAGAATTGAAAACACTCGGGAACTTATGAGAGAAAAACAAATACTGCCGAATGGATGACGTGAGCATGATGGCAATCGGTCTTTGTTTGGTCAATCAATGCATAAACACGATATATGACCGATCCCATAATAACAATGTTAAATAAATGAATGAAGTAAAGCGCGAACGTAAGCATGTAATAAACAAGCATGCATAGATCCAAAGCACTAGTCTACCGCATGTCTAGGTACTTAGAGATCCGTCAGGTACGATGCAAAAACAAATCTATCCACCGCATGATACAACTTGCATGAAATCGTACCACTTTCCACAAATAGATCTATCCACCGCATGATACAATCTAAACATGGAAAGCTAAAAGCACGCATTATTTAAAGCATGAATTGCGCACGTGTTTTACTCGTGGAGAAACATAACCGAATACGGTCCGAGCAGTACCGATTCGGGGTCCATGAAGAAGGAACGAACATTACCACGCGGATAAATCTATCGGGTTGATTCGAAATCTAATCCACCGGATGACTAGCTCTAAAGCAACCCAAAAACCTCGCATCTACCGCATGATACCCGGTTCTTTCAAGATTTATACCAACAATGGCAAGCTTGAACCCACAACACGTAACAACCTAGATCGATTCGGTTTCGGCTATCGGAAGGCACAAGATCCATGTGTTAAAACACGAAATCTACCCATACAGGGATCACAAAAGGAGCGAGCCGATCCAAACCCATCTAGATTGGGCAAAAGTGTTACATGAATCTAAACATAAAGTAAAAACTCGAAGTAACACAGGGTAACTTAATGAATCTATCGGATCTTGCCAGAATCCAATAGAGCCGATAACTAGCTTCAAGCTAGATCTTAGCCCACCGCATGGCTCATGACCTAACAAGAAACCCTCTTGAACCAAGCTTGAATCTACCGCATGACACGAAGCATGGTAACAAGACTACTTGCATCAGATCTAAATCCACCGCATGATACTAGACATGATACAAGGTTGCCGGTACTCACGGAGGTCGACGGATCGATTGGCCCTCTCGAAGAACTCGACGACACGACAAAAGGACTCTAGGGTTTGGCGTAAGGCCGGTGTGTATCGAAGAATGATTGTCCTTTGTTACATACATTCAGGGGTCATATTTATACCCTGTCAAGTACAACTTCGAATCGATTCGTTACCTAACTTATCTTTAAGCTCGATCGCCTATCCATCCATTCATTCTCCCTGATTGAGCCACGTCACCATTCAATCCCGCAAAATCAGCTCTACTGTTCCTTTGCCGAACTGGAGCAGATAGCCGACCGCAGATCTCTTTGCCGAACATCTCTGAAAAGATCCTTCCTTCCGCCAGACGGACTCTTTATCGAACCGGACCCACAAGTCAGACTCCTTACCAAATTTTGGTGTTAACACTTGGCGTCGCCCCGCCGCCTCCCCCTCTAGATCCGCCTCCTCCTCCACCTGATTCGAGTGGATTTGGGTGGGAAATCACTCATTGAAGGTACCTCCTCCACTTTAACCGGCTAGTTTTTCTTGATTTGTTTGTTTACCTAGGGTTTAGCCGTTGCTAGGGTTTGTTGATTATGTGGCTCCAATGGAGGATTGAGTATGAATCGGTCACTATTAGTTGGCTTGTATCGATGCATTGGTTGATTGTAACACCGATCTATCGTGTAGTTTGCAATGCATGTTTCGGTTTCGATGGATTTTGGTGGTGTAGATGTTGAAGTAATGTTGAGCACTATGAACGAATGCAAATGCAATGTAGGCTCATGTAGTAGGTTTGATTAGTAGTACTAGCTTTGAGTAGTATTTTCACTAGTATTTCGTTACTTACCTTTGAGTAGTAGTATTTATTTTTCACTAGTATTTCTTTACTTACCTTTTACTAGTCTATTGTGTTTTGATTGAATTTTGAATTGCAATTGAATAAATCAATACTTACTTACCTTTGATTGATGTTTGAAATGCAAGTGATGGTACTAGCTTTAGCCATGACTTAGTAGTTTTTTCACTAGTAATTCTTTCACTATGTGTATGTATGTTGGAGATTGTAATATTTTCTTCACAAGTTGATGCATATTTGAGATAGTAGTATATATCTTGGTGCTTATTTTCTTCGCTAGCTTTTCTTATGAATTTTAATTTTACTTCACATATGCATGCAATTTTTAGGTGGGTTATAAATATTATTTACTTCATTTAGAACCATGGCACAACAAGAGTAGTACCACCCAAGGTATCCACTCCTTGAGAAGTATTATGATGACAATCACCATGGGAGGAAGCTTGAAGAGCGTTTGGAGGTAGGATTAGAAGCACTTGTTAATTTGCTGATGGATGGATTGAAATTGCATTGTCATGTACTAATCAATTTTTGTGAATGTGATATTTTTTAGGTTTTGAAGCCTTTGCGACCCCGTACTCACACTCCTCTACAATGGGATGATAGGTACACACCTTTCATTCGCCGATCGGGTTTCCTCCCTCTTGTTGATCAAGACTGGGCTCCCGAAGATGGACAATGCTGCTTTGACTGCGCTAGTGGATCGGTGGAGGCCCGAGACACATAGCTTCCACCTTTCCTGTGGTGAGATGACTATCACGTTGGAGGATGTTGCCATGCTCTTTGGCCTTCGTGTTGACGGGTATGCTGTGACTGGTCACATAAATCCACAAGATTGGAGGGATATTGTTGAGGCATTGTTACGAGTGCGGCCAGATGAACCGCAAGAAGGTGTGAAAGATAGGAAAGCCACTGGAGTGAATTCGTCTTGGTTGGCCCAGCACTTTGGTCATCGGACACCACAACATGCTAATGCCCTCCAGATTCAGATGCATGCTCGTGCATGGTTCTAGCATATGGTGGGTGGATTTCTTTTTCCCGATTCTAGCGGGAATACAATATCTTGGATGTGGATACCAATCATCAGGCAAGAATGGGATGGCATTGCTACTTATAGTTGGGCGAGTGCGACTCTGGCATGGTTGTATCGGCAGATGTGTGATGCATCCAGGAGAAGTGGTCCTAATGCTAATCTTGGCGGGTGTGCTTACCTTCTCCAGTTGTGGATGTGGGAGCGGCTTCCAATTGGTCGGCCAGAGCGCTACTCATTTGGTGTACGTAATTTGCATCTCTAATGCTCTTAAGCATTTGTCCGTTTGAGTTCTTATTTAGATTTGACACTATGTTGTAGGATTTGCCATTTGACGGCAAGGTTCCCTTGGCCACTGTCGGGTATCTTTGGACCAACATTGCAAGGGTCCGTGGGAACCCAGGACAGCGCTACACAGACTACACCAACGGCATGGACTGCCTTCAACCAAGTCATGTAAGTGATACACTTCACCACTACTACTTTCTTTCTTAAGGACTGCTTATATATGTTACAACATTTGCTTAGATAAATCAATATGTGTATCTAGGTTACTTGGCATCCATATATAAGGAATGAGATTGCTGAGGGAGATTTTAGCCCGATGTGCACAATTGATGAAGATTATTGGCGTAACATTTGCCCTTTGATTTGCTTCTATGTTGTGGAGTACCATCTGCCACATAGAGTGCAACGGCAATTTGGGCATCTTCAAAACTACCCTCCAGATTACTACAACACTAGCCACAGCCTCCACGAGTATGTCCTTTTAATTTGTTTCATACCCTTCAAATTGTTGGTTGTCTACGAAATTACTCACTATGATTAATTACTATGTAAATGCAGAACTGACCGTCGCAAGCAAAGGGGTGCCAAGAATTGGCTGGAGCATCACATCCACGCGGTCAATGCATGGAATGCGAGAGCGAACAACATAGTGCATGGGGGGGGCACGACACCGTGACGGTCCGTTCAATGAGTACTTGGATTGGCTAAAACAAAACACCCGCTTAAAGTTAAGGGTTGCAATGGATGAAGAGTACATTGAGGATCTACCTTCAGATCCGGAAGATGTTTTGCCCAAGTACGACGAAATCACTAGACGTGGGAGGCAACCAAAGCGTGGTCCCTTCGAGGATTATATTGTAAGTGATGATACTCTTGTCACTAGTTTGGAATTTCACTTGGTATTGTGACATAATGTTAATTTATTAACCACATGTAGGGGCAACAACTAGGAAGATTTGCTAATGAAGCGGAGCAAGCTTTGGTCGTCCCGATCGGATCTCCAGAGGAGGCCGGTGTGTTGAGGAGTTTTGTGCAGGTAATATCCTTTTTCTGCAGGACTTTTATGCTTGTTATGGATGAATGCTCAATTTGGTTATGGTGCTTTACAGAGGATTATACGGGGATGTAGAAAAGCGGCGTTCAAGTTGAATTGCTTGGCAAGACCGGCACCAGGACCCAGCCATGTTGCTGGAGCTTCACAGTCCGCACAAAGATCCACGAGACGAGCACAAAGTGCATCAACTTCAGGTGTGTGGCCTTGGTAGTTGTAGGTTTGCCTTTTTTAAAAAAATATTGTTAGGTACATCAATGATGCAAATATGGTTGTTGTAGGAGGATCTCGTCGTCGTGCACCGGGGATTGTAATTAGATCCCCTCCACGTACCCCAGAGCCGAAAACTGAGTCCGAGGCCAGTGTAGACGGCGGCGGGAGATCCCTCTTACATTGAAGCAAGCGAGATTGGGTCCTCTCAACTTGCGGGTGCTCCTGTTGCCACACAAGAAACTCAACCGAAGCGGCGTGGGAGGCGGGATCGTGCGGATGTGGGCAGCCATAATGTCATTGACACGCAACCTGGGCGGGTTCGAAAGGCGAAGAAAGTCTACACTCTGCATCCTTAGGCTTGTGCTTGGTTTGAGTGGTTGAATGTTCCCTTAGGCTTGTGGTCGAACTATGTGGTTTGTGGTTGAACTTTGTGTCTTGTGATCGAACTATGTGGCTTGTGATCGAACTATGTGCCTTGTGGCTTGTGACCGAACATCGCAGAATTATGTAGGTTTGGTGTTTGTGATCGAATTGAACTATGACGGTTTGTGATCGATGTATATATGTGTTAAGTTATGTGTGAATTGGTGTTTCTAAATCTTGTAAATATTTGTGGTCGTTTTCTTGAACTCACTCCAAAAAAATGGCTATAATTTAGCGAATTTTGATCTATATTGCTTAAGACAAGTCCTAGTGAAACCCACTCAAACATGAACTACTGTATCTGCAAAAAACTTAGCCAATTTCTCTAACTACCCTTATCTGAAAAATGACCTATGGCAAAACTGGTTTAAGCTCTTTATTGGCGCGACTGCTTCATGAGTCGCGCCATGCGACTTGGCGCGACTGCTTCATGAGTCGCGCCATGTCACTTGGCGCAACTCTTGGTCGCCATTTGACCTGCTGCAAAACTGTCTTTGGCTCCCCATTGGCGCGACTACTTCATGAGTCGCGCCATGCTGCATGGCGCGACTCAGTACTGAGTCATGCCAAGTGACGTGGCGCGACTCATGAAGCAGTCGCGCCAATGGTGAGCCAAAGACAGTTTTGCAACAGGTCATTTTCCGGATAAGCGCAGTTCGAAAAATTGGCTAAGTTTTTTGACTGGGTTCATTTTTTACTGGGTTCCACTAGATCGAAAATAGTTAAAATACATCAAACAATCAACATGTTCTTAAGCCACAGTTTTCAAACATTCCATAAGGTCCACGACATAAGTTCATTACAATAATTGACGAGGTACACATCACAAGTTCACCACTCTGACTCAAAATCAAACAATAGTTCATCGTCACCCCAATCGTCATCCTCCACCTCAATCACATTGGTTTTGCCCTTGTCCTTGTCATCCACCTCTTGCGCCTTGGCCTTGTCCTCCACCTCTTGCGACTTGGCCTTGTCCTCCACCTCTTGTGCCTTGGTAGCAAGTGTCTTTATCGCCTCCCACTGAAATTTGGTAGTTGCATCCACAATTTCCTCTACATTGTTGCCACACTTTTTTTGTGTTGTAAATTTTGGCAATTCTCTCACAAGAGCTTTCATTGCCTGCAATTGTGCCATTTTTGCCTCAATTCTAGCCAACTTCAAATTAATCCCTCTCTTCTTTGCCTCTGCCATTTGGAACCACTCGACTATGGAATCCTTTGCAAATATCCTAGATGGATCAAACTCACTCCAATCACAACGCCACTTTTCCCTCATGTTACGCATGCACGTCCCTCTTCTCTCCTTCTCCACTTCCTCCTCCCTCAACCTCTTCCTCCTCCTCTCACTCGCACTTAGGGGCGGTGGATAATTCATCCTATCCCGCCTCCAAAATTCAATGAGGCCCTCTCTAATGCCCTCTCCAACACTAGTTTGTGAACATCCCCCTCTCTAGCAAGTTTATCCTTTGCAATTTGTCCAAACAACTCTTTATCCGACGGAATTGGGACATCATATTTTTCTCTTAATTTATTTTTCCTCTTGGTTGTTTCCTTGATTTTCAAATACCCAGAACATTGCCCCAAATGTAAACGGAGTGCTTCCCTCCCTACAAAGCTCTCCCAATCACATGTTCTCCCCTCCTACAAAATTAATGTCAATTTTTAGGTAACACAACCATTTACGTGGGCACAACACATGGATAAAAAAGTTAGGAAAGTGACTTTACCCAATAATCTCCACACGAGTTACCACAAAACCAACCATATCCAAGCTCAGATGGAACCACTCCCTTTCGAGCGAGTATTCCACACTCGCAACGAGGCCTACAAGGCTCATCACATGGCCATGGCTTCTCCCCACTCTCGAATGCTTGCACGTCTTCTTCTGACGGCCACTGAGACTTCGGACCGTATATGTTCTCTTGAAAATCACATAGGGGCCATCCATCCTGCACAACAAATTCAATAAAGTCCTCTATATATCAAAATATCGAGCACAATGAATTTGTCGGGAAGAGCAATGATGCTAACATGTGTTCTTTGGTTGCACCGAAAGAATGGTGTGAATTTATCGGGAAGGTCAAGATCAGGAAGTTGCAACTTGCTTGGCCTCCCACAATAACACAATGGAGGGTTGCTAACACGCTTGCATCCCGCCTCTTGTTTTTCTTGGAATGTCATTTCTGGTGGATTTGGTGGTGGTGGCACCCACCGTCTGAACTCATGATATGGTTGCACCACCGATTCTATCCACGGAAATAATCGGATCCTAGGGTCAAATTTTTCCGGTCCATCAATCCACTGGTGGAAAAATCAAGGTGCCATGTTGTATTGACTTGGGCCGCCATCTTCATTTAGAATCCACTTTCTTGCACATGTGTAGAACGCCCTTCCAGCTGTTGCTTCATCCCTTGATTGCTTCACTTGTGCTGGAATGCCACAATGACACATAGGAACCGGAAGAGGTGGTGGGACGAGATCATCACGCCTGCCTTTGCTCGCCGCCATTTGCCTGAAAAAACATAAAATTTCATCAGATTATTTATACAAAAGGAAATGACAAAAATGTTATTTGCATAATTAAGAAATAGAGACATGAAATCCTAAGTAGCTACCGTATGCCCGCTTCCACTAGATTGTTTATGTCGTTCCTTTCGATGACCCTCCTCGTGGCAGACACTACATCGGATCTTCGACTTTTCTTGGTCAAACTCCCCGGCACCGTAAATATCCATATCGTACCCACTTGTTTGGTCCATCTCATTGCGTAATCGCTTTTTCTTCTTCCTTCCCACACCCAGTTTCCTCTTCTCGTCATCTGGAACGTAGTCAGGACCATTGTACTCAGGCCAATGTGTCTCATATAGTATTGGCTCAAAACGAGCCGCCCATGTCTTCAATACTGAATCCTTAGAATACAATTGTGTCGTGTACGCTGGTGCTAGCCAAGACACCCCTCTAACAGTGCATGCAACAATCATATGAGAGCATGGAACATGTAGCAACTGAGGTATACAACAAGTGCAAGACACTCCAGAGAGGTCCACCTTATATATGCGTCCGCCCGTCATCTCACCTCCAACATTCAAAGCGGAAGTTGTCCTCACTGAGTACACATACAATGTGGGATCAAACAACTCGACCCTCATGCTCGCGCCTTTTTTTACCTTGCTCGTTTAAGTGCTTCTTTGAGGCTTTACCAAAAATATTCATCCCACGTAACCCTCTTTCTATGTGGACTTTTGCTTTTTTCCACCTATGCACAAAATATTAATTGATCTTGTAAAAAGTGTACTCCACAATAGCCGATACTGGCATAGCACAGATGCCTTTGAGGACCTTGTTGAGCACTTCTGAAAGATTTGTATTGTTCACACCATATCTCCAACCACCTTCATCAAATGCATTGGCCCACTTATGTTTATTGACCATCTGCTCCTCCAACCACTCTTTTGCTTCCGGATTCATCATTTGTTTTAGTTTCTCTAGTCTAATATTAAACGTCCTCTCGGCTTTGGCTGCACACACCGATTTTAGCTGCTCTCTAACTTTCTTGTTAGCTTGCCTATGCCATATGTTCGCTGCAAAGTGTCGCATGCACCAATGACTCACGACAGGTTCGTACCCTTCCATGTAATCCTCAACCGCACTTAGTATTCCTTGATGGCGGTCTGAAACTATGCACACCTTCCTGAGACGTCCCACAACGTCCCGACGGACCAAATGCAAAAACCAAGACGAGCTGTCAATATTCTCACTTTCAGCTAAGGCAAATGCAAGGGGTACCAATTTATCCTCACCATCAACACCAGTGGCGATCAACAAAACACCCCTGTACTTTCCAGTTAAGAATGTGCCATCGACACTTATCACTGGTCTGCAATGCTTGAATGCCTCTACACATCGGGGGAAACGCCAATACACCCGCTCTATTACTGGCTTCATTACAGCTTTGTGGAGCTCCTCCTTTCCCGTAGTATGAGTGCACCACTTCGTACTCGGGTTGAAGTGTGTTATTGTTTGTAGGATTTTTGACACCCTACCGTAAGCATCCTTCCAATCACCCCCACAACATGGATATTGCATGCTGCTTAGCTCTCCATGCCTTTCCATAATTCACCGTGTAGTTGTTGAAAGGTTTGATGGATTCAATGGTGGTAGCTATAGAAACATCAGGATCCTTATAAACCATGGCAGCAATCCGTCTCGAAATGTAACGAGTCGTGCATTGAGAATGTTCTTGTGCCACTTCCTACGTCCCACATGTATGAGGTTGGACAACTCTTGTGATTCTCCATTTGTTCCTATCATCAGGAAGTGGACGCGCCCACACCTTCCAAGCACAATCTTGTTGGCAAGCAACCGTGTATCTTGTTTTGGCCGATGAATGAATCACATTATATGGCCTATGGTGCCGCACCGAATAATCCCTTAAGAAAAACTTTAATTCTTCCAAGTTATCAAATTGCATTCCCTTGGTTATAAACAATTCACCACTGTCGGGATCTACTTCACTAAGATGTAACCTTGAATCACAATATGCCTTCCTCGGAACCGAATAGAAAACGGAAACTTCAGGTACATCAACATGTACAGCTTCCAATTGCCTCAACTCTGTTTGAGTTAATTCTGGCACTCGAAATCCAGATAGAGTGTACACCGACCCTCTAGACGCCTCATCTACCCTCTCACCAAATAATGGAGTCTCTTCACCCAAAGAACTAAATTGGCGTATAGGATTTACTCGAGCCATATGTGTTGGTTGGGTTGGTTGCCTAAGTGGAGTTGGGGTTGGTTGGCTAAGCGGAGTTGGAGTTGGTTGGCTAAGCGGAGTTGGTTCTTCTTCTTCTTCTTCTTCGAGCTCACGGATATATCATCCCCATCTTCTTCCTCATCATCCTGATACTCACCAAAATTATTATTCAACCCACATCTATCAAAGTCATCTTCCCCATCTGAACCATAAGAACATTCCTCATCATCACCACCTTCTTCATCATCCTCATTTTCATGAACCTCATTGTGTGGTACCATATCTTCCTGAGTTAAGTGTTCCATGGGCTCATCATTATGCGGTGAATCAACCGGAGAGTGAACATCAACAACTAACTCAGCACAACGAACTTGAAATTCTTTCACACACTCTTTGTAAGATAACCAATCATGGCCACAATTAATAGGCATCATCACATAGTGACTTCTTTTCTCACCGGAGTCAAACCTTACATGAATCCTTAATTCCTCCCCCTCATTACCAACCTTGAACAAAGTATTCACTCGGGTTTTAATATCTTCAAATGTTGGAGGATTATCAAATCTTGATACTTGTTGCCTCATGCTTTTAAACTCCCCATTGTCATCAACTATGCCACCCGAAAATATACGTACTAAACGATCCATCTACACACAACCACAAATTAAATTGATCATACCAACCCTCATCTCACATATCAATAGCATCTACATTATCCAACATGGAAATGATGAAATCCTACCATGCAAGAGAAACTAGACGATAAGAAGAGGTTAACATCGGTCACTTGAACGATACACTACACTAAATCATACCCGATTCGTACTCAATCATGCTATCTATCTCAAATCATTCACTAAACCTAACCACCTCAAATCCAACGAAAACGATGGAATCCGCGAAAACTAATTGGTTAGAATGGAGGAGTTACCTTCCACGAGCAATTTCCCACACTTTCCTCTTCAAAACGGGTGAGGAAGGGAGTGGATCTAGAGGGGGCGGAGGGGGGCGGCGCCATGGGAGAAGGGAGGGAGCTCGGTTTGGGAGAAAGAAAGGAGGAGGAAGAAAGAAAAGGGGCCCGACGGCCCCCTGTAGGTTAAGTGAGTCGCGCCAAGCCGCGTGGCGCGACTCCTCATTGAGTCGTGCCAGGGCGTGTGGCGCGACTCAGGCGCCACCTCAGCAAGGCCGGACCGCGCCGGCCGACGTGGCGCACGGGTCGCGCCGGGGCATGTGGCGCGACTCAATGAGGAGTCGCGCCACGCGGCCTGGCGCGACCGAAAGGGCTACTTTTTGCAATTTTAGTTGAGCCCGGGTTATTTTTAATAAATTAGATTAAAAAGGATTAAAAAATAAAAAAATTCCTGGCTCAGTGGCGAGGCTGCCGGTCGGGAGTTCGACTCCCGGCCTCGCACCGGGGCACAGTCTCCACTGGGATTTTCCCAGTTTGTTTGGCAGGTCCTGTATTTTCACGTGGCATCACAATGGGACTACGACGTGCTCGTCGTCTACGAGGTTTGATGCTTCGGTGATCTCCAGAAGGACGTTTAGGTGTATAGGTTGTAGCTTCTAGGGGTGCGTGTGTAGTGGTGCGAGTGTGTTGTGTAGAGTTCAGATCTACAACTTGTATACTACTCCCTCCATATTGGTAATAGAAGACGTTTTTGACTGTGACACGGTCTTCAAAACACAACTTTAACTTGTTTCTTATAAATGATATATTTATACTTTTCTGAAAATGTTTTTCAAGACATATCTATTGATAAGATTTTCATATTTTCAAACTCAATAACTTAAAAACTATTCATCATTTATAATCCCAACGTTTAACTTAAATCTTATCGTAAGCTCTTCTGATATCAATATGGAGGCAGTAAAAAAACACGAAACGTCAACGACACGTGACTCTCTTCTTCTCTCTCGTAGTCGTCTCGTACTCGCCGTGGACTCGTGGGAGTTGTTGGGGACACGTTTGCCAGATCCAGTCCACTCACTAGTCCAGCAGCCAGAGCATCACCGGCGACGGCAATGGCGTCTCCGCCCATCTCCGCGCGGCCCCGGGGGCTCGTCGACGCGCCGCCGCCCACCGAGGCTCTCCTCTGCCGCTCCGTGCCCGCATCCCAACCCTCCACCGCCTCTCGCCTCCTGCTCTTCCTCGCCGCCGTCCTCGCAGCCGCCGCCGCCTTCCTCCTCATCCACCCGCCCCACCTCCCCGCCGTCACCGCAGCATCCGCCACCTCCACCGCGCGGCCGCTCTCCAAGCTCCAGAAGCCTGTGGTGCTGCTCATATCCTCGGACGGCTTCCGCTTCGGGTACCAGTTCAAGGCCCCCCTCCCGCACATCCGCCGCCTCTTCGCCAATGGCACCTCCGCCGCCGAGGGCTTGATCCCCGTCTTCCCCACGCTCACCTTCCCCAACCACTACTCCATCGTCACCGGCCTCTACCCCTCCTCCCACGGCATCATCAACAACTACTTCCCCGATCCCATCTCGGGGGACCACTTCAACATGGCCAACCACGATCCCAAGTGGTGGGGAGGGGAGCCGCTCTGGGCCACTGCTGTCGCCCAGGGCGTCCAGGCCGCCACATTCTTCTGGCCGGGTTCTGAAGTCCCCAAGGGTTCCTGGAACTGCCCGCACAAGTACTGCCGCCACTACAATGGCTCGGTGCCGTTTGCGGACAGGGTCGACACCATCCTTGGTTATTTTGATCTGCCATCCGACGAAATGCCGCAGTTCCTGACGCTGTACTTTGAAGATCCTGATCATCAGGGGCACCAGGTGGGTCCTGACGATCCGGCAATCACTGATGCGGTTATCCACATCGATGAGATGCTCGGGAGGCTCATTGCTGGTTTGGAGGCGAGGGGAGTGTTTGAGGATGTGAACATTATATTGCTAGGGGATCATGGTATGGTTGGGACATGCGACAAGAAGCTTGTGTTTCTTGAAGAGTTGGCTCCATGGATTAAGCTGGAGAAAGATTGGGTTCTGTCAATGACGCCATTGCTAGCAATCAGGCCTCCAGATGGTGTGTCCCCGGCTGAGGTTGTAGCCAAGATGAACGAGGGGCTTGGGTCTGGGAAGGTGGAGAATGGGGAACATTTGAGAATGTACTTGAAGGAGGATTTGCCTTCTCGCCTGCATTACTCGGAGAATTACAGGATCCCACCAATCATCGGGCTGCTAGCGGAAGGCTATAAGGTGGAGATGAAACGTTCCAAGAGGAATGAGTGTGGAGGGGCACATGGTTACGACAATGCCTTCTTCTCAATGAGGACCATTTTCGCGGCACACGGACCTCGTTTCCAGGGGGGTAGAACTGTGCCCTCATTTGAGAATGTGGAGATATACAATGTTATGGCTTCCATTCTCAATTTGAAGCCAGCTCCGAACAATGGCTCTGCTTCGTTCCCTGGCACGATTCTTTTATCGAATAAATGATCATGGATACATGTATGAGGTGTGGTTTTTTAGGAGTTAGGCTATGCTGCTGCCTAGTGTTCTCTTTTGGTTGTTGTTGTACCTGACTCTTGTCACCAGCGGCTATTCACTGTATCTGAATGAAAATGCTGCTAGTAGAGAGTTATCTTTTCTTTAAGGACGACCTTTTGATACATGATTCATGTCAAACCTTTAGCTGCTCTTTTGCGCTGGATTTTTCTCCAGGAATTCATTTGAGCTCCCTGATTCTCTGCTTGAGATGATAACGACCACGTCTTGTTGATAACATATCCATGTCCATGTCTCATGGTACACCTTTCAACCATTGTATTGCATTATGATATTTTTTCGGGTCTTATATCATTTCTTACAGTCTTAATAATGCTCCAGGCTTAAATGTTCATAATCTCATGAATACCGATGTACTCATCCCAACAGATTAAACTGTAACAAAAACTAATGCGGTAGCATATCATACATAGGCGAGCAGTTAAAATCCTTATGACCTTTTAAGTTCACCAGTTCATTATCATACCGTCTTACTGTTTACATTTTTATAGGTACTCTGTTCCCTGTGTTTGTGCACTTTCATCATCATTTGGTACTGTACCAGCAAACAAATGCTGCAACTGCTCTTCGCTTAGCTGCTATGATGAAAGCTAACAAGCTAGAATAGAGTTATTTTTACTTCCATATGATCAATTCAGGGTTTCTCACTTCTCAGATTATCTAGTGGATCCCTTTTGCTTTCCTGTGGGTCACAACTCCCAGAGTACAGTATGAATGGACTGATCCATGACTCAAAGTAAAACTTGGCCACAAAATGTTTTTGCAATAATATTTGGAGTTGGGCTGAAGACTTACATAAGAGAGTTGAATATATACTGTTTTAACTTGGAGCTTTCATGACAGCATTGTAACACAATAATTGGTTCTCTGTGCCTGTCTCCTAACAGTTCCTTCTGTTTACAGTCGAAATAACCAAAGAACTATTTGTCGGCAACTCCTTTTCTTTTTCTTTCATCTGAATTCTGAAATGAAGCACCATTTTTTGCATGCAGCTACAGTTTTTTTTAAAAAAATTTCTTTTTTGTATTTGCCACCAACAACTTGTCCTCTCATTTATCTGATCTGCCTCGATACTTTTGCCTTGTTCTTCTTTCCTTCTCTCGTACATGCTTCTTAATTCTGTTTGTAATCCTATGCACAAATGCTATGGTAGCGTTCAAGCGAGCACTTTATTGACTTTCCTTTCTAGATAGCTTGAATGTGCATGACATTTTAAGTCCCCCTCCCTTGACCCTTGATAACCTTGCAATTCTGCAAACCTCATATTCTCCTGGTTTTTATTATCTGTGTAATTATTGGGCCACATGCAGGGTACTCTCGTGAGCCGATTTGTGTTTTCTTTGTCATGGATAGACCACAGTAGATGCTGGAGAAGCAGATGCAGTGGGAGGTAAGCAGCCACATGTTCTAGGTTTGGTTTGAAGTACCCTAAAGTTAGCACCTTAGAGGGAAAAATTGCATCATCAGCGAGTAGGAAAAAACATCTTCATTTTTGTTAGCTGTTATCTAACTGCACATTGTTATATTATAACTGCAGTTATTTCCTTGAAATTATAATTGGTGTTGTTATCAATAAAATGTAAATCTGTCAAGTTAAAAGGCATGATTGGTTAAGAAATTGGACATGTTAAATAGGAATTAATGCCGGCATTCTCTGTGCTGAAATTCAGCTCATGTTCTTCTGATTGTTTTCATTTGTCCAGGAAAACAACAGCATTGATGAATTGCTGTAGCTTCAACATCATTCTGGTCTAGAGTAATGTTGATGAGATATCTTGGATCCTATCCTCCAAATATGTAGGGCTCAAGCACACAAAGATCATTGATATTTTTGAAATGGTAACATGAGTGCACGTACTATCTATCCTCTTAAATTATACCTTTTTCTCGTTTCACTGTTTCAGTTTGTATATTGTCAACTAATTGCGGCGATGCTTTCTAAGTAAAAACAGTGCAGCTTTCAGAAACATCTGGGACCGATATCTTGATAGCGAGCATGTTTGTCTAGCTCTTAGCTGTATCTAATTTTATTCTGTAAATTTCATCAAACTACACTATTTTTGCGAAAACGGGATCATAAAACTACACTTTTGACAATTGATTTAGCAAAGCTATACTTGTATGACCATTTCATGTCAGAAAAATACACATCAAGAGTCTGTGCTGGCCTAAGGTTCTCTAGCTGAGTTGGTTAGAGGATTCGGTGACACCTCCCTAGGTCCTGGGTTCGATTCCCCCGTAGGAGTGAATTTAAGGCTAGGATTTAAAAAAACTCCTCGTCTGTCCCACGCCAAAGCATGCCGCAAGGACCGACCTAGGCTTACGTAGGTGCAGGTACCGTCATGTAAGGGTGGGGTAGAGGTTCGGAGGTTTTCTAGACCTGCGTGAGAAGGTCTTCTTCTTGAGCAAATGCTTGGGTGCCGTCATACCCCCCTCAGGTCTAGTTTTTTTAAGAGTCTGTGCTGCATAATTGTGAATTGTCTGCACGTCCTATTGCTTGAATCTACTGCACCGTTAGATGGAGGTGCCATGTGATCTGCTGCTGTTGAAGGTTAGTGCAATGCCATACGATCTACTGCTGTTTCAAACGTAATTGGGCAGAGTACTGCAGGCAAGAGGTGCCTCATGGACATATGGAGACTGATGAAATGGTGAACACTAGCAAACGTGGCCTTGTTCCAATCTTGCAGGGATCAGTAACATGGTAACAGTGGAATAGTATGTGCTATAAATATTGAGGGTCCAAATGCCACCAAATTTGCTAGTTTTAATAGGTTGTCTTATTGATTTTGTTGTGCAAACAATGTGCATATCCAGTGTCTTCGTGTCTGGTAGTTTGCTATCTTAATTGCTTCGGTCCATATTAGGTGTTAATGTGCTTATGCTTTAGTTGGTCCTAAAAACGCTTCACTGTATGAACTGGATCTGGCCAATGGGAGTGTCAATCCTTTCTCTACTATAGCCACAGATTTATTTGCATAAGTTGATACATATTAAGTAGTGTTTCTCTTTAGAGGACTATATTATGTTCCGTTCTCCCTTCAGTAACAATTTTGCGAGATTTGTATGGACTATTAGATGCTCAATATAGTCACATCCTTGTTATGCCCAAGTTCTTAGATCTGCTGAACTGCTGACTAAATTCTCTCGTAGTTTATCAATGTCATTCCTCTTGCAGGGATCCCTGCATCATTTGCATGTATTCACCGTACAGATGAGATGGTGAGAATATGTGCTGGGCTGCCAGGAGAAACAGGTGTACTGGCATCAGCTGCAGGAAGAAGGTTAATCTGCAGTAAATAATTCTTGGGACAAACACAGGAACCCTGCATCCCTGCCCATGCCAGTACTGTTTCTCTATAGATCTCACGGTCAGTGTTTTCTTCAATGAGTACAAATTATTCCTTTCTTTTACCCATGTCATTTGCCATAGTTTCACACCCAGCATTCACATCATTGCACAAAAGCACTGCCCGGTAACTTGGCCTTTACCGTTTACTCCTAGAGAGTAACTGGAGAACCACCCCTTCAAGTCCATGATGTTGCGAGACTGCAGGATAATCTGTGGGCACTAATTTCAAGGACCGAAAGTGAGACTGTACTTTGCTTCTGTTGCCCCATACATACAGTAGATCCTTTGCTCCTGGTCTTGATCAATCAACCTCCCAGCCCATCTTGCCCCTGTACATGTCTCTTGTACCCGCGCCCCAGCCTGAAGCCCTGAACTGCAACTCACCAGTGTCCTCGTCAGCTGCATGCAATAGGAGCAAGGAGCTGTGCAAGGTCACTATTGAGATCCCCCTTTGCCTTTGGGCACTCCTCTGCTGCTCAGTTTTTTTTTTTGGCAGCCTCTGTCCTTGTTGCACTCGCCCATCATTGATTCCTTTTGCTCCTTCCTTTGCGATCCCAATGTGATGCTCCTCTGCGCTCACACGACGGGCTGTTTTGTTTTTTTGCATGTGACTTTCCTGTTTTCTTCCACTAACCGTGCCAAGGATTGGGTAGCCCGTCGTCGTCAAATCGGTATCTGAAACTTTGAGGTGTCTTGATGCCTGTACAGTAGCTAGGTAGGAGTAGTAGCTTGTTCTGTTTGTTAGGGTTTGGGTTAGAAGAATGTTTCAGTGACTGTCGGGGCATTATCAAGCTGGCATTTCACATCACCTTGACCGAGATATTCCTGGCAAGTTCCAATGATTGGCGCCAATCTAAATACAAGACTGGGCCACCTCCACCTCTGCATGTTTTATGTTACTGTGCGATGAAGAGAATTTACAAGAAATTCTCACAACGCTTTGTATTATATAGTTATATGTGTTTTTAACGGTTTATTGGATTATTATGTGTTGGCTTGTGTATCAGCAATTTCGGAGCTTCCTAACACAACTGTCTTCTTCTGTAATGCAGTGCGGATGTGCCATGGCACCTTCCCATCGTCGGCTTTAAATTCAGGTAAGGCGTCACTGATTATTTCCTCTATTTTTTTTTAGTTTTTTAGCATGAAGATTGTGGCTTGCTACTTCCATTGTCAAATCCATCGGGACAAATCTACTTTAGTGGAACAGAATATTTTGAAACATAGCCCACCAACCTGTGCAAAGCATTATATGTGTGGCACCTAATAGCTTCTCTTCATATCCTTTCATTCACTAATGGAATAGACCAGAACCCAGAAAAATCTAGCTGTAACACAGGCCTATCCTTTTTTCCTTATCGCGCTGTGCTCGCTCAGTGCAAGATTCACCTAGATCAACTAGCCTGTCAGGCCTAGTTCAAGCTAAGTAGAAGAACGGTAATCCCTGGTCTACCACTGAAGTTCCCCTGACATTAGGTGAAAGTGCCGAGTGGGTGAGCTGCCTTAAAACAGAATCAAAATCTCAGGGCCCAAGCCATGACTGTGTGGTTGTGTTAATCAAATCACCGGGGGCGGAGCTAGCTAGTCTAGTCTAGAAGACTAGAACAACACTAGCATTAGTTGTGGGACAGATAGAAGAAAAGTGTCATTTTAACAAATGACTGGAGTGTTTATCCACATAGTTTAGGTACAGTGGGGGTTCATGCCTGGTCGCGATCATTGCCATGCCACGATGCCCAAGACCTCGTGCCCTTCTTTTTCTCTTTACACTCCCATAATTTTTTTTTCTGACGGCAAGGAGTTGCATTGCATGCTGTGGGCTAGGGTTCTAAGGGAATTCAGTGGGTACTGGGGGATTGCTTGTGTTGTGAGAGAATGCATGGCTGTTGCTGTTTTGAACTCCACGTGCTAATTATTAGAACACGGTGTTCTTAGAAGCTGGAAACTGTTAAAAGCCTGAAACAAAATTCTGACAGAAACGGTTGGATTAATAACCGGGGGAAGGTTCTGTTCATGGTTTGGTCAGTCAGGCTTTAGTATGAAGCACGGGAAAACATCCTTTGTGATCCGAGTTGTTTCCTGTGCAGAAATTTTGTACCCACCAACGACGGGTTAATCGGTGAAACCATACAAGCAGTGACTGGAGAGAGAGTGGCTGACACGGCAGGATGTTCCCGAGAGGAGACGAAGGAGGAGGGAGACCCTGCTCTTCGGCCCTCTTTGACCATCCCTAAAAAAATCTTGAGCTTGTCTGAAGCGAGTGTACCAGCAGGCAGCAGCGCCCTTCCGATGATGATGCCGGCCGTACTCAGCAGCAGCAGCAGCAGCAGTCAGCAGAGGGGAACGATCGCTGGTACAGGTCACTGGTGGCTGGCAACGGGAAGCAAGCAATCAAGCAACCCGACGCGCGCGGCCGGCCGGCCGCTGCGGCCTCTCTCTCTCTCTCTCGCCCGTGCGAGTGCGCCGGCCCGGGAGGGCAGCGCCAGATGCCGTGTGCGCCGCGGAGTGGCCAGGCCGGGCCGGGTGGGGGCCCCGGCCGGACGCGTCGCGCGCGCGGCCGCGGACACGGGACACCGGCGGCCAGACCGAGGGCAAGGACAGGACGTACGCGCCCGGCCGGCCGGCGGCTCCGGCCAGTGGCGCGCCGCCGTGCCACCGTCGCGCTTTGCCCTGCCAGCTCTCGTCGCCGTGCTGCTGCCTGCGAGCATTGTAGCCGAGGTAACCCGGAGGCCGCCAGGACAGGAAGGGGAGGGTCGCTTTCGTCGGCGACGCAGCGACGTCGCCTTGTTTGTTTTCGGCGGTGGTAGACACCCGCGCGTCGCAGGCACGAGGCGTGAAACCTACTGGTACTGCACTGTGTTGTAGTAGGCGGTTAAATTGGCCGCGTCTGTCCGTTTGCTCGTGTTGGGAAAGTGTTAGGGTCACACGGGAACACGCTCGACGCCTAGAGTGCTCAATGTGGCTCAATGAGTGCTCAAAGTGTTAGGGTCACACGGGAACACGCTTGACGCCTAGAGTGCTCAATGTGGCTCAATGTGTGCTTTTGCAATATTTTCTCACTACAAACGAACTACTATTCATCTACGTAAATTTGCGCAGCCTCCGTTGACGTGTCACCGCCCTAGAGTGCTCGAGAATGACCCTGTTCCTCGAGTTAGTACGACGCTAATCATCGGGGCAGTGCCATCATCAGAGAGGAAGTTAAGAGCATCTCCAGCGGAAGCCTCCAAATTGAGGCCTCTAAACCTCATTTACGTGTCCAACTCTAAACAATAGAGCCAAAAATGCATCTCAACTCCCGTGATAAATTAACTTGGACCTCTATTTTGATGTGGACCCGTCTTGTCATACAGAGAGAGGAAAAGGTAAATAAAAAAAGGAAAAATAATAAAAATGGTGGGACCACATTTTGGAGGCGGGGTAGAGGGCCTCCAATAATGGAGGCTTGGAAGGGAGATTTGGAGGGCGCAAAAAATGGAGTGTCATTTAGAGGCTCTGCTTGGAGATGGTTTTTTTGCACCAAACCTCCAAATTTTGGAGTAGAGGCTCATATGAGGCCCACGGAGATGCTCTTAGCGATTAAAATTTTGTGAACAAGAGTTTGTTTGTGTTCGCAGCAGCCGAAAGGGGGGCCGGCGCAATGACTCGCCCGCCGTCTCTTTACGTGCCCACCAGTCTCTACTGTGTGTTCGTCGCGTGGATTCTTCACGGGGCCGCCGTACCCGTACCCCCCCTGCTTTCCTGATTTCTAATGGGATTTCATACTGTATGCGCACATCAGCTGCAAATTAAAGCCGCCACACAATCAAGTTCGAGTTCAAAGTTAGACCACTGCACTGATGCACGAGGCTAGTGATGTCCATGATTGCGCATCATTCTTCGGCGTCTCGGCATGCACCCATGATCAAGTTGGATGTATGGAGCTCATTAGTTAGCTTTGCTCTTCCCCTTTCCTCTCCGTTCTTGTTTTTTTAAGTATACACAACGGCGTGTGTGGATCTTATGATGGCAAAGGGTTGAGTTGGAGACTAGTATAATTTTTTTTGTTGTTGCTGCTGCTACCACACCAAGCAGTAATAAGCAGGAGCGGGTTCGTTCAGTTGACGAGTCGACGCGATCAATTGCAGAAGAATGAGCACCACACAGGCAGAGTCCCCATTGGGCATTGGCTAAAGCCCAACGACGAATGCTAGTGTAGATTACAACACGATCACGAGACGAGCAAAACACATGGCCAGCAGTGATGTGTGGATTACGGAGCTGTTTAAATAAAATCCATGCAGGTTACACTGGGCCTCTTCACCCTCCTAGTAGCTCCATCCTTCTCTCTTCAAAATTAAGCAAAAAGAAAACGAGGAGAAAAACCAGGTGCGGACGGGGACAGGCACTGATTGCACCCGCAAGTCTTTTCAAACCGAACGTGTGCACTGATTTGTACCGCCACTACACCACCACTGGTGCTGCTGCTACTACGTAGTGGTACGGTACTGAGGTGTGTGTGGGTGTGTAGCTCTCGCCACCACACTAGGAATCTTTTCTTGGTAGCTGCAGGCTATGGCTTAGCCCAGGCTCACTCTATTCAAGAAGCTGCTGCTGCTGCATCCGTTGTCTTCGTCTTCGTCTCGCTCTCACTCTCATAGTCTCAACTCCATCTTCCCGGCGCCAGAAATCTCTTCAAGATGGATGTGCCATGCTACCGCCCCCGGATTGACCGCTCATCCGACGTTCGAGCTGGGTCTTTCGAATCCAAAGGATTTTTTATCTTCTTTTTTGAAAAACAATTTTGAAGCTTCAGAGCATATGTTCTGTTACGTCGATCGGTTGAATAGTGTTCAAATTGAAGCTTAAGATTTGTGAGTTACTCTGTAGTACTGTTTCTACGGAATTTCTGTATCTTGGTCAAGATGGTTAAGAAGAGGGGGGTCCTTGTGACGGGTCTCCCTTTTTTATGGTTGTGGGCCCAGCTCGACTTGTGCACGAGGGGCATCACTCGCGAGCAGCAGCTGAGGGCTGAGGCTGTGTGAGCCCTGTCGCCTCACCTCACCTCTGCAGCGGCAGCTCTTCTGCTCGGGACTCTCACTTCGCAACCCTCAAGGAGCAAAAACAAAGGGAAAGAAAGGCAAACACTACTGCTGCCCCTGCCACGACACACACACACAATCATGGACGTGGGTGTGGGAACAAACGTTTCCTTTTTTTAATCATTTAAAATTCGCTTCGCCTTTTCTTTTCCCTCCCTCTCGTGTAGTAGTAGTGGGGTACTATGCCTATGCACTTGCCGATCCCATATCCTCTGGTTCTTCCCCTACATATAAGCCACTGCCCTGCCTCTCCTCGTCCTCCCCCATCTCGCAGCTCTCTCCAGCTTCGTTCGCTCGCTGCTCGTCTGCTCGGTGTGGGTGCACACACACAGACACACCTTTTCACCTTGCCATGCCGGCCACCGCCGCTCTCTCGCCGGCGCCGGCGTGGGCGCTGGCCGTTGCGGTGTGGACGCTGCTCGCCGCCGCCGCCGCCGCCGCCGTCGGCCTGTGGACGCTGCAGCTGTCCTGGCTCGGACGGAGGGGCAAGCAGCAGCAGCAGCAGCAGGCGTCGGCGGCGGCCCGGCTCCCGCCCGGCAGCTTCGGGTGGCCGGTGGTGGGCGAGACGCTGGACTTCGTGTCCTGCGCCTACTCTCCCCGGCCGGAGTCGTTCGTGGACAAGCGCCGCGCCCGGCACGGGGGCCCCGTGTTCCGGTCGCACCTGTTCGGGTCGGCGACGGTGGTGACGTCGGACGCGGAGGTGAGCCGGTTCGTGCTGCAGAGCGACGCGCGGGCGTTCGTGCCGTGGTACCCGCGGTCGCTGACGGAGCTCATGGGCAAGTCCTCCATCCTCCTCATCAACGGCAGCCTCCAGCGGCGGGTCCACGGCCTCGTCGGCGCCTTCTTCAAGTCGCCGCAGCTCAAGGCGCGGGTCACCGCCGGCATGCAGCGCCGCCTCGCGCCGGCGATCGACGCCTGGCGACGCCAGGGCCCCGGCGCGCTCGTCCGCATCCAGGACCACGCCAAGGCGGTACGTGCGCTGCCTGCCTGCTCGGCTCCCTCTTCTGCTACTGCTGTGCTAGTACCGTCGTCAACCTAGTAGTAGTACTATGTCTGCAGCTAGAGCTAGCACGCCATGGTGATTGGCGCGGTTACTGCTCTACTCTGTCCAGTTCCATTCCATTGCCGCCCTCCTCTACTCCTAGTGTATCAGAGAAAGGAAGGCAGAGAGAGAAGGGAATCGAGGTCGAATGGCATGGTGGCGCGCAGACCAATGGCGCTGCCGGCGTGCACACGTGCGCGGCCGTGTCACCACATGGAAGCAGCTATCCAAGGCCGGGAAAAGGCGTGGCCCCGTCTCCCTCTTCTCTCCCTCTCACAAACCGGTCACCGTGCCGTGCCATACCTCTCGGCCGCATACTACTCGTAGTACTACTGGTGCCTGCCTACCGGCTGTTCTCCCCCCTCCCCATTCAATTCCGCACGCGCGCGCCTTAAATACATGCCCCGGTGGGGGCCCGCCCCGAATTACCGGCAACAACAGAAAAAAAAAACATTTACTACATTCTTCAGACCGAACTGCACTACAGTACAGTGCCTCTATCATGTTCGTGTGTTCTGTCTTCTACGGAGTACTACTCCGTAGACACACCATTACAGCCTGCAGGCACTCCCTGTCAAAGTGTACAGGTACAGCATATGCTAGTAGTAGTAGGAGCTGATGAAGCTCTGCAACTGCAACCTGTGCTTGTTATGGCTCGCAGGAAATTCAGAGCTCCAGTAGAGCCTGCCGAATCCTGGCATTTCCAGTGATCTTAAAGAATGGAGCTCTGGTGCAGAGCAGATATACATATAAGTATATGTAGATAAAAGAAAAGAATTGGAGGGAAATGGCGGTGCAGTGAGTAATGAACAATGAATGTGTCGTGGCAGCAGATAGTGTTCGAGATCCTGGTGAAGGGCCTCATCGGGCTGGAGCCAGGCCCGGAGACGCAGCTGCTCAAGCAGCAATTCCAGGAGTTCATTGTCGGCCTCATGTCCCTTCCGATCAAGCTGCCGGGGACTAGGCTCTACAGATCCCTACAGGTATACTAGTTTTCTCTACTCGTACTCTACACTAAAATAGAGTAACCTCTACAGTGTCTCTCTGTCTCCACGACGCTGACGCCTGATGGAGCTGCAACCTTTGACTGCCAGGCCAAGAAGAGGATGGCGAGGCTGATACAGGGCATCATACAGGAGAAGAGGCGGCGGCTCCTCGACGGCGGCGAGGGCCCCCCGCCGGCGCCGCGCGACGCCATCGACGTGCTCATAAGCGGCGGCGGCTGCGGCGGCGCCGACGAGCTCACCGACGAGCTGATATCCGACAACATGATCGACCTGATGATCCCCGCCGAGGACTCGGTGCCGGTGCTCATCACGCTCGCCATCAAGTATCTCAGCGAGTGCCCTCTGGCTCTGCAACAACTGGAGGTGAGTGGAGGAGCCTCCGAGACTCTGCTGCGTCCGCGTGCGCAGCCAATTTCGGCGCTGACCAGCGCTCTGCACTTCCCTTTTTTTTTGGTGGTTTTCACACGGAATTTCCAAGAGCTCCTTTCCGGTGCATATATCTTGGGGTATCTACTATTAAAAAGGAATTTAGCCAGACAAACATCCAACGGTTGATTAATTGTATCTTTCGTAAAACCAAGCGGTAGTATGAGGTGGTATGCATGAGTAATACTAAATTACCCCTTTATCTTCGTAAAACCAAAGCGGTAGTATGAGGTGAAGTACGCGTGAGTAGTCTTAAATTACCCCTTCTATACTTCATACCACTCATGGGTGGTATAAGGCACCGGAAAAGACCTCATTTCCAAATGGATAGCAACTAGGCACTAGCATTTGCATATATGGATTCGCTACAAACCACGAAAATTTTCCAAAGGTTCCCTCCCTTTGATTGTGCCACTTAGTGTAGTAAGCTTATATTGTTCCAACCTTGGTCCGTGCACTGCGTGTCTTTTTCCTGTCGGCATTTTAAGCATGAAAAGCCCAGCACAATTTATGTGCCATCTACATCTACTTGGTCGATGGATAGTCATGTTATTGTAGTCACTTCAGTGGGACGCTGTCATGCCACCTAGTAATTGTTGTTACCTTCCATTTTGGCTCTGGGTTTATATGATGACAAACCTAATTTGTTTGTTCAGTTAGTGCAGTCGATGGCGATGTGCGCCTAAACATGTGCAAGTGCATGCACCAACAGTTGGACAAAAAAATAGGTCTTTTTCTCCTAGAATGCATGAAAACTTTCCCGGGATGCAGGCTAGAAAGTATGGCCTTTTTGCCCCCATTTTGATGGAACCGAAGCAGCATCATGTGGTTCACTAGTTTCCATTTACAGCGCTGCAGTGTTAAGAAAGTGCTCTTCTGTTCTGTCCACCTTGTTCAGTCTTGATACCACGTGAAACAATGAACTCATTGAAACCTCTGCTTGCCTTTTTACTGTTTGAGAACGTGCATGCCTACACCTTTTGAAATCTATTTTCACCTCTAGCAAAGAACAAATAAAAGTGTACTGCGGTCATTTGCTTGAATGATGAGGCCAACCAAATTGCAATGGCCAGGAGGAGAACATGCAGCTGAAGAGGCGAAAAACCGACATGGGTGAGACTTTACAGTGGACAGACTACATGTCATTGTCATTCACACAACATGTAAGTATACCTTGTCATCATTTTTTTTTCTGAGAATATATACCTTTGCATCATAACCTCATCATTCCTGTGTCATCAATGATCAATTGATCATATTATGGACTTTAGGACCTGTGCATTTTCTTTTACCATTTAAACCTTACACGGGTTAAAAAAACATTTTGATCATATATATAGGTGATAACAGAGACGCTGAGAATGGGCAACATTATCAATGGGATCATGCGCAAGGCGGTGCGGGATGTCGAGGTGAAGGGCCACCTCATTCCCAAAGGTTGGTGCGTGTTTGTGTACTTCCGATCGGTCCACCTCGATGACAAGCTCTACGATGAGCCCTACAGGTTCAATCCATGGAGGTGGAAGGTAAGATTCAGCCCCACATTTGGTAGAGATGTTCATCCAATTGCTACTCCTTTAGGCAACACCAACATAATAGGGGATTTGATGAGTGGGGCTTTGTGGGACTCCTAACATGTGGGTTTACTCCTATATGAGTAAGCTCATCATGGAATTGCCTTGTACTAACACCTAGTGACCGCAGGAAAATTGCAGAGGCCTATAAAAAATGTATTAAAAAAAAGCGGCCGCAGCGGCCATTTACTGTCAGATTTTCCATTGTTGCTCTCACCATGCTCAAGTTTTGTTCAGTTTCCAACTGTACTGCTTATTTAATATTTGAAATACTAGCAAATTAGTTCTTACGCATGCATTGGTCGAGGAAATTACCGCATATTCTTTTTTCACTTGCAATGGCTTAACATGGTCTCAAATTTTACCACGCGAAGGAGGATTCGGATAAGCAGAGATGATTGCTGACAGTAATGAATGCTGTGGCGGGGGCTGTTTTTGTGAGACTTACAACGCAATGATCGCGATTTGATTTGGAAACCTAATAATGCGCTAATTTGGTCAACAAATCAATCATGAACAGGAGAAGGACACGAGCACCAGCAGCAGCTTCACTCCTTTTGGTGGTGGGCAGAGGCTGTGCCCGGGCCTGGATCTGGCCAGGCTGGAAGCTTCCATCTTCATCCATCACTTGGTCACCAGCTTCAGGTAAGGGTCAATCTCATCCGTCCATGCGGGCATCAGTAGTCCACTAGCAGTGTCTGTTTTAATTTCCATGACCCTTCAATTACTCGAATAAACGGTCACGTCAGTCGCGGATCATGCGTATAATAGATCTCCTCGTCCCTATTATTTGAGCCTAGGTTGGCCCCATTTGGAACGCCTATTTTCCATTAATTCCGTGGAAAATGAAATCACCCCTAGCCACTGTCATGCATGATTGAATGTTACCCTAGCCTCTCTTTCGTGCATGATTGAATGATCTTAGGGGTATCTTACGTTCCATTGAGTTACATTGTTCATCCACCCCTCATGCCCAGCGTTCGTGCTCTTCCTGATGGCGTCTCCGGCGTCGTGCTCTTCCTGATGGCGTCTCCAATGGTCTAACTACTAACTTAGTAGATCAATCATTTTTTAACCCCTTGAAATAGATCTCGTTAACTTAGTATGAGTTAACCACCATTGGTACTATCAGTTAACTTATACCGAAGGATGATACTCTATGGGAGGAGAGGAGTGTCCAATAATTGGCGAATCGAGGTTTGGATCTTCGATCCTTGCTGGTACACTGATGTGAGAGACCTCTAGGGAGGTCCAGTACGAGCCCTAGAAAGGGGACCCGTCTCCAATCCATGGCCGGCCCGGCCGTCGTGGGGCCACACGTGCGCCAAGTACTACCAACTCATACTACGTACGTGCGTGCACATCTTTCTAACCAACCGGAGTACACACACTGCCGGGCGCCGGGCGCCGCACGCGCGTGCATGCGGCGAGGGCCGGTGGCGTGCACGGCGCAGCCAGCGAGCGCGAGCGCGAGCCCGCCAGGCACGGCCGGCAGCGGCCGCACGTGTGCGGCGGAGTCAGCGGCGGACGGCGGTAGCCTGCCTGCCCTGGAGCGCGTGGCCGTGCCCGTGCCCGGGGACGCGCGCGCGCATCGGATTGGGCAGGGGCAGGGTGGCTGCGGCGAAGGCATGCCGCACGCGCGCCGCATCCCACACCAGCACAGCTCGTGCGGGGGCAGTGCCGGCCGGGATCGGTGTGGCACAGACGGCACAGTTAGCTCATCTTCGTCAGAGGATTTCCTTCAAACAAGAAAATAAGGAAAGATTGCTCTCAAGCAAATGCAAAACCCAACACATCGTCGTCGTCCGTCCAGAATTCTTATATCAGACGGGTGGGGCTCGAGCTCGCCAGCTCGACCAGCAGACGACCAGTTGGATGGATCAGTGGTGGTGAGTGGTGACATGCTTGTTCTCTGTGCCTGCGCACGCCACGTCGTCTTTGCGTTGCCAGTTTGACGCTTTGTTGTTTGACCAATCGGTCGGTTGGTCAGTCGGTCAGTGTGCCTCGACGTTGCCAGGGTATGGGTATGGCCGCTCGCTGTCGAAAACCATAAAACATGTGGCCCGGCTGCTGCTGCTGCTTGCTCTGGTTTTCGAATTTGAAAATGGCTCTCGAGATATGGTTTGTCCCCCCCTCTTTTGAGTATTCTACTGTCTTGACTCTGACTGATTTCTGTGGATAAGGGAGGAGGGGCTCTGTCTGGAGGAAGAGATTCACATCCCATTCCCAGATGCTTTCCTTAAACTTTCGGACCCAACTCAAAAGTGCATTTGGATAGTACGTACATTGGTTGCATCGATCATAGTAAACGCTTGCAAGTTGTCAACGAGAACCAATCGGTTCTTGAGACATCTTTGCACTCACGTCGTGTGTGCGCACAAGCAGGGGCAAGGAAGCAGCTAGCAGAGGTCGTTTTCATGGCGACCAATCATCATGCATGGCATTGGCATCGTGTTGTTGTTTGTTGCTAGGTCGATGGAGGATCGGCATTGAATTGATGCTCCCTGCGGCTTCTGCTCGTTTTGTTGTTGTATTGTAGGTGGGTGGCGGAGGAGGACCACATCGTCAACTTTCCAACCGTGCGGCTGAAGCGAGGCATGCCCATCAGGGTCACCAGCAAGGACGACGACGGCTCTCACTAGCACCCGGGGTCAAATGCATTTGCAAGCACCAGTGCGCCTTAGGCTCCTCGAAACACGGCAACAATGGAGGACCCGTTGCATTGGCTTCAAGATATGTATGTACTCCGACGAACATGGTGCGTTTCGATGGATGCGGAGGTGTACAGAAGAGATCGAGGAAAGAGGAAGGGTTAGGAAGAGAAGATTGATCTGCCGGCCGGGAAGTACACTGCTGATGTTTAATTACGTAGTTCTAAGAGTAGTATTAGTATATAGTATTATACTATAGCTAGCCATGGGCCATCATCAAAGACCACCTCCTGATGCAATGCATGGTGTTAATTTATAGATTTGGTTATATAGAGTGTATTATTACTAGTATACGAAATGTGCCACAAGCAAAACCAGGGATTGGGATTTGGTACATGGTCCACAATGCCCCGGCCAAAATGAAATGAAATGAAAGGAAATGGATTTGTGATAAAAGGAATGGGTCCTATATGCTGAAAGGACCGTGACCATCTGGGGCTGTTGCTCACTGCCTGCTTCTGCATGGCTTTGGGCAGGGGAAGACTACTATATAGGGCCTAGAGATAGAGGTCCAAGCAGCAAGCAGGAGGTGCAGCTGGAGAGGTGGATGGACACTGATGAATTCAATCCTTGGGAACTCCGTCCAGCCCAGCTTTACCTTTTGTTTTGATTTTTTTTTTGAAGGAATTTACCTTTGTTTTGGTCATCATGATTCCTTCATGCATATATCCTGCTCCTCCATGCTGCACCTACTATCAAATACGTATGTGTTGCCAGTTGAGGAGTCCCCCCAAGTCCTCTGATTAGAAACTAAACAGGAGTCAGTGAGCTCTGAACGTTCAGGATAGGCGCTACCGCTTGCACCGATGGCTGTCCAGATTGTTAGCTTTTTTTTTTCCATGTAATCTTGGTGAGATTGACGCTTTGCTCCTACTACAATGGATGGTAGATCACACGATGCCTTATACAACAAGTGCGTGCGTGTTCTCATGCTATTGGAAGCTTCTCTGTTCTCCTCTTCATGTCACCCCCACGATCCAATTGCAGAACTGTGGTACGTGTACCCTATTGGCAAAATGTCAATGATGCTGGTCCAAGATCCAACAGTGGCAGCAGCTGCAAGCCTGCAATCGAACACATTGTCTGTCCTGGGCCTCTGCTGCTCTTCTGCCTGCCCTCCATCCCTCTGTGTGATCACCAGAGGGCAGGACAGGGCATCCATCCATGCCCGCACGCTTGGTGGCCTCATGGTCCAGCCAGCAGCCAGCCACACATGTGTGCGTGTTGGCCCTTTCGCTGCGATGAAGGAAAAAAGGCCTGGATCTCCCCCTTTCTTGGAAAATTGCTAGGTTTTCGTTTTTTTAGGGAGCAATCGATCGAAAAGATGGCCCCAGACAGACAAAGATTTTACCTGATACGAGGCGTGGGCAATGCAGAACCAACAGTGCAACGAAATATCTCCAGCCTGTACACGGGAAAGGATAATTTTGCTGCCGGCGTTTAGTCGTCTGAGTGTTTTCAGGACCCTGCCTGAGCCCAGTCAGACTTGCACCTCAGGTTTGAACCACGGACGACTCTAACATAGGAGTATTACACAAATTTAGCTGGAATATACTACCAAACAGGCAGCAAAATACCACATGATTCTGTGGCGCTTGTTCGGGAATTCAGGAAAACACGTCAACCTCGAAACGATAAGTTTGACAAAGTTCTTGAGACATATTTTTCAGGGTCAGGAAACTCACGATTTCCGGAAGCCCCGAATTCGCGAATGTACGAAGCTCGGGAGTCTTGATTCGGTGGAGTAATAGGGTCACGGACATGCGGAGGCCCGGAACCTCAAGCTGGCGGTGCGCGAACTTCGGAGGAAGTACAATTCGGGAATCTGTCGAGTACTCTGTTCGGGAGTTTCGCGTGAAGACATTCACGAAACAGCGGAGAAGCAAAGTCAAAGTTGTTGTCCCAAAAAGTCCGGGTTTAGAGTGTGAACTAGTGGCAGATTTGTAAATATGTTAGACGAAAAAGACATTCTTGTATGCGTTCACACTAGGAATATTCTCTGAGGCTGAGGGTGTTTTCGGTATGTAAAAGTCCCTTCGTCTCCTTATAAAAGGGGGCGCGAGGGCACGTGTAAACGGATTCAGACTTTTTGGAACTTGTGCTACTTGCAGAAGGAATCACGGTCTCTTTGCGCTCTCACTCTGTACTTGAACGTGCTTAGAACTCTCTCCTGTGTTAGGGTTGTCATCCGATTTTTTCGGGTAGCCCCCCAACAGCGCTTCATTCTTTCAGCGCCGATGACTGTCTAGAAGAAGAGGCCTCTCCGACCTTGCCTTGTTAGCTTTATCCATGTAATCTTGGTGAGATTGGTGCTTAGCACAGCCTGTTCATTTGGCTGGTGGCTGATGGCTGGTGCTGATTTGTTCTGAAAGAAAAGTACTGCTGGCTGTTGCTGGTGGCTGGTTTGTTCTGAGAGAAAAATACTACTGGCTGGTGGCTGATAAGCCGAACGAACAGGCTGCACGGCACACACTTGGTGAGCTGCAGTAACTAATTCAGCTCCATGGACTATGGATGCTCTCTCCCATACCCTCTTGTGCCACCTGCACTTTGGGGTTGTTTGTCTGGACTAGGTAATAGCCCGGCTTAACACCATAACTAAGGGCATATTTGGTTCGCCGCCACACTTTGCTGTTGTACAGTGCTTCACGCCACAGCTTTTCCTGCCACACTCTGTGATGTACGGTGTGACGTACTACCGGCGCAAGCAAGGAGGCGTAGGACACAGGGATTAGTTAGGGATAAAGATATTTAGATTTTTTGGTTTGTTAGCTTGAGAATTGAGTTTGTTAGGAGTTTGTTAGCTACAGGATTGCCTCCGGCACCATATAAGCCGAGGGGGCAGTAGAGTTAGGGATAAGCTGTGATTGATCTGGAACCTGCCTCGAGCCCTGCCTCCTTGGTGCACCGTCGAGCATCGCCATTGCTCCGCCGCGCCGCCGAGGTCTAGGACCGAGGCCTGTCACCAGTTTTGAATACAATCTCCGCAGCGACCCTTCCACCAATCACCCTCCGCCCTTAGCACGTGGCAACTTGGTATCAGTTCAGCCAGGAATCGTGCCCATGGGAAGCTCCGGCGAGATGAAGACTGCACTGGACAAGCTCGTCGCCAAAATCGACGAGATGAAGGTGTCCCTGGATAGGCTGGCCCCTCTTGCCCCTGTCGCCGCGGATCTCGCCAAGATCCCGAGCAAGGTGGTGACGCTGCAGTCGTCCGCGTACGAGACCGCGGAGCAAGTACAGGCCCTGAACCTCGTGTTGTACCGGGTGGAGAACTCCCAGCGTGAGGGAAAAGTCGTCCTGATCGACGACAACGACTCCACGGCTCACTTCCCCGGCGAGAAACCCAAGCAGGGGGTCAAGCCCAGCCAGAAACAGTCGTTCCAACCGCCGCCTAAAGATCGGACCGCCGGGCCGCCGCCTCATCGTGGCCGGGGATCCTACGACGAAGACGAGGATGCACACGACAGCCGCTTCCACCCGCGAGTGCGCCTCGAGTTCCCGACGTTCGACGACAAGGAAGATCCACTCACGTGGTTAAACCGCTGCGAGACATTCTTCCGCGGCCAGGGAACACCGGAGCGCCGCCGGTTTTGGTACGCCGCCATGCACCTCACCGGCGCGGCCCAACTCTGGTACGCCCGTCTGGAGCTCACATCCGGGACACCGTCATGGTGCCACTTCGCGCATGTTAACACCAAAATTTGGTAAGGAGTCTGACCTGTGGGTCCAGCTCGGTGAAGAGTCCGTATAGCGGAAGGAAGGTTTTTTTCTCAGATGTATTCGGCAAAGAGATCTGCGGTCGGCTATCTGCTTCCGTTCGGCGAAGGAACAGTTGAGCTGATTTTGCGGGATCAGATGGTGACGTGGCTCAAGCAGGAAGGACGAATGGATGGATAGGTGATCAAGCTTAGAGATAAGTTAGGCAACGAATCCATTCGAGGTTGTACTTGGCAGGGTATAAATATGAGCCCTGAATGTATGTAATACACACAATCATTCTTCAATACAAACCGGCCTTACGCCAAACCCTAGAGTCCATTTGTCGTGTCGTCAAGTTCTTCGAGAGGGTTCATCGATCCGTCGACCTCCGTGAGTACCGGCAACCTTGTATCATATCTAGTATCATGCGGTGGATTTAGATCTGATGCAAGTAGTCTTGTTACCATGCTTCGTGTCATGCGGTAGATTCAAGCTTGGTTCAAGAAGGTTTCTTGTTAGGTCATGAGTCATGCGGTAGGCTAAGATCTGGCTTGAAACTAGTTATCGGCTCTATTGGATTTTGGCAAGATCCAATAGATTCATTAAGTTACCCCGTGTTGCTTTGAGTTTTTGCTTTACGTTTAAATTCATGTAACACCTTTTGCCCAATCTAGATGGGTTTGGATCGGCTTGTTTACCTTTTGGTGATCCTTATGCGAGTCAAGTTCGTGCTTTTGGTTATTTCACCATGTGGATCACGTGCTTTTCGGATAGCCGAAACTGAATCGATCTAGGTTGTTGCGTGTTGCGGGTTCAAGCTTGCCAACGTTTGCATAAATCTTGAAAGAACTGAGTATCACGCGGTAGATGCAGGTTTTTGGGTTGCTTTGGAGCTAGTCATCCGGTGGATTAGATTTCCAATCAATCTGATAGATTTTTTTTACTTGGTAATGTTCGTTCCTTCTTCATGGACCCTGAATCGGCTGTTCAGCCGTATTCGGTTATGTTTCTCATAATGTAGAACACGTGCGTAATTCATGCTTTAAATAATGTATGCTTTTAGCTTTCCATATTTAGATTGTATCATGCGGTGGATAGATATATTTGTGGAAAGTGGTACGATACCCATGCAAGTTGTATCATGCGGTGGATAGATTTGTTTGGCATCGTGCTTGACGGATTTTAAAGTACCTAGACATGCGGTAGACTAGTGCTTTGGATCTATGCATGCTTGCTTACTACATGTTCATTTTCGTGCTTTACTTTATTTATTTATTTAATGATTTATCACCCTTGGGATCGGTCGTGACTTCACGCACGTGCATCCTTGCCCAAATAAGGACCGGTCGCCAATATGCTTACGTCATCCATTCGGCTATGTCACCTTTTCCTTCTTTAAGCTCCCGAATGGTGTCAGTTTGCTGGCAGATAGCTATTCTATAGCTATATGTCGTTTTATCTGGCTTTGTGGCCGTAAATATGGAACTGTCTGGTACCACCCGGCAAGTTCCAAGCTTTGGTATCTAACTGCTTTGTCTTTTGTTAATTTTCAGGAAAAATTGACTGGCACGTCTCGTGATTCTTTGCGCGTGTAAAGCCAGCTTGTTCGGCTTGCTGTGTGTTTGGCGCTAGGTGCACATTTTGCGTCAACACACTTTTTGGCACGCCCAGTGGGACACAGCCGAAACGATCAAGATGCCTGAAATCGCGGACATAATGGATGTCAACATTGAAGACCTCTCTCCTGAGCAGCGGCAGCAGCTCCAGGACGCCGTGGATCAGTTCCAGCAGAAGTGTCTGCTGTCCTTTAAGAAGAACATAAGTGGCGTACCCTACCTGAAGAATGACATGCCCAGGGTATTGTTGCCAGGGGAGAGCGACGCCACGACCATGCAAGAGAGAGAGGAGTGCCTGCAAGCGTTCCGGGATTCTGCGGATCACGTTTTGAGCAAGCACCACAAGGCTTTCCTTGGGGCGTTCCAGCAAATGATGGTGGCTGTATTTGGCCCAGGCATGGAGCAGGCATTCAGTAAAGCACCCATCCAAGGGGACACCGTGGAATTGGGCGAGTCAAGCTCTCAACCACCATTACGGAGCCAGCCGGTCCAGCCTCCTCCTCAGACTGCAGGGAGTCAAGCTTTCCATCCTCCTCCACAAGGCGCGGGAGGTCAGCCATCTCAACCACCGCTGCAGGCAGCAGGAGGACGACCAGTTCAGCCACCGCCACAGGGCAGCACGGGTCAGCCTGTGCAACAGCCGAACCCGTACCAACCAACGTACGGGGACTTGGCATTCAGCTCGCCTGGGGCCCCGCTTGCTTCCGGCCACAGGATTGCTCCAGCGAGCAACTGGCTACAGAGGAATCTCTACGGCGGAGGCTATCACGAAGTGGGGAACTACGGTGCCATAGACGCTTTCCCACATCCGGGTTACGCGCCAGCCGCAGGCACACAGGAGGACGACGCCCTGGCACAGAAGATGGCCGAGTTGATGCAGAATCAGTTCGGCCTCAAGCCAAAGATGCATGGACCTGCCTACAAGCCGCCGTTCCCAGAGTGGTACTTCAACGTTCTCCTTCCGCCAAGAGTGAAACCTCCTACGGAGTTCACGAAGTTTTCGGGGCAGGATGACACCAGCACGGTGGAGCACATTGCCCGTTACCTGATGCAGCTCGGAGAATGCTCAGCTGAGGAGGCGTTCAGGGCCAGATACTTCCCCGCGTCACTAACGGGCCCGGCGTTCCAGTGGTTCTCGTCCTTGCCCCCTGAGTCAGTTAGCAGATGGAAGGACCTGGAACGAAAATTCCACGCCCATTATTTCAGCGGCAGCTCAGAGAAGAAGTTGATCGACCTTGCCACCCTGAAGCAGAGACACAGCGAGACGCCATTGGAATTTCTCAGGAGATTCAGGGAGGTTAAAGGCATGTGCTTCTCGCTCAACTTGCCGGATGACCAGTTGGTCGACATGGCCGTCGCCGGATGCCGCCGCCGTACGTGAGAAGTGTTCGGCATGGAGTTTGAAAACCTGGGCCAGCTGTCTCAAAAGCTATCGTTGATGAGTAACCAGGCGTACGACTTCAAGAAGGATGCCAGGTTTGGCAAGCAGCATGACGTGGCGGACATCTACAACCAGTTCTTGGACAAGGCCGACTTCACAGAGGATTCTGATGATGAACTGGATGTGGCCGCAGCAGAAATTATGTGGGGAAAGGAACCATTAACGATGAATCAGCGCTGGGTTAAGCAGACCAAGGACACCTACGACTTCGACATCACGAACGCTGACAAGTTGTTTGAGCTCTTGGTAAAGGAAGGCCGAATCAGGTTGCCTGAAGGGCATTCCATGCTTCGGCCCGATGGAGTCAAGGGGAAACGTTACTGTGGCTTCCACGACAGGGACTCGCACTCCATCAACGACTGCAGGGTCTTCAGGATGAGGATCCAGAAAGCCATCCAGGAGGGGCACCTCAAATTTGACAACAAGATGAAGCTGGATGGCCACCCCTTCCCTCAGAACATGGTGGGCTTCTCCGTCAACATGGTGACGATTGAGGAGAAGGGCAAGGTCAAGGTCTTGACCTCAGCCAGGGCTAGGCAGGATGGAACCGTGGACCCGGAGCATCAAGTAACTTTGGAACAGGTACATGGTGAAGCCCCCCGCATTCTCAGGAGTCACATCGAAATCGGGGAGTCATCCAAAGCCAAGCCCAGAGGGTGACCACGCGCATCCTCCTCAACAAGTGGCAACGCCAGTTAGAAAAAGAGTGCTACCAGAAGCGAAGATACAAGGAGGAGAGGCGCAGAGCCGAAGAAGAGGCGCACAGAAGGGACCTGGAGCAATACACGCGCGAGCAGGAGCGCGCGCACTGGGGATGTGCATTCTTCAGGCATTGTTGGAACGAGGGTTTGAAGCTGCCCACGCTGAGAAACTGCCCTGAGTGCGTTGGGGGTATGTTGAGTACGGGCGAGAGAGCGCCAATCGCCGATCCGTCCATGAGAGAATTGGAAGGATCCATCCTAACGGGGATCGGCGCCAAAAAATTGAAATCATTGATCATCCCAGAAAAAGGCAAGCTGATTTAAGGTGGGCCGATCAAGAGGAGGATGAGGACGAGTACATCCGGCAAAAGGGGGCAATGGTGCCCTCCCGCCTAAGGAGAAGTCGAAGAGACGGGTTCAACGCTTGAGGAACCGTGAACCGAGGGGCAGATCGGGGTCCAAACAAGGCGCGGTGTGGCGTCCAAAGGATCAACTTCGAAGGGTCCAAGCGTTCGGCACCAACATGCATGGTATATTTTCTCGCCGAATGAGTTTATGGCTCCCGCCGATCGGGTTGTGCGAGAAGAGGCGTCCCCGGATGATGAGCAGATCGAGGGGATGATGGGCGCACCGGTGCTAGCCAAGCAGGCTATCTTCGACAAACCGGCCAAAAATCGACACATGAGGCCGCTGTACTTGAGGGGATATGTCAATGGCAAGCCATTGACCAAGATGTTTGTCGACGGTGGAGCGGCAGTCAACGTAATGCCGTACACCACCTTCAAGAAACTTGGCATGGGCCCTAGCGATCTGACGCCTACAAGCATAATACTGAATGATTTCGCTGGGAATCCTTCAGACACCAAGGGATGCGCTCACGTGGATCTGATGATCGGGTCCAAGACACTGCTCACAACCTTCTTTGTTATCGAAGGTAAAGGAGCCTACGGCTCATCGCTTGGACGGGACCGGATTCATGCCAATTCGCCGCATCCCATCCACCATGCATCGGTAGCTTATCCGAAGGGTGGATGATGATATTGAGGTCGTCCAAGCGGATGACTCCGTGAGCGTTGCGAACATGGAACCCGCCTTTCTGGGAATACCAAGGCATTGATTGTTTCTCAGGGAAAGACTGGGGAGAAGGTCCTATTGAACCGTCGGCGGTGATCACTGTACCGATTCAAGCAGTCGGCTCTTATAGTAATTTTTAATGGAGAACCCTGTCGATGGCACTGATGGCAAGTTGGGGCGAGGATTTATGTCGGCTGATAAGTTGGAAGAAGTTGACATTGGAGGCGGTGATAAGCCAAGGCCGACGTTCATCAGCGCAGACTTGCAGCCAGGCTTCAGGGAGGAATTAATCAAGCTGCTCAAGGAATACAAAGATTGCTTCGCCTGGGATTATTCGGAGATGCCTGGACTGGATCGTTCTATCGTTGAGCATCGGTTGCCAATCAAATCTGTTTTCAAGACGTACAAGCAACCACCCCGAAAAATCTACAAGGATGAGGTATTGGCCGATGTGAAGAAAGAAGTTGAAAGATTACTTGATGCAAACTTCGTTCGGCCATGCAGATATGCGGAGTGGATTTCTAACATTGTCCTTATTTACAAGAAGAATGGAAAGATGAGGGTCTGCATAGATTTCAGGGACCTGAACAGAGCTACTCCGATGGATGGTTACCCCATGCCCATTGCCGATTTGTTGATTGACGCCGCGGCTGGACACAAGGTGATAAGTTTCATGGATGGCAATGCGGGATACAACCAAATATTCATGGCAATAGAGGATATATCAAAGACGGCCTTCAGGTGTCCTGGTCATATAGGCCTGTTTGAATGGATAGTCATGACATTTGGGTTAAAAAATGCCGGTGCAACTTATCAGCGAGCCATGAATTACATTTTTCACGAGTTGATCGGCAAAGTTGTGGAAATCTACATTGATGACGTCGTGATCAAGTCCCTGAGTCATGACACACATTTGGAAGACATGAAAAGGACCTTGGAGTGCACCCGAAAACATGGTTTAAAGATGAATCCAAACAAGTGCGCTTTTGGGGTATCAGCTGGAGAGTTCTTGGGATTTTTGGTCCATAAAGGGGGAATTGAAGTTGGCAAGAAGAGCATTAAGGCCATCGATGAAGTTGTTCCTCCAACTAATCTCAAGGAGTTGCAATCACTGCTCGGCAAAATTAATTTCGTAAGGAGATTCATCTCGAATTTGTCACAGAAAGTTTTGCCATTCTCTCCATTGCTGAAGCTAAAGAAAGATCAGAAGTTCACGTGGGGCGACGAACAACAAAAGGCTTTCGACGAGATCAAGCAATACATGAAGGAGCCACCAGTGCTGGTCCCTCCTCAGCTGGAGAAGCCTTTCAAGTTGTACGTGGCGGCGGATACCCAAACCATTGGATTGGCCCTCATTCAAGAATTCGAAGGGAAGGAACGGGTAGTAGCATATCTTAGCCGAAAATTACTTGATCCTGAGACCAGGTATTCGGCTGTAGAGAAGCTGTGTCTGTGCGTATACTACTCGTGTACAAAGTTTCGGCACTACTTGTTGAATGCCGAATGCACTGTGTATTCCAAGTTTGATGTAATAAAACATATGTTATGTATGCCGATTTTGAATGGCAGGATTGGCAAATGGATTTTGGCTTTATCAGAATTTGAGTTGAAGTTCGAATCGGCAAAAGCTATCAAAGGTCAGATCATTGCCGATTTTATAACTGAACATCGCGATCCGTTAATTGATTTGCTTGAAATTACCCCTTGGGCTTTATTTTTTGATGGATCATCATGTGGTAAAGGTGGGGGAGTAGGGATCATACTAATTTCGCCTAGGGGTGAGATGTTTGAATTTGCCATCCCTATACAGCCCACTGTCACAAATAATCAGACTGAATACGAAGCATTACTTCGAGGGCTTCAATATTTGAGAGAAGCCGGGGCCGTTTCAGTTGAGGTTTATGGAGATTCGGAGCTGGTGATCAAGCAATTGAACGGCCAATACGAATGCAAAAGCGAAGCACTGAGGAGTTACTACGAAGAATGCAGGGAAATCTTGAAGAGCTTTCCGGTGGTAACTCTACAGCATATTCCTAGAGAGCATAATGAAGAAGCAAACAGGTTGGCTTAGAGCGCCTCGGGTTACAAAGAGAACCAAGACGCGTTTGCTGCAGATGTGTGTGCACTAGGGACGGATCTGGCGGAAGATGATTGGAGGAAAGAAATCGTCGACTATTTGAAGGATCCATCCCGAAAGGTCTCTAGGAAGCTCAGGTACAAGGCCATAAAATTCGTTCTTCTGGATGACAATTTGTTTTACAAATCATTAGACGGGGTCTTTCGTTACGATGCCTGGGTCCAGAAGAAGCGAAGAAGATGATGAGTGAAGTGCATGATGGGATATGCGGAGCACACCAATCGGCCTACCGCATGAAATGGGTTGTCAGGCAGGCTGGATGCTTTTGGCCGACGATATTAGAGGATTGCTTTGAATATTACAAAGGATGTCAGGATTGCCAAAGGTTTGCAAATATTCAAAGGGTCCCCGCATTAGCATTGAATCCCATCATCAAACCATGGCCATTCAGGGGCTGGGGTATAGACTTGATTGGCCAGATCAATCCACCATCTAGCAAGGGGCATAAGTTTGTGCTTTTGGCTACGGACTATTTTACTAAATGGGTTGAGGCGATCCCACTGAAGAAGGTGACGTCGGAAAATATGGTTGAATTTGTCAAGGAGCACATCATCTATCGATTTGGAATCCCTCAGACCATCACAACTGATCAAGGGGCTCAATTCGTGTTCCTGGAGTTTAGAGAATTTGCCGAAAGCATGGGAATCAAATTGTTTAACTCTTCTCTTTATTATGCCCAGGCTAATGGTCAAGCAGAGGCTTCTAATAAGATCATGATCAAGCTAATACAGAAGAAGATCGATCAGAAGCCAAGGAGATGGCATTCAGTACTCAGTGAAGCATTATGGGCTTACCGAATGGCCCCTCATGGAGCTACAAAGACCTCTCCTTATGAATTGGTTTATGGACACCATGCGGTTCTACCTTGGGAAATGCAATCAGATTCAAGGAGGGTTGTGTTACAGAAAGATTTGAGCTCCAAAGATTACAGTGGCCTAATGATGGATGAGCTAGAGGATTTACACATGATCCGTCTTAGGGCCCTGGAAAACATTGAGAAGAACAAACTGCGGGTTGCCAAGTACTATAACAAGAAGGTAAAAGTAAGGCAATTTGCAGAAGGCGATTTGGTTTGGAAAGCGCTATTGCCGATTGGAACTAAATATAGCGAATTCGGCAAATGGTCCCCTAATTGGGAAGGACCCTTTCGCGTGGTCAGATGCGTCCCTGGTAACGCATACATATTGAGAACTTTACTAGGAGAAGAATTTTCCGCTGTAATAAATGGAAGATATTTGAAGAAATATTATCCTAGTGTTGAAATTGATCGATGATCACCAGCAGTGGGATTACAAGCATCTGACACAAGAGATAGCCGGCGCTCAAGAGCGAGGCCGCCTTCAGAACAAATACACAAACAGGAGAAATGGCCAGTGCCTAGATGCATTGCCCTTAGCACCAAGCTACTTTACAACTGCCTCTTGCAGGTTTACATCCAACGACCCTGGTGACCTAGACTACTAGGAGGTGGGAAGCAGAAGGCGTGGAGGAAGAAGCGAAAGTGTGATTCAATCTTTTCTTTGCTTCTTCATCTGCTCCCTCTTCAGTTGCTCCAAGACCACCGTGATGGCAACTTGGAACGCATGGGGGCGACCATGGTTTGCGGCCTCCACCAAGCTATCCCAAGCCGCTTTCAGGTTGTTGTACCTGTCAGAGACATCTGAAAGAGAGGTATGGGTGTTAAGGGGAAGAAATCCAGATGTGGGCACGAAGTCAAGAAGAAGTCAGAAACATTTACCCCCTACTAGTGCCTCCAGAGCCATGCGACGCTCGCGTTCGGCCTGGCAACGAGCAGTGATGTCCCTGAGACCGTGCTCCAGGTGCCGAACGCGGCGGCGCAGTTGATGGCTGGTCCTCTGCTCAGGCGTGGCGTCCTCTGCTTCGAGGGAGGAATCGGAGGAGATGTACTCAGGCACATCTTCGATCCCGATGATTTCTTCAGGAAGCAAATCAAGACTGAAAGGGGAAAGAAGAGAAGGTAAAGTGCAAGATCATGTGGGAGACAGGAAGTAAATCAAGGGAAAACTCACCTTCGGATCGTGCGTTTCTTTGGAGGGCTGCTCTCCTGGGGTTGCTTGCCCTTCTCCATGGCCTTGGGGTTTTTCCTCACGGGAGACGGGGAGAGGAAATGAGAAGTGATGGATGAGTGTGCGAGTGGATTTGCAGGGCATCCCGGCAGGCTATTTTATTGACCGAAGGGGTGCATTGGGAGTGATGACTGGCCAGCGTACACTGTTGGAATACCAAGCGGCAGGGTTTTCTCCCCAAGTGCGAAGGGTTTTCGCTTGAACAGTGCTTATGGATTGCCAATTTGGGGATCTTTTGTGGATTTTGCACCAAGGGGCATCTGTTCTCACGCGTTCGGCTCAAGGCAGTTCCCGGATACGTCTAAGGAGAAACAAGATTCACGGAAGCAAATGTAAAGAAATCATCGCAGTGCAAGCACAGAATTCAAAAGTTCTTATTTATTGCCGATGATCAAACATCCCTAATACAATCTAGTCGAAAAGCCTGTTCAGCACAGATTGGGGATGAGTGATTTCGGCAATGGCGTCGCCGTGGCCATCGAGGCGCTCCAGAATGAGCTCAATCTCATCAATGTCCTCTGGCGCGCCGCCCCGGAAGCCGCGCGGTCTGGTGGAGTAGTCGACGTCCGTGTGCGTCGCCATGGCAGCTAGGCCCAAGGTGGTGCCCAAACGAACGCCATGGGTGGCTACCTCATCGACGCGGTGCTCCACCACAGCAAGGCGCTCCGCCGGTGTGTCACCGCGGGCGTTCACCTTGTCGGCCAGCTGCTCCACCAACGTCTTCAGCTGGTTGAGCTCGGCACCGCGGGCTGCAAGGTACAAGAAGAAAGGGGATTAGCATCAAAAGCAGGGTTGGATCAAGGATTGATTTCAGAGTTGTACCGTCGATGGTTTCCAGCAGCTGCTTGCGCTGGTCCTCCCACTCCAGCTCGGCTATGCCCGCCTTTTTGGAGACGTCCTCCAGCTTGCGCTGGGCCGTCTCCAGTTCCGCCTTGAAGCGGAGAGCGTCGAGTTCCCCGTAGGGCACGGGGGAGTGGCCGTCAGACTCCGAGGAGTCGTCCGGAAGAGGTTGATTGGCCGGCGCAAGAGATGGATTCCACTGGATCAGCCTGAGAAAAGGATGATCGTCAAAACAAAAGAAGATCAAAGATGAATCAAAGAAGAGGAATCGACGATCATTGCCTCATGCGCGTATTGGCGCTGCTCCCTTCCGCCTCATCAGAGGCGCGGCGTCGGTTGAGGCGGCGCACCATCTTGCTCTGGGATGTGCACTGTTGGGGAAGAAGAAGAGTTGAGATTGGAGAGCTAAAGGCTTTGTGGAGAGCTAGGGGCACCTACGGTTTCATTTATAGGCCTGGCAAGACAGATCGTGGCTTCAAGTTGTGGCTCTGGATCGTGGCGCATATCCCAAGAAAATCGGAAGGTGGAAAGGTTTCCTTGACCAGGCTGCCGATGGGTCGCTTGGAGTTCTAGGCTGAGTCGTATTCGATTGACTGGCTCGGCTGAGAGGAGTCAAAGTGCCATTCGGGTGTTGGCATTTCTTTGCCAAAAGGGTCGTTCAACATTACGTTTGAAGGAGCGCAGAAGAAAACGGAAATGAAATTGCAAGAAAAGATATTACAAGAGCGACCAATTCGGTTATACATCAATTGAAGCATTTAAATGTTCAAGTATTTGCAATCACACCACGGACATTGGATGTTGCTTGGCGGAAATCGTCCAACCGCTCCTGACAATCTTGCAGGGCGATAGACAAGGTGGTAAGCTCTGCATCGCATTGTTTCATCTCGGCCATAGCCGATTTTGCTTCCCCTTGGGTCTTCTCTATCAATCCAGGGAGCTCGGCTATTTTCCTGGTATCGGCCTCTATCTCAGCTGACAGGCTTCTCAGTTCCGCCTCCAGAGCGGCTTTCCTGGCAATTTTTAAATCACAAGAAGCTTGCAGATTGGCCAATGTATCTTTGTGGCTCTCGGTCTGAGATTGTGCCCCGCTCATGGCTTATTCAACACTGGCTCTCTTCTTTTCAATAGCCGGGCGGGAGCGTACCTTCCTCAAAGCTTGCCTTATGGGCACGTAGTGGATTTCCAGGCCACAGATAGACGCAAGAGAAGCACTGATGTCCTCAGGAAGTTCTTGGCTGATAGACTCGAACATTTCTTCAAAGTGATCGAGATCTTTGAACTGATCTCGAGCATCTTTTTCCAGCCAGTCAAAGATCTCCCTAAGCTTTCAAGCACTTCCTCTGACAGGGTTTGATGCATTTCTTCCATCACCTCGGCAACTGGATTGTTCCCCATCGACAGACTTGATGATGATGGGGCCTGATCCTAAGAAAGCAGTGTTGCCGAGTCAGGAGTGTTGAAAGTAAAGGTAACAGAGTTAAGTGCAAATGAGTACCTCATGTCTGATTTCTTGAGCTGGGGTAGGACTTTGTTCAGGGGTAATCACTAGTGAAGGAGGTGTCCCAAGCAGAGCTGAAGCTTCTATATGAGGAGACGCTGCTGCTGTTGCTAGCAACTCAGAAGCTTCTGGCTGAAGAGGAGAAGGGTTCACCTTTGTTGGAGTTGGTGTCTCTTCATGACTAGTAGGTGATTGGGCCCTTGCAGGACTTGATGGTTCTGGTTGGATTGGGAAACTCATCTCTGGAGAGTTTGGTACTTCTGTTTGAACAGGTGGTGATTGAGTCCCTGATGAAGATGAGATTTCCACTTGAATAGGCAACTCGGCCCTGGGTGGACTTGTTTGTTGAGACACTGGGACGTGCACAAGTTGTTCTTCCATTGTTTCTTCTGCAAGTACCAAATCAAAATAAATGCCAGTGTTCATCCTTGAGAAAGAGGACAATGCAGGTCATACCAGTGGATGGGGCATTGGCAGGTGCTGGAACTGAAGATTGTTGGGTCTGGTCTGAAAATGCACAAGACATGATTTATCAGAAATAGAATAATCTTGTGATCAAGAAAGGAAAAGATTTTTACCTCAACAAGGACTTTCTTGATAGTTCTCCTCCTCTTGGCACTTGGAGGAGCAATCAGAGACAAGCCTTGCCTCCTATCAGCAGCAAAGCTGAACAGACTTGGGTCTGTTGTGGCAAACCTAGCCATTAGCTGAGCCAGAGTTGGGGACCTGAATCCCAGTGCTGAGATCGGGCCTACAGCATTGTAGGTAATATTCCTGGCTCGAGGAGCAGGCACTGTGTTCTGTGGGTAAAAGAAATAAGATCAGAATCATGATTAGAGGAAGAAATGTCTGATCCAAAGGTTAACTATATTACCTCTGAAGTTGGCTGAAAATCAGGCATCAACTCTGCACAGAACAAGTGTACAGGCTCACTGAAGATATGATCATGGAATTCTTGCCACCAGGAGTTGAAGGTGGAGTGAGCTATGGTTGTGGGTACAAAAGGCCAGGTGTAGACAGTGGGACCGCACACATAACGGAAGACTCGCTTATCGTGCATGAGTTCTTTGATTTCCTCCTTGGGCTTGAGGAATTCATGCAGAAACAGCCTTGGTGGCATCTGGCCGCACCCAAGTTGCCGAGCTACTACATTGGGCTGATAATATTCATAAGTGCTATAGGTCAGCCTTCCTCCATTGAATTCAGATGCATGGGCGGATTATGATATTAAGGATCTCTAGAAATCTCCCATCTTGGTGTTCAGTTTCAAAAGAGAATTCACAGGGGAGAGTAAAAGTGTCATTATCCAGATAAGGGAGCCAGAGAGGGTTTTGGAAACCTTTTAAGAATAGCTCCAAAAGCCGGGCCGATGTCCCGCCGAATAAGAACAAGCTTGAAGCGACTTCTCCATAATTCGGCATCCTCTCGGTGGCTTGGGGTTCCCCTTCAGGATGATTGGATGAAGGGAAGAGCCTGGTGTTCAAATCAACACTAACGATCTGGTGCATATGAAGCTGCAGCCACATCTAAACAAACCACCAAGGACCATTGACACATGTTATCCTCTGGCTGGTATACATCTGGGTGACAGTTTGGTGAAGCATATGATACACACTACCCAGGAGGAATTTCCCAAGGGGAAGGCGGTTGCCATTGACCAAGTGAGAAGCCATTGCAATGTGATTCAGGGTAGGCTCATTGGCTTTACCACAGAAGACGAACCTGCATAGCCACATGTTCAGAAATGCCCTGTATTCAATTTCACCAAGGGTATTGTCCTTCATGTGGTTCGAGATGTAGTTCTTGTACCCGCTTCCTGGTTTCACCCCTGTTTGCCGTGAAGAACTTTTGAAATCCCAGGGTTGGACAGATCCTGTAATGTCAAGGCCGGTGATCATGTACATATCGGCCAGAGTTGGAGACATCGGGCCGTGGCCAAAGAGGAAGGCGTTGACACCGTTTGACCAAAAATGGCAGGCTGCTATCAAAAGGTCTTCATTTTTGGGGGTCTCGGCCAAAGATAACTCCAGTCACTGAGCAATGCGGAGGGTATCCCAGTTTTGGGTTCTGGCACTCTTATCTGCAAGGATCCTCCAGTACTAATTTTTCCAGCCTGTGATTGGAGGCAAGGGCCAGTTCTTGAAAGCATATTGCCACCGGGGAGGTGGGGACAGAGCCGCTTTGAAAGGGATCCTTTGAGATTCAGCCGCGATGAAATCTCGAGGATCAGAGTTCCCCATAGGACCAAGGTAATAGGATCTTGAATTGGCCTCGGTGCGAATCAAAAGCTCGGTGGAAGGCTCCTGAAGGAAAGCGGAAAAGAAATCTCAGGTAAAATTGAAAACCTAAATGCCGAATGAAGCTTACGAGAGGGGAATTTACCTGAGCAGCTTGGTTTTGAGCCGCCATTGGGGATTTGAGCGTAGAACGAGGGGATCTAGGGTTTGGATCTAGACGAGGATTCCGGCGGATTGCGAAGAAAGAAGAACAGGTGTTGACAGATTCGATTTGAAAATGTTCGTGGCTGGAGTCAATTGCAGAACAAAATCACTTTTATCCCACAATTGAAGGGGCATGTGTTAACACCAAAATTTGGTAAGGAGTCTGACCTGTGGGTCCAGATCGGTGAAGAGTCCGTATAGCTGAAGGAAGGTTTTTTCTCAGATGTATTCGGCAAAGAGATCTGCGGTCGGCTATCTGCTTCCGTTCGGTGAAGGAACAGTTGAGCTGATTTTGCGGGATCGGATGGTGACGTGGCTCAAGCAGAAAGGACGAATGGATGGATAGGCGATCAAGCTTAGAGATAAGTTAGGCAACGAATCCATTCGAGGTTGTACTTGGCAGGGTATAAATATGAGCCCTGAATGTATGTAATACACACAATCATTCTTCAATACAAACCGGCCTTACGCCAAACCCTAGAGTCCATTTGTCGTGTCGTCAAGTTCTTCGAGAGGGTTCATCGATCCGTCGACCTCCGTGAGTGCCGGCAACCTTGTATCATATCTAGTATCATGCGGTGGATTTAGATCTGATGCAAGTAGTCTTGTTACCATGATTCGTGTCATGCGGTAGATTCAAGCTTGGTTCAAGAAGGTTTCTTGTTAGGTCATGAGTCATGCGGTAGGCTAAGATCTGGCTTGAAACTAGTTATCAGCTCTATTGGATTTTGGCAAGATCCAATATATTCATTAAGTTACCCCGTGTTGCTTTGAGTTTTTGCTTTACGTTTAAATTCATGTAACACCTTTTGCCCAATCTAGATGGGTTTGGATCGGCTTGTTTACCTTTTGGTGATCCTTATGCGAGTCAAGTTCGTGCTTTTGGTTATTTCACCATGTGGATCACGTGCTTTTCGGATAGCCGAAACTGAATCGATCTAGGTTGTTACGTGTTGCGGGTTCAAGCTTGCCAACGTTTGCATAAATCTTGAAAGAACTGAGTATCACGCGGTAGATGCAGGTTTTTGGGTTGCTTTGGAGCTAGTCATCCGGTGGATTAGATTTCCAATCAATCTGATAGATTTATTTTACTTGGTAATGTTCGTTCCTTCTTCATGGACCCTGAATCGGCTGTTCAGCCGTATTCGGTTATGTTTCTCATAATGTAGAACACGTGCGTAATTCATGCTTTAAATAATGTATATGCTTTTAGCTTTCCATATTTAGATTGTATCATGCGGTGGATAGATATATTTGTGGAAAGTGGTACGATACCCATGCAAGTTGTATCATGCGGTGGATAGATTTGTTTGGCATCGTGCTTGACGGATTTTAAAGTACCTAGACATGCGGTAGACTAGTGCTTTGGATCTATGCATGCTTGTTTACTACATGTTCATTTTCGTGCTTTACTTTATTTATTTATTTAATGATTGATCACCCTTGGGATCGGTCGTGACTTCACGCACGTGCATCCTTGCCCAAATAAGGACCGGTCGCCAATATGCTTACGTCATCCATTCGGCTATGTCATCTTTTCCTTCTTTAAGCTCCCGAATGGTGTCAGTTTGCTGGCAGATAGCTATTCTATAGCTATATGTCGTTTTATCTGGCTTTGTGGCCGTAAATATGGAACTGTCTGGTACCACCCGGAAGTTCCCAGCCTTTGTATTTAACTCGCTTTGTCTTTTGTTAATTTTCAGGAAAAATTGACTGGCACGTCTCGTGATTCTTTGCGCGTGTAAAGCCAGCTTGTTCGGCTTGTTGTGTGTTTGGCGCTAGGTGCACATTTCGCGTCAACAGCGCAGCTGGTGCAACAGCGTTTCGGGCCCCCCATCACCGACAGCCCGATCGGCGAGCTCATGCTACTTCGACGTACAGGCACCGTCGACGACTACACCGACCAGTTTCTGGCCTTGGCCTGCCGCGACGCCGATCTCTCCGAGCAGCAGTTGATCCAAATCTACACTACGGGCCTGGTCAACCCCCTGAAGACGGACATCGCCCTACGCCGCCCAGCGAGCCTCGACGAAGCCATAATGCTGGCGCGCGCATACGAACAGCGTCTCTAGCTGTCTGCAATGGACCAGGTCCACACCAAGGGTGGCCGCACGGGCCAACTACCGTCCTACTGCAATGCTCCATCCAAGGGGGCGTTCGCATCGACGGCGACATCCAGCACGGCGTCTGCACCACAGGGACCCGCCAAGGCCGCTGCCCTGTCTCCCGCCTTGCCTCGCCGGCGGCTGTCGTCAGCGGAGATGGCCCAGTGACGAGCGGACGGACTTTGCTACAACTGTGATGAAAAGTTCGTCCTGGGACATCGTTGCAAGAGGCTCTTCACCATTGAAGTCAGCGACGACGATGCAGAGATCAACGAGGCGATCGAGTGTGCAGCCCTCAATGCCTGCGACGCACCGGGCATCTCCCTACACGTCGTCACGGGTCTGCGCGCACGCGGCTTCCACACGATGAAGGTGTACGTCTCCATTGGGGACGCGGTCGCCGTCGTGCTGCTGGACTCGGGGTCGTCACACAATTTCATCGACATCGACATGGCCAGGCGGGCGGGAGTCCAGCTGCAGGCGCGCACCGGGCTATCGGTGGCAGTCGCAAACGGGGATCCGCTCGCCTGCCCAGGCAAGGCGCCGGCGCATGCGATCTACATAGGCGGCGAACCGTTCGTCGTCGATCTCTACGCGCTGCCGCTCGGGGACTATGACATGGTGCTGGGCGTCCAATGGCTTGGCACGCTGGGCCCCGTCCTGTGGGATTTCGCGAGCCAGACCATTGCATTCGAGCGCGAGGGCCGGCGGGTGCTGTGGCGCGGGGTCGACACCACGACAGGGCCGACCCTGGCAGCGCTCTCAGGTGGCGGCGGGGACCTGCTGGACGCGCTGTTGGCAGAGTTTGCGTCCATCTTCGTCGAGCCTCAGGGTCTGCCACCTCGCCGGCAACTCTGCCACCACATCTGGCTCAAGCCAGGGACAGGGGCCGTGGCTGTTCACCCCTACCGCTACGCGCATGCGCAAAAGGACAAGCTTGAATGCCAGTGTGATGAGATGTTATGCACCGGCGTCATCAGGCCCAATTCATCGGAATTCTCGTCGCCGACTCTACTGATTCGCAAGGCAGATGGAACGTGGAGGTTCTGCGTTGATTACCGTGCGCTGAACGACGTGACCATCAAAGACAAGTTTTCCATTCCGGTCGTCGAGGAACTACTGGATGAGCTGTGGGGTGCACGGTTCTTCACTGAACTCGATCTACGGTCCGGCTATCACCAGGTGCTGATGTTCGACAACGATGTTCACAAGATAGTGTTCCGGACGCATCAGGGACTCTTTGAATTCCTGGTCATGCCGTTCGGACTCACCAATGCGCCGACAACGTTCCAAGCTCTGATGAATCATGTGCTGCTGCCGTTCCTTCGTCGATTCGCTCTTGTGTTTTTTGATGACATACTTATCTACAGCTCATCATGGATAGAGCACCTTCGCCATGTCCGCACAGTTTTTCGCACATTGCAGGATCATCAGTTGTTCCTGAAGCACTCCAAGTGTGCGTTCGGCCAGCGCTCGATGTCGTACTTGGGCCATGTCATTTCGGAGGAGGGGGTGGCCATGGATCGACAAAAGGTTCAGGTAGTGCTGGAGTGGCCACTACTCAAGTCACCGCGCGCCGTCAGGGGCTTCCTCGGGCTGGCGGGGTACTATCGTCGCTTCATCCGCGATTTTGGCACCACCGCAGCTCCGCTCACGGCCCTTCTGCGGAAGGAGGGCTTCACATGGAATGAGGACGCCGAGCGTGCGTTCCGCGCTCTCCAGCGCGCGCTTACGACGGCCCCAGTGCTCCAGCTGCCAGCGTTCGACCGAGACTTCATTGTGGAATGCGACGCATCTGGTTCGGGATTCGGGGCGCTGCTGCATCAAGGGGCTGGCCCGATCGCATTCTTCAGCAAGATGATTGCACCCAGACACGCTAACCTGGCTACCTACGAACGCGAGTTGATTGGCCTCGTTCAAGCCGTCAGGCACTGGCGGCCGTATCTGTGGGGGCGCTGGTTCATGGTACGCACGGACCACCAAAGCTTGCGATTCATCCTCGACCAGCGCCTGACGACTATACCCTAGCACCAGTGGGCTAGTAAGCTTCTCGGTTTCGACTTTGTGGTGGAGTACAAGCCCGGCGGCATGAATGTCGTCGCGGACGCGCTGTCGAGACGTGATGAGGGTGCTGGGGAGCTGGCGGCGCTGTCGCCCCCCCAGTTTTCCCTGTTCGACGACCTGCGGCAGGAGATCAACAGTGACACGACCCTCTCTTCGCTGCGGGACGAAATCCGTGGCGGCATCAAGTCTGAACAGTGGTCGGTAAAGGATGGCCTCATGCTCTTCAAGGGTCGGGTCTACGTGGCGGGTTCCTCAGCAGCTCGGCAGTCGATTTTGGAGCTAGCGCACGGCACGGGACATGAAGGAGTGCACTAGACGTTGCACCGGTTGCGGGCAGCCTTTCACCTTCCTAATGACCGGATGGTGGTACAGGAGTTCGTGCGGGCCTGTTCGGTGTGTCAGCACAACAAGGGGGAGCAATTGCAGCCAGGGGGTTTGCTTCAGCCGCTGGGCGTGCCAACGGCAGTTTGGTCTGACATTGCCATGGACTTCATCGAGGCGTTGCCTAAGGTGAACGGAAAGACTGTCGTGTTGACGGTGGTGGACAGGTTTTCCAAAGCTGCTCACTTCATTCCTTTGAGTCATCCGTACACCACGCCGATGGTGGCGCGTGCTTTCTTTGCGGAGATCGTTCGCCTCCATGGGATGCCGGAGACTATTGTCAGTGATCATGATCCAGTCTTCACGAGTGAGTTTTGGCGGGAGCTTTTCCGTCTGGCAGGTGTGAAGCTTCAGATGACAACAACTTTTCATCCACAAGGGGACGGGCAGTCTGAAGCCACTAACAAAATTATCTCCATGTATTTGCGGTGCTTGACCGGAGATCGGCCCCGGCATTGGTTGGAGTGGCTGCCTTGGGCCGAGTTTTGCTATAATTCGTCGTATCAGCAGTCTATCCGCACGTCTCCATTTGAGCTCGTTTATGGCCGCGCACCGCCATCTATTCGCTCCTACGCTTCAGGGGAGGCGCGCTTGCCGGCAGTGGAAAAAGCTATGAGGGAGAGGGATGAGTTCTTGTGTGCAGCCCGGGATCGTTTGGAGCAAGCTCAGCAGTATCAGAAGAAGGCGTATGATCGTCATCATCGTCACCGGGCGTTCACAGCTGGCCAGTGGGTGTGGCTCCATCTGTTGCATCGACCGGTGGCCTGTCTCAATGTGCGGGGCAGGAGCAAGCTGGGGCCTAAGTTCTTCGGGCCGTTTCAGATATTGTAGCGCATTGGCGGCGTTGCCTACCAGTTGGCTCTGCCGGCAGGAGCAAGGATTCATGATGTGTTCCATGTCGGTTTGCTCAAGCCATTCTACGGTGAACCGCCAGTGCAGCCGCCGGCTCTGCCTTTGATTCAACATGGCAGGGTTGTGGTGCAACCAGAACAGGTGCTTCAAAGCCGGGCTGCGCGTGGACGGCGAGAGCTGTTGGTCAAATGGAAGGATGCGCCGGCAGCCGACACAGCGTGGGTGGACCTGGAGGCGTTTCAAGAGCAGTTTCCACAGTTCCAGCTCAAGGACGAGCTGCTTTTCCAGGGAGGGAGAGATGTGATGTACGCTGTGACGTACTACCGGCGCAAGCAAGGAGACGTAGGACACAGGGATTAGTTAGGGATAAAGATATTTATATTTTTGGTTTGTTAGCTTGAGAATTGAGTTTGTTAGGAGTTTGTTAGCTACAGGATTGCCTCCGGCACCGTATAAGCCGAGGGGGGCAGTAGAGTTAGGGATAAGCTGTGATTGATCTGGAACCTGCCTCGAGCCCTGCCTCCTTGGTGCGCCGTCGAGCATCGCCATTGCTCCGCCGCGCCGCCGAGGTCCAGGACCGAGGCCTGTCACCAATTTTGAATACAATCTCCGCAGCAACCCTTCCACCAATCACCCTCCACCCTTAGCACATGACACACTCATTGCACAACAACAAAACCAACCACCAGGAGATGCTCCGTGGTGTGGCTGCTTGTAGCTTGGAGCCAAACATGCCCTAAGTAAACATTATAATAAAAAATATCATACCAGCACAAAAATCAAATAGTTTAAATGGAGGAAACACGAGGTGTCCCTCCCGTCTCGACAAAGGCGGACGGGAGGCGACCACCCATTCTCCAAGCAGTCGCTCACCTTGAGCTCTCCTCCAACTGTCACTGTCATCGTTGACTCTTCAATAAAAATATTTTAAACGTCCTAACTTGCCATAATATTATCATGAATAAGTAATTTCATATTTTATATGAACATGATTATTACTAATATATTATTTCAAATACTATGTAGTTAAAACAAAATTAGGTAGCTTGAAGCACATGTTCATATACAATGTGAGTGCTCATGCATGTAATTTCTTAGCTCCAGTACTATATGAGTCAGTTTGGCGGGTCTTTGCTTCTTTCTTCTAAAAAGGGCTTTGACTCCTTTTGGTGGAGGGACTTCCCTGATGTAGACCGAGCTGTTTATTGGGCAAAAAAGTTTCTCCTGTATTTCTAGAAGAGTGAAATACAGGGTCGGTCCTCTAACTTGTCGAAGTGAGTCATTTAGGTCTCCACACTCCTAAATTGCAGAATCAAGTCATTAAACTGACCTAAATGACACACCTCGACAAGTTAGAGGACCCGCCTTGTAGTTCACTTTTTTTAAAATGAATGTAAGAGGTAAAAATGCAATGTCCTATATACACTATGAGGTGTGAATTATTTTGAAGAGATAATAAATTGAATTTTTAACATTAGTTAATAAGTTGAGTTCATTTAAAATTAAAAGGATTATTGTTTGAAAGGGAAAATTGAAATTTTCACATTATTTTATAAATAGAATTATAGGTTACTAATTAATTTCTCATTTTAATCTTTTTATTCATTTTCCTTTTTTAATCCACCCAACAACCTCCCTTCGTTCTTATCGGCTCCCGATGCCCCCACAAGCGGAGTCTCCACCATCGTCGCCCCCCCAAAATCTTCAATCCAGGCATGAGTCAGCCATCCCTCCTCCCTGATCTCTTCTCTCCCAAGTTGATCTCCTGCACTTGGAGACTCGGGCTCCCTCACTTACACCGCCGCCACCTACGCTCTTGTCCTTTCTCTCCCTGCACTCCTCTGCTCCGCCCCTCTTTGCAGCGCATGAAGCTGGGTTGGGCTCCATCCATGGCTACACCGTCCTATCCACGAATCCATCTCCCAAGCAATGAGGCGAGCAAGACTCCAGGTTCCAAGCCTCCAGCGGATCCGGCAACTGCGGGCTCGAGGCCGGCTCGCGCGCAAGGCGAGCGCGGCGCTCCAGCTGTTTCCGACGACCGCATTTGAAGGCACGGGGAGCATGGTTCTACTGCTACCTCTCCCCGGGGGCGGGGCTCATCAGGTGTCGCTGCCTCTCCCCAGGTGGTCCATGAGTCCGTCACGTGGTGCTCGTGGAGGAGGAGACCCTTGCCGTGGAGCGGTGGTGCAAGGCCGGTGGCGAGCTCCCCCGTCGGGGAGCGGCGACGCGGTTAGTGCGAGGCTGGCGGCTCCCATGTCTCGCGCGCGAGCAACCGCGACTTGACGAGGTCGAGCGCACCGGCGCCCTAGATAGGCATGGCCGGAAGGTGGGCCCAGCGGGCTGGGCCGGCGCCGCCGTTGTCGCTCTCGCCAGCGCCACCGCTCCATCGTCGAGCTTCTTCTTCCTCCGGTGGGAGGGGAGGGGCGGCGCCATCCCGACCAACAGAGCTCCACCCCTTGGCCAACGACCAGATGGGCTAGGTGCGAGGGATTTAAGGTGCGGCTTGACACTGGGCCCACATGTCGGCACCGTTCGCAAGGAGACACCCGTGGTGGCTCTGCCGGCAGAACATGGTTCTGCCCAGTGATGTTGCACTTACGGGCTTTTTAAGGGTAGAGATGACCAGCCACGACGTGGACGTACCGTGGATCAAGCAACATCAGCTGCTCGGGCAATGGATCTCTAATTCGTTGAGGCCTCCTTTGGAACAAAGGAAAAGTGTAGGAATTTTAGAGGATTTGGATCCTATAGAAAATTTTCCTTTAAAGGCCTTTGGAACAAAGGATTGAATTCCTACCAATCCTATGAAATTCCTAAGGATTGCCTTGTTCCATAGGAATTTTGAAGGAAATCTAACAAGAGGTCCAACCTCTTGGAAATTTTCTCTGTAGAAAATCCTATGATTTTCCTATGTTGTATCCAAACATCACAATTAGAAAGTTTCCTACATTTTCATTCCTATTGGATTGCAATTGACAACCAACTCAAATCCTACATATTTCATATTCCTATGTTTTGAGAATCCTTTGTCCCAAAGGAGCCCTGGAAGATGAGAAGCAAGAGAAATCACTATGGGTTCCCAAGACACTACGGATTCGATGATCCTGATGAGCTTCATCAAAGAGTTCAGTTTGGGCCACCCTTGGCATCAAACCCGGAGATCCGACACCTTTAAGCCTTTCTAGTCCAAGGTAGAGAGCAAGGGCTAGAAAGCGGATGGTGCTCACGTTTTGCAAGCGAACCCAGCAGTCAGGGGCGGAGCCAGGAAAAATTTTAGGAGGGCCTGAAAAAATCACCTGCTGCCCCTGGTGGCTGCTGCGATGCTGCCTGCTGCTCATGAGCTCGTGGGCGCCTGACGTCATGGCGCTCAGCGCTCGCGGCTTGCCCTCGGGCTTTGCGCCGCCGCGGCCCACGGCGTACGCCGTGTGGGGCTTCCCCGCCGGCCGACGCCCGCCCCCCCGCCGCTCGTCGGTACCCACCTGGGCACAGAGCTGCGCGTGGGAGACCGGAAGGATGGGGAATTAGCAGGGACCGACTGACCAAAGAGGTGGAGTCGCAGAGACGGCAAGAGATCGGGAGAGTCAGAGAAAGGATTGGGGTTGGGGCGATGGGAGACGGCGTGAGGTTGCGAGGAGGTAGTGATGGGCAACCGACAACCGACGACGGGCAGGAACTAGATAGCTCGTAGTCGGATATGGTTTTTCTTTTGCTGGGCTTTGGAGTTTAGACTTGGAGGAAAATGTTACTAGTTAGCACAATATATAGCACAATATATCAAAGTGCATGAGTAAAAATTTTGAGAAGAAACTCTAAAGGTTCTACGTGCCGGCGAGCCCCGGGGGGGGGGGGGCTCGAGCCCCCCTTGCCCCCTAGCCGCCTCCGTCGATGCCAGCAACACTATCACGCTCGCAATCGTTCCAGGAGAGTTCTTGACTCCATGCTTTCGGTCTATATAGTCTTAGTACTGTGTAATCTTTATATATTAGAAGAGTCTTTGCGATATGTCGAGAGGTTCGTGTTGTCGTTGCGGAAAGTAGTCCCGACACTAACTAGTAAGAGCGCTGAGATCGGTTTCTCGATGGCCGGTGCTAAGCAATACTATGACAAGGGGTTTATCCTGGTTCCGGCCGCGGGCCATACGTCCAGTAGGGGTGCGCTCGTGGCGCTGTATTGCTAGGCACCGTGGTGCTCGTAGAGGGGATCTACAAGCGAGGCGGGAGGTTGAGGCAAAGTTCCAATATCGTAGGTGAAGGCGGAAATGCGTGGGTTGTTGTCTGTCGTTGTTGTTCCCCTGCGGCCAGGGGACCGCCTCCTCCTTTTATAGGCCAAGGGGAGGTGGTTTACAGTCATGCCGCGAGGGTCTAAGTGCTACATGTGGTGGCATGGCGCACAGTGTCGTGGAATTGACAGTTGTCCTGGCGAATCTTGCCTCAGGCGGGCGTCGTGGTGGATCTTGTGCCGGTCCAGGGGCGGTTTCGAGGGTAGTTGCAATGGAGCTCTTGCTTGGTCGCCGTCCGTACGCCGATTCGAGGGCTCGACTGACGTAAGATCGGAGGCCGCACAGAGGCGGGCGTGGCGATGTCCCGTCGACATGGGTCCCCACAGTGATGGGGTAATGCTACAGTGCCCAGGATGGCGGCACAGTGGCGGGGATGGCCGCACAGGGCCGGAGGTGACTGGGGAGACCCGCCTCACCGGCCTTGCGTCGCGACATCGTCCCCGACGGGTGCAGAGTAGGTGGCCGTACCTCTTTCAAGGGTGCCGCCACACTCTTTCGAGGGGGGCGGCGTGGAGGAGGTACGAGAGTGGGCGACACAATGTCATGGAATGACACCGACCTTCCCGCACAGCACCCGCACAACGCCGGGGATGGTCGCACAGTGCAGGTTGGTCGAACAACGCCGGGATATGATTCCCAGGCGGTGTCAGAGGGCCGGCATGGCGGGAATTCGCTTTTGACCCAGGCGCCCATGACATGCCAGAGCATTTAATGCTCCGGTCGGGGGAGCAGGTGCGGTGTCGTGGGTCCGAGGGTCTGGGTCCCTCGAGCGAGGCGGAGACTCGCCCGATGAGGCGTCAAACCCTCGAGCGAGGCGGAGATTCGCCCGAGGGGACGTCAAGCCCTCGAGCGAAGCGGAGATTCCATGGTGCGGCGCCTGACCCTCGAGCGAGACGGAGGTTCGCCCGAGGGGTGCCGAGGCTGGCTGCTTGATGGGTCGTTGAGCTTTTTTGGGCCGTGGGCCCTTCTCTGCTTTGGGCCGCGACTACGCGGGGTGCGATTTGCGGTTTGTAGGTTTGTTTGATCGCTTTTATTATTTTTAGAAAGGGATGTTTCCCCCGTTATTTGGGAACCCTTGTGGCTGTCCCCAACACTTATATAGCTATTTACCTGTCTTGGTGGAACTTGCAAAGAGCTTTCACGAGAACCCTTTTCGAGATATATATATTGTAAATACTTGATAAATTGCTGTCTGATGGTGTATATTTAGTCATGAATCTGGAAGACTTACCTGGCTTGGCTCTCCTAATATATTATTGCTATAAGTTGTAAACGTTGGCGAGCTGCTGACTCGGTTGGTGCGGCAGCTGGTTGTAGCCTCAGAGCCGTGCGTTCGATACTCACTCGGCACATGGTTTCCTTATCGGGGTTTATCTTCGAAAAAATCCTCTTCGCCACTCAAGTCGGGATTTGAGAGTCGTGAGAAAACTTTTTTCTCTTAATGATAACCGTTGGGGCGGTCTTTCTTAGTTTTGTGTAACTGATACTATTCTAGTGAGTATTAAAATTATATTTTCAAATAAATCATTTCAAATGCAAATTGCATTAGACAGTTTCATCGCATACTCGCAAACTAAGAGCAATTCCAAGAGTCTCTTTAAAAATCACTAGCTAAAACTCTGATTTGGCTAATATGTAAAATGAAATAGTTTGATTTGACTAGTATGTAAAATGAAATAGTTAGTAAAAAGTTGATGAAATCCAAATGACTAGCTAAAATCAACTCTCCATATGCTCCACCGCTAGTGGGTCCCGCCTGCCATACTCATGTACGAGGGATATCTAGTGGGACTGGCTAGCCAAAGATGGCTAGCGAAGCCCCCGGTTTAGCTAGCGGAGAATAGAGAGGAAAAGTTTAGCTAGTCTGTTGGATTGAGTTTTTAAACAAATTTTTCATTTTTTAGCTAGTTAAGCCAAGATAACTAGTCTCTTGGAGTTGCTCTAATAGCCTGTTCGTTTGGCTGGTAGCTGATGGTTGGTGCTGGTTTGTTCTGATAGAAAAGTACTGCTGGCTGGTTGCTGATGACTGATTTGTTCTGAGAGGAAAGTACTGCTGGCTGGTGGCTGATAAGCCAAACAAACCGGACGTAATTTTGGACATGTTTTCATGTCTATGAACGAACGACATGTGCTTGAAAGGATATCAGGTTGGCACGATTTAGTCAGTTTCTTAGCACATCTCCATCAAGTATAATAGCAATGGAAGCAAACAACATTTTAAATGAAAATTGATGTTAATCCCCCCAACCCAGCAGCCCACATGGGACTTGTGAGCGCAGATCCTTTGGGTAAGCTTGGCGACGTTGCCCACAACCGCGGATATCCGATCCGACGGCAAGGATACCGTCTTGAAATTCACCCACGGGTGCGGATACGGCTAGGGATGGATTCGGATCGGATACGCACGGATACAAATCCGGATGTCACTATTTACCACATTGTATTTCGAATTCGGATACGAATATTATCGAATACGAATGCAAAACGGATATTTCGAATTCGGATTCGCATTTGAATACTTACTCGATTTATAGCATAGAGTCATAATGAGTATCAATTTCATTCGTCGATGGTTTTATAATTGATCAAATCATGTTACAAGTAGAGCGTAAATTATGATCATTATACATAATAGATACCTTATTGCAATTAACATATTAATTAATTAATTAATTAATTAATATATCACAATAACTATAAAACAACTAATTTTGTAAATATATAAGCATATTTTATTAGTAAAAGTAAGTACATAAATACATTTAAATATAATTTATTTATTTGCTAAATAATGTAATGTTTTTAAATTTACTATAATTAGACACATACAAATTAATTCAATATATAATTATATAATTTAGTAATACTAGATTAGCGTATTTAGTTAGTTGCCATATATATAATTTTTTATAGTTAAAATGGTGTAAATAATTATTTTATTAGCAATATTAAAATTAACATCATTTGTAATTAGTATTTAGTAATGTAAATAAATTTTAAATGGTTCCTATGGGAAGTTTATTTTATGCAGATACGAATAATGTCAGATACGTTGGATTTTTGTCGGATAATTCAGATAATGTGAAATACAGATAATATTGAAAGTCGGATTCGATTACATCCATCTGACATTCATATTAAAAACGAATACAAAAACAAATATCCATATTACTCCCTCCGGTATGGTAAAGGAAGAAGTTTAGGACAGCGACACGGTCTCCAAAGTGCAACTTTCACTTCCTATTTTTACAAAAATAATTATTAAAAACTAACATATGCATACTTTATGAAAGTATTTTACAAGACAAATCTACTCATGTAGTTTTCACATTTCCAAACTCAACAACTTAAAAGTTATTCTTGATTTATATTCCCAATGTTTGACTCAAATTTTGTCCAAAACGTCTTCTTTTATCAAATCGGAGGGAGTAACGTTTTCAGGTGATGTAATTCGGATTTCCACATCATCGGAATGCATCGCTCGATACGACAACTCTCGCCCTCGAGCAGAAAGAAAAAAAAAATCAGTCACGGATATTGCTCGTTACCCGTTAAACATAATGGCCCATCAAAATATTGGGCCCAAGTCCATAAAAAACCCTAGTCACCACCGCGTCAGGCGAGCTGCCCGGCGAGCTCGGAGGCGCCAGGTCGTGACCGTCTCCATCGCCACCGCCATCTCCTGCTCCTCACTCACCCCGACCACAACCTCCTCCTGCACCCCTCTCACCACTCTCTCCAGATCCGGCGCAGCGGCGGCCCGCCTCTTCGGGGCAGCGGCGGCGGAGTTGGACAGAGGTGGCTGGAATCGGAGCTGGGGCGGGAAGACAGCGGCGAATTCGACTCAAACCCTAACCCACTCTCATCGCCGACCCCGCCCATGGATCGCGACCGCTCCTCCCGCCGCTCCCGCGACCAGGACGACGACCGCCACCGCCGCCGCAGCCGCCACGACACCGACGACCACCACAAGCACGGCGGCTTGGATGACGACAGCCGCCGCCGCCACCGCGACAAGGACGGCGGTGGCGACGAGGAGGACCGCCGCAGCCGCAGCCACCGCCACCACCGCGACAAGGACGGCGGTGGCGACGAGGAGGACCGCCGCAGCCACCGCCACCACCGTGACAAAGACGACCGCCGCAGCCACCGCCACCACGACGGCGGGGAAGACGACGACAACCGCCGCCGCCGTGGCCGCCGGTCTGTGTCCTTGTCAGAGTCCCCTCCGCCCTCCGCGAAGCGGGACCGCTCGTCGAGCCGCCCGCGGGAGTCCATCGAGCGCCGCGACTCCGCCGACCGCGAGCCGTCGGCCTCATCACGGAAGCGGAAGGGCCACGAGGGCAGTGGCCGTGGAGAAGAGGCCAACCAAGATGTCGGCAAGCGGGCTAGGGCCTCTGTGGACCCGCCTCTGCCCAAGGAGGAGAGGCCTAGGCGGGAGCGCCGGAGGTTTGAGGATGTCGATGCGAATGGAAAGAATGGTGATGTGAAGAGTAACGGTAGCAAGCAGGAGGGGGAGTTAGCAGTTAATGGAGATTTACAGAGCGGTGCTGCACAAAATGTAAGTGAAGTGCTGCATTCTATTGCTGATTTCTGTTTATTGTGTGTTCATGTTGATTCCTAGAGCTTGGACAACTAAATGCTAATGTATGCTAGTAATTAGTCTTTTAAACTACTCAGTTGTCAAGTGAGTGATGATTAGAGTGCTAGTTTCTGGTTATCAACAACTTGAAGAAACGAATGCATTACATTCAATCATTCTCGAACCATATATTGTTAGTTGATGGGGTATTGCATGATAATCTGCTATTTATTAGAAGAGTATTTTTTTGTAGCAGTTACAACTTAAGGTTATTCATCTCTGCTCAAGAAGTTTATGCCATCTAGATCCAGGTGGGATATTGTTTGGGTTTCATTAGTTTTGAAATTATCTCTGAAGATGAACAGCTACATATTGCTCGATTCGAGTGGCTGTTGTGACTACAATGCCAACTGCTGCATTAGATTCAGTTAGGAGGAAAGCAAGCAAGCAGGCAGCTGTTGTTGGTATATGTTGAGAAGTTGACTTATGGCTAGGTTCTGTGGGAAGGAGCTAGCCAACTGGGTTATGTTTGTTGTTAGGTTCTCACACTAGCCTACCTTCATTTTTTTGTTTGGTTATGATTGTCCTATGTTGATTTTTGTGTAGTTACCTTTTAAAGCATTGAATGTTTTGATTGCCAAGTTGTTTGAGGAAGGCCATAGTGTCGCTGCTGTCTATGTTTGTATAATCTTCCTGTTGACATGCCAAATGCATTTGGTGTTACATGACTATGTCAAGACTGCATTAAAGTGAATTGCTTATGTAGATGTGTTACATTATCTTCTGATACAGTATGATCCATGGGAGCAGTCATTTTCATTCGATGTTGCTGTAGAGCTGCATACCTTCGCTATCAACTATCATACACTTGCACCGTTTTGTTATTACTAGTGTATTGGGTGTGTTTTTTACATTGTCTTTTTTTTTTGAAGTGCAATGTAAGATACAACCGATGCTCCTTTATTTTGCTATTATTTATTTCTATGTTGACTTTGCATCTCTTATTTTTGCAGGCTGGTTCTCAGCAATCGTTCAACGCTGCATCTGCTGTAGTACCATCTTCTGTTCCTGTGTTTTCAAAGGTATCTTCGATTACCACCAACAATGAAAATGAGGGGGTTAGTATTACATCTGATGAGGTTACTGGAAAATCTAGTACAGCTGGAAGTGCAATCTCATCTGCTGGCAAAAGTAATAACCTAACTCTTGATGCTTTAGCCAAAGCTAAAAAAGCTTTGCAACTGAAGAAGGAACTGTCAGAGAAACTAAAGAAACTGCCCATGGTAAGAAATCACAGCTCTTGCTGATCCTTTTGACCCAAATTTTCTTATTGTACCTTTACAAGTGTTCTAACTTTATTTTTCCCTTCTGCACAGCTTAATAATAAACTTGGTACTACTGGTGCTGGTTCACAAATTAAGAAAGAAGATGCAAAAACTTCATTATCAGCTGTAGAAGTGCATCCCCTTCCTAAAGGAGAAGCAAAGTCTACTGGTGCAGTTTCTAGTCTGCCCACAATTAGTGTTTCTGGGACTCCAGCTGCTGCTGGTGCAATTGGTATTTCAGGCCTTGCAAACATTTCCAATCTGGATGCTGTGAAGCGGGCACAAGAGCTTGCTGCTAAGATGGGATTCAGGCAAGATCCACATTTTGCTCCTCTCATCAACTTATTTCCTGGTACATCCACTGAACTTACTGTGCCTCAAAGACCTCCCAAGGCCCCTGTCCTTCGTCTTGATGCTCAGGGTAGGGAAATTGATGAGCAGGGAAATGTTATCAACATGACAAAGCCAGCAAATCTCAGTACTCTTAAGGTAAAATTGAATACAATAAAGCTTAGTATAAATGTTATCCATGATACGTTCAAATGTTGACTGCCACTGTTATCCATGATAGGTCAATATAAACAAGCAGAAGAAGGAGGCTTTTCAAATAATCAAGCCGGACTTGGATTCTCTTGGAAAATCAAGTGCTCATTTTGATGAAAGGATGGGCATAAACCAAAACAAGCTCCTTCGTCCTAGAAGACCAGGGTTTCAATTCATTGAAGAGGGGAGACTCACAAGGCAGGCTGATTTGCATAGAATCAAGGTAAGCAAGGATAAACCTTGATTATTTGTTTTGGTTATGTTGCTTATCTTTCCTTATGTTGCTTATCTTTCCTTATTTGTTGCGCCTTACTTGAATATCCTTATTTCTTGCGGCTTACTATATTTCGATTACACAGAGTCAATTTGGTGAAGCACAGGCTAAAGAACTCAAAGTAAAACAAGCCCAGCTTGCTAAGGCGAAGGCAGAAGTAGACATGAATCCAAACCTTATTGAAGTTGCTCCTGGTATGAGAGCTCCAAAGAAAAAGCAGAAGGAAGAAATTCCTGACATTGAGCCATGGTTATATCTTGTTTCCTCTATTGAATTGTTTTCTTATTATATAGTGTCAATGGATGGATACTAATTTATATTCTTTTCAGGGATGCAAAAATTTTACATGCTGCCACATACGAGGACTTTACTTTGGAGAAGCTTAATATGGACAGGATCACCATATATGTAGAACATCCAGAGCCATTAGATCCACCGGCTGAACCTGCACCACCACCGCCCCAGCCACTGAAGTTGACTAAAAAGGAGCAGAAGAAGCTAAGAACACAGAGGCGTCTTGCTAAGGAAAAAGATAGGCAAGAAATGATTAGGCAAGGCCTCTTGGAGCCACCCAAACCAAAGGTCAAAATGAGCAATCTTATGAAAGTACTTGGCTCTGAAGCTGTGCAAGATCCCACACGGATGGAAATGGAACTAAGAACTGCTGCTGCAGAACGTGAGCAGGCTCATGTTGACCGCAACATTGCTCGCAAGCTCACACCATCTGAGCGCCGTGAGAAGAAAGAGCGGAAGCTTTTTGATGATCCTACTAATACAGTGGAGACTATAGTTTGTGTTTACAAGATCAGGGACCTGTCCCATCCACAGACACGCTTCAAAGTTGATGTGAATGCACAAGAGAATAGGCTAACCGGTGCTGCAGTCATCACTGATGATATAAGTGTTGTAGTTGTTGAAGGAGGGAAGAAGTCAATCAAAAGGTACAGTAAGCTCATGCTCAACCGGATAGACTGGGCAGCTGCAGTTGGTGGCGAGGATGATGCTGATGAGGAACCTGACAAGCCGGTGAATAGCTGCGTATTGGTCTGGCAGGGCAGTGTGGCAAAGCCTACTTTCCACAGGTTCACTGTACACAACTGCAGGAGTGAGTCTGCTGCTAAGAAGGTTTTTTCTGATGCTTCTGTCCCTCACTACTGGGACCTGGCCGTCAATTTTTCAGAAGATTCATCATGAGCAAAACACTCGTTCAAGATCTTTGCTCTGTCTGCATTCAACTAGTCGTGTGGCCAGCGTTTTGGCGCTTATCATGATGTTAAGTCCTCTTATCACAAGTGGCACAAAGTGTACTACTAGCAAGGGGGGACATCTGAACTGAGTAATATGTTGTATCATACCGTACCTTCAATCTGCTGTGCACGTGCATTTCAGAGATGTGGATGTTTATTGTGGGATACTTTTTATATGGCCCTGGGAGTCTGGGACTGCCTCGAGAAACTGTTGAATTTTACAAGTATGCACTTTGGAATAAGTCCATGCAACATATATATAAAAGCTTCCTAGTGCTGTCATGGTGTGAATTTGCTGTGCTATTTCAGTAATTGAAATTCATATATTACTATAGCACTTTGACATCATGAACTTTTCAGCAAATTTGGTGCTAATCTCTATATATTAAGATGCATTGGTCTATTATATCTTGACATGGACAATAAAGTGCAGTCTCCCGCGTTAAAAAAAACAGTCCAGTTACACTATATTGACATGGAGAACAGAGGCGTAATTTGCACTATGTGGTTATGTATTTAGTGTTTATTATGTGTTATGATGACTGCCTTCTCTGCTTTATGTAGCCATGTAGGTAACTTGTGTCATATTTTAGATTTCCAGTGCTAATATACTTTGCTCTTATTGTTATTCTAAATATTGTCTCCCAGATTTATCTCATTCAGAAGGTTCATGTTTAGCTGCTGATTCAAATGGGTGTCCTTTAGTTTTTTGCTCTAACAAGATTGCTAAATGGATATTCTATGTCAGGAACCTATGAAAGTTTTATTTGGTCTCACCATAGAAGATATATGTTAATCTTTACATTTGGCCTTGATGTCCAATTTACTTTGCATCTTCCGCAGTTTTCAGCACCACCAAACCATTTGACAGACCATAGAAAGTATCTGTTAATATGTCTTTTGCCTCTGAGGGGTTTCACTTATTTTCCATAAAGTTTGTTTAACTTGACTATAGAAACAAACTTTGTACTTTCTAGATTCGCATGTTATTTTCATCTTCCCGATTTAGACCAATTTTTTATTTTGATCAACCACAGAAATAATTTCTATTCCGGGTTAGTTTTTTCTCAAACAAAGTACGGAGTAGTATCTATTTTTCCTATTTTCTGGTTTTGCTTGTACTTTCACTTTGTATGTGTTCTAGTTTTAGGTAAGTATAGGTGAATTCAGTTTAGCTTTCATTATCATATATAATATCTGTCCTATGCTATTTATAATGCTAACTTTATTCATTTGCAATGATTTAGAAACTGTAAATTGTATTACATCAGTCCTGTAAATAAGATGACATTTTTAAGATTAAATTTTGATTGCATTCCCTAACTTGATGTACAAAAATAATCTGGGGGTTTACTATCATGATGCAGGAAAGGTTGGGTGTAGCATTTCAGTGGTTGCCCAATGGAGCCTGAAATTATTTGATCTTTTGGGTCAGCTTGTGTTTGTATCTGAGGGGAAGTAACATTATTCTTTGTTGATTTACTGTAGAAAAAAATCTGTTAAGCTTCCTCCACTTCTCTTGTCAATCTGTTATTTGAGTCTTTTCCCCCCTCCTAGAATTGATTTATGTGGCGGTTTCATGCTTCTAGTAGGATCTTACATTTCTTGATCTAAATCCATTTGATCAGTTTTAATTCTACAGATCCGCTTGATTCGTGCTATATGTGTTCAACCACTTGAATCATAGTTGGATTTGAATGTTTTGGGTTCATTTGTAGTTGTAGATCTTTTTTAATTCCCTTTCCCCTTTGTCAAGTCGTTGCATGAGCTTGGGGTGTGGCTGGATCGCTAGCGCCAATGATTAGGCTCAAGGTGCTGTGCCGAGGACCAAAGCTAATGTTGCTGGTCTGCCCATCTCCAAGGGATTGTTTCTGCAGACTGCAGCTTGGTCAGTAGGTCAGGTGTACGTCCAAATTCATTTCATTACTTTCTTGGCTCCTCCATAGCAGCAGTCGATGCAGTTATCATTTTTACCTTGGGTCTTGGCTAGCCGGGCGTTGATGCAGTTATCATTTTTACCTTGGGTCTTTGCTAGCCGGACGTCGATGCAGTTAGATTCCCATACCATCATAGCCTTGGTCTGTTCGCATACTTGTGTAGCGGCAGCTTCCTTTGCATGTGCCCTGTGCTAGCCTTCATAAGATTGTATTTCTGGATGATTGTTTTGTGTTTGACGGATGTCAAAGAATGTAATGTCATGCTTGGGGAGAAAATGGTTCTCTGCTCTGGGATCCATGGGTAACAATAGCGACATAGCGTGCTGCAGGAGTGTAGTATCAGTATGCCCCCTTTTTTGGCTGAAGTGCCATAGCAGGAGCAGCGATCACCATGGATGTTCTTTGTGCTTGTTCTTTGTGGTTTGTTTTGTAAAGGTTACTCCAAGTTACTAACTGCTACAGGTAATATACATGGAGATTTGAATGCTTGCAGTTACAGGAACACAACTTGCTGGTACTCTCGTGTTGATGCTTCTGTTCTTCAAAGAAAAAAGAAAAGCAAGAAAGAAAGTGATGCTGTTGATCCAGAGAGTGCTCAGAATGGGATGGTCAAGCTGACAAGAAAAAGGAGAATAAAAAGAAGAATAGCCAAGATACAGAGAAGACTTGCGGCAAAAGCTTGAAATGCCTTTCTTGCTTGCTTTGTATCTCTTGCAACTGCTTGTAATGATATGAGAACCTTACTCACATTGATTGCTATACAATCTGGTTTACTGGCTTAATTATACCCTGCTTTGCTAAATGTCTCTTGGCCCTTAAGACTGCGAAAGGGATGCTTGTGGTCCAGTAGTGCAGAAACGCCAGACCATTTCTTTCTGTTTCCCAATCATGTTTTGCAGTGGTAGCAATTGCTCAAGCAATAGCTGAACAACAATTACTTTCAAAAAAAAAGCTGAACAACAAGGTAAAAGAAACAAGCCCCTCGATTTTGGTTAAAATTTGAGTTCATATGCTGGGATACTCAATAACACATAGCCTTTTAGAAATTAGATTTATTGTTTGTTACAGCATGATTTTGAAGTGCAAACGTGACAAATGGAATATGTACTTCATAGATTATACCTGTCGGAGTTTGGTGAATTTAGAGGGTCATTAGCTATTTAAAATAAGGAATGAAATAGGCAAAGTGAGTTGTATTTTTAATGCAAGAGTGACTATGCATCGTCACCACTTCGCAGTTTTTGATTTTTCGTGTTCCACCGCGTCACTTTAGTCACGCCATTGTATGTAACGCGACTCAAGTATTACTGTATTCGTTACGCCAAACAACTTTGGTGTGACCAAAAGGGCTATTTCATGAAAATATAAATTAGAAAAGGTTAATTATAAAATTTTAGATTAAAAAGGTTTAAAATATAAAAAATCGGAAAGATTTGCTGCCGGCGTTTAGTCTGAGTCTCTTCAGGACCCCTGAGCCCAGTCAAGAACTCGAGACTTGAACCTCAGGTTTCAACCACAAACAACTCTAACATAGGAGAACAGAAACTTGACTGAAATACTACCAAACAGGTAGCAAAATACCACGACTTCTGTATGGGTCATGTCCTTGCAAATATCACAAACGGTAAATGGAGGCTCCAGCAGACAAAATTCCTGGTAACATGTTGCACCAATACCTTTGGTTTCTACATCTGTTGACATAAGAAAGATATCTGCTTATTTCACAACAGACTAAAATCCTCTGATTACAAATGAAACAGGAGTATGCTGAGCTCTAAACGTCAGGAACCAGAATAGGTACTACTGCTTCATTCTTTCAGCACCGATGACTGTCCAGAAGAAAGCCTCTCCGACCTTGCCTTGTTAGCTTTTTCCATGTAATCTTGGTGAGATTGGTGCTTAGCTCCTACAACGGATAGATCACACACTTCAGATTCAGAACATATGTTTTCACCTTACCGGTGCCTTATACAAGAAACTCAAGGAGAAATCGCCCACCAACAGATAGATGATAGAACCAATTAGAGAACAGACATAGGCCCGGCCGGACCAGAGCACATAGTAGTTATATGTGAGCGTATCATGTTCAAGGAATGAGATCAGTGAGACAAAAAGTTAAAACCCAATTGAGATGAGTTGCTGCATTGTGATCCTTATTAGACGAGCAGTTAATTGCATTAGTACCGTATCTGTTAGTTCAAACTTTCCTAGGCCTGTTCAAGAACAGGTTCATCAGAATTACTTGAAAGCAAAGGCTGTGCATCTCTCCTCCAAGCCTTGTTCAAGCCATGCCTTTTTCACAAGCCAAGCCTTTTGGGCACCTCTTTCACAAGGTACAAGTTTGGCATAATTATCCAATGTGAAACCAAGGTACTCAAACAGTTTTGCAGTACTAAGGTTAGCAAAACGATTTACTTGGATATCTAAGAACTTCGCAGCATGATCCTGACAAAGTCTGCCTTAATCTGTGAACTGCCAATTGTTTTGTATAATTTTATCTCTTTAGCATATGAGTGAACTGAAGGCCCATCAACCTTCCACCAGAAACTGTATACAATTATGGCAAGTTCAAAAATAGCATTACACAGGCCCAATGGAAACATTTACCAATCTATAGTAGAATCCTATCAAGAGTATCAAACCTCCTGTACCTCCAAACATATGCCACTTTAGAATATGTGTGGTCAAACTTAAAAACTCTAATCAATAAGATAGACAGAACTAATCACCTAAACTTTTAAGATGGAAATGCTACAAGTAGTTTTTTTTTCTTCAGGCAGTCTAGTTTGCTAAAACATCAAATATGAGCCTCTAAAACTACTCATTTACCATGATGTGATGGAACAATTAGGCCATATTATCAGGACATAGTTCATACTACATTTATTCCGCTAAATTGTCTCTTTGAAGCTAAAGAGATCCAGTCTTTCGACTGTAAGAAAACTACAAAGCAAAAAAACAACTTCTATGTCAACAAACAGAATGACTACCAAACTTTCTTCAGCAAACCCAACATTGCTGCCTAACACTGGTGATTACTGCTCTTTAAGCTTACGACTTTGCATTAGAAACCAGGAAAGATAGAAGGTTTAGGAATCACATGTGCGAGCATATGGTTTAAGCATTTCTTTGGCCTAATTTCACCTTGTTGGCTTGTTCTGGACAAAATTACCCAAGCACGGAGCTAATGAATACAACCCCAAACCCTCAAGCTTCTAACCAATCTGACAAATCTGAACATAAATTCATTCACAAATCACAAATGAAATTAGCTAAACAAGCACAAATCACAAATGAATCTCCATGTTAAAACCTCAATACAATACAACCCCTTTCGATCAGCTCGTAAAGGACGATTGTCGTTTGCTACTTCAGGGAACAAAACCGTAGATCTTATTACCCTGGAGAGTGCAGATCCACTGGAAAGAAACAGTACAAATCGAGCTAAGCCCGGAATTGCAATGCCTTGTCACGAATGAGCCGCGCACCGCAACGAAGTGCAGAACACGACTCTTAACGATTCGAATTGAGGAATTCATTGTGATACTGTGACTGTGAGGAATCCAGGAATGGAATAGGGTTAGGGTTTTGGGGGCAGTGGGGGGGGGGGGGGGGGGGGGGAAGGGTTTGACTTGCCTCGCGTCATGAAGTACCAGGGGGCGCCGAAGACGGCGGCGAAGATGGCGATCCCGGCGAGGACGTGCTTCTTCTCCCCACTGTACAGGTAGTGCTCCATCCGCGCGCGAAACCCTCCGCCGCCGGCACCCATGGTCCCCCCTCCCATCGCCGCCGCCGCTTCGCTGCTGTGCTAGTTTCGCTCGCGCGTGTGCGTGGTCCTCCTGGTGGATTCTGCGTCGCCTTTGCTGTGTTTTTTAGGGGGGGGGGGGGGGGGGGGGCATATGCATGCGTGTTTTTTTCGCGTCGCCTAAACACATACTATCACAGATCAAATACCATCTTACAACGGCCCATTTGATTTAGTCTTCTCTTTCGCCAGAACACATTTGGTTTTATTTGTTGATATTGCAGAATTTGATTTTTGAGTTTTTGACTGCATCGCTACTTTTTTTTTAATGCTGCGGGCGTTGGTGGTTCGCAATTTTTTTTAATTTTCGTACGTTATTTCGTTCTGTTATGTTTCAATATATATGTCCGCTAAATGCCGCTGGCCATCATTTCCAGGAGACATAGAGATCTCAAACATTTACAAGACAATCATTCACGTGCAGCAGAGTCAACAGAGCAACGAAATGTATCTGCACAAAGGCAGAAAGGCTTGAGCTTGATCGCCGGCAAAATACCATCTGTGCCGCACCTTCTGTGTTTACAGTACACTGGTACCTTACAAATTCACAATTTACCCAAGAACAATGGTCGTCTTGCAAGTACAAAGGATGGTTACCCCAGTAAACTTGCGGGGGCCTAGCATATTGAATTGAAGATTAAAAACGACCTTATGTCAGTCCATCCTGCAAATACCGGCGATGAAAGACAATGGAAAAGCATGCAAGGAAAATTCCAGATACCACAGAATACGGAAGACAAGCAATCAACAACACACAATATGGAACAAACCAATCTCTGACCCCATCTACAAAAGGCAACTCTTTCGAAGTAGCCAAACAGCTTAATTAAGTTTAGACTCGTTTAGAGGTGGTGGCAAGAGTTATTTCATATAACATGAAAATTGTAAACAAATGGCATCACATCATCCAAATACAAATAACAATAGACAGTATTACGATCCACACAACCATGCAGACGGGTTCTTCTGCAACATCAACGCTTACAACTTGCTCTTGGGTTAGTACTTACGGTACAGAAAAAGCTGGCAAGAAGCTGAAAGTCGTACTAAGCAAGAAGCCAAGATGTGGATATGTCAATAGCAACCACTACAAAGGGAACCAATGACACAACAGAGCTTTAATTTCACACTGCAATTTCAGAGACGAACATTGAATTATGCTGCATCAAAGTAACTAAGTGAAAGAGGCATGTCAAAAAAGCATCCTATGCTGGGCAGACAACAAATATCACACAACCTGTATGGCAGTCTAGCAGGAAGCATGTTCACGACCACAGCATATTTCATGGAGAACAGAAAAAACTTTTGAATATCTTCATAGAAGATGTGGCCATAACATACCGTCCTTACTATACCAGACAAACTACAAGTACCATCCTCCTATTAAGGTGTGCATGGCCGCCAACTTAACTCACAAAAATGGGCAAAATATTTGAGATCTGGCAAGCACAATATGGAAAGAAAATGCAGGCTGGAAGAAAAAGAAAAAACAAGATGCGGATCAAAGATGTTTCATTGTAAACTTCCATAGCATGTTAAACTGATCCCCATTGTTCTACAACCAAATGGAGGAGTTAAAAGAAGAGCGCCAGATCAAGGTTGAATTGATGTCTTCAACAATTTTTTCCACATATATGACCTTCATTTCAAATTTATCTGTGCTCTTTAATAGAAGATAAAGAGGTCCTACGCTGACAGAAAGAAAAACAAAACTGAGACAATGCTGCTCATCTTAAAACTATATGGAACAAATTAATGAAACTAAATGCATCATCTTGTGCCAAATTTCTAGTATTGAGATAAGTCAGTATCCAAGAGTCTATGAATCCATCTTTACTGAATACTAGTCAAAACATTCAAGGAGCCAGAACAACATAGCCATCCACAAACATAGTCAAAGCATTACTCTTAGCTTCAACTAAGTATTTGAATATCAACTCCATGATCTGCCACCACCATACCCCCTATATCTATCACGGTGACCTGCAAAATGCGAATATGTCACCTAGTTCAGATCCATGAATCAACACCACCTCAGGAATAGCACACCTTCATTTGGCAAAACTAGAAGTAGACTGTTCCAATAGCAACTTACCTGAAGAAGGGGGTGGTGCACCACGTCCCATAGCAGCTAATTCAGAGCTAACCTTTTGTCCAGCTTCTTCTAGAATATTAATAAGTTCCTTGGCAAATCTGGCATTCGCTGCAGTGAAAAAGGTGTAAGCTGTTCCTTTTGCACCGGCTCTGCCAGTCCGACCAATACGATGAACATAATCTTCAAGCGACCCCGGAAAGTCATAGTTAATGACATACTTTACATCTTTGACATCTGTTTCCCATGGGCGATAAATATGTATCAGTTCCTCCAGAAACATGACATTGTATCACATCTAAGAGTAGTTGTGCATACCTAAGCCTCGAGCAGCGACATCAGTGGCTGTCATAATAGGACTTTTGCCTGACTTAAATTCCGAAAGGACCCAATCTCGTTCTGCTTGGCTCTTGTCACCATGGATAGACAAAGCAGGCCAACCATCCATTCGAAGCTGTCTAGTAATCTGATCGCATCCCTTCTTGGTGTCCATAAATATTAAAATTCGGCTGCCATCCATTATATCCTCCAATAGATTAACCAGCCTTACAAGATAAAAGTATGGTTAAGACATTGTTTGGGTAACGTGTGGGAAATGGGAAAAAAGTTGTGCAGATCCTACTTGTTATACTTCTGACTCTCAGATAATATCTCCACATGCTGCACAATGGCATGATTAGCCTTCAATTCTTCAGAACCAATAGTGACCTGTATCACATTAAATTCAGCTGTGTTGGGATGCGGTAGAAATTTAAAAAAATGCAATACAAAATGCTGTGTGGGCTCTAGTATGTACTTTGTATGGGTCAAAAAGGAAATTCCTTGCTAGCTGCTCAACTTCCTTTGGCCAGGTAGCACTCCAGTAAAGTGTTTGGCGATCTGGACGAATCTGTAATAACAGATAAAGTTTTGGCATCACATAAAACAGTAATAATTGTCTTCCCACAGATAAATGAAACTTAAGACACCCTCAACATGATTACTACATTTATACAGATACTGACAAAAGCGCAAGATACTGAAACATACAGCAAACGGCGTATCAGAGCATTGGTTTGCATGTAAATTTACAGGGACAGGGGAACCATTATGAATGCAAACATTTCATTGTAGAAAAAGGAAGTGGCATATACCTGAGAAACAATTTTCTTAATTTGAGGCTCAAAGCCCATGTCTAGCATCCGATCAGCTTCGTCTAAAACAAGATATGTGACCCTTCGCAAGTTTGTATGATGTGATTCTATCATATCAATCAGTCGTCCTGGTGTGGCTATAACAATTTCGACACCTGACATGAAAAAAAGAATAGCACAAAATTAATGCTGAAATTTTCATCCAATTTCAGCTCTACAAAACTTACACCTCAGCCATGCATCAACATTAAGATTTCATGATACAGTCAAAGAAGAAACCACAAGCAAACAGCAGATCACAATACAATCAAAGCTTAATCTAGAGACCAACAAAGTCTCCTTCATGCAGAGGAAGAGAGCAATCACCTTTTTGAAGATCACGAACTTGTGGACCTTTTGGCACACCACCATAGATGCAAGTAGTTTTTAGCTTCGATGATGCACCAAATTTGGTTGCCTCTTGCTGTATCTGAACAGCAAGTTCACGTGTAGGAGCTAACACCAAGACGATTGGACCATCACCAGGAGCTTCAACAAAAATGGATGTATAAAAAGTCAGGAGTTTTTGCCAAGATGTTCCCAAAAGATGATTGTGAAGGAAAGCATTAGTGCAACATATTCTTACCAAGAATAGGCTGAGCATTCACATGAACGATGGCAGGTAAAAGGTAAGCAAGAGTTTTCCCTGACCCTGTCTCTGCAATGCCAATAAGGTCACGACCCCTAAGTGCCATTGGCCAACCTTGAGATTGGATAGGAGTGGGTTCCACAAAGCCAGCTTTTGTGATTTCTTGCAACACATATTCTGAAAAATGGACACGGAGACACTAAGGTCAATCGCAAAATATATAAATATGCAAATATGAAGGTCCCATAGCAGAAAAGTGATACATGCAAATGAGTGCTGCCTGATTTAAAGGATCCTATCATGGGCAACTAGATATGCTATATCTTTAATACTAGTAACTAATATAGATAAGGGAAGTCATCCAAGCTAATTAGCACTGGTAGGTTCTAAGTACCAAGCTAGTTACAACACTACAGGCACGCTCAGTTCCTGGGCGCCCATGCGAGCGAGCCTCGCCTTGCCAGCCCAGGCGAGCGAGAATCGCTCTCCCTCAGAAGCAAGCCGAAAGCTTGCCAGTTCTCACTTGTCAGTACCACGAACACTGAACACACTTATTTTCAGTATTTTTTGTCATAAATGTTTCATTGCGCTTTCACGTACAGGCAAATCATCAAATTCTACAATGGCTTGTGTAACACCAGACAGAAATAAAATTATTGCAGGGTCCCGCCTGTAGGCCAAGAGTCCAAGTCGTACTTGAATAAACTAAGTCAACCAATGCATTTGCTACTAAAACAGAGAATTATAACTGAAAAGTAAAGTGCCTTCTGTTGAAGAATCAGCTCCACAAGAGGTGCCAGAAACCAGAAGGACGACAAGGTCATTAGTAGAACATGCCGTAAGTTGTTAGCAAAGGACGCAGTAGTTTAAAGTTCGGTGCATGTGAGACTTGCCTTGCAAGTTTTTTAAATCATAGACAATTCATTTGAATGGAATTGGCAGTGATGGATGGCTTTGTCTAAAGAAAATTTCTGATGACGACACACAACTTGAAACTGCTACTGTATAACTCTGTTTATGTGCATGCATTTGCTGTGGTAGTGTGGCTGTGGCATGCACATAAACATAATGCCCTATCAGGTTCAGAGTGCTTGCCAGTAATTAGAAGTTGACACGACACTAATCCTGCTCGTGTGGTAGCTTAAGTTTGAAGTCCAGTGAGTCTGGTGTCACAACTATAAGAAATGACATTTCGATTGTTTGACTCGAATTGGTACAACAACATAAACTCTAGTTGAACACCGGACAAAATTGCATCCCCTACCGATTTACTTAATTGAGAGTAGTAGTTGCAGGGCAAGAAAAAAAACACTGCATCGCACCTGGGAAGCCAACATCACGGAACTCGCGCACCGGCTTGGGCACATCGCGGCCCTCGACAGTGATCTCCCGGCGGCGGCGGTACGCCTCCACCTCGACCTCCGTCATGCCGGCCACCGCGGGAGACTCCACGTAGAAGTTCTTCTCGAACCGCGGCAGCCCATCCAGCTCCGCCGCAGAAGCGTCCGCTTTACTCGGCGCCGCGAATGCCCTCGACCCGCCCCCGAACGCCCCCTCGCTGCAACATAAAGCGGAGTCTCCATCAGCTTCCCCCCGCCGCAGTCAGGGCCAGGGCCAGGGTTCAGGGTTTACAGCCCGGGCAAGGGCGGAGAAATTACCTGCGGCGGTCGCGGTAGGAGCCCGGGTCCGCGGCGCGGCCGTCGAAGCGGCTCATGGCGGCGGTCGCCGGCGCCGAGGAGGACGGCTAGGGTTTAGGCGCGGGAGAGCACAGCGTTGATTGGGAAGCGGCGGTGGCCGGTGGGGTTTGGCTCGGTGGTGCTCGCGCTGCGAAGATTCTAGAAGGAGCAAGCAATGGTGGAGAGGGAGGGGAGGTGAAGTTGTGAATCGAATTGATGAAGCGAGCGAAATCGATGGCGGCCTCAACCTCTCCAAGAGCCCCGGACGGAGCTGCGGCCCACAAGGCGTATTCTGGGAAACACGCCGGCCCGCTTGTTAGGCGTATTCGCTTCCTCGTGCTGACAGGTGGGGCCCGCTCCGTGCCACGGAGGAAAGTGGGTGGAAGATCTTTACGGCCCGTGTGTTATCCTGAAGGGAATTCTTCCTCGCGACGGCGGGGTGCGAGCGCGAGCAGCGGCGATGGCGGCAGCGGCGGCGACCATGACCATGGCTACGCCTACGCACCACCCCCGCGCCCGCCCACGCCTCCGAGTCTGCGCCGCCTGGGACATGAACCCGGGCGCCGCCACCCTGGCCGTGCCCAAGCCCTCCAAGGCCAAGGCCAAGGCGCCGCCGGCGGCTCCGACGGCCCCGCCCCGCCCGCCTGCTCCGACCCATGCCGACCTCTTCGCACGCTCCAGCGAGGGTCAAGGTACCGTCTCGTGTCCTCACCTCTTGCTCTCTCTCTCTCTCTCTCTCTCTCTCTCTCTCTCTCTCTCTCTCTCTCCCTCTCCCTCCCTTCCTCCCTCCCTCCCTCCCTCCTGCTGGCTGCTGCTGTAGTAAGAAGACACTGACGAGCACTTCCGTAAATTCTCTGGTGACTTACTTTGTTGAATTTGAAATGAAAGTGCGACAGGTGGATTGTGCCATTGTGAAGTGAGAATGGAAGTTGATTGGCTGAAAGTTTTCTATGGACACTGATGATAGCAGAAATAGTTTACATGTCTGGTTCTGAAACAACAAAAGGGTTAACTCCCGTAACTGCTGGGAGCACCAGCTTAGATCAGCACAGGCTTCTATCCATGAACTACTAGCAATTGTGCAACCTAGCAGTAAAAAAAATCATAGTCACACCCCCCACTCTGTGCAGGTTTAGTGGGCAGTGGGTAGCTTGTTCTCACTCCTCAGTAGGGTCACAGTTTCTTAGCATTTTGTATATCCTGCATACGCCTGAACTAATCAGACTATAGAGTGACGTGTAGGTACCTCCCTGTTTGGTCTCATGCCTCTAGCATCAGTCTGCTGCAATTGATAGCATTTTCAACAACTCTATTCAATTTTACACTGCAGAACAAAAAGATCTTGTAAATCTTATTTGCCACTCACCCTCTGCAAAAGAATGATGGGAACTAACCAATCCAATGCGTCGAATTGTTAATAGTGTGTTTCTTTTGTCATCATTGCTCACCATAAGCTTCAAGTTTGATCTGTGATTACTTTGGTTGATATAGGAGAAAAGAAGAGCACATATATGGGCTTTGAGAAATGGTGGTTGCCACCACCCCCAGAGGTGAAGAAACCCCGATCGCTTTACAGCGCGGCATCACTGGCTTACTTGGGAGACTGCATATATGAAGTAAGAATTGGGCCAATCATGTGCACACATAATACTGTTTCTGTGCTTATGAAGTGTACTAGTTATCGAATTCATGCTTGCTTGCTGTAGAAAATCTGATTCTTTCTCTTTCTGTGTATAGCTTTATGCTCGGAGGCACTTCTTCTTTCCACCGCTGAGCATCAATGAGTACAACAAACGCGTGATGGATGTTGTGAAGTGTGAATCACAGGTCTGGGCACTCTTTTTCATTGGCCAATCTCTACATATGTTACTGTTTGTCATTATGATGTGGTAAAAGTATAATCTAATGTTAAGCATTTGTATCATGGGTTGGTGGTGTATCTTCTTTCCTACATGTTGTTTCATTTACAAACTTGTGGTTATATGGTTAGAATTCCAAAACACTGAAAAAACTACTCATTTCCATTTGTTGTTTTCCAGTTCAGCCTTTCAAATATAGCATGCTGTGCATCATGATATGTTGTTCAGAACCTTGTCATTACAGTTTCCTTTTGCCTTGCTTCAGGACCTTTTGTTGAACAAGCTTCTTGGAGAGGATTTTCTAACTCAAGAAGAAAGGTAAGAAAAAATTCCAATGTTATGCAAATTCATGCAACACAATCTGCAATATAATTTCTACAGGGAAATGCTGTTCTGTAGTCAGTAGTCTAGACATGTATGATTGCAGTTATATGGAATGTTAGCACTTTGCCATCTGTCCAAACTAGCATGGATATCTCCAAGTTGTGATTTGTGATTTTTGGAAAAATGTTGTATCTCTTTAGTCTATATAGCCTTACCAGGGCTTCGAGTCTATTCAGTAATGAACCTTCAAGATGTACTACTTTGAGTTACCGTATTGATCGCATTTTGTAGGGACATACTTCGTTGGGGGAGGAATATTGTTAGCAGCAAAACTCGCACCAGAAAGCGTGCAGGAATTGCAGTCTACAATAGGGCATCTTCACTCGAAACACTGGTATATTAATTCCACTCTAAGCTGTAGTTTGTGTTTCTACTTCTCAGTATTACGGTAGAATCCTCATATTGTTGGTGCCATTTTCTGTTAGATTGGATACCTTTACCTTACAAATTTCAAGCGGTTAGAGCAACTGATGTTTCAATTAGGCTTCACAAGTGGTGCCTCTTCGCAACATATTGCCGACGAGCTGCGCTCAAGTTTCCAGTAAAGCGCTCTTCATCTGCAGTTCTGTAATCTGTCTGAAGTTTCCTGAGAGAACCTGCTCTTACTACCCAATGATCTTTGGCAGGAAAACAACCCCCATTGCTACCCAAGCTCAGAAACCTGCTACGCATTGAGCAGTTCTGAGGTGTAATGAATTGTCACCTGCACTGCTGCCGTGGGATTTCTCACGGAGCCCAGCGACTGACATGAGAATGCCTGGCTTGTTGTGGTATATTAGGATCCAATAGCGAGGCTGGAGTCATCGGCAAGCGAATGGAGCAACATGATTGATGAGACGCACACATACACTGGACGGTTATGCCGACTTGAATGTCGGGGAGGATCTGGGGCTTGTGACTAGGATAGTTTGCTATGGCAAAGAAGTTCCGGTTTGGGCCTGGTGAAAGGCAAATAGAATTAAGGCTCAATTTGTAGTGTTGTAATTGACATAAATTCATGTAGGGAATAAACAGCTTCATGTGAATTTGATCACAAAAATTTCTCTGTCCCGAAATCAACGCACATCGCATTTCTCGAAGAGTACACGTCTTAATCTTTTCCTGCAAATCCTCTTGATAATGTTCTGAGGCAATATAGCCTGGGTTTTATGCACAACCTATTTGCTTGTCGCCCAAATGTTCATGATCGAACGAAGCATGCCGGGCCTCACTTTCGGGCACCATTCGGAAAGATTTCAGTGGCTCGTCACGCCATTCATCGGCGATACGGCCGGAACCAGCAGCGATCAGCGAGCGAGCTCAGGCCGCAGGGGCTTGCATTGCAGTGATCCTTATCCGAAGCACGCGGAAAGACGGAAAAGCAGCTGTGCAAGTCAGCTCCCGGCGCGCCGCCGCCGCCACATCTCCGTAGAAGTGAGGACCGTGAGCGGCGTGCGTGGGGATACCGAAGAACCCGATTGGAGGCTCGCGTGGGGGGCGCATGACAGCGGGGGGCTGGCGGAGGTCGCCGGCGGGCACAGCTCGTTCTGCGCCGCCGGACCGAATGTTTACCAACAGGTCCCTGATCGGTGAACGGCCGGCAGCGTGCTGCGTGCGAGCCGAGCTCCCTCAGGCTCGTTCACTCTCTCCCCTGTGGACTTGCGAGAGCTTTTAAAAAACGCGACGCCCAGTGACAGTGAACCCGAAGTCGCCGCCCTCCTCCTCCACGCCTTTCCTCGCAAAGACACGGCGCGCGCACTCCCACGGCAAAAAAAAAAAAAAAAAAAAAACGAGGAGGGGCGGCCGGGGAGGGGAGGGGAGAAAAAAGAAATAAACTGGAAAAGGCGAGCAGAAACCGCAGCAGCGCCGGGCTCTGGGAATGACGCGCGCGCGCCGGTGATGGTCGAACCGCCGCAGACGCTAGCGCTCGCCGCGCTCATCCTCCTCAACCTACTCCTCACCGCCGCGGCGCTCTACGTCAACGTCCGCCGCTTCCTCCGCGCCCGCCGCAGGGCCCTCCAGCAGCGGCAGGAGCAGACCCTCCCGCGGCCGCCACCGCCCGGGCCCGAGGCGTCGGCCCGTGAGCAGCACGCGCAGGAGGAGGAGGAGGCGGACGAGGGCGGGAGGGAGAAGCAGCAGCAGCGGCGGCGGCGGAGGGCGCGGAGGCGGCGGCAGCAGCAGCAGCAGCAGGAGGGGGAGGGAGCGGGCGGCGGCGGGGATGGGGACGGGGACGCCGCGGCGCCCGCCGCGAAGGCGGCGGGTAGGGACGGGAAGGCGGAGGAGGAGTCGCTGCTGCCCCGGCGGCCGCAGTTCCCGCTCGCCTCGGTGGCCGGCGCGCTGCAGCGCCGCATCAACGCGCGCTACGACGACCTAGCGCGGGCGAGCGAGGCGCGCTGCCTAACCATCGAACAGGTACCGTGCGGTGCGCGCATACCCCTCTCGCTCGCTCTTCTACTTGCTTCGACGCCAGCGTGCAGCGTTGCTGTTTGCTGGAGATTAGGTGGCAAACTGACAAGCTTGCTTCGATTGCAACTAGGGATTAGAGTTAGTACCTGGAATGTTGTTGATTTCCCACATGCCAATTCGGCTCTGAATGCTGCCCAATTGATGTGGTATTTCCACGGCTTAAGCTTTCGCTATTATTAGGGCAGTTAAATGACTGGAAGTTTTGCAGTTTAAAACGAAAAAATTATAAACTGTTTGGGCGCCAAGCTTCAGGAACTGGTTGCGGTTTTAGTAGCAGTTTACTGTCATTGCTGATTAACTGCCATTTCGCTTTCTAGTTTCAACTCACGGGCCTGAAATGCTTTGAATCTTTTTCCCAATTATCAAGAAGGTTTGAATTTACACAAAAGTGAAAAATATCGCATCCTAGTTGTATGATGCTCACATGTAGAACTACTCGCTCAGACATCATACTGTCACCTTGCTTAAAAATAACCCAAACTAAGGCGAATGAATTCTTCCACATGTACATGTGGGTACATACACCATGAAAACCATCAAATGTGCCTCGGTATTGACGGAACCTTCATATTTTGAACCAATCAACCTATTACCTATCTTGAATTGCTTTGGATGGATAAGATAGGTGTACCCAATATCCATGTGAAGGTGCATTTGTCCAAACTAAGTATATGTAGTGAACGTTAGAGCTGAATGATACTAGACAATTCGATTAGGACTTTCTCCATTTTACATGCATGGTATATTTTATAAATCCACCAAGGGGTAGCTTTTGCTGAAAAAATAAATTAGGCCTCTAGAATCTCAAGAACTTACCCGTAAGGTGACTTTGTCATGCTGCTGTACTCTTGATTACTAAATTAGCAAGAAGAGACTGGCACAGAGTGCCAAATTTTGAATTTGTTTATTTGTCAACTCTGGGTGTAATTTTGGAATGCTATTGACTGCCGCTGTAGTTTTATTGTTTTTGGAAGTTTGTAAAAAGTAACAAATCCCCATATGTGAACGTGTCTCGCCCCTCCCCGTTCCCCTTTCCCCTCTGTCCTACAAATAGCTTACAATCGACTACAAGATAAACCTAGCTCTAGCCTGCCCGGTGAATTCTCCACATCGAGAATTCCTCCCTCAATCTCCCATCACAACTTGAAGCATGGAAGAATCCTCTGCTTCCTTTCTCCGTGCTTTCGTTACGGCGCTGTTTATTCAGCGCCGCCGCCGGAATCATGAATCGGGCGAACCTTCAATTCCACTTGGTAGCGAGAGTGGGAAGAACGGAAGAAACGCGGTGAAGGAGCAGATGTCAGAAGAGCCACCACCTTTCCCCCTCTCGATGTTGAGCTGTGCCATGAAACGACGGATCAAAGACCTTTATGCTGAGTTTTCTTGTGCTCCGATTACAGAAGAACTGGTTGGTAGATTCTTTCTGCAATCTTTCTATGCAATAGATTTGTTTGCTCTTTTCAGTATGTTGAGTTGAGATGATGATGTGTTTTGGGTTTTGATAAGACAAGGAATACAAGATTTTGTTTGTGGGGGCATGTATGATATTTGGGATGCGCGACCTGAAGTCTTCTATGCATAGTCCAAGAGGAGCAGGATTTAAAGATCTGCCTTCTTTTTCCACTCTTGGAGAGTTTACCGAGTCCCGACTGGATTTAATTCTAGCACTGTTTTTTGTATTGACGTAGGCTGAACCCAGAGCTAGAAGCATAAATGGAATTTCGTAGGAGTGGTTAGTCCTGCCATGCTATTTTTGAAACATTTTTGGTTAAGCATTTGGTTGAGCGAAAATGTAAATGTTGCTTCAGTAAACAGAATGCAGTTGGTGCTCTGAATGCTTACTTATCATCAATGTTGTGGTTACCATTTGAACTGCAGTGTGAAAACCTGTTTTCTTTCTGAATCTTTAGCAAGCAAGAATGGTTTCTGCTATAGTATTGCTTCTGTTCAATATTGTTAAAAAAAAAGTTACATTCCTTTCCTTTACAATGTGTTTTCTGACTTTAGCTGAACTGACAACAGTTATTGTTGTATGCAGGATATCTGTGCTTGTTTTTATGTTTTGAACACCACCCTATGCTGTTAGACCATGATATGCATACTTTTAGATCAAACATTTGTTGAGTATACTAGTTTAGGTAGATGCATTTCGATTTATAAAGTTATATACCATCAATTTTTATTGTGTTATATGCTTAGTTTATGTTTTTAATGTCATAGAAGTATCTTTTAAGGAGAAACATGTATATCATTGTGTGTGTGTGTGTGCGTCTGTGTGAAAAGTACTGTAAATTTGCAATGTACTCTTATTGTAAAAGATGCCCTTGTGTATGCTCTATGCTCATGGCTGTAGTTAGGACTTAGGACCTTGCAGATCTAACAAAAAAAAATCGACCTGCGAGGGGCAAGCCGCCCCCCGGGCATTACATGTAAGAAGAAGGCCTTCTCACGCAGGCCAAGAAGATCCCCGAACCCTGGCCTGTGGGAAACGTAACCCGTGAGACTCCCGCCTGGGCCACACATGGTCCTCAGGACCTGGGCCATCTCTTAACTAGTGCTTTGGAACACGGGACCGACGAGGGGATTTTGCCTGTCACTTGATCCCCAGCCAGTGGCCTTTGCACTGCACCGTGAGCCCCTTTGCATTTGTTTGTACTTTGTACTATTCAGTATGAACTGGATGCAAACACATAAACTTCAACCATAGTTGCTGTGTATTGGCATCTATTATCCTAAGCTCTTCTTTTAAGAAATAAAGTGCAGGTGAGGTCCTATCTAGGTTACATTAAGCTCTAAATCTTAAAAAGAAATCTCTACTCATCAGTGACCTCTTTCATGATTTGTAGGAGTGAAGGTCCTGTTTGGGTTGGGGTGATTGGGGTCCCAACACTTTGGAATATGTGTGGATTAAAATTATGACCTGAAGGGGATGATGCGTAACTCTAATTTCTGTATGTTTTCTTACAACCGACAACCGAGTAATTAGAGCTGAGTTTGTTAACTAGCTGAAAAGAAAACTGAAGCTAGGTCCTAAAAGCCAGTGGTTTTATTGCAGCATATATTGCTTCTCATGGCATTATTTTAGCTTTCTGCATGCTGCCATCCAGGTGTTCTGTCCCTTGTCATGTAACTATTGATGTCAGGCTATTAAGCATCACCCCAGATGGCTTTCCGGAAGGGTGGGGACTGTAATGCTGCAATACGAGTCCTTAAGAAAAGAAAATAGAAGAAAGCCGCTATTAGAAAATTGCATCAACACAGATCAACGAAAAGTAACTTTAGAAACAAAATGTCCATGATAAGCATAGCATAGGGTAGTCTGTACAGTGAGTAGTTAGCTAGTGCAGGTTCAGTTGAAGTGCGTAGAGAGGTGTATAAGCAACAGCATCAATGTTGTTAGCGTGAGTTCTCTGCACTTCTTGTTGTACCAAAACCTTGTACCAATTATTTTTCTGATGATACAAAGATGGGCAGCTCTCGTGTGTATTCGAGCAAAAACAACATGCACATTTTGTTTTCTGGTTGACACTATTCAGTGCGATGTACTAAGGATGCAATCAATGATATGTTCTATTCTCATTGGGCCGTATCAGCTGCAGAGTTTACTGAAAAAGGTATATGGTTTCAGGTTAATGAGTTTCTTAACTGTCTCATAGATGCTAGAAACGAGCTGCTGCAGAGGTGCGTTGCTATTTGCATTGAACTTACCTTGTGACACCTATTGCTCCCAATGTTTACCAGATTCCTCACTAATGTTTTCCTATGATCATACCAGGTGCGAGAACGTCCAAAGAAGCTTCAAAATAAAGAAGGCGATGTTATCCAACCATCGGAACTATAGGTCTTCATATGATCGCCTCTTTGAACAGGTCAGTCGTCGAGAGGAAACAACAACCACCAATGCGAATAAGCAAATACTACACACACCATACGTCTGTGCTAACTTCAACTTCTGTCTTTTCTTTTTACCCTTGGCCCCTGTCATAGGTATGTAGATTGGAAGCTGAGCGTGATAACCTGAAGAAAGATGCCGCTATCTACAATTACATTCAAGAGAAGCTTCAGAAGTCATTGCCATACAAAATGGTATGCCATGTGTTATCCTTGCAACCACCACCTCTGCTTCCTGATAAAGAACAGATTGTGACCGTGGAACCATTTTTATCATCGCAGATCATGGAGCTCAGTGCTATGGAGATGGAGGCCCCTGAAATATCGTTCGAGGAGCTGCTGGCTAAGGAGAAAGAGGATACCGCCTTCTGGCAGCGTGATGGGAAGATGAGGTCAATCTCATCCACCAAGTAGCCAAGTAGTAGGCCGTGAGGTCCGGAGGCCGACATGGAGTGACTGACGATGACATACTGGAACATCGATAGCGTCTCAGCATCATCAGTAGTCTAAACTTTGAAACCGAGCTTTGCTCTCCCGGGGCCGCGTGAGCTGCCTGCTGTTACCGAGCGCCTGTCACTTGGTCCTGGCCTGAAATCTGGGCAGATCAGTGTTGTTTCAAGCTCGTCAGTAATAAGTACACTTCCATATGCTGTCTCTCCCTCCCTGGTATGCTATGGTTTCTGGTGTCCATCGAGATCTGCGTGTGATGGTTCACTAATCACTACTGCGCCACTGGTGCAGTGATGCTCGAGTGAGTCCCATCAACCTGTGTTTCAGCTACCTTCGGCAGATTTGTGTTGTGAAAGAAATATTACCTGTATATTTTTACGACAGATTTATCTTGAGAGAAAATTAATGCAGAATAAGCCGAATAAGAGAAGCCGAACAGAACCGACACATCGCTAACAACATTACCTGCAGACTATTGAATCTAATCCCTAATCATCTAAACAAGGCCCACTATTGGAGTAGTGTACATCAATTTCTTCAGATTTCCATTCCTTGCCTCCCGGCTCCCGCGTACCCAGCTTGAATTGCCTCCTGCTAGTCCTACTCCTAGCTCCTGCCTCCTAGGCGTCGTGGTGATCCAATCTTGCGGCTTGCGGCCTCGGACCTTCCCCCCTCCATCCACACGGCGATGGCCACGCAAGAGCCGGCGTCATCGGATGGCGCGCAGCGCCGGCGGCCTCGGGTCCTCCTGGCGGCCTCCGGCAGCGTGGCGGCCATCAAGTTCGAGGGCCTCTGCCGCTGCGTCGCCGAGTGGGCCGACGTCCGCGCGGTGGCGACCGCGTCCGCACTGCACTTCATCGACCGTGCCTCATTCCCCGGCGGCGTCCCGCTCTACACCGACGAGGACGAGTGGTCCCGCTGGGGGCGGGTCGGCGACGAGGTCCTCCACATCGAGCTCCGACGGTGGGCCGACGCCCTCGTCGTCGCGCCGCTCTCCGCCAACACCCTCGCCAAGGTACGGTGGGTCGGTGTCGCCGTGTCGCGGCTCCGGTAACTTTCTCGTCTGATATTCCCCGCCGTGTCCCTCCCTCGTCTGAGAATCCCGCCTTCTTCCGTCGTCAGATCGCCGGCGGGCTCTGCGACAACCTACTGACGTGCGTGGTGCGCGCGTGGGACTACAGCAAGCCAGTCTACGTCGCGCCGGCCATGAACACCTTCATGTGGGGCAACCCCTTCACGGCGCGCCACCTCGCCGCCGTGCGCGAGCTCGGCGTGTCCCTCATCCCGCCGGTGACCAAGCGGCTGGCTTGCGGGGACTACGGCAACGGCGCCATGGCGGAGCCGTCGGAGATCTACAGGACCCTGTTGCTCTTCTTCGGACCACAACATCTTTAGGAGCAGTTGGAAGTCAATAATACTCAACCTCTTCCGGTTATGTTTGGTTTCTGTATGAGATGTGTGACTTGCTTGATGGTCCAGTGATCTTGTTATGGAAATTGTTCTATACGGTGGTTGCAATGGCATCACACTTGGAGTGCTTTTCATCTTCCATTTGCCCAAACAGATCGTCGAGCGTCCTGAAGATCTCCTGAGCTTCAGGCAGCGATGCGTTCCCGGATGTGAAGGCAAACACCTTGTTTTTCACTTCGATCCAGCTCTGCCCTGGATTCTTCCTCAAGCCTGCCTCCTTCGTCATCACCCTCACCCTCTTTGATTCGTCCCACATCCCGCATGTGGCGTACAAGTTCGTGATCAGCATGTGATTGCCGGTGGTCTCTGTTTCAGCTTGCAAAACCCTGGCGATGGTACCTTCAGCAATGGCTGCGTTCCCGTGCATCCTGCAAGAACTGAGCAATGCTCCCCACACGCACAGGTCAGGTCTCATTGGCATCGTCTCGATGAGCTCGGACGCGTCTTTCAGCAAGCCGGCACGCCCAAGGAGGTCAACCATGCAGGTGTAATGCTCCATGGATGGGGAAATCTTGTGATCCCGCACCATCTGATGGAACAAACGTCGACCCTCCGCCACATGCCCTGTGTGGCTACATGCGGAGATCACAGCAACGAAAGTGACGCTGTCAGGCTCAACCATAGCTCCGGACATATCTTCAAACATTGCAAGGGCTTCGTCGCACAAACCATGCATTCCGTAATTCCCAATCATCGAGTTCCATGAAATCAAGTCCCTGCTCTTCATCCGATCAAACACCTTGCGCGCAGCAGTCACCCTCCCACACTTTCCATACATGTTGATGAGCCCATTCTGCACCAGAGAGTGCCGATCCAGGACTGCTCTGATTGTGTGACCATGGACTTCCTGCCCCAATCGCAATGCCAGTAATTCAGCACAGGCAGACAGAACAGTTGCTGATGTCACCACATTCGGTGAAAGCTGGCGTTGTTGCATTTGCCGGAACAGATCCAGTGCTTGCTCCATGTCGCCTGATGATGCAAACCCACCTATGACAGCACTCCAGCTCACGACATTGGGCACAACAATGCCTCCCGGTTGTTCCATCCGGGCGAGCACACCAAGCGCCTCATTACACATGCCAGCTGCTGCGTAGCTGGTGATGAGAGCATTCCATGTCACGGCGTTCTTCTCTGTCGCTTCCTTGAACACCCTCTCGGCCTCCTCCATCTCTCCAAGCTTTCCGTACACGCACACCAATGAGTTGGTGACGAACAGGTAACCATGGACGACGCCCTTCACAAAGCCATAGGCATGTATCGACCTCCCTCTCGCCAATGCAGTGGCGCCGGTGTACGGACACGCCGAAAGAGCCACAGCGACCGCCTCAGCATTGCCCTCGCATCCGCTGCCGTGCATATCCCTGAAGAGTTCAAGAACCTCCCGGTGCCTCCCGCACCTGGCGTGCGCCGAGAGCAGCGTGGTCCATGTCACGGCGTCTGGCCGCGCCCCGCTCGCCACCATGCGCGCGAACGCGTCCCTCGCCGCGTCGGGGTAGCAGCCGACCGAGTACGCGGAGATGAGCGTGTTCCAGGAGAGGGTGGTCCTCCTGACCGGCAATGCGTCGAACACGTGGCGGGCCTCAGCCGCGCGGCCGAGCCTGGCGTAGGCGGCGAGGATCTGGCCGGCGACGTCAGGGTGGGCGTGAAGGCCGAGGTGGAGCGCGTGGGCGTGGACGGCGGAGGCGATCCCCGCGGACGGCGTGGCGCGGAGTGCGAGCGGGAGGGTGTAGGAGTTGGGGAGCCCGGGGGACAGCGCGCGCATGAGGCGGTAGAGCGCGAGGGCGAGGTCCGGGCGGGAGCGGGCGAGGTGGTCGCGGAGGAGCTTGTTCCATTGGACGGCGCTGTCAATCGGCGGGTGGCGGCGGGTTGGCTGATCGGTGGCGAAGGAGGAGAGGAGGCGGCGGCGCTGGTGGTGACCAAGGGGAGGAGAGGAGATGGCGCGAAGGAGACGGGGCATCCGCGAGGAGGGGGCCACCGATCACTGGCATCACGGGTTTCATCGCTGAGTCTGGTATAAACATCTTGTTCGAGCTTTTTTCTTAGCATTTGTTTAAATTTTCATACAATTTGATTCGTTTTTCTAGAGAGGGCGCAGATCATCATCAAATTTGGAGCATTTTCCTGACCGATTCAAACAATATGTAATCTTCCTACAAAGAACGAAGAACTACTATACCAGAACAAAAATATTTGAATTCCTGCTGGTGCTAATTGTCACACGCTCACGCATTCAAATCATAAACAGGTGCAAACTGTGCATACGCCATGGGCCTGTTTGGGACTGCTCTGCTCTAGATTTCTCAGCTCTGCTGGTCCAAGAAAATTCATTTCATAGTTGGACGTCTGTGTAGCATACAACGCAATCTTGGTGCCGAGTTTCTGCATCTCAAGAAGCTCCAAGCACACAGTTAAATTGGACAGACAGACAAGATTGCTAGCTCTATATGGCTGATGCTTGATGCCACCAATCTGAAGCAAAACAGGGGAGGGTTGATAGCCTGTTCGGTTGGCTGGTGGCTGATGGCTGGTGCTTGGTTTGTTACGAGAGAAAGATCTTCTTGGCTGATTCTTGATGGCTGGTTTGTTACGAGAGAAAAAAATCTTTGTGGCTGGTGGCCGATAAGCCAAGCGAACAGGGCGTGAGCCACCCAGTCTGATGTCACCAGTCTAGCTACATCATCTGTACATTTCAGCCACATCTCTTCGGGTCACCCCGAAGGCCGTCTTCCAGAGATACAATCGTTTCGCAGGTTTTCTGCACCCATGTTACACCAGCGAAGGGTCATGAGTCCCTGTGGAGAAGATGAACCATCATTTAATGTTAAAAAATGACAGGCATCACTAGCATTTCATGGAAATAATTCCACAGAATTCAAGTGCAATCAACATGAAGCTGCTCAGCCAAGTAAGGGTTCATGCCTGAATAATGAATATACTATCTCAAGTGAACAAACAATTTAACACCACAATGTACAAGCATTTGATATAAACAAGCCTATCAGATTATTAATCACACAGATAACACTGAGCATAATAATCATTTGTTCATAATATTTATTCAAAGACTCCAAGCGTCTTAAGCATTTGTTCATGCAGGTATTACAACAGTATTACACTACTGAAAGGCATCTTATGTAATAAGATAAAAAAGGCCAGAAGTACTACCTATTATACATCATATGTGATCTCTACTCCATAAATTCTTCCATTAGACCCTATAGTAAGTACAGAATCACATTATGACCAGATGAGAGAGTGATAGGAGATTATAAAGAAACAGATAACAATCACATTATGACCAGATGAGATGAAACAGATAACAAACCTGTGATATAAATTGTTCAGTATCTGTGCGCCTTAAGAAATGGAGTGAGTTCTTGGTCAATGATACGGAATGGTCACCAAGAGATACTTCACCAACATCCTCCAGCACCCGAACCTGAATGTAAGGATCCTTGGGAGGGACCATGTCCTAACAAAAGAAGGTACAGAAAGTCTGGTAAATCTATCTCATACCTGAGAATACATAAGATACAGAGAAACACCATACTACTGTCAAATCTATATCCATCTCCGATATGTATGACTTAATGGCTGCAGAGTGGTTCTTAAAGTACTCTTTTTCTGAGAAATGGAGCTTTTCTTGAATATCATGAGGAAGCACGGGTCCAATTTTCCATCTAAAACTCCGAATAACTTCAGCTCGGTTGTACCTGGTTGGATATATACTTTCAGCTAAAGTATACTCAAGATCAATTTTAAGCATGCGTTATCAGCATACAGAGAAATGTAAATTTTGCTCATCTGAGAATTTTTAGATTCATACATGTAGGCCATGAGGCATCTTTTGTTACGGAGCAGGGAAAGATGGTGGATAGCTGCACCATAGTGATCCTCATTTCTAGTTGTCTCGATGTCTAAGTTTTGCTCCACCATTTTCCTGTCATAAGCCAGAGCAAATCATTGATTGTACATTAAAAAAAGCCTACTATTGGATGCTTATGGTCCACAACTCCGCATTCTAGTAGGGTACTAATTACCTGATCAATGATTGAAACTGTGAATTGTGCTCATTGCATTCTCTAATCACCTGATCAAACACGTCACTCTGCACATTTTGGGAGACTCAAAAGTTAGGTATTAGAGAAACTAAAGGAACTGTGGCTATCAAAATCACACTGCTTCTGATAGTGGAAGAATATTATAAATACTTTTAGCTTGGTTTTGTTTTGCACTACACAATGGCAAAGTATTTACAATGCTCTAGCTCCTACCTTAATGTCCTTATGAAGATTACATAATACTTAATTGTTTACATACATATCACATCCCTGGCTGGGATCTCTAAGTCAGGTCTGTTTTCAATAGGGCTTTCCCTTAAATACAAATGCTGAAACATGCAGTTATATATTTTTTATTTTAATTCAGTGTTCCTAAGGAACCTGGTATGGAATATGGATAAGTCAGGCTTGATGGAGAATTAAACCTGATCCCATATGATTATCTAACAATTTTGGGCAGGACATGCTAAATACCACTGACTAGTACCCCACAATTTAGGGGCAAGAGTCTTAAATGAAACTGACTAGTAGCTCACAAATTTGACATAACATTGCAGGCACATCAATCTGCTGTCAACCCAACCACCAAAATTTGATCTGACGATTTATGCTTTTTCAGGTGCTACCACATAAGCCAAGTAATACTTTCAGTTGAGAATAAAACATTGTTTTTAAATGCCATTTCACCCATCAGAGATCCTAAGACACTAGATCAAAAAAATTTGCAGCCTGTCATAAACACAAATGAGATAATTTCAAACTAGTAGATGCAGTTGACTTCAGGGAAGCAAGAATTACATTGAACGGTGCGAGCTGGCCAGCCTCAGAGGAGTCGATCTCCTTCAGCAGCTGTGACGCGCGCCTCCCGTACATCCTCCTCCTTGCCCAATGCTGGCAATTGGGTATTCTGGAGCAGTTGCGGGGGGGGAGGTTCAATCGAAAAGGTGTAAAGCCCAAAACCACTTGAACTGAAGAGAAAGTACGGAGTATTAAATAAAATTATGGGTAACGTCGAGTTCCTTTACGGTTCGGATGCATTTCATCGTTGATGATGCCACTGTCTTTAAATTCCATAAGAAATTCACACTCAATGAATGTAATCATGCAATTGCTCAAGTTATGGTCTTCCATGATCTTTTTTAGGTGTCTTCCATGCTAATATGCTATTCCATAACTTATTCTTCATATAATTCACTGAGGGGAAAACCCTCCCAACACTAACAGTCGCTACAGGAAGAATTAACATCAATTTGAGAAGCATGTTCACAACATCATGTCTGAGGTTCTTTACTTCAACACGCATAATAGAAAACCCAGCATGAGTGTTAACCTGTCTGATGAACCTTTAATTTCTACAATACACATATCGCTAATAAAGTGGTCGAGTTGAAAAGGTTCCGTGTTCTAGATACTCGGACAAAACAGAGCAGGCTGGACCAAGTTTATCGCCAATTTCAAAATCCTTCATTTTTTTTAAAAAACATCTCCACCAAAACAATGATCCCATGTCAAAGCCAAAGCTCTAGACGTACACAGCAGTAAGTAACAGTACCGCTGTGCAGTGAAATCAGATGGGGATTACCGTCAAACAATCGCCGTTTTATCGTGTGCGTTTGGGGCACGAGCTCGATCTCCAGACGCGGATTGCTGCTGGCTGCCTGCTGCCTGCTCCCCTTCTCCCGCGCGGGCGCTTTGGGCCGCGTGGTTGGATGGTCCCGCTGCCGGTTCCCGACTGCTGCTTCCCCAGCCGCTAGGGTTTGGTCCGTCGGACCGGGGTATTGGGGGAAGGAACAGAGGAGGAGAAAAGCGTGATTCAGAGGTCGATGCGCGCGTGAGGGGTGAGGTCGATGCGCGCGTGAGGGGTGAGGCCGTGCGCGCGCGAGCTCGAGAGAGAAAGTGGGCGTGCCGCCGGAGACCGGGAGAGGTCGGATTTGGCGAGTGGGCAGTGGCCGCCGGCGGGATCGGAGCGCCGCGGCCGCTGGCGGGGGTGCAAGGGGATTTTGGTGCTGCCGCGCGGGAAGAAAATCGATGAGGTTTTTCGAGAGCTCGAGGCCGGACCGCGGGACGACCGAAAATGTGAGTTGGAATTGTTGGATGCTCCGTTCCAAAGTGATGAGATTTTGCAAAAATAAAAATTTAACAAGACTAGTGATCAAATTTAAGATTAAAAAAAATCAAACGAACTATAATTTAGAGCTTCCAGCAACTGCAAATTGCAAGGCTGATATTTGACTCTTTTAAAAAATACTAGGATCGTGCCCGTGCGTTGCTACGGGCTTAAAAGATTTTCAACATAATAAATACAGTACGAGAAACACGATTTTTTAAGATACATAAATCAAATTTATCAGCATCATAGCCAATACTGACATTGTTGAAGTAAAGAAATGGTCGTGAACAACAGTTTATAACCAAAACAGAAAGTTATTGGTTACTTGTGTCGACACTTGTAATAGAAAATAATATATTTGTTCTTAGTTTATACAAATAATTGCAAGGTCACAAAATAGATACAGGATCTTGATGATACATAGTTCCCTTAAATAAAACAAACTCGTTCACAATCATATCATTGTACTGTACACATCCACAAAAGGTACAGACTTGTGCCCAACCATCTAGCACATATATATAGTCTTGAAAAAACTAATGGCACTTCTCCTTGTAAGCAATACAAATCAACTGACCATGAGGGATACAATACACTAATAGAAATATTCAACTTAACATTCAGCATTGAGCTCAAAAAATTTAAAATGTTATCAGTGTGAATCCTTCAATCAATATATTAAAGTTGAGTTGTGCACCCAACTACGGATTATATTCATATTATATAAAGTACACTAAAAGCAAGTTCCAGATGCCCTTGTAAAATGCTCCTATTTTAGATACAAACATTGGCATAGTATCAAATGTCTTTTGTTTCAAAACAATTTTCAGATAAAATCACCAAGTCTGTCATTCACTTGATGCCTGCTAATCTTTGCATATCTAGAACATGCTCCTGTCCTCGTCACACATGTAACACTAAAACACGCATATACAATTCAGCATGACATCCTGTGGCCCACCATCTGAAGCACACTATGCAGCACCCACCACTGGCTCCACTGTCCCAGTTGCCCATGACCATCTAGCACACCGAAGAATAAAATGTCGGTGCCCATTTGTGAGTCTCTTCAGCTTGTGGAGAATTCCAACTACTTTTGAATAGGTTATGTTCATTGATTCAAGCCAAGGGTAAAAAAAGAGAAAATGGGAAGGAAAATTCAAGGTTAAAGCACAGAGGAACTAAACAATCATATACACTAAACTAAAATTTATAGATATATTTTTTGTATTATAGATATATTTTCATTATTAGTCGATCACACAAGTAGAGATACATTTTTTCTTCAATGAGGAGATTGATTTCTATTTTCCAAAGTCATACCTGCAATGCCTCAAATAAAATCTGATAAAACAATGTAAAAATTGGCAATCTAACCATTCACTTGGTGTAAGTTATTTTTAAAACAGAATATACTGTTAGTGGAAAGACCAACCTCATATCGCATACCTTTGTTCTCTATTCCTTTTATATTTGTGATCTCAACATTTAGCACCTACAAAGAAGTACAAGGAAATGATAGACACCCTAATGACCCCATATTTCCTCCAATTTAAAACGACTAATTAGTGGGCCTCTGGTTGAATCGGGATGGAAATAGCATTATGGTTTCTGTATCACATTCCAATTCAAGCAACACCCCACAAAAAAGTAGAAGCTCGTACAATCTCTATATTGCACAGCACAACATAGCAGCATTGCACCATAGGCCTAATCGTGAAATAGTGAAACAAATGGGGGAAAAGACGAGCATGAAATTGAGGAACACATGTGTGAACTATGAAGACCATTCCTCACTAACAATACCATCCCATAGTCAGAGTAGGAAATTAGTATTATGTCAAGGGGAAGGACCATTCAATCGCGTTGATCCATAATTTTTTTCTTAAAAGGTTACGGATCAGATAATTAAAGTCAAGTGAAACATATTCCCTTTCCAAGAGGTCGAGGACCAAAGAAATTAAAAAATGCAATTTCTCAGGCAAATAGATTGACACCGATTGTTGGCATGTATTATAAACAATAATTTTGGGCTCTAAACAACTAAAAAAGATGAGAAAAATGGCTTGATGGCCAGTTATCATATCTCCATATTTGGATGCGAAGGCTTTACTTCGAATATGTGTGTCAAACTCAAATGGAGAATCGAGAGAGATCTTTACCTATTATGTGCTACTTGTGGATGAACGCAGCTGCTCATCCTTTTTATGTATGCATTTCTGCAGCTTGCTTACTTCCTCTTCCATGGTCCTTGCCTTGGTCTCTACAACATGTTAAGATTTTTCCTTGATCAGCACAAACTCCATGAGCAAACCTGAAGTGCCAATTACAAATTACAAGCTAACCTTCCTAGTTTTGGATTCAGATTCCCTCACAAACAGCTGCTCCTGGGAAGCAAGTTTATTTATTACAACCTTGATCTCCACCGCCAATGATACCACATTCCTCCAACTTCTTTAATGTAAGATCATTCAACAATGGATCCAAATGTAATGATGGAAAAACTGATTGTTGGGAGGGTTACCCGAAAAATTCGGATGACTACCCTAACACAAGTGAGAGTTCTCAACACGTTCAAGTTCAAGGTTAGAGCGCAAAGAGACGCGTGATCCCCTCTCGCAAGTAACATAAGTTCCAAAAAAGTCCGAATCCGTTTACACGTGCCCTTGCGCCCCCTTTTATAGGGAGACGAAGGGACTTCTACATGCCGATAACACCCTTAGCCTCGAGAATATTCCCGGTGTGAACGCATACGGGATCGTCTTTCTCATCTAACATATTTACAAATCGCCACTAGTTCACACTCTAAACCCGGACTTTTTGCGACTACAACTTTGACTTTGCTTCTTCCCCCGGTTCGTGAATGTCTTCGCATGAAACTCCCAAACTAGGTCTTCAACGGATTCCCGAATTGGCCTTTGCTTCTCAAAGTTGGTTCGCGCATGTCCACGCGCCCGACTCCCGAACCGGGTCTTCAACGATTCCCGAATCGGCCGTTCTCCGAAGTTCGGGCCATCGACGGTTGAGATTCGGGCTTCCGCATGTTCGTGACTCCACCTCCTCGCCGAATCAAGATTCCCGAACTCGCACATTCGCGAGTCGGGACTTCGCGAGTTCCGGGCTTCCGAGAATCGCGAATTCCTCGCTCCCGAAAGACATGCTTTGAGATCTTTGTTAAACTCAACGTTTCGAGGGTGACGGGTTTTCCTGAATTCACCAACACTAGCCCCTCGGGGAAACGGGTTGACTCCGACGATCTGATTCCACGAATCCTTCGGAAATTTAGTGAAAAAAGTCACCCTCGGAACGTCGGAGGGGACACGCGTCGCCCGGGGAGCCAAGGACGGTTAAATCGAGGCGTGTTTCGCGGAACTACCCCTCCTCGGCCCTATAAATAGCGGGGGCCGCTCTTCGTTAAAAATTTTTTTACGGCTCTCCATCTTTTCACGATTCGTGCATCTCTCTTTCTTCGCGGAATGCGGTTTTCTACTAGAAAGCTTGCGAACTCCGGTGTCTTGTTCACGCTCCTCTAAGGTATTTCTTCATCTTTCTTTTGTCGATTTGTTACTTTGTTAAACTTCGGTGTAGCGATGTCACGAATTCGCGAGTTTTATTCTCGAACATTACTCTTAACTGTCTGTATGTTCGTAATTGCTGGTTAGGTGGTTCGCGTTAAAAGCACAGCTAGGCCCATGACTACCGAAGAGCTTGTCGCTGCCGGTCTCCCACTTGACCCCGCTGCCGAAAGCGCGGAGCATGCTACCTCGGCAGAAGATTCTGGTTCGCCCAGTGGCTCCCGTAGTCGCGAAGATGGGGAGGTTCGGTCTGACGGCGGCGAAGACATCGGAGATGTGGACGCCGGTGTCGACGATCTGATCAGGGCAAGGACCTCCGGCCCGCTGCCGCCCTCACTCGCCTTCGGAGAGTCGAAGGTTACAAGCAACACGATTCGTGAGTACGAGAAGGCCGGATTCTTCTCCCCTGGCGCTGGGCGTGCCCCACTTGATGAGCTGGTTCCAACCCCTAAGGACGGAGAGATTGTGGTGTTTCGGGATTTCTTCATCTGTGGGCTAAGGTTCCCTTGTGACCCCGTCCTGCCGGCGATTCTCGATGCATTTTCGGTGAAGATCCACCAGCTTACTCCGACATCCTTCCTCGAAGTGTCGAAGTTTATCTGGATTTTGAAGACCTTCGGCTGCAGTCCTAGCATCGACGCTTTCACCAGATTCTACGAACTGGTGATCATCCCCGAAGTTGTCAAAGGCGAAGATGGGCAGTTCTACCACAGTCAGCACGCGTGCTGCACCTTCAATACGCGACGTCAGAACACCCGACAAGGAATCACTCGAATCCAGATCGCTCCCTGCTGCAAGTCCAACCTTACGGATGATTGGAAATCTTCCGGTTTTATTTGAAGGTCGATATGCCGAAGTTGTCATGCCCGATCGCGCCTCTTGCCGCGGTGAATGTAGGGAAATACAACCAGCGGGCCGTGGGGATCAGGAACTGTGAGAATGCATTTTACCTGGCCAGCACAATACTTGGCGGCCGTGACATCATCGAAGAATTCGTCGCCGCCCGGGTCTGGCCTATCTCGAACGGTTGGTCCCCTACTGAGCTCGTGCACTACAATGTCAATTGGGCAGACCAGAAGGTGCCTTTCCCGAAGTTCGGGATCAAACTTCGCGAAGGCCAGAGCGCCGAGGACTTCATGGACGAAGTGGAGAAAAGGGTGAACGTCATGGTGGGCGAATACACGATGAACGAGTACAAGGCGTATAAAGCCCTGGTGAAACATAGGAAGAAGATCAACCGTGTCTTTTCGGAAGTCTGTGGTGATAAATTTTTCAGCTCTTGAGGCCCTGGTCCCAAATTAAAAGTTCCTGCCGTCACCGTGGCCAGCTGCTCAGCCGCCCCAATCAACGCTCCCCGAACTAGGTCGTCGAAGCGAAGCTCGTCGCCTGCCAACGAGGGGGCCTCTTCGGGAGTCAAGCCTTCGAGGACCAGATCGCTGGAATCGTCGAAGCGGAAACGAAAGACCTCCGAACTTCGGACTTCAGACGCTGAACTCCAGGCTGCTTCGGGGCTTGCCCGGATGAGCCGCAAGAAACCTAAGAAGGCGGTGAAGAAAATTTCTTCTACCGGCGTTCGGCGAGTCCCCTCCGCCTTCGACGATGACACCTTCGCGGAGACGGATAGCCTTAAAGGTGTTTTTCTCTCGGCCACCATTTAACTTTCGAGACAGGTCGTCCATCCGATTCCGAGAATGAATTCGTGGATGTTGATTCCTTTTCGGATGCCGCCCGAAGTTCAAAAGGAGACCGCTCCCGCCGCCGCCGAGAAGTCCGTTGTTGTTGCCGATGCCGCTCGTCCCCACCGAGTCCCCCGCCGCCGCCGAAGCTCCATTCTTCGAAGTCCCTGCCGCCGACCAAGCCTCCTCCGAGTCGCCGGGATCTTGAGCTCGCTATCCAAAGGGAAAACAATCCTACCGAACATGTCCCTTTGGTTGAAGTTCGGGAGATTGTCCCCGAAGACCGAGCTCCGTCTCCTTCCTTGGCCGCTTTTAACAAAAGCTTTGGTACGTCTCATCGCGGCAAGCTATTGCGTGTTGGTTTCGAGACAATTGGCGTTGGGAGCAAGACGTCCAAGTTTTTAACTTTGTGGAAATCGTCCGCAATTGTTGATGAAACAGGAGAGGAGGCCTCGGCAGCGACCCGAAGAAGCTGCTCGGGATTCCGAGAAGGGGCCTCACTCTGTTTCCGAAACCACTCCTTCGTCTCGCGGGAAAACTTCTTCGGTTCGACTAAACAAGTCACCATGCAACACTTTTCTAAGCAAGGTTCGTTCCTTCTCACTATCTTTTCATACGTTTCCCGAGTTGTTGAACCTTGGTCCGAGACTTACTCCGAACTTCTCGAATTCAAGAATCTTTCGCACTCTTACTCTCCTTCGAAGCTTGCACGGTTTCAAGAGGATTATGCCCTCAAGCATTCTATGCTCGGGAAGGTTGCCATAGAGCGGCTCGGCGAGCAAGAGAAGATTAATGAACAACTTTCCCGAAGTCGAAGGAACTAGAGCGTAACTTCGCCCTCGTGCAATCCGCGAACGTGGAGCTCGAGAAAAAGGTGGCCGAGTTGGCGGAAGCCTTGAAGACGAGTCGCGATGAACGACGAAGATCGCGAAGCCACGCTCGAGCAGTCCAAGAAAGATCTTGAGAAGGTTCGAAAATCTCATGAAGATGATCTGAGCGTGATTGAAAAGCTTCGGGAAAAACAATAGCGAGCTACAAAAATCGCCGAGGATCTTCGTATCAACAATGCCGGCCCTCGCCAAGTCCTTGAGCGCAAAGGATCGCAAAATCGTGGATCTCGAGAAGGCATTGGCAAAACAAGGTGAAGCCTCGAAGAAAAACACTTCGGAGATTCCGGCAAAGCCGAAAGCGCTCTACGTGGAGTACCGAAGTCCTTGGATGAGTACGGTGTTCGCCCGGCCCCTCTTCGGATGACATCGACATTCCCGATTTCATGGATTGGCCGGAGGCCGAGTTCAAGGCCCTTACCGAGGTGATCACCGGCGCCGGCAACTTCGCCGTTGCTTTCTCCGTGGAGAGTATCTTGAAGATTCTTCACGATTATGATCGTGTCGACCGGGAGAAGTTTCGCACGAATCTCTCTCAATTCCCCGGCGCTACTAGTACCGCGATACTTCGGGCCAACTCCGACGTTCAAGCCATCAAGATCAAGTTCGCGAGGGGAGTTTTGGCCGACCGGCGGGCGGGGAAGTTGTTAAGACCATTGCACAAGCAAAGCTTGCCGAGGTAGCTTCTTTTGTCCGATTTCGCGACTTACGTTTGTTGCGGATGTTTCGGTTTTTTAAACCTTCTTCACTTTTTGCCTTCCTCTCTCGACCGAACGAAGAGGAGAATCGAGAGGGCACCGCCGCGTCTCCCGAAGGATCGACCTCCGGCGAGGGTTCGAGCGAGTCCGGCGAGGACGGCTCGGTGGCAACGGCGGCGTAGCAGCGGCGGCGGCCGATGACGGCGACGACGGCGAACGAGTCCCCGAACGAGAGGAGGATTCTCCGAAGGTGGATGTTACAAACTGAATGATATGCCCGGATTTTTGGGTGAATTCGAGATTGGTTGTACATTCATGTAGATTCATGAAACTTTCCTGAACAAGTGTTTTGTATATTTTAACTGCGCGCAGTCCCGCAAGCCGGGCACCGCACAGACGTGCTACCACTGCGAATTCATCGGGATAGTATGTTCGTTAGTGGTGAAGCGTGGCGTTTGTTCAAGCGAGCGCATCCCGAACAAGATTTTTCCGATTTTTGGCTTGAGGCCTCGCTCAAGTTTTCTATAGGCTGTTTTGATCTCTCCTCGTTTTTCTTATTTCGTAAGAAGATTCGTTCCGCGTCGTCTACTCCGCCGTCCGCGAAGGTTCCCAAGATGGAGCCCCTTAGCCCCTTAGCCGATGCATCTGATTTCGCCTATGCCAGTGATACGGCTGAAGACAATGTTTGTAAACCGGGACATGTTGTTGAGCTTTCGTTTTGAATTTTACACCGAGTGTTGTAATTATCGAAGAACTGTTCGGAAGTTTTTATGCGAATAAGGCAGTAAATACGTTTTTTCCTGAAAAAACGTCACCCTCCCCCACCTTGCCGTTTCGCATGAAAACTAGATGGCAAGTTCACGAATCTTACTATTCACGAATTTCTAGCATATCTTTAGGAGAAGTTTTCCTTAGTTTTTGGTGAACCTCGATTGCTATTGCGCAAGTCGACAAAATTTGTTTCGAATTTTGTGGACTTGACCCGACCGGCGACTTGCCTCGGTTGATATAGCAACCCTCGGTTGCTTCAACCACGGCTTCTCGCGACTCCCGAACGAGCCCCTTGCCCTTTTCTTACAACGATGATGTTTAAATAACTTTCAACAATCCTCCCTAAGTATAAACCCACGAGATAACCCTTTAGGCATTCATTTTCTCGAAATCTTCGTACAAATGTTCGGTGGGAATCCCTTCGTGGATGGGATTTCTTGGGCCACAACTTGTTGTTGTCTCAGGCCTCTTTGGTGGGAATCCCTTGATGGATGGGATTTTCTGGGCCACAACTTGTTGTTGTCTCAGACCTCTTTGGTGGGAATCCCTTGATGGATGGGATTTTGGCTATCAGGAAGCCTTTTTCACGAACTTTTTCTTCTTTAACGATGGAATTCTGGCTATCACGAAGCCTTTTCTCACGAACTTTTTTCTTTTTTCACGATGGAATTCTGGCTATCACGAAGCCTTTTTCACGAACTTTTTCTTTTTTCACGATGGAATTCGGCTATCACGAAGCCTTTTTCACGAACTTTTTTTCTTTTTTCACGATGGAATTCGGCTATCACGAAGCCTTTTTCACGAACTTTTTTTCTTTTTTCACGATGGAATTCGGCTATCACGAAGCCGTTTCTCACGAACTTTTTCTTTTCTCACAATGGAATTCGGCTATCACGAAGCCGTTTCTCACGAACTTTTTCTTTTCTCACAATGGAATTCGGCTACCACGAAGCCCTTTCTCACGAACTTTTCTTCTTTTACGATGGAATTCCGGCTATCACGAAGCCTTTTTCACGAACTTTTTCTTTTTTCACGATGGAATTCGGCTATCACGAAGCCTTTTTCACGAACTTTTTTCTTTTTTCACGATGGAATTTTGAAGATACGCAATTTGGGGGAAGACTCTCTTCATATATATATATATATATATCATAAAGAGTATTTACATAGGATCCGCCTCGTTAAAAACCTTGCCTCTTGATTTAGAGCCCCCTTTGCAAGGAAAAGAGTACGGTCCTTCTTATTCTAATGCGACTAGAAGAAGTAGAACTAATTTTTGTGCCGAAATCACTTATAGACATGTGATTCGGATTTTTTAGCTTTCTGAAGTACAAACTTACGAAAATCGAAAAACTACCGAAAAACTACTGCATGTTACATTTATGTACAACTAGGATTTTCATGGATAGTACCTTTTTAGGCTGTCGGCATTCCACGAATACGGCAACTCTTCGCCAGTCTGCTCCATCAGTCGAAAAGCCCCTGGCATGTCTGTTTCCCTGGCGATGTAAGGCCCTTGCCAAGACTCATGAAGTTTTCCCGGGTTCTCCCAATTTTTCTTTCTTTTCAAGACAAGATCACCAGTTTTAATGTCCTTTCGGACCACTTTTTTGTCCCTCCATGCCCTTGTCTCTTTCTGATATTTTTCAATGTTTTCCGCCGCTTCAAGGATTGTCAGCTCGATCATGTATTTTTCTACCTTCTTATCAATTTCCTCTATCTCTTTTCCTTTCAGGACTCTCATGCTTTCATTTTTGATCTCCTCCGGTGTCATTGCTTCAGTCCCGAAAAGTAGGCGAAAAGGCGTGAAACCTGTTGCCCTTGAAACTGTGGTGTTGTGAGACCAGATCACCTTCAGAAGTTCATCGACCCACTTCCCCTTTTTCTGATCGAACAAACATTTCTTGATTCCGAAAAAATCGGACCGTTGGCTCTTTCGACCGCACCATTGGACCGTGGATGATATACCGATGAAAATTTCGCTTGTGTGCCTAAGGTTCGCGGTATTCTTTGAAGGTGTAACGATCAAACCGTTTGCCATTGTCAACCGTCGGTTCTCTAGGAACTCCGAACCTCGCGAGACTATGTTACGCCAAAAGAATTCTCGAACCGTTCTTCGCTGTGATATTCGCGAGTGGTTTTGCCTCTACCCACTTCGTGAAATAATCGACCGCTACGGCCCGCAAATCGGCGAGTTGCCTTGAGCCGCCGGCAACGGGCCTACTAGGTCCATTCCCCATCTCTACGAGAGGCCAAGTTGGAGTAATTAGGTGAAGCGGCATTGAAGGCGGTCTCGTTGATTTCCGTCTTCCGGCATGCTTCACATTGCCGAACTAACATCTTGGCGTCGATGTTTATGGTGGGCCAATAGAATCCCTACTTTATCGCCTTACCGGCCAAAGCCCCGGTGCCTATGTGTGCCCCACAAAATCCGCCGTGAATTTCTTTCGAAGTTCGCGACCTTTTCGGAGGTGATGCGGCGCGCCGGGGCTCAGTGACTCCTGATTTGTATAATTCTCCATTTACTACTGTGTAGCCCCGAGCCCTTTGCTTCAATCTTTTTTCCTCCAATTCATCTTGTGGTTCGTAATGTCCCCTCAGATAGGCCATGATTTCTGCTCTCCGATCGGAATTTCCACCATATTCACGATTTGGGCCCTCGAATCTTTGATGGAAGGCTCTCTGATGATTTCGAAGAACACGTCCGGTGGTAGCTCTTGGTTTTCGGCCGCTTTGCCTTTGCCGGTTTATCCGCCTCATTGTTATCATCCCTTGGGATATCTTTGGTGAATACCCTTTGAAGTGTTTTTCCATTTCTTTGACTTTTTCAAGATATTTCATGAGAAGCTGGATTCTCGGCCTCGCTTTCCTTCTCAATATGTTCTTGGATCACTTTCGAATCCGTTCGATTATGAAGGTCTGTCGCCCCAAGGCTTTCATTTTTCTTAATGCCAGTAGAGAGCTTCGTACTCCGTTGTGTTGTTCGTGAAATGTTCATTGTTCGCGAATACGAGCCGCGCCGCGTATCTTATGACCACGCCCGTTGGGGACGTTACAACGGCCCGAAATTCCGACCCCCTTGTAACACCATGCTACATCACACCGCACTATCCAAGGTTCGGGTATATTTTCCTCGAGATTTTGAGTGGGTGAAGTCCGGTCCATGACAAAATGCGCCGAACTTGCGATTTTATTGCACTTCTTCTCTCGAAGTCTACCACATACTCGGAAAGTTCGGCACCCCACTTGATGATTCGGGTGGATGCCTCCCTATTTGCGAACAAGTCACTTAACGGTGGTTGGTGATAACTCTTATTCCGTGGCCCTCGAAGTAATGTCTTAGCTTTCTTGTCGCCATAATGACCACATACGCGATCTTCTCCAATTCAGAATAGAAAACCTTGGAACCAGACAATGCTTCAGAGGCGAAGTATACAGGAATTTGCCTGAGCTTTCCTTCTTCTTCCTTTTCCTGTACCAACACTGCACTTACTGCCGAATTTGATGCAGACACATACAGCAGAAGCGGTGATTTTGGTTCGGGAGGACAGAGTTTGGTCATGGTGGACAAGTAGTCCTTCAGTTCGTGAAAGGCACGCTTCGAGGTTCGGACCACCGGAATTTCTTGGCACTTCGAGAACTTGGAAGAACGGTAAACTTCTTTACGCGGCTGCGGGAATAAATCCGTTGAGGGCGACCACTCTCCCCGTCAACTTCTCGAACATCTTTCACCGAGATTGGCTCTTGCATTTCCATCGAGCCTTTATTTTGTCGGGGTTTGCCTCAATGCCTTTCGTTGAAACTAGGCATACAAGAACTTTCCCCTTGTGAATGCCGAACACACATTTTTCTCGGATTTAGCTTTAAGTTTGCGGCCCTCATGTTCGCGAATGTTTCGCCGGATCACCGATATGGTCTCTCCTCTCGAACACTTTTGACAACTATGTCATCCACATATGCCAAAATGTTTCTCCGAATCTGCTTGGTGCGGTACTATTGCTATCATTCTCGAAAACGTGCATCCCGCATTCTTCGACCCCTCCGGCATTCTTACGAAACAAAATGTTCCGAAAGGAGTGATGAAACTTGTCTTCTCTTCGTCCTCTTTGCGAACTGCGATCCGATGATACCCGGAGAACATGTCCGGGAGCGAAAGCATCTCACCGTTGGTCTGCATCATCCACGATTTTGTCTACCCTTTCCAAGGGAAAATCGTCCTTCTTGCACGCCTTGTTCGGATCCGTGAAATCCACACACATTCTCCATTTGCCATTTTTCTTCTTAAGCGGCACGGTGTTGGCTAACCGACCGGGTACTTGACCTCTCCGATTACCCGGGCATCCCGCAACCTCTCGAACTTCTCGCTTCTCTTGCTTTGACTTTTTCGTCGGACATTTTCCGAAGTTTTTGCTTCTTGGGTGGTATCTTGTCATCCGTTTCGAGGGCATGTTCGATTATGTCCGTCAACACCTTGCAAGTCCTTAGCCGACCCCGCGAAAACATCCTTGTTTCTATTCGGGAATCGTATAAGTTCACCGTCCTCTTCGGCGGGCGAGGTTCGCCCCTATTATGACTGCTCTGTCGGGCATGTCATCCAAATACACTTTCTTTGTTTCATCTTCCGATGCTATCTCATTTTTCTCTTTGTCCCGCTTAGGCTCTTCATAGGTTTCCTTCCTCTCATCAGATGCTTTTAGCTGGTACACATTTGTTTGGCCGGGCGTGTGGCCTTTTTCTATGTTCCTGGCCTCCTGCTGATTGCCGAACACCGTGATAACCCCTTTGGGCGCGAGGCATCTTCATGCATAGGAACTCGTTGTCTTATAACGAAGCATCAAACTTATTCATGAAACCTCTCGCCGAAGATCGCGAGGTACGGGTGATATATGTCAACTACATCGAAGGTGAGGCTCTCCGTTACGGCATTCTCGAGATCTCCGAAAGAAACCGGGAGTGATATTTTTCCCACCGGCTTGATGGGCTTTCCCCCGAATCCCCGCAATGGGTACTGCGGTGGGTCCAACATATGCTTGACTCGGGTTCATCTTCTCGAATGTCTTCGGGAACGGGATATCCGCCGAACTCCCGTTGTCAACTAGGACTTTTCCTATGACCCACCCGGCGATGTTGACCTCGATGACCATGGCGTCATTATGAATCGCAGATTTTGGTCTGAAATCTTCTTCTGTAAAGGTGATTGGCACCTTTGCCCATTCCGGGCGCGCAGCTGGGCCATCATTGATGATGGTGTTCACAGACCTGAAGTAATTGCTTCTCTGCTTCTTGGTCTCGAATTCCATAGCGGATCCACCTGTGATTGGCATGATAGTCCCGAACGATGGCAGTGCCTTAGAGTTCTGAGGTCCCGAACTTGACTGAGGCCTTGACGAACTTTCTGGGGGCGGTGGCAAGATTTCCCGAATGGGTTGTGGTTGTTGGATTGACTGTATTGCTTGCGACTGAGGGAAGAATTGCTGCGATGGCGCCATGCCGATTGTGGTTGTGGAAATTGCCGAACCGAGACCGAACTCGTCCGTGGATTTGCGAATTGCGGCCGCGAGAAGTTCGGACGAAAGCGGCTTGGCATGGAGGATGCAATGCTCATTAGTGATTTTTCTTGCTGAATTCTTGCCATGTTCTTCTTTGTTTACGGGCACCCTTCGGTCTCGTGGCCTCTCCCGTGGTACCGGCAATAGAAGTGAGGGTCTTTTGGGTTGTGGTTCGTGAGTCCCGAGGGTCCTCTCGCCCTCCCTCTTCCTCCGGAATTGAATCCTCCCCCGGTGCTTGGCTTTCGTTGTCTTGTTGTGGCCGAGAGTTTCCAACATTGTTTACGTTTCGTGGATGCTTTGGGGTGGTGCCCGACGAGTCATATCTCTGTTGCCCTGTCTTGCCTCGTTCCGTTCGGCCTACCCTCTTGCGGTGGTCGTCATCGGACGAATGTAATCTTCCAATTCCCGAAATAGTTCTTCAACTGTCTCGGGCTTTTTTCTTGTGAGGTGAGAAGCCGTTGGCCCCGGGGTGAGACCTTTGATCGGTGCCTTGATCGTTGTCTTGTCATCGGCGTCGGGGATCCGAGACCTCGTCGCATGAACCTTCTCACGAAGTTCCGCGGTGGTTCTCGTCCTTCGCTTGCGGTTGTACGGATCCGAGGCTTCGCCGTTGTGTCATGGAACATCCGAAACGCTTGCATGAACTTTGTTTTGAGATCTACCCAGTTCGTAGATCGAGTGTGGAGGCGGCAGTGAGTACCAATTCGATGCGGGTCCTTCGCAAGCTATAATGAAGGATTTGGCCGGCGCAACATCATCTCCTCCGCCGAGTTCACGGTGACTCGTATCTCATGAGAAACCGCCGGAGTTTCCGAAGCCGTTGTACTTGGGAAGAGAGACGGGGCTTGAACTTCGGCGGCCAAGGTCTTGTTTGCGGCCCTATTTGACGGCGATTCGGAATCCACGAAGTGTGAGATTCCGTTTCCCGCGAAAAAGTTTTATTTCGGGGATTCTCTTGCGGGCGCGAGGGGTTACGCTGCGGTGACTCTTGCCACGGGGAGCTGTTCTCTTGTTCTTTCATTTCGTCAATTTCTCTCTCGTATTGCTTGTATCTCGCTCTTTTGCTTTGTTCGGTTGCTCTAGCTTTTCGAGATTTTTCTCTTCGCCCGCAACCGAGCCGCGAACTTTTCTTTGTCTTTCCGTAGGCTTTGTATCTTTTGGTGAACCATGGCTAGCTCTCTATCTATGGAATCATCATTACCATCGACATTCTCGAACTCTTCTTTGTTCGGCGGAGTTGTTCTTGGATGTGAGCTGTCTTTTCTGCTCTTGCCTTCATGAGGGCCTCGAGCTTTTCTCTTCGTTCTTGGTCTGTTACGTTCAAAGATTCAGGAACAAACGAGTTTTCATTCCCTTGGGTGAGATGGCGATCTTCCTGGTTTGCTGTCTTTGGAACGATCTTCTTGGACTTCTTCGAGGTGGCATCATGAGTTTCTTTTCGGTGCCGGAACACGGTGGGCGCCAATGTTGGGAGGGTTACCCGAAAAATTCGGATGACTACCCTAACACAAGTGAGAGTTCTCAACACGTTCAAGTTCAAGGTTAGAGCGCAAAGAGAGCGTGATCCCCTCCGCAAGTAGCATAAGTTCCAAAAAAAGTCCGAATCCGTTTACACGTGCCCTTGCGCCCCCTTTTATAGGGAGACGAAGGGACTTTTACATGCCGATAACACCCTTAGCCTCAGAGAATATTCCCAGTGTGAACGCATACGGGATCGTCTCTCTCATCTAACATATTTACAAATCTGCCACTAGTTCACACTCTAAACTGGGACTTTTTGGGACTACAACTTTGACTTTGCTTCTTCCCCTGTTCGTGAATGTCTTCGCATGAAACTCCCGAACTAGGTCTTCAACGCATTCCCGAATTGGCCTTTGCTTCTCGGTGGTTCGCGCATGTCCACGCGCCCGACTCCCGAACCGGGTCTTCAACAGATTCCCGAATCGGCCGTTCTCCGAAGTTCGGGCCATCGACAGTTGAGATTCCGGGCTTCCGCATGTTCGTGACTCCACCTCCTCGCCGAATCAAGATTCCCGAACTCGCACATTCGCGGGTCGGGACTTCGCGGGTTCCGGGCTTCCGAGAATCGCGAATTCCCCGCTCCCGAAAGACATGCTTTGAGAACTTTGTTAAGCCCAACGTTTCGAGGGTGACGGGTTTTCCCGAATTCCCCAACATTGATGATGATGGTACCATACTACCATCTTCTCCTAGATAGACATAGATAGATAATCCACTCCTAACCCAAGAAGTAAAGGATATGCACTTGGCCTATTTTTGTTACAAGCACAGATCATATTGATGTGCACATATCTCACAAATAGTACCCAACTCAATTAATGCATGACGAGTCCATGAATGGGCTTTCAATAATGAACCGGGGCCACGGATGGAAGGAGCTTATGCAGATCCATAGTTGGATTACCTGTTCACAGTTGAGCAGGAGGCAGCTTAGGGCACAACCCGCGCATAGGCAGCTCTCCCCTCTCGTTCATGTGTTGCTGCAGGGCAACGACGGAGATGACGATCTCTACCAGGGTGCGGGATGAAGATGATCCAAACCACCATCTGCACACTGGGGATCAGAGGGTAGGGCAGCGCAGAAACAAACCTAGAAAAGTGGGCAGTGTTCAATGATCAGTTGAGCAAGAACAAAACTTCTTTGGTTAAACTCAAAGTATCTAAATACAATCATAGGATAAGTCAGGCCTGCGAGATCAAGGGCAAACATGCAGATCAAAGGAAAATTGCCAGATCAAATTTGTCATCCACCGTCCTCAATTACTAACTGAGCAGATCAGATGAAAAAGCTAATTAGCTACTCAAATCATTAGCCAAGGCAACCATGCACAATTAAACAAAGTAAACTACAGTCATGTAGCATAAAAGTGTCATCTCACAAGAACAACAAAGCAAAGTTGCTAGCGTACACCCAACGCACACACATCTCTGCCTATAATTCAGAATAGTGAAGAAGCACCCAACACACACACACACACACACACATCTCTGCCTACAAAATTAATTTAAAATGCACAGAGTACATAACAAGTCTAAAAAAAGGTGATGCAAAGGAAAATGACGGTAGAGAAGAATGAAAAGAGGCATGTATAATAAGGGAAAATACATTCTACCAAGACATTAGATGAAGCAATACATGATTTTTTTAAACAGAGACAAACATTAACAAATGTTCTGAAAGGATTCAATCAATATGTAGAATGGTTGATTCCTCTATTAGTGTCTTACTTTTCAGGTGTTGTTGGAAAAAGACTATCTAGCCCAGCAGGTAGTATGAATGAGCATCCTGGGTAGTATAAAGAATTATCTAATGTTCAAATCAGATATTTTTATCTAAAATGCCAGTTGTCTGTCCATGTGCTTGCAGTGCCTTTTTACATCATAGCCTTTTTATCTAAAGAATAATTTATTTGCAATATGCAATGAAGGCTATGATGTAAATACCTTGGACTAATATCTAAAACTTTAACTATGCGAACAGGTCATCAGAAAAAAATTGTCATACAAACAAATTAACCAATGTGAACCTAGCATTAGCACCAAATCTATTAGTTTGGTATATTAAAGTCCTTTTCTGATTAGTTATTTTGATACCTGATTATTGCACTTGTCATAGCACAATTTCTTCAGAGTGTATGTGTATACCCCCTCTGCAACATATTTAGTTTGCCATCTCAATTATATTGAATGTATTGTAGATCGTCCAAGGAAACTAACCTGACGGTGGCTACTGTAGATGGTGGATGGTGTGGGTGATGGTGGTGGCTTCAGCGTTCGGCGGTTGCTGGCGCTTGGCGACGCGACAGTGTCGGGCGACGTCCAGTACTGGATCCTCCGGGTGCGGGTGGATCGAGGACGACGATGGCTCCGGTGAGCTGCGGATCCTAGGCGTGGGTGGATCGAGGACGATGGCGGCGGCGGATCCCAAGCGCGGGTGGACCGAGGATGGCGGCGGCGGTGGCGGTGGCGAGGACGATGGTGGCGGCGGATCCCAAGCGCGGGTGGACCGAGGATGACGGTGGAGAGGACCGGGATGGCAGATTTGGCTGACAGAGGATCACAAACACGAGTGAACCGGCGATGGCGGCTCCTTCTCTGGCGTGTGCGGGGACTCCGGCGGACGACATTTTGTGGTGGAGGAGGCGAATGGTGGAGGAGGTGGCGGCGTCGCAGAGAGGAGGCGAGGTGGCGGTGGTGCGCAGCGCAGGCGACGGGGCTGCACATCGGAGGGGAAGGCGCAGCAGTGCGCAGGCGTAGGCGGCCGGGGTGCGCGTCGGAGGGGAAGGCGTGGAGGATGAGAAGCCGCGACGGCGGGCTCGTGTGCGACACGTTTTTCTGCGGAGGGGAAGGTGCGGTAGAGGAGGGCGCGGTGCGGAGGTAGGGTGGGACGGGGCGAGCGGAGGGAGCCACGGGAGGGCGGACAGAGCCACGGGCGGTGAAGCCACGACAGCGGAAGTTTTTAAGTACCAAATTTGTTCTTTTTAGTAGTAGAGATAATAATAGTAAAGCAAGTAAGCAACTGGCATTTTTGTCTTGAAATAAAGCTACTGACATTTTCAATAGGGCAGAATAGAGGTGTGTAAATATTTTCCTTTCCTGGCCGATTCAAAGGACATGAGATCCCAAGTAACTCGAGCAGAACAGATATTTGAATTCCTGCCGATCATCACTATTTCAAGCATCCAAAATCATAAAACATGTGCAATCCATGAGGTAACCACAAGCTGGCTACATCATCTGTGCATCCTGGCCACGTCTCTTCAGGTCGTCTCCCCGGAGGCCGTCTTCCAAACATACAATTTTTCCACAGGATTTCTGCACCCAAGTTACAACCAGCGACAAGGTCACGAGTCCCTGTGGAGAAGATGCAGAACCATCATTAAGAGAAAAAAAAGTGATACATATCGCTTGCATTCCATGGAAATGGTCCCATTGGATTCAAGTGCAATGAACATGAAGCCTCTCAGCCAAATATGGCCTCATGTTTGAATATACTATCTCAAGTGAACAAATCGTTTTACATACAATACATAGCTGGCTGTTTACTTTTGAAAGAAAATAGCAACATTTAATGTAAAGAAGCCTACCAGAATACTAATATCATAGATACAATTGAGCAGAAGGTCATTTATTCGTACTCTAAAAAAAACATTTGTTTAAAACATTTATTCAAAGACTCCAATCATCTTAAATACTTGATAATGCAGGTACTTGGCAATCTTAATATTTTGAAGGGCAACATTCAGTAGGAATATACCATCTCAAGTGGACAAATCATTTGACATCACAACGTACATCCTTTTATTACTTCTTTTATATAATCAAGCCTACCAGATTAGTAATTACATAGACAAAAGCGAGCAGAATAATCATTTGATCATAACATTTATTCAAAGACTCCAATCATCTCAAACATTTGCCCATGGAGGTACCTGGCAATCTTAATATTTCTGAAGGTCAACATCACAGTTAGTATCAACGTCACCATGGCGAAGCAAAGGTGCTCCAAGGAGTGACCACTAATGAAGTACCGGTTCACACTGTAAACCTTCCTGTCAGCGAGGCCTTCAAATCTTGCTAGAAGGTAAAAGCCTGCACCAGTACGTCAGTAACATAAGTGTTCAATGGGAGTAACCAGATTTGGATGCAACGGATCAGGTACAGTTACCTGTAGCAAGGAACCAAAACCTTGAATGTGTATACTTTGGAGGAAACAAGAATAGAATTGCAGGAATTGCAATGCAAGGAACGAAATTCAGAATCACCCATAAGCGCATATCATCAAGAACCCTGATCAACCAGAACAACATATGATGATAACACATTTCCGATACTTTCGAGATAAACCATAAGTGGAACAAGCTAGAGTGTGAGACGATGTATACCTTTCACACGCACTGCTCACTAATATAAGAGATAATAGTGAGATCAAACAAGATAGCCCAACCCTCTCATCAACTCTTTCAATTACCAATATTGACAATAGTGAGGAGGAGGATATCATCATCTGCATCGCAAGAGCATCCAGTAAACATCCATAACCAGAGAAAAAACATTTGATATTCATGTATCCAATTGGCTTGCTGCCAATGAAATATTCAGATCAGATCACTTTCACCAACTGCCACTTTAAATTTAACACATGAAAAATCAAGTGTGCACAATTTTGGGTATGGTCAATTTTGCATTTAAATTGTATACAATACATTATCTTTATCTTGAACACTAATTTCGAAAAACCCTGATGCATTTCAAACAATGCCAAATTAGAAAAACAACTGGGAATGAGTAAACAACAGATGGGAACATGACAGCAAGAAAGCAGTATTCAGATACCGGCAACCTGTCCCAAATTAAGCGGTCATCATCTGGCTTGAGGTGATAGTAAGCAGAGCCAAATGCTGCTGCTACATTCCCAGCATAAAAGAGGAACCATCCCAAGGCCTCCCACCTCAAGCTACATAATTCCACAAAGTGACATGTTATGATTTTGTATAATGTAACCCGATGCAAGGAGCATGTTGTCGTTCATGATAGAAAATTTCTTTAAGCAGAAAACCTTACCCCCCCAAAAAAAAGAACAGATTTAGTTTCACATGAAGTGCCATGAACAAACAGGAAGACCACACACATTTCATTTATTGGCTTTCATTGAAGCATTTCAGCCAATTTTAATTAAATACCATTATCCAAATCCCATAACATTACAGTGGTAATGTTAGAATAGATTATATACTCCTACAGTGAAGCATCTCATCCAGCAAGCAATCAAATGCCACAAGGCATGGCTGAGTTATTCAAACCTAATAGCAAAGGAACTCAATATGATTGTTGAGTGGCATTCTCATTTAACAAGAATCAACTGACCTAGCGGGAGAAAAATGTAAAAATGGGACCATGGTTCTTAAGGCGTCGCCTAGGCGTCCAGGCGGTCCCTGGTCGCCATGGAAAACAGGCCGCCTTAGGCGCCTAGGCGTCGCCTAGGCAAGGTGCCCAGAATTTTTCATGGACGCCTAGGTGCCTTAAGAACCATGAATGGGACTGTAATTGTTGGTGCTTCGCAGTTTTGCCACTCACATTTTTACGATTTTCGCGGCCTAGAGGGTAGGTCATGGCTAACTTACTGTACAGATCTTGACTAAAGCAGTAGTTGTTAGATACTACACACAAATCACATATTCTGAGTTCCAAGGCTTCCAAGAACAACTGGATACAGAATGGACTCTTCTATAGAGTTTAGACTATAGCTACCACTCTCTGAAAAAGCATTGGTTAGCCTAATAATTCTCAATTTAAGCATCATCCTTAAAAAAGCATTATCGGTCTGTTGATTTGACCCACGTGTAATTAAACCAGAACGCGCAACAAACTGTTTAGTGCGACATTCCCTCAAACACAAGGCGGGCACCTGACGCCGAAGCACCCGCTGCCGCAGAGACAGAGGATGAGGCCCGGTACCCCGGCGAGAAGCAGCGGGTAGGCGGTGAGCACGTTGAGCGTGTTGGGCACGCCGAGGAGGTTGCGCATGTCGGCGAAGAGATGTAGCGCGGGGGAGTGGCGGAGCCGCGGCGTGGCGACGAGCAGCAGCGCGGAGGCGAGGACGGCACCTCCGGCGAGCGCGCGGCGGCGGTGGTTCTCGCGGCGGAGCAGGGCAGAGGCGAGCGCGATGGGACCCGCGCCGGGGCCGGGGCCGGGACGGCCCCGGTGCGGGGGGAGGTCGGCGGCGAGATGCATGCGACCGGCGAAGATGCTGCTTTGCGTGCGCTGGACTGGTTTGGCTCCAGGATAAACAAAACGTACTTTAGCAATTATAGTAAGGTCTAAGGATGCTACGAAAATTTACTTTAGCAATTGAGTACGGTGCGAAAATTTAATTTAGCAATTGTAAATCAAAGATTAGAGAATTAAATATGATGTATCTCCACTTATACTTAATAAAAACAAAAAAGAGTCATTTTTTGATTTTTTTTATTTTGAATACATTTTTTTGATATTTCAAAATTACACCCCAAAGTAGCAAAATTTAAAGTTATACCCCAATTAGGGATGAAAGTGGTGTGGATAATTTCCGCATCCGATCCGATCCGATCCGAATATGAATTTTGCGGATATGGGGAAGAGTTTTTGACATCGATGAGGATATGAATAATCTGAATCCAATTGTGTGCGGATTAGGATACGGTGTTAGTGATATCCGACGGATATGGATTATCCGATAATTGAATGCGAGATAATCCGAGGTCTATAATAGGATATCGACTACTATGACAATCCAATACGACTCACGCACATATCTTTTACCTATACATAATTTTTTAACCCACAAAATTTTAGCTATATATATAGTGTGTGCACGTGCATCAAAAACCTTAACCATAGTCATCGTAGAGCACCATTTGTCACCATTTGAAACTAAATATAAGCATGTATTATCCGACTATATTAATCCGCATCCGCTCCACAACCATTCCGACTCCGCACAATATCCGACATCCGAAAAAATCGCATCCGTAACCGCATCCGTGTAATATCCGCTCGCTCCACATCCGACAAAAAAAATATGGATGCGGATGTGGTAAAGATATTATCCGATCCGATCCGCTTTCATCCCTAACCCCAATCGTCTGCTCAGTAGACGAAATCTAATTTTGGTCTACCCTGTCGAATAGGAGATTTCGTCTAACGCTAATCGGTAGACGGAATTTATTTTGTCTATCGGGCGGACGAGTTTGTATGACGAAGTTTTAGTTTCGTGTGATGATGAGTGGACAAAATTGCTTTTCGTCCTCGGATGACGAAAATTGACTCCCTGGTTGCCGGGCACCAACCCGCGCACGCTGCCGGTCTTGATCGCCCGCGACTTGCCCACGCATCGCCCAAGTGGCAGTTCGGCCGCGTGTCTGCTTGCTCACAGGCGTGGTTGCCCGGAGGCGGGCGTCGTCCGCCGCGGGGATCCTATCTCCCTTTCGGAAGATAGATAAAGAAGCGAACTATAGCTTACCAAGGCCCATCAACATCTTCTTCCTCCTCACGTGGCTCCCCTGGCGGTCCACCACCCCCGCCGCCTCCGTCTCCGGCCCTCGACCGGTGGCTCCACGCCGCCGCGCCGCCCCGCCACCAACCACCCCACCCTCTAGCCTCTAGCCTCGCCCTTCCTAACCCGGCCCGCCTCGCCGCCCCCGCCGCCGGTCACCGACCCACCGCCGGTCCTCCGGCTCCCCCCACCTCCCCCTTCTAGGTCCGCCGGATATGGACGACCTCCGAACCCCCGAAACCCTAACCCTAAGATCCGCCGCCTCCACCACCGCCCCGGGCGGCGGCGACCTCGTCGCCGGCCGCTCCCCCCCCCCCACCTCCCCGCCCCGCCCTAATCTCATTGGCGGCCAAGCCAAGTGAGCTTGTGTCACACCCGATTTTCCGAAGAAAACCAAATGCATCTCATATGTGCGCCAGGATCAAGTTTACACACATATGATAAACGTCATGAGTGAAATATCAATAAACAGCAATAAAAACGTACAAGAGTTAAACCATTACATTATCTCTTTATTACACTCAGACGTTAGACTCGAAGGTCTTTACAACGATCAAACGATAACTATGTAGACGCAACTCCATCTTTCATCTTCCACAGGCACATGACTGGGGGAACGCAAGCCTCAGAACTCCTCGTAGCCGCTGAAGTACTCTTCTCCAGTGTTCTCCTCTGAACAGTGGGTAAGCAAGGGTGAGCACACTTATGGTTGGAGCTCAGCAAGTGGGGGAAAGATGCAAGGCCATCAAGGACAGGCTAAGAGTTTCGATGCGGTTAGCATTTTAATGTTGGTCAAATTTTATTAGCAAGCACCTAATTACTAGGTGTAAGTTTATACCAACCCACTTAAGCATTTAGGAAAGCATCTCCTCACAAAAACCCACAAGAAACCACGATTTAATTCCATCTTCAAGTTTATTAATCATGTGAGGGTCCAGGCCGCTCTTGACCGTGAGCACGGCCGATCGATCCGTTTTCACTGCGAGAGGTTGTACACTTTCACCACAAGTCGCGTAAAAGTTCCGAAGAACTTTGAACCCAACCATGCTGTGCAAAAGTAGGCACAATACCACACTTCCGAGGTGTGGTTGCATAGGGACGCTACGAGGCCTTTACAAAGAGCCCTCCTATGTGTATTAGTCCATAGTAGCACACCTAGAGGCTATCTTTCGTACCCTCTCTCTACCCTCAGACTAGGTAAGCCTAGAAGAGCACTTCCATTCCAAAACCGTCCGCAGTAGAAGAGTCATAAAAGCATTCCTCCGTACCCCAAGCTACTAAGGCTAATAACCACACAAGACTTCTCTAATTAATTGGCCAAGTGTCACACCCGACTTTCCGAAGAAAACCAAGTGCATACCTATATGCATGCCGGGATCAAGTTTCATGCATATAGTGACATATAAGTGAATACGAAACGTATCACGTAAGAAAAAGAAAGATTATCGGAGATTTACGCTTTATCCCGAAAACGAAGGCACCAAACATCACAGGGCCGATCGGGGGGTTGCATACGCCTAGCACCAAGCAACTCTTCACAAGACTTCAAAGTAGCCTCCTCCTTCGAGCAACATTGTTTATAGCAAGGGTGAGCACTTGTCGTACTCGGCAAGTGTGGAAAAGAATATGAATGCAAAGGCTTTATAGTGGGATGGGCTTTAAGCATTTAAGCAATTTTAGTTGGTCAAGTTTTATTAGCACTCGATTACTAATAAAGTATAAGTTTATACCAACCCACAATTAAGCATAAGGTAAGAAATACGCCATAAGCACATGGCAAAGATAACCGAGAGAACACGATTTAAGTCCATCTTCAAGTTTAATTATCATGTGAGGGTCCGGGCCGCCCGTGACCGTGGGCACGGCTAATCGATCGTTTTACACTGCGAGAGGTTGTACACTTTACCCACGGTTCGTGTTCCCCATGTTGCCCGGGTTGATCGACCCTTAAACACTTCCGAGGTGAGTGGCTAGGGGTCCACTACGAAGCCTTTACAAAGGAAAGAAGAGAAACCAACGCGGCCCCGCAACGATTCTGGCGGCGGAGCGGACCATAACCCTCCCTAATGGTCGCACCTTAGCCAAGGTCGCTACCCCAAAAGAACCGGGCTATACCCCTTCAACTCCGCCCCCCCGTGCCCCTCTCGGAAAAAGGCTATCGGCTAACCCACTCTCCTAATTACTTGGCTAAGCCGAGCCATGTGGACCGTGGTTGCCTTGTTTTCCGGGTGGTTCTCCATGTTCCGATTAAACCATATGATCTTGTTATTAACCAGAGATATATAGCATCAAAGTAAAGTATGTTCATCATTGTTGTTCATTAAAACCACCATAACCCAGGTATAGCAACTAAGCATAGCTACCCAACATAAATGTAAACCCAGGTTAACAAGGAATAATCATAAAGACTAGGTAATCCTTAATAGGAACCCATCAAATTTAATGCAAGCATTGCAATGAGTGATTAAGTATAATTCTTAGGACAAAAGATCAAGGACACACTTGCCTTTAACCAAAGTAATGTCGTTGCTCAGAATATCTTCAACTTCAAGCTCTTCCAAACTTCTCGAACGGCGTTCACTCTAAGCGCGTCAATCATCGAGCACAAACATACACAACAAACAAACAAGCATACTAAGAACAAAGCACCAATCAAAAGAAAACTTTAAAAGGACGCACTAAAGGATAGGCTTGATTAGATGGATCACTAAAGAACACAAAGGGTGCTTGGAAAGGCTTGGTTAACTTTGAGGAGGTGGTCGCGGAAGGTTGAGCAAGGACCGGAAAGATCACACTGAAATAGAGCTCGATTCTATGGTTACATAGGCGCAAGAAACGCTCGAACACAAAACTAAGCTCGAAACTATCGTGAGATCATCAACAAACAACAAGAGACTACGCTTGGCATATTTTAATTAAGAAATCATGTGAAAGAATATTTCAGAGAAATACTCTATGTTACCATTAAACAAGTTACATTTAATTAAAGAAATCACGATAAACCTAATCATGTTTTATTTAGAACATTCGAGTAGAAGTTATGTCAAATTAACAATTACTTTAGAAAGATGAAGCAAGTATAAGATATCTAGACGAGTAACTTTATGTCACGTGTTCAACTAAACATATTTAATATTGAAAAGGCATGTATGAAGTCATTAGGTATTTTAACTTTATTATGAAAATCGATGTTTAACTCTAACATCTTTTACTTAGAAAAAAAAACTAGTTATAAATAGGGATTAACCAATTGCATCATGATTAAAGAAAACCGGATTAGAACCTAATCACTTTTTATTTATAAAAGCATTAGGATAAGAATTAGTCGAGATTAACATGCATCTTTTAATATTAAAACAAGTAACAGGTGATACACATGCTAACGCATAAGTTATGGCGAAACGAACTAGAACGGCACAAACGAACTATCAACGCACAAGAGAACCTTAAGGTGGGTTTAGGAAAACTAGTCTACGTAGAGAACTAGATCGAAGGGCAACAACTGAGCAAAAAGGTAAGCTAAACTAGTTGATAAAGGAACTGATAACGAGATTAGCTCTGAAGAAAGGTATAGCTACGAAAGGTTGAGCATAAGAACATAGCTGATTTATGAAAAGACAACCTAACAGAGATGGGATAGACATCAACTAGCTAGATGCTGATATACAAGATTCATGAAACAAGAGTGATAAGATTATTTGATAGGCAAATGAGCAGTGCAAACTACTCACACAGACAAAGCTACTGAGCTAAACAGAAACTCTAAGGCTTGATTAGATGCACACGGTTTAGCTTGGGGCTAACACTAGAAAGGTTTAGAGCCTCTGACAAACTTGATCAAAAGAGATACTAAGATAAAGCTGACACCGAACGTCTAACGAATTATTTGCATTTATGAGAGAACAAGGCTATGAGCTAGGTTCATTTTAATTAACAAAAAAAATATAAAGGATATTTCAGAAATAAAATACCCTATGTTGACATTAATGCAATATTAAATTTTATTTATGAAACCGGTGTAAAGAACTAGTCAAGTTTTATTAATAATGATTCATATATTGATTAAACCGATTAAACATTTAATTTCGAAAAACTAAACTATATGAACAATCTAAACGAAACTTTGTAATTCGAGTAGATCATATTATTATTAAAAACAACATTTACATTGGTATTAATCAAAATTAACATTTACTTATAAAGCGGAGTAAAAGCCTAATCAACTTTTAATTATAAAAGTTAATAAATCATTAATCAAATTAATATTTGACTTATGGAAAATCGGGTAAAAGGTCTAATTAGATTTTATTTACAAAAGCATGTGAGAGAAACTTTAATCAAATTAAATTTGATTACGAAAAAACGATGTATAGATCTATATAGCTTTTATTTAGAAAAGGCATGTTTATCTAGGCATTAATCAATATTAATATTAAATTATTTTCAGAGAACAAACATGATGAAAACACACCACTAAAGCGTAATTTACATTATCATGAATCTAACGCAACTTGAATGGATTAAAACGGGGCTAAAACAAAGAATCTATGGAGAAAACAAGATTGTAGGGGCCTGAACGAGATTAACCGTAGACTTCAGGGGCTAGCTGAGAAGATATGCAAGACACACTAAATAGTGCTTGAGAAAAGGTTAAAGATCGGGTTAGATCTATAAAAGACTTGGGTGGGGTTTATGTGTGAAAGGTGGGATCTTTCTAGGGGGTTTTCTATAGATTTGCCAAGACACGAGAAATAATCTATTCATTACAAGATCTTCCAGGGACCCAACCGAGAAAGTGCTAAGACCTTCTTTCTCTAGTTCGTGCTTCGTTCTGCGGCTCGCCGCGAACTCCGGTGGACGAGAGGCTCTGGCCGGTGGGGATTGAGTGGTTCGGGGGCCTAGAGATAATGACGCGATGGGGAAACAAGAGAGGAGAACAAAGGGGATCTCGTGGATGTCCTCACCAACGTTGGAGACGCGAGGAGCGGCCTGGATCGAAGTGGACGGCGGACGACGGCGGCTCGCGGCTTTCGGTTTCCACGGGCGAGCTCCGCCGGTGCCTCTCCGGCGATGAGGATGGGCGGCGGATGTGCGGATCGACGATGCGGGGGCGCGGGTGCGGGCGGCTTGCTCCCGGGGAGGACGGACGCAACGAATCGATGACGGCCGCCGGTCATCCGCTCCGACGCATGGGCGGCGGCGTTCCGATGGGTTCCCGGCGGCGGGAAGCGGCGAAACGGGCGAGCTCGGCGCGTGGATGCTTTTGGTGGGGTCGGTTCGCCCGGGGATGCTCCAATCCGGCGAATCGACAAGCGGTCCCGGAAGCACCTTGCGACCCCGGCCGGCGGCGGCGGCGGCGTCCGGTCGCGGGCGGCGCGCGCGCTTCGCGCGGCGCGCGGGGGGAGAGGCCGAGGAGGTGCGGCGTGATGTCGCGGAGCCGCCGGTGGCGTCGGCTTGCCCCGGAGAGCGGTGACCGCGACAAATCGCCGACGGCGGCGGCGCGGAGCCGGCTCCTATGGCGGCGGCGTTCGCGGCACGGGGGCGGCGGCGGGCGGCGCAGCAGCGGGGGGGGCGCTAGGGTTCGCGCGCGGGGTCGGCCTCGGGCGCGCCTTTATAGGGCGCGGGGCACGGGGGCCCGGGCGCGCACGCACGCCAAGGCCGGCGGCGGCCGGCGCGCGCCGTGGCCATGAGGCCGGGGCCTCGCGATGGGCCTTGGCGGGCCCGAGGTCGGGTCGGGGCGGGCGGACCGGGTCAGGCCTCTGGGCTCGGCCCGTTAGGAATAGGATAGGTTTTCTCTTTTTTTTCTTTTTTTTTCCGAAATATTTTCCAGTGCAAAAGTAATTCCAGAAAAAGTCCAGAAAATACTTTAAAGCACGAAAAATAGTCAGAAAATCCCAAAAATTCCAGGAAAATTCCTAGAGATAGATTAGGTCATGAACAATCCAAATAAAGCATTTGGTGCTCATGATAAAGATTTTAGAGCCTTCTAATAAATAGAAATAGCTCAAGAAAAATGAGAATAAATCCCGGAAAAAAAATCCGGAAAATTCTGCGGAGAATTAGAACGACTCCTAATCGCATTTTTGAAACCTTTTTGCACTCGAGAACCACTAGATGCATCGGCATGAATGCAACACACATAACTTTTATTTAATTTAGAAAATCGGACAAAGGATTTTTCCTATACTATATTTCCGTAAAGAAAATAAATGTGGAATTTTTTTTAAAAATTATGAGAAAATCATTATTTAATTAGTCTTTCTATTCACATCCCGAAATTGGAAATTTCGGGGTGTGACAAATCTACCCCCCTTAAACGAGAATCTCGTCCCGAGATTCGAAGAAAGAAGAAGCAAGGAGTAGGGAGATAAACAAAAACATTGATCCCAAGGTAGGTAGGCGGTCATCCTCTTTTGTTGATCGGTGTGAAACCTTCAATCTTTTTCTTCAATGATTGTTGGGGTCTTCATCAGAATGAGCTAGGTGGGACAAAAGCAAGCACGAGGTGGGAAGGTAGGTAGAGTGATGTCTTCTTTTCTTCATCTTGCATCCGCCTTTGACTTCCTTCGGTAACACCTCTAGCGAGTTGAAACAAAGATGGCAAGGATGTGGAAGGTACAAAAGAGAAACCCAACTAGGCAAGCGATGTTATTGCAGATATAAGACCCACAATACACCAACACTCACATCAAAGAAACGAATCAATCAAGTTCACAAAACCAAGCATCATCATGCAAGCACTGAATTCCACCAATCAAGGCATAGCTAAGGGAACGATACTACACGTTGTTAATACAGTCAGAGGGTATCCTCCTACTAGATTAGATGTATCTCCCAGCAAGGATATACATAAATAATGATTTTTCCCAGATCAAGGAGGCCGAAATTATGAGTTCATCCCAACCGGAATCACCTCAATCGAAGGTTTTGGACTCGAGATATGAATTAAACAAGATGGCTATGTCAGCAGTGTTGGCAGATTCTGAATGCTCCACTAATTCGTATGTATCCCCATGGATACAAAACGAATACTGCTAAATTTTGGACAGAGTGAAGCTGATGAAATTCCTGAACTACTCCAATTGGATTTACCTCAATCGGAGGTCTATAGCCCGAGATATAGAATGTTGAAGGTAACTAGGTCAGCAGAGTTTACAGTTTCTGATAGCTCCAATGTTTCGAGTATAGCTTCTGGAACATGTACTGGATAGGGCTGAATTTTTGATAGAAATTCACTTATGAAATTTAGGGACTAACCCAACTGGTTTCATGTCACTCGGAGTTCTGTAGCTTGAGAAAGAATTAAAACAGCGCTGATGTGTTAGAGAGCTGCGCGAGCAGATAGAATGCTAAGGGTAACGAGTTCTACCGATGAATCAAGGGGGGTGTTTATGGCTTGAGGGAATGAGTAGGCGAGGTCGAAGGGATGTTCAAGGAGAGTGAAGATAAATATATAAGAATTCATGGTATGGAGATAAGAAGATGGTTAAGATGTGAGATAATTCATCAGAGAGGACAAGGAAAAGGTAAGATGAGACTTTAGATCAAAAGAGACCCTAGGAAACATCCGTTGCTAACTAGGCTTATGTCCTACAGTCGATACAGCTCTGATACCACTTTGTCACACCCGACTTTCCGAAGAAAACCAAGTGCATACCTATATGCATGCCAGGATCAAGTTTCATGCATATAGTGACATATAGGTGAATACAGAAACAGTATCACGTAAGAAAAAGAAAGATTATTAGAGATTTACGCTTAATCCTGGAAACAAAGGCTCCAAACATCACGAGCGATCGGCGGGGGTTGCGTACGCCTAGCACCAGCAACTCTTCACAAGACTTCAAAGTAGCCTCCTCCTTCTGAGCAACATTGTTTATAGCAAGGGTGAGCACTTGTCGTACTCAGCAAGTGTGGAAAAGGATATGAATGCAAAGGCTTTATAGTGGTCGGGCTTTAAGCATTTAAGCAATTTTAGTTGGTCAAGTTTTATTAGCACCTGATTACTAATAAAGTATAAGTTTATACCAACCCACAATTAAGCATAAGGTAAGAAATACGCCATAAGCACATGGCAAGATAACCAGAGAACACGATTTAAGTCCATCTTCAAGTTTAATTATCATGTGAGGGTCCGGGCCGCCCGTGACCGTGGGCACGGCTAATCGATCGGTTTTACACTGCGAGAGGTTGTACACTTTACCCACGGCTCGTGTTCCCCATGTTGCCGGGTTGATCAGACCCTTAAACACTTCCGAGGTGAGTGGCTAGGGGTCCACTACGAAGCCTTTACAAAGGAAAGAAGAGAAACCAACGACCCCCGCAACAAGCATACAGCAGCGGAGCGGACCATAACCCTCCCTAATGGTCAGCACCTTAGCCAAGGCTGCAACCCCAGAAGAACCGGGCTATACTCCTTCAACTCCGCCCCCCTGTGCCCCTCTCGAAAAAAGGCTATCAGCTAATCCACTCTTCTAATTAGTTGGCTAAGCCAGAGCCATGTGGACTGTGGTTGCACTGTTTTCCTGGGTGGTTCTCCATGTTCCAATTAAACCATATGATCTTGTTATTAACCGGAGATATATAGCATCAAAGTAAAGTATGTTCATCATTGTTGTTCATTAAAACCACCATAACCCGGGTATAGCAACTAAGCATAGCTACCCAACATAAATGTAAACCCGTGTTAACAAGGAATAATCATAAAGACTAGGTAATCCTTAATAGGAACCCATCAAATTTAATGCAAGCATTGCAATGAGTGATTAAGTATAATTCTTAGGACAAAAGATCAAGGACACACTTGCCTTTAACCAAAGTAATGTCGTTGCTCGAATATCTTCAACTTCAAGCTCTTCCAAGCTTCTCGAACGGCGTTCACTCTAAGCGCATCAATCATCGAGCACAAACATACACAAAGGAAACAAACAAGCATACTAAGAACAAAGCACCAATCAAAAGAAAACTTTAAAAGGACGCACTAAAGGATAGGCTTGATTAGATGGATCACTAAAGAACACAAAGGGTGCTTGGAAAGGCTTGGTTAACTTTAAAGGGATGGTCGCGGAAGATTGAACAAGGACCGGAAAGATCACACTGAGATAGAGCTTGATTCTATGGTTACATAGACGCAAGAAACGCTGAACACAAAACTAAGCTCGAAACTATCGTGAGATCATCAACAAACAACAAGAGACTACGCTTGGCATATTTTAATTAAGAAATCACGTGAAAGAATTGTCGGTGCGGAATATGGTCCCGACACTAACCAAGAGATAGCGCCTAAGTTTATCCCTCTATGGTCGATGCCAAGCAACAAATGACACAAGGATTATCCCGGTTCCCGCCGAGGGGGCCGTACGTCCCAGGCGGTGGCGTGCTCGCGGCACTATATTGCTCGGACCGGGGGTGCTTGTAGTGGGGCAAGTACAAGCAAGGTGGGAGAAGAAGCGTGGCTTCCAAGTCCCTGGTGAGTGGCTGGAGATGTTATCGGAGAATAAGAGAGTGAGTGCACAATGCGCCGAGTTCCTCCGGATTCGTCCCCCCGCGGCTGGGGGCTCGCTTCCCCTTTTATAGGCCAAGGGGGCGGCGAGTTACATGCACGCCGCGCTGCCTAGCTACGTGAGGGAGCACGTCGCGCTATGGTGTAGAGTGGGCGGCCGTCCGGTCGATCTTCGCCGCGATCCGGCCATGATGGCCTACCTTGTACCCGAACGGTGGCGGTTCGAGGGTAGGAGGCGGCGGATGGCGATGGCGCCCCCGATAGGCTTCGAGGGGAGATGCCGATGATGGGCGGGTACGGGGCACGGGGAGCGGGGCGAACGGCGTTCCTTCCCAATGAGCTCGTGGTGGTGGAGTGGTTCTTTGCGGTGTTCGGGCGTGCGCCGCGGAGTCGGGGGCGTGCGCCCGCGCGCGTGGGTACGGCGGCCGCGTCGTTACGGTGGCCGGGATGGCCGCCCACCGGCCTAGTGCCCTTCACCCAACCTGCGGGGTCACGGGGAAAGTGGGATCGAGGGTGCGCCCGCCCCCCGTCGAGGGTCGGGCGCGTTAGTCGCACGCGCAGCGTGCGCGCGGTGTTATGGGACCGACACCGCCGTACCGCACGGTCCACCCCACGGTGGCGGGGATGGGCTCCTCCCCGGGGAGTTGGTGCGGCGGCACCGGGCGTGAGCCCCGGCGCATGATGGCGCCGTCCCCGCGGCGTCGGGGCGTTAAATGCCCAAGTACGGGGCCGGCGCACGCGTGCGGGGCGCCCGTGAGCGTGGCGGGCCCCGGCCGAGGGTGGAGCGAACCCTCGAGCGAGGCGAGGCCTCGCTCGAGGGGGAGCGGGCCCCCGAGCGGGCGGGACCGCTCGAGGGAAGGGTCGCCCCTCGAACGGGGCGGAACCCGTTCGAGGAGGGGGGTTGCCCCTCGAGCGGGGGCGGAGCCCGTTCGAGGAGGAGCGCACCCTCGGGCGAGGCGGAGCCTGCTCGAGGGGTCTCGTGGTCGGGCTTATCTTGGCGGGGCCTCCGAAGTCCCGCCGCATGGGCCACGTCCTGCATGGTTAGTTCCCTGCATGGTTAGGCCTAGTTCATTTGATGCAGGAATTTAAGTGAGGGTTCCCCCATCGTTTGAGGGGACCCCTAGGGCGGTCCCCGACAGTAGCCCCCGAGCATCTGCGGGTTTGCCATTGAGGCTCCCGCATGCCGGAACCTACTGATAGGACGTTCTTCCCTCCTTGTTTGCGAACGCTTTCCGTGGGGCCGCGCTAGCGGACCCGCGGGTCTAGCCCTCGAAGCCCCCGCAGAGTGTGGGCTCTCCTGCAGGGGTTAACCGCGAGCAATTCGGTCAGAAAGGCGTGGCACATATGCCAACCGGCTTCGGCGGTGTTTCAGCCGGCATCGGGGGTGCACGCTCCCCTGTCACTGTCTCGGGCGGGTGCAATTCCAAGGAGGTGTAGCCGTGCGTCAAGCCCCCGAGCCTTGGCCTGTTCGAGGCGATCGGGTCGAGCCTGACGACTTGTTTTTTATCGCGCCCTCGCCGTCCCTCCGCGGGTCGGGAGGTGAGGTTTCCACGACTCCCATCGAGCGGGTCGCGAATCGCGCGGATTCCTCTTCGAGCCGCTAGCGGGTAGTTCAAGTGGACGTCCATGCCCCGTTCGATAAGGGTAGGGCCGCGCGGTCGGAGACACGTCCATGGAAGCGCTTGCGTGGGTTTGCTAGGTGGGGCTCGGTCCCATTCGCTAGGGACCGAGGGCGCGGAAGCTCTCCCCTCGGTGGGATCCCCCCGCTAGCCGCCCTCGCCGGCTCTCGAACACGACATGTGGGGCACCCTCGAGCCGACGGGCTCGAGGTACGGCTCGAATGCGCGTGCCCTCGTCGTCCCTAACTGCGAGATCCGGGGCGCCCGTTCGAACCCGTCGAGGGTCGGCTTCGAACCCCCGATCGCAAGGCCGTGCGGGGGGCCGTGCATGGGCAGCCCCGTCTTTTCACGTTTGCGGCCGTCGAGGGGTCCGGGCGTACCGGTCCTCGAGGTGCTTGTTGGCGGCGTGGCGCGGTACGAGTGCTTTCGGTGTCGCTCTATTTCAAGCGTGACCCGGGCGATCCTCTTACGCGCGTGCTCGCTTTAGGGGGTTGACGTCGTCTCGAGTTGGGGGTCATGCCGCTCGAGGGTCCCACGTGGCATGGGTGCCCGCGGTGGCCTCGCTCTACGTCGAGCAGGTCCCGGCGACCTTCTCACGCCGATATCCCATCGAGGGTCGCCTTGTTTCGAGTTGAGGGTCATGCCGCTCGAGGGCTTCACGTGGCATGGGTGCCGCGGCCGCTCGCTCTACACCGAGCAGTCCCGGCGACCTTCTCACGCCGTCACCCATCGAGGGTCACCTTTGTCTCGAGCCGAGGATTCGCCTCGCTCGAGGGCTCTCCTTGCTTGGCAAGGGGCCCGGCATTTGGTGCCTCCGCGGCGTGGCCGCGGGTTTTGCGGCGCGGGCGCGCCTTTTAGGCGCTCGCGCCGCGCGCGCGCGTGGTGGGCGACGTGGCCGGCGGACGTGACGGTTTTGCCTCGGTCGCCGCCGGTCTTGCCGTAATGATGACCCGCCCGCGGTGTTAGAGTTGCCGCAGCCGTGGTGGGGCCCGCCCGTCGACGCGATGGAAAGATTCCCCGCAAGCTATCGTTGGCGAGGCGTGCGCTCCGAGAACTCGCCGGTTGCCTATAAAACCGCGGTGAGGAAGGGACGGTGGTTTTTTACCTTGGTTCCTCACCGTTCTCGCCTTCCGTCCCTTCGCCTTCGTTCTCGCTCTCGCCACCGCGCGGTTTCGCCGCTAGAGCTTTTCTTCTCGCTTCCTTGTCCTCCGCCCCCGCGCTCGTTCGTCCTTCCTTATGGCGCCGCCTCAGCTTCCGATCCGGGTCCTGGAGCCGTACGCTTGGGAGAGGTCGACCGTGACCCGGCTCGCCCCGGGCGAGCCGGGTCGCCGCCGCCACCGTCGCCCAATGAAGAAGGGCGCCCGGCGGAGTGGATCGTGCCGCCGGCGACGCATCTTGAGCCCAACCCGCCGGAGGGATACGTGGTGAGCTTCCTCCGCTACCACGAGCGCGGCTTCAATGCGCCGGCGAGCACGTTCATGCGGGCGTTGTGCTACCACTATGGAGTGGAGCCGCACAATTTCGCCCCCCAACGCTATCTCGCAGCGGCCGCGTTCGTGGGCGTCCGCGAAGGGTACCCGGGGGATCCCGCCCAATTGGGAGCTCGGGTACACCTCTTCCGTGGGGAGCTCATTACGCAGCCCCACTACGGAGCCGAGGACCCGCCGCGCGGTGCGTGCCGGCGGGATGTCGCTTGCCGTGCGGGGGGCGGCTCAAGAACTCCTACATCCCCTGCACCATGACGACGAACAACGCCGGCTGGGAGCGGGGATGGTTTTACCTGCGCAACGCCGAGCCCGGCCTCCCCCCCCTACACCGGCCGGGTGTTCAAGAATAGGCCGGACTCCCCGGGGCTACGGCCGCCCACCGCCAATCATCGGGCGCGGCAAGAGTCCGTCCTTCGCGCCCGCGGCCGGGCGGCGAAGGAGGGGCTCAACGCGATGGGCGTCCTCGCCTTCCTCCACCACCGGCGGATCGTGCCGTTGATGGAGAGGCCCCTCTCGCATCTTCGAGATGACCCGGAGGCGGCCAACCCCGTCGACCCGGCGAGGTCGCGGATGCTCCCGACGCCGCCGGAGCGGCCGTACGCGCTCACCCGGCGCGGAGTGCCGTCGACACCAGGACGCCACCGCTCGCGGGTCGGACCCCGTGGGATATCGAGATGCTCCCCACGGCCCGCCGGGTGAGTAGAGTCCCCCGATTTTGCTTCCATCCTTGGTCTTGTTTTTTGACTTCGACGTGCCATTGTTACTCTTGCGTGCGACCGGTGCGTTCAACGCCGCCAAGTCCGTTCCGCCAACTCCGGACTCCCGTGCGCTCGGCCGGCGGCGCGGCCGGGAGCAAGCAGGAGCGGGCGGCGCGCGGCGGGAACACGCAAAGCGGCCGCCAAGCGCGCCGCGACGCGCGGGCCGCGAGACGGCGGGGGAGGAGCCGGGGCTCTCCTCCCCCGACATCGAGGGAGCCCCTCGTCCTCGGACCGGGACGAGGAGGAAGAGTCCGAGGGGGAGGGCCCCTCGCACGGTGGCGCCCCGCGCCCCGTCGCCGGATCTCGCGCGGCGTCGGGGGTGGATTTACCGGGGCGCGGCGCGCGCGCGCCCGCCGCGGCGTCATCGTCGGGGACGGCACGCGCCGCGGAGGTGCCGGCGCGCGCGCGGAGGCGCGCGCGGCGGCACGATGCCGCGCGCGCGCGCAAGCGTGCGCGCGCGTGGCGGGAGCGCGCGTCCGCGCGCGCGGCGTCCTCGTCGAGGGGCGCGTCGGTGGGCGCGCGCGCGCGCGCGGGGCTAGCGTGCCCCCGCGCGCGGTGGCGGCGTCGGGCGTGCCTCACGCGTGAGGTGGGCGTGCCCGCACGGGCGGCGGCGCCGCCGGGGGGCGCCGCGCGCGCGCGCGGCCCCCGCGCCGGCCTCGTCGGAGGCCTCGAGGAAAAGGAAGCGGGCCTTTTCCTCCGCGAGGTAAGGAATCGTTCTTCCTTTGCTTGGCCTTAATTTGCTTGGTTATTAGACGCTCTAATCCTCCGTTCGCGTTTCCGCGAGGCGGTGCCCACCGTCCCTCCTCTTGCACCGGCCAAGGTGCCGAGGACGGATGCGTCGATCCCCACCCGGCGGCGTTCGTCGAGGGGGTCGCGCCCGAGGGACGGGCGCGGCGGCGGGCACGAGCGCGCGAGGCCCGGGCGGGGCTTCGAGGCCCCGGCCGGTGGATCAACCCGCCGCGCCGCGGCCCGCAGGTCGCCGGGGGGGCGGCCGGGCGCCGGCCGCCACGGAGGCGCGGGCGCGGCGGCGGCCACGGCTGGAGGTGCCGCCCGCGGTGGCGGCCACCGCGGAGGAGGCGGAGCGGGCGCAACTCGCGAGAGCGCCCGCGGACGTGGCGGCGCGGACGGAGGTGGCGGCAACGGCGCCACAACGGGCGCCCGCGGCCGCGGAGGCGCAGTGGAGGCGCCGGCGGAGGCGGAGCAGGGCGGCTCCGCCCGCCGCCGGTCCCCGTGCGGAGGTGGTGGAGCTCTCGGATGACTCCTCGCCGCCTGGGTGGAACCAGTGGGCCAGCGGCCCACGAACTCTCCTGAGCCCCAGGAGAGGGCCCTCGTGAGGCGTCACGAGGGTCGCATGATAGTGGGGGGCCGAGGGCACGACGCCGAGGCCTCGTCCTCCCACGCCGGTCGCCCCGCCCAGGTGGGGGGGCCGTGGAGGATCCTCCGGCGTTCGCTGACGCCCAGAGGGAGCAGGAGCTCTGGGGCGAGCTCCTGAGCCACGGCGCCACGCTCAACCGCGCGTTGAACGAGGCGCTGCGGGTTCACAGCGGCCCGGCCTGGATCGTCTTCCAGGTGAGCCACGGTTGCTCTTCTTCTTTCTCTTTTTCGCTTTCGCGCGCTGTATTCAAGACTTGGCGCTGACGAGGCTCGATGTGTGGATGCCAGGAGCTTGAGCGCCGCGCCCGCGAGAAGTACGGCCGCGTTCGACCGGGTGAACGTCGAGGCCCGCCGCCTCCGGGAGCGATGCAGCGCTTTCGACGCGCTTGCGGAGGCTCTTAGGACGCCGGACGACACCGTGGCGGTCTACGGGCGATGGCGTGGTGCGATGTGCTCCCCGAGAGCTCGGGCGGGGACGCGGCGCGTGACTCGGGTCTCGGGCGGATCCGCGCGGCCCTCGTCGATCGTGACGAGGCGCCGTGGAATGCGCGCGAGGACCCGGAGAAGACGCGGACGCCGGCCGCCACCCGGGAGGCGGAGGTGGCCACCGCTCGCGCCGAGGCCCGGGAGCTCCGCACGTCGCTCGAGGGAGCGCGGGGGCGCAGCGGCCGCCGGGGCCGAGGAGCGGGCGCGCGGGGGCCGGGAGCCGCGCCAAGGAGGCCGATGACCCGAAGGCCGCCCTCGACGTCAAGGCCGCGGCTCTCGTCGCCGGCCGAAGCGGCGCCTCCGGCGAGAGCGCATCGCCCGCCGTGGGCCGAGGGGCGGCTCCGGCGAGAGCAAGGCTGCCCTTGGCAACGCCCGACGGCGCTGGAGCGGGAGCGCGTTGCTCGCGAGGCGGCGGAGAAGTCGCCGGAGGAGCGGAACGCCGCATTGTCCGAGGTTGAGGATGAGGCGTTGACGCCGCATCGCAACGCCGCCCAAGAGATGGCCCCTCGTCGAGCAAGGCGAGACCGTCCGGCCTCGAGGCGGCGCTTGAGTCCGTGCGCCGCGACCTCGATCTGGGGAGGAGACAAATCGAAGGTAAGCTATTGTCCGATCCCGCTCGTTAGTTTTTGCTTTAGAGGGTTCGTCTTCCCCTTTTCGATTTCTTGTCGCCTTGTCGCTTCCTGTGCTTGCGCACCGCCCGGGACACGCCGCCGGGGCGGCCGAGGCCCCGCAAGCCTCCTACAACTCCTCCGAGCGGGAGCCGCAGAGCCGCGGGACGCGGCCCTCGAGACCCGTCGCGTCGTCGAGGAAGGCGATGCCCGTGCCGGCGAGCTCGGCGGCCGCCCGTCTACGCGCCCTCGGCGGCCACGTCACGGGGCGGGTGCGTCGGGCGTTGCACCCGGGCGTGCGTAAGGCCCTCGGAGTGGTGCGATCCCACTACGAGGTCAACCTCGAGGCGGTGGCGGAAGGCTACATCGTGCCCGTGGGCGTCGAGGACGAGGTGGCCATGGAGCGTGCGGACGCGCTTGCTGCTGACGCCGCCGAGTCGCTTGCCGAGGCCTTCGAAGAGTTCCTCTTCCCGGACGCCGCTGACGCTGCCGCTCCACCCGCCTGAAATCACCTGGGCGCTAGGCCCGTTTTTTTTGTTTGTGTGTATCAGAACTCTGGCCTCGTGGCCTCTTGTAAATAAACGAGTAGTTTCATGAACATGGTCGCTTGTAAATGAAATCGTTTGCTTATTGCGCTTTTTGCTTCTTCTTCTTCCCCGAGTAGATTCTAGTTAGGGAAGTCCGCCTTTCGCAGGGGCCCGCTGGGTTGGAGGCGAGAGAGACGGGCCATAGCCACGCGCGTAGGCCGGCTCCTCGGCTCGCGCGCTCCTTCCGCCGTGCCGCCTACGCCCTTTTCGAATCGTAGCTCGTGGTTGAAGTAGGAAGCAAACCTAGCGCGTGTTATTACGTTTTTTGCGCGAAAAAATGGGACCATTTGGGGGGGGTGCCCCCCCGCAGTAGCCCCCGAGGGTAACTTGGGTTTCAGGGGAAAGCCGAGTTGCCCTTTTATTATACTTGGAGTATTTACATAGGTGACACCAACTGGGGCGTTGGCCGTACGTTTTTACAACGGAAAATACTTGGAAATCCTAGCTAAGGGTAGAAGCGACGTAGCTGTTGGATGTTCCAAGCGTTGGTGAGTTCTTCGCCGTCCTCGTTGGCCAGCTTGTACGTGCCCGGCTTGAGCACCTTCACCACGACGTAGGGTCCCTCCCATGGGGGCGATAGCTTGTGGCGCCCTCGGTTGTCTTGGCGTAGCCTTAGGACCAGGTCCCCCTCGCTGAAATCCCTCCGACGTATCTTGCGTGCTTGGTAGCGCCGTAGGGACTGTTGATACCCGGCGGAGTGCATCAACGCCACGAGGCGTACTTCGTCTAGCCGATCCAAAGGAGTCCTCGCGGGCTCGCCGGTTAGCGTCCTCGTTGTAGCCTCGAACCTTGGGCGACCCGTATTCCGCATCCGTGGGGAGGACGGCCTCCGCGCCATGGACTAGAAAAACGGGGTGAACCCGTGGCTCGCTTGGGGTAGTCCTTAGGCTCCACACGACCGCCGGCGGGTTCTTGGAGCCATTTTCGGCCGCATTTGTTGAGTCGGTCGAAAATTCGGGTTTGAGGCCCCGTAGGATCATGCCGTTGGCACGTTCCACTTGGCCGTTAGTCCGTGGGTGCGCCACACCGGCCCGGGCCCACTCGGATGTGGAACTTGTCGCGGAACTCCAAGAACTTCCGCCCGTGAACCGGGACCCGTTGTTCGTGATGATGGAGTTTGGCACTCCAAAGCGGTAGACGATGTCGGTGAAGAACGTGACCGCCTGCTCAGCCCTCAAATTCGTAATGGGGCGCACCTCCACCCACTTGGAGAACTTGTCAATTGCAACCAGCAGGTGGGTGAAGCCCCCGGGCGCCTTCCGCAGGGGCCCGACGATGTCCAATCCCCACACAGCGAACGGCCATGTTACGGGGATTGTTTGCAGAGCGTGAGCTGGCAAGTTGGTTTTGCGGGCGTAGAACTGGCACCCTTCGCAAGTGCGCACGATTTCGTTGGCGTCTGCGACCGCGGTAGGCCGCAGAAGCCTTGGCGGAACGCGTTGCCGACGAGGGTGCGCGGCGCGGCGTGGTGGCCACGCATCCCCGCGTGGATGTCCCGTAGGAGCTCGCGCCCCTCGGGAATGGGTATGCATCGCTGGAGGATGCCTCGACGCGCGCGCGCTTGTACAGCCTCACCGTTGACCGGGGTGAACGACTTGGCCATCCCCGGCGATGCGCCCGGCCGCGGCCGGCCTACGGGGAGCTCCCCTCGAGCAATCCGGGCGATGTACTTCTCCCCGCCGGTCCGCCCGGGCGGGAGCCGGCTCGATGTCCATCGTGGACAGCCTTCGTGGGAGCCGTACCCCTCGAGAAGGGAGAGCACGTACGCCTCGTTCGAGGGGTCCTCTTCCATGGGTTCCGCACCCGCTGGATTCGAGGGAGCCCCCGAGGGTCCGCTGTCGCTCGAGGGGTAGGGCTCGAAGGTGACCGATGGCTGCGCGATGTCGCGCGCGAAAACGTTCGGGGGAACGGTGATCCGCCCGGACGCGATCTTGGCAAGTTCGTCTCCCTCCTCGTTGTACCGGCGGGGTACATGATTGAGCTCGATGCCGTAGAATTTGTCTTCGAGGGCCCGCACGGCCTTGCAAGAGGCCTCCATCTTGTCGTCGTGGCAGCTCGCGTTCTTCATGACTTGGTCGATCACGAGCTGCGAATCCCCTCGCACGTCGAGGCGCTTGATGCCCAACTCAATAGCGATCTTGAGGCCGCAGAGGAGGGCCTCGTATTCCGCCATATTGTTAGACGCGGGGAAGTGGAGGCGCACTGCGTAGCGCATGTGCTCCCCGAGGGGTGACACGACGAGCAGGCCCGCACCCGCTCCCGTCTTCATCACCGAGCCGTCGAAGAACGCAGTCCAAAGATTCTCGCTTGAATTTGGGGCGGCGGCAGCTGTGTGTCCGTCCACTCGGCCGACGAAGTCGGCTAAGATTTGCGATTTGATGGCCTTGCGCGGAGCATAGGCGAGCGTCTCGCCCATCAACTCCACGGACCACTTGGCAACCCCCGCCGCCGCGTCGGGGTTGCGAATGATCTCTCCTAGCGGGAAGGAAGAGACCACCGTAATCGGGTGGGCCTCGAAGTAGTGGCGGAGCTTGCGCCGCGCGAGGACCACCGCGTACAACAGCCTTCTCGGACCCGAGGGTAGCGCGTCTTTGTGTCCGACAGACTTCGCCGATGTAATAGATCGGCCTCTCGCACGAGCGAGGCATGCCCTTCCTCCGTGCGCTCCACGACGATCACGGCGCCGACCACCCGGGTGGTTGCGGCCACGTAGAGTTGGAGGGGTTCGCCGTCTCGTGGCGGCGTAAGGATTGGGGCGTGCGTCGAGAGGCTTTTAGCTTGTCGAGCGCTTCCCGGGCCTCGGCGGTCCAAGAGAAGCGCTCGTGCTTCTTGAGCGGCCCGTAGAGGGGCGGTGCCCTTCTCACCGAGCCTCGAGACGAAGCGCTCGGGCGGCAAGGCACCCCAACACCTTCGCACCCCTTTGAGGTCCCGAATTGGACCCATTCGCTCGAGGGCCGCGACCTTTTCGGGATTGGCCTCGATTCCCCGCCGGGAGACGATGTATCCCGGAGCATGCCCCGCGGCACTCCAAAGACACATTTTTCGGGGTTGAGCTTGACCCCCGTTGGCCCGCGTGCAACCGAATGCGATGCCAAGATCGCCGACCGGGTCGTCCGCCTTCTCGGTTTTGACGACGATGTCGTCTACGTAAGCCTCGACCGTTCGCCCGATATGGTCCCCAAAAACGTGCCGCATGCGCCGCCGATATGTTGCGCCCGCGTTTCGAGGCCAAAGGCATCGTGACGTAACGAACGTCCCGAACGGTGTGATGAACGAAGTCGCGAGCTGGTCGGACTCCTTCATTTTTATTTGATGATATCCCGAATAGGCATCAAGGAAACAGAGTAGTTCACACCCAGCAGTGGAATCAACGATCTGATCTATGCGTGGTAAAGGAAAGGGAACTTTTGGACATGCTTTATTGAGACTGGTGTAGTCAATACACATCCTCCACTTCCCATTTTTCTTTTTTACAAGCACGGGATTAGCTAACCATGTCGGGTGGAACACTTCCTTGATGAATCCGGCCTCGAGGAGCTTCCGCAGCCTCCACTCCGATCGCCCGTCGCCGTTCCTCGTCGAAGCGGCGCGCCCGCCGCCGAACAGCCGCGAGCGTTAGGCGCAGATATCAAGGGAGTGCTCGGCGACCTCCCTCGGGATGCCTGGCATGTCCGAGGGGCTCCACGCAAAAACGTCGGCGTTGGCGCGGAGGAAGTCGACGAGCACCGCTTCCTATTTAGGATCGAGGGTCGAGCCGACCCTCAAAGCCTTGCCCTCGGGGCCGACGGGTCGAGGGGGACCCCTTTGGTTTGCTCGGCGGCCTCGAACGTGCCGACGTGCTTGGTGGCGGAGCTGAGGTCGTCATTGACCATCTTCTCCAGGTGTGTTTACCGCCGCTTCATCCGCCGCTAGCGCCTCCGCATGCTCCACGCACTCGACATCGCAAGCCGAATGCATGCTCGATCGACGACCCGACGGTGATGACGCCGTTTGGACCCGACATCTTCATCTTCGTGTACGTGTAGTTGGGAACCGCCATGAACTTGGCATAGCATGGTCGCCCGAGGATGGCGTGGTAGGCCCCTTTGAATCCCACCACTTCGAATGTGAGGGTTTCCTTGCGGAAATTCTTGGGGGTCCCGAACCGGACGGGCGCATCGATCCGCCCGAGGGGTTGAACCCGCTTTCCGTGCGCGATGCCGTGAAACGGCTTTGTAGGCCGGGCCGCAGCTCGGTCCAGCCCAATCCCCATTAGGCGCAATGTATGCGCGAAGAGGATATTGAGGCTATCGCCTCCGTCCATAAGGACCTTCGAAAACCGGCGTTCCCAATGATGGGATCGACCACCGGGGGGGTACCGGCCCGGTTCGGGATGCGGTTTGGGTGATCGTCCCGCTAAAGGTGATGGCATCCTTCGACCGGCTGAGAAAGGCCGGAGGTGCCCTCTCTCGCGGCGAGGACTTCGTGCCGCTCCTTCTTGCGCCGCCGGTTGACATGTCAACGGTGGGTCCCCCAAAAATGAGGAACACATTTTCGACAGCAGGGAAGCCACCTGCGTCGCCGTCGCCCCCATCCTTCTTGGCCTCCGCCTCCTTCGCGGCGGCACGGCCGTAGAACTTCTTGAGCATATCGCACTGCTCAAGAGTGTGATTCACGGGGGTCTTGTGGTAGGGGCATGGCTTCTTCATCATGTCATCGAACACCCCCCGGCCACGAGGAGCCGGCCGAGGGCCCCGTCGGGCCGGTCAACGGGCCGAGGGCCTCGGCGTTGCCGCCGTTGCGCCCTCGCTCGCGCGCCGCGCGCGCGGCTTCTTCCCCCCCTTCTTGCCCCGCTTGTCGTTGCGGCGCGGCTCCTTGGACCCGCCGCCCTCCGCGGCGTGTCCTCGGAGCGCTTGCCCTTCTTGCCATCGAAAATTGCCCCCACGGCCTCCTCTCCCGGAGGCGAAGCCGGTGGCAATGTCGAATAGCTCGTTCGAGTCCGTGGGCGGGCCGCGTCCCGGCCCGCGCACAAGGTCCCGCACGTGGTGCCCTCGAGGAACGCGTGCACGATCTCGGATTGTGCCACGCCGGGGAGCTCCGTGCAACGCTTGGAGAAGCGCCGTATGAAGTCCCGCGAGCCGACTCGCCCGGCTTCTCGCGTGCGGGGAGCGCGCATCCCGTGAGTTCCCGGGGGCGCACGTATGTGCCCCGGAAGTTGCCCACGAAAGTGTGGACTAGATCGTCCCGCTGTGGATCCGGGCCGGCGGGCAAATGCTCGAGCCATGTCCGGCCGCGTCGCCCGGATGCGGGGGCAAGTTGCGGATGATTACTTCGTCGTTGGTGGCCCCGCCCACCGACAAAGCCGGGCGGTAGTCGTTTAGCCGACACGAGGGTCCGTCTCCCCGTTGTATTTGATGATCGTCGAGGGTTGACGGAAGCGCCGGGGGGAACGCCGCCGTGCGGATCTCCCCCGCCGAACACGCGGGTGCCCGGGGGCTCCGGCGTTGGGGAGCGATCCTCACCGCTGTCGTAGCGTCCACCCCTTCGAGGGTGGTAGCCCCTGGCCGCTCGCGCGTCCGCCTTGCTGGTGCGCCTGGCGTTGATGACGTTGCGGGCGTCACCATCCGCCGCCGCGTGTGTCGAGGAGCCGTTCCTTGGCCGGCGTGCGTCCCTGGTCAGCAGGTCGACCCGCGTGCACCGAGGGTTCGCCCCCCCGGTGCCGGATCATCACCCCGCGCGTCCCCCCGTTGACGGATGCGTGAGGCCGAGCTCTCGCCCGCCGGACGGCCGCTTGCTCAAGGAGGGTCCGCACCTCGCGGTGCATTTCTCGAGCCTCGGGGGTCGAGGGTGCCGGCATGGCGCGCGGCAGGTGTTGCGGCGGCGATGAGCTTTTGGCTCGCTCGCGGTGGGGTATCCGCGTTGTCGACGTTGGGGACGGGGTTGGAGGCGGTCGCGTACTTGTCGGCCTAGCTCCCGCGCGCGTTCGCCGCGCGCGGAGGCCTCTCCCTGCCATCGAGGCGCGAAGTAGCCGCACGGTCCGTACTCCTCTCGCTAGCTTGGCCTCGAGCTCGCGAGCTTGGGCCGACCGCGCGTCGACGTCGGCCCCGGCCGGGAGCACTCGGTCCCGCGGCCGGGGCGCGTGGCAACCCCTCGGGGCCGGCGTGACCTCCCCATCTCCCGGCGCTGCGCCGCACCGGCGGCGTTGGCCGGGTCGTTGGTGATGACGGCGCGGCAAAGATTCCCGCGTGGGGTCGTAGCTCCCGCGTCGGGAGTCGTCGGAGCAGCCGAACCAGTAGTCCGTGGCGTCGAGGAAGCGCCCGAACGCGACCGGGGTCCGGCACACCGGAGAAGTCCCACTCCGCGTACCCATGACGGTTGGCGGGTGGCATCGTGTCGACGGAGCCCGGGGGACGACTCGTCCGCCGCCGGGGTGCGCGGGGATCCCCGGCGACGAGGACGTGCCGACCGGGCGGAACCCTCGCGCATCGTCGTGTTGACGTTGGCGTTGTAGGCCGTAGTGGCGCCACGCAGCCCGATGGGGACGCGTGGTCCGAGACCGCGCGCGGTCCCGCCGGGGCGGTGGCGCCCGTCGTGACCGGTGGGCGCACCGCGCCGGGCGGCGCGCGCGCTCGGCCGCCGCCGCTCGGACCGCGCCCGACGCGAGCGCGAGCCCGCAGCGGCGACGGCGTCGCGGGCGTCGACGGACCCGCAGCATCCGTGCCTGCAGGTGCCTGCGCCGGTGTCGTGCGTGCGGCGGAGACCGCAGCGGACCCCGGCCTCCCGCGCGCGCGCGTAGCTCCTCACGGTTGGTGAGGCGCATGAGATAGCCATTCCCCGTGGCCCGGAAGTTCAAGTCCCCGAAGCGGATCTCGAGCCCGGCCGGAAGGGGGTCTGAGCTACCCATGTTGTAGCGGGTGCGCGGTACTCGGTGCGAATCACCATGGAGGGAGTCGGCCGAAATGACCTTAGGCGCTCGGATGCCCCACGGTGGGCGCCAACCGTCGGTGCGGAATATGGTCCCGACACTAACCAAGAGATAGCGCCTAAGTTTATCCCTCTATGGTCGATGCCAAGCAACAAATGACACAAGGATTATCCCGGTTCCCGCCGAGGGGGGCCGTACGTCCGCGCAGTGGCGTGCTCGCGGCACTATATTGCTCAGCACCGGGGGTGCTTGTAGTGGGGCAAGTACAAGCAAGGTGGGAGAAGAAGCGTGGCTTCCAAGTCCCTGGTGAGTGGCTGGAGATGTTATCGGAGAATAAGAGAGTGAGTGCACAATGCGCTGAGTTCCTCTGGATTCGTCCCCCGCGGCCGGGGGCTCGCTTCCCCTTTTATAGGCCAAGGGGGCGGCGAGTTACATGCACGCCGCGCCCGCCTAGCTACGTGAGGGAGCACGTCGCGCTATGGTGTAGAGTGGGCGGCCGTCCGGTCGATCTTCGCCGCGATCCGGCCATGATGGCCTACCTTGTACCCGAACAATGGCGGTTCGAGGGTAGGAGGCGGCGGATGGCGATGGCGCCCCCGATAGGCTTCGAGGGAGATGCCGATGATGGCCGGTACGGGGCACGGAGCGGGCGAACGGCGTTCCTTCCCAATGAGCTCGTGGTGGTGGAGTGGTTGCCGCAAAGTGTTCGGGCGTGCGCTCGCGGAGTCGGGCGTGCGCCCGCGCGCGTGGGTACGGCGGCCGCGTCGTTACGGTGGCCGGGATGGCCGCCCACCGCCTAGTGCCCTTCACCTAACCGCGGAGGTCACGGGAAAGTGGGATCGAGGGTGCGCCCGGCCCCCCCGTCGAGGGTCGGGCGCGTTAGTCGTACGCAGCGTGCGCGCGGTGTTATGGGACCGACACCGCCGTACCGCACGGTCCACCCCACGGTGGCGGGGATGGGCTCCTCCCTCGGGGAGTTGGTGCGGCGGCACCGGGCGTGAGCCCCCGGCGCATGATGGCGCCGTCCCGCGGCGTCGGGCGTTAAATGCCCAAGTACGGGGCCGGCGCACGCGTGCGGGGCGCCCGTGAGCGTGGCGGGCCCCGGCCGAGGGTGGAGCGAACCCTCGAGCGAGGCGAGGCCTCGCTCGAGGGGAGCGGGCCCCCGAGCGGGCGGGACCGCTCGAGGGAAGGGTCGCCCCTCGAACGGGGCGGAACCCGTTCGAGGAGGGGGTTGCCCCTCGAGCGGGGCGGAGCCCGTTCGAGGAGGGAGCGCACCCTCGGGCGAGGCGGAGCCGGCTCGAGGGGTCTCGTGGTCGGGCTTATCTTGGCGGGGCCTCCGAAGTCCCGCTGCATGGGCCACGTCCCGCATGGTTAGTTCCCCGCATGGTTAGGGCCTAGTTCATTTGATGCGAGAATTTAAGTGAGGGTTCCCCCATCGTTTGAGGGGACCCCTAGGGCGGTCCCCGACAAGAATATTTCAGAGAAATACTCTATGTTACCATTAAACAAGTTACATTTAATTAAAGAAATCACGATAAACCTAATCATGTTTTATTTAGAACATTCGAGTAGAAGTTATGTCAAATTAACAATTACTTTAGAAAGATGAAGCAAGTATAAGATATCTAAACGAGTAACTTTATGTCACGTGTTCAACTAAACATATTTAATATTGAAAAGGCATTTATGAAGTCATTAGGCATTTTAACTTTATTATGAAAACCGATGTTTAACTCTAACATCTTTTACTTAGAAAAAAAACTAGTTATAAATAGGGATTAACCAATTGCATCATGATTAAAGAAAACCGGATTAGAACCCAATCACTTTTTATTTATAAAAGCATTAGAATAAGAATTAGTCGAGATTAACATGCATCTTTTAATATTAAAACAAGTAACAGATGATACACATGCTAACGCATAAGTTATGGCGAAACGAACTAGAACGGCACAAACGAACTATCAACGCACAAGAGAACCTTAGGGTGGGTTTAGGAAAACTAGTCTACGTAGAGAACTAGATCGAAGGGCAACAAGCCGAGCAAAAAGGTAAGCTAAACTAGTTGATAAAGGAACCGATAACGAGATTAGCTCAAGAAAGGTATAGCTACGAAAGGTTGAGCATAAGAACATAGCCGATTTATGAAAAGACAACCTAACAGAGATGGGATAGACATCAACTAGCTAGATGCCGATATACAAGATTCATGAAACAAGAGTGATAAGATTATTTGATAGGCAAATGAGCGAAGGCAAACTACTCACACGGACAAAGCTACCGAGCTAAACAAACTCTAAGGCTTGATTAGATGCACACGGTTTAGCTTGGGGCTAACACTAGAAAGGTTTAGAGCCTCGACAAACTTGATCAAAAGAGATACTAAGATAAAGTCGACACCGAACGTCTAACGAATTATTTGCATTTATGAGAGAACAAGGCTATGAGCTAGGTTCATTTTAATTAACAAAACATATATAAAGGATATTTCAAAAATAAAATACCCTATGTTGACATTAATGCAATATTAAATTTTATTTATGAAACCGTGTAAAGAACTAGTCAAGTTTTATTAATAATGATTCATATTTTGATTAAACCGATTAAACATTTAATTTAGAAAAACTAAACTATATGAACAATCTAAACGAAACTTTGTAATTCAAGTAGATCATATTATTATTAAAAACAACATTTACATTGGTATTAATCAAAATTAACATTTACTTATAAAGCGGAGTAAAAGCCTAATCAACTTTTAATTATAAAAGTTAATAAATCATTAAGCAAATTAATATTTGACTTATGGAAAACCGGGTAAAAGATCTAATTAGATTTTATTTACAAAAGCATGTGAGAGAAACTTTAATCAAATTAAATTTGATTATGAAAAACGCTGTATAGATCTATATAGCTTTTATTTAGAAAAGGCATGTTTATCTAGGCATTAATCAATATTAATATTAAGTTTATTTTCAGAGAACAAACATGATGAAAACACACCACTAAAGCGTAATTTACATTATTATGAATCTAACGCAACTTGAATGGATTAAAACGGAGCTAAAACAAAGAATCTATGGAGAAAACAAGATTGTAGGGGTCTGAACGAGATTAACCGTAGACTTCAGGGGCTAGCTGAGAAGATATGCAAGACACACTAAATAGTGCTTGAGAAAAGGTTAAAGATCGGGGTTAGATCTATAAAAGACTTGGGTGGGGTTTATGTGTGAAAGGTGGGATCTTTCTAGGGGGTTTCATACGTAGATTTACCAAGACACGAGAAATAATCTATTCATTACAAGATCTTCCAGGGACCCAACCGAGAAAGTGCTAAGACCTTCTTCTTTCTCTAGTTTGTGCTTCGTTCTCTCGGCTCGCCGCGAACCCGGTGGAGGACAGAGGCTCCTGGCTGGTGGGGATTGAGTGGTTCCGGGGCCTAGAGATAATGACGCGATGGGGAAACAAGAGAGGAGAACAAGGGGGATCTCGTGGATGTCCTCACCAACGTTGGAGACGCGGGGAGCGGCTCCGGATCGAAGTGGACGGCGGACGACGGCGGGCCCGCGGCTTTCGGTTTCCACGGGCAGAGCTCCGCCGGTGCCTCTCCGGCGATGAGGATGGGTGGGCGGCGGATGTGCAGATCGACGACGCGGGGCTGCAGGTGCGGGCGGCTTGCTCCGGGGAGGACGGACGCAACGAATCGATGACGGCCGCGGCGTCATCCGACCGCTCCGACGCATGGGCGGCGGCGTTCCAATGGGTTCCCGGCGGCGGGAAGCGGCGAAACGGCGGCGAGCTCGCGCGTGGATGCTTCGGTGGGGTCGGTTCGCCCGCGGATGCTCCAATCCGCGAATCGACAAGCCGGCCGCGGACAGACCTGCGCCACCCCGGGCGGCGGCGGCGTCCGGGCGGCGGCGGCGGCGCGCGCGCGCGGCGCACGCGGGGAGAGGCCGAGGAGGTGCGGCGTGATGTCGCGGAGCCGCCGGCGGGCGTCGGCTTGCCCCCGGAGAGCGGCGACCGCGACAAATCGCCGACGCGCGGCGCCGCGGAGCCGAGCTCCTATGGCGGCGGCGTTATGCGGCACGGGCGGCGGCGGGGCGGCGCGGCGGCAGGGGGGCTAGGGTTTGCGCGCGGGGTCGGCCTCGGGCGCGCCTTTATAGGGCGCGGGCACGGGGGCCCTGTGCGCGCACGCACGCCAAGGCCGGGCCGGCGGCGGCGGCGCCCGTCCATGAGGCCGGCCTCGCGATGGGCCTTGGCGGGCCCGAGGTCGGGTCGGGGCGGGCGGACCGGGTCGGGCCTCTGGGCTCGGCGCCGTTAGGAATAGGATAAGTTTTCTCTTTTTTAGAGAAATACCCTATTTATAATTAAGCAAGTTATATTTGTATTTAAAAGACGATGTAAAACTAGTTCAATTTTATTTATAAATATTCAAGTTTAACTTATACAAATTAAACATTTAATTAAAAAGAAGCATGTAAAAGCATCTAGGTGCTTATCTTTGTATTTCGAGTTATTCTAACCAAATTACAACTTAAAAACACATTTATATTCATATTAATCAAATTAACAATTTAATTAAGAAAACTCGAGATAAACCTATATTGCTTTTATTTAGGAAGCACATTACATAGACATTACTCAATTTAAGTTTGATTATGAAAACCAAGGTACACATCTAATTAGCTTTTAATTATAAGAAATATTTAACTAGTATTAAGCATATTAACTTTCTTATGAAAACACGTGTTGAACTCTAACTAGGTTTTAATTAGAAAAACATGCATGATAAGATTTAATCATATTTAACATTTAAATAAATTATAAAACAAAGATTATGTACAACATTGGTCCTATCACGTAGTTTTAGTTGATATGAGCCTAACGCAACTTGAAACGGTAGAAACGAGCTAAAACGCACAAGATACGGCCAAAACAAGGTTCTAAAACTGACGGGCTTGAAAAGACGGTCGCGTGGACACGAAGAACGCTTAAAACGGAGCTAAGACGGAAAAGATATGGCTAAAACAAGTTTCAAGGGCTTTTCTGTGAAGAAACAGGACTTCCGAGGGGCTTATTCGCAAGAAACCAGGGACTAAAACATAATTACACATATAAACCCAAGGTTTATAGTGTAAAAGATCAAGAATGGGCCTCTCGATGGGAAGAACTAAAAAGGACAAGGGGCTTAAACGAAGAAAACAGGACCTAGTTGTAAGGGTTTTACAAGGTGGAAGGATATTATTGTGATATTCAAAACTGGCAGGGGCTTATTTGCAAAACCGCGACACCGTTGACCGTTACATGGCTGGTTGACTCGGGGAAAGGGCCGATCTACGCGTTGATTGCGGATCGGACGGCGGCGTCGTCCGCACGCGAGGGAGCAACGGCGGGCGCGTGGACCGGCGCGGTGGACCCGGTCCACGGGTCCATCGTGCACCGGTTATATACATGAAAGGGTACGTGATTTGGGCCATCGATCTTATATCGGGCGGTCCCGGTGGTCCGCAAGCCCAAAAGCGGCAAGACAAGGCCGACTTGCGGCGGCGCCGAGCCGTAGCTCGCCGGAGCATCGCCGGAGAAGGCGGCTCGGGGCTACGGGGCACCATTTGCAACATGGATTGGAGGCCGGGGAGCAAGAGAAGAACGGCGCGAAGCTCACCAGGGGGTTGTTGACGGTGGTGGCGCGGTGTAAACGACGTGCAACGAAGAGGGCGGACGGGATCACAGGTGCCCGTCGGGGAGGTGGTTGCGGCCTCGGCGCGCGCCTTCGAGGGGCAGGGACGGCGTCCTGTGAGTGCAAGGGAGAGGAAGGAGGGTGAGGGTGGAACACCAGACGGCGCGGGGAGAAAACGGCGACGGCGGATCGCTTCACCTTGGCGGCGGCGACCTAGGGCGACGATGCGGCGGAGCGGCGGCCGTTGGCGGGGAAGGAGACACTCCGGGGCGTCGGGTCCTAGTGTGGGCGGCGCACGCGACGAGCGAAGACGAGAGGAGCATGGGTAAATGTTTGCCGGCGGCGGCCCTCTCCGGGCGGCCGGAATCGATCGGTGGAGCGCATGCGCGAGGGAGAGGTGCAGGGGATGCACGGGCGAGGGAAAAGGGGCAAGGGCCGAACACGACCTTGACTTTATAGGGTTGACGGGGGGAGGGGGGTGACGACCGGGTGGAGAGGCCATCAATGGCCATGGTGGGCGCCGGCGGCTTTGATGGAATTTAAGGGGGCCGACGGAGGAAAGGAGGGAAGGAGTGGCGTCGGGGCTCCAATGCGCCTTGATGATGGTAATTGAAGGCGGGAGGGCGAGGAAGGTGCCGAAACGGCGGGCCGTGGCGGCGCGCGGGATGCAGAGGGGTGGGAGGGAAACCGAAGGTGAGAGGAGGAAGGGGAAGCCGACGAGCGGGCCCGCCGCCTCGGGAGAGAAGGGAGAGGAGGGGCAACGCGGGCCGCGTTGAGGAACTCGGGCGGAAGGATGGATGGGCTGCGAGGGTGTTGACCGGGTGAGAAAAAAAAACGGGCGGGGAAAGGTAGGTGGGCCGCGGGTGAAAGAAAACGGCCGACGGGGAAAAAAGAGAGGGAGGGAAGGAGATGGGTTTGTTTGTTTTTAAAAAAACTTTTCAAATCCTTTTCAAACTTTAAACTCTTTTCAAAGTTTAAACACTTCAAACCTTTTGCAAGTTTTCAAATTATTTTAAAGACTTTTAAAACTTCACACCCTCACTCAAAAACACCATGCAAACAAAACATGATGCACAAGCACTTGGTTGATTCTAATTTTATTCAAAATGATATTTAAATATTTAAAAGGCCAAATTTATTTGATAATTTACTTAATCCTTAGAAAATTAAAACTAAAACACCTTGTTGCTTATATTAATTTGGTGATGGAATTTTAGGGTGTTGGGCGCTTGCCCCCACCCTAACATCGCCGCCGGGGAAGAAGGAGATCGTGCGGCTCCCGTGAGCCGCACGAATCTCAAACACCGAAAGGTTGGTGGGCTACCTTCCCGAAGGTATATATGCTTTCCCGTCCGCCGCGGCTTGCCTCATGCGGGCGGCCCGCTTGCACCCGCGCCACACCCCGCCTCCGCACATGTGGCTTTGGCCGGCGGCGCCGTCGTCGGGGACAGCCCCGAGGGTCCCCTAAAACAACCATGGGAATCCCTCGCTTAAAACCCGCAAAACCCGAAACGAAACACCTGTCACTTAAGCGCGGGCACAAGGCACGGCCCACGCCGCGGTGGCCCCCACAGGCCCACGGGGGGTGGCCCGGACGAGGGGCTCCCTGGGCGAGTGGCCCCGCCTCGCTCGAGGGTCCACGCCCCCTCGAGCGGGCTCCGCCTCGCTCGAGGGTTCGTCTCCGCCTCGATCGAGGCCCCCTCACAAGCACGCCCGACCCCGCACGCCGTACGAGCATTTAATGCTCGACACGGCGAGCCGTGCCATCACGCGCACGGGAATCACGCCCGTCGCCGTCCGCCAACTCCCTAGGGGGAAACCCATCCCCGCCACTATGGGGGAGCGTGCGACATGGCCAATGTCGCCTCCGTGGCACCGCGCCGCCTACTCTGTACGGCTAACGCGCCGCGCCCCTCGAAGGGGGCCGGCCACACCCTCGAACCACTTTCTCGTGAACTCCGGGGCCAAATCATGACGCTAGGCCGGCGGGACGCCATCCCCGTCACCGTTGGTCTCGTGCGGCCGCCCCGTGCTCGCGGCGCCACGCCGGCGCCGTTACAACCACTCCGCACCGTGGGGAGCGCGGGGACGGAACGATGCCATGCACCGCGCGCGTATCTCGTACGGATCGTCGTCAACAGCTTCCTCGAGCCCGTCTGAGGACACCACAGTCAACCACTACGCCCCTTCCCTTGAAGCCGCCACTGTTCGGGTACAGGACACGCCATGATGACAAGATCATGGCAAGGACCGTCAAGACGACCGCCAACCCAGCGGCGGCGCAGGCCATACCTCCCCATGTAGCTGAATAGTGCGGCATGCCTGTAATTCACCCTCTCCTTGGCCTATAAAAGGAAGGTGAACCCCCTCGCCGCGGGGGACATCGAGACACTCCTCAATTCTCCCACAACATCGCTAACACCCCCAAACACTTCACAAGGGACTTGGAGGCCGTGCCTCCTCTCCCGCCTTGCTTGTAGCCGCGCCACTACAAGCACTCTGGTGCAAAGCAATATAGTGCCTCGAGCACGCCTCGCCGGGACGTACGGCCCCCGGCGGGAACCGGGATAAACAAGTGTCTCTAGTTGCTTAGCACCGACCATCGAGGGACAGACCTTGGCGCTTACTACTAGTTAGTGTCGGGACTACATTCCGCACCGACGTTGGTGCCCACCGTGGGGCACACGAGCGCCGAAGGTCAATCCGCCATCAACTCCCTCCATGGTGATTCGCACCGAGTACCGCGGCGCACGCTACTCCATGGGCAGCTCGGACCCTCTCCCCGCCGGGTTCGAAATACGGTTCGGGGGCTCGAACTTTCGGGGCCACCGGGGAACGGCTACCCGATGCGCCTCACCAACCGTGAGGAACTCCGTGCGCGGCGCCAGGCCGGGTCCGCCCGGCCGCCGCTACACGCGTCGCCACGACGCAAATGCCGGCCCGGCACGGATGCGCCGGCCCGTCGGCGTCACGCGCCGCGCGCGCGCGCTCCGGCCCGGCGCTCGTGCGGGCGCGGTCCGAGCGACGGCACGGCGAGCGCGTCGCCTCACAACGCGATGCGCCCGCCGCCACAACGACGCCGCCGCCCCGGCGGGGAGCGCTCGGTCTCGGGCCGCGCTTCCCCATCGGCCGCGCGGCGCCACGGTGGCTTACACCGCCAACGCCTATGCCGCCACCACGATGCGCAGGGGTTCCCTCGGCCGCCACGTTTATGTCGCCGGGGACCCTAGCGCCTCGGCCCGGCGACGAGTCGTCCCTAGGTTCTCTCGACGCACTACCACCCGCCACCTCGCATGGATACGCGGAGTGGGACCTTCTCCGGCGTGCGGACCCGAAGTGTTCGGGGGCGACTCCTCGACGCACGTACTACCGGTTCGGCCGCTCCGGGACGACTCCGGCCGGGAGCTACGACCCCTGCGCGGGAGTGCTACGTCGTCATCGCCAATGACCCGGGCGAACGCCACCGCGCAACGGGCGCCGGCGACGGAGAGGTTCCGCCCGCTCTAGGGACCGCTTCACGCCCGGGCCGCGGGACCAAGCGCCCTCGCTCCTTCACCCCCAACGAGGCCGATATCAACGCGCGGCGGCCCAAGCACGCGAGCTCGAGGCCAAGGCGGCGGAAGAGTAGCGGACGGTGCGGTTGCTCCGCGCCTCCATGGCAGGAGAAGCCTCCGCGCGCGGCGAACACACGCATGAGCCGGGCATACGTGCCCGCGACCGCATTAATGCCGATTTCAACGTCGACAACCCGGATACGCCTTCGCGAGCGAGCCAAAAGCTCATCGCCGCCGCAACACCGCCGCGCGGGCCATGCCCGCCCCTCAACACCCGAGGCGCGGAACCTGCACCGCGAGGCGCAGGCGCTCATCGAGCAAGCGGCCGTCCGGCGGGCCGAGAGCTCGGCGTCCCGCATCCGTCGGCACGGAGACGTGAGGGGCGATGGGGGCGCGTAGGGGGCCGAACCCTCGGTACACGCGGGGGGCAACGGAGCGCCCCGCCAACCCGGGCGCACGCGCGTCTAAAGAGCGGCTCCTCGACACACGCGGGCAAGCACGGGACGGCGATGCCCGCAACGTCATCAACGCTTGGCGGACGAGCAAAGCGGAGGCGCGAGCGGCCGAGGGGCTACCACCCTCGGCGGGGCGGACGCTACGATAGCGATGAGGATCGCTCGCCGACGCCGGAGCCCCCGGGAACCCGCGTGTTCAGCCGGGAGATCCGCGCGGCGGCCTTTCCCCAGCGCTTCCGCCAGCCCACGACCATCGTCAAGTACAACGGGGAGACGGACCCCCGCGTATGGCTCAACGACTACCGCCTGGCGTGCCAGCTGGGCGGGGCCACCAGCGATGAGGTCATCATCCGCAACCTCGCCCTGCACCTCGTCGACTCGGCGCGGACATGGCTCGAGCATCTGCCGGCCGGCCCGGATCCACAACTGGGATGACTTGGTCCGCACGTTCGTTGGCAACTTCCGGGGCACGTATGTGCGCCACGGGAACTCCCGGGACTTGCGCTCCGCACCCGGAGGCCGGCGAGTCGCTCCGGGACTTCATGCGGCGCTTCTCCAAGCGCCGCACGGAGCTCCCGAGCGTGGCACAATCCGAGATTGTGCACGCCTTCCTCGAGGGCACCACGTGCGGGACCTCGTGCGCGAGTTGGGGCGCGGCCCGCCGGTCGACTCAAACGAGCCGTTCGACATCGCTACCGCCTTTGCCTTGGGCGAAGAGGCCGTGGGAGCGATCTTTGACGGCAAGAAGGGCAAGCGCATGGACGACGCGCCCGCGGAGGGCGGCAAGTCCAAGGAGCTCCACCGGAAGGACAAGCGGGGCAAGAAGGGAAGAAGCCGCGTCGCGAGGCGCGCGAGCAGGGACGCAACACCGACGATGGCGAGGCCCTTGCTCGTTGACCCGGCTCGACGGGGCCCTCGACCGGCCCCTCGAGGTCGGGGGGTCTTCGAAGACATGCCGAAGAAGCCATGTCCCTACCACAAGACACCGGTCAACCACACCCTCGAGCAATGCGACTTGCTCAAGCGGTTCCGTGGCCGCGCCGCCGCGAAGGATGCCGAAGCCAAGAAGGACGGGGGTGATGGTGGCGTCGGCGGCTTCCCCGCCGTGAAAAATGTTTTCCTCCTCTTCGGGGGGGCCGACCGTCGACATGTCGAGCCGCCGAGGGGCAAGCGGGAGCGGCACGAGGTTCTCGCCGCGGAGAAGGCGCCTCCTTCCTTCCTCGATTGGTCGGAGGACGCCATCACCTTCAGCCACGAGGATCACCCGAACCGCATCCCCAACCCGGGCCAGAACCCTCTTGTGGTCGACCCCGTCATCGGGAACGCGCGGTTCTCGAAGGTCCCGATGGACGGAGGCGGCCAGCCTCAACATCCTCTATGCGCACACGCCGCGCTCGTTGGGGATCGGGTTGGACCAGCTGCGGCCCGGCACGACGCCGTTCCATAGCGTCGCGCCACGGCAAGCGCGTCCGCGCCCCTCGGGCATCGACCCGCCCTCGTTTGGTTTGGCACTCGAGCAACTACCGCAAGGAGATGCTCACCTTCGAGGTGGTGGGATTTAGGGGTGCGTACCACACCATACTTGGGCGGCCCCGCTACGCCAAGTTCATGGCGTCCCCAACTACACCTACCTCCAAGATGAAGATGCCGGGGCCCCAACGGCGTCATCACCGTTGGCTCGCCCATCGAGCACGCCTTCGACTCGCGACGTCGAATGCGTGGAGCACGCGGAATCACTAGCGCCGGATGAAGCGCCGGTGGCTAACTTGGAGAAGATGGTCAACGAAGACCTCAACTCCACCACCAAGCACGCGGCGGCTTCGAGGCCGTGGAGCGGACCAAGGAGGTGCCCCTCGACCCCCGCTGCCCCCGAGGGCAAGGCGTTGAGGGTCGGTTCAACCCTCGACCCGAAATAGGAAGTGGTGTTCGTCGACTTCCTCCGCGCCAATGCCGACATCTTCGCGTGGAGCCCCTCGGACATGGCGGGCATCCCGAGGGAGGTCGCCGAGCACTCCCTTGACATCGTACCTCACTCCCGCGCCGTGCGGCAACGGCCGCGCCGCTTCGACGAGGAGCGGCGGCGGGCGATCGGAGCGGAGCTGCGGAAGCTCCTCGAGGCTGGGTTCATCAAGGAAGTGTTCCACCCTACGTGGCTAGCCAATCCTGTACTAGTAAAGAAAAAGAATGGGAAGTGGCGGATGTGTGTAGACTACACCAGTCTTAATAAAGCATGTCCAAAAGTTCCTTTTCCTTTGCCACGTATCGATCAAATTGTTGATTCGACCGCCGGGTGTGAGCTACTTTGTTTCCTTGATGCCTATTCCGGGTACCACCAAATCAAAATGAAGGAGTCCGACCAGCTCGCGACTTCATTCATCACGCCGTTCGGGATGTATTGCTACGTCACGATGCCGTTCGGCCTCCGAAACGCGGGTGCAACGTACAAACGGTGCATGCAACACGTTTTTGGAGACCACATCGGGTGAACCGTCGAGGCGTACGTGGACGACATAGTCGTGAAAACCAGGAAGGCGGACGACCCGGTTAGCGACCTTAGCATCGCGTTCGACCGCCTACGGGCCAACGGGGTGAAATTAAATCCCGAAAAATGTGTCTTTGGTGTGCCGTGGGGGCATGCTTACGGGATACATTGTCTCCCGGTGAGGCATCGAGGCCAACCCCGAGAAGGTTGTGGCCCTCGAACGAATGGGTCCGATTCGGGACCTTAAAGGGGTGCAAAGGTGTTGGGGTGCCTTGCAGCCTTGAGCCGCTTCATCTCGCGGCTCGGCGAAAAAGGCTTGCCCCTCTACCGCCTCCTCAAGAAGCACGAGCGCTTCTCCTGGACCGCCGAGGCCCAGGAGGCGCTTGACAAGCTGAAGGCGTCCCTGACCCACGCCCCAATCCTCACACCGCCGCAAGACGGCGAACCTCTGTACCTCTACGTGGCTGCGACTACCCAGGTGGTCAGCGCCGTGATCGTGGTGGAGCATACGGAGGAAGGGCACGCCCTGCCGGTTCAGCGGCCGGTGTACTACATCAGCGAGGTCTTGTCCGACACCAAGGCGCGCTACCCCCAAGTCCAGAAGCTGCTTTATGCAGTGGTCCTCGCGCGGCGCAAGCTTCGCCACTACTTCGAGGCCCACCCTGTCACGGTGGTTTCCTCCTTTCCATTGGGGGAGATCATCCGCAATCCGGACGCAGCAAGCAGGATCGCCAAGTGGTCGGTGGAGCTGATGGGCGAAACGCTCGCTTACGCCCCGCGCAAGGCCATCAAGTCCCAGATCTTGGCAGATTTCATTGCCGAGTGGACGGACACGCGATTGCCGCCGCCACGGATCCAGGGCGAGTCTTGGACCCTATACTTCGACGGCTCAGTAATGAAGACCGGGGCGGGCGCGGGCCTGCTCTTCGTGTCACCCCTCGGGGAGCACATGTGATACGCCGTATGCCTCCATTTCCCCACGTCAAACAACATGGCTGAGTACGAGGACCTGCTCTGCGGCCTCAAGATCGCCATCGAGATAGGCGTCAAACGGCTCGACGTGCGGGGAGATTCGCAGCTCGTGATCGACCAAGTCATGTAGAACGCAAGGCGCCACGATGACAAGATGGAGGCATACTACAAGGCCGTGTGGGCCCTCGAGGACAAGTTCTACGACATCAAGCTTAATCACGTGCCCCGCCGGTACAACGAGGAGGCGGACGAGCTTGCCAAGATCGCGTCGTCGGGGCGGATCACTGTCCCCCCCCGAACGTCTTCGCCCGAGATATCGCCCAACCGTCCGTCACCCTCGAGCCGCACCCCTCGAACCACACGGAACCCTCGGGGGCTCCCTCGAATCCAGCAGACGCAGAGCCCATGGATGAGGAACCCTCGAACGAGGCGTACGTGATCTCCCTTCTCGAGGGGTACGGCGCCAGCGAGGCCGAAGTAATGGACGTCGAGCCAGCCCCCATCAGGGCGGACTGGCGCGACAAATACATCGCCTGGATGGACCGAGGGGAGCTCCCCTCGGACCGGTCTGAGGCCAGGCGCATCGCTAGGATGGCCAAATCTTTCGCCCTCGTCGACGACGAGCTGTACAAGCGCGCCGCTTCCGGCATCCTGCAGCGATGCGTGCCCATCCCCGAGGGGCGCGAGCTCCTCCGGGACATACACGTGGGAATTTGCGGCCACCATGCCGCGCCTCGTACCCTCGTAGGCAACGCGTTCCGCCAGGGCTTCTATTGGCCCACCGCGGTCGCATATGCCATCGAGATCGTGCGCACCTGCGAAGGGTGCCAATTCTACGCCCGAAAATCCAACCTCCCCTCGCGCACGTGCGGCCTTTCGCCGTGTGGGGGCTGGACATCGTCGGGCCCTTGCGAAAGGCGCCCGGGGGCTTCACCCACCTGTTGGTCGCCATCGACAAATTTTCCAAATGGGTGGAGGTACGCCCCATCACGAACCTCAGGGCGGAGCAAGCGGTGACGTTCTTCACCGACATCGTCCATCGTTTTGGAGTGCCGAACTCCATCATCACCGACAACGGGTCCCAGTTCACGGGCAGGAAATTCCTGGAGTTTTGCGACAAATTCCACATCCGTGTGGACTGGGCGGCTGTGGCACACCCACAGACTAATGGCCAAGTGGAGCGTGCCAACGGCATGATCCTACAAGGCCTCAAGCCCAGAATTTTCGACCAGCTGAACAAGTCGGTCGGGAAATGGCTCCGAGAACCGCCTCGCGGTCGTGTGGAGCCTAAGGACCACCCCAAGCGGGGCCACCGGTTCACCCCGTTCTTCCTAGTCCATGGCGCGGAGGCCGTCCTCCCCACGGACTTAGAATATGGGTCACCCGGGGTGCGAGGCTATGACGAGGTCACCAACCGGCGGGCCCGCGGGGACTCACCGGACCGGCTAGATGAAGTGCGCCTCGTGGCCCCGATGCACTCCGCAAGATACCGGCGGTCCCTAAGGCGTTACCAAGCTCGAAAGGTGCGGCGGCGGGACTTCGCCGAGGGGGATTTGGTCCTAAGGCTACGCCAAGACAACCGAGGACGCCACAAGCTATCACCTCCGTGGGAGGGACCCTACGTCGTGGTGAAGGTGCTCAAGCCCGCACGTACAAGCTAGCCAACGAGGACGGCGAGGAACTCACTAACGCTTGGAACATCCAAAGCCTACGTCATTTCTATCCTTAGCTAGGATTTCCAAGTTTTTTCTCGTTGTAAATCGCAAAGCCCCGCACCCCGGTTGGCGCCACAAATGTAAACAGCAGCAATTCAATAAAAAGCGCAACTCGGCTTTCCCCAGAAAACCAAGTCACCCTCGGGGCTACTACGGGGGGCATCCCCCCCCCCAAAAAATGGTCCCATTTTTTCACAAAAAAACCCACGCGCGCTAAGTATGGCTCGACCTAAGCCTCGAGCAAAATTCGAACAGGGCGTGGATGGCCTAGCGGAAAGGATGCGCGAGCCGAGATAGCCTACGCCTCCACGAGGATACGGCCCCTCTCTCTCGCCTCCGCCCCGACAGGGTCGCTCACGAAAATCGAACCCCCTAACTCGAATTTACTCGGGCAAAGGAAGAAACAAAACAACGCCATAAAAATAACAAACATCATTTGCCTCCACAAGTGTTTGAAACAAAATGTTTGTTTATTTGCATGGCCACGCGACCCATACACTAACATACAAATAAAAACGGGCCCGGCGCCCGGCAATCTTCGTGCTGGAGGGGCATCGGCGTCGGCGGCGTCCGGAAACAAGAACTCCTCGAAGGCCTCGGCGAGCGCATCGGCGGCATCGGCGGCGGCTAGAGCGCGTCCACGCGCTCCATTGCCTCTTCATCCTCGACGCCCTCCGGAACAATGTAGCCTTCCGCCACGGCCTCGAAGTTGACCTCATAGTGGGACCGCACCACGCCGAGGGCCTTCAGGACGCCAAGGCACAGAGCGCGGCGCATGCGCCCAGAGACATGCCCGCCGAGAGCGTGCAGGCGGCTAGCCAACGAGCTCCCAGCTTGCGCCTCGCCCTCTTCGACGGCCTGGCAGGTCTCGAGGGCTACGGCACGCAGCTCCACCAGCTCTCGCTCGGAGGAATTGTAGGCGGCCTGCAGCGTCTCAACCCGCTTGGTCGTGTGCCCCGGCGCGGTGCGCAGAGTCTAAACGTCACCGGCAAGAGAAATCGAAGGGGGAACGAACCCTCGAAGGAAAGATCGGCGAAAAGAAAGACGAAACGGCGACCTACCTTCAACCTTTGCTTCTTCTCCACCTCGAGAGCGCGGCGCTCGGCCTCGACCCCTTGCTGCAGGCGACGATGGTAGCGCCCCTCGCTCCTTGAGGGATAGCTCTCGATCTACGTTCGCGGTGCCGAGGGCATCAGCTCGCCGTCAAGCCTCGAGACATCAGCGTCCCGTTCGTCCAGCGACTTCTGCGCCGCCTCGCGAGGGGTGCGCTCCTCGCCGAGCGCCGACCGAACGTCAGCAAGAGCGGTCCGCTCCTGCTGGAGTTGACCCTCGGCCTTCGGCGGGCGGCACGCTCTCGCCGGAGTCGCTCCTCCGCCATGACAAGCGCGTCGACCTTGGCGTCGAGGGCGGTCTTCAACTCGTCGGTCTCCTTGGCCTTCGCTCGACCGCGCGTGCTCGCTCCTCGGCCTAGCTCGCCGGGCTCGCGCCTCCTCGGAGCCAAGTGCGGAGCTCCGGATTGTCGGCCGGATGGTGCCCACCTGCGCGCTCCCTGTTGGACGCCCCCGTGCGCATCTTCACTAGATCCCCCCGCGCGCGCCGGGAGCGCCTCATCCCGATCGATGAGGGCCGTGCAAATCCGCTCAAGGGCGGAGGGACGCGCCACGGCCCGACCCTCGTACTCCAAGAGGCCCGGTCGCGCGGGACCTCCGCCCGTACGACGCCCACCGGCCGTGCGGAGTCCCCAAGGCCTCCGCGAGCACGTCGAAGGCGCCGCGCCGCTCTCGGAGGCCGGGTGGAGCTCGGCACTCATCCGGTCGAAGGCGCCATACTTGTCGTGGGCGCGGTGCTCGAGGTCCTGCCGCCAACAGACCAAAACCAGTAAGTGTCGCGCCGCGAGGAACAAGCACGAAAACGACGAAATCAAAGAAAATAGGCAACAATGCCTCACCTGGAAGACGCGCCACGTCGGGCCGCCATGAATCCGCGGTGCCTCGTTCAACGCCGGTTGAGCGCGGCGCCGTGGTCACGGAGCTCCCCCCACAACTCCTCGCTCCTCCCGGGGCGTCGGCGAAGGCGGGCGGCCCGTCAACGCGCCCCTCTCCCCGAGCGAGCGGCGGCGCGGGAGGAAGAAGCCTCGGCACCGTGCCCTCGGCCCCCGGCCACCATGTGGCCGTCCCACCGCCTCACGAGCGCTCCCTTCTCCCGGGGCTCGGGGGGATGGCATGGGCAGGTTCACCCACTGGTCCCACCCGGGCGGCGGGGCGTCGTCGTCCGGGATCTCCACCGCCATCGCACAGGGAGCCGCCGGCGAGCGCGGGCTCTCGCTGCGCCCCCACCGCCGCCTCCGACCAGCGCCTCCGTGGCCGCGGGCTCCTCGCTGCGGTGCCACGGCCGCCACCGACCGCGTCTCGGTGGCCGCGGGTGCCGGGTGGCCCTCCGCGATAGACGGCCGCCGCAACGCCACCGCAACCGGTGCCGCCGGGCCGTACCTTCGCCTGCGGCCTCGCCCCCGGCGTGGCCGTCGCCCGCCGCGCCTCCACCACGACCGGCGCTCGCCGCTCCTCGACGACCACCGGCCGCGGCTCGGCGGGGCGAAACCACCGGCCGTGGCCTCGAGGCCTCGGCCGCGCCCCGCGAGCTCTCGCCCGCCGTCGCCGCCGCGCTCGCCCCCCGCCCGTGACGCCCTTGACGAACGCCCACCGGGTGGGGATGGACGCGTCCACCCTCAACACCTTGGGCGGGTGCGAGGGGAGGCACGGTTGGCACCGCCCTCGCGGATATACAAGCAAGCGTCAAATTCCCGCCTATCGGGGCACGCAACCTCTCAAAAGACAACTCCTTACCTCGAGGAGGAGAAGGCGCGCTTCCTCTTCCTCGAGGTCCCCGCTGACGATGCGGGCGCGGCGGCGCGGCCGCCGCGCGCCTCCGCCGGCCGCCGCCGCGCTCCGGCCACCTCCGCCGCGCGCGCGCGGGCCTCGCGCCGCTCGCGGGTGCCTCCCGGCGCGCGCGCGGACGCCCTCCGAGGCGCACGCCGGCGCCTCGGCCGGCCCGCGCCGCCCCCGTCGTCGGCCCCCCGGTGGCGGGCACCTCCGCGCCCTCCCCGGGCGATGCTGCGCCACCGGAGCGGCTCCGGTGACGGGGGTGCGGGGCTCCCACCGTCGGGGAGGACCCCCGCCCCCTAACCTCTTCCTCCTCCTCGTCCGATGACGAGTACTCCTCGGTCCTCGGCGAGGAGAGCCCTCGCCGCGCGCGATCGGAACTCCTCGCTCCTCCGCTCACGACGCTCCCTATGCCGCGTCACGCGCTCCCTCTCCGCGAGGCACTCGCTCCCTCACTCGCTGCCGCGCCGCGCGCGCGAGCTCGCGAGAGCGGGGGGTGGGCGGCTCGGACTTCGCGGCGCTCACGCTCACCAAGCGTGGGCAAAGCATTAAAATGCGTCAACAACTCGGAAAAGCGGCGAAATTAGAAATGAAATCAAGAACCCCGCTCACCGGCGGGCCGGTGGGCGACATCTCCAAGATCCCACGGGGCCTTGACGTCATAGCGCGCCGGACTTGGGGTCGATGGCGCGCCGCGCCGGGTAGCGCGTGTAATCCTGCGGGAAGGGGCTCGGCAGCGACCGCGATTTCGCCAACGCGACGGGGTCCGCGTCCTCGGTCATCTCGTAGATGCGGAGTGGCCTCTCCATCAAGGGGACGATCCGCCGGTGGTGGAGGTGGGCGAGGACAACTTCTGCAGTCAGCCCGCGGCCCGCCAGATTCCTCAGCGCGGCCAGGAGCGAGTCCAACCGCGCTCGGTGCGGGTGGGGACACCCCGTGGTACACGGAGGCGGGCCTCTCCCGAGCACTAGGCCGGTGTAGGGGGGGGAGGCCGGGCTCGGCGTTACGGAGGTAGAACCACCCCGCTCCCGGTCCGCATTGTTGGTTGTCATCGTGGCCGGGGATGTAGTCGTCCTTGCGGCGGCTCCCGCACGGCGAGCGACATGCCACGGCACACACCGCGCGGCGGGTCCTCGTCTCCGTCGTCGGCGGTGTGCACGGCTCCGCGCGGAAGAGATGAACCCGGAGATCCCGATTCACCGGGATCCCCGAGGGAAGCCCTCGCGAGACGCCAACGAATGTGGCCGCCGCGAGATCGCGTTCGGCGCGAAGTTGTGAAGCTCCACGCCGTAGTGGTGGCGAGAGGGCCCGCATGAAGCGGCTCGCCGGCGCCATGAAGCCGCGCTCATGGAAGCGGACGAAGGCGACCACGTAGCCGCGCGGAGGGTTGGGCGCTCGCTCCCTTTCGACGGCACGATCCACTCGGCCGGTTGTCCGTCCTCGTTCGCCGCTAGTTGGTCGCCGGTCACCCACCGGCCCGGAGGCCGGCGGTGTCACCGTCGAGCGCTCCCACGCCAACGGGTCGATGATGATGAGAGGCGCTAGGGAGCCATGCGAGCCGGCGACGAAGCGAAGAACGAGGAGCGAGAAGAGCTCTGAGAGCATAGGCGCAGTGGCGAGAGTAGCTCGGGGGCTAGAGCGCAAGAAGCAAGAACGGCGAGTGCTAAACACAAAGGTAAAACCGCCCTTTCCCCTCCCATCGGATTTATAGGCCGCAGGCGTGCTCTCCGGAGCGTGTGCCCCGCGCGCATTAACTGCAGGTGGAATATTCCCTCGCTGACGAACGGGCCCCACCACGACCGCGGCAGCCACGCAACCGCACGAACGCCATCATCACGGCGCGGTAACCGGGGGCCGTGGCGGCGCGGTCACGTCCGCCGCCCGCTCCACCCACTATGCGCGTGGCCGTGGCGCCTGAAAAGGCGCGCCCGCGGCGCGAGACTACAGTCGCGACTGCAAGCATTAAATGGCCCGGTCCCTTACGGAAGTAAGGAAGACCCTCGAGCGGCCCGAGCCCCTGGCTCAAATAAATTCGACCCTCGAAGGGTGCAAACACCGACCGGTGGCCTCGAAGCCCGTTTGAAATAAACGGGCGCCACAAGTGCCCTCGATTCACAAAAAGCTGCGATCGGTGGCTCGAGAAGCGGCACGGCCAATGACCCTCGAAACACGCGGATGCAAAAAGACGGGAGCACCCGACTGTTACCCCCGCACGGCCCCACCGATCGAGGTTCGGAGCCCGACCCTCGACGGGTTCGAACGGCGCCCGCATCACCGAGTCGAGACGACGAGGGCACGCGTGTTCGAGCCTTTCCTCGACGCCTACGGGCTCGAGGGTGCCCCACATGTCGTGTTCAAGAGCCAGCAAGGGCACCTGGCGGGGGGATCCCACCGAGGGAGAGCTTTCGCGCCCTCGGTACCTAGCTAATGGGACCAAGCCCCACCTAACAAACCCATGCAAGCGCTTTAATGGACGAGTCTCTGCGGACCACGCGGCCCTACCCTTATCGAACGGGGCATGGGCGTCCACTTGAACCACCTCGCTAGCGGCCTCGATGAGGAATCCGCAATCCGCGACCCGATCGATGGGGGTTGCGGAAACCTCACCCTCCGTTCCGCGGAGGGATGGCGAGGGCGCGTTTAAAATAAGACGAAGAGCTCACCCCCGATCGCCTTGAACGGGCCTGGAGCTCGGGGGCTCGACGCACGGCTACACCTCCTGGGTTGCACCGGCCGCAGATAGTGCCAGTTGCGCGTGCGTCACCGAAGCCGGCTGAAACATCGCCGACGCCGGTTGGAATATGTACCACACCCCACCGACCGCATTCCACGTAAAACCCCTACAGGAGCACTCACGCTCCTGCAGGGCTTCGGGGGCTAGACCCGCGGGTCCGCTGACGCGGCCCCACGGATAGCTTTAGCAACCGGGGGGGGAAGGATGTCCTATCGTAGGTTCCGGCATCCGCGGGAGCACTGGCCGAGCACATCCGCGGATGCTCGGGGGCTACTTTGTCGGGGACAGCCACGAGGGTCCCCAAAAACAACCAGGGGAATCCGGCTTAAAACGTGCAAAAACCCGAAACGGGGAAACACCCGTCACTTAAGCGCACGCACAAGGCACGGCCCACGCCGCGGTGGCCCCCACGACCCACGGGGTGGCCCGGTCAAGGGCTCCCTCGAGCGAGGCCCCACCTCGCTCGAGGGTCCACACCTCCCTCGAGCGGGCTCCGCCTCACTCGAGGGTTCACGCCCCCTCGAGCGGGCTCCGCCTCGCTCGAGGGTTCGTCTCCGCCTCGATCGAGGCCCCCTCACAAGCACGCCGCCCCCGCACGCGGGTACGGACATTTAATGCTCTAACACAGCGAGCCGCGCCATCACGCGCACTCGGGGAATCACGCCCCGCCGCCGTTCGCCAACTCCCTAGGGGGAAACCCATCCCCGCCACCGTGGGGGGCCGTGCGACATGGCCGGGTCGGCTCCGTGGCACTCGCGCCGCCTACTCCCGTACGACTAACGCGCCGCACCCTCGAACGGGGGCCGGCCACACCCTCGAACCACTTTCTCGTGAGCCGCGGGGCCAAATCATGACGCTAGGCCGGCGGGACGCCATCCCCGTCACCGTTGGTCCCGTGCGGCCGCCCCCGTGCTCGCGCGCGCCACACCGGGCGCCGTTACATCCACTCCGGCACCGTGGGGGGCGCGGGGACGGAATGACGCCATGCACCGCCACCGAATCCCGTACGGATCGTTGTCAACGACTTCCTCGAGCCCGTGCGAGGACACCACGATCAACCACTATGCCCCTGCCCTCGAAGCCGCCACTGTTCGGGTATAGGACACGCCATGACGACAAGATCGTGGCGAGGACCGTCAAGATGACCGCCAAATCCGCGGCGGCGCACACCATACCTACCCGTGTAGCTAAATAGTGCGGCATGCCCGCAATTCACCTCCTCCTTGGTCTATAAAAGGAAGGTGAACCCCCTCGCCGCAGGGGACATCGACACACTCTTCAATTCTCCCACAACATCGCCAACGACCTCAAACACTTCACCGGGGACTTGGAGGCCACGCCTCCTCTCCCGCCTTGCTTGTAGCCGCCACACTACGGGCACCTGGTGCAAAAGCAATATAGTGCCCCGAGCACGCCTCTGCCGGACGTACGGCCCGGCGGGAACCGGGGATAAACCAAGTGTCTCTAGTTGCTTAGCACCGACCATCGAGGGACGGACCTTGGCGCTTACTACTAGTTAGTGTCGGGACTACATTCCACACCGACACGCGCAGCAACTAGGCCCACGTCGGCGCCTGGATGCGATGCCACATAATGGGCCACCCACCCTCCACCCGCTAGCGTTGTCGGCATTGTCATTGCCTTCATCGTTGTTTTGCCAACGACGCGCGGATGCAGGTGCGGGCCGCCGCTACGTGTGAGGTGTGGCGGCGATGAGTCGAGGGAGCGGGATGGATGAGGAAGTGGCGCGCAAGTCGCTCTTCACTTGTCGGTGTGGAATATGGTCCCGACACTAACCAGGTAGATAGCGCCTAAGTTTATCCCTCTATGGTCGATGCCAAGCAACAAATGACACAAGGATTATCCTGGTTCGGCCGAGGGGGCCGTACGTCCGACGGTGGCGTGCTCGCGGCACTATATTGCTCGACACGGGGGTGCTTGTAGTGGGGCAAGTACAAGCAAGGTGGGAGAAGAAGCGTGGCTTCCAAGTCCCTGGTGAGTGGGCGGAGATGTTATGGGAGAATAGAGAGAGTGAATGCACAATGCGGCGAGTTACTCGGATTCGTCCCCCGCGGTCGGGGGCTCGCTTCCCCTTTTATAGGCCAAGGGGGCGGCGAGTTACATGCACGCCGCGCCGCCTAGCTACGTGAGGGAGCACGTCGCGCTATGGTGTAGAGTGGGCGGCCGTCGGTCGATCTTCGCCGCGATCCGGCCATGATGGCCTACCTTGTACCCGAACGGTGGCGGTTCGAGGGTAGGAGGCGGCGGATGGCGATGGCGCCCCACGATAGGCTTCGAGGGAGATGCGATGATGGGCGGGTACGGGGCACGGGGAGCGGGCGGACCGGCGTTCCTTCCCAATGAGCTGCGGGTGGTGGAGTGGTTCTTTGCGGTGTTCGGGCGTGCGCCGCGGAGTCGGGCGTGCGCCGCGCGCGTGGGTACGGCGGCCGCGTCGTTACGCGTGGCCGGGATGGCCGCCCACCGGCCTAGCGCCCTTCACCCAACTGCGGGGTCACGGGAAAGTGGGATCGAGGGTGCGCCGGCCCCCTTTCGAGGGTCGGGCGCGTTAGTCGTACGGTAGCGTGCGCGCGGTGTTATGGGACCGACACCGCCGTACCGCACGGTCCACCCCACGCGTGGCGGGGATGGGCTCCTCCCTGGGGAGTTGGTGCGGCGGCACGGGGGCGTGAGCCCCGGGCGCATGATGGCGCCGTCCCGCGGCGTCGGGCGTTAAATGCCCAAGTACGGGGCCGGCGCACGCGTGCGGGGGCGCCGTGAGCGTGGCGGGCCCCGGCCGAGGGTGGAGCGAACCCTCGAGCGAGGCGAGGCCTGCTCGAGGGGGAGCGGGCCCTCGAGCGGGGCGGGACCGCTCGAGGGAAGGGTCGCCCCTCGAACGGGGCGGAACCCGTTCGAGGAGGGGGTTGCCCCTCGAGCGGGGCGGAGCCCGTTCGAGGAGGAGCGCACCCTCGGGCGAGGCGGAGCCTGCTCGAGGGGTCTCGTGGTCGGGCTTATCTTGGCGGGGCCTCCGAAGTCCTGCTGCATGGGCCACGTCCTGCATGGTTAGTTCCCTGCATGGTTAGGCCTAGTTCATTTGATGCAGGAATTTAAGTGAGGGTTCCCCCATCGTTTGAGGGGACCCCTAGGGCGGTCCCCGACAGTAGCCCCCGAGCATCTGCGGGTTCGCCATTGAGGCTCCCGCAGTGCTTTGGAACCTGCGATAGGACGTTCTTCCCTCCTTGTTTGCGAACGCTTTCCGTGGGGCCGCGCTAGCGGGCCCGCGGCCCAGCCCCGGCCCTGCGGGGAGTGTGGGCTCTCCCTGCGAGGGGGTTAACCGCGAGCAATTCGGTCGAGAAGGCGTGGCACATATGCCAACCGGCTTCGGCGGTGTTTCGGCCGGCATCGGGGGTGCACGCTCCCCGTCACCGCGTCTCGGGCGGGTGCAATTCCAGGGAGGTGTAGCCGTGCGTCAAGCCCCCGAGCCTTGGCTTGTTCGAGGCGATCGGGTCGAGCCTCGACGACTTGTTTTTTATCGCGCCCTCGCCGTCCCTCCGCGGGTCGGGAGGTGAGGTTTCCACGACTCCCATCGAGCGGGTCGCGAATCGCGGATTCCTCTTCGAGCCGCTAGCGGGTAGTTCAAGTGGACGTCCATGCCCCGTTCGATAAGGGTAGGGCCGCGCGGTCCGGAGACACGTCCATGGAAGCGCTTGCGTGGGTTTGCTAGGTGGGGCTCGGTCCCATTCGCTAGGGACCGAGGGCGCGGAAGCTCTCCCTCGGTGGGATCCCCCGGCTAGGCGCCCTCGGCGGCTCTCGAACACGACATGTGGGGCACCCTCGAGCCGACGGGCTCGAGGTACGGCTCGAATGCGCGTGCCCTCGTCGTCCCTAACTGCGAGATGCGGGGGCGCCGTTCGAACCCGTCGAGGGTCGGGCTTCGAACCCCCGATCGGTGGGCCGTGCGGGGGCGTGCATGGGCAGCCCCGTCTTTTCACGTTTGCGGCGGTCGAGGGGTCGGGCGTACCGGTCCTCGAGGTGCTTGTTGGCGGCGTGGCGCGGTACGAGTGCTTTCGGTGTCGCTCTATTTCAAGCGTGACCTGGGCGATCCTCTTACGCGCGTGCCTGCTTTAGGGGTTGACGTCGTCTCGAGTTGGGGGTCATGCCGCTCGAGGGTCCCACGTGGCATGGGTGCCCGCGGTGGCCCGCTCTACGTCGAGCGAGGTCCCGGCGACCTTCTCACGGCGATATCCCATCGAGGGTCGCCTTGTTTCGAGTTGAGGGTCATGCCGCTCGAGGGCTTCACGTGGCATGGGTGCCCGCGGCCGGCCTCGCTCTACACCGAGCGAGGGTCCGGGCGACCTTCTCTTCTCACGTTGTCACCCATCGAGGGTCACCTTTGTCTCGAGCCGAGGATTCGCCTCGCTCGAGGGCTCTCCTTGCTTGGCAAGGGGCCGGGCATTTGGTGCCCACGCGGGGCGTGGCCGCGGGTTTTGCGGCGCGGGCGCGCCTTTTAGGCGGCAGGCGGCCGCGCGCGCGCGCGTAGTGGGCGACGTGGCGGCGGACGTGACGGTTTTGCCTCGGTCGCCGCCGGTCTTGCCGTAATGATGACCCGCCTGCGGTGTTAGAGTTCTTTGCGGTCGTGGTGGGGCCCGCCCGTCGACGCGATGGAAAGATTCCCGATTCTTGTTGGCGAGGCGTGCGCTCGGAGAACTCGCCGGTTGCCTATACGCTGCGGTGAGGAAGGGACGGTGGTTTTTTACCTTGGTTCCTCACCGTTCTCGGTCTTCCGTCCCTTCGCCTTCGTTCTCTCTCTCTCGCCACCGCGCGGTTTCGGCCCCGCTTAGAGCTTTTCTTCTCGCTTCCTTGTCCTCCGCCCCCGCGCTCGTTCGTCCTTCCTTATGGCGCCGCCTCGGCTTCCGATCCGGGTCCCGGAGCCGTACGCTTGGGAGAGGTCGACGCGTGACCCGGCTCGCCACGGGCGAGCCGGTCGCCGCCGACCGGTGTCGGCCAATGAAGGAGGGCGCCGGCGGAGTGGATCGTGCCGCCGGCGACGCATCTTGAGCCCAACCCGCCGGAGGGATACGTGGTGAGCTTCCTCCGCTACCACGAGCGCGGCTTCAATGCGCGCGGCGAGCACGTTCATGCGGGCGTTGTGCTACCACTATGGAGTGGAGCCGCACAATTTCGCCCCCAACGCTATCTCGCGAGCGGCCACGTTCGTGGGCGTCGCGAAGGGTACGGGGGATCCCGGTCAATTGGGAGCTCGGGTACACCTCTTCCGTGGGGAGCTCATTACGCAGCCCACTACGGAGCCGGGGACCCGCCGCGCGGTGCGTGCCGGCGGGATGTCGCTCTTGTGCGGGGGCGCTCAAGAACTTCTACATCCCCCTGCACCATGACGACGAACAACGCCGGCCTGGGAGCGGGGATGGTTTTACCCCGCGCAACGCCGAGCCGGCCCCCCCCCTACACCGGCCGGGTGTTCAAGAATAGGCCGGACTCACGGGGCTACGGGGCGCCCACGGCCAATCATCGGGCGCGGCAAGAGTCGGGTCCTTCGCGCCTGCGGCGGGCGGCGAAGGAGGGGCTCAACGCGATGGGCGTCCTCGCCTTCCTCCACCACCGGCGGATCGTGCCGTTGATGGAGAGGCCCCTCTGCATCTTCGAGATGACGGAGGCGGCCAACCCCGTCGACACGGCGAGGTCGCGGATGCTCCCGACGCCGCGCGGAGCGGCCGTACGCGCTCACCCGGGCGCGGAGTGCCGTCGACACCAGGACGCCACCGCCCGCGGGTCGGACCCCGTGGGATATCGAGATGCTCCCCACGGGCCCGCTGGTGAGTAGAGTCCCTGATTTTGCTTCCATCCTTGGTCTTGTTTTTGACTTCTGACGTGCCATTGTTACTCTTGCGTGCAGCTGGTGCAGTTCAACGCCGCCAAGTCCGTTCCGCCAACTCCGGACTCCCGTGCGCTCGGCGGGCGGCGCGGCGGGAGCGGCGAGGAGCGGGCGGCGCGCGGCGGGGAACACGCAAAGCGGCGCCGCGCGCGCGACGCGCGGGCCGCGGGGATACGGCGGCGGGGAGGAGGGCGGGGCTCTCCTCCCCCGACATCGAGGAGCCCTCGTCCTCGGACCGGGACGAGGAGGAAGAGTCCGAGGGGGAGGGCCCCTCGGACGGGGGTGGCGGCCCGCGCCCCGTCGCCGGATCTCGCGCGGCGTCGGGGGTGGATTTACCACGGGGGCGGGCGCGCGGCCGCCCGCCGCCGGCCGGTCATCGTCGGGGGCGGCACGCGCGCGGGAGGGTGCCGGCGCGCGCCGCGAGGGCGCGCGGCGGACGTGCGCGCGCGCGCGTCCAAGCGTGCCCGCGCGTGGCGGGAGCGCGCCCGCGCGCGCGCGTCCTCGTCGAGGGGCGCGTCGGTGGGCGCGCCCGCGCGCGGGGCTAGCGTGCCCCCGCGCGCGGTGGCGGCGTCGGGCGTGCCTACGCGTGAGGTGGGCGTGCCCGCACGGGCGGCGGCGCCGTCGGGGGCGCCGCGGCAGGCGCGGCCCCTGCGCCGGCCTCGTCGGAGGCCTCGAGGAAAAGGAAGCGGGCCTTTTCCTCCGCGAGGTAAGGAATCCGTTCTTCCTTTGCTTGGCCTTAATTTGCTTGGTTATTAGACGCTCTAATCCTCCGTTCGCGTTTCCGCAGGGCGGTGCCCACCGTCCCTCCTCTTGCACCCGCCAAGGTGTGCGAGGACGGATGCGTCGATCCCCACCGGCGGCGTTCGTCGAGGGGGTCGCGCCCGTGGGACGGGCGCGGCGACGGGCACGAGCGCGCAAGGCCGGCCCCGGGGCTTCGAGGCCCCGGCCGGTGGATCAACCCGCCGCGCGCGGCCGGGGAGGTCGCGGGGGGGCGGGCGCGCCGGTCGCCACGGAGGCGCGGGCCACGGCGGCGGCTACGGTGGAGGTGCCGCCCGCGGTGGCGGCCTTGCGGAGGAGGCGGAGCGGGCGCAACCTGCGAGAGCGCCCGCGGACGTGGCGGCGCGGACGGAGGTGGCGGCAACGGCGCCACAACGGGCGCCCGCGGCCGCGGAGGCGCGGTGGAGGCGCCGGCGGAGGCGGAGCGGGCGGCTCCGCCCGCCCGGCGGTCCCCGGGCGGAGGTGGTGGAGCTCTCGGATGACTCCTCGCCGCCCGGGTGGAACCGGTGGGCCGGGCGGCCCACGAACTCTCCCGAGCCCCGGGGAGAGGGCCCTCGTGAGGCGTCACGAGGGTCGCATGATAGTGGGGGGCCGAGGGCACGACGCCGAGGCCTCGTCCTCCCACGCGGTCGCCCCGCCCGGGGGTGGGGGGGCCGTGGAGGATCCTCCGGCGTTCGCCGACGCCCCGAGAGGGAGCGGGGGAGCTGCGGGGCGAGCTCCGAGCCACGGCGCCACGCTCAACCGCGCGTTGAACGAGGCGGCGCGGGTTCACGGCGGCCCCGCCCGGATCGTCTTCCGGGTGAGCCACGGTTGCTCTTCTTCTTTCTCTTTTTCGCTTTCGCGCGCGCGTATTCAAGACTTGGCGGCGACGAGGCTCGATGTGTGGATGCCGGGGAGCTTGAGCGCCGCGCCCGCGAGAAGTACGGCGCGTTCGACCGAGGGTGAACGCCGAGGCCCGCCGGCTCCGGGAGCGATGCGGCGCTTTCGACGCGCTTGCGGAGGCTCTTAGGACGCGGACGGGCCGGGCTGGTCTGCGGGCGATGGCGTGGTGCGATGTGCTCCCCGAGAGCTCGGGGCGGGGACGCGGCGCGTGACTCGAGTCTCGGGCGGATCCGCGCGGCCCTCGTCGATCGTGACGAGGCGCGCGGAATGCGCGCGAGGACCCGGAGAAGACGCGGACGGCCGCCACCACGGGAGGCGGAGGTGGCCACCGCTCGCGCGAGGGCCGGGAGCTCCGCACGTCGCTCGAGGGGAGCGCGGGCGCGGCGGCGCCGGGCGAGGAGCGGGCGCGCGGGGCTGGAGCGGCGCGCCAAGGAGGCCGATGCACCGAAGGCCGCCCTCGACGTCGAGGCTGCGGCTCTCGTCGCCGGCCCGAAGGGCGGCTCCGGCGGAGCGCATCGCCCGCCGGGGGGGCGAGGGGCGGCTCCGGCGGGGAGCGAGGGGCCGCCCTTGGCAACGCCGGGGACGGCGGCCCCGGGCGGGAGCGCGTTGCTCGCGAGGGCGGCGGAGAAGTCGCCGGAGGAGCGGAACGCCGCATTCTGCGAGGTTGAGGATGAGGCGTTGACGCTCGGCATCGGCAACGCCGCCCAAGAGATGGCCCTCGTCGAGCAAGGCGAGACCGTCCGGGCCTCGAGGGCGGCGCTTGAGTCCGTGCGCCGCGACCTCGATGCGGGGAGGAGACAAATCGAAGGTAAGCTATTGTGCGATCCCGCTCGTTAGTTTTTGCTTTAGAGGGTTCGTCTTCCCCTTTTCGATTTCTTGTCGCCTTGTCGCTTCCGGGCTTGCGCACCGCACGGGACACGGCTGGGCGGGCGGGCCGAGGGCCTGCAAGCCTCCTACAACTCCTGCGAGCGGGAGGCTGCCGGGGAGGCCGCGGGACGCGGCCCTCGAGACTGTCGCGTCGTCGAGGAAGGCGATGCCCGTGCCGGCGGTTCGGCGGCCGGCCGTCTACGCGCCCTCGGCGGCCACGTCACGGGGCGGGTGCGTCGGGCGTTGCACACAGGCGTGCGAAGGCCCTCGGAGTGGTGCGATCCCACTACGAGGTCAACCTCGAGGCGGTGGCGGAAGGCTACATCGTGCCCGTGGGCGTCGAGGACGAGGTGGCCATGGAGGCGTGCGGACGCGCTTGCTGGCGACGCCGCCGAGTCGCTTGCCGAGGCCTTCGAAGAGTTCCTCTTCCGGACGCGGCGACGCCGCCGCTCCACCCGCCCGAAATCACACGGGCGCTAGGCCCGTTTTTTTGTTTGTGTGTATCAGAACTCTGGCCTCGTGGCCTCTTGTAAATAAACAAGTAGTTTCATGAACATGGTCAGTTTGTAAATGAAATCGCTTGCTTATTGCGCTTTTTGCTTCTTCTTCTTCCTGAGTAGATTCTAGTTAGGGAAGTCCGCCTTTCGCAGGGGCCCGCTGGGTTGGAGGCGAGAGAGACGGGCCATAGCCACGCGGCGTAGGCTGTCTCTGGCTCGCGCGCTCCTTCCGCTCGTGCCGCCTACGCCCGTTCGAATCGTGGCTCGTGGTTGAAGTAGGAGACAAACTTAGCGCGTGTTATTACGTTTTTTGCGCGAAAAAATGGGACCATTTGGGGGGGGGGGTGCCCCCCGCGGTAAGCCCCCGAGGGTAACTTGGGTTTCGGGGGGGAAAGCCGAGTTGCCCTTTTATTATACTTGGAGTATTTACATAGGTGACACCAAGCGGGGCGTTGGCCGTACGTTTTTACAACGGAAAATACTTGGAAATCCTAGCTAAGGGTAGAAGCGACGTAGCCGTTGGATGTTCCAAGCGTTGGTGAGTTCTTCGCCGTCCTCGTTGGCAAGCTTGTACGTGCCCGGTTTGAGCACCTTCACCACGACGTAGGGTCCCTCCCATGGGGGCGATAGCTTGTGGCGCCCTCGGTTGTCTTGGCGTAGCCTTAGGACCGGGTCCCCCTCGGCCGAAATCCCTTCGACGTATCTTGCGTGCTTGGTAGCGCCGTAGGGGCGGTGATACCTTGCGGAGTGCATCAACGCCACGAGGCGTACTTCGTCTAGCGATCCGGTGAGTCCTCGCGGGCTCGGCGGTTAGCGTCCTCGTTGTAGCCTCGAACCTTGGGCGACCCGTATTCCGGATCCGTGGGGGAGGACGGCCTCCGCGCCATGGACTAGGAAAAACGGGGTGAACCGGTGGCTCGCTTGGGGTAGTCCTTAGGCTCCACACGGCTACTGGCGGTTCTTGGAGCCATTTTCGGCCGCATTTGTTGAGCTGGTCGAAAATTCGGGTTTGAGGCCCTGTAGGATCATGCCGTTGGCACGTTCCACTTGGCCGTTAGTACGTGGGTGCGCCACGGCTGCCCGATCCACTCGGATGTGGAACTTGTCGCGAGAACTCCAAGAACTTCCGGCCGTGAACCGGGACCCGTTGTACGTGATGATGGAGTTTGGCACTCCAAAGCGGTAGACGATGTCGGTGAAGAACGTGACCGCTTGCTCGGCCCTCAAATTCGTAATGGGGCGCACCTCCACCCACTTGGAGAACTTGTCAATTGCAACCGGCGGGTGGGTGAAGCCCCCGGCGCCTTCGCGGGGGCCGACGATGTCCGATCCCCACACGGCGAACGGCCATGTTACGGGGATTGTTTGCGAGCGTGAGGCGGCAAGTTGGTTTTGCGGGCGTAGAAGCGGCACCCTTCGCAAGTGCGCACGATTTCGTTGGCGTGCGCGACCGCGGTAGGCCAGTAGAAGCCTTGGCGGAACGCGTTGCCGACGAGGGTGCGCGGCGCGGCGTGGTGGCCACAGATCCCCGCGTGGATGTCCCGTAGGAGCTCGCGCCCCTCGGGAATGGGTATGCATCGTTGGAGGATGCCTGACGCGGCGCGCTTGTACAGCTCACCGTCGACCAGGGTGAACGACTTGGCCATCCGGCGATGCGCCGGGCGCGGCCCGTCCGCGGGGAGCTCCCCTCGAGCAATCCGGGCGATGTACTTCTCCCCGCCGGTCGCCCGGGCGGGGCCGGCTCGATGTCCATCGCGGCCGGCTTCGTGGGAGCCGTACCCCTCGAGAAGGGAGAGCACGTACGCCTCGTTCGAGGGGTCCTCTTCCATGGGTTCCGCACCCGCCGGATTCGAGGGAGCCCCCGAGGGTCCGCCGTAGCTCGAGGGGGTAGGGGCTCGAAGGTGACCGATGGCCGCGCGATGTCGCGCGCGAAAACGTTCGGGGGGAACGGTGATCCGCCGGACGCGATCTTGGCAAGTTCGTCCCGCCTCCTCGTTGTACGGCGGGGTACATGATTGAGCTCGATGCCGTAGAATTTGTCTTCGAGGGCCCGCACGGCCTTGCGGTAGGCCTCCATCTTGTCGTCGTGGCAGCTCGCGTTCTTCATGACTTGGTCGATCACGAGCGCGAATCCCCTCGCACGTCGAGGCGCTTGATGCCCAACTCAATGGCGATTTTGAGGCCGCATAGGAGGGCCTCGTATTCCGCCATATTGTTGGACGCGGGGAAGTGGAGGGCGCACTTGCGTAGCGCATGTGCTCCCCGAGGGGTGACACGAAGAGCGAGGCCCGCACCCGCTCCCGTCTTCATCACCGAGCCGTCGAAGAACGAGTCCGACGACGCGCTTGAATTTGAGGCGGCGGCGAGGTGTGTGTCCGTCCACTCGGCGACGAAGTCGGCTAAGATTTGCGATTTGATGGCCTTGCGCGGAGCATAGGCGAGCGTCTCGCCCATCAACTCCACGGACCACTTGGCAGTCCGCTCGCCGCGTCGGGGGTTGCGAATGATCTCTCCTAGCGGGAAGGAAGAGACCACCATAGCGGGTGGGCCTCGAAGTAGTGGCGGAGCTTGCGCCGCGCGAGGACCACCGCGTACAACGGCCCACGGGACACGAGGGTAGCGCGTCTTTGTGTCCGACGGGACTTCGCCGATGTAATGGGCGGCCTCTCGCACGGGCGGGGGCATGCCCTTCCTCCGTGCGCTCCACGACGATCACGGCGGCGACCACCGGGTGGTTGCGGCCACGTAGAGTTGGAGGGGTTCGCCGTCTCGTGGCGGCGTAAGGATTGGGGCGTGCGTCGGAGATGCTTTTAGCTTGTCGAGCGCTTCCCGGGCCTCGGCGGTCCAAGAGAAGCGCTCGTGCTTCTTGAGCGGCCCGGTAGAGGGGCGAGGCCCTTCTCACCGAGCCTCGAGACGAAGCGGCTCGGGGCGGCAAGGCACCCCAACACCTTCGCACCCCCTTTGAGGTCCCGAAGTGGACCCATTCGCTCGAGGGCCGCGACCTTTTCGGGGGTTGGCCTCGATTCCCCGTCGGGAGACGATGTATCCCGGGAGCATGCCCCGCGGCACTCCAAAGACACATTTTTCGGGGTTGAGCTTGACCCCGTTGGCCCGCGAGCAGGCGAATGCGATGCCAAGATCGCCGACCGGGTCGTTCGCCTTCCTGGTTTTGACGACGATGTCGTCTACGTAAGCCTCGACCGTTCGCCCGATATGGTCCCCAAAAACGTGCTTGCATGCGGCGGCGATATGTTGCGCCCGCGTTTACGAGGCCAAAAGGCATCGTGACGTAACGAACGTCCCGAACGGTGTGATGAACGAAGTCGCGAGCTGGTCGGACTCCTTCATTTTTATTTGATGATATCCCGAATAGGCATCAAGGAAACGAGTAGTTCACACCCGGCGGTGGAATCAACGATCGATCTATGCGTGGTAAAGGAAAGGGAACTTTTGGACATGCTTTATTGAGGCGGGTGTAGTCAATACACATCCTCCACTTCCCATTTTTCTTTTTTACAAGCACGGGATTAGCCAACCATGTCGGGTGGAACACTTCCTTGATGAATGCGGCCTCGAGGAGCTTCCGCGGCTCCACTCCGATCGCCCGTCGCCGTTCCTCGTCGAAGCGGCGCGGCCGGCGGCGCCGAGCCGGCGCGAGCGTTAGGCGGGATATCAAGGGAGTGCTCGGCGACCTCCCTCGGGATGCCTGGCATGTCCGAGGGGCTCCACGCAAAAACGTCGGCGTTGGCGCGGAGGAAGTCGACGAGCACTGCTTCCTATTTAGGATCGAGGGTCGGCTGACCCTCAAAGCCTTGCCCTCGGGGGCCGACGGGTCGAGGGGGACCCCTTTGGTTTGCTCGGCGGCCTCGAACGTGCCGACGTGCTTGGTGGCGGGCCGAGGTCGTCATTGACCATCTTCTCCGGTGTGTTTACCGGCGCTTCATCCGGCGCTAGCGCCTCCGCATGCTCCACGCACTCGACATCGCGATCGAATGCATGCTCGATCGACGACCCGACGGTGATGACGCCGTTTGGACCCGGCATCTTCATCTTCGGGTACGTGTAGTTGGGAACCGCCATGAACTTGGCATAGCATGGTCGCCGAGGATGGCGTGGTAGGCCCCTTTGAATCCCACCACTTCGAATGTGAGGGTTTCCTTGCGGAAATTCTTGGGGGTCCCGAACCGGACGGGCGGATCGATCCGCCCGAGGGGTTGAACACCTTTCCGGGCGCGATGCCGTGAAACGGCTTTGTGGCCGGGCCGCGGCCCCGGGTCCCGGCCCCAATCCCCATTAGGCGCAATGTATGCGCGAAGAGGATATTGAGGCTACGCCTCCGTCCATAAGGACCTTCGAAAACCGGGCGTTCCCAATGATGGGATCGACCACCGGGGGGGTACCGCCCGGGTTCGGGATGCGGTTTGGGTGATCGTCCCGGCTAAAGGTGATGGCATCCTTCGACCAGTTGAGAAAGGCCGGAGGTGCCCTCTCTGCGGCGAGGACTTCGTGCCGCTCCTTCTTGCGCTGCCGGGTTGACATGTCAACGGTGGGTCCCCCAAAAATGAGGAACACATTTTCGACAGCAGGGAAGCCACCTGCGTCGCCGTCGCCCCCATCCTTCTTGGCCTCTGCCTCCTTCGCGGCGGCACGGCCGTAGAACTTCTTGAGCATATCGCACTGCTCAAGAGTGTGATTCACGGGGGTCTTGTGGTAGGGGCATGGCTTCTTCATCATGTCATCGAACACCCCCGGGCCTCGAGGAGCCGGTCGAGGGCCCCGTCGGGCCGGGTCAACAGCGAGGGCCTCGGCGTTGCCGCCGTTGCGCCCGCGGCTCGCGCGCCTCGCGGCGCGGCTTCTTCCCCTTCTTGCCCCGCTTGTCGTTGCGGCGCGGCTCCTTGGACCCGCCGCCCTCCGCGGGCGTGTCCTCGGAGCGCTTGCCCTTCTTGCCATCGAAAATTGCCCCCACGGCCTCCTCTCCGGAGGCGAAGCTGGTGGCAATGTCGAATAGCTCGTTCGAGTCCGTGGGCGGGCTGCGTCCCAGCTCGCGCACAAGGTCCCGGCACGTGGTGCCCTCGAGGAACGCGTGCACGATCTCGGATTGTGCCACGCTGGGGAGCTCTGTGCAACGCTTGGAGAAGCGCCGTATGAAGTCCCGCAGCGACTCGCCTGGCTTCTGCGTGCAGGAGCGCAGATCCCAGGAGTTCCCGGGGCGCACGTATGTTCCCTGGAAGTTGCCCACGAAGGTGTGGACTAGGTCGTCCCAGTTGTGGATCTGGCTGGCGGGCAAATGCTCGAGCCATGTCCGGGCCGCGTCGCCCAGATGCAGGGGCAAGTTGCGGATGATTACTTCGTCGTTGGTGGCCCCGCCCGGCCGACGGAGCCGAGGGCGGTAGTCGTTTAGCCAGACACGAGGGTCCGTCTCCCCGTTGTATTTGATGATCGTCGAGGGTTGACGGAAGCGGCGGGGGAACGCCGCCGTGCGGATCTCCCGGCCGAACACGCGGGTGCCGGGGGCTCCCGGCGTTGGGGAGCGATCCTCACCGCTGTCGTAGCGTCCACCCCTTCGAGGGTGGTAGCCCCCCGGCCGCTCGCGCGTCCGCCTTGCCGGGGTGCGCCACGGCGTTGATGACGTTGCGGGCGTCACCATCCGGCGCCTGCGTGTGTCGAGGAGCCGTTCCTTGGCCGGCGTGCGTCCTCGGTCGGCGGGTCGACCCGCATGCACCGAGGGTTCGCCCCCCGGTGCCGGATCATCACCCCGCGCGTCCCCCCGTTGACGGATGCGTGAGGCCGAGCTCTCGGCCCGCCGGACGGCCGCTTGCTCAAGGAGGGTCCGCACCTCGCGGTGCATTTCTCGAGCCTCGGGGGTCGAGGGGTGCGGCATGGCGCGCGGCGGTGTCGCGGCGGCGATGAGCTTTTGGCTCGCTCGCGGTGGGGTATCCGCGTTGTCGACGTTGGGGACGGGGTTGAGGCGGTCGCGTACTTGTCGGCCTAGCTCCCGCGCGCGTTCGCCGCGCGCGGAGGCCTCTCCTGCCATCGAGGCGCGGAGTAGCCGCACAGTCCGGTACTCCTCTGCTAGCTTGGCCTCGAGCTCGCGAGCTTGGGCCAGTCGCGCGTCGACGTCGGCCCCGGCGGGAGCACTCGGTCCGCGGCCGGGGGCGCGTGGCAACCCCTGGGGCCGGCGTGACCTCCCCATCTCCGGCGCCTGCCGCACCGGCGGCGTTGGCCGGGTCGTTGGTGATGACAGCGCAGCATTCCCGCGTGGGGTCGTAGCTCCCAGTGCTGGAGTCGTCGGAGCAGCCGAACCAGTAGTCCGTGGCGTCGAGGAAGCGCCTGAACGCGACTGGGTCCGGTACACCGGAGAAGTCCCACTCCGCGTACCCATGACGGTTGGCGGGTGGCATCGTGTCGACGGAGCCCAGGGACGACTCGTCCGCTGCCGAAGTGCCGGGATCCCTGGCGACGAGGACGTGCCGACCAGGCGGAACCCTGCGCATCGTCGTGTTGACGTTGGCGTTGTAGGCCGTAGTGGCGCCACGCGGCCGATGGGGACGCGTGGTCGGAGACCGCGCGCGGTCCCGGCGGGGCGGTGGCGGCCGTCGTGACGGTGGGCGCACCGCGCAGGGCGGCGCGCGCTCGGCCTGCCGCCGCTCGGACCGCGCCCCGACGCGAGCGCGAGCCCGAGCGGCGACGGCGTCGCGGCGTCGACGGACCCGCGGCATCCGTGCCTGCGGTGTGCGCGCGCGTGTCGTGCGTGCGGCGGAGACCGGAGCGGACACGGCCTCCCGCCGCGCGCGCGTAGCTCCTCACGGTTGGTGAGGCGCATGAGATAGCCATTCCCCGTGGCCTGGAAGTTCAAGTCCCCGAAGCGGATCTCGAGCCCGGCCGGAAGGGGGTCTGAGCTACCCATGTTGTAGCGGGTGCTACGGTACTCAGTGCGAATCACCATGGAGGGAGTCAGCGAAATGACCTTAGGCGCTCGGATGCCCCACGGTGGGCGCCAACGTCGGTGTGGAATATGGTCCCGACACTAACCAGTAGATAGCGCCTAAGTTTATCCCTCTATGGTCGATGCCAAGCAACAAATGACACAAGGATTATCCTGGTTCCGGCCGAGGGGGCCGTACGTCCCGGCGGTGGCGTGCTCGCGGCACTATATTGCTCAGCACCGGGGGTGCTTGTAGTGGGGCAAGTACAAGCAAGGTGGGAGAAGAAGCGTGGCTTCCAAGTCCCTGGTGAGTGGCTGGAGATGTTATGGGAGAATAAGAGAGTGAATGCACAATGCGCCGAGTTACTGCGGGATTCGTCCCCCCGCGGCCGGGGGGCTCGCTTCCCCTTTTATAGGCCAAGGGGGCGGCGAGTTACATGCACGCCGCGCCGCCTAGCTACGTGAGGGAGCACGTCGCGCTATGGTGTAGAGTGGGCGGCCGTCCGGTCGATCTTCGCGCGATCCGGCCATGATGGCCTACCTTGTACCCGAACGGTGGCGGTTCGAGGGGTAGGAGGCGGCGGATGGCGATGGCGCCCCCCGATAGGCTTCGAGGGAGATGCGATGATGGGCGGTACGGGGCACGGGGAGCGGGCGAACGGCGTTCCTTCCCAATGAGCTCGCGGTGGTGGAGTGGTTGCCGTTGCCGGTGTTCGGGCGTGCGCCCGCGGAGTCGGGCGTGCGCCGCGCGCGTGGGTACGGCGGCCGCGTCGTTACGGTGGCCGGGATGGCCGCCCACCGGCCTAGCGCCCTTCACCTAACTGCGGGGGTCACGGGAAAGTGGGATCGAGGGTGCGCCGGCCCCCTTTCGAGGGGTCGGGGCGCGTTAGTCGTACGGTAGCGTGCGCGCGGTGTTATGGGGACCGACACCGGCCGTACCGCACGGTCCACCCCACGGTGGCGGGGATGGGCTCCTCCACGGGGAGTTGGTGCGGCGGCACGGGGGCGTGAGCCCGGGCGCATGATGGCGCGCGTCCCGCGGCGTCGGGGCGTTAAATGCCCAAGTACGGGGCCGGCGCACGCGTGCGGGGCGCCCGTGAGCGTGGCGGGCCCGGCCGAGGGTGGAGCGAACCCTCGAGCGAGGCGAGGCCTGCTCGAGGGGGAGCGGGCCCTCGAGCGGGGCGGGACCGCTCGAGGGAAGGGTCGCCCCTCGAACGGGGCGGAACCGTTCGAGGGGGGGTTGCCCCTCGGCGGGGCGGAGCCCGTTCGAGGAGGGAGCGCACCCTCGGGCGGGCGGAGCCCTGCTCGAGGGGTCTCGTGGTCGGGCTTATCTTGGCGGGGCCTCCAGAAGTCCCGCCGCATGGGCCACGTCCGCATGGTTAGTTCCCCGCATGGTTAGGCCTAGTTCATTTGATGCGGGAATTTAAGTGAGGGTTCCCCCATCGTTTGAGGGGACCCCTAGGGGCGGTCCCCGACATCACTAGAGAGCTTCTCGGCGGCGTTGGAAGGCTCCCGGGGCGGGAAATACTATGTGTCTCTTAGGGGTAATGAAGCGTCCCCTCATCGGAGGTGACTAAATGTGCAACAAATATCGGTCCCGGGGGGGGCCGGTAACACATTTATTACAATAAGTGGATCATTCCCTTACAACAAGGCGAGGCTTCGTGGGCACGTAAGCACCCCTCGCCATGAGAAACAACACAAAAACTAGTGACCAAACTACGATAGTGAAGGCTTCTAAAGCCTCATCGAGTACAACGTCATGGAAGCTCCTTGTGGAGACCCCGAATCCACGGTGGGCACGGGTTGGGTGTAGGGCGGGCGACCTACTCGACGTCTTTGGGAACGAAGTCGGGATCCTTTTACGAAAAATAGTTAATTAAGCAAGGGTGAGTACATACGTACTCAACAAGTTCAACCCCACCCACGGAGGGGCCTATAAGCGAGATCATGCACGGGATATATCAAGGATCGGGTTAAGGTTTGTTTGCAAACACATTTACTCATGCGGGGGTTCATTTCCAAAAAGGTTTTCGCGAACAATTTTATAACCCAAGAACTATGTTGTTTTGTGAAAACCAAATGGGGGACTACCGGACTCCCCATCCGGCAGTGGCCCGGGCACACGGCCACACCCTTTCTCGGGAAAACAACTCACGCCATGAAAACATCCCAAACCCAAACACTAGTTTTGTGACCACACCGTGACTCGTCCAATACCGTGGACACGACTATTCGAATAGGTTTCCACTACACGCCGGAGAGGTTGTACGTCTTTACCCACAAGTAGGGTACCGCCACACGAACACCTTAGTGCGGCGCGGATCCTATCAAAGCCATTACCCACCTTAGCTAACCCTACAAGTCACCACGGAAGCAACCAAGGGGTTATCTCACATAACCGGGACGTACCTCACACGGCACCGTACCCCTACTCCTTGGTCTCCCGCTTGCTCACCCGCACTCCCGATGGCAAGTGGATTAACTAGTGGGATTTATGCTAAGCCGTTGCCACATACAACGGTGAGTGGTAGTACGATAATCCCGGGTCGGTGAGATGTCACACAACCCGGTCCTTAACGACAAGATGGACATCTCCAAACATGCTCAACCACAAAGGTACGAGCTCACCCATACTTCGACACACATGTCCATGCCGTCTACCCGAGTTCTTTACTCATTTTCGCAAATATCCCATTCCCATTTCAAAGCACTCGCACCATTTTAAAGAAATCATTTTTGGACAAACAAGGTTCAATCATAGTAATCAAGGGTGGCTATCCTACCGCTTTTTTGCAGTAAAACAATATGCAATTTATAAAACGGGTATAGGGTTGTGTTTATAAAGCGGGACCAAAGCATGCATCAAAGGATGAGATTGAACTTGTTGTCTTCGAAGTCCTCGGGGAGTTCCTGCTCGGGGTTCGGGATCTCGGGCTCCTTCTCGCAGTACTCATCTCCAAGATCCGACTCTTGGTACCCTCCTTCGTTCACTCCGTCGGCTATAGCGTACACACAAGCAAGCATGCAATCAATACAAGCACACAAAATTTTACCAGCTGAGCTCGAGGGAAAGTAAGATAGAATAGAGGAATAAATGTTATTTAGGGGGTTTGGACGATGGATCGGTAGAGGTATACCCCGGACGGGTGTGATGAATTTTGGGCATGATTTGAGATAGAATCGCACATGAAATGATGGGTTAAAGAGGTATTTAGGGCTAATTAAGAATATAAGGACCCATTGGTAATTTCCTGCTAATGGAAAGAGGGATTGATTATAATAGTGTAAACTTGGTTAAGGGCTTGGTTGTAAACGCTAAGGATGAACGGGGTTTAATTCATAATTAACTATTAACCTAGGGGCTGTTTTGGAATAAGAGGGAGAGAGAGAATAGGGATAGATGGGGCTCGAAATAAGAAGGAAGACTAGGGGGCTTTGGGCAATGGTGCCCTTCTTCTTTCCCCCCATCCCAACGGGAGGGGGAGGGAGGCAGAGAGGGCGGCCTCGGCCGACGGCGGTCGGCGCCGCCCGGGGGTCGGCGGCGGCCGGGGATAGGGGGGAAACGGAGAGGGGGACAAGGGCTACCTATCCCGGCTCTCACCTTGGTCGGGGACGGCTTGTGGAGGTGGCCCCTCGGCGACGAGCGGGCGCGGGCGGGGTGGCTCGGTTGGCGGCGCGGTGGAGCGCAAGGAGGGAGGGAAGATGGCTTGCGGTGGTGTGAGGTGTGGCGGAGAGCAGCCGACCTCTATTTATAGGTACGGGGAGGCGGTGGAAGGGGGGCGGACCAAGCACACGGAGCTAACACGACCATCAATGGCGGTTCGGAGAAATATCTCACCGTTGACTCGGCCGGCGAGGCGGGGCAGCCCGGAGTCGTGGCGGGGAGTGATTGCGGTGCGCGGACATGACCCGTCGAGCAGGGGCGAGCCGGGCGTGGCGGCGACGAGCGGCGACATGGGCGGACGGTGGGGTGGTGCCTTGGCGGAAGCGACGGCTCGGGCGGGCGGAGTGAGGCGGCCTCGGTGCCGAGCGACGGGGAGGGGTCGTGTCGCGGGCCCGTGCGGCGCCGCACCGAGTGGCGTGTCGCGGCGGGCGCGCGGTCGGGCGCAGGGCGCGGGGGCCGGGGGGGAGGCACCGGGCGAGGGAAGGAGAAAGGAAGGAGAGAAAGGAGAAAAGAAAAGGAAAAGGAAAATAGGGGAAGGGAAAAGTAAAAGAGTTAGAAAATTAGGAGAAATCCGGGGGGAAATAGGAGAGGAAAGGAAAGGATTTTCGGCGGGGCTTTCCTCGGTTTTGCACCGCCGGGTAATTTACGAGTGTCGGTGCGATTTCGGGACGGCGGTGATGGCGAGGCGGGGGGCGGCCGGTGAGACCGCGGCAAGCCCGAGATTCTCGGCGAGGTGGCCGACGAAGGCGGCGCCGGGGCGGCACGCGGTGAGACAAACGGTGGCATCCGAGCAATTGGCGGGCGATGCCGACGGGATTCGCGGCACGCACGCCGAAGGAAGGAGAGAGGGAAAAGATGATCGGGGTTTTGGGGAGATGATCGAGCTCGGCGGAAAGGTTTTGAAATAAATGCGTGATTTAACGGGTGATTTATTGGGAGCTAAAAAAGGCGAGTGTGTTACAAACCTACCCCACTTAAAATGAATCTCGTCCTCGAGATTCGACTAGTTCCCTGAATGCAGTGGGGAAACTCTTGTTGACGCAAAAAGTGCACTCAACGCCAAACACACGGCAAGCCGAACAAAGGCGGCTTCACACGCGCGAGAGAGCGAAAGACGTGCCGATCAATTTTTTCCCGAAAATTAACAAAGGAGAAAGCAATTAAATACCAAAGCTTGGAACTTACTGCCGGTGGTACCGGACGGTTCCATATTTACCGGGCTAAAAAGCCAAACGAGATGACACATAGCTATAAGGAGCTATCACCGCCACAACGAACTACAACCATTTCGGGAAACCGCAAAGGGAAAAAACAATGCCGAATGGATGACGTGAGCATGACACGCGATCGGTCTTTGTTTGAACAAGAATTACGTACGCACGAGGTCATGACCGATCCCCATGAAAATTAGCATTAAATAAATAAATAAAGCAAAGCACGAACATGATCATGTATTAAACAAGTATGCATAGATCCAAAGCACTAGTCTAGCGCATGTCTAGTTACTTTAAAACCCGTCGAGTACGATATCGAGCAAATCTATCCACCGCATGATACAACTTGCATGAAAAAACCGTACCACTTTCTACAAATAGATCTATCCACCGCATGATACAATCTAGATATAGAAAGCTAAAAGCATACATCATTCAAAGCATGAATAACGCACGTGTTCTACTCGTGAAGAAACACAACCGAATACGGCCGAAGCCGATTCGGGGGTCCGTGAAGAAGGAACAAACATTACCAAGCAAATAAATCTATCGGATTGGTTTGGGAATCTAATCCACCGGATGATTAGCTCCAAAGCAACCCAAAAACCCGCATCTACCGCATGATACCTCGGCTCTTTCAAGATTTATACGAACATTAGCAAGCTTGAACCCGCAACACGTAACAACCTAGATCGATTCGGTTTCGGCTATCGGAAAGCATAAGACCCACATGTTAAAATATGAAATCTACTCGAACAAGGATCATAAAAGAGATGAAGCCGATCCAAACCCATCTAGATTGGGCAAAGGTGTGCTACATGAATTGAAACATAAAGTAAAACTCAAGATAACACGGGGTAACTTAATGAATCCATCGGATCTTGCCAAAATCCAATAGAGCCGATAACTAGCTTCAAGCTAGATCTTAGCCTACCGCATGACTCATGATCTAACAAGAAACCCTCTTGAACCAAGCTTGAATCTACCGCATGACACAAAGCATGGTAACAAGACTACTCGCATCGGATCTAAATCCACCGCATGATACTAGACATGATACAAGGTTGCGGTACTCACGGAGGTCGACGGATCGAATGGCCCTCTCGAAGAACTCGACGACACGACAAGGACTCTAGGGTTTGGCGTAAGGCCGGTGTGTATTGAAGAATGATTGATCCTTTTTACATACATTCAGGGGTCATATTTATACCCTGTTGAGTACAACTTCGAATGGATTCGTTGCCTAACTTATCTCTAAGCTTGATCGCCTATCCATCCATTCGTCTCCCCTGATTGAGCCACGTCACCGTCCAATCCCGCAAAATCAGCTCTACTGTTCCTTTGCGAACCGGTGGAGGATAGCCGACCGCGGATTTCTTTGCCGAATATCTCTCGAAAAGATCCTTCCTTCCACCAGACGGACTCTTTATCGAACCGGACCCACGAGTCGGACTCCTTACCAAATTTTTGTGTTAACACATGCCCCTTCAATTGTGGGATAAAAGTAATTTTGTTCCACAATTGACTCCGCCCACGAATCTTCGGATCAAATCCGTCAACACCCCGTTCTTCGCAATCCCCGAATCTTCATCCGGATCCAACCCTAAATTCCCTCTTTCCGAGCTCAAGCTCCCAATGGCAGGACTCGGAACCAAGATGCTCGGGTAAAATCATCCCCCGCAAGCTTCGTTCGGCATTTAGGTTTTCGATTTTACCCGAGATTTCTTTTTCCGCTTTCCTTCCGGGAGCCTTCTACCGAGCTTTTGATCCGCACCGAGGCCAATTCGAGATCTTATTATCTTGGTCCCGTGGGGAACTCCGACCCTCGAGATTTCATCGCAGTGAATCTCGGAGAATCCCCTTCAAAGCGAGCCTCTCGTCTCCACCGCCTCAATGGCAAGACGCTTTCAAGAAGCGGCCTTTACCTCCAATTGCGAGGGCCGGAAAACTTGGTATCGGAGGATCCTTGCGGACAAAGGGGAGCGAGCCAACCCGGATACCCTCCGTATCTCCCGCTGCGGAGTTATCCGTGGCCGAGACCCGTCGTATGGACCTCCCCGGGCCCACTACCTCGGTGGGTACCGGGACCGACTACTCGGTGGGCCCCCGGGACTACCGGCTTGCGCTACACGGCACCCGAAGGCGTGGAGCACGAGGACAACACGGGGAGTAGTACTCGGTTAGGACTCGTACACGTTCCGCACCGTGTAGAGGTCTCCTAGACGTACTCGACTAGTACTCCTTCCCTACTCCGACTTGTAACCCCGCCTCCCGACTATATAAGGCGAGGGCGGGGACCGATCTCAGGATCACCTCATCCAATCTCAACTCACGGCGCACCATTGCACCATCCTGTAATCGTGCCCTATCAATCCAGAGCTATGCGGCATACAGGACGTAGGGTATTACACACCTCGCGGCCCGAACCTGTCTAAATTGTGTGCCACGTGTCTCTTCCTTCGAGTTACCGATCTCGGCGAGTCACATTCATCTACTTCGGGTACTCCCCGTAGTAGGTTGCCGGTCCAAAACACCGACACGTCGGCGCGCCGGGGTAGGGGCTCTCGCTCGAGATCACATGGCGAACTCGACGGCTTCCGTTCACATCAAGCCAACCGTCGCCTTCAACCGCGGCGACACCTTCGTCTTCGGCGCACCGGGTGCCGCACGCGCCGATGGCGCGGGCTCCTTCCGGCGCCGCTTGATCATGCAACCCGACTCGAGGACGGAGCCTTGTGACGCTTCCCGAAGTTGTCACGGGCAAACTCGCCGCAAGTTCGGCGAAATTTCGCTTTCCAACCTCCACGGCCGACTTCGAGCTCGAGTCCATCTCCAACTCGAACCCGACGTCGCCATGGGCCATCGCATGCGAGCGGCTCCTCGGCCATCGCGGGCGGTCCCCTCTCCACGCCGGCGCTCCGCGCGTGGCCCTCGCGCTCCCGGCCGGGCCCGCACGGAGGCTTCTACACCACGCGGGCCGGCAAGGAGCCCGTAACCGAGTACAACTCGGACTCCGACGCCGTCCCCCGACCGCGTCTCGGACTCCGGCCCTCTCTCCGAGTTCTACTCGAACCCGGACTACGAGTTCGACTTCGGGTCGGACCCCCGAGGAGCCCGAGTCCGAAGACGACTCCTCCGAGCTCCCCTTGTCGGGGGCCGGCCTGCGGGGCCGGTTATAAGATCGACGCCGGCCGGAAGATACGTCTGCGGCCGACCGCAAGCCCGCCGAGCCGACAAAGGAGGACTCACGCTACGTCGCCTACATCGACTCGCTACCGTTCCAGGAGGGAACACCACTAGCCCAAGCTGACTCGAACACACCAACTGAGGTGGCGCCTTCTGAGCCAAGCTTGGGTACGCCTGATCGTCAAGTCTTCATGGCTGCCGGCGACACCCCGGGGACCTCAGGCACGGCCGCAGACAAGTACTTGGAGGACATCTCCGCAGACGAGCCGTTCGCCGATGCCCCCGCGGACGAGACCGATGCCAACGGGGACGCCCGGCGCGAACGTAACAGAAGCGCAACAAACGACGCCGGCGGCTCGGGGAGACAACCTTCCCATCCGCAACCTTGCGGAAGCTCTCGGCGGTTGAGAGCAGAGTCCACACCACTCCGAGCAATGCCTCATGTCGATCACAACGATCGCACGTCGAGGGCTCGGGGCATACGAGCGGGGGAGGTCATCGCCAAGCTCGTTGAAGAAGCCTACTTCATGCGGGTAGACAAGAGAATCGGCCAACCTCTCCCGCCTAAGCCTCGCGACAACGAAGCTACTAGTCGCGAGTGTTGACCCCGGTCCTAACCGTACTCGGGGCGACATCCCGACCTCGAACCAAACCGACGACGCTCCACCGCCGGCGGACCCTCACCGCAAGACAACGTCAACCGAGAAGTCGTCCCCCACCGTGCTCCGGCCGGTGGCGGCGGCAACGACCCCGACGGCGGCGGCGGCGGCGGCGGCGCCTCCAACCACGGGGCCAACAAGAAAGCCGGAGGCGGCGGTGGCCGCGGCGGCCGCGGCCACGCGCATAGCCACGCCTCGGCGCCTCTCGGGCGGGTACGATGCTCGCCGAGAGAATTGAAGAGTTGCGGCGAGAAGAAGTCGACGACCGCCGCCGAAGGCGACGGCTTCCCCGCCTTCTCACCCCGGCTCGCAACCTTTGCTCCTCCCCGACAAGTTCAAGCCTTTGGGGATCACCAAATACGACGCGAAGCGGATCCCATCCGGTGGCTGCGATGCTACGCTCTCTCCATCGAGAACGGCGGCGGCAACGGTGACACCAAGTGCCTCTACTTCCCCTTGCTGGACCAAGCCCCACTCACGTGGCTCGAGTCGCCGGACAAGCACTCAATCGACAAGTGGGACCGAGCCGAAGGAGCAATTCACAAGCAACTTCGCGGGCGCCATGGGCCGTTCGGGTACTCGCATGGACCTTGCCATGATCAAGCGAGGAACAAGGCGAGACCCTCCGCAAGTACATGCGCCGCTTTTTCGACAAGCGCGCTACCGTCGTGGACGTCACCGACAAGGAGGTCATCGACCTCTTCCAGGACGGCCTCTACCATCGCCGCACCTTCGAAGACTTCGGTCGTCGCCGCCCCCGGTCCATTCCCCACCTCAAGGACATGATCACGTCCTGGGCGGATGAAGAGGACAAGGCCAACGCCAAGTACGACGCCATCCGCGGCAAGTCCAAGCAGAACCAGGGCGGCGGCAGCGGCAGCAATCCAAACCAAGGCGGCCGCAACAACAACAACAACAACAACAACTTCTCGGGTTCTAATCGCAAGCGCAAGCCAGACAATACCGTCGCGGCTATCCAGCGTCCTCCGAAAGGGAACTCGAAGAAGAACTCCGGCGGGTTCAAGGACCCGCTCGAAGGAGAAGTGCCCGTGGCATCCAAACGGCAACCACACTACCGAGCGGTGCTACCGGCTCGAGGCATGCACTCAAGGATACGCCGGAGCCACCGCACCCTCACGATCAGAAGAACAAGAAGAAGGACGGCGACGACTTCCAAGAACCCGAGAAGACCGTCAACGTCCTCTTCGGCGGACTACCCGGCGGGCGGGAGCGAAGGCTACTCGCCGTGAAGTGATGTCCATTGAACCGGCGGTTATGACCCCCTCTCGGGTGGTCGGAGACACCCATCACCTTCTCCCGCGCGGACCAATGGACCGGGCTTCTCCCGAACCGGGACGTTTCCCTCTCGTCCCGAAACCAACGATGGCGGGCTCTAAGCTCAACAAGGTGCTCATCGACGGCGGAAGCGGGCTCAACGTCCTCTTCACCAAGACTCGCGAAGAAGATGAACCTTGACGTCACCCCCATGCTCGACAAGAGCAGCATGCCTTTCTACGGCATCGTCCCAGGCAACGCGGCTATTCCACTAGGCTCGGTGGTGCGCGGTTACCTTCGGGGCGTCTCGCGACAACTACCGCACCGAGTACATCAAGTTCGAGGTCGCGGATATCGAGACTTCCTACCACGCCATCCTCGGCGGACCGGCCATCGCCAAGTTCATGGCGGTGCCCCACTACACATACTTGGTACTCAAAATGCCAAGTCCGGTCGGCGTACTCTCCCTCCAAGGGGACTTGAAGATCTCTCACGACCGCGATACGGAGGCCGTGGTGATCGCTTCCAACAAATCAAGTACCCACCCCAATGATGGAGGTCTACGCCGCGTCGAAGAAGCTTGCCACAAGCGAACTCGACATCCCGCAGAAGTCCGACGGCGCCAACAAGCCTCGGCCACCCGAGGAGGTGCTCGTCAAGTCGGTCGACCTCGGAACGGGCGACCCCACCAAGACCACCACCATCGGGGCCGGCCTCGACCCCAAATAGGAAGACGCGCTCATCGCCTTCCTTCGGGCTAACCGCGACATCTTCGCGTGGAAGCCGACGGACATGCCGGGAGTGCCCGGGGAGCCGATCGAGCACCGCCTCAACGTCGACCCAAAGGCCACCCCCAAGCGACGGCACCTCCGACGCTTCGCCGACGACGGACGGGACGCCATCAAGAAGGAGCTCGCCAAGCTACTCGCTCGCCGGCTTCATCGAGAGAGGTCTTCCATCCCGAGTGGCTCGCCAACCCCGTCCTCGTCCGCAAGAAGAACTCGAACGAGTGGAGGATGTGTGTCGACTACACCGACCTCAACAAGCACGCCCCCCAAGGACCCCTTCGGGTTGCCGCGGATTGATCAAGTCATCGACTCCACGGCGGGCCGCGACCGCTCTACTTCCTCGATCGCTACTCCGGTACCACCGGATCGCAATCAAGGAGGAAGACCGAGGAGAAGACCGCGTTCATCACCCCGTTTGGCGCGTCGCTACACGACCATGTCATTCGGGTTGAAGAACGCCGGCGCTACCTATCAACGGGCCATCCGGGCTCGCTTCAAGCGGCAACTCAACAAGAATGTCGAGGCCTACGTGGATGACGTGGTTGTCAAAACCAGGGACTCCAGTACCCTCATCGACGACCTTGAACAGACCTTCGCATCACTACGCGAGTACCGCTGGAAGCTCAACCCGAACAAGTGCGTCTTCGGCGTACCTTCGGGTAAACTACTCGGCTTCATCATCAGCCAGCGCGGCATCGAAGCCAACCCCGAGAAGATCTCCGCCATCACCGGCATGAAAGCTCCCACGAGCATCAAGGACGTTCGAAGCCGACGGGGTGCATGGCGGCATTGAACGATTCATCTCGAAGCTAGGAGAACGGGGTCTCCCCTTCTTCAAACTACTCAAGCACCAAGAGAAGTTCGTGTGGACCGCGAGAGGCGGACCAAGCCCTTGCCCGGCTCAAGGACTTCCTGTCGAAGCCACCGTCCTCACGGCTCCCTACAAGGGCGAGCGGCCTCATCGCTCTACCTTGCTGCGACTACTCATGTGGTCGGCATCGCCATCATTGTCGAGCGGCGAGGAAGACGGCCACGCCTACCCGGTCCGGGCGCCCGGTCTACTTCGTCGGGCGAGGTCCTATCGAGTCCAAGGCTCGCTACCGGCCGTGCGCGAAGCTCGTACGCTCTACTCATCACCTCGCGGAAGCTACGACACTACTTCCAGGAGTACTCGGTCTCCGTCGTCACCGACTACCCGCTCGGCGACATCCTGAGGAACCCAGACGCCACCGGAAGGATCTCCAAATGGGCCGTCGAGCTCGGCGCCCTCACCATCGACTTCAAGCCACGCACAGCCATCAAGTCGCAAGCTCTAGTCGACTTCATGGTAGAGTGGCGGGAGAACCGGCTACTTGCTCCCGCCGTGCGACCGAGCATTGGGTGATGTACTTTGACGGCTCACTCAACCTCGAGGGCGCGGGCGCGGGAGTGCTTCGATCTCTCCAACGGGCGAACAACTAAAGTACGTCCCGGATCTTCCGGAAGGTCTCGAACAATGAAGCCGAGTACGAAGCTCTCCTACACGGGCTCCGCCTCGCGGCTTCACTTGGCATCAAGCGGCTACTAGTCTACGGCGACTCCGCAAAGTGGTCATCAACCAAGTCAACAAGTCCCGGGACCGCAACAAGGAGAACATGGACGCCTGCGCCTAGAAGTCCGCAAGCTCGAGAACAAATTCTACGGTCTCGAGTTCCACCACATCGTCCGCGACAACAACGTTGCAGCGGACGTCCTCTCGAAGCTCGGATCCACCCGCGCGCAAGTACCCGCGGGCGTCTTCGTCCATGAGCTTCACGCGCCATCCATCCCGGAGCCGGCGCCACCGACCACCGCCCCGGCCCATTCACCGCCTAGGGCAGGAGGTCATGATGATCGACGTGGATCGGGAGGCAACCCTTCATCGACTACCTCGGCGAGCGAGAAGGTCCCCTCCGACAAGAACGCGGCCGAACAACTCGTCCGCCGCGCCAAGTCTTACGTCCTCGTCGGCGACAAGCTTTACAAGCGAGGCGCGTCGTCCGGAGTACTCATGAAGTGCGTCCCTCGCGATGAAGGCAAGGACATCTTGGAGGAGATCCACAAGGGCGTCGCGGCAACCACGCGTCCTCCCGCACGCCGGTCGGCAAGGCCTTCCGGCGAGCCTTCTGCGGCCCCGGCCGCCCGGGCGATGCCGAAGAACTCGTCGAAGGTGCCAAGGATGTCGGTTCTTCGCCAAGCCGACAACACGTCCCCGCCTACAAGCTAGTCACCATACCGCCAACCCGGCCCTTTGCCTCGCCGGGGGCTCGACATGATTGGGCCACGCGCCAAGCGCGCCGGGAGGATTCAACGGGTGCGGTGGCTATCGACAAGTTCACCAAGTGGATCGAGGTCAAGCCGGTCACATGCCCCAAGGCCGACAGAGTACTCGACTTCTGGATGAACTTGTGCACCGCTACGGCTACCCCACCGCATCATCACGGACTTGGGGTCCAACTTCAACAACCACCGGTTGCGGGAGTACCGCGAGAACGGCGGAATCGACGTCGGATACGTCTCCGTCGCCCACCCACGGGCCAACGGACAAGTCGAGCGCGCCAACGGGATGGTGCTCGACGCCCTCAAGAAGCGGCTACACGACGGCGCTAACTCAAAAGGGGGCAAGTGGATCAAGGAACTACCCAACGCACTGCGGGGGCTGCGGACTCAACCATCCAAGCCAACGGGGGCAATCCCCCTACTTCCGGTCTACGGCTCCGAAGCCATCCTCCCCTGCCGATGTCATATGGAACTCGCCGGCGGTGGAGCACTACGACGAAGGCGTCTCGGAAGACGACAGACGAGTTGATATCGACGGCCTCGAAGAAGCTCGCTGTGCCGCCCTAGTCCAATCAGCAAGGTACCTGGAGGGTATCCGACGCTACCACGATCGCAACGTCAAGGAACGCTCCTTCAACGTTGGAGATCTTGTCCTCCGCCGTATCCAGAACACGGAAGGACTTCACAAACTCGGCTACGGTTGACGGTTAATAATTGTATCAAAGTTCGTTCGTGACTCGCAAGCGTACAAGTCTCCCGTCGTAGTCAAGGGACCCTTCTTCCCTCGAGTGGTGAACCCAAGGTATCGAATCCGTGGAACAAATGTGTGACGCAAGACTTAATCTATTAAAGCCAAATAATCGCAATATTCAATAAAGAACCTAATGCATCTAAGTAAAAGACACAAAACGAATCTAATCTACTAAAAACCGGAGAAAACAAAGTAAGATTGGGTAGATAAACCGATCTAGAGGGATCGGGGTAAGCCTTTTGTTGAAGTTCCAAGCAAGAGAAGAAGTAGCAAATCGAATCTTAATAGAAGCCTCTTTAAATCGTGGTTTCCCGTCCAAATCCGAAAACATCCGCCTTTCGAGACCCCCGTTCTGTCACAACGTATCCCTATTCATGCGGGGAGCTTAGGGCGAGTCAAAAGACAAGTCGAGATTCTTTCGGAAGATCCGGCGTGTACCTCTAGCCACCGCGGCTACAAGAACACCCTATGTAATCTATCGTACGAATAGAATTGGAATAAGCAAAGCCGATCGAAAAACGAAATCTTCGAGGAAACACTTGATCGCTAAGAAAAGATTCAACTTGATAATTCAACTATGACAATGATACATACACAAGATCACCACCGGGATCCTTCCTTGATCTTGCTTCTAGCTCCGGAACTCCGACGTGGTCTTCCATGCAAGGTTTCCACGTCGGCTAGGGAAACCCTAGTCAACTAGCTCGACCCTCTCCTCTCCGACATGGTGTCCCTCTCTTCTCTCGCTTCTCGGCGGCCGAAGACGAAATCTTCTCTGCGTGGCTCTCGGTCAGGGGACTATAAATAGCCCGATTGGCGGCTAGGGCAAAGGACGACGCGTTTGGGCCCTAAATGGGCACTGGGCCGACCGGACTGGGCCGGCCGGCCGGGGCCCATTTAGGCCCGGCCCGCGGGCTCCTTTGCCCGAGGTCGGTTCCCTTGCTTCCTGGATGCTTCCCCCTTCGCATACGGGTCCATGTCGTCGGTTTCTCTCCGAATTGGACTCAACTCCTTGTCTTGCAAGATTCAAGACTTTTACGGTCGGGTCCCCGGAGTCCGTCGTCTTCTCGGATCAAGTCCCCCCGCTTCTTGGAGTTAATTTTACTTCATTGCATGACTTGTTCGGGACTTCAAGGTCTTGTCATGAGGTGCTTGATGAACTTATCCCGAAAGTCTTACATTCAACACTAAATCCCCGCATAAACATTAAACTCCAAAAACGACATGCACACGTGAACTTGTTATACCACGGGGGTTAGTACCGATGGATAAGGTATAAAACTAATGCCAACACCGAAGGTAAACTCATGGCTAGGTTGACGGAATTTCACCGTCAACATCTCCCCCATGCTTAAACCTTGCTCGTCCTCGAGTAAGCCTTCGATGGATATCATCATTGCTAAACAATGTTTAAACTTTGCACTTGATCACACATGAGAAAACATAATGCTCTCAAAATTTTAATTCATTAAAGTTCCATAATGTACTAGCCTTCATCTCTACGGAGGGTAGATTCTTATTAAGCTTATCCCACAAGTATTAACATGCTCACAAAGTTTTAAATAGATCTCAGAATTTTTGAAATAAAGAACGAGATAAAGAAAAGCTAAACCAAATTCACAAATTTAAATCATCTTGTGTATTGCTCATAAACTCTCATCTCACTTGTCTCTCAAGCCTATATATTCTACTCCTTTCCCTCTCATATATATGTGGTAGGCTTTATATGGAGCTTTGGGAAAGTTTAGTCCTAACAAGATTTTATAAATGAGGTGTTGTCAGAACAAGACAAGCTTCTCATGGTCTTACCGAGACTCGTCAAAAGGGTCATTGGAAAATAATGTTAATCAAGGAGGGGAAAGAGAAAAATACACACACTTTAGATGAGTGGACATGTGCAAATGGCAAAGAGTGATCCCGAGGCACAAAGGAAGTCCTCGTTATCGGATTGCACATGGTTGGAAAATGAGAATGGATCTTTTTAACTTGAAGCCTTGAATGCACTCCTAGAGAACCGGGGAGTTCACTTTACGCACAAATATATTTTTTTTCTTTCTCATTCTTTTCTTTCTTTCATTCATTCATTTTTTCTTGCCTCGTCATATATTCGGTCCATGACTTTCACAACGAAGTTTTGATTTTTTTTATACCTTGAAAGTCATGAATATCACTTGGATTTTTTTTTTCTTTCATCATTATATATATTTTTTTTAAATACTCCCTTTTGAACTCTAAAACTGCACCGTACCTACCTCCTCCCCCATGCTTAGACGTTGCTCGTCCTCGAGCAAAGAGGCGAAAAATAAGGTAGGTACCGGAATATTTTTCCTTGGAGAGATACTTGAAATCTTCAACGTTGGCACCGTCTTGCGATCTTCCTTGAATTGATGATCCATTCTCAACGATAGGTTGTGGTCAAGGAGGTAATCAAAAAAAATGATATTTGGTTTAAGGGTGGATATCCGGCGAAGTTCGAGAGATCTCCGATGCGGGGATACACAATGCACGGATAAGAGGCTAGCAAAAAGATAGATACGCAAAAACGGAATGACCAGCTTCTTAGTCTCGGGCCAGAGAAATCATGGCCTGCAATAACTCACTCAAAAATAAATCTTGTACACTAAGGTTTATGCACTCAAATATATATAAGGCTTTGGATAGGTTGAGCAACACACAAGTGATATTTGTGACAAGGTTAGCAATATTTTTGAGCATAAAAGACATCTTTAATCTATTCGTAACTTGAGAGCACATAAAACACTATGGGTCTTTATTTTAATCATAACCTCCGCTGAAAATTAAGCTAGCATTTAAATAAATTCAGATCTGTATTTTTAAGAGAGCACTAGCTTAAACATGCATAAATCAATTACAAAGATGAACAAAGCTGCAATTTTAATCATATATCATCATGGCACGAATTTTTGTAACTTTTCCAATGATATAATCAAGGTGGTGTCTTTATTAATGATGACATCAAGTTGAAATATAAGCTGAAAATAAACTAACATGCTTGCTGAAATTTAAATAAAAACAGAAAATACTACGCAAACACACATAAGCAAAAGCTGAAAATTACAGAGAAAAAGAAAAGAAAAGAAAACTAAAGTTCCCAAATCTTCTAGTCCTCCGCCGGTGGTTGATGTTGATGATCTTAATAATAATACCCTTGCTCATAATATGGTTGGACACTTCCTCCGACGAATTGATTTGGCTCCACAAGGTGAAGGCGTCCAAGTTCAAAGGCAATATTTGCGTTGCCTTCACCAAGTTGAGTTGCGTTAGCTTGGATGGCTGCGATGTTTTGAGCGTTACTTGCAGCAAGCCCTCCAATAATGGCCATGCTTTGTTGTGGTTGGGGATGATGAGCGTAGGATTCCGCGAAGTTAGCGTTGGGCACAACATAATTTTGTGGGGGTACCGGTGCACCACCCCCCCATGCTTTCTCTTGTGGCCCTCCGTAATAACTTGGCGGAGGAGGAACCCCGCCGAATGGTTGCACATTGGGTTGTGCTCCACTCGCTTGTGCGGAGGATGTTCCCTCCTCTACGATTCTTCCTCTTTTGTTCTTCCTTGCAGGGACAAGTAATCCCTCTTCCAACCAATCTTCCCTTCCTTCGGTGAAAAGCCTAAGCCTCTTATTCGGAAGGGGTATGTTCACTATGGCCAACCGATAACCTCCTCTCTCATCTCCACTAATGTATTTGCCTTGCCGCAAATACTCAATGCCGAGAGAGGTACCACGCAAAAGGTGGTCGGGGTTTCTTGCGATCCCCGGCCGCAAGGAAAAGGCCAACATGGAGAGGTAACACCCCGAACCAATATTACCCGCCCCCGATGTTGCTTCACAACACCAACGGTTGATCATTAGGTAAAAGGGGTATATTGGCTGCCTGACAATTAAAGCCGAGTATAGCCAATTCAACTCCGTGTCGGTCACCTTTGTCTCCTTCATCCTCCCCAATATCCTCTTGCACATCCAAGAGTGAAATATCCGGATAATGGGGTTGCGGATGCAATTGCGTTGTTGATGGGCTTCTCCGGAGATCCCGCTAACATGCCGGGTGGCACGTCAACTTTCTCCGGAGCTCCCTTGTGGAATCCAAGCAGCTCCCTAACGTGCTCGTAGGGAACCACTTGTTGGACTCCCTCCAAACGGAATGACAAGCTTTGCACCCCATCATCAAGGATAGGTGCAATAGTCATTAAAATTTTCAAGGCGAACCCCAAGTGGGTGTCCACCGATACTCCGTTGGAGAACTGCACCCATCCGAGGTGCCCCAACATATAGTATATGTCGGTGCCAAAACCCAAGGTGTAGAGTGCTTGGTCGTCGAACTCGACGTTGGGCACAAGCCTCTTCTCAAGATTAGAAAGCCTCTCCTCCTCCTCCGCCGACAAGATGATGAAGTCGTACGAAGAGTATGTCGGGGTGTAAGGAGGTGGCGCGGTTGAGCGAGTCGATCGTCGTGGTGGCGCGGGCTGCTTCTCCGTGTGCCCACGAGGTTCGGTAAACCTCATGGAAGTGCTTCTTGCAGCCCTCATACCACCAAGGAGGAGAGCATCGTTCCTCCTCGGTGGCGCCGTATCCGTCTCCATGCTCCGGGGAGACTCGGAAACCGAGTGCCTCCTCGAAGACGTGGTTGATGACGGCTTGGACGACGACGAACTCTTCTTCTTGGAGAAGAGACTTGTGGTTTTCTTCCACATGGTTGCTGCACTCTTTTCTTCAACTAAAACTCCGGGTTGCAACCGGTAACTAGGCACTTAAACTTTTTGATTCGGATGTGGACTTTGAGTGGATTAAGGATGTGGATTTTTTTTTTTTTGAGCTCTCAAGCTTGGGAAGGTTGGCTATGTCTACGGAGGTTTTGAGCACACAAACTTGAACACACAAACAAAGGAAGGAGAGGGAAGCTTGCACTGCAGAAAACGGGGAGTCGGGGGGCTCCTTATGTAGGTGAGGCCGGCCTCGGTGCTCTTCCCCGTCTCGTCTTTCTTCCCAAGACGATCATTTCACCTCGCAACTTTCCCTGCCCGCGTGCTCCATGAGTTGCACCGCCCAAACGCTCTCGTCCACTCCTTGGTCCTTCCACTTGATGCTTCATATTTTGGGACGTGTCCATGCTCCCTAGCTCCACTTGCTTCACATGCCACCATGAAATTCCTACAAAGTTGATGCTTGCTGCCCACCATGCTTGTCTTTTGCATGTGGAATTGGTGAAAGTTGATGAAAGGGAATCCTATGGTGCATGCATGATTACTAGATTGCCTCCATTAAGGTGTGTTTAAGGTTAAGCACTCCTCTAATTCGAAATTTAAAATATTTTTCAGAGCCATGCAAGAGCTCGAACATAATTTTAGAGAAGTTTTTAAACCATTAAAAACAAATGCAAGTCGAAAATATTTTCTTTTTACGTCGATTTCGGTCTCACCGGTATAGTTTGCCTTCATTGGTTGAGAGCAGACATTTTCCCGGCTTGATCATGGGGGCATAGGTTTAGGTTCTAATTTTGGCTAAATAAGAAAGATTTTGAATAAAACAAAATTAGAATAGGCTTAGAAAAAATTCTAATCCTAGAGAAACCAAGGATATAGATTTTTAAAACCAACCAAAAGTTTTGATTTCTAGGTTCACGCGAGTCCTACCACGTGCTGAATTTTATTAACACTTAAACATAAATCGTGGCTCTACTCGTGTGGTTTTAGCATGAAAAATAAGTCAACCTCAGCACCATAATGAGGGTGAAAGGTTGAGTTAAGGTTCTGAAATTATTTGGTTGAGGGTTTCTCGAAAAGAAAAGAATCAAACAAGCACATAGGAGGGTTCATGCAAAGGGTTTATGATAAAGCAAACATTCAATCAAGAATTATGTCTCTAATATTGTTCAACCACTTCTAAGTCTAATGTCTTTGCGTAATAAAACTCAAAAACTAAATTATTAAAAAGACTCGAAAAACCTGGAATCGGGTTGTCCTCCCGTAGCTTATTCTTGACTTGACGAAACGGGTTGCCTCCCGCCTAGCGCTTCGTTTATAGTCCATGGCTAGACTTCTTCACTTGATTTCTCCGGATCAACGCTCTTTGCGGGCGTTGCAATCTTGGGTACCCACTTTGGCTTAGTCAATTTTTTTTTTTTGGTCTTCACAGTCGGCTTTGTCCTTGGTCTTGACGGATGCAACAACTTCCTTGTGGCTCGGCATCTCGAACTCCGGTCCTTCGGTCGTGATCTTCATGGTCTCTAGTGTGATTCTTCATCTCTCCCGAATGAGCTTGAGTAGCCTTTGCCGTCTTGGGACCTTGGAGTTGTCTCGGATATTCTTCTTTGTTACCCATCGGGCGCCGGCAAGTTGTCCCACTTGCGTCTAGCATCTTCATCACGATGAACACTTCGCGTATAGAGCTTCCGACCTCCGTCACCTTGCCATCTAAATTCTTCAATATTTTCTCCATAGCCTCGAACTTAGTGACGGCGTCCTTGTTGATCTTAGCTTGCTCGTCCATCAAGTCCTTGAATTGTGCACAAAGAGAACCCAAAACTTGAATCGACGAACTTGCATTAAATCGGGGTTACCTTGGACATGGTCATACTCCACACACTCCTTGCATGAGGATCTTGCTTCGGCGGCCTTTAGGTTTTGAGCTTCTTTCTCCATCTCCCTCTTGAGTAAACCGATATGCCACTCAAGGAATCCGACTCGTATGCATTCAGCTCTCGCAATCGTCATGCGGATAGTTGAGACTTTGATCTTGAACGGCCTCCCGGCGTCTTGAAGGTTTATGATAGGTAGATCAACGATGTTCGGGGTGCGCAGCGCTCCGGTGGTTGAGGTTGATCTTCCTTTGGACTTGGAGGTGGTGATTCCCTTGGAGATTTCGACGGTCCTTCGACTTCAACTTTTGAATCTAGGGTTTCCACCCCTTTAGCTTGTGTTGCATGTCACCTTTGCCTGTAAAGTTTTCCTGGATCATCCACAAAAAGGTTTGGGTTTCTTGGAGAGGTAGCCAACCATCTCCGGTTAGGGTTAGCAACAAGCAAAGTATGCAAAACTAGAAAGGAAAAATAGATCTATGAAAACTAGGGTTAGACAAACTAGATTAGATGTAATTTGAGGATGATCAAAGTTTAGTAGATGCAAAAATAAAACAAAATCAGTACTGAAAATTACAAAAAAAAGCAATAAAAAATCAAATCTTGATCACTTGTTCCCCGGCAACGGCGCCGGAAAAAGGGGCTTGTTGACGGTTAATAATTGTATCAAAGTTCGTTCGTGACTCGCAAGCGTACAAGTCTCCCGTCGTAGTCAAGGGACCCTTCTTCCCTCGAGTGGTGAACCCAAGGTATCGAATCCGTGGAACAAATGTGTGACGCAAGACTTAATCTATTAAAGCCAAATAACTGCAATATTCAATAAAGAACCTAATGCATCTAAGTAAAAGACACAAAACGAATCTAATCTACTAAAAACCGGAGAAAACAAAGTAAGATTGGGTAGATAAACCGATCTAGAGGGATCGGGGTAAGCCTTTTGTTGAAGTTCCAAGCAAGAGAAGAAGTAGCAAATCGAATCTTAATAGAAGCCTCTTTAAATCGTGGTTTCCCGTCCAAATCCGAAAACATCCGCCTTTCGAGACCCCCGTTCGTCACAACGTATCCCTATTCATGCGGGGAGCTTAGGGCGAGTCAAAAGACAAGTCGAGATTCTTTCGGAAGATCCGGCGTGTACCTCTAGCCACCGCGGCTACAAGAACACCCTATGTAATCTATCGTACGAATAGAATTGGAATAAGCAAAGCCGATCGAAAAACGAAATCTTCGAGGAAACACTTGATCGCTAAGAAAAGATTCAACTTGATAATTCAACTATGACAATGATACATACACAAGATCACCACGGGATCCTTCCTTGATCTTGCTTCTAGCTCGGGGAACTCCGACGTGGTCTTCCATGCAAGGTTTCCACGTCGGCTAGGGAAACCCTAGTCAACTAGCTCGACCCTCTCCTCTCCGACATGGTGTCCCTCTCTTCTCTGCTTCTCGGCGGCCGAAGACGAAATCTTCTCGCGTGGCTCTCGGTCGGGGGACTATAAATAGCCCGATTGGCGGCTAGGGCAAAGGACGACGCGTTTGGGCCCTAAATGGGCACTGGGCCGGCCGGGATGGGGCCGGCCGGCTGGCCCGGGCCCATTTAGGCCCGGCCCCGCGGGCTCCTTTGCCCGAGGTCGGTTCCCTTGCTTCCTGGATGCTTCCCCCTTCTGCATACGGGTCCATGTCGTCGGTTTCTCTCCGAATTGGACTCAACTCCTTGTCTTGCAAGATTCAGCACTTTTCTGGTCAGGTCCCTGGAGTCTGTCGTCTTCTCGGATCAAGTCCCCGGCTTCTTGGAGTTAATTTTACTTCATTGCATGACTTGTTCAGGACTTCAAGGTCTTGTCATGAGGTGCTTGATGAACTTATCCCGAAAGTCTTACATTCAACACTAAATCCCTGCATAAACATTAAACTCCAAAAACGACATGCACACGTGAACTTGTTATACCACGGGGGTTAGTACCAATGGATAAGGTATAAAACTAATGCCAACACCGAAGGTAAACTCATGGCTAGGTTGACGGAATTTCACCGTCAACAAGCTCCCCCTCGGGAAGGGCCCTTCACCGTGGCCAAGGTGACCGGGCCGAGGCTCCTACCGCCTCCAAACACTCGAAGGCGAAGAAGTCAACAAGTCGTGGAACGTCGACCGGCTCTGTCGATTCTACGCCTAGTCTATACGACTACTGCGGGGTTCAAGTCTACACGGCTACATCAACACCCCTTGCCGCAAGCGATCCTCCGGGTCCACGGCTCCAAGTCTCGGACTACTCTCCTCCGAGTCCGGCCGTGCGGCTACCTACGGACCACGGGCCGCAACGAGCGTCAAGGACTCTAGCGGCGGTCTACCAAGAAGACCACACTCCAAGATCCGACTGCGCGGCTACTTACGGACTGCGATCCGGCCTACACGGCTACATACGGATCACTCACTGTAAGCGGCTACCCGCTCCAGTACTACTCAGCTGTAAGCGGCCTTCGGGTCCAGGCGACTACTTGTAACTACGGCCACGGCCACCCGGTGTGTACTTCTTCGGTAATAAAGTTTGATTGTTCATCAACTTCTTTCTTGTTTACTCCCTACGACGGGACTACTAAGCCGAGTACTACTACTCGCACCTACTCCACGATGGGCGCTCCGCACTCGAGATCGCGGTTACGAGTACTCATTGATGGAACATCACATTTCATTGATATATGAAAAAGTTCATTACAAGCTGTTTCCTATACAACTACGGCTACTAGCTATCTATGCGGGGCTACCGGAGGTTCAACTTATCGGCTACCTGCTCCGCGATGGGAGCCATGCGCTCCGACAACTGCGCGTCTCGCTCATCCGAGCCGGTTGGCGGCTACCCCGCCGGCGACTACCTCCACCGGGGCCTTCGGGAAGTACGACTTCATGAAGGCCGGCCACTGCTTCGGGATTGACTTGGCCATGTGCTTCACATAGGCGGCTAGCCGGCTTGGCGCCTCACGAAGTCGATCCGCCAACGGAGCGATCTTGGGGCCGCCGGGTGCGGCACCGGGAGCCTCGCGATCGGGAGGGCGGCCTCTTCAAGGTCCTTCGGCTGGGCCGGAGCGCCTCGCGATCTTCGTTCAACTTCGCAAAGATTTGTAGCGATTGACGAGGTCTCTATCGGATGCAATTCGCAACTCCATGTGCTTCTCGCACTCGAAGGCCGGCTCCTTGTAGTCGAGTTCAAGTACACGGCGGGCTTCTTGCTCCCGGTAGAAGAGATTCTTCATGCCGATCTCCGAGCCTTTCGGCCGCTCCACCCGGCCTTCGAGTTCGCAACAACGAAACACAACAACGGGTCGAGCTTGATGACTCCCAACAAGTACTCGACAAGTCAAGAGACATACCTTTATTCCTGTTGCGGAGGCTTTTGTTCTTCCGCACCGGCTCGTCGCCCTTCGCCCGCAAGTCCATCACATCGTTGTGGTACTTGGCGAAGGCGGCGTCAAGCTTCGACCGCATGGCGGCCGCATGCTTCCTCGACTTCATGAGCTGCTCCTCCGGGGCTTCGGCTCGCGATGCCGTGTCGCCGTAGCCTTGCGGTAGATTCGACTTCTCGCGGGATCGCTCCGCGACGTCCCGCACAAGACAAGTTCAAAGTCAAGCGAGTACTCAACGCAAAGGGCCGACTACTAGGGAGGCAACGGCCACGTACCTTCATCCTTTGTTCGGCTCGCCGCATCGCCTCCAAGTGCCGCGCCAACACCGCCGGTCCGACGAGATCGTCGGCAAGCGGCTCGATCCCCGCCACGGCTACTCGACGTAGCCTCCGTCATTGGCGCCGAGCGGATAGGCTCCGCGTCTTGGATCTCGGGAGATCGGATCGCCACCTCCGGGGCAACCCCCGGCGATGTGGCGCCGCCTCCTCCTCGGCGGACTTCTCGACGGTTTCCCCCATGGGCTCGGGGGCTCCTACTGCGGCCTGCGGGGCTTCGGTGTCAACTCCCGCATGGGCACCCCCCGCGGGGATGTCACCCCCTTCGGCCCGTCACCAAGGAACACGCGCATCGGTATCTACGACTACTCTTTTTGGGGCTCTATAGCTTCGGGAGGAGTACTCACCTTTGACTACGACCGCCTGCGGCGGCGGCGCTTCGGCGGTGGGGGCTCGGTCGCGGCTTGGGCTCGGAGCGGGCTCCTCGACGGGCGGCGCGGCCTTTTCGACTCGCCGCCGCGGGCTCCTCTCCGTCCCGGCTCAAGTCCGTGGATTTTCTCGCACAAGTATCCACAGAGGGTCGTCAGATAAAATCGACTACTACAATGAGTACTACTCATGACGATATGTTACTTACAAGTTCGACCGGACGATAGTCACGGCCGGAGCACCGAGGATGCTGGCGATGTCAACCAGTCCACCCTCGGCGGGCGTTTCTTCCTCCGCCTCTCCGACTACCGCCTCCTCCACGGCGGCGGCGGCCGGTGCAGAAGTTCTCTGCGCCCCTGCGGCTTCCACCTCTTCAGCGGCGGCGGTCGCGGGTACTCGCTCCCCTTACGGGGGCGGGGGGCGGCGCTCCGGAGCGCGCGCCGGGAAGTTCTTCGACAGTGGGGGCTGGACTTCGGCTTCCAGCCGGTTCCCCCACTGTGGGCCACATGCCCTCATCGCCTTCCTCCACGGGCCCTGCTGGCGGCCTCTCCCGCACGAGAAGGACGACTACTCGTCGGCACCGTACTCGATCACCGGGTACCCGACTACTTTGCTCAAGATGACTTACCTCTGGAGGCGTGGTCTCTGAGACCTTCATCTTCTTCGCTACCCGCTTCTTGGCGGGGGTTGCGCGGCTTCCTCGGCGGCGCGGCAAGGCTAGACTCCGGAGCTAGCCGGAGGGTCCTGGATGAGAGGTACATGAGGCAAGCCCGGACGGCTAAACCTCGACCGCAGCTGGAAGCGGTCCTGCAGCGTCTCCTCGTCTTCTTCGTCATCGGAGGTATCCTCCACGATGACGGGATCGTCGTCGTCTCCGACTACTCGGCGCTCCTTCACCTTCTCCACCGTTGGGATCTCAATTCCGCTCGGTGGTGGCTGCGGCTCGGAGACAAACCGCTTCACATCATCCTGCGCAAAAGACACAAAAGCGTCAGCAACTCTGCTACAAGTGCCTACTACTCGACGAAGGGGGGTACGGCTACTTACCTCGTTGGGCGGGCGCGCGGCGAGTACTCCTCGACGGGGGCACGCCGTGTACTCCGGCATGTCCTTGAAGATCCTCGACAACCTCTCGATGATGTCGTTGTCCTCAATTTCGCCTCCCGGCATCCGCGACGTGTCGTCGTCGCCGGTGTACTCGAAGCCCATCGTATCTCGCGGCGACGGCGGCGAATCCGGCGCTTCATGAAAGCGAAGGCCACATGTTCGGCCCTCGGTCCCGCATCCGCGGGGTCTTGATGCGTGCCGGCAACTCCGGGAGGCCGGATCCCCTCTTGCATGGTGGGTTCCGTGTTCCACCACTCTTGGTGCTTGGGCTGCCGTCCGCTCGGCTTCGGCAGCTCGGGATGGTGGTTCGTGGTGTAGAACCATCTCGTCTTCCAGTCCGTGTTGGAGTCCACGAGCTTGTACGCCGAGTGCGCTCGGCGGCATCTTCCCTCAACTGGATCCCGGCCCCTCCGACTACTCTGGGGTTGGAGGCGCTGGGCTGCGGCTTCACGCGGAAGAATTTCCGGAAGAGAACCCAGTGTGGCTTGATCCCCAAGAATGCTTCACAGAAATGGACGAAGACGGAAGTGTGGAAAATACCGTTGGGGTTCAAGTTGAGGTACTCAATGCCATAGTACCTGAGAAGCCCCCTGAAGAAGTCACTCGCTGGGAGCGCAAGACCGCTCTCCACGAAGCGCGAGAACATCGGGATCTCGTCTTGTGCTTTCTCCATCGGATAGGGATCTCCTGCGGCGGATCTCCACATATCGATCTCCTTCTCCCCGATGAACCCCGCTGTTCAACAGGGTCAGCAAGTCTTCGGTCTTCACCTTCGATTTTTTCCACTCGCGGCTTGGGTCAGCGCGCGGTGGAGATGTGGGCGGCGGCGCTCCGGCGCGGCCGCGGCGGCAGCCTCTGCATGGCTCCTCTTCTTCCCGCCGGCCTTCGACGTCTTCGACGGGGGACGGCTTCATCCTCCAAGTGCAAGGAGTCTTCACTCGCATCCGCTCGGGGGCTACCCTACAGCTTTCGGGTGGCGATGCGCTTGGATCTACTACGGCGGCGGCGCTCGGCTGGAGTGGATCTACTTCAAGATTCAAGTGGCGAATGACTGCGGCTCACTTGGGTGAAAAACCCTAAGGGTTTCGGCTTGTATTTATAAGCCAAAACGCCTCCGTAACGGGCGGCTGAATAAATCCACGTGCGGGCGACTCGGCGGGCGCGCGTGACTCTTCGTATTCTACTAGTCGACGCGCCTCACCTCGGGGGCTCGGCTACTTCTACTCGACTACCTGGGACGCGGCTAGTCTCAATTGCATCTCGGGACACATTCTCCAAGAAGACCCTTCAATTCGAGAGGAAGTACTCGACTCAAGGCTCGGGGGCTCCGTGCCACGTGTCCTTCGGTTTTCTCTCTCTCGGATTTTTCGGGATTTTCTCACCAAGACTTCGGATAGATCCTCGGCCCGAGCCCGCGGCTCGAGGCTCGGGGGCTACTCCACGTGGATTGCGGTTCCGCAAATCGCATCTTCTTGACGGCTCCGGCTTCAAGACAAGGCGAGGCATTTTTGAAGACCTTCGAAGGCGATTTCGGGGACGCTTGGGACTACTCGAGAAGACTTCAAGATTGCTCAAACATCGGATGGAGTACATTCCGGCCCTCGGGATGCTTCGACTACTCTTGAGGACTTTTGACTTGTAGTACTCGGGGACGCTTGAGGACTACTTGTTAAGGCCTTCAAGACTATTTGAAGCTATCCTTCTCGACTACAAAGTACTCGGGGGCTTGTCGTATGGACCTCCCCGGGCCCACTACCTCGGTGGGTACCGGGACCGACTACTCGGTGGGCCCACGGGACTACCGGCTTGCGCTACACGGCACTCGAAGGCGTGGAGCACGAGGACAAAGACACGGGGAGTAGTACTCGGTTAGGACTCTGTACACGTTCCGCACTGTGTAGAGGTCTCCCAGACGTACTCGACTAGTACTCCTTCCCTACTCCGACTTGTAACCCTGCCTCCCGGACTATATAAGGTGAGGCAGGGACCGATCTCAGGATCACCTCATCCAATCTCAACTCACGGCGCACCATTGCACCATCCTGTAATCGTGCCCCATCAATCCAGAGCTACGCAGCATACAGGACGTAGGGTATTACGCACCTCGCGGCCCGAACCTGTCTAAATTGTGTGCCACGTGTCTCTTCCTTCGAGTTACCGATCTCGGCGAGTCACATTCATCTACTTCGGGTACTCCCCGTAGTAGGTTGCCGGTCCAAAACACCGACAGAGACCCCTAAGAACGAAGACCTCCCGATAGCCGCCTTTGCCACTTCGGTCAAATGGCGTCAACGCCTTCCTCTTTGGCCACGACCCAATGTCTCCTACCTTGGCCGATGTATACATGATCACCGGCCTTGACATCACAGGGGTCCGTTCGGCCTTGGAACTTCAAAAATTCTTCACGGCAAACGGGGGTGAAGCCGGGGAACGGATACAAGAACTACATCTTGAAACACATGAAAGACAATCCCCCCGGGTGCCGTTGAATACGAGCATTTCGAATATGTGGCCGTGTAGATTCGTCTTCGTGGTAAAGCCAACGAGCCTACCCCGAACCACATCGCAATGGCATCCCATTTGGCCGGTGGCAACCGCCTTCCTCTCGGGAAAATTCTTCTTGGGCGGTGTATATCATATGCTTCACCGCATCGTCACTCGGATGTATACCGGCCAAAGGATAGCGTGTGTCAACGGCCCTTGGTGGTTTGTTCAAATATGGCTGCAGCTCCACATGCATCAGATCATTGGTGTCGATTTGAACTCCAGGTTCTTCCCTTTATCCAATTACCCTGAAGGAGAGCCCCAAGCTACCAGAGGATGCCAGAATTACGGAGAAGCGGCTTCAACTGTTTTTGTTCAGCAGGACATCAGCCAGCTCTTCGAGTTATTCTTCAAAGGTTTCCCCAATCCTCTCTGGCTCCCTTATCTGGACAATGACACCTTGACCTTCCCTGTTGAATTTTCCTTTGAGCCCGGCCATCAAGATGGGAGATTCTTAGAGATCCTCAACATCATAATCCGCCCATGCATACTGCCGGCCGAGTTCAATGGAGGAAGGCTGAATGCTAGCACTTATGAATATTACCAGCCCAATGTAACGAGCCGGACAAATTGGGCGTGGACGGATGCCCCCAAGGCTATTTCGCACGAATTCCTTAAGCCTAGGGAGGAAATCAAAGAGAGCATGCACAGCAGTAGGGTCTTCCAATATGTGTGTAGCCCTACTATCTACACCTGTCCTTTTGTGCCCACAGTCATAGCTCATCCCTCCTTTAACTCTTGGTGGCAAGAACTCCATGATCACATCTTCAGTGAACCTGTACATGTGTTCTGTGCAGAGTTGATGCCTGATTTCCTGCCAACTTCAGAGGTAACATAATGAACCTTTGGATCAGACATCTCTCCTCTCAATTAATATCCCGACCTCATTCTTTTGGTTCCACAAAACACGGTGCACCGCCCCTCGAGCCGGGGATATTTCTTATAATGCGAAGGCCCAATTTCAAGACTCGGGATTCAAATCCACAACTGCGGCTCAACTAATGTCCGGGTATGCTACAACGGATCCCGGCCTATCTAGCCTTGCTGGCGACGGGGAGGCAAGGTCCGCATCCGATTGCTCCTCCAAATGCCAAGAGGAGAAGAAGCTCGTCAAGAAAGTGCTTGTTGAGGTAAAAATTTTTTACCCTCTTGATTACAAGATTACCCGTTCTTGATGAATCATATCGTTGTGCATTTTCGGACCAGAGCCCAACAACCTTCGGTGTCGAGCACCGCCAATGCCCCATCCACGAGTATGACCTTTATTGTCCTCTTTTAAGGATGAACAACGGCACTTACCCTTGTGACTTGATATTTGCGAAGAAACAATAGAAGAACAAGCTGGTTGATGTTCCGGTGGCTCAACAAGCAAGTCCATCCGGGGTTGAATTGCCTATCCCGGTGGAGATCTCATCTTCATCACCTTCTCGCGAAGCAATAAATTCTCCGAGAGATGAGTCTCCCGATCCGGTAGGAGCCATCAAGTCCTCCAAGGGCACAATCACCGTTGGTCATGTAGAGACAACAATCCCAACGAGAGGTAGACCCTACTCCTCATCGGTCGGAAACTCACGAGCTACCGCGGCAGCGCATCGACACCTCCCGGCTCGGAAGCTTCGGCTCTACCCGGAGTACCTCCTTCACCCGTGATTGCCCCCTGCTCAAGAAACCGGCCATGAGGTACCCATCCGCACTTAACTCGCTACCTTCACGTTTAGCACTCTTAACTCGGCAATCTTGCTCTTCGGGATCGGGCTCGTCATTATCAAGCCCGCCGTCGAGAAAGCAATCCGGTGCCGAGGTGATGGAAAGAGTACACCAGCCTCTGTCAGATGAAGTGTTATCAAGGCTTAAAGAAATAGTTGCATGGCTAGAAAGGGATGCACAAGATCAGTTTAAAGATCTTGATCACTTCGAGGAGATGTTTGAATCCATCAGCCAAGAACTTCCTGAAGACATCAGAACTCCTCTATCATCTGTCTATGGCTTAGACACCCTTTATGCACCCATAAAGCATGCTTTGAGGAAATTGCGCTCCCGCCGGCTATTGAGAAGAAGAAAGCCGATGCCGAACATGCCATGACCAGGGGCACAATCTCGAGCGAGAGAGCCACAAGGATACATTGGCTAACCTGCGGGCTTCTTATGATCCGAAAATTGCCGGGAAAGGTTGCTCTAGAAGCGGGCGAGAAGCTTTGTCGGCGGAGATAGAGGCCGACAAGGAGAAAATAGCCAAGCTCCCGGATTGATAGAAAAAACCCAAGCGAAAGCAAAATCGGCTATCACCAAGATAAAGCAATGCGATGCGAGAACTCATCGACTTGTCGGGTACTCAAAAAAGATTGCCGGGGAGTTGTTGGACAATTTTCGTCTCACAACATCCAATGCTCGTGGTGTGATTGCAAAACATCCGCACATTTAAATGCCCTTATTGATGTATAGCCGAATTGGTCGTTCTTGTAATATTATCTTGCAATTTGTTTCCTTTCTTCGCGCACCTTCAAATATAATGTTGAACGACCCATTTGGCAATGAAACGCTAACTCCCAAATGGCACTTTGATTTTCTTTAGCCGAACCGATCAAGCGAACGCGGCTCGGCCTAGAACTCCAAGCGACCCATCGGCGGGTCGGCCAAGGAAACCTTTCCACCTTCCGATTTTTTGGGATATGCGCCACGATCCAACACCACGACTCGAAGCCCCGATTCATCCTGCCAGGCCTATAAATGCAACCATAGGTGCCCCTAGCTCTCCACCAAGCCTTCTAGCCCTCGAATCTTTGCCAACCTTGGCCCTTCGCAAGCAAGTGCACATCCCAAACCATTATGGTGCGCCGCCTCAACCGCCGCCGCGCCTCCGATGAGGGCGAAGGGAGCGGCGCCAACGCCCGCCGGAGGCAATGATCGTCGATTCCTCCTCTTTGATTCAGTTTTGATTTTCTTCTTGTCTTGACGATCATCCCTTTTTCGGATTGATTCGGTGGAATCCGTCTCTGCGCCGGCCAATCAACCCCTTCGGACGACTCCTCGGAGTCCAACGGCCCCTCCCCCGTGCCGTACGGGGAAGTCAATGCCCTCCGCTTCAAGGAGGAGCCGGAGGCGTCCGGTGTGAGCTAGAGGACGTCTCCAAGAAGGCGGGCGTAGCCGAGCCGGGAGTGGGAGGACCGGCGCAAAAACGGTGGCCGGAAGCCATCGACGGTACGGCTGCGAAAGTGATTCTTGATCTAGCCGGCTTTTGATGCTAATCTTTCTGCTTGCTCTTTGCGGCCCGCGACGCCGAGCTCAACCGGCTAAAGGCGGCGGTAGAGCAGCCGGCCGAGAAGGTGAATGCCCGCGGCGACACGCCGGCGGAGCGCCTTGCCGCGGTAGAGCACCGCGTCGACGAGGTGGCCGCCCATGGCGTTCGTGCGGGCACCACCTTGGGCACCGGGCTGCCATGGCAACGCATACGGACGTCGACTACTCCACCAGGCCGCGCGGCTTCCGGGGCGGCGCGCCGGAGGACATTGACGAGATCGAGCTCATCCTGGAGCGCCTCGACGGCCACGGCGACGCCATTGCCGAAATTACTCATCCCCAATCTGTGTTGAACAGACTCTTCGACTAGATTGTATTAGGGATGTGTAAATATCGGCAATAAATGAAGAGCTTTTGAATTCTGTGCTTGTTTTGTGATGATCCTTTTTGCACTTTGCATCCATGAATCTTGTTTTCTTTGAATGCATCGGGAACCATCTTGAGCCGAACGCGCGAGAACAAGCGCCCCTTGGCGCAAAATCCACGAGAAGATCCCGATTCGGCAATCCATAAAAACACTTGCTCAAGCAAAACCCTTCGCACTTGGGAGAAAACCCGCCGTTTGGTATTCCAACGGTGTGTACTAGCCGGTCATCACTCCCAATGCACCCCTTCGGTCAATAAAATAGCTCTAGGGATGCCCTGCAAATCCACTCGCACACTCATCCATCATTTCTCATCTCCTCCCCATCCTCGGGAGGAGAAAACCCCAAAGTCATGGACAAGGGCAAGCGGCCCCGGGAGAGCGACTCATCAAAGAAGCGCACGATTCGGGAGTGAGTTCTCCCCTTGATCTACTCCTCGTTCTTCCGCATGATCTCGTGCTTCATGTTCTCCTTTTTTTTTACGAGTCTTGATTTGCTCCCCGAAGAGATCATTGGGACCGAAGATGTGCGGGAGTACATTTCCTCCGATTCCTCCCTCGAGGCGAGAGGAGGCCATGCTCGAACGAAGGCCAACCATCGAGCGCCGCGCCGCCGCGTTCGGCATCCGGAGCACGGTCTCGGGGACATCACCGCCGTTGCCAAGCCGAGCGCGAGCGTCGCATGGCTCGGGAAGCACTAGTAGGGGGTAAACGCTTCGACTTCTCCATGCTTGCATCCGGACTTCTTGCCCCTAACCTTGATTCCTCCGCTCGGATGTCTCTCGACGGGTACAACAACTCCGAAGACGGCACGGGATAGCTTGGTAGAGGCCGCCAACCATGGTCACCCCCGTGCGTTCCAAGTTGCGCGTCACGGTGGTCCTGGAACAAGCGAAGAGGGAGCGGCCGAAGAAGTAAAGAAAAGATCGATTCATACTTTCGCTTCTTCCTCCACGCCTTCGCTTCCCACCTCTTTGGAGATGCGACCATCGGGGTTGTTAGATGTAATTCCTGCAAGAAGCAGTTGTAATGTAATTTTTGTGCTAAGGGCAATGCATCTAGGCACTGGCCATTTCTCCTGTTCATGGATTTTTTTGTTCTGAAGGCGGCCTCAGTCTTGAGCGCCGGCTATCTCTGTGCCAGATGTGTGTAATCACCGATCGATCTCAATGCTAGGATAATATTTCTTCGAGATATCTTCCATTTATTGCGGCGGAAAATTCTTCTCCTAGCAAAGTTTTCAATATATATGCATTACCGGGGACGCATCGACCACACGAAAAGGTCCTTCCCGGTTAGGGGACCATTTGCCGAATTCGGCGTATTTAGTTCCAATCGGCAATAATGCTTCCACACTAGATCACCTTCGCAAATTGCCTTACTTTTACCTTCTTATTGTAGTACTTGGCAATCCGCGGTTTGTTTTTCTCGATGTTTTCCGGGGCTCTAAGACGGATCATATGTAAATCCTCCGGCTCGTCCATCATTAGGCCACCGTAATCTTTGGAGCTTAAATCCTTCTCAAAGCACTTGCTCTCCTTGAATCCGATTGCATCTCCCAAGGCGAATCGCGTGATGCCCGTAAATCAACTCGTAAGGAGAAGTCTTTGTGGCTCCATGGGGGGCCATTCGGTAAGCCCACAGTGCTTTGCTGAGAACCGAATGCCACCTTCTCGGCTTCTGATCGATCTTCTTTTGTATCAACTTGATCATGATCTTATTAGAAGCCTCTGCTTGGCCATTAGTCTGGGCATAATAGGGAGAGGAATTAAACAATTTGATCCCCATGCTTTCGGCAAATTCTGCGAACTCCGGTGACACGAATTGTGCCCCTTGATCGGTGGTAATTGTACGAGGGATTCCAAATCGGTAGATGATGTGCTCCTTGACGAACTCAATCATGTTTTTCGACGTCACCTTCTTCAATGGGATCGCCTCAACCCATTTAGTGAAATAATCGTATCCAAAAGCATGAACTTATGCCCCTTGCTAGATGATGGATTAATTTGGCCAATCAAGTCGATGCCCCAACCCCCGAATGGCCATGGCTTGATGATGGGATTCAATGCGATGCGGGGACCCTTTGAATATTCCCAAACCTTTGGCAATCCCGACATCCCTTGTAATACTCAAAGCGGTCCTCTAATATCGTCGGCCAAAAGCATCCGGCTTGTCTAATAACCCACTTCATACGGTAGGCCGATTGGTGCGCTCCACATATCCCATCATGCACTTCGCTCATCATATTCTTGGCTTCTTCGGATCCGGGCATCGTAGTAATACCCCATCCAACGATTTATAGAACAAATTATCATCCGGAAGAACGAGCTTTATGGCCTTGTACACGAGCTTCCTAGAGACTTTACGGGAAGGATCCTTCAAGTAATCAACGATCTCTTTCCTCCAATCATCTCCTGCAAGATCCGCCCCTAGTGCACACGCCTCCGTAGCAAACGCTTCTTGACTCTCTTTGTAACCGAAGCGCTTTGAGCTAGCTTTGTTTGCTTCTTCGTTATGCTCTCTAGGAATGTCTTTGCAGGGGTTACCAATGGGAAGCTTTTCAAGATTTCCCTGCACTCTTCGTAGTAACTCCTCAGCGCTTCACTTTTGCATTCATATTGGCCGTTCAATTGCTTGATTACCAGCTCTGAATCTCCATAAACTTCAACCGAAACGGCCCCTGCTTCTCTCAAGTACTGAAGCCCTCGAAGTAATGCCTCGTATTCTGCTTGATTATTTGTGACAGTGGGCTGTATAGGGATGGCGAATTCGAACATCTCACCTCTAGGCGAAATCAGTAGGATCCCTACTCCCCCACCTTTACCACATGATGATCCATCAAAAAACAAAGCCCAAGGGGTGATCTCAAGCAAATCAATTGACGGATCGCGATGTTCAGTTATGAAATCGGCAATGATCTGACCTTTGATGGCTTTTGCCGATTCGAACTTCAACTCAAACTCTGATAAAGCTAAAATCCACTTGCCAATCCTGCCGTTCAAAATTGGCATAGATAACATATGTTTTATCACATCAAACTTGGAATATACAGTGCATTCGGCATTCAACAGGCAGTGCCGAAACTTTGTACACGAGTAGTACACGCAAAGGCACAGTTTTTCTACAGCCGAATACCTGGTTTCAGGATCAAGTAGTTTTCGGCTAAGATAAGCTACTACCCGCTCCTTTCCTTCAAATTCTTGAATAAGGGCCGATCCAATGGTTTGGGTATCGGCCGCCACGTACAACTTGAAAGGCTTGTCCAGCTGGGGAGGAACCAGTACTGGTGGCTCCTTCATGTACTGCTTGATCTCATCGAAAGCCTTTTGTTGTTCGTCGCCCCAAATAAACTTCTGATCTTTCTTTAACTTTAACAGCGGAGAAAACGGCAAGACCTTCTGTGACAAATTTGATATGAATCTTCTTACGAAATTGATCTTGCCGAGCAGTGACTGCAACTCCTTGAGGTTAGTTGGAGGAACAACTTCATCAATGGCCTTCATACTCTTTTTGCCAACTTCAATTCCTCCTTCGTGGACCAAAAACCCCAAGAATTCTCCAGCTGAAACCCCAAAAGCGCACTTGTTTGGATTCATCTTCAAACCATGTTTCCGGGTGCACTCCAAGGTCCTTTTCACATCTTTCAAATGGGTGTCATGACTTAGGGACTTGATTACCACATCATCGATGTAGATCTCCACAATCTTGCCGATCAACTCATGAAAAATGTAATTCATGGCTCGCTGATAGGTTGCACAGGCATTTTTCAATCCAAATGTCATGACGATCCACTCAAATAGGCCTATATGACCAGGGCATCTAAAGGCCGTCTTTGAAATGTCTTCTATTGCCATGAAGATCTGATTGTATCCCGCATTGCCATCCATGAAGCTGATCACCTTGTGTCCAGCGGCGGCGTCAATCAACAAATCGGCAATAGGCATCGGGTATCCATCCATCGGAGTAGCTCTGTTTAGGTCCCTGAAATCTATGCAAACCCTCATTTTTCCATTCTTCTTGTACACAGGGACGATGTTAGATATCCACTCCGCATATCTGCATGGCCGAACGAAGTTCGCATCAAGTAATCTTTCAACCTCCTTCTTCACATCGGCCAATACATCATCCTTGTAGATTTTCCAGGGTGGTTGCTTATATGGTTTGAAACCGGGCTTGATCGGCAACCGATGCTCGACGATGGAACGATCCAATCCGGGCATCTCTGAATAATCCCGGGCGAAGCAATCCTTGTATTCTTTGAGAAGCTCAATCAAATTCCCCACGAAGTACGGTTGCAAATTTGCACTCGATGAACGTCGGCCTTGGCTTATCACCGCTTCCAATGTCAACTTCCTCCGGTTTATCGCCCGACATGAATCCTCGCCCTAATTTGCCATCAGTGCCATCTACGGGGTTCTCCATTAAAAATTGCTATAAGAGCCGACTGCTTGAATCGGTGTTGATCACCGCCGACGGGTTCAACGGGACCTTCTCCCCGGTCTTTCCACGAGAAACAATCGATGCCTTGGTATTCCCGAAAAGCCGGTTCCATGTTGGCCACGCTCACGGAGTCATCTTCCTGGACGACCTCGATCTCATCGTCCACCCACTGGATAAGCTGTTGATGCATGGTGGATGGGACGCGGCGGTTAGCATGAATCCGGGCCCCGCCCAAGCGGCGACGGCCGTAGGCTCCTTTGCCTTCGATGACAAAGAAGGTGGTGAGCGAGCGTCTTGGACCCGATCATCAAGTCCACGTGAGCGCATCCCTTGGTGTACGAGGGGTTCCGGCGAAATCGTTCAAGATGATGCTTGTAGGCGTCAAATCGCTCGGGCCCATGCCAAGCTTCCTGAAGGTGGTGTACGGCATTACGTTGACTCGCCGCTCCACCGTCGACGAACATCTTGGTCAATGGCTTGCCATTGACGTATCCCTTCAAGTACAGCGGCCTCATATGACGATTCTTGGCCGGCTTATCAAAGATGGCACTTGGCGGCGGCACCGGTTGTGCCGTCATCCCCTCGGTCCGCTCATCATCGAAGGAAGCTTCCCTCCTGCATAACCCGTTTAGCGAGAGCCATGAACTCGTTCGGCGAGAAAGTATACCATGCATGTAGGAGCCGAACGCTTCGATCCCTCCGGTTGGTCCTTGGGGCGCCACACCCGCCCTCGTACGGATCCCGGCCTGCCTCATCTCGCGGTTCCTCAAGCGCCGGACCCTTCTCTTCGGCTTCTCCTCGGGCGGGCGGGCACCATTGCCCCTTCGCCGGACGTAGTCATCTTCATCCTCCTCTTGATCGGCCCATCCGAGGTCGGCCCGGCGCTTCCGGGATGATCGATGACTTCGATTTTTTGGCGCCGATCTCCATTAGGGTGGATCCTTCCAATTCTCTCGTGGACGGATCGGCGATTGGCAGTTTCCTGCCTATACTCAACATACCCGTCACCGCATTCGGACGGTTCTTCGGCGTGGGCAACTTTAAACCCTCATTCCGGCAATGCACGAAGAAGGCGCATCCCCGGTGCGCGCGCTCCTGCTCGCGCGCGTATCTCGCTCCCCTGGTCTCTTCGCGCGCCTCTTCTTCGGCTGCGTTGCTCCTCCTCGTAGCGCCTCTTACGGTAACGCTCTTTCTCAATGCGGCGCGCCACTTGTTGAGGAGGATGCGCGATGTCACCCCGGGCTTGGCTGCGGATGACTCCCCAATTTCGATGTGACTCTTAAGAATACGGGGGCGTCACCTTGCATCCGTTCCCGAGTCACCCGGCGCTTTGGGTCCACCGCTCCACCTTGTCTAGACACGGGCCGAGGTCAAGACCTTGACTTTTCCCTTTTCCTCGGCGAGTTATCGCATTGACAGAAAAGCCCACCATGCTCTGAGGAAAGGGGTGGCCATCCAGCTTCATTTTGTTGTCGAACTTGAGGTGACCTTCTTGGATAGCCTTTTGGATCTTCATCCTGAAGACCCTGCAATCATTGATGGAGTGTGAATCCCTGTCGTGGAAACCACAGTAACGTTTTGCTTTAACTCCATCGGGCTGAAGCATGGAATGCCCCTCGGGCAGCTTGATTCGGCCTTCTTTCACTAAGAGCTCAAACAATTTATCAGCCTTCGTGATATCGAAATCATAAGTTCCCTTGGTCTGCTTGACCCAGCGCTGATTCATTGTCAAAGGCTCCTTCCCCCACATGATTTCTGCGGCGGCTACATCCAATTCATCATCGGAATCTTCGAACATATCGGCCTTGTCCAAGAAGCTGGTTGTATACGCCGCCGACGTCGTCTTGCTTGCCAAATTTGGCGTCCTTCTTAAAGCCATATGCACGATTGCTCATCAATGACAGCTTCGCGTTAGGCGACCCCGGATTCTCGAACTCCATCCCGAACAACTTTTCGCGTACGGCCGGTAGCATTCGGCGACGACCATGTCGGCCTAGGCGGTCATCCGGCAAGTTAAGCGAGAAGCACATGCCTTTGACCTCCCCGAACCTGCGGAGAAACTCTAGTGGTGTCTCGCTATGCCTCTCGCTTCATGGTCGCAAGGTCAATCGGCTTCTTCTACGAGCCGCCACCGAAGTAATGAGCGTGGAATTTCCGCTCCAAGTCCTTCCATCGGCAGGCGGTTCGGGGGGCGGAACCACCGAAACGCCGGACCCGCGCGGGCCCGATGCGGCGAAGTAGCGGACCACGAAAGTTTCTTCGGCCCGAACACTCCCCCGAGCCGCATGAGGTAACGAGCAATGTGCTCGACCGTGCTCGTGTCGTCTTGCCCCGAAAATTTTGTGAACTCCGTTGGCGGCTTCACCCTTGGCGGCAAGAGCACATTGTAGCACCATTGCGGGAATGACGGCTTATAGATGGGTCCTTGCATTTTTGGCTTGAGGCCGAACCGATTTTGCATCAATTCGGCCATTTTCCGCGCCGGGCGTCATCCTCCTGCGCGCCGCGGCTCGGCGCGTATCTGGATGCGGGAAGGCATCAAACGCCCCGTAGTTCCCCACCTCATGATAGCCACCGCCGTATAAGTTTCTCTGCGCCGGTTGGTCGCCGGAGCAATCCTGCGGCCGGAAGTGAGCGGGGGCGCCGGTCGAGCCGAATGCTAAGTCTCCGTACGTGGGCCGGTACGGATTCGGGCCGCTGCACGGGTTGACTGTGTGCCCTGCGGCGGTGGGCGGATTGGCGTCCCGAGGGCTGCGGTGGAGGTTGAGCAGGGGCGTTTCCCGGCGGCTCCGTGGCGGAGGCCGGAAAGCTTGACTTCCGGCGCTTTGGGGAGGAGGCCGCACGCGGCGGGCTCCGAAGTGGCGGGCGAGAGATTGATTCGCCCGGTTCCACGGTGCCTCCCTGGACCGGGCGCTTTGCTGAACGCTTGTTCCATGCCGGGGCCGAAGACGGCCACCATCATCCGCCGGAGCGCACCGAGGAAAGCCTTGTTGTGCTTGCTAAGCTTGTGTCTGCGGATTCCTGGAACACCCGCATGCACTCCTCCTTTTCCTGCTGGGATGTGGTATCACTCTCCCCTGGCAGCAATACTCTGGGCATCTCGTTCTTTAGGTACGGGACGCCGCTTCTATTCTTTTTGAACGACAGCAGACACTTCTGCTGAAACTGGTCCACGACGTCTTGGAGTTGCTGCCGCTGCTCTGGAGAAAGGTCTTCTAGGTTGACATCCATGAGGTCTGCGATTTCAGGCATCTTGAATCTATTCGGCTGTGTCCCACTGGGCGTGCCAAAAAGTGTGTTGACGCAAAAAGTGCACTCAACGCCAAACACACAGCAAGCCGAACAAAGCTGGCTTCACACGCGCAGAGAGCGAAAGACGTGCCAGTCAATTTTTCCTGAAAATTAACAAAAGATAAAGCAGTTAAATACCAAAGCTTGGAACTTGCCGGGTGGTACCAGACAGTTCCATATTTACGGCTAAAAAGCCAAACGAGATGACACATAGCTATAAGGAGCTATGCGCAACGAACTACAACCATTCGGGAAACCGCAAAGGGAAAAAACAATGCGCCGAATGGATGACGTGAGCATGACGGCGATCGGTCTTTGTTTGAACAAGAATTACGTACGCACGAGGTCATGACCGATCCCCATGAAAATTAGCATTAAATAAATAAATAAAGCAAAGCACGAACATGATCATGTATTAAACAAGTATGCATAGATCCAAAGCACTAGTCTAGCGCATGTCTAGTTACTTTAAAACCCGTCGAGTACGATATCGAGCAAATCTATCCACCGCATGATACAACTTGCATGAAAAAACCGTACCACTTTCTACAAATAGATCTATCCACCGCATGATACAATCTAGATATAGAAAGCTAAAAGCATACATCATTCAAAGCATGAATAACGCACGTGTTCTACTCGTGAAGAAACACAACCGAATACGGTGAACAGGCGATTCGGGGGTCCGTGAAGAAGGAACAAACATTACCAAGCAAATAAATCTATCGGATTGGTTTGGGAATCTAATCCACGGATGATTAGCTCCAAAGCAACCCAAAAACACTGCATCTACCGCATGATACCACGGCTCTTTCAAGATTTATACGAACATTAGCAAGCTTGAACCCGCAACACGTAACAACCTAGATCGATTCGGTTTCGGCTATCGGAAAGCGTAAGATCCACGTGTTAAAATATGAAATCTACTCGGACAAGGATCATAAAAGAGATAAAGCCGATCCAAACCCATCTAGATTTGGTAGAGGTGTGCTACATGAATTAAAACATAAAGTAAAACTCAAGATAACACGGGGTAACTTAATGAATCCATCGGATCTTGCCAAAATCCAATAGAGCCGATAACTAGCTTCAAGCTAGATCTTAGCCTACCGCATGACTCATGATCTAACAGGAAACCCTCTTGAACCAAGCTTGAATCTACCGCATGACACAAAGCATGGTAACAAGACTACTTGCATCAGATCTAAATCCACCGCATGATACTAGACATGATACAAGGTTGCCGGTACTCACGGAGGTCGACGGATCGATTGGCCCTCTCGAAGAACTCGACGACACGACAAGGACTCTAGGGTTTGGCGTAAGGCCGGTGTGTATTGAAGAATGATTGATTCTTTTTACATACATTCAGGGGTCATATTTATACCCTGTTGAGTACAACTTCGAATGGATTCGTTGCCTAACTTATCTCTAAGCTTGATCGCCTATCCATCCATTCGTCTCCCCTGATTGAGCCACGTCACCGTCCAATCCCGCAAAATCAGCTCTACTGTTCCTTTGCCGAACCGGAGCAGATAGCCGACCGCATGATTTCTTTGCCGAATATCTGCGAAAAGATCCTTCCTTCCACCGGACGGACTCTTTATCGAGCCGGACCCACGAGTCGGACTCCTTACCAAATTTTGGTGTTAACAACTCTTTCCTCAACGCGTCCTCTTGTTCCCACGTGGCTTGTTCTACTCGTGTATGCTCCATTGGACTCGCACACCCGTACTTCGATGTCCTTGTCTTTTTGACCCTTGTGTCCAAAATCTTGACGAGCACCTCCTTGTGCCTAAGGTCTCCACGCAAAACAATTGTTTCTACCGGCACTCGTTTCTCTTTGAGTACTTTCAAACACCTTCGCAAGCGGGAGACATGAAACACGGATGTATGTCGACATTTCCTCTGGCGGCTCATAGGTATGCTACTTGCTCCAACTCTTTTCAACACTTTGTATGGTCCAATGTACGGGGGGGCAATTTCCCATGCACTTGAAATCTTCGAGTCCCTCGGATAGGTGAAACCTTGAGGTAAGCAAAGTCTCTCGGAGGCCGAAGCTTATTTCTTGCCTCTTCTTGTCTACATAGCTTTTTTGTCGGGATTGGGCGGCCTTCAACTTTTCTCGGATCTCGGCTACTCGCTCTTCGACTTCCTTTATAAGTGTGGGCCCAACCGGGGGCACGTTCTCCTACCTACGACCACATTAAGGGTGTTCTACATTTCCTCCCATATAAGGCTTCAAACGGTGACATTCCTAGGCTCGCCTAATAGCCGTTGTTGTAAGAGAACTCGCATATGGCGGAGACTTTGCTCCTAGTCTTTGCCATAGGTGAGGACACATGCTCTCAACATGTCTTCCATAATTTGGTTCACCCTATCGATCGTCCATGCGTAAGCGCGGGTGATAAGCCAAAGCGAAATCCGGCTTGGTACCCATGGCGTTATGCAAACTTTTCCAAAATCTAGAGGTAAAGGCGGGTCCCTCTATCTAAGACTATCCGCTAGGTACTCCATGCAATTTCACTATGTTTTCTATGTAGAGCTTCGCCAACTTTCCTCCACCATAAGTAGTTCGTACGGGTAAAAAGTGAGCGACCTTAGTGAGTCGGTCCACTATTACCCATATGGAATCATGTCCCTTCGAGTCGTGGGCAAACCCACTACAAAGTCCATGCCTATCTCATCCCATTTCCACACCGGTATGGGTAAAGGCCGCAACGATCTTGCGGGTTTACGAGTGTTCAACTTTAATCCTCGACAAGTATCACGGTGGGCGACGGGCGGGCGATGTCCGCTTTCATTCCATTCCACCAATACTTTTGCTTTAAATCCATATACATCTTAGTTAAGGATGGCAATGGGGCGGTTTCGGGTCGGATATCCGCGGATTTCAGGTCTAGCGGGTTTGGGTTTGGTTTGGATTTTTCGCCCACGGTTTTCGGGTTCGGAGCTCCAAAACTTATCGGGTTCGGTTTCGAGTACGGTTTTTCACTGTGGATATCCAATGGATAACCGAAATAAGTCATTATGAATTAAAATTCATGTTTTATTATATACCAATAATACATTTTTACTTATATACTATTTTAAGTTGAGTCATGAAATTATTTACTATTTTGTTGCCTCTTATTTATACATGTGAATATGTATATATGTGTGCATATGTTTATAAAAGTCTTGATTGCTCTTCATACAAAGCGGGTTTCGGGTATCCAATCGGGTTTCGGTTATCCGCGGGTTTGGTTTTGGGCACGAATTTTCACCCGAATCGGTGTTCGGGTCGGTTTCGGGTTTTAAATTCGGGTTTCGGTTTTGGGTGCCCGGACACTCCACCCGATCCGAACCCGACACTCGTTGCCATCCCTAATCTTAGTGGATCCCGGGTGGATGGAATATGCCGAGTTGTGTGCCTCATACATGATGGTACGTCGGAAATCTCCGTCTTCGGGCACGCATATCTTGTTTTTATACCACGGTGTGCCTTGATCATCCACTCTAAAATGCGGGGCCTTATTCTCTCCTGGGTGCTTGCGGATTTTCATCAAATTCTCATCGGTCTCTTGGGCCTTCTTGATCTTTTCTTCCAAGGTGGGTTGAACACTTAGTTGGCGATGTAGCCACCGGGGAACAATGTGCACGTTGAGTCATGCCATTTCCTCTTGCAATCGGGCACTCTTAGGCACTCGCCTTCTCGTAGGATTTTTCGCTTAAGGCATCCGCCACTACATTGGCTTTTCCTGGGTGGTAGTGGATTTCTAGGTATAATCTTTGACTAATTCTAACCACCTTCTTTGCCTTAGGTTCGGGTGAGGACCATGTGTGGTTCGAGGACCGGTGGATGGTCGCTTCCTTGTGTGATGAGTGATTGACAACGTTGTGTGGACTGATTCTTGGCTAAGTATTGCAGGTGCGGGTTGCGGCTTGACTCGTGTTGGTGCAGGTGAAGAACAAGCGCGAAAGGTCGTCGCCGGTGAGGCCTCCAGGTGTGGAGAAGACAAGTAGGCTTCGTTCGAGGGACCCGGTGGCCAGCGGGGTCAAGTGCGGGCCGCATGGTGGCATGAACAGCAAGATGAAGTCGTGGACGGTTTCTTGGTTGAGCCTCAAAACCAAGGTCGAGCCGCGACTACGTGGGAGCCAAGTCATGAGTGGAGATTGGCGGAGGCTACACCGAGTTCGCGGGGTTTCCGGTGGTTCACCGAGAAAACCACCGGGTTCCTTGGTTGATCCACAAAGCCAAGGCCGGAGAACCGAAGACGGAGGTGCGGCGGCACGGAGCCGGTCCGGCCCGGTGGGTCGGCCGGTCGACCGGTGGGGACCGGTCCGGCCGGTGAGGAGCACCGGTCGACCGGTGTGCGGCGACGCGGTCCGGAATCTTCGAAGCGGAGGACACGCGTCGGGATCGCATCGCTTGCGTCGAGGCTACGCGGGGTGCGGTCGCCGGGCATCCGTCCGATGGTGAAGACATCAAGAATTCCGAGTCGCCCTTGAGGGGCATGTATCCCTAGTTAGTAGAGAGGGGCATTTTAGACATTTGGTTGCCGCCTATATAACCCAAGAGGTGAGAGGTTGGCAGCCAACTCTTGGAACCCTAGCTCATTTGTTTTCCTATTTTCCACCTATTTTCTCTAGGTTTTCCTTAGGACTAGCAAGAGAGCTTCACGGAGAGATCTTGTAGAGAGGGATGGATGATCGGGCGGCTTGCTAGACCTTGTACGAACCTTTGTTTCATGTATAGATGATTCGGCGTGGTTCCTCAAGGTTTGGATGTGTTTTCCCGGTTGTTCTTGGTGGTGATTTTCGGAGCCCTCTCTCGGTGATTTCTTTGGGTTGTTTTCGGGGCTTTTCTCTTGGGGATTTGATGGGGGAAATTTGTGGGAACCCTTCGTGGTTCTTTGGGCCGTGATTCCCCTCCCAAATCCGTGAGGAAAAGTGCTCGATTTTGGGGTTTCTTGAGTTCTTGAGTTGGAAGTGCTTCCGGCGGGATTTCTTCGATTCCTCCTTTTTGGACGAGTTTTGGTGGGATTAAACTTGGCTATGAACTCCTCATGAGGTGTTCATGATATCCCCAAAGTCTTGTTCAAGTCCGTGGAGCGATTCGGGAGATCGAGATTTGGATTTGGGGGAGTTGACCCACGGGTGCTGTTCATCCCGAGCTGCCCAGGCTACACCGGTCTGACCGGTGCTCTTGGCCTGGTCCCGGCCGGTGCAAGCCCTTGTGGGTTTTTGCTCGGGTGAACGTCTTGGTGTGTTCCTTGTTGTCCCGTGTTGCGCTGCTTGTTTCAAGTTTGGGTCCGTTTGGTGGTCGGTTGGCACTGTTTGGTGCCTTGGGGGCTTTCAGTTGCCATCGGTCCGACCGGTGTGTCTCACCGGTCCGGCCGGTGTAGAGCCACTTAGTGGAAGTTGCTCGGTTTCACCGGCGGGGACCGGTCGGCCGGTGGTGCTCACCGGTCCGGCCGGTGTGGGTCCGTAGACTCGAGGCTTGGTTTTTCCTTTGCGTTTCTCGGGTCGGAAGGTGGTGTGTTGGTTCCTAGGTCCGGTGGCACTCCGGTGGCTACGTGGGCTTGACCAACCTTGGTAGTGAGTCGGAGACGTGTGTTGGAAGCCGCGTTCGTCTTGTTGGAGTTTTCATCTCCTTCGAGAAGAATTTTTATCGGCTCCCATTCACTCCCCCCCCTCTGCGGTTCGCCGTATCGGTCCTTCAAGTGGTATCGAGCCGGTTCGGGTCTTTGTTGACTCTAACCGAGTCTAAGATCCAAGGATGGCGTACCGGAGAACGGGGTTCGGGTCCTCCACACTTCGATGGCAAGAACTACCGGATGTGGAGCAAGCGGATGGGTGCTTTTCTCCGCGGAAAGGGTCGGATCCTTTGGGATGTCACGGTGGACACGAGGCTATGTCCGGCCGGTTGATTTCCTCGCTCCGGGGATCGAGGGACGGCTTCGACGCCAACAATAAGGCGGTCGACTACTTGTTTCGTGCTTTGTGTCGGCCGAGTTCGATCGGGTGCACACCGAGCACTTGGCTTGTAGGATTTGGGCGGTGTTGAAGGAGGCTCATGTTGGGAACGCCCGAGGTTCGAGCACGGTTGTATGCGACCTACGGAGAGAGTACGAGAACTTCACTCATCTCCCTGGTGAGTCCATCGATGCCTTGTTTCGAGAGGTTCACGGTGGTGGTGAACAACATGAGGGCCAATGTGGACATGCTCCCGTACGATGATCATGATAGAGCGGTCAAGCTCTTACACTCTTTGGATCGTACGATATGGAGCGGAAAGTTCGAGGCCATAGTCGAGTCGGAGCGGTACGATACTGCGACGGTGAACGAGCCGTTCTCGAAGCTCAAGTCGGGCCGAGGTGGATAGGGGCATGACCGCCAAGCTCGAGGGACCGACCGATTCCCATAGTCTTGCCCTCGTTGGTGGTTCCAAAGGAAAGACTAACTCTAACCCATCCACCGGGATGTTCTCGTTTTCCTCTGCGATGTCTATGCCGGATGAGGAGTTTGATGACCTTGGAGAGGACGAGCCGGCGGCGTTGACGAGGCGGTTCGAGAGGGCGCACGAGAACCGCGTGAACATGAGGAGGAACACGAGGACTTGCTTCCGGTGCGGCAAGCGGGACACTTCGTCGCCGGCCCGCCGGAGAAGGCCGAGAACAAGGACGGCTACAAGCACAAGCCGAGGAAGAACGACGACAAGTACCGTTCGAGGCGCGACCACAAGAGCAAGCACAAGAACAAGTACAAGAACGAGCGACGATCGAGGAAGAAGGAGGGCCGAGGCAAGGCCGAGCGATGGTTGGAGCGAGCGACGTCGACTCCGGTTCCGCGTACTCCACCTCGAGCTCGAGCGAGCGGCGACGACGAGGGAGATCGCCGCAAGAACAAGAGGTCGTCCAAGAACCCGAGCGGGGGCCGAGGCGCTTCGCGAGAGACGGCCACGCACCATGGCGTTGAGCTCCGGCGACAAGAAGAGCACACGGAGCGACTCGGACTGCGAGTCCGACGACGAGGTGCGTGATGAGCTTCCCTTCTTGCGCCGGGAGAATGAGAGACTTGGCTCTTTGCTTGATAACCGTGATGACATGCTTAGAGAGGCCAAGAAAATGAGGAAAGAGCTTAGGGCTTCACTCGAGGATGCTAGGACTAGAGTGGGCCGAGCTAGAGACACGGGTGCTTGATAGCAAGCTTGAGATTGATTCGCTTAAGGCTAGCCCCGTTGTTTCGATGAGAATGATTGTGCTGATTGCTCTATCTTCCTTGCCGATCTTGCTTTGTTCAAGGAGAAGCATGCCTCAAAGTGTGAGGAACTAGATGTGCTTAGGGTTGAAGTGGCCGAGCTTAAGTCTAGACCTGCTTTGCTAGGTGCTTGCACTTCTTGCCCGTTTTGCATGCTAAGATCGATGAGATGCATGCTTACACTAGTTCGCTCGAGGCTAAATTGAAGGAACCCATGCCTACATCTTGCTCTACCGTGAAATGCATGCATTGAAAAATTTGGAGCTTGCACATTATGTTGACCGTTTGCGGGGATGAGAATGATGATTTGAGGAAGTTGATGGGTTGGTTGTCCGGTCACGAGCCTCGGTTGAGGATGATGATTGAGGCCTTTAAGAGGCAAGATGGTGAGGGGCTTGGGGCAAACAAGGTTGGTGAGGGAAGTGGAGAGAATATCCGGAGCCACCAAAAACCCACCACAAGAATGATTTCCCACCAAAACCTAACCATCTAAGGAACCGACTAGACACAACCCCGGCTCCACCCGTGTTTCCTACACCCACAAATGACCTACAAAAGCCTATCAAGTTTGTGAGCACTTCGGGAAAGTGTTCTTTGGGAAGGAGAGTGAGAAGGCTAGTGGTGATAAACCGGTGGAGGGTTTGAGTGGAGAGAAACCGAGTGAGCGACCACATCCCAAGCCAAAGCCTAAGCTTGTGAGGTTCCATTGTGGCTATTGTGGGAGAGATGGCCATAAGGAGGAGTTTTGCTTCAAGAGGAAGCGAGATGAGAGAATGGAGAAGGAGTGGGCTAACAAGGACAAGTACCACCCTTCCGATGGTGTACTTGAGCCTCGTGTGCGGATGCCCGGGGGCAAGGCGATTGTGAGGACGGTTCGGGCTTGGGGAGAGAAGAAGGGTGTGGCGGTCTTTCTTGCCCGGACCACACCGGTCGGACCGGTGTGGAGCACGGTCGGCCGGTGCCGGTGCGGGCACAGGCGAGACGGATGTTCGGGTTTCGTGCTCGTACGGGTGCGAGGGTTGTTTACGGTGGTCGTGGTTACGGTGGTTGGGGGTGGAAAGGGTGCGGGTGGTCGGTTGCTAGGCGTTCTCCTCCTCGTGCTCAATACGGGGATTGGAGGAGTCGTGGCGGTGTGTTGGAAAGGAAGGACGTGCCACGGACTTTCTTGCGTGGTTTTGGTCCTCCTCCGGGCGAGAGAGGGGTGGTTCCCTCGGGGTGGTTACCGTGGTGGTGTTCGTGGAGGTAACTTTGGTAGGAGAGATGCTTTGGTTGGTGCTAACCCCACTTTCGAGCAAATGGCTCGGCCTTTGGTTTTCCTCCTTTGGTTCTAACCCCGGTCTTTGAGTCGTTTGTTCGCTCATGTGCCTATTTTTGATGTACGGGTGGGAGACTTGAAGAACATTTGGTTGATTGACTCCGGTTGTTCGAGGCATATGACCGGGAGACGGGGGGTGGTTCTCAAGTCTCGTCCGGTGGTGACGAAGAGGTACATCACCTTTGGGGACAATGGGCGTGGGCGTGTGCTTTCGGAAGGTGAGATAAAAGTGAGTGACAAGATCACTGCGAGGCGTGTTGCTCTTGTTCAATCGGCCGGGGTACAATTTGCTTTCGTGTCCCGGTTGTTGGATGAGGGTTTTGAGGTGTTGTTTCGGCCTGGTGGTTCTCGGATTGTGGACTCTCGAGGGGACCTTGTTTGTATGGTCGTTCCCGAGGGTCGGGTGTTTCGTGCTTGATTTTTCTCGGTCTTCGGGTGTGGAGCGTTGTTTCTTGGCTGGTTCTTCGAGTGAGTTGTGGAAGTGGCATAGGAAGTTGGGTCACTTGAGCTTTGACCTTCGTCTCGCTTGAGTAAACTCAATTTGGTCCGAGGATTGCCACGGTTGAGGCTTGAGAAAGAGTTGGTTTGTGCTCCGTGTAGGCATGCCAAGATGGTGGCCTCTTCTCACCCGCCTCTCACCGATGTGATGACCGAGCGTCCATGCGAGCTGCTCCATATGGACCTTGTTGGCCCGGCTCGTGTGCGATCGCGGGTGGGAAGTGGTATGTCCTTGTTGTGGTGGACGACTACTCTCGGTATGCGTGGGTGTTCTTTCTCGAGGATAAGGGGGAGACGTTTGGTTTTGTTCGAGATCTAGTCTTGAGGTTGAGGAACGAGAGGCACGGAGATGCCATACGAGCTATCCGTAGTGATAATGGCTCGGAATTCAGGAACTCTCGTTTTGAAGCCTTTTGTCATGACTTGGGTCTTGAGCACCAGTTTTCGAGTCCGTATACGCCTCCCCGAATGGTGTTGTGGAAAGGAAGAACGGGACCTTGTGCGAGATGGCTCGGACGATGCTTGATGAGCATAGGACTCCGAGGAGGTATTGGGCCGAGGCGGTGAATACCGCATGCTATGTGTCGAACAGGGATATACCTCGAGTGCACAAGAAGAAGACATGCTATGAGTTGATGCATGGCCGCACACCCAAGGTGAGTCACTTCCATGTCTTTGGTTGCAAGTGTTTCATTCGAAGAAAGGCGGGGAAGTTGGATAAGTTTGAGGCTAGGTCGTCGATGGCATTTTCTTTGGTTATGCATCTCATTCTAGAGCATATCGTGTGCTCAATCTTGAAACTAACCAAATCGTGGAGACTTGCGAGGTAACCTTCGACGAGACGAGCCACGTAGTCGCCTTGTCTTTGAGTGTGCGGGTGATGATGAGCTTGGCGAGGAGATCTTTCGGGAGGAGGAGCATGAACATGGTGATGATGAGGATGGTGGTGCGGTGCCCCCGCTGAACATGTACCCACTACTTCGACGACGATGATGGATGGACCCTCTCGCTACACCTACGACGACAAACCAAGAACGAGGAGAAGGCGATGTTGAGGGGGAGGTAGCTTCGAGGCGAGAACCTCCCCGGCGAGTTCAAGTGGATCACCCGGCTTCGAGGATCATCGGCGACATGAATGAACGAACTACACGGTCGAGGGTTCGAAACAATTCCCATTTCGCTCATGCTTGCATTTGTTGCTTCTTTCGAGCCCAAAGACATTGGACACGCACTATCGATCACAATTGGGTTAACTCGATGCATGAGGAGTTGGAGAACTTTGAGAGGAATCGGGTGTGGGAGTTGGTTGACCCTCCCCCGGGGTGTAAGCCGATTGGTACCAAGTGGGTGTGGAAAAACAAAGAGGGAGAGAAGGGTGAGGTTGTGAGGAACAAGTCGAGACTTGTTGCTCAAGGGTTCGATCGAAGGAGGGGATCGACTACGAGGAGACCTTTGCTCCCGTAGCCCGTTTGGAGGCGATTAGGATCCTTCTAGCCTTTTTCGTGGCTAAAGGGTTCAAGTTGCACCAAATGGATGTGAAGAGTGCTTTCCGAATGGTGTGCTTTGGAGGAAGAAGTGTATGTGAGACGACCTCCGGGGTTTGAGAGTGAGAAGTACCCCCACCGGGTGTACAAGTTGAGGAAGGCGCCGTATGGGTTGAAGCGGGCGCCTAGAGCTTGGTATGGCGAGGTTGAGGGGGTTCTTGTTTGAGAGAGGTTTTGAGATGGGGAAGGTCGATCGGACCTTGTTTTTGCGAGGCGAGGGGAGAGATATCCCGATTGTGCGGGTGTACGTGGATGATATTGTCTTTGGTGGCTCGTCTAACTCTCTTGTTGCGAGGTTTGCGAGATGATATGAGCGGGGAGTTCGAGATGAGCATGATGGGTGAGTTGCGGTTCTTCCTCGGGCTACAAATCAAGCAATCAAAGGAAGGAACATTTGTGCACCGGGCTAAGTACACCAAGGACATTGTGAGGAAGTTCAAGATGGAGGACTCCAAGGCTATGACGACGCCGATGAGTACGACTACGGCTCTTGATGCGGACGAGGAAGGTGAACACGTGGACCGGAAGGAGTACCGGAGCATGATCGGGTCACTCCTCTACTTGACGGCGACGAGGCCGGACATACGGTTCTCGGTGTGTCCGTGCGCTCGTTTTCAAGCGTCTCCGAGGACTTCGCATCGGCAAGCGGTGAAGCGAATTTTCGGTACTTGCGTCACACTCCCGACTTCGGCCTTTGGTACTCCGCGTCCTCTTCTTTGGCGCTTCATGGTTTTTCGGACGCGGATTTTGCGGGTGTCGGTTGGATAGGAAGTCCACTTCGGGACTTGCCGATTTTTGGGTTCTTCGTTGGTGTCTTGGTCTTCCCGTAAGCGGTCGAGTGTTGCTCAATCCACGACCGAGGCCGAGTATGTTGCCGCCGCTAGTTGTTGCTCTCGGCTCCTTTGGATCACCTACACCATGAGTGACTTTGGTGAGGAGTATACCCATGTTCCACTTCGGTGTGATAGCACCGGTGCCATAAGCGTTGCAAAGAACCCGGTGCTCCATTCCAAAACCAAGCACATAGAAGTGAGGTATCATTTTTCGAGAGACAACGTCGAGAAAGGAAAGATAGCTTTGATCCATGTACCCACACATGACCAACTAGCCGATATTTTCACCAAACCCCTAGATCAAGCAACTTTCACTCGTTTGCGGGGGGAACTTGGTGTGTGTTTGATTTCTTGAGTTGGGTGTGTGGGAGCTTTCTTTTGCGGTGGTGTCGAGCCCGTTTTGCCTCCCCTCGAGGAGCCGGTTTTGTAGCATATGTATAGCTTTTCTTTGTGCATTTCTTGCATTTGGCATGGCATATGTAACATGATGTATAGGCATCCTTGTATCTTAGATTGCATGCATTTTGTATCATATGCATTGGTTAGGAAAAGCTTCTCTCATATACATTGTTCACCATGGAATGAGATATATGTCCTTGTGAGCTTGTTTGGTATGCTACGGCTAGTTTGGCTTAGCTCTTGATGATCTTGATGAATAATCCATGGTTGATAGCTATGCTTTTGAAAAATGTCACATGTATGCTCTCTCATGTGTAAATGCCTTTACATGCTCTTGACATGTTTTTGTGGCCTTGCTATGCTTAATTTGTGGTTGGATAGCTAGTTTATTGATCATATGGGGCCAAAGGCTCATTTGCCATCATGAATGTTTAGCCCTCTAGATCTATCTTGTGGGGGAGCATAAGTTCCTTTTTGTCGCAAAGACATTTCATGTACCATTTACAAATCTGAAAATGAAATGAAAAATGCTTGGAAAATATGCTCCCATGTCATATGTGCTGAATTTAATTTGCTTTGGGTGCTAAACCGTTGCATGATGCCTACCAATGAGAAGTCTCATACATAGAAGTAGGCACATGGCTCGGTGGCTTTGACATGACATGAGGTGCTTGTGGGTGTTTGTGATGGTCTTATGGTTAGAATAGTTGTCCTAGCATGAAGTTTGTGTGGCTTTGCCATTTTGATATGCTTTGATCATGTTTAGGACTTTGCTCATGAGAGGCAAGTTTTTCGCAAAATTGCCAAAATCCATCTTAGCTTCGTCCAATGGTTGTGAAACTTGGTGATCATGTAGTTGAGATCGATACGAAGCCGTAGAGTACCTAACTTGCTCATTTGGACATGTGTAGCTTTCTTTGTTGAATTTTGTCTATTTGAGAAGCTCTAGGTTGAAAGTTTTGCATTTTTGGCTTGATTCATGCATTGCCAACAAGGGGGAGAAGTTTGAGCTTGAAATGGCTTGTTGGACGCGTTTAGAAGGTTTTCAGGTGGTTTCGAGCCATTTCGGGCTTTCGTTGTACACCGGTCCGACCGGTGATGAGCACCGGTCCGACCGGTGTGAGTGCTGGTCCGTACATATGTTGGGCACCGGTCCGACCGGTGGTGGTGACCGGTCCGACCGGTGTGAGCCGAAATTGCTGCGGCTGCCCGTTTTCAGTGTTTTGCATGCATTCGTCCGGGGGGGAGTTGCATTGGTTCGGGGGAACTTGCATGTGTGCGGGGGGGAGCTCTTTGTGGTTGTTCGAGCTTTGTTTTGGTGGTTTGCGCTCCTTGCTTGAGCTTTGCTTTGTCTCGGATGTGTCGAGCCGTTGCCCTTGCCTAAGGGGTCCGAGACTTGTCTTCTTCAAGTGATCTTGCTCTTTGCCTTTGTTTGGTTTTCGATCGCTTGTTGGAGTTTCTTTTTGTTCGTTTCTTTTCTTTTTCTTTTCTCTCTTGTTACTTTCATGTGGGTGTTGTCAATGCACTCATCAAGGGGGAGATTGAGGACCATGTGTGGTTCGAGGACCGGTGGATGGTCGCTTCCTTGTGTGATGAGTGATTGACAACGTTGTGTGGACCGATTCTTGGCTAAGTATTGCGGGTGCGGGTTGCGGCTTGACTCGTGTTGGTGCGGGTGAAGAACAAGCGCGAAAGGTCGTCGCCGGTGAGGCCTCCGGGTGTGGAGAAGACAAGTAGGCTTCGTTCGAGGGACCCGGTGGCCGGCGGGGTCAAGTGCGGGCCGCATGGTGGCATGAACAAGAAGATGAAGTCGTGGACGGTTTCTTGGTTGAGCCTCAAAACCAAGGTCGAGCCGCGACTACGTGGGAGCCAAGTCATGAGTGGAGATTGGCGGAGGCTACACCGAGTTCGCGGGGTTTCGGTGGTTCACCGAAAACCACCGGGTTCCTTGGTTGATCCACAAAGCCAAGACCGGAGAACCGAAGACGGAGGTGCGGCGGCACGCACCGGTCCGACGGCGGTGGGTCCGCCGGTCCGGCCCGGTGGGGACCGGTCGACCGGTGAGGAGCACCGGTCCGGCCCGGGTGTGCGACGACGCGGTCCGAATCTTCGAAGCGGAGGACACGCGTCGGGATCGCATCGCTTGCGTCGAGGCTACGCAGGGTGCGGTCGCCGGGCATTCGTCCGATGGTGAAGACATCAAGAATTCCGAATTCGCCCTTGAGGGGCATGTATTCCTAGTTAGTAGAGAGGGGCATTTTAGACATTTGGTTGCCGCCTATATAACCCAAGAGGTGAGAGGTTGGCAGCCAACTCTTGGAACCCTAGCTCATTTGTTTTCCTATTTTCCACCTATTTTCTCTAGGTTTTCCTTAGGACTAGCAAGAGAGCTTCACGGAGAGATCTTGTAGAGAGGGATGGATGATCGGGCGGCTTGCTAGACCTTGTACGAACCTTTGTTTCATGTATAGATGATTCGGCGTGGTTCCTCAAGGTTTGGATGTGTTTTCCCCGTTGTTCTTGGTGGTGATTTTCGGAGCCCTCTCTCGGTGATTTCTTTGGGTTGTTTTCGGGCTTTTCTCTTGGGGATTTGATGGGGGAAATTTGTGGGAACCCTTCGTGGTTCTTTGGGGCTGTGATTCCCCTCCCAAATCCGTGAGGAAAAGTGCTCGATTTTGGGGTTTCTTGAGTTCTTGAGTTGGAAGTGCTTCCGGCGGGATTTCTTCGATTCCTCCTTTTTGGACGAGTTTTGGTGGGATTAAACTTGGCTATGAACTCCTCATGAGGTGTTCATGATATCCCCAAAGTCTTGTTCAAGTCCGTGGAGCGATTCGGGAGATCGAGATTTGGATTTGGGGGAGTTGACCCACGGGTCGTTGTTCATCCCGAGCCGCCCTGAGCTACACCGGTCGACGGTGCTCTTGACCGGTCCGACCGGTGCAAGCCCTTGTGGGTTTTTGCTCGGGTGAACGTCTTGGTGTGTTCCTTGTTGTCCCGTGTTGCTTTGCTTGTTTCAAGTTTGGGTCCGTTTGGTGGTCGGTTGGCTTCGTTTGGTGCCTTGGGGGCTTTCGGTGCCATCGGTCCGACCGGTGTGTCTCACCGGTCCGACCGGTGTAGAGCCACTTAGTGGAAGTTGCTCGGTTCACCGGCGAGGGACCGGTCGACCGGTGGTGCTCACCGGTCCGACCGGTGTGGGTCCGTAGACTCGAGGCTTGGTTTTTCCGCTGCGTTTCTCGGGTCGGAAGGTGGTGTGTTGGTTCCTAGGTCCGGTGGCACTCCGGTGGCTACGTGGGCTTGACCAACCTTGGTAGTGAGTCGGAGACGTGTGTTGGAAGCCGCGTTCGTCTTGTTGGAGTTTTCATCTCCTTCGAGAAGAATTTTTATCGGCTCCCATTCACTCCCCCCCCCTCTCTCGGTTCGCCGTATCGGTCCTTCATCGGGTCGGCCGGGTGAAGATGTACTTTAAGCTCTTGTGGTCTGTATAGATTTCACACTTATTCCCAATCAGGTAATGTCTCCAAATCTTAAGGGCATGCACTACGGCTGCAAACTGCACTACGACTGCAAACTCCAAATCATGGGTAGGATAGTTCTGCTCGTGGGGTTTGAGTTGGCGGGAAGCATACGCCACTACTTTCCCATCTTGCATAAGGACACATCCTAACCGTTGCCGGGATGCATCGCAATAGACGACAAAATCCCGTTGAATGTCCAGCTAGGTCAGCATTGGGGCTGCTGTCAATCTTCTTTTTAACTCCTGAAAGCTTTTCTCATAAGACTCAGTCCAGTTGAACTTCTTCTCCTTCTTGAGCAACTCCGTCATGGGTCGGGCAATCTTAGAAAATCCTTCAATAAACCTCTGATAGTATCCCGCTAAACCAAGAAAGCTTCGATCTTGCTCACATTGGTCGGTTGTCACCGGTTGGAGACTCGTTTCGACTTTCCGGGGTCTCTTGCTACTTCTTCTACCGTCGAATATGCCCAAGGAAAGATATTTTCTTCGACGGAATTCACACTTGCCGAACTTAGCGTACGCCTTGTGTGCCCTTAGTTTCCCCGGTACCACTCGAAGATGTTGCCCATGTTCCTCCACACTCTTGGAGTAAACAAGTATGTCATCGATGAAGACTACGACAAACTTGTCTAGCTCTTCCATAAACACCTTATTCATGAGGTTCATAAAATATCTTTGGGACATTGGTGAGTCCAAAGGACATCACTCGTGAACTCATATTGCCCGTAACGGGTGACAAAGGCGGTCTTTGGGATGTCGCTCTCCCTAATCTTCGTTGATGGTATCCCGACCTTAAATCCACCTTGGAAAAATACTTGGCTCCTTTCGGTTGGTCAAATAAATCATCTATTCTCGGGAGAGGATACTTGTTCTTGATAGTAACTTCGTTCGGTGTTGACGGTTAATAGTTATATCAAAGTTCGTTTGTGACTTGCAAGCGGACAAGTCTCCCGTCGTAGTCAAGGGAGCCTTCTTCCCTCGAGTGGTGAACCCAAGGTATCGAATCCGTGGAACAAATGTGTGATGCAAAACTCAATCTAATAAAGCCAAGTAACTTCAATCTTCGATAAAAGAAACCCTAATGCATCTAAGTAAAAGACATGAAACGAATCTAGTCTACTAAAGACCGGAGAAAACAAAGTAAGATTGGGTAGATAAACCGATCTAGAGGGATCGGGGTAAGCCTTTTGTTGAAGTTCCAAGCAAGAGAAGAAGTAGCAAATCGAATCTTATAAGAAGCGTCTTTAAATCGTGGTTTCCCGTCCAAATCCGAAAACATCCGCCTTTCGGAACCCCCGTTCGTCACAACATATCCCTACTCATGCGGGGAGCTTAGGGTGAGTCAAAAGACAAGTCGAGATTCTTTCGGAAGATCCGCGTGTACCTCTAGCCACCGTGGCTACAAGAACACCCTATGTAATCTATCTCGAGAATAGAATTGGAATAAGCAAAGCCGATCGAAAAACGAAATCTTCGAGGAAACACTTGATCGCTAGGAAAAGATTCAACTTGATAATTCAACTATAACAATGATACATACACAAGATCACCACCGGGATCCTTCCTTGATCTTGCTTCTAGCTCTGGGAACTCCGACGTGGTCTTCCGTGCAAGGTTCCCACGTCGGCTAGGGGAACCCTAGTCAACTAGCTCGACCCTCTCCTCTCCGAGATGGTGTCCCTCTCTTCTCTCGCTCCTCGGCGGCCGATGACGAATTCTCTTCCGTGTGGCTCTCGGTCGGGGGGCTATAAATAGCCCGATTGGCGGCTAGGGAAAAGGAGGGGGCAAATGGGCCCCGGATGGGCCGGGGCCGACCGGCCCGGGCCGGCCGGCCCGGGCCCATCCGGGCCCGGCCCCCGAGGCCTCCTTTGCTTTACGTCGGTTCCCTTGCTTCCCGAACGTTTCCCCCTTCGCATGTAGGTCCATGTCGTCAATTTCTCTCCGAATTGGACACAACTCCTTGTCTTGCAAGATTCAACACTTTTTCGGTCGGGTCCCTCGAGTCCGTCGTCTTCTCGGATCAAGTCCTTGGCTTCTTAGAGTTAAGTTTGCTTCGTTGCATGACTTGTACGGAGCTTCAAGGTCTTGTCATGAGGTGCTTAATGAACTTATCCCGAAAGTCTTGCATTCAACACTAAAACCCCGCATAAACATTAAACTCCAAAACCTACATGCACACCTAACCACGGGGGTTAGTACCAATGGATAAGGTATAAAACTCATGGCTAGGTTGACGGATTTTCACCGTCAACATTCGCCGAGCGGTAGTTGTTGACGGTGTATTTTGGTGCACCTAGCATGTTCATTACACTTTGGTTTGGATTTGATTATGGAACTAACCCGCCACTAGGCACACTAATCATATAACAAGTTCATCTTTGTGCATGCATTTGGAAGTGTTGTGTTTATGTAGGAAAACATGGACATAAAGGACGGATTCGCAACAAGTTCAAAGGAGCATTCATGGAGTCTTGTTCGTGTTCATGAGCTTGCTGAAATCACTTCCAATGGTGGCGAGGACCGAAGTGCTACGAGGAACACCCCGGGATTGAAGCGTAAAAGATCAAACTTCATGCAAAGAGAGCCTCCATCTTGGACGCGAGGATAACAGCATCAAAATCATGCAAGTGGAGGGGGCAAAGTACATAAGTGCACGAGGACCCACGGAGCAAAGGGGCGACCGAACCGGCCGAATTGGGCTCGGGCCGGCCGGCCCGGCCGGCCGGCCCGAGCCCACTTCCGCACCGGTTCGGTCCCGTTTTCCTTGCCTTCGAAGGATCTTCAACCCTAAAACCCCCGAGGCGCCGCCAACACAAAAAGGAGGAGTCATTCGCACCAGAAGGCCATCCACAAGCTAGAGAGAGAGGAGGAGGATCTCCGGCGGGAGATCAACCACCTCGAAGGAAGCACCCTCTCGTGGAGAAGAAGGAAGACACGGCGGAAGGGAAACCATGATCAACGGTGCCATGATCAGCACCTTGATGGGGTAATCTTCTCATTCGTCCATGGGTTGTAATCGATATTGAGATGTAATCGCACTTTGTCGGATTATCTATCTATCATCTTGTGTTGAATATACTTTAATGCTTAAGGTTCGCTACCGTGCCGTAGAGGGAGTACGAGCTCCAATGCTTCCTTGGATCCATTCAATACGCCGTGTCCATCAAAGGTCTAGTCATGATTACCTTCGCGTAGTGACAGTACGAGAGGAGGGAAAGGGCGAAACCGTGGTCACAACCCCGATAGATTAGATTGGTTTTCATGTCTTTAAGCGATTGCATGCTCTAGTATCGTAGACCCGTGGGCGAGTGTCTTCTACCTTGATCGTTTATCATTCTCTCTAGTGTAGTTTAGTTGTTTTCTAGTATAATAGTAGTTAGGGTTTTAGTAGCTAGTGTGTCGTTGTTGATCGAACGCTTGTAATCCCCTTGCTCCGCGGATTGACAAGAACCTTGGGAATCCCGTGGTGAAAAAGGTGTGGGGTCCGTACGCTTGCGGATCGTAGAGGGATACGTCTTTTATCCGTCAACAAGCCCCTTTTTCTGGCACCGTTGCCGGGGAGCAAGTTAGTTTACATCGTTTGATTTGCATCTAACTTAGTTTTATATTTTAGTTTATCTTTTATTTGCTATATCTAACATATATTATCTAGAAAAACACTTGTTTCGTTTTTGTTTTTGTTTTTATCTTATTGTCTAGATGGAGTTCGTTAATCAACCCGTGGAAGAACCGGAGAAATCATTAAGGGATTACGCTAGCCCTCGATGTGAAGACATAAAAGTACAAGAGTCGGATTCGAGGCTCGAAGCGACCAAGTATGAAATTAAATCCAAGATCATCAAGATGGTGGCGGAAAACCCATTTGAAGGGATGGTTACGGAGAACCCATATAGACACATAAGGGATTTCACGACAATATGCAACACGGTGCGTCAAGAAGGAGTTCCCGATGAATGGTTCAAATGGAATCTCTTTCCCTACTCACTTGCAGGCAAAGCAAAGACATGGTATTCGGTTGCGTCCTTTGAAGTTGAAGGCAATTGGAACAAGTTGACAAAGAAGTTTTGCGAGAAGTTCTTTCCAATGAGCAAGGTTCAACATCTAAGGAGGCAAGTGATCACTTTCATGCAAGGAGAAGAGGAAGGGATAGACCAAGCACGGGATAGGTTTAATGAATTAATCGAACAAGGACCAAAACTCGGCTTCACCGGTGACGTACTCTTGCATACATTTTTCTTTTCCCTAACCCCTAGTTGCATGCGACACGTCGAAATGTGTGCGGTGGGGATCTCATGGAGAAAACACTCACGGAAGCCGCCCAACTTCTACAAAAAGTTAGTAAAGCGGTTGCCATGCGAAGAGATTGGGAAACAAGACTTATGGAAGAGCCGGAATTCAATTCAAGGAGGAAGAAGCTTGCTGATTTTTCTAAAGAGGCAACCCCGGAAGTCACAAAAGAGGAACCAATCATAGAAAAGCTTGAACAAGAACACATCAAGTCAAGAACTACACCAAGCGTCGACTTCGCCACGCCAAATGAGACGAACAAGAGAAGCATGTCAAGCGCGAAGCCACTAAGGGAGTTCGAACCAATGGATTGGGTTCCTATTGATTACGGAGAAGTATTCGACAAGAGAAGATCGTTCCCTAATCAAAAGGGAATGGCAAGAGCATTGGAAGTGGATTTCCCATCGGAGAAGAAAGCTGAAAATTCATACGACCTCGAAACCACCGGTGAGATTTTTGAAAAGCTCTTTGGAGATGACGTGGTGGATCCGGAACATATTGCCGAGGTGAAGAGAATCATGGGGATCAAGCCCGAAGCATCACCATACGCTCGCCTCGCTGAAATTTACTCGATAGGATCCGAAGAAGAGAAGATGACGCCACACTTGAGTTGCGAGATCAACGGAGTTCAATGCAAAGCTTTATGCGACATCGGAGCCCAAGTAAGTGTTCTATCTTCTAAAATTTACGATAAAGTTCAATACCACAACCTAGACTTAGCCCCAACATCAACGAAATTAATTATGGGAGATGGTAGAACTATCAAACCTCTAGGTATTGCTTGCAACATGAAAGTAAAAATCTCTAGAAACTATATACCAACCGATTTCTTTGTTATTGATGCTTACCATAGTAATTCTGATCATATAATCTTAGGTAGGCCATTTCTTAAGTTGGTTGATGCCGTGTTAGATGCCGGAGAAGGCAAAGTAACAATGAACCTTAATGGAACAAAGTACACATATAACTTTCTTCGTGCTTCTAAACACCTTACACCTTTTCCTCCCGAAGATGAAGAAGTAGAAGAGATAGATAGTCTTTGTTTTGTTGAAACCTTTAGAGACCCGCTGCAAAGAGCGATGGAAAATCAAATTAGTAATCAACAAGATGAAGAACTAGAGGAAGCAACGAAAGGCTTAGAGCCGCATGACAAGTAGTGTGGAGGAAGAGAAATTCGAAGACATAGGAGAAATCAAACCCGAGGAGCCACAAGTGCCCGAGGTAGACCTTAAACCTTTGCCCAAGGGATTAAAATATGAATTTTTGGGCCCGGACAAAACTTATCCGATCATTGTGAGCGACGAGTTGAGTCCCGAAGAAAATGAAGCGTTGCTGATTTTATTAAAAAACATAGGAAGGTGATTGGATATTCAATTAATGATCTCAAAGGTATTAGCCCACCTTTTGCACTCATCGTATACCAATGGAAGACCAATGTAAGCCCGTAGTGGACCATCAAAGGAGGCTAACCCATGCCATGCGAGAGGTAGTAAAGAAAGAGGTTATCAAGTTACTTGATGCCGGAATCATCTACCGGTTCCACATAGCGAATGGGTGAGCCGGACATTGTGTACCGAAGAAAGGAGGTTTGACCGTGGTGAAGAATGAGAAGAATGAGTTGATACCGCAAAGAGCCATGACCGGGTGGCGGATGTGTATCGATTACCGTAAGCTTAACAAAGCGACGAAGAAAGATCACTTCCCCCAACCGTTCATAGACGAGATGCTCGAGAGGTTAGCAAACCATTCTTATTTTTGCTTTCTCGATGGATACTCGGGGTTCATGCAAATTCCTATTCACCCGAAGATCAACATAAGACAACGTTTACGTGTCCTTACGGAACGTTTGCATATAGGAGGATGCCCTTCGGCCTATGCAACGCTCCGGCCTCTTTTCAACGTTGCATGATGGTCGTCTTTTCGGAATTCATCGAAGAAATTGTTGAAGTGTTTATGGATGATTTTTCCGTTTACGGGAAGACGTTCATGGATTGCTTAGCAAACTTAGAAAAGGTCCTTACAAGGTGTGCGGAGGTAGATTTGGTTTTAAATTGGGAAAAGTGCCACTTCATGGTTAAGCAAGGCATAGTGCTCGGACATGTTATATCCGAGAGAGGAATTGAAGTGGACAAGGCTAAGGTAGAGACGGTTGAGCAACTCCCACCTCCTACGGATGTTAAGTCCTTAAGGAGCTTTCTAGGTCATGCCGGATTTTATAGGAGATTTATAAAGGACTTCTCGAAGATCACTAAGCCTTTAACGCACCTTCTTCAAAAGGATGTGGCTTTCGACTTTGACGAGAAGTGCTTAGTGGCATTCCGGACCTTGAAAAATGCGTTGGTGAGTGCTCCCATCATCCAACCTCCGGATTGGAGCCAACCTTTCGAGATCATGTGTGACGCAAGTGACTACGCCATAGGCGCAGTCTTGGGACAAAGAAAGGAAGGCCGAGTTCACGCCGTTTACTACGCTAGCAAAACTCTCAGTGGGGCACAATTAAATTACGCCACTACGGAAAAAGAGTTGCTAGCGGTAGTATTCGCTTTCGAAAAATTCAGATCTTACATCGTGAACTCGAAAGTCATTGTTTACACCGATCACGCAGCCATCAAGTATCTCTTGGCTAAGAAGGAAGCTAAACCACGTTTGATTCGTTGGATCCTTCTTCTCCAAGAGTTTGATGTTGAAATTCGTGATAAAAAGGGGGTGGAGAATGTTGTGGCCGATCATTTGTCTAGGATGAATCGTGGACAAGATGATAAAGAGCCCATAGAAGATAAGATGAGAGATGACCACCTCTATAGAGTGCTTGATAAAGATACTTGGATGATCGACATCATTCGAGCAATTCGAAAGATGCCCCTCGATCATCTAGATAAAAACACTCAAAGGAAGATAATCTCCGAAAGTAAGAAATATTTTTGGGATGCACCATACCTCTTCAAGCTTGGCAATGATGGAGTAATGAGAAGATGTGTGCCAAGGGAAGAGAGGGTTGAGATTCTAAGGAAGTGCCACTCGGCGGAGTACGGTGGACACTATAGCCATTTTCGAACCGAAGCAAAAGTATGGTCGAGCGGATTCTATTGGCCGGAGATGCATGAAGACACTAAACGATATGTTGCGTCATGCCCCGAATGCCAAAGAACCGGAAACATCTCTCAAAGAAATTCTATGCCTTTGAAATACAACTTACAAATCGACATATTCGATGTATGGGGCATAGACTTCATGGGGCCTTTTAAAAACTCATTTGGATTCGAGTACATCCTAGTCATGGTTGATTATGTATCCAAGTGGGTAGAGGCTATACCATGTCGTAAAGCTTCCACGGAGGAGTCCATCACTATGATCAAGAACGTGATTTTTCCCCGTTTCGGTACACCGAGAATCTTGATAAGTGATGGAGGAACTCATTTCACCGGGAAGAACTTCAAAAAGTGCTTGTCCAAGTTGGGAATTGAGCATAGGGTCTCCACGGCCTATCACCCACAAACCAACGGACAAGCGGAGACGTCAAATAGGCAATTAAAAAGCATACTCAACAAGACCATAGAGAAGGGAGGCAAGGATTGGTCAAAGAAATTAGACGGAGCTTTATGGGCTTATCGAACGGCGTTTAAAACACCGATAGGTATGACCCCTTATCAATTCATCTATGGAAAAGCTTGCCACCTTCCGGTTGAGTTGGAACATAAAGCCTATTGGGCAATTAAAGAGATGAACCTTGATCTCGATGCCGCGGTGGTGAAACGAAGAATTCAAATAAGCGAGCTAGAGGAGTTGAGGTTGAAAGCTTATGAAAACGCAAGCATATACAAGGAGAGAATCAAAAGGTGGTATGATAAAAGATTGAAGAAAAAAGAATTTAAAGAAGGAGATAAGGTCCTCCTCTACAATTCGAGGTTTAAAACCTTCGGAAAGGGGAAATTGCAAAGCAAATGGGACGGACCTTATGTTGTGCATTCGGTGTTCTCCAACGGAGCGGTAACCATTATGGATATAAACGGCGATCAATTTGTGGTGAATGGTCAGCGGCTTAAGGTTTACTACGAACCCGATGTCGTGCCCCTTCACCATGTTGACGTCTTCACCATGGAGGAAGAGCCCGAACGTCCCGCCTAGGACGAAAAACAAGGCATCAACTTCGTAAATAATTTTTCTTTTAGTTTTCCGGAGTTTTTCGCGAAGATTTACCGGGCCAACTTTTTCCCATGGGCTAAGGAAGAAAAAAATAGGGCGGTGTGCAAAAACCCGGACCGGCCCGCCCCCGAGGCGGGTGGGCCGGCCGGCCCGTGCGGACCGGCCCGGAGGGGCCCGACGCCCGATGACGCCGAATTTCGCCCGAATTGCTCCTTTTTGACTTCCTTGTTTGGTCGGAAAATTTTAAGGGAAGTGTAAAAAAGGAAAATAAGGTTCCCGTGGCTTTTCTCTCAGGACTATTTATTTGGCCGAATTGGGAGCTCGAGGATCAAACCTTTCAAGCAATGTGTTGCACCCTTGTAGCAGCCATTGTACCTCCAAGAAGCTTAGAGTTGAAGCTAGAAGCCAAGAAGCCATCGATGGAGGAGGCGATGCGATGCGAGCTCAAGCTACCCGTCAAGAGGACCGCACGCATCCGTTGCGGAGGACGTGTCCCGACCGGAGCTCTTGCATCTCGCAACCCCGTCGAAGGAGAGAAGGTCCCTACACCCATCCGAAGGTCCGCACGCCTCCAAGGCATCAAGCGCAAAGATTACAAGGAGGTGTCGCCGCAGCCTAAGGATTATGGGGATAGCGACTACTCCGACGATCGTAGCCCGAGCTCGTGGGCGGCCGCCGTAGAGATAATGATGATTGGGATGAGCAGCCCAAGGAAAGGACTCCCGAAGGCCCCAACGGCGACGGCAACGACGGCGGCGAAGGCAACGACAATGGAGGTGGCAATGACGGTGGTGACAACGGTGGAGATTATGGCGACGACGACCCCTTCGGATTGCATCCGTGTGTTGTCGAGTTTGCCGTCAATCCATCGCGGATCTCTACATGTCGGCCGACGAATGTCTCCAAGCCATGGAAGCGATGAAGCGGCGTATGGAGGACTTGGAGCGCGTAGTTGAAGATGACTACAAGTTCCTTAACCGCAACGTGCGCAAACTTTTCGGCATGGTTGGAAACATGAGAGGCAAGTGGTGCAAAACTTGCTTGAAGTACCACTAGATCTAGTTTTCCCCTTAGGATTTTGTAAGATACGACGAGGACGTCGTATGTTTTAAGTGTGGGGGAGAGCTAGCTCGCTAGCCTTAACTTTTGAACTTCAAATTTAGGTTCGGTTTAATCTTCGTGTGAGAGTCTTAGTGTTTTTAATGAGTCTTTAGTTTTTGAGTCTCGTTTTAAAATTTTTGCAAGTGTCTTAAATTAGTGTTGAGTCAAGAAAACCAAATAAAAAGAGTCTTTATATATATCTTTGTGTTTTATGTATTGTTTATCTTTATTTACTTGTTTGTTTAATCTTCGATTCTTGATATATGAACACAAGTATGTGGTTTGAAAAACATTTACCGTGGTGCTTAGTGGAATCGCTACTACTTAAAGTACCCATACCGCACTTCGATCTTGAGCTTCACATGTTAGTTGTGCTATGTTCAGTGCTAAAAATTGGAGGATTTCAGATCTGAAAATTATCTTAAAACCCTTGTAATAAAGTTTAGCAAAACCTCTTTTTCCAAGTTGAGAGTAAGAAAAAATTCCTATCCAAAGCCAAGTTTATTTTTTTCGCTCCACCATAAGTGTGATTAGCATAATGAGTTAGGCTAGGACCTTTCTCTCTTGGTGAGTTTTAATTTCGAGCAATGATCATGTTCTTGTGCTTATCTTTTGTTGCTAGCCTCGTCATATATTCGGTAACGTGACCTTCACAATGAAAGTCACGTATATCGCCGAATTCCATACCCAACCCTATACATCTCTTTAGTACATCGTATTCCTTGAACACAACCTATTTTCAAAGTTTCGTCTCGTCTCTAGCATGATTTATTTAAAAATTCAGATTGTATGCATGCAAGGAAAGAGAGAATTGAAAGCTTTGAAAAGTTGTCAAGAGAGAGAAAAATAAAGAGAAAAAGTATGTGTATGGAAAAGAAAGAAAGGAAAAAAAAATCATATGTGAATGAAAGAAGAAAAAGAAAGAGAAAAAGATGAGTTAGCAATGAAGATATGAGAGGGATGGATCAAGTGAAATAAAAGAAAAAAAATAAAGTGTAAGGAAGGATGTCACGTTGATTGTGAGACGAAACTTTTACTCTATTTCCAACCATGTGCAATCCGACAACGAGGACATCATTGGTGCCTTGTAGTCACAATTTTCTTTTGCCCTTGCACATGTCCACCATTCTAAATCTTCTCATCCTTGATATCCTTACATATGGTTAATTCTCATGATCATTGGCTTTGAAAGGTAGACAACCATTAGAGGAAGTTCTTAGTTTGACAATACTTGTGTTGATTGCGCTAGCCCTACCTATAGCTCCACTTTACATGATATAAGAGAGATTAATGGGAAGTGAGAGTTTTATAAAATTTGGTTAGGATAGCCACTTCATTTGAGTGACTTGAGAGAGCTTGGAGAAAGGTTTTTTGTCTAATACTTGTTGCAGGAATTTTTGTTTTGAAAACCATAAAAACCCTCCGATGGAAGCAAAGGAGTAAGCATGGCTGAAATTGAAGACTTCAAGTGAAGAGTTTGAGTTGTGGGGTAAAACTTGACGTGGTAAAAGTTCTAAATGCCCATGTTTATGTTTGATTATCATTGTTTTGTGTTTATGTATACACGATTACACACCTTGGACGAAATTCTTTTACGAGTACTTGCTCGAGGACGAGCAAGAGCTAAGTGTGGGGGAGATGTTGACGGTGTATTTTGGTGCACCTAGCATGTTCATTACACTTTGGTTTGGATTTGATTATGGAACTAACCCGCCACTAGGCACACTAATCATATAACAAGTTCATCTTTGTGCATGCATTTGGAAGTGTTGTGTTTATGTAGGAAAACATGGACATAAAGGATGGATTCGCAACAAGTTCAAAGGAGCATTCATGGAGTCTTGTTCGTGTTCATGAGCTTGAGGAAATCACTTCCAATGGTGGCGAGGACCAAAGTGTTACGAGGAACACCCCCGGGGATTGAAGCGTAAAAGATCAAACTTCATGCAAAGAGAGCCTCCATCTTGGACACGAGGATAACAGCATCAAAATCATGCAAGTGGAGGGGGCAAAGTACATAAGTGCACGAGGACCCACGGAGCAAAAGGGGCGACCGAACCGGCCGACTGGGCACGGGCCGGCCGGCCCAGGCCGGCCGGCCCAGCCCCACTTCCGCACCGGTTCGGTCCCGTTTTCCTTGCCTTCGAAGGATCTTCAACCCTAAAACCCCCGAGGCGCCGCCAACACAAAAAGGAGGAGTCATTCGCACCAGAAGGCCATCCACAAGCTAGAGAGAGAGGAGGAGGATCTCCGGCGGGAGATCAACCACCTCGAAGGAAGCACCCTCTCGTGGAGAAGAAGGAAGACACCGGCGGAAGGGAAACCATGATCAACGGTGCCATGATCGGCACCTTGATGGGGTAATCTTCTCATTCGTCCATGGGTTGTAATCGATATTGAGATGTAATCGCACTTTGTCGGATTATCTATCTATCATCTTGTGTTGAATATACTTTAATGCTTAAGGTTCGCTACCGTGCCGTAGAGGGAGTACGAGCTCCAATGCTTCCTTGGATCCATTCAATACGCCGTGTCCATCAAAGGTCTAGTCATGATTACCTTCGCGTAGTGACGAGTACGAGAGGAGGGAAAGGACGAAACCGTGGTCACAACCCCGATAGATTAGATTGGTTTTCATGTCTTTAAGCGATTGCATGCTCTAGTATCGTAGACCCGTGGGCGAGTGTCTTCTACCTTGATCGTTTATCATTCTCTCTAGTGTAGTTTAGTTGTTTTCTAGTATAATAGTAGTTAGGGTTTTAGTAGCTAGTGTGTCGTTGTTGATCGAACGCTTGTAATCCCCTTGCTCCGCGGATTGACAAGAACCTTGGGAATCCCGTGGTGAAAAAGGTGTGGGGTCCGTACGCTTGCGGATCGTAGAGGGATACGTCTTTTATCCGTCAACGGTAGTCCACGCACATCCTTAGGCTTTTATCCTTCTTTTCTACGAAGAGCACTGGGGCTCTCCATGGTAAAGAGCTTGGTCTGATAAATCCACTTCGCTAAAGTTCTCTTAGCTGCTTCTTTAACTCTGCGAACTTAGGGGCTGCCATCCTATAGGGTCTCTTGGCTATAGGAGAGGTTCCGGGGATAAGGTCAATGACGAACTCTATATCCCTATCTGGTGGCATTCCGGGGAGTTCTTCGGGGAACACATCTGGATACCCCCGCACTCGGGGACATCCTCTATGGATTTGGCTTCCATGCTAAAAACCATTATGTCCGGTCCGTGTCCTCGGGTGTGGCGGGTCACTTGTATTCCGTCCGGGTTGGTTAGGTGTACTACCTTATCGGCACAACTTATAAGACCGTGGTGTTGGCTTAACCAATCCATCCTAAGAATCACATCTATTCCCTTGGACTTCGGTATTACTAGGTCTCGCTAGGAACTCTACCCCACTTAAAATGATCCTTACCCGAGAGCAACCCAGTTGACACTTGATGTCACCTTCGGGCGTTCGGGTTAACGAGGGTGCTTTTAGTAGTATTATAGGTATGCTATGTTTTTCCACGGCTTGCGGATATGAACGAATGTGATGCTCCCGAATCGAATAGTATGGTTGCCAAGACCGAGCCGACCGAGGAACTCACCTAGCACTACGCCCCGTGCTTCTTGAGCCTCCCGTGCGTTGATGTGGTTGACATGGGCTCGTCCATAGGAATGCCGAGGCCGCCTCATCTACCGGTTGTTGTTGTTGCCAAAGTTGTTGTTGATGCGAAGCGGCACGCGGTTGGCTCCGGATATGAGCGGTCTTGGCCCATTCACCGAGTTGGAGAATGCTTGAAGCTATTAGCTTTTTGGCATATGGGCGGTTGGCAATGAAGTGTCCGGTCTCACGGCGGTTGAAACACACCCGGAGTTGTTGTTGTTGTTGTTGGTAGTGACCCGGCTAGTGTTGCTTTGTGGGGGCTTCATGGTGTTTCGTTGTTGTACGGTTTGAACTCGGGTTCGGGGCCTTGAGTGCATGGGGGCTTGGAACCCGGACATGGGGTGTCCGAAGCTTCTCTCGCCTCCGGGAACGTTCTTCTTTCGTTGAGTCTTGTGCTCCATAAACTTGAGCTTGTTTTCTTTCTTCTCTTCGCCTTGGCTCTCTCCGTGGGGATGGCCATGTTCATAAGTGTGTTGAAATCGGGGTAGATCCGAGGGGTAAGCGAGTCCTCGGTTCCGGAGTCAAGTCCCTTTTGAACATCTCCTCGCTTATTGGAGTCCTTATCCACTTCCTCGGGGGCGTAACGAGCCAACTCTATGAACCGATAAGTGTATTCTTCTACCGAGTTGTTGCCCTGGCGGAGTTCATGGAACTCGTCCGCCTTGCGCTCCAGGCGTGGCTTCGGGGGATGTGGTAGCGACGAAACTCTTCCACGGACTCATCCCAAGTGATGGCGAAGGGATCCTTGATTGCCGCACAGTAGTTTTCCCCACCGAGCTAAGGCTATTCCGGTGAGCCGGTGAGTGGCCGAGAGAACCTTGTCTCGGTCTTCATAGTTGAAGGGCTCCGCTTGCCTTAGGATGGCTCTCGCCCGTCATCGGCATCCAAAGGATACACGGACCCGCCAAAGGTGGGTGGCTTCGTCCGAGAAATTCTATCGGCTTCTCATTCATGCCCGAACTCGGGGCCTTGGACGGTTGACGGCATTGAATATGGCTTCCATCGGTAGAGTCCGGTTGGCCAAAACTCGCGCCGAGTCTACGAGAGGGGGTGGCGGTGGCGGGACTCGGTTTTCTCCTCCATCCTCGCCCCGATTCACGTCTTGGTTGTTAAGGCGCTCCCTTCGATCGGCGTGAGATCCTTCTCGCGTCCATACAACCGAGCCTTGGAGGGTCCTAGCGGGCGCCTTGAAACCATCCGCAAAGGAGCGGGTTTTCTAAGAGATCTAGGTTTTATGTGATGTTTAAGTTGATTAAGACGGATTTCTTTTTGAAAAGACATGATTCACTCCGCCGGCAAGCACACAACAAGCACATAGCAAACAAGCAAGCACGGACAAACTTTATTGCAAACAAGTGAGGAGGATACATCCCGAACTATCCGACCGATACAACGCCGACACACTACACGACTTGGTACTACGACAAAAGCTAAGGGTGCGACTCTAAGCTCGGACCATCGCGACTTCATTCCCCGGGCAAGGCAACTAAGGTATGCTACTCGTGAGGCGAGCCATCTTCTCGAGGCCGAGTGCACTTCCCGTGGGATGAGCAGCTCATCTTCATCCTTGCCCTCGGGGTTTCGATTCTATTGGGGCCGTGTCTTGCGGCTTCGCGGTCATCGTTGGTTGTTCGGTGACTGCCGGTGGTGCTGGTGGGGTTTCAATAGTTCGTCCCCATCCTACAAGGGGTGTCCCAAAAAGAACTTGTGCTTCTCTAATGGCCGGAACGGGTGTTCCACTGTTAGTCCATTCCTGCATGTGCTGATCTTGGATCCGCCTGAGGCTTTCATGGGCAACAACTTCACTACTTATATATGGCGGCTGCGGTCCTTGCTTCAGCTTGAGCCACTCGGACTTGGTGCACCCTTACTGTGACTTCTGCTTGCTCGGCCCGACTGATTCGCTCCCTCAAGAGCTTGTCCTGGTCATCAAAGAAATTGTCCGGGGGAGACGAGGTAGGCAACCACATGGTACAAAAGGTCTTCTTGGTGTCGGCATCGTTCCATGTTTCTCATGCGGGCTCGCCGACTAGGGTTACGATGGCGGGGGGGGGAATACCTCATCGATGTGGGGACGAGGTGTTCCTCGTAGATCCGACATAGGTAGCGAGAGGGCTTTTCCGAGGGCCAAGGGGTAGGTGTCTCGGTGTCAAAACCCCGTGGCGGTCACGCGCCACGGCTCGTGTTGGTGTAGTGGTTGCTTCGGCTATGGAGAGGACCACTCTACGGCGAAGAGGCCGAGTTGCTCATACTCTCTGTTGTAGTACCTTGGGCGCTCGGAGATACCGAGGCGCTCCGGGGAGTTGATAAGGAGGCGAGCAAAACCGGGCTCCTCCCGGCACACGCCTTGGGTCGATCCATCTTCGGCCATCCGAAAACAAGGGTAGAGTTGAACAAGTTGTGCAAAGTGTAGGGTACAAAAGATAGATAGTTTTTTAGTAACAAGGTTGGGGTACACTCCTCAGGGTACATTTATTATTACTAGGACAACAGCTCTAGCCTAGGCATTCTAGTCTATCCTCATGGGGACTCTTCTTCCGTCTGAATGTGACGCTTCTTTGGTGGGAGGTCTTGCTCCAGTATCACGTCCTCGGTCTGGGTTCCTTTGTCCCAATGGATTTCTTCGGGTTCATCTTCCATCAAACCAGCTTCTTCTCTCCTTCTACATTCCTTGTCGAGCTCATCCCATAGGTTCTTGTGGAATATTTCAGAGCGTTCCCGCTCCCGGTCGTACTCTCACTGCAGGTTACTTAGGTCAACTTCCGCCATTCTCGTTTTTATCCTTTCCAATTCTATCCTTTATCGATTTGGTGCTTCAGCCGCTCGTCCTGTTCATGGTAGAGGTGGTCTAGGCCATTGAGGTAGATGGACGGGTGGGAAAGCGTATCTTCTAGGTCTTCTTCTTCTCTTTCCGGTCCCTCATCCGGTCAATCCGTGAGCGTCCTCTACTTCTTGAGGGTGGGAAAATCCCATTGGAGTCCGTCCGAGATGTTGCCTATAAACCACTCGTAGACGTCACGGTGGCCTTCGGGCAGCCTTTGGGTAGGTGTCAGGAAAGCGAAACCCAGTGGTGGAGACGAACCAGGGTTCTATGTCAGGATAGAGTGTGCTCCTACCCACGAAGATCGACACTTTACATCAAAGGGTGCCATAGCGTTCGTACTCCCGATAGATGTACATCGGTGGGTCCCTCACTCCGACGCGTTCCAGGCTGAGTAGTAGCAAGTTAGGGAGGCCAGGTTATGCAGGGCAGACTCCTCCGTTCCATTCCAGGTTAGCCATCTGGAACCAGGCAAGGATCAAGGTAAGGAATTTGTGGAAAGATGAGCTCAGCAGGGAAAAGGTTTAGAGAGGGGCCAGAAAAAGGTCTCGGGTTCTAGGGGTAGCGTCCTACGGCCAACCTACGGCTCTGATAGCACCTGAAGCGTCCCCTTATCAGAGGTGACTAAATGTGACACAAATACCAGTCCCAGGAGGCTGGTAACACATTTATTACAACAGGTGGTTCATTACCTTACAACACCTCGAGGCTGTGGGCACAAAAGCGCCACTGCCATGAGAAGCAACATAAGAACTACTAACCAAACTACGATAGTGAAGGATTCTAAAGTCTCATCAAAGTACAACGTCATGGAAGCTCCCTGTGGAGACCCCGAATCCACGAGCATGGGTTGGGTGTAGGGCAGCGACCTACTCGACATCTTCGGGAACGAAGTCGGGATCCTCCTCTCGAAAAACGATTAATTAAGCAAGGGTGAGTACATACGTACTCAACAAGTTCAACCCCACCCACGGAGGGGCCTATAAGCGACATCATGCACGGGATATATCAAGGATCGGGTTAAGGTTTATTTGCAAACACATTTACTCATGCAGGGGTTCATTTCCAAAAAGGTTTTCATGAACAATTTTATAACCCCGAACTCGTTGTTTTGTGAAAACCAAATGGGGACTACCGGACTCCCCGTCCACGTAGCCCGGTGCACACGCCCACACCCTTTCCCAGAAGACAACTCATGCCATGAAAACATCCCAAACCCAAACACTAGTTTTGTGACCATACCATGACTCGTCCAATACCGTGGACACAGCTATTCGAATAGGTTTTACACTCTGCAGAGGTTGTACATCTTTACCCACAAGTAGGGTACCGCCACACGAACACCTTAGTGCCGGCGCGGATCCTATCAAAGCCATTACCCACCTTAGCTAACCCTACGAGCCACCACGGAAGCAACCAAGGGGTTATCTCACATAACCAGGGCATACCTCACACATATCGTACCCCTACTCCTTGGTCTCCCGCCGCTCACCCGCACTCCCGATGGCAAGTAGATTAACTAGTGGATTTATGCTAAGTCGTTGCCACATACAACGGTCGAGTGGTAGTACGATAACGGATCGGTGAGATGTCATGCAACCCGGTCCTTAACGACAAGATGGACATCTCCAAACATGCTCTACCACAAAGGTACGAGCTCACCCATACTCCTATCACACACGTCCATCCCGTCTACCTAAGTTCTTTACTCATTTTCTAAAATATCGCATTCCCATTTCAAAGCACTCACACCATTTTAAAGAAATCATTTTGGCCAAACAAGGTTCAATCATAGCAATCAAGGGTGACTATCCTACCGCTTTTTTTGCGGTAAAACAATATGCAATTTATAAAACGGGTATAGGGTTGTGTTTATAAACCGGGACCAAAGCATGCATCAAAGGATGAGATTGAACTTGCCGTCTTCAAAGTCCTCGAGGAGTTCTCGCTCGTGGTTCGGGATCTCGGGCTCCCGCTCGCAATACTCGGCTCCGAGCTTCGGCTCGTGGTACCCTCCTTCGTTTACTCCGTCGGCTATAGCGTACACACAAGCAAGCATGCAATCAATACAAGCACACAAAATTTTACCAGCTGAGCTCGAGGGAAAGTAAGATAGAATAGAGGAATAAATGTTATTTAGGGGGTTTGGACGATGGATCGGTAGAGGCATACCCGGGACGATGTAATCACACCCTCGAGCAAAGGCGACATGCTCAAAAAGTTCTACGGCCGCGCCGCCGCGAAGGATGGCGAGGCCAAGAAGGATGGGGGGTGACGGTGACGCCGGTGGCTTCCCCGCTGTGGAGAACGTCTTCCTCATCTTCGGGGGGCCAACCGTTAACATGTCAAGCCGCCAGCGCAAGCGGGAGCGGCACGAGGTTCTCGCCGCGGAGAAGGCGCCTCCCTCCTTCCTTGACTGGTCGGAGGACGCCATCACCTTCAGCCGCGAGGATCATCCGAACCGCATCCCCAACCCGGGCCAGTACCCGCTGGTGGTCGACCCGGTCATCGGGAACGCGCGGTTCTCGAAGGTCCTAATGGACGGAGGCAGCAGCCTCAACATCCTCTACGCGCACACACTGCGCCTGCTGGGGATCGGGTTGGACCAGCTGCGGCCCGGCACGACGCCGTTCCAAGGCGTCGCTCCGGCAAGCGCGTCCAGCCCCTTGGGCGGATCGACCTACCGTTTGGTTCGGCACGCCGGAAACTACCGAAGGAGACGCTCACCTTCGAGGTGGTGGGGTTCGGGGGCGCGTACCACGCCATACTTGGGCGGCCCCGCTACGCCAAGTTCATGGCCGTCCCCAACTACACCTACCTCAAGATGAAGATGCCAAGGCCGAATAGGAAGTGGTGCTCGTCGACTTCCTCCGCGCCAACGCCGACATCTTCGCGTGGAGCCCCTCGGACATGCCGGCATTCCGAGGGAGGTCGCCGAGCACTCCCTTGACATCCTACCTCACTCCCGCGCCGTGCAACAACGGCTTCGCCGCTTCGACGAGGAACGGCGGCGGGCGATCGAAGCGGAGCCGCGAAAGCTCCTCGAGGCCGGGTTCATCAAGGAAGTGTTCCACCCTACGTGGCTAGCCAATCCTGTACTAGTAAAGAAAAAGAACGGGAAATGGCGGATGTGTGTAGACTACACCAGTCTTAATAAAGCATGTCCAAAGGTTCCTTTTCCTTTACCACGTATCGATCAAATTGTTGATTCGACCGCCGGGTGTGAGCTACTTTGTTTCCTTGATGCCTATTCCGGTACCATCAAATCAAAATGAAGGAGTCCGACCAGCTCACGACTTCATTCATCACGCCGTTCGGGATGTACCGATACGTCACGATGTCGTTCGGACTCCGAAACGCGGGCGCAACATACCAAAGGTGCATGCAAGCACGTCTTCGGAGACCACATCGGGCGAACCATCGAGGCGTATGTCGACGACATAGTCGTGAAAACCGAGAAGGCGAACGACCCGGTTGGCGACCTCGGCATCGCGTTCGGCCGCCTACGGCCAACGGGGTAAAATTGAACCCCGAAAAATGTGTGTTTGGCGTGCCGCGAGGCATGCTTCTAGGATACATAGTCTCCCGGCCGAGGCATCGAGGCCAACCCCCGAAAAGGTTGCGGCCCTCGAGCGAATGGGTCCGATTCGGGACCTCAAAGGGGTGCAAAAGGTGCTGGGGTGGCTTGCCGCCTTGAGCCGCTTCGTCTCGCGGCTCGGCGAGAAAGGCTTGCCCCTCTACCGCCTCCTCAAGAAGCACGAGCGCTTTTCCCGGACCGCCGAGGCCCGGGATGCGCTCGACAAGCCGAAGGCGTCCCCGACCCATGCCCCAATCCTCACGCCACCGCATGACGGCGAACCCCTATACCTCTACGTGGCCGCGACTACTCGGGTGGTCGGCGCCGCCGTGATCGTGGTAGAGCGTATGGAGCGGGGTCACGCCCGCCGATTCAACGGCCGGTGTACTACATCAGCGAAGTCTTGTCCGACACCAAGACGTGCTACCCCCAAGTGCAAAAGTCGCTCTACGCGGTGGTCCTCGCGCGGCGCAAGCTTCGCCACTACTTCGAGGCCCACCCCCGTCATGGTGGTTTCCTCCTTTCGCTAGGAGAGATCATCCGGAATCCGGACGCGGCGGGCAGGATCGCCAAGTGGTCGGTGGAGTGAATGGGCGAGACGCTCGCCTACGCCCCGCGCAAGGCCATCAAGTCCCGCATCTTGGCGGATTTCGTCGCCGAATGGACGGACACGCGATTGCCGCCGCCGCAAATCCGGGCGAGGCCGGACTCGTATTGCGACGGCTCGGTAATGAAGACGAGGGGCGGGCGCGGGCCTGCTTTTCGTCTCACCCCTTGGGGAGCACATGCGGTACGCCGTACGCCTCCATTTCCCCGCGTCAAGCAACATGATCGAGTACGAGGCCCCGCTCTCGCGGCCTCAAGATCGCCATCGAGATAGGCATCAAACGCCTCGACGTGCGGGGGGATTCGCGACTTGTGATCGACCAAGTCATGAAGAACGCGAGCTGCCACGACGACAAGATGGAGGTATACTGCAAGGCCGTGCGGGCCCTCGAGGACAAGTTCTACGGCATCGAGCTTAATCACGTGCCCCGCCGGTACAACGAAGAGGCGGACGAGCTTGCCAAGATCGCATCGGGGCGGATCACCGTCCCCCCGAACGTCTTCGCTCGGGACATCGCTCAACCATCCGTCGCCCTCGAGCCGCCCCCTCGAACCACGTGGAACCCTCGGGGGCTCCCTCGAATCCAGCGGGCGCGGAGCCCATGGACGAGGACCCCTCGAACGAGGCGTACGTGCTTTCCCTCCTCGAGGGGCCGGCGCCGGCGAGGCCGAAGTCATGGATATCGAGCCGGCCCCCGCCGGCGGACTAGCGCGACAAGTACATCGCCTGGATGGACCGAGGGGAACTCCCCTCGACCGATCCGAGGCCGGGCGCATCGCGGGATGGCCAAATCCTTCGCCCTCGTCGACGACGAGCCGTACAAGCGCGCGCGCCTCCGCATCCTGCGGCCGATGCGTGCCCATCCCCGAGGGGCGCGAGCTCCTCCGAGACATACATGCGGGGATCCGCGGCCACCATGCCGCGCCTCACACCCTCGTAGGCAACGTGTTTCGCCGTGGCTTCTACCGGCCCACCGCGGTCATGGACGCCGCCGAGATCGTGCGCACCGCGAAGGGTGCCGCTCTATGCCCGAAAATCCAACCTTCCTGCGCACGTCCTGCAAACCATCCCCATTACATGGCCTTTCGCCGTGTGGGGGCTGGACATCGTCGGGCCCTTGCGAAAGGCGCCCGGGGGCTTCACCCACCTGTTGGTCGCGATTGACAAATTCTCCAAATGGGTGGAGGTGTGCCCCATCACGAACCTCAGGGCAAAGCAAGCGGTGACGTTCTTCACCGACATCGTCTATCGCTTTGGAGTACCAAACTCCATCATCACCGACAATGGGTCCCAGTTCACGGGCAGGAAATTCCTGGAGTTTTGCGATAATTTCCACATCCGTGTGGACCGGCGCCCGTGGCACACCCACGTACCAACGGCCAAGTAGAGCGTGACAACCGCATGATCCTACAAGGCCTCAAGCCCGAGAATTTTCGACCAGCTGAACAAGTCTGGTCGGAAATGGCTCCAGGAATTGCCTGCGGTCGTATGGAGCCTAAGGACCACCCCAGCGCAGCCACCGGTTCACCCCGTTCTTTCTAGTCCATGGCGCGGAGGCCGTCCTCCCCACGGACTTAGAGTATGGGTCACCCAGGGTGCAGGGCTATGACGAGGACACCAACCAGCGGGCCCGCGAGGACTCACTGGACTAGCTGGATGAAGCGTGCCTCGTGGCCCTGATGCACTCCGCAAGATACCAGCAGTCCCTAAGGCGTTATCAAGCTCGAAAAGTGCGCTGGCGGGACTTCAGCGAGGGGGATTTGGTCCTAAGGCTACGCCAAGACAACCGAGGACGCCACAAGCTATCACCTCCGTGGGAGGGACCCTACGTCGTGGTGAAGGTGCTCAAGCCCGGCACGTACAAGCTAGCCAATGAGGACGGTGAAGAACTCACCAACGCTTGGAACATCCGACAGCCTACGTCGCTTCTACCCTTAGCTAGGATTTCCAAGTCTTTTCTCGTTGTAAATCGCGAGCCCAACACCCCGTTCGCGGCTCAAATGTAAATAAGCAGCAATTCAATAAAAAGGGCAACTCGGCTTTCCCCGTAAAACCAAGTCACCCTCGGGGGCTACTACGGGGGGCATCCCCCCCCAAAAAATGGTCCCATTTTTTCGCAAAAAAACCCACGCGCGCTAAGTATGGCTCGACCTTGGCCTCGAGCAAAATTCGGACGGGGCGGAGACGGCCTAGTGGAAAGGACGCGCGAGTCAGAGATAACCTACGCCTCCATGAGGATACGGCCATTCTCTCTTGCCTCCGGCCCAGCAGGCTGCTCGCGAAAATCGAACTTCCCTAACTCGAATTTACTCAGGCAAAGGGAGAAACAAAACAACGCGATAAAATAACGAACACCGTTCACTTCCACAAGTGTTTGAAACAAAATGCTTGTTCATTTACACGGCCACGTGGCCCATACACTAACATACAAATAAAAAAGGGCCTGGCGCCCAGCAATCTTCAGGCCTGGGGAGCATCGGCGTCCGCGGCGTCCGGAAACAGGAACTCCTCGAAGGCCTCGGCGAGCGCATCGGCGGCATCAGTGGCTAGTGCGTCCACGCGCTCCATTGCCACTTCGTCCTCGACGCCCTCCGGGATGATGTAGCCTTCCGCCACGGCCTCGAAGTTGATCTCGTAGTGGGACTACACCACGCCGAGAGCCTTCGGACGCCAAGACGCAGCACGGTGAATACGCCCGTAAACGTGCCCGCCAAGGGCGCGCGGCGGCCGGCCAACGAGCTCCCGCCTTGCGCGTCGCCCTCCTCGACGGCTCGGTAGGTCTCGAGGGCCGCGGCACGCAACTCCACCGGCCCTCCGTTCGGAGGAGTTGTAGGAAGCCTGCAGCCGCCTCGGCCCGCCGGTTGCGTGCCCCGGCCGCGGTGCGCAAGCTCGAACGTCACCAACGAAACGGCGACCTACCTTCAACCTCGCTTCTTCTCCGCCTCGAGAGCGCGGCGCTCGGCCTCAACCGCCCGCCGCAGTCGACGACGGTTGCGCCTTGCTCCTTGAGGGACAGCTCTTGATCAGCATTCGCGATGCTGAGGGCTATCAGCTCCCCGTCGAGCCTCAAGACGTCGGCTTCCCGCTCCGCCAGCGACTTCTGCGCCGCCTCGCGAGCGCGCGCTCCCGCTGAGCGCCGACCGGGCATCGGCAAGAGCGGTCCGCTCCTCGCTAGAGTCGCCCCTCGACCCCCGGGCGGCAAGACGCGCTCTCGCCGGAGCCGGTCCTCCGCCATGGCAAGTGCGGCAACCTTGGCGTCAAGGGCGGCCTTCGCCCTCGTCGGCCTCCCCGGCCCTCTCGCTCAACCGCGCGCGCCCTCTCCCTCGCCGTGGCTCGCCGGGCCCGTGCCTCCCGGAGCCACGCGCGGAGCTCCCGGTTGTCGGACCGGCGGTGACCACCTCCGCCTCCCGCTGGTCGCCACGGTGCGCATCCTCTCCCGGATTCCCCCCCGCGCCGCCGGCGCCGCCTCATCCCGTCGATGAGGGCTGTGCAAATCCGCTCGAGGGCGGGGGGATGCGCCGTGGCTAGCCCTCGTGCTCCAAGAGCTAGTGGCGTAGGGCCTCCGCCCGGTACGACAGCCAGCCGTCTTGGGTCCCCAAGGCCTCCGCGAGCGCGACAAAGGCATCACGCCGCTCCTGGAGCCGGCGAAGCTCGGCACTCATCTGATCGAAGGCACCATACTTGTCGTGGGCGCGGTGCTCGAGCTCCTGCCACCAACGGACCAAGACCGCAAGCGTTGCACCGCGAGAAACAAGCACGAAAGCAACGAAATCGAAGGAAATCGGCAACGGCCGCCTCACCCGGAAGGCGCGCCACGCCGGCCGCCATGAATCCGCAGCACCTCGTTCAACGCCGGTTGAGCACGGTGCCGTGGTCACGGAGCTCCCCCCACGGCTCCTGCTCCCCCCGGGCGTCGGCGAAGGCGGGCGGACCGTCAACACGCCCCTCTCCCAAAGCGAGCGGCCGGCGCGGGAGGAAGAAGCCTCGACACCATGCCCTCGGCCCCCGGCCACCATGTGGCCGTCCCACCGCCTCACGAGCGCCCCCTCCTCCCGGGGCTCGGGGGGGCGGCATGGGGAAGTTCACCCACCGATCCCACCCGGCGGTGGGGCGTCGTCGTCCGGATCTCCACCGCCATCGCCGGGAGGCCGCCGGCGAGCGCGGGCCCCCGTCGCGCCCCCACCGCCGCATCCGACCGCGCCTCCGTGGCCGCGGGCTCCCCGCCGCGGCACCGCGCCGCCACCTCCGCCGCGTCTCGCCGGCCGTGGGCGCCGGGTGGCCCTCCGCGGCGTACGCCGCCGGCAATGCCTCTGCCCGCCCGGTGCCTCCGACCGTACCTCCGCCTCGATCCCGCCGCCGCCGTACCGGCCGTCGCCCGCCGCGTCCCCTCGACGGTCGGCGCCCGCCGCTCCTCGACGACCGTCGGCCGCGGCTCGGCGGGCGAGACCCCCGGCCGCGGCCTCGAGGCCTCGGCCCGCGCCTTGCGAGCTCTCGCTCGCCGTTACCGCCGTGCTCGCCCCCGCCCGCGGCGCCCTTGACGAAAGCCGCCGGGTGGGCACGGACGCATCCACTCTCAGCATCTTGGCCGGTGCGAGAGGAGGCACAGTTGGCACCACCCGGCGGAAATGGAAACAAATTGTCAAAATTCCTGCCCGAAGGGCACGCAACCCCTCGAGGGATAAGTCCTTACCTTGAGGAGGAGAAGGCACGCTTCCTCTTCCTTGAGGTCCCCCGCCGACGATGCGGGCGCGGCCGCGCGGCCGCCTCCATGCCTCCGGCCGCCTCCACCGCACACGGGCCCCGCCCGCGCGCGCGCGCCCCCGCGCGCGCGCGACACCTCCGGGTGCGCGCCGGGCGCCCGCGCGCGCGCGCGCCTCGTCGTCGGCCCCGCCGGGCGGCGGGCGCCTCCGCGCCCACCCCATGCGGTGCTACTCCGCCACCGGAGCCGGCTCCCGATGACGGGGGTGCGGGGCTCCCACCTATCGGGGAGGACCTTCCCCCTAGCCTCTTCCTCCTCCTCGTCCGATGACGAGTACTCCTCGGTCCCCGGCGAGGAGAGCCCCCGCTTGTTCGCGCGGTCGGTACTCCTCGCTCCCTCCGCTCGCGGCGCTCCCTATGCCGCGTCGCGCGCTCCCTCCCGCGAGCCACTCGCTCCCGCTCTCGTTGCCGCGCCTCGCGCGCGAGCGCGCGGGGAGCGGGGAGTGGGTGGCTCGGACTTCGCGGCACTCACGCTCACCAACTACGAGGCAAAACATGGGAATGCGTCAACAACTCGGAAAACCGGTGAAATTGGAAGCGAAATCCGAACTCCTCTCACCGGTGGGCCGGTGGGCGCATCTCAAGATCCCACGGGGCCCCGTCGTTGTAGCGCCCGGACTTGGGGTCGATGGCACGCCGCGCCCGGTAGCCGCGTACTCCCGCAAGAAGGGGCCCGGCAGCCGACCGCGATTTTGCCAACGCGACGAGGTCCGCGTCCTCGGTCATCTCGAAGATGCGGAGCGGCCTCTCCATCAAGGGGACGATCCGCCGGTGGTGGAGGTGGGCGAGAACAACTTCCGAGGTCGCCCGCGGCCTACCGGATCCCTCGGCGCGGCCGGGGCGAGTCCAACCGCGCCTGGTGCTGGGGCGGGGACACCCCGTGGTACCAGGAGGCGGGCCTCTCCCGAGCACCGTGCCGGTGTAGTGGGGGAGGCCGGCTCGTCGTTACGGAGATAGAACCACCCCCGCTCCCGTCCGCATTGTTGGTTGTCATCGTGCCGGGGATGTAGTCGTCCTTGTGCCGGCTCCGCACGGTGAGCGACATGCCGCCGGCACGCACCGCGCGGCGGGTCCTCGTCTCCGTCGTCGGCAGCGTGAACAACTCCGCGCGGAAGAGGTGAACCCAGAGATCCCAGTTCACCGGGATCCCTAAGAAGCCCTCGCAGACGCCAACGAACGTGGTCGCCTGCGAGATCGCGTTCGGCGCGAAGTTGTGGAGCTCCACGCCGTAGTGGTGGCAGAGGGCCCGCATGAAGCGGCTCGCCGGCGCCATGAAGCCGCGCTCATGGAAGCGAACGAAGCTGACCACGTAGCTGCTCGGAGGGTTGGGCGCTCGCTCCCTTTCCGATGGCACGATCCACGCGGCCAGCTGTCCGTCCTCGTTCGCCGCAAGTTGGCCACCGGTCACTAGGCCGGTTCAAGGCCGGCCGTGTCACCGTCGAACGCTCCCATGCCAATGGGTCGACGATGATGAGAGGTCGTTGGGGAGCCATGCGGGCGGACGAGGGAGCAAAGAACGAGGAACGAGAAGAGCTCCGAGAGCGAGAGGCATGATGGCGAGGACGACTCGGGGGCCGGAGCGCGAGGAGCAGAACGGCGAATGCTAAGGTGAAAACCGCCCTCCCCCCCCCCCATCGGATTTATAGACTACAGGCGTGTTCTCCGAAGCGTGCGCCCGCGGTGCATTAACTGCAGGTGGAATATTCTCTCGCTGACGAACGGGCCCCACCACGACCGCGGCGGCCACGCAACCGCACGAACGCCATCATCACAGCGCGGTAACCAGAGGGCCGTGGCAGGCGGTCACATCCGCCTGCCCGCTCCACCCACTACGCGCGCGGCCGCGGCGGCCGAAAAGGCGCGCCGCGGTGCGAGACTACGATCGCCGCGACCGCGAGCATTAAATGGCCCGGTCCCTTACTGAGTAAAGAAGACCCTCGAGCGGCCCGAGCCCCTGGCTCAAACAAATTCGACCCTCGAAGGGTGCAAACATCGACCGGTGGCCTCGAAGCCCGTTCAAAATAAATGGGCGTCGCAGGTGCCCTCGATTCACAAAAAACTACTGATCAGCAGCTCGGGAACTGGCACGGTCAGGGACCCTCAAGACCTGCAGATGCAAAGACGGGAACACCTAGCTGCTACCCCGCACGGCCCTACTGATCAGAGGTTCGAAGCCTGACCCTCGACGGGTTCGAACAGGCGCCCCAGATCACCAGAGTCAGGGACGACGAGGGCACGCGCATTCGAGCCTTTCCTCGAGCCCACCGGCTCGAGGGTGCCCCACATGTCGTGTTCGAGAGCCAGCGAGGGCAGCTAGCCGGGGGATCCCACCGAGGGAGAGCTTCCGCGCCCTCGGTCCCTAGCGAATGGGACCGAGCCCCACCTAGCAAACCCACACAAGCGCTTTAATGGACGTGTCTCCGGACCGCGCAGCCTACCCTTATCGAACGGGGCATGGGCGTCCACTCGAACCACCCACTAACAGCTCAACGAGGAATCCGCAATCCGTGACCCGATCGATGGGGGTTGCGGAAACCTCACCCTCCGTCCCGCGGAGGGACGGCGAAGGCGCGTTAAAAACAAGACGGAGAGCTCGCCACGATCGCCTTGAACGGGCCCGTGCTCGGGGGCTCGACGCACGCCTACACCTCCTCGTTTGTATCGGCCGCGGATAGTGCTAGTCGCGCGTGCGTCACCGAAGCCGGCTGAAACATCGCCGATGCCAGTTGAAATATGCACCACGCCCACCGACTCGCATTCCACGGTAAAACCCCCCGCAGAGCACCCACGCTCCCCGCAGGCTTCGGGCAAGACCCGCGGGTCCACTAACGTGGCCCCACGGAAAGCTTTAGCAACCGAGGAGGGAAGGATGTCCTATCGCAGGTTCCGGCATCCGCGGGTGCCCGGCCGCACGCCCGCATGCTCGGGGGCTACCGTCGGGGACGCCCCGAGGGTCCCCTAAAACAACCAGGGGAACCCCGCTTAAAACCTGCAAAAAACCAAAACAAAACACCTCTCACTTAAGCACACGCCCAAGGCACGGCCCACACCGTGGTGGCCCCCACGGCCCGCCGGGAGTGGCCCGGCCCAAGGGATCCCTCGAGTAGGCTCCGCCTCGCTCGAGGGTCTACGCCTCCCTCGAGCGGGCTCCGCCTCGCTCAAGGCATCACGCCCCCTCGAGCGGGCTCCGCCTCGCTCGAGGGTTCGTCTCCGCCCCGCTCGAGGCCCCCCTCGCACGCACGCCCGTTCCCGCACGCGGGCACGGGCATTTAATGCTCGACCCGGCGGACGGCGCCATCATGCGCCCGGGAATCATGCCCCCGCACCGTTGCGCCAACTCCCTAGGGGGGGACCCATCCCCGCCACCGTGGGGGACCGCGCAGGCATGGCCGGCCGCGGCTCCGTGACACCGCGCCGCCTACTCCCATACGGTTAACGCGCCGCGCCCTCGAAAGGGGGCCGGCCGCACCCTCGAATAGCTTTCTCGTGAACTGCGCAGGGCCAAATCATGACGGTAGGCCGGCGGGACGCCATCCCCGCCATCGTTGGTCCCGTGCGCCCGCCCCCGTGCTCGCAGCACCACGCCGTGCACCGTTACAACCACTCCGGCGCCGTTGGGCACGCGGGGACGGGACGCCGCCACGCCCGCCACCGTATCCCATACGGATCATCGTCAACGGCTTCCTCGAGCCCGCCTGAGGACGCCACGGTCAACCACTACGCCCCTACCCTCGAAGCCGCCACCGTTCGTGTACGGGACGGGCCATGGCGACGAGATCGTGGCAAGGACCGTCAAGACGGCCGCCAACTTCCCGGAGCCGCACGCCATACCCCCGCCTGTAGCTGAATAGTGCGGCATACCTGTAAACCGCCCCCTCCTTGGTCTATAAAAGGAAGGCGATCCCCCTCACCGCAGGGACATCGACACACGAACACTAGAAACTGCATCACACGCACCTTCCTCAATTCTCCCACAATATCGCCAACCGTTTCGCTTGGGACTTGGAGGCCACGCCTCCTCTTCCGCCTTGCTTGTAGCCGCCCCACTACAGGCACCCCGGTGCAAAGCAATATAGTGCCACGAGCACACCCCTGCTGGACGTACGGCCCCGGCCGGAACCGGGATAAACCAAGTGTCTCTAGTAGCTTAGCACCGACCATCGAGAGACAGACCTTGGCGCTTTCTACTAGTGAGTGTCGGGACTACTTTCCGCACCGACAGTATTTGTAGAAAAGGTAGAAGTAAAAGTCCTTTTAGATTCACACAGGGAAGCCAAATATATAGAAATTAAAAAATTAAATGCAAGATAGTGACAAAAATAAGGAAATTTATACATAATCTAAAGAGGACAAAAATAAAAAGCAAAGAACCTAAAAGCCTAAAAATGACCATCATGTTTTCTACAACTTTAGAAGTACCTTTTGATATCATAAATTCATAACAAAAAGTTCGTGACGTCATGCATGGTAGTATCTGAATAACACCATTATTCGTGATGCATGGATTATTAACCTCTTTTTTTCATGGAACCACAAAATGCAGAAAGACATTTGGAGTGATGAGGAAGACATGGTCTTGATACAAGCGCACAAGGAAGTGGGCAACAAATGGGCAGAGATAGCGAAGCGCCTACTTGGTAGAACAGAGAACTCCATAAAGAATCACTGGAATGCAACAAAGAGGAGGCAGTTTGCGCGAAGGCGTAGGCGTGTAGCCGTAGCAGCTCCAAGGGCCCCAGGTCATCAAGCACCCTTCTCCAGAACTACATCAAAGGCCTCAGCATCGGCCCAAGCAAGAACGTCTCCGCACCTCTTGTGGCTAAGCCTACATTGTTGCCACCACCTTCACCGCTGGCAACTGCTCCTAGAGCAAAGTCGTCGTTGGCAACGATCGACGAGATGCTAGAACGCAACCCGTCTGACATACTGGATCCCCAAGTGATGTTCAACGTGTACGAGTACAATTGCAACGAGACCCAGTCTTGTGAAGAACTCGTAGCTCCTATATGCTACGATGACTTCTCGGTGGTGGTTGCCATGTGTGGCAGCCTCCTGTTCGACGCGAAGGATGAGGACGCGTTCGAAGCAGTCTACGCGGTGGACGACGACATGGACATGAACTACATCTTCAACCACCTCGACCATGCGATCAAGGTTGATCCTGAGATCTCAGACATGGAGATGATGATGTGGGACGACGACGCCCTCGGGTGTGTCGTTGAGCCTGCTGGATCAGCTGAAATCGAAACTGTGTATGTGAAGGAGGAGATGGATCTGATGGAGACGATGGTGGCGGACACACAAGAGAAGTATGGTGAGGCGGAGAAGAACCAGTTGATAAGTGGTTGATTATATATGGCATTTATATGGATAATAACTGCATGCACGACCTTGAAACTGATCGATGTAACTACATACTACACACGAGCTGGTATAGAAACTGAAAGACCTTTTTTTACAAGAACTGCACGACCTTTTGGATATGCATGCATGCCCTTCCTGGAGGGGATCCCTTGCTAATATATCATGAGTAAATAAAGCTTCAATAAGTACTCTTGAAGCACTTGATTCGATGTTTGTTGTGTGTACATTGCAGTTGTTGTTAATTTATTATCGTAACACTGTGTGCTTAATTAATTGTAATACTAGGTGATACCCGTTGCTGCGGAAATTTCAGTAACTTTAAAGATACAATTTGAAAGTAGAAACTAAAGTGATTGATTTGCAACATTCTACTGCAAACAACACATTGCATACATGGATCCTATTAGCCACAGAAAATCGATAGAAGACATAAATTGATGATTTTAGTGGATAGTGATGTGGACACCTTGCATGTTGAGAGAAAACATGGTGGATGGTGACGTGGCGCGCTAAGGATTGAGAGAACTCCTTAGTGGGGAGCTCTTATATAGTTTTGTATGATGATTGCTTTGTTGGTGTTAGTACAAATGCTCTGTGATACCCGGTCCTGCGATTGTGATCTGAAAAACTAACTAGTCAGGACTCAGGACGTTTACATCTGGTCAGAGACTGGCATTGGCTGAAGACTTACGAGACGAGCAGGGATCACAGTTGAAATAAGCAGGGATGCAGCTAGCTCCCCTGCCCTGATGGACAAGTGGTCGCCGCAGAAACGCATTGCCGTGTGTACGAGCGGCCGCTGCGCTTATTTGCGACTTCGTGATTGGTTGCATGCGGCTGTGGCCCCATCGTGTATTCGGGTGCCCATTACATCTGGTCAAACGGATCTTTGTTTCAAGATTTTGATTCTTTTTTTTCCAAGAATTGACTCTTTTTTTGTTTTGGCTCGTTTGATGTTTCAATATTTTGATCTTGATTTCTTGTTTGAAGATTTTTTTAAGATTTGATTCAATTTTAGATTTTTGTTTTTAAGATTTGGTTAGTTCACCGGGGGAATCTGACCACATGCACTATGAGTTCCACAATTACATGCGACCAATTATAGAGCTAGAATAGGCTCTGCCACCGCTCATACACGCGGTATTTTCACTTTAATGGTCGTCGTGGTGTCCGACTTGCACGCCACACGTGTGTACTGCCCTGCGCGCGCTAGCTTGTCATCCCGCGGCCTAGACCCGGGGACGGGTTGGGATGGTTTGCTTGATTGAGGGCAAGCATCGGGCAGGCGAGTGAAGAAGGCAGGTGCGCTGAGCGTAGGATGGATGCATGGTTTTAGAAACATGTTATCTTCTATTACGTACAATGACCTCATTAAGAGATACATAAAAAGGTCCATAGTGTGGATGTAAGGTTATACCACACTGGTAGAGTGAGAGGCTTTGATACACCCCTTTAGTCCTGGTACAATTTTGGACCCGGGACTAAAGCCTTTTCGTCGACATGGCCCCAAATAGCCTTGTACACCCCCTACCCTTTAGTCCCAGTCGAGACTAAAAGCCACACTCCGAAGAGCTAGTAGCCTTAACTGTTGGCGTCAGTGTTTAGTCCCGGGTGGTGTTCCCACTCGAGACTAAAGGATACCCCTTTAATCTCTAGCGGGAACACCACCCGTGACTAGATGGCTTCCCTACCCGCGCCCACCACCGGTGGCTCCATATTTCTCTATCCCTTATCTCTTTTCCTCCTGTCAGATTCTTCCTCTCCTCTCATTCTTTCTTCCCTAACCTTATCTCCTCTCTGTTGGAAAATTAGCCATTTTAACGAGTAATTTAATCCAGAAAAATAAAAGTAGAAATTTAACATAGCCAAAGTTCATGACAAAATGTGACCTACCACAGTGTGCAAATATGTAGATAATAAACAAAACAGTAAGCAATAGTTGTACCCAGCGGCACTCATGCCGGCGCTAGTCAACATAGCGCTTGTCGGTGTAGTCGTCCCGCTCGGTGCAGTGCGGAAAGGAAGCAGTGCCGATCTTCTCCCTCCAGCAGCATTCCAGGAAGATGAACAGTAGCGAGTAGTCGTGCTGAAGGCACTCCCCAAAAACATTATCGTCGGTCTTCACCCGAGCAGATGAATTCCAACTCCGACGAACGTCCCGGAGGCTCCTACTCTCCCACGATCCTGTGCGTGCAAGCCATGGGACGGGAACGATCTGTTTGCAGCTAGTTGTGTTCAGTCCCTTGAAGGAGCACCGACTGGACTGGGCCTTATATAGGGATTCTCGGGTAAGCCAAAAGCCAGGAGGGGAAAGGGTGCCGGCGGCGCAAATGCCAGGAGTTGAAGTGCTTCAGCACTTGGCAACTCTTCGCATTAAAAAGGAAGTGGAAAACCTTTCCTATCCCGCACGCACGCACGCCCGCCCGCCTGCCTGTCCGGCTGGCACGGCATGGTACGCACGCCGCCCGCCTCGCCACGGCCCGGCCCGCCGGCGCGCGCGCGCGCGTGTGGCATCGTTCCATCCCCTTCTCAACTTCTCAATAGACATGGTATAATGTCTAGCATATAAGTTGAGTCCAGTGCCACGTCAATTGTCATGCCGGCATTATTTCTTTTAAACCAAAGAGATATTAGGATTATTAGTCATTAAATGGGCCAAGCCCAATAATAATCCAACAATCCCCACCTATCTCTGGAGTTTAAGTAAATAATCTCAAATATCACAACTTTTGATATACCAGAGTTTCAACGGAGACTTTGAAGTTGAACTTCCGTCTAGAACAATGAATCCACTCACTCACAACTGATCAATGGACTAAGCCTTGAATTGAGAGTTTTGCGTGAAGATGAGTTTTAACAAAGTTCATATCATGGTACAGGGCTGCTACAAACATTCCCTTTGTTTTGAAGCATATAAGTCACACTTCCTAAGCCTTTCATGAGTATCTAGAGATTTCCCACATCTCATAGACTGTGACTAGCAGTCGAACTCATATAGGTGTGTCCCTTTGAGGATGTTCTGTAGGACAACATCCCTACTTTAGTAAGCCACTCGGTCACATTAAGGACTCATCCAACCTGCCATACAGAATAGGAGAAACAATGCATCTCAAATGAGTTTGAGCTTGAATAAGGGGTTTCACCCTCAGCCAACCACTAGCTTGTTTCACCATCCTACTTCACGGGATCTCCGATCACATAGAATAGGTTACCACTATGGTGTGACTTCAAGTGGGTCTTAAGTCCAACTCCCTCGATGCACCTTATATCACATTGCGTGACAGACCCTTGGTAAATTGATTTGCTAGATTTTTGGACGTATTGACATAGTCCCATGCTATTACTCCGGAGTTTCTCAATTTTCTGACAGACTTCAACCGCCTTTTCACATGCCTTGTGGACTTCATGTTATCCTTGGAACTATTCATTTTGACTATCACTGTTTGATTGTCACAGTTCATGGAAATAGCCGGTATGGGTTTTTCAACCACTAGTAAGTCTATCAGGAGTTCACGAAGCCATTCAGCTTCAACTGTGGCAGTATCCAATGCTGTGAGTTCTGCTTCCATTGTTGACCTCATTAAGATGGTCTGCTTGCAAGACTTCCATGAAACAGCGCCACCTCCAAGTGAGAAAACATATCCACTTGTGGCATAAATCTCATCAGCATCAGAGATCCAGTTGGCATCACAATACCCTTCAAGTACCCTAGGGTACCCGGTATAGTGAATTCCATAACTCATGGTTCCTTTTACATAGCGTAATACTCTTTCAAGAGCTTGCCAATGATCCTCTCCTAGGTTTTAAACAAACTGACTCAATTTGCTCACAACATAGGAGATATCAGGCCTCGTTCCGCTAGCTAAATACATGAGTGAACCAATTATTTGAGAATATCTCAATTGATCTCGTGCAATTCTCCAGTTCTTTCTCAAAGACACGCTTGGGTCATAAGGGGTTGGAGCAGGTGAGCACTCGCTATAACCAAAGTGACTCAACACCTTTTCCACATAGTGGTTTTGCACAAGAGTAATCCCACCATTTCCTTCTTCTCTATGTAGCTTTATGTTAAGAATAACATCAGCCACACCTAAGTCTTTCATCTCAAAATTATTAGACAGAAAATCTTTTACTTCTTTGATCACATTCTCATTATTACCAAAGATTAGAATATCATCTACATATAAGCACAAAATCACACCTTCTCCACCACCAAACCGATAATATACACATTTATCAACTTCATTCACAACAAAGCCTACTGATGTTAGTGTTTTATCAAATTTCTCATGCCACTGTTTAGGTGCTTGGTTTAGGCCATACAGAGACTTTAATAACTTGCACATCTTTCCCTCTTGACCTTTTGCTATAAACCCATCTGGCTGATCCATATAGATCTCTTCCTCAAGCTCTCCATTTAAGAAAGCTGTCTTAACATCCATTTGATGGACGAAAAGACCATGTGAGGCAGCCAAGGATAGTAGCACTCAAATAGTCGTAAGACGGGCTACAGGTGAATAAGTATCAAAATAATATTCCCCTTCTTTCTGGGTATAGCCTTTTGCAACAAGCCTTGCTTTGTACTTCTCAATAGTACCATCAGGCCTGAGTTTCTTTTTAAACACCCATTTACATCCTACAGGTCCGCACCCATAAGGACGATCAACCACCTCCCAAGTACCATTTGATATTATGGAATCCATCTCACTTTGAACTGCTTCTTTCCATAAGTCCGCATCAGGAAAAGAATAAGCTTCTTCTATGGTTTTTGGAGTGTCATCCACAAGGTATATGATATAGTCATCGCCAAAGGATTTTGCAACCCTGTGCCTCTTACTATTTTGAGTGACTATACCATTGTCCTCCTCAGGAATATTCTCATGAGATTCATCAACAACAATATTTTCAGGTTCAGGTGTCTCAAGTGATATAGAATCATGACTAGAAGTGCTAGGTACATTTTTCATGGGAAATTCATCTTCAAAGAATGTAACATCTCTTGATTCCATGATTGTGCCTTCCACCATATCAGGCACTTTAGAATTAATAATTAAAAATCTATAGCCCACACTGTGAATGGCATAGCCGAGAAAGACACAATCAACGGTTTTGGGACCAAGCTTTCGCTTTTTGTTGATTGGCACATTCGCCAAACAGCCCCATGTCCGGTAGATATGAGAGATTTAATCTCCTTTTCTCCCATTCCTCGAATGGTGTGATTTCTTTGTTCTTCATGGGCACTCGGTTTAGAACGTGACATGCTGTCAATATTGCCTCACCCCACCATTCCTTAGATAGTCCCGTAGTGTCTAACATGGCGTTAACCAAATCTGTTAGAGTGCAGTTCTTTCTTTCGGCAACCCCATTGGACTGTGGGGAGTATGGCGGTGTTCTCTCATGAATTATACCGTGCTCCGCACAGAAATCAGAAAAATCATTTGAGAAGTACTCTCCCCCGCGATCGGACAATAACCTTTTAATTTTTCTCTCAAGTTGATTTTCTACCTCGGCCTGCTTATAGATTTTAAAGTAATGTAGTGCTTCATTTTTTGATTTTAACAAATATACGTAGCAAAATCTAGTGCAATCATCTATAAATGTCATGAAATATCTTTTTCCACCTTTAGTCAACTCACCATTCATCTCGCACAAATCGGAATGAATTAATTCTAGAGGTGCCAAGTTCCTCGCCGCAACAGCCTTGTGAGGCTTGCAAGGTTGTTTCGATTCAACACATACATGGCACTTAGAATTTTTGACTAAATTAAATTTCGGGAATAAATTTAAACCAACTAAGAGAGACATGCAACCAAAATTAATATGACATAACCGCGAATGCCAAACATTTGCCTCATCATGATTATTAACATGGTTCACATACTTAACATTGTTCTCACATAAAGACAAGCGGAACAAGCCTCCGCTCTCATATCCCTTCCCAATGAAAGTTCCAAACTTCGACAAGTCACATTTATTTGACTCAAAAACAAGTTCATAACTATCACGGAAAAGTAAAGAGCCACTAATCAAGTTTTTCCTTATTGAGGGGACATGCTGCACGTTCTTCAGCTGCACGGTCTTTCCCGAAGTAAGCTTCAGATCGACCGTACCAACACCACGTACAAAAGCATGTGCTCTGTTTCCCATCAACAAGAAGGCAGCCCGCCCGACCTGATAAGAAGAAAACAAGGATTTATCAGCACATACATGTATATTGGCTCTTGTATCAATCCACCAATCAAGTGAATTAAAAATTGAAAGAACTGTATAGAGTGGATAACCATACCCTGAGGTTCCTCCTTCAGCCTCAACCATGTTTACTGATTTCTTTGGCTTCCACTTCGCATCTGGGCAGTCTCTAGCAAAATGCTCAGTCTTGCCACAAGTGAAGCAGTTGCCTTTCTCCTTGTCCTTCTTCTTCTTCTAGAAAGAAGTAGTGTTCTTTGTTTCACATCTTGTTTTTTCTTCTTTTGTGGTTTAGGACGATTCTTTTGCACCACATGTGCACTAGAACCCCCCCCTCTGCAACTTTCTCTCCCTTGACACTTTTGCCCTTGCCTTATCTTCCACATCAAGAGTACCGATGAGTTGAGTAACATCAAACTCCCGTCTCTTGTGTTTTAGAGAGGTTGCAAATTCAGTCCAAGAAGGTGGCAATTTTGCAATCATGCATCCAGCCGCAAACTTGTCAGGGAGTTCACAACCATGCATCTCGAGATCTTTTACTAGCGCTTGTATCTCATGAGCTTGTTCTACTACCGAACGGTCATCGACCATCCGATAGTCATGAAACTGCTCCATGATATACAACTCAGAGCCAGCATCAGAAACTCCATAGCGTTGCTCAAGTGCATCCCACATTTCTTTACCAGACTGCAGAGGTACATATGCATCAACTATGGTGTCACCAAGCACGCTTAGTAGTCCTGCTCTGAACCTCACATCAGCATCAAGGAACGCATTATCCTCCTTAGGAGTATGCGGACCTACAGCTCTAGGTTCGACCACAAAAAAGCAGTGCATGGAAGTCATCCACAATATGCACCTCTGGCGCCATCTCTTGTAATTAGAGCCATCAAAAACATTAAGTTTCAACATGCTCACAAAGCCAGTACTCATAAAAGTCCTATATCATTTTTTGGATTGTTGGAAAATTAGCCATTTTAATGAGTAATTTAATCCAGAAAAATAAACGTAGAAATTTCATAGAGACAAAGTTCATGACAAAATGTGACCTACCACAGTGTGCAAATATGTAGATAATAAACAAAACACTAAACAATAGATTGTACCCAGTGGCACTCATGCCGGCGCTAGTCGACATAGCGCTTGTCGGTGTAGTCGTCCCGCTCGGTGCAGTGCAGAAAGGAAGCAGTGCCGATCTTCTCCCTCCAGCAGCGTTCCAGGAAGATGAACAATAGCGAGTAGTCATGCTGAAGGCACTCCCCAAAAATGTTATCGCCGGTCTTCACCCGAGAAGATGAACTCCAACTCCGACGAACGTCCCGGAGGCTCCTACTCTCCGACGATCCTGTGCGTGCAAGCCATGGGACGGAAACAATCTTTTTGCAGCTAGTTGTGTTCAGTCCCTCGAAGGATCACCAGATGGGGCCTTATATAGAGAATCTTGGGTAAGCCAAAAGCCAGGAGGGGAAAGGGCGTCGGCGGCGCAGATGCTAGGAGTTGAAGTGCTTCAGCATTTATGGCAACTCTTCGCATTAAAAAGGAAGTGGAAAACCTTTCCTATCCCGCACGCCCACCCGCCCGCACGTCTGACTGGCACGGCACGTCATGCCTGGCCCGGCTGCCGGCGGCGGCGGCGCGCGCGTGCGTGTGGCATCGTTCCATCCCCTTCTCAACTTCTCAATAGACATGGTATAATGTCTAGCATATAGGTTGAGTCCAGTGCCACGTCAATTGTCATGCCTGTATTATTTCTTTTAAACCAAAGAGATATAAGGATTATTAGTCATTAAATGGGCCAAGCCCAATAATAATCCAACACTCTTTTCTCATTCCAGATCGCCAGATGCGGCGCGGCGGCGTGTGCGGCCCGAGGCGCGGCGGGAGCAAGGGCGGCGCTTGCGACCCCGAGGCACGGCGGGCGAGTGAGGAGTGAGGTGGCCGGAGGTGCGGCGGGCTCGAGGCACGGCGGGCGGAGTGGGGCTCGCGACCTCAAGGTGCGGCGGCGCCCACGGCTCGGCAGCGGGGCGCTTCAGCGCCGACGACGCGGGAGCTCGACACTCCGGCGCGGGTGTTGACAGTGAATTTCCGTCAACCTAGAGTACTTGTTATACATTGGTTTCGATTATGATTTGCAACTAACCCGCCACTAGGCATACTAATGATGTAACAAGTTCACACTTGGATGTCAATTTTGGAGTTTGTTGTTTACGCAAGAAATTAACGTTAAAGAGGAGACTTTCGGGATAAGTTCACCAAGCACTTAAAGAGAAGATCATGAAGCCCGTCACAAGTCAAGACACGTGATGAACATGACTCCAAATGACCCGAGGACCGAAGCGTCAACGTGCAAGTCTTCAGGGACTCAACCAGAAAACAGCGAAGCTTGCATGGCAAGGATTCAAGCCTTAACCGTGAAGGAAACGACGTCAAAGGCCCACATGCAAGTGCACACAAATAAGGGATCACGCGAGAAGCAACCGGGGAGGAAATTGGGGCCGAACTAGGACAAAATGGGCCTGGGCCGGCCGGCCTGGGCCGACCGGCCCAGCCCACTATGGGCCCAGTTCGCGTCCCCCTTTTGCCCTAGGTGCTTGTCTATAAATTGTCTCTGCCTCCGCCGGACGCCACATCCATCCATCCACAGGAACTCGGCGAAACTTAGGAAAGAGCGACGACGGCTGCCGCGAGTCCTCGAAGTCGTCTAGGAGATGGCCTAGGCCTACCCTAGCCGCCATGGCCGCCTTGCACGGTTGAGCCATGGCGGAGTTCCGAAGCTAGTTGAGGTCATCAATGGTATGTACTCGGTGGAGATGATCTAAATGCATTTATTATGTGAGTAAAGTACTTCATGTCATCCGATCTTTTAGCGATTCGATTCCTCCCTCGATGATTTTGTTTTCTTCTTGGTTATGCTTCTTCCCCAATCTAGTCTATAGCTAGATTGCTTAGGGTGCTCTTGTAGCCGCGGTGGCTAGAGGTGCATACCGGACCGACCAAGTGATTTCAACTTGTTCTATCGAACTCGCCCTAGACTACCCGCATGAATAGGAATACGTTGTGACAGAATGGGGGTTCCGAAAGGCGGGCGTTTTCGGAATCGGACCGGAGGATAGTAGTTTAAATATGGCTCTGGATGAGATGCATGTTGCGCTTGCTCTTTTGGCTGGAACTACGACTAGAAGATGATAGGCATCGGTTTCCCTTGTTTGCTCTTTACCTTGTCTACGTTCATGGATGCGATCAACCTTATGCTATAATTCATACATCTTTAAGGTTTATCTTCTTATGCAATCAATGCTTCATGTTAGGCTAGATCAATAGGTTAGATGAAGAATCCTAGGAGTTTGCTTCCGATCCTTGGATTGACAAATCTAAGGGAGAAACCTCCTTGGTGAAAAAGGCACCAAGTTACCCGTAGGCTTGCGGTGAACTTGAGCACGGTTTTGAACCGTCTACAGCGGGCGCGGCTGGGCATAGGTGTGGCGCTCCGGGCTCGCTGGTGACCAAGGCCAGGCAAACTATTAGCGATTTGTATTATGTGAATTGTTACTTATTTTTTACTGGAATCCTTTGTGTGATGTGAATTAAATGGAACATGTGTTGTGAATCGCATCTTGTGAAAAATTGGTTGATGTATCTGGTGGTTATGTAAAGGGGAACATATCATGTGGAAACCAACCCATCCGTAATTTCCATAGTTTGCACTGAGGGGTTGGTTTCCACCTGATACGTTCCCTATGTAAAGACTTGTGCAAATTGATGTTTGTGGTGAAATTAAACTTGTTTTTGTGAAGTTGGAGCTAGAGTTGAGTGTACTGCAGCTGAAGCCACAAGCCAGCGGTGATGGAGCTGGAGCTGGGGCACAAACACCAGCTCGAGAGTTTTTTTTTGTTTTTTCGAAACTCCTTTACAACCCGAGACTAAAGACCCCTTTAGTCTCGGTTCGTTCACCCAGGACTAAAGGGGGGACTTTTGCCTCTCCTCATTAGTCCCGGTTGGACTAAAACCCCTCACCCTACCAATGATACTGTCAGTTTCTTTTTCTTCTTATGCCTCCTCTTGCGACGTGGTTTATGAGCGTCAGAAGTTGAACTCAGTTTGTTGTTATGATCTCCATGATGATTTGGCAATCTTCTATTCTTAAATGATTCCCCGCTTGTGCTGTTACATTTTTTGTGAAAAAGAGAGCTTATATATTAAGGGAGGTCAGAGTACAGGGTATGGAGGATACAATCCAGAACACCCCCGGAGGATACTCGCACATCACGCGAGTGCATGGCAAATTGAGCAAGTTCATGCGCTACCTTATTTTGCTCCCTCCTAACCTTGCTAAACCTCACTGAATTTAGGGTCGAGCTCTCTTTCAGGATGTCGCAGATGATAGGGGCCACCAATGAGCTATCCCGGACTTTTGCTTGGATCTTGTCAACAAGCTGGGAGCAGTCCGACTCCAAAATCACCTCATGATCTGGCCAACAACTGCCCAACACAATTCCTTCCAAGCAGGCCAGAGCCTCCGCTTCTTCGGCATCTCTGCAATGAGCAATACTACTCCAGAAAGCTCGGAGTGGTTGCCCCTCCTTATTTCTGACGATCACCCCGACGGCCGCACTACCAGAATCCTTCTTGAACGCACCATCGATGTTAATCTTGATAGCTCGTGCATCTGGGGGTACCCACCGAAGATCTCCACGACTCACCATGGTCCGGCGCTGTAGCTTCTCTGGGAAGAGCTTCTGCTTACCACGCTCATCGGCCCGATCACCCCGTAGCCGGATTTGGAACAGTGCCTCAACGTATCTCGTTAGGAAGAGCACTAAGCCTGAAATCGATATCCCTTCGCCGGCCTGAAGGACTCCATTCCTGACCATCCAGCAACGCCATATTAGCATAAGGAAGTTTTCAGCAGCAAGATCGCCGTACCTGGACAGGATCGCGAGCAGCCATTCCGGTCCCACATTCCTCAAGTGTATATCATCGGGCAGGACAAGGTGTTTGCGCAGTTCCTCACGCAGGGGTCTCGCATGTGGGCATGTTATGACGACATGGAAACAGTCCTCCTCTGGATGCCCACAGAGGATGCAGCTACTCTCTTGCTCCAAATGCCGGTGTTTCTTATTCAGGCGGGTTGGCAGACCATTCCTCACCACCTTCCACGCAAAAACTTTGACCTTGGAAGGGACGTTTGCACGCCATATGGACTTCCAGACAGAGCGCTCACCTTCCGGGGTGGCACTCGATCCCATAACTCCCACCTCATACTTCTCTCTCATGGCCAGTCCATAAGCGCTTCGTACCGAAAACAGGCCTGATTTTTCAAAATACCAAGAGACCCAATCTGTACCAATGTTAGGCGAGAGCTTGATCTTCAAAATTTCCTCCACATCGCACTGATAGAAATACTTCCTCACCTTGGCTTCGTCCCAAGTTTTAAGCCTCTGGTCAATTAAATGAGACACTCGCCTTAACCTACAGGATCTTGTGCTGCCTATTGGTTTCATGCTGAATGGCCTAGGCAACCAATTATCCCGCCACAATCTGATAGAGGCCCCATCGCCAACCCTCCACACCACTCCCTTCTTGAGCAATTCCAGCCCATACTCAATGGCCCTCCAGGTTTGGGATGCTTCACCCGCAACGACCGTGTCAAGAAGGTTACCTCTGGGATAATATTTAGCCCTCAACACTCTCGCGCAGAGGCTATCTGGGTACGTGATCAGACGCCATGCTTGTTTTGCTAGAAGAGCTTGATTGAACAGAATCAGGTCCTTAAAACCCATACCGCCCAATGCTTTTGGGAGCACCATTGTCTTCCAAGGGTTCCACTGAGTTTTCCTCCTCCCTTTCTCAGAACCCCACCAGTAGGCATGAATGGCTTTCATTAGGTCTTCGCACAGGCCATCAGTTAGCCTGAAAACACTCATGATGTAGTTCGGCAAGGATTGGGCAACCACTTTTATTAAAATTTCCTTGCCTGCAGCTGACAAATCCTTCTCCTTCCAGGCTGCCATTCTCTTTAGGAACCTCTGCTCCAGCGGTTGGAAAGTCCCTCTCTTCAAGTGACCCTTCGGGGTGGGGAGACCCAGATACTTTTCTTCAAAATCAACTCGTTCTAAGCCCAGAATCGCACGAACTTGATGAATCCGAGCATCATCTGCATCCTCCCGAACCAACATAGAGCACTTGCTCGGGCTTAATAATTGGCCCGTGCATCTTTCAAAGGTCGTGAGTACTTGTTTAATCTGTAGTGCTTGGTCTGTTGTTGCCCGGAAAAAGAGAAGGATGTCGTCTGCAAAGAGCAGATGGGATATGCTAGGGGCCCTGCGGCACACCTTGATACCCTCCAACCCGCCCAACTGTTCGGCATTCTTCAATAACACAGAAAGACCGTCAGCGATTAACAAGAAAATATAAGGCGACAGCGGATCACCTTGCCGTAGACCACGCGATGGGGAAAAGGGCTCCGAGGGAACCCCGTTGAAGCGAACAGTGTAGCGTACAAAGGAAACACATGTCATGACCCACTGCACCCACTTGCTATGAAAGCCCAGCTTCACCAACAGAGACTTTAGGAATCCCCAATCCACCCGATCATACGCCTTCGATAAATCCAGCTTGTACGCACAAAATTCCCCTCTATCACCTGTTCCTTTCTGTATGGCATGTATGCACTCAAAGGCAATAACAACATTATCAGTGATCAGACGCCCCGGTACAAAGGCACTTTGTTCTGGGGATATAATATCTCCTAGGAAAGGTCTAAGCCTATTTACCAGGCATTTCGATATAATCTTATAGATAACATTACACAAGCTGATAGGACGGAAATCTTTAAATTCAGCAGGACTGTTACCTTTTGGGATAAGAACAATAGCTGTGTCGTTGTACCCGGCGGCATGGCTCCATCTGCAAAGAAACTTCTCATGGCTTGAGTCACATCGTCACGTAGGGTCTCCCAGTGTCTTTGGTAGAATCTAGCGGGGAAACCATCCGGCCCTGGCGCCTTTAGGGGGCCGATCTGGAAGAGAGCATCCGAGATTTCCTTCTCTGTGAATTCCTTGCAAAGTTGTTCATTCATCTCCTGCGAGACCCTGGTCTCCGTAAGGTTTAACAGGGCCTCTGACTCCACCTCAGGATCAGCCTGAAACAAATTACGAAAGTAGTCTGAAGCCATTCGCATTAGCACCTTCTGGTCTTCCTGCCAGTGCCCATACCCATCTTTCAGTTTTTTTATTTTATTCTTTCGTGCACGCCACACTGCTTGCCTATGGAAATATCTCGTATTCTTATCACCCTCTTTCAGCCATGCTATACGGGATCGTTGTAGCCACATCATTTCTTCTCGGTACAGCAGTTCATCCATCCTGTCGGTAACCCTTCTATTTCATTTCTGTCCACTCCTGGCTCGCCCTTTAACTCTTCAAGCCTCGACCTCAGAGTCTCCAATTCAGTACTGACCGCCCCAAAGTTCTTCTTGCTCCAAGCCCGCAACGCATCTTGTACACGCTTGAGCGCGGTAGCCACTCCACCTAGTCCCTCCCGGTTCAGCGTTGTGCACCACGCCTCCTTAATTTCTTCAGCCAGCGAGTCCGGTCTTTCCCACATGATCTCGTAACGGAAAATCCTAGGCTTGTGGCACTCCCAATTCTCCTTCTGGATCACGAGCAGGAGCGGGCAATGATCCGAGCGCGACGAAACTAGATGGCAGAGTGAAGCCTCACCAAATAAGTCTCGCCAGCTTGTATCTGCCACAGCCCTATCGAGGCGAACCTTGACATTAGCCGCCCCACTCCTTCCATTGTCGTACGTGAAAGGCAGTCCTGTAAAACCCAAATCCACGAGATCACAGTCAGACAAAGCCTCGCGAAAATTAGCCATTTGCCTCTCCGGGCGTGCACACGCAGAGAAATGCTCAAAACCCCACAAGGTCTCATTAAAGTCCCCAATCACTACCCATGGGAGAGCCGAAACAGACCGGACGCGCCGTAAGGCATCCCACATGCGATGACGGAGTTCCGTTCTAGGCTCACCATAAACAAACGTAATTCGAAACCAAGGATCAGTGGGACTCAGGCGAGTCGAGACATCAATATAGCGAAAGTTCTTTTCCATTAGCTTAACTTCAATCGACTCATGCCAAAACAAAGCTAAACCTCCACTTCTACCATCACTGTCTACTGCAATGCAATGTTTTAAACCTAATCTCCATCTCAAATTCGCTACCCTACTTTCAGAATTATGAGTCTCACACAAAAAGAGCAAACTCGGGTTATTGGCTCGGACAAGAGCCAACAATTCGTGAACTGTCCGGGAGAGCCCGGTTCCCCGACAGTTCCAAGCCATCGCATTCATTTCTCCTGGTGGGGCTCGCCCTGAGCACCCACCAGGTTCCCCGTAGCATCGTACATCAAGTTACCATCAGCCGCATCCATCTGATCCCCGCACCCAGCATGACGCACCCCCACCACCCACCCAGGATCCTCCCCACCCAGCATCTCCTCCGGTTGGAAGGCCCTGAAGGACTGCGCGATCTTGACTGGGTTCAGAGCGGTCTTCCTCTTCTTCAACTTTGCAATGTCCCTATGCGCACCGGGGTTTCTCATGGGTGACTTGCGATCCTGCTGCCTCCCCCCCGACTTCGCCTTGGCCGCCCGCAGCCTCTCTTGGAATCCAGTCAGGTGCTCTTTTACATCCTCCTGCATGGCCCCCGAAGCGTCACTTGACCCATCATACGATTCGAGCCCAGATATTTTGTCCCGGGTTTCATGGCGCACGACACTTTCAGAAACAGCGCCCTGATCCATCATCGCCACCTGGCTCGGACGCTTGGCTGGGCCAGCTGCTTTCACCGGCGTCTGCATCGCCATCTTCCTCATGCCCCATACCAAACCATCCTCCATAGCAGCTTCCGCGTCAGCATTCGCCTGTGGTGACTCTCCGGCATAACGTTCCCCCCTCTTGCGCCGCCCACCATTTAGAGAGGAAGAGCCCGTAGCCGACGTGACTCGTTCTCTCTGCTCACCGCTAAAGTTGAGACCCCTACGGGCCGTCTGTGGAGGGGCCTGGAAAGACAGGAGTCTACCCGCCCCTCTTTTGAATGGGGAGGCACACAAACCTGTACCAAACTTCCCTCCCTCTTCGTACAGGTCTTCATCCGGGCATTCCCTCTCCCCATGGCCGATCCGTCCACTGCCAAAATGGAAGTATTGCACATTCTCATACTTCACAAAGAACTCCATTAGCCCATGGCCTCTCACCTTCATGCTCACGCTTTTCTTCAAAGGGTCACTGAGCGCAAACTCAACACGAACTCTTTAGAAATCTTTGACCGCCTCGCCCACTTCTAACACTCGCCCCACTTTCGCCCCCAACGCTGAGACAAAGGCAGCGGTCAGCATGGCGATAGGGATGTCGTATATACGAATCCACAGGGATATGGTTTCAATAGGGGTAGACGAGCATCTAGCGAGGCCATCATAGAGCACAACAATCACAACATCACCCCTGAAAGTCCACGGACCACCTCGCAGCACAAAGTTGAGGCAATTTTCCGTTTCGAACTCTAGCAGGTACCTATTGTCTCCAAGGGCACGCACAGATCCTTCACCCCAGACATTAAAGAGATCTACGAACAATGTCTTTGCTGGGAAGGTGCGGCTGGAATAGTACCTAGCCAAAGCAAACCAGCCCACTCTCATCCCTACTGCAGGATTCTCAACTTCAAACACGAACTCATCCTCATCCTCGGCCTCTGGGGCCTCCTCCGCAGCCCTCGGAAGGACAGCCAGAGTCCTGTCAGGATTCTCGTCAATGGTTCGGTCCTCTCCCAGGTCTCCATCCTCCCCGCCCGCTTCTTGCACCTTGCGCTGCTTCTGCTCCTCCAAGCCACCCTTCACCTTCACCTCCTCCTGAACTTTCTCCGCTGCCATAGCCGAGCTCGAAGCCATCACAGTTTTGAACACCCAAACGACCGGCAGAACACACTCCCCTCTCGACCGAATCACAGACCTTTGGCTTCGGGTGGGCAACCTCCTCACCGAAGATTCCTTATCACCCCACCGCAGGACCTAGATTGGAAGCAGGAGGGAGGCAGATACACCAGGAAACGGGGTATGTATGTGAAGGAGATCAGAAACCCTAAATTGTCCAACGTAGATAAAGGAGCCCCCCTGCATGCACATGCAGGCCTCTGCATGTTCAGGTTCCGGGAGGCCCAGGCCGCCCAAGCCCACATAGCCGCGCACCACCCACAGGCCTTGTCCACCACCACGCGGGTCATCCGGGCCCGGCCCACGAGGTTCGACCACGCAGCGTCCCAGGGGGGTTCGCCGCCTGGAACCCTAGCCGGGACCCTCGTCCACCCAACGACGACCCGGCAGCCGCCATTCTCACCGTAAACGACCGCCGATGCAAGATCGCCGTCAAAAACCCGCGACTCCGGCCAACCAGGACGCAAGCACGATAGCCTCCACCGATCTCTTCTGTCCTTCAACCAGTAAGGGTCTGAACGCCAGCAGAGGTGCATAACGCGACCACGACCAGCGTCCTTGGAACCTCCCATCGCAGAAGTTACCACAAACCATATTCCAGCCATCTTCTGCCCGCTGACTCCGTACAGAGTTTCCCACGCCTGGGATTCCTTCTCCGCCCGACCGAACCTGGTCGTCGGAGCCCTCAACAGGAGAGTCGCCGAAACCATGACGCCCATGGCGTCCTCCTCAATACGCATCGCACGCGACCTCGCACGACCGCCATCACCTCGCGTCACGCTCCACGGTGCACGCCACACGTCCACCATCCCTGCCAGGGGACGTCGGAGCGCCATCCCACAGCACCACGCCGCCGGCCAGTCAGTTTACGCCGTCGGGAAGCCTAGTCGCCCACTCGTCGCCAATCGCCCCTTCTGTCATTTCTGGGTGGTCACGGGGAGGGCCGAAAGCTACGGATTATCTCTTGACTCGCTTGTGCTGTTACAAGTATTCTATTGGAGCTTGATATGACACGTTTATCTGCAGATCTGGCTCTACTTGGTGCTAATGAGCGAGGTGGTGGCATAAGAACTCGAGCATCTCTCTGACGCTGCAAAACAAAATAGGGTTGGTTACATACAAGGAAAAACACATATTTCACGAATTTGATAAAAACTCAGAAGAATACTAAAACAGCCTCTTTCTTATAAAAGTACCTGGTTCTTTTCATCGCTTGAGATGCCAGATGCTGCCCGACCTGAAGCACTGGAAGCTTGTTCCCTGCAGAAGGTTTCCTGCGGTCTGCAGAAGGTTAGTACTAGTAATATTAGCACACCAAGTAAAAAAGAAATAAGAACACATTAGTTCAGAAGAGTTGTTGTTTGTGAATCATACTGCTTAGCACTTTTATCAGTCCCACTCATCAAGTCATCATCATCCTCTTCATCACTTGAACTTCCATATGATTCGCTCGGCCGTTAGGCCTAGATTTCCGCTGTTGGGCCACGTTTGTGAACATGGGCCTTTTGTTTTCTTATTGATTACTTATGAAAAATGTCTGTGTTGGCTCCCTTCAGCTGTCGTCACCGAACAAGTCCGGGTTTTCTCCCCCGCTGCTTTCATAAGACTGTCCACACTCGTTCTCCTTCATCTTCTTCTTCAAAACAGAATATTCTATCCTACTCATTCATATTCTCTCCTTAATATTCACTACTCCCGCACCCGTACGTATTCTTTCATATCTCTTCTTCATGGCCCACACAAAATTTTTTAATCCCCTCCCTCCACCCCCAACCACCCGCCTCCTCATCTCCGGCTCCCCACCGGCCCACCCCAGCTCTCTCTCTCCTCTCTACTCTCCCTTCGCCAAGATCTCCTATAAACTATAAAGTACAGCCAAGATCTAGTAATATGCCAATATCCATGGAACAGTGACAAGCGATCCAATGTGTACTGTCCCGGATATCCCGGCCCTGTCGCGCAAGTCCTTAACTATACCTGTCCATTTGGCACGAGCACGATGGGCCGGCACGAGCACGGTCCGAAAAAGCACGACACGAGCACGGCACGACACGATGTTGATAGTGCCAGTGCCAGGCACGACACGACGTAGTGCCAGTGCCTGGACCGCCATTGTGGCCCGCAGTGCCAGCCCGGCCGGACACGGTTAATTGGGCCGACCCGATAGAGACACAACCTCCTGGCTGTCGGATGGAGGACAGGGGCGTGGACGGCTCAGATCCTCTGCCCGTTGGGGACGGCCGTATATATCCACACCCCGCGGCGCGTCCACCCCCATCCCCGCAGCCCCCGGAACCCTAATCCATTCGACCCTCGCTCAGTCGCTCACTCGCTCAGATCTCGCCTACTCGCCGTCTCTGGTCTCTCCATCTCTCGCCGCCTCGCCGCCGACTTTCCCTCTTCCTCTCTCCCTCCAGCAGCCTCCTGACCCCCTGATGGCCGGCCCTGGCACGCGGCACGACCATGTACGCTCCTCTTCTTGATATCACAACCACTCGTGTGACATCTAGTCGTCTTTTGACTCTTTTCCCTGCCGTTCTCGACGTCGTCGACCTCGTCGCTGGCAGCTCTGGTGCTCCGGATCCGCGTAGGTACTCGTCGACGCTCGCTGCTGTCACACCCGATTTTACAAGGAAAACCGAATGCATCTCACATGTGCGTCAGGATCAATTTACACACACATGATAGACAAACGAGAGTAATACCATTGCCGTAATAAATCGTTCAAGAGTTAAACCAGTATGATATCCATTATTACATCCAGAGAGGTGGACTCGAAGGTCCGAACACAACGGTAACTAAGCGACGAGCAGCTCCATCTTTGACTTCCACAGGCATGATGACTGGGGGATCCGCATGCCCTAGAACTCCTCATAGTCACTCCAGTACTCGCCCTCGCCTCCGACGTTCTCCTCTGAATAGCGGTAAGCAAGGGTGAGCACACTTATGGTTGGTGCTCAGCAAGTGGGGGAAACAATGCAAGGCTATCAAGGATAGGCTATGGTTCACAGCGGTAAGCATTTTATAAGTTGGTCAAGTTTTATTAGCAAGCACCTAATTACTAGGTGTAAGTGTATACCAACCCACTTAACCTTAAAAGAAACCTCATGTGAGATGCATTCGGTTTTCCTTGTAAAATCGGGATAGTTACACAGAAAGTTATACATAATTCTTTGAGGTCAACAGAATCTGTCCTAACTGAAGAACATGCTGTTATTTTATTTTGAGTTATCCTCTTATGCATTGATTCAAGTACAATTATCTGAGATATGATTTTTCTAACGGTCAGATGGTAAACACCAGGTCCGGAGGAGGTCAAGACGTGCCGCCCGTGATCCGGCACATATCGCAAATCGGCAAAACCCGGCACCACCCCCACCGATCAACCAAGCAATGGACCCAAACATGCGGCGGTTTACGGCGGCGCGGATGCAACCGATTCGAGAATCTTACCAACACCGTGCGGCGGATGCAAGCTCAACGTAACCGCCACCACAGCCGATCCCTCCTCCACCCCCGCCACCAAGAGACAGGCACAAGGAGTTCATGAGCCACCATCCTCCTACGTTTTCCCACTCGTCTGATCCACTGGATGCTGACGACTGGCTGAAAACTATCACTAAGAAGTTGGAGATCGTGCAATGCACTGACAGGGAGATGGTCCTGTATGCTGCTGGAAGGCTTGTGGGGCAAGCCGCAGACTGGTGGGATGCGTACTCAACTGCTCATCCCAATAGGCAGAACATTACTTGGCAGGAGTTCCGTGACAACTTCCGTACTTACCACATTCCTTCAGGGGTTCTCAAGCTTAATCAGAGGGAGTTCTTGTCACTTAGGCAAGGCAATATGTCAGTGACTGAGTATCTGGACAAGTTCACTCACTTGTCACGCTATGCACCTGATGAAGTCAACACTGATCCGAAAAGGTAAGAAAGGTTCCTGGATGGCTTGATTGGTCCTTTAAACTATCAACTGCAGAGTCACATCTTCCCAGACTTTCAGACACTGGTGAACAAAGCTATTGGGCTGGAAAGCAAGAGAAAGGAGATGGGTGAACAGAAACGCAAGTTTCAGTCTCATGGACGATCTAGCGACAACACCCGTCCCCGTTATAGTTCTCGGCGAGCCACGACTCCATATCGTCCTGGTGGTCAAGGTGGGAGGTACCCACAAAACATGCGTGCACTGCGGCGCTCGTTTCGGCCACGGCGCTTCAATCCTCGGACACCCGCAGCTCCTACCCCTCGGCCGAGTCGTCCTAGCAATAACTGCGGGGCACCGTCGGAAACACTAATCCCGTACGCACTGGTGGATGCTTCAAGTGTGGAGAGCTGGGGCATTATGCTAACAATTGTCCCAAGAGGGTGATGCAGACTCCGTAGAGAGACAATGGAAACGGGATCGGGCAGCCATCTTCGCAGGCTCGTACTCCACGGACACCCAGCAAGAGAGGCCAGCAGAGTCATGTGCATGGCCGAGTTAATCATGTATCGGTGGAGCAAGCCCGGAATGACGCCGGCGTGGTATTGGGTACGTTTTTCGTCAACTCGTACACCTGCTACCGTATTATTTGATTCGAGAGCATCACATTCATTCATAACCGATCAATTTGTGGCAAAATATAACTTATCTATGAGCTCAATGAAGAACCCACGCGATAGTTAGCACTCCTGGGGGAGAAATGAAAACTGGTCATATATGCCCACAAGTAAAGATTAATATCATGGGGTAGACTTTCTTGCTAATCTGGTAGTTCTAAAATCATGGGGAATAGATGTCATTCTTGGTATGGATTGGTTAAGAAGTTGTGATGGAGTTATTCAGTGTCGGAAGAGGTCAGTACTGTTAACGGTCCTCAAGGGGAGAGAGTAGAATATGTGAGTGCACCCTCATCCAGCAAAGGAGTTATGAACTCTATTGAACGCAAGGCCTTGGAGGATATAAGGGTAGTGAATGAATTCCCTGATGTGTTTCCAGAGGATTTGCCAGGTATGCCACCTGATTGTGACATTGAATTTAGTATTGAACTTATACCCGTATCATCGCTCCCATATCTAAAAGACCGTATAGAATGGATGTTAAAGATCTAGTCGAATTAAAGAAACAAATCGAAGAACTACTTAGTAAAGGGTTTATCCGTCCTAGTTCATCACCATGGGGAGCCCCCACACTCTTCGTTGATAAAAAGGATGGATCTAGGAGGTTGTGTATAGACTATCGATCACTTAATGAGGTCACTATCAAGAATAAATACCCTTTACCTCGGATTGAGGATTTGTTTGATCAGATGAGAGGAGCTAAGGCCTTCTCTCAGATAGATCTTAGATCAGGTTATCACCAGTTAAAAATCCGTGTGGAGGATATACCAAAGACAGCATTCACATCTATGTACGGGTTGTATGAGTTCACTGTGATGTCCTTTGGTCTGACCAATGCACCAGCATACTTTATGTATTTGATGAACAAGGTATTCATGGAGTATCTGGATAAGTTCGTTGTGGTATTCATTGATGACATATTGGTATTCTCTCGGAGTGAGGAAGAACATGAAGAACATCTGAGGCTTGTGTTACAGAAGCTACGGGAACATCAGCTGTATGCAAGTTCAGCAAGTGTGCTTTCTGGTTGAAGGAGGTCTCTTTTCTCGGACACATCATCACAGATGGAGGAATTGCAGTTGATCCAAGCAAGGTTCGGGGTGTATTGAACTGGAGTCCGCCTAAGAATGTGCCGGAGATCAGAAGCTTCCTTGGACTTGCAGGATACTATCGGAGGTTCATTGAAGGATTTTCTAAGATAGTGAAGCCACTTACCAATCTGCTCGAGAAAGGAAGAGAATTCAAGTGGGATGAGAAGTGTCAGGTTAGCTTTGAGGAATTGAAGAAGAGGCTGACCACAGCACCTGTGTTGATCATGCCAGACATACACAAAGGGTTTGATGTATACTGTGATGCCTCTTGGCAAGGTTTGGGATGTGTGTTGATGCAAGAAGGAAAGGTAGTAGCTTATGCTTCAAGACAGTTAAGGAAACATGAGCAGAACTACCCTACTCATGATCTTGAGTTAGCTGCGGTTGTTCACGCATTGAAGATTTGGAGACATTACATGATTGGAAACAAGTGCAAGATCTTTACTGACCATAAGAGTCTAAAGTATATCTTTACTCAGAAGGATTTGAATTTGAGGCAGAGAAGGTGGTTGGAGTTAATCAAGGATTATGATTTGGATATTCAGTACCATCCAGGGAAGGCAAATGTTGTGGCAGATGCTTTGAGTCGGAAGGGACAGACTAGCATGCTGATAGGACACCTGTTACCTCAGGAGCTATGTTGGGAGATGGCACAACTTAACTTGGGGATGGTTGCTTCGAGTGAGACTTTGACACTAGAAATTGAGTCGACACTTGAGCAGGATATCAGGAAAGGACAGTTGACTGATGACAAGATTGTAGAATACAGGAAGTTGATTAAGTTAGGCAAAGTTCCGGAATTTAGAGAAGATGAGCAAGGAACAGTGTGGTTTAAGAACAGAATCTGTGTACCTGAGATCAAGGAGTTTAGAGAAGCTATATTGAAGGAAGCACATGATTCAGCTTACTCTATACACCCTGGGAGTACCAAGATGTATCAGGACTTGAAACAGAGATATTGGTGGTATGGGATGAAGAAAGATGTAGCAGCTCATGTAGCTTTGTGTGATGTGTGTCAAAGAGTGAAGGCTGAGTATCAAAGGCCAGCAGGATTGCTTCAGCCTCTGAAGGTACCTGATTGGAAATGGGAGGAAATCGGTATGGATTTCATAGTGGGATTACCTCGTACTCGTGATGGGTATGACTCTATTTGGGTTATTGTGGATAGATTAACTAAGGTAGCGCACTTTATCCCAGTAAAGACGACCTATACAGGAGTGAAGCTAGCTGAGTTGTATAATTCAAGGATAGTATGTTTGCATGGGGTACCGAAGAAGATAGTGTCAGATCGAGGCACACAGTTCACTTCACGGTTTTGGCAGAAGTTGCATGAATCGATGGATACAAAGTTAAACTTCAGTTCAGCATACCATCCTCAGACAGATGGGCAGACGGAGAGAACAAATCAGATACTCGAGGATATGTTGAGAGCTTGTGCGTTGAAGAACAGTGGCAGTTGGGATAAGAGTTTGCCTTATGCAGAGTTTGCTTATAACAACAGCTATCAGTCCAGCATCAAAATGGCACCTTTTGAGGCCCTGTATGGAAGGAAGTGTAGAACACCGTTGTTTTGGAACCAGACTGGTGAAAGACAACTCTTTGAACCAGACAGCATACGAGAAGCAGAAAAGCAAGTTGAAATCATAAGGTAGAATCTTAAAGCAAAGACACGGTCACGACAGAAGAGTTATCTCGATCCTCGGCGAAGAGAGGTGATTTTGGAAGTCGGTGATTATGCATACCTCAGAGTGTCACCTATTCGGGGATTACGAAGGTTTAATGTCAGAGGGAAGTTATCACCTCGATTTATCGGACCTTTCAAGATTTTGGAACGGAAAGGAGAAGTAGCATATCAGTTAGAGTTGCCAGCACAGTTGTCGGGAGTCCATGATGTGTTCCATGTATCACAGCTAAAGAAATGTACAAGTGAGGTTAAGATAGAACCGGTACAATTAGAGGATATTCAAATGGAGAATGACCTGACATACAAAGAATACCCTGTTAAGATCTTGGATGTATCAGAAAGAGTTACCAGGAGTAAGATCATCAGAATGTGTAAAGTACAGTGGAGTCATCATACTGAGGAAGAGGCAACATGGGAAAGAGAGGATGAACTTAAGGAAGACTTTCCTCAGCTGTTCTCTAAGTCTTCTGAATCTCGGGACGAGATTCTCTTTAAGGGGGTAGGATTTGTGACACCCTAAAAAAATTCCATCACTAAAATCACTTAGCAACTTAAACTAGTCTTAAGGATTTAAAGAATTTAAATTGCTATTTAAATTGAGCTCTAAAATATTAAATATAATTTAATAAACCTAGAGACAACAAGTGTTTGTGCATCATCAGTTGGCTTGCATGGTTTTTGGTTGCTTGTGTGGTTTCTAAGAAGTTTATAAAATTATTGAGAAAAAGTTTGAAAAGGTTTGATTTGAATTTGAAATGAAAAATGATTTGAAAATGAAGTTTGAAAAAGGAAAAGAAAAAAAAGAAAATATCGCCGGCTCCCTTTCAGCCCAGACGGCCCAAGCGGCCCATCAACCCTCCCCGCGCCGGCCCACCTCTCCTCTTTCCCTTTTCTTTTTTCCCCGCAGCGCTGACGACCGGGCCCCGCCTGTCAGCCTCTTCCCCTCCCCTTCCTTTCTTCTTCTTCACCTCGCTGCCCAGCCGATCCGGCACCGCCGCGCGATTCCTACCGCGCCCCGCCACTTCCCTTCCTTCCCTCCTTACCAAGCCAGCCAATTAAGGCAATTAACCTTCCCCGCGATCAATTGGAACCGTTACCCTTCCATAAGCACTGTGCCGTGATGGCCGCGGCCATCAATGGCAGGCGCCGCCGCTCGGGGTCCGCCCATCTCCCCTCGCCTTCCTTCTTCTGGCTCTATTTAAGCTCGCGCTCAAGCTCCTGCCCTTCCCTTTGCAACTGTAGCACACCAACGCACGTGTTCGAGCCCAATTCCACCGGCGCCGCCGCCTCTGCTTCCTCCCGCCGCCGTGCAAAACGTCGCCGTCGGTGAAGTGCATCGCCGCCTTGCCCTTTTCTTCCCCGTGCACGATCATGACCCTCACGTGATGCTTGTTGACCAGGGGAAGCCGCCACAGGAGACGAGCTGCGCCTGGAGCTTGGGTCCCCGCCTGCCGGAGCACCGCCTGAGCCGCCGCCGTCGTCGAACCCTGTCGCTGCCGCTTCCTCTTCGCCCGTGAGCTCGCCCGACGCTTCTTCACGTGGTGAGCAAGGTTTCCCCCGCCTGTTTTTCCCTTCCTTGCACGTTTAAGCCGCCCCGCGAGTTCGCCGGCGAGGCCGATCCGCCCCCTTCCGGCGCCGGCCGCCGTGGATGCCCGCGCCACCCCCCTTGACCCCCTAGGCTTGCTCGCGTGCTCCCCGGCCTACGCGTAGAGCCCACGCGCGCGCGAAATGGCGCCCGAGCAGCAAGATAGGGTGCGCCGGCGAGTTCCCGGCGAGGCGCCGCCGCGCCGCCCCTGTCTCCGGCGACGTCGCCGCCGCATCCCGCACGCACACGTCCAGGACCCTTGGATGTGTGATGGACGGTCTGGGGCGCGTACCCCTTCGCGTTTAAAGACCGGTCCACCGTGGGCTTGTGGATCGCGCCCACGGCTGGGTCCACGGCACCCTCAGCCGTTGGATCGAAGATCCATGGCTCAGCCGAGCCGATTTCCTTTAAGAGCCCCTGTGTTTTTACAGTTTCACAAGCCGGTCCTTCCACCTTTGAGAATTCTTACGGATAGGTCCTGATTTTTATGATTTAGCCCCTGGCCAGCCTAGATTCTTTATATAGAGGTCCTTTTTCATCCTTTTAGCATTTAGACCCCTCTGTTTTATTTTATAATTATGTTTTAGCCCTGATTTTATTTATAAAAAGCCCTGTAAACTTAGTTTTCTTGCAGATAGGTCCCTGTAAACTGTTTTAATCATATCTTTCTCATTTTAACTCCGTTTTTAGCGTTCTATATACCGAAATGATCGTCTCGACGAGTAGAATCTTTTAAACAGTAAATTTACCAGTTTTATTACTGTTTTGTGTACTGTTTTATTTATTGTTTGTTGTTCATGTTTGACTCGTAGATATCGTGCCTATTTCGTCTGAGCTCCCTGTTGGAGGTGATCAGGAAGAGCCTGTTTTCGAGGAGGATTTCACTCAGCTCGTAGAGGAAGGCAAGTGGCTTTCCCCCTCTGCATTATCTTTTTGAACCTATGTCACTGCATGCTAAACAATGTTTACTATTCCTGTTGCTATGCATAAACCTAATGGGCAAACACCTAGTTAAAGACTTGACTAGATACTTTACCACTAAACCTTGATCAACCCTGTTTAAACAAATGCTTGGGGTAGATAAATGCTTAGTTTGCTTTACATGAGTTGGTTATGCTTTGTTTATGTTATACATCTCAGTTTCGTTTATATAATGAGCTTTGTGCTTAAAACAAGATAACTTGATTTATAATCGGAACATGGAGAACCACCCAAGATAACAGTACAACCACAGTCCACATGGCTCTGGCTTAGCCAATTAATTAGGAGAGTGGGTTAGCTGATAGCTCTTTTCCGAGAGGGGCACAGGGGGCCGGAGTTGAAGGGGTATAGCCCGGTTCTTTTGGGGTAGCAGCCTTGGCTAAGGTGCTGACCATTAGGGAGGGTTATGGTCCGCTCCGCTGCTATAACTGTTGCGGGCTGTTGGTTTCTCTCTTCTTTCCTTTGTAAAGGCTTCGTAGTGGACCCCTAGCCACTCACCTTGGAAGTGTTTAAGGGTCTAGCTAACCCGGGCAAGATGGGGAACACGAACTGTGGGTAAAGTGTACAACCTCTGCAGAGTGTAAAACTGATCGATCAGCCGTGCTCACGGTCATGAGCGGCTTGGACCCTCACATGATTAATAAACTTGAAGTAATGCAAATCATGGGTTTGTGGTTTGGTTTGAGGTTTCTTTTAAGGTTAAGTGGGTTGGTATACACTTACACCTAGTAATTAGGTACTTGCTAATAAAACTTGACCAACTTATAAAATGCTTACCGCTGTGAACCATAACCTATCCTTGATAGCCTTGCATTGTTTCCCCCACTTGCTGAGCACCAACCATAAGTGTGCTCACCCTTGCTTACCGCTGTTCAGAGGAGAACGTCGGAGGCGAGGACGAGTACTGGAGTGACTATGAGGAGTTCTAGGGCATGCGGATCCCCCAGTCATCATGCCTGTGGAAGTCAAAGATGGAGCTGCTCATCGCTTAGTTACCGTTGTGTTCGGACCTTCGAGTCCACCTCTCTGGATGTAATAATGGATATCATACTGGTTTAACTCTTGAACGATTTATTACTGCAATGGTATTACTCTCGTTTGTCTATCATGTGTGTGTAAATTGATCCTGGCGCACATGTGAGATGCATTCGGTTTTCCTTGTAAAATCGGGTGTGACAGCTGCTCCCCTCTCTCTTTTCTCTGGTCTCCATTTTGTCATTCTCTAACTACTCTTTTCTCTAGATCCAGAGCCAATTCGAATCCGTTGAGGAACCAGAGGGTCGGATCTGTGATTCGTGTACATCGCCAGCGATCCTGGTGCTCCGGTTGCGAAGGTATGCTAAATCCTAATCCTAAGTTCCTAACCGCATCCTAAATTTGTGCTAATCCTTGTCTCCCCTGACCTCCTCTCTCTGTTGCTGTAGCCGTTGAGGGACCAGGACGCTGGCGAAGCACGATGGTCAGCTCTGACTCTGAAGACGAGGTCGACTTCAACGAAGAGAGGCGGATGTGCGGGATGGCCGGAGATGATGATGACGATGACATTCGAGATGACGCCCAGGCACTGTTGGGCAGTAGCATTGAGGCTCCCATCGATGTTGGCGACAGTGGTGATGAGGCCGCAGATGTGGAAGCTGGGGCTGGCTCCAAGCGCTCTCGTCCCTCTACCTCCCCTGTCTGGGAGGATTTCCAGAAGATCTACAAAACCATAAATGGTAAGAGGTTCAGGTATGGTGCTAAGTGCATCCATTGCAACAAACAATACTCTGGTCTCTCTAGTGGTGGCACTGGTCATCTCCGCCGGCATCGGAATAAATGTGACAAGAGGAAAGAAAAACTGGGCCATAAGGTTCGGACTCAAATTTCTTTTAATCCCAATGGTAGTATGCGTAATTGGGAGTACTGCCCTATGTTTGCTCGTACTGCACTTGTTAAGTTGATTGCTAGACTTGATGTGCCTATCAGTATGGGTGAATCTGATGCTTTTGAAGATTATATTAAAACTGCTCATAATCCCAAGTTTTCTGGTGTCTCTAGGCAAACCACAACTAGAGACATAGAGAAATATTTTTCTGATTCTAAGGCTAAGTTTGTTGAGACCTTGACTTCATCTGCTGTTAATTGTGTGTGTCTCACCTTTGATATTTGGTCTGGTAATGCCAAAGAGGACTATCTTAGTGTTGTTTCTCATTTCATTAATTCTGACGAGTCCCGCAGTGGACAAAACATTGTTGATCGTGTTGCATCTGTGCTTGATGATTTTGGTGTGTCCGAAAAGGTGTTTGCTGTTACTTTAGACAATGCATCATCTAATGCTTCAGCAATGCATCATCTTAGACCTTTACCGTCTAAATACCTTGGTTTTGATGTTCTTGTTGTGTCTTCTTTGTCATTTGATGAAGGTAATGAAGTTCATAGTATGTTCTTGCATCAGCGTTGTGCATGTCATATCATTAATCTCATTGTTAAGGAGGCCCTTACTGATCTTAAGCCTTTGATTGAAACATTTAGAACTGCAATATATTGGATGAACTCATCTAAATAGAGAATTGCTGCATACAAAAGTTATTGTCTTGCTACTAATTATGTTAGGCCTTGAAAGTTTCAGCTGGACATGGAGGTAAGATGGAATTCTACCTATCTAATGCTTAAGCATTTGTTTCCTCATAAGAGTACAATCACTACTTTTATCCATGGTCACTATCCTAGGACTGAAAATGGCCAGTTGCTTTTAAATGATAGGCATTGGGATGTTGCTGGAAAGTGCTAAAATTTCTTGATTTGTTTCATGATGCAACTGTTTCTTTGTCTGGTGTTTACTACCCTACATCTCTACTTATGATTCATTATCTAGTTAAGATTGCTAAACACCTTGAAGCTTATGCTAATGATGCTCACATCAGATCTGTGGTTCAACCTATGATTGATAAATATAACAAGTATTGGAGGGATATACCACTGCTTTATTCCTTTGCATTCATCTTGGACCCTAGAGCTAAAATAAAAGGTTTTACTAGAGCACTTTGGCACTTAGGTCATGCTACTAGTAGAGACTATTCTAATTGCTTGGTTACCACTAGAGCTCGTCTTACATATGTGTACAACAAGTATGAGCAGAAATATGGAGGTGTTAGGTTGAGGAGGCCTGATCCTCCTAACCCATCTGGTAAGAAAAGATCTGTTTGGGATGAAATTTATGATGATGGTGATGATGGGTATAATGTTGGTGGTAAGCAACCTCTAGCTCCTAATCTAAGCATGTCTAGAGATACATCTGCAACTGCATTGCTTTCAGTAGTAACTTCTTCAGCTAGTACTTCTGAACTTGTCTCCTACTTAGATTGTGACACTGTGAAACAGTTAAATGATGATTTTAACATACTTAACTGGTGGCATGAACACAAACTTACATATCCAGTTATATCCATCATGGATAAAGATATTTTAACTGTTCCTGCGTCTACCATATCTTCAGAATCTACTTTTAGCATGACTGGCATGATCATCGAGGAGTGGCAGAGGAGCCTGAGGCTTGAAATGGTGGAGATGCTGACTTGCATCAAGGATTGGGAAGCTGCAGCTGCAAGGAAGCAACAGTTGGTGGAGGACAAGGAACTTGAAGCAACATTTGAAGATCTTTACCTTGATTGATTATCATTTATGTAATGGGGCTGTAATATTTTAGTACTTGAACTTTGGACTTGTAGTTTTTAGGTTGAACTTGAACTATGAACTTTTGTTTTTTTAGCTTGGTTGTACTCTTTTTCCCTGCCTAGGGTTTCTCACAAGGGTGAGTTTTACCTAGATAGGTTTTTAATGAGGCGGCTATTGCACAAGCTCCCCTTTTGAATTATTGATTTGCTATCTTTCATTTGTGTTTGTGTTTTGTGTGTGTTTTTTTGTTATTTGTGACCACCTTGTGATTCTGAGCATAAGGATGTGTAATTTGTTAGATAGTGTCAGGGCCGGCACGGGCACCGGTGTGCCACCGTGCCAAAGGGCACGGCACGGCCCGCTTAACTCCCCATAGGGTAGTGCCAGTGCCTGGGGTTTGGCACGGTGGCACTAAGAGGCGCGGCACGGCGTGCCGCCGTGCCCAACCGTGCCTAGTCGTGCTAGTGTCGTGCCGTGCCGTGCGGCCGGTTTGGCCAGGTATATCCTCAGCCCGTGAATATCCCTTGCCTGTATAATGCTATCTGTGTTGTACGTGCGATAATGCTCGCAAGAGGGTGCATAATAAACCACACGAAAATGTAATAAAAAATAAAGAGCCATATTTTATATTTACTACTATAACATTTATGCGTATATACATAGATGCATGTACAATTCATCCCTGCAAGTAGATCGATCACACACACACGACGGTTCATATACGTCGTCGCACGGCCCCACGTACTGTGTGCAGCTAGGCAGACGATGCTGACCAGTAGTACTACACTACTGTTCCAGCGCGTTCATGCAGATCGAGTTGCTCGATCGATCGGCTTGGTTCAGACGCGCGTGCATGCATTATTACCTAGCTAAAGCTGGACAGCAGCTACAGGACGTATAGTACGTAACTGTACCACCACTGACTGATGATGCATATTATTTCATGCATGCACTGACTGCACCGAGCTAGATGGATCTCGATCGGTCAGGCGACAAGTGGGTACGAGAAAATCCTCTGCCCGCGCGACAAAATCGCCTTGGGGTCGTACTTGCGCTTGCGTGCGGCGAACCTGTCCCACCTGCCGGGCCCGAAGTGCCGCGCCGCCCACTCCGCCTGCGTCGCGTACGACGCCAGGTACTGCGTGCACGGGATCCCGGCGCCCTCGCAGAACCGCGCCACCTCCGCGTTCTGCGCCTCCATGCGCCCGAGGTCGCCGGCGCCCACCGCCGACCGCAGGATCGCAACCGTGTAGAACACCTCCTCGCCGCCGCCGCCGCCGCCGCCGCCGTCGGGGAACACCGCCGACATGGCGCCGTCCCACACGCGCCGGTTCATGGGGTAGACGAGGACGGGGCCCGTAGTGGCGCCCCCGCCGCCGCCGTCCCGGCGGCCGCGGAGGAGCACGCCGTGGAAGACGCCCGCGGCGAAGTCGAGGATGCGGGAGCGCGGGAGGAAGAGGTTGAGCCAGGGGTGCGGCACGTCCCAGAGGCCCGCGGCGCGGAGCTTGAGCTCGCCGGCGTGGACGCGGTCCAGGAACTCCACGTACGACACGTCCTGCACGAAAGCGAAGCCCCGCGCGTACCGCAGCTCCCGCAGCATCACCTCCAGCCCCTGCATGCCATTATATGTGTTCATGATACGCATGCAAAATTAATTACTACTAGATAATGGTGATTACTATTCGCGTGTTAAAATTAAAGATGGTGTGCGGTTTGGCTAGTGAAGAGACGACTTTTCAACTTGTGCTCTGTCGTGTCGTGGCCAAAGCATTGTACCCAGCTAGCAGGTATAGCTGCTAGCAAAACGTACTGATGATCTGAGTCGTTTGTTGATGGACAAGTGTCACGTTGTTGCGCGCGTAAAGATCCTGGCATGTGTCCGTACGTGCCGGGATCATGCGAGAGTACATGCATGTCAACTTGCATCATCAGCTCGTTGGTAGCTAGGCCACCGTGAGCCACGGGTGGGGTTGTGGTGCTCGACGGCTCGCACGGTCCCTTTCGTGGAAAAACATGGCCGTCCCCAACTGATCGACCGATCGATCTTGCAGCTATCTAGTCGCCCGCCACTCGCCAGTGCAAATGTAGCTGGTACGCCCAACACTGTAGCTACATCTGCAAAGAGATCGGTGTTCCAGTTCCAGCTATAGCTGCATGCTGACTGGCTAGCTTAGCTCTACAGCTTTTCTTGTTATATATGTGAATGCTAGCTGTATATAGATGTAGTATATGCAACAGTGAAGAGAGTGTACTAACATGTGGTGCAAGTATATCCCCTTGCTACATTTTGTAAATGATTGTTTATTTTGATGGAGCACAAGTCTTACAATAATTAACATGCATGATGATCATATCATTGGGTAGCTTTGGGTATTTTGTCTGGTTACCATATGACTTGTTTTGTCTACAAAAAAGTATTTCGCAAGCAACTATATTTTATTTTGAAGAGAATTATGGAAAACTAGGTGATTATTACTTTTGATTCCGCGACAAAAGTATGTAACCGCACCACATCAAACAGACAACCACTATATCTATGTCTCCGCTACACTTTTAACTTATGAAAGTCTAAAAAAAACTTTATTTTAGCTTATCTGTGGGTGTGTCCAATGTTATAAACTTTGAATTAGTATACTCTAGAAAAGAGTGCTTGGAAAGTTTGCGAAAGATATGCACCACAATGGACCGACAAAGCCAAGCCAAGTACGATGTTGACCGCTGCACGGCTTACTGTTCATGTTGGCCCCGCCAGCAACTTGGTGATGGCACCTTAATTTGGGCCCACATGCATGCATGGGTCACGGAGGGCCAAAAGGTTGCCACAATCCCAGAGCAGTAAACCCCCGGCACGTAGAAGTTAAAACAGGTCATTAATTATTATTACCTTGTCAACGTCGGCGGCGGACGTGTTGCCTGCGCCGCCGTAGTAGACGGCGCCCTCGAGGCAGTAGAGGACGCCGCCGGCCTCCTTGGCGAGCGCCGCGACGCGCGCCGCGTCGCCCTCCGAGAAGAAGGACGACGACGGCGGCTGCGAGCGCCAGCTCCCGATGAGGCCCTGGTAGTCGGTGAGCACGGAGCCCTCGACGTAGTCCATGATCCCCGCCACCGCGCCGCGCTCGGCGATGAGCCGCTCCTGGTCGCCCGTCAGCGCCGCCGCGCCGGTGTAGAGGAGCCGCACCCACCGCGCCCTCGCCGGCGCCGGCGCCAGCGGGATCCGCGCCCGCGTGATGATCCCGAACTGCCCCAGCCCGCCCAGCACCGCGTCGAAGAGGTCGGCGTGCTTCTCCTTGGAGCACGTCACCATCTCCCCGGTTCCTGCAGACGAAGAGGTTTTCGTTCGAATTCGTCTATGGTTAATATAATCTCCATGTACATGCTGTCTAGATCGTGACGTGACGTGCACGTGAGTAGCTAGCACACGATGACGATCGACGACGGCGATGTGCTTACCTGTGATCACGTCGAGCTCGAGGACGTTGGCGATCTGCGGGCCGTGGCGAAAGGCCTGGCCGCTGATTCCGGCGTTGGAGAGCGTACCCCCCACCGTGAGGCGGAGGTAGTCCGTCCACGAGCGCGGCGTCAGGCCGTGCGCGAGGGCGGCGTGGAGCACGTCCACCCACAGCTGCTCGCCGCCGGCGTCGACGTAGCGCCCGGCCACCGAGACGGCGATCCTCGCGGCGGCGGCGTCGGGCCCCGCCGCCGCCGCCAGCGACGCCATGTCGACGACGACGCCGCCGGGTGCCGCTGCCTGTCCGCGCGTCGAGTGGCCGCGCCCCCGCGCCGAGACCGGGAACGGGGCGGCGCTGGCGCTGGACGCCCGCAGCAGCGCGGCGATGTCGGCCGGGCTCGACGGGTAGAACACGGCGGCGGGGCGCGCCGCGGGCACGGACACGTTGGTGCCGAAGTCGGTAGACGCGAGCGCGGTCGCGGCGTCGTCCGTGCGGACCCGGCCGCCGGTGGCGTCGGCGAGGTCGCGGACCCGGTCGACGACGGTCGTCGTCGCCGGCGGCGGCGAGGCGAGCGTGGGAGGGAGCGTCGCCGCTGCCTTGAGGACGGCGCAGATGACGAGTGCGGCCGCCATGGTGATCATTGCTTCCGGCTCTCCTCGATCGATCTACGATGATCTCTTTCGAGAGCTCTAGCTAGCCTCCCCTTGCTCTGAGAAGTAGTGTAGGAAGTAGCTAGCGGTGGCTATAAATAGCCGGTGGCTGGAGTGCAGGGCTTGGTGTTAGGTATTGGTCGGCAGCTTAATCAGTTGTGCGAGAGCGAGATCGATGAGCCGCCAGCCGTGCATGATCGAGTGCATTAGCTGCGGTGGCGAAGACGACGACGACGACGACTTGCTTGGATTATCGGCGGAGCTGGGCTCTGAGTCTGAGCTTTAGTAGTTGAGATATGTATACAAAGACCAAAAGATATGGTGACGTACTAGGTCTAGACGACACGTACAGGAGGCAGGCAGACACCATGGGCATGGATCTCGTCTCGATCTAGCTAGGTTGAGGTGCGTGCATATGTGAACGCGCAAGAGCAGCGAGTCAAGAGAGAGATAATGGAGCCGGCCGGCATACGATGTCAGGAAGACTTTTCTCCGAAAAACGACAACATTGCTCTGAACCGTACGAGGAGACACGGATCCATGATCATGCAGAGAAGATCCCCATGCCTCAGCTCTCGTTGCATGATTGCGTGCTGCTCGATCGGCTCGCGGCCGGCTGCTGCTGCTGCTGCTGCTGCTGCTTTGCCATCCGAATCGCGCCGGACGACGTGCTTTTGCACCCTCTTTTAGGTTCGAGAGGACGATGCTGGATGGAACAAATAAAGGAAAACGTAGAAATGGGCAGGCAACGTCACGTAGCTAGCACAGAGCGGGGTCTGCTAGCTGGTGGTGATCTCGATTGGATGGAACTGTGACACTCATGGAAAGCTTTACAGGTCACCAAATTTGCTCTGTAGTAGCTAGCAGTTCTGGGTCGACAAAGCCCACCAACGCCCACGTTCTGTGCATTACCGCCATGCATTAGCAAAAACGGTGGGTGTGGTACGGTGCACACAAGAAATCAAGGACACAGTATTAAGCGTGTCAGCAGGCTATCATGTACGTATATATGGTTGCACTGCGTCGTCAGCCGTCACATGCATGCATGGGCTAGCTCGAACCAAATCTATCCGCCGTCCATTTTGCCTTTTTCGTTAAAACAAAGGCCATCGATGACATGCATGTGTACTACTATCCTCAGGCATGCACATGCAGCTGGCAACAAGCCGGGCATCGCCATTTATCTCTTGCATTATTAGCTAATTTTGTGTGAGGAAGGGTTTCTAGTATCTGTAATACAGTACCTTCATGCATGCATGCATGCATGCATTAGCTGCCCTTACTGGCATGCAAGCCAAAAGCTAGTAAAAAAATAGAGCTCTTGAATCCAAACGTACGTGCATGTCAGACGAAGTTTGAATGTTTGATAGTAGGGCTTAAACTGAGTGTGTGGAGTGTGGACAGCAGTGCATGCATGGGAACATAGTAGTACTACTATGTGTGTAAACACACACGTAGTAGTCGTAGAAATCACTCTGTGTACACTGTGGCGCAAGAAGCCAAAATAGTACTAACGAGTTGGGAGGCAGCTAGATCGGGCCGGACAATTAAGCAGCAGCGATCGATATATATATGCTGGGTACGCGGCGCGTCAAATCCACTGTTGCGCATTGACCCCAGCCGCTTCGCGAGAGGCGGCAAGACCAAGTGGATGGGGGTGGCGGTGGACACCCTGCACGCTCCGATATGATCCCGAGACGTACGTACACAGACGCACTGTGTCGACTGTGTTTGGGTCACCGGCGCCGCGCGCCGCCGCGCCGGCCGGCGGCCGTGTCGGCCCCGACCCTCCCGTCCTCGCCGCCTTTGTTTGCAAGCGAAGGCGCGAGATCGCTGCGCCAGATCCAGCGGTACACTGGCACACGTACGACGGTCGTCTCTGTCGTCGTCTAGCTAGCGATGGATGGATCGATAGAGGACTGCGCACCTACTACCCCCTCTTGGGCTCTTGGCCATCGTTGCTTGCTGTTGCTATCTCTATCTCCATCATTGCATGTCATGAGGAGGATTATTGTTAATCATCAACGAGCGAGCGAGTGGACGTCGATGGTTGGTAGTTGATGGCGAGTGCTGATTTATTTATTACGAGAAAAAAAATGCTGGCTGATTGGTACCAGGTCGGCTCGTTGCAAGTCAGGGCGGAAGATGCTACTACATCTTGCCGCACGCCGGCACGCGAAACACAGAAACCCCGATTAACGAGCTGGGAGAGCCAGCCCGAAAGTTGGACTGCATGAGGGGGTCCATGACTACTTGACAGGGTTCCCCGAACCGGTGGAAACCGGACCGGTTCGGCCGGTTCCCGGTCCGGCCCGGTGAAAAATGGTCGGGAACCGGTCCCTAACCGGACCTAGAAAACCAGACCAAACCGATGGATCCGGTTTACCGACCGGTTTTCCGGTCGATATTTTTAGGGGCTGCAAACCGGACCGGGTCCGGTTTGGGGAACCCTGCTACTTGATCGTCATTTCTAAGAGCGCTAGCTATACATGCAATCTCTTGCGCACAATTTTAGAAAGAAAATTCTGGTGCATTGGACAGTTTTTGGTTGCTGTAGCTCTCACCTTCACGTGATCAATCGATCTCTCTCCTGGTTTTCGGAAAACGGCATGCATCATGGGCTATCGGGCGGCAGGCGGCGTGTCAAAATTCGCGTACGTGCCGCCGTTTCGCGAGCCACACTCCGCGCCGGCAGCACGACACTAAAGGACGTGACGCCGTCATATAATACCACGGCGTCACGAGTCATGGCGCCGTGCTATTATACACCGGCGCCATGACTCTTGGTGCCATGCCGATCAGAAACGTATGCGGCCGCAACGGGTGAGATTGCTTTTCTGGTCTCTTTGGCGCAGCCACCGACGAACTTCTCCAACTGTCTATCTGATCCGTACGTTATTACGTGCAGATCCATATCGAGTTGATACTGTGCAGGATCCGGAAGAAAGCTGCTCTGCATGCAGCTCGGTGTCGCTGCTGCAAACGAAATGTTTGCTCGGCCGGCCCCGTTCATGATCTCTCGTGAGATCTTCAGTACGAGATCCCGATCGATCCCTGATCGTCGAAAGTGGACGACCACGCATTCTATCCGTAATATCTTTGCATGTGTGGTTGCGAGCATCACTCGTCATCAGATAAAAGGATGGTGAGTGATGACATGCAAGCAACAATTTTTACATGCATGGTAAATGCATGTTCTCTGGATTTGAGTGGATCTATGTACGGAGTATTATGTTGTAGGCGCGCACACCTTGGCTTCGTCCTTGGTGCAATTAAGAAAGGCGAAAGCATGACATCTATCATGGGCGACAGATTTGACCTCTTGTCGCTACCTAAACCACAGGCACACATGCTTTCCAGAAGCACGGCCAAGAGGTCGAAAATAATAAAAGTCCCATAATAAAAAGAGACGACCTACGTACTCCCTCCGTCGTTTTTGTTGGTCGTCAAAAAACTGTGATTCTCCTTACAGGCATACTTTTCTAGCGACCATCAAGGACGGAGGGAGTAGCAAGTAGTACTCCACTCGCCTGAAATATCAGGGATGGGCCTTCCGAAAAAACCTGCGAAAAACAGTTTTAGCTCCAAGTTATCCAAAAAATGCGTTTTCACACTCTAGATTGTATGGTAGGAAAATGTTTGGCGAAACGATTCGCTTTTAAAAGTGGATGGATGAGCTCAAAGTTCCATTTGCCTTTGCATATATATGAAATGATTATACATATGAGTTTTATATATGTCAGCCATTTAAAAGATTTGTCATTTGTATGCAATTAAAAAGTTTAATGCCAGTGATAAATTGATTTTAACTACTTTCCTTCACCATCATTGCAATGATAAATTGAAGGTCAGTATGTTGTTCTCTAGCTGTATATAATGAATGGCGGTGCATGTTCTGTTCATTCGATCACGCTCTCTTGGTTTTGGTACGGTCATCATATATAATTCAGCACGTGTGACATATTATGAATTATTTGATAAATCAAATTAGTTGTCCATGGGAGGGCAAATACGTACCATTATTTTTTATTGTCTTAGTTTTTATTTGTTCACTACTAGAGAATCGTCTATTAATTTGGGACCTCAAAGTTCATTAGTACCGGGTATTTGCACTTGATATTAATGTGTACATTAGTATTGAGTGGGGAGTGAGGGTCCCGACGCGCCCCTTGACCCACATTAGTATCGGGTAGAAGCTAAAGCTAGACCCGGTACTAATGTGGCACATTAGTACTGGGTCGTGTCTAACCCCGATACTACTATGATCATTAGTAACGGACCTACACACAACCCAATATTGAAGTGAGTACATTAATTAGTACTCTCACCGTCTCAAAAAAACAATATCGTTTTAGGGAGGGAAGGGGCCTGGAAGGGTGACGTCGTCGCTAGAGAGAGAGAGTAATGCGGGAGGAGAGAGCCGAAAAGAGGGAGAGGGAGACTGACACGTGAGGCCAACCACAAACAGTTATGATAGAGGAAATGAGGATAATATAAAGGAGTGATGTGTGCAAGAGAAATAAATATAAAAGAAAGACCTGCGATGACCGGATGAGAATATTTATTTTTAAAAGAGAAAATAGAGGACGACGAGTGCTAACTGCTAATAGTCTAAAGCTAGGATCTTGATCTTGTCGTGCAACGTGAATCGAACATGTTGGAGCCTGCAGGCAGGCAGAGCGATCGGGGGTCGTTGGCTGCTACCTCCTGCACGGTCGCTTTCGCGTGGAAAAAACGTGTGGATATAGCTATTGGCACGCGCGGTCAGGCTACGGCTATCTATCATTAGCTTGCAAGATCTTCCTCACATGCATCCTGCACGCACTGTCCTATGACTGTGAGAACAAATTCTGGTGCTCCAGCCACTATTCTGAGAGATGAAGATATATAGCCAGACACATATAGAACAGCTACCCAGCTAGCTCGTCAGCTCAGTACTCCACACATATACACACAGTATGAGAATCGTCGGTACTTATTTTCTGCACTTTACTTTTGCTAGCTTAGTTAATTCATACTCCATCAACCCGTCCTAAATTCCTATTCGTCTTTTGGATTTTCTAGATGCATAATGATGTTCACTATGTATGTAGACATAATACTTACCCATATGCGTAACAAAATCTTTAAAAAAATTAAAAAAAGTAATTTGTGATAGAAGGATTACTACACGTCCATAAATCTACAAATATATAACACTCAGGAACAAATTAGTTAATTCAAATCAGCATTACCCGACCCTGCATGCATGCAGTCATCCAGAGACGACGGAAGAATCTCTGGCTGAGTATTTTGACGACCACGACGCGGTATATATCCATCAACACCATGACCTCGCGTCGCGTCAAATAATCTTACGTGTGCACAAGAATCTGGAGATACACCGCGTGTCTTGTCCGGCATGACAGTCTGCACACAACGCGCGCTTTGCATGAGGCGCGAAAAACACAAAAAAAACCAGCTGCATGCGTGCATTTCCTCGTCGTCGAAAGATATAGGGGTGCTTGGTTCGCAACCACGGGCAGCCTTGCCACATGCGCCACAGCCACACCTAGTGTGGCTCGCCATGCACATCTGTGGCGGCCAAAATCACCGCCACAGGCTACACTCGCCACACCACAAAACGACGAGCTGCAGGAGGAAAACAACGAGAGCACAGACTTGTGGCAGCCACTATAAAAAGTTGAAGCAAACAAATGCCTAGTATCTGTGGCTTGCCGAACTTGAAGCAGGTGAAGTGCGGCGGGAACCAAGCAGCCCCATAATTCTCTGCTCTAAAAAAAACTAGCCATACACCAGCAAGTCAATGCCTATATCGCCAGTATGATTAGACCATCCACACTCGTTCTCCTTCATCTTCTTCTTCAAAATGGAATATTTCATCCTTATCATCGATATTCTCTCCTTCATATTACATTCTTCTGCACCCATCTTGCTTTAAATCTCTCCTTCATCCCAACAACCAGCGAATGGGACCCACATGCAGATTTTAACACCCCCGCCGCCCTCTCCCCCTCCCATTCATTCTCTCTCCTCCCTCCCCTTCCTCGCTCCCTCCGCTGGCTCTCTTTCCCTCATGGCGCGGTGGAGGGGAAATCCCTACCAGCAGAGTGGAGATCCGGCCAAGGCGTCCTCCCTCCCGACCTCCTGCTCCTACGTCGGGCCTGCCTGCCCCCACGGTCTCGAGCTCCACACGGATCGAGCAGGCTGGCGAGCTCCGCGAGGCGCAATAGGAGGCCGACGAGCTCGTCGCGGGGTGCCCTCCTTTCCAAGGTCGCGGTGGTGCGTGGAGGCCGGAGAAGGACGCGCGAGGCGGGCTGCTCCTGCTCTCCTTCTCCGGTCAGCGCGGCCCTGTCCTTCCTCCCTACCCGCCGGCGTTGGAGAGGAGGACGGGGCGCGCATCTCCCTCTTCGACGGCGAAGGAGCAGGACGCAGCAGAGCTCACCCCAGTGGTCGCGAAGGAGCAGGGCGTGTGGAGGAGCTCACGGCGGCGGGACGCCTCCGCTTGCGTTGGCGCGGCGTCCGCGGGAAAAGCAGCGGGCGGCGCGGCGGCCTCTCTATCGACACATCCATCGGTGCTCGAGGGCGGCGCGGCGGCCTCTCCGTCTTCGTGCGGAGGTCAAGCGGCGCCCTTGCTAGTCGGTTGACGCGGTGAGTGTCGGGGACAGCCACAAGGGTCCCCTCATAACTGGGGAAAACCCATTTTCGCGAAATAATAAAAACGCAAGACGAACTCATCAATGACAAACCACAACCACGGCCCGAGTAATGCCAACGGCCCAACAAGCCGCCGGCCCCAGCGCCCCCTCGGGCGAAACTCCGCCTTGCTCGAGGGCTGGACGCCACCTCGGGCGAAACTCCGCCTCGCTCGAGGGCTACGCGCACCCTCGTGTGGGACTCCGCCTCGCTCGACGCTCGTGTGGGTCCGCCACCTCCGGCCCATGACGCCGCGCCTGCTCCTCCGACCAGAGCATTAAATGCTCTGGCATGTCGCGGACGCCCGGATCAAGAGCGAATCCTCACCACGCCGGCCCTCTAACACCGCCTGGGAATCCTGCCCAAGCGTTGTTCCGCCAACCTCTGGCCCTGTGCGGCCATCCCCACCACTGTACGACGTTGTGCGGTAAGGCCAGTGTCAACTCTGTGACACTGTGCCACCCGCCCCCGTACGGCCGGCGCGCCGCGCCCTCGAAAGAGGACGGCGGAACCCTCGAAAAGGGTACGAACACCTGCCCCACGCCCATGTGGGACAACGCCGTGACATCAGACCAGTGGAGCGCGTCTCCCCCGTCACCTCTGGCTCTTTTCGGCCATCCCCGCCGCTGTGCAACCATCCCAGGTCCTGTGCGGCCATCCCCGGCGTCGCGGGAACCCGGGGCGACAAGATGTTGCCACGCCCCCCGGCTGTGCACCTCACGGCCTTCCGTCAACCACACCCTCGAGTCAGCGTACGGATGACGACCAAACGGGAAGTTCCCACACAACCACCCTCGAAGCCGCTCCTGGGCGGGAACAGGACAAGACATGACGCCTGACGAGAGCAAGATTCGCCAGGACCGCCATCAACTCCACGGCGTTGTACGCCATACCACCACACGTAATTAGAACATCACGACACAGTTGTAAACCGCCTCCCCTTGGCCTATAAAAAAAAGGGGCGGTCCCCTAGCCGGGGGACAAATAGCTGCACGCTTGCACACTTCCGCCCACATTCACGATATTGGCACTTTGCCTCAATCAAACCTCAGGAACCTGGAGGCTCCTCCTCCTCTCCCGCCCTGCTTGTAGCGCCCCTCTGCAAGCACCACGGTGCAACGCAATACAATGCCTCGAGCACACCCCTGCTGGACGTACGACCCCGCCCGGAACCAGGATAAACCTTGTGTCACCTAGTTGCTTAGCACTGGCCATCGAGAGACAGATCTCAGTGCTCGTACTAGTTAGTGTCGGGACTACTTTCCGCACCGACAGTTGGCGCGCCAGTAGGGGATCGCGCTGAAGATCAGCTTTCCACCAGCCATCTCGATGGTGATCCGCACCGAGTACAGGTCCCAGAGGTACTCCATGGGCAGCTCCGACCCCTTCCCGACCGGATTCGAAATCCGGTTCGCGAGCCTGAATTTCCAGGCCACAGGGAACGGCTACCTCATGCGTATCACCAACCGCGACGAGCTCCACCCGTGGCGGTCGACCGGGCCGGGACCGGTTCCCGCCACGCCTGCTGCTGACGCTCTGGCACCCACACCAGCGGATGCTGCGAGCCTGTCAGCACCTCGATGCCGGTGGTGTTCTAGTCAGCGCTCGCGCTAGGCGCGAATGGAACAACGTCGGGCCACGCGCAATGCGGCGCAACGCGACGCACCCGCCGGGGCCGGGGGCGACGGCCACACCCGCAGGGGAGCACGAGGCTCCCGAGCCACGGTTCCCCCACGTGATGCGCAACGCCGCAGCCGCCTACGCTTCATCCGCCAGCACCGACGTGGCGGCGTATGAGGACCTCCCTGGCCACCACCTGCTGGCGGTCCGAAACCTCATCGCCACCACCAACAACGAGTCGTACCACGGCTCCGCTAGCGAGCTACCCCCCGCAACCTCCCACGGGTATGCGGAGTGGGACTTCTCTGGTGTACCAGACCCGGTGATGTTCCAGCGGTTCCTTGACGCCGCGGACTACTGGTTCGACTACTCCGACACCTCCAGCGCCGGTAGTTATGACCCCGCACGCCATCAGTGACGTGGTCGACGGCGCAAGCGCGGCGGGACCCAGGGGCGAGTGCGCCCGGAACCGGGGCCGAGCGCGCCCCCACCTCGCCGACGGGTGGCACCGACATCAACGCGGAAATGGCTCAAGCGCGCGAGCTCAAGGCGAAGCTCGTCGAGGAGTACCGCGCGGTACGACTATTGTGCGCCACCATCGCTGGGGAAGCCTACGCGCGCGACGAACGCGCGCGTGAGCTAGGAAAACAGGCGCGCGAGCGCATCAACACTGACTTCAACGTCGACGATCCGAACACGCCATCACACGCGAGCCAGAAGCTAATTGCAGCCGCGACGCTGCTCCGGGCCATGCCCGCACCTTCAACGCCCGAGGCACAAAACCTGCACCGCGAGGCGCAGGCGCTCATCGAGCAGGCGGCCGTGCAACAGGCCGAAAGCTCGGCGTCCCGCATGCGCCAGCCCGGGCGCCGCGCGGGGCGACGGCGGTGCTCAGGGCCAAGAGGTATCCGTCCACACAGACGGCGCGGCGGGGCAACCAGCCAACCAGGGCCGAACGCTGGTCAGAGAGCGGATCCTTGACACACGCGGACAGGCTCAGGATGGCGACGCCTGCAACATCATCAACACCCGCCGTGTAGGCAACACAAAGGCGTGGGTGGCGACGGGATACCACCCTCGCCGGGCAGGCGCTACGACAGCCGCGAGGACCGTTCACTGACGCCGGAACCCCCAGGGACCGCGTGTTCAACCGGGAAATTCGCACGACGAGCTTTCCTGAGCGCTTCCGCCAACCCACCTCGATCGACAAATACACGGGGGAGACGGACCATCGAGTGTGGCTCAACGACTCCCACCTAGCGTGCCAGCTGGGCGGCGCTACCACCGACGAGGTCATCATCCGCAACTTGCCGCTGCACCTCGCGGATTCGGCTCGGACGTGGCTCGAGCACCTGCCACCCAGTCAGAACCACAACTGGGACGACCTAGTTCGCACCTTCGTGGGGAACTTCCAAGGCACATACGTGCGCCCCGGGAACTCATGGGACCTGCGGGCGTGCACCCAGAAGCCCTGCGAGTCTCTCTGGGACTTCATACAACGCTTCTCCAAGCGCTGCACCAAGCTGCTGAGCGTAGCCTAGTCCGAGATCGTGCATGCCTTCCTCGAGGGCACGACTTGCCGGGATCTCGTGCGCGAGCTTGGGCGAATCCCACCGGTCAACTCCAACGAGCTGTTCGATATCGCCACCAGTTTCGCTTCCGGCGAGGAGGCGGCGGGGGCCATCTTCGACGGCAAAAAGGGAAAGCGCATTGACGATGCGCCCACGGAGGGCAGCAAGTCCAAGGAGCCCCAGCAGAAGCACAAGCGAGGCAAGAAGGGCAAGAAGCCTCGCCGCGAGGCACGCAACGACGACGGGAACGAGGCCCTCGCAGTTGATCCGGCCCGATGTAACACCCCAGGTGTTTAAATACCATTAGTTAGTGCTAATGACACTCCTAATTAAGTCAACACACTTTTGTGATCAAAGCTTGGTCAAACTCTAACTGAAACCTTAGTCATACCCCTTGTCAGTCCTTGTCATTCTGGAACTTTTGCCGCGTTCTCCAAATTTCACCTAAACACTTCAAATTCTACCAATATAAAAGTTGTCCAGTTTTTTGAGGAACACAACTTTCATGTTGGATGGCATTTCAAATTTTGAGCGGAAAAGGGTGAAAAACTTGGTCAACTGCAGTTTTCACTGTTCATCAGAACTCTGCAGAACCTCAACTTTGCTTGGCGTTCCTGCTCAAACCGTCGAGAAAAACATAGGATAGCCTTTGCAAATGTTGTAGAGGGATGTCTCATCTACAACTTTTGTATCTATCGTTTTTGTTGCACAGTTCAACTTTTTGGAGAAACACGCAGTCAAAGTCGTGTTGACTGGCTGAAAAACAGCACGGCCGCGCTCTACGGCGCCGCCGCCGCAGCGCCGGTGAGCTACCACGGCGTCCGCGCCGCGTGCCGCGCGCTCCGTCACCTCGGCGTGTGTGCCGGCTCGCTTCCCTCCGCCTCGAGGCGCGAGTCGTCGGCCCCTTCGCGTCGGCCACCTCGGAACGCGCGTCGTCGCCTTGGAACGCGAGTCGCACCATACGGCCGCCGTGTAGCGTCCGGCGATCCGTCGCCCGACCCCCTGCCGAGCGTGCCTACCGAGGCCGGCGCCGTGCTGGGAAGTTAAGGCGGCGCGTCCCTTCGTCGTGGGGGCAGGGAGCCGGCCGGCTATTTAGGCCAACGCAGCCTGCTGCCATGCGCAGGCCGACGCCGCGACCGCCCTCGGTGTCCAAACAGCGAGCTTCAATAATTCGACCCTACCACCACCGGCCAAGCGTCCTATCATCTCCACACGACACCACACCACCTCCCCGTGCCGTGGACGCCACCACTGGCGCCTCCCCTCCACCGGAACAGGAGCTCCAATGGAGGGTACCGCTGGCCACTGCCGCAGGCCGCCGCCGGGCGCCTTACCGCCCCATCTCTGGCCACAAATCGAGCCCCGGTGAGCCCCTCTTCCTTCCCCACTCCTTCCCAGGCCGAACCCGCCACCGGAGCCGCCCAATTTCGGCCGGAACCGCCGCCTCCATGGCCAAGGGACTACATTGCTTCTCTTTCGTTATTTCCAGGGTGTTTTTCGTGAACCAGGGACCTATTCGCGAGAGAAACAGGAATTCCAGGGACCTGCTGGTAAAACCTAGTCTTAAATAGTAAATGGGTTTTGCTGAAACTTTTAAAATTTGTAGGAAATCGTAGAAAAATAAGAAAAATGCAAACCCATTTTTTTGGATTCATCGTGAAAAATCCTACAACTTTTGTTATTCTTTCCTGAGTTGTTTCCTAATATTTTTGGCACGAAAAATAGAAATGTGAAAACACTAGATATGCTATATCTCAAAATACATAAGTTCTCTGTATGTAAATGTCGTATATGTTGTGTTTCATGCCATGCCTAGCTCCTGTACCAAAAATTGCACAAAGTTATGTTGTAAATATTTATATAAAAATTGTTTTCTATTTCTGCAAAATCTGACCAAATGATTTTTGTAGCTAAAAATAATTAAGTTTTTGTGCCCAACTTTTGCATGCTATCTTGTTATGCCAAAATGCACCTCTGGTGAATTAATCACAATTTTATATTTACCAGAAATATTTATTCTTGAAATATGCTTGTTTTTCTTTGTAAATGCATAACTCAAGATCCATAATAGTTATAGGTGTATATGTTGCATTCATAGCTTAGGTTTGGACCATATATCATGTGTGAGATAGTTTGAATCATTTTCATGTGTATTTATTTTTGTATGCATTTCTCATGTTTGGGTGACTAGCTTTTGTTATTTTCGGTATAGTTAAATTCATTTCTTTTCTTTTCTAAGAGTGCATGTGTGTGCAGTGGATTGTATAGGGTTGGAAATGCTTCATAACACATCCCACTGAATTTTATTAAATTATTTTATGAATAAAAGCTATGGAAGCCTATTAAAGCTTAATCTTAAATTAAATAAGAAAATCATCAACTACACATATGAAGACCCTATGTGTGTAATGTAAATCATTTTAAAATGATCAATATCAACCCATTGCTGTTTGTGAAAGTCAAATTATTTTATTTACATAAAATATGTACACAGTCGCTTTAAGTAAATAAATAATAAAGCATTGTGAGAAATTACTTTAATAAAAAGTTTATGCCAAGATGTGTTTGTCAAAATGATTTTGGCCAACCATACTCTTCATGGTTGTCACACGTTGTTTGTAAATAATTAAATTAAAAATCGTCAATTAAATCTTGCATTTGCATCCTCGTGTAGATCTCCCGAGCGGTAGCTGTACACGTGTGCCGGAAGGAGGAGACGGAGGAGCTGACGGAGACGTGCACCACGTCGTTGTAGAGCAAGACCTGGACCAAAGTCCAGAAGGGCCCAAGGCCAACCTTGCCATCGAAGGCAAGCCCCGGATCATTAACCCTGTTTCTAAAATTTATGCAATTATCGTTGCTATGATTGCGCATTTACGTTTCAGGAGTTGAATGAAATCCTAGATGCATGATCCCTAGGTACCTATGTTCTTTTACTAGTATGCTAGGTCGATAGCTGCTATGCTATAGGACCCGATAGAAGTCGAGCGATGTTCGTCACTCGCGAGAATAGGTTCTTATGTTCGAATCATAAGATCTTTATAAGTGGATTGCTCATGTGGTAAGAGCATGGGATTTGGGCTCCGGTCCAGTGGCTTTCGTAGGCTAAGCGTTTGAACGTACTAAACACTTGCCGGGAATGGGACCGGTAAGCCTAATACCCGATTGGCGCGGCAAGGGAACCTTTCCCTACTATACCTGGGGCACAGAGATGTCCCCCTGCTTGCAACAGTGTGGTACCTGCGTGAGTCTGGACGTTCGTGTGTGGGCGAGCCAGTAAGCCTTGTACCAAGGAATGTAGGTTCCGCTCCCGAGCTGAAGATCGACGAGAACCGCCTGGTTGGTGTATACCCCGTTTCATTTTTGCTGGACCTTCTTGGGGTATGCATTCGTTCGTGTGTTTAGGTCTACCTTGCAAGGTCTGAATCAATCGATTGTCGGCCTCTCACCGTTATCCGAGACTGCTTAATCAACTGGCCATGATATCCCGTAAAGATGGAATTTGGTGAATATTATTGTATGAATTAATTGCTTGTACAATTCTTGATTGAATTGAAATATTGTTGGCACATTTAGAAATGGTAATCAACTAGAACTTGTGCTAAAATATTGAAAGTAAGGACCTACTCTTTGTTGCTTTTCAGCAAAAGAACACTACCGACCAAAAAGCCTCTCATGTCTAGAGTTTGATGATGTAGTTATCACCCGACGGTTAAGTCTTGCTGAGTATTAGCATACTCAACCTTGCTTTAAAACTGTTGTTGCAGGTATTGCTGACCGGGTGGATGACGACCAGTGATGACATCACGGATGGCCTCCTGTGATGTTTACCGTTGCGCTAGATTATTTTATTTCCGCTGTTTAAAACTCTGAATCTTTACCTTCACGTCATAAACAAAGTTTTGTAATAATTAAACCCCCTTCGGGGCAGATTTGTGTTAATCAGTGTAGTGTACTCTGGACTCGCCTTCACGTGAGTTTTAATGCATATTGTCGATCCTTTATCGATATCCAAGTGATTTACCGGGCGTTAACCCGACAACTAACGACAGGATAATACCTTACTATTGCTTAATGACCAAAGTGGATGGTTTAGGCGATAGTACGGTATTTTCCTGGGTGGGTTGTCACACCCGAAAGGGCCCTCGAGCGGCCCCTCGAGGCCCCGGCGTGTTCGACGACATGCTGAAGAAGTCGTGTCCCTACCACAAGACTCCGGTCAACCACACTCTCGAGCAATGCGACATGCTCAAGAAGTATTATAGCCGCGCCGCCGCGAAGGATGGCGAGGCTAAGAAGGACGGCGGCGACGGGGACGTCAGCGGCTTTCCGGCGGTGGAAAATGTCTTCCTCATCTTCGGAGAACCGACCGTGGACATGTCCAGCAGCCAGCGCAAGCGGGAGCGGTATGAAGTCCTCGCTGCGGAGAAGGCTCCTCCCTCCTTCCTCGACTGGTCGGAGGACGCCATCATTTTCAGCTGCGAGAATCACCCGAACCGCATTCCCAACCTAGGCCAATACCAGCTGGTTGTCGATCCTGTCATCGGCAACTCGCGGTTCTCCAAGGTGCTGATGGACGGAGGCAGCAGCCTCAACATCCTCTACACGCACACCCTGCGTTTGATGGGGATTGGGTTGGACCAGCTGCGGCCCAGCACGACGACGTTCCATGGTGTCGCGCCAGGCAAGCCCCCTCGGGCAGATCGACCTGCCTGTTTGGTTCGGAATGCTAGAAGTTTTCTGCAAGGAAATGCTCACCTTCGAGGTGGTGGGGTTCAGGGGCGCGTACCATGCAATCATCGGGCGGTCGTGCTACGCCAAGTTCACGGCGGTCCTGAACTACACGTACCTCAAGATGAAGATGCCGGGACCAAAAGGTGTCATCACCGTGGGCTCGTCGATCGAGCACGCATTCAACTGCGACGTCGAGTGCGTGGAGCATGCTGAGGCACTGGCACATGACGAGGCGCTCATCGCGAACCTGGAGAAGTTGGTCAACGAGGACCTCGACTCCTCTGCCAAGCACGCGGGCAACTTCGAGGCTGTCGAGCAGACCAGGAGGTGCCCCTTGACCCTGCTGCCCCCCGAGGGCAAGGCATTGAGGGTCAGTTCCACCCTCGACCTGAAATAGGAAGTGGTGCTCGTCGAATTTCTCCACGCCAACGCCGACATCTTTGTGGGGAGCACCTCGGATATGCCAGGCATCACGAGGGAAGCCGCCGAGCACTCCCTTGACATCCTACCTCATTCCCGAGCCGTGCAACAACGGCTGCGGCGCTTCGACGAAGAGCGGTGCCGGGCGATCGGAGTGGAGCTGCGGAAACTCCTCGAGTCCAGATTCATCAAGGAGGTCTTTCACCCTACGTGGCTAGCTAATCCTATACTAGTTAAGAAAAATAATGGGAAGTGGAGGATGTGTGTAGATGACACTAGTTTAAATAAAGCATGTCCTAAGGTTACTTTTCCTTTGCCACGAATTGATTAGATTGTCGATTCAACTGCGGGGTGCGAGCTTTTATGCTTCCTTGATGCCTATTCCAGGTATCACCAAATAAAGATGAAGGAGTCCGACCAACTCGCGACTTCCTTCATCGTGCCATTTGGGATGTTCTGCTACGTAACAATGCCATTTGGCCTTCGAAACACAGGCGCAACATACCAGCGATGTAAGCAACATGTCTTCGGAGACCACATCGGGCGGACCGTTGAGGCCTACGTAGATGACATAGTCATTAAAACCAGGAAGGCGAATGACCTGGTTAACGACCTGTGCATTGCGTTCGATTGCCTGCGGGCCAACGGAGTGAAACTGAACCCCGAAAAATGCGTCTTCGGGGTGCCACGTGGCATGTTGCTGGGATATATCGTTTCCCAGCGGGGCATCGAGCCCAACCCCAAAAAAGTTGCGGCCCTCAATCGGAAGGGCCCGATTCGAGACCTCAAAGGGATCTAGAAGGTGTTAGGGTGCCTTGCCGCCTTGAGCCGCTTTATCTCGCGGCTCAGCGAAAAGGGCTTGCCCCTCTACCGGCTCCTGAAGAAGCACGAGTGATTCTCCTAGACAGTCGAGGCCCAAGAAGCGCTTGACAAACTCAAGGCGACGCTCGCCCACGCACTGATCTTAACGCCACCCCAGGGCGGCGAGCCTCTGTACCTCTATGTTGCCGCGACCACCCAGGTAGTCAGCACCATCATCGTGGTGGAGCGTACGGAGGAAGGGCATGCCCTACCAGTCCAGAGGCCCGTATACTACGTCAGCGAGGTGTTGTCCGAGACCAAAGCGCGGTATCCGCAGATCCAGAAGCTGCTCTACGCGGTATTGTTCGCGCGGTGCAAGCTGCGGCACTACTTCGAGGCCCACCCAGTCATGGTGGTCTCCTCGTCCCCGTTGGGGGAAATCCTCCGTAACCCAGATGCGGCAGGCAGGATTGCCAAGTGGTCAGTGGAGCTCATGGACGAGACGCTTGCCTACGCGCCGCGCAAGGCGATCAAGTCCCAGATTCTGGCAGATTTCGTTGCCGAGTGGTCGTATACGCAACTACCACCGCTGCAAATCCAGGCCGAGTGCTGGACCCTCTACTTGGACGGGTCAGTGATGAAGACGGGGGCGGGCGCGGGCCTGCTCTTCATCTCGCCCCTCAGGGAACATATGAGGTACGCGGTACGTCTGCATTTCCCCGCGTCCAACAACATGGCGGAGTACGAGGCCCTCCTCTGCAGCCTCCGAATTGCCATCAAGACGGTATCAAGCGCCTCGATGTCAGGGGAGATTTACAGCTTGTGATTGACCAAGTCATGAAGAACGCGAGTTGCCATGACGACAAGATGGAGGCCTACTGCAATGCCGTGCGCGCTCTTGACGATAATTTCTATGGCATCGAGCTCAACCACATCCCCCACAAGTACAACGAGGAGGCGGTTGAACTCGTCCGGCGGGCGCGGAGCCCATGGACGAGGACCCCTCGAACAAGGCATTCGTGCTCTCCCTGCTCGAGTGTTACGGGGCAGACGAGGCCGAGGCCCTGGAGACTGCGCCACCCCCCCCCCCCCCCCGCGTGGAGGATTGGCGGGCCAAATACCTCGCCTGAATGGATCGAGGGGAACTTCCCCCGGACCGGTCCGAAGCTAGACGCATCGCCAGGATGGCCAAGTCGTTCACTCTCATCGATGGCGAGCTGTACAAGCACGCCGTGTCCGGCATCCTGCAGCACTGCATCCCCATCCCCCAAGGTCGTGAGCTCATCCGGGACATCCACGCAGGCATATGCAGCCATCACGCGGCACCGCGCACCCTCGTGGGCAACGCGTTCCGCCACGGCTTCTACTGGCCCACCGCGGTCGCCGACGCCAGCGAGGTCGTACGCACCTACGAGGGGTGCCAGTTCTACGCCCACAAGACTAACCTCCCAGCTCACGCCCAGATTATTCCCGTCACCTGGCCCTTCACCGTGTGGGGGCTAGACATCGTCAGACCCTTGCGAAGGGCGCCCGAGGGCTACACCCACCTGCTGGTCGCCATAGACAAGTTCTCCAAATGGGTCGAGGTGCGCCCAATCACAAACCTCAGGGCGGAGCAAGCCGTATCGTTCTTCACCGACATCATCCATCGGTTCGGGGTGCCCAATTCCATCATCACCGACAACGGGTCCCAATTCACCAGCAGGAAATTCCTCGAGTTTTGCGACAAGCACCACATCCGTGTGGATAGGGCGGCCGTCGCACATCCACAGACCAACGGTCAAGTGGAGCGGGCCAACGGCATGATCTTACAAGGCCTCAAGCCCAGGATTTTTGACAGGCTGAACAAGTCTGGCCGAAAATGGCTCTAGGATCTACCGACGGTTGTTTGGAGCCTTAGGACCACCTCAAGCAGAGCCACGGGATTTACCCCCTTCTTCCTGGTCTACGGTGCGGAGGCAGTCCTCCCCACGGACTTGGAGTATGGGTCGGCCAAGGTCAAAAGCTACGACGAAGGCGCCAACCAGCGAGCCCGCGAGGACTCACTGGACCAATTGGACGAGGCACGCACCGTGGCCCTGATGCACTCAGCAAGGTACCAGCAGGCGCTGAGGCGGTACCAAGCTCGAAAGGTACAGCGACGAGACTTCAATGAGGGGGACCTAGTCCTGAGACTGCACCAAGACAATCGAGGTCGCCACAAGCTATCGCCCCCATGGGAGGGACCTACGTCGTGGTCAAAGTGCTCAAGCCTGACACCTACAAGCTGGCAAACAAGGACGGCGAGGAGCTCACCGACGCTTGGAACATCCAATAGCTACGTCGCTTCTACCCTTGAGAAGGATTTCCAAGCCTTTTTTTCGTTGCTTACATACCCAACACCCCGCTTGGTTGTATAATTGTAAATCTCATCGTGAAATAAAAGTTAAAAGGGCGACTCGGCTTTCCCCCTGAAAACCAAGTCCCCCTCGGGGGCTACTACGGGGGGCACCCCTCCAAAAATGGTCCCACTTTTTCGCAAAAATTCATCGCAAATGTGCTAAGTACGCCTCGACCCAAACTTTGGGTGAATTTACGCGGGACACGAGGAGCCAAAGGGCGAAGAAGCGTGAGTTGGGGATAGCCCACGCCTCCAGCCGGATACGACCCTTCCCCCTCGCCGCTTTGCCTACAAGCTACTCGTGCGAACGAAATCTTTCCGAACGAAATTCACCTAAGAAAAGGGGGAGACAAAACAACATGGTTGCTGAGATAAATAACAAGTGCTTCAACTTACAAACATCCAAATATTTCGAACAACAAGTGTTCATTACATATCCGCGTGGCTCAAATGCTAACACAAAAAACATAAAGGGAACGAACGCCCAACGGTTTTTCAGGCTTGAGAGCCGCCAGCCGGGGGAGCATCCGGGAAGAGAAAATCCATGAAGTCTTCGGCGAGGACATCGGCGGTAGGCGCAGCGAGCGTGTCCACGCGGTTCATCTCCACCTTGTCGTCGACACCGACAGGAACGATGTAGCTGGTGGAAATCGCCCCGAGGTTCACCTGGTAGTGCGACACCACCACACCGAGGGCCTTCTGGACCCCCAAGTGAAGTGCGCGGCGCATGCGCTGAGTGACGTGGCCGCCCAGAGCGCGGAGGATACTCACCATCGAACTCCCGGCCCGCGCCTCGCCTCCTCAATCCCCTGGCACACCTCGAGGGCAGCCTGCAGCTCTTCCAACTCCTGCTGCGAAGAATTGTAGGCCGTCTGGATGACCTAGAGCTGTCCGCAGGCCTGAAAACCGAAAATGTGAACTAAAATTGGGAGCGGATCCCAAACAAACCGAGCCAACAAGCGAAAGGCAGGAAAGGTAACTTACCATCGACCTGTTTCTTCTCTGTCTCGAGGGCCGCGCGCGCGGTTTCAGCCGCCCGCTGTAGGTCAAGGATCGTCGTGTCCTTTTCCTCGTCGGCCTGGCGCTGATCCTCGTAGGCGACGCTCAGCTGGTTCAGCTCCCCGTTGAGCCGTGTGACTTCTTCATCCTACAGCTTGAGGGTCGCCTGCGCCTTCTCGAGCGCGGCACGCTCCTGCTGGAGTAGACCCTATGCCTCCTCTCGCGCCATGCGCTCGTGCTCGAGGGCGGCCTGGGCCTCAGCAAGGGCGGTCCGCTCCTGCTAGAGCTGAGTCTCCGCCTGCTGGCGCGCGCCCTGCTCCTGCCGGAGCTGCTCCTCCCTCGCGGCAAGCGAGGTGACCTTCTCAGCCAGGTCGACTACAGCTACTTGGCCTCCTTGGCCTTTTCCTCAGCCTGGCTCTGCCAAGAACGTGACCCCTCGAGGGTTGCGCGATCCTGCTGGAGCTGGGCTCGAGCGGAAGCAAGCTCCATCTCAAACTCAGCCACCACAGCCCGCATCACGGCCAAGTCCTCGCGCGCCTTCCGCAGCGCCTCGTCCCGCTCCAGAAGCGTCGTCCTCACCTTCACGACCGCGGAGGCGTCTTCCGCAGCCTGGGCGCCGGCTCCAGGAGCGCGTCCCGCACAACTTCCAACCGGTACTCCAGCCACCCGTTGTCGGTCCGTAGGGCCTCGATGAGGGCATCAAGGACGTCGTACTGGTCCTGGTACCAGTCGTGATCAGAGCTCAGTCGGTCGAGATGGTCGTACCTCTCCTGAGCCCGGCCCTCCAGCTCTTGTCACCGGCAAACAAGGTGCGGAAGGAAACAAAGTCAATGAACGCGCGAATGTGGAAGGGACAAGGGGAAAACCCCAAATTCAACAAGGAATACGCACCTGGAAAATCCGCCACGCGGGACCCCCGTGGATTATTGAGCGAGGCGCCATGGTCTCGAAATTCTTGCCACAGCGCCTACTCGGCCTGAGCCTCGTCGAAGTGAGCCGGCGGCGCGCCGGCGTGGCCCGCTCTTGCTCTAGGCGCGGGACGACGGCATCAGGGGCGGGCGGGGCGGCGCATGACGACGAGGCCCCGGCTCCGTGCGACGGGTGCCGCGGCATCACGTAGCCGTCCGCTCTCACCACCAACACCCCCGCGCGAGGGCTCGGGGGCTAGCGCGGGCCGGTTCTCCCATTGGACCCACCGCGGGGCGGGCATCAATGTCGGGGATCTCCACCATGGCCGCGCGGTCGCCCGCGGAGGGGGCGGGCGGCCGCCGATGCCGGCGTCGTCGTGGTCGCCGCCGCCGTGGTCGCGGCCGCGGCCGCCACTTCCTGTTGCGGCCCCGCGGCTACAGCCATGGAGCGCAGTGGCTCACCTGTTGCTGCAGCGCCTCCCGCTGTGGCGTTCTTGACGAACGTCGCCTCATCGGCACAGACGTGTCCGACCTGAGCGCCTTAGCTGGCGCAAGGGCGGGGACGGTCGGCGTCACCCTGCGGACGAAAAAACGCAAGACTGAGCACTAGCCCCTCGAAACCAGGGGCACGTGGGGAAAATGCTACTTACCTTAGATTGGAGAAGCCCCGCTTCCTCTTCCTCGAGGGTTCAGGAGGCGCCGCTGCAGCGCCCGTCGTCGCCACCGCAGCGCTCACAGGCGCCCCCGCGGCGCACGCCGGCACCTCCGCGGCGCGCGCGCGCCTCTTCCACTGACCGCCTGTCGCGGGCGCCTATTCCACTGCCGCCCCCGCGGCCTATGGTGACGGGGGCGGGGGAATCCACCTCTCAGAAGGGGCCCGCCCCCCGTCGCTCTCCTCTTCCTCCTCCTTCGACGACGATGAGTTCTCCGGAGTCGCCAGGGGAGAGAGCCCTTGCTGCTCACACAACCGATACTCCTCGCTTTCTTGCTCCCGGCGCTCCCACCGCTGGATTCTCTTTTCCTTCCTACGCGCCGCCCGCTCTTGTTCCCGCCGCTGCGCGGCGCAAGCGGCCGCCTGAGCCCGGGGCATCGGTGGATCTGATCACGCGGCGTCCACAGTCACCCTCTACTAATAGCGTATTAGGACCACACCATCGCATCACAAGGAACCAAAGGGGAAAGGGAAGCCTACTCACCGGTGGGGCGTCGGGAAGCATGATGAACGACCAAAGGTCGTCGCGGTCGATCGACACAGACCTAAGGTTGACCGCGCACCTCGCCCTTGTCACCGCGTACTCCTAAAGAAAACGCTCGTGCAGCAACCGTGAGTGTGCCAACGCTGCTCCTCGGTCATCTTGAAGATGCAGAGCTCCCTCTCCATGAGGGGGACGATCCGCCAGTGGTGCAGGTTGGCGAGGATCCAGGCCGCCCCTAGCCCGGCATCCACCAGACTCTTCAGTCTGTTACAATCCGTTGATGAGCGACTCCAGTCGGTCCCAGTGCGACGAAGGAGATAAGTCGTGATGCCAGGCGTCAGTCTTCGCCTTCAGCACCTTGCCGGTGTAGGGGGAGGTCAGCGCCTTCGTTGTAGAGGTAGAACCACCCCCTCTCCCACTCCGCGTTGTTGGACGTCATCGTGCACAGGGGGTACAGCTCCCTGCGTGAATCCCGCACCGAGAACGTCAGGCCGCCGGCGCGCACCGCCCGACGTACTCGCGTCTTGCTCGTCGCGACGGTGTGCAGCTCCGCACGGAAGAAGTGGATCCAGAGGTCCCAATTCACGGGGATCCCCAGGAACCCCTCGCAGATGCCGATGAAGGTGGTCGCCTGCAAGATCGCATTGGGGGCGAAGTTGTGAAGCTCCACCCTGTAGTGGTAGCACAGCCCCCGCATAAAGCGTCTTGCCGGCGCAGTGAAGCCACGCTCGTGGTGCCTGATGAAGCTAACGACGTAGCCGTACGACGGGTTGGGCTCCCGGTCTGTCGTCGGCGGAACGATCCACACCGGAGGTGCCCCCTCCATGTTTGGCGCCAGCAGACCGCCATTCACGAGCTCGTGCAAGGCGAACTCCGTCACCGTCGACCGAGTCCATGGCAGGGGGTCCGGCACCACGATTGGCTGAGTCGGGGCCATCGCAGGCGAGTGCTGAGGCAAAGGAGGCGGAGGCGCACGAAGGCGAGACGAGCAGGGGGCAAGAGCAAGGGGGTGCACTGCCAGGAAGCAGAGGCGAGGAGCAAGGGGCCGCGGATGCTAAGTGATGAGGTAAGGGACTTCTCCCTCCCTCTCTCGCAATTTACAGCTCTGGGGAGCCGCACTCCGGAAACCGCGCGTGTCGTGCGCATTAACTGCAGGTGTCGCCGCCCGCCGCCGACAGCTGGGACCCACCACGTTGAAACGACCGGGTACGCGCGCACGCGCGATCATTACGGCGCGGTAACCGAGGGGCCATGGCATCTCGTCACGTCCGCCCCCCATGTCGTCCACTACGCAAGCGGCTGCACCACCTGAAAAGGCGCGCCTGCAGCGCACGACCGCTGCCACGACCACGACCATTTAATGGCCCGATTCCTTACCAAGTAAGGACAACCGTCACACGACCTGAGCCAAGGCTCGAAAAAATCAGACCCTCGAAGGGTGCGATAACTGATCAGTGGTGATAAGACCCACTCGTCGGAGGTGGGCACCACGGATGCCCTCGGATTTAGAGGATTACTGATCAGCAGCTCAAGGGTCGGCTCGACCGCGACCCTTCGTGTCCTGCGGATGTAAACAAGACGGGGGCGCCTAACCGCCACCCCGCAACGGACCTACTGATCAAGGGTTTGAAGCCAGACCCTCGAAGGGTTCGAACAGGCGCCCTAGATCGACTGAGTCAGGGACAATCAGGGTGCGCGCATTCGAGCCTACCCTCGAGCCAACCGACTCGAGGGCGCCCCACATGTCGTATTCAAGAGCCAACGAGGACAGCTAGTCGAGGGATCCCATCGAGGGAGAGCTTCCGCGCCCTCGGTCCCCAGCGAACAGGACCGAGCCCAGCCTAGCACACCCACGTGAACGCTTCCGTGGACGTGTCTCCGGACCACGAGCTGACCCTTATCGAACGGGGCACAGGCGTCCACTTTAATCACCCGATAACAGCTTGATGAGGAACCCACGATTCGCGACCCGCTCGATGGGAGTCGTGGACGCCTTACCCCCCTTCCCCGCGGAGGGACAGCGAGGAAACGTACAAACAAGTCAGAGAGCACACCCCGATCGCCTCGAACGGGCCCAGGCTCGGGGGCTTGATGCACGGCTACACCTCCTGGATATGCACCGAACACATGTGGGTGTCGACACGTGCGCATGGCACTGCCGAGGCCGACTGAGACATCGCTGATGCCAGCTGAAACCGACACCTCGCACAACGACAACGCTGCGAAAAAACCTTGAAGGAGTATGCACACTCCTCCAAGGCTTCGGGGGCTAGACCCGCGGGTCCGCTAGCGCGCCCCCATGGAACGACATAGCAACCGGGACGGAAGAAAGTCCTATCAGCAAGCGCCAACCTATGCGGGTTCCTAACGGATACCACCACATAGGCTCGGGGGCTACTGTCGGGGACAGCCATAAGGGTCCCCTCATAACTGGGGGAAAACCCATTATCGTGAAATAATAAAAACGCAAGACGAACTCATCAATGACAAACCACAACCACGGCCCGACCCAACAAGCCGTTGGCCCCAGCGCCCCCTCGGGCAAAACTCCGCCTCGCTCGAGGCTCGCGTGGGTCCGCCACCTCCGGCCCGTGACGCCGCACCTGCTCCCCCAACCAGAGCATTAAATGCTCTGGCACGTCGCGGGCGCCCGGGTCAAGAGCGAATCCTCGCCACACCGGCCCTCTGACACCGCATGGGAATCCTGCCCCAGCGTTGTTCCGCCAACCTCCGGCCCTGTGCGGCCATCCCCGCCACTGTACGACGTTGTGTGGTAAGGACAGTGTCAACTCCGTGACACTGTGCCACCCGCCCGGCGCGCCTGAAAGTGCATCTAGGCCCCTAAGTGGATTTTGGTGAATTGAATGACAAGGCGATTAAAGTACTAATGAATTTGTCTAAAATTATGAGCAGGTTTCACTTATTCATGAGCATTTATTGAAGTATTTATATGATGATGAATATTATATGGCTCACATTGAAAAAGACAAGTACATGGTGCAAGGCTTCATGTGTTTATTGAAAGAGAACACAATAATGAGTGTACACACTATGATTCTAATTTGGAAGCTTGCACATTCATTGTCAATCAAGGTCAAGCATTTGAAGCGGGATTTTCAAATGAAGGTTAATTGTGTATGAAGCAAAGTGGAACTCAAAGTGGATTGAATAAGCGATGAAGAGATCAACCGAAATGTCTAGGATGAGGGACTAAGCAATCTTTGGGGCCGTAGCTAAGCCGCCATTAGTGTTTTGCTAAGGTGAAGATTCTAGCATCCGTGGGGTCTTCAAGTATCATATTCAAACCTTAACCGAGGGAAGCATTGCAAGTCATCAACTTGTTAAGATTGTCAATATGGAGTGACTCAAGGATCCAAGTGTGTATTCCTATGCTATACGGAAAGATCCTAAGTCACTAGCTCAAGTATGGACGTGCTCAAGTCAAAGACTATGTTGAAAGCCCTCAAGTGGATATCCATCAAGTATGGCAAGATTGAAGTTATTCAAGCTCAAGAGATCAACGAAGTACTTTTAGTCTTTCTTGAGTATAGGTATGCCGTACTATCAAGAGGGATGCAACTTAGCGAGTTGACCAAGTCAAAGTGCTCATTAGTTGACCTAAGTGAGATCTAGCCTTAGAGTGTGCTAACAAACCCTCCTAAACTAACCTAAGTCATTTCATCTTGGTGGTGAAGTGCTAGTTTTTTAGAAAGAGGTTTTGGGGGTATCTCGGGCCTGAACGGTCTGACCGGTGCCGCTAGCCCAACGGCTAGTTTTTTGAACACCGGTCTGACCGGTGTGAGGCACCGGTCTGACCGGTGCCGCCCAAGGACCAACGACTAGTTTTCTCTTTTGAGGGGTATAAATACCCCAAGCCTTCTTCAAGTGAGGGTTGATATTTCTAGTGAGTTTGCTCAGGTCCCAAACCATTTCTAACTAGCTCTAAGCCTTAGTGGCTCTCCCCAACCCTCTCTTTGTGAGATTTGTGGATTCAAGCCATCATCTTTGTGCTGGGTTGAGAAAGTGATCTTAAGAGTGACCTAGTGAGCTAACAAGAGCATTTCCATAGCTTGAGCACTTTGGTTCGCGTCTACAAGCTTTGAAGTGTTTGTTACTTTTGGAGGTTTGCCTCCTAGACGGCTAGGCGTCGCCGGCTAGCTCCCAAGGTTGTGGTGAGCAGAGGGAAGTTTGTAAGGGCTACGATCTTGCCTCTTTGTGGAAAAGGTCCCCTTAGTGGAAAGGAGGAAAGTGGTTGAAAGAGACCCGGCTTGTTGTGGGAATTGTCCCTTACAAGCTCCTCAACGGAGACTAGCCATTCCTTAGTGGGTGGTGAACTTCGGGAAACAAATCCTTGCTTCTTTGTGTGGTTTGACTCTCTAAGTTGTTTTTCTATCATATTACATTTGCTTCTACATCGATCTACTTGGGTGTGCTACTTATGTGTGCAGGGCTCATTACCCTGCTTGTGATCATCTACAAAGGCCACACACCAAGTTCGGTTCGTGCTAGAAGTCAAGAGGTGCTTGAAGTTGTTTTTGCAAGTGTTCTGTGCTACACCGGTCTGACCGGTGAGGCGCACCGGTCTGACTGGTGTCACTTGTGAAGTTCAGTGCTTGACTGGTCTGACCGGTCATCAGCACCGGTCTGATCGGTGGAGCGCAGTCAGCTCAAGTGTTCAGGGAGAAAGAGTTTAACTTGGTCGTCACGCCTATTCACCCCCCTCTAGGCGACATCAAGGTTCTTTCAGCACCGCGCCCTCGAAAGAAGACGGCGGAACCCTCAAAAAGGGTAAACACATCTGCCCCACGCCCACGCGGGACAACGTCGTGACATCAGACCAGTGGAGCGCGTCTCCCCCATCACCTTTGGCCCTGTTCAGCCATCCCCGCCGCTGTGCAACCATCCCGGGCCCTGTGCGGCCATCCCCGGCGCCGCGGGAACCCGGGGCGACAAGATGTTGACACGCCCGCGGCTGTGCACCTCACGGACTTCCGTCAGCCACACCCTCGAGCCAGCGTACGGACGGCGACCAAACAGGAAGTTCCCACACAACCACCCTCGAAGCCACTCCTGGGCGGGGACAGGACACGCCATGACGCCTGACGAGAGCAAGATTCGCCAGGACTGCTATCAACTCCACGGCGTTGTACGCCATACCGCCACACGTAATTAGAACAACATGGCACAGTTGTAAACTGCCTCCCCTTAGCCTATAAAAGGAGGGGGCGGTCCCCTAGCCGGGGGGACGAATAGCTGCACGCTTGCACACTTCCGCCCACATTCACGATATTGGCACTTTGCCTCAATCAAACCTCAGGAACCTCGAGACTCCTCCTCCTCTCCCGCCGTGCTTGTAGCACCCTTGTGCAAGCACCACGGTGCAACGCAATGCAGTGCCTCGAGCACACCCCTGCTGGACGTACGGCCCCGGCCGGAACCAGGATAAACCTCGTGTCACCTAGTTGCTTACCGGCCATCGAGAGACAGATCTCAGCGCTCGTACCAGTTAGTGTCGGGACTACTTTTCGCACCGACAGTGAGCCCCGCGCCCTCGAGCTTGCGCCGACCGCACCCACGGAGGCGCGCGACGGCGACCTCGGTCACCCCTCCTCTCTCTCTATCAAGCTCCCTCCTTGGCAGCAGCTGGACGAGCGCGCGGATGCAGTGGGCGGGCGGCAGCGGCGGCGGGCGTATGCAGACGGTGTGCGCGAGCTCCCCCCTTCTCGCCGGCGAGCAGAATCCAGAGGAGGCCGTGACGCATTCATGGTGGTTGGTAGGGCGCAGGAGGCGACGACCAGCGCGGGCCCCGTATGGGATGAAGTTCCCCCCTGCACTGCAGGAGACGGTGCAGGAGACAGATGAAGTAACCGGTGCGAATGTTCTAAGTAGTGACGAGCTAGAGATCATGGGACGATCCTCGGCGGATCTTTGGCAGCTAGTGTTCGTCTTTGATCGTCAGTCGTTCGTCACTGGCATGTGTGTTACTCTGTCAAGATTTTCTGCATGAAAAGTACTCTACGTAGTCTCTTGCTTTTGGAGTACGTCAAGGTAAGGTTATCTTCTTTGTCTCTACTACACAATAGGATCCGCCGCGTGTCAGATGTGTGCAGATATAGATGATCGCATCGTGTCTGAAACACGATCTATTGTGGAGTATCGATCTTGACACAATCTACACCCAGCCAACATGTCGTCTGTCGATCGATCGCATCTGTCCAGCATGCTTACATGGGTCGTCGTCATCACATCCTCACGCCCGGATCCTGTCGCCTTGACATATGTTTGGACACAAGCATGAATTAATAAATCCAGGTTAGTGACGCAGCTGCAGGCAAAGACTAATGGCCAAGGCAAATGGATGGATCATGGACGATGGCCGTGCATGCACGCCACAACTGACAGGCTCCATCGATCGATCTCTCAGCATCTTGGGCAAGATCTCCGTCCTCAGTCATAGGAGTAGGAGATCCATCCGAACGGACCGAACCCGGCCGGATCGCGAACGATGACTACTTTATTACCACTTCTGGTCAATATATTCCATCAGTCCATGATCGGCGTGGAATACTGTAATGTGCTTAATTGATTGTATATGCGTTCTTATCCACTTTCTCCCTGGTCACAAAAATATAAGTATATATAAATTTTGTTATAGAGTAACGGTATGGGATTTGCAATATAATTACTATATTCATAATGAACAAAAGATGCAGGCATATAACTATAGAGTTTTGTTTATTAAGATGATATATTATATACTCCTTCTATCTCAAATTACTATTTATTTTACTTTTTCTACCTACATAATTTTCGATATATATCTAGCTAGGCTACATAATTTAAATCTAGGTGGGTACATGTCAAAGGCTATGCACGTTTTGACTTTTTTAAATACAAAACTTTTTGCTAAGTATTAGAGATACATGAACCTAGATCTATATAAAAAATTTTGTACCTAGAAAATTCAAATTAAATAGTAATTTAGAATGGAGGGACTACGTTATTGCTAGCCAAAGTGTCGCTGTATTCTGGAGGATGTCCTCACTGTGTTCCGGAGAATAATTTTGGTGTTCCAGCCACTGTTGAGAAAGATGGTGTTGGCATAGCCATGCATATATAGAAAATACTACTCCCTCCATCTAAAAAAGACTGTCGATTTCACTTCCCAAGAAACAACTTTGACTAAATATAAATACAAATATTTATAGTACAAAATTAATATGGTTAGATATATATTTAAGTCTTGTTTTTAACAAATTTATTTAGATATACAAATATTGCACCTATTTCCTGCAAATTCAGTTAATTTTGTGGTCAAGAAACCAATGATGATACTTTCTTTTTGAGACGGAGGGAGTACCTAGCATGCATGGTGGCTCCGATCCTCAATACACACGACATGAGAATTAATCGTCGCTACTTATTTTCCGTGCACGGATAGCGCGTTCAATTTTTTTCTTTTGTTTCTTTGAATAAGACGCGTCCAAATTTCGTCTTGTTCTTACTAAATTCATCAGCTTTTTTAATATAGAAAATGGAATTAATTCCGACGTCTGCTATTCTGACGACGTTGGTACGGTGTCCATCAACTATGCATGGCCTCTCGCGTCGCGTCAAATCTTGCCGCATCGTATGTATGCACAAAAGATGAACCTTCAGATACGCTGCGTATCTTGTCCGGCAGTCGATGATCAGTGGCGGATCCACCACCGGGGTGGCCGGGGCTCGAGCCGAAATGTTGTGAAGCCCCCTAAACCCCTTCTACGGATTTTGAGCAAATGAATGAAGGAAGAAGGAGTCGGAGGTAGAAGAAGTACAGGAGAGCCCTATAGGGTCTGATCCTGGCTTCGCCACTATCGATGATCTACACAACTCAGGTAGTGGTAGTATGCATGTGGTGCGAAAAACAAAAACCAAAAAATCAGCTGCGTGCATATCAGCTGCGTGCATACTATATTTCTTCGTGGTCGAAACATTCTGCTCTAATTATAGCTAGTCGCTAGCCATATATACCAGCAAGTCAATGGACGCGCGCCACCGTATTTCACAAAACCAGAACCGGTCTGGTTCTCCGAGGCCCAAAAACACAACAGGAAACGCGTGCTTCGCCAACGGCGCTAAGCTGTTGGCGAAGGCTTTCCCAACAGGGTTTCCGAGTTCTGTTGGGAAAGAACCGTTGGCGTTTTAAGTGATGGGAAAGAGCTCTTCGCCAACAGGAACGCGGGCCCTGTTGGGAAAGCTTCGCCAACAACCACGTGTGCCGTTGGCGAAGGGGGACGCCGTCAGCTCGGCTGCCGTTACCTTCGCCAACAGGGAAGCGACGGCTGTTGGCAAAGTCCGGTTGGCGAAGGGAACGACAGCTTTGCCAACAGCTTGGTTTGCCAACAAGCATCGGTCCATGCTGTTGGCAAATCCGCTGGACAAGGCTGTTGGCAAAGAAGCCCAGCTTTGCCAACAGTTTTCTTTGCCAACAGCATGGGCCGAAGCTGTTGGCAAAGTCGGCGCGTGCTTCAGGGGAGCCCGCTTTGCCAACGATCCGGCCCAAAGTGTTGGCAAAGCAGCAAGGCCGGTAAGGAAAGCCCAACTTTGCCAACAAATGACTTTGGCCCATGTTGTTGGCAAAGCTGGAAATTTTCCCCCTTTTCTTTTGCTTTTTCTAGCATTTAATTCACACATCAAATCCACACATCAACATAAGAACCAGAATACCACATATATATCAACAATATAGCATATGAACCACATTTCGGCATCGGTTTCGATCTCAACATGAATCCACACATGTGCAATTTTTCTAACCAGACCTATATAAATGTAGGACAAAATGTGGTATCTTGTCAGAACAGCACATCATAATTAACCCAATTTCAGTGAACTGATGTCATATAGAATAATTCATCTGTTTCAATTCAGTAAATCCAATAGGGGCTTATACAAAATGCATGATGCACAAGAACCCTGGTAGCTTCCATCTTTACAAAAAAAATTCCCTCAATTTGTCGATCTTGCTCCTGGCATGCTCGAGACACGATTTCATGAACAAGGTCAACGCAAAACAAGAGTGGAACAATAATGTAAGTAGGTAAATACAAGTAGTATGTGCTAAATAATTCAATACCTTGAGTGGAGTTTCTGCAGAAGCGCAGTTATATCACGAGGTTGCGACGCGGCATTCAGGGCAGCGCCCGCGTCTTGGCCTCCTCCCCGGCCACGGCGAGCCCGAGGTCGCCATCCTCGATGTCGAAGTAGAGAGGGAGCCAGATCGATGTCAACATGGAGTCGGAGATAGAGAGGTAGGCGTCCGCGTCCACGCTTGCCGCGACAACCTCCCAGGCTACTGCTTCCACGTGGCGCAACTTTCTCCTCACTCCTCTCCTCTTCTCTCTTCTCGACCCGTCGATCTGCACTTTGCCGCCACCCCCCCTCCTTTCTCCTCCCTCCTCTTCTTTTCTCTTCTCTTCTCCTTTTCAAGGACATAATGTAGATCCAGCGACTGCTCGGGCGGCTGACGCTGCTCAGGGGCTTGTGCTCGGGCACCGCTGGCTGGGCGTCCCTGCTCGGGCGCTGTGCGCCTGCGCCGCTGCACCAGTGCTCGTTCGGGTGCCCGAGTTGTTTGCTTGAACTGCAGGTTAATTTCGAGAAAAGCCAGGGCCTTTTGTGCAAAATGACTGGTGTTCGCCTGATCATGACCGTCCACATGCTTAATCCGACGGTTGGGAGTAGTGAGCGACATGGCCACGCTCCCCGGCCTTCTTATTGGCCGGGAATCATATTATAGAGATAAGTATTTTAGTATGAACGCATTCGATATTACCATTGTGAAACCGGTAATTTGGGCGGCCGACACCGAACAAGACAAGTGTATAGAGTTATATTGATATAATATATCACAAGGTTCCCATTGTACCCGAGAATGCGGGAATTGCAAATAGGATACAATCTAAGATTGAAGATTTCTCGGGCTTTCGAAGACCTAAAAATGAGTCGGGTTACTAATATCGCATTTGTTATATATTCTTTGTCAAATGATACAAAAACTAAGCAAGTGCCGTAACCCACTCCCGGACCAATTTCCCCGTAATCGGTACCAAATAACCTGGTCCTCAAATAAACCAAAGTTTCCAACAAAATCCAGTCAAAATTTTTCGGTGTTTTACGGGTTTCAAGTCATGGTAACATAAAGCGACAATGTAAAACTAAGTAGAGAAGCGAGTGCAAACTGGTACTTCATGTCTCGCTGCGAAGAAGATAAGCCCGAGTGCATGATCCACCACAATCAATTTATTAGGTGAACAAATTTTAACGTGACAAAATGTTGAACGATCAATGTTGTGATTTGCCATAAATCAACCAAGCCAAAGGTTTGGATCAATACCGATAGATATGCATTACATGTCGGTTGTTGTATCTTAAAATGGGCTAACAGCTAGTAAGGCATGAGAATTGAAAAAATGCAACCCGGCACACTAACAAACATATTCTTGGGATGAGAGCTATAAGCGTATACCATGGTGACACTGAATCTGCATTTCACGGGCACAAGCTGATTTAGACATGCAACAGTGCTGGTTTCCTAAATGCATAGGCACACAAACAAAGGTACAAGAAAAACAAATGCATTCCCCTGCAACAACCAACATATGATTATGTTAAGTATCTCCCGACATGCCAAACACCAACTTTTATCCTACATTACCAAATCCCCGGGGAGTGGTTGGAAGTGGGGGTTGCTCTAGAAATTTTGTTTAGTTCATTCCAAATCAAACCCTAGATATTTGGATCCAAATCTTCCCTATTTATCCTGTCAATAACGAGCAAGGCACTAGCGGTATAAATTATTGTGAGAAGTGAATATGAACAAATATTGTACTGAACGTGACACAGTTTATCACTCCATTATGCACCAGATCGACATCGGTAGCAGCAACAAATGTCGAAAATGCACCAAAAGAAAACTAGAGGCGTGCTAGGAGGTGAGCAACCTGTTTTTTCCCAAACCGGTTGAAACCATCGAAGCGCACATGCTTAGCAATCTATCTGACTAACCCACCACACCAGAAACTTAGGTAATTATGAGTTATATTGAACCTTGACATTTAAAATTGTAAAACTATATAAGACTCCATACATGTAAATAGATTGCTAGTCTCTTTTCAACAAAAAAACATAGCACTCTTACTTTTTTCTCCAAATCAAGGGCTTCAGAAGCAAGACCTTCAAGCCAACAGGCAAGAGTTTAATTGAAAACAGGCAACAGGCATATTTAGCAAAAAAAAATCCTAAATATCTCCATTCTGAACCACAGGCAGGTCAACTAGTCATCACGAACATTTTCAACTAGTCATCAACTAGGACAGCTCGCTGCTTCAAGCTAGTTGAGACATTTGCTGGTTGAGACTGTCAATCAAGATATAGCCCGTATTATAGCAATGCGATTGAACTAAACTCAAAAACCCAAACAAAGTCGACTATGGCACACCTGGATACTCAGTGCTTGCGATCCATCAGTTGTTGAAGGCAGTCGTCCATGAAAAACTACACATGAATAGGAAAGATAATCAGCACCGAATCCGGGGCGGGGCGTGGAGGAGGGGCGGGGCGGACCGGGTCCGGGGCGGGGGGGTGGGGGCCGGGGCGCGGGCGGGGGAGGGGAGGGGGCGGCGGCGGGGGGGGGGGGCGGCGCGTCGGCGGGGACGCGGGGGGGCGGGGGCCGGCGCGCGCCGCGGGGGCTCGCCCGCCGGGGGCGGCGCGCGCGCGGCGGGGCGGGGGCGGGGAGGGAGGGGGCGGCGGCGGGGCGGGGGCGGCGCGCCGGCGGGGACGAGGGGCGGGGGCGGGGGCCGGCGCGCGCCGCCGGGGCTCGCCGCCGGCCGCCGAAGACCTCGCGGCCGCGGCGGGGGCTCCCCGTCGCTCGCTGGGGGGGTGGGGCGTGAGGGCGTGAGTGGGGGCGCGCGCGGTGGGGCCGGCGGGCGGGGGCGGGCGGGCGGGCGGCGCGGGCGGGGGCGGATCTGCGGCGGCACGCGGGGGTGGGCGGGGGGGGGGTGGGGGTGGGGGGTCGGGTCCGGTGGGGAGGGAGGGGGCTGCGGTTTTAGGATTAAAGTTCTTTGCCAACGACCTATAGTTCGGCCTGTTGGCAAAGCCTTTTTTTATTTTTCACCGCGCCGGCCTTCGCCAACGACTAAGGTATTAAAGTCGTTGGCGAAGACAAGCTTTGCCAACAACATCACAAGTGTCGTTGGGAAAGAATTTTTGCATTTTTGTTTTTTTTCCCTTTCAATTTTTTTGTGGGTCCTTCCTACTATAACTACATCTCAACTTCAAAACTTGGGAATGTTTTGAGTTATTTAGCTATATTTCGTTAATTATTTTCGTTCACTTGAATTTTCAGGCATAATTCAAATTTGAGCTCGGGTGCATGAAATAATGAAACTTAGGCGTTCGAAAAATGATATTCATGTTGGGGAGTGTGTTTTGAGGTCGTGTCCTAAACCTCACCCGAAATTTCGAAGTCCTTGTCCACGTAACACGACGGTCCAGGCGTGGTACAACTATTTTTTAATTATATAAAATCCAAACGAAGTCGAAAAATCACGAAATTTGACGGGGTGTCTTGTTATCGCATGTGGAGGCTACGATAAACATTTGAGAAAGTTTGGAGCAAGTTGCCGCGTCAAATGCTCAAAACCTAGACATATCCACCATGTGATCACTTGTGAGCACATGTGAGCTGTCTAGGTTTTGAGCATCCGACGCGGTAACTTGCTCCAAACTTTCTCAAATGTTTATCGCAGCCTCCACATGAGATCACAAGACACCCCGACAAGTTTCGTGATTTTTCGACTTCGTTTGGATTTTATATAATTAAAAAACAGTTGTACCACGCCTGGACCGTCGTGTTACGTGGACAGGGACTTCGATATTTTGGGTGAGCTTTGGGACACGGCCTCAAAACACACTCCCGACATGAATATCATTTTTCGAACGCCTAAGTTTCATTATTTCACGCACTGCGGGCTTCAAATTTGCATTATGCCGGAAAATTCAAGTGAACGAAAATAATTAACGAAATATAGCTAAATGTTGCAAAATGGGCCCACATTTAACCATGTGCTTGTAAACAATGTAGCAAGGCTACCAAAAAAGTTTGAATTCAAAATTCGAAAAAATGAAAATTCTTTGCCAACAGCCGCAATCTTCCCCAACAGCCCCTACAAGGCTGTTGGGAAAGAAGGCTCTTCGCCAACGGCTTGGTAGCCCCGTTGGCGAAGGGTCGCTCCCTTTGCCAACGGCTAACGGTGAAGGCCGTTGGCGAAGCGGACGGCGGCGGCACCGTTTGGCCGCGCGGGCTTCGCCAACGAGCTTTTCTTTCCCAACGAGAATGCTTGTTGGGGAAGAACCCCTTCGCCAACATGACCGAACTTTGCCATCGATCATTGGATTTTGGGTCGTTGGCGAAAATTTCTTTCCCGACAAGAGAATTTTCCCCGTTGGGAAAGAGTTTCTTCGCCAACAACTCGGGTCTTGGCCGTTGGGAAAGCTCGGGCCGTTGGCGAAGCCACGGTTTCTGTTGTGAAACCGGACGATTAACCGTGAACCGGACCGGTTGACTGAGATTAGGATTTTTTTTTGAACATGTAACGGGGGGAGAGCTTCCCCACCTTTTATATTTCAAAAAAAAAGCTCACACTCCGATAGAACCGGAGAGCAAGCGGGCGTCCGAGATACACGTGCGGAGGTAGTTACACCAGCCATGGAGGCTGTTTACAAGATTAGACGGGAGACGTTTACACCATATTACAAGGTCATCACAAGTTCTAGTAAGTACTATGCGCCAATTAAATATTTCATCGCGAAAGATGTGACCATTTCGCCTGTCCTAGATTCGCCAAAGTATAGCTAAAAAGACGAAAGGCCGAGAGAGCTTTATTCGGGCAAGCGGTGGCGTCGCACTCCGTACGTCCTCATCGGACATTCGCTGCAGGTTTTCCATCCCAATCGCCGTCCATATGAACTTGCTATGTGCACATCCAAAGAAGACATGCGGCCTGTCCTCCACACTCCCCATGCACCTCTCACATTTGTCATTCTCCACCATGTGTTTAGCGAAGAGGTTGACCTTGGTGCTGATTCTATCTTTAAAATAAAGCCATGCAAAAATCTTAACCTTGTTTGGTAGTTTCGTTTTCCAAACTACTTTGCCATGAATGTCGCTGGACTCTCCTGCCGAGTCCAAGGCGAAGCATATGCGTCTCTAGTGGTGTATGGTCGCTTGGTGATTTTCATCGGCCTCACGTCATGTCCTTCAAGTTGCATGCCCTGTAAACAGGTGATCAAGGACCCCAGCTCTTGGCTGGCAGCGTTAGTTAAGCGTGGGCGTAAACGCAAATCAAAATCGTTCTCAAAGACATGCTGCACCGACACATTAGGATGAGTGGTGTGGGAGAAGAGAGTGGAGTGAGTATTATAGAGTGGCCCAGCAGGGAGCCAGTGATCAAACCAAAAAGAGGTGGCAGCACCATTTTTTATTTGAACATAAGTAATGGACCTGTAAGTATTAAGCTCGTCATTGACAATACGCCAAAGGTAGCTGGGGGGATCATGACTGGGAGTGTCAAAAGAGGAAGAATTACTTAGTAACCAATTTTTCCAGCAGACCGGATCACTAGAGAAGAGTTTATTAATGAACTTCATTAGCAAGCAGCGATTTTGGAGATTTAGGTCTTTCACACCGAGCCCACCCCTATCTTTAGTAGCTTGGACGGTGTCCCATGCAACGAGGCACTTGGAGCCATGGCAGCTATCTTCACCAGTCCAGAAGAATGCTCGGCAACGTTTATCAATAGCATGAATGATTTTTTTAGGAACGTCAATAGCAGACATGTAGTGGAGGGGGAAGGAGCTGAGAACAGAGGTAGAAAGCATGAGCCGTCCCGCCCTGTTCAGAAGGGACGCATGCTAGCCGGACAAGTATTTATCGCAAGACGTGAGGAGGGGAAGACAATCACTAACAGAAATTTTATGGGGAGAGAGGGGGAGACCAAGGTAAGTTTGCGGAAAAGTGGAAGTGGTTGTGCCAAATACAGAAGCTAATTCGCGCGCTTCATGATCCGGAACAGCAATGGGGAGGAAGGTGGTTTTGTGGTAGTTAATGGCTAGTCCAGTAGCTTTCTCGAAGAGTTGAAGGATTTGTTTAGTGGCAGCAATGGCTTGGGGGTGCAGCGAAGAAATATAAGAGTGTCGTCCGCGTACTGGAGGACAGGGCACTGTTGATCGTGGATGATGGGGTGGCGAATATCAGCGGCAGCAGGATGAAATTGCAGAAGCCGACGGAGAACATCAGCAACAATTATGAAGAGATACGGGGAGAGGGGATCACCTTGTCGGAGGCCGCGCTTACAGTTGATCCATTTCCCAGGATCACCGTTGAGGAGCACAGCTGTCTTGCCAGTTTGAAGGATGTTCATTATCCAAGTGTTCCATTTCTCGGGGAAGCCTCGGTGACGCAAAACCGACGGGTTTTGCTACCAGGCCGGACCAGTAACACCGGTTACCGCGGTAAACCAGCCGGTTCCCCACGTTTTTGTGAACCCTGACATGAAGCATCTAATTTACACATATAGGTAGTATGATTGGTGGTGACGACGACGGTCGAGATCCTCGGCGGATCTTGGCAATAATGTTAGTCTTCGATCGTCACTTAGCTAGCTACTAGCTACTGGTCCATCTTTCATCTAACTGGCATATGTGATGTGTGTGCGTGGTCAAGATTATCTGCATCTCATCTGCATGAAAAGTACTCTATACGTTGTATCTTTAGTATGCAGTCAAGCTAAAGGCGGTTATCTTCTTTGTCTCTCTAGATAATATTAGGATCCGCGCGTGTCAGATGTGTGCAGATGATAGATGATGATGCGTGATGATCTAAAACATGATCTGTGTTGATGGATCTTGAGTTCTCGGCACAATCTACATACCCAGCCAACAACATGTCTGTCGATCGCATCTGTCGAGAGCATGATGCAGATATGAGTCTGTCATGATCCTGTCGATCGCCTTGACATTCTCGGCCGGCTGGATCGGAGAGCCTGCTGGAGCTAGCAGTGGCTGCTGGCGCAAGTAATTGTCTTTCCATTCGATTCTCTTTCGTGTTCTATATACTTTTGTAAACGAGAAACAACACGGACGTCGGTGTTAAGTACGCTAGCGATCGAAACAGCCATATTGTTGATCGATCGATCGATCGATCGTCTCAAATGTACGTTGACTACGGGAAGCACACGCCATCAGATCCGACACGGCACTCGGGGAAGGGAAAAAAACTTTGGGGAAGTTCTTCTCCGAAGTGTAAAACCCTGGAAGAAGCTCTCGGGAGTCTCTCACGCGAAAAAAGAGGTCTTCCCCGAAAGTGTCAAAAAATCGTACACTCACCGAAAAGCCCTAAAATCTGTGTGTAGGAACGTTAACGTGACGCTGTGCAAACTTTTTGCGAAGATCTCCATCTATCCCCTGACGGCACGGGAGACGGCACGGGAGAAATTAATGAGAAGAAAGCTGCTAGTAACTAGCTAGCTGTGCTGCAGATCCATCGATCGGCGACCGACGCCGACGTGTGTGTGGATTTTTGCTGGGTGCTACTACCAGATCGAGACGTTACGTCCGATTCCCAGACACTTGACCTGCGGCGGCGATCTGATCCTTGACGAAACGGCTGCAGTTGGCTTCGATCATTTCCTTCAAGTACACTGTACACAGGTAGACGTTAGGCACCCCTCTTATATCCCTTCGGATCCATTTGATGTTAATGTTACAACAGCAAGTGATCGATCTGGTCTCTAAGAATTAGTAATACATAAAGAATTAATGACGGGAAATGACTCGCAACTGATCTGAATGAGCATGAGCTCCGGCCGTCTCTTGACACGACACCAGCAGAGAGCCGCCGGTTTTTCTATAGAAGGCCAGGCGGCCAAGACCACCCCGGCCGGCCGGCCCGGCCACAGAGAGACTGTGACTGATCAGCCGCATGGTTCACTGTCGCTATCCGGCCGAGATGATGACATGATGCATGTACGCTTCGTTCAAGATTCGCGCGTATCTGATCCATCCATCTGAATTGTTGTTTTGGACTGTCACTCGATCTGGCTACTATCTAGTAGCTTGCGATCTCTGCCTGCTGCTAGGTAGGTCATCGTCACATCTTGTAGCCATCTCCAACGACGGGAGCGATCGATTCGGATCGGATCGGATCTGTCAGGAGAGCTAGCATCCGTCGTCGTGTAGTAGAGCCGGCACGATCGAGGAACTCAATCTCGCTGAAGCATCGATCGAGATCTCTGCTTTGATATGTGCCAACCCAGAAGCCGGCGGCCAGTTCAAGTAGTCCAGGTTTGTGACGCAGCTGCAGCTAGCAGTCGATTCGATCAAAGACGCATGGCAAATGGGTGGATATTCTCATGGCGGATGGCCGTGCATGCACGCCACAGCCGACAGGTTCCATCGTATCGTATCGAGATCACCCCACCCGTCGTCCTTGTGTGTCAATTCATCTCCTACGATTGAGGAGATCTTGCCCAAGATGCTGAGACTGAGATATCGATCATCAATCGGAATCCCGGATCGCAAACGATGGCTACGTACCACTGCCGGACAAATATTCCATCAGTCGATCGGTGTGGAACAGTGTAATGTGCCTCATTGATTGCGTTTGATCCTATCACCTCATCTCAATATACGTATAAAAAGAAGTTTATAGAGTGACGATATAAGATTTGCAATATAGTTACTCGATTCATAATGAAAAAAAATTCTAGCATATGACTATAGAATTATATTCAAGATAACATATTATACACTTTTAAGTCGTTGAGTTTGCAAATGTGAAAATTATATGAATAGATTTGTCTTGAAAAATACTTTCATAAAAGTATACATACATCACTATTCGATAAATATTTTTATAATAAAAAGAGATCAAAGTTGCATTTTGGAGACCGTGTCGATGTCCTAAACGTCGGCTTTTTCAGAACAGAGGGAGTATAGTTTTTTGCTACGTATCTAGAGGTAATCATCTTGTTCGTTTGGTTTATCAGCCGCCAGCACTCAGTCAGCTGTAATTTTCTCTAACAACAAATCAGTCACTGGCCAGCAGTATTTTTTTCTCAAAACAAATCAGCGAGCAACCAACAGCCCTCGCTCACCAACCAAACGAACAGACCCAATCTAGATCTACATACTAAAAACATTAAAGAGGAAGTACATAGTTAGTCAAAGTGTCGCTTTATAGACCATGGTAATGTCCTAGTGGTCTAGTAGCTAATTACGAGCGTGCGATTTCTGAGGCAAGTACACGCCATCAGATCCGACCAGGATGTTTTCAGCTAGCTGTCGATTTGCAGATCATGTGCGAAAGCAACCCGTGCAAAGCCAGCTCGTGGGGGGATCCAAGTCAAGGAAAAGCTGTCCCCGCACTTAAGCAGTTGACGTTGACGACGCGCAAGCTGCTACCGTGCTAGTACGTGTTGAAAGCGACTTTAGTGTTTAACATAAAGTATTTAACATTACTAATCAATCCGCCGTTGAAGAAGAAAGGTCAACGCGTGGTCCTTCCTTCGGCGAAGAAACGCCGCGGGTACTGAATAAATGGGCTGCAAATTTGGTGGAGGAACTAAAGCCCTGTTTAGGAGGGCTCCCGCCGGCTCCAGCTTCAGCACTGTAGTGTTACTATAGCATGGAGCCGGCGGAGCTACCCAAACCAGGCTTCAAGAGCTCCAGTGAATAGTGCATATGTCAGTGAGAAAGAAGAAGGAAGAGTGGAGCGGCTCTGGGCTACATAGGCACTGCTGTGCTGGTGGAGCCGGAGCCGGAGCCGAAGTCGGCTCGAGCCCTCCCAAAGGGGGCCTAATTGGGTAAAAACGTAAATCCGGCCCAATAACATTTGCCGTCATCAGGTTTTCCTTACCACCCCCCTCTCGTTTCCCCTTTTAAAAATCGTGTGCATTTTCTAGTGCCTGGCCCCTCTACCAGTGAGAGATCCAAGTGGCAAATAAAAGTTTACAAGAACACAAAATAAAATGTGCGCTGTAATTAAGTTGCCAAAGGCTCCATTTCATTCAGACTTCAGAACGTTAATTCCCAGACAACCGAGAACAGAGGTATGGACAAGTATTAGATTCTACTACGTAGTCCTGAATGAACCCAGTCGATACACATACCATACATATACGTACCATATATACAGGTCTCTGCTAGATGCAGGTGAATTCTAGCGAAGTGGTTTTCACCTCGTGCATCGCCTAAACAATAAATAGCATCAGCTTCACACACAAAAGGGCACTCGAGCAACACAGCTATGCTGCGGCTAGGCTCTACGGCGCGCGGTTCTTCTTGAAAGCGCCCTCAAGAACCGAGTAGGAGCAGAGCATGGTGTCGCCGCCGTGCTTCAGCATGTACAGCTGGCACAGCGCGCGGCCGGCCACCTTCCACGCGAAGCCGCACTTGCTGACCTCGTTGCGGGGCACAGTGTGCTCGTACACCACCTGGTACACCGCGCAGGCCTCGGCGTAGAGGTCGAAGCGCTCCCTTGTGCTGTACTCCAACTCCTCGGCCTTGTACAGCATCTGCAGAATCCCACGAAGCAAAATAAGCCATTTGAACTATCAGTGCATTCCATTCGGCATTTCGGCCAAAGGATACTTACCCACTTGTACTCTTGGTAGAGTTCGCGGAAACTGCTGTTCCTTTCCGCCTTATTCTCCCGCTCATAAATTTTAGAGCTCTCTCTCAAGTACTCCTGATAAAGAGCCGCCCAGCGGAGCTTGTAAGCTTCAGGTACTGCCATCTCAGTGAAGCATTGCAGCGGCACTATCTCTGATAATGAAAGGAAATGGCACGGTAAAAAAAAAGAGAGAGAAAGAAAATCAGTTACCTTCTCTGTTGTCAGCGGAAAGCGGGATATGAGACTTAACAGCTACTTACTGACTGAAGGACCAGCTTCAGACTCTTGTGACGTTGCTTCATCAAAGATTTTGCCCAGCACGGATGCTGAATGGTAGTCAGGATATCGTTTCCGTTCCATGAAGTGCGGGTATTGCTTGACCATCAGCTCTTCAGGAACAGTGATCTATTTGGAAGCCAGATGAGCAAAAGGAGACAAAATCTCAAGGTTAAACTGTGACATATAACCATTTTTTAACAAAACTTTCTTACAAAATATTTGAACATAATTCAGACTCATTGTGCATCTTTTATTCTGAGTTCATGTATTATTCATCTAGATTGTTTCAGTCTTACTCGCACATCTCTCATTCTCTTCGGTCAAATACTTCTCATATCAAAACAAAACATACGAGGATGGTTGAACAGCAAAACATGCGAGCCCAGGATTGGAAATGACCTTGTCTCCGGACTTTGGAGCATCCAGAGCCACATAGTAAATATCAACCAAGTCAAGTATCTTCCTCTTTATCACTTCATGTTCAGTCTTAGGAATGTCGCCTGTCAAGAGCCGATCCATATACGCCACCCAACAATCTGCAGCTGCACCCAGTACATAACTGAAGGACAGAAAACGAAAATGTTAATTAGACTGCATGACTTTTACAGTGATGCTAACTAAGTACTACCACTTCATTTTCTCACTGGCCTGTGGCCCAAGGAGACAAAGGAACCACCTGTCAGCAAGATACTGAGTAAAAATCACAAATTCCCTCAAATTTTTGGTAAAAGGAATTGCCACAAAAAAAAAGAAACCACATGGTACTTGCTATAATAAACCCAACAGAAGCTTAAAGCACTTCATAAAAATATATGATATCAAAATTTTCCTCAACAAGATGAGAATAAAAGTTTCATCTCATATGTTATTCTTAGCAAGCTTGATGATCACAATTGGTTTTATCTAATACAATCCATAAGGAGGGGAGGTTATTTCTTTTGGATCAATTGGACCTGACAACCATGACTTTGTTCTTGCATAAAATGCATGGTACAATTTGTAGGGTCAAGACATTCTACAGCCTTCTTAGCAGCAAATAAGCGCATCAATGGAATTTACAGAAATAGAGAGAAATCCAGCCACCTCATTTAGTACCTGGGTGTAAACCGAGCTCTCAAAAATTCATGGAATAGCAGGCGTTCCAATTTGGATCCAGGATAATCCTGAGGCCTTTTTTGGTCGGTCTTTTTTGGTGATATTCTTCGAACCCATGGTTCACATGGTTTATAGCACTCCAATAACTGTAGAAGGTCAATTTTGCAATTGAAGTGACAATTCTTCTCAGCAGAAACAAAAAAACAGAGCAGAATATGATGACATATGAAAATATGTTGGTGCTAAACGAAAAGAAAATATTCTAGAGTTTAGTCCAACTGAAACCATAATAACTCCCCAGAAAAACCCCATTCACTCATCTTATTATGCTACAGCGACACCACATATGCAGCAGATGCATATTCGGTTACAAGTTAAATTTTATAGAACAAGATTATAAAAATAAATTTTAAGGTAATAGGGCCAAAAGAAAACGCCAATGTAGTGCCAAAGCACTCAAATATAATAGTTTTCTTTACACCTGTGTCTCAAAATATGACAATTTTCCAGTACCCGGAAGTTCAAGAGAAACTTTTTGAAGAAAACATCGCTTTTGAGACACCCTTTGTCTTGGATGGAAAGATTTGTTTGGTCAATTGCTGTGGCTACTGCTGTTTTGCCGCATATTAGTGTCCTTACCAGGTTCATCTAGATTCCGTTACCAAAATTTGAAACAATAATGACTTATTCATCAACACTACTGCAACAAAGTTAGGGGAAAACAAGAAAGAAAGTTCAAAGCTGTCAACTTCAAGATAGCCAACAGGAAAAAAGCGGCCAAGCCATCACAAATACAATATCACAGGTTCCAAGGAGGTGGGATACCAGGAGAAAACTCTCTTTGCACTGGTATGCCCTATACATCTGAGAGATGTTTTCCTGAATCTTATCTAAGCAGAATATCAGAATATAGGATGCAATAGGGTTTAAAACTTGGCCTACCAGCTCAAGTTATGGTGCTTATGCAGGAAATGGCCTTTTAACCAGTTTCCATAGTTAAGGTTTCGACTTTATATATGTATAATACTCGTGTAGCATTCAGATACATGTCTAGTGAATGCCACAGCATGGTGAATTCAAAATCCATCATGGATTTGTGAATTTCTTTGGTGAAAGGAAGATTCAGGAAAGTTAATGTAGTCAGTTCATCATGTAGTTGCAACTTGCACAGCAGCAAGAAGTTGTAAAGTGATGTGGGCTTTGATTGTTACACTGAAACATAGTGTCCAAGTAAGTTTATTAGATTGCAAGGTCTCATGTGGGACTAATCAAATAATTAGTTACATAATTTCTTTACTTGGGATCATATTAGGATAATCATCAGACATGGGGTTTCCAAAAGTAGAGTAAAAGTAAACTCTGTCACGAGGTAAACAAGCAATCAGTAGTAATAAATAATGTGAATTCAATAATGAAAAAGAATATCTTCCATGCACAAGGAACAGAACAAAAATATAATGTACAGCAAGATATGCGCTCTGTGGTTTCTAATGGCAAAAAAGGTTATGTATAAACAGTTCAGATGTCAGAAACAATTTACTCACCAGTGGGTTTCTTGAGACCCAGTACACGTCGCCATCAAAATCGCTATTGGCCATCTCATCAGCCAAAGATCGTGGCCCACAAGTAGGAAAAAATATGGCATATTTGGAATGTCCCACGATATCCTCCAAACCATCAATATATGTTGCAGTCAACTTATGTATATCACCAAAATGTAATCCAGGATGCTTATAGACTAGAACCTTTCCAGAAAGCTGACCGTTGTCACTGTTTAATAAAATAAAATGAGTAACAAAAAGAGGAGCTCACAATTAGTCTTCTAGCCTGCTTCAAAAAGTTGAAACTCAACAAAGTAAATAAAAAAACTACCCACATATTCAGATATTCTATGAAACACTAGAGATTACTAGAGATTAAAAGCTCAAAATATTTTATGAAGACTAACAACAAATCTTTTTAGTCCCAACCAAGTTTGGGTAGGCTGTAAACCCAGCAAGACACCAAAACAGAAGATAAAAATGTGGAGGTATTAGATATGGCAATAGTAGACATCTAGAAGCACCATAAGTTTTATGCAATTATGCGCAAAATATAAGTTAAAAAAAGAACTCGACTCGAGGGAAAGGCATCCCTCTGACTTAGTCCTTGAAAAAGTTGATGCCAAGATTCGAACTCGGCCCAGCCACAAGAATTTCATTGAGAACCCCGGAGTTTAACACTTCGAGGTCAGCATAGCATAGCAAATCATGACCCGATATTAATATATTATGAACTAACTTCAGATCAATCTAACAAAAACCAGATTACTGTATAAAGCATCTGCTAAGAATCTAAAGCAAAAAATGTTTTCTTAATTTCCCTGATTCACAGGATTCTCCAAAACAGAAAATATAATACAAAACATGGCTCAATTTCTGGGGTAACAAAGGACGAGTTTCTTATGTGATTGGGAAAGTAAAGGTTTTTTTTTACATTGCTGTGTTCCTGAGAAAACAAATTATAAACATGCAAATAGAACCCTGATTCACAGATTCCCAAGTCTTAAATTCTCCAAAACAGAAAATATAATACAAATCATGGCTCAATTTTTGGGGTAATAAAGGACGAGTTGTCTCAAAAGATTGTTATCTGTAAATTTGGAAGGAAAAACAGCCATCTTAGTCCCTCAACTTTGCTTCGATGGTCAATTTCGTCCCTCAACTTTCAAAACAGTCAATTTAGTCCTTCAACTTTCATTTTTGGGTCACAATCATCCTTTTGTTGATGCAGTGCTCCATCGTTGCAGTCTTTTTTACACTTGTCTTTTTCTTCCCTCTCTTAAGTTTCCACTGGCGCTGTCACAGACCATGAGTTCGTGAGCCACTGCTAGCTGCTATTAACTAAGCTATGCTTAACATGGTAAACAAATGTAATGGCCTGTGACATGCATGTAAAGTGTATTCCTTCCACAAGGTGATTACTAAGCATGTTTGATTGTTTTCTAAAAAAACACATGTAGAAGCTATAAGTTGCAATACAACATTACTATAGAAAATTCTACCATTCCATCTATGGGGCCAGCGAATTGTTCCCAAATCCCCATTATATAGAGCTAGAGGCAACAGATTTCTTCAAAAGAACCAACTACTATAGATTTCAAAGGGTAAACATGATCCTGGTGATTAAAATTCAAATAATTAATAAAAGTTATAAGGTTCAAAATTTTGAAATTTCACACTACAGAATGTTATCAAACCTGCAACATTCCAAACAAACTTTGATCATACTGAGTTAAAAATATATAATTTCATCAGAACCATTAATACAAATATCCATAAACAATATGTCTTCACATGTTAACAGCTAGTTTTTAAAATTCTCATTGCTTTTTTTTTGAGAAGGGGGAGAAGCCAAGGGTAAAAAGGACTTTTAACATCAGCCTTGGCCAAACATGGAGTGCTGTGTCAACAAAAGGATGATTATGACCCAAAAATTAAAGTTGAGGGACTAGATTGACCGTTTTGAAAGTTGAGGGACTAGATTGACCGTTTTGAAAGTTGAGGGACAGAATTGATCCTCAGAGCAAAGTTTAGGGACCGAGATGACTATTTTGCCAATTTGGAATGCCCAAACGAAATTAGGGGGCGTCAGAAAGACATAAATGGAAGACCATTCAATTAAAAGGGATATGATGGATATTGCTGGCATACAGTATAACACAAACTTGGTCCTCTTTCAAAGTCCCCGTCGGATCTGTTGTGCCCATTAGATTATAACATTCATCAATCGGGATTCTTCCTTGTTTGAGTCCTTTTCTTTCCTCCTTAGTCATTAGAGCTAGCTGGAATTGCAAATATGCCTCATCTTGTGGTTGAATTCCAGATAGAATCATCCGAGCCGACATTGAATCGTCCAAGTCAGCATGGTTAAATGCAACTGTAAATAGGGACCGTGTTAATAAAGCAGTAGCCAAGGCCCAGGTGTTACTAGTTAAATGATTCGATGGCAGAATAGTTGGAATGTGACAATTTAACCAGACTCAAAAGGTACAACTTATATCATCGTAGCATAAGCACATGGTTGTGAATCTCAAAGTAACCTTCCAGTGAATATCTAGGCTTAAGACGAGCTTTATTGACATCTTCCAGCGCCCTCCTTAGAAGCTCCACAAAATACTCTGCTGGAACCCCCCCATAGTGAAGGAGTGAGATTAAGAACCTTGATGTCAATGCCCTTTTAGGTCGGTTGCTGAAAAGATGCAATAATACAATACAAACTGCTGATTTGTTAACCAATAGGAAAGCACTGAAATTTCTATAGGAAATTATAAAGGTGAGTTTGCATGAGGACATTTGGAATTAGTTCAAATTCGGACTCAGATATAAGTATACCATAATACCAAACAAACAACAATGATGAAAAAAGAATTGCGAGAAGATGGGAGGATGGGTCACGGCTTACCTTGTAGTAATTATTTCCAAAGAGTTAAATGACTTCTCTCCAAATGGATTTTCATCACCGTATATTTTTATCATTGATGGTCTTATGCAAATTGTCTCAGAGGGAAGCTGTAACACAGGAGAAGCCCATTCATCACAGATTTACTATAGCGATTAAGTAAGCAAAGAAGGTTAAGAAAATCGGCAATAACACTGAAGTATGCAAAGTAAATTGAAAATTATCTTAAGTGGGATATTTAATTGAATTTTCCAAATATGATCATAACTCTATAATGTTGCCATGACATTGCGTTTTCAAGTTCTCACAGGCATAAACAACAGGCTCAATGTATGAAAGGTAATGTCCAAACAACTAAAATCTTGATGAACATGCTAAGCAACAAGAAGCCTACCAAATTAGAGTTCAAGCCATACAGAGTGACAAACACATACCCTTTTATCAGCTAGAAGGGTTCCCTTCACAGCATATCCATTATGGAACATACGGAACTGTATTAAAAGAGGCTGGAGTACAAAAAGGAGCACAAATTGATTAGTTAAGCCAAAAAGCATGTGAGGATATAACAGAGCAGCCTATAGTATCATATAGTACAGGGAATACATGTTCAGCGGTGTGATACTGATGTCCCTTTGAATCCAGAGCATCCTGTGCAAGGCATAAAAAATAACTATTAAGAAAATAATATTTAAGGAACTATAATGGTTAACTGAGAAGACTGGTGTTAGTTAGACTAGAAAGACCAGGTCACATGCCTTAAGAAAGTTTCCCTTGAAGATACTGGTGGGGCATTTCCTAGCTAAATCTACTGATATTAAGCCAGTCCCATCTGTATGAATCAAGCGCTCACCATCTTCAACAGCGATTTGTCCAGATGCGTACTGAAACATTCAGCAAAATATAAATGGCATCTAGTATATTGCAAGTGGAGAAAACACAAGGAAGGAATATTTACCCTGCAAGGTATATCATCGATTATTTTGACATGAACCTTTGAGAAGTCCACATCCAATTTGATAGTTTTGGATAATATCAAGGTAAACCTGCATCATTCCCTCCAGAACAGTAAGTAAAATTTTACTAAAAAGATCAGACAGCTTGGTGGTAGTTACAGCCTTAGACTAGGACTAGGACAAAAGACAGAACATGGCAGTAACAAGGCAATGAGAAGGTAGTTGCATAATAATGGATGTAGGCTTAGAGGAAGCAAGCAAAATAAGAAAAAGCTGTATCGTGATAAGGGTGCCAGGTGTCAAGGTCCTACAATACACCTTACCCTCTTAACGGGAAAACATATGTTTGGTTTGGTGTGCAGTCAAGAAATCCTGTGTTTACGCACAATACTATACATTAGAGAAACAGGGAAACAGAAAAGGCCATCAGTGTGCTCAAATTGTGAAAGTATTACCAAGTTTAATCATTTTTTTGTGTTCCCATAACACATTGCTTCTTGTTTATTGTGTGAAAAAACTGGGATCCAATAGATATAGCAAAAGTAGTGGATTTAGTGTCGTACCCCAACTTTATGCAAAAGAAAAACAATCAAGTACCAACAAGTCACCAGCTTTATATTGGAATAGGTGTCTAAAGGTATTCATTGATTACTTAATGCTGTGCAACAAAAGTGCGTAAGATGGTTAACCTGGACAAATATTTGGCCACAGTAGGAGCTTTGTATATGTGCATAAAGAGTCTGCGGGCCTGATCAATTGTGTGGCCAGAGAGATCATAAGGGTAATCCCTTTCCCACCCAGACTCTGTCCGAACAAAATAACACCTAACAGAAGAGCTGCATTTTTTGTTTTTCTCTTTCTTCTTTTCCTCTTTCAGCCTCTCCTCCTTCCCACCATCTTTGTGAACTGGAAAAATGGCACACTAGCCCAGTCAAGACAAATCATACATTCAACATGCAGGTATCAAGGTGACCAAGAGAGCTTGGCAAGTGCCTAAGTGGCTAGCCTTTGTGGCGAGTCAAGTGGTGCTCTTGGGAGAGACTTGGTGACCGGGAAGCAATACTCTTGTGTGAGTGCTTCAACAACGTGGACTAGGGGTGGCTTAGTGCCTACCGATACCACGGGATAAATCGTGTGTCAAGAGTTTGCTTCCTCTCATCCCCTTTACGTTTCCGCATTTACTCTATTGCAATCTTTGTTTGCCTCTACTTTCCTAGAGTAGTATCATGCTAGGATTGGCTATAGGTTGCAAACCTTCTTTTGGGATGGGAGTTTCACACTAGAACAACCGTAGTTGCACATATAGATAGTATGTTCTAGTTTACTTTTGTGTAAAGTTTAGTGAGCCTTAGGTTAAGTTTTTAAGGTGCCTAATTCACCCCCTCCCCCTCTTAGGCTAACGAGCATCCGATTCCTTACAATGATCAAAGTCATAGAAAGAAAAAAGAACCTCACCATGACCACCATACCATGAGAAGAGTGGATGTCATATGATATGATTTTGTTTATCATTACTAGCATAGTGCATATAGCTATATTGAATCCAGTGTGGTGCCTAGGTCTTTTTTTCCCTCAAACATGCAGAAAAGCTGCATATCATTATATTAAGAAGAAGAAAGGATGAAGAACCCTGGTTACACACAAGGTTCTTAAAATTAGCAGATTTATACAGAACTACTGGTAAGACTGCACTATAGACTAAACGCAGAGCTATAACAGATTCAAGTCATGGACTAACCAAGACTAGATGGGCCATCCATTATAGCCCACAAGGCTGGGCCGTCATGTATGCACCTACACAGTTACTGATGTATTTCCGGTTACTGCTCTACTGTAAATTGTAATTATCCATAGCTGTAGTAGTACACTAAACAGTAGACCAACTTTTTCCACCAAAGCATAGTGTTGTGTTTTGGAATACCTCATTTATCAAAGCTGTGAATTGACTTTGATGTGCACACATGACACAACAGTGGTCATTAAAATCATCAATAGCAATTAAGAAGTTTGGCTTGCAAATTGATCTATACCAATATCACATTAGGGAAAAAACAAAACTTACTGAAATAGCGATATCGACGCAAGCCCAAAAGGATACCATCATTAGCGACCTGACTGTAAAATGTACAGTACATACTGAATTTGTCGGTACTATTAGTAAGACCAGGTATATCCGCAAACTTCACAATAAGAACATTGTCGTCACCAACAATTTTCTGCAGATGAGTCCTTGTATTCTCAACATATGGACCCTGAGTCCAATGAAATAATGTAAACTTAGAAGCGATCTGATAACATAAGCTCAAATGAAATAAAAAGGAATGAATGAAAATGATTCAGTCAGTTCTGTCTGGTTGCAATTACCAGGGATTAAGCATTTTCCAAACAGTATTGATAGAGAGTGCACATAATAACAAGAAACAATACTCATATGTAACCCCTCAAATCTTCTTTGCAATGCAGGAACATGACTAAAACAGTTGAAAAAATGATTGACAAGGTTAAATTATACCGGGTTGACTATAAGGATGAGAAAAGAGATGTTATGACAATAGAAATTTATCTAACAAACTCTAGTAACAACTTTTGTGTATAGCCGCATACATCAATGCTGTGTATCAATCCATAGTGAGATATGGATGCAGTTTCACGCCAGGTTTCCCCTTTGTGAATGGGGTATGGTGTGTCGTTTAGGAAAAATAACCAGCACAATCATATTTGATTCATGTGCTGCATTACAAGCCAAAAGAGGATGTAAGTGACAAGCACGTGAACATATCATGATAAACTACTCTATTTTGGTGTAAATGTTTCACAAGTGATGTCACAATTAAATTTTACGAGTCCAAAAAATTAGATGTACAAAGTCCATGATATTTGGGCATTTTCTTTTTGGAAAAGTGCAGCACACATAGGATAGAAGAACATTATCGCTAACAGGGCTGCAGGCCAGGCATGCATTTAGAAAGGGCATACGCAGTGCTGAAAGCTCTGACACAAGATGTGGTCTGGAGAAGGAAGTTTTGGCAGTCTTACGGTCTTACCCTTGCTTAGGCAAGGCATGCACAGAAACCAAAAGAAATCAACAAACTGAGGATAGGAAGAAAAGACTGAAATACATGGAAGGATAAAAGGCTATCACAGATTCACAGGGAGTCAATAAAAGAATAAAATAAGAAACTCACAAACCTTAAAAATCATTGTTATGGAATCACCCCTTTTCTCAACATTACAATGGTACAATCTTGTTTTGTTTGGGTCCCAATCAAGGTTCTGCAGTATGAGTTGGCAAAAAGTTCTGTGAGTTATCCGCTAGCATTCTCTTGAAGGGAATAAAAAAGCAACAAGTATAAGAGTATATACTGAATTTATAAATATGATGACTCAGAATACAAATATATTGAAGTTATCTTTATCTGCAAGCATTCTTTGCTTGGCATCAATGATGATACTATGAGTCTACAAAGAGTTACTGGAGATGTACAAACCACATGTACTACTTTTGAGTTGGACACTACTCATATTGTAAAAAAAAATCACATTTCTTGAAATAAAAAACAATTACTGAATTATTTTGTTCATCATGAATGTCATGTGTTCTGAACTTCCTAAAAGATACTAAAATATCATTACTTTTGAAATAATAGGTGCAGTACGACATGACCATATCTGAGGTAGTAAAAATATCTTATTGTATTATTGGCTTGAATTAAACTAAGTAATATTTAAGAACTTCTGTTCTAATTGAAGATAGCTATGCTACAAATGCGTGTGCAACAGTTTTTGTTGAAAACATGTCCTGCATGGCTGCATATGTCTATCTATTTCCAAATAATAAAGATCATGGCACCTGCAAATCTGTAAGAAATTTAAAAAATGAATATGGATGTGTACAGTTGCAGCCATCGACTAACATACTAGAAATAATGAGTCATGCAACAACAGTTCAACCTTTCTTCTATCTGATGGAGGTACAAAGTTCTTTCCAAATCTGTCCCAAATTTCTGACTCGAAGCAATCCATGGGCTGCGACTTCAAATACCTTATATAATTTACATCCTCTAGCACTTCTTCTATCTTCTTGCTATAGGAAGACAAGGAAGCAGGATGGATTAGAGACAAGCAAAAATAGAAAAAATACACAAGCAAAACGTGACACAGCTAAGAAACTGATACTCTGTAAAACAGGAAGTTATGGCAGCAATTGAACTAAAGAAAACTTTTGTGAATTTTTGGCCCATTACTCCATTAGATAGCGGATTAGTCATAGGCCCCTAACTGAAGTTAAAACCAGTAAATTATTTGTTCCAATTATGTCGGGGAGGAAAAACATAGCCAATCGAGACTTACTCTGCAAGGTACACGCGTATGAGGAAGAACCGATGAAACTCTAACTCCCCCAGTGCTAACATCTGAGGGCTTGCTGCTTCCCTCGAAGCATTCCAAGCAGCAACAGAAAGTGGTGTCACGACCCCCACTCTTCCTGATGGGCCATCCATTTGCCGAATACGCATTGTAACATCCCGAACAGGGCTTGGAGTGGAAGCGCGGGCAGGACTATGAGGCATCTGATACTCGAGATATCCAGCTCCCATTCCTCCAGGATTTGCTACTGGTGAAGCCACTGCAGAGAAAGGGGACTGGATCTGCACGCCAGGAGAGTTCCAACCTGGTGAGCTCTCAACCTCCATTTCAACAAGATCACAAGCACTTGTTCTGACAGGGCTCTCAAGATCCTGCAACCTGCAAGGCAGGGCAGTGCTCACAGGCTCAATCCTTGCTTGGTTTGAAAGACAAAAGGCCACTCCACCATCGGGGCTCTGAACCTCCATCTGGAGGTCGTCTTGGTAGAATGGTCCTGATACCGAATCCTCTGCTTGAGAGTAATTTCATGGTTAGAAAGAAGACAAGTGATAGCATGTGAAATTTGCCAGTAAAATACAATAGTAAATGTGATTGGTAATATATCTCACGAGCAGATATTCAGAGCCTCAAAGGTTAGTTGGAAAAATAGATGGCATAATCAAAGTGATGAAAAAAAGCAGTTTGCACAAGGGAGCGAGTAGCATCCTAGTGCATGCTGTCAGGTCATCAGAAAGGGAACTCGAAAACTACGGGAACAGGGGAAAAAATCAAGATTTTTTATCTTGAAGTAGCGAAGACATGTTCGAAACAGCGTGAAGTGAACAGGGAGAATGCAGAAACAGTGCCGGCCTAAAATTAGAACAAGAGGAATTCACCGCAACTGAGCGGGGGAAACAAAAAATGCAGCAAGCGTTTCCCTCAGGGGAGGCGCGGAGGGCCGAGGGAGGGAGAATGTGATTGGAAAGCACCTTGCGGGGAGGCGCGGAAGGGTCCGGAGGTGCAGGCGGCGCTCTCGGCGGTGGGTACCCCCGCGGCGTTGCGCTGCATGGCCTCCTGCTTGGCGAGCCACTTGATGAAGGCGGACAGGTTGCGCACACGGGCGCCGGTCTCCGCGACCTTCCGGAGCACCCTACCGGCCGCGGCGTCGCCGAGCTCCGCGAGCTGGTCGCGCGCCCACGGGTCGGCGGACTGACCGACGCGCGCCTCGAGGCGCGCGAGCTCCGCGGACACCGACGACGACGCCGGCAGCGGGAGCGGGAGCGGCGTGCCCCCCGGCGAGGAGTGCATTTCTCTCGAGGGTTGAGGGTTTAGGGCAGGACGGCGCACCAGGGAGGGAGAGGGCGCTGGCTGTGTCGCGGCAGGGGGGACAGGGAGCGAGCAGAGCTTGGCTTGCGAGGGAAGCCTCTGCCCTCTTGTCGTGGGGGGCGGACGCGAGCGGCGCGGCTTCGATCACATGCGTCGCCCGGCGCCGGCGCCGGCGCGAGGGGAAAGGGAGGGCGCGTGGCAGGGGGTTTTGGCAGATTCTGAAATTTGGGAGTGGCGGGGCCCTGCCCTGGGTGAAGTGAGGTCTCGACTAGACTAGTCCAGTCAGCTTTGCCGTGCTCACTCGCTCAGGTACGGTACGGCGGATTCCCCGTTGAAAAAATTTCAACCTGCGGTAAAATTTGGTGAAAAAATTCAACTTGCGGTAAAATTTGGTGCAAAAATTTCAACTTGCGGTAAAATTTGCCGTTTCGCTCAGGTACAGTACGTCAGAGCTTGCCATGCGTTGCACCGCGGCCCGGCATCCAGCCGCCGCGCAGCGCCGGGCCATCAGCGCCGGCGAGCCTGGAGCCTTGAGCTCGTACTCCATCCATGTGCGTCCCGTGCGGCCCGCACAAGTTGAACCAATCCGTAGCCGCCGCGATCCTGGCACGCTGTCACAGTGATTGATGCTCGGGCGCCGCGATAGGCCCACCGTGAACGAGGACAGCCGGGTGTAGCAGAATTTATGAATTTACCATGGTTTTGACATCGGCACATTAATCTCAAAGTAAACGACGAGTGATGCGACGGTCAGGTTCACACACATCGTTCATTTACAATATCACATAGTTTCACCATTGAGGCGCTTTCAACGCCAAGAGTACAATTGTCGGAGCTACATACGACCATAAACATTGTTGTACGAGACTGCCTGCTTTGGCTCAACAGGCCATAACTTGACTCTGCTACGATAAACAGCACCAGCAAGGCAGCTACTCATATGGATATCAGCTGGGATGCTTGGTGATACAGTCCTCAGCTTCATGGCTTCCGTAAGATCTCCCACGCGATCTTAAGCATATAGCATGTGGATGCTCCCAAACTGACGGCTGAACACACAAAGGCGGCCTGTGATCTCTCCACCGCATTAGCATTTTCCACACGGTTCTTAGCCCTATATCAAAGGAAGGAGGTTACTGAGTTTTGAGGTACGCAAATTGTAAACACACAAGTACTACTTAATTGGATAGTAGCCCCTAGTTGTGATTTTCTACATCTGTGCCATCAGTCATCTTCAAAAGTACAACATTGGCACCATTTTCGGAAGTTGGTCAGTATAAAGTCTTTTTTGAATAAAGCCCTTTTTATGTGCAAAATATTGAGGTGGGAGTAACAAACGAATTTGATTGAATAAACAGAAAAACACTCAATGGAAAACGTCACCTTGCACTGTAAAAGCACAACCAACACTGAATCACACTTCCATACTCACCGTTGCCACCACATACGCAGACCACCTTCAGCTTTGTTTGCCTGCTCCCTACCTGCAGTTGAGAAACGGCGCCACCCCTGCAACATGCACTCTTATTAATAAAAATTTCGAAATACTAGCCAAAGAAATTAAAGAATACAAGAGCAGTAGAATGTGAACCAGAATGGAGCATAATATATTCATAAAATATATTCTGCATCTGAACTAATACGAGTGATGAAATGAAGCTGTGTCCAACACAATTGTGCATGTTAAAGATGCTTATGAGTTCATTAATCTAAACAATATCTATCAGCGTACAAACTTGCACCGTGCTACTTATTACCTCAATGATCTACATAAATATTGCACTAACAAAAAAAGAGTCAAGATCACAGGATCTGATAACTCCTCAATTTCAAAACCAGCCAAATTTATAACACAGCTTGTATTAAGATGTAACCCATAGGCCCCAGAACAGCAGATAGAAAATAGAAAGATGCAATTTGTAAACTCACAGCTAATGTAAATACACAAGTCAAAATAACCATTGGTCATATCTAGTGGAGACTCGGAGTTTATTAAAGAAAAACAACCCCTACCAACACCAATCAGGTATTTGTGATCTAGCAAATAATTGTGTGCTGACCAGGCATCCAGCATATATTTATATTAATGCAATTGTAAAATTTGCTAGCTGTGACATGCTATGTGCAGGAACCAGCATGGATCCAAGGTGCTGCATGGCAAGAACAGCCAACCACCACAAGTTAGGATGTGGCCTTCAGCCAGTTATTAGTTATATAAGATGGGTTCATGATTTGTTAGATCTATTATTGTTAGAAAGTTGTGCCAGCAGGAAGTCCTAGCTCTATAAAGCCAGGGGCATGGTAAGCAACAATCAAGAAATGAAGAACTAACCCAGTCAAATGGATTTTCTCAAATACCATAAGAACAGAGAAACTGAAATACAAATTAGCAATGCTTATATTCAAAAGCTGAACTTATATTAAGTAACAAATGTATAACAAGTAAACAGATCATAACAAGTTAATACAGAACTGCATTACCAACAGAGGGATGTAACCTACTATCTCTTCCAGTTTTAAAGGTATGGGGATTGGGGACATCTCCACATTTGACTATTTGAGCACCAAAAAAAATCCTTATGAAGCAAGCGTTAGTAATTATTAGGGAGTATGGAGTATGGTTAACTGTACGCATTTATCCATTCCTTCGGATTAAAAGGGGAAAATGAAAAAACAGAGAGACAAACCTAGCCAGGCAAACCCAAATAATTTAGGTCAAAATAAACCTAGCCAGGCAAATATTGATGCAAATGTATAGCTCACTAGGTTGTGTTGAACACACAACCACCACAACAACTGAAATATAGGCAAAAATAAGAAATACAGTACATATCAACAGTTTTATTGAATACATGGACAACCATGTATCACAAATTCACACGGGATGCATAACAACTAAGATAACTTCTTTCAAAAAAACAACTAAGATGGGTAAATTCGGATGTCAGCTTACCCAATAACAGCAAAAAAATTAGAGCAAGGAACACATGTCCCTCTGTTTTTCCTGTTTGCCCTCTTAGAATCCTTGGGGGTGCACCATGGCCGTTAATATGTTTGGATTATAAAGACTGATTATATGAAAACTATATTACAAGTGTTGGGGGTGAGCTCCCACTGTTTGAGGTCAAAAACAATCCTTAGGAGTTATAATCTTTTAAGTAATGGACCGACCAAATAAACTAACATAGCCATCAATTCCCACCAAATCGAAGGGAATTTTGGCTATCCAAACAAACCTAAACAGCAAAATTTCAGGATGCATAAGAAATTAAGGAGGTTGTCTATGAATAGCTTTGCTTAGATTGCGCTAGGTTATTGGTCATTTGGTCTGATTTGGGGATGGTTTACGCATGCATATTTAGGGTTTCCCATGGCATGAGCTTGGATTGTGTCAACATAAGCAAAGGTCAAAACTTTATTACTCTACTGGGACTAGGAAAACTAGCATACACCTCAGATGTGTTTTATCCTCACCTCGAGGTTACGACCGGCGGCAGGGCGAAGAGACGGCAGCGGCGGTGCCCTTGGCGCCGCGAGGCGGAGAACTTGGTGGATCTCCAGCCCTCTTCCGCCAATGGATGCGGCCGCCGAGGATCCAGAAGAGCCGCAGCTACGGCGGCCGAGCATCGCCAACGCCGATCGAATCGCCGCCATGTCCTCCCCCTCTCTCTCTCTCTCTCTCTCTCTCTCTCTCTCTCTAAGCCGAATGCGATTTGGCCTTCGGTGGGCTTGTGTGTTTTAGGCTGAGGCTTGCATGCAGGGGGTTGTTTGGTTATATGGAGACCATGACTCGGTTCGGTTCCCCCACGGACACGGACACGGGCCGATTCGGTTTTTCTCATGATATAATATAATGGGACATTGCACACGTAGACGATCGAGGCTCGTATCCATCTTACCACAGCAACAGCAAAGTGATCAATCTGGTATCTAAGGGCACCCGCAATGGGGTCGTTTAGCTCTCTACAAGCATGCCACGTAGGAGAGAGGAGCAAAGAGAGAGAAACGCATGTCGCTGACTGTGGCGAGAGCCGCTACGCAAAATTCCAGGTGCTAGCGGGTCCCACCGCGTGCATCTCGTCGTCTCTGTGGTGTCCGCAGCTCCGCGTTCCATCTTCATGGGCGCCGGCTTGTTGGAGGCGACGCGCAGTCGGAGCGTCAGAGAGGATACATCAATCTATTTATCTACATCGTTGCCCGGCGACTCCGACAGCCCGGAAATTACATCGCTGAAATTACGTCAATCTATTTATCTACATCTGGATAATCCATTGCATAGACAAGTCGAGTCATGCCTATGAACAAGGTACATGGGGGCAAATGTCAGTTATCACTAACATGAGTTATCACTAACAAACGAACTACAAACTGTTTAGTTCGTTTTCCAAATACTATCGTATGGATGTGAGCTTTTTCTCTCTCGTGCAAATAATGGATGTCAGTGTTTTGGACACCAATGCCTAGGAAGAGGTGCCCGAGGTAGTTGGTAACCACATAGATCTTGTACTGATCGAAGTAGTGGCGGAGCTTCCGTGAGTTGATCAGGACCGCGTAAGAGTAGCTTCTGTACCAAAGGGTAGCAAGCATTGGACTCTGGAAGAACCTCACCGACAAAGTAGACCGGGTGGTGAACAGGATAAGTGTGGCCTTCCTCCTGCCGCTCAACAACAATGGTTGTGCTGACCACATTAGTCGCAGCGATGTAGAGCAGGAGCTCTTCTGACGGTGAGCGCAGTGCAGACGGAGAGGACGCTCGCGACGACGACGTCGTCCACCACGACGTGGGTGAGGTCCAGGCGTGTCAGCCGCGCCACGACGGTGAGATTGACGTCAGATATGAGGAGCCTCCAAAGCCAGCTCCTACAAGTGGTGCGATGTCTTCTTGTGGCTGCTCCTGCAAAGGCGAGCGCCGAGACCAGGGCCACGACCCTGCTCTTCTCCTTCTCCGCGGTCGTCCTCGTCTCCTCGCCCGCACAGTCCTCATACAAGCGCCAGACCGGCGCCGCGGCGGTGGTGCCCTCGCCGACCTCGTGCCCACTGCGCTCAACCGCTTCCTCGACGGTCGTGACCTCCTCGACCTCGCCACTAGGAGGAACATGGTCCTGCTCTGCCACACCATCCTCCACGTCATCCTCTGGGACGTCGACGTCATCAGCACCCCCGCTCGCCACTGCGCTGCGATCACGAACACAACCTTCATCGTCGCTGACACCGTTGATGGTGCGGGTGCCGCGCCCTCTGCCCTCCTGATTTGACTAATATGACGGAGCCGACGGAGAGGAGCATCATGGTGTGGCGGCTGCCGCGGGGCGGTGCCAAGCGGGACATGCACCACACTGACAGGGATCTTCCAGCCGGTCGTCGCAGGGGGCTCCTCCTCCACAGCCAGCTGCATCCTCCAATCCGACCCCCTGTGCGAGCCCCACGATGTCGGCCGACAAGCCGCACGCAGGTTTAACAAAACTGGAGTTATTGGTAAGAGTAGTTACTGCTTTGACCATCGGTAATCGCCCTGACCGGTCCGGTTACATGATTTCTTGTGTCGGTTTTTTCTATAACCGTTCGGTTACCGCTACCGATCCGGACCGATAAGACCGATTACCGACCTAACCGGACCGGTTCCCAAGAGTTTTGTGAACCTTGGCCGCACGCGCACGAGACCGTGGGTGGCGGCGGGGGTGGCGCCATGAACCACTCCAACTACCACCAGCACCTGGTGGCCCACTCGCCGCCGCCGCTGCTCCCCGCGGAGGTAGTGCCAGCGTACCCGACCCCGGAATCGGAGGACGACAAGACCTGGTTTTGGACCCAGATCAGGACAGAGACCCGCCACGACGCGAACGCGGAGCCGACCACCCTGCCTCCGCGCCGCCGACCTCCTCACCGCAAGGTCCCGCAACCCCACTTGCGTCGGGTTTTAGGCGCCTTCATCAAGAACAGGAACATCCAAGACAATTTTAGGCTGGTCAGAGGAGCAGCCAAGCTACTGCACGCTCGCAAGAAACCATCGATACTTCTCAAGATCGACATTTCAAAGGCATTTGATTCAGTGTCTTGGCCCTTCCTGATCGATCTGCTGCAATTCATGGGCTTCCCCTTGAGATGGACCAATTGGATCTCGATGCTCCTCTCCACAGCCAGCAGCAAGGTCGCCATCAACAGACAGCATGGTGACCACATCTGCCACGCAAGGGGGCTGCGCCAGGGAGACCCCCTCTCACCGCTACTCTTCGTCATCGCGATGGAAGTCCTCAACGCCATGTTCAACAAAGCAGGGAAGAAGATCTTGTTGTCACTACTAAACCTGAGAGCAGTTCCGTACAGGATTTCGTTATACGCCGACGATGTGGTCGCCTTTCGGCACCCTGTCGCCAAGGAGTTGCTGGTCGTCAAATCCATCCTCGGTTGCTTGGAGGGGGGGGCGGACTCACCACCAATCTCTCCAAATGCTCAATGATGCCCATCATGTGCTCTGAGGAACAGGTGTAGGCGGTTGTCGACTATTTCCCTGCACGACCTCCAAATTTCCGGTTAAGTATCTGGGAATCCCACTGTCGATCTATAAACTCTCGAAGCCGGAGGAGAAGCCATTTGTAGATCGAGTGGCTGATAGGCCGCCCTCCTGGATGGCGCGGCTTCTGACCCGAGCGGGTAGGCTCATTCTTACCAAGGTAACTCTGACTTCCATGGTTATCTACCCCAGCGACCGCCCTGCAACTTTCCCCGTGGGCGATCTGGGCGATCGACAAACTGCGCAGGGCCTTCCTCTGGCGAGGCACAACACCGGTCAGCGGTGGTCACTGTCTAGTCATGTGGCCGATGGTCTGTAGACCACAACGGTTTGGAGGTTTAGGAGTTATCAATCTCCAATTCATGGGTATCGCTCTGCAGATGCGTTGGATGTGGCTCAACCGTGTTGAGCCCAACAGGCCCGGCTCTGGTCTACCGATCGAGGCAAGCTATTGGTTGCGGGCGATGTTTGAAGCCTTGGTGTCAGTGGAGATTAATGATGGTCGCTCGGTGTTGTTCTGGAGAGACAGGTGGATCGAAGGCGCGTCGCTGGAAACACTTGCCCCCAATCTGTTCCAGACGGTGCCGGCGAGGATCCATAATTCTAGAACGGCCCATGATGCGCTTTCTGGTCGGCGGTGGGTCAGGAACATCAGAGGCGGCTTATCAGTGCAGGCTATCCTGCAGTATCTTCGCACTTGGGAAGTAATATGGAGGGACGCTCCCATAACGATCAACCGGATGTGTTCCGCTGGAAGTGGACGAGTTCGGGCCAATACTCGGCGGCGTCAACCTACAAAGCCTTCTTCTTATGCCTTACTGAGCAGCTGGAAGCGAAGCAACTTTGGAAGATTAAAGCGCCGAACAAATTCAGGTTCTTCCTTTGGTTGCTGCTCCATGGTAGGTGCTGGACCTCAGGCCGACTCCAGCGACACGGATTGCCAAACGACAGCAACTGCGCCCTCTACGACCAAGAAGCTGAAACACTTGAGCACCTACTCCTGCATTGCGCTTACAGCAGAGAAGTCTGGTTTAGGATCTTCCGCCGTCATGGATGGGTGGCGCTACTACCGACGGCGCAGCAGGCGATCATCGACTGGTGGCTTTCAGTGAGAAAACGGGTCAGCAAGGCGTCCAGGAATAGGTTCGTCTCCATCTTTGCTCTCGTCGTATGGCGCCTTTGGAACGAAAGGAATGTGCGTGTCTTCAGAAACAGGGTCATGATGCCGCATCATCTGGCCGAAAGAATTGCGGAGTTGAGCTCCTAGTGCGAAGCGGGGCTGGTCGCCCAGATCGGCAATGGCTAGTACTCTAACGTCTCTCTTCCCAACGGCGGTGGCTGTCCCCCTTTCCTTGATGTATTTGCTCTTTAGCTTCAGTCACAGCCGTCGTCGTGTTAGGTCGGGTAGTGAGTATGTAAACGGCGATAACGAACCTTTGTAACTCGTCTTTGGGTCGCACTCCCCTTCTCTTAATGCAATACGCGCGTCGCGCGTTCTCAAAAAACAACCAGCGCTGCAGGGTGCCGTGTCCCGATAGTATGCTAACGTCAGCCACAAGGACGAACAGGTACGGGGACAGAGGGTCACCCTGCCGAAGTCCACGTCCACACCCAAACCACAGTCCAGCAGTCCCATTGACAAGTACTGCCCCATTTGCGAGAGAGAATGATATGATACATAGTTGCATACAAATCGATCAGCATCATCTGAACGCATCATATCATGGCCAATCTTTCGAAGCATCTTGGTTAATTCATTAACTGGAAGGGTAGTCTGATTCATGAAAATACCATTAATCATAATATACTAATGCGGTGCAAAGTCACAATAAAAGTTGGTGTGTTCCAGAAGGTGACTCGCTCCCACCGTTCACGAGACGGAGGAAGCTCATCCTGCCGCTCTGATGAAACAACAAGCCCAATGTCGACGGAGCATGAAGAGGAGAGGAGGTGATCCCTATGCCGCAATCCAAAAGAGTGTACGCCGTTGAAGCCCCCTTCATCGACTTGAAGGCTGAACGAGAGAGACAAGCCTACGCCATCCTCAAGGATAGAGTCTTCTCCAACACGAGGGAATTCGACCTCACTCTTCTGGAGAGGACAGATATGGACTCCGAGTTTGATTCCATTTGGAAAGCTCTTGGTTCTGAAGGTTTTGTCCCGGTTTAGGAGATCAGTACTAGGCCTATCACCATCCAGTTTCTCTACACTCTTCAAGACGATGCATCTGGTATTTCATTTCGATTTCATGGAGTTTTGTATCGTTTTTCGTGGAAGGATCTGAGTTGCACCCTCGGTTTTTTCATCGTCGTTGTGCTATTCCTCTTGAGCAAGCTTGTAATGATTTTAATCACGAAAGTTTTTGGGAAGAGCTTTTTGGTCGGCCGGTTTGCGGCAAGTTGACACCTCGGTGCAACGATATCTTGCATCCCACTCTTCGACTGTGGCACAAGTGGCTCGCCATCACTCTCTTTCCAAGGGATGATGTTCGAACCGCACGCACTGACGAGATGATGATTTTAGATGCCGCGGTTAGACAGATCAAGGTCTTCCCCGTTCAAGCTATGATTCGGCAGTGGTTGACGAACTTTAAGATGACGGGTTCTATTGAGTGTGTGTGTTTGATTTCGTGCATCGTCACGAATCTTGGGGTTACGCAAGGGCCCAATGTGCCCTCCATTGTTAATCCTCGGACTCAGATTGATGAAGCTTATTTGACTCAAGGGCATATCCTTAAGAAGGGTCTGGATGATTCTTTGGTTTTCTTTTATCTTGGCTACGCAAACCAAAATCGGTTACCTAACCCGGATTTTAGGTTGTACGGCCAAGGGCCTCTGATAGTACGAGATGAAGTGGCTGATGTTGGGTTAAAGGTTTGTTAGATCACTTAGGGACTCTCTCAAGACTTTTTCTCACATAGGTCAACTAATGAGCACTTTTGATATTTGTCATAAAGGTAATGTTGCATCCCTCTTGATAGTACGACATTACTATACTCAAGAATAAATGTAAAAACTGAGTCAACCTCTTGAGCTTTTAAATCTTCAATTTTGTCATACTTGATCAATTCCAACTTGAGGGCTTCCAACATAGTCATTGTTTTGAGCATATCCATACTCCTAGTGACTTAGGATTTTTCCAATTGCCATAAGAGTGCACACTTAAATCTATAAGTCACTCCATATTTGCCAACCATAACGCATAGACGAGTTGTATTGCTTCCCTCGGTTAAGGCATGAGTATGATTATTCGAGACTTCATGGATACTAATTACTTTCACCTTAGTAAATACCTCAGATGCTTAGTGCCCCGCCCTAGTCATCTAGGTTGAACTCTTCACCACTTACCCAAGCCACGTTGAGTTTGGATTTGCTTCATGAACAATTAATCTTCATTTTAAAAACCACTTACCCAAGCCACGTGGCGGTCAGCGATGGAGCCACCAGGGTTGTTGCTGAAGTTGACTAGTCAGAGTTGATTCCAACTAGTGGTTGGCGGCGTGACTGCCGTTCTCGACTAGTTTGGAAAACTAGTCGAGATGAATGGTCGACGTGATGCGACCGGAAGACGATGTCGTGGCGGCGTGCGGCGTGCTCGAAGTCGAGCTAGTGTTGCCGCGAGACAAGTAGTTACGACGCACGGCGTGGCTGAAGTAGAGCCAGCGTGGCCGCAAGACGAAGTCGCGGCGCACGGAGTAGTCGATGATGAGCCGCGTGACGGGCCGCGCGACGTGCCGAGGCACCCGGCCGCGCGGCGTAGGCGGGAAGTGGTCGACGACGAGCCTTCATGAGGCGAAGTAGCCGACGACGAGCGGCACGACGAGCCGCGTGATGAGCCGCGCGACGTGCCGAGGCACCCCGGACGCGCGGCGGAGGCGAAGTAGTCGACGACGAGCTCGCGCGAGGCGGATTAGTCGACGACGAGCGGCACGACGAGCCGCGTGACGAGCCGCGCAACGTGCCGAGGCACCCCGGACGCGCGGCGTGGGCGAAGTAGTCGACGATGAGCCTGCGCGAGGCGGAGTAGTCGACGACGAGCGGCACGACGAGCCGCGTGACGAGCCGCGCGACGTGCCGAGGCACCCGGACGCGCGGCGGAGGCGAAGTAGTCGACAACGAGCCTGCGCGAGGTGGAGTAGTCGACGACGAGCGGCGTGACGAGCCGCGCGACGTGCCGAGGCGCCGACGCGCGGCGGATGCGAAGTAGTCGACGACGAGCGCGCGCGCGAGGCGGAGTAGTCGACGACGAGCGCGCGCGACGAGCCGCGTGACGAGCCGCGCGACGTGCCGAGGCACCCGGACGCGCGGCGGAGGCGAAGTAGTCGCTGCAGCCGGGAGAGTGGAGACGAGTACTCGCGGTGCACGACGAGGTTGACGTAGAGCGCGTGCGGCCGGAGACGAGTAGTCGCGGCACACGGCAAGGTTGACGTAAAGCCCATGCGGCCGGGAGCGAGTAGTCGCGGCGCACGGCGAGGTCGACGTAGAGCGCGTGCGGCCGGAGACGAGTAGTCGCGGCGCACGGCGAGGTTGACGTAAAGCCCATGCGGCCGGAGCGAGTATTCGCGGCGCACGGCGAGGTCGACGTAGAGTGCGTGCGGCCGGAGACGAGTAGTCGCGGCGCACGGCGAGGTTGACGTAAAGCCCATGCGGCCGGGAGCGAGTAGTCGCGGCGCACGGCGAGGTCGATGTAGAGCGCGTGCAGCCGGAGATGAGCAGTCGTGGCGCGTGTAGTCTTCCATGTGCGCCAAGCAAATTGCAGCCTGTTCGTTTGGCTGGTGGATGATGGCTGGTGCTGGTTTGTTCTGAGAGAAAAGTACTGCTGGCTGGTTGCTGATGGCTGGTTTGTTCTGAGAGAAAAGTACTGTTGGCTGGTGGCTGATAAGCCAAGCGACCAAGGTGTTGGTCTTGCTTGCGTGTGCACGTAGCCAAGAGCCAAATGCTTGCATGGTCCTCACGTGCATGTCGTTGCCAGCCAATAGATGTAGTGCCCCATTTTTTTTTACCACCACCGGTGTGAGGCATTGATGAGGGACCTGTACACGAACCGTATGGGGCAGCCACGGTGAAAACCACCTCAGCCTTTTTTGCTTGTCAGAGTTGGCGCAGCAATCTAGCAGGACTGCAGGAGCCCTTGTGAAATACACTGTATCTTCTCGGACTTGGATGGAGCCGTCAAACTCGTGTTTGATTCCGTACTAGACTCGAGTTCCTGTAAGTGCAATCAAGCCCTATGAGGGTTTTGGTGATGTTGACCACACAATTAAAGAGCTAATGAGCCCTTGAGTTTGTTGTGCAGCATAAAGTTATTATCACAGGTGCAAAAGATTAATTGGAGACCCCTCAACTTGCTACAAAAAGGATGCCTATGCTACTTGGAGGAGTTTATTTATTTTATCTTTTGAATTTGAGTATAGGCCAATCCGTACTATCAAGAGGGATACTAATGGTGAGTTAGGGTGGTTTCAAGTGCTCATAATCCATCTTTCCAAAACCTTAATCCTCACCCTAAGGGAAGTAACCTGCAGCTGCCTTGCCTCTGCTGTTTGCTGTTCGGAGGTTCCGACCGTACGGGCTACAGTCTGCAGAGTTTTCAAAAGTCGGAAGTTCCGAGATTTTTCTCGGAGGTTCCGAACTCTGGAATATAGCCGTTACTGTTCTGGATCTGGGGGTATTTATACCCCACAGTCCCCCAACGGTTATCTTCTTCCTCCCCTTGCGCAGAACGCCGTTCCTCACTGTTTCTCTCACCTTGCATTCACTCCTAACCTACTCTCTTCCAAATCCTTGCCTAGCATTGATTGAGAGTGGATTCTTGAAGTGAGTTAGTGAGCCAATCCCTTCTCCCTTGGTACTTGAGCACTTGGAAGAACCCTAGCAAGCTTGGTGGATCTATTACTCTTGGAGCCTTGCTCCTAGACGGATAGAGGTTCTTGGAAGCTCTCCAAACCGATTTGTGGAAGCTCCAAGGCGTTTGTATTACCCCTGTGATTCTAGTGGAAAGCCTCCACCTATTACCCAAAGTGATAGGTGTGAGAGAGGAGTTGACCTTTGTGGTCCGAGCCTTTGGTGGCCTCCTCAACAACGTGGACGTAAGCAAGCCTTTGTGGCGAGGCCGAACCACGGGATAAATCTTTGTCTCATGCGTGTTCTCATTTACTTACTTGTTCATGCTTGTGCTTGACTAGATCTATTAGGGTTTGCTCCCGATCTACTTTGTGGTGCCTTGCTAGCTTATACTTTGCTTAGAAATCTTCTTGCTAGGTCCTAAGTACCTCCTAGAATTTAGTAGATCTGGTTTTCTTCAAGTTCCTAGCAGCTCTTGTTGTTTATGCTCAGTCCTAACAGCTGTCGGAAGTTCTGAGTTTATTCTCGGAGGCTGCCTCGTTCGGAGGTTCCGAGAATAATCTCGGAGGTTCCGAGGTCTGACAGTGATTTTGCAGAAAAAGTTTAAATTCTGTGTGCAGGCCTATTCACCCCCCCCTCTAGGCCATATTGCCTCGATCCTTTCAGTTCCCAAGTGCCATCACAGAAAAACAATTGGTGCCTGAATTCCGCCGAGTGGAAGTCGGTGGTGATGGTGCCCTATTTCCACGCGGAAAAGTGGAACGGATGTGGCTGCAGCTTCAACTTGGAGCTTGACGAGTTGAGATCGAAAAAAAACTGTTGATTCCGATGGAAGCTTGGGTGCAAAAATTCTTCGAGTGCTTGATGATTCGGCTAGTTGTTGAAGAACCAGCCGCTGCAGTAGCTTGATTCTGATGATCGGACCTTCGAATTCGCCCAATGATCATGTCGACGGCCCCATGGTGGGCGCCAGCTGTCAGTGTTTAAACCTGTCGACCTCCATGGGAGGTACCCGCAACAAGGTAGAAGGTGGGGATCGCCATGATCTGGAACCCGAAGGTACGCGCGAGGACACAAGACACAAGATTTATACAGGTTCGGGTAGCCAGAGTAGCTACCCTACGTCCTGTTTAGAGTAGTATTGCGCCCCGCGCTTGGTGTTGTTCCCCGGAGGGATTGAGGATCATCGGCTAGGTACCTGGCCCTCCTTTATATAGTCCAGGGGCGGGAACCTAGTCCGTTACAAGGTAGGAGTCCTAGTATGATTACATGGCACGAGTCCTAGTAGGAGTACAGGGGAATTCTAGTAGGAGTCCGTCTTCTACTCTTCCTCCTTCCTTGCATGAGTACCCGAGGAGTATGCCCGACAGGGCTTAGATGCACTTTCAAATAAAAGGTTTAAAGTCTCATTTTACTAACACGTAGAAATTCAAGTGATACATATTTTAAAAATTTTAATTTCAAAGTAGCTTATGTATTATCTTTATATCGTACTTAGGGTTCTCGTTAAATGGTTATAAACTTGAGAGCATGTTAATAAAATAGCATTTAAACTACATATTTTTAAGGTCTCATTTTACTAACATGTAGAAATTCAAGTGCTACATATTTTGAAATATATAATTTCAATGGAAGCTATATATTATCCATCTCTCGCTTAGGAAAGCTTACAACTGTGGAATACATTTACTTCAAAAAAAATCAATTTTATAATTTAAAGAAGCCTAGATATTTTAAAAATATACTAAGAGTACAGTGTAGATTGTTCTATTATTATATCTTCATATAATATGAAATCTTTTAAGTTCAAAACCATGATAGTATGACAGCATAAATTGGGATTGTCTAATAATAGTTGAAACATACATTGACATAGTTTGATTAAGTGAAGAAGATTCTCAATCACACGATACACCATCTAATTTTGATACTCACCATGAAGTACATATATGCTAGTGAATTAAACATGAATAAGTTAGAAACCGTGTGTTATTTGAAGTATATCGTGTGGGTGCATAAATGGATGAATGTTAGGAGCTAAATTTATATTAACAATCAATAGTGTTCACTGATAGAAAGACATGTAGATTAATTCAAACTGAATATGATCAATTGTATAAGGATTGATGAAATAATTATATTTGAAATAAAATAAATATATATAATGGTGTAGTATTATATATTAGAGGTTTAAGATGTTCATTCTTAATTAAATTACTAAATTGAAATAAAGTAAATATCAAAGTAAATGTATTGATCCTTGATTGTTATCCCTTCTAACGTGTACAAAGTTGAAATTAACCTTCAAAATCTCGAGAAAACCTCAAAAGCCAGTAGAAGAGTATGTGGAGAAAGCTTTATTAGAAATGTTGCACAGACAGTTACTCTCTCGTTCTAGAAAGTAGAAATGTTGCACAGACAGTTACTCTCTCGTTCTAGAAAGAGGCTGAAGGCTTTGCTTGCTACGTATGTGCCTACTCACTCATTTAGAGGCTGCTCCGGAGCCTGAGTTGGGCCCGAACACAAGAATGAGGATGCCCCGGTGACTGAGTTGGCCGTTCAGGAGATTGGATGGCTCGCTTGGGCAGCATTAAGATGGCGTTCAAATGAACTTCTAGTGCTATGAGATTGAAGATGAAGGGGACTTAGTTTCTGCCAGAAACAATGCACTCATGAACAGTGCCATTATATGCGCTATCATCTTTGTCCATCGGTGGTGTACAAAAGTTGAGCTCAATGTCAAGAATTTGAAGAAAGATACACATGGCACTACAAAGAATATTGATAAGAGACTTGAGGCTATAGAGAAGGTGCTTGCTGCGTCCAGGACAGATGCTGAGTTGGCCCGAGCACAGTTATTTGCTCTTCCTCATCCCAATGTAACTTCAATCCTTCTGTTCATTTCAACTATGACCTCTTGCTGTTCAGTAGTCGACGGCAGAGGCTACCCTGGAGATTGGATGGCTTGCTTGGGTAGCATCCAAGACGGGTTTCAAATGAACCGAGATTGAAGATGCGAGATTAAAGATGAATGAGCTTAGTTTGACATACTCTTCCTGAACCATGCCTGCATGTCTTTGCATATCTTTTCGTACCCGTACTATATTTGGGAATTGGGATAACAACATCTTTTCGCACCCGTACTATATTTGGGAATTGGGATAACAACTTGTGGTACTGGGATTCCGTTCCATGGGAATTGGGATAACAGGTTCTGGTACTCGGAACCCGTTCCATGTACGTGACCTATGTGTCGCATTCTGCAAAAGCTTAGCGTGCAAGGGTCAGAGGCGAAGGCGACGACGCCACCAAGAAAGACATCGTGCCGAGGTCAGCGGCACCGGTTTTCCTCTGGCACCCGATACACGAGTTGGGGTTTCGGTGAGTCGCTGACAAATGGGGCCCGTGTGCCATCGGCTCCATACATCTCTGGTGCAGTGCAGAACCTTACGAGGTAGGATCAGATTTTTTTTTGACCAACCGTTACCGCAATTTATACCACGGTTACCGCTGCGGTCCGGTATAAAAACCCTCGGTAAAAAGTATTAAACCGAACCTATCAAACCGGTGCCAACGGTTTACCGCTCGGTTTGTGCGGTTTACCGCTCGGTTTTTATTCCTCATACCAACCGTTCGTACCACGGTAAAAAACCTTGAGTAGGAGTAGCAGCTACTTGCTTAGCATCTGGAAACAGTTGTCAGGGCATTCTCAAAGGCAGGCAAAACTCCTCTGTTCGACGCAGGTGAATTATTATACAGACAGACACGACTATCCTCCTCTACTCGACGCAGGTGAATTACTACCTCCGACATCGCGTAACAGTCGAACACATAGCCACAACGAGACCAGCTGCCCACTAGTACTCTTCATCAACAGCACGTTGCGCTTGCCCCGCAGCGCGATTCTTCTTGAACTAGGAACTTGCCCGTGCGTTGCTACGGGCTACAACATCCATAGTTAAACTGTCCCTTGACAATATTCAAAATGAAAAATTAAGGGTACATTTATCTCAACATTTGTTGCAGTACTTTTCCCTTAAACAAAGTGACATCACCAAAAATATCTAGAGGGGCAGAACAAAATAGGACCTCAATCTCATCAGATGGGCAGAAGATGTCGTGCTCATTGGTAATCGCACAGGGTGAGAAATTCATATGGAGTCTGCTGAAGAGGAAAAGGAGCATCAAATTGAGCTAGGATCACAAATATCAACTTTCAATTATAGGATATCATACATTTATGATCCTCAAAATTTTAACCAATCTCATTTGCTATTATTTACAACATCCTTGAACTTTCTTGTTCACCAAAATAAATCTCACTGCTATCTGAATCAAAAAAATGGACACATAAAATCAACCAATGCGCTGCAGCCACCAGCCAGCTCACCTGAGATTCCTACCTGATTCAAAAAGATGCTAAGTCAATGGTACCACATATATAATGTCCTGGTCCTTTTCCCATCAGGAGCCCAGCTAACACTCGTGACAGGACCATTTCTCATCAACAGGACCAAGCTCAAAAGTAAACCCTCGAGCTGCGCGGTGACGAGGAAGGGCCTCGAGCTCCTCCGCCATCATCCTTTCCATACGTAGCCCACCATGGTTTCCAAGGTTGTAATGGCCAGTCATACTCATGATTTCCTATACAGACATGGTAGGGGGTATTGGCAGCAATAGGCTCAATCTGGCTGAAGAAATGATCCCATACCCAAGAATAACCTCTAGCATAGCTGATGTCCCCAATGTGTGAAATAAAGGCAGGTTTATCTCCAAGGGCTTCAATATCACCGAGGATCCACTTCACCGTTGACAAGCTCTCAGCTTGTGTACGAATGTAGGTGTTATAAGGCACATATGTTCCCATGTAACCAAAAAGAAACGCGTTGGTCTCATTGGCTTCACTGTCACGTGAAATAAAGCTGTAAGTCTTGTTCCATCCTCCAGTGTCACTACCGACCTGCCAAAACAGTTTAGTAGATTAAATTTAAGAAATAAGAAGAATCTATATAAAAAGCATGCTCTTCAGGGGAAAAGGCCAGTGGTGTTTAACTCCCCACATAACTGGATTCTAATTCTAGTATTCAGAACAAACAAAATAAATAAATAAATTTAAAGATTATGATTCCAAATATAATCTGATGTTCAAATTCTGAACAGAAGTACTTCTTAGTGCCTACTGAGCATTCAGGTAACCTAAAATTGAAGAAACCTATACTTCAGTAATCACTTCTCAGTATACTAACTTCAGTTCTTCAATGGAATGCTCATGTATGGTGATGCTGTTAGCTACACCAATATAGTTGGTTGCATTGAATCATATAATTGCTAATTTTTGTAGTGTAAGTTAATGCTGAACACCTAATAATCAGTTCAATTAAACGGCAAGATTTTCAATATAAAAACAAAAAAAAATCAAGAGTTTACTGAGTCGCATACGAATCTACCAAAATCCCATCTTTGCAACACTATAACCCATCAGGTTCACTCCAAATCTCAAATCCTAAATTATAAAGGCCTAAGCTGACTTGATTGCAATTGCCACTTCAGGCTGCAGCTTAAATGACTCAAAGAAGCACACCCTTTCCCCCCAAGACAAATTGATAAAACAAAATCACGATTTTCTAAACAAACTGATACAGAGATTATAAAGATAAAGAGCATACAAAACTACATCCATGTGAAGCAACAAGCAAAGAATAGGTCCCACGAGCAAGGTTATTTCAAACATTCAAATTTAAAGTATAGAAAGCTTGTAATGATCATAGTCAGCATCTTTCAGTTCCTGCAAATCCTAAGATATAAAGCTTGGTGGTGTTCAGTGCTCGCTACACTTCTTCTATTGGGTACATTGACACACTGTAAACAGTACTATATTCGTTATTTAGTAATACAGGTCAACCCTGAATATTTCATAGTCAATCCAACCACAACTTGGATAAGCAACTGGCAGAGTCAAGTGAAGCAACATCATAAGAACAAGTAACTTGGGCAAGACTAATTCATAAGCCAAAAGACAAATTATCAGGAAGTTAAAATATCCCACCGTATTATGAACTCTAACTATCATAATTTCAAGCCAAAAGACAATATTCACACTTTCAAGACAAAAGGCAATATTCACACTTTCAAGCCGAAAGACAAATTATCAGGAAGTTAAAAACATCCCGCTCTATTATGAACTCTAGCAGTCTAGCTACGCATACTTTCAAGGTTTCAGTCTCTCAGATATCTCCTTTACAAATTACAGATTGTGGCCTTACTATGGCACACATGCTGAATACAAAATTCAATTAATTCCCTGAACCCTCCCAATGCATAGCTTCAGGAACTGGATAGTATGAATCCACCTATGTTGAATCAACACAATTTAATCTTTGATGAAACAGAATGATCCCTGCCCTGTGCTTGCAATTATTAAAATGGCAGGTAACCTAGATTTCCCATCCCAAATTATCAGAAAGATTGGACCATTCCAAGTTTACAGCCGTGCAAGTACGTACCTTGTAAAAGTACTTCCTTCCGGGTTGCAATCCCTTCATGAGTCCGTCGAAGACGAACCCCGGATCCCTCCAGGCGACGCTGCTGTTGGCCGGGGAATCGCACATGTGCTTCCGCTCGTAGGTCCTCACCTCCGTGCCCACCTCCGTCCATTCCCTCTCCCCTCCTTCATCCAACAACCCGTACCTGACGACCCTCACCCCGGCGTCGCCGCAGAGGAACAGGACCCGCATCTTGTCGGCGGCATCGGCGAACGCGAGGTGCACCTGCTGGGGCCGCGCGGGGTCGCCGACGGAGACGTCGGCGGAGGCGGAGGCGGCACGGTGCCTGCCGCGGGCGCGGGGGAGCGGATTCCGGTCGTGGTCGGTGTGGCTGTAGGAGTACTCCTCGGCGGGCCAGCGGAAGAGGCGGAACTGGTAGGGGGAGCGGAGCGTCGGGAGGAGCGGGAGGGAGAGCTCCCCCCTGCCTTCGCGCCAGGTGGAGGAGCCGTTGAGGAAGAGGTAGCCGAGGAAGTCGCGGTCGCGGGAGGACGGCGGCGAGTAGACGGCCACGTAGTCGAGGCCGTCCGGGGACGGGAGGCCCGACCAACAGATCTTGATCTCGCCGTCGGAGAGGGACGCGGTGAGGGTGGTGCCCTCGCCGCCGCCGCGGCGGCGAGGGCGGGAGGAGGAGGAAAGGGGGAGGTGGGGGTTTTCGGGGTGCATTTTGCCGGGGACGAGGAAGGGCCTCGAGCTCCTCCGCCGTGCCGTCCCTTCCTCCCCTCTCCGCCTCCGCTCCACATCACATCCACGTCCTGGCCTCGCTCCCCCTTCTTCTCTTCTTCACTGGAGCAGGTGCAGGCACGCGGCGAGGGTCCATCCAGCCTCTTGTGCGGCGACGCTCTCCCTCCCGTGGATCTCGGGCTGCGGTTGCTGATCCCGACGGCGTCCGATTGGGGAGCGTCTACCTCCAACGTGACCTCCTGGCTCCACCGGCGAGCCGGCCCCTCCCGGCCGGGAGAGCCGTGGGACCGCCGCTCCCTCCCCGCTCCGCCGCGCGCGAGGGGAGGCCGGCCTCTTCCACCGCCACCGGCGGGGCGGGCGCGGCGAGGGGAGGCCAGCCAGTGGGGCGGTCTCCAACAACGGCGTGGGAGCGTGAGGGAGAGAGAGGGTGGTGGGACCCACCTGTCGGCGCACGATGCCGTGGTTCTGCCGCCGGGGAACCGCGCGGGGGCAGAACCACGGCGTGTCGTTGCCCTTACGGGCTTTTTAGGAGTAGACTCCTTTACAAATTACAGATTGTGGCCTTACTATGGCACACATGCTGAATACAAAATTCAATTAATTCCCTGAACCCTCCCAATGCATAGCTTCAGGAACTGGATAGTATGAATCCACCTATGTTGAATCAACACAATTTAATCTTTGATGAAACGAGAATGATCCCTCGCCTGTGCTTGCAATTATTAAAATGGCAGGTAACCTAGATTTCCCATCCCAAATTATCGTAAAGATTGGACCATTCCAAGTTTACGGTCGTGCAAGTACGTACCTTGTAAAAGTACTTCCTTCCGGTTGCAATCCCTTCATGAGTCCGTCGAAGACGAACCCCGGATCCCTCCGGGCGACGCCGCTCGTTGGCCGGGGAATCGCACATGTGCTTCCGCTCGTAGGTCCTCACCTCCGTGCCCACCTCCGTCCATTCCCTCTCCCCTCCTTCATCCAACAACCCGTGCCCGACGACCCTCACCCCGGCGTCGCCGCGGAGGAACGGGACCCGCATCTTGTCGGCGGCATCGGCGAACGCGAGGTGCACCCGCCGGGGCCGCGCGGGGTCGCCGACGGAGACGTCGGCGGAGGCGGAGGCGGCGCGGTGCCTGCCGCGGGCGCGGGGGAGCGGGTTCGGTCGTGGTCGGTGTGGCTGTAGGAGTACTCCTCGGCGGGCCAGCGGAAGAGGTGGAACTGGTAGGGGGAGCGGAGCGTCGGGAGGAGCGGGAGGGAGAGCTCCCCCCTGCCTTCGCGCCAGGTGGAGGAGCCGTTGAGGAAGAGGTAGCCGAGGAAGTCGCGGTCGCGGGAGGACGGCGGCGAGTAGACGGCCACGTAGTCGAGGCCGTCCGGGGACAGGAGGCCCGACCAACGGATCTTGATCTCGCCGTCGGAGAGGGACGCGGTGAGGGTGGTGCCCTCGCCGCCGCCGCGGCGGCGAGGCAGAGGAGGAGGAAAGGGGGAGGTGGGGGTTTTCGGGGTGCATTTTGCCGGGGACGAGGAAGGGCCTCGAGCTCCTCCGCCGTGCCGTCCCTTCCTCCCCTCTCCGCCTCCGCTCCACATCACATCCACGTCCTGGCCTCGCTCCCCCTTCTTCTCTTCTTCACTGGAGCAGGTGCAGGCACGCGGCGAGGGTCCATCCAGCCTCTCGTGCGGCGACGCTCTCCCTCCCGTGGATCTCGGGCTGCGGTTGCGATCCCGACGGCGTCCGATTGGGGAGCGTCTACCTCCAACGTGACCTCCGGCTCCACGCGAGCCGGCCCCTCCCCGGCCGGGAGAGCGCGTGGGACCGCCGCTCCCTCCCCGCTCCGCCGCGCGCGAGGGGAGGCCGGCCTCTTCCACCGCCACCGGCGGGCGGGCGCAGCCGAGGGGGAGGCCGCCCGGTGGGGCGGTCTCCAACAACGGCGTGGGAGCGTGAGGGAGAGAGAGGGTGGTGGGACCCACCTGTCGGCGCACGATGCCGTGGTTCTGCCGGCAGAACCGCGCGGGGGCAGAACCACGGCGTGTCGTTGCCCTTACGGGCTTTTTAGGAGTAGACTCCTTTACAAATTACAGATTGTGGCCTTACTATGGCACACATGCTGAATACAAAATTCAATTAATTCCCTGAACCCTCCCAATGCATAGCTTCAGGAACTGGATAGTATGAATCCACCTATGTTGAATCAACACAATTTAATCTTTGATGAAACAGAATGATCCCTGCCCTGTGCTTGCAATTATTAAAATGGCAGGTAACCTAGATTTCCCATCCCAAATTATCGTAAAGATTGGACCATTCCAAGTTTACGTACCGTGCAAGTACGTACCTTGTAAAAGTACTTCCTTCCGGTTGCAATCCCTTCATGAGTCCGTCGAAGACGAACCCCGGATCCCTCCGGGCGACGGCGCCGTTGGCCGGGGAATCGCACATGTGCTTCCGCTCGTAGGTCCTCACCTCCGTGCCCACCTCCGTCCATTCCCTCTCCCCTCCTTCATCCAACAACCCGTACCCGACGACCCTCACCCGGCGTCGCCGCGGAGGAACAGGACCCGCATCTTGTCGGCGGCATCGGCGAACGCGAGGTGCACCGCCGGGGCCGCGCGGGGTCGCCGACGGAGACGTCGGCGGAGGCGGAGGCGCGCGCGGTGCCTGCCGCGGGCGGCCGGGGAGCGGGTTCGGTCGTGGTCGGTGTGGGCGTAGGAGTACTCCTCGGCGGGCCGGCGGAAGAGGTGGAAGCGGTAGGGGGAGCGGAGCGTGGGGAGGAGCGGGAGGGAGAGCTCCCCCCTGCCTTCGCGCCAGGTGGAGGAGCCGTTGAGGAAGAGGTAGCCGAGGAAGTCGCGGTCGCGGGAGGACGGCGGCGAGTAGACGGCCACGTAGTCGAGGCCGTCCCGGGGACGAGAGGCCCGACCAACGGATCTTGATCTCGCCGTCGGAGAGGGACGCGGTGAGGGTGGTGCCCTCGCCGCCGCCGCGGCGGCGGGGGAGGCAGAGGAGGAGGAAAGGGGGAGGTGGGGGTTTTCGGGGTGCATTTTGCCGGGGACGAGGAAGGGCCTCGAGCTCCTCCGCCGTGCCGTCCCTTCCTCCCCTCTCCGCCTCCGCTCCACATCACATCCACGTCCTGGCCTCGCTCCCCCTTCTTCTCTTCTTCACTGGAGCAGGTGCAGGCACGCGGCGAGGGCCCATCCAGCCTCTCGTGCGGCGACGCTCTCCCTCCCGTGGATCTCGGGCTGCGGTTGCTGATCCCGACGGCGTCCGATTGGGGAGCGTCTACCTCCGACGTGACCTCCTGGCTCCCACCGGCGAGCCGGCCCCTCCCCGGCCGGGGAGAGCGCGTGGGACCGCCGCTCCCTCCCCGCTCCGCCGCGCGCGAGGGGGAGGCCGGCCTCTTCCACCGCCACCGGCGGGCGGCGCGCGGCGAGGGGAGGCCGGCCGGTGGGGCGGTCTCCAACAACGGCGTGGGAGCGTGAGGGAGAGAGAGGGTGGTGGGACCCACCTGTCGGCGCACGATGCCGTGGTCTCGCCGCGCGAACCGCGCGGCGAACCACGGCGTGTCGTTGCCCTTACGGGCTTTTTAGGAGTAGAGAAGCGTCCTCGAGGACAGAGCGCAGGCAAGTCACCCTCTCGCCGCCGTGCTTCAGAGCGTAGAGCTCGCACAGCGCGTGGCCAGCCACCTTCCACGCGAACCCACACTTGCCGACCTCGTTGCGGGGCATCGCGTGCTCGTAGACCACCTGGTATATCGCGCAGGCATCGGTGAACAGATCCGAGCGGCTCCGTAGGCTCGTCTCAAACTCCTCGGCTTCGTAAAGGATCTGCAGGCAGCCAGGCACACGGGCAAGAGCCTCTCTCAGAAAATGCGAGCAACCAACAAGCAAGAGCACTTCCTGCCATCCAGATAGATGGGAATGGGATCCTTACTCGCTTATACTCTTGGTAGAGTTCACGGAACCTGATGTTCTTCTCTTCCTTGTCCTCCAGCTTACAGAGCGAAGAGCTCTCTTTCAGGTACTTACGGTAAAGATCAGTCCACCAGTGCTTGCAATCTTCAGATACTACTTTCTCGGTAAAGCATTTCAGGGGCGATATCTCTGACAAACAAATTGGGGGTCAGAAGACAAAAACACACTTTCTTAAGCTGAAGATTAGATCAGGGTTGGTTTCCCATGCAGTTTGGGTAAGCTTAAATTCAACGGTTCTTCACTACCGCAATATATGAGTGTATTCCATGGAGCAAGCAAGAAATAGCAACTTACGGATTGGAGGAGCAGTTTCAGACACTTGTGATTTCGCCTGATCATAGATCTCGCCCAGCAACGATGTTGAATGGTAGGAAGGCTCCCGTTCCAAGAAGTGTGGGTACTTCTTGACCATCAGATGCTGAGGAATTGTGATCTGTTTCGAAGATAGATGGCTTAAAATACCTCTCTTTGCCAAGATACGAGTTTTATGTAACTTAGTCTCAAATTAAACCATACAAGGCTAGCATCCAAACAGAACATTAGTCAATTAGGTCCATAAGGTTAAAGGATACTTGTGATGCCAAGATAGCATGGTATCCAACTTGGATCATAGGAATCATCTTTTTTTTATCACGTTTGACACGGCCACGATTTTGTGCTAATATCCGTCAAGATTTGCATGGGACAAGATTGTTCATACAAATAAATACATTAGATCTTGTTGATAATAGTCAGTCGATAACAGGTGGGACAAAGTTCAGCCTATCCACTGTATCAACATTTACCAGGCGTTGCTACTCAGTATCCTATCACTTAGAAATGCTGGCACAAGATTTAGGTTTACCTTTTTCATTATTAACCACAATTACTGGTAGGATAGGAAAGTTATTAGAAAAACTATGGTCGATCTATAAAACATACAAGCCCATGATTTGAAACAACCTTATTCCCGTTCTTCGGCGCGTCCAAGGACCAATAGTAAATGTCAACCAACTCAAGCATATTGATCTTTATTAAATCCTTTTCGCTCTGAGAAACTCCAGGTGTCAATAGCCGATCCATGAGTGTCAACCAACAATTGGCAGATGTACCCAGCACATAACTGAGGGCAAAAAATAAAGTTGTTAACTGGGATAGAAAATCATATTCTTCATTAGACCGCATAACTTGCAGTCCAATGAAGTGCCTTTAAGGATTTACCACTTTGTTTCACTGACATTGGCAATCCTCAATTGTTCGTAAATGTAATGGTCACAGCAAAATAACACAACTACAGAATGATCAAATCACGTGCATCCCAGACCCAACCCTTCCCTCAACTAGTGGCTCACTTTGTGCATACATGACCCTCGTAAGCAGAAGAAATAGGGTGCATTTGTACTTGGTAGTTAGCTCGTCCTGGTGCAAAATGCATTCCCTGGTCCCTCCATCACTTTAACCAATTATAATTATTCATACCAATACATTTATTAGACATTAAATTATTACCTCTTGGATGTTACAAAAATTGAAATGTATAGTAACTACTTTCATGTTAAGATAACCTCCAGCCTAGAGGCAAATAAAAACATCAACAGAACTATAGGGTACAGCAGTAACTAGCCTCATAGGTTAACTTATAATACCTTGGCGAGAATCTAGCCCTCAAAAACTCACAGAATAACAAGCTCTCCAGCTCGGATCCGCCATAATCCTGAGGCTTCTTCTGTTTAGTATTTTTTGGTTGGTTTTTGTGCTCCCATGGTTCACCAGGTTTGAAGTGCTTCAGTAACTGAAAAGGTACAGTTTGCAATTAAAGTAACTATTCTGCCCAGAGAGAAAGAACACAACCGAATGTTATGGCATATCAAAACACACTAATGCTAAATGAGTGCTCCAAAAAAATTGCAAAAGAAAATCTATATACTAGTTAAATTGACAAAGAGCAATGGACTGTGCAATGAACAAACTATAAGACTCAATATTTCACCAGAAAACTCTAGCTTCACGCAGTGAGTTAGAGAAGCACATTCTTTCATAGCTATTCCATAAATTTCCTTCTTTTTTTGCATAATCTCAAGTTTCAAAAGAACTTGTTGCAGAAAATAAGGCTCCATGGCATCCCAGATATTTGTTGCCAAATCAGCTTTGGCACCCCTCTGTGTTCTCCCTCCCTCCACTTTGCTACCTGGGGTGCCTGAGGAGGCAATGGCTGAATAATGGCGGAGGTAGGCAATGACAAATATCGAGGTGAGTGGCCAGGTTGCAACTGGACCCTAGCAGTGTCAAAGCTTTGACAAATGCAGGGGGGAGGTCTCAGCAGTGAAATACTACTGTTGCTTCTTCTATCATCTCTCTTCTACAAATTGGTCTCCGTTCACCTACTTCTAAGCCCCACCATCATGGGGCCTCAGCCATTGCCTCTCCTCAGCAGCACAGCACATCATCCATTCTCTCTGCTCAACATGCCATCACACACAATTGTTGACAGCATAGAGCAACAAGGTTATAAAGCTCAGCAACAGGAAGTTTCTTAGCCATTTGTTCCTTGAGGTAACTATGTGGATCCAGCTTTTCAAACATATAGGTTTTCCTAATAAAAAATGTATAGTCATAGTATCAAAGTTCAAGATGATAGAAGATATTCAAGGTGTTTCAGCAGTTGGGGCCATGTGGAACCATTCTTATAGTGTTTTTTAAAACCCCCGTCAATTGATATATAAAAAGATGCATGAATAGTCCAGTATAAGGGGTAGATCCTTCACAACAAGAGCAACCTGTGGGTTCCATGAGACCCAGTACATGTCACCATCAAAATCACTATTGGCCATCTCATCAGCCAAAGACCGTGATCCAGAAGTTGGAAAAAATATAGCATATTTGGAATCCCCCACAATTTCCTCCAGACCATCAATATAAGTTGCGGTCAACTTATGTATATCGCCAAAGTGTAACCCAGGATGTTTATAGACAAGAACCTTTCCTGAAACTTGGCGATTGTCACTGTTCAATAAGATATAGTGTAAGTAACAAAAAGCGGAGCTCAGTATTCCACATAAAATTGGTAGGAAGCTTATTAATGGATAAGTAAAAAAGGCCCACGTTTTATGTTACCATGATAATACAACATTAGTGTAGAAACAAATAAGCCAGAATGGAGAGCAAGTTGCCCTGATAAAGTCATCAGGGATCAAACTTAGGAAGAACTCGTGTGGTTTTTCATTAAGAAGAAAATAAGCACCCAAACTGGGACGTGGGTGGTTGGGGGTGCACTCTCACCTCAAGAAGTTGAGCCAGGCTCACTTCCTGATAAAGCCACTAACTTATCTTTTTGGAAAAAAAGGTCAATAATCTAGCATATACAGGTAATCATGAATTCATATTACCAGCCCATTTCAGACCACTCTAGTCCAGCATCTGCCTTTACTGTTGTATCCATCTAATCTTGTCAGATATTATGTTCTTTTGAAGCAGAAAGCACATCGCAAAGTGATAGATTTTGTACTCTAAAAATGATTAGAAGCAAATGATTTTTTTTTCGAAAACGCAAGAGAGCTGCGCTTCATTGTATTAGAGAGAGAAATAAAGTCCCCTTACAGATCTCATCTCTCATATGGGGACAAATATGAGAGATTAGTTCAAAAGCACAAGACTAGCCTATGCAACAAAAGGAAGCAAATGAATTATATGTTACTTAAAGTATCCATGAAAGAAAATGTAGAACTCTCTAGAGTCTAGTTCAAGGTTTGTCATCCAAATTAAGGATATGGTGGGTACTGCTGCCACTTACTGTACCACACAAACTTGATCTGGTTTTAGGGTCCCTGTGGGATCAATTGTGCCCATCAAATAACAACTATCATCAATGGGTATCCTTCCCTGTTGGAACCCTTTTCTTTCTTCTTTGGTCATTAGATCTAGCTGGAATTGTAAAAATGCCTCATCCTCTGGCTGAATTCCAGCCAGGATCATTCGTGCAGATATAAAATCATCCATGCCAGAATGGTTTAATGCAACTGCGAGAGTTTAGAAAATAGCCAATGGTCAAATGGTACTAGATAAATGATTGAACTATGCTATTAAGAATAGCAGCATAGCTGGAGAGCGACAAATAAACAAAACATTCATAGAAGCCCAAACCAACCTTCCAGCGAGTCCCCGGCTTTATTAATAACCTTATTGGCATCTTCTAGTGCCTTCCCTAGAAGCTCCCTAAAATACTCAGCTGGAACTTGTCCACAACGAAGGAGTGAGATTAAGAACCTCGACGTATATGCCCTCCTAGGCCGATGGCTGAAATGATGCAATAAAAGTAAGGGCTGATGATGTGTTAACCAAAAAAAAAGAATCCAATATCTGTATAAAACTATAAATGGGTGACAGAATGAGTGCAGTTGCTTTGGAAATCATTTGAATTGGTCAGAATATAATTAGATCGCAACATTCTAGATCAAAATCCTTCCTATGAAAATAGCATCCAAGATGGCTCCAACATTTTAGCATTTAAAAATAAAGACAAGTTTGCTAACAATCAGTAACCAAGCTATTTGGTAAACTTGCTTTATACTACAGAGTGTTTGGAGAAATGGACAGAATATTTCATTGATGAGATGTATACAAAGATTTTGCAGAGTAACATGAAAAAGGTAACCGCTCATTCCTAACAAACACATTTATAATTGCATCATAGCAATTAAACCAATAAATGCAATTCTATATCATACCTTGTAGTAACTACTTCGAATGCGTTAAATGATTGCCCGCCTAATGAATTTTCATCACCATTTATCTTTATCATTGATGGTCTAATATGAATGGTATTATCAGGAAGCTGCACAAAAAAGAAATGAATTCTCACTGATTTTGCACGAAGGATTGAGTTGAGAGAATTGGCAGCGACTGATCCAGCATAAATTTATTGTTTCTAAAAGGATAACATGTTTTTAAACAGTAAAAGAATTTTAAATGATTTTGTGGAGTTGAATATTCCAATACAGTCAATAACACCACAATCTATTCATAATATACTAAGACAGAACTACAAAAATTAGCACAAAAGCTACCACTGATTAATAAGAAAGCTCTAAATAACATAAGGCAGCTCAAAGCATAATAAGCAAGCTCTAAATAACACAAGGTAGCTCAAATCAACGACTTTCTAAATCTTCTGCTAAATTGGTCTGGCCATGCAAATTGTTAAAACATACCCTTTTATCAGCTAGAACGGTTCCCTTTACTGCATTTCCATTATAGAACATACGGAACTGTATTAGAAGAGGCTAGAGTAAAGACAAACAAAGAGAAGAGATAAGAATTCATTAGTTAAATCGTAGAGCACTTCAGGAATAACATGCCATTCTATTTTACAGTTCAGGGAATACATATGAGATGAGATATCGATACTTCTCCGAATCCATTGTATCCTGTGAATGCATAACCAAAGTTAATAATGAGTACACAAGACTGATAAAACAATAATGGTACATTTGAGAACGGATATGTGGTAAATCTCGTTATGGTAATATAATTAAAGTAATGCCCTGACTTATAATGGACAAATAAGGGAAGGCGTTATGGTAATATAATTAAAGTAATGCCCTGACTTATAATGGACAAATAAGGGAAGGCGTTATGGTAATATAATTAAAGTAATGCCCTGACTTATAATGGACAAATAAGGGAAGGCGTTATGGTAATATAATTAAAGTAATGCCCTGACTTATAATGGACAAATAAGGGAAGGCGACAAAACTGAGAAAAACAAATAGGACTAGAACACAACAAGTCTTCAAACTAAGTGGGACAAGAAGAGTAGGTAGCAAATTGATGAACATTTATAGAATGGTGGACAAGTGAAGAGGAGGGAGGGAGAGGGGGGAGGCAGGTACCTGCAGCTCATGTCCCTTCAAAAAGTTTCCCTTGAAGACACTGACTGGGCATTTCATAGCTAAATCAAACGATATTAAGCCGGTCCCAGTGTGTATCAAGGGCTCCCCAGCATCGTTAGTAACGATGTTTCCATGTTCATCCTGAAACATTCTTCCCAAAATAAATAATATATTCAAAATCCTAACCTTGAAATACCAGAGGAAAAAATGCATACCTTACAGGGCTCATCTTCAATTATTATAATATTAACCTCTGAGAAATCAACATGTAAGGTGATAGTTTTGGATAATATCAAAGCAAACCTGTAACATTCCGACAAAAAGGGCACATAAATTTAATGAGTTTTTTTTAAAAAAAGGCATTAGCGACAGCATAATCCAGGACAGAAGGATGTCCATCACCATAACATTCCAGATGCAGTAAAACTGGGAGACGTTGAAACAGAAAAGAAGGTTTCCTCACTCGCACAAATAAGTGTAAATAAGAAGGTTAACCTTGCCAGATATTTTGACACGGTGGGAGCATTGTGTATGTGCATAAAGCGCCTGCGAGCTTGATCAATTGTGCAACCAGAGAGGATATAGGGAACATCCCTGTTCCACCCAGACTCTATGCAAACAAAATAGCACCTAACAGAAGGGCTGAATTTCTTGTTTTCTGCTTTCTCTTGTTCCTCTTTTTGTTTCTCCTTCTTCCCTCCATCTTTGTGAACTGGTAAAAATAACAGATCAGTCAGTCAAGACAACTCATACAACAGAATCAGTGTGCAAGCTAGTTAACATGAGACACCGGTTGTGGGAAAAAAACTCAGCACTCACTGTACAAAGCCATAGAAACACGGTAACTAGTTAACTGCAATCTCATTATCTAAGCAGGTATGTGGCTTCTTCGAAAACTTTGAATCATCAACACAGAAACATATTTTCCCTGGAAACAGTACAAGATTTTTCTTACAGGAAAACAGGAACATGCTAGAATTCATTCCTTATAATAGTTTACAATAAAAAAGATGGGCTAGACGAGTTACATTACAACTTAGTCATGTTTCAGATTAGGTCAAACACATGAGAAATAATAACATATTGAGACTGACCAGCCCCTCACCCACCCCAAAAGGAATAAAAAATATATACAAAGAAGACAATGTCAATGTACTCAGAGTGCCGCTGATTTGGTTAACGAGCATGCTACACGCCACAAAAGAAGACAATGTCAACATACTCATGAGACTGCCGCTGATTTGGTTAACGAGCATGCTACATACCACCTGAGACCATCTTTGTGCATTGCCATGAATGCACTTGGCACCAGCGCAATCCCCACAAGGCAGCCAACGGCACATGGAATAGAGGTCATGTTTAAGAAAGGTGGTAGAACAATGGCCAGCAGGTTAACTGGGACCTAGTGGGTGAAAATACTGCTACTTGCGCGCAGGGACTACGGAAAACTATAGTGACATCTAAATGAAAGGAAGATAGAGGGCTTTTGTTAAAGTGTTGTATCACATGCTTTTGAGCCACTGTAGTGTCCATGCCAGCAAGAAATAAATGAATTGTTGCATTTCTAACAGAAATTAACCACTTAGAAAGTTTATTGTTTTGGATAGTAGAAGGGTGTAAATGAAAAGGAAGTTCGAGGATCTTTATAAAATTGCTGCAACACGTCCTCTTGTGCCACTGTCGTGACTGGTAAAAAGGAACCTCAGATCAATTGCTTAGAAACCTATTTGCGCATACAAGGAGTCCAGCAACCACCAAAATAGTTTACTCTTTAGGCAATATTGAAATGTGGTCAATGAACAGTGGTCTGGACAAGGGTTCCAACTCATACAACAGAATCAGTGTGGAATATGCCATTATTGTCAGAAAGATTTACTGCTACTCTAACTGTGGTAGTATATTCCACACTGAACCCATTTTACCCCACATGCTTACCGTATTTCGGCATAACTCATTGATGAAAGCTGTGAACTGAATTCATGCTTTCATGGCAGTGGTGCATTAAATTTGTCCAGCAAAAATAAAATAGTTTTATGCAAAATGGCTCGAAATAGATTATGCATTCCCAGAGAAACAAACTTACTGAAAAAGCGATAGCGACGCAGACCCACAAAGATGCCATCCTCAGCAACCTGGCGGTAATACATGCAGTAGATACCAAAGTTGTCGGCACTATTTGTAAGCCCAGGTATATCAGCAAACTTCACAATGAGAACATTGTCATCACCAACTATTTTTTGCAGATGAGTCCTTGTGTTGTCAACATATGGTCCCTGTCACAATCAAACAATATAAAGTCATAAACAAATAGTGATGCTGAAATTAATTTAATGGTCAGCATAAAAATTAGAGTAAGTTGGCTCCAATAGGTTGTAAAATTAAAAATATTTTCAACAAAAACAACAAAAGCAATTTTAGTCCCAAACAAGTTAGAGTAGGCTAGAGATGAAAACCAATATTAGCCAGCAAAAAAGATTTTAAAAGAAACAATGCAAAAAAAATCTCATTGATATTATGTTACATCATTCAATTGATGAACAAGAAATGATGTTTAAAGAGGACCCCACCAATCCCTTTTGCAATCCACTGATGACTGAATATGAAAAAAGATAGTTCAAAATTTAATTGATGCGGTTAAATTGTAGTCTTTTGACTGTTGAGGATATGACAAATGATTTCATAAAAATTTTGAAAAACACACACTTCCAGGCATATTTGGAATATTGCCAGTAGGTGCTGATAGAAAGAATATGAAACTCACTAACCTTAAAAATTGTTACTATGGAGTCATGTCTTTTCTCAACATTGCAGTAGTACAGTCTTGTCGTGCTCGGGTCCCAATCAATGTTCTGCAGGTATCAGTCAGCAAACAGTTCCATGGGATAGCTGCTAGCATTATCTATGAAGGTAAAAATGGAAGGAAAAAACAGGGAAAAAGTTTATATCACCCCCTCACCTATGAGGTTGGATTACATAACCCCTTAACCTATGAAACGGTCTATATCACCCCCTGAACTTTGCAAAATGGGTCAAATTACCCCCTATAACAGTTTTGAAAAATCATAGTAAATCACAGAAAAATCATAAAATGAAAAATCCAATTATGTTAGACTAAAAATGAGTACATCTACACAGTGAACATATAATATTGTATGCTTTAGTATATTTTTATACAGCTACGAAGAAAAGCATGGATCTAAAGCTACACACAAAAAATTGTACTAGAGCATTCCATATTATATGTTCATTGGGTAAATCTACTCATTTGAAATCTAACACAATTTGAATTTCCATTTTATGGATTTTATGTGATTTACTATGATTTTTTCAAAACTGCAGTAGGGGGTGATTTGACCCGTTTTGCAAAGTTCAGGGGGTGATATAGACAGTTTCATAGGTTGGGGGGTTATGTAATTCAACCCCCATAGGTGAGGGGGTGATATAGACTTTTTCCGAAAAAACAGAGGTATAATGAATTAATGATATGATTTGATTTATCCAGATGAAAACCCATGCTGATCCCACACGGATCTACCGCGAGAGGAGACGCACAAATAACACTTACAAGATACGAGTAGAACATCTGTATTGCAAGAACATTTATGATCACATTTCATGAAATGAAGAAAGTTTTGTTGATCTGTTTTGTTCCCATATATAACAACCTATGCGGATTTTCTAGAAGATGCCAAGATAACATTCTCTTATAAAATTATTGGAGATCCAGTATGGCAACACAAGTAGGAACATCCGTATTGCAAGAACATCTATGATCACATTTCATGGAATGAAGAAAGTTTTGCTGATCTCTTTTGTTCCCTTACAAGACAACCTAAAACTGATGCGGATTTTGTAAAAGATACCAAGATAACATTATCTTATAAAATTATTGGAGATCCAGTATGGCATTACTATGCATGTGGTAGTAATAATGTCTGGTACTATTTTTATTCTCAGCAAATCAATTGAATATATGAGGACTATTCTACACACATGCAGCACCATTTCACCGTCAAACCTGTCATGCAATGCATTTGTCTATATAGTTCCTAAGGAAAATAATTGAGAATCTGTAAGCAACTATGAAATTGCTATTTATGTGTAGCAGTTGCCATTATCAGGTAAAATGATAGAAATAATCTGGCAATGTAGACATAACCAAGTTTCAGGGTGATATAACCTTTCTTCTATCTGATGCTGGTAGAGACTCGTGTCCAAATCTGTTCCAGATTTCTGGCTCGAAGCAATCCATGGGCAGAGACTTTAAATACATTATGTAGTTTACATCCTCTAGTACTTCCTCTATCTTCCTGCTGCAGGAATATAAAGAGGTGCAAAGGGTTAGAGGCTAACAAAGAGTCAAAGACAGAACAAAAATAGATCATACATTTTCGGAAACTAACAAAAAAGTACATAAGGGCTAATTCCCTTACTGAAGTTACTTGCAGGGGTAAAAAGAAAGTAAACCCAGATCAAGACTTACTCTGCAAGGTACACATAAATGAGGAAAACACGATCAAACTCTAACTCCCCCAGTGCTCTCATTTGAGGGCTTGGAAAGCTAACATGCCCCCGGGTTGTGGAGACAGTTCTAGGTGGTGGTGCCTTCGTTGCCATCAAAGCATTCTCAGTAGCAAGAGGAGGTGGTGTTGCCACCCCTACCCTCCCTGACGGGCCATCCATTTGTTGAACACGTCTGGTAATATCCAGAACAGGGCTCGGGGTGTCATCCCGGGCAGGGCTATCGGGCATCTCATACTCGGGGTACCCAGCTTCAGATCTTCCGGGATTTGCCGCTGAAGAAGCCACTGATGAGAAAGGAGGCTGATTGTGCAACCCGCCGGGAGAGGTCCAACCGAGCGGGCTGCTCTCAACCTCCATTCCATTCGAGTATGGAAATGGACCGGTATAAGCATCTCTCTTCTGCTCATTCTGCAGTCTGCAAGGCGTCTTCTGGACAGAGCTTGCAGGCTGGAACCTTGCCTGGTTTGAAAAACGAAAGGTGATTCCAGGATCAGGGCTCTGAACCTCCATTTGATCCTCGTCGTCGTACAGTGGCCCCAATATCGAATCGTCTGTTTGACAAAAAAAAGACTTCATGACCAGGAGGAAGGTAAGCAGTGCAGTGCGAAATAAAGAGAGGGAAATCACACGTGCAGATTAACCGAAACGTGATCGGAGGGACGACGAGATCAGTAACAATGGCTACCAAAATCATAGGTTAACAAAGACGAAGAACAACGCGAGTCCCCGAGAACGAGCAACGAAAAGCAGAGTATCAGATGCACGTTCCAGTTTCCACAAGTGAAGGGACAGTCAGCGGGCAAAATCCTCCAGAACTGCAAGGTCCGTCTAAAAAGAAATAGCACTAGTTCACTGCACAAGATACACCGCAACTGAAAAAAAAAACAGAAAAAGGAACGGCCTCGAAGCGAACCAAAAAAAAAGTTCAAAAAAAAAACATTCGGGCCGAGAGCGGGGGAGGGAGACAGAGGAGACCTTGCGAGGCGGCGCTCTCGGCGGCGGGGGTCCCAGCGGCGTTGCGCTCCATGGCCTCCATCTCCGCCATGCGCATGACGTAGGCGGACAGCCTCCGCACGCCGTGCCGATTCTCCCAGATCCTCCGGACCGCCCGCGACGCCGCGGCCTCGCCGAGCCCCGCGAGCCTGGCGCGCGCCTGCGGGTCCGCGGCCTGCCCCACCTCCGCCTCGAGGCGCGCGAGCGCCGCGGCCACCGACAACGGGAGGACCGCCGCCGGGGCCCGCGGCGGCGTCGGCCGGTCGTCGTCGTCGTCGTAGCACCGCGAGGGCCGCTGCATTGCTTGCAGGTAGGGTGTAGGGTTTAGAGCATGCGCCCTCCCCCCCCCGCCGGCGGTGGCGTGGCGAGAGGGGAGGGAGTGAGAGCGAGTTTGTTGGCTTGCTTGGGAAGCCCCGGGTTGCGAGGGTGAGGGGAAGGTGAGGAGCGAGGAGGAGCGGCGCCCCCCTCCGGTTGCGATCAAATACGAACGCGAGTGGGAGGACTACAAGTGTGGACGGGGCCCGCGTGGCAGTGGGAGCCGGAGATGTGACGAGCCGTTGGGTTGGGCCTGGCGTGGCGCGGTTTGGGGAGGCTTTGGAATGCGCGGTGGCGGGCGGGGGGGGGGGGGGGGGGGGGGGGGGCGGGCGCCTGGGTAACGACGGGACAATTCATTCACACTCCCTGCTGCTCCAGTAGGACACTGGAGGAGCCGTGTCTTGCGATCCTCGCCGTCCTTGTTTCTTTATTCACTTCAGCTCGTTGCGTTTGGCTATTCATTTTCTTCAAAAAAATAATAAAAATATAAAAAATAATTATAACATACTTGAAATATATACAATGATGACCGTATTTCGTGACGGAGTGAAAAAAAAAGTTTTTACTAACACCAAACACGATCAAGTATCTACTGTCAGCTTGTTTCTCAGCTTTGAGAAGGAGATACCGTGAAGCGTAGCTAGACTATACAGACTGTTCGCTCGGCTTATCGACCACCGTGGCCAGAAGATCTTCTCTCTCGAACGAACCACCAAAGCCAGCCATGCAACCGTGGCCAAGAAGATCTTCTCTCGAACAAACCAAAACTCACCATCGTATGGGCCACCGCCCAACCGAATAGGTTGTATGTCGTTGAAGCCCGATCGGTGGTGGAGGTCGACGGTGCGTGCAGGTGGAACAAACCAGTAGGCAAAATTATGCAGCGACCTGCTGGTGTGCCTCGTAGCTCTATCCGCGGAAACTAATGGCTGATCAATCTGGAGCAGAGGCGGAGCCAGAAAGTTGATTTATTTGAATGTTAGGGGGGTGAGCTTGTTAAAATTTTCAAATTTCAAAAAAAATCAGTGGAAATTCGACATTCATAGGGGGTGTCAGGCCCCTCCCAGCCCCTCCCTGGCCCCGCCCCTGATCTGGAGGCAAATTCACACATAGGAATGCGATTGAGGGGATGCAATGGAGTGTTGGACGTTAGTTTTGGTCGGAGTCATGTTTGCCCTGAACTCTTGGCAGCAGGATGGGAATGGCAAGCGAAATGAAATGAAGGGAGGTTTTGACTAATGAACCACCGTAAGACCGTCCACACTCGTCATCTTTTATCCCCTTCTTCAAAATGGAAAATTCTCACCTAGTCAGCGAGATTCCTACCTTTATATTTACTTCTCCTGCATTCGTCATCCTTTATTTCTTTCCTTCATCCAAACTACCCACACGCGGGACCCACTCATCATACTCTCCCCCTCTCTTTCTTCCCCACCGCCCCCTCCCACCCGCACCCTTCCCCCCTTCTCTCTCCCGAAATCCCACCCTGGCGAGGCGAGGCGGCATGCGACTGCGGCGTCCTCCTCCCTCGCCCCTCCCTTTCTCCGCCGGCGCGCCTCGACGCCCGGGGATCCACGACGACGAGCTCGCGCCCTCTAATTGAGCTCCGGCGTCTCCCTCTGCGTCGCCACCCTCCTTTTCCCCTCTCCATCTCTGCTCGAGGCGGATCCGGCGAGGCAGGGGCGCATCGACAGGGCCCCGACCAGCTCGTGCACTGCGGATCCGGCGGTGGCGCATCCAGAGCATCGGAGGGCTTCTCCCGGCGGCGGCGGGGCGGCGCGTCGTCCTCCATGGGGTCCTCTCCACGTCGGCCGCGAGCCGCCTCCTCCCCGGCGAGGAGGCCGAAGATGCAAGGCCACGGAGCTCCTTCTCGTCCTCCGCGCGCGAAGTCGTTAGGAGGGGGCGTGTGGTGGGCCCGCCTCCTGGAGGATGGCCGCCATTTGCGCGAGATCTAGAGGATACTGGAGGTTGCCGCTGTTTTCTCGTCCTCCGCCAGGGAGCTGTCGGTGTTTTAGACCGGCAAACCTACCAAGGGGGTACCCGAGGTAGTAGATTGTGCGGTGAGGATCGTGATCGGGAGACCGAGAACTCGAAGGTACGCGCAAGGACACGGGACACAAGATTTATACAGGTTCGGGCCGCCAAGGTGGCGAGCCCTACGTCCTGTTTGGGGGATCAAGTATGGCGCCCTGCGCTTGGAGTTGGGTTGTCCCCGGAGGGATTGGGGATGTGCGGCTAGGTACCCAGCCCTCCTTTATATAGTCCAGGGGGCGGGTTCCTAGTCGGTTACAAGGTAGGAGTCCTAGTAGGATTACACAGAGCGAGTCCTAGTAGGAGTACAGGGGAACTCTACTAGGAGTCTGTCTTCTACTATTCTTCCTTCCTTGCACGAGTACCCGGGGAGTATGCCCGACAAGCCCCCGAGCACGTTGGAGTCGAGAGTAGTAGTTCGAGTAGTCTTGAAGCCTCTTCGAGTAGTTCTTGAGCGTCCTCGAGTACTGCTTGGAGAAGTCTTCAATAGTACTTGAACTGCCGCGAGGCTGGAAGGTGGTCCAACTCATCTGTCTTGAAATCGAGATTATATGGAAGTGCGATTGCAAAATCGCACTCCATATGGAGTAGCCCCCGAGCCTTAGGTTGAGTTGCAGACTCTAGCTGAGGGTCAATCTTGATTCTGAATCTTCCGTCTTGAAAAATTTTAATGATGGAGCATAACAGCCCCCGAGCCTTGAAATGATTAGGTAATCAATCCAAGGGTCTTCAGTGTTCGCGAAACCATCATCCGAGTACTCTTGCAGCGTGTAGCCCCCGAGATAAGAGAGCCGTATGAGCCACGTCGAGTAGTGATTGGTGAGGAGCCCCCGAGCTTGAGAGCAAGCGAAGTATGCTGAAGTTATCTTCAAGTAGCCCCCGAGCTGGAGAGATTCCAAGTAGCAGTTTGGCGTCGAGCCGTGGAGCTTGAGAAGTAGTCGTGCCGTCAGAGCGGACTTTAGAATGCGACTTAAAAACCAAAGTCGACTTTGTGCCGCGCGGAGCGGACTTTGAGATGCGACTTGAAATCCGAAGTCGACTTTAGGATGCCGCGCAGAACGGACTTTGAGATGCGACTGAAGAAGTCGACTTTGTGCCACGCGGGGTGGACTTAAGATGCAAAAAACGAAAAGCACTTTCCGGAAAGCCAAAGCGAATGAAAAATCAGAGAAAACGAGTAGTTTTGCCGCCGGAGCGGGCTTAAGATTGCGACCGGAGTCGGCTTGTGCCACCGGAGTGGGCTTAAGGACCTGAGCCATGGATTTCAGACCCAAGGTACGGTTGCCGCCGGGAGCGGGCTTGTGCCACGGAGTGGGCTTAAGTACCTGAGCCATGGATTTCAGACCCAAGGTACGATTGCCGCCGGAGCGGGCTTGAAGGTGCGATCGGAGTCGGCTTGTGTACCTAGGCCATGGATTTCAGACCCAAGGTACGGGTGCCACCGTAGTGGACTTGAAGGTGCGACCGGAGTCGACTTGCGTACACGGGCCATGGATTTCAGACCCAAGGTACGGAGCGCGAGTACTTAGGGCACTTGGACCCATGGTACGGAGCGTGAAGACCACGTGCGGCTAGGTTCCATCGTCGCCGGGACCCAAGGGCCGCTTACGCCTAGGTTCCATCGAAGCTTACACACGTAGTATGCCACCGAAGCGGGCGAAGATGCGGACCGGAGTCGACTTTAAGTTGCCGCACGGAGCGGACTTTAGAATGCGACTTTAGAAGTCGACTTTAGATTGCCGCGCGTAGCGGACTTTAGAAACCGCCTCCTAGGGATAGCCCCCGAGTTGATGAAGTAGACTCGCGGCGACTTGATTGATATGCCCCAAGAGTAGTCGGCGAGTGTAGCTCCCGTGAAAACCCGCCGAGAAGCATACACAAATGAGTAGTCGGCAAGCGGCCCTACATGATGAGGAGAACAAGCCAAGAAAACGGTAATCATTTAGATAAATGACTTAGCCGTTGTTTGCACGGCGTACTTGTAGATGAAGTCGTGGCGATCGGCGATGGAGCCGCGACAGTTGTTGTTGAAGTCGACTAGTCAGAGTTGATTTCGACTAGTTGTTGGGGGCGTGACTGCCATTCTCGACTAGTTTGGAAAACTAGTCGAGATGAATGGTCGGCGCGATGCGGCCGGGGAAGATGACGTCGTGGCGGCGCGAGGCGTACTCGAAGTAGAGCCAGTGTTGCCGCGAGGCAAGTAGTCACCACGCACGGCGTGGCTGAAGTAGAGCCAGCGTGGCCGCAAGACGAAGTCGCGGCGCACGGAGTGGTCGACGACGAGCCCGGGCGGCGCAGTAGTCGACGACGAGCCCGCACGAGGCGAGTAGTCGACGACGACGAGCGGCGCGACGAGCCGCATGACGAGCCGCGCGACGTGCCGAGGCACCCCGGACGCGCGGGCGGAGGCGAAGTAGTCGACGACGAGCCCGGGCGAGGCGGAGTAGTCGACGACGAGCGGCATGACGAGCCGCGTGACGAGCCGCGCGACGTGCCGAGGCACCCGGACGCGCGGCGGAGGCGAAGTAGTCGACGACGAGCGGCGCGACACGCCGCGTGACGAGCCGCGCGACGTGCCGAGGCACCCCGGACGCGCGGCGAAGACGAAGTAGTCGACGACGAGCCCGGGCGAGACGGAGTAGTCGACGACGAGCGCGCGCGACAAGCCGCGTGACGAGCCGCGCGACGTGCCGAGGCACCCCCGGACGCGCGGCGGAGGCGAAGTAGTCGACGACGAGCCCGGGCGAGGCGGAGTAGTCGACGACGAGCGCGCGACAAGCCGCGTGATGAGCCGCGCGACGTGCCGAGGCACCCCGGACGCGCGCGCGAGGCGAAGTAGTCGACGACGAGCGCGCGCGACACGCCGCGTGGACGAGCCGCGCGACGTGCCGAGGCACCCGGGACGCGCGCGCGAAGACGAAGTAGTCGACGACGAGCCCGGGCGAGACGAGTAGTCGACGACGAGCGCGCGACAAGCCGCGTGACGAGCCGCGCGACGTGCCGAGGCACCCCCGCGACGCGCGGGCGAAGGCGAAGTAGTCGACGACGAGCCCGGGCGAGGCGGAGTAGTCGACGACGAGCGGCGCGACAAGCCGCGTGGCGAGCCGCGCGACGTGCCGAGGCACCCCGGACGCGCGGCGAAAGGTGAAGTAGTCGACGACGAGCCCGGGCGAGACCCGAGTAGTCGACGACGAGCGGCGTGACAAGCCGCGTGACGAGCCGCGCGACGTGCCGAGGCACCCCGACGCGCGCGCGAAGGCGAAGTAGTCGACGACGAGCCCGGGCGAGGCGGAGTAGTCGACGACGAGCGGCGCGACAAGCCGCGTGACGAGCCGCGCGACGTGTCGAGGCACCCGGACGCGCGGCGAAGGTGAAGTAGTCGACGACGAGCCTGCGCGAGGCGGAGTAGTCGACGACGAGCGGCGCGACAAGCCGCGTGAAGAGCCGCGCGACGTGCCGAGGCACCCCGGACGCGCGGCGGAGGCGAAGTAGTCGACGACGAGCCCGGGCGAGGCGGAGTAGTCGACGACGAGCGCGCGCGACAAGCCGCGTGACGAGCCGCGCGACGTGCCGAGGCACCCCGACGCGCGGCGGAGGCGAAGTAGTCGACGAGGAGCCCGGGGCGAGGTGGAGTAGTCGACGACGAGCGGCGCGACAAGCCGCGTGACGAGCCGCGCGACGTGCCGAGGCACCCGGACGCGCGGCGGAGGCGAAGTAGTCGACGACGAGCCTAGGCGAGGCGTAGTAGTCGACGACGAGCGACGCGACAAGTCGCGTGACGAGCCGCGCGATGTGCCGAGGCACCCGGACGCGCGACGTAGGAAAATTGATTCCGCTTTGACAAGAGCAAGGAGACTTGCTTCAATGGATCTCGGCGAGTCGACGAGTAGATTGATCTTGTTGACGAGGGTCCTTCGAATTCGCGCGGTGGTGGTGATCACCCCTACCTGGCGTGCCAGCTGTCGGTGTTTTAGATCGGCAAACCTACCAAGGGGGTACCCGAGGTAGTAGATTGTGCGATGAGGATCGTGATCGGGAGACCGAGAACTCGAAGGTACGCGCAAGGACACGGGACACAAGATTTATACAGGTTCGGGCCGCCAAGGTGGCGAGCCCTACGTCCTGTTTGGGGGATCAAGTATGGCGCCCTGCGCTTGGTGTTGGGTTGTCCCCGGAGGGATTGGGGATGTGCGGCTAGGTACCCGGCCCTCCTTTATATAGTCCAGGGGGCGGGTTCCTAGTCGGTTACAAGGTAGGAGTCCTAGTAGGATTACACAGAGCGAGTCCTATTAGGAGTACAGGGGAACTCTAATAGGAGTCCGTCTTCTACTATTCTTCCTTCCTTGCACGAGTACCCGGGGAGTATGCCCGACAGGAGCCACTGCAACCCCTTCTCCTTTACCTCCTCCCTCCAGGGACTTTTTGCAGTCCCCAATGCGGATGGTCTAAAGGTTGCCTCTTACTTGTCTACCGTTGAATTTGTAAAAAGCTCCTAAGTACAAAACTCTTATTTGACGCACGCGTGCGCCGTGATGGATAGCAGCCAACAGGAAAAAGAAAAACAGAGGAGGGAGGAGGTTGTGGCCATGGAGAGGAGCGCACCGGCAGGTTGTGGGCGGCGGCCTGCGGTGGTGACCCGCCGCTGGCGGGTGGTGGTGGAGGCGGCAGAGCTAATGGTTTTCAGGTTGGGGTTAGGGATTTGGGGTTGTTGGGGGAGGGGCTCCATGGCCGGCGACCTTAGATGGATGCCCGGGGGCGGCGGTAGGCCCGGCGGAGGTTGCGGCTTGCAGGGCGGCGAGGACGGCGGTGATGGCTCCGCCGACCGAGTGGGGGAGGACCCCCGGTGGGTGGTGTCAACGGCATGGTCAACGATGGAGGGGTTAGGAAGGGCGGGGAGGCGCGGCGGGGGGCGGGATGTCGGCGGGGCGGTGCGGCCGGCAAGGTGCCGCGGGCCGCGGGCCGCGGTGGAGGCCGGCGGCAGTGGTGCTGGTGCAGCAAAGGAAGAAGAATGGAGAAGAAAAGGAATTGGAGGAAGGAGAAAACTGGAGGAAGAAGAAAGAGGTAGAGGAGATAATGTGGGTCCGCCACTACCTGTTACTTCCTCCTAAGTACCATGCGATGAAATTTTCTCTCCATAGGAACCATTACCGCCTACTCCCTCAGTCCCTAAAAGACCGTCGTTCGCAGTTCCCGAGAAACAACTTCAGTTAAATATATATTAAAAAATATTAACATTTATGATATGTAATTAGTATCATTAGAAAGATATTTGAATCTAGTTTTTAATAAATTTATTTGGAAATCCCAATGTTACACTATTTTCTACAAATTAAGTCAAAGTTGTGACATGCACATATACATGGGCATTCGTGCCGCCCGGCCCGGCCCTAGCCCGGGCGCGGTGCGGCCCGCTCATTTACGAGTCGGGCCAGCCCGACCCTTAACTTAATCGTGACGTGTCGTGCCTGCCCACGGGCTGCGGCAAAGGCCCAAAATATGACATGTTTTATCATCATATACACCCTCCGACCCAAAATATTTGCATCTTTGGACTTCTACATGTTACATTTGACCATTCGTCTTATTCGAAAAAATTGTGAAAATGTAAAAATAATTATGATATACTTAAAATATATATGGTGGTAAAACATGTCATAGCAAAATAAATAATATTTCACATTTTTTTAATAAGACAAATGGTCAAATGTAAAGCACAGAAGTCAAAAGGTGTAAATATTTTAAATATACCATATTATTTTTACATTATCACAAATTTTTCCAATAAGACCGATGATGAGACCGAGGGAGTAATCTAGGAATGTCGATCTATTCGTTTGTTGGTGGTAGGGTGATATTTAGTCTTGATTTGTTGTGAGAGAAAATCTTATTTAATTTGTTCTTTGGTGGTGGTTCGTTCGAGAGAAAGATCTTGTTGGTGGTGGCTGATAAGCCAAACTAACATGCCGATTGTTGGCATTTTCTTGCACCCCTCCGTACTCTACTCCCTCGTCGTCCCGTCCACGTCAATACGGACGACAAGCCCCACCTGCTGACCTGCAACCGGCCGGGGATTCGCGATTCCCGTCTGCAGCTCTGCTGCTCACCCTGCACTCACGCGTCAAGTCAAAAGTCAGCTCACCCAAGCTGTGCGTTTTGCGGAGTAGGAGTACTCCACGTCGAGGTCAATGCTTCCAGATTCCACTTCCACAGTGATTGATGCTTTGAAATTCACAAATTTGATCGTCGGATGCTACAATGCTAATCAAAAATATCAAAGTAGATTAAAGATTAAATCTATTTCATAATCTTGAATAAATTCTAGAGATGAAGTTATTCAATCTAATTAGGTCATAATTAAACATTGTTTAGTTATCCTAACATTTTCGACAAGTTTCTTGGTCTTGTTTAGATTGCTAAAAATCATAATGTTTTCTCCACTCTCCCCCATCACATCACATTAAATACGCCAAAAGACATAAGTTTGAAGTATTAAATATAGGTAAAAAAGTAACTAATCACACCGTTTTGATGTACTTCGGACACGAATCTTTTGAGTTTAGTTAGGTTATGGTAGGATAATATTTAGCACAAACAAACGAAAGTGTTACAGTGTGCTACAGGATTTCAAAACGTTGAAAAGTCAAATTTTCCCACGAACGAAATAAGGCCAAGTTATTCCATAGCAAATGAAACATATACGTTAGCGTTAGCGTAGTCCAGTTGCAAAGATAAATATGAGGGCAACCGCGGAACACATTCGCGTAGTCCGTGTACTGTAGAGTATCTATGTGATTGTTGTTGCTATTATCCTAAGAATTGCAGTATATCACGACAACACGCACACAAGCGGAGCCGTTCGACTTTGGCACCGTCGATTTTTTTTTAAAAAAAAAGTGGTGATCAAAGTGTAGAGGAGAGCACCGGGGACCGGTCCAGGTTGTCAGTACCTAGAGCATGAGGTGGTGATGCGTGCTCTGTAGAAAGGTTCGTCTCGTCGACGTCACACGCACAATACGGGCGAGAAGCCTGCCAACATGTTCGTTTGGCTGTGCTGACTGGTCACCAATGGGTGTGGCTAGTTTATTCCGAGAAAAAAAATTACTTTTTGCCTCTTACCTCTTTAATTATCTGTCTCAAAATTCTTGTAATGGCATTCTTCGAGACATATAGAGCGTACATTCGTCGTAGGGCGCTTCGAGTTTCCTCCGCTCATACATACAAGCCATAACATGAGCCGAATAGCCCATAGCCCCATAACTGCGTCAAAAAAAACCAAGCCGGTGAGGGTAAGACCGCCCCACGGTTTTCATTAGGAAGAAAAAACCTTCTCCCGGCTTGGAAAACCCCGTAACCCCGGTTTCACCGGCGTGCGTTACCACCGACCCATCTCAGCCTTTTCTACGAATCTTTTTTATATTTTTTCTTTGATTTTCGAAAAATAAATGTACCAATCAAAAAATTTGAGAAATATACATCTGCCGTCGTATCCCGGTTCCTGCCGCCGTGGGGCACGACGGTAGTGGTGCCGCCAACGATCGGCTGACCTGCTAGGTGGGGCCAAATTCCTGCCGCCGCGCCATCCCTCTTCCTCCAAATCTTCGGCTTCCAATCCTTCGGAGCACTTTTGACTCAATTATGTTTCTAAATTTAGTTTAGTTAGTGTAGTTAGTTTAGCTAGCTAGTTAGTTTAGTTAGCTTAGTTTAGTTAACTCAGTTTAGTTTAGTTCAGAAATTTCAAAAAATAGAAATAGTTATAATTCAAATAATTAGATTATATTAATATAAGAGTATAAAAAATTATTTTAATTAACATAATTCCTTTTAATTGGTTTTAAACTTCTAGAAAATAGTTATAATTCACATAATTAGATTAAATTGATATAAATTTGCAGAAAATATTTTTAATTCACATAATTCGTTTTAATTCATTCAAAATTTCTAGAATTATTATAATTCACATAATTAGATTAAATCGATATAAAATTCGTAGAAAATAGTTTAAATTCACATAACTCGTTTTAATTCATTTAAAATTCCTAGAAAATTGTTATAATTCACATAATTAGATTAAATTAATATAAAAGTTTAGGAAATATTTTTAATTCACATAATTTGTTTTAATTAGTATAATTCGACTAATTGATTAAATTATGATATTTTTTTGCAGTTAGGGCTGCACCGTTGGAGTACGTACGGCCGGAGTTGTTCGACGAGGCGGTGGACCGGCACCACCACTCGTGCGTGTCGGCTGTTCGTGGACGTTCGCCCGGCAACATACGTTTCTGGACCACCCGCACGTTGATGCCGATACAACGGTGGATTCCGAAGTACATAATTCAATTTTTATTATTTATTTCTGTTTCTTTACAATAGTAATTGTGTTAAGTAAATTAATTTTGTTTTTTTTCAAGCTACGTGCTGCAGAGCTTCTCCCTTTTGCGCGGTTGGTCGAGGGGGACAGGCTACAAGCTGAGGTTCCCCGGGCGGGGCGGTTGACGCGGTTCAGCTACGACGCCCCGCTGACCGCCGCGTTCATGGACCGGTGGCGACCAGAGACACACACGTTCCACTTCCCCGTCGGCGAGATGACACTCAGTTTGGAGGACGCCGCGATGTTGGGAGGACTGCCGTGTGAAAGGACCTTGTGATGCCTAGAGGGGGGTGAATAGGATCACTTCAAATTTCTGAAACAAAAGCAGCGGTTAAAGCACCTGTCAGTACTACCGACGTGGTGCCGGTTCTACCGAGGGGCTCGGTACTACCGGTACCAGGTCGGTACTACCGACAGGGTAGAGTTGACTTTAAAATGAAATTTGAATTCTGCAGGGATTCTAGCAATTCTACTTGAATCAAAGACTTAGTTTAGAGGCTAAGAACCACCTGCAACCACAGAGATAAGTTGGATAGCAACCAAATGGTAGATTGGGCTAAAACAAGTTCTAGGGTTAGTTAGAGACAAAGAATTCAAGCAAGCAAAGGAGACACAAGATTTAATCCGAAGTTCACACCCACAAAGGATGCTACGTCTCCGTTGAGGATCCCACAAAGGGAGGGCTATCACCAAGAGCCTCTTTTCCTCTTCCAACCCCCGCAAGAGGAAGATTGGTGCTCACTAAGAATTCTCCACCAAGGAGAGGGTAATACAACGATCCCGGGTGCACCACACAAAGAGGGCACTCGCGGGCGACGCCTAACCGTCTAGAAGCAAGCTTCAAGAGTAACAAATGCAAACCAAAAGCCCGGAGATGCTTCAAATGCTGTTGAGAAGGTGAAGAACGATGTAGCTCTCAAAGCTTGTGCACACTTCACTAGAATTCACCTCTCTACTCAAACCCTAGCTCAAGGGAACCAAGGATTAGCTCTAGAGGAGAGGGGAGAGGTGGAGTGAATGCTCAAGGAAGTGTTTGTCTCGTGGTTGGTCAGCAATGAGTGAGGAGGGAGAAAGGGGTTTATATACTAAGGCCCCAAAACTAGTCGTTACTGTGCTGAAACGTGCATCACCGGTACTACCGACACGGTGTCGGTACTACCGAGGGGGGGTTCAGAACTCTAATAGTACTGGCTTATCGGTAGTACCGACGCTGGGTCGGTAGTACCGACCCCCTGGCTAAAACTCGACAGAGAAGCCATATCGGTATACCGACCCAAGGCCGGTACTACCGATGGGAGGTTGCCGGTAATACCGACGTGGTGTCGGTACAACCGACAAGTGCTGAGAATTTGGGAAAAGAATAGCAAATGTGCACGTGCCAACTCTCAACTCTTCTCACTCACTTGGGTCACCTTCTAGAGCACTTTTAGCATCTCTTGGCTATAGATTCACATCCCCCTTTATAGTACGGTGTTTCCTATACTCAAATTCAAAATTGAAAATAAATTAAGCCTTGGATTGAGTTGAAAACGATGACTTGAAATTGGGGGCCTTCATTTGATCAACCATATGAGTTTCATTCACTTAAGACCTGCACACATCTTGACCAAGCATTAAATACCACAAATTGTGCTTGTCACTATCACCAAAACAATTAGGGGCCAAGATGCACTTTCACCGTGTGCTGGCGAGGCAATGGGGCCGATCAACTTTCAGCACAGCCCCAGCCACCCTTGCTGGCTGCTTCTCGGCTCCGACGGCACAACAACAGCCACAGGCGCAGTGCCCACACACCTATGTGCAGCGGGCGTTTGTTCCCCGGCGTAGGTACTTTCAGTGGACCTTATTTTCAACTAATGCACGGGAATTGTTGTGTGTTTGTGGTTATACTATATTCTAATCGTACAGGGCGACTGCCGCTCTTTCTGACAGCCGGGCCTCGACAACCGGAGACGACGACACCTAGAGCGTTGATCTTTCCGCTAGGAAGTTTCAGACCGCCGGTCTTTCAGTTTGTGGCGGCAGATATTCCTTCCTCGTCCACTCCACCTATGTTCCAGCCTGGTTTCGACGCGACCTCCGAGGACCAGCTAGGCTGGGATGAGTTTGGGTACGACGACATTCTCGCGATCATGGATGCCCCGCAACAAGCCGAGGAGGTTGGCCCGTCACAGTTGACACATGCACCGGTTGGGACTCAACCGACATAGCCACTGGGCGGAGCGACCCCGGCGGCCGGCGGAGCGACACCGGATGCTGTAGGCTCGTCACAAGCGGCCATGGCGGCATCGTCTCCCGACCAGCTCGGACCGGGGGTGGTCAGGGCACCTGACCCCTGAACGTACGACCGGGACCACACCTGGGCTGACGCTAGAGTTATTAGGCCGAAGAGGCTCCGACGCATTGAGATGTAGAATTACTTTTACCATGATTTTGTATAAACTATTTGCATCTACTCGTTGATTATGATATGATCTTGTAATTATGCTTACAGTTATCAGTTTGTTGTTTTTCAAAAAGGTAAGTGTTTTTAAAATGAAAAATAAAAATGTCTTGCCGTGCCACGTGGCGGTAGGGGCCTGTCGCCGTGGCACTAGGCGGCAGGGTCCTGGCACCGTGCCACGCGGCCATACTGCCAGAGGTGCTTTCCTACCGCCGTACCCCACGACGACAGGGACTTAACACCATGGGGCTTGGCGGCAGGAATGCTGCCGCGTTCCTGCAGCCGTGCGACACGGTAGGTACGGCGGCATATGTATATTTCTCCAAATTTTTGGTTCGTCCATTTATTTTTCGAAAATCAAAGAAAAAGATATAAAAAAAAATTCTTTTCTACTGATGACCAACTCCAAGGAAATCAACGAAATCGGCTGGCACTTCACAAATGAAACAGCACGTCTGGGACTTGGGAGCCAAACAAACCTTGTAAAGCTTCAACTTACTGTACATGGCAACGGTTCAGCTGGTACACTTCTACATTCTTTACAACATGCTCTAATGCTTTGGATAATTTATACACAACCGACAGGAAAAAACAAAAACAGACCACAATTCTTTGCTGCACGCTAGCCAAACACAACCTGCTTTGCTCACTCTCTCTCTCTCTCTCTCATATAAGTTACCTTTTGTTAGTTGCGAGTAAGTAGGTTAGCGAAGTTTTGAGCTTCAAAATCCTCCACCTCTTATCATAACACCACCTGTGGTTGGTTGACATTAGTAGATCATACTCGAGAAAACAGGCTTCATGATACTGATCTTCCATAGCAAATGGACGCAAGGTAGAGGTTCTTCGACCATTTGTCCTGTAAACAGATTGATCAGCAGGTGGAAACAGATAAAAAAAGAACTATCTGGATCTCAAAAAAAAAGAGCAAGGTGAAGCCACCTTCACATGTTGGCTGGGGAAAGCAGATGTTCTCAGGGTCTCCTGTGTTTCATCAGTAGGCTTTCTCCTAGGGACGCTCAAGATAAAGGCTGCCTGATCCCACGTGGCAGCCGTTGCTGTGATGCGATAACCATTGTCCCAACGCATGTGAATGCCCTCACTTGGATATAAGAAGTCAAGCTCCACTACCTACAAAAGAGACCACTGTTCAGGTCAGGAATGGATCCTCTGTAATTCTGTACTTGAATGTTAAATTCTTTCCAGATTTACTTCATCAACCAAGAATGCGTCTGAGTTTATCAGTTTGATTCAATTTAGGGTTTCTCGACACTGAACTAAAGACACGCTAGCACATACCTGAGCACTGAAACCAGCATTGCGGGACATAACAACTGCCCATCGGCTCCCAGCTGTCGCCATAGCAGTAACATAAAAGCCCTCCTTCCATTTTTTGTTTATCCATTTGAAGGGAAATGAATCACTTACTTTGTAGGACTGCTGCGAATATTGCGTCCCTGGAAAACCACACTGAGTCATTTCTTGTTCATTTATACCAACAGCAAAAACAAATATTCCGATTTTAAAGCATTTCCACTTCGCATAGCATCAAAACAAAAAAGGCACTTAACGTCTATAACCCGCCCATATTCCTAGTTTCCCAGGTACAGCTTATTTATCAGGTCAAAAAGATATAGCTTATTGTGTTAGAAGCTTAAACACATCTCTATCATGATTCATGAGGGAGTAACGAGTATGGCTTTTACAGTAGATGCTAAAGGAGTTCTTTTTAGTTTAGTAGGTGCTAAAAGTTGAGGGGAAAACATGTGTCATATTTGTCTGGGTGACTTCTGAGATGAAACTTGTCACTAGATCATGCAGTGATGATCATATTTGTCTGGGTGATTTCTGCAGCCCGAGCATCAAGCTGAAACATTAAAAATAATTACCTCTTGACATGATCACCAGAGAACTGCCATTATTCGCACCGGCCAGTGTGGTGATATAGAAATTTCTCTCCCACTGCTCCATTATCCATTCCTAACACAACACGGGCAAGTTAAGACTCTGACAGCATAAAACAACACCATGCAAATGAAAATTGAGATATCACTGAGAATAGTGACGTGTTGATACTCAACCATAAACATAGAATAGTAATAGTGAATCCAGTAAAGAAATAGAATTGATACTGCTTACCTTGTTAAGAAAGTGATGAGAGAGTTCATATACTTGAGATGTAAATCCGGTTCCAGCATCCATAATTAAAGCCCACAGATTTGTGCATGAGGCAACTGAACTGATAAACAAGCCATCTTCATTTCCCTTTTGAATATGCTGTAGTAATCTATTATCAGCTACATTGTAGTGGTACCTGAAACAAATGTGGGTAAGAAAATAGAAAAAATCACTTTAATGCAATTTGGCAGATAGAAGCATCCAGCAGACCTCTGTTTCATAGGTCGACGGGCATTGTACACACTAATCCACTGAGTTGCCGGCATCCCCATTCTGATCTTTTTCTTGGGTTGCTCATCATCATTTTCATCCACTATTAAGCGGCCCCTCTTCTGGCCAACCTGATATATTAGCTGGAAATCCGATAGAGCATTAGGTTATTAAGATAAACTTGTTTTATTGCATGAATGCAAAAGGAGATGATGTACAACCTGCAATCGAGAATTGAAAATGGGGGTCCACTATTGTACTTTTGCCAATTCACTATCCTTTCCACTAAATGTCATGTTACGCATTGAAATACCATTGCCCTTTTTATATTACTCTAAAAGCCAAGTGTCTTCATATGGCCTATGATAGCATAACACTATATTTCTATTCTCAAGTAAGTCACAGACAATAACTTGAGTTTCACAGAATGAATAAGGAAAATTAGAGTTGATGTGTACCCCAACTTGCTTGCGACTGAAAGGTTTGATGTTGCTGCTGCTGTGTACTTAACAGATTCCCCCAAAGTTTAAATCACAGGCAGTGGCGGACCGCTGTCAGCCCGACGCCTAGGGCCACTATGTGGACTAGCTTCGAGAAATGAGCCTAAACCTTATGCTACATTGTGCTACAGTAGTGCTACAGTATACAAATCGTGGGCCGACGCCTAGGGCCACGGCCCGGGTGGCCCTAGGCGTCTATCCGCCCCTGATCACAGGGTTACCCCTATGCAGTGAACATAGGGATTCTAGCAGCATTGTGATTGCTATTTTCTAACATAGACAATGGCTCCAGAGCCAATGGAATCATCAAATACTTGGGATAAGAGTGTAACACAGACAAGGATGCAAGTCTTTGCGCTAATAAAAATAAAGAGTTAAAATGGAATACTGTACCTTCTGAGCACCATCCGTGTTTATTGGTCTTATGTCTGGATTTGGGCCAACAATGCCATCAAAAAGAGAAATGCACTTCGCATAGTTTGGTTCTTCATCAAATTTCAAGTTTACGACATACTCAACAAAATGCCGGAAAGGTTGTGGGCAAATTCCACACAAAGACTCTGGAGAAGTTGACATCTTTTTCTTGCAGACAAGAAAACCTTTATTCTCTCCCTAAATTGATTGGACAATGGAATGAGCAATAAAAATTTAAGACAAAAATAATGTGAGTTGATCTGAACATCAACTAACCTGGTATCCTTGCCAAGGGAGGCGACCACGGAGAAGAAAAATAAGTGTGTATGCGAGGGATTCAAGGTCATCTCTCCTGCTCCCAGTTCTTCCCAAGTGAGCATGCACACTAGCGTAGCGAACAGTACCCCTGTTTATAAAGGAAAAAACAAATGACAAAAGCATTTCAATCAAGTAACATTCGTGGTAAAGGACAGTATACAAATATTCCCAAATCCCAACCGAACCTAAAAATATCAGGTCTCTGATCATAGTCAACATGGCTCCCCGTACCAGCATCCTTCCATTTGGTTGCTGCACAAGTACAAAAGAATATTTTATGAAGAAACAACATAAATGTCTGGCATCAAATAGACATGATACAATACAAGAGTTGAATATGATTATAACTTACCCAATCCAAGGTCAACAAGAAAAAGCTTCTTCTCATCTGGGGTACCGGGAGGACCAAGCAAGAAGTTCTCAGGTTTCACGTCACCATGGACATACCTGCATATACACATCTTATGAAATACAGTTTCAAACAATTATACAAGACCATGGTTCTATCTCAACAACAGTAAACAAATTACCCTTTAGAGTGCATCTTCTCCAATATGGAGATTGCCTCTATGCCTATGCAAGCAACCATCTCAACAGACATCCTGTAAAATACAAATTGGAAATGATAGAAAGGGTTAAATATGAACAGTAAAGATTAATTATAAAATGTGCAGACACCCACGAGTGGGAATTGTTATTCCAAACATCCCATAGGCTTGGCCCCAGCATGTCCATAACCTGCAGGCAGACCAAATATAATTAATAAGAAAAAAATGTTGATGCTATTAAGGAAAACCGAAAGAGGTACAAAAGAAGACTCCACAGAGCTAGGAAAGCACAAGTGAAACCAAACTAAGAAAAACTCTTATGCATGTAGAGTGAAACAAATATACGAAGTTCGTTGTCCAATACCATGATGTAAAACTCGGCCTGCTTCCCTTTGTAGTGTACCCTTGGAACACCATGGTTTCCACTAAGAGTGCTGCCAAAGAGAGGTTCCAAATAAGAGTGGTTAAATGCAACCCAAGAAATAACTAACAAATAAAAAGAATTACATAGAGAAAAAATAGAATACAAATAGTCATGATTCACTCAGTACATACTTGTAAACTTGCCACTCATAAGGAGCTCCATAGCTGCAACCTTTGCTGGTTTGATGTTCAAATTTCAGCGCAACCTGACAGATATAGAGGTATGAAAATTGATGTGACTAAACCTTTTCAGTTCCAACACTATGAAGCATTTACGGGGATATAGTGACCTCTAAAGCATTTGAACCAGGGTTCCTGTCACTGAGACGAGGGGCAGAAATACGTCGACCGACATATACTTGTCCAAATCCTCCCTTTCCAAGTTTCCTTTCAAGCTTATAGGTTGGCGAATTTCCAACTTGTACCTGTTCCAAGCAAGCGTGTGAGCATCCGAAATAACTATGAAGACAGCAGAACAGATCATGCAACCACAGACACAAGCAAGCCTGTAACTTAATTCTCTACCCCAGATTTAAAAGCCAGGCAATCTTATAATAGCATAATGCACAATACAATGAAGATATACAATTAATTGAGCATATATATTAGATAGATAGTAGGAAACAATGCTCAATGGCATGTTAAGAAATACTTTGATATTGTATAAAACTATACATTATGCTAGCACCGGCACACATGATGATCAAGAATGTTCATTTTATTAATCTAATTTTACATAATATTACAGGCATGGGTGAGAATACCAAGCCGTAGCTTCAACACATATACAGCAAGATCAGTACATTTGACACTATGTCCATTCAACCGTGTTTTTATGCATGGACAAGGTCTCGAAACTACAAATAAAAAAAAGAGCATTTATGGTTAGGACGTTACTACCACCTGATGTCTACTAGTTATTAGCCATTTCGCCAATCATCTCCTTTAAAGTCATGACCAATTAAAACTCCATACATGATCCATATATGTCTACAGAAAGCGACAAGCCGACAATATAAAAATATTGACACTTTGGGACAATAATGAAGCAGGAATAGCCTCACTCAAAACAAACTAAAAGCACCGATAAACGACAAAAAAAAATCCATGCATCAGCATATTCGCTCCCAAAATAGCAAATCCATTATGTGAGTGAGCAAAGATCCCCTGCAACTTGTCAAACGCCAAATATGGCAATAAAGTCCCCCGTGACACTAGCAAATATATGTCGCACTAAACCCAGCAGCTCCAATCCCAGCTCTCATTGTAGTACACCATACATCACCAGCCAGATCTGTAGTGTGGTTCAGAACTTGAATCCTACCCTAGGTTTAGATTTGTTCTACCAATATAGTAATAGAAACGTCCATATCAATTGGAGAGATCTCAATTACATTTGTTGTCTTTGCAACGGCGTGTGCTTCTAAGTCCTAACCTAGATTCTCATACTAGATGGCTTTCTCCCAAATTTTGCCGTGACAATAACCACTAGAAAACTCAGTGTGCCACAAGCGTAACATCCCACCATCCTTGTTGGGTTGACAATCGAACAGAAACACGGCTGCAACCCACAATAGGCAAGCCTCTAATCAAGCAACAGAGCACTAAGGGCACCGAATTTTCCGTGATAAGCAACAAAATTACGCGGGGAAAGCCATGAAGATATTTCGAGCTTACCGTCTGGGGCAGCGGCGGGGCGCCCCCGTCGTCGCCCGCGCCGGCGCCTGCCTTATCCCCGCTCCGGCCGCCGCTGTCGAAGTCGTCCATCCCTTCGCCTCCCTCTTCCTCCTCCTCCTCCTGCTACTCTTGGCGCTGCTGCTGCTGCTGCTGCGGCGGCGGCGGCGGCGGCTGCTGCTACAGCACCAGAGACCTCGCGGCTCGTAGCTCGGCGACCGGATTCCGCTGGTGCTGCCCTCCACGGCCTCGGCGCGCGCAACAGCGGGGCGCTGGCATCCGTCACGGGCTCCGCCCGATGGCCCCGCGTCCGGAGGCGAGATCGGGCGGGAGGCGAGCAGATACCGGCCGAGACGAGGTTGCACTGGCTTAGGGTTTGGGCCCCGGCGGCGGGTGAGATGGTCGGCGAAGGCGGCGGTCGGGGATGGGGACTTGGGGAGGAACGGGCACGGGCGGCGCACGGCAGCACGGGAATCGGAAATGAGGAGAAGAAGAAAAAAATATTGCAGAGTTGCATACGATTACGAACTACTATTCCACTTCATGCTTCTATAGAGTCCGCCGCCTCCCCGAAGAGCTTACGTATTGATAGAAAGTTTACGTCTTTGGGAGTTTGGTGCCGGGTCTGGTTGGGCATCGGTCCAAGTCGCATCATGGGCCAGCCCTTCTTGGGTGATCAGGTATTGGCTGGGGCCGAGAGCAAACAACGAGAGCCCACGAAGGAATGTTTTTTTTTAAGAAACAGCCCACGAACGAAAGTGAAAAATGGTAGTTACATCTAATCATCTTCTTTAATTGAAAACATTGATACTACCTTCCTCCGCTAATATATAATGTTGGTTCATTTTTTTTAGCTACTAGCCAACATGTTATATTATAAAAATTTAAGGACTATACTCTGATGGAAATGACTACTAGCCAGAGTGTCGTCTTATGTAACACGACATCTTATAACTGGAGGCATCATCTGATCGTGTGCAATCCACGCGGAATTTTAAAGCTCGTACATGTATTCTCTTCTACGTAAAGACGTACGTTATGTAGATTTGTCAAGGGTTATTTGTGGATTTGTGACTTTGTTTTAAGGAGGGTTTTAGATTGCATTTCGCGCCTTGAGAAAAAAAAAACGAGCTTAATCGGAGCAATTACGGCAAAGCGTGCGTCGCTGACAACCCGGCCTCTCCAAAGTCCAAACGGCTTCACGGCCAAGCAAGTCTCTGCCCGTCAGATCCCCTCGGCCGCGCGGCGCGAGATCAACACCTTCCGCTGCTTCCCTCGTCCACCTGCATTCTCTTCCTCCTCCCCTCTCTGTCTCCCCCCTCCAGATCCAGCACCTCGTCCTCCTCCTCCGCCAGGCCGCCACCGCCGAGATTAGATCCTCCTCTCTTCCGACTCCCCCTGCTGACTGATCGTCTCCGGGGGAGCTAGGAAGATGCTCACCAAGTTCGAGACCAAGAGCAACCGGGTCAAGGGCTTGGCCTTCCACCCTCGGCGGCCATGGATCCTGGCGAGCCTCCACAGCGGCGTCATCCAGATGTGGGACTACCGGATGGGCACCCTCCTCGACCGCTTCGACGAGCACGACGGGCCCGTCAGGGGCGTCCACTTCCATGCCACGCAGCCGCTCTTCGTCTCCGGAGGTAAACCCGCTGGATCTCTCTCTCTCTCTCTCTCTCTCTCTCTCTCTCTCTCTCTCTCTCTCTCTCTCTGCGTCTCGCCCGCCTGTCTGTCTGTGTGCGTCATTCGTCATGATGGGGCGGCTGTGTTGCTGCGGCGCTGCGCATGTTTTAAGCCCATTCCTTCTCTCTCTCACACACACTGGGAACGTACATGGCCTTGTTTCGTTTGTGCGATCCGGCGATTGTGTGTGATCGTGGGCACTTGGACTGGGCTTGGCACTTGATTTGTTCGATTGGATCTCGCTCAGTGCGAATTGCGGTCGTTAGGAGAATACATATTCTGGTGCGATGGGTTGGTCGGATCTGGCCCTTGTTTTTTTATCATCTGTGCTTAAGTTGATCTGTTTGATAAAAAAAATCAGCAGTGCTTGGTTTTCCCTGTGACTGTAGTCTCATTGGATTATATAATCCTTTCTTAGATGGTTTTCCCTGTGACTGTAGTCTCATTGGATTATATAATCCTTTCTTAGATGGTTTTAAAAAGAGTACCAGTTTCTGTCAGAATAACACTGAAATTCAACCCGCCAGCAATCATGCTTGTTTATTTGTGCCTTTCCTTCTTAGCGAATGCTTCTGATCTTGCAATGCATTACAACAGGTGACGATTACAAAATAAAGGTGTGGAACTACAAGACTCACCGCTGCCTCTTCACGCTCCACGGCCACCTCGACTACATTCGCACCGTGCAGTTCCATGCTGAGTATCCTTGGATTGTCAGTGCTAGTGATGACCAGACAATCCGGATATGGAACTGGCAGTCACGCACCTGTGTCGCCGTGCTCACGGGTCATAATCATTATGTCATGTGTGCCTCCTTCCATCCCAAGGAGGACCTTGTGGTGTCAGCGTCTTTGGACCAGACTGTGCGGGTATGGGATATTGGGGCACTCAGGAAGAAATCAGTCTCGCCAGCAGATGACATTATGCGCCTCACCCAAATGAACACTGATCTGTTTGGAGGCATCGATGCTGTTGTCAAGTATGTGTTGGAAGGTCATGACCGCGGGGTTAACTGGGCCTCATTTCATCCCACATTACCTCTTATTGTTTCTGGGGCTGATGACCGCCAAGTCAAACTGTGGAGAATGAACGGTAATGCTGCAAATCTCTCCTGATATTTATGAATTTTTGTTTATCACACTGAGACTTCTATATAGTGAGGAAACATGTTAGCATTCATATTTTAGTTAACCCTAGAGATGCACATCCGTTGTCTTTCTGTTCCCTAACATTGGCTGTTTTTGGACAGACACAAAGGCATGGGAGGTCGATACTCTCAGGGGCCACATGAACAATGTGTCATGTGTCATGTTCCACGCGAAGCAGGACATCATTGTGTCCAACTCAGAAGATAAAAGCATCCGCATCTGGGATGCCACAAAGAGAACTGGCATCCAGACGTTCAGGCGGGAGCATGACCGCTTCTGGATTCTTGCTGCGCACCCTGAAATGAATCTTCTTGCCGCTGGTCATGACAGCGGCATGATTGTTTTTAAGTTGGAGAGGGAACGTCCAGCTTTCAGCGTGAGTGGTGATACAGTGTTTTATGTTAAGGACCGGTTCCTCCGGTATTATGAATACTCCACACAGAAGGAGGTTCAGGTAGCTCCGATTAGAAGGCCTGGAACAGTCAGCTTGAATCAGTCACCAAGAACATTGTCATATAGTCCAACTGAGAACGCAATCTTGATCTGTTCTGATGTAGATGGGGGGTCGTATGAGCTGTACATTGTGCCCAAGGACTCTGCCGGCAGGTCTGATATGCAAGAGGCAAGGAAGGGAGTTGGCAGTTCTGCGGTTTTCATAGCCCGCAATCGGTTTGCAGTTCTAGAGAAGAGCAGCAACAATGTTTTGGTTAAGAACCTTAAGAATGAGCTTGTGAAGAAAACCTCTCTTCCTATCGCGACAGATGGAATTTATTATGCTGGGACTGGTAACATATTGTGCAAAGCTGAAGACAGGGTGGTTATCTTTGATCTGCAGCAGAGGCTTGTTCTCGGCGAACTCCAGGCACCTACTGTTAAGTATGTAGTTTGGTCCAGTGATATGGAGTGTGTTGCACTGCTGAGCAAGCATGCCATTATCATTGCAAACAAGAAGCTTGTCCACCGCTGCACGCTTCATGAAACCATACGTGTGAAGAGTGGTGCCTGGGATGAAAATGGTGTATTCATATACACCACTCTGAACCATATCAAGTATTGTCTTCCTAATGGTGATAGTGGCATCATCAGAACACTTGATGTCCCAATTTACATAACCAAAGTTATTGGGAACAACATCTTCTGTATAGATCGTGATGGAAAGAACAAGTTGATAACCGTTGATGCTTCTGAATACATTTTCAAGCTTGCCCTTTCCCGGAAACGCTATGACCATGTCATGAGCATGATTAAGAACTCGCAGCTGTGTGGGCAAGCTGTGATTTCTTATTTGCAACAGAAGGGGTTTCCAGAAGTTGCCCTCCACTTTGTGAAAGATGAGAAGACAAGATTTAACCTGGCTCTTGAAAGTGGAAATATCCAGATTGCTGTTGCTTCAGCAAAGGAGCTTGACGACAAGGATCACTGGTACAGGTTGGGAATTGAGGCTCTGAGGCAGGGAAATGTTGGTATAGTTGAGTATGCATACCAGCGGACTAAGAATTTTGACAGGCTTGCTTTTCTGTATCTCATAACAGGTTATTTGGACAAGGTGGGCTTTATGTGTAAGATAGCTGGGCAGAATAACAATTTCATGGGCCAGTTCCACAATGCACTTTATCTCGGGGATGTACGGAAGCGAGTTGAAATCTTGGAGAATGCAGGGCAGCTAGCTCTTGCTTATGTAACAGCTGTCACTCATGGGCTAACGGAAATCGCTGATAGGCTTTCTGCTGAGTTGGGGGAGAATGTCCCTTCTGTATCAGAAGGGAAAACTAGCTCACTGCTGATTCCTCCTGCTCCACTTATGTCTTGTGGTGACTGGCCTTTATTGAGGGTGATGCGCGGTATATTTGATGCTGGTCTAGATGCTACTGGGAGGGCAGATCAGGATGAAGACTATGATGATGCTGGTGGTGATTGGGGTGATGAAGATCTTGAAATTGTTGATGTGAACAATGTGGTGGAGAATGGAGATGCCGTTGACCACAGTGAGGAAGATGAGGTGAACGAAGAGGAAGGTGGCTGGGACCTTGAAGATCTGGAATTGCCACCAGAGGCAGAAACACCAAAGGCTGTTGGTGTGGCCCGCTCCACTTTGTTTGTGGCTCCAACACCTGGTATGCCTGTCAGCCAAATTTGGACGCAGAAGTCTTCCCTTGCTGGGGAGCATGCTGCGGCAGGCAACTTTGACACTGCGATGCGGCTGCTTAGCCGCCAGCTTGGAATAAAAAATTTTGCTCCTCTGAAGCCATTGTTCCTCGATGCACACATGGGCAGTCATACCTTCCTGCGTGCATTGGCAAGTGCTCCGGTTATATCTGTTGCTGTTGAGAAAGGATGGAATGAATCTGCTAGTCCTAATGTGAGGGGCCCACCTGCACTTGTGTTTACCTTTGCACAGATGGATGACAAGCTAAAGGCTGCGTATAAAGCCACAACCGAGGGTAAATTCCCGGAGGCACTGAGGCAGTTCTTGAGCATCCTGCACACGATCCCGCTCCTTGTGGTGGACTCACGGAGAGAAGTGGATGAGGTGAAGGAATTGATTCAGATAGCGAGGGAGTATGTCCTTGGTCTTAAGATGGAAGTTAAGAGGAAGGAGCTGAAAGAAGACCCCATCAGGCAGCAGGAGCTGGCTGCCTACTTCACTAATTGCAACCTGCAGAAGGTCCACACACGACTTGTCCTGACTAGTGCTATGGGGCTTTGCTTCAAGGGCGGGAACTATGCTACTGCAGCGTATTTTGCGCGGTTGCTTCTGCAGACCAACCCTAATGAGGCCCAGGCAAAAAAGGCTCGGCAGGTTGTGCAGGCCTGTGGGGATAGGAAAGATGCGCGCCAGCTGAACTATGACTTTAGAAATCCATTTGTGGTATGTGGGTCAACCTTTGTTCCGATATACCAGGGACAGAACGGTGTTTCTTGTCCGTACTGTGGATCTCGGTTCGTGCCCTCGGTGAAGGGTGAGCTGTGCAGCATATGCGAGCTCTCAGTGGTTGGTGCCGATGCTTCAGGCCTCTTCTGCTCTCCTACACAATCGAGATAAGTGGCCTTCAGTTTTGACAGGTATGGTTGTATTCAATCATCTGGGCATGTTTGTTTTTTGTGTGATCTGTTTTAGTCTGGTGGTAAGGTTTTGGATGTCATGTGGACAAGACAACACCTTCTATGACTGTCATTTGCTGATGTACCTGTCACAGTGTCACTTATGAGTTTCTAGTTAATCCAATGCATTGCTTACTCTAGATTAAAGGTGATTGGGCTAGTACACCCTGCTTGCACATTCATGCCATTTAGATTTGATCCTTAGAAACTAAGCATGCTCTGAACATTTTGTATGGTAGGAATTTGCTTTTAGTCATGTGGAGTCTAAGCATGCTCTGAATATTTTGTGCATTTTTTTATCCAATTGGAATCTCTGTAGTGCATACACAATGTGAAATGGATACATGTACATGCTATGAACATTTTGGGCTGGTAGACTGATACTGATTCTTTTAATCAATTGGAGTCTCTGGCTAGTTCTTTTTGCTTTAATCTTGTACGGTTCATGCAAATTTGGTTCGTATATGATTCCTGATGGTCTGTAAATAGTAATAGTAAAGCTTTTGGAGATTTTGGTTCTTGTCCATGCATTTGATAATCCATATAATTAACAAAGCCCAATGGTCAGACAGCTTAGCATTTGATACTCTTGTCTCCCTTAGCATAGATATTTGAATTGTTTCTGTGAAAGTAATAGGTTTGCTTCTTGTTCCAACAGGTTGGTGGTAGCTACCGCAAGCCTGATGTTACCAAGCCAACTGTGATGGTGTTTTTTTGTATGGTGATGGTGATGCAAGATGCCAAAATTGGACCGGGTCAACAAGTCGCTAAAGGAACAAATTTTTGTATTTAGTTGAGAATTCCTCCAAATTATATGGTGCTGTGCTGTGTTGGATGGATAATTTCTTCCTCTTTGGTAACTGCTTATTTGGTTTTCTTGCTGCACGCGTACGTTGTAACAGTATTTCGGTAGGTCTTGGGCCGCTCTGGCTTTGCAAGTGCAGGGCATATTCATTCCCAAAGACTTGGACTCATAGTATGTATACTCAGCTTCGTGTTTGGCTAGCCAGTGTGTGCTTTGTGTCTCAGCCATCTCAGAGCATCGTGGCATGCTGGCATGGATGCTTGGAGCGTGGAATGCTACAACGGACTGCACTTCTTTGGCTTGATGCTCAATGCTCCTGTATCCAGTGCGGTTATCTCAGAGCATAGCATCGCGTGTGGAACTTAGCTGTACATTGGCCCTGTTTGGATACTCTAGCAGGGTTAGAGTTAGAGCTGGTTCCTAACTCTAGCTCTAGCCCTAAACTAACTCTAGCTCTAGAGGTGTTTGGATGAAAGGGTTAGAATGACATTAAATGTACTTTTTCAATGATGGAGGAAGAGAGAAAAGTCACTTTTTGGTGGACCCAACATGAACTAACCCCAATAAGCACTTCTTGGATGGGATAGTTTTTTAGGTGGGTTAGATGTAAACTCCTCAATCTGGCCTCATGTTTGATCTTTGTGGTAGTTAGCCCAACTAGCCAAAACTAATTCTAACTCATGGATCCAAACAGGGCCATTATGGTGTTGAGAGCAAAATGTTTGGACTTAACTGGGTCGGCTTCACGCGGTTGGCGGGCTCGCTGTATAGGTTCTCCCATGTTTATGCAGTTATCCCAAGAGTAGTAGTTTAACAAATGATCCAAATCTCATTCCATGAGCAACCCTGCAAACACGAGCGTACTTTCAGAATCATGTTGCCTCGAAGCACAGTTGCACGACATATTTACTGTCCTTGAGAAAATTAACTTTCTGGATAGAGCACGCCGTTTGATTTGACGGTCGCTGTCTGCCGGCTGTTGCCGTTTCAAACGGTGGTAGAGGGTTATTTCTACAAAATTTCGGGAGAACCATTTATTTGTACACATTCGGAAAAAAAATACTTTCTCCCGTGGCGGAACCAGAAATTTTTGGTAGGGGGGGCCGCCAAAACAAACATCATTGACATCTCATCATTGCAAGTAGAAAGAAAAATATACGTACGAAACAACTAGTACTAGATTGTATTGTAGATTGAGGCTAAGGGAAGAAGTGCTCAGATGCTTGTAATTCCAAAACATTACATACATGTTGCCCGGCGCCGTGTCCCCCAGCAACCTGTAATCTATATGCAGAGAAGAGTTGGTGTGTTTTGTCGTGCTGGTCAACAATACCTTACTATTGCTTGCTACTTGGAAGTCACATCACTCACATGCATGTCTACGTGTAATAGGACGGACATTGACACATTGTTCTACTAAAGCTGGTTGTGGATGTGGTGGTGAGTGTGTTTTTAGGACGCCGTGGTGGTGGTGCTGAACTGCTGGTGAGTGTTTTTTTAGCACACGGCGGTGAGTGTGTGGTGTGTGGTGCTGGCTGAGCTTTTTTTTTTTTGAAGTCTTGGTGCTGCCTGAGTTGGACCTATATGATCCAAGTCGTCGTTGTGATCTCATGGGCCAAGTTTGGGCCGGGGGTCGCAGGCTGTCCAAAAAAAAATACAACCAACTGAAAACAACACTACCGTTCTCTATTTGACACTCAGAAGTTTTCATTGCTCCCATGTTTATGCACTATTGTCTCGGTGTAACTCCAAGAGCTCCCCTGAAACAACCCGAAAATCAGGGGGGGAAACAGAAAAATAACCCCACCCCCCTGCCTCTGCCGAGGGACGGCGACAGGACGGCTCACCGAGGACAACCGACGCAACACTTCCTCTAGTCCTCCCATCCCACACAGTCCCACACCCCAATCCTCCCCCGCGCTCGTGGCGTGCTTACCTCGGCTCCTCCCCCCCATCTCCCCCTGCTCCTCCGTGCGCTCGTTCGCACGCGCCGTTTGACTCCACCCCGCCTCCGAGAACGGCCGGTACAGTACAGCGCACGCTCCCATGCTCGTCCTTTCCGCCAGCCGGCCGCTCCATCTCGTTTCCTTCTCGCGATGATGGTGGGTACAGGAGACGCGGCACCACGGCACCGCCCTGGGTGCGGGCGCTCGAGGCATTAGTTGGAGCTGAACGGGGCTCGGAGGCGGACGCTCGCGCTCACGCCATGCGAGATGGCGCAGTAGATATGATGACGAGTGCGGGGGGAAGCACTGTGTATTGCAGCAGAAACGCTAACGGATGTGACAAGAAGTGCCAGTCATGGAAGGAACGATGGACAAATCTTGGTGTCGCGCTAGAATCTTTCCGGTGTAACTCCAAGAGACTAGCTATCTTGGCTTAACTAGCTTAAAAAATGGAAAATTTGTTCAAAAACTCAACCCAACAGACTAGCTAAACTTGCCCTCTCTACCCTCTGCTAGCTAAATCGGGGGCTTCGCTAGCCATCTTTGGCTAGCCATTTCGCTAGCCTATCCCCTCGCATACGAGTATGGCGGAGGAGGGACCCACCGGCGGATGGAAAGATATGGAGAGTTGATTTTTTAATGCATTCGGATTTCATTCACTTTTACCAGCTATTTCATTTTACATACTAGCCAAATCAGAGTTTTATTAGCTAGTGATTTTTAGAGAGGCTCTTCGAGTTGGATGAACATTTTTTAGTGTTACATTATAGGGATTTCTTCTTCTCTTAAAAAAAAAGCCCGAAGACAAGAAGGAAGGAAAGCAAAGCAAACCAGACATCCACGGCCGCGCCTGTGCGCGCGCAGCTCGTGGTCCCTGCCCAATCCACGGCCGGCCGGCCGGCGAGAGCCGGCGGCGGCGCATCGCACGGTACCGTACGGCGGCGAGGAGCCCCACACGGCGTCGGCCGAGCCTGCGACGGCGTACGGTACGGCGCGATGAGACGGCAGGCGACCGGAGGACACGCGAGGAAAGCAAAAGCGCGGGGGGGGGGGGGGGGGTGCCTTGTTGCCTCGCCCGACGCCCGGGGCGGGCGCCGGGTCTCACCAAAAAGCAGGCGTCCACGCTTTGCCTCTCGCTTTGCTTTGCTTAGCATGGGAGGTAATCGCCCGGCCGGCAGGCAGGCACAGGCTCGCTCTCTCTCCCGTTGGTTGCCCATCGGCGTCAGGGCGCGCAGTTTCTTCTACTGGACCAATCAATCATGGCAGCGACATCTACGATCGCCTACCTGGCAGTTTTTAACCTGTCTACCTGACACTACTGTTCCCTTTTTTTCAGACGGTGAAACAAAAAAAAGTTGTGGTCAGACACTCAGACCGGATGTACAACAAGCGTCGTCCATGAAATTCTGCGATATGAGATCTCGAGCCTTGTTCGCTGGCTTTATCACCGTCGTCAAAATAGCCGATCTTTTTCTCAAAACAAACCACCATCACCAAGAAGATACTTTTTCTCACAACAAACAAGCACCAGCCATCAACCACCGATCGATCTCGCAGCGCATCATCACTACTAGTCGTACTTAGTTGTGTTTCATGTGTTATTGGACCGTGACGTGTCGATCGGCAGGCAACTTGGCATCACGGGTGGGTTAGTTGCTACAGATCGATGACACATTGACACTCTTATATAAATTGGCAGGATATGTGTGTTACCGACCTCACCACTTTGCATACGTGTAAATGATGTGATCTCCTCCCTCCAAACATCTTATTATTCATTTTGATTTTTTACTTAGTCAGACATCAATTATGCAATTAGCAAAATTAATTAAGATGCAACAACGTGAGCGTTCGAGTTGAGTTGCCCAAACCACGCCAAAGTTTGTATCATAAATTTGTTGATGTAAAAGATTTTGGCCAAAAGGTTCAGTTCATATGGTTATGCGTATATGGCCTATTAATGGCCCTGCAAGCTAGCTAGTGTTTTCGTATATTCCAAAAAAGGAGTATATTCTTAATAACCTGTCTCTATCTAATCAGAAGATTTCTGAATCCATGCATATTCAAAATCCGTACTGCACACATGGCCAGCAAATTAAGAAAAAGAGCACATACGGACAGGACAACACAGAAACAATATATAGCTGAAATCAAACAATAAACAAGAAACTAACCACCAGTTCTGTCCCAGCTCGAACAAAACATCAAGTTCAATTATTTACATATAGATAGAAACCACATCAGTATATATGTATGCACGCACTTCACTTCAGCCGTAACATATGTCCATTGAAATTAATGTGCAAAATTTACCATTCCATCTCGATCATATTCATATGCATATGCAGATGATAGATAGTATGACAGATACACATGAGTTCCATCCGGGCTTAATTAATTAGCTGCAATAGCCACAACAATTAAGCCCTTGTTTATCTCGTCTCCTCACCGACCGACCCTATATATATCGAGTTCGATTATCACGGACGAGGAAAGTAAAAAAAAAATACACATGCAGGTGGTAAAACTCGAAACCCGCATGACAGTATTATGTCTGTGTGGCGTGTGTGGCCACGTATTTTTTGTAGCTCCATATCGATCTCCGTGCTCTCAGCTGAACACGGCGGCGCGCGCTCGTCGTCGGGCATGTATCGCCGCGCGCGCGGGCGGGGCGCGGGGCGGGGCGGGGCTAGCCACGGCGGCGGCGGGCGTGGTTGTCGGGCGTGGCGTTGGCCGCCTGCAGGCGGAGGTTCTCGTAGAACCTGTTGATGAAGGCGTCGAAGTTGGAGTTGGCGCGCTCGTCGACGACGCCCTCGGGCTCGATGGGGAACGGCGAGTCGGTGACGCGCAGCTGGCGGGCCCCGGCGGGGCTGCGGCCGAGGCTGAGCGCCAGCAGGGGCGACGGCGTGGCCCCGGCAGCCGGCGGCGGCGACGGCGACGGCGACGTCTCCCCGCCCGCGGCTGCGGCGGCGCCCTCCTCCGCGGCGCTCATCATCTCGAGCGCGCGCGCCACCTGGGCGAAGTCGAGCCCGTCGCAGCCCCGGGCGGCGCCGCCGCCGCCGCGCCCGCGGATCATCCTGCTGAAGGGGAACATGGACGTGTACGTGTAGGACGGCGTGGTGGTGCAGCTGAACTCCACGTCCCTGGGGTCGGGCTGGAACGGCATGTCCGCGGCGGAGGCTGCGGACGACGACGACGACGACGCCCCGGCGCCGCCAGCGCGGGAGGATACCTGGAGGTGGTGGTGCGCGGAGGCGGCAGCGTGGTGGTGGTGGTGGTGGTGGTGCGCGGCGGCGACGAGGTTGCGGAGCGCCCTGCCGGCGAGCTTGCCCCTGCCGAGCAGCAGGTGGAGGTCCAGCATGAGGCGCTTGCGGCAGAGTCCCCTGCGCAGCATGTGGTAGACGGCGCGGAGCACGCTCATGAGGCGCTTCCCGAGCCCGGGGGGCTCCATGCCGCCGCCGCCGCCGCCGGACGACGGCCGGATCCGCTTGTCGGGCTGCTCGACTGCGAGATCCGTGGTGCCTGGCTGGGGGAATGAATGCTCACCACCGACACGTACGTATCGGCTAGGTAGCTAAGCTAGCTGGCTGGCGAGCGATCTCCTCACGTGACCCTGCCTGGTGGGCTTCGCTTTCGCTTTGCTGGGAGATCGAGGAGGAAGCTTGTGATGATCGATGCTGCTGGTTTGGAAGGAAGGAAGGGAAGCTGGGTTGGTTTGCTAGGAGGCGGATGGAACGAATGGGACGAGGAGGGCGGGCCGGTATTTAAAGGCGGGGGCGCGGGGGCGGGGCCGAAGGCGGTAGTGGGTGTGGTGGTGGGCCGGGACGGGCCCACTCGGCAGACGGGACTTAAGAATTAAGGAAAGGAAAAGGAGGGGCGAGCAGACAAGGGTTTCAGATGAGCTTCGGCGGCTGACACGCGGGCCCACGTGCCGGCGGCCGAGCTACGGCGTGCGGTAAACAGCCCGATTCGGTTGGCTGGTGGTGATGGATGGTCTTTGGTTTGTTACGAGAGAAAATCTTCTTTGGCTAGTTCTTTGCAGTATGGCCGGTTTGTTGTGAGAAGAAAATCTTCTTTGTTGTTGGCGATAAAAGCGATCGCGCGAGCAGGCGAAAGCTAAAGCCAGAAGAGAGGAAAGCAAGGAAACTGCGTGGCCTGGGAGCATGCTACGTCGCGCGCCGCCGCTGCGCTGCAGCTCGTCGAAAGAACTGATAACCGCCGTGTTTTGGTTGGCCTTGGCCGCCGGCCACCGCCGGCCGCGCCGGCCGGCCATCGATCGACCTGACACTAAAAGAGATCGAGTGGCCTGGTGGGCGGAGGCACGCGCGCGAGAGATCATCCATCTATCTCCCACGAGTTCGTGTTTTGTCTGTCGTGTTATTAGCACTCAGCACTGCCACGTACTCGCCCTCGTGAAAGGCGTTCCCTCCCAACCAAAGTGCTTTTTTTTTGCGGCATTTGGAAAAGGTAAGCTAGCTTATTAGGTGTTGCGATTGTTTACGTGACAGGACAGGGAGATTAATCGATTTAAAGCTAGCGTTAGAAAGAGGAGCTGCTCTAGCTAGGGTTTAATCATTCGTTCTATGACGACCAGAGGTTAATTAGTAGTGTGTTAAACTGTTAACTAGCCAGGAGCGATGGAGTCGCCTTCGAGGAAGCTTCCAAAGAAGGCGGTAGGAGGTATAATACTACTTGCAGTGCTGCTACACCTAGCTATAGCTTAGGGTTCTCTGCAGCCTTTTGCAATAAGCTGCAAAGCTTGGCCACCATCTTTAATTTGCGCAGTTTGTGCAGCATTGCAAATTAAACAGCAGCGGCCGGCGCTGTGTGCCACACTTTACGTACACAAAAATGCAAGGCCTTTCATTCGTTCCATTGCCCATGTACGTTTAGGCGCGCGCAAGCGTTACACGCGCACATATAGTATATATTAATTAATTATTAACTTGCGTGCTAGTGCCGAGCTTTACATCTCTACATTTTTGTGTCAAAGTTTGAACGGGCTCTTTGCGAAATTCGATCTTGCTTTCACGTAATTAAGAACAAGTATTTTGACATGTGTTCCTTGTCAGCCCATGGCGAATGATATATCGATCGTCGACCTTACTACAGAATTTAATTACCCCCAACACAGTACAGTAGCAGGTGGCTGGATCATATGTCACACGATGCAAACTGGATTATCGATTACGTTTTGCATGAGGCGGCTGAAAATTAACAAGTGTCTAACCCACAATCATCGGATGCTCGACACGCAGCTAGCTGCCCACGTACATGGTCAAATGCTGAAGAAAACAGCTGAAAGCTGCTGGCTTACCTGCTCTGTGTGAATATTCAAGAGGAAAACTAGGCTGCGCTACCTCCTGCACTACCAGTTTGAAGTTGTGCGTGCAAGTGGTGAGAGGCGAGTGTCATCCACTGGCCAAGCGGCCGGCCATTAGAAAAATTTAAATTAATCACCAGTTATGATACGATCTCGATCCAGTAAAAGCGTCTGAACTAACAGCGACAGACCTAAAGCACGCACCATGCATGTACAGCTCGGAACAGCACGTACGTTTAGGGGAAAAGGCGCTTTATTACGCCCCGTGAAATTACCACCCTGATACGCCATTAAGCTTCAGTTCCATGCATGCATACACACACACACACACACACACAAAGATTCTAGTTTCCAAACGCATCGTCAGAGAAATAAACAATCCTCTGGAGGAAAAAGAAAGGAAATGTATAAAGAAGCAGTAGGAAATAAAGGGTCATCAGGCAGGAATCAGGAAAGAGATCATACATGCATGCCTGCTGCACGGATGCTGCCGGGGGGATTAAATTAGTGCGGTGAACAACTGTATAAGCCGATAAGACCCAGCTTTATTAGGCCGGGTCGTAGAAAAGTATGTATAAATGTCGTACACGCACATGTATACGGAAGTTTCCATGCGTGTGTGTGTGTGTGTTCGAATACTTTTGTTATAGATTAGGAAATTCAGCAGAAAAAAGGAACTAGGGTATGAGCGATGTACCTGGCGAATTAAACAGAAAAAGAAGCTTTAGTTTTGGCTCCGGTTTGTGAAAGACAGATCAGACTATCGATCAGAGACGTCTTGCCGCGTCCCTGTTTCCAGCCAGAACCCGGTTTCACGTACGCAGCTCCCTGCAACAGGGCGCACGCGATGACCTTTGAATTTTTTTTTTCTGTTGATGAAAAGCATCACGCATGCTGATGCTGTGCCTGGCTTGGAAAATTTTCAGAGAGGAGCCACACAATTATACAAAATATCTCTCAAACCCTAGACAAAATATAACAGATACAATAATAAGATCTAGACCTACACCCTTTTCTTTTGTATATTCCTGCTGTCTAAAGAGGGAAAAATCAAATATAAAGACTATTCATTCCCGGTGTGGAGAAAAGAGGGAAAACGACAGCTATAAAATCGCTTGGCATGCGAGTGAGGAATATAATTTGTGTAGTATGTGTTTCTCTAGCTTAAACATTGGTTAACAGGCATACAAAATAAGGATAAAAAATTGATTTTTGCTGAGGTTGCAACCGTTATGTCGGTTCTTTGGTTTACACGTAACAACTTGATTTTTCAGAATAAACAATTTCATTCTTTTATACAGACTATTTTTAGATGAGCATATTAGTTGCGGTTTTGATCCCTACTGCAGTGTGAGGATACAAGGGAGATCATCCGCTCGGCAAGCAAAGCACTAGAGGTTGTCGCTTTGGATATTTTTGCCAAAAAATGGATGGAGAAGAAATAATATACTCTGTTTTTGAATTTTTCTATTGTGTGTGCTCCTTTTTCTGTTTTATTTGTTTTAATGTTGAGAATTATGTAAAAAATTTGTTATGTGTTGTTGCAGAGGTAGGAACCAATTTCTTTGTTTTTTTTAAAAAAAATGTGTTTCTCTAGCGGCCGTGTTCAGTGTTCTTCTTTAATTTCTATTCCTTTGGCTTGTAATAGTTGCATACAGCTATATATGGCTTTGGGTAAAGCTCGCACTCATGAGCTCGGAGCTCGAAGAGCAAGGGGACGTACTATACTAGCACTCCGCTCCCTGCTGTTTTTTCGATCTTCCTTTTTTTCCCCTTCTTGTGGTTTTAGGGAATTCATTGCCGACTTTTCTAGCTAATTTAGGGAGCCCACTGTTTGGAGTGGATGCTAAGGAATGCACGTCTCGTGAGTGCCTTTCGGAACCTGCTAATCATTATGCCAGGCCTCAACATTATCAACAAATCACAGAACAATAACATTTCCATGAACATAATTAACAGCAACACACACACACACACACACACACACACACACACACACACACACACACACACACACACACACACACACACACACTAACTATGCTTATTAATTGAAAAGAATGCAGAAACGCATATATAATTTAAGCTGCTTGTCAGTGAAAGTGCCATTCTTGGCTGTGACGTAAAAGGATTTGGAAGATATTAGTGACAGTATATTAGATCGATATGTGATGTGGGGTTACCAGGCCTGGTGGGGCAAGTGGGCTGGTGCTCCCCAACATGTGTGTCCCCCTCATACATGCATAATTCATGGTGGGATCGGAAGTAGAGAGAGGAAAAAGCAGCTCCATCAAAGACAAACAAAAGCAAACCTATATTTAGGACTTTACGCACTTTGGGTCCTCTTGCAAAACCAGGCTCATTTCTCTCTCTTTCTTTCTTAAAAATGATCGGGTATAGCTAGTGTTGTGTACCACTGCTTGCTGATATACATACACAATAGATACACCAACTTCAGTTTTCTGAGAGACCAGAATAAAGCTTTTATAATAAGTAGAACTTCGGAAAATCTAATGATTAAATGAAACAAGAAAATAAAGCTCTTGACGATTTGTTATTTGAAAAAACACCAAAAGAAGAAGATGAAAAGGTTACTCAACCAAGCTCTTGGCTCATGTCGTAACACACAGTAAAACCTCACACTAAAAGTTAAATACAAACCAAGGTACAGTCGCCTCTAATGTTTCACTCTATCTCGATGTAAGAATTGAGTTTCAGATGCTTTGATTTCTCTTGTTTTTATATCACAGTTATATGCAGTTGACATCTTTGTCAAAATCCTACTCCCTCTGTCCCGAAATACGGTCTACAGTGAGACGCTACCTACCAAAGTTCAAATCCCGAAATTGATGAAGTCACCACAGAGGGAGTCGAACCCTTTCGCACAAGATGGTTAGGTTAGTCACATTCACACATGCTTTGGCAAGAAACCGCGACCGTACGAGTAAAACTAGCCCTAGAGCCCCTGCTGCAATTATTGGAAGTCCGGCCCGAATTGTCAAACTGTAAGCCACTATCATCTGCGCCCCTTTCCAAAAGGTCGCGCCATGAAACAGCGCATCAGCAGAAGGTGGGAGCCGCCGCCGCCATTTCCCTTGGACCCGCTGCTGCTGCCTTCCACGCGCTTGCCATTCCATGGAAAACTCCAAGCAGCGTTCTATGATCTTTTGCCATCGATCTTTTTTCTCGAGAAAGAAGTGTCATGCATGGCCTCATGGGGACAGGCACGCAGCATAAGAGATCGAGCGCATGCTGCAAACCAGCTGGTACCTTCACTGCTAAGAATTCTAGCTAGAGCGAGAGCTGGAGCAGCTGTGATCGAGTTAGGCAGATCAGCAACTGACCTGTTACCACACGACTCGAGAACGAGAAGGGTGGTGTTGCTGGAGCATTAACAAGCAGGCAACAAGCATGCAACCAGCGCACTGGCCGGCGTGCCTGATGACTAATCAAAGTTTATCATCGCCTTTTCCTTTGAGCTCTTTTTCGGTGCCTTATACTAGGCTATCTTGTAATTGAAAAAGGACTAAGATACGACATCTAACGACTCGCATTAATTGTATCTTAGTAAAACTCATTAGTGGTATGGGATGGTATGGATGGGTAGTATAGGGTGGTATAGGGGTATTATGAGAATAAAATTAAACAACTTTTACAATTACAACCTCATATTATCTATTAATTGGTATCCCACTTATTACAATAAAAATCTTAATCAGTACTTAATTAATGCAATACATGTGTCACCTCTTATGGACCATTGTCATCTGCTTGCACTTGTATATGTAAATACAGGCTTGCATGATATTATTTCATAGCTTATTCACTTGATTTATGTAATCTGTTGCCTGCTTGAGTGCTTGTAATTGGTGCCTGCTGGTTCACGTCTTCACGGATGGCACAACGGTGGCCGGCCTGGTGGATCGCTGGTGGGAATTCGATCCACAGGGAGGCGCGATCCAGATGACGCTGCGACCGGTGGATGAAGAGGCGGGAGACGGTGCCGCGGCCTCGACCACGGCAAGCTGCAAAAAGGTTAAGGGGACGCGGTGTCGGATGGATGCGACGGGGGGCAAGGGCAACAACGTCTTGCAGAATAGAAACACCGTGGAGGCCAGTGGAGGCCGGAGGGGTGACGGGAGTAGATGGGAAAATAAAGGGGTTCAAATAAAAAAATGATAATTAATAATTATTAACATAAGTACTAAATTACCCCTACACTATACCTCATACTACTAATTGGTGGTATAGGGCACCGGAAAAGTGCTCTTTCCTTTTCCGAAGTAACTTTGATTAATCAAGCAAGGGTATACGGTGAGGAAAAGCAGGCTGATACGATCAAGGCTTGTCCAATACAGTCGCGAGCTTTTCGTTCCTCTTTGGTAATGTATAGTAATTGTAACCGGCATGGCAAGTGTGATTATTCTAGTCAAATTTTGGTCCCTGTCGTGCTTTTGAGAGAAAAGTAGAAAACCATTTCTTTTTTTTGTGGATCATAGAAGATCATTTCAATCCTGGCACGATGAAAACATCACCCATGAGATTATGGTGATGCGTGTTCTTCAGGATCCGTTTCAGTTAGTTATATGATTGGACCTAGAAACTAGTCCATGAATCCAACATATCATACAAATTAGTGATCTACCACAACCAGTCGTTTGTTACCTATGGCAAATCTTAATCTTCCTCTTCCTTGGCTGAACAGGTTCTCCATTTTTTAAAAAAGATATAATTGTCACAATTACCGAGAGACTGGGCAAAAGTTTAGCTACAGCTGACTGGGAATTACAGCACGGAGAAGTAAAGTGAGATGGTCGATGAATTTTCAGCACCGGCCGGCGGCCGGTCATGGTCAGTAACTGGAAGTCTAGAGCAGGTGGAGAGCTTCGGCACCGAGCACGCCATAGCCATATGGCCACCGACAACGTCGCCCACACGGAGCATGAAGGGGCCCCCAGGCACCGGCCGGCCGCCGGCGCACCACCCTCCGGCGACCGGCGATCGACGACGACTCTTGTCCATGTGCGTTGCCACAGAGTTCAAAAGTAACGCAAAAGAAATAAAGAAAAGACTTGCTTGGAGAAGAGAGTATATACAATTCAGATATTTTGTGTGGCCGTACCGTAACGACCGTACTACGGTTCCATTAACCTCTATCCTCCTCAGTTGGGTGTGGACGAGGACGACGAAGCAGATATCGTCGAACGTGGTGCCCTGCAGCAATATCTCGCTGAATCAGCCAGCCGGCTGGCCGTGGTCCTCGCGGCGAACCGGAGATGTGGCCGGCGGGTGGGGGCAGTGGGAAAGAGCAGCAAGCTACGCGACGCGACGCCACAGCCCACACGGCACCACCACTACCAAGAAGCTATAGCAGGGTCCCGTCCGGGCGCGAAACTGGAAAGCGCGGCGGGATAAAAGCTAGCGCCACGGACGTGCAAAAGCTCGCCATCGCCATGGCTGGAAAGCTCTCCCGCGACACCCCCGCTGCGGCTCTTACAATAATTCAGCCGGTTTCAGAATTCAGATCTCGCATCAGCTCGGTCCATCTTCACGTGTGTGTTTTGAGCTCCAGGAAAGGGGAGAAGCAGAAAGGTGGAAACGGATCGGAAAGCGGCCGCGCACGATCCTCTCGTCTTTGGGCCGGCCATGGCGGCGGCGGCGGCGGCGGCTCACGGCTCACGATCGCAATTCGCATCCGCCACGCGCGCACGGGGTGTGTTTCTTGATGCCCATGAATATTCCCATCGTTGGCACAAGAACAGTAACCACGTGGTAGTTGTTGTAGCACTCCCAATCGTAAAAAAACATTTTTTTATGAACTCAGATAAGGTAGATTTTATATGAAAAAACTGTAGCTCATGGAGATATATAATTGTGTAGTTCAATTTTTTTATTTAAAATCACCTTGAGGCTCAAATTTTGAAGAGTAATCTGTATACTGATTTTTTTATTTAAAATCACCTTGTACACTCATACTCTGTTAATTAATAGTATAAATTCCGCAAGCTCTGCGGGTTTTACGTTAACAAAAGGGAGTGTCTATAGCTCACCCACGCAATTCTGAGCCTCTCCTCACACGAATTTTTGCATTTTTTTACACTCTGGATCTATTATTTTTCCTCCTACCCTCCCCCAAATTTATCTCTTACCCATCCATCTCTCTTTCTCTCTCCTCCCTATCCTCTCCCACACGCCGGCGCCACCCCGACCCCATCCTCTTCCTTGCGCCGCCGCCCCCCTCCGCCTCCCCGCCGCCCACCCCCGCCGCCACCCGGCCGGCGGCCGGCGGACCCTAGTCCGCCGGCGTCGGCCACCCCCCGCCTCCAACCGCCGCCTCCTCCCGGCGTCGGCGCCGCCGCCGTTCTCCCCCGCTCGACCCCGGCCCCAACCGCCGGCCTCCTCCGCCGGCCGGCGGCGCCCTCGCCGCCCGCCCCGCCGCCCGCCCACCGCCGGCCTCCGCCGCCGGCCCGCCCCGCGCCGCCGGCCCTCCCTCTAGGTCCGGCGGGGACAACCCCCCCACCCCCGGAAACCCCGAACCCTAACCCGAACCCTAGACTCGCCGGAGTAGCTCGCCGGAGTTGGAGAAGAAGGTGAGATTGGGGAAGAAAAAATTCGTGTGAGGAGTTGCTCCAAATCACACAGGTGACAGATAGCTTTACCTTAACAAAATAATTGATATATTACCCCATCTAATTCAAATTTTAAATCTAAACATTGTGTCAATCGTTTGACCACCAAAATGAATTTCAAATAGACACAGTTTGAATTGCATAGATCTCTTTGAGATACACAATTTCAGGGTAGAGTACCTCCATCTCAATCTGTATGAAAACTTTATAAATTTTTTAAAGATATATTGTCGAGAGAGAAAAAACTCGTGAAATTTTAGATTTGAATATAATATCGATTATTTGAGCATGGAAATGATTTCAAATGACAAAAGTATTCTACAAAGTTTCTTGACGAAAGTCACAATTTTCGTATAAATTTTATGTGCATCCAAGGTTCTTATGAAGGAAATATGTTTTTTAAAATATATGTTGTCAAGAGAAGAAACATTTGTATCGATTATTTGAGCATCATCAAATGAAAAAGTTTGAACTACAAAGTGACTAAAGATATAATTTTCATATAAATTTTATCTCCATCGAACTCATACAAAAAAGTTATGATTTTTTGAAAACGGACTACATCCTAACGACATTTGAAATAATGGTTTGGAGTGCTACAGTACTGCCATGGGGGTATTGTTCACTAATGTCGTTTCAAACTGTGGTTGAAATGGCAGTTAGAAAGCTACCGTCATTTGACGGTATAGTTTTGCAAAATTTCTGCTTAGCTATATATGTTTGAAAAATAATAAAAAATATATGTATTAAAGAAATTCATGGCACAGGATCATCACAAGATCTTCAAATCCATGGGCCATGAACATGTTCTAGTCTTTGTACCTGGCACAATAATCACTCGATCTAATCGAATGTGACAGAACCGCCCAAAATAATTCCGTATTATCGCCTAAGCCGGTCCACATGGCCATTAAGCAATAATAAAGAATTATTAAGTCGCTTCCGCGGGGTAAAGCCCGCTAAATCACATACAACGGGATCGCCGATATGCGCTAAGCCCACACGAAGGCGGGACCGAGTACAACATTACATTACATAAAAGGTTCACAAGTTCAAGATTATTACAAACCAGGTTTTTCATACATAAAAGTAAACATGTTCGAGTTTAGCGGAAAATAAACTACACGCATGATACACATAGGGGGCCATCCATGCATATCACTCATCATCATCGTTCTCCCACTCAAGCTCCCAACCATCTGGGATAGAGCCAGGCCAGATGGGGTTACCTGAAAACCACAAATTAAGCAAGGCTGAGTACTAATACTCAGCAAGACTTACCCTACAAAAATAAAGTAAGACTAGACATGCAAGGCTTTTTTTGGCTGCTGGGTTTGTTTTGCCAAAAGCGACTAAGGGTTGATCCTTATTTTCAGATTTTAGCTCAAGTTCTATTATGTTAACCATTCTATGTGAGCACCGCACTAAACAAGCATGTTGTTCAAACAATATTAAACATGTAACAATATTAATCCCAAATTGTTCCATAAATACACATGGGGTAGCCGGTGGTCAAGCCGACTCGGATAACGGCGAGTGACCGACGATCGATCGATTTATATCCTTGCAAGGTAAACCCAAGATACACGGCGAGAAGTAGACCCCAAGAATTCAAATAAAAGCAAATGCGGGGTCTACCCCGACCAGGCGGTTCCCAACATCCCACGGTTTAGGATCGACGCTACAAACTGCGGTACACGGTTATCCGGAGGGTCTAACCCGACCGGTCCGGACTCACACACTATACCACGGGTAGCTAGCCCGGAGACCCATCCCAAGCGGGTAGCTAGAAAGATTCGTCCCGGTTCGAAGGTACTAGGCTTACCGGTCCCATTCCCGACAAGTACTTGGTACGTTCAATAGCTTAGGACCAAGCACCATGCTACTCGGTCGAGACCGAACCCATTGCTCTTACCACATGAGCGAGTCAATTTAACCAACTTATGATTCCAACATAAGCATCCTATATCTCGCGAGCAATGAGTTATTACTCGACTTCTACCGTATCCTTAGAGCATGGCACTAGCGTTCCTAACATACTAGTAAAAGAGCATAGGAGTCCTAAGGATCATGCATGGAGGTTTCAAAGCAACTCCCGAAACTTAAATGCACAAAGTAAAGCATAAGGTACCGAAAAGTAAAAGATATGATTTTAATTTATAAAAGATGGGTTAGATGACACCGGTGCTTGCCTTCCTCGGACTCTACACCCAAACAAGCCTTTGGCTCTTCCGGACTTTGGTCCGAGGTCTCGCCGCACGCTAACTTGATTCAACTCCCCGCCGGGCCGCTCCCTCCTCCTCCCGGGTAAGCGTGTAAGTCCCGTCGAAAAGATCTACACGTTCACATGCACATGCATTAGATTATGGTGAAGGTGGTAGAATTACCACAAAACCAACTCTTGTTGGACACATTCATCCAAACAACATTATTTTCTTACGGGAATTATTAGTGTGTGTGATAATAAACCAAAACTCTATTTTGATGATGATTGTGTGCACATCTAAGCAATTTAAGTTATTTAACTTCAGCAAACAGCAAGGGGATGTGACTAAATATCAAAAACAGAACCAAAACATGATTTCACAAATTTAACACTTTAATTTCCATTTCTTTCTTTAATTATTTAAAACAAGCCTTACAACCATAAATTCAAATTAAATCAAAAACACTTCCAATGAACCTAATCTTTTGCACACAGCAACATATGCTTAGTTTAAGCCCTCACACCAAAATTTGGCCTAAGATCATTTATAAATTAATTTATACGAAAAAGACAAATCTCAGCCTAGTAAATCAACATTAATTCATATAAAAAGATTTAATAAACTTTTTGATCTCAACTTTCTCCTACAGGTCAAGTATGCCAAAAATGAGTTTCTGACCAAGGCATGGTTTCAATTTCATATTATTTTTCAGATTTTGAATTTAAGCTCCTACACAAGATTAAATCCAAAACACCTAGTAAACAATTCCCTAAATTCACATCCATCACACCAGGGGTACTAATCATCAAGTCAAAGCCCTAGGGTGCACTTTTGCTCAAAGAAAAGTTCATTAAAGGTGCTATAAAAAGCATCAAACTTACTCTAGCATAAAGCTTAAATAAATCATAACTGCAAATATATACATCACAATCATGCAAACTTTTGCCACAGATCTAGACATGCTATAAAGACCAAAATATCCAAAATTCACGGTCATATCATGTGTATATTTTAAATCACACTAAAAACACTCCAAACTGAGTTTGAATTTTTAATTCAAAAACTGTGCAGAGAAACCCTATACATGTTTTCTAGAAACGATAGATTTCTTCACCACCAAACCAACAAAATTGGTTTTGCATTTTTCTGATTTTTCTACGATTTTTAATGATTTTTCGAAGGTACTGCTGTAACCCTAAAAGTAACTTTTACAACGGGGTCCCCGGAACTTTGCATAAATCTCCCTGGAATTAATTCAACCTTCGCAATGTGACCCCTGCCGGCGCGGTGGAAGCCGCCGGCCAGCGATGTGGGGCCGTCCCCGGCCGGGTGGGTGACCGGCGCCCGCGAGGGGACCTACCCGCACCCCCGGGTCGCCGGCGGCCGGGGGTGGATGCGCGGCGAGCGCCCGCGCGCGCGCGCGGGGCGGCGTCCGCCGGGACGCGTCGCTCCGGCGACGGCGGCCTCGAGGCGCGTCGCGGCGCGCGAGCGGGACGAGCGGGGGACTTGGGGGAAGTAGTAGGGGCGGCCGGCGGTGCGCGCGAAGGAAAACGGCGCTCGTCGCGGCGGTGCCCTACGCCGGCGGCGGCGGACGGGGAGCGACGGACTCCTGCTGCGCTTCGCGTTTTGCCGCACGCGCCGAGTCGACAGGGGCGAGGACGCACGGCTCGCGTTAAAGACGGACCGGTGGCCGCTTCGCCCGCAGGGAACGCCGCGCGCGCGGGGCCGCGCGCCGGCGCGTGGCCGGCCGGCCCCACCGCAGGCGCGAGCGCGTTCCTAGGCGCGGTGTACGCGCGTGCTTGCGGGACGGAGGGTCCATTGCGACGCCGGGTCCCGCGCCGATGGTGCCGAGGCTTCCGTACGCCGGGCCGACGCGCGGACGCCACGTGGCCGGTGCGGCCGCGCGCGCGCGCACGACGCGCGGGCGCGGCGAGTCGGCCGGGCCGGCCTCGCTCGAATTTGTTTTACCCCGTTTTGAAATTGCGTAACTCCAAAAAGTGCCAACTAAGTTGAAATCTCCAAATAGCAAAGTTGTAGAGGAGATATAGATCTACAACTTTCCCAAAGGGCGACATATGTTTTGATCAACGGTTTGCCGGGAACGTCGACCGAAGTTGCGGATTTTCCACGGCTCGAATCATTGTTCACGGTGCGAAAAACTCGATTTTTGGCCAATTTGCACTCAAAATTGGAATGTCCGCCAATTACGAAAAGTGTGTTCCGGAAATAACGAACAACTTTCGTATTGGCCAATTTTGAACTTCTATAGTGAAATTTGGAGAACGCGCAAGAAAACCCTTTCGGCCTTTAAAGTAGATCTAGGGTTTGACCGTGATTAGAGATTTTGACCGAGGTCTTTTGTGCAAAAGTGTGCCCAATCATGTCAAACATGCTTAGAAGTTAATTAACCTTGATTAATTCATGTAATTAATGTTATTAACGCAATTAAACATCAGGGATGTTACAGCCTACCCCCCTTAAAAGAAATCTCGTCCCGAGATTTAGGATTTAAAAGATGGAAGTAAGGGAAAGAACTTACTTTGCCTTGATTCAAGAAAACCCGGATAATTCTCATTGAGATAATGTTCAGTTTCCCATGTAGCTTCTTCTACGGTATGATGACTCCATTGGATTTTATACATCTTTACAGATTGCCTTCGAGTTTTTCTTTCTTTTACATCAAGAATTCTCAAAGGATGTTCCACAACAGAGAGATCCGGTTCAATCCAAGCATTAGCTTCTTCAATAACTTCTCTAGCCGGTTCATGTGCACATTTCCTCAATTGTGATACATGAAACACATTGTGCACGGCGAGAGAATCGTTCGGTAGTTGAATACGGTATGCCACCGGCCCACGGACTTGAATGATCTCATAAGGGCCAATGTAGCGAGGAGCTAGCTTTCCTTTCACACCGAACCTTTGGACACCCTTGGTTGGCGAAACTTTTAAGTATACAAAGTCACCAACTTTGTATTCTCTAGGTGCCTTTCCCTTGTCATAATGATTCTTTTGTCTTTCTTGAGCAATTCTCAAATTTTCATTGATTACCCTCACTTTTTCTTTGGCATCCTCAACTAAGGCCGGACCAAAGAATTTCCTCTCCCCGTGTCCGTGACCGGTTCAAGGGAGTACGACATCTTCGTCCATAAAGAGCCTCAAAAGTTGCCATTTTCAAGCCGGCTTGATAACCGTTATTGTAAGAAAATTCAGCCGGGCGAGACACTTGTCCCAACTCTTATCAAAATGAATCACGCATGCTCGCAACATGTCCTCTAGAATCCGGTTTACCCTTTCGGTTTGACCATCGGTCCGAGGACGATAAGCCGAACTCGCGTATGATTTTTGTGCCAAGTGACTTATGTAATTGTTCCCAAAAACGTGCCACAAAGAGAGACCCCTTATCGGAAATGATGGTTTTAGGAACACCATGCAAGCGAACAATGTGCTCAATATAAAGACTTGCATAATCTTTGGCATCATATGTAGTGCGGACCGGAATAAAGTGAGTCGTTTTTGTCAATCTGTCAACGATAACCCAGATGGAATCATGTTTCCTAGATGTGAGTGGCAATCCGGACACAAAGTCCATACTTATGTCATCCCACTTCCATGAAGGTATGGGTAGGGGTTGAAGAGTACCGGAAGGTTTCAAGTGACTTGCTTTAATTCTTTGACAAGTATCACATTCCGACACATATTTGGCAATGTCCACCTTCATATTGGACCACCAAAAATTCTCCTTTAGAGAATTTAGAGAGATGACCTTCATCAAAGATTTCCTTTTTCAACTCCCAATTATCTGGAACAAAAGGCGTTGCCCAAACCGGATTATATCTTTCTCATCCTTCGGAAGCAATTATGTTTAGGATCCTTTTCTAGCAATTTTTGTTTAATTAAGAGAATACCCTCATCTTGAAGTTGAGCCTTAACAATTCTATCAAATAGGTTAGACTGCGTAGAAGAGCATTTAGGCTTCCTTGTTCAACAATTTCCAAGTTTAGCCTTCTCAAATCCTCACACGCAGTGTCACCGTAAGGTTCCATTGATAGGCAATTGCGGTGAGCCTTGCGGCTTAGAGCATCCGCAACTACACTCGCATTTCCGGGATGGTAATGGACCTCAAGATCATAATCTTTGATTAACTCTAACCATCTTCTTTGCCTCATATTTAAATCGGATTGAGTGAAAATGAATTTGAGACTTTTGTGGTCGGTAAAGATATTGCGGCGGGTCCCCATAAGGTAATGCCTCCATATTTTCAATGCATGAACAACCGCCGCTAGCTCTAAGTCATGTGTGGGATAATTCTTTTCATGAGGGCAAAGCGCTCGTGAGGCATAGGCAATAACCCGATTTTCTTGCATAAGAACACGACCAAGACCCGTGCTCGAAGCATCACAATAAACTTCATACGGCTTTGAATTGTCCCATTGCGCTAGCACCGGGGCCGAAGTTAAATGTTCTCTTAATTTTTGGAAAGCTTTATCACAAGCCTCACTCCACACAAATTTCACTCCTTTCTTTAGCAACTCGGTCATAGGCTTAGCAATTCTAGAGAAATCCGGAATAAAACGGCGATAATAACCGACCAAGCCTAGAAAGTCGCGGATTTGATGAGCTGATTTAGGAGGTTGCCAATCCATAACCTCTTGCACTTTGCTTGGATCGACGGATATGCCTTCGCCGGAAATAGTGTGCCCCGTAAATTTAACACTATCCGACCAAAACTCACACTTGGAGAATTTAGCATAGAGTTTATGTTCTCGCAAGCGTTGCGGGACAATGCGAAGATGTTCCGCATGTTCTTTCGCATTCTTGGAATAAATAAGGATGTCGTCAATGAAAACCACGACGAATTTATCCAACTCCGTCATAAACACGGAATTCATAAGGTACATGAAGTAGGTCGATGCATTTGTAAGACCGAAAGACATAACCAAGAATTCATATAGGCCATAGCGAGTAGAGAAAGTTGTCTTGGGAATATCACTAGGCTGGATTTTAATTTGATGATAATCGACCGAAGATTGATCTTTGAGAAGACCTTAGCTCCGACCAACTCGGTCAAATAGCACGTCAATGCGGGGCAACGGATATTTGTTTTTGATAGTCACCGCATTGAGAGGTCGGTAGTCCACACACAACCTCAGGCTACCATCTTTCTTTTTCACAAAGAGGGCAGGACAGCCCTAAGGAGATGAGCTTGGGCGGATATAGCCCTTATCAAGCAACTCTTGAAGTTGTTTCTTTAATTCAGCAAGTTCTTTGGGTGGCATTATATTGGATCGCTTAGAAATAGGAGCGGTGCCAGGCTGTAGCTCAATGACAAACTCAACATCTCTGTCTGGTGGCAAGCCAGGCAATTCATCAGGAAAGACATCCATGTACTCACATACTACTGGAATGTCCTCAAGTTGAGTAGTTATGGCTGCATACACACATGAGCCTTTATGGCCTCGTTGGGGGAAGGTAAAGAATTGAACTTCCGACCAAAGGTGAGTTGATTTCTAACATTCTTTCGGAAATATCCGGGACAACTTTGTGTTGAGTCATCCAATTCATGCCTTGGATAACATCTACCCCTTCTAGGTACATAGTGACCGGATTAGTTGGAAAAGTTTTGCTACCTACCTCAAGTGGTACGCTTAAGGCTACTTGATTTGAAGCGACCTTTCCACCCGGTGTGGCAATCATATAGGCCTCGCTTAGTATGACACCACCTCAAGTCCAAATTTCTCACGGTTTTCACATTAATAAAGCTATGAGTAGCACCGGAATCAAATAATATAATAACCGGACGACCACGGACGGAAAATGTACCCGTCAAGACCGGTGCTCCCTCCGGTAGATCAACCACCGTGGTGAAGTTTAAACGACATTGCTTCACTTGCACGGTTTGTTTCTTTCCCCGATTTCCGGCCTTAGAGCCTTGCCCCCGACTTTGCCGATGTTGCGTCGAGGGCGTGTGCACTTGTTAGCATAGTGCCCCGACTGTCCGCCGTTATAGCGGCGGCGATCATCATTGTTGCGGGCGGGGTGGGGGTGCACTAGGCCTAGGAGTGGTCCGCCGAGCGCTTCTATAGCCAAAGCCGCCGGATGGCTTAGACGAGATTGCCTCATCACCCGGCGTCCACCGAAGATGGGCGGGGGGCACCCCCGCACATTCTTCTTCACAAATTTAAATTTCTTGCCTTGGCCACCGCTTCTCGAAGCTTGATTGAACTTCCTCTTTCTATCCGTTGAGCTCTCTTCATGGCATCCTCTTGATAGATGGCCAAATTTACCGGCTCGGGATAGCTATCAATTTTGACCAAGTTCAACCTCTCATAGAGCTCGCCATCAAGCCCTTCACGGAATCGCTCCATCTTTTTCTTATCAGTATCAACATGATAGTCCCCATACTGACAGAGACTATTAAACTTCTGAGCATACTGATAGACTGAGTCAGAGCCTTGTTTGAGATTCATTAGCTCTCTCATCTTCCTATCAACAAGACCCTTAGGAATGTAATGCTCTTTAAATGCTTTCTTGAATTCTCGCCCAAGTAATCCGGTGACCCCGTGGCCGCATGGACTTGAAATGCTCCCACCGCATTAATGCTTCACCCCCTCGTTCTTTGCCGAGCAAAAAGCCTGCCTTATGTTCTTCGAGCGAGGGGCGGTGTGAAGATGGAAAACATGGCCTCTAGGGCCCCGATGAAAGCATCCGCCTCTAGGGGCTCCTCTCGCCTTGGTGAAGAGGGGGTGGCCTCATTGCCCCGAATTTTTCATAGGACATGACCGCATTAGGCCCCTCCCGAACATGGCCTTGATTGTGCACGGGTTGCTGCAATATTTGAGCAATCGCCGCCGAGTTTGAAGTATTTGGCGCAACACTTCGGTCCGCGCAATAATAAACGCTTCTCGCGGGTGTCATGGGTGGAGGTGGGGGAAGAGGAGCATCCCCACCGCCTCCCGCACCCCGAGAGTCATTCTCGTGTGTTATCGGACATCTGAAAAGTTGAACTTTCATTAGATACATATTCAAAGCTTGCTTAAAAGAATACAAGAAGAATATGCATACGAAAATTCAAACTTATAGAAATTTTCAGAATTCAGACAGCATCACCGTTCTGAGTAAATAAATCATAACTCTCTGTACAGAAGTCCAAAATTCATAAACTTTGGTCAGCATGTCTAGAATTTTATAAGCTTTAACTTTGGTATTCAACTCCAGATCAGATTCATCCTTTACAGGGGTTGAAAAATTTAGTTTTCAAGGTTCTGTCTAGCAGTTTGGACAGCAGCCAGTAGCTTACTAAAAATTCGATATTTCTTAAACTACACATGCAAAAATACTGAATTTTGGTGAGCATGACCATTATAAAATTTAAAACAACTTTGGTAGTCATTGCAAAATCCAGAAATGACCATAACTTTGTCCATTTCATTTCTTAGGCAGATTGCTGCCGAGAAGGTGTTTTTCCACCATAATTACAGATTACAAAATTTGGTGATCACCATTACATAGGGGGTCACTATGTAGCTTCTAGCTACACAAAAGAATACTCTAAGTCAGCCTAGCACCAAAATCCAACCAAAAGGGCTAACAAGAGTACATGTCAAGTTTTCCTACTACAACAACTAGGATCTAGGTCCTATGTACAAACTATGGAGAGTTTCCCCTCGACATGTAAGAATAGAGCACCAAGCTCCTCTAATCGAGTCCGGGAACGTCCCGAACCTCCTCTCGGGTCCAGCTCGGATCTCCATCTCGCTCATCATCAACAATAGCCGGTGGGTGGTGCACCCGCTGGAGCATAACCACAACACCCTCCAAGGCCCGTATATCGAGCTCGAGGTCCCCAACCTCGCTCCCCGCAAATCCTGGATGTGCTCAAGGTGCACAAGCCTCTTAGCATCCCTATCAACCAGCTCGAGCTCGCAGAGCTCGCCGCCCACCGTAAGTCCGAATCTGCCGCAAGTGGTCACCTCGCTCAAACGAACCGGTGTGCTCGCTCCCGGAGCCGCCGTATCCGATCCCGAAGGTCGGCAATAATTTGCACGACCGAGTGTACTTAACGTATTACTCGGTGAAGAGACCAACAACCCAGTAGATGTACCAAGTAGCTCCAGCGAGACGACTAGCCAAGTCATCCGCGATAACCCGACGAAGGTCCTGTAGAGCGTACAAGGCCCTCAAGCACGTGCCCAACGTCTGTACTGTGTCGTAGGGTGGCACAGTCTCGAGAAGTGTGGCTATATTGGCCATCCGGCCTAGCCACAAAGGATCGTTGGGGTCCAAAGATAGAACCAACCCCAACGGTGTCCGAAGCATCTCCGCGGTCCGTGGGTGGAGAGAGCGTGGAGCACCATCAAGGCCGCCGACTCCACCGCCTCGACAAGGCACGGAAGCGAGAGGAGCTCCATGCTCAAGTCCGCCCACTCGGGGGTGGCCCGGGTGGGGGAGCACGATCACTCGAACTCGCGGCTCGGTACGCCTAACTCCTCGTACTCCACCTCCTCGTAGAAGGGAGGGGTGGTTAGCCGACAACACACAAGGCTCTCCACGCAATGCGTGTGAAGCCCTCCCACCGCAAGCCGGTGGTGGCAAACGTGCCATCAACGCCCACCGCAACAAACCCGGGGGCAGCCATCCGTAAAATAATTACAAACACATGTTAGAACCCAAAAATATGAGTTTAACATGCAATATGGCAAAACTGGCAGTTCTGAACAAAAATTCATAACTGAAAAACCAGTACCCCAAAAATTCCAAAGTTTTGTGAGCAACTCGACAATGTTATAACTCACATTTTTGGTATTCAAAGGTCGAACCAATTCAGATTGGAAAAGGGTGAAAAAGGCCCATTTTCAGAGTGCTGTTGCCGAGAAATTCGGCAGGGCGGAGCTTCACTAAAAAGACCATAACTCAATACATGAGTACCCAATTACCATGAAATTTTTAAAGCATGATCTATGCTAGATAATGAACATTTTTGCTGTAGATTCTCAGGTCAAATTCTGTTTGGAACTATAGGTAAAGATTCGAGTTTTCTCGCCTAACTCGGAATTTTGACGGCTATCCAAAGCAAGACGTAGGCTAGCCATTTTTATCCTAACTTCAGTTTTAAATCTCCTAAAATCATGAGAAATTCAGGGAGCAAACTTAACTAGGTGATGAACAATTTCCCTAAAGAACACCTAGCCAGAAATTTTCTAGATAATCCATAGGAAGATTTGGACAGCAGCTAGTTAAATTTCGCTTAATCACACATCAAAGCATCAAACTAGCATGATTGGTCCTTAAGAAACACAATTTAATTAAAGACCTAATGACAAATGATTTAAGTTCATTTTTGGTTCAATAGCTTTTACATGATGCAAAAAGCGTCCTAAACTTCCTCACAAAGCCTTTAAGCTTAAAAACGAAGTTAGTGCGGTGCCGGGGCATATATAACCGTCTCTCCCTATAATAACTAGTCGGAAGCTATTCGTTTCTTAATTACCGTGCCTAACAACCGTGGTTAGTGTACCTGCATAAAATCACAGAACATTCGAACCTTTCGTGCCAAGCACTCACGAAAGCATCCCCATTCATTATCGTTCACTATAGAAACGATATCCATGCATAAAGCCGCTGCATGGACAGGCGTCCTAATTAAGACTCGACGCGACGTGAGTGCCCGTTGGAATAGGCCTCACTCATCCCTCACGGACTTTCCGTGGTACCATCACGTATGGCAAAACGTGACGAGACTCGTACACGACGTGACACCCATTGGAATAGGTCTCACTAGTCCCTCACGGGACTTCCCCGTGGTACCACCACGTATGGCAAAACGTGATGAGACGCGGACGCGACGTGGCACCCATTGGAATAGGTCCCACTAGTCCCTCACGGACTTCCCCGTGGTACCACCACGTATGGCAAAACGTGATGAACTAGTATGGTTGTGCATGAAAGTAAGTTTTGACGAGGAATAAATGTGCTCGGGAAGTCGACTAAATACACCATAGAATACTAGCCACCCGAAAGAACCCAAAAATTCCCTCTAGGGCCTCTCGGACTAGATTAGACCTTAACGTCCTACTCTTTTAACAAGATTGTTAATCTTGGCAAATTTTATTCCAAAAACAAGTTTGTTAAGGTATTTTAATTACTCCGGTGCATATAAATTTTATGTGCATCCAAGGTTCATATGAAGGAAATATGTTTTTTAAAATATATGTTGTCAAGAGAAGAAACATTTGTATCGATTATTTGAGCATCATCAAATGAAAAAGTTTGAACTACAAAGTGACTAAAGATATAATTTTCATATAAATTTTATCTCCATCGAACTCATACAAAAAAGTTATGATTTTTTGAAAACGGACTACATCCTAACGACATTTGAAATAATGGTTTGGAGTGCTACAGTACTGCCATGGGGGTATTGTTCACTAATGTCGTTTCAAACTGTGGTTGAAATGGCAGTTAGAAAGCTACCGTCATTTGACGGTATAGTTTTGCAAAATTTCTGCTTAGCTATATATGTTTGAAAAATAATAAAAAATATATGTATTAAAGAAATTCATGGCACAGGATCATCACAAGATCTTCAAATCCATGGGCCATGAACATGTTCTAGTCTTTGTACCTGGCGCAATAATCACTCGATCTAATCGAATGTGACAGAACCGCCCAAAATAATTCCGTATTATCGCCTAAGCCGGTCCACATGGCCATTAAGTAATAATAAAGAATTATTAAGTCGCTTTCGCCGAGTAAAGCCCGGTAAATCACATACAACGAGATCGCCGATATGCGCTAAGCCCACACGAAGGCGGGACCGCAGTACAACATTACATTACATAAAAGGTTCACAAGTTCAAGATTATTACAAACCAGGTTTTTCATACATAAAAGTAAACATGTTCGAGTTTAAACGGCGGAAAGTAAACTACGCGCATGATACACATAGGGGGCCATCCATGCATATCACTCATCATCATCGTTCTCCCATTCAAGCTCCCAACCATCCGGGATAGAACCGAGCCGGATGGGGTTACCGAAAACCACAAATTAAGCAAGGCTGAGTACTAATACTCAGCAAGACTTACCCGACAAAAATAAAGTAAGACTAGACATGCAAGGCTTTTTGGCCGCCGGGTTTGTTTTGCCAAAAGCGACTAAGAGTTGATCCTTATTTTCGGATTTTAGCTCAAGTTCTATTATGTTAACCATTCTATGTGAGCACCCGCACTAAACAAGCATGTTGTTCAAACAATATTAAACATGTAACAATATTAATCCCAAATTGTTCCATAAATACACATGGGGTAGCCGGTGGTCAAGCCGACTCGGATAACGGCGAGTGACCGACGATCGATCGATTTATATCCTTGCAAGGTAAACCCAAGATACACGGCGAAGTAGACCCCAAGAATTCAAATAAAAGCAAATGCGGTGGTCTACCCCGACCAGGCGGTTCCCAACATCCCACGGTTTAGGATCGACGCTACAAACTGCGGTACACGGTTATCCGGAGGGTCTAACCCGACCGGTCCGGACTCACACACTATACCACGGGTAGCTAGCCCGGAGACCCATCCCAAGCGGGTAGCTAGAAAGATTCGTCCCGGTTCGGAAGGTACTAGGCTTACCGGTCCCATTCCCGACAAGTACTTGGTACGTTCAATAGCTTAGGACCAAGCACCATGCTACTCGGTCGAGACCGAACCCATTGCTCTTACCACATGAGCGAGTCAATTTAACCAACTTATGATTCCAACATAAGCATCCTATATCTCGCGAGCAATGAGTTATTACTCGACTTCTACCGTATCCTTAGAGCATGGCACTAGCGTTCCTAACATATTAGTAAAAGAGCATAGGAGTCCTAAAGATCATGCATCTAGGTTTCAAAGCAACTCCTGAAACTTAAATGCACAAAGTAAAGCATAAGGTACTGATAAAGTAAAATATATGATTTTCATTTATAAAAGATGGGTTAGATGACACCGGTGCTTGCCTTCCTCGGACTCTACACCCAAACAAGCCTTTGGCTCTTCCGGACTTTGGTCCAGGTCTCGCCGCACGCTAACTTGATTCAACTCCCCGCCGGGTCGCTCCCTCCTCCTCCCGGGTAAGCGTGTAAGTCCCGTCGAAAAGATCTACACGTTCACATGCACATGCATTAGATTATGGTGAAGGTGGTAGAATTACCACAAAACCAACTCTTGTTGGACACATTCATCCAAACAACATTATTTTCTTACGGGAATTATTAGTGTGTGTGATAATAAACCAAAACTCTATTTTGATGATGATTGTGTGCACATCTAAGCAATTTAAGTTATTTAACTTCACCAAACAGCAAGGGGGATGTGACTAAATATCAAAAACAGAACCAAAACATGATTTCACAAATTTAACACTTTAATTTCCATTTCTTTCTTTAATTATTTAAAACAAGCCTTTCAACCATAAATCCAAATTAAATCAAAAACACTTCCAATGAGCCTAATCTTTTGCACACTGCAACATATGCTTAGCTTAAGCCCTCACACCAAAATTTGGCCTAAGATCATTTATAAATTAATTTATACGAAATAGACAAATCTCAGCCTAGTAATTAAACATTAATTCATATAAAAAGATTTAATAAACTTTTTGATCTTAACTTTCTCCTACAGGTCAAGTATGCCAAAAATGAGTTTCTGACCAAGGCATGGTTTCAATTTCATATTATTTTTCAGATTTTGAATTTAAGCTTCTACACAAGATTAAATCCAAAACACCTAGTAAACAATTCCCTAAATTTACATCCAACACACCAGGGGTACTAATCATCATGTCAAAGCCCTAGGGTGCACTTTTGCTCAAAGAAAAGTTCATTAAAGGTGCTATAAAAAGCATCAAACTTATTCTAGCATAAAGCTTAAATAAATCATAACTGCAAATATATACATCAAAATCATGCAAACGTTTGCCACAGATCTAGACATGCTATAAAGAGAAACATATCCAAAATTCAAGGTCATAGCATGTATATATTTTAAATCACACTAAAAACACTCCAAACTGAGTTTGAATTTTTAATTCAAAAACTGTACAGAAAAACCCTATACATGTTTTCTAGAAAAGATAAATTTCTTCACCACGAACCCAACAAAATTGGTTTTGCATTTTTCTGATTTGTCTACGATTTTTAATGATTTTTCGAAGGTACTGCCGTAACCCTAAAAGTAACTTTTACAACCAGGTCCCCGGAACTTTGCATAAATCTCCCTGGAATTAATTCAACCTTCGCAATGTGACCCCTGCCGGCGCGGTGGAAGCCGCCGGCCGGCGATGTGGGGCCGTCCCCGGCTGGGTTGGTGACCGGCGCCCGCGAGGGGACCTACCCGCACCCCCGGGTCGCACCGGCGCGGGCCGGTGGATGCGTCGGCGAGCGCCCCGGCGCGCGCGCGGGGCGCGCGTCCGCCGGACGCGTCGCTCCGGCGACGGCAGCCTCGAGGCGCGTCGCGGCGCGGGCGGGAGGAGCAAGTGGGACTTGGGGGAAGTAGTAGGGGCGGCCGGCGGTGCGCGCGAAGGAAAACGGCGGCTCGTCGCGGCGGCGCCCTACGCCGGCGGCGGCGGCGGACGGGGGTGCGACGGCCTCTGCCGCGCTTCGCGTTTTGCCGCGTGCGCCGAGTTGACGGGGGCGAGGACGCACGGCTCGCGTTAAAGACGGACCGGTGGCCGCTTCGCATGCGGGGGAACGCCGCGCGCGCGGGGCCGGCGCCGGCGCGTGGCCGGGCCGGTCCCCACCGCGAGGCGCGAGCGCGCTTCCCGGGCGCGGTGTACGGCGTGCTTGCGGGGCGGAGGGTCCATCGCGACGCCGGGTCCACGCCGACGGTGCCGAGGCTTCCGTACGCCGGGCCGACGCGCGGACGCCACGTGGCCGGCGCGGCGCGCGCGCGCGCGCACGACGCGCGGGCGCGGCGAGTCGGCCGGGCCGGCCCCGCTCGAATTTGTTTTACCCCGTTTCGAAATTGCGTAACTCCAAAAAGTGCCAACTAAGTTGAAAATCTCCAAAAAGCAAAGTTTTAGAGGAGCTATAGATCTACAACTTTCCCAAATGGCGACATATGTTTTGATCAACGATTTGCCGGGAACGTCGACCGAAGTTGCGGATTTTCCACGGCTCGAATCACCGTTCACAGCGCGAAGAACTCGATTTTTGGCCAATTTGCACTCAAAATTGGAATGTCCGCCAATTACGAAAAATGTGTTCCGGAAATAACGAACAACTTTCGTATTGGCCGATTTTGAACTTCTATAGTGAAATTTGGAGAACGCGCAAGAAAACCCTTTCGGCCTTTAAAGTAGATCTAGGGTTTGACCGTGATTAGAGATTTTGACCGAGGTCTTTGGTGCAAAAGTGTGCCCAATCATGTCAAACATTCTTAGAAGTTAATTAACCTTGATTAATTCATGTCATTAATGTCATTAACGCAATTAAACATCGGGGATGTTACATCGAATCCCCAGGAATTTCCCAATCCACTGCAGTTGCATGGGCCCAAAGTGTGCGGTGGAATTAAACAAGCTGTCTCGCACAACCTCCTAGCCTGGCCATGACATCATTTTTGGCTCCTGCTAGCCGGGCTTGCTCGCAAGCCAAGGCTGCAAACATGCGAAGCTGCATCCCACGAGCCCACAGCTGTGTTGAGCCACGCTCGCAAACGCGTCCATGGTTTCCTTGATTTGTTTAGTTTACTATAAATTCTAACGTTTTCTTCACTTTTTTCGTCACATCACAATAAATACATCAAAATACATATGTTCGGAGTATTAAATATAGATAAAAAAATAATTAATTACACAATTTTGATGTACTTTGGGACACGAATCTTTTGAACCTAGTTAGGCCATGGTAAGATAATATTTACCACAAACAAACAAAACGTACTACAATGTGCTACAGAAATTCAAAACGTTAAAAAAGCAAATTTTCCATCCAACTAAACAAGCCCTAGGCTACCATACAAAGAGGTTTCGTATTAGTCCTGTACAAACTGTGGTCCACCAAGTTTACTTTGACTCGTTGGGGGACAAAATTGGAGGTACAAGAGCACAATTTAACTAGCAGCACTTCGGATTGATAATCCTGCCTACCATACAAAGAGGTTTCGTATTAGTCCTGTACAAACTACAAACAAAACTACGGTAGAGTAAAGAGAACTCTGGAAAAAACAGAAAAAGAGAATAATAGCCTGAGATCAGATCGCTAAAATATTGCTAAAACTAAACAATTAATAGTGGGAAGGACATCGTATCGCTAATATATTGCTAAAACCAAACAAGGAAGAAGTCTGGTCCTAATTCATAAACACAACCGTGGAAAGAAACCTACATCTAGGTGTTGTAAGAGAAAACACCATGCAGGGGCATATTCGTAAAGCCAGAACCTCAGGAAGGGGTCTTTTTGTAATAAAAACACGACCAGAGAACCTGAAGCATCTTACATTGCACGAAACTATCTCCAGGGACGTATTTGGAAGGAAGAGGGAAAGAGCCAGGGACGGATTTGGAAGGAAAGAGCAGCGGTGCTGAAGAGGGAGGGACTAGACCGCAGATCCCCAGGGGCGTATGTGCAAAGCGCGAGGGACCAGAGCGCAAAATCTCAAAAAAATTTGGACCATTTCTCGATTTGTGCGTGTCATCCTTGCGCAGGGGCCATGCTAATCTTCTCTGTATCGTTCCAATTTTATCGGATGTCTACGAAGAGACGTCGCAAGCCCCGGCACGCGGGGTTATAAGCACGTCTTTTGTACAGTAAGCTAGCGAGGTGGGATACATTCAACGCAAGCCTTCATCTCCTCTGCGCGCTGCGCCCGCGCTTCCTCCGATTCGCGGCCGACGCACCTGGGCTCACGCGCGTGGGCTGCTTTCTCTTCTGGCCCAGTTAACTGAGCCCGCGATTTGGGCCTCGTTTGTTTCCTTTACTAGCAAGCTTCAGCAGTGTTGTTTTTCTTTTCTTTTCTTTTCTTATTATTGATATCATCCTACTACCGGAGAGTTTTGGTGCTGTACTTATTTTTTCACATGAAAAAGGCAGAAACTTTTTCATCTTCTGGCAGAGATAAAATCTTGTCTATCGTCACTTCGGTGACATCCGATAAAATCTTGTCCATGAGTGTCAACCTTGAAGCATTTCTGCATGCGTTTGCCTGAGAGCCTGTCAGCCTGTGCCTCCGACCATCGCCAGAGGATCAGGTTGTCCCTGCACGCCACCACTGTAATGGTTTTGGTCGTGGTTCAGTAGATGAAGCGGCGGGGGTTTGGCATTGCGGACTGCACGATGTCAGCTGTGATTGATAGGCAGAGAGAGCAGCAGCACACCATGTCCGTGTGGAGCTTCACTCCATGGATTTCTACTCTTGCTGGCGTCATACCTGCAAAGGGATCCCTGCTGCAAAATATGTGTAGGCTGATGGCGTATACCTGCACCAATTCCGTCTGCATGCTCTGGTGCTCCCGCATCTTCACAGCTGAGCATGCAAAGATACACCCTTCGTCCCAAAATATTCGCGACCTTTTGACTTTTACAGAACACATTTGACCATTCGTCTTATTCAAAACATTTGTGCAAATGTAAAAACAATTATGATATACTTAAAATATATATGATGATAAAACATGTAATAGCAAAATAAATAATATTTTCACAATTTTTTCATATAAAACGAATGGTCAAACGTGAATCGCAGAAGTCAACAAGTGCAATTATTTTGGGACGGAGGGAGTACACACTTCAGCTGAACTACCGAAGCGTCATCATCGTCATCGATCCATCTATCGATTCATTGCGCGTAATCAGCAACTGCAGGCAGGCAGCCGTCAAGCGGCCGGGGCCGTGCCTGACTTGTTGCGCTCCGGCCTCCAGATATCGATGGGTTTTTTTTTACACATTTGTCACTCTTAAGAATTTGAGACTCCATTCAAGTTTGCCTTTTTGCATATGTGGCACGCCAGCACATGCCACGGATGTTGCCACGCAGGCGCCTCGGCGTGAAATCCCCGTCATGCCCCTGCCATACCGCTCCCTTCACCTGACCTGGACCCGCTCTCCATCATTGACATGTGGGACCCACATGTCAGTTTCATCTTCAACCTCAAGCACGTTCATGGCCGGAGCTTGCAGGTCTGGCGCCGCCCCATGCCACCCTCATCTCTCCTGTGTCCGTTGCCCCCCCCCCCCAGGACAAGTGCTCGCCAAGCCCCATGCGACTGGAGCAGGCCGTCGCTTCTCCTGGTCGGCGCGTGCCGTGGGCGCGGCGACCCCTCGCGGCCAGCACCGTCGCAGCTGGCGCAGGCGGGCGGGCGTTGTGTGGCCCCCCGCGGCCGGCACCCTCGCAGTCGACGCTTGGCGCGGGCGGGCGTCGCGACCAGCACCCCCCGCAGTCGACGCATGGCGTGGGCGGGCGCCACGACCGGTACCCCCGCGGCTGGCAAGTGCTGTTGGCGGGCCGCCGCTGCCTCCCTGGGCGGAGCTAGACCGGCGGCCGGTGAGTGTCGTGAGCGGGCCGCCGTCGGATCCCATGGTCAGCACCCCCCTGGATGGAGCCAAGCTGGCCGCCATGGCAAGGGCAGAGCGCCCCGAAGAAAAATGCAGAGGAAGAAGAAGATAGCAGCTAGCAGGGGGTGTTTTCGGTATTTCAGGTTTCAATCCACGTTGGCACAAGTGGGTTGGATGCCGCGTCAGCAAAATGGACACCCTAGCGTGCCACATAGGTAAAAAAGACAAACTTGAATGAAGTCCCGAATAAGAGTGGCGAATATGTAAAAGCGAACCTAACAATGATTTTCGAGCGGCGACAACCGTAATAATGGCAAAACACCGCGCTTGTTAAACGAACTTTATCACCACCAAACAATAAAGATGTTTTCTGCCGAACAAACCGGCCCACCACCAAGAAGATTTTCTCTGCCGAACAAACCAAAGACCAAAGAATCTGGCTCCGGCCAAACGAACAGCCCGAAAAGTGTAAATGCCCCGATATCGATCGACGAGCGCCGGAGACGACGGAGATCGACGAGCAACTAGCGTGACCTGTCCCTGTCATGTGTCATCCACACGAAAACTTGAATTGCACGGACGTCGTCCCCGGCACAGTGGTCTCTGCACTACTGTCTGGTCAACCATTAAACAATGGCTTTAAGCACCCGTATGGGCGGGCCCGCGCGAGTGAGCACGGCGCTGATCACCATCTGTACGTGCCGAAAGGGAAGCGTAACCGAGTGTCGCAAGCGCTCTACAGCGATCGCGAAAACGTCGTCCCTCCCGCCGCCAGCTGCTGCAAAAGTCGCCGCCGGGTCTTAAATTGTTTTGTTTTTGCAGTTGCGACGTCCCCGTTCGAAAATGACGGGGCCGTGAACACTACTGTCCATCTCGTCGAGATCTCCTCCAGTGCGTTCTCTGCAAATCAAAATGCAGAGATCGTCGTCCACGGACACGGTGGCCTTGAGGGTGTCACCATTGGGCTTGGGCGGCAACGAGCAACCCAAAGCCCGCCGTAGCGCGGGGCCGGCGGCCTGGCCTGCCATGCATTGCATGGCTTCAAATACTGCCAGTCCTCAGCGCACAGTCAGCACTGAAACCGTTGAGAGACAGATGCATGATGTGCCACTTGCCACCAGCAGCTAGCAGCACAGCTTTCACTGCTCTGGCGACGGCGTAACGACGCGCGACGCCATGGACTGATGGTTGATGGACCATGGATCGTAGATGGCGGCAACGCATGCATGCAGCCAGCTATATACAATGACCTGGACCAGGAGGAGCAGCGCGCCATCGGCTTGGGCTGACTGTCTACTGAAGTACTGAGAGGGAGAGAGAGGGGCCGCCGGCCAGCCAGGCACACGGCCACGGCCACGGCCGGGTGGCGCGGCGCCACGCAGAGAGGGAGTGAGATGGCGCGGTGCCGCCGCCAATAATTCCCTTCCGGCGACCTACCTGTCGAGCCGGTTGGCTGGCCCAATCGCCGGAAATTGTCATCGCCGTCCATCCGGGCAGGTCCTGATTATTGATTAATACATCCATCCGATCCATCACCCAGCCAGTCGCGATCGGGGTCGTCGTGCTCGGCGACGACGTGTGATGACAGGGACGCGGGCCCTAGCAGCCACACCCCGGTCACGCAAACGCCGGCACGCGGGGAGGGGAGAGGGAGAGGGAGACATCGATCCGGGGAGGAGAGGTGGGTGGTAGTGGTAGGTCCGCCGTGGCCGCGCGCGGCGCGCCTGCCCATCTTGCCGCCGGAACCGGCCCAAGCCAGGGGCGCAACTCGCGCGCCGCGCCATGCCGGTCGCCCCGCGCTGTCGTCGCTGGGGCGGGGCGTGGGAGTCACCGATCGGGTGTTCTTCAACCGGCCGGGCCCCCCCAGCTGCGAGCGCTGCTGTGCCGCCTGTGCGCCGCTGAGCTCTGAGCTCACCGCCCCGTGGGCTCGGTCGGTCGGCTGCCCCGCGTCCCGCCCCTCCTCCCCATGCCAAGTTGTCGTGTCCTCGAGATGGCGGCAGCCGTTCTGTTGCCCACCGCGCGCTGCAAGTTAAAGTTGGTCGTGGACCCATGACGTACCGTACAGGCGTACACGACCGAGGGTCGTCCGTGTCAAAGTACGTGCAATCGCAAACCCGGCATGCGTGTACGGTTGGGATGCATGCGAGCGTACGTCCACTTCGGCCGTACAAAAACCTTAACCAACACCCTACTCCCTCCGTCCCAAAATATTTGCACTTGTTGACTTTTGCGTTTCACTTTTGATCATTCGTCTTATTCGAAAAATTTTGAAAATGTTATTTATTTTACGGTAATGCTCCTGATCAGACGTCCGACGGGGAAAATAATCGGACGCCCTCCCAACCGCCCACCAACTTTGCATCTGATATTTGGATGGTGATCGCAACATGCTCGCCACAAGCTCGCAACATGCTCGCCACAAGCTCGTAACATCGCTCGCAATATGTACACTATGTTGGGGGAGGAGGGAGGGGGCGAAACTTGGAAAAAGTGTTCGCAACATGGGAAAAGTTGTTCGCAACATGGAAAAAGTGTTCGCAACACGATGTTTGGATGTTGGTTGCAACATGCTCGCCACAAGCTCGCAACATGTTCGCCACAAACTCGTAACATCACTCGCAACATGTACACTATGTCAGGGGAGGAGGGAGGGGGCGCAACATGGAAAAAGTGTTCGCAACATGGGAAAAGGTATTCGCAACATGGGAAAAGGTGTTCGCAACATTGAAAAAGTGTTCGCAACATGAGAAAAGGTGTTCGCAACATTCGCAACACGCTTCGCAACATCATGATCCGACGGGTGATATGTTTCCTAATTCGAATCGTGTGGCTGAGAAGGTGTCCGATCCTAGCGCCCGGATCGGACGTCCGGGCGCTAGCAGCTCCGTTTATTTTACTATGACATGTTTTATCATCGTATATATTTTAAGTATATCATAATTATTTTTGTATTCTCGCAAATATTTTAAATAAGACGAATGGTCAAATGTGATCGGTAAAAGTCAAAGAGTGCAAATATTTTGGGACGGAGGGTGTACACGTTCCAGCTCTGCGCTGCACAAATTTACTCACGAGCCGCTACTGGGGCCGGGTGCGAGCTGCGGTGGAAGTCCGAGTGCGAGCGAGCCCGTGGGCCGTGGCCGTGCGCGGCACGGCCAGGGAGACCCTCGTGGGAATTTTTTATATATATTTAATTTATCACGATTTTGCAAAAATATATGGCCCGACACAAATTTAATACATCTGGCGCCGTGTCCCACGACGTAAGGGACGTAACGCCATCAGCCACGGCGCTAGGTGCCACCAGGAGTCGGCCCCTAGCGTGGCCCAGAAGTAGCGTCCTACGCCGCGGCGTTAGGCCTTAGCGTCGTGGCCCACGGCGGCAGCAGCCCCCCTAACGCCGTGGGCCGCGGCGCTAGGGTTCCCACGTCTATATAAGGCCGAAATTCAGCCAAAAATGTCATAATAATTCGAAAAAAGAGAAGAGAGGGGGGAGAGGAGAAGGGAGTGAGGGAGGAGGTGGTGAAGGTGAGAAGCTCTGCCGGTTTTTCGTCTCGTTGGAGGTAATACTCTCAAACTTAATAGTTTTAGTGTATATGTGCTTAGTAGATATACAGTTCTAGTGTAGATCTGCGCAGTTAATAGATAGTTTAGTGTAGATCTGCTTAATGAAGACATAGTACTAGTATAGATCTGCTTAGTAAAATTACGTTTTTAGTGTAGATCTGTTTAGTAAAATTATAGTTTTAGTGTAGATCTGGTTAGAAAAATTATAGTTGTAGTGTAAATCTGAGTAGATATATTTTGTAGTTGCAGATCCAATTGTTAATAGCGTTTTATTTTTCATGCTGTCAGACATGTCAGATGATCTCAGTATCAAGTTGTATTTCGGTAATGGGCAGATTAGATATGGTGAACATGGAGTTGACTTGTCAGAATTTAATTCTGTTGACCATGTGCTTAAAAAAGAAGCCTCGAGAAGTTTTAGGTCCATTGTCCAGTTTTTTAAAGGGCATTTCATGTAGATGCAGAGCAACATGACTTTTCCATTATGGCTCTAATCAATAGAAGTGAGTCATTATGTTGGGAGCTTATGCCAGTTCAAGACACTGAACATTAGAGGAGTTATATCAAAACAACATGTGATATTGGTTTGCTTGTTATGCTGTTTGTCCAAGTTGTTCATAAGGCTGGGTCTAGCAATCAAGTGCCTCTAAGTGATGTTCACCAGGGTGAGGCTGAAGTACAAGCAGGAGATGGTCTTGCAAATGAGCCACAAAAAGAAGGAGAAGGACATGGTGAGGAAGAAGAACGACATGGTCACACACACTTTGAGGGTGCAATTGACGAGGGGGGAGTTAATGAAGAACTACTCAGGCGGTTTGAAATGGAGTCCAATGGGGATGAACGTGGATTGGAAGAGGACTCCTCAGATGATGAGGATGACCCGCTAGTTCTAAGGGATTGAGACAGTTACAATTTCTCATAGCTATCTGTCAATGCTGGTGAGAATGTGGCCTGGGAGTATAGAGAAAATGCAGTTTCTGTTGGCGCCATGTATAAGAGTGCAGTAGAGGTGAAGAATGCAGTGAAGAGGTGGTCCACCCTTACTCTGCAGAGAGAGTTCAGGGTAGTGAAGAGTTCTCCACATATATATGATGTACACTATCTGAAGCCCAACTGTCCTTTTCGTGTGTATGCTTCCAAGGGCAAGTGGAAAAATGACTGGGAGATCAAATCTGTTGTGGATCACACTTGTGTACTTGAGCAGCTAGATGCAATCCATCGTAATTTGTCATCTGGTTTTGTGGCTAGCCAGATGTTTGCTAAGATTGTGGAAAATCTTGCTTTTGAGACAGTCCATTATCTTGGCAATTGAGGAGAAATTTAAGTATCACATAAGTTATGGTAAGGCATACATGGCAAAGAAGAAGGTAATGGAGATGAGGTGGGGAACTTATGAAGCATCCTATGACAATCTGCCTCGATTGCTGAACACAATTGCGGCGCTAAATCCTGATAGTTATTATGATATCAAGGCTTATGATCATGTGTCAATGCCAAGGAAGCAAGTCTTGCAGCGGGCATTCTTAGCATTGGGTCCTGCTATTGCTGCATTCAAACACTGTCGACCAGTTATTTGCATAGATGGCACATTCCTAACAGGAAAACACAAGGGCACAATCCTTATAGCTGTGGCTGCAGATGGCAACAATCAGTTGTTGCCTTTGTCAATTGCTTTTGCAGAGGGAGAGATTGGTGATAGTTGGTGTTGGTTTCGGGAGAGATTGAAGCAGATGGTGGTGGGAGATGTGTCAGACGTGTGTGTGATACACGATATACACAAAGGTATTTTGCAGGCCATTAGTGACATCAAAGAAGGTAGTCAAGAGCGTTACAAAGCAGCACAATGGCCAGATGTGCATAACAGGTGGTGCATGAGGCATATAAGAGCAAACTTTCATAGCCAGTTCAAGAACAAAGAACTTGCACAATTGTTCAAGCGCCTATGTTCGACCAATCAGGAGAAGAAATTCTTCGACCTGTGGCAAAAGTTAGATGATCTGATGTCACACCCAGTTTTAAAGGCAAAACCGAATGCATAGATCACGTGTGCGCCAGGATCAAATTACACACACGATTAGACATTGTGAATATCAAAATCAGTGCCACACGAATAAAGAGTTATTACAAACCATAGTCTTAAACGAAACTTAAATAACGAGTTCTCGCAGCGGACAAAATGCCTCCACAGGCAGCTGACTGAAGACTACACACACCTAGAACTCCTGGAAATCTCCTGGAATATCTTCAAAGTTCTCCCAGTCTGAGCAACAATCCGGGTATTGTAGATGCAAGAGAATAAACAAGCGTGAGCACATGACGTACTCAGCAAGAGAGAACAACATAACATGCAAGGCCATATGGTGGATGGCTAAGGTTCAAGCACTTTAGCATTTTAGTGAGTCAAGTTTTATTAGCAACCTGATTACTAAAAGATGTAAGTTCATACCAACCCAATTAATAAGATATAAGCATCATAAATAAAGAAATAAAACAACAATTAAACATTAAAGTTCCATAATTTAATCATGTGAGTGTCCAGGCCGCTCTTGACCGTGAGCACGGCTAATTGATTAGTTTAACACTCTGCAAAAGTTGTACATCTTTACCCACAAGTAGCGTAAAAGCTCCGAAGAACTTTGGACCCAACCATGCGGTGTTTGCAAGGCACCATACCACACTACCGAGGTGTGATTGCATAGGGACGCTACATGGCCTTTACAAAGGTTCCCTAGCAAGTTATGACCCACAAGGTCCGGATCAGTTAGCAAGGTATAAAGTCCCCTAGCAAGTCGATACCCCACCATAAAAAGAATAACTCACCCAACCCCCTGCTAGAGCGAGTCTATACCCCACAGTACCGTCGATCCCTTGTCCTTATCAGGTAAGACCATCCCAAGCTAAAGTTCCTAATTATTCAGCCAAGACCATTGCCCATTAGTTCTTGTGGTTGTACTGTTTTCCTGGGTGGTCTCCATGTTCCGATTAACATATTAAAGTGGTCTTGTAAAGTAAAAGATCATAAACGGAACATAGAATAATAAAAGCAACCAAGTTTGATTAATACCAATCCCAGTTGAGCATGCTAAGTATTAGCTACCACAAGATTAATTTAATTCCCGGTAACAAGGCAAAGGTAGTAAAAGACTAGGCATGATCCTTAATAGGTTCCCATCAAATTAATGCAAGCGGAAAAGTAAAGACAGTGAATTTAAATGCATGTTATGTAGGACAAGCGGGTATGCATCAAGGAAGACTTGCCTTCAACAAAACCTTACTGCTCAAACTCTTGCACGACTTGATCTTCAAATCCTTCGAACGAATCGCTCTCTATGATCCACAATCATCACATACAAGCATACAATAAGAATAAATAAGAAATAGTCACCAAACAGATCAAACAGAACTAAACAGTAGCATAAAACTAATCTACGCTTCGAGACGAACGCGTGGACAAAAAGAACACTAAAATCGGAGCTAAAACGACTAAGTTATGGCCTAAAGAAGGTGCAAGGACTAATCTATGAAGATTTAAAAAGAAACTGGGCTAAAATAAAGAAAAAGGACTAAGCTGCAGGGAATCTTCTAAGGTGGAAGGGTATTATTGTGAATTTCGGAAAACTCAGGGGCTTTTCTGCAAAATTGCAGAGTCAGACCGGGTTTTACCTAGTTGACTCCGGTCGGGTTGATTTTGATCCATTGGATCTGGATCTAACGGCTGATGCCGTTTGCGGGTAGCGCGGGCGGCGGGATTGAAGCTGGCGCGTCGGATCTAAATCCGGCAGCCAAGAACGCGTGCGCGCGGTTGAGCGGCGGCGAGCGGCGGGAGACGGCGGCGGCCGGCGACGAGGGCGGCGGAGCTCGCCGGCGGGACCCCAATCTAGGGTTTCGGCCACGGATTGAAGCGCGGGCGGCTCCATTGTGAAGCGCGCGAGCAAGCGAAGCTAACAGGGGTGGAAGCTGCGGCGGAGACGCGGCGGTGCAGGCGGACGACGCGGCGGCGCGGGTCTCGAACTCCGGTGAGGTCGCTAGGGAAACGGGGTGCACGGGGATGACGACAAGCGACGCCGGCGGGTTCCTCACCTCCAGGCGCAGCTCTTGGACAGCTTCCCGACGACGAGACGATGACGACAGCGAGGAAATCGAAAGCGGCGGCGCTAGGGTTTGCGGCGGCTCTCGGGCTTGGCATCTAGGGCACGGGTGGAGGACGCTAGGGGCGGCGGGCGACTTAAATAGCCGGGGCGGGACTCGCCTTCGACGTGCGGGCCACGGTCGCGTGCGCGCGCGCGGCGGGACGGACTCGGGCCGCGGCGGCGCGGTCGAGCCGAGTCATGGTCGGGGGACGGCGCGGTGGAGGGGATGACCGGTGGGTCCCCACCGGTCGGCCGACGGCGGGCGCGAGAGCGATGGGGGCGGGGGCGGCGCGGCTTTGGTGGGCCGGGTGGGCCGTCGGCATTGCGCGGGCGGGCGGGGCTGCGAAGGAGATCGGGCTGCCGGTGGCGGCGCGGATGCGAGCCGGCTGGCCGGGCTCTTGCGAGGGGGGGGGCGGGCGGCGGCCCGGCAACGGCGGCGGGGCTGCGCCGCCCAGCTGGGTTGGGCCGCGGCTACTGCAGCTAAACGGGCTAGAAAGGTGTGGCAGGCTGAAAAGAGAAAGGGATTGGGTAGGGAGAGGAGAAAGGTTTAGGAATTAAGGGTTTTGGGTTTGAAAAGGATTCAAACAATAGAATTCAAACTTGAATTTGAATTCCAGCAAACAAAAGAAATGCACCAGCATGAATGCCACAATTAAATCCTATATTTCATTAACTTTATTTTAGAAAGGTTTTAAATGCCTAAAAATAAATAAAGCAACCTTATATTTCTTAAGCAATTAAAGGTTTCTAGCAAATTTTTAATAAAGCCATTTTGTTAGCAAAATTAGGGTGTTACATCTGATGAAGAAAGCATCAGAAGAGATAGTTAAGAAGCATGTAAGTACTGAACCCGGGGAAGAGCCAGTTTCTTTGGAGGACATTGGGCTAGATGCTCCAAATGTCAGAAGGAGAAGGGGACGTGCTGTGAAGACCTTCAGCCAGTGGATTCTGAATGAGTCTAAGGAGAAATGGTCCCTCCTGTTTGATAAGGGAGGTGTGAGGCATGGGATAATGACAACAAATTTTGCTGAGGTCTACAACGCTGTTTTGCGTGGTGCCAGAGCTCAACCTCTTGTTGGTATCATTGAGTTCTTCTTGTACCACACAATGAAGTACTTTCTTGACCGTGCTAATGCAGAACATGCAGCAATGCAGGACCCTCAGATCAACATGGATGACTGGGTACTTGAACAAAAAACAGAAGGCTGCTCTCTGACACAGAGCTCACCAAGAACCTCTACGTCGTGAGCCTGGCGATGAAGTGCGCTGGAAGTATCAGATAATTTGTCAGACCAAATCACAAAAGGCCAATGGCGAAATAACAATACAGAAAACTGTTATTGGGAATTATACTTGCTCATGCTCTTGCCAGAAGCCACAGCTCTTGCACTACCCCTGCTCACATGTGATCGCTGCATGCCTTGCATCAAAGAATCAGCATTGGGGCCGCTACATGCCTAAATACTTTCTAAAGCAAATCATTCTAGACACTTGGAACCACACTATTGAGGGTTACCTGCATCTTGGAACTTTCACTCAAGGCCCCAAAGACAGTGCGTTGTACATACCAAATCCAGATCCAACCATGTGTCAAGGTGTCGGTCGACGCAAGAAGAAGAGGATTAGGAACAACATGGATGAGGCTGAAGCTGGACCTCAGGGGCAGATATGCTCCAAGTGCAACAATCTTGGACACTCCTACAAGAAATGCACCGAAGCATCTTACTTTTCCACTGCCACTTCTACACCACCTTCATCTAGTGCATGTGGACGTCGTTCCAGTCGCTACAACGAAGGAATGCAGTGACCGTATTTGTTTGTGCTACCGTGTTGTAATATTGAACTACTTGTGCATGTTGTCGTCTTGTAATATTTGAAAAATTTTGTCTTACAAGGTCTTGTAATATTTGAAATTATTCATGTTATCGTGTTGTAATAATTGAACTACCTTTTCATTTGCTTGCTATTTTATTCTTGCCGTCGAATTTCTTATCATATCCGGTTATGTTTTGTTCTATAATTTCAAATGAATCAGGTAATGAAATATCATATTTCTCATCTGTTTTGTAGGCTTTCAATGGCTTCAACGGGTCCTGAGTTGGATTTGGAGTTGCTCACCAGTAGGAAGGACAAGGTTGAGGTGCCAAAGGGGTTCCACACTCCTATGTGCTAGTGCACTGACAACTGTAAGCTTGTCAAGTGCAGTGTTCCTGGGTACCGCTACGGGATGAGGTTCTTCATGTGCGAGAACTACGAGCATGACCGCCTCCCACCATGTCGCAATGTTAGACCAAAAGTAAGAACTAACTGAATTACTAAATAAATATTATGTCATTGCTATTTTAATATGTGCTAACTTGTCTTTGAAAAAAGACTCCACCTCCTCTCTGTGATTTTATGCAGTGGCTGGATTGTGAGCAGTCCGAACAAGAGAAGCGTTACGTCGAGGAGACGGGTCGTTCAACACGTGAGAGGTGGCTAAGTATGGTTCAAGCAGAAAAACAAGAACAAAAACGTAAGGAGCAGCAGGAGGAAATTCGCATTCGGCGGGAGATCAAAGAACGTGAAGCGGCCGCGGCCCGTGAAGCAGATAGAGAGAGGAAGAGGGAGAGAGCTCGCCGGGCTAAGGAAGCTGGGCCAGATGCTATGAGGAAGGGGAAATACCCCCGTTGTACCCAGTAGACGTAGAGTACTCGACGCCGAGTGCTACTGTATCCAAAAAATTATCATTTCATTTCGTCATTCTCTAGAGTCGGGTTGTATCTTTAAGAACTTGATTTAAGATGCATTTCAGATGCGAACAGTAAAACTCGTACTAGAATGTGTTTTTTGTGAAATGCTCAAAATATTGAACACATAGGGTGTGTTTTCTGTGAGTCACTGCACCAAACAGTGTACCTAGTGCTAGGGTGTGTTTCCTCTGAGTCACTCGCCGTTTTCTTGCCCCGGATTGAATGGCCCACCATCCAGTCTGCGCCTACATATATGTGACCACTCTTCACCATTCTCACTTCACAACACAGGAAGCAACAATGAGTTCCTGGTCTGGGGCTGATGATGATGACTCCCTCGGTCCAACACGTTGGAGCCAGCAAGATCCAGAGTTCAACAGCAACTTTCCAGTCTTAGACAAGAGAGATTTCAAATCCATGTGTGATGTTAGAGAGTACGCACCAAATCAAACGGTGAACTGGCCAAGGTGTGCACACGGTGAGTTCTGTGTGATGTAGGTTTATCAGGGATGGACATCTCAGGTCGCCGCTTCTGGCATTGCTCACGAGCATGGGTAGGCAGAAATCCATGACTTATGTCCTTCATCATTTTATTTATGATTTACTAATGTAATCACGGTTTCTGTAGTACTCCGAACAACTAGATAACTGCGGTTTCGTGCAATGGGTGGATCCCCCAGCTATTCACCCATATCAAGAGTACATCAACTACCTCGAGGATGTTTTAATCTTCACTGTCCGTGCCACGAAAAGAAGGACAACACTCCACCAGCAACTCCACCATCTGATCCAACTCCACCCCCGACGGGGTACTACATGCCCTCCCAGCAGTCCGGCGGGTCTATGATGTCTGGGTTCTCTGGGTATTATTCGTACAATTAGACTACAATTGTTGTAATCATTTATCTATATTCCCTAAGGCATGTTAGGACTAGCAAGAGTGACACAAAGTTAGGGTAATTGTGTCGCACGTGCCATTGAAAATGTATGGTTGATCTAAATTCGTCGTTAAGTATTAATGGTTGGTCGTTCTATTCAATCCTTCAACAATTCGAATTTCAAAAACAATCCTACCGCCGCAGGCCACGGCGGCAAGGAATACATACCGCCGTGGGCCGCGGCGTTACCTCAATGGTTGTTGACGGTTCAAAACCGTGCTCAAGTTCACCGCAAGCCTACAGGTGACTTGGTGCCTTTTCACCAAGGAGGGTTCTCCCTAGATTTGTCAATCCAAGGATCGGAAGCAAACTCCTAGGATTCTCCATCTAACCTATTGATCTAGCCTAACATGAAGCATTGATTGCATAAGAAGATAAACCTTAAAGATGTATGAATTATAGCATAAGGTTGATCGCATCCATGAACGTAAACGAGGTAAAGAGCAAACAAGGGAAACTAATGCCTATCATCTTCTAGTCGTAGTTCCAGCCAAAAGAGCAAGCGTGACATGCATCTCATCCAAAGCTATCTTTAAACTACTATCCTCTGGTTCGAATCCGAAAATGCCCGCCTTTCGGAACCCCTGTTCTGTCACAATGTATTCTTATTCATGTGGGTAGTCTAGGGCGAGTTCGATAGAACAAGTTGAAATCACTTGGTCGGTCCGGTATGCACCTCTAGCCACCACGGCTACAAGAGCACCCTATGTAATCTAGCTATACACTAGATTGGGGAAGAAGCATAACCAAGAAGAAAACAAAATCATCAAGGGAGGAATCGAGTCGCTAAAATATCGGATGACATGAAGTACTTTACTCACATAATAAACGCGTTTAGATCATCTCACCGAGTACATACCATTGATGGCCTCAACTAGCTTCGGAACTCCGCCATGGCTGAACCTTGCAAGGCGGCCATGGCGGCTAGGGTAGGCCTAGTCCATCTCCTAGACGACTTCGAGGACTCACGGCGGCCGTCGTCGCTCTCTGCTAGGTTTCGCTGAGTTCCTGTGGATGATTGGATGTGGCGGCCGGCGGAGGCAGAGACAATTTATAGACAAGCACCTAGGGCAAAAGGGAGTGCGAACCGGGCCCGGAGTGGGCTGGGCCGGTCGGCCCGAGCCGGCCGGCCCGAGCCCATTTCGGCCCCGGTTTCCTTCCGGTTGCTTCTCGCGTGATCCCTTATTTGTGTGCACTTGCATGTGGGCCTTTGACGTCGTTTCCTTCACGGTTAAGGCTTGAATCCTTGCTATGCAAGCTTCGCTGTTTTCTGGTTGAGTCCCTGAAGACTTGCACGTTGACGCTTCGGTCCTCGGGTCATTTGGAGTCATGTTCATCGTGTGTCTTGACTTGTGACGGGCTTCATGATCTTCTATTGAAGTGCTTGATGAACTTATCCTGAAAGTCTTCTCTTTAGCGTAGATTTCCTGCGTAAACAATGAACTCCAAAATCGACATGCAAGTGTGAACTTGTTACATCATTAGTATGCCTAGTGGCAGGTTAGTTGCAAATCATAATCAAAACCAATGTATAACAAGTACTCTAGGTTGACGGAAATTCACCGTCAACAGCGGCACGCTGACGCCGGGCGCTAGGCGCCTAACGCCATGGGCCACGTCCACAGGGACTTGCCGCGTGCGCCAGCAGCATCACCCCCGCCACATCAGTGGCGGCGGCGGCGGCGGGACTCGAGGCCGCTCCCGGCGGAGGGCTCAAGCTCGACAACTCCATCGCCATCTGATACAACGCAACAACGCTGCCTGCCCGTACGTGCGTCACGCCGTCACGTTCGTTTGCTGGCGCTCACGTAGTCACGCTTACGTTGTCACCGTCGCGATTAAGTTGTTGTCCCCGTCTCGATCGTCCTGCATGTATGTACGTACGCGCGTACAAGTAGGATGTGCGACCGTACGGCTAAGAGGAACAGAACACAACGCCGCCGCCGCAGCCGAGCACCTGCACCGCACCTAAATGGGCATCATCTTTGGTGGCCCGCTTCATCGATAATTTCATATCAATGGCCCTGTGGCCCCCTTAACCCATCCTCCCGCACCGGCGCACGTTGTGTCGTGCAAGGGTGGCGGCTGTGCTTGGCTCTGAACCACCGAGTCAAAAGTAACAGAACACGTTGGCGAGCATGTGGCTTAGGGGTGGCGGTCGTGGAGAGAGAGCGCCTTGTACACTCCCCCATCTCCTCGACTTTGTCGTTGCCCGATTCCGCCATCGTATCTCTCTACTGTGAGCTCGTGTCACCCGACTGCCAAATCGAACTCTAGGGCCTCGCATCTCCTAGGCCCGGCTCCTCACCGCTCCTCCATTCGACACCCCACCTGCCCAGAACTGCTAGGCGCTAGGAACCCCCTGACTCAACTCTTCGGCAGTGCGCCTCCAGCCACTGAGTGTGCTACCCGTTCTCTAGGACGCGCGAAGCCTCCAACGTTGGCGTAGTACTGTCTGGTGGCCTTCTTCCGCCATCCGCTGACCCTGCTACTACCGGGCGCCTACACTGCGTCGACGCCCCACGTGGCTCTTGCTAGTACTCCTTCACGATAAGAGTTGCTGCTTCAAAAGCAAGCCATCCACACCTGGGCTCTAAATGGCTATAATCTTTTGTGGCACACTTCACCGACAATTTCATATCAATGGCTCGGTAGTCCACTTAATCCATCCTCCCTTCATTGGTGCTTGTTGTGTCGTGCAAGGGTGGTTGCGCTTGGCTGCCAAACCACTAAGCCAAAAGGAGTAGAACACGCCGCCGCCGCCACCGCGTTGTATAGTGAGGCGTTGGTGACATGTGGCTTAGGGGTGTTGGCCATGGAGAGACCTCCCAATAGGTTTGTACACTCCCCCATCTCCTTTACTTCGCCGCTGCCCGGTTCCGCCATTGTGTCTCTCCGGACCTTGAGCTCGTGTCACCTGGCCATTGAGTCAAACTCTAGGCCTCGCATCTCCTAGGTCCAGTTCCTCATCGCTCCTCCATCCAACACCCCCGCCTACCCAGCACTGCTGGGCGTTAGGAACCCCCGACTCGACTCTTCGACAGCGTGCCTCCAGCACTGAGTCCGCCGCTCAATCTCTAGGCCACATGAAGCCCCAACGCTGACGCCGTGTTGTCTGGCGGTTGTCCCCCACCATCCACTGACCCCACTGCCGAGCGCCTGCACCGCGCCAACGCCCCGCGCGGTTCTTGCTGGTACTCCTTCATGATAAAAGTTGTTGCTTGCTTTGTGCGATTCCCGCAATTTGATACCTAGTCTGATTTAGCATCATACATGCTACTCTTAGCCAGTTAGTCTCAGTTGCAAGCTGTCAGCACAGGCTCTTACTTCGTACTAATAGTTACATTGATTTAGGGAGCTTCAACTGACCCAAAATAATAACCACTTTCAACTCTGTTTGGGGGAGCTTCCCCAACTTTTGCTTCTCTCAGAAGCTTCAAAGGCTAGAAGCTCCCCAAAACATGGTCGCTTCTATAAGCTGCCAAAAGCTGGAAAAGCTTTGGTTTGCACTAGAAGCGGAGAAGCACGATCGAGGTCGCTTCCCGAGCTTTTCAACCTTGCATCCCTCAATTCCTCAACAAATTTCAAAAAATGACACCCAATACACGTGCCTCACGCCTCTTGACACTCAATTCGCCGGCCTTTCAAAAACTGACACCAGAGACATGAATTCCTTCAATACAGGGGACTCACCTCAATTTATCTCCTCAACTCCTAGTGAAAAGACCATAATGCCCCCTTTCTTCTTCCTATGAGTCTTCTTCCCTGATGACTACTTGTTTGTCGTGGTGCTCCTCCACAATCCCTGTGCTCCCCCGCTTCCTCCTCCAGACCGCTGTTATGCTCCTCCCCTCCTTGCTTTCTTCCCACGCATCGCAAGCCTCTACAAGCTCCTCCCGACGACCATCTAAGGCTCTCCGATGACGAGGGTCAGGATGAGGTCAGCGGTGAGGGCAACATCGACGGCGTGACATCAGAATCGAGGTAGATCAAGACCTGTTGGGAGACGCGTATGAGGAAGATGTGGAAGGGGAGAGCACACCGGCGACAGACTCTAAGAGACAACGACGGAGGTGGCCGGCGATGTGCCAAGGGCCACAACACTTGTGGGAGAAAGACGAGGGAGCGGAGAGCATGGTGGCGGTGGACTACAGTTTCAGGACAGCTGCGCGCTCCGCCCCTGTGAAGCCACGACGGTGGAGTGCATCTAGCACACGCGGGGCATGAAGCTCGTCGGCGAGCGCGGTGTGGGCGCAGCCGGACTTGGCGTCCCGCACCTGAAGCTCGCCCCTAGGCGGCATCGGACATCCCCGTCATGGCGGGCACGAACGTCGGCAACCATGGGGAAGAAGACCCCGAGGAAGAATAAAGGGGGCATTATGATATTTCACGAGGAGTTGAGGAGGAAAAATAAAAGAGTCTCCTGTATTGAAAGAATTCGCGTCCCGATGTCAAGAAACGTGAAGCTCGTGTATTAGGTGTCATTATTTGAAATTTATTTGAATCCCCTCCCTGCTCCATCCACCGCCGCCCCAAGCTCCCTCCCTCCCTCCCTCGATGACACCGCCGCCCTGTTGACGGTGAAAATCCGTCAACCTAGCCATGAGTTTACCTTCGGTGTTGGCATGAGTTTTATACCTTATCCATTGGTACTAACCCCCGTGGTATAACAAGTTCACGTGTGCATGTCGGTTTTGGAGTTTAATGTTTATGCAGGGTTTTAGCGTTGAATGCAAGACTTTCGGGATAAGTTCATCAAGCACCTCATGACAAGACCTTGAAGCCCCGTACAAGTCATGCAATGAAGCAAACTTAACTCCAAGAAGCCAGGGACTTGATCCGAGAAGACGACAAACTCCGAGGACATGACCAGAAAAGTGTTGAATCTTGCAAGACAAGGAGTTGTGTCCAATTCGGAGAAGAACGACGACATGGACCTACATGCGAAGGGGGAAACATCCGGGAAGCAAGGGAACCGACGTAGAGCAAAGGAGGCCTCAGGCTGGGCCTGGATGGGCCCAGGCTGGCCGGCCCCTGTCCAGGGCCCAGTAAGGCTCCCCTTTGCCCTAGCCGCCAATCAGGCTATTTATAGCCCCCTGACCGAGAGCCACGGAGGATACAATTCGTCATCGGCCGCCGAGGAGCAGAGAAGAGAGGGACACCATCTCGGAGAGGAGAGGGTCGAGCTAGTTGACTAGGGTTACCCTAGCCGACGTGGGAACCTTGCACGGAAGACCACGTCGGAGTTCCCGGAGCTAGAAGCAAGATCAAGGAAGGATCCCGGTGGTGATCTTGTGTATGTATCATTGTTATAGTTGAATTATCAAGTTGAATCTTTTCCTAGCGATCAAGTGTTTCCTCGAAGATTTCGTTTTTCGATCGTCTTTGCTTATTCCAATTCTATTCTCGAGATAGATTACATAGGGTGTTCTTGTAGCCGCGGTGGCTAGAGGTACACGCCAGATCTTCCGAAAGAATCTCGATTTGTCTTTTGACTCGCCCTGAGCTCCCCGCATGAGTAGGGATACATTGTGACAGAACGGGGGTTCTGAAAGGCGGATGTTTTCAGATTTGGACGGGAAACCACGATTTAAAGAGGCTTCTATTAAGATTCGATTTGCTACTTCTTCTCTTGCTTGGAACTTCAACAAAAGGCTTACCCCGATCTCTCTAGATCGGTTTATCTACCCAATCTTACTTTGTTTTCTCCGGTCTTTAGTAGATTAGATTAGTTTTTTGTCTTTTACTTAGATGCATTAGGGTTTCTTTTATCGAAGATTGAAGTTACTTGGCTTTATTAGATTAAGTTTTGCGTCACACATTTGCTCCACGGATTCGATACCTTGGGTTCACCACTCGAGGGAAGAAGGGTCCCTTGACTACAACGGGAGACTTGTCCGCTTGCAAGTCACGAACGAACTTTGATATAATTATTAACCGTCAACAAGCCCCTTTTTCTGGCGCCGTTGCCGGGGAACAAGTGATCAAGATTTGATTTTTATTGCCTTTTTGTAATTTTTAGTTTTCTTTTTGTTTTTCTTTTTGCATCTTCTAAACTTTGATCATCCTCAAAATACATCTAATCTAGTTTGTCTAACCCTAGTTTTTATAGATTTGTTTTTACTTTCTAGTTTTTGTATACTTTATTTATTGCTAACCTAACAGGAGATGGACGGCTACCTCTCCAACAAACCCGATAATTTTGTGGATGATCCAGAAAAACTTTACAGGCTAAGGAGACGCGAAACACACCAAGCTAAAAAGCTGGATTTTGTAGATTCGGAGTCGGAAGACAAAGGATCGCAGGAATCTCCGAAGAATTCACCACCTCAAAGTCCTCGGGAGAATCGACTTCCACCGATGGGTGACCAACCACCGCAAGAACGCAAGATTGGGGAGCTATGCACCCCAGACATCATCGACCTACCAATCTTGAACCTTGAGGAGATCGGAAGACCGTTCGAGATCAAGACCTCAACAATCCGCATGGTGCAACATTCACCCTTCACCGGTAAAGAGGATTCGAACCTTCACCTCCAAGCATTCATTCAACTATGTCAGACTTTCAACATGGATGGGGTGACTCAAGACCAAATGAGGGCAAGGCTTTTTCCGTTCTCACTACTCGGGAAGGCTTTGCAATGGTTCCACTCTCAACCGGCGGAGACGGTGCAAAATTTGAACACGTTGATGAAGGCTTTCATGAAGGAATACTACTCACCGGGTAAAACTCAAAGCTTGCATAATAAGATTGCCACCTTTGTTCAATATCCTACGAAAACTATCTCGGAGGCATTCGAGCGCTTCAACGAGTACACCCAGGCGGTTCTACATCACAAGTTCCCGAAAGAAGACCTCATGCAAAAGTTCTATCGAGGACTCACCATGGCGTCAAGGACGATCATCGATGCATCGGCGGGAGGATCTATCATCGAGCTGACACCGACGGAAGCTTTCACGCTATTAAAGAAGGTCGCGGATAATGACACATGGGCATCATCCGGGCGCCTACATCCGGTTCAACCCACGGGGAACGTCAAAGGAGTCTTGCAAGTGGAGAAGGAGAACATACTTGAAGGCAAGATCAACTCGCTCATGAGGAGGTTGGAGAAGATGGAGATGGAAAAGAAAGAGGCTCAAGACTTGAAGGCTGTTGAAGCAAGGTCCACATGTGAGGAATGTGGAGAGTATGGCCATGTCCGCAATGATTGCCCGGAGGAAGCCAAAGTGCTCGACTACATGAGGAAGGGAGAATTGTCGAACTTCCGCTACGGGCAAGGTAGGCCTCAATTTAATGCAAGCTCATCTATTCCTAATGTGGTTCCGCTTCGTATATAATTGAAGGAGTTCATGGATGAGCAAGCTAAGATCAACAAGGACACCGTCACCAAGTTCAAGACCATAGACAAGGTGTTGGAGAACATCGATAGCAAAGTGACGGAGGTCGGAAGTTCCAATCATCAAGTGCTCAACATGATGAAGATGCTTGAGACGCAAGTTGGACAACTTGCGGGGCGCCTCACTAATGATGAAGGGAAGCTTCCGGGACAACCCAAAAGTCCCAAATTGGCGAAGTCCATTCAAACACGTTCGGGGAAGGAGACCGAAGATCCGGAACGTTCCGCGGGAGCAAGGAAGCTTAAACCATCCACCGAGGTGGAAGGAGTTGCTAAAGAGAAGGTTACGGGGATCGTCACCGAGGAACCCGAATTTGAGATGCCGGAGGAAGACACGAGGATACCGCAACTCAAGCCACGCTTCTTCCGAGGTAAACTTGACAACCACTTTGAGAAGTTTGTGGAAGTTGTGCGTAGACTTAGCATCAACATGCCATTACTAGATGCCCTACAAGTACCTACATATTCTCGTTACTTTAAAGACATACTTGCAAATAAATATGAGATAGCAACACTCGGGGTAGATCATGTCAAGATGTCCGAGGAGTGTAGTGCCGCTATTGCTAATGGGCTAGAGAAGCAAAAGGACCCCGGGTGCCCTACAATTCCATGTTTAGTTGGTTCTTTCAACTTCGAGAAGGCATTATGCGACCTTGGAGCAAGTGTGAGCGTCATGCCGAGGGATGTGTTCAAGAAGCTACGCCTACCAATGGAGCCTACGGGTATATGTTTGGAGTTGGGAGACAACTCCATTCGTTATCCCTTGGGCATTGCTGAAGATGTACTCGTGAAGATCGGACACCACTTCATCCCCGTCGACTTCGTTGTGCTCGAGATGGGAGAGAGGGAGAAGCCGCCGCTCATCCTAGGGAGGCCTTTCCTCAAGACCGTGGGAGCTACTATCGATGTTGGCAAGGGGGAGATCATGTTCGATATCAACGGAGAAAGGAGTTCCTTCAAGTTCCGTCCAAGAATCGAGGCATGCAACATGATTGGAGTGAAGGGAGAACCAAAACAAACGGAGGGACTGAAAAAGAAGAAGGAGCCGAAAAAAATGAACGTAAAGAAAATCAAAGAAGGTGTTGCATCCGTCAAGACAAAGGAAGAGAAGCCGCCTGTGAAGACCAAAAAATGACTAAGCCGGAAGACAAGCCCGTGCCCAAGATGGTGCGGAAGTGGGTACCCAAGATTGCAATGCCCGCAAAGAGCGTTGATCCGAAGTAATCAAGTGAAGAAGTCTAGCTATAAACTATAAACGAAGCGCTAGGCGGGAGGCAACCCGTTTCGTCGAGTCAAGAATAAGCTACCGGGAGGACAACCCGATTCCAGGTTTTTCGAGTATTTTTAATAATTTAGTTTTGAGTTTTATTACGCAAAGACATTAGACTTAGAAGTGGTTGAACACTATTAGAGACATAATTCTTGATTGAATGTTTGCTTTATCATAAACCCTTTGCATGAACTCTCCTATGTGCTTGTTTGTTCTTTTCTTTTCGAGAAACCTCAACCAAATAATTTCAGAACCTAACTCAACCTTTCACCCTCATTATGGTGCTGAGGTTGACTTATTTTTCATGCTAAAACCACACGAGTAGAGCCACGACTTATATCTATGTGTTAATTACATTTCAGCACGTGGTAGAACTCGCGTGAACCTAGAAATTAAAACTTTTGGTTGGTTCAAAAAAATCTATATCCTTGGTTTCTCTAGGATTAGAATTTTTCTAAGCCTCATCTAATTTTGTTTCATTCAAAATCTCTCTTATTTAGCCAAAATTAGAATCTAAACCTATGCCCCCATGATCAAGCTGGGAAAAGTTTGCTCTCAACCGATGAAGGCAAACTATACCGGTGAGACCGAAATCAACGTAGTCGAAAAATATTTTCGACTTACATTTGTTTTTAATGATTTAAAAACTTCTCTAAAATTATGTTTGATCTCTTGCATAGCTCTAAAAAATATTTTAAATTTCGAATTAGAGGAGTGCTTAACCTTAAACATACCTAAATGGAGGCAATCTAGTTTGAATTAATCATGCATGCACCATTGGATTCCCTTTCATCAACTTTCACCAATTCCACATGCAAAGGACAAGCATGGTGGGCAGCAAGCATCAACTTTGCAGGAATTTCATGGTGGCATGTGAAGCAAGTGGAGCTAGGGAGCATGGCCATGACCCAAAGCATGAAGCATCAAGTGGAAGGACCAATAATGCAAGAAAAGGAGTGGACGAGAGCGTTTGGGCGGTGCAACTCGTGGAGCACGCGGGCAGGAAAGTTGCAGAGGCGAAATGATCGTGCTGGAAGAAAGACGAGGCGGGGAGGTGCACCGAGGCCCCCAGGCCGGTCGGCCCAGGCTGGCCGGCCTCCCCTACTTAAGGAGCCCCCCGGCTCCCGTTTTCTGCAGGCAAGCTTCCCTCTCCTTCCTTTGTTTGTGTGTTCATGTTTGTGTGCTCAAAACCTCCGTAGACATAGCCAACCTTCCCAAGCTTGATAGCTCAAGAAAAATCCACATCCTTAATCCACTCAAAGTCCACATCCGAAGCAAAGAGTTTAAGTGCCTAGTTACCGGTTGCAACCCGGAGTTTTAGTTGAAGAAAAGAGTGCAGCAACCATGTGGAAGAAAACCACAAGTCTCTTCTCCAAGAAGAAGAGTTCGTCGTCGTCCAAGCCGTCATCAACCACGTCTTCGAGGAGGCACTCGGTTTTCGAGTCTCCCCGGAGCATGGAGACGGATACGGCACCACCGAGGAGGAACGATGCTCTCCTCCTTGGTGGTATGAGGGCTGCAAGAAGCACGTCCATGAGGTTTACCGAACCTCGAGGACACACGGAGGAGCAGCCTGCACCACCACGAAGATCGACCCATTCGACCGCGCCACCTCCTTACACTCCGATTTATTCTTCGTACGGCTTCATCATCTTGTCATCATCGGAGGAGGAGAGGCTCTCTAATCTTGAGAAGAGGCTTGTGCCCAACGTCGAGTTCGACGACCAAGCACTCTACACCTTGGGTTTTGGCACCGACATATACTATATGTTGGGGCACCTTGGATGGGTGCAGTTCTCCAACGGAGTATTGGCGGACACCCACTTGGGGTTCGCCTTGGAAATTTTAATGACTATTGCACCTATCCTTGATGATGGGGTGCAAAGCTTGTCATTCCGTTTGGAGGGAGTCCAACAAGTTTCCCTACGAGCATGTTAGGGAGCTACTTGGATTCCACAAGGGAGCTCCGGAGAAAGTTGACGTGCCACCCGGCATGTTAGCGGGATTTTGGAATATGATCTCCGGAGAAGCCCATCAACAATGCAATTGCATCCGCAACCCCATTATCCGGATATTTCACTCTTGGATGTGCAAGAGGGTATTGGGGAGGATGAAGGAGACGAAGGTGATTGACACGGAGTTGAATTGGCTCTACTCGGCTTTAATTTCCAGGGAGCCAATTGACCCCTCTTACCTTATGATCAACCGTTGGTGTTGTGAAGCAACATCGGGGGCGAAAAATATTGGTTCGGGGTGCTACCTCTCCATGTTAGCCTTCTCCTTACGGCCGGGGATCGCAAGGAACCCCGACCATATTTTGCGTGGTACCTCTCTCGGCATTGAGTATTTGCGGCAAGGCAAATACATTAGTGGAGATGAGAGAGGAGGTTATCGTTTGGCCATAGTAAACCTACCCCTTCCTAATGAGAGGCTTAGGCTTTTCATCGAAGGGAGGGAAGATTGGTTGGAAGAGGGACTCCTTGTCCCTGCAAGGAAGAACAAAAGAGGAAGAATCGTAGAGGAGGGAACATCCTCCGCACAAGCGAGTGGAGCACAACCCAATGTGCAACCATTCGACGGGATCCCTCCTCCGCCAAGTTATTACGGAGGGCCACAAGAGCAAGCATGGGGGGGGTGGTGCACCGGTACCCCCACCAAATTATGTGGTGCCCAACGCTAACTTCGCGGAGCCCTACGCACATCATCCCCAACCACAACAAAGCATGGCCATAATTGGAGGGTATGCTGCAAGAAACGCCCAAAACATCGCAGCCATCCAAGCTAACGCAGCTCAACTTGGTGAAGGCAACGCAAATATTGCCTTTGAGCTTGGACGCCTTCACCTTGTGGAGCCAAATCAATTCGTCAGAGGGATTGTTCAACCGTATTATGAGAAAGGGTATTACTATCAAGATCATCAACATCAACCACCGGCGGAGGACTAGAAGATTTAGGAACTTTAGTTTTCTTTTCTTTTCTTTTTCTCTGTAATTTTCAGCTTTTGCTTATGTGTGTTTGCGTAGTATTTTCTGTTTTTATTTAAATTTCAGCAAGCATGTTTGTTTATTTTCAGTTTGTATTTCAACTTGATATCATCATTAATAAAGACACCACCTTGATTATATCATTGGAAAAGTTACAAAAATTTGTGCCATGATGATATATGATTATAATTGCAGCTTTGTTCATCTTTGTAATTGATCTATGCATGTTTAAGCTAGTGCTCTCTTAAAAATACAAATATGAATTTATTTAAATACTAGCTCAATCTTCAGCGGAGGTTATGATTTAAAATAAAGACCCATGGTGTTTTATGTGCTCTCAAGTTATGAATAGATCAAAGATGTCTTTTATGCTCAAAAATATCGCTAACCTTGTCACAAATATCACTTGTGTGTTGCTCAACCTATCCAAAGCCTAATATATATTTGAGTGCATAAACCTTAGTGTACAAGATTTATTTTTGAGTGAGTTATTGCAGGCCATGATTTCTCTGGCCCGAGACTAAGAAGCTGATCATTCCGTTTTTGCGTATCTATCTTTTTGCTAGCCTTTTATCCGTGCATTGTGTATCCCCACATTGGAGATCTCACAAACCTCGCCGGATGTCCACCCTTAAAACCAAATATCATCTTTTGTGATTACCTCCTTGACCACAACCTATCGTTGAGAATGGATCATCAATTCAAGGAAGATCGCAAGACGGTGCCAACATTGAAGATTTCAAGTATCTCTCCAAAGGAAAAATATTTCCGGTACCTACCTTATTATTGCCTCTTTGCTCGAGGACGAGCAACGTCTAAGCATGGGGGAGGAGGTAGGTACGGTGCAGTTTTAGAGTTCAAAGGGGAGTATTTTAAAAAAAATGATGAATGAAAAAAAAATTCGGCGATGTACGTGACTTCCAAGGTGAAAGTCTCACAAAAAAAAAATATATATATAATGAAAGAAAGAAAGAAAGAAAGAAAGAAAGAAAGAAAGAAAGAAAAGAATGAGAAATATGAGAAAGAGAAAAAAATGTGAGTATGCGTAAAGTGAACTCCCCGGTTCTCTAAGAGTGCATTCAAGGCTTCAAGTTTAAAAGATCCATTCTCATTTTCCAACCATGTGCAATCCGATAACGAGGACTTCCTTTGTGCCTCGGGATCACTCTTTGCCATTTGCACATGTCCACTCATCTAAAGTGTATGTATTTTTCTCTTTCCCCTCCTTGATTTAACATTATTTTCCAATGACCTTTTTGACGAGTCTCGGTAAGACCATGAGAAGCTTGTCTTGTTTTGACAACACCTCATTTATAAAATCTTGTTAGGACTAAACTTTCCCAAAGCTCCATATAAAGCCTACCACGCATATATGTTATGAGAGGGAAAGGAGTAGAATATATAGGCTTGAGGGACAAGCGAGATGAGAGTTCATGAGCAATATGCAAGATGATTTAAATTTGTGAACTTGGTTTAGCTTTTCTTTATCTCATTATTTATTTCAAAAATTCTGAGATCTATTTAAACTTTGTGAGCATGTTAATACTTGTGGGATAAGCTTAATAAGAATCTACCCTCCGTAGAGATGAAGGCTAGTACATTATGGAACTTTAATGAATTAAAATTTTGAGAGCATTATGTTTTCTCATGTATGATCAAGTGCAAGGTTTAAACATTGTTTGGCAATGATGATATCCATCGAAGGCTTACTCGAGGACGAGCAAGGTTTAAGCATGGGGGAGATGTTGACGGTGAAAATCCGTCAACCTAGCCATGAGTTTACCTTCGGTGTTGGCATGAGTTTTATACCTTATCCATTGGTACTAACCCCCGTGGTATAACAAGTTCACGTGTGCATGTCGATTTTGGAGTTTAATGTTTATGCAGGGTTTTAGCGTTGAATGCAAGAATTTCGGGATAAGTTCATCAAGCACCTCATGACAAGACCTTGAAGCCCCGTACAAGTCATGCAATGAAGCAAACTTAACTCCAAGAAGCTAGGGACTTGATCCGAGAAGACGACAAACTCCGAGGACCTGATCAGAAAAGTGCTGAATCTTGCAAGACAAGGAGTTGTGTCCAATTCGGAGAGAAACTGACGACATGGACCTACATGCAGAAGTGGGAAACATCCAGGAAGCAAGGGAACCGACGTAGAGCAAAGGCCGGCCGGCCCAGCCCTGTCCAGGGCCCAGTAAGGCTCCCCTTTGCCCTAGCCGCCAATCAGGCCATTTATAGCCCCCTGACCGAGAGCCACGGAGGATACAATTCGTCATCGGCCGCCGAGGAGAAGAGAAGAGAGGGACACCATCTCGGAGAGGAGAGGGTCGAGCTAGTTGACTAGGGTTACCCTAGCCGACGTGGGAACCTTGCACGGAAGACCACGTCGGAGTTCCCGGAGCTAGAAGCAAGATCAAGGAAGGATCCCGGTGGTGATCTTGTGTATGTATCATTGTTATAGTTGAATTATCAAGTTGAATCTTTTCCTAGCGATCAAGTGTTTCCTCGAAGTTTTCTTTTTTTGATAGGCTTTGCTTATTCCAATTCTATTCTCGAGATAGATTACATAGGGTGTTCTTGTAGCCGCGGTGGCTAGAGGTACACGCTGGATCTTCCGAAAGAATCTCGACTTGTCTTTTGACTCGCCCTAAGCTCCCCGCATGAGTAGGGATACGTTGTGACAGAATGGGGGTTCCGAAAGGCGGATGTTTTCGGATTTGGACGGGAAACCACGATTTAAAGAGGCTTCTATTAAGATTCGATTTGCTACTTCTTCTCTTGCTTGGAACTTCAACAAAAGGCTTACCCCGATCGGTTTATCTACCCAATCTTACTTTGTTTTCTCCGGTCTTTAGTAGATTAGATTAGTTTCGTGTCTTTTACTTAGATGCATTAGGGTTTGTTTTATCGAAGATTGAAGTTACTTGGCTTTATTAGATTAAGTTTTGCGTCACACATTTGTTCCACGGATTCGATACCTTGGGTTCACCACTCGAGGGAAGAAGGGTCCCTTGACTACGACGGGAGACTTGTCCGCTTGCAAGTCACGAACGAACTTTGATATAATTATTAACCGTCAACACGCCCCAAGGTCCCTGCCCTCAAATCCCGTCCCTTGTCCCCATCTTAAGCTCTTTCTCTGGATCGACGACGGCACCGCCGCAAGCTCCCTCCCTAGACAATGATGCTACCCCAAGCTTCCTCCCTAGACAACCCGCGCCGCTCCAAGTTCCGCCCCTGCCCTCGATGACCGGCACCAGCCCAAGCTCCCTGCCCTCAACGGTCGACACCTCCCTGAGGTTCCCCCTTCAACAACCTCCATAGCCCCTCCAAGATCTTCGACCTCGACTCCTGTCCTCTCCCCGTCGGGGCTGGTCCTGAAGCCGTTGCTGCCCCCAACTATTCAGCTCCCGACCGCGGCCCCCTGACCCCCCTCCCCGGACTCACTACCGCCCTTGACCCCTTCCCTCGCCAACCCCACCCTCTCAACCCGTTCCCAGCTGCTGCTGCTGCTGCTCAATCTCATAGCCAAAAGCTGGGAAGCCACTTTTGCTTCTCTGTAAAGCAGCTTCGTGGGGAAACAAATGAAGATTTTCCAAGTAGAGCTTTTGGAGAAGCTTAAGGGGGTGATTGGTAGGGTGAATAAACTAGAGCCTCGCTAGGATAAACCCATAGCCATATCAAATCTAGCAAGACCTAACATTTTGACCCGTGTTTGGTAGGATGCATGAAGAGTTTGGCATATGCATGTAATGGGTAAGGTGCACGTGCATATATGAATAGGCTCACCACTTACACAGCCACAGGCAAGTTTACCCTCTCCTAGTCTTCTTCCACCACCTGCACCACCATCCTATCCCACGCGTGTTGCCTCCGCCGCCCGATGGCCTCGGTCGCGTCGACCGTGCACACCGCTCCGCGCGCCGCCACGAGCTCGGTCGCAAGCTCGGTCGCGGTGGCCCACCGATCACGCACCGCCGCGGCCCTGGCCGCGAGCTCCGCCAGCCGCCCTTTCCTCTGCGCACCGCCACCCTTCTCCTCTAACTAGTACATGTTATTAGTTCAGTAGTTTAAGCATATTATCAAATCTCCACTTGCCCTTAACTTTTCTTTTTATTGAGCATGTGATTTCCTAGAGCCCTAGACTTGTAGAATCCTGGCTCCGCTAATGGCCGGAGTCTGACCGACATAGCCATTGTGGCAACCTTTTTTCTGGATAGAATGACGTCTTCTTCCTTATTTCTGTGATATTTGATCCAATCTATTAATCTGATAGGGAATAGTAATCTTTTGTTACCCTATTTTTGCAGGAGAAGCTGGCAATGCCAGCAGCAGAGCCAAGCCCAGCAGAGGATAAGAAGCCAAAGAAAGAACCTGCTGTTGTGAAGAAAAAGGAGGAAGAGGGTAGTAGAGGGTAAACAAAAGCCTAAGTCAAACTTTCAGGAATATCTTGAGATGGAGATGGGTGGAGCTGTGAGCATGGAGGAGTATCCAGAGATGGAGAGAAGGCTTGCGAAAAAGCTCAAAGTGAAGAAAGGAAAGTTGGGAGGTCCAGATGATGGTATGGATGAACTTTTTGCGGACGTTGGGTTTGGTGGCAACTTCGGGTTGGATGATGAAGCAAATGCATATAATTGGAATGTGAAAGATGACACCAAGTTGGATAGAAAATGGAAAAAGAAAAAGAAGAAGGTCAAAAAGGATGACATGGAGACAAATTATCTGAATGTTGGGGATGAGGAGAATGATCGGAAAAAGAAAAAGAAGAAGGTGAAGGAGGATGACATGGAGACCTGAACTGGATGTTGGGGATGAAGAGAATGGACAGAAACAGAAAAATAAAAAAGAAAAATAAAAAGACGAAGGTGAAGCAGGACGACATGGATATGGAGGAATCTGATTACTTGAGTGAAAAGAACAATCAGAAAAAGAAGAGGACGAAGAAGAAGGATGACACGGAGGTTGAAGAACCACATGACGGGGATGTTGACATGGATGAAGAGAATGATGTGGCAGTTCTGGAATTTGAGGATGCAGAGGCTAATGTGATTGCATCCACAGAATGAAAAGGGAAGAATGTACCTTCAAGTTTGTGTGTTGCTTCCAATTCAGAATCAGAAGAGATTGCTCATATGCGTTATGTTGGAACTACAACTCTCACGCACACACACGGCTAGTAGACACTCCTTGCTAGAATCTCACTCGATGGAACACAAACTCTAGGAACAAGAATACAAGAACACACAAGGAAATTTTCTCACGGCGCTGCACACCAGCACCCTCTGTATTTCACTTCACCACACGACACTGCACACAAGATTGTGATTGCAATGATTAAATAAGCACACACACGCTCACGGCCACACGACCGGTCAGCACTTCGATGGCTTATCCATCAACTCCACTCTCCTACATGTTAAGGCACACTCGTTGCATGCAGATCAGCACGAGCAACTAACAGTAGGCTGATCCAGTCCACCACTCTACCGACGATGCATGCACCCTGCAACGCAAGCTGACCTCTTCCTGCTCCTGAATGTTCGCCATGATTTTACCGGCCAAACACCTGGCCATCCACACACCTGAAAGCTAACTGCAACAACACACACACACACATACACAACATAGATGTTGATCTGCTTGCACTTGCATATCAAGCCACTACCCTATGTTGCACGACAATATGGACTCAATGCTAAAAAAACATAAGCAACAAAATTAAGTCTAACAATCACCCCCTAATCTTGTTGTCTTTTATTCATCACCACCACTTCGGGCTTCACAGCAACGTGGGCTCATCGTCGCCACCTGCAACGGCAAGTTGTGCCATTGCTTTTGACATCGTCTTCACTGCATCACACTCGTCGGCAAAATGCCTGAGCTCACCACACTTGCGGCAGTTGATCTTGGACTTGTCAAACTTGTCGCGATACTTCTTCTTGCCGCCGCCGCTGGAGCCACCCGCGCTTCTCTTCTCTTCAGCAACCTTGGCCTCCCACTTTGCACGTGTTCGATGCTCCGCCTCCTTATCATGTCGCCCCTTCGACGACTCCTCGAACGCCCTCAAGCGCCCGATCGTCTCCGTCGCGACATCTCCTCCACTTTCCCCCATTGCTCGATGGTGCTGGTGAGGGGTCAAAACTTGTCAGGGACAAAATGCAGGAGCTTCTCGACGACCGTGATCTCCTCCACTTTCATGCCGAGAGTGTGAATCTCGTTCACAATTGTGGTAATCTTCAAAGCAAAATCATTAAATCTTTTTAGAATCACCCATGTACATACCAGCCAGCTCCCTCTCGAGGGTTTGTACTCGGGCCTTCTTCACACGCTCTTCACCGACGTGCATCTCCTCGAGGGCTTTCCACGCCTTCTTCGTCATCTCCTCCTTAGAGATAGCCATCACCACAGACTCCGGCACAGCTTGCACAATGGCGGCGAGAGCCATTTGGTCAATCTTCTCATCAATCGGACCTTTGCTCTCCACGGCCACCCACACACCTTGCGCGTGCATGAGGATCTTCATCTTGACAACCCACACGCCGTAGGTGTTCTCCGCAAGCATGGGGTAACGTAGTGTCACCCCCACCTTCTTCACCACCAGCTTGTTGTCCTCCTCGTCGTCGCCGGCAACACCTTTGCAAGCACGTGGTCCCAGTGGCGTGTACGCTCCATCGGCGGTCATCACCTAGGCTCTGACACCACTTGTTGGAACTACAACTCTCACACGCGCACACACACACGGCTAGCAAGCACTCCTTGCTAGAATATCATTGGATGGAGCACGAACTCTAGGTACAAGAATACAAGAACACACAAGGAAATTTTCTCACGGCACTACACACCAGCACCCCTCTGTATTTCACTTCACCACATGGCACTGCACACAAGACCGTGATTACAATGATTAAATAAGCACACACACGCTCACGTTTGGCCGCACGGCCCGACCAGCACTTTCATGGCTTATCCATCAACTCCACTCTCCTACATGCAAGGCACACTCATTGCATGTAGATCACCACGAACAACTAACAGCAGGCTGATCCGATCCACCACTCTACTGACGATGCATGCACCCTGCAACGCAAGCTGACCTCTTCCTGCTCCTGAATGTTCCCCACAATTTTGACCGGCCAAACACCTGGCCGTACACACACCTGAAAGCTAACTACAACAACACACACACGTACACAACATAGATAGTGATCTGCTTGCACTTGCATATCTAGCCACTACCCTATGCTGCACGACAATATGGACTCAATGCTAAAAAAACATAAACAACAAGATTAAGTCTAACACATTGGAGAGTAAGAGGTTTGAGCCTAAAATTACTTATTTTTTGGTATATTCCCTTGTATGACCTAATGTTTGATGTGCATCAGGACTTCTGAACAGACTCTCAGAGTCAAATATGGAGTCTATTACTCAGGAAATGGCCACACCTTTTCGAGTATAGTCCTTTGACTAATTAATCTCTTGATTCTTCAAGTGTATGTGACTGTATGCCTTTCAGATTATTTTGGGCGTTGATTAATTGTGGGGCTATGACCCCCCCCCGGTTAAGCATGACCTATCAAGTTCTCTGGCTACTTGAACATTACATTCAAGATTCTTTCTCTTATGTGATGATACCGATGGAGTCTTAGTTAGATGAGTGATATTTTTTCCCTCTCATGTGACAAGATGAGTACTCAAAAGAAGATGGTCTATCTCTGAGAAATCTTACCTTTTTTTGAAATAAAAGCAGGAGCGCTGCTATGTCATATAAGAAGAGGTAGCAAAGTTACATAACACGCCGAAGCGAACACCACACACAAACAAACCCTGAACAGACACAAAACACACCCAACAAGAACACAACCATCCTCAACCCGATGGGAGAGAAGATCGAAACAAGCCGCTGGATCCTGCGCCGTCGTTGCCAACGCTGAGCCACGCTGAAGCGCAACCCGCTGCAGGCCCAAACGCCCCCCAGAGCTCCTCCACCATGAGACTGTCACCTCAAGCTGTACAAACACGTTCGTCGATCCCTCTGAACCAGTGAAACTTCAGCAAACACTCTCATCTCAGCACCCAGGGCAACCACTGATCCTGGCCTCTCTGCGTGGGAGCTTCGCCGCATCCACCGCCTCACTCCTCTGCCAAAGACTCGGATATCTAAGACCTCAATGAGAGCTTCACCTCCGCTCAGCCGGCACCGAGTTCACCACTGCAACCTGCACGCCAGCCCAAGATAAACCAGCACCCATGGATCCTCAGCACAGAGCCACCGACACAGAACAAGCGCATCTCCACCATCGCCACTGTCACAAGCCGATGCGGATCTCAAGAGACGACGCGTCCAACGAGGGCACGACACTAGTGGTGTCGCCGTCACTTACCCAAACTGGGCAGGGTTTTCACCCTGAGAACCCTGTGTTGCAGAGGAGGGAACTCCGCAAAGGTGCCCCTAACGGGGAAAATGACGTTCAGGAGCGCCGTCACCATTGCCACCGACGAGAGTGTCGGTGAAGGCTTTCGCTTGGAGGAACCCAGATCTACAACACACTCAACCAAAGACCGCAGCACACCCCCACCACCTCCGCAACAGCCTTGCAGGGAAGAAGCCTGGTGAAGCCAACAACGCCACCATGACGCCGCAGGCGAGCACCCAAGCTGGAGACAACAGTGCGGACCTCCCGACTCCACCACCACGATGATGTTGATCCCACACAACCGTTGAGGAAGAGGGCGCTAGACCGCCGCCCAAGAGGGGGGCAGGCCAGCACCGTCGCACCTCCCAGGAGAGACCGAGGGGGAGCAGGCCAGCGCCAGCCCCCTACCCCAGGAGGAAGACGCCGCCCAGGAGGGGCCGAGAGGGGGCAAGACGACGCGCCTCCCGCCCCCGATGGGGCCGGCCGGCGAGCCGCCACCGCCACCCGGATCCGGGGGGGAGGGGGGTGCCGCCAAGCCCCGGGGAGAGGCCGCCGCGATGAGCCACCTCCACACCGGGGGAGTCGCCACCACAATCCCAGCCCGCAGGGCCAAACCGCCGCCGTCGGTCGTCGCTGTCCAGCACGGAGGGGTCAGGTCGCCGCCGCCTCCGCAATTCAACCTGGTGAAGAAGAATGCCGAAGCTGCCGCAGCCATCCACTTCGCCCTAGACGAACACACGTCCCAAGCCCGACTCCGACGTGCCGGGCCCCGGCCGCCGCTGTCACGCCTAGCCAGCGGCATCGCCCGATCGGCAAGGCTCACCGACCCTGCGCGAGCTTGCCGAAGCGGAGGGGGGAGAGCCCCGCCGCCGCCTTCCTTGGAGCCCGCACGGTTGGCCAGCAGCGACTCCTCGGGCGGCGGTGAGGTGGATGAGGGGAGGGAAGGGGAGGCTGGGAGGCGGCGGATCTAGGGTTTGCCTCCCGGGTCGCCTGCGGAAGGGGCGACACGGGAGGGACGAAAGACCTTCTCGAACTAGCTAGCTAGCTACTTGCTTCCTTCTCACTAGAAATCTTACCTTACTCTTCTGCTATCTGTGTATATTTGGTGTCATCTCAAGGTCTGTGGTTTGAATGGAACAGTTCTGTAAAAACACTTGAAGATAAAAATATCCTAATATTCATTGTTGCATCCTGTTGTCTGATATTGCAGTGATCTCGTGTATGATCTTCATCGACTCTGAGCAAACGCTTGACAGAGCTGGATGTCTCTACAGTAGTGACCATCCTACAGTGTATGGCATTATACAAACCATTATAACAATTCCTGTATAGCCATACATACCCTCCTTTTCTGTTTTTGAGCGAAGATGGGAATATGTTTTCATCTGGATGGACGGGCTGCGGGATGAAGCTGCTGCGGGGTGACGATCCAGGTGCTATGAAAGATTTTGTCCTCGGTATTCAGAACTCTGCGAATCAGTTGAAATTGCACTCTGGTGTTCGAGAAGACGGAGAAACAGAAAGACACGGCAAAAGAGTAATATGTCTTGCTCAATACACCTATTTAAGAAGCATTATTTTCCAGCTAGGTTCTAAATTGCGCTGACTGGTTTTAACTTACCACCCAGATGGAATTTATGCTCAATACCATATGTGGCATTAAGAACAATAAGAAAAGACCTAAAGACGATCCTTCACACTCCTCAAACCATACTCGAATAAAGAAGTGGCTTCAAAAGGTTTGTACCAGAACAACTTATCCATCACCTGCAGTTATGAATTGTGATTTCACAATGCAGTTAACACTTTATTTTTATTTTTTGTTTTCTACACACTAACAGCTTAAGGTAGAAGATGTCCTCTTGCGAGGGCTAACCTAGAGTAGGCTTTTGGACCCTGATAAAAAAGGGCAATGGTGGTTGTCTGGGGATGCCATCCACAACAGGTAATATTGAAGATGTTGTGTTAGATCCTGAGGATCAACTAGGTGTAGATATGTGGGTATTTACTTGACATTTGAGATAAAACATGGGGTTATACAGATTAACCGAGAGGGAGAGAGGAGAGGACAGAGACAGATTCACCATGGGGATTAGGAAGTAGGGGATGATCTTGTCGGTGCGGATGGAGTTTGTCGTCGTTGTGCAGTGCCGTGGAGGTCCTCGGTGAAGCGCAATGACGACCTGTGGCGGCGGCGGTGTTTCCCATTGCTCACAGCTCCCCCTGATCGGCTGGGAGGAAGGTGGGGCGAGTGGGACTCACAGGATACTGTTCCTCGTGGCCCCCACCTCCCTTATATGGTGTCGGTGCGGAAAGTAGTCCCAACACTAACTAGTACGAGCGCTGAGATCTATCTCTCGATGGCCGGTGCTAAGCAACTACGTGACACTGGGTTTATCCTGGTTCCGGCCGGGGCCGTACGTTCAGCAGTGGTGTGCTCGGGGCACTGTATTGCGTTCCACCGTGGTGCTTGCAGAGGGGGGCTACAAGCGATGCGGGAGAGGAGGCCGAGCCTCCAGATCCCAGAGGTTTTTCGGATTGACGTGAGTGCCAATATCGTGGTGAAGGCGGAAAGTGTGCGAGTGAATGCTATCTGTCGTCCCTTGCGGCCAGGGGACTGCCCCTCCTTTTATAGGCCACGGAGGGGGCAGTTTACAGGTGTGCCGCATTGTTTTATCTACATGTGGAGGCATGGAATATAGTGTCGTGGAGTAGAGGGTCGTCCTGGCGAATCTTGCTTCTGGCGGGACGTCATGGCGTGCCCTGTATCCGTCCAGGAGCAGCTTCGAGGGTGGCGGTGTAGGGGTCGCTCGTTTGGTGGCCGCCCGCATGCTAATTCGAGGGTGCCGCTGACAGGAGGTCGTACGAGGCACAACAGCGAGTGTGGTGATGTCCCATCTCCGCGCACTTCCACAGCGTCGGGGGTGGCGATGCAGTGCCCGGGATGGTGTTGTGATGGCGGGAATGGCCGCACAGGTCCGACGGCGACGGAGGTGATCGGTCCCGCTGGCCTGACGTCACGGCGTAGTCCTGGGCAAGCGTGGAATAGGCGTTCGTCCCCCTTCGAGGGTTCTGCCGTCCTTATTCGAGGGTCCGGCGCGTCAGCCGTACGAGAGTGGGTGGCACAATGTCACGGGACTGACGCCGGCCATGCTGCACAACGCCGCACAGTGGAGGGGATGGCCTCACCGGGGGAGTTGGCGGAACATCGTCGGGGCATGATTCCCTGGTGTGTGAGGTGCGTGACATGGATCCGTCTTTGACCTGGGCGCCTGCAAATGTCAGTGCATTAAACGCCCCTGTCGGGGAGCAGGTACGAAGGCGGCGAGCCCACGAGGTCCTCGAGCGCGGTGGAACCTCGCTTAAGGGAGTGTCCGGCCCCCGAGCGAGGCGGAGCCTCACCCGAGGGGGGCGACCGGCCCCCGAGCGAGGCGGAACCTCACTCGAGGGGGCGTCCAACTCTCGAGTGAGACGGAAGTTTTGCCAGTGTAGTGTCGTACCCCTCGAGCGAAGCGGAGTTCTGCTCATTGGTGGCTGAGTCGACCGCCTGGTGGGCTGTTGGGGCCACTAGGGCCGTGGGCCCATGAGTTTATCTTACGCATGGTTTAGGTTCGTTTGCGTTTTGTTTTTTGCGAAAGTAAGTGGGTTTTCCCTAGTTGTTTAGGGGACCCTTATGGCCGTCACCGACAGTAGCCCCCGAGCATCTGCGGGTGTATCCGTTAGGATCCCACAGATACTGACGCTTGTTGATGGGACTTTCTTCCCTCCTGGTTGCTTGTGCCATTCCGTGGGGTCGCGCTAGCGGACCCACGGGTCTAGCCCCCGAAGCCTTGGAGGAGGGTGTGTACTCCTTCAAGGCTTTACCCGCAGTGTTGTCATCGTGTGAGGCGTTTGTTTCAGCCGGCCCCGGCGATGTTTCAGTCGGCCTCGGCGGGCCACACACATGTGTTTGACGTTCGCGTGCATTCGGTGCATATCCAGGAAGTGTAGCCTTGCGTCGAGCCCCCAAGCCTGGGCCCGTTCGAGGCGATCGGGGCGGGCTCTCCGACTTATTTGTACGCCCCCTCGCCGTCCCTCTGCAGGACGGAGGGTGAGGTGTCCGCAACTCCCATCGAGCGGGTTACGAATTGCGGGTTCCTCTTTGAGCTTCTATCGGGTGATTCAAGTGGACGCCCAGGCCCCGTTCGATAAGGGTTGGCTCGTGGTCTGGAGACTCGTCCATGAAAGCGCTTACGTGGGTGAGCTAGGTAGGGCTTGGTCCCGTTCGCTGGGGACCGAGGGCGCGAAAGGTCTCCCTCGATGGGATCCCTCGACTAGCTGCCCTCGTTGGCTCTTGAATACGACATGTGGGCGCCCTCGAGCTGATGAGCCCGAGGATAGGCTCGAATGTGCGCGCCCTCGTCGTCTGTGACTTCGTTGATCTGGGGTGCCTGTTCGAACCCTTCGAGGGTCAGGCTTCGAACCCCTGATCAGTTGGACCGTTGCAGGGGGACAGCTAGGTGTCCCCGTCTTTTTTACATCTGCAGAACTCACCGGCTCGTGGCCAAGCCGACCCTCGAGTTGCTGATCAGTAATTCTCTAGATTCGAGGGTACTCGTGGCGCCCACTCTTGCCAAGCGGGGCTTGGAACCACTGGATTGTATGCGCACCCTTCGAGGGTCAAGTTTTTTTCGAGCCTTAGGCTCGGGCCGTTCGAGGGTCTCGCTTACGTGGTAAGGAGCCAGTCAGTTTTAATGCCCACAGTCATGGCTGCAGTCGTGCGCTGCGGGCGTGCCTTTTCAAGCGGCGCAGCCGCGCGCGTACTGGGCGACGTGGGGGGGGGGGGGGGTGGACGTGACGGGCCGCCGCGGCCGTTCGGTTGCCGTGCCATAATGATCGCACGTGCACGTGCGCCCAGCCGTTTCGGCGATGTGAGGCCCACTTGTAAGTGGCGGACGTGATTACCTGCAGTTAATGCGCGCGGCGCGCGCGCGGTTCAGGGAGCACAGCTCCCCTGGATTTATAAATCCAAGGAGAGGGAGAGGGCGGCCTCTTACCTCAACACTTAGCGTCCGCTGCCCTCCACTCCTTGCTTTCGCTCCAAAGCGTCGCGCGCCCTTTCGTTTCGTCTAGTGCCCGCTTCGTCCCCGCGTGCCGCCGCCAACCGCCATGGCTCGCCGGCGGCCAATCACGGTGTTGGACCCACTGCTGTGGAACCGCTCGATGGTGACGAGGTTTGCCCTGAGCGAGCTCGTGAACGGCGGCCAGCTCGCACCGAACGTGGATGGGCAGCCCGCAGCGTGGATAGTTCCTTTGACGACGGATCGGGAGCCCAACCCGCTGTACGGCTACATCGTTAGCTTCATTCGTCATCACGAGTGCGGCTTCGTGGCGCTGGTGAGCCGCTTCATGCGCGGATTGTGCCACCACTACGGGGTGGAGCTGCACAACTTCGCGCCCAACGCGATTTCGCAGGCGGCCACCTTCGTCGGCGTCTGCGAGGGATTCCTGGGGATCCCGGTGAACTGGGATCTCTAGGTCCACCTCTTCCACGCGGAGCTGCACACGCTCGCCACGCACAAGCCACAGGTGCGCCGTGTGGTGCACGCCGGCGGCCTGTCAATTTCGTTGCGGGACTCACGCAGGGAGTTCTACATCCCCTGCACAATGACCTCCAACAACGCGGAGTGGGAGCGGGGGTGGTTCTACCTCCGCAACGACGGCGCCAGCCTCCCCCCTACACCGGCAAGGTGCTGATGGAGAAGGCCGACTCCTGGCATAACAGCGTGTCCCCCTCATTGCACCAGGCGCGGTTGGATTCGCTCCTGACCGCATTGAAGAACCTGGCGGACGCCGGGTTGTGGGCGGCTTCGGTCCTCGCGAACTTTCACCATCGGCGGATCGTCCCCATCATGGAGAGGGAGCTCCGCATTTACGAGATGGCGAGGCAGCCAACCCGACGTCGTCGGCGCGCTCGCGGTTCATCCATGAGTGCCTCCCTTAGGAATATGCGGCTACGAGGGCGAGGTGTGCCATTAGCCTTATGGCCGTCAGGCACGGCAACGACAACCTCTGGTCATTCGTTATGCTCCCCGACGCCCCGGCGGTGAGCAGGCCTCCCTTCCCCTTTTTGTTCCCTCGCAGAGTACCATCGCGATTTTGACAATCGTTTTAGCAGAGGGTGACCGTGGACGCCGCGCGGTCCGACCCGCCCACGCCCCGAGCCCGAGCGGCCGCGCGCGCGTGTTGACAGATAAAAGACGTATCCCTCTACGATCCGCAAGCGTACGGACCTACACCTTTTCACCACGGGATTCCCAAGGTTCTTGTCAATCCGCGGAGCAAGGGGATTACAAGCGTTTGATCTACCTTTACACTCTAGCTACTCAAACCCTAACTATGATTAAACTAGAAAAGAACTAAACTACACTAGAGAGAATGATTAAGCTATCAAGATAAAAGACACTCGCCCATGGGTCTACGATACTAGAGCATGCAATCGCTTTAAACAAGAAAACCAATCTAATCTATCGGGGGTTGTGACCACAGTTTCGCCCTTTCCCTCCTCTCGTACTGTCACTACGCGAAGGTATTCGTGACTAGACCTATGATGGACATGGCTATTGAATGGATCCAAGGAAGCATTGTAGCTCTACTCCCTTTACGGCATGGTAGCTAACCTTAAGCATTAAAGTATATTCAACACAAGATGACAGATAGGTAATCCAACAAAGTATGATTACATCTCAAGATCGATTACAACCCATGGACGAATAAGGAGATTACCCCATCAAGGTGCTAGACATAGCACCGTTGATCATGGTCACCCTTTCGACGGTGTCTTCCTTCTTCTCCACTTGTGGGTGCTTCCTTCGAGGTGGTTGATCTCCCTCCGGAGATCTTCCTCCTCTCTCTCTAGCTTGTGGATGGCCTCCTGGTGCGAATGGCTCTCTCCCCGTCGAATGGTGGCGCCTCCAGGGTTTTAGGGTTGAAGATCCTTCGGGTACAAGGAAAGGGGGGCCGAGCCGACCCCCGGAGTGAGCTGGGCCGGCCGGCCTGGGCCGACCGGCCCAGGCCCATTTCAGCCCGGTTCGGTTGCCCCTTCGCTCCCGTGGGTCCTCAGGTGATTATGCACTTTGCCCCTTCCACTTGCATGATTTTGACGATGGCATCCTCGCGTCCAAGATGGAGGTTCTCCGCGCATGAAGTCCGGTCTTTTACGCTTCAATCCCCGGGGGTGTTCCTTTGTAGCACTTCAGTCCTTGCCACCATTGGAAGTGATTTCATCAAGCTCATGAACACGAACAAGACTCCGTAAATGCTCATTTGAACTTGTTGCGAATCCGTCCTTTATGTCCATGTTTTCCTACATAAACACAACACTTCCAAATGCATGCACATAGATGAACTTGTTATATGATTAGTGTGCCTAGTGGCGGAATACACCGTCAACATCTCCCCCACACTTAGATCTTTCTCGTCCTCGAGCAAGTACTCGTAAAAGAACTTCGTCCAAAGTGTTGTAATCGTGTACCGCTAATCCTTCTTCACAAGTTAGTCAATCCTTTCATCTTTAATACATAAACATAAAGTAATGATCATCAAACATAAACATGAGCGTTTAGAATCTTTACCACGTCAAGATTTACCCCACAACTCAAACTTTTCACTCGAAGCCTTCAATCTCAGCCATGCTTACTTCTTTGCTTCCATCGGAGGGTTTTTATAATTTTTCAAACAAAATTCCTGCAACAAGTATTAGACAAAAACCTTTCTCCAAGCTCTCTCAAGTCACTCATATGAGGTGGCTATCCTAAACCAATTTTATAAAACTCTCACCTCCCATAAGTGTCTCATAAAACATGTAAAGTGGAGCTATATGTAGGGCTAGCACAATCAACACAAGTATTGTCAAACTAAGAACTTCCTCTAATGGTTGTTTACCTTTCAAAGCCAATGATCATGAGAATTAACCATATGTAGGGATATCAAGGATGAGAAGATTTAGAATGGTGGACATGTGCAAGGGCAAAAGAAAATTGTGACTACGAGGCACCGATGACGTCCTCGTTGTCGGATTGCACATGGTTTGAAAAAGAGTGAAAGTTTCGTCTCTCAACAACGTGACATCCTTCCTTGCACTTTTTATTTTTCTTTCACTTGATTCATCCCTCTCATATCCTTCTTGCCATTCCTCTTTTCTCTTTCTCTTCTTTTTCTTTCATTCTCATCTTTTTTCTTTTTCTTTATATTTTTTCTTTCTTTCTTTGTTTCCTTTCTTTTCAATACTCATACTTTTATCTTTATTTTTCCCTCTCTTGACAACTTTTCAAAGCTCTCAACTCTTCTCTTTCTTGCATGCATACTATCTGAAATTTTAAATAAATCATGCTAGAGATGAGACGAAACTTTTGAAAGTAGGTTGTGTTCAAGGAATGTGATGTACAAAAGAGATGTATAGGGTTGGGTATGGAATTCGGCGATGTACGGGACTTCCGATGTGAAAGTCACGTTACCGAATGCATGACGAGGCTAGCAACAAAAGATAAGCACAAGAACATGATCATTACACAAAATTAAAACTCCCAAGAGAGAAGGATCCTAGCCTAACTCATCGCGCTAATCACACTTATGGTGGAGCAAAAAAATAAATTGGCTTTGTATAGGATTTTTTTCTTACTCACAACTTGGAAAAAGAGGTTTTGTTAACCTTTATTACAAGGGTTTTTAGATAATTTTCAGAACTGAAATCCTCCAACTTTTAGCATTGAACATAGCACAACTAACATGTGAAGCTCAAGATCAAAGTGTGATATGGGTACTTTTAGTAGTAGCAATTCCACTAAGCACCACGGTAAACGTTTTTCGAACCACACACTTATGTTCATATATCAAGAATTCAAAGATAAATAAACAAGTGAATAAAGATAAGCATCACACAAGACACAAAGTATATAAAGACTCTTTTTATTTGATTTTCTTTGACTCAACACTCATTTAAGACACTTCAAACTTGCAAAAATTTAAAAACACACTCGAAAACTAAAGACTCTTTAAACTCTAAGACTCTCTCGAAGATCAAACCAAACTAAACTAAACTTGAAGCTCAAAAGCTAAGGCTAGCTAGCTAGCTCTCCCCCACGCTAAAAACACACGACGTCCTCGTCGTATCTTACAAAATTCCTAAGGGGAAAACTAGACCTAGTGGTACTTCCCGCAACTATTGTAGCACTTTCCTCTCATGTTCCCGACCATGCCAAAAAGTTTGCGCACGTTGCGGTTAAGGAACTTGTTGTCGTCTTCAACTACACGCTCCAAATCCTCCAAACGCTGCCTCATCACCTCCATGGCTTGGAGACATTCGTCGACCGACGCGTAGAGATCCGCGATGGAGTGACGGCAAGCCGCACAACACATCGGATGCAATCTGAACGGGTCGTCATTGCCATCGTCTCCGCCATCGTCGCCACCACTCTAAGCTCCTCGGGGACACAATGGTTGTTGTGTGGGTGCAAAATATTGCTTGAAGGGATTGATTCCCGAGCTCCAATTCGGCCAAATAAATAGTCCGAAGAGAAAAACCCTAGGAACATCATTTTCCTTATTCAAACTTCCCTTAAAATTTTCTGACCGAAGAAGGAAGTCGAAAAGGAGTAATTCAGGCAAAAACCGGGATCGACCGCTGCCGGGACCCACCTGGGCCGGTCGGACTGGGCCGGTCGGCCCACCCTGTCTCGGGACCCGGGTCGGTCCGGTTTTTCATGCACCGCCCTTTTTCGCCTCCTTAGCCCATGGGAAAATGTTGGCCAAGTAAATCTTCGCGAGAAACTCCAGAAAATTAAAAGAAAAATTATTTACAGAAATTCATGCCTTGTTTTTCGTCCTAGGCGGGACGTTCGGGCTCTTCTTCCATGGTGAAGACATCAACATGGTGAAGGGGCACAACATCAGGTTCGTAGTAAACCTTAAGTCGTTGACCATTCACCATAAATTGATCACCTTTTATATCCATAATGGTTACCGCTCCGTCGGAGAGCACCGAATGCACAACATAAGGTCCGTCCCACTTGCTTTGCAATTTCCCCTTTCCGAAGGTTTTAAACCTCGAATTGTAGAGGAGGACCTTATCTCCTTCTTTAAACTCTTTCTTTTTCAATCTTTTATCATACCACCTTTTGATTCTCTCTTTGTATATGCTTGCATTTTCATACGCCTTTAACATCATCTCCTCTAGATCGCTTATTTGGATTCTTGGTTTCACCACCGCGACATCGAGATCAAGGTTCATCTCTTTAATCGCCCAATAGGCTTTATGTTCCAACTCAACCGGAAGGTGGCAAGCTTTTCCATAGAAAAATTGATGAGGGGTCATACCTATCGGTGTCTTGAACGCCGTTCGATAAGCCCATAAAGCTCCGTCTAATTTCTTTGACCAATCCTTGTCTCCCTCCTCTATGGTTTTGTTGAGGATGCTTTTTAATTGCCTATTTGATGTTTCCGCTTGTCCATTGGTTTGTGGGTGATAGGCCGTAGAGACCCTATGTTCAATTCCCAACTTGGACAAGCACCTTTTGAAATTCTTCCCAGTGAAGTGAGTTCCTCCATCACTTATCAAGATTCTTGGTGTACCGAAACGAGGAAAAATCACGTTCTTGATCATAGTAATGGACTCCTCCGTGGAAGCTTTACGACATGGCATAGTCTCTACCCATTTGGATACATAATCAACCATGACTAGTATATATTCATATCCGCATGAGTTTTTGAAAGGCCCCATGAAGTCTATACCCCATACATCGAATAAATCGATTTGTAGATTGTAATTCAAGGGCATAGAATTTCTTTGAGAGATGTTTCCGGTTCTTTGGCATTCGGGGCATGATGCAACATATCTTTTAGTATCTTCATGCATCTCCGACCAATAGAATCCGCTCGACCATACTTTTGCTTGGGTTCGAAAATGGCTATAGTGTCCATCGTACTCCGCCGAGTGGCACTTTCTCAGAATTTCTACCCTCTCTTCTCTTGGCACACATCTTCTCATCACTCCATCATTGCCAAGTTTGAAGAGGTGTGACGCATCCCAAAAGTACTTTCTACTTTCGGAGATTATCTTCTTTTGGGAGTTTTTATCTAGATGATCGAGAGGCATCTTTCGAATCGCTCGAATGATATCAATCATCCAAGTGTCTTTATCGAGCACTCGATAGAGTTGGTCATCTCTCATCTTATCTTCTATGGTCTCTTTATCATCTTGTCCACGATTCATCCTAGACAAATGATTGGCCACAACGTTCTCCACCCCATTTTTGTCACGAATTTCAACATCAAATTCTTGGAGAAGAAGGATCCAACGAATCAAATGTGCTTTAGCTTCCTTCTTAGCCAAGAGATACTTGATGGCTGCGTGATCGGTGTAAACAATGACCTTCGAGTTCACGATGTAAGATCTGAATTTTTCGAAAGCGAACACCACCGCTAGCAACTCCTTTTCCGTAGTGGCATAATTTAATTGTTCCCCATTAAGAGTTTTGCTAGCGTAGTAAACGGCGTGAACTCGGCCTTCCTTTCTTTGACCCAAAACCGCGCCTACGGCGTAGTCACTTGCGTCACACATGATCTCGAAAGGTTGGCTCCAATCCGGAGGTTGAATAATGGGAGCACTCACCAACGCACTTTTCAAGGTCCGGAATGCCGCTAGGCACTTCTCATCAAAGTCGAAAGCCACATCCTTTTGAAGGAGATGCGTTAAAGGCTTAGTGATCTTTGAGAAGTCCTTAATAAATCTTCTACAAAATTCGGCATGGCCTAGAAAGCTCCTTAAGGACTTAACATCCGCCGGAGGTGGGAGTTGCTCAACCGTCTCTACCTTAGCCTTGTCCACTTCAATGCCTCTCTCGGATATAACATGTCCGAGCACTATGCCTTGCTTAACCATGAAGTGGCACTTTTCCTAATTTAACACCAAGTCTACCTCCGCACACCTCGTGAGGACCTTTGCCAAGTTTGCCAAGCAATCCATGAACTTCTTCCCATAAACGGAAAAATCATCCATGAACACCTCGACAATTTCTTCGATGAATTCCGAAAATACGGCCATCATGCAACATTGAAAAGAGGCCGGCACGTTGCATAGACCGAAGGGCATCCTTCTGTATGCAAACGTTCCGTAAGGGCATGTAAATGTTGTTTTGTGTTGATCGTCCGGGTGAATGGGGATTTGCATGAACCCCGAGTACCCATCGAGAAAGCAAAAATAAGCGTGGTTCGCTAATCTCTCGAGCATCTCGTCAATGAACGGTAGGGGGAAGTGATCTTTCTTCGTCGCTTTGTTAAGCTTACGATAATCGATACACATCCGCCACCCGGTCACGGTTCTTTGCAGTATCAATTCGTTCTTCTCATTCTTCACCACGGTTAAACCTCCTTTCTTTGGTACACAATGTACCGGGCTCACCCACTCGCTATGCGGAACCGGGTAGATGATTCCGGAATCAAGTAACTTGATGACCTCCTTCTTTACTACCTCTCGCATGGCATGAGTTAGCCTCCTTTGGTGGTCCACCACGGGCTTACATTGGTCTTCCATTGGTATACAATGAGTGCAAAAGGCTGGGCTAATACCTTTGAGATCATTAATCGAATATCCAATCACCTTCATATGTTTTTTAATAAAATCAGCAACTTCTCATTTTCTTCGGGACTCAACTCGTCGCTCACGATGACTGGATAAGCCTTGTCTGGGCCCAAAAATTCATATTTTAATCCTTTGGGCAAAGGTTTAAGGTCTACCTCGGGCACTTGTGGCTCCTCGGGTTTTATTTCTCCTATGTCCTCGAATTTTCCTTCCTCCAAGCTTCCATCATGTGGTTCTAAGTCTTTCGTTGCTTCTTCTAGTTCTTCATCTTGTTGATTACTAATTTGATTTTCCATCGCTCTTTGCAGTGGGTCTCTAAGGGTTTCAACAAAATAAAGACTATCTACTTCCTCTACTTCTTCTTCGGGAGGAAAGGGTGTAGGGTGTTTAGATACGCGAATAAAATTATATGTGTACTTTGTTCCATTAAGGTTCATTGTTACTTTGCCTTCTCCGGCATCCAACACGACATCAACCAACTTAAGAAAGGGCCTACCTAGGATTATGTGATCATGATTACTATGGTAAGCATCAATAATAAAGAAATCAGTTGGTATACATTTTCCAGAGATTTTTACTTTCATGTTGCAAGCAATACCTAGAGGTTTGATAGTTCTACCATCTCCCATAATTAATTTCGTTGATGTTGGAGCTAAGTCTAGGTTGTGGTCTTGAACTTTATGGTAAATTTTAGAAGATAGGACACTTACTTGGGCTCCGATGTCGCATAAAGCTTTGCATTGGATTCCGTTAATCTCGCAACTCAAGCGTGGTGCCATCTTCTCTTCTTCTTCGGATCCTATCGCGTAAACTTCGGCGAGGAAAGCGTATGGTGATGCTTCGGGCTTGATCCCCATGATTCTCTTCACCTCGGCTATGTGTTCCAGATCCACTTCATCATCTCCAAAGAGCTTTTGAAAGATCTCACTGGTAGCCGTGGGCACGAAATACCGAAAACCGATACCGAACCGGAGAATACCGAAAACCAAACCGAAAATTACCGAAACCGAAAAAATTGGTTCCTATTCGGTTCCTGGTTTCTAGGAACCGAAATACCGAGGTAAATTCGGTATTTTACCGAGGGAAACCAAAAGGAACCGAAGGAACCGAATTTGGTGATGAGGCCCACTGGCCCAGTATGTATAGCCCAACAACAGCTCACATAACATAAGAAACCCTAGCTCCAAAGCCAGCCACACCAGCAGGAGCCAGGCATCCGCCGCATCCCACTCCCACTCGCGCCGTCAATCCCGTCGCCCAGCTCTGTCTCCGCCGCTCCCCTCGCATCATTGCGGCGTCGGCCCTCACGGACGCTAAGCCGCTTCGGCGCCCGTCCTCCGCCTCGTCTCCGCGCCGCCGCGCCCACCCTCTCGCCTCGTCCCCGTCGCTCAACTCGCCGGCCCGTCGCCCCTCACACGGCGGCTTCGACCCACGGGGGACGGGCGTCTCGCGACCCCGTCCGGCCATCCGTCTCCTCGGACCTCGGGTCCTCGCCCGCGGCGCGCCGCGTGGCCGGTAGCCGCTCGCCCCTCCCTCCCTGCCTCGGGCCTCGGCTCGACTATGAGACTTCCTTCTCCCAGCAGCCATGCCGCGCCATGGCTCCGTCTCCCATGCCGCACCATGGCTTCTTCTCCAGTTCGGTAGTTTCGGTAAATACCGAAACCGAACCGAAAGAACTGATACTGATTTCCTTCGGTACCGAGGATTTTCAAGAACTGATCGGTACCTACTTTGTCAGGAACCGAATTTGTGCAAGTACCGAGGAACCGAACGCCCAGGCTGACTCACCGGTGGTTTCAAGGTTGTATGAATCTTCCGCTTTCTTCTCCGGTGGGAAATCCACTTCCAATGCTCTCGCCATCCCCTTTTGATTAGGGAACGGTCTTCTCTTGTCGAATACCTCTCCGTAATCGATAGGAACCCAATCCATTGGTTTGAACTCCCTTAGTGGCTTCGCGCTTGACATGCTTCTCTTGTTTATCTCATTTGATACGGTGAAGTCAACGCTCGGGGTAGTTCTTGACTTGATATGTTCTTCTTCAAGCTTTTTCGGGATTGGCTCCTCTTTTGTGACTTCCGGGGTTGCCTCTTTAGAAAATTCAGCACACTTCTTCTTCCTTGAATTATATTTCGGCTCTTCCGCAAGTCTTGTTTCCCAATCTCTTCGCATGGCAGCCGCTTTACTAATTTTTTGTAGAAGTTGGGCGGCTTCCGTGAGTGTTTTCTCCATGAGATCCCCACCTGCACACATTTGGACGTGTTGCATGCAACTAGGGGTTAGGGAAAAGAAAAATGTATGCAAGAGTACGTCACCGGAGAAGCCAAGTCTTGGTCCTTGTTCGATTAACTCATTAAACCTATCCCAAGCTAGGTCTATCCCTTCCTCTTCTCTTTGCGTGAAAGTGATCACTTGCCTCCTTAGATATTGAACCTTGCTAATTGGAAAGAACTTCTCGCAAAACTTCTTTGTCAACTTGTTCCAATTGCCTTCAACTTCAAAGGACGCAAACGAGTACCATGTCTTTGCATTACCGGCAAGTGAGTAGGGAAAGAGATTCCATTTGAACCATTCATCGGGAACTCCTTCTTGACGCACCGTGTTGCATAGCGTCGTGAAATGCCTTATTTGTCTATATGGGTTCTCCGTAACCATCCCTTCAAATGGGTTTGCCGCCACCATCTCGATGATCTTGGATTTAATTTCATACTTGGTCGCTTCGAGCTTCGAATCCGACTCTTGTACTATTATGTCTTCACATCGAGGGCTAGCGTAATCCCTTAGTGATTTCTCCGGTTCTTCCACGGGTTGATTAACGAATGCCATCTAGACAACAAGATAAAAACAAAAAACAAAAACAAAACAAGTGGTTTTCTAGATAATATGTGTAAGATATAGCAAACAAAATATAAACTAAATATAAAACTAAGTTAGATGCAAACCAAACGATGTAAACTAGCTTGCTCCCCGGTAACGGCGCCAGAAAAAGGGGCTTGTTGACAGTGTAAAACCCTGCTCAAGTTCACCGCAAGCCTACGAGTGACTTGGTGCCTTTTTCACCAAGGAGGGTCCTCCCTAGATTTGTCAATCCAAGGATCGGAAGCAAACCACTAAGGTTCTCTATCTAACCTACCAGTCTAACCCTATGTGAAGTATTGATTGCATAAAGGTAACATACAAACACGAAGGGATGTATGGATCACATCCACCTAGCCATAAAGGTAAGCAAACCAAAGGTAAACCTAGCCTATCATCTTCTCGTTGTCGTTCCGGCCAAGGTGTTAAACCAATCTAAACCTATACTATGATAAGGATTACACTCGATATGGAGTAACCCGATATGGAGTGGTCCGATGCACGTTCACTCGCCGCTTTCTCCCCTCTCGTACTGTCACTACGCGAGGATAATCATCACCGAGCGATAAACCTCGGTCTGTGCACTACTACGGTGTATCTGCAAGACAAGACTAATCACCATGATTCGATCTAGTCCTACTAAAGGCATATGGTAGCTACACATATGAATAAGTATAACTCGTAGTAGATCAAAGTATGACAAGATATAGTTACATCACCGAATGTTGAAGGTACAAACGACTTGACGAATTCAAGTCGCCGCTCCAGAACTCCACCATGGCTTCACCACGCAGGGCCAACCATGGTGGCTAGGGCATGGCCTAAGACATCTCCTAGGCAACTCGATGACTCGCGGCGGCCGTCGGCTTCCTCCCGGTGCTTCTCCTTCGTCTCGGCGGCTCTCTGATGAATGGATGGATGTGGCGGCTAGCGGAGGCAGAGACAATTTATAGACAAGCACCTAGGGCAAAAGGGGGACGCGAACCGAGCTCGGAACAGGCTGGGCCGGCCGGCCTAGGCCGACCGGCCCAGGCCCATTTTGGCCCGGTTCGGCCCCGTCTCGCTCCCCGATGCTTCTCGGTCAATTGTTGACTTGCTCCCTTATGCATGTGGGCCCTTGACGTCGTCTTCTCCATGGTTTGGACAAAGCTCCTTGTCGCGCAAGCTTCAACATCTTTTGTCCAAGTCCCTGGAGTTTCACGGCTTCATGCTTCAGTCCCTGGGCCCTTTGGAGTCATGTTCATGATGTGTCTTGACTTGTGCCGGGCTTCATGATCGTCTCTTGGAATGCTTGATGAACTTATCCCGAAAGTCTCCCTTTAAGTGCTAGTTTCCTACGTAAACAACAAACTCCAAAATCGACATGCGAGAGTGAACTTGATACCTCCGGGGGGTTAGTACCATTGGTTAGAATATCTAATACGTGCAAATGTTGACGATAAACTTATAGCTAGGTGTACCAAAATCGACCGTCAACAGAGGGGCTCCACACGAAGATGTCTGCGTTGGTGCGGAGAAAGTCGACGAGCACCACTTCCTATTTCGGGTCGAGGGTGGCACTGACCCTCAACGCCTTGCCCTCGGGAGCAACAGGGTCGAGGGGTACCTCCTTGGTCTGCTCGGCAGCCTCGAAGCTGCCGGCATGCTTGGTGGCGGAGTCGAGGTCCTCGTTGACCAACTTCTCCATGCTTGCCACGAGCGCTTCATCCAGCGCTAATGCCTCGGCGTGCTCCACGCACTCGACGTCACAGTCGAACGCGTGCTCGATCGATGAGCCCACGGTAATGACGCCCTTGGGCCCTGGCATCTTCATCTTGAGGTAGGTGTAATTCGGGATCGCCATGAACTTGGCGTAGCACGGTCACCCAAGGATGGCGTGGTACCCGCCCCTGAACCCCACCACCTCGAAGGTGAGAGTTTCCTTGTGGAAATTGTCCGGTAAGCTGAACCAGACTGGCAGATCGATCTACCCGAGGAGCTGGACGCGCTTGCCCGGCGCGACACCATGGAACGGCATCATGCTGGGTCGCAGCTGGTCCAACCCGATCCCCAGCAGGCGCAAAGTGTGCGCATAGAGGATGTTGAGGCTGCTACCTCCGTCCATCAGCACTTTGGAGAACCGCGCGTTGCCGATGACCGGGTCGACGACCAACGGGTACTGGCCCAGATTGGTGATGCGGTTCGGGTGATCCTCGCGGCTGAAGGTGATGGCATCCTCCGACCAGTCGAGAAAGGAGGGAGGAGCCTTTTCTGCGGCGAGGACCTCGTGCCGCTCCCACTTGCACTGGCTGTTGGACATGTCGATGGTCGGTCCCCCGAAGATGAGGAAGACATTCTCCACCGCCGGGAAGCCACCGGCGTCACCGTCCTTCTTGGCCTCGCCATCCTTCGCGACGGCGTGGCTGTAGTACTTCTTGAGCATGTCGCACCGCTCGAGGGTGTGGTTAACCGGCGTCTTGTGGTACGGGCAGGGCTTCTTGAGCATATCGTTGAATACGCCAGGGACTCGAGGAGCCGCTCGAGGGCCCTTTCGAGCCGGGTCGACTGCGAGGGATTCGTCCCCATCGTCGTCGCGCCCCTGCATGCGCGCCTCGCGGCGCGGCTTCTTGCCCTTCTTTCCCCGCTTATGCTTCTGCAGGGGCTCCTTGGACTTGCTGCCCTCCGCGGGCGTGTCGTCCACGCGCTTTCCCTTCTTGCCATCGAAGATAGCCCCCACCGCCTCCTCGCTGGAGGCAAAGCTGGTGGCGATGTCGAACAGCTCGTTGGAATCGATCGGCGGGCTACGCCCAAGCTCGTGCACGAGGTCCCAACAGGTTGTGCCCTCGAGGAAGGCGTGCACGATCTCGGACTGGGGGACGCTCGGGAGCTCCGTACAGCGCTTGGAGAAGCGTTGTATGAAGTCCCGAGCGACTCGCCGGGCTTCTGTGTGCATGCGCGTAGATCCCAGGAGTTCCCAGGGCACACGTACGTGCCCTGGAAGTTTCTCAGAAATGTGCGAATCAAGTCGTCCCAGTTGTGGATCTGACTGGACGGTAGGTGCTCGAGCCACGTCCGCGCCGAGTCTGCGAGGTGCAGCGGCAGGTTGCGGATGATGACCTCGTCGGTGGTGGCCCCGCCCAACTGTCACGCCAGGCGAAAGTCGTTGAGCCACACAAGAGGGTCCGTCTCCCCCGTGTACTTGTCGATCGAGGTGGGCTGGCGGAAGCGTTGGGGCAAGCTCACTGTGCGGATCTCCCGGCTGAACACGCGGGTCCCCGGGGGCTCCGGCGTCGGTGAGCAATCCTCGCGGCTGTCGTAGCGTCCGCTCCGCCGTGGGTGGTAGCCTACTACCGCCCGCGTCTCCGTGTTGCCCGCCCGGCGGGCGTTGATGACGTTGCGGGCGACGCCGTCCTGGGCTTGTCCGTGCGTGTCAAGGATTCGCTCCATGACCAGCGTTCGGCCTTGGTTGGGCAGCTGTCCTGCCGCGTCGTCCGCATGGGTAGACGCCCCCTGCCCTGGGCGTTGCCGTCATCCCGCACACTGCCTGGGTGGCGCATGCGGGACGCCGAGCTCTCGGCTTGCTGAACGGCCGCTTGCTCGATGAGCGCCTGTGCCTCGCAGTGCAGGTTTCGGGCTTCGGGCGAAGTGCGGGCATGGCCCGTAGCAATGTTGCCGCTGCAACGAGCTTCTGGCTCGCGCACGGCGGCGTGTTCGGGTCGTCAACATTGAAGTCGACGTTGATGCGCTCGCGGGCTTGCTTGCCCAGCTCACGCCGCACTCGCCGCGAGCGGAGGCTTCCCCAGCGATGGAGGCGCGCAGGAGTCGTACCGAACGGTACTCCTCCGCGATCTTCGCCTCGAGCTCACGCGCTTGGTCCAGCTGTGCGTTGATGTCGGCGCCACCCGTTGGCGAGGTGGGGGCACGCTCGGCCCCGGGTTCCGGGGCGCCGCTCGCTCCTGGGTCCCGGGGGGTTCTCCGTCACCCGCCCCTGCTGAGCTCGCGCTGTCGACCTCGTCACCGACGGCAACCACAAAGCACTCGCGTGCAGGGTCATGAGTACCGGCACTCGAGGTGTTGGAGTAACCGAACCAGTAGTCTGCAGTGTCGAGGAACCACTAGAACATCACCGGGTCCGGCACGCCGGAGAAGTCCCACTTCGCGTACCCATGCGAGGTGGCGGGTGGCAGCTCGCTAGCAGAGCCGTGGTAGGACTCGTTGTTGGCGGTGGCGATGAGGTTCCTAGCCGCCAGGAGGTGATGGCCTGGGAGGTCCTCGTACGCTGCCACGTCGGTGCCGGCGGATGAGGCGTACGCCATCGCAGCGTTGCACATGCCATGGGGAACCGCGTGCTCCCCCGCGGGTGCGGTCGTCGTCTCGTTAGCGCGTGCGTCGCGCTGTGAGGCGACGCGTGCAGCCCGACGTCGTTCCATCCACACCTGACGAGAGAGTTGGCCGGAGCGTCGTCGGTGTCGTGGTGCCGAGGGGCCCGCAGTGTCAACTTGGGCGAGCGCCGGGGCGTCAGTAGTAGGCGGGGCGGGAACTGGTCCTGGCCCGGTCGACCGCCACGGGTGGAGCTCGGCACGGTTGGTGATGAGCATGAGGTAGCCATTCCCCGTGGCCTAAAAGTTCAGGCTCCCGAATCGGATTTCGAATCCGGCTGGGAGGGGGTCCGAGCTGCCCATGGAGTACCTCTGGCCCCTGTACTTGGTGTGGATCACCATCGAGATGGATTGTGGAAGCTGATCTTCAGCGCGCAATTCCCCTACCTGGCGCGCCAACTGTCGGTGCGGAAAGTAGTCCCGACACTAACTAGTACGAGCGTTGAGATCTATCTCTCGATGGCCGGTGCTAAGCAACTACGTGACAATGGGTTTATCCTGGTTCCGGCCGGGGCCGTACGTCCAGCAGTGGTGTTCTCGGGGCACTGTATTGCGTTGCACCATGGTGCTTGCAGAGGGGGGCTACAAGCGAGGCGGGAGAGGAGGCCAAGCCTCCACGTCCCAGAGGTTTTTCGGATTGAGGTGAGTGCCAATATCGTGGTGAAGGCGAAAAGCGTGCGAGTGAATGCTATCTGTCGTCCCTTGCGGCCAGGGGACTGCCCCTTTTTTATAGGCTAAGGAGGGGGCAGTTTACAGGCATGCCGCACTGTTTTATCTACGTGTGGAGGCATGACATACAGTGCCGTGGAGTAGACGGCCGTCCTGGAGAATCTTGCTTCTAGCGGGACGTCATGGCGTGCCATGTATCCGTCCAGGAGCGGCTTCGAGGGTGGCGGTGTAGCGGTCGCTCGTTCGGTGGCCGCCCGCATGCTGATTCGAGAGTGCCGCTGACGGGAGGCCGTACGAGGCACAGTAGCGAGCGTGGCGATGTCCCGTCGTCGCGCGCTTCCACAGCGTCGAGGATGGCGATGCAGTGCCCGGGATGGTGTTGTGATGGCGGGGATGGCCGCACAGGTCCAACGGCGACGGAGGTGACTGGTCCCGCTGGCCTGACGTCACGGCGTAGTCCTGGGCAAGTGTGGAATAGGCGTTCGTCCCCCCTTCGAGGGTTCTGCCGTCCTCTTTCGAGGGCGCGGCGCGTCAGCCGTACGAGAGTGGGCGGCACAGTGTCACGGGACTGACGTCGGCCATGCCGCACAGCGCCGCACAGTGGCGGGGATGGCCTCACCGGGGGAGTTGGCGGAAAAGCGCCGGGGCGTGATTCTCAGGCGTGTCAGGGGCGTGGCGTGGATCCGTCTTTGACCTGGGCGCCTGCAAATGTTAGTGCATTAAATACCCCTGTCGGGGGAGCAGATATGGAGGCGGCGAGCCCATGAGGTCCTCGAGCGGGGCGGAACCTCGCTCAAGGGATTGTCCGACCCCCGAGTGAGGCGGAGCCTCACCCGAGGGGGGCGACCGGCCCCCGAGCAAGGCGGAACCTCATCCGAGGGGGCGACCGGCCCTCGAGCAAGACGGAAGTTTTGCCAGTGTAGTGCCGTGCCCCTCGAGCGAAGCGGAGTTCTGCTCGTGTGTGGCTGAGCCGACCGCCTGGTGGGCCGTTGGGGCCACCAGGGCCGTGGGCCCGTGAGTTTATCTTACGCGTGTTTTAGGTTCGTTTGCGTTTTGTTTTTTTCGAAAGTAAATGGGTTTTCCCTGTTTGTTTAGGGGACCCTTATGGCCGTCCCCGACATATGTGCTGCGTGACGGGGTCCTGCAACCCCAGTGGGTGGCTTCCCCCGATCAGGGAACTGAGTCAAGGGCCCAGTTGGCCCACCCTTTTGGGCCAACTGGTGGAGATCAACACTAACATGTTGTAGCTGTAATAAGCATGATGTTGTGGAGACGCAAAAGCTTGTTCAGCTTGACTCAGCGGATGAACACGGACATACGAAGAGCAATCTTTTGTATTATAATGAGTGCTGAAGACTATGTAGATGCTTTTGAGAAGCTCTTGAGGCTGGGCCTTTCTGGGAAGCAGGCATGAATTAATGCTTTTGAAGATGAGTTGCTCTGTATGTATATCACCATATTATTTATTTATGCCTTATTGTTTGTTGATTGATATATGCAGGATCGAGAAATTATAAGGGTCATTGTTGACTGTTGTTTGCGAGAAAAGATGTTCGATAAGTATTGCACTGTCCTTGTTTCCAAGCTATGCAGCTATGAGAAAAATCACAAGTTCAGCTTGCAGGTATACTTTCATATTTTTACCATGTTTGCTACCTATGTTAATGCCTCAGAAATTACTCTTAACAGTTTTTGTACATTTATCTTCCTTAATATATTTGAGACCATTCTTATAGATGAGACATTTATGCAGTAGGATGAATCAAGCATTCTATTATGACAGGCCAAGAACTTGGTGGACTAAATTTGGCATTTTTCAAATATTTCATTTTGGTACTGATGTGAATACCACATTAGCATTACAAAACCGGTAGCCTGTATGAAGTTATGAACAAATGCAGATTAGGATAGAACCCTCTAGGCATAAATGTTTAATTCTTGCAGCTTTCTTTCACAATAGGTAGTGACATAACTTTGTTTTTTCTGATTATGCGTTCTCCGGTTTATTCTGGTGTTATTGCAGTACTGCATATGGGATCATTTCAAGGAGCTAGACAATATGGAGCCAAACCGATCCACGAACCTTGCAAAACTAGTTGCAGAGATGCTGTCAAATTTCACCCTCTCCCTTGCAACTTTGAAGGTTGTCAACCTGGCAAACCCAGTGGAGATGACTCCGGAGAGAATCATCCATTTCCAAATGTTGTTTGAGACCTTACTACGGAAAGACGACGCACTGGTGTGGAATGTCTTCACCCGTATCGCTGGTCTTCCAGAGCTCGAGATACTTAGAGATGGCATTGTGCTGTTCATCAAACAGCATGTGGTTGCCGAGGACACCAGGAAGGAGGACTTGGATAGTAAATTCAAGATTGCAAAGAAGGCACTTACAATACTGCTGGAGTCCTGATGTAAGTTGCATGGGAAGCGGGGTTCAAAGTCGGTGCCTTCCAAGCCCATTGACATTTTTTGGCAACTTCGACACCCTTTTTGTATTGTTCGCTTTGTTCGTTCGGAGAAAGAAAGGCTAAAATCCTCCATGTACCCATACTAGGAATAGAGAGAATGCTCTCTTGTTTGGGCGACGAGATTCTTCTCTCTTTGTTGTATATATACGGGGTGTTTGGGGGATGCAGATGTGCAAATTTGCTGGAGTCAGTCTCAGCTTCTCTCCATCTGAATCCTGATCCCATCCCCAACCACTTGGTTTCCTAGGCACCTAGCATTGTCACGACAGCTACACCGCCTGAACCGAGTGCCCGATGAGCACTGTGCCACCATACCACAGCTACAGCAACCAAACAATCCGGGGCTTTAGACCATATCATCAAGTGGTGGTATGCAGTATGATTCCATTGTTAGTGAGGGTAAAAAGATAATTGTTGCAAATTTATTAGATGCCGCCGTGAGAAGCGGCGCCTCCATGGCCGCCCCTTGAAGGGGCACGACGGGAGTGGGTCCCCACGTGATGCAGTGACGTCCGGAGCTGTGCGTGGGCGGAGGGCGGTCAGCGGGAGTGAGCTGCGGCAGCCGGAGCTTCGCAGGCAGGCGACGCGAGTGGCAGCTGGGGGGCATGGATAACATCACGGGGAAGACGCCCGAGCAGGTGGGTTTCGAGGGCATTGCGGAGGCGGTCATCGGCGGGCGGCGCACCGAGGGCGCGAGCTTGAGCGCGGGGCGGTCCGTACAGGTCGTACGGAAGCTCGCAACGGCCTTTGTCCAAGGGCCGGAACGAGCGCGTCGCCACGGGCGTCTGGAGCGCGGGCGACGTCCTGGAGACGTTGGAGGAGGTGCCGACCTTCTCCCTGCAGAAGCTGGAGGCCATGTCTGTGGACGCGCTCGCAGTCCAGGCCGAGATGGCCGACGATGACGCGCCGTTTGAGGTTGGGGATGCCGTGGGGACGCGGACGTGTTCGACGCGCTGGTGCCCACGTACGAGTGTTCCGAGTCGGGCGGCTCGGAAGGGCGCGTCACACTGGGCGCTGAGTGGCGGCCATCCAGGTGCGCGACCCGTCGCGGCAGTACGAGGCGGTGGGCGCGCTAATGGTCGCGCGTCGTGCAGTCGGCGAGGCTGCTGGGCACAACCGGTCACGGCGCCGGGAGGTTCAAGGTGTGGAGCCTGCACGTAGGCAGGGTGCAGATGAGGTGCGCCTCGTGGGGAGCCGGCGGGTGCAGCACGAGCTGGGGCGCGGAGAGGTAGAAGCTAACGGCGATGCAGTGGATGGTCGCGCATGGGCCAGGCCGCGCCGGTAAGAGGGCGACGACGCCGACGGCGCAGGCGAGGGCGAAGGTGCAGTGCCCCGACATCGTGTGTAGCCTGTTGTCGTCGCGGGTGCTCGTCGGGTTGTGGCTCAAGACGGTGCGGAACCCGGACGTGAGGATTGGTGGCAGCAGTGCATGAGGCGACCGAACAGCCGTCTGCACTCTGCAGCGTGTGGCAGCTGCGGACGGGCGGTGCAAGCACCGGCGGTCGGAGCCCCGCTGGCTGGCTGTGTGAGCCTCCCATGGGAGCGCGGCAGCCGGGCAGGGCGGCCTTCCCGGCAAGGGAGTGGCGGCGCAGCATCCCTGGCAGGCGCGCGACAGCCCACCGACCATGGACACAGCTCGCTCCGCGGGCGTCGAGGGCGCCGCGGGCAGAGCTCACCTGCGGCGCGGGACCGTGACTGGAGGTGATGTTGGAGGGCCGTAGCCGTGGCCGGGATCGCGGCTGGAGGCGCGGCGCGTCGCGGGGCCGTCCCTGGTACCGCGGCTGGAGCTCAAAGAGGACCTCGCGGGGCGGCCCTGAGGTTGGGTCGTCGACCATGGATGGCTGCCCAACCGGAGGTCGCTCCACCACACATGGCGGATGCCGCGGCTAGGAGTCGTCTGGACCGCCGGGCATGGAGGCCGGAGGCCGTCGCGTCCGTTGGTCATCCCCGCGCTGCCGACAATATGGGCTATGGCCGCAGGTCGCTCGGTCGTCATCGTGGGTGCCGCAGCCGGAGCTTTCCTGACGTATATGAAGGGTGCCGCACCTAGCCTCGTCCGAGCCGCCGACCATGCAGACCGCCATGCTCACCCGCGGCGGCGCAAGGTCTCCCGCGGTCTCTCTGTGGGGGCACGACGGCAGGTAGTGTGAGGGAAATGAAAAAACAAAATAAATAAATTGTATATTTTCGTTTACGGTATCCATATAAAACTTTCAATAATACATGTATACCGCCTATATCACCTATGTATACCACCCTATACCACAGGTGCAAGTTGTGGTGGTATACAATTAATCTCAAACGTCAGATGATTTTTTCCATACTAGTCCTCTTCCATTTCCAACAGTGATACATGGTGGTAGCCCAACAATCCTACGCAGGCAGCCATCGGCTCCCAAGGCCACGCAATGACGCAGCGCAGGCCGCCGCCGCTCCGCTACTTCCAGCCAGGCGGCAAGCCGATCCCATGGCCGTAGCCGCCAAAGCAGGGAGGTTTCTCACCAGCGCCAGACACTGCCTGTGGGTGCACGGAGCGAACCCTGCTGGATCGATCGATCGATTCATTGCGCGTAATCAGCAACTGCAGACAGGCAGCAGTCGAGGCAATGAATGAGCCGTTCCTGACTGCCTGTTGCGCTCCAGATCGAGGTGCCTGTTGCGCCGAGAGAGGACGGGAGGTGTCATGTCGTCGGCTTCGACTGCACGTCGAGGGCGATGCGCGTCGCGGTCGGCGACGGGGATCGTGCGCCTGCGCCCTGACGCCGACGCCATCAGCCCATCCTCATCTCCTTGTTTAAGCTACCACTGCACACCCGTAAGAAAAACAGCCATGGGCCTGTTGATTAATCCTTGCACCAAGGACGCCGCGGGCGAGATCACTGTACCTCTCTTAACTTAAGACCTGTCCCTGTCACCACAAAACTTGAATCGCACGGACGTCCGGTCCCCAGCGCAGTTGGTTCTTGGTTGGTCTCTGCACTGTCAGGTCAACCATTTAACAATTGGCTTTAAGCATCCGTGAGCGTCACCTGTGCCGAAAGGGAAACCCAACCGATGAACCGAGTGTCGCCACCGATCTGCAGCGATCGCGAAAATGCAAACGTCGCCGGCCGGGTCTTAATTTCTTTCAGTTGCGACGTCGTCCCCGTTAGAAAATGACGGTAACTGTCCACTACTCCAGTGTCCACCTCGTCGAGATCTCCTCAAGTGCGCTCTCTCTGCATATCAGAATGCTCCGTTACTGCTTGGTGAAGCTTGCAACGAGGAATAGCTAGAGTAGACTTGGATGGCTGCTGTTGTTTTACTATGAAGTGAAACTGCTATGAAACTGAACATTCATCTCATCGGTAGGCCAGTGTGTGTGGGCTGTTTGCACGGTGCCAGTGAGGTCATCCATGGTGGCCTTGAGGATGTCATCAATAATGGCCTGCCATGGCCCATGGCTCGTGCTGCACCGACGTCCAAATACTGCCCAGTGCCCAGGGCACAGTCAATGCTTTCACTGCTCTGCTCGCCGCCGGCGCCGGCGCGACGCCATGGACTGGATGGCGCCGGCGGCCTGTCCGGTTGTCATGGCCCGTGCACAGACGTCCAAATGCTGCCAGTGCCACTAGCTTGCCACCAGCAGCTAGCACAGCTTTCACTGGCCAGGGCAGAGCGGCGCCGGCGTAACGACGCGCGACGCCGGGGACTGCCTGATGGGCCACGGATCGTAGATGGCGCGCGGCAGCGCATGCATGCAGCCATGCATATAAATGGCCTGGACCAGGAGCGAGCAGCGCGCCGTCGGCCAGGCACACGGCCACGGCCCACGCAGAGACGAGACCAGAGAGAGAGAGAGGGAGAGAGAAATGGTGGTGCGGTGCCGCCGCCAATAATTCCCTTCCCGGTCGAGCCGGTTAGCTGGCCCAATCGCCGGCATTATTATCGCCGTCCCTCCGGGCAGGCGTCTGCGTACGTCCATCGATCCATCAGATTATCAGACCGTCACCCAATCGCGATCGGCGCGTCGTGCTCGGCGACGACGTGTGATGACAGGGACGCGGGCCCTAGCAGCGCCACCCCAGCCACGCAAACGCCGGAGATCGAGGAGGGGTGGTGTGGTGTGGTAGGTCCGCCGTGGCCGCGCTCGCCTGCCCATCTTGCCGCCGGAACAGGCCAAAGCCAGGGGCGCGCCGCCATGCCGGCCGCCCCGGCCCGCGCTGTCATCGATCGCTGGGGCCGGGCGTCACCGATCGGGTTCTTCAACCGGCCGGCCAGGGCCCCCCCAGCTGCGAGCGCTGTGCGCCGCTGCGCTCTGAGCTCACCGCCCCGTGGGCTCCTCGGTCGGCTGCCCCAGCCCGCCACTACTCCCATCCCATGCCAAGTGGTTGTGTCCGGTTGTTCGCCGGACCTCCCACCCATGGCGCGGCGCGACACCACCGGTCGAGAACTCGAGATCGGGCCGGGGCAGCCGTTCTGCTCCCCGCCGCTACAAGTTCAAGTTCGTCGTGTACCCGTCCACCGTCAAGTACGTGCATGCAATCGCAAACCCGGCATGCACGTACGGTTGGATGCGTGCAAGCCGGCCGTGCCAAAACCATAACCAACAACATCCACACGTTCGAGCTCGATCGGCGCTGTACAAACTATCCACACGTAGAACCCGACCCGCGGCCCCCTGTGGCCGCGACCCGGAACCCGGCCTGCACGTCTATAAATTGTGCAGTTCCAACACAACCCCCACACGACCCGACACGTACGCACGCAGAGAGAGGTCCCAGGCTCCCAGCTCTAGCTAGCTGTACAGTGCAGGCGCATCGAGCCACACCGTACCAGCGATGGCCGTCGTCGTCGGCAGCGGCTCACCGGCGACCGCACCTCCGGCCGCTAACGCTGCTAGCAGGGCGTGGGAGTGGGAGGGGAAGGTGGCGTCGGCTGTGCCCGCGGCGACGGCGGACGAGGCGTGGGCGCTGCTGTCGGACTTCCTGGCGTTCCACCGGTGGCACCCGCGCGTGGCGGCGTGCCGGCTGGCGTCGGGCACCCCGCGCGCCCCCGGCTGCGTGCGCTACTGCGAGGGCACCCCCACCCCCACCGCCGACGACGGCGGCGCGACCCCTCCGCCGCCGCCGGACTGGGCGCACGAGACGCTGCTCGAGTACGACGCCGACCGCCGCTTCTTCCGCTACGAGATGAACGACAACAACATGGGCTTCGGCCTCTTCTTCGCCACGTTCCGCGTCGTCCCGGCCGCTGGGGCGGCGGGGTGCGAGCTGCGGTGGGAGTTCGAGTGCGAGCCCGTGCGCGGCACGCCCAGGGAGGCCCTCGTGGCGCGCCTCCAGGCCGGGCTCGACGGCATGGCCGCCCGCGTCCGCGACCACGTCCTGGCCGCGCGCGCCGCCGCCGCCGCCGCCGCCACTGAGGCCGCCGGTCCCGGCGGCGGCGAGCTCATCAAGCTCGACAACTCCATCGCCGTCTGATACATCGCCGTCGCTGCCCGTACGCGCGTCACGTTCGCCTGCTGGTGCTCACGCTTACGCTGTCAGCGTCGTTGTTTAAGCTCTTGTCCCCGTCTCCATCGTCCTGCATACCACCGCTGATCACCACTGCCTACTTCTCGTTCCAGTGCTCCACTACGTTCTCACCTCACCGTATATATGTACGTGTACGTACGTGTACTGTAAGATGGGAATAAATGTAACAGCCGGTTTTTAATTATTATACTGTGTGTTGTGCTTCTTTCTCGTACCGTGCCAGACATGGAAGTCGATGCCATGGCCATTTTTTGAGTTTTTTTTTCTCACATACGGAGTAGTACGTAGGAGGAAACGAACGGGGCAATCGATCCTTACACTAGTGCGTGCCTCCATGCATGTGCGAGGCATGTGGTGTGCTGCCCCTGTTGCCGTGTTGCCTGCTGAGTACCTGTCACTGCACTACTGACGATCCGTTGATTGATCCTTCGCTGACAACGGGCAGATTTTTTTAGGGATCTTTTATGCATCGATTTTTTTTTCTCGGAATTGAATCGACCGTGCTTCTAGTAGCTACCTGTTCTGAACTGTAAAAAAGCATGTGGTCGATGAACTGATGATGGATTCCAGCTTGTTCGGTTGGCTGATGGGTGGTGCTGGTTTGTTCTGAGAGAAAATCTTGGTTCTTTGGTGGTGGTTTGTTCGAGAGAAAAAAAATCTTGTTGGTGGTGGTGATAAGCCAAGCGAAGAGGGCGGTGATTAGGATGAACCGATCCGTCGTTGCGCAAGTGAAAATTCTAGCTAGTGGTCGATTGTTAGCCTAGTACTGCGAAATGAGATGATGACGGTGATGCCTCTGCTCGTGCTGTTGACAATTTGGCATTTCCTTGCGATCTTTCTTTTTTTATCCTCTTGTGTTGGTAGCCCTCAACGTGCGACGACGGAGATTGGAAAGCAGGGGGTTGGTTCAGTTAGCATCCCACACTTGGATCGTGTTTACCGCTGCCAAGATCACTAGCTCAGCAGGCGGCAGGTCGACGCCCCCTGTTTTATTGGTACCTTTTCCATATGGACATCTTTTCTTCCTCAAGACCTCAAGATAGGCACGCGCACGCACGCATTGCAAATTCAAACTTTAACCAACACACAAACGCTCTTCGAATTTACAAATTGTACCAAAGAGGTTCGAATGCTATTGCTTGGAAAACATACGGTGGTGAGCGGGGGAGGAGGCTCTAGAGTCCAATTCCTGTGTGCCCCCCGCGGTCCGATCCCGTGGCCGTGGGTGTCAGAACTTGGGATCGACTGACGCGACGGCAAGGACGACGACAAGCCGGGGCTAGCACTTCATGTCCGATCCAGGTCCAGCAAAGAGTGTCCCGTCCTCACGCATGCAGAGCAGAGCCACACACATGCTTCGCGTACTGCTGCTGCTGCTGCGCTGCTGCAGCCGTCCATGCTCGGCTCGGACTCCCCCGAGCCAAGCTTTGGCGTGGCTCGTGCCGTGCGTGCCCACACCGCGCGCTCGCCGGGGTAGCCGCCGCCGCCGCCGTCGCGTCGCGACTTGCACTGCTTGCGGCGTCGTGCGCGCCGGCCTCCGCGGTGGTGCGCGTCGCAGTCACGCATTGCCGCCGGCCACCGCACTGATCACCTACCCGATCCACGCGCGGATCGCCGGGCGGCGGCCACCATGCATGGGCGGCGGCGGCGTTGAGTGTGCCTGTCAGTCAGATTACGTTCGTTCTTGGGCCTCAAAACGACAAAACGACTTCTTTGTGTGGGCTGGGCTGAATCTCTCCCACGGTTGGGCTGCTACAGTCTGGTCCTCTAAATTGAACAATCTCGTGACAACTCCTCTTTCTATTTTTAGATAGTAAGTACCCCTCCGATTCGCGTGTTAGAAGTCGTTTTGGACAAGTTTTGAGTCAAACATTGAGAATATAAACCATGAATAACTTTTAAATCATTGAGTTTGAAAATGTGAAAATCATATAAATAAATTTGTCTTGAAAATTACTTTCATAATAATATACATATATAACTTTCCAACAAAGATTTTTATAGAAAATAGAAGTCAAAGTTGTACTTTGGTGACCGTGTCGCTGTCCTAAACGACTTCTAATATGGAACCGGAGGAAGTAGGCTGATTCGTTTCCCGCCACCCAAAAAAAAGATAATAGGCTGATTCAACATTTCTCGAGAAAGAGTTGTCCTAACTTTTTGATAAAAAAAGTTGACCTATATTTACTGTCGACAACCCGCCCAAGAAACGTGTTTTTTATACTCGTCATATATTAATATACTAGGTGTACCCCACGCGTTGCTACGAGATAGTTTGCATACATTTATATGATTATTTGATACATTTGTGAAGTTTTGAGCATTTTTTACATGAGGGTGAATTTTTGGATTAATCATAAAGATTAAAGACTACTAAAATGAAATCATGCATGGGATGAAGACAGACGATGATGGAAAGGCTCCGTGATAGAATTGAGGCTTACATGAACTTGCTTGCGTGCTTCTGCCTCCAGTTTAGCTCTGAGCTGTGATTCATAGCTGCCAATCTGCCGTTGTGGCTGTCTCCAACCACAGTCAAGCACCCACGAGGGCCTGCCATTCGGTGATGATTATGTGCCGCGACCGCTGTCAAGCTGTCGTTTGTTGATTCAATCGCAACGCGTTGGAAAAAATGCAACAGACTGGAAAAGGAAATGACCCATCGCGAGCGCTGCTGCAACTACGTTTGAGGCAAAATCTTATATGACGCGCGCGCACCGCGACCGATAGCGGCGAACGAAAAAAAACAGGGGAAAAACAGGGGATGGAGAAGGAGAGCGGTAGGCTGCGGCCACGAATTGGAGAGGAGCGCACCGGGCGGGTTGTGGGCGGCGGCCGCCAGCGGTGGTGGCCGGCGGAGCTTATGTTTTTGGGTTGGGGTTGGGGTTAGGGTTAGGGTTAGGGTTAGGGATCTAGAGGAGATGCCCGGGGGCGGCGGTGGCCCGGCGGTGGCTGCGGGTTGTGGGCGGCGGCGCGCGCGCCGGCCGGGTGGTGGAGGACATCCGGTGGGCGGTGTCGGCGGCGGGGGCAAACGGCGGTAGTGGTTAGGAAGGGCGGGGCGCGCGGTGGGGGGTGGGAGGTGGGCGGGGCGGGGGCGACGGCGTGGGCGCGCGCCGGCCGCGGGGGCGGTGGAGGAGGCCGGTGGGGGCGGCGGCGGTGCGGTGAAGATCTGAAGAAGAAAGAAGAAGTCGTGGAGGAAGAAGAAGACAAGTGGGCCACCTGCTGTTCGCTCGGGGTAACGGTCGCCCGCTAAGGGCTCCGCGTTTGAGGGAGCCCGTTGTGCGGCTGTGAGGAATAGAGTTGCGGTGTTGAATAGTAATAAAGAAGAGGGAAGCTACCCTTTGGACTGACCAACGGTGGAGTTCAGTGGAGGCTCGTGAGACGGTTCAGCTGTTGTGTTGATGAGAGTAAAGCTAGGTGTGGTGGGCTTTGTGTTAGCAAACTGAGTTAGCTAGTTGACCTATTCTTCAAAGTAGATAGAGTTAGTTAGTCAATTCTGTTGGCACAACTGCTTATACAACACGTTGGCCCGTTATTGTCAGACGGCCAACAGTGCTACGACACTTGTATAAATTGACACGAGATGTTCAATGGAAACTTGTCGATTGATTCTCCTCGGTTTACACTTTGCAATGAAAGCTAGGCGTTGTGGGCTAACGAAAGGTAGATATTCCCAATAAAGATTTAGGCCCCGTCTGGAACAGAGGATTTTCAAAGGAATTTCACAGGAACGAGTTTCCTATGTTTTGGTGACGTCACACGCCGTCTGGAACAAAGGAATGAAGTCTACCGTTCCTCCGGAAAGGGTGGCATTCCTTCACAAAAGGAAGGAATAAAAAAGATCCACTCCAACTCAAAAATTTTACATGAAACCCAGACGAATGCATCTACACGCGATAAAGAATAGAGTTGAGCTCGAGGCACAGGAAGTCGTAAAACGCCATGGACCCAACTTGGTCAAGGATGCAGCTGTAGGGGTGAAGAATGCACTGTTGCGGAGGAGAAGATGAAGCCGGACCATCGAACCCGCGCCTCGAGTCACCTTCAAGCCAAGGATGCAGCTGTAGTAGAGAAGAAGCTACAGAAAATCTGACGGAGAAGATGAACAGGAGCGAGAGGAGAATCACAACTCACCCTGGGCAAAAAAACCGAAAATCAAACCGAAAAATACCGAGAACCGAACAGAAAAATACCGAACCCAAGAAATTCGGTTCCTGTTCGGTTCCTGGATTCTGAGTGCCGAATTTATCGAGTATTTACCGAAGTACCGAATTTGGCCCATTAACATAGCCCAACAGCAGCCCACCAAAGAAACCCTACCTCTGTAGCCCTTCCCACTTCCCCAGCCCCCTCCTCACGGTCAACTTGAAAGGACCTTGATGTCGCCTAGAGGGGGGGTGAATAGGCGAGACGACCAATTTAAACTCTTTCTCCCCAAACACTTGAGTTGATAGTGCTCCACCGGTCAGACCGGTGGTGGTGGCCGGTCGGAGGCCGGTCGAGCAATGAACTTCACGGGTGACACGGTCGGCCGGTGCGCCTCACCGGTCGGACCGGTGTAGTACGGAGAGAACCCGCAAAAACAACTTCAAGCACCTCTTGGCTTCTAGCACGAACCAAACTCAGGGTGTGGCCTTTGTAGATGATCACAAGCAGAGTAATGAGCCCTGCACACACAAGTAACACACCCAAGTAGATCGAAGCGGAAGCAAAGGTAATATGCTAGAATAAACAACTTAGAGAGTCGAACCACACGAAGAAGCAAGGATTTGTTTTCCGAAGTTCACCACCCACTGAGGAATGGCTACGTCTCCGTTGAGGAGCTTGTAAGGGACAATTCCCACAACAAGTCGGGTCTCTTTCAACCACTTTCCTCCTTTCCACTAAGGTGATCTTTTTCACGAAGAGGCAAGATCGCAGCCCTTACAAACTTCCCGCTGCTCACCACAACCTTGGGAGCTAGCCGGCGACACCTAGCCGTCTAAGAGGCAAACCTCCAAGAGTAACAAATGCTTCAAAGTTTGTAGACACGAAACCAAAGTGCTCAAGCTATGGAAAAGGCTCTTGTTAGCTCACAAGGTCACTCTTAAGCTCACTTTCTCAACCCAACACAAAGATGATGGCTTGAAACCACAAATCTCACAAACAGATGGTTGGGGAGAGCCACTAAGGCTAAGAGCTAGTTAGAAATGGCTTGGGACCTCAGCAAACTCACTAGAAACAGCAACCCTCACTTGAAGAAGGCTTGGGGTATTTATACCACTCAAAGGAGAAAACTAGCCGTTAGTCCCCGGGCGGCACCGGTCAGACCGGTGCCCCACACCGGTCAGACCGGTGTTCGAAAAACTAGTCGTTGGGCTAGCGGCACCGGTCAGACCGGTGCCTCTGACCGGTCAGACCGGTCAGGCCCGAGACACCCCCAAAACCTCTTTTCAAAGAAACTAGCACTCCACTTCCAAGATCAAGTGACCCAGGTTAGGTTAGGAGGGATTGTTAGCACACTCTAAGGCTAGATCTCACTTAGGTCAACTAAAGAGCACTTTGACTTGGTCAACTCGCTAAGATGCATCCCTCTTGATAGTACGGCATACCTATACTCAAGAAAAGAATAAAAGAGCTTTATTGACCTCTTGAGCCTGAACAACTTCAATTCTTGCCGTACTTGAACAATATCCACTTGAGGGCTTTCATCATAGCCTTTGACTTGAGCACGTCCATACTTGAGCTAGTGACTTAGGATCTTTCCATAAAGCATAGAAATGCATACTTGGATCCATGGTCACTCCATATTGCCAATCTTAATAAGTTGATGACACGCAAAGCTTTCCTCGGTTAAGGTTTGAATATGATACTTGAAGACCCCACGGATTCTAGACCTTCACCTTAGCAAAACACGAATGGCGGCTTAGCTACGGCCCCAAAGATTGCTTAGTCCCTCACCCTAGACATCTCGGTTGATCTCTTCATCACTTATCCAATCCACTTTGAGTTCCACTTTGCTTCATACACAATTAACCTTTCATTTGAAAAAAACCTTGCTTCAAATGCTTGATCTTGATTGACAACGGATATGCAAGCTTCCAATTTTAGAACCATAGTGTGTACACTCATCATCTTGTTCTCTTTCAATAACCTTATGAAGACTTGCACCATATACTTGTCTTTGAAAATGTGAGCCGAAATATTCATCCATAATTAATTACATCAAAGGTTGCTCATGAATGTATAAAGAAAACCTGCTCACAATCTTAGATAAAAACATTAGTCCTTTAATCGCCTTGTCATTCAATTCACCAAAATCCACTTAGGGGCCTATATGCACTTTCACAACTCCCCCTCTCGTCGCCCACCCGCGCCGCAACCCGTCGCGGCGTCGTCCTTCGCGAAGGAGAGCGCCCGACTCCTGACCCCGAGGGGCGCCCACCGCCGCCGCGCACCGGGCCGCCGGCCACCGGCCCCCTCACCCTTTCCTTCCGGCCGCGCCTCGGCGCCGCGGCCCCGCGCGGTGGATCACGCCGCCGCCTGCAGCCCTGCAACAGCAGGTGAAGGACCTCCAGGCGCTCTCTCTCCTGGGCCACCGCGAGCTCCTCGTCCTCGGCCCTGGATCTGGAGAGAGGAAACCATGGATCGGAGGGCTCGAGGACACCGCACAAGCTGGCCATGGGCGCGAGCATGAGCTCGGCCGGGGCTAGGAAGAACTCCACCGCTCGTGCTCGGTATTTTTCGGTAAATACCGAAACCGAAAGAGCTCGGTACTGATGTTTGGAAGGAACCGATCGGTACCTATTTTGTAGGAACCGAATTTGGGTGGGAACCGAAGACTGTACCGATCGGTTCGGTAAATACCTAACGCCTAGCCTGAATCACAGCAGACAGCCGCAATACGCAAGAGATAAAGAGAGAGAATGAGTGGTCTGGATGAGAAAGGATAAGATCGAGAGTATGCTTTCCAGGTAGGGCCCACGTTCATTATAGCCCACGGTCAACAAGCTAGTTTGGTTTATTTTGATTCTAATAATTTATTCTAATAAATATAATTATTTTAATTTGATTATAATGGTTTATTCAAAGTTTAAATATTTGGAACCTTTCAGCTGTATTCCTCCATTCCAAACACCACTTCTCGTATTTTTCCTGTGTTTTTCATTCCTCTGTTTTCTCACTTCATTCATCCTTCATTCCCATGTTTCCTGTCATTCCTTTGGTTTCAATTACTCCGTTCCAGACAGGGCCTTAATGCTTTGCTAAGTGCGCATGGAGATTGTTGAGGAAGAAGAGATATGGTGACGTGGATGATGACGTGACACTTTAGAAGTTGAGAGAATGTGACCGATTATATAATTTTGTATAATTAAAGTAGCATTACAAACTCACCTTCAACCAAAAGGGCACGTGTGCACCTGCCTAAACCACGTATACCAAAACATGTGGGGCAAGGGCGAATCTAGGATTTAAAGTAAGAGGCTTATTTTTTTTCTTCTTCCTCTCTTTCCCTTCCTCCTCCTATTCCTCCATGTTTCTTTGGGGGTGGGGGAGGGTTGGCTCGAGGGGGCTTCCATGGGCTTGCTTCACGCTATGTTAGTCCTAGTGGCTGCGCGCTATCTGTGGAGTCACTTTAAGATCTTTCTTTGATCAATTTGCTGTGGCAGTGTCAAATAGTGTTGTGTACCACTATTACTATTGAGTGCGCTTGCTGAGTTTTCCTAACGAGAACATATTTGGCGGAAACCATAGCCTTTGTGAAAATCCGTGCAAACCACGCCAAACAAAGCATCTAAGTTAAAAAAATCGCACATGTAAATGATATGATGATAAACAACTTTGTCAAATATCTTGTCCAAACTCTAATTCGTTTTTGAGATAAAACAACAAATTTCAAGCCATAAATCCAGAATATCTTGTCCATTTAATTGGTTAGAAATTTGTTATATTATATCTCACAAATAAAGTTAAATATGGACAAGATATTTTACAATGTTGTGTGTCATCATATAATCTCCATGTGAGTTTTTTTAATTTAGATAAATTTTTTACTATGGTTTGCTCAAATTTTCACGAAGGATAGGTTCTGTAAGATATGTTTTTTTAATAGAAAAAAAATCAAGACTTCTTTGTTTTAGCACACCACCACCTTTATTAACTACACCTGGGGTACAAAGATCAAGACTTCTTAGAGAGGAAAAAAAGTTGACGACAGACTCTGAGATTTAACATATTGACGAAGGATGCGACGGTGGCGCGGCCGGGGAGGGCCTCCACGTCAGCCCGCGACGCACGTTGGAATGTTGTGCCTCGATGTCGTCGCTGCCAAGGTTCCCCAAACCTTAGGAAGTCCGGTTCCCACGAATAAAAAAAACCAGCCGGTTTACCGGTGAAACTAGTCGGTTCACCGCTCTTGCGAATTCGTAGGCACGGTTTGGTGATGAGAACGGGACCGGTTCATGTACCGGACCGGACCGGACCAGTTCCACCGGGGACCGGCCGAACCGGCCCGATTCCTACGAGCTTTGCTAAACCCGGTCGCCGCCCGTAGCGGTCGCTGGTCAGATGGGCCCGCCTTCGGTTGCGCCCCTGCCCCGGCCCGTCCGAGGCCTCGCGGTTGCATCACCGACTGTCGGGCCCGCCGTCGGGCCGCGCGCCGCCCTAGGTCGCTCACTCACTCGCCCGCGGTTGCGCGCAGATGTGCGTCGTGCGCCGTCATTTCGTCTCGGCCGTCCCCTACTGGGACGGGCTCTCGCGCTCGCGCCTGTCCCCCCGTTCCTCGGTTCCTGCCATTTCTCCCCCCATCTTTCTCATCCAACTGCTTCTCGGAGCTGGCTGGATTGCTGGATTGACTGCTATGCGGAGCTTCGTGTCGTGTGTGCCTTTCCCCTCACCTTCACTCCGTACCTTGCAGCTTTATTGAAGCTGATGAATGCTGCTTCTGTCTTCTTCTTTTTTTTCGGCGCAGGTCGATATGAATGGTGGTGGTTAGGGTTCCTCTTCCAGCTGGTTTCGTCGGCGGCTCCCCTGTTCTCTTCTGTGCTATATCAGCGCCCGTGCCGTCATCTTCCTGCTGCTCATCGCCCCGCTGATTCGGGTGTCTGGTTGAGGTTCGGTTTTCTGGATCTGTTATTTCACTGGCTAAATGCACGGTGGTTGCTAGCCTTAATGGTTGTTTCTCCTCTTTTTTCTTTTGCCATTTTTTTTGGTTTTTCTTATAGCTGTTCTTCCGCTCCGTGCAATGTTCGCTGTGCGCGCGTCGTATTTTCTCCCTGCTGTGTGCGGTGTGCCGCCGCCTTGATGGTTGTGTTACCATCAGCTGCCTGACCGAGATCTCTGAGGACGGTTCGATTGTGCACGGGATCGAAGTACTCACAGCCAGTCCCACGAAAATGTTCTGGGATTGCCCTGGTGCTGGGTGCTTGGATGCATTTGAGTGCGCTGCTCTGCAGACGGTGGTTTTCCTTCAAAATGTTTTTACGGGTTTGCTGTTGTCGACTACAGCTACTACGGAATGCCTGCCTACACAGTGTTAGCGGGCACAGCTGCAGAAGCATGTGCAGCAGCAATTGGTTGTTGCCGGGATGCATGGAGATGTGCTGAGCTATCGGAGGAAGCCAGATCCTCTCTTTTTAGTAGGATTCAGGTCAGCGAGGGTCGTATCAACAGTCTTGCTATGTTTGTTTAGATCAATTTTCAGACTTGCTCTTCAGAGTAGGGTTCTTGGACCCCTCCCGGTTGGTGGTATGTGCGCGTTTGTTTAGATCAATTTTCAGACTTGCTCTTCAGAGAGCTGGGTTGCTATAGGTAGTAGTTGATGCCAATTTATTTACGTGTGTGGTGCATTTTTTTTTTCTGATATACGGTTGTCACGGTTCTGATGTCTTTGTGGTGTCTTTGATTTCGCTTCCCTGTGCAGTTGCTTCAAATCGAGTCATTGTTCGATATACGGTTGTCACGGTTCGAAGTCTTTGTGGTGTCTTTGATGCGATCATGTGCTACAATTCGTGTGTCGTTCCGCTTCCCGTGCGGTTGCTTCAAATTGAGTTATTGTTCGATATACGGTTGTCACGGTTCTGATGTCTTTGTGGTGTCTTTGATGCGATCATGTGCTACAATTCCGTGTGTCGTTCCGCTTCCCTGTGCGGTTGCTTCAAATTGAGTCATTGTTCGATATACGGTTGTCACGGTTACGATGTCTTTGTGGTGTCTTTGATGCGATCATGTGCTACAATTCCGTGTGTCGTTCCGCTTCCCTGTGCGGTTGCTTCAAATTGAGTTATTGTTCGATATACGGTTGTCACGGTTCGATGTCTTTGTGGTGTCTTTGATGCGATCATGTGCTACAATTCCGTGTGTCGTTCCGCTTCCCCTGTGCGAGTTGCTTCAAATTGAGTCATTGTTCGATATACGGTTGTCACAGTTCTGATGTCTTTGTGATGTCTTTGATGCGATCATGTGCTACAATTCTGTGTGTCGTTCCGCTTCCGTGCGGTTGCTTCAAATTGAGTTATTGTTCGATATACGGTTGTCACAGTTCTGATGTCTTTGTGATGTCTTTGATGCGATCATGTGCTACAATTCTGTGTGTCGTTTCGCTTCCCTGTGCAGTTGCTTCAAATTGAGTCATTGTTCGATATACGGTTGTCACAGTTCTGATGTCTTTGTGATGTCTTTGATGCGATCATGTGCTACAATTCTGTGTGTCGTTTCGCTTCCCTGTGCAGTTGCTTCAAATCGAGTCATTGTTCTGTTTGTTAGATTACGATGTGTCTGGATTTGTTTTGGTGCTGCCGGTGGCAAGCACGTGCGTGTGTGAACTGTGCTAATATTGTTTGGGTGAAATGGACCTACAATCTTGGCCTAATCGGTCCATAGATTTTTTTAATTAAGGATTATAAATCCGGCCTCTACATCCACACGTGGACATATACCGCCAAAGATAACAACGGAGCGCTTAGACTCCAAACCTCGTAACGAGGCAAAAGAAAAAACAAAATAACAAGAAAAATAAGACAAAGCTTCTAACTAAAAGCCCAACCAAGCGACACAACAACCAACGCCCATCAAGCCAAGCCGCCGGCGAAGGAGGTCCCTAAGTCTTCCAAAGCGACGCCCCCAAGAAGGAAATGACGCCGCACCCGCCATCGTCGCTCCTCCGAAGGATCGGAGAAAGGTTTTCACCGGAAGACAGAGACCGGGCGAGAAGCATCCCAACAACACCTCCAAGGAGGACTACGACATCCGAAGACGCCACCGCCGTTGACACCGAAACCAAGTTGGGAGAGCTTTCGCCCGACGCTTCGTCCGGTGCCGACCCGACGACGAGGAGAAGATGGACCGCCACACCGACCGCGATCATCGAGGCGTGAGGGGCGAGCACTTAGCCCCCCCCCCCCTCAACTACACCGACGAGCCACGGCACGAGAGTCGCGACACCTTGCCCACCTCGCGGGGGGAATCAACACCGACCGGGAGGAACCGGATCTTCGGGTGGGGACGTCGAGGGGTGGAAGCAACCCGCGGCGGCCGCCAACCAACGCCAACACCGCGCGCATGTCGGCGAACCTCCGCAAGCACTTAGGCTACGAGACGGGTTCACACGTGAGCACGAGGTCCGCCGGGGTCACGAACCACCACAAGCCACCACCAACCCGCACCGGGCACAACATCGGGCAACCAAACTGTCACACCCGATTTTCCGAAGGAAACCAAGTGCATACCTATATGCATGCCGGGATCAAGTTTCATGCATATAGTGACATAAGAGTGAATACGAAAAACAATATCACGTAAGAAAAAGAAAGATTATCGAGAGATTTACGCTTTATCCCGGAAACGAAGGCACCAAACATCACGAGCGGTCGGCGGGGGTTGCGTACGCCTAGCTCCGGCAACATCTTCAAAGCAGCTTCCTCTTTCTGAGCAACATTGTTTATAGCAAGGGTGAGCACTTGTCGTACTCAGCAAGTGTGGGGAAAAGAATGAATGCAAAGGCTTTATAGTGGACTGGCTCAAAGCATTTAAGCAATTTTAGTTGGTCAAGTTTTATTAGCACCTGATTACTAATAAAGTATAAGTATATACCAACCCATGATTATCATAAAGAGACAGATAAGATACGCCATAAGCATATGGCAAGCATAACCGAGAGAGAGAGATTTAAGTCCATCTTCAAGTTCAATTATCATGTGAGGGTCCGGGCCGCCCGTGACCGTGGACACGGCTAATCGATTAGTTTTACACTGCGAGAGGTCGTACATCTTTACCCACAAGTCGCGTAAAAGTCCCGAAGAACTTTAAACCCAACCATGCGGTGCTAGCTAGGCACCATACCACACTTCCGAGGTGTGATTGCATAGGGACGCTACGAGGCCGTTACAAAAATCCCCGGATGTAGGTCGCCCGCTAGGTTACCCGGTCGGTGCAACGTATAAAGCTCCCGGACGAGTACCGTGTCTTAGCCAAGCCCACACCTACGCCCGAGCAGTCCATACGCCACTACCCTCCGGCCCCCCAACCCTTATCGGGTAAAGCATACCTAACACCTAGTTCACTAATTAATAAGCCAAGACAGAGCCATATGTCTTGTGGTAGCATTGTTTTCCGGGTGGTCGCTCCATGTTCCGATTAATGCACGGTGATCTTGTATTAACCGAGAGATATACGGCATCGAGGTAAAGCATGTTCATCATTGTTGTTCATTAGAACCACCATAACCCGGGTATAGCAACTAAGCATAGCTACCCAACATAAACATAAACCCAGGTTGACAAGGAATGATGACAAAGACTAGGCAAACCTTAATAGGAACCCATCAAAATTAATGCAAGCAATGCAATGAGTGATTAAATATAATCCTTAGGACAAAAGATCAAGGACACACTTGCCTTTAACCAAAGTAATGTCGTTGCTCAGAATATCTTCAACCTCTTGCTCTTCAAAGCTTCTCGAACGGCGTTCACTCTAAGCGCATCAATCATCGGGCACAAGCATACACAAAGCAAACAAACAAGCATATAAGAACAAAGCACCAATCAAAAGAAAACTTTAAAAGAACGCACTAAAGGATAGGCTGACTAGATGGATCACTAAAGAACACAAAGTGTGCTTGGAAGGGAAAGGCTTGGTTTGCTTTAAAGAGATGGTTGCGGAAGATTGAGCAAGAACCGGAAAGATCACACTTCGTTTGAGCTGAGAAAAGAACGTCTAACGAACCATTTGCATTTATGAGAGAGCAAGGCTATGAGCTAGGTTCATTTTAATTAACAAAACAAATATAAGGGATATTTCGGGAATAAAATACCCCATGTTGACATTAATGCAATATTAAACTTTATTTACGAAACCGGTGTAAAGAACTAGTCAAGTTTTATTAATAAAGATTCATATATTGATTAAACCGATTAAACATTTAATTTAGAAAAACTAAACTATACGAACAATCTAAACGAAACTTTGTAATTCGAGTAGATCATATTATTATTAAAAACTTTATGGTATTGGCATTAATCAAATTAATTTTTTATTGTAAAAGCCGTTGTAAAAGCCTAATCAACTTTTAATTATAAAAGTTAATTAATCATTAAGCAAATTAATATTTGACTTATGGAAAACCGAGTAAAAGATCTAATTAGATTTTATTCATAAAAGCATGTAAAGTAATCATTAATCAAATTAAATTTGATTATGAAAAACGATATATAGATCTATATTGCTTTTATTTATAAAAGGCATGCATAACTAGTCATTAATCAAAATTATATTAATTTTATTTTCAGAAAACAAAACATGGTGAAAACACACCACTAACGCGTGCTTTACATTATTATGGACCTAACGCAACTTGAACGGACGAAATCGGAGCTAAAACGAAAAAGATATAGATAAAACAAGATTGGAAAGACCTTTACGCGATTAACTATAGATTTTAGGGAGTAGCTGAAAAGACTCCCGAGACACGGTGAACAGTGCTCGTGAAAAGGATAAAACTCAGGGTTAGATCTATAAAAGAGCATGGGTGGGCTTTATGTGTGAAAGTGGAATCTTTGGAGGGGGTTATGAGCAAAGGTTGCAAGACACATGAAAGAGTATAAGGATTACTAAAAAGGGCAGGGACTTAGATGCAAACCGGCCTTATCTTCAACCTCCGGACGAACGGACGGGGAGCTTCTCACGAACGGGAACTTAACTCCGGGCGCTTCCAATCCGCGGGCTTCCGGGCGGCTAGGGGTTTGGGGAAGATGCAAAACGGAGAGAGGAGATCGAGAGGATCGCGATGGTGCGCTCACCTCGGGCGGAGGACGACGGCACGGGCGGATTTTGCGGTCAACTCCGGCGGGCCTTTGCGGTTCGGCTCGGGCTTCGGCAGGCACGGCGGCGGCGGCGTGCGGCTCGGGCGCGGGCGGCGGCGCGCGGGGGCTAGGGCGGGGGCGAGCACGCGCGCGCGGGGCTCGCGGCCTCCCTTTATGGGGGCGCGGCACGGGGCGCGAGAGGCGGCGGCGGCCATGGCCGCCTCGGCCGATGGGCCTTGGCGGGCACGGCCGGCCGGGCCGGTGCGGGCGCGGGCGGACCGGGTCGAGCCTTCGGGCTTGGCCCGTTCCAGAAGGGTAGATTTCTTTTTTTTTTGAAAAATATTTTTAGTGCAAAAGAATTCCAGACAAAACTCCAGTAATTCGTTTAAAGCACTAAAAATACTCAGAAAATCACAAAAATTCCAGGAAAATTCCTAGAGGTAGATTAAGACATGAACAATCCAAATAAAGCATTTGGTGCTCATGAAAAAGATTTTAGAGCCTTCTAATAAATAGAAATAGCTCAAGGAAAATGAGAATAAATCCCAGAAAAATCCGGAAAATTCTCGGGAGAGTTTGGACAGCTCCTACACGCATTTTTGAAACCTTTTGCACTCAAGAACCACTAGATGCATCGGCATGAATGCAACACACATAACTTTTATTTAATTTAGAAAGCCAAACAAAGGATTTTTCCTATACTATATTCCCGTAAAGAAGCATAAATGTTGGAAAAATTTTAAAATTATGAGAAAATCGTTATTTAATTTTTCTCTCTATTCACATCCCGAAATTGGAAATTTCAGGGTGTGACAAATCTACCCCCCTTAAACGGAATCTCGTCCCGAGATTCGAAGAAAGAAGAAGCAAGGAGGAGGGAGATAAACAAAAACGTTGCTCCCAGGGTAGGTAGGCGGTCATCTTCTTTTGTTGATCGGTGCGTATGATCTTCAGTACTCATCGTTCTTGGTTGGTGGGGTCTTCCTCAGAGTGAGCTAGATGGGTTAGGAGCAAGCTCAAGGTGGGAGAGAAAGTAGAGTGAAGTCTTCTTTTCTTCATCTTGCTCACTTTTACCTCACGAGGGTGGCAGTAGCATTTGCTTGTTGACATTCTGTTGTCTTCATTTCCTTCTTATGATGCCCTTCATTAGAGCCGAGAGATAGCAAGGATGTGGGAGGTATAAAAGGAAAACCCAACTAGGCAACTGATGTTATTGCAGATATAAGACCCACAATACACCAACACTCACATCAAAGAAACGAATCAATCAAGTTCATAAAACCAAGCATCATCATGCAAACATTGAATTCCACCAATCAAGGCATAGCTAAAGGAAACGACACTACACGTTGTTAATAAAGTCGAGGGTATCCTCCTAATAGATCAGATGTATCTCCCAGCAAGGATATCCACAAATAATGGATTTTTCCCAGATCAAGGAGGCCAAAATTATGAGTTCATTCCAACTGGAATCACCTCAATCGGAGGTTTAGAACTCGAGGTATGAATTAAACAAGATGGCTATGTCAGTAGTGTTGGCAGATTCTGAATGCTCCACTAATTCGTAGGTATCTCCTTGGATACAAAACGAATACTGCTGAATTTTGGACAGAGCGAAGCTGATGAAATTCCTGAACTACTCCAATTGGATTTACCTCGATCGGAGGTCTATAGCCTGAGATATAGAATATTGAAGGTAACTAGGTCAGCAGGGTTTACAGATTCTGATAGCTCCAATGCTTCGAGCATAGCTCCTGGAACATGTACTGGATAGGGCTGAATTTTTGACAGAAAATCAGGTATGAAATTTGCGAACTAACCCCACTGGTTTTACTTAATTTGGAGTTCTGTAGCTCGAGATAAAATTAAAACAGCGCTGATGTGTCAGAGAGCTGCGCGAATAGATGGAATGTTTAGGGTAACAATTCCACCAATAAATCAAGGGGGTGTTTATTGCTTGAGGGAATGAATAGGCGAGGTCGAAGAGTTGTTCAAGGAGAGTGAAGATAAATATACAAGAATTCATGGTATGAAGATAAGAAGATGGTTAAGATGTGAGATCATTCATCAGAGAGGTCAAGGATAAGGTAAGGAGGGATTGTAGAACAAAAGAGGCATTAGGAAACGACCAATACTAGCTAGGCTTACGTCCTACAGTCGATACAGCTCTGATACCACTCTGTCACACCCGATTTTCCGAAGGAAACCAAGTGCATACCTATATGCATGCCAGGATCAAGTTTCATGCATATAGTGACATAAGAGTGAATACGTAAAAAAACAGTATCACGTAAGAAAAAGAAAGATTATCAGAGATTTACGCTTTATCCTGGAAACGAAGGCACCAAACATCACAGGCAGTCGACTGGGGGTTGCGTACGCCTAGCTCCAGCAACATCTTCAAAGCAGCTTCCTCTTTCTGAGCAACATTGTTTATAGCAAGGGTGAGCACTTGTCGTACTCAGCAAGTGTGGGGAAAAGAATGAATGCAAAGGCTTTATAGTGGACTGGCTCAAAGCATTTAAGCAATTTTAGTTGGTCAAGTTTTATTAGCACTCGATTACTAATAAAGTATAAGTATATACCAACCCATGATTATCATAAAGAGACAGATAAGATACGCCATAAGCATATGGCAAGCATAACCAGAGAGAGAGATTTAAGTCCATCTTCAAGTTCAATTATCATGTGAGGGTCCAGGCCGCCCGTGACCGTGGGCACGGCTAATCGATTAGTTTTACACTCTGCAGAGGTCGTACATCTTTACCCACAAGTCGCGTAAAAGTCCCGAAGAACTTTAAACCCAACCATGCGGTGCTAGCTAGGCACCATACCACACTACCGAGGTGTGATTGCATAGGGACGCTACGAGGCCGTTACAAAGATCCCCAGATGTAGGTTGCCCGCTAGGTTACCTGGTCAGTGCAACGTATAAAGCTCCCGGACGAGTACCGTGTCTTAGCCAAGCCCACACCTACGCCCGAGCAGGTCCATACGCCACTACCCGCCAGCCCCCAACCCTTATCGGGTAAAGCATACCTAACACCTAGTTCACTAATTAATAAGCCAAGACAGAGCCATATGTCTTGTGGTAGCATCGTTTTCCGGGTGGTCGCTCCATGTTCCGATTAATGCACGGTGATCTTGTATTAACCGGAGATATACAACATCGAGGTAAAGCATGTTCATCATTGTTGTTCATTAGAACCACCATAACCCGGGTATAGCAACTAAGCATAGCTACCCAACATAAACATAAACCCGGGTTGACAAGGAATGATGACAAAGATTAGGCAAACCTTAATAGGAACCCATCAAAATTAATGCAAGCAATGCAATGAGGTGATTAAATATAATTTCTTAGGACAAAAGATCAAGGACACACTTGCCTTTAACCAAAGTAATGTCGTTGCTCGAATATCTTCAACCTCTTGCTCTTCAAAGCTTCTTGAGCGGCGTTCACTCTAAGCGCATCAATCATCGGGCACAAGCATACACAAAGCAAACAAACAAGCATATAAGAACAAAGCACCAATCAAAAGAAAACTTTAAAAGAACGCACTAAAGGATAGGCCGATTAGATGGATCACTAAAGAACACAAAGTGTGCTTGGAAGGGAAAGGCTTGGTTTGCTTTAAAGAGATGGTTGCGAAAGATTGAGCAAGGACCGGAAAGATCACACTTAGATTGAGCCGAGAAAAGAACGTCTAACGAACGTTTTGCATGTATGAGAGAACAAGGCTATGAGCTAGGTTCATTTTAATTAACAAAACAAATATAAGGGATATTTCAGGAATAAAATACCCCATGTTGACATTAATGCAATATTAAACTTTATTTACGAAACCGGTGTAAAGAACTAGTCAAGTTTTATTAATAAAGATTCATATATTGATTAAACCGATTAAACATTTAATTTAGAAAAACTAAACTATATGAACAATCTAAACGAAACTTTGTAATTCAAGTAGATCATATTATTATTAAAAACTTTATGGTATTGGCATTAATCAAATTAATTTTTTTATTGTAAAAGCCGTTGTAAAAGCCTAATCAACTTTTAATTATAAAAGTTAATTAATCATTAAGCAAATTAATATTTGACTTATGGAAAACCGAGTAAAAGATCTAATTAGATTTTATTCATAAAAGCATGTAAAGTAATCATTAATCAAATTAAATTTGATTATGAAAAACGATATATAGATCTATATTGCTTTTATTTATAAAAGGCATGCATAACTAGTCATTAATCAAAATTATATTAATTTTATTTTCGGAAAACAAAACATGGTGAAAACACACCACTAACGCGTGCTTTACATTATTATGGACCTAACGCAACTTGAACGGACGAAATCGGGGACGAAATCGGAGCTAAAACGAAAAAGATATAGATAAAACAAGATTGGAAAGACCTTTACGCGATTAACTATAGATTTTAGGGAGTAGGCTGAAAAGACTCCCGAGACACGGTGAACGAGTGCTCGTGAAAAGGATAAAACTCGGGGTTAGATCTATAAAAGAGCATGGGTGGGCTTTATGTGTGAAAGTGGAATCTTTGGAGGGGGTTATGAGCAAAGGTTGCAAGACACATGAAAGAGTATAAGGATTACTAAAAAGGGCGGGGACTTAGATGCAAACCGGCCTTATCTTCAACCTCCGGACGAACGGACGAGAGCTTCTCACGAACGAGAACTTAACTCCGGCGCTTCCAATCCGCGGGCTTCCAGGCAGCTAGGGGTTTGGGGAAGATGCAAAACGGAGAGAGGAGATCGAGAGGATCGCGATGGTGCGCTCACCTCGGGCGGAGGACGACGGCCGGGCCGGATTTTGCGGTCAACTCCGGCGGGCCTTTGCGGTTCGGCTCGAGCTTCGGCAGGCACGGCGGCGGCGGCGTGCGGCTCGGGCGCGGGCGGCGGCGCGCGGGGGGCTAGGGGGCGGGCGAGCACGCGCGCGCGGGGCTCGCGGCCTCCCTTTATGGGGGCGCGGCACGGGGCGCGAGAGGCGGCGGCGGCCATGGCCGCCTCGACCGATGGGCCTTGGCGGGCCTGGCCAGCCGGGCCGGTGCGGGCGCGGGCGGACCGGGTCGAGCCTTCGGGCTTGGCCCGTTCCAGAAGGGTAGATTTCTTTTTTTTTTTGAAAATATTTTCAGTGCAAAAGAATTCCAGACAAAACTCCAGTAATTCGTTTAAAGCACTAAAAATACTCAGAAAATCACAAAAATTCCAGGAAAATTCCTAGAGGTAGATTAAGACATGAACAATCCAAGTAAAGCATTTGGTGCTCATGAAAAAGATTTTAGAGCCTTCTAATAAATAGAAATAGCTCAAGGAAAATGAGAATAAATCCCAGAAAAATCCGGAAAATTCTCGGGAGAGTTTGGACAGCTCCTACACGCGTTTTTGAAACCTTTTGCACTCAAGAACCACTAGATGCATCGGCATGAATGCAACACACATAACTTTTATTTAATTTATAAAATCAACCAAAGGATTTTTCCTATACTATATTCCCTGTAAAGAAGCATAAATGTTGGAAAAATTTTAAAATTATGAGAAAATCGTTATTTAATTTTTCTCTATTCACATCCCGAAATTGAAAATTTCGGGGTGTGACAAATCTACCCCCTTAAACGGAATCTCGTCCCGAGATTCGAAGAAAGAAGAAGCAAGGAGGAGGGAGATAAACAAAAACGTTGCTCCCAGGGTAGGTAGGCGGTCATCTTCTTTTGTTGATCGGTGCGTATGATCTTCAGTACTCATCGTTCTTGGTTGGTGGGGTCTTCCTCAGAGTGAGCTAGATGGGTTAGGAGCAAGCTCAAGGTGGGAGAGAAAGTAGAGTGAAGTCTTCTTTTCTTCATCTTGCTCACTTTTACCTCACGAGGGTGGCAGTAGCATTTTCTTGTTGACATTCTCGTTGTCTTCATTTCCTTCTTATGATGCCCTTCATTAGAGCCGAGAGATAGCAAGGATGTGGGAGGTATAAAAGGAAAACCCAACTAGGCAACTGATGTTATTGCAGATATAAGACCCACAATACACCAACACTCACATCAAAGAAACGAATCAATCAAGTTCATAAAACCAAGCATCATCATGCAAACATTGAATTCCACCAATCAAGGCATAGCTAAAGGAAACGACACTACACGTTGTTAATAAAGTCGAGGGTATCCTCCTAATAGATCAGATGTATCTCCCAGCAAGGATATCCACAAATAATGGATTTTTCCCAGATCAAGGAGGCCAAAATTATGAGTTCATTCCAACTGGAATCACCTCAATCGGAGGTTTAGAACTCGAGGTATGAATTAAACAAGATGGCTATGTCAGTAGTGTTGGCAGATTCTGAATGCTCCACTAATTCGTAGGTATCTCCTTGGATACAAAACGAATACTGCTGAATTTTGGACAGAGCGAAGCTGATGAAATTCCTGAACTACTCCAATTGGATTTACCTCGATCGGAGGTCTATAGCCCGAGATATAGAATATTGAAGGTAACTAGGTCAGCAGGGTTTACAGATTCTGATAGCTCCAATGCTTCGAGCATGGCTCCTGGAGCATGTACTGGATAGGGCTGAATTTTTGACAGAAAATCAGGTATGAAATTTGCGAACTAACCCCACTGGTTTTACTTAATTTGGAGTTCTGTAGCTCGAGATAAAATTAAAACAGCGCTGATGTGTCAGAGAGCGCGAATAGATGGAATGTTTAGGGTAACAATTCCACCAATAAATCAAGGGGGTGTTTATTGCTTGAGGGAATGAATAGGCGAGGTCGAAGAGTTGTTCAAGGAGAGTGAAGATAAATATACAAGAATTCATGGTATGAAGATAAGAAGATGGTTAAGATGTGAGATCATTCATCAGAGAGGTCAAGGATAAGGTAAGGAGGGATTGTAGAACAAAAGAGGCATTAGGAAACGACCAATACTAGCTAGGCTTACGTCCTACGATCGATACGGCTACGCTCCGATACCACTGTCACACCCGATTTTCCGAAGGAAACCAAGTGCATACCTATATGCATGCCAGGATCAAGTTTCATGCATATAGTGACATAAGAGTGAATACGTAAAAAAAGTATCACGTAAGAAAAAGAAAGATTATCGGAGATTTACGCTTTATCCCGGAAACGAAGGCACCAAACATCACGAGCGGTCGATCGGGGGTTGCGTACGCCTAGCTCCAGCAACATCTTCAAAGCACCTTCCTCTTTCGAGCAACATTGTTTATAGCAAGGGTGAGCACTTGTCGTACTCAAGCAAGTGTGGGGAAAAGAATGAATGCAAAGGCTTTATAGTGGATCGGCTCAAAGCATTTAAGCAATTTTAGTTGGTCAAGTTTTATTAGCACCTGATTACTAATAAAGTATAAGTATATACCAACCCATGATTATCATAAAGAGACAGATAAGATACGCCATAAGCATATGGCAAGCATAACCAGAGAGAGAGATTTAAGTCCATCTTCAAGTTCAATTATCATGTGAGGGTCCAGGCCGCCCGTGACCGTGGGCACGGCTAATCGATTAGTTTTACACTCTGCAGAGGTCGTACATCTTTACCCACAAGTCGCGTAAAAGTCCCGAAGAACTTTAGACCCAACCATGCGGTGCTAGCTAGGCACCATACCACACTACCGAGGTGTGATTGCATAGGGACGCTACGAGGCCGTTACAAAGATCCCCGCATGTAGGTCGCCCGCTAGGTTACCTGGTCAGTGCAACGTATAAAGCTCCCGGACGAGTACCGTGTCTTAGCCAAGCCCACACCTACGCCCGAGCAGTCCATACGCCACTACCCGCCGGCCCCCAACCCTTATCGTGTAAAGCATACCTAACACCTAGTTCACTAATTAATAAGCCAAGACAAGAGCCATATGTCTTGTGGTAGCACCGTTTTCCCGGGTGGTCGCTCCATGTTCCGATTAATGCACAAAGTGATCTTGTATTAACCAGAGATATACAACATCGAGGTAAAGCATGTTCATCATTGTTGTTCATTAGAACCACCATAACCCAGGTATAGCAACTAAGCATAGCTACCCAACATAAACATAAACCCAGGTTGACAAGGAATGATGACAAAGATTAGGCAAACCTTAATAGGAACCCATCAAAATTAATGCAAGCAATGCAATGAGGTGATTAAATATAATTTCTTAGGACAAAAGATCAAGGACACACTTGCCTTTAACCAAAGTAATGTCGTTGCTCAGAATATCTTCAACCACTTGTTCTTCAAAGCTTCTTGAGCGGCGTTCACTCTAAGCGCATCAATCATCGGGCACAAGCATACACAAAGCAAACAAACAAGCATATAAGAACAAAGCACCAATCAAAAGAAAACTTTAAAAGAACGCACTAAAGGATAGGCCGATTAGATGGATCACTAAAGAACACAAAGTGTGCTTGGAAGGGAAAGGCTTGGTTTGCTTTAAAGAGATGGTTGCGAAAGATTGAGCAAGGACCGGAAAGATCACACTTAGATTGAGCCGAGAAAAGAACGTCTAACGAACGTTTTGCATATATGAGAGAACAAGGCTATGAGCTAGGTTCATTTTAATTAACAAAACAAATATAAGGGATATTTCGAGAATAAAATACCCCATGTTGACATTAATGCAATATTAAACTTTATTTACGAAACCGGTGTAAAGAACTAGTCAAGTTTTATTAATAAAGATTCATATATTGATTAAACCGATTAAACATTTAATTTAGAAAAACTAAACTATACGAACAATCTAAACGAAACTTTGTAATTCAAGTAGATCATATTATTATTAAAAACTTTATGGTATTGGCATTAATCAAATTAATTTTTTTATTGTAAAAGCCGTTGTAAAAGCCTAATCAACTTTTAATTATAAAAGTTAATTAATCATTAAGCAAATTAATATTTGACTTATGGAAAACCGAGTAAAAGATCTAATTAGATTTTATTCATAAAAGCATGTAAAGTAATCATTAATCAAATTAAATTTGATTATGAAAAACGATATATAGATCTATATTGCTTTTATTTATAAAAGGCATGCATAACTAGTCATTAATCAAAATTATATTAATTTTATTTTCGGAAAACAAAACATGGTGAAAACACACCACTAACGCGTGCTTTACATTATTATGGACCTAACGCAACTTGAACGGACGAAATCGGGGACGAAATCGGAGCTAAAACGAAAAAGATATAGATAAAACAAGATTGGAAAGACCTTTACGCGATTAACTATAGATTTTAGGGAGTAGTGAAAAGACTCCCGAGACACGGTGAACGATGTGCTCGTGAAAAGGATAAAACTCGGGGTTAGATCTATAAAAGAGCATGGGTGGGCTTTATGTGTGAAAGTGGAATCTTTGGAGGGGGTTATGAGCAAAGGTTGCAAGACACATGAAAGAGTATAAGGATTACTAAAAAGGGCGGGGACTTAGATGCAAACCGGCCTTATCTTCAACCTCCGGACGAACGGACGGGGAGCTTCTCACGAACAGAACTTAACTCCGGCGCTTCCAATCCGCGGGCTTCCGGGCGGCTAGGGGTTTGGGGAAGATGCAAAACGGAGAGAGGAGATCGAGAGGATCGCGATGGTGCGCTCACCTCGGGCGGAGGACGACGGCCGGGCCGGATTTTGCGGTCAACTCCGGCGGGCCTTTGCGGTTCGGCTCGGGCTTCGGCGAGGCACGGCGGCGGCGGCGTGCGGCTCGGGCGCGGGCGGCGCGCGCGCGGGGCTAGGGGCGGGCGAGCACGCGCGCGCGGGGCTCGCGGCCTCCCTTTATGGGGGCGCGGCACGGGGCCGCAGAGGCGGCGGCGGCCATGGCCGCCTCGGCCGATGGGCCTTGGCGGGCTCGGCCGGCCGGGCCGGTGCGGGCGCGGGCGGACCGGGTCGAGCCTTCGGGCTTGGCCCGTTCCAGAAGGGTAGATTTCTTTTTTTTTTGAAAAAAATATTTTCAGTGCAAAAGAATTCCAGACAAAACTCCAGTAATTCGTTTAAAGCACTAAAAATACTCAGAAAATCACAAAAATTCCAGGAAAATTCCTAGAGGTAGATTAAGACATGAACAATCCAAATAAAGCATTTGGTGCTCATGAAAAAGATTTTAGAGCCTTCTAATAAATAGAAATAGCTCAAGGAAAATGAGAATAAATCCCAGAAAAATCCGGAAAATTCTCGGGAGAGTTTGGACAGCTCCTACACGCATTTTTGAAACCTTTTGCACTCAAGAACCACTAGATGCATCGGCATGAATGCAACACACATAACTTTTATTTAATTTAGAAAATCAACCAAAGGATTTTTCCTATACTATATTCCCTGTAAAGAAGCATAAATGTTGGAAAAATTTTAAAATTATGAGAAAATCGTTATTTAATTATTCTCTCTATTCACATCCCGAAATTGGAAATTTCGGGGTGTGACACAAACCCTTCCCCCGACACTTAGTCCGGGAAAGGTAGGTCCCCAACACCGATGCCCAAGAATGTGCCACCGCCGCCCATGTCGCCGCCTACCGAGAACAGCGGCGACCCCGCGCATCCGAGAAGCCCACCTCCGCCTTCTCCACCCAACCGCCGACGCCGAAGGCACCCCACGCAGGGCCGCCCGGGCCACCGGCCACCGAGCCGAGGCAGGTCCGCTCCGGCCGCCGGAGCCGAGACAGCCGGAGCCGGCCACCGCCCCGCGGGCCCACACACCAGCGGGCCGCTCGACGCCGCCCCGCGCCGTGCAACACCGGCACGCCGGCCGCAGCCCGTGCGCCGCCGCCAACCGGTCGCCGCGTCGCGGTCCTCCGCCAAGGTCACCGGGGCCGCCGCCCCGCCACCGGTGACCAACCCGAGCAAAAAACGAGCAGCTCCTCCCTCCCGAGCAGCCACCGGATCGGGGCAAAGCGCCGCCGGATTTGGGGACATCAATCGGTCCATAGATACGCACCCCAGGGACATCAATCTTGGATCGTGCAGGCTTCATTACTGGTTCGAACTTGCAATCGATTTGGAGACAACTCACTCAACTGCCTCAACAACCTGCAAGAGTTCATATCTGCTCGCACAATGTTGGCCACCAAGCTCAACACAGGCGACGGTTGCTAAAAACCGGCCCCGTAAGGGCCCAACACTACCGGAATGCGGGGCTTTACCGAGAGCAAGCTCCTCTCGGCACGAGCCCCAATACTCTCAACACAGCCCGTGCCGAGAGGGAGCTCTCGGCATAGGCCACGAGGCACCGGCCGGGCCGGCAAAGAGCCTTCCGCCGAGAGCCAAAGGGAATCCTCCCGGGAAAGATGTGCCGTGCGGCTAGCTAGCTCTCGGCGAGAGGGCATTTTCAAAAACAAAAAAAAATAGATCCGCCGGCCCGGCGGGCCCACCGGTCGGCCGCCCGGACCCCGCCGGGCCGGCCGTCGCCGCCGCCACCACGCACCGCCCACCACCGCCCGCACCGCCACCCGCACCTCCACCCGTAGCACCTCCACCTCCGCCCGCCGGGCACCCGCACCTCCACCACCGCCACCCACCACCGCTCGCCGGCGCACCGCACCACCACTTGCACCTCCACCCGCACGAGAGAGAGGGAGGGTGAACCCGGATCCGCCGCCACGCCGAGAGGAAGCCGTGTCGGGAGAAGGATCCGCCGCCACTCCTTGAGGAAGCCGCACCCGGGAGGAGGATCCGCCGCGTCGGGGAGGAGGGAGGGCCGCCGCGCCGGGAGGAGGGAGGTCGCGTCGGGAGGCCAATCCGCCGCCACCGCGCCTCGCGCCCGCCGTCGCTCCTCGCCACGAGGTGAGGCGCGCGCGGAGGGGGGGAGGAGGGGGGGTGGCGCGGCTATGCCGGCGGAGGGGGCAGAGGGGGGAGGAGAGCGGCGCGCGCGCGCACCGGGGGCGGGGGGGCGGAGGGGGGGAGGAGGGCGGCGGCGCGCGCGCACCGGGGAGGGAGGCGCGCGGTACCGGGGGAGGGAGGGGGCTAGGGTTTTGGGGGTGGGGGCGGTTTATATATGGCGACCGGCGGTGGGCCGCAAGTGGGCCGGAGGTGGGGTGTGGTGGGCCAAATTTTCTTTGCCGAGAGCCCAACAACTTGGCTCTCGGCAAAGAGACAATTTTAATCAAATTAATTATTAAAAATAGCAAATTAATGATTTTTTCCCAAAATTTGACATATCACCAGTTATAATGTGTATTACTTATAAAAAAGTTTTTGTCATCAAACTCAAATTTGAATTTCTTTTAGACTCCAAACCTAGTGACATATTAGTTCAAATTCTCGAAACTTCCCGAGAGATGTTCAAGTTTCTAAACAAAAGCGTACGTGTCTAGGTGTTCAAAACATTCTCATTTTTTTCACAACCTCCTCATATGATATCATGAGTACTTGACAAATTTTGTGATTTCAAACTTCATTTGAATTTTATACAATATTTAAACCGTTCCATCTCACGATCTTCATCATGATTAGAGAACCAAATGTCGAAAATTTAGCTTCATTTCATGTACATGGTCTTATAGATGTCTCATGAACATGAATATCATTTTTCCACCAAATTTACTCTATGATTTCATGCACTTGCAGCTCATATCGACGTATACGAAAAAATGCCTAAAACGATATAAAATTGTTAAATATAGCAAACAGAGGTAGAAGTGTGCCAAATTTGAGTATAACACTTGTATAAGTGTGTGTTGCGGATAGAAAAAAATTTGAGGTAAAAAGTGATTTTTCGAATTTCTTTGCCGAGAGCAAAAAAAAATGCACTTGGCAGAGACGCGAGCTCTTAGCGAAGCCATGGATTCCGGTAGTGCAAGCAAAGTCGGCAAAAAGGATTCAAATAACATATGCGTACTCCTCTTTCCGTTATTATACTGACAATATAGTTACAGAAACACAGATTTGCATCCATCTGTCAAATTCAAAAGAGGATCACAACACCACACACCCCAATCTTGGATCACTTTCTGCGAAACACCACCAAGAATGTAATGCGAAAACCACCGTGCAACAACTGCCATTCACAGGGCCTGCCGCCGGAGCATCCCCTCCATCCAGCCGATGATCTCGGCGCCGATCTCGTCACGCTCGGGCTCGAAGAGCAGGTCGTGCAAGAACCCGTCGTACAGCCTCAGGTCCTTGTGCCTCGACGCGGCCTCCTTGTAGAGGTCCTGCGACGCCAACGGGTCTGTCACCCGGTCCGCCGTGCCGTGCAGGACCATGAAGGGGACGGTGACCTTCTTCAGGTTGTGCAGAAGGTAGGAGGAGATGCGCAGGATCTCATGACCCGTCCGGACCCTGATCGGGCCTGTGTAGACCAATGGGTCGGAGTATTTTGCAAGCAGAGCAGCTGGGTCGCGGGAAACGGGGATGCCCCTCTTGTTTGCTCCCTTGAACTGGAACTTGGGTGCTACCAGAGAGAATATCGGTGCCACAGCCTGAATGATCCATTAAAGCCTCAGTTATTCCGAAGATTTCAATGTAAACATTACACAATGTTTTAGAAAATGCCGTCCTTTGTGATGAAATCAGGGTCAGAGCTTGTCAGCTTACTACCAAACAATTTGTTTTTAGCGAGGATGCGAAAAACAAGGTACATGTCTTGCCTCAACTGATCTTTAAAATGTGTTTCTTTTGCTTTGGTGTCGTGTAATCTATAACTGTCACTGTCTTATAAAAAAGTTTCATGGATCTGAAATGGTAATGAGCCTTAATCAACTTTTTTCTTCAATGATGGATATGCTGAATTATTTGGGAAATGGCCAACTAGTTGATCTGAATAACTCTTAATGTTACATAGATTTCAGTTGTGAACAAACAGGAAAACAGAGTAGTTGCATTACCCCAACAATAGGATGGGCAGGTTTCACACGCAGAGCCGGTGATGTCAGGATGATCCCTTCAAGTTTCTCTCTGATATGAGGGTACAAAGATGCCTGCCAAGTTGTAAGCTAGTGATGAGCGCAATGAAAGAAGAATGGACATCAAACATGTAAAATGAGAATCTGCAGCCAAACCATTTTTCAACCAGGCTACTTTGTTAAGGTTTTGCACCATTTCTCTGCCCGTCAGGGTATCCATTGTTCACAGGCCCAGAGAAGTAGGGTCAGTGTCTAAACCTGACCTAAATACAGTAGAGAAATAATGTTCAATTTCATAACTGCATACCTTCAAGACTACAGCTCCGCCGGTAGAGTGACCCAGAAGAAAACAAGGGACCCCTGGATTCTCCATCATAACTTTGTCAAGAAGCACTTCCTGTTTGAAAAATACTAATGTCAATCAAGTATTACATCAGGAACAGAAGTACAAATTAAGAAAAAATAGACTCACTATGTCTTCAATAACATAATCTAGTGAAGGCACATAGCCGTGCAGGCCATCACTTCCACCATGCCCTGTGACACATAGTAAGCAAGATTTAGCCAGTTGACATAAACAGCCATATGCTCACAGGGCAAAACTGATTGCAAATGAACAGAGATAAAGTCACGCTACTTTACAAGCCTTCACCCTTGCAAGCAAGTGTGAAACTGTGAATAGTTATAAACATGGTGACATTAGCGATAAAAGCTAACAGTTCATAGAAATGAAGTTTGCTATCCTTTTTAGTAACATTAAACAGAAATCAGGCAAGATTTGCATCTAGCCGTCAAAGCTGATCGATCCTCCATTCTTTGTTTCTAAGTGAAGCGCAAATCTTTCACCAAACCATACATATCTCAGATAGCATATGCATGTTCAGAATACCCAAAGCAGTGCTCCTTACCTATCCAATCCATTGCATATACTCCAAAGCCACATGTTGTCAGTTGCTCAGCAAAGTGCAAATACCTACCACTGGAAATTTGCAGGGGTCAATGGTATTAAGTTATACTTTTGAATACAAGGGAGCACACAGAAATATGTCACAAATCGATGACAAAAAGAACTCAGATTGGTTTCCTAACCTGTGTTCATTCAGACCATGTATGATGACCAAAATGCCCCTGAAGTAAGAAAGGAAAGACTAATCAGTGAAGATTTCACAGGAAAGCAGTTGCATAGCTGTGTCACAATGGGACAAACAATTAGCACTCGGAACAACGAAGGTTCAAATCATACTTTACATCTCCAATGTACTACTACAAAAGAGGATAAATGAGATGTTCTGATTTCTGAACCAATCATCAGATGATGTAACGATAGGAGTGGTGGATTACCTACCGGTCTCCTGCCTTTTATTAGTTTTTGTTTGGTGGACATTTGACTATGGTGTTAGAAAATCGAGAACCAAGATCATGCTACTAGGCACAGTGGCATCACAAGAGTAAGTCGCACTCGCACAGATGATCTGGATAAAAGATATCATCACCCATATTTTATTAAAAGATTCGGTGCCTTTGTCTTGATAGCAAAGCTGTTCTCAGCCAGAAGCCCAAAAGCCCTTATCATTCAGGGAAAAATAATAATCATGGAGCATTGAGAGATATGATGGAGCAAAAGTTCCAATCTTGCAGACCAGGCACCGCGTTAATTCTGCTAATTCATTGCACATTAGTTGGCCATCTAAATTCTAAAGTTCAGTATGAATAAAGCTTCTTTGCCTTCTATGCATTCTATGCTCTCACAAGTTTAGCCATATCCTCTGAATAAGAATCAATGACAGGTATAGTCAAAGTGTCAAACTGTTGGTTTATAGGAGGACAACTCATGTGCAACAGCGTGACAATTGACAACCAATCCATTTGACCTTACAGCCAGCGAACAACCAAACAGCAGGAGAACCAGAATCAAAACGGAGGATAAGATGGCAAAATGGACAGGTTCAATGCCATCCCGGGCGGTGCTATGAATGCAAGAACACTGGCGTTGCGCAAAGTGGATGTACTCGACGTGAATTGCACGGCACGTCTTTTATTCTCTGACTTTTGTGAGGTTAGGATAGAAGTAACCGCAGCAGAGCTACACAGAGTTTGGCTAATAGCATCAGGTGTCGTGCAAAACACTCTTCTTTGATGATCAAAACCCTGAGTAGGGTGTTCATCGCCCTTTGCTATTTGTACATGAACAGCTCAAAATCAAAATATCGAGACCACACAGTAACTAATAATCGCCATCAAAGGCCAAAAATCAAGGAGTAAGTGGAACAAAAGTCTGTTTTTTTAATTAAAATTTTGATAGAAGTTTCGACTTTCTCTGGGGTCATCGTCCACGAACCGAAATTCCCGTAAAGTTCACGATGAAATGCCGAAAGAAACTTCGAAACCAAAGGAAAATACACGGACAGAACTAATATGACGCAAAGATTATTCACACGAGCGCGGCCAGTTTGCGTGAAATCACAGCCACAAAGTACCCGCCCCCACCACCCCCACCAATGAAATGAAACAAGTCTCCCAAAAAAAAAGAAATGAAACAAATAAAACTCTGCGGCGAAAACGAAACCTCCAGAAACAAACAAGAAGGAAACAGAGACGGCCAATTTCTCCACAGCCGGAACCACCGAGGCAGGCAATTAATCGCAAGCGCCGCGGCGCGCGCTCACCTCATCTCCTTGGCGGCCGGCGCCCAGAGCCGGCAGAAGAGCGCGTTCCTCCTGGCGCCGGCGACGAGGAACGTGGCCGACCTGGCCCCCTGCTCCTCCGCGGCGGAGTCCTCCGCCATGGCCACCTCCTCCGCGAGCGCCCTGCGGCGCCGCACGTCCTCCTCCTCCGCGGCCTGCCGCTGCTGCCGCCGCCGCGCCCTCCAGGTCGTCGTCCTGGCCCCCGCCTCCGCCGCGGCCTCGGACCCCGGCCGGCGCCGGCGGAGCCCGCCGACGAGGAGCAGGACCCAGAGGAAGAGCGAGTGCAGCGCCACGGCTACGCGCAGCAGCGCGCGCCGCGACAGCACGGAGCGGAACACCGGCACGATCCGGCCCGTCGCGCCCGACGTCATCATCATCTCGTCCCCGCCGCCGACGCCGCCGACGCCGCCCCTCTCCATCGCCGCCGCCCCCGCCGCTGGTCCTAGCCCCCTCTTACTTTTTCTTCGCGGCTTACGCGGTCGCGCGTATTTATAGGGAGCGACGAGGTGAGGAAGACGACGCGCGGCTGGCTTCTTCCTGGAGGAGGAATTCGGCCTTGCGCTCTGGGTCTTCTCTCTCGCCCCGTTCGTTTCGCCCTCGCCCCCCTTTCGTGGGAAGCAATCGTTGAAGCCGTCGGCTGGCTGGTGGGCCCAACACGCTACCACGGTACAGCTGCTGATCATTCATGTCACACCTCATGGAGACATGGGACCCCATGTCACGACCGTGAGCTTCAGTGTCTCAGGGTTTGGTTTTTTAAAACCGTGCTTTTTTTACTTACTCCCGGTTTCTTTATAGTAGCATTCCAATAGTTCAACGTCAAAAGAAAAAACAACAACGGAAGTAAATGACAGTTAGAGGAATAGTACTGTGCTCTGGTCCACAATTACTTGGTTTCGGTCCACAATTCATAACAAGGATTAGTTCCTACTCACAATTATTTAGTTACTGACCCACAATTACTTGGTTCCGGTCCACAATATTATTTTCCTTCTATTTTCAATCATTCGATATGGATGACTCATAAAAACCTCAAGTATCAAAGCAAGAGGTTGACATTTATACCCCTTATTTTACACTACCCACCAACTCTCTACCCACCCACCAACCTTATTTACTTTTGTCTTATCCCTATTAGACACAAATTTTGAACCATAAGAATGCTTATATGAAGGAATAGAGGAAGTACTTCTTTCATTCATCTACGCAATGTCTATTATAAAATCTCAAAAATTCCTATTTTTTCAAGGATTGTTCTCAATTTCCTTGGAAGTCCTGCTTGGGTATCGGTGTGATAGTTTTTTACCTCAAGAGTGAAAACACATTCAAAGAGTAACTGAATCCGCCATAGTTCACTTTTTTTTTCTTGAGAAGGGAAAAAAGAAGTCAAATTGAGAAAAATAACACGTGCCGTTGATGGTTCATCATCATCATCACCATGCAAAGTTGTTCTCCATAGGTATCGAAATACTTGTCGCTATATATTGATTTTTTTTACAACTTTGACCGTTCCAGTCTTATCCAAAAAATTGCGCAAGTACCTTCTATTTTGTTTGCCAAATACTTTATTATTGTGGGCATTTTAAGCTTGATTTTCTTTTTACATATTTGCAATACTTTTTTAAAATAAGACGAGTAGTCAGTGTTTCAAAAAAAAAAATAAAGGCAACATGACAAATATTTCGACACGGAGGGTAAATTTAATTAAAAAATTGACGTGCAACACCAAATACTGTTGATCGCTCAGCACTCTTTTTTTTTACGACATCGCTCAGCACTTGAGCAGGCGTCCGGTGAGACATGATGCGTAACCATTATTCAGAGTCAGAGCAAGAAAAATTAAGTCGAGCGGCGGCGTCGATCATATCGATCGTATTACGTTCAAGCGAGCGAGAGAGAGGTCATCACCTTCGTCGTCTTTCGGCCGGTGTCGCCCCCTGACGTAGTTATTGGCACAGCCGGCACAACACAAGACGGATGCACAGCAGAACGCGACGCCGACGCCGACGCCGACGCCGGGACATCTGCGAGTGATGACCCGTCCCGGGCCGCGCGCGTCGGCGCCCAGCCACACACCTCCCACATACTCAAGTGTCCCGGGTACAGACGACTCTCTCTCTCTCTGTGAGATCTCATCGGCAAGGCCGCCGTGCAGCGGCAGACAACAACGGGCGAAAGCGAGACGCGCGCGAAACAGTTTCCACCACGCCTCGTGTCGCTCGGCGATCGATCGACCGAGATGCGTGGCCGCGCGCGGCGCCGTCCAGCCGGCCGGCCCCCACTTCCGACGATATAGGGCACCAAGTGCGCGGCGGAGAGTAAACTCGGGCGCCGCACGTCGTCGTCGTCAGCGCCGAGCGATCGGCGGTGGAACTGAAGCAGATGGACCGGCGGTGCACGAGGAATTGAAGGAGATATTGAGAGATGATCTATCCGCGGGTGGAAGTGGAAGCAGCGGCACGCGGGCGCTCGCCGGCGTGGTCGCGATGGCGATGGCGATGCGCGTGCGGGCGCTGCGCTGACCGGCTCGGTGCACCGCGCTTGGTTTGGCCCGCAAGTCCTGCGGATGGAGCCAACGGCGAGTGGTCGGCGGGCAAGGCCGGCCAACCACCACCCCGGGCAGCGGGCGGGCCGGCGGTGTGGGGATCGATCAGTGGCCCCTCGCTCTCCTCGCCTCCTGCAGTTCGATGACTTCGATCAGCAGCAGGGTACCGGCCGGCACCGTGACTGGAGCACAGCAGCTGCCTTTATTTAGGTCGGCAGGGCGACGATTGCCGCGTGATTGATGGGATGTTTAGAGGTTCATCTCCCGGAAAAAAACAGGTTAGAGGTCCATCATTGTTGGTGTAAATCGAGACCGAAGGGGTCATCAACACAACAGTACCCTTCTTCTCTGAAGGGGCAAAGAACCAAAGGGCCCCTTCAGTGGACTTCACCTTTTTCTTTCATTACTACTGCTATCTTTACTTCTACCTCTACTACTACAATGCAGAAAATGAAGAACGAAACAGTAACTCAGTACTTTGGAATTCTCCCCCATTCAATACTTGTCCCATCAATTACAATGACCCTCCTATATATAGGGATGGGGGTAGATGGCGATTTTCCCCCAAGCCCCTAGTGGTTATTTTCTTCCGAGCCCCTGGTGGACGCGGTATTTACAAGAAACCCCTCGAGCTCACACAAAGGCCCACTAACCCTTACATGGGTTGGGCCACTCCCCCAACAGTAACCCCTCAGCTACTTCGGTTTGGCTGGCACAACAAAGTGGAGTAGCTGAATACATATGGATTGGCCCAGCCCTTCCTACACCTTCGGCCATGAGGAACGCCCTCAAGACCCTCCGCCCGTACGCCTCACTAAAAACTCCATTCCGAAAAACCCAGTGGGAAAAACCGGAGTGGAGAAAAGAACACGTACGCCTAGCGGATTTACACACACCGACCTTGCTAATGGTCGTCTTCGGACTCGCTTCGACGGCGAAGGGCGCCTTCGGTGATGATGTCAGCTTCGGCGTTGTCACTAAGATGGCCTTTATCCTCAATGCTTCTCCTCCATTTGCTTCGGTCTTGCCTTCAGGGCCTCCATGCATTTCTCTTTTCGCTCTTGTTCTTTCAGATGCTGTCGAATGATGATTAGCCGCCTCTTCCCCTTCGGTCACGATCACCGGGCAAGACTTCATGCTTCGGGGTGACGCCGCTCATCCCGATGCCACTAGCCCCTCTTGTCCGGTGATTGTGACGAAGGCCCTGGTCCTGTGCATCGCATGCGACGAAATACGTGTTGATGAAAACGATGCTGGAGTCGACGTCGGTGAGGTAGACGATGAAGCCCCTTGAGCCACAGCCCAGTCGGCGTCGGTGTAGACGTCGAAGACGAAGTTGGAAGTCGATGTCGACCAAGTCGATGTTGATGTTGCCGAGGTAGACGAGGAAGCCCCTCGAGCCGAACACATGTCGACGAAGAGGTAGTTGAAGAAGCCCCTCATGCCGAACCATGTCGACGACGAAAGTGGTGGTGTAGTTGTTGAGGTAGTCGAATAACGTTGATGAAGTACTCGAGGAAGCCCCTCGTGCTAGATATTCGCTGAGTTGAACCTGTCGGTGACAAAGTAGACAATATAGACGAAGTCCATGCTTTCCTGCATCGCCCAAACAAATCCGAAGCCACTCTCGGGCCTTCGGGGTGTCTCAGATCCGAAGCCACTCTCGGGCCTTCGGTGTGTCTCGGCTCAACTCCGGTCATCACACGATCGGTCGTTTGCTTCCTGCAAACGGAACCTCGGCTATAACGGAGCCAGATACTTGCCTTTGCAAGTGCAACTTCGGTCATTTATGGGACCGATCGTTTGCCTCATGCAAACGATACTTCGGCTATAACAGAGCCCGCTACTTGCCTGCGCAAGTTCAACTCTGGTCATCACAGGACCGGTCGTTTGCCTCATGCAAACGGAGCCTTGGCTATAACGGGGCCAACTACTTGCCTTTGCAAGTTCAACTCCGGTCATCACGGGACCGGTTGTTTGCCTCATGCAGACGATACTTCGGCTACAACGGCGCCTCCTACTTGCCTGTGCAAGTTCAACTCCGGTCATCACGGGACCGGTCGTTTGCCTATGCAAACGAAGCATTTGACCCCACTCGGGCCTTCGTCGTGAGCACTCTGGGCTCCATGCTTCGGTGTTATGCATGTATATATGTATGAAGGTGTGTATGAAGGTAAGCTTTTGCATGAAAGCTAGTACGAAAATGTTAGCCAAAATAACGCAAAATGCGTCTATTGATCAAATTATCAACTTGAGTGGTGAAGCCATGAGATGACCGAAATCCGATAAAACCGAAGTCCATATGGAAATCCCAGCAACCACCTGATGAAGTTCAATAGTCATTGAAACCAATTGATATGGCCTAGCCATTCCCAAATCAATAATGGAGTCACTATCTTCGGGGTGAAAACCAATGACTCAAAAGCCATAACCTGCAATAGACGTGACGAAGTTCCCACACAAAACATAATAGTGCATACAACCGATCATTATGAATAGGGTACGAAGTATAACTAAGAACATGCGCTTAGCATATTTGAGATGAAGGTGCGGCAACATGTGATATATGAAGGGTTAGAGTGCCCGTTTAAAAATGGATCGTAGGTTATGAGAGAGGAGGGCACGACACTTACATACGGTAGTTGACCCTGCATTCAAGAGATATAAATACTTCATATGAAGGGTTAGATTAAGAAGGCAAAGCAAATTTCAGTCAATTTGACACAATCACTTTTTGTGAAGCCGAGCTTCGGTCATAACGGGACCGACACAATTTCATTATACGAAGTAAGTGACTGGCGGCCCTTGGATGCGTCTAACGGCCTCCAAGGGGCGTCGTTACTTACCCATCAAAATAAACTCCGAAGACTACACCCCCGCACCATGGAGGGGGGATGTTGCTTCGGAAACATGCGAACTAAAATAAAATACGAAACTTTCGGGAAAAAAAACGTCTTGCGATGAGCATCAACATGTGACTAACACTAAGTACCTGCAGGCTAGGGATTGGTCTGTTAAAACCAGATATGAAAGGTACTTCGTCATTAAACCGAAAAATGTTTATTGGTGGCCAAAATAAAAATGTAGACCACACCAAGCACTACCCCGTGACGGTGATAAAGTTGTATAATAAAATAACAGCATAATGCCCCTTAGGTTTCTAAACGAAGGGTGAGCAAGTAGTCTGTAGACAGCTTTAATGCATACTGTTTTTTATATATATGGAAAAACTGAGCACTTGTGTAACCACTAACCAGCATGAGCTTCGGATTGAAGGGTAAGAAGTTGCGATTGGTGCTAAAAGCAACAATAAGATAAATATTTGGAATACTTGCAAATGTTGGATGCTGCTATCAAAATGATGAGGTGCAAAGCGATAATAATACAAATTAAAGAATTGTTACCCCTTCGGCTCCGAAGGGTGCTTTTGTTTTAAGATGGACTTCGGGGCATTAGCTCTTACGAGTGTGGAAGGTATGCAAACTAGGAATCGGGGTAAGCGCACTAGTCACATATAAAAGAGTGCACTGGCCCAAAATAGCTGGACTAAAAAACCGCAGCCCACAAAATCAACTGAAGGCTGCTGTGTCCGAACCGGCTTCGTCGACCCAACTTGGGCCTTATTAGAGCTAGACTTGAGCGCTCAGCACAGCTTGTCAAAAAGCAGGGAACTAGTTGAAACGCGCTTGGGCTATGTAGAGTTAGGCCGAAGCAGCGGCACAGATGATGAGGTTGGCCCAGCCCTTCGGACCAAGGAGTAAACACCTCCTCGTACCTGCTTGGGCTTTAAATTCCGAAAGACAAAAGGTAAATAAAAAAGATACTCGTGTACAGACCCCCGTATACAAGTGCAAAATCCTAACATCAAGTTTTGACTAACGAGGTCACCTTGTAACCCAACGACTAAGGGTGCTTCGGTGGAAAAAAGTTGAGCGCAAAGATCAAAATTTAAAACTTCTCTTAAGAGCACCGACCTGTGACCAACACTAAGCATGTACGTTTAAAAATAACGTCATGGAGGCGTTAGATGACGAAGGGTACCTCATTCCCACGAGATAATACTGTGCCGAAGCTCTTGATAATATCCGTTAAGAAAAAGTCCCTGAGAAACAGATTACGACCAACGGATTCCAATAGCCCCCAAAAAATATAAACTTCCAGTTCATCATTGTAATGATTTTAAATAACCGAAGGCCAACTTAGCCTGCAATCCGCAGGCCGATGGTTCACGAGGACGGACGCCAATGATATGTATCCTGCTGAAGATGGAGCAAATTTTGGACTGGACCTTATATGAGCTAATTCGAGCTACGAGGTGGTCTTCGTCTTGAGCCATGAAGTGGGCTTCTTCTTAACCTTGTGGTCGTGGGTTCGAGCCCCACGGTGGGCGCCAAACTGTTGGTGTAAATTGAGACCGAAGGGGTCATCAACACAACAGAACCCTTCTCCTCTGAAGGGGCAAAGAACCAAAGGGCCCCTTCAGTGGACTTCACCTTCTTCTTTCATTACTACTGCTATCTTTACTTCTACCTCTACTACTACAATGCAGAAAATGAAGAACGAAACAGTAACTCAGTACTTTGGAATTCTCCCCCATTCAATGCTTGTCCCATCAATTACAATGACCCTCCTATATATAGGGATGGGGGTAGATGGCGATTTTCCCCCAAGCCCCTAGTGGTTATTTTCTTCTGAGCTCTTGGTGGACGCGGTATATACAAGAAACCCCTCGAGCTCACACAAAGGCCCACTAACCCTTACATGGGCTGGGCCACTCCCCCAACAATCATATTACCATATTGAGTCACTCACGACATGTATCTCAACCAGGGTTAGACTTACCGTTGGTAACCGGTCGGTTTACCGTGGTAACCGGCCTTACCGGTCTGGACCGGATACGGTACCGGCCGGTTACCAACGTTACGGTTAGGAAATTTTGTTGAATTCCAAAAATTGAAAATTGTGGAAAAAATCCCTAAAAATACTTCGTGATTTATTGGGTCTAATGGTATCAAATTTGTTGCAAACTTAGTTCATTTAGTATAAATTTCAACCAAAAGAAGTTAAACCAAAAAAGAAAAAAGAAAAAAACAGGGGGCCCAGCTCGGCCCACTAAGGCCCAACCATGGGGGGGGGTCAAAACAACCCCAAACCTACCAAAGGCTCCACTCGGGCCGCTTCCCGCCGCCGTCCGCCCCTTTCCCCGCCCCCCCCCCCCCCCCCGGTGCCCGTCCGGCCGCCGGCGCGCGCAACCGCTCCCGGCAGCGGTTTACCGCGCGGTTAGCGCGGTAAGCCGGGCGGAGTGCGGATCCAAGGCGGCGCGTCGGTAAACCGAAGGTTGGGGTCGGTTTATCGACCCGGCCGCGCGGTAAGCCGTCGCGGATCCGCGGTTAGCCGAGCGCAGGTAAGTCACTTGCTTGTTGATAGGATTTGTTGTAGGATGTAGGGTGTAGATAGAATTTGTTGTGGGATGTAGATAGGATTTGATTTAGGGTGTAGATAGGGTTTGATTTAGGGTGTAGATAGGATTTGATTTAGGGTGTCAACGAGGAAAAGGCAAAACAACAATAGTTCCAGTGGACAGCGACACCTCCACTGATGATGGCGATGGTCAGCGTAATCCACCGTATCAGGAGTCAGAGGATAGCAGCTCGACTGATGATGATGGTGGTGATGGTGATGATAGTGATGGTGACGGTGGTGGTGGTGGTGGTGGTGGTGGTGTTGGTGCTAGTGGTGGTGATGTTATTCGTTTCACAGGTATACATTGAAACCTAATATGCACACATGTTTCTGACTATGAGTACTAATTGTGATATATGCTTGAATGCAGGGGAGACTGATTTCACACATGCTACTCATGACCAAGACCATGGAGCACCGGAATCGCAGAGGAGAACGGTTGGACCGACAGACTACGACACTCCTCAGTACTCTTCTTCCTCGTACAACGATACCTCCCAGTCTCTTCATTATCCCAGGCTGGACATTAGCACGCAACCACCGACAAGATGGGTGTACGAATGGGAAGATCCACATTTTTACAATATGTCACTTCAGCAATGGCAGACGACAGCAGCGTGGACGGGGAAAACTTGGCAAGACTACAAGGCTGAGTTGCTTAAAGTGCAAGGTTTGAATGTCATGTCCACCGCTGAGTACCAGATGGCGACCCAAATGGGGGTCTTCCCATTTCTACAGCGTTGATCTTTTATTACTATGAGTCTGACTATGGTATTGTATTTGTATGCACGATTAGCACTATCATTATGGTATTGTATGCACAATTATTACTATGGCATTGTTTGTATGCAAAACTATGTTATTATTCCTTTGGTGAGGTTTTGTGATGTTCTTTACATTAAGTTATGCATAGATCATGCTAATATTTTCATTAATTCATCACCGGAGAAGCACAAATGCATGTTCGGTTTTCCCGTGTTGAGCCTCGGCTTACCGGCCTTACAGATTGGTTACCGACCCAAACCGATCGGTAAACTGCTCCTGTACCGATTGAACTGGCAGTTGTTGGTAATCGGCGGTAAGCCGCTACCGAGCGCCGGCGGTTAGGGAGGTCGGACCGGTAAGTAAAACCCTGATCTCAACACGTATTTTTAACACTTTTTACACTACAAATACAATATCCGTCCACAGAAATTTGTACATCTACACATATCTTAAACCAGCTCAAGACAGGAGGTCCTGTGTTGCAACTCGCCAATCTCCACAAATTTGGTAATTGCTACTACCTGCTACTACTAATCCTGCTTGTTCGACCCGGCTCTACAAGAATTCTGGGTCGGTCCGCCACTGATTTGCTCCTTGTTTTTTCACATCCAAAAGGAAGAAGAAAAGACGGTGAATAAAAAGAAAGAAAAGGTAAAGGCGCCCTGCCCTCTGGTTGAAGGAAAATCTTTGCTTGTGACCACTTGTGTTATAACAAAACGTGTCTTGTGCTCTCGATTGTCTGAATCTATGGGTCAAAATCCGGTATTAACACCTTAGCATTACGGTTCCTTCAAATGTTCCATAGAATTGCAGTGTCATGCCATTTCTAATGGGGCATACGACTGATCAGCCCAACACTATGTTCAACAACCGAAACCATCTGAATAATGTGGATCAGTGGGTGTGTAGAACCTTCCGAGTTCCGACGGTTAGAGTGTAGAAATAATATTCTTTCATCTCTCCAACGAAGAGCAGGAATCATTGACGATGAATAAGCCACGAAAAACATATACATGGACACTTTGGTGGTACCAATGTGTCTAGGATGGATGACTTTAGGCAAGATCGTTATATTTTCTAGTCAATTATGAGATTGTTTGTGTACAAAACTACAAATGTATTTTTTTACAAAGAAGATTAAATGTGACATTTAACTCTATGTACATGTGTATACACGAGAATTGGAAGGGGGACATTGGGCCCTTTTGGTAGTATCTACTAGTTGTGTCATGCTTTTACAGTTGCACTCCTACATTTTTTTTTATAAAGAAACCAAGTTCCGGCCTCAACAATTCCAAGGAATTGTCTGCAGCCAACAAACATCGTCACCGCAGCAATTAGGCCGCATGAAACAAGACATGCACCCACACACAAATTCACTGGGACAACAACTAAGCCGCAAACCCAACTCAAAAGGACAACAAGCTAAACAGGAGGTCTCAAACACCACAAACTAAATGTCAATACGCCTTAAAGCGTTCCAACCCGACTTATGAAAGATCTCCAACACCACAATCTCCACCCATCGGCGACCTTCCTTCAAAATGATCCACCCATCTTCTTTTGAGAGGATGGCACAACTCCTGATCCAGTGAGTTCCCCTAAACATCACCTGCAAAATAAATATAGAATGTGACTTATGAAACACCAGATCGTTCCTACTGATCCAAATGTCCCAGCAAAAAGCCGCCGCCCCAATCAAAACTAGGTTGATTTGCTTCTTCGAAAAACTTATAAGCCAAGGACCAAAAATATGCCTCACATCAATCGACTTTTTAATCCCAAAGGTGAAACACATGATCCCCCACATAAGTTTGGCCATGGGACAATCAAAAAACAAATGTTGGATAGACTCGGACACATCACATAAACAACATTTAGTACACCCCTTCCATTGTCTTTTCACCAACTTATCCTTGGTTAACACCACTCCATTTTTAAGATACCAAAGGAAGATATTAATCTTCAATGGGATATTTGCTTTCTAGACCCAACAATCGATTTGCGTTCCCGATCTCATAACTAAGTCATTTACAAATCCTTAACTGAGAATTTCTTACTAGCTGTCCAGCGAAAGGAGTCCCTGAGGTTGCTAAGGTTTACCTCTAGAAAATTTCCCACTAAGCCGAGCCAATTGTCCAAATTAACCCCAACTAACGCCCTCCTGAAAGAGACATTAAGTGGAGTCGTACTTAGTACTTGGGCCACCGACATATTTTTCTTCTTAATTAGGTTGTACAAAGCTGGATATTTAACGCTTAAAGGTTCTTTCCCTAACCAGAGGTCCTCCCAGAACCTAGTTTGGGAGCCGTCTTGCACTTGAAACCTACCCCTTTCAAGTTGTGACAACCCGCCCAGGAAAATACCGTACTATCGCCTAAGACCGATCCACTTTGGTCATTAGGCAATAATAAAGTATCATCCTGTCATTAGTTGTCGGGTTAACGCCCGGTAAATCACTTGAAAAGCAACAAGGATCGAATATATGCATTAAAACTCCCTCGAAGGCGAGTCCAGAGATACAACATCATTAATATCCAAATTTGTACCCCGAAGGGGTTAATTATTACAAACCATAGTTTTGCCATAATGGGATAGTTCAGAGTTTTTGAAAGCAGCGGAAATAAACTAACGGAAGCGAAGACACCACGGGAGGCCATCGATGATGCTTTCAGTCGTCGTCCTCCACCCACTCCAGCTCCCAGCCGGGCGGGATCTCTCCGGGCCACACATCACCGAAAGAATTACGTGGATCAACATATTATAGCAAGGTTGAGTATACCAATACTCAGCAAGACTTACCCGTTGGTGATAACTACTTCACCAAATCTAGACCATGAAAGGCTCTTTGGCTACTGGGTTGCTTTTGCTAAAAAGTATCAAAGAGTAGGTCCTTACTTTCAAGATTTTAGGACAAGTTCTAGTAGGTTTAATCTTTACTACATTAGCCAACTAGTACAAACAAGCTGTACAATACAATTAATCAAGCATAGTATTCATCAACTTCCATCATTAGGGATCTCATGACTAGTGGAGTAAGTAGTCTCGGATAACGGTGAGAGGCCGACAATCGATTGATTTAAACCTTGCAAGGTAAACCCAAACACACGGTAGGTTGCCCACAAAGGAACAACTTTCCCGGGCCGTTTCCAAAAATTTTCGGGTCGGGATCGAATCTTACGGTCTTTGGTGCGGGCTATCCGCATACCCCGCGAGATACCCGGAGTCACCATACACCACTGGTAGCTAGCCGTGAGAGCGAATCCCAAGAGTAGTAATGGTAGGATCCCTCGCCGCCTCATTAAGGTACTAGGCTTACCGGTCCCATACCCGACATGTGCTTAGTACGTTCAAAAACTTAACCCACATAACCACTGGACCGGAGCCCAAATCCCATGCTCTTACCACATGAGCAATCCATTTAAGGATAAATTGTGATTCCTATCTAGGAACCTATTCTCGCGAGTGGGGTCATCACTCGACTTGTAACGGTCCTATAGCTTAGCAGCTATCGACCTATCATAGTAGTAAGGACAAAGGTACCTAGGGATCATGCATCTAGAGTTTCATTCAACTCCTGAACGTAAATGCACAATCATCCATAGATAGCTGAATAAAGATTTGAAAAACTGGGTTGGATGCACCGGAGCTTGCCTTCGTCAGCTAGGTTAGCCTGGGCACCCTCGGTGTCGAGCACTTCCACGTACTGCAGCGAAGCTTCCGCTCCTCCTTCCTCGGTTTCCGGGACAAGGGAGTAATCTCCGTCCGGAAGATCTACACGGAATGCAATGCAAGTTTAGGTGATGTGATAGTCTGTTGTCTTATCCAACCCCTGCTGGTCGTATTCACCTTAACAAGCATCTAGGTAGGGTTTCTCTTTTAGGAAGGTCATTAGTTGTACATGGGCTTATTCTTTTATTGTACATTTGAATAAAGGTTTTTATTATACTTGTTATTTCATGTGAATGGGTAGTCCTTTTACTTTCACAAGCAAAGGTATAAATAATACTTTTATCCATGAATTAATTTCTTATCAGCAATGATAACTAATTATCTTTTAATTATATTAAATAATACTTTCAAAAAGGAAAAGAATTAATTAGGGGTTTTCTTTATTTAACTTCTCTTTAATATTAAAAGGGCTTTTAAGCTTTTTATTAAGCAATTAAATTACCAAAAATTAAAGAAGTGTTTCATATTCATATTAGCACCTATCCTGGTCCATTATACCCACATGCAAGGGTTGGATGCTAGGAATTTAAATACTATTGAAAATAACAAAGGCTGGCTAGTGATTCAAATTAAATGCATACAAAAATAAATAAGCATCAAAATGATCCAAACTTTCTCATGCATGCTATCTGGTCCTAAACAAGCCTAAAGAACCAGCATATTCACCTAGGAACTCTACTGATCTTGGTTCATTAATTTACAAAGGAAAACATGCATAAATCAAGAATAATTATTTATGTTACACCAAAAATCATGATTAATTCACAAGATGTGTATTTTGACATAACAAGACAGTGTGCACAAGTTGAGCACAAAAACATAAATATATTTAGCTAGAAAAATCATTTATGCAGATCTGGCAGAAATGGAAAAACATTTTTATTAAAAGATTTACATCGTAACTTTGTGCAATTTTGGCATAGGAGCTAGTCATGACAAGACACACAACATATCCAAATATTAGCTACATAGGATTTATAGATTTGGAGATATTGCAGATCTAGGTTTTTCACATTTGTATTTTTCATGCAAAAACTATCAGGAATTAGCTCAGGCCAGAATAATAAAAGTTGTAGAATATTTCACCACGAACTGAACAAAATATGTTTTGCATTTTTCCGATTTTTCTATGATTTTATATGCAATTTACAAGAAACAGGAAAGTCACTTTTACTATTTGAGTTACCCTTTTGCAGGGAGGCCCTCGGAAAGAAGTTTGGCTTCGCAATGTGGCCCCTGGGCGGCCGGGCAGCGGCGGTCCGGCCAAATCCGGCCAACCGCCGGCCGGGGCCGGCCGGGCACGGGCGGGGGAGGGGCCGTGGGTCCCAAGGGGCCGATTCCGGGGGTTGATTGGGCCGGGGAAGGGGTCGGCGAGGGGGCGGCGCGGCGGCCGGTCCGGTGGCCGCCGCGGCCCGCCGTGCGGTGAGGTGGGGCACGCGCGGGGGCGACGGGCATGCCGGCGAGCCGTGGTAGGTGCAAGGGGGGGTGGGAACGCGCTCGTTTTGGGGATGCGGCCGGCCGGGACACGCGGCTCGGCCGCGGCGCGGCCGCAATGGCGCGCGCGGCGCTCGGTCGCGGCCTGGCGAGCCCGTGGGCGGCATCGGGGGCGCGGCGCGGTCGGGGTTTTAACGAGGAGGAGATGGGGACGCACGCGCGGGGTGAAGGACGCCCGCCTTAACTCGCGGTACGCGCGCGCGCGGCGGGAAAACCGCGGTCCGTCCGGCGGTCCGACGGGGGGAGCTCGCCGGTCGGTCGGTGCGGCGGCGGCCGGCTCGTGGCGCGAGGGGGGGGCGGACTCCGAGACGTTCTAGGGGGCGCGTGACAACCCGGGGAAGGCGCGGGCGCGGCCCGACGCCGAGGTGGCGGGCGTCGGCGCGCGGCGGCGGGCGGCGGGCGCACTGGAGCGCGGGTGACGTCACGTCGTCCTGGAATTGTTTCGGACTGGCCCTGTTCGAGCGACAAAAACTCAATTTTTTGCAACTAAAGTGCACTGAGTGATGAATAGGAAAGTTGTAGATCTCACTACCCTCTACAACTTCTACAAAGGCTCTAGGGTGTTTTTCTCAACGGATTTTGCAGGAACGTCGTGCCAACTTTGAATGCCGGCCTGCCCCTGTGAACAGGAGGTGCTGTCAGTCGATCAAGTTTTTCACCAATTTCCACTCAAAATTTGAAACGCCAATCTACATGAAAGTTGTGTCCCTCAACAAGATGGACAACTTTCATAAAGGTAGATTTTGAAGTGTTTAGGTGAATTTTGGAGAACGCGGTAAAAGTTCCGGACGACATTCGCCGACGTCAATGGTTAAGCCGGGTTTGACCGTGTCTTTGACCAAGGGTTCACCACGGGTGTGTAGACTTGGTCAAGGGGTCCAATAGGGTTCATTGGCGGGGTTTTCGAGGTGATGACCCAGGTTGACCTAGGTTTGACCGCTATCGGTCGGTTTGACTCGGCTGATTCGGTCATTAACGTTAATGACGCTAATTAAATACCTGGGGCGTCACACAAGCACAAACTTCTTAACTTCCATTAATCCTGACCAGAAGTGCGAGTCTCCTTTCTTCTCTCTACTTGCGAAAAAGTCTTGCCCTTAAAGTATTTCTTTTTTAACATTTGTTGCCAAACTCCATCCTCATTTAGCAATTTGAAAACCCATTTACTCAATAAACACTTATTTTGGATATCCAAATCAATAATTCCCATACCCCCTCACTCCTAGGCTTGTGAAGGATACACCGCTTAGCTAGCCTATACTTCTTCTTGTGTTCATCACATTGCCAAAAGAACCTCGATCTATAATAATCCAATTTCTCCAAAACACCTTTAGGTATCCTGAAGAAAGACATCATATACATTGGTAAGCTAGATAGGATAGAATTGATTAGAACTAGCCTTCCACCTGATGACAACATTTTTCCTTTCCAACTACTCAACTTTTTCTGGAATCTTTCCTCGACCATTCTCCAGTCCCTGTTAGAAAGTTTTCTAGGACTCATCGGGATCCCTAAGTGTCTGAATGGGAAATCTCCCTCCTTACATCCGAAAAGCTGAATATATTCTTCGGTTTTATTTTTCGTTTCCGCAAAATAGAATAGTTCACTTTTGTGGAAGTTGATATTCAGACCGGAAAGCCTTTCAAAAGCGTTGAGCACTAGTTTCAGGCCTTTTGCTTTCCCGAGATCATCCTCAAGAAACAAAATGGTGTCATCTGCATACTGCAAGATGGACAAACCATCCTCCACTAAGTGAAGCATATCAATAAAACCTAGATTCTTAGCTCTCTCAATTGACACTGCTAACATATTCACCACCAGGTGTGACGCCCCAGGTTTTTAATTAGCGCCATTAACGCTAATGACAAATCAGGTCAAACCTGCCGCCATTGGTCAAACCTAGGTCAACCTGGGTCATCACCTCGAAAACCTCGCCAATGAACCCTATTGAATCCCTTGACCAAGTCTACATACACCCGTGGTCAACCCTTGGTCGAAGACACGGTCAAACCCCGCTTAAACACTGACGTCGGCGAATGTCTTCCGGAACTTTTGCCGCGTTCTCCAAATTTCACCTAAACACTTCAAAAATCTACCTTTATGAAAGTTGTCCAGTTTGTTGAGGGACACAACTTTCATGCAGATTGGCATTTCAAATTTTGAGAGGAAAGTGGTGAAAAACTTGGTCAACTGTCAGCATCTCCTGTTCACCGAAACATGGCGACATTCAAAGTTTGGCTGCAATTTGTGAAAAATCCATTGAGAAAAACACTATATGGCCTTTGTGAAAGTTGTAGAGGGTAGTGAGATCTACAACTTTCCTATTTACCACTTTGAGCACTTCTATTCAAATTTTTTTGAGAAAATCTCGATCAAACGTTGCCAGTCCGACACGTTTGAGCCGTGTTGTTGCCTCGGTGCCCGCGCGCGCGCCGCCCGAGGACGCGCCCTCCCAGGTCGCTCCTTCCCCATGTCCGCGCGCATGCCGAGGACGCCTCGCGCTCCGCGTCGCCGCACCGCCGCACAACGACCCGCGGTCCGACCGGTGTCGTCCCCGCCGCGAGCCCCCGAGGCGCCACCGCCCGTCCGTCCGCCAGTCACTAGGGAGCACGCGCACCACCTATAAAGGGTCGCCACCCTACTTCGCGCACGGGAGCACAGCCGGTCCGCCTCCTCCCTGTCCGCCGTTGTGAGTCAGTGGAGCCGCCGGTGGCGACAGCTCGCGCCTCCACGCTTGCTCACCGACGGCCGATGCTCCCCACACCCTCTTTACCCCTCACTCGAGCCTCCCGCACCACGGGTGGTCACAGGCCGACCGTGACCTCGCCGGAAACAAGCCCGCAGCGACCGCCGCCGATCGGTGCCGCCGAGCCCACTCGCCGGAGCCGCCCCGCCCCCTTCCTCAGCCCCAAATCGAGCATTGGTGAGCTCCTACACCTTCCCCGCAGCTTCCCCGACCGAAACCCCCGCCGGAGCCGCCGCCTCCATCGGTCCCAGGGACCCAATTGCGAGGTCTGAAATCTTTCCAGGGTCCTAAGTGTGAACTGAGGGCACATTTGTGAATCTGAAAAACTTTCCAGGGACCCTGGTGCAAAAGTGAATCTCAAATAGTAAAGCCATTTTGCTGATTCTTGTAAAATCCATATAAAATTTTAGAAAGATCAGAAAAATGCAAACTCAATTTTTTTGGATTTGTTGTGAAACATCCTACAACTTTTGTTATTCTTGCCTGAGCTAGTTCTTGATAGTTTGTGCATGAAAAATAGAAATGTGAAAAACCTAGATCTGCAATATCTTAAAATCCATGCATCCTCTGTGTCCAATTTTTGGATATGTTGTGTGTTATGTTATGACTAGCTTTTGTGCCAAAAATTGCACAAAGTTATATTGTAAATCTTTTTTATAAAAATTGTTTTCCATTTCTGCAGAATCTGAATAAATGATTTTTTGTAGCTAAAAATAATTAGATTTTTGCAACCAACTTCTTCATACTGCCTCTTTATTCCAAAACACACCTCTGGTTAATTAATCACAGTTTTATGATTAACAGAAGTAATTATTCTTGAATTATGTTTGTTTTCCTTGGTAATTGCATAAGTCAAGTTTCATAGTAGTTCTAGGTGTATATGCTGCATCCCTAGGTTAGTTTTGGACCATATGGCATGTGTGAGAAAGTTTGGATCTTTTTGTTGAGTATTTATTTTTGTGTGCATTTACCTTGTCCTTCTAGTTGGCTTTTGTCATTTTCAAAAATAATTAATTCTAGCTATCCAAAGCATGCATCTGTGTCCAGTGGCTTGTTATAGGTGTTTAGTGTTTAACACACCCTTCCACTGCTTTTTATTAATTAATTACATGAATAAAAGCTATGGAGGCCATTAAGGGCTTAATAGTCATGTAAATGGGAAAAATCACCAACCCATCTTAAATGACCTTGTGTGTGGTTGTACATCGTTTTAAAAGGCTAAATATACCCACCCACTACTGTTTGTGAAGTTAAATTAAATTACTTACATATATATGTACACAGTCATTATCAAAAAAGAATATTTAATAAAGAGCTGCATATTGTTCCTTTTTGGAAGAGTATGCTGAATGTATTGCTTATCTAGGTGAATGTGCCCAACCAATGCACTCGAGAGTTGTCATTTATTGTTTGTAGTTCTTTAAATTGAAAATCGACAAATAAATCTTGCATTTGCATCCTCGTGTACATCTTCCCGACGGTAGATATACGCTCGTGCCGGAAGGAGGAGACGAAGGCGCTGACGAAGAGCTGCATTACGTGGGCGTAGCTCAAGACCTGGACCAAAGTCCAGAAGGGCCCAAGGCCAACCTTGCCAGCGAAGGCAAGCCCCGGATCATTAACCCCGTCTTTTAAAATTATGCAATTATGTTTGCTATGATTGTGCATTTACGTTTCAGGAGTTGAATTGAAACCCTAGATGCATGACCCCTAGGTACCTATGCTCTATCACTAGTATGCTAGGTCGATAGCTGTTATGCTATAGGACCCGATAGAAGTCGAGGGATGTTCGTCACTCGCGAGAATAGGTTCTCATGCTGGAATCATAAGATCTTTATAAATGGATTGCTCATGTGGTAAGAGCATGGGATTTGGGCTCCGGTTTAGTGGCTTTCATGGGCTAAGCTTTTGAGCGTACTAAGCACTTGTCGGGAATGGGACAGGTAAGCTTGGTGCCTTAATGAGACGGCGCGGGAACTTACTATTACTACTCTTGAGTAATCACCTACCGCTTTGCAACCGGGAGGTGGGTACATGTGTGAGGCTGGGTGTACTGGGTGGGACATGCCAGATAGCCTTGTACCCGGGACTGTAAGCTTTGATCCCAAACCGAGGACTTTTGGGAACCGCCTAGTCGGTGTCAGCTCTGTTGGTGCACCGCTCCGTGTGTTTAGGTCTACCTTGCAAGGTTATAAACCAATCGATTGTCGGCCTCTCACCGTTATCTGAGACTGCTTAATCAACTGGCCATGATATCCCGTAATGATGGAACTTGGTGAATATTATTGTATGAATTAATTGCTTGCACAATTCTTGATTGAGTTAGTTGGCACACTTAGAAATGATAATCAACTAGAACTTGTGCTAAAATAATGAAAGTAGGACATACTCTTTGTTGCTTTTCAGCAAAAGAACTCCACCGGCAAAAAAGCCTCTCATGTCTAGAGTTTGGTGATGTAGTTATCACCCGACGGTTAACTCTTGCTGAGTATTAGTATACTCAGCCTTGCTTTAAAAATGGTGTTGCGAGTGTTGTTTGGCCTGGTGAGATTCCACCCGGCTGGGAGCTGGAATGGGTGGAAGGGGACGAGTGATGACACCACGGATGACCTCCTGTGTTGTCTATCGTCGCGCTAGTTTATTTATTTCCGTTGTTTCCGAACTTTGAACCTTTACTTCCTGTCAGGAACAATGGCTTGTAATAATTTTGATTTAATCCGTGTTGTACTCTGGACTCGCCTTCGTGTGAGTTTTAATGCAAATGTCGATCCTCTGTATGATTTCCAAGTGATTTACCGGATGTTAACCCGACAACCAACGACAGGATAATACTTTACTATTGCTTAATGACCAAAGTGGATTGGTTTTAGGCGTTAATATGGTATTTTCCTGGGCGGGTTGTCACACTAGGTTGAAAAGAACAGGAGACAATGGGTCTCCTTGCCGCAAACCTTTCCTTGTCGGGAAGAAATGTCCCAACTCGTCATTGATCTGCACATACACACACTACTTTTTGAGATCACATTCTCTACCCACTGGCACCACAATCTTGGAAATCCCCTCATTCTAATAACCTACTGTAAGAAGTTCCAGTAGACTTTATCATACGCCTTCTCAAAATCTAGTTTGAGGATAAGGCCATTCTGTTTCTTCCTTTTTAACTCATGTAAGGTTTCGTGTAGAACCAATACCCCTTCCAAAATATACCTTCCAGGCAGGAAGGCGGATTGAGATGGCTTAGTGATCCTACAAGTAATCGACTCGAGTCTGCTAGCCATCACTTTTGTAAAGATCTTGAAACTAACATTGAGCATGCAGATGGGTCTATATTGTTGAATCCTTTTGACCTCCTTCTCCTTTGGAATTAGCGTGATTACTTCGAAATTAAGGCAAAAAAGGGGTAGGTCCCCCGCGTGGAAATCTCTAAACATGGCCATTAGGTCATCTTTGATGAGACTCCAAAACACTTGATAGAACTCAGTCGGGATGCCATCAGGTCCCTGTGCCTTATTATGCTTTATCCGGAAAATGGCCTCTCTTACTTCCTTTTCAGAAAATTCAGCCATTAGCTCCTCCCTCTATGAGCTGGTGACTTGAGAAATATCCTCCACCAGGGACTCATTGAGTGTTAGACCATTTTCCTGTGATGCCCCAAAGAGATGTTTATAATACTTCGTGATGTAATCTTTGAGTTGCTCCTCACCCTCCACAACTCCCTCCTCTTGCTCGAGCCGGAAGACTCTCGTCTTCCGTCTCTTTCCATTAGCAATCATCTGGAAATACTTTGTGTTATTATCCCCTTCTAAAATACTGGTGGTCTTAACCCTTTGAAACCACTTTAACTCCTCCTCCCGGAGTAATTGGTTTAGTCTTTCATGGATGCTTTGCTTCAAGTCCCATTTGCGCTGGCTTAGCAGCTGAGACTCGGCTTTTTTGTCTAACTCCTCCGCCTTTCTTAAAAGCTCCTGTTTTTCTTTCTTATAAGCTCCATTCATGTTCTTTGTCCATCCTCTCAGGAATTGCCACAATCTTCTAATTTTATTCTGCCATCTTTGCATCGAGGTAATACCCCTATTCTCCTTTCTCCAAACCTCAGAGACCACGTCAAAAAAACCCTCCTTCGACAACCAACCCAACTCAAATTTAAAGGGTGTTTGTTTCTTGGCCTTGGGTTTTCCCCATACTGAGCAAGAGAGGTGTGTGTTCTGAAATTTCCCTATTAAGGGCCTCCACTGTCGCTAGTGGACACTGTTGCTCCCAATCTGTACTAATCAAAACCATGTCTAACCTCTCATATGTAGGTACCCTACGAGAGTTGGCCCAGGTGAACTTACGACCCGACATCTCAATCTCACGTAAATCCAGGCTGTCAATGACCGCGTTAAACAAAAAGGGCCATCTCTCATCAAATCTATCATTGTTCTTTTCGCTACTATTTCAAATGATGTTGAAATCCCCGCGAATGCACAAAGGAAGACTTTCCCCTCTGCAAGCTTGCACTAACTCCGTCAGGAAAGATTCCTTAAACTCCGGCTGAGCTGCTCCGTAAACAACCACCAGCACCCGCTTAAAGTCACTCTTTCTATCTCTTACTCTAAACTTCACAAAAAAAGTCTTCGTCCTCAATACTCCCCACATCCAGCAAATCTATGTTAACCCCCAGCAAAATACCCCCTGACCTTCCCCGAGGGGCGGTCCAGTGCCAAACTAAAACTATTCCCTCCACTAAAATTATTTAGTGATCTCTGGGAAAGATCTTGTTTGCCCGTCTCCAATAAAGCAATGAACGCTAGGTCCTACTCTATGGATGTCTCCCTTAGAAATCTCGTTTTAACCAAGTCACTAAGACCTCTGCTATTCCAAAAGATTCCTTTCATTTGACACCTACTTTTAAGAATTTTACTCTCCTTATCTTGCAAGTCTTACTCAAACACGACTTAGCGTTTGACTTGCCAGTTGAACTCCTACGTGCAGCTAAAGAATTTACTGATATTGGGTACCTCAAAAAACGTACACCGGAGCTAGGAGGAGGGGTAACTTTTTTGTTTAGGTTAGTTGCAAATAGCAACTGAAATAACCGTATGTTTGGGTTTTTTTTTTACTATTTGAGGCCAAAAGAGGTGAGGTGAAAAAAATATACACAGGATCATGCCCGTTGTTTTGTTTCGACACGCTAGGAGGAGGATTCCGAAGATACCGTCGCGGAATTAGATATTTCTCCCGGGAGATCAACGACGAATATGCCAATCACGTCGGCCGACGAATCCGCCGGCGGGTCTCGAGTTGTCAACTGATGATAACAACATCGGCGGCGCACACAGAGTCACATGGACGTGGTTGCAGACCCACACACGTCTCTACCCGGCCGTCTCTCCGTCAGCCTCTGCTAGTAGTAATAGCATTATACATACATACACGCACGAGGATTAGGGAGCCTCCTGTCTCGGGTATGAGATTTGGTCAGAGGGGATCGGGTGGTTATGGTTATAGTTAGGGCGCGTTTGAGATGCGAAGCCTTTTCACGAACAGCGATTTCTTCACGTGCCCTTCACAACTTCAATACCTAAACAACCAACTCTCTCGCCTAACTCTCTGGCAACTTCTCTCGAAAACTCACTCTCGCGAGTTAAGCACGTGGTGAAGGCTGCCAAAACACGTCTCTCTCCCCCGCTCGTGAAGTTGCTTCATGGAGTTGTTTTCTTAAAAAAGCATTTCTGCAATTGAAGCAGGTGAAGGTGCTGTCAAGGCAAACGGCCCTTAGTTGTACCACCGGTTCAGGGGATCGAGCTGCCTGCCTGCGTCTGCTCGTGTCCGTCGTGCGTGGATCGAATGGATGGCTGCAGAGACCGACTCCCATGTTGCGCCTGGCTTTGGCTCAACAACCACGGCGGAGCTCAGATAAACAAACCCCGACGGCCGACGGCCGACGGCCGATGACCAACTCCACCAATCGGAGGAACTCGGGAAGCGCGAGCAGAGCGAGCGGGTCTTTGTAACATGGGCCAACGGCCTAGCTGGCTAAACCAGACAGAAGGCCGCAAGTTTTGCGTACGTTTGGGTCCGGTCGGGCTTCTTCAGCCAGCGTGTCCGTCCACTTGACTTTGAGGCCCAAAACGAAATCACCCCGAATCACTTTCACTGTGGGCTCTGTGAATTGTCATTTCTGCGGACGATGCTATTTATAAGGGGCCCTGGCGGGGGCTTTTCCAAAGTCTTCTCCACCCGCTTAGAGCACTGTAGCGCCAAACCCCCTAACAAAAAACGGCTTCCGCTGAAGCCATGGAGAAGCCATTTTGCAATTTGTACTACGGAGGTGAAGCCAAAAATAGTGGCTTCTCTCGCGCTTCTTCCCCACATGTGACATAGAAGCCACAACCACGCCCATTTTGCCAAACACTTTACAAAATGGCTTCGACCTTCACCAAAGAAGCCATTATTTTGCCACAGCCACCACAGCCGCGCTTAGCCGTTTTAGCCACGGTAGAAGCCCCGCCAAAGGGGCCCTAAATATAACTCTTTTTCTAAACGAATTATATTGGTTGTGAACCCAAAAAAAAAAACGAATTACAGTGGCTATACAGTTCAACCATGAAATCGCAGTGATCGGCCAATTGTAGCGGGCACGGCTCGGCTGTCCGTACAGCATGTGCTCAAGAACCAAAGTTGTATCCTCAACAAAAGAAAAAGTTGTTGAATGATGTGGATATGCATGGTAGAACCTCTTGACCTTCGACGGAATGGCAAACTGCCGAGGTTTTGATTAACGTGTAAAAACATTACGTACTCTTACGGACCCAAGAAGAGCTGAGTGAGTGAGGGCACATGCCCCCACTCGGATTTCGAAAGCAAAGGTTGATTGCAAGTTTTCACCACGTAAAAAGCTTGACAAATCGATGTTTTCTTAAGAAGTGCCCTCTCTCAAATTTTGCTTTGGGTCCGCCCCTGCCTGCATATCCGACGGAGAGCGGAAAACGCATACATGACGGTGAGGATCGGTGGAGGACAGATAAGCCAAAGAAAAAGATACTTTAGTAGCATGACCGAGGCGACGCTATGAAAGCTTGACTATTTTCTAATCCATTAACCATGCCTGCTGGTTCTAAAAATAATAATAACCTTGCCTTCAACCTTTTTTTCTATATGGTCTTGGATGAGGAAGCCTTTGGACAGCTTTGGTGTGCTACATGTGGCCGTGAAATGATCTGATTTGTTGTTTTTGAATACTTTGGCATTGCGGTTCTTTCAAATATCCATTGGAAGCGTAGTGATCGGCCATTTTGGCGGGCACAACTCGGCCGTGGAGTTAGTGGTGGGGTGGAGGCTCGAGCCCCCTCCTCTTGTTGGCATTCATGTGGAGCCCCCTAGAGATAATAATACTCTTGCATCTTCAACGGAGAGCGGAAAGGGAAATGTGACGACTGATGCAAGAGTAGGTGGTCGCTAACGTTGGACAAGCCATGAAAAATGTACCAACACCACGCTCTCAACACATGTTAAGGAAGATTAAATAATTCTACTTTTTAGTCAATTAAATATTTGGACTGCCTGTGTACAAATAACATTTTTAAAATTAATAAGATTAAACATAACTTTTTACTATCTTATTATTTGTAAATCTGTGCATACGGAGAATTGATGGGGCATTGGCCCCCACCCCTATCTATATCAGCATCCCTGCTTTATGGAGTATATAGTTGTACGTGCAACTCAAAAATTCATTGTGTGGTAATGATATCGCCTCCCTCCTTGTCTATATAGGCCATGAATGGATAGTTGGTGTTAGTGCATCCCAAACTAACACTAACAAACTAACACCTTAGATCTTGAATGTATGTGTTACTTTTGCATCTAATGCTACTTTTGCAATCATTGGAGGATCTAGAGGGAGGGAGGAAAAGAGTAAAAGGTGTGGGGTCCACCAGAATTAACACAAATTACCACTTCTTGGAGGTGCTAGTTTTTTTTTTACTCCCAACTAACACTAACGTATGGAACCATTCATGACCATAGTTTTACCTGCACACACATGTAATAGCAACTAAATAACCCTACTTTGTTACTGAGGGTTTTCAACTGTTTGTTAATTTGCACGACGACCAGCGTGATTTGAATGATAAGATACAGTACAATATGGTGAATTTGTTAACGTTTTTTGTCAGTATTATTCATGTGCCCAAAACATAGCGCACAGTACAGCCAAGAATTTTTTTTGCATTCTCTTAATGAAAAACTGGAAGACATCCAACAAAATGCTACAAATAAATTAATTACAAACTTTATCTATCATCATGTCGCCACATATATACTACTACAAAAGATACATGCCCAGCCATGATCACCCATGCCGAGCTAGCTAATGGAAGCTGAAGCTTTCATGCACCCCGAGAAGAAGCAGCAGCAGCAGCAGCAGCTCAGTTGAAGTCTTTGGTGATGGCCGGGATGCAGCTTGAGCTCCTGGCGAGGGTGGCACCGGGGGCGTGGTCCCTGGGGCTATTGGACCTGGACCTCTTCCTGAGGATCTCCCGCATGGCCTCCGTCTGCATGAGCACGGGGTTGGCGCGCCCCACGCGGTTGAAGCGGCCGCACACGGCCATGTGCGCCGCCAGCGCCTCCTCCGTGCGCCCCCCGTGGCGGCTGTCGGCCTCGCCGGTGACGGCCGCCGCGCACATCCCGCACACCCAGCGCCCGCAGTAGCGCTCCCGGACGCGGCGCACGTACTCGGGCGTGCACTCCTCCTGCATGCCGCAGCACTCGCACCGCGCGTCCTCCACCACCTGCTCCGTGATCGCCGGCAGCAGCTGCTGCTGCGTCGGCGCCGGCGTGGCCCTGGCGGCGGCGTCGGCGTCGGCAGCGGCGGCGGCAGAAGCCTTCCTGTCCCTGGCGAGCTCCAGGGCGAGGTCGGACATGGCGCGCTGGAGCCCCTCCATCGAGATCCTCCTCGGCTTCGACTGCCGCCGCGCCGCCTTGGGCGCCGGCGCCGCCGGTGCGGCCGCCGCGACCGCTGCGTCCCCGTTAGGCGCCATTTGTTTGGTCGATCTGGATCACGCACCAAATCAAAGATTACTCTCGTATTGAAAAGAGGTAGCTAAACTAACGATCTCTAAAAGTATCAGTAGTAGAGAGGATCGGAAGAAGTTGCCAATGATTTAGCAGTTCGATGATCAGTATATATGATTGGCTTTGCTCCTCGAATCGTAATGTGGATTATGGCAGTGTACAGAAGCGATCTTTATATACACAGCCGAGCCGAGGCTACGCAGTATGATATGAGTACGTCGTGTCCACTGCCGTGCACAGAAAAAGCAATAGATTAGTGGAGGAGATGCGTCGTTAGCTCGTGACACGATCGATCGATCTGGAAATAAAAGGGAAAGGGAATGGGGATGGGAGAGGGGCACGAGGACGCTTGAAAGCCCTAGATCACTCCGGATCTGCGGCTAGGATCGAATTGGCTCGCGAGATGGTACTCATCTCATATTAGCTCATCAGTGCGCTCGTGAGCGAGATGGCAATGTTTCTTTTTTTTTTAATAAAATGCTTTGCTGCTCGATTTTCCCAGTCCATGAGTAATAGTAATCCTCGTGAGATTAATTCATGAGGAAAACCATGCATTAACTGACTGTACCGAAAAAGGGAAGGCTGCGACAGTTAGTTGCAACACATCTCCTGTCTTGGAAGTGGATGCAAATGATTGTGTGATCCTCGCCCTCTCCACGATATCAGAGCAAGTTCCAACACTTGCCCATCCCAAGTTTTCATTGTTATTTTTTCAGAAAAAAATAGAAAAACCTTCCCCAACAACTCTCCATACCAGGTTGTCATTTATCCCAAGTTGGGAAAAACAAAACTCCGCGCGCGCATCTATCCGCGGCGCATCCTGCCGTATCGCAAGAGGTGGAAGGGTATAAAATTAATTAAGTCTTTTTCTCGGGGTTTCTGATTTAAGTTTCCAAGAGGTCGAAGGGTGGAAACATAATTTTGTTTTCTCTCTCAAGGTTCCTGGTGTGAGTTAGATCTGGACTTGGCAAGTGAATTACGCCAAACTATTGGAAATAAGCTCTTTTTTTTCACTTGTCGTGTCTTTTTTTAGAAGTTGGCAAAATACAAGATTTGCCGAGTAAAATTTGGCAAACCGTCGGAGATGCTCTCACGAACGTAGCGCAAAGACACGAGTGCTTAGCTTGTAGCAAACTGAAAAAAAAAAGCCGCCGCTACTACTTTGTTCGTTCTGCAAACTGAAAATGTGTAATAACGGCAATCATGTTTCCTCTACGCAAACTGAAAGTTCAATAAAAACCCAGCATCTAAAGAAACCGAGAGTAGATATAGATAGAGAGGAATCAAAGCCATTGTGTAAATCATCATCATCATCATCTCATCAAGCAGAGATGTATATATATATATATATATATATATATATATATATATATATATATATATATATATATATAGGCGCGCGCCCGATTATATGCATATGTCAACAAGTTTTTGCTTTCGTTCTTGTACGTCCGCCCCCCCTTGTTCAAACATTACTGTAGCTTATTGGCTAAAAATAACCAAGACACGTCATCACACAGGAACGACGTGTGCGGTGGCAATCACGGGCGCTAGCTCTAGCTAGCTGCTGCTGCGTCCATCATACGCCGTGGCGGCGTGGCACCCACGCCGTACGTAGTGCAACGAGATCCACAAGCTTCGTCTTCTGGCCGCGCGCGCGCGCGGGTGACTCGGCGGGCGCGCGGCTAGCCGGCCGGCCGGCGAGTGCTACGAACCTTGCCGCATTATCACAGCGTTGCCCCGCGGCGCGAAACAGACGGCGCGCGAGAGGCCTTGTCGATCAGTCACGGGAAGTTTGAGCGGGGCCTTCATTATTGGGCCGGGGGATCATTGCCCCGATGGGGATGTGCCGCGCGCCCGGCGCCCGTGCACTTTCTTCGTTCTCCTCTCTTTTGGGAGGGAGGGAGAGGAAGACCGGAGGAGGATCAAAGGAGGGCGCACTGCACTTTCACTCTCACCTGATTGAGATTTGCTGGCTGCGGTAGACCTCTTCCCCTCGCGCATCGCCTGGCGGCAGCGTGGGGTCGGAGCCCTCGGCGGGGAGGGTGAGACCAGCATCGCGGGCCAGTAGCAGCAGAGCGAGGAGGAGGTCGTCAGCAGCGAGGCGAGGGCGGCCGCCGGTGGCCGAGGAGGAGGCTGTGACGGCGGCGGCCCGGGCTTCCCGGAGGCCGCACTGCCCCGGATCTGCGCTGCCGGCCGCCGGGGAAATGAAGAAGAGGAGAAGCCCCGTCGCCGAATCCAGCCGCCGGGGAAAGGAAGAGAAGGAGGAGCCCCGCCGCCGGATTCGGCCCTCGGGGAAGCAAAGAGGAGGAGGAGGCCGCCGTCCACCGCCGGGAGGCCACCTCGCCTTCCTCCTGCACCGGCCCCTACTCCTCCCCCGGGGTCGAGGCCGCCACGCTAGATCTCCGCCGCCACGGCGCGCTGCGCAGTAGGAGGCCGGTGACGCGGCGAGCTCCTCGATCGAGCAGCAACGACGGAAGGGGAGGACTGTGGGAGTGGAGCCGTGGAGGTGTGCGGGTGCGGGAGGAGGGAGGAGGAGAGAGACGAGAGGAGGGAGGAGGCGTGTAGGAGGCAATTGAGATGTAGACTCCCCGAGGATGCGCTCGCGGGGGACTTGCTGCATTTTGCAGCAGCTGTTGCAGCTCCTACTGGAGCTGCTACAGTTCCCATCGGTGCTGCAAAATGCAGATGCAGATCGGGCTGCGGCAATTGTTGGAGACAGTCTTAGCCCTAGGGCGAGGGAGGGATTCTCTGGCGGGCCAGAGCTACTGGACTAGCAACAGTAGAGAGTATTCTGATCATATTTCTTTGCTGGCACTTGGGCTCATTCTCCCCTCTTGGGCTTATTTTTGCTGCTCTAATGCTAGGTTGGGCCGAAAAAGATGCTATTCCAGGCCCGTCTGCCCCTCTATAAATCTCTGATAATCTGATTCCACGAACGAGATCGATTGGGGGGGGGGGGGGGCAACAAGAAGAAGAGGAGGAGGACTCCAAAATTGGTAGAATTCGAGATATAATCAGTCTTTGTTTTTAAAAAAACTAATTAGAGATAAAGCAGAGCATAGACAGATTAGTTAATTACTATACACCAGGAGTTTAAGTGTCCCGGCGCAGATTTCTTTCCAACTAACCGTAAACATCACGTGCTGGGCCATTCTATCTGCTAGTGCTATATCTATCCTGAAACAGAACCGATCCCAAAAAAATCTAGTAAATCACACACCAGGAGTTTGAAGGCTCTATCTTGAAACAGAACCACCCAAAAAAACCTTTTAAAAAAAACTGGATGGAATAAAGATATACTACTGTACTAGAAATTTATAAAGATTCTGCGTTTGCAAGGCGGATGCCCGGATATAAAAAAAAAGCAGCCGGCCACTTTCCGCGCCGCCGCCACCGCGCCCGCGACCGACCGTCCCTCACCTCACCTCTCGCCCCGCCTCCCCGCACCTGTCCCCCCTCCTAAACCCCCCCTCTCTGCTTGAACCCTAGCGCCACCGGTCCCCCCGCCTCCGCCAGGGAGCATGCACGCCAGGCTCCTCAGCCCCGCGTCCCCTGCCTCCACCGTCTCCTCCTCCTCCTCCGGCGCCGGCGCCCGCCCGCGCCGCGCGTGCTGGAAGCCCCGGGGCCCCGCCTCCTCCTCCGCGCCGCCGCTCTCGGTCCGGGCGCGAGCCTCGATGCAGCCCGCCGCGCCCCTGCCGCCGCAAGGGTGGGTGGGAGAGTCCTCCGGCCTTACCACCGCGCCTCGATTCGCGCCGCGACTTGGAGCTGTGTGCGTGTGCTGACTGCTGATGATGCCTGTGGCTGTGTGTTGCAGGCAGGGCGGCGGCCCGCCGGTGCACGGCGTGTCGAACACGGTCGTCGGGGTGCTGGGCGGCGGCCAGCTGGGGAAGATGCTCTGCCAGGCCGCGGCCCAGATGGGGATCAAGATCGTCATCCTGGACCCGCTCGAGGACTGCCCCGCGAGCTCTGTCTGCCACGACCACGTCGTGGGGAGCTTCAGCGACGGCGACACGGTCCGTGAGTTCGCCAAGAGGTAGGAGGCGCGACAACTCGCAATCCTAACCCTATCGCGCTTGTTTTGGAGGGGTCGTGTACCTATGCAATGTATGCTGGTGGTCCGCTGTGGCTTCATCCCTTCGTGATTAAATTTCGGGCAGGTGTGGGATCCTAACGGTGGAGATTGAGCATGTGGATGCCGCCACACTTGAGAAGCTGGAGCAGCAGGGTGTTGACTGCGAGCCTAAAGCCTCCACGATAATGACTATTCAGGCAAACTTTTCCTGCTTGTGCCAGCCATCTGTTCATTTTTTTTTGAACTGCTTGGAAATTTAAACGCAAATTCGTGAAGTGCTGATTGTTCAGGCAAACTCTTCCTTCTTGTGCCAACCAGATTTTAAATTTTACTGCTTTGAAATTTAAACGCAAATTCATGAAGTGCCGCATCTAGCTCACCAAAGACGAAAGATCTAATTGCACCTGCACATTCAACTGATTTTTGCTATGCTTCTCTTGCAAATTTTCTATGGTCTCCAATCTCTTGATCCTGCAGAATCAGTTGCATACTTTGCTTAGTTGTAAGTTCAGTTCTAGTTTAGTAGATAATCTCTCCTGGAACTGGAATATCCTTTTCAACAAGTCATTTATCTGAACATCCAGTTTGATTTGCTGATAGTTCTTGTTACACTCAATCGCAGGACAAATACAGGCAGAAAAATCATTTCTCAAAATTTGGGATCCCTTTGCCTGACTTCATGGAAGTAATGCACAAACTCCTAACCAGCCGACATTATTGGAGTTTTATCTTTCAGTTGATAATTTCATAGTTTTGATTTGCAGGTAGATACTTTACACAGTATAGAGGAAGCAGGGGAAAGATTTGGCTATCCTCTAATGGTAAAAAGCAAGAGGTTAGCATATGATGGTCGAGGCAATGCTGTTGCCCAAAACAAAGAGGATCTAACTTCTGTTGTTGCTTGTAAGTAGACAAGTATTTGATTTAAGTTTTTTCTTTGAATTCTTACAACCGCACTGTTTCTCTGGATGAAACTGTTTACTAGTTTTAAATGCTTATTAGGAATGTTGTTCCTGTGTACTTTGTAATCCATTATTCTGAGGTCCATACTTTTATGTTTACAAAATGTTTCTTGGCATCCTTACCTCTTGCAGTGCTGGGTGGGTTTGAGCGTGGCTTGTATGTTGAGCGGTTTACTCCTTTCATAAAGGTTAGTCAAATTCAGTTCTATTTGGTTGAGTAGAAAATTGGGACCCTTTAGGCTGTCAACATATTGATCATATCCTGCAGCTGTTGTGATTCTTTTATCCTGCTTGATCTTGATGTTGCAACTCATCTGTATGTTCTGTAAAATTGAACATCTTATTATTGGCATTGTTTTTGTATTGAAAAAAATCCTCATTGCTATTTTTCAAGCCATGCTAAATCCCTGGTACCACAATGGTAGTTCCAGCATATATGTACATTATTCTTGGTCCTTGTCCTTACCATACTGATGACATGAATATAGGATGTGTTTTGCAAGTTAGCTGAATGATATATTTTTTCTTTTTAAAAAAATGTGTTAAAGGATGTCATGTTAGTATTTATTGGTGCGATTTGTTGTTTTTTCGGCACCATAAGGTACTTACAGTAACTATCGTTTATTGGATTTGTTTTCATTCTTTCAGGAGCTTTCCGTAATTGTGGCAAGGAGCAGAGATGGTTCTACAGTCTGCTATCCTGTTGTTGAAACCATACACAAGTAAGACATTTTTTTTGTAATGATAATTCTCCATGTTTTCTTGCTTCCTTTTGTTTGCAGTTTGCTCTGCCCCTCTGGAAATTTTCAAAATACAACATGCTTGTTTGAAACTACAGGGATAACATCTGTCATGTTGTCGAAGCTCCTGCTGATGTATCTGACAAAATAAAGAAGTCAGCTACTGGTGTGGCTGAAAAAGCTATCAAATCATTAGAAGGCGCTGGTGTTTTTGCTGTAGAGTTATTTTTAACAGAAGATGATCAGGTTTGTCGGATCACCTACCTTTTATTTTATAATTCAATCCTCCTGGAGTAATGTTGACATTATTCTCATCATGTTGACATTCACTAGATTTTATTGAACGAGGTTGCACCTAGGCCTCACAACAGTGGGCACCACACAATTGAGTCATGCTACACCTCACAATACGAGCAGCACTTACGTGCCATACTTGGAATTCCCCTTGGCGATCCATCGATGAAAACACCTGCTGCAATAATGTACAATATCCTTGGAGAGGATGAGGTAGATATGATTCCATATTCTTATGTTCATGTATCATCACATTTCGGACTATACCTTGGCAGGTCTCCATGTTCTTATTTGTAATTATTGTAGTAATTAATTAGGGAACATATCTAGTGCAAACCAACCTCTTCATGCAAACTATGGAAACTTCAATCTGAGTCACTCGATCTTGATCCAAGGGAGAGCATGAGAGGTGGAAGGGGTGATTTGCAAAATTCATGGGAGGTGGGAGGCATGATTTGCAAAGGTGATTTTGCAAATCACTCCTCCCACCTCCTCTGAGCGCCCCGTTGGATCAACATCGTGTGATTCAGATTGAAGTTTCCATAGTCTGCATGGAGAGGTTGGTTTCCACCTGATATGTTCCCAATTAATTAATCTTGTAATCTTTTAATATGTTTGAATAGGATGAAGCAGGATTCTTATTGGCTCATCAGCTAATCGGTAGGGCATTAAATATTCCAGGTGCATCAGTTCATTGGTATGCAAAACCAGGTTAGTTCAATCCATACACTGTCTGTTGTTGCACAGTTAACAAGCCTATATGCTTCTTTCCCATGCCAGAAAGTGATGGTTAGAAATTTATTCTTGCAGAAATGCGAAAGCAAAGAAAGATGGGTCATATTACAATTGTGGGGCCTTCTAAGATGACTGTAAAATCACGCCTTGACAAGTTGCTGCAAAGAGACACATATGACCCCAAGAAAGGTATTGTTTAACAAATATCATTTCCTGCCCATTAGGGCCCATGCGATGTAGAAAGAATCAGCACCAAACCTCCCAACTGCTGGCCCAATGTTTGTACGAGATGCTGTTTACATAAGTAGTACCACACCACTGTTCGTACCAGGCTCTGGGTGGGTTTGTTACGTTAGAGATTAGATTTGATCAGTTGAGTTGTTATTCCCTTAATTCTAGAGATAGATTTCTTCTGGGTATTCCTTTGCTGACGTTGCAATTTCCTCTGACCCCTCATTTGGCACTTTCATGACATGCGTACCACTGAGAATTAAGGTTAAGTCCCACAATGGCATGTATGGAATTGCCTTTAAAGGTTAAATCATGCATGAATGGGATCAGCACCGTTTTCATTAGGCAACATCAATGTTCCTAGGAGGCTCCTCTATCCCTGCGATTGTGGTGTGGCCTTTGTTAGTCAGAATGGTCGCATAGCTTGAGTAGGCGATCTAAAGTATGCCCATGATCCTAAGAACTCATTTGAATTAATGTGCACGTACGTAGCAAACCTTCATGAATCCTGCTTAATGTTTGATCTGACACCCTGTAAATTTTTTGCTGTTTGCACTTGTCGTCCTGAATTGTTCGTGCTTTCTTATGCCATTCTTACATTCCTTTATCTTTTATTTTGAAACAATCCATCACATTTTCATTCCAGTTGATTGAAGGAGTGCTGAAAAAATGTAACCTTTTTATTTTGCAGCTAGCCCTCGTGTTTCTATAATAATGGGGTCTGATTCTGATCTTAATGTAATGAAAGATGCAGAGGAGATATTAAAAAAATTTAACATACCCGTTGAGGTTTGATTTCTGAAACCACTCTTTTTCCAAGATAACCTCCTTGCATACCTAGCCAAGTTTGATAAAAATTAATGTAATATGATGGATATCTGAATATTGCAGACTACTATTGTTTCGGCACATCGTACTCCAGAGCGGATGTACGATTTTGCCAAGTCTGCAAAGGACAGGGGTGTGGAGGTCATAATTGCTGGCGCAGGTGGAGCAGCTCACTTACCAGGCAAGAATCAGTCAAAAAAAAAACACTCATGAATTCACTATGATATGTTGTTCTAAATTTCAAGATCAAATCCTGTGTCTGCTGGTAAACTTCTTTTTCTTGTGGCAATTTAGCTGTAAGCAATATTTTAATTGCTCAGTATCCTGCCGCATTTTCTTACAACTAAGGTGGAAGGGTGGTATAGAGTCGATTCCTTGTTTTTCACCAATTATTTTATGCTGTGTGTTGGAGAGTCTGAAGAAACTGGGTAGTATTTCTGGATGAAATGAGTTCAACATTAAATTGTTGACCTCCATAGCATAAAGCTCACGATTCGTCATTATAAATCATCTAACGTCAACTGTGTTGTTGCAGGGATGGTAGCTTCATTGACTTCTCTTCCAGTAATCGGAGTACCCATCAAGACTCAGTCACTTCTTGGACTTGATTCCCTCCTATCCATTGTGCAAGTTAGTGTGTTAACAGTTTTCATTTAAGATTCAAATTGAAGTAAATGCCATAGAGTTTTAATCATTGTAGCTGTTTTTTCAGTGCAATATTTATACCTTCAGATGCTTTTTGTTGGCATTTCTTTTTTCTGAATTCTTCTCTTTAAGAGCAGATCATGAGAGGTTTTATTTTCTCATTTTCTCATTTCACAACATGGCCCCAAATTCTGAAACATGTCTGTCTGGTTGGACTCAACCTCATGATGATAGGCATTAAAATTTTTCAAGCCTGATACTTTCTTTTGTAAACTTCATACGAACAACACCATTTACTTCTATTGCACTGTTAATAGCGATATGTTTGACATTGGGCAGTTAGTAGGTGCTCACCATGGCTCACTAGCGCAGATGACATTTATCACTACCGGAATGATAACCACCTAAGGGTGTTCTCATGTTTAAAAACAGCATACCAGAGCTCCCAGATAAATGGATCACATCTTTTAGTTAAATTACTCCTAATTATTTAGTTCTATAGAACAACTAGTTTTGTCACCACCTTTATGCATGGTTGTCCTTTATTTTTCGACACATTTATTATGGATGAAGTTGATTGTTGATATTCTTTCCACTTCCACAGATGCCAAAAGGTATTCCTGTTGCGGCTATTGCTATCGGGAATGCTGAAAATGCAGGTCTGCTGGCAGTTAGGATCCTGGCGTCAAGAGATCCTGAGCTTTACGACGAGTATGGTTCTTTGCTAGTATTATTTTTTTGCACGCAGAATTTGTAGTTCTGAATGGTGCCAGTGCAACTGTCTGTAGCAGACAGACCACTAGTAGCCTTGATTGGAATTTGCATCGCGAGCCTGTTTTGGGCCGGCCTTGCATTGATTAATATTCTTTATAAATCTTACCTGTTGAGTGGGGGAGTAATAAGCACTTATTCATTTCCCTAGGGAGTTTTGATGCCCTTACACTGCACCGTTCTGACATGTTATTTCTTTCAGAGTATCGAAATACCAGGACGATCTGAAGGACATGGTGTTGGAGAAAGCGGAAAGGCTCGAGAACATGGGTTGGGAGGAATATCTGAAGTGAAAGGCTCGAGGACCAGCACACGCAGCAGGGGTTTGGAGGAAAAGATACGAGACGTCTTCGTTTTGGTTTTCTGGCTGGTGGCATTCGTGCACATCCAATTTGGATGGGAGCAATCCGGTCCAACTTGGGGGGGAGAATGGAAATCCTGAAGTGTGCGCAGCCAATTCTCTTGCTCACTGTGCTGTCTTCAGAACTCGTGGTGGTGCGGCTTTCTTAATTTTTTGCTCTCTGTTTCATGGCTTCAGAGGAAAAACGATTAGGGTGAGTCTCAGATCCTTCCAGTATTTATGGAAGAGAGGAGTATATTATCGTATAACACGCCCCGGGGATTTTCGCATCGATTAGGGAGCCTGTTCGTTTGGCCTGGTGGTGATGGCTGGTGCTTGGTTTGTTGAGAGAAAAGTAGTCTTTGGGCATTGGTTCTTTGATGGCTGATTTGTTGTGAGAGAAAAGATCTTCTTGGGCTTTTGGTGGCTGATAAGCCAAACGAACAAGCAGATACCCGCCGGCGCCGTGTCGGTTTTGCCGCAGCGCATATTGGCCGGAGTAGTAAAACCACTACACTGTTGGAAAACAAAGCTTGCCAGAAATGTCGCGACACCGACAGGAATCTCGACGAGCCCTTTCTGGATAATGTTGTGAAGAAAAAAAGAAAGGCCGTCTGCTGCGCTGTGCACAAGCCATCTGCTGCGCTGTGCACATGGACGGTTCGTTTCAAGACATCCGCTATGTTTGTTTGGCTTATCACCACCGCCAATAAAGATTTTCTCTCGAACAAACCAAAGAATCGGCCAAGATTACTTTTCTCTCGTAACAAATCAAGACGCACCACCAACCGAACGAACAAGCTGATCCACCGAGCTAGACGTATGGCGTTTTGCACACTTGCAGCCTATAGCTGCGCGTAGCAGTGATGCAATTAGGGCTACTAGGTTACACTTTTGCGCTTTTGTAGTAGTACTACTTTCCAACTGCTGGCCCCCGCGCGCTGCGTTGGGGTCATCTAGAATGTCCGGACAGTGCTTGTAGTAACTTGCTTGAGGCCTGTCATGCTGATAGAGCCATGCAAGTGCGTTGGATAGAGCCTGTACGTAGCTTTAACAGATTTCGAGCCAAAAAAAACAGGGTCTGGTTTTGAACCTCTAACTTTACCACACAGCATTTGGCATTTAACTTTGGGAATGTACGACAGTGTTGAGAGGTATGGTTGCAGCTAGGGGGCTCGGGTTCTATTCCTCGTAAGAGCGAATTTACTCCCCTTGCCGGTGAGGTCGGCTCGGGGTGTTCTCTTCTCTTAATGAAAATCGTGGAGTACGAAGTTGATTATCGCATCATTAACCAGTAGTTTATCGCTGTGTGTTGAGTTTGACACACCAGTTAGCTGGACACAAAATGTACTCCTATGGAGTTGATTCTAGTATAGATCATCAACAAGCTACGGGTATATGCGTGAGGTGAGATATATTAGCTAGATGCAAGTTCACGGTGACGGTGTATGTGCATGGGCCTCTGCCCCGCTTGTACTCTGCTGTGGGGATTCAGCTAGCTTTACTAGCTGCTGCGTTGCATGCACGTGTTATGACGTGCCTGACATTACTTTACTATTGTACCACTGCTGCCTCCCATTCCATCGACTGATCGATCGCGTGTGGGCGCAACCTTTACATCTTAGCACGCACGGGAGCATCGTGCACCGCTGGTTGCCCCATTTGAGCACTTCATTTACTCTCTGATAATGATTGATTAGATGATTGAAAAAGAACCCAGCAAAAGAGCTGAGCATATACATGGCGAGCTGAGCGAGTTCAGTTGGTTAGTCGATCGGAAACTATATATATCCACGCACCTAAGTTCGATGTATCGGCTCGGCATATAGTGTGCGCATATTCTTTTCGCACCACGAGCCACTACCAACCAACTACAGTATGCACTCATTCCGTTCCAAATTACTTGTCGTTTTGACTTTTCTAAGAGTTGAAATGTGCACATATTCTTTTCCTACTATGAGCCACTACCAACCAACTACAGTATGCACACATTCCGTTCCAAATTACTTGTCATTTTGACTTTTCTAAGAGTTAAAATATTCTAGCGATGCAAATCTTTGCTGAGCATGGACGATAGCAGCTTAGCAATAATATGATATAGGAACAAGTCTATTTTTGACAATTAAACTATTGGCAAAGTTTGATTTTGACCGTCAAACTCCAAAAACGGTTATGTTATTTTTTTAAAAAAAAACGGTTATATTTGGTCATTCACCTCTTCAAACCGTTCATTTCTTTACCATTGGTGGTTTTGTTGGCAGGTTTCGTCGACGCCACGTGGCTGTGGGCCCCACATATCGGCACCATCTCGATCTCTCTCCCGTCTCTTTTTTCCTCTCTCATCTCCCTCTCTTATCTATCTGCCGCTGGACGGAGGGTTGCTGTGGGAGGGTTCCTAGCCGGTGAATAAGGGAAACTCCGGCTATGACTCAGGATCTCGTGGAGACAGTGCCGATGGGGGAGAGGGGCTTGGGGGTCAGGGCGGACCGGCGGCCGCTGCGCCGGTGGGGGAGGGGAGGCCAAGGGTCGGAGACGTTGGGGACCTGCCATTGCGTTGCAAGGACCGTCGATGGTAGCGACGAGGGGGCGCCTTCAGAGGAGAGAGAAAAGAGGGAGAAAAGAGAAGAACGAGAGAGAGGAGAGAGATGGTGCTGACATGTGGGGTCATTGCCATGTGGCATCGATCCATGTTGGCGAAACTGGTGCAACATAACCACCGATTGTACATAATAAATGGTTTTAAGAGTTGAATGGCCAAATATAACTGGTTTTGGAGTTCGACTGTTAACATCAAACTTTGTCGATGGTAAAAAATGCACTTGTTTCCTATGATATATGCTTGATAACGTGTCATCTTTAATAACCACATGTATATATATGTTTTCTTTCTTCTCCCGTTCTTTTTACGCCTTTTGCAAGATTCATGTTTGCCCATAAGTCTAGGCGTCTAGCTAAAAGCTAGCTGGTGCCCTAGTGTGATGAAAACACGTACTATAGGGTAGATGCATGCATGCATGCATGAATCGGATCCTACTACGAGCTTTCGCTTTGCGGCGCCACCACCAGTTGGGATGTTGGGCAGTGATCACAATCTTGTCGTTGATTCCCTCTAGCAGTCTACCTCTATCAAAGATTTCTCTTTCACATGCAAGATGCTGCTGCCATGGATTAGGAGAAGCTGGCCGCATCCCCTCGTCTGCAAATTTCTTCTGTGGTGCAACTAGATTGCAGTGTTCTCAATAATCTCCCGTACAAGTTGCAAAAAGGCCACATGCAAGTTGTGTGCTTTCTCCGGGCACTACTTGTGAGCAAACACGCATATGCATGCATGTCATGCCATCTAGGAAGCCTATAAATATGATGTAGGATCGCATCCTGCCACCATATATTGCTCCCATCCTAGAAACTTAATTTGTGTGACGACAGATAGAGAGCAGCAGTAGGAAACCACAAATCATCTAGCTAGGCTGAAACGAGCTATTTCACTGCGGTGAAAGGTAAATTCTATATCTTCATTCTCTCTTACTTGCCGTCATATATAAAATGTGCACTGTGAATATATAATGAAGCCTTAGTTAAAGAGTATCAAGCTAGATGAGTGATTGTCACATGAAATTGGTTCGTAGCTAGCCAGTGATTCGTCAGCAAATGTACTTTTAATTTCCACACAATTTGGGTAAAGCGATTTTTTGAGATGTATGTTCTCAGTGTCATCTATCTCCAACCGTTGAATCCGAAATCAACGGCATCTGGGGCATCCCTGGCATTTGAGGCATCTCAGGAATCTCTGGAATCCGGTGCATCTGGACCGTCGGAGGAAGAGAATGGACGGCTCAAGATAGATGTTACTGAGAACGTGCGTTCTCTTCTGCATTTTCGCAATTTGGGGCACATAAGGCACGGGAGAGGGGGAGTATATATCAATGAAATTTAGCTTTTATCTTTTATAACTTTTTTTAAAAGAAGAAGAAGACGTATGCATATATGTGATCATTACATTGCATAATTGCAGAGTAAATTGCTGAACTTGCGAATGAAACAAGGTGAGAGCGAACAAGCGCGGCAATGACCATCAGCTTAGCCTTCCTTCGTAGTTGTAATATGTTTCGCAGTGTGGCAAAATAACCAATAAGACGTTTGCGTTTGGAGTTTGGAGCGTTTTTCCTCGAATTTGGCATGTAACACGTTCAGTTTTCTGTATTTTAGACCGATGGACAGCCAAGACCTGCGGCGGGCCTGCTCGGAAATCGCAAACAAGCTGGAGAAGCTCGTCATCATAGGCTCTGCCAGCAGCAGCAACCCACGCCCCGACGTCGCCGCGGCTGCTGCCAAGAACGCCGACCAGCCGGCGGCGGCGGCCGGCGGGGTGGAGGCGGTGCGGTGCGCGTGCTGCGGCGTGGGCGAGGACTGCACGGCGGCGTACATCCGCGGCGTCCGCGCGCGCTTCTGCGGCGACTGGCTGTGCGGGCTGTGCGCGGAGGCCGTGGAGGAGCGCGCGCGCCGCGACCCGGCCTGCGGCGGCGGCGTGGCGGCGGCGCTGGGCGCGCACGAGGCCGAGTGCCGGGACTTCAACGCGACGACGAGGCTGAACCCGACGCTGTCCCTGGCCGGGTCCATGCGGCGGATCGCGCGCAGGAGCCTGGACCGGAGGACGGGGTCGTGCCAGGAGCGCGGCGGCGCGACGCCGGAGTCCAGGGCGGCGGCGCTCGCGAGGTCCGCCAGCTGCGACCCGTGGTTCATGGCCGACGTGGTGGACCAACAAGCCTCCTCGCCCGGGGACCGGCGGCGCAGATGATGGATCGAGCTGACAGCTGAGCTCACCTGGGTCTTTGGACCTATGCTAGATATATTATATATACATACACTCTTCCTAGTTCCTAGTTCTCCTATATGTATGGCTATATACCTTGGTTTGTGTAAATTTCATGCTTTATGCTTGAATGCGCTTGTGCCATGCATCTTCGCTTTGTCCAAGTGAGCTCCGAATCACTACTCGGGTCTGTCACTACTGAATGTAACTCACAATTGTGTTTTGCTCTATGCCTTCCAACTTGTTTTAGAAGGATATCTTTTTATCAAACTTTTTTTGCGTCGCAGAAAAATAACACAAGTTTTTTTTTAAAGGGGCTCCTCGGCCCAGTTGTTGCCACACCACCACACTGTTTTCAGTTCAGCCCACCCACCACACTGATCGCGTCAAAGTGGGCCGGACCTTGACCACGGCCAGCAGTAAGCCCACCAACGCCCGCCCTCTCTCCTCTGCCACCACCACACGCCGCTGACTCTCCCCCGAGAGAGCGCTCCATGGATGCCGCCGCCGCCGCCGCCTCCGCCTCCATGGGACCCCTCCCTCCTCCCATGTTGTCTTCCACTTCCTCCGCTTCTCGTCGTTTGGGTGCGCGGGGCGGCGGACGGAGCGCCGTGTATGGCAGGCGGAGGGCACGGGCTGGGTGCGGCCCGAGCACGGAGCCGGGACCCTCAGTCCTCGGCGGTGGGTGTCCGGATCAGAGCAGCCATGGCCGGCGAGGTTGTGGCCGTGCGCGTCGGAGGGGCCTGCGGGCGACGTGACTTTTTCAGAGGCCCCCCTTAAATATTTTCATAAACACCCCTGATTTGGGTCGCGACTATTAATCGCGATCCGGTATTTTTACAAACACACCCCTAAATTCGATCGTGATTATTAACCTTGATCCAGTAATTTATATAAACACCCCTGGTTTGGATCGTCGCCCCGTCCTGCTCTGTCTCTCTGAGATGCCACCCACCGGCCCGCCACCTCAGCGGTGGTCGGACGCTCGGACTTGGGTCGCAGGCGGCGGCAGTCCGAACTCCGGCGGCGGCGGGTTTTCTCGCAGAGCAAGGGTGGGCTGCTCTGAGGCCGGGGGGTGGGGAGGCAACCGAGCCCGTCGGTGCCCGTCAAGCTGAACCTGCTCCTCTTCTCCGCCACGCCAAAGGCCTGAAATCTCACTTGCCCAGTGCTCCTCCGTCGATCTCACCAAGAACTCCCAATCTCCCAGTCCTGTTCTTGAGTTCCTAAATATTTTGACAACTTTTAGTTCCATCCCTATTCTCTCATAAATCCACTGCCATGTCAGTTCCTCCAAAAGCTTAGCAAGTCCAAGAAGATACAAAATGGTAACTGCATTGAACAGAATCCATCCGTGCAAAATACTCATATTTTAGATTCTCCAACCATTTTACATTCGTTTTCAAAAAAAAGGGAAAAAACATTTTACATCCCCACAATGTGTGTGCCATTTCCCCCCTCGAAGCGTGGTCGGTCCTACATCGACGAGACGAAGGACCAGTTGACGAACATGAAGCAGATGCAGTGCGCGCCGCCGCTGTCGTCGTCGACCACCTTCCACGCCAGCGCCTTGTCGTACGACACCGGCCGGCCGAGGCCCGACACGCACAGCCCGCCGGGGATGCACGCGAACCCCTGCTCCATCACACCCGGGAGGAGCTCCGCGCACAGGTTCTTCCTCCCCTGGTCGTCGAACACCTTCTCCAGGGTGATGTCCTGCAGCGCCACCAGCGTCGTCTCCAGCATGTCCAGACCCGACTGGTTCGCGAACGTGAACACCGGCATGGCCTGCACCCATGGACGGAACGCGTGTTAATCGTTCCTTGATTAGTCGAGAGGAGAGCAATTGCAATTTTCAGAAGCTCGACGGAGCAAACCTTTAGAGAGCAGCAGAGTATAGCGCTGGCATGATTCCAAAAGGCTTTCAGCCCAGCTTCACAGCCATCGGCATCCGCAGATTTGATCAGATCGGCTCCAAAATGGAATCTGCAGGAGCATGCAGCGTCAGCACAAAATTCAAGCATTCAAATTTTTTGAATTTGCAGGCACGAACCACAGACCTGTAACTCTGGCAAATCCATCTGGAGAGCGTCGCCGCCTCTGGGCTAGCCGTGGCGGCAGGGGCGTGGCCGACGCCGCCGACTTGGGGGACGAGGCGCGAGGACGAGAGCGCCAGCGCGATCCGCTGAACCGACGCGATGATGCTGCGCATGTACTGCCTCGCCATGGTCGCCACGCTCTCCTGCAGGTGGCTCTCGAACGCGAACTGGAACGCGATCGTCATGACGGCCTTGGAGCCGGCGCATGCTCCGTTCCCGGAGCTGCCGCCTCCGCCGCTGGGCATCCTGCTCCGGGGCGTGCCGACCTCGAGGGTGGAGGCAAGGTCCAGTGTGCAGTTGGGGCTAGATGTGTCCTGACAAAAAAATGCAGCAGGGTAAGATAATGGAGCAGAGTTCATTGGTGGTTGAGGCCGAAATGATACCGGTTCTTTGGGTGTTGTATACTTACCAGAGGAGAGTCAATGGGGATGATGCGGAAACCGGATGGCAGCAGTGGGGAGTCATCGCTGAATGATGCGTCTATGGGTGCAAAGATGAGCTCTGAACATGTGCCTGCGGTGTTCTCGTCTACTCCGTTGTACATCTGCCAATCCAGTAGACAACATATTTTTACAGAGAAGCGCAAGTGTCATGGAGTTCAATTCAATCGGAGAAATCATGTTTTACGACTCAGGCTATCTTGTTCAAGGTCAGATTAGAGTCGACCACAGAACATGTAAAGTTGGAATGAAAGTTACCTGCAACAGGAACAGATCGCGATGCATGAGTGCATCCTGGTAGGTACTGGCATTTCCTAATTTGATGACTTCCAGGAACTGTGACAAAAAAACCAGCAATTCAAACATTGAGTACAAGAACTTTGTTGAATTGGGTAGGGACTATTGCGGTTGAAAGTAGAATGGGAGCTTACTTCTTCAGGGTCAAATGTGTGGGCTAAAGGAAGTATGACCTGACCACTAAACCCTCCGAGGCGAGACATAGGCAAGTTGCAGAAATTAGGTTTCATTGCAGAAGCAAAGAATGCATCTAAATTACTGTCAGCCCACTGTGACCGCTGTTCCCTCATAAAGCGTAGGAGCGCCGGTGGAGAAACATCCTAACAAACAGTAATGCAGTTGATGTAGAAAAATCAAAATTGGAATATCCCTGTAGTTCAAAAGGGGGGAAAGAAGATTCTTAACCGCGAGATGAAAGTGAAACTAACCTGCAGCAGCATGGATGCCTTTGCACAAAGAACACTGCTACTGACAATGGGAAGTCCATCATTGAAAGTTGCATTGCAGTTGATCACTTTACTCGGGGATGAGTTAACTGAGATACAAACATCATCAACTCCATCACTTTCAATCACAGACCATCCATCATCAGCAAGCCCATTGAGAGCTTCATTGAAACCTCTGAAAAAGTGGGGGAAAAAAAGGTACAACCATTAGTAAAGAAGATTCATGACAAGAACCATCAGAAATCTGGTGTTCCGGTAAAAAAAAACTCAACCTGGTGAGCTTTTGGCTCAGAGCCCGTAAAGCAGCAGGCTGCCGTCCCCATCCAGTTATTACAGAATGGGTATCTTCATGTGCAACCTGCCTAAGATAGCGCAAAGCCTGGATTTGCAAAAAAATAATAAGTCTGTAGTTCGATCTGCTATTTACAAGAGCAGCAAGGAAGATTGTAGTTCATGATGCTGTACCGCCATAGATGTCTTCTGGGCAACCATTGCAGAGGACTCATAAAGTGGACGCACAACTTCAGGCACGCTCCAAGGCTGAGAACACGTGACGATTAGCTTAAATTTCTCCAATAGATGAACTTAAGCGTAGGCAATTTCTATCAGCTATCTTTTCAATCGTATTACCTCTAAGTCCATATGATCAACTATGTGTATGATACTGCCTCCACCATCGCTAGGCCGGATCAAGAACCCACTAGGAAGCATCTCACCCCTGATAAAAGGCTGGACAAGAGGCATGCTTGGGCCACCTTGCTTGCTACTGAGTGACCTTTCACACACCTTAAGAGTGAAAAAGGGGTTGAGCAGCTAGCAGAGATGGATACATACACATGTACGCACTAATTGCATATGCCTGTTTGATGCTCATAAACTCACCACTAAACTTCCATCGTCAAGAATGGAGGTGTACCGCATCAGCCAGAAGTCGCGAGCTGGTGCCAGTGTTGTGGGGGCATAGAGCTAAAGACACCACAAAAAATAAATAAATCAAAGAACATGATTTCATCTTTTCTTTTTGCGAGGAAGAAAATGATATTATCTGAATGAAGTCTATCCCCTTCAGGCAAATAATGTTTTTTTTAATGAAGATTAAATTTGTACCTGCATGTAGAGAAGCTCAATGGTGCCATTGTTTCCGGCAGGCAGAACATTCAACACTTCCATGGACCGGCAATCGCGTAGCCACAACGGCCGATCCTTGAGGATTTCAGCAACCTGAATATATATATATATATAGAGAGAGAGAGACAACTCAACACTCGGTGTTACACACATACTCAGCTAAGCTAGTACAAATTAGGGGAGATGCAGGAAAGTGAAGCAAAGACGACGCCCGCTTACTTTCGCAGGCTCCATGCCCACGAGGCCGCAAGCTCGCGCGGCAACACCCGCGCAACCATGCGAGATGGCAATGATTCCAATGGAATCCGGACCAGGCTGCAGGTGACCATGGAATGAAAGAGGGGTGTTGAGCAAAATCTCAAACTCAAAAGCGAAGAAGAGAAACTAACGAGAGCAGTGTGATATACTGTGATTCAAAGGTAAGTGTAGCCAACCTTCATCCCAGGCATCTGGACCCACTCGACGGCGGTCCCGGTGGCCTTGGACAGAAACTCCGTCAATGTCTCCTCCGCTATGGACATCAACCTGCACAGGCATCGCAATCGCATACAGGTTGCTACCGGGTAGTAGGCCAGAGCACGGCAAATTAAAGGCAAAAGGAGCACGGGCTTGCAATTGGAAGCAGACTAGTTGAGCCGAAGAAAGAATCGTAAACATACCCGGCAGGGCTCGCGTCGCGCGGCTGAGCCTGCGGTTGCGGTTGCGCCGCCGCCGCCGCGACGTTCTGCTGCTGGCCGCCGCTGGTGACGACGGACTCGCAGCTCGTGTCCGTCGTGGCCAAGCCCGCCTGCAACGCCAACGGAGGGTTTGTTGGTTTGGGTTCGCACTTCGCAGTGGGAAGAGTGGAGCCGAGAAATAACCGAGAGAGGGCACAAGGTACGCGTACGCTCTGCGTCTGCTGGCGGTAGTAGCCGTTCTCGTAGACGAGCTGCGAGACCTGCTTCTGCAGGCGGTCGTTCTCCTCCATGAGCAGCTTGTTCATGGCCGTCAGCTTCCGGTTCAGCGCCTGCAGCCGCGACGACTCCTTCCGCTGCTTCTCCCGGCACCTTCCATGGCGATAACACGATAACAATCCGGGATTATCAGGGTAACAGTAGATTTTTTTTTTCACCGCAACAGGAAACAGTAGTAGATTGAGATGGGGCGTCATCCATCCATCGATCCATCGCCATGAACGAAGTAGTGAACTGCTCGATTTACCTGCGGTTCTGGAACCAGACTTTGATCTGCTTGGGGTCGACGTTGGCGAGCACGGGGCAGTCGCGGACGAGCTGCTGGCGCCGCAGCGAGCTCGGCTTGGGGCACTCGTAGTAGAGCCGCTCCAGCGCCTCCACCTGCTCCGGCGTGTACCGCACGTACTTGCTCGCGTCCATAGCCGCCGCCTCCTCCTTCGCCGTCACCATATGCACACACTTAATTCTCTTATCCCTAGCTAGCTAGCTAGCTAGGTAGCAGCTCCCCGGCCCCGCCCCGCCGGCCGCGGCAATGCCACGCCACCAACTGATCAGTCGCACCACCTCCTAGTCTTTTAGCTAGCTAGCTCACCAACGTCTCCGCTAGATGCTAGAGATCGAGCTATGGCTGGAGTAGTAGCTACTACTAGCTAGAAAAGCCTAGAACTATTTGTGCTCAGATATATAGCAGTCAGCAGCTCGCTGTGGTCGTGTGGCACGCACGCAAGCAATGGCGACGTGAGGATCGAGTTGGGAGCGTGTGGATTGTGGAAGACGACGACGAAGCAGCAGGGGAGACGGACGTACGGGGCATGTGTCTGGGGCGGCGTTGGTAGGAGAGTAGAAGAATGGGCATGGGCATGGGGTCACGGGCGGAGGGGGCGAGAGGCCATGGCCGGAGCACCGGTGCCGCTGCTTTCCTCTACCGCCCGGGCATCGGCTGCAAGCACGAGGAGGATTGGTGCTTTTGGAAGCGGGCCGGACGGGGGGAGGGAGGATCGGACGGAGCTGGTGTGGTGGGGCTTCGCTTCGCTTCGCTTCACACGATCGATATGATCGAGCAGAGCTGCTTCGTTCGCCTTCTTTAAACGAGACGGCTTGCTTGCTTGCTTGTGCTTGGGAAGAAGTTAAGGGAGGAGGATCGGCCGTGGAGCCCCCCCACGCCTGCGGCTTCCGCCCAATAATTTTTTCTCGAAAACGATGGTTCCGTGCTGCCTCCTCCTGCAACTTCAATCCTGCCTACCTGTATGTAGGACTGTACAAAAATTTCCAGAGTAATATATATATTCGCCGAAAGCAACAATTTTTTTTTTCAAAGTGCGTGTTACTATTTTTACTCGTCGTCGCTTCAGGTAGTTCAAGTTGCTTCATAGTATATGTATAAGACCCATTTACCGTTTAGAACGCAGCAATAATTTCACAAGAAAGAAAAGAAAATTCGAACCTTATTACAGCATTTTAATTTTTATTTTTATTTAAAAAAAAATCTTATGTACTCATCATCATGAAACGAAACTTAGATTCAGCAGATGATGTGGTGTTTGAAGTACTAGCATGTAGCTAATCGCAGCAGCAGGGACCATATATAAGCGTGCGTGCGTGGGTGGGATTTTTGGTTTGGGGTTCACGCACGCATGGCAGCTGATTAGCGAAGCGGCGAGCTGGTTTGGTAGCACGAATAATTGAGGGCTTTCTGCACATGCTTTAGGGGAGAGGGAGATTCGAAGCCTTTCCTTTTTCTTTTCCATTTCCTTTGTTTTCTCTATCGGTAGAATACAACCTGCATCTTTTTTTTCCTTTTTCCCGTCACGCCGATAGAGAGAGAAGATGAGGAGGAAGGGAACCAGAAAAAAAAAAGGAATAAAAATAAAAATTCAGCAGCGGCAGCGCGGCAGTGCTTAAAGGAATCCCTTTTCCTTTTTCTTTTAGCGCTCCTTTTAATATTTTTACCAGCGCCCGTTGTCCTCAAGACATTCCCGCCCCCCCCTGATGACTCTGGGCGTGAATTCTCGATCCCCTAAAGATATTTTCACCCCCATAGAATGTCGTGAATTCGACAGTATCACATCGCCCTCCTAGCACGAGCTGCATGATTAATTGTGATTTTACGAGCAAACTAATTAAGCTAGCTAGCTCAATTAATTAGGTTCCTCATCACCGTCTGTGAAGTGGCATTTTTTTTAAAATTGCAAACAGACCAAATCACCCCCATCCCCTCTTCTTCGTCTCCTTTCTCGCCGTGACCATTTCAACAACAAACTCAACAGCAAAGAGAGTGGGATCGGACTATCGGAGTACACCTACCTACCTACCTGGGGAAGACCAGAGTCCAGAGGATGTTCCTCGAGATTGGAGAGGCTGCCTGCTGTGCTTTGCCTCGGATTTTTGAAAGCCACAGGCAGGTTAAAATACATCGGGTCGGGTCGCGCGGACGCAGAAGACCCGGGGCCGGCCGGGGTGGTGGTGAATGAAAGCGGATTTTCCTCGGCATTTGGAGCCCGATTAAAAAGACCCCCACCCGGCCGCCACGGCCATGCAGCATCGCCACGCCACGCCACGCCACGCTTTCCTTTCCTTTCCTTTCGTTCCTACCGGTACCAGCATCTCTTCACTGACACCCAAACTACTGCCCCAGGCTTGGTAAAATTCACTTTCACAGTAACCTGGGGGTGTGTGTGTGTTCGTCGAGCCTCTGTCAATTCAGGCTCGCGTTGCCGACAGCTCTATAACGAAGTGATTTGACATATTATTTTTCCCCCCCGCCTGAAACGGACGTTTTCGTCCGTGGCACACGTGTGACATATTTCGTAGGGAACGAAGCTCGGCCCCTCCCCACTCCAGCATGGGGTCATGGATGCATGAATATACAGTACAATTCAGTGCTTGTTTGCGGCGGTTAGCTACTGGCCCCCCTCCAATATAGGAACGGCTTAATTAGCCTGTTGTGGCAGGCACTCGGTCACTCACTCAGGTTGTGATTCTACCTCTTTTATTCATTTGCAACTCCTGTGGCTATGATTCTGAGCCATCATTAATGTCTTTCTACGAGTTTTTTTTTTGTCTTTTAAAAAAGCCTATTATACTTCTAGTATATCCTTTGTTACAAAACCAATCAGTGCAAGGGATATCTATGTATTCCATAGCTGAAACCAAAACCCAGATTCTTCTAAAAAAAAGAGAGCCTAGAAAGAGAGCAACATTCTAATGGTTCAAATTTACTGCCCATTCCCCTACATCACATTTCCATATGGATGCAGTGCGGAATATGCCCTTGTTTCCCAACTTTTTGTTAGCACTCTTGTCGGTGCCGAAAAATACAAATCTTTCACAGCAATAAGTGTCACTAATGATTATAATCACCTCTCCAGAATTCTCTTGACTTAAAAATCACTAGACATTTCTGTTTGAATCTAACGGAAAACGAATTGACAGTCATTTATTATTTTTCCACCTGAACAAGCACAAGTATACTTCACAATGATGAGGTATTTTGGTACTAGAAATACGGATGCTGCAAACCCTACTACCGTACGCTACTACATGTGGCCGGCTGGCCGCCGATCGAGCCTGGACCCTGGAAGGAGGAAAGTTGCAGGCTATCAGCCTGACAGCTGCAAGCCAACCCACTATTCAATACTGGTCCACATGGCACTTGCCAAGACCACACTTTCTCTCATATCAAAACTCAAAAAGGGATCCCTCCATGTTTTCTCTTTTCTGTGACTGTGAGCAGGGGGAGATACTCTTCTATGCTTGCAAAACATACTAAGAAATTGCAAAAGCTGGGCAAAGCTAAAAAGCTAGGGCTTGTCCTATCCCACTACCAACCACTTACCTGGGTCTGACGTGTCATGGCCTGGATATGCACACCTTTTGTGTTATTCTAAACCAATCGCCTATCCAACCCAACCCTCCCAATTTGGCCCCCCCCAAGATTTGATACACCGCCCCCCCATGGTGACCTTATCAAGGGACCCCACATGTTGAACATCCAACTAACCTAGCTTTCGCACAGTATATTATTCTAAGTCCCCAACACATCACCAATCCTTCCTTTTGCTGGGCAATCAGGCATTCAGACCTTCTTAACAATAGCACCAAAACCAGACTTTTCCTCCACTTGATAATGGTGGCGGCCAAATTGAATGCTTTGGGTTTTTAATTAGGGTCATCAGAAGGCACTAGGAATATTTAAGGCGTAAATCAGTAAGGAAAAGCATCAGGCATGGAGGATAATGAAATGGAATGGAGGGGAGCCAGGGAGACCTACCGTGCAGGCCACTAACGAAAAGGCAGGGAGCCGAACAAATTCCGGGGCACCCCTGGCTCAGTGGAAATGAACGGTGTCTGAATTGACTGCTGCTGCAGTGACAAAACATAGTAGTCGGCAAATCATTACAGAATCTCTGCAGGGCGGTGAAAATTCCATAATTCAGTAGCTGACTGATAGTAACATGCAAATCTGTGTTTTCCACCGCAAAACAAGGCCTTGATCAAAAGGGCATAAGCAAGCCACAAGCCTCAAGATACCCTGAAGTGATTGCTGCCACACAGATGTCCGGTTCAGCGACAAAAAGGAAATGTCCCCCATCCTTTTGAGACATCTGGGATAGATGATGGATCCTGTGACAGGATGTATTTGATCAACAGGTGTTTCATAGACAGTGAAGTGAAAAGGATGGTGAAAGTCATCTCTGACTGACTTACAGGTAGATAGGTATCCAATCAATCGTCTGTCAAGATCAAAATGCTGGCAAAGAAGTTTCTGCAAGAAATACACAAGCACAGTATTAACCGTCTTGCGCAAAGAGCGATACCACAAAGTAGGAGCACGTCAGCCAGACTTGATACAATCGAGAGTTTCATGCTGGGCCATTGAGAATGACTCAATAGCTAATTGAAGTTTCAGGAGTCCTATCACTGGCATGTCAATAAGTTGATCACATCAGTACTTTGATTGAAGTACAGAGCCAGATAATTAACCCGGCCGTTCTATCAAAACTAAAATGAAAGTGAACTGGAGTGTCAGACTGTATTTCTTATTGTCTTCTTGCACACATTTCATAACTTCACTTTCACCCATTTCCTTTTTGTTTCCTTAAGCCCCACCATCCAAACTAGCTTATCTCCCTGCTACCTTTCTACTACAGGATCATGGTTATCTGTTATCTGCTAATTAAAATAACAAGCCACATCAATAATATACTACTACAAACTTGATAAGTACTTCAAGAGGATATATTAAAACAAATATGTTTAAAGTTATGCATATAGTTGCATAAACAGTAGAGTAACATTAAGCTCCTATTGAAGGACATGTTGATCAAAATGACAGAATTCCGAAGCTGTGTTAAATTTTCCGAACCATAAGAACAAGAAGTGACGAAAATAAGTAAATAACCTTAGTAACTTTTGGCACAAATACTTTTGATTCACTTGTGACTTCCGGAAACCGAGCAACTTCAGTCGCCTTGTCAAACAATATGTAAGTGGGAAGATGATCTGTTCAATGAAATCAAACAGATGGAAAATGACTAAGAAAGTGCTCAGTGCATAAAGTGAAGGAGTCAATTTATCATGTAGCACATACAACTGGAATGCAAGCACTCTCCAAAGGAACAGATAACAGTAAACAACAAAGCTGACAAGGGAACCAAAAAAATTACCCCACATGGATATGCCAAACTTTGCTGCAGCATTTGGAAAATGGCCGAGGTCAATTATTCCAAAAGAGATGTTCTTGTTGGCGTATCTGCATTAATATAATGTCAAATGCAATTACTAGAAAATACGATGCTATATTCAGGACAAAAGGAAGGTATTGAATAATTTACTAAACTAATTTGCAGATATTGACTAGAAAGCATGTCAGGAAAATAGTGTATTTCTTTCTCAAATACTAAATCGTGTGTTCCTTTTTAAAATACTAAATAGTGTATTTCAAGGGAAACTAATAGTTACTGGCATGTTTTTTTTTTGAACTGGTGAAAAAAGAAAACTCGATCGGCGGGAGAAAGACCGCCCTCATGGCATTGCACTAAGAAGAAATCTCAGCCAATACGGCCGAGAAAATCCCCAAACCCCGGCTTCACCCTATAGGGCTGCACCGTAACCTGGGCCAACCACGACCAACTGGGTTGGCGACCACTGCAACTACCCCTGGTTGGAGGGCCCAAACCAACCATAGGTGCCACAGGCCGGTGCCCTGCAACTATTTTTCTAAGTTGCCAGCGAGAGATTCTTTTTTTTGCTGCCACCAGGATTTGAACCCTGGTTGATCTCTTCCTCAATTCGAACACTATGTTTTTTTTCTTGAACCGGAAATAGAACTACCCACCCATTTTAATAAGCAATATGTGATCCAGTTACATTCAAGAAGTGAACAAACAAGGACCACATGGCCCCTGAACAAAAAGAAACACATCAATAAAGTAAGAACCACAATTCGTGAGGTAACTCTCAAGCTCACAAATGGTTAGTGGCATGTGACTTCAAGAAAGGATGACGCGGAAGATTTAATGGTTCCAGTTGACCCTCAAACTCTCATCTCACAGGGAGATTTTGATGTAAGATCTCAGTACTACCGTACAACAACGAATCATGTAAACTCCACAATGGAATGGACAACTATAAAATTCAAAGAACACTTACATATTAGAGAGTTCAGGCAGAACACTGCTTGCTTGTATACATGTTGCTGAAAATGAAGTTCGGAATTCAACCTGTTTACATTAAGATATCAATATTCAGTCATTTCAGAAGACTCCACATCCACACTTGTTATTTACTGGGGCCATAAGAGTTTAAGGTGATCATATATCTATGCTATGGCTGTCAAAAGAACAAAACAATATTTTCAATAATAGGCACTAATGATTAATATATAAGAAAAGAGGTATCAGTCAAAATTGCAAGTTGTAACTGTGGGCCTGATTGGTTCGCCGCACGCGGCTGAACCAGGCTCACCAGACGCAGGAAGTGCTAGTTTGGTTCCCTGATCTACGCAGCGAGCCAGGCTCTAGACGTGCAAAAACATCCACACAGCCAGGCTCCACACGTACGTAGGAATCGGCCGTTTCCACTCAGCCTGTCTCGCGTGGTGCAAAGAAGAGCAGCCTGGGTGAGCGTGCAGAGAGGAGCAAAGACTGCCAATGCTAGATGTGCAGCCAACCAATCAATTTCTGCTGCAAACCTGGCTATGTGGATACGGGAGCCAAACAAAACGCCACTGCATCTAGCAAGCCTGGCCGGCTGGAGCCTGTCTGGGTGCTACGGGCCAGGCTACAGTGAGAAGTGAACCAATCACGTCCTATAGGTACCTGCAGCCTGCAGGCTACAAGTCTTCTTGAACAAATAACAAAACAGGAGGAAATTTGCTGGTGAGTGAAAGTGGAGAGACAATAAGTTAATAACATTAGATGAAAAGCATGTAAACAAATTACCAGCCAAAATCGTGATGTTGGCTCTTCAGTTAGCAGACTTTCAAGTTGCAAAGGGGTCAAGTGATTTGAATGTCCTAAGGGAGAGGTAAGACAAAAAACAAAATCTCAGTTAACAGAAAACACAGCGTATTTGAAATTGGAGTAGAAAATGAAGGATGGAAGCAAATACTTCTGAAGCTTTTTTGTGTTCATACTGTCTACTTTTTTATCAAAATAATATCTTAGAATAGATGTGTCATATGTTGTTACAAAGTTTATCCAACTAAGACTCGTAAAAACATTAAACAAAATTAAATGCTCAAACATAATTTCAATCATCACCCTCTATGCAGCTGCAAGTTTTATTTACAGTACCAAGGTTTGTGAATATTCATAATCCCAATTAAACTGAATTTATTTAGAATAATACAGTCTAGGGACTTCACATTAAAAACTGGCCAATCTAGTTGTGAACACACATGCCTTATCATTCGTACCCATAGTTACAAAGATGAAAGACACCATCGGCCAAAGTCCAGTCCAACCTCAGTCTAGGACGAAGGTCGGTGTTTCATTCAGTAAAGAGCACGTTACCACCAATTGTCAGCAATGCATTAGCATGGCCAATTTGGTAACCAATTCAAGACTCTGAAATTATTCCTTGTACTAGAAGTTCTCCGAGAAACTGGTAAATAAAATGCAGATTCGGTGATTCCCCATGACCACTTTGCAACCCCTTACTGAACCAGATGCCGATCTTCTTATACTTGGTATTAAAGCTCATAACCAGCCATTTAACCAATGGGTTACAGGTTGTTTAAGTCTCATGGAACAAATGAGTAATATTTTGTTAAAAAAGCATGTTGCAAATGACCATATCAAGGATGCATAACAAGGATACAAACACATTTTAAAGTATAACATCCAATATTGAGGAATACAGTTTTCAGCCATCAGAGAGTTTCTTGATGTTAACATTCTAGTCACATCCATAACTAATGCAGAATATGAATGTATAAAAAATACCTAGGCCGTCATAAGGTGGTTGTTGAGCTACAGCATATATAACTGCAGGAAAAAAGAAAATAAGCACAAGTTATGACAAGCTCAAAGTATAAACATTCGAAAGGGGGAGAAAAAGTGAAGCAGTTGAAAACTAGATATTAGCAAGAGCCTTGCAGACAAGAGGTGTCTCGAATGCTGCCACGCAATTTACATGACATAAACTGGGCGCATAATACTCTACAGTTGTAATCTCACAACCTAACAGCGGAATATTGATAAGCTTAAAGCTGAGGAAATCAGGAAACATAAGGAGTGTAAAAGACAGGCATATATGTGTTGTATGTGTGTGTGTGTTGGTCCTGAGCCCAGGCGCCTAGCACCGGCCTGCCAGAATTGTTCGAGAGATATGAAGAGATCTTAATTGGTGTTATTTCTATAAACCTCAATATCCTCACCCCTATATATATGTACACGATACACCTATCCCTCTATCAATCTAATATACTATTCCACGCAATCTTGATTACTTTCAAGGAGGAGCAATAAGCTTATCTGCATCCAGCACGTACCATACTAGCTATAAGAAGGCTGTAATATTGCACTTTCTACTTTCTCGTATGCCTAGCTTAAGGGCTCATATAACAAAATCGTACGCTTCATATTGCGTGGCAGTAACTGACTGACTGCAAACCAGTCTACCGACAATGCTACAGCAATCAGTTCCGAAGGAAATCCACAGTTTCCAACTGTTTGACATGCGTATTTGATGATTAAGATCGCACACATTGCCCAAATGAGACGTCATAGGCATGAATTTGATAGATCCAGAATCCCAGTTATTCAGAGCAACATTGTAGTGCATATGGTCTAATAGATTCAGATTCAGATATGCTAGCCAAGGGTAAATAATAATTACATAGATCGATAAATGTGATAAACTAAACATACCAATAAATCCCAGAAAGTAGCCAAGGGTCAACCAATAGTCGATAACCAAAGTAACTGCCAACAATAAACCCTACAGCACACAGGGAAAAGAGGGCAAGGAATCAGTGAATTCAGAACCATTAACTGCAGACCGGAATGCTACAGTAACCTGATTTTATTAAAGAAAACAACGAGCAAAGATTTATTTCATATGCGGTCGATGATCAATGGATACAAAACCAGGATCACCACTTTTAAGTTTTAACACACCTTCGCGTAGAGCAATGAATCAGCAAGGGATGTTTCCCATGTTTCCTCTTTCACGATCTGCAAACCATTAACAGTTTAATTAGCAAAACAAGCATGTTCAGGAGCTTATACAGGATTCATCATCTCATATCAAGTAAAAGAATGTGCTCCCCCTTTGTTAGAAAGACGCACAAAAACAAGAAAAAACTGCCTAGGCCAAACGTTTTCTTATTATGAACCAAAGTGCAGAATTGTCTCTCACATCACAACCTGCAGTGGTATAACTTTTATTGGCCACGTTTTCTTCAAATTTAGCACACCAAGTTCAGCACCTCAGGTTGCAGGTTAACATACTATTTAAATACACAACATGTGGCCACATTTAACATAAAGCATATGAAGACACACATAACGCATTGTAACCCACGTTTGAATCACAATTCCATTTCCCCCCGTCTAGTGCTCTCCTATGACCATCGAATTCCCATTTAGAACAGGGAAGATTACACATATCCACACCAATTCCATCACTAAATCCCAGCAGAGTACTCAGAAGATAAGTTTACACAGAAATTTGAGCTGGCATTAACCACCGCACCTTCACTACGAAGAGAACGAGGAACACGAGCACTGCCTGGATCTCCTGCAAAAAAACAAGCACACCAACAACGATTCGCATGAGGCAGAACAGTCTGATCAGCAACCAAATGACACGATCCGGGTCGAGCGGTCGGGGGTCTCTGAAGCTTACCCGGCGGAGGAGGCGGTCGTAGAGCTCCCCGCCGTCGTCGCCGGCGGAGAGCGCCGCGCTGCGGGCGCCGAAGTAAGAGAAGAAGGCGATGAGGTGGAGGAAGTAGTAGGGCTCTGAGATTGCCGCGTCGAGCCACGGGAACGGGTGGTTCTGCCGCGCCGCCACGCCGCTCGCCGCCGGCGCCGACGCCTCCGTCGCCGTCGCAACCTCCATTTTGTTCGAGCGACGACGACGCTTCTCTGACACTCCACGAAACGGGTCTAGGCCTCCGTTACTTTGAAGTTTATTAAACCCGACAAGAAATACGCCTTCACGGCAAGCTCGCGTAATTTCTTTTCTACGCCTTTCGCGTCGGGAACCAACCCCACACTCCGACTTGTGGGCCCTACTGAGTTCTGGGTCCACATGTTGGTGAAACAAGCGCTCACACGCGACGCTTCTTCCCTCCATAACCCAAGGCGGCAGGGCGCACTCCACTCTGCTCGCTCTCCTCTCTCTCTCTCTCTAGGGTTTCTCCTCGTCGCCGCCGCCGTTCCTCCTCGTCGCCAGAGATGAGCGCCGCCAGGCCGGACCACCGGCGCCACCACCCGCCGTTCCTGCGCGATCTCTCGTCCCCCGTATCTTCGTCTCTGCGCTTGCCCCCAGCCTCGGTCCGGCGCGAGCGCGAGACACAGGCGTCCACCCCGCCGCCGCCTCCCCCGCTGCTCTCCCTCGACGACCTCTCCCACCTCTCCCCTTCCCCGCAGCCGGCCACGCCTCCTCAGGCGACGATGACCCCCTCCCCGACGCCGCCGCGTGCCGCCGGCCTCTTCGCATCCCCGCTGCGGTCCAACGGCTCGCCCGCGCCCTCGGCTTGGTGGTCCACGTCGAGGGAGGAGAATCCCAGGGAGGGGTCGCCGATGGATGGCGTCATGCAGAACCAGCAGCAGTCCCCGACGACGCCGTCGGGGCAGGGGCAGCAGTCGCAGCAGCAGCAGCAGCAGCAGCAGAAAGTTGCGCTGATCACGCTTCCCCCGCCCAGGGAGGTGGCACGGCCTGAGATGCCCAGGGATTCGGCGCCGGCTGCTGGCCGTGTTGACGAGGAGGAATGGGTCACAGTTTTCGGGTACGTGGCCTCGCCCTTAGCTAATTCGATGGAATGTATGTGTGAATTGTTGTATAATTTATTGCATTGGATACTAATAGTTGCTTATTCAGTGTTGGGAGTAGATTAGATATTACCTCTAGGAACTGACAGTTCGGAATTGGCAATGTTTCTTCTTTAGTTGTAAGAACTAAGATGTCAGCATTCGTGTTCGTTCGAAATTCATTTGTTTCGCTGAGTTCAAACTCATCATTTGTTGCCAGTGTGTTTCCATGTTAATAAACATTGAAATCCAGATTTCTAAGAATTTGTACTATTAGGGATGCCTACTTAGCAACATTACCTTAGCTGTAAACAAAAAATTTGTTGGAATTAACGTCATTTTGACCATTTGGATTGGATTTTTGTAATTGATGCTTGAACCACACAAGCAGTGTGCAAACATGAGATACTTTCTAGCCAACTATATCATCTAATCAGCAAGTGGTAAAGAGGAATGTTGCATTGTTTGCAGTTGGGGTTTGTTAGCCATGCTGGAACGTAATATACTAATACCTTCCTTCTATCGAATATGGAAATCAATTTAATGGAACATAAATCTGATTTGCTTTCGGTGATTTTTTAAAGTCAAATTACAGTATAGTAATTTACGTTATTGACAAGCTCAATGGCAATTAATGGACTTTGTTACATAGTTTGTGACTGGCATGATTTCTTCATCTGTTGAAAGCTAACATGTGAAAACTGAATGCCAAGAGCCCAAGATGGGTTCCCAGAGGAATTAATATAGTTCTCTTTATGCTCAGATTTACTCGTAGAGTCTAGTAATATAGTTGTAAACCTGGATACCGTATAATTTGTTGATTGATGGTGTATTTTGATTTACACTCCCTCTGATCATATTCTGTATAAGCCCATGTGATAGATTTAATGCCCATATCCAATTGATTAGTTTCCCACCCCGCATGATGGTTCTTACCTTTCTGTTGGTGGAAGTGGGAACACCAGTTGTTTATGAATTTTATAGTTTCTTAGTGCACAGTTTTGGAACTTAGGAAAGGAAGATCTCAACAAATATTGATAAATTGTTAAAATATCTTCCCTTGTACTGATTCAGTATGTATTTTGATTTCTCACCTTCATTTACATGCACTTCTGCGTGATGCAGATGTCTATACTTTGGTTGATCATTTTGTTTCAAAAAATTGTAGTGTACCCCTTGTGCACTTGATGCTCTGAATATCTGTTGAGCTTTCAATAGTCAGGCATGTTCTGAATGTTGTACATTATAATTTATAAATGGCTATATATGGTTGGATGCCAGTGTTGTTAGGATTGTGATATATTTCATTTTCATTAGTCTTTCATCTTATTTGTGCCAGATTTTCACCTGGTGATACTAACTTGGTGCTGCGAGAATTTGAGAAATGTGGGATAGTCCTGAGACATGTTCCTGGTCCAAGGGATGCGAACTGGATGCATATCTTGTATCAGGTAACCACTTATAGCTCTACTGTTTGAGCACTGACAACACACTGGATCTATGTTCCCTACTTTTTACCAACTTGTCCTTGAATAAGCCTAAAATAAATGTCACTGTCAAGTATGGTGTGCTGGACTGTTAAGCTTCTAAGTATTTTATTTGGGAAAAGGTTGGAGGGAAGTGATCCCTGATCAATTGTAAACTGCTCATTTGAAGTCCTGAAGATCTGTTAAACTGCTCATACCTATTAACTATGATTAGTGTTCTCCTGGCATACTGTGTGATTATAGAGATAGGAAATTATATGATGTGATGTTAATCTGGACAGCATAAACTTATTTGAACTATCCACCAAATAAGTGGTGTGCCTATATACTTTCCAACAGGTGAACTGTTTCCCTTTCCTTTTCTTTTGTTATCCTGATAGTTCCCTATAACTTCTCTGTACAAGATGGCACAAAGTTAACATGTTTCGGATGGTTTTACTAATGCTTTCTATTTTATCATCACATGACCAGCGTTTTTTTAGTTAGATACAAATTCTGTTACGTTATGGGGAAGTAGCAGTGCCTTACACAATAGTTTTCTGCCGACCAGTAATAATGTTCTCATGTTGGACTTGCTATATGCTTAAGATATCCATCATCCATGGACAGGTGGTTTTTCTGTGCAAAGAAATCAGCTGGATGTCCCTGATTTAGTGTTCTGATAGTTTTACTTTGCAGCTATCTTTTCTGACATATTCTATTGTTCTTATTATGTTTAGAGCCGGCATGATGCACAGAAAGCACTTGCGAAACATGGGCAGCAGTTAAACAGTGTTCTTATTATTGGGGTGAAGCCAGTGGATGCACGGCAGCAACAGTACCTGAACGAGAGCATGGATGAGAATTATCAGGGCAGTGCAACAGCCCCATTTCCGTCACAGCCTGTCGCACCGAGCGGATTTGCCACCAGGAATGCACTAGCGCCTTTGCCTAGCAACTCGATGCCAAATGGCAGCTGCAACGAGAGCAGTCGTGGCGCTTCTGGAGCCATTGCTTCACCTTCAAAATCCGTCTTGTCCAAAGTGATGGACTTGATGTTTGGTCTTTAAGTTCCACTATCCAATCAAATGGTGGCAACGTTTGTATTCTTTTGGAAATTCTAGGCCAAAATGATGCTCATACAATTTTTTGGTCACTGGGGTTTGCATCGGGGTATCAATGCACGGATTGTGTATCTTTATGGCATCCAACCTTGGTGACTGTAATAGGAGTAGTTTCTTGCAAATGTTGGAGTAATTGGCTCGCTGGCGGCAAATGTTCGGTGACAAATATTAATGTACCTCCACACCTATTGTGATGTTATGGATCTTTTTCCTCCAGGAAAGAAAAAGGGTGGAAACAAATGTGACTGCACAGATTCCTCCACGTTTCTATTTTTGCGGTGTATGTTGTCAGATGGGTTCTTAATTTACAACTCATCTGAGAGGTCCAATGATCTTGACTTTCATTTGCATCCTTTGCAAGGGGATTTGATCAAGGGAATGGCGTGCTGTCTCCTAAAGTCAAACTTGGGGGGTGGGATATGAATTGTTCCCCTCGCGGAAACAATGAATCTGGGTCATCCGTTGTTCTCTGTATGCTCAAACAGTTTGACATGTTGCTTTTGTCAGCTCGGCGTAGACTTGTGACAGACATTCTCAAATCTCGCTGCTACATTTTAAAAAAAAAATCGCAAACATTAAAAAACAGCGGATGGTCAATGGAGTAATAGCTTGAAATGCTCGACGTGCACGAGTCAAATAAAAAAAATACGAAGCACTCAATTGTGGATGCACCTTGCGATTAACAAGTTGCAAGTACGTCATTGTGCTCCCGAGTCTGACTGAACGCCAGCACGTTGTTTGGGCAAATCAACCACAAACAGAGTACAAAAATGTCAAAACTATTATTATTTTATAAAACCCAGACGGTAGTCTTTGCTGCTGGAGATGAATTAGATCGTCAACGGGTAACGGCCCAACGGGTACATGTTTGAACAAAAAAAGAAGAATATCTTTCCAAAATTAACTACTAATAAAACTATTTAAGTACTAATGTTCTAAAAAAACCACTAATGGAACCCTTATAAAAAAAATTGAAGCACCGGCATCGAAGAAAAAATAAATCCAAAGCTGGATGGAATATACTTCCTAATGCACATACCCCTTTCTCGTCGTCAGATTCCGTACACGACAGCTGTATTTTTTTTATAGATTCATGTATGTTTGTCTCGTTTCCAGTACATGTATGGTTTGCAATTTTTTTAAACATGTGGAAACAGTTTGAGCACGTACTTGGATCCTTTAGTTTAGTACCGCCGGAGAGGAACAAATACTTTTTAAAAAGCATGCGTATCCATTATTGAAGCCTAATATATATAGCTTGTTGTGACACAAACCTTCCAACAGAAATGGAAAAGGCGGCTTCAAATCACTATTTTTCATATATACTTACTTGAGAGTTCGTCATCTCCCGTTGGTAAGTGAGAGGTGGACACGTTGTGCTTCTTGTTAATCAGGTTTGTTTGGTCACTAACGCTGAACAAATCTTTGTCAAGTAGGGTAATTAACGACCTGATTGAAAGCGTAGTAGTCATCGTATAGCTTAGCTCAAATCTGCATGGCCTACAGTATTAAAAGGACACTTGAGAAACTCTTGAGGTATACAAAGCCAAAGATTTGAGCATAGTAGTAGATGCATTTGCACACGTCAGGACCAAACAAGTTGGTGGTGGTGCTATTGGAAATAAACACCTTCATGTATCACAATCATTTAGGCGGTTTTCTCATTGATGGGGGCTCGATCGAGTCATTCTGATCGTTGCAATTATCTGTCAACATTTAAATCCCTCTGCTAAGCTAGCTATCAAAGCTGAATCAGAAAATTTAAATTTAACATTGACATTCTTCATGACCCAGACGGAAATGCGGCTGGTGACACCACCTGTCCGGGATCCCATGGACCCAACTAAGCGTTGACCGGGTCATGCAGTCGCAAAAGAATGATAATGGCACGAAACGAAAGCGAAAGAGAATAGAAGAAGTTTTTTTTTTCCTATGATGAAGCATGAGGTGATTATTATTTTTTCGTTTGTAGTTTGATTTTGTTAACCATGTCTTTGAGGTGAACATTTCCATTGTCGTAAATAAAACGCACTTTGTCTCGCATCTATAGGAGACAACCTACTACTTATTAGAATCAACAATAAGTTCACACACATGTATAATTAGGTCGTCGTCTGTGGATACTTGCATGATGAGCATGAGGGGTGTATCTACTATAGTATTATCTTCCCACGTCATGTTGTTAATTTGTCTTAATTAGGTAGCAAACCACAAATAACAACCTTTATTTGATCAGTTCTCTCAATGCATGTGTACTTATTACTGCATTACCAAAATAGAACAGTGCATCGTCGTACATTCCCAATTAGTGCATTATTAGTACATATATATATACATGATGGTGTGTCTTCTTATATTTTATCGAAAACAAACTCAGATGAACATCACCCCCTTGTACTTGTTTCAATGTCAACACCTTTGTATCTGGACTTGCATTTTGTCAATTTGATATTGCGAGTCAAATGCGTTGAGTTCTTCTTCATGTAACCAGCTAGCTAGCTTCAAATTAAGTACGAATGCTAGAGCAAGAACATAAAAAAAGGCAAAGGGTATTTTTGAAGTACTTATTAATAACAAGGGAAAACTTTCAAGCATTAACATCTTCGCTGTAGCTGATCTTGACTCTCTGCCACCACACGTGTTATACATAGCTTGCATTTCTGGATTCATCCAGAGAAGGTAGCAAGCAAAGAAATCATTGTGAAATAGCATAATCCAAAGTACTCATTTCCCTGATGATGAGCTTCTACATGCATCACCTCCCCCCAAAAAAAAAATCATAGCAAAATATTTCTGAGCTGTTTCATTATTCAGCTAGCTAGGGATGTACGTACTATTTGAGACAGCCCACAAATAGGGTGGCGTGACATGCAGTTAGTGGCAGTCATGTAGACGGAATCAGGGGTAATCTTTGATCTAATCTATGGCCGGCTTACACGTGTAGACGTGTAGTGCCTAGACGGCAATGATAGACGATGTTCCTGTCAAGCCTACACACTGTGTCTCTCCGCACGACAGCACGCACAGGCACAGAGGTAGTAGTAACTCTCAAGACCGTTAACACGGAGCTGCACAGGTGTGTGGCTTGCATGTCCCAGCCGGGGTGGTCTACGCTGCTGCTCCGTCGCACGACGACAGGCGGCGAGGCACCTGGCACCACCCCGGCGGCGAAAGGCGAAAGCGAGACCACGGTCCGACGAGCCAAAATCTGGGCATGCGAAAGCACGAGCCATGTCCAACTCAAGAACGAACACGGTAGCATCCCGGATCGCGACCAATCCAAACACGGTAGTAACACCGAGGCGAGTGAGTGTGAGAGAGGGGGGGGGGGGGGGGGGAATCGGTTTTGTCTCGTCCGTCGACGGCGACATGTTCGGCACGGCACGGCGGCGTGCACAGCTATTGCAGCTGGGATCGGGATGGGGGTGGTGAGCTTGCATTTGCAATTGCAATTGCTGCGACTGCAACATGTATATGGCCACGTACGTCTGTCTATCTGCTGAGCACGATCTGCTCCGCGACGGGAACGCCGCCATCGAATCGGCTTGGCCGACCTCAGTGCCGTCGGATTCAGATGCGCATGCGCCCGGGACATGCGACGGAGATGTTCGGACAGCTGGTTTCACTCCGCCGCTGGTTCAATCATGGGAGCTTCCAGGGCTCCCTCCGGGTCATCGTCGATCCCCTGTTCTGTTCGTGCCGCTCATGAATTTTACTCCTACTCCTACCTGGAGATGGAGTCACGGAGAGAGAGGCCATCAGGTTATTTTATAGTTTTGAATTCAGTGCGCTCCTCCAACTTTCTCTGATTCCGATCGTTCATTCATTCACCAAATCTCCTAGGGATCTCTGGGTTGTACAAACTAATCGGTCAATGCTTGAAGGAAATTTCTTGTTTTCGTTTCAGAACCCGACCCCGACCGGAATCAATGGCTTCATGGCAAACCTGTTGCTTATGATTCCTCTGCTTCATGACAGTTTCACAAGAAGAGGTTACGAAGACAACTTGACAGATTTTAATTTTCTTTGCGTGGTATAGTAAAGTTTTCGGAGAGAATAGAAGAGCAGAGAGTAGAAGTTAAACCGCATGGTGAACTGGGCACATCTGCCAACAAATGTAATGATTGGGTTGGTGCCTGATTAGTCGTCTGTGTAGGATCATATCAGTGGCAAAAAATGGATAAAGTGAACCTTACCTGTACCTCTTAAAGCGATAGGAACCCACACGGATTAGTCGAAACAGATATCTCTGTACCTCTCCCGGTTGATACTGTGAGAAAAAAGTTCACACTTGTGTGGAAAGTCAATAGCTTGTGAGGTGGTGTAAGTACTAATGTGAACAGTTCTCTTTTTCACCAGCAGAACAGCATCAACACGCTGTGAAAAATAGATGGCATGCATGACTTCTCATGTGCACTAGCTAGTCACCATGCTGGAGTAAGCAAGAGTCACTTTCACATAACTGGGTGGATTTATCTCTTTATCAGTAACCTTTTTTTTCTTGAAACACCAAGGCATTGCCGTGTCAGCAAATGTTCTCCAGCTTGCTACCATCGTTTTCATCCGTCGAAGAACTCAAGAGCTCATTTCATCGGTAAGCATCACTGTAAAACTCACATTTTTTTTACACCGGTCTCGCATTTTTCACATATCGCTAGCTAATATACCCCCATATCAAACTCGAAATCCAAAAAAAAAAATCACACACTTGAAGCAGCACTAGTGCAAGAAAAAAACACAAATAAAGCCAAAAACAAAAAGGGGAAAGTCCCTGTACAAACACGGGAGAAGCCTAGTACTCCCACAGGAGGGGCTGGAAGCCGACGGCGTCGAGCCCATCGTACGGCGTCCACGGGTGATCGGACGCCCCGAACTCCACCACGTCCTCGACCCAGAGCGGCGCCAGCTCGTCGAACACCAGCTCGGCCACCTCCACCACCTGCGCCGGCTGCCGCTCCGGCTCCGGCTCCGCCGGGTCGTCGTCGTCGTGGCGGTGAGCAGCGGGGCCAGCAGCAGGTGTTCTTCGTTGGGCAGCGTCGTCGTCCGCTGCAGCAGGCCCCGCGTTCGTCGGTGGCGCGTCGGAGGACGACGACGAGGAGGGAGAGGAGACACCGCCACCGCCACCGCCACCGCCTCCGGTTTTGTGATGCTTGTGGTGCATGAGCGCGGCGCGGGCGGCGGCGGCCTGGACGTCGCGCGGGGCGAGGGAGGCCGGGCGGGGCAGCGCGGGCGCGAGGTCCGGGAAGTTGAGGACGGCGCGGGCGCCCTTGATGCTGAGCGCGGCGACGTCGTGCGCGCGCGCGGCCATCTCCGGGCACGGGAAGGTGCCGAGCCAGATGCGCGACTTCTTGCGTGGCTCCCTGATCTCCGACACCCACTTCCCCCACGCCCGCATCCGCACGCCGCGGTACGCCGGGACGTCGCCGGCGCCGGCGCCGGCGGGCTCGCGCGCCCGCTTCTTATTGCTGCTGCCTCCTCCTCCGCCGCCGCCGTCGCGGGAGCCGCTGGAGGACGTGGATGGGGAGGAGGAGTAGGACGACGTCGTGGACGAGGTGTCGGAGCTCATGTCGCTCATTGCCCACACCACGTCGATATGGCTGGGGCTGATGATATGCGATAGACGATCGACGAGCGAGCTCGATGCTATGGCGTGTATGGTGGTTTGCAGGGAGAGGGGGCGGGGGGTCGCTGGCTGTATAAGTAGTAGCAGCAGAGGCCGCGCGCAGGGGGGGGGGGGGCGGAGGAAGAAGAGGAGAAGAGGAGGTGGCTTTTGACTCGTCATCAGGAGAGAGGGGCGTACGTAACAGTAGGGTAACAGCGACGCGTGAGCGGACAGGCAGAGCTCCAGCTCCCCATGCCATGGCATGAGTGCACGCCCGGCCGGCCATTACTGTCGATGTTGATCCGTCGTCGATCGACATGGATGCCGCGTCGTCTCCTCTGGGTCTCAGGCTCTCAGGGGTCAGGGGCCCCTGGGCCTGGAGTACGTGGCCATGCGCGCGGGATCGATCCGGCCGATCGATCCCGGCCGCTGCTAATTTACTAGCGCTACTAGTCAAGTCGCCGATGGATCGATCGGCTGGCCGGCACGATGGCATGCGTGTGATCGGGGTACACGCTCTCGCCATTCCGCCGCTATTATTCACCCATCCTTCATCCCTCCACCGCCCGCCGCGCCCCTATGACGATTCACTGTTCATATAATATACTGTTAGCTGCAGCTCTTCTGTGCTAGGCGGTGCGACTGCGATCTGCGAATTGGTATCGTTTGCATACTAATTAAACAAGCAGATGCACCAGTGCGACAGGCACAGATTAAATAAATAAATAAAGATGGAAAAAACATTTTCATAAGAAACAAAACAAAATAAAAATACCGGCGTTTCGGTTGATATTTCGGCAATACATGAAGAAACTATTTTTACGAGAAAACATTGGGTTCAGGATGAAATGTCGTGTTAACAACATACAAAATTTCAAAAAAGAAAAAACAGTGTGTGAACATGTCGAGACGTGAGTAACGGGAAAATACACGAATGAACGGAAGTATTAACAAAATTTCAGGATTAGAAAACAAAAGTTTTTTTTTAAAAAATAGAAAACAAAAGGTTCAAAATGGTAGTAATTGCCAAAAAAAATTACCTTGCTCGTCGTGTCGGCTTCACATCTCCTCCAAGGTGCACGATGAGGTGTTGTGTTTGGAATATCATGAAATAAAATTTGTCTACTCATTATGGCAATATACGATGGATAGATAAACAAAATTGATGGAACCACGTCAAATAACAATAATGAAATTGGTGCAAGCAGTAGATTGAAAGGAAGAACAAATCAACTTACATGTGTACTGGATATGAGAAGTCGTGTCTCCAAGACAACATTTTCTTCGTCTAGAAATTTAGTTTTATAGGGAACACGGGGTGTAAAAAGGAAAGGAGTATTGATTGGTGTGACTGAGGGCGTTGAACTCAAAAGGAAATAGCCAAGCACTCAAAACATCATTTACATATAAATGACGTCCATCTAAATGCATCGTCGAAAATCTTCGTCGCCGCGCCCTTTCATGGACCGGAAACGGCTGGACTCGGGCTGACGTCGGGGGCGGATCTATAGTATGATTAGGGGGTGCTAATGCACCCCGAAAATTAAAAAACAATGCTTGTGTACAATTTTTTATCATATATGCACCCCTCACAACTCAATTTCACGAGGCAAATGCACCCCCTCGAATTTGCTCTAGCTTCGCCACTGTGTGACATGTGGGGCTCTTGTGAGAGGTTGATAGATTTAAATCTGGGTGAAAATTGTTTTTATAGCATATAAATAGATGATGGGCTTTTTTTTTGAAATTTTAAATAAGGGTCCTTACCCGTAAAAAATTAATCAAATAAGGGTTCGTTTAGTTGGATAAATCCATCCAACTTTCGACAAATTCATCTAGTACATACATCTTCCTTCATAGAGGACGCGGTTCAACGCGACAGTTCATTTTTTCTATAACACTATTTATACGTGCGGGCCCTAAACAGGACTGCAATTGCATAATAGTAATTCGATCTGCAGATGCACGTGACGGAGGAACTGGCTTCCATCTTCTGATTTGTTTGCAAATCTGGAGCATTTTTCAGACATATATAGTATATATACATGTTAACTGTCTGGAAACTAATTAAATAGTGCATGATTTTTTTATATAAAAGAAAAAACAAACAAACTCCAGAATCCGGATATATATAATTAGCAAGCTGATCTTTTTCTTGTGTACGACTTCTGCTGATGTCCAGTTTTCTTGGCCCTGCATTATTCAGTAATCAGTAGAGAGAGGATATATGCTTCAGGCATGAGATCTTTTGGGGGCCGGGTCTCATACGCCATTAGTAGCTACTACAGTGCCATCACCCCGGGCAAAGATGACAGTGACGTGGCATCTCATGGACCAGTTCGTTCACACAGAGACAAGCGGAAGGTACCTGTCGATCGTCTCGTCAGATACATGCACCCTTACCCTAGCCTATTGGTTTCCCCTGCTGAAAGGCTTCGAGAACATGCATTATATTTCCCCTGCTGGAACTGATCAGAGGCAGAGCAGCCACTAATAATAACCAGATGATGCAGTAGCAGCTAACAAGTGTAGTACTTGCCCAACTGTTCGCGCACAGTAACGCGGCGCTGCTAATTAGTTTATTGATGATTAGCTGAAGGAGTTCAGATTTTTAGACAATTGAAACATCCAGCTAGAAAGTGATCGACTCTCTGGGTGAGTGTGGTGGTGGGTGACCAGAGGTGAACTGTTGGTGAGCAGTGGCATGCACCCGCGCCTGCATCAGCAGTGCCGCCGGGCCGGCCCATGCATGGCCTCTGCAGCGGCAGGCTTCCATCCCTACGAGACGACAGGAGACAGCAACATGACCTGCCCGCCGCCTAGCGCTCGATCGACGGCAATCACCATTCATGGCGCACACCAACCAAACGTCCAAACCCTAACAAGATCCATCCCAAGCACGCTGGGCCCGCGAGAAAATTTCCATTTGTCATAACGCGAAGCCAGGGCGCGCGCAGTGGGGATGGAGAGAGATCGATCGATCGATCGATCGGACACCGGCGTAATCTCTGGGACCCGGCGCGCGCGCGCGCGGGGCTGACGAGACGACGGGTCGACCAGATCAGGAGCCGCGAGATGATACTACCATGCGAGAGGACACCTGCTGCTGGTATCACTCTCACCTCCGATACATGTCTGAACTCTGAACCACCACTGGCACTGGCTCCGCGCGTGGCCGTGATCTTGGGATCCCCCTGGTAACTCCGGCCTCTGCCAAGGGGTTGCACGCGCGCGCGCAGGCGAGCTAGCTAGCCGGGGTAATTGCTGCGGGGGCTGTGGCCTTTATGTGATCGATGTGGCAGAGCATGGCCTCGTGCTTCAGGGTTCGTCGGAGTAAAGGAAGCCTCCGGTTATTAGTTAGTTTTTTTTTACCGCCGGCAGAAATGGTTCCACCAGCGTGGTAACTAACAGTGCCAGTGAGGATTATGCAGTAGTGCAGGAATTTTTTTAAAAAAAAAACAAGAAGAGAGAAACTTTTGCAGGGCAGTAGTAACTAGCTGCAGACTAGCTACAAGCTGATTCAGATTTTCAGAAGGTTGGTTCTGAAGTCACCGATGGACAGACCGATCGAGATTTCGTCTGGAACGAGGCGATCGAGAACTCGCTCGCTCGATCGATCGTCGCAATGATATGAAACGGACGAGCCAACAATTCCCTCATCGATCGCCGCTCATGATTCCTTGCATGCTCATCATCATTAACTCGTTTCAGAAGCCAGTAGGGTGCAGCTATCTCGCGCGACGCTTCCACGGCCTCGTAATCGGACAGGAACGTAACCGTCGTCGATCGTCTACAGACAACAGGCAGGGTCTAAACTACACTACTGCAGTGGCGTGCAGCACGTACGTACGGCATCATCATATCTCGAATTCAGCCATGCATCAGGACTTTTAGGTTCAGCCGCCGCCCATTAACTATTACAGTTACAGCCACCGGCTTCTTCTTCGATCTAAGAAATTAAAAGAAGAGGTGAACACATGACAAAATCTCTGGTGATCGATCGATATGTTAAGCAACAAGTTGGGTAGGATACTACTGACGAAAAGGATGGGGAAGCTGCGGTTGGGGGCGAGAAGATACGGACATCTCTGGAAGGCCTGCTGCAATGCGCCCGGGCGCCTGTGGTGTGTGGCATGCCGGCCAGCGGCAAAAGCGACGACGAAGCCCGCAGCCTGCACGCACGCGTGTGCGTGACACTTTTCTGGTCGTCAACAGTTGGACACACCAAACAGCTAGCTACATGCATGAGAGGCTGGCTAGCTTGCATTGGGCACTCGATCGATCGGCATGACAGCTAGCTTTTAGGCCTTGTATTAGCATGCATGCATTTGTGTATATGCACACACACATATCGGTTAGTAGATGTTAGGTCATGAAAAGGGGCAGGCCAATTATTGGCAGTGCAGATGCAGCTTCTTGTTGTGTACTTGCACAGGTCACGGGGGCAGAGCTAGCAACCAACGGATTCGTTCGTCTCGTGTCCGCCGTGCGTGACGCGAACAGAACTCTGATCGAACTCGCTCGATCTCTGCGTCAACTGCAATTCTGCAACTACTGCACCTTAATTAGATGCAGTTTCCTGATGCTGCGTGCAGGATGATGCAGTACTGTGGCGGTGGTTGTTGTTGTTGTTGTTTCGCATGGCACTCCCTCGATCTTGTCACATGGTGGTTGATGATCGACGAGCGAGGAACCCTAGCATGTAATTAAGTTGCAACCATCAGATTGGCCCAAGTGCAATCTCGATCCGGCGCACTTGTCAATGGGGTACCTGCTAGCAGCTACCAGCTAGCACTTGTCAGTCAGTTGTCACGACCCAGGAGAGCCATACAATGGGCCCATCTTCTATCATGTCCAGCAGCCCTAGTCAGGCCCAAGGGCAAGCCCAAAGTGCAATCAACCTTATACAGGCAGTGACGAGAGGCAAAATAGGAGAACAGAAAAATACCAGAGAAGAAAAAGAGAAGGCGGAAGCTGAGGTCGTCCAAGCTTAGCAGCTCTCGCCGGGCAAATAGCAAGTTGGCCATGATACCGACGGCTCGCCGCGGTGAGGTACTCCTCATGCGGCGTTTCGAACTGGCAGCCAACGGCGAGGCCACGAGCGGTCTCAATGGTGTTTTCAACCCTGGAGTCTCACGTGGGAACGGCAACGTGGTCCTGGACATGTTTCCTATGAGGAAAAATGCGCCCAACAGATGTCAAGAGGGAGTGATCGTCGCCTAACTACGTCGAGCACGTAGGTCGTTTGCTTAGCGAGTAATCACCTGTGTATCTTCAAGGTCGTCTCATTGTGTAATCCACTCGATGAGACGAGCGTGCGTCTAGATGACCACGCCTTGTGTAACGACTTTCGGTTAATTTCTTCTTAATACAATGATATGCAGCTCTTCTGCGTATTCTAGAAGAAAAAAAGAAAAATACCAGAGAAGAAAAAGAGAAGGCGGAAGCGGAGGTCGTCTTCCTCCTCCCGCTCTGCCGAGATCCCCTCCTCCATCCCCTGTGATTTTACTCACGCTCCCGAATCCAATTCACCGGTGTAGCCACGAGCGTTAAGTAAGAAACATAGAGGAAGGGGAAGAGCTTCCTCCTCCTAAAGTTAAGTAAGAAACATAGAGGAAAGGGAAGAGCTTCCTCCTCCTAAAGTTATCAAAAGATTATTATCCTCAAGTTGCTCCTCCCGTTCGATCTCGCCGGCGGCTACAGCCTACGGGCTATTACAGCACTGGATATATCTGTTACACGAGTGTTGATCCAGTACTCGGCTATCCATGACGTGCCATTAAATTGGTAGCGGGCAGAAGCACTGACGACTGACAAGCGAGGTTACTTGAAGGCGGCGGGGTGCAGTGTGTGCCTGAATGGGCGTCGCCACCTTTTTTTTTAAGAATGAAATCAGATTTCATTAAAATATATAACCCATGTAACATCAGCGTCACTGCATCCTTTGCAGGTTTCAGATTAGTGGTTCCCTGAAAATTAAGTAAAAGCTAATTTACAAAAATAAGGTATTATTTCTGGATATTTAGAAGTAGAAAGTTTCAGTTAGAAACATTCAGGTGAACATTCTCACAGTTCAGCTGAACATTCCTACAGATGAACTGAAGGCTTGATTTGCTTCCAATTTTTTACCTAGCCAAAAATGAAGGCTTTTCAAAATCAGGGCATGCTAAAACTAGGGTAAAGAAATTTAGATATCTCTTAGATTGTCACATTTTGGCACTAAACAAAGTGGTACCTAAAATTTTCTTACTCTAGTTTTGACATGCCCTGATTTTGGCAAGCTTTAATTTGGTATAATTATCTCATTTTGGCTGGTAAAAAATAGAAGCGAACCAAGCAGACTATTAATGATCTTCGGGCTCTACTACTATATAAGTGGAGGGGGTGAGCGGTATATTCGTCATCTCTCTCACATTCAACAATTAGCCATGTTCGTCTGTCTTATCAGCCACCGGCCAGTAGTGTTTTTTCTCTGAACAAACCAGCCACCAGCAACCAGCCAACAATACTTTGTTCTCAGAAAAAATCAGCACCAGACACTGTCACCAGCCACGAACACTCCTCATAGTCAGTTGCAACGATACCTTTTTTTTTTGCGAAGTAGCTGCAACAATACATTATGAAGGGCAACAAGACGATGATCACCCTGTCAAAAAAAAACAAGACGATGATCACGTGCTTGTCGGCTATGGTTATTGGATTATTAGTATTCCCTGCCGTGTACTGTAAGTATCCATGCACATGATTGTTTTTTCTTATTATACTAGAGGTTGTTATTATTTAACATATATAGAAAACTGTAGGTAGCCATCAACTACGGGATGATGTCAAGAGTTCTATCAGTATACATCGTCATATTTTTCATCAAGGGGCATAGCCCGGATTTCATTACTTTCATAACAAAATCACATAGTTTGACGACACGGAACAAAACGAAACACAGAATTCGACCACACAACATAGTTTGATCGCGCCAGCCTACTACACCCCTCCTCCGCCTCCTCCAATTGAGCATAGCACCAAGGGCCAACCCAAATGAGGAGGGGAGGATCAACAACCCGCAAACAAAGTTACCAACCAGCCAGCCCCAGGCCTCCACAGACACACATCTAGCACATCTACACAAAGTTTCAACAAGCCTTACAGACCAACACCGGTCCTCCATCCTTTTCCTTCAAAAGTTATCTTCATCTGGCAAAAAGGGTCTTCCAAGTCTTCAGCGAGCTCGAAAGGCCTCCAGCCTGTTTATCACTGCAGCATCAACGCGCCATCCCCCTATCATCTCGAGCCTGGACCTGCGGGTGGAAGGCCAGAGCTGCCTCCTTGAGAGCTCCCGCGCCCATCTCCTGTGCCTCCTTGTCTTCCCCCTTCTGGAGACCTGCCCAATATAACATAAACGAAGTTGCTAAGCACACGATCTCAGTAGGAGATCTAATAATTTTCTTCGCAAAGCAGATTGCATTGCGACTTTTCCACGTGGCCCAGCAGATTGCAGCAAAGCAGACCATGTGAATATTTTTGCAGGTGGGAAGATATTTATCACACCAATACCAGTATTGATCTAAGTTGATTGGTCTACAGTCAGCACTAATTACCATCGCTATTAGGCTTCATATATATCTAGCCAAAGCGCATTCAAAAAAATAAATGCATTACACTTTCATCATTATTGCAGAAACTGCATCTTTTATCCCCTTGCCATTTCCTTTTTGACAAATTGTCCCTGGTTAGAATTGGATTGAGCTGCATTAGCCACATAAAGATCTTGACTTTTAGAGACATTTTGGCTTTCCAGATTCTTTTGTTATGTTTTTCTATTTCATTCCTACACAGATGTGCATACATGGTTTTAACTGAAAAGCTTTTTTTCTTGCCCCAGATCCACAGTGGTCTATCTTTGTCATTGCCCATTGCACAAGAAGAAAGAATGTCCCTCAAATGTCTGAATTGTACTTGATCATGTTCATCTAGCCACCTCCTAAAGTAAAGTCTCCAGCCATTAACAACCATCTCAGCCACACTCCCGGTCTGCTCATTGCAGATATCAAACATGCTACTGAATTTTTCTTTCAAAGCTACAGGTCCACACCAAGGGTCCCTCCAGAAATCTGTGTCAAGACCATTACCAATAATTATTTGTCTCCCAGCCAGGTAGTAATCTTTAATTCTGATCATATCATTCCACACAGGGGAATTTTTAGGATTGTATCTTAGAGTAGCTATGCCACCTTTAATTTTGTATTTCTTTTTCACTATTTCTTGCCACAAGCCTTCCCCATTCTCCAGTTTCCACCACCATTTACAGAGGAGACTCAAATTCATTTTCCTCAGATCCTTTACTCCCAGACCCCCTTTCAGCTTAGGTCTTGCAACTACACACCATTTCACTAAATGGTATTTTTTCTTGGTACCTCCTCTTGCCAGATGAATCTTTTCATGGTTCCATCGATTTTTTTAACAACTTTTTTTGGGAGCAAATACATCGACATTGCATACGTTGGAATATTGCCCAAGCAGGCATCAAGAAGAATCAACTCGCCTCCCGAGGACAGTGAGGAGCACTGCCAGCCATCAAGTTTTTTAAGGACTCTCTCCACCAATTTCATCCAATCTCTTATACGCAATCCGGATCCAGCAACTGGGACCCCTAAGTATTTTATAGGCCACTGCCCCACTGCACAATTGTACATATCTGAGTATTTGATAGTTTTTCCACTGTCAGTTGAGATCATGAGTACTTCACTCTTCTCAAAATTTATTTTGAGACCAGACATCTTTTCATAAATGTATAACAAAAGTTTCATGTTTTGAGCTGTGTCCTCATCATCATCCAAACAAAGAATTGTATCATCTGCATATTGCAGAATAGCTATTCCATTTGGAATATACTCCGGGGCCAGCTCCCTCACTAACCCATTTCTTTGAGCTATTTGTACCATTTTTGCTAGGGAATCAGCTGCTAGATTGAAAAGGAGAGGAGAAAGGGGGTCCCCTTGTCTCACTCCCTTTCCACTTTTGAAATAACTGCCCATATTCCCATTTACTTTGACACTGAGGGTCCCCCCACATACTACTGTTCTTAACCATCTACACCAAGTTTCACTGAATCCTCTTTGCTTCAGCACTTCAAATAGGAAGTCCCAGTTGATTTTATCATAGGCCTTTTCAAAGTCCAATTTCAGCACGATACCATCCTTTTTTCTCACTCTAGTATCATGCAAAATTTCATGAAGGCATAACACCCCGTCCATTATATTCCTCCCTTTGATGAAGGCATTTTGAGAGCTACTGATGATCCTGCTCATACAGTCCTCAAAGCGAAGCATCAAGGTTTTGGTATTATCTTGTAAATTACATTCAAAAGGCAGATGGGCCTGAATTGCTGGATTTTGGCCGCTTCTTTTGTTTTAGGTATCAAGGTTATCACCCCATAATTCAATCTATCCACATCCAGACTATGAGTCCAAAAATCTTGGAAAAGATTCAATATATCTTCTTTAATAAACTCCCAGCAGACTTGATAAAATTCAATAGGTATATGATCAGGTCCTGGAGCTGTATTTCTCTTCATATTCATCACCACTCTTAACTTCTTCTTCTGAAAAAGGTCTGATCAAGTGGTTATTTTCTTCATCAGACACCCTCTCATGTTGATCCCAGCAGTCATGATTCAATTTAAAAATTGGGTTGTTTGAGGGTCCAAACAAATCCTTATAGAAATCAGTAGCATGTTTAAGTATCTCATCATCTGTATTTATATTTACACCATCCTTTTCCAGGTTGAAAATAATGTTCTTCCTCTTTTTTCCACTTGCTTTTTTATAAAAGAAATCTGTGTTATTATCACCTTACAGTAGCCAATTTTCATTGGATCTTTTATGCCAGTATAATTCCTCCTCCTCAACTAATTTTAACAACTCCGTTTGAATAAAAGTTTTCCTATCTAGGGATGTAGGTGTTAGGATCTCCTCTTCCTCTTTTTTTCCAGGGCCTCAAGTTCTTTCTGCAACACTATTCTGTATCTTCTTGTCTGGCCATTCAGGTTCATTCCCCATCTTTTTAGGAATTTTTTAACTCTGTTAATTTTAATACACCAGTTGCTCACCGCATTCACTGCCTGAACAGGCTTACCCCAGATTTCCTCCATTTTAGGGAGGAAGTCGGGATGTTTGATCCAAGAGGTTTCAAAACAGAAGGTTTTGACTTTTTTAATTTGTTCATTTTCAGTGTTCAACACCAGAGGGTTGTGATTAGACACAAACCTTGGAATTTTCCTTACAGTTGATAAGGGGAAGGTAGCATCCCACTTACTATTCACCAGGATTCTATCTAACTTCTCCGAAGTTGGGTCAGCCTGATTATTACTCCATGTATATTTCCCGCCACTCATTTCAATCTCCCTTAGTTCATAGGAGTTGATTATCCGATTGAACATGTCACAGTATCTGTTACCACTAAAAGGTTTGTTTTTTTCATTACTATACCTCAGAATATTGAAATCTCCTCCCAATAAAGTGGGTATATCATCCTTTGCACATATGCCTGACAATTCAGACAAAAATTGTTCTCTCTTGTCGTCGTGCGCCGGCCCATACACTGTTACCAGTCTGATTTTTTTCTTTAGTTTTTTATCAGCGATTTCAGCTGCAAGAGCGAAATCAAATTCAGTTACTTTAATAATTTCAAATCTCTCCACTTTAACTCCACATAGGATCCTCTAGATTTGCCTTTAGAGGGCAGCCAGTGCCAGGCATGAGTCTGGTGGGGATAATTGTTCTAAAGAACTTTTCAGTGAACTTTTGTTTCATGGTTTCCTGAAGGCCAATGAAGTCTGCCTTAAAGTCTTTCAAAAGATCTTTAATGCAGTTCCCTCTCCCTTTTTTGGCAACTCCTCTGCAATTCCATAAAATACCTATCATTTTAAACTATTTGTTTTCCAAGCAGCCCCCTTCCTGAGGTTGTAAATAGAGTTACCTCTATTTTTTCCTCCCTCAAAGGGGGAAGTCTCTTCAGTAGGTAGAGATTCCATCCCTTTGGATTTCCCACTGTTCTGATATTTTAATTTCCTACCCCGTTTTTTACTTTTCTGTCTAGAAACCACTCTAAAACCCTCCTCATATGAGGAGTCAAATTTCCATTCTATGTATTTCACCTCTTCAATAGGAAGAGAGTTATTGTTTTCCTTATCATCAAAATCACCCAAATTTTCTACTGTCTTTCAAACAAGCCCTAGCTTTTTCTAAATCTTTGAGCACATCAAAGTTCTCTAAATCTAAGTTGGTTGTATCAATCCCCATTTTCTTAGATCTAATAACTAATTCATCATTATCAAGAACTGCAAAGGAGTTCTTAAGGTTCAAATGGTTACCTTCCAGATTTTTCTTCTGCATTGCCCAGGTTGCTTTGTCCAACACTTTCACCCCTTCCCATCCCTCTTCTTTGATTCTCTGACTTTGCCTTTTTTGCCCCTGATCAATGTTAAAGGAAATGCTGCTAGGTTGCAGAATCTTGTACAGAATTGTTGCTGGCTCACTGGTCTCCATCCTGTCAGCCAAACCAATATTTTCCTTCTCTTGAGACCTCTCCTCTTCATCTTTCTCATTTTCTTCTTCAATAGTTTCCCAGCAAGGTGACATTTGTGTATCCCCAGATCCATCTTTCAATGTCTTAACCTCCTGAGTCTTATGTTCTTTTTCCTCCACCTCTTCTTGGCTAGACAAATCACACCCAGGTCCTTCTTGAGTTCCAATTCCAGGGCTAGGATGACAGGGCACCTCATACATCGTCATATGCATGAGAGAAAGGTTACATTGAGTTTTTGTACTGACACATGGTGCGGGTTCTTCAATGAGGTAAATGGGACCTCTTGCTACTGCTGTCTAGGTAATTCTCGGAAAGAGCGTTGCCACCTGACGAGGCAAGAGTGTCGATATCCAACTGCGCCTGTGCAATCCCAAATGCCCACCGTCATTTCTCCAATCGTGATGCAATAATGTCCACCGTAGATGCAATAATAATAGTGAAAATCTATATTTAACTGTGCGATAAAAAATATTTTCTTCTATCTCTAAAAGATAATTAGACATATAGAAGTTGTAGTAGCAATTGTCACCAGTTGTGGACAATATTATACATACATGTATCTATTCACACGTAATTTGTAGATTTCACACTCATGGCCTGTTCGTTTGGCTGGTGGCTGGTGGCTGATGCTGATTTGTTCTGAGAGAAAAGTACTGCTGGCTGTTTGCTGGTGGCTGGTTTGTTCTGAGAGAAAAGTATTGTTGGCTGATGGTTGATAAGCCAAACGAACAGGGCGAATCTGAGGTGAGGGTTTATGCTATGTGTACGTATGCACGGCGGACACCACTCCACCCATCCATCAGCGCTGTGGATTTACAATATTCTTATTTGACACACGCTCGCTACTAACCATTGCAGCGAACGTCCCATATCTTCTAGTAAGGCAGTAACCTCCCCGACCCACTCCTTTCCCTTTTCGTCTTATAGGTCACTTTGTGGATTGCGAGTCTGCAACGCATTCGTTCCCATTCTTCCCTCCCGGTCTCGTCCAAACCATTGCCCCGTGGATCTCACTGGCGACGCATCTCCAATCCGCCCCTCCTCCTCCTCCCCCTGCCGCTGATTCGTTTGATCGATTCGGCCCTAACCATCGCAGGCCCCCTGTGGATCTCCCCGTTAGCATGAATCTCGCCGGTGACATGAATCTCGTCTGTGATGCAATCACTTCCCTGCGATTCATCACCGTTGGTGTGAGGGTCGCGTGTCGAGCTCGTCACGCGCCTTGTCGTTTCACCTGCGTCGAGAGGGAAGCAGAAGGAAGCGACTCGTGCGTTGAGGGGGAAGCAAAAGGAGGCGACCCATGCTGATCCATTTGCGTCGATCTCACCGGCGATGCCACCACCGCCCCCTGCGCGTCGTGAGTGGTGAGCCTAATTTTATCATCCTCTTCTACTTGTGTCGGTGCGGAAAGTAGTCTCGACACTAACTAGTAATGAGCGCAGAGATCTGCCTCTCGATGGTCGGTACTAAGCAACTATGGACACTTGGTTTATCCTGGTTCCGGCCGGGGCTGTACGTCCAGCAGGGGTGTGCTTGAGGCACTGTATTGCTTCGCACCGGGGTGCTTGTATAGGAGTGGCTACAAGTGAGGCGGGAGAGGAGGCGTGGCCTCCAAGTCCTAGAGGGTTTGATTGAGGCGAGTGTCGATATCATGGGAAAGGCGGAGAGCGTATGAGTGACTGCTGTCCGTCGTCCCGTGTTCGATCGATGCCCCTGCGGCTGGGGGATCGCCTTCCTTTTATAGGCCAAGGAGGGGGCGATTTACAGGCGTGTTGCACTATTTCCCTACGTGTGCGGTATGGCATACAGTGCCGTAGAGTTGACGGCCATCCTGGCGAATCTTGCTCCAGTCACGGCATCGTGGCGCGTCCTGTGCTTGAACAGGAGCGGCTTCGAGGGTAGAGGCGTAGTGGTTGACCGGAGCGTCTTCAAGCGGGCTCGAGGGAGCCGTTGACAGCGATCCGTACGAGGTGCAGTGGCAGGCGTGGCGGCGTCCCGTTCCGCGTGCTTAATAGTGTCGGAGCAGTTGTAGCAGTGCGCGGCGTGGCGCAGCAGGGGCGGGGATGGCCGCACAGGATTGAAAGCGGCGGGGATGGCGCTCCCGCCGGCCTGACGTCACAGTTTGACCCTGCGGAGTCACGAGAAAAGGGTTCGAGGGTGCGGCCGGCCCCCCTTCGAGGGCGCGTCGCGTTAGCCGTACAAGAGTGGGCGGCACAATGTCACGGAGCTGACACCGGCCTCGTCGCACAGTCCCCCACAGTGATGGCCGCTCCCCCTAGGGAGTTGGCGAAACAGTGCCGGGGCGTGATTCCCAGGCGCGTAGTGGCGCGGCCCTGCTGTGTTAGAGCATTAAATGCTCGTACGCGCGTGCGGGGGCAGGTGTACGCGGGAGGAACCTCGAACGAGGCGGACCTCGCTCGAGGGAGGTGGGAACCCTCGAGCGAGGCGGCCCCCGCTTGAGGGGGGCGTGAGCCCTCGAGCGAGGCGGACCTCCCCCCGAGGGGGGCGTGAGCCTGAGCGGGAGGCGGGAACCCTCGGCGAGGCGGCCCCCGCTCGAGGGGGGCGTGAGCCCTCGAGCGAGGCGGACCTCCCCCCGAGGGGGGCGTGAGCCCTCGAGCGAGGCGGACCTCACCCGAGGGGGCGTGAGCCCTCGAGCGAGGTAGACCTCGCTCGAGGGGGCGCTTGGCTGCGCCGCTTTGGTGTGCCGCGGGGGCCACCGCGGTGTGGATCGCGTTGTGTGCGTTAGGCTCGAGGTTGGCTTTGCGTTTTGCGTTTTTTGCAGGTTTTAAGCAGGATTCCCCTCGGTTTTTTCGGGGACCCTCATGGCTGTCCCCGACAGTAGCCCCCGAGCATCTGTGGGTGTACCTGTCAGGTTCCCGCAAATGCTGGAGCCTGCTGATATGACGTTCTTCCCTCCGGTTGCAAATGCCTTTCCGTGGGGCCGCGTCAGCGGACCCGCGGGTCTAGCCCCCGAAGCCCTGCAGGAGCGTGAGTGCTCCTGCAGGGGTTTTCTCGCGGAATTTTACCAGTGGGCGTGGTACTTGTTTCAACCGGCATCGGTGATATTTCAGCCGGCATCGGTGATATTTCAGCCGGCTTCGGTGACGCACGCGCGACTGGTACCTTTCGCGTTCGGTGCATCACAGGAGGTGTAGCCGTGCGTCGAGCCCCCGAGCCTGGGCCCATTCGAGGCGACCGGGGCGGGCTCTCCGTCTTGTTCTAAACGCGCCCTCGCCGTCCCTCCGCGGGACGGAGGGTGAGGTTTCCACAACCCCCATCGATCGGGTCGCGGATTGCGGATTCCTCGTCGAGCTGCTAGCGGGTGGTCCAAGTGGACGCCCATGCCCCGTTCGATAAGGGTAGGCTCGTGGTCCGGAGACTCATCCATTAAAGCGCTCGCGCGGGTTTGCTAGGTCGGGCTCGGTCCCATTCGCTAGGAACCAAGGGCGCGGAAGCTCTCCCTCGTGGGATCCCCCCGGCTAGCTGCCCTCGCTGGCTCTCGAACACGACATGTGGGGCGCCCTCGAGCCGGTGGGCTCGAGTAAAGGCTCGAATGCGCGTGCCCTCGTCGTCCCTGGCTCTGGTGATCTAGGGCACCTGTTCGTGAAAGGACCTTGATGTCGCCTAGAGGGGGGTGAATAGGCGAGACGACCAATTTAAACTCTTTCTCCCCCAAACACTCGAGCTGAAAGGGCTCCACCGGTCAGACCGGTTGTGGTGACCGGTCAGACCGGTCAGGCACTGGACTTCACAGGTGACACCGGTCAGACCGGTGCGCCTCACCGGTCAGACCGGTGTAGCATAGAGAACCTGCAAAAACAACTTCAAGCACCTCTTGGCTTCTAGCATGAACCAAACTTGGGGTGTGGCCTCTGTAGATGTTCACAAGCAGAGTAATGAGTCCTGCACACACAAGTAACACACCCAAGTAGATCGAAGCGGAAGCAAATGTAATATGCTAGAAAAACAACTTAGAGAGTCGAACCACACGAAGAAGCAAGGATTTGTTTCCCGAAGTTCACCACCCACTGAGGAATGGCTACGTCTCCGTTGAGTAGCTTGTAAGGGACAATTCCCACAACAAGCCGGGTCTCTTTCAACCACTTTCCTCCTTTCCACTAAGGTGATCTTTTCCACGAAGAGGCAAGATCGCAACCCTTACAAACTTCCCGCTGCTCACCACAACCTTGGGAGCTAGCCGGCGACACCTAGCCGTCTAGGAGGCAAACCTCCAAGAGTATCAAATGCTTCAAAGTTTGTAGACGTGAAACCAAAGTGCTCAAGCTATGGAAAAAGCTCTTGTTAGCTCACAAGGTCACTCTTAAGCTCACTTCCTCAACCCAACACAAAGATGATGGCTTGAACCCACAAATCTCACAAAGAGATGGTTGGGGAGAGCCACTAAGGCTTAGAGCTAGTTAGAAAAGGCTTGGGACCTCAGCAAACTCACTAGAAACAGCAACCCTCACTTGAAGAAGGCTTGGGGTATTTATACCCCTCAAAGGAGAAAACTAGCCGTTAGTCCCCGGGTGGCACCGGTCAGACCGGTGCCCCACACCAGTCAGACCGGTGTTCGAAAAACTAGCTGTTGGGCTAGCGGCACCGGTCAGACCGGTGCCTCTAACCGGTCAGACCGGTCAGGCCCGAGATAACCCCAAAACCTCTTTTAAAGAAACTAGCACTTCACCACCAAGATGAAATGACCCAGGTTAGGTTAGGAGGGTTTGTTAGCACACTCTAAGGCTAGTTCTCACTTAGGTCAACTAAAGAGCACTTTGACTTGGTCAACTCGCTAAGTTGCATCCCTCTTGATAGTACGGCATACCTATACTGAAGAAAAGAATAAAAGAGTTTCGTAGACCTCTTGAGCTTGAACAACTTCAGTTCTTGCCATACTTGATCAATAACCACTTGAGGGCTTTCAACATAGCCTTTGACTTGAGCACGTCCATACTTGAGCTAGTGACTTAGGATCTTTCCATATAGCATAGGAATACACACTTGGATCCATGATCACTCCATGTTGCCAATCTTAACAAGTTGATGATTCGCAAAGCTTCTCTCGATTAAGGTTTGAATATGATACTTGAAGACCCCACGGATGCTAGACCTTCACCCTAGCAAAACACGAATGGCGGCTTAGCTACGGCCCCAAAGATTGCTTAGTCCCTCACCCTAGACATCTCGGTTGATCTCTTCATCACTTATCCAATCCACTTTGAGTTCCACTTTGCATCACACGCAATTAACCTTCATTTGAAAATCCCGCTTCAAATGTTTGATCTTGATTGACAACGAATGTGCAAGCTTCCATTTTTAGAACCATAGTGTATACACTCATCATCTTGTTCTCTTTCAATAAACTCATGAAGTCTTGCACCATATACATGTCTTTGAAAATGTGAGCCGAAATATTCATCCATAATTGAGTACATCAATGGTTGCTCATGAATATATAAAGAAAACCTGCTCAAAATCTTAGACAAATGCATTAGTCCTTTAATCGTCTTGTCATTCAATTCACCAAAATCCACTTAGGGGCCTAGATGCACTTTTAGTTCGAACCCTTCGAGGGTCAGGTTTCGAACCCCTGATCAGTAGGGCTGTGCGGGGTAGCAGCTGAGTGCCCCCATCCTTTCGCATCTGTGAGTTTCGAGGGTTCTCAGCCGTGCCGGCCCTCGAACCGCTGATCAGTAATTTTTGTAGATCGAGGGCACCTGTGGTGCCCGTTTACTTTGAACGAGCTTCGAGGCCTGTCGGGCATACACCCCGGGTACTCATGCAAGGAAGGAAGAAGAGTAGAAGACGGACTCCTAGTAGAATTCCCCTGTACTCTTACTAGGACTCGCTCCATGTAATCCTACTAGGACTCCTGCCTTGTAACCGACTAGGAACCCGCCCCCTGGACTATATAAAGGAGGGCCGGGTACCTAGCCGAGCATCCACAATCCCTCCGGGGAACAACACCAAGCGCAGGGCGCAATACTACTCTAAATAGGACGTAGGGTAGCTACTCTGGCTACCTGAACCTGTATAAATCTCGTGTCTTGTGTCCTTGCACAGACCTTCGGGTTCCAGATCATGGCGATCCTCACCTTCTACCTTGCTGCGGGTACCTCCCATGGAGGTCGAGAGGTTTAAACACCGACAGCTGGCGCCCACCGCGGGGCCGTCGACATGATCATTGGGCGAATTCGAAGGACCGATCATCAGAATCAAGCTACTGCAGCGGCTGGTTCTTCAATAACTAGCCGAATCATCAAGCACTCGACGAATTTCTGCACCCAAGCTTCCATCGTAATCAACAGTTTTTTTTCGATCTCAACTCGTCAAGCTCCAAGTTGAAGCTGCAGCCACATCCGTTCCACTTTTCCGTGTGGAAATAGGGCACCATCACCACCGACTTCCACTCGGCGGAATCCAGACACCAATTGTTTTTCTATGATGGCACTAGGGAACTCGAGTCTGGTACGGAATCAAACACGAGTTTGACTACGTCCCGGCCACGGCTCCATCCAAGTCCGAGAAGATACGGTGTATTTCACAAGGGCTCCTGCAGTCCTGCTAGATTGCTGCGTCAACTCTGACAAGCAAAAAAGATTGAGGTGTTTTTCACCGTGGCTGCCCCATACGGTTCGTATACCGGTCCCTCGTCAATGCCTCACACCGGTGGTGGTAAAAAAAACTAAAATGGGGCACTACATCTATTGGCTGGCAACGACATGCACGTGAGGACCATGCAACATTTGGCTCTTGGCTACGTGCACACGCAAGCAAGACCAATTTGCTTGGCGCACATGGAAGACTACACGCGCCACGACTGCTCATCTCCGGCTGCACGCGCTCTACGTCGACCTCGCCGTGCGCTGCGACTACTCGCTCCCGGCCGCATGGGCTTTACGTCAACCTCGCCGTGCGCCGCGACTACTCGTCTCCGGCCGCACGCGCTCTACGTCGACCTCGCCGTGCGTCGCTACTACTCGCTCCCGGCCGCATGGGCTTTACGTCAACCTCGCCGTGCGCCACGACTACTCGTCTCTGGCCGCACGCGCTCTACGTCAACCTCGTCGTGCCCCGCGAGTACTCGTCTCCACTCTCCCGGCTGCAGCAACTACTTCGCCTACGCCGCGCGTCCGGGTGCCTCGGCACGTCGCGTGGCCCGTCACGCGGCTCGTCGCGCCGCTCGTCGTCGACTACTCCGCCTCGCGCGAGCTCGTCGTCGACTACTCCGCCTCACCCGGGCTCGTCGTCGACTACTCCGGTGCGCGCGACTTCGTCTTGCGGCCACGCTGGCTCTACTTCAGCCACGCCGTGCGTCGTGACTACTGGTCTCGCGGCAACACTGGCTCGACTTCGAGCACGCACGCCGCCACGACGTCGTCTTCCGGTCGCATCGCGTCGACCATTCATCTCGACTAGTTTTCCAAACTAGTCGAGAACGGCAGTCACGCCCCCAACAACTAGTCGGAATCAACTATGACTGGTCAACTTCAGCAACAACCGTCGCGGCTCCATCACCGACCGCGACGGCTTCATCTACAAGTCCGCACTGGCGGCAACAGCTAAGTCATTTATTTAAATGATTACTGTTCTCTTTTCTTGACTTGTTCTCCTCATCATGTAGGACTACTTGCCGACTACTCATTTGTGTATGCTTCTCGGCGGGTTTTCACGGGAGCTACACTCTGCTGACTACTCTTGGGGCATATCAATCAAGTCGCCACGAGCCTACTTCATCAACTTGGGGGCTATCCCTAGGAGGCAGCTTCTAAAGTCCGCTACGCGCGGCAATCTAAAGTTGACTTCTAAAGTCGCATTCTAAAGTCCGCTCTGTGCGGCAACTTAAAGTCGACTCTGGTCGCATCTCCGCTTGCTTGGGTGGCATACTACGTGTGTAAGCTTCAATGGAACCTAGCTGTAAGCGGCCCTCGGGTCCTGGCGACGATGGAACCTAGCTGCACGTGGTCTTCACGCTCTGTACCATGGGTCCAAGTACCCTAAGTACTCGCGCTCCGTACCTTGGGTCTGAAATCCATGGCTCAGGTACACAAGTCGACTCCGGTCGCACCTTTAAGTCCACTACAGTGGCACCCGTACCTTGGGTCTGAAATCCATGGCTCAGGTACACAAGTCGACTCCAGTCGCACCTTCAAGTCCACTACGGTGGCACCCGTACCTTGGGTCTGAAATCCATGGCCCAGGTACACAAGCCGACTCCGGTCGCACCCTCAAGCCCGCTCTGGCGGCAACTGTACCTTGGGTCTGAAATCCATGCCTTAGGTACTCAAGCCCACTCCGGTGGCACAAGTCGACGCTAACGATCGCATCCAAGCCCACTCCGGTGGCACAAGTCGACGCTAACGGTCGCACCCAAGCCCACTCCGGTGGCACAAGCCGACTTCGGTCGCAATCTTAAGCCCGCTCCGGCGGCAAAACTACTCATTTTCTCTGATTTTTTATTCGCTTTGGCTTTCCGGAAAGTGCTTTTTTGTTTTTTGCATCTTAAGTCCGCTCCGCGCGGCATAAAGTCGACTTCGGTTTTCAAGTCGCATATCAACGTCCGCTCCGCGCGGCACAAAGTCGACTATTGTAGTCGCATCTCAAAGTCCGCTCCACGCGGTATAAAGTCAACTTCGGTTTTCAAGTCGCGTCTCAAAGTCCGCTCCGCGCGGCAACTACAGTCGACTTCGGTCGCATCTAAAGTCCGCTTCGCGCGGCACAAAGTCGACTTCGGTTTTTAAGTCGCATTCTAAAGTCCGCTCTGCCGGCATCTAAAGTCGACTTCGGTCGCATCTAAAGTCCGCTCTGACGGCACGACTACTTCTTCAGCTCCGCGGCTCGATGCCAAATTACTACTCGAGGATGACTCCAGTATACTTCGCTTGCTCTCAAGCTCGGGGGCTCCTCACCAATCACTACTTGACATGGCTCATATGGCTCTCTTATCTCGGGGGTTACACGCTGCAAGAGTACTCAGATGATGGCTTTCGCGAACACTGAAGACCCTTGGATTGATTACCTAATCATTTCAAGGCTCGGGGGCTGCTATGCTACACCCATCGTTTAATTTTTTCAAGACAAGATTCGGAATCAAGATTGACCCTCAGCTAGAGTCTGCAACTCAACCTAAGGCTCGGGGGCTACTCCATATGGAGTGCGATTTTGCAACCGCACTTCCATATAATCTCGACTTCAAGACTGATGAGCTGGACCACCTTCCAGCCTCGCGGCAGTTCAAGTACTATTGAAGACTTCTCCAAGCAGTACTCGAGGACGCTTAAGAACTACTCAAAGAGGCTTCAAGACTACTCGAACTACTACTCTCGACTCCAACGTGCTCGGGGGCTTGTCGGGCATACACCACGGGTACTCATGCAAGGAAGGAAGAAGAGTCGAAGACGGACTCCTAGTAGAATTCCCCTGTACTCCTACTAGGACTCGTTCCATGTATCCTACTAGGACTCCTGCCTTGTAACCGACTAGGAACCCGCCCCCTGGACTATATAAAGGAGGGCCGGGTACCTAGTCGAGCATCCACAATCCCTCCGGGGAACAACACCAAGCGCAGGGCGCAATACTACTCTAAACAAGACGTAGGGTAGCTACTCTGGCTACCTGAACCTGTATAAATCTCGTGTCTTGTGTCCTTGCACAGACCTTCAGGTTCCAGATCATGGCGATCCTCACCTTCTACCTTGCTGTGGGTACCTCCCATGGAGGTCGAGAGGTTTAAACACCGACAAGGCCATTGGTCGGCGTTCGCACCCTTCGAGGGTCGGTTTTGTTTGAGCCTGGGGCTCGGGCCGCTCGAGGGTCTTCCTTATTTGGTAAGGGACCGGGCCATTTAATGCCCGCAGTCGCGGCTACAGTCATGCGGCGCGGCGCGCCTTTCCAGGCGCCGCGGCGGTGCGCGTAGTGGGCGGCGTGGGTAGGCGGACGTGACGCGGCCGTCGCGGCCCTCGTTCGCGCCGCGCCGTAATGATAGCACGCGTGCAGGCGCGCGGCCTCCGTGGTCGTGGTGGGTCCCACTCGTCAGCGAGAGAAATTTTTACCTGCAGTTAATGCGCGCGGGGCGTGCGCTCCGGAGAGCACGCCCCGTGGGACTATAAACCCGATGGGGGAGGCAAGGCGAATTTTTACCTTCACACTCAGTGTTTGCCGTCCTCGCCCGTTGCGCTTCCGCTCCAGAGCCGCGCTCGCTCTCTTGCCGCCGCACAGCTTTCGCTTCGCGTTCCTCGCTCCTTCGCCAATCCGCATGGCTCCCCCACAGTCCGTCACCGACATTGACCCGTTGCCATGGCCGCGCTCGACGGCGACGAGGCTATCTCTGAAACTGTTGGTGGCCGGCGGCCAGCTAGCGGTGAACGTGGACGGGCAACTCGCGGAGTGGATCGAGCCGCCGGCGAGGGACCGAGTGCCCAACCCGCCGTTCAGCTACGTCGTCAGCTTCATCCGCTTCCATGAGCGCAGCTTCGCGGCGCCGGCGAGCCGCTTCATGCGTGCGCTGTGCCATCACTACGGCGTGGAGATGCACAACTTCACGCCGAACGTGATCTCGCAGGCGGCCACATTCGTCGGTGTCTGCGAAGGCTTCCTGGGGATCTCGGTGAACTGGGATCTTTGGTCCACCTCTTCCGCACGGAGCTGCACATTCTTCCGCTTTCCTCCTCTCTTTTTTAAGAAGGAACATGTATTGATCTTAGCGCATTACACCGGTTTGTTTACAAATATGTTTCGAAAGAAAAGGAAAATTACAAAGAAGCTCAACACTCCTGTTCATAGAGATGGCATTGGGTACCCGAAACCCGAGTACCCGACGAGTTTTACCCGATAAGGAGACGGGTATGGAATTATATTTCTACCCGCGGGTACATAAATGGGCAACATCATGTACCCATCGGGTAAGCGGGTGTGGGTGTGGGTACGTACTACCCATACCTGCATACTCGCGGGTAAAATAAACCCGTTTACAATATGTGATAAACGTGTAAAATAGTACATTATCAGTGAAGGATAACTTAATATTGATAACTAACAAAAAATCTTATGCTTCGTTAGACTATTAATTAGTTAACAGTTATCATTTATATTTTTTATCAATTAAATTCGTTGATGTATGCAACTTATCACGTGTTATGTTCTCAAATATATTAGTTTACAACGGGTATGCTATCGGGTATGGGTTACCCGACGGGTAAAAAAACCGCACGGGTACGGGTATGGGTAAGAACTCAAACCCGCATGCGGGTATGGGTTTTTTAGCGGGTAGGAGTTAGAGTTGGCGGGTGCAGGTATGGAACGGAGCTACCCAACGGGTTTCTACCCGTTGCCATATCTACATGTTCATCTTCCTCGAAGCCTTCAGCGATCCGTTCGTCGCCGCCGTCGAAGCCGCTTCCCAATCGTCGCCGGGCACCAGAGCCAAACTCCACAAGTGGAGGTCGTAGAGGAGGGATTACTGCTAGGCGAATCAACCGAGTACGCTGCCTCCCAGGCGCATCGGCCAACTCCAGTACCCACGACGCATCCTTCGATTCTACCACTGGCAACCCGAGCAATGCTCAGATTTCCTCCAAAGATCATCTTCCTTGAGATTAACAGGGTCAATAATATCATCACCCGAAAAAGACGACGATGTGCCGGCCCTCGACTCCCGGACAGGTCTCCCCAGCCTCTCCGTTGATGTCGGAGTAGATCGCCATCAGAGAACGGAAGGAGAAATTATTCCTTTGCAATGACGTCGCTTCCGCATCGCCGACGCCGCTAGGAAAACCAAGCCGCAGAGGAGCCACACTCCACCAGCAAAACCTAACTCCACCGCCGAGCATCGGCGGCGAGCAAACCCTAGACCTATAAGGACTCGATTGAGGACTCGATCTACTAAAGGATGGACCCCCGCGGCCCCGCCCCCTGCCACCGGCTTGAAAGCCGACGACGAGGAGGAACGGGGGCCAGAGAACCTAGCGGCGGCGAGCCCAACACCCGCAGGGCGTTCCGCCCGTGTCGCCTGGCGGCGACGCAGGGGACGGTTCGGTCTAAAACGTGTTCTGCTTTCCTCCCCTCTTTTGTTCCTCCTCTCTCTTCACTCATGATCAAAAATTGTAGGAGGGGCTTAGTGTTGGAATAAATGAGCCTTGAGCCATTTATTTTAATAATTAAAAATTTAAAACCCATTGTTTTAATACTAGAGGGAATAAAAGTTAATAATATCGTACAGGTATTTGAGGGGTCTTTTATTCGACTTAAGTGGTATACCGAACGTACATCACTTGCAAAGTTGAATAAGGAGACTGGTGAGCCACACCCGCGCGCGCTTGCTCGCTCATCTCGCCGAGCCGAGGTGGCGCGGGCGTGACGAGCGGGTGGGAGCACCTTTTGCCGTTAATAAAGGGAATAACCCTCAGAATATTCCCAAGTGGGGCAAATTCAGTAGCGGCAGACGTTGGAGACGCGGTAGGAGGGCGAGACGGGGCGAACACAGATGAATGGTCGCATGTGAAAGAGAAGCTTGAGAATACTAGAAACGGCTGAAGGAAGAAGAAAGTTGATCTAGTGGCAAAAATTTAAGTTGGGCGAGCACAGATGAATGGTCGCATGTGAAAGAGAAGCTTGAGAATACTAGAAACGGCCGAAGGAAGAAGAAAGTTGATCTAGTGGCACAAATTTAAGTGGGGCGAGCACAGATGAATGGTCGCATGTGAAAGAGAAGCTTGAGAATACTAGAAACGGCTGAAGGAAGAAGAAAGTTGATCTAGTGGCAAAAATTTAAGTGTGATGGAGAAGAGAAAAATACTCGAGTGTGGCATAGATAGGCGAGGCACTGTTGGTGCTGAAAGAAATATGCTTCATCCGGAAGTTACATATATAATTCCGTCCGAATTTGAAAAGGTAGATGATACAAGTGAGGGCATCTTGTATGCGTGGTTGGATTAGATGTCACTATGTCAGGGAATATATCTAATGCAAACCAACATCTCCGTGCAAGCTTCCAAGCCGGATCACATGATGTTGATCTAAGACGCTGCATGGAGGAGTGGGAGGGGTGATTTGCAAAAGTGTCACATAATCACACTTTTACAAATCGACCCTTCGACTCCTCCATGCGCCTCTTGGATTGGATCAACATCATGTGATCCAGATTTAAAGTTTGCACGAGATTTTTTTTTTTTGAGATTGCACGAGATGTGGTTTGCACGTGATATGTTGCCTACATGTGAAGCCCTAAGAGTAATTCGCTACTACTCCTTCCAATTCAGAGTGTTAGTTATTATAATATTTTTGAAAAATAAAAACATCTTGAGTTTGATCAAATTTATATTATAAAGTACTAACAATTATGGTGTCATATAATAATGTATTTTTAGATTCTTCATCAAATAAAATTTTCATCATATATATACTTGATCGGTACCATAAATCTTTATATTCCTCTTTATAATATATGACCAAATATAAAATAAGTTTGGCTTTCTAAAAAATAAAATAATTTGCAATTTGAAACGGGAGGGGGTAAGAAAACTGAAATGACCTGCAATTTGGAGCAATTTGAAAGGGAGAGATCAAGTATATTATTCTCGGTGACTCTATCTTCAATGATGGAGTGATGGTGCTCGCTCTTTAATTATTCCTAGCGTAGTGACGGGGGACGGGAGGCGACGGCGACCCATGGACAGGAGAGGAGCATACGAGGGGCCGCCGTAAAATCCTGAGGAGCAACCCAAAGGTGAAGGTGATAAAGGTCGGAGAGGGAGTGGTTGCATTGCATGAACTATTGTGTGGCTGCAGCTAGTGATAGATACTGGCAAAATCACTTAAGCACAAGCAAATGCAAGGTAGAGTGCAGCGCAGGCTGCAGGGACGCGAAGCACGGCACGCGATCGAGAAAAATCCTGATTTAGTTGCAGTGGTGAAAATTCTAGGTCCTGTCTATCAAGAGTATTCAACGTAAAAATCCTGGTTTAGTTGCATCGATCTACACCGGTGATCAGACGCCATAGGCCATAGCTCTAGCGCGTGGTGAACACGCGTACTACACCCGTGGGCCATGCGTGCAATTGGCCAGGAAAGCGGCCGCCGGCCGGCCGGGGTGGAACGAACGGAACGGCCAATAATGCAAAGCCGCTCAACCCGGGCAAGGGCCGTGGATTCCTTCCGTGTGCGGCGGAAATGGCGGATGGCGGCCTGGCTCCTCCACGCTTCTTGACGCGCGTGCCCGGCCGGCCGGTCGCGCTCGATGATCTATCTATCGCTCGCTCCACTGATGATATGATTATTCGATTCTGATTCCATCCCCAGGCAGGCAGGCGGCGTCGGCATCTACATACCCCTCTCCGCGCGCTAGCTGATGCTGCAACTGGAAGCGGATTCCGCCCGGCGGTGCCGTGCCGTCCCGGCCTCCGGCTATAAATACCCGGCGCGAGCAGCGGCCATGGCTCTTCATCACCCACAGGTAGCACAACAAGCCTTCTTGATCCCTAATAATACGCTAGCAAAGCTCAGCTCGTCGACCTCCTCAAGCTACACCAACCAGCAATATGTCGGACAAGTGCGGCAACTGCGACTGCGCTGACAGGAGCCAGTGCACGTAAGCCCTCGTCGATCTGTCTCAGCTGCTACCTTGTTGTTCAATTCCAGCTGCATGCACTGATCGGATGCCATGAATCGATCTGCTTAATTATTTGCTCCTGCTAATCTGATCTCTTACCTTACTCGTCTCCAGGAAGAGCAGCAGCTATGGCGTCGTCGTCATAGACACCGAGAGGTACACGTTCAGTTTCGCTGCCTTTTTATATTTTTTCTGTTTTGTTTTTGGATGATGTCTTTAATCTCCTCCGACGATGCATACACGCGCAGCCGCTTCGAGCGCCGTGAGGAGGAGGTTGTCGCCGCCGCCGGCGAGCACGACGGCTGCAAGTGCGGCGCCAACTGCGCCTGCGGCTCCAACTGCACCTGCGGCAAGTGAAGCCCGCGCGCGCCGCCTTTCCATGGCCGCCTCCATCTCCGTCCTGTCGTCACAGCTACAGTATATAAATAAATGAACCGCCAATCCGCCATGGCCTTGCCCGTGTATACCGTGTACGTTGTGCTTAATAAGAACCTGTCCCTGCATCACTACGGGAGAATGGAAATTCCCCGAGTGCCTCGGCCCGAGTGCTAAATATCGGGCACTCGGGGAAGAACTGCTAGGGGTGTTGCACTCGGGGAAGAAATGCACTCGGGGAAGAGGGTCTTCCGAGTGCGGAAGTCCGTGGCACTCGGGGGAAGGGGAGGCACTCGGGGAAGACCCCCTTCCCCGAGTGCCTTTTTTAGCACTCGGGGAAGTCAACCTCTTCCCCGAGTGCCTCATCCCAAGACTCGGGGAAGCAAGCCTCTTCCCCGAGTGCCTCATCCTAGCACTCGGGGAAGGGTCTCTTCTGCGGAGTGCTAGTGTGAGGCACTCGGGGAAGAATTTTTTTGTTTTTTGTTTTTTTGCCTCATTTTTTTTGTGAAGTCATCCACATTATTTTAAACTCCTTGCTCAAATTTGGGGTTATTTTGATTTTTTTTTGGTATATTTCATTAGTTTTTTTCGTTTTGTTGAATTTTTAGCATACTTCAAATTTGAGCTGAGTGCATGAAGTAATGAAATTTCTTAATTCAAAAAATGATATTAATTATATTTGGTGTATTTTGAGGCCATATCTAGGAAGCCATGTGAAATTTCGAACATCTTTTTTTCCCTAACATGACGAACAACGAGCGGGAAAAGTGTTTGTAAATTATATAAAATCCAAACGAAGTCCAAAAATCATGAAACTTGTCGGGTGTCATGTTATGGCCTGTAGAGGGTGTATGCAAGAATTGAGAAGATTTCGGAGCAAGTTGGGACGTCGGATGCCTCAAACCCGGACATCTCCACACATGATATCACTCCATGTTTGGAGATGTCTCGGGTTTGAGGCATCCGACGTCCCAACTTGCTCGAAATCTTCTCAATTCTTGCATACACCCTCTACACGCCATAACATGACACCCGGCACAAGTTTCATGATTTTCGGACTTCGTTTGGATTTTATATAATTTACAAACACTTTTCCCCGCTCGTTGTTCGTCATGTTAGGGAAAAAGATGTTCGAAATTTCACATGGCTTCCTAGATATGGCCTCAAAATACACCAAATATAATTAATATCATTTTTTGAATTAAGAAATTTCATTACTTCATGCACTGCAGTTCAAATTTGAAGTATGCTAAAAAATTCAACAAAATGAAAAAACTAATGAAATATACCAAAAAATTCAAAATAACCCCAAATTTGAGCAAGGAGTTTAAAATAATGTGGGATGGCTTCAAAAAAAAATGAGGCAAAAAAAAAAAAAAACAAAAAATCTTCCCCAGTGCCTCACCCCAAGACTCGGGGGAAGCGACCCTTCCCCGAGTGCCTGTGCACATAGGCACTCGGGGAAGACCAACCGGCCCAAACAAATCATTGGAGGCCCAGCCGGCCCAACTAAAAACCCTAACCCTATAAACCCCCCACCCCATCCGCATGCCCCCCCCCCCCCCCCCCGCGCGAGACCGCGGATCCGCCGCCACCGCGCGGCGGCCTCGACTCCCCTCCCCCGGGAGCGGCGGCGGGCGCGGCGGCCGGAGCGGCGGCGGCGCGCGGCGGGCGGAGCGGCGGCGGGAGCGGCCGCGGCCCGCCCTCCCTCCGGGGCGCGGCCGCGGGCGCGGCCGGCCGGAGCGGCGGCGGCCGAGGCGGCGGCGGGCGCGGCGGCGGGCGGAGCGGCGGCGGCGCGCGGCGGGCGGAGCGGCGGCGGGCGCGGCGTGGGGCTCGGCGGCGGCCCCCGCCTCCCTCCGAGCGCGGCCGCGGGAGCGGCGGGCGGGCCCGCCCTCCCTCGGGGCGCGGCCGCGGGCGCGGCGGCCGGAGCGGCGGCGGGCGGAGCGGCGGCGGGCGCGGCGGGCGGAGCGGCGGCGGGCGCGGCGTGGGGCTCGGCGGCGGCCCCGCCTCCCCTCCGAGCGCGGCCGCGGGAGCGGCGGCGGGCGCGCGGCCGCGGGAGCGGCGGCGGGCGCGGCGGGCGGAGCGGCGGGGCGGAGCGGCGGCGGCGCGCGCGGCGGAGCGGCGGCGGGCGCGGCGGGGGGCTCCGGCCGGGGGAGCGGCGGCGCGCGCGGCGGGCGGACCGGCGGCGGGCGCGGCGGCGAGCGGCGGTGTGCGCGGCGGCGGGCCGGAACGCAGGAGGGGGGCCACGCGGTGCCCTTTCCTTTTTTTTAAAAAAAAACTACAATTCTTCCCCGAGTGTCGGTTCGCCTCTCGGTGAAGCCTTCCCGAGTGTGCAGTTTTTGGCACTCGGGGAAGGCGGCTTCCCCGTGAGCGTCTTCCCGGACCCTCTTTCTCCGAGAGAGTTGCACTCGTAAGCCTTCCCCGAGTGCAGTCGGGCCCTTCCCCGAGTGCAACCGGCACTCGGGGAAGACCCTGTGTACTGCGCAGTGACATGCTGTGTACTGGCTATAGCTTTTGCTTCATCAGGGCTTGGGTCCTGTATGTGTCATACGTGACGGTGTACCTCTGTTTTTTGTGCAATGAAATCTACTGCGTGGTATGACTTAAGTAATTAAATTGAATTCATCTAGTGCCTACTGTCCAGTGATCCGCGCTAACTCCATTTTTTTAGGTACAAAAGAATATGCTGGAAAGCTATTTTGTGACCCCGAGTTCGTGTACGGCGCCAAAAGCATAGGTTTTGAAGTTCATCTCTTTCTCATGAGTCGCGGAGCCGCCATGTACGGGTGAAGCGAAAGTTTGGAATTTTTTCGACCTGCGTGACATGATCATCTTCTTTAGAAAAATATCTCGAGGGCATCACCGTACCCGTGAATTGAGTATATTTTTGTACGGTGCCAAAACCAGATGTGGTCTCTGCTAATTTTTTTAGGAGATAATTAAATATCAATATTATTGAGTGAGACTTTTAGGGGGGAAGTGACTTTTTAGGAACATAGAATTAGAGCATCTCCGAGAGTATCTAATATTTTCTCTTCTAAAAAGGTATTCGAAAGAATAAAGATGTTGTGATAGAAGTATTGGCATCCTGTAGTTGATGGCGACCTACAATTTTCTATAGTAAACAACGTTCTAAAATATAGCCACTTCTAGAGTTATTCAGAAAGATAATGATGAGATTAAAAGTCTGGTAGGATTGCATGCAGATCTGCATGGCATAATTTATTTCCATGCATTGAGTGTGCATTTTAGACCTTTATGCCATGTGCATATGCATAATACTACTTGATTCAGAAAAAAAGAAAAGGAAATTTTTATACTAGACTGGCATATTAATTTTGGGGCCGAAATGAACGCGACAAATCTTTGGGCCTGCCAAACTAAACAACCAGGCCCAGATGCAAACAACGCCCTCCTTGCCTGCCTGATAAAATTGAACTGCCACGCTCCAAAAGAGGGGGGAGAGCGTGTGTGTGTTGAGACTTGTACAATGTACGCATGGCCGCATGGGCACAGGGCACGTATACCGCAAAACCAATCAAGCAACCGGTCGCCCGGAGCGACCGGTGCTGCGTCCGATCGGGAGTGGGGTCCCGCACCTTCCCATGTGCGCGGACCCCACCAGTTCTCTCTCCCTTTTTTTCCTTTTTCTTCATTTAATAATTTTTTCCACCTTCCATAAGTTATGTGCACATATCGTTTACATAAAAAAAGTTATGTGTACAACTTGTTGTTAAAATAAAAATTGTACACACAAGTTATTCTTCAAATAATTGTGCATATAAGCTGTACATGTAAGTTATGCATGCTATCGAACTTATGCTCATAAATTATCCGACAAAATTTTATAACTCGAAGTTATGCGTCAAAGTTATATGCACAAGTTATGACATTCCAAAAATAGAAAGTTACGCAGGAACATTTTGTTTCCGAAAATGGAAATTCCCAAAGAGAAAAAACGGGTGGCGAGGGGGGCTCCTAGCGACCGGTCGCTGGTTAGCAGTGCCCCACGTATATGTAGCATCCGAGACGAGAGAGGGAATTACCATGCCCCACCAACTGTATTACGTAGTGTTGACGCGGAATATGCACTCGGCGCCAATCACACAAAGCAAGCCGAAAAGCTTAGCTTCGCACGCGCGAGAGAGAAAGTGACGTGCCGTCAATTTTTCCCGAAAATTAACAAAAGGGAAAACAGTTAAATACCAAAACTTGGAACCTACCGGGTGGTACCAGTGGTTCCATATTTACGGCTAAGAAGCCCGGCAAGACGACATGTAGCTATGTGAAGCTACTCGTCAAAGAACCGCAACCATTCGGGTAATCATGAAGGAAAAAAGAACATTGCCGAATGGATGACGTAAGCATGACAACGATCGATCTTTGAATAAACAGGAATGCATGTATAAAGCCATGACCGATCCTCAATGAAGATATAACATTAAATGAAGTAAAGCACGAACATGATCATGTATTAAAATAAGCATGCATAGATCCAAAGCATCAGTCTACCGCATGTCTAATTACTTTAAGATCCGTCGGGCACGACATCAAGCAAATCTATCCACCGCATGATACAACTTGCATGAAAGAACGCACCACTTTCCACAAATAGATCTATCCACCGCATGATACAACCTAAATATGGAAAGCTAAAAGCACACGTCTTTTAAAACATAAATAACGCACGTGATCTACTCGTGAAAATATAACCGAATGCGGCTGGACAACCGACTCGGGGTCCATGAAGAAGGAACAAACATTACCACGTGAATAAATCTATCAAGCCGAATTGGAAATCTAATCCACCCGATGACTAGCTCCAAAGCAACCCAAAAACCCGCATCTACCGCATGATACCGGCTCTTTCAAGATTTATACTAACAAAGCAAGCTTGAACCCGCAACACGTAACAACCTAGATCGATTCGGTTTCGGCTATCGAAGAGCACGAGATCCACGCGTCAAAACACGAAACCTACTCTTGCACGGATCTTAAAAGGAAAAGAGCCGATCCAAACCCATCTAGATTGGGCAAAAGAGTGTTACATGAATTAAAACATAATGCAAAACTCATGATAACACGGGGTAACTTAATGAATCTATTGGATCTTGCCAAAACCCAATAGAACCGATAACTAGCTTCGAGCTAGACCTTAGCCTACCGCATGGCTCGTGATCTAACAAGAAACCCTCTTGAACCAGGCTTGAATCTACCGCATGACACGAAGCATGGTAACAAGACTACTTGCATCGATCTAAATCCACCGCATGATACTAGACATGATACAAGGTTGCGGTACTCACGGAGGTCGACGGATCGATTGGCCCTCTCGAAGAACTCGACGACACGACAAGGGACTCTAGGGTTTGGCGTAAGGCCGGTGTGTATTGAGGAATGAACGTCTTTTTTACATACATCCAGGGGTTGTATTTATACCCCGCTCGATTACAATTGTGAATGGATTCATTGCCTAACTAAGCTTGATCGCCTATCCATCCATTCGCTTCCTCGATCGAGCCACGTCACCGTCCAATCCCGCAAAATCGCCTCTCTTGTTCCTTTGCCGAACCGGAGCGAGATAGCCGACCGCGGATCCTTCGCCGAAAATCTCCGAAGATGCCTTTCCTTCCACCGGACGGACTCTTTTCCGAATTGGACCCACATGTCATACTCCTTACCAAATTTTGGTGTTAACACATGCCCCTTCAATTGTGGGATAAAAGTAATTTTATTCCACAATTGACTCCGCCCACGAATCCTTGAGCCAAACTCGTCAACACTCGTTCTTCGCAATCCGCCGGATTCTTCGTTCGCATCCAATCCTAGATCCCCTTTGTTCCGAGCTCGAATCTCCAATGGCAACTCGGGACCAAGCTACTCGGGTAACTTCACCCCTCCAAACCTTTGTTCGGCATTAGGTTTTCAATTTTACCTAAGATTTTCTTCTTCCGCTCTCTTCCGAGGAACCATCTATCGCCCTTCGATTCCCATTGAGGCCAATTCGCAATCTTATTATCTCGGTCCCGAAGGGAATCCCGACCCTCGAGATTTCATTGCCGTCGAATCTCGGAGAATTCCTTTCAAGGTAGCTTTATCTCCACCTCCTCGGTGGCAAGATGCGTTCAAGAAGCGGCCTTTGCCCCCAATCGCGGGTTGGAAGACTTGGTACCGTAGGATTCTCGCGGATAAGAGCGGATTGACCAATCCGGATACTCTCCGTATTGCTCAATGTTTGGAGTTATCCGTAGCTGAGATGCCCAAGAATGAAGATCTTCTGATAGCCGCGTGCCACTTCGGTCTAACGGCGTCAATGCCTTCCTTTTTGGGCATGGCCCAATGTCTCCAACTTTGGCCGATGTGTACATGATCACCGGCCTTGACATCACCGGTCTGTTCGGCCTTGGAATTTCAAAAATTCCTCACGCCGACGGGGGTAAAGCCGTGGAATGGCTACAAGCAATATATTTCGAAGCACATGAGAGACAATCCCCTTGGTGAAGTTGAATATAGAGCCTTCCCGAACATGTGGTTATGTAGATTTGTCTTCCGCGGCAAGGCCAACGAACCCACTCGAATCATATCGCAATGGCGATCCATCCGCCGCTGGCAATCGCCTTCCTGCGGGAAAATTCCTCTTGGGCGTGTATACCATATGCTTCACCGGACGCTTACCCAAATGTATACCGGCCGGAGGATAACGTGCGTCAATGGCCCTTGGTGGTTTGTTCGTATTTGGCTGCAGCCTTCACATGCACCAAATTGTAGGCGTCGACTTGAACTCCGGGTCCTTCCCCCGGTCCAATCCCCCCCGAAGGAGAGCTTCAAGTCACCGGAGGGTGCCGCAGCTATGGAGAAGCGGGCTTCAATCGTCATTGTTCGGCGAGACATCACCCAACTCTTTGAGTTGTTCTTCAAAGGCTTCCCCAATCCTCTTTGGCTCCCTTATATAGGCTATGACACTCTGACCTTTCCTGTCGAGTTTTCCTTTGAACCCGCCCATCAAGATGGGAGATTCCCGGAAATCTTTAATATCATAATCCGCCCATGTATATTACCGGCCGAGTTTAATGGAGGGAGGCGTAATGCCGCACTTATGAGTACTACCGGCCTAACATCATGGCCGGACAACTTGGATGTGGCCACCTGCCCCCAAGATTGTTTACGCATGAATTCCTCAAGCCCGAGAGGAAATCAAAGAATCGATGCGGTGCGACAGAGTTTTCAACTATGTGTGCGGTCCCACCGTCTACACATGTCCTTTTGTGCCTGCAATCATAGCTCACCCTACCTTCAACTCATGGTGGCAAGAATTCCACGACCACATCTTCAGTGAACCCGTTCATGTGTTACGTGCGGTAACTGGTGCCTGATTTTCTGCCGAATTCAGAGGTAACACACTGAGCCCCTTGATCAGACTTTTACTCATGGTCCTGACCTCCATCTTTTGTCCACGAGAACACGCACTCGCCCTCGAGCCGGGGTAATCACTTATAATGCCGAAGGCCCGATTTCGCATTGGGGTTTAAATCTACAACCCTGCGCCAACTGATGGACAGGTACGCTACCACCGATCCCGGCCTTTCCGGCCTTTGCGTTGACGGGGAGGCAAGGATTGCATCGGTTCCCCCTCCGAGCGCCAAAAGGAGGAGAACCGTCAAGAAAGTACCGGTTGAGGTAACCTCCTTTACCTTCCGATTCATGGGTCACTCTTGTTCTTGATATATCATTGTGTATTTCGGACCGAGCCCAACCTTCTTCGGAACCAATACCGCCGATGCTCCATCCATTGGTATGACTTTTTGCCGTTCTTTCTCAAGGATGAGCACCGGCACTTATCCCTTCATTTGGACATTTGCGAAGAAACCGTTGGAGAACCACTTGTAGATGTTCCGGTGGTTCAACGAGCGAGCCCTTCCGGGGTTGCATTGCCCATCCCGAGAGAGGTTTCATCTTCATCACCTTCTGAGAATCAAGACGCTCTCCGGAGATGAATCCCTCAACTCAACCGGAGCCGCCAAGTTCTCCCGGGATGCCATCGCCCATCGGCCAAGCAAAGAATCGCCAACCCAACGAGAGGAAGATCCAATTCTTCCCCGGCCCCGAGAAACTCACGGGTCGCCGATTGGTGCACCAAAGATCTCCCGACTTGGACGTTTCGGCTCTACTCGGGACGCCTTCTCCGTCCGCGATTGCTCCCGCTCAAGATACCATTCATGAGGTACTTGATTCCACCCTTAATCTTGATACCTTGATGCTAGCATTCTCACCTCGGAAGTGTGATTTTCGGGATCACGCCCCGTCATCATCGAGCTTGCCGTCGGAGGGCCCATCAACTCGCCGACGTGACGAAAGGAATAAACCGGCCCGGCGCCGGACGAGGTAATGCTCAAGCTCAAAGAAATTGCGGCACGGCTAGAAAAAGACGTCCGGGATCGGCTCAATGATCTTCGCCATTTCGAAGAGATGTTTGAGCCCATTAGCCGCAAACTCCCCGATGACATCGAGCTTTTTCGTCGTCCGTCTACGACTTAGAGCCCTTTTATGTTCCCTTGAGGCGCACTTGGAGGAAATTGCGCTCCCGTTCGGCCATTGAAAAGGAGAAAGCCGATGCCGAACGAGGCCATGAACGGGATACAATCTCAAGCAAAAAGCCATAAGGATGCCTTGGCTGACCTGCAAGCTTCTTACGGTCTGAAAGTTGCCAGAAAGGCTGCTCTAGAGGCGGAATTGAAACGCCTGTCAGCGGAGATGGAAATTGACCAGAAGAAAATAGCCGATCTCCCTGGATTAATAGCAAAGACCGAAGCGGAGGCAGAATCGGCTGTCACTAGAGTAAAGCAGTGCGATGCAGAGCTTACTGACTTATCTGATGTCCAAAAGGACTATCAGGAGATCTTGGATAACTCCCACTTGATAGTATCCAATGTTCGTCACGCACTTGCAAAACTCCTTAACGCTTGAATGTTCTTATTGATGTATACCTGGACTGGTCGTTCTTGTAATATTTCCTTTGCAATTTGTTTCCTTTCCTTGGCGTGTTTTGAGATGTGATGCCGAACGACCCATTCGGTAGTGAAACGCTAACTGCCGAACGACACCTTGAATTCCTTTAGCCGAAACTATCGACCCACGCGCGTTTCAGCTTAGAACTCCAAACCACCCGCCGGCGGGGTTGGTCAAGGAAATCTCTCCGCCTTCCGATTTTATTGGGACGTGCGCCACGATCCACGACCACGATTCGAAGCCACAATTACCTTGCCGTGCCTATAAATGTTGCCATAGGTGCCCCTAGCTCTCCACCGGGCCTTCTAGCTCTCGAATCTTTGCCAATCTCGGCCCTCTTGCAAACAAGGCACATCCCCAAACCGCAATGGTGCGCCGTCTCAACCGCCGCCGCGCCTCCGACGAGGCCGAGGGAAGCGGCGCCAATGCGCGCGGCGGTGATGATCATCAACTTCTCCTTGTCGATCTCCCTTTTGATCTTCCTTTGCCTTGACAATCATCTCCCTTTTTTCGGTTTGATTCGGTGGAATCCGCCCGCCGCGCCGGCCAATCGGCCCCTTCCCCGATGACTCTTCGAGTCCGATGGCCACTCCCCGGTGCCGTACGGGGGAAGCGAGACGCTATTCGCTTCAAGGAGGAGCTAGAAGCGTCTCGTCTTGAGCCGGGAGGCCGTCTCCAAAAAGCGGGCGTGGCCGAGCTAGAGTGGGAGGACCGGGCCGGAAACAACCGCCGGAAGCCATCGATGGTATGGTTCGATTCTTGATTTAGTCCGGCCTTTGATGCTAATCCCTTCTTGTTTGCCCTTCGCAGCTCGTGATGCCGAGCTCAACCAACCGGCAAAAGCGCCGGTGGAGCGTGGCGGGAGAAGGTGAACGCTCACGGCGACACGCCGGGCGGAGCGCCCGGCCGCGGTGGAGCGCCGCATTGACGAGGTGGCCGTCCATGGTGTTCGTCCGGGCACCACCTTGGGCTCCGGCCGCGATGGCGACGCATACGGACGTCGACTATTCCACCAGGCCGCGTGGCTTCCGTGGCGGCGCGCGCGGAGGATATCGACGAGATCGAGCTCATCCCGGGAGCGCCTCGACGGCCACGGCGACGCCATTGCCGAAATTACCCATCCCCGGTCCGTGCCGAACGGACTTTTTGATTAGATTGTACTAGGGATGTGTAAATGTCGGCAATATATGATGAACTTCCGGAATCTGCATTTGTTCCGTGATATTTCCCTTCGCATTTACATCCGTGAATTTGTCCTCTTTGAATGCATCTCGGGAACCGTCTTTAGCCGAACGCTCGCAAACAACTCGCCCTTGGCGCAAGATCCACAAAGGATCCCAATTCGGCAATCCGTAAATACCGTTCAAAGAAAACCCTTCGCACTCGGTGGAAAACCCCCGCCGCTTGGTATTCCAACAAAGTGTGTACCGCGCATCATCACTCCCAATGCGCCTCCTTGGTCAATAAAATAGCCCGTGGGGTGCTCGCAATTCCACTCGCACACTCCTCCATCACTTCTCGTCTCTTCTTCGCTCGCTAGAAGAAAAAACCCCAACGCCATGGACAAGGGTAAACAACCTCGGGAGAGCGGCTCGTCAAGGAAGCGTACGATTCGGAAGTGAGTTCTTTCTTGATCCGCTCCTCATCCTTCTCGCTTGATCTTGCGCTTCATGTTTTTCCTCCGCCTCTTTCAGCCTTGATTTGCTTCCCGAAGAAATCATCGGAACCGAAGATGTTCCCGAGTACATCTCCTCCGATTCTTCTCCCGAGGCGGAGGATGCCACGCCCGAGCAAAGGGTCATCCATCGACCGCGTCGCCGTGTCCGGCACCCGGAGCGTGACCTCGGGGACATGTCCGTCCGCCGTCAAGCCGAACGCGAGCGTCGTATGGCGCCGGAAGCGCTAGTAGGGGGTAAACGCCCCCGCCCCCCTTCATGTTTGCATCCGGATTTCTTGCCCCTAACCTTGATTCTTTTGCTCCGGATGTCTCTCGACGTGTACGGCAACCCGAAGGCGGCTCCGGGATAGCTTGGTAGAGGCCGCCAATCGTGGTCATCCTCGTGCGTTCCAAGTCGCCGTCACGGTGGTCCCGGAACAACTAAAGAGGGAGCGACGTCGAAGAAGCAAAGAAAAGATTGAACCATACTTTCGCTTCTTACTCCACGCCTCTCGCTTCCCTCCCTTTGGCCTTCGGGGCCGCTATGTGTAATCCCGCAAGAAACCGCTTGTAGTGTAGTATTGATCTAAGGGCAATGCATCGTGCATCGGCCATTTTCTTTTGTTCATGGATTTTTGTTCTAAAGGCGGCCTCATCCCCGAGCGCCGCCGTTTCGTGTCGATGTGTATAATCATCGATCGATTTCAATGCTAGGATAATACTTCTTCGGTATCTTCCATTTATTGCGGCGGAAAACTCCTCTCCTAGCAAAGTTTTCAATATGTATGCATTACCGGGAACGCATCCGACCACGCGAAAAGGCCCCTCCCAGTTAGGGGACCATTTGCCGAATTCACTATATTTAGTTCCAATCGGCAGTAGCGCTTTCCAAACTAGATCGCCTTCTGTGAATTGCTTTACTTTTACTTTCTTGTTATAGTATTTGGCGACCCGCAGCTTGTTTTTCTCGATGTTCTCCAGGGCCCTGAGACGGATCATATGCAAATCTTCTAACTCATCCATCATTAGGCCACCGTAATCCTTGGAGCTCAAATCGTTTTAAAGCACTACTCTCCTTGATTCCGATTGCATTTCCCCGGGGCGGTGATCGCGTGATGCCCGTAAACCAACTCGTAAGGAGAAGTCTTTGTAGCTCCATGGGGGGCCATTCGGTAAGCCCACGCCGCTTCACCGAGTACCGAATGCCATCTCCTCGGCTTCGGTCGATCTTCTTCTTCGTATAAGCTTGATCATGATCTTGTTAGAAGCCTCTCGCTTGACCATTAGCTTGGGCATAGTATGGGGAAGAATTAAACAGAGTTTAATTCCCATGCTTTCGGCAAAATCTCCGAATTCCAATGACACGAATTGTGCCCCTTGGTCGGTGGTAATCGTCCGCGGAATCCCAAATCGATAGATGATGTGTTCCTTGACGAATTCGATCATGTTTTTCGACGTCACCCTTTTGAGTGGGATTGCCTCGACCCATTTGGTGAAGTAATCGTAGCCAAAAGCACGAACTTATGCCCCTTGCTAGATGGTGGATTAATTTGGCCGATCGGGTCTATGCCCCAGCCCCCGAATGGCCATGGCTTGATGATGGGATTTAATGCCGATGCGGGGACTCTTTGAATATTCCCGAACTTCGGCAATCTTGACACCCCCTTGTAATACTCAAAGCAATCCTCTAATATCGTCGGCCAAAAGCATCCGGCCCTCGCCTAATAACCCATTTCATGCGATAGGCCGATTGGTGCGCTCCACATATCCCATCGTGCACCTCGCTCATCATGTTCTTGGCTTCTTCCGGATCTTCTCGAAACTCCCGGCGGTGTTTCATCGTGCCTTTGCTTCAGGGGTGGCGAGATCGATCAACTTTTTCTCGAAGCTGCGCCGCCGAAGTAGTGAGCGTGGAATTTACGCTCCAAATCTTTCCACCCGGCCACCGACTCGGGCGGCAAGGATGAGAACCACCGAAAAGCCGGGACCCGTCGGCCGAGGCGGGGAAGTAGCGGACCCGAACGTCTCTTCGGCCGAACATTCCCCACCGCATGAGATAACGAGCGATATGCTCGACCGTGCTTGTCTCGTCCCGCCCGGAGAACTTTGTGAATTCCGTCGGTGGTTTTACCCTTGGCGGTAGGAGCACGTTATAGTACCACTCGGGAACGGCGGCCGTAGGTGGGGCCCCGCATCCTTGGCTTGAGGCCGAACCGATTCTCGCATCAATTCGGCCATCTTGCGAGCTAGGGCATCTTCCTCCCGAGCGCCCCGCGGCCCGCGCGTACCCACGGGTGCGGGGAAGGCGTCGAACGCCCCGTAATTTCCCACTTCATGATAGCCACCGCCGTATAGATTCCTCCGCGGGAGCCGTTGGTCGACGGAGCTATTCTTCGAGCGGGGTCAAGGGGGCCCCCGCATGAGCCGAACGCTAGGTCTCCGTACGTGGGGTGGTACGGATTCGAGCCGTTGCACGGGCCGACTCGTGCTGCTTTGTGGTGGCGGCGGGATTGGTTGACTTCACGAAGCTTGCGGCGGAGGGCGATCCGGTCGCCCCCGCCCTCCCCGTGGAGGAGGTTGGAACGCTTGGCTCCGGAGCTGCGAGGGAGGGGGCCGCCGCACGGCCCCCGCGGTGGCGGCCGAGAGCTTGATTCACCCGGCTCCACGGTGCTCTTTCCGCGTACGCCTTTCCGAACGCTTGCCCCGCGCCGGACCGAAGAGGGCCACCATCATCCGTTGGAGCGACCCAAGGAAAGCTTGGTTGTGCTTGGTGAGCACGTCGTCCATTGACTCTTGGAAGATCCGCGCGCATTCTTCCTTTTCTTGTTGGGTCGTTGCGTCGGTTTCTCCCGCAACAAGGCACTCTGGCGGGAGCCATTCTTCAAATATGGTACACCACTTCGATTCTTCTTGAATGACATGAGACACTTCGTTGAAACCGATTCACGGCGTCTACGAGCCGCCGATGTTGCTGCGGGGAAAGCTCCTCAATGCTGACATCCAGGAGGTCTGTGATCTCAGGCATCCTGAACCAATTCGGCTGTTTGGTCCCACTGGGCGTGCCAAAAAGTGTGTTGACGCGAATATGCACTCGGCGCCAATCACACGGCAAGCCGAAACGCTTAGCTTCGCACGCGCGGGAGAGAAAGTGAGGTGCCGGTCAATTTTTCTCGAAAATTAACAAAAGGGAAAACAGTTAAATACCAAAACTTGGAACCTACGGGTGGTACCAGGCGGTTCCATATTTACGGCTAAGAAGCCAAGAAGACGACATGTAGCTATGTGAAGCTACTGTCAAAGAACCGCAACCATTCGGGTAATCATGAAGGAAAAAAGAACATTGCCGAATGGATGACGTAAGCATGACAACGATCGGTCTTTGAATAAACGGGAATGCATGTACAAAGCCATGACCGATCCTCAATGAAGATTAACATTAAATAAAGCAAAGCACGAACATGATCATGTATTAAAATAAGCATGCATAGATCCAAAGCATCGATCTACCGCATGTCTAATCACTTTAAGATCCGTCGGGCACGACATCAAGCAAATCTATCCACCGCATGATACAACTTGCATGAAAGGACGCACCACTTTCCACAAATAGATCTATCCACCGCATGATACAACCTAAATATGGAAAGCTAGAAGCACACGTCTTTTAAAACATAAACAACGCACGTGATCTACTCGTGAAAATATAACCGAATGCGGCTGGACAACCGACTCGGGGTCCATGAAGAAGGAACAAACATTACCACGTGAATAAATCTATCAAGCTGAATTGGAAATCTAATCCACCTGATGACTAGCTCCAAAGCAACCCAAAACTCGCATCTACCGCATGATACCGGCTCTTTCAAGATTTATACTAACAAAGCAAGCTTGAACCCGCAACACGTAACAACCTAGATCGATTCGGTTTCGGCTATCGAAGAGCACGAGATCCACGCGTCAAAACACGAAACCTACTCTTGCACGGATCTTAAAAGGAAAAGAGCCGATCCAAACCCATCTAGATTGGGCAAAAGAGTGTTACATGAATTAAAACATAATGCAAAACTCATGATAACACGGGGGTAACTTAATGAATCTATTGGATCTTGCCAAAACCCAATAGAACCGATAACTAGCTTCGAGCTAGACCTTAGCCTACCGCATGGCTCGTGATCTAACAAGAAACCCTCTTGAACCAGGCTTGAATCTACCGCATGACACGAAGCATGGTAACAAGACTACTTGCATCGATCTAAATCCACCGCATGATACTAGACATGATACAAGGTTGCCGGTACTCACGGAGGTCGACGGATCGATTGGCCCTCTCGAAGAACTCGACGACACGACAAGGGACTCTAGGGTTTGGCGTAAGGCCGGTGTGTATTGAGGAATGAACGTCTTTTTTACATACATCCGGGGGTTGTATTTATACCCCGCCGATTACAATTGTGAATGGATTCATTGCCTAACTAAGCTTGATCGCCTGTCCATCCATTCGCTTCCTCTGATCGAGCCACGTCACCGTCCAATCCCGCAAAATCAGCTCTACTGTTCCTTTGCCGAACTGGAGCAGATAGCCGACCGCGGATCCTTCTGCCGAAAATCTCCGAAGATGCCTTTCCTTCCACCAGACGGACTCTTTTCCGAATTGGACCCACATGTCATACTCCTTACCAAATTTTGGTGTTAACACGTAGTAGAGTACATTAATCCAGGAGTACCGAATACGAGTGCTACGTAGGCACTGTAGTACTAGGCGAAGGAGCACTGGAGCAGGATGTGCAGCTTTCGCCACCCGGCCGGGGCCACCGGCTGGGCCGGCACACAAACGACGACACACACAGCCAGCAGCATGACAATGGGCAATGCATGTGACTGATCGTTGATCGAGCATGCAACGCTGCAAGCAAGATCAGGAGCAAGGCCGGGGGGGCTACAGTAGCTACGTACTAGCTGCAGCGCCTGCTGCTCGCGCCCCAACGCGTGCGCCGTCTCTGCTCGCGCTGGTCGTCAGTGCATCAGAGATGGCTCCGTCTCCTCGTTCGTCAGCAATTAATTCGTCGATCGAGCTCTACGCCTCTACCCTAGTACTGCGACTTTAGAATACTGTGGTACGGTGTCTGGACTCTGGAGTGAGCTTATTAGTTTGTCGTCTGCTCTCTTGGTTCACCCTTGTCCTCTTCCAAAGCTCCAATTCCTTCACATTTCTTCCTTGGCATGCCTGTGATCTTGCTCGACCAGGAGCCGCAGGAGCACGCTGGCTGTTGTGCCAAGAAGAGGTCGTCCGTCCCAGAATTTGGCCGGGATCGACTGCGGCAAATCAAACTAAACACACACGCGGCTAGCTCCTCCTCTCAAACGACTCCATGGCGCCAGCGGCCAGCCTCGCCTCCATGTGCATCGAGCGATAGAGATTATTGGCCGGCCGGCAGCTGGTGACTGCTGGTGCACATATGAGTACCTACCACAGGATATATGTACGAGGTAAATAGTATATATACTTATAAACGACTGGTGACGGCCAAGGTTAATCGCTGTCATCTGATGACATGTGTGTGGTTGCTGGGCGCCATTAATCACACGTGTTGCGTGGTTGGGCGAGGACGATCGAGAGAGCGGAGAGCTAGCCTGGGCGGCTGGGCCACCGCCCACCGGCCGGACGGACGGCTGGCCGGTGGTTGGAATTGGATGTCACCGGCCGGCACACTCGCAGATGCAGCAGCAGCAGCTGATCGATTCCAGATCCGATCCCGGAACGGAACCCGACCGGCCGGCCGGCGGCCTCGCTCGTCGTCCACCCGGCCGATCCGTCTCCATCCATCCATCCATCCACGTGTCCGTACGCCGTCAGCCACGGACACGTGCACGCATGCGCCACTCCAGGTAATTGTGCCGTATTGCAAAGCCGCAATTTGCTTAATTCGGATGCGCTTTTCTACAAATTGTACATCCGGCGTACAGATGACTCGTAGTCTCGGACCCACAGTACTGCATGTGTTCATCGACCGTACTCGAGATCATTCATGTTGTGTTCATACGAGCTGCCTCCCAATCCCATCCTCTTTTTGTTCGCTTCCTCTCCTCGGTAGCTCGTCCACGCTGTCCGGCCTCTCTGTTCTTCCTGACGTCGTCTCTGTCCCTGTGACTAATAACTTAACAAGGTCGCAAATGGCTTAGCTAGCCCTGAATTCCTTAGAGCAACTCCAACAGCCTAGCCAAATTGGTTGGACTAGCTAAATTTCAGAAAAAACTTCAAAGACACTCTTCCAACAGACTAGCTATCTTGCCCACAAGCTATCCTGGCTGGCCATTTTCGCTGCCCCGCTAGCCAAATATGGCCAGCGTCCTCCACTAGCCAATCTCCCGCGGCCGCACCTCCCGTGTGTTCCGGTCCCGCCCCTACCCACCGGAACAGAGAGCAGGGGACTATGCGGCGTCGACCAGCTATGCCTCCCCTCCTCAGACCACGTCGCCGGTCAGGAACGGAGGAAAAAGGGCGCCGACGGCCGAGGCCGAGGGAGCAGCTCGGGGGTACGCCGGCGGTGCGAGGACCTCGGGGGAGAAGCTCGGGTACGCACAGTAGGAGCTCGCCGGCGTCGCGGGGGAAGATAGGGAAGAGCTAGCCGTGGGCGTAGGGATGCCGGCAGGGAGGACGGCTACGGCGATGAGGGGCGGGTGAGGATGGGGCTGCGCGAGGGGAGATCCGCCGGGAGCCGCGCGCCGGGAGCGAGAGCCGCGCCGCGGGCGCGCGGAGCGAGCTCCGGCGGGGAGCCACGCCGGCGTCCGCGAGGGCGCGCGGCCGCGCGAGCGAGCTTCGGCGGGAGCGCGCGTCGCCGTTTGCAAGGTCGCGGCCGCGCGAGCGGAGCCGCGGCCGGGAGCGCGCGTCGCCGTTTGCAAGGTCGCGGGGCCGCGCGAGCGAGCTCCGGCGGGTGCCGCGCCGCCGGGAGCGAGGCCGCGCCGGTTGCTCTGGCCTGGCCGCCATGGATGGGGAGAAGAAGTAAAGCGGATAAGGTCGTGGAGTCCACACGTCAGTGGGTTGGAGTGGAAGGAAGTAGGATATGAAGAGCAAGATTTTAGCCGGTCTCTTGGAAGAAGAAGAGATATAGAAAAAGATCACTAGGTAAATGACTAGCTAAATGTGAATTTAGCTAGCCTAATTTACCTAGCCTCCTGGAGTTGCTCGTCAATGCCTGCTCAAATACTGTATAGGAGTATATACTAGTCCAGCACACGCGTCACCACCAAACACGCTTAACTTGCTGGGGGTAAATGCATCATTTGACCGCAAATATACAAGCTTTGATTTGCTGGAATAATCATGGATCCTGCGAGTGACCAGCTACTAGTAGTAGCTCTGCACGGTCTCTGGTCGTCGCAAAATGATTGCTTGTGCGAGTGGAATTAATTGTCTCTCGGTTAAACGTACTACGTACGGCGACGCTAGCTGATGCTGATCGCACCAGGCCAGCAGCCCAGTCGGATGTCTCGGCTAATTGTTACTATATTTGACCGCGTATTGTGAGAGAGAAGATGTGATTTGATTTGATGGGTGAACGGAGAAAGATTAACTGAATTTGCTCGGCTAAACAAAGTCAATCCGGCTCAACGACACGTCGTCGAAACGATGTCATTAGGTTAGGGTTTAGTACCCACCGTACGTTGTACGTAGACCAGGCACCAACTGTGATAGCCCACCCAAAAACTGTTGAGGCCGGTGGCGGGAAGGAGCTTTGGCGTTTCCCCGCCAAAAATTTTACCCAGGGCCGGGGGGTGCAGAGGCCGGGTGGGAGGGCCCACCCCCCCCCCCCCCAGCGCGCCTTGTCTCTGACACGCGGGTCCGGGAGGGAAGGCCCGTGTTGGGGAGGCGGGTACGGGGAGGGGCCGGTGGATAAAAAGGAATTTCTCCCCGGGCGCAGAGAGACATCGCAGCGAAGCACAGCTTCCGTATTAAATAAAATAAAATAAAATGGCAGGTTTGCGTACAAGCCCCCCGCAAGATGGGTTATCCGGCATTCTCAGACCATACTATATATATTTTTTTATGAAACAGGAGGGGAGCCCCTACTGATTATATATTTAAAATGAAAAGTAACCAAAACTAGTACAATCAATCAAAAAACAAAGAAAGTAAGGAAACTAGTACAGACCATACTATATTACTACTCAGTAGTAGTAGTAGCGAACAGGACTAGCATTCAACACGTTCTCGCAGTAGGGAATTAAAAGAAAAGGTTTTCTGACCACGTATCACTAGCCATTTTTAAGAGAAAATGTCTGGATGAATTGTGATGTCTCAACATGTACCATCATGTTGATTTGTTGATCAATTTTGTGGGGGGTATATGAATGGATACTTCTAGGTTCTTGATTATCTGGTCTGATTTTCTCGCATATTGAGTACCCTAGTAGTGACGTACTGTACTATGGAGTAATAAGTGCGGTTTCGTATAAGAAGGATACGCGCACATATACGTACAGGAATACAACGACCTGGATTCCCTCGGTTTTAACACATGCTCTTTTTATTTTTTTCATTTTACACAAGTGGGAGGCAACTCAACCGACATTCATAACGTCAATTACCGACTCGTGTCACTGTGCGCTTCGGTTGTATCTTCTCTGTAGACAAGTTAAAAATCATGGCCCGATGCGTACCGCATATTCTATGTCCACGCCTCGCGGGCACTTGTTCTAATCCATCTTGCACTTGGACTGTCTTCGCTTATAGAAATTGTTGTCCGTGTACTTCTGCAACAAGGAGACAAACTTAATGTGTTGTATGTAGCAAATAAATCAACCAACCAACATATGTGCCCCCTAAGCTGATAAAGATGAAACCATCGGTTAAATATTTCAAGCTGATAAATACAAAACTACCGATTAAATATCTTTCAAGTCAAAAGGAAGAAATATATGCTAATGGGGGAGTGAAACCGACAATCATTTTCTGAAGACCTCGTCTCTTCATTAGTGCATGCCTTCTTTTCTTTTAACAAATAATTTACATTTCAGTTTTTATAAAAAAACCCAAATCTCGTACCCCAGCAATTACCAATCTTCCCAAGTCCTCATACGCATAAAAGGCTCCAGACAACAAGGACACCCTTTGCACCTGCCGAATTTACAAACGAGCCCATACCCTCCCGGCTACCTTCTCCTGCGAGTGCCGTTGCTGCTCCCCCTTCCACTTCCACCGCGCCGCGGCTTCCACTCCTCCTTCCCCCGCCACCAATCCTAACCCTAATCCACGCTCACCAAATCCTAGCTCCGAGATCCACCCGCTTCCTCCACATGCCGCGCCTCCCCCGGTGGCGGCGTCGGCCGAGCTGAGCCAGACAGCCACCGGTCCCCACTCTCCGCCGCGGCGGCCGCTGTTGCAGTTGCAGCGGCCGCCATGGGCTGCGTCTGCGGCCGCCCCTCCTCCGCCTTCGACGACGGCGGCCGGTGCCGCGCAACGCCTCCGCCGGCTGCGAAGCTCTCGGCGGCGGTGAGGAGGGAGGAGGAGGCGCGGAAGCAGCAGCAGCAGCAGCAGCAGCAGCAGCACCACCACCACCATGCGAGGACGGGGAGCGGGAGGGAGGAGGCTCTGGAGAGGAGGCGGGCGATGATGGCTATGGCGGCGGCGTGCCAGGTCAGGAGTCCGGTGCCCAGGGCGGTGGAGGTGGAGCAGCTGGCCGCGGGGTGGCCGCCGTGGCTCGTCGCCGTCGCCCCGGAGGCCGTGCGCGGATGGGTGCCGCGCCGCGCCGAGTCGTTCGAGAAGCTCGACAAGGTGGGACCTTCTTCGTTGATTTGCCCATGTTCGTTTGTTCTCTTCAGTGCTCTATTTTGCTCTCGCCTTTCGCAGTTTATTATTGCCATCTGCAAGCAGTAAAATTGTGCAGTAAATGGGGAAATGTTACGTTTTACATGGTATTTCTAGCGACGAGGAAACAATCTAAGAATAAGATCACGGATCTTTTCGTTCTCTGGATTGGTTTTTTGTCTATGCTTGGCAATGGCAGCTGGGGACGATTGGAAAATTAGCAATATTCCGTTATTAGTGGGGGATGCCTTTTATGCTAGATGCGAGAATGCTGCATTGGTATTTTCTTTCTTTTAGATATTTTTGTTTGTTTCAGTGGACCTTGGAACCTAGGAATAATAACCAGCTTGCAAGCTTTTGGTAGAATGTGGTAAACTTTACTATCTTAACTGTAATTTAACTGTAAGAATAGTGGTCTTTATTTGTCCTCTTTATCTTTTTTTGCCTTCGAAAGTGCAAATGTAGTTTAATTAGCAAAATGGTGAAATATTCTGCTAAGTGTGGGTTGTTCATCTCTGTTGAATTTCTTGCAATAAGATGGTATCGCAAAATGTGGTGGTCTGTTTTTTTTCTGGTTTTATGCATTAGGTTTCACTTTGGACTCTAATTGCAGGAACTGCCATTTGATTGAAAATACTTAAAATTGTTTTCAAGAGTTCTGCTTTGCAGTGACCTGTATAGATCATGTACTCGGATGTGCTTCTTGAGTGTTGCCAGGGGTAGTTCTAAAGCAATTGAGTCACTGTGAAGATTGGCATCTATAGTTTGTTTATTACCTTTATTGTACCGTTGGCGATTGTTTTTAATAATTGTTGGTTTGTTTATTCAGATTGGTCAGGGTACATACAGTAATGTTTACAGAGCTCGTGATCTTGAAAAAGAGAAGATTGTTGCTTTGAAGAAAGTACGGTTTGATAATTTGGAACCTGAGAGCGTGAAATTTATGGCGAGGGAAATCCTTATTTTGCGTCGGCTTGATCATCCCAATGTTATCAAGCTAGAGGGTCTTGTGACGTCAAGGATGTCCTGCAGCTTATATCTTGTTTTTGAGTACATGGAGCATGATCTAGCTGGGCTAGCTTCTTTCCCTGGAGTAAAATTTACCGAGTCCCAGGTATGTGCAATATTGTTGTGATGCTTACTACTTCTGTCATATTCTGTATTTTGTGTCATATTCTGTACATGATACCTTAGTCTCAGAAATAAAAGAGTCCACAACATTGCATGGTAGTCAGTACAATTTTTAATGACCGAAGCCTAGCTATTTGTTTAAATTATGGTCGGAACATCCAGACAATAAGCACCATTATTTTGCAGGTCAAGTGTTACATGCAACAGCTCCTCCGTGGTCTTGAACATTGCCACAGTCGACACATACTGCACCGTGACATTAAGGGTTCCAATCTCTTGATTGACAACCGAGGCATATTGAAGATAGCTGATTTTGGATTAGCGAGTTTCTTTGATCCTGAACAAAGGCACCCTTTGACTAGTCGTGTTGTCACTCTATGGTATAGGCCACCAGAGCTTTTGCTTGGTGCCACAAATTATGGTGTTTCTGTAGATCTCTGGAGTGCTGGGTGCATTCTTGCTGAGCTATATGCAGGCAAGCCTATCATGCCTGGTAGAACAGAGGTATGGTAACAAGCTCCCCTCATTCTCAAAGCAAATGCTGATAGAGGATTTCTCCAGATATGTTTGTTTACAAGACTAAGTTGTTCAAACTTGTCCACTGTTTCTAGGTTGAGCAGTTGCATAAAATATTTAAACTCTGTGGTTCACCATCAGAGGACTATTGGAGGAAATCTAAACTTCCCCACGCCACCATTTTCAAACCACAACACCCATATGCGAGGCGTGTATCAGAAACATTTAAAGAGTTTCCTACTCCTGCTCTGGCATTAGTAGATGTTCTTCTTTCAGTAGACCCAGCAGATCGTGGAACTGCGTCTTCTGCATTGCAAAGTGAGGTATTCAATTTCTTTCTTATACTTTTTTCCAGCCTCACGAGACATTTCTGTCCTATTCTTTCAAATAGGTTATTCTTTTTTTATCAGGCATCCCATTTCAACTATCATTTTGTCTGCCCTACTAGAAATATTATAGAATTTAGAATTTGGACATAGCAAATTTAACTTATCATGCCCTACACTATGTAGTCTATGGCAATCAGGAAGTATGAATGCTCAAGTGCCATGTGTTTCTGTGTTTTGATTTTAATTGAATATGATGTGTAGGGCCCACTTAGTTAAAGCTTTCTCTAGCCAGTTTTATTCTTCTGTTGGAGTAATCTTCTATTTCATTCTTCCTGCTTAAATAATTAACCATGAGTGTACTGTTGTGTTTTGTAGTTTTTTACAACAAAACCATATGCTTGCAATCCTTCAAGCTTGCCAAGGTATCCTCCAAGCAAAGAGTTTGATGCAAAACGTCGGGAGGAGGAAGCTCGAAGGTAAGCACATCAGACTTGGCATTGCATTCTATCAACCAATAACATTCTTTTAACGAGGTCGGCACTCTCCCGGTGCAACTAGTCAGCCAGACATGCCAAAGAAGCGGACTGCTGAGCCAGCCCGGGTTGAGTCGCGGCACCATCATCTTAAGCGAAAAATCTCCCCCTGGTTGTATCTTTTAACATTCTTTTAACGAGGCCATGTTTTTTATTGTTTGCTGATGGTAAATTAACATAAAGCATTTCACTAGGTCATGGGCACAAAACAGATGTTTGCTGTGGTCCATTAAACTTGATAACCATTTTTCTCACAAAGCATATGATCATATACTACTTCTGTTTCATCAGACGCATCCACTTTATTGGGAATTCCATTCACAATATGTATCTGCACCTCTTGCCATCTGTACCCACGTTGTGATAGTTGTTGCAAAGTTGAGTTACTAGAGCTGAGTCATGTAACAGGGACATCAATTGATTTTTTTGAAGTCTCTCTGTTCCTAGGGTAATTGGACAGATGTAAAGCAGAGTAAATAGGTGAATATGTCTAATTATATCATTCTGTTATTATTACTCAACACTCCATATGATCTTTCTTCCCGTACCCCAGCACAAAATTTAAATTCATTTCCCTTTTTCCTCGTCTATTGGGCTGTCAGCAACAGCCTACCCCAACTTGCTTGGGACAAAAGAGTGAAAGACTAGTATGTTGTTGTTTGTTGTTGTATTGGGCTGTCAGCAGCTCAGCATGTACTGTCTTTTCTAGACCTGCATGACTTGTTTCGTATTTTATATTTACTTTGCCCAATCCATTTATGTTTTTACATTTTAATGCTCAAGACATTGTCATCATACTGACTGCCTGCATTTCTTACAAATCATATCATGCACTTTCCAGGCAAGGTGTCGCTGGAGGAAAGCAACATAAACATGATCCTGAAAGACGAACTAGAGAATCAAGAGCAGTCCCTGCCCCTGACGCAAATGCAGAATTAGTGTCATCATTGCAGGTAATACCGCCATTCGTTTACACTTCCCTAAATGGTCCATTTCCATCTTTAGCTTGGAGATTTGTGTGCATGTCTTATCATTTTTTTTAAAAAAATTGTCTTTTCAGTTTTCATTGGAAACCACAAGCAACCTGTGTTGCTGACATTGTGTCATGAATGTATTTGATTTCAGAAAAGGCAAGCCCAGGCTAATACCAGGAGTAGGAGTGAGATGTTTAATCCCTGCAAAGAAGACTCCGCATCTGGATTTCGAATTGAACCACCCAGGCCAACTCCTGTTACCGAGTCTTCTGAAGACACACAACGTGCCTATCCAACCAGAATCTTTCATTCTGGGCCTTTAGTTAATCAGAATCACCCATCAAAGGGTGGTGTCAAAAATGGTGAGCTCCAGGTCCCTGGTGTTGTGAACCATCCTGTCGTTTTGTCAACAAGATCAAGTCTCCAAACGGACGAAAGCAACCGGGCAATGGCTGCTCAAGCCGAGGCATTTGCTCATGGGCGGAGGCTGTCCGAGTCCATTAACGAGCATTTCAGCAACAGTGGGAAGTACGATCAAGTGTTCCCGAAGAAGGATGACCGGAGCAGCAGGATTGATGGAGCTATTGTAAGTAACACCCCACCTGAAATCGAAAAGGAACTTATCCACCTCAGCCACGGTTACTGCATTTCTGTTCATTAAGCACTGTATTTTAGCATGCACCGTCAAACTCAAAACATAGCTTGACAAACCCAGGTCTTCGGTCAATGAAACACGAAAGGATAAACGGGCAATCAGCTGGAAGAAAGAAGAAAAAACCTGACCGTGTTATGGTTTTTTCTTTTTTGTCAACAACAGGGCTACGGATCGAAGGGCAACAAGATCCACCATTCCGGTCCCCTGACCTCCTGCCCTTCAGGCAACGTCGACGAGATGCTGAAGGAGAACGACCGGCATATACAAGAAGTGTTCCGGCGGACGCGGGTGGAGAAGTCGAGGGCGAGGAGGGACCACGGGCATCACCATGGCGGCGGCATAAGACCCGGCGATTTCGGTGCCATCCCGGTGTTCCCGTCCAGCCGCTCCAGCTACCAGGCTGTGCAGCAGTGATCCGCCGCCTGAACGAGGTGAACGCGAAGGCGTCCCGGGACTCGGGAAGGCGGAGTCGCCGGTGTGATTTCCGATTCGCTCCATCACCCCCCCTTGCTGTTTTCAGGGGGGGTATTATGGGATGAAAATAGCACGTTATGCTATTGTACAGTGAGGACTGAGGAGGAAGGACTAGTACAGTAGCTGTCTAGTGCCTGCTCGTATTGGAGAAACTCTGAAAGAGAGGGAACAGGGGAGGTGATTTGTTTATTGGCGGCAAAACTCTAGTGTCTTTTGGTGACAGAGTCGTGTATCGTCAGGGATTCAGGGTTTGGGGGGTCTTCTCCGATTCTCTACCTTTGAAAAATGTTGCTGGAATGGGTAGTAGGTGTGTTTCAGCAAATCTCGCTCGGAGAATAGCAGCCGCTGCCGTGTCTTGGTCGGAAAGCACGTGTAGTCTAATCTCGGCGATTTCAGTCTCGGGGGTGATTACAAGTTTTTACACGGAAGATCCGAGGAATGGAGTTGTTGCCGCTGCATCTTCTGGAGTCTTAAGAATCCGAGACCGACAGGGACACGTCCGGCCGTCCGTCCCCCCGGCCGGCCGTTTTGCCCGCACACGGCCGTGTAGGCGCCTTTCTCGGAGAGAGTCGGAGACGGTGAGGTGAGCGGTGAGCTCTCAGCGCCGGACCCGGTGCCTCCACTTTCGCGCGGGTTGCGTCAGCGGCGCCGTAGTCGAGACGCCGCCGGCCGCCCCCTCGAGACGTGCGACGGCGACCGGAGGAGGAGAGGAGACAGGCCGCGGGCGTACTACGTGTCCGAGGACGGCGCCGGCGGGAGGCGAAGAAGCTTCTCCTCCGGCGCCCGAGTATGGGTCCACGAAGCGGAGGCATCGTCACCATGAGTCCACGCGCCGCGTTTCGGCAAAAAAAAAAAAAAAAAAAGCTTAGCGCGCAGGCGCAAGGGTCCGACCGAGGCGACGACGACGCGCGAGGAAAGTGGAGGAGGAGGAAGAGGAAGGGAGGACACCGTGCCGATGTCAGCCGCGCTCGGTTTTCCACTGGCGACGCCGGTACACGACGCGAGCTGGGGCCGGCCGTCGACCCGGACACATATATATACAGTGCACACGGAATTCGGTCACGCGCGGACGACCCCGTGGGCGTAAGCGTGAACCATCTCGAGAGAGATCTCTTTACCTACTACGACAGGTGCAGTCGTGCTGGGATTTTACGAGCTAGGACTAAGGAGTTGCGGATCGGAGCAGCTACTAGTAGTAGCATATGGAAATATAGTTGGGTCAACGTACTCTCCCAGCAGTTAACCTCTACTAGCTGATCACCGTGCAGTAGTTACAGCGTCTGCAGCCCGTTTGGCCACGGTGGCTGATGGATAGTCTTGATTTGCTCGGCAGGAAAATCTTCTTGGCCATGGTTGATGGTGAGCGCTGCTGGCTGGTGACGGATAACAAGGAAGAGGGCGTTGGTCGCTTGTTGGATTAATTGGCACGGCATCAGGCAATCTGCAGGTCTAAGCTTTTGCCGGCAGGGGCGGACACGACACGACACGTCGTCTCTTGCCAGGGCAGGGCACTCAGCAGCAGCGCAAACTCCTGGAACACAAAAGCCGGGTGTGTCTTTCCGGAGGGAGACAGGAGGGGGCGCAAAAAAAAAGGCTGGGCAGTTTCTTCTTCAGTTCTTCTTACCTTGCCGATTGCCGTGGCAATGGCGATGATTAAAAAAGTGCGTGGTTCCGACTTGCTCTCAAGAGCCACAACTAGGAGGCAAAGCAAGTCGTCTTCAGCTTGCCTCAACAAGTACTCTACGTCACTACGTGTGCCCGTCTCATTTCCTTTGTTTATCTTTAATTAATTTGTTCCCACGCACAAGCAAAGCTGCGCAGTTTCTTCTTTTCTTCTACCTTTGCTATGGCAATGGCAAGGGCGATTAACAAATTTCATCGTCTCAAGAGCCACACACGGCAAAGCGCAAGTCTTGGGTTTTGCCTCAACAAGTAATCTACGTACCTTTTTTTTCCTCTTTGTTTATCTTTAATTTGCTCCCACAAGCAAAGCTAAGGAACTGCTGGACATGGCAATCCCAAGAAAACAATAGTAGGAAAAGAAGGGACGGCGACGGAAGGTGCAGCAGAGGAGAGGACAAGAGTTTCATAAATTTTGTCTAGCAAATTTAAACGAGATCGAACTTCATAAGAAATAAATTATTGTAATATATAATTTTAAATATATAAAGGTAAATTTATTTTGAATTGTGAAAATAATGAATTTAGGATCATGGTAAATTATCACCCCTTGTGTGGCTGCCTGTGCAGTCAGAATTAAGGAGATGGAGGCAGCAGCTCGTGGCTGGGCATGGCATCGGCGTGCCGGGTTGCGTACGGAGACCTCGTGAGTTCCCAGAGACCTCCGGCGGATCGCCGGGGAGGTTACGGCCGTGTTGCCCGGGCCGTTGCCACTTTGCCGCCGCCACTCCATATTTTTCTTTGGTTTATTTAGTATTTTATTTTCTCTCCTCCTGTATAAAAAGGTTTCGCCTTCTCGCGGCATCCAACAACTGTCCTCCGAGAAACCTGCTCTCCTCTCGCCACCTCCTCCTTCTTCTCGACTGGATCAAATCGATCCAAGCTACCTCTCTCTCCGTCCTCTCTCTCTCTCTGTCTAGGTTAGATAGATCCATGTCAAAAGAAGCACAGGTGATATAATGCAAGCTGATCACCGGCGTTCCGAGTAATTTGCTGACGCGGAGAGTTGATCCCGTTTGTCTCCCTGCCGTCGTCAATCTCCATGTTGCTGTTGGTCTCTCCTCCCATCGCCGTTTGAAGTGGTCTCATCTTAAATTTTGATCCCATCTTTTGAACCGGTTCCGCCTTTTTTTTTGCTCTATATATCTCTTCCCCAGCTACACTGGTCGAAGAAAATATTTGTTTTCCGATCAGGTCCGTCCGCCGTCTTCATCATCTCCTATCTCCTATCGCAAGGTCTTTTTCGGTTGCACCAGCAGCTAGCGGCGCGGCGTCGTAACCAAATCCGTCTTTGATCGATTCAATTCGCCACGGAATTCGATCTCTCCGTTTTGACATTGGTCGTCGTCTGTCGTCTCTCCCGCGCCCGCCTCGCTCCCTAGTCCCTACTACGAGAGCTAGCTCGTTCCTGGCATCTTCCTCCTCGTGCTATAGCTCCACATCGACCGTCAGGGCGCGCCGCCATCGCCCGGCCGCGAGCGTGGGCGCGTGATCAGCCATGCAGCAGGCTCGGCTATAATAGCATCCATCGGTCGATTGATTCGTGAGATCGATCGCGCCGTGGTCGATCGGTCGGTCGGTCGGTCCCTGGTGGTGTTGGGCCGGCGGCGGATCGAGAGGGAGAGACGCCGCCACCATGCAGTCGAGCGGCCGCGGCGAGCAGCACTCGCCGAGGTCGGCGGCGGCGGCCAAGTCGCCGTCCCCGCGCGGCGTCGTCGGCGGAGGGGGCGAGCATCATTACACGCCGTCGCCGTCCAAGACCCCGCGCGGCGGCGGCGCGGCGTCGTCGTCCCCGAAGCCGCTGCTGCCGGGCAGCGCAGCGGCGTGGCTGCTGGACAGCCGGTGGGCGCTCTCCGCCGCGCTCAGCCTGCTGCTGTTCCTGGCCGTGACGCTCGCCCTGACGTCCCTGTCGTCGTCGTCCTCGCCGCCGTACGCCGCCGCCTCCGCGTCGTCCTTCTTCTCCTCCTCCGCCGACGCGCGCCAGAAGCTGGCGGAGGAGGCCGCCGCGGCGAACGCGACGCCCGCCTCGCCGCCGCCGCCGCCCCCGGGCGCCGCGGTGCCGCGGCTGGCGTACCTGATCTCCGGGTCCAAGGGCGACCTGGACCGGCTGTGGCGCGCGCTGCACGCGCTCTACCACCCGCGGAACCAGTACGTGGTGCACCTGGACCGCGAGTCCCCCGTGTCGGAGCGGCTGGCGCTGGCGGCGCGCGTGGCCAACAGCACCGTGTTCCGGCGCGCCGGCAACGTCCACGTCATCCGCCGCGCCAACATGGTCACCTACCGCGGCCCCACCATGGTGGCCAACACGCTGCACGCCTGCGCCGTCCTCCTCCGACGCGGCGGCGCCTGGGACTGGTTCATCAACCTCTCCGCCTCCGACTACCCGCTCATGACGCAGGACGGTACGTCGCCGTCGCCGTCGCTGCACGCGCTCGAGTACACGCATCGCATACATGCACACAGTCAAAGCGATTCGCCATTTTTTTAACCACCATTAGCTTGACGCTTGATTTCTTCTTTAGCTGACAAGTTGAACCATCAACTGTTTTTGATTGAATTGTTTACCTGACCAAATGCAAACAATTTGACTGGTGGCAGACATCCTGCACGTGTTCTCGACGGTGCCGAGGAACACCAACTTCATCGAGCACACCGGTTACTTGGGCTGGAAGGAGTGAGTAGCTGCCTGCTTGCTTTGCTTTGCTTTCTCCATGGATAGCTCTTGTGTTGAAACTGAAACTGAAACTGGAACTGGAACTGAACCTGGAACCTGGAACAATGGCGGCAGGGGTCAGAGGGGTCGGCCGATGATCGTGGACCCTGGGCTCTACGGGTCCCGTAAGCAGGACATCTTCTGGGTGTCGCAGAAGCGCGAGCTCCCGTCGGCGTTCAAGCTCTTCACGGGGTCGGCGTGGGTGGCGCTGTCGCGTGACTTCGTGGAGTACACGGTTTGGGGTTGGGACAACCTGCCCCGGACGCTGCTCATGTACTACACCAACTTCGTCTCCTCGCCGGAGGGCTACTTCCAGACGCTGCTCTGCAACGCGCCCCGCTTCGTGCGCACCGTCGCCAACCACGACCTCCACCACATCCAGTGGGACGTGCCGCCGCGCCAGCACCCGCACGCGCTCGCGCTCGCCGACATGCCCGCCATGGTCGGCAGCGGCGCGCCCTTCGCCAGGAAGTTCCCCAGGGACGACCCCGTGCTCGACGCCATCGACGAGCACCTGCTCGGCAGGCCGCCGCCAAGCGCTGCCGTCCCCGCCGCCGCCGGCGGTGGCGGTGGTGGTGGTGGTGACGCCAGTAACGGCACCGTAGCGGCCGTGACGGCGACCGCGCCGGCAGCGGTGGAGCAGCGGTTCGTGCCGGGAGGGTGGTGCGGCGGCCACGCGAGCTGCGGGGGCGTGGACAACGACTGGGTGCTCAGGCCGGGGCCCGGCGCCGAGAGGTTCCAGGGGCTCATGGACAGGATCGTCAAGTCCGAGGCCTTCCACAACAGGCAGTGCAAGTAGTAGTAAGTACTCAGTTGTGTTTCGTTGCAGGTTCTTCTTCTCGATAGCTCACCTTCTGTGTACAGACAAGCACCAAAAGATTGGAACATGTAGTAGAGATCATCATCATAGCTCACCTTGGTCCTTGGATTATAAATACAGCAATACAGACATAAACTTTCAGGAATGATATCCCCTACCTGCCCGTACGTTTTATTGAGCAGAAAGAAGCTTCAGCAGCAGAGAGCATCGCTCCTGCTCAAATTCATACAGCATCTACTGAACGCAACTCTGAAAAATAAAAGTTCTGCTGATCTTCCGCGTCAACTCAAAGAGTCGGACCTGGTGGCAGCTCGGAACCACTCATCAGGTGCTATCTATGATCAGTCATCAGGAGGCACCAGTTTCCCAGCTCTCTCTCTCTCTCTCACTTGATCATCACTGAAACTTTAGGGGGAGAATGCAGTGATGCCAAAATAGCACACTGCCCACTGAAACTCCCTCAAGGTTTTCACGACGCACGAAAGAAACGGTTCCTCTGCTTATGGATTTCAGTTTGTGCTCTGTTTCTCGAACAACATGAGAGCCTTCATGGTGACCATTTGATTTGATCAGCTAAAAGCTCGAGCTTAGTTGTAACAGGGGAACAAGTCTCCTCCAGAGCTGATCTCCCTGTGAAGAATGCATAAACGTGCAACACAGCACAAAAGACATTCGAGACGGAAAAAATTCTCCCAGAGCTAATCCAAAGTCTTACCAAAGACAATAATACTCCTAGCATGACCAATACTGTAATTTCAGAAACAGGTATCCAAACACACTTTTACCAGAATGACACCCAAAACGAATGATTTTTTTTTCTCATAAGGTAAAAAAAAGTGCGAATTAACAAAAATAGTATCGCGGTATACTATAATCTGCAACCTCAAGGATAATGGAATCCTATGTAAAGTAGCGGCCAGATGTTGCTGTTTCAGGTACCAGCATCATGATGAGAAGAACGGCAAGCTGCTCATAATAGAAGGGTACAATAATTGTATTAACAATGCCCTTTCCCGAAAGATACCCTCTGAGTCAACTCTGCATATGCTTTTGTTTTTGCTATGTTCACCTCAATCAGTGAGCATTATATAGAAAGATTAATACCGCTGCTCTATTTTCCCCTAATGATGCTATATTATCATCATCAACATAACCTCCTGCAGGTAAATTTAACAAGGGGCCTTGCTAAACAGAGGGAGGGGGGTGCAAAAGGCAACAACCATATACAGCTATTGTAAAATCTATATTCAAAGACCACTGGATAAACTCCTGCAAGCATCCTAGAACACAGATTCCTTGAACCAAGGACCTTTCTTTTCCAAAGCAAAAGGAGATAAAACTTAAGCTAACCTACTACTGAGCATACCCAACCGGATAAAACTACGGCTGAAAAGATGCTACAAGATCTCAGCTACTCAGGTGCTCTGCACTGGTTTCAGTTTCTGAATCCACTGCAGCAGACGCTGATGCTACAAGATCTCAGCTACTCAGGTGCTCTGCACTGGTTTCAGTTTCTGAATCCACTGCAGCAGACGCTTCTTGGGATCCTGGCAGGTGCCACTCTTCGGGACGTCGAGGCAGCCGCCCTGCAAGAGAGTGGAATGGAACTGTTCCAGGATTTTCACAATCTGCCAGAAATCAGGCCTCTTGTCAGGCTGCAATGCGCAGCACTGCTCAATCAGGGGTCTAAGAGCAGATGGGCATTCTGGAGGAATGGTTGGCCTCAAGTTCTGGAAAAAAATCAATAATGAGAAATGCATATACTTCAACAGTCATTGTGCCAAGAAATTCTCTTGAGTTGTTGGTACTCAAAGCAGGTAAGAAATCATTACCCTATTGGCAACGGCATAAGCCACCTGGAAAGGGGTCAGGTTCTCATAAGGAATTCTCCCAGACACCATTTCCCATAGGAGCAACCCAAAGCTGTAGACATCCACCTTTCGGTTGTATGCCTTTTGCTTGATCATCTCAGGAGCCATCCACCTGTAAGTGCCCTCATCCTCCACTAGCACATCACATAAAGTCTCCTCACAGGCGATACCAAAATCAGCAACCTTCACACAGAAGTTGTCATCAAAGAGAATATTCTCAGGCTTAATGTCGCGGTGAACAATCCCTTGAGAGTGTATGTACTCCAAACCACGGCCAACATCGAGAGCAATGGATATGATCTTCTCCAGAGGGATGGGGTGGTTCTCAGTGCTGTTTAGGTATGACCTTAAGGAACCTCCAGGAAGGAACTCGGTAATAATGTAAAAAACTGGTAGGCATTTATAGGCCGCCACAAGCTGCATTAACAGAAAACTGATCAGATAAGGGTAGTTATGTAACAAAGCACATCAACTATGCATGCATGTGAAAGGCGTAATCGTAAGCCCAATTCATTACAAATAATTAACCATACAAGATAAACATACCCATAAATATTCTAAGTACTAGAGTACACTCAACAGTATGATCAGTTCTGATGTTCCTAAGAATACACCAAATACAATCAATTTAATGTTCCTAAGAGCAGAAACATCAGCTTAAGTTGTTTCTGAAATAGTGGGAACAACTTGACAAGCCTATTCAGCAGCACTAACTTAATCTAGTCAGATTAAAATGGTCACGATAAGATAAAAAATAAAACTAACACATACGCACTTGCACATATATGTATTAGGAGAAGCTCCCTAATTAGGAGATATATGCAGCAACTGAGCTACCAACAAAAGGCTGACCAAAACATATTCATGTTAATAGTTACCTTGATCACATTCTTGTGGTAAAGGTGAGATAGTGAATTTATCTCACTGTTATACTGCTTCTCAAGTTTTGCAGCCATTTTCCCACTATCGTCATCATCAGGTTGTCGGATAAATTTAATTGCAACTGGTTTATCATCGTAGACCCCCCTGTAAAGCCGGCTATATGCCCCACTGGCAAACCTATGCCCAACGAGCAGCTTGGATGGATCAAGAGTCCAATCGACTACAGTTTGCACAGCCTGATTCATTCTAACCATTTGGGCCCTCCGATCATCAGCAGGGTTGACTGCACTGACCCTCCTTCCACCACTGTATTTTCTTGCCCAAGAATTGTCCTTTTGAGACTTGTGCTTACCAGATACCGTTGTTTCAGGACTTTTACCCATATCAGACATCTGCCTAGCAAATGATTTTCCATATATGCTCTTTTCAGATCCCCTTCGCTGTGGAGGAGGGCTTGAAAACCTCTGGCTGCTAGATTTTGCTTCCCTGAACACTTCAGAGGGTGCAATACTAGGAAGTGGAGACTTTGATCTTGGTCTCTGCTGAGGTACAGGAGCCTTTTGCGGACTAGAACTTTGGTTTGAGGAGGCCTTGTTCAAGTAGCTGAGAAGCATCATTGAACTTGGGCTCTTGACCAAGCTCCTTGCTCTTGGAGCCCGACAGTTCTCTGAGTTTATTGGAGGGCTTGAAGGAATCTCCAAAGTCGACCTCTTCGTTTTATTGGCCTTGTCCTTATCAAGCTGAAGTGAAGATCGGATTAAAGGCAAACTAGCACAGTGCTTAAGTGAAGTCGTTGTATCTTCACCATCCCGATGAACGGGCATCGATACAGACTTCCCCATACTCACAAACTTCTGCAGTTTCCGCTCAACATCCTTGCTAAGTGGAGCAAAAGGTACCACCACATCCTTACCAACCGAAGAAACAGGTACCTTTCGAGAATCCACTCTTGTGTAGACAGTGTGGGAGAACTTGGTCCTCCTAAGCCAAGAGTTTTGCTCCTCCATAACAACAAAACAAACAAGCCAAGAAACACTGCCACAAAAGATCAGAGACACTGCCACAAGTGATCAGATTCCAACTTTGGAAGTTTGGATCCACAGAAACCACATGTTGAAGTATGTGTCATTGGAAACACTAACAGAAGCCATCAAACCAGAAATCACAGGGGTGATTCCTTGGTTCATTTGAAGTCGAATTCCTGCCAAGTACAGACTAATGGGTATTAAAATTTGCAGAGAGCTTGTTGGAGGAGGCAGACACATACAAGTTACTCAATAATCATAAAATACAGCAAGAGGGAGACACAATTATAAACTGAATCTGTTGAGCAACGACGACTATTATATTGGCAATTATTGTAATAGAAAAATGTCAGTTCAATGAACAGAGCCAAAGCAAGTATATCCAACATTTGGTTCAAAAAAGATGCACACACAGGACTTTGACCCTTTCTAATGGCACTGGAACGGGGCGCAAACATATGAAACGGGGCGCAAACGCACGGTTTTTTGACAAATGCATTCGTTGAACCACGAGAAACTGCGAGAGCAAGGACGGACCAGATCAAGCAGCCAAGTAGGACATCTGAACACCAGATGGATTGACCAATCGCCACTAGACGGCGTACAGATCTATCACTGTCAGGTTAGTGACTTTTCATGGGACGACACATCAAACAGTGAGCGATTCTTGCGGGAAATCCTTGAGTTGAACGCAAATGCCAAACAAAGAACAACTTATCGTCCAAAAGTATCCTTGATTTATGAGATCGCGACTTCTCTTTTTTTTTTAAAAAAAAAGAAGAACGGCGGAAAAGATTGCGACTTCCTCTAAAACCGCAACCATCAGGCAAGGAGGTCCGACGTCCTAATGTGAAATCACGAGGCAATTTCAAAATATCTCAATCCAAGTTAAATGGGGAAAGAAAATAATAATAATCTTGACAACAGATAGGAGTGCTAGAAAAGATCAGACACCAACAGCAAATCGGCGTCCAAACAACTTGCCTTTTCAGCGAGAAAATCGATCAAAAAAACTCGTCCAAACAACTTGCCTTTTCAGCGAGAAAATCGATCAAAAAAACTCGAGAAGAACTCAACCGGCATATCGAAGTCGAACACTGATCGCAGCAGAAACAAAAACCGGAGCGGAAACAAACTAACCTCGCGCGGATTTCGCGGCGGATAAACCAAGGCGCGGAAAACCGGATCAAATGCCAGCTTCCATCCGCCGTGGCCCGCTCGAGGTAGGGCGGCGGGGGCAGCAAGCCGAGGCAGAAGAAGCGGATCGATCCAAGGAGAGAGAAGCCGGGCGGGGGTCGACGGGAGAAGATATCAAGAGCGCATTGAGGGCGGGCGCGCCACCAGAAAGAGGAGGGTCCGTGCCGCCGCCGTGCGTGCGTGCGTAGTAGTACTGCACACCCTGTAAACGCGGCCTCGTGCTCCCCTCGCCTACTGCACCGCCGGCCGTACGGGCCCCCTCCTCCCTCCTCCTCCCAACTCCCACTGCTCCCTCCCTCCTCCTGGTCCAAAGCTCCTCTCTCCTCTGTTCTACTTCTACCGATCTCGAACTCGCCTCGGAGGAAGGGCTTCGTTGACAATATCGGGAGGGGGGGGGGGCTCTCCTATCTGAAGACTAGAGGATACAGCGGCGGCAGCGCAAGGGCGGCGTCGCAGCCGCAGGCTCCAAAAATGTCAAAAATCCCAGGGAGGAGCCGCGGGTTTTCGTTTTCCGCTCTTGTTGGTGGGGTGGTTCGGGGAAATAGAAACACTTCTGTGTCTTTCTGCAAATATACGGGAAGGCTGGAGGTGGAGGTGAGGGTACGGATGTCAATGGGTAAGATTTCCAGGGTGCAATGTGAATATAGAGAGATTGCAGAGGGGAGTCAAAATGTCTCGCTGCAACTGCAAAAATGTGGGGAATTTGCGGTGGAGCGTGGGGCCAGGGGAGGGACTGCAGAATTGGGGAATGTCAAGCCTTTTTTTAAAAAAAAATAATTTTGTCATCACATAAAAAGTGGTTAGGGGTTTTTTTTTTTAAAAAAGTCCTCGTGACCTCTCCTTTTCGACATTATTCTTTACGTCCATTATTGGTGCTCTACTGTGGGGTAGTAGCTAGGGATCCTCCATGGCAAAGAAGGATTTAGGTTGTCTCTTCCACCATTCTATTAATCTTTGATTTCATTATGCTATCTTAATCACAAGTCGTCGGCCTCTTTTCCAAAGGCCGCCCGTGTTGTGTGCGCGAACAATTGCGTTGACTTTACTAGTAACCTTTTGATGTGTAGCGGCTCGAATTTTTTCCCCGTCGTAGAGATAATTTTGTGTACACTAATAAATTAGCTCAGAACATCATGGAGATGGTGGGGGTTAGTTGCAGCCACCTGCTCGTAGGATAGCCACAGTTAATCAAATACTAGAGTAGATGTAGAAGAAATTATGTATATTTATTATACCATATTAAACTGTGGAAGTACTAAGCTGATCAACCTAGGATTTTTAAAAAAAAAACACATGTTATTCGGAATACTACACATACTGACAATCATGGTGGGATCATGCGCCAAACCTTTGGTCGCACATGTACTCTTTCCTAACTAACAAAGACACAAGCAACAAGTTAAGCACATGATAACTAACACAGATGACTACGGGTAGCATAGTACAAGCTAGAGAGAGTGTTGAATACTCCTACTTTTTTCGTGGCTTGCAATACTCTGCAGCAGCACGAATTTAAGATAACATAACATAAGGTAACTACTATGGAGAATAGTACTGTATATCGTACTAACCTTTGACCCCCAACCCCCAACCGCACGGCATCTCTCAGACTCGACCTAGTAGTTAATTGCGCGATCACATGCTCGATTTTAGGGATGCCAATTTAGAACTGTTGGGACCTGCTGGGGGATCACTCGCTCACGCCCAAAGATTCCTTGCTCGATCGGTTTCACACCTTCAAAGTCCATGCCACGGAAGATCCCCAGCTCATCCGTTTGACTTTAGCTTCTCTTTTAAATCTGGCCAGGCATTTTTCTATGGCCTTGTCTCACCTCCGAACGGGGCCGTCTGGCAAATTGGCAATTGGCGTCATCTCAAGTCCCAGTGGCCACTACTATTGGGCAGGCAGCGTGCCAAAAAGCTTGCAGTCTATAGATCCTGAAGAATCGACAGTTTCAGTTCACAAATGGACAAAGTGACGAATCCAGAGGCAGAAAATGGTTGGGGCAATTGCCTTGCCTGGACCTGCTGGACGTGTTCCACACCTTCCACGGCTCCTCGCTCGTTGGCGTGGGAATCAAACGTGTCAGTATGCTGCATACTATATATTTCTTCAGATAAAACAGAAGCATGCACCTCCATCAACCAAAAGCCGGTTGCTGTTATTATATGCCGGCCTGAGCTTGGGCATGCGACGCACATTTCGATAAAGGAGTACATTGTCGTACTAGTACCATGGAGCACCGACGAAAAGTGGCCGTCATCGTGGACTGACTGAATCAACAACGAATAAGCAGCAGGCAGCGGCAGCAGCACCGTGGAATTCGGCTTGTGTGGCAGGCCGGCGGCTGACTTGTGGCGTCGTCAAATCACAAATTAAATGTACCGCGGCGTCCATTACTCTTGTCACCGTACACGCACGAGAGGAAAAAACTTTCAGTCTTGTAAAAAAAAATGTTCGTTTCAAAAAAAAATTGTTGCGAGTTTTTTTCTCATTGATTGATGAAAATAATTTTTTTTTAGGGGTGAGGTCAGTGGGGCCGAATATGGGCCTAGGCCCACGGTGCCGTCCTATTCTGCTGGGCCATGGCCTACTAATATTTTCAATTCACTAACGTACGTTCAGGCCCATTTGTGAACTCTCTCTCTCTCTCAGTCATGATGCTGGCTGGTAGTGCCTCTGTGAAAAAAGGAAGGAGGGAGGGAGACTTGGTGTTTTCAGTTCGAGAGAGAGAGAGAGAGAACTTGGTGTTCCGCGGAGCAATTATTATTCCGCTCACTGACGCGAGGAGGAAGAACAGTTAGTGCCGACGCATCACTGACTTGACGTCCATTTCGAAAAAGGAGAAGGGAAAAAGGAGGGGTCCATTTCGAAAAACATTTTCCCTTCCCCCCCCCGCTTCTCTCTTCTGGCTACCGGAGATACTTTAATTTGTGGCAGCTATCATCATAATATGATGTCGTCCCGTCCGTCCGTGTGCGTTGACCCCGTCCCTTTTTTTCTGTACGTATCGTGCAGGTCAAACACTGGTGGTTACGACGATACTACTACGTATTAGGCGCGAGAGCACAGTGATCGAGATCCTCCTCCTCGCACTCATCCCCCGTGGCATGGCATCTCTACCTAACGTCCTTTTTTTTGCCACCATTTGCTCTCCAGCTTACTTACCTTCTTTACATGTCAGTATAACAGCGCCGCACGAGCACACAACACATATATAAATATAAATATATATATATAGTGAGATACTAAAATGCACTCGGTGCATTCTGTATAAAGAAAATGCACGAGACTCGAGGTTGCAGAATCTCGCGGTGACTGAACCAATCGCAACTTAACGTACCAATTGTAACTCGACGCGAACCAATTGCAACTTGACGGACCAATTGCCACTATACGCGAACTAATTGCAACTAAACCCAACCGAGCTGCAACTAGGCGCGAACCAATTGCAACAAAGAGACTAACCGATTGCAAGCGTGGCACTACACTAATTGCAACTCGACGGAACCGATTACAACAAATCGACTCTGTTGCGATTGGACACGAACCAATTGCATCTAGACTCCTAGTTGCAACCCGACGTGAACAAATTGCAACCAGAATGGGCCCCGATTCAACGGACAAGACCTAGTTGCAGACAAGGGTGGGTGCATTCTCTGTACGTAGAACGCACCCGGGTGCACTATAAGAAACAACGGTGTGTGTGTGTGTATATATATATATATATATATATGTATATATATATATATGTATGTATATATATATGTATGTATGTAGATATTTATATGTACTATATGTAAATAATCTCCCGGGGTCGGCCGTGTTCTTCATCTTGGTTGCGGGTGCGAGGTTCCGAAACATCCGCCGGCAGGCAGGCAGCCCCCCCGGGTTGCATGCATCAGCACGCAGCGGCCTCAAGAACAAGAATTGAGTGCTTGCGTCGTCCAAGCTTTCTCCTTTGGCCGCGATTGGAAACACCGGATCGGATGCTGGCATGTTATTTTCTAGTTCAATATATATATCACATGCTGCAGATTGACGTCGTCCGACCGCACCGCCCTCTCTGCCCCTGCCTAATCTCGCAATGACTTTGATGCTAGAGTGATTTGCATAAGACCACCCGCTTTCGGCAGTTAAATTCCTCCTATTAGATAGCAAAACATATTTCCCCTTTTTTTCTCCCCCTATATCAAGAAGATGATATATATATATGTGTGTCTATATATATGTGTGTCTATATATATATATATATATATATATATATATATATAGGGTGAGTATACTCTATAGCCGGCCGCAGGATACCTTATTCTATAGCCGGGTCTAATTGACTGCACCAACCTTCCGGGATCCATCCTATTTTCCCATGCCCATCTTCAATTACCGTGGCCGCCGACCCATCTTTAATTACCGTGGCGTCTCCTCTGTCCATTCACTTTAATTACCGTAGTAAGAGCAACTCCAAGAGTCTCTCTATAAATCACTAGCTAAAATCTTGATTTGGCTAATATGTAAAATGAAATAGCTAGCAAAAAGTTGATGAAATCCAACAGACTCACTAAAATCAACTCTCCATATGCTCCACCGCTAGTGGGTCCCGCCTGCCATACTCATGTACGAGGGGATAGCTAGCAGGACTGGCTAGCCAAAGATGGCTAGCGAAGCCTCCGGTTTAGCTAGCGGAGGATAGCGAGGGCAAGTTTAGCTAGTCTGTTGGATTGAGTTTCTGGACAAGTTTTCTATTTTTTAGCTAGTCAAGCCAAGATAGCTAGTCTCTTGGAGTTGCTCTAATTGTTGGTGACGGCATGCAAGCCATGGAGCCCTCGTAAGCATGCATGTGTTACGTGAATAAACTTTAGTTTTTTTATTCTGTCTCCCCAATAGCAAATTGGGCTACGAAAATACATTAGGTAGTACCTAGAGTTATGTGACATGCTATTTCGAAGTACCATTTTTACTATATCAACGAGAGGGATCCACAAAGTATTTACTAGAATAACATCATCGATTTACCTCAAAGTATTTACCATAATAGTAGCACCGATTTACCATAAAGTATTTACTAGAATAGCGTCACCGATTTACCAAAAATATTTTTACCATAACGACATTATTAGTTTACCACAAAAGTATTTTGAGATCCTTTTGTTCATAATAACTAGGGAGCGAGGGTCCGTATTCCATGAAAATATTACGTTTGAGAATATAGTATCTTTGCACACGGTTCAAAGTCAAACAATATTACCGAGTATGCTAAATTACTCTTATTGACTATATCGGCTTATTTGGCCAACATATATCCGGAAAACAATGAATCAATCTCCCGCAACGAGAATAAATTTCGAGCGGGTCCTGCGTGCGACGATTCCTACGGCAAGAAAAAAGCGGCGTAATTAGCGGTGGCCCGGCTAATTAAGGAGTTACGGCCGCATGGCGCCTAGCCGCCGGGAATGATGGGGTGGATCGGTTTAAGCACTCGGCTGCATGCATAGTTTAGACCCGGCTATAGAATAGGTATTCGTGGCCGGCCGTAAACTAATAGTTCTATATATATATATATATATATATATATATATATATATATATATATATATATATATATATATATATATATATATATATATATATATATATATATCTTCGCCCGTCTCAAAATATAGCAATATTTAACTCCTGAAATAATTTATTTTAAATAGGAAAGATTGCATATTTTGATAGTTGGTTCCATCCTAAGTCTACTAAGGTCATTATCATGTTACAATTCTTTATGATTATCTCGTTATTTACTGTCAAAGTTGGAAAGTTTGACTTTGAATGAGCAGTCAGGCGATTGCAAAATCAGACTCGGTCGATATGATGTTTATTTTGAGCAGTTATACATATTCTGTCCTGCTTGTTGGACAGTACTCATGTATATTTTTATGAAAGTATTTTACAAGACATATCTACTCATGTAGTTTTCACATTTCCAAACTCAACAACTTAAAAGTTATTCATGATTTATATTCCCAATATTTGACTCAAATCTTGTCCAAAACGTCTTCTTTTACCAAACAAGAGGGAGTACCTATCGGATCGGAGCACTTCTTCCGTGTGCCTTTCTATCTTGTGCGGGATTCCACTGTTCGTTTGTTGAGTGGTGATGGGCAATCTTGGTTTGTTACGAGAGAAAAGTACTGGTAGCCAGTTCTTTGGTGGGCGATTTGTTGTGAGAGAAAATAATCTTGGTGGTGGTGATAAGCCAAGCGAACATCTTGACCGTATCTGTGGTAGTACGTTATTATTTTCTTACTGTGATACTAGCTATAGAGTAGAGTAGTACTACTACTAGTAGTATACTACGTTTAATTTACGGCGCCGTGGCGCATCGGATTCCCGCAACAACGGCCTGTAAAAGCAAACAACGGCTGGGTCGATGATCGATCTCGATCTCGCGCGATCCCGACCAATTTAATGGGTGCTCTCTCTCTCTAGCTAGTCTACGTAAATTAACGCCCCGAATTAACTACACATTGATACCGTCACGTAGTAGCTTTTCCTGTGATGACCGACCGGTACACAGCACGTACTGTACGTACTGTACGTATTCTGAATTCAAACCCGCATGCCTCGACCTCTAGTCCTCTACGTACTACAGCAGTTAGCACGCCCTTTCACTTGTCGAAAAAAAAATGCGCACATTCGAATGTAGCTGTAGTACCTGTACTTGCAGACTTGCAGTATTCTACTCCTACGATCCAGGACACAGACCCGGCCGGGCGTTCGAATTCGAGATGCAGTAACGCCTTGTCCTAGGAGTAGTAGAAGTTACCGCGCGCGGTTCATGTCTCAAGCGAGCGAACACGAGCGCCATGCAAAGCCAAAGCTCTGACGGCGCGTCGCGTCGCGTCGCGTCGGCGGTCGATGTGAGAAGGAATGTGACGGCGGCGTCGGCCGGCTTTCGCTGTGCTGTGCGCGCGCGCGTGCCGCCGTGGCGCCGTCAGCTCTGAAAACCGAGTCATCATCCTGCGGCAGTAACTTTTGTGCGTGAAAGTTACCCACCGAATCAATACATATATATATATATATATGCAGTGGATTCCTTGTTTCATTACAGCGTGTGGGATCTTACGTGATTCTCTTCACCCAAAAGAAAAAGAAAGACAGCCCAAAAGAAAATGGCACTCGGATTTCACTTTCCTTTTTTACTCTGATTGAAACATACTACTGCTAGGAAATGAAATCTTAACCGCTCATTTGCGTCGTGTCAGCCAATCCTCTCGAGCAAAAAAAAAAAAAGCGCGTGCACTGTGAGTGAGTGAGTTAACCGCTGTGATTAGCTAGCTAGTGAGTGAGTGGCAGTGGCACCTGTCCCCACCTGGCAGTGTGAGGCGACGACAGATCTGACAGCCGCCGCGCTCGTTTGCCAGACAATCCCAGAGCAGCTCAGCTCGGCTCAGCTCCTCCTCCCCCGCTGTTGCTACAGGATCCACCATGTCCAGGACTAGTATGCATGCATGCATTCGGTCGCATGATGGAGAGTGGAGTGGAGTGGGCAAGTGAACTCAGCCGCGCTGACACTGAAGTGGGTCACTCTCACTCGCTCTCAACATCTTCACGATCTCCTCCCCTCCTCCTCCTCCTCCTCCAACCAAAACAAAAAAAAAAATCATTAAAAAAACAAACAACGTATACTACTAGCTTTTTCCTGAAAAGCTGCTAGCTTTTGCTCCAATTCACACCTACATTTCCCTCTCCTAGAATATTGCCGCAACGCCAAATGGTGGAGCTCACCACTCCACCACCGGGGGCGGGGAGCATTTGTTTTTTTTTTTCTAAACCCCCTTTTGATCACTCCCATATTCCACTCCCACCACCACCACCACCACCACCAGTAGCCGTAGCAGTAGCAGCTAGCCAACATGGTGAGCAAAATATATATGTGCTGGGCATTTCACGCACTTTGGTCTCCCTTTCCTACGGGGGGAAAAAAAGATGCTCCCCCTTTTGTTGCTCATACTACTATGCAAGGGTACTCCAATGCAGATGCGGATCCGAAATGTTACCACTCCAGGTTTCGAGCAGATTTTGTGCAGATTTTTTTGGGTACAAAGAAGGGGGGAGCAATTATTGGGTGCCCTCTGCTCCGACTCCGAGCATGTCTTGTTCCATGTCCATGGATAAGAAGCTAGTAGCTTCTACTAGCTGATGCTAGTATCTGCCACTTCCTCGAAACATGGCTCTACGGGGGCCCTCTGCTGCTCAGATTAGTGACTAGACTAACCTCCATGATCAGTTCCATGATCACTATTTCTGTTTAGTACTAGTTCCTCTGATAAGAGTGCCACCTTTCTCCAAGACCGGCAAGAGTTTGAACTATCTAGTATAGCTGAACAATATCTTTCCTAGTTTCTACACATGTACAACCAGAAGCTAGTTCTAAGCACCGATTCATGTTCGGATTTTGAATATTTCACCTCGCTGCAATAGACAATGTCAACTTGAGCAACTAACCACTGGCCTCAGGCTGGACTGAGTTTTTGACAGCTTGATGTACAAGCTTTGCCGCCCCACCAAACCATGTCAAAGCAAGCACATGGAGCAAGCAAAGGTTAATTTTTTTTTTTTGCCAAGTTAAAAATCTACAATTCAGACGAGGAAAAGAGAAAGGAAATGGGGGGCAAGAGCACTCGAACTCGGTGATCAATTAATCCCTCTTATGCGCCGAATTACTGTTACAAACACCAAGATTACAACATGAGGACTGGACATACAGGAATCACCCCGAAGCTCACGCGAGGGAGAGGGAGAGAGAGAGAGAGAGATGAGCAAATCATCCACAGATCAGGTCGGTCTCCCGCTTCAGGAGCACGGCCGGCGATTAGCAGCGAGCAGAGCATACCGAGCCGGAGCAAGCCAGCCTAGAGGAGGAGGAAGAAGGAGGGAGGGGGAGCCAAGAAGCGGTCACGGCCGGCTCGTCGGCGACTGCACGGGGAAGAGCGGGAGTAGCCTGGGCGGCGCCTGGAGGTCGCCGCCGTGGCCCGCATTGCCGCGCGGGGACGGGTGGAGATAGAACCCCTTCTCGGCGATGGCGCGGTCCTCGGCGGCCGCGGCCTCCTGGGACCCCGGCAGCGGCGGGAGCGGCGTGACGGGGCTCCCCAGCGCCAGCGACGGGAAGTCCAGCATGCTCGGCGACAGCACCTCCAGCCCGCGCGGCGAGAACCCCCGCGGGGAGAACCCGTTGCCCGCGGACCCGCCGCCGGCGGCGGCCGGGAGCAGCGGGCAGAGCATCTTGAGGCTCTTCATGCTGCTCCGCCGCTCGTAGAGCTTGAAAGCCGGCTTCTTGGGCCCCGTGGGCGCGGGCGCCGGCTTCTGCGGGGCCGGTGGCGACGCCTGCGCGCCTCCCGCCGCCGCGGCCGCCGCGGTCTCCGGCGTGCCGGTGAGGATCTGGACCACCTGCTTGAAGGAGGTGGTGTCCGCCTGGACGAAGGTGGTGGGGAAGGGGTTGGACGGGTCCGCCGACGCCTGCGGCATCGGCATCGGCATCGGCATCGGCATCGTCACCGCGCCGGCCACCGGCGAGGGAGGCGCCGGGCGCTCCCGGGCGGAGGTGGCTGCGCCGGCGTCCATGAGAAAAATGTCGCCTTTGGCAGGCAGCACCAGCAGGCTTGGCTGGCTTCTCTTGGGACTTGGGAGTGAGAAAGACAGGGGGGAGAGAAAGTGAAACAGGGGGGGTTTTATGGGCTTTTCGGGGATTGGAATTTTGGAGCTTTGGGATCTGGAATTTCAACTGCTGGGGAGATGATATATCGTGTGCTTTGTTTTTGCTTTTGTTTCGGTCTGGAATATATGAATAATATTTTGTGTGTGTGTGTGTGTGTGGCTACTGGCTCAGATCTGACTTGTGAGAGGATGCAAACACCAGCCGCACTCGAGACTCGTACCAGCAGGTCAATTTCTCGTCAGGATGGCTGCCGGAGCCGCAGGTGAGCTGGATGGATGTGTTTTTGAATTTCATGTAGATTCTGTCCTTCCTCTCTAACAATATATTTGATGTAGATTCCGTCCTCCCTTTTGAGTGTGATGAGCACTGTTGGGCTGAATGTAATGAGCTGGTACTTTGTAGAGTGAGGAATGCTGCTGTATTGTAGTTGTGGGGATTAGGGTACTCCACTTGATACGTGTTGAGAGAGAAGCAGTGCAGATTTATTTATTTATTTATTTATTGAATGGTTGTACCTATTCAGGCTACTGTGCATACGGGGTAGTACATCTTTAGATGTGAATTTTTCGTGACTCGTTTTTTAGTCTACTAAATGTTTTAAATTTCGCAGAGCGTGTTTTGAGTGGAAAGAACAAGGTGGCATTTTGCATGTGAGCCGTATGCGGAGTGAGAGGAAACAAATGTTTGCTTCGGTTTGGAAGGTATCCAGAAAAGGTGGCGTTTTTCTAGTAGAAAAGGGCATACCGTATGAACAACTTTTGAACTACTACTCCTCGAGAAGAGACTCCTCCAGCGGAAAGAGCACAATACAATTAATTGCAGTGTCATTTAGAGGGTGTTTGGATCAAATTTTAGTCCCATGACTAAAATTAGTAGACTGAAAAATTCTAGTCACCCCCAGTTTGGAGAGTAACTAAAATTAGTCAGCATTAAAGAGCATTAAAGTTCTTTCTCCCTCCCATTTGTCTCTCCTCCCTCCCCTCCCATCCCTCCCTCTCTCCCCTGCTTAGCGACCGGCGGCGCGGCCGCGCGCATCGCGGGCAAAGCAAGGGCGCGGCAAGGCACGCATCTGCACCCTCCTCCCGACGCCCATCCTCCCCGCCGCTGTCCGCCGCTCCTCCCGACGTCATCCATGGACGCCCTCCCTCCCCTCTGCTCTGGTCTCTGCGCCTTCCCTTCCTCGTCTCTCCTGCTCAGCGATCGATAGCGGCGCAGATCGAGTGGGCAGAGCAAGGGCGCGGTGAGGCGCGGCCCACATCCGCACCCTCCTCCTGGCGCCCGTGTTCAATCCCGGGCGGCGGGGCGGCCACCCGCACATCTTGGGCACGCCGCTCGCACCCATGCCGCCCACCACTCCCACACCAGCGGCGCACGACATCGACACGATGTGCCTCCTCCCTTCCCCATCCTCGCGCCGACGGGCGGGCCGCGCGGGGGGGGCGTCGGCCAAGGCGCGCCGGCGGCGTTGGGGACCGAGCGGCGGGGGGGGGGGGGGGCGTTGGCCGCCGCGGTGGGATGGCCGCGGGGACCGGCGTCGGCCGCCGCGGGGAACCGACGTTGGCGGCCGCGGCGGGGATGCGCCGCGGCCACCGGCGAACGCCGGGAGGAGGCGCCGCGGGGAGGGGGCCGGTGGCGGGGAGCGGCGGCGTGGGGGGCGGTGGCGGGGAGCGGCGGCGTGGGGGGGCGGTGGCCGGGAGCGGCGGGGAGGGGGGGGCTTGCGCGCGCGCGGCGGGGATGGAGCGAGGGAGACGAGGCGCGCGCGGGGAGGGGGGAGGGAGAGGATGAGGCGCGTGGGCCAGCGCAATTATTGGAGAGAGAGATGGGTTTTAGTCCCTTTTAGTAGGGTCATGGGTGACTAGAGGCTTGACTAAAATTAGTCACCCTTTAGTCAGGGGTGTTTGGAGAATTAGTCACTCTAGGTGACTAAAATTAGTCTAGTCACCTCTATTTTGCTGGATCCAAACACCCTCTTAGCCTAAGTGGCGCCTACTGTTTTGCACGAGCTGTTTGCAAACTCCGAAGCAGAGTATGTTGCCTAGATTTTTTTCCCCTTCTAGAAAGTATATATGTTGGTGTTTGGATAGTAGCTACTCGCATCTTTCCTAGTATGTTTGGTTATTTTCCCTGCATGTATTGGAAATGGGAAATGTGTGTTTTCTTTCATGAAAAAAGTCATTTTACGTGTGAGCCGTTTGCAAACTCCATGAGAAAAGATTTTTTTTTTGGAGAACTCCATGAGAAAAGTTTTTTTTTGAGAACTCCATGAGAAAAGATTTTGGTGTGGAAGAGTGTGTTTGACATGGAGCCCACATTGCACGGGACGCTCTTGAAAAAAAAACTAAGTCGGTGAGGTTAAGGCCACCCCACGGTTTTCCTTAAAAGAATGTAACTCAATCCCGACTTAGAAAATATTCGAACCCTAGTTTATTTCACTTGCAAGGAAATTACTTTTTTTAAAACCATTCCCCTAAATTCGCATCGACAAGAAATCGAACCCAGGTCTACTAGTTACGACATACCTCAGTCAGCGCTCTCTAACCAAATAGGCTAGAGGGCCTTTGGTGCACGGGGGTGCCGGAAATAAACTGATTGAGCAAATAAAGCTGGTGAAGCAATCGGGGCGCATTGACTGGGAAGCAGGGTTGCTAAATCGGCACACGGCCGGCCGGCCCCCGCGATGGATGGATCCATCACTGCGTGCACTGTGGTGGTTCCACCGCGTTTGTCTCTTAGTTTCAAAGGGTGGGCTTGACCAGTTTTGCTGCCTCTGCAGCCTGCATAAAAGGACCCTGCTGATCGCACCATCTCTCCTACTAATCACAAGGACAGCTTCAACATCAATAATGCATACACACAATTGATACACGATCTATGTAGCTTTTCCTGAGCATGCTAGCTACTCTCGACCGATCTGTCAGGGCAAGAGATACAGGCGAGAAATTAAGAGAATAATTAAATTGTCATCATCATTGACCTAAATCACTACGGGAAAACGGCAGATTGCCGTGCGTCAAAATGTTTGCCGTGCGCTTTTCATCGGGCGCGCGGCAAACGCCGACTTTGCCGTGCGTTTTACGGAAGACGCGCGTCAAACAAAAACGCGCGGTACCTATATACTTTGCCGTGCGTTTTTTCCATGGACGCACGGCAATTATTGCACCGACGGTTGGGCGCCCCAACCGAACGGATGGCTGACGGGCGTCAAGCTTTGCCGTGCGCTTGGAAAAACGCACGGCAAAGACAAGAAGTTTGCCGTGCGTTTTCGTATGGCGCACGGCAAAGTTACATCATTGCCGTGCGTTTTGCTTTGGCGCACGGCAATGTATTTTTAAAAATTGAGTTTTCACACCTTATTTCAATTTTTCCTCCACAAGTATATTATTTTGCACTCTACATTTCAATTATATACTCATATCTTTATTTTTGCTAATTTTAACGAATTGTTTTGGTTGATGGGATTTTTTTGTGTTAACCAAATTTGAAGCTGCAAGTCAGCAAGTGCATAAAATAATAAAGTATAGTTTCTAGAAAAATGTTATTTGTTTAATTGATACCTTTTTAGGACCTTATGCATGAAAGTACTTGGAATTTTAAACAATTTTTCGCGGGGAATGATAAAATATATGTATGTGAAATGTTTTTTTATTCTATTAATTGCAAATGAAGTTTGAAAGTGAAGAGATTTGTCGAGAGCTCGTGATATACCGTGGGAAGGGTGTGAAAAATAGTACAAAGAGGTTTGGAACGATCCGTCACGTATAGTGTTTAAAAACCGAAGCATCTTACTCGAAGTTTCATAATGTTTATAGTCATCTCACTTGGTACGTAGTCTTAGTAAATTTTGAACTTGGTTTTTGACTTGAAAACTTTTCTCTAGTGAACATAAAACTTACATTGACCCATGTTAATTAGTTCATGGTATTTTTTCGCATCCATTTGCTAATTTTCATATATTAACTGTGACTAAATAACTGTAACTAAATAATTTAAATAGACATATATTGAATTTGAGTAATAACTTAACCTAGTTGTAAAAAAGACATTCATATTTTTTACTATAATGAAAAGCTTCATCTAATTTTGAATACTGCATTCACAAGAATTTGAATTTTCCATTCATGGGAATAAAAAAAATAGAAATTTACATCTCTTTGCCGTGCGCTGCAGTAAATAACGCATGGCAAAGGGCATATATTGCCGTGCGTTGACTTCGCAGGCGCACGGCAAAGACCTTGGCCCCACTCGCCGCCGCGCGGCACCGAAACATCGGCGTTAAAAAAACAACCGCATATTGTCGTGCGTTGACTTCGCGAGCGCACGACAAACGCCTTGGCCCCACTCGCCGCCGCGGCGGATCGAATCATCGGCGTTAAAAAAAAAAGAACCGCATCGGCCCTTCTCCCACATCGACGCAACCGCGGCCCCTTCTCCCACATCTCCCGGCGCCGCGGCCCGCCATCAACCCCTACCTCCCGGATCCGCCGCACCCGGTCCGCCCGCCCGCCACCGCGCCGGGTCCGCCCGCCCGCCCGTCCGCCACCGCGCCGGCCGTCCGCCCGCCGCCGCGCGCCGCCGCCGCCGCGCCCCGTCCGCCGCCGCCCCCGTCCGCCGCCTCGCCGGCCCCTGCTCCGGCGCGCGGCGGCGGTGCCGCCCCCTCCTCCGGCCACCGCTGCCGCGCCGCCCCCCCCCCCCCTCGTCCCGGCGCCCGCCCCCCTCCTCCGGCGCCGCCCCGCCCACCGCCCGCCCGCCCCCCCCGCCCGGCCCCCTCCTCCGCGCGGCCCCCCTCCTCCGAGGCACCTTCGGACGCCGCGCTCGCCCCCGGCGCCCCGGCTCCGCCCGTGTCGCACGGTGGGGGTGTTACCCCTAATTTTTTTTCCATGTGTTGCATTGCTATAATCCGACTTATTCACCACCTCCCGCAATCTAACACATTAATCTTAATTACGCAGAAGGGAAGTAGAGGCAGGAGGGAGGGGGGAAAGGGAAGGAGGGAAGGGTAGAATAAGGAGGAGGAGATGGAGATGGAGAAGGGGTAGGAGTGGGTCGGAGAACAAGGAGGAGGGGAGAGGGAGGAGGCCGAGGGTGAACGGGGAGGAGGAGTGTGCTCCGCCGTGCTCAAGCACCTCGCCGCCTCGACACTATCGATAGGGACGACGGATGCTTCGACAGAAGGGCGAGCGAGTGAAGGCCGAGCCGTGGGTAAGTCTTTCTTGCATACACCTTGCTCAATCCATCGTAATCATTGGACATTTTTGCAATATTGATTGTATATCATCTGGATTATATGCAGGATTTCTATCGGTTGGTGGGTGGATTTGAGGAGCATGCAAATAAGGTGCAGGAGACGGTATGCAAGAAGCTTGTGCTGGACATGCATTACGAGGCGCAAATTCAATGCGTCATAAACTACTCTGCTTCAAAGCTTACAAAGAAGATGTCAAAAGTAGAAGCAAGAACCTATAAGATGACCCGGGAGCAATACGAGGAGGTACAATTGTATTTCACCTTGAGAACAATGCTTAATATGAGATTCTTACATGTGGTTCACTTGATTACTTGTAGATGCCTGCGTGGTGGTGCCGCAACGATTTGGACTGCTGGAAACTCATGGTGGACAAGTGGTTCACACTTTGGAGTGGATTGAGAAGCATGATGCGGCCGACGAAGCGTTTGTTGATGGGAGGCCCATCACACCACCAAGGAAACCTTTCCAACTCACGGTACGGGGCTAGATGGGTACGAATATCCATTTATTTGTTGTTAAGCTCAAGTCTGCTTGGCCTATAATGAACTTGTTGTTTTTCAGTCTCAGGCACATGGAGATAGTGAGTGCAGCGAGGTGATGGGATGGATCTTGTCCCACAAGGGCAAGGCCACCGCGTCCGAGACCACCTACAACCCTGACGACCCGCCGGAGGCATATAGCAATCCCTCCATCCACTCCCGCATCAATGCATACATGGAGACATGACGGCAGATCCATGGGCCAGAGTGGGATCCAATCCGTGCACCGTTTGATGGAGAGGCAGTCATGAGGATGGGTCATGGAAAGAAGCATGGCCATTACTACATGGGTGACGAAGCATTTTGGACACGGCCACTACTCCCACTCTCGCGATGCTAAAAGCAAGGGACACGGGCAATGCCCCTCCGATACTTCCACGGCCGGTCGCGGCACTAGCCCACGTGGAGCGACTTCGGAGTTATTTCTTTTATACTCATCCTTAATGAATCTCTACATATGTTTCTGTCAATTGTAACACTTGGATGACCAATTGCAGACGGCCTTAAACGCGGTTGAGCTACGTGTGGTCGACCGGCAGAGCGAGATGACCCGGCGAGAATGATGATGACCCAGCAGCAACAGCTTTTTGCCACACACCACGTGCAGATGCAGCAGTGGATGGCGTTGCGCCAGCAGATGATGGCCGAGCACATGCAAGCTTCCATGCTAGGCGTCCGGAACGGTCAACCGATGCCACCGATGCCCGTGATGCCCCCGATGCCCCCGGTGCCCGTCATTCCGACTCCCGTGCGGCTCCGAGACTCCGTGGTGAGTTACTTGACATCCGTTCTTTCATTTCAATAATTACGGACTTAGAGAACGTAGAGACTTAGACTCACTTAGAAACCTAGAGAAAGTAGAGACTTAGAACTTAGATTATAACATAGAAAACTTGATTGTGGTCTCACATGCAATTTACTTTTTTTTTTTTATTAAAAGAATCAATCGGCGGCTTCGAATAATGTACAAGGGTCCCGGGCATGTCACCGCCGATGACCCCACGACGAGCTCTTCCCTCCTCCTCGGTGAGTCGTGTTTATGTCATTTGAGTTCCCGGACTTTGTGGAGCTTTGTCGATGAACTTGAATAATGCTTGTTGAACTTGTGGACTTGTCGATGAACTTGTGGACTTTCCGATGAACTTTGGATGTACTAGTGGACTTGTCGATGAGTAACGTGTGAATTTATTTATATGTGATGTCTTATTGTGACATATATGATGCATGTGATGGTTACTATGATATATATGATGCCGTGATGAATATTATGGTATATATGATGCCCGTGATGAATATTATGATATATATGACATTACCGTGATTTTTGGGTATTTTTAAACGTGAAAACCAAAAAAAATGCAATGGTCACATTGCCGTGCGTCTTTTGGAAGACGCACGGCAAAGTGACCAAAACCAACGACCAAAACAAGTGCCTTTGCCGTGCGTTTATGACGGCGCACGGCAAACGTGCCATTCATTGCCGTGCGCTTTTAAGGAAAGCGCACGGCAACAAAGACTTGTTTGCCGTGCGTTTTCGGGCGGTGCGCACGACAACTAGGGCTTGTTTGCCGTGCGTTTTTCGGGGCGGCGCACGACAAACAGCCCCCGTTTGCCGTGCGTTTAGCTCCGGCGCACGGCAAAGGTTGTTCCACGCCGTTTGTCGCCGGTGCCGTTAGGTGCTTTTGTTTGCCGTGCGTCGTGAAAAAATGCACGAAACATTGTCTACCGTGCGTTGTCGTGCGCGGCGCACGGCAAGGGGCCGCCGTGCAAAATGCTACCGTGCGCCCTTTGCCGTGCGCTCCGACAAAAAACGCACGGCAAAGGGTTTGCCGTGCGTTTTAAGGCCTTTGCCGTGCGCTCGGGGCGCACGGCAAAGCCCCCTGTTTTCCGTAGTGAATAAACTTGCTAAGATATTTAAAAAGAAGAGAGATGCAGGCGAGACACACAACACACAACGTCGAGTCACGGACGGTACATCAACTAACTTGTTTTTGGCCGTAGACGGCGGTACAGCAAGTGTAGTCAATATATACCCCGTACTGCACTGTGTGGTTCACGTACGCACCGAGAGAGTGTACAAAAAATGCGAATTCCGACCGTTAAGCAAAGCGCAGGAGGTAGCCGAGATCCCAGTGATCACTGACGGACGGACGGACGAACAAATCGGCCGGGAAGAAGGAAGGACCTTGTCGAACGACGACCAGCCGGCCAGCCGTTCGCCGGCCGTGTGGTTCCGCCGTTCCTGGACGTGTGACTGACCAACGCGTGCGTGAGCGCATGGCCGGCTCTATCTCCGTCCGAGCCCCCCGGATCGGAATTGGACCGACGGCGACCTCTGCCTGCCGCCTTGTTTTGGCCTGGACCCTGGAGCTATAGCAAGACGACGACGGCGGCGGCATGCATGCATGGGCATGGGCCAACACAGCACTGACTTGGGGGAGAAGGAGGCCTCGATCGAGTGGAGTCTGCTTGCATGTCTGCGTGCGTGCGTGGACAGCACCCAGATCCCAAGGAGGGCGAGATGCTGCATCGCCTCCCCGCCCGGCCGGCAACAGGTAGGTACACGGGAGAAGTGACCCCGACTCATTGTGCGACGACGTTATCCGGAGAAGAAGCGGCGGCAGAGAAGAGAGGACAGGAGGGGGGGGGGGGGGGGGGGCGGCCGAGGATAGGGGTAGTAGGAGGAGGAGCCGAGGAGGAGGACAGACAAATCAAGAGCAGATGCCCGCACTTTTCAACGTGCGCCAGTACTATGTGATTTGACTTTGGGAGCCAGCCCTGCCCTCTTCTTCCTTCCTCGGGCTCGTGGGGGGGCTCCTGTTCCTTCCTTCCTTCCTCTCGCTGCCGGCCGGTCGGCCATCCCGCCCTCGCCGCCTCCTGCCGGCACCTGCACGCACGCAGCCGCAGCCCGGGCTTTTGCTTTCTTTATTATTCCGCCTCCGCCGTCCTCCTACTGCGTACTGCCCTCTCTCTCAAGTCTCGAGTCCCGATCCCATCCGCCCTTGCCTTTGGGCTTTGGTTAGTACGTAGCTAGTACTCCGACCGACGGGCCAGTTCACTATTCAATTCCGACCACTTTTACTTTGAACTTCAATTCGCTATTCACCCGTTCACCGCGCGCGTGTAAAATCGCCTCACAGCAGCCGTCTCAATGTGTGTGTGTGTCTGTTTGTTTGTTTTGAAAATCTTCCATTCCAGTATACGTGCTCCGGGTTCGCACTTGAGTTGAGACAGGCCGAGATGGCTTTCGCCCATGCTGATGCGTCGCCGTCCGTCCTCCAGTCCAGTCCTCGCTCCGGCTCGAATCGAATCCCTGGCCCTGCATGGACGCATGGGCACACGCTGGCTGGCGCTGCATGCGTGTCCCTGACTGACTCCCTGCTGCTCAACCTCAACTCCTCTTCAAATGTTGTGGACACTTTCCGCAGTGCAGTGCAGTGCAGTGCAGGCTCGCTCGCGCGGCAACCGAGGAGCGGCCGCAAAGCACGGGACTCTGCCCTGCCCTGTTCGCACTAGTAGTAAGTACGGCGGGCGCAGCAGGCGACGGGCGGGAAGCAAAATAAAATACTACTCCCCGTCCCAGATTTTTTTTTTTAAAAAAAAAACTCTACCCTTCCGAAAATTCAACCAACTGTTGTAAATTCGGTCAAATTTACACTAAATAGTGGTGAAAATTAAGGTACAGAATAAGTACAACTCCCTTTGTTCTTTACGTAAGTGTGATGTAGTATAGGAGAAGCTAGTTAGTTTAACTAATTTGCTTATCCTAAATGTCGTATGTATTCAATAATAATAATAATATGGGAGGTGGCAATAGATTAAAATCATGTAATATATTTTGATGCTAAGTTTACTCGGAGACGTGAGTGTTGTTTTTTAGACGCGGGAAATTAATAAGAAAAACAAGCAAGTACTGCTACCTTTTTTTTTTCTTCTGCATGCACTGTGCGCAAGTGGCAAACTAAAGTGTGGGTGGGTACTAGGGGCAGAGCCGGGCGCGCGGGAGTAAATAAATAAGTGAGGGACATCAAGTGAATCTCGTGCCTCCAGAGGTTGAGGTCTCCCGGGCCGGCTCTCTTCCTCTCTGTCAGCCACGCAAGGCATGCAGTGCCGCAAGAACCTCTGAACCTGAGGCATCATGGCCGGCCATCGCGCGTCCGCCTGACTCGTACGCCTGCCTGCCTCATCTGCCGCGCGCAGGTCTTCTGCTGTCATGGCAGGTGCGTGCGTGGTTTCGATCGTGTAGTGTCATCGCTGACAAAAAAAACGGTATTACGATCGGTCGGTCGAGGTTAATCAACATGTGCGAGATTTTTGGCGATCGTATATATTTTTGGAGATTCTGCTCAGATTATGGTGCCTTGATCTGAATGTGGTAAAAAAATCATCATCAAGACAGTGCATGATGGTTAGGGCTCAGGCATCACATATGAGCTCATGACGTGATGATGTTACGTAAAATAAGAAAGGAATACATATTATATGCAAACAAAGCAATGAACCGCCGGTCCTGGCAAAATACGTTATTCGGCCCATCACCCCACGGGGGTATGGATATATCATACGTTGGGCCGTCCACAGTTTGCATTGCATTGCCTGGCCTCTTTCTAAGCACGCAGCCCATCTTTTTTTTTTGCATTGCATTCTGGGTTCCACAGTTTGGAATGACACACATGCAGATCAGCAGATCATTCGTAAATCGTCAAATTCAGCAGAAATGAAGTCTCCCCAACCAAAAAAACAAGCTCATCTTATATCAAGTAGTGCAATTTTCTTTTCAATAAATACAGAATCTCGTAATAAATCATCAAATTATAAATGAACAAACATGGCGATCAATCAATCAAGAACAATATATAATACTAGTTGCATTGGGTTTTGTACGTATATCGTCGTAGCGCCGCCGCCGCCGCCGCCGCCTCCTCCGCCGCCGTCGTGCGACGCCAAGCTTGTGTGACGAGAGAGCAAGGCAGGCAGGCAGGCGGGCGGATGGGATCCCGCACGGACGGACGGACGGACGGGCGGGTGGGTGGGTGGGATCGGTTGTGATCAGTTGGTGTTGCGTGCGCAGCGGGTGATGACGGAGCACCCGCGGCGGTAGGGGTTGGCGGCCTTCTGCCCGCCGGCGCCGCAGTTGTTGTAGTAGGAGCGGCCGCGCTGGTTGCAGGGCACCTGGTCGGCGCGCAGCGCCGCGTAGCTGATGTACCTGTTCCGCGGCTGCCGCGCCGCGAGCGCCCGGCGGACGACGTCGTCGCCGGCGCCGACGCCGCCGCTCAGCCCGAGCTCCTCGGCCTCGTCCACGCCGCACTCGCCCACGGCGCCCGAGCACTGCTTCGCCGTCGTCGCCGCCATCTTCGACGCGGCGAGGGCGTCCAGCGAGCTCATGTCCGGCACGCCCGCGGAGGCCGGACGCACGGACGACAGGAACGCCGCGGCCACCACGAGCGCCAACGACAGCACGAGGCGAGCCGCCGCCATTGTTGGGTGTGTGTGGTGTGTGTGTGTCTGGATTCCTTTTTCTTCGAGAGCCGGGTGCCTGCAGAGTGCAGATGGCTTTGCTCCCTGCCTGCCTTAGCTTCTTCTCTCTGTGAAGGGGGAGGAGGAGGGGGAGATGAAAAAGGATGGCAGGGGAGGCCATTTTGGAGGGGAAGCTGCTGGACGAGAGACAAACCAGGGCGGCCGCACGCTGCCATGGACGTGCGCCCGCGTGTCTCGGACTCGCGGTCTGGCCACGCCTTGGTGTTGGCGTCCATGGCTCATTCCCTCTGCATGCATGGATTTCGCTGGTTTATTTGTGCCCAAGCTGCCTAATTTCGGTGGTGCCGGTGGCACTGACTAGTAATTCTTCTAGCTTGAACATGCATACTTATGCGGCTAGAAACTGAAAATAGCTAGGAATTAGTTTTGGATATCAACACCTTTTAATTTTTCCCATCTTGTTAAAAAAAATAAAAACTAAGGATATATATTAGGAAGGGATTTGTCTATCTAGAGAAATCAGTATAGGTTAATTTCCTGTTCGGTGTAGATTGGCTAGTGCAATTTAGTGCACCAATGACATGACAAAAATCACATTTGCTATATTTATACAATTTTCTTGTCATGCCTTTGCGCTCGTCATTCGATTTATGTTGTTAGCTTTGCTAGTGTCTGACACTTTTTTTGGTCATTGAAACATTTACTTAAGTGTCCATTAGATTTCTCATAAAAAACACGTTAAACCGTCATGCTATGAAAATGCGTTAAACGTCATATATTTAAGGATATTAAGGACGAGTTAGGACTTGCCACCCCAAGAAATGCCCAGTTTTCTTAATAAACTGCTGCATCTAGTTATTTGTACAAATATTACTAGATATTGTAAAGACGAATGTTCATATATTGGACACTGAAGTAGAGTATCTGACTAATTTTTAAATGGACGCTACATCAACTTGTTCACACTTACAGAAACAAAACTAGGATAGGCAAACATAGGCATATATCACTCTGACCTCTTTGGCGTACAGGAGTTTGATTCATTCTAAAGATTTACACACCCCACTTTCTAAAATGTTATTTTAATTTGACGCGAGCCCTAAAACTCAGAAGCAAACTAAATCTAAATCCAACTAAAGAAACTGTAATCAAGTTTGTTTAATAGCCAACATCGATTCGAAGTCATGAGCGGGCACGACGATGATCGAGAATATCAAACCAAAACTGCTGCTCCACCGATTATCAGCCACGCCAGAACGCCACCCCTCAGGGCTACCGCGGACGACGGCGACGGTGGCGACGATGTCCCGTTCGTGCTAGCAGGTGCGGGCACCGGCGCCGGCGCCGGCGTCAGCGACGGTGATGAAGCATTCTTGTCCGCCGCCGGCGATGGGGGCAAAGCATGCCGAGGAGGTGTGGCAGCGGGAGGTGGCGACGTTGACGACTTCGGTGGCGAGGGCGGTGGGGCCAACGCACGTGGAGCAGGCGGTGTCGCGGAGGGAGGAGGCGACGGCGATTTGGGCGGCGGCGTCTGTGGGGAAGACGGAGATTTGGGCGGCGGGAGCGAAGGCGGCGACGACGGTGTGCTGCCGCCGTTGTTGCGGACGGCGAGGACGACGACGATGAGGCGCTCGCCGGCCTTGCACCGCCCCGCGTCGGCGCTGATGAAGAAGTAGGGCCCGGAGGTGGTGAACACGAAGCGGGAGTCGCCGCCGCCGAGCCGGAGGATGGGATCCGTGGCGTTGCAGGCGTCGTAGTGGCTCTGGCTCACCACCAGCACCGCGTCCACGTCCTTGTTGTACCTGAACACTGCACGCGCACGCGGAGGTCATCACTTCAGTCATCACTGACACGCCGACGACGATGGCGAACGCAAAGATAGGCGAGAGGAGATCGACTATAGGGGAGAGGCCACGACGACTCACCGAGGGTGTCGTTGACCTGGAAGCGGTTGCGCTCGGCCCAGGCGTTGAAGGGCTCGTCGGGGTTCGGCGCCCACCCGCCGCGGCCGCCGACGTGGAAGTCGCGGCCCTCAGCGCCGGAGCTCGCCGCCGCCAGGAGCACGGCGAGCATGGCCGCCACTCCGGCGATCATCGTCCGTGCCATCTCGCCTCGCCTGCTCGATCGCGCGCCAAGAAGGTCAATTCCTAGTAGATGGCTACCGAAACTCCGATGCCTCGAGCGCTAGTAGTGAGACCACTGTTAACCTGTCTCCTACCTAGCGCGTTGCTAGAGCGGCTGACTAACCCGGCCGCCGGCGAATGGATCTGAGCCTGGTCCGTGGACTCGGCTGGTGACTCCGTGTGGTTGTGGTCTTGGTGTCCATGGATCCTTCACGTATTTATACACGAGGGTCGGGCGATGTTACCGTTGGGGGACGCATCGCATTAGTGAGGCAGCAATTAGCTGTGGCCGGGCGTTACTGATGCTGAGCTTTACCCAGCGCCATGGAGTTACGCCATTCCTTTACCTCTTTGACGAAGAAATCGGCTGGCATCTTGTAACGGCGCTGCCAGTGCCATAGCCACAGCCCACAGGCTCCAGCACACTGGAAGGAACCAGACAGAAAACCACAACGGGCACCAGTTTGACTGGAACACAGGCCTATTTGGGCTGGGGTTAGTGGTGGCCTTCTGCTAGATTCATCTATTTTCAGTGGACCATCATGGACTTCAAACCAAGCCCAATGCTAACAAGACCGTTCATTTCTAGTTCCTACTGATCAAGCAGCGAATGGGAATTTTTTTATATATTTAATTTGTCATGATTTTCGAAAAATAAATGGTCGAAAATTAATTTTCGACAAATGTAGATCTAGCCCTGCCGCCGTACCCCAGGGCGTTAAGTCCCCGCCGCAGAGGGACATGGCGGCAGGAGCCTAGTTATTGCGCCAGGGCGGGCCATCGTGGGGTCAGGACCCTGCCGTCGAGCGGCACGGCGGCAGGCCCGTACCGCCATGCCACACGGCGGCAGGGTTTTTTTAGTTTTTGATTTTTAAAACACTTTTAAGTTTTTTGAAAACGACAAATTAATAAGTGCAAGCATAATCACAAGAGAATATCCTAATCAACGACGAATGATTAGTCACAAGGGAATATACATATTCAGAAAGGGAAAAGTTTATACAAAATCATAGTACTACATCTAAATGCGCCGACCCCTCTTCCCCCTAACAGCTCTAGCGTCAGCCAGGTCTGGTCCCGGTCGCACGTCCAGGGGTCCGGTGCCCTGACGACCCGCGGTCCTGGGCGGGTCGGGGAGACGGTGTCGCCATGGCCGCTGCGCGACGAGCTGCGGCATCCGGTGTCGCTGCGTCGGCCGGTGTCGCTCCGCCGGCCGCCAACGCGTGACGACTCAGTCAAAACCGGTGGTGGTTGTGTCAACTGTGACGCGGCAAGCTCGTCGGCCTGCTTCGGGGCGCCTTCCATGGTCGCGAGAATGTCGTCGTACCGAATCTCATCCCAGGCCAGCTGGTCCTCGGCGCCCGTGTCGAAAGTACTAGGCTGAGCCTGAAACATAGGCGGAGTGGACGACGCAGGAATATCTGTCGCCGGAAGCTGAAACGTTGGCTGTCTGGAACCTCCTAGCGTATACATCGGCGGCGGCGGCTGCTGTCGAGGCCCGGCTGTCGGAATAGGCGGCGACCGCCCTGTACAATTAGAATATAGTATAATCACAAACCCACAATAATTGCGTCCATTAGTTAAAATAAGGTCTACTAAAAGTACCTGCGCCGGGTGGAGCAAACGGCCGTTGCACGTAGGCGTGCGGGCCCTGCGCCTGTGGGAGCTATTGTACCCTCGGAGCCAAGAACCCGTCGGCAAAAGTAGCAGGCGTCGGCTGCGAAGGAGAGGAATCTCTACGACCCGGCGTAGTTCACGACTGCGGATCCTCTCGTACGTGCCCCAGTGCTCCTGAGGCCCCCAGGTCGAGTACTGCCCGATCGCGGTCGATGCGAGCCGCACGACCTCAGCCAGCGCGTCGTGCTGCGCACAAAATTAGAAACACATGTTTTAATGAAAAGTTATATGAATGTAATATGTTTGCAGTATCGTAGCTTACCGCTGTGTCGGCGGTCTGGTCTCGGCGCACCGGGTAGGTCGTGTCCCGGCAGACCCCCGTTGTGGTCGGGACGGTGGCGGTGGCGGGGTAGCGGGCACGTACGTCACCCGCGTTCGCGTCCTCGGTAGGTACCACTGAAGGTACGCTACCCAGGCGGCAGCGTCATGAAGGCGGTGCTCTGTGACGACGTTCTGCTCGTGCGCCGCGCACGCCCACTCTGCCACGTACGACTGCAACCTGTCGACGAACGACTTCGCCACAGGCACGCCCTTCCGCGACCACCTAGCATAGAACATGAAACATAAAATTTTTGGTTACTGAATATTTATAACGGAAAATACTTAGAAGTGTCAAATGGTAGTTCACCTATGCGCGCTAGGCGGCTGACATGGCGCATTGGGTACTGGCGCATCCTGGAAGAGACCGAACTGCCTCATCACCCGGTGGACGACGTACTCCTCGACATAGACGTCGAAGACCAGTCGTTGCCGCGTCAACCAGTAGGCCTGGTCTCGGGAGCACAGGGACGAGAGCCCCTGTGGTGCGCGGGCAGCGACCATGGCAGGAGCGTACGACGTCCACCGGACCTGGGCATCGACCATCTGGTTGATCTGACCAACGAAGTCCTTGTAGGCCTTCTTCGGCTGCTCCCCAGCCTAGACATGCAGCAAAGAACGAGAAAAGTTAAGTGAATGGAACTACAGAAGTCATAACATGAAGAATCATGTAAAGGGAGGTCATTACCTTCCGGAGACGCCATAGAGAACCCATGGTGCGGAGGTCTGCTGGGTCGGTGCCGTCGGCCGCCGACTCGTACTCCGAGAGGTCCGTCCTGGGCCGACCGATGTCGAACCGCTCGTGGATCCACATTTGGTGCAAGAGAGGGCAACCCAGGAGGATCGCCTCCCTACTCGTCGGCCTCGTCATTGCTGAACACAACCCCCTGTACGTAGCTGCCAAAACAGCATTGCCCTAGCTGATCTGGGGCATCTGCTCGAGGGGTGTGTCAGCGATCCTCTGAGCCCAGGGGATCAAGCACCGCGACACATAGTCTCCCGCTGACTCGCAGAACAGCACCCACCCGAACAGCCAGAGCAGGTAGACCTCCAAAAACCTGTCTGACGTCTGGTCGTCGGCATCGTCCGCCATGTAGTCAGCATGCACACACACAAAGGTCCGTCGTCACATTCGTTTAAAATGCATACAAACGTTGAAAATAAGAGTTAGAATCACGTACGCTGAACTGCTGGATCCAAGTCCAGGTGGGCCCGTGGGTGTCGTCGAAGGGCACGTACGGCGCTGGTGCGTGATCGTTCCGAGGAACGTTCGCGAACCGAGCAAGGAAGTCAGCCTACCACGTCACGGGGGTGTCGATCGGCCGCATCGCCTGCCCAGCACACGGTAGTCCTCCCAACATCGCGGCGTCCTCCAGACCGAGAGTCATCTCGTCAATGGGGAGGTGGAACGTGTGCGTCTCTGGTCGCCACCGGTCCATGAACGCGGCGATTAGCGGGGCGTCAACCGCGTCAACTGCTCCGCCCGGGGAACCTCAGTTCATAGCTTGGCCCCCTCCACCAACCGCGCAACAGGGAGAAGTCCTGCAGTGCGTAGCCTCAAAAAATATTAATTTACTTCACGCAATTACTATTGTAAAGAAACGGGAATAAATAATCAATATGAATTACATACTTCGGAATCCACCGCGGGTGTATCAGCAGCGATGTGCGGGTCGTCCGACAATGTATCGCGCTGAGCGGACCGCCGAGAACAGCCGACACGTACGAGCGGTGGTGTCGGTCCACCGCCTCATCGAACAACTCCAGCCGTACGTAGTCTGGAATTTTACATATATACCATTATAACGGTTACGCTTTACACGAATATCACTCTTATAATGCGTCTTACAGATGTAGCAGTCTTTAGTTGGATCTCTTACATTTTTACCACTTTGTCCTACGTGGCATGACATGTCAGCCTTGGATGCTCCAACACAGTCAGCAGCTGCACTGGAAATTACCTCCCTGCCCTTTTATGACTTTGCTGACGGTGAAAATCCGTCAACCTAGCCATGAGTTTACCTTCGGTGTTGGCATAAGTTTTATACCTTATCCATTGGTACTAACCCCCGTGGTATAACAAGTTCATGTGTGCATGTCGGTTTTGGAGTTTAGTGTTTATGCAGGATTTTAGCGTTGAATGCAAGACTTTAGGGATAAGTTCATCAAGCACCTTATGACAAGACCTTGAAGCCCTGTACAAGTCATGCGATGAAGCAAACTTAACTCCAAAAAGCCAGGGACTTGATCCGAGAAGATGACAAACTCCGAGGACCTGACCAGAAAAGTGCTGAATCTTGCAAGACAAGGAGTTATGCCCAATTCGGTGAGAAACTGACGACATGGACCTACATGCAGAAGGGGGAAACATCTAGAAGACATGGGAACCGACGTAGAGCAAAGGAGGCCGCGGGCTGGGCCTGGATGGGCCCAGGCCGGCCGGCCCAAGCCAGTCCAGGGCCCGTTTGCCCCCTCCTTTGCACTAGCCGCCATCCAGGCTATTTATAGCCCCCTGACCGAGAGCCACGCATCATACAATTCGTCATCGGCCGCCGAGGAGCAGAGAAGAGAGGGACACCATCTCGGAGAGGAGAGGGTCGAGCTAGTTGACTAGGGTTTCCCTAGCCGACGTGGGAACCTTGCACGGAAGACCACGTCGGAGTTCCGGAGCTAGAAGCAAGATCAAGGAAGTATTCGGTGGTGATCTTGTGTATGTATCATTGTTATAGTTGAATTATCAAGTTGAATCTTTTCCTAGCGATCAAGTGTTTCCTCGAAGATTTCGTTTTTTGATCGGCTTTGCTTATTCCAATTATATTCTCGAGATAGATTACATAGGGTGTTCTTGTGGCCGCGGTGGCTAGAGGTGCACGCCGGATCTTCCGAAAGAATCTCGACTTGTCTTTTGACTCGCCCTAAGCTCCCCGCATGAGTAGGGATACGTTGTGACAAAACGGGGGTTCCGAAAGGCAGATGTTTTCGGATTTGGACGGGAAACCACGATTTCAAGAGGCTTCTTATAAGATTCGATTTGCTACTTCTTCTCTTGCTTGGAACTTCAACAAAAGGCTTACCCCGATCTCTCTAGATCAGTTTATCTACCCAATCTTACTTTGTTATCTCCGGTCTTTAGTAGATTAGATTAGTTTCGTGTCTTTACCTAGATGCATTAGGGTTTTTCTTTTACCGAAGATTGGAGTTACTTGGCTTTACTAGATCAACTTTTGCATCACACATTTGTTCCACGGATTCGATACCTTGGGTTCACCACTCGAGGGAAGAAGGGTCCTTCAACTACGACGGGAGACTTGTCCGCTTGCAAGTCATAAACGAACTTTGATATAACTATTAACCGTCAACAGACTTATGTAATGGCAAACAATTAGCCCTTATTTTCATGTTTTCATGTTAACGTCAAGGCCTATTTATTTGCTTGCTTGGTTATTTTCATGTGCTCGGTTATTTTTGAGATGCCCTTATTTTCGTGTGCTCGGTTATTCATGTGTGCATGCTCCATCTGCTGACTGTGACAGCGTCAGTGTAGGTGCCCATTGAAAGAAAAGGGCAGGGAGGTAATTCCCAGTGCAGCGGCTGACTGTGTTGGAGCATCCTAGGCTGACATGTCATGCCAAGTAGGACAAAGTGATAAAAATGTAAGAGATCCAACTAAATGTTGCTACATCTGTAAGACGCATTATAAGAGTGATATTCGTGTAAAGAGCAACCATTATAATGGTATATATGTAAAATCCCCTACGTAGTCCAGCGGTCCAGCCATAATTGCAAAAGACATAATGGAATCAATTTTCCAAATATACTATTTTTCCTAGAAGTGTAAAACAAATTTAAACGAATTATGTGAATTATACTAATTTCCCTAGAAGTGTAAAACAAATGTAATCAAATTATGTGAATTTAAATAATTTTCTACGAATTTTATAGCAATTTAATCAAATTATGTCAATTATAACAATTTCCTAGAAGTGTAAAACAAATCTAAACGAAATATGTGAATTTAAATAATTTCCTACGAATTTTATAGCAATTTAATCAAATTATGTCAATTATAACCATTTCCAAGAAGTGTATGTTAACACCAAAAATTGGTACAGGAAAGAGACTGACTTGTGGGCCGAGTTTGGTAAAGAAATGACATTCGACAGGTAAATCTCCTCAAAGGATTCGGTAAAGATTCTTGCGGTCGGCAGTACGCCATCATTCGACACGAGGACTGTTTGCGCTTAAAAGAAGGAAGCTTTCGGGAACATGTGATGACGTGGCTCAGATATAAGGAAAGGACGAGTTGATGACGGGTACGAGATGGACATTAGCGCCAGAGCATTAATTTAGGTAATAAATGTTGTACTCGTAGTCGATTAGGAGTCGTGTTAGGACAAGGGTATAAATATAAACCCTTGATGTATGTAATAGGGATCGAACATCTACACAACAAAACCGGCCCCGTGCCAACCTTAGAGTCCTTTAGTCGAGCCGTCGAGTTCTTCGAGAGGAGCCATCGATCCGTCGACCTCCGTAAGTACCGGCAACCTTGTATCATGTCTAGTATCATGCGATGGATTTAGACCGTGATGCAAGTAGTCTTGTTACCTTGCTTAGTATCATGCGGTGGATTTAAGCTCGGTTCAAGAGGGTTTATTGTTAGATCATGAGCCATGCGGTAGGCTAAGATCTAGCTTGGATCTAGTTATCGACTCTATTAGATTTGGCAAGATCTAATAGATTCATTAAGTTAGCACGTGTTGCTTTGGGTTTTGCTTTATGTTTAATTCATGTAACACTCTTTTGCCCAATCTAGATCGATTAGTTTCGTCTCTATCTCTTTGAGATCCATGTGATTGTGCTTTCAAATCTTTGGTTTATTAAAATGGATCAAGTGCTCTCAATAGCCGAATTTAGATCAATCTAGATTGTCACGTGTTGCAGGTTCAAGCTTGTTGACTTTTTCAATGTTTGTTCCTTCTCCACGGAACCCGAATAGGCTGTACAGTTGTATTCGGCAATTCTACAACAGTGAAACGTGTTCATAAGTTTGTTTTAAATAATGTATGCTTTTAGCCTTCTATGTTTAGATTGTATCATGGCTCTACTTACAGAATAGCCCCAGCAAACAATAGGCTACAAAAGAATATGTTTGGGGAAGGATATTCAGAATTCATGGATTACGGTTCCATTGATGCTTTCCCAAATCCTGGTTATGGTGCGGCTGTAGGAATGCCTACTGGGCCTGCTGGAAGGCAGGCGATCAAGACGGTAACGTTGATCTTATGGTGCAGAAAATGGCCGATGTGTTGCAAAATCAATTCGGCTTGAAACCTAAGAATCAAGGGCAAGTATATACACCTCCTTTCCCAGAATGGTACAACAGGGTGGCTTTGCCACACAGGGTGAAACCTCCTGCAGATTTCACAAAGTTCTCTGGGCAAGATGATACTAGCACTGTGGAGCACATAGCCCGATATCTGATACAGCTTGGGGAAGCTTCAACTGATGAAGCATTCAGGATCAGATACTTTCCCTTATCACTGACAGGCCCGACCTTTACATGGTTCGCTTCTTTACCTGCTCAATCAATCTGTTGCTGGAAGGATTTGGAACAGAAGTTTCATGCTCATTACTTCATTGGCAGTAATGAGAAAAAGCTAATTGATCTGACCACCCTGAGACAGAGGCATAATGAAACACCCATGGAGTTTCTCAGGAGGTTCAGAGAGACTAAAAGCATATGCTTTTCTTTGAATTTACCAGATGATCAATTGGCTGATATGGCTGTAGTAGGTATGTTGCCAGCTATTCGGGAAAAACTATTCGGCATGGAGTTCGAGAATCTTGGCCAATTGTCACACAGACTGTCATTAATGAGCAACCTAGCTTATGACTTCAAGAAAGACTCTAGGTTTGCCAAACGCAATGATATAGCTGATATCTACAACTAATTCCTCGAAAGAGTTGATCAAGGAGAGGAATTTGATGATGAAGAGGAAATAGCTGCAGCTGAAATGGTCTGGGGCAAAGAGCCATTGACAGTGAACCAAAGATGGGTCAAGCAAGCCAAGGGCACATATGACTTTGATGTGACCAAGGCTGATAAGCTCTTTGAGTTCCTTGTAAAGGAAGGTCGAATCAAGTTGCCAGAAGGGCATTCTATGCTTCGGCCTGATGGAATCAAGGAGAAAAGATACTGCGGGTTTCACGACAGGAACTCTGACTCTATCAATGAGTGCAGGGTTTTCAGGATGAGAATTCAAAGGCTATCCAAGAAGGTCATTTGAAGTTTGACAACAAGATGAAGTTGGATGGCAATCCCTTTCCTCAAAACATGATTGGGTTTTCAGTCAACATGGTGATTGCTGAGGAAAAGGGAAAAGTGAAGGTTTTAACTTCAGCAAGAGCAAAGCAGGATGGATCAGTTGATCCTACTCAACAAATAACAGTGGAACAAGTCCACAAGGAAGTGCCTCGCATCCTAAAAAGTCAAATTGAAGTAGTGGAATCTTCCAAATCCAAGCCCAGGGTGACTTCACGTATTCTCCTTAACAAGTGGCAGTGTCAGCAAGAGAAAGAACGCTACCAGAAACAAAAATACGAGGAAGAGAAGCGAAGGTTTCAAGAAGAAGTGCACAGGAGAGAACGAGAGAGCATGCACGAGAGCAAGAGCGTGCGCATTGGGGATGTGCGTTCTTCAGGCACTGCTGAAATGAAGGTTCGAAGCTCCCCACGTTGAACAATTGTCCTGAATGCAGTGACAAATACACTGAGTATAGGTAGGATACTGTCAATCGCTGATCCGTCCATGAAAGAATTGGAAGGATACATCCTAGTGACGGTCGGCACATAAAAATAAATGAAGTTGATGATCACCCAAGGAAAAGGTATGCCGATCATAAATGGGTCGATCATGAAGAACAAGAGTGTGAATATGTCTGGCAGGAAGGACAGTGGTGCCCACCTGGCTTGAGGAGAAGCCAAAAGAGAAGAGTTCAACGCTTGAGAAATCAGGAGTTGAAACAAGCAGGGATCAAGAGAAAACAAGTGTGGCGTCCAAAGGATAAGCCTGATGGATCTGGTCGTTCGGCTCCTACATGCATGGTATGCTTCTTGCCGAATGAATTCATGGCTCCAGCTAATTAGGTTGTGCAGGAAGAGGCGTCGCCAGACATCAATGAGGATGAACAACTTGGGCTGATGGCACAGCTAGTGTTGGCCAAACAAGCAACCTTTGACAAGCCAACCAAGAATCGACATATAAGACTGCTGTACTTGAGAGGATATGTCAATGGGAAACCATTGACCAAGATGTTCGTTGATGGAGGAGCGGCGGTCAATGTGATGCCGTACAACACGTTCAGGAAGCTTGGCATGGGCCCTGGGGATTTGACGCCAACAAGTATAGTTCTGAATGATTTTGCTGGGAATCCTTCAGACACCAAGGGCTATGTACATGTGGACATGATGATCGGGTCTAAGACCTTGCTCACGACCTTGTTTGTCATTGAGGGCAAAGGGGCATATAGCTTGCTGCTTGGACGCGACTGGATCCATGCAAATTGCTGCATCCCATCTACCATGCATCAACAACTTGTTCAATGGGTGGATGATGGTATAGAAGTGGTCCAAGCAGATGATTCAGTGAGTGTGGCTAACGTGGAACCAGCCTTCTGGGAGTATCAAGGTATAGATTGCTTCTCAGGCAAGCACGGGGGTGAAGGTCCTGTTGAACCAGTCAGCAGTGATCAACAACCGATTCAAGCAGTCGGCTCTTATAGCAATTTTTAATGGATAATCCAATTGATGGAACTGATGGAAAGTTAGGACGTGGATTCATGTCGGCTGACAAATTGGAAGAAATTGATATTGGAGATGGTGATAAACCAAGGACGACATTTATCAGTGCTAACTTGGATTCAAGTTTCAGGAAAGAGTTGATCAAGCTATTGAAAGAATACAAAGATTGCTTCGCTTGGGATTATTCGGAAATGCTTGGTTTGGATCGTTCCATTATTGAGCATCGGTTGCCAATCAAGCCTGGTTTTAAACCTTACAAGCAACCTCCCCGAAAGATCTACAAGGATGAAGTATTGGCCGACGTGAAAAAGGAAGTTGAGAGATTGATCGAAGCAAATTTCATTCGGCCATGTAGATATGCAGAATGGATTTCTAACATTGTTTCTGTTTACAAGAAAAACTGGAAGATGAGGGTTTGCATAGACTTTAGAGATCTAAATAGAGCTACACCCATGGATGGGTATCCAATGCCTGTTGCTGATTTGTTGGTTGATGCCGCTGCTGGACATAAAGTTATTAGTTTCATGGATGGCAATGCAGGGTACAATCAAATTTTTATGGTAATAGAAGATATATCAAAGACAGCCTTCAGATGTCCTGGACATATAGGCCTTTTTGAATGGATTGTCATGACATTTGGGTTTAAAAATGCCGGTGCAACTTATCAAAGAGCTATGAATTATATTTTTCATGAGTTGATCGACAAAATTGTTGAGATATACATTGATGATGTCGTGATCAAATCTTTGAATCATGAGTCACACTTGAATGATGTGAGGAAAACTCTAGAGTTCACTCGAAAACATGGGCTAAAGATGAACCCGAACAAGTGTGCATTCGGGATTTCAACTGGAGAGTTCTTGGGATTTTTGGTGCATGAAGGAGGAATAGAAGTTGGCAAGAAAATTATGAAAGCTATTGATGAAGTTGTTCCTCCAACCAATCTCAAAGAATTACAATCACTACCGGGCAAGATCAATTTTGTGAGAAGATTTATTTCAAATTTATCACAGAAGGTGTTGCCTTTTTCTCCACTGCTGAGGATCAAGAAGGATCAGAAGTTTGTATGAGGTGACGAACAACAAAAGGCTTTCAGTGAGATCAAGCAGTACATGAAGGAACCACCAGTGTTGGTACCTCCACAATTGAACAAGCCTTTCAAGTTGTACGTGGCGGCCGATACCCAAACTATTGGATCGGCCCTTATACAAGAATTTGAGGGAAAGGAACGAGTGGTTGCGTACCTTAGCCGAAAATTGCTTGATCCCGAGACAAGATATTCGGTACAACGGAGAAGCTTTGCTCGTGTGTTTATTACTCATGTACAAAGTTTCAAGACTATTTGTTGAATGTCGAATGCATTGTATATTCAAAGTTTGATGTAATTAAACACATGTTATCTATGCCAATTTTGAATGGAAGGATTGCAAGTGGATTTTGGCTTTGTCTGAGTTTGAGTTGAAGTTTGAATCGGCAAAAGCTGTTAAAGGTCAGATTATTGCTGATTTCATTACTGAACATCGCGATCCATCAATTGATTTGCTTGAAATCACTCCTTGGGCTTTATTCTTTGATGGATCCCCATGCGGCAAAGGTTGTGGAGTAGGAATTTTATTAATTTCACCCAAAGAAATGACATCCTGGGGAATTACTACGAGGAGTGCAAGGAAATCTTGAAAAGTTTCCAGTTAGTGGTTCTACAACATATTCCTAGGGAACGCAATGAAGAGGCAAACAGGTTGGCTCAAAGTGCTTCGGGTTACAGAGAAAACCAAGAAGTGTTTGCCAGCGATGTATGTGCTTTCGGGAGTGATCTAGCAGAAGATGATTGGAGAAAAGAAATTGTTGATTATCTGGAAAATCCATCCCAAAAGGTTTCTATGAAGCTCAGGTATAAAGCTATAAAATTTGTTCTTCTTGATGGGCGTTTATTTTACAAATCATTAGACGGGGTGTTGCTACAATGCCTGGGTCAATAAGAAGCAAAGAAAATGATGAGTGAAGTGCACGATGGGCTTTGTGGAGCGCATCAATCGGCTTACCGAATGAAGTGGGTTATGAGGCACACTGGATGTTATTGGCCGACTATGCTGGAAGATCGCTTTGAGTATTACAAAGGGTGTCAAGATTGTCAGAAGTTTGGGAATATCCAAAGAGTTCCAGCATCAGCTTTGAATCCTATTATCAAGCCATGGCCATTCAGAGGATGGGGCATAGATTTGATTGGCCAAATAAATCCTTCATCTATCAAGGGGCATAAGCTTGTGCTTTTGGCAACAGATTATTTCACCAAATGGGTTGAGGCAATTCCTTTGAAGAAAGTAACATCAGAAAACATGGTTGAATTTGTTAAAGAGCACATCATCTACAGATTTGAAATTCCTCAAACAATTACAACTGATCAAGGAGCTCAATTTGTATCTTCAGAGTTTAGGGAATTTGCTGAAAGCATGAGGATCAAATTGTTGAATTCTTCTCCTTATTATGCCCAAGCTAATGGTCAGGCAGAGGCTTCTAACAAAATCATGATCAAGATTATACAAAAGAAGATTGATCAGAAGCCAAAAAGGTGGCATTCGGTACTCAACGAAGTCTTGTGGGCTTACCGAATGGCCCCTCATGGAGCTACAAAAACATCTCCTTATGAGTTGGTTTATGGGCACCATGCTGTTTTGCCATGGGAAATGCAATCAAACTCAAGGAGAGTGGTTTTGCAAAAGGATTTAAGTTCCAAAGATTACAGTGGCTTAATGATGGACGAGTTAGAGGATTTGCATATGATTCGTCTTAGGGCTTTGGAAAAAATTGAGAAGAACAAGATGCGAGTTGCTAAATATTACAACAAGAAAGTAAAAGTCAAGCAATTTGCCGAAGGAGATTTGGTTTGGAAAGCACTATTACCGATCGGGACTAAGTAAAGTGCATTCGGCAAATGGTCCCCGAATTGGGAAGGTCCTTTTTGGATAGTTAGATGTACACCTGGAAATGCTTATATCTTGCAAACTTTGCTAGGAGAAGAGTTTACTGCTGCTATAAATGGAAGATACTTGAAGAAATATTATCCTAGTATTCAAATTGATCGTTGATTACAAGCACCAAGATTACAAGCATCAGAAATATAGAGACAACCGGCGTTCGGGAGAGAAGCCGCCTTCAGAACAAAAAAGCCTTGACAAAGGAGATGGCCAATACTGAAATGTATTGCTCTTAGCACAAAAAATGATCTACATTACAAACGTTTCTTGCAGGTTCTTTATTTGGCAGCCCAACTTCCTAAGATTACAAGAGGGTGGGAAGCAGAAGGCCTAGAGAAGGAAGTGAAAGTATGCTTCATTTCTTTGGTTCCGCGTTTTTCCTCTTCAGTTCCTCCCTCTTCAACTATTCCCGGACCACCGTAACAGCAACGTAGAAGCTTCGGGGATTGCCATGACTTGCAGCTTCCATCAGGCTATCCCAGGAAGCCTTCAAGTTGTTGTACCTGTTAGAAACATCTAAAGAAGGGAACAGTTTGTTGAATGTGAGATCTGAAGCTTAAACATGGGAATCAAATGAGGATGAAGATCTTACCCCCTACCAACGCCTCCAAGCTCATGCGGCGTTCGCGTTCGGCATTCAGCGGGCGGTGATGTCCCGTAGGTTGTGTTCTAGATGCTGAATGCGGCGGGGCAGTTGGTGGTTGATCTTCTATTCTGGCGTGGCGTCTTCTTCTTCAGCGGAGGAGTCAGAGAGGATGTACTCTGGAACCTCTTCAGTTCCAAAGATCTCCTCTGGAAGCAAGTCAAGGCTGAAAATGAAGAAGGATGAACCATGAGATTGCAATCGAGAGCAAAAGAAAGGCTTGAAGGCAGAAGACTTGGAGAAAGGCTAGGGGCACCTGCGGTTCTTATTTATGGGACTGGCAAAGAGATCGTGGCTAGAGATCGTGGTGCATATCCTGAGAAATTTGGGAGGTGGAGAGACTTCCTTAACCGAATCGTCATCGGGTCGTTTGGAATTCAAGCTGAGTCATATTCGGTTTGACTGGTTGAAATTCGGCTGAGTTGCGGTCGTATCGCTATTCGGGTCTAACACTGTTTGGCCAGAGTTGTCGAATGGATCATCTGAAGATGTCCGCAAGGCAAGACAGAAAATGAAAAGTAAAGTTTATGGTGAACAAAGTTACAAGGACGATGAATCATTCGGCTACAAATTGTTTGATACAATCATATATTCAAGTACTTTGAAATTACACTGGAAGCATCTGATATCATTTTGCTAATGTTCTCTAGCAGTTTCTGATCAGCTTCCTGGGTGTTAGACAGAGCGGAGAGCTTTGTCTTGAGCTGGTTTGATCCAATCAAGGTTGTTGTAGCTTCCTTTTGGATTTTCTCTGTTAATCTAGGAAGTTCGGCTATTTTTTTCTTGTCAGCCTCGATTTCAGCTGTCAAGTTCTTCAGTTCAGCTTCTAGTGCAGCTTTCCTAGCAACCTTCACTTCAAGTGCAGGCTGTAGTTCGGCCAGCAATTCCTTGTTGTTTTGGATCTGACCCTGTGAATCTTTCACGAATTGCTTGGCTTGACTCTCTTTTGTTCCAGGACTGGTCGGGAGGATTGATTTTTCAAAGCTCGCCTCACTGCTGCAAAGTGATTGTCCAGTTGTGAGATAGGCTCCAAGGAGGCTTTGATATCGTCAGGAAGCTCTTGATTGATGGATTCAAGCACTTCTTCTAGAAGATCAACATCCCTGACTTGATCCTGGATATCTCTTTGCAGCAAGGAGAGGACTTCTTTCAGTTTTGCCTGGTTTTCCTCTGACAGAGCTTGGCTTGAAGATGCCTCATCTCCTTTTTCGGTAGTTAGATCATCCACAGTAAACAAAAAGCTTGGTGGTGATGCAGCCTGATCCTGAAAAGAAAGGCTTGCCGAATTGAGGATGATTTATTGAATGGAAATAACAGAAATGAATGCCCATGCTTACCTCATTCCTGGCCTCCTGAATTGGAGAAGGGGTTTTTTCAGGCTCAAGAGGAGGTTCCTGGATGGTCAGTTGAGGAGAAGCTTGAGGGGTCCCTGGTAAAGCTGGAGCTTCTAACTAGGGAGAAGCTGGTGGAGTCCTTGGTAGGTTTGAAGCTTCTGGGTGAAGAGAAGATGGATCCATCCCTGGTGAAACTGGAACTTTCACTTGAGAAGGGGATGTTTGAATCCTTGGTGATGTTGGGGCTTCTGCTTGAGGAGAAGATGGCTGGATCCTTGGTGAAGCTGGATTTGAAGCATGTTGAGGAGAAGAACTCCCCACAATCTGGTTCACCAATGTTTCCTCTGCAAATAACAAGTAGAGGGTAAATGCCAATGAAAAGAATGGTCTTTGAAAGAAAGGAAAATGATGAGTACCTTACCAGTAGATGGGGCATTAGCAGATTCTGTGATGATCGGTGGTTGCTGAACTCTGGTCTGAAATTATATAAGATAAAATTATCAGAATAAAGAGTGGTTTTATGCTCAGGAAGGAAAAGATGTTAACCTCAATAAGAACTCTTTTGAATGTTCTTTTCTTCTTGGTAGCTGGAGGAGCAACCAGGTATGGAGCTTTCCTCTTATCAGAGGCTGAACTGATAAGAGTTGGGTCTGATGTAGCATATCTGGACATCAGTTGAGCCAAAGGTGGAATTAAATCCCAAGGCAGAGATTGGGCCTGCAACATTGTAAGAAATTGTCCTAGCACGAGGGGCAGGCACTGTATTCTGCAAAAGATGGCAAAGGATCATGATCAGTAAAGAAAGACATGATTGAGAAAAGGGAAAAGTAAGTATATTACCTCTAAAATTGGCTGGAAGCCAGGCATTCGCTCAAGACAAAGAGAATGTGTTGGCTCATCGAAGATGTGATCATGGAATTCTTGCTACCAGGAAGTAAAAGAGGGATGAGTTATTGATGTTGGTACAAAGGGCCAAGGTGCATAAACAGTTGGGCTGCACTGATACTCAAAGACTCTTCTGGCTTGCAGGTTTTCTTTAATTTCCTCTCTGGGTTTGAGGAATTCATAAAGGAATAGCCTTGGGGGCACTTGGCCACATCCTAGCTGTCGGGCCATCATGTTTGGTTGATAGTATTCAAAGGTGCTCTGATTTTGCCTTCCTCCACTGAATTCTGCTGGCAGGATGCATGGATGGATGAAGATGTTGAAAATTTCTATGGATTTTACATCATTACATCCAATCTCAAAATTGAATTCATAAGGGAGAGTCAAGTTATCATTGTTCAGATAAGGAAGCCAAAGGGGATTGGTGAAACCTTTAAAGAAAAGCTCAAAAAGTTGGCTGATGTTCTGGTCGATGGATATGGTTGAGTCAGCTTCTCCATAAGTTTGGCAACCTTTGGTGATCTAAACTTCCCCTTCCTTATAGTTGGATGAAGGAAAATGCCGGTTGTTAAGGTCAATACCAACGATCTGGTGCATGTATAGCTGCAGCCACATTTGAACAAACCACCAGGGGCCATTAACACAAGAGATCTTCTGGCTGGTGTGCATCAAGTAGGTGGCCTGATGAAGCATGTGGTATACACTCCCTAGGAGGTACTTTCCAAGGGGGGTGGGATTACCACCAGCCAAGTCTTCAGCCATTACAATATGGTTTAGGGTTGGCTCATTGGCTTTGCCACAGAAGACGAATCTGCATAGCCATATGTTCAGAAAGGCCCTGTACTCAACTTCACACAAAGGGCCATCAGACATATGTTTTTGGATATACATCTTATATCCAACTCCTGTTTTCACTCCTTTTTGCCTGGAGGAGCCTTTGTATTTGTAAGGATACACGGATCCTGTGATATCAAGGCCGGTCATCATATATACATCGGCCAGAGTAGGAGACATTGGTCCATGACCAAAGAGAAAAGCATTGACACCATTTGACCAAAAATGGCAGGTTGCAATCAAAAGATTCTCATTTTTGGGAGTTTCAGCCAAGGATAATTCCAAACACTGGGCAATGCGAAGGCTGTCCCAATTGCTGGTTTTAGCACTGTCATCATCCAGCATCCTTTTGTACCAGTTTCTCCAACCTGCAATTGGGGGCAGGGGCCAGTCCTTGAAGGTATCTTGCCATTCATGGGGTCTTGACAAAGCTGCTTTGAAAGGGATCCTCTGAGATTCGGCTTCAATAAACTCGAGAGGGTCAGAGGTTCCCACGGGCCCGAGGAAGTAGGATGGTGATTTGTCCTCAATGGGAATCAAAATCTCAGCGGCTAGAGCCTATCAAGAACAAGAGAAGGCAAAAGAAAAATCTGAGATGGAAATCGAAAAAGGTAATACCGAATGGGCCTTGAGGGGGTGAGATTTACCTGAAGAACTTGGTCTTGTTCCGCCATTTGAAGATTTGAGCTTGAGGGATTGATGAGCTAGGGTTTGGATCTGAGCGAAGACTTCAATGGATTGGAAGAGGAAAGAACGGGTGTTGAACAGATTTAGCTCGGAGACGTTGAGCATTTATAGTCAATTCCGGAATAAAATCACTTTTATCCCGTAATTGAAGGGGCATATGTTAACACCAAAAATTGGTACAGTAAAGAGACTGACTTGTGGGCCGAGTTTGGTAAAGAAATGCCATTCGGCAGGAAAATCTCCTTAAAGGATTCGGTAAAGATTCTTGCGGTCGGCAGTACACCATCATTCGGCAGGAGGACTGTTTGCGCTTAAAAAAGGAAGCTTTCGGGGATACGTGATGACGTGGCCCGGATATAAGGAAAGGACGAGTTGATGACGGGTACGAGATGGACATTAGCGCTGGGGCATTAATTTAGGTAATAAATGTTGTACTCATAGTCGATCAGGAGTCGTGTTAGGACATGGGTATAAATATAAACCCTTGATGTCTGTAATAGGGATCGAACATCTACACAACAAAACCGGCCCCGTGCCAACCTTAGAGTCCTTTAGTCGAGTCGTCGAGTTCTTCGAGAGGAGCCATCGATCCGTCGACCTCCGTAAGTACCGGCAACCTTGTATCATGTCTAGTATCATGCAGTGGATTTAGACCGTGATGCAAGTAGTCTTGTTACCTTGCTTAGTATCATGCGATGCATTTAAGCTCGGTCCAAGAGGGTTTCTTGTTAGATCATGAGCCATGCGGTAGGCTAAGATCTAGCTTGGAGCTAGTTATCGGCTCTATTAGATTTGACAAGATCTAATATATTCATTAAGTTACCACGTGTTGCTTTGGGTTTTGCTTTATGTTTAATTCATGTAACACTCTTTTGCCCAATCTAGATCGATTAGTTTCGGCTCTATCTCTTTGAGATCCATGTGAATGTGCTTTCAAATCTCTGGTTTATTAAAATGGATCAAGTGCTCTCAATAGCCGAATTTAGATCAATCTAGATTGTCACGTATTGCGGGTTCAAGCTTGTTGACTTTTTCAATGTTTGTTCCTTCTCCACGGAACCTGAATCGGCTGTACAGCTGTATTCGGCAATTCTACAACAAGTGAAACACGTTCATAAGTTTGTTTCAAATAATGTATGCTTTTAGCCTTCCATGTTTAGATTGTATCATGCGGTGGATTGATTTAATCGTGGTTGGTGGTGTGATTTCAAACAAGTCGTATCATGCGGTGGATTAACTTGTTTGGTGTCACGCTCGACGGGTTTGAAAATACCTAGACATGCGGTAGACTAGTGCTTTTGGCCTATGCATGCTTATTTACTTCATATTTATAATCATGCTTTCACCTTATTTATTTTTATTGTAATTTATCCTCGAAAATCGGTCATGACCACGTGCGAGCAATGCTGTTTAAACGAAGACCGATCTTTTGTCATGCTTATGTCATGCGTTCGGCTATATCCTGGTTTCATGTTTTAAAGCTCCCGAATGATATTTAAATTGCTGACAGATAGCTTGTTGTAGCTATATGTCATTTTATTTGGCTTTCTAGCCATAAATACGGAACTGTCTGGTACCACCCGACAAGTTCCAGGTTTTATCTAACTACTTTTCATCCTTTGTCAGTTTCAGGAAAATTGCGCTTCGGATCCAACACGTGTGTTAAGCCAGCTTTGTTCGGCTTGCTGTGTGCTTGGCGCGAGGTGCTGATTTTGCGTCAACAGTGTAAACCAAATTTAAATGAATTTTGTGAATTAAAATAATTTCCTATGAAAATGATTTTCATCGTTCATCGATGTTTCATATTTATAACTATATAAAACTACTTTAAACTGTTATATTGTCTACTTTAAGAGGTCATAGTGATGTTATGTCGATATGGCTTTATAGTTTATCCCCTCCTAAAATTTTTCCTGAACCGTCCCTGGTTATATTTATTGTCACACCTCACGTGAGAAAGATTAAAATGTTGACAGGTTGGTTGTTTTGATCCTATTATTATTAAATCTACAAATAAAATGAAATACTCCCTCTGTCCAAAAAAGAATGACGTTTTAGGATTCAAAATTTGTTCCAAAAAGACATTTTACTTAATTTGGCATGTGCGTATGTGCATGTAGGCGTGCAACAATCAATTAGCACCTAATATAGCAAATAAATAGGGGCAATTGAGGTCATTTGACCTCCTTAATAATCTGTCCTAAAATTCCTAGAATGACATTCTTTTTGAGACAGAGGGAGTACGTGCAAAAGATTATAGTGCTTGGCTAGTGATGTTTTTCATGTACTGGTCATAAAAAATAAATATAAACCAACAATATGAAACGACAAACGAGCTTTGTTGAGATGGTAAGGCAGCCTCTCCAAGAGATTGAAGACCTGAGTTTGAAGCCCCCTGATGCTCTTTTTAGGGTTGATTAGATTTGTGCCATTATAATTTTGTTGTTTTTGAAGTAAGTCATTACTGTTCAAGAAACTATATCACTGCCAATACAATTTTGCACATGTTTGAGATACACCATTATGTACGTTTGGTGATGATTTTAGGTCCACTGTCAGGTGTATAAAGGGTATGTATATTCGTATGGACAAGATTACCCCTGCTTAGCTTCCTCTTTTCCCACTCTTATCTCACTGATGTGTGGGACCCACACTTCAGTGGCTTCTTCAACCTCCCGTCGCCCAAGATGGAGGAGGTGCGCCAGTACACTGTACACCACAGCTTCTCCTATAGGTGGAGCATGTCAGGGATTGTTGTTGAACACCCACGGGGCGGCTCTCGCCATGTAGACACTATTTTTTGGACAAACAGGTCAAAAGGATAAGGAGAAACAACCGATGAAAATAGAGTGCAATCGGCCGATTGAAGAGAGGGAAAAGCCGATGGTCAGAGGAGTTCAACTCTATCGATGGGCTGGAGGGTCAAACCAATTGGACGATGGTCAACCAGAAGATCGGCCGCTGAAAAGAGAAGAAGGCGGAAATTGAGAGGATAACCCAAAAGTAAAGCACGGCGGGGGCGGGTCAATCTATGATTGACAACAGATCAAGAGTCAGTTTTAGGGAATGTTTGACTCCTGCGAGAGTCTTTTTCTATTTTTAGTAGTGTTTGTTTTCTTTAGATGCAAGTAAACAGTGCCGTAATCGGCTAGGAGTCGGGTTGTCCTTAGGACATTAAATGTACACACCAATATCAAACAAACCACCTCTGAGCAAACCCTTTACAATTTACAGCATCTACTTTTCGACGACTTCGCCATTGCATTTTTTCTCTTTTCTACAACGCCGTCCTTCAAGTTCGTCGGGCTGCATTGATCAATCTCCGGCAAGCTTGTGAGTACCGTTTTACCGAATAATCCTAAGCTTTAACCTCCGGACGCATCGCTGAGGTTTCGTCTAGTTCTTTATTCACCTCTTACTAATATTAGCTAGATTTGCAAGTTTTCATACCAATTCTTGTGGTTTTAGCTATTATCACCAATTTATCCCACTCGATCTAGATCCTGTCGACTTCTAACACCGCAACCGATTCCGGTTTACTCGAGTGCTGACGTCACGATCAGCTGATTCTAGCCGATCTCTTGTCCACACCCTCGCGCCTCGGTTGCTCTCGAGCCGACCGATCCCCCTCTTCCGTATCGGCCGATTGGCTGGTACACGTGTCGCTAAAAGGCTATCGGTTCTCTAGCCTATCCCTAATATTTTCCCATGGTCAATCAACTGGTCAGATTGACTGGCACGCCTCGCTACAGACCGGGGAGTCACGTGTGTTGCGCGCGGAGGTGACGTCCTATTTTCGCGTCAACACGCCGCTTACCCCCTCCCCCTGCCGCGGTTGGTGGTGCTCGCCGAGCCGAAGCCTCTAGCCCTCTTGTGGGTGGAGGACGCGCGAGCCGCCGCGTGCTCGGCCTCCATGTGGGTGGTGCACACTGGGCTCCTCGCGAGCGTAGTTGGTGAGGCGGCGGCCCGTCTCCTCGATCTGGTGCGCGGGGCGGAAGCCGGGCTGGGGCAGGTCATACCTGACAGCGAGGCCGCACAAGAATCCTGACCACTGGAAGCTGTAGCCGTTGCGGGCTGGAGCTCCGCTGCCGGCCCACCCCTGTTCCTTCGCCGTCGATGCGGGTTGGAGGTTCGCCGCCGGCAGGACCCTGCTTGACTGTCGCCGCGTGCCCCTGCAGGCTAGCCTGCTTGAATCATGTGGAGGCAACATAGGAGTTTAGTGAGAAAGAAGATGGGTAGATGTTGAAGATGACACTAGGCCACAAATGTTTTGTGCCGACACATCAAAAATAGATTACTAGCACATGCAATTATCACCCGCCAGCATAAATGCACTGGCGGGCGACATAAGGCACCCTCCAGCACAGATGCTTCCATTTGTGCTGGCGGGTGCCTTATGTCGCCGCCAACACTGTGCCTTTGCAAAATCAACAATCCCTTTTTAAAGTAGTAAAACATTGTCAAATAAAAAAGTTGTAAACTACAAAGTTCCATACTTCCATAACTTGTCAATATGTACAATTTTTATTCAGGTTGTTGCTTCATTTGACAAAGTGGTAGTAATTTTGTTCACAAAATCTATATCTCTTATATAGTTTGAAGAAACTATGTGAGAGGTGTCTAAGATTTGTGAAGAATGTTGCTACCACTGTTCCGGATGAGCAAATGACCAATAAAAGTTGTTCATCTTCAAAAGTTATAGAACTTTGTAGTTGATCCATTTTTTTATTTGAATTACTTTCGTTGAAGTAAAGTACGTCTGAGTTTTTGAAATTTGAAAATTTGAATTTTTCAAACGGTCTCAAATGGAGAAACTCTCAACATGAAAGTTGTAGATCCTGGGAAGTTATGAAACTTCGTAGTTTACAGATTTTTTTATTTGAAATCTTATTGTCAATGAAATCCAAATTTGAATATCTCAAATTTGAAATTCAAATTTCGTAAAGGACCTCACATGGAAAAACTCCCAACATATCTCAGAAAGTTATAAAACTCTGTAGTTGACAAGTTTTTAATTTGAATCCGTTTAGTGCATCAAAAAACCGATTTACACTCGGTGTAGTATAATATGACTAGAATCAAGACTGCACATGGATGCATATGAGTGTGTGGTGTAGTGATAGAGGAGTCTTCCTGCGAGGTGGAGGTCACAGTTTCGAACCACGACAGCCGCGGAGCGTCGCGACTTGTTTCTCTACTAAATAAAGTTGTTTTGCTATTTGTTTCGAGCCGATTACGAAAATCCACCGTGCTGACGGGCGGGACTTGTTTCTCTACTAAATAATTTTTTTTGCTATTTGTTTCGAGCAGATTTTGAAAATCCACCGTGCTGACAGGCGCTTATGTCACCCGCCGACACTGTGGTTCAGGGGTGGCGGGCGGGCACCCGCCAACAAAGATTGCCATTTCTACTGGCACAAGACTACTGGCGGGTGTTGCGCCCGCCAACACAAATGCCCTTTAGCCGCCAGTACAAATCGTTTTTGGCCTAGTGTGATACCTGCAGTTGGGCCCCACATGTCATAGGTAGGAGAGAGGGGAATGAATGCCCGTGACCTTTGGCTGAGGGCAAAATAGTTATTACGAAATAAGACGTTCTCCTATATGTCTGCAAGTCGGTCCAAGACGGTATCAGACGTAGATAATGGCATATCTCAAACAATAGCATAATTGTAATGACACTGGTGTAGTTTGTCGAATAGTAATGATGTTCTTCAAAAATATGATAATTATAATGATATAGATCTAATTAACCTCTCTTTATTGGGTTTTGGGGGCCGGTTTGTAACCATCTAGGCTCTTTCGCACCTTTGGTAAGGGTGTGTTTCGGTGATAAATGACAACCATATGCTTGTGACTAACCGTTGTTTTGTAGCGGATTTCATATTGGGTTATTGTCGCAAGTATTGAATGAAATGCGACCCCTCAATTTGAATTCAAGGACTAAAAATGGGTGAATACTACAAGGCTAAGGACTTTGTTAGTTCCAAGTGTCACAAGGAGATGAAGGACACTTGGATTGCTAGTTTGTAATGTTCGACCGTACTATTAAGAGGGGTTCATACACTAGTAGCTTGACCATGCACTCAAAAGCCATAAATATATGCACACTCAAGTTCCTTGGTTGTCAACTAGCTCAGAGAGTTCATGGAAGCAATGTTGAAGTAAAAGAATCTATGGAAAACTCAAAGGCGCTGAATTGGACGAGTTGAAATGAAATTCATAGCGTCGGATGATCTGACGCCCTGTTTTTTAGATGCGTCGAATGAGTTGTGTGGCCACTGGATTCAAAATGGACCGTCAGATGAACCGACAATACATGCATCGGTTCATCCGACGCCTTAGGGCCCGTTTGGCTACAGTTCAGGTCAAGGCTCAGCACTTAAGCATTGGACGATCCGGCGCCTTGACCATCGGTTCATCCGACGGTTGTATTTAAATCATATAGAGACGCACCAAGACAACTGCTTCAGCACCGGAGGAACCGACGCTTGGATGAAGTACTCAGCGGTTCATCCGACGGTCTAATTCAAATCATACAGTACCGCCCCGAGTGTGAAGTCTTCAGCACCGGATGATCCGACGGGGCATCGGTGTATAGCGTCGGTGCATTGTCTGGGTTCTTTGGTTCAACGGCTATATTGGACACTATTAGTGACCGGATGATCCGACGCTTTGCAGGGGGTGACCATCGGTTCATCTGACGGTACTACTTTTTCAGGAAAACTTTTCTAACGGCTAGACTCCCTTGCTAGGCCTATAAATATGACCCCCTGCCTCTCTAGAGCTGCCTTTGCCATTCTTAAGATCCATTGCAGCCAAGGAGAGAAGGAGAGTGTGTTCTTGCCATTTGGGATTCTCTTCCTCTTGATTGAGGGCCTTCTTTCTTAGTGAGCAAGAGTTTCAAGGTGCATACACGGCTTAGCTGAGTGCTCAGGTCAAGTGAAGGTGTGCGGGCTTGTTACTCTTGGAGTTTGACGGCTCCTAGACGGTCTCGGTGTTTGGAGGGTTCTTGGTGACCTCTTGTAGATTGTGGGAGCCTCAAGACAAGCTTGGTGTACACGGTTCGAGACCCACCGTTCCGGAGATGGAGAACGGGTACTCTTAGTGAGCACTTGTGTCTTGGTGACTCAAGGGGGAGCAATACTCTAAGTGAGTGCTCCAACGTGGACTAGGGGGAAGCGTCAACTTCTCGATACCGCGGGAAAAAATTCGGTCGTCTCCTGTGCCTCCCATTTACTTTCTAGCACTTAATTTCAACACCTTTTCCCCGCACTTAAGTTTCCTTATCTTTCCTCTTGTTTTCACTTGTGTGCTTCATATCTTGTCTAGGTTGTTTCTTACCTCCTAGTGTGTTATTTGCTAAGGAAACTTTTGTTAGTGTGCTCTAGTAGTAGGGATGAACTGTTTTTAGATGGGCAACACTAGATGAGAGGCTAGGGTTTCTAATTTTTATTAGAGCTTGAAAAAGAAGTCCCATATTCAACCTCCTCTTATCTTCTATGTGACCAGAGCCTACACGGTTTGATGCGCTTTGCCATCAGTTCACTGGTTTTTTTATCGGTTTGGCTGCAGCAGTGCAACGTACAGAAACAACCAAAATCGTTTCTCCCATCTCATAATTTTCTCTCTGCATTCGCGGAGGGCAGAACGGCGGTTACAACTACACGGCCATGCCGTCGTTCTGTGCTTGCGTTAGACTGCAGAAGCATGGAGCCGCGCGGCTCCATGCTCATCAGATTTCAAACCCTTGTGCTCGCTGCTTCCCAGCATCTCTCACCCTGATAGTAGATGATTCTGATGTGTTCTTCACTCACCTCTGAATCCGAAAGGCCTTTTTTTTAAAAAAAAAAACCCACGGAATTGGGAAGGGAAGCGGCGATTCGGCATGTCAGCACAGCTGGGCAAATTCCCTGGTGCTGCTGCCTCCGGCGTGGCGCCATTATTAACACTGTTGCAGCAGCGACGCTCGGAGGACAGTCCTCGCTCATCATCAAGGCTTTTCACTGTTGGGCGCTCAGTAGAAGGCCAGCTCAATGCGCATTCATGGCATTGCCCGTGGATGTGGATCTATCTACTGCTGCACTTATCCTTTGTGGTGATCAAGCGAGATGTAGTAATTGTAAACACCAAAGAAAGCAGCCTGCAAGCCTTGCAGCGAAGCCAAAGATCTTGCTAGAGAAGATAGTATGTCTTGAGCTACTCCTACCATGGATCGCATTTGCAGCTATTGAGCTATATACTGTATTTGCGATGTGCGGAAAAAGAAAGGAGGTAGACAGCCTTGCAGGAGCAGCAATTACTTGCAGCTTGCACGCAAGATCATCGTCGTGGGAGGACGACCGAGGCCGCATTATATTGGGTGGGGGTGTGGTAAATGGAGGAGCAGGAGCTAGCTGTAGTTACTCCACGGAATGACTTGTGCCGGTGGACGGTGGGGGTTGCCGTGCGTGTCCTCCTGACGCCGGAGAGCACCGAGATTTGTGGCCTTCTCTCTGCTGCTCCTGCGACGCGCATTGACTGCCCCGCGCTGCCGTGTTCGAGGCTCCGTGCGAGTGTTTGGAGGGACGACGACGGCGGAGTGGCCAGCGTCCTGGAGGCGCAGGCGCGCAGGTCGGTCAACCGAGCGCGCAGCGAGCGATCCGCGCACGGACACGGTGTGTGGATTCTGTGCCCGGAGACCCGGACACACAGCGAATTCATTCATCGGTGTCTTGCCGGGCTACCTGTTCGTCGAGCTCCATTCTTGGATCGCAAGGGCAAGGCCAACACCACCCCCTCCCGTCGCCATTTACCTCCTGTCTGAACTCTGAAACCCCTTTCGATCCTGCGATCTTCAGAGTGATGAACTGATGATCCATACAGTAGAAAAACAAGAAATGGTGAGGTGACTGGTCGGTGGATTCGTATTTGTGCGCATGCGCGTTGTTCGCATGCAGTGATGAATTGGGGGGAGGTAATTGCGGCGAGGCAAGGACTGTGCTGTGCGCAGTGCGCTCAACAAGCATGTGAAGGTCACATGCAGAGGTCTGGTCGTGGGGGAGAGGGATACCGCGTGCCACTGTAAATATGCCCCCACCCCCCACGCGTCCAATTCAATTCGCTTCGCGCCTCAACCGCAAGGACTGGATCGATCATGAGATTGGATGAGGATGGCTTGTACGTACTCCAGATCACTCACTGCCTCTGAATTAGGTGGAATATATGCAGTTACCAGAGAGATTATTCAGCAGGATTTATGAGCAGACGAGGAGTACTTAAGAACTTCATTTGCCTCACCAATCGCAGGAGATGCATGCTTTTAACCTTCGCATTTGCAAGCAGTTGCACACGTACTCTCTGTTCAACAACACAAACTGCTGCTTGCTCTACGAGCTAGTAGACCTAATAAACCAACTGCATCAGCTGTGTGGTTTCTATGTTCGTGACACTTCGTCGTAGAGTTGGATCAGTGTTGCAATCGTTAAATCGCAGTTGGTAACTAATTAAACCCAACTGCACAGAGATACAATCCTTCACACGAGACAGATATAAACCAAGCTGTTCTTCAGTAAAACTGCTCATGCATGTAGAAAGTGGCATGTTTTTACTGAAAAAAAAATACACGCTTTCGCGAATCGAACAAGATGAAGCTTAAAGTATGAACCAGACCCCTCCATGCATGGCCACAGTACTGTTAACTGTTTAAAACACAGCTGGGACGACCAGCTCGCGAGCAAGAACAAATGCCCCGAGACAACACACTGCCCTGGACCCCTTCACCTTGCAGAGGGCAAAGAACTCGACAGCCTTTTATTCATTGCGACATCTATAGCTCGTGGGGCGCAGGTCGATGCGTGGCGACCCCGAACAAGAAGAGCAGATCACGAGTCATAATTTTCAACGGATTTGCTCATAATTTTCTCAGCATCGGCGTTGTTCTCTTTTCCTTTTTGAAAGAATGCCTTTGGCAGCCTGACAGCAAGGTCCAGCTTATTGCAGATTGCAATTTCACTGTCACAGTACCTGAACATTGCTTTTTAGAACCTCAAGCAAGTAAGGAGCGCAAAAGTGTTAACTCTCACGTGAAGGTAGATCGAACGAAATTCAAGCCTAATGAAAAGTATATTTAGTCATCCTAAATAGTATCAAAACATTCCATGTAATAGAGTTTATTATAAGTTCTTGTAAACCAAAAACACCCCTTAAGAACTCAAGCATAAAACTCGTCGATGATCTCCATTTTGTTCACAAAAGCATCTCTCTCCCACAAGCTCTTGAGATCGTCACAACCTTGCCACCGATGCTGGAGCCACAGGGTCGTGATCGATCGCCAACTGGAACTCGACAGATCATGCATTACCTGCAAATGCTAGGAAGAAGAAGAAGAGAGAGGAGACGAAGCGTGATGGGCTTGAAGCCTTTGAACAGCGCATGCAGCAGTCTGTGCTCCGGCTGTGGAGGCAGGCGCACGCCTCGCCTACGACGATCCACCACGGATGGATTGGTCGATACGTTGATGCGCGGCCACGGCCATCGGCCAGCATTGAATCCCCTCGCCAACCACCCGCGCTGCGTCACCTGCGACCTCATCAATTCACGGAGCTCGCCTTCAACTCCCCAATGGCGCCAGTCTGGTAGCTTCTGCTCCCGCTATTTATACCCACGCGCGCTGCTCGCCCTCACATCACCCCCACCACCAACACACAGCACGCAGTCGACTTCTTCACTCCACAGCAGCAGCAGCAGCAGCCGAGGAGGAGAGGAGCGAGGAGCCGGAGAAGCAGCAGCTGCCATGGAGGCGCCAAAGACGGCGAGGGCTCTCCTTGCGAGTTTCGTGCTCGCCGCGATGGCCGCGCAGGCCTTCGTCGGCGTGGTCGAGGCCCGGACCAGCCCCATGGAGAAGGCCAGCCAAGGTACGACGCCTCGTCTTCAGCCCCGAGCTCGAGATCTTCTCCTGCTGCAACGGTCGTCGTAAGCTAAGCATGCAAAGCTAAGAACAATGTGTGGTTGCTGTGCCGCAGGTGATGACGTGAAGAAGCCGGACTGCGTGCCGGGAGTGGACCCGCGCACCTTCCCCGGGATCCCCGGGCACAGCGGCGGCATCACGCCCGTCCCGTCCGGCGGCACGACACCGTCCCACGGCGGCGGGTACGTGCCGACGCCCTCCCACGGCGGGGCGCTGCCTTCACCGTTTCATGGAGGCACCGGTGGGGCGCTGCCTTCCCCGTCCCACGACGGCTCCGGGTCGTCGCCGTCAACTGGCGGAGGCTACGGTGGTTCTCCTTCCCACGGCGGCAGCTCCGGGTCGTCGCCGTCCACTGGCGGAGGCGGCTACGGTGGTTCTCCGTCCACCCCGTCCCACGGTGGTGGCGGGTACGGTTCTTCCCCATCCACCGGCGGAGGGTACGGCGGCTCCCCTTCGACGCCCGGCGGCGGCGCCTACGGTGGCGATTCCCCCTCGCCATCCCACGGAGGAGGCGCCTACGGGGGCGGCTCTTCCCCCACCCCGTCGTACGGCGGCTCCCCGTCGCACAGCGGCATCGGGACCTCGTCGCCGACGCCGTTCCTCCCCGTCGACCCCCACAGCCTCGGCTCCCTCCCCGCCTCATGCGAGTAAGTCACTGACACCGCCATGCATGCATGCATGCTTGCTTTGCTCTTGTTCGCGAGTCCGAGTCCACCATGCAGTCACTGACACGCGGGTCCTCCCTCTCGTTCTTGCTTTGACCAGCTACTGGCGGTCCCACCCGATGGAGATCTGGTCGGCGCTGGGCAGCCGGTTCCCGAGCTCGATGGGCCACTTCTTCGGCGGCGCGGGCAGCAGCCTCGGCGGCGCCGCCGACCTGAGCATCCAGGACGCGCTCGCCAACACCCGGACCGACGGCGCCGGCGCGCTGCTCCGCGAGGGCGCCGCCGCGCTGCTCAACTCCATGACCCGCTCGGGCTTCCCCTACACCACGGAGCAGGTCCGCGACGCGTTCACCGCCGCGGCGGCCGGCGGCTCCGACACCGCCGCAGCGGCGCAGGCGGCGGCGTTCAAGAGGGCCAACGAGGGCAAGGCGTAGGGCGTGCCGGCGTGGGGGATTATTCGCACGTACGGCGGCGCGCGCGTCGTCGTCGGTCGAGTTTGTGTTTAAGAAGCTAGACGTGGTGGTGGTGAACTACTAGCATTTCGGAGTATTTGTTGGGCGTTGTTGATTTGATGGTTACGTTGGTTGGTTCGTTCTTGTGTGATCGCTAGCTCGTGTTATTTTTGCTGTTTTTTCGTGTGGATCTGGATGGATGAATGAAGCAAAACTAGTGTCATGCTGGTTTCGATTCCAAATTCTCAACCCTGAGTTCCTGATGCGCAAGCATGCAACTAACAGAGGTACTACTAGATTTTTGAAGTGTGATTTCTGTTGTAGTGCTCCGAATCTTTGCATATATACTACAATTAAATAAGAACAAATCAATGTTGATGCGTCATTAATTATGATGTTGCATCTAAGATAGATAGGGACATGTCGTTGAGGAGCATTGGTCGTGGGCGTAATATAGGCCTATAGGGTATGCACGTACGTACTGGCATGCAGTGGAGTATTAATCGGTTCACAAGATTTTCACCATCCTCCGTACGTCAGTGCAACTACTACCGTATGTGAGCACATTAATAACGATCGAGCAACCATGCAAAAAGGACACGCACACGATTCATGGCACACGTCTGCTGACTATACGCTAGCTACCGGCTTTTTTTTACAACAAGCAAAGTATTCATTAAAAGTTAGCAGCAAGATGCTGCCATGAATCGGTTACAAGTTGGAGTGCATTCCGAAGCCGGAACTCATGAGTATGGGAAGGATTAGTACATGAAACAGGAGAAGAAGGCTGAAAAGAAAGCAAACTATGCAGTGCACGTCTTGCAAGAGAATCAGCCATCTGATTTTGTGTTCTTGGAATCTTATGCACCATACTGGATGTATTCAAAGAGGCTGTAATCAGTTGAGTAAAAGGCTTGATCCTCCAGTCCGGTGGATTAGAAGGATCAGGACCATTAATACATTCGACTAACAGCTGGGTGTCAGTGAATAAATTAAGGTGCTCCAAGTTCATGTTCCTGCACAAACAAGTAGCTAAAGCAAGGGCTGCAGATTCAGCCATTAACACCGAGTAGGAGTCCTGCATGAAAGCCTTAATGAAAGGGGGGATTGACATTAGTGTTGACTATGAAAATCCCCAGCCTTGCAAATTTAGGAGAGAGGTTGTTGGAATCAGGAGCAATAGCTGCATCCACATAACATCTGTATCCCTGAAAGTTAGGGAGAGGTGAGGTTGGAAGGAGAGAGGAAGTAGTGTTATCCAAATTATCACCCCAAGCCTGAGAATTGGCTGTAAAATGAGATTGAGCTGCATGATGTACCTGCATAAAAGTCCATACCTTTCTTTCGTTGATCATTTCTTGCTTTCCATATGTAACACAGAAGGAGGAGTTGGGTCAACTTTTGGTCCGTGGCATTGAGTGGTAAGAAATGAGGGAGGATATGTTGAATACCATCCGTTGTAGGATCAATGAAGTGAGTGAAAGGTGGTATTGTAGTGTGATCCCACACTTGTTGGGGCAAGTTGCAGAGAAAAAACAGATGAGAATCGTTTTCTATAGCTCCACAAACAGTGCAGTGTTTGTCTATTTGTGTAGCAAAACGGCTGACTCGTTCAACCGTAGGAAGAGCTTGTCTAAAAAGGCGCCAGGCAAATGTTTTGAGCAGGGGGGCATTGTTTTAGCTTTCCAAACTTTCTGAAGGATGATGTCAGTATGGGTTGATATGGCTCTGGTACCTGTGGTGGGGAGGGAGTGGGTTTGCTGAAGCTGAAGGAATTTGTAGGTTGATTTGGAGGAGCATTGGCCGTTTGGTGATGATTTCCATCTGAGGATATCATTTTCTGGTGACTGGACTATAGGGGTATTGATGATATGTTGTACCGCCTGAGGGGAGAAGGTAGTGAAGAGTAGATCCTGGTTCCAATTTGTTGTAACCTGCAGCCACAGATCAGAGATTTTTGCAGGTAAAAGAGAATTAGTAACCGGTAAAAGGATATCTTCATGGATAGTGGACCAAGAGTTCATCCAAGGGGATGACCAAATTGAGGAGTTTCCTTCATGTATTTGTATTATAGAGTTTTCATTTAAGTGATACTTGATCTGCAAAACAGAAGACCAAAAAACAGGTCTAGGCCCAGAAGAGGGGGCAGTCCAAAAGGAGGAGGTAGGGTAATATTTAGCCTTCATAATATTGGAGAGAAAAGGATTTTTGTCGCTAATAATATTCCAAGCAGTGTGAATAAGAAGACTTTTATAAATAAGTTCCATATCCCTAATGCCAAGACCTCCCTATTTTTTAGGTTTACAAATGTCATCCCAAGAACGAAAAGCAATTGGATTAGAAGGATTTTCAGCCTAGACACCGGCCCACCAAAATTTTCTTATGATAGAGTTTATTTTAGTTATAAAAGCTTTAGAGAAAAGAACAGTGGACATGTAATAAACAGGAATTGAAGAAAGAACAGAAGTAATGTATTGAAGTCTACCAGCATGGTTAAGTTTATTGGCTTTTAAGGTAGCAAATTTAGCATAGAATTTAGAGTAAATGAAATTGTAAGCTCTGTTCTTGTCTTTATGAGAAAAGATCATAGGATGGCCTAGATGCAAAGTATTAGGAAGCAAATTTGAGACAGGGAAAATGGCTGTGATCTGATCTTTAATATATGTGGGAACATTATGACTGAAGAGGATGGAAGATTTGTTTAAGTTTGGTACTTGACCTGATTGCCTACAAAAATCATATATAATGGTCTTGGTGGCAGCAGCTTCAACAGTTAAGGCAGTTCCACAAATAATGAGGTCATCTGCAAAAAGAAGAGAGTGAAATAGAAGGGGCCCCAGGGCCCAGGGAGACACATTGTAAATTGGAATTGTTCAACTGCTCCTGCAATCTCAAAGAAAGTTCATTAATAGCAATTATAAATAGATAGGGAGAAAGGGGACAACCCTGCCTAAGACCCCTTTGAGGATAGAAGTAAGAAGTAGGCTGCTGATTGACAAGAATGGAAAGAGAGGGGGTGGAGATACAAGTGAAAATAAGATTAATGAAATGGGAGTTGAAACCTAATCTTATTAGAGCTTGAGTGATGAAAGACCATTCAAGTCTGTCAAAAGCCTTAGCAAGGTCAATCTTAAGAAGGAAAGCCTGAGAGGTCCAACTTTTGAGAGTGAAAGAGTGAATGATTTCTTGAGTGAGAATAACATTTGAAGAGATATGTCTTCCAGCGATAAAGGCTGATTGGGTCTGTGAAATGTATGCTGGAAGATGAGGTTGAATTCTATCTGCCAGGGATTTGGATATAATTTTGTAGATGACATTACAGAGGCCAATAGGTCTAAATCTTGTGGGAGGACAAGATTGGGTTTTTTAGGGATAAGAGTAATGAAAGTTTGATTTAATTCAGTTGGTAAAGTGGCATCAGCATAGAAGTTAGAGACCAGTTGATGCACATCTTGTTTGGACCAATTCCAGGAGGCTTTATAGAAGGCAGCATTGAGACCATCAGGTCCAGGAGTGGCATTACTTCTCATTTTTTTGACGATGGAGTGCAACTCAGTGAGATCAGGAGTGGAGTAAGTGAAGGAGGTGAGGTCTGGATTGGGTAAGGGAGGAGTAACAGGAGGAGGAAAAGGAGGAGGAGATTGACGCTACCGACTTATTACCGTAAGAGATTCTAGTCTAACTACATGCAACCAAGAACATGCATGGTTGGGCGATGGAGTGTAAAGATCTGCAACACATTTTCAAAAGGGGGAGGGCAAAACGAGTGATGTGCTGTATATACTTTGTTTTAGCTCGTTTTATTATGGTACTATCATCGAAAGAGGTTGGACATATTAAGGCACAAAAGGTTTTTGTTAGCACAATTAGGTCACAAGTAAAGAGTGACGTGCCATGTCGCAAATTTTTTAACAACAAACATATATATTAAATGTCACAACATAGGACCTCAGAAGAGGACCGAATTACACAAAGGTCATGTAAGCAGAGACAAGCAAGACAGTGGTGTCCTGTTAGCAGTGAGGTAGTGAGGGTACAAGACAAGCACTTAATCTATGTAGCGAACATGGCCTCATATGTCATTAGTTCGAGTTTGATTTTGGTGATTCATGACAACATGATCAATGGGACTAACCATATTGTTTAGCATGTCTTTGTAGACAATTCTAGGTCCCAAGGATGTTAAAATACCACATGCCAAATTGAGAAGATAGTCTATTTTTCAAGGGTCAAAAACAAGAAAGAAAAGAAAAGGAAAGGACACCGTCGGATGAACCGACGGTACCTAGATAGCAAGCGTCGGTGCAATCGCCAGACGAGTTGGTACACTGGGTGAAAACTAAGGCACCGTCGGATGAACCAACGGTCCATTTTCTAGTAGCGTCGGACGAGTTGCAGCGAAGAAGAAGCGAAGACAGTAGCACCGGATGATCCGACGGTCTGAGTGAGGATAGCATCGGTCTATCCGACGCTTAGTTTGAATTAAGACAGAGACGCGCCAAGACGAAGCCTTCAGCACCGGAAGAACCGACGCCATGATCAAAGGAAGCGTCAGTCCATCCGACGGTCACGAAGAAACAAACAAAGACGTTTTGGCCGTAGGGTCTTCAACACCAGATGAACCGACGCACTGTCAGTGTAATGCGTCAGAGCAGTTGTGTCAGTGGATCTTCAACGGCTAAGTGACGTGGAGGGCACCAGATGAACCGACGCCTAGAAAAAGCATAGCATCGGTTCATCCGACGCTACCTTTTCCAGTGGCCATTAGCCAACGGCTCTTTAGATGCCTTGGGCTATTTATACCCCCCCACTCACCCATTTGAGGTTGCTAGATTGTGTGGAAGTGCAGGAGAGTGCAAGACACCTAGAAGATCATATCCAATCCATCCAAGTGCTTAATTGCTCATCCGTAGACTTGCATATGCTTAGTGTATGTGCTTAGTGCTAGGCTTAGCTTAGAGCTGAGTGAGTGCAAGGTTGTGCCAACCTTGTGAGGTGATTCTTGAGTGAATCAAGGTGTACATGGTTCGCCAGAAGCCTTGGGGCCTAAGCGGCTCACCGGCAATCGTCATCGACCCTCTGACTTGGTGTGGAGTGGCGAGGACACTTTGTGCGGGGGGCGTGGAGACCCCCTTCCTTGGTGGAGAAACTCCTTAGTGGAGGCGGCATCAAGGTGACCAAGGGAGCTTGGCAAGTGCCTAAGTGGCTAGCCTTTGTGCGAGTCAAGTAGTGCTCTTGGGAGAGACTTGGTGACCGGGAAGCAATACTCTTGTGCGAGTGCTTGAACAACGTGGACTAGGGGTGGCTTAGTGCCTACCGATACCACGGGATAAATCGCGTGTCAAGAGTTTGCTTCCTCGCATCCCCTTTACGTTTTCGCATTTACTCTATTGCAATCTTTGCTTGCCTTTACTTTTCTAGAGTAGTATCATGCTAGGATTGGCTATAGGTTGCAAATCTTGTTTTGGGATGGGAGTTTCACACTAGAACAACCCTAGTTGCACATCTAGATAGTATGTTCTAGTTTATCTTTGTGTAAAAAATAGTGAAGCCATAGGTTAAGTTTTTATATTGCCTAATTCACCCCCTCCCCCTCTTAGGCTAACGAGCATCCGATTCCTTACAAGTGGTATCAGAGCCGGGACTCACTTCCTTCACAAGGAAACGCCAATTCGATTGGTAAATTGTGAAAACCGGCTTATTGGAACGGTTAGGCTTCACCGCCTAGTGAGTTGCTCTATAGAGGAATGAAAGGGGTGGATACCTTAGGTTTGGCTCCATATTTCGATAGCACGGGCTATCCTTGGTGGAAGTTTCTCATGGAGGCCTATCTCCAAGCAAAGGACCTTGATGTTTGGAGAGTCACCGATGATGGCATGAGAAATGGTACTAAGAAGGAAAAGCAATTTGATGTGATTGCTAAGAGTATCATTTTGTCCTTACTAGATGTAGGCGTTTTCAATAGAGTTTTTAATTGTGAAAATGCTCATGAGCTATGGAAAACCATCAAGGAGCAAAATGAGGGTTCAAAAGAAGTTGCTAATGAACGCTACGGTTGTCTCCTTGAGGAATTCAATAGCTTTAAGCAACTTTCAAATGAAAATGCCGAATCCATGTACTCACGCCTAAATGTGCTTGTTAATGAGATTAATGCTTTAGGTGTGAAGAACATCACGGACTTGAACATCAACCACAAGATCCTTCAAAGTCTCCGGAAGCCCGATTATGACTTGGTGAAAGCTATCATTTATGAGAAGAAGCTCAAAGAATTGGAGCCATCTCACATCTTGAGCAAGATCATGGCACATGAGCTTCAAATCATGCCCAAGTCCAAGAAGGCGCCCCAAGAAAAGCCCCAAGAACCATCTTCTCCAACCACAAGTCATGCCCTCTCAAGCCAACAAGAGAAGGTGTTGAGTAGGATGGCTACTCATGGAAGCTCAAGCGAGGATGATGGTGATGATGGTGACGATGAAGATTCCTCAAGTGATGAAGAGATTGAATCCATGGTGGCCGAGTACGTGAAGAATATCTTCAAGTATGTGAAGAAAGTCAACATGTACGGCTACAACGTCCACTTGAGAGAAGGACGTCATCATAAACACATCAAGTTCACCAAGATCGAGCACAAGCCCAAGAAGAAGGTGGTCAAGGAGAGGAGACCAAGGCAAGAAGTAACTATCGCCATTCGTGACTGGACAAGTGGTGGAGAATCAAGTTCTTCTAGCTCAAGTGATGAATCAAGAAAGAACTTCACCACCCGCTTCATGCAAGGTCCTTCATCATCACTACACATGTGCCTTATGACCAAAGGTATGGAAAGCAATGTAAGTGATGATGAATCCGACACCACCTCTCTTGATGATCTTGTTGAGCTAGTCCATGAGCAAAAAGGAATGCTTAAGAAACAAGCTAATGAAATTAAAGAACTCAATGCTCTCAATGATCTTAGTGCAACTCTTGCTACAAATTATGAACATTTGTTGTGAAAATTCAAATTGCTTTGCAAGGAGTGTGATGAGCTAAAATCTAAGCTTGAGAGCAATGAGACTAAAACTAGTAATTCCTTTGAGCTTGATGAATCATCTATCCCTTGTGCTATTCCTATCTCCAAGGTAGATGCTTCAACTTCTTGTATTGATTTAATTGATGAATCTTGCTCACCATATTGCAATGAGAATGTTGTTGTAGATACATATGATTGTCTCATAGGCAAGAAAAATGATGAGCTCAAGCAAGAAGTGAAATGGCTCCGAAGAGAGGTTGGCAAACTTGATGGGCAAAGACAAGAGCGACGAGGAACAAGTGGACATCTCTCAAGACATGAAGAGCAAAGTCCAACCTTCTCAAGATAACCGTGATCTCATGGTGAAGAAGCTTGATAAGGGTGCAACCGTGACTTTCTACAAGTGCATGGAGAAGGGCACAAGTTCTACAAATGCCCTCAATTTGTCAAGAAGATGGACAAGGGCGCAAAGAATAAGTTGAACCCCACCATCAAGAGCTCACTCATCTACACCAAGCCTAACCGCAAGAACAAGACCAAGAGAAACACCTACGTCATTGAAGAGTATCTTGGCCCCCTAAGTGGGTTTTGGTGATTTAATGACACACACCTAAGTAGCTAATGAATTTATCTAGTCCATGAGCATGTTTTAAAATTATGTATGGCATCAAGCACAGCTCATTGATATACAAAAAGGAAAGTGGTGCTCTAAAGGATTCCTAAGAAGGCTTATTTATTTTTTATTTTTGAATTTGAGTCTTAGGATTGTCGTACTATCAAGAGGGACAGGAATTATGTCTTCCAAGAGTCGAACAGGTGCTCTAGTTGCTAAAACAAAACCTATGAGAGACACCTTTGCACCAACACATTCACGAGGATCTTTTCTTGGGTGCTGGCCTTGGAAGGCCGGAGTGTCCGGCGGAGTGTCCGGGTTTACCCCGGAGACTCCGAACTTCCCGGAGATTCCGGGTTTTCCCCGGATACTCCGGGTCATAAAGCCTCAACGGCTATATTTTGGGTGAGGGGGTATAAAAGCCCCCTCCACCCCTTCTTTTACCTCTCTCCCCTGCCATTTCGTGCTGAATAGTTGCAAACCTCATTTACCCCCCCCCCCTTCTCACTTTGGCTCAAAGTTGGTGAGATTTGTTGTGGGATTTAAGAGGATTTGAGAGCAAGGGCTTGGAGAGTGCTAGTGAGCTGATTTCCCATCTCTAGAGCACCTCGTTCTTCGCTTGGTTGGCAAAATTCGTGTTTGTTACTCTTGGAGCCTTGAGCTCCTAGCCGGCTAGGCGTTGCCTTGGAGCATCCAAAGATTGTGGCTGCCCAAGGAAGTTTGTATCACCCCGACATTGAGTAAGTAACTCTAACTTGATCTTTGTGGTCGCTAGAGGGAGGAAAGTGACCTAGGTGTAAAGGTCCACCCTTCGTGGGTACCTCAACGGAGACGTAGACCTCAAGGTGTGAGGTTGAACTCCGGTAACAAATCCTTGTGTCTCTTGTGCTTGTTCATCTTGTTGTATGCTTGTTTCTTGCTTGAACACATATCTAGGGTTTGGTGCCGATCTACTTCGTGTTGAGGTTCCTACAAGATTTGAGTGGATAAACAAACTTGTCTCATCCCAGTGCATAACCTATTTTCACATATTTACTTTTGACTAAGTTTAATTTCTGTCGATTTAATCTCTCCCTAGCAGGCCGGAATATCTGGACATTTTCCTGGATTCTCCGGATTTCCCTCACGTCTGAAAAATATCCGGAGTCTCCGGACCAGCATCTGACAGCTACGAAAAAGTTTGTGATTTTCAGGTTCGACTATTCACCCCCCTCTAGTCGACATCTTGATCCTTTCAATTGGTATCAGAGCCAAGTGCTCCATATTTGAAGCTTAACCGCTTGGAGTTGACAAGATGTCGAATCCAAATGATCAAGCCTTACCTCTCGCCGAAGGTGATCCCGTCAACAATGTTGTTGGCATGCCTCCTCTTCCTCGAGGAGACAACACCCGTGGTGCAAGCACTAGTCATCAAGTGCATGAACGAGGTGATGAGTCCTCCGATAGTGAGGACGAGGAGTTCGATGATGCAAGGTCCACCCGCTCCGCTCGACGACCATCAAGGGACTATACTCGAACCTCTTTCGATTACTCTCGCTTATCCTTTAACCATCCATCGGGTTCTAGCCACATTGGGAAGATACCCCAATTTGATGGAACCAGCTATTCCAAGTGGAAGAACTCGATGGAGGAGTATTTGATGGCGGTGAATCCCGCACTTTGGACTATTGTGAACAGGGGTATTACCTTTCCAAGTGGTGATGCAACACTATCTCAAGATCAAGCAAACGAGATACAAAGAAACTATCAAGCAATACGCATCATCAAGAGTTCACTCACGTCTGAAGAATATGACAAGGTAGATGGTTTGAAGTCCGCCAAGGAAGTGTGGGACACCTTGTTCATCAACCATGAAGGGACAAAGCAAGTAAGGGAAGGAAGGATTCGAGCCTTGGAAAGTGAGCTCAACCGGTTTGTCATCAAGGATGATGAATCACCTCAAGACATGTACAACCGATTGAACAAGATCATCAACAAAATCAAATCACTTGGGAGTACAAGATGGGGAAGAAGAGAAGTGGTTGACAAGATCCTCTCCGCTTACATGGCAAGGGATGTTCAACTCCCTACTCTCATAAGGGAAAAGAGAGGGTTCAACAAGTTCATTCCGGCGGATGTGATTGGAAGAATGGAAGAACACCTTATCACCGTCAAGGAGTCCAAGCTCTCACAAGAAATGTCAAAGATGCATGAACAACTTGAGAAGAACAAGGGAGTGGCCCTCAAGGCATCTAGCAAGGAGAAAAGGTCAAGCTCATCAACCTCAAGGACCATGGTCAAGGAAGATGATGATGAAGATAGTGACATGGACATGACTCCCGAACAAATGGCTCTCTTTGTAGGGAAGTTCAACAAAATGTTCAAGAAGAGTGGCTTCTTCAACAAGAACAAGGACAAGGACAAGATCAAGACAAAGAGAACTTCCAAGAGACCATGCTTTGGGTGTGGCAAGGAGGGACATTTCATTGCGGAGTGCCCTAACATAAAAGTAAGAAGAAGAGACACCAACAAGTTTGACAAGAACAAGAAAAAGGAAGTTGGTGAAGCTCATTTGGGTGAAGAATGGGATTAAAATGATGATAGCTCTGACTCCGACATGGAAGCCGGTCTTGCTACCATAACCATTAGGGAACCAATCAACAAGTCATCACTATTTGAAGATCTCACCGATGATGAAGATGACTTCACCCACACTTGCCTCATGGCTAGGGGCTCCAAGGTAGACACTCCCACCCCGCCCCTAGATGATGATAGTGAAAATAATTTCGATTTTGAAAAATGATCACTAGCTTTGGTAAAAGGGCAACAAAGAAAATTATGTTTTTAATGAAAGAAATTGAGAATAGAGATGGGACTCTAGAGGTGCAAGAAGAACTCTTTAGACTTGAGCGGGAGAAAACCATTGCCCTTGAGGATGCCCTTGTAATTGAAAAGAAGGGTTTCAAGGTGCAAGAGGACTCGCTCAAGGAAAAGGAGATAGAAATTCTTAGCCTCAAGAAATCTCTAGCTAAAGATAAGTTGTTAGTGGATGAATTAACTAGGGAATCTTTCCTAGCTAAGGATGCTTGCAAGAAACTTGAGGATGAAAAGCTTGAACTTCAAAAGAGCTTTGATAGCTTAAAGACTAGTCACATAGCATTAAAAGTTCAACTTGACAACCTCAAGAACAATGCTACAACTTTATCTAATGATGCTTTCTCTAAATCTCAAACATCAACAAGCAAAGGTTGTTCTAGATGTTATAAGATTGATATAAATGCTTGTGCTACTAATGTTGCCGAGATGAATACCATGAAAAAGGAAATTGCTAGGTTGTCAAACTCTCTCATAATTGAGAAGAAGAAAGAACCCAAGAGAGGTGAGTTTGAAAACCACACCAAAGGTTTTGGGTCAAGCTAAATGAAGAAGTTTGGCTTTGTGGATGGGAAGGGGCTTGGTAAGCAAGAACAAGGTACAAAAGACCCCATCCCATTCATCAAGAACCACCACACCAAAGGTATGGGAACAAGAAATGTGGTGCACGGCATGAAGCAAATGGGTGTCAATAAGCATGACAACCAAGTTAGATACAACACTCCTATCAAGTTCAAAAGCACCCAAGCTATTACTCATGCTCCAAAATCAATGCCAAACAAGTCAAGCAAGAAGCCCAAACCTCATGCATCACAAGATAGTTTTTATGCCGATTATGTGTTAACTTGGAACCACAAGGGTAAGGTGGTTGCCAAGTATGTGCGACCCCGCACAAAAGGGACAATGATTAAAAGGAGTGTGTGGGTGCCCAAGATTCTTGTGACTAACACTTTAGGACCCAAATCCACTTGGGTACCTAAAACACAAGCATAATTTGTTTTGTAGGCATACTCCTCCGGTGGAACAAAATGGGTGATTGATAGTGGATGCACAAATCATATGACCGGGGAGAAGAAAATGTTTACATCTTGTGACATGATTGAAAATCCTACGGAAAGCATTGCCTTTGGAGGCAATGGTGGAGGAACGGTTGTTGGTCTTGGTAAAATTGCTATCTCAATCAATCATTCAATTTCCGATGTTTATTTGGTTGAATCTTTGGACTACAACTTGTTGTCCGTCTCACAACTTTGTGAGATGGGCTACAATTGTTTGTTCACAAATGAGGGTGTGACCGTCTTTAGAAGGGGCGACGACTCCGTTGCCTTTAAGGGTGAACTCAAGGGAAGGCTTTACTTGGTGGATTTTTCATCGAATAAAGCCCAACTTGATACATGCTTATTGGCAAAGTCTAGCTTGAGTTGGCTTTGGCATCGCCGACTAGCTCACGTTGGGATGAACAATCTCAATAAGCTTCTAAAGGGGGGACACATCCTAGGACTAACAAACGTTCATTTTGAGAAAAATAGAATTTATAGTGCTTGTCAAGCCGGAAAGCAAGTTGGTGCTCCTCATCCCGCCAAGAATGTTGTATCTACCACAAGGCCATTGGAACTACTTCACATGGATATCTTTGGTCCGGTAGCCTATGTTAGCATTGGGGGAAACAAGTATGAATTTGTCATTGTTGATGATTACTCTCGGTACACTTGGGTATTCTTTATGAAAGACAAGAGCAAAGTTCATGAAATATTCAAGAAATTTGCAACAAGAGACCAAAATGAATTTGATGTGAAGATCAAAAGAGTAAGAAGTGACAATGTCACCGAGTTCAAGAACACCAACATTGAAGAGTATCTTGATGAAGAAGGCATTGGTCATGAGCTCTCCGTCCCATACACTCCACAACAAAATGGGATTGAAGAGAGGAAGAATAGAACTCTCATTGAAGCCGCAAGAACCATGCTTGATGAGTACAAGACTTCGGATAGTTTTTGGGCGGAAGCAATCAACACGGCGTGTCATGCCATCAACCGTTTGTATCTTCACAAGCTTCGCCACAAGACCGCCTATGAGCTCCTAATCGGTAAAAAGCCTAATGTCTCTTACTTTAGAGTTTTTGGTTGTAAGTGCTTCATTCTCAACAAGAAGCCCAAAAGCTCTAAGTTTGCATCTAAAGTTGATGGAGGTATCTTTCTTGGTTACGCCCCAAACGCTCATGGCTATCGTGTCCTCAACAAAACCACCGGTTGTGTTGACGTCACGTGTGACTTGACGTTTGATGAATCTAATGGCTCTCAAGAGGAGCAAGTTGATGAATTGTGTGTAGGCAAGGAAGTACCCGCTGAAAAGGCTATAAGGAGAATGGCCATTGGAGAAATCAAGCCTCAAGAAGAAGATGATGAGGACTGCATAATTGAAGATGCAGCAGCTGTGCCTCCTGCTGCGCACCCCGGAGAGTCCGGACAAAAACCCGGAGACTCCGGATTTTCCGGAAACCCCGGAGATGAGTCCAGAGACTCCAGACCTGCTGCTGAAGGTTCACAAGGCAATCAAGAAACTGAGGATTTGATCCAAAAAGAAGTGTCTGACCCACATCCAAGAGTTCGACAAAATGTTCAACGAGATCATCCCGTTGATAACATACTTGGAAGCATTCGTAGAGGGGTAACAACTCGTTCAAGATTAGCAAATTTTTGTGAACATTACTCGTTTGTTTCCATGTTGGAACCTCTTAGGGTTTAAGATGCTCTTGAAGATGCTGATTGGGTGATGGCCATGCAAGAAGAGCTCAACAACTTCACTAGGAATGAAGTTTGGTCCTTGGTGGAACGCCCCAAACAAAACGTGATTGGAACCAAGTGGGTGTTTCGCAACAAACAAGATGAAGATGGCGTGGTGACCAAGAACAAAGCTAGATTGGTTGCAAAGGGTTATACTCAAGTAGAAGGCTTAGACTTTGGAGAAACTTATGCACCGGTGGCAAGACTTGAAGCAATTCGTATACTCTTAGCCTTTGCCACCCATCAAAACTTCAAGCTACATCAAATGGATGTCAAGAGTGCCTTCTTGAATGGACCAATCTCCGAAGAAGTCTACGTTGAGCAACCACCGGACTTTGAAGATCCTCAATCTCCAAACCACATCTACAAGCTCCATAAGGCGCTCTACGGGCTCAAGCAAGCCCCTAGAGCATGGTATGAATGCCTTAAGAAATTTCTCTTAAAGAAAGGCTTTGAAATAGGCAAAGCCGATCCTACTCTCTTCACTCGTAAACAAGGCAATGATTTGTTTGTGTGTCAAATTTATGTTAATGATATCATATTTGGCTCTACTAGTCAAATTTGGGTTGATGAGTTTAGTAGGATCATGACTAAAAGATTTGAGATGTCTATGATGGGCGAGTTGAAATTCTTTCTTGGTTTTCAAATCAAGCAACTCAAGGATGGCACATTCATAAGTCAAACCAAGTACACCAATGACATGCTCAAGAAGTTTGACATGAACAACGCCAAGCCCATCAAAACACCTATGTCATCAAATGGACATCTTGATCTAAATGAGGAAGGCAAAAGCATCGACCAAAAGGCATATCGCTCCATGATTGGTTCTTTGCTTTACCTTTGTGCATCTAGGCCCGATATTATGCTTAGTGTGTGCATGTGTGCAAGGTTTCAAGCTAATCCTAAGGAGTGCCATCTAATGGCTGTTAAGAGAATTTTTAGATACTTGGTTCATACTCCTAACCTTGGTTTATGGTATCCTAAGGGCTCCACTTTCGATCTACTTGGTTACTCCGATTCGGATTATGCTGGTTGCAAAGTAGATAGAAAGAGTACATCCGGGACTTTCCAATTCCTTGGAAGGTCCTTGGTGTCTTGGAGTTCCAAGAAACAAAACTCCGTTGCCCTTTCCACCGCCGAGGCCGAGTATGTTGCAGCCGGTGCTTGTTGTGCTCAACTACTTTGGATGAGGCTCACTTTGAGAGACTTTGGTTGCAAGTTTAGCAAGGTGCCACTCTTGTGTGACAACGAGAGTGCCATCAAGCTAGCTAACAACCCCGTAAACCACTAAAGAACAAAGCACATAGACATAAGACACCATTTCTTGAGAGACCATGAAGCCAAAGGAGATATCGCTTTAAGTCATGTGAGCACCGATAAGCAACTAGCCGATATCTTCACAAAGCCTCTTGATGAACTAAGGTTTTGTGCTTTGAGGAGTGAGCTAAATATCTTGGATTCTCGTAACTTGGCTTGTATTGCATTTGTTTTGAAAACTTGGATCTTTAGAGTACAACATTTGGACTATTGTTCCCCTTGCTTGCTTGTGGCTAGTCCAAAGTGTTGATACTGCTCAGGCTCACATTTATCACATAAGAAACCTTCCAAATCTATACAAAAAACCAAATTCCTTGAAAATCTGCTCGCTGGATTCAGGGGGAGCGGAGTATCCGGGGTTGGGGCCGGACACTCCGGGTTTCCCCGACACTCCGGACCTAGCCCGGAGACTTCGGGTTGTAAAGGTATAAAAACCTTTGACCGCGGTGAAAAAGGCATCTTTAACTCCTACTCAGTTTTAACCGCGCCCCCCTTCTCTCCCGTCGCCTCCCTCCATCCCTTGGGCGATTTCCACTTCCAACCCACCAAATCTCGTGAAAGTAAGGATTTGAAGGCCCCAAGGCGTGGAGATCAAGGATCTACTCAAGTTTCAAAGGATTCAAGTCTTCTCCCCTCTCTACCCAAGGTATATTCAAAGGAGTTTTTCCCAATCTACTTCCCTAGCGTAGTCCTTGTAGTATCCTCGTAGGGAATAGGTAGGAAATACTCCATAGACTCTAGATCTGTGTTTCCTCTTAGTTTGGATGGACATATCTTACTGCATTGTGATTTAGGGTTTCGGCTGCGAAACCCGGACACTCCGGGGTCGAAGAACCCGGACTCTCCGGTATCTCCGGAGTCTCCGGATTTTTTCCCGGAGTATACGGGGTTCACACTGCAACCCTAAACCACAAGTGTAGTATGTCTCCTCTTTTGATAACCTCTCACTTCCATATCCTTTTACCTATCCAGATGGTGAGAGTGGAGGTCGTCGTGGCAATGAGGAGCCCTCCACCCAAAGGATGACCAAGGCTAGCCACGATCCCGCCGCTCTACAGGCCGTGCAAGAAGCCTTAGGGCACGAAGGATTTCAGCGCAGCTCTAGGCCAAGGCGAGGTGACCCTCCTTCCTCCTATGCCGAAAGGAGTGAAGAAGAAATAGAGGAGGAGGAGGAGGAGAGGACAAAAAGTGATGATAATGAAGTTGAAGATGAGACATATGAGCAGTCTCCAGAGCCCCCTCGTCGCCATGGAAAGGGGCCAGCCAAAGAAAAATCCCGCTACAAGCCCCATCCCAAAAAGAGCCATCAAGCCCCATATGTCCACCAAAGCCGCCCAGCTACTCGAGTTCCTCCTAAACACAAGCAAGGAGTAGCCTCTCATATCTACCCTAAAACTCCTCCTAGACTCATTCCTACCCTCCCACAAACTGTCCGAGTAGTTGACACCCCTATCAAGCTAAGGGACCCCAGTTCCGTTCTTGGTTTTGCAGAACATATGATTAGGGACTACTCAAGGAACTCTCTAGCAGTGAGGGAGAAAAGAGAGGAGAATGTCTATTTGTATCTCAAGGGAGAAGGACTAGAGGCAAGGTTTTGGTGTGACTTTCATAGGGATTTCTATCAAACCGTCATCCGCAATCCCAAGCTAGCTTCCAAGAACATGGCTCCCATTGTGCCAATGAAGTACATTGATTGGAAATATTATGAAGAGCTAAACAACACCGTGTTCAACTCAGTCATTGACAAGTGCAAGGAAGTTGGCCTCTATGATATCATGGGATTTAGGTACAATTGGAACAAAGAAATTCTTGCTCAATTCCATTGCTCTTACTACTTCAATCCCCATGACAACACCATCACTTGGACGACTCAAGGACAAAAATGCACTATTGATTACATGACCTTCTCTCGGCTCTTGGGTCTTGTCTCTAAGGATGAGAGGCGCTCTCCCGTGCACAATGAGAACAAGTACAAGCCCAAAGAGCTCCCCTTTATGTTTCCTAGCCGAGATTTGGCCATTGAGGGCAAGGCGGACCAACTCAATCCCTACTACTACTATCTCAATCAATTCTTTCGTGCCACTATTGATCATAAGATAGGAGATGTTACAGCTTTGAGATACTATGCTCCAAATCTTCTCAATAGGATGGCACCGAATGAAGAAGGATTTTGTGTCTTCGACTTCATTTGGAATGAGTTGAGGAGGGCCATGAATGATCCCATGAAGCATCTACCGTATGCCCCCTATCTCATGTACATGATTGAGAGAGTTACAAATGTCCGCTATCCCAAGGATGTTTTCCATGAGCCGCTTCGCCACCTCCGTGATCGTGCAAAGAGGCCTCCCAAAGGCCGTAAGTATGTTGGATCATCAAGTGCAGCTCCTCACCATGATGACTTGCCCGCTGCACGCTCTTCTCCTCCACCTCCCCGTCGGCACCGTGGCTCCATGATTAAGAGGGTGCTTAAAAGCATTTTCAGCATGTGCAAGACAATCGCCATGGAGACAAATGAGAACCACCGGGACATTATCGAGATCAAGTCTCATCTTGTCCTTCCCACCGATCCCTACCGCGAGCTTCCCGAGTTTGATGACCCTTTTGCAGAGTGGGACGCCCAAGGTGCCCACGAAGAAGAAGAGGAGGAGGGCAATGATGAAGAAGAAGAGGAGGAGGAGGACGACGACTCCGAGTGATTCCGCTGCTCCACACTTCCTTTTTGGCGCTTGATGCCAAAGGGGGAGTGAAGTTATCTATTTATGTGCTTGTGGAACAATGAACTTGTATTTGTATTTGAATTTGGAACTTGGCTTGTAATAACTCTATATTTCGTATGTGTGAGACTATGTGAGCTTGAGAAATTTGGTTGTGTGTTTGTGATGTTTTCTCTGCTTTTTATCTGCTAAGGACAGTTTATGCTAGATTGAAAACTGTGTGATGTCTGTTTTTCTGCTGCTGTGCTGAAGCCCGGAGAGTCCGGACTTTTTCCCGGAGAATCCGGATTTTCCGAACACTCCGGATCTGGCCTGGAGACTCCGGGCCTCTCAGCACCAGAATTCTTTTTCCTTCTTGTTGAATGCATAACCTGTCATGAGCATTTCCCTTTTGATCTGTTGCACATCACTAGCACCCCACTGTTGTAATACTCTCTTGTTTCTCTTGTTGTGCAAAATTTTAGCCCTAATAGGACCATTGATATTCAAGATCAAAATGAACATATTAAGGGGGAGTATTACGAAAGCTTTTAATATTCATTGTTTATCTCTCTTGTAACTTAAGTGTGTTGTCATCAATCACCAAAAAGGGGGAGATTGAAGAGTATCTTGGCCCCCTAAGTGGGTTTTGGTGATTTAATGACACACACCTAAGTAGCTAATGAATTTATCTAGTCCATGAGCAGGTATTAAAATTATGTATGGCATCAAGCACAGCTCGTTGATATACAAAAAGGAAAGTGGTGCTCTAAAGGATTCCTAAGAAGGCTTATTATTATTTTTGAATTTGAGTCTTAGGATTGTCGTACTATCAAGAGGGACAAGAATTATGTCTTCCAAGAGTCGAACAGGTGCTCTAGTTGCTAAAACAAAACCTATGAGAGACACCTTTGCACCAACACATTCACGGGGATCTTTTCTTGGGTGTTGGCCTTGGAAGGCCGGAGTGTCCGGGTTTACCCCGGAGACTCCGGACTTCCCGGAGATTCCGGGTTTTCCCCGGATACTCCGGGTCATAAAGCCTCAACGGCTATATTCTGGGTGATGGGTATAAAAGCCCTCTCCACCCCTTCTTTTACCTCTCTCCCCTGCCATTTCGTGCTGAACAGTTGCAAACCTCATTTACTCCCCCCTTTCTCCCTTTGGCTCAAAGTTGGTGATATTTGTTGTGGGATTTAAGAGGATTTGAGAGCAAGGGCTTGGAGAGTGCTAGTGAGCTGATTTCCCATCTCTAGAGCACCCCGTTCTTCGCTTGGTTGGCAAAATTCGTGTTTGTTACTCTTGGAGCCTTGAGCTCCTAGCCGGCTAGGCGTTGCCTTGGAGCATCCAAAGATTGTGGCTGCCCAAGGAAGTTTGTATCACCCCGACATTGAGTAAGTAACTCTAGCTTGATCTTTGTGGTCGCAAGAGGGAGGAAAGTGACCTAGGTGTAAAGGTCCACCCTTCGTGGGTACCTCAACGGAGACGTAGACCTCAAGGTGTGAGGTTGAACTCCGGTAACAAATCCTTGTGTCTCTTGTGCTTGTTCATCTTGTTGTATGCTTGTTTCTTGCTTGAACACATATCTAGGGTTTGGTGCCGATCTACTTCGTGTTGAGGTTCCTACAAGATTTGAGTGGATAAACGAGGCTTGTCTCATCCCAAAGGCATAACCTATTTTCACAGATTTACTTTTGAGCAAGTTTAATTTCTGTCGATTTAATCTCTCCCTAGCAGGTCGAAATATCCGGACATTTTCCCGGATTCTCCGGATTTCCTGGAGTATCCGAAAAAATATCCGGAGTCTCCGGACATGCATCTCACAGCTGCGAAAAAGTTTGTGATTTTCAGGTTCGACTATTCACCCCCCTCTAGTCGACATCTTGATCCTTTCAGTCATCAAGAAGAAGGCTAATGGTATACTGGCAAGGTGGTTGCACACAAGGTTGGGAAGATGAAGGAGGAGCGGGGTTGGAATCAACCCATTTGGGTGCCCAAGGAAGTTATCACCAACATGAAGGGGCCTCAAATGGTTTGGGTTCCAAAGGCCACTTGAAGGCCTTGAGTGTGGGGACTTGGGAGGTTTGGCACAATCAAGATTAGAAGATTCAAGCCTATAAGCCAAGCTTGCAAATTGGACATGTGTTGCCCAAGATCCCCGGTTGAGGTAATGGGAACTAGAACTTATCTCATGTATCTTAGCTCCATTGCCTTGTTTATGTTGCTTTTGTTGCAATGTTTACATATGGTAGGTTGCTTGTGTCATGTGCTAACCCATCAACAATCTACATGGTTTGATTAGTGTGTAGGAAAGCTACACTTGTTCTTTCATGGTGCATGTTTTCATATATATCTCTTTGCATCACAAGCAAGCTATAGGGTTAGCTTCCCTTTTGTTGTAATAAACAATGTGCATACATTTGGTTGGTGATTCAAACACTAAATGCACACATTTAGGGGGAGCTCATCCTATGGTTTGGTTATGGGACTAACATTGTTTCAAGCTTATCTTATGTAGTCCTTTGGCGACGCGTTCCGGTGCGGCACTTCATTCTAAGAGAATGCTATTTCACTCTCAATGTGATCTAACATCTCTAAAGGAGTGAATATAGCAAAATGAGCTTCATGCTATTGAGTCATGTCCTTGCGAGCTTATGTCTCTATATAAGTTCAAAGACAAGGTATTCATACATTCCTAATCCTTGTGGTACCCCAAGTGTCTCCTTTGCAAGCTTCTTTCAAGTGGTGTTACCTCAAGTGACATTATTTCCAAGTGGCTCATCTCAATATGGTGCCAACAAGGTAGAGAGGATAATCCCCCGGAGGTATGCAATGATTAAAAGACTACAAGTGATATCTGCAAGTGGTAATGTAACAAGAACCCATTTGTCTTATCTCTTGTCCTTTAAGCTACCTCCTTGCATGATATGCTCTAAGCTTCCATTGTCTTACGAGTTTGTGGTTGTGCACTTGTTTCCACACTATCATATTGTGCACACACTTAGGGGGAGCTTAGGTTGTATCGTGCTAGTCTCGTGAGCTTGTGATCCACCTTAGTTATTCTCACATGTGGTATCTTCATTGATATCATACATATGGATCATGGTTCATGCGGCTTTCTCCCTTGTATTTAACATTTCTCTTGAGCCATGTTTGCTAGGACTTGGCTAGTTTCCTTGGACTTCTTTTGTTTTGGAATTTTTGGAGATTTTATTCCAAAGGGGGAGAATGTGGGACCAAAGCAAGCTAGTGGCAAGCTAGTGGTTCCAAAGTGGGAAGAGGCAAGCTATGTGTGAACATAGGAAGAGAAGATCAAAAACGGGGGAAGTTTGATCTAGGGGGAGTTTGGATGATGGTAAGCATCCAAGCAAGTGTAAGTGGTTCTAATTTTGTGATTTTTTGCAAATTTATGCTTGCTTTGGTTGTGTTGTCATAAATCACCAAAAAGGGGGAGATTGTAGCGAACATGGCCTCATATGCCATTAGTTCGAGTTTGATTCTGGTGATTCGTGACAACATGATCAATGAGACTAACCATATTGTTTAGCATGTCTTTGTAGACATTTCTAGGTCCCAAGGATGCCAAAATACCACATGCCAAATTGAGAAGATAGTCTATTTTTCAAGGGTCAAAAACAAGAAAGAAAACAAAAAGAAAGGACACCGTCGGCTGAACCGACGGTACCTAGATAGCAAGCGTCGGTGCAATCGTCGGACGAGTTGGTACACTGAGTGAAAACTAAGGCACCGTCAGATGAACCGACAGTCCATTTTCTAGTAGCGTCGGACGAGTTGCAGAGAAGAAGAAGCGAAGACAGTAGCACCGGATGATCCGACGGTATGAGTGAGGACACCGTTGGTCTATCCGACGCTCAGTTTGAATCAAGACAGAGACGCACCAAGACGAAGCCTTCAGCACCGGATGAACTGACGCCATGATCAAAGAAAGCGTCGGTCCATCCAACGGTCACGAAGAAACAGACAGAGACGTTTTGGCCGCAGGGTCTTCAGCACCGGATGAACCGACGCACCGTCGGTGTAATGCGTCGAAGCAGTTGTGTCAGTGGATCTTCAACGGCTAAGTGACATGGAAGGTACCGGATGAACCGACGCATAGAAAAAGCATAGCATCGGCTCATCTGACGCTACCTTTTTCAGTGGCCGTTAGCCAGCAGCTCTTTGGATGCCTTGGGCTATTTATACCCCCTCAACTCACCCATTTGAGGTTGCTGGATTGTGTGGAAATGCAGAAGAGTGCAAGACACCTAGAAGATCATATCCAATCCATCCAAGTGCTTAATTGCTCATCCATAGACTTGCATATGCATGCTTAGTGTATGTGCTTAGTGATAGGCTTAGCTTAGAGTTGAGTGAGTGCAAGGTTGTGCCAACCTTGTGAGGTGATTCTTGAGTGAATCAAGGTGTACAAGGTTCGCCGGAAGCCTTGGGGCCTAAGTGGCTCACCGGCAATCGTCATCGACCCTCCGGCTTGGTGTGGAGTGGCGAGGACACTTGTGCGGGGGACGTGGAGACCCCCTTCCTTGGTGGAGAAGCTCCTTAGTGGAGGCGGCATCAAGGTGACCAAGGGAGCTTGGCAAGTGCCTAAGTGGCTAGCCTTTGTGGCGAGTCAAGTGGTGCTCTTGGGAGAGACTTGGTGACCGGGAAGAAATACTCTTGTGTGAGTGCTTCAACAACGTGGACTAGGGGTGGTTTAGTGCCTACCGATACCACAGGATAAATCGCGTGTAAAGAGTTTGCTTCCTCTCATCCCCTTTACGTTTCCACATTTACCTATTGCAATCTTTGCTTGCCTTTACTTTCTTAGAGTAGTATCATGCTAGGTTTGTCTATAGGTTGCAAACCTTGTTTTGGGATGGGAGTTTCACACTAAAACAACCCTAGTTGCACATCTAGATAGTATATTCTAGTTTATGTTTGTGTAAAAAATAGTGAAGCCATAGGTTAAGTTTTTAGATTGCCTAATTCACCCCCTCCCCCTCTTAGGCTAACGAGCATCCGATTCCTTATAATATAGGGTAGGAAGCACTGGGACAGAGGATAGAAGAACAAGTCACAGCGCCATGGCTGGTTCCTTGAGGAGGAGGAAGACAATATAGAGTTCTGTATTACAGCCCGCTTCCCTATTACAGCCCAACAACAGCCCAGTAAGCCTAGTATATAGGTATTGATCCTAACCATGTCTATGGCGAAGAGAATGAAGAGCTGCCGACAGAAGGTCGCAAAGGCGTTGGTTGAAAACGGGCCGGTGAAGCCAGAGTCGGAGAAGCACACCGACGACCTGAAAATTTGGTTGGAGTTGTCGCCGGAGATTGATTCTACGACTTTGACCGTGATCCCAGGAGGAGGCGACGTTGTCGAGAATGTACCAGGAACGGAGTCATGTTGCTGGAGATCCGAGCTCCAGGCCGAGGACTGCTATGACGAGGAGACGAAGACGGGGGAGGTGGGGGGGAACCTATATGTCTTCCGGAAGGTAGAATCGCATGCGAACTTCCAGCCCACCAAAAGCCCATCTAAATGATGTTTTTTATTTTCCCAACCAGCCCACTTAATAATTATTAAATTAAAAATGTTTCAATATTTTTCAAAGATGTTACAACATTTTTTCTTCAACATTTCTAGTAATTTTCCGTCAACATTTCATAAATGTTCCAACATTTTTTTAGTCAACATTTTTCTGGAGGCTTCTTCCAACATTTTTCTGGAGATTTCTTCCAACGTTTTTCTGGAGGCCTCTTCCAACTTTTCGTCAACATTTTATAAATGTTCCAACATTTTTTAGTCAAACATTTTTCTGGAGACTTCTTTCAACATTTTTCAAAAATGTCCCAACATTTTTCTCTTTTTTGACTTCTTTCAATATTTTTAAAATTATTGGTTTCGTCAACTATTTTTTCATCATTTTGCGAAATGTTGCAACATTTTCGTAAATGTCAGAATTTTTTCCGGCGGCGGCGGCACGCGCGCGCGCCGCGCACGGGCCGGCGGCGGCGGCGGAGTGAGCTGCGGCGAGGGCCACCATGGCCGGCCGCGGCCGAGCTCGACGCGTGCGGCCATGACGGGCGCGGCGGAGCTCGTGCCCGCGGCCATGGCCGGCGGCGTGAGGGTCGGTCGCGGCGGGAGGCCGCGGAGGGCCGCGACGGAGGCCGGAGAGCACTCCAGTAGGCTGGCCATGGCGGGTAGAGCGCACGGGGGAGGCCGGCCATGGTGGTGGCGGCGGGGTCGGGAGGTAGAGGATGACATGCTAGGGTTCACGTTGTTGGGCTAGGTGGGCTGATATTGGGCTTCTAGTGGATTATAATTGGTTTGCTTTGTACCTTCCGGAAGATATATAGGATTTCCGGGGAGGTGGAGGTCACATCGAAGAAGGGGAGGCAGCCGGAGACGAAGGGAAATAGCCATAAAGGCGAGAAAGGTAAGAGCAACTCCAAAAGCTTCTCTAAAAACAACTAGCTAAAACCATGATTTGGCTAGTATGTAAAATGAAATAGCTAGCAAAAAAGTTGATGAAATCCAACAGACTAGCTAAAATCAACTCTCCATATACTCCACCGCTACTTGGTCCCACCTGCCATATTCATGTACGAGGGGATAGCTAGCGGGATTGGCTAGCCAAAGATGGCTAGTGAAGCCCCCAGTTTAGCTAGCGGAGGATAGCGAGGACAAGTTTAGCTAGTCTGTTGGATTGAGTTTTTAGACAAATTTTCCATTTTTACCAAGTTAAGCCAAGATAGCTAGTCTCTTGGAGTTGCTCTAAAAGCTACTGTACTGCAGGGCCAACCTCTGGTTTTGTATCGGCCCGTTGGGAGCGGAGAACTTGGGCCGAGCATTGCATATGGCCTGCGCATACCACCTGACTACGAGACCTGCGGCCCATTCCCTCTCAGATTCTTTTTGCGGCCCTTTATCTACCTCCGGCCCACGACCCGCACGCCCACAACGCTCGCCGCACGCCGGCGCCGCCACCGAAGTTGAGGCCACTTCGCCGCCTACCGCCGCAGGCGCTGCCCTTCTCGACTCCGGCGGCAATGAGCGGACGACCAAAATCACTCAACTCGGGCGGCGCGGCGACAGACAGGTAACAACCACACTTAGGTCTGCTCGCGTATTCTTCTCCTAGCTAGCACGCTGCAGATATCCTTTTTTTTAGAGAGAGAATCACTGCATATGCTGAAATACATACATATGCATGAGTACCCCTATCCTCGATAGAAATCACTGCCCGTGATCTGTAATCGATCTTTAGTAAAAATAGCATGAAGTAGTAAGGTTAAATTTCTGAATTTCGGTTATAAAAAGGGTTAAATTTCTGAAATAACCTCATCCGGATGCAAATTTCTGAAATGCATACAGATGTTGGATCTCCTGACCCTCTACAACGTCATGGACCACCTACCTATGTGAACTGTGTGTGTTGCTCGATCAGTGACCAAGAAGCAAATTAAGAAAACTGAACCCATCCCCTGTTCTGCTGGCTGTTCCGTTTTCTTCTGTACTGCACACGTGCTGTAGATCAGCTGTAGCAAAATTTTCTTTTTGAAAGAATGATCAGCTAGCTGTGGTAACTAGTTCTCAATTTCTTTCTTCGTTTTCATTGCATGCTACTCGATCTGTTATAAACTTGATGCTCACTAAATATGTTATAACACTGTGTGTGTATCAGATTAACAGAAAAGTAATTAAAAGAAGCAGAATAAGTGGGCACAACTTATTGTATTATACAACACATACAGATTATATCAAAGCGTTTGATACACAATATGCAGTATATATATGTTTAGATACACGACAGTTTGATTAATTAACACGAATTCATGCATAACTGCTGGTAGGAGGTCTCTCGGGCGTTCCATCGGCGAGTAGGGACACAAGCCACAAATTATCAACGTACTTTTACTACTTGCGATTATTAGTTCCCCAAACGTAAAGTTTACTTTGATCTCGGTTGAACACATGAGAACAGCAGCGCACGCGCGTCAACACCGGCGCCTTCGGGTAATTAATTTCATCTGCAACACATAATGTATTTACCGAATTAATAAGATACCCTCATGGATATATATATATATATATATATATATATATATATATATATATATATATATATATATATATATATATATATATATATATATATATATATATATAGACGCACACACACACAAGAAAATATGTGGTTACTAGTGTAAAAACTTTGATATTCTGTTGCTAATATAATTATAAATGGGTGGGAACATATTGGGTGCTTTGACCTAATGCGTACACTGTTCAGACAGTGTTAACTGAATTAAAAGCTGTCTGCACAGAAATGTTACAGACAAAAGAGAATGGGCAGCAAGACTACAACACAATGTATTGATGGCTCCGCTTAATTCAGAAACACCGTATAGCGATATAGGATCAAATGTTCATCAAAAGCACTCTTCTATATGATCTCCTATTAATATAACTGCATGATTAAGCATGCATGTTCCACTAGTATTCTGGAAAGCAGGTATGAACATACAGTAGTATACATTGTGAGAAATAAAAATGAGAGCTGTGTGTAGCTAGTATATATATACCCGAGCTGAAGGGTTGTTGGTTGCAGCTGGTGGGAGTAATGCTGAGGCTGCTGCATAATGTTCACTTGAAGAAAGTTTCTAGAGTCATAAGGAGCCATGTGATCATATTCGCTTGTCGATGGCGCTCCCATCATGCTCATTGGCGGCGCCTGTCCCCTTTCGTTATTCTCAGCGACCTGCATGCCATGTGGCAGAGATCGCTTAATGTCAGTGATTAGTTAGCTTAAAAGATCAGGACCTTACAATTTTTGATCCGATGAACAAGTGCTAATATACTGTATCTAATTACCTTGCTCCTTAAGTACATGTTGTCACTCTGTAGATCCATCTCCTGAAACAAAACAAGAGCCACATATGTAACTTGGAGCTAGCAGAAAAGGTACTATTGCCAGCATGGAATGCTGTGAATTTAACTAACCGTACCCTTTTCTGCATGTAGTCAACTTCAGCGTATAGCAGCTCATTCTGCAAGAAAAGCATTGCTCACTACTATTAAATCAGCTGAAATTTAAACTAATTACAGAAATCTATGTTCCCCATATGCATTGGACAACCAGATCGGAGGCATTTATATGTCTGTTTTTTTCTAAAATTTCATTGACCTGTTTTCAGTAGGCGAGACTGCCCTTCATTCAAAGTTTCAAACACAGGGACGTTTATGTATCTACTATAGCACAGATGCTGCATGTACATACCTTTCTAGCTCTAATCTTGCTTATCCCTTTCTCCAGCCTGCCCTCCATCTGCTTAAGATCCCTTAGGCTCATGGTGTGAATGGCATCGCCCATTTGGGTCCTATTAGATAATTAAATGAGTTAGACAATATATAATTTATTAATTATGCTAAAAAGTAAATGCATGCTGCATTTACAGATTGTTTTCAACAAATCATTTGTTTTCATTGCATACTACTCGATCTATTTCATTTGCAGACTATGGTCTAATGTGAAGTACCTGTTTGCGTTTTGCAAGCTACTGATAGTCTGGCGCAGCTTGGCGGACTCCTGCTGGTAATGCTGCAAGTTCATTAATTGTATGAGTGCACTGAGTAAACAAAGCTTATGATAATTGCCATAGATCACTGAACTTACAAAGAAGACAGTAGTGTAAAAATAGCAGTCACCACGGAAAATTCAGGTCTATTTTGAAATGGCATGAATTATTCATGATGTATACTACAAGCTGATAGAAGTGAAATTACTGAAACATCTTGGCTCCACATATAAGGTCCTAATTGTTTCTGAATGTTATTTTACAATTAAATTGTGCGTATATATCTGAACTGAGTATCTTTGTACTTTGTACAAAAGCAGTATACTCTCATTTCTTTGGATTTCCTCATATTACTCCCGACATCTAAATATGTCACTGCAATTAGCAAGTAATAAAGAGGGAGCACCACACGCAGTCCTGACCGCTCTGAGCTCCATATACGGGTAAAGAAATCTTCCAGTAACCATATGATCGTATGAGATCTTACTACGTGCTTACCCCCCACGTCCATAAATTCAGATATTACCACTATTATCAGATGGCCATGGATCAGTCTCATTTTTCTTTTACTAAGGAGTTTAAATAGCACATTAGCATTTCATGTGGACTTAACGAGTCAGCAAAAGTAATTCATATATACTGCTAGAGTTGGAAACAGGTGAAACTGATGATGGTATTGTATCTAATTAATACCAGCACAAGTCAATTTCAGTGTGTTGACCTTGCATATATAATAATCAATCGGCGGCACATAGTGTATTTTTTTACTGAAAGTGGTGTGCTTAAATCAGTGTGTACGAGTGCTTAGAGAAACTGACACTGCTGACTATCCTCTGCTAATGTGCAAACATTTTGTTGGCCTTGGGCTTCGCTAAGATTTCTAGCTCCATCCCATGGGTTCTTCCTAGCATAAAATTTTGGGGCATCGATCCAAAAGACAATCCTAGTAACGATCCACTGGACTACTGAACAGAGGATGCTGATGAGAGTGGATAGTACACTGCTTCAGTGTAATACCCATTGTGTGATACGATGTCTCTGCATGCTCCGACTTTCTCTGCTCCGAATGTTGACCATGCTCGCATTCAGAATTTCTCTCCTAGCTCGAATATTCTGAATTGACTACTCAAATTGATTGAAAAGATCGACACGATTTTACCTGGGCATTGACTTCTGCAACCGTGCCAGAGTTGGAGGTGTCGCTGTTAGCCTTCTTGTACCTCTCAATGGTGGCCTTGACACTGCAAAGTTATCAACTGTTGGAGTTAGTACTCTCACTGATCTCTTTTTGAAGAAAATGTTAAGTTACTAGGTATTATAATCACATGTACACAGGCAATTAACTGATTAAACTCATACAGTTACTCAAAATCGTTTTTTTACACATGTCCGATCAAAGGGCCGGGTTCACTATCTTCGCACTGGCTAGCTGTGTGACTGAAAGGGCAAGAAGAACAGTAGCCAGGATGCTGCTGGTTCTTTATAAATTCTCAGAGAGTAAGAGACCAATACAATGCAATGCAAGGTAGAGACCGAACAGTAGAATACAGCATGGAAGAACACATTGGTCCGAAGACTGTGCTTGCAAGCCTGTTTGCAACAGTGGTTTTCTCTTTACCGAGAATCTTTTGCCTCAGGACTCAGAGCTTCTTTATTACGGTACAGTGCCACACTACAGAGGCTACAGTATTCAGGCCACTCAAAAATCAAAATATATGATGTCCAGAGATATACTCCACCAAACCAGAGTTTAATTTATACACATTGACACCAGTGGCTAGAGTGGTAAATATATTCTATTTTTCATCATCTTCTGAAGTATAGAAAAGAAAGGCAGATATAAACAACAATATTTCTGTGAAATTCCACCCCAACCACACAGCCCAAGATCCTGCTAATGGCAAAACGACAACAGGAAGGAGAGAATAACATGCATTTCCATCTTTCTGCTAATGGGAAAACGACAACACTTTTTTTATACATTTATACAGAGAATACAATTTAAATAATCGAAACATATTGGAGAAAACGGAATTTCTCTCTTCTTAACTGAAGAAGAATAATGCCACCAAATTCACATTTGTGTAGTTGTTGTGTACTGATTCAAAGCCTTTTTATCTACACAAAATGATATATGCACAATGCCACATAAAATAAACAACAAATAATTAAGCGATGAAACAAAAAGTGCTATATATGGATCAAGACAAATCAAGATTTGAGCAGCATGTCACATCGCAAGGAGGCCCTGCCTGCTAGCTCCAATGCAAAAGGACCATGCATCAGCATCTACAGGCAGCAATGCAAACGCTCAAATCCCTCTCATTCTCAGCATGCATGCAGATGCAGGCTCCTCGATCGACAAATGACCAAGGAAATGAAACCTTAGCATCATCGAGTACCCTGTCCCGGCGGCCCTTGTGGGTGGCCAGTGTTGTTCAAGCGGCTGGCACAGGATTTCACATGATTGTGTGGGAACAGTGAGCATGTTTTACCCGATGGGTAAAGGAGTGCAGCAAGCCAGCAGCACGCAACTCAACACAAGAGATCAGATCACTCCTGGGCCCTTGGCTTTTACCCAGGCCTTAACCACTCTGACCGGCTTTCTTTACTCCCCGTGCAGTCTCCCGATGCAAGACGACGATGCAGGCCCCAGTGGCATGCAGGCTGGCCAGTGCTCCGCCTGCTGCCCATGCCCCATGCCATTGGCTTCAGACCTTCAGACCTTCAGTACAGCAGCCTGTACGCACAGCACAGGCAGCAGTCGCAATGGGTTTTGCTTGCATGCTCCTGCAGTCCTGCTTCATCTTTCAGAGTTGCTACAGTGACTGCATGGCCACGTGTCGCTCAACAGTGATTAGTGATCTCCTACTCCTAGCATGCTGTGTCAAAACATTTTCTTGTTTTGCTTTGGGAAGCAAATACTGGGAGACACTGATCGCCAAAAGAATATGGGATGGAAACTAGTACACTGGTGGTGGTGGTGGTGGTGGTCAACTATATATATTTTCTATTAATCAAGCTTAATTAGAGTAAAGCTCCTTTTTTTGGGATTTTTAGAGAAGAATAGGCAAATTGACTTTCATTCTCATTTATACTTTCTACATGCATATCATGGTTACCCCCACCGGTTACATGAAGTAACCCCATTGTTTTATCAAAAATACATCTGCTTAATATCACTTGATTTTTCTGTGCAATGCAAATTAACAAAGACTACTGAAGTCATAAGACTCAATTATATGTTCAGATGCCACTGTTCATATGCCATGTTGTGTTCTTGTTTATTTAAAGAAGGCATGATATGCATGATTTATTTAAAGAAAGCTTTGCTTATTTCCTATAACACAGAGTTATTCAGAATACACATGTAGGAAAATTGACTTCAAAACTCACTCTCAATTTATTTAAAGAAAGCGTTACTTGATTTCCTATAACATAGAGTTATTCAAAATGCGCATGTAGGCAAATTGACTTCAAAACATAATTCCTCACTCTCAATTTATTTAAAGAAAGCATTACTTGATTTCCTATAACATACAATTATGGGGAAAGTTTCAGTAAACATTCAGCTAGCTGGTTTATGTATTTAACCATTATCATACTAATTGCGTGTGTTTGCTGAAAAGACAACGGCTAATTGTGGTGATCTTTACTTCTTATTTTTTCGATAAGGGAAATTTCATTAATCATAGACGATTACATCAAGGCTAACATTGTGTGTTAAGACTGGCATGCGTGCATATATAGTTGCACACACATAGAAAAGGCTAAAATACTCTTATGTAGACCAAATTAAATGTCAAAATCTTCACACATGCCCAACCACTTTACCACAAAACGCTTGTGTTTGTCTCCTCTTGAAAAGTACAGTCTTGGTGTCAGGTGCGTGAACAACTCCCGTGAGGAAGGTGCCGGCCGGGGGCAATTTTTGCACCACACACACAGTCACACACATGGTGAATTGGTGACGTGATATGTGATGAGAGAGAGCTACGGAGAGTGGGCACATGGGATGAAGCCCCTTGGCTGGCTGAGACAGAAGGAGATGATGCAAGAGAAACTGAAGATACTAGCTAGTAGCCAGTTCCTTTATCTCTCTTCCTTGTTACCTCACACACTACATAGACTTTCATGGACACATCTTGTAACAACTGGTACAACAAGAAGGAGCAACCCCAAAGACCATCACCACGCCTTGCAGCAGCTAGATCTGCTTCGATCTACACAAGCAAAAACATATATAGATAGAAAGGGAAAGAGGGAGAAAAGGGAACCCACCAAGGGTAGAGAGACATAGATGCCTTATATTTTGTGTGCAAATATGTTTATATCTCACACCATGAGGTGTGTGTGAGATCTAAAGCTCTTGCATGCACCTCCCTTCTCTCTCTCTCTCTCTACAGCTCTGTCACACACATGAGGATGAAGAGCCTGCTGGGAGCTAGAAGAGTGAGAAAGGAAAGGGCATAACTGGAGCAAGAAAAAAGAGCAGGACCACCATGGCCAAAGAGGCTCAGCTCCCTCTCCCCCCTAGCTCTCACAAGGTGGAAAAGCTGAGGACATGCTACACATACAGCAAGCTCTGTACTAGATCTATCTAAACATCTAGCTCACCTCACCTCGCCTCACAGGAGCAGAGGGGAATGAAAAATACAGAGAAAGAAGCTGTTGCAATTTCCTTTCCCCTTTGTTGCTCTTCTCAGGAATACCAAAATAAACAAGACAGCAGCTGATAACAGAATGAAGTAACAACAAAAGATGCAGCTCCCATTTGACCCTCCCCACACTTTTGCCGAGAGAAAGCTAGGAGCAAACTTGCTCCAATTCGGACAGTCGTCGTAGCGCAAGAAACTGAAAACAGAAAAGAAGCAGCATGCGTGGTGTGTAGGGGGATCTAAGATTTACATATATGTATATATGCATACGCGCCGCGTAGCCTTTTGTTTACTGTTCTAAATATGCATATGTATATATATGTGTGTGTGCGCTGAGTTGAGATCGGTGTCATTTGCATAACCTGTTGTTGGCGTACTCGTAGAGGCGGCCGCGGCTGGAGAAGACGATGAGCGCGACCTCGGCGTCGCAGAGCACGGAGAGCTCGTACGCCTTCTTGAGGAGGCCGTTGCGGCGCTTGCAGAAGGTGACCTGCCGGTTGGTCGTGTTCTCGATGCGCTTGATCTCGATCTTGCCCCTCCCCGGCTTGTCGCCGGAGCCGGTCGGCTCCGGCGGCTGCTCAGTCACCGTGGACGGCCCGCAGCTCAGATCAGCCTGAACAGGAACCGGATCGGATCAACAAGCGGTGCAAGAAATAATATACACAGGAAACTAATGACATGCTCTGATAAGAAGAAATCAAATTAAAGAAATTCCTAAGAGAGAGCAGGCATGCATATGCAGGTAGCTTTGATCTGTCTCTCTATATATCAAATTCAGAAGGAAGTAGTTGCAGACAAGCATGATCCATTTCCTATCTTGCACTTTGCCTTTTGTGGTGTGCCTTTTTTATCCCAAAAAAAATTAGAGACCATAGGCAGCAACAGCAGCAGCAGCAGCCATGTATGTACGTTCCTCTTGTTGCCTCTCTAGCTAGATCCTTACAACATAGCAACCAAGATTCTACTACACCTATACTGCTATGCAGATGATGCAAAGAGAGAAAGGAAGCTGCTAGTAGCTGATGAGTTATTAACTTCCAGGAGCAAGACAGAAGGCAATTACCATCATGTTGAGCATGGATGGTGTGGCAGTGCCTCTTTGGGCTCTATCTCTGGAGGGAAGAGATCCAGAGAGGGAAACAAGAGGATGTGAGAGGAGGAGGAGCAGGGAGAGGAGGAGGAGGGATGGGGTATTAAAGGGAGAGAGGTGATGGGAGAAGAAGAAGGGGAAGGTATGGGAGGTGATGCAGTTAGCAGCAGCTGTATGTAGTGGCCAATTGCTACGGCCTTTGCTGCATTGTTCCCCCCTTCTGTCTTGCGGCAGAGATCTACCCCTTTTTTTTTTGATTTGCCGATTCTTTTGATCTCTCTCGTTGCTGCTGTCAGGTCTCCACATATATCCATCCATCTACCTGTAACTGGATCCGTGTAACTTGAGACAATTGCTTTGTTTGTATTGGTACACAGTTACCACAAAAAACCGTTATGGCGCAGCAAGGATATAATATGGCGCTAAAGAGCACGCTAGTACCACTTATATAGGCAGGCTCTACTACTTGCGACGACAATGCTAGTTCATGTTAAGCTAATGACCTTGTATTACATACAGCTCATTGTGTCTTGGTAGAATTAGTTTGCAATTATTTCTGTTTTTTTTTCAGAATACATTACTGCTATCTGTTCAATTTCTTTTGCTGGCTAATTGATTAATTAGCATGACAGTGATGAATTTTATCGTCTAGCAAAAAGTTGCAGTTTTTACAAGGAATTAATGAATTTGAGCCTCTAATCCAAATTAAACGTATAAATGTTTCCTTTTGTGCGAGTGATTTACAGGTTAATTTGTGTACTAATTATTGTTACCCCTTAATCCACTTTTTTTACCATCAGTTTTTTTTTTGCACAGTCAACAGTGTAATCATATATCAGAGCTGAGGTGCAACAAGGCATATATACATGATCAACTGTTCCCATGTGACATCTCACACAAACACTGTCCCATGCATTTCTGTTTGGAACATATGTGTGTGTAGTGTATGTACTTGCTCCGTACCAAATTACTTATCATTTTAGCTTTTCTACATAAGTGTATCTACACGTACATATATAAGTATATATATAGGTGCATATATAGCAAAAGGAGATTATACAAAAAAGCCAGGGAGTATGATGCAGGGATAATATTGGTCAAGTACTCTCCAGCGCGCGGCGACATCCTATTAATTTCAGCTCTCATTTCTGTTGCTCTCTCATGGCCCTCATGGGATGGGACCCTTGCTGTTAGCCCAACCCCTGGTCCTCCTCACATATAATGTGGTGGACGCATCGCCCTCTCTTGGCTTCTTCCACTCACCCGGAGGCTATCCCCATCAGATCGATCATCAACCTTGCTACCTGTCGAAATTCCAGTGCAATTTGCGCATACGTTGCGCCACTCTCGGTCTGGTGTGGAAGACTGGAAGCACTTCCTAGCTTGACATGTCATTGTGAAGTTACCACTCAATGGTCTGCTCCTAATCCATGTAACAAACACTCAAAGTCAGTCTGAAGATAGGTTGGTGGCATGGATACATCAGAGTTGGGATCATGATCCCACTTTGATGATATTTACTACTGCCACTAGCACATACTTGCAAACTAGCTAGCTAGCTTGTAGCCTGGGTTGGGGCAGTTTGGTGCAAAAGTTTAACTGCTAAGGCACTTCCAGAACCTTTTCCTGATCAGAATAGAGCTAGACAGTTCGAAATTTGTTGGAAAGATCTGTTCTCTTTCGGGTTTTTAAAAAACCAGCCTCCTTTTAACACATTACTATCTGCCTGACTTTTATGGGCTTGCATTGCCTTTCCTGTGTATGCAGGAGGAGAAAAGACATGAGGAGTTTCAGAAGTGGCCATAGTTATTCAACAAGATGCATGCAGGCGGTTGCTTTGTTTCTGCAAGAATTGTTGCCACGGTCTCAAGCCACTGGATCCTTGTTGCTGTGTATTGGAACTGCGTGCCAACTAGCAGAATTCTGTACCTGAAAAGAAGAAGAAACAAGCAAACTGTACACCGTGTCAAAGAGATGGGCATTAGCATATATATATATTGGTGCCAAGCAGTATATTTGAAAACCACTTGGAATTTGCTGGAATCGCAAAAATGAAATAAAGGTCCTCGGATTAGGACAGAGAGGAGAACCAGAAAACGAGAAGAGAAATAAATACATTTATGTGGCATCAAATCGACAAGCTTGCAAGCTGTGATCAAATCTGAAAAGTTTGTCGTTCCATATTGGGTAATTGCCAGAAGGACTGAAAAGTACAGCTGATTGAACCTTGGTGATGTGAAACCAAAACGTCCAATCAAATACTGGGAAAACCGAGGGTGTGGTTGACCTTTGCACACACTACATGCTATTAATTAGTAATAGCCTGACAGGTGCATACCTTGACACAACGATTTTTTTGGTGCCATCCTTGTATTCCGCGCCAACCGATGTTTGGTTCTTGGATTGTTGTGTTTCTAATTCGACTTAATTTTACACTAGTGAACATTTTAACTTGACTTAAGACTGAACAAATAACCGTGTAGATGATGCTGTTTGCACCCAAAATGGCGGCTTATTATTCGATAATCTCAGATTTAATTAGGTGGCAAACCGCGCTAGAAGCAGCATGATCAGGAGCCTATTTCAGTATCAACAATGGATGGATGTTTGCATTGTGGACTTGTAGCTAGCTAGATACGTATTCATGGACGTCGTTGCAGCTAGCGTATACGTGTACTGTGATACGTATTCATGGACGACGATGTACTACTCGTGTACTCGTGTGCGATGCATCATCATTCAAGTCTGTGAAAAGCCAACAGGTGCAGGTTTTTTGATCGAGTCCCACTGCACCAGCAGCTAGCAGGACTTGCTATGGGGGCTCACACCACTGCGCGCAGCTGCTTGCTTTCGGCCAATTATTAGAGCACTGTGGCAGCCTCCAGTGATCCAGGCACATTCTAGTGTTGTTTGGATGGGAATGCAGGAGCAGTTCCCATCCGGAAAGGCATGGGGTTTACTGCAAGCATCAGAAATCATTGCTGTTGGTAGTCATGCCTGACTGCAGGCACCGAGCCTTGTTTTTTGATGGTGAAGCACACTAATAATCACCAGATTCAATTTCACACAGTTTTATATACATGCATGCGTGGTAATTATTGTAAAGCAAACCAGATATATGTTGGATTGGCATTAGCTTCAAATTCACAATTTGTCAGTTTTGCAAAAATATATATTTGCAGCAGGTGCTTAATTAAGCATCAGTTTAATTTGTTTCTGAAGTGAAAGCATACTCGGTGTCTCCTATATATATAGTAGGATATATACAGTACAATATCATGTGCATTCACATGAATGTTCCTGATGAATTGAAGGAGCCAGAGATGGACAGAGCACATATCTACTGATATATAGGAACATACAGATCGAGTGCAGTTGCCGCGTGCTCAGGAACTCAAAGTTAGGTTCAGAGAACTTATTAACCATCAGACTTCATCTTCTGAGCAGCAGGCACTGCACCCTCACCCACATAACCAAAGCTTAGCTTTAGTACTGGTTGGAAAAGGAGAGGTGAGTAACTGAGTACACACATGCAACGCATCGACCACAGGCACATGTACAGCAAATGAAGAGGGAGGTTAATTTACAACAACCTTGGCTCAAATGGGCAGGCTATGGAGGAGATGCCATGGCAGCCACACTGATTGTTTCCCGCAAACGAGCATGCTCCCACATGAAGCAAAAGATCTCTACCCTGATCTGCGTGCCGGCCGGGAGAGGCCTCATCCCTCAAGCAACACAGGGATTTATGCATGCTGGTGGAAAGGGACTAGCGCCATCATGCCGTAGTGCTAACTGACATGTGACACTTTCCTAAACGCACAACTGCCCCTCACATGTTATTAGTTTTTGTGTTGTGTAGAAGCCGTGCTGCAGCCTTCCAGGGATCGTCACTACGTACTGGATTCACCTCCTGAATAAATGTCTGACGATTTTCATATCGAAATATATATGTAGATACCGACTATATGGTTTGACAGTATAGCCAGTTTCAAGTTTGAACATGCAAGTCTTCAAGTCCTTGGTATTTGGGGCAAAATTTGTGCCCCCCTGAACCCTATGCTAGCTAGGAAATATGCTGCTCACTACTCCTAGGTTGTTGGCAGTGCTACCTGCCGATGAAAGGCACGGCACGCAAAGAGGCCCTGCAGCTTCTTCGTCCAGAAATTAAGCTCTGGATGATTCCAGTTAAGAAAAAAAACTGGATAAACATAAGCTGATGTGTCCCCGTTACTTACATCGAATTAACAATGACGTCGTACGCGTCCAAAAGAACCCAAACTGAAGGCTGGAATATTATAATCTTTGCTGCGATTCTTCAGAGGCCAATGCTAGCTTGTCCTCGACACAGGAACCAATGACGAGAGCATCAGCCTAATTGAATTTCTCGAGTTCAGCAAATAAATTAAGCAGCTCGATTGTTAAAAAAAACCGGGGGATAGAATATTTGTTCATTCAGAGTTTCAGACTCTGAAGGAAGGAAGAAAGGTCCAAGAAAGCAAGCACACAGTGCAGAAACAGACAGCTCTGAAAAAGTTTCAGAAAAAGGCCCTGCCCGATTAGCTTAATCCAATCCAACACAGTTAGGCGCGCGGCGCGCGGCCTCGTCTGCAACGCAAAGACGGATATATGGACGGACGGCGGCGAACCACGCCGCGCGCCGCCCTTTCGGTTGCGGTCGCACCACCGCGCCCGCCCGGCCGGCCGGTGGTCGACGGATCTCGGATCGGAGGAGGCGGACACGCCGATCGAGATGGGCGCCCGCGCGCGAATGGCCACGGGGACCGACGCGCGGCGCTGGTGCGTGATCTTGATAGGGACCCCCCCGGCCCGGCCCCGGAGTCGAGCGAGACCCTCGTGTGGTCCATGGCCATGTCCGTTTCCTTTCCCTTTCACCCTCAGCTAGCCCCCCCAGGCCGGAGGATGGAGATAGATGAGGCGCATGGTGGATGGATGCTGCCCCGGCCGGCTGGCCGGCCGGCCAGGGTGCTCCAAAAGCCTGCAGGCACGGCATGGCCCCTCCACTTGCAACAAAAGCGCCAAAGCGCAGGCCCAGCCGATCGAGAATATGTTTCTTTCTCCTTTATTGGCAATCATATACTCACTCCATCGATCGATCGATCGATCGGATCCCAATAATCCCGGCCCATGGCAGGCAGTTTAACTAACAGACTTGCAGCATCTCTTGCACTAGTTCAGGTGCCTTCTCGATCAGTTTTTTGCTGTGTTGTGTTGATCACCTTTAATTTGCTCTCCCTGCAGCAAGATATGAATGAGTATCCTGTGTGAATCGATGATATCACCAGTTGACTGTAATAAAATGTACTGTGTTGTCAGAGGTGTGTGAAGCTAGCCCTCGCTCCTCCATCAGCAGGGAATCCTGGATGGCGATTGGAGCCTGTTCGTTTGGCTGATGGCGGATGGTGGGCTTGATTTGTTTCAACAGAGAAAAATCTTCTTGCCATTGATTCTTTGGTGCATTGGTTTGTTTCGGCAGAAAAGATCGGGCTTACGCGACTGATAAGCCGAACGAACAGGCTGCTTGTTGCCGGCCGGGGACCGGCGGTCGGGGAAGGAAATCTGGGCGGATCCGGCGGTGACATGGGCGCGTACCGGAAGGAGAGAGCGGGGAGCAGGGAAACGGCCACGGCCGCGGCGTGAGGCTGGCGGGTGCCCGCTCCATCTGTGAGAGGTGCATGCATGCCCGTGCCCACGCCCTGTCGCCTAAGCTCGTGCCCATCCATTGGAATTAATATATATTCATGCTGACAATCAGATGGGGGTTTGCTGCTGTAAAATCAGAGCTGCATGCGGCTGTGTACCAAATCTCCAACCGTCCTCTACGTTGATGAATTCCAATGAAGTCTTGTCCTTTTCGAAGGTTATCGAAACAAATTAAACATCTTTAAATCCGGGAAAAAACAACTTTAAACACTCATGTCTGAGGCCGGTAAACTGAAATTAGAGTGAGTTCGAGTTGAGCTTTCTGATCTGAATTCTGACACGGAAAACAAGCCCCGAACATATGTATCTTTTCTTTTTCAAAAGAAATATGCATTCCATTAACCTAACGACATAGTGACATCACTAACCACTAGGTCAACGCGCGGAGGCATGCCATCTCATTGAAGAACAATGTGAGGAGGACACTTACAAGTTACAACCTTGAGCCGTCACAGCGTGCGCCACTCTATTACATTCTCTATGGAAGAATTGAATTGATCACGCAGTGAAAAACGTACTCGTTGGACTTTTGATTTCAAACACGATGCCCCTTAGGTGCTAGGGAAAACGTGCTTGATTCTAGTCCCTCCTTCCACTTGTACAAGTTGTGCATTCATATCAAGATTCAAACTTTGTAATATTTGACTACTAATTTGATTATTAGTTTTTTATGTAAACTTTATATGTTTGAATTTGTCATCAAATATATTTTACCATGACTATAAATTTATAACCACAACAGATATAATATATGGTTAATAAATGGTCAAAGTGTTCTACGGAAGACCATGTCATATTCTACTATGTCTTTTTTAAGGAATACACAGGAGAGCTGTGTATCTTTGTATTAAGAAGATAAATCAGAGTTTACAACGCGGGCCTACCGAGCACACACACAGGTTCAAGTTAACTTCATACTTATATAAGTAACTAAAACAACCAAAGAAAGTGAAACTTAGAAGAACTCACTACTAGCCATCCTAAGGATCATCATGTGTTCCTCGTTGAGCAACTTGGATCGCTGCCAGCAAGTCTGCGTCGGTTAAGGCCTGAGCTGCTAGGAAGATGTCTCGAAGCAGCAAAGTAGTGAGCATAGAGTGACCCTGTTAACACAGGCGCGAGTTGAGAGCAAGGTTGTCCTGGTGCCAATGCCATTTTGTGCATGACGAGGACTTCACCCTTCTTGGAGGCACGCATAGTGGAGTTAAACGGCTTGTTGGCCAACCATCCACTTCGCCGGAGACCCACGCGTAGCGGGTCATGGGGATGGCGACCGCCGTGTTCCCAACTACCATGCTTAGCATAGAGGCTAGCGGCACTTGGAGCGCCTAGCGCACACTAGCCAAGAAGTTAGTTGTCACTGCCTTGGCCTCCTCCAAACTCTGGTTGGGCTGCGCCTTGGCGCGTATCCTACTCTTCAAGTCCTCGATGGTCCTCCTCGAAGACTTGGGGCTGGAAGAGACTGTGGGATGGGAGCATGCCCCAACGTCGAGTATGTCGGCTGGCCCACCCACGGAGAGAATCTGCTCCGGGTCAGGCAGAACACCTGGTTCACACGTGTGGCAAGGCACAGCCCCCACCGCCTGCTCGAAGTTAAGGATGGCTGACGTTGGTAGGGCGGCTTTGTCAGGTGCAGCCGCAACGCTGCGTGGACGGTGTCTGTAGGTCTTGCATGTGGCAGCGGGCACTGTTGAAGGTGGCGCTCCACAATCCAACGAATAGACAGGTGACCTGACCAAGTTCGGTGAAAAAGTCTCAAGCTCAAACAACATTGGATCAGTTTCGAAAGCCACATATTCACCGCTGACTGGCCACTAGCTCCAACAAAGGTGTAGGCAGTGACGAGTCATTGGCCGTGGGAGCGAAGATCACCAAGAAACTCCCTAGAGCAAATCGTTAGACCATGAAGTTGTTGTCTGAGGTCACAAGGGACTCTTGGACGGCATAATTGAATCAAGCACTCAGTCAAAAACGTATTCACGACTTTTGATTTGAAACACGAAGCCCCCCTCACTATTAGGGAATGGACCTTCAGTACCGGGTCCAAACCCCAATTGATATCGTGTGTTGAACCAATATTGTCACATGGGTAACATGGGTACTAATGTGGGGGAACCATTAGTATCCCATTAGTATCTTTTCTTTTTCTAAAAAATATGCATTCTATTAACTTAATGATGTAGTGATATCACTAACCACTAGGTCAACACGCGGAGGCATGCCATCTCATTGAAGAATAGTGTGAGGAGGACATTTACAACCTTGAGCCGTCACAGCGTGCGCCACTCTATTAAATTCTCTATGAATCGATCACACAATAAAAAACATACTCATGGCACTTTTGATTTCAAACATGGTGCCCCCTTAGGTGTTAGGGAAAACATGCTTTATTCTAGTCCCTCCTTCCACTTGGATAAGGCGCTCACGCATATTAAGATTCAAACTTTGTAATATTTGACCACTATTTTGATTATTAGTTTTTTGTTATTATGTAAACTTTATATGTTTGAATTCGTCATCAAATATATTTTACCGTGACTATAAATTTATAACTATAAGAGATATAATATATGGTAAATAAATGGTCAAAGTGTTCTATGGAAGACCGTGTCATATTCTACTATGTCTTTTTTCATGAATAATACACAAGAGAGCTGTGTATCTTTGTATTAAGAGGATAAAACAGAGTTTACAACGCGGGGCTATCGGGCACACACACACACACATGCTCGGAATCTCTCTTTGTTCATAACGAGGCATCGTTTTGCCAACGAGCGAGGCTTCGATGAAAAAAATCCAGCATCTATGAATCTACAACCCTCATGCTGTTGTTTGCCTGCTCATGTTACCCTAGGGGAAGAAAAGGAGTCGTTCTCTTTGTTATGTAAAAGGTTACTAGAGAGCGAAAGGGTACGTAGCTTAGTGGTTACAAGAGTCTCAATAGAACATCAGGTTCTAGATTCGAATTTCGATGGAAGCAAAACGAATTCCTCAGGGTTTAACAATGTTAAACAGTGAATGTGATTGATGATTGAGTGGGGGGTGGACCCCACTATTTATGTACAAGGAAGGGGCACATAGGCACCCTTTGGGTGGAAAAGGCACCTGTACGGGAGAGACACACCCGTACAGTGTGTAGGTGCCTTTTCCCTAATTACATACTAATGACTATGTTAATTACATAATTAGGCTAATGATCACCACTAATTATTTCTTAACACTCCCCCTTGATCAATAGCTTCATTAGATCTTGATGTAATTTGACTTCAATCTTCCTTGGATATTATCTTGTAAAACTCCTCCAAAAACCCTATGGGAAAATCTTGAGGAGAAACCAATCTGTGTGTATATGCCACTAAAACTCCTTTAAAACCCAGTGGGAAAATATTAGGAGAAAATGATATAGCATTATTGTCTTTGTTAGATATTTGTATGAGAAAAAAACCTTTGGTAAGGAAAACTCATATATTAGGATAATGATCTGAGGATCATGTATGAACATCCTTCTCCAAAACCTAATAGGAAAATATGAGAAAGGATTTATATCTTCTTAAAAACTCTTAGAGAAAACAGAAGATATGACATAGAATATATCTTGTATATCACCCTTAAAACCTTAATGGAAACATTATGTGATACAAGGTATGGTCTTGTATTGTTGTTGCCTCATTAAAACCTTTTATGAGAAACCTTGTGAGGAAAAACTCATACAGAAAAACGAGTACAATAATCAGATGATTATTTATATAGGTTATATCAAAGAGAGTCTCCCCTGAGTCTTGCAAATCTTTGAGTTGTCTCATACTAATCCCAAAAACATATTTCTGGAATAATGGTGTTGCTAATGATTTTGTGAATAAATCTGCAAGATTATCACAAGATTTAGTTTGCAAGATTTCTATCTCTCCTACCTTCGTAGTTGATGAGGAAAGAATAATTTAGGAGCCATATGTTTTGTAAGATTACTCTTTATATAACCTCGCTCTCATTTGTGCAATACAAGCAAGCATTATCTTCATACATTATGGTAGGGTTCATGATTGAACTTATACCACATGATCGTTGTATGTGCTTTATCATTCTGCGAAGCCACACACATTCACGTGATGCTTCAAATAATGCAATTATTTCAGAATGGTTTGTGGATGTGGCTATTAGAGTCTGTTTTGAAGACTTCCATGAAATAGCCGTTCCACCATGTAAGAACACAAAGCCTGTCTGAGATCTAGCTTCATGGGGATCAGATAAATAGCCAGCATCTGTGATCCAATTAATGATTTATCTTGGTTAATTTTGTAAAATAATCCAAGATCTATTGTGCCAATGAGATATCTGAAGATATTCTTAACTCCCGCCCAATGGCGTTGTGTTGGAGCAAACACGTATCTAGCTAGCAAGTTTACCGCAAATGCAATATCGAGCCCGGTACAATTTGCGATATACATCAACGCCCCAATGGCACCGAGATATGGAACCTCCGGTCCCAATACCTCTTCATTTTCACCTTTAGGTCCGAATTGATCTTTATCAATTTCAAGAGAGCGGACGACCATAGGTGTTTTAGATGGATATGATTTATCCATGTTGAATTTCGTAGAATCTTTTGGATATAAGCGGATCGGTGTACTAAAATCCCCGTTGGGAGATGCTCAAGTCGTAAACCTAAGCAAATTTTGGTTTTACCCAAATCTTTCATTTCAAATTCCGTCTTAAGATGGTTGCGTGTTTCATCTATATCTCGTTGAGTTCCAATGATATTAAGGTCATCAACATATACAGATATGATACAGAATCCAGTTGAGGATTTCTTGATGAATACACATGGGCAATCATCATTATTGGAAAAACCCTTCTGAAGAAGGAATTCCTTTAGTCGGTTGTACCACATTCTTCCCGACCGTTTTAAGCCGTATAATGACTTTTGAAGTTTTACACAATACATGTTGCGTGAATGATTCTTGTTCGGGATATCAATTCCTTCCGAACTTTCATGTATATATCCGAATCTAGTGACCCATATAGATATGATGTCACTACATCCATGAGATGCATGGATAGACCTTTTTGTGCCGCCAATGATATTAGATATCGGAATGTTATACCACTCATAACCGGAGAATATGTTTCATCGAAATCGATGCGGGTTTCGCGTGAACCCTTGTGCTACAAGCCTCGCTTTGTATCTCACCACCTCGTTGTTTTCATTCCTTTTACGGACGAAAATCCATTTTGATCCCACAGAAAAATATGACGAGGAGTAGGTATCACCGCGGAGAATACCTCTCGTTTCTTGAGCGAGTCTAATTTCGCCTTGATTGCTTCCTTCCATTTGACCCGGTCGGAGCGCTTGATGCACTCGCCATGGACTTAGGTTCGGATCAATGTGAAGTTCACTTGCAATCTTAGTGGCAAAGTAAATGTCGACATTTGTAGTCTTTTTATTGTATGATTCTCCGTAATCAATATAATTAATGGAAATTTCTTGTACCCCTTGTGACTCATCATGATTTCCCACAACGATAGAGTCCGGGTCTTCCGATGCCCTAGCATTTATATTATTTTGTGCACTTGTGCTAGGCATGTGATGTATCTCGTTGAACATCCATATCATTTGGATTTATAATATCCAATTGGTGTCGGTCAACTTGATGTTGATCCGCATTTACCGTTGTGGAAGTGACCTTCCTAGTTTTCCGCGTGAGGCTTTTGTATAGCCTTATCCTTCGTTGCGTACCTCTCCCCCTCTTATTTTGATTTGGGAGTTCTTGAGTAGGAATCTCTACTCTTTTCGGTACATTTGCAAAGCAGGATTATGTGATTTTGTGACACCCTTGTAATCGTAAATTCTTCGCGCATTATTCGCAATGTTTTGCAAATTGATAATTTTCTAAACTTCACGTTCGGATTCTATAGTACGTGGATCATAGGACCGGATACCCGTGGTATTCCAATTTATTTCCCGGCATTCCGTTTGGTACTTGTCTCCCCCTAATGCCGGGAAATTGTCCTCATCGAAGATGCAATCAACATACCGGCAAGAAATAAATCCCCCGTAAGGGGTTCGAGGTACTTAATGATTGACGGCGATTTGTACCCTACATATATTCCCAATTTTCGATGGGGGCCCATTGATGTACGCCGCGGTGGTGATATCGGTATGTATACGGCGCAACCGAATTTTCGCATGGGAAATACTTGGTTGATTTCCACGTACTAACCGCAACGGGGAAACCGTGTTGTATGCGTAGGTCTAATTTGAATCAAATCGGCGGCGTGTAATACCGCATGACCCCAACATGATGTTGGTAGTTTGCAATTATGTAGTAATAGTCTAGCAATTAACTTTATTCTCTTGATAAGAGATTCAGACTAATCCATTTTGTGTATGTACATATGGAACGGAGTGTTCCACATTTATGCCTAGAGCCATACAATAGTCATTGAAGGCATGCGAAGTAAATTCAGCGGCATTGTCCATCCCGATGGTTTTGATAGCATATTCGGGATGATGTGTTCTTAACTTGATAATTTGAGCAATAAACCTTGCAAAAGCATGGTTTCTTGTAGATAATAAACATACATGGGACCATCTAGTAGATGCATCAATAAGTACCATGAAGTACCTAAATGGTCCCGTTGATGGATGTATAGGACCACAAATATCTCCTTGAATACGTTCAAGAAATTGTAGTGGTTCAAGGCCTTTATTTTAAGATAAGAGGGTCTTAATATTAATTTTCCCGTGGCACATGCGGTGCACACAAAGTCCGATGGCTTGGGAAATTTTGAAGTGTTTAATTTGTGACCAATTGAATTGCCGATAATTTTTCTCATCATCTCTATGCCGGGATGACCAAGGCGATCATGCCAAATCTTGAAGACATCAATATTTTGAAAAATTACCTTGTATGCAACATGTTGTACGGGTTTGATGTATGTGTAATACAATCCCGATGATAGAGAAGGAATTTTCTCAAGCGGTCGCTTGTTATATCCGTCATGTTTAGTGATTAATAGATATTCATCTTTGTTGTCACTATTTGTTTCTACATGGAAACCATTGCAACGGATGTCTTTGTAACTCAATAAGGTACGAGTTGAATCAGGATAAAGGAGTGCATCCTCAATTACTATTTGAGTACCCATAGGGAGAACTATTGTGGCTCGCCCTGAACCAACAATTATAGTATCGCGTCCTGCGATAGTTGTGACATTTCCTTTACTCTTTTTGAGAGTTTGGAAATATTTAAGTTCTCTGAGTATGGTGTTAGTTGTGCAACTATCCACCAAACAAAGTTCTTCCTCCATTTGGATTGTTCCCGTAGGATAATCTAGAATGAGTAAAATAAATTATAAGTTTTGAACTTATAGATTATACAATACATACTTTATTCAATAATATTATAAGTAGCATATGTCTTACAATATTATGTGACAATAATTATTACAACACAATTATTACATAAATATGGCTATAGAACGAAGTTCTTTGAAACTATAGAACGAAGTTCTCGTCGGGGAGCATAAAACTAAGACATGTCTCCGAACACGTCATTGGATGGTCCATCCACAAGCATGTTGTCGGTATCGTCGATGCTATCGATCATCATGTCGTCCGTGCCGAAGAATTCGTCCAACCGCATTGGATCTTTCTCCTTGTTGTGTTCTCGCGGGAACATCCTTGGAGCAACCGGCATCCGGAGTGTGAGTAGTGAAGTGTGCTTCAAACTTGTCCCCATGAACTTGCTTTCCAGCGTGCTTTTGGTAGAGATCAACCAAATGCTTAGCAGTGTGGCACTTTCTAGTTGTGTGATTGTGACAATCACACCTCTGACAAGCTTGAGAGTTGTCATGAGCATTGTTTTTCTTGAAAGTGTCTTTGTTGTTGCTAGAACCCTTGTCTTTCTTAAAATTCTGCTTCTTCCATTTTCCCTTGAAATTTCTTTTGAATTTCTTGCCATTGAACTTTTTATTATTATTATTCTGAGCATTGAAATGTACTTCCGGCAGAGGTGCTGCACCCACAAGGCGCATTTGATGATTCTTTGTTAAGAGCTCATCATGCTTTTCTGCTTGGAGTAAATCATATATTAAGTCGAATATTTAGTATACTTGTGGCGACGGTGTTGTCGTTGCAATATCCCGTTAGCAGGAAGAAATGTAGATAGAGTCTTTTCTATCATGTCCGTATCATCCAAAGGTTGATTGCAAAATCGAAGCTTGGTACAAATCTTGTGGGCGCAGAATTGTATTCGCAACCGATTTGAAATCCATGAGACGGAGTAGTGACCACTCACGTCTTGCTTCGGCGTAATTACGCATTGTTGTTGATTGTAGTGTTCTTTGAGAGAGTCCCAAAGTTTCTTAGGATCATCTTTCATCATGTATTCTCGCTTTGAGGTCATGGTGGAGATGGTGTCGTAGAAAATGCAAGGCCGCAAACTTTTTTGTCTCTCGGGATAGGATTTTGTGGATCGAGTTCATTAATTGTATTAATGCAATCTTTGGCTGTTAGCACAATCTTGACATCCATAGCCCAAGTTAGATAATTACTACCATCGGCAGCAAGTTCAGTGAAGTCTTTATTGATTAATTTAGCCATTTTCCTACATGAAAGAACCATGTATAGGATTAATTTACTGATGTAAATTTGTGTTGTAAATAGAAGCAATATATATATATGTAAGATGATTCTTACAAAATTAAGGTATATGAATTTTTTTTAATTCCTGTAGGAATAAATTTGACTTGATAGTCATTTATATGAAATTTTGGACATACACTTTGAAGGTAATCATCATAAAGATGTGGACCTCACAATGATGAGCAAAAGCTGCCTAAAAGCGCGGATCTCAGGGCAAATAAGCTCTTAGTAAGAACTTATCGCAGCCAACGCCTGGGTCACATCACCTTGTGTTATTCCAAATTATATGTATAAACCTTAATTTTAATTTTGCTTGATATTTACATGATGTAGAGAATTGAATTTTAAACCATGCAAAAAATAATTATTGCATAAGAATTGTTCTAATACTTAGAAATGATCTGTGGATCATAAACATGAATACTTACTGTGGTAATTATAACATTTAAATTACAAAGGTACATATACCGGATGGTACAAATAATATTGTTTGTCACAACATAAAATTACAGAACAATTCGAGGTCTAAAACATAAATATACAACACTAATTAAGTCTGAATATATAAAGGATAAAAAGCCTGAGGGCTAAATTTAAATTCAGGGGGGTTTTCTGAATTTTTGGAAAGTTGAGGGGGGTCCAACAGACTTTTGAAGACGGAGGTTGTGTGGCCTGTGGGCCGCTGCCCTCCGCTTGTGGGCCGGCGGCTCGCTAATGGCCCGCGTGGCTCGGATGGCCCGGCCCGCCTGTGCGGCGGCGGCGGATAAAAGGGGGGGGAGGAAGGGGGTGCGGTTAGGGTTACCCCTAACCCACGCCCGCCCCCATCCAAGCCCGATGCGGGGCGCCCGGTGCCCGGAGGAGGTGTCGCCGGCGTTGCGGCGCCGGCGGCGGTCGGGCCGGCCGGCGGCGGCGTCCCCCATCGGCGGATCCGCCGGTGCGTGATGCGGTCGGTCGCTCTCGCTCCCCCTCCCCGTCCCCTTCTTGGTGTTGTCCGGCCGTCCTTGTGCGCCGGCTTGCGCCACCGGCCGCGGCCGATGGCCGGCCGTCAATGGTTGAAGGAGGGGAGCCCCGGCGGGGCCGGGCTCCGTGTGCCGCGCCGAGTCCCGGCGGCGGTCGACGGCTCCCACGCGGCGGCCGAAGATGTTCGCCGCGGTTGCGGCCGCCTCCGGGTCGTCGGCGTCGAGGAGGACGGCGGAGCGCCGCCGCAGCCGCCGTTGTCCCGGCCATGAGGCCGGGGCGTGCGACCGTCGAGGATCCGGCGAGGCCGGTGACGTGGTGGCGGCCGTGAAAGAGCGAACGGTCGCCGGCCGGCCGAGGGCCGAAACCGGCGTTGATGTCCGCCGGTGCCATCGTCGGTCCGGGGTACGTTTAGGTCGGGGATGACCCCAACTCCTTGTGCTTGTGTTCCGGGCGACGTATGCGGACGACAAGACGACGGCGAGGCGGCTCCTCCGGGAGGTGTCGGCGTCGGAAGACGCCGTGCCGCCGGTGATGGGCCGGCGGGAGGCAAGTCCGGCGGTGTACGGCGACGTGGAGGAGCGGTTGTCGCTAGCGGCCGGTGAAGCACGGCGTGGTGGAGGGAACCTTGGTCCACGACGGCCACGGAAGCGGCGGCTTCGACCTCCACGTCTACCACGGCGGCGGCCATGGCGTGCACCACCGGTGCGAAGAAGCGGCGGCCTCGGTGTGTTTTGATGGGGATGACTAGATAGGTAGCATATGCGGTTTGTACTGGTCTAAATGGGGATTCCGGATCCATTTTTTTGCTAACCTTGGGAAGGATGTCGGCGTGGTTGCCGGCGGTGAGGCCTTCGGCCGCCGTGTGCGTGCGTGCGTGAGTGCTCGGGAGAGCATGCGTGCGTGTAACGTGTTAAACAAAGGTGTGATTGATGATTGAGTGGGGGTGGACCCCACTATTTATGTACAAGGAAGGGGCACATAGGCACCCTTTGGGGTGGAAAAGGCACATGTACGGGAGAGACACACCCGTACAGTGTGTAGGTGCCTTTTCCCTAATTACATACTAATGACTATGTTAATTACATAATTAGGCTAATGATCACCACTAATTATTTCTTAACAAACAACATTGTGCTTTCAATGGTAGGTGACATTCCCATCGACAGTGAGACATTTGTGGTGACTTGAGGTGAGTGAGTATGCGTTGTGAGTGTCTCCGTTGGTCTGTTTAATTAAAAAAACACAATATGATGACGATTGGAGGTTTTGAGCATCGGTTATGACATGTACAATGCGACTGTCCTAAGCTGGTCCCGAAGCGTTGCTACATGAGTACAGTAATCTCCGCTTCTCCAACACCGAGAAACAACATATTTCCTCCATTACTAGATAAGTGTCTGTTTGAGAAGTAGTTCTCCTGTCTCTAAGGAAATGTTTGGTTTCTGAAGTGCTTTATATAACTCTTGTCCCGTCGAATGCTAATTACGATACTGAGTATTAAACTTAGAATAATAACAAAACAAATTTCGTAACATCTATGTTTTTTCACGGGACGAATTTTTAAAGTCTAATTAGGTCATGATCAGTCCATGCGATGCTACAGTAAATATGTGCCAATCATAAATTAATTAGACTTAATAATTTCGTCTCGCGAGTGCGAGCTCTCCTAGATGGCATCAAAACATTCTTTATGGCAGAGTTTATCATAAGCCACTTATTTAGAAACAGACAGAGCATAGCACTACCGCGACATAAAAAACGAACTACCTTGCATTGTCTAGTTTAAGTCTTCTCTTTTAAGCCATATATATGAACTCCAGAGGACACAACCAGTTGTACAACCAACCAACTTCTGAGTCGCATTAAGGTTCTATACTTCTGTTACCGGTAACTAGCAGATAAACACTCCAGGTACGCCCAACAGGCCTAGAGAGGCTCATAAGCTTCACACACCTGATGAGCTCACTTTTCATATTTTTGTCTTTTTTTTAAAAAAAAAAGAGAACAAACAACTGCAGAACTATAAAGGGGTCTGTCGAAGTCTTGGAAGCCGCAAAACAAATCCATGCATGTACCCTCCATATGAGATCACATCAGATATCCTCCACACAGTACATTAATTGTACCCTCTCACGTCACCATCGCCATCGATTGCCAATGCCCACCCTGTTCGCTTTCGCACTTTATCAGCCACCAACAAGCCAAAGATCTTTTCTCTCACAACAAATCAACCATTAAGAACTGCCAAAGAAGATTCTTCTCTCGTAACAAACCAAGAAGAATGTAGCCTATCACCACCACCAACCGAACAGGCTGGCCATCAGCTTCAATTCCTTAAAATACAGAGAGCAGGGAAAAAAGTTAATAAATCTGCATACAACACACTGGTTATATATGAAATAACCCAAATGATAAATAACAAGAAAGTTAGGGAGAAGCAACACATAGATAGACTGGCTCGTCCAGGGGCGGACCTAAAGAGACTCCAGCAAGGGCACATGCCCTCACTCGATTTCTGATTTCCAGTTATATAGTTCAATTTTTCATCATTTGCGCCCTCAGTAATCTTAAATTAGTTAGTGCCCTCACCGGCACAACTCAGACCAGGGACGGAGGCAGCGAGGGGGGCGGAGGGGGCTCCAGCCCCCCCTACTGCCTGCGTAATAAAGGTACTCTTCTTCAGCCTTTTTTGAAATTTTCTGCTAAAAATGAGTGTTTAGGGGTAGAAGAAGGTGTTCATACCCTTGCTTGCACAACAATGGAGCCCTCTTTCACTCTCCTCTAAATTTTTTTTTTGCTATAAATGAAGTTTTTCTAGTGTCTAGAAGTAGAAGAAGGTGTTCAGCCCCCTACATCTGAATCCTAGATCCGTCACTGACTCAGACCTCTCTCTTCACAAGTGTGCTCCTTCTCATTTTTTTTCTGGGTCCGCCCCTGGGCTCATTGTAGTGTGTTGTCGATTTGCTTCGTATGGCTCTCAACATTTTTCACAGTTGTTTAGCTCATCGCAAAATTTGGGCACTATTACACGCAGCACCGAACACCGTTACCAAAAATCTATCTATACTCAGGGGTCAGGGCTGCTGGGGGTGGTGGATTCTAGCACCCTGGCCAATCAATAGTGACAATGCTAAAGCAAATGCTCTCAGCTGAAACGTGCAGTGAACAGCAGGAGGCTGAGGCGAATTCTTGCAGCTGCAGGGAACCGACAGATTCCCACATTCCCGTGATCGTGACTCGTGAGATGCCCAAATGGACCCACCAGTGGTCACTCACAGTCAGATCGAGAGAGATGGATACTGGGCCGAGGGGATTGGGCTTTGCAAATTGCTACAGATGTGACAAACAACTTCCACTTTGGTTATACGTATATGGGTAATGGGTGTACGTACAAATAGCGCATGTGCTTGCTTCATACAATGAAGTACTCCCCATCCCATCCCAAAATGTAGGCCATTTAACACCTATATAGAAGAATAATTAACACCTACCACATCAAATTATTTTCAACCATCAACTGTGTACTGAAAGTGCACTGTTTGATATCATAGGTGCTAGCATAGTTTTCTATAAGTATGGTTGAACGTAGAGAAGTTTGACTAAGGATAAAACTAAAATGACCTACATTTTAATGGACACTTTATCAGGAGTTCCACTTTTGGGTCTTTTAAAGCTTATTGTCTGGCTGGATGGAGGTTGATAGTAGTTGAAAACAACATCAAAAACATGCTTTGGCACACGGTAGTGAAGTGCTAATAATTTTAACATGACCAGATGTTAACAGAAAGAAGTTACATATTAAAATACTTCAGCACCCATTCCTTTTCTTCATCTTTTTTTTTTAGAAAGAAGGAACACAAAGCCGTCAAATCAAATATAAAAGAATCTAATTTGACTTAAAAGTACTCCATAGTAAAGCAAGGAAAAAATATTTACATACAACTAAATGAATCCAACCATCTATTGAAAATTACTCCAATGTCGAAAAACAAGATGACAACAGGAAAACAGAAACAACCAACGAATAGCCGTACCTTCAAAACAGATTATTTTGGACTAGAACCTACGGGGACCTGCTCCTTTGTTCTGGTGAGGTGCCGAAACATTTCCATTACTGCTACCAAAGGACACACAAGAGTACATAGGTGCGGAATTGCCATCCTCTGTATTCTCACTCGGTATCAGGATATGCTTCGCCCCGGGGCTGAGCTTCACTGGGCCTGACCTCAGCACAAAACGGTTGCTAGATGAAGTAGCATTCTCAGGATCAGTTCTTGCCGTTCCAGTTCCTGCGTTTCTTAATGGAAGGGCCGCTGAGGCTCTGCTATCAGGAACTCCTTGAACTATCTGGTCTGGGTGGTTCCATGTAAAACTTGCAGAGTTATAAGGGTGACCTGATGAGTTTGCAGAGTACAGACCATGTGACATAGGAAAATTGGCATAGTAATCTGAAGATGGTGTCACATGCTCCATATTTATTGGTGAAAATGGTGCTGAGGGCGAATCTGTCTTAGTGGAATGATCAGAGTAATAACGCCAAGGAGGTGGCGAATTTTGAATAAAGGCACCACTGCCATGGTTGGAAAGAGGCGGACACCCCAATAGAACATTTCTATGAGATTGCAAGTTTGTAAAGTCCATCCACCTGTCTTCACATCTTGGATCACCAGAGAACACATTGGCAGCAGGCAAAGGGCGGCTGACATTGTGTGGAGTCCTGTGTCTAAAATGTGCCTGAGCTGTGCTTCCTGAACTTGCTGAAATATGAGCTACTGTGCTTGCAGAACTTGCTGATATGTTGGGAATACTCTGAGTTTGTAATGACAGGAACGGCTGACCTTGTCGTGGCAGTTCCAACACCAACTTGTTGGTAAGATGGTCTTTAGTAGGATTTGTTTGTTTCTGTGCTACCTCAGACAAATTGTCAACTCCAGTATTGGATACTGTAAGATCACGACCCATCAAGCGCAAGGTTTGTCCCGCTGAAGGCCTAGACCCTTGTTGCATGTTCATTTCTGAATGAAAATTTTGTTTCTCACTGTGTGATAGATTATGGCCTCGAAATTGAAAGGAAGAATGTCCACCTCCAGTTGAGAGCTGAGAGACACCATGATGCAAAGTCATGGAGCACAAACTTTGCAGCTGAACCGAATCCGGAACAGTTTGGTTTCGCAGCATACAAGGGGACTTCATTCTGTTGTCCAAATCAGCTGCATGTTGCTGTTTTTCTTGTGCATATGGAGCGAAAGATGAATCTATCTGGTTTCTTTTTCCATTATCAATAACTTGTTGATCCACACACCAAGTTCCAACCTGTGTATGCTGAAGAGATGATTCCTCTGAATTTGGATCATAAGGGCTGTTCAAGTCAGCAGGATCTAACAATTTTTCATTCAGATCAAATACACCAGTGGGCAATCCAGTACTACTGCGTTCAGATTGATAATCACGATTTGTGTTATCATTTGTGTCCTTATCCATAGCAAAGCCTTTCTCAGGCATGCGAGAACCACTGCTTTCTGCAATAATGTGTTCCTCCTCACTGGACATTTCTATGGATGATGATGAAGAAGAATTCATAGCACCAGACAACAGTAGCTCTAGCTCGCGGAAACTTTCTAGTTGGGGTCTTTTGGAAGATTGCTTCTTACTGCCAAGTGCACCATTTGCTTCTGAGAATTTGACACGCTTAACCGATTTGTGGCGGAGTTCTATGACTTCAGGACCGTTCACATTGCCATGCTTTTCCTTAACCATTTTGACGGATGTATGTTTCGTGTACTTCTTCAGAATGCTGTGCAATGGGAGTTTTTTGATATCCCGCTGTTTCCCGACCTTAATAGCCTTTGTACTCCCAATATACTTCAGCCTATTAGCCTTCTTCTGTAAGCTATTATTGAGTCTTCCATTCTTCTTTCTCTTAAGATCAGTGATCCTTTCCCTCTCTGTACTGAGATGATGTTCATCCTCATGTTCCTCTGATGCATCAGAAGTATCCAGACCATCTCCCAAATTTGGCTTGTCAAGGGATGTCTGCAGAATTGTGCAATATTAAATGATGGCAACAGGTGCATATACCTGGAGTGAATACAGAACAATTGAAAAGTGCATATATGTTTCCTGACGAACCAGAAAAGTTGGTTCATTATAGAAGGACAATAAGTTGAAGATCACAATTATTAAATCTAACTGAATACTAACAAGTCACAATGCTCATCACAATTATATATGCTCACACATAACTGAATACCTAGAAGGCACAAAATTTCAACATTTTTTTTATAGAAATGCGTCACCCTTGTTCTTAGTAGATATATTCATCTATCTAACGAGGACACATTTTTATAAAACTCTATCACATATTACTTTAATATCAAGACATCTAGGTATGCATACTGGACAGACATTGTGAAACAGAAGGAGTAATATTCTACAAACTAAAGGTTGTAAAAGAAACTAATTACTCCTTGAATATTAATGTATTTATAGTTTTGGAACTAAGGACATAAGCACCATAAAAAACATACTTGCAAGTTTCACTAACTTATCTGTCAGAAATTTCGCCAATACAATGAATATTTTTTAATGTTGTTTGGAACCTTATGAAAATAGAGTCCTGAAATCATGTTTGACCAACGCTGCCCTATAAATACAGATACTGTACACATGATGGATGTGTAACAAGCGTCTAACACCTGCTATACGAATTCTCCAATACATGTTAGAGAATTTTTCAAAATTCTTATCCAAAAAAACAAGGTCAGAAGCCCTGACACTCATATATTATCCCGTGTATTTTCCCATACCTCAGCATGGACACATCAGTTACTAGAACCACAATGAATACACTCATGTGCCACCTTGTGTATTTGACAAATCTCAATATGGACCCATTGATTGCTGGAACCATGGTCATTGACCAGCATGACAACATCAATGTTTTACTACAGTAATGGGCACAATGTCAACACAGAACTAGGTGTCGTAGGACATCGGATAGAGTAGTGCAGACATGAGAAATTGTGCAAATCTGCCATCCTACACATGGCATTTGTTTTGTTCTGTACTGGACAAAGCATGACATTGTTTGCAACATAGAGAATGACCATAAACTCTTCTCCCTTGATAACTATTATACCAGTTTATTTATGCTTATTGATTCACCTTGATAATCTTCATTTTATAGGTAGGAGAAAAAAAACTCGGCCGGTGAGGGAAAGATCGCCCTCACGGTATTTACTAAGAAGAAGCCTTGGCTTCCCCGACCGAGAAAATCCCCGAACCCTGGCCCCGTCCTGGCACCGGGAGTCGTAACCCGTGGGAAACTACCTACCTGGGCCATACACGGTCCTCAGGCCGACCTGGGTCGTCTCTTAACCAGTGCTTTGTCACACGGTGCCGGAGAGGGGATTGTTTTTACCCACAGGTGAAAATTCGCCCTACCCAGGGTTCGAACTCACAACGGCACCGGTGTGCTTTGACCAACTGGTCTAGCACCCTTTGGCTTTTATAGGTAGGAGAAGACATGGCCAGCAGCTCTAGTGCAGTAGTACCAAGTAGTCGTAAGAGACAACAGACAAGTACATGCAAAGTCGAGAAAACATAAATGCTACAATCCAAACTTTCAGAAGACATACTTTACATCATTATTCATTGTCGACATGTGCATTGCAAATTTCTACAATAAGGAAACTGATCTACTACCTCCATACTCATAAATCAAGTCGTTTTGGATAAGAATTTAGTCAAACCTTGGGAATATAAACATGAATACTCCCTCCATACTCATGAATACAAACTAGTCATTCGTCTGAGGCCCTTCCTTCTTCCTTAATCAATTGGAGGGAGGGAGGGAGGGCAAAGGGATCACTTAGAACCATAGGATTAATTCTCTCTCCTTATTATACAAAGTAGTGTATAGATTGTGGTGGTGATCACTAGATGAAATTGGTGAAATTGTGAAACCATGTAGTAGGAGGCATCAAACAAAAGGCCAATCTAATGTTGTGCTCATGAGGTGCAATTGTGTTGATCACAATGGGTGTCAAGTGTCAACTAGAAATAGATGAAAAACTTGCAACTTATGAGCTTGCTTAACTCGCATGTAGCTTGACTTGCCTTGGCTCATCTCGCTTCAAAGATCTAATAAGCCAAGCCACATCTACATCTTTTTTTGATAAGGAGTTGCCTCGATCAGCTCGTGAGAAACAAGCCAAGACCTTGGCCTATGTAGCGCACACTACATTGAGCATGTGACCACAAAGACACTTGATTGGTTTCTACTTATCCTTTCACTCTAATATGCATTGTGTTCTAGAGCCCACTAGAAAAATAAGACTAGTCATGCCCTTTTGTCGTGTCCTTATCCTTTATTGAATCTTTCTCATCCACACTACATGAATAGAAAATGAATACACCATTCAAGGAAGAAGGAAGGGCCTCAGACGAATGACTAGTTGTCTGATGTGGAGGATCTGCAGTAGCCATGAAAGTACTAGCTCAATTTACGAGGCCTTACGTAGTTTGTCAATGGATCCGACATTTACAAAGGTCAACAATCACTAGAGATGGTGTATGTGCTACGCAATCGCCTCACTCTGATGTGGTGAGTTCTTCACTTCCATTTCCTTTAAGATCAACAACCATTGACGCTACCACCTTTCCAAGCTGGCATCCTCGTTCTGTAGGAATTAGACCCTCGTCCCTAGATACGCTCTAGAGCCATCTCAACTGGCGACACTCGTCTTCCATCCAGAAAGCTGTGTGAGCTCATAAGCTAAATGAGCCAACTCAAATTGGTTACGAGTTGAGTCGTGCTTGACTTTTAGCGCGTTTAGATAACCAGTAAATAGAGCCAACTTGATATCGAACCCTACAGGTCATGACTCTATCAGGTACAACAATGGTCACAAAATGAGCAACGTTGGCAAGCACTTTGTTGATAGCAACCAACGACAACAGGTGGCATCGCAGTGGGTCACAAAACATGTGACCAGATCACACCGTGCACATGACTGACAAATGACAAGCTATTAATGCTTCCATGAACTTCAATGAAACAAAACAATAAGCTGAATAGACTCACACTAAAGTCCTTGGTTTCTTGATTTTTGTTAGAAACTTCAATTGATAATTTTTGAAACCTAAACTTCTCATAGAGGAAAGACATTGAACCAACCAAACCAAAAAAAAAAGATTGCCCATCCCAACTACTACAAGAAACAATATTTATGATGGCCATGTTGTCCACCATATTCAACATCTAACATTGCGAACCATGAGAATCCTTGATCCACCATTGCCTAATAAACTATAACAACATCGACCAGTGCACCAAGTAACAAATACACAAATAGTGCAAGTTAACTTGTAGCAAAACATACTTATAGGGGGCCAAGGATGAAAGATAGAAAACATATGCAACCATGTGAGGCAAGAAGGTGTGTGGCGAGAGTAGAGACAAGTTAACATGTGGCAAGAGATAGAGTTGTGTGTGGGAATCGGGTGAATAGGAAAGTGATGATAAATGATTCTAGGTTGAGTATATATGTAGTTACATGACAATTTAGTGTGTATATGAAAGTTCCACAAATAACATTAACTAAATTAAATGGGGGTGGCATGTAATAATCAATTTAATAAGAAAAAATAAGGAAAATAATGAAAGCTGAAAACAAAATTAATGACTCCTCTTAACAAATATTCGTTTTCTGCACTTAATTTCTTTAATTATTATCCCCACACACCTTTAAGTACGTCCTAAATCTTCTACAATCATTTTATGACGGTTCGGTTGGTAAGATACCATTTTATTTTGTGCAACATACCAGCTTGGAAACAAAATCAAATTTATGAATTAAATCAACACCATCAAGATACATACTACTCTAGTATAGCTAGAGAGAAACGGTGTGACAAATGGACTGATAATGTCACAAAGCAATTAATATGTAGTATTAAACTATAGTATTGTATGCACCCGAAACCCCGTGCCATATATTGTATTAAGTTGGTCAACTAATTAAGTACCTAGGTGTAGTGCATTAGTTTACCTACAAGCTAGTGCAGACAATGACCGGCAGAAAAAAAAATCATATTGTGCATACGCTGAAAGCCACATGTATATTCGGTATTCCAAAACTTCATCATCACCCAAAACACTGTTCCCATGCATGTTTGTCAATGCATGGATGGCAGACAATTCGACAGGTTATATATTTACACGCACGCATGCATTACATGTCTTTCCCCCCCTTGAACCGGAGCAAGTGATCAACATCACCCAAGCAATGATGAAGTCCGGTATAGCCAAAAGAGAGAATAATGATGCAGAAGATCTCGATCTAGTAAATGCCCCCATCACGTCCATTTCCTATGATAAAGGTCCCGTGTGTAATGGGTCCAGGCCCAGCGAGAGATGTGCCGGCTGGCCGGCCGGACACACACCAAGCTGTACGCATCACACATGCAGGAGCTAGCTTACCGTGCATGTTGTGTGAGAAAGGTAACACGACACATGCACCATCCATTTGCAAGACGGTGTACTATAGTACCAGAGATGGCTGGCCTCCTATGCATGTCGCGAGAGAAAGAACTAATAAGCCAGTTTATCTATCAGCTAGCCATGTATAAACGCGCGTAACGCCACACAAACAGCAAATTATTCCCCAAGCTAAGCGCGTATCAGTAAAATCTCTCCCAACTGGCAGATCACATGCCATCAATGTGCCGAACCGGCCGGCCTCCTCCGCCGTGACACTCGTGCCGATCGATCGATCGATCGGAGCCGACACAAATTCAGCATGAAATAACACTAGTCACGCATGAAACAGTCATGCGCTTAGCAAAGGTAATCATGCCGAGCAGGAAAGAGGACACACAATCACCCAACAAACTTTATCGCTTAGCAACACGAGAGACACGTACTACAGCTTTGACCAGCAAATCATCATCATCTGCCGGCCGGACGACTCGTCGCACAAGTGTGCCGTGCACGAACTAAGCTAAGCAAGCAAGCTAAGCAAGCAAGCCAGTGTTAATGCCCCCAGATTTCGATTCGCCAGCAGTACTGTCGTCCCGGCGCACAAAATAATCCATACATAAAATATCCTGCGCCGCGTCCCCATATATATAAAGCAACAACTAATTCGGCCCCTCTCCCCCCCTCAAACACCAACCAAATCCGCCACTTTCAATATGGCAATAATAATAATGACGCGATTCGAGCCATATAGGATGCGATAGAGATGGCTAGAAATTAATGCTATAGCTAAAGCATCCAAACGATTCCGATGCTACCGACAGTTGCCCAATCGAAACCGCAGTGATTCAGCGGCTGCAGATCGATCGCCGGAAAATAATTCGCAGTAAGTAAAAAAAAAAGCATTGGAAGGGGGTAATCGGGTATCATGATGCAAGCACGGGGGGTGTGGGTCGGGTCGGGTCGGGCTGGGCTGGACCACATACCTTTCTGGCGAAATTCCCCACTGCCGCACGCCGCTCCGCCGCCGCCGAGGACTCCGGCTCGTCCGCCGCCGCCGCCGCCGCCGCAGCCGAGGACTCCAGGCGCCGCTTCCTCCGCATCTCCCTGTGCCCCCTGACGATGGAACCGAGGACCTCCTCCTCGTCCTCCTCCTCCTCCGCAGCGGGGTTGGGGACGACGGCGGCGGCCTCCACCGCAGGAGCCGCCGCGAAGAGGTCCGAGACAAACCGCTTCTTCGGCATCCGCCCGTTCCCCGCCGCCGCCTCCTCCTCCTCGTCTTCGTCCACTTCCGCCACAGGCTCCGCCTCCGCCTCCGCCTCCGCCTCAGCCGCCTTGACGGCCGCCAACTCGTCCTCCCACCACCGGAAAACCCGAACCTCCATCGGAGGCAAATCCCTAGCGGCGAGGTCGAAGGGTCCGAGCGCCGCCGCCGGCGTACCTCGCATCGATTCGGCGAAGCGCCTTCACCGATACACGCAAACCAAATCAGCGAAAGAAAAAGGGGCGGGGGGAATCGACGCGGCGCGGCGCGGCGGCCGGATCCACACGTACCTGATGGAGAAGGCCCCCGCCATGGCCGCGGCGGGGACGGGGAGCGGCGCGCGCGAATCTGCTGCTGCTGCTGCTGCTGGGTGGGTGGGTTTTTTCAGACGAGGAGAGAGAAGAGATGAGAGATGGAGTGGAGCGAGGCGAGAAACAAGAGGGTATTTAAAGGGGGCGTCACAGTTTCAAGGCAATAAATAAATTAATTGGGGGGAATTTCGATTTCTTCGCTGCGAATTAACTACCCTTTCCCGCTCCTTTTGCCAATATTATTATTTTCTTTGGCGCTGCTCGTTACTTTAATGGCTACATGTTGGTCTTGGTGTCGTGCTGGGCCCCACCGCTCCATTACTACGGTGAGGACAGCGACGTGAGATGGACAGCGGCCAGTAGGGGTTTTTTTAAAAAAAAAAAAATCGGCGCAAGTGACGGGTGACGTGGCGCGATCGGGAGCGTTGGCTGGTCCGGTCCGGGGGGCATCATGTGACGGCGACACAGAGGTGGTGGAGAAACCCGAGGGGAGGGAGGGTTTCACGCTCCAAAATGTTTCCCGCACACGGCAAATGTCCCTCGCCGTCTGAAGAGTGAAAAACCAACCGCATGTTGGCTCATCACCGAAGAATTACCAGACAAAATAGATTGATTGAAACTGGTATGCATATAGACACACACCATGTCTAGATGCATGCATAACAAAAAAAAGTAGGCACTTAGAGGGAGGGAGTATCAAACTGGTGTGAAGTGTTACACCCATTCAATACACTTTCTTTGTATCCCATATAATTTCCCCTTTTCTCTGGATCTTTTCGTCTAGATTTTTTTGTATATATGCTGATAGGAAAAGGACATAAAAGTACAGTTGATTGCATACCATTGATATTTGATTTCATGGTACGAAATTGCCATATCGATATAATAGCAGACTATAATAGTGGGCTACATTGAGAGCCATATGATTCTATTTACTAGAATAAACACACACACACTACGCATTTTATGAAAGACATGTAATTTTATGTATGATTTAATTAAATTTCATAGGTTTGCCAATTTCCACAATTTACGTCTACCATTACTGTCATGTATGGCAGTGATAGGCGAACACGCAATATGATGAGATCCTCTAGGAGAGGGGAAATCATTAGAGGTGCTAAGACAGTGGTGCACGCAAGGCGACAAGGATCCAATGCAAGTTTCGCTCAGAGGAAGATCAATGAGGGTTGAGGGGTGTTAGTTCAGATGACAGCTAAGTAAAAGCTAAATTGGATGCTGCCAGCTAATAGTCCGATATTATATAACAGGTGAGTTGTATATAGCAGCTAAGAATAATTAAGAAGGATATCAAATGGCCTAGGATTGAAGAATCCAAAATACACGAGTGTGTAGTATAATATTTAGAAATAACCTTTCTTTATTTCCTCGTAGAAATAAATAGTGTGAAAAAGATTTACATAAGATCTAAAATTTGATTATTTCATTTATGGTACGATTATTTCATTTATGGTACGATAGTGCCTATATATATAGTATAAACTATTAGAAAGCCATATTATTCTATGTACTAGAATGATACGAACATAGAATATATTCTACATGACATATCATTTTTATGTTAGCTTCACCAAATTTGTAGAGTTTGAGTTTATAGCAAATCAGTAAAAATGAATTTATTCTATTTTTACGTTCAGAAACGCCATCCTAGCCAATATCGAGCTGTTCCGGTGTCACACCCGACTTTCCGAAGAAAACCAAGTGCAAGCCTATATGCATGCCAGGATCAAGTTTCATGCATATAGTGACATAAAAGTGAATACAGAAACAGTATCACGTATGAAAAAGAAAAATTATCGAGATTTACGTCGAATCCTCGGAAACGAAGGCTCCAAACATCACGAGGGCAATGCGATCGGGGGGTTGCGTACGCCTAGCACCAACAACATCTTCATAGCAGCTTCCTCTTTCTGAGCAACAATGGTTATAGCAAGGGTGAGCACTTGTCGTACTCAGCAAGTGTGGGGAAAAAAAATGAATGCAAAGGCTTTATAGTGGACTGGGCTATAAGCATTTAAGCAATTTTAGTTGGTCAAGTTTTATTAGCACCTGACTACTAATAAAGTATAAGTTTATACCAACCCACAATTATCATAAAGAGATAGATAAGATACGCCATAAGCATATGGCAAGCACAACCAGAGAACACGATTTAAGTCCATCTTCAAGTTCAATTATCATGTGAGGGTCCGGGCGGCTCTTGACCGTGAGCACGGCTAATCGATTAGTTTTACACTCGCAGAGGTTGTACATCTTTACCCACAAGTCGCGTAAAAACTCCGAAGAGTTTTGCACCCAACCACGCCGTGCAAAAGTAGGCACAATACCACACTACCGAGGTGTGGCCGCATAGGGACGCTACGAGGCCTTTACAAAGAGTCCTCCCGTGCGTATTAGTCCATAGTAGTATGTCATAGAGGCTATCTTTCGTACCACACTTCTATTACGGACGGTAAGCCATAGAGTCTTCCGTTCCATCACCGCTCCGAATAGAAGAGCCATAAAAGCATTCCTCCGTCCCCAACCTACTATGCGAGTAATAACCACACAAAGACTTCCCTAATTAATCGGCCAAGACCGAGCCATATAGTCCTTGTGGTTGCACTGTTGTCCTGGGTGGTTCTCCATGTTCCGATTAATCATATGGTCTTGTATTAAGCAATCAAAGATATAGCATAAAAGGTATAACAAGTTCATCATTGTTGTTCATTAAAACCACCATAACCCAGGTATAGCAACTAAGCATAGCTACCCAACATAAAGATAAACCCGTTTGATCAAGGCACAGGATAAATAACACTAGTCAAACCTTAAACATGGGTCCCATCATATTAATGCAAGCATATGCAATGAGTGTTTAAATATAGTTCTTAGGACAAAAGATCAAGGACACACTTGCCTTTAACCAAAGTAATGTCGTTGCTCAGAATCTTCAACTTCAAGCTCTTCCAAACTTCTCGAACGGCGTTCACTCTAAGCGCATCAATCATCGGGCACAACATACACAAAGCAAACAAACAAGCATATACTAAGAACAAAGCACCAATCGAAAGAAAGCTTTAAAAGAGCGAACGGAAGAAACGACTCGATTAGATGGATCGCTAAAGAACACAAAGTGTGCTAGGAAGGGAAAGGCTTGGTTAACTTTGAGGAGATGGTCGTGGAAGGTTGAGCAAGGATCGGAAGGATCACATTGATAGAGCTCGATTCTAATGGTTACGCCGTAAACGAGGGAACCACTGAGAACGGAACTAAGCTCCAATCTATCGAAAGATTATTATCAAAAACAGTATTAAATTGGTATTAATCAAGATTAACATTTATTTATAAAGCCGGAGTAAAAGCCTAATCAACTTTTAATTATAAAAGTTAATTAATCATTAAACAAATTAATATTTGACTTATGGAAAACCGAGTAAAAGATCTAATTAGATTTTATTCATAAAAGCATGTAAAGTAATCATTAATATATTTAAATTTGATTATGAAAAACGATATATAGATCTATATAGCTTTTATTTATAAAAGACATGTATATCTAGTCATTAATCAAAATTAATATTAATTTTATTTTCAGAAAACAAAACATGGTGAAAACACTCCACTAATGCGTGCTTTACATTATTATGGACCTGACGCAACTTGAACGGATTAAATCGGAGCTAAAACGAAGATTTGGTGAGCAAAACGAGATTATAGGGACCTAGTCGCGATTAACCGTAGTTTTTAGGGGCTAGCAAAGAAGATTTGCAAGACACACCAAATAGTGCTCGGGAAAAGGTTAAAGATCGGGGTTAGATCTGTAAAAGAGCATGGGTGAGCTTTATGTGTGGAAGTGGTATTTTTATAGGGGGTTATCTGCAAGGTTGGCAAGACACACGAAACAACCTAAAGATTACTAGAGAGGGCAGGGACCTAACTGCAAAACGGCGGGGGCCTTCTTCCTCCTTTGGACCGTGGCGCCGGCGGTCTGGAGGATTCGATCTCCAGGGGTTCGGCGACCAAGGGGCTAGGGGAACCAGCGCGGGACGCAGAGGATGGGCAGGGGACCCCAGGAGAGCGCTCACCGTCGGAGGAGATAAAGCGGAGCGGCCGGATTTCGAAGAGGACGGCGGCGGCGCTCTGGTGGCCGGCCCGGTCTCTGTGCGGCGGCGATGCTCCAGTGCTCGGCTGGTGACGGGGAGCGGCGTGGAAGGTGTGGCCCGCCGTCTTGGATCTTACGGCGGCGGCGGACGGTTGCTCCGGCGGCTCCTCGTCCGGCGGGATGGCGCGGCGGAGGCCGGCTCCTAAGGCGGCGGCGCGCGCGCGGCGCGCGCGGCGGCGCGGCGGGGAGGGGGGACGAGGACACCGCGGGCGGCGCGGCTAGGGCTCGGCCCGGGCGACGCGCGGCCGGGGGGCGGCGGCGCCCTTTATAGGGGCGCGCGCGGGGTGGCGCGCCGCCCGCCCTCCTCCCCGGCACGGATGGGCCCCGGGCGGCGGGGGGGGCGGGCGGCGCGGGCGGGCCGGGCGGACCGGGTCGGGCCTCCGGGCTCGGCCCGTTAGGATAGGTTTTTCTTTTTTTTTCTTTTTTTTTTTTCTGAATCTATTTTCAGTGCGAAAAATAATCCAGAAGATTCTGTAAATTATTTTAAAGCACGAAAAATACTCAGAAAATCACAAAAAATCCAGGAAAATTCCTAGAGGTAGATTAAGACACGAACAACCCAAATAAAGCATTTGGTGCTCATGAAAAAGATTTTAGAGCCTGCTAATAAATAGAAAATGCTCGGAGAAAATGAGAATAAATTCCAGAAAAATCCGGAAAATTCTCGGGAGAGTTTGGACAGCTCCTAAACGCATTTTTGAAACCTTTTGCACTCAAGAACCACTAGATGCATCGGCATGAATGCAACACACATAACTTTTATTTAATTTAGAAAATCAAACAAAGAATTTTTTTTCCTATACTATATTCCCTGTAAAGAAAAATAAATGTTGGAAAAATTTTAAGATTATGAGAAAATCATCATTTAATTATTCTTTCTATTCACATCCTGAAATTGGAAATTTCAGGGTGTGACAAATCTACCCCCCTTAAAAGGAATCTCGTCCCGAGATTCGAAAAAAACTAGCAAGAGACAAGGGTTTATGTCGAACTCTTTTCATATCCTTCAACAATATTCTTCCTTTCATATTACAGAAATCTTTCCACAGCCTAACTTATATCATAATCCTTAGGTATCGGGGGTCTCGCCTTGCTTGTGTCGTTGTCGCCATTCCCTCTTAAAATGACGATCTAGAAACTTCTTCGGGCACCTGTTGATAAAGTGTCCACCAGCTTTGCAATAGAAACAAGCTTTACTTTCCCTAATATTCCGACGATTCTGTGGTGTCTCATAAATCACTGGTATTGTGACGCCATGAGGATATTCTAGATATGCATCTTCATTGTGATCTTCAGGAAAACCTTGGGCTTGAGACATGTGATGTAGGTGAGAATTGTGATTGGCTTCCCCTGGATATTCCCTTTTCCTCTTCTTACTCATGATCTCCTGTAGTTTGCTTTCTAGCCCAATGGCTTTGTTGATTAAATCTTGTAGATTGGAATAATCATGTAAGCTTAGTATACTTTGAAGATCTTCATTCAACCCTTTGATGAAATGCTCTCGTTTCTTCTTATCACTTTCAGCTGATCTTGGGGCATATAGAGATAACTGAATAAAATTATCCCCGTACTCAGTTACCGTCATCTGTCCTTGCTTTAAGTTAAGGAACTCCTTCCTCTTGAGCTTCATCGCACTCACAGGAGTATGGTGTAAGATAAAGTTGTCTCTGAATTCCTTCCACACAATACTCTCGGAGTTGCCGATGTCCATTGAGGTAAGAATTCCACCACTCGAAGTCGCTCCCGTAAGTTGCCAAGATGCATACAAAGCTTTCTCTCCATCATTGCACCGTACCACATCTAGCTTCTCTTCAATTGTCTTGATCCGGTCTTCGACTTCTAAGGGATATGTGGTACTGGAGAACATTGGCGGCTCAGTCTTCATGAACTCTGCATACTTATCCTCCGGGGGTGGAAATGATAGCGCATCTTGGTTGTATCCATAGCCATCACCGTTCTCGTAGCTTTCTCCTTGGTTACCTCCTCCTTGGTTTTCCATCTGGTTGGTAGATAAAGATATGATCAGAAGGGGGACAAGAGTAGTGCAAAACGAGCGGGGAAGAACAAGGAGGTGGGAGGTACAAAAGAAGAACCCAACTAAGCAACTGATGTTATTGCGGATGTAAGACCCACAATACACCAACACTCACTTCAAAGAAACGAATCAATCAAGTTCATAAAACCAAGCATCATCATGCAAACACACAATTCCACCAATCAAGGCATAGCTAAAGGGGAACGACACTACACGTTGTTAATGAAGTCAGGGGGTATCCTCCTAATAGATCAGATATATCTCCCAGCAAGGATATCCATAAATAATGGATTTTTCCCAGATCAAGGAGTACGAAATTATGAGTTCAACCCAACTGGAATCACCTCAATCGGAGGTTCGGAACTCGAGATAGGAATTAAACAAGATGGCTATGTCAGCAGTGTTGGCAGATTCTGAATGCTCCACTAATTCGTAGGTATCTCCTTGGATACAAAACGAATACTGCTGAATTTTGGACAGAGCGAAGCTGATGAAATTCCTGAACTACTCCAATTGGATTTACCTCAATCGGAGGTCCATAGCTCGAGATATAAAATATTGAAGGTAACTAGGTCAGCAGAGTTTACAGATTCTGATAGCTCCAATGTTTCGGGCATAGCTCCTGGAACATGCACTGGATAGGGCTGAATTTTTGATAGAAATTCACTTATGAAATTTGTGAACTAACCCAACTGGTTTCATGTCGATCGGAGTTCTGTAGCTCGAGATAAATTTAAAACAGCGCCGATGTGTCGGGCAGCTGCGCGAATAGATGGAATGTTTAGGGTAACAATTCCACCAATCAATCAAGGGGGTGTTTATTGCTTGAGGGAATGAATAGGCGAGGTCGAAGAGATGTTCAAGGAGAGTGAAGATAAATATACAAGAACTCATGGTATAGAGAAGAGAAGATGGTTAAGATGTGAGAACCTTCATCAGAGAGGTCACGGATAAGGTAAGGAGGGATTGTAGAACAAAAGAGGCATTAAAAAAAACGACCAGTGCTAACTAGGCTTACGTCCTACAGTCGATACGGCTCTGATACCACTCTGTCACACCCGACTTTCCGAAGAAAACCAAGTGCAAGCCTATATGCATGCCAGGATCAAGTTTCATGCATATAGTGACATAAAAGTGAATACAGAAACAGTATCACGTATGAAAAAGAAAAATTATCAGAGATTTACGCTGAATCCTCGGAAACGAAGGCTCCAAACATCACAGGCAATCGACTGGGGGTTGCGTACGCCTAGCACCAACAACATCTTCATAGCAGCTTCCTCTTTCTGAGCAACAATGGTTATAGCAAGGGTGAGCACTTGTCGTACTCAGCAAGTGTGGGGAAAAAAATGAATGCAAAGGCTTTATAGTGGACTGGGCTATAAGCATTTAAGCAATTTTAGTTGGTCAAGTTTTATTAGCACCTGACTACTAATAAAGTATAAGTTTATACCAACCCACAATTATCATAAAGAGATAGATAAGATACGCCATAAGCATATGGCAAGCACAACCAGAGAACACGATTTAAGTCCATCTTCAAGTTCAATTATCATGTGAGGGTCCAGGCCGCTCTTGACCGTGAGCACGGCTAATCGATTAGTTTTACACTCTGCAGAGGTTGTACATCTTTACCCACAAGTCGCGTAAAAACTCCGAAGAGTTTTGCACCCAACCACGCTGTGCAAAAGTAGGCACAATACCACACTACCGAGGTGTGGCTGCATAGGGACGCTACGAGGCCTTTACAAAGAGTCCTCCCGTGCGTATTAGTCCATAGTAGTATGTCATAGAGGCTATCTTTCGTACCACACTTCTATTACGGACGGTAAGCCATAGAGTCTTCCGTTCCATCACCGCTCCGGAATAGAAGAGCCATAAAAGCATTCCTCCGTCCCCAACCTACTATGCGAGTAATAACCACACAAAGACTTCCCTAATTAATCGGCCAAGACCAGAGCCATATAGTCCTTGTGGTTGCACTGTTGTCCTGGGTGGTTCTCCATGTTCCGATTAATCATATGGTCTTGTATTAAGCAATCAAAGATATAGCATAAAAGGTATAACAAGTTCATCATTGTTGTTCATTAAAACCACCATAACCCAGGTATAGCAACTAAGCATAGCTACCCAACATAAAGATAAACCCGTTTGATCAAGGCACGGGATAAATAACACTAGTCAAACCTTAAACATGGGTCCCATCATATTAATGCAAGCATATGCAATGAGTGTTTAAATATAGTTCTTAGGACAAAAGATCAAGGACACACTTGCCTTTAACCAAAGTAATGTCGTTGCTCGAATCTTCAACTTCAAGCTCTTCCAAACTTCTCGAACGGCGTTCACTCTAAGCGCATCAATCATCGGGCACAACATACACAAAGCAAACAAACAAGCATATACTAAGAACAAAGCACCAATCGAAAGAAAGCTTTAAAAGAGCGAACGGAAGAAACGACTCGATTAGATGGATCGCTAAAGAACACAAAGTGTGCTAGGAAGGGAAAGGCTTGGTTAACTTTGAGGAGATGGTCGTGGAAGGTTGAGCAAGGATCGGAAGGATCACATTGATAGAGCTCGATTCTAATGGTTACGCCGTAAACGAGGGAACCACTGAGAACGGAACTAAGCTCCAATCTATCGAAAGATTATTATCAAAAACAGTATTAAATTGGTATTAATCAAGATTAACATTTATTTATAAAGCCGAGTAAAAGCCTAATCAACTTTTAATTATAAAAGTTAATTAATCATTAAACAAATTAATATTTGACTTATGGAAAACCGAGTAAAAGATCTAATTAGATTTTATTCATAAAAGCATGTAAAGTAATCATTAATATATTTAAATTTGATTATGAAAAACGATATATAGATCTATATAGCTTTTATTTATAAAAGACATGTATATCTAGTCATTAATCAAAATTAATATTAATTTTATTTTCAGAAAACAAAACATGGTGAAAACACTCCACTAATGCGTGCTTTACATTATTATGGACCTGACGCAACTTGAACGGATTAAATCGGAGCTAAAACGAAGATTTGGTGAGCAAAACAGGATTATAGGGACCTAGTCGCGATTAACCGTAGTTTTTAGGGGCTAGCAAAGAAGATTTGCAAGACACACCAAATAGTGCTCGGGAAAAGGTTAAAGATCGGGGTTAGATCTGTAAAAGAGCATGGGTGAGCTTTATGTGTGGAAGTGGTATTTTTATAGGGGGTTATCTGCAAGGTTGGCAAGACACACGAAACAACCTAAAGATTACTAGAGAGGGCAGGGACCTAACTGCAAAACGGCGGGGGCCTTCTTCCTCCTTTGGACCGTGGCGCCGGCGGTCTGGAGGATTCGATCTCCAGGGGTTCGGCGACCAAGGGGCTAGGGGAACCAGCGCGGGACGCAGAGGATGGGCAGGGGACCCCAGGAGAGCGCTCACCGTCGGAGGAGATAAAGCGGAGCGGCCGGATTTCGAAGAGGACGGCGGCGGCGCTCTGGTGGCCGGCCGCTCCGCGTGCGGCGGCGATGCTCCGGTTGCTCGGGCGGGTGACGGGGAGCGGCGTGGAAGGTGTGGCCCGCCGTCTTGGATCTTACGGGCGGCGACGGCTTGCTCCGGCGGCTCCTCGTCCGGCGGGATGGCGCGGCGGGAGCCGGCTCCTAAGGCGGCGGCGGCGCCGGCCCGCGCGGCGGCGCAGCGAGGGGGGGGGACGAGGACACCGCGGGGCGGCGCGGCTAGGGCTCGGCCCGGGCGACGCGCGGCCGGGGGGCCGGCGGCGCCCTTTATAGGGGCGCGCGCCGGGGGTGGCGCGCCGCCGCCCCTCCTCGCCTCGGATGGGCCCGCGGCCGGCCGGGCGGTCGGGGCCGCGCGGGCGGGCGGGCGGACCGGGTCGGGCCTCCGGGCTCGGCCCGTTAGGATAGGTTTTTCTTTTTTTTTCTTTTTTTTTTCTGAATCTATTTTCAGTGCGAAAAATAATCCAGAAGATTCTGTAAATTATTTTAAAGCACGAAAAATACTCAGAAAATCACAAAAAATCCAGGAAAATTCCTAGAGGTAGATTAAGACACGAACAACCCAAATAAAGCATTTGGTGCTCATGAAAAAGATTTTAGAGCCTGCTAATAAATAGAAAATGCTCGGAGAAAATGAGAATAAATTCCGGAAAAATCCGAAAATTCTCGGGAGAGTTTGGACAGCTCCTAAACGCATTTTTGAAACCTTTTGCACTCAAGAACCACTAGATGCATCGGCATGAATGCAACACACATAACTTTTATTTAATTTAGAAAATCAAACAAAGAATTTTTTTTTCCTATACTATATTCCCTGTAAAGAAAAATAAATGTTGGAAAAATTTTAAGATTATGAGAAAATCATCATTTAATTATTCTTTCTATTCACATCCTGAAATTGGAAATTTCAGGGTGTGACATCCGGATGCCGCGTGATTTCCTAACATCGAGCTGTTCCGGATGCCGCGTGATTTCCTAATATCGAGCTGTTCCGGATGCCGCGTGATTTCCTAAGATCGGATGCCGCGTGATTTCCTAAGATCGGATGCCGCGTGATTTCCTAACATCGAGCTGTTCCGGATGCCGCGTGATTTCCTAATATCGAGCTGTTCCGGATGGCGCGTGATTTCCTAATATCGAGCTGTTTCGGATGCCGCATCATTTCTATCTACAATAATAAAAACGTACAACGCGCGTTTACATCTCAAAGATATATAACGTACATCTATCTATCTATCTACACGTTGTACTCTTAATTAGAAAAATGAATATATATATGACAAAGCCGTGTCCCACAGGAAACGCGTCCATTGCGTGTGGTTGTGAGCAGTGTACACGCGAGGGGCTGGCCTGGGGTACCCGGGCCACGTCATCTCCACCTACGATGATTAATACGTACAACCCGCATTTTTCGTTCTAAAGATAAGTAACGTATATCCGTCTCCAAGCTGTACTCTTAATTACAGAATGAATACGACGGATTAAAGCCGCGTCCCGTAATTCATGTGTCCATCGCGTGTGTGTGGGGTTGTGTGCAGTGCACACGCAAGGGCCTTGCAGCCTGGGGTACATGTAGCAATAAGCGCAGGAGTTTGATGGTATGCGGGGTGGTGTGGGGCCGGACCGTGTGGGCCCCGGTACTCTGTTGTCGGCGAGCCTAGCGAGCGGGTGGCGACAGGGATCCGGCCGGGAGCTAGCTAGCGCGCCCTTTTCTCTCTCTCTCCTCTCTCTCTCTCTCTTTTTTTTCTCACCCCCTCTCTCCCTCTCTCCTCGCTCACACGCACACATGTAACATGTTAGTTCTTCATCCTCTTGCTTCACCCACCACCAGGCACCAGCACGGCAGCACCACCATTGCTGCGCGCGGCATGTGAGTGTGCTTCTTTTTCTTTATTGTTTTCTCCCTTTTCTGCATCCATCCCTTTGGCTCCCGTCCCGGCCGCTTTGCTTGCGTGGTTTCCTGGTTGGAGATTCTCGATCGCCTCGTGCGTCCTCCGATATCGGGGCTGGGCTGCTAGCTGCAGCAGCCAAAGATCGCCTTGTACTACGTGCTGTCCATCTGCTGGGCGGACGACGAGACTGCCCCTACCCTGGCCCCTGGCCCCTGGCCCTGGCCCTGGCCCTGCTGTGTGTATGCATGCGTGGCGTGCAGGCCAACTTGCATTTTGCGTCGATCTGCACACTTCTCCATTTTCGTCGTTCCTTTGCTTTTGTATATAGAGTGGTGTACATCTTTTGTTATCTTTCCCTCTCTCTCTCCTTCTTTCAGCTCCGATGGATGATCTCACCTCGTGGAAAGGAGAGAGTACCCTTGGCGGATTAACAATTAATTTACTTATTCACTCTCGCTGCCAGTAAATCACCAAAACTCTTCGGAAGAACAGATGGAATTTTTTTTTTTGCAAGTTTCAGCGAGAGAGAGAGAAAAAGGCATGCATGTAGTACGTACGGCCGGCCGGGCCCGTCCCCGGCGACGACGCACCATCAACGCTTGTTATTTCATGCGGCGATGCAGTTGGTGCGTGCCGTGGACTGGCGTCGATCGATGGAGACATGCGCGTGCTTTATTACCTTATTACCTACATGCGTTGAAGAAATCGTGAACACGCAATTGTGAGCAACGTAACTAATAACATACTTGTATATATGGTAATTAAGAAGAAGAAGAAGGATAGCACTGACGACACAGTCACTACACGTCGCCTCTGCTGTCATCAGCTTTGAACTTTAGAATTGTTGGACCGTAGAATCATTCCTCTGTCAACGCAAATTAAACTTATTAAAAGCATCTCCCCACATGCTAGCTAGCTTGCACAAAATAATATAGCTAGTAATCAATAAGTTAATTGAACTTTATGCTGACGGAGAACCAGGCTAAGAAATTAAAACCGCTATCGCACGCGATCGATCGACCAAGCTAACGCGCGGTCAAAAGAATGGCTCGCGTTCTTACCTGTTGCGGTTACCATGCACGTACGTAGTAATGACTTACGGACTTGCCATTATGCATTTATGCATCGCGCTGCCGTGGATCGTCGTTGGCTTCAGTGCAAACCGTGTTCGTACTGTACACACGGAGCATCCATCGTATTACAAGCATGCAGAATTATTGCAGATCGCATCGTGGGCATGTAATTCAAATTAATCGATCAGCACCAACTATACTGTATGTATCCAGCCGCTATATGCACATCAGGTACCGGGATTTTTTATGTGTTTTTCATATGCATGGGTCTTGCTCTTAGTTAAGCTATAGCTAGCAGTATTATGCATGCGTTTCGTGTTGTTTACTAATGGACTTGACGCGTACTCTGTTGAGATGGAAAATAAGCAAAAGGGTTTATCAGCACGAACTATACTGTATGTATCCAGCTATATGCACATCAGGTACTGGGATTTTTTTATGTGTTTTTCATATCTTGCTCTTAGTTTTAAGCTATATATAGCAGTATTATGTGCGTTTCGTGTTGTTTACTAATGGACTTCACGCGTACTCTGTTTAAGCTATAGAAGGTATGACGAACTCCGATATGCATGCATTGGTGGTTATTTTGTGAGCAAAATGAAGTGCGTTCTGCTGATTGTCGATGGTTCATTCGACGCTTTAATTTTATTCCTTTGTTTTTCCCTTTGGCCCTATAAATATAAATATATATATATATGGAATAGTAGACATTCTACGAAAATTGCATGTTTTTTTTGGATACACATAGTACAGACGCAGACGTTCACATGCACGGCACGTTGGTGGTAGATGTTAAATCCTAAAGTAAATCAAATAATGCAAGAACCGGTGTCGAGTTGAGGAATCGAACCTGGTGGCCGGGCAGGCTTCACAAAAATTGCGTATATTTCAATTAAAATTATCAGTGGCGGGCCCGAGGCCCGGCCACCCTGGCTATCTGCCCAGCAGGCTCATTGCGCGGTAATCCACTTAATGAACAACTAGGCCAGCAAAAAAAAAATACTTCCAGCGCGTGATGCATATTAGCAACTGGGCAAAACATCTAGGTCTGCCACTGATTAGCTAGGAGAGAAGCTATTAAGCTAAGGTGGATTCAAATTATTACCTAAACCACAAGAATAATGGGAGATAGGTCGTTTGGTGAGTGCGCTAGCTACATATGCCTACATACGGCAACCTCGCGTCCAATAAGCTCATCACCTCAACGCAGGCTCTCACCGAACCTATAGTACATACGTGATTATATTGAATATATAAATCAGCAAATGATCATGCCATATATTCCGCCTGATATGGGTATCGCCGGACAATAAAACTGAGCTCTTAATTACTACACAGGCTTATTGCGGTTGAGTCTTTGGCACCGCAGCATCTTAATAAGTAATTTTTTTTAGAACCACACCCTTTATGTATTAGTCGGAATAAGAAGTACACACGCCTTCCGGCGGATAAAAAAAATCATACCTGTCTACCTAGCGGACTATAAATGGAACTTTTCGCTAGTATATCTGCATCTCCAATCGCTGTTCTCCCTTCATGGACTACTTCGACTTGCCCGAACAGCTTCGTAGTGTCCCTAATCTCCTTGATCACGTCACGTTACGAGATCGAAATTCCTTCAATAATCACCAGATGCCGAAGCGCCGGGGAAGTTCCCAACTGTGTTGCGGTCGATGGCAGCAACTGATGCAATCTTCAAGTTCTTAGCACACTGATGCATCAACATTAATCTTTCATCAACCCCTCTAGTGGTGCTATCCATCGAGAGATGGTGATTCCCATGGTAGGCTGCCTCTCGATCTTTGGTTGTTGTTAAAACAAGTGGTTGTATGTCTTGCCATATTTCCCCTTTTTATCTCCCCATTGTACCACCGCAAAAGGAAGGATGTGTTTGCCTAACAATCCTTATGTCTAAGCCCATGAAATATATAGGCCCACAGGCAGGGTCGGCCCTGTATTTACGGGTCTGTATATATATAGTAAATGGATTACATTTTTTTACTTGGAGTTTGGCTTGCTCGACATTGTAAAATGGTACTTTCCATATTTTCACCTCCATATTACCCATATAAGGCCCATGAAACACAATCCTACAAACACCGACCTTGACAAATTAAACACATCCTACCAACCGTAAAAGCCCATTATTAAACGAGTCCGAGACAAATTTGCTAGTTGGACTTGGGATATATCAACAATAAGATATACAGATTGGCACGAGACTGCCCGATAAACAACAAAACGTGTCCTAAATGATTAACAACCATGGCGTTTATTAGAAAGCCATATAGACCCATGTTTGGTCAACATGACATAGGCGTAGGGCTAACATTATATTTGCGGGTCTATATTGACAGTAAATGATTCATTACTTGGGTTTGGCTTGCTCTGGGTTGTAAAATGGCACTTTCCACATTCGCCCTCCATATAACCCGTACAAAGCCCACTAAACACGACCCCAGAAATTCCAACTTTAACAAATTAAATCCATTATGCCGACCAAAAGCCCATTAATCGAATCCGAGACAAACTCACTAGTTGGACCTGGGATATATTGACAATAAGATATATTGGCTCGAGATGCTCTGCAAGAAACAAAACATGTAATAAATCCTTAACAACCATGGCATTTTTTAGAAATCCATATGGGCCCATGAAATTTTATAGGCCCATGTTTGATCAACATGACATATACGTAGGGTCGGTCCTGTATTTGCGAGTCTATATATATAGTAATAAATGAATTAGATTTTTTTGTTACTTGGCTTGATTTGGGTTGTGAAATGGTATTTTTCATATTTTCCCCTCCATATAACCCACGTAAATAAAACCCACCAAACACAATCCTAGAAAGTAGAAACTCAAACCTTAACAAATTAAATGTTATTTTTTCCGTTACTTGGAGTTAGGCTTTGCTCTAGGTTGTAAAATGGCACTTTCCATATTACCTCCATATAACACATATAAAGCCCACCAAACACGATCATAGAAACTCCAACCTTAACAAATTAAATCCACCCTACCAACCAAAAGCCCATTAATTGAATCCGAGACAAACTCAATAGTTAGACCTGGGATATATTGACAATAAGATATATTAGCTTGAGAGACTCAGTAAGAAACAAAACATGTAATAAATAATGCTTAACAACCATGCTGTTTTTTAGAAAGCCATATGGGCCCATGAAATTTATAGGCCCATGTTTGATCAACATGGCATAGGCGTAGGGCTGGTCCTGTATTTGCGAGTCTCCGTATATAGTGATAAATGAATTACATGTTTTGTTACTTGGAGTTTGACTTGTTGTGGGTTGTGAAATGGGTTTTCTCATATTTTTCCTCCATATATAACACATGTAAAGCCCTCCAAATATGATCATAGAAACTCGAACCTTAATTAACACATTACGAGCTCTTTTTTCGTTACTTGGAGTTAGGCTTTGCTTTGGGTTGTAAGACGGCACTTTTCCATATTTCTTCTATATAAACCATATAAAGCCCATCAAACACGATCCTAGAAAACTCCAACCCTAACAAATTAAATCCATCCTAGCTACCAACCAAAAGCCCATTAATAATCGAATCCAAGACAAATTTGCTAGTTGGACTTGGGATATATCGACAATAAGATATATTAGCTCAAGATTTCTCAAGAAGCAACAAAAGATGTAATAAATACATGCTTAATAACCATGGCGTTTATTAGAAAGCCATATGGACCCATGAAATTTATAGGCCCATGTTTGATCAACAGGACATAGGCGTAGGGCTGGTCCTGTATTTGCGGGTCTATATATATATATATATATAGTAATACATGAATTACATTTTTTGTTACTTGGAGTTTGGCTTGCTCTGGGTTGTAAATGTTTTTTTTTTCATATTTCCCCTCCATATAACCCATGTTAATCCCACCAAACACGATCCTAGAAACTCGAACCTTAAAAAATTAAACCCATCCTACCAAACAAATTAAAAAGTCCATTAATTAATTGAGTTCGGGACAAATTCGCTAGTTGAACTCGCGATATATCGACAATCAGAGACGGATAAGCCCGACACTACCAAGTACTCCTAAGCAACAACATGTGTTCTGAATGCTTAACAACACCATGCATGGCGTTTATTAGAAACCATATGGGCCCAACAATATATAGGCTCATATGTTTGGACATTTAGGTATATTTAGGTGTAGGTAGGGTCGAACCAAGAATCGCACGTCTGTCTATCTAGTAGATGTAAATGAATTATTTTTAATGTTACTAGTAGCTAGGAACGGCACTTGCCTGCCATATATATTTGTTGGTACGGTATTCGCAACACTACTACTCTGAAAAGGTCCAATCTTTGCAAGTTAAATCCGGCCTACCAAACAAAAAAAGGCATGCTGCTTGGCTGAAATTGGAAGAGGCAGACCTGGAATGGACCAACATTAAGACAAATCAGCAGGCTGCTAACAGCGTCTAAGCTACCAAATATGCTTGCGAGTTGCGGCAAAAGATTGAAGTATATATCTATTTTTGTTTCCAATGTAAATAACTTGCCGGAGCATAAAAAGATGACATGAAATTTACCCGGCCGGACAGCATGCCAGTAAGAAAAAAGAGAGATAAAAAGAGATGGGGGAGGTTATGGATATCGATGGTTGGTTCTGGACACTTCTGGTGGTGCAGGCCGGCCGGGGGAGCAGCAGCAGCTAGCTAGTAGCGCCGGCCGGACGGCCGGAGGGGACCATGGATTAGGCTGACATCTGACCTGAATCGATCGTGGATGCATGGGTATGTGCATGGCGCCAATACCGTCGCCATTGCCATTTCCATTGTCACCTCACCTGCCCCCAGATGGGCACATACTACTACTGTGTGGTGAGGGCGGCAGGCAGGCATCACTGCGCCGACGCACGGGCCTGCACGCAGCAGGGGGGAAAGCGACGATCGAGCCGGGCGAGCAGCTGCATGCGCGCGGCCACCATGGAATTACGCGCCACTCAATAATGCTCATGACCGCGCGCTGGGAGATCGATTGACTACAAGGGTTGAGTATTAGTAATATAAATAAATTATGAATAGTTCAGTATTGGAAGTTGTTTTTTTATAAGGGTTGAGTTAAACATTAGTAATATAAATTACGAATAGCTTAAGTTAACAGTTTTGGGAAATGTGTAAATCATATAAATAGATATGTTTTGAAAAATACTTTCATAAAAAATATACATATATATATATATATATAACTTTGAATAAATATTTTTATAGAAAAAATTGTAAAAATTATTCTTTGATGACCGTGTCCTAAACGTCTTCTAATACTGAACCGGAGGGAGTACGCTCGTATTAGCTTGATGATGCAGCAGTAAATAGATTACATACAAAACTGGACATATCACATATGTATAGCCTGCTTTATTTCCCTACTGTACTGTGTATGACTCAACTGTATGCTGCATATATATGGTACTACAGACGACAGCGCGTACAAGCGCAGCCTGCATGTCAGTAACGACGCTGCGGACCACACAACTTAATACACGTAGTACAGGCCGAGCAGTGTATAACATTCATGTACAGTATACGTTTAGAAAGGCATAGTAATTATTGATTACCATGAACCAATCTGCACCATGATTACTTAATACATACAAAGATGAATTTTAACAGTACAACAGGACAGCAGGGACTACCGCTGTCTACTGTAGCAGTACTGCATATAGTACGTACGGCGCGCGCAAAACTGAAGAAGAGTCTGCAGCATATATAAATATATATTAAAAGCGTCTTAGTTAGGTACTTTTCTTAAATTATTGTGCTTTGTAGGCCCAACAACTCATTTGTAACAACATTAAGGGCATTTCAATATAAGTTTCTTTTCATGTTTTTTGAGCTGTATATATTTTGACATATCCAACACGCGAGGGATCTATAAACTTAACTGCGATTAAAACTTTCATGACTAGAGGGAGAGTGTATTCTGAAATTTCCTACGCTTTTGCTTTTACTTGACATTTTTTTTACTCACGACAACGTCTTTAAAATGTGACCTAGCTAGCTTTGAGCATACAATATAATTACAATTGAATCTCTTTGCCACTTTACAGAGTCTGATTGTGCAACTTTTATTCATTAAACAAGTTTACTTAGATTCAAATGTGCACATCTTCAAACTTTAGAAAGCAGCCACCACACGTAGCTATCACTACGGAAACCCGAAAAACTCAGAGTTTCTCGGAAGACGCCAAGTGTTTTCCGTCGAGCACTCGGCGTCTAGCATTATTGTAAGGAATCGGATGCCCGTTAGCCTAAGAGGGGGAGGGGGTGAATTAGGCAACTAAATACTTTAACCTATGGCTTCACTAATTTTGCGCAAAGGTAAACTAGAACATGCTATCTATATGTGCAACTACGGTTGTTCTAGTGTGAAACTCCCATCCCAAAAGAAGGTTTGCAACCTATAGCCAATCCTAGCATGATACTACTCTAGGAATGTAGAGACAAGTAAAGATTGCAATAGAGTAAATGCGGAAACGTAAAGGGGATGAGAGGAAGCAAACTCTTGACACGCGATTTATCCCGTGGTATCGGTAGGCACTAAGCCACCTCTAGTCCACGTTGTTGAAGCACTCACACAAGAGTATTGCTTCCCGGTCACCAAATCTCTCCCAAGAGCACCAACTTGACTTGCCACAAAGGCTAGCCACTTAGGCACTTGTCAAGCTCCCTTGGTCACCTTGATGCCGCCTCCACTAAGGAGCTTCTCCACCGAGTAAGGGGGTCTCCACGTCCCCCGCACCAAGTGTCCTCGCCGCTCCACACCAAGCCGGAGGGTCGATGACGATTGCCGGTGAGCCACTTAGGCCCCAAGGCTTCCGGCGAACCTTGTACAACTGGATTCACTCAAGAATCACCTCACAAGGTTGGCACAACCCTGCACTCACTCAGCTCTAAGCTAAGCCTAGCACTAAGCACATACACAAAGCATGCACTAGTCTAAGGATGAGCAATTAAGCACTTGGATGGATTGGATATGATCTTCAATGTGTCTTGAACTCCTCTGCACTTACACACTATCCAGCAACAAATGGGTGAGTGGAGGGGGTATAAATAGCCCAAGGCATCAAACTAGTCGTTGGCTAACGTCCACTGAAAAAGGTACCGTCGGATGATCCGACGCTATGCTTTTCCAGGGCGTCGGTTCATCCGGTGCCCCTCCCACGTCACGTAGCCATTGAGGTTCTCTAACACAACTGCTCCGACGCTATGCTCCGACGCTACGTCGGATCATCCGGTGCTGAAGGCCTCGCGTCCAAGTCGGTACATCGTTAGCTTCCAACGGACCGTCGGATAGACCGATGCTATGCCTTGACCAAGGCGTCGGATCATCCGGCGTTGAAGGCATCGTCTTGGCGTGTCTCTCGTATGAATTCAAACTGAGCGTCGGATAGACCGACGGGGTCCTCACTCAGACCGTCGGATCATCCGGTGCTACTGCCTTCCTTGCTCTTCCTCTGCAACTCATCCGACGCTACTAAATAACGGACCGTCGGTTCATCCGACGGTACCTAGGGTTTGACCCTTTGCGCCAACTCGCCCGACGATTGCACCGACGCTTGTATTTGAGGGACCGTCGGTTCATCCGACGGTGTCTTCTCTTTTCCTTTTCTTGCTCGGTTTTGACCCTTTGTTTTGGCATTTTTGCATGGGGTTTTCTTGCATCCTTGGGACCTAGAAATGTCTACAAAGACATGCTCAAACAATATGGTTAGTCCCAATGATCATGTTGTCATGAATCACCAAGATCAAACTCCGAACAAATGGCATATGAGGCCATGTTCGCTACAATTATTCACCGAGTGTACACGAAAAACAGTCTGCAAAGTCCTGACACTCGGTGTCTAGCCTTATTTGTCGAGTGCCACAAACAAAACACTCAGCGTTATTTATTCATCGTGTGTCATTGACTCGACACTCGGCATCTACTTTAGTGTACGCCGAGTTTTCGGGCCAAACACTTGGCGTATACTTGATTAGGACACTCGGAAAGTTTTGAATTTTTTTCTCCCTCTTGCCTTCAAACTCTTTCGGTCTTCCTTTAGTCCTCATACAGTACTAGATACTCCATACTCAAATTTGATACATTTCTCGATCTATTTGTGATATTTAACTTATTAATTTCATTTAAGTGATTTTTTTATTTAAGTGATTTTTTTGAAGAAGTCAAATTTAAACTGGAAGTGATTACAGCAACGCTATAAATTTAGTCAAAAAATGTTATTCATGACCCTTAGTCGATTTTGAGACCTTGTTCCTTAAATCAAAGGAAATTTTACAAGTCTTGTTCAATAAACATGGTCATGAAGTCATGGCCAAATTGTTTTTAAATTCTAAAAAAATGCAAATGAAGTCAAAAAATTATGAGATTTGTCAAGATGTCATGATATCATACATGAAGGTTGTGGTAAAAATTTGAGAAGGTTTTGAACATGTTGCCAAATACGATGTTTAGAAATCGAAGCATCTCACAGGAAGAATCTTAGAGTTGAACATGATTCAAAAAGATTTAGAGTCAAAGTGATGGTCGAATTGTGATTCGAGTACAAAACTTTTTGTACAAGCAATAGAGAACAAAGATTTCTTAACTCTACTTCGTGGCATCGACTCGGCTCTGAGGCGGGTTGGGAGGTGCGGGACGGCCGGCTATGAGGCTCCAAGGGCGGAGGCGCGGGATGACGGCTGCACGGCCTTGAATCGGCTCGCGGCAACGCAGCCGAGGCTCCAAGTGCGGCACGGGTCGGGGAACCTGCCCGATTTCTCTCTCTTTCTCTTCGTCTCTTGAGCGGTGGCGGCGGAGCGCGTGGTGGTGACACAGTGGGGAGCTCCGACGGCAACGGCCTGGAGGCGAGCCGCGGTGGCCGGCGAGGCTCAGCCTCCCACAGCGGGGCTCGGCATGGCGATGTCATGGTGTTGATGGTGCCGGTAGCGTGATGGTGGCGGCGGTCGAGGATTGGGGGCTGGTGGCGGCAGCAGCTGCCGCCGGCATCCTTCAAGCTTTATATATATATTTTCAGTATGGCTTCGCCGAGTGTTAGATGTGGCACTCGAGAAACAGTTGGCGAGTGCTCGAGGTTTGACACTCGGGGACAATGGCGAAGCCACCTATCTGGCAAGGTATGGCAGTTGCCATACCTAGCCTCATTTAAATCCAACTATATTTATGTATATTTTCATATATTTGCGATTTGTATGATGATTTTTAGTATATTTATTGTGTGGCATATTTATGCATATTCTCATACAATTGCGATTCACGCGATAATCTTGACTATATTTATACGTATTTGATGAATATACTTATACAACTTCGTCATAGGTAAATTTTGATCATGGCTCTGCCACTGCTCGGTGAAGCCGCATTCGCCGAGTATTTGTTTCCCAAGTGCACCACGCAGGGTGTTTTGGCCTTCGATCGTCGAGTGTCTCTTCAGGCTTTTCCCTATAGTGTATAGCTGGTACTGTTATTACTTTCTCCGCATGCATATACCATGCATATATAGAGTGTTACTCGATGACCGCAACAACAGTTGCGCATATATAGAATGTGAGAGAATACGTGCTGATGTGTCCTAGCTAGTCTTATATATCAAAACATCTGGATATATATTGTGTGCTGGAAGTCATTTTGTTTCTAGTAAAACAATTGACATAATTCATCGCAAAAAAAATCAGATAATTGATCGTTCTTTGCTACAAATAGTTCTAACTTCTAATAACCAATCTCAACAAGTAGGTCTTCGTAGCCTGCCGCGAGTTGATCACATATGCTTAAAGCTACTGTCACACACTCCATCCCAAATAACTATTCATTTTGAGTTTTGTAGATATGAAATTTCAGCAATGCATCTAGATGTTTACTCCTTCAAGATACATATCAAAAGATAATAAGTATCAAAAAATAAAAAATAAATAGTAATTTCAGACGAATGGAGTATTAAATAAGTCAATAAGACTGTAAGAGATTGCATTTATATATGCATGTGAAATGATCACACACTGCATGCCCTTCAATCTTAACTTTGTTTCATATGGTAATCAAGCTGATAGACAAAGGACACATGATGATTTGTCGACGGTATGAAAATCGACTTATTTATCCTCGTCAGTTTTCTGTCCGAGCAAGATCCTTCATTTACTTGCAAGTGCAATCGAATGGAGTAGTAAAACCAGGCCAAGAGGGATAGAACAAATTAAGATAAAAGGTGTTAAGTTGATAACGCATTATATCCAGGGGGTTTCAGGTTTGGCACCTCTCGTTTGGGAGAGGGAGCTAGCTTATTTCGGCTTTGAGTTGAGTTCACCTATCTTGTGTAAAATGAGACACTATATATATAACATGAAGATGTTTTTTAAACTTAAAGTTGAAATGAACTAGAAGTCGTTTGGGCCAGCTAGCTTATTTCGACTTTGCCTTCACCTATATGCGTAAAACGAGACACTATATAACATGAAGATGTTTTTTTAACTCAAAGTTGAAATGAACTAGAAGTCGGATGAAGCTACGACTATTTTTTACTTCACTGTCTTTATCTTGAGTCAGATGCCCTCTCGAATGGCCTGTTAACCGAGTCAGATTTGTACACTACGAGATTATGGAGGTTTGCCGTTTGCCAAGGCACACATTTACTCGGCCAAGAGCTCTTTGCCGAGGGCTTTTCGTCAAGCACTCAGACAAACACTTTACCAAGTCTTGAGTTGACTCCCAGCAAAAGAAAGACACGAGGACGGAGCAGATGTTGACGTCATGTTTGTCGTGGCTAAAAAACGAGAGACGTGAGAATAGGGCAGCCGATGACGTCATTTTTGTCGAGTGTTAGAACGGAGAAGCACTCGAAAAAGTTGAAGGAACGACTCCACAAGTGTTTTTTCTCAACGAGTGTTTTGTGGGAGCCTGAGAGGCACTCGACAAAGATCATATTTGTCGAGTGCCCGGTAGGCGGTAGAAAGTATCACACGACAAACCTTCGAGTACTCAACAAACAGTCGATTTTTGGTAATGACGCTAGTACAAACTTACTTAAAATGATCGCACATAATAGTACCCCCTTTCCTTTTAAGGTGCGCCACTCAATTATCCAACCACTTTAATCTTTTGTCCAACACTTCAACGACGAGTTTGTCATGAATTCAATATTATCATATTCATATATCAAAGTTCTATCAAATTCGTAGTCATGAATTGAAAATTATAAAATATAAGATACTAATGATTAAAATATGGCATTGAACACAGCACTTGTAAAACACACGCTTTATAAAAAATAAAATGAACCAAGTATTCGATAACACGAACGGATCCGCTGGTAGTTCGCAAATAAAAAAAACTCGACCCAACGTGGATGACATCTATCCCAATATTGTGCTAAAGAAGATTTCACGTGGATTGAGAAATTCTATGGAACTTCTGCCTCACTCTTATAGGTTCTGCGACCAGTGACAGTGAGAAAGGGGAGTCTTAGGCCTTTTTAGCGATTTTTTTAAACCTTAATCTAAAATTCGGTCTCACAAGCACAAGAAGTTGAATCCAGAACCAGAGGAGTGCCACTCATATCCCATCTAACCACTTCATAGCCGGGGACCTTAGACCTGGCCGTCTAGAAATACAACAGTTTGTGCAAGGTTTGTGGCGATATGGAAATTGCAATTTTGAATCGTATTACTCCCTCTATGCACACAACTTAATACGACAAGTTGCTAACAAATTATCACTAGTCATCGATCCATTTATCAAACTAATATACAAACCCTTAGCTGTCAAAGTTTGAATTTGCAACATCTCACGGTGGGGCGAACGAATAGTGCACTAGTAGAGTGGAAGATATGGAAAAAATGTGCACTGAGACTGTGAAAAATATGAATTATCGATGTGATAATAAATAGTGTATTGAGGTGGAAATAGAAAGGAAACTGGAAAAGCTAAACAAGGGGCTGAGAGGTAGAGAGATGATGCATGGCAGCGGCGGGTGCTGGCGCACCTCGTCGTCTTTGTCATTCGACTTCTTTTCTGCATTTTCCTTTTATAATAAATCTTTCATAAAAAATCTATACACAATATTTTCGTCTCACTGTAGATTTATGTGCCGAATCTGATCAAGAACAACACCTAAAACCATACAGAGTAAACAATAAAAGAGGACACCAGCTAAGTAGTAACTAGGAGTAGGTAGCTAAGTACAGGTGGCTACTGCCAACGGGTCTAGCTACTAGGGAAGCTAAAGCTACTCCCTTTTTTGCACAGTGAGGGGAGCTAGCTACTCCTTTTTTTCTCGAACAAGGAAGCTGCCTACTGGTAGTAATCGCCTGGCACTCTCCATACTAGGGCCGCAGAGAATCGTATGCATGAATGACACGTAGGGTAAGAATGACATACTGTACAAGGGATGTGCGGTCAATAGGAGCACTTGATCACAGGCCCCATCCATCAATTAATATAAACAACCTCCCCTGCAGTGTATATTTTGGTTCAATCTATTGTGATCTAATCAATCTGCTTGTATCGTATATGGTCACTTTCATTAAGAATAATTGATCAGGTAGGATGACTTCATACCCTACATACTAGTGCTGTACAATTCACTCAACTAATAAAAAAGATCATTATTATTTTAAACCATTCTATACACAAATCAAATGATTGAAGCAACCAAACACATCACTAACACTTGTTTAAGGACGGACGGAAGAGTATATCTTAATTAACGACTTGTTTAGTTCGTTGGTGAAAAACATTTTTTAAAGTGCATTGGTGAAAGGTTTTACATTGTCACATCGGGTGTTTCACGATGTCAGAGGGGCTTTTAAGTTTACATAATTCATCATTAGAACATCGTTCATGTAGTATGACATTACCAAATCACCATCTTGTAAAGTTATTGCAAATTGTGCAATAAATTATTTTTTGTCTACAAATTTAATACTCAATATAATGTCGTTGCTTGTGTCCAAACATCAGATGTTATGAGTGAATGGTATTTTTAGTGGAACTAAATAAGGTCTTAGCATACTTTTTTTGAGAAAATTCTCTTGGTGCTACAATTTTTTTTAAGACTCCTCTTGCTCAGTGCTATAATTTTTTTTGAATTGTTCCTAATTACCAAATGGTTGTGAAATGCCATTCTTTGTCAGGGAGCCGCGGGGCGAGGGGGAAGAGGAAGAAGATGCCACAAAATGTTGTGAAATGTCTCTTTCTTTGTCGAGGAAGTCGCGGCGCGAGGGGGAAGAGAAAGGAGGAACAAGAAAGATTTGACCTGTGGGGAAAAGACAAAATGCATGTACATTGCACCACCATTCTTTCCCCTCTTTAGCCTGAAAAATAATTATTTTAATTGAGCCAGTGTCTTCCAGCAATCAATTGTTTGTTATTAGGGGGATGTTTGTTTCGCAGCCACATCTTGAAAGCTAGGATTTACGCGACCGGCGACCGCTAAATAATAACAAGTTTACAATATTTGGGACGGATAAAATTAATTAAGTATAATACTACTAAGGCCAGTCTTAGTAGGGGTTTCATGACATTAAATAGGCTGTCATGTGAGCACTTTTGATGATGTGACAATGTATTAATGAAGAGAGAGGTAAAATGAGTTTCATGAGGATGACACCCTCTGTACACAGTTAACTAGACAACTTGTGTCTCACATGCAACCTAGAAAACAACAACATATGAAACTATTATGCATTAAGAGGGAGGTGTTTCATTATAGCTTCAAATAATTTTTTTAGATGATGTGTCACTCTAGGTAATTGTGTTCATGACAAAATGGCCTGATGCGACCATTTTAAAATGAAGTATATAGCCCTACTGCGCCACCATATTAAAAATGTAGTCGTCACGACGAGTTAAATAGAAGCATATGTGATGATGATGCGATTCTAGTGTGTGTGAACTGGGCACAGTAGGGTGCAGATCATATATATGATGCATGTATCCGTACACACAAATGCAAATTCATTTATCATCGATTTTTTACCATGTATATATAAGCACCCCATGCATGGCTCATATGTCTGTGCATCGATAAGGCAGAGACGCTCCACTCTAATAACTTGTTCCAGCTTCTTGCCACTGCCAGTCGATCTACCACTGCACCCATCGCTCAAGTGCTGCTAATGATGAAAATTCCTCATCTTTATTTATCTAAAGGATAAAGGTTATGCTGGCATGCTGCTATATGTATATGTACGTTTACATGCATAGCTTAAACTTCGACGACACTGGCCTGTTGGTTTGAAATAATATACTTGCGCTGCACGCGTACTGTAATTCAAGCAATAATAATCTGCTCCCTTCATCCCTAAATAACTGTTCGTTGCTCGATCAGCAGTGCAGGAAGTGTTATTTTACAAACACGTTTCTCGATAAACACTTATTTTATTTAGAGAGAGATGAAGTATGAGCTCCTGATGTGTGGCTGGATGGCTCTATCTGTTTTGTTCGATAATCTGTCATTGTAAGTGAACTGCTATTTTTTTTAATTATATGTAGTAAGAGCTAACCCCTTATATAGCATCATAACCACGTACTTGAATTAGGTTTTGATTAGGCCATCCTCAGTGGCGAGCTCTGAACTTAATTAACTAGCTTGTGTGGTTTTGATTACGCACTAGTTGCTTTAAATTTATCCTAATAAGTCAAACCATCAGTAATAAAGAAATAAAGTCGCAATGATTGACAACGTAAAATTAAAAGAGTGCTATTATAGATTCAACGTGAAAAACCAAACATATCGCGTATAGTAAAAAATTATTATGATGTACATTAGCATGGTCTGCTATACTTAATAACCGTAGCTACTTAGGTCTTGTTATATATAGTATACATTGACAACACATATAAAAAAGAATATATTTTTGAGAATCCAACTTCCAATATAAATATACTCCGGTATATATCGTCTTTCTCAAATGTTCAAATTTTAAACTATGATTAACCCCACGCAAAGAAAACATACTACTTGCACTTGTGCAATTGGCGGGGACAATTTATATGGATAGCTAGCTTATAATAATTCAGAAATGCAAACCCTCACTTTTTTAAAAAAAAATTAAGGAACAAGAGTTCCGGTCTCAGCACTCATGCAAGTACTGCCTACAGCTTGTGAATACATCAACAGCCGCCAAGCTGTAACCCATCCGGACCGTAGTCCTGCATCAAATTCGCCTAACAGTCGACCAGCACACCAAAGCATGACAAAAAAAAAAAACTTACAGGTTCAGACCTACAAGAGCCACACAAGTCTCAAGACTAGAACGAAACACACCTGCCAAATTAATTGAAGACCGGCGACTAATCCATGATCCGCTTCCGGATATTCCATCAACTAACTCTTAATTGTCGAAGAACTCCAAAGACATTGTTTCTAACCAACAACATCTTCGTCCCTTCAAAATGTTCCTTTCCTCTTTTTTTTTATAAGATGGACCAACACACCTACATGTCGGCAATCGACGCATAAAAATGTGCGATTGTGTATTGTTTTGACCGCAAACTACTCACCAAATATAGTATCTCAAATATATGGAAACCTGTAAAGCTAGTAATCACACTACCCTTCTACTTCCTCTGTATCCCCACCCCACCCCCACCCCCCAAAAAAATACACAACCACTTACCCAGATATACATAATTGCACACTCTTTTCATCCAAGAGTACTATACAAATTAACTATTTATCTGAACAACTACTTATTATCCAAAAATTCTTTTGCCGAGACGGTGGTGGCTATACGATTCTTCTCGGCAGTTCTGTTCCAACCTAGGAGTAATAACATGCCACTGACAGAAGAGCGACCGATCGACCAGCAGGATTCAGAAGAGATCGATATCAGGTGAGTATCAGGGCATGTGCAGCAGTAATATAGAAGCAACCAAACAGATGAATGCCCTCGACCCCATGGATATGGACCATGCATGCGCCCACGCGGCCATGCCGATGCCCATGTCCATGACCCTGCTGGCCCCCCTGCCTCTCCCTCTGCCCCTGCGCTGCGCACACCCCACACCAAAAGGCGTTTGCCACTTGCACGGCAGGGCAGGGTGATGGAGAATCCTTCAACTTTCCCATCACATCAATCAATCAGCAGGAGCAAGGCAGGCCATCCGTCCACCTTCCCTGCTGGTGCTGCTCGCTGGTGCTGCAAAAGCTCACACAGCCCCCCCAGGCCACAGGTGTAGGAGCAATGGAATGCTACTACTCAGTCACTGTAGCGCCCCCCTTTGTCCTTGCGAGAGACTCGCCTTTTGGTATTTGGTCAATGGTCATTGCACTGGATTATTGGATTGTGCATGCATGCATGCATGCTGATGACCCCAGCTCCAAACAGCGAGTATCATAGAAAGCTAGCTAGTGACTTGAGCTAGTGTCTGATCTCGTCGACTAATAATTGCAAACTAAGGCTCTATTGAGCTTCTGCTGCAGATTTTTTCACCCCTCCATAATGAATGTTTGGACATGCGTATGAAGTATTAAATGTAGATAGATGAAAAATAACTAATTGCACAAATTTCGATTGCTTTGCGAAACGATTTTCAAGCCTTTTAATTCATAATTTGACAATACGTATCCTTCTAGAAAACATGTACTGTGCTAATGATAGATTAATTAGGTTTAATAAATTTGTCTCGTGATTTCCCAACGAGTTCTATAATTTCTTTTTTATTAGTATATGAACACACCCCTTGAAACACCGGATGTAACACCCCAAGGTTTTTCACCTCCGGATCTATATAAACACAGTCTTGACAGAGAATGGAGTGGATTTAATTTGGACGCATGGCTTCTCTGCTTCCCTCTCACTTCAGGCATTTTGCCGAGAGAATGATGATCAACGGCAAAGGAGAGACACACACTGCACATCAGAGGTGATCGAGGAGACAGGGTATACCATTATTGTTGTAGTGCAGAGAGAGGTGAATCTATGAATGCATGATATGACATGTGCTTGTTATCTTGAAATTTTTATGTCATCTTGAGCAGCTGGGTAGCAACTTCTTAACATGATTTTGTCCCGAATCGATCAGTATACTCTTGCCGATGCATAGTGTCAGAAACTCATCACACCATTTTTTGTTATTTTAAATTTGAAAACAGTCAAACAGACCGTGCAGTGGTTTGCATTGGGTATATCACTTTTGTGCATTACCCTTTCTTCTACTGAATTACGTACTGACAGAAGGAGGATTTCTTTTCCTTCTTTTGATATCGCGTTGGAGTCCATTTGGTATGTATGTGGTCCATATATGCATGCATGCATGATGCGTGTGGGTAGCAGATGTCTTGTAATTTGTTGCCACGGCGGGCGCGCACTCTCCTGAATAAAATCGTTGCTAGCTAAACTTTTGGAAAAGCTTCAAGAAATAGACCTTAATTACAATGATAGGCTGTATTTGGTTCCAGCAAATTCAGCAATTTGCAGTGCACGTCAAAATAATGTGGATTTTTAGCTATATTATTAAAGCGGATATGATTTTTACTTTCAAAAAAAGCGGATATGATTTTCAAAAAGATTAATATAGCAAGTTTTTCATTGGTGGGATGAGGAAAAAGGACTGCCGCTGCAGACGTTAAATTCTCCCTGTGTTTGCCACTTGTAGACATGCAATTGCTACGGCACGTTTTTTCTACTCCTAGCGGACAAATCTACATGTACCACTCAATTAAGCATGAACTATCATCCGAAGACGCACCCTGCAGATCTGATGACGGGCGCAGGTGGCTGAAAGCACCAATCAGTGACCACAACTTCTTGTCAAGTGACTGCGGGCTATTTTTCTTCTTCAAAAATTCTTGTCAAGTGACCGTATAGTCCAGCTAATTTGGACATTTGCTCCTGAAAGGAAATCAAATTAGCTACCAACTAAGAATCTCTGCCCAACATTTCCAAAAAAAACCCTTGGCCACATGATATGTAACCATCAGTTGCATACTTTTTTTTTGCAAATCACATAGTACAGACGCACATGTGCACACTCGCCCATACGAATACATGCACACAACCATACTTTTATGAACACATCCGAAAGAATGAGCTAGCAAAACGTCAACATTGATGAAGTCACCACTAACACCATTGAAAGAGTAGTACCGGTTAAATCGAAATAAATTGAGAAAAAAATGCGAGCACGAGTTGAGAATTTGAACCTAGTTATTATATTAATATGCCAATTAGACTAAGAAAAGCATTGTTCACTTGAGAAAATTTTGATAGTTGGTTATTTGTAGAAAACACTGTAGAAGTCATTGAAATCTTGCGGTTTCAAGAGATGTTTTCCCCTATAATATTGCTAGTTTATTAGAGGAGACGACAACCGTGCTCTTTTTAATTTATTCTAATATATATACATGGTGTTATCGCATACATGGACACGCGTACAGTCTTCTGCAACCATCAAGAACGACGTGTACCTTATACTACGTACCTCTGTTCTTAAATATATAACACCATTAGCTTTTTTTCATTCGTTTGACTATTCGTCTTTTCCACAAATATTTTTGCAAATTAATAAATCTACAAGTTCAATCTAAAGTACATTTTACAATAGACATAAGGATCTGCATTTTACTTTAGTTAACTATAAATTAGTCAATAAATATTAATGATCAAAGTTGGAGTAAAAAGCCAACGATATCATATATTTAAGTAGGAACGGAGGGATCAAGTAATTAACACAAGAGGTGACGCAAATAACTTACGACGCGTAGTACGTGCCAACCAGCAATGCAATCGCAGAAACAAGTTAACCGGTGGCGCGCACAGCTCGATCAGCTCTCAAGAATTCCGACCCGTGAATGCATCGATCACGACGTACGTGTAGGTGCTAACGATCGAAACAAAACAGGTATCAGTGATCCCACTATGTAATCTATTATTCCCCTTTACCGTTTTCATTATATATAGGTGAGTGGGAACCAAACACTTTTTGATCGAGTGGCACAGCATATTACAGCAGTGCGTGCTCTACAAAATAATTAGTCAATTTTTCGAGGTAAAAGGAAAAAAATATGTGCATTCAAATCATATGTAGTACCAGCTCGGCAGCGGACTGGCATGGGCGGCCGTGCATCATCAGCATGCATGCATGCATTAGAAGTGAAATTCCTGGATCAGATGAGAACACTGCACAAGAGGACAAGAATACGTATAGTCCATGTTAATCGTGTGTTTAATTAGTTCCCTAAATTTGTGGAAATGAGAATAGTGTATTAGGGTAAAAAGTTGTTGAAAAAGTGCACTCCACGATCGACGTGTCGTAGCTAGCGATCGACAAAGTCATCACCAAGCTAGCTGTACGTGCGCACGCGACGCACGCAACGAGAGAGTACACGCACGTACGTACCAGCTGCATGCGTACCGTTCCTGTGGCATGTACGGTGCTGCACGCGCCGCAACAAGCCAACAACCACCCCGAAAAAAAAAATGGTCAATTACTTCACGTAATATAAGCTATGTATCACAGTGCCTTTTCACTCATAATTTGGATGCTGATTATCTTATGTGGCTATGTATCTACGTGTTAATTCCATACGCTAGCTTTCTGGAAGTTAATTAAAGAAACATCCTTTATTTTTAGCATAAGAGTTTTTTTTTAAGAAAAGGATATGTTTGGATCCACCTGTTGTGGGCTGGCTAGCTAATGATTCATTATCAGCTAGCTAGTTGAAATTAGTTGGATCTTGGATCAACTATCTAGTTAATTAGCTCAGATATATGGTTAATAGCTACTACGTACTAGCTAGTGTGTGGATCCAAACAGACCGACCCATATTCGTAGTTCTCTCGGCAGTAGTATAATGCAATGACGACGACATCACAGAAATTCATAATACTTCCTATGAGTGTATCGCTCAAAGAACTACGATCGAACCCTCGCGCGACTGTCACCGAGGGAACCTTAAACTATTTGTTAATGTTGTTTACCATTTTCTCGAAAAATTATGTTGTTTCTGATATCATTAGACACGTACACCGTGCCGTACCGCTTTTATATCGTCCTTTTCGCAAAGGGAGCCTTGTTCACGTGTCGATATACATAGCCCTGCTCGCTTGGTTTATCAGCCACCAACCAACAGTACTAGGACTTTCCTCTCAGAACAAACCACCAGTACTTTTACTTTTCTCACGTTGCATATAAGTACATTATATCACCAGGGGCAGGCGGCAGCACCAACTTATATTAACAGGAGGTCGCCATGATTTTTTTTTCTTTTTGCTTTTTTAACACAAAGACGACAGGTCGCAATGATTGACGAACGGAAATAACTAGAAAGACAACGCGGCCTTGCCGCGTGCTAGACCAGTGCCCTTTGTTAATTCGACATGTTTAGGATGTTGGATTTATGCTTTTCTCATTTTACAATTAAGTCAGGTTGTCATGAGTCTATATCACATATTGTCTCTTTTGTGATTGAGAGATTTTGTTGCATTGTAGTTGATGCAACCTTTGTTCGCAGTTATATTGTGACTTTTTTAACCGATGAAGAAATGGGTTGAACATACTAAGCTGTAGAAGTTAAACAAAATGCATTTGAACGGTAAGCATTGCATAAAACTTCTAATTCTGGAAGTACAATACTTATTTTTTCAAGGATACAATGTGATAAATATACTCTGTAAAAAATGTGAGAGATGTTACGTAATAGTCCGGTGTTGGATTCTTATGTTACTAAAAAGTGCTTTAAACATGGATATTGCGCAAAATATAAGGGTAAAATTACAAATTATTTGTTTTGGATGAGCATAAGATACATCCCCATGTTGATGAGCACCATTTCTTAGTGATTGCTGATTATCATACCTTTTTTTCTTTGTGATACAAAACTTATTAGATTGTCATAAAGAATTAGAAATGTGCATTCATGCCCCATTTCAATGATTTAATAGGGTAGATTCAAAGGTAAATAAATACCTTAAGCCCCGGTTAAATTCTTGGAATTGAATTTCATTCTAATATTTATAGTTTAGACACAAATAGCTTACTCCATTAAGTAGATGGCATGTTCACCTTGTTAATCAATAATTGCACATTTGAAACATAGCATAACATGATTATATATAGAATCAATTTTCATCTGCCACTCACATTAATTTAAACCAAGGTTAATTTGTGTAAAGTTGAGGGGTTAGTTTGAAAGTATAGGATTGTTTCGTAGAAATATATGGAATAGAAGTGATTGTTATATGAGTTCAAAATTTTTTCAATAAGTTTAGGTAGTGCGGTGGCTTTTGGAAAAATCGCTGGTCATTGCCGTTATGAGCTTGACACTTCGTTTTGATTGTTTCGGAGTACGGTCCCTTTTGTGTAAAATCATGTCTTTTTTACAAAAATTCAGGGGCTAACATGTAAAAATTTGTGGACTACGAAATCTATTCTTAGTAATAGGGTATTTTGCAAGTAGTACGGATCCCATTGTTACATTTTTTTAATACTTACAATAAAAATACAACGAAAAATCACTTAAAATGTTCGTTGAATGTTATGGGTCTTAAAATGGGCCCTAGCGGACCTGATGTTCTTTTCTAGGCACGTGATCATTTGTTCTCGTCCATTCGTTCAGCATCGTCCCATATCTTCCTTATCCTCCCGTCATGTTTCTCTTTCACCCGTTGACTCTGACGCGCGGTCGTTGTGCCCGCTCTGGCCAGTTTGATCCCCTGCCGTGCTGCTCCAGTGCCATAGTGGCTCACGGCAGTGCTGCAGTGAAGTGCGAGGAGAGGGGTATGCTGCTCCTGCGCGGGAAGGGCGCTCGGAGCGGATCTGGCACGGAGCACGGACGCCGAATCAGCGGGGCGCGCGCGCGGCGGCGGCACCGGCGCACGGACGTCGGAACGGGGGCGCGCCTGCGGAGAGGCTGGAGGCGCGAGGATCAGTCTATCTAGCGGTGACGGCAGCGAGGTGGTCTCCCCTGCTGCGGCAGCCCCGAACTCGCCGTATTTTGAGGTGGAGGTAGATCGGGAGCCGCATCAGGTCGACCGGGAGGTAGGCGTCCGCTTGCTCACCCGCCGCGGCGGCCTCGCCTAGCGTTGATCCAGTAGCACCCCTTCCCCCGGCTCCTCTTATCCCTTGTCAGCCTCTCGATCTGCTCTCCGCCATCGCCCGTTTGTCGTCCTTCGCTCGGGCGGCCGAGTCGTTTCCGCGTACCTCATGTTAATTTCGCGGAAGTTCAGGGTCTTTTTGCAAAACAGTCGATGGTTGCCCGATCTTGCCCATTCGCAAGCTCGATCTTGCGGCCGGGAGTAGCCAGCGACGTGGCTACCCTCCTTGGCCTAGATATTGGCCAGGTTTCGTATGTAAGAGATAGAGCTAGCGTGTGTTGGACAGAACAGATCGACTCATGCTGGCGCGCGCATGCACGCACGCACGCACGCACGCACGCACGTCGTAACACATGCATGCATGCACCGGCCCTGCAGTGACCAGACACGCACGGACACTATTAATAAACTAAGCACGACGCCGCCTTGGCCGCCCTGCTTGGGTAATTAACTAAAAAAAATGTTAGCTGTCGTCCTTAATTTGATCGGTCGGTCGAGTTGCATTGCGGCATCAAAGGGTTTTGCATTGCTTATTAATCAAAGTCAGCTGCTAATTTTGCGCGCGCACACACACACTAGAAGCGAAAGGTGATCGGGCAATGGACGGGCAGGAAGACAGCAGGATATGGAAACTTGGGGCTTTATTGGTCGGGGGAAAATTCTTTGATCCGGCGGACATAAAAATGAACCACTCACTCACCCACTTGTGAATATAATTCAACGGATAGAATTGTTGACCCAACGAAGGCCCAAACACAGCCAATTCCTTGTGTTGGTTGGGCGGGCTAATAGCGCCGGCCCATGATTGAAGTGAGAGAGCGACTGAAATTGGCCTTTTCTCATTCTCTCCACATTGCCGGCCCATGGATCTCAGAAATCAATCGCGAAGGCATGTCTAAGAAAATGCCCTCCGTGCACGCAAGCATGCAATTAATTAAATAGGATAGGTACAATTATCGTGTATAAGAAAACCAATGAAGGGCGACACAGACTTTTACTCGACATTCTTAATCTGTCTGAAAAGCTCTAGAAAAAAACGTAACTATACTTTGAAACGCGATCGAAAATAATGTTCGGCACTCGGCAGCAGGTTTTTTTTTTTACCGTTCGATACATTTATACCGCTGCGGAGCGCTAAGGGTATACGGCAACGGTATAAATGGTATACCGCTTCTTACCGCTCAAATTCAAATTTGAAATCAAAACCGCCTGTTCAAACGGTACTGAGCAGTATATCACGGTATAAATGGTTTATACCGCGGTATAAAGGGTTTTTACCGCGCGGTAAACAATTTATACCTGTGCACTGAAAAAGACCCTCCGGCTTAGAAGATATGAAAATTTTGGCATGATGTTGGCACAAATTAGTGTTAAATAGCACCCCCAATGAATGATTTATAGCTATACATAGAAATACTACACCAAACACAATAATACTAGCCGTGCATAAGTGAGTTGATAGTTCAAATACAAATAGTTCATACAAATAATTCATACAACACAAGTTCAATGGTAGAAAGGAAAGATCCCCAGCTGGGTCGCGGAGTGGTACTCGGCGATGGACATGACATTCAAGCCTCTCGTCCTAAGCAACTCACCTTTGTACTATTGCCAAGTTAGGCCCGTCCACGCCGATGTTGTCTGCCACTCACCGACTAACATGTTGTAAAAATCAGGGTCTTCCCATTCATACACCCATGGCTGCGCGTTGATGTCAGGAATAGATAAAAAGACCGCGACTGGGAGGTATCACTGTGGGAGGAAGAAGGGTACGTTGGGTCGTATTGTGACGCTCCAACCGTTCTCCTCTACGACTCTGGTGCTCCATGGTCGCGATCCTGAGTAGCATGTGTGAATTCAGTCTCCCCTACAGTCAACCATGGATCATAATTAGCACATATAGTTAGAAACATCATACGTGTGTGTAAATGTACATGTGTATACCTGTGAAATGAATTCCACCACCACCACCAGCACCACCACCACCAGCATCATCACCATCACCATCACCATCATCATCATCACCACCACCACCGTCACCATCACCATCACCATCACCATCACCATCACCAGCATCATCATCATCACTGTCATCTTCACATGAGCTGCTATCCCAGACTCCTCGTACGGTGGACTACGCTGACCATCATCATCATCAGTGGAGGCGTCGCTGGTCACTTGTATTGGTGGTGCCTTTGTCTTGCCTTTTTGACGTTTTGGGTCACTCTGCTTAGGCCCACTCTGGAACAACCTCTTCCCAATGTGACTGCTACCCACATTTCTTCGTGTCCAATCACTAATGCAATCATCACCCGTAGCGGTTTGGAGATCTTTGGGATCTATCTGATCCCTCACAAGCTGGGACGGGATAGGAATGCCACTGTCTTCATCCTCCTCATCAAGAACCGGCTCCCGGTTTGATCTACCATATTCCATCCATTCCCGCACCGGATTTTTCTCATCATAGAAGCTAAGTTGGCCAAGATGCTCAATAATATCACCTTCATCATCACGCCCAGGAGTGGCATCCTCAAGTCGCAGCCGAAGGTTGTAGTTGACATAGACAAGCTTGTTAAGTTTCTTGTGTGTCAACCGATTTCGAACCTTGGTATGTAGCAACGCAAAAGTACTCCAATTACGCTGACATCCACTTGAGGAAACACACTGTGAAACAAGCCGCAATGCAAGGCGCTGCAACTGTGGAGTAGATCCACCGAACATCATCCACCAGGCCGCTGCATGTGCAACCGATTGTGTAAGCAATATATTTGAGTAGCGGATAGAATAAGGTGTCTTTGGGAAGAACGCTTGTCTTCGGGTCCGTCGCCATCCGCTGTGCCATTTCCGATCCATACTCGCCATGCTTCATGCGAAACACTTCAGCCTCCTGCAATGCTTGCACGGCGGACTTGACATCCTTCATGCGCTCAAATGCATCCTTCAGCATTCAATACATCTCCCGAGTTGGATCCATCGTATATGAAAGAGCAGGATTGAGGACACCAGCTGCACAATATGAATGACTTGAAATCAGCACAAGTTGAGAAGGCATTAGTATTGATATTGAAATAAGCACAAGTATTACCTGCACCAACATATGTCTCAACGTACACATCACGAATCCGTCTGTCAAGAATCTGACGATACTCACTCCACGTCGACACATTGTTTCCAAAGAAAGACTTCATTTCATGTTTGCACAACTGGTATTGGTATACAACCTCACACAAGTTAGGCCTCTTCTCCCGATCAGCAAAGCGAAACAACTTGTATACTGATTGCACAATGTCAATGATGTACTCCATCCCATCCCACCAATCCATATTAGACAACCTGAAATGAGCAAATCGACCTTCCTCGGTATGCGCCCACTTACTGTTTTGGAATTCAGGAGATGCCATCATCTGCATGAAACCCTGGCGTCTCCGATACATGCTCTCTAAAAACATGTAGTTGGTCCCAAATTGAGTGGTGTTCCACTTAACCAACTCCCCGCCGATAGCCTTTCTCATCATTGCATTCAACTGACCATGGTTGTGTAACCAAGCTGAAATTCGCTTGCATGCCGAGATGACACCTGCATGTTCCGCCCTTTCATCGATATCCTTCAACATCAAATTGACAGTGTGTGCTAGACAAGGTGTCCAAGTAATGTGTGCAAACTCATTACCAAGTGCCTTGCATGCTTTCTTGTAGTTGGACCCATTGTCCGTGACTATATGCACGATATGCTCCGCGCCGATCTCCTTCACCACCTTACGAATCTCTTGGAAAAATAAGCACATCATTTAGTTACCTCCCAAGAAATCCACAATGTTTCATAGTAAATAAACTAAGGTTTAGGGGTTATCGTCTTTAGATATTCTGAATCCTGAGATTTTCCAGTTGCATCAATAGACTTGTGAAACCACGTGACCCCATTGCAATATATCAAAAAATTGATCACACTCATCCGCGTCGGGGCAGTTCAAGAATCACACATCAAAGGCACGCCAAAGATGGGCCAATTATTCTGAAACTTTGCGTACCGATCTTTCAAGTCTTTCTCGTTCATATCAAGATACTTGCCATCAATATCCCGTCCAGTGGGGGATGCAATTCCTTCACCTACAACCATACAAAAAACATGAGAACAGATACACAAAAGCAAGGCGAAAGAAAACTTTTATGAACATAAAATGAAAGAAAACTATTTTTCCAATAGATTCCCTTGCATTCTTACCCTTCTGCGTCCAGTACCCTGTATCAATCCTTGTTTGCTTCATTCCACTTCTCCCACCTGCAGCCAAGTTATAGTCTTCCACCACCACAGGAGTTTCCCTCCGCGAACCAGCTCTTCTAAGCACCCTCTAGAAGGGATTCAACCCCGCCGAATCACTACCCCCTCCACGCTCATAAGTACCTCCTCTCCCTTCCATCCCATGACGGAACTCTGCTTCTGCTCTCGACAAGTTAATTGCATCCTGGATCTGAGCCTCCTCATCATATCCTCTAGTGGGACTGTTACCCGCTGATGCTGCATCCTCCCGTGCCACCCTCTATCGAGCTCGTTCAGTAGTTGCCTTCTTAGTCCTCTCAATATCCCGCTGAAAGTACTCCCGCACAGGTGGTGGAACCCTGCCGCAATGGAGCACCGATGATCCGCGCGCGGCCAAATGTTGTTTTAACCTAGTTGAACCACCACCACTTTTCTGCATACCACAGTAATTGCATCGCCATTCGGGAGCTAGATTGACACCATGTTCCCATACAGGGTATTTAGGTCTGCCTGACATTGTGTACCTGCATAAATGCCAACATAAACAAAACACTTCCTTAATACTATACCTAAAGAAAATGTACCTAAATCTGAAACAAATCCTAACTAAAATTGGATCCTACCACAAATCCTACATGCCTACCACAAATTATCCTACCTAAAGCAACAATTCTATTTCTACCTAAAGCAACAATTCTATTTCTACCTCTACCTCACATCTTAAATCCTACATAAAATCCTAAACCAAAATAAACCTAAATCCTAACACAAATCCTAAAGCCTAAAACTACACAAATGCACCAAAAAAACAATACCTGACCGCGGTATACCGCGGCGAAGCCGGCGGTATACCGCCTCTCCCGCGCGGTTAGCCGCCCCGTCCGTGCGGTAGCGGGTGGATCCATCCGCGGCGCGGCTAACCGCCCCTACCGCACGGTATACCGCGCTCTGGCCGCGGTATACCGCTGGCGGCTCGCGGCGGCGGACGGGGCTGGGGATGCTGCGGATAGAGGAGAACGAGTGGAGTGGAGTCACGGGGTCACGCGGTTGGGGTGGTTCTAGGTCATCTAGTTGATTTGGGCTCCATGGGCCTTATCAGGCCAGCCCATGATTTTTCTGTTTCTTTTTTTTACAACTCCTAAAGCTCTAAATAAATACCTAATGCACTCAAATTTGAAAAGTGTCAACACCATCAGACTCTACAAATCATGAACTATTTTTTGGTGATTTTTATTGATTTTTTCATTTTTTGAATTCAAATTCAAATTTGAATTTTTCCACTGGTTGCTACCGCTGGGTACCGTTACCGTACCCCAGCGGTAGCAGCGGTAACCGAGGTATACCGCGCGGTTACCACTGGTAAAAAAACCCTGGCTCGGCAGGGTGAAAAAGCATCCTAACGTGCCCTTAATCCACCTCAATTTAAAATCACACGCCACAAGTTAGAGCGAGAATTTCATGCTGTCCATTTCTTGCTCTTAGTATTTTTTTTCCTCGGACATTTTCCGTCGTATACCTGTGGAGTGCGTGGCGCGGTACGTTTGGTACGGACGCGTTGGCCAGCTCCGTCGTCATCATTGTCGAAAATATCGCTCATCGATCAGGCGATCGAGGCACAGAGACCTGCCGACGCGAAGGGCGCGTCAGGGCTGACGCGCGCCTCAGCGGCCGGTCGCTCTCTATCGTCGCGTCGGCGTCGGGCATGCCACATGCCTACTAGCTATCTGCTGGAATAATGGTTTGATTTGCCAACATCTATCGATGCTTAGAGCACCCGCAGTGTGGTGCCAAACCGAACCGTCCGCACAGTAAAATGAACTTTTCACATTGTGGGAGTCGAACCGTGGCTGTCAGACCAAGAAGTCGAATGGAAAACAAGAGTCGAACCGAGCAACGGCCATTCCATTAAAATAATATTTCCCGGCACCTGGTCGTTGGTGTCCGCGGCTTGCTGCCGACCGTTGGCCTTTTTTTACTCAGCATCTGGGGCCCACATACACTACGGGTGTCGAACGGTAGCAAATCGAACCGAACCGTCAGCGTTCGGTTCGACGCAACACTACGGGTGCTCTTAGAGCACCCGCAGTATGGTGCCAAACCGAACCGTCCGCACAGTAAAACGAACTTTTCACATTGTGGGAGTCGAACCGTGGCTGTCAGACCAAGAAGTCGAATGGAAAACAAGAGTCGAACCGAGCAACGGCCATTCCATTAAACTAATATTTCCCGGCACCTGGTTGTTGGTGTCCGCGCTTCGTCGCCGACCGTTGGCCTTTTTTTACTCAAAGATCCGGGGCCCACATATACTACGGGTGTCGAACGGTAGCAAATCGAACCGAACCGTCGGCGTTCGGTTCGACGCAACACTACGGTGCTCTTAGAGCACCCGCGATATGGTGCCAAACCGAACCGTCCGCACAAGAAACGAACTTTTCACATTGTGGGAGTCGAACCGTGGCTGTTAGACCAAGAAGTCGAATGGAAAACAAGAGTCGAACCGAGCAACGGCCATTCCATTAAAATAATATTTCCCGGCACATGGTCGTTGGTGTCCGCGGCTTGCTGCCGACCGTTGGCCTGTTGGCCTTTTTTTACTCAGCATCTGGGGCCAACATACACTACGGGTGTCGAACGGTAGCAAATCGAACCGAACCGTCAGCGTTCGGTTCGACGCAACACTACGGGTGCTCTTAGGGGCAGCTACAGCAGATCCTCTGCTGGCGTCCAGCATCTAGATATTTCCGGGCCAGCCGGGCAGAGCGGATTTTAAGACCATTGTCTTTTTCATAAAAAAAGTGATATATACTCCTCCATTTTTTTAATAATGGAATTAACATTCCGGCCTCTGCGGTAACGCACACAGCCTAAAGCCTCTGTGTGACCACACACAGCCAAACTTATTTAAAAATCTAAGAAAAAATAAAAAAAACTTTAGTACATGATGACATATGTACTAAACATCTACTACATCCAAAAAAGAATTGAATTTACTTCTGAAGACAGTGCTAAAGATATGGATGTCACTTCATGGCGGTCTTCAAAACAGCCACCATGACTTAAACAACGTGCACCAAAATGACCTTGAAAGAAACTCATTGGATGTAGACAACCCCCACTGCAGCTGTCAAATCGGCTCACATTGATGTATCGGTAGCGTTCGGAATAGCCACCTTCGATCTATGCGCTGACTATGTGCGTTGCTGGGTCGCCGGGTTGCATCGCGGCGCGAAATATTGTCGCCAATGAAAAAGTATATGCCCTCGGCAAAAGAGAGGTCGTTCCTCACTGTTAGAATGCGTGAGAAACTGCTGCCATCGTCGTGGCGATGAAGACGGGTAGTCGCCACTGATTTGCGACCCCATCATCTCCTCCTCGACCCTTGGGCACCCCCGCCTGCCCTTATGCGTGAGCGGCGTGAGGTGCTGCAGCAAGGGCATGGTATGCAATGCAAGAACACCTCCACGATGCCTTCGGGAAGGGACATGACGCCCATAGACGTCATCGTTGCAAGCTTTCGTCGATGATCTTGCACGCTATGACGGCGCCATCTCTGGCAGCCAAGGGAGGCGATGACATGCAGGGGCAGCACCATCTCCGCACGCACGCCGGGGAGGCCGGGACAAAGGAAGGCGCCACCATCGAACCGGACGGGTCCCGTCGTGCAGATCCGGGCTCCGGATGGCCGGATCCGGCGACAACGGGATGAGCGGGTGGCCGTCGACCACCACAGGCACAACAGAGAGTGGACTAGGGTGGCGGCAGATAGGGTTTCGAAGACGCCCGAGCCGCCCCATCTCGTCCAATGGCACCGACGACCACGCTACACGATGAACCGAGCAACGGGCCGACGATCTGGGGTGGGAGCCGAGCCGAATTCTCGGGCCACGGCCGCCGCCGGGAGCCATGGGCGCTGCCTCCTTCGTCGATATGGAGGAGTCGCACGCCGGCGGTCGGGGATCCCGCGCCGCGCGCACGACAGGGCTCCACGGCTGCCGCCTCCATGGGAGCCGCTGATTTGGGGCAAGGAACAGGGGAAAGGTGGGGAGGTTCGAAGAGCTGCGAGCGGGCGCCGGTTCTGCTGCTCCATGTAGTAGTATATCTTTTAATTTGAAAAGAAAAAGGTTTTGATCGGTTGATGTTGAACGACGTGCTAGCTACCGGTATTTTCCTTCCGTATATCCGTTTGCTATCACTCCTTTCCCACTAGCTAGCTAGTGCCGCTCAGGATCGGAGTGACCACATCACATACATCATCTATCGATGACGCAGTTCGGGCGACGTATATTTAAGGGCAGAGGTAGTACGCAATTCAATTTCATAAAGAAAAGTACGTAGGCAAGCTAATAAGTCGAATTACGGCCATCTTATTTTCTCATGAAAAGTGATCGAAAAGCATGCGTGGAGATCATTTGGGGGTGGGACCCGTCTACATACATATATATATCTCGATCGGGGTGACCAGTTGCAAAGCAAATTGGGAAAAAAAAGGTTTGCAAGAGGGAGAAATAAAAGAAACGGCGCCCCACTATATCACCGGATCGTCTGGCTACACTGCATACGCTTGCTAGCTAAAAGGACCCACTCACCTGCTCTATTCTTTGGATTCCGGATAACGTGGCCGGTGCATGTGGTCACCTCATCACAAGTAGGCTACAATCCACATCAGAATCACACCGTTCACACTGTCATGCATGTAGATTTTCTTTTTTGTTGTTGCTGCTGCTAGGATATATACACACACAGGTTGTTCTTATCTAGCCAGAAAAAAAGGCATAAATAATGCTACTTAAAATCCACAGTAAATAAACATGTCATTAATAAAAGCAATCGGATTTGTTCCTTCGGTAAAAAAAAAACTTGACTACCGGGTTGAGTTGAGTCGGCTCTCGGATCCTTGTATTTCTATTGCGATTTCCTTTATTTCTCGCTGTCACTGTTTCTAAATATATCCAACAGATGATAAAGTTATCACATGTAGTATACTAAAAAGAAAAAAAACTATAAATTTTGTTTTTTCCTAACCGATTTTCTTTTTTGACGTCAGTATACTATATACTGGCTCATGTTGAAAACGAGAGAGAGAGAGAGAGAAAAGATCTGCCGAGTGCCGACGTGTATGTCCAAGCCGGCATTCAGCGTGCCTGCCACTGCCAGCCACCACGGGGGTCTGGCCCTGGGCCCTGGCCCTACCCCGGCGAGCCAACTCAGCAAGCACTGTGCACTCCCACCTGGGCTGCCGGCCGACGTCGCCACCAGCACCAGTCACTCACCACCGCCTCCCGCACCCTCGCCGCGATAATATCTCCCCGCCCGCCCCCGCTGCCGGGGACGAAGCTTCACCTCACCTCCCAACCGCCCGCGTGCGTGACGCTGACCGCTCCGGGATCTCCAAGCCGATCGACCGACCACCGCCACCCCCGTAACTAACTACCCCCACCCTCTCCCTCCTCCGCCAGCAGCTACCCGATACCCAACCAATCCAATCGCCTCCGTTCGCCGCGGCTGGCCGACCGATCCATGAAGGTGCTCTGCTCCGCGTGCGAGGCGGCCGAGGCGCGCGTGCTCTGCTGCGCCGACGAGGCCGCCCTCTGCGCGCGCTGCGACCGCGACGTGCACGCCGCCAACCGCCTCGCCGGCAAGCACCGCCGCCTCCCGCTCCACCCGCCCGACGCGCCCACCTGCGACATCTGCCAGGTACAGTACGCAGCACAGTTTTGTCGTGTGTTCTAGAACCTTCTTTCGCGCAACAACGGCCCTCCCCTGACGAGTGACGCCATCCATGCTCTGCTCGCCCCCCCCCCCCCCCCCCCCCAGGAGTCCCAGGCCTACTTCTTCTGCGTCGAGGACCGCGCGCTGCTCTGCCGGAGCTGCGACGTCGCCGTGCACACGGCCAACGCCTTCGTCTCCGCGCACCGCAGGTTCCTCCTCACCGGCGTCCAGGTCGGCCTGCAGCCCGAGGCCCAGGACACGGAGCCGCCGCGTCCCCCCAACGCCGCCGCCTCCGCGTCACCACCAGCGGCAGCAGGTCCCCTGCCGACGCCCCCGCCGCCGCCCGCCAAGAAGGCTCGCACCAGCCCAGCGCCTCTCTACAGCGACGACGACGACATCGACTGGGCGACGGCCGGCGGCCACGGCGTCGGCATCACCGGGAACCTGCCGGACTGGCCGCTCGTCGACGAGCAGTTCAGCGCTCCGGTGCCAAGAACCGCGGCGGAGGCGATGGTGACCAGAAACCCGTCCAAGCGGAGCCCCCGGCGGCCACTCGCGGCGGCGTTCACCATCCAGGGCGGCCTTGCCGGGGGCATGCCGGACTGGCCGCTCGAGGACTTCCTCGGCTTCTCAGAGTTCAACGCCGGCCTCGGCTTCACCGAAAATGGAACATCCAAGGTCCGTACTGATATTTTTGCCCCCAGGATATGATATGACCACGGATCTTTTTTTTTGCGTACTTTTCTTGTCACGCATTTTCGACAGCAAACTTGTCAAATCCTGTTAAATTTCAAGCATTTTCCCTAGTTTATTATCATCTTGATCATGCTGATGTAGAGAGAATCTCTGATTTATTTATTTTTACGCAACAGCTTGCCTCGGATAAAAAGTCTCTGAGTTTCCTCCTGAACACGAAGCTGACAGTGCTCCATGCATCCATTTTTTTCAGGCTGACAGCGGGAAGCTCGGGAGCTCCAACGGCTCGCCGACCGGCCGGTCGTCGACGGACTCGGCGGAAGATTTCTTCGGGCAGGTGCCGGAGTTCCACCACTGGTCCGTGCCGGAGCTCCCCTCCCCTCCCACGGCCTCGGGCCTCCACTGGCAGGCGGGCGGCCCGCACCACGGCGACGCCGCCGACACCGCCGCGGTTTCCGTGCCGGACATCTCCTCCCCGGAGAACCCCTTCCGGTGCTTCGCCGCCGGCGGGAGATGTTAACGTGACAAGATATGGTTCAGTAGTGGATCGAGGAGTGGTGTGGTGCACGTACTGGTATAGGAGCTTGCAAGAAACGAAAGATTTGCCGGCGTGTATATATGCAGTACTGTATGTGCTTCCATGGAGAGGAAGAGGGAGTCAGTAGCTCGTAGGACAAGTGCAGGGAGCTATAGCTGTTGCTGCGTAGCTAGGCTAGGCAGGACATGTTCGAGAGTGAGGGTTGCTTGCTTGGAGAAGATGAAGGAGACAGATATATCACTGCCTCTAGTAGTTCCTAGTCGACGAACCTGATTAGCTTAGGATCGGAGATTGATTTCTGTGTGACTATCTATGTACGTTGCTTTTGTTAGCTCGATGTGTCAGGAAAAAAAAGTGAGATGGAAAATTACAAAAAGTGAGATGAATCTGATGGGCTGTCACGAGGGTAGATGCTGCGTAAAGCTCCAAATTAATAGGCAGTGATAATGTGTTGATTGACTGGCAAACCACCGCACCCGAGGAAGGTAGGGCGCATTTGTAGCAAGAAGAATCAAGCAACACATAAAAATTGCGATGGGAAACGGGACGTAAATCAATACGGGCCTCCGAAAACAGGTGGTACTGAGCCCACTAGGAGGGTGAACAAAGGCCCAAACTAGTGCCAAGAATTCGATTTTTTTTTTAAAAAATATTCGAATTTGTAAATTTATATGACCGTTTTCAAATTTATCAAAATTATACGACCACCGCCGTAAGCCACGGCGGATAGGGCCAACCGCCGTGGCCGACGGCAGAGGGCCTACCGCCAACGGTCGGTTGGCCGTGGCCACGGCGGTGGGCCCGCGACCCCCTATTGCCATTCCAACCGCCGTGGCGAACGACGGCCGCCGCGGTTATGTAAGGGCGACGATGGCCGCCGTCCCGCCCCCACCCCGCCGCCGCCTACCTCTCCCACAACTCCTCCTCCCTCTTAGGTAAGTTTCCTCTCTTTATTTATTTTATGTAATTAGTTAAATTAGTTTAGAATAGTGTAATTAGTTTAGGAAATTAGAAATTAGGTTTTAGATTATAAATTTTAGAAATTAGTTTATTTAATTTAGTTTAATTAGTTTATTTAATTTAGAAATTTAGAAAATTAGTTTTAGTTTAGAAATTTAGAACATTAGTTTATTTAGTTCAGTAATTGTAGAAATTACTTTATCTTGTTACAAATTCTAGCAAATTACTTTATCCGGTTTAGAAATCGTAGAAAATTAGTTTATCCGTTCAAGAAATTTTAGAAAATCACTTTATCTTATTTAGAAAATGTAAAAAATTAGTTTATCTCGTTCTAGAAATTGTAGTGAAGAAAGGAGGAGAGCACCACGGTGGTGCTCGTGTTGTAGCGAAGAAAGGAGCATAAATTGTAGTGAAGAAAGGAGTAAATTGTAGCGAAGAAATTAGCTTGTAATAATTTCATGTCGCCGAACTTGTTGTGCTCGTGTTGTAATAATTGAACCACTATTTTGTTAGATCATTATCTTGTATAAGAACTTGTGCATGATATCATATTTATTTGTCATGTTGATTTTGTGTAACAAGAACTAAAGATGTTTACTCGCTGCTACACGGAGGGGTGAGGATGGTAATGGTGGTGGTGATCGTGATTCGTCACACTACAAGGGGAAAACCGTCGGGGACAACCATAAGGGTCCCCTAAATAAAAAAGGGGAAACCCGCTTAAAACCCGCAAAAAACGCGAATCACGGATCAACTCACGCACCTAAAGCGCATGCGTGACACGACCACAACACCGGTGGCCCCCGCGGCCCGCCAGGCGTACACGGAATGCCCCTCGAGTAAGGTCCGCCTCGCTCGAGGGCTACGCGCCCCCTCGGGCGAGGTCCGCCTCACTCGAGGGCTTAACACCCCCTCGGGCGAGGTCCTCTCGCTCGAGGCCTTAACGACCCTCGGCGGGGTCCGCCTCGCTCGAGGGCTCAACCCCCCCCCTCGGCGAGGTCCGCCTCGCTCGAGGGCACCCGCACGCACGACGTCCACGCTCCCCGCCCCCATGTACGGGCATTTAATGCTTTGACACCGCAGACGCACGCCACGACCCCCGGCACGCCCGGAATCGCGACCCGCGCCGTTCCACCAACTCCCGGGGGAGGCCATCCCCGCCGCGGTGTAGCACCGTGCGATGAGGCCGTGTCGCCTCCGTGACGCCGTGCCGCCTACCACCGTACGGCTACCGTGCCGAGCCCTCGAAGGCGGGCCGGCAAGAGCACCCTCGAATGTCTTTTCGTGGTTACACAGGCCACGCCGTGACGTCAAGCCGGCGGGATCGGTCATCCCCGTCGTCGTCAACCCCGTGCGACCATCCCCACCACCGCCGCACCACGCCGGCACCGTGACGACATCCCAACACCGTTGGGGCGCGCAGGGACAAGACGTCGCCACGACCGCCACCGTGCCGCGTACGGACCCACCGTTGACGACACCCTCGAACCGGGCCACGGCGACGGCCGGACGATCAACCACTACGCCACCACCCTCGAATCCGCTCCCCGTACGAGCACAGACGCGCCACGACGCCCCGCCCGTGAGGATTCGCCGAACGGCCGCCGCCTCCGTGGCATCGCTCGCCATACCTCCACACGTAGGAAAATAGTGCGGCACGCATGTAAACTGCTCCCTCCTTGGCCTATAAAAGGAGGGGCAGTCCCCCAGCCGCAGGGGACACGGGACGACGGACAACGATCACCCGCACGTTCTCCGCCTTCTTCACGATATTGGCACTTGCCTCAATCAATACCTCTGGGACTTGGAGGCCCGGCCTCCTCTCCCACCACGCTTGTAGCCCCCCTCTACGAGCACCACGGTGCGAAAGCAATACAGTGCCCCGAGCACACCACCGCCGGGACGTACGCGCCCCGGCCGAACCAGGATAAACCTAGTGTCATTAGTTGCTAGCACCGCCCATCGAGAGGCGTATCTCGCCGCTCATTACTAGTTAGTGTCGGGACTACTTTCCGCACCGACAGCTGGCGCGCTGAGTAGGGGACGCGCGCCGAAGATCGGCTCGTCATCGCCCTCTCGATGGTGATTCGCACCGAGTACCGCGGCCGTAGGTATTCCATGGGCATCTCGGACCCCCTCTCGACCGGATTCGAAATCCGGTTCGGGAGCCTAAACTTTCGGTGCCACGGGGAACGACTACCTCATGCGCATCACTAACCGCGAAGAACTCCGTGCGCGGCGGCGAGGCCGGGCCGCCCCGGCCCCCGTCGCACCCGCCGCCGGGGGATCAACGCCCGCCAGCACGGATGCGCGGGCCCCTCGGCTCCTCGACGCCGTCGACGTTCCGGCTAGCGCTCTCGACAAGGGCGCGGACGGAGCGCCGACGGCCGCGCGCGCCGCCACGCAGGCGACGCGCCCACCGGCGAGACGACAGCCGCTCCGACGGGGGAGCGCTCGGTTTCAGGACCGCGATTCCCCCTCGACCGCGCGGCGCTACGACGACGTACGTCGCCTCCGCCAACACCGACGCGGCGACGCGCGGGGTTCGTCCCGGCCGCCATGTTCCGGCCGCCGGGGATCCCGGCCGCTTCCGCCGACGACAAGTCGTCCCACGGCTCCATCGGGCCGAGCCGCCACCCGCCACTTCGGATGGGTATGCGCAGTGGGTCTTCTCCGGGGGTGCCGGACCCGGTGATGTTCGACGGTTCCTAGACGTTGCGTACCATCGGTTCGGCTACTCCGACAACTCCGCCGCCGGGAGCTACGACCCCGCGCGAGAGTGCTTCGTCTTGATCACCAACGACCAAGTAAACGCGGTGAACGTGGCGAAGGCGGCGACGGAGAGGTTCCCCCCGGCCCGGAGCCGGACCGCGTCGGGTGCGGGGCCAAGCGCTCCTCCCTCCGCACCGCCGGGGGCGACGTCAATGCGCACCGGATCAAGCGCGCGAGCTTGAAGCCAAGCTCGTGGAGGAGTACCGCACGGTGCGTCTACTTCAAGCCTCCATCGCCGGGGAAGCCTCCGCGCGTGGCGAACGCGCACGTGAGCCGGGCAGCAAGCCCGCGAGCGCATCAACGCCGATTCCAACGTCGATGACCCGAACACTCCCCCACGAGCGAGCCAAAAGCTCATTGCCGCCGCGACACCGCTACGGGCCATGCCCGCCCTCAACGCCCGAGGCGCGCAACCCGCACCGCGAGGCACGAGCGCTCATCAAGCAAGCGGCCGTTCAGCAGGCCGAAAGCTCGGCGTCCCGCATCCGTCGCAGGGGGAGCGCGCGAGATGATGGGGGCGTGCAAGGCCCCGAACCATCGGTGCACGCAGAGGCGCGGCGAACGCCCCGCCAACCCGGGCGCACGCGGATCAAGGAGCGCATCCTCGACACGCGCGGGCAAGCCCAAGATGGCGAAGCTCGCAATGTCATCAACGCTCGGCGGACGGGCAACGCGGAGACGCGGGCGACGGCGGGCTACCACCCTCAACGGGGCGGGCGCTACGACGGCCGAGAGGATCGCTCGCCGACACCGAACCCCCGGAACCGGCGTGTTCGGGCGGGAGATCCGCACGGCCGAGCTTCCCTCAACGCTTCCGCCACCCCCACGTCGATCGACAAATACAACGGAGAGATGGATCCCCGCGTATGGCTCAACGACTACCGCCTAGCGTGCCACCGGGTGGAGCCACCACCGACGAGGTCATCATCCGTAACCTACCCCCGCACCTCGCCGACTCGGCGCGGACGTGGCTCGAGCACCCGCTATCCGGCCCGCATTCACAACCGGGACGATCTGGTCCGCACCTTCGTGGGGAACTTCCAGGGCACGTACGTGCGCCCCGAAAACTCCTTGGACTTGCGCGCATGCACCCAAAAGCCCGCAAGTCGCTCCGGACTTCATACGACGCTTCTCCAAGTGGTGCACGCAGCTCCCGAGCGTGGCCGAGTCCGAGATCGTGCACGCCTTCCTCGAGGGCACCATGTGCCCGGACCTCGTACACGAGCTCGGGCGCAGCCCGCCGGTCGACTCGAACGAGCCGTTCGACATCGCCACCGGCCTTGCCTCCGGCGAGGAGGCGGTGGGGTCGATCTTCGACGGGAAGAAAGTCAAGCGCGTGGACGATGCGCCCGCGAGGGCGGCAAGTCCAAGGAGCTCTAGCGAAGCATAAGCGGGGCAATAGAAGAAGCCGCGCCGTGAGGCGCGTGAGCAGGGGCGCGATGACGACGGCGACGAAGCACTTGCCGTCGACCCGGCTCGACGGGGCCCTCGACCGGCCCCTCGAGGCCCCGGGGGTGTTCGATGACATGTTGAAGAAGCCATGTCCCTACCACAAGATGCCGGTCAACCACACCCTCGAGCAAGGCGACATGCTTAAGAGGTTGTACGGCCGCGCCGCCGCGAAGCACCACGAGGCCAAGAAGGATGGGGGTGACGGCGACGCCGGCGACTTCCGCGCAGTGGAGAACATCTTCCTCATCTTCGGGGGGCCGACCGTCGACATGTCCAACAGCCAGCGCAAGCAGGAGTGGCACGAGGTCCTCGCCACGGAGAAGGCGCCTCCCTCCTTCCTCGACTGGTCGGAGGATGCCATTACCTTCAGCCGCAAGGATCAACCGAATTGCATCCCCAACCCGGCCGCACCCGCCGGTGATCGACCCGGTTATCGGGAACGCCCGGTTCTCGAAGGTGTCGATGGACGGAGGCAGCAGCCCTCAACATCCTCTACGCGCACACTCGCGCTCGTTGGGGATCGGGTTGGACCAACCGCGGCCCGAAGCACGACACCGTTCCATGGTGTTGCGCCGGCAAGCGCGTCCGGCCCTAAGGCGCATCGATCCGCCGTCCGGTTTGGCACACCAGACAATTTCCGCAAGGAAACGCTCACCTTCGAGGTGGTGGGGTTCAGGGGCGTGTACCACGCCATCCTTGGGCGGCCGTGCTACGCCAAGTTCATTGCGGTCCCCAACTACACCTACCTCAAGATGAAGATGCCGGGGCCCAAGGGTGTCATCATCGTGGGCTCGTTGATCGAGCACGCATTCGACTGCGACGTCGAGTGCGTGGAGCACGCGGAGGCTCTAGCACTGGATGAAGCGCTCGTGGCGAACTTGGAGAAGCTGGTCAACGAGGACCTCGACTCCATTGCCAAACACGCCGGCAGCTTCGAGGCTGCCGAGCAGACCAAAGAGGTGCCCCTCGACCCCCGCTCGCCCCCGAGGGCAAGGCGTTGAGGGTCGGCTCACCCTCGATCCGAAATAGGAAGTGGTGCTCGTCGACTTCCTCCACGCCAACGCCGACATCTTTGCGTGGAGCCCCTCGGATATGCGGGCATTCCGAGGGAGGTCGCCGAGCACTCCCTTGATATCCTACCTCACTCCCCGCGCCGTGCAAGAACGGCCGCGCCGCTTCGACGAAGAGCGGCGCCGGGCGATCGGAGTGGAGCCGCGGAAGATCCTCGAGGCCGGTTCATCAAGGAAGTGTTCCACCCTACGTGGCTAGCTAACCCCGTTTTGGTTAAGAAAAAGAATGGGAAGTGGCGGATGTGCGTAGACTATACCAGTTTAAATAAAGCATGTCATAAAGTTCCTTTTCCTTTGCCACGAATCAATCAGATCATTGACTCGACTGCAGGGTGTGAGCTCTTGTGTTTCCTTGATGCCTATTCCGGGTACCACCAAATAAAAATGAAGGAGTCCGACCAGCTCGCAACTTCGTTCATCACGTCATTCGGGATGTATTGCTACGTAACAATGCCGTTCGGTCTCCGAAATGCGGGTGCTACATACCAGTGATGTATGCAGCACGTTTTCGGAGATCACATCGGGCGGACTGTTGAGGCGTACGTAGACGATATAGTCGTACAAACCAGGAAGGCGGACGACCTGGTTGCCGACCTCCGCATCGCGTTCGGGCCGCCTACGAGCCAATGGGGTGAAATTGAACCCCGAAAAGTGTGTCTTTGGCATGTCGTGAGGCATGTTGTTGGGATACATCGTCTCCCGGTGAGGCATCGAGGCCAACCCCCGAAAAGGTTGCCGCCCTCGAGCGAATGGGTTCGATTCGAGACCTCAAGGGGTCCAAAAGGTGTTGGGTTGCCTTACCGCCTTGAGCCGCTTCATTTCGAGGCTTGGCGAGAAGGGCTCGCCCTCTACCGGCTCCTAAAGAAACACGAGCGTTTCTCCCGGACCGCCGAGGCCCGAGAGGCGCTTGACAAGCCGAAGGCGACGGCCGCCCACGCCCCGATTCTTACGCCGCCTCAGGACGGTGAGCCTCTGTACCTCTACGTTGCCGCGACCACCCGGGGTGGTCGGCGCGTCATTGTGGTAGAGCGCACGGATGAGGGGCACGCCCGCCGTCCGGCCGGCGGTGTACTACATCGCCGAGGTCCTATCCGAGACAAAGGCGCGCTATCCGCAGTCCAAAAGTCGCTCTACGCGGTGGTCCTCGCGTGGCACAAGCTCCGTCACTACTTCGAGGCTCACCCGATCACGGATGTCTCCTCCTTTCCGTTGGGAGAGATCATCCGAAACCCGGATGCAAAGCAGTGCACTGCCGGTGGTCGGTAGAGCCGATGGGCGAGACACTCGCTTACGCGCCACGCAAAGCGATCAAGTCCAAAATCTTGGCGGACTTCGTCGCCGAATGGACGGACATGCGCTTGCCGCGCCACGCATCCAGTGCCGAGTGCTGGACCCTCTACTTCGACGGGTCGGTGATGAAGACAGACGCGGGCGTGGGCCTGCTTTTCGTCTCACCCCTCGGGGAGCACATGAGATACACAGGTGCGTCTCCACTTCCCCGCGTCAAACAACATGGCCGAGTACGAGGCCCTCCTTTGTGGCCTCAAAATCGCCATTGAGACAAGCATCAAACGCCTCGACGTGAGGGGAGACTCGCAGCTCGTGATCGACCAGGTCATGAAGAACGCGAGCTGCCACGACGACAAGATGGAGGCGTATTTCAAAGCCGTGCGGGCCCTCGAGGATAAGTTCTACGACATAGAACTCAACCACGTGCCTCGCCGGTACAACAAGGAGGCGGACGAGCTCGCCAAAATCGTGTCGGGACGAATCACTATTCCCCCCGAACATTTTTGCGTGGGACGTCGCCCGCCCGTCCGTCAACCTCGAGCCGTGTCCCACGAGCCACGAAGAACCCTCGGGGGCTCCCTCGAGTCCAACAGGCGCAGAGCCTATGGACGAGGACCCCTCGAACGAGGTGTATGTACTCTCCTCGCTCGAAGGTTACGGCGCCGACGAGGCCGAGGCCATGGATACAGAGCCGCCCCCGGCGAGGGGGACTGGCGCGACAAATACATCACCCGGATGGACCGAGGGGGAGCCGCCCTCGGACCGATCCGAGGCCAGACGCATCACCAGGATGGCCAAGTCGTTCGCTCTCGTCGACGGCGAGCCGTACAAGCGCGCCGCGTCCGCGGCCCCGCGGCCGATGTGTGCCCATCCCTCAAGGGCGCGAGCTCCTTCGGGATATACACGTGGGTGTGTGCGGCCACCACGCAGCGCCGCGCACCCTCGTGGGCAATGCGTTCCGCCAGGGCTTCTACTGGCCCACCGCGGTCGCCGATGCCGCCGAGATTGTGCGCACCGCGAAGGGTGCCGCTCTACACCCGCAAGTCCAACCTCTCTCGCTCACATCTCGCGTACCATCCCCGTCACATGGCCCTTTGCCGTGTGGGGGCCGGACATCGTCGGGCCCTTGCGAAAAGCGCCGGGGGCTACACCCACCTACCGGTCACCATTGACAAGTTTTCCAAGTGGGTAGAGGTGCGCCTCATCACGAATCTCCGGGCAAAGCAGCCGTGACGTTCTTCACCGACATCGTCTACCGCTTTGGAGTACCCAACTCCATCATCACCGACAACGGGTCCCAATTCACGTGCGAGGAAATTCCTAGAGTTCTCGCGACAAATTCCGCATCCGCGTGGACTGGGCAGCCATGGCACATCCACAGACCAACGGCCAAGTGGAGCGCGCCAACGGCATGATCCTACAAGGCCTCAAGCCCAGGATTTTTGACCGACTGAACAAGTCTGGTCGAAAATGGCTCCAAGAGCTACCAACAGTTGTGTGGAGCCTCAGGACCACTCCAAGCAGGGCCACTGGGTTCACCCCGTTCTTCCTGGTCTACGGCGTGGAGGCTATCCTCCCCCACAGACTTGGAATACGGGTCACCCAGGGTTCGGGGCTACAACGAGGGTGCCAACCAGCGAGCCCGCAAGGACTCGCTGGACCAATTGGACGAGGCCCGCACCGTGTCCCTGATGCACTCCGCAAGATACCAGCAAGCCCTAAGGCGCTACCAAGCTCGAAAGGTACGGCGCCGAGACTTCGCCGAGGGGGACTCGGTCCTGAGGCCGCGCCAGGACAATCGAGGCCGCCACAAGCTGTCGCCCCCGTGGGAGGGACCCTACATCGTGGTGAAGGTGCTCAAGCCCGGCACATACAAGCTGGCCAACGAAGATGGAGAAGAACTCACCAACGCTTGGAACATCCAGCAGCTACGTCGCTTCTACCCTTAGCGAGGATTTCCAAGTTTTTTGTTGTAAATTACATGCCCAACACCCCAGTTGGCAGCTTAGATGTAAATATCAGCAAGTTAATAAAGTTAAAGGGCAACTTGGCTTTCCCCAGAAAACCAAGTCACCCTCGGGGGCTACTACGGGAGGCACCCCCCGAAAAAATGGTCCCATTTTTTCGCAAAAAACTCGCAAGTTCGCCAACTACGCCTCAACCTAAGCCTCGGGCAAGTTCGGATAGAGCGCGGGTAGCCAAGCGGGAAAGACGTGCGAGTCGGAGATAGCCTACGCCTCCAGCAGGATATGGCCCTTCTCCCTCGCCTCTGGACCAGCGGGCCACTCGCGAAATCGAAATTCTCTACCTCAGATTTGCCTAAGTCCAGGAAGGAGTAGCGGAATGACGTGACAAGCGAAATAAGAAACTTTACTTATATTTACAAGAAATGTTTCAATTAAAGTGATTGTACATTACATGGCCACGAGGCCCGACGCTAACACTTAAACAAAAAGGGCTCGACACCCGCGGGTCTTCAAGATTGAGGGTCGTCGGCGCGGGGCATCCGGGAACAAGAAGTCCTTGAAGTCCTCAGCGAGCGCGTCAGCAGCAGGGGCGGCGAGCGCGTCCGCACGATTCATCACCTCCTCATCCTCGACGCCGACCGGGACGACGTAGCCGGAGGACACGGCCTTGAAGTCCACCTGGTAATGCGACCCCACCACGCCGAGGGCCTTCCCCGATGCCAAGGTGGAGGGCACGACGCATGCGCCGGGAGACATGCCCCCCGAGGGGCGCGCCGGCGGCTTGCCGGTGAGCTCCCGCCCGCACCTCGCCCTCCTCGATCCCTTGGCAGTCTCGAGGGCGGCGGCCGCGCCGCCTCCAACTCCTGTTGAGAGGAGTTGTAGGCCGCCTGCACCGCCTCAGCCTGGGTAGTCACGTTCCCTAGGGCAGTCCGCAGGCCTGAAAGCCACGAACAAAGAAAAACAAAGTTGTGAGCGAATCTCTAAAAGACAAATTGGCAAGCAAAAAGCGGGCGAAAGTGAACTCACCTTCGACCTGCTTCTTCTCCAAATCGAGGGACTGGCGCGCCTCCTCGGCCTGGCGCTCCAGGTTAAGGACCGTGGCCTCCTGCTCCTCGAGGGACTGGCACAGATCTTCGTGCGAAATGCCGATCCGGACCAATTCCCCCGTTGAGCCTCGACACCTCGTCCCTCCCGCCGCTTGGGTGTGGCCTCGCACCCCCTCGAGCGCGGCGCGCTCCCCGCCGGAGTTGACCCGGCGCCTCCTCCCACGCCAAGCGCTCCCGCTCGAACGCGGCCCGGGCCCTCGGTGAGAGCGCCCTCGCTCTTGCCGGAGCCGGTCTCCGCTTGCTAGCGCGCGGCCCCTTCCCCGACGGAGCCGCTCCTCCGCCTCGGCGAGCGCGACGGCCCTTGTCCGCCGGGCCGTCTTCGGCCCCTTGGCCTCCTCGAGGGCCGCGCGGCCCCATTGGAGCCGGGCGCGGGCGGTGACGACTTCGGCCTCCCACGCCGCCGCGCGGCCCGAACGCCCCCCTCCAGACCTCGCGGCCGTGTGCAACGCGTCATCCCGCTCCACCGCCGTCCTCACCCTTTCAACCGCGGAGGCACCTCCCAAGGCCGGGGCGTCCTGCTCCGAGGCGAGGTCCGGCGAGGCCTCGCCCCCGTACGCCGCCCACCGGTCCGGCGACCTAAGGGCCTCGACGAGGGCGTCCAGGGCCTCGTATTGCCCTCGGTACCAGTGAAGGTCGGCGTCGAGGCGGTCGAGGGCGTCGTATTGCTCCCGGGCTCGGCGCTCCAGCTCCCCGCCGCCAACGAGCAAGGCGAGAAGAGCGGACGTCGGGGAAAAGCATGAACGAGAAAGAGAGCGGAGGAGGAACTGCGAAACTTGACGAAACCCAACTAACCTGGAAGACGCACCACGCGGGACCACCGTGGATCCGCGCCGCCTCGTTCAACGCCCGGCTGAGCGAAGCGCCGTGGTCGCGCAGCTCTCGCCACGCCCCCCGCTTTGCCCTCGGGCGTTGACGAAGTGGGCCGGCGGGGCGCCCGCATGCTCTAGCTCCCGCCTCCCCGACGCGCCACGGGTCCGGCGTGCGACGATGAGGCCTCGACACCATCGGCCCCCCCCCCCGCCGTGCCGACGTCGCCCCCGGCCACGAGCGCCCCGCCGAGGCCTCGGGGACCGATGCGAGCGGGCTTGCCCACTTATCCCGCCGGGGCGGCGGGACGTCGTCGTCCGGAATCTCCACCACCACCGCTTGCGGCTCGCCGGCGACGGCGGGTGCCGGCAACGTCGACGGCGCGAAGCAACCGCCACGGCCGTGGTCACCGCCATGGCCATCGCCGCCGCCGCGCTCCGCCGCCGCCGTCGGTGGCTTTCGCGGCTCCGCGACCCTCGCCACCTCGCTATGCCTCCACGGCCGCCGCAGACCGCCGCAGCCTCCATGGTCGTCGCCGCTTGCCGCAGGTCCCGCGACGGCAGCCCCGCCTCACGCGAGTCCTTGCTCGCCGCCATCGTCGTGCTCGCGATCGCCCGCAACGCCCTCGACGAGCGCCGCCCGGTGGGGACGGCCGCGTCCAACTTCGGCACCTTGGGCGGGTGCGAGAGGGGGCACGGTGGGCGCCACCATGCGAACGCGAAGACGAGAAAGTTGAACCCTCGCCGATCTAAAAGACAAGGCTATGGGGGAGCGATCGCCTACCTCGGGGTGGAGAATCCCCGCTTCCTCTTCCTCGGGGGGCTTGGCGCACGCCGTGGCCACCGCCTCGCCCCCGTTCGTCTCAACCCGCACGCGCCCGCGCCTCCGCGGCGTGCATCACCCCTCTCTCGTAGGTCGCCCGGCGGCGGCGCTCTCGCGTCCGCCCCGGGCGTTGTCTCTTCCGCCGCCTCCGTGGCTCGGGGCGAGGGGGGCGAAGGCTCCCACCTCTCGGGGGAGCTCGTCCCCCATCGCTCTCCTCCTCCTCCTCCTCCTCGTCCGACGACGAGTACTCCGAGGTCACGGGGGAGGAGAGCCCCCTGCCGCTCGCGCGGCCCGAACTCCTCACTCCTCTCGTTCTCGGCTCTCCCGTCGCCGGATCCTCTTCTCCTTGCGCGCCGCCCGCTCTTTCTCCCCCACCACCGCGCGCGCGCACGCGCGCTCGGTCTCGGGCGGGGGCGGGTCGGACCGCGCGGCGTTCACGGCCATCACTGCGGGGGGCGAGTGAAACCCGCATCACGACGATGCTCCACGAATCAAAAGACCGAAGAAGGGCGGGAACCCTACTCACCGGCGGCCCTCGGGGAGCATGACGAACGCCCGCAGCGCGGTGTCATCGGTCCTCATGGCCTTGAGGTTGACGGTGCGCCTCGCCCTCGTGGCGGCGTACTCCCGCGGGAAGAGATCGGGCAGCAGCCGCGACCGCACCGCCGCCACGGGATCGGCCGTCTCCTCCATCTCGAAAATGCGGAGTCGCCTCTCCATGAGAGGGACGATCCGCCGGTGGTGGAGGTTGGCAAGAACCAAGGTCGCGGTCGGCCCGGCGTCCGCCGAGCCTTCGGCCGCCTTCAAGGCTGAGTCCAGCCGGTCTTGACGCGAGGAAGGCGACACGCCGTGCCACCGAGAGTCGGCCTTCTCCCACACGACCTTGCTCGGTCCGGGCGGCGGAGCCGTGCCCGTCGTTGCGGAGGTAGAACCACCCCCACTCCCATTCGGTGTTGTTGGAGGTCATCGTGCGGGGGATGTAGAGCTCCTCGCGCGTCTCCCCGCAGCGCGATCGTCCACGCCGCCGCGCGCACACCGCGCGACGCGTCTTCGGCTCCGCGTGGTGACAATGTGCGGCTCCACGCGAAAGAGGTGGACCCGGAGATCCCGTTCACCGGGGATCCCCGAAATCCCTCGCGGACGCCGACGAACGTGGCCGCCCGCGAGATGTCATTCCGGCGCGAAGTTGTGCGGCCTCCACGCCATAGTGGAAGCACAACCCGCGTAGGAAGCGGCTCGCCGGGGCCGCGAAGCCGCGCTCGTGGAAGTGGACGAAGGCGACGATGTACCCGTACGGCGAGTTGGGCTCCCGTCCATCGCGGGCGGGTCAATCCACGCCGTGGGGGCGCCCGTCCTCGTTTGCCGCCAGCTGGCCGGCGGTCGCCAACTCGCTCAGGGCTAGCCTCCTAGCCGTCGAGCGCGGCCACGACAGCGGGTCGATGACGGTGATGGGCTGTGGGGGAGCCATGCAGATTGGCGAAGGAGCGCGGAGCGCGAAGCGAGTGCTAGGCAATGGCGAAGGAGCGAGCGCAACTCAGGGTCTGAAGCGGAAGGGACGAAGACGACAGATGCTAAGGGTTGAGGTAAAGATTCACCTCGCCCTCCCCCTCGGATTTTTAGATCCATGGAGCCACGCTCCCCGATCGCACGCGCCGCGTGCATTAACCGCAGGCGACCGGCCCGGCCACCGACGGGCGGGACCCACCACGACCGGAGTGGCTAGGCGCACGCGCGCGCGCGATCATTACGGTGCGCAACCGAAGAGCCGCGGCGAGCCGTCACGTCCGCCCGCCCACGTTGCCCACTACGCGGCGGCCGCGGCGCCGAAAAGGCGCGCCCGCGCCGCGGAACTATGGACGCGGCCGTGGGCATTAAATGGCCCGCTCCCTTACCAAGTAAGGACGACCCTCGAGCGGCCCGAGCACGAGGCTCGAAAAATCCGACCCTCGAAGGGTGCGAATACCGACCGGTGGCCTCGAAGCCCGCTCGCCGTGAACGGGCGCCGCGGTGCCCTCGATCTACGAGAATTACCGATCGGCGGTTCGAGGGCCGGCCCACCGCGAACCCTCGAAACCTCGCAGATGTCAAAAGTCGGGGCAACCGGCCGCCACCCCGCAACGGCCCTACCGATCGGTGGGTTCGAAACCCGACCCTCGAAGGGTTCGAACGGGTGCCCCGCATCGCCGCAGTCGGGGACGACGAGGGCGCGCGCATTCGAGCTAATCCTCGAGCCTACCGCTAGAGGGCGCCCCACATGTCGTGTTGGAGAGCCGCCGAGGGGAAGCTAGTCGGGGGGATCCCATCGAGGGAGAGCTTCCGCGCCCTCGGTCCCTAGCGAACGAGACCGAGCCCCACCTAGCAAACCCGTGTGAGCGCTTTTATGGACGAGTCTCCGACCATGAGCTAACCCTTATCGAACGGGGCATGGGCGTCCACTTGAACCACCCGATAGCGGCTCAACGAGGAATCCGCAATCCGCGACCCGATCGATGGGGGTTGTGGAAATCTCACCCTCCGCCCCGCGAAGGACGGCGAGGGCGCGTTTGAAACAAGACGGAGAGCTCACCCCCGATCGCCTCGAACGGGCCCGGTGCTCGGGGGCTCGACGCACCGGCTACACCTCCCGGGGTGCACCGAACGCAAGAAGTACCGCCCCGCATGCATGACCGAAGCCGGCCGGAATATCACCGATGTCGGTTGAAACAAATGCCCCGCACACCGGCAAAGACTCGCGAAAAAACCCCCGCAGGAGCACTCATGCTCCTGCAGGGCTTCGGGGGCTAGACCCGCAGGTCCGCTGACGCTGCCCCACGGAACAACATTAGCAATCAGGAAGGAAGAATATCCCATCAGCAAGCGTCAGCATCTGCGGGACCCTAACGGGTGCACCCGCAGATGCTCAAGGGCTACTATCGGGGACAGCCATGAGGGTCCCCTAAAATAACCAGGAGAAACCCGCTTAAAACCTGCAAAAAACGCGAATCACGGATCAACTCACGCACCTAAAGTGCATGTGTGACACGACCACAACCCCGGTGGCCCCCGCGGCCGCCGGGCGGCACGCCGGAATGCCCGTCGAGTAAGGTCCGCCTCGCTCGAGGGCTACGCGCTCCCACGGGCGAGGTCCGCCTCGCTCGAGGGCTTAACACCCCCTCGGGCGAGGTCCGCCTCGCTCGAGGCCTTAACGACCCTCGGGCGGGGTCCGCCTCGCTCGAGGGCTCAACCCCCTCGGGCGAGGTCCGCCTCGCTCGAGGGCACCTCGCACGCACGACGTCCACGCTCCCCGCCCCCGTGTACGGGCATTTAGGACACGGACACCGCGGGACACGTACACCGGCAGACACAAGCCACGACCCCGGCACGCCGGGAATCACGTCCCGCCGCCGTTCCACCAACTCCTCGGGGGAGGCCATCCCCGCCGCCGTGTAGCACCGTGCGATGAGGGCCGGTGTCGGCTCCGTGATGCCGTGCCGCCTACCACCGTACGGCTAACACGCCGAGCCCTCTAAGGGGGGCCGTAGCACCCTCGAATTTTTTTTTGTGGTTACACGAGGCCACGCCGTGACGTCGTGTCGGCGGGATCGGTCATCCCCGTCGCCGTCAACCCCCGTGCGACCATCCCCGCCACCGCCGCACCACGCCGGCACCGTGACGACATACCGACACCGTTGGGGCGCGCAGGGAAAAGACGTCGCCACGACCGCCACCGTGCCGCGTACGGACCCCCCATTGACGACACCCTTGAATCGGGCCATGGCGATGGCCGGACGATCAACCACTACGCCACCACCCTCGAAGCCGCTCCCCGTACGAGCACGAGACGCGCCACGACGCCCGGCCGGATGAGGATTCGCCGAACGGCCGTCGCCCTCCGTGGCACTCGCTCGCCATACCTCCACACGTAGGGAAATAGTGCGGCACGCATGTAAACTTCTCCCTCCTTGGCCTATAAAAGGAGGGGCAATCCCCCGCCCGCAGGGGACACGGCACGACGGACGCCGATCACCCACACGCTCTCCGCCTTCTCCGCGATATTGGCACTTGCCTCGCCCAATACCTATGGAACTTGGAGACCAGGCCCCCTCTCCCACCATGCTTGTAGCCCCCTCTACGAGCACCACGGTGCGAAGTAATACAAAGTGCCCCGAGCACACCACTGCTGGACGTACGGCCCCCGCCGGAACTAGGATAAACCTAGTGTCATTAGTTGCTAGCACCGGCCCATCGAGAGGCAGATCTCAGCGCTCATTACTAGTTAGTGTCGGGACTACTTTCCGCATCGACAAAAACACAAATGCAGATCCGAAGAAAATGAGCACGTTGGGAAGAGGCATGCTTCGTTATTTGCAATGAAAAACTGAGATGCCATTGCAAGAGGAGAGGAACCTCCTTGGGATGCTCTTTATGTTCCACGAGATATGCATCATTATTTGCAAGGAAAAACCAAAGATGCCATTGCAAAAGGAGAGGAACCTACTTGGTGTGGTCTTTATGCTCCACCGGCAGACCCGTCAGTTGATAATCCACCAACTATGAAAGCTACCAAGAAAGCTAAACCTTCCTCATCACATCGCAAGAATGGCTGAAGTTTGTCATTTTGTATGATGGTGTAGTTTTCCTGCAGTGCTGTAATATTTGAACGACTATTTCATTTGAATCATGGTACTGTAATATTGTTCTATAAGAACATGATCCTTTTGGGATTGTGTTGTAATAATTGGACCAATATTCTATTTACTTTTCGTTATTACCAGCTAGTTTTCTATGTGCAATGCAAGTATTTATTGTAACAAATAACAATAAAACCAAAAAATAAATCATAAAGTTAGGCCTAACCGCCGTGGGCCACGACCGTTAGGTCTAAGCACCGTACGCCGCGGCGGTTGGGTCTATGCACCGTGGAGGCCCCCCAACCTTCGTGGAGGCCCCCAAGCGCCGTGGGCCACGGCGGTGGTCGTATAGTTTTGATAAATTTCAAAACGGTCGTATAAATTTACAAATTCGAATAAAAAATCCTAGAATTCTATAAAGCGCAAAAGAAACATCAAAATCCAAAAGGGCATAGAATGCTCAAATGGCACTTAAAATGCAAATTAGCGAAAGGTGAAACACAAGTGCATCTTGGATGGTTCCCTTTTTCTTCAATTTCATTTGGAACTCCTGATCAAACCATATGATTTTGGAATTAATTAAGCTCAACCTATCCAAGTGACAAAAGGCGGTTCTAACGGAAAAAATTGACCCGATTTGCATAGGCCATAGCACAGAAATCATTTATAGAGACTATCTTTCACAATAAAGGTGTATTTGAGTAATCCCATCTTTATCTTCTTTCTCCAATGGAAGCGTGGCACGAGACTCCTAGAAACAGATGATTTTTCCTTAATGGAAATTTCATTGTTTCTTGGTGCATTAAGTGAAGAGAAGATCTAATTTCTTCATGATCTATAATTTTTGCCCTCTTTCTTCATTAACCACGTCGCCATGTCAGCATTTTTCTTGTGTGGCAATTCATTTCATGAGAATAGAAATTCAGTACACCATTGGCACTACCCTAAATCAAACACCATATTGATTATGGTGTGGGGCACTTTCCCATGGTTGGATAATAGCATCTAGTTTTTCTGTGCACCATCATATTATTGATCACATGAGACATAGCTAGGAAAATAATTGAGGTGACTATCGCAAAGATCGCACTAAATTGATTCTCCTCTAGTTTTCCTTGGGTGATTAGGCATAAATACATAGCAAGCAAAGTCAAATACTTTAAGATGATTGACCATGGACTTCACCTTCGGTAAAAACAAATGAGTCATGAGGTAACATGAACCATGTCTCTGGCTTGAGGCCCCATATTAGACATAGGTCACTGTGTCCTCAACTCCTCATATAAGCTCTGAATCTTCCAAATATATTATTGGCGTGGATACTTCGACAAGCTTTTACAAGGTGGAAATTCTTGCACCCATCCACTCAAAATTGTTGAGGAATGTTGGGACACGTCAATTTCTTTCTTATTACTTGAAGTTTTTGTTACTTGAAGAGCATATATTTCCTTTTTGCTGTCGATTGAGGGACCGAAAGTGGATTCTCTTACAAACCTTTCTCAAGTTAAAGTTATCTGAAGGATATGACTCTGAGGTATTCTCAAGATGGTCCAATGCAAGTGGGCAACCCAGGGGGTGGGCTGACCTGAATATAATAGGAGGACATTATATGAAGCATGCCATTGCAGCATTGCATATTGCGAGATACCCAAATGATAGTGATAGATATGTTCTCAATTGAACTGAGGTTCAAGGAGACATAACATAATTTAATCAGGTATTGTTCCTTACAACCAAGTTAGAATTGTATCTTGCTAACTCGTAACCTTGCCCCCCAAGCTGTATAAAGTGGGCAAGGAACCTCCCCTACAAAAACTTAAGTTGTTCCATGGAACCTTCAATATAAATCATCAAACATAGGACACAAGTTATTGCACTATATATTCAGGTGATCCAATTCAAACCCTATTTTTTATTTGTGCTACTATAATAACTATATTATAGAGCTCTAAGCCTGGTGCACCAACCCGTAAGTAATATTGCCAATAACATGGGAGATAGATGGAAAATCTGAGTCGCCATTAACACCACTCTCCTCCCCTTTTTGTTGACCATACCCTTAGCTTTTTGTCAGCATTGGTCATGTAGTTAGAACACCTAGACTGATGATTCAAACCTACTTTTATTTGATTATCGATCAATTATTGTTGTAAAAGCTAGTGCCTCCACTCCTCTAACTCATAATGTCCAATAATTTCTTGAGAAAACACAATTTCAACATATCCCCCTCTTATTCATTGAGCGTATATATGCATCCTATATTCTTTTCCCCTATTGTGGTGGCGACCATATTATATTAACTCTATATTTCCTCCTTGGCAATCGACATTCTCGAGCAAAGTGACCCTTCTGTTATTGCTTACATCCAAAAATGCAATTCTAGAAGGGTCACTTCGCTCGAGAATGTCGATTTCCAAGGAGGCAATATAGAATTTCTCAAATAAATTAGTAGTAATGAGACATGCAAAAAGGTTACTGCTTATGGGGGTGTTTGGATGACTAATTTTAGTCACTTTTAGAAGCTAAAGTTCCAAATGGAGTGGGACTAAAATTAGTCACGGGACTAAAACTTTCTAGTAGGGGTGGGGATAGCTAAATTTTTTTTAGTCACCTGACTAATTTTAGTCACCCCATCCAAACATCCTTTTCCTCCTTTTTCCTTTGCATACACATTTATATGAAACCGATTACTTACGCAAACAATTTCTTCAGGCTTAACTTCTCCTGCAGCAGGCAGACAGCGCTAGCACAACATATATACAGATCTCCTGATCAATTTTGTTATGCTAAACTTATCTTAGCCATGTTGTCTCATACATATCACACATAGCTTTGAAGCAAGTTCTTCCTTCTGATGGTGCACACACATATATATGTTGGTTGTTAATAAGTGCTTGCAAATTGTCGTTAATGTTTTCACCGACAAAACTACCTGAGCCAAGTTTATGTGCCTATATAGTATATGCAGTTGTATAATTGTTTCTTCTTAGTACATCTCACTGTCTCTTCGATTCCTTTATATCCTCAGTACATTCATGTAGTGGGATTCTATTCTTTGTTCGTTTTTAACTTTTCTAAAACTCGAGGAATCATGCCTTTTCGCATCTTCACTTGACAATGTTGGTCTAGATTTTAATCCCCCCCCCCCCCCCCCCCCGCGCGCGGCGCAGTGGAATGAAACTTCGCAACGATGCATAGTTTTATGTAGCTTTTATGCTTTTGGCAATGAGACCATTATTTGCCTTTTTGTCTGTCCGCATCATTGGACTAGTGTACATATATACTCCTATAATTTTTTCCCCTACTACCCACGTGAATGATTCCATGTCTGGCCAATGAGGCATCGTTGGATAGTTGCATGGGGCGCGCTGTTTAGATGCACAAATTTGCACCATAAATGTACTATTCACCCATCACGTCGTCTCACATTTTCCGCACACATTTTAGCAACGCTTTTGCGCTGTAAATGCACTATTCATCTACGTAAATCAATCTGCGCATCTAAACATTAAACATTAGCATATGTCGGTTGCATTGCTTGCATTGCTGAGTGCTGACCCACACTGTAACTCACGCACCAATCAAGCTCTCTTCCATCAAATGTAAATTTCTCAAAACTTTTGCTTCAAAGGCATTTGATCGATCGGCTACTTATTGCCTGGGCATCCTTTTGCCGCGGTTAATTCTATGGCCAGCGAAAAGGCCACATTTCGGCTGGAATAAGGAACCAAATATCCTGGGGTCTTTTCCGGCCGGGTAATGGCGACGCCCAATATTCCTTTGTTATCTGGCGGCACCAATTGGCATGCATATACATGTGCATCGTGTCCGTGCCAGCACTAGCTGTATGTTATCACCATGGAACCTTGAGAGCACAACGCAAGAAAGTGGATTCGGAGGTGTAGGCGATCGAGACGACGCCAGAAAACCATGCACCTTTCTAATTGTTCGATGCGGAATGTGCCGCCTTTTCTGCAAGGAGATGAAATTCTCTTGTGACACCGCCGTACAAGTGTTTGTTGCGCTCGGCACAGTCCTAGCTACTCGATCTATCACAAAATGTCAAACCAAAGATTCTTTAGCCTAGTTGGTATGGTCGCAGCCAAGAGACCCGGGTTCGGTTCTTTATTAGAACGAATCTATGATACTAATCTTAAAAATAATCTCCTCGCCGGTGAAGTCGGGATTTGGAGATTTTCTAAGCTGGGATTAGATTTCCTTCCCCACCGACTTAGTTTTCTATCACAAAATGTCAATTGAGATAGAGAGATGCCATGAAAAATGTGTAAAACATTGTGGCAATGCATATATGAATTGCTATTGGCACACATGAACATGAAAACATTGTAGCAATGCATATATGCATTTATTGAAATATCTCCTGGACTTATCTTTGGCTGCATTTAGCATATGTAAAGTACATAGGAATATGCATATACATACCTTGATTATTGGCTTTCAGAAATATTCTCTTGTCCCCATCAATGCAAGAACCTGATGAACAAAGCTTTACCCTACCAATATGCACATACAGCCATCTTGTGCAGTGGGGTCACCTATCCCAAAGTGCATAGAATATATAGCCTTTTAGAGGTTTATCATCGGTATTCTTCTCTCAAGCAGGGTTAATTTAGGGCTATAGAGAGAGACAGACAGATATCATGACACTGATGAGGCGCATGCATGCGTCAGCAGGGTGTATATAAAGAGTAGCAGCAGGTTGGGCGTCTAAACCATCGATCTATCTGTCGATCCTGCTTGTACCCATGTCGACATCGTCAAGGGACAGCCTGGTGCTGGGGCGGGTGATCGGCGACGTGATTGACCACTTCTCGCCGGCGGTGGCGCTCCAGATCTCCTACAACGGACGCCGCCTCCTTAACGGCGCCGACTTCCGGCCGTCGGCGGTGGCAGCGAGGCCGCGCGTCGACGTCGGGGGCACCGATCTCAGGCAGTCCTACACGCTTGTAATAAAGTGTTCAAAACATTTGTTTGCTCCTCGCGATCCATCTCTATACGTACTGTACTTTTTCACACAGCTTGTAATTAATTTCTTGATTATTCCATGGCTTTTTGGATGGAAGGTAATGGTGAATCCTGATGCCCCAAATCCCAGCAATCCGACGTTGAGGGAGTATTTGCACTGGTGATGGATCATCTAAATTTGCAAGCTTTCGTTTAATTTACGTTATTATTAATTACAGCCAGCATGCGTGATTAAATTAAATTTGGTTTTCACAATTCGTTTGCGCAGGTTGGTGACTGACATTCCTGGGACAACTGATATTAGCTATGGTGAGTAGAAATCAAGATTTTTTTTTATAATATCCAACTATAACATAATAACAGTGCTCCAATTCGTCGCTATACTAGATACACAAGTGGAATGGCTTGCTCTGTTAATTGGTTTAGCTCCTAGCTATTCATGGCTCAACTATCCTCATATGTCAATAATATTGGGGAAAAATGCTAATTTTGAAAATAAAGCTTTATACATGGCACAAAGGACATCTTCTAATTATGAAGTTATGAAGAAATGTAGGATGGCAACGTATTTTCCCTTTAGCCGCGTACTCCCACTAGCATTCATATATATATGCTTCCTATGATGTGATACTTTCTAGAAGAATATTTTTATTTATTATTTTAGATACGCTACATATTATAAACCACAACGCTTTTATAATTCCTCATAGATACATATTATATTATGCATATTTGCTTAGATTTTAATTTTAAAACATGAAAAAGAGCTACCTTCTGTAATAGTTGCTTGTATAGCTTTTTCCCTGAAGATGGCGCACGACAGATGAAAAAGTCATTATGTGGAATTTTGGTAGAAATTTGTTGTGTCATCAGTGTAACATAGGAAGCACTAGTCGCCATCCACTTACGACGCCGAGAAAGATAATTTGGATTAAAAATATTTACTAAATGCATGCATGCTTCCACAACAACGACAACTTTACAGTATAATTGGGTCGTGCAGTCCATCTTAAATTTTTAGTGGATTCCACATATGTATGTGCCTGGATTTTTTTTTTATGATTGCATATGAGGAATAAGCGTAGATACTTAGACTGGTCGTATGAAGAATATGTGTATAGAATACTAAAATTCATAAATTAAAAGGTAAGAATCAGACATGTTCTTATACGAATATCTCATATGTTTAGAACCTTTGATTAGTAAGTACCCTCAACAAATTCTAGAACCACACAGCAATTCCAGAACTCAAATATTAATAACAAATATGTTAAGCAAAGACACTTTGAACATCTGCATGGATTTGCTTGCACAACATTCTTCTAGTTGAGGAGATATAGAATATTTGAATTGTTGAGTTTCAAATATATATATACAAGCACATATTTCTCGAAAAAAAATTATATGAGCTAAAAAATATGTGGCGTGATGAATTGAATATGCAAATATGGTTTTTTATTTCATTTAGTTAATTGAGTGCAACATTGTCTAGTCCATTTTCAAATGTACACATGATTTCGGTTTATATGCTTTGCATCTTGTCTTCATAATTACTTGAAACACCAAGATGACCATGCCACCCCACACGCACATAAGTTAAGAGCAACTCCAGCAGTACCCCCTATTCAAGGCCCCTACTTTTATGAGTATGGGCTCTCTCAACTCTTTAGGGCTCTAGATTAAACCTCTAACTTCAACAATGGCTCCTTCTTCAAAGCCCCTATTTTCATATGGCATGTGAGTCCAATTTGATAGCAGGTCAAATTTTCACCATCTCCGCATCTTCTATCTCGCATTGGCCCCCTTTCCCTCGATCTGCCGCCGCTGTCTTCTCTCTTCCACTGCCACCCTCTTCTCCTCATCCCTCCCGGAGCCCACCTCTTCCAGCGACAGATCTGGCGGCACCGTACCGTTCCCTGACTCACGCCTAGTTCCTCCTCCTGTCGGCTGCCGCGCGCTCCCTCAACCATTGCTGCCCTCTTCTCCACCTCCCTCCTGGAGCCGAACGACAGCGATCAGGAGCCAACCCGCCCACCTCCTCTGACGATGGATCCGGCGGCGGCGCTCCCTGGCCCGCGCCCCGTTCCTCCACCCGCCACTCGCTCCTTCAAGCCAGCGCCGCCACAGGAGCTCCGGACACAAGGGCGGGTGGGCCTGACGGGCTGGGGATGCCCGACAGATCTCCTCTAGCTCAGGAGCAGGGAGCTTGACCTTCGACCCTGCACGGCAAGAGGGAGCTCGAGCTCCGGTCGGGCGTCGAGGCAGCGAAGGGAGGGATCGACGGCTGCAGAGGGGAGCTTCGAGCGGCCGCGAAGGGGAGCTTCAGGCGGCGCTAGGGAGGGACCGGTGGGCGGCAGGGGAGGAGGCTCCGCTCCATGGCACGCGGGGAAAACCGCCCAACGCCCGAGTAGGGGCCTTGTCTCTCCAAGCACGAGAGAAGGAGACAGAGGGGGGAATTTGGGTGCCCCCTAGAATTGGTGCCTGAGTAGGGGCTCTACTGCATTTTTTTGCGTTCAACCCTTACTTTTGAGTTAGAACTCAAGTAGAGGGTCTGTGGCTCTGTGCTGAAGTTGCTCTAAGAACTAAAACTGCATGTTTTGAATTCTACTATCTGAGCATCCAACATGGATGGTTTGTGTGGATAGATCATTGTGGTTCCAATTGCATGCTTGCACACACGCAGGCCGCGAGGTGATGTGCTACGAGGGGCCATGTCCGCCGGCGGGGATCCACCGCGTGGTGTTCGTGCTCTTCCAGCAAATGGCGCGTGGTTCCGTGGTCGTGCCGCCGCCGGTCCTCCGCCAGAACTTCTGCATCCGCAACTTCGCCGTTGAGCACGGCCTCGGCGCCCCCGTCGCTGCCGCCTTCTTCACCTGCCAGCCCGAGGGCGGCACCGGCGGCCGCCGCCTCGTCCTCCGGCCGCCGCGGACGACCTATAACTAGCTAGCTGCTACTGCTGCAGAATGGCCGTCTCTGCGCACGAAAACGTGCAGGGCGGTGTGAGGAAAACGTGGCGTCAACATTGGCTAAGAATCTCGTGTATTATTAACCTGCGGCTCTGGCTGTATTTCTCATGGAGTCATGGAGCTGCATATATGCATGTGCTAGCTTTTGTATATAGTGTGTACTTGTAATTAGCTTGTGTACGTAATTAACCTGAGATAGTTGAGAAATCAAAAGGAGATAATGCCTTAGTTTAATACTCTCTAACTCAAAGACGATCGAAACAAGATTAATTTGGGATTTGTTTGGATAAAGTGGTTGAAACGTCCGTTTGGCTTAATCTTAATCTTTATTTTTCTATCTTTATCTTTATATATATATATACTAATTTTAAAGTAAATAACTAATCCTCTGTATGCTCTGCCTTTTAGTTCTTTCTTACGTCAATTTTGATTCCTTGTCATATTCTTGCACGTCGTTGGGGAAAAAAGGTGAGGAGAATCCAACGTGAAAAAAAATCAGCTGCCGCGGAGGCTAGCGCGCGCTCCCGGCAGGCAGCTGAAAGCATCTATGTTTTTTTTGTGACAACTGCAATATATTAATTAAGCAGCCAGATTACAGATAAGTCCTTCAAGAAGGACGAAATTACAACTTGGTCGAAAGACTGGATAAGAACACCACCAGCTACTGCAGGAAGGCGAACGACGGCGACCTCGCCGGCGAAAAACAGTAGAAACTACTGTCGGATGGAAGGCCGTGCAAAGCAACGGTTGAAAAGGATCGACGGACCCGTCGAGAAAGCGTACACCGGGCGATCGAAGGATGTTTGTATTGCCGTCGCCGGAGGTAGAAAGCGGGGCTCCGAGTCGATGTCCAGGGGGAAGACGAGGTCGGCGAAGTAGCGCCCGAAGCATGAGTGCCGCTTGTAGACGAGATCTGCTGAACCCGGCTGCATTGATCGGGGACGGGGGCGAGGACGAGCTTCGGTGGAGGCGGGGCGGATGATCCCGAATCTTGAAGGCGAGATGAGGATGGCGGGGCGGAGGAGCGCGAGGGAAGATCCGGGCCGGGCAAGGAGATTATTTTATTACCACATACCTTTGCATCGACGGCGACGGCGAGCAGCACCCCGAGAAGAACCACGACGGAGATGCGGTCGGTGACGGAGATGACCCGAAGGATGGGATGGACCATAAATGCAAAGCACAAAGGCTAGTACTACCGAGAGCTAATCTACATCTATAGGGGAGCGGCGGGCCTCCCTCCCCGCCCGCTGCGGCGAGGACGCCAAAGACGGGAGGGAGGGGGCGGCGAGATCTAGGACGGGAGGTTGGGAGGAGAGCCTTCGGGTCGAAGGAACTCGAGAGAGGTGGACTGAAAACAACTATGTTTCATCCGGCGGTCTTTACACTGTTTGAAACGGCAGTTATTGTACCGCCGTTTCAAATGGCGGTAACTCGTCAATATATTTTCAAAAAAAATTATAACTATTATATTTCATATGAACTTGGATGGAGAAAAACTTTATACGAAAATTGTAGACCTCGGCGAGCCCTACAACTGTATAGTTAAAATGTTTTCATTTGGAATCATGCTCAAGCTCAAATAAATGGTGGTTGACTGCTATAGTGCCAAAGACAGATGAAACGACAGACTCCTTGCCGCCATTTCATCCTACGGTTGAGGGTTAGTTTTGCAAAATTTTGTTAGGAGAATATATTTTGTAAATTCATAAAAAACGATTTCACGATATGGTTACTGCATAAAACTATCTCCAATATTATTTGCTTTGATCCTACTTTTCAACATAATCACATTGTACCATTTATATGACTTCCCTTACATTTATTTTCATCAGCATAATGCCTTGTTTGATTGGGTAGTAGTTGGTGACTGGTGTTGATTTATTGTGAGAGAAAAATACCGTTGACGGGCTGGTGATAGATGACTGGTGTTGATTTGGTGTGCGAGTAATTCTGGTAGGAGGCTGACGTTAAAGGCAATAGAAACTACATTAGAGATTGAAGAAGAGAATCAGCAAGTCAAAAAAATATTTAAAAAATCCAATGCAAGATGCAAAAAAGAGCCCAAAGAGATTCCGACTTACAGCACAAAGAAGACGACAACTCTGCATATACACTATATCGCCGCAAGGTCAGCACAAAGAAGACGTCAACTATGCCTATACACTATATTGTCTCAAGGTCACCACGACGCTTATCGTTCCCCACCCATACCCATTACCCATTACCATTTAAGGAGAGAAATTTGTAATTGTGCCATTGTCAAAGCTGGGTTTCCATCTTTTACCATCTTGAAAAGGGATTCGCTAAAATGCACCATAGTACCCTTGTCCTTCTTCAACCTCCAGCCATCCCATGCTCCTCCTTCCTCCCGGCCGCATACCCTATTCCTCCTCTCTCACCGTGTTGCGTTGTGCTGCCCCCATCCCCTCTCTCCAGCCACTGCTGCCGCCCCACCCCCAGCACACGGAGCTCCGCCACCTCTGTGACCGAGCTCCGCCGGCTTGGATGGAGACCGCCTGCCGCCGCCTCGTCGGGCTTGTGCCCGAGATCCGCCCGTGTGGGAGATGGGGAGGACGAGCTCCTCCGTCACTTCCTCGTCGAGCTCGGCGGCCATGGAGGTGGCCTGCGCCATTGCCGCCGCCAGAAGCTTCCTCGCGGTGTGCTTGCCTTCCCGTCCACCACCCGAGCTCCCGCCATGGCCGCCCCATGCTCCTCTAGGCGCAGCTCCAAGCTTCCCTCCCGCGGCCCCGACCTCCTCCTACTGCCGGAGCTCAGGCTCCCCAGCTCGGTCGCGCACTGCTCCACCGAGGTGCAGGGGAGGGGGAGAAAGGGAGGCGGAGCGGGTGACGGCTGGTGGCTGGGGCAGTCTGTTCTGATGGTGACAGCAGCGACAGCTAGCCGCGCCCATGCTCCCGCCACCACCGTCCCGCGTATAGTAACAGCCCAACGATGTAGATCTACTCCCTCCATATTGGTATTAGAAGACATTTTTGACTGTGACACGGTCTTCAAAACACAACTTTGACTTGTTTTTTTATAAAAAGATATTTATTCAAAAATGGTATATTTATACTTTTATGAAAATATTTTTCAAGACAAATCTGTTGATATGATTTTCACAATTTCAAACTCAATATCTTAAAAACTATTCATCATTTATAATCCCAATGTTTGACTTAAACCTTGTCCTAAACATTTTCTAATATCAATACGGAGGGAGTAGATGCTCTTATACCGACCTGCCACAATTGCTGGGCCCAAGGTCCGCGCTGGGTTAACTGACGCACCTATAATGGGCCTACGAGTGGGCCATTTTGAAAACCCAACTAAGAACGTCAGCCCAATCCTATCTTACGAATTATTGATGATGTTTTTTGAAGTGGGCACATATTTTAGGGTTATTTGGATCTGTACCATTACAATTTTCCAAAGTTGGAGATATACCACTACAATTCACCTATTTTGAAATATACCATTGCAATTCTTTGATTCCCACAAAAATGCCATGGAATACGTATGAATCTAACATGGGCCCGGTTGCGTGTGTATCCGAATACGTATACTTTGCTGCGCTTCCCTCCCCTGTCACTGACGCATGGGCCCCACTCGTCATCATCTTCTTCCTCCACTGATCGGCGCCACTCTTGGGCGTACTCCTCGGCGTCGTGGATGATGACGTAGCCGGCCTTCTTGGGGCTCTCGGAGTCCGAAAGCTGGCCCTCGTCGTCGTCGTCGTCGCTGTACACGTCGCCGTAGCCGGACGCGCAGGTGGAGGCGACGAGGGACCAGACGAGGTACATGGTCGCGGCGGTGAGGGCGCCGCGGCCGAACCCGAAGAGGAGGCCGGGAGACGACGACGAGGATGTCCTTGGCGCGCTCCCCGCACGGACGAGGCGGCCCCCGCCTCGGCGGCGGCGGGGAGGGCCTTGGCGCGGCGGATCCGGTGCGGGCCGAGGCGGCGGACGCGGAGGACGGTGACGACGGTGGTGGTGAGGGGCGCCGGGTTGGTGGGGTCCGGGTTGGGCCCGGAGACGGAGGAGAAGAAGACGAGGAGCGTCTCGCGCGTGGCCGCACGGCGCGCGCGTCGGCGCCGGGGAGGCGGCGGCGAGGGACAACGCCACGACGGTGGCGATAAGGAGGAGCTTGCCGGCGGCGGCCATGGCGGCGATGACGCGGCGGATTTGGGTTTGGGGGGGAATCGGAGGGAGGGAGGGGGTGTCGTGTTAGTTGGGGAAAGGGGGAATCGGCGGATGACGACACAGTGGAGGAAGAAGATGATGACGAGTGGGGCCCATGCGTCAGTGACAGGGGAGGGAAGCTGCAGCAAAGTATACGTATTCGGATACACCTGCAACTGGGCCCATGTTAGATTCATACGTATTCCATGGCATTTTTGTGGGAATCAAAGAATTGCAATGGTATATTTCAAAATAGGTGAATTGTAGTGGTATATCTCCAACTTTGGAAAATTGTAATGGTACAGATCCAAATAACCCAATATTTTAGGGGCTTGGCTTTACTCGGCAAAGAGCACGTTGAGCGGGACGGCGGCGGAGGCTTGCACCGCCACCTTGCCTCCTGCCGGCGGCGGTCCCCGCGGCTTCCCAACCGAAGGTAGGAAGGGCATGGTGGTGTGGTGGTGCTCGGTGGTGGGAGGAGATGGGAGGGAGACAGGGAGAGGCGGCGACTGCAAAGTGAGCGGAGGGAGGAAATGAGGGAGAGGCTAGGGTTTCTTTTATCTATATGAGATGTGATATCGGACTGCAGTCGGGCCGAGACCTCAATTTCATGTCGGGCTGCCGTGCCGAGGGTGCGGCCCAGGCCCGGTCCGACCATCCGGTTGGGCCGGGCCAGCCCGAGGCACTATCCCTTTCGTGTCGTGTCGTTCTAGGGCCGGGCGTTTTTGAGCCGTGCCACCGCCGGGCGGCACCGTCCCGAAGAAGTGCTCGTGCGACGTGGCCTTTTTTTTGAGGCTACTTGCGTGGGGTTCGGTGGCCAGCAAAAACGCCACATTTCGGCTGGAATAAGGAACGCGAGGGTCTTTTCCGGGCAGTGGCGACGCCCAATATTCCTTTGTTATCTGGCGGCGCCAAAAAATTATACTATGCATTGGCAGATGCATATATGCATCGTATCTGCGCCGGCACCTGTCCTAGGCTCCTAGCTACAGCACAACGCGAAAGTGGATTCGGAGGTGCAGCCGATGGGGACGACGCCGGTCGGAAAGGCAGGGCACACCTTTCTAATTGTTGTCATCGCCCATATGTGCCTTTTTCTGCGAGGAGAGACGAAATTCTTTTGTGACACCCCGTCCCGTACAAGAGTTCGCTTCTCGATCGATCGGCAATGCATGTAGACGTGTGTGATCGATGAACTGATCGATGAAAAGGGTTTGCAGCAGGCGTATATGTGTTCACCATTAAAATATTTTCGTAACAGTGTTGAAAATGTCATATTGAACAGTATCCATATACACCTTAGTGAACACATGTATACATGAACATTGACCCACTGCTGCATGAATGAAATATCTCCTGGCCTAATGTTTGTAATGTTTGCCTGCATATCAGCATATGCATCTGCATTTGTGAACAAAAGTATTAGCTTTCCCACTCAAAAAAAGTATTAGCTTTCAGAAATATTGTCTTTTACGTCGCATAATACGACCTTGTACTACCAGTCCAAAAGGACTCGTATGTAATAGAAAATGACCTACATATAAGGATCCGACGGTTGAGATTAATTCTATACTACTGGTTTTTTAGTTGTAGTATATGTTGTATTCGTAGGTATTACAAGTAGTATAGGGGTATTATCGAAAATGCAAAATGGTAATATATGAAATTAAATATATGAAATGTTTTAGGTGGTGCAGACAGTCTTTTTTAAGTTGTTCGTCATTTTTCCAAATAATATACATCGAGCAAATTATCCTTTTACCCATACCAGAAGGCTGAAATAAACACGGATAATCCTACCGTACTACCGTTTGGTCGTATTGTGCCTTGTAAAAGACCTCACCCAATATGCCCCACAGCTATTGTATCATCTTTGTACAAGCTGGGTAATTTATAGGCCAGTCTCAGTGGTAAGTGCATTAAAGTTCCTACCACATCACAAATTTATGAGGGGAGAGTATGGGGAATGTCATGGAATGAGAGAGAAGGGTCATCAACATGACCCTCCACTGGCACGATTCTTAAGGTTCCAGTCTTCGTAACTGTGTAATAACCTCTTCCATTAAGACTTGCCTTAGAACTAGAAGAGACAGCAGAGACGGGCCTCGCTAATAAGCGACCGATCGCTCCGAGCGACCGGTTTGGTTCAACTGGCCTTCCTTCCTCCTTCTGATTTTCTTTTCCTGTTTCTGGAAAGTTTTTTCTCCCCACGAGTTTTTATTTTTGAAATATCATAACTTATACACACAACTTTGATGCATAATTTTTAATTTTGATCTATAAATTTTGTCACATAACTTTTAAGTATAAGTTTGATTCGTGCAAAACTTGTGCATAATTTTGATCTATAAATCACCTTTTCAAATCACGCCTCCCACCTCACATGAATTTTGCGAATCACCCCTTCCACCTCCCATGAGCTCTCCCTTGGATCAAGATCGTGTGACTCAGATTGAAGTTTCCATAGTTTACATGAAGAGGACGGTTTCCACTAGATATGTTCCCCATTATAATATCTGAATGTACGTTTAACTATTTCTTCGTTGTCGGCAGCATGCATGACACTGACGAGGCGGCGGGAGGCGCGTGCATGCGTCAGCAGCAGGCTGTATATAAAACGCGACATGCTGCTGGTAGGCTGGGCGTCTAACTCTAAACCTGCTGTACTGTATCGATCTTTGCTCGTATCGACGATGTCGACATCGTCAAGGGACAGCCTGGTGCTGGGGCGGGTGATCGGCGACGTGGTCGACCACTTCTCGCCGGCGGTGGCGCTCCAGATCTCCTACAACGGCCGCCGCCTCATTAACGGCGCCGACTTCCGGCCGTCGGCGGTGGCAGCGAGGCCGCGCGTCGACGTCGGGGGCACCGACCTCAGGCAGTCCTACACGCTTGTAATAAAGTGATCAAAAACATTTATTTGCTCCTCGCGATCCATCCATCTCTATCGCTGATTAATCTCGCTCTTGATTATTCCATGGCCTTTGCACACGGAAGGTAACGGTGGATCCTGATGCCCCAAACCCCAGCAATCCGACGTTGAGGGAGTATTTGCACTGGTGATGGATCATCTATCGACTTAACTTGCATGCTTTCGTTCAGTTTACGTTATCATAATTACAGCCAGAATATATGCGTGATTAAATTTGGTTTTCACCATTCGCTTGCGCAGGTTGGTGACAGATATTCCTGGGACAACTGATATTAGCTATGGTGAGTAGAAATCAAGATTTTTTTAAAAAAAAATCTAAGCAAATAAGCATTAAGATTAGATACAAGTCCATCTTGTGGTAGAAATTTGTTGTGTCAGGAGTGCAACATAGGAAGCATCAGTCGCCATCCATTACGATGCCGATGAAGATAATTTGAATTAAATATATTTACTAAATGAATGCATGCTTACACAACGGCAACTTTACAGTATAATTGGGGTCATGCAGTCCATTTTTTAAATTTTTTTTCGTGGATTCCACATATGTATGTGCCTGGTTTTTTTTATGTTTGCGTATGAGGAATATGCGTAGATACTTAGACTAGTCATCGTATGAAGAATATGTGTATAGAATACTGAAATTCATAGATTAAAAGGTAGGGATCAGACATGTTCTTATATGAATATCTCATATGTTTAGAACCTTTATTAGTAAGTACCCTCTACAGATTTTAGAACCACACAGTGCAGGTAGCAATTCCAGAATATTAACCAAATATATTAAGCAAAGACACTTTGAGCATCTGCATGGATTTGGTTGCACAACATTCTTCTAGTTGAGGAGATATAAAGAATATTTAAATTCTTGAGTTTCAAATATACATATATATACTAGCATATATTTCTCGAAAAAATTATATGAGCTAAAAAATATGTGGCGTGATGAATTAAATATGCAAATATAGGTTTTTGATTTTTTTTAATTAATTGCGTGCAACATTGTTCAGTCCATTTCAAAATGTATAGTACGTGATCTCGGTTTATATGCTTTGCATCTTGTCTTCATATTTACTTGTAACACCAAGGTGACATAAGCTTAGAACGTAACTGAAACTGCATGTTTTGTAGTATTCTACTATCTGAGCATCCAACATGGATGGTTTGTGTGGGTAGATCATTGTGGTTCCAATTGCATGTGCCTGCACACACGCAGGTCGCGAGGTGATGTGCTACGAGGGCCCCCTGCCGCCGGCGGGGATCCACCGCGTGGTGTTCGTGCTCTTCCAGCAAATGGCGCGTGGCTCCGTGGTCGTGCCACCGCCGGTCTTCCGCCAGAACTTCTGCGTCCGCAACTTCGCCGTCGAGCACGGCCTCGGCGCCCCCGTCGCTGCCGCCTTCTTCACCTGCCAGCCCGAGGGCGGCACCGGCGGCCGCCGCCTCGTCCTCCGGCCCCGCTGACGACCTAGCTAGCTTGCTGCTGCTGCTGCTGCAGAATGGCCGTCAGTCCATTGGCTAAGAATCTCGAGTATTAACCTGATGTGCATTTCTCATTTTTTGATATTGGATAATTAAATCCGGTCAATGCATCCGAAGATGTACACAGCCAATTATTACAGAGTTCAAAAGAACCATCCATAAAAGGGTAAAATAAGCAGCAACGGGCAACAAGCCCCCGACTAAAGTAGACGAAAAAATTGTTCCATCCTTTATTAGCAATCTGTAGAGCAACGACTTCTAATTTCCTGCTTATAGCGATTAGTGTATCCTTAGTCTGCTCCTTACGCTGCAACTAGGCCCAGAAGCGTAGTCAGTAAGCTCCCCTGAAAATAACCTGCAAAATCGAATTAAATTTTGTCTTTTTAAAAACTATATCATTCCGGTATTTCCAAATAGCCCAGCAAATGGCAGCGACACCAACCCAAATCAGGGGCTTACAGTCCTTACGTTGATTATTAAGCCACGTACTAAACATATGGCTAATAGATCTAGGCTGGGTCAAATTAGTAGCATAGAAAATAATCCTCCAAATCATTTTGGTGGAAGGGCAATCCAGAAAGAGGTGTTGAATGGTTTCATTCAAATTACAGCAGACACATTACTGGCTCCCTTTCCAATTTTTCTTTGCAAGGTTATCTTTTGTCAAAACCACCCCCTTCTGAAGGAACCAAAGAAAAATCTTGATCTTTAGAGGTATTTTCCACTCCCAGAGCTTCCTATGCTGAAAAGGTGGATGAGTATCTATGTCATGTAGATACAATGACCGAACAGTGAAAAAAACCACTTTTTGTCAGCCGCCATTTAAAATAATCCTTAGCATCCATCGGAACAACATTAGAGACCCGGGCTACTAGGTGAAGCCAATGGCTTAGGTTATTATCCACCAACGACCGCCTGAAAGAAATATTAAGGGGTCTAGAGGACAAAACCTTAGAAACCATGACATGCTTATCCCGCGCTATATGGTATAAGGATGGGTAGGTGTCCTTGAGCGGCTTATCCCCTATCCACGTGTCATCCCTAAATCTCGTGTTGGTTCCATCTTTAATAACGAAAGAACCATTAGACAGAACCTCATCTTTAATACGCATGAGTCCTCTCCAAAAGTGAGAGTCATTTGGTTTTGATGATACTTGCGTGAGGGTTTTGGTTCTCAAATATTTGTTCCTTAGCAATGATTGCCAGGTCCCATCAGTGTTCAAAAGGTTCACTAACCACTTTGCCAATAGGCACTTGTTTTGTAGCTGTAGGTTCAAAATCCCAAGGCCACCCTGATCTTTGGGGCGACACAAGATGTCCCATTTGGCAAGCCTATATTTGTGCTTATTAGCAAAACCTTGCCAGAAAAATCTAGATCTGAAATGATTCAGGTTTTTAAGAACTCCCTTAAGGACCTCAAAAAAGGACATCATGAACATAGGTAGGCTACTTAACACCGAATTTAGCAGGACCAACCTCCCCCCATAGGATAGATATTTTGCTTTCCAACACGAGAGCTTTTGCTGGAAGCGTTCTTCGACTTTACTCCATTCGGAATTTAGGAGTTGTCTATAGTGCATCGGGATACATAAATATTTGAAAGGATAATTTCCAGAATTACAACCAAAGAGAGAAGTATAGGAAGACTCCATCTCTCTGGCCGCACCATAACAGAAGACTTCACTCTTGTGGAAATTAATCTTCAGCCCCGATAGCTGCTCAAAGGCATATAAAAGGAGCTTAAGATTTTTAGCTTGCTCAAGGTCATCGTCTAGAAAGATTATGGTGTCGTCTGTGTATTGTAAGATAGACAAACCATCATCAACTAGATGAGGGGCACCCCTCTTATTTGCCCATCTGTTTTCACTCGATTAATGAGCAGGGCTAGCATGTCAGCGACAAAGTTAAATAAGATAGGGGACATAGGATCCCCTTGTCTGAGCCCCTGTTTCATTTGGAAGTAGGGTCCAATGTCATCATTAACTTTGATTCCCACACCCCCTCCCAAAACCATGTTTTGGATCCATCTAAACCATTTAGGTGAGAAGCCTTTCATGCGTAAAGTCTGCTGGAGGAATGACCACTTAACCTTATCATAGTCCTTTTCAAAGTCAATCTTAAAAATAACTCCATTAGATTTTTTGGTATGAAGTTCATGGATGGTCTCGTGTAGAATAACAACACCTTCCATGATATTCCTACCAGGCATGAAGACAGTTTGTGTTGGGCTCTCCACCGTCCTTGCTACTTTATTCAGCCTGTTAGTTCCAACTTTAGTAAAAATCTTGAAACTAACGTTGAGGACACAAATAGGTCTATACTATTGAATCTTAGTGGCATTATCAATTTTTGGAATTAAAGTAATGATCCCAAAGTTGAGGCTAAAGAGGTCAAGAGTGTCCTTGTGGAATTCATGGAACATAGCCAAAAGGTCATCTTTGATCACCCTCAGAACACTTGATAGAATTCAGCTGAGAAGCCATACGGTCCAGGAGCCTTATTATGCTCCATTTGGAAGATTGCCTCTCTCACCTCATTCTCAGTGAAATCGGCAATGAGGATCTCGTTTTCCTCATCGGATACTTGTGGAATATCATGAATCTGATCCTCCATCAAGGTGATTTCCTTCTGTTTTGGGGCCCCGAACTAATTTTTGTAATAATTCGTGATGTGGCATTTAAGACGGTCAGAACTAACAACAACCCCATTGTCATCTTGAAGCCTGTAAATATGTTGTTTGCGGTGTTTGCCATTGGCAACAAGGTGAAAGAACCTTGTATTACCATCCCCTTCCAAGAGAGTTTTGACCTTAGCTCTTTCATACCACTTAAGCTCTTCCTCCCTCAAAAGCGAAACTAACTGCTTTTTAAGATAGTGCTTTAAATTGATCTCATGATCAGTTAGCCTATCAATTTCTGCTTTTTTATCAAGATCCCGCAGAAGGGCCAGAAGAGTATTTTTCTCTTTTTTTTATATGAGCCTGCCATATTAGACGCCCAACCTCTAAGATGTTGCCTTAGTCTGCGGATCTTGGACTGCCACCGCTGTAGTGGAGAAGATCCAGAGTTTTCTGATCGCCAAATATTTGCAACCATATCATAAAAACCCTCCTTTAGGAGCCATCCCCTCTCAAATCGAAAAGGTCTGGATCCGGACTGGTGAGTGGATGCGCCTGTGGACACAACTAGTGGAGTATGATCTGATATGTTCCGGTCTCTAGTTTCGACCTTGGCCAAGGGGAAATTAATTTCCCATACCATACTAGCTAAAACTCTATCAAGCTTTTCATAAGTTGGATTATCCCCCGCACCCGCCCAAGTATACTAGCGACCTGTCATGACTATTTCTCTAAGATTAAGAGACTCAATGACAACATTAAAAAGGGAAGGCCATTTAGTATCAAAATCACCACTGCTTTTGTCCTCAGGTTTTCGCATAATATTAAAATCCCCGCCAATGAGAAAAGGAAGGTTCTCCTTTGAGCAGGTATTAGCGAGTTCGGCAAGAAACACACCTTTGTTTTGTGATTGGGCCGGTACATAAATAGAATAAAGGACAAACTTGAAGTCAGTTGACTTGTATCTAAGGGTGAATTTCACATAGAAATCCCCCTCATCGATGGCGCCAATATCAAACACACTAAGATCCACCCCAAGCAAGATTCCACCTGATCTGCCATGGGGAGCCATAGCGTGCCAAAGAAAATCACGTCCAACACATAAATTTTTGAGGATGTGATCAGGAACACGACCAGTTTCAGAGAGAGCAATAAAATTAATCTGCTCTTCTCTAACTAGTTCAGCCAAAAATCTTTGTTTAGCCAAGTCTGCAAGACCTCTGCTATTCCAGAATAGGAAAAAGTCCATTTTGACCATCCAATTATAGGCTAAGTTTGGTTTTGGCCATCCAACTTTAAAACCGGACATCTTTGACCATCCAAGTGTCAAAACCGTTCAAATTTGGCCATCGGGTGGTTTTGATAGGCGGTTTTCAATTTTTTATTTACAATTTAGTCCTTAGATCTTAAAATGATTATTACTTTTTGCTCATACTTCCGATTTCGGTGATTCTTCGTAATAATAATAATAATAATAATAATAATAATAATAATAATAATAATAATAATAATAATAATAATAATAATAATAATAATAATATAACAAATTGTGATAAAATGTTATTGTTTTTACATCACAACATAATAATAACATATTATTGTTTCCATATCACAACATAATAATAATATAACAAATTATGATAAAATAGTATAAATAACATTTGAAAAGAAAAGGCTCACCATTACGAATGCATGACCGCAAGAAACACCGAAATCGGAAGTATGAGCAAAAAGTAATAATCATTTTAAGATCTAAGGACTAAATTGTAAATAAAAAAAATTGAAAACCGCCTATCAAAACCACCTGATGGCTAAATTTGAACGGTTTTGACAGTTGGATGGTCAAAGATGTCCGGTTTTGAAGTTCGATGGCCAAAACCAAACTTAGCCTATAGTTGGATGGTCAAAAATGGACTTTTCCCTCCAGAATACCCCTTTCATTTATCTTTGAAGGGGTTTTTGACTTCTTGGGAAGATTGTCTGTTTTTTGTTTCTTGGCATTATTAAATTTTTTCTTACGACTGATAGGAGAGAGATATAGAATATGATCATTCTCTGCATCAAACAAGCTCTCATTTAGGAAACCACCAGCGTGGTTGAATGCTTCCTGCAGTCTTTCTTCCCTTTCATCATCACTTATTAGATCATTAGCGTTAACTTTAATATTTTTATTAGCGCAGACGACTAATCTATCTACCTCTAAGTTTTTAATACGAACGACACTCGAGGTATTTGTATTGATGGCTAACCTACCAAGGTTTGAAATAATGTGTGAATCTAAAAAGCTAGAAAAGGAAATACCTTCGAGGTTGTTTTTCTTTGTCAAACGTTCCGCCTTGAGTAGGGTATGTCCGTCAGCCTTTCCCGCGTTCCTGCTCCTCCGACGTAGCGTCCTGGGGGCGTCCTCTACATATATGCTTGTGCTAGCTTTTGTATATAGTGTGTACTTGTAAGTTGTAACTAGATTGTGTATGTAAGTAATTAACTTGTGATCCATGAGAGATAATCAAAAGGCACCCCGGTTATTGTGCTAGCTAGCTTTTTTTTTCTTTGACAACATGCTAGCTAGCTTTTGTATATAGTGTGTACTTGTAACAAGCTGTTGTATTTCTTGTGTATCTTTTTTTAGGACGTGCATATCACGCTTTTCATTAAGAGAAGAGAATGAGTTATAACGAAGCGACTTTAGAGGAACCCAAAGCACGATAGAACAAATACACAATGGTTAAAAAACCAACAAAGTGACCCAACAGACGAAACAACGCTAGAAAGAAAAGAAGAGTACCACACCACCACCATGCAAAGCAAGACCTAGAAGGACTATAGGAGCTTAGCCTGCTGAACAGCAAAAATGTCAAGAACACCACGCACCATCACCGGAGGCCTAAAAACCAAAAGTCTATGAGGACCGAGCGAAGATGTCATGCAGGACGATGCTGCCAAGGAGGGAACAACGAGAACGCTGCCATCGTCCATATTTCCATGAAGGAGCAGACTGGGTTTTCACCTTGCGGACTAAATGGATTTGGAGCCGCAACAACAACACCTCTAGCGAGGAAGACTACATTAGCGAACACAGCTGTTGTCATCACCGATCGAGGTAGGGTGAGTCTTTTACCAGGCTCCAAATCCAAATCCAAATCCACGCAGGGGACCTTTAGACTTGGAAGATAGACGTTCCAATGGGAAGACGGCGTGCAACCAGGCGTAAGAGCAACGAGGAACAAGCAGCGGGCCAATGACCAACCGAACAACGACCCACAACAGCCAATCAGGAGCGAAGACCGGGGACGGGTAAGAGGAGAGGAGCAGCGACACCCAGAAATCCATAACGGCACCAATAGGAGAAGGGGTGATAGTAACATCCAAGACCCCTCGTAGCTGGTGCGTCAACGGTGTCAGGCCTAGCCTCGGGGCCCGACGTCCGAGAGGACGACGCCGAGACCTGGCGGGAGGTCGTGAACTTGAGAACACCGCCGGTGGGACCACAAATATTAATAAGATGAGTGAGTCGTGCCATCGTCGTGGAGAAGGGGCAGTGGCCGCGAGCTGGAGCGAGGGAATCGCGGCTGCCAGCACGGAGGAGGTGTCGCGACCACAGGCTGGAGAGGGAGAGCCGCGGCCGCCAGCACAAAGGAGGGGCTGCGGCCAGTGATCGAAGGGCGGGGGTCATGGCCACCAGCTCGGAGGAGGGGGGCGCAGCTGCTGGCGCGGAGGAGGGGTCGCGACAGCCGGTTAGAGAGAGGGAGCCGCGGCCGCTAGCACGAAGGAGGGGTTGCGGCCGACACCCGGAGGGAGGGAGCTCTGGCCGCCAACTCGAAGGAGGGACTGTGGCTGCCGGCTTGAGGGAGGGAGCCGTGGCTGCTAGCATGGAGGAGGGGTTGTGGTCGACAGGGAAGAAGGTATGCGGTTGTCGCTGAGGGGGAGGGAGCCGTAGCCGTCAGCACGACGGAGGGGCCGCGGCCGCCGGCTAAGGCAGGGAGCTGTGGACGTCGGCAAGGTGGAGCTCTAGAAGGCTGTGAGCTCGGGATGTTGCTGGTTGGTGGTGAGAGGAGACGATGAAGACAGGGTCGGTGGCTGGCGGTGGAACCGAGGCGACGAAAATGAAGCCGGCGACAGGTGGTGGAGCTAAGGAGGGAGGCAACAGGGATCCGAACCCAGCACCCGCCCGAACCGTTGAGAATAACTGAGGCCATTGTGACCTGCCAACGTTGAGGAGGTGGCGAGAAAGATGATGGCAGCCACGCCAGGGTGGCACTAACGCCGAGGCGCTCAAGACTTGACGCTCGTCAAAGCTAAAGGCAGGAGAGGTGGCGTGCACCGAGCGTAATGGAGGGGCGGTCGCCAGCGCGGGCAAGCCCAACCCAAGCATCCCACTAATGACGTCGAAAACCGCCCCCCGGTGCGATGGTGGCCCCACATCCAGATCGAGGGTGGAAGGGGAGGCAAATCTAGAGTAGGGGCGTGGACCTCGTGTATCCACTGGCAAGATCCCTTCTGCAGCCCGACGCACTCGCCGTCAAGGTGGAACACAAGCTTCCGGGTGCGCACCACGCTCCTGACTTTTGCTGGGTAGCTCACCCTCGCACCCTATTGTTCCGACAGGGCAGCCGCTCTACACCATGGCAGCCCTGTCTCTGCCAGTGGCCACTCTCTAGAAGATTGACTGTCCTCGGAAAGGCTTGTTCTAGAACGGAGCGACCAAGTGCATCGGAGGCGACTGCCTGGTGGCCAGGGACATCAACGATAGCAGGATCAGGCTCAAGGACTTGGCGACCCTCTACTCCAGCCTCCTGCTCAAGCTGTTCACTAACGAGTCCACCCCATGGACGGACTAGATGCGACTCTGTATGGCGGTGTCCATGCTGAGAATGATACATTGTGTTGGGACGTCTTCAAGGTGCCCATCCCCGCAGGGTGTCACCGTGGTGATTCTCAGTGATGTGCGTACCCCCCTGGTGTGAACCGCAACATGGAGGGAGTGGCTCCGCGCCACCCGGGGGCATGCCGTGGTGCAGAGCGGGAGGATCCATGCCATCATGAGATTTTCCTCGGTGTGGGAAGATCTCTGCGAGGACGTCCCATCACCTAAATGCAGCACAGAACGAAGGACGACAGGGCGAATCCTTCGCGTACAAGTCATCGGGCGGCACGTCTCGGCCGAGTGAGCGCCCGGGACAAGGTCGAGGCTAGTGCCAGAAGCCTCTGACCTACCAATCGTGTGAGACAGTACACCGAGGAACCGATGCCTTGGGGCAGGGGTTGCCGCCTACGCCGCCCTACAAGGACTACCACCACTTCAGGCCAGGCGTACTGCGCCAAACGAAGACCAAGACCCGCATTGTGGATCCATCCCGATGACTGTTCCAGCACTGTTGCAGTACTGTAGCGGGCACAATCTTACCATCCTAACCCTTGTACACCAGCACCCCTTGAACTATAAAAGGGGAGGCCGGTGCCGTGAAAGACACAAGACAGCAACACAACAAGATTGATAGCATCACACACTCATTCAAGAGCATTACAAGCTCTCCACCACACTCAGAGACCTGGGACCTGCTCCCTCTCTCGACCTAAGCTTGTACCCTCCTACTACAAGCCCTTGTGGGAATATAAAACACTTCCCCGAACTGGACGTAGGACCCCCGCGGTGCCCGAACTAAGGCCAACCATCCTGATCAGACACACGAACATACCAAAATTTACTTGCTGGCAGTATCAAACTCCGACACCTCTACTCCCACTACCTCGTCACAGACATCACCGTGGTGGCGACCGTCGATGCTAGGGGGCTCACAACTGACCACCTACAACCCTGGCTCTCCTTCGCAATGCGACACGAGATGGGGCTCTTGAAACACGTGATCCGCGATGTCGCACTTCTGGAAAGGTCGGATGGGCGGCGAATGGCCTCCACACCCATGGCCATCTGCACCGCCTCGATCTGCAAAGATCTGCGTGGGTGCGTCGACACCCCCCTATGGGTGAGATCAACTGGAGGGGCTTCGTTCGAAGGATGTGTAAATCTTCTTCTGGGTTCTGCGACACCAGCGCACACGGACGCAAGCCACCCTTCTTCGCCATGGGGGCATCGAATGGCAACCAAATCAGGCCTCCAAGCTGACTCTGGTGTCACCATCCTAAGACTCCAAAGCGACACCTCCAAGAGAATAACAACGTTAAGACACTATTGTCGCTTGAACCAAAGGTTCTTCGGTTTTTACATAGAAATATCTTGGGAGGTTGAGGTCCTCATGACAACGCCTCGAAGAAGAATAAGGTGCCATGGCACGTCGTTGCCGGCAACGGTCTGTCCAAGACCGAGCATGGCTTCTGCCTATGAATCAGTAGAATGATTTAATCTGCCAACAGTTCTGGTTCTGAGATTTTATGAAGCGAAATGAAGGTTGTGGAATACCCGGTCTTTGAAGATGACTTATTCCTTCGTACCAAAAAGGCAAAAAAAAAGTTCTCGCTCTTATATATTATGATGCATTGCGCTGAGCAAAAAATAAATACATAATCCAAAATCCTCACGGTCCAACTTAGGCTTCGTTTGGATGTCGGTATTGAAGACCTTGGCATTGCATTGAGTTCAATATCAAATCAGCCTAGACATTGAAATCGGTTCAATACCAAAGCTATTGTTTTGATGTAGATAGAATTACTAATGAAATTCAAGTGAGATTGAAATGTCAATTCTGTGTTTGGACACGCAGATCTCGTGATAATGGAAATTTCTTCTCGATGCTCGTCGAAGCTGAGCTCAGGTGGAGGCGATGCCCGCCATCGTATCCTCTTCTACTCCTTCATGGAGGCGAAGAACGGGCTCAGCAGCTCAGGCGAGGTGGACCACGACCGAGGGGCTCGAGGAGAAGGGAGCGGCAGCGCGACGGGGGAGGGAGTGGCAGCGCGACAGAGGGGGCTCGACAGCGCGGAGGAGAGGCGGCTCGCCGGAGATGGTGAAGGGGAAGAGAGGGGAGGTGCGACCAAGAATGCCGGAGATGGGGAAGGTGCGTCGCTCGCTGGACGGAGAAGAGGAGGCACGGCGCCGCAGCCAAGGTCGTCGGATGGGGAAGAGGGGGCGCGACGCGACCAAAGTCGCCGGAGATGCAGAAGGCGAGATGCGGCGCAGCCAAGCGGGGGAGCTGAGGCGCGGTGTGGTGCTGTCAAGCTCACCGCCTCGCCGGAGATGGGAAGGGGAGGGGCGCCGCTACCCGCTAGAGGTGCTCCCGGAGATGGCGAAGCGCAGTGGAGGGGGCACCCGACGTCCCGACCCAGCGGTGGAGGGCGGCGCTAGCGAGGGCCACCTGCCTGGCTCGATGGCGGAGGGGAGGAGCAGTGCGCCGACAGTGGAGGCGATGAGCAACCCCTTGTTTTCTTCGAGGAGGCGGACGAAGGGGCTGCGGGCCACCGTGATACGGAGGTGGGAGGCTCTGAATCGGGGGACGACACGTGGAAGCAGAACGAATGCAGTGCGGTATTCGCTGGCAATTCAGTTTACGAATTCTTTGACATCCAAACAACGGCATTCATGAATGTGAAATCCAATTCCGAATTCCACCTTCTAATGCCAACATCCAAACGCAACCTTAACCTAACAAATGAATTCTGAATACGTTTTGCACTCAAAAAAACATTGACATTTGCTTTTTTTTAGAGAAAAATAAATTCGTTGCGAACACAGCCAACTATGCGCACACTGATGTCTGTTTAGCTGTTGATGCGCGCGCTCCTGAAGAATGAGCCACTTTTGTTGATCTTTTTTTTTGAAACGGAATATTTAGCATTCCATTAACTGAACGACTCAGTGATATCACTGGTCACAATATCCTCAACGCCGTGCGGCACTTCGTCCCAACGAGAGACGGAGTTTGGAGGACTGATACACCCCTGCGCCGCAAGAGCGTGCGCCACACGATTACAGACTCTAGGACAAAAAGAAACTGAACTACAAGTAAACAGCGACCGGATCAGGTCCTTGATCTCCAAAACAATGCCTCCCACTGTTGCAAGGGCAAACCCATTCGACTCCATGGCCGTCTTCAGCATTACAGAGTCTGTTTCCACTTGAATTTTGCTGATGCCCAACTCGCCTGCAGCCTGGACACCCTTCAGACATGCTACTGCCTCTGCATGGAGAGCGTCCAGCAAGAAGGAGCAGCTCCCTGCGCCTGCACTGATCACCATGCCTTCTTCATTGCGAATCACATATCCCCAGCCCCCTGCACCTGTATTCGATGAAAACGCACCATCCGTATTCGGCCTTTAGAACCTCATGTGCCGGCCGTCGCCATCTCTCGCTTCTCGCTTTGGAGGCCTTTCAAGCTCTGTCCTCCCTATTGTCTGAAATTCGTCAGACAACTTGGCCACCAACATTGCCATGTCCGATGCGCTTCGTCTCTTCTCACCCTCCCTCACTCGGTTCCTCTCCAGCCACCACTGTCTCAGCAGGACCATTACCTTCATCTGTTCGCCCTCCTTCATACCTAGAATCATTTTAATTACCTCCTTAGCTGAATGCAAAGCAGCAAGTGCCCCCCTGATATGCTCCAGCCCCAGCTCCCTCCACACAGGCAAAGCATATTTGCACTTAAAAAACAGATGGCAGCCATCCTCGTTTTGCCTCTCACACATTACACACTTCGTATCTAACTCCATTCCCCTTCTCTCCAAGCCTATACGAAGAGCCAGGGAATTATGTGCAAATCTCCATAAGAAGTGCTTTATTTTCCCTGGACACTTCAATTCCCACAGTTTCTTCCATATCTCATTCTCCAAATCAGTTCCATTTGAACTCGACCGAGCACCCCTTCTATCCTTGCACCTCTCACATGACCTTTGCACTTTGTATGCCGATTTCACCGAAAACAAACCCCTAGTGTCGTAGTGCCATGCCACAACGTCCTCCAAGTCCGGGTGTACTGGGATAGAAAGAATGGACCTGACGTCATCTTCCAAGAAAGTTTGTGTGACAAGCTCAACATCCCACTGGCCCGTCGTCGGATCAATTAATTCTTCTACCCGTGTAATTAGGTTCCTTCCCCTAGGTGTCACCGGCCTTCTCATCCATTCCCTCGGGAGCCAAGGGTCTGTCCAAATATTTATATCCTTCCCATTTCCCACTCTCCATATTATGCCATTTTTCAACACTTGTACCCCCTTCAGAATGCTTCTCCATGTGTATGACATTCCATAGCTGCTAGTAGCATTCAGAACCGTGCCATTTTTAAAATATTTGGCCTGCAGCACCCTGGCACAGAGGGAGTCCGGATTCCTGACCAACCTCCATGCTTGCTTGGCTAACATAGCTAAATTGAAGGTATGTATATCCCTGAAACCTAGACCTCCTTCACTCTTTGGTTGAAGTAGCAGCTCCCATCTCAGCTAGTGCATTTTGTTTTCCTTGTCTTGGCTACTCCACCAGTACTTGCCAATCATAGCACTTATCTGGTCGCATAACTCCTTCGTGATATCAAAGCACCCCATGGCAAAAGTTGGGATAGCCTGGGCTACTGCCTTTATAAGCACTTCCTTCCCTGCACATGTGAGGAGTTTCTCCTTCCATCCTTGGATACGCTGCCAGATCCTCTCCTTCAGATACGAGAACACCTTTACTTTCTCCTTCCCAACATGTACTGGTAAACCTAGATATCGCTCATTCACTGTCTCCCTTGGAATTTGTAGTGTGTGCAGCACCTCCCTTCTCCTATCATCTGCTGTATTAGAACTAAACATGATCGCCAACTTGTCCTTGTTGATAGCTTGTCCTGAACAATCCTCATAGATATGTAAAATACTTTGTAGCTGCTGTGCATCTCCTCTGTTTGCTCGAAACAAAATTAAAGAGTCATCAGCAAACAACAGGTGAGAAACACTTGGAGCACCAGGACAAACCTTAATACCCTTCAACCTCCCATTCTCCTCAGCTTGTTTCAACAGGGCCGAAAACCCTCAAAGACATAGCAAAAATAAATAGGGTGACAATGGGTCGCCCGTCTCAAACCTCTCTCTCGGGCCGGAAACTATCTCGTTAGCACCCCATTCACCTTAATGCGGTACGAGACCGTCGATACACATTTCATGATAGTATTTATCCAAGTTGAATGAAACCCCAAGCTCTCCATCATTTCCTGCAAGAAGCCCCACTCCACCCGATCATATGCTTTGCTCATATCGAGCTTGACTGCTGCATAACCACCAACCCCCTTTCTCTTATTTCTCATGTAGTGAGTGAGCTCATATGCAATCAGGATATTATCTGAAATCAATCGTCCCGGAACAAAAGAACTTTGCGCTGGTGAAATGATCTCTGGGAGGATGCCTTTTAACCGGTTAGCCAACACTTTCGAGACAATCTTATATAGCACATTGCACAGGCTGATTGGGCGTAAATCCTTTAGCTGCTCTGGATTCCGTACCTTGGGGATCAGCACGATTGTGGTTTCGTTCCAGCCCTCTGGGAATTGACCACCATTCAGAATTTGTAGCACTTCATTGGTAACCTTCTCTCCCACCACATCCCAAAACCTCTTATAGAAAATTGCCGGCATACCATCAGGCCCCGGTGCTTTAAGATCGCCGATAGAATCCACAGCGACTTTCACTTCCTCTCTTGTGAATTCTTTCAGCAATACAAGGTTTATATCCTCAGTGACCTTTCTCTCAACAGCTTGTGTAAGCTGATGAGGGTCAGTCGCAGCCATGGACCTGAAAAGGGTAGAAAAATAGTTAGTGATAAAACTCCTCTTCTCCCCTTCCTCCTCCACACAACCTCCATCCTCCCTCCTTAATCTCCCAATTTTGTTTGTTCGTCTCCTCTCTGAGCACGCAGCATGGAAGAAAGAAGTATTTCTATCTCCCTGCTCAAGCCACCGAATGTGTGCTCTTTGCTTCCAGTACATATCCACCTGCTCCTCCATCTTTTCCAATTTATATCTGAGGATTTGCTCCCTTCCCACTTCATCCCGATCAATTCTCCCCCTCCGACACCTCTCCAGTTCCGTTTTCACCTTCTTAATCCTTCTTTCCAGATCACCAAGAACGTTTCTGCTCCAGTTTGATAAACCTCCTGCAACTATTTTCAGGGCACTGTGTACAGCAGATGCTGACCCTTCCATTGCCTCCCTCCAGGCTTCCTCCACCACTTCCGCACATTTCTCCTCTCCTAACCAACTAACCTCAAAGCGGAACGAGTTCTCAGGGTGGTGATTCCCATCCCCTTTCATCGGTCTGTCAGTCGTCACAATAATCGGTCGGTGGTCGGAGTGTCGAGGATCCCCATTTATCACCCGAACCGCAGGGAAGTGCGCCCTCCACAAGTCATTAGCCACAGCTCAATCCAACCGCTCTCTTATATAATCCTCCGCCTTGTGACTATTATTCCGCCAGGTGAAAGCGTCCCCCTCATAACCTAGATCATGCTGTTCACACTCCTCTAGCACCTCCCGAAAATTATCCATCTTGGTTTGGCTCTTTGGTCTCCCTCCCTCCATGGTTTAGCTGGAGAAACTCTCATATCCCGGAGGTCCTCCCATGTTTTATGTTTCTGGTCATTGTGCGCCTCTCCATAAACCCCTGAGAAGCGCCATTCGTACCCATTATCCTCCTTAACATCCACATCGATGTGGTACTTCGACATATTCCGGAGTGTCACATCAATTCCTCTCCGCCAAAACACATCCATCCCACCCCCTTTTCCATCTGCATCCTTCACCACCATATTTGCTAACCCCACCATCCACCGGAACATCTCCATCCTGTGCCTGTCCAATTTTGTTTCAGACAAGAACAGAATATCCGCCCCCTCTGACTTCTGGAGATCCAGAAGCCCCCGAACTGCCGAGCGGTTGCCCAGACCCCGACAGTTCCACGCTACTATCTTCATTGGTTCGCGCAGGACTGGTCCGCCAGTCCCGCTAACTTCAATTTTTTGTGTGGTACACCCTCTCCTTCTCCTTCATTTACCATGTCAACCTCAGCATCCCTCATCAAAACATCGGTAGCTCCCCTCTTCTTCAGACCTACTTGCTCGCTTTTCCGAGGGCTTCTCCCCCTGCACCCTAGCTACTTTCTTGTAAGTGTGTCTCCTTTTCGCCATCTCCTTTCCCTCCACTTCCCCCCTTCTTCCCCTCAGCCGCACCTCCCTTGTCACCATGCATTAGCTGCAAGGCACTGCTACCGTCTTGCTGATCACCCACTTGCTGCACCCCGTTATCCAGCCCCTTAAAATCCCCCCTTTCCGACCCTACCCCCTTCACAGGGCTTGTCACCACAGCATCCGCCCCCTTCTCAAAGATGATCGATCTCCTTGCACGATCCGCATTTTCCACCGTGGTAATGCTCTTTTTTACAGGGCTTGTGACTTCCTCCTCCTCTCCCCTTCGGCCTCCTTTCTCTACTCCTGGATTGTCCCCTATCTTCCTCCACGATGGAGCGTCACTACCCGACCCACCACTCCATCCTCTGCCGCCTGAGCCCCAACTCCCTCGACTCCCACTCCCTCCATGGCGCCACATAGGACGGCCGACTCTAACATGATCACCAGCGAGCTCCTCCATTCTCCTCTTATCAGGTATTAAGCGCAGCGACTTGCTAAACAATTGTTCTTCCCCCTTCTGCAACTTCTTTTCACAAGCCCTATCGGTGTGGCCGATAAGCCCACACGTGTAGCAAAAATCAGGTAGGAACTCATAAACCATTGGGCACCACAAAGGTTTAGCTCCGCCCCCATCCTTCTCCACTTCCACTGTCACCCCTCTCATGAGCGGCTTCCTGATATCAATGCGCACTTTGATTCTTAAATATTTTCCAACCGCTGTACCGTCCTCCTCCCTGTCCATCTCCAAAAATTCTCCCACTTCTCCCCCAATGGCTTCCCCCACCACCTTATGCATCATCCCGATGGGTAGCTTGAAGACTCTAACCCAGATCGGTATGAAAGTGAACTCCATCTCGTCGATCGTCTTCGTTTCATCAAACTCGATCATGATCACAAGATCCTTACCAAACATCTATGGGCCATCCTCTAGAGCTCTTCGCTTCCCTGCTGCCTGGTTAAAGGTGAAAAGAAAATGGTTCTCACCCAGATCCTTGCAGCTAACACCTTTGATCGGACACCAAATCCTGCCTAGTGCCTGCGCCAATCCTTCCGCATTCACAAGCCGCTCCGCCAAAACCTTTCCCACTGCTTGGTCGAGCGGGGCCTGAACCCTAGAATGACCCGTGCCGCCGATCTTGATGCCTTTCCTCTCTGCCGCCGACAGCTTCATGCGCTCCATCATCTCCTCCACCGAATCCATCCTGCCCTCCGCCCGAGGGTTTTGGGAAACACGGACGAGTTCCCCCCGGCGAAACCTAGGGTTAGCAGATTGGTTTCCGTTTCCTGACTGGAAAACTTTGGACGTGGACACAAGTTGCAAGCGGGATGTGGACTAGATTGACAGCGGGAGTGCGATCCGAGAACGGGAGGAAGATGATCATGGGAAGGGCTAAACCGCCGACGGGAACCCACCTCGAGTCGCCTAGGAAGGCCTAGACGCCGAGGACGCTTTTGGTGATCTCACTCAGCGGCTTGTCGGTGAAGCGGACCAGGTTGTAGGCCCACGCTCCGGCCACCGGGAACTATGTACACCCAGATGCTCTTGTGTACCGGCCTGCCACGATCGCAGGCCCAAGGTCCGCGCCTGGTTCATCGATGCACCCGTAATAGGCCTACGAGTGGGCCATGGCGACAAACCCAATTAAGATTGTCAGCCCAATTATATTTTGCAAATTATTGATGATTTTTTATTTTGAAGTGGCAAAAATTGCGGTGGCTGGCTTTATTTACCCGGCGAAGAGCACGTTGAGAGGACGGTGGCGCCGACGGCGAGTCCAGCCAGTTCGCCGACCTGCGCTAGCACGATCGCCAATGCATCATCAGCTCTCTCCAAGTAACTTGCCTAGAAACTGCTAGCTAGGCAAATGAAACGGACAGATCGACGATGATGTGACGTCGCCGTCGGTGGTTTACCGCTCTGTTTGTCGGTGGCGACGCCGGAGACGACGAACATGAGGTAGAAGGAGATGACGAGCTCCAGGAGCAGCGCCTGCGCGTCCGACCCCGCCGGCGCCGTCCCGAAGAAGCAGCGCTCGTGCGCCGTGGCGCCGCCGAACACCACGCGCAGCGTCAGGCTGGCCAGCGTGGACCCCAGCACCTGGGGCCGCCGCGTACGAGTTCGGCACTTGCTTCCAGGGGAAGCGTCCGCAGGTGGCGAAGGCGACGGTGACGGCGGGGTTGAGGTGCGCGCCGGAGACGTGGCCGACGGTGTAGACGAGGACGTCACCGTGCCCTCGGTGCTCAGGTTCGCCACCACGGAGCCGCACCCGGCGAAGATCATGAAGTAGGTCCCCAGGACCTCTGCCACAATCTGCAGCGTGCTCTCGGTCGTGAGTGAATCCGCAGTTATTTTTTTCATTCAGCTCTGTGCTTTCAGATCTGTGTTGATTGCGCTGAAAATCTGTCGGGAAACCTGTCGATAGCCTTGGGTACAATTAGTTACTAAAAAGTTGCACACCTACTACCAGTCTACTACGTAGAACGTACTATGCAGTGCTGAGCTTTGAAAGCAGATCAGTACTGTTACTGTAGTACGGATTAATAGCACGTACTGGCAGCTAATCCTAACCAGCAAGCAAGGTAAACAGCATCACTGAAGGGGTGATGATACTGCTGAACACACTGAACATCAGGAGCATGCAGAGCAGACATGCTCGGAGCAGCATTACCTTCTGCAGGAACTGGACGGAAATCATGTCATCGTTGCCGCCGCTGCATCTCTCGCTACCAGAGCGTCCACCATCTTCTGACCTCTGATACCTCTCTTGTTCTCCATGCTGCCGGCCTTCTTCCATGGTTTCCCCGGCTGTGCTTCCTCCGCCGCCCTCTCTCCCGGCCATCTCCCTTCCCTTACTACCTCATCGCGATCCCTCCTGAGTTTCGTTCTGCTGCGTACAAGTACAACGGACACAGCAACTACTCCTCTCCGCTCGCAGCCTTGCGGCACTCCGTAATCCGTATTTAATAGAAGCATTGGCTCGTGCAAAATCTTCTTGGATTGACCACCTACTCTACGTATGTGCCGTGAGACGGAACAAAACCAAGCAACAACCGGACCGAACTAACACCAGCTAAACCTCAATTGTTTTTTTTTTGAAGAAGATTGGGTAAGCTCATCGTGGCAGTCATTTCTTTTCCCACCAAACTGAACTCACCTCAATACAAAAATTTGCAGGAATTATGCTGATGTTTCTCCTCAGTCAGCGTGACAGATTTTCAACCACCTGAACAAAAATGCGTCTTTACTCCTCACCGTCAGAGCAAGTGCCGAAGATGCCTCTCACGTTCTTCCTCAAGTATCGAAATAGTGCTCTTAGAGCAACTTCTCGCAGCCTTCCATATCCCCTTCCCTATAAAAAAAATAATATATAGGAGATTAAATCTACTCCAAAGAGATTCCCCCGTACTCTCTTTTTTTTTCTCCATCGACTAAAAACACCTCTCCGTCCCCTGTATAGAGGGATCTCTTCTCCATCCCCTGTCCAGGCGCATCACTGTAGCAGTAGTCTCCCTCGGGCCCCGGCCCTCCGCCGCCGGCCGGCCGCCCCGAACCCACGCGCCGGAGCAGCGGGGCGCTCACTCGGGCGCACCGGCGCCGACCACGCCGTCGGCCCCCACCCCGCCGGTGACCCCGTCTGCGCCGCCTCCCTCCACCCTGGCGGCACCCACACCGCCGACCCCCGTCGCGCCGTCCCCGCCCGCACGTGCCGCTCCTGGCTTGACAGCCACGCGGACATCACCACCACGTCGGCGGCGGCCGCCCGCCTACCCGCCGCCCCAGTAGTGCCGCCCCCACATCTCCTCCAAGAAGCTTCGGTGCCGCGCCTTGAACAGGGTACTGGAGTGGGGGCAGAGGACGGAGAAGATGGTTGTGCCCGCTCTACCCGGCGTGGTGGTGGGTGCGGCGCAGCGGCGGCGTGGAGACGCGGAGCGACGTGCTCTTGGTGGCGGCGGCGACGGACCGTGGCGGAGTAGCTCCCCGTGCCGCGCCTTCTCCGCAAGGCGCTCGAGGTCGCCGGGGACGGCCGCATCTGGCTCCCTGTCCCCATCTCTCTGCTCCTCCTCTCAGCCTCCCCCGTGAACGCGTCTGGGTCAGTCTCCCCGCTCCTGGTCGACATGATCGACCATGGCTGCGCCGGCGGCAGCATCCCAGTACCCAACGTCGACGCCAGATCCCTCGCCACGGTGATCAAGTACTGCGACAATCATGTCGCCGCCGCCAAGCCCAGCTCTGGCTCCCACCACGGTGCCGCGGACGGCGGCGGCAGCAGCAACAGTGTCAACACCGTGGCATCGGAGAAGACGCTGTCTGAGTGGGACCGCAAGCTCATCGACGACCTCACCCTGGACTTCCACATCGTCAATGACTTCACTGCAGAGGAGGAGGCAGAGATCCGCAAGGAGACCCCCTTGGCTTTCAAGGACTGAGTAGCCTTGTTTCGTAGCCATTGCTGCGCCAACATTTCACTTGATATGCCGGTCTAGTGATTCAATTCTGCTGCCTCCTTTCAGACTGTTGTCTTGGTGTTTGGTTTGTATGCACTTGTTTCGAATGGTTCAGCAGGATTCTGAAGAACTGAATGTATGGTAGAAGTTTTGAATTGCTCATTTCTGATCAGTCACATGAATGTTATATACTTAAATCTCTATTGCATGTGTTCTACTATCTTGATCGAAGGTGTATTGGATACAGTTTGTAAGGGTACTTGTATTGTATGGGAAATAGTTTCAGTAATTAAGGTGTGTTTTCTACCTGAACATGGAACTGTCTGTGATCCTGTCATATGGTCAGTGAGCACATACCATGCTCATGTGTTCCAGTGAGCTATCACATGCCATCTTGATATTGTCAGTGAGCTAGCAGGCATCCAATTTCATATTTGCACACATGCCAGTTTCATAATGTTTCAGTACAACTACTGTACTGAAATTGACATGCAGATCTCTTTAGGTTCAGAATGTTTGTGGGGCTGAACTGAAATTGAAAGAAAACTGCTGGTGTAATTTGGCACTGCGGGACTGCAAGAGTCATCTGGCACTGCTGGTGTAATTGTCAATGTAAATTATTTATGTACTTGATGACAAATTATTCATGTAAATTATTTATCAGCCCCTTACAGATATGGTACTACATTGGTTCCTGATGGCCTTCAGTATGAAACTGTTGGAGTTGAGCCAAGTTAATAAATGGTAGTAGTTATGTTTCAACTTGCTGTTAATTTATATATGCTAAAAAACTTACTGTTAATTTGGTAACTGCTTCAGGTTCTAGGTTTTTTCAGTCCTCAAATGTCAATTGGAAATCCACATAAACTTATGAAATCTCTAAAATGTTCTCAGATGCATCTTAAATATTTATCAGCATTACTGTTTATCATGAGTCATGAAGTCTGATGCTCTGAATATTTGTAACAGGCAAGACATATCACTTCCGTGTCCATAATGTTGGCATCTTGTTGGGGAATTCGGGAAAACCCGTCACCCTCGAAACGTTGAGCTTAACAAAGTTCTCAAAGCATGTTTTTCGGGAGCGAGGGAATTCGCGATTCTCGGAAGCCCGGAACCCGTGAAGCCCCGAATTCGCGAATGTGCAGAGTTCGGGAATCTTGATTCGGCGAGGAAGTGGAGTCACGAACATGCGGAAGCCCGGAATCTCAACTGTCGATGGCTCGAACTTCGGAGAACGGCCGATTCGGGAATCTGTTTAGGACCCTGTTCGGGAATTAGGCGCGTGGACATGCACGAACCAGCTGAGAAGCAAGGGCCAATTCGGGAATCTGTTGATGACCTAGTTCGGGAGTTTATGCGAAGACATTCACGAACCAGGGAAGAAGCAAAGTCAAAGTTGTAGTCCGAAAAAGTCCGGGTTTAGAGTGTGAACTAGTGGCGGATTTGTAAATATGTTGGATGAAAAAGACATTCTTGTATGCGTTCACATTAGGAATATTCTCCGAGCCCGAGGGTGTTATCGGCATGTAAAAGTCCCTTCGTCTTCCTATAAAAGGTGGCGCACGGGCACGTGTAAACGGATTCAAACTTTTTGGGAATTTGTGCTACTTGCGGAGGGAACCGCGATCTCTTTGCGCTCTCACTCGTACTTGAACTTGTTAAGAATTCTCACGTGTGTTAGGGTGGTAATCCGAAATTTTCGGGTGACCCCCCCAACATTGGCGCCCACCGTGTTCCGCGGCCGAAAAGAAACTCACGATGCCACCTCGAAGAAGTCCAAGAAGAACGTTCCAAAGAGACAAACCGAGATGATCGCCATCCCACCCAAGGGAATGAAACCTCGTTTGTTCCCGAATCCTCAAACATATCGGACCAAGAGCGAAGAGAAAAGCTCGAGGCCCTCATGAAGGCAAGAGCGAGAAAGACACTCACACCCAAGAACAACCCGCCGAACGGCAGGAGTTCGAGAATGTGAATGACGATGATGATGCCATAGATAGAGAGCTAGCCATGGTTCAAAGCAAAAGATACAAGCAGTCGCACAAAGACAAGGAAAAGTTCGCGACTCGGTTACAAGCGAAGAGGAAAATCTCCGAAAAGCTAGAGCAAACCGAACAAAGCAAAAGAGCAAATCGAAGCGATACAGAGAGAAATTGATGAGATAAAAGAACAAGAGAACAGCTTCCGTGGCGGGAATCACCGCACCGAACTCGGGGCCGGCAAGAGAACCCCCGAAAGAAAACTTCTTCGCGGGAAACAGAGTGTCACATTTTGTGGATCCCGAATCACCACCGTCCGTTGGGCTACAAACAAGCACCTTGGCCGCCGAAGTTCAAGCCAACGGCTTCGGAAACTCCAAGCAATTTCTCATGAGATACGAATCGATTTGTGAATTCGGCGGAGAGGAGATGATGTTGCATTGGCCAAATCATTCATCATTGCTTGCGAAGGCCCGTGATCGAATTGGTACTCACTACTGCCTCCTCACTCAGTCTACAGCTGGGTAGACCTCAAGACAAAGTTCATGCAAGCATTTCAGATGTTTCATGACACAACAGCGGAAGCGTCGTATCCGTACAACCGCAAGCGTAAAGACGGAGAGAGCCACTGCGGAACTTCGTGAGAAGGTTCATGCAACAGAGGTCTCAAATCCCCGAAGCGGATGACAAAACAACAATCAAGGCACTGATCAAAGGTCTCACCCCAGGGCCAACCGCTTCCCATCTCACGAGAAAGAAGCCCAAGACGGTTGAGGAACTTTTTCACGAACCGGAGGAGTACATTTTGTCCGATGACGACCATCGCAAGAGGGTAGCCGAGCGAAACGAGGCAAGACAGGCAACGGGAGAGACATGGCATGGCAGGCACCACCCCAACATCTGCGAAACGTCAACAACGTCGGAAACTCGCAACCAGAACAAGGCAACAGTCCAAGCACCAGGGGAGGAATCAATCCCAGAGGAAGGGGAGAGGCAGAGGCCCCCCAGGACTCACGAACCACAACCCAAAAGATCCTCACTTCTACCGTCGGCATCATGGGAGGGGTCACAGGACCGAAGGGTGTCCGAAACAAAGAAGAACATGGCAAGAATCCAAAGAAGAGAAGGCACTAATGAGCATCGCATCCTCAATGCCGGGCCGGTTTCGTCCGACTTTCGGCGGCCGCAATTCGCGAATCCACGGTCGAGCTCGTCTCGTTCGGCAATTCCCGCAACCACGGTCGGCATGGCGGCCATCGCAAGCAATTTTTCCCTCGGTCGCAAGCGATCCGATCAATCCAAAGAACCGCAACCCATTCGAGGAATCTTGCCACCACCTCCGGAAAGTTCGTCAAGACCTCGGTCGGGTTCGGGACCTCAGAACTCCAAGGCACTGCCATCGTTCGGGACTATCATGCCAATCACGGGTGGGTCCGCTATGGAATTCGAAACCAAGAAGCAGAGGAGCAATTAATTCAGATCCGTGAATGCTATCATCAATGACGGCCCAGCCGCACGCCCGGAGTGGGCAATGGTGCCAATCACCTTCACAAAAGAAGATTTCAGCCGAAATTGCGAAACACAATGACGCCATGGTCATTGAGGTGAATATTGTTGGGTGGGTCATAGGAAAAGTCCTAGTTGACAATGGGAGTTCGGCGGACATCCCGTTCCCGAAATCTTTCGAAAAGATGAATCCGAGCCGGCACATGTTAGACCCCCCGAATACCCACCGCAAGGGTTCGGAGGAAAGCCCATCAAGCCGGTCGGAAAAATATCGTTCCCGGTTTCCTTCGGAGACCTCGAAAATGCCGAACGGAGAGTCTCACGTTCGATGTAGTCGATATCTACCATCCATACCTCGCGATTTTTGGCGAGAGGGTTCATGAACAAGTTCGATGCGGTCATAAGGCAACGGTTCCTATGTATGAAAATGCCCGCACCTAAGGGAGTCATCACGGTGTATGGCAATCAACAAGAGGCCGGAAACATAGAAAATGGACATACACCCGGACAAACAAACGTATACCACCGAGAACACTCGATAACCATAACCAAACTTCGTCCCCCCGAACCAAAATCGCCACTTCGCTCGTGGCGTAACATAGCATGCGGGTTCGGGGTTCCCGAAGAACTAACGGTTGACAATGGAAAACAATTCGACCGTTACACCTTCAAAGAATGCTGCAAAAACTTGGGCACTCAAGCGAAATTTTCGTCAATCTATCACCCGCATCCGTGGAATGCCGATGACCTAAAAGGTATTACTCATGAAATCCCGATTGTATCTAGATGTAATATACGGTAGTTTTTCTATTTTCGTAAGTTTGAATTCTAAAAACCTAAAATCCGAATCACGTGTCTATAAGTAATTTTGGGAGAAAAAAATCAGCTTTCCTTTTTCTAGTCGTATTAGAATAAGAAGGACCGTACTCTTTTCCTTGCAAAGGGGGCTCTAAATCAAGAGGCAAGATTTTTAACGAGAAGGATCCTATGTAAATACTCTTTATGATATATATATGAAAAGAGTCTTCCCCCAAATTGCGTATCTCGAGAATTCCATCGTGAAAAAAGAAAAAAGTTCGTGAAAAAGGCTTCGTGATAGCGAATTCCATCATGAAAAAAGGAAAAGTTCGTGAAAAAGGCTTCGTGATAGCCGAATTCCATCGTGAAAAAAGGAAAAGTTCATGAGAAAAGGCTTCGTGATAGCGAATTCCATCGTGAAAAAAGAAAAAGTTCGTGAGAAAAGGCTTCGTGATAGCCGTAATTCCATCGTGAAAAAAGAAAAAGTTCGTGAGAAAAGGCTTCGTGATAGCCGAATTCCATCGTGAAAAAAGAAAATGTTCGTGAGAAAAGGCTTCGTGATAGCGAATTCCATCGTGAAAAAAGGCTTCGTGATAGCCGAATTCCATCATGAAAAAAGGAAAAGTTCGTGAGAAAGGGCTTCGTGATAGCCGGAGTTCCATCGTAAGAAAAAAAGAAAAAGTTCGTGGGCTTCCCGATAGCCAAAATCCCATCCATCAAGGGATTCCCACCAAAGAGGCTCGAGACAACAACAAGTTGTGGCCCGGAAAATCCTATCCATCAAGGGATTCCCACCAAAGAGGCCTGAGACAACAACAAGTTGTGGCCCAGTAAATCCCATCCACGAGGGGATTCCCACCAAAAATTTGTACGAAGATTTCGAGAAAATGAATGCCTAAGGGGTAACCTGTAGGTTTTTACTTAGTGAGGATTGTTGAAAGTTATTTAAACATCATCGTTGTAAGAAAAGGGCAAGGGGCTCGTTCGGGAATCGCAGAAAGCCTTGGTTGAAGCAACTGAGGGTTGCTGTATCAACCGAGGCAAGTCTGCTAGTCGGGTCAAGTCCACAAAATTCGAAACAAATTTTGTCGACTTGCGCAATAGCAATCAAGGTTCACAAAAAACTAAGGAAGACTTCACATAAAGATACGCTAGAAATTCGTGAATAGTAAGATTCGTGAACTCGCCATCTAGTTTTCATGCGAAACGGCAAGGTGGGGGAGGGTGACGTTTTTTCAAGAAAAAATGTATTTACTGCCTTATTCGCATAAAAACTTCCGAACAGTTCCTCGATAATTACAACACTCGGTGCAAAGTTCAAAACGAAAGCTCTACAACATGTCCCGGTTTACAAACATTGTCTTCAACCGATCACTAGCATAGGCGAAGTCAGATGCATCGGCTAAGGGGCTAAGGGGCTCCATCTTGGGAACCTTCGCGGACGGCAGAGTAGGCGACGCGGAACGAATCTTCTTACGAAATAAGAAAAACAAGGAGAGATCAAAGCAACCCATAGAAAACTTGAGCGAGGCCTCAAGCCAAAAATCGGAAAAATCTTGTTCGGGATGTGCTCGCTTGAACAGACGCCACGCTTCACCACTAACGAACATACTACCCCAATGAATTCGCAGCGGTAGCACGTCCTGCGCAGGCCCAGCTTGCAGGACCTGCGTAGGTTAAAATATACAAAACATCTGTTCGGGGAAAGTTTCATGAATCTACATGAATCTACAACCAATCTCGAGTTCACCCAAAAGTTCGGACATATTGTTCAGTTTGTAACATCCACCTTCGGCGAATCCTCCTCTAGTTCGGGGACCTGTTCACCGTCGTTGCCATCATCGCCGCCGCCGCCACCCGAGCCATCTTCGCCGGACTCGCCGGAGGTCGATCCTTCGGGAGACGCGGCGGTGCCCTCTTGGTTCTCTTATTCGTTCGGCTAAGAAAGGAAGGCAAAAGTGAAGAAGGTTTAAGAAACCGAAACATCCGCGACAAACAAAAGTCACGAAATCGGACAAAAGAAACTACCTCAGCAAGCTTTGCTTGCGCAATGGTCTTAACAACATCCTTCCCGCTAGTCAGCCAAAACTCCCTCGCGAACTTGATCTTGATGACTTGAATGTCGGAGTTGGCTCGAAGTATCGCGGTACTAGTAGCGCTGGGGAATTGAGAGAGATTCACGCGAAACTTCTCCAGGTCGACACAGTCGTAGTCGTGAAGAATCTTCAAGATACTCTCCACAGAGAAAGCAACAGCGAAGTTGCTGGCGCCGAAGATCACCTCAGTAAGGGCCTTGAACTCGGCGTCCAGCCAATCCATGAAATCGGGAATATCAATGTCATCCGGAAGAGGGGCTGGACGAACACCGAACTCATTCAAGGACTTCTGGTACTCCTTGTAGAGCAGTTTCAGCTTTTCCAAAATCTCCGAAGTGTTTTTCTTCGAGCTTCACCTTGTTCTGCCAGCGCCTTTTCAAGATCCACGATTTTGCGGTCCTTTGCGCTCAGGGACTTGGCGAGGCTGGCGTTGTTAATACGAAGATCTTCGACGGTTTTTGTAGCTCGCTCTTGCTTCTCCCGAAGTTTTTCAATTACACTCAGGTCATCTTCATGAGATTTTCGAACCTTTTCAAGCTCTTTCTTGGACCGTTCGAGCGTTGCCTCCGCTATCTTCTTTTCGTCGTTACTTGTCTTCAACGCCTCCGCCAATTCAGCAACCTTTTTCTCGAGTTCCATGTTCGCGGATCGCACGAGGGCGAAGTTACGCTCCGGTTCCTTCGACTTCGGGGAAAGCCGTTCGTTAATCTTCTCCCCGCTCGCCGAGCCGCTCTATGGCAACCTTCCCGAGCATAGAGTGCTTGAGGGCGTAATCCTCTTGAAACCGTGCAAGCTTTGAAGGAGAGTAAGAGTGCGAGAAGATTCTTGAATTCTCGAAAAATTCGGAGTAAGTCTCGGACCAAGATTCAACAATTGCGAAACATATGAAAAGGTAGTGAGAAGGAACGAACCTTTCTTAGAAAAGTGCCGCATGGTGACTTGTTTAGTCGAACCGTAAGAAGTTTTCTCGCGAGGCGAAGGACCGGTTTCGGAGATCGTGAGGCCCCCTCTCGGAGTCCTCGGCGGCTTCCTCGGGTCGCTCCGAGGCCTCCTCTCCTGTTTCATTAACAATTGCGGACGGTTTCCACGAGTTAAAAACTTGGACGTCTTGCTCCCAACGCCACTGTCTCGAAACCAACACTCAATAGCTTGCCGCGATGGGACGTACCAAAACTTTTGTTAAAAGCGGCTAAGGAAGGAGACGGAGCCTCGGTCTTCGGGGACAATCTCCCGAACTTCAACCAAAGGAATATGTTCGGTAGGATTGTCTCCCCTTTGAATAGTGAGTTCAAGGTCCGGGCGGGTCGGAAGAGGCTTGCTCGGCGGCGGGGACTTCGGCAACGGGAGCTTCGGCGAAGCAACGGGGGGACTTAGGGGGGACAAAGAACGTCAACAAGAACAACGGACTTCTCGGTAACGGCAGGGGATGTCTCCTTTCGAACTTCGGGGGCAACATCCGAAAAGGAATCAACATCCACGAATTCATTATCGGAGCCGGATGGGCACTGTCTCGAAAGTTAAACGATGGCCGAGGAAAACACGTTTAAGGCTATCCGTGTCCGCGAAGGTGTCGTCGTCGAAGGCGGATGGAACTCGCCGAACGCCGGTGGAAGAAATTTTCTTCACGACCTTCTTTGGTTTCTTGCGGCTCATCCGGGCAAGCCCCGAAGCGACACCGGAGTTCAACATCCGAAGTCCAAGGTTCGGAAGTCTTGCGCTTCCGCTTCGACGATTCCGGCCGATCTAGTCCTCGAAGGCTTGACTCCCGAAAAGGCCCCCTCGCCGGCGGGCGACGAGCCTCGCTTCGACGACCTTATTCGGGGAGCGTTGATTGGGGCGGGCGAGCAGGCGGCCACGGCGACGGCGGGAACTTTCAACTTGGACCGGGGCCTCGAGATCCGAAAAATTTATCACCACAAACTTCCGAAAAGATGCGGTTGATCTTCTTCCCGTGCTTCACCGGGGCCTTATACGCCTTGTACTCGTTCATCGTATATTCGCCCACCATGACGTTCACCCTCTTTTCCACTTCATTCATGAAGTCCTCGGTGCTACGGCCTTCGCGAAGCTTGATCCCAAACTTCGGGAAAGGCACCTTCGGTCCGCCCGTTGACGTTGTAGTACACAAGCTCGGTAGGGGACCAACCTTTCAAGATAGGCCAGACCCGGGCAGCGACGAATTCTTCGATGATGTCACGACCGCCGAGTATTGTGCCGGCCGGGTGAAACGCATTCTCACGGCTCCCCGATTCCCACGGCCCGCTGGTTGTACTTCCCTACATTCACCGCGGCAAGAGGCGCGATCGGGCATGACAGCTTCGGCATATCGACCTTCAAATAAAACCAGTAAGATCTCCAATCATCGGTAAGGTTGGACTTGCAGCAAGGAGCGATCTGGATTCGGGTGATTCCTTGTCGGGTGTTCTGACGTCGCGTATTGAAGGTGCAGCACGCGTGCTGACTGTGGTAAAACTGCCCATCTTCACCTTTGACAACTTCGGGGATGATCACCAGTTCGTAGAATCTGGTGAAAGCGTCGATGCTAGGACTGCAGCCGAAGGTCTTCAAAATCCAGATAAACTTCGACACTTCAAGGAAGGATGTCGGAGAAAGCCGGTGGATCTTCACCGAAAATGCATCGAGAATAGCCGGCGGGATGGGGTCACAAGGGAACCTCGGCCGCCAGATGAAGAAGTCCCGAAATACCACAATCTCTCCGTCCTTAGGAGTTGGAATCAGCTCATCAAGTGGGGCACGCCCAGTGCCAGGGGAGAAGAATCCGGCCTTCTCGTACTCACGAATCGTGTTGCTTGTAACCTTCGACTCTCCGAAGGCAAGTGAGGGCGGCAGCGGGCCGAGGTCCTTGCCCTGATTAGATCGTCGACACCGGCATCCACATCTCCGATGTCTTCGCCGCCGTCAGACCGAACCTCCCCATCTTCGCGACTACGGGAGCCACCGGGCGAACCGAATCTTCGGCCGTGTAGCATGCTCCGCGCTTTCGGCAACCGGGTCAAGCGGGAGACCGGCGGCGACGAGCTCTTCGGTAGTCATAGGCCTAGCCGTGCTTTTAACGCGAGCACCTAACCAACGATTACGAACATACGGACAGGTTAAGAGTAACGTTCGAGAATAAAACTCGCGAAATCGCGACATCACTACACCGAAGTTTAACAAAATAACAAATCGACAAAAGAAAGATGAAGGAATACCTTAGAGGAGCGTGAACAAGACCCGGAGCTCGCAAGCTTTCTAGCGAGAAAACCGGGTTCCGCGAAGAAAGAGAGATGCACGAATCGTGAAAAGCCGGAGAGCCGTAAAAATTTTTTTAACAAGAAGAACCCGCTATTTATAGGGCCGGGGAGGGGTAGTTCCGCGAAGCGCGCCTCGATTTAACCGTCCTTGGCTCCCCGGCGACGCGTGTCCCCTCCGACGTTCCGAGGGTGACGTTTTTTACTAAATTTCCGAAGGATTCGTGGAATCGGATCGTCGGAGTCAACCCGCTTCCCCGAGGGGCTAGTGTTGGGGAATTCAGGAAAACCCGTCACCCTCGAAACGTTGAGCTTAACAAAGTTCTCAAAGCATGTTTTTCAGGAGCAGGGAATTCGCGATTCTCGGAAGCCCGGAACCGTGAAGCCTCGAATTCACGAATGTGCGAGTTCGGGAATCTTGATTCGGCGAGGAAATGGAGTCACGAACATGCGGAAGCCCGAATCTCAAGCGTCGATGGCCCGAACTTCGGAGAACGGCCGATTCGGGAATCGTTGAAGACCCCGTTCGGGAATTAGGCGCGTGGACATGCACGAACCCGGGCGAGAAGCAAGGACCAATTCGGGAATCGTTGAAGACCTAGTTCGGGAGTTTCATGCGAAGACATTCACGAACCAGGGAAGAAGCAAAGTCAAAGTTGTAGTCCCAAAAAGTCCGGGTTTAGAGTGTGAACTAGTGGCGATTTGTAAATATGTTGGATGAAAAAGACATTCTTGTATGCGTTCACATTAGGAATATTCTCCGTGGCCGAGGGTGTTATCGGCATGTAAAAGTCCCTTCGTCTTCCTATAAAAGGGGGCGCACGGGCACGTGTAAACGGATTCGGACTTTTTGGGAATTTGTGCTACTTGCGAGAGGGAACCACGAGTCTCTTTACGCTCTCGCTCCGTACTTGAACTTGTTAAGAATTCTCACGTGTGTTAGGGTGGTAATCCGAAATTTTCGGGTAACCCCCCCAACACATCTCAACTACCCTCAACTTCGGGATCCGGAATCACAAAATGCTTATGGTAGAGACCGAAGGAACCTACACCAATCAGCCAGAACTACACCAACCTCGACATCCATGTGGGACGGTCGTCCTACTCTTTCTCCGCCACCGGTGACACGGAGAGAGTGAGAGTAATTACCTAGACATGTTGTTGTTGTTGATGATGATGATGATGACCATTACTGGGGGCGGAAGATGCCTCTCATGCACTTCCTCAAGTATTGAAATAGTCCTGTTCGGAAAACTTGTGAAAATGTGTGGAAATCACCTAGTCCTTTTGTTTACACAGGATGTGATCTTAGGCTCAGTTTGGCTTCTCTTATTTCGGCTTCTTCCGCGGTACAAATGTGCACACATCATGCCGAATAGAGAATGTGGCTTCTTCCGCAGTACAAATGTGCACACATCATGCCGAACAGAGAATGTTTGCTCTCACATCAGAAAAGCATCGCACGTGCAAAGAGACATATGAAAGAACAAGACGGTGTTGAATTTCCACTATGATACTGTTAAATTTTTAAAATTTTAATTTCTTAGTGAAAATCTCCAGAGAGGAGGGTTCATCGAAGACATCAATGAGCATAGGTATGGCTTGCCGTGTGACGGAACGAAACCCGTTAGAAAATTAGACAATATTTGGTACATTTTAATTCCGGAAATTATTAACAAATTCATGACGAATATAAGTGATCCCGTGAGAACAAAGCATGTGCATGTGTTCAAGTTAAATCTCAAATAAAACTCGAACAAAATTACACATAAGAGGTTTAGTGTGTACCCAAAGGCGGGACGGTTGACGGAGTCAACCGGTGCGCCGTTATCCCCTGGAGTAGACATGCTACTCGTGGAGGGACCTTGTTCGGTGTAGTCGTACAGAGGTGATGCAGTGGCGAGTCGTTGCAGTGAAGTCCCACGAACGGCCTTCGGGAAGTAGTCGTTCACGCTGATGTAGTCGTACTGGAAGTAGTCGTTCTCGCGGAGGACGTAGTTGTATCGGAAGTAGTCGTTCTCGCGGAGAACGTAGTCGTATCGGGAAGTAGTTGTTCTCGCGAACGGGGACGTAGACGTACGGAAGAGCGAGCGAGGGCGCGTACGGGTACGCTCCCCAAAAACCTTATCGTCCGCCTATCCCGAGCGGGATCGCTAGGTGGACGAGGTTCGAGGCAATCGCTCACGCAAACGGTGTGCGCGCAAAGCTTGCGTTGGGAATGACAGAGAGAGACAACACGGAGGGAGAAGAGAGAGGTCTCTAAGCGGGGAGTACCCGAGTGTGTGAGAATGTGTCCGTGCCGGAGGAAGGAGTCCTCTTATATAGGCGCAGAGGAGAGGAGGAGGGAATGAACCTGGACGCTGCTGACCACCATAATTCTCATTAAACGACATTAGCACGAAGAATCGCCGTATTCAACGTCATCGGTTACCGGTAACGGTTGTTTTAATACGGTTGTTTTAATACGAGAGGATTATGGGCGACATGAATGACCGACATGAATGACAAAACCGTGCATACGCATCACGGTCACGGTCACGGTCACGGTCTCGGTCTCGACTCGACTCGACTCGACACGACACGACACGACACGACACGCCACTCCACGCCACGCCACGCCACGCCCACGCCCACGGCCCGGCCCGGCCCGGCGCGGCGAGGGCGAGCGCGCGCGCGCGCACGCGTGTGGCACGCCCTTTTCCTTTTACCAACTTCACAAGTGGTCCACCATTGGTCCACCCTTTAAGTTAGTTAAGATTCTAATTGGCTTTCAATACGGGATTGGATCCCTAGTATTTATTTTGTGGACCTTTTAATTCTTAAGATTAATTGAGACTAAATGGCTCAAGGCCCAATTAATCCAACAATCCCCACCAAGAATTTCAAGGTACACAAAGAAATGTCCTCTTCTCAACTCTTGTTTTGATATACCGACTTTATGGTGGAGACGTTAAGTTGAACATCCACCCGAGACAAAAGCTACACTCATTCACAACCGACCAATGGACTATGTCTTGAATTGACGAGTTTCGTGCAAACAAGTTTGACTAGAGCCCCTTGCCGGTACTAGACTGCTATAAGCATCCCCTCGGGTTGGAGCGTATAAGTCATACTCCGTGCCTTTCATGGGTATCTAGAGATCACCCTATCTCATAGATTGTGACTAGCAATCGGACCCATATAGGTGCAATCCTTTAAGATGTTACGTAGGCCAACATCTTTGCTCCTCTTTGAGCCACTCGGATCACATTAAGGTTTTTCACCAACTCGCCATACGGATTTTAGAAGAGAAATGCATCTCTACTTGGAATGAGCCCTTTACAAAGGTTCTCTTCTCTCGTTAAACAAGTAGTTTGTTGCACTATCCTAATTCACGGGATCTCCGATCACATAGGACAAAGTTACCACTCACCGAATAACGCCGATGGGTTTCAAGCCCAATTCCTCGGATGCATTGTCTATCACATTATGTGAAAGACCCTTTGTGAATTGATCCGCCGGATTCTTAGCCGTTTGGATGTAGTCCAAGGCTATCACTCCGGAGTTTCTCATTTTCCCGACGATTTCAGCCGCCTCTTTACATGCCTAGATGACTTCATGTTATCCTTTGAACTATTCACCTTGACAATCACCGTTTGATTATCACAGTTCATGAGGACTGTCGTATCGGTTTTTCAACTACCGGTAAATCCATAAGGAGTTCACGAAGCCATTCGGCCTCAAGCGTGGCGGTGTCCAATGCGGTGAGTTCGCCTCCATAGTTGACCTCGTTAAGATGGTCTCGCTTGCAAGACTTCCAGGAGACGAGCGCCACCTCCAAGTGTAAACACATATCCACTCGTGGCTTTAATCTCATCCGCATCGGAGATCCAATTCGAATCACTATAACCCTCTAGTACCCTAGGATACCCAAGATAGTGAATCGCGTAGTTCATTGTTCCTTTCGGATAGCGCATTACCCGTTCAAGAGCTTCCCCAATGAGCATCTCCGGGTTAGACACGAATCGACTCGGTTTGCTCACGGCATATGCGATGTCGGGTCTAGTAGCGCTAGCTAGGTACATTAGTGAACCAATGATTTGGGAGTATCTCACCGGTGATCTCTCATTATTCTTATGTTTTTCCTTAACATTTTACTAGCATCATAAGGTGTTGGAGCGGCTTGCGTCGTTGTAACCAAAACGACTCAAGATTTTCTCCACATAATGAGATTGTGTAAGAACAACCCCACCATCACCTTCTCTCACTAGTTTAATGTTTAGAATCACATCAGCCTCCCCCAAAGAATTCTTTCACTTCCTTAATCGCATTAAGGCTTGTCCCAAATATCAGTATGTCATCTACATACAAACATAGGATCACTCCTTCGCCCCCACCATAGCGATAGTACACACATTTGTCAGCTTCGTTCACAACAAAGCCAACTGACGTTAAAGTTTTGTCAAACTTCTCATGCCATTGCTTAGGAGCTTGCTTAAGACCATACAAAGATTTTACCAATTTACACACCATCCCTTCTTGACCTTTTACTACGAATCCATCCGGCGATCCATATAGATCTCCTCCTCCAACTCTCCATTTAGGAAAGGCGTCTTAACGTCCATCTGGTGAACGATAAGACCATGGGAAGCTGCCAAGGAAAGTAGTACTCGAATAGTGGTCAATCGGGCAACTGGTGAGTAAGTATCGAAAAAATCTTCTCCTTCTTTACGAGTATAGCCTTTAGCCACCGGCCTTGCCTTGTACTTATCAATAGTACCATCGGGCCTAAGCTTTTTCTTGAACACCCACTTGCATCCTACGAGTTTGCACCCATACGGACGCTTCACAACCTCCCAAGTACCATTAGACATAATAGAGTCCATCTCACTCCGAACTGCTTCCTTCCAATAGTCAGCATCCGGAGAGGAATATGCCTCTTCAATGGTTCTAGGAGTGTCATCCACGAGATATACAATGAAATCATCACCAAAGGACTTTGCAATCCTCCGTCTCTTGCTCTTTCTAAGAGCTTCATTGCCATCCTCCTCAGGATTTTTCTCATGTGGTTGTTCATTGTGTTCTATCAAAATAGCAGGTTCTTTGAGTTCATTATTAATAGACAATTCATGACTAAATGTGCTATCTATCTCTTTCATAGGAAAAATGTCCTCAAAAAATGTAGCGTCTCCGGATTCCATGATGGTGCCAACATGCATATCGGGTACTCCGGACTTCAATATTAAAAACCTATAACCCACACCGTGTAGAGCATAACCAAGAAAGATACAATCGACGAGTTTTAGGTCCTAGTTTACGTTTCTTGGTTATAGGCACATTCACTTTGGCCAAACATCCCCAAGTCCGTAGGTATGAAAGTGTTAGCCTTTTCTTTTCCCATTCCTCGAATGGTGTTATCTCTTTGTTCTTTACGGGAACACGATTCGGGACATGACATGCGATCAATATAGCCTCACCCCACCATTTCTTGGAAAGTCCCGTTGTGTCTAACATGGCGTTAACCAAATCGTTAGAGTGCGGTTCTTTCTTTCGGCTACCGTACCACGTTTGATTGAGGTGAATAGGGAGGCGTCCTCTCATGAATTATTCCGTGTTCCTCACGAACGCGGTGAAAACATTAGAAAAATACTCTCCGCCACGATCGACCTAATTCTTTTGATCTTTCTCTCAAGTTGGTTTTCTACTTCACTTTATAGATTTTAAAGTATTGTAATGCTTCATCTTTAAACTTCAACAAATAGATATAGCAAAATCTAGTACAATCGTCTATAAGAGTCATGAAAAACTTTTTACCACCTTTTGTCAACACACCATTCATCTCGCATAAGTCGAATGAATTAGTTCTAGAGGTGCCAAGTCTCTCGCCTCGGCCCGAAAAATGAGGCTTGCGAGGTTGTTTTGATTCAACGCACACATGGCACTTAGAATTTTTGACTAAGGTAAATTTCGGAATTAAACTCAAGTTTGCAAGACGCATCATACAACCAAAATTAACATGATAAAGTTGCGAATGCCAAACATTTGACTCATCATTAATATTCGATACATGGTTCACAACTTTATTACAATCATATGACAAAGAAAAGTGGAACAGGCCTCCGCTATCATAACCTTTTCCAATAAAACTTCCAAACTTAGAAATTACACATTTATTGGATTCAAAGACTAATTTAAAACCATCTCTACACAGGAGAGACCCGCCGACTAAGTTCTTCTTGATAGTAGGGACATGCCGCACGTTCTTCAATCGAACGATCTTTCCCGAAGTAAGCTTCGGATCGACCGAACCAACACCAAGAACACGCGCATGTGATCCGTCTCCCATCAACAAGGAGGAAATTCCGCCCGCTCGGTAAGAGGAAAACAAGGAAGTGTCGGCACAAACATGAATATTAGCACCCGTATCAATCCACCAATCGGTGGACCGACATACCGAAAGAACCGTAGGTAAAAGATTACCGTACCCCGACGTTCCACCGGTTCACTAATAACCATGTTGGCACTTTTGCCATCTTTCTTATCCTTGCGATCCGGACACTTTGCGGCAAAGTGTTCCGTGCTACCACAAGCGGTAGCACTTTCCGGTTGGCGGCTTTTTCTCGCTTGAACCGAGCCGTCCGCTTAGCCTTTGGTTGGTTTTGATGCTACTTGTTTTTCTTTTTGAATGCATTGTTGTTCTTCTTCTCGCACCAAATTAGCACTATAAGACCCAACAATCCCTTTACCATGTGTCTTGTTCTTTGCTCTCGCCTTCTCTTCAACATCAAGAGTGCCGATAAGATCGACAACAAGCAAACTCTTGCCTCTTGTGTTTTAGAGAGGTTCCAAAGTCCTTCCAAGAAGGTGGTAACTTGGAGATAATACCTCCGACCACAAACTTGTCGGGCAACTTACATGGTGCATCCTTGCTATAATTCTCAAGATCTCTAGCTAGCACCCGAATCTCATGGGCCTCGCTCTACCACGTAACGGTCTTCAACCATTTTGTAGTCATAGAGTCGTTCCATGACATACGACTCACCACCAAGATCGAAACCCCAAATTTAGCCTCAAGCGCATCCCAAATATCTTTGCCACTTGGCGACGGAAGGTACGTGTCCACAAGGTTTTCGGCGAGAACACTCAAGATGGCACCGCGAAACGGGTTATCGGCCGCTTCGAAAGCCTTCTCCTCCTCTCGGAGAAAACTGTTCGGGCTTCCCCGTATGACATGCATGATACTCATCGCCGTCAACCAATACGTAACCCTTTGCTTCCAACGCTTGTAATTTGAACCATCGAAAACATTTGGTTTGAGCGTTGCATCGAAACTAGTTACCGAAAGCCTATCAACAATATAAGGTTTTTGGATTGTTAGAAAATTAGGCAATATTCGGTACATTTTAATTCCGTAAATTATTAACAAATTCATGACGAATATAAGTGATCCCGTGAGAACAAAGCATGTGCATGTGTTCAAGTTAAATCTCAAATAAAACTCGAACAAAATTACACATAAGAGGTTTAGTGTGTACCCAAAGGCGGGACGGTTGACGGAGTCAACCGTGCGCCGTTATCCCCCGGAGTAGACATGCTACTCGTGGAGGGACCTTGTTCGGTGTAGTCGTACGAGAGGTGATGCGGTGGCGAGTCGTTGCGGTGAAGTCCCACGAACGGCCTTCGGGAAGTAGTCGTTCTCGCGGAGGACGTAGTTGTACCGGAAGTAGTCGTTCTCGCGGAGGACGTAGTCGTGCGGAAGTAGTTGTTCTCGCGAACGGGGACGTAGACGTACGGAAGAGCGAGCGGGCGCGTACGGGCACGCTCCCCAAAGATCGCTAGGTGGACGAGGTTCGGAGGCAACCGCTCATGCAAACAATGTGCGCGCAAAGCTTGCGTTGGGAATGACAGAGAGCAAAGAACACGGAGGGAGAAGAGAGAGGTCTCCTAAGCGGGAGTACCCGAGTGTGTGAGAATGTGTCCGTGCGCGGAGGAAGGAGTCCTCTTATATAGGCGCGAGAGGAGAGGAGGAGGGAATGAACCCGGACGCTTCGACCACCATAATTCTCATTAAACGACGATTCACCAATAATCGCCGTATTCAACGTCATCGATGCTACCGGTAACGGTTGTTTTAATACGAGAGGATTATGGCCGACATGAATTACAAAAACTTTGACAACGGTCACGACACGCCCACGCCCACGCCCCGGCGAGCGAGCGCGCGCGTGTGGCACGCCCTTCTCCTTTTACCAACTTCACAAGTGGTCCACAATTGGCCCACCCTTTAAGTTAGTTAAGATTCTCATCGCTTTCAATACGGGATTGGATCCCTAATATTTATTTTGTGGACCTTTTAATTCTTAAGATTAATTGAGACTAAATGGCTCAAGGCCCAATTAATCCAACAAAACCAAACAACAACCGGACTGAACGAACAACAACTAAACCTGAATTGTTTTTTTTTTCTTTTCCAAAAGGACTGGGTAAGCTCGTCGTGGCAGCCCATTTCCCCCACCAAACTGAGCTCACTTCAATACAACAGCCTTTTCAGATTTGGCTGTTTCCTTGAGTCAGTGCGGCAAATATTCAGTACCTGAACCAAAAAAGGCATGTTAGCCAAAAAAGAAAAACAAAACAAATATAAAAAGGCATCGTTGTGTGTGGGGGGGAAAAGGGGAACCAAAGGCAGTCGCGTCGTCACAAACATGCAACCTTTCAGACGCGTCGCCAATCCACGTTCTCTCTGCTCGGGCCAAGCAGTGACGTGCGAACGGATTTTTTCACGAATACTCAGGTGATGCTCGCAGTCGTAGTGCACCGCAAGTCTAGACCAGCATGTCGCCACCATTCACGCACGCACGTCGCTCTCACTCTCTCAGCCGAGAGAGACCCACCCGCACACGCACGCCCCGACTGACAAAGAAAATCCCCGCGCAAGTTTGGCCAACAACTCCCCGTGCCCCCCCAAATTTAAACCTGTTCGTCCCCGATTTGATCGGGTCAAACAAACCCGCGCCGCGCCATGGTTTACCCCCGCACGTAGCCATCAGCAGCTCACCCTCATCGGCGTGTCCGTGTCCTCGGGGGAGAACGCAGGAGTCAGGAGGAGGCAAGCGTGTGCGTGTCGTGTGCGGTGGCCTTGAACGGGTCCTTCCGGCCGCACGAGTGGAGCAGCAGGGGGTTTTTCCTCCCGGGCGACGATCGCCGCCGCGCCGGGTCTGGCTCGGTGCCATCCGGTCAGTTAATTCGGAGAGCGACGGCGAGACGTCAGCGCGTGCGGCACCAGCGGGTTGGAATGGTCAGGCCGGCCAGGCCGGAGAGGAGATATGCGAGAGCGGAGAGCGAGACCCCCCCCCGCGACACGCCAGTGACCAGTCACCACCGTGCGCCGGCCGCGGCCGACAGGCGGCAGCACCGGCGGGCGACCATGGCGGGGCCGAAGCCAAACCCGTCGCCGTCGCCGTCGCCGTCGCCGCGGTCGTCGCGGCACGGGAGGGGGAGCACCGTCACCCCGCTGACAACGGCAAGCGGCGAGCGACGTCCTCCGGGCTCCGGCAGGTCAAACAAACACTACGCGTGCGTGGTGCTCGTGCCCGTGCCCGCGCACCGCCCGTGGTGCCGCCGACTCGAGCGCCCACGGTGATGGCAATTGGCAAAAACACTCGTTTTGTCATGAAGCGAAGGTGTTTGTTGTCGTGTCACGGCAGGCAAAGAACAGGTTGTGCTGCTGCCGAGATTCTGAATGACTTCTGACATTAATTTACAATTGTCACGACAACAGCACAGGGGAGCTTATCTTATGCAACACACACACCCCAACCGAGATCACCGGCTGTCCAGGGCTAGTACATCTGAGCTGATTTCGCCCCAACCAAGCCCCCCTTCACACCTCTAGGCAACTATCTCTCCCCTTGCTTAAATAACACCACAACAGCAAGTGAAGCTATCTGAATGGAAACCACACAATTGGTCACCATTATACCAACTAATGAACAACAATAAGAAAAATACACTAAAAATAACGGCAATAATTCCTCCTCCAAGTTAGAGATGTTAAGGCATCATCAGCGACCTCACTAGAGCTTCAGGGTGAGCTCCAGGTCGTCCGACCCAGAGTCCTCGTGGATCCGCTCGCCTTCCCACGCCCTCACCAGCCCAGCAGCCTGCTGCGCGCCATTTGTGCTGCTTCCGAAAGCAAACTCGTCAGAGACGACATCCATCATGTGGACATCAGAGGGTCGAGGCATGCCCGGGATAGCGGGGGAGCACGTGCCACTTTGCCCCGGCGTGCACATCCTCGACGAGTTGCCGCCGACCGGGATGGATTCTTTGAACACGCTGAACGGATTGGTGGACACGAGGCTGAAAGTGGGGGAATTCGGACTGGTCGATGAGATTTGGATACCGGCAAGCCACGCCGGGTCAGGTGCCATCATACGCCCGGGGCTGGGCGGGGTGGAGTTCACTATCGAGGGGCTGTTTGCACCGTGCCACGGAGGCTGGACAGCTGATTCGTCCCAGTCCGTCTTCATACGAGGTGTTCGGGCAGAAGGTGAGCTTAGTGGGGGAGTTACTGGAGCACTGATGGAGCCACCATGGATCAACAGGGGTGGTAGAAGTGGGTGCTTCTTTGATGGAGTGCCGTTGGCGAATGTCTTGAGCCATGGTAGGATAGGGTTGCCATCCATACCATTAGCCATTTCATTAGGAGGGAGGAAGGGGGATGATGCGCCGCTGGGGAACGAAGAGGAAGTAGGGCTCGCGTTGTATGATGCCCGCGGACTTAATTGGTAGGATGAGCATGGGCTTGGTGATACGGAGCACCCAATTGCATCCATGCGTTCTTGAGGCTTGCTTCCCTGTGGGAAAAAACAGAGACAATGATCAGTTCTAATGCCACACAGTAGAACCATTCAACTTTGTTTTAATGCATACAAGATGTAATTCACAACAGAACCGATTTTCCAGCACTAACAATAGTCCATGAATTTATAATCATCAAGCACGCCCATTGTGTGTTATTGGCACAAAAAAAAAGGCTCCTATAGTCTGTATAGGTCAGGATTCGGTTCACACAACAGCATAGTTGAAAATGCCATGGATCAAATACTATCTACCAAGTAGTGATAAGAACAGTTCAGTGTACAATCATACACGCAACAGCTTGTGCAAGTCTGGCAATGTAAACACTACGGGATTCTGAGAAAAAAAAATACTAATTCTTCAGTCCTGATTGAAACACACATATGCAGATAGTCGCTTGCTAAAATTCTTCACTGACATGTCCTTGGATGAAAGAGCATCACTACACAATTGCAAGGCAACAAAGCAAGTACGCAATGTTCAACATTTTCCTCAGTATAGTCCATACACAACATAGTGGCGTAGTATGACTTGTGAGCTAGTTTTCAAAGCAATGGCACGGTGTCAAACTGTCGATTTGCTCTTACAATTATACTAGCTGAACCCCAACAACCAATTCGGTGTATTGAAACATCGATTCAGAATGCTGACTACTGGTGTCTACTGATCTGAAGTAGCTGCAGAACAGGACCGCAGGACCAACAGCGAAATGTTGCAATAGCAACACGAAGTGTGCGAGCAGGGATACTAGCAGAATTCGATGCCCAATCCCAAGTCCGCCTTGCAATGACCACTCCACTACCGATCCCCGGAGGAGGAGAATCTAGCACCACCCCTCCGTCAAAATTTCCAGCGGCGAGAAGAGGGGGATGATTCCACCACGAGCGCGTCAAACACTCCACCCACCACACCACCCGTGCGCGGTCCAGACTGGCATCCCGCACCTTTTGCCCCCCTCGCCACGTGCAGCACCCACCCACCCCACCAAAAAAAAAATTGGAGAGGCAGAACAAAAAAAAATGGAGGAAAACACCAGCAAGCTAGCTAGGAGCTAAGCTAGCCTAGCTGCACACAGTTCACACCGCGAGAGTACATGGAGCGCCACCACAACCCTCACCCCCCCCCCCCCCCCCCCCACGGGTGTGCGGCGCCGCAGATCGACGGAGGAGGGGCATGGGAGATCGAGAGGGGAAGGGGAGCGGATCGGCGGGAAGCGCCGGGGCGACGAGATCTGCCGGGCGAGGTGGAGGTGGAGGTGGAGGAGGTGGTGGGGAAGGACCGAAGGAGGGAGCGTGTATACCTTGCGGTAGGTGGTGCCGTCGGGCTCGACGACCCAGCCGGCCTCGTTGCAGAGCGCCTTGAGCACCTCGTTGTTGTCGCAGTGCTTGGGCAGCTTGTACCCGCCGTGCGCGCGGAGGCCCGAGAAGATCTTGGCGGCGATCGCGCGGCGCCGCCGCTCCCGCCGCTTGTTGTTCTCGCGCTCCCTCCACGTGGGCATCCGGCCGGCGCCCGCCACGCCCAGCGCCCCTCCTCCGCCTCCGCCGCCGCCGCCGCCGCTCGCCATGCCTCGCCGCTCGCCGAGAGCCGAGCCGAGGGAGGTAGCGCCGCTCGCCGAGGAAGGGGAGGGGGGAGGACTGGAGGAGCGGGGAGCTAGTAGCGAGAAGCGAGCGAGCGGCGGGGGGGCGAAAGCGTGAGGCGAGGCGAGAAGGGAGGGATCACACGGAAAGGCAACAACGCACGCCGTGGGGGTGGGGTGTGGTGGGGTGGGGGGTGAGAGGGGGGGGGGGGGGCGCAGTGGCGTGAGCCTTGAAAGGACCCCGCGCCCGGGGGCGGGACGACAAGGCCCCTCGATTCCGGGGGTAATCCACGCGCCTGCCACCGCGATCCCCGCGGGTGTGGGGTCTCGCTCGCGGGGGGCAGAACGGGAAAACCCGGCAGCGGCAGGCAGCCCAGACACCAGCACACTATAGCTAGACTAGAGGGGAGGAGACTGGACTGGACAGCGGCAGCCCACGAAGCGTGTCTCCGCCGCGGCGCGGGGGAGAGGAGGGGAGGGGACCACCCCGCCCGGCGCGGCTCGGTCCACGTCGAGCGGCGCTGCACGTGGGCGCCAGTGGGCATCGGGCCCCACCTGGCGGCCGGATGCCCCGGGAGGTGTGTGCGCCTGTGTGGGGGGTGGTGGGACCGGGTTGGGGGGAGGAGTACGAGACCGGTCCGAGCGAGCATACTACTCCGTTGCCCCGCGGGTCAGGACGACGGCGACGGGCCGGCCGGCGGCCCCACCCACCGGCGGGAGGGAGGGGGAACACGTGAGCGAGCGGGCCCACCGTTGGTTTAGGGGATCACGCCTTGTTGGTTTTCCTTTTCCGTTGTTGCCAGTTTTATTTGTTTCGAAGAGAAAAATGTTGCCGTCTTATTTTAGTCCCGTCTCGGCGTGCGGGGGAGAGCAGACTTCCGCGTGCGGGAGCGCGAACAGCAGACGCCGCGGGGAGGGAGGGAGGGAGGGAGGACCCCTCGCGCTGTCGACACGTGTGGGTGTGGCCGGGGGGGGCGCCGGGCGCGTGCGGCGGAGGCGGCGGGCGTGTGGGAACGGGGGCGCACCGGAGCAGGGTCGTCTCGGATAGGGGACAGCGCGCGCGGCGCGGGGCCGGGGGTCGTGGGGGCGGCGACGGCGGGTTTTCTCTAGGCACGCACCACCCGTCGCGTGCCGTGGGACGCCCAGTCGTAAAGGTCACCTGACCTGCGGTATTTTTTTTCCCACCTGTCGCGAATAAATCCAAAGAAAATCTTACCTTGGACTCGACCACTAACCATGCGAATATTTCTCTCTCTCTTTCCTTTTTGCGAAATACTCCGTATAAATGTCCTCGTGACAATTGAGACGAGAAACACGCAGAGGTACGTATACTACTACGATTACGATTTTCTTCCTCGAGACAAACCAGTGGTGGCATGGTACGCCCCAAGCGGGTGCTGACTGTTGGGCGCGTACTGTCGCGGAACAGCGCGGCGCTCTGCTGCCTGGTGCTGGTGGTGGCATCTCGGCGCCACTCGTGTCAGGGCGTCCCACCACCCAGTCCACCAGCGGAGCGGTGCGGCGACGGGGGGCAGCGTGCACGTGAGCGGCGGGACCCCTCCCTTTTTCTCTCCAATGCGCGGGCGCGGGGGCAGCGCTACCAACATGCAGGCCAGTAGTATGCCACCACCACGTGATCACGGAAACCGGAGGGGGGAGGAGGAGGGGGGGGGGGGGGCCCGCGGGCTGCGCGACCCGCGTGTCCCTGTGGGAGGGGCCCCACCTCGCGTGCTACCCTGCCCTGCCTCGCTCGATCGTCATCCGCTGCGCTGCGCTGCGGGTCGGGGGACCGACCGTCGGTCCTCCGCTGTGGCGTTGCCAAGGACTGGTACTACTACTACCACCGCGGCGCTTGACATGGCTGTGGCCGAGACTGCTGCGGGTCCGTGTACCCGGCCGGAGAGACTGGCAAACGCTGTGGCCTGTGGGCGGGCGGTGCTGCTGCTGCTGCCGCACGCCACGACGGGCTCGGCTGCTGCGCCTGCGCCTGCGCCCGCGCCAGCGGGTGCGGTGTGGAATCATGTGACGCCGTGTTTGTGTCACGCCCGTCGTGTCGCTGGCCTGGCCCTGGAGCCACCAGCCCACCAGCAGCAGCAGCAGTCAGCAGTCAGCGGAGCACAGGAGCCGCAGCGGCGGGCCGCGCGCGGGGGTGTGGGTGGCGATGATCTCGGTTCGGGCACAACGCGCGCGGACAGTAGGGCTGGGCACTGACCGCCGGGGAGGCACACGTTCGGAGTGTAGTATTTCCCTCCGGTGGCTCGGCTGGCTCCATGAGAGTGAACCCGATCGAAGGAAAGGGTCCCGCCTGGAACTGGAAGCGGGGAACGCAACAAGATGGCTGCAAGTTTCAGCGCAACAAACCCGATCCATCGGCACCGCGCGCCTGTGTCTGTGTGACCCGCACGATCGGTCCCGGAAAGGAACTGACCAAACGGGGCCTGACCAGTCTGATGAAACGGATCTCAACTCTCAACAACGGCGGCCAGGTGGTGCAGCAGACAGACCCCATGAGCCCACAGTCCAGAGAGAGCATGCACAGCACAGGCGGACAGGCCAGTGTGAAACCGGAGCTGTTCCAATCCAGCTGAGCTTCCAGTGACGGTGCGTTTAGACTGGAGGAAGAGAAGGCGCCCCCCCGCCCCCCCCCAGCTGAGCTTTACCGGTGTTCCCCCGTGGACGAGTTGCTACCGTCTACGGCTACAGGGATGAGGGCTAGGCCACTGCCAATTGGAGCACGCCGACGGCACTGAGGCCTCCGATTTCTTTATAAATGTTGAGCCAAAACCACAAACGCGTCGCGCCGGTTGGTGCATGATGATAGTTTCTTTCTTTTCTTTCAAACAAATGACAAATGACAAACGTCAAGGTAACAGACCGTTAAAGATCTTTAGTTCTTTACTAGCAGTCTAGTACTAGTAGTGTGACAGTCCAATCGTGCCCTGTCCGGTCCAAGTGACCTGCAGGCAGGTAAAAACCACGTCACGTGGAAGTCACACTGCTGAGGTGAACAGACCGCTGTTTTACCCCTTCAGTCAGTTCAGGCCCCGAGAATATGCTTCTGCTGTTCTGTGCTGCATACTACTTACATGTTGTATAGAATGCGAAAAAACACATACAGTACATGTTGGGACATGGGAGTACAGGCGTACTGAAGAGAGATAATACACGCACTAGGCGACTACCGGAAACATTCGGCCTGTTCCTTCCGCTTATCCTTCCGCTTATCAGCCACCAGCCAAGTAAGATTTTCTCCGAGAACAAATCAGCCACCAAAGAACTGGGCCACCAGATTTTTTTTCTCGAACAAACCAAAGACTACCATCACCACCAGCCAAACGATATTGACTTACGTTGAACAGCACCCCAGGTCACCAGCTGGCCAATCTAATGATGACCGAGTCATACACTATGTGCAGAGGTTACTGGAACGCTGCGATTGCCACAGTCGCTTCCAATACAAAGTAACCTTAAACAAGGATTATCATCCCATAATTGTCAAACATGTGGTGCTTCAGAGATAAGCAATTTGACAAGCGTGCACATCAGGATCTAAGGGGAATGCGCTATCATGTCATCAAATTGTTCCATCTCGCCATCACTGTCAACGACCACAAAAATCCTTCCGGCACATCACGAGGCATTCGAGCTAATACAGCAAACGTTGTCTACCCATCAATCAGCAGGAATCCTGACGCTTATCCCAGATTGCTGGATGTTAGCTTTGCCTTCACTCATCAGAACCCCAGAGTCAGACTGATAGGTGTGAATTTCACTGATGAGATAGCTGCCCAAGCAAAGAACAAAACAGACTTTTAATGCCGCAAATAAGTAAAGGCCAGAAGTTGCCCACTATATTTCTCTTGTTTGTTGGACTGAACAAGAATCCAAGAAAGTTAAACGGAGGTAAGCTAGGATAACTTTTTCTTGAATTAAAAGGCAGGATACATCAACATAGCTACTCCCACCTTCGTAGGATTGCAGATTGCACACAAGAATTATTTGTTTGATTGAACACTGAGTTCAGGAAAGTTAAACCAAGGTAAGTCAGGATTACTTTTCTCTCGAACTAAAAGGCAGGATATATCAACATAACTATTTCCGCCATCCTAGGATTGCAGATCGCACACAAGAAAAAACAAATGTCACAAATAACAGAGGTCAGCACTCTAACCTTGAGAGGTGATTGTGAATGAACATCAAGCGTATAGCCTCTACTATTTGCTCCAAGGAAATGCAGACAGTACCGTGTTAAGAGGACCAGAAAAACTGCCTGAAACTCTGTTCCTGATGCTCAGCAATTAACTGCTAAGATTTATGGTGTCCTTTAGAACCTTGCAGACGCTAGCTTTTATTTCAGCTGTAACCTGGAGTTCCTTTGGGCAAGCATCCAGTACAAGCAAACTAATAATTCTCATTGTATCTGACAGAATCACTTTATTATGCCTAGGGACTTGCTGGTTAGCAAACTTGCAAGAACTTCTTAGTTTACAAGAGCCGCATATCTGAAAGAGGAAAAGATGTCAAAAGTTAGAGTTGAGTGTTTAAGAGCAGTTCATTTTATTCCCCGAGTACTACGTGATGAGAGCGCTAACCCACCAAGCAACTGAATATGCAGACTTACTTTGTCTTCCTGGATATTGAAGAAAGCTCGTAATCTTTTTGATGCAAAGACCGTTCGTCGTTCAACAGTCGGACACCCTAACAAGGCAAGCTTCTTCAAATCGCTCCCTGACAGCCATCTGCCAGCAGTTTGCAAAATGTTCAGCAAGAGATAGATTTAGTGACTGGACATAGTTCAACCACTACACATTATTTTCCCTTCTTTTCACTTTGGCTAACAGAAAATATTAGGGAAATACACAACAAAATAACTATACAGGCCTCATCACTACAAAACCCGGACAGTAATATTGCAGACTTCAAACACTAAAGCAAGAAATTTATACAAGGTAGGGTGTTATCGTTTACAAAAAATGGTCTGAGCCCAATGAATGATTTACTTGGCAGGATCCAGAGGATGGAAACTCAATGCGGCAGTTTGCACTAATAAATAATTTGATGCACTGCAAACAGCATGCTTAACAAGTTTCATATAAGACATACGCATTTAAGCTACAACCAAATGGATTGAAGTAACAAATGCAATCAATTCATGAAGCAGAAACACAAATGTCTCCAGGGTAAAAATTGCAAGAGATTTACTTCCAAGCATGTAGTAAGTAGTTTCAAAACTACATACAAGTATATTTTCCTTTGATTTGGTTGTTTCATGGCACTTCCTTAGTCCAACTACTAGCAATATGAAGCATCCTGCTCACAGTGATGCCTCCCATCTACAGCGCGAGGTGCTGATCCAATAACGTCGTCGACTCGTCGTCTAAAGTAACTACCCATTTCGAGAAAATTTACACAGACCCCCACAAATCAAACTTTTCCAGCAGTGCTCCGTCAGCCAGTTGGACCAACCTAACCGACCCAATCGCCGCAAGGGAAGCACAGGAGCTGCACGGGGGGGGGGGGGGGGGGGGGGCACTTACTTGGCGACGACCTGGTTGTCGTGTCCGAACCGCTCGGCGGCGGACTTGACGACGGCGGGGGAGGCGGCGCGCGGCGCGGACGAGAGGTCGGGCCCCGGCAGGTACCTCCCCTCGTGGAGGCGCCGGAGCAGCGCCCCCGCCTCCTCCTCCCACGGCTGCCTCGTCTCGGGCCTGGGCCTCCGCGACGGCGGCTCGTCGTCGGAGCCCGGCCGCGGCGAGCGAGGCTTCCGGCCGAGGAGGACCGGGGAGAGATGCGTCGGCCGCGGACGGGGCCTCGGGTCGCGGAAGATCGCGGAGAGCTTCAGCGGGGCGGTGGCGGAGGAAGTGGAGGAGGTGGAGGAGGAGGAGGAGGAGAGGCGGCGGGCGGCGTGGAGCGCCATGGGTTTAGGGTTCTTCCACACCTCGCTCGCTCGCTCGCCTTGGTGGTGATGGTGGTGGTGCCGTGGTGGGCGAGAATGCGAGATGGGGAACAGGGGAAGAAGGGGATCCGATCTGCGTGCCGCGGATGCTCTCCCGGCCGTCGATTGGGGGTTTTGCGGTGTAGATTGGACCGGCACGGGAGAATCATGGGCCGTCTAAATTTTGGGCGGAGAATTTCATTAGGCATGGCCCATATGCCCACAAAAAATAGCAACAACTTCAGCGTGTAAAACACAAGTTTTTTTTTTTGAAATTAAATAAAACACGAGTGCAATTCTGTTCTCCGAACAAAACCGGCATCGAACGAGGCGTGAAATTGCAGTGGAATTCGCGCGTGAGCAAGCCAATCGCGGTGTCGGCAGCAGCAGCGGCGGCATCATCAGCAAAGGTAAGTTGAGCGACGGCGCCCTGTGTGGCCGGCAGCCGGCTGCGGAGGCGATGGAGAGAGGTAGCATCCATCCAACGCCGACGGCAACGATCTCCTTCCTCGGATGAATGAAAAATCAACGGCAACAGTGACCTGTTATTACTAGTCCGTCCTGAAATCTGAATGTTCTCTTCTCCCTCACTGCAACCAGGCACTGGCTGTGTCTGTGGCCAGGCAACTGCAAGTTCAACGTTGCTTCCGTTCTCTGCTGAACGTTGCCGGCGCTGAACACTGCAAACACGTAGTAGTACTGCTGCTGCTGTCTGCTTAACAGGAAGGCTTCGATCCGTAATACGAGCCCCTTTGCTCCACGCCGTACGTACGTACAGTAGCTGCATGATTTCCGATTCTTATAAAACCAGGCAGCACTGAGCACTAGGGTCGGTAGGTCAACGCGTAGCGACGCCATTGCGCCGGCCATGTGTACGTCGTCCAAGCAAAACCCAGCAGAATTCAGGCCGTTTTGTCTCCCTGATTGATTGATTGATTGCTCGTTCAGCTGCAGAGCACGCAGACCTGGAGTTGAGAAACCCGAATCAACAAGTGATTGGGTTTGGGTCAGCTAGCTGCTGCTGAAAGCCTGAGGGGAGACGTCGTCGCTGGACGTTGAAGGCGTCGCTCTCGTTCTTCGTTCCTAGCCAATCAGCGGCGGCGGCGGCGGCTGGTGGTGGCCAAGCAGCATTCCGAGTGAGATCGACAGTGCCCCGCGCTGGCTGCTACGAGTACCTACCGCGGCAGGTTCATCAGGCTCCGGAGAGCAGATGTTGAATGCATTCCGGATGCTTGCTCATCGACGCCGACCGCCGCTGCGATTCCATGGATCGACGACTTCGTCACCGCCAGGGACGAACGAACATTCCGATCGAGAGGAAGCTTCTGTTTTGCTCTGCTGCCCAGGACACCCAGCACACTCCACCGTCGGCACGGCACAACACAGTAGCGAGTCTTCGCCTGTTTGCGTCCTCTAATTTGTTTCCAGAGGACTAAGAAGGAGACACGTACCACGCTACGCGGCGTCATGCATTACGGGGGAGACGGATCGAGATTGCTTTGCTTCCAAGAGTGTACGTAAGTCAGCCGGCAAGCCACTGCTTTTGTCTGTCTAAGCTGTGTGCAGCATGGCAGTGTGCAAGCAGGCAAAGCTGTGTGCAGCCGCAGCTGAAGCACGACCCAGAGGAGCAGGCATCCAAGCCACTGCAACTGAATCCTGACAAGACACAGAGGCTTTGCCTTGAAAGGAAGCGCTAAGCCACGCTTCTTCTTTCTAATATGGTCACGTGACAATGTTAACTTTTTACTCCAACTGTAACCACTAATATGTATTGAAGAAATTAATTAATTAAGTAAAATGTATATCATTATAGTACTTTAGATTTAACTTATTGATTTACCTTTTTAGGCAACGAGCCAACGACAGGCAAGAAGCTGGCCTAAACGATTATATTGACTGCACAAGTTCGGGCACAAATATTTTGTGTGTGTGTTGGGGGTGGGGGGGTGGGGTGTGTGTGTGTGTGGGGGGGGGGGGGGGGGTGTTGTGGAAGCCAAGTTACATGAAAACGAGGAAGGCACATTTGCAAGGCATCCCATCTCTAAGCGCTGGTCGATGTAGCCAAAGCAGAAGGTCGAGCATCATGTTGTTGATGAGTGATGAAGCAGGCGGAGCGAAGTGCTAAGAATGAAAGACCCAAGAGTTCCTGGCCTTCCAAATACTCCCTCCGCCCCTTAATGTTAGCATTTCTAGCGTTCAAAATTTTGCTCACAATATAAGCACTCCTATGGATAAGGACAAAAATAAAGTAGTTGGTGGGTGGGTGGAGAGTTGGTGGATAGTGTAAAATGAGGGATATAGATGTCCTTTACCAGCTCCGTTATTTCTCGAGTTTGAATGCTAGAAACGCTTATATTCATGGACGGAGGGAGTATTCCACAACAGAGCAGTGACGATGGTGGAATCAACCTTGGCCGTGGCGATTGTCGAGAGCTCCGGCATGGTCCACAGGTCCCGGGAAGCTGGTGAGGTGAGGTGCGCGGCGGCGGGCCAGCCACACCGCTATGACGAGAGGGCATCCCAGCAGGAGGTGGTGCTGGATCTCCGTCTGTCCACAATAGGCGCAGTCCGGGGACTCGACGATGTTCCGGTGGTGTAGAAGCGCCGCCGACGGTAGGCGATCTCGGTGCACCAACCACAGGAAGTGCTCGCATCGCGGTGTAGCCCCATTGTCCCAGATGAAAGGGGCAAAAGGGTCAACAAGCAATGGTTTATCGGCTTGCTAAGATATCCGTAGAAAAGACGAATAATCAAAGGAACTAAAAAGAACAATAGTGTAATATATTTAAGAAGGAAGGTAGTACATAAGTGGCTAGCGGATCACACAAGACCTTAATAAATTGGATGAAGACATTGTTATGTAATGGTATTTGTCAATTGTGTAAAACCAAAAGATCCTTTTCTAGGAAGACTTAATGACCCTTTTGTTGGAATTTTTTTAGCTCACATCCCACTCACGTGCACGACTGCACGGGGCGAGGACACGAGGAGTTTACCTTGGAACAGTGTCGTACGAGCTGTAGTTGTCAGCTTAACGCTTCACTGTCCATGGAAATTTGCGCTGAACATTTCCGCCCCCCCACCCCACTAGCAATCTAGTGCTAGCATCGACGTAGTCATGTGCCGATAGTACGCGAGACACGGTAAATCAGGTGGTTTTGCCTCCCAAATAGTTGTCATCACCGTTGGGCAAAATGTGACCTGCGGCCGGACCGATTCACTTCACCAGCTGCTTTCTTCAGAGGCCAAAAAAAAAAATTACACTTCTCGTTGCCGGCCTGCAGTAGTCTTCATGCTCCGGCTGGCAGAGGAGGAGGAGTGACGCGGCCAGCTGCTGCAACTTGCCGCCCCGTCGTTCTTGCGTCCACCATGCATGTCTGTCCGCGGACGTGCACAGCTGCGTCTGACTCTGACCTGACCTGCACTGCACCTGCAGGGGATGAAGCTTCCGACTGCATCGCCTCGCCGGCGGCGGCCACCTGCCGCGCATCAGCACGGCCGCCATGGCTGCCGATCGAATATCTTTTTTTTTTCCTAAACCGATTCCTGGTTCATGCGTAGGACGACGTGCGTGCGTGTTTGACCTGACCCAAGTACCCAGCCGGGAACCCCTGTCCTTCTTCCACGGGGCGGCACCCAGCTTCTTGTCCTGCACACGCACGTACACTTGGATTCGGTCCCAGTCTTAATTTGATCGCCACCCAATGCAAATACAGTAATTTAGGCCAGGGTTTACAGCTAATCGAGGATGCCATGTGAACTCGAGTACTAGGTGAGGACTGCAGACAGCGAGCGACCCTGCTGATTCGGCGAACCAGTTTGACTACGCCAGTGAGCAGACCTGCCATCCAGGCATCGATCCAGCCAACAAGATGCCGGTTGCCCATGCCCCCGTCGTTCACCATCACAGTTCACAGCCTCCTCCCTCTCTTCGGCTTTCTCCTCCCCTGAAATGGTTCGCAGCCTCTCATCAGCTCACCAGCTGATTCAACCCTCTCTCATCTAGCTGCTGCTGCTGCTGCCGCCGCCTATAAATACGCTGCAACGTCGCTCGCATTCCTCCCTGCAAATCGCATATCGCGCAGACAAACACGAGCCACAGAGGCGCAGAGCGAGCGAGCTGGACACGCGCAGCCCCGATCGAGAGCTATAAAGCTACCCAAGAATTGAAGCTCAGCACGCGCCGCCGTCATGGCTCCGTCGTCGCAGCGCACGGCCGCGGCCGCCTACTTCGTCCTCCTCCTCGTCCTGGCGTCGCCGTCTCTGCCGCAGCTGCAAGCAGCCAGAACAACGCCGGGTGGCGACGACCAAGGACAGCAGCAACAGCTCGCCGCGACGGCGGCGGCGACGACCAGCACCAGCAGCCCTGCTACGCCAGCGGACACACCTGCGTCACCGTCTACCTTGCAAGAGAGGCCCGCGCTGTCGCTTCTGCTGCTCCCACCGCCGCCGCCGCTGGTGGCGGCCACCACCATTGCGGCGGCGGCAGGTGCCCGCAGCCGGCTTCTCGGCTCCGTGCCCAGCCCCGGCGTCGGCCACTAGCTCTGTTCCAGAGTTCAAGACTATCGATGCTCCCGGCCTCTTCTTCGCAGTAGCGTCATACTACTGACCATATGAGTCTTACTAATTCCTAGTTCCAGTTTCAGTATGAGAGATCTCCACATGCTATACATGTGGATCAGAGTTTCAGGCAAAGTTCAGGTCTACTTCTATATATGTTTATATACATATATGTTAAACCGGAAATTCTTTTCTGCTTCTTCTTCTTCTTGATTATCTTCGAGAGATTTTAGTTTTTTATTATGTCGCTGTCTGCTGGATGGTTCTGATTGTGGTCGACTGGAATGTTGCTAAAAATTACATGGAAATTCTTTGACGCTTCACGTGGGCTCCGATCCCTTTTGAGTTACATCCATCGAAAAGGGACCTGACGATGGTTGGACGCCGGCGTTGTTTGAAACCTTCCTATGGCGCCAAAGCAATCCGTCGTCTCCTTGCTCGGGGTTCCCTTCTCGGTTGCTTGCCTTGCTTCAACACCTGTTGCGTGCATTGCTACATGCAGACGGGCCATCCGCCGGCAATGGCAGCACTGAAGCTTCTTCCGATCCATTTGCTCTGCCTCTGGCGGTGTATCGAGTGCAACTGTGCAAGGCCATTCATCATCACCTTTTTGAAGCTGCTGCGAAGTCAACGCACTTGCGTTCGTTCCAAACGCTTGAGCTAATTACACACCAGACATCACTTCAATCTCTCTGGATTCTGAAAGATGTACAGACAAGACGTAATGGTCCCATGGACGAGTTATTTGGTTTGATTGGAGATGAATTTTGATGTCTAAAAAAACAAGTGCTTTATAGCCTTCTAACATCTTTTTTTCTTTTGTGATTCTGTCTCTGTTGTGTTTGCAGACATTTTTACAGTGCGATATTTATATGATGGTGTAATAACAAAATCCAGTAGTTCTTCAGTTAAATTTAATCTGGTCGCACTTCTTAAAAATCAAAACCCAAGTGTTGAGAGATTATGCTTGTGTGTTTTTGTTTCTGATGATATGGCGACCGAGTAGGGTTAATTAGATGTGATGTGTTCAAAAGGTGTCCTGTTTTTAATGAAAATGACGTTTAACAACAATAATGAATCATTTCCCCTAAATGAATTGACATATGGTTTATCAAAAATTCAAAGTTATATATTGCTAAAAAGAGAAAATCCAACAGTTGTGGTAGGAGTATGTAACAATATATTATTGCATTAAACTGTCACAGTCTCAGGGATGATGATGTTTATGCATAGTATATAAACAGCCAGTTCCCTCCTTGTGCGTTCATATAAATGCACACTTGCATTGGTCAACCAGCTCAACACCTGGAAATCTTATCCTATATATTGTGCGTGTGTCAACCCTATACAAAAAGGGGGGAAAATTAAAGAAACAGCGCTTGACACAAACAAATCAAAGAGCTAGCACCAATAATTGGCACATTTGCATTGGCAACATCAGGAATTATCTACGTGTAGTTACAAACCGAACAAAATATATGCAGCCCAGGGGACATCACCATCCAATCAGCCAACAGCAACTGTTGCCCTAGTGAAAATCGTGCAGTGATGTGTATGAGTAGAAGCATCACATCACAAAACTTTCTACACGGAAATGTCCAATCCGCAATGGATAAACATGGCAAGAAATGCAGCATGGCTTCTTTTTGCAGATGCCGGGGCTAAGAGGAGAGATGTCCTTGTCGAGTTGGCACTAGAATTCGTGGCAATTCCACGAGAGCCATTGATTCAATGTGTGGCCACTAGCACTGTGCACTTTTCAGATTTAAGGCAATGCACCAGATAATTACTAGCACAGATCAACCACGGACTTATTTGGGACTGCAACAGTGACGGTCACATACTCACATACTGAATTTTTGAAACCGGAAGGTTCGTCTACTACTACCGGGCCGTAAGCTAGCCTGGCTTTTGCTGCGAGCTTTCACCGGGCTCACAGCAAAATGTCATTTTGCGACGGCTACGAGAAAAATCACGGCAAAAAAAAGTGTTTGTGGAGTGCCGCAAAGAACCATTTTGCCATGAGCCTTTTTTTTTTGGCTGACGGCAAAATCGAGTTTGCTGTGAGCATATGCAATACACTCGGCAAAGTTCAAATTCAAATCACACTTTGAATTTTGAAGTAGTAAATAATTCAAATTAAAAAAATTGAACTACAAAGTTTCATAACTTCTGAATATCTACAAGTTTTATTTGGGTCATTTATTCATTTGACAAAGTGGTGGTAATTTTGTTCACTTATACCTCTTATATAGTTTGGTGAAACTATACGAGAGAGATATAGATTTGTGAAGATTGTCACCACCATTATATCAGATGAACACATGATCAAAATAAATGTTGTAGATCTTCAGAAGTTATACAACTTTGTAGTCAAAAGTTTATTTTAACTTGAATTACTTTTGTCGAGAAAAAGTATGTTTGATGTTTTGAAATTTTGAATTTTCAAATGACCTCAAATGGAGAAACATTCAAAATAAAAGTTGTAGATCTTGAGAAGTTATGAAACTTTGTAGTTCACAACCTTTTCATTTGAAATCGTATTGTGAAAAACTAGGTTTGGATCTCTCAAATCTGAAAATCAAATTTTGTAAACGACCTCGAGGGTAGAAACTCCCGGAATGAAAGTTATAAATCTCAGAAAGTTATGAAACTTTGTAGCTGACAACTTTTTAATTTGAATACGTTTAAAACCTCAAAAACCAATTTACACTCGGGGTGATATAATACGAGGAGAATGAAAACTAGATATGGATGCATATGAGTATGTGGTGCAGTGGTAAATAAGGCTCATGCGAGCGAGGGGGGGGGGGTTGCAGTGAAATTGTTAGTGGCTCTCGGCAAGGAACTGTTTGCCGTGAGGGTTTTGCCGAGAACCATTCACGGCGAAACCTTTGCCGACGGGATTTCGGCCTTGGCCGGTAGTATCAGGCTCACGGCACATTCGTGGTTTCCCCGTAGTATAGGCCATACTCGGCCAATTTTTTTCCTGAACACGACCTCCCATTTTTACATACAGACGATCGAGACCTCCCGAACATATCATTTCAAATGAGTAGTACTTTTCGAACAGTGATATATATCGAGTAGTATTGTGCATGGTAAAAGTTTGGAGAGTGATGTGCCCACCCACACGCCCAGCAGATATTTTGAGATCACCGTCAGGCAGCTCGAGGCACATGCATCAGTTCATCGGTTGCTGTCACCGTCGAGGAAAGGCGAGAAAGGGGAGTATACCAAACGGAGCCTTCTTGACGCAACGTGCATAGTATATCCGTCTTTGGAGTCCGCGCGAGAGTTTTTCAACTCTTCGAAAGTGCATCGCGGTCGCGTTGTACGTCGTCTTCCACTGGAACGAATGAAATTCCTTCAAATAGTACGTAGCGCGTGTACCTGCAGCGTCGACCTGTACTGACTCGATAGCACCGATGCCGTTCATTTGCAGTCGACAGGGAATTCAGGTAGCAGCTAGAGAGAGTAGGCTACTATGTACATGTGCAAATTGTCAAATTTGTGGCTCTCGTGTATACGTACGGTTGGCAGAAATTGGAACGAATTGTTGGAGACAATAAAGAGCTGCTGTACGTACGTGCACACCGCACCCGGACGGCCGGGTGACGTACTGTACCGTACACGTCGTGTCTGACTAGCTTGACCTCTGAAATTTGCATGCTGCAACCGGATGGGAATCTTGCTCACTCATGCGTTGGGACTTTTAGGCGGAGTGGGATCGATAAGAGATGTACCAGCAGCAGCACTTTTAGCCCGTGCTTTATTTGAGTGCCAGGAATAGATCGACCTATACACGCCGATCGACTCTCGTGCCGTTTCACTCTTGCAATCCTCAGAAATGCGTGCATGACTATGATTTCAAGCTCCAAATTGTTCCTGACGCCGGGTAGGGTTTTCAAGCATGTTGCTCCAGGGAGAAATTCAGTTTGAGGGTGTTGGCTTATTTGCGTGGCCGAGTAGAGGGCTTAGTTCCTTAATGGACGTTCTATCTTTGTTGTGTGTTGAGTTCTATTTATTTTGCAGTCGCAACATTGTAATGGTCCGCATGTTTCCGCATGTTTCTTCTTCTTATATGACACGACAGTGCTCCTGCCACTAATCAATTCAAAAAGAAAGCTCCAAATTGTTGTAAAAAAGCATGCACGATCGAAAGGTTTTCACGTCAGTGCGTGTAAGTAGTCCCAAGTTTTCGTGTGCTGCATGGACCAGAGCAAAGGTGTATTCGTTTGGCATGAGCCAAACCCACCACTGTACATGCATCTCACTCTGAAAAGTGACAAGGAAGGTGCAGTGCCAGCATAACGCGTAGTAACCACGGCCACCCGGAGGAGTTTGTGTCTGCTACTGTTCCTTGACCAAGCTTATGGTGCAATGAGTGCTACACCTGCACACACTATATACAGTACTAGAGGAATGACCACAGGTCCACTACATACGTGCTGATGCTAGGGAATTGCATTTCATCATTGGTGACACGATGACAATGGATCGACGACATGCTCGCACCCCCGGTCCTTTTTTTCTGTTCTTTTGATCAACAATTAATAGGTAGTAGATGCGCACCACGAATCGCCTAGCTTTCATACCATACACTCCACACTCCATCCCTCTGTTCTAAAAAATAGTCATGTTTTAATTTTTTCCGCAAGTTAAACTTTTCCAACTTATAACATCTGTAATACAATGTTAAGATATAGTACTATGTGTGAAGGTAGATCTTAATAAACAAATTGATGTTGACATAAGACAACTAATCAAATACCTTACATCTTAGAATGGATGGGTTACCTTCTTTTTTTTGTATTTTAATCTCAAATTTTTGGATCGTCTTCCACACGAGCTATTTAGGACGTACTTCTCTAATGGTACAAGCGCTCTAAGTCGGCATATGTGGAGGGGGAGTAGGTGTTATGAGAGAGAAGGCATTGGAAAACATTCAGGAAGGTCTTTCACTAGCTAGATGCTAGTCTCTACTTTCACACTGTTTAGAGAGTAAATATTGATCTAGTTCCCCTTGGACCCCAAGGCTATATGTCGCTGAAGCGACAGTTCCGCCAACCATCACACCGCTTCCACCTCCACCTAGACAGGTACATAACTCGTTTTTTCCCTTCTTTTTCTTGTTTCCTTTTTATCTTTTTTCTTTCATTTCTATTTATTTCTTTCCTTCTGAATTATATTTTTTTCTCTTTTATATATTCGTGATTTTCCTCTTCATCTTTTCGTTTTTTGTCTTTTATTATATTTTGTCTTTATTCTTTTTCATTCCATACTTAAAATGTTTAGTTTTTTTGTCTTTTTTCATTACTTCACTTATTTTCTTTAAGTGAACACTGGGTCCACCTTAGTGAAATTTTTTTCCACTTAGGTTGTTCCATCTCGGTGAATGTTTGTCCATTTTCATTAAATATTTGTTCCTCTTCAGTAAATATTGATGCTTAGTTTATGATTTGTAGTTTTTTAAGTTTCAATCCATTTTGCATGTGGAAGACGTCAGTAATTTCTGTGCGACATATACCTATAGACCAAACTCTACAAATGTTTTGTTCTGGTAGTTTGTAGAATTTGTTCTGGTTGTTCATATAATTTGTTTCGTATGTACAAATATTTTGTTCTCGTAGTTTGTATAATTTGTTCAATACGTATACATATTTATCCGACAATTCATATAATTTGTTCAATACCTATAAATATTTTGTTCTGGTAGTTTGTAGAATTTCTTCGACACGTATACATATTTGTTCCGACAATTCATATAATTTGTTTGATGCATACAAATATTTTTCCTGGTAGTTTGTAGAATTTATTCGACACGTATACATATTTGTTCTGCCAGTTCATCTAATTTGTTCGGTACATACAAATATTTTGCTGCTAGTTTGTAGAATTTATTTGACACACATACATATTTGTTTCGGCAATTCATATAATTTGTTCGTACAAATAGTTTGTTCTGTTAGTTTGTAGAATTTGTTCGACATGTATACATATGTGTCTCGGCAGTTCATATAATTTGTCCGGTGTGTACAAATGTTTTGTTATAGTAGTTTGTAAATTTTGTTCTAGTTATGTATTTCATATAATTTTAATAAAAATACAAATAAAAAAGTTTGTCAAATATAGTTAAGTGAAATCTTGTTTCGAAGATTTTATTCTATCAAATATAGTTAAGTGAAATCTTGTTTCGAAGATTTTATTCTTATAAATCCAATAGTGCTATTGGAATTTAATTTTGATGCTCGGATTATGATTTATTTTTTAATTTCAATTCCTATTTCATGTGCTCACGTCATCACTTTTGTTTTCTTCTCTAATATCTCATCCATCTGTGTTAGTTTGACTCCCGCGCTCCCTACACCTACTAAACGGCGTGACAATTTGTTTTTCTGTCGCCACGGTTATAGCTAGACGCACACCCCCTTGGAGACACCCTTACTGGCATGTATAGGTGGCGTGTCGGCACGCGGCACGGCACGACGCCATGCCGCGGCCGCGCCGCCGTGGCGCCGTGCTGGGCCGTGCCGTCGCCGTGCCGTCGCCGCGATCGTGCGGCATGGGAGGGGGCTTCGGCCCATGACACCGGCACATGGGCCGTTTACCCGTCGTGCCGTGCGTGCCGCCCGTGCCGCCCATGGGCCATGGTGCACTCGTGCGGCAGCTGCGGCGGGGCGGTCGTGGAACGAGAGGGAGCGCGCCGCCCGTGGAAGGAGAGGAGATGAGGCGGGGGAGTGAGGGGAGGCGGAGGAGATACGGGAGGAGGCGAAGGAGATGCGGTCGGCGGCGGTGGGGATGCGAGGAGAGGAGGCGACGTGGCGCCGTGCCGGCCGTGCCGTGGGCCGGGGCCGGCGGGCCCATGACCCGCACGGCCCCGCGTGCGGTGCCGACGACGAGCACGGCGCGCCGGCCGTGCCGCCCATGGGCCGTGCCACAATGCGCGGCCGTGCCGGGGCCGTGCCGCGCGGCCCATGGGCCGTTTGTACATGGCGGGCGCGGGTTGAATCTTCTTTCTCCTGTGATTGTTTTTTTCTCTATAAAACAGAATCACACTATTTGTCTTCTGGCTTTTTTTAAGAACACCGCCACCCTTTATTAAACTGGGACAAAGGTACACATGCCTTCCGGCAGTGATAACAACCACACTTCTCTACCTACACCAAAATAAACTGAACTTCTAGCTAAATTAAGAGCATCACTATCGGAGCTCCTACTCCCTCGGTCTCTAAACTTAATCATTCGTTGACATTTAATTATTTTTACATTTTCACAAATTTTTTGAATAAGACTAATGGTCAAACGTGCATCACGGAAATCGAAGAATGCTTATATTTAAGGACGGGGGAGTACTTTGGTGAACAACTTCAAAGGATTCTAGATCATTGGCCCTTGCCTTGATCTCTTGGATAATATGTCCGTAAAGCCCCATGCCTGCTTTTTTTGATATTCCTAACCACATTGATGATGCTATCGCATGTCAGGCGTACCTTTACTCAGTGCAAGATCGGCAGCTAGAGATGATAGTTCCCAACGGATTAACAGCTGCTGGCCCTTAGACAATGGGCCGAGCCCAACCTTGGTCTTGGGCTGTACCGGCAATAAGGCTGGTTTGGAACTTTTTTTTTTAACACAAGTTAGCACCTTCTCTCTTTTACAAATCAGCTTCGAAGTGTATATATAACGCACTTAAATGATCGTTTCTTCTCAAGAAAAAAAAAACATACATGATCGTAAAAAAAGGTAATCATGTTTATACGTGCACAAGCATATGGATTATATATGGAGATACACGTGACGATCTGATGATACCAGACACATAAACGATGAACGACCTGTTAATACACGCACATGCCGCTGATGCGCCGCTCGGTGCGATTGTGCGAACGCCTGCGCCGCAAGGACGCACCCGCCGCCGGCGCGCGCTACATGTGGCCCCTGACGCTCGGGCCGGACGGCGGCAGCGGCTTCAACCGCCGGGGCTTCGCCGCCACGCAGCCCGTCGGCGGCGGCGCACCGTAACCGGCCGACAGCGTATCCGGCGCCGCCGGTGGCGGAGCTACTAGCACGCCGCCGTCGCCCGTTGGTGGCACCGCCGCCGCCGGCGAAGAAGCGGTACGGCCGCCTGCTGGCGCCACGAGGAGGACGGCGGCCGAGTGGTGGTGCCCGCCGCCGCCGCCGCTCCATGGCCATGGCGCAACCCTTGCCGCGGACGACGGCGGCGCAAGCGCTAGTAGCGCTACTACTAACAGGATGAACCCTACTAGCGACATGGTCGTCGTCATCTTGAAAAGCCGCCGCCGAGAAGCTGAAGGAGGAGGAGGCGGCATCGTGGCTCAGGCGCTCAGCTGGACGATCGATGGTCGACGATGCAATGGCGGCCCGGCCTGCGCAGATTGGTATGTCCGCGCACGTACGCCTGTGCTAGCTTCTGAATTTATTCAAAGTCGACATGCGTGTGATGAGCTGGAATCTATATGATTTGAAAGAAGGGGGGATTTATTTGGTACGTGCTAGCAGCAGCACCGCGTCTCTATCTCTAAATCTCTTCATGGACTCTTTATTTGGCAGGTTTGTGTAGGCATCGCATGCGTTGTTAGGATGGTAGGGGTTGCATGGTTATGCATGTCAGCGACATCTCTGATAGGAATCTGGTTTTCATATGATAGGGGTTTTTTCAGAGAGGCCGGCGTCACAACTGTAGACGACGTAGACCTTGCAGACTCTGCCCAACTGCAATATTTCTAGAATCATGGCGATGTGGAAATATGAGAAACGTTATTTATCTGTTCTAACAAACTTATTGACAAAAAATCTGCCAGAGTTGCAATGTTCTGGGGTAATGTAAAAAATATTTGCCCATGAAATAAAATAGTCCAGGTGGAGAATGTTTACATTTGCAATGCTCAAGTGTAAGAAAAAATAAGTTCAAAATAACATTTTAACACTGTGTGTGTGTGGAAAATCTAATAATCTGCTCCCATGTGTAGTTACTTCCCCGCAATCAAATATATATGTCCGTTTTTCTGTAACACAGAGATTAATCTAAATTGTTGCATATCTAACGGCCAAAAGATATTTAGTTTCTCTCCCCGTCCAAAATTTTAGATCTTTTGAGTTTTTTTACCAAGTTTGATCACTCGTCTTATTTAAAAATATTATGCAAAATATCACATTTTCTTGTGGCTTGCTTTATTATAAAATTTTTTCAATAATAACTTAAATTTGACTATATTTGCATAATTTGTTAATAAGATAGGCGGTCAAATTTAAGATAAAAAAAAGACAAACGGTCTAGAATTTTGATTGGAGGGAGTAGTCCTTAGAAATAAACTTTACAAATTGCAATGTAATAGTATTCTTAAACTTTTGAAGTTCATTTGTCCACATAAGTGTTCATATTTTTGGAGTCTTATATTCAGATCGTCAAGGAACATCCTAAATACTAAACCAGTGCTACACCCCTGCCATTTGTAAAGGTAAGAACTCGCACAATGGGCACCTGCTATACTAGTATGACATTTTGGGTAAATTCTTTGTAGTACTTCCTTCGTCCCAGTTTTCGCTTACCTAGAAACAACTTGACTTAATAATATTAAAATATATTGATATTTATGGTATAAAATTAATACCATTAGATCGATATTTGAATCTAGTTTTTAATAAATTTATTTAAAGATACAAATGTTGCATGCATTTTTCTACAAATTCGGTCAAACTTGTGACACAAAACCAACGACGAACATCATTTTGGGACGAAGAGAGAGAATACCTTTTACTTTAAAACCAAAATTATAAAATCATAATATTGCGACAAACTGTAGTTTGAAGCCATACAATACAGCAAAGAAAACAAAACTAAACCTTCATAGGAATATAAGCTGGAGACGTTAGTTGCACTCGAAAAATCAAGCCCATATATGCATGCACTTGCTGATTTGATCTTCCTCTCTTTTTTGTGTGTCACTGTATGCTCTCAATCAGATGTCGCACTCATCCTAGCTAATATATTAGGGCACTATAGTTTGCATATCTCCACGTGACATGTTGGCATTTTTTGTTGGCCTTTGTCGTCAGTAATGGATGCTAGCTCTACCCAACACGTGCGTGCTTGAACTGCAGTGAAAATTGATGAACCAACAACAATTTAAATCATGCATGCAGCTTTTGAAGGTATTTTACTGGCGGGAGAAGAATTTTCGTTGGTATTTTTCGGAAGTTGCCATCTTTCTAGACTGGAAAATTGGTTTAATACCATAGAAGTGGTATTTGTTAACACCAAAATTTGGTACAGAAGGAGTCTGATTTGTGGGTCCAACCCGGTGAAAAGATCCGTCAGGGAGAAGGAAGGTTTCTTCAGAAAGATTCGGCAAAGGAGCCCGCGGTTGGCAATTTGCTTCCGTTCGGCAGGTAAACTGTTTGCGCTGATTTTGTGGGATTGCGCGATGACATGGCCCGAGCGGAAGGGACAAATGGATGGATAAGCGATCGCACTTAGAGATAAATTGGGTATCAAATATTTGTGCTCGTAGTCCATTCGAAGTCATGCCATGACAGGGTATAAATATAGACCCTGGTTGTACGTAATTGCATTCAAAACATTCTCAATACAAACCGACGTCCTTTGTCGTGTCGTCGAGTTCTTCGAGAGGGTTCATCGATCCGTCGACCTCCGTAAGTACCGGCAACCTTGTATCATGTCTAGTATCATGCGGTGGATTTAGATCGTGATGCAAGTAGTCTTGATACCACGCTTAATATCATGCGGTAGATTTAAGCTTGGTTCAAGAGGGTTTCTTGTTAGATCATGAGTCATGCGGTAGGCTAAGATCTAGCTTGAAGCTAGTTATCGGCTCTATTGGATTTTGGCAAAATTCAATAGATTCATTAAGTTACCCAGTGTTGCTTTGAGTTTTACTTTATGTTTAAATTCATGTAACACCTCTTTGCCCAATCTAGATTGGTTTGAATCGGCTTTGTCTCTTTTAATGATCCTTATGCGATTCGAGCTCGGATCCTCAGTTTAAATAGCATGTGGATCACATGTTTCCAAATAGCCGAAACCGAATCGATCTAGGTTGTTACGTGTTGCGGGTTCAAGCTTGTCAAATCTTGTATAAATCTTGAAAGAACTGGGTATCACGCGGTAGATGCAGGTTTTTGGATTGTTTTGGAGCTAATCATCCGGTGGATTAGATTTCGACTCAATCTGATAGATTTATCTTCTTTGTTAATGTTTGTTCCTTCTTCATGGACCCCGATTCGGCTGTTTAGCCGTATTCGGTTATGCTTTCACGAGTGAAACGTGTTTATAATCTATGCTTTAAATATTGTGTGCTTTTAGCTTTCCATATTTAGATTGTATCATGCGGTGGATAGATCTATTTGTGGATGGTGGTATGATTTTCAAACAAGTCGTATCATGCGGTGGATAGATTTGTTTGGCATCATGCTTGACGGGTTTTAAAGTATTTAGACACGCGGTAGACTAATACTTTGGGCCTATGCATGCTTGTTTATTGTATATTTATAATCATGCTTTACTTCATTTATTGTTCATTGATATCTATCCACGAGGATCGGTCATGGCTTCGCGCCCGTGCAATTTTGTCTAAATAGAGATCGATCTATCGTCATGCTTACATCATCCGTTCGGCTATGTTATGTTTTGCACTTTAAAGTTCCCGAATGGTTTCCAGTTTGCTGGCAGATAGCTTCTTATAGCTATATGTCATCTCACTTGGCTTTACAGCCGTAAATATGGAACTGTCTGGTACCACCCGGCAAGTTCCAAGCTTTGGAATTTAACTACTTTGTCTTTTGTCAATTTTCAAGGAAAAATTGACTGGCACGTCTTGGAATCTTTCTGCGTGTGAAGCTAGCTTGTTCGGCTTGCTGTGTGCTTGACGTAGGGTGCAAATTTTACGTCAACAATATTTAACTGTTTTGCATGGAGTATATTTGATGCAAACAAAGATAATTTGGGCCAGAACAAAGCATAGCCCATGGGCTAAGTGAATGATCAGTAGTTACAAATAGCATGGATTCAGCAGATCCACCAACTCCAAGCAGTAGACACAACATGGAAGAGGAAGCTCTTCTTCGGCCTTCTCTGTTCCAATCCACGAGCGACAACGTTCTCTTCTCGGCGTTCCAGTACAGACGACCCCATCATCAACTTGAGCGAATCCCACACCACCAGTCAGAGCCTCCAGGGCCCTCGATCGATCGGGTTCCTACTTCCTAGTGCCGGCAATGACGCACGGAGGGGCGCAATCGGGACATCGTCCAGCAGGACGAACGATATGGAGCAGGAGCACATGTGGAAAGACTGTGATACGTCAGTGTTATCCGGCAAGAATGCGACAGTAGCACCGCCCAGCAGAGTCCATGTAGCTGTTGGATCGGACACCTGCGTCTTAAAGGAACCCCGGCACGCCGGCACCACCCAACAATGTGGTGGCCGTCCAGTGAACGCCTCACCGCATTCTAGAGGGGGCGGTAATTCTCCACGAGATCTTACACGAATTGAGGGTGAAAAAGGTGAAAGGAATAATCCTAAAATTGGACTTCGAGAAAGCCAATGACAAAGTTCACTGGAGTTTTATGATGGATGTGCTACGAAGGAAGAACTTCCCTAACAAATGGCTAGACTGGATGAAACAAATTATATAGGGCAGCAGAGTGGGTCCATTATAAACGGCAATCCAGGGGGTTTCTTTGGCACACACAGGGGCCTCAACCAAGGCAACCCATTGTCGCCCCTACTCTTCAACTTGTTGAGTAATACCCTAGCAACAATGCTAGAAAATGCAAGGACAGCAGGGACGGTCAGAGGTTTGGTCCCGGATCTGATAGAGGGGAGATTACACACCTACAATATGCCGATGACAGTCATATTCTTAACTTTGGAAGAAGAATCAATTATTCATACCAAACTTTTTTTGTACTGCTTCGAAAACATGTCTGGGCTTCATATCAACTATCAGAAAAGCGAGGTGTTGGTGATAGACGGCTCTGATTCGAAGCAGATTAGAGTGGATGAAGCTTTTAACTGTAAAGTTGGGAGCCTACCTATGAAATATTTGGACGTGAAGGTCAGCTGTAAGCACATGACTATAAGTGATTTGGCCTACGTATATCAGAAAGTAGAGAAAAGGATTCCAACCTGGCAGAGTGTGGCTCAGGCGGTAAAATGATCTTGGTGGGGTCATGCTTGAGCTCCGTGCCTAATTACACAATGGGGATTTACCTCCTGCAAGAGGAGATTCATCACAAAATGGACACATCTAGAGCTAATTTTTTCTGGCATGGGCCACATTTAAAGAAAAAATATCTCATGGCAAAATGGGAGTTGATGGCTACCCCAAAGAGAGCTGGACGGGTAGGTTTTACAGAAACTAGAGTGATGAACAAGTTGTTGACGCGAAAAGTGCACTCAACGCCAAACACACAGCAAGCCGAACAAAGCTGGCTTCACACGCGCAGAGAGCGAAAGACGTGCCAGTCAATTTTTTCTGAAAATTAACAAAAGACAAAGCAGTTAAATACCAAAGCTTGGAACTTGCCGGGTGGTACCAGACAGTTCCATATTTATGGCTAAGAAGCCAAATGAGATGACACATAGCTATAAAAAGCTATCTGCCAACAAACTACAACCATTCGGGAAACCGCAAAGGGGAAAAAGTAACACTGCCGAATGGATGACGTGAGCATGACAGCGATCGGTCTTTGTTTGAACAAGGATGCACGTACACGAAGTCATGACCGATCCCCATGAAGATTAACGCTAAATAAGTGAATAAAGTAAAGCACGGACATGATCATGTATTAAACAAGTATGCATAGATCCGAAGCACTAGTCTACCGCATGTCTAGTTACTCTAAAACCCGTCGGATACGATGTCAAACAAATCTATCCACCGCATGATACAACTTGCATGAAAAACCGTACCACTTTCCACAAATAGATCTATCCACCGCATGATACAATCTAAATATGGAAAGCTAAAAGCATACATCATTTAAAGCATAGATAACGCACGTGTTCTACTCGTGGAGAAACATAACCGAATACGGCCGAATGTACCGATTCGGGGTCCATGAAGAAGGAACAAACATTACCAAGTGAATAAATCTATCAGATTGATTTGGGAATCTAATCCACCGGATGACTAGCTCCAAAGAAACCCAAAAACCTGCATCTACCGCATGATACCCGGCTCTTTCAAGATTTATACGAACATTAGCAATCTTGAACCCGCAACACGTAACAACCTAGATCGATTCGGTTTCGGCTATCGGAAAACACAAGATCCACGTGTTAAAACATGAAATCTACTCGAACAGGGATCATAAAAGAGATAGAGCCGATCCAAACCCATCTAGATTGGGCAAAGGTGTGTTACATGAATTAAAACATAAAGTAAAAAACTCAAGATAACACGGGGTAACTTAATGAATCTATCAGATCTTGCCAAGATCCAATAGAGCCGATAACTAGCTTCAAGCTAGATCTTAGCCCACCGCATGGCTCAGGATCTAACAGGAAACCTTCTTGAACCAAGCTTGAATCTACCGCATGACACGAAGCATGGTAACAAGACTACTTGCATCAGATCTAAATCCACCGCATGATACTAGACATGATACAAGGTTGCCGGTACTCACGGAGGTCGACGGATCGATTAGCCCTCTCGAAGAACTCGACGACACGACAAGGGACTCTAGGGTTTGGCGTAAGGCCGGTGTGTATTGAAGAATGATTCCCTCTGTTACATACATTCAGGGGTCATATTTATACCCTGTTGAGTACAACTTCGAATGGATTCGTTGCCTAACTTATCTCTAAGCTTGATCGCCTATCCATCCATTCGTCTTCCCTGATTGAGCCACGTCACCGTCCAATCCCGCAAAATCAGCTCTACTGTTCCTTTGCCGAACCGGAGCAGATAGCCGACCGCAGATCTCTTTGCCCAATATCCCTGAAAATATCCTTCCTTCCACCAGACGGACTCTTTATCGAACCGGACCCACAAGTCGACTCCTTACCAAATTTTGGTGTTAACACATGCCCCTTCAATTGTGGGATAAAAGTAATTTTGTTCCACAATTGACTCCAGCCACGAATACTTCAAATCAAATCTGTCAACACCTGTTCTTCGCAATCCGCCGGAATCTTCATCCAGATCCAACCCTAGATCCCCTCGTTCCGAGCTCAAACTTCCAATGGCAGCTCAGAACCAAGATGCTTGAATCCATCAGCCAAGAACTTCATGAAGACATCAGAGCTTCTCTATCATCTGTCTATGGCTTAGACACCCTTTATGCACCCATAAAACATGCTTTGAGGAAATTGCGCTCCCGCCCGGCTATTGAAAAGAAGAAAGCCGATGCTGAACATGCCATGACCGGGGCACAATCCCGAGCAGAGAGCCACAAGGATACATTGGCTAACCTGCAGGCTTCTTATGATCTGAAAGTTGCCAGGAAAGCTGCTCTAGAAGCAGAACTGAGAAGCCTGTCAGCGGAGATAGAGGCTGACAAGGAGATAATAGCCGAACTCCCTGGATTGATAGAAAAGACCCAAGCGGAAGCAAGATCGGCTATTACCAAGATAGAGCAATGCAATGCAGAACTCACTCAAAAAGATTGCCAGGAGCTGCTGGACAATTTCCGTCTAACAACATCCAATGCTCGTGGTGTGATTGCGAAACATCTGAACATTTGAATGTCCCCATTGATGTATAACCGAATTGGTCGTTCTTGTAATATTTTCCTGCAATTTGTTTCCTTTCTTCTGCGTACCTTCAAATATAACGCTGAACGACCCATTCGGCAAAGAAACGCCAACTCCCGAATGGCACTTTGAATCTCTTTAGCCGAACCAATCAACTGAACGCGGCTCAACCTAGAACTCCAAGCGACCCGTCGGCGGGCTAGCCAAGGAAACCTTTCCACCTTCCGATTTTCTTGGGATATGCATCACGATCCAAAGCCACGACTCGAAGCCACGATCCATCCTGCCAGGCCTATAAATGCAACCATAGGTGCCCCTAGCTCTCCACCAGGCCTTCTAGCTCTCGAATCTTTGCCAATATTAGCCCTTCTGCAAACAGTGCACATCCCAAACCATTATGGTGCGCCGCCTCAACCGCCGCCGCGCCTTCGACGAGGCAGAGGGGAGCAGCGCCAACGCGCGCCGGAGGCAATGATCGTCGATTCCTCCTCTTTGATTCGACTTTTGATCTTCTTCTTGCCTTGACGATCATTCCTTTTTTCAGATTGATCCAGTGGAATCCGTCTCCTGCGCCGGCCAATCAACCCCTCCCAAACGACTCCTCGGAGTCCGACGGCCACTCCCCGGTGCCGTACGGGGAAGAAGACGCTCTCCGCTTTAGGGAGGAGCTGGAGGCGTCCCGGCGTGAGCTAGAGGACGTCTCCAAGAAGGCGGGCATAGCCGAGCTGGAATGGGAGGACCGGCGCAAACGGTGCTGGCTGGAAGCCATCGACGGTACGGCTCTGAGATTAATTCTTGATCCAACCCGGCTTTTGATGCTAATCTTTTTCTTCTTGCTTCTTGCAGCCCGCGATGCTGAGCTCAACCAGCTGAAGGCGCTGGTAGAGCAACTGGCCGAGAAGGTGAACGCCCGCGGCGACACGCCGGTGGAGCGCCTTGCCGCGGTGGAGCACCGCGTCGATGAGGTGGCCACCCATGGCGTCCGTCTGGGCACTACCTTGGGCCTGGCTGCCATGGCGACGCACACGGACGTCGATTACTCCACCCGGCCGCGCGTCTTCCGGGCGGCGCGCCGAGGGACATTGAGGAGATCGAGCTCATCCTGGAGCGCCTTGATGGCCATGGCGACGCCATTGCCGAAATTACTCATCCCCAATCTGTGTTGAATAGGCTTTTCGACTAGATTGTGCTAGGGATGTGTAAATATCGGCAATAGATGAAGAACTTTTGAATTCTGTGCTTGTTTTGTGATGACTCCCTTTGCATTTTGCATCCGCGAATTTTGTTTTCTTTGAATGCATTCGGGAGCTATCTTGAGCCGAACGCGCGAGAACAACTGTCCCTTGGCACAAAATCCACAGAGGATCCCGATTCGGCAATCCATAAACACTGTTCAAGAAAAAACCCTTCGCACTTGGGAGAAAACCCTGCCGTTTGGTATTCCAACAGTGTGTACTGGCCAGTCATCACCCCCAATGCGCCCCTTCGGTCAATAAAATAGCCTGCGGGGATGTTCTGCAAATCCACTCGCACACTCATCCATCATTTCTCATCTCTTCCCCTGTCTCTGCTCCTCGTTCTTCCGCATGATCTCGCGCTTCATGTTTTCTTCTTGTCCTCTTCCAGCCTTGATTTGCTCCCCGAAGAAATCATCGGGACCGAAGATGTGCCTGAGTACATCTCCTCCGATTCCTCCCTCGAAGCGAGAGGATGCCACGCCCGAACGAGAGGACCAACCATCGAGCCGCGCCGCCGCGTTCGGCATCTGGAGCACGGCCTCAGGGACATCACCGCCCGTTGCCAAGCCGAGCGCGAACGTCGCATGGCTCTGGAAGCACTAGTAGGGGGTAAACGTTTCTGACTCCTTCTTGACCTCGTGCTTGCACTTGGATTTCTTGCCCCTAACCTTGATTCCTCCGCTTCAGATGTCTCTGACAGGTACAACAACCTGAAGGCGGCCTGGGATAGCTTGGTGGAGGCCGCCAACCATGGTCACCCCCATGCGTTCCAAGTTGCCGTCACGGTGGTCCTGAAACAACTGAAGAGGGAGCAGCCGAAGAAATAAAGAAAAGATCGAATCATACTTTCGCTTCTTTCTCCACGCCTTCTGCTTCCCACCTCCTCGGAGATCTGACCACCAGGGTTGTTCGATGTAATCCTGCACGAAGCAGTTGTAATGTAGTTTTTGTGCTAAGGGCAATGCATCTAGGCACTGGCCATTTCTCCTGTTCAAGGATTTTTTGTTCTGAAGGCGGCCTCATTCTTGAGCGCGGCTATCTCGTGCCGGATGTGTGTAATTATCGATCGATCTCAATGCTAGGATAATATTTCTTCGAGATATCTTCCATTTATTGCCGCGGAAAATTCTTCTCCTAGCAAAGTTTTCAATATATATGCATTACCGGGGACGCATCTGACCACACGAAAAGGTCCTTCCCAGTTAGGGGACCATTTGCCGAATTCACTGTATTTAGTTCCAATCGGCAATAATGCTTTCCATACTAGATCGCCTTCTGCAAATTGCCTTACTTTTACCTTCTTATTGTAGTACTTGGCGACCCGCAGTTTGTTTTTCTCGATGTTTTCCAGGGCCCTAAGACGGATCATATGTAAATCCTCTAGCTCATCCATCATTAGGCCACTGTAATCCTTGGAGCTCAACTCCTTTTGTAGCACCACTCTTCTTGAATCTGATTGCATCTCCCAAGGCAGAATTGCGTGATGCCCGTAAACCAACTCGTAAGGAGAAGTCTTTGTAGCTCCATGGGGGGCCATTCGGTAAGCCCACGGTGCTTCACCGAGTACCGAATGCCGCCTTCTTAGCTTCGGTCGATCTTCTTCTGTATCAATTTGATCATGATCTTATTAGAAGCTTCTGCTTGACCATTAGCCTGGGCATAATAGGGAGAGGAATTAAACAATTTGATCCCCATGCTTTCGGCAAATTCTCTGAACTCCAGTGACACGAATTGTGCCCCATTATCAGTGGTAATTGTCTGAGGGATTCCAAATCGATAGATGGTGTGCTCCTTGACGAATTCAATCATGTTTTCTGACGTCACCTTCTTCAGTGGGATCGCCTCAACCCATTTAGTGAAATAATCTGTGGCCAAAAGCACGAACTTATGCCCCTTGCTAGACGGTGGGTTAATTTGGCCAATCAAGTCTATACCCCACCCCCGAATGGCCATGGCTTGATGATGGGATTCAACGCTGATGCAGGGACCCTTTGAATATTCCCAAACCTTTGGCAATCCTGACATCCCTTGTAATACTCAAAGCAGTCCTCTAATATCGTCGGCCAAAAGCATCCAGCTTGCCTAATAACCCACTTCATACGGTAGGCCGATTGGTGTGCTCCACATATCCCATCGTGCACTTCGCTCATCATGTTCTTGGCCTCTTCTGGACCCAGGCATCGTAGTAATACCCCATCTAATGATTTATAGAATAAATTGTCATCCAGAAGAACGAACTTACTTGCCTTGTACCTGAGTTTCCTAGAGACCTTCCGGGATGGATCCTTCAAGTAATCAACGATCTCTTTCCTCCAATCATCTTCTGCAAGATCCGCCCCTAGCGCACACACCTGCGGCAAAGCAAACGCTTCTTGACTCTCTTTGTAACCAGAGGCGCTCTGAGCCAGCCTGTTTGCTTCTTCGTTGTGTTCTCTAGGAATGTGCTGTAGAGTCACCAACGGGAAACTCTTCAAGATTTCCCTGCATTCTTCGTAGTAACTCCTCAGCGCTTCACTTTTGCATTCATATTGGCCGTTCAGTTGCTTGATTACCAACTCTGAATCTCCATAAACTTCAACTGAATCGGCCCCAGCTTCTCTCAAATATTGAAGCCCTCGAAGTAATGCCTCGTATTTTGCTTGATTATTTGTGACAGTGGGCTGTATAGGGATGGTGAATTCGAACATCTCACCTCTAGGCAAAATCAGCAGGATCCCTACTCCCCCACCTTTACCACATGATGATCCATCAAAAAACAAAGCCCAAGGGGTGATCTCAAGCAAATCAATTGACGGATCGCGATGTTCAGTTATGAAATCGGCAATGATCTGACCTTTGATGGCTTTTGCCGATTCGAACTTCAACTCCAACTCTGATAAAGCTAAAATCCACTTGCCAATCCTGCCGTTCAAAATTGGCATAGATAACATATGTTTTATCACATCAAACTTGGAATATACAGTGCATTCGGCATTCAACAGGTAGTGCCGAAACTTTGTACATGAGTAGTACACGCAAAGGCACAGTTTCTCTACAGCCGAATACCTGGTTTCAGGATCAAGTAGTTTTCGGCTAAGATAAGCTACTACCCGCTCCTTTCCTTCAAATTCTTGAATAAGGGCCGATCCAATGGTTTGGGTATCGGCCGCCACGTACAACTTGAAAGGCTTGTTTAGCTGAGGAGGAACCAACACCGGCGGCTCCTTCATGTCTTGCTTGATCTCATCAAAAGCCTTTTGTTGTTCGTCGCCCCATGTGAACTTCTGATCTTTCTTCAGCTTCAGTAATGGAGAGAATGGCAACACCTTCTGTGATAAATTTGAAATGAATCTTCTCACGAAGTTGATTTTGCCGAGCAGCGATTGCAACTCCTTGAGGTTAGTTGGAGGAACTACTTCATCAATGGCCTTCATGCTCTTCTTGCCAACTTCAATTCCCCCTTCGTGGACCAATGTCACACCCGAATTTCCGAAGAAAACCAAGTGCAAACCTATATGCATGCCAGGATCAAGTTTCATGCATATAGTGACATATAAGTGAATACAGAAACAGTATCACGTAAGAAAGAGAAAGATTATCAGAGATTTACGCTTAATCCTGGAAACGAAGGCTCCAAACATCACAGGCAATCGACTGGGGGTTGCGTACGCCTAGCACCAGCAACATCTTCATGGCGGCTTCCTCTTTCTGAGCAACAATGTTTATAGCAAGGGTGAGCACTTGTCGTACTCAGCAAGTGTGGGAAAAAGAATGAATGCAAAGGCTTTATAGTGGACTGGGCTATAAGCATTTAAGCAATTTTAGTTGGTCAAGTTTTATTAGCACCTATTTACTAGCAAGTATAAGTATATACCATCCCACAATTAAGCATAAGATAAGAGGTACGCCATAAGCACATGGCAAGCATAACTAGAGAACACGATTTAAGTCCATCTTCAAGTTCAGTTATCATGTGAGGGTCCAGGCCGCCCGTGACCGTGGGCACGGCTAATCGATTAGTTTTACACTCTGCAGAGGTCGTACATCTTTACCCACAAGTCGCGTAAAAGTCCCGAAGAACTTTAGACCCAACCATGCGATGCTAGCTAGGCATCATACCACACTACCGAGGTGTGATTGCAGAGGGACGCTACGAGGCCGTTACAAAGATCCCCGGATGTAGGTCGCCCGCTAGGTTACCCGGTCAGTGCAACGTATAAAGCTCCCGGACGAGTACCGTGTCTTAGCTAAGCCCACACCTACGCCCGAGCAGGTCCATACGCCACTACCCGCCAGCCCCCAACCCTTATCAGGTAAAGCATACCTAACACCTAGTTCACTAATTAATAAGCCAAGACAGAGCCATATGTCTTGTGGTAGCACTGTTTTCCTGGGTGGTTCTCCATGTTCCGATTAAACATATGATCTTGTATTACGCATCCAAAGATATAACATACAGATATAACATGATTCATCATTATTGTTCATTAAAACCACCATAACCCAGGTATAGCAACTAAGCATAGCTACCCAACACAAATGTAACCCAGGTTAACAAGGATTGACAATCAAAGACTAGGATAAACCTTAATAGGAACCCATCAAAATTAATGCAAGCAAATGCAATGAGTGATTAAACATAATTCTTAGGACAAAAGATCAAGGACACACTTGCCTTTAACCAAAGTAATGTCGTTGCTCAGAATCTTCAACTTCTTGCTCTTCAAAGCTTCTCGAACGGCGTTCACTCTAAGCGCATCAATCATCGGGCACAAACATACACAAAGCAAACAAACACATATACTAAGAACAAAGCACCAATCAAAAGAAAACTTTAAAAGAACGCACTAAAGGATAAGCTCGATTAGATGGATCACTAAAGCACACAAACCGTGCTTGGAAGGGAAAGGCTTGGTTTGCTTTAAAGAGATGGCTGCGGAAGATTGAGCAAGGACCGGAAAGATCACATTGAGATAGAGCTCGATTCTATGGTTACGCAGCGACGAAAGAACGATAAAAACAAAACTAAGGTCGAAGATATCGAAAGGTTATTATCAAACAACAAGAGACTATGTGCTTCATATGTTTTAATTAGAAAATAGTGTGGCAAGAATATTACCAAAACAGGTTATATTTAATTAAGAAAACACGATAAGCCTAATCATATTTTATTTGCATATTTTTAAGTACAAGTTATGTCAAATTAACCATTACTTTAGAACATGTGCAAGCCATCTAAACCGAGGAACTTTACATGACGTGTTCAACTAAACATATTAATATTGAAAAGTCATTTAATATTATTAAGCACATTAACTTTATTATGAAAACCGATGTATAACACTAAGCACGTTTTATTTATAAAAGCTAGTTATAAATAAGAATTAAACAGGTTACATATTAATTCAAGAAAACCGGGGTATATCCTAATCACTTTTATTTAGAAAAGCTATGGAATAAGTATTAGTCAAAATTAATCATACAACTTTAGTTTTAAAATAAGTAACATGTGATACACAAGCTAACGCACAAGTTATGGTGAAACGAGCTATACAACGACACATACGTACTATAACGGTACAAAACTAGTCTACGTGCGTCAGTGAAAGAATTACTGAGATCGATCAGAATTGGATAGAATAAGATATGAATTTTAATAACAAGAAAAAGATAAGTGATTGAATATGACATAAAGATGATGTCACCATGAGCAATAATCAAGAAAAGAAATTAAATGATAGATAAATTGGCTGACGTGAGCAAGGATTTTACAGATGAATAAATAATTATTCTATAGATCAAAGATTTGCAAGGACTAATGATCAGTAGAGTTTCACATTACCAGAAAAGATGTGCAGGAGAAGTGCTGATTATTTTGTCAAAGGGGAATTCCTAATTACCACATAAGCATGATGACATCATGATGTCATCACCGGCAAGAGATGCATGGCCTGTTTGCAAGAACGTGACCTTGTTTCTATAACTTTCCTCGTGCATGTATATATGTGTGCATACATGGCTAGCACACTTGCGATTAGGGAGATTATGCGGGAGATTCTAACCAGCAGCGTTGACGGCGAGCTCGTCAAGACACAAAAGCACCAGCAAGCTCCAAGATTCCATGTAGTAGTGATGACGGTGTTGAGGTGCTGGTGGCTGTGCTTCTCCCGGTGCCTACGGCCATCATTGGCAGTCATCATCGTTGGCGGTCATCAGAACGTACACATGCACATACCATGCACGTTAGCACGGTCGTCACAGGCCAGGGGCAATTCAGCGCATATATTGATACAAAGCACAACGACAGAGTTGAGATCGAACTCGACAAAGATGACGGTGGTTTGCTCACATGCTCCTCCAGCAATAGATCGATGGTGGCAGACCATCGTGAGTTCGTGACCCTGATGGAGCTCTTGGGGACGCCGATCGTTGTCAAGACAAACACGAGTCCAAGAAGAGCTCAGGGTGCATGGCATAGGTGGACGGCAGCTCAACCTCCGGCTTCACGTCGCCTGCGTCGAGAATCCCGTGGAGTTGCCGGCGGCGGCGCAGAGCTTCGTCCAGCAAAGCTTGACGGCCCATGGCGGCGCACGACATGAGCTAGGGCAGGGCTTCTACGATTAGATGCAGAAAAGATGCCTTGTGGATGCGGCTTGGGAAGGAGCTAGGGCATAAGGATCTTGCCGATGCAGCCGTGATGGATTTATAGGCTCTGCTGGCTTTGTCATGATGGCGGCGGCACGCTGCAGCTAGGGCATATTTTTTTTTGCGTGGTGCAAAACTGAACAAAAGGAGAGCACGACGTGCCATGCATGTTGGGCCGGCCGGGAACCCTTGACGTGCACACACACAACTCCGTCCAATCAAACAAGCTGGAGTCTACTGGGTTCCTCGTATAGTAGACAGAGAGCTGCTTGCAAGAAGCCTGGCAACTAATTAAACAAAACAACAAGGACGCCTGAGCTCAAGATAACTGTACTGCTGTCTAAGCGTGTTTCATTCTTTCATCAGGTGATCGGGCTAAACGAATGGGCTTGAAGAGAGGGCTTAAGAAAATTGAACATGGACTTTCAGTTAAAGAGATTAGACTTAAAATGACATTCTTGGAGGTTCTGAAATTTCTTGATGATGACCAAGTTTCAGAAGTTAAGAAGTTTCGGCCACGAAGGAAAGGGAAGTGCAATTTCTCAAGGATAGATTGAGATGATCAATCCAAATATAATATTTAGACATCGTGATAAAGATTGTAGATTCTTCTACTACAAAGATTTACCTCTAGGAAATAGAGAAGGAATTCAATAAGAAGTTATAAAATTCTTGGAAGGACTTGCCATCATCTAAACACATTTTCAAAATCTTTTGCACTCAACAAACACCAAGATGCGTCGGCATGAATGCAACACACACAAAATCATTTATTTAATTTAGAAAAACAAACAAGACTTTTTCCTATGCTATATTCCCTGTAAAGAAAAAATAATGTTGGAAAAATTTTAAAATTACGAGAAAATTATTATTTAATTATTCTCTATATTCACAACCTGAAATTGGAAATTTCAGGGTGTGACAACCAAAAACCCCAAGAATTCTCCAACTGATACCCCAAAAGCGCACTTGTTTGGATTCATTTTCAAACCGTGTTTCCGGGTGCACTCCAAGGTCTTCTTCACATCTTCCAAATGGGTGTCATGACTTAGGGATTTGATCACCACATCATCAATGTAGATCTCCACAATCTTGCCGATCAACTCATGAAAAATGTAATTCATGACCCGTTGATAGGTTGCACCGGCATTTTTCAACCCAAATGGCATGACTATCCACTCGAACAGGCCTATATGACCAGGACATCTAAAGGCCGTCTTTGATATGTCTTCTATTGCCATGAAGATCTGATTGTATCCCGTATTGCCATCCATGAAACTAATCACCTTGTGTCCAGCGGCGGCGTCAATCAACAAATCGGCAATAAGCATCGGGTATCCATCCATCGGAGTAGCTCTGTTCAGGCCCCTAAAATTTATGCAAACCCTCATTTTTCCATTCTTCTTGTACACAGGGACGATGTTAGATATCCACTCCGCATATCTGCATGGCCGAACGAAGTTTGCATCAAGTAATCTTTCAACTTCCTTCTTCACATCGGCCAATACCTCATCCTTGTAGATTTTCCGGGGTGGTTGCTTATATGGTTTGAAACCGAGGCTTGATTGGCAACCGATGCTCGACGATGGAACGATCCAATCCGGGCATCTCCGAATAATCCCGGTGCGAAGCAATCCTTGTATTCTTTGAGAAGCTCAATCAAATTCCCCCGAAGTCCGGTTGCAAATTTGCACCGATGAACGTCGGCCTTGGCTTATCACCGCTTCCAATGTCAACTTCTTCCGGTTTATCGCCCGACATGAATCCTCGCCCTAATTTGCCATCGGTGCCATCTACGGGGTTCTCCATTAAAAATTGCTATAAGAGCCGACTGCTTGAATCGGTTGTTGATCACCGCCGACGGGTTCAACGGGACCTTCTCCCCGCCTTTCCCCGAGAAACAATCGATGCCTTGGTATTCCCGGAAGGGCTGGTTCCATGTTGGCCACGCTCACGGAGTCATCCGCTGGGACGACCTCGATCTCATCGTCCACCCACCGGATAAGTTGTTGATGCATGGTGGATGGGACGCAACGATTAGCATGAATCCGGCCCCGCCCAAGCGCAGCGGTCGTAGGCTCCTTTGCGTTCGATGACAAAGAAGGTGGTGAGCAGCATCTTGGACCCGATCATCAAGTCCATGTGAGCGCATCCCTTGGTGTCTGAGGGGTTCCCGGCGAAATCATTCAAGATGATGCTTGTAGGCGTCAAATCGCTCGGGCCCATGCCAAGCTTCCTGAAGGTGGTGTATGGCATTACGTTGACTGCCGCCCCACCGTCGACGAACATCTTGGTCAATGGCTTGCCATTGACGTATCCCCTCAAGTACAGCGGCCTCATATGACGATTCTTGGCCGGCTTGTCGAAGATGGCTCGCTTGGCCGGCACCGGTTGTGCCATCACCCCCTCGGTCCGCTCATCATCGAAGGAAGCTTCCTCCGCATAACCTCGGTTAGCGGGAGCCATGAACTCGTTCGGCGAGAAAGTATACCATGCATGCCGGAGCCGAACGCTTCGATCCCTCCGGTTGGTCTTTGGGGCGCCACACCCGCTTCATCCGGATCCCGCCCGCTTCGGTTCCTCGGTTCCTCGAGCGCCGGACCCGTCTCTTCGACTCTTGCGTAGGCCGAGCGGCACCACCGCCCCTTCGCCGGATGTAGTCATCCTCGTCCTCTTCTTGATCGGCCCACCCGAGATCGCTTGGCGCTTCCTGGGATGATCGATGACTTCAATTTTTTTGGCGCCGATCCCCGTTAGGGTGGATCCTTCCAATTCTCTCGTGGACGGATCGGCGATTGGCAGTTTCCTGCCTGTACTCAACATACCTGTCACTGCATTCAGGACAGTTCTTCAACGTGGGCAGCTTTAAACCCTCATTCCAGCAATGCCTGAAGAAGGCGCATCCCCGGTGTGCGCGCTCCCGCTCGCGCGTGTCTTCGCTCCCCGGTCCCTTCGCGCGCCTCTTCTTCGGCTCGCGTTGCTCCTCCTCGTAGCGCCGCTTCGGTAGCGCTCTTTCTCTATCCGGCACCGCCATTTGTTGAGGAGGATGCGCGATGTCACCCCGGGCTTAGCTCCGGATGATTCCCCAATTTCGATGTGACTTTTAAGAATGCGGGGGCGTCACCTTGCACCCGTTCCGAGTCACTTGGCGCTGCGGGTCCACTGCTCCACCTTGTCTAGACCCGGCTGAGGTCAAGACCTTGACTTTTCCCTTCTCCTCGGCTGTTATCACATTAACAGAAAAGCCCACCATGTTCTGAGGAAAGGGGTGGCCATCCAGCTTCATTTTGTTATCGAACTTGAGGTGACCCTCCTGGATAGCCTTTTGGATCTTCATCCTGAAGACCCTGAAATCATTGATGGAGTGTGAATCTCTGTCATGGAAGCCACAGTAACGTTTTGCTTTAACTCCATCGGCCGAAGCATGGAATGCCCCTCAGGCAGCTTGATTCGGCCTTCTTTCACTAAGAGCTCAAACAATTTATCAGCTTTCGTGATATCAAAATCATAAGTTCCCTTGGTCTGCTTGACCCGGCCGATTCATTGTCAAAGGCTCCTTCCCCCACATGATCTCTCGCTGCGCCTACATCCAATTCATCATCGGAATCCTCGAACAGCATTAGCCTTGTCCAAGAGCGGTTGTAGACGTCGGCCGACGTCGTGCTTCGCTTGCCAAATTTGGCATCCTTCTTAAAGCCATATGCCGATTGCTCATCGGTGATAGCTTCTCGCGATAGCCGGCCCGCATTCTCAAATTCCACCCCCGAACAACTTCTCGCGCACGGCGGCAACATCTCGGCGACGGCCATATCGCCCAAGCGGTCGTCCGGCAAGTTCGGCGAGAAGCACATGCCTTTGACTTCCCCGAATCTTCTAAGAAATTCCCAGCGGCGTTTCGCTGTGCCTTTGCTTCAGGGTGGCGAGGTCGATCAACTTCTTCTCCGAGCTGCCACTGAAATAATGAGCGTGGAATTTTCGCTCCAAGTCCTTCCATCTGGCGACTGATTCAGGAGGCAGGGACGAGAACCACTGGAACGCTGGACCTGTCAGTGATGCGGGGAAGTAGCGGACCCTGAATGTCTCCTCAGCCGAGCACTCCCCGAGCTGCATGAGGTAACGAGCGATGTGCTCGACCGTGCTCGTGTCGTCTTGCCCCGAAAATTTTGTGAACTCCGTTGGCGGCTTCACCCTTGGCGGCAAGAGCACATTGTAGTACCATTCTGGGAACGACGGCTTATAGGCGGGTCCTTGCATTTTTGGCTTGAGGCCGAGTGATTTTGCATCAATTCGGCCATCTTCCGCGCCAGGGCGTCATCCTCTTGTGCGCCTGCAGCTGGCGCGTATCCTGGGTGCGGGAAGGCGTCAAACGCTCCGTAGTTTCCCACTTCATGATAACCTCCGCCGTACAAATTCCTCTGCAGCCAGTTGGTCGCCGGAGCAATCCTGCGACCGGGATCAAGAGGGGCCCCAGACGAGCCGAACGCTAGGTCTCCATACGCAGCCGGTACGGATTCGCGGCGTTGCACGGGCCGACCCGTGCCGCTCCGTGGTGGCGGCGAGCGGGGCCGACCTCCCCGAAGCTTGTAACGGGGGGCCGAACCGGGCGCCCCCCGGTGCCTCGCGGAGGAGGCCGGGAACGCTTGACTTCCGAGCTGCGAGGAGGAGGCCGCCGTGGCCGGCTCCGTAACGGCGGCCGAGAGCTTGACTCACCCGGCTCACGGTGCCCCCCTGGATGGGTGCCTTGCCGAACGCTTGCTCCATGCCCGAGCCAAAGACGGCCACCATCATCTGCTGGAGCGATCCGAGGAAAGCCTTGTTGTGCTTGCTAAGCATGTAATCTGCTGATTCTTGGAACACTCGCATGCACTCCTCTTTTTCCTGCTGGGATGTGGTATCGCTCTCCCCTGGCAGCAATACCCTGGCCATCTCGTTCTTCAGATACGGGACGCCGCTTCTATTCTTCTTGAACGACAGCAGACACTTCGCCGAAAGCCGGTCCACGACGTCTTGGAGTTGCCGCCGCCGCTATGGAGAAAGATCTTCAAGGTTGACATCCATGAGGTCCGTGATTTCGTGCATCTTGAATCTATTCGGCCGTGGTCCCACCGGGGGCGTGCCGTAAAGTGTGTTGACGCGAAAAGTGCACTCAACGCCAAACACACAAAGCAAGCCGAACAAAGGCGGCTTCACACGCGAGAGAGCGAAAGACGTGCCGATCAATTTTTTCCCGAAAATTAACAAAAGACAAAGCGAGTTAAATACCAAAGCTTGGAACTTGCCGGTGGTACCAGACAGTTCCATATTTACGGCTAAGAAGCCAAATGAGATGACACATAGCTATAAAAAGCTATCTGCCAATGAACTACAACCATTCGGGAAACCGCAAAGGGGGAAAAGTAACACTGCCGAATGGATGACGTGAGCATGACAGCGATCGGTCTTTGTTTGAACAAGGATGCACGTACACGAAGTCATGACCGATCCCCATGAAGATTAACGCTAAATAAGTGAATAAAGTAAAGCACGGACATGATCATGTATTAAACAAGTATGCATAGATCCGAAGCACTAGTCTACCGCATGTCTAGTTACTCTAAAACCCGTCGGATACGATGTCAAACAAATCTATCCACCGCATGATACAACTTGCATGAAAAACCGTACCACTTTCCACAAATAGATCTATCCACCGCATGATACAATCTAAATATGGAAAGCTAAAAGCATACATCATTTAAAGCATAGATAACGCACGTGTTCTACTCGTGGAGAAACATAACCGAATACGGCTGAACAGCCGATTCGGGGTCCATGAAGACGGAGCAAACATTACCAAGTGAATAAATCTATCAGATTGATTTGGGAATCTAATCCACCGGATGACTAGCTCCAAAGCAACCCAAAAACCTGCATCTACCGCATGATACCCGGCTCTTTCAAGATTTATACGAACATTAGCAATCTTGAACCCGCAACACGTAACAACCTAGATCGATTCGGTTTCGGCTATCGGAAAACACAAGATCCACGTGTTAAAACATGAAATCTACTCGAACAGGGATCATAAAAGAGATAGAGCCGATCCAAACCCATCTAGATTGGGCAAAGGTGTGTTACATGAATTAAAACATAAAGTAAAAAACTCAAGATAACACGGGGTAACTTAATGAATCTATCAGATCTTGCCAAGATCCAATAGAGCCGATAACTAGCTTCAAGCTAGATCTTAGCCCACCGCATGGCTCAGGATCTAACAGGAAACCTTCTTGAACCAAGCTTGAATCTACTGCATGACACGAAGCATGGTAACAAGACTACTTGCATCAGATCTAAATCCACCGCATGATACTAGACATGATACAAGGTTGCCGGTACTCACGGAGGTCGACGGATCGATTAGCCCTCTCGAAGAACTCGACGACACGACAAGGGAGTCTAGGGTTTGGCGTAAAGCCGGTGTGTATTGAAGAATGATTCCCTCTGTTACATACATTCAGGGGTCATATTTATACCCTGTTGAGTACAACTTCGAATGGATTCGTTGCCTAACTTATCTCTAAGCTTGATCACCTATCCATCTATTCGTCTTCCCTGATTGAGCCACGTCACCGTCCAATCCCGCAAAATCAGCTCTACTGTTCCTTTGCCGAACCGGAGCAGATAGCCGACCGCAGATCTCTTTGCCGAATATCCCTGAAAATATCCTTCCTTCCACTAGACGGACTCTTTATCGAACCGGACCCACAAGTCAGACTCCTTACCAAATTTTGGTGTTAACACAAGTGTCTACTGGCCAAGTGGATCTTTAAAATAGAGAGAGAGGTGATTACAACTTATGTTGTAATTTACTGAGAAACAAATATTTGGGTGTGGGAGGCATCTATAGCTGTAGAAATAGAAATGGATCACAATTCTGGAAGGGGTTAATGGAGGTAAAAGAAGTGTGCTCGGGAGGATTAATCTATATAGTAGGAAATGGGAAGAAAACTAGGTTTTGGAAAGATTTGGTGTGGAAGTTGCCCTTTGAAGATCGCTTTCCCTGAAATCTTTGAAATTTGTAATCCACAAGATTGGACGGTCTCGAGGGTGTTGCACCAGGGGGTGTTAATCTCTCTTGCAGAAGAAGATTCGGTGTCACAGAAGAATTAGAGTGGGAAACTTTAACACAACTTGTTGAGGGTGTTGTTTTGAATGAAGATGTAGGTACAGTGAGTTGGGTCTTTGAGAAATTTGGAGAATTCACGACGATGTCGTTATATAGGGAGTTACTTTTTCAGGAGTGGTTAATAGGTGGATGACTAGCATCTGGAAGGCAAATCTAGCGCTAAAAATAAATAAAAAAAATCTGTGGCAAGTGTGCAATGACAAATTACAATCAGCAGAACAACTTAAGAAACGTAATTGATCGGGCTCAATTAACTGCAAACTATGTGGGGGAGTTGAGAGTGTTGATCATATTATATGCCGATGTGTAGTGGCGCAATTCTGTTGGTGCATTATCAGGGATGCACTAGAGTGGCCATGTTAACCTATAGAAATAGAGGATTTACATGAAAAATGGATAGAGGGGGCAGACAGGGTGACTAGAAACTTTGCTTTTCACTTTGGTTGTGCGGCTTGGGGCTTATGGCTGACCAGAAATAATCTAGTGTTCAGGAATACTATTGTTTCCTCTCCTGATTTAAGGATGTATCGTATTCTATCTTTCATGCAGAAATAGAAGATACTAAGCAAGGAGAAGGACCAAGAATAGATCGACTCGATGATCCTCAAACTAAGACTGCGACTGTCATCGTTGCGGGTTGATAAGGCGTAAAGAAAAGGGGGATGTGCATAGGAGAAAATATGAAGTAAGGATGATCTAGTGTTCTGCATGTTCTCTTGTTCAGTTTCCTTTCTTACTCGTGTTTAGAGACAGTCGGGTTTAGAGCGGTGTATTTTCAAGTCTTCTTTTGCTCTTGAGCCTCTTGTAATGGCTTATAAAATAGTTGAATGGCTAAAATTTTTAAATTGACAAACCTAGTACACTTTTGCTTTTTAAGGGTGTGTTTGGCACAGCTTCGCCAACAACTTCGTGAGCTGTTTTGGGCGAAGCTGTTCCAAACAAAACAGCTTCGGCGGCAGCTTCACCTGGATATCGCGCTCTAGCGATTTGGGGGAGGCGAAGCCCGAAATCGTCGCTAAGCCCGCCCCCCCCCCCCCCCCCCCCCCGCTGCGTCACGCCCTTTCGGTCGCTACCCCGAGTGCGGTCCGTCAGGGTCGGCCCCAACTGCTCGACGGTGACCCGCGGAAGAGGACCGCGGCGGTGGAGCCGGGCGGAGGCCGGCGCGACGTCCTCCCATGGCCGGTGGAGAGCGAGCCGGCGAGCTCGCCGGTGGTGCGGTGCGGATCCGCCGGGGCTTGATGGCGGCATGACACAAAGAAGAGCGAGCTCCGCCCGGCCGCCTCCATGGCCGGCCGGGAACTCCGTGCGCGGCCGCCTCCATGGCCGGCCGGGGGCGACTTGACGGCGGAGTGAGGGGAGGTGGGAGGCGGCGGGCGCACGCGGCCGCGGAGAGTGCCGGCGAGGGGAGCGACAATGGGAGGAGGGCGGCGACGGGCGACGGGTGCGAGCGATGGGTGCGATGCGAATGGATGAGGATAAGGGACAAGGAGCTCGGTGGATAAAGGAGAGGAGAAATTAAAAAAAGAAAAAAGAAAAGGAAAAATGTAAAAGGGATAATGAAATAAAAAGAAAAGGGAAGGGTATTACGTACATTTCACTCTCTCACCCACCTTTCCACCGTCAGTAAAAGCTGTTTTGCCAAACGTTTCTCCAAAACGGTTTTAGTTTCACCAGCGAATCCACTCCATGATAAGAGAGAGAGTGTCTGTGCAGGCCCGCCGGTCAGAGGTACACCCTCCGTCCCAAAATATTCGCACTCTTTGACTTTTGCACATCACCTTTGACCATTTATCTTATTCAAAAAAACTTATGAAAATGTAAAAATAATTATGATATACTTAATATATATGATGATAAAACATGTCATAGTAAAATAAATAATATTTTCACAATTTTTCCGAATAAGACGAATGGTCAAACGTGAAGCGCAGAAGTCAACAAGTGCAAATATTTTGGGACGGAGGGAGTAGTGTGGTTTCCCAATATGCGTCCATGAAGATAGCTAGTACTCCCTCCGTCCCTTAATGTTAGCATTTCTAGAGTTCAAAATTTTGCTCACAATATAAGCATTCCTATGGATAAGGACAAAAATAAAGGAGTTGGTGGGTGGGTGGAGAGTTGGTGGATAGTATAAAATGAGGGGTATAGATGTTTTTTAGCAGCTCCGTTATTTCTTGAGTTTGAATGCTAGAAATGCTTATATTCAGGGACGGAGGGAGTACACGCTGGAGGCCACGGCGGCAGCGTCGCGGCGCTAGCTGCCCGTCTACAGAAAGCGGAGCACGATCAGCAAGGACGATCGTCAATGTTCAGTCCCGCTTCCATCCCAGGCCCTCATCTGCAACTGCAGGTTTTGCCGCGCAGCGTAATCAATACTCACGTTGCATGCCACCACTGGCAAATCCAGGAGAAGCTCCAGACCGACCATGCATGGCCACTGGCAAATCCAGGAGAAGCTCCAGACCGACCATGCACTCCAGCCCGAAGAGGGAGGGAGCGGAGCGATTGATTATATTACTGGATTACTGACAGGTCGCCACTGAATGCCGAGCCTAATCGATCCATCAATCACATTCCGTTTCACTGCAGATCGATCGCCAGCCTTTCAACTCGATCCCAAACACTAATTGTTCCAACGATCGCCATCCATCATATCGTCGTCACCACCGTACCGTCGCCGGCCTTCACACTGAAATTTCACTGCAGCAGAAAAACAGCAGATATCACCGTCAGCTCGAGCCGTCGCTCGTCTACACCGGGCGCACGCAGTTGCCATCCACGCCTTTCCCCGTCGACGACGGCGACCGAAAAGCGGAACGTACGAAAGACGATTTCAGGGCTTGCCCGAAAAAATTGTAGCGCGCGACATCTCTCGTTTTGTCTTCGTCTTCGGCAGTGGCGAATCTAGGATTTTAGCTTAGGGTATGCCGCTCAAAAAATTTCATATACAATTCGGTAAATCCATTTTATTAATTCGGTGTATATTGTATAACGTAATTTGGTATATATATCCACTAAATAACACAATAATACTTAAATTCATGGAATAAGTAAAACCATGAAATATAAATAGTTTCAAAAGACACTGATAAATGTATATAGGCACAATATAGTACCAAAGACTTACGATGTTATTTTGCGGACGAATTTATTCTACACTTTCGAATGGACATAAATGTATTGATTATATCATCTTCATCAAATTTAAAGAACACATGATTTTTTTAAAGCCAAAGAATAATTGAATCTCACCTTAACAATTGTGATCACAAATTCAACTAGATGCCGCCTGCCAGTGCGGCACTCAAAGGACTGGAATGCAACAGGGATGACAGGGCAGGGACGTTTGGTGATCTGGTGACATGTGAGCGCTGCCTCGATCTGGATCGTAACGGCGACACGACACACGGCGAGACGAGGACGCGTGAATGGCGTGTTGAAGATGCGATCCGAGTCTCTCGTAATTCCGTCCGTGCGTGAGTCCTTCCGTCCGCCGTCGCACATCGCATAGGTAGCGTGCCCCTCGTGGCCGCATGGGCTGACGTACACTCGGCCTGCTTGCTCTAAAACGCTGTTGCTACTTGGTTGGGCTTTGACAGTTTGACGTGTATGTTTATTTTTTTACCCCTAAATACGTATACATGTACTTGAAGTTGCCGGAATCGCAGGGTATGCCGGTGCATACCCGGCATACCCTGTGGATCCGCCACTGGTCTTCGGTGGCTATCACGTTTTTTCCCTGCGCGGAGGGAGGCTCAACGCGCTACCTCCAGAAAATTTCAAGCACGCACAACTCTGAAGTCTTCCCATGTCATCAATCACTGGAATGGAAAAGTGGTTTTAGTCCCGGCTGGTAAAAGGGATATTATCTCACATCCAACGGAGCCTAATGAGAGACTAAAAGGGGTCTTTAGTCTCGGGTGGTAATACCATAGGGCTTACTAAAGCTAACCCCCCCCCCAGAAAAAAATTAAAATAAAAACCCTGCTCGTGCTCTACCCCCATCCGATCCCCATTTTCATCCCCATCTCTATCCATTCCAATGTTCTCACACTTCACAATTTCTCAAAAACAAGAAACAATTGACACTTCACAGATTGTTTCACAAATTGGTATGTTCATCTCACAAGCGTAAGTTAGATTTGATTCACAACCCAATCACAAACGAATCAGATGAATTCGATTTCACAATTACAAACTCGATTTCGCACAAAAATCACATATCACATCACATAAGTTTGACTCTGAATCACATGAAAAAAATCACACACGCCGCACCAGAGCGGTCCCGCGCGCGCCGCCGGGAGCCCGCCACCCCGCGCGGGCGGCTTCCGTGGCCGCCGCCCCACATGTCCGCCGAAGAACACACGCATCGGCCCACACACGCCCGCGCAGGCCGCCGCCGCGCCTGCCCCCCATGCGCACGCCGGAGGGGAGGCCGCGCCGCCCATCTCGTGTCCTGCACAATGAAGAGAAAGGATAAGAGAGAGATAGAGAAGAAGAAATGAATGAGTGGAGAAAGAAAGACAATAAACAAAGAGAGAGGGTCAGGGGGGAGACGTGGCCCCGAGGGCTGTCGGTGCGTGCCTCTTTGGTCTCGGGTCATGTTTCAACCCGAGACTAAAAGGTCCCTTTAGTCTGGGTTGATAACGACAACCGAGACTAAGTGGTCTTCGGCTTTTGGTCCGGGTTGGTGGTAACACCCGGGACTAAAGGGTGCCGCTTTAGTCTCGGGTGGTGACACCACCCAGAACTAAAAGGCGATGCCAAATATTGCTCCAAATAGCTGGTGGACGCCCCCCTTTTGTTAAGCTTGATAATGCCAACCGGGACTAAAGGGGGCGGCTCATGCAATCATTTCGGGCCACATCGATGAATCACCTTTAGTCCCGACTCTAAAATTGAACCGGGACTAAAGGGGCGTACCAAAGGCCGGAACTCTACCTGTGATTGAAAATTAGTAGACAAGAGTAGTAGCTACAACTACTATATGACTAGCTTACTATGCATGATGACACAATGATGTTGAGGAACCTACCTACCGTACGGGATGCCGTTACAAATCGCCATCCACTTTGCTGGCACTTTGCGTTGCAACTTGCACGTCCGAAGAGATCGATAGAGATGCCACTCGATCGGAACCACGAGTGTGAATCGTGATCGTGTTACTAGCGACACAGTCAGAGCTAATGGAAATGTCCTCCTTGCAGTTTTTGTCACCACCTTGCACTGATGCCTTATCCAGTGCGGGCCCTACGATTTTGAGGGCCCTCGGCCAAGGGTGCATCCAACGTGGGGGTCGGTGCCCCCCCACCCCACACACACACCCTCATATTGTCCATTGGAGCCCCTATAAAATTTGAGTCATGAATGAGCAACTTAGTGTGTGGCAAATTTCATAGTATACACATGTATACGCATTGTATACATATATAGGCTTGGGCACTCTTTAGATTGGGTCCTCGATCGTCGCACCTGTTTGGCTGTTTCCTACCCCGCGGGCCGGCCCTGGCCTTATCCCTGACCACTTTGCACCGATCGAACGAATGTCAATGACATAGGACACAATACGTCATCATGACCACCATGCCTTGTTCCTCGTCACCAGCACACTGATGAAACCAAAAGCTTGAGCTGAAAAAAATGTCAAAGGCCAAAGCGATAAGAAACTTTTGTCCACTTGATGATCAGATACTTGCTAGCGATCCCCAGACGAACTTTCCTGAGAGGGAAAAAAGGGAGAACTGAAAGTGGTGGGAAGTTGGGAACATGGTGGCAAAAGAAAAAAAACGTGGTATTTCGATGCCATTGTTTAAGCCGGCCTAGTGGAAAATTAACTAGCTGCCTAGGAGTAGCTGTATATGTAAGATGAGATGCCGTGGTAGGCATAGGAAGGTGTTTAGATAGGTGAAATGTGATGAGTAGGCCTGCTAATGAGGATTAACCCGCCCCGAACCCGCCCCTACCGCAGCCAGTGTGGGCCGACGGTTTGTAAACCCACCCCCGCCCCCGCCCCGTTTTTGCGGGTACCCGCGCCGCAGATCTTCCTGGTGACCGCCGGACCGCCCTACCACACACACATGGTTCTAAATAGCGGCCTCAAAAGCCGCCGCTTATAGCCGGATATAAATGTTCGGAAGGGTAGCGGTATGGCATTTAGCCGTTATTATACCCCGGCTTATATCCCGCTAAACGCTCGCTTATAGGCTCGCTAAACATCATTTTGGCAGCCCTCCGCCGCTAAATGTCTTGGCCCGCGATTTAAAACCTTGCACACACATCGGCACGCGACACGCCCGCCGGCCGCCACACCCCCAAGCAGCGGCGCTGCGCCCGTCGCCGCCGCCGCCGGCGCGCCTCTCCCGCCTGCCTTCTTTCTCAGCCCGCTCCGCCGTCAGAGCAGGGGGCGGCACAGCCGGCGCCATCTCCCCTCACCCCAAATCGTCACCGCATGGGCACGACGCGCAAGGAACGCCTGGGGAGACGAGCTCGTCGTCCCCGGCCTCGTCCTCTCCCGCGCCACGGCTCGTCGTCCTCGTCCTCTCGGCGCACGGGACCACACGGAACCAGGGCTCGGCTCGCCGTCCTCGGCCCACTCCTCCATTAGGTAGGTATATTCCCCATGATTTGGCTACGGAGCTTTGGATAGTTGGGCTACTAGTTGCTGGGCGATTTTGCTTACCAGTTGTTTCATGAATGATGGCATCGGTTTTGCTCTTCATCCCGAACTACTACTTTCCCATTACCTCTTCCCCTTTGCCTCTGATTTACCCCTAATACAGCTACCAAAATTTGCTTCCTACTGTTTCAGGATTTGACAGCGCGCCAATCTAGCGCCCGCAGCCGCCGGACGTGGGGAAGGAGGACGGCGACACGACCGCCTCATGGAAGGTATGAGCTTTTGCTTGTATCCATCTGTCAGCAGTGTCAGTCAAATCGAGGCAGCAAGCCCTCCTCCGCAGTAGGCCCGCAGAGCATGGAGGAAACCCATCGAGGCATCGAGCTGTCGCTCCCCTCCACGGTGGGTTCGTCGTGGCAGCATCCACGGCGGTTCGACCCGGCACCGTCGCCTCCGATGCCGCACGCACGAGCTTCTTCCCGGCGCCCACAACCTGGAGCTGCAGCTCCTACCACCGTGTGGGAGCTGCGGGACCCAGAATTCGCCTGCGGCGGCGAGGCTAAGGAGGCCCAGGAGCAGCTGCGGCTGGCGATGGCGGAGAAGGCGGCCACCGACGAGGCCCGGGTGCAGGCGGAGCTGGCCGAGCAGGGTCTTGCGGCGGCGCCCGCAGGAGTCAGGAGGAGATCGATGGGTGACGACCCACCCATTCCCACCCGCACCCAACCCGCATTGGCAATATACCCAACCCGCCCCAACCCGCAAGCCTCCAAAACCCATTAGCACCCGCCCCCGCCATCCCCATATCAGCACCCGCCCCCGCCATCCCCATATCAGCACCCGCCCCAAATAACCCTTTTCCACCCGCCCCATTAGCAGTGCTAGTGATGAGGATGTGATGAGAACAATGATTCGAGTGAGCTTTCACCCATCTAAATGGGCGGCATGCCACAACTAGAAATATGTTGTCGCTGGCAGCTACCTCACACGAATGGGCAAGCAAAACGGCATGGGTCAAGCAGCAGCGGCAGCACATTCTTCCACAGATGAAATATCCACCCCCAAAATTTGCCCACACATCCCTCTACCGTCTGTTTCGTTAGAAGACGCGGGAGCAGAGCAGAGCCAACCCTCGTTTTGAGGACGGCGCCAACCCCTCTTAAGTTCGGTTCATATTTTTTGGTTGGGGTGAGTTCGTTCCACCTTTTGTTTGGATGAAGGAACCGAAAATCTGGGATCGAGGACAACATAACACAGTTGGTGTGGACCCTATCTGTCACAAATGGACCCCACCTGTCATACTCACACTACTTTTCGTTTTCTTTTCTTTTTTTCTCAACATTTTCTTCTTCCTTGGTTCCCTGGCTAGCACCGAGCCACTGAGCAGAGTAGAACGTCCGCCGCCGCGCGCGGCGGGCGAGCCGTGGGCAAGCGCGGCGCGCCGAGGGTGAGTCGTGGGCGAGCGGCCGCCGGGCGGGCGGGCGAGCTCCACAACGGGCACGGGCGAGCGGCGCCGGCCGCGGGCGAGCGCCGTCGGGGGTGGGTGGGCGAGCTCCGCCGGCCGCGCACGGGCGGACGAGCGAGCTCCGTCGGCCGCACACGGGCGGACGGGGGCGAGCTCCGTCGGCCACGCGCCATGGAGTCCGACGCCACCGCCGCCACGAGCTTCGGGGGCGCGAGAGACAGGCGAGACAGAGGGAGACGGGAGAGGAGGAACCGAAGCGGAGCGGCTTCGTTCCTCAAATTCAGAGGGACGGAGCGAACCCGCATATTGGAGGTATATTCTCCCGGGAGTCGCTCCGCTCCCGCCGATCCCCATCCAAACAGCCGCGGGAGCGGATCCACTCCACTCCGCTCCCGCGTCTCTCCAACCAAACACACGACTGGTGTACGGTATGATCGGTCTCCTTCTTTGAAGAAAAAGTAAAAGAAAAAACGAACATACAAAAACGAACAAACAAAACAGCAGGAGTATACTGCACCATCTGGTCAAAAATATAGTAGTTTTAGGTTTGTGTTTGACTAATTTGTTTTTAACCGTTAACAATCAATGATTGAAATACAAATATTAGTTTTTTCATCAGGTTGGGATCACTCTCAATGGAAAGTACTTCGTCCATTCTCTTTTGACACACCCATTTCAACTTAGTATAATAATGACAAGAAGAATGAACCCTACTTTAATAATATCATTATATACTCTTCATTATCATGCACTATACACTATACCAAGTCATAAGAGAGTAGACACTCTGTATGAGAATCGAACAACCATACTCCCTCCGTCTAGTAAAGAATGCAATCCTAACATTTGGAAAAAAAATCTCAATTCTAGAAAATAGATCTAGTTACATGCCTAATTAAGTAATCAGATCTTATATGCATGCCAAAACGTAATGAAAGTGGCTAAAAAATAGGAGTATTATAGTCTTTTCGCACCACCACTAATCTGTTCTATAAAAACTAGAATTGCACTTTTCCGGGGCGAAGTGAGTACATGTTAACTAGGTGATTCCTCACACAAATTTGTGAGAGTTTTTAGATAAACTGTGAATCCAGCATTATATAAAAGCATATTTAACAATGAATCATGTATGTATTTAGTCACATAATATCGGTGGAAGACATCAATAATTAGTGGTCTAGTGGACGATGATGTGTACAATTTGCATGTTAAAAGGTGTGCAATTAATAATTGTTAGGCAGGTTATATAGTTTACCTGATGACTAACTTAAATAGGACCATGAAAAAGAAAATTTTAGTTTTGCAAATAGTAGCTCGGCACTTTCGTTTTTCACCGCGTGTAGTCTTTATCTCCCGCGCTCGGCTCCTGTGAAAGTTACCGGGATTCGAGAGGCACAAGAAAGCGGAGGGTACCTGTTTCCGGATACCCCCTGTCTGGGAGCGGGCCCACAGCGTAGCATTGCGCGCTGCTGATGAGGACCGAGCGGTGGGCCCGGGCCAGTGTTCATGATGCTCCTCCTTCAGCTCCTCAGTGGCAGTGACGATATGTGGCATCCATAATCCATTCGCCAAAGCGAGCAGAGGTGCGAGTCGAGGGGGGGAGCGATTCTGCACAACTAGGGTTTGGTGGCCGCTAGTCGCCCGGCGCCTCCCCCGCCCACTGGGAGGTCGGTGCTCGCTGGTGGCAAGGGTGAGCATCTATCCTCTCTTCCATCCCCAAGCTCCTCGTCCTAGGCACACAGGTTGCAGTCGGTCCGGTACCACGCTAGCTGATGTAGTGATGCTTATTACGATTCCTGCTTTCTAGTTCTAGATATAGCTAAGAGCCTGCCTGTAGTGTGCGGCCCTTGCGATTTCATGAGATTTGGGGTTTCTGTGTGGGTCGGTGTGATGGATCAGGTTTACCCCCTCGCGGTGTGATGGAGTACTACATTACTGTGGAATCTGTGTCACTGTGTGCAATTTTTCACAACCACCAGCAGACAAGTATTATACTACCTCCGGTCCGTTTTATTTGACGTTTCAGGCAATAATTTTGGCCTAAAAGTAGTTACTTTTCTTTGTCAGGAACGTGAAACGTCAAATACTCCTCGAAACCCCCTTTCACAAAATCTTGTGTGCCCAAACTTGCATTGTTGTTCTAAAAAAAAGTACTTTGGTCACCTTCAAATTGATCGATTTAACAAAACTAGATCTGGTATTTTTAAAGGCAGGGCTACCTGCTGATTTTTCAATCTGACGTTCGAGCCTACAAAAATTTTAAACTTTTGGATATTTTTCAGGGACACCATTGCAACTTCAGCAGCTCCGGCAGACTCCTCGACATCGGCATGCTCTCCACCTGAAGCCCATCGCTATACTACTTGCGTGCAACTCCTGCAAGGCGCAACCACGTCCAGGCAAACACCGAGTCCTTGTCACAGTGCACGTTGTGAGAAATCTTTGCTTCCTACCTTGCATGTTGCCATTGCTTCCTACTGCACCGATTCCTTGTCATACTGCGCCTTGCTATAAACGTTGTAATTAGGAAGATGCATGATGCAAAGTTGCGCACAGATGGATGCAGGCTCAGGCCTCCCGCCCCGTTGCTGTCTAAAGGCAATGGTGATTTGAGTCTTTCCTGACATTTTTTTTCTACCATAGGGATTAGGTTATTAGCCTTGAAGATCATGTTGTCTGACTTGTTGCTTCTCATTTTAACTTCTCCTACCTCTTGTAGCTTGGCAATCTGTTTAGCAAAATGAGGCCTTCATACGAGAGGCCGCAGCTTTCAGGCTTTGCACAATCTGAAGAATCTACAGTTGACGGGGAGGGGCAATGCTACCATAATCAACAGTCATTTCCTTGTTCTCCATCAATGCAGCCAATTGCTTCTGGGTGCACACACACTGAGACCAGTGCAGCATACTTCCTGTGGCCAACATCAAACCTACAGCATTGTGTGGCTGAGGGGCGTGCAAACTACTTTGTCAACCTTTCTAAAGGACTTCTCACCAAGTGCAAGTTTCCTGAGGGTCAGCAAGCAAAAAGCTTACTTGACTTGATGACTATAAGAGCTTTCCATAGCAAGGTATTGCGATGCTTTAGCCTTGGGACGGCAGTGGGATTCCGCATCACGAAAGGGGTTCTGACAGATATCCCTGCGATTCTTGTCTTTGTTGCTCGCAAAGTTCACAAGAAGTGGCTTAAACCGACCCATTGCCTTCCTGAACTTCTTGCGGTTGGGAAACTTCATCCATATGTATTTTGATTATTGGACTAGCTTGTTCTCTTGCACTTTGTATTGGAATGTCTGAATAGCTTTCACTTGGTTGGATCATTGACAGGGTCCAGGAGGTATCTGGTGTGATGTTGATGTTGTTGAGTTCTCGTACTATGGTGCACCAGCTCAAACTCCAAAAGAGCAAATGTTCACTGAGCTTGTTAATAGGTTGTGCGGCAGTGATGAATGTATTGGGTCGGGCTCTCAGGTAGACCTTTGTTCTTTTCTGCATTGATTGATTTTCAAACCATATGTCGTGTGGATTTGCACTTGTGCAGTTGCGCACAATGATTGCATTGTACAAAACCATGCACTACAAAATTCTACTACTAGTTTGTGAGGGGACCATTTATTTTGCCAAAATTACCTTAGGTTTCATATCATCTGAACTAATTGTAAAATCTATTCTATAGTTGGTAACATATCATCTGAGACAATGGAACTAAACTTTTCTTCTATCACCTAAATTACCTTAGTCATTGATTCTCTTTGAAACAAACTGACAATGCTTCTGTCACATTTTGTTTCAGCAAATTAGACTTGAACTGCTTACTCTAGGAGTTAAAAAGTACTAGCTGATAATACTTTGTGATGATGCAATGCATGATTCATGAGGGCATGCTTCTGAAAACTTCCTCCTTACAGTATCATTTCACTGTTTCAGGTTGCAAGTCAGGACACTTTTGGAACTTTGGGTGCCATTGTAAAACGGCGAACTGGCAACAAACAGATAGGCTTCCTCACCAACCGACATGTTGCAGTTGACTTGGATTACCCAAACCAGAAGATGTATCACCCGTTGCCACCCAATCTTGGGCCTGGTATTTATATTGGAGCTGTCGAAAGGGCAACATCTTTCATCACAGATGATGTTTGGTATGGAATTTATGCCGGCACAAACCCAGGTAGAGCAGTTACAAACTAGCTAGTTAATGTAGGGAATAAAATCGTACTTACAGCTTTAATTGCTTGGTTAATTTTGTGTCTATTTAAAATTTCACCAGATGACATTATTTATTAATCTAATCTATTGTTATCAAGCATGGTTTGACATTTGTGATCCCGTTGAACTTTGTCAGTCAAATTAACATCAACTTCATCTTCTGGTTACTACTTGCAAACAAAGCAGCGTTGGTTTTCTTTGAAAAAAAATATAGGGGCCTTTTTCTGAACAAATTAAATAAAGCCTATTTTCCGTCATGCTACCCAAGCAGTACATCTAGTTTTTTTTCTGATGATTTCAATGTACATAACTTTCTAATCCCCGAACATACATGCCATGTTCTAATGAACCTGCAGAGACGTTTGTACGGGCTGACGGGGCATTCATCCCATTTGCTCATGACTTTGACATCAATACTGTCACAACTACGGTTAGGGGTGTTGGTGACATCGGGGATGTTAAGGTTATAGATCTGCAGTGTCCACTTAATAGACTCATAGGGAGGCAAGTATGCAAAATCGGCAGAAGTTCTGGTCACACAACTGGAACTGTCAGCCTGTTCGTTTGGCTGGTGGCTGATGGCTGGTGCTGGTTTGTTCTGAGAGAAAAGTACTGCTGGCTGGTTGGTGGTGGCTGGTTTGTTCTGAGGTAAAAGTACTGTTGGCTGGTGGCTGATAAGCCAAGCGAACAGGGCGTGTGATGGCTTATGCCCTTGAGTACAATGATGAGAAAGGAATAAGCTTCTTCACTGACCTCCTTGTTGTTGGTGAGAATCACCAAACATTCGACTTGGAAGGTGATAGTGGAAGCCTTATTATCCTGACTGGCCAGGATGGTGAGAAACCACGTCCTATTGGGATAATCTGGGGTGGCACAGCAAACCGTGGGAGGCTAAAGCTTACATGTGACCATGGCCCTGAAAATTGGACCAGCGGTGTTGATCTTGGCCGCCTTCTGGACCGTCTTGAACTTGATCTTATCATAACCGATGAATCACTCCAAGGTTTGTATTTTCCTCACTTTCATATCTGTGCTTTTTTTCTCCATGACACAACTGACAGAATTTATCCCAAATAAAAAAAGCTGCGCAGCAGCAAATGCTCGCGCTGGTTGCTGCAGCCAACTCTGCCGTCGGGGAGTCTGCCCCTCCTGTCCCAGAAGAAAAGGTGGAGATGATGTTCAAGCCTCTGGGGATTAAAATTGAGCAGCTGCCTCGAGATGGCGTTCCGGCCTATGGAACCGAAGCGGGGGATTCAGGTGTGACCAATGGGGAAGTGGAAGAGCGCCAGTTCATCTCAAACTTCGTCGGCATGTCCCCCGTGCACCGAGACCAGGATGCTCCGAGACAAATCGCCAACCTGAACAACCCATCGGAGGAAGAACTCGCCATGTCACTGCACCTAGGCGAACGGGAGCCCAAGCGGCTACGCACTGACACAGAGGCCGATATCGACCTGGAGAAGTGAAGGGCTCATTTCAGCATCCCTACATTCAGAAACCAGAAGTAGTCGTAAGATCTCCTGTGGTTCGGCGGTTCAGCAAACTGAAACAGCTGCCTTAGCCTAAACCAGCAGGTTTCAGGCAAAGGCACTACCATGTACCATGATGGAACTTGATTCAGCATTTGTAGGATTCTATGTAGTATCCCTGCTGTTTGCTGTGCTCGTGAGACTATAAATACACAATGCTGAATCCCCAATCATCATAAAAAAATTGCAGGGAGTGATGGAAGTGGCCTTGATCACCTTTTATCGTTATCGTAAGTTGTTTCAAAATCAGCTTCTGGAAAATCAGTTGATGTGCTATTTTTCCGGAGCAACAAGGGGCGTATGGTAACACTTAGCACCCTACTTAAGGATTCACCTGCATTAAATTGATCTGGAATGAACTGGCTTCAAGTATCCCTTGGTTCTGTACTATGTATGTTTCCTGATGTTTAGAATGTTTAGAAAATGTTTAGAATGCTCAGGTTTGCATCCAGAACATAAAAGGCAAAGATCCATGATGAATACTCCCTCCTTTCTCGTATACTTGACGTCCGGTAGTTCAAATTTGTTCTATCCGGCGTCAAGTAAAAAAGAATGGAGGTAGTACGTATATACACACATATTCTCACTTTCTTTCGTTTATTGGTTTCCAATCATTTCTACGGCGAGCAACTTCACAGTTCACACTTCTTTCCAGTAGAATCTAGAGTTTCATATCATGGCTATTATTAATCATTCTGGGCCATGTGAGTTAATTGCTCAGCATAACACCCTGGAACGCAAGAGTTTGTGTCACTGTCAAAACTAAATCCGTCAGCTTCATCCATTGTCACCAACTTTGCATCTTTCCTCCACCTCTTCAGAAAGTACCGTGGGGAAATCTCTATATATGGCAGCATAACAGTCCAGTATTTTCAAACTTTTTACAAGTACATGCAACCCTACCACTTGATGTGTCAAGTCCACAAGCTGGTCCTTAGTTTTTTGTTCATGACAATGACCTGTATTCAGAAAGAGCGCCAAACTCTGTGCAAGATCATCATGAGTTCAGAAAAGGGGATAGATATGTATCACTGTTCAAGTACTCTCTCATCCTAGTGCCAACATTTTCAGCTTGGAGCATGCTTAATCTCCACAGAGAATCTTTGTTGATTGTATGGCATGGCCCAATTTTCCCGATCTTCGAAAAGCTTAATTAATCACTCATTCTCTCTAATATTGTGTTTCTCCACTGGCTGTGAGCATTTATGCTGAGGCCGGAACACTTTGTGTTCCTTAATCTAAAAAAAAACTTTGTATTTCTCCACTTATCATATTCCATGTGCCAACAAACTACCTGTTCATCCTCAATATGAAATACAGTGTCTAAAATCATGTGTGAATTCTTTGAATTTCAGAATGTGAATCAATAAAAATTCACAATCGCTCAGTTCATTGAAACATCGAGAAGAAGGAAGTCGTTCTAGCTGTTCCATCTTTTCTACTCTGTTGGCCTGGCCCATTAAATGCAGGGGCGGCCTGGGCCAAATTGGTTAACATCGAGCTGGGCCCACCACTGCCTCTGTGGTCTGGGCCAAATTGGTCACGCAATCGGCAATGCAATCTGAATGCGTGACCTCACGTCACCGATGAAAAAAAATGAAGGAGCAGCAAAAATAACGATGTACACATGCACTTTGCTGACTGCTTTTACACAGACGATGTTTTCATCACAAAGGATTGCGCAGATGTTTTTGCAGTTGCCGAGAGTCGAAGGTCGAAACCAACGGCCAACAAGTATGTATATGTATCAAGCAACCTGGGACCAAAAGGGTCCATCTCAATCAACATCACCGCAAGCACAACCAAGGAATCAAACACTAAGGGGCTGTTTGGGAGAGCTCCACTCCAAAAACCTCAGCTCCACTCCACAAACTCCCACTCCACCTCCGCCTCCACTCCACAATTTTTCTGTTTGGTATTGTCAGCCTCCACTCCACCTCTCGATTGGGCACCGCCTACTACGATTGGGCCTTTGCTGCTATATTAGCTCTTTAGGCCTATTTTAGTGGCGCAAGAAGGCCCAATTAGTCGCTCTTTAGGCCCTTTGTACAAAATTAGCTCTGTTATTAATGTTTCGTTTGGAAAAAAAATACGTCCTCACAAGTGACATAACTTTGCTTAGATACTCTTTCGTTTGGAAAAAAATGACTCCACGTGATTAACAAAAAAAAAAGTATACACGTATTATAAAAAATCCAACAGTGACAACATCACATATATTGATGATTGATAAAATGGGTAGCATCACAAGTTTGTAGCCCAATGACAAATAAAGTTTTACATAAATATGTCGATAGCAACATGTCATTACTTTCTAGCGCCACGAACTGCATAAAAGCGTGGCTAGTTCATCACGAAAGGCATCCATAGTTGGGGCACTGTTTTCAGTAGTTGACACATCGATCTTTGTTGGAGGAACTACGTATCCGTTATACCTTTCGGGATTGTAGGAACAAAGTTAGGATCACGATCAAACCGCGCAAAATCGGGATCCTCACCTCCATGCCAACGAATGAAGTTATGAAGTACCATACGAGCTACAACAATCATTTTTTGCTTGTACATGGGGTAGCCATTTGTGATCTTGTAGAGAATTTGCCACTTCATTTTTAATAATGAAAATGAACGCTCGATACAATTACGAATAGATGAGTGAACACGATTGAATTTTTCCATTGGGGTATTTGGTTCCATACCTCTATGCCATTCTGGCATATGATATCTTTCACCCTTGTAAGGAGCAAGATAGCCGGGACGATTAGGATATCCCGCATCAACAACATAGTATTTGCCTACAAATAGAGAGCATAATTATTATTATCCCCATACAGTTCATAAACCAAAAGGGGGGAGAATTTGCCTACAACTACGGTGCATAGAATAATAGTGTTACCTTCGGAGGATGAGGGAAGAATGCTTCATCCACTCTTAATGCATTGTATAACACACTTGTGTCATGCATAGATCCCGGTTGACCACATGACACATATGTGTAATACATGTCGAAGTCACAAACGACTAACACATTTTGAGTAGGGATTCCCGTCTTTCCAATATATCTCACTTGCTCATCCGGTGGGAGTGACACACGGATATGAGTTCCATCAAGAGCACCAATACAGTTTTTGAAAGTAGGATATGCTCTTTTATCATTTCTTATCCTTTTATGAACGGATGCAAAGTTGGGATCTTTTGGCCGAATGAAATCTCTTGCCATTTTCATCAATGCATTTAAGACCTCATCAAATTTTCTACTTATCGTTTCACCGAGAATGCTTGAATCTATTCGAGTTCTCCTATTGGATTCATTTCCACCACATATGAACGAGAAAAATAGCAAGTGCCTCGTGAGTACTCATATGCATGGATGACTCGAGTCCATACCTTTCTACCAACGAGATCATGTAAGTCCAAGAACATTTCATTGCTCATCCGAAGTTGTAAATGGCATTCACCGAGAGTCCTCGGTGTCTCTAGCAACCATCCCATGCCACTCGGAATTGATGTTCTTGTTGGATTCTTTTGAAGGTACATATCAACATAAATTTGACATATCTTTGTACCAAATTTGTAACCATGTTCCAATACTCCTCACTATCGGTTGATTCCTCGGATTCTGTTTCACTATCACTCACCTACAAGAATTGAAAAAGAAAAACATTAGTACAAAGCACACAATAATATGATAATTAAAGGGTCACACCATATGATAATGCGGGATCACACCATAGGATAATTAAAGGATCACACCATTAGTAAAGACACAATAGCAAAGCAATAATATGATTACAATAGGATAACGGCAAGGTTCATTAAAGGATAACGGCAAGGTTCATTACAACAAGTAGCTCTTGCCAAATATTATTACAAGACACAATAGTATGGATCATTGTCCAAACTTGGCAAGATACATTCTACGAAGCCAATTAAACCTAATCTCATTAGTTGGCATGGTCATGAACATGTCCCTTTGCTCTTTCTTGACAAACAACCGTGTGGCAACAAAATGCTCGTCACTACCATAATCGCCCCACATTCCACTACAAGATCCATGACATGTTTCACGGTGACTTCATTACACTTTTTTGAAGTAAAAGAAGAGGCTGAGTCCGCAATCTTTGTGATTTGTTCTTGAATAACAAGAGCCGTTCCTGTCCTTGGCTTCTTCCCTTTGTCAACAAAGAACCCGAGCTCTTCTCTTCGCATTAAAAAGTGGTGGAGACACTTCCAACACCTCCTGCTCATCACCAATGTTGCCATCATCAACTTTTTCCTCCTCCTCATCTCCAACATCAACTTGAGTGGCCTCGGGTATGATAGGGTTATCGGACATTGGATTCCAATGGTCATATTCATCATTAACAATATCGGAAAACATAATGGTAAGGTCATCTAAATTCCGCAAAGGTTTCTTCTTGAACTTGCCGCATCCAGGAATTTCCTATTCAATTTTGACCATGAGCACATTTATTAGAAGATTGATTGTCCATAAACAGTTCAACAAATATAAATAAAATGACACCATCCTCACCTCTTTTGCCTTTCTCCACCACTCAGTATCCATCACAATCACTCCCTTGTTTTGATTCCAACCAGTTCCAGTTTGCCTTCTCATCAATTTTTGCCACGCTGTATAATCCAGTTTCAACTTATCCCACTTGTTTTTTATTTGCCGCCTAGTCACCTCACATCCGGTCACTTGCTTAAACATTTGGATCACCTCGTCGAAGCCTACGGCGTTCAAATGGTTGTTCGGTCTATTGCCTCTAATCACTTGTTGTGCACACAACTTACAAAGAAGGGTTGTGCGCTCATCCGTCCAATCAATTGAATCACCCTAGCATAATTGGCATGGCATATCAAAGGTTTACCATTTGCATACACATTGTATTATTCATAGTAAAACAAAATTGAACAAGGTATGTTCGACTTAAAAACAAGTAACTAGTCTTCCATAATCATGATCAACTACAACCCTTCCACTAGTTAGCGAATTCATGCCTAACTTTTTACCTAACCAAGTAACCAATCTTCCATAATCATGACCAATTACGCACATCTAACCTCCGATCAACCTTAAAATTGGAAATCACAGTGAAGAATAATACCATAATCATGACCAATTACGCACATCTAACCTCCAGTCAATCTTCCTCTAAGCTTACCTCTAATTCCTTCTTTGTCGGTTGTTTCCTGGGTGCGCGGAATGGCGGAAGAGCGGCGCCGCCGTCGAGGTCTCCAACCACACCATGGCCGGCACCGTCGGCCACTGCCTGGCCGGTGCGGGCGCGCGCGCCGCGGCCGCCGGGGACACCGCGCCGCCGGGGGACCGCGGCCGGCGGGGGGGAACGCGGCCACCGCGACCACCCCGACCTCGCCCTCGCGCCCCCGCCGGTCCATCCATCCAAGTCTTCAACCCGCGCCCTAAGCCCGGCACCGAGAGAGATGGGGATGGGGAGTGGGGGCGGGATTGGACCGAGAGAGGGTCGAGGCCGTCGTCTTCCTCCATCTCGGTGCCGGCGGCGCTCTCTGCGGCGGTGCCGGCGGTGATGAGCGGGCGGCGGTCCTTGGCGGCGGCGGTTGGGGGCGCAGGAGGCTTATCTGTCGATGTCGATGGGGGACGAAGGGTTACGGTGGGGTGGGGAATAGAATAGAACGAAACGTTTTTTTTCACATAACCAGTGGCGGTGGGTAATTATCTCCAACTCCACCCGGCTCTATACTTTGGTGGAGCACCTCTTTAGGTGCTCCACAAAATTGGTGGAGTGGAGCACTATTTTTTAGGAGTGGAGTGGAGTAGGGTCACTTGTTTGGACAATTTTTTATGGAGTGGAGCTAAAAAATGGGGAGTGGAGCTCTCCCAAACAGCCCCTAAAACACTGTCATGTTCAGCTCCAAACAGAAGCACCAGCGAGTCAGCAACAGGACAAGGAAGGGACAGTTGGGATACACCACAAAAGAAGGAAAAAAAATTAAAGCCGCCCTGCATTTTGCCTCGTTTACTAATCCTGGCTTTTTTTTTCCTTTGCAGCTGCTTAGTGCCATTTAGCTGTATCTTTCCCGTCCTTATTACATTGATTACGAAAAATGCGTATCACGTTGCCAGCCAATAATTTCGAAACCAAAGCAGATGGCAATTATGAAAGCCGAAAAATCCACCTGGCAGGAGGCAACAGGAAGAGCCGGAAAAGGGCCTGGTAGAAAGAAACTCTAGTCTTTTGTTCTTGCGCATCTCAACAAACTTTTCACCCGCGAAATTAAAAAAAAAACACGTTTCCTGAGTATTTTGTGATGTTAAAATCTAAACTTCTGGGAGGCTTTACAATGTTTTAAAAGTAGAGTATTAGAAAGATAAAAGTATGAGAACCATGGTTCTGAATATTTTGCAAGCAAAGCTTTGGACAGAATGCAATGCAACTGCTTCAGAGTTCCAATGGTCACACCCAGACGCATGCGGTGGCCTCAAGCTTGTCCTTTCCAGTGTCAACCAGGTGGCTTAATAATGGAGCGACAGTCGAGTTTAACTAGTGCAAATCGCACACTTTTAGCGCTTGATCACAAACCACCAAAAGGAGCCAACCAACTGCAAAACGGCAAATCACAAGTTCCAACACACCAAAAACCGTATCGACAAACGTCCAAAAAGAAACCATTATAGTTTGTTCCTCTCCTCACTTCCTTCAATTCTTCCCTCCCCGATGAACAAGCCAAGCCGGTATCAATCAGATCGGCGGGCATGCAATGCGGGGGGGGATGCAATCCGCAGTCAGATTCACATCCACCACAAGATTCGAGCAATCTCGTGGAGCTTCCGGTTCCTGCAATGGCAAGAACAACCTGATTGATGAACTGGATCGGATGACCCGCAGATCCACCAGCAAACAGGCCATTCAGATTGCATTCAGCATGGCAATGGCAGGGAGGAGCAAGAACAATTTACGGCGATGGCGCGATGCACGGATGCAACATTTTCGAACTCCAAGTACCATTTATATTACGATTACATTGCTACTAGATTTACACAAGACCACCGGTCATCATCATCCCCACCGCCCCAGCCGGCTGCCGGCGGGAGACCTCGACGGCCGACCCAAAATGGGCATTCTTCCCCCCATCATCCGCCGGACGCCGCGAGCAAGCACGAACCTTGTTCCTGGGCAATGGCCACGAGCGCAGCGCCATTCACGGACGCCGCACCGGCCGGGACAGGTAGACCCGGCACTGGATCAGCGTCCGGCCGACCCTGAACCCCGGCAGCACGGTGAACCCGACGACGCGGTCGTCTGCGGCGGCGTCGTCGGCGCGCCCGTCGCTGACGCTCTCCATGTACACCTCCGAGAACCGCGCCCCCGTGCGCACCTGGAAGATGGAGGCGCCGTCCTCCTCGGCGCCGCCGTCGAACGCGAAGAAGAGGCAGTGGAGCAGCCAGACGCGGCGGGCCATCTCGGCGAACTCCGCGAACCACGAGCTCTCCGGGAAGCCGGGGCCGGCGCTGACGATGCCGCGCTGCTCGAGGCGGCCGAAGAAGGCCGTCTCCATCCGCGCGTGCACCAGCGACAGGTACTTGGCGCGCAGGAACTTGCCGAAGCCTCCCCACCGCGGGTTCCTCACGTCCAGGAACGCGCTCGCCGGCTCCCCCTTGAGCTCCGTGAACTCCTCGAAGAACCGCCGCCGGTCGTAGAACTCCCGCTCGTCCAGGAAGCTGAAGTTGAAGTCGCGGCGGTGGAAGTTGGCGAACATCTTCATGGCGACGTAGGATTCGAAGACGAACTTGGCGTCGCCGGCGCGGCGGAGCTGGACGCCCGGGTGGACGGCGGCGGCGGCGGCCGCCAGATCCCACCCGGCGGACTGCATCGAGTTGAGCATCGACTTGGAGAAGGAGCGGATCGACTTGACGGTGTGGCGGAGCGCGGTGAGGAAGTGCGTCGGGTTGAGGCCGGAGAGGTGGAGGTCGTCGAGCGACGCGAGGGTCCGGCCCGGGTGGAGCCGCGCCTCCAGGGCGCGCTCGGCGCGGAGCTCGGCGGTGAGGGAGCTCCTGATGCGGTCGGCCTCGGCGTCCTTGGCGCGGAGCTCCGACTCCAGCTTGCGCGCCGTGATCTGGTACGTCTTGAGGAGGTGGCGCTGCTCCTCGGCGTGCGCGGCGAGGGCGGTGTGGCCCGCCGCCGCCGCGCCCCGGGCCGCGGCGGCGGGGTCCCTGAGGTACCTGCGCTTGGTGTCGGACAGCCTGGTGAGCTCGGCGACGACGGCCGCATCCGCGGATTGGATCGCCTCCGCGTCGTAGGGGAACTGCGCGAGCTGCAGCTGCGCGTACGCCGCCTTCACCGCCGAGACGCCCGCGAAGAGGGTCGCGAGGAGGGAGTCCGCGGCGGCCTCAGGCGTCACCTCGCCCGGCGGCGCCCGGCCCACTCCCACTCCCGCTCCCGGTCCCGCCGCGGCGGCCGCCGCCTTCTTCTCGGCAGCGTTGCGGAAGAAGGCGTCGAAGGAGTAGGCCACGGCGAGGTTCCCCGACAGCTTGAGCTTGCTGAGGGACGGAACCACAGGAGGCTCCGCGCGCTCCTCCTCGTAGTCGCCGGCCCCGACCACGGACGCCGGCGCCTCGGGGACGCCCTGCGCCGCCGCGTCGGAGCGCTTCCGGCGGAGAAGCTTGGTGAAGGTGCGCGCCAGGTTGGCCGCCTTCTGCTGCTGGTGGTGGTGGTGCGGAGCCGCCACTTGCGCCTCCATTGGAGCCGGGTTGCGCTCTCACCGCCGGCTCCCCTCCTCCTCTCCCCCTCTTGTGGCGTCGTCCGTCCGGGTCTGGCTGGGGCTCTGTGGGTGAGGGGAAACGCGGGGTGGGATTAATTTTTCAAGGAATATTTGGGGGTTACTGTAAAGTAAAAGGGCCTGCAGCAGCAGGGGGCAGGAGGGCTGAGCGGAGCCTACTACGCGTATACTCCACTGGTGTGTGCGCGTGCCTGCGTGGTTCGCCTACCGATGGATACAGACGGTGGTGAGTCAAAATTTTTGGAAACCTCGAGGGGCAAGGGAGCAAAGTTTGTGAACCACGGCACCACGAGAGAATTGGACGGTTTTCTAGAGAATTCTTGTAGATATATATATCGTAGGATTTTCCATGCCATCTTATTGTTATATAACATTATTAATGGGACCATAGCTGTTTGCGATTTTATTGCAGTAGTAAAATCTTATCAATTATTTCATAGCTTGTTATTTAAGAAGTTATATGCTAGTGTTTCCCTATCTAACATAAAACCTACCTAATGCACGTGTCGTAACGGGCTTACGATGTTCGCAGCACTACGATAACGCTGCTGCCATGCCACGACAATGTGCAACGCTCATCTCACCTCGACCAATAGGGTTTGAAGTTGCCATACGCGCGGCGGCTCTCCAATAAGATTTGCACGTGACAAAGGGAGATGCAAAATACTGTACAAAGTTAATGTGTGAGCTAACAGATAAAGTATTTCCTCGCCCGAAGGATCATATCGCAATTACTACTTTAACATTAACTATTGTGGTGTGCCAGTATTTTTTTTTACAACAGTCATGACAGTATTTCAGATATCTGAAACAACTATGAAAACGTCCATCTTTGAAATAAAAAATGTTTCAAGTCTTTTTTTAAAAAAACTTTTAAATCTACAAGCCATATTTTTTAAAAGTAAAATCTACAAGCCAAAACGGGGGGGCTGCACCTGCATCCACAGGATCAGAAACGGACGGAAACGGCTGCGAGCGAGTTAAAAGGGCATTGAAGAGCGACAAACTCCGGTTAAGCTCTAACGTTGAAAGGCATTGACGGCCCGTGCCCGGTCGGGGTGGTTCGAATCCAGCCGCAGGTGCATGCCGCAACAAAATAGAGAGCGTGGCGTGAGTGATCCCTGTGCGTGCCGCGCAATAAATCCCGCTGCGCCGGCGTACCCAACCCACCGTGCGCGCTCGACCACCGGGAGAAAAGAGAAATCCCATCCGCCGGCCATCACCGTTTCACTTTCACTTTCACCACAAGGAGACATGCTTCACAGATCGTCGTCGTCGTCGTCGTCTATCCCCCCCGTGCGTGGCCGTGGCCTCGTCGTCCATGTCACAGTGACTTGGCGGTGACACGGCCAAGAAGCGAGACCGGCCGGAACAGGCGCGCCGGCCACCACACCGACCACGCAGGCAGGTGCAGGTCAAGGTCGGTCGGCCTCACCGGAAACCGCAGGGCTTTATACGTTAAGTAGGTGGCGAGCTACCGCCGCCCGCCCGTGCGTGCACTGCAGGGGTTCGTCGTGTCAGTGTGGCATCGCGGTCGTGGACACGATGCGGTGCGCGACACCGGCAACCAAACCAAACCAAACCCCCCAGATGAGACCTGCCTGTGCCTGGTACGAGTACGACCGCTCCACATGCAGGAAAACGAGACACGCGCGCGCGTGGCGGCGTGGGTCTGGGTGATGACGGACGGTCTCGAGGGCTCGCTCACACAGACACAACATGGGGTCCGTGGAGTAAAGGAGGGAGCTTTCCGTTGATAGCAACAGTTTGCCTTGGAGTTTTGCCACTGAACATATCATCAACAGCAGCAGCAGCAGCAGCAGCAGCATCCGTGGGATGTGACTCATTTTCGGCGGGTTACAGGTATGGTATGGTATGGTATGGTTGGTTCTGCTCCAGCCAAGAGCTATGTTTAAAAAAAAAAAATGGGCAGTACTAACATATCGATCGAGTATCATACTTGGACCCATTTTCGGCGGTTATTTAAATACCTGACATAAATTTGCATCACAAATCAGGAATACAATAAGCAGAAGAGATTGTGCGAAATCAATCGATGGGGGGGTCGTCGGGGTCGAGATCAAGCAATATTATTTCGAAAACAAAAAAGAAAAAGATAATCAAGCAAAGCGACCCTAGAGGACCCCGCGAGAGCCCATGTCCCTCGACTGTCCAACGGGGTCCTTTAATTTGCAACATTGCACCTATAGTTTATTTGCTCCAAATCCAATGTTGTAAGTTGTTCCCTCAACTCGACTTGTCCTGCTCTAGCGTCTTAACACTAGTTTATTCATTCACAACCGCGGCGGAATCCGGGGACAAATGAACTCCGAAAAATACAGAGTAATCTCTCCCGGCTCATTGCCCGATTCTCTAGCTAATTCTCTGCCAGTATCAAAACCAACGGAGGTTGCATTGGCATCATGTGCGCGTCAAAACAGCACGTTGTGATGGCTACACACCGGCCCACTCGCCACGAAGGGAAAAGGGGATCTCACGGCCGGCGCACTGCCGGTGCCGGGGTTCGGTCGCGCTGTAGCACTAACAGCAGGCTTTCGCCCTGTTGGCTTTGGCTTATCGTGGCCACCAGCCAGAGATTTTTCTCCGAACAAATCAACCATAATGAAGAACCACCTAACAAGATCTTTTCTCTCGCACCAAACCAAGCCGTCACCACCGCCCAAACGAACAGGCTGTTTGCTTTTACAAGACGTTTGCAGTGATGATTCCCGCCACTTATTAAGGCCGCTTGTTAGTGCCTTAGTGGTGGTGCAAGCTTACTTGTAGTGTAGTGGTGGTGCAAGCTTACTTGTAACACTGACACCCCCTCCTCTTGTGGATCGATGGTGATTTGCGCACGCGTGTGTGAAGTAGGTGAACATTATGCCACGTGCCTGGGCCGATATCTTGGTTCTTTGCTCGGCCAAGCGAGAGAGAATTTCTGTAGTGGTTTTTGGGAACACGGGAGCGCTGACGAGAGGAAAAAAGAAAAAGAGGACGAGCGCGAAGCGCGACAGAAGCGGTCACGTGATGACGCGCATTCCACCACCTCGCAGAAAATGGAAAATGAAAACGGGAGACACAGTAGTACCGAGGAGGCCCCGTTTGGTTCTCGTAGGGTAACTTAAAGTGCGAAAAGTGTAAAATAAGTCGCGCGTGAAACCAAACAACCCCCGACTTAAAGTCTTTCTAACTTATAAGTTGCGTAAGTAGCTCCACCCCTACTTAAAGTGACTTATTTTCACTTTTCCCTCTACCACCTTATGTGGAGCCCACTAACTTATAAGCTCACTCCAACCAAACAGGCCGACTTAAAGTGGCGTGACTTATAAGTCGCCCGAAAAGTTGTGCACCGAGAGAGCGAGGACAGAGGAGGCTAGAATGAGGGAGATAAAGAAATCCCCGAATGGTACAAAAAGGATAGTACCTACCCATAGACTACGGGGGGCCTAAATAGTAATAGTAAATAGCACTGTTATTCCCCAGAAGACCGACCGGCAGTAGCTGGTCACGTGCGACCTTCTTCTTCGTCTCCGTCCGGAACCACCAGGAACCACCGTCACAAGAAAACGACCACGGTAGTAACTTTTCCTTTACCCTAGGTGAAGTCAGCCTTGATTAAATATTTAGTCAACTTTTTCACTATTCATCCGCCACATTTAAATCTAGGAACACTAATTATTACAAGTGTTCTTAAATATAACTTTCGCATGTTTCGCGCAACGACCTAAGGGCATGTACAACCCTTAGACAAGTGGTCGTCCGTAGAATCTCGAAGTCGCGCATACAGACAGATGTATAGACAACTCATACAACCCATAAATAGGAAGACCGTCTGTAAACTGTTTAATGCTTTGTATGGAGTTTAAGATCAAATACAAATGTGTTTGTGTATACCATTGTGTGGCTATTTGATTGAAATATAATAGAAACATGATTAAATAATTTCTTGAGAACCATAAAAATAACAATTTTATTATATATATAGTCACGATGTCTTTTATCTATTTTTCATTGAAATGAAACCTCCCAAAGCATCTCTAAGTTACGTGGCCTCTCCTCCTCCACTCAATGTGCTTCTCCTCTATCTCTCTCTCCGTCTTGTTCGACGGCACCAACAACTCCCCGTCTACTTTGCTCCGTCCGCCATGGACTAGCTATCGGAGATCCGCAAAATTGAATCGAATGGAGCTCCCATAGCTTCCCACCTACAAACCTACCCACGATTCATCCCATCACCGGGGAAGGACGGCTGCTCCCGTGCATGGGTCGAGCTTATCCCGCATCACGCCATGGTAGCTCGATCCGCGGCGTAGAGCTCCGAGCACCATAGTAGCTCGATCTTCTCATCGCTCGCTTCGGCGTAGGGCCGGCCATGGGAGCCCCGCCGCTCCTCCCCGCGCCACCGGTGGAGGGGGCCGGATTTCCCTGCCTCTCCTGCGACGGTGGCCTGCCATGGGAGCCCTGCTGGTCAGGATTTGGCAGGGCCTGGCTGTCGCTCCTCCTTGCATCGCCGCCGGCTGGACCTCCTGGTACTCGATGGCCCCTCCCTCTCCCTCTTCCTCCTTTCCTTTGCCGGTCGCATCCCAGAGCCCCAGGGTGTTGTGCAAGTTTCCTACGGCTCGGTGGGCGGGGGCCGGACTTGGCGCGAAGTATTCCCATGCGCGCCGCGCGGGATCCCGAGCATCGTCGACTCACAAAGACGGGGGCGTACGGCGGGAGCGCGGTCGTGCCGCTCGACTTCGGAGAACGGGACGGTGCGTCGCCTCGCCGGGCGACGGGGGGGAGCCGTCGGTAGAGGAAGCGAGGGGGGTTTTCGCAAAATTGTCGGCTCATAGACGGCTCACGGACGCCCTATTAATTGGCGTTGTACATGCCCTAACACAAGGTTGAAGTGGTAATAAAAGGGGAAAAAAGAAGAAGAAGTGAACTCTCCGAGCTTGTTCGGCCGATTCGAGGAACGATCTTTAGAATTTGGTAGAATGAATAGTGTTATGTGAGAGGAGATAAGCGGGATGAACCGAGATAAGCCAAGCTGACACAAGCCGACCGAACGACCTCTCTAATAGTATGTGCCATCGCGAAACAGAACTCAGCTGCCATTGGAAATTACTAGCTCATTCTCTCAGTGCTATCTATTATAGGAGTAATTTTCCGCACCCTCCATGGTATTGTTCTGATTTAAAACTGACTGACACTGAGGGATGTGGTTGAGGTGATTTTTCAACAGCGCCTCCTAAACGATGGATTACATTTTCCAATAACAGATACTAAGTAAATTCGGCTCACAAGAGAAAAAAACGGGGCAGGTTTATAATCGACCCCGGGGGGCCCGGGTAACAACAAATCAGGAATGTGACGGATGCAGGCGGATGACGTGGCAGCGTGGTGCGGCGGCGGCACATGCGGCGGACTGGTGCGCCCCAACTCTCGTGTTGGCGCGCCGAAATCAAGCGCCACGGATCGGCGGACTTTGATCCTGTCCAACCAAAAATGCCAACACTGCTACTACTACCATAGCAGTGACAAAGCCTGAACAAGTCGAAGAGCAGCATGAGTAGCACTGTAGACTGTAGTGTGTGTGTGGGGATGGGGACCACGGGCGGGAGCACAAGCGCGGTGCGTGCAGGCAGGCGTTCCGCAGGGCTCGCGTCAATGGCCATGTTTGGATGGTATATGTTAGTGTTAGTGGTAGTGGTAGTTTTTAACATCTCCAAACTAACACATAGTAAAAAACTAACACCTTGGATGTTTGGATGGAGGTGTTAGTTTGCATTTAAAGTAACTTTTCCAATCATTTGAAAAAAAGAGGGAGAGAGAAAAAGGTTGGGATCCACCAAACTAATAACCACCTCTTGGAGGTGTTAGTTTTTTTGGGGGTGTTAGTTCCAACTAACACCAAACTAACACATGTGTTTGGATGCAAAGTGTTAGTTTTGGTGTTAGTTTGCTTCAAACTAACACTAACACCCCCATCCAAACATGCCCAATGAATTACTGTAAAGATTTGTTGATTAGTGGCAGCTGGCGCTAAACAAGCGTCTTGTACTGTTAACGCTTTATCGTACCGTGCGTGATCTTTTCTCTCACACCAAACCGTGGCCAATCAGATTTCTCGCCATCAGCCACCAACCAAACGACACCCCCCCCCCCAAACGCTATGCTCTGCTCGCACATCACAACTAGCGCCCACTACTACTACTCGTGCACTGTACCGGCAGTATGTACGTACAGGTTTCTAATCTCGTGGTGACGGTGACGGGCTTTGTGTGGCTGGAGCGTGGGGCCCACGAGCGTAGTAGGCTCTTGCCTGGGCATGTTTGTTTTCGCAGCCAATACTACACTGGTAGTAGGCTCTTGCCTGGGCATGTTTGTTTTCGCAGCCCAAAGGATTTCCCCGCAATTTCTTCGTCCCCTCTCCTCCTTCCTCGTGCGTGCGCGCTGTGCCTGCTGTGCTGACGCGTTCGTTGTGGTGTGCGTACCCTCCTCCTTTCCGGCGAAATCACATGTGGTGTGATGAGACCTCACGTCGTCGTCGCGGCGCGGGCCACGCGCGCGCGTTCCGCGCTCCACGATTTTTTTTTTAAAAAAAAAGAAAAACACGCACAGACAAGAGGAAATAATATGTCGCCCAATAAATTAGAAAAAACCCTGCCCCACATGACCTTTTCTGCTTCTCCATCACCAGCAGTGAAAAAAAAACAGAGCAAGGTCTCGCACGCTCGGTTACCGCCAGCAGCGGAACTACGAAGGCTACTAGTACCTACTGTAGGTTGAGAGTTGAGACTTTGTTGAAGGGTGTGGTGGTGGGTGTAGTGTGGATTCAGTTCAGAAGACGCGACAAATCTTGTCGGAAAAAAGACGTTCAATAGTACATGATATTAACGTACGTGCGTGGTAGGGGCGGAAGCTTTCCCAGCCATTCCCACAAAAAAAAAATCACCACGGAAAACCGAGCGAATCTATTTATTTATTTATTTTGTAGAAAAATCGAGTGAGAAAAGAGAAACGAGCGAGAAGAGAGCATCAGAAGAAAAAAGTAAACGAGATTTTTGGCGGGAGGCGAAGGAAGGGGCGGAAGCACTTTCACTCACCAGCAGCTGATCGATCGATCGGAGCAGCAGCAGCAGCAGCTTGATTCGGCTCCTCTGTCTGAACTGATCCGCTCCTTCCCCGTCTCCTGAAAGCTCAAGTTGACTGATTCGCCTCCCAAGCAAGCGGGGCCTGCCTTCCTTCCTTCCTTCCTTGGATGATGGGAACGCGCGCACTCTCTCGCGGCGGCGGGCGCGCTCCTCCTCTTGAGGCGCCGCGTAGGCACGCCACCCGCCCCGCCCGCCTCGGCCCCTCCTCGACGCCGTCCCACTCCGCGCAACTCAAGGCGCGAAGCCGAGCCTAATAAGCAACGCGTCCGTCCGCGATGGGGGGTCGATTGCCCGCCCGATCAAACGTTTTTTCTAAGCAGATGGAGGGAGGGAAAGAGTCCTCGTGCGCGATGAGCAGCATTTCGTTTCCTTTTTTTCCTCCCGCCCCGCTACTTATTGTGTTATTCTGGTCCAGGCCCGGCCGGCGCCCAGGCCCAGGAGGTCCATTTCAGTCAGGTCCACGTGTGCTAGGCTGCTAAGCCACCGAGAATGCCCCCGCCTCCATTTCTGGGCACCCCGCAACGCAAACGATTGGAGGTTTCTCCCGATTTTTCTAAACGGGGGGAAAACAAAAGAAACAAGCCCCCCCCCCCCCCCCCCCCCCCCCACACACACACACACGCTGGTTGTTGGATCGTGCACGATGACGACATTTCTTAACACGTTCACCCTCACACTAGTCTTTGCTCCTCCCCTTGTGCAATTGAACGTGAGAACGTCTCACCCTGCCGGTCGCTTCGAAGGAGGAGGGCGCGCGGTGCTCTACTGCTCTGTCTGGACTTACTACTGGCCGGCTCCACGCTGGCCCCACCACTGGACCAAAATAATCTGTGTGCGTGCGTGTGTGTGTGGTGTGTGCAGACGTGCCGGAGAAACAACCCTCCACGTTTCACACGCGTTGACCGTATCTGTTTTTTTCTTCTTGAAAAAAAAATAATAGATGCGGTGTGCTGACGAACTTAATGTTGGGGGGGAAAGGTAAATGACACGTACTACAAGTTTTCAAAAAAAAAAAAAAGACACGCACCACTACGTATCTTCGTCGGATGATGCAAGGGTTCCAACGAAACACTCAGACACAGCAGCCCACGGTACTGGACCACTTACTCCGTACTAGTATATGGTAGGATGCACGGATTAGCGGCCCCTATCGGACAGAAGCTTTTGCCCAGCAGGAGTACCACGCCTTCCATACTATATTCTCCCCTCCCTGATATCCTTTCGTCCTTACCTCCCCCTGCTCTTTTATCTTTTATCTTTTCCTTGCTTAGGCTGCCAGTGTTGTGTAAGCACGCACTTAATTGTCTGCTCTTTTCGTTTGTGACGACGAAACTGTCAACGACAACACGTAGTAGTTTTCATTTTCCGTGTGCACCGACGTGAATGGAGTATATAGGAGTAAAAAAAAAAGAAGGGGAAGGCAGTCCAGTCCTCCCACCGTCCCACGGCGGGGTAGATGTGTGTGTCAACCCCGGTCAGGTACTCAGGTACCTTCTGCTCCACGGCGTTAACCAGGCAGATCTGTCGGGTAACCAACGGCTGGTGTTAATTTTTTTTTTTGGGGCAGGGTAGTGGTGAATCACCGAATATTTTTACCGTTCACCATCCACCTGCACCTGCACCGCACCCACCGGGCCACCGGTGGTGGTGGACTGGTGGTACGACCAAGATTGACCCGGCGGCATCCTCGGGCCCACCGGCGTCAGCGGTCCACCCTGTCAGACTTGATAAGGTTACCGTATACTACTCCAGTAGAGTACATTCATCTCAGATTCTCACCCTTAATTTTCTCGGATCATCAAATCAAAGAAAACTAAAATAATGGACACCGTGGCCGACGATGCACCAGCGGCGACGTCCGCCGTGTACTACTAGTACTAGTAGCAGATTTTTCTTCTCCCACGAATCTCGGCGCAGGTCCTCACCTAACTTTTGTTGGGATTATACGGGTGGATTCGCCGGCCGCCGGCCGCCGGCCGCTTTTGCAAAGACCGACGGACGGTGAACCGCGGCGGCGGCGGCGGCGATGCGTGCGCGCGTCAAGACAGACACAGACGGGGACGGGGCGCCGTATCGTCTCCGGTGGCCTTTTGCGTCGCCGTGGCGGCGTGGCCGCGCGCGTTGGCGCGTTGCTCTCCTGTGCCCTGTCACGTCGCGCCCGTCATTCCCGGCCGGCCGCCCGGAATCTGCCCGTCGACATCGAATACGGCCGCCGCCACGTCCACACTGCTCCGATTCCGTCCTGCACAGTAGAGTACCAAGCGTACTGTTCTTCTCTCGTCCATTTCTCTCTTTATTTATTCTCGGTCGATCGACAGGTCGGAAAAATTCCCAGTTGGGGGGGAATGCTTCTGTTTTTTTTCCTTGTCCTGGCCTTTTTTTTTACGTAGCTCGTCGTTGCAAGTTGCAATATGGCTGTCATTGATTGGTCCGAGATGATAGTATAAGACAGCCTCCGTCCCAAAATATTTCTTGTGCATTTGATCTTTTATAGGAACACGTTTGTGAATTCGCCTTATTCAAAAAATTTGTGCAAATGTAAAAACAATTATGATATACTTAAAACATATATGATGATAAAACATGTAATAGCAAAATAAATAGTATTTTCACAATTCTTTCAAATAAGGCAGATAATTGACGTGAATCGCGCAGAAGTCAACAAGTGCAATTATTTTGGGACGGAGGGAGTAGTACGTATGAGATTGGCATGGCCCGCCCTGGTGCGTGTCGATCGTTGTCTCTGCTCTGTTGCTTGCTTGCATTGGCATGCACGGTTCCGTCCGTCTTTACGGCACACGCTTAATTTGTTGCACAGATGCTTTTGGCAGCGAGCGAGAGGCTTTTTTGTACAGTACATATATAGTGTCGTTCATGCGTGTGACATCGTCCACACGCGTGCATCACTGCAGTGCGGGCTGCAGGAGGGTGCTTGTGCGCTGCTTTTGCTGGCTTGCCTGTTTGGACACACACACACACGGCCTTTGGATACTACTCCTGTCGAATGCATCAGCACGAGGGAAGAGCACGGGAGCAGTAGTAGGTGCCTGCCGCGCGCGGCGACCCCACACGACCTGTACGCTACGCTATGCTACCTTTCCACACGAGCACCCGGGGCGGGGGGGGGGGGGGGGGGGGTTCTCAAAAGAATCGAAAGGACGCGCATCGCATGCAGATGCAGGGCGGCAGATATCAAGGGATCAGGAGGGCGCCACCGTTGGCTTGTTGCATTCGAAGATTGGATTCATATCCACGGCCACTCGGTCTGCATCTTCTGCTCTGTGCCAGGCGATCAACTAACGGTTGCACCTATGAGTATATGATGTGTGCCAGAATGTGTGTGATGAGATCTCCCAGCAGCCACTACTCTGGCTACTACATCCTTAGGTCGTCGTCTCGTCTCTAGCTAGACTATTCTGTAATTTTCTTTTTTTAGATAAAGGAAACTTGTTGTGATTTTCTTTTTTGCTAGAAGGATAATATATATTGGGGCCGGGCCATGCATACAGGACATATTCGATCTCATTCGCCTGCTATAGCTTACTCCCTCCATCACAAAAAGACCGCCCGTTTAGAAAATTTAGGATACGCTAGTAGTTGTCACAAATGACCTTGTTGCCCCTAATTAATCATGCATTGGAACTTGAAAATAGGCATCAAATAAGCATTTCATTGGCTCTTTGTGTTTCTCAATGTAATATTTTTTCTTGGTACCTGGTGTTAATTTAATGAGAATAGTATTTAATACGAGCTAAAAGAACAGTCTTTGTGGGGTAAATTTTGCAAGCTATATGAACCGTCTTTGAGCTTTGGGCTTTGGCTTTGTAGCCAATCAAGCCTAAAGCTACCGTGGCAAGACGGAGATAACGAAAAGGCAGGCAGGCAGACCCCGGCCACCACTCCTCCGGTAGCACTCCAGCACGATGGATCGGTGACCGGGCCCCCCATTCCTGTCTACTAGTATGTCTCTCATTCACAGAGCTTGCGATATCTATCGCGTGAGAATATGAGATGACAAGGCAGCAGGAGTGCAGCCGGACCCCGCCGCCAGGTGAACCATGCAAGGTGACTGACCAGTAGTGTGTATCATCTGAGAATTTACACATCTCAAAGCTAGCTAGCCTAGCCACCACTTGTGGGACCAGAGTCCAGCAGTGTGTGCATGGTACTTTGCCCTTTTGGTTGCCGTCGCGTGGACCCTCTCCATACCCTCACACTGCCCTTGAGCACTCATGCCCGGCCCGGCTAGCTAGCTTAAAAAGCAAGTGCCGCTAGCTAGCTCATGTAGTAGTAGTAGTAGTACGCCAAAAGAAGAGCTATATCTATACACGAACCCAGTCATCATTCCCTGCATGCATGGCTTTATCAGTTTCCCCATGTGAGCTACTAGCTAGGACGACGTACGATCTATCGTGTAGCCGGCCGCCGGTGGCTACGCGCGCTTCGCTTGGCTTTCCGTGCAAGTTTCCCCGGAGCGGCGGAGCCCATGCATGATCATCCATGCATCGTGTTCTGGCTTTGGAATCCAAGAAAAACGATGACGATCCATCGAAGACCATGCATGCATGATTTCCCCAAAAGAAATTGATAACGAAGAAGATCGATCATGTATGTAGTGATGACCGATCGATCGAGTCGTGCATATGATGGTTAGTTGTTGTATGTGGTAGATTAAGCAAACGTGTGTGTGTGTCTATATATATATATATATATATATATATATATATATATATATATATATATATATATATATATATATATATATATATATATATATATATATATATATATATATATATATATATTTGTGTGTGTGTGTACATGAGCAAAAGAGATGGCGGGCCTAACCCTAACGTGTCGCCATGATGATGATGATGGGCTCTAATTGCGACCAAAAGACTCGTACACAACAAGTTTAATTTGCGCTAGCGATATGATCGGTATAGTAATGAGTGTCGATGAGATCATACCAGGCCAGCCGGCACGTCTATACTATATGTACGTTACTACGTGACTCATGAGTCATCATCATATGAATAAATGAATGAACTTGCGTGATAGAGCGTACCACACATCAGTATGTTCGAGAGAGTCTCCGGGTCTCCCTGTATTAATTATATTTCTCCAATATTCATCAGTTGATGAGTAGTCCATCGTGTCCGATGTACGAATCGAGTAGGACTCCGATCCTACTGTAGTAGTACGTACACACAGCTGGTTGCTCTCGATCTCTCCCTCTTCAATGTCCTTGCTGAGGAAAATAAGACGGCATTATTAGGACCTAGAAAAGAACTAACAAGCAGTATTATCGAGCAACATCTATCAGCATCAAGATTTAAAGACGAGTCACGATCCAGCATACGCATGGAGCAAATTTAGCCGATAAGTATATACGAACTATATATGTGGCCGGCCCACGGGATCGAGCGAACTCCACTTGTCACGCAAACATACCTACAAAGCCGGCCAGGTCACAAATAATAACTAGATAAACTGACAGAATGCACATATGCTTCAGAATTATGATCGATGAAGCATTGAAGCTTTCGATGAGGAAATTTACCTATATGTATCATTAGTAAACACCGCAAGAGAGAGAGAGAGAAACAATCATGTTTTTAACGAATCATGCACGATCATCATGCTTGCGCGTGGCCCTACATATGCATGCATGAGTTTAGGACTAATTAATTAATTAACAAGCTGCCGATTATCAGCGCCGGCGGCGGTCGGGTTGGTGGATGACATCGTGATTATCCATCGATGACGGCCGCCTCCGGCGCTAATTTGCTGGTGTACTAGCAAGGAGCTAGGCAAGAAGGATTATCGATCGATTGGCCTATATCCTTTGACTGCACGGTACGTGATCTGCTGAAAGCCTCAAAGTCCTTAGTATATTCATTCATTCGATCGATCTGCAACCACCACCAACCGATCATCATCATGATTAAGTCGTTGCGGAATTATTATGTAGTATACGATATGGTACGAGAGATCGATGATGCATATATGCAAAGGGGAGGAGTTTGCAGTTTTGTCACATTTGGTGTCGTCCTTGTTGTTGGCTATCTTTGCGGCTGTGTACGTCGTGACGAAGGCAGAGGTTGGAGTTTGGACTGGACAGTGATTGGTTTATTTGGCCCCTTTGCTGGATGTAGTAGTAGTTGTTGCGTCACCTATAGTATCCCTTAACTTTTGGCTTGTATTTTTCTTCTTCGGTAATAATTATAAGTAAAGGTGGTAGTTGATGACGGGTGTGCGCTGACGCCGGGGGTTCAACTTTGAAGCCCGGACTAAAGGCCTTTCGTCGACATGGTTTTAAATGGCAGCGAACCCCCTAGCCTTTTGTCCCGGTTGGTATTGCCAACCGAGACTAAAAGGGGCTGCACAGCCACTGCTTTGAGACAATTATTAGCGGTGAGCTTTAGTTCCCTGGTGGTGTTACCACCCCGAGACTAAAGGGTGCCCATTTAGTCTCTCGTGAAAACACCACCCGGAACTAAATATTTAGTCCCGGGTGGTGTTTTCACCCGACACTAAAGCCACCGTTTAGTCCCGGGTCAAGCCACCACCCGAGACAAAAACACCCCACCGACGGCCTCCCCTCTCTCCCTTCCTTTATTTTCTCTCGTTGCCCAACACTTAGTCCATCCAGTCATTCTTTCTCTTCTTTTTTCCTCATCTTCCTCTGTGGATCTCATCCTTTCTTCTTCCTTGCGCAGGGGAGAGGAGTCCTGCATCCTGGCGGCGCGGCCGCTGGCGAACTGCCCCCGGCGCGGCCTCACGCGGCGCTCGGCGCGGTGGGCGGCGCGGCCTCGTGCGGGCCCGCCGTGGCCCCGGGCGCGGCGCTCGGCGGCGCCGCGCGCGGAGCGTGCGTGCGGCCACGGAGCGGGCGCGCGACGCCTGACAGAGCGGGCGCACAGCCCCAGAGGCAAGTTTTTTTTATGCATGAATGGAGTTGTATTGTGATGAGATTTTTCTGGTGATGGATGTGTTCTACGATGATAAATCGGGTTGTATGACTGTGACAACCCCCGCCCAGGAAAATACTGTACTATCGCCTAAGACCGATCCACTTTGGTCATTAAGCGATAATAAAGTATCATCCTGTCGTTAGTTGCCGGGTTAACACCCGGTAAATCACTTGAATAGCAGCAAGGATCGAATATATGCATTAAAACTCACTCGAAGGCGAGTCCAGAGATACATCAACATTAATATCCAAATTCATACCCCGAAGGGTTTAATTATTACAAACCATAGTTTTTGCCATAACGAAATAGTTCAGAGTTTTGAAAACACGGTGGAATTAAATTAACGGAAGCGAAGACACCACGGGAGGTCATCCATGATGCTTTCAGTCGTCGTCCTCCACCCACTCCATCTCCCAACCGGGTGGGATCTCTCCGGGCCACACATCACCGAAAGCATTACCTGGATCAACATATTATAGCAAGGCTGAGTATACTAATACTCAGCAAGACTTACCCGTCGGTGATAACTACTTCACCAAGTTCTAGACATGAGAGGCTTTATGGCCACTGGGTTGCTTTTGCTAAAAAGTAACTGTATGTCCTTACTTTTAAGATTTTAGCACAAGTTCTAGTGGGTTTAATCTTTACTACATTAGCCAACTAGTACAAACAAAGTTGTACAATACAATTAACCAAGCCCAGTATTCATCAACTTACATCATTAGGGATCTCATGACTAGTGGAGTAAGTAGTCTCAGATAACGGTGAGAGGCCGACAAATCGATTGATTAAACCTTGCAAGGTAGACCCAAACACACGGTAGGCTGCCCCCGAAAGGACAACTTTCCCAGGCCGTTTCCAAAAATCCTCGGGTTGGGATCGAATCTTACAGTCTTTGGTGCAGGCTACCCGGCATACCCCGCGATATACCCGGAGTCACCATACACCACCGGTAGCTAGCCGTGAGAGCGAATCCCAAGAGTAGTAATAGTGGGATCCCTCGCCGCCTCATTAAGATACTAGGCTTACCGGTCCCATTCCCGACATGTGCTTAGTACGTTCAAAAACTTAACCCACATAACCACTGGACCGGAGCCCGATCCCATGCTCTTACCACATGAGCAATCCATTTAAGGGTAATTTGTGATTCCTATCTAGGAACCTATTCTCGCGAGTGAGGTCATCACTCGACTTGTAACAGTCCTATAGCTTAGCAGCTATCGACCTATCATACTAGTAAGGACAACGGTACCTAGGGATCATGCGTCTAGGGTTTCATTCAACTCCTGGACTTAAATGCACAATCATTCATAGATAATTGAATAAAGAATTTGAAAACTAGGTTAGATGCACCAGAGATTGCCTTCGTCAGCTAGGTTAGCCTGCGCACCTTCGGTGTCGAGCACTTCCACGTACTGCAGCGAAGCTTCCGCTCCTCCTTCCTCGGTTTCCGGAACGAGGGAGTAATCTCCGTCCGGGAGATCTACACGGAATGCGATGCAAGTTCAGGTGATGTGATAGTTTGTTATCTTATCCAACTTTAGTTGGTCCTATTCACCGTAATAAGCATCTAGGTAGTGTTTCTCTTTTAGGAAGGTTATTGGTTGCACATGGGTTATTCTTTCCTTGTACATTTGAATAAAGGTTTCCATTGTACTTGTTATTTCATGTGTAGGTGTAGTCCTATTCCTTTCACAAGCAAAGGTATAAATAATATTTTCATTCATGAATTAATTTCTTATCAGCAAGGATATTTAATTGTCTTTCAATTAAATTAGGTAATACTTTCAAAAAGGAAAAAAGAATTAAATAGGGGCTTCCCTTTAGTTAATTTCTCTTTAATATTAAAAGGGGCTTTTAAGCTTTTATTAAGCAATAAATTACCAAAATTACAAAGAAGTGTTTCTTAAGCATACTAGCACCTATACTGGTCCATTGGACCCACATGTGATGCTTGGAAGCTAGGAATTTAAATATTATGGAAAATCACAAAGGCTAGCTAGTGATTCAAATTAAAAGCATACAAAAATAATTAAGCATCAAAATGATCCCAACTTTCTCCTGCATGCTCTCTGGTCCTAAACAAGCCTAAAGAACTAGCATATTCACCTAGAGACTCTACTGATCTTACCTCATTAATTTACAAAGGAAATCATGCACAAATTGAGAATAATTATTTATGTTATAACAAAAATCATGATAATTCACCAGAGGTGTGTTTTGACATATCAAGACAGTGTGCACAAGTTGGGAACAAGAACATAAATATATTTAACAAGAAAAAACATCTAGGCAATTTTTGTAGAATTGGACAACAATTTATTTAACAAGATTAACTTCATAAATTTGTGCACTTTTTGGCACAGGAGCTAGTCCTAACCAGACACACAACATATCCAAAATTTAGCTACAGAGGAGCTGTAGATTTAAAGTTATGATAGATCTAGGCTTTTCACATTTGTATTTTTCCTGTTAAAAACATCTAGAATCAGGCCCTGTGAAAATAACAAAAGTTGTGGGATTTCTCTCCCTAAACACAACAAAATTGGTTTGACATTTTTCTGATTTTTCCACAATTTTCTAGGGATTTTCTAGTGCGCTGGACTGAAATGTAATAAAACTTAGATCTGTTTCCTTACACCCAGGTCCTGATTTTCTCACAAAACACCCTAGGCCTAAAAGAAGAATTGCAATTCGGCCCTTGACCGGGGGGGGGGGGGTGGGTGGGCGCGGGCACGGCCGGCTCCGGCGAGCGGCGACGGCCGGTGGCGGGCAAACGGCCGGGTGCGACCGGGGAGCTCACCTAGGGGCGTAGGTGACCGGTGTTGGGGGCGGAGGGGCGGCGGTGGCGGGTTTCGGCGGCGGCCCGCGGTGGTGGCCGCGGCGGCACGGGGGAAATCCGGCGAGGGGGCTAATTGGCCGGGAAATGAGCGAGCGCGCGAGCCACACTAGAGCCTAAGGGAGCTACCGGAGTGGTTGGCGGCGGCGAGCACGGGCGGAGGCGCGAGCTCGGGGGCGGCGGCGGCAATGGCGGCGGTGCGGCTTGGGGTGGCGTGCGAAGGGGCGAGGAGAAACTTTTATAGGCGGCGGCGGGGCGTCCGTGGATGACGGCGCGTGAAGGTGGAGATGCTCGCCGTACTACGGCGGCTCGGGCGACGCGCGTACGGCGGCGCCGCCGCCGACGGACCGCCGGTCCGTGCGCGCGCGCGCGCGCGTGCGGCGGCGCGGACTCGAGGTCCTCGGGGAGGGGGCGCGTCGGGGTGTGGGCGGCTCGAGCGGAGCGCGCATTGGGCCATGCGCGGCCTCGGGTGGCGTGGGCGCGGACGCGGGGCCGGCGGCGCGCGGCGGGCGGCGTCTTGCGGCGCGCGGCCGTCGCGACGCGCGGCGCTGCGGGGTCGTTTTGGTTTCGGCAGCCGTTGTTTTGGAAATAGAATTTCTCTAATTTTTTTATAGAAGTCGACCAAGTGATGAATACCAAAGTTGTAGATCTAGCTAGCCTTAACAATTTCTACAAAGGCTATATAGGGTTTTTCTGCACAGAATTTGAATTGCAAGGATGCCAACCTTGAATGCCAGCAGGGTTTTGCAAACAGTGAATTCTGTCTTGCAGTTGATTTTTCAAGCTTTTCCACTCAAAATTTGAAGCGCCAATCTTCATGAAAGTTGTGCCCCTCATCAAGATGGACAACTTTCATAAAGGTAGAATTTTAAGTGCTTAGGTGAATTTTGGAGAACGCAACAAAAGTTCCAGACGACACCTGTGGACACTAGGGTGGCAAGGGGTTTTACCAAGCCTTTGACCATGGGTTGGCCCCACAAGTGTGTTTACTAGTCAAATGGGGTCACTAGGGTGGGTTAGTGAGTTTTTCGAGGTGAGGACCCAGGTTGACCGTGGTTTGACCACTGTTGACTACTTTGACCGGCTGTTAATGCTAATTAAAAACCTGGGGCATCACAATGACGATCTGAGTTTCCTTTGTAACTCTAACAAGATGATGATGAGATTGAGATGGACGATGAACATGGGTGATAGTGGCATGATTTATTTCGATTTGGGTATGTGGTGATGAATCTAAGTTGTATGATGATGAATGAATTTATGCATGATTTTTATTATTTTTATTTTAACGGGAAGCGGATGGGGACAGAGGAGGGTATAGGGGTAGGGGATTTTTTTAATTTTCTAAAAAAACGCTTTAGGTGCTGGCGTGCAGCCTCCTTTAGTCCCGGATGGTAATACCAACCTGGACTAAAGGACCTCTTTAGTCCCGGTTCGTTCAACCGGGACTAAAGGGGGACTTTTGTCTCTAATCATTAGTTCCGGTTGGACATGAGATACTTTTTCCTTCTACTAACCGGGACTGAAGCCCCTCTCTCTACGAGTGTAATCATTCAGATTTAGCTTGGAAATAATACACTAATTGCACGCAAGATATATATGATTATATTATATCCTACTATACTGTAGTAGTAGATCTGAAATAATACTGAATTACTTATTATTGTAGTCTACTGGCCTGTATTATTGTATTTTTGTGTGTGTTTGTCTTGACGAACTAGTAATCTGTATTGTTCCTTTGGTGTAATTTGGAGATGCACCATCGTGGCATCGTGGTCGGGAGGAGGAACCTCGAAGCGGCACCGAGCGAGGGGTCGATGGGAGCGGCGCGCGCGGGGGGTGCACAGTGAGTGGGGCCCCAGCCATGGGACGCCGCTCGCCCAGGTCCGGTCGTTAGACCATCCACCCTCACTTCTCCTTCATCTTCTACTTCAAAACGGAATATTCCATCCCCTTCTATATTCTCTCCTTCATATTATATTATGCTGCACTCATCTTCCTTTAAATCTCTCCTTCATCCCAACAACTAGCGAGTGGGACCCACCCTCATCCCAACACCGCCGCCGCCCCTCCCCCTCCCTTTTATTTTCTCTCCTGCTCTGGTCAATGTGGGGAGGAGCGAGGGTCCGGCGGCCGCCCCCGCCCCTACTACGGCGGCTCCGCCCGCACCGGCCCGGCCACCTCGGCCGCTCCGTCCTCACCGCACCACCCCCTCCCTCCCTCCCCTCCTCATCCGAAGTTCCACATCGGCGACGTCACTCAGTCCCTCCCCTGCTCGGTCAGCAGCGGCGGTGGCCTCGAGGGCGGGTTGGGGGCAGAGGTGCGGCGGTCGGGTCTTCATCTCCTCTGCGCGGCGATCCGGGGCGAAGCGGCCATGCGAGGTCGAGCTCCAACCTCCGGCCACCCCATCCTCCCCTTTTCTCCCTCCTCTCCGGCCAGGCGAAATCGAGGCAGGGAAAACCATTGGTGGCGACGCGAAGGAGAGGCACGATGGATGGCCTCGGCTCTTCCGCCACACCGGAGGACAACCCCGGCTCCTCCGCCACACCGGCGCCACATGGATTTGGCGGCAGATTCACCACGGCTGGCGTCCCACCTTCCTAGAATCGAGCCGTCCCCTCCTCGCCGCGATGAGACGCCGCCGCGCTCCTCCTCCCTCGACGCAGCACCCCTCTCTCTCCCAATCTTCCTGCTGCCGGCGCGGACGAACGAGGGAGGGCGCGAGGAGTTGGGACGCGTGGGCCCAGGCGGATGGCGTCGCTCCGCGATCGTGCTGGATATGAAGTCGATGGGGGGCGATGGGAAAATGGAGGAGGTTCTCCAGGACCCCGCTGCGGGGCAAAAAACGCCATCTGCCTCCTCCAGGAGACGGATGGTGTCCCCGATGCGCATGGTCTTAGCTTTTTACTTTTACAGTTCGGTAGTTGGGGTAGTTGTTTTCCCCTGTTTTTTTAATTTTTTTATTTACATCCGGGGGCGGGGCAGTCGGGCAGAGTCCTACTCTCCTGTTCTGAAAAAACTGACGTTTAGGACAGCGACACGGTCTCCAAAACACAACTTTGACCTCTTGTTATTCTAAAAACATTTATCGAATAGTGATGTATGTATACTTTTATGAAAGTATTTTTAAGACAAATCTATTCATATAGTTTTCACATTTACAAACTTAACAACTTAAAAGTAAAGTTACTGATGATTTATATTCCGAAGGTTTGACTCAAATATTGTCCTAGACGTCGGTTTTTTCAAACGAAGGGAGTACGTGTCGGTGACGCGTCAAGCACGTGTGTTAAAAACAAATCTCTCCAATTTGATCCGACAAACACGCACGCACAAGGGCAGATTTTTCTTGAGGCTGACGTGGCACTCGAACTGCTGCAGCAGGTCCCCCCGGCATCATGCAATGGTTCTGAGAATGCAAGTTTCTTTCAGGTGTGCGGCGCTTCACTGCACGGCAGCACACACACACACACACGTAGTACATGCATGCTGGATGGTGCCTGACCAGGACCAAACCTGGTCCCTTCGTCCGCGTGGTCGCAACAATACCGCACGACGTCTCTACCACACAATGCTCGAAATCGATCGTAGCATCGACAGGGAGGCCTAGCTATTGCCCGTGAACACGGAACTAAAGGGAGCGTTGATCGACGTACGTGTCAGCGTGGTGGGTCTCGTCGTACGTCCAGCTAGCTAGCTAGAGCTGCCGGGGCTGCTAGTAGCTGTTAATTAACGGGTGATGGCCGGATTAGGTTATTAAGAGTACTGCGTGCGGTGCGGTCGAGTTGGCACGTTGCCGTCGATCTCCACAGCTAGCCACTTGATCGAGCACCAGCAGCAGTGCCAGTGCGTCGTGTCTGAATTAAAGCCAGATCGAGAGAAGGGATCGGAGCGAGTAACGAACGAAGAATTGTTATTGAAGAGACGACCTCGCCACCACCGGTCATCCTCCAAGGCAATGAAGATATGGATCGGAGCTCCTCTCTCCCTTTCCTAGCCTCTGTGGGCGGCGCGCTGCTGTCTCGATTGCTGGCATGCTACGCACGGCACGGCACCCCCCCCCCCCTCCCATCCATCAATGACGCATGGTTTTCGATCAATTGGCTCACCCATCCTGTGTTTTAATTTATAGTATCATCGATCGATCGATCGTCGATCGGATACACTTACTCCTACACTACTACTAGACAAGCACGTCGTCGTCGGAAGAGAGATGGCGCGAACGAAAGACAGGCCGCTGCGCGCGCGTGGCCGTCGTCATCATGCCATGCCGCCGTCGTCGGCATGCGAGTAGGTAGCTACTCTAATTCTTCTAAAGCGGGTGCGAACGCGGCGACGATGGCTGAAAGAAGGCGTCGACGGCGCGGCGGCGCGCACGGCCGAAAAAGCCGCGGGGGTTCGAGAGCCTCTGGTGGTGGCTTGTCCAACACGGTGTGAGAGACTACTACTACTACTTGTCAATGGAAACACGGGACGACGAGATGAAACATGATGATCATATAATATATAGTGTGTGTATCTCGCGATCGCTTTCCGTGCGTTTCACTCCTCTGCCACCTCCTCTCGTCTCTTGGCAATTGGCATTGGCAACGCCTACTTTACTTCTCATTCCCTCTGCTCTGCTCTGCTCTTTACATAGCAATCACGTAGCAACTGCCCAAACAAAAGTTCAGAGGGGTGGTTGGTCAGTTTGGATTGGATATACTTTGGACACGCTTTGTGCCGTCAGAGGCTTACTTGGCACGCGTCATGTGGGGCAAAGCCAGAGAGATTCATCAGTGATCATCATGGAGCTTTGGGGCCGGCGGCCGCCATGGGGGAGGAGCACCGGCAGGTGTTGCATGCGTTGCACGGAACAGTGCTCTCGTGTCTGGCGGAGTTGGCCTGGCCCACACACCGATTCTGACCCGAAGATGAGCGCAGCACCGGCACACGAGCACGGAGTCACACGGAGCACCTCCTGCTGACATGACCAAAGTTTCCACAGGCCCATACCGTGGTGGAGCCATCACACATGCGCCCTCCAGTGTTTGTTCCCAACGAACCAGCCGCAGATGGTCGGATACCCTAGCGCCCTTTTCCTTCCACCTCCAGACAGAGCAAAGATCCAACACCGTGCACAGTGCAAACATCCGACTCGCGTCGGGCCACCGGTGCAATTACATGTACATCTACGGAAAGACAAATCTCCTCAACTCTTCCAAAGGTCCTCTCTGCTTTGATTCAATCAAAGCACTACGCTTGCTACAACTACAGCAAAATGATACAGCCAACGGGCACCTGCTGCCTTCAGCCCAGTTCAGTAGTGTGGCTGAATGCCAGCCAGTGTGCAGCGGAAACACAGCCAGTCTGCTGAGCAAGCCCATCTGGTAAGCGGAGCGTGTGCGGCCTTGCAGGCTTTCATGCCTTCTTGAAGAATGACATGATGCTCCCTTGCTTGCCACCGGCCTTCGCGGGCTTCTTGCTGGCTGCTGCTTTGCTCGGTGCTTTGCTTGGAGCTTTGCTCTTGTCAGAGTTTGCTGCTGGCTGTGGCTTGCTTGGAGGGGCCGCCCTGACAGAAGATTGGTGGTTAGTGAGAAACAGTAGTACGTATTGACTTAAGGATGCATATAGGCACAAGCTTTCTCAGTGTGATGGCGGTCATCAACCTGAGGTGCTGCTCTTCAACTGCCATCTCTACAGGCATGCCTGTATGTAACTATGTAAGGAATTTCAAGAAGCTAACAGATCTAAGCAAAACAGATTTAGAAGATGCTTTTGCCTCAGGTTAATCCTCCAGCAGATTTGTTAAAAGAAAAAAAAACAGTCCATTCCATATGTAAAGCGTCACTCCCGAGGTTTCAACTTTCTCAGGCAATGATAAAGACAGATTAAACACGGAAATATGCCAACAGAGGTCTGGCTCAATGAAGTAACGTTGGTTCACAAATTAACTGCTTTGCATCATCTGTTATAGCTCATTTCTATCCAACCTATACTTAAATGGTGTTTGTCATTTAACAAAGGGAACTATGACAGGATAGACATATCTTTGCAGATTTTTCCCTGCTAAGTTGTGACCACCAACCAAACAAAGCGCTGGACAAATAGAGGAGTTAAAAGAATTGATGCCTCCAGCTAAACAAGTGTTTCTCACTTGTAAACTAGAAAGTTCTTCAGAATTACGCTTATATGGGTAGCATATAAAAAACATGTAATTTTCTTTTTCCGCCTCATGATCAAGACAAGAAATGATGGTTTGTGAAAAAGATAATTGAATGATACTTGCTTGACTCCCAGAACCGACTGCCATCGTACGGTTTCAAGTATAAACAATAAACATGCAAATATGATTTCATTGATCAGGATTATCATGAAATTTCACATGTTACAAAATGAAAACGACTCTATTACCTGCTCACAGCAGTAGTGTTCACATTCTTCTCTGTTTTGTCACCTTCAGAAGCTTCACCTTCCCAGATAACCTCAGTAACTGAAAAGGTTATAAGCAAAACTTCAACAAAGTTTACAATTATGTTGCCAAATCAGAGAGGTAATAAGCAAAGGTATAAGTGACATCAACATCTATCATTTGCACCTATAAAAGAATTGTGGACTTTGTATGAAGGCAACTAGATATTTTAAAGAAAATGTTCAGTGTTTAACATATTTTTTGCAGATTGTCAAAATTATTTTGCACCAGGCCAACATTTTGACACATGTCGGCAGAATCATGATGTGTGGCATTGGAGTTTCCTTTATATTGCAGTGCATGTGTTTGCGCTTGCCAGTAAGCCAAAAAAAGGGGGGCGACTGAGCATGCCTGGTTTCAGTATATAACTACCTACCTTCCCTTCCCCGCTCATCTATACGTGTCTTCAAAACCTTTCTTCTCTTCGGTGAGGTGGAAGCAGGCGCAGCTGTGGAATCCTGCTTACTGCCATTGATTGGAGGATCAATGCTCTTTTCTTTTACAGTAATCCCAGAATGGTTGTCAGTATTGACACTTTTGGTTTTACATTCTGAACTCAACTCAGAACTCAACACCATTGAGCAACCTTTCACGTTGCTTTCTATATCTTCTTTATTGTCCAAATTCTTTTGATTAGCTTCAGTGTCTTCAGCAGTTTCGGTAACAGGGTCTGGGGCTTCCTGTTTCGGTAGCTCAGGAGATGCGATGCTTATAATATTGCCATCTTCCTCATCATCTGAATAATCAAATACCGCTCTTCTCTTTCTGTTATTTGCATTGCTAGAGCCCCTCTTGTACTTCACTCCATGTTCATCGTCACTGCTATCTGCATCTGCTTCTTCCTTTGCACATATTTGTGCATCAGCAGTAGCTGAAAATATTAATAGCATGAGATAGACAGTAGTGAGCCACAAGAAGTATACTGTATACAATACTAGAATGCTGAGAGTTATACACATGGAAGTAAAGAAACATGAAAATTTGTGGGGCAATACCTGCAACATTTGCTACAGCTGCAGGATTGGTGGTAGCTGGAGGCTTCGGTTTTGCTGATGCACGACCCCACATGTTGGCCAGCGATCCACCATTACCAGGCGTGGCCTTACCATTCTGAGCTTTATTTTTGTTTGCATGAGCAGCAATTGATGGTTCTTTGGCAACAGGAGCATTGGCAGCTTTATCTACTACCGTGGAATTATCCTTCTCAGACTTAATGCCTGCTCCCTGCTTTAGACTAGTCACTCCAGGCAAATCTTGCTTCCGAGCAGTAACAGACTGCTCCTTTGGAGTGACACTAGGTTTTGATTGTGTGGCTGCCGCAGCACTATTGACAGGCTTTGGTGGCAACGAACTCACATGCTTCCCATTGGATGTTCGCTTGACAAAAGAATTGAAAACACCACAAAACCTGCAGCATAATTGGGAATGATGATTAAGGATAAAAGTAACATACATCACATGTTAATAAACGCAAGGTTTGCATCAGGGTGTTACCATTGAAATTTAGATATTTTTATATATTACTCTATCTCCATCTCTGTGTGTTTAGTACTGCATTTTCATCTGGTTATGCCTTCACTTACAATTCCTTCCTAGGTATATCTACTGGACACTTGGGAGGAAAACCAAGGGGCCTAAGAGAACAATACCTATTATCTCTCAAGCAGTTCTCTTCATCAAAAGGTTGGTTGAAAAGCTCTTCTGCCTGAACAAATTCAGGATTCCAAAGTACTGCAGTGTCTTTTGGAATACAAGCCTGGATACTGTAGACCTGAACTGAGCAAGAATCTTTGAATGCTTGTTTTGCTTCTGCATGGAACAAAGATATTAACTATTCAGGTAAGAAGTTTTGCACTACAAAACAGCATATCCTTGGGGAATGAAGGAAAAGAAACATTTCAGATCCAATTTTCAAGATATTTATCTTAGAGGGGAACACTTAATTTTGGGAAAATATACCATAAGTAAGAAGAGAAAATTCATGCATCACCTTCAAGTTTTGGGCCTGAAGTGAGTTTTACACAATAATTTTGGGGATTATTCTTCAGCCACCCCGACACACTGTAAATCACTTGGAGGTCGGCTCCATTTTTGTCGACAAACTCCTGAAGCAACCTGGATGAGATTTGGAAATTACATAATTCATACTCATGATATTAGAGTTTTCCAGGGAAAATGTTATAAGGCTGAAATGTCACCTCTTGGCATCATTTGATGATACAGAGAAGTTCCGGCTAAGCCATTTATACGAAACCTGTTACATAAGCACAAAGAAAATGTTGGAACATTGGCACCTGGAAAGTATTCCAAAAGCAAATGACAGACAATGGAGGAAAACTAGAGGATTAATCAACAATCCCAAGTGGCGAAGGCATGTCACTGCTTCATCATATTCAGTTCAAGTAACACAATGTGCTTTAATAATTCCTAACTGTGAACAAACCATAATAGTAACACGCATCAGCAACAACATCAGAAAGTTTGACCTCGTCGTAACCACGCCAAAAATGAGCAACAAAACCGACAAACATCTAACCCCAAACCGTAGGAATGAATCTACGGAACAGCTCAGACACGCGCCGCGAAAGTCGAGGGGAGAATTTCAGAGCAAAGGGTCGATATTCCATCATTACCACGCGAAGCGGGTCGGAGAAGAGGGCGTGGATCTGGGGCAGCAGGTCGAGCAGCGACTGGTCCATGGCCCCCCCTCCCGCCATCACCACCGCGCCAGAAGATTCCAGAACCCTTCCCGCGCCTAGGGTTCTCCGAATCGGGGTGGGAGATGAAGGTTCTAGGACCCTCGGAACCTAGGGTTTCCGAATCGGGGGGGAGAAGAGGAGCCGAGAGAGGAGGGAGGGGGCGGCGCCGCGCGCGAGGTGTGATTTGGATTGGAACAGAGGCCACCAGCGGCGGTTTCCCGCCTCTCTAATTTCTTGGCGGCAGAGGAGGCAGCGACCGGATTTCCCCTCGTCCACCGCCCCCGCGTTCTGGCGCGCGCGGGTCACTGACAACACGGGCCACGATGAAATAACCGGGTCTACGTGTCAGAGTTGGACCTTCTCCGGTAGCAAAACGCAACCCATCGGCAAAGTCGAGTTCTGAGCCAAGAAAAGAAGAAAACAGTACCAGGCTTCAAAAAAAAAAAAAAAGGAGAAGAAAACAGTACCAGTCCAGCAGCATGCGAATCTCCTTTTGCATCCAGTTCTGACAATTGCCTCTCGCGCGCCTTGGATTCCGCCACGTGGAGGGCAAGCGGCCGCGAGTGTAGAGAAGCCGGCAGAGGGTGGAGGAGGCGGACGGCGGGAATGGAGGTGGCGGTGGCAGCGATGGAGGAGGAGGAGGAGGAGGCGAACGACGGGGATGGAGGACCCGACCACCACGGACCCTGCTCGTCGGGGAAGGAGGCAGCGAGGTCGCTGAAGAGGGGATAAACAGGGGTAATTAACTTAGCCCTAATCCCCAATCCACGGGAACTAAGACGGCCCATGAGCGAAACGGTCTGACATCAAACTCCAGCAATGCAAGTCCATCATCTCCAACAGTCACTGGTCTCGTATCGCCTCGAAGGCTCGACTCCGACTTAAGTGTTCGCCCCGCACGAGTTAGAAGGGGCCCCGGCCCAACGGCTACCTCGGGAGAGAGCTCCGCCTTGCAAGACCTAAGGCCCTACCGCCCGCAACCCAACGACACCCCCCTACCCCCCCCCCCCCCGACGGGAGCCGCGACGTGGCAGGAACGGCTCCGCGGCGCCCGGGGGTGTGCTAGAGCTGCAGAGCAGGAGAATCCATGTTGTCAAGCCATGGTGGGATTTTTCCGCGCGTGGGAGGGCCGTTGCAAGGACGTCCCAACACCCAAATGTGATACAGTGACGAAGGACGGGCGAATCCTTTGCGTATAGGTCATCGGACGACGCATTCTGACCGACCAACTATCAGAGACAAGGTCGGGCCTTGTGTTGGAAGCCTCCGACCTACCAACCATGCAAAACCATAAGTCGAGGAGCAGCTGCCTTGGAGCAGGGGTCGCCGCCTACGCCGCCCTACGGAGACTACCGCGTCTAGCCAGTAAGCCACGCGTACGACGCCAACTAAAGACGGAGGTCCACACCGCGACACTGTTCTAACGACTATTCCAACACTGTAGCAGGACACGTTTTACCATTTTACCCCTTGTACACCGGCACCCCTTGAACTACAAAAGGGGAAGCCGATATCGTGAATGGGAGAACGAAAGATAGACGACATCGGACAACAGACAACCGAAAAAACAACTGACAACTAGAATGGTCAGGCGATCACACCACGAACACCACCACCTCAAAGAGACCTGGGACTTGCTCTCTCTCTCTCTCGACCTAAGCTTGTATCCCTTACTACAAGCCCCTTGGGTATATAGAACACTCCCCCGGGCCCCCCCGGTGCCCGAACCAGTATAATCCTTATGTCTCTAGTCCCAACCGTCTGTATCCGATGCACGAACTTACCAAAAATTATTTGTCGGCGGTATCAAACCCCGACAGTCATCGAGGTAGGGAGGAGGAGGCCGCGGGGTCGAGCGCCGCCGCCTCCCAGAGTAGATTCGGTGGTGAGGAGACTGCGAATGGAACTCAACGGCAAGGAGGCTGCCGCAGGACCTCTGGCGCGACGACGGCGCGGTGGAGATGGTGGCGCGGAGGTGGAGGAGGCGGCGGTGGACACGACGACGCGAAGGTGGAGGAGGGGGCAGGGTGGGGGAGGAGGCGCAGGCCACCGTCCGCCACCGTGGAGGCCTCCTCCCAAAGGTCAACACGCTGCCATGCGCCTCCATCGTCGCACACGCCACCATCACGCTCTCGCACCCATCACGCTGCTCCTCCGGTGTGGAGAGGAGGAGCGCATGGAGGAGCCGGCGGGTGCAGGGAAGACGCCTGCTGCTGCTGCCGCCACGGCGCAGATCAAGGCCCTCGAGGCGCATACCTGAGGCTGCCGCGCCTGGGCTGCTCCTCCGCTCGAGCTTGAGGCAGAGAATGAGGCCGACATGGCGTGGGTGGAGGGTCGGCGACGAGAGTGGAAGAGGGTCGTGGGGAGAGACCGCTGGCGCAAGGGAGGGAGCGGAGGTCATCAGTAGATGGGAGGGCAGGAGGAAAGAGAAAGGGAGTGGGAGGGGAAGAGGAGGACAAGGCGGGCCCGCGGCGGCTGGAATGTAGTGAGGGGGAGAGACCCCAGGAATGCGAACGTGGGAGCCTGCAATCGCATTTTGCGAACCGATTTTAGGTGCCGCCGGAACCGATACGGTACCATTTCATTGCTCTTTCACGGTGACGGCCGGAGACGGTCTTACATCGGGTATGGTCGGACTACCCACGCAGGCATCGTTCATTTCCGTGCCAAGTGGGCCACTCTAGTCATCCGGGGATGCATGCGCTTGTCCGCCTTGGAAGCGGATGGCTACATGATACAAGGCGATTGTCGTTGGCGGCCTACTCGTCTGCCACACATCCCTCATCTCGCAAAACCACGGAGTGCTAAGACCATCCACACTCGTTCTCCTTCATCTTCTCCTTTAAAACGGAATATTCTGTCCTCAGCATCCAGATTCCCTCCTTCAAATCCACTTCTCTCGCATCCATCTTCCTTCATACTTCTCCTTCATCCAAACCGGACCCACACGTCGCATTTTTTTATCCACCTCCCGTACCCACCCGCCGCCCACCAACCACCCCCCACGCCCTATCTCTCCTTCCTATCTCTCCACCCTTCTCCATTCCTCTGCTCCTCCGCCGCCCCCATCCTCTGCTCCTCTGCCGCCCTCCCTTGCGCGCGCGCCGGCGTCCCGGCTCGGCTCGGCGATGGAGGAGGCGCAACCAAGCGGTGGCCGCCCTCCTCGCAAGATCCGTGCGCCGGGCGTCCTCCCATCGCGAGGTCCGCACGCGGAGCGGAGCGGCGACGCCGGCGAGCATGGCGGCCGGCCCGGACGCACGCCGACCGGCCTCGGGATGCGCGTCGGTGGATCCCGCGGCGGTGGACCGGCGTCGTCGAGGCGAGCGACGGAGGGAGCTCCCTCCCGGCGGCTCCTCCCTCCCGGCGGCGCGTGCTCCGCGCCAAGGCGCTGCGGGCGGGGAGGTCCTCGAACGCCGGCGGCCCCCATCCGCGGGCACGGAGGGGAGAGGAAGCGGCGGGCGGGGAGGTCCGCGACGACGAGCTCCACGACGACGGATCTCGGGCCGAGGTGGATAGACAACGACCATGGCGCCTCCCCGCGGTGAGCGGAGCCCCTCGTCCCCGGGCGCCGCCTCGCGGATCCCTTCCCCGGTACTCCTTGCGGCGGGCCTTGCGCCTCCCCTCCCCGGTGCTCCCCGCCGGCGGGCCTCGCCGCGAGGGGCGCCTTGCCGTGGCTCGTCTCCGAGCGACGCGGCGGGGCCGGCGACGGCGCAAGAGCTCCGCACGACGACTTTCCAAGCACGCGCGCGAGGTGGTTGGGGGCGGGCGGCGGCGGGACGTGTGGTGGGGCCGCGGCGGCCGGGCGGAGACCCTCCACCCCGCCGGATCCGAGAGGAAGTGGGGAGGCGACGGCATTTTCCCCGTCGTCGCAGGACGCCGCCTGCGGGGCGCTCCGGCGCCAAAAAAAAACTCCTGCAGGAGGCGATCGCGTTTTTTTGAAGGAACCGGTGCGGGTGGTCTAAGGCTAGTCGCACCGCACCGACGCTAAAACAATCTGGAAGCGGGGCATGGCCCACACGTCAGCATGATTTTTACCGCTCACGAAAGGTATTTGCTGCAGCCGGTTCACCTCCATACCAAATTCCAAGTCAACCACCGCAACTTCTTCTCTCTTCCCATCCATCCATCCCACGTGTGATCCGCGCATCCTGCGCTCCGTGGCCGGCGGCCTTCTTCTCCTGGCGGGCAGCCTGGAGGCGCAGCGCAGGTTGGTGGCGGTCGCCGGCAGCCTCCTCCACGGCAACCACCTCCTCTTCTCCTCCTCCCGACCTGCCAGGATGCACAGTGCAGGCTATGGTGGCCGCCAGTGGCTACCTCCTCCCGCAGGCGCACCCCTCCCTCCTGCCCTCGCCGCTGTTGTTGCTCCTTCCGAATCGACAGCGGGCGGCCTTCCCTCCGCCCGAATCGACGTCTCCTGCTCCTCCCTCTCTCCAAATTTGCTCCCTCCTCGCGCCAGTGGCCGCAACCGCGCGTCCGACGCGGAGGCAGAGAAGTTGGGGGCGGGGTCGATGAGGAGGCGTGTCGCGGCGATGGGTCGTAGGAGGCGCATGCTACGGACGTGGACGACGTGGAGCGGCTGCGGTGGCGGGATCGAGGTCGGAGTACTCCCCTCTCCATCGTGCGCCGCCCCTGCGGGTTTCCTCTGCAACACCGCGCCGCTGCTCGCGGGGCTCACCGCGCCCTTGTCGAGGTTCGGCCTCCTCCTCGAGCGACGGTGGCCCACAGAGCTCCCGCCGGCGGCCTCCTCCTCCGACACTCCATGTGCCGGGCCTCCCTTCCCCGGCGGTCTCCTCCAAGATCCGGTGCCGGCGGACGCTGCAGCCTCCTTCCCGCCGGCAAGGACGACGACGAGCGTCGCGGCCTCCTTCTGCCACATGCCAGATCTTCCTCCTCACCTCCGGCGCGCGTGGCTCCCCCCCCCACACGTCTTAGAGGCACGACGCGGGTTTCCGGCGCCTCCCTCCTTCATCAGGATGGCGCGAGAGGACATGGGCCCGCGGTGAGAGAAGATAGCGCTGCTCGGTTGAAGCGTTGTCTGTGGCGCTTTCCTGTAGCGACCTGGAGCATTGCGTTGCTTTTCCAGATTCGCGCTGCGGGGCCTCGATCGGCATATTTGCCGTTCCGTGGCCTTTCCAGGCCTGCCCATTCTAGTGGCGCTAAAATCATTTTTCACCACGTGTCGCTCTCATTTAATCAGCGCGTGAGTGTAATGTAGTTGCTCATTCAGTCATTTGCTTGGACAGTATGGTGTTATCGAGGAGGGCATGTCCTCATGGTACTAGGATTATGGGCGATTTGCCTAGACCTTGGGTAATATAGTCTAGTTTCATGTAAAAGAAAGTTATTTTCCACCACGCAGGCGGAGCAACAGGTATGCTAACGTGCTTTGAAGCATTGTTTACCTGGTGCTTCTCAAAGTCAAACTTAATATCATTCTTTTTGCTAGAGATGTATTGTGTTTGGTCAGATCATTTGTTGGATGGATTTCGTGTTAAATATATCATGATTAGCCTGTTTAGAAATTGCATGGATCCGGTCTGTCTGAATGTTTTCTAAATGAACTTTTTGCGATCCGAAACTGATACTACAGCTCAGTCATATGACACACTGATATTATTAGCTCAATCATATTCAGTCCTCAACTAAACTTGGGAAACTATTTATTTTTAGCCGGTGGATTGCCATACACAGCGGGAGCCTACTGTTTTGCCGGTGGATTTTGCTGCTGCCTGCTGCCGCTCAGGGTTGCATCCCACTTCACACGTTGAGTCGCCTTCACCGGTTGGTGATCACCTCCACAATCGCCATCGCGACCGGCACCTAGCCCAAGCTCGTGGAGTTGGTTGTACCACTTGCATGAAGGTAAATTTTATATGAAAATTGTAGTTTTCAACGAGATCTACAATTTTGTAGTTCAAACTTTTTCCATTTGAAGTAATCTTCATACTCAAATAGTCGAAACACTATTTAGATCTGAAGACTGCAAACTAAGATCTGGATAATTTATCGATTATTTGACTATGAGGATGACTTCAAATGGAAAACTTTGAACTACAAAGTTGTAGATCTCATCGAAAGGTACAATTTTCATATAAAGTTTACCTCCATCTGAGTTCAAACAAAAAAAATTACAAAATTTTGAAAACGAGATGGGACCCCGCCGCCGTGGCCCGGGAGGCGAGGCTGCGGCAGCGCACGCGCCCCCACCCACCTCTCGTCGCGGTCGCCGCCGTTCCCCAACGGCGGCCACAACGCCCTCGTCATCCAGCCGCGGCGAAGGGTCGGCCTCATCCGCTACGACATCGCCGGCAACCGCGCCTCGGTGGTTCCTGAGCCCCCGTGTGGGTGATGGACGACGCCGCGGCGCCGTGGGAGCGCGTACGAGGCGACTGCGTACGATCACGAGACCCCGGTGGACTTCGCCGGAGCGAGCGGCGACTTCATCGTCGTCAAGAGGGACAACCGCCTGATGCAGTACATACGACCTCGAGAGCGGCACCAAGGATGTGCTCGCGTGGGCGGGGGCTCTACGCGGACGATCCCAAGCTCGGCGCGCTTTACCGCCGCTTCGACGTCTTCCCTTTCTTAAGGTTCGTTAGATTGCCCGTGTTAAATCCATCTGATTCCCATAACTAATGTCATCAAGTTCTGATTGATCAAATTGCTACATTCTGAAGATGAATCATGCATGAATTTTGTCTGTTCCTGTTGTTGTGAAAATAGGTTTTTCATGATTGAACTTAGAAAAAAACTGGATTGGATGACGAATTGAAGGAAATTGCCCATGAAATCTTTCAGAAACCAGATGCGTATGTCTCTGAAAGACTTATGCAAGATTGTCCACTGAATAAGTGAATAGTACATTATAATGCCATAGTTCTTGCCTCTATTCAGTACTTCGTGAGATTTCTGCTGGTACTGTACAATGGCATAGTTATTGCCCCTTAAAAATCACTTGTCAATTATGCTGCTTCACTTAATTTTACATGATGCTAGTCCGATCAGTGAGCCTGGTAGTTCTTGCCTCTATTCAGCACTACGTTAGATTTTTGTTAGTACAATCTATTCAGTTCTTCGTGAGGTTTCTACTAGTACCGTACAATGGCATAGTTCTTTCCCCTTAAAATCATGTTGTTTGGATCATGAGAGTAACAATTAACATGTACTTCGTTTGTAGGCTATACAAACCACAATCTGAGCGTACAAATAATACGAGTCAAGGGGACAGAAAATACCCTGTGTAGCGACAGATGCTAGAATCATCCAAGGTATAATAGAAATTTCATTCTCAATATAACTATTGCCATAACAACATTCTGCAACAAATCTAACTAGGTAATTTTACAAAACACCTTCAAAGGAAAGATTGTCTACAAAGCTGAACCAGGGCATGTGCTCTCTGAAGCGGGTACCACCGATAGGTCTCGTTCCTTGGCAGCTGAAAGTTCTTCCATGTCGTACTCCTACACTGATGAAAAAGATAAAGTGAAGAAGAGCATCAAATCAATCGAGAAAAATTGTCGAGGAGCGCAAAGGGCCGGAATCGGCAGAAAGGCTTTCAGCAGGTATGTCGTGCCTGTTCTGAATAAATATAGCATCTTCTTGTTGGTAGAAAACCAGTACACATATCCATTGTTTCACCATCTTGCAGAGGAAAGGCGTGAAACAGCAGATCCTTGAAGAATCTTCACCGCCCCTTTATCTTGGTGCTCAATCTGGGAGTGCAATATGTGTGGCGATCACTTGCAGGGGTACGTTGGTTAATGTGCACCTATTGCAGATCCAGCCATCTCAGGGCTCAGAACATGTAAATAAAACAACTATAATTTCTGTTTGAGAGCAGTAGCAGTTAACTGGGAACCACCTTGTGGTGAATGTGTTGTCAGGGCCCGGACGCATGACTGTTGAGTGTTCAGGTGGATGTCATGGCGGGTTCAGTGGTCTGCGTGGTGTTGCTCTTGCCTCTCCTGGCAGGGTGGGCGAACTAGGGACTAGGGAGCCACTGTGGCCCTTACAGTATACGAGCGATCCACCTCAATGCTGTGTCTGCAGTGCGGTGATCTCCAGTTCTCAGCTTTGTGCTGCATCTAGGGTACTTATGGAATGCAAAGGAGCGGGTGCAAACAAGGATGATGTGCTGATTGTGGTCATGTGCTCTGTGTTTCATGGTGCAAACCGAGTGCCTGAGGATATGGAGAGCAAGGGGACACATTGCTATTGGTACGGCCGTTCCTTTGTCATCTTTGGTGGAGGGGAATATGGTGACTGTTTGATGTTGAGAGGGTTTGCATCTCTTGCAACTTGAAATCTTCAGTGGTTTTGGAGGTGCAGCGTGCCAGTAATCGGTGCTTTGACAGACATAAACAGCGAACTGCTAGTTCCAAGCTCCTAGCAGTATCAAGGAATGGAAAAGTTGTAGCAGCCTCCACATGTAGTTCTATGTTTTATTGACTCTAGCAGGAAGGGAAATGAAAGCAAGCTACAATTCCTGGTGCTGAACAAATGACACAGTATGAAGATGACTAGCAATGGGGCATCTCAAACTAGAAGTGCATGCCAGAGGAGCCAAAATGTATATCTAAGCAAGAATTCTCTATTCAGGTGGCATGGCCATCTACTGATTATACTAGTACATAATACTACTTCAACTTCACTTTTGTGTTACCTTTCTGTCTGGTTATACATGCCTACTGTTTGCATATTGCACAAGGTATCTGTTGCAATTCCTTTACTTTAAAGATGTCATGAGACAGAATAATAGAACAAGCCTGAAGCTATAAGGCCAACTACAAGTATACTCTCCAAATTTGAGAAATGGTTTAATTAAATTCTTTTGCAATTAACCACAACTAATGCTCAGAACTACTAATCTTTCTTGAAAAGCAGAAAAACAAAGCCTAACACTAACAAAGATCATTTAATGTTATGTTGTCATTGTTTACAATTAATTCTATAATTATTGTGTGTAGCAGAAGCATGGCTGATTCTGGGTATACAAATATTCTCTATTGATCTTTGCTCAGACTAGTTCATTTCACCTAGGACCTGATAAATGTGAGGCTAGAAGTGGAGCTGATGAACCCAATTTCCCATCATTTCCATGGTGGTGTGGAACCATAGCTACAAAGTTGAATTCTATATTGGTTTCCACATTCATTGTTCCTTCCAGTACTTTGACAACAACTGACATTTGTGGCCTCTTGTTGTAATCAATCTGCAAACACCACATGGCAAGCTTCATCATCTGGATCACTTCTTCTTTGTGAATTTGCATTTCATCGCCATTCATTTCAATCAAATCTTCCAACTGATCGATCCTTGCCTTCTCCTGCAATAGGCTAATGAGATGAACCTTTTCTTCAGGTTGGGAATAATCAAGATTCTTCCTCCCACTGATAATTTCCATGACTACTATACCAAAGCTATATATGTCAGCTTTCTCAGTGATTTGTGAAGTCAACCACTCAGGAGCCAGATATCCAGGTGTGCCTCTCATTCTTGTAATCACTTGGCTCTTATCCCTGTCAATCATCTTAGATAGTCCAAAATCAGAAAGTTTTGCATTGAAGTTGCCATCTAAGAGGATATTTTGTGGTTTGATATCCAAATGAGCAATTCGTTGCCTGCACTCTTCATGAAGATAGGCTAGGCCCTTGGCGATGTCGGTGACAATCCTACATCGTGTATGCCAATCAAGAGACCTATCTGCATGTTGCAAATAAATCCATTGGTCTAATGATCCTTTGGACATATATTCGTACACTAGGAGTCTCTGAGATTTCTCTGCGCAGAAGCCAATTAGTCTCACAAGATTTATGTGATGAATGTTTCCAATTGTTTCAACTTCTGCCAAGAATTCCTTTTTTCCCTGACCGGCTCGATCCAGCTGTTTAACAGCAATTCTCTGCTCGCCTACCTGCCCCTCAAAAACAGACCCAAATCCTCCTTTCCCGAGCAATTTAGTAAATTGCTCGGTGGCTACTCTCAACTGTTCAAATGTGAACCTAGTAGCCATACCTGGTACTTCTCCAAAGTCATCCTCATCATCTCTAAGCTGATATCGCCTCCAAATAACCACTAATGTAATGATTATCACAGTTAGTAAAGAAACGACTCCTGCCACTGTCAAGCCAGCAATTGCACCTGCACTGATCCTTTTCTTTCCTGTGGGTGTGGACCTATTTGCAGTGCCATTCGATTTTGAGGGACTAGGACTAGGCGGGGGCCGTGTGATCTGCACCTTAAGGTATGCAGAAGAACTATAATGAGTTACCTCCCACTGATTTACTTGCAGCGAAAAGACTTGTTTTGGCAGGTAACATGAGCCTTGAGAAGTGTCATTACCACCGTACTGGAAGAATGCAGCCTTGCAGGAGCAGTCCCGCAAGCAGGCCTTCTTGCAACTCTCTTCATCAACCATCTGAGGCAAAGCGGCCCTTGAATCTACATAATTGAAGTAAGAAACATTACTTAGAGCAAGGAGTTTGTGGTCTTGCATCGACGTGCAAGAAATTGGAGTCACTGGTGCACATCCGAGGTTGATCTTGCGGTCATCAATCTGCTTGAAGTATGTAGAGCTGTTGACAATTGGGCATGTACACTGCCCATTGTTGCATATTCCGTACTCACCGCAGACAGTCGGGTAAGCACAACCCTCTACCTGCCCCTTGAGAATATCCTGCACCATCATCCATCCGTCTATTCCTTTATGCTTATACAGCTTCAGATGTCCGTCAGATTCAAGCCTTATGTACCCCATTTCTCCTGCCGTCATGTTGATCCTGCTGCCCGCCTCTAGAGTTGTTACATTGTCAGAAGAGGAGGATGCAAAGATTGCCACAGAGTCATTTGTCAGGGTCATGTAAGTTTTCCTGTTTCCGGATTTCGGAACCGTCTTTTGGTAGTAAAGTTGAGGAGGCGAAGATTCAACAAATGCATATACACCATCAGCACGGACAGTAACATACAGTTGACTGTTGCTCGTCCAGTTGGTCGCCGAGGCATTTGGTGTCAACCTCATCCCCTCCACCAGTTGCTGGCCCGGGAGAAGACAATCTGTCGGATGGCTGAAGGACTCCCACACCGGCAAGTTCTTGCCGTCAAAGAGCACCAGGTTGCCGGACTCGGTGACGGTCATCCCGGCAACGGACTGGTTTGAGGTGTTCGTGGACCAGACGAGGCTCCCATCGGTGTCCCAGAGCAGGAGGTCGCCGCTGGCCGTGAAGCTGAGGGTGGCGTTCTCACGGACGGGGCGGCCCCGGTTCGCGGACCAGACGATCTGCAGGGTGCCGGCGTTCGGCCAGGTGAGGAAACCGCCGCTGTCGACTTGGAGGATGCAGATGCCGAAGTAGAAATCTGCGCATGGGTCGGTGCAGTAGAAGCACGCGGCGAAGCAGAGGCCTTCCTGAGGAAGACTCTGGACGGACTGGAGGAGGAAGACGCTCACCGACATGCCGTCCATGTAGCCGAAGTGCTGCTGCGCGCCGGCATGGCCGTCGGATTTCAGGCTGACGGTCCAGCTTGTGGACACGTTCGTGGATGCCGGCGTGGGGAAGAGGCTGCCACGCTGCGCGTTGACGCGGCCGACCAGCGTGAGGAGATGCGCGGCGGCGGCCAGCAGTAGGCAGATGAAGGTCGAGGGAGGCATGGAGCACGAGGGGGCTAGTGGCGTAGCAAAGCAATTTGGGAATCGTGCATGAGCAGAGGATGAGAGGAGGGGTCGTTGGGTTGAAGACGAGCAGACATCCGTGGGACAAAAGTGACGGTTCTCTGTACCCTCCGTCCCGAAATATTTACACTTGTTGACTTTTGCACTTTACTTTTGACCATTCGTCTTATTCGAGAAAATTGTGAAAATGTTGTTTATTTTGCTATAACATGTTTTATCATCGTATATATTTTAAGTATATCATAATTATTTTTGTATTTTCGCAAATATTTTAAATAAGACGAATGGTCAAATGTGATCTGTAAAAATCAAAAGGTGCAAATATTTTGGGACGGAGGATGTACTCTGTTACTCATGAGTCACGACTCCAACTGTCTTTCTAAAAAAACTACTACAGCTGTCAGTGCCGCCGGCAAGTGTTGACTGTCGTTGAGTGCTTGACAAGTGACACAAGCAATAGTTTTTCTAAATGCTTATCTTAATAAATGCTATTGTCCATGTCAATGTCTAAATGATTTTTTAAATGCTTATCTAGATAAATGTTTACACATCATATCTTGTACGGATGAATTTGTTATTTATCATGCGCCACGAGAGAAGAATCCAAGGGCTAATGCTCATATCTTGTACGGATGAATTTGTTATTTATCATGCGCCACGAGAGAAGAATCCAAGGGCTAATGCTCTGGCGCAGCAAGCATCTGATTATAATGTCCAGAAAAGAAAAATTTCAAGAACAAAAACTAATGTTTCGTGAGGCCGGGTGTTGCACCATGGATGAACCGGTCAGACCGATTCCTTTGACCGGTCTAACTGGTGCCTGTCAGTGTTTTAGACCGGCAACTGTGACAACCCGCCCAGGAAAATACCGTACTATCGCCTAAAGCAATCTACTTTGATCATTAAGCAATAATAAAGTATCATCTTGTCGTTAGTTGCCGGGTTAACGCCTGGTAAATCACTTACATAGCAACAAGGATCGACATATATGCATTAAAACTCACGCGAAGGCGAGTCCAGAGACGATACATGATTAACATCCAAAATTTACCCGAAGGGTTTAATTATTACAAACCGAAGTCTTGACATGACAACGCGGTTCAGAGTTTTTAAAACAACGGAAATGAACTAAACGGAAAGCGGAAACACCACGGAAGGCCAGCCATGATGCCTTCATTCGTCGTCCTCCACCCACTCCAGCTCCCAGCCGGGTGGGATCTCTCCGGGCCACACATCAACATAGGCATTACCTGGAACAACAGATTATAGCAAGGCTGAGTATACTAATACTCAACAAGACTTACCGTCAGCGATAACTACTTCACCAACTCTAGACATGATAGGCTTTTTGACCACTGGGGTTTCTTTTGCTGAAAAGCAACAAAGAGTATGTCTTTACTTTCAAATTTTAGCACAAGTTCTAGTTGGTTTTACTTTTCTATGTTAGCCATCTATTGCAAGCATAAGTTGTGCAATATAATTAATCAAGCATAATATTCATCAACTTCCATCATTAGGGATCTCATAGCCAGTGGAATAAGTAGTCTCAGATGACGGTGAGAGGTCGACAACCAGTTGATTTTAAAACCTTGCAAGGTAGACCTAAACACATGGTGGGATGCCCCCCGCGAGGACAACCACCAAGCAGTTGCCAAAAATCCTCGGTTCGGGATAAAAGGCCACAGTCTTTGGTACTGGCTATCTGGCATACCCCGCGAGGCACCCAGACTCACACGTGCACCACCGGTAGCTAGCAGTGAGACGCATCCCAAGAGTAGTGACGGTGAAATCCCTTACCGCCTCATTAAGGTACTAGGCTTACCGGTCCCATTCCCGACAAGTGCTTAGTACGTTCAAACACTTAACCCACGAAAGCCATTGGACCGGAGCCCACATCCCATGCTCTTACCACATGACCAATCCATTTAAGGACATCTTATGATTCCAACATAAGAACCTATTCTCGCGAGTGACAAGCATCACTCGACTTGTAACGGTCCTATAGCATACCAGCTATCGACCTATCATACTAATAAAGGACAAAGGTACCTAGGGATCATGCATCTAGGGTTTCATATCAACTCCTGAACGTAAACGCACAATCATCCATAGATAGTGGCATAAGAATTTTAAAATACTGGGTTAGTTGCACCGGGGCTTGCCTTCGTCAGCAGGGTTAGCCTGAGTGCCCTCGGTGTCTTCGATCACCTCCACGTACTGCAGCTCCGCTTCAGCTCCTCCCTCCTCGGCTTCCGGCACGAGCGCGTAGTTACCGTCAGGGAGTTCTACACAGAATGTAATGTAGGGTTCAGTTGGTGTGATTGGTCAATTATTTCACCCAACTCTTGTTGGCCACTGTCGGGGTTCTCTACCGTCGGCAGTAAATTTCTATCGATCGTGCGTCGGGCTCGGATGGTTAGCGCAGGAGACAACGGGATTTATACTGGTTCGGGCCTCTGAGGAGTAATACCCTACGTCCAGTGTGTAGCTGCCGTGTTCCTGAGCCAGGTGTGCTCGTAGTAGGGGTTACAAGTTGGTCGGGAGAGGGAGTTCGTTCCCAGGTCCCGAGTGATGATGTTCGGTCTTATGAAAGTCTAACCCTTGTGACTGTTGCCCTCCTCTCCCTTTTATAGCCACATGGGAGGGCACAAGGGGAAGTAAAAAAGAGTTACAATGTTTGGCAGTTGGCACGTTCCGTCGTACATCACTGTCCGTCGGGGTGCATTGAAGCCGAGTCGCGATGCCTTGTCGGGGAAGCCGCCGCGCGGCCGAGTTGGATTGTTCCCTCCGGGACGCTTGGCCTTCTCCCTGAGTAGTTTAGGCTTGTCTTAGTCTTCCCGAGTGCTTGCCCAGCTTGCCACGCTCGAGCCTAAGTATAGACTCGTGCGCGTCGTAGAGGGTGCTTGAGTGCCCCGGGTTGAGTTTTGCGTGTGGCAGGGTAGAAGGTGATGGTGATGTGATGGTTGCGCGGCTAGTCAGACTTGCGTTAGGGCTCTTGCCAGGGCAGATTGCCTGCATGGCCACCAGCTGTTGTTTCCGCATGACGTGGAGATTCGCCCCTTCATGCACGTCAATGGTAACGCCCGAGTTGTGCGTCTGGGCCCCCCACACTAGTCGGAGCCAGACTTTTCGTGCGAGGCGGAGACTTGTCGCGCGAGGCTGGTCGGAAAAGCAGCCATCCGGCCAAGGACTAGGCGTCTTGCCAGTGAGGGTCTTGACGAAGATCTGCATGCCTTCCCTGCGACGCAACTCCAAGTGAAGTGTGCTCTCCTTCTGGTTGTTGCAGTCAGCAAGGTACGACCATCCTCAAGTTGCTCGCCAGCTGACTGGAATCTCCACCTTGAGGGTTATGATTTTGTTGTCTTCGAGAGGGATAATCTTGCCGTTGAAGGGGGCCCTAATCCGGGCCCTCGTCAGTAGCCCCCGAGCCTGAGGGGGATTTAAGAAGTCGCGCTCAGGCTCAGCCGATGGATCTTGGTGTTGGTGGTGTTGTTCAAGTTCTTGGTGGGTGCGCGCGAGCGCATCCGCCGAATGTAGCCCCCGAGCTCGTGGGTGAGTTGGAGACTCGCCCGCGAGCTTTTATTTGTTATTGTAGCCGTTGCAACCTTGGAGGTTTTGCCGGGGCAGTCCTGGCCGTAGTGGTGACGTTGGCACAGTTATGGGCGCGGGCATCTCAACCGACGTGACCGAGTCAAGTCCAGTGCATGGGAATCAGCTGCATAAGAGTGTACCACCTCTTCCAGCCATTGCGGAGTTGCACAGGATAGAGCCAACACTTGATCAGGTTGCGTTCTTCGAGATAGCGCATCCGCCACTCTATTGTCCACACCTTGTTTATACACCACTCTGTACTGCAGCCCCAACAGTTTGTGAATATCTTCTGTTGCCAAGGCGTATGTAAGCGTTGCTCATTGAGGTGAATCAGACTCTTTTGGTCTGTAAAGATTAGGAATTCCCAGGACTGCAGGTAGTGCCTCCACTGGTCCACAGCAACCAAAATAGCCATGTATAATGTATTTCTTTTCGTAAGTAGAGAGACCCCTGTTCCGTGGACCCAGGGCTTTGCTGATGAATGCCAAAGGGTGCCCTTGCTGAATAAGAACTGCTCCAATACCAGTTGCACATGCATCCGTTTCGATGGCAAATGGCAAGGAAAAGTCTGGTAAGGCTAAGACTGGGGTGGAGGACATAGCTAATTTTAGAGCTGCAAATGAGCCATCGTGGTCACGAGTCCAGAGAAACACAGTGTTCTTCTTGAGTAGATCAGTGAGGGGTCTAGCAAGGATGTTGAACTGCTTCACAAATTTCCGATAGTGACCCGCCAATCCTAGAAAACTTCGAAGTTCTTTCACGGACTTGGGTGCAGGCCAATCCACAATCACCTTGACCTTCTCTAGATCTGTAGAGACGCCATCACCACTGAGAATGTGCCTCGGATAGGATACTGAATGTTGTGCAAAGGTGCATTTCAAGAGTTTAAGCTTCCATTGATCTTTCAGGAGCCACTCAAACATCTGCCTCAATTGCTCAATGTGCTTTGCATAAGTGGTGCTGTAGACGAGAATGTCGTCAAAGAAGATGATAACAAATTTGCGAAGGCAAGGAGCTAGTGTATCATTCAAAGCGCCCTGAAAAGTACCAGGAGCCCCTGTCAGGCCAAAGGCTAACACTCGAAATTCAAACTGGCCGAAATGAGTTTGGAACACAGTCTTGAATTGCTCTCCAGGCTTAAGCAAGATTTGGTGAAACCCAGAACAAAGATCCAATTTAGAAAACCAAGCAACCTTTCCCAACTCGTCCATAAGCTGATCAAACACCGGCACGGGAAATTTGGACTTTGCTATGAGTGCATTGGAGTGATGGAAATCTACGAAAAATCTGCAGGAGCCATCTTTCTTTTTGACTAGCAGGATTGGAGAAGAGAACAGACTGACACTCGGTTGAATCAACCCTTTGGCTAGCATCTCTGCCACCTACTTCTCGATCTCATTCTTCAGAGCTGGAGGATAACGATAGGGTCGTATGTTGACCAGGTGGGCTCCAGGAAGTAAGGGTATCTCGTGGTCACAAGCCCTGGAAGGAGGTAGGCCGCTGGGCTCCTCAAACAACACTTCAAAGTGATCTAGCAGCAGTTGAACTTCTTCGAGTAACAATTTGACAGAAGTCACACGAGTACCCTCATCAGATGTCACACCTGGTTTTAGAAAAACAAACCAAGTGCATACCTATATGTATGCCAGGATCTAGTTTCATACATATAGTAGACATAAGTGAATAACAGTATCACGTAAAATAACATAAGCAAACTTACAAATCTATCAGAGTTATACAGCTCAATCCTGGAAACGGAGGCGCCAACTCCACAAGCACTCGACTGGGGGCTGCGTACGCCTAGCACCATCATCTTCAACAGCTTCACACCTTCCCTTCTAAGTTGCAGTAAGCAAGGATGAGTACACTTATGGTTGTGTTGACGGTGAATTTCCGTCAACCTAGAGTACTTGTTATACATTGGTTTCAATTATGATTTGCAACTAACCCGCCACTAGGCATACTAATGATGTAACAAGTTCGCACTTGCATATCGATTTTGGAGTTTGTTGTTTACGCAGGAAATTAACGTTAAAGAGGAGACTTTTAGGATAAGTTCATCAAGCACTTCAAGAGAAGATCATGAAGCCCGTCACAAGTCAAGACACGCGATGAACATGACTCCAAATGACCCGAGGACCGAAGCGTCAACGTGCAAGTCTTCAGGGACTCAACCAGAAAACAGTGAAGCTTGTATAGCAAGGATTCAAGCCTTAACCGTGAAGGAAACGACGTCAAAGGCCCACATGCAAGTGCACACAAATAAGGGATCACGCGAGAAGCAACCGGGGAGGAAATCGGGGCCGAACCGGGCCGAATTGGGCCTGGGCCGACTGGCCCAGCCCACTCTGGGCCCGGTTCGACATCCCCTTTGCCCTAGGTGTTCGTCTATTTATTGCCTCCGCCGCCGTCGGCCGCCACATCGAACAAATCATTCTACCGACGCCATTCACCAGAAAACCGACACCGCAAGATGAGGGAGAGAGTTAGATGAGCTCGTCACAAGGATCAACGCTGGCGGAGAGAAGGAAGCAAGAGGAGGACTCCAAGCCGTTGGCCTAGGGGTGTTCCAAGCTTCATCGCCGCCATCTTCATCGACGACGTTCTCCGGAGTCTCCATCACCCTATGTGCTTCAATCTGTGTAAGATGATGGGGTAATGTCTCCGTTCATCCCTAGGGTTAGATGGATGCATGCTATGTGATCGCTACTTGATTCGTGGTTTCAATCTATTGCTTTCATGTTGATGATGCTTTGATGATTAAGGTTAGCTACCGTGTTTTTCGGCGTATGATATCCGCTACTCCCATAGATTCCATCAACATACCGTGTCCATCATAGGTCTAGTCATGAATACCTTTGTGTAGTGACAGTACGAGAAGAGTGAAAGGGCGAAACCGTGGTCACAACTCCCGGTAGATTGGTTTACCACTCGTGTAGTAGATGCATATCCATGATATCCTAGATCCTAGGGAGGGAACGCTTATCTTTCTTAATCACTCTCTTGTGTCCACCCTTTACCATCTAGTTTAACCTTAGATTTGTTTGATCAACTTAGATTAACTTAGGTTAGATTGTCTTTTCCTTTAGATTAATACTCTTTTAAAGGTTTTCCATTTAACTAGATTAGTACTTGGTTAAGCGCTAGCAATCCCCTTGCTCCGCGGATTGACAAGAACCTTGGGAATCCCGTGGTGAAAAAGGTGTAGGTCCGTACGCTTGCGGATCGTAGGTGGATACGAGTTTTATCCATCAACAAGCCCCTTTTTCTGGCACCGTTGCCGGGGAGCAAGCCAGTTTGCTACGTTTAATCTAGTATTAATTTTGTTGATTACTAACATCTAACCCTTATTTTCTAGAAAAAAAATCTTTTTTTGTTTTTTTCTACTTTTCTTGTGCCTAGATGGATTTGTTCACCTCATCATTGGAAGACGAAGAGTTGTCGCTAAGGGAGCTAGCAATGCCGTCAATGGAAGACATTGAGATACAAAAATTAGTTTTGACGCTTGCTACAATCCACTATGAAGTGAAGCCTAGTATCATCAAGTTAGTGGCGACAAAACCATTTAGAGGATTGGAGGATGTCAACCCATATAGACACATTAAGGAATTCACGATGATATGCAACACAGTGCAACAAGAAGGAGTTCCGGCCGCTTGGTTCAAGTGGAATCTTTTTCCATTCTCCCTCGAAGATGAAGCACGAAGATGGTACACACTTGCGTCCGTTGAAGAAAAAGGAAATTGGGATGAGCTAGTGAAGAAGTTTCTTTTGAAGTTCTTTCCCATAAGCAAGGTCCAAGACTTAAGGAGGCAAGTGCTCACTTTCAAGCAAGGAGAGGATGAAGGAATTGATGAAGCATGGGACCGTTTTAATGAACTACTTGAGCGAGACCCGAACTTGGGATTTTCCGGTGACTTGATGTTGCATACCTTTTATTTTTCACTAACCCCTAACTCGTGTCGTTTTGTAAGCATGTGTGCAGGCGGTGATATAATGGATAAAACAATTAGTGAAGCCGCACAAATCTTACAAAGGATAAGCAATGGACCAAGAACGCAACGAGATTGGCAAAGATGTTGTCAAGAGGAGCAAAACGGCAAAAGCAAGCCCAAGGTGCTTGCTGAAATTTCTGAAAAAGATGAACCGGAGATCAAGGAAGATGAACCGACCATACAAGAAATTGAAGATCCACTTCCCAAGGTAAGAGAAGTCATTTCAGATGTTAAAAATATTGAAACTAACATGAATGTAGGCCGAAGTATGTGGAATGCTAGACCGTTGGCGGAGTTCAATCAATCCGGTTGGATTCAAGTTGATTTTGTGCCACTAATCAACTACCGAAGGAAGGAGGAACGCCGACACGTTGCCAAACTAGTTGAAGATATATTTGATCAAGAGATGAGTGGAGAGTCGATCCAAAAGATATTTGAAGAAGAAAAAGAAGAAGGAGATGAAGGATGGATCGACCGGTTTGACAACTCAAGGATTTATGATGAAGAAAGAGAAGAGTACAACCGTGACGAGCCTAGTGACTCGAAGGATAAATGGGAGAAGATAGGACTCAAGCTAGAAGATGAATGGGAAGGAGTTGACAAAGAGCAAGTACTCCAAGAAGGCACCTCCCCACAAGGTGATAGCTTGTGTGCTATTGAAGTCCACACACTAGCAAAGCAAGACATGGAAGTACTCAAGGATGAAGAAAAGAGTGAATCAATGATGAGCAATCTCGACGACATGTGGTACATGGAAGATAAAGAAAGTAACATACAAGATTTTGAAGATGAAGATTGGGATGACAATGAAGACTTCAAAGAAGAGACAAATACAAATGTAGTTGATTTATTACACGTTCCACATGATGAGATGGAGGGGGTGCAAAAAGGTAACAAAGAGACACCTTCACTCGTTGAGATTGATTCACCTTCAACACCGCTAGATGAACCAAATATCACTCTTGTTGAAAAAGCTCTAAGGCCAAGGTACGTGCTGAAATCTCAGGATATTATTGGTATTGATGTTGATAAATCCAAATACTCATGCTCAACCAATAGTATGAATGATAGTTTAAATTCTATGCCTTGTTCCAATAATGATCATGTTGATATGCTAGATTTTCTTGAGAATGAAAAAGAGGAAACATTTATGTTTGAACCAATTAATCTCACACCTAAACAACCTTTGCCTAAGGATGAGCTAAGTTCTATGCATGAAACATATGCTTCTTTTGTTTACACCTTGACTTGTTGCTACAATTTGCATGTGGTGTTAATTATGGACGCGTATGTTTACAATAAGTTTTGTAAATCTCGATCATGCTTTGCGCTTGGTCAAGCTAATGACCTTAAAAAAGCACATGTAGGGAGAACACCCAATTGTCACTAACCATGTAGATAAGGCTCGATTAATTAAAAAAGAAGTCATGCCTAGAGAGTTGCAAGATAAACCATCAACCTCTCCAAATCCCGCGATGGATGCTTCTGTCTTCATCGATTTGAGAGCTTGTTCAGAGGTGTAAAAATGAAGAAAATGAGATATACAGAAGCTCCATCAAGTTACCATTCCAACGCATCAAGAATCAACAAGTTTGAAGACCCGTGCAAGGAGTTATGGAGAAAACATTGAGCGTTGCGTGTTCTGAAATTTCAGGACAGATTTCATCGCCGAAGTAAAACAAACGTAACTCTCTTGTCCGGAGTCCGATTTGGGCAAATAAAGACTCGTTGGAAAGGAAATTTTGTGAACTGTGCAATGGAGTAGAGCTTTGGTATACTTTATGTTCTGGATATTAAAGAAAAAATTCATGAAGTGAAGGCAGCACCGAAGGGTGATAAAGAAGGAGATAGCGATGAAGCAAAAGGATGCATTGGGCAAGTCTTCTATAAGTGATCAAGCACAACATGGGAAGTAAATTAAAGCTGCATTGGTACCTTTTCTTCTTGCATGAAGGGCCATGGCTATGCGACGAAAAGAAGGTATGTGAGAAAGTCGAGCTCTATGACTTTAAATGAAGCGCTTTTCGGGAGGCAACCCGTTTCTTTATATTTTTACTACTTTCTTAGAGAAAATAAAGAATGGAACCATCTTATGATGATAAACTTGTGGTTATTTATCTAAGTTTAGTTTCCCTTTTTAGAACCACCATCATGTTCATGATCATATTTATTTATTTGCATGCATTGCATTTTGTTATCAATGTGATGTTTCTTCGCATATACATGTTTTGTACATAGTTGGCTTGGTTGTTTTATATACTTAATGATGTACGCTTCATTTTCCATGTTAATGCTTCATAGGGCCTTATGAGTATTTTCCTTTTGTGATCTTGTGTAAACGTGGTGTTTAAACATGATTGCGGACTATAATCGTTAAGTTCGATAAACCTAGCTAGCTTTTCATATGTTTTCATGTTGCATTGGTTAGTTTATAAGCTCTGCAATGCGCTTAATTTTTCTTGTGCTATAAGAGTTATTGATTTAGGGATAGACATGGTGTTTTAACCCTTGATAAATAAACCTTTATGGCTATGGAGAAATTTGGCAACCTAGCTGTAAACATGGTGTTTAGAACTAGGTGAAAACATTGTCTTTGTTTATATGCTCTCCTCTCATGTGCATACACACCTTGCACCACGTACACTCATTAGGTTTTTATTCCTCATTAGACTAATCATGCCACAAGTTGAGAATCCTAGGAAACATTGTTGGATTGTTGGCAATTCTATCTACTCACAACCGTCACCTTGGGGGTAGAATGTGCGCTTAAAACGTCTTGCAGGCAAGATAAAGACTCTTACTACAAGGAAATTGAAGGATGGAAAAGATAAAAATGCTTTGTCTTCTTCTTCCATGACTAGAAAATGCTAAGCATGGGGGAGACCCTGAATCTTCAACACAGAAGTGCAACATGACACTCTAGAAGATAGAATGATCAAGATCGTTAACATCTCCGGATCAATGCGCGAGAAGCTATCGATCTTATCAAAATTCTACATGGTCTCGAAGGGAAAACACTGGGTATTTTGATATTTAGAAGCCCCATGAAGTCACGATTCCAAAAAATCAAGAATTAAAGCAATCGGAGGTTCCTACAAGCAGTTATACCCGAATCACCGAGTGCAACACGTCCTGAAATCAGTTTTGGACAGCACACAACGCTGAAGTAAAACGGACATAGCTCCCTTGTTTGAACTCCGTTTTCGATGAATGACCACACGTTGGAAAGGTAATTTCATAAACTTTTCAATAGAGCTATATTTCGATATATGTTTTGTTCTGGACAGAGGGGGAAAACCATGAAAAAGAGACAGCAAGGAGGTGATGAGAACAAGAAAGAGGAGATGGTGATGACAACATTGAAGAGAAGGGCGACCAATGAATCCATTAAGCATACAAGATCAAATTCAGAAGTTTAGGAGTGTTGATAAATCAAGACAAAAGCAAAAGCCACGTCAATATATGGAGATGTCGGAAGAAGGCAACGAAGAATTACAAAGGATGGTAACACCTCCATATACCTTCTCTTTTCCAAACACAAATGCTAGTAAGTTTGCCTTCAACCTCAACTAGGTGCAACCTTTTGTTTTTCTCTTCCAACAATAACATGGCTACTAGGAGGACAACCTAGGTTTCTTTTTACTTTCAATAGATAGGCATGACCATGAGTTCACCTCGATGTTCTATATTGCCTATGCTTACGGAAAGATGATGAAAGTTGTCGCTTTGTTTTACATACATGAAGTTATACATGTCTTGGCTAATTTCTCTCTATAATACGATCTGAAATTAAATACCGGCTCTTTTATTTGTGGAGGTGAAATGACTATGTTCTAGACCCACATACATATCTTTGCTCTTTGATTTAAGTTTATGGATAGCCGGATAACTTGTTGTTTTTATGAAAACTTAACTTTTATGCTATCTACATATTTGTGATGCTCTTGCAAAGTTCTACCTACCAAAGCCATATACATATATGTTTTATGATAACAAAACCCGTAGATTGCAAACATATGTTTTGATGAGTTGGATTAGGATTGATTTCTATGGTTCGAGACTAAGAAGCTGGTCATTCCTTTTGTGTAACTTTTTCATGCTAGTCTTTTTGTCCATGCATTGTGGGTTTTCACATCGAAAATTTCACAAACTTCGCTGCGCATCCACCCTAAACCAAAAACATCTTTTTGTGATCACCTCCTTGTCCACAACCCAATTTGAGTATGGAGTAAAATGCTCGATGGAGATTCAAATATTCTGCAAGATTATGGACTTTATACTTACTTTAGCAGTCATTTCCCCTCTCTGTTATGCTTGGGGACTAGCATCGTTCAAGCATGGGGGAGGAGTCATTCTCTGACACAAATGCAATGTAAGTATTATGTTCCAAAAAATTCTGAGGAGCAAAAGAAAAAAAAATGAAAAAAGAAAAAAATTATGATGAGAAGAAAAGAAAAGTAAGAAAAATAGGAAGAATAAAGTGAAAAAAAGAAAGAGAGAAAAATGAGAAGGAAATAAAATAAAAGTAAAAAATAATAAAGATGCTCCTTGGATCTTTTTGCTTCATTAGTTCTCAAGTGCCTTGATGACAAATCCATACTCAAATCTTCCAACCATGTGCAATCCGATAACGAGGACTTCACTCGTGCCTCGGGATCTTCCATTTGCCACTTGCACATGTCCACCTATCTAAATGTGTGTGTTTCATCTCTCTCTCTTTCCAACATTTATTTTCCATGACCTTTTTGACGAGTCTCGGTAATTCCAATAGACCTCTCTCTTAATTTGACAATATTTCGGATGTATGTTTTGCTAGGATTATTTTTAACCTTCCAAGCTCCACATAAGCCTTCCACTATCACATATGAGTAGAGTAGGTTGAAAATAATCTAGTATAGGCTTGAGTGACTTGATGAGATGAGTGTTTCCATGAGCTTTTGCAAGAGATTTTCACTTATGTTGGATATGCATCTTTTTGAAAATTCTTCCATGTGACAAGGTAATGGTTTGAAGTTCACTTAAGTTTGAGAGCATCGTGTTAAATGCGGCTTGTTCTTTATTGTTAGTTTATCTTCCATAATGAAAAAGAAGCCGGTCACAACTTGAACTTTAAAAATAAATTCTTAAGAGAGAGCAATTTGTCTCGTCATGAATGACTAAGTGCAGGGATAACATTGGAAGGCAACGTTGATTTCCCTTTTAAGCGAGGATTACTTACTCGAGGATGGGCAAGGTTTAAGCATGGGGGAGATGTTGACGGTGAATTTCTGTCAACCTAGAGTACTTGTTATACATTGGTTTCAATTATGATTTGCAACTAACCCGCCACTAGGCATACTAATGATGTAACAAGTTCACACTTGCATGTCGATTTTGGAGTTTGTTGTTTACGTAGGAAATTAACGTTAAAGAGGAGACTTTCGGGATAAGTTCATCAAGCACTTCAAGAGAAGATCATGAAGCCCGTCACAAGTCAAGACACGCGATGAACATGACTCCAAATGACCCTAGGACCGAAGAGTTAACGTGCAAGTCTTCAGGGACTCAACCAGAAAACAACGAAGCTTGTATAACAAGGATTCAAGCCTTAACCGTGAAGGAAACGACGTCAAAGGCCCACATGCAAGTGCACACAAATAAGGGATCACGCGAGAAGCAACCGGGGAGGAAACCGGGGCCGAACCGAGCCGAATTGGGCCTGTGCTGGCCGTCCCAGCCCACTCCGGGCCCGGTTCGACATCCCCTTTGCCCTAGGTGTTCGTCTATTTATTGCCTCCGTCGCCGTCGGCCACCACATCGAACAAATCATTCTACCGACGCCATTCACCAGAAAACCGCCGCCACAAGATGAGGGAGAGAGTTAGATGAGCTCGTCGCAAGGATCAATGCCGGCAGAAAGAAAGAAGCAAGAGGAGGACTCCCAAGCCGCTGGCCTAGGGGTGTTCCAAGCTTCATCTCTGCCATCTTCATCGACGACGTTCTCCGGAGTCTCCATCACCCCTATGTGCTTGAATCCATGTACTATGATGGGGTAATGTCTCCGTTCATCCCTAGGGTTAGATGGATGCATGCTATGTGATCGCTACTTGATTCATGGTTTCAATCTATTGCTTTCATATTGATGATGCTTTGATGATTAAGGTTAGCTACCATGTTTTTCAGGCATATGATATCCGCTACTCCCATAGATTCCATCAACATACCGTGTCCATCATAGGTCTAGTCACGAATACCTTCGCGTAGTGACAGTATGAGAGGAGGGAAAGGGCGAAACCGTGGTCACAACCCCCGGTAGATTGGTTTACCACTCTCGTGTAGTAGATCCTAGGGAGGGAACGCTTATCTTTCTTAATCACTCTCTTGTGTCCACCCTTTACCATCTAGTTTAACCCTAGATTTGTTTGATCAACTTAGATTAACTTAGGTTAGATTGTCTTTACCTTTAGATTAATACTCTTTTAAAGGTTTTCCATTCAACTAGATTAGTACTTGGTTAAGTGCTAGCAATCCCCTTGCTCCGCGGATTGACAAAAACCTTGGGAATCCCGTGGTGAAAAAGGTGTAGGTCTGTACGCTTGCGAATCGTAGGTGGATACGAGTTTTATCCGTCAACAGGTTGGTACTCAGCAAGGCCACAAAAAAACTAACCAGAAATGATTTAAAGTCCATCTTTAAGTTTGATTAATCATGTGAGGGTCCAGGCCGCTCTTGACCGTGAGCACGGCTAATCGATTAGTTTTACACTCTGCAGAGGTTGTACATCTTTACCCACAAGTCGCGTAAAAGTCTCGAAGAACTTTAGACCCAACCATGCGGTGTTTGCAAGACACCACACCACACTACCGAGGTGTGAAGGACCGATAAGGCGACCGAGAGGGGGGGGGAGTGAATGGGAGCCGATAAAAATTCTTCTCGAGGGAGATTGAAACTCCGCCAAGACGAACTAGCTCGGTCGAACCCCCGAAATCACACGCTCCGCACTTCTACCTCCCGTTTGCCAAAACCACGTAGCCACCGGAGTGCTACCGGTCCTAGGAACAAACTCTACCAGCAACCACAACACACACGCAGCACCGACGGCGGAAACAACTCGAAAGCCGGCTAACCGGAGGGGGCGGTTAGCCGGGTATGGGAGGCGGTTAGACCGCCTCCACCCGGCAACCAAGAAATCCTCCGAAACGCCTCTTCCGAGCACCAAAACACACCACGGTTTCACCAACAGAGATCTCTCGGTCAAGGCCATGCTAGCTACCGGAAAATCTTGGCGAAAACCAAAACTTCACCCAAGGGCCTAGGGGCGGTTAGACCGGCTACCGGGGCGGTCTAACCTCCCGTACCCAAGCAACGAACCCCGATCAAGAACACCTAGCAAACTACACTAAAACGAGCCAATATTTCACCGGAACGCTCCTCCGATCAAGGTGAACAAACTCACGAGAGAAAGGTCCAGCAAAATCAAACTTTCTTCGGAAAGGCCTAGGGCGGTTAAACCTGGTGCCGGGGGCGGTTAGACCTCCCTCCCCCGAGCACAAAGATCCGAGTGAAAACCCAAGCAAACGGACTCGAAACGCTCCAAGATTTCAACCATACAATCCCCGGTCAAGGCCAACATGCTACCAGAAGATCTCGGCCAAAATCAAAACTTTCTCCGGACGAGCCCGGGGCGGTTAGACCGCCCCTCCTACGCGGTTAGACCGCCCTCCCCGGACGAACGGGAAAAAGGGGAACCGCGGGTCAACCCTCAACTTTGCATCACCCGATCTCCCGATTCACCCAACGGATTGCGGCGAAACTTTGGGGATGCCCGGGTCACCTCATGGACGACCTCTCCCTCAAAGGAATTGCACCGAAACGCTCTCAATCATGGGGAATCGCAAATCTCGTGACCAAACCTCAAGAACTCGAGTTCCAACGAAAACCACCAAATCGAGTCCGATTCAAAGGAGATTTGGGGGCAAAGTCACCAGCCAAAGAGGCACAAAAACCTCATACGTGACACCCACCAAAAACCCCAAGAAATCGTCCTCAAAACACCGCCAAAAAGAGCTCCGAAAATCAACACAAAAGAGACGGGAAAACCACCATGAAGAACCACGCCGAACCTTCTATACATGCCATGAATGGTTCGTACAAGGTCTAGTTTGCCACCCAAACATCCATCCCTCTCTCTAGATCTCACATGAAGCTCTCAAACTAGCCTTCTAAAAACCTAGGGAAAATAGAGAACAAAAATGGAAAAACCAAATGAGCTAGGGTTCCAAGAGTTGGCTGCCATCCACCCCTCTAATGAGTATATATGGAGGCACCCAAAAGACTAAAACGCCCTTCACTAATAACTAGGGATACATGCCCCTCAAGGGCGGATTTGGAATTCTTGATGTCTTCACCATCGGACGGATGCCCGGCGACCGCACCTCGCGTAGCCTCGACGCATGCCTTGCGATCCCGACGCGTGTCCTCCGCTTCGAAGCTTCTCGGCGCCGGCGGCCAGGGCGGTCAGACCGCCCCCCCTGGGCGGTTAGACCGGCCCGGTGGATCCGACCGGCCCCGGGCGGTCCGACCGCCCCTCCCGGGCGGTTGAACCGGCCCGGGTGGCCGCACCTCCTCGTCGAGTCTTCGGCCTCGGTTTTGTGGCTCAACCGAGTAACCCGGTGGTTTTTCGGTGAACCACCGCAAACCCCCGCGAACTCGGTGTAGCCTCCGCCAATCTCCACTCATGACTCGGCTCCCACGTAGTCCCGGCTCGACCTTGGTTTTGAGGCTCTACCAAGAAACCGTCCACGACTTCATCTTCTTGTTCATGCCACCATGCGGCCCGCACTTGACCCCGCCGGCCACCGGGTCCCTCGAACGAAGCCTACTTGTCTTCTCCACACACGGAGGCCTCACCGGCAACGACCTTTCGCACTTGTTCTTCACCCGCACCAACACGAGTCAAGCCGCAACCCGCACCCGCAATACTTAGCCAGGAATCGGTCCACACAACGTTGTCAATCACTCATCACACAAGGAAGCGACCATCCACCGGTCCTCGAACCACACATGGTCCTCAATCTCCCCCTTGATGAGTGCATTGACAACACACTCTCATAACGTAACATAAGAGGAAAGGAAAAGAAAAGAAACAAATAAAAAGAAACTCCAACAAGCGATCGAAAGCCAAAGAAAGGCAAAGAACAAGATCACTTGAAGGAAACAAGTCTCGGACCCCTTAGGCAAGGGCAACGGCTCGACACATCCGAGACAAAACCGTGCTCAAACAAAGAGCAAAAAACCACCAAAAGCACACAAGGCCACGCGCCAAAAACTCACACAAGAGCTCCCCCTGCACATATGCAAACTCCCCCGAACCAATGCATGCAAGAAGGTCACTTGGAAATGCATGACAAAGAGCAAATCATGCTCACACAGCATAGGGTGGTTAAACCGCCTGCACAGGCCGGTTAAACCGCCCCTGGTCATGTGACCGCCCCAGGGAGGTTAGCCGCCCCATGTGACCGCCCTGCAAAGACTTCTCCGAAAATTGCCGAACCACTTTGGACACCTTCCATTAGCTCCCAGGTGCCCAAATCATGCACACACTTCTCCCCCTTGTTGACAATGCATGAATCAAGGCAAAATGCAAAAACTTTCAACATATAGCTTCTCAAATATACAAAATTCATCACAAGGAGCTACATAAGTCCAAATGAGCAAGTTAGATACTCGACAGGTTCGTAATGACCTTAACTACATGATCACCAAGTTTCACAATCAATGGACAAGGCTAAAAAGGATTTGAGTAATTTTGTGAAAAGTTACTCTCTCATAAGCAAATACCTAAACATGAGCAAAACATATCAAAATGGCAAAGCCACTCAAATTTCATGCTAGGACAGCCATTCTAATCATAAGACCATCATAAACACCCAAAAGCACCTCATGTCATGTCAAAGCCACCGAGCCATGTGCCTACTTCTATGTATGAGACTTCTCATTGGTAGGCAACATGCAACGGTTTAGCACCCAAAGCAAATTAATTTTAGCACATATGACATGGGAGCATATTTTCCAAGCATTTTTCATTTCAATTTCAGATTTGTAAATGGTACATGAAATGTCTTTGCGACAAAAAGGAACTTATGCCCCTCCACAAGATTAAGCAAGAGGGCTAAACATTCATGATGGCAAATGAGCCTTTGGCCCCATATGATCAATAAACTAGCTATCCAACCACAAAGTAAGCATAGCAAAGCCACTAAAACATGTCAAGATCATATATAGGCATTTACGCATGAGAGAGCATGTATATGACATTTTTCAAAAATTAGCCATCAACCATGGATCATTCAACAAGATCATCAAGAGCTAAGCCAAACTAACCATAGCATACCAAACAAGCTCCCAAGAGCATATATAGCAACCCATGGTGAACAAAGTATATAGGAGAAGCTTTTCCTATCCAATGCATATGATACAAAATGCATGCAATCTAAGATACAAGGATGCCTATACATCATGTTACATATGCCATGCCAAATGCAATAAATGCACAAAGGAAAGCTATACATATGCTACACAAGGAGCTTCACCACCAACTTAGGAAACCAACCACACACACAAAGCTCACAAAAGACCAGCTCCTAGAGGGGAGGAAAAAAGGGCTCGACACCACCGGCAAAAGAGCAAAGGAGCACAAAACTCACAAGCTCCCCCTAAACACATGCACTAGGGCCAAAGAGCATACAAAGCTCACCCTACACACATGATATAGAGAAGGAGCAAAACAAACCAAGTGGTTTGACCAAGGCCACACACTCGAAGGTCACAAAGCACTTACCTTTATCATTTCTTCACAATTCACTCATCCTTGTCCACCATCCCCGAAAGTGATGCACCTACATGTCACCACCGGGGGTATGAGGCCGAAGAACCACCCCCGATATCAACCAATTGTTCTCCGGGCCTCCCACCTGCAACTCAAAACCAAGAGCGAGAACGAGCAAATGACTCAACACTGGGGTTAGTCCCAAAAGTGTGAAACCAGGTGTCGGGCCATTTCCTCAAAAGTAGGGTTAGCAACATTCATCCTACCCTCGCCTATCAATACGGCGATCCATCCTGTCAAACCTATCAAACCCGGAACCACCATGGGAACACCACTCCCGTCTCACCGGAGGAGTACGAGTACCACGAAAAGGAAGGCATGGTCCGTAGCCCCTCCGAGACTCAAAGGCGCGACGTCTCCCAAACTCGTATTGATCTCGAGGTAGAGAACGTCCGGCAAACTCAACACCACCGGACTCAAAGTGTCTACCATCCGGACCATAACCAAGGGAACCGAAACCACCAACATCACGACCTCGGAAACAGACCGCCGGAAATGCGGGGAGGGCGGTCGACCGCCTAACCGGGCCGGTCGACCGCCCTTCCCCGGGCGGGGGCCGGTCCGACCGCCTAGCCGGGCCGGCCCGACCGCCCTCTCCGGACCACCACCGCGGCTACGGGATTTCTCATATCCCCATGCCGGATCCTTACGCACAAAGCCCTTTCCCTTGGCGGTGGCATACGAGGCTCAGGCACACCATGAGAAGGGTGGTACCTGTCCTTGTTCGCCCACTCCTTAGCCATTCTCGCCTCTCTCTTTCTCTTATAGAAAAACTCTCTCTTGTGACCATCCTTCCCACAAAACTCACAATGGAAAAGGATTGGTTTGGGCTTAGGCTTGGGGTGAGACTCTTCACTTGGTTTCTCACTAGGCTTTTCACTAGGTTGGTTTGGCTTGGATGCTAACTTGTCTTTGGGTGTGGGTTGTGGTGGAGCCGAAACATTCCCAAATTTCCTTTCTCTCTCACCACTGCCCTCACCAACCTTATCCAATCCCAAGGCCCAACCATCAAAGCGCTTACAGCTAGCAATCATCATACCAAGCTGAGGTTCTTGACTCGACAACCAACTCAGTGCTTCACGCAACTTATCATTCTCATCTTGCAAGCGACCAACACATTTTGCAAGATCCAAATTCTTCATAGCATGCATCTCACATGTAGAACAAGAAGTAGGAATAGGCACTTTCAAATCGGCCTCTAGCGAACCAATGCGAGAACGAAGCTCAACAATTTTCTCATGCAAACCCGGGCAAGAAGTGCAAGCACCAAGCAAAGTGGGTCTAGATTGAAGCTCGGCCAACTCAACCCTAAGCACATCTAGTTCCTCACACTTGGAGGCATACTTCTCCCTAAGATCAGTCAAGTCGGCTAGGAAAGCGAGCAATCAACACAATCATTTTCATCGAAACAACGGGGCTAGCCTTAAGCGAATCAATTTCAAGCTTGCTATCAAGAACCCGTGTTTCTAGCTCGGCCCACTCTAGTCCTAGCATCCTCGAGCAAAGATCTAAGCTCCTTTCTAAGCTTCTTAGCCTCTCTAAGCATGTGATCACGATTATCAAGCAAGTCAACCAACTCCTCATTCTCCTTGCGCAAAGAAGAGAGCTCATCACATACCTCATCCTCGGAATCCAAGTTCGAGGCGTCCTTCGGCTTCTCTTCGCTCGAACCGCGAGCCATGCCGCAGAAGTCGTCCTTGAGGCTTAGGCCCGTCACACAAAGGCCGTTGAGATACTTGCCAAGGTTCTTCTTCTTCTTCCTCTTCTTCTCATCCTCTTCGTCTTCATCACTCGAGCTTGAAGACGTGTCCTCGGAATCAGACTCGATGTCGCTTGATCTCTTCATCTTCTCTCGAGACCGTGCCTTCTTCCCATGTCCATGATCCTTCTTCTTAGACTTCTTCCTCTTGTCCTTGAACTTGTGCTTGTCGTGGTTGTTCACCTTCGGACACTCGGCGAAATAGTGTCCGGTCTTGCCGCACTTGAAGCATGTCCTCGTGTTCCTCCTCATGTTCACCCGGTTCTCGTGCGGCCTCTCAAACCGCCTCGTCGGGAGCGCCGGCTCGTCCTCTCCAAGCACGTCGAACTCCTCATCCGGCATAGACATCAAAGAAGACAAAGAAAACATCCCGGTGGATGGGTTAGTGTTAGCCTTTCCTTTCAAACCACCAACGAGGGCAAGACTATGGGAATCGGTCGGTCCCTCGAGCTTGGCGATCATGCCCCTATCCACCTCGGCCGACTTGAGCTTCGAGAACGGCTCGTTCACCGTCGAGTATCATACCTCTCCGACTCGACTATGGCCTCGAACTTTCCGCCCCATATCGTACGATCCAAAGAGTGTAAGAGCTTGACCGCTCTATCATGATCATCGTACGGGAGCACGTCCACATTGGCCCTCATGTTGTTCACCACCACCGTGAACCTGCGAAACAAGGCATCGATGGACTCACCGGGGAGATGAGTGAAGTTCTCGTACTCTCTCCGTAGGTCGCATACATCCGTGCCCGAACACGGGCGTTCCCAACATGAGCCTCCTTCAACACCGCCCAAATCCTACAAGCCAAGTGCTCGGTGTGCACCCGATCGAACTCGGGCCGACACAAAGCACGAAACAAGTAGTCGACCGCCTTATTGTTGGCGTCGAATCCGTCCCTCGACCCCGGAGCAAGGAAATCCATCGGCCGGACATAGCCTCGTGTCCACCGTGACATCCCAAAGCGGCCCGACCCTTTCCGCGGAGGAACGCACCCATCCGCTTGCTCCACATCCGGTAGTTCTTGCCATCGAAGTGTGGAGGACCCGAACCCCGTTCCCGGTACGCCATCCTTGGATCTTAGGCGGTTAGAGTCAACAAAGACCCGAACCGGCTCTGATACCACTTGAAGGACCGATAAGGCGACCAGAGAGGGAGCGGAGTGAATGGGAGCCGATAAAAATTCTTCTCGAGGGAGATTGAAACTCCGCCAAGACGAACTAGCTCGGTCGAACCCCCGAAATCACACGCTCCGCACTTCTACCTCCCGTTTGCCAAAACCACGTAGCCACTGGAGTGCTACTGGTCCTAGGAACAAACTCTACCAGCAACCACAACACACACGCAGCACCGACAGCGGAAACAACTCGAAAGCCGGCTAACCAGAGGGGGCGGTTAGACCGGGTATGGGGGGCGGTTAGACCGCCTCCACACGGCAACCAAGAAATCCTCCGAAACGCCTCTTCCGAGCACCAAAACACACCACGGTTTCACCAACAGAGATCTCTGGTCAAGGCCATGCTAGCTACCGAGAAAATCTTGGCGAAAACCAAAACTTCACCCAAGGGCCTAGGGGCGGTTAGACCGGCTACCTGGGGCGGTCTAACCTCCTGTACCCAGCAACGAACCCCGATCAAGAACACCTAGCAAACTACACTAAAACGAGCCAATATTTCACCGGAACGCTCCTCTCGATCAAGGTGAACAAACTCACAGAGAAAGGTCCAGCAAAATCAAACTTTCTTCGGAAAGGCCTAGGGCGGTTAAACCTGGTGCCGGGGGCGGTTAGACCTCCCTCCCCCGAGCACAAAGATCCGAGTGAAAACCCAAGCAAACGGACTCGAAACGCTCCAAGATTTCAACCATACAATCCCCTGGTCAAGGCCAACATGCTACCAGAAGATCTCGGCCAAAATCAAAACTTTCTCCGGACGAGCCCGGGGCGGTTAGACCGCCCCTCCTACGTGGTTAGACCGCCCTCCCCGGACGAACGGGAAAAAGGGGAACCGCGGGTCAACCCTCAACTTTGCATCACCCGATCTCCCGATTCACCCAACGGATTGCGGCGAAACTTTGGGGATGCCCGGGTCACCTCATGGACGACCTCTCCCTCAAAGGAATTGCACCGAAACGCTCTCAATCATGGGGAATCGCAAATCTCGTGACCAAACCTCAAGAACTCGAGTTCCAACGAAAACCACCAAATCGAGTCCGATTCAAAGGAGATTTGGGGGCAAAGTCACCGACCAAAGAGGCACAAAAACCTCATACGTGACACCCACCAAAAACCCCAAGAAATCGTCCTCAAAACACCGCCAAAAAGAGCTCCGAAAATCAACACAAAAGAGACGGGAAAACCACCATGAAGAACCACGCCGAACCTTCTATACATGCCATGAATGGTTCGTACAAGGTCTAGTTTGCCACCCAAACATCCATCCCTCTCTCTAGATCTCACATGAAGCTCTCAAACTAGCCTTCTAAAAACCTAGGGAAAATAGAGAACAAAAATGGAAAAACCAAATGAGCTAGGGTTCCAAGAGTTGGCTGCCATCCACCCCTCTAATGAGTATATATGGAGGCACCCAAAAGACTAAAACGCCCTTCACTAATAACTAGGGATACATGCCCCTCAAGGGCGGATTTGGAATTCTTGATGTCTTCACCATCGGACGGATGCCCGGCGACCGCACCCTGCGTAGCCTCGACGCATGCCTTGCGATCCCGACGCGTGTCCTCCGCTTCGAAGCTTCTCGGCGCGGCGGCCGGGCGGTCGGACCGCCCCCCACGGGCGGTTAGGACCGGCCCGGTGGATTCGACCGGCCCCGGGCGGTCCGACCGCCCTCTCCGGGCGGTTGAACCGGCACCGGGTGGCCGCACCTCCTCGTCGAGTCTTCGGCCTCGGTTTTGTGGCTCAACCGAGTAACCCGGTGGTTTTACGGTGAACCACCGCAAACCCCGCGAACTCGGTGTAGCCTCCGCCAATCTCCACTCATGACTCGGCTCCCACGTAGTCCCGGCTCGACCTTGGTTTTGAGGCTCTACCAAGAAACCGTCCACGACTTCATCTTCTTGTTCATGCCACCATGCGGCCCGCACTTGACCCCCGCCGGCCACCGGGTCCCTCGAACGAAGCCTACTTGTCTTCTCCACACACGGAGGCCTCACCGGCAACGACCTTTCGCACTTGTTCTTCACCGCACCAACACGAGTCAAGCCGCAACCCGCACCCGCAATACTTAGCCAAGAATCGGTCCACACAACGTTGTCAATCACTCATCACACAAGGAAGCGACCATCCACCGGTCCTCGAACCACACATGGTCCTCAAGGTGTGATTGCATAAGGACACTACGAGGCCTTTACAAAGATTCCCTAGCACGGGCTGCTCGCTAGGTTACCTGATCAGTGCAGCGCATAAAGCTCCCTAGCGGGTACCGTGTCTTAGCAAAGCCCAACTCCCCGCTAGAGCAGGTCTATACACCATCTCCCGTCAGCCCCCAACCCCTTTCAGGTAAAGCATACCACAATACTAAAGTTTCTAATTAATTGGCCAAGACAGAGCCATATGTCTTGTGGCAGTACAATTGTCCTGGGTGGTCGCTCCATGTTCCGATTAATGCATAGTATAATCTTGTAATAAGGCATAGGTAGAAGGTGGTTAGGGACACTTGCCTTTCTCCAACGCTACTCTTACTGCTCTCTCTTCATTTCTTGCTCCCTTGGAACTCTTCATCTTCAAAGCAATGAACAACGATCCTTCTTCTACTCGAAGCAAACATCGGGCACAACATACAAAGCAACAAGTACAACTAAGAACAATACACCAATCAAAAGAAAAGCTTTAAAAGAGTGCACTAAAGGATAGGATCGATTCTATGGTTACGCAAACGACGAAAGAACGTCGAAAACAAAACTATGGTCCATGCTAACGAAAGATTATTATCAAACAACAAGGAGAGACTACGTGCTTGACATATTTTAATTAGAAAATCATGTGGCAAGAATATTTCAAAGCAGGTTATGTTTAATTAAGAAAACAAGATAAGACTAATCATATTTTATTTGCATATATTTAAGTACAAGTTATATCCAATTAACAATTAACTTTTAGAAACCCAAAGCATGTATAATGTATCTAGTCGAATAACTTTACATTGTGTGTTCAACTAAGCATATTAAATTTGAAAATGTAATTATAATGCCATTAAGAATATTAGATTTATTATGAAAAACGATGTATAACACTAAAAATCTTTTATTTAACAAAAAACTAGTTATAAATAAGAATTTACCAAGTTACATCATGATTAAAGAAAGCCGGGATTGAACCTAATCACTTTTATTTGGGAAAGCAATGTAATAAGAGTTAGTCAAGATTAATATGCAACTTTAATGTAAAAAAAAGTAACAGGTGGTACACATGCTAACGCACAGGTTAAGGTGAAACGAACTATACAAGAACACAAACGAACTATAACGGCACAAACAAACACTAGAGCGCACAAGAAGAGCTTAAGCTAGGGTTTAGGACAACTAGTCTAAAAGGATAGACTGAACGACTAACACACTAAACAAAGGTAAACTTATTTGACAGGAGAAACAGATAACAAGGTAAGCTCCAAAGGAAGGTTTCTATGAAAGATTAGGTGTAAGAACATAGTTGATTCACCAAGAGAGAACTAGGAAAAGGATCACTAGCTAGGAAACAAAGATAACTGAGATATAGCTGACAGACAACGTCTAACGAACGATTTGCATATATGAACATGAAAGACCACAAGCTTAGGTGCATTTTAATTAATAACAAAATAATTGTAAAGGATATTTTAGAAATAAAATACCCTATGTTGGCATTAGCTCAGATTAAACTTTATTTGAAGAAACTGGTGTAAAGAACCTAGTCAAATTTTATTTATAATTCTTCATGTATCAATTATGCCAATTAAACATTACTTTAGAAAGATTAGAATAACTAATCGAATTAAAGCATGTGACGTGTTGAGCTAAACAAACTTTATTAGAAAGCACAAGCATGTTGACATTAGTCCAGTTAACATTTATTATAAAAGACGGTGTAAAAGACTAATCAACTTTTATTTAGGAAAGTCAATTAATATTAAACATTAAGCAAGATTAACATTTAGTTTGAGAAAAACCCGCATGTAGCTCTATTTAGCTTTTATTACAAAGCATATGAAATAATCATTAATCAAATTAAAATTTATTGCAAAACGGTATATAACACTACATAGCTTTTAATTAAAGAAAACATGTATACTAGGCATTAAACAAAATTAATATTAAATTAATTTTCAGAAAACATGTATGCTGAAAAAACACCACTAACGTGTACTTTATTTTATTATGAGCCTAACACAACTTGAACGGATTAAAACGGAGCTAAAACATGGAAGATATGGACAAAACAAGATTGTAAAGGATCTAGTTGTGATTATCAGAAGTTTTCATGGCTAACAGAAAAGATTAGCAAGACACATAAATAGTGCTTGCGAAACTAATATAGCTCAGGGTTAAATCTGAAAAAGACTTAGGTGGGCCTTATGTGCGAAAGGTGGGATTTTTCTACGGGGTTATGAGCAAAAGTTGCAAGACACAAGAATAAATCTACGGATTACAAGATTCTCGAGGGATCTAAATGTAAAGCTGCCATCTCATCTTCTTCCTCTGGCCATGGCGTGCGTACAGGGGTTCCTGGCGTCAGCGACACCGGTGATTCGGGCAACGAGGAGCACGGATAAGGCCAAGAATCGGAAGAGGAGATCGAGGGGATCGCGGGGAGGTGCTCCTAGGGGGAGACTGAGGGAGGCGGCCGGATTTTATAGAAGGGCAGATCGACGGCGGGCTTGGCGGCCGGCTCGGGTGGATGGCATGTGGCGGGCGGCACGTGCATAAGCAATATGCTGCAACTCAGGTATGGGTGCAAAGCACAGAAGCAGGGACACGCGCACGACGAGCAAGCCAGCAGGGGGGCTTCACCCGGACGGGGAGAAGTTCATAGTTGACCGGTATAGAACAGGAATGAAAAACGACATGCTATGTTGGCGGAGCTTTAGGGCTGTTTGGTAGGGCTCCGGGCTCCTCCAAAAACAGCTCGGCTCCGGCTCCTCCGGTGGAGTGGCTTCTGCGGGTGGAGTTGAGTCGTTTTAAAAAACGTTTGGCAAAATAGCTCCTGCGGTGGATTTTTAGTTGGAGCCGGGTGAAGCCACCAAAACGTGGCTCCACCTCCCCTTTGAAAGCCGCGAGGGGCTCCGGCTCGGCTCCACACCCGGAGCGGGTGCAATTTACATTGTTTGGCGGGGCTCCCGGCCGGAGCCGCTCGTGGAGCCGGAGCGGAGCCCTCCCAAACGGGCCCTTAATTTACAAAACAAGATGCTAAGCGGCAAAATGGAAAGGAAACGACGAGGCGAATGTGATGATGTGCTCACCTTCGGCTAAGGATGAACGATGGCGACGGAAGAACTCGCCGGAGTTGGAGAGGAGTCGCCGGAGTCGGGGAAGACAACGGAGTCGATGTCGGATTCGCGTCACCGACTACATCACCACGTAGAGCTCGACGAGGGCAACTCCAGGGTGGTGTCCCTTTGCACGCAAGTGCACGGTTTCACCGGAAAAGCTCGCTGAAAAGTTCGCCGGAATTTAGTAGATGCAAAAGTTCGGTGAGGGTTTGTGGGAGTTAGGGTTGTCGAAACGGAATGAGGTTGGCGGCGTTGGAAAGAGGACGCCGAGGAGATCATCGGTAGCTATTTATTGGCCGTGATTGAGTCCGATTTTATTTTCCTTTTTTTTCTAATTTCAGAAATTAATTTCGAATTAAAAATAATTCCAGGAAATCCTGAAATCATAATTAAATCACGAAAAATTCTCCGAAAGCTCAAAAAAATTCATGAAAATCACGAGAGAAGATTTGGGATGTGAGGAACCCAAATAAAATATTTGGAGACCAAGAAAAAATTTTACAGCATTCCAATAAATAGAAATAGCTCGAGAAAAGTGAGAATAAATTCCAGAAAAGCTGGAAAATTCTCAAAAGATTTTGATCAACACCTAAACGTATTTTTAAACCTTTTACACTCAACAAACACTAAGATGCATAGACATGAACGCAACACTCACATCGAACCAATTTATTTAATTCAGAAAATCAAACATAGACTTTTTCTATACTAGATTTCCTGTAAACAAAATAAATGTTGGATTTTTTTTTAAAATTATGAGAAAATCATTGTTTAATTATTCTTTCTATTCACATCCTGAAATTGGAAAATTTTAGGGTGTGACATCAGACAACACACACAACTGTACCAATACATGTTTGGGGGATATAGGAGCTTCACCTTGAAGAAGTATTAACTGATTGCCATACGGAATCTCCATCCACTTGTTCTTCCAATGAATCTTCATGGGGCTGTAAGATTCCAACCAATCCGTCCCTATTATCACATCATAGGCAGTTAAAGGTAACACCCTCAAATCTGTCTGGAATGCTATATCACCAATGAACGAGAGAGCGTGTGGAATCTCAGCAGAGCATGACAATATACCTCCACCAGCCACTTGCACTCTCACTGAGTTTGAAAGAGGTACCACTCCAGAAAGCTTATCAGCAACAGCAGAACTGATGAAAGAAGAGGACCTACCAGAATCAATTAACAAAGACACCTGCTGGTGTTGAATGGACCCTTTAAACTTAACAGTTTTAGGAGCAACACAACCAGACAGAGCTGCCTTAGAGATTGCCATGAACAAATACTCTGAGCTGTCATTAGAAGATCCAGGTGACAAGGCTGAATCATCGTTTGACTGAAATAGGTCCCATAATTCTTGAACAACATGTAGTTGGACTGTAGGTGCACACTTGTGATCTTTGCCCCACTTCTCATTACACTTGAAACACAAGCCCATTGCTCTTCTATAGTTGCGGAGAGCTTCTGCCTTGGACTCAACCTGCAGACCTGCTCTTGCTGCTTCCATGCCTCTAGTGTCATCAGCCACAAAAGAGGGTCCTGTCTTATCAAGGGTAGGAGCCGGCAAGGGAAGCGACTTCTTGAATGACTGCTTGGAGTGATAACCCAACCCCAACTTCTTGCAATCACGACGACGGTGAACATCCCCAACTTCTTCCTGCAATGAAGCGAGCACACAAGTAGTATCCAAATCTTGTGGGCATTGAACTAGAAAAATGGACTTAATATCTTCTTTTAGACCATCTATAAAGCGCAAGGTGTAATCCAATGGGTCTGTGGTAGAAGTATAAGCAGCTAGTTGCTCTACTAACTGAGCAAATTGTTCTACATAATTAGAAACTGATCCATTTTGTTTAATATGGAAAAGTTGCCTAATCAAGACTTCATGTTGGTCCCTCCCAAACTATCATGGACTAGTTTACAGAAATTATCCCAACTGATGGCATTAGCTTTACTTTCTATGGACTATAACCACCTAGCAGCAGGACCTTCAAAGTACATAGTTGCAATTCACACCCAATTGGACTTATCAACGCCAGACATGTCAAAAATAATTTTCACAACGTGACTGCCACAACTTAGGATTATCACCCTAGAACTTGGGGAAAGGAAGTTTGGGCCAACGACCGCCTGTGTTCACTATACCATGACCACTGGAACCAGAAAACGGTGGGAATTATACTTGGATTGTTGATCTAGAAACATACCCTTGACCGGGAGTTGGGTATAGGCCATGACGGACCCAAACCCATGCTCCCAGAGGTGGTTTTCGAAGCGGTGCCCATCAGGGCCGACGGTCGTGTTGCCGGCAGGTGGAGTCGCCGCGACCGCCTCCGGCTTGGGCAGGATGCTGGGAACTGACCCCCCTCAGTTGAGAAGCACTCGATCTATCTTGTTGCTGATGTTGGAGACCTGATGCTTGAGTTCGTCGACCATGTCGACCTTGGTGGAGAGACGTTCTACTGAATCGACCTTGATGACGAGATTAGTGACTGCTGATTCGACCTCCTGTTGCCATGCCGCGATCTCCTCCACCTTCTCCTCGATTGGCTTGACACGGTCGCCGACGGTCACATCGAGCTTCTCCAGGTTCTCAAGGTGGCTGTCGAGGCTGTCCAGGCGATTGTCGATGCCGTCGCTCACCTTCTTCATCTCGAGGAGCACTTGGTAGTCGTGTCCATGGCGCCGTGCACTTTCTTCTGGAAGCGGGTAAAGTGGTGATGATGTAGATCCAGCCTGAGAACGAACGAATTGACACGTGAGTGTAGATCAAGCTTAGAGATCGTAACCGACCACGATGAATCGCGCTCACCGGATCCACTCGAGAACTCAATCGGCGCACGACGGCTCAATCGACGTGGCGGTGCTCGGATCTGTTGTCTCTAATACCAGGTGTTAACTGCATTAGAACCGAGAGATAGATAGAGGTAGGATAGAGGAAGATAGCACATCAGGGGCAGGAGTAGAAGAGGAGAAGCAGGTGACGGTGGAGAGATGAATGATTAGATTAAGGTTCTTGTCTATTACATTCCATAACTCTTCTCACTTCTCTCCCAATACTTATACAACTCTGCTGGCACTCTGGGCTGCTGAAATGCACAAAGGGTGTAACATACCAGAAATTTGAATGATTTACTATGTGTGATTTTTCACAAAAATTTAAACTTTTTGCTTGAACTTGTGTGCTACCAAATTTGATACCAATTTGCTAGCCTCTCATCCTAAATTCTCTATAAAATAAAACCATACAAAAACTATTTTCAAACTATGGTATAAAATGTGAGTTGGAGTTTCTTGGATTTTGTTTTGGATCTTCAAATTGAGTGAGGTTTGAATTTGAATATAATTCAAATTCAAACCATATATGATTACAAAGCTACTTTAAATAAAAACCAAACCTATTTTCAAACTCTAACTCCTATCTAACCCAGCCTGCTAACTACCTCAGGCCGAAAGCCTACTAACTGTCTAACCCAGCCTGCCAAGCAAATCGGGTCGGCCCACCTTCTCCCCCGCGCTCAGACCAGCCCAGCTAGGCCCGCTATCCTTCCTCCTTTCCTTTTTCACCGACGCGCGGGACCCGCTTGTAAGCCGGACCCTGTGCCCCTTTCTTCCCCGTGACGTTTGCGATGGGAAATCAGGGGATGGTGCCGCCCCGTACCGCGCCCTCGGTCTCACCCATGGCGCCGCCCTTGTCGTGCTGGCGCCTACGGATGGGAACCACGCGTCCTCGCCCCTGCATCCTTGCCGTTCGTGGCTACTCTCGAACCCTAGCGCCCACATATAAAGAGCACGTCGAGCCCTTGCCCCTGTGTCCGCCGCCAAGGAGGAAAACCACAATCCACAGCGCCGCCTATGAGGGGAAGAGGAAGGAAGGAAAATTGGAGTCGTCGGTCTAGAGGGAGGCCATCGTGGGCTCTCGAGCGCCTGCCACCGGGGACACCGACGCCCCTTCCTCCCTGCTCCCCTACTCCGAGCTTCACCGCCACACCTGAGGAGAAAGAGAAGCAGCACTGGAGGGAGCCGTGAACACGTTGCTGGAGCGCCGCGCCGAGGGAACACCGCGTCGTGCCGCGCCGTGCTGAGGAGGTGCCGCGCCACGAAGGAAGAGAGCTGCACCGCGTCGTGAACGATGAGTCGACAACGCCGACAACCGCGCCACTGTAACAACAAGTACCATGACGTCGTTTAGTGGGAGCTGCAACACGCCAAGGACACCTTTGACACGCTGCCACGTTCGTCGTCCGCATCGCCTCATCGCGGGCCACGAAGTCCCTGTGTGCACAACGTGCCGAACAGGAGACCGCACCACTGCCGACCGGGAGTGCCGCGACGTCGCCCCAGAGCCCTGCGCCGCCACCGAACCGCAAGCTGCCGTCATCGCGGCTCGTCTACACCGTGTGCTCGGCCTTCGTGTTGCTGTCCTGCAGGAGCTGCGCCTTGCACCGACCCAGCTTAGACCTCCGACGCGCCCTCATGGTGAGCACTCAGCCAAGCCCCTTCCTTGCCCCTCAACTACTCGGTGAAATGCCTGAACCGCGAGATGTTGCTGTCGCTGCCCTTCCTCTGTCTTTGAAGCCGGCCTTCGTGTCGTGTACGTTCCTTACAGGATCCAACCTAGCTGCGCTGCCCATCTCCCAGTTGCGGCCTTCTATCCTTGACCAAGGCCACACACACCAGGTGCTCGACACTATGTGTCAGCCAAGCTGCAACCTTCTTCCACGTCGCACTTGTCGTCGAAATGCCTGAACGGCCACAACAAGCCACGCCACCATGGACCGTCAGCAACAAGTGAGAAGATTGAAGGGAGCCGGAAGCCGCTCTCGCCAAGGACGCCATCACCCCTGACCCGTGTCGTCGTCGCCGCCGGGAACATCTACATCAAGACCAAGCCACCGCCTTGAAGCTGCACCGCGGGCCTAAGCCCAGGGAGGACGAGGGGCACACTACCAAGCCAAGCTGCAAGCACGACCATGAACCCGTCCAAGCCACCACTCCCTTTTGTTCGATGCCCATCACCTGTTCAATGTAATGCCTGAACACCTGCTTCGAGCCCCATGGTGAGCCGCATAACCAGCCCTACCACCCATTCCCTAGAGGTTCGATGATATGCCTGACCGGCCTTCGAGCCGCTTGTTCCTAGCTGTGGCCATGCCACATGCCACCGCGCAAATCGCCGTTGCCTTGTGTTGCCGACCTTCGAGTTGTGACTTTTCTTGCAGGTGATGCTCGCCGTCGCATGCCGCTTATCACCTTGGCCGCGATCGACCGAGGGGATTGTGGCCCAGTCGATGCCTTATTTCCGCTCGTTGTTGCCATGCAACTCGTGCTGCCTTGCTGCTCTCTACTTCGCTCCCCCACACTACCGCACCTACCCTCTATGCTTGCCGGTCAACAAGTCTTCAGGTGTTGCGCGGGCCCTGGGACGCTAGTGCCCCGCGCACGCTGTGAACATGTCATGAACATGGGACGCTGTTGTTGACGGTGAAAATCCGTCAACCTAGCCATGAGTTTACCTTCGGTGTTGGCATGACTTTTGTATCTTATCCATTGGTACTAACCCCCGTGGTATAACAAGTTCACTTGTGCATGTCAGTTTTGGAGTTAAGTGTTTACGCAGGGTTTTAACGTTGAAAGCAATACTTCCGGGATAAGTTCATTAAGCACCTCATGACAAGACCTTGAAGCCCGATACAAGTCAAGCAATGAAGTGAACATGACTCCAAGAGCCCAAGGACCAAGCCCGAGAAGATGATAAACTCCGAGGACCGAACCAGAAAAGTGCTGAATCTTGCAAGACAAGGAGTTGAGTCCAATTCAGAGAGAAACCGACGTCAAGGGTCTACATGCAAAAGGGGAGAGGATCTAGAAGATGAGGGAAGCAACACCGGGCGAAGCAGGCCACAGACTGGGTCGGGAAGGGCCCAGGCCGGTCGGCCCAGGCCGGCCGGTCCATTCTGTTCCGGAGCCCAATCGGCCTCCCCTTTGACCTAGTTGCATCTCGGGTTATTTATAGCCCCCTGACCGAGAGCCACAGATCAAGCGATTCGTCATCCGCCGCCAAGGAGCAGAGAAGCTTGAGGGACACCATCTCGGAGATGAGGGTCGTGCTAGTTGTCTAGGGCCTCCCTAGCCAACGTGGGAACCTTGCATGGAAGACCACGTCGGAGCTCCGGAGCGAGGATCAAGATCGAGGTAGGGCCCAGGTGGTGATCTTGTTCATGTAATCATTCATGGTGAAGTCTTTAAGTGAATCCGATTTCTAGCGATCAAGTGCCTTCTCGATGATTTTGTTTTCTTCTTGGTTTTGCTTCTTCTACGATCTATACTTAAGATAGATTACATAGGGTGCTCTTGTAGCCGCGGTGGCTAGAGGTGCATACCGGACCGACCAAGTGTTTTCAACTTGTTCTTATCGAACTCGCCCTAGACTACCCGCATGAGTAGGGATACATTGTGACAGAACGGGGGTTCCGAAAGGCGGGCGTTTTCGGAGTCGGATGGAAGGCCACGATTTAAAGATGCTTTTAATGACATTCTCTTTTCTATCTTCATCTATCTTGTTTGGAGCTGCAACATAAGCATGATCTAGATTCTCTAGATCAGTTATCTCTTGCTTTCTCTTGCTACCTCTTTAGTAGATTAGATTAGATTCGTTTTCTTTATGAGTTAGTAGATTAGATGCAACTTGTCTTCACAAGATAGCTTACCTTGCTTTACTAGATTGAATCCTTGCGTTGCACATTGTTCCACGGATTCGATACCTTGGGGTTCACCACTCGAGGGAAGAAGGGTCCCTTGACTACGACGGGAGACTTGTCCGCTTGCAGGTCTAAACGAACTTTGATACAACTATTAACCGTCAACAAGCCCCTTTTTCTGGCGCCGTTGCCGGTGAACAAGCAATCAAGATCCGATCTAGTATCACTTATTTTTCAGTTTTTCTTTTTGATTTTCTTTTGCATCTCTTAAGTTTGATCATCCTCAAAAAGAAAAAAATCAATCTAATCTAGTTTTGATTAACCCAAAATTTTCTTTTGTTAGATTTTTGTTTTATTGCTAACCCTAACCGGAGATGGTTGGCTACCTCTCCAAGAAACACAATTTTTTTTTTGTGGATGATCCAGGAAAACTTTACAGGAAAAGGAGACGTGCAACACAAGCTAAAGGGTTGGAAACCCTAGATTCAAAGTGAAGGAAGTTGTTGCATCCGTCAAGACCAAAGGACAAAGCCAGCCTGTGAAGACCAAAAATATGATTAAGCCGAAGAATAAGCCCGTGCCCAAGATGGTGCAGAAGTGGGTACCCAAGATTGCAACGCCCGCAAAGAGCGTTGATCCGGAGTAATCAAGTGAAGAAGTCTAGCCATGGACTATAAACGAAGCACTAGGCGGGAGGCAACCCGTTTCGTCGAGTCAAGAATAAACTACGGGAGGACAACCCGATTCCAGGTTTTTCAAGTCTTTTTAAATATAATTCAGTTTTGAATTTTACTACGCAAAACATTAGACTTAGAATGGTTGAACAATATTAGAGACATAAATCTTGGTTGAATATTTTGCTTGATCATAAACCCTTTACATGAACCATCCTATGTTGTTTGCTTCTTTTTCGAGAAACCAAAACCAAAAAAAATTTTCAGAACCTAACTCAACCTTTCATCCTCTTTATGATGTTGTGGTTGACTTGTTTTTCATGCTAAAAACACACGAGTAGAGCCACGACTTGTATCTGGATGTTATTTAAATTTCAGCATGTGGTAGGACTCGCGTGAACGTAAAATCTTGATTTTTGGTTGATTTAAAAATCCATATCCGCTCGCCTGCAGGTGAGTGCTCGGGACCCTTTCCCTTGTTGATTCCTCTTGTTTCCTCCCGTTCCGGGCATGTGGGGATCTCCGATCTGGTGATCTGCTTTGGTCTCCGGTTGTTGCGGACAACCCCAGGGTTGCGTCCTGGCCTCTTGGGGCCCTTGGAATCGAGCGGCTAGATCTGTGCGAATCCGATCGATTGAGGCGGCGTACGCATCCGGGGCTTGACCTCGCGCCCTTCTCCGGAGGACCGGAGGCGTTGTCGTCGCTCTGGGTTGCGGCAGAGTAGAGATCCGTCCCCTCCAACCTCTGAGTCAATTTCTGGTTCCTTTTGTTCTATTCCGTGGAGCCATTTTTACTGTTTCTGATCCCTAAAATGCAAATCTAGCCCTAACCCCATCCCCCTCCTCCCCCTGCCCTCTCTGCAGATCTATCGCATCTCCCCCGCCGCCCTCTCCTGCTACACGGAATCTGATGCTCTTTTCTCGGCCGGTGGTTAACTTTGTCTCAAATTTGGATCCGTGCAGGAGACGCAGCGGCTCCTTAGCGAACAGGTGCCCGGCTATTGCTTCGCGCAAATTTTTACGAGAATTTTGGCGCAATTCGGAGTTTGAGTCATCGTTCGGTCTCCATACTCTCCGTGTATCTTCGCTTGATCCCTACTTCGATGCTTGCGGCGCCGGGGATTAGCGCGTCGCCGTCGGAGGAGAACATGAGGTACTTCAATGTCATGATCCTCGGCCTCGCGTAGTCACCCTATGAAGGTCTCTCTCTTTGCGATTTCGGTTGGCTTATTGGTGTCCCGATAGGGTGATAGGCTATGTGCTAGTTATGTGTGTGGACTGTGGATTCGATGTTGTGAACTTTGTTTGTCTTGTTTTGTGCACTATCGTTGGTGTTGATATGTTCGGTATGGATAGTAGAGCTAGTTCAACAGATCTGTATGCATCTCTTTGTTTACGAAGAGCTCGTGATGAATAGTGGACTACGTCCGTTAACCGGTTCTATCGACATGGTCTAGTTGGATAATAGAGCTAGTTCAACAGGAGATGTTAGATAGCTTATGCACAATTACTCTTTGTTGTATGAATAAGGCGAGATTTCCTAAATAGCCACCTTATTATCATGCTTTCGATATCTATTTGTTATGTTACATAGGGTGATAAGAATATTTCCTCACTGAGACATCTGCACGGACGTTCAATATGACTTGGGGCATGAGTTTTGACTCTTGTTCCTTTGTTAGGTTCATGCTTGGCAGTGGCAGCATATTTATTTGTCTACTCATGACATAATTCCATTAACTTCAGCAATCATACAAGTTCCGATTGATTTATCTACCATTTTTTGTATGCCATAGAGTAATTGAAATATGTTGTGTGTAGATAGGTAAGGATGCAAGTAACTAGTAGTTTCCATATTGATTTTGTAAAATCTAATCATATTTGTTCGATATAGTGTCTTCTACATATCCGTCGGGCGGTGGTGTTTTCAAGCTTGAACTATTCTTGCTTGAGGAGTATCCGATGGCTGCTCCAAAAGTAATTTTTCGATGAACCAGTACCCAAATGTTTAACTGGCATTTATATTTCCACATTTTTTCAGTTGTACCATTGGTTCCATTGATACGAATTTCTGTTTGGTCGATGTGATGTTACTTGTATAGTTGTATTAACTTCAAGAATCCTATCAAGAAGAGATTTATATGATGTTACTTCTCAAAGCCTAGGGGTAGGACCAGTAATATACTAATATTTAACTTTTGTTATAGCTGTCCCTTCCATATATGTTAGCTTGTAATTCATCTCTGCGTAGCTGTTCAGTAATGAATACATCCATGCTCCATCTTTGTCTGACTGGTGGTTCTTGTGTGTCTACATTCTTCCCATTTCTTTTTATGGTATAGTCAATGTCTAATATTAAGTTCTCCTCACTTTGCGTGGCAATCCTAATTGACTTGAAGCAATAGCAGTTCACTTTTGCTGGAAAGTCATCACTATTATCTCTTTCCTATATTTTCTATCTTTGATTCGTTCTTTGTAGCTCCATTTTTTTCGTTACATAAATTTAACAGTATGCTACTATCTGAATACAAATGAGGCACAATTAGTGATTTTCTGGTGTTGTTTTTTAAATATGGTGTGGTCAAAGTAAAATTTTTCATGTATAGTTGATGTTACTTTAATCGTGTAGGTACCGAGTACTATATACATACAATGGTGCTAATGCCTATTTTTATTTTGATCGCAGGTTATTGACGAAGAGGTCTAGTGGATGCAAGATGAAAGCATAATGTAATCAACTATATGGTGATGTGATTCTAAATGTAACATGAGATGTCGAATCTCTATTTTTTGAGATTTATCAGATATTATATTGTATTGTTGTGAGCATGTATGTGATCTGGGTTATGTAATTTGTTGAAATAAGTGGGTTTAAATTTGGCGATTTTGATTTTTTATTATTTCTGGATGAGCTTGAATAAAAAAGAGAATCAGTTAAATAATTGGCCATTTAGGCTCATCTATGAATTGTGTATGTGGTGGTGACATCATCATTGCCACATCAACTGCCATGTCATCGTCTATGTAGGCAGCCACTCACGTAGGCAGCCACGTCATCGTCCATGTAGATAGCCAGTGTGGCATCGAGCCATGTCAAAACGTGGACAAACCGCAGCTCGACACATGGACAAACCAGAGTGCGACACGTGGACCATTTAGAGCTCGACACATGGACAAACCGTAGCGCGACACGTGGCACTGTGTCAAAGAGCCACGTCATCATATCCATGTCAGCATGCGCCTTGCCACGTCAGCAGCCAGCATGGGCTGTGCCACGTGGCATCCCCTTCCGTGACCAATTTCGTGACCATTTGGCTTGGTCATAGAAGAAATACACTTCTATGACGAAAAACGTGTTGGTCATGGAAAAGTTCCACTTCTATGACCAAAATGACCGATTGGTCATGGCAGACCAAATGTGACGGAGCTTCTGTGACCAATTCAATTTGGTCATAAGTTGGTCATAAAAAATGTTCCGTGACCAAATTTGCATGTACCGTGACCAAACCGTTTGTTCATTGATGTTGAGTACTGTACTTGTGGTCTTAAGCTGTTTTCCTACAGACAGGGTTGCTGTGGCTTCTTTTCGTATCCTCTCCATTGATTCGGGAAGTTCAGCCATATTCTTTTCACCGGCTTCAATTTCGGCTGTCAGGGTTCTCAGCTCAGCTTCCAATTCAGCTTTCCTGACCTTCTTCAGTTCAAGTTCAGTCTGCAATCTAGTTAGCAGTTCCTTGGGGTTCTGCATTTGGGTTGAGGACCGGAGCGTCCGAGGACCGGTGGATGGTCGCTCCTGGCTGTGATGAGTGATTGACAACGTGGTGTGGACTGACTCTTGGCCGAGTATTGCAGGTGTAGGTTGCGGCTTGATTTGCGTTGGTGCAGGTGAAGAGTGGGCACGAAAGGTCTATGCCTTGCGGGGCCTCTGAGGAGTGGAGAGACAAGTAGGCCTGACTCGAGGGACCCGGTGGCCAGCAGGGTTAAGTGCGGGCCGCATGGTGGCAAGAACAGCAAGACGAAGTCGTCGACTGGAGCCAGTGCAGGGTAGCGGCTCACGACCGGAGTGTGCACGCGGGGTTTGCGGCGGTTCACCAAAAAACCGTCGGGCTACTTGGTTGAGCCACAAAACCAAGACCGGAGGCTCGGCGGGCGGAGACGGGATCCGGGCGCGCTGAGAAGCTTCGATGCCGGCGGACGCGTGGCGGGATCGCAGGGCTTGCATCGGGAGGACGCAGTCTACGGCAACGACGTGGCCGTGCGATGAAGAGGAGTGCTACATGACCTATTTGCCCCTGAGGGGTTGTATCTCAACTTAAGTGCTAGGGATAGCGTGGTCTTTTGCCTGGCCCGGAGGGGACTCATATATATTAGCTCTACGGTTTCCAGGCAAACTATCCATCCGGACTGCTTCTCATTTCCTTGCTCTGTAGGGTTAGATTTTTCCTCAGTTTGTAAAGAATCTGACCTGCGAGTGAATGGAAGCTTTCATGGTTGCGTCGATTTCCGGTTTGTAGCTCGTTGGATTTTCGTGTCTTTTTCGAGCTATTTTCCGGTTGTTTCTTTGATTCTGAGGCGTTTGGGCTCGAATTTGTTGGTGGGAATCATGGATAGTTGCCTTGTGCATCTTTGTGCTTGATCTTAATCCCCCAAACTTCGAGTCGGCCTCCGATTGAAGGATTTCGGCTGGGTCCTAGGTTTTTGGTTGGTTCCGGTGGCGATTCAATTCCCGGCGATTTAGGTTGTTTGAGGACCCAAGTTTTGGGGTACAACATCCCCTAGGGACGCTTCACATCTTCCCCAAATCTTTCCTCAAGAGCTTCAACTGTTTGGGAGATCCATGGACGAGTAGGAAATTTGGTGGTCTCGGTTTCAGGTTCGGCCTGCTGTTCCTGTGCCTGGCGGACCGTCCGCGGGGTGCTTGCGGACTGTCCGCGTGGAGGGTTCCGTCCAGGTGTTTTTCGTGTTCGTCGCGTGTTCTTGAGCGCTTTGGTTTCGATCCGTTGGCCGGGCGTTTTTGAACGGAGGGTGTTTGGCGGACCGCCCGCCCGGACATCGCGGACTATCCGCGCGGCACGAGTTGCTTGCGGACCATCCGAGGACGTGGTATGGACCGTCCGCGTGTGGAGGTGCCGGTTGGGTCATTCTGTCAGTGTTTAACGGACTGTTCGCCATGTGGCGCGGACCGTCCGCGTGGTGGTCGCGGACAGTCCGCCCCAGGGCCGCGGACCGTCCGCCCGGGACCGCGCTGAACGCCTAAGTCCTTTGCTTCTTGGTTCGTGCTTCCACTTTGGGATCGTTTGGGGTTTGTTCCTAGGGTTGGTACGTTCGTCGTGACTACGTGACCTTGGCAAACTTGTGTGGGAATCCTTGGTTGTGAATTTGGGGTTTAGGCCGAGTTCTCTCTTAGGAGAATATTTTTTATCGGCTCCCATTCACTCCCCCCTCTCTGGTCGCCTAATCGGTCCTTCAATTGGTATCAGAGCCGGTTACGGATCTTCGTGATTCTAACCAGTCTAAGATCCAAAGATGGCGTACCATGAACGGGGTTCGGGTCCTCCACACTTTGATGGTAAGAACTACCATATGTGGCAAAGGCGGATGGCTGCTTTCCTCCGTGGCAAGGGTCGGATCCTGTGGGATGCCACGGTGAACACAGCTTATGTTCATCCGATGAACTTCCTTGCTCCAGGATCGAGGGACATGTTCGACACCAACAACAAGGCGGTCGACTAGCTGTACCATTCTCTGTGTGAATCAGAATTCGAACGGGTTCGTACAGAGGACTTGGCATGCAGGATTTGGGAGCAGCTGAAGAACGCTCATGCCGGGAACGCTCAGGTTCAGGCTCGGCTCTTTGCGACCTACCGAAGAGAGTATGGGAACTTCTCTCATCTCCCCGGTGAGTCTATAGATGCCATGTTTCAGCGTTTCACGGTGATCGTGAACAACATGAGAGCTAACGTGGCCGTACTCCCGTATGATGACCATGACAGGGCTGTCAAGCTCCTCCATTCTCTGGATCGTACCGTGTGGAGTGGGAAGGTCGAGGCCATTCTAGAGTCGGAGAAGTATGAGACCCTCACGGTGGACGAGCTGTTTTCCAAGCTCAAGTCGTCCGAGGTTGAAGCGTCCCCTCGTCGGGAGGTGACTAAATGTGACACAAATACCAGTCCCAGGAGGCTGGTAGCACATTTATTACAACAGGTGGAATCAGTCTTTTACATTACGGTTACAGAAAGGGCACGGTAGTGCCAACGCTACAATGAACAACACAAACGCTAGCGACCACACTACGATAGCAAAGGCTTCCATAGCCTCCTCAGAGTACCACACCATGGAAGCTTTAGGTAGGGCCCTGGTACACAGGCACGGTTGGGTGTAGGGCAATGACCTACTCAACGTCCTCTGGGATGTAATCGGGATCCTCCTCTGTAAAAATAGTTAGTAAAACAAGAGTGAGTACGGACGTACTCGGCAAATCCAACCCCACCCACGGAGGGGCTTATAAGCGAGAATCATGCAAAAGGTATAACAAGGATCGGATTAAGGTTCATTTAGCAATCTCACTCATGCGGGGGTTCTTTTTCAAAAAGGTTTTCGCAAATCATTTCCATAACCCAAGTGACTCGACCGCTTTAGGAAAACCACCGTGGGACTACGGGACTCCCCGTCCGTCGTAGCCCGTGCACACGGCCACACACACTTCACCCGAGAAAACAACTCACGCCGAAAGCATCCCATCCCCAAAACACTAGTTTTTGTGACCACACCGTGACTCGTCCAATACCGTGGACACGGCTATTCGAATAGGTTTGACACTGCGAGAGGTTGTACATCTTTACCCACAAGTAGGGTACCGTCACACGGACACCTCGGTCTTGGGTACGGATCCTATCAAAGCCATTACCCACCTTAGCTAACACTACGAGCCACCACGGAAGCACCCAAGGGGTTATCCCACATAACCGGGGCGTACCTCACACGGAGCGTACCCCGACTCCTTGGTCTCCCGCCGCTCACCCGCACACCCGGATGGCAAGTAGATTAACTAGTGGGGTTTATGCTAAGCCGTTGCCACATACAACGGTCGAGTGGTTGTACGATGATTTGGGTCAGGTGAGATGTCACGCAACCCGGTCCTTAACCGACAAGATGGACAACTCCCAACACGCTCAACCACACAGGTACGAGCTCACCCATACTCCTGACACACACGTCCATCCTGTCTACCCAGATCTGTACTCATTTTCCAAAAATATCCCATTCCCATTTAAAGCACTCACACATTTCGTAAGCACACACCCATATTTTTAAAGCACTCATTTAGGCCAAAACAAGGTTCAATCATAGCAATCAAGGGTGGCTATCCTACCATGTTTTGCAGTAAAACAATATGCAATTTATAAAACGGGTATAGGGTATATTTATAAAACTAGGACAGAAGCATGCATCAAAGGGGAGGTTGAACTTGCCGTCTTCGAAGTCTTCGGGGAGCGCTGGCTCGGCGTTCGGGACCTCGGGCTCCTGCTCGCAGTAGTCGGCTTCGATCTCCGGCTCGGGGTACCTTCCTCTGTCTACTCCGTCGGCTATAGCGCACACACAAGCAAGCAAGCAATATTAGCACACACGTTTCCGGCCGAGCTCGGGGAGGGGAAATGAGCGGAGAGGGGTATTTATAAGCCCTAGGGGGGGTGGTGGTTCGGTGGTGTACCACGGGGGAATGGCGGGGGTGAGGTGCGGGTTTAACCGTAAATCTTTGGGTCACGGGGGTGGTATAGGAGTTAGGGACCTATTAGCAATCCCTACAAATGATAAGAAGGGTGTTTATGCTAATATAAACTAAGTTAGAGTCATTTTGTAATTTATTCTAGGGTATAACAGTGTTTATCCTTTGATTAACTATTAACCTAGGGACTTAATTGGAAAAATAAAGGGGAATAAGAAAGGAGGGCTCGGTTTTGAAGTGATAAGGGGAAACAGGGGGGGGGGGGTTCATGGCAAAATGCCACCTTCTTCCCCCTTTCCCCCCTTCGATTCAGCGAGAGAACGGGGGGGGGGGGCGCGGCCGCGCCGGCCTCGGTCGGCGGCGGGGCGGCGAGCTCCGGGGTCGGTGGCGGCCGGGGGATAGGGGGAAAAGAAAGAGGGAGGCGAGGGCTTGCTACTCCCATGCTTACCTCGGTCGGGGGTTGCTCGAGGGGGTTCCTTCGTGGCAAGGGCGGCCGGCGGGGAAAGGTTGAGGGCGGCGGCGCGAATGGTGGCGGGGGCGGCGCAATTGGATGCTCCGGAAGCCTCGCGGGCGGGGTGGGGAGCGGCGAGGGAGGGGTGCCACCCTTTTATAGGCCGAGCAAGGCGGTTCGGGGCTAGATTTTTCCGGCGAAGGGGGGGGGGGGGGGGGGTCGCGGCGGCTCGGGCTCCTTCTCGAAGTCCGGCCGGCGCGGGGCCGGTCGCCGGGGCGACGGGACGGCACGGGCGAGAACGGAGGTCGTCGAGCGACGGTTGGGTCTTTTCGGGCGTGGGGCGCGGTGGTGGTAGGCCGGCGGGACCGACGGACGGCCGGCGGCGGCGACACCACGGTGCGGCGACCCGGGTGTGGCGTCCCGGCGGGGTCTCGTCTCGTCCGGGCGGATGGGATGCTACGACGGCCGGTCAATGCGGGGGGGGGGGGGGAATCGGACGGGGACCCGTCGGCGGGGGTGGCGGAGTCGCGCGGCGGCGGCGGCGGCCGGCCGCCGGACGCGGCGGCTCGGCGGCCGGCCGGTGCGGCAGCGATGAAGAGAGTGGGGGAGGCGGTGGCGTGCTTGTGTGGGTGGCGTGGTCGGCGCGCGGCCACGCGGGCAAGGCACGCCGCCGGGGCCGGGGCGGTCAACGGCGCCGGGCGCGGTGCGGCCGTCGGGGGGAAGAGTAGGAGAGGGGGGGGTCACCGACGCGGCGGCGTGCCGCCGGCCGGGCGCGGGCCCGTCGTCTTGCCGGCCGGCCGGCCCTCGGCGCCGTGAAGGAGGCGGGCCGGGGTCAACGTGTGCCGGGCGGTGGTCGGGGGGGGGGACGGCGGGTGCGCCCGCGGGGGAGGAAGGAGAAGGGAGGGGGAGGAAAGAAAGAAGGAGAAAGGAAAAAGAAAAGAGGAAAAAGGAAAAAGAGAGAAAAGAAAGAAGGAAAAGGGAAGGAAGAAAAGGAAAAATGGGAAAAAAGATAGGGAAGGAATTGGAAAAATCTTAGAAAATTAGGAAAAATTGTTAGGGGAATTAGGGGAGGGTTTTGTGGGGTTTTTCCGATCTCCCGGCGTCGGCGTGAATTCGGGACGATGGTGATGGCGAGGCGGACCGGTCACGGGACCGCGGCGTGCGCGGGATTCCGGCCGGTGGCCGACCGCGGCGTTGGGAAGGCGCGCGGGGGGTGCGGCCGAGGTGCGGTGCGGCGGGATTCGCGGCATGCGCGTCGGGGGGAGAGAGAGGGGGGAAAACAGGTGGCTAGGGTTGATTGGTAATTGAGCTCGGCGGTTGTTTTTGAAAATACGCATGATTTGTTGGGTGATTTATTTAGAGCTAAAAACGCGGGCGTTACAAACCTACCCCCACTTAAAATGAATCTCGTCCTCGAGATTCGGCTAAGTCTCGAATAGGTGGGGGAATTCTTTCCTCGGTGCGTCCTCTCGTTCCCACGTAGCTTCTTCCACCCCGTGTCTACTCCATTGGACTCTGCACACCCGTACTTCTGACGTCCTTGTCCGCTTGACCACAGTGTCTAAGATCTTGACGGGCACCTCTTGGTACCTGAGGTCTGGCTATAGGTCAATGGCCTCCACCGGTACTTGCTTATCTTCCAGAACCTTCAAGCATCGGCGTAGCTGGGTGATGTGGAACACTGGGTGTATATCTGACATTTCTTCGGGTAGCTCCAGCCGATATGCTACTGCTCCGACTCTCTTGAGCACTTTATACGGGCCGATGTACCGAGGGGCCAACTTCCCGTGCACTTGAAATCTTCGAGTCCCTCGGATAGGTGAAACCTTGAGGTAGACGAAGTCTCTTGGGTTGAAGCTCGCTTCACGCCTTTTCTTGTCCGCGTAGCTCTTCTGTCGGGACTGAGCGGCTTTCAACTTTTCTCGGATATCGCCTACTCGCTCCTCGGCTTCCTTTATGAGTGCGGGCCCAACCGGGGCATGCTCTCCTACTTCGACCACATCGGGGGTGTCCCGCATTTTCTCCCGTATAGTGCTTCGAATGGCGACATTCCCAGACTTGCTTGGTAGCCATTGTTGTAGGAAAATTCTGCATATGGCAGGCTCTGCTCCCCAATCTTTGCCGTAGGTGAGGACGCATGCTCTCAACATATCTTCCAAAATTTGATTCACCCTTTCGGTCTGTCCGTCTGTCTGTGGGTGGTATGCTCGAGTGAAGTCTAGCTTGGTGCCCATGGCTTTGTGCGAGGCTTTTCCGAACCTAGAGGTGAACTCGGGTCCCTCTCGTCCGAGACTATTCGCTAGGCACTCCATGCGGCTTCACTATATTTTTTATGTAGAGTTTCGCCAATTTCTCTCCACCATAAGTGGTTCGTACGGGTAGAAAGTGAGCGACTTTAGTGAGTCGATCCACGATCACCCATATGGAGTCATGTCCTTTCGAGTCCTTGGCAACCCTACTATGAAGTCCATACCTATCTCGTCCCACTTCCATACTGGGATTGGTAAAGGTTGCAGCAGTCCTGCGGGCTTCTGATGCTCGGCTTTGATCCTCTGACAAGTGTCACAGTGGGCGACGAACCGTGCAATGTCTGCCTTCATTCCATTCCACCAGTACTTCGCTTTAAGTCCATGTACATCTTGGTGGATCCGGGTGAATGGAGTATGCTTTGAGTTGTGTGCCTCATCCATGATGGTCGTCGGAAATCTCCACCTTCGGGCACGCATATCCTGTTCTTGTACCATAGGGTGCCTTGGTCATCTACCCTGAAGTCAGGGGCCTTGTTCTCTCCGGTATGCTTGCGGATCCTCATCAGATCCTCGTCGGCTTCTTGGGCCTTCCGGATCTTCTCTTCTAGGGTAGGCTGAACACTCAGCTGGCGGACGTAGCCTTGGGGGACGATGTGTACGTTGAGTCGGGCCATCTCCTCTTGCAACTGGGCACTCTTGGGTGCTGCCTTCTCGTAGGTTTTCCGGCTTAGGGCATCTGCTACCACATTGGCCTTTCCCGGGTGGTAGTGAATCTCTAGGTTATAGTCCTTGACTAGCTCTAGCCACCTTCTCTGTCTTAGGTTTAGGTCGGGCTGGGTGAAGATGTACTTTAGACTCTTGTGGTCTGTGTAGATTTCACACTTGTTCCCGATCAGATAGTGTCTCCAGATCTTCAGGGCATGCACTACGGCTGCAAACTCCAGATCATGGGTGGGATAGTTCTGCTCGTGGGGTTTAAGCTGACGGGAGGCGTATGCCACTACCTTCCCATCTTGCATGAGAACACATCCCAACCCTTGTCGGGAGGCGTCGCAATACACGACAAAGTCCCGTTGAATGTACGGCGGGGGTTAGCACTGGGGCTGTGGTCAGCCTCTTCTTCAATTCTTGGAAACTTCTTTCACAGGCCTCGGTCCAGTTAAACTTCTTCTCTTTCTTAAGCAGCTCTGTCATGGGCCGGGCGATCTTGGAGAATCCCTCGATAAATCTCCGGTAGTATCCGGCTAAACCTAGGAAACTCCTGATCTCACTCACGTTGGTTGGTTGCTGCCAGTTGGAGACTGTCTCAACTTTTCCGGGGTCTACAGCTACTCCTTCTGCAGTCAATATGTGCCCAAGGAAGGATATCTTCTCTAGCCAAAATTCACACTTGCTGAACTTGGCATATAGCTTGTGTGCCCTCAATTTTCCCAACACTACTCGAAGATGTTGTTCATGCTCCTCTACGCTCTTGGAGTAAACAAGTATATCGTCAATGAAGACCACGACAAACTTGTCCAGCTCTTCCATGAACACCTTATTCATGAGGTTCATGAAGTATGCTGGGGCATTGGTTAGTCCAAAGGACATCACCGTGAACTCATATTGCCCGTAGCGAGTGACGGGCGGTCTTGGGGATGTCACTTTCCCTGATCTTGAGCTGGTGGTACCCTGATCTTAGATCCACCTTCGAGAAATACTTGGCTCCCTTCAGTTGGTCAAACAGGTCATCTATTCTGGGGAGAGGGTACTTGTTTTTAATAGTGACCTCGTTCAGCGAGCGATAGTCCACGCACATCCTCATGCTCTTATCCTTCTTCTCCACGAAAAGCACTGGGGCTCCCCAAGGTGATGAACTTGGTCTGATGAACCCGCTTCGCCTGGAGCTCGCTAGCTGCTTCTTCAATTCTGCCAACTCAGGGGCTGCCATCCTATAGGGTCTCTTGGCTATGGGAGAGGTTCCAGGGATAAGGTCGATTACGAACTCTATGTCCCTGTCGGGTGGCATCCCAGGGAGTTCTTCGGGGAACACATCTGGGTATTCTCGTACTACTGGGACATCTTCTATGGACTTGGCTTCTATGTTGAAAACCATTATATCCGGCCTGTGTCCCCGGGTGTGGCAGGTCACTTGTATCCCGTCTGGGTTGGTCAGGTGCACTACTTTATCGGCGCAGCTTATGAGGCCATGGTGTTGGCTTAACCAGTCCATACCAAGGATCACATCTATCCCCTTGGATTTCGGTACTACCGAGTCCGCTAGGAACTCTACCCCACTTAAAATAATCCTTACCGGGGGCATCCCGGTTGACACTTAATGTCACCTCGGGTGTTCGAGTTATTAGGGGTGCTTTGAGTAGTACCGTGGGTATGCTATGCTTTTCCACAAAGCTTGAGGATATGAATGAGTGTGATGCTCCCGAATCGAACAAGTATGGTAGCCAAAAGCGAGGCGACCGGGGAACTCACCGAGTACTACTCCTTGTGCTTCCTGTGCCTCCTGCGCATTGATGTGATTCACCCGGCGCGTCCATACGACCGCCGGGGCTGCCTCATCTGCTGGTTGTTGGGGTTGTTGCCGAAGTTGTGGCTGCTGCGCACTGGCATGCGGTTGGCTCCTGATGCGAGTGGCCTTGGTCCGTTTACTGAGTTGGAGTAGGTGGTGGTGGCTGGCTTTTTAGCGTAGGGGCAGTTGGCGATGAAGTGCCCAGTTTCCCGGCAGTTGAAACACACTCGGGAGCTGTTGTTGTTGTTGTTGGTTGTGAGCTGGCTGGTGTTGTTCTGTGGGGGCTTCATGGCATTCTGGTTGTAGGAGGGCTTGAACTGGGCTCTGGGGGCTTGTGAGCTTGTGGCTTGGGTTTGGGTTCTGATCGCATAGGGGCTTGGAACCTGGACATGGGGTGTCCAAAGTTTCTCGGTCTCTCGGGACCGCTCTTCTTGCTTGGCCTTGTGTTCCATGAACTTGCGCTTGTTTTCCTTCTTCTCCTCGGCCTTTGCCCTTTCCGTGAGGATTGCCATGTTCATAAGGGTATTAAAGTCCGGGTAAATGCGAGGAGTCGCAGTGTCCTCGGTTCGGAGTCGGCCCCTTCTTGAACATCTCTTGCTTTTTGGAGTCTTTATCCACCTCCTCGGGGGCATAGCGTGCCGGCTCTATGAGCGGTACGTGTATTCCTCCACGGACATGTTGCCTTGGCGGAGTTCGCGGAACTCGTCCGCCTTCCGCTTCGGTGTGGCCTCCGGGATGTGGTAGCGGCGGAACTCCTCCACGAATTCATCCCATGTGATGGCGGAGGGATCCTTGGGCGCGGCGCGATAATTCTCCCACCAAGCTAGGGCCGTCCGGTGAGCTGGTGAGCTGCCAAGAGAACCTTGTCATGGTCCTCGCAGTGGAGGGGCTCCAGTTCCTCGGGATGGCTCTCGGCCAATCGTCGGCGTCCGGAGGATTCACCGACCCGCCGAAAGTGGGCGGCTTAGTCCTGAGGAACTCGATCAGCTTCTCATTCATGCTCATGGCACGGGGTCTTGGGCGGTTGATGGCATTGAAGATAGCCTCCATCAGGACAGTCTGGTTGGCTAAGACTTGGGCCAAGTCAATAGGAGGGGGTGGTGGTGGCAGGACCACGTTCTCTCCTCCATCTTCATTTTGGTTAACCTCCTGTTCGGGGAGACGCTCCCTCCGATCGGCCTGCGATCCCTCAGCGTCCGACCGGTGGGTCCTGACAGGGCGCCTGGAAACCATCTGTAAAGAAACGGGTTTTCTAAGAGGTCTAGTTTTATGTGATGTTTAAGTGGATTATAACGTATTTCTTTTCGAAAAGGCAGGGTTTATTCTGCCGGTAAGCACACAACAAGCACATAGCAAACAAGCAAGCACAAACAAGTTTTTATTACAAACCAGCGAGGAGGATACATCCCGACTACGCGGACACATTACACGGCTAAGGACTAAGGGCGCGACTTGGACCGGTACGGCTTCATTCCCTGGGTCTTGGGGCACACTACTCGCGAGGGGAGCTGTCTTCTGGGGTCGAGTGTTCTTCCAGCGGAATGAGCAACTCGTCATCGTTTCCGCCTTCGGGGTCTCCGTTTTCCTGGGGCTGTGCTGCGGCTTCAGTGGTAGCTGTTGGGGGTTCGGTGACTGCTGGTGGTGCTGGTGGGACTTCTATGGCTCCTCCCCATCCTACAAGGGGTGTTCCCAGCAGGACTTGAGGTTCTCCAATGGCTGGAACGGGCGTTCCGCCGTGGGTCCATTCTTGCATGCGTTGGTCCTGGATCCTTCTGAGGCTCTCCTGGGCAACGGCTTCACTGCTTATGGCTGCTGCGGTCCTCGCTTCAGCTTGAGCCACTCGGACTTGGTGCATCCGCACTGTGACTTCGACTTGCTCGGCCGGCTGATCTGTTCCCTCAAGTGTACGGCCTCCGGTCATCAAAGAGCTTGTCCGGGGAGACAAGGTAGGCGACTACGTGGTATAGCGGGTCTTCTTGGTGGCGGCGTCGCTCCAAGTTCCTCATGCGGGCCTCGCCAAACCGGGGTCCCGATGGCGGGAGGGAAGTACCTCATTGGTGTGGGGACGAGGTGCTCTTCGTAGATTCGGCACGGGTAGCGGAGGGCTTTTTTCGAGGGCCAAGGGATAGGTATCCGGTGTCGGAACCCCCGTGGCGGTCACGCGCCACGGCTCGATGTTGGTGTGGCGGTTGCTTCTAGCGACGGAGAGGACCACTCTACGGCGAAGAGTGCCGAGTTGCTCGTACTCTCTGCCGTAGTACCTAGGGGCGCTCGGTGATACCGAGGCGCTCCAGGGAGTGGATGAGCGGGCGAGCAAAACCAGGCTCCTCCCCGGCACACGCCTTGGGTCCATCCATCTTCCGCCATCTGAAAACAAAGATAGGGTTGAACGGGTTGTGGTGGGGTACAAAAGATGGATAACTTTATTTAGTAGGAAGGTTTGGGTACATCCTTCGGGGTACACTTATTATTACTAGGACTCAACTTCTAGCCTAACACACCCTAGTCTTATCCTCATGGTGATTCTTCCTCTAACCGGATACGACGCTTCTTCAGAGGGAAGATCTTGCTCCAGTATCTCGTCTTCGGTCCGGGGTTCCTTTGTCCCGGTGGGTTTCTTCGGGTTCATTCTCTTCTCGCTCCGGCTCCTTCATCTCTCGCTTCTACGCTCCTTCAGCTCATCCCATAGGGCTTTATGGGCCAACGGCGTGCGCTCTCTTTCCCCGAGGTATTCTTGCTTTGTGTTGTGTAGTTCAACTTCTCGCTATGGTTGTCTTCACCCTTTCTAGTTCTATCCTCTCGTTCGGCTCTTTCCGCCCGTCGATCCGTCGCTTCGATTCTTGCCGGGCTTGCTCCCGATAAAGGTGGTCTAGGCCTCTCGAGGTATATGGATAGGTGGGAGACCGCCTCTTCTAAGTCTTCTTCCTCTCGTTCCAAACCTCTCATGCGATCAATCCACGAGCGTCCTCTTCCTCCGGAGGGTGGAAAGAATCCCATTGGAGTCCTTCGGAGGTGCCGTCTATAAACCACTCGTAGGCGTCGCGAGGCCTTCCGAGCGCGCCCTTGGGGTAGGTGTCGGCAAAGCGAAAACCAGTGGCAGAGACGAACCATGGCTCTATGTCGGGGTAAAGCGTGCTTCTTCCCACAAAGATCGGCGCAGCTTACACCGAAGGGTGCCGAAGCGTTCGTACTCCCGTAGACGAACTCGGCGGATCCCTTACTCCGACGCGCTCTAGGGCCGAGTAGCAACAAAGTTAGGGAGGCCGGGCCGGACGGGGCAAATTCCTCCGTTCCACTCGGGGTTAGGCATCCGGAAACGAGGCAAGAATCAAGGTAAGGATTTGGGGAAAAGGTGAGCTTAGCAAAGGAAAGGTTAGAGAGGGCCGGAGGAGGTCTCATATCCTAGGGGTCATGTCCTACGGCCAACCTACGGCTCTGATACCACCTGAAGCGTCCCCTCATCAGAGGTGACTAAATGTGACACAAATACCAGTCCCAGGAGGCCGGTAGCACATTTATTACAACAGGTGGAATCGATCTTTTACATTACGGTTACGTAAAGGGCACGGTAGTGCCAACGCTACAAGGAACAACACAAACGCTAGCGACCACACTACGATAGCAAAGGCTTCCATAGCCTCCTCGCAGTACCACACCATGGAAGCTTTAGGTAGGGCCTCGGTACACGAGCACGGTTGGGTGTAGGGCAATGACCTACTCAACGTCCTCTCGGGATGTAATCGGGATCCTCCTCCGTAAAAATAGTTAGTAAAACAAGGGTGAGTACGTACGTACTCGACAAATCCAACCCCACCCACGGAGGGGCTTATAAGCGAGAATCATGCAAAAGGTATAACAAGGATCGATTAAGGTTCATTTAGCAATCTCACTCATGCAGGGGTTCTTTTTCAAAAAGGTTTTCGCAAATCATTTCCATAACCCAAGTGACTCGATCGCTTTAGGAAAACCACCGTGGGACTACGGACTCCCCCGTCCGTCGTAGCCCGAGCACACAGGCACACACACACTTCACCCGAGAAAACAACTCACGCCGAGAAAGCATCCCGTCCCCAAAACACTAGTTTTTGTGACCACACCGTGACTCGTCCAATACGCGTGGACACGGCTATTCGAATAGGTTTGACACTCTGCGGAGGTTGTACATCTTTACCCACAAGTAGGGTACCGTCACACGGACACCTCGGTGCGGTACGGATCCTATCAAAGCCATTACCCACCTTAGCTAACACTACGAGCCACCACGGAAGCACCCAAGGGGTTATCCCACATAACCGGGGCGTACCTCACACAGAGCGTACCCCGACTCCTTGGTCTCCCGTTGCTCACCCGCACACCAGATGGCAAGTAGATTAACTAGTGGGGTTTATGCTAAGCCGTTGCCACATACAACGGTCGAGTGGTTGTACGATGATTTGGGTCAGGTGAGATGTCACGCAACCCGGTCCTTAACCGACAAGATGGACAACTCCCAACACGCTCAACCACACAGGTACGAGCTCACCCATACTCCTGACACACACGTCCATCCTGTCTACCCAGATCTGTACTCATTTTCCAAAAATATCCCATTCCCATTTTTAAAGCACTCACACATTTCGTAAGCACACACCCATATTTTTAAAGCACTCATTTAGGCCAAAACAAGGTTCAATCATAGCAATCAAGGGTGGCTATCCTACCATGTTTTGCAGTAAAACAATATGCAATTTATAAAACGGTATAGGGTGTATTTATAAAACTAGGACAGAAGCATGCATCAAAGGGGAGGTTGAACTTGCCGTCTTCGAAGTCTTCGGGGAGTGCCGGCTCGGCGTTCGGGACCTCGGGCTCCGCTCGCGTAGTCGGCTTCGATCTCGGGCTCGGGGTACCTTCCTCTCGTCTACTCCGTCGGCTATAGCGCACACACAAGCAAGCAAGCAATATTAGCACACACGTTTCCGCCGAGCTCGGGGAGGGGGAAGTGAGCGGAGAGGGGTATTTATAAGCCCTAGGGGGGTGGTGGTTCAGTGGTGTACCACAGGGGAATGGCAGGGTGAGGTCTGGGTTTAACCGTAAATGCTGGGTCACAGGGGTGGTATAGGAGTTAGGGACCTATTAGCAATCCCTACAAATGGTAAGAAGGGTGTTTATGCTAATATAAACTAAGTTAGAGTCATTTTGTAATTTATTCTAGGGTATAACAGTGTTTATCCTTTGATTAACTATTAACCTAGGGACTTAATTGGAATAATAAAGGGGAATAAGAAAGGAGGGCTCGGTTTTGAAGTGATAAGGGGAAACAGGGGGGGTCCATGGCAAAATGCCACCGTCTTCCCCCTTTCCCCCCTTCGATTCAGCAGAGAACAGGGGGAGGGGGGCGCGGCCGCGCCGGCCTCGGTCGGCGGCGGGGCGGCGAGCGCCCGGGGTCGGTGGCGGCCGGGGATAGGGGGAAAAGAAAGAGGGAGGCGAGGGCTTGCTACTCCCATGCTTACCTCGGTCGGGGGGTTGCTCGAGGGGGTTCCTTCGTGGCAAGGGCGGCCGGCGGGGAAAGGTTGAGGGCGGCGGCGCGAATGGTGGCGGGGCGGCGCAATTGGATGCTCCGGAAGCCTCGCGGGCCGGGGTGGGGAGCGGCGAGGGAGGGGTGCCACCCTTTTATAGGCCGAGCAAGGCGGTTCGGGGCTAGATTTTTCCGGCGAAGGGGGGGGGGGGGTCGCCGGCGGCTCGGGCTCCTTCTCGAAGTACGGCCGGCGGGGCCGGCCGCCGGCGACGGGACGGCACGGGCGAGAACGGAGGTCGTCGAGCGGCGGTTGGGTCTTTTCGGGCGTGGGGCGCGGTGGTGGTAGGCCGGCGGGACCGACGGACGGCCGGCGGCGGCGACACCACGGTGCGGCGACCCGAGTTAATGGCGTCCCGGGGGTCTCGTCTCGTCCGGGCGGATGGGATGCTACGACGGCCGGTCAATGCGGGGGGGGGGGGGGGAATCGGACGGGACCCGTCGGCGGGGGTGGCGAGCCGGCGCGGCGGGCGGCGGCCGGCCGGCCGGACGCGACGGCTCGGCGGCCGGCCGGTGCGAGCAGCAAGGAAGAGAGTGGGGAGGCGGTGGCGTGCTTGTGTGGGTGGCGTGGTCGGCGCGCGGCCACGCGGGCAAGGCACGCCGTCGGCCGGCCGGCCAACGGCGCCGGGCGCGGTGCGGCCGTCGGGGGGAAGAGTAGGGAGAGGGGGGGGGTCACCGACGCAGCGGCGTGCCGCCGGCCGGGCGCGGGCCCATCGTGCCGCCGGCCCGGCCGGCCCTCGGCGCGCGTGAAGGAGGCGGGCCGGGGTCAACGTGTGCCGGGCGGTGGTGGGGGGGGGGGGACGCCGGGTGCCGCCCGCACGGGAGGAAGGAAAGGGAGGGGGGAGGAAAGAAAGAAGGAGAAAGGAAAAAGAAAAGAGGAAAAAGGAAAAAGGAAAAAGAGAGAAAAGAAAGAAGGAAAAGGGAAGGAAGAAAAGGAAAAATGGGAAAAAAAGATAGGGAAGGAATTGGAAAAATCTTAGAAAATTAGGAAAAATTGTTAGGGCAATTAGGGGAGGGTTTTGTGGGGTTTTTCCGATCTCCCGGCGTCGGCGTGATTTCCGGGACGATGGTGATGGCGAGGCGGACCGGTCACCGGGACCGCGGCGTGCGCGGGATTCCGGCCGGTGGCCGACCGCGGCGTTGGGAAGGCGCGCGGGGGTGCCGGCCGAGGTGCGGTGCGGCGGGATTCGCGGCACGCGCGTCGGGGGAGAGAGAGGGGGAAAACGGTGGCTAGGGTTGATTGGTAATTGAGCTCGGCGGTTCGTTTTTGAAAATACGCATGATTTGCCGGGTGATTTATTTAGAGCTAAAAACGCGGGCGTTACGAGAGGTGGACCGTGGGGTGCGTGCAAAGATCGAGAACCCGACTGAGCCCCATAGTTTGGCTCTCGTGTCTGGTTCAAGGACTAATGCTAACATGTCTTCGAGACAATTTTCTTTGTCTTGCCTTGTGTCCATGCCAGATGAGGAGTTCGATGTGCTGGGCGAGGAGGATCTCGCATTGTTGAGCAGGCGGTTCGAGCGCATGTACACGAACCGGAAGAACGCTCGGAGGAGCTCGGGCATGTGCTACCAGTGCAGGAAGCACGGGCACTTCATCGCCGAGTGCCCGGAAGCCATGGAGGTCAAGCCGGAGCACAAGCACCGTTCGAGGACCGACCACAAGCACCGCTCGAGGGACAACTACAAGGGCAAGAACAAGTCCGAGCGGAGGCCGAGGAAGAATGGTGGCCACAAGAAGAAGGAGCGAGCAATGGTAGCCAGTGCGAGTGACATCGACTCAAGCTCCTGCTACTCTTCATCGAGCTCAAGTGATGAAGAAGAGAACCGGCACAAGGGCAAGCGTTCAGGCAATAACATCAACGTCTTGTGCTTCGCCGCCCAAGGCTTCTGCGGCATGGCACATAGCACCGCAAGCAAGAAGAGCAACAAGGATGACTCGGGCTTCGACTCCGAGGAAGAGGTAAACAATAACCCATCCTTCTTGATAGCGTAGAATGCTAGGTTGAATGACTTGCTCGACAATCATGATGATGTGCTTAGAAAGACCAACAAGGAGAAGAGGGAGTATAGGTCTTTGCTTGAAGAGTCTAAGGAGAAGGTGATTAAGCTAGAGTCTTTGCTTGTTGATGCTAGGGCTCAAATAGATTCCCTTAAGTCTGCTCCCATTGTGACCAGTGAACCTGAATGCACTGATTGTTCCACTTTTCTTGGTGAATTGACTGTGCTTAAGGAGAAGTATGCCTCCAAGGTTGAGGAACTAGATGTGCTTAGGGTCGAGCTAGATGAGATGAAATCTAGACCCTCCTTGCCTGGTGCTTGTACTTCTTGTCCTGTTTTGCATGAGAAGCTAGATGTTTCGCTTGCTTATGCTAGATCACTAGAGGCTCAGCTGAAAGCTCCTATTCCTACAATTTGTTCTACTTGTGAATTGAATGCTGTGAAGAATATGGAGCTTGCACATTATGTTGATCGTTTGCATGATGAGAATGATGAGTTGAGACAGTTTATGGGTTGGTTGTCTGGTCATGAGCCTCAGTTGAGGATGATGATCGAGGCATTTAAGCGCTAGGATGGGGAAGCGCTTGGGGCAAAGAAAGTGGGTGAGGGAAGTGGTGAGAGTGATGTTCCAGAACCACCAAAAACCCACCACAAAAATGCCTTTGTTCCTAAACCAAACCATCTTAGGAACCGACTAGACACAACCCCAGATCCACCCGTATTTCCTCCACAAACCAACAACTTCCAGGAACCCATCAAGTTCAAGAGTGTCTTGGGGAATGAGTTCTTTGGGAAGAAGGGAGAGAAACCAAGTGAGGAGAAAACGAGTGAGGAGAAGCTAGGGTCCAAAGAGAACCCAAAGCCAAAGCCAAAACAGAAACCCTTCCATTGTGAGCATTGTGGGAGGGATGGGCATCTTGCTGAGTTTTGCTTCAGGAAGAAGCGTGAGGAGAGGTTGGCTAGAGAGTTGGCCAACAAGGACAGTTACTGCCCTTCTTGTGGTGTGCCTGAGCCTAGGTTGGTGCCAAGAGGTGAGGGAATGATGCGTACCATCTACCCTCGTGGGAGGCGTGAGTATGTGCCTCGAGGTGAGCCAACACATAGAGAAGGTGGTAGGCGTGTTGGGTTTGGGTGTGGTGAGTTTGCTGGACGTTCCTTTGCTCGTGGCCAATACGAGTATGGGGGGAACGATCGCAGCTTTAGGTACCATAGGAGCTACGGACCACGGTCTCCCCTTCGTGGTACGTGTCGGTGTTTTAGACCGGCAACCTACTAAGGAGAGTACCCGAAGTAGATGAATGTGGCCTCGCCGAGATCGGTAACTCGAAGGAAGAGACACGTGGCACACAATTTAGAGAGGTTCGGGCCGCGAAGTGCGTAATACCCTACGTCCTGTATGCTGCGTAGCTCTGGATTGATTGGGTACGATTACAAGATGGTGTAATTGTACGCCGTAAGGTTGTATGAGATGCCAGAGAACGGTCCCTGCCTCGCCTTATATAGCCCGGGAGGCAGGGTTACAAGTCGGAATAGGGAGAGAGTACTAATCGAGTACGTCTAGGAGTCTTCCATACACTGCGAGACATGTACAGCTTCCTAACCGAGTACTTCTCCTCCGTAGTCCTTGTGCTCCACGCCATCAGGTGCCGTGTAGAGCAAGCCGTGTAGTCCCAGGGGCCCACCGAGTAGTCGGTCCTGGTACCCACCGAGGTAGTGGGCCCAGGGAGGTCCATACGACAAGCCCCCGAGTACTTTGTAGTCGAGAAGGATAGCTTCAAGTAGTCTTGACGGCCTTAACGAGTAGTCCTCAAGCGTCCCCGAGTACTACAAGTCAAAAAGTCCTCAAGAGTAGTCGAAGCATCCCGAGGCTGGAATGTACTCCAGCTGATATCTGAATAATCTTGAAGTCTTCTCGAGTAGTCCCAAGCGTCCTCGAGTGCTGCCCTCGAAGGTCTTCAAAAACGCCCACGTTGTCTTGAAGCCGGAGCTGATATGGAAGTGCGATTGCAAAATCGCACTCCATATGGAGTAGCCCCCGAGCCTTAGGTTGAGTCATAGACTCTGGCTGAGGGTCCATCTGAAGTCTTGGCAAGACCATCCCGAAAAATCCGGAGAGAAAAAACCGAAGGACACGTGGCACGGAGCCCCCGAGCCTTGAGTCGAGTACTTCCTCTCGAATTGAAGGGTCATCTTGTAGAATGTGTCCTGAGATGCTCCTGTATCTTGTCGCTTCCCAGGTAGTCGAGTAGCCGTAGCCGAGCCCCCGAGGTGAGGCGCGTCGACTAGTAGAATACGAAGAGTCACGCGCAGCCGCTGAGTCAGCCGAGCGTGGACTTATCCATCCGGCCGTTGCGGAGCCGGTTTGACTTATAAATAGAAGCCAAAACCCTTAGGGTTTTCCACCCATCGCTGCTGTAGCCATTTCGAATAGATCTGGACCAGATCCACTTCCTGCGCACACCGCCGCTGCCGTAGATCCAAGCGCGCCGTCACCCAGAGCTGCCAGAGTAGCCCCCGAGTGAATGCTCGTGAAGACGCCGTGTACTTGGAGAATGAAGCCTTCACCATCCAAGTTCGCGAAGACCGCTGGGAAGAAGAGGGGACGCGACGAAGCCCCGCGGCTGCCACGGGGGCAGCGCCGCCAATGTCTCCACCCCGGCCAGATCCAAGCCACGAGTGGAAAAGTCGAAGACGAAGACGGAGGATCTGCTGGCCCTTCTCAACAGCGGGTTCATCCGTGAGAAGGAGATAGACAGTTGGAGGGCCGCCGCCGGGGACCCGTACCCCATGGAGAAGAGCGAGGATGAAATTCTGATGTTCGTGCGCTTCGCAGAGCGCGGGCTCGCACTGCCTGCAAGAGACTTCTTCAAGGGTCTTCTCGGGTACTACGGTGTCGAGTACGTCAATCTCAACCCCAACGGTATATTCCATACCGCCGTCTTCATTCACTTTTGCGAAGCGTTCCTGGGGATCAAGCCCCATTGGATCCTCTTTCGGAAGTTTTTCCGAGTGAAGCCACAGCCGAGCGCCAGCAACCCTCGAGTAGTAGGTGGAGCTGGCATCCAGATGCGGGAGGACGCCGCCGAGCAGTACCTCGCGTACAAGCTCATCGACTCCAACCAAGATTGGAAGGCGAGGTGGTTCTACGTCACGAACCACCACCCCGGCTTGCCGAAGTCGAGCGGAAGGCAGCCCAGACACCAGGACTAGTGGAACACGGAGCCTTCGATGCAGGAGGGGATCCAGCTCCCCGAGCTGTTGGCACGCATCAAGGTGCTTAGAGAAGCCGGACTGAGGGCCGAGCACGTGGCCTTCAGTTTTATGAAGCGAAGGGTGCAGCCACTGATGGCCCGCGATACCCTGGGCTTCGAGTACGCCGGTGACAACGACACGTCGCGGATGCCCGGAGGCGAAATCGACGACGACGACATCATCGACAGGCTGACGCGCATCTTCAGAGACATGCCGCCGTACACGGCGTGCTCCGTCCAGGAGTACTCCGCCGTGCGCCCGCCAAAGGAGGTGAGTAGCCGTACCCCCTAGTCGAGTAGTCACTGCTTGTGAGTAGTCGCGCTGATGTCTTGTGCCTTGCAGGACGACTTGAAGAGGTTCGTCTCCGAGCCGCAGCCGCCCCCTTAGGGGATCGAGATTCCGGAGGGAGGAAAGACCAAGGCCAAGGAGCGGCGGGAAGTCGGCGAAGGAAATGATACCGTCATCGTAGAAGACACGTCCGAGGAGGACGACGACGAGGAGACGCTGCAAGACCGCTCCACCGCGGTCGAGGTTTAGCCGTCCCGCTTGCCTCATGTACCCCTCGTGCAAGATCCGCCGGCCAGCTCCGGAGGCTAGCTCCGGCTGCGCCGCCACGGAAGCCACGCAACCCCGCCCGCAAGCGGGTGATGAAGAAGCTGAGGGTCTCAGAGACCACGCCTCAAGAGGTAAGATGTCTTGACTAGTGTAGTCGAGTACCCGTCGTGCGAGTTCACTTGCTGATGACTGATCTTCCTTGTATGCAGGAGGTGCCACCGATGGAGCCCATCGAGGAGGGCGACGAAGGCGAGTGGGACACAGTGGGGGAGCCTGCTGGGAATCGTAGCCCAGCCCCCACTGTTGAAGAGCTTTTGGCGCAGCTGGAGCGCCAGCCCGCTGCTCCTCAGGAGAGCACGGAGCCTACGGCCGCTGCCGCTGAAGAAGTAGTAGCCGCGGGAGCGCAGGAGAGCGCTACATCGGCTACTGCTGCTGGAGGAGAGGCAACAGCCACAGAGGCGCAAGAGGAGGCACCCACCGAAGCTGGTCTGGTAGATATTGCCAGCATCCTTGGAGCCCCGACCGTGACGATAGTACTTGTGAGTACTGATCCTTCTTGAGTAGTACTTGGTGTAGTAGTCGAGCTTGGATTGACAACCAATTGTGTACTTCTGCAGGAAATCGACAGATCTGTCCTGGGAGGGGGATGAACCCTCTACGGCGGTGGCGGAGGAGGAACTCGCGCCGCCCGCCGAGGAGTCCACTCCTGCCCCCCAGGGGGAGTCCGAAGTGCCGGCTGCTGGAGCTACATTGCCCGAGGCCAGCGTGGTCGAGGGTAAGTACTCTGTTGAGGCTTTAGAATTCCCCATAGAGTAGTCGTAGTTGTTGATGAGCCTGTCTTCTTCTTGACAGGCGCCGAGGCCGAAAGGGGAGATATCCCTGCAGCAGAGCCCATGCAGGAGTTGACACTAGAAGTGCCAGAGGCTGCAGAAGGAGCCCCCGAGCCAATGGAGGAAGCCGCCAAGGAGGCCGCCGTGGGCATCGGAGGAGAAGAGGCCGCCGTGCCGCCAGAGGCTACTCTGGAGGTGGTGGTCCGTTCTCCAGAGATCCAGGACGCAGAGCCCATCCGCTCTGCGCCGATGACGGAGGCCGCCGCGAGTAGTCGTGGCGGGGTGGAGCTGCTGGCTGACGAGTTGGTGGTCCCTGTCGGTGTTTTAACCTCTCGACCTCCATGGGAAGTACCCGCAACAATGGATAATTCTGCTCGTGGGGTTTGAGCTGGCGGGAAGCATACGCCACTACTTTCCCATCCTGCATAAGAACGCATCCCAATCCTTGTCGGGATGCATTGCAATACACGACAAAATTCCGTTGAATGTCTGGCAAGGTCAGCACTGGGGCTGTGGTCAATCTTCTTTTCAACTCCTGAAAACTTTTCTCGCACGACTCAGTCCAGTTGAACTTCTTCTCCTTCTTGAGCAACTCCGTCATGGGTCGGGCAATCTTGGAAAATCCTTCAATAAACCTCTGGTAGTATCCAGCTAAACCTAGAAAGCTTCTGATCTCGCTCACATTGGTCGGTTATCGCCAGTTGGAGACAGTTTCGACTTTCCCGGGGTCTACTGCTACTCCTTCCTCTATCAGAATATGCCCAAGGAAAGATATTTTCTCCAGCCAGAACTCACACTTGCTGAACTTAGCGTACAACTTGTGTGCCCTTAGTTTCCCCAGTACTACTCGAAGATGCTGCTCATGTTCTCCCACACTCTTTGAGTAAACAGGTATGTCGTCGATGAATACCACGACAAACTTGTCTAGCTCTTCCATAAACACCTTATTCATGAGATTCATAAAATACGCTGGTGCGCTGGTGAGTCCGAAGGACATCACGGTGAACTCATACTGCCCGTAACGGGTGACAAAGGCAGTCTTTGGGATGTCGCTTTCCCTAATCTTGAGTTGGTGGTATCCTGACCTTAGATCCACCTTTGAAAAATACTTGGCTCCATTCAGCTGGTCGAATAAATCATCTATCTTGGGGAGGGGTACTTGTTCTTGATAGTAACTTCGTTCAGTGAGCGATAGTCTACGCACATTCTCAGGCTTTTATCCTTCTTGTCTACGAAGAGCACTGGGGCTCCCCATGGTGATGAGCTTGGTCTGATAAATCCACTCTGCTGAAGTTCTCTTAGCTGCTTCTTCAATTCTGCCAACTCAGGGGCTGCCATCCTATAAGGTCTCTTGGCTATGGGAGAGGTTCCGGGAATAAGGTCAATGACGAACTCTATATCCCTATATGGTGGCATTCCGGGGAGTTCTTCGAGGAACACATCTGGATACTCTCGTACCACTTGGACATCTTCTATGGATTTGGCTTCTATGCTGAAAACCATTATGTCTGGTCGATGCCCTCGGGTGTGGCAGGTCACTAGTACTCCTTCTAGGTTGGTTAGGTGCACTACCTTATCGGCGCGGCTTATAAAATCGTGGTGTTGGCTTAACCAATCCATCCCAAGGATCACATCTATTCTCTTGGACTTCAGTACTACTAGGTTCGCTAGGAACTCTACCCCACTTAAAATGATTCTTACCCGGGGGCATCCCAGTTGACACTTGATGTCACCTCCGGGCTTTCGAGTTAATAGGGGTGCTTTTAGTAGTATTGTAGGTATGTTATGCTTTTCCACAAATCTTGAGGATATGAATGAATGTGATGCTCCTGAATCAAATAATATGGTTGCCAAGATTGAGCTGACCAGGAACTCACTGAGCACTACGCCTTGTGCTTCTTGAGCCTCTTGTGCGTTGATCTGGTTAACGCGGGCTCGTCCATAAGACCGTTGGGGCTGCCTCATCTGCTGGTTGTTGTTGTTGCCAAAGTTGTTGTTGCTGCGTACCGGCATGCGGTTGGCTCCAGATACGAGCGGCCTTGGCCCATTCACTGAGTTGGAGTAGGCGGAAGTTGTTGGCTTCTTGGCATATTGGCAGTTGGCAATGAAGTGTCCGGTCTCACGGCAGTTGAAACACACCCTGGAGTTGTTGTTGTTGTTGTTGTTGTTGTTGTTGGAGGTGACCTGGCTAGTGTTGCTTTGTGGGGGCTTCATGGTGTTCTGGTTGTTGTATGGCTTGAACTGGGTTCTGGGGCCTTGGGATCCCGTGGCTTGCGACTGGTTCTGTACTGCATGGGGGCTTGGAATCTGGACATGGGGTGTCCGAAGCTTCTCTGCCTCTGAGTTCGCTCTTGCTGTTGGGCCTTGCGCTCCATGAACTTGCGCTTGTTCTCTTTCTTCTCTTCTGCCCTAGCTCTCTCGATGAGTATGGCCATGTTCATGAGGGTATTAAAATCCGGGTAGATCTGAGGGGTAAGTAGTGTCCTCAGCTCCGGAGTCAATCCCTTCTTGAACATCTCCTGCTTTTTGGAGTCCTTGTCCACTTCTTATGGGCATAACGAGCCAGCTCTATGAACTGGTAAGTGTATTCCTCCATGAACTTGTTGCCCTGGCGGAGTTCATGGAACTCATCTGCCTTGCGTTTCAGTGTGGCTTCAGGGATGTGGTAGCGGCGAAACTCTTCCACGAACTCATCCCAAGTGATGGCGGAGGGATCCTTGGCTGCTGACAGTAGTTCTCCCACCAGGCTAAGGCTGTCCCGGTGAGCTGGTGAGTGGCCAGGAGAACCTTGTCTCGGTCCTCGCAGTTGAAGGGCTCCAGTTCCCTTAGAATGGCTCTCAGCCAGTCATCAGCATCCAAGGGATTCACGGACCCACCAAAAGTGGGTGGCTTTGTCCAGAGAAATTCGATTAGCTTCTCATTCATGCTCAGAACTCGGGGCCTTAGGCGGTTGACGGCATTGAATATGGCCTCCATCGGTACAGTCTGATTGGACAGAACTTGTGCCAGTTCTATGGGAGGGGGTGGCGGTGGCAGGACAACATTTTCTCCTCCATCTTCGCCTTGGTTCACTTCCTGATCGTTAAGGCGCTCCCTTCGATCGGCTTGAGATCCTTCCGTGTCCATACGACCAGAGCCTTGGAGGGTCCTAGCAGGGCGCCTGGAAAACATCTGTAAAGGAGCGGGTTTTCTAAGATATCTAGGTTTTATGTGATGTTTAAGTGGATTATGACGGATTTCTTTTTTAAAGGGAAGGGTCTACTCCTGCCGGCAAGCGCATAACAAGCACATAGCTACAAACAAGCACAAACAATTTGTATTGCAAGCAAGTGAGGAGGATACATCCCGGACTACTCGAATAGTACAACGCGGACACACTACGCGACTCGGTACTACAACATAAGCTAAGGGTGTGATTCTGAACTCGGACCAGCACGACTTCATTCCCTGTGTCACGATAACTGAGGCACACTACTCGCAAGGAGAGCCATCTTCTGGGGTTGAGTGCACTTCCAGCGGAATGAGCAGCTCATCGTCATTCTCGCCCTCGGGGTTTCCATTCTCTTGGGGCTGTGTTGCAGCGTTGTTCCAGGTTTCTCATGCGGGCCTGCTAGACTGGGGTTTTGATGGCGAGGGGAAATACCTCATCGGTGTGGGGACGAGGTGTTCTTCGTAGATCCGACACAGGTAGCGGAGGGCTTTTCTAAGGGACAAGGGGTAGGTGTCTCGGTGTCGAAACCCTGTGGCGGTCACGCGCCACGGCTCTATGTTGGTGTGGCGGTTGCTTCTGGCGATGGAGAGAACCACCCTACAGCGAAGAGTACCGAGTTGCTCGTACTCTCTACTGTAGTACCTTGGGCGCTCAGTGATACCGAGACGTTCCAAGGAGTTGATAAGGAGGCGGGCAAAACCAGGCTCCTCCTGGCACATGCCTTGGGTCCATCCATCTTCGGCCATCTGAAAACAAGGGTAGAGTTGAACACGTTGTGCAAAGGGGGTAGGGTACAAAAGATAGATAGTTTTATTTAGCAACAAGGTTGGGGTACACTCCTCGGGGTATATTTATTATTACTAGAACACAACTCTAGCCTAAGCATTCCCGTCTATTCTCATGGGGACTCTTCCTCCGTCTGAATGCGACGCTTCTTTGGTGGGAGGTCTTGTTCCAGTATCATGTCCTCGGTCTGGGTCCCTTTGTCCCAATGAGTTTCTTCGGGCTCCTCTTCCTCCAATTCAGCTTCTTCTTTTCTCCTTCTACGTTCCTTGACTTCATCCCATAGGGCTTTATTGGCTATTAAAGTGTGTTCCCTTTCCCTAAGGTAATCTTGCTCCAGGTTGTCTCGGGCAACTTCCGCCATTGTTGTCTTTATCCTTTCCAACTCTATCCTTTGCTCTGCTCTTTCTGCTCTGTCGATCTGTTGTTTCAGCTGCTGGGCTTGTTCATGGTAGAGGTGGTCTAGGCCATTGAGGTAGATGGATAGGTGGGATACTGCATCTTCTAGGTCTTCTTCTTCTCTCGCCAATCCCCTCACTCGGTCAATCCATGATCGTCCTCTACCCCTTGAGGGTGGGAAAATCCCATTGGGGTCCGTCTGAGATGCTGTCTATAAACCACTCGTAGTCGTCGCAGGGCCTTCTGATCAGCTTTTGGGTAGGTGTCAGCAAAGAGAAACCCAGTGGTGGAGATGAACCAGGGTTCTATGTCGGGGTAGAGTGTGCTTCTTCCCACGAAGATCATCACTTTACACCGAAGGGTGCCAAAGCGTTCGTATTCCCGATAGATGTACTCTGGTGGGTCCCTCACTCCGACGCGTTCCAGGCTGAGTAGTAGCAGGTTAGGGAGGCCAGGTTGTGCGGGGCAAACTTCTCCGTTCCATTCCAGGTTAGCCATCTGGAACCAGGCAAGGATCAAGGTAAGGATTTTGGGAAAAGATGAGCTTAGCAAAGAATAGGTTAGAGAGGGGCCAGAGGAGGTCTCGGATCCTAGGGGTCGCGTCCTACGGCCAAACCTACGGCTCTGATACCACCTGAAGCGTCCCCTCATCAGAGGTGACTAAATGTGACACAAATACCAGTCCCAAGGGGCTGGCATCACATTTATTACAACAGGTGGTTCAGTCCCTTACATCACGGTGGCATAGTGGGCACGGAAGCGCCAATGCCACGAGAAACAACACAAATGCTAAAGACCAAACTACAATAGCGAAGGCTTCTAAAGCCTCATCAGAGTACCACGCCATGGAAGCTCTCTCGGGAGACCCTGAAGTCACAGGCACGGTTTGGGTGTAGGGCAGCGACCTACTAGACGTCTTCGGGAACGAAATCGGGATCCTCCTCTGAAAAACAGTTAGTTAAACAAGGGTGAGCACAAACGTACTCAACAAGTTCAACCCCACCCACGAAGGGGCTTATAAACAGATCATGCACATGATAAATCAAGGATCAGGTTAAGGTTTATTTGCAAACTCATTTACTCATGCAGGGGTTCATTTTCAAAAAGGTTTTCGCAAACCAAATTTTATAACCCAAGTAACTCAGTTGTTTTGAGAAAACCTCTGTGGAACTACCAAACTCCCCATCCGCAGTAGCCCAGGCACACAGCCACACACTTTACCTGAAAACAACTCACGCCATGAAACATCCCAACCCAAATACTAGTTTTTGTGACCACACCATGACTCATCCAATACTGTGGACACGGCTATTCGAATAGGTTTTACACTCTGCAGAGGTTGTACATCTTCACCCACAAGTAGGGTACCGCCACACGAGCACCTAAGTGCCGGTGCGGATCTTATCAAAGCCATTACCCACCTTAGCTAACCCTACGAGCCACCACGGGAGCAACCAAGGGGTTATCTCACATAACCAGGGCATACCTCACACAGATCGTACCCCTACTCCTTGGTCTCCCGCTGCTCACCCGCACACTAGATGGCAAGTAGATTAATTAGTGGGATTTATGCTAAGCCGTTGCCACATACAACGGTCGAGTGGTTGTACGATAATTAGGCCAGGTGAGATGTCACGCAACCAGGTTTTTGCAGTAAAACAATATGCAATTTATAAAACGGGTATAGGGTTATGTTTATAAAACTAGGACCAAAGCATGCATCAAAGGATGAGATTGAATTTGCCGTCTTCGAAGTCCCCGAGGAGTTCTGGCTCGGTGTTTGGGATCTCGGGCTCCTGCTCGCAGTACTCTGTTCCAAGCTCCAGCTCGTGGTACCCTCCTTCGTTCACTTCGTCGGCTATAGCGCACACAAGCAAGCATGCAATCAATACAAGCACACACAATTTCACCGGCTGAGCGCGAGGATAAGTGGTTAGAAAAAAAGGAGGAAATAAATGTTTATGCAGAGGGTCTGGATGATGGATTGGTAGGGGTATACCCGGAACGGGTGTGGTGAATTTCGGGTACGATTTGAATTAAAATTGCGCATGAAATGATGGATTAAAGGGGTGTTTTAAGATTAATTATGTGGTTAAGGGTCTGTTAGTAATTTTAGGTTTAAGGGAAAAGGGATTAATTATAATATGTAGACACGGTAAGGGTTGTACTAGAATAGCCTAAGGGCCTATTTATAAAGAGCAGGGTTGCTTTGGTGGTTTGGTTTGAAAGATAAGGTCTGATTTGAGAGAACAGAGAGAGAGAGAGAGAATAGAGAAGAGGGGGGGGCTCGGTGGAAAAAGGGAAAGAGCAGGGGGGTTTTGTCCAAAAGGCCATCTTCTTCCTCCCCGGCTTGCATCGGAACCGAGAGGGGGGCGAGCGGGTGGCTGACCGGCAGGGGTGCCCGCCGGCGGCCCCGTGCTCGTCGGCGACCAGCGAATGGGGGAAATGGAGAGGAGGCAGAGGGGATTCAATTCCCCTACCTACCTTGGGCTGTGGCGGCGAGTAGGGATGGATCGACGGCGGCGGGCGGAGGGAGGTGGTGCCGGTTATGGGCGGTGGGCTTCGGTGCTCAGGCAAGGGAGGAAGGTGGCCGTAGTGGTGCGGTACCGGGGAGCGGCTGACCCCTATTTATAGGTGGAATAAGGCAGTTCAGGCGGCCAATTTTTCGAGCTCGAGGAGCTACTATGGCCGGCAATGGCGGTGGGGAAAATATCCTACCGTTGACTCGTCCGGTGAGGCCGCGGCCGGGATTCGCGGTGGGGGTGGGGGTGTACGCAGCACTATGGACAGGACCTGACGGGCATAGGTGGTGGCGGGCGAGCCGGTCGACGCGTGCGGCGGTGGGTCGTTGTTCGGCGGACGCGACGGCTCGGGTGTGCGCATTGATGGCCTCCGCGGCGGTGAGCGGCGAGAGGAAGGTCGTGTCGCGGGCCCGTGCAGCGTCGTACCGAGCAGTGAGGAGGAGGGGCGGCGTCGCGTGTTGCGGCCGGCACCCGGTCGGGAGAAGAGGCGCGGGCTTGGGCCGAAGGAAGAAGAAGAAGGAAGGGAGAGAGGAAAGAAGAAAGGAAAAAGAAAGGAAAAAGAGAAAAAGGGAAAATGAGGAAAGAAATTAAGGAAAAAGGAAATAGGAAATAGGAAAAGGAAAAGAAGAAGAAGAAATCGGAAAAAGAAGGGAGAAGAGGTTTAGAAAATTAGGAGAATTGCTAGGGAAATTAGGGGGAAGAATTTTTGCGGGGTTTTCCGGTTTCGGGCGTCAGCGTGATTTTCGGGACGGCGGTGATGGCGAGGCGGACCGGCCGGCGGGACCGCGGCATGCGCGGGATTCCGGCGTGGTGGCCGACAACGGTGCGGGGGCGGCGGGCGATGGGCGACGGCCCGAGTGCGAGCGGTGCCGGCGGGATTCGCGGCACGCACGCCGAGGGTGAGAGAGGGAAGGCGATCGGGATTTCGAAGGAGGTAATTGAGCTCAGCGGTAACACAACTTCATATAGTCACATTTCACACTTTTACATATTGGTAAATCAGCTAGGTAGTTGAAATATGAGAACCACTTCCAGCACCAACCATCTCTTTGGGTATATTTCATTTTGCTAAAACTATGTACTCTACAAATAAACAATTAATTCATGTTAGAACAATTACCACGATAGTTCATAACTAGTAGTGATGACTAAGAAGTTCATAATCTATAGGATACTCATGTAAAGACTCACATAAAACACCAACCATCTCTCGTCGATTAACCGAAGTGCTCACGCGCCTGATTGTGCCCCTGCCTTTGGCGCAGGACGCATGCCTTCGGAGGAGGAGTTGCGCCAGATGGCACTGGACATAATAGATGCGGCGGCGCTTCGGTTAATCGACGAGATTTGTGAAGCTATGCTAAACGAGGACTAGCCACTTGGTGTATGCTTTGTACCCCTTCGTCGCTAATGTCTTCCTGTAAATGATAGCTTCCTGTCATATCTATGCAAGCCGCGAAGACTTGAGGTGCTTGCTTCGGAACTCCCCCTCCCCCAGAAGTGTTCGCGGCTTATTAGGATGACACGACCCGAGCTGGCGTGTGAAGTGTAAATAAACCTTATTATATAGATTGATTGTGTCTTGTTGTGCGGTAATAAATTGAAGATGCTGATTTCGTTATTGTGGGTTTTGCTCTTGTGTCGTTTGTTTGCTGTGCCCTTCGTGGTGTTACCTCTTGTCTCGTGTACTGGGTTGTATCGTGACCGACGCACTGTTTTTCCGTCTTGAGCGGGCTTTTTAACTTTAGCCATAACGGGGCCGCCATGCCGCTTCAAGCGGACTTCCATCTCCGGCCATAACGAGTGCTTTGGTCTTCGTTGTGGCATTACCACCATTGGATTCAACTACAGCTTTGAATTTCATAAGGAACTCTTTTGGATCATAGTCTCCGTTGTACTGGAGCAAGGTGTTGGCGTTGAAACGACGAGGCCACGGTGCACTCTCGAGCTCGACCGAGAGCGGGGACACTAGGACAATGTTGCAGAACGGGGCATCGTCCAGCAAGATGTGTTCCGGCCTTTGTCCTTGTTCCTGTCGGTGTCCGATACTCTGACCTTCGGATGCGTCTTTCTGCCTCCATTGGTCCAGCTGGGCTTGCATGGTAGAGTGTGCCAGATGTGCTGCTGGGACGCCGGTGCGGCCTGCGCGGCGGCTGCTAGGGCTGGGGTGGCTGGTGGAGGCGTTGTGTGCTGTTGTGGCAATGCGCTGGCGATTTGCCCCTGCAGTAGAGCGAAGTAGCGCTCAGCCTGCCTGATGTTGAAGTCGGCGTCGCCAGCTGCTGCACGCGTCAGTGCTGCGCCCTGCTGCTGGTGTGGCTGTGCTTGTGAGGAAGACGGTCGAGCTTTCTGCTCTTGCTGGGCCGCTACGGCTTTGCCGGTGATGAGGGCCCGTATCCTTCGTAATATGCTTCTATGTCTTGTGCCGAAGCTCCGAGCACCTCGAGGCTAACCTCGAACACCCCGAAGCGGTGTGCTCGACCTCCGGGGCGCTTGCGTTGGCGCCGGTTCCCGCCGAAGGCTGAACCACCGAAGCCGAAGGGTTGGCGACTACCGGCACTGGAGGTGGGGTTGGGGCCTGGGCCGTGGTGGCTTCGGCCCCTGTTGAACGCATCCTTGCCATGCGGTCTTGAATTCTTCCACGAGGTGGGCGCCAAACTGTTGTGTTGCACTCTCCTCAGAAGGGGACGCGACCGAAGGCCCCTTCGGAGGCGAACGGAGCGCTATCCCGAAAGCTCCTCCCTTACTAGAATGGACTACACTACTCTACTCTACTTCTATTTCTAGACCAACTTCTACTTCTACTTGATTAAACTAAGAGAAAACAGAATGCTCAAACCGGAAGCACAGGGAACAATCCGGAGCTTTCGGAGCTCTCTTCTCATTAATGCTCGTCCGTTCAGTTACAAGGAAACCTCTATTTATAGGAGGCTCTGGGGCGCCCAACCACTCCAATTACACCTTTTCCAACCCTAACAATTCGCTTTACACGCTTTTCGAGGATAAAATGGTAACTTTTGGCTTCGTACGGGTCTCCAGCGTGTCTTCGCACGACTGGACCACTTTACACGCCACACCTCTTGTATCTTCTTCGCACGACGCCCTTTACACGTCCGACGTGCTTACGTGTGGCGTGCTCCTTTGACGAGACAGGGCGGGCGCAAAAACGGGGAGGACGATGAAGTCGGGAAGATGTGGGTGATACCTTGACATGGTGGACAACGACAGGACAAGCAAACTTCCCCCCATTGCAATGCACGAGTACAATTGTTACTATGTATAAAACATATTAATATTTAAGACACAAAATTAATATCGTTAGATACATATTTGAATCAATTTTTTATTAAATTTATTTGCAGATAAAAATATTGCATGTAATCTCTACAAATCGGCCGGTTAAATTTGTGGCACGAATACCAATGGCGACACTTTTTAGGGATGAAGAGAGTAGTCGTTTTGAACTCAGACTCGACAACAATTGGCCTCGTACTATCCATGAAGTCCAATGGGATGCAAAATCTAATGCAAGTGCCTTGAACTTGATGTATGTGTGTTGATCCGCCATTTGACCTATGTACGGAACATCGTCGCGCCAATCCAAGTAGATTGATATTATGATGAGTTCCTAAGATTGCTTGATGATGATCACCTCTACCTTGCACGTAAGATGTCGGTGATTTATATACCGACAACCTACTTAGAGAATACTCAAGCAAGTAAGGCTCTTGACCTTAACATGGAGGTAGTAAATTGTACGGTGGACAATGTGGGACCTGTAACTCGAAGATAAAAGTGAAGACACATGATATGAATTTATACAAATTCATACTACCTGAGTTAATACCTTACATCATGTTTGGGGTGTTGTATATCGCGCCATGCACTGGGTGTTGTTTGGTGTTGAGGATTTGATCCCTTAGTGGTTCTCCCTAGAGGATTCTACCGATCTAGGTACCAATGCCCTCCTTGATATACTTCACTCTGGAGGCGGGTTACTAGTCAGTTAGAAGGTAGTTCCAATAAGATTACATAGTATGAGTCCTAGTAAAAAATATAGAAAAACTTTAGTATAAGTCTGCATTCTTTCTTCCTTGCGGGTAGAGGGGTCTATCCCGCGAAACCGAGTCAACATTATCATACTACAAATTGCATCTCTCATGGTGGACGACAGACGAACATTCACTGGATTATTCAATTCACTAGAAAAGACGATGTTGCTTTCACTGTCTTAGTTTTTTTCTTTTGATTTATTTCTTTTCACTTTCTTTTTCTGCTTTATTCTATTTTCGCTTTCTTTTCTTCTCTTTCCTTTGAAGAGAAATATGGATAACAAATCAATTCACAAGAGCAATTAGGAAATTTGAAGGGAAGTCTTCGTTAGCTCATCAATTTATTTTGGTTACATTGTTATCTCTCTCGAACCTTACAATATCCCAACACAACTTCATATAGTCACATTTCACACTTTTCCAGACAGGTAAATCAGTTAGGTAGTTGAGATATGAGAACCAAATCCAGCACCTCCCATCTTTTTGTGTATATTTCATTTTGTTGGAACTGTGTAGCCTGCAAATAAACAATTAATTCATGTTAGAACAATTACCATGATAGTTCATAACTAGTAGTGGTGACTATGTAGTTCATAGTCTACATGATACTCATGTAAAGATTCACATAAAACACTTACTCCCGCACTTGAAGCCAGGCTTAACTTCCCTTCCGCATGCTCTGGCCACATACACAACTTTCTCCATGGACACAAGCGACTCGATGAAGTCGGTGACCATGGAGCACAGGCATGGAATATCTGCCTTTTTTACCACACTGCAACAGCTTGGTGAAGGAGGGATCTTTTTTTCCTTAGGTGGCATCACATATCGCCGGCATTCACTAATTAGTTCTGTGAGGTTATCATTGCAGCCAGCTTGGGTGCTCTCGATCGACATGGATACTGCGAAAGCAAGGACCAAGAACAGGTTTAAAAGTTTCACCATTGCTATATGATATCTACTAGTGGTTTGGCCTCTCTTGGATGCTAACACAAGAATTATGTTGGTTTTGATGTGAGTTTTCTACTGATGGTACCTGGTTTATATAGAAGCATTGAGGGGTCTACTGCTATCTTGCCGATTGTACGCAGCTCCTATCTTGCAGATTGTACTCATATCTTGCGGATTGTGCATTCTAGCTATTGAATATAAAATTGGTGGTAAGGATTTATGTGGGGATGGGTACATGGACAAGTGTCAATTTTAGTGTTGCATGTAAGACATGTGTCAATTTTAGTGGTGCATGTAAGACACGTGTAGAAAATGATACCCATTACATAGCCAAGTGGCATAACAGAAGCTAGCAGATACCCAAGTGTCAAGAATAGTCATAGATATCCAAAATAATATTATTATGCATACATATCTTGAAACAGGTATATGCTATATTGGCAGGTGCCAAGATTGGTGATACGTATTTATGACGACGTCTGACACCACTATATGGATCCTCTTATTGATAGCACTATGCCTTGCTGGATACAATGTTATAAAATCTATATTGATTAAAGTATAGCTATCTTAAGTATAAATTTATCAATGATATAGTTGCATATGTTTTTTCTAAACAAAACAAAATAAAGCTATTAGGTTAACATAGATCACGTCATCAACAAATTAAAGGTAGATGGCCGAATATTTACATTGCTTGTTGCTAGTAAATATGTTCGATGAAGGTATAAATATGCCATGCAAATAAACAAAGCTTATTCCAAAAGACATTGAGATACAATCCCACAGAAGTAGATAGACTACATGCTACTTGCTACATCTCTCGTGGAAGACGGACAAACAATATACATATATAACACAAGGATGTACACAGTGCATAAGGTGCATAGGAAACGAAATGTCAAATTTATTCGTCATGCTCGCTCCACATTCGTCATACGAGCATTAGGGGAGAGAACCACCGGGAACGGGATAGCCTGTAAAAAACACCACAATTGATAAGTCATGAACTCATGGCTACCACCTATATCCTCCGTGCTAAATTATAGATCGTTTTGATATTTTGTCACCACATGTGTTACAGAATTGCATAAAAATATATGTAATGTCTAAGTTGAATGTGCGGGCGTGTTAATTTAGCACGTAGAGGCAGTAATCCAGCGTTCAAAAACTCACTTCCACAGTGAGAGCCGGGCTTGAGGGGCCTCTTGCAGTAGCCGGCGACGTAGACGACCTTGTCCATGCAGATGAGCGTCTCCACCGTCGGGGTCACCTTGGAGCAGAGGCACGGCATGTTCACCCTCTGGACCACGGCGCAGCACGCCGCCGACGGCGGGATCTTGGGATCGGCCGGGAACTTGACGTAGTCCTGGCAGTTGGAGATCAGGTCCTGCAGGTTGGCCGGCGGGCGTCGTCAATCGTCGTGGTGGTGCCCGGCCTCACCGCCGCCGCGGCCATTGCTATGCCGAGCAGAACTACGCATGTGAGCAAGAGCAACAACCTTGTCGCCATGGCCGCTGGTTGCTACGACGGACTAGCGAACTTCTTCCGACCCTGCTGCTTCAACCGTCAGGTTGTGCAGTAGTCGCTTGGTGTGTGGCTGTGTGCTTTGGCGAACGTCCGAACGGATTATGTAGGCATCATGGTCCGTAACGGGACAAAGTACAATGGGTTTGCAATTGTGCATGACATGTATACATTGGTTTTACCGTACGTTCCCGTCAGCCGTCCAGTCGCGGCAAGGCACACACATAAATATAATAGTTCCTAGAATCCAGTAAAAAAAAGCATTGTGCTACAATACAATACAGTGATTTTCTCAGAAAGTGAAGAATATCCACCATGAGACGAAACGCCTACCCAAATTAAATTTCTGAAATTGACACTTAACTTGTCGTTGCAACTCAGTACTTAGAACACTAATCAAAGGATGTCAACTTGGCGTGGAGACGACGACGGAGCGCCATCGATCTGCTATATTTACAAGGCGTCGATGCATTCCCTGGATTATTCAGTCCACTCCAGGAGACACGATGTAGACATCTTTCGCTTTCTTCTTTTGCTTGTCAGCTAGGCTAGCTGATCCAGCTGAATATTGTTGTAAATCATGCAGCTCTTAGATGTTGCCGTACTGGTTTACCATTGTTAGTTTCGATCTCTCCTAAACCCAACGGCCCAAAGGCCGTGGGACTCGTTCTCGCGCCCTTGGCGGGGGCGCCCAACCGGTTCGTGGTTGGTGGGCCCCCGACGCACAGTGCTATATAGAGAGGGGTGGGGGCCACAGCTCAAATCACGAGGTTGACTGCGCCGCCATCACCCACCCCGAAACCCTATCGCTTGAGGGAGCACTGGAGCGCCGGGAAGCTCCGCCGACGCTGTTGACGGTTAATAGTTATATCAAAGTCCGTTTATGACTTGCAAGCGGACAAGTTTCCCGTCGTAGTCAAGGGACCCTTCTTCCCTCGAGTGGTGAACCCAAGGTATCGAATCCGTGGAACAAAAATGTGTGACACAAAACTTGATCTAGTAAAGCCAAATAACTTCAATCTTCAATAAAACCCTAATGCATCTAGGTAAAACACACGAAACTAATCTAATCTACTAAAGACCGGAGATAACAAAGTAAGATTGGGTAGATAAACCGATCTAGAGAGATCGGGGTAAGCCTTTTGTTGAAGTTCCAAGAAAGAGAAGAAGTAGCAAATCGAATCTTATAAGAAGCTTCTTTAAACCGTGGTTTCCCGTCCAAATCCGAAAACATCCGCCTTTCGGAACCCCCGTTCTGTCACAACGTATCCCTACTCATGCGGGAGTCTCGGGCGAGTCAAAAGACAAGTCGAGATTCTTTCGGAAGATCCGGCGTGTACCTCTAGCCACCGCGGCTACAAGAACACCCTATGTAATCTATCTCGAGAATAGAATTGGAATAAGCAAAGCCGATCGAAAAACGAAATCTTCGAGGAAACACTTGATCGCTAGGAAAAGATTCAACTTGATAATTCAACTATAACAATGATACATACACAAGATCACCACCGGGATCCTTCCTTGATCTTGCTTCTAGCTCCGGGAACTCCGACGTGGTCTTCCGTGCAAGGTTCCCACGTCGGCTAGGGAAACCCTAGTCAACTACCTCAACCCTCTCCTCTCCGAGATGGTGTCCCTCTCTTCTCTCGCTCCTCGGCGGCCGATGACGAATTGGTTGATGCGTGGCTCTCGGTCGGGGGCTATAAATAGCCCGAATGGCGGCTAGGGCAAAGGAGGGGGCAAACGAGCCCCGGATCGGGCCGGGCCGACCGGCTCGGGCCGGCCGGCCCGGGCCCATCCAGGCCCGGCCCCGAGGCCTCCTTTGCTCTATGTTGGTTCCCTTGCTTCCCGGATGTTTCCCCCTTCGCATGTAGGTTCACGTCGTCGGTTTCTCTCCGAATTGGGCATAACTCCTTGTCTTGCAAGATTCAAGACTTTTCCGGTCGGGTCCTCGGAGTTTGTCGTCTTCTCGGATCAAGTCCCTGGCTTCTTGGAGTTAAGTTTGCTTCATTACATGACTTGTACGGGCTTCAAGGTCTTGTCATAAGGTGCTTGATGAACTTATCCCGAAAGTCTTGCATTCAACGCTAAAATCCCGCATAAACACTAAACTTCAAAACCGACATGCACACGTGAACTTGTTATACCACGGGGGTTAGTACCAATGGATAAGGTATAAAACTTATGCCAACACCGAAGGTAAACTCATGGCTAGGTTGACGGATTTTCACCGTCAACATCTCCCCCATTCTTAAACCTTGCTCGTCCTTGAGTAAGCCTTCGATGGATATCATCATTGCCAAACAATGTTTAAACCTTGCACTTGATCATACATGAGAAAACATAATGCTCTCAAAATTTTAATTCGTTAAAGTTCCATAATGTACTAGCCTTCATCTCTACGGAGGGTAGATTCTTATTAAGCTTATCCCACGAGTATTAACATGCTCACAAAGTTTAAATAGATCTCAGAATTTTTGAAATAAAGAACGAGATAAAGAAAAGCTAAACCAAGTTCACAAATTTAAATCATCTTGTATATTGCTCATGAACTCTCATCTCACTTGTCTCTCAAGCCTATATATTCTACTCCTTTCCCTCTCATAACATATATGTGTGGTAGGCTTTATATGGAGCTTTGGGAAAGTTTTAGTCCTAACAAGATTTTATAAATGAGGTGTTGTCAAAACAAGACACACTTCTCGTGGTCTTACCGAGACTCGTCAAAAAGGTCATTGGAAAATAATGTCATATCAAGGAGGGGAAAGAGAAAAATACACACACTTTAGATGAGTGGACATGTGCAAATGGCAAAGAGTGATCCCGAGGCACAAAGGAAGTCCTCGTTATCGGATTGCACATGGTTGGAAAATGAGAATGGATCTTTTAAACTTGAAGCCTTGAATTTCTTAATGCACTTTAGAGAACCTAGGGAGTTCACTTTACACATACTCATAATTTTTTTCTCTTTCTCATATTTCTCCTTCTTTTCTTTCTTTCTTTCTTTCATTCATTCATTCATTCATTCATTTTTTTCTTGTCATTCATTGGGTCACGAGACTTTCACCTTGGAGTTTTTATTTTTTTTAATTTACACCCTTTTGAAATGTTTTTAATTGCTCCCCTTTGAACTCTAAAATTGCACCGTACCTACCTCCTCCCCCATGCTTAGACGTTGATCGTCCTCGAGCAAAGAGGCGATAAATAAGGTAGGTACCGAAAATATTTTTCCTTGGAGAGATACTTGAATTCTTCAATGTTGGCACCGTCTTGCGATCTTCCTTGAATTGATGATCCATTCTCAACGATAGGTTGTGGTCAAGGAGGTAATCACAAAAGATGATATTTGGTTTTAAGGGTGGATATCCGGCGAGGTTTGTGAGATCTCCGATGCGGGGATACACAATGCACGGATAAAAGGCTAGAAAAAAAGATAGATAAGCAAAAACGGAATGACCAAATTTTCTTAGTCTCGGGCCGGAGAAATCATGGCCTCGCAATAACTCACTCAAAAACAAATCTTGTACACTAAGGTTTATGCACTCAAATATATATTAGGCTCGGATAGGTTGAGCAACACACAAGCGATATTTGTGACAAGGTTAGCAATATTTTTTAGCATAAAAACCATCTTTAATCTATTCATAACTTGAGGGCACATAAAACAAGTATGGGTCTTTATTTTAATCATAACCTCCGCTAAATATTAGGCTAGCATTTAAATAAATTCGGATTCATATTTTAAGACAAAGACTAGCTTTATGTTGGGGGGACTCGAAATCGAGTCTTCGCATACCCAAAAAATAAAGAGCGGTTATGCGAAGGATGCGGTAGCAAAACCTCCGAAAGCGACAAATCCTATTTCCTCTCTCCGGGCATTGCGTTTTCATCGACACCCTTCGCCGCTACGAAAGCCATATGTGCGAACCCTCTAGAACGATTCCACGACGAAACCTCGAGGGCGAATGCTATTCACCCTACAGGTTTCGGCTTGGGATTCGAGCAAAGGGTTTCGGCGTTTCTAACACTTAACGGATCCAAACTTGAGTATGGTTTTGTTTCGGGTGGTGAAGAACGCTAGGCGAAAGGGGGGGATCTCCCGTAAAGGCCCGAGGGCTTTCTCTCCGACGAGCGCACGTGATGGAGGCCGGAAAGACGCCGCGATTTGCGGCATGACGTCACGGAACGCCGATTACGTGGAGAGCTAATTGGAGATCACCCGAAGATAGCCTAGCACATTCCATTCCGATTCGTTTTACACGAGGGTATACTCGGAATGTAAAAAGTCCGCCCGCCTCCCTATAAAAGGAGATGGACCGGCGCATGTAAAGGGGATCGACTTTTGAGAAATCAACTCGTTGAGTAAAGAACTTTTGGTTGTCCTTTGTCCTTTGTCCCGAGTTTTGGTTTTGATTCTTGAGCTTTTTTACTCCCTCATTGTTCGTGTGCGAGAGCCGAGGCTTCCGCCACAACACTTTAACATGCATAAATGTCGGTGCGGAAAGTAGTCCCGACACTAACTAGTAATAAGCGCTGAGATCTGTCTCTCGATGGTCGGTGCTAAGCAACTGTGGACACTCGGTTTATCTTGGTTCCGGCCGGGGCCGTACGTCCAGCAGGGGTGTGCTCGAGGCACTATATTGCTTCGCACCGGGGTGCCTGTAGTGGGGTGTCTACAAGCAAGGCAGGACAGGAGGTGTGGCCTCCAAGTCCCAAGAGGAGTGATTGAGGTGAGTGTCGGTATTGAGGGGGAAGGTAGAGAGCATGCAAACGATCGCTACCGCCCATCTCGTCTCGATGTCGTGCCTTCGTCCCCCGCGGCGAGGGGATCACCTTCCTTTTATAGACCAAGGAGAGGGTGATGTACGGTGTGCGCCGCACTTATTTGGCTACGTGGAGAGGTATGGTGTACGTCCCGTGGAGATGACGTCCGTCCCGGCGAGTCCGCTCCGGCCGCGGCGCCATGGCGTGCCCCGTTCTTAAACAGGGGGCTTCGAGGGTGAAGGCGTAGCGTTGACCGGGCGTCTCCGGGCGGGCTCGAGGGAGCCGTTGACGCGTGGTCCGTACGGGGTACGGTGGCGGTGCGTGGCGGCGCCCCATCCCCCGCGCGCCCACCGGCGCGAGTAGTTGTAGCAAAGGCGCGGCGTGGCGCTGCACGGGCGGGGATGGCTGCACAGGACTGACAGCGACGGGGATGGCGCTCCCGCCGGCCTGTCATCATGGTTTGACCCTGTAGAGCAACGAAAAGAGGGCTCGAGGGTGCGGCTGGCACCCCCTTCGAGGGCGCGGCGCGTTAGCCGTACTAAAGTGGGCGGCACAGTGTCACGGAGTTGACACCGGCCTCGTCGCACAGTCCTCCACAGTGGCGGGGATGGGCTCCCACCAGGGAGTCGGCGGAATAGCACTGGGGCGTGATTCCTAGGTGCGTGATGGCGTAGCTCTGCCGTGTCAGAGCATTAAATGCTCGTACCCGCGCGCGGGAGCAGGTGCGCTTGCGAGGGAGCCCTCGAGCAAGGCGGAACCTGCTCGAGGGGGCGTGAGCCCTCGAGCGAGGCGGAACCCGCTCGAGGGTGGTGTGAGCCCTCAAGCGAGGCGAAACCCGCTCGAGGGGGCGCTTGGGCCCTCGAGTGAGGCGGAACCCGCTCGAGGGGGCGCTTGGGCCCTCGAGCGAGGCGAACCCGCCGGGGGGGGGGCGCTTGGTTGGGCCTCTCCAGCGGGCCGTGGGGGCCACCGTAGTGTGGGCCGCGCCGTGCGTGCGTGCTTAGGTTAGAGGTGTGTTTTGTTTTATTTTTTTGCAGGTTTTAAGCGGGAGCTCCCCCCCCCGTTTTTTAGGGGACCCTCGGGGCCGTCCCCGACGCAGCCCCCGAGCATCCGGCGGCGTGCCGGGCCCGTGCTCCCGCATGCCGAAGCCTACCGATAGGACGCTCTTCCCCCCGGTTGCAAATGCCTTCGGTGGGGCCGCGTCGGCGGACCCGCGGCCCAGCCCCGGCCCCGCAGAGCGTGGGTGCTCCCGCAGGGGTTTTATCGCGGAACTGGCCGGTCGGTGGGCGTGGTACGTGTTCCAACCGGCGTCGGCAATGTTTCATCCGACTTCGGTGACACACGCGCGACCGGCGCCATTCGCGTCCGTGCATCCCGGGGTGTAGCCATGCGTCGAGCCCCCGAGCCCCGGGCCCATTCGAGGCGATCGGGGGTGAGCTCTCCGTCTTGTTTTAAACGCGCCCTCGCCGTCCCTCCGCGGGACCGGAGGGTGAGGTTTCCGCAACCCCCATCGATCGGGTCGCGGATTGCGGATTCCTTGCTAAGTCGTTAACGGGTGGTTCAAGTGGACGCCCATGCCCCATTCGATAAGGGTAGGCTCGTGGTCCCGAGACTCGTCCATTAAAGCGCTTGCATGGGTTTGCTAGGTGGGGCTCGGTCCCGTTCGCTAGGGGACCGAGGGCGCGGAAGCTCTCCCTCGGTGGGATCCCCCCGCTAGCCGCCCCTTGCCGGCTCTCGAACACGACATGTGGGGCGCCCCCGAGCCGGTGGGCTCGAGGAAAGGCTCGAATGTGCGTGCCCTCGTCGTCCCCCGACTCGGCAACTGGGGCACCCGTTCGAACCCGTCGAGGGTCAGGTTTCGAACCCCTGATCAGTAGGGCCGTGCGGGGTAACAGCGGAGTGTTCCCGTCTTTTCGCATCTGCGGGCTTCGAGAGTCCCCAGCCATGCTGGTCTTCGAACCGCTGATCAGTAGATCGAGGGCACCTGTGGCGCCTGTTTATTTCGAACAGGCTTCGAGGCCAATGGTCGGTACTCGCACCCTTTGAGGGTCGGTCTTATTTGAGCTAGGGGCTCGGGCCGCTCGAGGGTCTTCCTTACTTGGTAAGGGACAGGGCTATTTAATGCCCGCAGTCGCGGCTATAGTAACGCGTCGTGGGCGCGCCTTTTTAGGCGTCGCGGCCGCGCGCGTCGTGGGCGGGGTGGGCAGGCGGACATGACCGCGCCGCCGCGGCGGCCCCGGTTACCGCACCGTGATGATGGCGCGCATGCGGTTATGCGGCTACCGCGGTCGTGGCGGGCCCCGCTCGTCAGTGAGGGAACATTTCACCTGCAGTTAATGCGAGCGGGGCGTGCGCTCCTGAGAGCACGCCTTGCGGCCTATAAGTCCGTTGGGCGGGGAAGGGGCGGTTTTTTACCTTTGCATTCAGCGTTTGCCGTCTCTGCTCCTTGCTCCCCAGCTCCCACGCCGCTCTTGCCTCTGCGTCTCTATTCTTGGAGCCACTCTAGTCTCCAGTTCCTCATTCCCCCGCCCGCTCGTATGGCCCCCCAACAGCCCCTTACCATCATCGACCCGCCGGCGTGGGAGCGCTCGACGGCGACGACACCGGCGCCGGGTCGGACCGGTGTCCGGCCGACCCACCGGCGGCAAACGTGGACGGGCAAGCTCCGGAGTGGATCATGCCGTCGGAGAGGGAACGAGTTCCCAACCCACCGTACGACTACATCGTCAGCTTCATGCGCTTCCACGAGCGCGGCTTCACGGCGCCGACGAGCCGTTTCCTGCGGGGCCTCTGCTACCACTACGGCGTGGAGCTTCAAAACTTCACGCCGAACGTGATCTCACATGCGGCCACGTTCGTCGGCGTCTGCGAGGGCTTCCTGGGGATCCCCGTGAATTGGGATCTCTGGGTCCACCTCTTCCGCGCGGAGCTACACACGCTGCCGACGTCGAAGCCGAGGACTCGCCGCGCGGCGCGCGCCGGCGTCTTGGCGCTCGCAGGGCGAAGCTCGCGCGAGGGAGGAGTACATCCCCCCGCACGATGACCTCCAACAACTCGGACCGGGAGCGGGGGTGGTTCTACCTCCACAACGCCGCCCGGCCCTCGCCCCCCTACACCAAAGCAAGGTGCTCCGGAGAGGGCGCCTCCCCGGTACCACGGGGGTGTCTCCGCCCTCGCTCCGGGCGCAACCGGACTCGCTCGTGGCGGCGTTGAAGAGGCTGGCGGACCGCGGGGCTGACTGCGGGATGCGTCCTCGCCAACCTCCACCACCGGCGGATCGTCCCCCCGATGGAGAGGCGGCTCCGCATCTTCGAGATGCGTGAGGATGCGCACCCCATCGCGTTGGCGGAGTCGCGGCCGCCGCGGGACCCCTTCCCCGCGGTCATACGCGGCGACCCGGCGCGGCGCGCTATCGACCTCAGGTCGGGGTGTTGTGACGACGCAGCCCTGTGGGTGCTCGAGATGCTCCCCGTCGGCCACCGGTGAGTGGATTTCCCCGACTTCCTTTCTTATCTCGCCGGTTTCTTGGGTTGCCGACGCATTTTAAGGCTTCGCCCGACCCCCGCAGATGGTGAGCGTGAGCGCTGTGAAGTCTGACCCGCCCACGCCCCGGTCCCGCGCGCTCGCGCGCGCGGCGCGGCGAGAGCGGGAGCGGGTGGACCGCGGGGAGGGAGCGCGATGCGCGGCACCCGGAACGCCGGGAGCGGAGGAGCGAGGGAGTCTCGGCCGCGCGAGCAGACGGGGACTCTCCTTGCCGCAGACGGAGGAGTACTCGTCGTCGGGACGAGGAAGAGGAGGAAGAGGGGAAAGAAGATAGGGGGCGGGTTCTCCCGATAGGTGGGAGCTCGCTCCCCGTCCGCCGGAGCCGACTCCGGTGGCGGGAGAACCGTCGCCCGGGGCGGGCGCGGAGGCGCCGCCACCGGTGCGGTGCCGCGACGAGGCGGCGTGAGCCGCGGAGGCGTCGGTGCGCGCCTCGGAGGCACCGCGCGCGTAGCGGAGCGCGCGCGCGGTGGAGGTGGCCGGAGGCGCGGCGGTGGCGGCCGCGCCGGCCACACCCACGACGTCGGCGGGGGCCTCGAGGAAGAGGAAGCGGGCCTTCTCCTCCTTGAGGTAAGGAGTTGTCTTTCGAGGGGTCGCGTGCCCGACAAGCGGGGACTTGATGGTTTGTTTTTATGTCCACAGGGTGGCGTCAACCGTGCCGCCCCTCGCACCGGCCAAGGTGCTGAGGGTGGACGGACCCGTCCCCACTAGGCGGCGCTCATCGAGGGCGCCGCGGGCGGGCTCAAGCACGGCGGCAACGGCGAGCGGGGCCTTACGAGGCACGGCCAAGGCCTCGGGGGTCGTGACCGGCCACGTCGACCATGGAGCCGCGGCGAGGGGCGGCGGCGGAGGTACGACAAGGGCCGGTCGTGGCCGAGGCACGGCCGGTGGCGGGGGCGCGGCCGGCGGTGCCAATCGTAGTGGCATTGCCGGCGTCGTCGGCCATGGAGGCGCATCGGGCGCCCACGGCCCGCCGAGGCGCGGCCGGAGGTGGAAGTCGCCGCGCGCGCGGCGGAGTCCACGGTGTGGTAGCGCGGCCGGCGGCGGGGGTTGCCGTGCCGCCGCAGAGAGCCCGCCCTCGCCGGCGGCTCCCGGGCGACGGCGATGGAGATTCCCGACGACGACACCCCCGCCGCCCGGGTGGGACCGGGGGGGAAGTCTTCCCGCGCCGCCCCCGAGCCTCGGGCGGGGGCGCTCGTCGCACGGTGGGATGGCCGCATGGTGGGCGGGGGGCTCGAGGCACGGCGTCGAGGCCTCTTCGTCCCACGCCGCCCCCCCGGCTCGAGCGTTCCGGCCGGCGGACCCGGGCGGGGGAGGGGGGAGCGCGTCGACGCGCCATCCCCCCTCTTCGTCGACACTCAAGAGGAGCAGCAGCTGTGAGAGGAGCTGCGCGGCCACGGTGCTTCGCTCAACCGAGCGCTGAACAATGCACTGCGGATCCATGGCAGCCCTACGTGGCATGTCTTCCAGGTGCGTTTGCGTCGTTCGGCCAGATTGCCGCTTTTTTTCTTCGGTCTTGTCGTTTTCGTGTTTGTCTTCTCGGTGTGGCACTCATGGGTTTCGTCTGCTGACAGCAGGAGTTGGAGCTCCACGCCCGCGACAGGTACGACGCCCTCGACCAGATGAGCGCCGAGCTTCGCCAGCTCCGGGAGCAACGCGACGCTCTCGACGCCCTCGCGGAGGACTCGAGGAAGGTCGCCATGCGGATCTCCCGGCCGAACACGCGGGTTCCGGGGGCTCCGGCGTTGGCGAGCGATCCTCATCGCTATCGTAGCATCCGCCCCACCGAGGGTGGTAGCTGCGTCGCCGCCCACGCCTCCGCTTTGCTCGTCCGTCGGGCGTTGATGACATTGCGGGCGTCGCCATCTCGGGCTTGCCCGCGCGTGTCGAGGAGCCGCTCCTTGGCCGGCGTGCGCCCCGGGTTGGCGGGGTGCTCGGTCGCGCCACCCGCGTGCACCGAGGGCTCGGGGCCTTGCGCACCCCCATCATCCCGCGCGCTCCCCCGCTAGCGGATGCGGGATGCCGAGCTTTCGGCCGTTGGACGGCCGCCCGCTCGATGAGCGCCGCGCCTCGCGGTGCGGAGTTCCAAGCCTCGGGCGTCGAGGGGGCGGGCATGGCCCTCGGCGGTGTTGCGGGCGGCGATGAGCTTCGGCTCGCTCGCGGGGGCGTGTCCGGATTGTCGACGTTGAAGTCGATGTTGATGCGATCGCGGGCTTGCCTGCCCAACTCCCGCGCGCATTGGCCGTGCGCGGAGGCTTCCCCTGCGATGGAGGCGCGAAGCAACCGCACCGTGCGGTACTCCTCCGCCAGCTTGGCCTCGAGATCACGTGCTTGGGCCAGCTGCGCGTTGATATCGGCCCCTGTCGGCGGTGAGGGAGGAGGGGTGCTCGGCCCCGCGGCCAGGCGCGATCCAGTCCCCAGAGCAGGAGGAACCTCTTCGTCGCAGGCACCCGCCCCGTTGGCGGCGTTTGCCGGGTCGTTGGTGATGACGACGCAGCACTCCCGCGAGGGGTCGTAGCTCCCTGCGCTAGAGTCGTCGGAGTAGCCGAACCGGTAGTCCGCGGTGTCGGGGAACCGCTTGAACATTACTGGGTCCGGCACACCGGAGAAGTCCCACTCCGCGTATCCATGCGAGGCGGCGGGTGGCGGCGCGTCGATGGAGCCTAGGGATGACTCGTCGCCGGCGGAGGAGCTAGAGTCCCTGGCAACCAAGATATGGCGGCCAGGGGGAACCCTGCGCATCGTTGTGTTGACGCTGGCATTGGCGTTGTAGGCCGTCGTGGCGCCGCGCAGACCGATGGGGAAGCGCGGTCCGGAGACCGAGCGCTCCCCCGCCGGGCGGCCGTCATTGTGCCGGCGGTCGCATCGCGTTGCGCGGTGACACGCGTTGTGTGCCGACGCTCCGACCGCACCCGACGCGAGCGCCGGCCGGAGCGACGGCGGCGCCGTGGCGCCGAAGGACCCGCGGCGTCCGTGCCGGCGGGTGTTGGTGTCGTGGCGACGCGTGCGGCGACGACCGGGGCGGGCCCGGCTTGGCACCGCGCGCGGAGCTCCTCACGGTTAGTGAGGCGCATGAGGTAGCCGTTTCCCGTGGCCTAAAAGTTCAAGTCCCCGAACCAGATTTCGAATCCAGCGGGGAGGGGGTCTGAGCTGCCCATGGAGTAGCGCTGACCGCGATACTCAGTGCGAATTACCATCGAGAGAGCTGACGACGGGTTTACTCTCAGTGCGCCGTGCCCCACGGTGGGCGCCAACTGTCGGTGCGGAAAGTAGTCCCGACACTAACTAGTAATAAGCGCTGAGATCCGTGTTGACGGTGAAAATCGTCAACCTAGCCATGAGTTTACCTTCGGTGTTGGCATGACTTTTGTATGTTATTCATTGGTACTAACCCCCGTGGTATAACAAGTTCACTTGTGCATGTCGGTTTTGGAGTTAAGTGTTCACGCAGGGTTTTAACGTTGAAAGCAATACTTCGGGATAAGTTCATTAAGCACCTCATGACAAGACCTTGAAGCCCGATACAAGTCAAGCAATGAAGTGAACATGACTCCAAGAGCCCAAGGACCAAGCCCGAGAAGATGATAAACTCGAGGACCGAACCGGAAAAGTGCTCGAATCTTGCAAGACAAGGAGTTGAGTCCAATTCGGAGAGAAACCGACGTCAAGGGCCCACATGCAAAAGGGGATAACATCTAGAAGACGCGAGAAGCAACACCGGCGAAGCGAGCCACGAGATGGGCCGATTGGGCCCGAGCCGGCCGGCCCGGGCCGGCCGGCCTAGCTCTTTTCGGGGCCCAATCGGCCTCCCCTTTGACCTAATTGCTTCTCGGCTATAAATAGCCCCCCGACCGAGAGCCACGAATAATCCAAGTAGCCTTTGCGGAGCCATATGCACACCTTCCTCAACCACAACAAAATGTAGCCACCATTGGAGGATACGCCGCAAGGAACATGCAATTTATTGCAGCCATCCAAACCAATGCAAACCAAATGGGTGAAGGAAATGCAAACGTCGCTTATGTGCTTGGACACCTTCACCTAGCACCGTCGGACAATTCATAGGAGGAGAGGCGCATTCCTATTACAAGTAAGGGTACAACAATCAAGACTATCAATATCAACCACCGAGAGAAGATTAGAGAGAGGAGGAGCTTTAGTCATCTTTCCTTTACCCCCTTTTCTTTAGTTTTCAGCTTGGATGTGACTATGTTTGCGTAGTATTTTCAGCTTTGCTTTAATTTTCAGTTTTTAGTTTAATTTTCAGCGTGTGTGTTAGTTTTTATTTTCATCATGAATAATGTCGCCACCATGTTTTTACCATTAGTAAAGTTACAAGGTTTATGCCATGATGATATATGATTATAATTGCCGCTTTGTTTATCTTTGTATTGACTTATGCATGTTTGAACTAGTGCTCTCTTAAAAATACAAATCTGAAATTATTTAAATGCTAGCTTAATCTTCAGCGGAGGTTATGATTAAAATAAAAACCCATAGTTTTTTATGTGCTCTCAAGTTATGAATAGATTAAAGATGTCTTTTATGCTCAAAAATATTGCTAACCTTGTCACAAATATCACTTGTGTGTTGCTCAACCTATCCGAGCCTTATATATATTTGAGTGCATAAACTTTAGTGTACAAGATTTATTTTTGAGTGAGTTATTGCAGGCCATGATTTCTCCGGCCCGAGACTAAGAAGTCGGTCATTCCGTTTTTGCGTATCTATCTTTTTGCTAGCCTTTTTATCCGTGCATTGTGTATCCCCACATCGGAGATCTCACAAACCTCGCCGGATATCCACCCTTAAACCAAATATCATCTTTTGTGATTACCTCCTTGACCACAACCTATCGTTGAGAATGGATCATCAATTCAAGGAAGATCGCAAGATGGCGCCGACATTGAAGATTTCAAGTATCTCTCCAAGGAAAAATATTTCCGGTACCTACCTTATTTTTCGCCTCTTTGCTCGAGGACGAGCAACGTCTAAGCATGGGGGAGGAGATAGGTACGGTGCAGTTTTAGAGTTCAAAGGGGAGTATTTTAAAAAAATGATGAATGAAAAAAAAATATTAAAGGTGATGTACGTGAAAAAAAAATTCGGCGATGTACGTGACTTCCAAGGTGAAGGTCTCGCAAGAAGAAAGAAAAAAAATATATATATAATGAAAGAAAGAAAGAAAGAAAGAAAGAAAGAAAGAACGAAAAGAATGAGAAATATGAGAAAGAGAAAAAAATATATGCGTAAAGTGAACTCCCAGGTTCTCTAAGAGTGCATTCAAGGCTTCAAGTTAAAAAGATCCATTCTCATTTTCCAACCATGTGCAATCCGATAACGAGAACTTCCTTTGTGCCTCGGGATCACTCTTTGCCATTTGCACATGTCCACTCATCTAAAGTGTGTGTATTTTTCTCTTTCCCCTCCTTGATTTAACATTATTTTCCAATGACCTTTTTGACGAGTCTCGGTAAGACCATGAGAAGCTTGTCTTGTTTTGACAACACCTCATTTATAAAATCTTGGTAGGACTAAACTTTCCCAAAGCTCCATATAAAGCCTACCACACATATATGTTATGAGAGGGAAAGGAGTAGAATATATAGGCTTGAGAGACTAGAGAGATGAGAGTTCATGAGCAACATGCAAGGTGATTTAAATTTGTGAACTTGGTTTAGCTCTTTTCTTTATCTCGTTCTTTATTTCAAAAATTTCGAGATCTATTTAAAACTTTGTGAGCATGTTAATACTTGTGGGATAAGCATAATTAAATGTCTACCCTCCATAGGGATGAAGGCTAGTACATTATGGAACTTTAACGAATTAAACTTTTGAGAGCATTATGTTTTTTTCATGTATGATCAAGTGCAAGGTTTAAACATTGATGGGCAACGATGATATCCATCGAAGGCTTACTCGAGGACGAGCAAGGTTTAAGCATGGGGGAGATGTTGACGGTGAAAATTTTTCAACCTAGCCATGAGTTTACCTTCGGTGTTGGCATGACTTTTGTATCTTATTCATCGGTACTAACCCCCGTGGTATAACAAGTTCACTTGTGCATGTCGGTTTTGGAGTTAAGTGTTTACGCAGGGTTTTAACGTTGAAAGCAAGACTTCCGAGATAAGTTCATTAAGCACCTCATGACAAGACTTTGAAGCCCGATACAAGTCAAGCAATGAAGTGAACATGACTCCAAGAGCCCAAGGACCAAGCCCGAGAAGATGATAAACTCCGAGGACCGAACCGGAAAAGTGCTCGAATCTTGCAAGACAAGGAGTTGAGTCCAATTCGGAGAGAAACCGACGTCAAGGGCCCACATGCAAAAGGGGGGGAACATCTAGAAGACGCGGGAAGCAACACCGGCGAAGCGAGCCACGAGATGGGCTGAATTGGGCCCCGAGCCGGCCGGCCCGGGCCGGCCGGCCCGGCCCTTTTCGGGGCCCAATCGGCCTCCCCTTTGACCTAATTGCTTCTCGGGCTATAATAGCCCCCCGACCGAGAGCCACGAATAATCCAAGTCGTAATCCGCCGCCGAGGAGCGAGAGAAGCTTGAGGGACACCATCTCGAAGATGAGGGTCGTGCTAGTTGTCTAGGGTTTCCCTAGCCGACGTGGGAACCTTGCATGGAAGACCACGTCGGAGCTCGGAGTGAGGATCAAGATCGAGGGAGGGCCCGGTGGTGATCTTGTTCATGTAATCATTCATGGTGAAGTTTGTAAGTGAATTCGATTTCTAGCGATCAAGTGCCTTCTCGATGATTTTGTTTTCTTCTTGGTTTTGCTTCTTCTACGATCTAGTTTGCAGCTAGATTACTTAGGGTGCTCTTGTAGCCGCGGTGGCTAGAGGTGCATACCGGACCGGCCAAGTGATTTCAAATGGTTCTATCGAACTCGCCCTAGGCTACCCGCATGAGTAGGGATACGTTGTGACGAACGGGGGTTCCGAAAGGCGGGCGTTTTCGGAGTCGGATGGAAGGCCACGATTCAAAGATGCTTTTAATGAGATTCGCTTTTCTATCTTCATCTATCTTGTTTGGAGCCACAACATAAGCATGATCTAGACTCTCTAGATCGGTTATCTTTTGCTTTCTCTTGCTACCTCTTTAGTAGATTAGATTAGATTCGTTTTCTTTATGAGTTAGTAGATTAGATGCAACTTATCTCCATAAGATAGCTTACCTTGCTTTACTAGATTGAATCCTTGTGTTGCACATTGTTCCACGGATTCGATACCTTGGGTTCACCACTCGAGGGAAGAAGGGTCCCTTGACTACGATGGGAGACTTGTCCGCTTGCAAGTCATAAACGAAATTTGATACAACTATTAACCGTCAACAAGCCCCTTTTTCTGGCGCCGTTGCCGGGGAACAAGCAATCAAGATCCGATCTAGTATCGCTTATCTTTCAGTTTTTCTTTTGATTTTCTTTTGCATCTCTTATGTTTGATCATCCTCAAAAAGAAAAAAATTCAATCTAATCTAGTTTTGATTAACCCTAGTTTTTATGTTCAGATTTTTGTTTTATTGCTAACACTAACCGGAGATGGTTGGCTACCTCTCCAAGAAACCCAAAACTTTTTTTGTGGATGATCCAGAAAACTTTAGAGGCAAAGGTGACGTGCAACACGAGCTAAAGAGTTGGAAACCCTAGATTCAAAAGTCAAATTCGAAGGACCGTTAAAATCTCCAAGGGAATCACCACCTCCAAGTCAAGATGCCGGAAGGCCGTTCAAGATCAACGAGGACGGAGAAGATGGAGATGGAGAAAGAAGCTCAACACCTAAAGGCCGCCGAGGCAAGATCCACATGCAAGGAGTGTGTGGAGCACAACCACGTCCAAGGTAACTCCGATTTAATGCAAGTTCGTCCATTCAAGATTTGGTTCCTCTTTGTGCACAATTCAAGGACTTGATGGACGAGCAAGCTAAGATCAACAAGGACACCGTCACTAAGTTCGAGGCTATGGAGAAAATATTGAAGAATTTAGATGGCAACGTGACGGAGGTCGGAAGCTCTATACATGAAGTGTTCATCGTGATGAAGATGCTAGACGCAAGTGGGACAACTTGCCGGGCGCCCGATTGGTGACAAAGAAGAATATCCGAGACAACTCCAAGGTCCCAAGACGGCGAAGGCTACTCAAACTCATTTGGGAGTGATGGAGGATCACACTAAGACCATGAAGATCACAACCGAAGATCGGAGTTTGAGATGCCGAGCCACTACATGAAGGAAGTTGTTGCATCCGTCAAGACCAAATGACAAAGCCAGCCGTGAAGGCCAAAAAAAATGACAAAGCCAAAGTGGGTACCCAAGATTGCAACACCCGCAAAGAGCGTTAATCGAAGTAATCAAGTGAAGAAGTCTAGCCATGGACTATAAACGAAGCGCTAGGCGGGAGGCAACCCGTTTCGTCGAGTCAAGAATAAGCTACGGGAGGACAACCCGATTCCGGGTTTTTCGAGTCTTTTTAATTCAGTTTTGAATTTTACTACGCAAAACCTTAGACTTAGAATGGTTGAGAAATATTAGAGACATAATTCTTGGTTGAATATTTTGCTTGATCATAAACCCTTTACATGAACCATCCTATGTTGTTTGCTTCTTTTTTTTCGAGAAACCACAAACAAAAAAAATTCAGAACCTAACTCAATCTTTCATCCTCTTTATGATGTTGTGGTTGACTTGTTTTTCATGCTAAAAACACTCGAGTAGAGCCACGACTTGTATCTAGATGTTATTTAAATTTCAGCACGTGGTAGGACTCGTGTGAACCTAGAATCTTGATTTTTGGTTGGTTTAAAAAAATCCATATCCTTGGTTCCTCTAATATTAGAATTTTTCTAAGCCTCACTTAATTTTATTTCATTCAAAATCTCTCTCATCTAATCAAAATTAGGACCTGAACCTATACCCCCATGATCAAGTCGGGAAAAGTTCGTTCTCAACCAATGAAGGCAAACTATACCGGTGAGACCGATATCAACGTAGTCGGAAAATATTTTCGACTTACATCTGTTTTTAATGGGTTAAAAACTTCTCTAAATTTATGCTTGAGCTCTTGCATGGCTCTGAAAAATATTTTTAAATTTCGAAATTAGAGTAGTGCTTAGCCTTAAAACATGCTTAGAGGGAGGCAATCTAGTTAACTTAACCGTACATGCACCATGATACATCACGGGATGCCCCTCCAACATCTTTTATCAAACCACATGCAAAGTACAAGCATGGGGGGGCAGCCAAGGCCTTGTTTTGTAGGAATATCATGGATGCATGTGAGGCAAGGGAGTATGGAAGTGAAACAAAGCGAAAACATCAAGTGGAAGGAGCAATAATGCAAGCGAAGGAGTGGACGGGAACGTTTGGAAGGTGTACGCGGTCACGAAGCAACATGCACTAGAGAAGAACCGAGCCAAGAGGAGGAGAGAAGTAAGTCTTTCATCCAACTCTTTGTTCGTGTGCTCTAGTTTGTAGGCCGGAACCACCTTAGACTTAGCCATCCACCGCGTTTGTTTCGTGCAACAAATCACATCCTTAATCCACTCAAAGTCCAGACTCCAAAATAATATTTGTGTACCTTGTTACCAGGTGAAAACCCCGGATATATATTTGTGAGGGAGAGTGCTGCAATCATGGAAGAAAACTACAAGCCTTTTCACCGAAGAAGAAGGGATCATCGTCGTCTAAGCCATCATCGACAACCTCTTCGAGGAGGCGCTCGGTTTCCGAGTATCCTCAGAGTATGGAGGAGGACATGGCACCGCCGAGGAGGAATCGGACTCTTCTCCTTGGTGGCATGAGGGCCACACGAAACTCGTTTATTAGGCTTACCAAACTTCAATAACATATGGAGGAGCCGCCCGTCCAACCTCACCACTTGACACGATCATCCGCTCCACCTCCATACGCTCCGCGGTATTCCGAGGGGTATGTCATCATGACGGAGGAGGAGGAGAAGAAGCTCGCTCGCCTTAAGTAGAGGCTTGTAGCGAACGTCGACATCGACGACCAAGCTCTCCACATATTGGGTTTCACACGGGACACCGGTGCAATTCTCTAACGGAGTGTCGGCAAACACCCACAAGGAATTCGCCTACGAAATTTTCATGACCATGGTGCATACCCTTGATGAAGGAGTGCTGAGTCTCTCATTCCGTTTGGAGGGAGCCCACAAGTGGAGAAGAAGGAAGACACCGTCGGAAGGGTAACCTTGATCAATGATGCTATTTCTAGCACCTTGATGGGGTAATCTCCTTTCATCCATGGGTTGCAATCGATCTTGAGATGTAATCACACTTTGTTGGATTATCTATCTATCACCTTGTGTTGAAAATACTTTAATGCTTAAGGTTAGCTACCATGCCATAAAGGGAGTAAGGGCTCAATGCTTCCTTGGATCCATTCAACACAATCCCCGATAGATTAGATTGGTTTTCATGTTCGAAATGATTGCATGTTCTAGTATCGTAGACCCATGGGCGAGTGTCTCCTATTTTCAAAAGGGAGCTCCGGAACAAGTGGATGTGCATGAAGGCACATGGGAAGGTTTTTGGAGTATGATCGCGGGAGGAGACCATCAACGAAGAAATACTATCCGGAACCCCATCATCCAAGTGTGTCACTTTTGTGCAAGTGGATTTTTGGGAGAATGAGAGAGACAAAGATAACCAACACGGAGTTGAATTGGCTTTACTCGGCTTTGATTGCCAGGCAGCCAACCGTCCCCACTCACCTCGGGGTGTTACCTCTCCATGTTGGCTATCTCTTTAAAACCGGGTATTACAAGGAACCCGAATCATCTCCTACTCAGGACCTCCCTAGAATTTGAGTATATGAAGAAAGGAAAATATATAAGTGAAGATGAGAGAGGAGGCTTCAAAGTGGCCAAAGTAAATTTGCCCCTATCGGATGGAAGATTAAGACTTTTTCTTGAGGGGAAGAAGATCGGTTAGAGGAAGGACTTCTTGTGCCGGCGAAGAAAAAAATAATAAAAGAGAAGGATTGTAGGAGAAGGATCTTCTATGGCCCAAGAAGGAGGTGCACAACATTATGTGCCACCATTTGTAGGAATTTCGGCGCCGCCAAGTTACTACGGTGATGTACCAATGCAAGCATGGGGGAGTGGTGCAGCCATACCCCCACCAATTTTGCGGTGCCCAACGTAGCCTTTGCGGAGCCATATGCACACCTTCCTCAACCACAACAAAATGTAGCCACCATTGGAGGATACGCTGCAAGGAACATGCAATTTATTGCAGCCATCCAAACCAATGCAAACCAAATGGGTGAAGGAAATGCAAACGTCGCTTATGTGCTTGGACACCTTCACCTAGCACCGTCGGACAATTCATAGGAGGAGAGGCGCATTCCTATTACAACTAAGGGTACAACAACCAAGACTATCAATATCAACCACCGGCGGAAGATTAGAGAGAGGAGGAGCTTTAGTCATCTTTCCTTTACCCCCTTTTCTTTAATTTTCAGCTTGGATGTGCCTATGTTTGCGTAGTATTTTCAGCTTTGCTTTAATTTTCAGTTTTTAGTTTAATTTTCAGCGTGTGTGTTAGTTTTTATTTTCATCATGAATAATGTCGCCACCAAGTTTTTACCATTAGTAAAGTTACAAGGTTTATGCCATGATATATATGATTATAATTGCCGCTTTGTTTATCTTTGTATTGACTTATGCATGTTTGAACTAGTGCTCTCTTAAAAATACAAATCTGAAATTATTTAAATGCTAGCTTAATCTTCAGCGGAGGTTATGATTAAAATAAAAACCCATAGTGTTTTATGTGCTCTCAAGTTATGAATAGATTAAAGATGTCTTTTATGCTCAAAAATATCGCTAACCTTGTCACAAATATCACTTGTGTGTTGCTCAACCTATCCGAGCCTTATATATATTTGAGTGCATAAACTTTAGTGTACAAGATTTATTTTTGAGTGAGTTATTGCAGGCCATGATTTCTCTGGCCCGAGACTAAGAAGCTGGTCATTCCGTTTTTGCGTATCTATCTTTTTGCTAGCCTTTTTATCCGTGCATTGTGTATCCCCACATCGGAGATCTCACAAACCTCGCCGGATATCCACCCTTAAACCAAATATCATCTTTTGTGATTACCTCCTTGACCACAACCTATCGTTGAGAATGGATCATCAATTCAAGGAAGATCGCAAGATGGTGCCGACATTGAAGATTTCAAGTATCTCTCCAAGGAAAAATATTTCCGGTACCTATCTTATTTTTCGCCTCTTTGCTCGAGGACGAGCAACGTCTAAGCATGGGGGAGGAGGTAGGTACGGTGCAGTTTTAGAGTTCAAAGGGGAGTATTTTAAAAAAATGATGAATGAAAAAAAAATATTAAAGGTGATGTACGTGAAAAAAAATTCGGCGATGTACGTGACTTCCAAGGTGAAGGTCTCACAAGAAGAAAGAAAAAAATATATATATATAATGAATGAAAGAAAGAAAGAAAGAAAGAAAAGAATGAGAAATATGAGAAAGACAAAAAAATATATGCGTAAAGTGAACTCCCCGGTTCTCTAAGAGTGCATTCAAGGCTTCAAGTTAAAAAGATCCATTCTCATTTTCCAACCATGTGCAATCCGATAACGAGAACTTCCTTTGTGCCTCGGGATCACTCTTTGCCATTTGCACATGTCCACTCATCTAAAGTGTGTGTATTTTTCTCTTTCCCCTCCTTGATTTAACATTATTTTCCAATGACCTTTTTGACGAGTCTCGGTAAGACCATGAGAAGCTTGTCTTGTTTTGACAACACCTCATTTATAAAATCTTGGTAGGACTAAACTTTCCCAAAGCTCCATATAAAGCCTACCACACATATATGTTATGAGAGGGAAAGGAGTAGAATATATAGGCTTGAGAGACAAGAGATATGAGAGTTCATGAGCAACATGCAAGGTGATTTAAATTTGTGAACTTGGTTTCGCTCTTTTCTTTATCTCGTTCTCTATTTCAAAAATTCTGAGATCTATTTAAAACTTTGCGAGCATGTTAATACTTGTGGGATAAGCTTAATTAAATGTCTACCCTCCATAGGGATGAAGGCTAGTACATTATGGAACTTTAACGAATTAAACTTTTGAGAGCATTATGTTTTTTCATGTATGATCAAGTGCAAGGTTTAAACATTGATGGGCAACGATGATATCCATCGAAGGCTTACTCGAGGACGAGCAAGGTTTAAGCATGGGGGAGATGTTGACGGTGAAAATTTTTCAACCTAGCCATGAGTTTACCTTCGGTGTTGGCATGACTTTTGTATCTTATTCACCGGTACTAACCCCCGTGGTATAACAAGTTCACTTGTGCATGTCGGTTTTGGAGTTAAGTGTTCACGCGGGGTTTTAACGTTGAAAGCAAGACTTCCGAGATAAGTTCATTAAGCACCTCATGACAAGACTTTGAAGCCCGATACAAGTCAAGCAATGAAGTGAACATGACTCCAAGAGCCCAAGGGCCAAGCCCGAGAAGATGATAAACTCCGAGGACCGAACCGGAAAAGTCTTGAATCTTGCAAGACAAGGAGTTGAGTCCAATTCGGAGAGAAACCGACGTCAAGGGCCCACATGCAAAAGGGGGGAACATCTAGAAGACGCGGGAAGCAACACGGGCGAAGCGAGGCCACGAGATGGGCCGAATTGGGCCCAGGCCGGCCGGCCCGGCCCTTTTCGGGGCCCAATCGGCCTCCCCTTTGACCTAATTGCTTCTCGGGCTATAAATAGCCCCCCGACCGAGAGCCACGAATAATCCAAGTCGTAATCCGCCGCCGAGGAGCGAGAGAAGCTTGAGGGACACCATCTCGAAGATGAGGGTCGTGCTAGTTATCTAGGGTTTCCCTAGCCGACGTGGGAACCTTGCATGGAAGACCACGTCGGAGCTCGGAGCGAGGATCAAGATCGAGGGAGGGCCCCGGTGGTGATCTTGTTCATGTAATCATTCATGGTGAAGTTTGTAAGTGAATTCGATTTCTAGCGATCAAGTGCCTTCTCGATGATTTTGTTTTCTTCTTGGTTTTGCTTCTTCTATGATCTAGTTTGCAGCTAGATTACTTAGGGTGCTCTTGTAGCCGCGGTGGCTAGAGGTGCATACCGGACCGGCCAAGTGATTTCAACTTGTTCTATCGAACTCGCCCTAGGCTACCCGCATGAGTAGGGATACGTTGTGACAGAACGGGGGTTCCGAAAGGCGGGCGTTTTCGGAGTCGGATGGAAGGCCACGATTCAAAGATGCTTTTAATGAGATTCGCTTTTCTATCTTCATCTATCTTGTTTGGAGCTACAACATAAGCATGATCTAGACTCTCTAGATCGGTTATCTTTTGCTTTCTCTTGCTACCTCTTTAGTAGATTAGATTAGATTCATTTTCTTTATGAGTTAGTAGATTAGATGCAACTTATCTCCATAAGATAGCTTACCTTGCTTTACTAGATTGAATCCTTGCGTTGCACATTGTTCCACAGATTCGATACCTTGGGTTCACCACTCGAGGGAAGAAGGGTCCCTTGACTACGACGGGAGACTTGTCCGCTTGCAAGTCATAAACGAAATTTGATACAACTATCAACCGTCAACAATCTGTCTCTCGATGGTCGGTGTTAAGCAACCGTGGACACTCGATTTATCCTGGTTCCGGCCGGGGCCGTACGTCCAGACGAGGGGGTGTGCTCGAGGCACTATATTGCTTCACACCGGGGTGCCTGTAGTGGGGCGGCTACAAGCAAGGCGGGAGAGGAGGCGTGGCCTCCAAGTCCCAAGAGGAGTGATTGAGGTGAGTATCGGTATTGAGGGGGAAGGCAGAGAGCATGCAAACGATCGCTATCTTCTATCTCGTCTCTGATGTCGTGCCTTCTGTCCCCCGCGGCGGGGGGGATCACCTTCCTTTTATAGACCAAGGAGAGGGTGATGTACAGGTGCGCCGCACTTATTTGGCTACGTGGGGAGGTATGGTGTACAGTCCCGTGGAGATGACGTCTGTCCTGGCGAGTCCTGCTCCGGTCGCGGCGCCATGGCGTGCCCTGTTCTTAAACAGGGGGGCTTCGAGGGTGAAGGCGTAGCAGTTGACCAGGGCGTCTCCAGGTGGGTTCAAGGGAGCCGTTGACGGTGGTCCGTACGGGGTACAGTGGTAGGCGTGGTGGCGTCCCGTCCCCGCGCGCCCAACAGCGCCAGAGTAGTTGTAGCAGTGCGCGGCGTGGCGCTGCAGGGGCGGGGATGGGCCGCACGGGGCGGCGGCGGACGGGGATGGCGCTCCCGCCGGCCTGTCATCATGGTTTGACCCTGTAGAGCAACGAAAAGAGGGCTCGAGGGTGCGGCTGGCACCCCCTTCGAGGGCGCGGCGCGTTAGCCGTACTAAAGTGGGCGGCACAGTGTCACGGAGCTGACACCGGCCTCGTCGCACAGTCCTCCACAGTGGTGGGGATGGGCTCCCACCTGGGAGTTGGCGGAACAGCGCTGGGGCGTGATTCCCAGGCGCGTGATGGCGCGGCCACCGCCGTATCGAGCATTAAATGCTCGTACCCGCGCGGGGGAGCGGGTGCGCTAGCGAGGGAGCTCTCGAGCGAGGCGGAACCCGCTCGAGGGGGGCGTGAGCCCTCGAGCGAGGCGGAATCTGCTCGAGGGTGCGCTTGGGCCCTCGAGCGAGGCGGAACCTGCTCGAGGGGGCGCTTGGGCCCTCGAGCGAGGCGGAACCCGCTCGAGGGGGCGCTTGGTTGGGCCTCTCTGGCGGGCCATGGAGGCCACCATAGCGTGGGCCGCGCCGTGCGTGCGTGCTTAGGTTAGAGGTGTGTTTTGCCTTATTTTTTGCAGGTTTTAAGCAGGATTTCCCTGGTTTTTTAGGGGACCCTCAGGGCTGTCCCCGACAATAAATCAATTACAAAGATAAACAAAGCGACAATTATAATCATATATCATCGTGGCATGAATTTTTGTAACTTTTCCAATGATATAATCAAGGTGGTGTCTTTATTAATGATGAAATCAAGTTGAAATACAAACTGAAAATAAACAAACACACTTGCTGAAATTTAAATAAAAACAGAAAATATTACGCAAACACACATAAACAAAAGCTGAAAATTACAGAGAAAGAGAAAAGAAAAGAAAACTAAAGTTCCTTAATCTTCCTAGTCCTCCGCCGGTGGTTGGTGTTGATGATCTTGATAGTAATACCCTTGCTTGTAGTATGGTTGGACATTCCCTCCGACGAATTGACTCGGCTCCACTAGGTGAAGGCGTCCAAGCTCATAGGCAATATTTGCATTGCCCACACCAAGTTTAGCTGCGTTGGCTTGGATGGCTGCGACGTTTTGGGCGTTTCTCGTAACATACCCTCCAATTATGGCCATGCTTTGTTGTGGTTGGGGATATTGTGCGTAGGGCTCCGCGAAGTTAGCGTTGGGCACCACATAATTTGGTGGGGGTACCGGTGCACCACCCCCCATGCTTGCTCTTGTGGCCCTCCGTAATAACTTGGCGAGAGGAGGGATCCCGCCGAACGGTGGCACATTGGGTTGTGCACCACTCGCTTGTGCGGAGGATGTTCCCTCCTCTACGATTCTTCCTCTTTTGTTTTTCCTTGCAGGGACAAGGAGCCCTCTTCCAACCAATCTTCCCTTCCTTCGATGAAAAGCCTAAGCCTTTCATCCGGAAGGGGTAGGTTCACCATGGCCAAACGAAAACCTCATCTCTCATCTCCACTAATGTATTTGCCTTGTCGCAAATATTCAATGCCAAGAGAGGTACCACACAAAAGATGGTCGGGGTTTCTTGCGATCCCCGGCCGTAGTGAGAAGGCCAACATAGAGAGGTAGCACCCCGAACCAATATGTCCCGCTCCCGATGTTGCCTCGCAACACCAACGGTTGATCATAAGGTATGAGGGGTCTATTGGCTGCCTGGCAATCAAAGCCGAGTAGAGCCAATTCAACTCCGTGTCGGTCACCTTCGTCTCCCTCATCCTCCCCAATACCCTCTTGCACATCCAAGAGTGAAATATCCGGATAATGGGGTTGCGGATGCAATTGCGTTGTTGGTGGGCTTCTCCGGAGATTAAATTCCAAAATCCATCTAACATGCCGGGTGGCACGTCAACTTTCTCCGGAGCTCCCTTATGGAATCCAAGTAGTTCCCTAACATGCTCGTAGGGAACCACTTGTTGGACTCCCTCCAAACGGAATGATAAGCTTTGCACCCCATCATCAAGGATAGGTGCAATGGTCATCAAGATTTCCAAGGCGAACTCCTTGTGGGTGTCCGCCGACACTCCGTTGGAGAATTGCACCCATCCAAGGTGCCCCAACATGTAGTATATGTCGGTGCCGAAGCCCAAGCTGTAGAGTGCTTGGTCGTCGAACTCGACGTTGGGCACAAGTCTCTTCACAAGACGAGAGAGCCTCTCCTCCTCCGACGACGACAAAATGATGAAGCCGTACGAGGAATATATCGGAGTGTAAGGAGGTGGCGCGGTCGAATGGGTCGATCGTCGTGGTGGCGCGGGCTGCTCCTCCGTGTGCCCTTGAGGTTCGGTAAGCCTCATGGACGTGCTCCTTGCAGCCCTCATACCACCAAGGTGGAGAGCATCGTTCCTCCTTGGTGGTGCCATATCCGTCTCCTTGCTCCGGGGAGACTCGGAAACCGAGTGCCTCCTCGAAGACGTCGTCGACAACGGCTTGGATGACGATGAATCCTTCTTCTTGGAGAAGAGACTTGTGGTTTTATTCCACATGATCGCTGCACTCTTTTCTCTACTAAAACTCCGGGTTGCAACCGGTAACTAGGCACTTAAAATCTTACTTCGGGATGTGGACTTTGAGTGGATTAAGGTGGTGGATTTTTTGAGCTATCAATCTTGGGAAGGTTGGCTATGTCTACGGAGGTTTTGGGCACACAAACTTGAACACACAAACAAAGGAAAGAGAGGGAAGCTTGCTCGAGAAAACGGGAGCCGGGGGGCTCCTTAAGTAGGGGAGGCCAGCCGGCCTGGGCCGACCGGCCTGGGGTGCCTGGTGCTCCTCCCTGCCTCGGCTTTCTTCCAGCACGATCATTTCTCCTCTGCAACTTTCCTGCCCGCGTGCTCCATGAGTTGCACCGCCCAAACGCTCTCGTCCACTCCTTTTCTTGCATTATTGGTCCTTCCACTTGATGCTTCATGCTTTGGGTCATGTCCATGCTCCCTAGCTCCACTTGCTTCACATGCCACCATGAAATTCCTGCAAAGTTGATGCTTGCTGCCCACCATGCTTGTCCTTTGCATGTGGACTTGGTGAAAGTTGATGAAAGGGTATCCAATGGTGCATGCATGATTAATTCAAACTAGATTGCCTCCATTTAGGTATGTTTAAGGTTAAGCACTCCTCTAATTCGAAATTTAAAATATTTTTCAGAGCCATGCAAGAGCTCAAGCATAAATTTAGAGAAGTTTTTAAACCATTAAAAACAAATGTAAGTCGAAAATATTTTCCGACTACGTTGATATCGGTCTCACCGGTATAGTTTGGCTTCATCGGTTGAGAGCAAACTTTTCCCGGCTTGATCATGGGGGCACAGGTTTAGGTTCTAATTTTGGCTAAATGAGAGATATTTTGGATAAAAAAATTAAATAAGGATTAGAAAAATTCTAATCTTAGAGAAACCAAGGATATAGATTTTTAAACCAACCAAAAGTTTTAGTTTCTAGGTTCACGCGAGTCCTACCACGTGCTGAATTTTATTAACACCTAGATATAAGTTGTGGCTCTACTCGTGTATTTTTAGCATGAAAAATAAGTCAACCTCAGCACCATAATGAGGGTGAAAGGTTGAGTTAGGTTCTGAAATTAGTTGGTTGTGGTTTCTCGAAAAGAAAAGAACAAACAAGCACATAGGAGGGTTCATGCAAAGGGTTTATGATAAAGCAAAATATTCAATCAAGAATTATGTCTCTAATATTGTTCAACCACTTCTAAGTCTAATGTCTTTGCGTAATAAAGCTCAAAACTAAATTATTAAAAAGACTCGAAAAACCTGGAATCGGGTTGTCCTCCCGGTAGCTTATTCTTGACTCGACGAAACGGGTTGCCTCCCGCCTAGCGCTTCGTTTATAGTCTATAGCTAGACTTCTTCACTTGATTAATTCGGATCAACACTCTTTGCGGGCGTTGCAATCTTGGGTACCCACTTCCGCACCATCTTGGGCACGGGCTTGTCTTCCGGCTTAGTCATTTTTTTGGTCTTCACAGGCTGCTTCTCTTCCTTTGTCTTGACAGATGCAACACCTTCCTTGATTGTCTTTACGTTCATTTTTTTCGGCTCCTTCTTCTTTTTCAGCCCCTCCTTTTGCTTTGGTTCTCCCTTCACTCCAATCATGTTGCATGCCTCGATTCTTGGACGGAACTTGAAGGAACTCCTTTCTCCGTTGATATCGAACATGATCTCCCCCTTGCCAACATCAATAGTAGCTCCCACGGTCTTGAGGAAAGGCCTCCCAAGGATGAGCGGCGGCTTTTCTCTCTCCCCCATCTCGAGCACAACGAAGTCGACGGGGATGAAATGGTGTCCGACTTTCACGGGTACGTCTTCAGCAATGCCCAAGGGATAGCGAATGGAGTTATCTCCCAACTCCAAACATATACCCATAGGCTCCATTGGTAGGCGTAGCTTCTCGAACACATCCTTCGGCATGATGCTTACACTAGCTCCAAGGTCGTATAACGCCTTCTCGAAGTTGAAAGAACCAACCGAACATGGAATAGTGGGGCATCCGGGGTCCTTTTGCTTCTCTAGCCCATTTTCAATAGCGGCACTACACTCCTCGGACATCTTAACATGATCTACCCCGAGTGTTGCTATATCATATTTATTTGCAAGTATGTCTTTAAAGTAACGAGAATATGTAGGTACTTGTAGGGCATCTGGTAATGGCATGTTGATGCTAAGTCTACGCACAACCTCCACAAACTTCTCGAAGTGGTTGTCAAGTTTACCTCGGAAGTAGCGTGGCTTGAGTTGCGGTATCCTCGTGTCTTCCTCCGGCATCTCAAATTCGGGCTCTTCAGTGACGATCCCCGTAACCTTCTCTTTAGCAGCTCCTTCCACCTCGGTGAATGGTTTAAGCTTCCTTGCTCCCGCGGAACGTTCCGGGTCTTCGGTCTCCTTCCCCGAACGTGTTTGAATGGACTTCGCCGATTCGGGACTTTTGGGTTGTCCCGGAAGCTTCCCTTCATCATTAGTGAGGCGCCCCACAAGTTGTCCAACTTGCGTCTCGAGCATCTTCATCATGTTGAGCACTTGATGATTGGAACTTCCGACCTCCGTCACTTTGCTATCGATGTTCTCCAACACCTTGTCTATGGTCTTGAACTTGGTGACGGTGTCCTTGTTGATCTTAGCTTGCTCGTCCGTGAACTCCTTCAATTGTGTACGAAGCGGATACGCATTAGGAATAGATGAGCTTGCATTAAATTGAGGTCTACCTTGCATGTAGCGGAAGTTACGCAATTCTCCCTTCCTCATGTAGTCGAACGTTTTGGCTTCCTCCGGACAATCTTTGCGGACATGGCCATACTCTCCACATTCTTCGCATGTGGACCTTGCTTCGACGGCCTTCAAGTCTTGAGCCTCTTTCCTTTCCATCTCCATCTTCTCCAACCTCCTCATGAGCGAGTCGATCTTGCCTTCAAGTATGTTCTCCTTCTCCACTTGCAAGACTCCTTTAATGTTCCCCGTGGGTTGAACCGGATGTAGGCGCCGGATGATGCCCATGTGTCGTTATCCGCGACCTTCTTGAATAGCGTGAAAGCTTCCGTCGGTGCAAGCTCGATGATAGATCCTCCCGCCGATGCATCGATGATCGTCCTTGACGCCATGGTGAGTCCTTGATAGAACTTTTGCATGAGGTCTTCCTTCGGGAACTTGTGATGTGGAACCGCCCGGGTGTACTCGTTGAAGCGCTCGAATGCCTCCGAGATAGTTTCCGTAGGATATTGAACAAAGGTGGCAATCTTATTACGCAAGCTTTGAGTTTTACCCGGTGAGTAGTATTCCTTCATGAAAGCCTTCATCAACGTGTTCCAATTTTGCACCGTCTCCGCCGGTTGACGGTGGAACCATTGAAAAGCCTTCCCGAGTAGTGAGAACGGAAAAAGCCTTGCCCTCATTTGATCTTGAGTCACCCCATCCATGTTGAAAGTCTGACATAGTTAAATGAATGCTTGGAGGTGAAGGTTCGGATCCTCTTTACCGGTGAAGGGTGAATGTTGCACCATGCGGATTGTTGAGGTCTTATTCTCGAACGGTCTTCCGATCTCCTCAAAGTTCAAGATTGGTAGGTCGATGATATCCGGGGTGCATAGCTCCCCAATCTTGCACTCTTGCGGTGGTTGGTCACCCATCGGTGGAAGTCGATTCTCCCGAGGACTTTGAGGTGGTGAATTCTTCGGAGATTCCTGCGATCCTTTGTCTTCCGACTCCGAATCTACAAAATCCAGCTTTTTAGCTTGATGTGCTTCGCGTCTCCTTGGCCCGTAAAGCTTTTCTGGATCATCCACAAAATTATCGGGTTTGTTGGAGAGGTAGCCGTCCATCTCCTGTTAGGTTAGCAATAAACAAAGTATGCAAAAACTAGAAAGTAAAAATCTATAAAAGCTAGGGTTAGACAAACTAGATTAGATGTATTTTGAGGATGATCAAAGTTTAGTAGATGCAAAAAGAAAAACAAAAAGAAAACTGAAAATTACAAAAAGGCAATAAAAAATCAAATCTTGATCACTTGTTCCCCGGAAACGGTGCCAGAAAAAGGGGCTTGTTGACGGTTAATAGTTATATCAAAGTTCGTTTATGACTTGCAAGCGGACAAGTCTCCCATCGTAGTCAAGGGACCCTTCTTCCCTCGAGTGGTGAACCCAAGGTATCGAATCCGTGGAACAAATGTGTGACGCAAAAGTTGATCTAGTAAAGCCAAGTAACTTCAATCTTCGATAAAACCCTAATGCATCTAGGTAAAACACACGAAACTAATCTAATCTACTAAAGACCGGAGATAACAAAGTAAGATTGGGTAGATAAACCGATCTAGATAGATCGGGGTAAGCCTTTTGTTGAAGTTCCAAGTAAGAGAAGAAGTAGCAAATCGAATCTTATAAGAAGCTTCTTTAAACCGTGGATTGCCGTCCAAATCTGAAAACATCCGCCTTTCGGAACCCCTGTTCTATCACAACGTATCCCTACTCATGCATGGAGTCTAGGGGCGAGTCAAAAGACAAGTTGAGATTCTTTCGGAAGATCCGGCGTGTACCTCTAGCCACCGCGGCTACAAGAACACCCTATGTAATCTATCTCGAGAATAGAATTGGAATAAGCAAAGCCGATCGAAAAACGAAATCTTCGAGGAAACACTTGATCGCTAGGAAAAGATTCAACTTGATAATTCAACTATAACAATGATACATACACAAGATCACCACCGGGATCCTTCCTTGATCTTGCTTCTAGCTCCGGGAACTTCGACGTGGTCTTCCGTGCAAGGTTCCCACGTCGGCTAGGGAAACCCTAGTCAACTAGCTCGACCCTCTCCTCTCTGAGATGGTGTCCCTTTCTTCTCTCGCTCCTCGGCGGCCGATGACGAATTGGATGATGCATGGCTCTCGGTCGGGGGGCTATAAATAGCCCGAATGGCGGCTAGGGCAAAGGAGGGGGCAAACAGGCCCCGGATCGGGCCGGGCCGGCCGGCCCGGGCACATCCGGGGCCCGGCCCCGAGGCCTCCTTTGCTCTACGTCGGTTCCCTTGCTTCCCGGATGTTTCCCCCTTCGCATGTAGGTCCATGTCGTCGGTTTCTCTCCGAATTGGGCATAACTCCTTGTCTTGCAAGATTCAGCACTTTTCTGGTCAGGTCCTCGGAGTTTGTCATCTTCTCGGATCAAGTCCCTGGCTTCTTGGAGTTAAGTTTGCTTCATTGCATGACTTGTACGGGCTTCAAGGTCTTGTCATAAGGTGCTTGATGAACTTATCCCTAAAGTCTTGCATTCAACGCTAAAATCCTGCATAAACACTAAACTCCAAAACCGACATGCACACGTGAACTTGTTATACCACGGGGGTTAGTACCAATGGATAAGGTATAAAACTTATGCCAACACCGAAGGTAAACTCATGGCTAGGTTGACGGATTTTCACCGTCAACTGACGCCCCTGCTCCATCTCGTCTCCGCCGCCGCTTCCCCAAGCCCGGAGGCTGCCCCTGTCAAGCCCGGAGGCCGTCCTCCACCTCACCGCGTGTCGCCGACGCCCCTGCATCGACGACAAACCACGACATGGCCAAGGATCTGACCGCCGCCGATGGTCTGCCCCTATCCCTTCTCTGTTATAGTGGTTGCTAGGGTTCTAGGGTTCGTGCTTAGGGTTTTTGCTTAGTGTTTTAGTTCGGTAGTGTGGTTCTTGTTTAGATCTAAGTTCCTTTTGTAAATCAAGTTAATCCGTATCTAGTACATGCATCTAGAGTTTTCTTGTGTTAAGTTCTAACAATGGTATCAGACGCCTACTAGAATACTTTACTAGATCGGGTTACCAGTGCTTATTATTCAAGCTTTAGCCCCGAATCAAAGAGAGGAGGGGGAGAAAAACACTGGAGATAAATCAATCGATGCAAATCGATGAGAACCGAAGCCCTAACCCTAGATCTACTCGGGTCAGGGGAAGAAAACGATTCAAGTCAAGAAATCCGAAAGAAGTCCAAACCCTAGATCTACCAACGACGATGTAGGACCACCACAGTGGTCTTACCTCGCCGGAGTACTCACCTTGCCGTAGTGTGGCGGCACAAAGGGCACCGCCACCGAGCCGTTCGACGGCGGCGCGCTCTCGGGGTGAACGCGCGCGCCGGCGAAGGGGCCGGCGACGGCGCCACCGAGCCACACAAGACCGCTGTGTGTGGGTCTCTCCTCTGATTCTTGCAAGACGCGAAGGTAGGAGGGAGGCAGTGGGGCTAGCAGAGAGAAGAGGGAGGAGGGTGGCCGCGCGGCGCGCACCGCCTCTCACCGCGCCGGCCGGTGCGCCGGACGCGGGGAAGAACCCCGCCGCCGCCGTCGGGCATATGAGAGCAGAGGGAGGTGAGGAGAGTGGGAACCTAGGGTTTCCCAGGAGCCGGCCAGCATATATATGTGTGCGAAATCGCTGGGACGCATCTGGACCATCGATCCGCCGATCAATGGCTGCGGCTGGCTGGGCGGAGAACTGGGCCAGAAATGGCCCAAGCGGGATTAGGCTCTGGGCCGATTCAGCGGCCCAGCCGTCGGTTTTCGGGTTAGAGCCCAGGCAAGCGCGTGGCACGCAGGCCGCGGGCCGTTTTCTGTTGCTGGGCCAAATGGTTCGCTGTGAACAGTGCAGTTTCACAATTAGATATAAGAATTTCAGAAGCATTTTTCAGTATATGTGAATGTTTTCATTTGAATGCTAAGTTTAAATCTCTGTTTAAATTTTGAACCAAAGGGATGAATTTTACAGAGAGTAGTGTACTTCTGAAATTTAAGTTTGTGCATATTTTTTCCGCTGCAAAGTTTATTCTTTAATTAAATTGAACCAAAGGGGTATTTAATTAGAGAAGAGTGATTTTAAGTGTTTTTATGATATTGTTAATTTTTCTGGCCAAAGCTGATAATTACAATATTATAAATAGAATTATTAAAGTGTTTTTTATGCATTGATTCTATTTTTTTGCCCAAAGGTGATATAGAATTAATGTAGAGAATTGTTTAATGTGTTAATTTGACCAAAGTTGAGTTGATACATGCAACAATTATTATTTTGTGATTCTCACCATTTTATGACTGTAATTTCAGGACTGAGTCACCTCAGCACCATCCCTGAGCTCATTGGAAGCAATTACAAGGAATGGCGCAATCAGTTGGACTGCGTCCTGGTGATGCTGGAGCTAGACTTTGTGTTGGAGGACCAATGTCCCACGACACTTGAGGATCCTGTGAGAGGAGCTACTGAGACTGCAGAAGCGTTTGCGACGCGCCAACGTGACCATCCTGACAGGGTTGCTGAGCGCGATCTTGAGAAGGCCAAGTGGCTGATAGCTAACAAGAAATGCTTGAAGATCATGCAGACAAGAATGTCTGAGATAATCAGGGCTTCAATCCCTGAGAAGAAAAGTGATGGAGTAGCACACACTGCTGCCGAATACTTGGCAATGGTGGATAAACAACATGATACCCACTCCAAAGCTTATGCCAGTACACCGATCAACAAGGCGACCACCGCGCAAAGATGCGGTGGAGGTGGTGTAAAAGACCACATTCTCAAGATGAGCAATATGAAAGGAAAACTCACCAGAATGGAAATGGGTTTGCCAAGTCAGTTCTTGGTGCACCTAGTCTTCAAGTCACTCCCTCCTGAGTTCTCTACTTTTGCAGTCAACTACAATGCTATAGAAGAAAAGTGGGACTTGCACAAGTGATAGCTATGTGTGTGCAAGAGGAAGAAAGGCTCAAATCTCAGAATGGTGGTTCTGTCTCCTATGTCCAGCACAATGCACAGAACAACAATAATAAGAAAAGGAGTTTTGGTAACAAGGGTTACAAAGCAAAGAACCAGCATGAGAGTAGGCCTTCAGGTGTCCAAAACAAGCCTTATGGGAAAGCACCCATGCAGCATGATCAGCCTCAGCAACCACAAGGCAAGCCTACAGTTGGAAAGGATGCATGCCTTTGGTGCAAAGAAAAAGGACACTGGCAGAAGCACTGTCCTAAGTGGCAACTTCATGTTGAAGAATGGTGAGGATATAATTACATTTGTAGATGAATCCTTGTTTTTTAGTTATTCAAAGTCCACATGGTGGATAGATTCAGGAGCAACTATTCACGTTGCTAATTCATTACATGGATTCCGTTCGAGTCAGACCCTACAAAGAGGCGCAAGAAGAATTAAAGTGGCTAATGGAGTTGAAGCTGAGGTGGAGGCCATAGGAGAACTCCCCATAAAGCTGCATGATGGTTTCACGCTTCAGCTCCATAATGTTCTTTACGTGCCTTCTTTGAATAGAAACCTTATTTCAGTTTCATGTCTAGCAGATGATGGCTTTGAGTGCCATTTTGGTGTTAAACAATGTTTAATTCAGTATAATAAAGTTTGTGTGGGTCTTGCCATCCGACAAGACCAGCTTTATAAGTTATCTGTGCATGATTCTGTGAATGTCTGTGACGCGAATGAGTGTGAGATAGAGATTGTCTCCTCGTCTACAAATGAAAGTCGAAAGCGTAAGAGAATTGATAGTGACTCTTCGAAATTATGGCACTGTCGTTTAGGCCATATTTCGAGGGGAAGAATGTAACGTTTAGTAAAACAATCAATTCTACCGCCTTTAGAATTCTCAGATTTAGAGCAATGCATCGATTGCATCAAAGGCAAGTTTGCTAAACAAATTAAGAAATGCGCCAAGCGAAGACAGGAGTGTTAGAGATTATACACACGGACATTTGTGGTCCATATTCTGTGACGTCTGTGGATGGTTTTGATTCATTCAGCACATTCACAGATGATTATTCTCTCTATGGCTATATTTATCCAATCAAAGAAAAGTCAGAAGCTTTGGATAAATTTAAGATATTTAAGGCTGAAGTAGAAAATCAGCACAACTTAAAGATTAAAGTAGTAAGGTCTGATCGTGGTGGGGAGTACTACGGTCGACACACCCCATATGGCCAAGCTCCTGGACCTTTTGCAAGGTACTTACAGGAAAATGGCATAGTTGCCCAGTATAGTACACCGGGCGAGCCTCAGCAAAATGGAGTAGCTGAAAGAAGAAACCGTACTTTGATGGATATGGTTGGAAGTATGTTAAGCTACTCCACGTTGCTAGTAAATTTGTGGATGGAGGCAATAAAAACTGCCACTCACATCTTGAACAAAGTTCCAACTAAGTCAGTACCTACAACACCATACGAGCTTTGGACGGGTAGAGAATCCTCCTTAAGATACATGCGCGTGTGGGGTTGTCCTGTTGAGGCTAAAGTTTTTAACCCAAATGTTGGGAAGCTAGATCCCAAGACAGTGAGCTGCCATTTTATTGGCTACACAGAGAAGTCAAAAGGTTATCGTTTCTATTGTCCTAACAGACATACAAAGTTCGTAGAAACAAGACATACCATCTTTTTAGAGAATGAGATGGTTAGAGGGAGCATAGTGCCTCGTGAGATTGAACTTGAAGAGAAGTGGGTATACGTGCCCACTCCTATAGTTGAGGAACCAGTCTTCGTGTCACGTGTCACTTCGGCACCTACAGTGCAAACCACGGCAGTGCCAGAGCCTGTTGTAAGTTCTCATGTGCAAATGACGAGAGCAAATGACGAACCTGTTATTCAGGAGCCTACAAAAATAGTTTTTGCACAGGAAGAACCTCAACAGTCCCATGATGCAGAGGTGCCAGCCTCAGAGGAGCAGGTGCCAGCCACTGAAGAGCCGAGCAATGAGATTTTGAGAAGATCTCAAAGAGTTAGAAAATCAGCTATCCCTGATGACTATGAAGTTTACGAGTGTGAAGAAATTAACATAGAGGGTGATCCTTCTTCCTTTGAAGAAGCCATGAGTCGACCAGATGCATCCAAGTGGCAAGAAGCTATGGAGGATGAAATGAGACCAATGAGTACCAATAAAGTTTGGGACTTAGAAGAAATTCCTAAAGGAGCCAAATTGGTAGGTTGTAAGTGGGTCTACAAGATTAAATATGACTCTGAAGGGAATATAGAAAAGTATAAAGGACGACTTGTGGCAAAGGGCTTCACTCAAAGAGAAGGGATAGACTACAACGAGACCTTTTCTCCAGTCTCTTGTAAGGACTCTTTCAGAATCATAATGGCTTTAGTAGCACACTATGATTTAGAACTGCATCAGATGGATGTAAAGACGGCATTTCTAAATGGAGATCTGTATGAAGATGTCTATATGACTCAACCCAAAGGTTTTGTCGTAAAAGGCAAAGAACATATGGGATGTCGTTTGAAGAAATCCATTTATGGCTTAAAGCAAGCCTCTAGACAATGGAATATAAAGGTCGATGAAACAATTAAGATATTTGGGCTTAAGGAAAATGTTGAGGACAATTGCGTGTATGTTAAGTTTAAGAAAGGGAAATTTATTTTCCTAATACTGTATGTGGATGATATTTTGCTTGCCAGCAATGATGTCAGATTACTAGAGGAGACAAAAGGTTTTTTGTCCTCAAACTTTGACATGAAAGATCTTGGTGAAGCCTCGTATGTGTTAGGCATTCAGATTCACCGAGATAGGAGAAATGGGGTTTTAGGTTTATCGCAAAAGGCATATTTAGAGAAAGTTTTAAAGAAATTTAATATGCATGCGAGCAAAGCCACACCTGTACCTATTCAGAAGGGCGACAAGTTTGGACTTCTCCAATGTCCAAGGAACCAATACGAGATCGATCAAATGAAAGCGGTTCCATATGCTTCGGCGGTGGGTAGCTTACGGTATGCACAAGTGTGCACTCGCCCCGATTTAGCTTTTGTTACGGGAGTACTCGGAAGATACCGGTCTATCCCGGGCATAGAGCACCTTGGAAGATGGCAAAGAAAGCATTTAGATATGTGCAAGGCACAATAGGCCTCATGGTAACATATAGAAGATCGATGTTACGGAAATAAAGGGATATTCAGACGCAGACTATGCGGGAGATAGAGATGATAGAAAGTCTACATTTGGATATGTATTCACTCTCGCAGGGGGAGCTATCTCATGGAGAAGTTTCAAGCAAGAACTAGTTGCGACATCTACGATGTATGCAGAGTTCATTGCATGTTATGAGGCAACAGGACAGGTCATGTGGCTAAAGAAGTTTATTCCCGACTTGAGAGTGGTGGATTGTATCCATCGACCATTAAGATTATACTGTGACAATGCGCCAGCAGTATTTTACGCTCACAATAACAAGTTGAGTAATGCTACCAAACCCATAGAAATAAAGTTCTATGCGGTAAAACATAGAGTCTAGGATCAAACTATAAGTCTGAAGCATATAAGTACGAAAGATATGCTAGCGGATCCGTTCACTAAAGGCTTACCACCCAATGTGTTTGGAGAACACGTTACCGGTATGGGTTTAAGGGAAAGCCTGTGAATCCTGGACGGGCCTAGAGGAGATCCTTCGGAATGGATAAGTGTATTGTGGCTGGCTAATCTGATTGTTATTATAATTAAGATGACCCATGCTCAATGCATTTATCTGTGATGAAGTGGATACCCAGCAAGTGCTGAGATAAAGAAGTTTTAGTTGAGATCGAGAGGGAGAATGTTAGTTTCGATCTCCCCTAAACCCAATGGCCCAAAGGTCGTGGGACTCGTTCTCGCGCCCTTGGCGGGGGCGTCCAACCGGTTCGTGGTTGGTGGGCCCCCGACGCACAGTGCTATATAGAGAGGGGTGGGGGCCACTACTCAAATCACGAGGTTGACTGCGCCGCCATCACCCACCCCGAAACCCTACCGCCTGAGGGAGCACTGGTGCGCCGGGAAGCTCCGCCGATGCCCCTGCTCCGTCCCGTCTCCGCCGTCGCTTCCCCAAGCCGGAGGTCGCCTGTCAAGCCCGAGAGGCCGTCCCGTCTCCGCCGTCGCTTCCCCAAGCCCGGAGGCCGCCCCTGTCAAGCCCGGAGGCCGTCCTCCACCTCACCGCGTGTCACCGACGCCCCTGCATCGACGACCAACCACGACATGGCCAAGGATCTGACCGCCGCCGATGGTCTGCCTCTATCCCCTTCCCTGTTGTAGTGGTTGCTAGGGTTCTAGGGTTCGTGCTTAGGGTTCTTGCTTAGTGTTTTAGTTCGGTAGTGTGGTTCTTGTTTTAGATCTAAGTCCTTTTGTAAATCAAGTTAATCCGTATCTAGTACATGCATCTAGAGTTTTCCTGTGTTAAGTATTAACAACCATGCCTCATGCCGAAACAAACTTCAGTCCACTAATTTCAATGATTTGAATCTGTTGTGGCACGGTGACGATTCATTCATGAGTTGTGTCCCCTAACATGGCAGCGACAGCGACCTGTATGCATCACGCTAATTCCAAAATCCTCTAGCAGCAACATGATTTTAAAAGTATTTTTTTTCAAACTGCTGTCTTGTAATTTGTAAACCGAGCACCTTGTAGCGGCATACTGGCCGCAACAGATTTCAAACTAGCAAAAATGTACAAGAAACCTTCAGGAAACCTTCAGAGTTCAGAAGCTTGTTGCTATAAAATGGCACGAAAGGAAACAAGGATGTCAAAACATACACTCTCAAACCATAGAATATACACAGGTGTGCGCTGATGTATAATTCACACCACTTTGTGGCATAACAAAAAAAGGTTTATTCGAAAGGGAAAAAGGTTGTAGCCTCAGTTTTAGCTTCTTTTCATGAGCTGCAGCTACCCTTGAATGGTTACATTCTGTAGCTTCCCTGCCGGAGCACGCTTCACAATTCTAAACTGATCCCGTACCTCCATTGTACCTGAGTTTACGAACTGAAGAAAACAGAGTAACAGTTGTTCAGAGAAACACCACAATCCACAATGAATCAGTTATGTTACAACTCGTGCTGGTAATGGAGTGTTCTTTCTTCTTTGTACTGCCACTTCCAATCTCTGAAGTTCAATTTCAGACACACGAAAAAAGAAGAGAAGGACTGGAAACGAGAAAGGAAAGACAATACTGACCTGAACCAAAACATCAGCTCTTGTAGCATGCACCCTGGCATACCCGAACTCTGCAACCCTTGATGAGCTCCACTTGTTCAACTGAATATTTGGAAACCCAAGCAAGATTATTAACGAGTGTATGTACATCAATTGTCCTATTACTTCAAAATTGTGCACTGCTTGCTTTGATGAGCATACAAAAGATTTGTTACTACTCTTACGGTCTTACCACAATCAAAGGGAAATTATCCAAGTTGAACCCTCCTGCTCCAACAATCGCATGAACTGGTGCGGTATAGTTGCTGTTGTCATAAGTATCAACTCCACTTGCATCCTTCTTTGGCATGCCTTTGCAATTGTTCTTATATACTGCACAAGTTCTCTCGTAGTTGTGTACATGGCCGAAGAAAACCAAATCAACCTGCTCACCCCAAAACCAAAACATGCTAGTATAGTCAGCATATTCTGATGCCATTTCTGCAGGGAACTTTCAGTTTTGAAGTGTGATTCCATACCTGGTATTTGAGCAATAGTTGCTCCACACAGGTTACAAAGCTTAGATCCACATTAACTGGAATACCGATATGGGAGGAATACATTGGTCTGTGCCTGCAATTGTCATTGATGTAGCTGGTGATTTCATGTCTTGTATCTGAACGGCACATATTTCATAATCAAGAGAAACATAAATGCATAGTACAATATGGAAAGGCCCAGGTTGCAACTTTTTTTAATCTGTATGGTCTGTCTGTACTGTAAGTCTGTAACCAAGGTATTTTTGTGACATGAGTATGCAATGTAACTCACCCAAAGAAAATCACCCATGGTGTCCTCGATCTATTGACTGATGACAAATCTTGATTCATCCATTTGTACTGTTTAAACAACAAACTTTTCAGAAAAACAAAACATAGAAGCCAGAAAAGAAAAAATGAAAGATTGCAGTTGATTATATACCTGCTCCGACTTCTCTGACCAGTCATGCTCAGTCGACATCACAACAAAGTGAACACTCCCTTGCTCAATTGAATACCATGGCTTATCCTTACCGACAACAGGCATGCGGAAGTAGGACTCATATGCGACTCCACATTCGCCACCTGAATCTGGGGTCCCATACACAGATCCAGATTGTGCATAATCCCTGAGGAAGACATCATAATTCACGGCCAATGATGGCGCATTTCACAATGCAAATACACTGCTCAGATTGCTTTGGCAGTATAAGTTCTAATGACAGCAGTTACCTTTCGTGATTACCAATAGCGGTCATGTACGAAACTTGAGAAGCAAGTGGCTTGATGAGGTGAAGGAAGAAGTCCCATTCAACCAGAAAGCCTGTAGCATAGCTGATGTCACCTATATGGAAGATCGAATCGACATTTCCTGCTTCAATTTCTTTAGCCACTGCCTTGGTCACAGAAATCGATCCTGGCTGCAAACGTGTGCCATGACCAGGACCTGTGAGTGTTACTATTTACATTGCATGTAATTTGCAGACTTAATGCGATGAGAGAATCTCATATGGAAAGTTACAATCTGCATACAAGGGATCTGGCACTAAACATTTTTTGCACACAGGCAACATTCAGTGTACCTGAATGTAGTGTTCCACTGATTGGTCCAGCGGAGCCTTCCCCATATCACCATAGATCACAAAGGATGTCTCATCTGAACCCCCAGCTGGTGGAGTTCTAAATTTGTTTGTGTCACTCCAACCCACAGAATCACTGCACAAGCACAAACTCAAAAGCTGTGAGAACTGAGAACTCACTCATCTCGGTCAATTAATCTTTAGTCATCAGAATGTTACTGATATCCATGGCATTTTCTAATTATGAAGTTTCTGATCAAATGTTTGCAAGGATCAGTCACAAGAGAAGCTTACCTTCCGTAACGGTAGGTGTAGGACTGAGAAGGCTGGAGACCGGTCATCACAGCCGAGTGGATGTAACCAGGGTCATGCCATCCAAAATCCTTGGCGGGGCTTGCAAACCCTGGGATACCTACACGAGGAGAAGTTTACCCAACGAAGAACCCAGAAGGCCAGAACCAAACATGGTCACATTTCATTGAACAATGCCCTCTCTGCGATGAACACCAACAGACGATCAGTACTCACTGCACATGTCCTTCTGCGTGAACGTCGCGACTTGAGAAACAGCGGACTTGCCGGCTCCGTACTGAACCTGCTGCGGCCTCCCGTCGCCGCTCACCCACGTAAGCCTCATCTGCAACCACCACGCGTGCAGATCTCAGGAGTCAGCAGCAACGAGCGCCCGCCGTACAGGCAAAGCTCGCGCCTGGAAGGAAATAATCGAAGCGCGCTGCGCGCGGTGGGATTGGGATTCCTTTGCTCACCGAGGTGGCCGCGGAGTCGGTGCTGGAGAGGTGTCCGTAGAGCGGCCTGGCGGGGTTGGCGAAGCGGAGCGGGCCGGAGCGCTTGAGGACGCACGGCGTCCCGAAGCCGCCGGAGAAGAGCACGAACTCGACATCGGTGCGGAAGTTGACCACGTGGAAGGTGAGCGTGGCGGCGCAGGTGCGGACGCGGCAGCCGCCGCCGGACGCGTCGCGCTTCTGGCACGTAGCGTTCTTGCAGCCCAGGTAGCCGGGGTCGCGCGTCAGGTGCTGGGCCTGCACAACCACACATTTAATTAGTAGGCCAGTCATACAGGCTGGGCCGTGAATTGGCCCAAATACCCCTAGTCATCCCGTCGTCAAGTTGTGCGATTCGTCGTCTTCACTTCACGCTACCAAACTTTCGAAGCTTGCCCGTTTGAACCATGCAATGCACGTCACGCATGTGATGGCAATTCAACGTACAGCCCTACGCCCCTACCGCTACCGGTTGTCGATGTTTGCACGCTAGCTTAGGCTTGCTTCATTCATGGATGGCGATTCTTGAGCGAGCTAGGCTGCCAACACTGAGACATGTTGCGTTGGTGTACCGGACTACTACATTGTCAGGGATACTCAAACGAGCAGTGCCTTTTCGTAAACTCAGCAACCTTTTTAATGAAGGGAAAACTTGAACATGACAGGAACAAGTTCACATTGCAAATTCATGGCAACTAGGCAACTAGCTAGCTAGGAGTACCGTTAGTACGTAGGCAAAGGATAAACCAGCAAAAATGAAAATGAAAATGAAAACAGAGCCATGATGCTTGCAGAAGCTACTATACCTTGACAGGATAGTGGCACAGGAGCGGGAGATGCGCTAGATCACCGGTCTGGGCGTAGTTCACGCCGGCGAAAGGGCACCCGGCGACACTGCAATGCGCATGCAGCCATTCACGGAGAGCTCCGTCGATCGATCAAACCGATCACGAAACAGCCAAACCAATCGAGTCATGAACTATTGCTAAATTTACCTGGAGTTGGAAGGCGTGACCATGGCGACCCAGTCGTCGCCGTCGGGCCTGAGGACGCCGGCGACGGTCACGCTCAGGAACGCCTCGTCGGGGAGCGGCGCGGCGCCGGTGCTGACGCTGATCGCCAGGTACGGGCTCGGGTTCAGGCACGAGCTCAGCAGCTTCCGGTTCACCGTCCTGAACTCCGACTTCCCCGCGAAGCTCTCGTGCAGCATCTCCGGCGGCGGCAGATCATGAGGCGTCGGCGTCGGCGTCGGTGTCGAGCGCGAGACGGCAGCGGCGCAGACGCCGAGGAGCACGAGCAGCGCGACGCCGGAACCGAGGAGACGACGACCCATCGCGATTCACAACTGCCCGAGGGCGGGTGTGGCAGCGCACAAAATGTGCCCCAAGCTAAGCTTTATGTACGCAGAGAAACTGCGAGAGGAGGCAGGCGCGCGCGTGGCTTGGCAACTGGCCTGTTGCCTAGAGGGGATTATAACACAACTACAGCTACAGCAACACTATTTTTGTCCTAAAAAATAAGCAAAGGAAAAACATCAAAGCTTATCAGAGCATCTTCACTTCTTCAGCATACTAAAATAATCCTCAAATGGCAGCCTTTTGGTATTTGGGGATGGGGATATATAGTTTTTTTTTGTCACGCCTGGAGTAGTTTTTGTGGTGTTAGAGGTGTATAAATAATCTGCTCAAAATGAGATGTAGCTTTCCCTTAAATTTATTTCGATACTGCGGTGCCTATTCTTTTCGTTACTACAATTGCTTGCGTACTAGTCTAGTCAGAGTATCCATTGTTTTCAACATACAAGCTTGAACCGTACTCCCTCCGGTTCCATATTAGAAGTCGTTTAGGACAGCGACGCGGTCACCAAAGCACAACTTTGATTTCTCTTTTCCATAAAAATCTTTATTGGAAAGTTATATATGTCTATTCTTATGCAAGTAATTTTCAAGATAAATCTATTTATATGATTTTCACATGTTCAAACTCAACGACTTAAAAGTTATTCATGATTTATATTCCCAATGTTTGACTCCAACCTTGTCCAAAACGACTTCGAATAGGGAACCGGAGGGAGTATATATACTAGAAAGACCGGCGCGGTGTTGCCGCATCATGACATGTAGTTCAGTGATGGGTAGGGAGGTCGTAGATATTTTACATGATTTTAGGTTGTGGATTAATTCTTTAAGAGTTTATGGTATTTCTTAGTCAAAAAGCGGGGACTGTGGATTTATTCTGATAGAGTTAGGGGACTTTTTCGCAAAATGACCGAGCTGTGGTTAGATTTGTAGAAAGTTTATGGTGTTTTCCATAAAGGTCCGTGGACCATGTGTCGGTGTTTAAACCTCTCGACCTCCATGGGAGGTATCCGCAGCAAGGTAGAAGGTGGGGATCGCCATGATCTGGAACCCGAAGGTACGCGCGAGGACACAAGACACGAGATTTATACAGGTTCGGGTAGCCGGAGTAGCTACCCTACGTCCTGTTTAGAGTAGTATTGCGCCCTGCGCTTGGTGTTGTCCCCGGAGGGATTGAGGATGTCGTCCTAGGTACCTGGCCCTCCTTTATATAGTCTAGGGGCGGGTGCCTAGTCGGTTACAAGGTAGGAGTCCTGATAGGATTACACGACACGAGTCCTAGTAGGATTACAGGGGAATTCTGGTAGGAGTCTGTCTTCTCCCTTCCTTGCTTGAGTACCCGGGGTGTATGCCCGACAAGCCCCCGAGCACGTTGGAGTCGAGAGTAGTAGTTCGAGTAGTCTTGAAGCTCCTTCGAGTAGTTCTTGAGCGTCCTCGAGTACTGCTTGGAGAAGTCTTCAATAGTACTTGAACTGCCGCGAGGCTGGAAGGTGGTCCAGCTCATCTGTCTTGAAGTCGAGATTATATGGAAGTGCGGTTGCAAAATCGCACTCCATATGGAGTAGCCCCTGAGCCTTAGGTTGAGTTGCAGACTCTAGCTGAGGGTCAATCTTGATTCCAAATCTTCCGTCTTGAAAAAAATAATTGATGGGTGTAGCCTAGTAGCCCCCGAGCCTTGTAACGATTGAAGAATCAATCCAAGGGTCTTCAGTGTTCGCGGAAGTCATCATTCGAGTACTCTTGTAGCGTTCAGCCCCCGAGCTCATCGCCAGGAAAGCCGCAGGAGCCACGTCGAGTAGTTGTTGGTGCTGAGCCCCCGAGCTAGAGAGCTAGCAGAGACTACTCGAGTTGTTGTCGAGTAGTAATTTGGTGTGTAGCCCTCGAGTTTGGGAACAAGCCGCGCCGATGGAGGTACATAGAGCGTACTGGAAAGTCGTCGCCGGAGCTTGACCTGAAAGTAGAGATGCGTACATTATGTAGCATTTTTGTAGAATTTGAATTACTAAAGACAGATACAAATATGAATATAGATGTAATTGTCATGTGTCATTCTCTTGTCTCGGTCGTTAGGTGTCGAGTAGTTAGCCTGATGCTGTTAAGCGCCCAGTCTCTTTGGTCGCTGTTTAGCCATAGCCGCTGGGGGCGTGGAGGCATGACAGGAGAGCTGGTTTAAGCACCCGGTCTCTGAGGAGCCTGTTTAGCCATAGCCGCTGGGGGCATGGAGGCATGACAGGAGAGCCGAGGCTTTGCGCGGATCAAGGCGTGTGCTACTGGAGCGAGACCATTAAGAGGTAGACGAAAGTAGTTGACATGGCGACAAGAGAGAGCGCGATTGCTCGTTATTCCGCATGGCGGAGAGCAGGATTGCGCAGTGCCTCCTCAGGGTGTAGCCGTTGTGCGCCTCCAGCACTCAGTACGCGAAACGTCGTGGCACGAGCCTCCTAATTTGGTGTACCAGGCCTGTGACAGTCAGTCAACGGTCCCCAAGGAATAGCTGGCACGGTGTAGCTCTGCTGGCAGGTAGCCGTTGAGAGGCGTACATGAAGTAGTCTTTGGCGTTGGTTCCTGTATGTGGAGAGCAAGCCAAAGAAAGAATAATTATTGAAATAAGTGACTTAGCTTAATTCGGACGAGTGTCGACGAAGCCGTGGCGGTCGGTGATGGAGCCGCGACGGTTGTTGCTGAAGTCGACTAGTCGGAGGTGGATCCGGCTAGTTGTTGATGACGTCGTAGCCGATCTCGACTAGTTTTCTAGGTTGCTTGTGTGAGCCAAACGATGAACTTGAACCTTGTTGGTGAAGCTTCCGTGTGCAATTAGCAGGAGCATTGATTTTTTTGTTAGCCCTCTGTGTACACGTAGATGATTTTTCAGTCAAGTAGCATTGGACATGGAGTACAAATTAGCTTTTGTTACTGCCGCTTTGAGATTTTTTTCTTGTCGGAGTTGACGCAGCAATATAGCAGGGGCCTTGTGAAATATCTTCTCAGACTTGGATGGAGTCGTTGCCAGGACGGAGTCAGACTCGTTTTTGATACCGTACCAGACTCGAGCTCCCAGGTGCCATCACAGAAAAATGATTGGAGCCTGGATTCCGCCGAGTGGAAGTCGAGGAGGTGGTGCCCTGTTTTCACACGGAAAAGTGGAACGAATACAGCCTGCAGCTTCGACTTGGAGCTCGACGAGTTGAGATCATGTTATGTTACGCTGCATCAGACTGATTTGTAGATGATGAGAGATCCTTCGAATTCGCTGATGATCGCGACGATGGCCCCACGGTGGGCGCCAGCTGTCGGTGTTTTAACCTCTCGACCTCAGTGGGAGGTACCCGCAGCAAGGTAGAAGGTGGGGATCGCCATGATCTGGAACCCGAAGGTACGCGCGAGGACACGAGACACGAGATTTATACAGGTTCGGGTAGCCGGAGTAGCTACCCTACGTCCTGTTTAGAGTAGTATTGCGCCCTGCGCTTGGTGTTGTCCCCGAGGGATTGAGGATGTCCTCCTAAGTACCCGGCCCTCCTTTATATAGTCCAGGGGGCGGGTGCCTAGTCGGTTACAAGGTAGGAGTCCTGATAGGATTACACAACACGAGTCCTAGTAGGATTACAGAGGAATTCTAGTAGGAGTCTGTCTTCTCCCTTCCTTGCTTGAGTACCCGGGGTGTATGCCCGACACCATGTGCCATGTATTAGTTCTTGTAAAGTAAGTTTGTTGGAGAAGTTTGGATCGCGAGTTAATTATTATAATAAAATTACATGGGAGGCGGCTTGATCGAGGTAGATGTCGTCAAATTTTCTGAAAGGTGGCTTAAAGAAATGTTAGTTTTAGAAAAAATGAGGGGGCTTAATTAAAATGTAGGAGCAGCGGTTGGACTACTATTTATTTTCGATAAAGTTTGAGTGGGTTCTATATAATTGGCAGCCCTCTTGGCATTCTTTGAAGCTCTAAATCTATCTGAGAGGTGGTTGGAATGAAAATATATATATTTTTTCAAAAATGCTAAAAAGATTGAAGATGATCAGAAACCCATGTTTGTTCAGCCCAATGATATAGGAACGGCCCTAAACAACGTGCGTGTTTGCCCGTTTGAACCATGCCCATACTGACATATATACATATCTCGTCTGTCACGCTAGATCCTGATTAGCCTTGCTGTTTGCCCGAAAAAGCGTAGACATGCTGCACTGGATAGAGGACCATCTCGTTGTCAATACTATAATTAAGGTAGCACTGTCTTCTCACAAACTCAGCAACCTCTTAAATCAGGAAAACTTCACATGACGGGAAGACGAGGTTCGTACAGAAGAACTAGCAGTACCGTTAGTGCCTCGTACGTTAAGGTACACCCAGCGAGTACAAAACCGAAAGCTGAATTCCGCCTTGTTAAGTTGGCAGATTTTTAGCAAAAAATTTGGTATCAGAGCCGTACGGTTGACCGTAGGACGAGCCCTAGCAATGGCCGATATTTAGGACAACCTAAATATCCTTGATTGAGTATACACTCCTTGACTTTTATATAAACCCCTTGAAATCTATTATTACATCCTTGATTTCTCACTAACCGACTCACTAACAACCTCTCTACGCGGTTGGTGACCTGAGGAGAACAATAGATGTCACATGCTTCAAGACCCAACAACTCTACGGGACGACATCTGATACAAGGGGGAGACAACTACGACGGTGACACCCATGAAGATGGAGTACGGGGACGAGATGAAGGAGAATCTACCGGACTCACTTGGAATATCCCCTATGATTGCAGTGTAATTCTACGCCAACACGATTGTCTCTACTTTGGAAATCAGACTATCAACGAGGAATTCAGACTAACGACAAGATGCACCCTTCCACCTCTTGTTCAGAACGAAGCTTGGGTGTCACAAGATGCCCAACTCCGAGGACAATGAGGAGTTAAGACTTTAATTTTAGTGTGCCAACATGTATAAGTTTGGATGCACTATATGGAACTGGCACACATAAGCTTGGATGCAGGAGTCGAAGATTCCTGAGATGCCTGTAGCTCAGCAGTTGGATGAAGACCCAAAGACTTGAAGATATACGGATAGCCGAGTCGCATAAAATTAAGATATTAGAACCAGCTGTAGCTACATGAGGCAACCAATGGATCGAACGATCAAGTTAACACCAGCTTACAAGCGAGCATCACATACTCGGAATAACCACTGGATAAATGACCCTATGGACTTTCCCCTCGGCAAGCAGTATGAAACTTGGATGCTCTACCAGGGTCGACGACTGGAATAAGATGAACGAATGAGGAACAAGGGGCATGGATACAATAATAAATATAGAGTACCCTTTTCTTCCAAGGACAAAGCCATGAGAGCCGGCACGAAGAAAAGTTCCACCAACTTACTTCGGAAAGATCAGTGCCGAAACACCAGATGGCATGCGTTCTTTCCAGTGTTGTATCACTAACATTAGGAAAAGTCCCTCAAGTGCCCACGATGTACTAGTATTCTTACGCTAGTGTATCCTCGAAGGTCTTAGGAGTCAGCCTCGAGGTACACATTCGTTTGGTGCATTACTTGAGCGATTGGATCTTTTATGGTTTTATGGTTCTTATGCCTCTTCATGTTTGCGTGAAATTGTATTTAGTGCTTATTCTTGCTAGATCTTTAGTTGACTCCTTTAGAGACCTTAGCTCCCCATCCTGCAAGATCAAACTAGCAGAATGAAGATCGACGTGCTCAAGCCAGCTTAACAAGGTCAAGCTTCAGAAGATGTGAAGGATTTCTTGCAACCTCGGCAAATCAGACCTAGACTTTGGATGAGTTGCCCTATGATCATTGGAATCAAGTTTGTAAATCGGGAAATGAGTACCTCAAGAAATTGCAACATTTGAAGTTCGGAACTGCATGTACCTCTATGGAAGCATATGTCGATTAAGATTAATTGAGTACCCTAAGATGTCAGTGACACATTTTGGATAATCTTAGTCGGAACTCACTTATCAGATAAAGATGAAGTACTCCATATGGAACAACAATCAATATCGGGAGTTTTATCCTGGTACTTTAGCTTTCGTAAGGTACCTTATGAATGTCCACCTTTGGAATTTGCTAATGGAATACATAGTTTGTCGATAAGGTTCTTTGTACGAAACACGAAATGACCCATGTGGAGACTCGAATGAACATGGTAACCCCGTATCTTGGTAATGGATTCATCGAAGAGAGCGACTAATATATCAGAAAACAACCCAAGATAACGAGGGAGTGGATATAAGCACATCGAACTCTCCACGGATGGATAATCACACATGTTTTATGGAACTACACCACCAACCATGTATTCAGAAGTAACGAATCCATGCATAAAAGATCATCCCTAAGTAGACGGTACCTCGACCCGGAAGGTATTGTTGAGGTTTTTGGATTTGATTCGGATGACTAAACTCAAAGGATATAAGGTTTGCACCACTGCACACGAGTAGTCATCCTAGGGTCATTTTTATTGGATTAATCCCTCTTACACCCCTAAGTAGTTCTTTTGGAATTACCGTGTAAGTGGTAAATAGCTACGCACCACGAGGTGTGCTTTTGGAATATGCGACTCGAAGGGCATCTAAAGGAATTATGGGGTCGACATTTGGAGTGAGATATGGAGTTCAGTCGATCCCACTTTTGGAATAAGCAAATAATAAAGAAGCTCTACCGGACACCGTATACTGAACTAATGGGAAAGAGAATAACTCCTACAACTATCAGACATAAGTTATTCGTTCGACCTCGCAGCTGGAACCTACCACCCTATTGGGAAATAGGTAATAAGAGTTGGTGAGCATAAGTGAGGAATATTGCTCACCTAAACGGGTGTCGTTAGTTGGAATTGTTGAATAAGCATGGCAAGGCCATGAAGCTATGATTATTTCCAGGATATTTAAAGGTGAGAATACCATCATGAGGAGTAAGTCAAAGGAGTGGTAAAGGATCATGGTCTACATTAAAGTTGCACAGGTGAATCGATCCTTCTTCGAAGTTACGATAAACACGAACGCTTTGAGGAAATTAATTAAGCTTTGATGGTATTCCTAAGAGTTAACATCACCTAGGTATCCTAAGTTTGTTGAATGTGCATGAGTAAAATGGAAGTGACTTCCTCGAGAAGATCTATTTGAAGAAGTTGGAATCAAAAGGACTAATGTAAGATTTCGGATAATTAGAATCACTCACATAGTTGAGGGTGTTGCAGACGACCCCTCTTAACATGGACTATCATGAATGGGAAGTAACCATCCATAGTGATTACGACCAGAAGATAATCAGATGTCGCCGGCACTTTGACGAGAATTGTTTTACTCGTACTAAGCCAATAAATGGATTACAACAGGAGGGACGTACAAAGTTGGTAAGGCTTATTGGATCGCTAGAGGAAGGAAGTTATGTTCACCCAGGTTCAGCTAGTTGTTGGGGGTGCACGCCATAAGAGGTGCGATTGCACTAATACTTTAGAAAACCAGGATAACTACTCATGGATCAAGAGATAATATTATATATCTTCAACATATCCCAGATGGATATGGCTTCAAGAAGATTTATTGGATCAACTAGGGAAACCGAGAGAATATAGGACTCCCTCATATGGAAGGAAGTGGGAGAATCGTGCCTATTTGGATTAAAAAGTACTTAATATATGTCATGAGAGTATGATCAATCTCGTATGCAATGATTTTGGAATAAGCCAATTGATAAGAAGGATGGACCTCAGACAGGAGGATTGGATTAATACGAGAATGTCACACTCTACTCAACCTATGTGACACGGCTAGATGAGATGGACTAAGGTAAGGGTAATCTAGCTCCTAGTTGGAATTTCTCCCGTGCTTTAATCAAAGTATAGTTGTGAGGTATATAGATTATTTTGGAGAGTGCTTATGGATCCTACCAACACAGGACACATAATATCACTTAGCTTTGGAAACCCTAACAATGAAACAAGATACGTTGAGACTTAGCACCAGTGGAACCTTAGAGTAGAGACACTGTCAACAGAGACCCACGTCTTCAAAGTCATCGACATTTGGAAGCTAGACTTAAGGAAGCAACGGAAACCACACTGAAGTGAGGACCCTCACCACACGTGGTATGAGTTTAATCTCGAGGACGAGATTCTCGTGAGGGGAGGGGGTAGAATGTAACATAGCAGAAATTTGAATGATTTACAATGTGTGATTTTTCGAAAAATTTAAAACTTTTTGTTTGAACTTTCGTGCTACCAAATTTGATCCCAATTTGCTAGCCTCTCATCCTAAATTCTCTATAAAATATAACCATACAAAAACTATTTTCAGACCATGGTATAAAATGTGAGTTGGAGTTTCTTGGATTTTGTTTTGGATCTTCAAACTGAGTGAGGTTTGAATTTGAATTATATTCAAATTCAAACCATATATGATTACAAAGCTACTTTAAATAAAAACCAAACCTATTTTCAAACTCTAACTCCTATCTAACCCAGCCTGCTAACTACCTCAGGACGAAAGCCTACTAACTGTCTAACCCAGCCTGCCAAGCAAATCGGGCCGACCCACCTTCTCCCCCGCGCTCAGACCAGCCCAGCTAGGCCCGCTATCCTTCCTCCTCTCCTTTTTCATCGACGCGTGGGACCCGCTCGTCAGTCGGACCCTATGCCCCTTTCTTCCCCGTGACGTTTGCGATGGGAAATCAGGGGATGGCACCGCCCCGTACCTCACCCTCGGTCTCACCCATGGCGTCGCCCTTGTCGTGCTGGCGCCTGCGGATGGGAACCACGCGTCCTCGTCCCTGCATCCTTGCCGTTCGTGGCTACTCTCGAACCCTAGCGCCCACATATAAAGAGCACGCCGAGCCCTTGCTCCTGTGTCCGCCGCCAAGGAGGAAAACCACAATCCACAGCGCCGCCTGTGAGGGGAAGAGGAAGGGAGAAAAATTGGAGTCGTCGGTCTAGAGGGAGGAATTGTGGGGCTCTCGAGCACCCACCACCGGGGACGCCGACGCCCCTGCCTCCCCGCTCCCCTACTCCGAGCTTCACCGCCACACCTGAGGAGAAAGAGAAGCAGCGCCGGAGGGAGCTGTGAACACGTTGCTGGAGTGCCGCGCCGATGGAACGCTGTATCGTGCCGCGTCGTGAACGATGAGTCGACGACGCCGACGACCACGCCACTGCAACAACAAGTACCATGACGTCGTTCAGTGGGAGCTGCAACACGCCAAGGACACCTTTGACACACCACCACGTTCGTTGTCCGCATCGCCTCACCGCGGGCCACGAAGTCCCTGTGTGCGCAGTGTGCCGAACAGGAGACCGCACCACTGCCGACCGGGAGTGCCGCGACGCGCCCCAGAGCCCTGCGCCGCCGCCGAACCGCAGGCCGCCATTGTCGTGGCTCGTCTACACCGTGTGCTCGGCCTTCCTGCCGCTGTCCTGCAGGAGCTGCGCCTTGCGCCGACCCAGCTTAGACCTCCGACGTGCCCTCATGGTGATCACTCACCCAAACCCCTTCCTTTCCCCTCAATTGTTCGGTGAAATGCCTGAACCGCGAGATGTTGCTGTCGCTGCCCTTCATCTGTCTCTGAAGCCGGCCTTCGTGCCGTGTACGTTCCTTGCAGGATCCAACCTAGCTGCACTGCCCATCTCCCAATTGCGGCCTTCTATCCTTGACCAAGGCCACGCACACCAGGTGCTCGACACTATGTGTCAGCCAAGCTGCGACCTTCTTCCACGTCACACTTGTCGTCGAAATGCCTGAACGGCCACAGCAAGCCACGCCACCATGGACCGTCAGCAGCAAGGGAGAAGATTGAAGGGAGCCGGAAGCCGCTCTCGCCAAGGACGCCATCACCCCCGACCCGTGTCGTCGTCGCCGCCGGGAACGTCTACATCAAGACCAAGCCGCCGCCTTGAAGATGCACCGTGAGCCTAAGACCAGGGAGGACGAGGGACACACCGCCAAGCCAAGCTGCAAGCACGACCATGAACCCGTCCAAGCCACCACTCCCTTTTGTTCGATGCCCATCACCTGTTCAATGTAATGCCTGAACACCTACTTCGAGCCCCATGGTGAGCCGCATAACCAGCCCTACCACCCGTTCCCTAGTGGTTCGATGATATGCCTGACCGGCCTTCGAGCCGCTTGTTCCTAGCTGTGGCCATGCCACATGCCACCGCCGCAAATCACCGTCTCCTTGTGTTGCCGACCTTCGAGTCGTGCCTTTTCTTGCAGGTGATGCTCGCCGTCGCATGCCTCTTATCACCTTGGCCGCGATCGACCGAGGGGATTGTGGCCCAGTCGATGCCTTATTTCCGCTCGTTGTTGCCATGCAACGCGTGCCGCCTTGCTGCTCTCTGCTTCGCTTCCCCCACAATACCGCACCTACCCTCTGTGCTTGCCGGTCAACAAGTCGTCAGGCGTTGCGCGGGCCCTGGGACGCTAGTGCCCCGCGCACGCTGTGAACACGTCATGAACATGGGACGCTGTGGACACGCACATGTGAGAGACCTTGTCACCCGGACAAGCCACGAACCTTTGTCGCCTCTCTTTGCGCCTGCTTTGCTACAATCCGCATACCCACTCTCGCCCTACCTTGCTTTGTGCAGCGAAGCGTGTTCCGCACCATGTGCTCGTAACTAAGATGCCGCGCGTGATGGACGGCCGTGCCGTGAGCAGAGGCCTCTGCTTCACACACGGCAACCCCGCGTTGCAACCTAGTTACTTAGCATTGGTCGTTGCCACATCGCTAGTACACGCCTCTTGACGCATTTGAGCACGCCTTGCTGCATCATCCCCTTTTATCGATGCTAGTCGATCCTCTCATCCTCACTATGCTATCGCCGCATATCTTGGCATGATAATGCCTTTCCTAGTTTATCTCCATCTCGCTTTGCTATCATCCTCTTGTGCGCTACCGCTTTAACCATCCGGGAGCTAGTACCTTGCAAGTGCTTGATATCAGCCTCTCCGCTTCACGATGCGGACAAGATCATCTATGGATCTTAACCTTGAGACCTTTAACCCGACCGTGAACTAACCCCTGTTTTCTAGTATATAAAAACTAGTTGCTTAAACTACTTTTGTTTTAAAACCAATTGCTCTATTTTCATTACTTAAACCAGTACTGATTGTATTTACTCTGGAGTTTTTTTGGATCTTCTAAATTGGTTCTTATCGGTGTTTTTGCAATAGATGAATGCTCGTTATTTATTTCTGTGTCACATCTCGTGTAGGCTTGTGTTCTTGTTTGAAGACCCGAGCTATGACGACTGAGAAGACCCTTCTACCCCGACTTTGACCGAGAGAACACACAACCTCTACTACTCTACGACGACTACCGCGCAGGTGTCATGTCACTCCAAACCATGTAGAACCCATGCATGCAATTAGTTGCTAGTTCTATATTTATGTTACTTGACTTGATGGACTGCATAGCCATTTGTTTAGCCACGCCTTGATATTTGATATATCATGTTTCCTTGCTTTACCTACCTCGGGACTAGCTACAGACAACTAGCTAGTCCCATATACACACTATCCATACTTTTGTTGCTTGATTATGGATGGTTCTCTGGGTTTGGACTGAGATGAGGGAGATCTCGGTGTGTTCTAGCGTGAGTTCTGGGTGTGTTCTTCCTTGACGTGTTACTGGCAGGAGCGAGCCATTTGGTTACTTGTGAACGCCTACCTCGGGGAGATGCGATCTGGCCTCTCGCCCGAGCGGCGTGTCGGACGGGATGGAGATGGTGAGTGCTCGCTCTCGGCCCTTAAGGACCGATCGTCAGTTGACCTTGTTTCAGTGGACTTTTACCGTACAAACTGCCCACCTTGTATTGGGCGGGGGTGCGGGGTGAGACTCGTAGTGGATAGCACCCTGCCTGTAGGCGGATCGGTGTGATCGTGATGAGAGACGGCGTTCCTCCTTAGAAGACTTCGCCCCAGCGAGGCCGGGTAAGGGTTCCACAGCTTCGAGGGACCCCTCGCTGGCAGTACAAGCTCTACAGTAGGGGCTGCGCCAGACTCGGAGACGCAGGTGGGTACTATCCACTTACTTGGACTCCAGCCGTATGGTAGGGTTTCGGGTGGTTCGCTACCATCCGGGCTCTATTCGGGCGGGTACAGTTGTACAACCTCTACAAAGTGTTAGACATATAGCTATAGTCTGCGTCCACTGGTTATGGACAATCCTCTGATCTCTCACCTGGCTAGACTCTTTTCTTGTGCTTCTTCTCTCCCCGAGTGTGTGTGAGCCCGGCCTGAGGCCGTTGAGATTTGGGGATAGGAGCAGGTGGGCCCCACATCGCAGATGAGAGTTGGGAGCTGGATCGTGGTTGTGATTCAGTGCTTTGGGATGGACATCCTTGTTGAGGGGTGCTTTCCTCATAGGTGTGGACCTCCCGGAGGTGTAGACCTCGCTGCTTATTCTGCATACCTTGATTGTTGCTACCGCGCTGCTGCATGCAAACTTTCTACAACCCAATATAGGTTTTATCCATGCATATTAGATTCAACCACCACTTTTTCTCTTTGTTGGGAAGCTGACATGACCTACCCGCTTATCGGGTAGATGCTCGCATTTCAGACTAGGTGACCGTCTACGACTACAACTTCTACGCCGAAGGTGTGCAGACTAGAGCTGGTCCTATGCTCGAGTTTGCCTGTGGAGCTGGAGACGCTTCGCTTCGATAGATCCGTTGCGTAGTTGTTTTACCTTTCTTGATTCAGTACTTGTTGGACTTGTACCCGGCTTGTGCCGAAGAGTTATACTTTGATGTTGTAATAATAATAATATAATGTAATGTATCTTTTATTCCCGTGTTGTATAGATTTATACCACTTGAGACAGGGATTGCACGTGATAACCGCTTCCTGGGACTATCACTGAGGTGCAGGGAGTCGAGTTTCCGTTTGCGGAAATTCGGTTCGTTTCGCAGGGCTTTGATATCCTCTTGGGCCTTAGACCAGTCACCTCCTCCGTGGGCTCTTGGGCATTTGCCGGTGGGCTGCTGACACTCGCTACCAGCCTCACTCGCGCGCCCCTCGTTTCCCGCGACCTCCCTCCCCTCCGCTCCATCCCCGCGCGGCAGTGCCCCCCCTTCCCAGGCCACCCCTTGCAGCCCGCGTGAGGCGGCGGAGGCACCCGCTACCGGCCCTCCGAGGAAGCGCGGCGGTGACGGAGGAGCGTGCGGCAACCCTCGCATGCAGTCAGCCATCCGAGCCTACGCGGTTGCGGCGGAGCAGCTCCCAGGAAGCCACCCTCCCATCGTGCGGCGGAGGCACACGCTTTCGAACCAGCATGCAGCGACGGAAAGGGACCAAGCATGCGCGCTCATCCAGGGTTTTTTTTACCGCTCGGTACCGCGCGGTATACCGCGGTTACCGCCGTTACCGCTGGGGTACGGTAACGGTACCGAGCGGTAGAAACCCCCCCAAAATTCAAATTTGAATTTAAATTCAAAAAAATGAAAAAATCAATAAAAATCACCAAAAAATAGTTCATGATTTGTAGAGTCTTATGGTGTCAAATGTTTTCAAATTTGAGCGCATTTGGTATTTATTTGGAGCTTTAGAAGTTGAAACAAAAAAAAAAAAAAAAAAAAGTGGCCGCCCGTTAAGGCTCATGAAGCCCACCTGCCGGTTTAACCCTACCTAGCGTCGCGCCCCGTGCCCCCGCAGCCTCCCACTCGCGTCCCCCTCCCCGTCCGCGCCTCTCCCCCTCGCGTCCGTCGCCGCAACGCCGCTACCGCGCCGCCGCCGGCGGCTTACCGCGCCGCCGCCGCGGCCACCGCGCGGTAGCGGCGGTGGCGCGCGCCGCGCGGCGGATCCGCTCCCTACCGCGCGGGAGGGCGCGTATACCGCGGCGCCGCCTCGGTATACCGCGGTTAGGTACGTTTTCTTTTTTTTTTGCTTTTGAGTTCATTAAGGCTTTAGGAATTGTGTTAGGAGTTAGGATTTTAGTTAGGATTTAGGTTTTCTCTGTTTTAGGATTTTTGCTAGGGTTAAGGATGTGAGTTAGAGGTAGAAATAAAATTGTTGCTTTAGGTAGAATTAGAAATGGAATTTTAGGTTTAGCTTTTAGGTTTCGGAGTATAATTTGTGGCATGATCATGATGTAGGATCTAATTTTCAGTAGGTATAATTGTAAGGAAGTGTTTTGTAATTTAGTTTGTGTTGGCATTTATGCAGGTAGAAAATGTCAGGGAGACCTAAAGACCCCGTATGGGAACATGGTGTAAATCTAGCTCCCGGATGGCGATGCAATCACTGTGGTATGCAGAAAAGTGGTGGAGGTTCAACTAGGTTGAAACAACATTTGGCCGCGCGTGGATCATCAGTGCTCCATTGCAACAACGTTCCACCAGACGTGCGGGAGTACTTTCGACGGGATCTTGATAGGACGAGGAAGGCAACTAATGAACGCGCTCGTCAGAGGTTGGCACGGGAGGAAGCAGCAGCAGCGGGTAACAATCCCGCTGGAGGATATGATGAGGAGGCTCAGATCCAGGATGCAATTAATTTGTCGAGAGCAGAAGCAGAGTTCCGACAGGGGGTTGAAGGGAGAGGAGGTACTTATGAGCGTGGAGGGGGTAGTGGTTCGGCGGGGTTGAATCCCTTCCAGAGGATGCTTAGAAGAGCTGGTTCGCGGAGGGAAACTCCAGTGGTGGTGGAAGACTATAACTTGAGGCCGGTGGGAGAAGTGGATTGAAGCAAACGAGGATTGATACGGGGGTCCCGGACGCGAAGGGGAAGAATGCTAGGGAATCTATTGGAAAAGCATGGTCCAAATTCTTCCATACCGCCGGAGTACCCGGGAGACAAAGGGATAGTCCGTACTTTGTTAGTGCGGTTAGAGAGACACGAAGTGGGGTGAGTTTTCTTTTAGTTTGTGTTCGTAAAAGTTTTCTCGTCGGCTTGCTTTTGTGTATATCTTCTCATGTTTTGTTGTATGGTCAGCAGGTGAAGGAATTGCATCCCCAAAGTGGACGGGATATTGATGGCAAGTATCTTGATTTGAACGAGAAAGATTTGAAAGATCGGTACGCAAAGTTTCGAATGATTGGCCCATCTTTGGTGTGTCTTTGATGTGTGATTCTCGGATCGGGCCGACGCGGATGAGTGTCATCAATTTTTTGATATATTGCAATGGGGTCACGTGGTTTCACAAGTCTATCGATGCAACCGGAAAATCTCGGATTCGGACTATCTCAAGACGGTAACCCCTAACCTTAGCTTATTTACTATGAGGCATTGAACTTGTGTCATCGGAGGTAACTAAATGTTGTACTTAATTTTTTTCAGGAGATTCGTAAGGTGGTTAGGGAGATTGGTGCGGAGCATATAGTGCATATCGTCACGGATAATGGGTCCAACTACAAGAAAGCATGCAAGGCTCTTGGACGGGAGTTCGCACACATTACTTGGACACCTTGTCTAGCACACACTGTCAATTTGATGTTGAAGGATATCGGTGAAAGGGTGGAACATGCAGGTCTCATCTCGGTATGCAAGCGAATTTCAGCTTGGTTGCACAACCATGGTCAGTTGAATGCGATGATGAGAAAGGCTATCGGTGGGGAGTTGGTTAAGTGGAATGCCACTCGCTTTGGGACCAACTACATGTTTTTGGAAAGCATGTATCGGAGACGCCAGGGTTTCATGCAGATGATGGCATCTCCCCGAATTCCAAAACAAAGTAAGTGGGCACGTTCCGATGAAGGTCGATTTGCTCATGCTAGGATGTCTAATATGGATTGGTGGGATGGGATGAAGTATATCATTGACACCGTGCAACCGGACAGTGTACAAGTTGCTTCGCTTTGCCGATCGGGACAAGAAGCCAAACTTGTGTGAGGTGGTATACCATTACCGATTGTGCAAGTCCGAAATGGAATCTTTCTTTGGAACCAATGTGTCGACTTGGAATGAGTATCGACAGATTCTTGATAGACGCATTCGTGATGTGTACGTCGAGACATACGTTGGTGCAGTACTACTTGTGCTTATTTCAATTTCAGTACTAATGCCTTCGAATTTGTGCTTATTTGTACTCGTTCATATTGTGCACTCGGTGTCCTCAATCCCTCTCTTTCATATACGATGGACCCAACCAGGGAGATGTATCGGATGTCGAAGGATTGCTTTGAGCGCATGACGGATGTCGCCGTGCAAGCATTGCAGAGGTGAAGTGTTTCGCATGAAGCATGGCGAATATGGCTCGGAAATGGCTCAGCGGATGGCGACGGACCCGAAGACATCACCATGTAAGCGTTCTTCCCAAAGACACCTTCTTCTATCTGCTACTCGAATATATTGCTTACACAATCGGTTGCACATGCAGCGGCTTGGTGGATGATGTTCGGTGGATCTACTCCTCAGTTGCAGCGTCTAGCTTTGCGGCTTGTTTCACAGTGTGTTTCCTCAAGTGGATGTGAGCGTAATTGGAGTACTTTTGCGTTGCTGCATACCAAGGTTAGAAATCGGTTGACACATAAGAAACTTAACAAGCTTGTATATGTCAACTACAACCTTCGGCCGCGACTTGAGGATGCCACTCCCGGTGGTGGTGATGATGGTGATATTATTGAGCATCTTGGCCGGCCTTAGCTTCTATGATGAGAAAAATCCGGTCCGGGAATGGATGGAATATGGTAGATCAAACCGGGAGCCGGTTCTTGATGAGGAGGATGAGGACAAAGTGACATTCCTATCCCGTCCCGGCTTGTGAGGGATCGGATAGACCCCGAGATCCGCAAACCGCTACGGGTGATGATTGCATTAGTGATTGGGCAAGAAGAAATGTGGGTAGCAAGTCACATTGGTAAGAGGTTGTTCCGGTCCGGGCCTAAGCAGGGTGACCCGAAACGTCAGAAAGGCAAGACAACAGCACCAATAGAAGTGACCAGCGACGCCTCCACTGATGATGATGATGGTCAGCGTAGTCCACCCTACCAGGAGTCTGGGGATAGCAGCTCAGATGAGGATGACGGTGATGATGACGACGATGGTGATGGTGATGGAGATGGTGATGGTGATGGTGATGGTGACGGTGGTGGTGATGATGATGATGGTGATGGTGGTGGTGGTGGTGGTGGTGGTGGTGGTGGTGGAATTCGTTTCACAGGTATACATATCTACATTTACACACACGTATGATGTTTCTAACTATATGTGCTAATTATGATCCATGGTTTGGTTGACCGCAGGGGAGACCGAATTCACCCATGCTACTCAGGATCGCGACCATGGCGCACCAGAGTCGCAGAGGAGAACGGTTGGAGCGTCACAATACGACCCAGCGTACTCTTCTTCCTCCCACACTGATACCTCGCAGTCGCGTTCTTTTTATCCCATTCCGGACATCAACGCCCAGCCACAGACGACTTGGGTGTATGAATGGGAAGACCCTGATTTCTACAACTTGTTAGTCGGTGAGTGGCAGACGACAGCGGCGTGGACGGGCCTAACTTGGCAACAATACAAGGGTGAGTTGCTTAGGACGAGAGGTTTGAATGTCATGTCCATCGCCGAGTACCACTCCGCGACCCAGCTAGGGATCTTTCCATTCTACCATTGAACTTGTGTTGTATGAACTATTTGTATGAACTTGTGTTGTACGAACTATTTGTGTTTGAACTTGTGTTGTATGAACTAGTTGTATTTGAAGTTTGAACTATTTGTATTTGAACAACCAACTCACTTATGCACGGCTAGTATTATTGTGTTTGGTGTAGTATTTCTATGTATACCTATAAATCATTGATTGGGGGTGCTATTTAACACTAATTTGTGCCAACACCATGCCAAAATTTTCATTGATTCAAAGCCGGGAGGTGTTTTTTCCCCCCGGTATAAATAGTTTATACCGCGGTAAAAATAGTTTATACCGCGGTAAAAACTATTTATACCGCGGTATACCGTTCAAAACCGTTTGAACTAGCGGTAGCAATGGATTTTGGTTTGAAATTTGAATTCGCGCGGTATCTAGCGGTATACCGCGGTATACCGCGGCATACCGCCCTACCGCTGCCCGGCGGTAAAAACGTGGCGGTCGGTAAAAAAAACCCTGCCTCCTAGACGAATTCTCCATGCTGTACGTGGTCGTGGCCCGATAGGCCGCCGGCGCTGGTGTCACACCGTCACCGCCGTGTCAACCGATACGTTCATCATGGACACGTGGTTGACGCTCACCAGCTGCACGTAATAAGGGCACAACCTAGCTAAATTACTCTTTCTTCCCATTCGCCTTCCCCTCATCTGAGGAGTCCACAGTGCAGTGCCGCCCTCATCTTCTCTCTTGTAAGTCCTTCAACCTCGTCGCCATCTTCTTCCTTGACGAGTGCCCCCTCTTGCCCTTGCCCTTCTGCTCTGTCTCTAGCGATGGAACTACCGTTGTCGACCACTGCCGCGCTAACATGGCTCCGCCAGGGATGTGACATGGCACCCCACCCTAGCAACACCCACGGGTTCTCACACCCGCCGTTTCGGCTGGCAACGCCATCGTCGATGTGCCTCACCGCCCGTCACTAGACCGGTGACCTCCCCGAAGCTCCATCTAGGTCTCGCAGTATATAACTTCAAACCCTAAATCCTGATGCTATTGCGCCACTCATCGCAAAGAATCAGATGTGGTCACCCATTGTTACTTTCTCCATCAATTTTCTTGCTTTTCTTTCACTTCTCTTTCTTTCTTTCTTTTTTTTTTGCGATCTCGCGTTTGGCTACAAGCCTAGAACAAGCGCTCTCTCATTTTAGATTTCCCGTCAAATTGAAGAAGGGAATGAGCAGATGACAAGGGAACTGATCTTCTTCTTCCAAAGCAAGCAATTTCTAAATTTTGCAGGACACATAATCCCAAATCTAATAATCATACCCCCTCCGTTTCAAAATACTTACCGCCATTGACTTTTTTTCTACAACTTTGACCATTTGTTTTATTCAAAAATTGTGCAGGTACAATTTATTTTGTTTGCTATATGTTTTAATGTTGTATGTATTTTAAGCTTGACTTATCGTTTTACATGTTTGCGATAATTTTTTGAATAAGACGAATGGTGTCACACCCTGAAATTTCCAATTTCAGGATGTGAATAGAAAGAATAATTAAATAACGATTTTCTCTTAATTTTAAATTTTTTTCCAACATTTATTTTTTCTTTACAGGAAATATAGCATAGGAAAAATCTATTGTTTGATTTTCTGAATAAAAAAATGGTTTGATGTGAGTGTTGCATTCATGTCGATGCATCTTGGTTTTTCATGCGTGAAAAAGGCTTTTAAAATACGTTAGGTGCTGTCCAAATCCTTTCGAGAATTTTCCGGACTTTTCTGAAATTTATTCTCATTTTCCTTTGAGCTATTTCTGTTTATTAGAAGGCTCTAAAATCTTTTTCATGAGCTCCGAATACCTTATTTGGATTCATCATGACTCAAATCATCTCTAGTAATTTTCCTGAATTTTTCTGAGCTTTCGGAGTATTTTTCGTGATTTAATTATGATTTCAGGATTTTCTGGAATTATTTTTAATCCGAAATTAATTTCCGAAATTAAAAAAAAGAAAATAAAATCGGACTCAATCTCGGCCAATAAATAGTTTCCGGCAATCTCCTTGGCGTCCTCTTTCCAACGCCGCCAACCTCGTTCCGTTTCGATAACCATAACTCCCACAAACCCTCGCCGAACTTTTGCATCTACTAAATTCCGGCGAACTTCCGGCAAGCTTTTCCGGCAAAACCGTGCACTTCCGGTGCAAATGGACACCACCCTGGAGTTTCCCTCGTCGAGCTCAACGTCGTGGTGTGGTGGATTGCTCGAATCCGACGTCGCCTCCGTCATCTTCCCCAACTCCGACGAGCTCCTCTCCAACTCTGGCGAGCTCTTCCGTCGTCGCCGTTCATCTTTGGCCGAAGGTGAGCACACCATCGCATTCATCTCATTGTTTCCTTTCCGTTTTGCCGCTCGATCTACAGTTTCGTGGTCGTTCCCATCTAATCCCATGCCTTCTTTTTCTCTCTGTTTGTACCGTTGGAGCCGGCCTCCATGGCCGACCGCCGCCCTCCCCTTCGGAGTTCAGCGGCTCCCCTTCTCTTCCGCCACCAGTGGGCACCTCCGTACGATCCCCTCGCTATCCTCTCTCCGTTCCGCAATCCACCCAGGCTCCTAGCCACCCAAAGCCCCATATGTCTCTTTTGCGATTAGGTCCCTGTGTTTCTTTTAATCTTTATCCTATTTTCTTGTGTCTTGCGAGTCCTAGAAAAATCCCACCTTTCACACATAAATCCCACCCGACCCTTTTATAGATCTAACCTTGCAGTCTATTCTTTTTGCGAGCACTATTTTATGTGTCTTGTGATTCTTTTCAGCCACTCCCTGTTGTCTAGAGTTAATCACGTCTAGGTCCTTTTCATCTTGTTTTCTCCATATCTTTCTCGTTTTAGCTCCATTTTAATTCATTCAAGTTGCGTTAGGTTCATAATAATGTAAACTATGCGTTAGTGGTGTGTTATCATCATGATTGTTTCCTGAAAATTAATTTAATATTAATTTTGATTAATGGTTACTTATACATGCCTTTTATAACTAAAAGCAATATAGTGCTACACACCGTTTTTCATAATTAATGTTAATTTGATTAATAATTATATCACATGCTTATATATATAAAAGTTAATTAGATCTTTATCTCGGTTTTCGTAAACCAAATGTTAATTTGTTTAATTGTTAATTAATCTTTTCTAATTAAAATTTGATTAGGCTTTTACATCAGATTTTATAATAAATATTAATTTGATTAATGTCAATACCATAATGTTTTTAATAATAATTTGATCTACTCAAATTATAAAGTTTCGTTTAGATTGTTCATATAGTTTAGTTTTTCTAAATTAAATGTTTAATCGGTTTAATCAATATATGAATCTTTATTAATAAAACTTGACTAGTTCTTTACACCGGTTTCGTAAATAAAGTTTAATATTGCATTAATGTCAACATAGGGTATTTTATTTCTGAAATATCCTTTATCTTTGTTTTGTTAATTAAAATGAACCTAGCTCATAATCTTGTTCTATCATAAATGCAAATAATTCGTTAGACCTTCGATGTCAGCTTTATCTTAGTGTTCTTTATTTCCTAGCTAGTAAATCCTTTTCCTAGTTGTCTCTCGGTGAGTCAGCCACATTCTTTTAATTCTTTGTCATCCAATCTTTAACATCTAGCTAGTTCATGAATCAGCTATGTTCTGGTGTCTAGTCTTCCGCAGCTATCTTTCTTTAGACCCAATCTTGTTATCTTTTCTGTATCAACATTAGTTCAGCTTACCTTTGTTTAGTGTTGTCTTCCCAGCCTAGTTCTTTTTGAAGACTAGTTGTCCTAGTTGTCCTAAACCTTAGATTAAGCCCGTCTCATGCGCTCTAGTGTTCGCTTGTACCGTTAAAGTTCGTTTGTGCCGTTGTATAGTTCGTTTCACCTTAACTTGTGCGTTAGCATGTGTACCACCTGTTACTTTTGTTTTAACATCAAAGTTGCATGTTAATCTTGACTAATACTTATTCCATTTGTTTCTAAATAAAAGTGATTAGGTTCTATCCCGATTTTCTTTAATCATAATGTAATTGGTTAATTTTTAATTGTAACCCGCTTTGATAAATAAAACATGCTTAGTGTTATACATCGATTTTCATAACAAAGTTAATCTGCTTAATGACATCATAAATGTCTTTTCAATATTAAATATGTTTAGTTGAACACATGACATAAAGTTACTCATCTAGATATCTTATACTTGCTTTATCTTTCTAAAGTAATTGTTAATTTGACATAACTTCCACTCGAATGTTATAAATAAAACATGATTAGGTTTATCGTGGTTTTTTTAATTAAATGTAATTTGTTTAATGGTAACATAGAGTATTTCTCTTAAATATTCTTTCCCATGATTTCTTAATTAAAATATGCCAAGCGTAGTCTCTTGTTGTTTGATAATGATCTCACGATAGTTTCGAGCTTAGTTATGTTTTCAGCATTTCTTGCGCTTGCGTAATCAATAGAATCGAGCTCTATCTCAATGTGATCTTTCCGGTCCTTGCTCAATCTTCCACAACCATTTCCTTAAAGTTAACCAAGCCTTTCCCTTCCAAGCACCCTTTGTGTTCTTTAGTGATCCACCTAATCGAGCCTATCCTTTAGTGCGTTCTTTTAAAGTTTTCTTTTGATTGGTGCTTTGTCCTTAGTATGCTTATTTGTTTGCTTTATGTATGTTTGCGTCTGATGATTGATGCGTTTAGAGTGAATGCCGTTCGAGAAGTTTGGAAGAGCTAGAAGTGAAATATTCTGAGCAGCTACTCTTTCGTTAAAGGCAAGTGTGTCCTTGATCTTTTGTCCTAAGAATTATATTTAATCATTCATTACATTGCTTGCATTAATTTTGATGGGTTCCTATTAAGGATTACCTAGTCTTTCTTATCACTCCTTGTTAACCTGGGTTTACTTATATGTTGGGTAGCTATGCTTAGTTGCTATATCTGGGTTATGGTGGTTTTAATGAACAATAATGATGAATCACGTTATACCTTTATGTTGTATCTTTGGATGTTTAATACAAGACCATATGTTTAATCGGAACATGGAGAACCACCTAGGAAAACAATACAACCACAAGACATATGGCTCTGTCTTGGCTTAATAATTAGAGAACTAGGTGTTAGGTATGCTTTACCTGATAAGGGTTGGGGGCTGACGGTAGATGGCGTATGGACCTGCTCAGGCGTAGGTGTGGGCTTGGCTAAGACACGGTACTCGTCCGGGAGCTTTATACGCTGCACTGATCAGGTAACCTAGAGGGCAGCCTGCATCTGGGGATCTTTGTAACGGCCTCGTAGCGTCCCTATGCAATCACACCTCGGCAGTGTGGTATGATGCCTGATCAGCATCGCATGGTTGGGTCTAAAGCTCTTTGGAGTTTTTACGCGATTTGTGGGTAAAGATGTACAACCTCTGCAGAGTGTAAAACTGACTAGTTAGCCGTGCCCACGGTCACGGGCGGCCTGGACCCTCACATGATAATTGAACTTGAAGATGGACTCAAATCGTGTTCTCTGGTTATGCTTGCCATATGCTTATGGTGTATCTTATCTATCTCTTTATGATAATTGTGGGTTGATATAAACTTATACTTTATTAGTAATCAGGTGCTAATAAAACTTGACCAACTAAAATTGCTTAAATGCTTATAGCCCAGTCCACTATAAAGCCTTTGCATTCATATTTTTTTCCACACTTGCCGAGTACGACAAGTGCTCACCCTTGCTATAAACAATGTTGCTCAGAAGGAGGAGGCTACTTTGAAGTCTTGTGAAGATGTTGCTGGTGCTAGGCGTACGCAACCCCCAGTCGACTGCTTGTGATGTTTGGAGCCTTCGTTTCCAGGATTAAGCGTAAATCTCTGATAATCTTTCTTTTTCTTACGTGATACTGTTTCTGTATTCACTTATATGTCACTATATGCATGAAACTTGATCCTGACATGCATATAGGTATGCACTTGGTTTCCTTTGGAAAATCGGGTGTGACAAATGGTCAAAGTTGCAAAAAAAAAAGTGAACAACGACAAGTATTTTGAAACGGAGGGAGTACTACATAGTCCACCCAGAGTGTGGAGCTCCCATATCATGATGCCAAGTTGCCAATCATGAAACTGTGTCACAATGCAACCTTTTAAATTCTTCAGTTAAAAAGAGATTTCATACGTAGGCACTCGCATGCAGTCGCAGATAGATAGCGCTGGAGTCTGCAGTGTAAACGAACAAAGTTCCAGAGCTTATTAGCAGCGACAATCAACAAATGCACCCACCAGGCGGTTGCAACAAGACCTATCGTTTCAAAAAAGAACAAGACAGAGAGTCCGGGGTGCTGCGGCCAGGCTCATGATCCCGCCGATTGCGCTCTTGGTTCCACGTGTGCTGCTCCTCACCTAGGCACCATACCATCTCCTGGGTCTCACGGGCAATCCATCTCCTCCAGCGTCTGGACTCTACTACAGTACATGCCATCGCTGTTGCTGCTACCGCGTCTAGACTCTGGCCTCCACGAGATCATTACTTGCCAACAATTTACAGGCTTGACACCATTTGGTAGCTATGTCCAATTAACAAATCAGAGAGATGCTTTTCTATGATCTCTAAGACAAAATGATCAGTTTACTGTTCGGTCCATCGCTCATTGCTTAGCTGCCTGGATCGCGCAAAAAAAATATGATATGGAAGTTAAAATTGCCCTTAAGATTTTTATCCGACATTTGCAAAAAGGAGTAGTTCTAACCAAAGATAATTTTAATTTAGCTTGTCGACGGTGGAAGGGAAGTTTAAAGTGTTGTTTCTGTGATCTGGATGAAACTATCAACACATTTTCTTTGATCGTCAAATGGCTAGAATTATGTGAAGGGTTATACAAGTTTCTTTTAATACAACACCACATGTGAGCATCTTGCATATGTTTAATAGGTGGGTGAATGAGATAGGCAAGAAACTTATGTACAAAATTTTGGTTGGAGCGTCTAATTTATGTTGGACAATTTGGTTAAGCTGTTACTCCTTTTAGGTTATCTGGATCAACTTTTGGGCGTTGCTGCAAAAGGAGGACGAGGGACTTCACCTTATCTAGAGGTGTTGCCAGGGCCGTCTCCAGGAACTGGAGGAGGCCCGTGTGCTGAACGTAAAATGTTGACATTAAATATTTAGAAGTAAGGCGCCATATTCATACTCAAAAATTTTTAATTCTCATATTAGATATAGGCCATTAACCATAAACCAACAAAAGCCATAATAATTAAATCAAATAGCACAATGACATGCGCAAGAAATACTGAAATAGTGGTTTTGAGTTTTGTTCAGATTCAATTCAATTCAGGAAGACGGGAAGTCAAGAACCAATAGATATTGAATTGCATCAAAAAATTGACTTGCTATGGTGCTACCTGTCGCCTGCCACGACGCACCCTCTTGCCGACGGGAACATAAGTCGGATCAAGATACCATGAAACTATCACTGGAATATGGACAACCGGCATGCCCTCGTGCCTTGCGACGGGGAAGCAGTAGGGGTTGCGACGATTTAGTTGCCGTGGCGCCGCAACGAATGGATGCACGGGTTTATTAGTTTGTGCTGATATGATTAATTAGCAGCCTTATGCAGTTAGGTTGTTAAAATTTGGGGCCTCTCATTTTTGGAGGCCCTGTTCGAGCGCTTACCTCGCTCATACTATACCCTTCAACGGGCCTGGGTGTTGTGTGCTTGAGACCACGTCTGTGGAGATCATAGTCTACAATGGATGGTATTCTAATAATATATAATTGTTTTCTGTTGATTTTGAGCTTGTTCTAGAGATCGATCGATCGTTTTGTCCTATCATATGTGACGCCCGTGTGTAATTAGAAACAACTAACTATATGAATAGTTTCATACAGAGACTGAAACATTGAAATATAATCCGTTTCTTATAAAAAAAAGTCTCGATCTTAGCTTCTTCCTCCTCGATCGAGATCTCACTCTTGGAGATAACACTGAACGATCGTCATTAATTAGTGCGATAGACCTTGTTGTAACCAACCTTATGAAGAGCGTCTCTAAAAGTATATATCTTATATTTCTCTCCTAATAAAAATACAAAGTTTTACAACTTCTGACCTAACATCATTACTACAAGGAATAAAGACGGGCCTAGTATCTGTAGCGGGTGCGTCTTGTAGCGGCGCTTCTGATCCCGCCGATCGCGCTCCTCGGCCCGGCGCAGCATCTCCTCGATCTCCTCCGCCGTCCGGACCCTGCTCCCAGCTGCCGTCGCTGCTGCTTCTTTCTTCTCCATGTCCATGTCGCCCCCTCGAGCTTTAGCCTTCTTCCTCCTCATTCGAGATCTCCCGACGTTCTCAATCTCTTCTCTCGCGCTCCGATCGATATGGTGTCGACGGCGAAACGCTGCAGAGGTTTTGACGAGTTCTCTATCACGTACTCCCTCTCCTCCTTTTTGTGTGTGTCTATATATATGTGTGTATGTATGTATGTATAATCCGCCTACGTAGTCCCGATTGTATCGTATGAGAAGAAGGGTTTTTGTTCTTGGTGTCCGAGTCGAATACCTTTTGTTTCTTAGCTTGGCACGCGGCTGAGGCTGGCTGGTGGGCCATCTCTGTCTCTGCCACTATAAAAGGATTCGAGATGCCTTGCCATGCATGGATGCGACAGGGCTAGCTGCTGCAGACTCCCCCCGCATGAAGAGATCCAAAGCCATCATATCCAGGGTTAACCAACCGGTGGCAACCGGCCCAGAAACCGTGGTAACCGTTCCGGTTCCGGTCCAAATTTAAATTTTCAAATGAATTCAAAAAATGAAAAAATCTCACAAAATTCTCAAAAATACTTCAAGGTGTGTAGAATCTAATGATGTCAAAAGCTTTCAAATGTTCGTTCGTTTAGTATAGTTCGCGGGCATTAGTTCACTAAAACAGAAAAAGGAGAAAAATTGGCCGGTTGAACTTCTAATACCCGCAAAAAATACTAAATGAACCTCTAATGTCTTGACACCATTAGATTCTATGCACCTTGCAATTATATAAAATTTCTTTTTATTTTTTTAATTTTTAATTCAAATTTGAAAACACGTCAAATTCTCCACTAATTCTGTTTTTTTGGTTAAACGACCGGGAACCGGTCGAACCGGACCAGTACACCGGACCAAACCGATTGAACTACGAATTTTGATTTGAAATTTGAATTCATCCGGTTATGGGCGGTTCCCGATTGAACCGGTCCGGTATACCGGAACCGGACCACGGCGGTTCGGCCTGACTGGCCGGGGAAAAAACCCTGATCATATCAGCGTTCAAGGCGTCGCTAGCTGCTTCTGTCTCGTTCCGTACGTAGGCCGAGTTCTGAATGATCAAATTGTAATGCCTTATACTACCAAATGGTAGTATGGAGTATGAAGAGTCAATAATCCTACAACTCCGGTTTCGGACCGCCCTGCATCCCCCGCGCGGAACCGGCAACCACGGCCATCTCCCTCGCACGGCAACCACCACCCCCTCGCACCATGCCCACTACGCCCTCGGCGGCACGCGCAGCTCAGGCCCCATCCCGACGCCGCTCCCCACCCACCTCCTCTCCAACAACGTGCTCAAAGGCACCTTCCCGCCGCCCTGGCGCGCCTCCGCGCACTCCGGGTGGATCTCGCCGTAGCTCGGCAACCTCGCCAGCCTCAGGCAGCTTCACACTGGATACTACAACAGCTACTGTGGCGAGATTCCGCCGGAGCTCGGTAACCTCGCGAACCTCGACACTCTATTCCCGCAGTGAATGGGCTCGCCGGTGACATCCCGCCATAGCCGTAGCCGGTAGCCGGTGGACTTCGCTTTCTTCTTCTTCCTCCCGAATCCGAGACTTGTCGGGTGGGCGCGCAGCCGCGACCCGCGTCGTTCCTCCCGGCCGCCAGCCGTACCGCGTACATCAACTCCTAGCTGCATACACCCGCCCCTCCTGTGTCTTCATCCATGCTCAACCGCCGCCATCTCCTGTGTTGTCTTGCTGTGGAGAAAATAGCTTCACTCCGAGAAGCCAATTCTTCATGGCCAAACCCAACGAGACCATTAGGAACCCAACTTGACCAATTCCATCCAGCTTGAAGAAATTGGTGAAATTTCTTGTGAGAAGGTTAGAGGACCGATCAATTTTGTGTATCATACCGAACGCGAGCTCAAATTTGGAACGATGGAGGAAGCTCGTAGCTGTCGCGAGGACAATGGCAGAAAACTTTGCCAAGTCCCTGATGTCGATACATCTTCGACATGAATGGATGCCCCTCCGTCCGCTCCAATCTACGCCGCAGGATTTGATGTGCGCTGCCTGGAGGCCCTGGAGTACGCCGTCGGGAGGACAGACGCAAGTTGCGCCGCCACGGCCACTAGACACACAGTCTCGACCAGGAGGAAGAAGAAGACGCGGCCGGGTCGTTTCGATGCAAAGCAGGGCCGTGCTCGTGGTGGGACGAGGCCCAGCGCTTGGTAGGATAGAGGGCGTCAGAGCTCGTCATCGTTGGATCAGGTCCGAACGGCCGTGATGACCTGACTGTCGAATACAGTCATTAGGGGTGACTGTAGAGGATCCGATTCCAGCTCAAGAGACCCTGCTCTTTGCCTTCCTTCTCCCCCGCCCGTTTCTCTGAACGTCGCAGCTTCCCCACGGTCGCCCACTTCCTCCTCCGGCATATGCCTCCTACAGGTTGACGTTGACCTCCGCCCCCTCCAGCTCGACTCCATTTACCCCCGCTCAACCCGTTCGTTGACGTCGTCCTCCGGCTCCCCCAGATCGACCCCATCGCCTTCCTGCTCAACCGATTTGTCGCCCTCAGTCTCCTGCCCCTGCTCGGATCGGCGGCGGCTGCGGCTTCTTGCACCGGCCTCCATCTCCACTCCATCGACACCTCGCAGATTTGTTAAGCAGGGATTTAGGGTCAAGAATTTACCCGTCCCCCGCTTGGTTGTTTTCTACTCCTAGGTCAACATACAAAATCTACAAATTGGTATGCAAGGGAGTTTTGTTTATGCGTAATTTTTCTCATCTGCTTTTGGCTAAAGGTGGTTTTAGTTAATTATTGACAACTGCTTCTGAATTAAACTTGGTCTAGGGAGTTGTGCCTTGTGTCCTGGGACCGGAGCCGTAGCATCAAGTAGGACACCGGCATTTTGGAGATTGAGTGTGGACTTGCCAACGATTCTTCGTCGGAAATCACTCCATCTTGCAACAACACAAAACGACCATAAGGTATGCGGGATATATGTCAAGCATCAGAGACTACATATCTAAGGATTAGATTTTCCCACTTTTTATACCCTATATTTATACATGTGGTGATTCATGTAAAACTGATGAATCTCATCCTTCTGATTTGGGTACTTTCAAATCTTCTTTTTGGAATTAGTGTTTTTAGATGATTAGACAATCGTACTATGGATAGCATGGTTACTGTTTGGTGCTAAACATGAAATGTAAAAACAGTGCTTAGGCTGATGTGTTTGCTACTAGCAAGTCAAAAGGTAGATTTTGTGATTCCAGCTTCTGAAGTTCTCTTAAGAAACTCAATTGTTGAGGTGCGACAAGCTGTTACTGTGTACAATGATGAACCGAATGTTGAGGTTACTTAATATGACCAAGGGCAACATATTCGATCTTAAGTTGTTCTCCGTTTTTTAATATGTTTGTGTTGTGAGATCAATGGAGATTAGAGAACATGAAAGCTTTGTTTATTATCTTATGTAAACAATTAATCCAACTTATACTAAAAATATTGTCTACGAGAGGTCCTCACTTGATGACAAGGTATTATCTTATGTTTTGCACAACTATTACATCCTTACGTTTGTGTCCTTTGTTATTAACGTTGGTTGTTTCCATCCGAATTTCAGGTAATAGAGAAAGTTGGTAATCAAACTAGAGACAAGTAGTTATATTTGTTCATATGTTATTCATTGGATGTACATAATATATATTAGTTTTACTCGTTGATTATAATATTTCTATAAGTGCATGTACAAATTCATACACGATGCTTGTATAAATTATCTGAATTCTATACTTATTTAATATCAGGCCTTCTTTTGATTTGTTCCAATCTACAACAGTGCTAGGCTTGTTTGTAATCTTGTTTCTCGTGCATCGGAAACATTAAATGATTATATATGTTCTTACATTATGGCGTTGTAACTATTTATCTTTATTTGAGATTTATGTAATATTATATTAATATTTCAATCATCACGGCTGCAGTATATGTTCTTAAATTATGATCTAAATGAAGTTGACGTTTCATATTTAAATGTTTCTTGTGCTTATACATATGTCATTATAATACTATGTGTCCCGTAGCAACACACGGGCACTTAACTAGTCAGGGTAATTTAGGAAATACTATTACCCTCCCGATGGTCCAGCGGTCCAGCCCGACGCCCCGGCCCCCGGGGCTCCCTCCTGAGTCCTGACGCACGGCCTCGAGTCGCGCCGCCGCGCCTTCTCCTCCCGACGCCCCAACCCGGCTCCATCCGACGCCCAGCCGCGCCGCCGCAAGACGCACCCTCCCCCGCGCAGTTCGTCGCCGGCACCCTGCCCTCCAGTACGATTGCTTCCGACGTCCCTGTCCGGAGATTTCGTTTCTTGCCGCCGCTGAGTACATTGGGCATAGCTGATTGAACGGACCACGTTCGTGGCCGTCGTCACTTGCATCAACGGAGACTGCACTTCGCATCGTCAGCGCCAGGCGCAGGCCGCAGGCACCTCTCCTCTTCCTCCTCGCTATCGCCAAGCCGCTGCTCCCGGCACACCCGCCGGATTCGACCGAGGCGAGCAGTCGCAGCCACACGCGCCGCTGTTGGTTGCCTGCATCGGCCTCGGGCGCCGCCTGATCCGTGGCTACCCGCTGCAGCCGAGAATAAGACCTGGATGCGGAGGGACGTGATGCGAATGGAGAGCCGATGGCGATGAGTACTGCACCTGCACCATCTTAGACGGTCTCCAGCGGAGACCCCAACCCTCTCTGCATCCGCAAGATGCAGAAAAAACGGCACTGTAGTCGCTCTAACGGTTACTGCATCTGCATCTTCAAAATGCAGCAGCAGCTCTTCCGATCTCCGTTCTCGGGGAATCTCTCTCCTTTCTTGTTCACTGTTTCCCAACTACCTCGGTGCCTCCCTCTTCCTCGCGACGCACGCTCCCACTCCATCCTGGCGCCCTTTGCCTCGCTCACCTCGTGGCCGCTGCACTGCTCCGCCCGTCGTCGTGCTGGGCCCGTCGCCGCGCTGCTCCAGACCCAACGGCGGAGGCGACTTGCGGCCGCGGCGGCCTCGGACCCCGATGGCGGGCGAGCAAGATGACCTCGCCCCCCCCGGGGCGGAGAGAAGCTATGGCGGGCGCGAGCCCCGATGGCGGGCGAGCCGCGGCGACCTCGGGCAGTTCGACGGCGACGCAACAGTGCAGATCCGGCGACGGGCGGAAAGCAGAGCACCGACGGGCAGCGGACGGTGACCTGCGCCTCTTCCTCCTCCTTCCCCGGCCACCGACGGCACAAATCCGTCGCCTCCTCTACTTCTGGAGGTGGGCGAGAGGTTGACTTGGCCCCTCCTCCATGGATCGCTTGAACCGCAGCTCGCCGCCGGCGGCGGCGGAGTCCACTGTGCAGGTGCCCTCGCCGGAGGGGTACCCCGGGTGCGCGTTGTCGCCGCCCGCGGAGAGGGTCGAGGGTAGTACGAGGAGGAGAGCGAGGAGCAGGGAGGCGAGCGGCGGCGCCACGGCCATGGCGCCCGGGGTCGGAGGCTAGCTGGAATCTGCGAGTGCCTTCTCGGTTTCTCCGGTCCGCCGCGGGAGCCAACCACCACGACGGAATGCGCGACGGGAACCGCCTGCTGCTGGAATGATCACGTTTTTGCAGCACCGAATCCTTCTCCCGGCCACCGCAAAAGGGTATGTTTGAAGATGCAGATGCATATCATTGTTGGAGATAGTGTTACAATCCGCTCTCCGACGTTCTGGTGCGGCACCTCTGTCGCCGGCAGCCACTCGATGTGAACAGGAGAGAAAATGAGATCATGAGAATGATGTAATTATATATTATATAAATTTTATGTTTGTAATATTTTTATTATTATCAAAATATTGCAAAATTGTCATTATAATTTTTGACTAAAATACTCTATACTACCATTACATACTACCCTATACTACCGTGGACTTGTTCGTCATATAGAATTAATCTGGACCGTCGGATCCTTTTATACTAGTCCTTTTCAGACGGTAGTATAGGGTAGTATGAGGCACCGTAAAAGACCTCTACCAAGAACTAGTTACGTTGCAATGACGCAACAAGGTTTTTTATATAGGTAATAAGTAGCATTAATATAGAAAAACCAAAGTAATGGCATGTATGTACGTGAAACTGAAAATGTAGCAATTCTACATGAAGAATATGCTGCAAACTGAGGGTCTGTTCGGAACAAAGGAATAGAAAAGTAGTAACAAAAGTAAACAAAAGAATGACATGTAGTGTTTCTGTCGGGGTTCTCTACCGCCGGCAGTAAATTTATGTCGATCGTGCGTCGGGCTCGGATGGTTAGCTCGGGAGACAACGGGGTTTATACTGGTTCGGGCCTCCGAGGAGTAATACCCTACATCCAGTGCGTGGCTACCGTGTTCCTGAGCCAAGTGTGCTCGCAATAGGGTTTACAAGCTGGTCGGGAGAGGGAGATCGTTCCCAGGTCCCGGGTGGTGGTGTATGATCGTCCCTGCCGCCGTCCCCCACGGCGCCACATGTATAGTTTTGCAATTTTTTTTGCGGACCATATAATTTTGCAAAATTGAGATGGATAAAATGTAAAAAAGAAAAAATTCTACTAATCTATAACAACTATATACGTGAGACTCACTACACATCATGGGTAGACTTCTCTCAACATGCAAAAGGTCCATATCACCATCTACTAGATCTTTTCTCAAGATGCAAGTTGTCCACATCACCATCCACTAGAATCAAGAATTTATGTCTTCTACCGATTTTCTACGGGTAATAGTAATCATGTATGCATTGTGTTAGGCTTTGCGAGTACCATGCTACAATTTCCTAAGTAGTTCTCTCTCAATAAAATGCTTGTGTTTTCATCTAAATTGTTGTTTGCGAAAAATATTGTGATGCAATTATTTTAGTGTTTCTACTTTCAAATTACATCTACAAATTTTATGGAAAACCCCGCAGCAACGTGCGGGGCATCACCTAGTAGTGTATAACTTCTTGGAGACTTTTGGACTTCCCTCCCGCCAGTCGCGCTCCTGCTTCCACGCCCGCACTTCCTCACCTTGGCGGCGCACCATCTCATGGGTCTCACGGGCGATCTCCTCCAGGGCTCCAGCGTCCGGACCCTACTCCCTGCCGTCGTTGCTGGTTTCTCCTCCATCTCTCGCGAGCTTAGATTCTTGGTCCTCCTCGATCGACATCTCTCGTCGTTGTCTCCTCGATCTCTTGCGCTAGCTCGGATATGACGATATCCCCAGAAACCACGCACGTACTGATGAGGGTTTTGGTTGGTGTGTTCTCTAGCTAATCTTATCCTTGATTTGTTCACTCACTCTAATTAATCTTATCCTTGATTTGTAAGGCTAAATCAACTTATGTGAACTTTGATATCAATATGTGTATATCTGATGACCTTTTATCGCTAAATCAGCTTATTATGTGAACTTTGCTCTTGAACCGTTGTGTCTACCAACCCAGTTCTTGCAAAGGTCTAGGTGTGGTGGCAGGCTGGCAGCCAGAACTTGCCAGATAGGTGGCTCCTCCACTGCTCCTCATCGATCAGAATTAGGTGGTCATCATTGTTACTTTCTCCACCAATTTTCTTTCCTCTACCTTTTTTCTTCTTGCTTTTTTTGGGTAATATAAAACCTCCTCGACGTACAACATGCTTGAAACTGCTCAAAAATTTCGTGAAGCTTTTAACAGAATGCAAGAAAGTGATGTCGCGTGCAATCTTGCACCCTCTGATGATGATTGGAGGAATGTAAGCATTGTGAGACAATGCTTGAAAGTCTTTTATGACGCCACAAAGAGAGTGTCTGGCACAAAATATCCAACAACGAGTCTTTATTTCAATGATTTTTGTGGTATTTATCTTCTTTTGAGGAAATGGGAGCACAACAAGAACAACTTTTTTGCTGAAATGGCAAAGCCAATGCTGAAAAAGTTTGAGAAATACTGGGGAATTCCGAACAAGCTATTAACATTTTCTACCATCTTAGATCCTCGGTACAAACTGAAGTCCATTGAATATTACTAAAAATTAATATATGGTGAGTTTCTATCAGAAGTGAAGGTTGAAGGTATTACAAAAAATTTTGGTGATTTGTTTGATGAGTATGCAAGTCAAGTAACACATTCTTCACCTACTGTCAATCCACTGAGAAGTTTTGATGTTGAAGTTGATTCCGAAGAGTCCTCCATGAGTTTATCTGCTACTAGACAAGGTTTATAAAGGTTTATTCACGAGAGTTACTCAAGCAAACACAAGAGGTCGAAACTGGAAGTGAATCTTGATGACATTTCCCACCCTGAATCATACAATGATTCATTTAACATCATTGCATGGTGGAAGTTACATGGTCCAAATCTCTCTCATGGCACGAGACATCTTAAGTGTTTCTGTGTCTATTGTGGCTTCAGAATCTGCTTTTAGTTTAGCAGGAATGGTTGTTGATAAAAACTATTGTAGCTTGCTACAAAAAACTGTCGAAGTGTTAATGTGTACACAAGATTGGTTACGAGATGCCATCCTAGGTATACAATTTCACTCAAGTGTACTGTAATATTTACTCATTTTGAAAGAAATTATAATTCATTATTTTTTATTGGCTTACTCATATATTGTGTTTGTAATAGTTAAGTCAAGGACAACTGATGCTGTTGAAACTTTGTCATCTATAAATCCACATTCTGGTGCAGAAAAAGTGATTTTCTTGGTTATCATCTATCAATATTTTACTTTTCCCGTACCTTTTCATGTGCCTGAAAATTTTAATCTGTTCTCCAAGCTATGAGTGATTGAGGCAGTACGGATTCGGCAAATGTTCAAGAAAAATGATGAAATCGTGATGTCCCCCCTACGATAGTAGATCTTTTTCTTGATTTTAAATTAGTTTAAACTTAAGAAATATCATTGTAATATACAAGTAGTTTTGCTTTTCATGGTGTAATTTTAGTTTCTTGAGGACCGATTAGGAAATATCATTGTACTATATAAAGTAGTTAGGTGTGAATGCGGTGAACGATGCACAATAAAAGATTCAGGGCTTGTTCGCTTCCGTGGGATTAAATCCGGCCGGAATAATAAATGTATGAAGAAAATTATGATACGGACTCGGATTTATTCCGGATCAAAAATTAATTTACCAATCATGATAGGTAGAACAAGAGACCGTAGAGCCGGATTGGTTCCACACCTCTTGACTAGTGGATTAATTCCGAGCCTTTTGGTATACCTATCATGAGCAAATTAATTTTTGACCCGGAATAAATCCGGATCTTTTATAGTAACTATCATGATTTTCTTGTTGTATTTATCCATTCCGATCGGAATTGATCCCGTAGAGACGAATGGGGGCCTCAGTGAAGGTTGATGTGGGGCTAGCTAAGATTTGCATTCATCACGGTATTACCCATTAGTTTATCTGATCGTCCACGGGTGTGGAGGAAATGAATTTGGATAAGTATGGGGAATATGCATGGTAAGCAGAGAATATCTGGGTACGAATGTGGATAGGAGCGGTATATCCATACCCTTTCCGCCATAAGTGACGGTTCCATCAACCATCAGGCCGTTTCCACCTCTACATAGGTAGGCAGGCAGGTACGTAACTCATTTTTTCCTTTCTTTTTCTTTTTTCTTTCTTTTTTTCTTTATTTCTTTCTTTCTATTTTTTATTTTTTTGTTTCTCTTTTATATATTTGTTATTTTCCTCTTCATTTTTAATGAATTTTTTCTTTTTTGTCCTTTATTTTATTTTTTGTCTTCCATTTTTTCTTTTATGAATTTAACTTTCTTTCTTTTTGATTCTTTTCTTCTCTTTCTCTTTCATGTATTTTCTTTTATACTTAAAATGTTTACAATTTTTATTTTTGTCTCATTATTTCATTCTTTTTCTTTAAGTGAGTATTTCATCCACCTAGTGAATTTTCCCATTGTTCCATTTCAGTGAATGTTTGTCTATTTTCATTGAATATTTGTTCCTCTTCAGTGAATATTGATGCTTAGTTTATGATTTGTATTTTTTTAAGTTTGAATTCATTTTGTATGTGGATGACGTCAACAATTTCGGTGCCACATATACCTATGGAACAAACTTTACAAATGTTGTGTTTTGGTAATTTGTTAAATTTGTTCCGGCAGTTCATTTCATATAATTTATTTGGTAGATACAAAATTTTGTTCTAGTGGTCTGTAGAATTTGTTCGATACATATGCGTATTTGTTCCCAGGCCCGTATAAGGCATGGTGCAAGTGGAGCGCCCACACCATGCCACCAAATCTTAAAGGTCTCCAAATCTGAAATTAGACCATCTGATTAATAATTAACTAATACTTTCCACCCACTTTTCAGCCAAAAGCAGTAGAAATGATGAGTCACATCAGTGTTTTACCATCTGATGTGTGTTTTACCATGATTCGATGCATTCACACCCGACTTTCCGAAGAAAACCAAGTGCAAACCTATATGCATGTCGGGATCAAGTTTCATGCATATAGTGACATATAAGTGTATACAGAAACAGTATCACGTAAAGAAAAAGGGAGATTATCAGAGATTTACGCTTTATCCTGGAAACGAAGGCTCCAAACATCTCAGGCAATCGACTGGGGGTTGCGTACGCCTAGTACTCCACAACATCTTCACAAGACTTCAGAGTAGCCTCCTCCTTCTGAGCAACAATGTTTATAGCAAGGGTGAGCACTTGTCGTACTCAGCAAGTGTGGAGAAAAGAATGAATGCAAAGACTTTATAGTGGACTGGGCTATAAGCATTTAAGCAATTTTAGTTGATCAAATTTTATTAGCACCTGATTACTAATAAAATATAAGTTTATACCAACCCACATTAAGCATAAGATAAGAGATACGCCACAAGCACATGGCAAACATAACAAGAGAGAACGATTTAAGTCCATCTTAAAGTTCAATTATCATGTGAGGGTCCAGGCCGCTCTTGACCGTGAGCACGGCTAATCGATTAGTTTTACACTCTGCAGAGGTTGTACATCTTTACCCACAAGTCGCGTAAAAACTCCGAAGAGTTTTGCACCCAACCACGCTGTGCAAAAGTAGGCACAATACCACACTACCGAGGTGTGGCTGCATAGGGACGCTACGAGGCCTTTACAAAGAGTCCTCCCGTGCGTATTAGTCCATAGTAGTATGTCATAGAGGCTATCTTTCGTACCACACTTCTATTACGGAAGGTAAGCCATAGAGTCTTTCGTTCCATCACCACTCCGAAATAGAAGAGCCATAAAAGCATCCCTCCGTCCCCAACCTACTATGCGAGTAATAACCACACAAAGACTTCCCAAATTACTCGGCCAAGACCAGAGCCATATAGTCCTTGTGGTTGCACTGTTGTCCTGGGTGGTTCTCCATGTTCCAATTAAACATATGGTCTTGTATTAACATCCAAAGGTATAGCATAAAGGTATAACATGATTCATCATTAATGTTCATTAAAACCACCATAACCCAGGTATAGCAACTAAGCATAGCTACCCAACATAAATGTAAACCCAGGTTAACAAGGAATGACAATCAAAGACTAGGTAATCCTTAATAGGAGCCCATCAAAATTAATGCAAGCAATGCAATGAGTGATTAAATATAATTCTTAGGACAAAATCAATGACACACTTGCCTTTAGCCAAGGTAGTTGCTCAGAATATCTTCAACTTCAAGCTCTTCCAAACTTCTCGAACGGCGTTCACTCTAAGCGCATCAATCACCGGGCACAAACATACAAAGCAGACAAACAAGCATACTAAGAACAAAGCACCAATCAAAAGAAAACTTTAAAAGAACGCACTAAAGGGTAGGCTCGATTAGATGGATCACTAAAGCACACAAACCGTGCTTAGAGGAAGAAAGGCTTGGTTTGCTTTAATGAGATGGTTGTGGAAGATTGAGCAAGGTTCGGAAAGGTCACACTGAGATAGAGCTCGATTCTATCGGTTACGCAAGCGCAAGAAACGCTTAAAACAAAACTAAGCTCGAATCTATCGTGAGATCATTTGACAACAAGAGACTACGTGCTTCATATGTTTTAATTAGAAAATAATGTGGCAAGAATATTACAAAACAGGTTATATTTAATTAAAAAACACGATAAGCCTATTCATATTTTATTAACAAATATTTAAATACAAGTTATATCAGATTAACAATTAACATTAAAAGACAAAGCATGTGAAAGAATCTAATCGAATAACTTTATATTGCGTGTTCAACTAAACATATTGATATTGAAAAGACATTTATAATATCATTAAGCACATTAACTTTATTATGAAAACCGATGTGTAGCACTAAGCATCTTTTATTTATAAAAGCTAGTTATAAATAAGAATTAAACAAGTTACATATTAATTCAAGAAAACCGGGGTATATCCTAATCACTTTTATTTAGAAAAGCTATGGAATAAGTATTAGTCAAAATTAATCATGCAACTTTAGTTTTAAAATAAGTAACATGTGATCACATGCTAACGCACAGGGTTAAGGTGAACGAACGAGAACGGTAAAGACGGACTATCAAACGCACCAGAAACCTTAAGCAAGGGTTTAGGAGGACTAGGCTGTAGGGATAACATCTAGACAAAGCGAAACTGAACTAGCTGGTGAAGAAACTTGATGATAACATGATTGATTCTAAAGAGATGATTGTGGAAGGTTGAGCATGAAACAACAAAGAGTAAATAAACAGATGCTAACATATGAGCAGGGATTTTATGGACAAATAAAGGATTATTTTATAGATCAAAGATAACTAAGGACAAAAGATTAATGGGTTTTAAAGAATAGAAGCATAGCTATTGAACATGATGTGCGGGTGATGACCATTAAGCGAGATAGATTGGTGCAGTGAGCAAGGACTGGACTTTGTAGTTGAATAAAAGGTTATCTCTAGCTCAAAGATGATAATGCTAAAAGAGAGTTTCAACATGCTGAAAAGGAAATACGGAGGACATCTATTTGCTGTATGGGCATGACATCAGCATGATATCACAAAAGTGTTTAAACATAAAGAATGCGGCAAGAGGGAAAGTGGCCTTCTGGTATACGTACATGCATGCATGGCGTTGATAAATAGAACCATTATTATTGCTCAAGCATGATGTAAGCATGACATCACCAAGATATTTAAGCAATACATAATGTGGCAAAGAATTTTATGGATGAAGAAAAGATTATTCTACCAAGGCAAAAGGATTAGTGGAGTTTCAGTATGATGTAAAGAAAATAAAAGGAGAAAATACTACTTACGTAGCCATGACATCATAAGTATACTAAGCAATAAATAATGATATGCAAAGGAATTGATTGTCACTTGCCTGCTCGCATGCATACAGGCCCTGTTAATTTGCATCTTGCCCTTACCGGCAGGCAGCAACAACGCGAGGCAAGCGCAAGCTGCAGCAGCTAGCTCGGCATGCATGCAACACTGCAGCAGTAGGGCACGACAGCAGGCAAGGCTGCAGCATTGCAAAGTTACACAGATTAGAGAATAACGATGGACAGAGATGTGTACGTGCGCAGGTCATCTCACCAGCGGCGACGACGGCGTCGAGAGGCGAGACGGACGGCAACCTCATGAAGTGCAGCGCTAGGTTTTAGATCTTGGACGAGAGATCGACGGCAGCAATAACAACGAGAGATTGGAAGCTCAGCAACCCCGCACGCGAGACGACAGACATGGATGAAGCTTGGCAAGTTGGCATCAGGTAACGGCGGCGGGCTTCTTCATGCCAACAGCTGCAGCTGCGGCTTGGAGTTCGATCGGGCATCAGCAGCCATTAGGGCGTGGAAAAAGAAGGCGGCGGCGGAAGGAACTAGTGCACGCAAATACGTTGTGGTTTTGTTGCCGAAAGATAGAGGACGTATGGATACAAGATCTATGTACATAGAGAGAGAGAGGGCAGGGCGTGGACGTGCTGGAGTCCAAGGCGTGGACGTGCTGGAGTCCAAGGAGATGTCTGCTTGGATAGAATTGAAAATAAAGAAAAGAAGAGGCTTGGATAAACAGAAAGGAAATTAAGCATGACCTGTCTTTTATTTGCTTCTGTGTACGTCGCTCCGTTTCCAAGGCCAACATTCTGCTCAGTCATCCATGGTTGGTGCTTTTGCTTCTAAAGGCTTGCGATGGCTGTAGTAGAGATAAGAGATGGTTTCAGCTGAATTTTAGCATGGAACAACAAGGTACGTGCAGCACGAAGAGGTAGCAAGGATTAGATAGAAAAGATGGCTGTAGAAGTGCATCCGCAGGTGCACGTAGCTGATGCGCACAAATGCATAGGAGAGAAATTTATGAAAGTTGGGATGTGAGGGTTGTGACCTCCAACGAGGGAGTGTTACAAGACAAGCGGCCGGATTCCGCGGAGAAGACAACGTCCGGAACAAGCGGCCACTATGGTGGAGGAAGCGAAGGGGGAACGAGCGGAACCGGCCACCGGCGGTCGGCCATTGTGACCGGCTCGGGCTTCATGCGGCGGCGGCGTTCCGGCGCACCTCCGGCAACGGCATGAGGCCCGACGGCTTCATGGCAGCACGAGGAGGCTCGTGGCGGGGTTAGCTTCGCCGAGAAGGCAACGCATCCGGCGAATCGACGGAGGGGAGCCGGCGGCGGCGCTCGGCTCGGCGGCTGATCCGGCGGCGCGGGCGAGGGAGCAGCGAGGCTAGGGGTTAGGGCACGCGCCGGGCTCGAGGCCGCGGCTTTATAGGCGCGGAGGAAGCACCGGCATGGCGCGCACGCCGAGGGAAGGCGGCAACGCGCGCCGTGTTCGCCATGGACACTACCGGCCGATGGGCTTCGGGCGGGCCGGGCCGGGCCGGAAGTGGGTGCGGGTCGGAGCGGGTCGGGCTGCGGGCTCGACCCAAAAGGATAGGATAAGATTTGTTTTTTTTTCGAATTTATTTTTAATGCAAAAACAAATCCGTAAAATCTAGAAATTGTTTTAAAGGCACGATAAATACTCGAAAAATCACAAAACAAAATCTAGGAAAATTCTCAGAGACAGATTGAGACATGATCAATCCAAATAAAGTATTTGGAGCTCATGAAAAAGATTTTAGAGCATTCTAATAAATAGAATAGGCTCAGGGAAATGGGAATAAATTCCAGAAATATCCGGAAAATTCTCGCAAGGATTTTGACAGAACCTAAACGTATTTTTGAAACCTTTTAAACTCAATAAGCACCAAGATGAATCGGCATTAGTGCAACACACACAACTTTTTATTTGATTCAGAAAATCAAACAAGGATTTTTTTTCTATACTATATTTCTTGTAAATAAAATAAATGTTGGACAAGTTTTAAAATTATGAGAAAATCATTGTTTAATTGTTCTCTCTATTCACATCCTGAAATTGGAAATTTCAGGGTGTGACAGTTCCAAAGTCGCACCATACCCTCTCCACTCTCATCTAATTTCTTATTTCTCAATTAGAGGGTGTCTAGTCATCTTATGGATGTCTGGAGTATTAACTTATACAGGGTCTTCACATTTGCAAGTTCAATAGTAAGTTTTGTTCTATTTATGAATCCAGAAATATAATTATTCTTTCATGTGTTTTAGAGTGACTAGAAATTACGAGCCCAATAGCGACACATGAAGTTATATGACCTAATCCAAAAACATTACTTTTTTTGCAAGAATAATCCACAAAACATTATCAATTATATTTCCTACAAATATAGGCCTCGTTGCGCATTTTGCACCAGGCCCTCCAAAACTTCGGTACGACCCTGTTTGTTCCGGCAGTTCATATAATTTGTTCGATACGCAGAAATATTTTGTTTTGGTAGTATGTGGAATTTATTCGACACATATACATATTTGTTATGGTAGTTCATATAATTTGTTCGGTACATACAAGTGTCAGGTAGTTTAAAGATTTTTTCGACACTATACATATTTGTTTCGGTAGTTCATATAATTTGTTCGGTACGTGCAAATGTTTTGTTTTGATAGTTTGTAGAATTTATTTCAACACGTATACATATTTATTCCGGTAGTTCATATAATTTGTTTGGTACATATAATATTTTCTTCTGGGACTTTGTAAATTTTGAATTTTAATTTAAAAATACGAATAAAAAAGTTTGCCAAAATATAGTTAAGTGAGATTTTGTTTCGAAGTTTTTATCGTCAGAAATTCACTGAATGAATCAAAATTTAATTTTGATGCTCGGTTTATGATCTATATATTTTTTAAATTTCAATTCTATTGCATGTGAGTATGTGACTCAGGTTATCATTTTTGTTTTTTTTCTGATATTTCATCCACTTATGTTAATTCGACTGCAACGCCCACCGCGTCTATTAGACCAACGTGACAATTTGGTTTTTTTAACCTGATCACTCGGCATGGGCGGGCGGGCTCGCCGCAGCCAAGCCAGCCATGCTCTGCTCTGGCGCTCTCTCCGTCTCTGCGCGATTGAGCCGGCCGCCGGCCAGTCCCTCGCCGCCTTCCGCCTCCGCACTCTTTCGTCAGCGCGCACTCACCACTACTCGCACCCCACGCGGTTTCCCCGGACGAGCTCCGATTCCCAACCCGTTGCAATGGGCGCGCTGCCCACCTGTTCGGTGAAATGCTGCAGCGAGTCTTTTCGCTCTGAAAATGCGACGGCCCACAAGCAGAGCAGGCAAAATTACGCCATGATTTGGTCGGAGGAGTCTGCCACGGCCCTTCCATTCAACAGCACGAACAGTCGTACGTATAATCTCACTCGCTTCCCTTTGCATGCTGCATGTAAACAAGTCGTACAGAAAAGGGAACGGTGCTACTGCTAGTACCATGATGAATAGTTCATGGAAAAATCATCATTATTTCTCTGTTCAATTCTCGACTCATTTCGAATTTACATATATGTAGCAGAAGTGCCACGTCTCACAAATAAGGGTAATCAAATCAATACATGCACACCTTCAACTTCAAGATGCAATATTTATGTAAACGTGCAGTCAAGTTGTAAACGATCATACCACTACGCTAACGCTATGGCAAGCTGATATTTGCAGTATAAAAGACATAAGGCACCATCGATTAATGACTCTTTGCCAATAGTATCATATTTTCACCTTGGGGAAGTGAGTGCTGATGCTATAGGTAGAGTTGACAAATTGGTCTCTCCAACTGGAACAGCATTCAAAGCACTTAGATCAAAGAAGTTATACTCCAAGTACGGTTCCACTTGCCTTTCTCCTTCCATGACCTTCACCACCAATGACATGGCAGGCCTTCTACTAGCATCACTCTGTAGACACCAAATTGCAAGATTCGTCATCCCAATCACATCTTCCTTGTGTATGTGCATGTCTTCACAGTTCTTGTCAATCATATCCTCCAACTTGTCATTCTTTGCCTTCTCCTGCAGTAAGCTAATGAGATGAATGCTACCTACTGGTTGGGAATAATCAAAGTTTTTTCTTCCACTGATGATCTCCACGACCAGCACACCAAAGCTATATACATCAACCTTCTCGGTGATATGTGACGTTAGCCACTCAGGTGCCATGTAGCCAGGTGTGCCTCTCATTCTAGTAACCACACGACTCTGGTCCCTGTCTATCAGCTTAGACATCCCAAAGTCAGCAACTTTAGCATCAAAGTTTTCATCTAACAGGATATTTTGTGGTTTTATATCAAGATGAGCAATTCTCTGCCTACAGTCCTCATGAAGATAAGACAGGCCCTTGGCAATGTCAGTTATAATCTTGCGTCGTGTATGCCAATCAAGTGGAGCTTTGTTATCTGCATAGTAGATCCACTTATCTAGAGAACCTCTTGGCATGTACTCATAGACTAATAACCTGTGTGCTTTTTCAGTGCAGAAACCAATTAGCCTCACCAGATTGATGTGATGAAGGTTGCCAATTGTCTGGACTTCAGCAAGGAAGTCTTTTCTTCCTTGAGAGGCTCGAAGCAAATGCTTTACCGCAACCAACTCTCCACCTAACTCCCCCTTGAAGACTGAACCGAATCCTCCTTCCCCAATCTTACTGCTGAAATCTTTGGTTGCTACTTTGAGTGATTGAAAACTGAACTTTGTCGGCATTCCAGGTAGCTCACCAAACTCATCCTCATCAGCTTCCTCTACACTTCTCCTCCATGTTATGATCGCAAAGGCAATTGCAAGTAGTACAAAGGCAGCGGTGCCCCCTCCAAGCGTATAAGATAGAAGAACATGCCGATTCTTCACCCGGTGTGGTGGCTTTGTGGTCTGTACTTTCATGAATGCTGTGCCTGGTGAAGACCCCACCAATGAGAGTACTTCTGATAGCAGTATGCACAAACCATTTGAATCATCTTTGTCGCGGTGAAACAGAGCAGCCTTGCAAGAGCAATTTCCTAAACAGGCCTTCTTGCAACTGTCTTCGTCAGTGAGCACTCCAGCATTCTGATCGATGTAGTTGAAGTAAGAAACATTATGGACTTCTGTCAGTTGATGATCTTCCATGGATTGGCAAGATATCGGGGTGTCGAGGATGCACCCAAGATTGGGTCTCTGGTCATCAATTTGCCTGAAGTAAGTGCCACTTGTACTGCCTGCCATCGGGCAGGAGCATTGTCCACCGGAGCAGATACCGTAGTCTCCACAAACATTTGGGTAATTGCATGGGTCTAGATCCAGAATGTCCTGTAGTACATTCCATTTATTGTTGATCCACTCATACAGTCTGAGATGCCCGTCCGACTCAAACCTGATGCACTGAAGTGACTGAGAGATTTGTAAGGAATACATCACATATTCTACCTCATCTCTGGGTCTGGGTGCAGAAACACCCAGATTCAAGCTCCCATTAGTGAGAACCACATATGTCTGTCTATTTCTCCCCGAGCCAGAGTATGGATTTGTGTCTATGTGGTAGAGCTGTGGCTCTTGATACCCAGCAAAAGCATAGACCCCATCAGGACGAACGGTGAAGTTGAACTGATTGCTACTAGTCAAATTGTTGAAAGACATACTGGGAGTGAGGCTTTTGCCAACGAATAATCGTTGGTTGGGAAGCAGAGCATCCGCTGGATGATCAAAGGACTGCCATACCGTCACGTTGTTGTGGTCGAAGAGCACCAGGTTGCCGGACTCCATCAAGTTCATCCCGACGACAGACTTGCCTGATGTGTTGCTGGACCAGACAAGGCTGCCATCGGCATCCTGGAGGACTAGATCACCGTTGCCTGTGAGGCTGAGGGTCGCATTCTGCCGGACCTGGCGGTCTCGGTTGGCAGACCAGACGATGAGCACCGAGTATTTTTCTCCATATAGTTGGGGCTTGGAGAAGGTATAGTCTGTGAAGGTGGTGGCATAGACCCCAAAGATGAAGGTGTTGCATGGGAAAACGCAGTAGAAACCGGCACCGAAGATGTTCCACTGAGGGTAGTCGTCCGGGCCATTCTCAGGGAGGACAAGGAGCAGGCAAGGGTCGATCGCTTGTATGTAATCAGTACCGAGGGTGGGGTCGGGTACTCTGCTGGCCCAAACGGTGGACAAGCTTGCCAAGGGGTGGGGGTAGTCATCGATATCGCAGTAGGTCTGGAGGGCTAGGCAGGCGCTGGTGAAGACGAAGAGGGTAAATCCTAGGGCAGCCATGCTCTCACGCAACCCAAAGAGCAACTCTGCTCCCCTTCATCATAATAGAAAGATGAGCATCTGAGGAGGAAGATGGTATGGGACTTGCCATTTGAAACGATCGATCAAAGTCATCGGCGAGACGGCGACTGCTTAGTGCTTCTGCTTTTAGTGCCCAGCTAACCAATTGGATCAGAATTATCGTGCTGATGCCCTGCTATACACGGCCCATTCCATTCATCTCCACGGCGACCCCCCAAATTATTGACTGACCTGGAAAGTGGATCATGTTGTGAGTGACTCTCCACTCTCCCCTACCTTGCACGCCACCGCTGCTTGCATGGAAGCTGGAATTTTCTACTTGTAGAAGCAAGACCGATTATATGGCAGGCAACAATTCAAAAGAGCCTCTTGTTGTCGCCACGCTTGCAGGTACCTTGATCCAGATCAGGGTGTTTTCCCAGCAGAAGCTGCGGAAGCCGTTGAGGTTACAGTTTCTTGCACGGTGATGGATTCATTTGCGACTAGTAAGCCCAGCCGATTCGGTCAAAAAACTTTGTATACACAAATTTTGGTAGGACTTTGTATGCTATATAAGACCTTGCTTAGTTCAAAAAAATTTCACTATTCAACTACCATATTTTGCAGACACTAATTAGAACCATTAAATTGCGAGACGAACCTATTGAGTCTAATTAGATAGTGTTTGGACAATATCATGCTATAAGAAACAATAGAAAATAATTAGTTTTATAATTAAATTGTGTTTAATCCTCATAATTTTCAATTTACAATTGATACTTTAAATTGTTAAAGTTTCTCACCGAACTAAGGCCTTCTCCAACTGCTGTCTTGTAAACTGTTGTAAAGTGAATGAATTGATTGATGGAGTTGGGGGTGGACCCCACTATTTAAGTACAAGGAAGGAGTACACAGGCACCCTTTGGGGTGGAATAGGCACCTGTAAGGGAGAGACACACCCGTACAGTGTGTAGGTGCCTTTTCCCTAATTACACACTAATGAATATGTTAATTACATAATTAGGCTAATGATCACTACTAATTATTTCTTAACACTCCCCCTTGATCAATAGCTTCATTAGATCTTGATGTAATTTGATTTCAATCTTCCTTGGATATTATCTTGTAAAACTCCTCAAAAAACCCTATGGGAAAACTTGAGGAGAAACTAATCTGTGTTTATATTCTGCTAAAACTCCTTTAAACCCAGTGGGAAAATATTAGGAGAAAATGATATGACATTATTGTCTTTGTTAGATATTTGTATGAGAAAACCTTTGGTAAGGAAAAACTCATATATTAGAATAATGATCTGAGGATCATGTATGAACATCCTTCTCCAAAAACCTAATAGGAAAATATGAGAAAGGATTTATATCTTCTTAAAAACTCTTATAGAGAAAACAGAAGATATGACATAGAATATGTCTTGTATATCACCCTTAAAACCTTAATGGGAAAATTAGGTGATATAAGAGCAACTCCACCAGATGGAGTAAATTTCATCCCCTATATGAAGTTATTGGGGGTGGAGTAAAAATATTTTCATCCCTAAAACACAACTTGCTCCAGCAGTTTCCCTATTTTCCTTCCCAACTCGTGGGTCTCACAATGCCACATCATTATCTCCTTTATAAAGTGAGTGGGTCCCACTGATAGGGAGTGGAGGAGAGGTTCCCTTTATAAAGGGGATGGAGAGGGAGTTTTAGTCCATGGAGAAAAAGAGGGAAGGGGATAGGGAGGCTGCTGGAGAGGTTTTTTTATCATCTGATCCCCTATATCACTGTTTTTTTGGTATTGGGGATGAGAAAGGGGAGCTGCTAAAGTTGCTCTAAGATATGGTCTTGTATTGTTGTTGCCTCATTAAAACCTTTTTATGAGAAACCTTGTGAGGAAAAACTCATATAGGAAAAAGAGTACACTAATTAGATGATTATTTATATAGGTTATATCGAGAGTCTCCCCCTGATTCTTGCAAATCTTTGAGTTGTCTCATACCAATTCCAAAAACATATTTCTGGAATAATGATGTTGGTAATGATTTTGTGAATAAATCTGCAAGATTATCACAAGATTTAGTTTGCAAGATTTCTATCTCTCCTACCTTTTGTAGTTGATGAGGATAGAATAATTTAGGAGCCATATGTTTTGTAAGGTTACTCTTTATATAACATACTCTCATTTGTGCAATACAAGCAACATTATCTTCATACATTATGGTAGGGTTCATGATTGAACTTATGTCACATGATCGTTGTATGTGCTTTATCATTCTGCGAAGCCACACACATTCACGTGATGCTTCAAATAATGCAATTATTTCAGAATGGTTTGTGGATGTGGCTATTAGAGTCTGTTTTGATGAGTTCCATGAAATAGCCGTTCCACCATGTAAGAATACAAAGCCTGTCCGAGATCCGGCTTCATGGGGATCGATAAATAGCCAGCATCCGTGTATCCAATTAATGTTTTATCTTGGTTAATTTTGTAAAATAATCCAAGATCTATTGTGCCAATGAGATATCCGAAGATATTCTTAACTCCCCGCCCAATGGCGTTGTGTTGGAGCAAGCGCTTGTATCTAGCTAGCAAGTTTACCGCAAATGCAATATCAGGCCCGGTACAATTTGCGATATACATCAACGCCCCAATGGCACTGAGATATGGAACTTCTGGTCCCAATACCTCTTCATTTTCACCTTTAGGTCTGAATTGATCTTTATCAATTTCAAGAGAGCGGACGACCATAGGTGTTTTAGATGGATATGATTTATCCATATTGAATTTCTGTAGAATCTTTTGGATATAAGCAAACTGGTGTACTAAAATCCCTGTTGGGAGATGCTCAAGTTGTAAACCCAAGCAAAATTTGGTTTTACCCAAATCTTTCATTTCAAATTCCGTCTTAAGATGGTTGCGTGTTTCATCTATATCTTGTTGAGTTCCAATGATATTAAGATCATCAACATATACAGATATAATACAAAATCCAGTTAAGGATTTCTTGATGAATACACATGGGCAATCATCATTGTTGGAAAAATCTTTCTGAAGAAGGAATTCCTTTAGTCGGTTGTACCACATTCTTCCCGATTGTTTTAAGCCGTATAATGACTTTTGAAGTTTTACACAATACATGTTGCATGAATGATTCTTGTTCGGGATATCAATTCCTTCCTGAACTTTCATGTATATATCCGAATCAAGTGACCCATATAGATATGCTGTCACTACATCCATGAGATGCATGGATAGACCTTTTTGTGCTGCCAATGATATTAGATATCGGAATGTTATACCACTCATAACCGGAGAATATGTTTCATCAAAATCGATGCCGGGTTTCTGCGTGAACCCTTGTGCTACAAGCCTCGCTTTGTACCTCACCACCTCGTTGTTTTCATTCCTTTTACGGACGAAAATCCATTTTGATCCCACAGGAAAAATATGACGAGGAGTAGGTATCACTGCGGAAAATACCTCTCGTTTCTTGAGCGAGTCTAATTCTGCCTTGATTGCTTCCTTCCATTTGACCCAGTCGGAGCGCTTGATGCACTCGCCATGGACTTAGGTTCCGGATCAATGCGAAGTTCACTTGCAATCTTAGTGGCAAAGTAAATGTCGACATTTGTAGTCTTTCTATTGTATGATTCTCCAGAATCAATATAATTAATGGAAATTTCTTGTACCCCTTGTGACTCATCATGATTTCCCACAATGATAGAGCCTGGGTCTTCCGATGTCCTAGCATTTATATTATTTTGTGCACTTGTGCTAGGTATGTGATGTATCTGTTGAACATCCATATTATTTGGATTTATAATATCCAATTGGTGTCTGTCAACTTGATGTTGATCTGCATCTACTGTTGTGGAAGTTACCTTCCTAGTTTTCCGCGGAGGATTTTGTATAGCCTTATCCTTCGTTGCAGTACCTCTCCCCCTCTTATTTTGATTTGGGAGTTCTTGAGTAGGAATCTCTACCCTTTCTGGTACATTTGCAGCAGGATTATGTGATTTTGTGACACCCTTATAATCAGTAAATGCTTACCGCGCATTATTCGCAATGTTTTGCAAATTGATAATTTTTACGAACTTCACATTCGATTCTATAGTACATGGATCATAGGACCGGATACCCGTGGTATTCCAATTTATTTCCCGGCATTCTGTTTGGTACTTGTCTCCCCCTAATGCCGGGAAATTGTCCTCATCGAAGATGCAATCAACATACGGGCAAGTAAATAAATCCCCCGTAAGGGGTTCGAGGTACTTAATGATTGACGGTGATTTGTACCCTACATATATTCCCAATTTTCGATGGGGGCCCATTGATGTACGTTGCGGTGGTGATATCGGTACGTATACGGCGCAACCGAATTTTCGCGGATGGGAAATACTTGGTTGATTTCCACGTACTAACCGCAACGGGGAAACCGTGTTGTATGCGATAGGTCTAATTTGAATCAAATCGGCGGCGTGTAATACCGCATGACCCCAACATGATGTTGGTAGTTTGCAATTCGTAGTAATGGTCTAGCAATTAACTTTATTCTCTTGATAAGAGATTCGGCTAATCCATTTTGTGTATGTACATATGGAACAGAATGTTCCACATTTATGCCTAGAGCCATACAATAGTCATTGAAGGCATGCGAAGTAAATTCAGCGGCATTGTCCATCCTGATGGGTTTGATAGCATATTCAGGATGATGTGCTCTTAATTTGATAATTTGAGCAATAAACCTTGCAAAAGCATGGTTTCTTGTAGATAATAAACATACATGAGACCATCTAGTAGATGCATCAATAAGTACCATGAAGTACCTAAATGGTCCAGTTGATGGATGTATAGGGCCACAAATATCTCCTTGAATGCGTTCAAGAAATTGTAGTGGTTCAGCCTTTATTTTAAGATAAGAGGGTCTTAAAATTAATTTTCCCGTGGCACATGCAGTGCACACAAAGTCTGATGGTTTGGGAAATTTTGAAGTGTTTAATTTGTGACCAATTGAATTGCCGATAATTTTTCTCATCATCCCTATGCCGGGATGACCAAGGCGATCATGCCAAATCTTGAAGACATCAAAATTTTGAAAAATTACCTTGTATGCAACATGTTGTACGGGTTTGATGTATGTGTAATACAATCCTGATGATAGTGAAGGAATTTTCTCAAGCAGTCGCTTGTTATATCCGTCATGTTTAGTGATGAATAGATATTCATCTTTGTTGTCACTATTTATTTCTACATGGAAACCATTGTGACGGATGTCTTTGTAACTCAATAAGGTACGAGTTGAATCGGGATACAAGAGTGCATCCTCTATTACTATTTGAGTACCCATAGGGAGAACTATTGTGGCTCGTCCTGAACCAACAATTATGGCATCGCGTCCCGCGATGGTTGTGACATTTCCTTTACTCTTTTTGAGAGTTTGGAAATATTTAAGTTCTCTGAGTATGGTGTTAGTTGTGCAACTATCCACCAAACAAAGTTCTTCCTCCATTTGGATTGTTCCCGTAGGATAATCTAGAATGAGTAAAATAAATTATAAGGTTTGAACTCATAGATTATACAATACATACTTTATTCAATAATATTATAAGTAGCATATGTCTTACAATATTATGTGACAACAATTATTACAACACAATTATTACATAAATATGGCTATAGAACGAAGTTCTTTGAAACCATAGAACGAAGTTCTTGTCGGGGAGCATAAAACTAAGATATGTCTCCGAACACGTCATTGGATGGTCCATCCACAGGCATGTTGTCGGTATCGTCGATGCTATCGATCATCATGTCGTCCGTGCTGAAGAATTCGTCCAACTGCATTGGATCTTTCTCCTTGTTGTGTTCCGCGGGAACATCCTTGGAGCAACCGGCATCCGGAGTGTGAGTAGTGAAGTGTGCTTCAAACTTGTCCCCATGAACTTGCTTTCCAGCATACTTTTGGTAGAGATCAACCAAATGCTTAGCAGTGTGGCACTTTCTAGTTGTGTGATTGTGACAACCACACCTCTGACAAGCTTGAGAGTTGTCATGAGCAAAGTGTCTTTGTTGTTGCTAGAACCCTTGCCTTTCTTAAAATTCTGCTTCTTCCATTTTCCCTTGAAATTCCGTTTGAATTTCTTGCCATTGAACTTTTTATTATTATTATTCTGAGTATTGAAAAATGTACTTCCGGCAGAGGTGCTGCACCCACAGGGCGCATTTGATGATTCTTTGTTCAGAGCTCATCATGCTTTTCTGCTTGGAGTAAATCATATATTAAGTCAGAATATTTAGTATATTTGTGGCGACGGTATTCTTTGTTGCAATATCCGTTAGCGGGGAGGAATGTAGATAGAGTCTTTTCTATCATTTCTGCATCATCCAAAGGTTGATTGCAAAATTGAAGCTTGGTACAAATCTTGTGGACAACAGAATTGTATTCTGCAACCGATTTGAAATTCATGAGACAGAGTAGTGACCACTCCCGTCTTGCTTCGGGCAGAATGACGCCTTGTTGTTGATTATAGCGTTCTTTGAGAGAGTCCCAAAGTTTCTTAGGATCATCTTCCATCATGTATTCTGCTTTGAGGTCATGGTGGAGATGGTGTCGTAGAAAATGCAAGGCTGCAAACTTTTTTGTCTCTGGGATAGGATTTTGTGGATCAGGTTCATTAATTGTATTAATGAAATCTTTGGCTGTTAGCACAATCTTGACATCCATAGCCCAGGTTAGATAATCACTACCATCGACAGCAAGTTCAGTGAAGTCTTTATTGATTAATTTAGCCATTTTCCTACATGAAAGAACCATGTATAGGATTAATTTACTGATGTAAATTTGTGTTGTAAAAGTAGGCAAAATATATATGTAAGATGATTCTTACAAAATTAAGGTATATGTTTTTTTAATTCCTGTAGGAATAAATTTGACTTGATAGTCATTTATAGGAAATTTTGGATATACACTTTGAAGGTAATCATCATAAAGATGTAGACCTCACAATGATGAGCAAAAGCTGCCTAAAAGCGCGGATCTCAGGGCAAATAAGCTCTTAGTAAGAACTTATCGCAGCCAGCGCCTAGGTCACATCACCTTGTGTTATTCCAAATTATATGTATAAACCTTAATTTTAATTTTACTTGATATTCTACATGATGTAGTGAATTGAATGTTAAACCATGCAAAAATAATTATTGCATAAGAATTGTTCTAATACCTAGAAATGATCTGCGGATCATAAACATGAATAATTACTGCGGTAATTATAACATTTAAATTACGTAGGTACATATACCGGATGGTACAAATAATATTGTTTGTCACAACATAAAAATTACAGAACAATTCGAGGTCTAAAACATAAATATACCACACTAATAAGTCTGAATATATAAAGAATAAAAGCCTGAGGGCTAAATTTAAGTTCAGGGGGGTTTTCTGGACTTTTGGAAAATTGAGGGGGTCCAACGGACTTCTGGGAACAGGGAGGTTGTGCGGCCTGTGGGCCGCTGCTCTCCGCTTGTGGGCCGGCCGGCCTGTAAACGACCCGCGTGGCCTGGTTGGCCCAGCCGGCCCAGGCGACGGCATCGAATAAAAAGGGGGGGAGGGGAGTGCGGTTAGGGTTACCCCTAACCCGCAGCCGCCCCCATCCATGCCTGATGCAGGGGTGCCCGGTGCCCTGGAGGCGTTGCCGGCTGGCCGACCGGCGGTGTCCCCCATCGGTGAATCTGCCGGTGCTTGATGCGGCCGGCTGCTCTGCTCTCCCCCCGTCCCTTCTTGGTGTTGTCCCGCCGCCCCCGTTCGCGGCGGCGTGCGCGGTCGCCGGCCGCCGGGGCCGGCCGTCGGTGGTTGAAGGCGGGGGAGCCCGGCACGGCCCGGGCTCCGGGTGCCGCGCCGGATGCCGGGCGGCGGTCGACGGCCCCCACGTGGCGGCGAAGGGGCTTGGTGCGGCTGCGGCCGCCTCCTCGGTCGTCGACGTCGAAGAAGCCGATGGCGGGCCGCCAACGTCGTTGAAGAACGGCGGAGCACCACGGCGAGCCGCCATGGTCCTGACCGTGAAGCTCGGGTGTGCCGCCGTCGTAGGCCCGGCGAGACCGGGAGTTGAAGTGGTGGCGGCCTGAGGGCCAAATCCGGCGTTGCCGGTCGCCGTCGTCGTCGCCTGCGCAGGTATGTTTAGGTTGGGGAAGACCCCAACACCTTCCTCTTGTGTTGCAGGGCGACGGATGCGAACGACAAGACGGCGGCGAGGCGGCTCCTCTGGAGGTGTCGGCGTCGGAAGACGCTGTGCCGCCGGTGATGGGCTGCAGGAGGCAGGTCCAGTGGTGTACGGCGGCGTGGAGGAGCGGTTGCTGCTAGCGGCCGGTGAAGCACGGCGTGGTGGAGGGGACCTTGGTCCACGGCGGCCACGGAAGCGGCGGCTTCGACCTCCACGTCGACCACGGCGGCGGCCATGGCGTGCACCACCAGTGCAGAAGAAGCAGCGGCCTCGGTGTGTTGTGATGGGCATGACTAGATAGGTAGCATAGGCAGTTTCTACTAGTCAAAATGGGGGATCCATTATTGCTCACCTTGTTAGGGATTCCGGCATGGTTGCCGGCGGTGAGGCCTTCTGGCCTCGGGGTGCGTGCGTGAGTGCTCAGGAGAGCATGCGTGCGTGATAACGTGTTGTAAAGTGAATGAATTGATTGATGGAGTGGGGGGTGGACCCCACTATTTAAGTACAAGGAAGGGGCACACAGGCACCCTTTGGGGTCGAATAGGCACCTGTACGGGAGAGACACACCCGTACAGTGTGTAGGTGCCTTTTCCCTAATTACACACTAATTAATATGTTAATTACATAATTAGGCTAATGATCACTACTAATTATTTCTTAACATAAACCATCTCTTAAATTTGCTATTCAATGGACGGTGTGCGAATGGATCTCTATGAGCACCTTTAAATTTGCTATTCGATGGATGGTGTGCGAATGGATCTCTATGAGCACCTATGTAGGACTGAGCACCCGGTAGATCTGGAGATTCCCGAAGTTACCATTAGCGTCTCGTTGGCGTTTTCGAAGTTATTATTAGCGTCTCATTGTCGACGGAAATGTCACTTACCACTTTACATGACTCTCAAAATTACCATTGTTGTCTCATTATCGATGGGAACACTGCTTAAAACTTAACGCATAGCACCAATAAATCTTAAGAAAATCCCAAGAAAAAGTGCGTGCACCAGGATTTGAACTCTGGTGGATAACGTCCCACTACTTCGTTCTGCCATTGGACTTGTGCAATGTGCGGACTCCAATTTTGGAGAGGGCCTAAAGTTGTCCGCACTAGGTGTACTACAGTGCACAGTACAGGACACCCTGTATGGGTTTCCCGTTTCGCCCCCGCAATGGGGGACGGGAACCTCTATACATGATGTCTTCTTCCGCACCGCAATTCACCAAACCCATACAGGGTGTTCCGGGAGTGTGTTACGCCCCGCGTCGGCCCTACCTCGCTTTCAGAGCAATTGTTGCACGCACGAAGCCGGAGGAGAGCAGTTGCGGCATGCCGGGGCGACACCTCACCGATGGTGATCCGGAAGCAGTGGAGCCGCCGGGAGGAGAGACAAGGCAGAGGGCCATGCTGTCAAGGAGAAGAGGACATGCACACGGAGCTCCGTCGCTGGGGGTAGGGGGCACGACCAGAGCCGCGCAAAGGGCAGGGAGCTCACCCACGCCCGCCCACCGTAGCTCCGCATTGGAGGAAGCCGCGGCCTTCTCCGCGCCACCTTGCTCAAGCCAAGCACGGGCTCCCACTCCTCCGTCAGCCACTCCCCGTACTCGACTAATCGACTTGCACGTCGTGCCGGTGGATCTGGGGAGCTCCAGGGCGGAGAGGGAGGAGAAGCCTGTGGGAACGACACGACACATCGGGTGGGGATGGGGGACAGGCGGCTAGTGATGTGGAGGCGGCACTGCCACGGATCGTCTTGCACTCGCGCCTCTGTTCCTTCCTCCCCCAGCATCGACCCGAGAAGGAGGACGTCCTGTGACGAAGCAGGGGAAGCGCCGCGCGCCTCCAGTCTACCAACCCGCCACCACTGTCCGTCGGCCTGCGCCCTGCCTCCCTCTCCGCTGTCGACTGGGCTCCTCCGTCGACATCCTAGACCGCTGCGAGGGCCGCCACCGTCCCTCCAAGCTCCACCTCACCGTCTTCAGGGACGTCGGCGCTAGAGAGGGTGCTCGAGTGTTACTACCAGCAAGACTGAAGATGGGCCGCGCAGGAGCAATGGGCCCAGGAAGGAAAACACAAGGCTCGCGGGTAGCATTTGGGCTAAATAGGGGACGAGTACCTGCGTGCACGATGAGCGGGCTGAGCCCATGTACGCGATGCAGTAGCTTATAAGCGAATGACTCAACGAGATGAGAGGTATCAAATTGTAATCATCAACTTTTCTATCAAGATAATTCCTCCTCGAGTTATCTCTGTGCTTCGTTTTCCCTGCTCTATTCTTCCTACCTTGAATTCCATTCTTCTGCCTTTCCCCACTACCATGCTGTTAACAGTTGGTATCAGATTCGTTCGATTCCTTGGCGTTTGTTGATTCTTGCATCCATCGATTGGACCGACAACTGGATCTGGTTGGTGATTCTCGAGTTCATACTCAGTTTCCTGTAATTCCAATCCCGCTGGCCCGATCTGGATGAGTCCCTTCCACACCACCACTTCACCCGCCTTCAGCGTCGCCACGGTGCCATGAATCCCGAGACCAAAGTGATTCTCGACGAGCTCAAGAAGCAGGACGCGAAGTGGGAACAACGCTTCACGGATCTCGACGCGAAGTGGGACAGGAAGTTTTCCGAGAGATCTGAAGCGGTGGAGTCGTGCGTGGGCGCGCTCGAGCCGCGCTCGAGCTGGGCGCGTCGTCCGGGGTGGAGGTGGCGGCGCACGTGACCGCGCTGGAACAGGCTACTGTCTCTGGTGAGCGTGTCTCCAAGATTGAGAAGGTTGCGACATCGTTCGAAGACTGGCAACCAGCAGTTGAGGGCTCGCTGGACGATGTCAAACTCGAGATCCGCAAGCTGAACAAGCACCTGGAGCGGGTCGTCCTTGACCACGCTCCCATCAAGTCCGACGGCATCTTCGGGCCGCCGGAGTCGGCGTCCGCGCGACCATCTGCGTAGGCCACCCCTACAGTAACCTGTTGCCTGCTTTCCGGCTGCATCCTGGATCCAGCCAGGATTTGGCAGCCATTAGGGGCTGCATCCTGGAATCAGCCAGGATATGACTAAATTCACAGAAATTAGATCAAGCATCCAAATTCACAGAAATCCACAATTCACATGCATCATATGACAAAATTCAGCATCATCATCTCATACAAGGAGGAAATGCATCTCCCAAGGAGGAATGCAACAATATCACAAAAACTCATGGACAATGAGAATGCAAAAAATTCATGGACAAGGAGGAATGCAAAAATTTCCTAATCACCAAACACAATATTAACCCACACAGTTTCATCAGCATGAAATTTTCCTCCGGCTATGATCACCTATTCCATGAGGAATGTGGCAATTCTTTCACGAACATCTGCTAGCAATGATTTGTCGAGAGGATGCTCATCCAGCCCTAATCTCTGGATATAATAATGTCACCAGTCAGCACACATATATAGGTGGTTACCAAACATGTGTAGTGCTAATAAGCAAGAATTGTGCTCAGTTGCAGGTTTTACAAATGAAGATCCCAAGAAAGTACCTTCATATGTGTGCTGCTATATTTTAGAAGCATGTGATAGGCACAATAGAAGCCACAGAGTCTGGATCCAGTAGGTTGTTGGTGGCACTGCAATAAACGTACAGAGAAAAATAGTGGTGATCGAGAAGAAATAAACTCAAGCTTTAGTACTAGCTTCCACAGGAAGGAAATAAGTGGTATGTACCTTAACATCTTTGACGTGTTTCAAGGGGCCACGACGCGAGAACTTTTTGCGGCAGTAACGATTCCAAGCCCTACAACGAAAATATCAACAATGGTTAGGACACTATTAATTAATATACTCTGTACAGTTTGTTGAGGAACGTCCGCAGGTTAAGAAAGAAATAACTTACTCATTAATGATTAGCTCTAAAGGGCCAGTATTAGTATTAATTGTCTTCAATGAATCAAGATAGTAGACCTTCCGCTGCTTCAGAACGATCGCCACTGCAATCCAGTGGTTCGTACTGAGATAAGCGGTAAGCATTAAATCCTTTGTAGCATATTGTTCGAAGGCTCTGAACATATAGTCAACAGAGAAAGAAACAGTATTATCCGTGCTATTCAACATTGTCGAGCAAAGGCATTCAGGATCAAGGTAGCCAACTGCAGGGCCCTTGTTGTCAACTTCTACAGTCATATTCCTATTTGTTAGAAAAAACAAAGTATAAGGAGGCAAAATACATGGTAATAAAGATGATGTGAGGCAAAAAGCACAGTTCGATAGAGGATGTGATTAGTGACAAGCAGATTTAATTTTCAAGCAACTTACATGATGAAGCAGTGGAGAAGTGTCAGATCCAAAGCACCCAAGTTGAAGAGATCGTACAAATCACTAAGTTGCACAGGCATTTGCTGGAGTGCGTTTGACGATTCATCTCTCTTCAGCCATGCATTGGTCCTGGGCCCAAGTGCGACCATAATGTCAGAAGCATCATCTGACTCACCACGTTGCATGTAGAATGTGTGGAGCTTTCTGGTAAAAGGAGCAGCCTTTTCGAGATCACTATCACTGAGAATGTTCTTTCCAAATTTGTAATTTGGGTTAGCCATAGCCCAAGGATTCTTCTCAGCGTCACTCTCAAATTGCTTTGGGTTAGTCATATACCGGCGATTCTCCTTGGTGTTTCTTTTAGGTCGCTTTCTAGTAGGCCTCTTAGAGGTTTATTTACAACAATTTACTTTTCCTGCTGCTTTGAGATGGCTGAAGAAGGTTTCTTAAGGGCTTGCTTGCCTGCTGTAGGTGCCGTAGAGCTGTTATTTTTGGCAAGTTTCTCTTCTTGTAGCTTTGAAATGGCTGAAGGTTTCTCAAGGGCTTTCTTGCCTAGTGGTGTCTCACCAGGACCTATTACAGAGGTATTAGGCCCAGATGTACCTACTTTGGCATGATTGTTTTGAGCACTTCCGTTTGGAGGTGTAGGTTTTGTTGTTTCATGAGGACGAGAAGGAGGAGGAGGAGGTGGTGGGCGTGGTGGTGGGGATGGAATATTTGGTGTCTCTTGCGGATGTGGGGATGCAAGTTTTTCTATTTTTTAGGACTAGGAGTAGGTGGGGATGGAATATTTTGTGTACCTTTCGGATGTGGGGATGGAACGTGTGGGGATTGAGGAGGAGGAGGAGGAGGAGGAGGGGAACCATCTGTGGAAGGAACCTGTACCGTACTGTGTGAACTACAAGGAATATGTACAATAGCCTATGAACGAGATATACATGTTGGTCCTCCTTGATGTCAATCCGACACCTTCTCCACTGTAACCTCTGTCCTTGAGCTTGTCCGAGTTTCATCACCTCGTCATTAGGAGGGTATTCCAACAGTTCATCCACAAAGATAGTATATACAGTGATCACTTCAACCACAACACAGTCTTCAAGAATCGGGACTGTTTGTAGCGTAGTCTCCTTTGGATGAACAAGACCAAGTGCAGCCTCACATTGAATCCCCCTCCACGTGTGTGGGTTCAGTCAACATGCCTATAAAGTCTTCGTGTGTACGATCGTCACAGCGCACCTTCGTCGCCAACTCTACAGTGCCATCGATCAAACCTACATCTGCGGACGCACAACTGCTCTTCAGTGTGGCGGGTGAAGGGCTTGCGCGATTGGATATTGGTGACAACACCACCTCTGCATCTGCATTTCTGCATCCGCATCTCAACCACCAGTTCTTACTTGATTTGTTCCTTTATCTTTTCCGTATCAACTGATGTGTCAGTCTTCGTCCTCTTCTTCTTCCTGTACATCTCGACGTGCTGAAGCCATGCATACTTCCAGCCCTGGTAGCTGGAGGCACCACGCACACGACCGTGGTGTTCAGGGCAGCCCAAGCACTGACTTAGCACATCATACTCCCTCTGCCCTGCCATTCCTGAAGATTCTGCACATGCAATCTTCTCCTTGATGTCCGCAACCAATTTTTCTGCCTCTTTTTTGTTGAACACTATCACGGCAACACAGTCTTTAATCACTAGCTTACTCCTTGCTCGTATCCAATTCTTGGAACGATCGTCAGGGTAGGCGTCATATGGGTTGGGGATACCAGCTGCAGCTAATTGTCTGTCCTCTTCCTCCTATTGTTCTAGTTTCACAATATAACCAGCTGGACCCATGTTGTGCTGGCTTGTGTGCCAGCTTCGGAGTTCTTTGAACTTGACACTAGCATATGAGGCTTACTTGGTTTCTGCCTGTTTCACGAACTCCTTCCACTGTTCCGGGACAATAAACGGGTGCCTTGTAAATGGCTCAAGTCCTTTTCTGATAAAATCTCGCCTAAGCTGAAATCTGAATTGTCTCCATGCCTTGGTTGCCGTCTTCCAGAAAAGCTTGAATGCTTGCGGTTTCACATCTTCCTGGAACTTCAAGTGTTTCTGCACATGCTTATCAAACAAGTCTCACTTTTCTTCATTGCTTAGTTCTTTGATTTCCGGCAAGTTCAAAGGTATCTTTTGTCTAGCAACGAGCCCCGCAAGTGCCCTGAACCTGCGCTTTTGAGTCAATGGTACCGGCATCCCCACTATGTCGACCTCAGTGACTATCATTGTGTCACTTGGCCACTTTGTGGATGTCCTTGGCGCTCTGCCTCGACGCTGAGCCCCACCCATCTGGTCTTGTTGTGCACTAACAGTGCCATAACCCTCTTCTTCATCTTGTGGCCCAGGTCTATAGTCCTCGTCAGAATTATCCTGTGAATTAATAGTCAAGGGAATTACAGTAACTACTTTAGCCCACTGTAATATCATTGGTTCTTGGTAAACCATTAACATAAATTAGTGCAGGCAAAGCGACCATACCATTTTAAAGAGCAAGATGCAGGCTGCCTCGGTTGCTGATGAGGTACTATTTGTGCAGATGTGCATAGGAACAAGAGCAAAACCAAATGTAAGAGTCAATCTAAAAGGAAATGCTAAGTATGTATACGATCGACAGCTAAGTATGTCCACATGTACTTATACAAAGGAGCCACGTCATACCCTACAATTCCCACAAGTACAAGTATATTATACGCATTTATATAAAAAGAAAACCATATGCATGCATATGTTGTATACTTGATTACGTGAACGCATGTGTGCTGCAAAAGCGCGCTTGCCCTAATTCCATAAACTCGAGCAAATATACCAAAGACCTTATTACTGAATTGTTGTTAATTTTACAATTATTACCGAGTTGGTAGAATGCATTTACCGAATTGTATAAGACATTTTTAGAGCGGCATACAATAAACTCAAATCCTAGATTCGCCACTGACCTTCGCACTGCCGGAGCGGACGGATCTCTACTCCTCGTCGTTGCCTGCTCGCCGCCACGTCCTTGTCCTCGCGTCGACCTCGTGGCTGGATCCCTCCTCCTCCTAGTCGTCGTCGCTGGATCCCTCCTCTAGTCGTCGTCGTCGTCGCCACCGCCGCAGCTGGGTCCCTCCTCCTCTAGATCTTGCTGTCAGAGGTGTGGTGCACGTCGCGTCGAGCGTGGTGTGGCACGCGTCTCAGCGAAGGGGTGTATAGTGGGTCGCGACGTGGGGGAGGTGAGGGGGACGAAGGCGAGGGGGACGAAGGCGAGGGGGAGAAAGTGGCGGCGGCGGCACGAGGGGAGAGTGGGAGGAGACTGCGTGAGGGAGGCATCCTTCCCTACTAACTACTAACCTAGCGCGAGTGGGCTTGTGTGGGCCTTAAAACGAGTAGTGTAGGTCACATCACCAAACAAACTAACTCATACTCCCTCCGTCCCAAAAAGACCGTTCGTTTAGAAAATTTAGGACATGCTAGTAGTTGTGACAAATGACCTTGTTACCCCTAATTAATATGCATTGGAACTTATACACCTTATATTTTTCCTTATAAGTACAATATATAAATAATATTTTTTACACAACCATTACTAATTAAACTTTGCATTTCGTAATATTATGGTGAACATAAGGTTATGTTAAAATTTCAAATGCATATGAGTTCGAACATGTTTTAAAGTGTGGAAAACTTCAATGTTGAAGTAGCATTCTAATAAACTAGGTGAGAGATGTAGACATTTGTACACAAGTATAATCTTCCGTTTTCGAAACCATTTGAATTTTTGTAGACAAGCTTAGGGACTTAAATTATGTTGCCAAGTCAATTTGTAGAATTTTTAGAACACACTAAGACGTTATTATAATTATTATATCGTAAACAAGAGATAAAAATTCTAATTTTAAGAAATTTGGTTAAACAAGTGTGGCTGTTGATATTTTATTCAAATACTAAATTACCAACTATGAATTATTCGTATTTTTTACGAATTTTTTGGTGATGTTTATGAGGTATAATATTTGAGGGAAGCAAGTTTCAATTCAGAAAAAATAGTGTCGGGCCCACGTGTCAGCGTCAGAAGCCTATATAAAAAAAGATAACCATAGCCTGGCCGACTGACAAAGGCGATCCGGGTAGACTAACCATCGTCGCCAATGAAGGGGCGGGGCCAGGTCTGTTCGAAGGAAGAACAATTTGCTTTTCTTCTTTTAATCTGCAATCAAATTTTGTATCACGTTTTTCTTTGTAAACCGTAATCCAAATTTGATGATATTTGTTTCTGAATTTTTCTAAAATCAACATCTATTCATTTATAACATTTTTTTATGTAATTCCATTTCTTGGATGTTGTTCATACACCTTATATTGTTCTTATAAGTACAACATATAAATAATATTTTTTACAACCATTACTAATTAAACTTTGCATTTCGTAATCTAAAGGTGAACATAAGGTTATGTTAAAATTTCAAATGCATATGAGTTCGAACATGTTTTAGAGTGTGGAAAACTTCAATGTTGAAGTAACATTCTAATAAACTAGGTGAGAGATGTAGACATTTGTACACAAGTATAATCTTCCGTTTTCGAAACCATTTGAATTTTTGTAGACAAGCTTAGGGATTAAATTATGTTGCCAAGTCAATTTGTAGAATTTTTAGAACACACTAAGACGTTATTATAATTATTATATCGTAAACAAGAGATAAAAATTCTAATTTTAAGAAATTTGGTTAGACAAGTGTTGTTGTTGATATTTTATTCAAATACTAAATTACCAACTATGAATTATTCGTATTTTTACGAATTGTTTAGTGCAGTTTATGGGGTATAATATTTGAGGGAAGCAAGTTTCAATTCAGAAAAAATAGTGTCGGGCCCACACGTCAGCGTCAGAAGCCTATATAAAAAAAGATAACCGTAGCCTGCCCGACCGACAAAGGAGATCCGAGTAGACTTACCATCGTCGCCCACATGTGCTCCATTATCAGAAATGCCCCTTGCCGAATGAATATGCATCCGCCCCAGCGCTCTGACCCCTACCCCCTTCTTCTTCCCTGATCTGAGCTCCACCGCCGCCGCCCGCTCGTCCTTCCTCGCCGTCGCACACATGTCGCACTACACTGATTCGTTTGGAGGTTCACGTGCGAGGAGCAGGGTCCAAGGTTGCCGGAGCAGCCGCAATCACTCCATCGACTTGGATCCAGTCGGTGAGCTAAGCGCCTTTCCACTGGTCCCTTGCCCGGACTGTGGTATGGCTCGGGTGGTGGAGGGGCGGACGCAGAAGGAAGGTGAAAACCACGGTCGTCTTTATTTCAAGTGTACAAGGAACTCGGTGAGTAGTCTCCCGTGTCTCCCAAATCTGAGTTAGGGTTCTTATGTGCTTTTGATTCTGCAGTTCCCCAAGTATTGTGGATTTTATCGTTTCCACAAGGAGTATCTCCAGATGCTGAAGGATGCTGGTGTCATTGTTTTTCGACTGCCGAACTGGGTAGACGCGGTCGATGAAGTAGTTGATTCAGTGGAATGTCAGATTGGGAGCGGCGAGCAGAGGCAAGCACTGGAGGACAAGCAGAGGAAGAAAGCACTGGAGGAGAAGATGGGCAATGTGATATGGAAGATGAACTTGATTATTGTGGTTGTTGTTTGTGTAGTATTTGGATGTTTACTAGGGATGTATGCTGCAAAGAAGTAATTCTGATGTTAAAAGTGGTGCTTTTGCTTCATCTGTGTGGATGAAGAATGAAAAATTTGTCACATATGACAAACTTAAATGTATGAATGAAGAATGAATGGAATGACAATTGGGTCACAAATCTTAATGTGTCACACATCACAAAATTCATCAATTCATCTGTGCTGACATTTCATTGCAGCACGAGGCAAAGGAAATGCGGATTATTAAGACAAACAGAGTAACAAACTTCTAGAATAACTCTGGGATATATACATATTGCAATTCATTGTGAACTGCTGCCATATAATGACACAAACAGAGTATCAAACTTCTGGCATACACATTACAATTCATTGTGAACTGCTACCATAGACATTGCAATGCCTTCCAAAATAGGAGACATGGATTGATCTATCGCGTCTCTTAGATCTACTAGTTCATCACAAGTTCAACATACACAGATCTACTAGCTAGTCCATCACAAGTTCAATAAGCACACTAGAAGAACACATTAACAGAAGAACAAATTAATTAAGCAGAGGTAGTCGCCGCCGGAGGAGCGCCACCGTCGGAGTTGGAGTCAGAGTCGGAGCCGGAGACGTCGAGGCTGCCATCGTCGGGGGGGGGGGACCACTTCTCTCTCCAGATTCCCAGCCAAGACATTGACCTTGAAGGCGTAATCCATCACGGTCGTCTGCAGCGGCTCAGGAGGCCGTTGGACCCCGAGATGAACAACCATCTTTTTAAGACTCTGCCAAGCCTGGTAGAGCATCTTCACTGAAAAACAGGCATCCTCAACATTTACAGACGGAGCACGCATGGGCAGCGGCACCTTGCGCCGGGGCGGCTTCAGCCGCTTCACCTCCTCGGGCGGGGGCGGCGGCACCTCCTCGGGTTCGGCGGGCGGGGGCGGCGGCACCTCCTCCCTCCCCTGCTTCCTTGATGGATCGCTTGACGCCATGCACTTGCTTGATGAAGGAGAAGCTCTTGGATTCACTTCTTGGTGACCGGAGACGTGGTGCTGGGGTTTTCTTGGTGCTGCAGTTGACGAAGTTCTTGGCCGGCCAGGATTTATATTGACAAGACGGCGAACCGTCAGGCGGTCGGTCACACGCCTCGGAACCCGTGTCCGCTCAGGAGAGCTCTTGGCCAGAAAAATCATGTGGTCACAAGGAGACGTGTGACTGTTCATATTTTATTCAAAATACCAATTGCCCAACTACTCCTATGAGTTGTTAGATTCTTAAAAAACTATGAATTATTCGTATTTTTATTAATCTATATCTATATCTATATAACTTATAAATTCGGTACCCACTAACTATCATTAACTTCATTTCTCTCTTCATGCAAGCTACCCACATCATCTCTTATCAAACTAAGGGTTATTAACTCTATCTCCTTTTCTCTTCATTACACCCATTCTTTCTTCATACAAACTACAAAGCAACCCGGGTTTGCTAACCCGCGTCGACATTGACTGCTACCCCCTCCATCCCAAATATTGCCCCTTTCTTCTTTCCGAATGGATAAGCGCAGCAGTTTCCTTGAAAAAAGCGCAGAGGAGGTGTGGAGACAGAGACGATGATGAGCGCAGGCGAGGGGCCAAGTAGCAGATGACCCCGCGCACCCAGGATCGAGGAGAACCGGAACACGAAGCGGTGTCGCAACTGGATCCGCGTGCGTGCCGGCGAGATGGCAGCGAAGAGTGAGATGACGATGATCGCCGGAGAGGGGCCAAGTGGTGGTGGAGTGAACCCAATGCCGGAGACGAGGGTCCTCAACTAGATCCTCTCGGATTCCGACGAGGGGCCAAGCATCGGCAAGAAGGAGCGTGCCGGCGAGGGGGCAGCGAAGTGGGCGAGTGGCCTGCCTCACGTTTGTGAGCATAAGTGCCTGGCAACTACGAAGAGGTGTCGAGGGAGCGACGAAGAAGGTGTAGAGGACCTCATCTCTGACTCTGGCAACGAATACGACGACGGCGAGGCAAGTTTCTCTGAATCTCACTGCCTTTTTACTTGTTCTATAGATGGAGCTTAAGGTAGCTTGAGCTTCATAAAGTTAATTAGTGCCTATGATGATGTCTTCCATGCTTGTCATGATCTTAATTATACCAAGTTCTGAGGTAAATCAGTTCTGAACTAAGTTCTGCTTTTACTTGTCACACCCTGCTCCAAGGTCTGAGGCAAATTAGTTCTGAATTAACTATGTTGTTCTTATACCATGTTTAACCCTGTTTCAGGCAAAACTCTTTGAGTCGCGAGCAGAGCTTGAGTTACTTCTTAACCTTAATGTCTGGGATTATGTGAAACCTGAGTTTGAAAAAATCACAAAAGAAGTGAACATCCTCATCAAAAAGGCTAAGCACATAAGGAGGTACAATTATACTACCGAACAAAATCTCGAGCCCATTGAAGGTGCGCTAGAAGGGCTTCAAGAATCCTTGGTTGCTTACGAAGAGGCTGCAAAAAGAGCCAATAATCCTGATGGGGCATGATCTAGTTCAAGCTTGTTGATGTGCAGGGTGAGTAGCCATACTTTTGTGGATGTTCAAGGGGCATGCCTTTGTTGATGTGTATGGTCAGATAGCACGACCATAGTAAATAATGTGATGGACTAGTTAAGTCCTAGCCTGATATATGGACTAGTTAACCTTTTGTAATAATTATCTTTATTCATGTGGACAAGTTATCTTCATCTTTGTGGACAAGTTATCTCTCTTATGATGTCTGTGTTGTCTCAGAAGATATGTGTGTTGATTGTGCCTGTATGTCGAAATGGAAGCAATGAGAGATGGATCGAGTTGACCTGTTAATGAGGACAGACTCAAAGGAGACGATGATTAACAAACCCCCTTCTCATTTGTTTACGGACGCCGCGCTCCCGCTACATGGCAGTTGAGTGCTCTCAGACTTCAATTATTGGGCTCTCAAACTAGTAACGGGCGTCAAATGCTCATCGGTAACGGACTTTATAGCACGTTACCAATACAGAGTGATCAGTAACGGACTTAAGCAGCCCGTTACCGATAGGCCATTGATCGGTAACGGACTTTACAAGCCCGTTACCGATAGGTTTAACATTTGTAATGGGCTCTTTTAAAATCCGTTACAAAGAATTTATGTAATAGGCGTTTAAGAAGCCCGTTACCAGAAGTCCACATTGGTAACGGGCGTTGTGGAGGCCAACCCCGGGGTCGTCCTGGCACGCTTATAGGTAACGGGCGCCAAACAACAACCGTTACAAATGTGGGTGGATGTAACGGGTGTTAATGGCCCGTTACAAATGCTGCGTGACCTATTTGAGGTTTTCACGTAGTGACTAAAGCCTGTACTCTTTGTTTTTTCTTTTACTTGTCCCAACCCGATTCAAATTTTCTAATCTGATTTGAAGAAGACATGGCTTCAATATGTGAACAATATTGTAGTAGTCGCCTAGATGAAAAGATCAAAAGAACAAAACTTAGAGATTGATAATTACTCCCTATAGTTTGTTGTGATTATGATGGACAACAAATTGAATTGAAATAAAATACAAGAGATTAGTTTTAATATTACCTTTAGCGTCTCGCCTGTCGCCTGGAATCTGGATCGGCACGCCAATCGCCGCCGGCGTCGCGACTTCGTCACGTAGATGAATCGACGGGAGACAAAATAGATACGATGCCAACGACCACGAGGCAGAAGACCTCCTCGAGGAGTAATTTCCCTTTGGGCTTGGAATGGCTGGGCTATCCAAATCATAGACTTATGACCTTTTTGTTCCTTTTGGGTTTATTTTCTTAATCGGACTGCAGCTTAGCTATATGGGTAATTAAGTACTATATTTGGAGGCCTATGTGATTTGGAGGCCGTCGCTCACCCTGCACATGTGCAGGGTCGACCCTAGATGGATTGATCCATCTTACTCCCTGATAAAACAATAGTGCAATAAAATAGAAAAAAAATGTGCATCATAGAAGTGCAGAATAATAAAAAAACTGAAGTAGCAACTCATATTTTGAGCTGAAAAGGAATACACTGAATGCCCTGCAGAGCAGATTATCAAGATGGCCTAACATGGCATACACATAAGAAATCAAGTTGGGTGTTCCACAAATTGGTCCAAACAACTTTGTTAAGGGCATTAAATTAAATAAATTTGCAGAGCAGAATAGAATGTTACCATTGTAGTTGGACTCATGGCCAACAACACTGTCCTGCTCGTCCACCAAAATGCATATGTGAAAAACATTCAAGGAAGCATAGTCGAGATGAATTGTTAGTGAATGACTTGAATACGACCAAACATGCATGTACATAACGAGTATATTACAAGGAAAACTGCAAGAACACACCCACATATTCCACAGATTAGGTTATCGGCCTACAACCGTATAGTTCGTGTGGTCACATAAGTTATCGGCCTTAAATATCCTTTCATGTAATTATTGAATAGTGCTCATACACTCTTCACATGCAACAAGCCTTCTAATCATGGTCTCCTTTTGCATACAACAAGCAAACACCACAACCCACTTTAGATTTGTACAACTTAATAAGTAATATTTACTACCAAATAATCATAAAATTAAACATGAAAAGAACAAGAAACCACTTAACTAGACCAGCACAACAAATATGAAAAGAACAAAAAACCACTTAAAACAAGCACGGCGGAGCGCGTGCTATCATCCTAGTTATTACAAATTAGGGGTGATCCAGACCTCAGTAGGATCAACATTGATAAATCCCTTGCCATGGCAAATGGGAAGAGCACACTCAAACTTTTTACATTTAAAGTCATAAATCCTCACACCTCCCCAAGTGGAGCGTCCACGAATTGTTTCGAATGTTTTCACCATCCAGGGAGTAGAGAAATAGATACATTTGGCCCGAAGCCCAGGAAAATCCTTGGTGTGCAAACATGCTGAGTGGTTCAATCCAACGAGCAAAGCATGATCCATCAAATCCTCGTATATAAACTTCTTGTATCCATCCAGATCTACCTTACGGATTTGGAATCTGATGCCATCTGGGTATCCATCTGACCGAATTGCACAAACCTGTAGGAGATCACCCCACTGTGTAGGCACCAAATGCCTAGTAAGAATCAGTCCTACATGGCGCCTTGCGGCAACCACCACCTCCCTTGTTGGTCCATTGGATCCATCGATAAACCATTTCTCCACCATTCCATGAAATGTGACCGTGTAGAACCTGCCGTCATGGTATGCACAGTCTGCGTACCTGTCTTCCTTTCTTACAACTAAAGTTGAAGCCACTTGCCAATTTCTCTGTCCCGCCTTAACAAAAGAAAGCCAATCAGCATCACGATGGATGATCATCACGATGTAGTCACCACCTTTGGATGGACTGCAAGACAACACTGCCTTCTGGTAAAACCATTCTCCGAGTTCATTTGAACCATAGACTCTTTCACCCCCTTCGAAATGGTAACCTTTCAAGCTCCCTCCGCTATGGTATACTGCCTCCACACATGAGAAATCCGTGATTGGTGGCAGAGGGATAATGCTCGTGGTGAAGGGGTTGTACAACACAAGATTGGAGAGTTTGTTTACCAATACAAGCCATCCATGAGAGGCTCCACAGCAGGCAGTAAAGCAGCTACGTGAGAAACTAACACCGTAGGCCTTGTTTGAAGGGAAACGGGGTGGCTACGCTAGCGCAAAACAAAATTTTCCCCGCAAAACAGGAACTGCTGCTGTCAAAGATCACAGGATTACCACTAGACGCGCAGATGCAGCGGAACCGTCTCGATGTAGACGAACGCGTCGAGGGTAGCAGGCAGTGCAGTTGCTTACGTCCTTCTTGACTTGCACGTGCGGCTTGTCCGATCCAAGTGCTCCAGATGCAGCACCTCCAAGGTATCCACACGTACGGAGAAGGAAGCGACGCACGCCGGACTGCTAGGTCCGTGAGTGCGGCGAGGAGGGAGTGTTGGCAGCGCGGCTGCTACTTGAGAAAGTTGTGTCTTTTCAGGAAGGGTGTGGTCCATATTTATTGGGAGGAAAACCCCCCACACCATCACCCATTAGCAATATGGGACTAATAGATGGTGTACCCCTTCCAATGCTAATAGGCTTTACAACATTTGTGGCCCATTAGGACTTTTACACCATAATGGATCAAATCCATCTGAGTCCACTAGTGGATCAAATCCAGTTGGCTCTAGGGCATATTTCCAACAGTCTCCCACTTGCACTAGAGTCAACTATGCAAGTATATTCATCCTCATCCAGCTTCCAACCCCTTAAGTGTGTGACCCTATAGGTTCACGTACACATAGACTTGACCCGAGTACACTACTCGTTCAATAGTTGATAGCGGCCTCTAGCAAGACGTGTCAACTCCTATGCATACGTAAAGATCTTATCAGACAAACCATCACAACAATTCATACATGCTATTCCCATTTGCCTCACGATATTTGGTCTAGCTCCAAGCTGACCTCTCTTTCTCGACACTGTGATTCAGATCATCAAAAAGGGGGTTAACCCTTAACCCAGCACGGCCATGCATTTCTTGATCCGATCACTCGAGGGGCCCAGAGATATCTCTCTCAAGTAGAGGGGCAAATTCTATCTTGATTGACCATGCCTCACAAAGATGCTTCCCGACAAACCCGAAAGTCATCTTTATGACTACCCGATTACGGAGTAGCGGTTGATGGCCCCTAAGTAGGTCAATTCACATCTTGAGTACATGCGACAATCTCAAGTCTAAGGACATAGCGTATACGTTGTGTAAACGAGAGAACAAGGTCTCAAATTGGGTCGGTCCGGCCCCATGTCATACATATGCCCACATTATTAGTTATACATCTCCATGTTCATGACTTGTGAAACATAGTCATCAACTAATTCATGTGCTAGTCATTAACTCATACTAGGGACAACTTTTGAATAACCATACAAGTAAAAGAGTTTCACAAACAATTCACATAATTGCCAATCAAATACAAGTCGCCTTTCATGGATATTCAATAAAAGAACCAAGTGACATGGATATAATGAAATATAATCATCTCTATGATTCCTTATAGGACATATTTCTAACATCCTTCCACTTGCACTTGAGCTAATCTATAGAATATATCTAATACCCATAGCTCTCATGTGCGCCTCATGCTTAGGCTGTGGAAGGGGTTTTGTCAAAGGATCTGCAACATTCAAATCCGTGTGTACTTTGCATATCTTGATATCACCTCGTCTAACGATCTCTCGTATCAGATGAAATTTCCGCAGTACATGTTTATTCTTTTGGTGGTTCCTTGGCTCCTTTGCATGCGCAATAGCCCCATTGTTGTCACAATAAAGATCCAATGGGCTAGAGACACTCGGAAACACACCAAGTTCAGAAAGGAACTTCCTTATCCAAACACCCTCCTTTGCAGCTTTCGAAGCCGCGATGTACTCGGCTTCTGTTGTAGAATCGACCACCGTCTCTGCTTAGAACTCTTCCGGCTCACGACTCCACCATTTATCGTAAATACGTATCCCGATTGTGACTTTGAATCGTCTTGGTCGGTTTGGAAACTAGCATCGGTGTAACCCGTTACAACGAGCTCCTCCTCACCTCCATAGACTAGGAACATGCCTTTAGTCCTTCTTAAGTACTTAAAAACATTTTTAACCGCTGTCCAGTGACCCTCACCTGGATCAGATTGGTATCTGCTTGTAATACTGTGTGCATACGAAATATCTGGACGTGTACATATCATTGCATACATAATAGATCCGATGGCCGAAGCATACGGTATTCTACTCATGTGTTCTCGCTCATCAGTTGTCGAAGGACACTGAGTCTTGCTAAGATGTATGCCATGTGACATAGGCAAGAACCCTTTCTTTGCCTCTTCCATGTTGAACCTTTTCAACACTTTATCAATGTAAGTGTCTTGGCTTAATCCTATAAGCCTTTTTGATCTATCTCTATAGATTTTGATGCCCAAAATGTATGCCGCCTCACCTAAGTCCTTCATTGAAAAACTATTTTTTAATGAGGTCTTAGCGGCCTCAAGCATAGGAATGTCATTTCCAATCGGTAATATGTCATCCACATATAAGATTAGAAATACTACAGAGCTCCCACTTGCCTTCTTGTAAACACAAGGCTCTTCTTCACTCGAATGAAGCCAAACCCTTTTACCACCTCATCAAAGCGAAGGTTCCAACTCCGAGATGCTTGCTTCAATCCATAAATGGATTTTTGAAGTTTGCACACCTTCCCGGCATTGGTTGGATCAACAAATCCCTCAGAGTTGTGTCATATACACATCCTCGGTCGATTTCCATTTAGGAAAGCTGTTTTGACATCCATCTGCCATATCTCATAATCGAAATATGCAGCTATAGCTAGAATGATCCGAATAGATTTAAGCATCGCTACGGGTGAGAATGTCTCGTCGTAGTCAACTCCTTGAATTTGTCGAAAACCTTTTGCAACAAGTCGAGCTTTATGGATGTGAACATTTCCATCCATGTCCCTCTTCTTCTTATAGATCCATTTGCACTCTATGGGTTTAACACCATCTGGCGGGTCAACCAAGTTCCAAACTTGATTGTTATCCATGGAATCTATTTCGGATCTCATGGCACTTTGCCATTTCTCGGAATCTGGGTCCATCATTGCTTCCGCATATGTCATAGGTTCATCATTGTCTAACAACAATATGTCGCACTCTCCCGCGATCATGAGATTGAGCTTATCAGTTGTGCGACGTGCCCTTTCAGACCTTCGTGGTTGTGGTGGTGCTTCTCTTGCCACGGGCATCTCAACTCGTTCAGCTACATTAGCATCAATTGTGAAATCTTGCCCAACTGGCTCATCTTGAACTTCTTCAAGATACACCTTCTCGTCTACATTTTTCTCTTTTAAGAAACTCTTTCTCTAAGAAAACGCCGTTCCGAGCGACAAACACTTTGCCTTCGACCGGTTGTAGAAATAATATCCCAAGGTTTCCTTTGGATATCCCACGAATATGCACTTGTCCGATTTAGGTGTTAATTTATCCGATTGAAGTTTCTTCACATAAACCTCACAACCCCAAATTTTCGAAAAGACAACCGGGAGTCTTACCGGTCCACATCTCATATGGTGTCTTAACTACGGACTTAGAAGGTACCCTATTTAAAGTGAAAGCTGTGGTTTCTAGAGCATAACCCCAAAATGACAATGGTAGGTCCGATCGGCTCATCATTGATCGGACCATGTCCAACAAGGTTCGATTACGTCGCTCGGATACACCGTTTCTTTGAGGTGTTCCGGGTGGCGTAAGTTGTGGAACAATTCCGCAACTCTTTAGATGATCGCTAAACTCATGGCTCAAATACTCACCTCCACGATCGTAACGCAAGGTCTTGATTTTCTTGCCACGTTGATTTTCTACTTCACTCGAAATTCTTTGAACTTTTCAAAAGTTTCGGACTTGTGCTTCATTAAATAGACATAACCATATCTACTTAAATCATCGGTGAACGTTATGAAGTATTGGTATCCACCTCTAGCCGTCGTACTCATTGGTCCACACACATCCGTATGTATGAGTTCCGGTAAGTTCGAGGCTCTCTCGGGAAAAACCGAGAAAGGCATCTTGGTCATCTTGCCTAGCAAACAAGCTTCACATGTCTCGTAGGATTCAAAATCAAACGAAGTTAAAAGTCCATCGTTATGGAGCTTCTTCATGCGCTTTTCACTGATGTGACCCAAACGACAATGCCATATGTAGGTAGGACTTAAATCATTAGGTCGAGACCTTTTAGCACTTATGTTACAGATAGGTGAATCATCAAGATTTAAAACAAATAAGCCATTCACAATGGATGCACAAGCCACAAACATATTATCCTTAGAGATCACACAACCATTGTTTTCACTCGCAAATGAATAACCATCCTTCATCAAACATGAAGGGGATAAAATGTTTCGACTCAAACTAGGAACAAAATAACAATTATTCAACTCCATAATAAATCCTGACGGGAGGTGGAGTTGCACCGTCCCGACGGTCAACGCAGAACCTCTTGCATTGTTGCCCACGCGGAAATCAACTTCTCCTTTTCCAACGCTTCTACTTCTTATCATTCCCTGTGTCGAATTGCAAATGTGAGCAACCGATCCGGTATCAAATACCCAAGAATTAATGACAGTATTAGCGAGGAAAACATGATCCGTAACATAAACATGAAGTGTACCGAAGTGGAAGTACCCTTGCTTCCCTTGTTCTTCAAAGAAGCTAGGTACAACTTGCAGTTTCTTTTCCAATGACCAATTTCCTTACAATGAAAACATTCAGCATTAGCAGCTGGACTAGCCTTGGGCGTCTGGTTTGGCATGGGGATCTTATCCTTGGCCTTGCCTTTCTTCTTCCAAGACTTGCCCTTCCTTTTAAAGGTCGGCTTGTTTTGGATCGCCATCACATGACTGCTGCCAGTGCCTTTCTTGATGTCACTCTCTGCTGTTTTTAGCATACCACACAGTTCATTCAAGCCCTTCTCCGCCCCATGCATATGGTAGTTCGAGATGAAGTTCCCATAGCTAGGCGGAAGAGATGTGAGAATGAAATCAGTGGACAACTCCTTGCCCAGTGGGAAGCCTAGCTTCTCCAACCTTTGAACGTAACCAACCATTTTGATTACATGTGGTCCTTCTGGCGCGCCTTCTGCCAATTTGCACTCCACAAAGGCTTTAGAGACATTGAACCTTTCGGTCCTAGCCCGTGTGGCGAACATATCATTGAGTGCCACGACCATATCGTGCACATGGACCGACTCAAACCGCATTTGCAAGTCGGGTTCCATACACGCAAGCATAAGGCAACCCACTTCAAGATCGACATCCCATGCCTTCTTGTAAGCGTTCTTTACGGCGAGTGTTGCATTTTCATCGGGCTCATCGGGTAAAGGGGTGTCTAGAACCTCTTCCTTTTTCTCGGCCTTGAGAATAATTCTAAGGTTACGGATCCAATCCGTATAGTTCGTTCCATTCAACTTGTCCTTCTCAAGGATCGTACGCAAAGAAAATTCCTTACTAGGTGCCATCTACAACAAAATAATAAATGCAAAATACTAAGACAAAATATCCATGACCGAGTAAAATAAAAGAATTTACTCCCACTAAAATCAATATCCCCACATTGATACTTAGTGATTCAGAATCCACAACTAACAAGTCTACTAGTGAGCTTTTGCGTCACCGCTAGTAAACAAGGTAGATCGGTAAGCAACTCTTTGCTAATCATATCACATATGAGTCCTGTTGTTGGGTGACATCTCTATGTCTAGGCTCCCAACCTTTATGCCCCAAAGTCCTTAACCGTTAAGATGACTTTGATAAGTAAACCAACACTTATGCGTGTAAGTATCCGATACAAACCCGTCTAGTCAAGGAAAACTAGTGGCACCCTAATTTCATAGATCCACCACTAATTGTACGAGACGTGGGACGGTGGCAAGTGTTGGGAGGGCATGTTAACTTAAAATTCCAAAGGGATCGTTCTACTCGTAACATCACACGCAAGAAAATAACATTGTCGCATGTAAAAGTAGAACGGTAAGAACGACATTCACACAGTTGTAACACGGTATGGCCTATTGTCGCATGGTGATCTCCATCTCCATTGACCGTACATCATGTTGATCTCCATCTCCATGATCCGTGTGTGCCATCCTCCATGTGATGAGTCCTCCAAGAACTATCTAACGCGTGCTAGTAATGAAAGTTACACAATCGCGTATTAGATCATCACAAATTTGGTACGCAGACCATTACATTAATTTTGACAATACATGTGGCTCCAGCCGTATTGCCTTATGCGTGACACGCAGGTCACGAAAAAATTACACACATGCATCACATACACATATAGGCCATACCGATTACAAAACCTGCAAAACAGATTATCGCAATTCCGGCGTCCAAACTTAAAACGCCCGAAAACCCATCTTGCAAGCCGAATTTGGCAAAACTAATTTCGCCGAGACCAGCAAAGCTGGTTTATCACATGTGTAAAATTTTCTGTAGATCAATTTTCGTATAGAAAACATCTTCATCCGAGTTAACCACGAAAAGTTATGACTGTTTTACCGAACAGTATATTTTCTGGTTTTTTCCGGGCCGGTAGAGATCCAATCTGCCACCGCCACGCATCCCATGCGCCTGGCACTTGACCTAACTTCGATTCGACCAATCCAATTGATCTCCTTCTCGTTGTGATTGGGTTTGCGTGTATCACTTAACTCCGATGGCGGAATTCCGACCGGTAGGAGTAATTCGTTACACGACCATCACGTCAAGAACACGAAGCCGATCAAAACTTTGATCTACATCTGCATATCTCCATATGCACACATCCCGAATCTAAAACTTAGCAGCTACGGCTCTGATACCACTGAAGGGAAACGGGGTGGCTACGCTAGCGCAAAACAAAATTTTTCCCCGCAAAACGAGGCTCGCCGCTGTCAAAGATCACAGGATTACCACTAGACGCGCAGATGCAGCGGAACCGTCTCGATGTAGACGAACGCGTCGAGAGTAGCAGGCAGTGCAGTTGCTTACGTCCTTCTTGACTTGCACGTGCGGCTTGTCCGATCCAAGTGCTCCAGATGCAGCACCTCCAAGGTATCCACACGTACGGAGAAGGAAGCGACGCACGCCGGACTGCTAGGTCCGTGAGTGCGGCGAGGAGGGAGCGTTGGCAGCGCGGCTGCTACTTGAGAAAGTTGTGTCTTTTCAGGAGGGGTGTGGTCCATATTTATTGGGAGGAAAACCCCCCACACCATCACCCATTAGCAATATGGGGCTAATAGATGGTGTATTCCTTCCAATGCTAATGGGCTTTACAACATTTGTGGCCCATTAGGACTTTTACACCATAATGGATCAAATCCATCTGAGTCCACTAGTGGATCAAATCCAGTTGGCTCTAGGGCATATTTCCAACATTGTTACCATCGAGAAGATGGTACATGTTGCAAGTTACAGCTGAGGAGCACTCCCCCTGCGCCAGTCTTTTGTTAAGATGGGCCCAAGACAAGATCCATGGTGTGCTAGAACGAGGAACACCCGCGGTTATGGCAGCAGCCCTCCATGTTTTGCAAACTGATGCAAAGGCAAGTGATTGGGGAAGCTGGAGGCGTTGCAGGATTAGGAGGAGTATATCCGTTGGAAGGTCGGACCAGCCGGGGTTTGAACAGGTTCCTGCACAACAAATACTGGGAAGTTTAGTATTTTTTTAAGTATTTGGACAGGGTTAGTTACCTTTCTCAAAGAAGTTGCACATATCGAATCCAATTTAGACAAGCACCGTGCCAAGTAAGGAACTTATAACCGATACCGTGATGTTGCAAAAGGACGGGAGCGTCAGAATTACTAGAAGTAAGAAACCTATAACGGATACCGTGATTTTGCAAAAGGACGGGAGCGTCAGAGTTACTAGGATCGATCTGCGTCGAGCAACTGAGGCAAAGCAAACGTCGATAAAAAGAACTAGTACATATACAGAACGCCTAAAATTCCTTTTTCTTTAAGCTACCAGTGAGATTCTAGGGAAAAAATTGCATCTTTATGCCCCAATAATTAACAGACACAACACTAGTTTTTCAAGGATTAACAGATTCGATCTAATCGATGCATCTTTCTCCGATTTGATTGCACGCTTCAGGAGGACTTACCCAGGGCAGCCTTGGAGAACTCATCACTGAGGCAGGAGCCAGATCGAGGAGGCGAAGCTGGAGGTGTTCTCCCCATAGTACTTAGTGGGGTAAAAAAAAAAGAAAGGCACGCTGCCGATATCGCCGGCGAAACGCGACGATGGCGTTTTCCAGTTTTTGTCGATGCGACTCTATCACGGCCGCCGTAGTCTGCATATAAACGGCCTCCGCGCCCTACGTGGCTACGTCCCGGTTGGCAGAATTCTTCGGATCAGTGTTGTATACTACGTACTATGTGTACTCCTAAAATTTCCTTTTCTTGCAGGGGAGGGAGGGGGCCGTCGCGCATATATGGGCAGCACGCGGATCCCGAGTCAGCCATTGATAAACGTCAGGGTGATGGCCGGCCCACCACTTTGCCGGCGCGCGCGCGTGCCAAGCCAGCCATGCTCTGCTCTGGCGCTCTCTCCCCGTCTCTGCGCAATTGAGCCGGCCGCCGGCCACCGCCTTCCGCCTCCGCACGCTTTCGTCAGCGCGCACTCACCACTACTCGCAGTCTCGCGCCACATGTTCGGCGAGATGCTGCAGCGAGTCTTTTCGCTGCTCCGGAAATGCGAGGGCACACAAGCAGAGCAGGCAAAAGTAGTATGCCATGGCCCTGCCATTCAGCAGCACGAACACTCGTACATATACTCTCTCTCTCGCTTCCCGTTGCATACTGCATGTAAACAAGTCGTACATACGAAGGGGGACGATGCTAGTACCATGAATAGTTCATGCATAAATCATCATTATTTCTCTGTTCAGTTCAAATTTACATTCATACATACAGACCTGCACACGTTAAAACAATAGATCGTATTTAGTAAACATGCAATCAAGTTGTAAACACTCATAACACTACGCTATGGCAAATCGATATTTGCAGTATACAAAGAAAACATAGAGTAAGACACTACCGATGACTTTCTACAATATAGACGAGTCTTATTGCAGGAGGCTTAATAATGAACTTTTGCCAATATTTTTTTCTTATTTTCACCTTGGGGAAGAGAGTGCTGATGCTATAGGTAGAGTTGACAAATTGGCCTCTCCAACCGGAACATCATCCAAAGCACTTAGATCAAAGAAGTTGTACTCTAAGTACGATTCCACTTGCCTTTCTCCTTCCATGACCTTCACCACCAATGACATGGCAGGCCTTCTACCAGCATCATTCTGTAGACACCAAATTGCAAGCTTCATCATCTCAACCACTTCTTCCTTGTGCATAAGAGTGTCTAAACTGTTCCTTTCGATCAAATCCTCCAACTTGCCATTTTTTGCCTTCTCCTGCAACAAGCTGATGAGCTGAATGCTACTTTCAGGTTGGGAATAATCTATGTTTTTCCTTCCACAGATGATCTCAATGACCACCACACCAAAGCTATAAACATCAACCTTCTCGGTGATTTGTGATGTCAGCCACTCAGGCGCCATATATCCAGGCGTACCCCTCATTCTGGTTACCACACGACTCTGATCCCTATCTATCAGCTTAGATAACCCAAAGTCAGCAACTTTAGCATCAAAGTTGTCATCTAAGAGGATATTTTGGGGTTTGATATCAAGATGAGCAATTCTCTGCCTACAGTCCTCATGAAGATAAGACAGGCCCTTGGCAATGTCAGTTATAATCTTGCGTCGTGTACGCCAATCAAGTCGAGCTTTGTTGTCTGCATAGTAGATCCATCTGTCTAGAGATCCTCTTGACATGTACTCATAGACTAGTAGCATGTGCAATTTCTCAGTGCAGAAACCAATTAACCTTACCAGATTGATGTGATGAAGGTTGCCAATTATCTGGATTTCAGCGAGGAAGTCTTTTGTTCCTTGTGAAGCTCGATGCAAATGCTTTACTGCAACCAACTCGTCACCTAACTCCCCCTTGAAGACTGAACCGAATCCTCCTTCCCCAATCTTACTACCGAAATCTTTGGTTGCTAGTTTGAGTGATTGAAAACTGAACTTTGTCAGCATTCCAGATAGCTCACCAAACTCATCCTCGTCAGATTCCTCTTCATTTCTCCTCCATCTTATGATCGCAAAGACAATTGCAAATAGTACAAATGCAGCAGTGCCCCCTCCAAGGGTATAAGGTAGAAAAATGTAACAACCCAGGAATCTAGGTGTGTGAATTTTGCGAAAAATTTAAAACTTTTTGTTTGCTTTGAAGTGCTATCAATTCTTGAGCCAAAATTGCTAGCCTCTCACCAAATTCTCCACTAATTTAACCTAGTTATAAAACTTATATTTAAAATATGGTATAATTTGTGAGTTGGTCTTTCTTTGGATTATTTGGAGTTCATATGAGTGATGTTTGAATTTGAAAGGGAATCAAATTCAAACCCTTTTTCAAACCCTTAATCAAACTCAATTGTTTTAAAAGGCAAAGAGCAGCTAGGAGCAGTGGGCCGTTTCTTTCTTTTTCTTGCGTTGCACCAGCCCAGCCCACGACCAGAACCGGCCCAACCAACCCGCACCGCAGCTGCCTCCTTCACTCTCTCTTTCACCCGCTGACCGGTGGTCCCCGCATGTCAGTCTTATCCTTTCCCTTTCCACCAACCCGGCAAGCCAACCAGCCAACCCAACCGCGCCGCCGCCGCCGGTCCCGTCGCACCCGTTCGCGCGGCGCGGGCGCGGCCGAGCCGCCCGGCCGGCGCGCACGCCGAGGGGGCCGGCGCGCGCGCGCGAACCGAGCCGGGACGGGGAAGGGGAAACCCCCTTTTTACCCCTGTGCCTTTTTCCAGTGGCAACGTGAGCGAGGAGAGAGGGCGAGCGCCGCCGCCTCGGATGCCAAGCGGTCCAAGCCGGGGGAGGGCACCGCCGGGATTTCGCCTTGACCTCGCGTGCCGTGGATTCAAAAGGGGGTGGAGAGCCTGGGCCAACCAACCACCGCTACCAACCCACTTGGGGTTTTGCCCCCTTCCCAGAGCCGCCATCGGAGGGGGAAGAAGAAGGGGGAGTTGGGAAAGAGGAGGCATGGCGGGGAGCCAACGCGCGCCACCGCCGGCGCGTCGGCGCGGAGGCGGGACGGGTTCGTGAGGAGCCGGACGAGGGAGAGGCGTCGTTCGGGTACGAAGGGGAGCCGGACCGGAGCGAGGGGGTCGAGCGACGTCGTGGACTCCGACGCCGCGCCGCCATCCACGCCGGCTCGCTACGCCTACATCGCCGACCCACGGTGAGCACCGTGGTCTTCCCTCTCCTCTCCGTGCGCCGGTTGCGCCGGGTTGTTCTCGCCCGTGCGCGTGCCGTCGAGCCGCCTTGCCCGAGCGCGTCGCGCCGCCGCCTCCCCATGGGTGACGCCGCGTCGCGCCGCGCCGCGCCGTGCAAGCGACGGCCCGAGATCGTGGCTACCCCAAGCCGTGACGTCCCGCAGCGGCCGCCGTTTTGGGGTCTTGATGCATCCGCAGTAGGGCCGGGGAGCACCCCGTGCCGCGTCGTCATGCGCCGCGCCGCCGTGCGCGCGCGCCGGACGCGCGTCGCGCCGCCGGCCCGGTGAACCGGTCGGCTCTCTCCGCCGCGGCGTGTTCCCGGGCGAGCCGTCGCAGAAGGCTTGAGACGCGTTGCGTGGCCCGGCCTTCGTGCCGTGGGCGTTGTTGCGGAGAGGCGGTGAGCGCGAGCGCCGCCGGCCGCACCCCGGCGCGCCATGGCCGTGGCCCCGCCGCCGCGTGGAGCACCGCGTGTGGGCGTTCCACGCCTAGTCCCGTGTTGTGTGAGCGGGTCTTGCGGGTGAGCGGGCGCCGGAATCCCTACCGGCCGCACCCCGGCGCGCCCGGGGTTTCGCCCGCACGGGAAGACGCACGCGCGCCGGCGACGACGTCGCGCCGCGCGCCGTGGCGAGTAACTGCGTTAGCCGGCCTTCGAGCCGCGCGAGCGTGCGTGAGCGCCGGAAGGGAGTGGGAAGGCCGAGGCGCACCCCGGGCCGCCGAGCCCGAGTTCGCCCCGACGCGCCGCCGCCGATGCGCGCGCCGGCGAGGACGCCGCCGGCGCGGCGGCCGCCAAGGAAGGGGGCGGGACCCTGTCCTCCCTGGCTGCGAAAGAGGGAGGGGCCGCTGGGCCATCAGCGTTGCTGGGCCGTAAGAGCTGTCAGGCCCGTCGGGCCGCTTTAGGAGGCCAGCGCTTTAAGAGAAGGGCCCAACTTGTAGTGTGAGGCCGCAGCCAGAGAACCAGGGGGGGTTTTCTGGACTTCTGCTGCCTGGGTCCGATGGACCGAGCCCAAAGGGCTGTTTTCAGCCCAGTTAGCCTTTCAGCCCACCTTCGGCCCATGGATCGAGAAAACCCTTTCCTTTTCTGTTTAAAAATTCCGTGAAAATGTTTTTGACCTTTAAAAAAATTCATAATAAATTATAGAGAGCTCGGGAAAAATACAAAACTAATTTCTATAAATCCGTATTTGCGAAACCTTGCCGATTGTAGGTAGTTTGGGTTCATTTGGATCTTCTAAATTGATTTTTATTTGGAGTTATTGCTTAGATGTGCACCGTATTTATATTTTCGCGTCGAATCTCGTGCCGAGACCCAAGCTTCGACCGGGAGGACGTGGAGGACCCCGAGTACCTTTGCTCCGGGACGGCGGCGCTTCAACGGCAACGAAGGTGTCATGTCACTCCCAACCATATAGATCCTATGTTGCTTTGTAGCTGCTAGTGCTTTACTTAAATGCATGGAAATGTTGGATTGCATAACCCGTTTATTAGCCATGCCTTGATGTTTTGATATATCCTGTTCCTTGTTCCGCTACCCGGACTAGCTACGGACCCCTAGCTAGTCCCTTACTTCAACTATCCATACTTTTGTTGTTTGATTATGGATGGTGCTGCGGGTTTGAGCCGAGATGTGGGTATCTCGGTGTGATTCTAGCGTGCGTTACGGGTTGTGTACCCCTTGCCGTGTTTTGGCGGGAGCGAGCCGCCGGTTACTTGTGAACGGCCGCCGAGGGAAGATGCGATCCGGCCTCTTACCCAAGGGTCGTGTCGTGTGGGATGGAGATGTTGAGTGCTCGCTCTCGGCCCCTTAAGGACCGATCGTCAGTTGACCTTGTTTCGAATGACTACTTTCGTACAGACCTTCCGCCTTGTATTGGGCGGGGGTGCGGGGTGAGACTTGTAGTGGATAGCACCCCTCCCGGGGGGGATCGGTGTGATCGTGTCGGGAGTGGTCTTTCCCTCCTTAGTAGACTTTGCCCCGGCGAGGCCGGGGAAGGGTTCCACGGCTTCGAGGGACCTCTCGCGGGTAGTATGAGCTCGCCGCGGAGGCCGGGCCGGGGCTCGGAGATGCGAAGGGTACTATCCACTTACTTGGGCTTCGGCGCCCGTATGGTAGGGTCGGACACGGTGACGGCCGGTTCGGACCTATTCGGGCGGGTACGGTTGTACAACCTGCGCAGTGTTAAACCTATAGCTATAGTCCGTGTCCACCGGTAATGGACGGTCTTTCGATCTCTCACCCGACTAGTTACACTTCTCTTGTGCTTCTTCTCTCCCCCGAGTGTGTGAGCCCGGCTTCGGCCGTTGAGATGTGGGGATAGGAGCCGGTGGGCCCCACATCGCGGATGAGAGTTGGGTTCGGATCGTGGTTGAGATCCGGTGTTTGGTGTGGCATTCCTTGAGCGGGGGTGTGGACCCCTGAGGTGTGGACCTCGGAAGCGGAAGCTTCCCCGAGGTGTGGACCTCCTTGCTATACTCTGCTTACCTTGTATGTTGCACTGCTGCTTTGCTTAAGCTTTCTACAGCCAGATTAGGGTTATCTCATGCATAGTAGAATATACACCGCTTTTGCCTCTTTGTTGGGAAGCTGACATGACCTACCCGCTTACGGGTAGATCCCGGTGACTCGACGCGAGCCGGACTACGACTTCGACAACGACGGTTGGGTGGACTAGAGCTCTTCCTACACTTGAGCTGCCTGCGGAGTTGGAGTTCCCGCGCTTTCATGAAGCCGCTGCTAGACGTTTTATTTCTGTTTGATTCAGTCCTGATGGACTTGTACCCGGCATGTGCCGAAGAGTTGTACTCTGATTAATGTAATAAAATAAATGATGTACTCTACTTTATTGCTTTTACCTTTCTGTATGGATTTTTGGACTCGCTGAGACAGGGATTGCACGTGGCAGCCCTCCTGGGACTACCACTGAGGTGCTAAGATTCGGGATTCCGTTCGCGGAAAACCGGGTCGTTTCAAAAAACATACCTATTTTTCACCCGTCGTGGTGGCTTTGTGGTCTGTACCTTCATGAATGCTGTGCCTGGTGAAGATCCCACCAATGAGAGTACTTCTTGTTAGAGTATGAATTGTCCACCTTTCCCTATCGCCTTAAGCTTTTGGGTTCAACTGGTTGGTGATGCAACTCAATACTTCTGATACCAGTAGGCACGAACCATTTGAAGCATATTTGTCGCGCTGGAACAGAGCAGCCTGGCAAGAGCAATTTCTCAAGCAAGCCTTCTTGCAACTGTCTTCATCAGTGAGCATTCCAGCATTCTGATCGATGTAGTTGAAGTAAGAAACATTATGGACTTGTGTCAGTTGATGATCTTCCATGGATTGACAAGATATTGGGGCGTCGAGGATGCACCCAAGATTGGGTCTCTGGTCATCAATTTGCCTGAAGTAAGTGCCAGTTTTACTGCTTGCCATGGGACAGGAACATTGGCCAGCAGAACAGATACCGTAATGTCCACAGACGGATGGGTAATTGCACTGGTCTAGTTCTAGAATATCCGCCTTCACTACCTTCCAGTGACTATCGATCCACTCGTATAGCCTGAGATGCCCATCAGACTCGAACCTCACGTGCTGAAGCGAACGAGAGGCTGGCAAGATATACAGTGGAGATTCCGTCAAGAACAGCTATATTTCTATAGTAGAGCTGTGGCTCTTGATGTCCAGCAAAAGCATAGACCCCATCATAACGAAGGGTGAAGTTGAACTGATTGCTAGTAGTCAAATCGTTAGCCGGGGAGCAGCACATCCACTGGGTGGTCGAAGGACTGCCAAACTGTCTTGTTTTTGTGATCGAAGAGCACCAGGTTACCAGACTCCGTCATGTTCATCCCGACCACAGATCGGCCTGATGTGTTGCTGGACCAGACGAAGCTGCCATCGGCATCCCGGAGAACGAGATCACCGTCGCCGGTGAAGCTGAGGGTCGCATTCCGCTGGACCTGGTGGTCATGGTTTGCGGACCATACAATACGTGGCATACGCCTCGTCGAGAGGGAGGGGCCATGAGGGATTGGTGTAGACCCCAAAGGTGGCTGTGGTGCATGGAGAAACACAGTAGAAACCTGCGCAGAAGAACAGAGGCCCAGAGTTTTCGTCCGGGAAAAACAGGTGGCGGGCTAGAACAGCGACCTGATGAAACGCAGAATCGATTCGGGATTGGGATAGTTGGTTGGTCCAAACGGTGGACAGCTTTGCAGTTGGGACTTGGCAGCAGGTTCGGAGAGCTAGGCAGGCGCTGGTGAAGACGAAGAGGTGAAAGCTTAGAGCAGCCATGCTTTCTCGATCATGCAAGGTGCAACTCGATCTAGGCTCCTCTTGAGAAAAGAAAGATGCTGCGTCTGGAGAGGAAAACGGGGCACTGGGGGAGGCAGGCGATGCGATGGTGAAGACGACCAAGAGAAGAGGATATAAAAGCCTAGAGCAGCCATCATGCTCTCACGCAACGCAAAGTGCATGCAACACTGCTCCCCTTCAGATCGAAAAAGCGAAATTAAAGATGTGGATCTGGCTCTGGGGAGGAAGGCAGCAGGGGACTTGGCCTTCCCAGACGATCAAAGTCATTAATTGGCGAGACGGCGACTGCCATCTGCTTAGTGCTTGTGCTTTTACTCGTGATGGCGCCGAAATGTTGACTGACCTGGAAAGTGGAACCTGTTTTTACTCTCCACTCGAGAAGACCTATTTTCTTTCTGCTTGTAAATGGAAGACTATGACACGCAACAATTCAAAAGAGCAACAGTTTTATCAGACGATGTTGCTGGTGTTGGTTTCTTGCGATAACAGCCGCTTCAAGTGCTGATAACGAGCCCCATTCAACCATGACCAAATAGCAAACTACCGCTGGTGAAAGTGACAGGTGTGTTTTCCCAGCAGAAGCTGATGCGCACGCCAGCAGGCGGTGATTCTGATGACACGGCGATGGATCACCTTCCGCTCTCGATCGATCCCGCACAATCTAATCGACAACGGCAAGCATCAGAGCGTGTGTACATTACTAAAAGCTAGTTTGGTGTCCTCGCGGCCGCGCATGCATGCTTCTCTCCAACTCCAAGCTCGTCTCGTGAGCTCATGCAATTGACAATTGACGTAGGAGTGGCGCAGTGGCGAAGCTAGAGAAAATTGGAGGGGGTGCGGTTGCTTTGTGGGTGCGTAGAGATGTGCCATGAGGGTTGCAAATAAGGTCAAAATCAAAGCATTTTCACTATTTTTTCTAATTTTTTGGGTGTTCAGTTGCACTGTCTAATCAACATGTAGCTTCGCCCCTGGAGTGGCGTATGCACTACCGGCCCTTGAACGGGACAGTCCGTCGTCGTTGTTCGGACTTCGGAATCAAAGGTCCTCTACCCTACTTAGTTAAACGAGGCTGAAGTATAGTCGCAATTAGGAGATCCGGGTTCAATTTCTTGTTAGAGCGAATTTACTTCAGCCTCTTTTGAAAATCTTGGCGTGGTCTTAACCCACCGACTTAGTCATTCGAACTTCAGAGCATATGACCTGTTTAGATGGGTGAAAGGAGGTAGGATGAATTGTAGAAATTGGAGAGGTGTTTAGTTGGAAAAATGGTGGAAATGTGATGGAAAAATAGTGAAAATTGGATGTGAATGTGTTTAGGTGGGTGAAAATTGTGTATGAATGGTAATGAAATAATGTTTTCTAAGAAGATGTAATGGGTATAGTGAAGGTGAGAGAAGATATGCAGATGTGATGAGTGAAATGATGGAGAATAGTGGATAGATGTTTAGATGTGTGAGAAAAGTGGTAGAGATACGATGAGATGATAGTGAATTAGAGTGGAATTAAAGTGAAGAGAATATGCCTACATATGACACTAGCTAGTGCGTGCAGTGTGCAATGAGGAGAATTTTGGTTGATAGCCACACACGGAATAAAGACGAGTAGAGTGTTTGGTATTCCTACAACTACTCCCTCCATACTCATAAATCAAGTCGTTTTACATAAAATTTCAGTCAAACATTCACTACGGGAAACTCGGGGCTTTGCCGAGCATATACGGCTTTGCCGAGGGCCTTTTGTCGGGCCCTCGGCGGAGTTGATCCGTGCCGAGAGCCGCCGTCGGCACGGGTTGACTCACGACACAACCATCTTTGCCGACGGCCGACCGTCGGCACCGCACGACCCTCGGCAAGACGGTTTCTTTGCCGAGGGTTAGCTCTCGGGACATAACCGCCCGTCGGAGAAGAACGGACGGCCGTTACATTTGAGCGTCGCACACTTGTGCGCGCGGCCGGATCAAGGGGGCCGTCGGCAAAGAGTGCCCTCGTCAAAGGCCCGCCCCCGTTGGCGCGTTGAAAACCCGGTTGACCCGCCTTTGCCGAGAGCCTAGCACGGCCGTCGGCACACGGAAGCTGTGCGGCGGCTGCGCTCGGCACACGGTTCTTTGCGGGGGCCCCACCGAGCCCTCGGCAAAGAAATATTTTTCTTTTTGTTTTTGCTTTAAGTTTTTTTCTTTGGTAAAGGTACATGACCTAGAGATTGATTTGCAATTTTGGTATGATTTTTGACAAATTTTTACTATATTTTATGTATTTTGGTCTTTGTTCTGAATTTCTATGCATATTTCGAATTTGAAGCTGCAAGTCATCAAAACGGTGCATGTATGTGACGGGAAAAATGATATTCTTGCTTTTTAGTGTGAGTTTAGTCCTAATCTAGGCCCACGTGCCAAAATTCGAACATCTTAGGGCGGATCGCATGTCCACTCACTTTCCGCGAATCGTTTTCAAATTATATAAAATGGAAATATAGTCGAAAAATCACGAAATGTGACGAGTGGTCGTTATATCACATGTGTAGTCGGTGGTAAACACCGGAATGATTTCGTGCATGTTTCGTTCACCGAGCACAACCCAGAGATCTCCTAGACATTGTCCGGAGTTTGTGCTAAGGACATCTCCGAGGTTTGTGCTAAGGTGAACGGAAACATGCACGAAATCATTCCAGGTTTGTACCACCGACTACACATGTGATATAACGACCACTCGTCACATTTCGTGATTTTTCGACTATATTTCCATTTTATATAATTTGAAAACGATTCGGCGGAAAGTGAGTGGACATGCGATCCGCCCTAAGATGTTCGAATTTTGGCACCGGGCCTAGATTAGGACTAAACTCACACTAAAAAGCAAGAATATCATTTTTCCCGTCACATACATGCACTGTTTTGATGACTTGCAGTTCAAATTCGAAATATGCATAGAAATTCAAAACAAAGACCAAAATACATAAAATATAGTAAAAATTTGTCAAAAATCATACCAAAATTGCAAATCAATCTCTAGGTCATGTACCTTTACCAAAGAAAAAAACTTAAAGCAAAAAAAAAAGAAAAATATTTCTTTGCCGAGGGCCTGGTGGGGCCCTCGGCAAAGAACCGTGTGCCGAGCGCAGCCGCCGCACGCCTGCCTCGTGTGCCGACGGTCGAGCTAGGCTCTCGGCAAAGGCGGGTCAACCGGGTTTTCAATGCAACAACCGGGGCGGGCCTTTGACGAGGGCACTCTTTGCCGACGGCCCCCTTGATCGGCCGTCGGCAAAGGCGTGCGGTTACCCCCCCCCCCGCCCCCGCAACACTTAGCCATTTGCACAACCCATCTCGCCCCGGCCCCGCGCCCTCCCGCCGCCGCCACCGCCACCTCCACCTCCCGCCGCCGCCTCCGCCACCTCCACCCCCCCCGCCGCCGCCCGCCCGCCGCCGCCGCCGCCCGTCACCGCCACCGCCACCGCCGGTGCTCCTCGCCTCCGCCACCACCACCTCCCCCGCCGCCGGCTCCTCCTCGGCTCCGCCACCGCCCGCCGCCCCCCCCCCCGCCCGCCGCCGCCGCCGCCGCCGCCCGCCGCCCCTCCCCGCCCCCGCCCTCCCTCCCCGCCCGCCACCGCCCGCCGCCCCCCCCGCCCGCCCTCCCTCCCCCGCCCGCCGCCGCCCCCCCCCGCCCGCCCTCCCTCCCCCGCCCGCCACGCGCCCGCCCCCCCCTACCCGCCCTCCGTCGTCGTCGTCCGCCCGAGCAAGATGAGCCGAAGGGGAATGTGAGTAGTGGTAGAATGACTAGTGGTTGAATTAGCACCGCCTTGTTGAGTTCGATTAGAATGCATATATCACTAGTGATAGAATAACTACCGGTAGAATTGGCACCGCCTTGTTGAGTTCGATTAGAATGCATATCTCTCGTTGTCGGCCTTCGTGTCGAATGTTTAATTGCGGGTTTTGACACCTCACCGTGCGGGGGGAGGTGCCGCCGAAATTTTGACCTAAGTTGTATATACATGCTTTTTTCAGAGATGGGCTAGTGGAAGGCAAGCCGGAGTACCTCGACGACCTTGATCTTCTTCGTTGGCGTTGCGGACTGCCGCACCGCGGCGCCTTGTCACCGTCGGGCCCTAGGTATGAATAACCCGTCTTCGGTCGTATGGTCGTAGATCGCGCAACCTAGTTAGGTGTCTCCCGTCCGAAAGAGATACGGCTGGAGGTATGCATTTACGTGCATACCTCTCGACCGTATCCGTTTCGGATTGTCCACGTTCTTCGGACGGCCGTGGATCCGTAGATGAGTTAGTTTCCATGTCCGGTCCGATCCGAGGAGGCGAGTTTTGGCATCACCTCCGTTGTTCTGCGGATACACAATCTCCATACTCGGACGTGTATCCGGAGAACGACGGGGAGGTGTTGCCGAAATTCAGCCTCGATCGGATCGGGGCATGGAAACTAACTCATCTACGGATCCGCGGGTGGGATTAGGACCTATCCTCACCTATTAGACAAGTAGGATCACGATGTACATGGATTTTATGGTTCGCATTCCCGTATGACAAAGGATGGAGGACCGTCGGTGGATGTACACCGCCGGAGAAGTAAGCGTGATTTTGACGATGATCGGAAGGATAAGACCAATGGTTTCTTGTATGCGGACCTTCTTCGGATGTGAGGATGGAGAAGAGGAGAGAGCGGACATGTGCTCGAGGAACTCTTGCAAGAAGCGTGTCACGGACATGCATCACGAGGTAAAGCACCGGCCGTCGTAACCTACTACGCGTTGGTGCTTGGTCAAAAGATAAGCAAGGAAGAAGCCGGAAGGACAATGTTGACCCGTGAGCGAGTTCATTGAGGTACTTCAAGTGAAGCTATGTTTTGATATTACTTATGTTATGTTTGATCTTCTCATGTATCAATTACCTCGTGATGTGCAGGTTTGTCCCTGGTGGAGCCGCGCCAAGGCTGACGCGTGGGCAATGGAGGTGGACAAGTGGTTCACGGAGGAGTACCAGCAGGCGCACGACGCTGCACGAGAGCGACGTTTGATGATGGAGGGCCATCACACCACCAAGGCCAGCGGAGCCTTCCAGAGTACAAGGAGCTATGGGTACGCCTTTCTTTCTAAGTCGGCAAAGGCTCAAACTTGTTTCATCACACTAATCTTCGTCCGCTTTTCTTGCGAAGCAAAAGGCACATCCCGGAAGGGAATGCTCGGACTTCGATGCCTTGTGCATGGCACACAAGGCCAAGGCGACGTCCGATGTGTCCTACGAGCGTGAGCGACGGGCGGGAGGCATACAAGAACCCGTCTTTCGGCCGCCGCATTGCTGAGTACACAGAGGCATGTAAGCACAAGTACGGGGAAGACTACAACCCGAGCGAGCATGACATTGATACGGACATAGTCATGGCCTTGGGTGGAGGAAAGAAGCACGGGAGGTTGTGGATTGGCGATGGAATCATCGACGGTTCCGGCTTGAGACTTTCCGACGTTCGGGCACGGAGGACGGAGTCTGACCCCCAGATACGGGCACGGCCGAGCGTGGGGATGGGCCGGTTGAACGTCCTTGAGGTATGCACTATCCACTAAACATGGTATATTAATGTTGAAACACATTCTTAGATTTGCATTACCGAAACATTTAAGTTAAATGTTCTAGGTCGAGCTAGCGAGTGGAGCGGAGTCTACGTCGGCGGCTAGCGGAGCGACTAGCATAGGAGCGAGGCTCGGCGGCGAGCAATGGCGAGTAAGTTCGAGGAACTTACTAGGTTCCTGGCGACGTCGGGTGGTATGGCTCTACCACCGGGGCTCCTAGCTCCTATCACTCCGATCACTCCACGGGTGTCTCCTACGCCGCAAGCTTCTCGGTAGTCCTGTGAGTATGATACCAAAGACTTTACGGTTTTGTGGCTAGTCATATCTAACACTTGCAATCTTGTCTCCTTTGTGCGGCCTTTCTCGGCGGGTTCTAATCAGCAGGCTCCAAGTGGCGATCAAGTCCACCACTCGCCCGTCACTCAGATGCCAGCTTTCACACCCTTCCCGCCGCCCGAGCAGTCACCGTAGGCCTGTGGATCTACCATGGACTTGTTTCGATGGACTTGTGGATGTTATGTGGATTTGTGGACTTGTGTGGATGTGTGAACTTGTGGATGTGTGAACTATTGTGATGTGTGGACTTGTGGATGTGATATATATGTGATATGTGCTGCTGCATGTGTGTTTGCAGGTGATATATGTGTGTTTGCAGGGGATATGCATTTGGTTGCAATTTGGAAGCAAAAAAAATAAACAAAGGATGACCGCTTTGCCGAGCGCAGCCGTCGGCAAAGCCGTCTTTGCCGAGGGTTCTGTGCCAGTACGCTCGGCACACCTGGGAAAACTGACCCCTCCTCTGGTGTTCCCAGCTGTGCCGAGCGTACTTGCACAGGGCACTCGGCACAGCTGGGAGCACCCGATCCGGGTCTCCCAGCCTTGCCGAGCGTTGGCCGTCGGCAAAGATGTAATCTTTGCCGACGGCCTGGGGTGAGCCGTCGGCGCGGTTGTTTTTTTTAAAAAACAAACCTAAACCTCTGTGCCGACGGCCTAGCGTCCGGCCGTCGGCAAAGAGGATTTGAAAATCCGTCAGTTCGTAACGGTTACTTTTTTCCTCCGACGGCCCGCCGTGGGCTCTCGCGCGAGCCTTTGCCGAGGGTCTTGACCTAAGGCTCTCGGCAAAGATCCTTGGCCGAGAAAAAATTTTCCGGGAGTACGATGCCGAGTGCGGCCGTCGACAAAGCCTTTGCCGACGGTTTATACGTCTTTGCCGACGGTTTCGGGCACTCGGCAAAGGACCTGTTTCCGTAGTGATTGAACATATAAATCATGAATAACTTTTAAGTTGTTGTGTTTGAAAATATGAAAAATACATGAATATACTTGTCTTGCAAAATACTTTCATAAAAGTATACATATGTTAGTTTTTAATAAATATTTTTGTAAAATAAGAAGTCAAAGTTGTACTTGGAGTTCGTATTGCTGTCATAACCGACATGTTTAATTGTCTATCTTATTAAAAAAATTGTACATAGTCAAATTTAATTCATTTTGAAGAATTTTTATTAGTAAAGCAAGCCACCGCAAAAATATGATATTTTGTACAATTTTTTGAAAAATATGAGTGGTCGGATTTGGGCTTAAAAAAGTCAATCGAACTATAATTTGGACTGAATGGAGTAGACGGTTGTTTAGTAGGGAAAAAATATCACTACGGGAAACAGTGGCTTTGCCGTGCGCCACGGGCGCACGACAAACTCTTTGCCGTGCGTTTTTCATCGGGGCGCACGGCAAAGGGCACACGGTATCATTTTGCACGGTAAAGACCCTTTGCCGTGCGCCGCGTCTGACAACGCACGACAAATAATCTTTGCCGTGCGTTTTTCCACGGCGCACGGCAAAAAAAGCAATTGACGGCGCCGGGATGAGACGGCGTGTGACGCCCTTTGCCGTGCACCGGGAAAAAACGCACGGCAAAGAAGGCTCTTTGCCATGCGCCAAGGCCAAAAACGCACGACAAAGTCACTGTTTCTGCTGTTGGTTTCGGTCACTTTGCCGTGCGTCTTCCGGAAAACGCACGGCAAAGTGGCCATTACAGTTTTTTTTTACATTTAAAAATACCCAAAAATCACAGGCATAATATGCATTTCATAATATTCATCACAGGCCTCGTATATATCATAATATTCATCACAGACATCATATTTATCACAATACCATCACAAAGCATCATATATCCCAATAACCACCACAAATATCACATATACTTTCTCTAAGTTTATTAGTGAGGGTTACAAAATACAGAAGTTAATCAATTAGCAACACAAGAATATCTAAGAACTATATGGCATCATGTTACCATAAATGTTGTTGTAATCATTTTCCCGGCGAACCATCTTCCATGAAGTGCTTGTTGGGCCTTCACTGCTGCCGTGACACTATCAAAATGCAGATACACAAAGACTGCAGTATTTCTGTTCCAACAGCAATAGATGCGACAGGTTACACAATTAGAAGCCTAGGAAGACAAATTTGTTACGTAGAAAGCATATAGCTAGATTTATATTTCTATCTTTCTTCTTCGGAAGGCAGGAAGAGCCGAATAGTCAAGGGGCTGCCAGGCGGAACCTAACTGATATGCTTACTTCGGATAGCATCATTAGTCATAATGGAGTTCCTTTACCGCAATATCTGTCTCTAACAGTAGCTTGGACTTTGGCCAGGATTAACAGTGATCACATGCCTTTCAACATTCAGATTCAGACAAGTATTCTCAAGGCCACCATCTTTAGATTTTAGAACATTATCCCATTCAATAATGTTTTCATGAAGTTATTAACTGGTTAAAAAAATCCAAGGGACAAAAACAGTTCTATGCTTAGTTCAAATAGTGTTTCTATAAAATACCAGTTAAGTTGTAGTTCATCGAAAGAAAATAAAGTCAAGGGAAACAGATCTATGTTGACGGTGAAAATCCGTCAACCTAGCCATGAGTTTACCTTCGGTGTTGGCATGAATTTTATACCTTATCCATTGGTACTAACCCCCGTGGTATAACAAGTTCACGTGTGCATGTCGGTTTTCGAGTTTAATGTTTATGCAGGGTTTTAGTGTTGAATGCAAGACTTTCGGGATAAGTTCATCAAGCACCTCATGACAAGACCTTGAAGCCCCGTACAAGTCATGCAATGAAGCAAACTTAACTCCAAGAAGCCGGGGACTTGATCCGAGAAGACGACGGACTCCGGGGGACCCGACCGGAAAAGTGTCGAATCTTGCAAGACAAGGAGTTGAGTCCAATTCGGAGAGAAACCGACAACATGGACCTACATGCGTAAGGGGGAAACATCCGAGAAGCAAGGGAACCGACGTGGGGCAAAGGAGCCCACGGGGCCGGGCCTAAATGGGCCCGAGCCGGCCGGCCCGGTCCGGTCGGCCCGGAGCCCATTTTGGGCCCAAACACCCTCTCCTTTGCCCTAGCCGCCAATCGGGCTATTTATAGCCCCCCGACCGAGAGCCACGCGAGAGAAGATTTCGTCTTCGGCCGCCGAGAAGCGAGAGAAGAGAGGGACACCATCTCGGAGAGGAGAGGGTCGAGCTAGTTGACTAGGGTTCCCCTAGCCGACGTGGGAACCTTGCACGGAAGACCACGTCGGAGTTCCGGAGCTAGAAGCAAGATCAAGGAAGGATCCCGGTGGTGATCTTGTGTATGTATCATTGTTATAGTTGAATTATCAAGTTGAATCTTTTCCTAGCGATCAAGTGTTTCCTCGAAGATTTCGTTTTTCGATCGGCTTTGCTTATTCCAATTCTATTCTCGAGATAGATTACATAGGGTGTTCTTGTAGCCGCGGTGGCTAGAGGTACACGCCGGATCTTCCGAAAGAATCTCGACTTGTCTTTTGACTCGCCCTAAGCTCCCCGCATGAATAGGGATACGTTGTGACAGAACGGGGGTCTCGAAAGGCGGATGTTTTCGGATTTGGACGGGAAGCCACGATTTAAAGAGGCTTCTATTAAGATTTGATTTGCTACTTCTTCTCTTGCTTGGAACTTCAACAAAAGGCTTACCCCAATCCCTCTAGATCGGTTTATCTACCCAATCTTACTTTGTTTTCTCCGGTTTTTAGTAGATTAAATTCGTTTTGTGTTATTACTTAGATGCATTAGGTTTCTTTTATCGAAGATTGAATTTACTTGGCTTTAATAGATTAAGTTTTGCGTCACACATTTGTTCCACGGATTCTATACCTTTGGTTCACCACTCGAGGGAAGAAGGGTCCCTTGACTACGACGGGAGACTTGTACGCTTGCGAGTCACGAACGAGCTTTGATACAATTATTAACCGTCAACAATCTAGCATATTATTATTTAAAAGTACGGCTAAAACATTTCAAAAAGAAGCCGAGCTCCATGAAGATTGAACTTAAAAGCCCTACGTCGGTGGGGGGCGGGGAGGTGGCGTCGTGTCACACCGGATTTAAGGGCGAATCCGAATGCATAGAACACATGTGCGCCAGGATCAAGTTTCACACATGCGTTGACTCAGTGTATACCAAAACACAGTGTAAAAGCGTAAAGAGAGTATTAAAACTTTATTACATGACCGAATGTCTCAGAATCGTAACATAAGCGAGTACTAGCAGCGGTAAAGGACGTCTCCACAGGCAGCTGACTGGTGGCACGCTCGCCTAGAAACCACCGAACTCTCCAGGAAAGTCTTCAAAGCGACCGTCTGAGCAGCAACCGGGTTGTGTAGATGCATATAAAAGAACAACAAGCATGAGCACATGTCGTACTCAACAAGGGAAAAGATCTATAACAACATGCAAAGGCTTTATGGTGGAAGCTTGGGGTTGCATAGCAGATCAGCATTTTAGTTGGTCAAATTTTATTAAGCAAGCTATATTACTAGCAAATGTAAGTTTATACCAACCCAAAGATTAACATAAGCATCATCATCATGAACGAAAGTAAATGCAACAGGTTTAATCCATCTTCCATAGTTTAATCATGTGAGGGTCCAGGCCGCCCGTGACCGTGGGCACGGCTAACTAGTTAGTTTTACACTGCGGAGGTCGTACATCTTTACCCACAAGTCGTGTAAAAGTCCCGAAGAACTTTAAACCCAACCATGCGATGCGATCGGGCACCATACCACACTACCGAGTTGTGATTGCATAGGGACGCTACGAGGCCGTTACAAAGATCCCCGGATGAAGGCCGCCCGCTAGGTTACCCGGTCGGTGCAACGTATAAAGCTCCCGGACGAGTACCGTGTCTTAGCTAAGCCCACACCTACGCCCGAGCAGTCCATACGCCACTACCCGCCGGCCCCCAACCCTTATCGGGTAAAGCATACCTAACACCCGGTTCACTAATTATTAAGCCAAGACAGAGCCATATGTCTTGTGGTAGCACCGTTTTCCCGGGTGGTTCTCCATGTTCCGATTAACACGGGTGATCTTGATTAATGAAAGGAACAACATAAATAAAGCAAGATTAACGTTGTTGTTCATCAAAACCACCATAAACCCGAGTTGAGCAACTAAGCACGGTCTACCCAACATAAACATAAACCCAGGTTGATCAAGGCACAGGGTAAACAAAACTAGTCAAACCTTAGCAATAGGACCCATCAATTTAATGCATAGCAATAATAAATAACGGTGTAATTAAAATGCATGTTGTAATAGGATCAACGGGAATGCAGCAAGGACTTGCCTTCTACCAACGTGTGCTGCTGCTCAAGACCTTGGAAATCTTCAACTCCAGCGTTCTCCACGAACGAACCGTCTTCTACGCACCACATCATTCACATACAAGCATACAATGGAATAAAATAAGAAACAATCACCAAACAGTACTAACATAACTAAACAGGGGCAAAAAGTCGTTCTACTCGTCGAGACGATCGCGTGGACATAAAGAACGCTAAAAACGGAGTTAAAACGACAAAGTTATGGAGGAAACAAGATCAGAGGACCTATTCGTAATTAACTATAGCTTTTAGGGGTTAGCAGAGGAGATTCCCGAGACACAGGCAAACGGTGCTCGCGAATAGATCTAATGCGGGGTTAGATCTGCAAAAAGTTTCGGGATGGATATGGTTGTGAAAGATTTAATAGATCCGGGAGTTTGGAGCAAAGATTTCAAGACACCAAAGCGGATCTAGTTATTTTCGGGGTTTTCGCGGGGGGTCAAAAGCAAAAGCGCCATCTTCTTCCTCGGGACACAGGGGAAACCGGCCATGGACGGGGGCTCCGCCCAACGGTGGCGCCGGCGGCACGGGCGACGAGGAAACCGGGGGAGACCCGGAATCGAACGAGGAGAACGAGAGGAACCCGAAGCCGTACTCACCCGCGGCGGAAATCAACGGAATCGGCCGGAAATCGAAGTCAACCGCGCGCGGCGGTGGAGCCCTCCTGCGCTCGGTTGGGGCCTAACCGGGCGGCGGCGGCGCGGCTGGCCGAGCAAGCAAGGCGGCGGCGCGGGTTGGCGGGGGCGGCGCGCGGGGGCCGCGGGCGGCGGCGCGCGCGCGGCTCTTGCGGGCGAGGCGGCGGCGCGGCGCGCGGGCGGCGCGCGCGTGCGCGGCGGGGGCGGGGCGGCGGCGCATGGCGCGCAGCGGGGGCGGGGGCGGCGGCCTAGGGCATCCCGCGCGCGGGGCTCGGCCTCCCCTTTTATGGGGACGCGGGGCTCGAGGCCCCGGCGCACGCCCCGGCCGTGGACCGGCGGCGGCGGCGGCCATGGCTGCCTCGGCCGATGGGCCTTGGCGGGCACGGCGGCCGGGCGGCGCTGGTTGGGTCGGGCCCACGGGCTCGGCCCAATCCGGTAGGGTAGGTTTTGTTTTTTTTCGAATTTATTTTTAATGCGAAAACAATTTCCAGAAAAGTCTAGAAATTGCTTAAAGGCACGAAAAATACTCCGAAAATCACAAAAATTCCAGGAAAATTCCTAGAGACAGATTAAGACATGAACAATCCAAATAAAGCATTTGGAGCTCATGAAAAAGATTTTAGAGCCTTCTAATAAATAGAAAAAAGCTCAAGGAAAATGAGAATAAATTCCGGAAAAATCCGGAAAATTCTCGGGAGAGGTTGGACGAGATCCTAAACGCATTTTTGAAACCTTTTTGCACTCAAGAACCACTAGATGCATCGGCATGAATGCAACACACATAACTTTTATTTAATTTAGAAAAAAATCAAACAAAGGATTTTTCCTATACTATATTTCCGTAAAGAAAAATAAAATGCGGGCAAAATTTTAAAATCTAGAATAAATCGTTGCTTAATTTTTTTCTTCCTATTCACGTCCCGAAATTGGAAATTTCGGGGTGTGACACGTCGGTGGGGTAGGGTTTGGGGGTGTGTGGGTCGGCTGGCCCAATAAGGGCCTTTGTGGCCCGGCGGGCGAGTGGGGCTTCGGCCTTTGCCGTGCGTTGCACTGTTAGCGCACGATAAAGAGTATTCTTTGTCGTGCGCTTTTAGTCAGGCGCACGACAAACCAATTTTATAAAATTCGCAAAAAATATCAAATAAATTTGAAATTTTTTTAAAAAATAACACAAATTAAGTTATGTTGTCTAATGTTTATAGAAACAAAATTAGAAGTCAAAACTCAATTTGAACGTCATTTCATCTATAAATCCAATCATATCTTTCATAACTCTATGAAACACTCTGAAAGTTCTAGCGAGATACTTCGGTTTCTAAACACCATCCATGACAACAAGAGACAATGTATGTTGTATGTTCATTAGAGAAAAATTTTTCAAATCAAAAACCAAGTTCAAATTTTACTAAGACTACAAACTAAGTGAGATGACTCTAAACACTATGAAACTTCGAGTTGAATGCTTCGGTTTCTGAACAATATACGTGACGGATTGTTTAAAACCTCTCTGTACTATTTTTCACAACCTTCCGATAGTATATCATGAGCTCTCAAGAAGTCTCATAACTTTCAAACTTCATTTGCATTTAATACAATTTAAAAAACATTTCAAATATACATATGTTTTCATTCTTCGCGAACAAATTGTTTAAAATTTCAAGTACTTTCATGCGTAAGGTCCTAAAAAGGTATCAATTACACAAATAACATTTTTCCACAAACTATACTTTATTATTTTATGCACTTGCAGTTCAAATTTGATTTATACGAAAAAATCATATCAATCAAAACAATTCGTTAAATTAGCAAAAAGAAAGATATGATTGCATAATTGAAATATAGAGTGCAAAATAATGTACTTGTGGAGGAAAAATTGAAAGAAGGTGCGAAAACTCATTTTTTTTAAAATTCATTGTCGTGCGCCTTACAAAAACGCACGGCAATGGTATAACTTTGCCGTGCGCCATTCAAAAACGCACGGCAAAGGTTGACGCCCGTCAACTCCGTCAGATGGTCAGCTCGGTCCGGACGGTCAAACGTTAGCGCGGAAGTATTGTCGTGCATCCCTTGGAAAACGCATGGCAAAGGTTTGTAGTTGCCGTGCATCATTCTAAAAACGCACGGCAAAGTATATGTAAACCGTGTGTTATTGTTTGTCGTGTGTCCTTCGGGAAATGCACGGCAAAGATGGTGTTTGTGGTGCGCCCGATGAAAAGCGCACGGCAAACATTTTAACGCACGGCATTCTTCGGTTTTCCGGTAGTGTATCTAGGACGACTGGAATTTTCTACCAAAAATTCAGGTGTTTTCCAAGGTTATAGATGGCTGCAAGTGTCAAATGAAGACAAATTAAGAAAAATATGCCCGGTCCTAACCCGTGCACAATTCGGGAGTGTATAAATGCTATATCAATGCATGTATTCATGTTTTGTATTTTTTTTCTAATGGAAAATTAGATATTTTTTAGCTAGCGATAATAGATTTTAAGAAAACAATAATGGACAAAAGTGCACTTTCATTTTTTATTCAAATTCCATTGGACTAGTATATCGTTAGACAATGTATGAGATGATTGGTTTACAGCACAAGATGGTATCACTAGTAACGGCAAAATGGGTCGCTCACTAAGAAAATTAGATTTTTTTTTTTAGCGAGCAGCTACAGATTTTAAGAAAACAATAATGACCAAAAGTGCACTTTCATTTTTTGCAAACTCCAATAAAAAATTGTAGTAGTATGGTTTGTTCGACCCACACACATACGTAGAAGACAATGTATGGGAATGGGTAATTGGTTTACAGCAAGATGGTAGCAATATAGTAAACGGCAAAATGGATCGCTCTCAGACGCCGGTGAGGCAAGTGACGCACCGAGCCACTGACGCCATCACCTCTGTGAACGAGAGAGAGCAGGAAGCGTCTGCATTTTTAGCACTGTTTCCAACCACCAAAATCTTGTTTTTCTTAAAGACGGGATGCAAGTTGGAAATGCAATTAATCATTAGATCGACTCAAAAAATTGATAAAATGAATTAGGATAACATTCTACGCTAATTAATTTTGAGAATGAAATGACTAAAGTGACGTACTATCATAATTAAACTCACTTGCATCCCTACTTGAAGTGGTTCACAACATTTCCCTACACAAGTTATACATGTAGTCATGTACAGGATCCTATATACAGCCATAAAGAACAGTACAGGCCGTGGGGACCAGAACGTGCAACGTCTCCACGTAGACGCCGACGTGAAAATGGCAAGGAAAAAAAAGAAGAAACAAAATTTCATGGCACCCAACGTTTCCATGTACGTGTGCCTCCCCGGACCAAGACGAGTTTCTAAAATCGAATCAAAGAAGCGAGAGAGAGAAAAACAAAAACAAAAATCCCGGAGCGGCGGCGGCGGCGCCGTCGAGGTCACATGGCCCGGCTGATTCGCGCGAGCTCCTTCTGCAGCTCGCCCAGGCCACCAACCTCCTCCAGCTCCTGCAGGAATTGAAGGAAACCACAGCCACACGCGTGAGATTCACAGGCAGGACATGACGAGGACAGAGCCACGGGAACCACTCGCTAGCTCACCTTTGGTCCCAGGAAGAGCCCATACGGGACGCCCTCGAACTTGTCCATGTGGTGGATCTGCTCGCGACGTCGCCGACGAGCACAGCCACACGCGCGCGCAAAAGGGCAGCGGTTAAAAATATCGTCAGCTCGATCAGGTCGGTAAAAAATATTGCCATCCAGTAACAGTCGGTGTACTGTAGAAAGTGAAAGACCTAGCTCATCAAGATCCTGTTCGTTTGGCTTATCAACCACCAAACAAGAAGATTTTTCTCTCGTAACAAAACAAGCCACAAAGCAACCAGCAACTAGCCCAAGAAGATTTTCTCTCCGAACAAACCAAAGACAAGCCCATCACCACCAGCCAACCGAACAGGCTGCAAGAAGTTGAAAGTGAAGATGGTCGCCGTCGGAGTACCTACCTTGTGAGCGGCAGCGACTCGCCGGAAGTAGGGCACGTCGGCGATGGGGCCGACGGGGTCCGGGGAAGCGGCGGTGGACCAGGCCGTCGTGGACGAACATGTACGCCATGCCGAACAGCGTAATCCCGAGGCCCTGTGGGAGCAACAGGTCAGCCAGACACACACAATGCATGCATGCAAAGACGAGTGGTCACCGGCAGGGTTAGACTTACCGTTGGTAACCGGCCGGTTTACCGCGGTAACCGGCCTGGACCGGTTACGGTACCGGCCGGTTACCAACCGTTAGGGTTAGGGTTTTTTGAATTTGAATTTCAAAAAATGAAAATTGTGGAAAAAATCCCTAAAAATACTTCGTGATTTATGGAGTTTAATGGTGTCAAATTTGTTGCAAACTTAGTTCGTTTAGTATAAATTTCAACCAAAAGAAGTTAAACCAAAAAAGAAAAAAAGAAAAAAAAGGGCGGCCCGGCTCGGCCCACATAGGCCCAACCGGTGGGGGGGGTCAAAACGACCCCAGACCGATGCTAGGTATCCGGACCGCGACCGGCCGCCCCCTTCCGCCCCCGTCCACCCCCCCCGCCCGCGACCGGCCGCCGCGCCGCCGCGCGCAACCGCCGCGCCGCCGGGCGGCGGTTTACCGCTCGGTTAGCGCGGTAAACCGCGCCGGGCGCGGATCCTAGCCGGCGCGTCGGTAAGCCGAGCGGCGGTGTCGGTTCACCGACCCGGCCGCGCGGTAAACCGCCGCGGATCAACGGCTTATCGAGCGCAGGTAAGTTTATTGCTTGTAGATGAGATTTGTTGTAGGATGTAAGTTGTAGATAGGATTTGTTGTAGGATGTAGATAGGATTTGATTTAGGGTGTAGATAGGGTTTGATTTAAGATGTAGATAGGATTTGATTTAGGGTGTATATAGGGTTTGAATTAGGATGTAGATAGGATTTGATTTAGGATGTAGATAGGGTTTGATTGAGGAGGTAGATACGATTTGATTTAGGGTGTAGATATTAGGTTTGATTTTAGACATGTTGTTTAAAACTTGATATGATTCATGTGATTAGTTTGTGTGTGTTGTCCATTTTTGCAGATACAAAATGGCATCTAGAGATGTTGTGTGGGAACACGGTGAAAATCAACACCCCGGATGGCGATGCAACTATTGTCATATGCGGAAAGGTGGAGGTGGTGCGACTAGGTTCAAACAACATTTGGGTCGGAAAAGGGACCCGGGTGGTCCATTGCGGGAATGTGCCACCACTGTGCGGGAATACTTTCGGCGTGAGATTGAGAGGACTAAAAAGGCTACGTATGAACGGAATAAAGAGAGGTTGAGAAAGGAGGCGGTTGCGGCCGAGGGAAACTATCCTCTTGCGAGAAGATGATGAGGAGGCTCAATTGGAGCGTGCCATCCACCTATCGAGAGCTGAAGAATTGTACCGTCAGGGAGTGGAACAGAGAGGTGGTGCATATGAGCATGGAGGGGGTAGTGGTTCGGGTGCCACGAGGGAGAATCCTTTGCAAAGGATGTTGCGAAGAAGTGGTTCGCGAAGGGATACTCCTGTGGTGGTGGAGGACTATAACTTGGCTGCAGGTGGGAGAAGAGGAATGACGCAACCAAGGATTGATACAGGCTCCTGGACACAGAAGGGTAAGAATGCAAAGGAAGCTATTGGTAAAGCGTGGTCAAAATTCTTCCATATCGCGGGAGTACCGGGAGACAGGCGATAATCCGTACTTTGTTAGTGCGGTCGGAGAGACACGAAGTGGGGTAAGGTTTCTATCATTGATATCACACACAAACTATGAGATTACATTGCCGTAACTAATCTTTTGATTTCCATATGGTTGCGGGTGAAGGTATCGCATCACCCGGTGGAAAGGAAATTGATGGCAAGTACCTTGATCAAAACGAGAAAGATTTGATGGATAGGTACAAACAGTTTCGTAAAGAGTGGGACATCTTTGGCGTCACGTTGATGTGTGATTCTTGGACCGGCCCGACGAGGATGAGTGTCATAAACTTTTTGATATATTGTAATGGGGTCACGTGGTTCCACAAGTCCATTGATGCGGACCAGGTAAATCTCGGGATTCCAAATTCTTGCTCAAGGTAGTAACTACACACTTGCCACCGACATTGATTATGTGTTCAAGGATTACTAAAGTTTGTGCATATTTTTTTTCGGGAGATTCGAAAGGTGGTGGATGAGATTGGTCCGAGCATATCGTCCATATAGTCACCGACAATGGCTCCAACTACAAGAAAGCATGTAGGCAATTGAAAGAGGTGTATGAACACATTGTGTGGACACCATGTTTGGCACACACTGTCAATTTGATGTTGAAGGATATTGGTCAGAGGCCCGAACATCAAGGTATGATCACTAACTGCAAGCGGATTTCAGCTTAGTTACATAATCATGCTCAGCTAAATGCAATGATGAGGGAGGCTATTGGTGGTGAGTTGGTCAAGTGGAATGCCACTCGATTTGGGACTAACTATATGTTCTTAGAGAGCCTACATCGCAAACGTGATAGATTCATGCAGTGGATGACATCTCCAGCATTTTTAGATAGCAAGTGGGCCAAAACCGCTGAAGGACGATTTGCGCAAGTTAGGTTATCAAGTATCGAGTTTTGGGAGGGAATAGATTATATCATCAAGACAGTTGAACCAATTTACAAGATGCTACGATTTGCTGATCAGGACAAGAAACCCAACATGGGAGATGTTGTGACGGCCTTCCAGCAGATGAAAGCGGAGTTGGAGTCTTACTTTGGCTCCAATGTTCACACTTGGAATGAGTACAAGGAGATTTTGGACAATAGGATTCGTGATGTGTACTGGGGCACATATGTTGGTTCAGGTAAGATTGTATTACTCCTCTTTTTTGAATCTCTACTCTCCACATGCATTGTTTCTGAATATTTGAAATGATTTATGTTTTGCAGCCGCTTGCTTACATCCAAGGCATGCTTTTATGATGGATCCAACTCCAGAAATGTTTCGATCCCTGAAGGATACATTTCAGAGCATGACGGATGTCCAGACCGCTGTGCAAGCATTGCAGGAGGCTGAGGTGTTTCGCCAGAAGCTTGGCGAGTTTGGCACTGATATGGCAAGAAGGGCCGCGGTTGACCCTAGGACAAGCCCATGTAAGAGAACCTCCGTACGCCATTGTTGTTTCTCTGTTGCAAATTTCAAATATTTTGGTCACTAATTCAGTTCACTTGCACCTGCAGCGTCTTGGTGGATGATGTTCGGCTCTACCACCCCAGCGCTACAGAAGCTTGCTGTGAGGCTAGTTTCCCAATGTGTGTCATCAAGTGGATGCGAGCGTAACTGGAGTACTTTTGCCTTGCTGCATACAAAGGTTCGCAACCGCTTGACGCACAAGAAACTGAACAAGCTTGTATACGTGAACTACAACCTTCGCCTCAGGTTAAAGGATGTCTCCACCCCAAGTCATGATGAAGGTGATTTTGTTGACCAACTTGCCCATCTCTCATTCTATGACGAGCACCACCCGGTTCGGGAATGGTTTGAATATGGTAGATCTAACCAAGAACCAGTTTTGGATGAGGATGATGATGATGACAGAGACGTCCCTCTACCGTCTCATCTTGTCAGTGATCACGTAGACCCCCTCGATCTACGTGACACTACGGGTGATGATTGCATCAGTGATTGGGCACGCAGAGTGGTGGGAGACAGTCACCTTGGGAATAGGAAGTTTCAGGAGGGGCCTAAGAAGGGTGACCCGAAGCGTCAACGAGGAAAAGGCAAAACAACAACAATTCCAGTGGACATCGACACCTCCACTTATGATGGCGATGGTCAGCGTAGTCCACCGTATCAGGAGTCAGAGGACAGCAGCTCGACTAATGACGGTGATGGTGATGATAGTGATGGTGACGGTGGTGATGGTGGTGGTGGTGGTGGTGGTGGTGGTGATGGTGCTGGTGCTAGTGGTGGTGGTGTTATTCGTTTCACAGGTATGCATTGAAACCTAATATGCACTCTTGTTTCTGACTATGAGTACTAATTGTGATGTATGCTTCAATGCAGGGGAGACCGATTTCACACATGCTACTCAGGACCAAGACCATGGAGCACGGAATCGCGAGAGGAGAACGGTTGGACCGACGGACTACGACACTCCTCGGTACTCTTCTTCCTCGTACGGCGATACCTCCGGCTCCCGGACTTTTCATTATCACGGGCTCGACATTAGCACGCAGCCACCGACAAGATGGGTGTACGAATGGGAAGATCCACATTTCTACAATATGTTACTTCGAAGAATGGCGGACGACAGCAGCGTGGACGGGGCAAACTTGGCAAGACTACAAGGTTGAGCTGCTTAGAGTGCAAGGTTTGAATGTCATGTCCACCGCCGAGTACCAGATGGCGACCCAAATGGGGGTCTTCCCATTTCTACATCGTTGATCTTTTATTACTATGAGTCTATGACTTTGGTATTGTATTTGTATGCACGATTAGCACTATCATTATGGTATTGTATGCACAATTATTACTATGACATTGTTTGTATGCAAAACTATGTTATTTCTCCTATGGTGGGGTTTTGTGATGTTTTTTACATTAAGTTATGCATAAAACATGCTAATATTTTCATTAATTCATCACCGGAGAAGCACAAATGCATGGTCGGTTTTTCTGCGTTCAGCCGCGGCTTACCGACCTAACCAATCGGTAACCGGTCCAAACCGATCGGTAAACCGGTACCGAACCGATTGAACTGGGCGCGGATTTGAAAATTTGAATTTGTTCGGTAATGAGCGGTAACCGCGGCTTACCGGTCGGTAAACCGTTACCGACGGCCGGCGGTTCGGTCGCCCGGACCGGTAAGGTAAACCCTGGTCACCGGTGGCGGCGGCTTACCGCTCCGAAGCAGAGGCCGGGCACGAGGCCGCGGTGGAAGAAGCCGTAGGCGAGGAGGGCGATGGCCGGTGCGGCGTTGATGATGGCGAACACGTCGTTGAGCTCGAACGGCCCCTCCCGCGGCCGGTGGTGCGACTCGTGCATGTGCCACGGGGAGGCGTGCCACGGCGCCGGTGCGCCCGGCGCGCCCGAACTCCATGCCCACCGCCGCGCCCACGGAGAGCGCGAACGTGCCCGGCATCTCGGTCACCGGTACCTCCTTCATTTGCCGGCCCGAATCGGTAGTAGACGGCGGCGACGGCCATGGACGTGACGCCGAGGCCGGACATGACGGCGGCGACCGGTGCACGTCCGCCGCTCGGACCGCTTCCGCGCCTTCCTCTCCGCCACGCCCCGCGCCGCCGCGGCCCCGGCCTCCTCCTCCCGGCGCCGTCGCCGTCGTCTCGGCACCGGCACGGGGGCGGCGGGGACCATCGCCGCCCGGCCGACATCCGTGTCCCGGAAGCGCGTGACGACGGTCCCGAGCCCGCGGCGGCGCGGGACCCGCCGGCGGTGGTGAGCGGTGAGAACGGCGGCGCGCCGCCCGGCGAGGGGAGGCGCCCTCCTACGCGCGCGCGCGCGGCGGCGGCGCGGGGTTCTTGGCGGCGAAGTTGCTGGTCATCGCGGCGCCTGAGAAACCGGCGGCCATAGCTCTAACTGTCGGGCTCCTCCCGTTCGCGCACTTTCCGAGGAATGGACCGGAACGGAACATTATATACGGACATTAGGGCAGTCCCTATGGTAGAGATCGTGTGCGAGCTCCAAGAGAATCACTTAAGCAAAAATTCAAATGTAGAAACTACCTCACCCAATGGAAGTTTCTTTAGCTAATAAATGGTACACTTATTTTATTATTTATCTCTTATCTTTGCTCTGCTTCTCTCCTTCACCTCACGAACACAGACAACCACACAGGAAAGCTACTAATCTAGCGAGCAGGTAGCAAGACGACCGAGAGCGTGCATGGCCGCCGGTACCATGTCTCACAACGAGCTCACGGCGTGGGCGAGTGATCACGGCGGACCGGAGAGCACGCACGGCAGCCTCCTCGCAGAGGTCAACGACTTCATCCAGCGGGCGGCCGCGACGGCCGGCCGGCGCATCCGCGCCGCGAGCACGGTCGACGTGTCCCGCGCAACCAGCTAGCCGTCGGGGGAGCGCATGGCTAAGAGCGGACGACAAGCTTGCAGCACGGCGAGCCGGGGAGGCCGCTGCAGTGACGCCTCTATTCCCAATTCGATGACGAATAGCAGCCATGGCGGCATGCGCGAGGCCGACGAGCCGGCGTGAGGTGGGCGGCGAGCGGCGGGTCCCGGCTCCCTCGGTGGCGTGCGCTCGCGAGGCTACCGCGGTGCGGCGTTCCCGTGGCGGCGCGCGAGCGGGGGCTCCCACGGCGGCGCGTGAGGACTCGCGGCGTGCGGTGAGGCTAGCGCAAGGACCCGCGGCGGGCGGCGAGGTCGGCGCGAGGTCCTGCGATGGGCGTCGACGATGTCGGCGCGATGTGGCCGGCAAGCGGCGGCCATGGCGGCGCGTACGAGCAAGATCCAACAAGCGACTCGCGAGCGAGTCCCGCGCGACGGCATGGGTGGCGAGCGAGGCCGGTCAACGGCCGCGCGGACGGCGAGCGAGGCCGGAACCGGGAGGTGGCCGGCGAGCGGGGTCCGCGCGGGCGCGGTCGGCGAGCGGGGCCTGTGCACGGGCTCACCCGGCGAGTGGCGGTCGGCAAGGGCGGGATGGCCCCACGGCCATGGAAACTACTCGTTTCCTCCCAACGCCAAAAGGAGCGTTTCTTCATGCCTCGTTACTAGCGTGGACGTCGTTTCTCACGGTAGAAACGGTTTCCACAATTTCTTCTCCCTTTCTTCATTAATTAGAGTCTTACATTAATTTTTTGCTTAGGTGGCAGTGTAGTTAATGAAGATAGAAACCATCTACTTAATGCCATTGGGAGTGCCCTTATACGGATATATACGAAGGTGTAATAGCGAAAAACATCCCTCAACTATGTGGTGGGCTTAATTTGATCGCTAAACTACGAAAACGTTTCATGAACTATGTTATTCGGGTCACACTCGTCCCCCGGCAGCACTCATGGCAGCGAGGAGAAGAAAGGGCGGTGTCAGGTAGTTTAGGGACTAAATTGAATGTTTTCATAGTTCGGGAACCAAATTGAGTCTAACAACATAGTTAAGGGACGATTTTGGCTATTACACCATAATACCATATACGGACAGGACTGTGTGAGCGGGAGCGGGAGTGTGACCGCAGGGGAAGTGAGAAGGGACCAGTTGCATACTGTACTTAAGACCTCATGTCCACAAGAGGCTCCCTTCGTGTCGGTTTATGAACCGCTGACTAGTGTATTTGATCGTGTGTCGGGTTCGGATGGTTACGCGAGAGGGGACATACTCTACGTCCATACTCAAGTTACTCGTGTTACTTCCATCAGTTGTAGTATGCAGGGACGGAGGCAGCGAGGGGGGCGGAGGGGGCTCCAGCCCCACTACTGTCTGTGTAATAAAGGAACTCTTCTTCAGTCTCCTTTGAAATTTTCTGCTATAAATGAGTGTTTAGGGGTAGATGAAGGTGTTCATACCCTTACTTGCATAACAATGAAGCTCTCTTTCAATCTCCTCTGAAATTTTCTGCTATAAATGAAGTGTTTCTAGTGTCTAGAAGTAGAAGAAGGTGTTCAGCCCCCCTACATGTGAATCCTAGATCCGTCACTGGTAGTATGGGTTACAAGGTGAGGCAGGGAGAGCTCCCAAATCTCTGGATGTTTGCGGATGGAAGCAGTGTGCGCGTATGAAGCTGGAGAGTCGACCCTCTCGAATGTGTCCTACCTTCCTTTTATAGACAAGGGGGAGGCGGGGTACATGGAATGGAGACCGAGAGAAGGGTGGAAGTGCGACCCCAGGGATGCACGTCCGACCCCTGGTGGCACCCGTTCGTTGTGATGGGACCCTATTCTCCTGTCGCTTCTCATGTCCGTCTCCCGCGTGCTCCGTCCTGTGGTTATCGTCGGAGGTGTCCGCACAGACACTGTCGCAGTAGCATGTTGCCGCACATCAATAAGTGTAACACCCGAAAATTCCATCACAATAAAATATTATTAGCAACATGGTTTAGCTTTATTTTTCTAAGGATTTAATGAATTTAAATAAATAAATTTGCCTTTAATTAAATTAAACAACACTTAATAATTAGAATCAACCAAGTGTTTGTGCATCATGTTGAAATGCATGAGTTTTTGTTGTGGTGTGATTTTAAAAGTCTTAAAAAAATATTTGTGAAAAAGTCCTTAAATTAATTGTGAAAAAATTGTGGAAATTGGTGTAAAAGTTTGAAAAAAAATGAAGGTTTGAATTTAAAAAAAATGTTTGAAAAAGTTTCTTAAAGTCTTAAAATATTTGAATAAATTTGTGTTAAAATTTGAGTTTGAAAAACATGAAAAGATTTAAATTTAAAAGGTTTGAATTTGGTTTGAAAATGGATTTGAAAAGAAAAGGAAAAGAAACAGAAAAAAAAAACAAAAACCAACAACTCACTCAACCCCGCGGCCCATCCCTGTTACGGCCCAAGTCGGCCGTCCGGCGCGCCCGCCTCCCTCCCCTCCTCTCTCTCTCGACCCGCCGACGTGTGGGGCCCACACGTCAGGGCCATCTTCTTCCTCCGCCGCCGCGCCCCCTTTCTTTCCCCGCGCCGGCCGCCGGCCATCCCCGCTCCCGGCGCCGCCTCCTCGCCTTCCCGCGCCGCTTCTCCTCCCCTCCACCGAGCCGCGCGTCAATGCGCAGTGCCCCACCCACACGCACCGCCTCGGCCCTTCCACTCCCCTACCCGCCGCCCGCACCGAGCGCCATTAATGGCGCCGGCGCCACCGACCCCGCCACCGCCTTGGCCGTGCCCCCTCCCCTCCCCTCTCCACCTATAAAAGGTGCCCCAAGGCCCCCTCTACACCCCGCGCCACTCCTCCTCCTTTCCCCACTTGTGCACCGCCGCCGCCACGGAGCCCACCGCCGAGCTCCACCGCGCCGCCCGATCTCCTCCTCCGCCACGGTTCCCTCCTCTCCGGCCCCGGGGTAAGCTTCCCCCTTGCTCTCCTCTTCGTCCCGGTGCTTTCCCCGCCGCGAATGGTGCCGGGAGCCCCGTTTGGCCGCCGCCGCCGAGCCGGCCCGGCGAGCTCACCGTCCCCGAACGGCGCCGCCGCCGCCCGTAAGTCCAAGCCACCGCCGCCCCTTTTGCTCGCAAAGCAAACCACGACCGCCGGATCAAATCCAATGGCTCGAGATCGCCCCATCCGCCCGGGTCAAACCTTACCGCACCGGTCAATTTAGGGTTGCGCCGGACATTTTGCAAAAGAGTCCCTGTGTTTTCTATAAATTACATGCCGCCCTCCCACCACATAAAACCCTTTCAATTAAGTCCGATTTTCTCGTTTAAACCCCTAACTTCCTTGCTTTTCCGGCCAGAGGTCCTAGTTAGGTTCTTTTGTGCTATAGACCCTTGGTTTATACACATAATTATGTTTAAGTCCCCGAAATCTTGCGAGAAAACTCCATAAACTTTCAAATATTCACAATTTAGTCCCCGAACCTTGTTTCGACCATAACTTTTCCATCCTAGCTCCGTTTTACGCGTTCTTGGTGTCCACGCGATCGTCTCTCCGGGCCCGTCATTTCTAAAAGCTTGTTTTAGCCTTTTGGTAATGTTTGATGTATTGTTTTATTTATTGTATGTTTTCTTGCATGATCGTAGCCAACGCGCCGTTCGAGGAAGTTCAAGTGCAGAGCTTTTCAGATAAGGAAAGTAGCTTATCGTTGGAGAAAGGCAAGTGACCCTAACCACCCTTCTACCTATGCTTTAATCAAGATTACTATAAATTAATCGGAACATGGAGAACCACCCAGGAAAACAGTGCAACCACAGTCCATATGGCTCTGGCTTAGCCAATTAATTAGGTGTGCGATTGATCTGATGGCCCTTTTCCGAAAGGAGCAGAGGGGGATCCGGGTTGCAGGGGTATAGCCCGGTCCTTTTGGGGTAGCGGCCTTTGCTAAGGTGCCGACCACTAGGGAGGGTTATGGTCCGCCCCGATCCGTAACTATGCGGGTCGTTAGTCTTTTGTATACCTTTGTAAAGGCTTCGTAGCGTCCCTATGCAATCACACCTTGGAAGTGTGGTATTGTGCTCGATCGGCACATGCGTGGTTGGGTTCAAAGTTCTTTGGAACTTTTACGCGAACCGTGGGAAAAGTGTGCAACCTCGCGAGTGTAAACCGATCGATCAGCCGTGCTCACGGTCAAGAGCGGCCTGGACCCTCACATGATTAATTGAACTTAAAGATGAATTAATATTGCTTTCCGGTTATTTCTGTGGCCTTGCTGAGTACCAACCATAAGTGTACTCATCCTTGCTTACGCTGTTCAGAGAAGAATCCCGGAGTGGAGTACTTCACCGACTACGAGGAGTTCTGAGGATGCGATCAACCAGTCAGATGCCTGTGGAAGATGAAGATGGAGTCGCGTCTTCATAGTTATCGATGTTCGTGTAAAGACCTTTGTGTCTACCATCGTGAGTGTAATAAAAGTTAATAAACCTTTCTGTACGTTTTTGAGCAGTGTCTTGTGATATTACACTCATGAGTCTATCATATGTGTGAAATTGTGATCCTGGCACACATATGAGATGCATTCGGTTTTCTACGGAAAATCGGGTGTGACAGAGTGGTATCAGAGCATTGCTGACTGTAGGACGCAGCCTCAGATAGAAATGGTCGATATTAAGGACTCTTTATCTAGAAAGCCTTTCCAGCATTCAAAATATCTTATTTACGCATAAAAAAATATTTTATTCTTTATTAAATCAAATCTTTTGTTTTCTTCTACACTGAGTCTGATTCTTGTTCTTCCACCTTGAACTACCACACGTGTTTTATAGGATAGTTTCTTAAGTTGCCTACCCCTTCTATCAGTTTCGTTTCGATAGAGCCGTTCTTGTGAGGACGTGCGATGTTAATGCTTGTTGATTGTAAACATGCATGATTTGGATCTTTGACTTGATTGAAATGTTTTTGTGGAGTGATGGCCACAAATTCATCAATAAAATAATTAAAGTTAAAATTTGAATCTTAGCCCCTTTTCTCTGATTCACCTTTATCAATTCAACTTCCTATCGGAAAACTTCTCTCTCTAACAATCAAATGGTAAACATCAGGTCAGGAGCTGGACAGGATATTCCGTTCGTCATCAATCAGCTGAATCAAGTTCCCTCCTCCACCACAAGAATTAGCGATGGATCCCGCGATGCAGCAGTTCTTTACGGAACAGATGCGGTTGATTCGAACCTCACCGCCACCGTCCGGAATCTACGAGCACGGCGAGAACCGACCACCACCTCAAGGACCCCCACCACCTCCACCACCAGTGAACAAGCATAGAGAATTCATGAGTCACAACCCGCCCACTTACTCTCATTCTGTAGATCCCCTCGATGCCGATGATTGGCTGAAGACCATCAACAAGATGCTAAATATCACCCAATGCAATGATCGTGAGAAGGTTTTGTATGCCTCAGGACGTCTGGAAGGTGCAGCCGCTGATTGGTGGGATGCTTACACCGTCGCGCATCTTTGCTGGTGACACCATTACCTGGCAGGAGTTCCAGGAGAGTTTTCGTACACATCACATCCCAGCTGGTGTGAAGAAGCTGAAGAAGAAGGAATTTCTAGCTCTAAAGCAAGGCAACATGACAGTTAGTGAGTATCTGGATCAGTTTACTCATTTGTCCCGCTATGCACCAGATGAGGTCAACACGGATGCCAAGAGACAAGAACGCTTTCTCGATGGATTGATAGGGCCACTTAACTATCAGTTGCAGAGCCACACATTTCTTAACTTTCAGATGTTACTCAATAAGGCTATAGGCTTGGAGAATAAACGCAAGGAACTCCGTGAACAGAAGCGCAAGTTTCAACCTCAAGGTCAGTCTAGCAGTAACACCCGCCCACGTTACAACTCATCGCAAGACTCTCAGTTTCGTTCTAGCACACAAGGCAGAAGCCATGGACAGAATCAACCGTTCTATCGTTCGTTTGATGAACCCGAAGAATCCAACCCAATGACACCTCAGGCTCCAAATCCTCATCAGAATCGCTCAAGTGCACCAGTAAGGAACACTACTCCAGTTCACCCCAGTGGATGCTTCAACTGCGGAGAATTGGGACACTACGCCAGTATTTGCCCTCAGCGTAATATGCTGACACCCCAGAGAGATAACGAGAGGTCAACGGAACAATATGCATGGTAGGGTGAACCATGTGACGGTCGAAGAAGCTCAAGGAGACAAAGATGTTGTGCTTGGTACGTTTCTTATCAACTCGTACCGCAACGAGTTTTATTTGATTCGGGGCATCGCATTCATTTATTACGGAACGATTCGTGACAAAGCATGATGTACCCAAGAGTTCCATGAAGACACATTTGCTAATTAGTTCTCCAAACGGTGAAATGAAATCCACATATGTATGCCCACGAGTCAATCTTAAGATCGGAGAGATAGATTTTGAAGCGGACTTAGTGATTCTAACATCCAAGTGGAATAGATGTGATCCTTGGTATGGATTGGTTAAGCAAGCATGATGGAATCATTTTGTGTGCCAAGAAGTCGGTGCTCTTAACTACCCCGCAAGGAGATAGGATTGAGTTTGCCGCTACAAGCCCGAAGAAGAAGGAGAAGTGAACAAGCTCTGTGATAGTAAACCATCATCTATCAAGAACATCTTGTATCTCCTATTGTTTCCCGATCCCTCCGAATCTCGGGACGAGATTCTTTTTAAGGGGGTAGGATTTGTAACACCCGAAAATTCCATCACAATAAAATATTATTAGCAACATGGTTTAGCTTTATTTTTCTAAGGATTTAATGAATTTAAATAAATAAATTTGCCTTTAATTAAATTAAACAACACTTAATAATTAGAATCAACCAAGTGTTTGTGCATCATGTTGAAATGCATGAGTTTTTGTTGTGGTGTGATTTTAAAAGTCTTAAAGAAAATATTTGTGAAAAAGTCCTTAAATTAATTGTGAAAAAAATTGTGGAAATTGGTGTAAAAGTTTGAAAAAAAAATGAAGGTTTGAATTTAAAAAAAATGTTTGAAAAAGTTTTCTAAAAGTCTTAAAATATTTGAATAAATTTGTGTTAAAATTTGAGTTTGAAAAACATGAAAAAGATTTAAATTTAAAAGGTTTGAATTTGGTTTGAAAATGGATTTGAAAAGAAAAGGAAAAGAAAAAAAGAAAAAAAACAAAAACCAACAACTCACTCAACCCCGCGGCCCATCCCTGTTACGGCCCAAGTCGGCCCGTCAGCGCGCCCGCCTCCCTCCCCTCCCTCTCTCTCTCTGACCCGCTGACGTGTGGGGCCCACACGTCAGGGCCATCTTCTTCCTCCGGCCGCCGCGCCCCCTTTCTTTCCCCGCGCCGGCCGCCGGCCATCCCCGCTCCCCGGCGCCGCCTCCTCGCCTTCCCGCGCCGCTTCTCCTCCCCTCCACCGAGCCGCGCGTCAATGCGCGGTGCCCCACCCACACGCACCGCCTCGGCCCTTCCACTCCCCTACCCGCCGCCCGCACCGAGCGCCATTAATGGCGCCGGCGCCACCGACCCCGCCACCGCCTTGGCCGTACCCCCTCCCCTCCCCTCTCCACCTATAAAAGGTGCCCCAAGGCCCCCTCTACACCCCGCGCCACTCCTCCTCCTTTCCCCACTTGTGCACCGCCGCCGCCACGGAGCCCACCGCCGGAGCTCCACCGCGCCGCCCGATCTCCTCCTCCGCCACGGTTCCCTCCTCTCCGGCCCCGGGGTAAGCTTCCCCTTGCTCTCCTCTTCGTCCTGGTGCTTTCCCCGCCGCGAATGGTGCCCGGGAGCCCTGTTTGGCCGCCGCCGGCGAGCCGGCCGGCGAGCTCACCGTCCCTGAACAGCGCGCCGCCGCCGCCTGTAAGTCCAAGCCACCGCCGCCCCTTTTGCCTGCAGCAAACCACGACCGCCAGATCAAATCCAATGGCTCAGATCAGCCCATCCGCCCCGGGTCAAACCTTACCGCACCGGTCAATTTAGGGTTGCGCCGGACATTTTGCAAAAGAGTCCCTGTGTTTTCTATAAATTACATGCCGGCCCTCCCACCACATAAAACCCTTTCAATTAAGTCCTGATTTTCTCGTTTAAACCCCTAACTTCCTTGCTTTTCCAGCCAGAGGTCCTAGTTAGGTTCTTTTGTGCTATAGACCCTTGGTTTATACACATAATTATGTTTAAGTCCCTGAAATCTTGCAGAAAACTCCATAAACTTTCAAATATTCACAATTTAGTCCCTGAACCTTGTTTCAGCCATAACTTTTCCATCCTAGCTCTGTTTTACGCGTTCTTGGTGTCCACGCGATCGTCTCTCCGGGCCCGTCATTTCTAAAAGCTTGTTTTAGCCTTTTGGTAATGTTTGATGTATTGTTTTATTTATTGTATGTTTTCTTGCATGATCGTAGCCAACGCGCCGTTCGAGGAAGTTCAAGTGCAGAGCTTTTCAGATAAGGAAAGTAGCTTATCGTTGGAGAAAGGCAAGTGACCCTAACCACCCTTCTACCTATGCTTTAATCAAGATTACTATAAATTAATCGGAACATGGAGAACCACCCGGAAAACGGTGCAACCACGGTCCATATGGCTCGGCTTAGCCAATTAATTAGGTGTGCGATTGATCCGATGGCCCTTTTCCGAAAGGAGCGAGAGGGGGATCCGGGTTGCGGGGGTATAGCCCGGTCCTTTTGGGGTAGCAGCCTTTGCTAAGGTGCCGACCACTAGGGAGGGTTATGGTCCGCCCGATCCGTAACTATGCGGGTCGTTAGTCTTTTGTATACCTTTGTAAAGGCTTCGTAGCGTCCCTATGCAATCACACCTTGGAAGTGTGGTATTGTGCACGATCAAGCACATGCGTGGTTGGGTTCAAAGTTCTTTGGAACTTTTACGCGAAGCGTGTGGGAAAAGTGTGCAACCTCGCGCGAGTGTAAAAGCGATCGATCGGCCGTGCTCACGGTCAAGAGCGGCCTGGACCCTCACATGATTAATTGAACTTAAAGATGAATTAATATTGCTTTCGGTTATTTCGTGGCCTTGCCGAGTACCAACCATAAGTGTACTCATCCTTGCTTACGCTCGTTCGAGAGAAGAATCCGGAGTGGAGTACTTCACCGACTACGAGGAGTTCGAGGATGCGATCAACCGATCGGATGCTCTGTGGAAGATGAAGATGGAGTCGCGTCTTCATAGTTATCGATGTTCGTGTAAAGACCTTTGTGTCTACCATCGTGAGTGTAATAAAAGTTAATAAACCTTTCTGTACGTTTTTGAGCAGTGTCTTGTGATATTACACTCATGAGTCTATCATATGTGTGAAATTGTGATCCTGGCACACATATGAGATGCATTCGGTTTTCTACGGAAAATCGGGTGTGACAATAAGCCATGGGCGTGAACGAAGTAGGAATTAGCGTTTGAGACGAGCATGGGCAGCCGCGACGAGACGATACGCACGAGGCACAACAAACAAGCACATGCGGTGTGTGGCGAAGACAACACCAATGGATGGAAACAAGGGCGGGACGTGCGGCGAAGATCACCTGAATCCGATATAAATATTTAGTTTCATTTTTCTAAAGTATCACTTTAACATAATATGTTGTTTTACCTCTAAAACTTTCTACTTTGTGAATAATACTTTTAGAATATCATTGAAATCAGATAGATAAATAATATAATATAATAAAAATACATTTTTTAAATGATGGTTCTAGGTAAAAAAAATTTAACAAAAATATCATCGCTACATAAAAAAGTCAACATATCTAAATAAGATGTCATAAAAGAACTAGTTGTTTTTGTCATTTGGCTAGTGTAACTACATTGCGATCTAGTTAATATTTGATGAAAACAACCGATCATCACATTTTTCATCACTAAGGTTCGGGAGTTGTCATAAAATCTCTCTTGAAATATATGGTGACCTGTGAAATATATTTTTTTAGTCAAAATTAAAATGTATTTACAAAAACATAATTTGCTGAACATGTGAAGATTATGTTCTTTTGTATGCTTAGAATTGTTAGTATAAACAAACTATATATTAATGGAATAATATATATTTAGGAAAATAATTAAAAATCTCCAAAGGGAAATACGAGTTGAAATGTTGGATCAGGATATCTTTAATTAAGCTACTTCTTCCATGAGGTAAACCATCCAGTTGGTTCCTCTGTGTCATAGCCATCATCATCCTCATCAACCTCGCTCATGCCTGATCACACCAACTTGAATACAAACATACTGCATGCTAACATCTTAATATATATGATTTCTCTTTTAGTATAGTTAATTTTAATGACCGACATTAGTTCAAAGCATGTAAGGATTATCTTCATGGTGATGTCTTTGTTTATGTAATTCTCTAGGAAAAGATATGAACTAGTGGAGTTTCGTGTTGTCTCTCTCGTGCGGATGGTAAAAGAGGCAACTGTCATTTTCATCAGTAATCTCCTCTTTGGGAACCTCGTGAGTTTAATTTGTTAGTTTAACCAAGTTTTTCATAACATAATTTAAACTTACTTTGGAAGCTAGCCTCTAAGGATACAGATGAAGCGATAATCATTGCCGCTTGAATTTCCATTTGATAGGCCATGTGGCACCAGTAGAAGTAAAAGATTATTCACAGCAATTAATGGCCCCTGTTGGGATAGAAGTCTAGAGGTTAGAGTTAAGTTTCCAACTCATGACTAACCTTAAGGGCGTCTCCAATAATCTAGCTTAGAGCTAGTGTTAATTTTTTAATCATGAAACATTGCAAAAGACAAGAGACTAACTAGGAGAGAAGACATAAGCTCGCTCAATTCCCAATACACTGTTCTCTCACTGCATAATATTCAAAGCTAATTGTTGCAATCTTTAATCGTTTAAATTCATCAACTTAGAGCTAGTGCTAGCTCATACGATTGGAGACGCTCTAAACTAAATCTAGCTAAAATGGTGTTTAGATGACCATGATAGATTGACATTAAATGCACTTTCTCAATCATTTATTTCAAACCATCTTTTCAGCAGGGTTTGGTGTGGCCGGCTCTTGTGTGGCCCTGCTGGCCCTGTCGACGACCTCGATCTGCTTCTCCCCCGACGGTGGCGAGCCTCGGCGAGCTCGATGACGCGCATTGTAGCGTGGTGACCTGTACCTCGCCTCTCTCCCTCTCCTCTGCACCCCTCATCTCTCCTCCGCGGTCCTCCGCCCCTCCCTTCTCCTGCCGCACCCGGACTCAGGCGGAAGCGGAGAAGGCACGGGTTGGCTGCGGCGCTCATCCCTCCGAGGCGTGATTGGGGAGAAGCGCCCTCCCCCACCGGCGACGGCCGCTTCTCCCTCTGCCCGCCGGCCATCCTCTCTCTCCGCCGCTGATGCATACGAGCAGGAGATCTCATGAGCAGGGAGAAGCAGGGCCTCTACGACGACGTAGGAGTTCGGCAGGGATGGTGGTTGAGTGCTAGGTCAACGGAGAAGTAATCAGATTCAGATTCGGAACTTTATGAAAGAAGATTCATAACAAAGCAGGGCCAGTGTGAAAAAAGAAAAGCATATGATCGTGGATAGCAGCAGGAGATATTCATGATTTAATTTCTGCCCAAGGAATGGAAACTGAGGCTTGAAAAAAATCTGAACACACGACCAAGCAGCAGACACCATTGTTGGCCATGGCAGAGGGCAACGGAGCATTATTGCAGGAACCACCCTGCACGACGAGGCAAAGAGAACTTCCTGCGACGACTGCATGCTTGGTGTCCTTGGTGCCCCATAGATATCGTACGCCTTCCACACGTACGACGTCCACACCGCCACCGTGGAACAACAAGCACCGTCGTCTGGAGAGAATTTACGGGTCTAGTTGGTGGTTGGAAGTCAAATGGTTGGTGTTGATTTGTTAGGTGAGCATAGCGTGGACGCCGACGTGAAAAAAAAATGAAGATGAACCAAAATACCATAGCACCCAACGTTTCCATGTACCTGTGCCTCCTGTCCTGCCTCCCGGCTGATTCGCGCGAGCTCCTTTTCCAGCTCGTCTAGGCCACCAACCACCTCCAGCTCCTGCAGGAACGAAACCACAGCCACAGCCCACAGGCGTGCGTGCTCAGGCGGCGAGATCACGGGCAGGACGAGGACAAATCGAAACGAAACACGGGAACCACACGCTATCTCACCCTTGGTCCCAGGAAGAACCCATACGGGACGCCATCGAACCTGTCCATGTGGTGGATCTTGTGAGCGGCAGCGACTCGCCGGAAGTAGGGCACGTCGGCGATGGGGCCGACCGGGAAGCGGCGGTGCACCAGGCCGTCGTGGACGAAAATGTAGGCCATGCCTAACATCGTAATCCCGACGCCCTGTGGGAGCAACACACGTGGAGGGTTAGGGGGCCTACCGGCAGCCCGACACAGACAGAATCCAAGACGACGATCGAGGCGTGGCTTTACCGCTCCGAAGCAGAGGCCGGGCACGAGGCCGCGGTGGAAGAAGCCGTAGGCGAGGAGGGCGATGGCCGGCACGGCGTTGATTATGGCGAACACGTCGTTGAGCTCGAAGGGCCCCTCCCGCGGCCGGTGGTGCGACTCGTGCATGTGCCACAGGGAGGCGTGCCACAGCGCCCGGTGCGCCCACCGCGCCCAGAACTCCATGCCCACCGCCGCGCCCACGGAGAGCGCGAACGTGCCCAGCATCTCGGTCACCGGTACCTCCTTCATTTGCCAGCTGAATCGGTAGTAGACGGCGGCGACGGCCATGGACGTGACGCCGAGGCTGGACATGACGGCGGCGACCAGGTACGTCCGCCGCTCCGACCGCTTCCGCGCCGTCATCTCCGCCACGCGCCGCACCGCCGCGGGCCTGGCCTCCTCCTCCAGCGCCGTGGTCGTTGTGTCGGGCACCGGCACCAGCACGGAGGCGGCGGCGGGGACGACCGTCGTCTTCGCCGGGCGGGCCTCCGTGTCCTGCGGCACGAAGCACGTGACGGTCATCCCGAGCCCGCGGCGGCGCGGGGCCGCCCTGCTGGCGGTGGTGAGCGGTGAGAACGGCAGCGCCCGCCCCGCGAGGGGAGGCGCCCTGCCCCTGCGGCGCGCGGCGGCAACAGCGAGAAGCGTGGGGTTCTTGGCGGCGAAGCTGCTGGTCATCGCGGCGCCGCAGAGACCGGCGGCCATGGCTCTGGATGACGTTCCGTGTGGCGACCGGGCTCCTCCCGTTCGTGCACTTTCCAGGGGAATGGAACTGGAGCGGAACAAAGGGAGGGAGTATCACCCGGTCGCCGCACCTCTGCTCTGCCCGTAGCTCGTCCTCGCCGGTTCGCACCTATGCTCTCCCTAGTCCCTCCGCTGCATCTCACCCGCGGCCAGCTGCTGGCCGGCGGCCGCCGCTCCACCGCTCGAAGGGATACGGATAAGCTTGTGCATTGCTGCTCTGCTGCGGGCTATAACATGCTGAAGATGCCGGGCCGCACAGGTCTAGGGCCATAGGACAGCCCAGCCGTTCTTTCTTTCATTTTCTTTTCGTTCCTCCACTTTGCTAAATATATTGTGTGTGTCCAATTTGTTTACTAATTTTAACAAGTGCAACCCGACTAGAGACCGTTGCAAGAACGCCAGTCTAGAAGACAGCTTATTTGTGTATCGTTTTGGGTACACTAGCCGTCATTTCGGTGAAGACAACAAGGGTAGATAGATGATGAAGACTAAGACGAAGACTTGATCATCAAGCAGCTGGGCTGCACTTTTGTGGTTTCCGGGTTGGTCCAATTTATCTCGCATCCCTTTGCGGAGTGATATGTGTGTTTAATTAGGTGGCTTCTTAAACATACATAAGAGCAACTCCAACAGTCTCCCTATTTGAGCTCCTATTTAAAAAGTAGGGGCTGGAGAAAAAAAATGCACTCTAGCAGCCCCCAACTCCAGCCCCTAACAGTATTCACAACCCGTATCCCCCTCCGACCTCTTCTCCCACATGTGGAGAGAGACCCCTTTTCGGTAGTTGGTCCATTTTGGCTGCTCACATTGAGGAGGAAGCCAGCGTCACCCTCCTCCACTCCTCCCCTGCCTGTTGACCTTCTCCGCGCCACCCGAAGCTTCGCCGCATAGAGGTCCCTGTCGTGGTCGCGCGCAGGTCCCCCAGGCATTTGTCGTTTTGCTTGTCACGTGACCTTCCCTGACTTGCATTTGTCGTTTTGCTCCTCCCGACATCGTCTTTACCAATCTCTTAACAAGGCTGCCCCATCTCTGATTTTTTTAAGAGTTGTGTGGCTTATGTGAGTGTTTTCTGTGAAATCCCCTCCTGCACACATTTGAACATATTTTATGCAACTAGGGGTTAGGGAAAAATGTATGCAAAAGTACATCACCGGGAAATCCAAGTCTTGGTCCTCGCTCAACTAGCTCATTGTCATTGCAACGATTCCACGCTTGATCCGTCCCTTCTTCTTCTCCTTACTTAAAAATAATCAGTTGCCTCCTTATATATTGGATCTTGCTTATAGGGGAAGAACTTGACACAAATTTTTTTCATCAATTGATTCCAAATTTGATGTGAACCCCACACAGCAACAAACGTGTGCGAAACCCGTCAACAGCGGGATGCACAACCCCAAGGACCTCACGGTAACAAGCTCATTGTTGGGATGACAAAGACGCCACACCAAGGTTCCAACACCCTGATGATAAGTCCAAGAACAGCAAGAACTAGTCTTGAGTTCTGAATCCTTTCAAGAAGGAAGAACAACACAAAGGTGTTTCGATAAAATAACCAAAAAGATCCATCCAATATTGTTGATTACATGAGTTATAGGCTAGAAACAACCCTTCTAGCTGGGCATAAGTGCTAATGGCGAACTGAAAGGTTTTAGGGAGCTGAAAAAGACCAACACACACATAAATACTCAGGATTCACGCACAACTTGGTGGCCTGTGCAACTTCCACCAAAATAGCAATAACTCTTTCCATAGAACTCCAAAAGTTGCACCGTTTGATCCATGTGAAACTAGACTTGATAAATTCTCCAATGGTGTATAATATGGACAACTGGTGCATGGATATTAATTTAGCTTATTAAAACATTTGGTGCACAGATCAGCAAGTTGATTGGCTGAGTTGGCACCACTTTCTTTGTACCGTCATCAACTATTATGCTTAGGTCTTCTCCACTAGAGCTTCCTTGAACTTGTTTGCACGAGATCTTGTTATAGGTCCACTTGGAAGGTTGATAGGATCCATTTCTTGATCTAACATTGATCGACATTCACTTGAAGTCTTGTTGGTTGGCTACATTGCATCAAAATTCCCTCGACTTCGAAGGATGTAAATGAATACCACCGCATTACTTCATCAGCAAGTGAGTAGGGGTAGAGATTCCATTTAAATCAAGCATCGGGGACTCCCTCTTGTCGTATCGTATTGCATAATGTCGTGAAGCGCTTGATATGTCTATATGGGTTCTCTGTCTCCACCCCTCAGAACGAATTAGTTGCCTCCATCTCGATGATTCGAGCCTTGATCTCGTACCTTGTCGCTTCGAGCCTCTAATTAATCCGACTTTTGTACCTTGATGTCCTTACATCGTGGACCGGCATAATCCCTTAATGATTTCTCTGGTTCCTCCAAAGGATGTCCGACGAACGCCATCTAGGCAACAAAAAACAAAACAAAACAAAACAGGGGTTTCTAGAAAACTAGGGTTAGATGTTAGTGATCAATAAAACTAATACAAGATTAAACATAGCAAACTGGCTTGCCCTCGGCAACAACGCCAGAAAAAGGGCTTGTTGATGGTTGAATCTTGTAAAGAGTTTCGATCCGCAAGCGTACGAATCACCTATAGCTTTTTTCACCTAGGGAGATCCCAATGTCAACCCAAGGAGCAAGGGATATTCTAGCGTTTAACCAAATACTAATCTAGTTGATTAATGTAAAATAAAGGAAATCTAACCTAAGCTAATCTAAGATTGAATCTAAGTAACAAGGGTTGATGGAGATGAAGATAGATAAGCGTTCCTTGCCTAGGGTCTAGGATCACATAGATATGCATCTACTACGTGAAAGAGATGTTGCCCTCGTTAGCATCATGGCGGTTATGCGGTCGCTTAAGCCCTTTCCCTACATTGTAATGCTACACAAGGTAACAAAACACTTTCGCTAACACATCTATGTCTACGCGTCCATAGGGTTTGGCTAATCACCATGATCACCACAAACCCTACTAAGATCACATGTTGCGCAAACATATGTAAACAAAGCACTTGCGAAGACATAGACCATGAAGCATCGATAGACATATAATTCATGTAGCGATTACATAACCAAGATCCATCTAACCCTAGGGATGAACAGAGACATTACCCTAACATCTTATAAGAATTTAAGCATATAGGGGTGGTGGAGCCTCCGGAGAAAGTCGTCGATGAAAATGGTGGCGATGAAGCTTGGAAACACCCCTAGGTCGATGGCTCAGAGTTCTCCTCTTGCTTTCTTCCCTCCGCCGACGTTGATCCTTGCGACGAACTCATCTCATCTCTACCTTCATCTTGCGGTGGCGAGTTTATGGTGAATGGATGTCGATAGAATGATTGGATGCGGCGGTCGTCGGAGGCAGGAACTATTTATGCACCGAGGAGACCCTAGATCAAAGGGGAGCCCCAACCGACACAAAAAGCATAGGCCGGTCGGCAAGGACTAGCCGGCCCAGGCCCTTTTTGGCTCGGTTTGGGCCCAACTTCCTCCACGTGGCCTTTCGTGACATTTTGACTTTTTACCCCTTTGTAGGTGGCCTTTTGGCGTCATTATCCCTGCGACCAAAATAGGGGGTCTTCTCGTATGAAATCCAAACTTTACGTCTTGGTCCTTGGGGATGTTTTGTCGTAGTACCTAGGTCCTTGCCATCTTTGGGAGTGAATTTGCCTTGCACTTGAACACGAATGGAACTCCTTGTTTGTCCATTTGAACTTTATGTGTCTTTGTCCCTTTAGTCCATGTTTTCATGCAAACACATTACACTTCAAAATGCGCATGCAAAGATGAACTTATTATGTCATTAGTGTGCCTAGTGGCGGGTTAGTTCCATAATGAAGCTCAAACTATAGTGTAACAAGTGCTCTAGGTTCAGCAATAGTGTGCAACACATATTTTGTTCTGAACTGTTTATATAAAACTGAAGATGCAGTTCTGACCTTTTTCTTCACATCAACATCCAACACCAATTCAGCATTGCTGTTTGTTTCAGAAGAAAATCCTTTGGACCAGTTCCCATATCTTTGCTGTTGCTTCACTGCCTCCAGAAACAAGCAACTTCCCCTTCTCACCAAATGCTGAAAATACACTGTTAAGCAGCTGATTAGTTAAAAAAAAGGATATGTAAGTGATACATCAGCAGAATGAAGGGACTTACACACAAGACACAGCTGCAGTATGACCACCCATTGTGTAATCAAGATGGATCCTTTTCACTTGACTCTTGTTATTGCTTCCATCTCCAATTTCAGATCCTTTTGAACTCATTGTTGAAGTTGCTGCCCGAGGAGGTCCTTTTGATTTTGCAGTGGCCAGTTCATACTCGAGATCAACTACATCAACAGCACCATCCCCCCTTGCAACAAAGACAAACTCGTACGGCCCTCCCAAAATGCCCTCTTCGAAACTGCTAGCGAATGAACAAAAGCGGGGTTGAAACATTGCCCCGCACTACTTTGGAAGAACTGCCATTTTGAAATTCGGGTGATCCCGAAATTCAACAATAGATTATTGTGTTGATTGATCCGAATTGGAAAGTATCTTGAGGTAAAAAAAACCGTATACAGCTTTGTAATAGACCAGCATATTAAAAATCATATACAGATCTTGGAACCACTTAAGTGAGGCAAGCCATTCACACGCACTTAATAGAAACTAAAGGAGGTACCGTAATCAATAGAAAATAGTGTTCGTCCTTTGGAGAAATCCCATTCAGCGAGCTTCGAGTCAAGGCCACTAGTGATTTCTACCAAATGAAATTTATCTATTAATGAATACGAAACGCTGAAGAAATTCAGCATTAACCAATCCATGATTTTTTTCTAGTATTTGCTCCCTAATGAGTTAACAAAAAAAGGAGCAACAAGACTACAGAGATTAAGCCAAAAAGAAACAGAAATTGTAGCACCAACCTGTCCAAGGTCTCCAAGGAATGAATTGTACACTGCTAGACACATACGTAAATCACTAAGGAACAACTGATATACAATTTGCATGAAGATGAAAATACAGTGCAATTCAAATCAAAATTATTAAAAGCTTCCAGTTGCACTAAATAAGGATACACTTGTGTGGGCTTCCCTCAATCTTTTATACAAGCATTTCTGAATGGTATTGACAATCTGCAAAATGAAACCAGAATATCAAGAATAACATCATTAAATAAGAGTACAGGAACTAATCCTGCCAATCAATGCGCTGCACATATCTTTCTTTTAACTTGAGGTCCACTTGTTCTACTGTACTTAAATTATCAAACTATCAATTCTCTTCTGATTCAAAAAATGAAACATAATAATCCCCCTTGTTTTCGAAACAAAAGATCAAAAAGATAATCCAGGAAATTTAACCATAATGACAAGTTCTTAAATCAACTAGATAAGCCAGCAAAGTTGGCTATAATGACAAAGGGTCTTACATCAATCTTATTTGATATTCTAACTTGGAAAGCTTGCTCCTAACTATTGGTCAATTGTTTGTGTCAATCTGGAACTATCCAAAAGAACTGCCATATAATTTTTTTATCACTTAAAACTGGAAAAACAGTGCACCATAGAATTTCTTTTACTGATCCAGTAAAAGAAATTCTTTCACCAATTTCACATGACAATGTCAGATAGCCAACACCCAAATGTGGTGCACATGGTATTTCATAGTATTTGTTAAAAAGTGATAGAAATGTCTGCAGTACTCGTCTACATTTATGTGCATACACTTGCAACATACTAAATACCTTAACATCACCACTGTCATCTGCAGCAGCGAGAAAACCTTTAGAGCTGACAGCAATCTGCGTCCAAAGTGGAAGTATCATATTCTGAATCTTTACCCAACTCAATGTTATCACAACACCATGAACTGAATGAAGTACTGAACTGTACCAGAAAGTTCAGACAGTGACAACAGCAATTCATGCTAAATAAAGGATATTTTACAGTAGCATTGTAGAATAGCATACCTGATTAATTTCATCTCAATTGTAGTTATACGTCTCTAACGGATTTTATTGAGGTCCCTACAAGAGAATCACTGTAATCATGTTACTGACAAGAAACCAAGGTACATGCAACATAATGGTAAGTTAGATTATACACTTTCAAACTGAGAATAAAGAGGCATATACAAAGTCTTCATTTCCTACAGGAACAACAAATTTTAAGTATAGATGTTTGCATGCCCATGTATCATCAGGGATGAGCGATTTGGAGGGCTTACTGAGCTGGTTTAAAGCAGACGGAAGTAACTGGCTTATTTGCTGCCTCAATGGTCAAAATCACATCTTTTGTGCGCAGATCAAACCAGCAAAAACATCCATCCTAAGATGATAGAATTTATGACAACATGAGAAAAAAAAAAACCAAAGTCCCGAGAAATAAGAGGTACCAAATAGCACATAATCATATGCTTAAAATATTGCAAATTCACAATAGACTCACCACCAATGGAATTTTTTAGGTAAAAAGGCCTGCACAAGGAAAGCATCTAGCACACTACAGAGTCACCCGCTTCCCCGAGTGCCTAAAGCACTCGGGGAAGAGCCAAAAACACTCGGGGAAGCCTTCCGCGAGTGCAACACTCGGGCAAGAGCTTCGGGGAAGTGGTTCACGGGGAAGAGGTCTTCCCCGAGTGCCAAAAATCATACACTCGGGGAAGGCTTCCCCGAGTGCCACGGTAGCACTCGGGGAAGATTTAACACCGTCGGTGCCGCCGTCCACTTTTTTTTACTCTTCCCCGAGTGTTGCACTCGGGAAGAAATTCGATTTTTTTTAAAAAAAAACCCTCTTCCCCGAGTGCAACACTCGGGGAAGCCCCTTTTTTTTAAAAAAAGAAAAAATCTTCCCCGAGTGCCTTGGAGGCTGCACTCGGGGAAGCCCCTTTTTTTAAAAAAGAAAAATGCCTCTTCCCCGAGTGCAACACTCGGGGAAGAGATTTGCTTTTTTTTAAAAAAGCTCTTCCCCGAGTGCTTATTCTAGGCACCCGGGGAAGGAAGAAATTAAAAAACAAAAAAAAATGCAATTAGTATTTTTCTTCCATACACAGTAAGATCAAATAGCTTTACACATAGATACATCTCTATGCTCATACATACAACACATCCAAGGGCTAAAACAAGATCAGCACGAACTCCAAGCCAGAATGCACTTCCGCATGCAAGCACCTGCATGCGGATCACAACTGCTTGGTGGAGTTCTATTCAGTTGCAAGACCGAAGCGATGACCATGGCGTATACAAGATACAACTTGCCGATGAACTTCTTTGACCTCATCCGAAAAGAATGTAGGGGGGAATCAAAAACGGGCACATGTAAATGTTGATTAGACAGTTATCGGATATTTTTGCGTATTTAGCTTAGCTTAGCTTATAAGGTAACTGTGCAGATCCTATGATTCACCCCTGAATTTAACAATGATAACTCTACAAACAAGGGAAGGCTGCATACCACGATTTTTTTCTTTCAAATGGTCTACTGATATGAACATTGTCAGCAGTTCATATAAATCAATTAACAAACATTATTCTTTTCTTTTTTAGTAGTAGTTCATAGTAAATCAATTAAAGAACATTGTTCTTTTCTTTTTTCTCTACAACATTTAGACTGTGCTGTTAAATAAAGCTAGTGCAAATACACAAACTATTCATGTGCATTTTAAGAGGTAACATTCAATCTGCTAACTGGTAGCTAATTAATCAATAGCTGAATTAATCACACAAATCTGGGAAGATTTACATAGATGCACATACACATGAACTGGTAGCTAATTTTCATTAATCCAGCAGGTCAAGTCAATATGTCGATTCTCTCAAAATAATTGGTGACAAAAACAATTCACCAATTAGCTTGAACTTATACATGCTGCTCAATTACCAATTTACAGCTAGCATTGCATCCAACTCTAGAAATCTTTATGGAGCCATGCCCTTCTCTAACAACTGAACTTATGCAAATGGGCAGATTCTAAAGCAGATTCTACCTAGAAAGCAGTCAAATCCAATCCAGAGTATAGAGCAGCAAGAAAGCATCATATATAAAACAATTCGACCACGACATAGCATATATAGTTACCCGTGTCAAGCAAACTACATAGAGTTACAACCTTATGTTTCCTTTTAATTATATTATATGTCACTGATTTATGTATACTATATGTGTGTACACAAGTCTAGACAAACCAACTATATTATCTGACGTTAATAATTACTCATTAGAAAGGGCTAGTAGACATACCTGACCTTGGAGCCTTCCAAGTTCCTTCCTCATGTTGTCCTACAACACATTTTAACATCTTGTAAATATTGAATTATTAATAGGCAGCAAGTTGTTCATGAAAAGAAGTAGGAAACAAGAAGTTGACACACATGACATAGCAGTATAGCACAAAATATACCAAGTGGAGTTTTAAATAATGTTAGAAGGCCTCACAAAAAATTGGGGCAAAAAAAACAAAAAAACAAAAATATTTCCCCGAGTGCCAGTGACAAGGCACTCGGGGAAGAGGCTCTTCCCCGAGTGCCGGGGACAAGGCACTCGGGGAAGAGGTCGCCTTCCCCGAGTGTTGGGACTTGGCACTCGGGGAAGAGGGTTTTCAATTTTTTTTAAACGGCTCCGTTTAGTGCCGCCGTCAAATGCACCTTTTCTTTTTCGTGTGCCGTCTTCCCCGAGTGTTGCGCTCGGGGAAGATGGCCTTCCCCGAGTGCCGGTCTTCCCCGAGTGCCATGGCCTTTTAGGCACTCGGGGAAGGCCATCTTCCCCGAGTGCGGTTCTTCCCCGAGTGCAACACTCGGGGAAGATTGCCTTCCCCGAGTGCCCGATTTTGGCTCTCGGGGAAGTTCGGTGCACTCGGGGAATAACAGCTTCTCCCGTAGTGGCAGCCTATGAACACAATACCACCATTTCCCAGTATAGTGATCAAATCATTATCTATGCTTGGTTTTCTCTTTGCCTACAAGTAATTTCTACCACCTGAGGAAATTCTTTTCCCTTCCTATTAGTGCTTTCTAAGTAGCATGAAAATTTTGACGATGCGACAGTTGGATAGCCAAAAACACATGGCATGACACATAAGGTTGCTACAATGCTACCAAGTAGTTTACTTCCGTGGAGAAAATAGCGAAGCAATGGTTATTGAGCACTAAAATTTTATCTGTGCTGCTAATTGCACTAGGGTGTCGCCGCCAAGTGCATGGGTAGAATACTAGAATGCAAGGAGGAACTGAGGAACCCGGCAACACGCAGTTAAGTTGCTCCTGCAACGGCAAGGTCGACTTGGCGTTAGTGAAGCAAAAGCGTCACATACTAACTTACTAGCTCTTGGTTTCCCCACCCAGTTTGACGGTGACCCTAAAATTGGCCCATCCACTCCCTTCTAAAGATCAATAAGCGCCACACTGAAGCTCGAAGGAGCACCAGGCAGCCAATGCTCACGAGGTGTTCGACTCGTGTCCTCAGCAGAAGACATCATGCCCTATTGCCCTGCACTATTGGCAGTTCGAGGACGCCCATGGACCAGCCAATGCTCACGAGGTTCGGTTCACACTTTTCAAGCGGGTCTAGGGGCTTGGGTCACCCAACTCCGGCGACCTCTCCTGGTTTTAGTGGTGTGGGTGGTCCTCTGGCAGTTGTGACGACGAAGAGCAACGACACCGTGCCAGTCACACGCTCGTTGGACTCTCTTAGAAAGCCATGGAATCCTCCAAGATGGTCACCGATTACACGAGGGCCGAGATCGATGACCTCTGATTGCCTGGATGCCGTAAACAACTTGTAGGATAACAGCATATATTGAACATGACCTCTGATTGCATGGATGTCAAATGTCGTAAACAACTTCAAACAGAAGAGCATAACAGTATAAACATAAGGCATGGTGCTGAAGTGCTGATACATGAAACGGCAACAAAGCAAAAGGCCGCTGTCTTGTGAATGTAACAATCAAGGAAAAATTCAGATGTCTCGTTTATTAGACCTTGGTTGGCTCAGTCAAGTCAGAACATTCAGAAGTTTCACTGGATAACACAGCAGCACTACAAACGACCACAGAAGACGACTCTGACGGCTTATGTTTAAGTCACCTAAATGCACACATCATTCCACAAAGGGAGATAAATAGGATCAACCAGGAAACCACCAAAGTGCTGCCCAGCTGCTTGATGATACAGTCTTCATCTTCATAATAAGCTACGCATATCCCAAGTAATCTTCCACACATATACAGATGTTGTCCCCACAGTGAACACAGTATACACCAAGTAAACCCTCTCCTTCTCGTCCATGCTGGCATTTCTCCAAAAGTCTTTCGCCCTGTCACGGGAGAGGGAATTAAACTTAGTGCACAGATTATACATACACAGATACTAAAAAAGTTATTAACGCCACAATCATGATGAATTATGATTATTTCACATAGACCTAGCAGTGATTTCGAGACTGTACCCTGATTTCTAGTCTCACCTAGTTCACTATTCTTTCAAATGAGGCGATTGAACAGTAATGCCCTCAAAAATCATCATAAGTGAACTTGGTAAAATTAATCAATATGTGAAGGAAAGTGATCATACAGGGTACAAATATAGTGCATCATGCTGCCTTTTTTAACACTTGGTGTATGCACTCTTTTTGGATGCACCCATCTTATGTAAAGGCTATGAAGGAATTAGTAAAATTTAACTAAAAACCGAAGATTCCTCTGAAAATTTTGGTGTAGTTCGTGTACATAAACATACTCAAATAGGTGAACTGTAAGTGGGAGTAACAACCTATCTACCGTAAGCAACAAAAACAAATTTGCTTGAATACAGTCTCTCAAGACAGAATTTGTGATTCTGCAATTTAAACAACCAACAATGTTGCATCATATTCTCGTGCACTCACCGTTGCCACAATCGCAGACCACTCTCAGCTTTGCCTGCTGGCTCTCCCATCCCAGTTGAGAGCCGCCGACAGCCCTGCAACAAGTACTCTGATTAATCAAAATTCAAAAGATTACATGTGACAAGTAGGGTGGACAGTAAAGAAGAACATTTACGTTACATTCCTCAAGTTTATTATGTAGTTTAACTCAGAATGCAAGATAAATAGTAAGTTTTGTTCAATATAATAATGTACATGTCACATGATTGTTGTGTAAAACTTTATAGAACAATACAGTATGTATTAGACAAACCAACAAGAAAGATTGGAGAAGAGTGAGGTGTTCCCCAAGTTCTCAAGGTGGTTAATGATGTTAGCCTGGAAATAAACTTCAAGCAATGGCATTAGGGCAGTCACAGAGTTATTATTACTACTTCAGTCCAATGACAACTCAAACTATAACATGCCAATTGGTGAAATGGTCACAAGCAAGTACAAATGTTGAAATCATCAACTACAGTGGATGCAAAATGACTACAAAGTTAAGGATGCACTGAAAATAACTTCGCCAAAACCACAATTTGAAATGAAGGTTAAGTACAGATGTCAAATTCAAGAACAAGTTAAACCACTCAAGTCACAACTTCACTAGTAATGATAAGTGGAGAACATAGTTTTTAAAATCTGTAGCAAAAAAAAAATAGTGTTGAGCACACACCCAGTATATATATTAGAGCAATTGTATAGGTCATAAAAACCACACCGACAGTTGCGTATAGGTACACAAAAAAATAACAGTGTCAGTCCATAGGACATACATGAAACATAAGCACCTGATATAGATGTAGCTCATCAGGGCTATTTGAGGATGGCAAAAAAAAAATTCCTAGAACTTGCCTAGAAATGGGTGAACCTGATACTATCAACTGTGTTGAATGCACATATATGTGAAATGCACCACAATACCAAATAAAAGCAGAAAGTCCACTGTCAAACATCCATGCATTATTTGGCTATATGGAAATTATATAACTAGATTTATTTTAAGAAACCTTTAAGTTAAGGTGCAAACCTATTAGTATAGGTTAGTGAGGATAAAAAAAGAACAGATGAATATATGGATAGGCATACTAAGTTCCAACACATTTTATTAGTAATTAAATTATTCAGAACTTGGATGGCAAGCAAACATATTGCAAGGACAGGTTAAAGACCTGCACAACCAATAAATTGAAGCCATCTCTCAAGAAAAAGTACCTGCGCATACACCACCCACTCCACTAAAAAGCACAATTCACCCAGGATAAGATAAGATTGAATTTCCAAACTTTGAGTTAGGGGCAAATTAGTAAGTGATACCATATCACTAATTGAAGTACCAATTTACAAAGTCGAGTCACCCAACATCAGAACAATTACACAAATCAAACTTATTTACCACGTGCAAGGACAGAATATGTTGGCAAACAGCTCCCATGGTCCAAAATAAAACGAATCCCTATACGAATCAAGCATGGGTAATCAAGCAACCTGCCCAATTTGCATGTATTAAACAGTAAATGAGGTCGTTGGATAGTGCAGGTAAAATCCTCTATCGTTTGAAAGGTAAAATACCCATCAATCCCCACTAATCCGTGGGGATAGTGGGGGGTTTTGCCTATCCAACAAACCCTAGCGAGCGAAAATTACAGGTCAAATTCCGCACAGTTTCTGATCACGGATCTGTGCAAATATGCAAAGATCAAAGCTTTACGAAAACTAATAAGCACCTAATGGGGATTTTTGCCTATCCAACAAACCCTAGCGAGCGAAAATTACAGGTCAAATTCCGCACAGTTTCTGATCACGGATCTGTGCAAATATGCAAAGATCAAAGCTTTACGAAAACTAATAAGCACCTAGTAGTATGGGATGTCTCCTCACCTCAACGTTACGGGTGGCCGCGGGGTGAAGCGGCGGCGGAGCCGCGCGGTGGAAAACTTTTATCCCCATCCCTCTTCCGCCCACGTACGCGGCTGCCGAAGATCCAGATGAGCCACGGCTGAGCATCGCCAACGCCGACCGAAGCGCCGCCATATCCCCCTACTTCGTCTCGCTTCGCCGCCGCTGCTCTCTATCTCTCTCGCTGGTGGGTGCGTATTTGTGTTTGCATGGAGGGGTTGGACCTGGGTGGGTAAATATATATATATATATAGTCGAAACCGGGGACCCGGTGAAACCTGAAGTGGAGTCGAAACCGGGGACCAAACCTGAAGCGGATTCGTCGGATGGAGACTGTCCGGTCCAGATGAGCCTCCTTGGATCCTGCCAAAATTTGCAATTAACCCCCCGCTTCATACGGAGCACCTCGGGATATGTAACATTTGCACGATGGTCCCTCTTCTCCAACTACCCAACGTGCTCGAGTAATAAATACAGCTCCCGTCCCACCGGCAACCGAGGCGGCGGTGCCCATGCCTTCGGCGGCGCTTGCACCCGCGTTCGCGTCCGCTTTTCTCGCAAGGAGGCAGCGGCCAGGGCTCGTTAGTTCTTGTTCTAACTCAAGTAGGAGAGACACCATGCCGACGAGTACATCAGCACCAAGTGCGGCGGGCGGATGTGGCCCGCTAGAGGCTCGGAAGCGGACTGCAGTGACGTCCATGTTCACGGCACCCTGTCACCTCCAGCCATCGAGCCAACAGTGGCACCTCACGGCAGAAACCTCTGCTGTTGGCATCGACAGCTCGACGCACTCGGCATGTTGGATGAAATGACCGAGATGAAGTTGTCTGGTCTCTACACGAAAAGAAAGGAAGCAGTCCACCTTAAGGTTTATCTTCCACAACAAATTTTGATTTATTTGTTGATATTTGGATCAATTGGCTTATAAAATAGGCATAGACAAATTTTGATTTGTTGGCTCTGTCATCGGGTCACTCTACAAGCTTCAGACGCCCCATATACTCATCATCATTGGTACTGCTGCATTTGAATGGCATTTCAGAGTATTGTACGATCAGTATGTGTACCATGTATGGGTACTTTTTTTTATTTAAAGGAGTCCATATTGCGTTTTTTAGTGAACAAGTAGGAAATTAATGCAGATATGCAACTGTGGCAGTGCTAATTGCTAAGTACCTGACACTGCCGAATGTGTGGTTCATTACATGATGGCTGTGTTGCTTCGATCTGTGAACAATTGAGCTGTTCTTGTGTTAGGTATTTATCTTCTGCACTAACTTTAGTTGACAAGTGTCAATGCACTCATTTTCCTAATATAGTGCACACTGAGGTTTCTAGTGAGCCTTAACATCATATCCATTCTTATGCCCGCTTCCTTGTTTTGAAAAGAAACAAAGATTGTATGTGATTCGACGAGCTCCATCCCACGTTGCTTTTCAATTGGAAATTAGGAAGGATGTATAATTGTTATTGACTTCAATGTTGGCAAGTCAGATCCCAGTGAGATGAAAGTCACGGGAAAACGCAAAATGGTAACTACAATGCTTGACTCAAGTTTCCTGTCTAGTTAAAAAAACGGCAGCATGAGTTGGTGTTGATTTTTCATTGCACAATGCAGAACATTTGCAAGAAAATTAACCACTGTGCAAAGTTGTGTGAACGATAAGACTTTTGTCGTGAGGTTGGTCCCTTAATCTTGTAAACCTAGGGAGTATGTTTGATATCATTATTGATTTCTGACCGGACTCGTTGCTTATTTTTCTGAACATTTACAGATGTTGTGTTAAAGGCCCCCTTTTGGAGAATGGAGATCAGTGTCTGCCTATAAATTTTTCCTTTCCGCTTGCCACCAATGCAGTACACGCAGCTGATCAAAAGATGGCGCCTTGCATCGGTCTATGAATTACCTAAGCGCAACAAATTTGACCCTGGAATTGGTGTGATTGAGAGCGCACTCTAGATATCACATCTGCTTTATCATGTCATGATGTAAATTTGCTCAAAAGGCATGGATGGAGATGGTGGTGCTGATGATTTTTTCAGAGGAACAAGGAATGATGGTAAATCTGGAGGATATGAAGGTGTCTGACCTGAGGGAACTCGCGAGGGCGAGAAGGATGAGGGGGCTACTCCAAGTTAAAGAAGGGCGAGCTGATTGATCGTTTGAAAGGGGTTGTCATGTAATAAACTTGTTCATGACAAGGAGTAAGCAGGTGTTAGTAGCCTACTGGAACTGTAATGCCTAGATTAATTGATGTTTTCTCCTAATATGTGTGATGATTGATGAGAATACACATGTTCCTAAGAATATGTATGATGAGATTTTGACAAAAAAAAGAGTAAAATGCACCGGAGGTCTATCAACTTGTAAGAATGTGTCACTTAGGTCCATCAATTTTGAAAATGCATTTTTAGGTCCATAAACTTGTTGAGTCATTTACCGCTGGTCCATAACTGTCCACATATATTATGCTTCTACTAGTCACATAACATGATGACTTGACTAAAAGAAGCACATCCTAATTGAGGCATTTCATCGAGCAGCTTATGAGTGACACGTGCTTGATATTTCCAGAGCTAAACGACACCAGCCTATTCTTGTCGTACATGCAAGGAGGCTACTGTTATTCAACCCAAGAAATGTCTAAGTATGTGTCGCCCTTTTGTAACCTACTAAGTGAAATGTCTCGGTTAGAAGATGCTTCTTGTGCCAAGTCGTCATGTCATGTCACCAATACAAGTATATCTAGACAGTTATGGACCTGCGATGAATGACTCAACAAGTTCGTGGACCCAGAAATGCATTTTGAGAGTTGATGGACCTAAGTGACACCTCCTTACAAGTTGATGGACCTCTAGTGTATTTTACTCAAAAAAATGCATGATGTGATCCTGCAAACTAGTAATACTGACTGCTGAAGCCGCACTTGTTCTCTAAAAATCTTCTGTAAAGTCAAACCGTTGGTAACAACAATAATTTTGCGAACATCCGACAGAGAGATGCATGGTTAGTTCAGAAGTTGCATTTTCATTGTTGCAATCAGCCAACTAGGATACTTTGTGTCCTGAAACCTTTTGGCTTCCCTTTTAGTTTTAGGAGTGGAGTCCATTACACCCCAGCTTGGAGCAGAAGCCAAGAAAGAAGTTGCTAAAGGGATCAAACATACGAAACAAAGAAACCGAAACATGAAAAGCTACCTTCGGCATACCAGTCACAGGGCGTCGCCTTCGAGCGAACGAGCAACTGGATGCCGGAATCGCTCCTCAGTGATTGCTGGAGGAGCGGGACGTTCCTATTCCCTAATCTCTGTTTCTGAATTCGATGTCGTTAGTTGCACACTATTGCTAAACTGCCATTGGGCTGGGTTGGACTTCCGCCATAGAGCTTCTTTCGGCCCATCTCCGAGTCGTGGCACAGACGTCGGAGAAAAAGCTGGTCTAAAAAGAAAAAAAACATCGGAGAAGAAGCAGGTGAACCGATGCGGGAGATCAAGGTCCAGAAGCTCATGCTCGCCTCACCCCGCGCGGCCAAGGTATTTGCCCATTCCCCTGCAATTGATCACCCTAGTTTCCGTGCCTTGATTCATAATGTTTGTTTAGGCCTTTTGGGCTTGTGTCTGTAGCGAACATGGCCTCATATGCCATTAGTTCGGAGTTTGATTTTGGTGATTCATTACAACATGATCATTGGGACTAACAATATTGTTTGAGCATGTCTTTGTAGACATTTCTAGGTCCCAAGGATGCAAGAAAAACACATGCAAAAAATGTCAAAACAAAGGGTCAAAACCGAGCAAGAAAAGGAAAAGAGAAGACACCGTCGGATGAACCGACAGTCCCTCAAATACAAGCGTCGGTGCAATCGTCGGACGAGTTGGTGCACAGGGTCAAACCCTAGGTACCGTCGGATGAACCGACGGTCCGCTTTTTAGTAGCGTCGGACGAGTTGCAGAGGAAGAGCAAGGAAGACAGTAGCACCGGATGATCCGACGGTCTAAGTGGGGACCTCGTCGGTCTATCCGACGCTCAGTTTGAATTCATACAGAGACGCGCTAAGACGAAGTCTTCAGCACCGAATGATCCAACGCCTTGGTCAGGGCTAGCGTCGGTCTATCCGACGGTCAACTGGAAGCTAACAGAGGCGACTTGGACGCGAGGTCTTCAGCACCGGATGATCCGACGTAGCGTCGGTGCATAGCGTCGGAGCAGTTGTGTCAGAAAACCTCAACGGCTACGTGACGTGGGAGGGGCACCGAATGAACCGACGCCCTGGAAAAGTATAGCGTCGGATCATCCGACGGTACCTTTTTCAGTGGACGTTAGCCAACGGCTAGTTTGATGCCTTGGGTTATTTATACCCCCTCCACTCACCCATTTTAGGTTGCTGGATTGTGTGGAAGTGCAGAGGAGTTCAAGACACATTCAAGATCATATCCAATCCATCCAAGTGCTTAATTGCTCATCTTTAGACTTGCATATACTTTGTGTATGTGCTTAGTGCTAGGCTTAGCTTAGAGCTGAGTTAGTGCAAGGTTGTGCCAACCTTGTGAGGTGATTCTTGAGTGAATCCTGGTGTACAAGGTTCGCCGGAAGCCTTGGGGCCTAAGTGGCTCACCGGCAATCGTCATCGACCCTCCGGCTTGGTGGGGAGCGGCGAGGACACTTTGTGCGGGGGACGTGGAGACCCCCTTCCTTGGTGGAGAAGCTCCTTAGTGGAGGCGGCATCAAGGTGACCAAGGGAGCTTGACAAGTGCCTAAGTGGCTAGCCTTTGTGGCGAGTCAAGTGGTGCTCTTAGGAGAGACTTGGTGACCGGGAAGCAATACTCTTGTGTGAGTGCTTCAACAACGTGGACTAGGGGTGGCTTAGTGTCTACCGATACCACGGGATAAATCGCGTGTCAAGAGTTTGCTTCCTCTCATCCCCTTTACGTTTCCGCATTTACTCTATTGCAATCTTTGCTTGCCTTTACTTTCCTAGAGTAGTATCATGCTAGGATTGGCTATAGGTTGCAAACCTTAGTTTGGGATGAGAGTTTCACACTAGAACAACCGTAGTTGCACATATAGATAGTATGTTCTAGTTTACTTTTGTGTAAAATTTAGTGAGCCATAGGTTAAGGTTTTTAGTTGCCTAATTCACCCCCTCCCCCTCTTAGGCTAACGGGCATCTGTCGTATGGACCTCCCTGGGCCCACTACCTCGGTGGGTACCAGGACCGACTACTCAGTGGGCCCCCGGGACTACCCCGCTTGCGCTACACGGCACCTGAAGGCGTGGAGCACAAGGACTACACAGGAGTAGTACTCGATTAGGGAGCTGTACATGTTCCGCACTATATGGAGGACTTCTAGACGTACTCGACTAGTACTCTCTCCCTACTCCGACTTGTAACCCTGCCTCCCGGACTATATAAGGCGAGGCAGGGACCGATCTCTAGCATCCGATCTCATCTCATACAACCCACGGCGCACTATTGCACCATCTTGTAATTGTGCCCAATCAATCCAGAGCTACGCAGCATACAGGACGTAGGGTATTACGCACCTCGCGGCCCGAACCTGTCTAAATTGTGTGCCACGTGTCTCTTCCTTCGAGTTACCGATCTCGGCGAGGCCACATTCATCTACTTCGGGTACTCCCCTTAGTAGGTTGTCGGTCTAAAACACCGACAGCTGGCGCGCCAGGTACGGGCTCTCGCCCGAGATCACATGGCGAACTCGACGGCTCCCGTCCACTTCAAGCCAACCGTCGCCTTCAACCGTGGCGACACCTTTGTGTTCGGCGCCTGGGTCTGCACTGCTGACGGCGCGGGCTCCTTCCAGCGCCGCCTGACCATGCAGCCCAACCCGAAGACCGGCTTCGTGATGCTTCCTCGAAGTTGTCACGGGCGAACTCGCCGCAAGTTCGGCGAAATTTCACTCTTCAACCACCACGCCGACTTCGAGCTCGAGTTCGCTTCCAACTCGAACTCGACGTCTCCATGGGCCATCGCATGCGAGCCGGGCCGCTCGCCCATCGCGGGCGGTCCCCTCACCTCGTGAGCGCTCCACGTGTGGCCCCCGCACCCTCGGCGGGCCCGCACGGGGGGCTCCCTCTTCGCGCCGGGCGGCAAGGAGCCCGTGCCGAGTACAACTCGGACTCCGACACCGCCCCCGGCCACGCTTCGGACTCCAGCCCTCTCTCCGAGTTCTACTCGAACCCGGATTACGAGTTCGACTTCGGGTCGGACCCTGAGGAGCCCGAGTCCGAGGACAACTCCGCTGAGCTGCCCTTATCAGGGCCGGCCTCCGGGCTGGTCATAACGTCCACACCGGCCGGGAGATTCGTTCATGCGGCTAGACCGCAAGCCCGCTGACCTGATAAGCGGAGACTCACACTACATCACCTACATCGACTCGCTACCGTTCCAGGAGGGAACGCCGCTTGCCCAGGCTGACTCAAACACACCAACCGAGGTGGCGGTTTCTGAGTCCAGCCTTGGTACCCCCGATCGCCAAGTCTTCATGGCTGCCGGCGACACCCCAGGGCCTTCAGGCACGGCTCAAGACAAGTACCTTGAAGACATCTCCTCCGACGAGCTCTCTCGCCGATGCTCCGGACACGAGACCACCGCCAACAGAGACGCTCGACGTGAGCGCAACCGGAAGCGCAGCGAACGTCGCCGACGCCTCCGCGACAACTTCCCCATCCGCAACCTTGCGGAAGCTCTCGAGGCGGTCGAGAGCAGAGTACACACTACCCCTGAGCAATGCCTCATGTCAATCACAGCGATCGCACGTCAGGCTCAGGGCATCCGCGCTGGAGAGGTCATCGCCAAGCTAGCTGAAGATGCCTACTTCATGCGAGTCGACAACAGGGTCAACCAGCCTCCCCCCGCCAGGCTACGCGACAATGAGGCTACAAGTCGCAGCGCTGGCAATGGTCCCAACCGTACTCGAGCTGATCTCCCAGCCGAACCCAACTGCACCCGCTCCAACGCCGGCGGACGTCCACAGCGCGACAACAGCAACCGCGAGGTCGTCCCCCACCGCGCTCCGGCCGGCGGGCCGGCGACCACGACCCCCGACGGCGGCGGCGGCGGGCGACGGCGGAAGCTCCAACCATGGAGCCAACGGGAGGGCCGGCGGCGGCGGCGGCCGCGGTGGCCGAGGCCACGCGAACAGCCACGCCTCTGGCGCCTCACAGGGCGGGTACGACGCCCGCTAGAAGATTGAGGAGTTGCGGCGGAAGAAGTCGACCACCGCATGCGATGGCGACGGCTTCCCCGCCTTCTCACCTCGACTTCGCAACTTGCTCCTCCCCGACAAGTTCAAGCCTTTGGGGATCACCAAGTACGACGCGAAGCAGGATCCCATCCAGTGGCTCAGGTGCTACGCCCTCTCCATCGAGAACGCTGGCGGCAACAGTGACACCAAGTGCCTCTACTTCCCCTTCTGCCTGGACCAAGCGCCACTCACATGGCTCGAGTCACTGGACAAGCACTCGATCGACAAGTGGGACCAGCGAAGGAGCAATTCACCGAAGCAACTTCGCGGCGCCATGGGCCGACCGGTACTCGCATGGACCCGGCCATGATCAAGCGAGAACAAGGCGAGACCCTCCGCAAGTACATGCGCCGCTTTTTCGACAAGCGCGCTACCGTCGTCGACGTCATCGACAAGGAGGTCATCGACCTCTTCCAAGATGGCCTTTACCACCGCCGCACCTTCGAAGACTTCGGTCGTCGCCACCCCAGCTCCATCCCCCACCTCAAGGACATGATCACGTCCTGGGCGGATGAAGAGGATAAAGCCAACGCCAAGTACGACGCCATCCGTGGCAAGACCAAGCGGAACCGTGGCGGCGGCAGGGCAGCGCAATGCGAACCAAGGCGGTCGCAACAACAACAATAACAACTACTCGGGTCCCAACCGCAAGCGCAAGCCGTACAACACCGTCGCGACTATCCAGCCGCCCGCGAAAGGGAACTCGAAGAAGAACTCTGGCGGTTTCAAAGACCTGCTGAAGGAGAAGTGCCCATGGCATCCAAACGGCAACCACACCACCGAGCAGTGCTACCAACTAAGACATGCACTCAAGGATACGCCAGAGCCACCGCACCCTCACGACCGAAAGGGCAAGAAGAAGGACGGTGACAACAACGACTTCCAGGAGCTTGACAAGACCGTCAATGTCCTCTTCGGCGGATTGCCCAGCAGGCGGGAGCAGAAAGCTACCCGTCGTGAAGTCATGTCCATTGAGCCAGTGGTCCCGACCCCTCTCAGGTGGTCGGAGGTACCCATCACCTTCTCTCGCGCGGATCAATGGACCGCCCTTCTCCGAACCAGACGGTTCCCCCTCGTCCTAAAGCCAGTGGTCGCGGGCTTCAAACTCAACAAGGTGCTCATCGACGGTGGAAGCGGGCTCAACGTCCTTTTCACCAAGACCTTGAAGAAAATGAAGCTCGACATCACTCACATGCTCACCAAGAGCAACACGCCCTTCTACGGCATCATCCCCGGCAACGCGCCTATTCCACCGGGCTCGGTGGTCCCGCCGCTACCTTCGGGGCATCTCGGGACAACTACCGTACCGAATACATCAAGTTCAAGGTCGCGGACTTCGAGACTTCCTACCATGCCATCCTCGGCAGACCGGCCATCGCCAAGTTCATGGCGGTCCCCCACTACACCTACTTGGTACTCAAAATGCCAAGCTCGACTCGGTGTACTCTCCCTTCAAGGGGACTTGAAGATCTCTCACGACTGCGACACAGAAGCCGTGGAGATAGCCTCTACGAACCAAGTACCCAACGCGATGATGGAGGTCTACGCCGCGTCGAAAAAGCTTGCTACAAGTGAACTCGACATCCCGCAGAAGGCCGACGGCCCGCCAACAAGCCTCGCCCACCGAGGAGGTACTCGTCAAGACGATCGACCTCGGAACGGGCGATCCCAAAGAAGACCACCACCATCGGGGCCGGCCTCGATCCAAAATAGGAAGACGCGCTCATCAGCTTCCTTCGGGCTAACCGCGACATCTTCGCGTGGAAGCCAGCGGATATGCCAGGAGTGCCCAGGGAGCTGATTGAGCACTGCCTCAACGTCGATCCTAAGGCCACCCCCAAGCGACAACACCTCCGACGCTTTGCCGACGACAGACGGGACGCCATCAAGAAGGAACTCGCCAAACTACTCGCGACTGGCTTCACCAGAGAAGTCTTCCATCCTGATTGGCTCGCCAACCCCGTTCTCGTTCGCAAGAAGAACTCGAACGAGTGGAGGATGTGCGTCGACTACACCGACCTCAACAAGCACTGCCCCAAGGACCCCTTCGGGTTGCCGCGGATTGATCAAGTCATCGACTCCACGGCGGCCGCGACCCGCTCGCTTCCTCGACTGCTACTCCGGATCGCGATCAAGGAAGAAGACCAGGAGAAGACCACGTTCATCACCCCGTTTGGCGCGTACTGCTACACGACCATGTCCTTCGGGTTGAAGAACGCCGGCGCCACCTACCAACGAGCTATCCAGGCCTGCTTCAAGAGGCAACTCAACAAGAACGTCGAAGCCTACGTGGACGACGTGGTCGTCAAGACCAGGGACTCCAGTACCCTCATCGACGACCTTGAAGAGATGTTGACGGTTAATAATTGTATCAAAGTTCGTTTGTGACTCGCAAGCGTACAAGTCTCCCGTCGTAGTCAAGGGACCTTTCTTCCCTCGAGTGGTGAACCCAAGGTATCGAATCCGTGGAACAAATGTGTGACGCAAAACTTAATCTATTAAAGCCAAGTAACTGCAATCTTCGATAAAACCCTAATGCATCTAAGTAAAAGACACAAAACGAATCTAATCTACTAAAAACCGGAGAAAACAAAGTAAGATTGGGTAGATAAACCGATCTAGAAGGATCGGGGTAAGCCTTTTGTTGAAGTTCCAAGCAAGAGAAGAAGTAGCAAATCGAATCTTAATAGAAGCCTCTTTAAATCGTGGTTTCCCGTCCAAATCCGAAAACATCCGCCTTTCGAGACCCCCGTTCGTCACAACGTATCCCTATTCATGCGGGGAGCTTAGGGCAAGTCAAAAGACAAGTCGAGATTCTTTCGGAAGATCGGCGTGTACCTCTAGCCACCGCGGCTACAAGAACACCCTATGTAATCTATCTCGAGAATAGAATTGGAATAAGCAAAGCCGATTGAAAAACGAAATCTTCGAGGAAACACTTGATCGCTAGGAAAAGATTCAACTTGATAATTCAACTATAACAATGATACATACACAAGATCACCACCGGGATCCTTCCTTGATCTTGCTTCTAGCTCCGGAACTCCGACGTGGTCTTCCGTGCAAGGTTCCCACGTCGGCTAGGGGAACCCTAGTCAACTAGCTCGACCCTCTCCTCTCCGAGATGGTGTCCCTCTCTTCTCTCGCTCCTCGGCGGCCGAAGACGAAATCTTTTCGCGAGGCTCTCGGTCAGGGGACTATAAATAGCCCGATTGGCGGCTAGGGCAAAGGAGGGGGCGTTTGGGGCCCTAAATGGGCTCGGGCCGACCGGACCGGGCCGGCCGGCCTCGGGCCCATTTAGGCCCAGCCCGAGGGCTCCTTCGCTCCACGTCGGTTCCCTTGCTTCGGATGTTTCCCCCTTCGCATGTAGGTCCATGTCGTTCGGTTTCTCTCCGAATTGGACTCAACTCCTTGTCTTGCAAGATTTAGCACTTTTCCTCGGTCGGTCCCCCGGAGTCCGCCGTCTTCTCGGATCAAGTCCCCGGCTTCTTGGAGTTAAGTTTGCTTCATTGCATGACTCGTACGGGGCTTCAAGGTCTTGTCATGAAGTGCTTAATGAACTTATCCCGAAAGTCTTGCATTCAACGCTAAAACCCTGCATAAACATTAAACTCCAAAACCGACATGCACACGTGAACTTGTTATACCACGGGGGTTAGTACCAATGGATAAGGTATAAAACTCATGCCAACACCGAAGGTAAACTCATGGCTAGGTTGACGGATTTTCACCGTCAACATCTCCCCCATGCTTAAACCTTGCTCGTCCTCGAGTAAGCCTTCGATGGATATCATCATTGCCAAACAATGTTTAAACTTTGCACTTGATTACACATGAGAAAACATAATGCTCTCAAAATTTTAATTCATTAAAGTTCCATAATGTGCTAGCCTTCATCTCTACGGAGGGTAGATTCTTATTAAGCTTATCCCACAAGTATTAACATGCTCACAAAGTTTAAATAAAAAACGAGATAAAGAAAAACTAAACCGAGTTCACAAATTTAAATCATCTTATGTATTGCTCATGAACTCTCATCTCACTTGTCTCTCAAGCCTATATATTCTACTCCTTTCCCTCTCATACATATGTGGTAGGCTTTATATGGAGCTTTGGGAAAGTTTAGTCCTAACAAGATTTTATAAATGAGGTGTTGTCAAAACAAGACAAGCTTCTCATGGTCTTACCGAGACTCGTCAAAAAGGTCATTGGAAAATAATGTTAAATCAAGGAGGGGAAAGAGAAAAATACACACACATTTAAATGAGTGGACATGTGCAAATGGCAAAGAATGATCCCGAGGCACAAAGGAAGTCCTCGTTATCGGATTGCACATGGTTGGAAAATGAGAATGGATCTTTTTAACTTGAAGCCTTGAATGCACTCTTAGAGAACCGGGGAGTTTACTTTACGCACATTTTTTTTTCTTCCTCATATTTCTCATTCTTTTCTTTCTTTCTTTCTTTCTTTCATATATATATATTTTTACCTTGAAAGTCATGAGTATCACTGGATTTTTTTCCTTTCATCATCATTTTTTTAAATATTCCCCTTTTTACTCTAAAACTGCACCGTACCTACCTCCTCCCCCATGCTTAGACGTTGCTCGTCCTCGAGCAAAGAGGCGAAAAATAAGGTAGGTACCGGAGTATTTTTCCTTGGAGAGATACTTGAAATCTTCAATGTTGGCACCGTCTTGCGATCTTCCTTGAATTGATGATCCATTCTCAACGATAGGTTGTGGTCAAGGAGGTAATCACAAAAGATGATATTTGGTTTAAGGGTGGATATCCGGCGAAGTTTGTGAGATCTCCGATGCGGGGATACACAATGCACGGATAAAAGGCTAGCAAAAAGATAGATACGCAAAAATGGAATGACCAAACTTCTTAGTCTCGGGCCGTAGAAATCATGGCCTGCAAAAACTCACTCAAAAATAAATCTTGTACACTAAGGTTTATGCACTCAAATATATATAAGGCTTTGGATAGGTTGAGCAACACACAAGTGATATTTGTGACAAGGTTAGCGATATTTTTGAGCACAAAAGACATCTTTAATCTATTCATAACTTGAGAGCACATAAAACACTATGGGTCTTTATTTTAATCATAACCTCCGCTGAAAATTAATCTAGCATTTAAATAAATTCAGATTTGTATTTTTAAGAGAGCACTAGCTTAAACATGCATAAATCAATTACAAAGATGAACAAAGCTGCAATTATAATCATATATCATCATGGCACAAATTTTTATAACTTTTCCCATGATATAATCAAGGTGGTGTCTTTATTAATGATGATATCAAGTTGAAATATAAACTGAAAATAAACAAACATGGTTGCTGAAATTTAAATAAAAAAACAGAAAATACTACGCAAACACACATAAGCAAAACCTGAAAATTACAGAGAAAAGGAAAGAAAAGAAAACTAAAGTTCCTAAATCTTCTAGTCCTCCGCCGGTGGTTGATGTTGATGATCTTGATAATAATAACCTTGCTCATAATACGATTGAACATTCCCTCCGACGAATTGATTTGGCTCCACAAGATGAAGGCATCCGAGCTCGAAGGCAATATTTGCATTTCCTTCACCAAGTTGAGCTGCGTTAGATTGGATGGCTGCAATGTTTTGAGCATTTCTTGCAGCATACCCTCCAATTATGGCCATGCTTTGTTGTGGTTGGGGATGATGAGCGTAGGACTCCGCGAAGTTAGTGTTGGGCACAACATAATTTTGTGGGGGTACCGGTGCACCACCCCCCATGCTTGCTCTTGTGGCCCTCTGTTGACGGTTAATAATTGTATCAAAGTTCGTTCGTGACTCGCAAGCGTACAAGTCTCCCGTCGTAGTCAAGGGACCCTTCTTCCCTCGAGTGGTGAACCCAAGGTATCGAATCCGTGGAACAAATGTGTGACGCAAGACTTAATCTATTAAAGCCAAATAACTGCAATCTTCAATAAAGAACCTAGTGCATCTAAGTAAAAGACACAAAACGAATCTAATCTACTAAAAACCAGAGAAAACAAAGTAAGATTGGGTAGATAAACCGATCTAGAGGGATCGAGGTAAGCCTTTTGTTGAAGTTCCAAGCAAGAGAAGAAGTAGCAAATCGAATCTTAATAAAAGCCTCTTTAAATCGTGGTTTCCCGTCCAAATCCGAAAACATCCGCCTTTCGAGACCCCCGTTCTGTCACAACGTATCCCTATTCATGCGGGGAGCTTAGGGCGAGTCAAAAGACAAGTCGAGATTCTTTCGAAGATCCGGCGTGTACCTCTAGCCACCGCGGCTACAAGAACACCCTATGTAATCTATCTCGAGAATAGAATTGGAATAAGCAAAGCCGATCGAAAAACGAAATCTTCGAGGAAACACTTGATCGCCGGGAAAAGATTCAACTTGATAATTCAACTATAACAATGATACATACACAAGATCACCACCGAGGATTCTTCCTTGATCTTGCTTCTAGCTCCGGAACTCCGACGTGGTCTTCCGTGCAAGGTTCCCACGTCGGCTAGGGCAACCCTAGTCAACTAGCTCGACCCTCTCCTCTCCTAGATGGTGTCCCTCTCTTCTCTCGCTTCTCGGCGGCCGAAGACGAAATCTTCTCTCGCGTGGCTCTCGGTCGGGGGACTATAAATAGCCCGATTGGCGGCTAGGGCAAAGGAGGACGGGTTTGGGCCCTAAATGGGCTCGGGCCGACCGGGACCGGGCCGGCCGGCCTGGGCCCATGAGGCCCGGCCCGTGGGCTCCTTTGCCCGAGGTCGGTTCCCTTGCTTCCCGGATGCTTCCCCCCTTCTCGCATGTAGGTCCATGTCGTCGGTTTCTCTCCGAATTGGACTCAACTCCTTGTCTTGCAAGATTCGGCACTTTTCGGGTCGGGTCCCCCGAAGTCCGTCGTCTTCTCGGATCAAGTCCCCGGCTTCTTGGAGTTAATTTTACTTCATTGCATGACTTGTTCAGGACTTTAAGGTCTTGTCATGAAGTGCTTGATGAACTTATCCCGAAAGTCTTGCATTCAACGCTAAAACCCTGCATAAACATTAAACTCCAAAACCGACATGCACACGTGAACTTGTTATACCACGGGGGTTAGTACCAATGGATAAGGTATAAAACTCATGCCAACACCGAAGGTAAACTCATGGCTAGGTTGACGGATTTTCACCGTCAACATCTCCCCCATGCTTAAACCTTGCTCGTCCTTGAGTAAGCCTTCGATGGATATCATCATTGCTAAACAATGTTTAAACTTTGCACTTGATTACACATGAGAAAACATAATGCTCTCAAAATTTTAATTCATTAAAGTTCCATAATGTGCTAGCCTTCATCTCTACGGAGGGTAGATTCTTATTAAGCTTATCCCACAAGTATTAACATGCTCACAAAGTTTTAAATAGATCTCGAATTTTTGAAATAAAGAACGAGATAAAGAAAAGCTAAACCAAGTTCACAAATTTAAATCAACTCATGTATTGCTCATAAACTCTCATCTCACTTGTCTCTCAAACCTATATATTCTACTCCTTTCCCTCTCATATATGTGGTAGGCTTTATATGGAGCTTTGGGAAAGTTTAGTCCTAACAAGATTTTATAAATGAGGTGTTGTCAAAACAAGACAAGCTTCTCATGGTCTTACCGAGACTCGTCAAAAAGGTCATTGGAAAATAATGTTAAATCAAGGAGGGGAAAGAGAAAAATACACACACTTTTAGATAGGTGGACATGTGCAAATGGCAAAGAGTGATCCCGAGGCACAAAGGAAGTCCTCGTTATCGGATTGCACATGGTTGGAAGATGAGAATGGATCTTTTTAACTTGAAGCCTTGAATGCACTTTTAGAGAGCTAGGGAATTTACTTTATGCACATTTTTTTTCTTTCTCATATTTCTCATTCTTTTCTTTCTTTCATTCATTCATTTTTTTTGCCTCGTCATATATTCAGCCCATGACTTTCACAACGAAGTTTTGATTTTTTTTATACCTTGAAAGTCATGAGTATCGCTAGATTTTTTTTTCTTTCATCATCATTTTTCTTTTTTTAAAATATTCCCCTTTGAACTCTAAAACTGCACCTTACCTACCTCCTCCCCCATGCATAGACGTTGCTCGTCCTCGAGCAAAGAGGCGAAAAATAAGGTAGGTACCGGAATATTTTTCCTTGGAGAGATACTTGAAATCTTCAACGTTGGCACCGTCTTGCGATCTTCCTTGAATTGATGATCCATTCTCAACAATAGGTTGTGGTCAAGGAGGTAATCACAAAAAGATGATATTTGGTTTAAGGGTGGATATCCGGTGAAGTTTGTGAGATCACCGATGCGGGGATACACAATGCACGGATAAAAGGCTAGCAAAAAGATAGATACGCAAAAATGGAATGACCAGCTTCTTAGTCTCGGGCCAGAGAAATCATGGCCTGCAATAACTCACTCAAAAATAAAACTTGTACACTAAGGTTGATGCACTCAAATATATATAAGGCTTTGGATAGGTTGAGCAACACACAAGTGATATTCGTGACAAGGTTAGCAATATTTTTGAGCATAAAAGACGTCTTTAATCTATTCATAACTTGAGAGCACATAAAACACTATGGGTCTTTATTTTAATCATGACCTCCGCTGAAAATTAAGCTAGCATTTAAATAAATTCAGATCTGTATTTTTAAGAGAGCACTAGCTTAAACATGCATAAATCAATTACAAAGATGAACAAAGCTGCAATTTTAATCATACATCATCATGGCACGAATTTTGTAACTTTTCCAATGATAAAATCAAGGTGGTGTCTTTATTAATGGTGATATCAAGTTGAAATACATACTGAAAATAAACAAACATGCTTGCTGAAATTTAAATGAAAACAGAAAATACTACGCAAACACACATAAGCAAAAGCTGAAAATTACGAGAGAAAAAGAAAAGAAAAGAAAACTAAAGTTCCTAAATCTTCTAGTCCTCCGCCGGTGGTTGATGTTGATAGTCTTGATAATAATACCCTTGCTCATAATATGGTTGAACGCTTCCTCCGTCGAATTGATTTGGCTCCACAAGGTGAAGGCGTCCAAGTTCAAATGCAATATTTGCGTTGCCTTCACCGAGTTGGGCTGCGTTGGATTGGATGGCTGCGATGTTTTGAGCATTTCTTGCAGCATACCCTCCAATAATGGCCATGCTTTGTTGTGGTTGGGGATGATGAGCGTAGGACTCCGCGAAGTTAGCGTTGGGCACAACATAATTTTGTGGGGGTACCGGTGCACCCCCCCCCCCCATGCTTGTCCTTGTGACCCTCCGTAATAACTTGGCGGAGGAGGAACCCCGCCGAATGGTTGCACATTGGGTTGTGCTCCACTCGCTTGCGCGGAGGATGTTCCCTCCTCTACGATTCTTCCTCTTTTGTTCTTCCTTGCAGGGACAAGTAGTCCCTCTTCCAACCAATCTTCCCTTCCCTCGGTGAAAAGCCTAAGCCTCTCATTCGGGAGGGGTAGGTTTACAATGGCCAATCGATAACCTCCTCTCTCATCTCCACTAATGTACTTGCCTTGCCGCAAGTACTCAAAACCGAGAGAGGTACCACGCAAAATGTGAGGGGGGTTTCTTGCGATCCCCGGTCGCAAGGAAAAGGCCAACATGGAGAGGTAACACCCCGAACCAATATTACCCGCCCCCGATGTTGCTTCACAACACCAACGGTTGATCATGAGGTAAGAGGGGTCAATTGGCTGCCTGGCAATTAAAGCCGAGTATAGCCAATTCAACTCCGTGTCGGTCACCTTTGTTTCCTTCATCCTCCCCAATATCCTCTTGCACATCCAAGAGTGAAATATCCGGATAATGGGGTTACGGATGCAATTGCGTTGTTGATGGGCTTCTCCGGAGATCATGTTCCAAAATCCCGTCAACATGCCGGGTGGCACGTCAACTTTCTCCGGAGCTCCCTTGTGGAATCCGAGCAGCTCCCTAACGTGCTCGTAGGGAACCACTTGCTCGATTCCCTCCAACCGGAATGACAAGCTTTGCACCCCATCATCATCAACGATGGGTGCAATAGTCATCAAAATTTCCAAGGCGTAACCCAAATGGGTGTCCACCGATATTCCGTTGAGAACCGCACCCAACCGAGGTGCCCCAACATATAGTATATGTCGGTGTAAAAACCCAAGGTGTAGAGTGCTTGGTCGTCGAACTCGACGTTTGGCACAAGCCTCTTCTCAAGATTGGCGAGCCTCTCCTCCTCCGCCGCCGACAAGATGATGAAGCCGTACGAAGATTGTGTCGGGGTGTAAGGAGGTGGTGCGGTTGAGCGAGTCGATCGTCGTGGTGGCGCGGGCTGCTCCTCCGTGTGTCCACGAGGTTCGGTGAACCTCATGGAGGTGCTTCTCGCAGCCCTCATACCACCAAGGAGGAGAGCGTCGTTCCTCCTCGGTGGTGCCGTGTCCGTCTCCATGCTCCGGGGGGACTCGGAAACCGAGTGCCTCCTCGAAGACGTGGTTGATGACGGCTTGGACGACGATGAACTCTTCTTCTTAGAGAAGAGACTTGTGGTCTTCTTCCACATGGTTGCTGCACTCTTTCTTCAACTAAAATTCCGGGTTGCAACCGGTAAACTAGGCACTTAAACTCTTTGCTTCGGATGTGGACTTTGAGTGGATTAGGGATGTGGATTTTTCTTGAGCTATCAAGCTTGGGATGGTTGGCTAAGTCTACGGAGAGGTTCCGAGCACACAAACTTGAACACACAAACAAGGGAAGGAGAGGGAAGCTTGCGTAAAACGGGCGCCGGGGCTCCTTTTATAGGGCGGCCGCCGGCTCCTCGGGCCGGCCGGCCCGGGCTCCTCCGGCTCCTCCTCGGCGCGTCTTTCTCCCAAAGCATGATCATTTCGCCTCCGCAACTTTCCCCGCCCGCGTGCTCCACGAGTTGCACCGCCCAAACGCTCTCGTCCACTCCTTTTCTTGAATTATTGGTCCTCCCACTTGATGCTCCATGCTTTGGGTCATGTCCATGCTCCCTAGCTCCACTTGCTTCACATGCCACCATGAAAATCCTGCAAAGTTGATGCTTGCTGCCCACCATGCTTGTCCTTTGCATGTGGAATTGGTGAAAGTTGATAAAAGGGAATCCAATGGTGCATGCATGATTAATTCAAACTAGTTGCCTCCATTTAGGTGTGTTTAAGGTTAAGCACTCCTCTAATTCGAAATTTAAAATATTTTTCAGAGCCATGCAAGAGCTCAAGCACAATTTTAGAGAAGTTTTTAAACCATTAAAAACAAATGTAAGTCGAAAATATTTTTCGACTACGTCGATTTTGGTCTCACCGGTAAAGTTTGCTTTCATCGGTTGAGAGCCAACGTTTTCCCGGCTTGATCATGGGGGCATAGGTTTAGGTTCTAATTTTGGCTAAATAAGAAAGATTTTGAATAAAACAAAATTAGAATAGGCTTAGAAAAATTCTAATCCTAGAGAAACCAAGGATAAAGATTTTTAAAACCAACCAAAAGCTTTGATTTCTAGGTTCGCGCGAGTCCTACCACGTGCTGAATTTTTATAACACTTGAATATAAATCGTGGCTCTACTCGTGTGGTTTTAGCATGAAAAATAAGCCAACCTCAGCACCATAATGAGGGTGAAAGGTTGAGTTAAGGTTCTGAAATTATTTGGTTGAGGGGTTTCTCGAAAAGAAAAGAATCAAACGAGCACATAGGAGGGTTCATGCAAAGGGTTTATGATAAAGCAAACATTCAATCAAGAATTATGTCTCTAATATTGTTCAACCACTTCTAAGTCTAATGTCTTTGCGTAATAAAACTCAAAAACTAAATTATTAAAAATACTCGAAAAACTCGGAATCGGGTTGTCCTCCCGGTAGCTTATTCTTGACTTGACTTGACGAAACGGGTTGCCCCCGCCTAGCGCTTCGTTTATAGTCTATAGCTAGACTTCTTCACTTGATTACTCCGGATCAACGCTCTTGCGGGCGTTGCAATCTTGGTACCCACTTCCGCACCATCTTGGGCGCGGGCTTGACTTCCGGCTTAGTTGGCTTAGTCATTTTTTTGGTCTTCACGAGCGGCTTCTCTTCCTTTGTCTTGACGGATGCAACACCTTCTTTGATTTTCGTTACGTTCATTTTTTTCGGCTCCTTCTTCTTTTTCAGCGCCTCCGTTTGTTTTGGTTCTCCCTTCACTCCAATCATGTTGCATGCCTCAATCCTTGGGCGGAACTTGAAGGAACTCCTTTCTCCGTTGATATCGAACATGATCTCCCCCTTGCCAACATCAATAGTTGCTCCCACGGTCTTGAGGAACGGCCTCCCTAGGATGAGCGGCGGCTTCTCCCTCTCTCCCATCTCGAGCACAACGAAGTCGACGGGGATGAAGTGGTGTCCAATCTTCACGGGTACATCTTCAGCAATGCCCAAGGGATAGCGAATGGAGTTGTCCCCCAACTCCAAACATATTCCCGTAGGCTCCATTGGTAGGCGTAGCTTCTCGAACACATCCCTCGGCATGACATCGACACTAGCTCCAAGGTCGCATAACGCCTTCTCGAAGTTGAAAGAACCAACCGAACATGGAATTGTAGGGCACCGGGGTCTTTTTTGCTTCTCTAGCCCATAAGCAATAGCCGCACTACACTCCTCGGACATTTTGACATGATCCACCCCGAGCGTTGCTATCTCATATTTATTTGCAAGTATATCTTTAAAGTAACGAGAATATGTAGGTACTTGTAGGGCATCTAGTAATGGCATGTTGATGCTAAGTCTACGCACAACTTCCACAAACTTCTCAAAGTGGTTGTCAAGTTTACCTCGGAAGTAGCGTGGCTTGAGTTGCGGTATCCTCGTGTCATCTTCCGGCATCTCGATTCGGGTTCCTCGGTGACGATCCCCGTAACCTTCTCTTTAGCAGCCTCCTTCCACCTCGGTGGACGGTTTAAGCTTCCTTGCTCCCGCGAACGTTCCGGATCTTCGGTCTCCTTCCCCGAACGTGTTTGAATGGCCTTCGCCGATCTCGGGACATTTGGGTTGTCCAGAAGCTTCCCTTCATCATTAGTGAGGCGCCCCGCAAGTTGTCCAACTTGCGTCTCGAGCATCTTCATCATGTTGAGCACTTGATGATTGGAACTTCCGACCTCCGTCACTTTGCTATCGATGTTCTCCAACACCTTGTCTATGGTCTTGAACTTGGTGACTCGTGTCCTTGTTGATCTTAGCTTGCTCATCCATGAACTCCTTCAATTGTATCCGAAGCGGAACCGCGTTAGGAATAGATGAGCTTGCATTAAATTGAGGCCTACCTTGCCCGTAGCGGAAGTTCGGCAATTCTCCCTTCCTCATGTAGTCGAGCACTTTGGCTTCCTCCGACAATCTTTGCGGACATGGCCATACTCTCCACATTCTTCGCATGTGGACCTTGCTTCGGCGGCCTTCAAGTCTTGAGCCTCTTTCTTTTCTATCTCCATCTTCTCCAACCTCCTCATGAGCGAGTCGATCTTGCCTTCAAGTATGTCTTCCTTCTCCACTTGCAAGACTCCTTTGACGTTCCCCATGGGTTGAGCAGGGGTGTAGGCGCCGGGATGACGCCCACGTATCATTATCCGCGACCTTCTTGAACCGGCGTGAAAGCTTCCGCTTCGGTGTAAGCTCGATGATAGATCCTCCCGCCGATGCATCGATGATCGTCCTTGACGCCATGGTGAGTCCTTGATAGAACTTTTGCACGAGGTCTTCTTTCGGGAACTTGTGATGTGGAACCGCCCGGTGTACTCGTTGAAGCGCTCGAATGCCTCCAAGATAGTTTCGTAGGATATTGAACAAAGGTGGCAATCTTATTACGCAAGCTTTGAGTTTTACCCGGTGAGTAGTATTCCTTCATGAAAGCCTTCATCAACGTGTTCCAATTTTGCACCGTCTCCGCCGAGGTTGAGAGTGGAACCATTGCAAAGCCTTCCCGAGTAGTGAAAACGGAAAAAGCCTTGCCCTCATTTGATCTTGAGTCACCCCATCCATGTTGAAAGTCTGACATAGTTGAATGAATGCTTGGAGGTGAAGGTTCGGATCCTCTTTGCCGGTGAAGGGTGAATGTTGCACCATGCGGATTGTTGAGGTCTTGATCTCGAACGGTCTTCCGATCTCCTCGAGGTTCAAGATTGGTAGGTCGATGATGTCGGGGTGCATAGCTCCCCAATCTTGCGTTCTTCCGTGGTTGGTCACCCATTGGTGGAAGTCGGTTCTCCGCGGACTTTGAGGTGGTGAATTCTCCGGAGATTCCCGCGATCCTTTGTCTTCCGACTCCGAATCTACAAAATCCAGCTTTTTAGCTTGATGTGCTTCACGTCTCCTTAGCTCCGTAAAGTTTTTTTCCGGATCATCCACAAAATTATTGGGTTTGTTGGAGAGGTAGCCGTCCATCTCCTGTTAGGGTTAGCAATAAACAAAGTATGCAAAAAAAAACTAGAAAACAAAACAAATCTATAAAGACTAGAGTTAGACAAACTAGATTAGATGTATTTTGAGGATGATCAAAGTTTAGTAGATGCAAAAATAAAACAAAATCAGTACTGAAAATTACAAAAAAAGCAATAAAAAATCAAATCTTGATCACTTGTTCCCCGGCAACGGCGCCGTAAAAAAGGGGCTTGTTGACGGTTAATAATTGTATCAAAGTTCGTTCGTGACTCGCAAGCGTACAAGTCTCCCGTCGTAGTCAAGGGACCCTTCTTCCCTCGAGTGGTGAACCCAAGGTATCGAATCCGTGGAACAAATGTGTGACGCAAGACTTAATCTATTAAAGCCAAATAACCGCAATCTTCAATAAAGAACCTAGTGCATCTAAGTAAAAGACACAAAACGAATCTAATCTACTAAAAAAACCAGAGAAAACAAAGTAAGATTGGGTAGATAAACCGATCTAGAGGGGATCGAGGTAAGCCTTTTGTTGAAGTTCCAAGCAAGAGAAGAAGTAGCAAATCGAATCTTAATAAAAGCCTCTTTAAATCGTGGTTTCCCGTCCAAATCCGAAAACATCCGCCTTTCGAGACCCCCGTTCGTCACAACGTATCCCTATTCATGCGGGGAGCTTAGGGCGAGTCAAAAGACAAGTCGAGATTCTTTCGGAAGATCCGGCGTGTACCTCTAGCCACCGCGGCTACAAGAACACCCTATGTAATCTATCTCGAGAATAGAATTGGAATAAGCAAAGCCGATCGAAAAACGAAATCTTCGAGGAAACACTTGATCGCTGGGAAAAGATTCAACTTGATAATTCAACTATAACAATGATACATACACAAGATCACCACCAGGATCCTTCCTTGATCTTGCTTCTAGCTCCGGAACTCCGACGTGGTCTTCCGTGCAAGGTTCCCACGTCGGCTAGGGCAACCCTAGTCAACTAGCTCGACCCTCTCCTCTCCTAGATGGTGTCCCTCTCTTCTCTCGCTTCTCTACGGCCGAAGACGAAATCTTCTCTGCGTGGCTCTCGGTCAGGGGGACTATAAATAGCCCGATTGGCGGCTAGGGCAAAGGAGGACGGGTTTGGGCCCTAAATGGGCTCGGGGCCGACCGGACCGGGGCCGGGCCGGCCGGGCCCATTTAGGCCCGGCCCGTGGGCTCCTTTGCCCGAGGTCGGTTCCCTTGCTTCGGATGCTTCCCCTTCGCATGTAGGTCCATGTCGTCGGTTTCTCTCCGAATTGGACTCAACTCCTTGTCTTGCAAGATTCAAAGACTTTTCCGGTCGGTCCCCGAAGTCCGTCATCTTCTCGATCAAGTCCCCCGCTTCTTGGAGTTAATTTTACTTCATTGCATGACTTGTTCAGGACTTTAAGGTCTTGTCATGAAGTGCTTGATGAACTTATCCCGAAAGTCTTGCATTCAACGCTAAAACCCTGCATAAACATTAAACTCCAAAACCGACATGCACACGTGAACTTGTTATACCACGGGGGTTAGTACCAATGGATAAGGTATAAAACTCATGCCAACACCGAAGGTAAACTCATGGCTAGGTTGACGGATTTTCACCGTCAACACCCTCCGTAATAACTTGGCGGAGGAGGGATCCCGCCGAATGGTTGCACATTGGGTTGTGCTCCACTCGCTTGTGCGGAGGATGTTCCCTCCTCTACGATTCTTCCTCTTTTGTTCTTCCTTGCCGGGACAAGGAGTCCCTCTTCCAACCAATCTTCTCTTCCTTCGTTGAAAAGCCTAAGCCTCTCATTGGGAAGGGGTAGGTTCACTATGGCCAACCGATATCCTCCTCTCTCATCTCCACTAATGTATTTGCCTTGCCGCAAATACTCAATGCCGAGAGAGGTACCACGCAAAAGGTGAGCGGGGTTTCTTGCGATCCCCGGCCGCAAGGAGAAGGCCAACATGGAGAGGTAGCACCCCGAACCAATATTACCGCCCCCGATGTTGCTTCACAACACCAACGTTGATCATGAGGTAAGAGGGGTCTATTGGCTCGCCCGGCAATTAGTGCCGAGTATAGCCAATTCAACTCCGTGCTCGGTCACCTTTGTCTCCTTCATCCTCCCCAATACCCTCTTGCACATCCAAGAGTGAAATATCCGGATAATGGGGTTGCGAATGCAATTGCGTTGTTGATGGGCTTCTCCGGAGATCATATTCCAAAATCCCGCCAACATGCGGGTGGCACGTCAACTTTCTCCGAGCTCCCTTGTGGAATCCAAGCAGCTCCCCTAACGTGCTCGTAGGGAACCACTTGTTGGACTCCCTCCAAACGGAATGACAAGCTTTGCACCCCATCATCATCAACGATGGGTGCAATAGTCATCAAAATTTCCAAGGTGAACCCCAAATGGGTGTCCACCGATACTCCGTTGGAGAACTCGCACCCATCCAAGGTGCCCCAACATATAGTATATGTCGGTGCCAAAACCCAAGGTGTAGAGTGCTTGGTCGTCGAACTCGACGTTGGGCACAAGCCTCTTCTCAAGATTAGAGAGCCTCTCCTCCTCCGCCGCCGACAAGATGATGAAGCCGTACGAAGAGTATGTCGGGGTGTAAGGAGGTGGCGCGGCTGAGCGAGTCGATCGTCGTGGTGGCGCGGGCTGCTCCTCCGTGTGCCCACGAGGTTCGGTGGAACCTCATGGAAGTGCTTCTCGCAGCCCTCATACCACCAAGGAGGAGAGCATCGTTCCTCCTGGGTGGTGCCGTATCCGTCTCCATGCTCGGGAGACTCGGAAACCGAGTGCCTCCTCGAAGACGTGGTTGATGACGGCTTCGATGACGACGAACTCTTCTTCTTGGAGAAGAGACTTGTGGTCTTCTTCCACATGGTTGCTGCACTCTTTTCTTCAACTAAAACTCCGGTTGCAAACCCAGTAACTAGGCACTTAAACTCTTTGCTTCTGATGTGGACTTTGAGTGGATTAAGGAAGTGGATTTTTTTCTTGAGCTATCAAGCTTGGGAAGGTTGGCTATGTCTACTGGAGGTTTTGAGCACACAAACTTGAACACACAAACAAAGAAGGAGAGGGAAGCTTGCCCCAGTAAAACGGGAGCCGGGGAGCTCCTTGAGTAGGGAGGCCGGCCGGCGGGGCCGGCCGGCCCGGGGGCCTCCCCGGCTCCTCCCCGCCGCGTCTTTCTTCCAAAGACGATCATTTCGCCTCTGCAACTTTCCTACCCGCGTGCTCCACGAGTTGCACCGCCCAAACGCTCTCGTCCACTCCTTTTCTTGCATTATTGGTCTTCCCACTTGATGCACCATGCTTTGGGTCATGTCCATGCTCCCTAGCTCCACTTGCTTCACATGCCACCATGAAATTCCTACAAAGTTGATGCTTGCTACCCACCATGCTTGTCCTTTGCATGTGGAATTGGTGAAGGGAATCCAATGGTGCATGCATGATTAATTCAAACTAGATTGCCTCCATTTAGGTGTGTTTAAGGTTAAGCACTCCCCTAATTCGAAATTTAAAATATTTTTCAGAGCCATGCAAGAGCTCAAACATAATTTTAGAGAAGTTTTTAAACCATTAAAAACAAATGTAAGTCGAAAATATTTTTCGACTACGTCGATTTCGGTCTCACCGGTATAGTTTGCCTTCATCAGTTGAGAGCAAACATTTCCCGGCTTGATCATGGGGGCATAGGTTTAGGTTCTAATTTTGGCTAAATAAGAAAGATTTTGAATAAAACAAAATTAGAATAGGCTTAGAAAAATTCTAATCCTAGAGAAACCAAGGATAAAGATTTTTTAAAACCAACCAAAAGCTTTGATTTCTAGGTTCACGCGAGTCCTACCACGTGCTGAATTTTATTAACACTTAAATATAAATCGTGGCTCTACTCGTGTGGTTTTAGCATGAAAAATAAGTCAACCTCAGAACCATAATGAGGGTGAAAGGTTGAGTTAGGTTCTGAAATTATTTGGTTGAGGTTTCTCGAAAAGAAAAGAATCAAACAAGCACATAGGAGGGTTTATGCAAAGGGTTTACGATAAAGCAAACATTCAATCAAGAATTATGTCTCTAATATTGTTCAACCACTTCTAAGTCTAGTGTCTTTGCGTAATAAAACTCAAAAACTAAATTATTAAAAATACTCGAAAAACCTGAAATCGGGTTGTCCTCCCGGTAGCTTATTCTTGACTCGACGAAACGGGTTGCCTCCCGCCTAGCGCTTCGTTTATAGTCTATAGCTAGACTTCTTCACTTGATTACTCCGGATCAACGCTCTTTGCGGGCGTCGCAATCTTGGTACCCACTTCCGCACCATCTTGGGTGCGGGCTTGTCTTCCGGCTTAGTCGGCTTAGTCATTTTTTTGGTCTTCACAGGCGGCTTCTCTTCCTTTGTCTTGACGGATGCAACACCTTCTTTGATTTTCTTTACGTTCATTTTTTTCGGCTCCTTCTTCTTTTTCAGCCCCTCCGTTTGTTTTGGTTCTCCCTTCACTCCAATCATGTTGCATGCCTCAATCCTTGGACCGAACTTGAAGGAACTCCTTTCTCCGTTGATATCGAACATGATCTCCCCCTTGCCAACATCAATAGTAGCTCCCCACGGTCTTGAGGAACCGGCCTCCCTAGGATGAGCGGCGGCTTCTCCCTCGCTCCCATCTTGAGCACAAAGAAGTCGACGGGAGATGAAGTGGTGTCCAATCTTCACGGTACATCTTCGGCAATGCCCAAGGGATAGCGAATGGAGTTGTCTCCCAACTCCAAACATATTCCCGTAGGCTCCATTGGTAGGCGTAGCTTCTCGAACACATCCCTCGGCATGACGCTTACACTAGCTCCAAGGTCGCATAACGCCTTCTCGAAGTTGAAAGAACCAACTGAACATGGAATTGTAGGGCACCAGGGGTCTTTTTGCTTCTCTAGCCCATTAGCAATAGCCGCACTACACTCCTCGGACATCTTGACATGATCTACCCCGAGTGTTGCTATCTCATATTTATTTGCAAGTATATCTTTAAAGTAACGAGAATATGTAGGTACTTGTAGGGCATCTAGTAATGGCATGTTGATGCTAAGTCTACGCACAACTTCCACAAACTTCTCAAAGTGGTTGTCAAGTTTACCTCGGAAGTAGCGTGGCTTGAGTTGCGGTATCCTCGTGTCTTCCTCCGGCATCTCAAATTTGGGTTCCTCGGTGACGATCCCCGTAACCTTCTCTTTAGTAGCTCCTTCCACCTCGGTGGATGGTTTAAGCTTCCTTGCTCCCGCGGAACGTTCCGATCTTCGCCTCCTTCCCCGAACGCGTTTGAATGGCCTTCGCCGATTCGGGACATTTGGGTTGTCTCGGAAGCTTCCCTTCATCATTAGTGAGGCGCCCCGCAAGTTGTCCAACTTGCGTCTCGAGCATCTTCATCATGTTGAGCACTTGATGATTGGAACTTCCGACCTCCGTCACTTTGCTATCGATGTTCTCCAACACCTTGTCTATGGTCTTGAACTTGGTGACGGTGTCCTTGTTGATCTTAGCTTGCTCATCCATGAACTCCTTCAATTGTATACGAAGCGGAACCGCGTTAGGAATAGATGATCTTGCATTAAATTGAGGCCTACCTTGCCCGTAGCGGAAGTTCGGCAATTCTCCCTTCCTCATGTAGTCGAGCACTTTGGCTTCCTCCGGACAATCTTTGCGGACATGGCCATACTCTCCACATTCTTCGCATGTGGACCTTGCTTCGGCGGCCTTCAAGTCTTGAGCCTCTTTCTTTTCCATCTCCATCTTCTCCAACCTCCTCATGAGCGAGTCGATCTTGCCTTCAAGTATGTTCTCCTTCTCCACTTGCAAGACTCCTTTGACGTTCCCCGTGGGTTGAACCGGATGTAGGCGCCGGACGACGCCCACGTGTCATTATCCGCGACCTTCTTGAATAGCGTGAAAGCTTCCGTCGGTGTAAGTTCGATGATGGATCCTCCCGCCGATGCATCGATGATCGTCCTTGACGCCATGGTGAGTCCTTGATAGAACTTTTGCACGAGGTCTTCTTTCGGGAACTTGTGATGTGGAACCGCCGGTGTACTCGTTGAAGCGCTCGAATGCCTCCGAGATAGTTTCGTAGGATATTGAACAAAGGTGGCAATCTTATTACGCAAACTTTGAGTTTTACCCTAGTGAGTGAGGTATTCCTTCATGAAAGCCTTCATCAACGTGTTCCAATTTTGCACCGTCTCCGCCGGTTGAGAGTGGGAACCATTGCAATGCCTTCCCGAGTAGTGAGAACGGAAAAAGCCTTGCCCTCATTTGATCTTGAGTCACCCCATCCATGTTGAAAGTCCGACATAGTTGAATGAATGCTTGGAGGTAAAGGTTCGGATCCTCTTGCCTAGTGAAGGGTGAATGTTGCACCATGCGGATTGTTGAGGTCTTGATCTCGAACGGCCTTCCGATCTCCTCGAGGTTCAAGATTGGTAGGTCGATGATGTTCGGGGTGCATAGCCCCCCAATCTTGCGTTCTTCCCGTGGTTGGTCACCCATTCGTGGAAGTCGATTCTCCCGAGGACTTTGAGGTGGTGAATTCTTCGGAGATTCCGCGATCCTTCGTCTTCCGACTCCGAATCTACAAAAAATCCACTTTTTAGCTTGATGTGCTTCGTGTCTCCTTAGCCGTAAAGTTTTTTCGGATCATCCACAAAATTATTGGGTTTGTTGGAGAGGTAGCCGTCCATCTCCTCGTTAGGGTTAGCAATAAACAAAGTATGCAAAAAAACTAGAAAGTAAAAACAAATCTATAAAAACTAGAGTTAGACAAACTATATTAGATGTATTTTGAGGATGATCAAAATTTAGTAGATGCAAAAATAAAAACAAAAAAGAAAACCTGAAAATTACAAAAAGGCAATAAAAAATCAAATCTTGATCACTTGATCCCCGCAACGGCGCCGTAAAAGGGGCTTGTTGACGGTTAATAATTGTATCAAAGTTCGTTTTGTGACTCGCAAGCGTACAAGTTTCCCGTCGTAGTCAAGGGACCCTTCTTCCCTCGAGTGGTGAACCCAAGGTATCGAATCCGTGGAACAAATGTGTGACGCAAAACTTAATCTATTAAAGCCAAGTAACCGCAATCTTCGATGAAACCCTAATGCATCTAAGCAAAAGACACAAAACGAATCTAATCTACTAAAGACCGGAGAAAACAAAGTAAGATTGGGTAGATAAACCGATCTAGAAGGATCTGGGTAAGCCTTTTGTTGAAGTTCCAAGCAAGAGAAGAAGTAGCAAATGGAATCTTAATAGAAGCCTCTTTAAATCGTGGTTTCCCGTCCAAATCCGAAAACATCCGCCTTTCGAGACCCCCGTTCTGTCACAACGTATCCCTATTCATGCGGGAGCTTAGGGCGAGTCAAAAGACAAGTCGAGATTCTTTCGGAAGATCCGCGTGTACCTCTAGCCACCGCGGCTACAAGAACACCCTATGTAATCTATCTCGAGAATAGAATTGGAATAAGCAAAGCCGATCGAAAAACGAAATCTTCGAGGAAACACTTGATCGCTAGGAAAAGATTCAACTTGATAATTCAACTATAACAATGATACATACACAAGATCACCACCGGATCCTTCCTGATCTTGCTTCTAGCTCCGGGGAACTCCGACGTGGTCTTCCGGTGCAAGGTTCCCACGCCGGCTTGGGGAACCCTAGTCAACTAGCTCGACCCTCTCCTCTCCGAGATGGTGTCCCTCTCTTCTCCTCGCTCCTGGGCGGCCGAAGACGAAATCTTTTTCTGCGAGGCTCTCTGGCCGGGGACTATAAATAGCCCGATTGGCGGCTAGGGCAAAGGAGGGGGCGTTTGGGCCCTTGTGGGCCCGGGCCGGGCCGGCGCCGGCCGCCCCGGGCCCATTTAGGCCCCCGGCCCGAGGGCTCCTTCGCTCCACGCTTCGGTGCCCTCGCTTCCCGGATGTTTCCCCCTTCTCGCATGTAGGTCCATGTCGTCGGTTGCTCTCCGAATTGGACTCAACCCCTTGTCTTGCAAGATTTAGCACTTTTCCGGTCGGGTCCCCGGGAGCTCCGCTCGTCTTCTCGGATCAAGTCCCCCGCTCTCTTGGAGTTAAGTTTGCTTCATTGCATGACTCGTACGGGGCTTCAAGGTCTTGTCATGAAGTGCTTAATGAACTTATCCCGAAAGTCTTGCATTCAACACTAAAACCCCCGCATAAACATTAAACTCCAAAACCGACATGCCACACGTGAACTAGTTATACCACGGGGGTTAGTACCAATGGATAAGGTATAAAACTCATGCCAACACCGAAGGTAAACTCATGGCTAGGTTGACGGATTTTCACCATCAACAAGAGACTTTCGCATCCCTGCGCGAGTACCGCTGGAAGCTCAACCCGAACAAGTGCGTCTTCCCCGTACCTTCGGGCAAACTACTCGCCCATCATCGACCAAGGCGGCATTGAAGCCAACCCCGAGAAGATCTCCGCCATCACTAGCATGAAAGCTCCCACGAGCATCAAAGACGTCCGTAAGCCGACCGGTTGCATGGCGGCATCGAACATATGCATCTCGAGGCTCGGAGAATGGGGACTACCCTTTTTCTTCAAACTACTCAAGCATCAAGAGAAGTTCGTGTGGACTCCAGAGCGTGCATCAAGCCCTTGCCTGGGCCTCAAGGACCCTCTCCGTCGAAGCCGCCGATCCTCACGGCTCCTCACAAGGGCGAGCGCCCACGGTCTACCTAACCGCGACTACCATGTGGGCGGCATCGCCATCGTCGTCGAGCGGAAAGAAGACGCCATGCCTACCCGGGCCCAACGCCCCGCCTACTTTGTCGCCGAGGTCCTATCGTCTAAGGCACGCTATCACCGTGCGTAAGCTCCCGCACTACGTTACTCATCACGCGGAAGCTACGACACTACTTCCTGAGTACTCGCATCTCCGTCGTCACCGACTACCCGCTCCGGCGACATCCTGGCTGGAACCAAGATGCTACCGGAAGAATCTCCGTGGGGCAGCCGAGCTCTTGCCCTCACCATCGACTTCAAGCCACGCACGTGCCCATCAAGTCGCAGCACTAGTCGACTTCTTGGCAGCAAGTGGCGGGAGAACCACTCGCCAACTCCAACCGTGCGACCGGAGCATTGGGTGATGTACTTCGATCGCGCTCACTAACCTCGAGGGCGCGGCGCAGGGTACTCCCCGATCTCTCTCCAAGGCGAACAACTCAAGTACGTCCCTACGGATCTTCCGGAAGGTCTCAAACAACGAAGCCGAGTACGAAGCCCTCCTACACCGGCTCTCGCCTCGCGCTTCACCGGGCATCAAGCGGGCTACTAGTCTACGGCGACTCCGTAGTGGTCATCAACCAAGTCAACAAGTCCTAGGACCGCAACAAGGAGAACATGGACGCCTACCGCCTAGAAGTCCGCAAGCTCGAGAACAAGTTCTACGGCCTCGAGTTTCACCACATCGTCCGCGACAACAACGTCGCAAAGGACGTCATCTCGGCTTGGATCCACCCGCGCTCAAGTACCGCCGGGGTGTCTTCGTTCACGAGCTTCACGCGCTGACCGGTCCCCCGGGAGCTGCTGCCACGACTATTGTCCCGGGCCACCCACCCCCACTCGGATAGGAGGTCATGATGATCGACGGGACCGGAGGCAACCCTTCATCGACTACCTCGCCGAGCAAAAGGTTCCCTTGTGACAAGAACTTGGCCGGAGCAACTCGTCCGCCGTGCCAAGTCCTACGTCCTCGCTTCTGAGACAAGTCTTTACAAGCGGGCGCATCTTCCGGAGTACTCATGAAGTGCGTCCCTCGTGAAGAAGGCAAGGACATCTTGGAGGAGATCCACAAGGGCGTTCGCGTAACCACACGTCCTCACGCACGCCGGTCGCCAAGGCCTTCCGCCGGGCTTTTCTACCGGCCCACAGCTCTCCGGGCGATGCCGAAGGAACTCGTCGAAGGTGCCAAGGATGCCGCACTTCGCCAAGAAAGAACACGCCCCTGTACCGCAAGCTAGTCACCATACCGCCTCAACCCGGCCCTTCGCCCGCCGGGGGCTCGATATGATTGGGCCACCGCTAACCGCGCCGTGGTTTCAATAGAGTATTGGTCGCCATCGACAAGTTCACCAAGTGGATCGAAGTCAAGCCGTAACATGCCCCAAGGCCGACGAGAGTACTCGACTTCCCGGGATGAACCGGTACACCGGGACGGACTACCCCACCGCATCATCGCGTATCCGGGTTCCAACTTCAACAACCACCAGCTCGGGAGTACCGCGAGAATCGACGGGATCGACGTACGATACGTCTCGCCTTGCCCATCCTCTACACCCGACAAGTCGAGCGCGCCAACCGGATGGTGCTCGACGCCCTCAAGAAGCGGCTACACGACGCCGCTAACTCCAAAGGGGGCAAGTGGATCAAGGAACTACCCAACGCACTCGGGGGGCACACCTCCGCCTATCCAAGCCAACGGCAATCCCCTTACTTCGGCACGCTCCGAAGCAATCCTCCCCGCCGACGTCATATGGAACTCACCGGCAAGGGAGCATTACGATGAAGGCGTCCGAAGACAACAGACGAGTTGACATCGACACCCTTGAAGAAGCTCGGGCCGCGCCGCCCTCGTCCAACCGGGAAGAAGGTACCTAGAGGGTATCCGACGCTACCATGATCGCAACGTCAAGGAACGCTCCTTCAACGTTGGAGATCTCGTCCTCCGCCGTATCCAGTAACACGGGACTACACAAGCCAAGCTCCCCGCGGGAAGGTCCTTTCACCATTGCAAAGGTGACCGGCCGGCTCCTACCGCCTCCAAACACTCTTGAAGGTGAAGACATCAACAACTCGTGGAACGTCGACCAACTCTCGTCGATTCTACGCCTAGTCTACACGACTACTCCGGGTTCAAGTCTACACGACTACATCAACACCCCTCCGCCGTAAGCGCTCCGGTCCCGGCTCCGCCCTACTACTCCTCTCCAGATCCGCCCGCGCGGCCACGACGGATCGGCCTGCGACGAGCATCAAGGACTCTAGCGCCGGTCCACCGAGAGACCACACTCTAAGATCCAGCCCGCACGGCTACCTACGGATCTACCGCTCGTAAGCGGCTACCCGCTCTAGCACTACCGACTCGTAAGCGGCTCCTCTCGGGCGACTACTCGTAACTACTTGGCCATGGCCATCCGTGCGTACTTCTTGGAGAGCTAAAGTTTGATTGTTCATCAACTTCTTTACTGTCTACTTCCCTACAACGGGACCACTACCGCCGAGTACGACTACTCGCATCTACTCCACGATGGGGGCTCCGCACTCTGAGATCGCGACTACGAGTACTCATTGCTGGAAATTTCCTTTCATTGATACTTAAGCAATTACATTACAATTGTTTTTGTACAGGCCATCTCACTGTCAAGCGGAAACTCCCCACCATGAAGCTTGGGACGAGCAAGATCCTCCTCACCAAAACCAAGGATTTGAGCAAATCGCTCATATGAAACGGAGAGGGGCTTGCCTTGGAGGAGCCAATGGAAGGTCCTTGTCTCACGACGGATATAGAGATTGGCTTAGAATTGGGCGACCACTTCTTCATTCCAATCATAGTTGATTGCCATCACGTTATCATCCCTCAAGGTGACAAATATCAATAGCATCATTTACCGCCGAGATGTTGAGTGACCTAAGAAGCTCCCAATTGATAGACTTCATATCGATGGTCATGGTCCTTGCTAAGAATGACTCGACCATACCAACTGCATTGAACTTGAGCCAAAAACGATGTACGCATCAAACTCCTTTTGCCACCGAGCGGACGGTACCTTTCCTCGTGCACGTTGTGAGACCCCTCGTATAGTCCACCATCCCGACAATTCCCATTCGAGTTGCCGCACGAGGGGGGCTTGGATGGTCGAAGGATGAAGGATGAGAGGGTTTCCAAAGAGATGTCTTCATAGTCATCATAATGGTCATCCGATCGATGAGCTTGCTTTGTACAAAGCTCGATGACCTTGTTTCGTGGAGCGACGAGAGCAACTCGGTGGATCGGGGTACGACCACGCCACGAGGAGTTTGAAAGCTAGCTCCCACTTTCCTCTTCCTTTGAGCGAGGAGAAACATCATCTTCATCGAAGCCTTCGCGAACCACTTGCTTGCCGGCACGACCCATATGGAGGATAAGACATGCGTGCATAAGATGGATGTGTTGACGATGGAAAGAAATAGCTTGATTCAAGGGAGGGGTGCTTTTGTCAGCCCCCCATCGGTACTACCGACACAGGGTCGGTACTACCTATGGGGGTCGACTCCGGGCACAATCCTTTGAATCCGGGAGATTTGCCCAACCAAAAGCTACGAAATCATTGGTACGAGTTCTAGGATGGATAAAACGATGATTCCTAAAGCATTCCCTCTAGAACCAACTACATTGAGAGATCGATCGACGGAGATTTGAATGAATACCTTGAAATGTTTCCCGCGCGAATCGACGAACTTCCGGCGAGGATCGGATGTTCCGTGAGGATGGGGAATCGAATGGAATGGCTAGATTGACTATTTCACGGTTGGATTTTGAAATCCCCACACGGATTGAGCAAGAGGAGAATGGGTTGCGGCTCTAATTCGTTGAAAAAAAGACTTTGAACCCTAGGTGTTAAATACAAGTGCTATTTATAGCCCGTTGGTTGGCCCGTAGTACCGACATGGGGCTCGTACCTCCACGGGGTCCGTGAAATTGAGACAGTAAAGGTCTTATCTGCAGCATCGTTTCCCCGCGTCGGTTCTACCGCGTAGTACCGACATGGCGCTGGGCTCTACCGTGCAAACGTCGTAAATCTAACAGAGAGCTCTTATCGGTACTACCGACGTAGTGTCGGTTGTACCGACAGTTTACCCAGATTTTGAGATGGATTGAGAGTTTAGATTGAGGTTGTTGGAGAGAGGGAAGTATGGACATGTAGAGAACCCATAGGAGTTGGTGACTAGTCACAAACAATCAATCAAAGCTATAGTCACCAACCACTATGCAAAGATCCAAAGTTTTGTAAGACACACACAAAGAGAAGAAAAATAAAACATTTTTGCTTCCTATCTAGGCAACAAACAAGCGGCAAAAGATCAAGCCAAGTTACGAGAATCTAAGATGTTTAGCTCACTCCTCAAAGCACAAACCTATGCTCGTCAAGAGGCTTGGTGAAAATGCTCGCAAGTTGCCTTCGGGGCAAACATGCCGTAAAGCAATGTCACCCTTAGCCTCATGATCCCGCAAGAAGTGGCGTCTAATGTCTATGTGCTTTGTTCTAGAGTGTTGGACTCCGGATTGCTTCGCTAGTTTGATAGCACTCTCATTGTCACACAAGAGTGGAATCTTACTAAACTTACAACCATAATCACTCAACGTTTGCTTCATCCACAAGAGTTGTGCACAACAAGCACCGTTGCTACATATTCGCCGCCGTGGACAAAGCAACCGAGTTTTGCTTCTTTGAGCTCCATGACACCAAAGACCTACCAAGAAATTGGCAAGTCCCTTTGAGGCTTCTTCGATCTACTTTGCAACCGCATAATCCGAACCTGAGCTGGCAGATCAAAAGTGGAGCCTTTGGGATACCACAAGCCTAGGTTAGGAGTATGAACCAAATCCCAAAAGATTCTCTTAACGGCCATTAGATGACACCTCTTAGGATTGGCTTGAAATCTTTGCACACATGCACACACTAAGCATTATATCGGGCCTAGATGCACAAAGGTAAAGGAGGGAGCCAATCATGGAACGAATACTCAGTCGACCGACTTCCCTTCTTCATTGAGATCAAGATGTCCATTTAATGCCATGGGAGTTTTGATGGGCTTGGAATCGGCCATGTCAAACCTCTTGAAAGCATATCCTTCACATACTTGGTTTGACACAAGAAAGTCCCTTCCTTCATTTGCTTGATTTGAAATACGAAGAAAGAACTTCAATTCTCCCATCATGGACATCTCAAATTCCGTTGGTCATGATCCTACTAAATGTGACAGTAACCGCCCAAAATAATTATGTATTATCGCCTAAGCCGGTCCACATGGCCATTAAGCAATAATAAAGAATTATTAAGTCACTTCCGCCGTGTAAAGCCCGGTAAATCACATACAACAGGATCGCTGATATGCGCTAAGCCCACGTGTAACACCCTAATTTTATTAAAAATTTGGCTTTATAAAAATTTGCTAGAAACCATTTACTTGCTTAAGGAAATAAGGTTGCTTTATTTATTATTAGGCATTTAAAACTTTTTCTAAAATAAAGTTAATGAAATATAGGAGTTAATCAAGGTATTCATGTGCCGGTGTGCATTATTTTTAAGTTGCCGGAATTCAAATTCAAATTTGAATTCTATTCTAGTGGTGAAGTAATGCTTAGCATGCTCAATCGGGAATTGGTATTAATCAAACTTGGTTATTTTGTTATTCTATGTTCCGTTTATGATCTTTTACTTTACAAGACCACTTCTTTTAATATAATCGTAACATGGAGAACCACCTCAGAAAACAAAGTACAACCACAAGAACTAATGGGCAATGGTCTTAGTCAATAATTAGGAACTTTAGCTTGGGATGGTCTTACCCGATAAGGACAAGGGATCGGCGGTACCGTGGGGTATGGACTCGCTCTAGCAGTTGGGGTGAGTTATTCTTTTATGGTGGGGTATCGACCGGCTAGGGACTTTATACCTTGCTAATCGATCCGACTCGTGGGTCATAACTTGCTAGGGAACCTTTGTAAAGGCCATGTAGCGTCCCTATGCAATCACACCTCGGAAAGTGTGGTATGGTGTCTTTCAAACACCACATGGTTGGGTCTAAAGTTCTTCTGAGCTTTTACGCAAATGCCTTGTGGTGAAAGTGTACAACCTCTCGTAGAGTGTTAAACTAATCGATTAGCCATGCTCACCCCGTCAAGAGCGGCTCGGACACTCACATGATTAAATTATGGAACTTTAATGTTTAAATTGTTGTTTTATCCTTTATTTATGATGCTTATATCTTATTAATTGGGTTGGTATGAACTTACACCTCTAGTAATCGGCTTTTCGTTAATAAAACTCGACCCACTAAAATGCTAAAGTGCTTAAACCGTAGCCATCCACCATATGGCCTTGCATGTTATGTTGTTCTCTCTGCCGAGTACGATATGTGCTCACGCTTGTTTATTCTCTTGCATCTACAATACTCCGGATTGCTGCCGTACCGGGAGAACTTCGAAGATATTCCAGGAGACTTCCAGGAGTTCTAGGTGTGCGTAGTCTCGGGCCGCCCGCCCGTGGAGGCATTTTGTCCGTCGCGAGAACCTGCTATTTAAGATTCGCTTAAGACTAAAATACAACTTTTATTCGTGTGGCACTGCTTTTGGTATTCATAATGTCTAAGCGTGTGTGTAACTTGATCCCGGTGCACACGTGATCAATGCATTCGGTTTTGCCTTTAAAAACCGGTGTGACAGAGTGGTACTCGTAGTTGTGTTGACCGTAGGAACGCTAGCCTAGATAGAAATGGTCGAACTAAGGATTTTATACTCATAGAAGCTTTCTCTTACATGCTTGCTTTATTCTTATTAACCTAACTCTTGCCTTTTGCTTCACTCTTGGAGATGTCTCCGCATTCTTTACCTCGTGCTTGCTTTAGCTCTCATCCTTTTGGCCTTACCATCTTTCTCATTCCGCACCGCACTACGATGGTTCGTAGTTTGAGGACCTCTCAAAGCTGGAGCAATCCATCAAGATCGCCCACAGAACAAGACAATGACTTGCATGATGGAGATACAGAGGAGGAGATTGAGATGGAGCCCGCACCCGTGGTTTTCTCTCAACCTTATCAGTGTGCCCGATGATGAGGAAGATCCGGGAGGAGATGATTCCAGAGGAGGATGAGCTAGCCGAATGCCCCGCCAGGAAGATGAGGATCACCTTGATCAAGAGATGGAGGAAGAAGAACAAGAGCAAGAGGAGGAAGCCGAGGAAGCGATCCGGGAAGTGTACCACTACGTAGCCGATGGAGTAGGCATTCCCAGCGGCGACCACCCGAGAGCGATGGCATCCGCCCGGGCTATGATAAAGTCCGCTACCATTGGTGAGCCGTGGACTCATTCGTGGTTCGAGCCCCATTGGGAGGTTGTCGCCATCTTGGAGGAGTACATTCCATGCCGTGGGAGGAAGGGAAGTGTCCAAGCATCATGATGTGGCTCACAGACTACTATGGATGCTGGGATAGCGTAGCCGCCCGAAGGGCGCTCTATGTGCTCTCTCACAAGGAGCGTGACAAGTTGGAGGATACCCACTCGTTATACACCTTTTAGAGCAAGTGGGGAAGCCAAGACTTACATCACCCCAAAGACTAAATTTCATGAAGGGACGCTCAACAATGTCCCAGAGTCTACTTGGTAGCCGTGAACATCGCATTGGATGATGCCAACAACACTCTATATGCAAGACAAAGAAAGAGATTTTCAATTTCCAGAGACGAGGCGCGTGCCCTAAAAAAGTCGCACTTCCGAACAGGGAGGAGCCAAGCCCATGAAGCCACGTAAGGATGTACCTCCCCGTCACCCAAGAGGGGGCCACACTACGACTCCCCTAACGCCTACGCATGCCATGGCGTAAGATAGTCCTTAGGTTTAAGATTAAGGATAGGATTTCTTTGTAATCGCTAGTAGACGATCGGTATGTGTTTAGTTTAGAGGTGTGGTTGAATGCTTGATTTTGTGCTTAATGTATGAGTTGGATTTTGGTTGAGTGCAAAGGTGTTGTGGAGTGATGACCACAACACATTGGTTTAGTAGTAAGTTTGTGGGGGTTAACTTCGATTCCAATCGGGCCATTCATCCCAATCTTTTTAGTCCCTTTAAGTTTTCCCTTAATGCAAACTCGAGATCCCTAACCTGTTCGCGCAGCTTTCTGAGTCAGCTGCACTGTTTTAATTTTATCTCGGGCTACAGAACTCCGATTGCAGTAAAAACCAATTGAAAAGTTCAAAAATTTCGTGACTGATTTTCTGTGAAAAATTCAGAATATTTGGATGGATAACCAGAGAGTTATAACTGAAACATTACAGCCTCACGAATCTGTTAAACACTGCTGACCTACCTGACTTGTTTATTTTATAACCAGAGCTACACAACTCCGATTGAGGTGATTCCAGTTGGAGTAGTTTCGTAATTTCATTACCTTTTATCAGTCCAAAATCCATAATTTTTGGTTACCCGCACTGAGAGCTATGCCTGATTGTTTGGAGTCAACAGAATCTGCCTTATCCGAATATCATCGCTATCTTAACTTCCCCCGAGTTTAACCCTTGGTGCAATCATCTAAAATAATGTCCCTAATACTCGTATGGTGAACACCAGGCTCAGATCAGGTGTTGATCAACCAGCAGGAAGAGCACCCCAGCCACTACAAATGGATCCCGCTTGGGTGCCAGCCTCGGAGGCACAGACTCAGCCCTCCGGTAACTTGACCACCACCGTGACAAACTTGCAAGCCCAGTCAACAATCCACCGTGCCGCCACCCGCGCCTCGCAACAAGCACCGGAGTTCATGAGTCATCACCCTCCCGTGTTTACCGCCGCCGATCCACTAGAAGCCGAAGATTGGCTAAAGACAACATCAAGATGCTCACTGCCACCGTCGCTGTGACGACAGAGAGAAGGTCCCCGTATGCCGGCAGACAACTTCGCGGGATCCGCAAACTCGCTGGTGGGGATGCGTACTCCGGCCACCACGCCGCCCCCGTACACTATCACTTGGGAGGAGTTTACCACCAACTTCAGAGCCATCACATACCCTCTAGAGTTATGAAGATCAAGAAGAAGGAGTTCCTTTCTTCCAAGTTGCAGGAGAATTGAGGACCTCAGGAGCGTCCCAAAGGTCGATGGATGACCGCTCCTCGTTGATGAGTGATCGACAACCCGGTGTTGGACTCGACTCTTGGCTTAGTGTGCGTGTAGGTCGCGGCCTAGTTCGTAAGGGTTGCTGCGTGTGAAGAACGGCGCGAAAGGTCTTCACTTTGAGGGGCCTCCCGGAGATGGAGAGACAAGTAGGCTCCTGGCTCGAGGGACCCGTGGAGCCGCCGGATCGGGTGCGGGCCACATGGTGGCGACACGAGCAAGACGAAGTCATGGGATGACGAGCCACGGCACGGTGGCGGTCAAGTCAAGTGGTTTGGCGGGAGGCCGGACCGGCACGCGGTGGTTTGGTGGTTTGCCCACAAAACCATCGCGGGACGAAGCTTGGTTTGGGCCTCAAAACCAAGTTCGAGGGCCCAACACGACGCAGACGGATCCGGCGTGTCTTAGAAGCTTCGGGAGGTGGCGGGAGGACACGCGCGGGATCGCATGGCTTGCGTCGGAGGACGCGGGTGCGGCAAAGGCGTGGCCTCGTCCGATGGCAAGACCCACAAACATTACCTAAATACCCCGGCGTGGGTTGTATCGCCAGCGTAGTTAAGTTAGGGGGGTAGCCGAGTCATTTACCAATTCGACGGACCCGATATATAAGCCATGAGGGTGTGTGGATGTCTCTCTCTCTCCGCGACTTAGGTTTCATTTCCTCCCTCTCTTTCTCATTTTCGTAGCTATTTTTCTTCCATTTTCTCTAGGCTAGCATGAGAGCTTCATGAGAGATTTGTTGAGAGGGATGGATGCCAGGGCGCATGCTAGACCTTGTGAATCTTTCCCGGTTTGTATAGAAGATTCGGGTCGTTTTTCGTGGCCTTTTTGTGCTTGTTTTCGTGCCTTTGTTCCCCGGCTCAATTCCGCGGATTTGAGTGGGTTTCTCCCTGGGATTTCTTTGAGGGATACATGGATAGATGTCTTGTGCATCTTTGTGATTGATCTTGTGCCCTCAAACGCCGGGAAACCACTTCGATTCGGTTTTTCGTTCTGCTCTAGTTTTTGGTGGTGTTCAAAAAAGATTCGCGATTCCCGGTGATTGTGGAGTTAGGAGGCAAGATTTTGGGCTATAGCATCCTTGCGTGACGCTTTCCAAGTCCCTAAACCCTTGTCTTCACAACTTCAACCGTTTGGGAAATCCGATGATGATTTGGGGAGTTGACCTTCGAGGCTCCGGCCTTTTCCCCGTTCCGCGTTCGCAAGGGGCGACGGTCCGCCCGGGGTCCCGCTGACGGTCCGTGTGGGTCCGGCTTTCCGTCGCGTGTTCGTCGTGTTCTTGCGCGTCTTTGCTTTCGATCCCGCTTGGCTTTCGGGGTTTTGGCTGGTGTGCCTGGCCATGACTCGTCCGCGCTCGAGTAGCGACGGTCCATGGGTGGCGCGGGACCCGTCCGCCCGGCCTTGGCGACGGTCCGTTTTTCTCGGTCGCTTCGGTGGTTCCGTGTGCTTGGGGCCCGACGTCCGCGGTGTTGGGCCGACCCCGTCCGCGTGCCGGGGCCGGCGACGGCCTCGCGGCCTCGTGCCTGGCGCGCTCCGCGAGGCCCCGCGCGATGGTCCGCCCCTCCCGGCCGGGACGGCCCGCCGAGCTCGTGCGCTTTGCTTCTTGGTTCGATTCCTCCCTCCCTTTCTAGTGCTTCCGCGTGTGCTTCTAGGAATCGTTCCTAAGGCTAGAGGTTGATCCATAACTCGTGGTCTTGGCGATTGGTGCGTGATTCGATCCATCGCTTGTGTGACCCAGGGTTTGTCTTGGGTATAGGTCAGATTCTTTGAAGAATTTTTACCGCTCCTATTCACTCCCCTCTCTAGTCTCCATCCGATCCTTCAATTTTCGTACGTAGTTTGGTGCCGGATTTCTTTGCGACTTTGACAAGTCTCGAATCCTAAGATGGCGTACGTTGAGCGGGGCGCGTCCGCCGCACTTCGATGGCAAGGGTTACCACAAGTGGGCGCTCGTACGATGATCTTTCTTCGTGGCAAGTTGTTGGATTTCATTGTGCTTGACAAGACCTATGCTATTCCTGGCCAACATCCATACTGTGTGACCATGCCGTGCTAAGGCCAAGTATGAGGCTAATGCAAAAGCCGTTGATCACTTGGTCCGTAGCTTGTGTGGATCCAGAGTTTGAGCGTGTTCGCCATTTGAATCTTGCTTCGGCAAATTTGGGAGAAGTTGTTGGTTGTTCACTAGTGGTGATAACCATGTGAAGGCTCGCCTCTTTGTCTCTTACCTAGATGCAATATGAGAATTTCACTCCACTCTCGTGAGGACATCGATGCGATGTTTCGCAGGTTCACCGCCATCGTGAACAACATGAAAGCTAATGTTGAGGATTTTCCCTACACCGAGCATGATCGTGCTTTGAAGCTCTTGCATGTCTCGGGACCCAAATGCTCGGGGTGCTAAGGTTTGCAGCCATCAAGGAGTCCGGGGCATTACTTGACTATTGAGTTGGACCCTTTGGTTTTCCAAGTCGCCCAGGTTGACAGGAAGTTGCAATCCAAGCATGAGGGCTCGACTGACTATAGTCTTGCTCTTGTGGGTGGATCAAAGGGCAAATCTAACCCTTCCCGTCGACAGCTTTTCCTTGTCTTCTCTCATGTCCATTCCGTATGAGGAGTTTGATGTGTCGGGGCGAGGGGAGGAGCCGGCCTTGCTCTCAAGAAGGTTTGAACGACTACACGAGAGTTCGAGGAATGCAAGCGGCGCAGCTCGTGACGTGCCAAGTGTGGCAGCGTGGCCACTTCATCGCCGAGCCCGAAGCAGGAGAACAGCATAAGGTGAACGAGTACAAGGCGCACCCGAGGCGTGAAGACAAGTACTCCTCCAAGGGCAAGCACTTCAACAAGTCCAAGAGCAAGGACAAGGACAAGCGCGACCGAGCAAGAGCGCTACAAGAAGAACAAGGCAAGAGCTATGGGTGGCCGGTACAGAATACGCGACTCAAGCTCAAGCGAGGAGTGCTCAAGCTCAAGCAACAAGACAAGACGCCGGGAGGCGCAAGGACAAGAAGAGTGCAAGTCGAACCCCACGGCCGGAAGCCGTGTGGCGCTTGAGGCTTTTGTGGCATGGCCCATAGCTCAAGCAAATAAGAAGAGTGAGAAGGAAGACAAGCCGATCTACCTTGAGGATGAGGTAAACCGTGACCCCGACTTCTTGCTTGCCGAGATTGCTAGTTGCCGGTTTGCCGAGCGAACCGTGATAGCGAGAGATGCCAAAAGATGATGTTGACCTTAGGCTCGCCTTGAGAATGTTAGCGAGAAAAGTAGGAGAGTTAGAGTCAAAATTGCTTGAATTGAAACTTGAGAATGACTCTTTGAAACTTGCTCCTACTACTTCGATGATGTTGAATGTGTTGAGTGTGATGCATGGCCGAATGAGATTAAACTCGCTTAATGAGAAGAATGCCTTCCACTTTGGCGAAACTAGATGCTCTTAGATCGAATATGATGAGCTTAAGGCTAGACCCACTTTGCTTGGTGCTTGTAAATCATGTCCTACTATGCATGCTAAGCTTGTTGATGCTCGTTCTACTATTAGCTCTTTGGAAGCATCTTTGAAATCTCTTGTCAATGCATGCACTAGTCGTGATGGAAGTCACTTTGCGTAATCTTGAACTTACTTCCCGTTTGGATGTCATCTATGAGGAGAATGACTATTTGAGGAAGGCTGTGTTGGGTTGGTTGGTTCATGAACCCTCAATTGAAAATCATGATTGAGGAGTTCAAGAGAGCCGATGGTCGTGGTTTGGGTTTTGAGAAGTTGGGTGAGAAAGTGGGAGAGAATAGTGGGGAGAGTGTGTATGAGAAGTGTGTTGAGTCTAACCCCGAGTTTGAGGTGATCGCAGACATCCAAGTACCACTTCCAAAATCACCCAAGAACTCTTCACACCAAAGCCCAACCACATTTGCAACAAGCTTGACACAACCCAAGATCCACCCAAATTCCCACCTAAGACAAATGATTTCCAGAACCTATGAAGTTTGTGGGTGAGAAGGGTGAGAAGCCTAGAGAGAAGCGTAGCCAAAAACCAAAACCCATCCCCCTTCAGTGAGTATTGTGTGGCAAGGAGAGGCATCTTGCAGAGTTTTGCTACAAGAGGAAGAGGGATGAGAGGCTTGCTAGGGAGCAAGCAAACCAAAGACAAGTATCGCCAGCCTCGCTGCATCCCCCGAGCCTAGAGTGCCACTTCCACGCGGGTGTGGGAAGTGAAGAGGTTGGTAGAGTTGGAGCTCGCAGTGGTAGGTTTATGAGGAGAGATGATGGTGTGCGTGCCGGTGAGAGGTTCGTCCCGGCTCGTGGTGGTTTTCTTTTGGCTGACGTCCTCCTACTCGTCCTCGCACGGGCTTGGGGAGATGATCGCAGCCTTGGGTTCCAGAGAACTACGACCACGCTTTTCCCCTCGTGGTGCTCGTACCCTCCCATGGGACATGGAAGCTCGTGGCAAGGAATGATGTTCGCTAACCCCTCCTTTGGTATAGATGGGTTCACACTCGGTTTAACTTTCTTTTTAGCACCCCGTTGTCGAGTCGCGAGCTCACTCTCGTTCTTGTTTCGACTACGTGCAGGAGGCTTGGAGAACATTTGGTTGATCGACTTCCGGGTGTTCTCAACACATGACCGGGAGATAAAAAGTGGTTCTCCAGCCTCACCCCAAATAGCGGAAAAGCAAGACATCACATTTGGGGACAATGGACGAGGAAGGGTGTCATTGAGGGTGTTGTGCATGTGAGTGACAAGGTAACGTTGAAGAGAGTGGCTCTTTGTGAAGTCTGGGTTTCAATTTGCTTTCGGTTTCTCGCCTGCTTGATGAGGTTTCGTGTGCGTTTCTGCCCTGCGAGTCTCGCTTGCTTGATTCTCGAGGTGATCTTATATGCATGATCATCCCCGAGGGTCGATTTTCTGTGGCCGATTTCTCTCATTCTTTGGGTCCCGCTCGCCGTTTCTGATGGCCTGGCCCTTCTTCCGATTTTGTGAAATGGAATAGGCGGTTGTGACACTTGAGCTTTGATTTGGTTTCCCGTTTGAGTGGTCTTGACCTCGTCCGAGGATTGCCGAGGTTGAAGCTTGAGAAGGATTTGGTTTGTGCTCCTCGTAGGCATGGCAAGATGGTAGCCACTCCCATCCACCCTCGACCGATGTCATGACAGAGCGTCCGGCGTACAGCCGTTGCATATGGATCTTGTTGGGCCGCCCTCGAGTTCGCTTCTGGGTGGGAAGTGGTATGTCCTTGTTGTGGTGGACGATTACTCTCGCTATGCCCGGGTGTTTTTCTTGAAGATAAGAGTGAGACATTTGGTTTTGTTCGAGATCTGATCGTGAGGTTGAAAAAACGAGAGGCATGGGAATGCTATTCGAGCTATCCGTTGATAATGGCTCGTAGTTCAAGAACTCTCGTTTTGATGCCTTTTGTCGTGATCTAGGTCTTGAACACTCGCATTCCCTACATGTGCCCCCTCAAAATGGAGTCGTGGAAAGGAAAATCGACTTTTGTGAGATGGTTGTGACGATGCCTCCGATGAGCACAGGACTCCTAGAGGTTTTGGGCCGAGGCGTCATCGCTTGTCATGTTTCCAACAAAAGGATTTACCATGTAGCTTTCAAGAAGAAGACCCGTTATGAGCCGATGCATGGCCTGGCACCCAAGGTGAGTCATTTCTGAAGTCTTTGGCCTAAATGCTTTATTCCGAAGAAGGGAAACTCGACAAGTTTGAGGCTAGGTCTAGTGATGGTATTTTCTTTGGATATGCTAACCACTGTGAGCCTATAAAGGTGCTTAACCTTGAGACTAACAAAATCATGGAGACTTGCGAGGTGACCTTCGACGAGACAATGCCATGTACCCCCTTTGGCTCTGAAATGTGCAAGTGATGAGGAGATGGCCGAGGACCTCTTTGAAGAGTAGAAGGATGAAGTCAGAGATGATGAAGGGGAGAACCATGCGCCCGAAGCCGAGTGTGTACCCACTACTTCCCCTACGACCACTATGGAGCATGGACCGTCTACTTCATGGACAACAACTAAGGCAACAAGAGGACTGTGCAAGAGAAGTCAAAGTTGAGGGGGAGGTAGTCTCGAGGCGTGAGAGGCTCTGGCCGGATTCAAGAAGTACATCCCCCCGTCGAAGATCATTGGAAACATCGACGAACGCACTACACCTGCCGAGGTCTAGGAATTCCTCTCATTTTACTTATGCCGTTTTTGTTGCTACTTTTGAGCCCAAGGACATTGGAGTGCTTTATCCGATGCAACCGGGTCAATTCTATGCATGAGGAGTTGGAAACTTTGAAAGGAACCAGGTGGGAGTTAGTTGAACCACCTCCAAATTGCCATCCCATAGGAACCAAGTGGTTTGGAAGAACAAAGAGGGAGAATGGGATGGTTGGGAGGAATGTCCAGACTTGTTGCTCGTGGGTTTAGTCGAAGGAGGGGATCGACTATGAGGAGACCTTTGTTCTCGGGCCCGTCTTGAGGCAATTCGATCCTTCTAGCCTTTGCCGTGGCTAAAGGGTTCAAGTTGTTTCGTATGGACGTGAAGAGTGCTTCGAATGGGGTCATGAGGAGAGTGTATATGTGAAGTGTACCCACCGGGTTTGAGAGCGAGTTGTACCCACACAGGGTATATCGGTTGAAAAGGGCTCGTATGGGTTGAAACAAAGCGCCCCGTGCTTGGTATGGGAGATTGAGAGGTTTTCTTTTTGAGCAGGGTTTGTGATGGGTACCGGTGGATGGGACCTTGTTTCTCCTCAAGCATGGAAATGACTTGTCGATTGTTCGCATATACGTGGATGATATTGTCTTTGGTGGCTCGTCACATAACCTTGTTGCCAAGTTTGCAGATGAGATGAGCAGGGAGTTCGAGATGAGCATGATGGGCGAGCTGCGTACTTTCTGCCGCATCAAGCAAGTGAAGGATGGTACATTTGTGCACCAGACCAAGTACACGAAAGACATTCTAAAGAAGTTCCGGTATGCAAGATGTGAAGCCGATGTCGACTCCCATGGGGAGTACACCCACTTTGGATGCGGATGAGGACGAGAACCAAGGACCAAACGGGAGTAATGTGAGCATGATCGGGCCCCTCCTCTACTTGACGGCGACGAGGCCGTACATGCGCCCGCCGTGTGTCCGTGCGCCGTTTTCAAGCTTCGCCGAGGACATCACATCGACAGTCGTCAAGAGGATTTTCAGTACCTGCGTCCGCCCTCGGTCTTGGCCTTTGGTATTCTTCCTCCTCGACTTTTCCCTTCATGGTTTCTCCGATGCGGATTTCGCCGGGATGTCGAGTCGAGAGGAAGTCTACTTCGGTACGTGCCGCCTTCTTTGGTCTTCGTTGGTCTCATGGTCTTCCCGGGGCAGCGCTCCAGTGCAGCTCGCTCTACCACCGAGGCGGAGTACATGTTGCCGCCGCGAGTTGTTGCTCCTAGTTGTTGTGGATTTCATACACTTTGAGAGACTTTGGTGAGGAGTGCACCCAGATCCCACTTCTTTGTGATAGCAACGTTGCCATAAGCGTAGCCAAAAACCTGCTTCACTCCGTAACCAAAACATATAGAGGTGAGGTATCATTTCTTGAGGGACAATGTGGAGAAAGGAACCATTGTGTTGAGCCATGTCCCTACCCAAGATCGCTTAGCCGACATTTTCACAAAAGCCTCTCGACCAAGCTACATTTGTGCGCTTAAGTGGGGAACTTGGGGTTTGTTGCCCTATCTAGTTGATTCTTGGGGGATTTCCTTTCAGGTATCATTTGTATCATACCATGTTTACTTTGATGTATATACATGCTTTGCTTGATGTATAAACCATGGTAGGATAGCCATCTTGTCATATATCATGTTGCATTTGTATCATATTGCATTTTAGGATGATGAGCTTCTTTTCATATGCCATATTTGAGTCTCTTTGGCTATCTCAGAGATATTGGTCATATGTGTGGAGAAATGTGATGTGAGGCTATGCTCGTGGAATATTTGAGATATATGTGTGGTGAGATAGCCCTTTTTGAAATAAATGCTAAACTTGACTAAATTTTGATGAAATATGCTCCACTCGTATGTAGTTGTGTATCCATGTCACAGCTTGGTCTAAATGTGCTTTTCATGCTTAGATTGTGCTTCGTCAAATTTTGTTCTTGCATTTGGGCCAAAGGCCGAATATCATTGTGAATGTTTAGCCTATGTTGCATTCATGGGGGAGCATAAGCTTCTTTTTACGCAAAGGCACTTCATGTACCATAAAATGACTTAATCTTGAAAAGAAGTGTAAAATGTTTGAAAATGCTCCATCCATCATGTCAGTTGCTAAAATGTCTTATCTTTCACATATGGGTGCAAAACATGTTGCATGATGTTCACCCGTGGAGAAGTCTCCCCGAAGTGGCTATTGTTCATGAGATTTGACATGACATGCGTTTTGCTTTATGGGTGTTTGCCATGATCTTTTACCGAGAATTTGATATCCCCGTATGATCTTTGAATGGTATGCATGTTTCCGTGGCTCAAGTGTGACATGGATAGGCTTTTACATGAAGCGAGCCTTCTTTGATAATCGCTTAAATCTGAAAATTTTGCTTTGTCACATGCTTGTATTTTCATATATTACTTGTGTGGCAATGCTTTGACTATAAAAGTATGATTCATATGTGTGATCTTTGTCTCATTTTTAGCATTTGACACTAGATTTGGCCTATTTGAGAAGCTCATGTAGATGTTTATATGCTTTGTTTTGCATTTCGCATTTTCACCTTGATTCATACATTGTCAACAAGGGGGAGAAGAGGGTGAGCTTAATGAAAATTCAGAAGAGGTGAGCTGAAATTTACATCCACATGTCTGTGGGGAGTTTGCATTTGTTCAGGGGGAGCTTTCGTCGTTTTCGTGTGGATTTTGTGCTTTGCTTGGCTTGTGACCTTTCTTTTGCCTTTCTTCGGTTTTGGCCGCGAGGCTGTTTTCTGTTTTTTTCTTTCTTCCTTTCTTTCTTTTTCTCTTTTTCTCTCGAATTTCATTTCGCGTCAGAAGTTGTCAATGCACTCATCAAGGGGGAGATCGAGGACCAGGAGCGTCCCAAAGGGGTCGATGGATGACCGCTCCTCGGCTACGAGTGATTGACAACGGTGTTGACCGACTCTGGCTTAGTGCGCAGTGTAGGCCGAGGCCTAGTTCGTGTTGTTGCGTGTGAAGAACGGCGCGGAAGGTCTTCTCGCCTCGAGGGCCTCCGGAGATGGAGAGACAAGAAGCCTTGCCGAGGGACCCGTGGACACGGATCGGGTGCGGCCACATGGTGGCGACACGAGCAAGACGAAGTCATGGACGTATGAGACGGCACCGTGGCTGGGCCAAGTCGGCGGTTTGGCGGGAGGCCGGGACTCCCGGCACGCGTTTGGTGGTTTGCCCACAAACCATCGGGCGACGCGTTTCTTGGTTTGGGCCTCAAAACCAAGTCCGAGGGCCCAACACGACGGAGACGGATCCGGCGTGTTCCGGGAAGCTGAGGCGGGAGGACACGCCGGCGGATCGCATGGCTTGCGTCGGCAAGAGGACGCGGTGCGCAAAGGCGCACGTCCGATGGCAAGACCCACAAACATTACCTAAATACCCTCGCGTGGGTTGTATCGCCGCAGTTGGGTTAGGGCAGTCGAGTCATTTACCACTCCGACGGGACCCGATATATAAGTCATGAGGGTGTGTGTGGATGTCTCTCTCTCTCCGCGACTTAGGTTTCATTTCTCCCTCCTCTTTCTCATTGAACATTTTTTCTCTCTTCCATTTTCTCTAGGCTAGCATGAGAGCTTCATGAGAGATTTCGTTGAGAGGGATGGATGCTAGGGCTACATGCTAGACCTTGTGGAATCTTTCCCCGGTTTGTATAGAAGATTCTGGGTTGTTTTTCGTGGCCTTTTTGTGCTTGTTTTCGTGCCTTTGTTCCCGTTCGATTCCGCGGATTTGCGGGTTTCTCCTGAGCTTCTTTGAGGGATACATGGTTAGATGTCTTCGTGCATCTTTGTGATTGATCTTGTGCCCTCAAACGCGGAAAACCACTTCGATTCGAAGTTTTTCGTTCCGTGCTCTAGTTTTTGGTGGTGTTCAAAGGATTCTGCGATTCCTGATTTAGGGAGTTAGGAGGCAAGATTTTTGGCCATAGCATCCTTGTGTGACGCTTTTCCAAGTCCCTAAACCCTTGTCTTCACAGCTTCAACCGTTTGGGAACCGATGATGATTTGGGGAGTTGACCTTCGAGGTCGGGGCCTTTTCCTCGTTCGTTCGCAAGGGGCGGGACGCGTCCGCCCAGGGCCTACGGACGGTCCGTGTGGGTCCGGCTTCGTCGCGTGTCCGTCGTGTTCTTGCGCATCTTTGCTTTCGATCCTATTTTGGCTTTTGGTTTTGGTTGCGTCTGGGCCGGCGGTGACGGTCCGCGCCGAGTAGCGACGCGTCCGTGGGTGGCACAGACGCGTCCGCCCGCCTTGGCGACTCGTCCGCGCCGGTCGCTCGTGGTTCTCGTGTGCGCGGACCCGACGCTCCGCGGTGTTGGGCCGGACCCGCGCGTGCCGGCCGGGCGGACCCCGTCCGCGCCCTCAGTCGACAGCGCTCCGCGAGGCTCGCGCGGACGGGGTCCGCCCTTTCTCCCGGCCGACGGTCCGCGGAGCTCAGGCGCTTGCTTCTGGTTCGATTCCTCCTCCCTTTCTAGTGCTTCCGCGTGTGCTTCTAGGAATCGTTCCTAAGGCTGCAGGTTGATCCATAACTCCGTGGTCTTGGCGATTGGTGCGTGATTCGATCCATCGCTTGTGTGTGACCTGGGTTTGTCTAGGGTATAGGCCGGATTCTTTTGGAAGAATTTTCACCTAGCCTCCTATTCACTCCCCTCTCTAGTCGCCATCCGATCCTTCGCATCGTCGTTGGCCGAGTATAGAGACAAGTTCGACCGAGCCGTCCCGCTATGCACCGAGGAGGTGGCCGAAGATAGGAAGAAGCGTGTGAGTCGTCTCGATGTTGAAATGTCTGGCCGCAAGGATCACCGATGTCCTATCCTTTCCCTAACTTTCGGCCACTAGTTGATGCCGCCATCCGCTTGGAGCACAAGCGCAAGGAGCCTTGAAGAAGAGGAAGGCCGCCGCCCGCGCTGAGTGCGTCTCGCCCGCGCTTCAACCCACCGCCGAACACCCCGTTCCGCTTTGGGGGACCGGTGGAAACTTGGGTAGCAGGGTGGCCCCGTCCTCGCCGCCAGCCTGCCACCGCTTCGCAGTTTCCGCCGTCCCCGTTCCTCGACTCCCCGCACGCTTCCCGGGGCGAGCCAGCGAGAGCCCCGCTGGCACACCCGTAAGGTCCGTGGCACCGCCCTTACCGCGACCACCGCCTTGTCAAGTGCGGGGAGAGCTTGGTCACTATACCAATGCTTGCCCAAAGAGGAACTCTCCACACACCCCCGTGCAGAACCAGCGTAGACAAGGAGCGAAGCCAAACCCCGCAACCTAACAAAGGACAACAGCTATGCACGAGGCAAGGCGATGCACGTTGATGTCAAGCCTCGTGAGAACCCGCAGTAGTGCTCGTATGTTTCTAGTCAACCCTACTCCCCGCCTCGCTTTGTTTGATTTCGAGCATCCCATTATTTCATTACATCCCCCGCCGTAGCTCAACATAATCTACCTATCGCTCCCATGTCTCGCCACATGTTAGTTACCTCACTCGGGGGGGAATTGAAAGCCATCTATAAATGTGATAACGTCCATTCAAGATTGTGGGCAAGAGATTTCGTGCCAATCTTATAATCTTGGATTCAAAGGGATCGATGTGATAATGGGAATGGGATGGTTGACCGCGTGTGATGCGGTGATATAGTGTGCTAAGAGATCAATCCTCCTTACAAGTCTAGTCGGTGAAAGATTTGAGTTTGCAAAGAGATCCCGCACCATCAAATGCTGCCGTGAATAAGTCTGATGGAGTACTTGGAAGACATACGAGTAGTGTGCGATTATCCCGATGTGTTTCTCGATGGCTGCTGTGCATGCCCCCGACCGAGATGTTGAGTTCGTTATTGATCTACCTGCACGCCCTATCTCTAAGCGCCCATATAGAATGTCTAGTGATCAGCTTGCAAGAACTTAAAGCGATTAAAGAATTGTTGGGTAAAGGGTTCATTCGTGCTAGTTCGTCACCTTGAGCACCCGTTATCTTTGTGGGTAAGAAAGATGGCAATACAAAGGATGTGTGTTGATTAAGGTGTCTCTTAATGATGTTACCATCAAGAACAAGTATCCTTCCGCCACGTATTGAAGATTTGTTTGATCGTATGAGAGGAGCTAAAGTGTTTTCTAAGATCGATCTCGCGGTCCGGGTTATCATCGCCTGAAGATTAGGCCTTTAGATATTCCTAAGACATCTTTTACCACTGTGTACTCGACTTTATGAGTACACAGCTATGTCTTTTGGGTTAACCAATGCACCCGCGTACTTTATGTACTTGATGAACAAGATTTTTATGGAGTATCCGGACAAGTTCGTTGTGGTATTCATTGATGACATTTTGATCTACTCCAAGAATGAGGAGGACCATGGTGGAGCATTTGAGGTCGTGTTGCGGAAGTCGAGAGAGCATGAGTTATATGCGAAGTTCAACAAGTATGAGTTCCGGCTCAAGGAAGTGTCTTTTCAGCTGTATCATCAACAACAGAGGTATTGCGAGATCCCCCAAATAGTTAGTGATGTATTGAAGTGGAAGCCCTCAGACAGTTGTCTCGAGATCCGAAGTGAAGATACGTATGTGGCCTGCGGATAAAGTTCTTCTCCATCACTCTGACTGTTTCAGTATTTCTCTCCTGTTTTTCGTTCCAAACCATTCTGCACGTATGAATGGATGTTTTTTTGGATATTATCAAGGTATAAATTTCGGTTGGCTTCAGGATAAGTGACGCATCAGCACTGTCATACTTCATTTGGTAGGACTATTCGGTAGCTTGAAATGGATTAGGGAGTTCTTGATACTGCCATTGTACAAGATGAGTTTGGAAGCGCCGCTGAAGCTGTAAAATCATAATGGCTATGCCTGTGACCGCATCATGTAGATCTCCATGCACCCAAACCATCCCGGTCTAAGTGGGCATCATGTAGAGTTGGATCCTGAAGACGACTTCATCTTCAGCCAGTCGAACCACCCCGATGTCACCTTGAAGGACTCAGCACCGAACTGTGTAAGGAATCGGATGCTCGTTAACCTAAGAGGAGGAGAGGTGAATTAGACAACTTAAAACCTTAACCTATGGCTTCACTAATTTTACACAGTAGTAAACTAGAACATACTATCTAGATGTGCAACTAGGGTTGTTCTAGTGTAAAATTCCCATCCCAAAATAAGGTTTGCAACCTGTAGCCAATCCTATTATGATACTACTCTAGGAAAGTAAATGCAAACAAAGATTGCAATAGAGTAAATGCGGAAACTTAAAGGGGATGGGAGGAAGCAAACTCTTGACACGCGATTTATCCCGTGGTATCGGTAGGCACTAAGCCACCCCTAGTCCACGTTGTTGAAGCACTCACACAAGAGTATTGCTTCCCGGTCACCAAGTCTCTCCCAAGAGCACCACTTGACTCGCCACTTAGGCACTTGCCAAGCTCCCTTGGTCACCTTGATGCCGCCTCCACTAAGGAGCTTCTCCACCAAGGAAGGGGGTCTCCACGCCCCCCGCACAAAGTGTCCTCACCGCTCCACACCAAGCCGGAGGGTCGATGACGATTGCCGGTGAGCCACTTAGGCCCCAAGGCTTCCGGCGAACCTTGTACAACTTGATTCACTCAAGAATCACCTCACAAGGTTGGCACAACCTTGCACTCACTCAACTCTAAGCTAAGCCTAGCACTAAGCACATACACTAAGCATATGCAAGTCTAAGGATGAACAATTAAGCACTTGGATGGATTGAATATGATCTTCAATGTGTCTTGAACTATTCCCGCACTTCCACACAATCCGCAACCTCAAATGGGTGAGTGGAGGGGGTATAAATAGCCCAGGGCATCAAACTAGCCGTTGGCTAACCCGCCACCGAAAAAGGTAGCGTCGGATGAACCGATGCTAAGCTTTTCCCGGGGTGTCGGTTCATCCGGTGCCCCTCCCACGTCACATAGCCGTTGAGATTCTCTCGACACAACCGCTCCGACGCTATGGACCGACGGTGCGTCGGATCATCCCGTGGCCGAAGACCCCGCAACCAAGTCGTCGCCGTTAGCTTTCACGCGACCGCGGATAGACCGATGCTTCCCCTTGACCATGGCGTCGGATCATCCTATGGTCGAAGACTTTGTCTTGGTGCGTCTCTCGTCTTGATTCAAACCGAGCGTCGGATAGACCGATGGTGTCCCCACTCGACCGTCGGATCATCCGTGCTACTCGTCTTCGCCGCTCTTCCTCTCGCAACTCGTCCGACGCATCTAGAAAGTGGACCGTCAGTTCATCCGACGGTGCCTAGGGTTTCACCCAGTGAACCAACTCGTCCGACGATTGCACCGATGCTTGCTATTTAGGTACCGTCGGTTCATCCAACAGTGTCCTTTTCCTTCTTTTTCTTCGTGTCTTCAACTTGGATTTTTGCTTCAACTTAACACACTTAACATGCCATTACTTATAGCCTCAAAATATATACTAAGTCCTCAATTTTGCTATAAGTAACCTCGTCATGTGCGGCCGCGTCTACACACGACGGCGGCGCGCGCGACGTGCGCGGGCGGCGGAACGGGCCGAGCGCATGCACCGGGAAGGGGCGTACGACCTTGGCTAGGATGGAAGGATAAAGATTTAATTAGTTAGTTTCTATTCTTAGCCCTTTAATTTAGGAAGGATTTGTTAGCCAAGGGGCTTTATATACTTCCTGTACTGCACGTTGGTTAATCAAGCAAGAGCTGTTTCATCTATTCTCCTTCCTCCTCCCTAAGCCGCGCGCCTGGGGGCATAACCCGGCAAGCGTGTGCGGCGTGGGGGCATAACCCCGCCGTGATTACCACGGAGCGCGAGTACGAGCTCCGGAGTCGAGGTCCTGCGTCTCTATCGCATAACGTCCTTGACAGCCTGGTATCACGACGCCGTCGATCCTCATCTTCCCAAACCACTGAGCCCTCCACCGCCACCTCCGCCCACCGCCACCCAAACCCTACGTCGCCGCTGCCAGCTTCCGCGGCGCCGACAGCCATGGACGACCCGACCATCGCTGACGTCATGAAGAAACTCGAGGACCTCACCGCCAAGATGACGACCATGGAATCGGACATTGCGGCTGTGAAGGACAAATCCTCGTCGTCCAGTAGCGGCAGCAACGACCCTACGGGCGGCTCCCGCGACCTCGATCGGCCGCCGCGGTTCCACAAACTGGATTTTCCGCGATACGACGGCAAGACGGATCCGCTCCTCTTCACCAACAAGTGCGATGTCTACTTCCGCCAGCAACGCACCATGCCTGAGGAGCGGGTGTGGATGGCGGGCTTCAACATGGATGGCGTCGCCCATCTGTGGTATGATCAGCTCCTGGAGGACGAGGGCACGCCGTCTTGGGGCCGCTTCAAAGAGCTCCTCAATCTCCGTTTCGGGCCGCCTCTACGTTCGGCGCCCCTGTTCGAGCTCTCCGAGTGCCGCCGCACCAGCACGGTCGAGGAATATTCCGATCGCTTCCAGGCACTCCTTCCGCGCGCCGGTCACCTCGACGAGTCGCAACGGTGCGGCTATACACCGGGGACTCCCCGCCGCCGTTGAGTCACGCGGTTCGCATCCATCACCCGACCCCTCGCGGCGGCGATGAGTCTCGCGCGGCGGTGCGAACCGATTGAGCTTGACCGCCTACCGCCTCCGCCGGCGCGCGTCCGCAACCCGCGCGCGGTTCCGGCCCCGGTCGCGCGGCCAACACTTCCCCGCCCCCCCCGGGCTCGGGCCTCCCTACCGCGCGCCTACGGCACCGGTGCCCTTGTTGCCGGCGCCGCCGCGGCCGCCCGGCCCGGCGCCACTCGTCCGCGCGGCGCCCAACCGAGCACGACACTTATCGCCCGAAGAACAAGCCGAACGCGGCGCCCGGGCCTCTCGCTACAACCGCAACGAGCCTTACTCGCGGGGGCACAACCGCGTGTGTCGTCGCATCTTCTACATCGGCGGCGTCGAGCTTGATGGCGACGCCACCCGGACGACGCGACGAGCCGGGACGCCCCCGTGTTCTCCCTTCGGGTCGTGGCCGGCATGCCTATCTGTGACACCATGCAGGTGCGCGTGACCGTGGGCGCGGCATCCCTCACCGCTCTCCTCGACACCGGCTCCACCCACAACTTCATCGCGGAGGAGACGGCGCACCGCACGGGTCTCCGTGCGCACTCCGGTCTCGCGCATGACCGCCACCGTGGCCAACGGCGAGCGGGTGACATGCGCGGGCGTGTTCCGGCAGGCGGCCATCGACATCGCGGGCGAGGCGTTCCACGTCGACCTCTACGTCATGCCCCTCGCCGGCTACGATCTTGTCCTCAGCATTCGGTGGCTGGTGACCCTGGGCCCGATCGTGTGGGACTTCACCAAGCGTTCCATGTCGTTCACCTGCCAGGACCGGACCGTCTGCTGGGAGGACGTCACGGCCCGCGCGCCGCCACCCCTCGCGGCCATCACCTCCCCGACAGACCTCCTTGACGAGCTGCTGGCCGGGTTCGGGGGCATCTTTGCCGAACCGACCGGCCTGCCCCCGCAGCGCGCACGCGAACACAGCATCACCCTCAAGCCGGCGGGGGTTGCCGGTGGCGGTTCGGCCCGTCGCACAGTACCCGCGGCCCACAAAGACGAGCTGGAGCGCCAGTGTGCAGCCATGATTGAGCAGGGCATCGTCCGGCGCAGCGATTCCGTGTTCTCGTCCCCGATCCTCCTCGTCAAGAAGCCGGACGGATCGTGGCACTTCTGCGTCGACTACAGGGCGCTCAACGCGCTGACAGTCAAGGACGCCTTCCCCATCCCCGTCGTCGACGAGCTTCTCGACGAGCTACATGGCGCGTGCTTTTTCACAAAGCTCGACCTGCGCTCGGGCTATCACCAGGTCTGCATGCGGCCGGCCGACATCCACAAGACGGCGTTTCGTACTCACGACGGCCTCTACGAGTTTTTGGTCATGGCATTCGGGCTGTGCAACGCCCCCGCCACGTTCCAGGCATTGATGAACGACGTCCTCAGGCCCTTTCTTCGCTGCTTTGTCCTTGTGTTCTTTGACGATATTTTGATTTACAGTCGCACTTAGGCAGACCACTTGCGCCACATCCGTGCCGTGTTCGCGGAGCTGCAGAGACACCAGCTCTTTCTGAAGCGCTCCAAGTGTGCATTCGGCGCGTCTTCCATCGCGTACCTCGGCCACGTCGTCTCGGCCGCGGGCGTCGCCATGGATCCAAAGAAAGCTCCCGGGCCGTGCGGGATTGGCCGCGGCCACAGTCAGCATGGGCCATGCGCGGCTTCCTTGGCCTCGCAGGGTACTACAGAAGTTCGTCCACAACTACGGCACCATCGCCGCGCTCGTGACAGAACCGCCCAAAATAGTTCCGTATTATCGCCTAAGCCTCGTCCACATGGCCATTAAGCAATAATAAAGAACTATTCTCAGTCGCTTCCGCCGGTAAAGCCCGGTAAATCACATACAACAGATCGCCGATATGCGCTAAGCCCACATGAAGGCGGGACCGGAGTACAACATTACATTACATAAAAGGTTCACAAGTTCAACATTATTACAAACTAGGTTTTCCATACATAAAAGTAAACATGAACAGAGTTTAAAACAGCGGAAATAAAACTAGCGCATGATACACACGGGAGGCCATCCATGCATATCACTCCTCATCATCGTTCTCCCATTCAAGCTCCCAACCATCTGGGATAGAACCAGGCCAGATGGGATTACCTGAAAACCACAAATTAAGCAAGGCTGAGTACTAATACTCAGCAAGACTTACCCGATAAAAGAAAATACAACTAGACATGCAAGGCTTTTTGGCTGCTGGGTTTGTTTTGCCAAAAGCGACTAAGAGTTGATCCTTATTTTCAGATTTTAGCTCAAGTTCTAGTATGTTAACCATTCTATGTGAGCACCTGCACTAAACAAGCATGTTGTTCAAACAATATTAAACAGGTAACAATATTAATCCGAACTGTTCCATAAATAAACATGGGGTAGCCAGTGGTCAAGCCGACTCGGATAACGGCGAGTGACCGACGATCGATCGATTTATATCCTTGCAAGGTAAACCCAAGATACACGGAAGAAGTAGACCCCAAGAATTCAAATAAAAGCAAATGCGGGGTCTACCCCGACCAGGCGGTTCCCAACATCCCACGCTTTGGGATCGTACGCTACAAACTCGGGTACACGGTTATCCGGAGGGTCTCACCCGACCATCCGGACTCACACACTATACCACATGTAGCTAGCCCGGAGACACATCCCAAGCGGGTAGCTAGAAAGATCCCGCCCCGGTTCAGAAGGTACTAGGCTTACCGGTCCCATTCCCGACAAGCACTTGGTACGTTCAATAGCTTAGGACCAACACAATGCTACTCGGTCGAGACCGAACCCATTGCTCTTACCACATGAGCGAGTCAATTTAACCAACTTATGATTCCAACATAAGCATCCTATATCTCGCGAGCAATGAGTCATTACTCGACTTCTACCGTATCCTTAGAGCATGGCACTAGCGTTCCTAACATACTAGTAAAAGAGCATAGGAGTCCTAAGGATCATGCATCTAGGTTTCAAAGCAACTCCTGAAACTTAAATGCACAAAGTAAAGCATAAAGTGCTGAAAAGTAAAGGACATGATTTTAATTTACAAAATGGGTTAGATGAAACCGGTGCTTGCTTTCCTCGGACTCGCTTCCTAAACAAGCCTTTGGCTCTTCCCGGACTTTGGTCCAGGTCTTGCCGCACGCTAACTTGAGTCAACTCCCCGCCGGCCGCTCCCTCCTCCTCCCGGGTAAGCGTGTAAGTCCCGTCGGGAAGATCTACACGTTCACATGCACATGCATTAGATTATGGTGAAGGTGGGAGAATTACCACAAAACCAACTCTTGTTGGTCGCATACACCCAAATATTAATATTTTCTCATATAAATTATTAGGGTGTGTGATAAATAACAAAACACTATTTTGATGGTGATTGTGTGCACATCTAAGCAATTTAAGTTACTTAACTTCACCAAACAGCAAGGGGTGTGTTTAATTTAATAAAAACAGAAACAAAAATGATTTCACAAATTAGCACTTTTAATTTCCACTTCTTTCTTTAATTACTTAAAACAAGCCTTTCTACCATAAACCCAAATTAAATCAAAAACACTTCCAAAGAGCCTAATCTTTTGCACACAGCAACATATGCTTAATTTAAGCTCTCAAACCAAAATTTGGCCTAAGATCATTTATAAATTAATTTATACGAAAAAGACAAAATTGCAGCCTAGGAAATCAACGTTAATTCATATAAAAAAATTTAATAAACTTTTTGATCTTAACTTTCTCCTACAGGTCATGTATGCCAAAAATGAGTTTCTGACCAAGTCTTGGTTGCAAATTCAATTTATTTTCCAGATTTTGAATTTAAACTCCTACACAAGATTAATCCAAAACACCTAGTAAACAATTGCCTAAAATCACATCTATCACACCAGGGGTACTAAACATCAAGTCAAAGCCCTAGGTACACTTGTGCTCAAAGAAAAGTTCATTAATGGTGATATAAAAAGCATCAAACTTATTCTAGCATAAAGCTTAAATAAATCATAACTGAAAATATAAGCATCAAAATCATTCAAACGTTTGCCACAGATCTATACCTGATATAAATAGTAACATATCCAAAATTCAAGTTCATAGCATGTGTATATTTTAAATCACACTAAAAACACTCCAAACTGAGTTTGAATTTTTAATTCAAAAACTGTACAGAAAAACCCTATACATGTTTTCTAGAAAAGGTAGATTTCTTCACCACGAACCCAACAAAATTGGTTTTGAATTTTTCTGATTTTTCTTCGATTTTTAATGATTTTTCGAAGGTACTGCTGTAACCCTAAAACTTCTTTTACAACCGGGTCCCCGGAACTTTGCATAAATCACCCCGCGAAGAACTTGAGCCTTGCAATGTAGTCCCCGGCGGGGCTGCTCGCGCCGGCGGCCGGGAATTGGCGGCCGGGGAGCGCCGGGCTTGGCCGGCCGCGGGCCTAGGGATGCTAGGGGTGCTCACCCTTGTCGATTTGAAGAGGAAACTCGGATCGCGGAGGGGATGCCGGCGGCGGCGGCGTGCCGGCTCGGGTCCGGCCGCCGCCGCCGCCGCTCGTTCGGCGCCCGCGGGGCTCGGGCAACCGGGCGACGGTGTGGAGGCGTCGAGGGGGGGCCTAGGGAAGGGGAAGGAGAGGTCGGCGGCCGGGAATCGAATCGGGAACGGCGGAACGCGGCGCGCGGCCTCCTCACCGACGGCGGCGGCGCGGAAGCACGGGGTGATGTGCGGCTCGGGTTTTTTTTTTTCGGGGCAAGGACCTCGATGGCGTCGCGGACGAGGCAGGGACGCCTTAAGGCGCCTCTCGGCCCACCGGACCCGTGCATGGGCGCGCGCGCGCGCGCGCGCCGGCGCGCGCGCGCGTGGCCGCCGGCCGGACCCGCCGCCCGCTCGGGCGCGGCTCACGGGAGGTAACCGGGCGGAGGGCCCACGCGCGCGCGGTCCACCGCGACGGACTCGAGGGTCCGTACGCCGGAGCCCCGCGCGCGCGGCACGTGGCCGACGGGAACGGCGCGGCGCTCCGGAGCGCGAGACGACGTCGGTCCCGTCGCGTTTCTATTTCATTTACCCGTTTTCGAAATTGCATAACTCCTAAAAGTGCCAACTAACTTCAAAATCTCCCAAAAGCAAAGTTGTAGAGGAGCTATAGATCTACAACTTTCCCAAAGGGCGACATATGTTTTGATCAATGGTTTGCCGGGAACGTCGACCGAAGTTGCGGATTTTCCACGGCTCGATTTACCGTTCGCGATAAACTCGATTTTTGGCCAATTTGCACTCAAAATCGGAATGTCCACCAATTACGAAAAATGTGTTCCCGAAATAACGAACAACTTTCGTATTGGCCGATTTTGAACTTCTATAGTGAAATTTGGAGAACGCGCAAGAAAACCATTTCAGCCTTTAAAGTAGATCTAGGGTTTGACCGAGATTTGGGGTTTTGACCGAGGTCTTTTGTGCAAAAGTGTGCCCAATCACGTCAAACATGCTTAGAAGGTAATTAACCTTGATTAATTCATGTAATTAATGTCATTAGCACAATTAAACATCGTGGATGTTACGGCCTACCCCCCTTTACCCCCTTAAAAGAAATCTCGTCCCAAGATTTAGGATTTAAAAGATGGAAGTAAGGGAAAGAACTTACTTTGCCTTGATTCAAGAAAACCCGGATAATTCTCATTGAGATAATGTTCAGCTTCCCATGTAGCTTCTTCTACTGTATGATGACTCCATTGGATTTTATACATCTTTACGAGATTGCCTTCGAGTTTTTCTTTCTTTTACATCAAGAATTCTCAAAGGATGTTCCACAACAGAGAGATCCGGTTCAATCCAAGCATTAGCTTCTTCAATAACTTCTCTAGCCGGTTCACGTGCACATTTTCTCAATTGTGATACATGAAACACATTGTGCACGAAAGAGAATCGTTCGGGTAGCCGAATACGGTATGCCACTGGCCCACAGACTTGAATGATTTCATAAGGGCCAATGTAGCGAGGAGCTAGCTTCCCTTTCACACTAAATCTTTGGACACCCTTGGTTGGCGAAACTTTTAAGTACACAAAGTCACCAACTTTGTATTGTCCGGGTGCCTTTCCCTTGTCATAATGACTCTTTTGTCTTTCTTGCGCAATTCTCAAGTTTTCCTTGATTACCCTCACTTTTTCTTCGGCATCCTCAACTAGGGCTGGGCCAAAGAATTTCCTCTCCCCGGTCTGTGACCAGTTCAAGGGAGTACGACATCTTCGTCCATAAAGAGCCTCAAAAGGTGCCATTTTCAAGCCGGCTTGATAACTGTTATTGTAAGAAAATTCAGCCAGGGCGAGACACTTGTCCCAACTCTTATCAAAATGAATCACGCATGCTCGCAACATGTCCTCTAGGATCCGGTTTACCCTTTCCGTTTGACCATCGGTCCGAGGACGATAAGCCGAATCGCGTATGATTTTTGTGCCAAGTGACTTATGTAATTGTTCCCAAAAACGTGCCACAAAGAGAGATCCCCTATCGGAAATGATGGTTTTAGGAACACCATGCAAGCGAACAATGTGCTCAATATAAAGACTTGCATAATCTTTGGCATCATATGTAGTGTGGACTGGAATAAAGTGAGCTGTTTTTGTCAATACCCAGATGGAATCATGTTTCCTAGATGTGAGTGGCAATCCGGACACAAAGTCCATACTTATGTCATCCCACTTCCATGAAGGTATGGGTAGGGGTTGAAGAGTACCGGAAGGTTTTAAATGAGTTGCTTTAATTCTTTGACAAGTATCGCATTCCGACACATATTTGGCAATGTCCACCTTCATATTGGACCACCAAAAATTCTCCTTTAAATCTTGATCCATTTTACTACTCCCCGGATGGATAGAGAATTTAGAGAGATTACCCTCATCAAAGATTTCCTTTTTCAACTCCCAATTATCCGGGACAACAAGGCGTTGCCCAAACCGATTATATCTTTCTCATCCTTCCGAAGCAATTATGTTTAGGATCCTTTTCTAGCAATTTTTGTTTAATTAAGAGAATACCCTCATCTTGAAGTTGAGCCTTAACAATTCTATCAAACAGTCGACTCCGCGGAAAGGGCATTTAGGCTTCCTTGTTCAACAATTTCCAAGTTTAGCCTTCTCAAATCCTCACACAGAGTGTCACTGTAGGGTTCCATTGATAGGCAATTGCAGTGAGCCTTGCGGCTTAGAGCATCTGCAACTACATTCGCCTTTCCAGGATGGTAATGGACCTCAAGATCATAATCTTTGATTAACTCTAACCATCTCCTTTGCCTCATATTTAAATCGATCGAGTGAAAATGTATTTGAGGCTTTTGTGGTCAGTAAAGATATTGCAGCGGGTTCCCATAAGGTAATGCCTCCATATTTTCAATGCATGAACAACCGCTGCTAGCTCTAAGTCATGTGTGGGATAATTCTTTTCATGAGGGCGAAGTGCTCGTGAGGCATAGGCAATAACCCGATTGTCTTGCATAAGAACACAGCCAAGACCCGTGCCTGAAGCGTCACAATAAACTTCATATGGTTTTGAATTGTCCCATTCGCTATAGCACCGGGGCCGAAGTTAAATGTTCTCTTAATTTTTGGAAAGCTTTATCACAAGCCTCACTCCACACAAATTTCACTCCTTTCTTTAGCAACTCGGGCATAGGCTTAGCAATTCTAGAGAAATCCGAATAAAACGGTGATAATAACCAGCCAAGCCTAGAAAGTCAGTGATTTGATGAGCAGACTTAGGAGGTTGCCAATCCATAACCTCTTGCACTTTGCTTGGATCGACGGATATGCCTTCGCCGGAAATAGTGTGCCCCGAAACTTAACACTATCCGGCCAAAACTCACACTTGGAGAATTTAGCATAGAGTTTATGTTCTCGCAAGCGTTGTAGCACAATGCGAAGATGTTCCACATGATCTTCCTCATTCTTGGAATAAATAAGGATGTCGTCAATGAAAACCACGACGAATTTATCCAACTCCGTCATAAACACGGAATTCATAAGGTACATGAAGTAGGCCGGTGCATTTGTAAGACCGAAAGACATAACCAAGAATTCATATAGGCCATAGCGAGTAGAGAAAGCCGTCTTGGGAATATCACTAGGCCGGATTTTAATTTGGTGATAACCGGACCGAAGATCGATCTTTGAGAAGACCTTAGCTCCGACCAACCGGTCAAATAGCACGTCAATGCGGGGCAACGGATATTTGTTTTTGATAGTCACCGCATTGAGAGGTCGGTAGTCCACACACAACCTCGGGCTACCATCTTTCTTTTTCACAAAGAGGGCGGGACAGCCCCAAGGAGAAGAGCCTGGGCGGATGTAGCCCTTATCAAGCAACTCTTGAAGTTGTTTCTTTAATTCAGCAAGTTCTTTGGGTGACATTCTATAAGATCGCTTAGAAATAGGAGCGAGCCAGTCCGTAGCTCAATGACAAACTCAACATCTCTGTCCGGTGGCAAGCCGTGGCAAGTTCATCGAGAAAGACATCCATGTACTCACATACTACTGGAATGTCCTCAAGTTGAGTAGTTATGGCTGCATACACACATGAGCCTTTATGGCTGTTGGGGGAAGGTAAAGAATTGAATTCCCGACCAAAGGTGAGTTGATTTCTAGCATTCTTTCGAAGTATCCAGGACAACTTTGTCTTTGAGTCATCCAATTCATGCCTAAGATAACATCTACCCCTTCTAGGTACATTGTGACCCATTAGTTGGAAAAGTTTTGCTACCTATCTCAAGTGGTACGCTTAAGGCTACTTGATTTGAAGCAACCTTTCCACCCGGTGTGGCAATCATATAGGCCTCGCTTAGTATGACACCACTTCAAGTCCAAATTTCTCACGGTTTTCACATTAATAAAGCTATGAGTAGCACCGGAATCAAATAATATAATAACCGGACGACCACGGATAGAAAATGTACCCGTCAAGACCGGTGCTCCCTCCGGAAGATCAACCACCGTGGTGAAGTTTAAACGGCCTTGCTTCACTTGCACGGTTGTTTCTTTCCCCGATTTCCAGCCTTAGAGCCTTGCCCCCGACTTTGTTGATGTTCTTGTCGAGGGCGTGTGCACTTGTTAGCATAGTGCCCCGCTGTCCGCCGAGCTATAGCAACGGCGATCATCATTGATGCGGGCGGGTGGGGGTGCACTAGGCCTAGGAGTGGTCCGCTAAGCGCCGCGATAGCCAAAGGCGCCGTACGGCTTAGATCGAGATTGCCTCATCACCCAACGTCCACCGAAGATGGGCGGGGGGCACCCCCCGCACATTCTTCTTCACAAATTTAAATTTCTTGCCTTGGCCACTTGCTCGAAGCTTGATTGAACTTCCTCTTTCTATCTCGTTGAGCCCTCTTCATGGCGTCCTCCTGAGAGATGGCCAAGTTCACTAGCTCAGGATAGCTATCAGTTTTGATTAAGTTCAACCTCTCATAGAGCTCCCCATCAAGCCCTTCACGGAATCGCTCCATCTTTTTCTTATCAGTATCAACATGATAGTCCCCATACTGACAGAGACTATTAAACTTCTGAGCATACTGATAGACTGAGTCAGAGCCTTGTTTGAGATTCATTAGCTCTCTCATCTTCCTATCAACAAGACCCTTGGGAATATGATGCTCTTTAAATGCTTTCTTGAATTCTGCCCAAGTAATCTGGTGACCCTGTGGCTGCATGGACTTGAAATGCTCCCACCAGATTAATGCTTCACCCCCTCGATTGCTTTGAGCGCCGAAGCCTGCCTTATGTTCTTCGAGCAAGGCGGTGTGAAGATGGAAAACATGGCCTCTAGGGCCCCGATAAAAGCATCGGCCTCTAGGGGCTCCTCTCGCCTTGGTGAAGAGGGGTGGCCTCATTGCCCTGAATTTTTCATAGGACATGACCGCATTAGGCCCCTCCCGAACATGGCCTTGATTGTGCACGGGTTGCTGCAATCTTTGAGCAATCTGCTGCTGAGTTTGAAGTATTTGGCGCAACACTTCGGTGCGCGCGGCAATGAACGCTTCTGCGGGAGTCATAGGTGGAGGTGGGGGAAGAGGAGCATCCCCACCGCCTCCCGCACCCCGAGAGTCATTCTGTGTGTTATCAGACATCTGAAAAGTTGAACTTCCATTAGATACATATTCAAAACTTGCTTAAAAGAATACAAGAAGAATATGCATACGAAAATTCAGACTTATAGAAATTTCATAATTCAGACAGCATCACAGTTCTGAGTAAATAAATCGTAACTCTCTGTACAGAAGTCAAAAATTTATAAAATTTGGTCAGCATGTGTAGAATTTTGTAAGCTTCAACTCTGTATTCAACTCCAGATCAGATTCATCCTTTACAGGGGTCGAAAAATTCAGTTTCCAAAGTTCTGTCTAGCAGTTTGGACAGCAGCCAGCAACTTACTAAAAATTCGATATTTCTTAAACTACACATGCAAAAATGCAGAATTTTGGTGAGCATGACCATTATAAAATTTCAAACAACTTTGGTAGTCATTGCAAAATCCAGAAATGACCATAACTTTCTTCATTTCATTTCTTAGGCAGATTGCTGTCGGGAAGGTGTTTTTCCACCATAATTACAGATTACAAAATTTGGTGGATCACCATTACATAGGGGGTCACTATGTAGCTTCTAGCTACACAAAAGAATACTCTAAGTCCGCCTAGCACCAAAATCCAACCAAAAGGGCTAACAAGAGTACATCCCAAGTTTTCCTACTACAACAACTAGGATCTAGGTCCTATGTACAAACTATGGAGAGTTTCCCCGCGACATGTAGGAATAGAGCACCAAGCTCCTCTAATCGAGTCCGGAAACGTCCCGAACCTCCTCTCGGGTCCAGTGGATCTCCATCTGCTCGTCATCAACAATAGCCGGTGGGTGGTGCACCTACTGGAGCATAACCACAACACCCTCCAAGGCCCGTATATCGAGCTCGAGGTCCCCAACTTTGCTCCCCGCAAATCCCGGATGTGCTCAAGGTGCACAAGCCTCTCGGCATCCCCCGTCAACCGAGTCGAACTGCGCAGTCTGCGCCCGGCCCTGCAAGTCCGGAATCTGCTCGCAAGTGGTCACCTCGCTCAAACGAACGGGTGTGCCTCGCTCCCGGAGGCTGCTGTATCCGATCTTGAAGGTCGGCAATAATGCCGCACGGCACCGAGTGTACTTAACATACTGCTCGGTGAAAAGGCCGACAACCCAGGAGATGTACCAAGTAGCTCCAGTGAGACGACTAGCCAAGTCATCTGCGATAACCCGACGAAGGTCTTGTAGAGCGTACAAGGCCCTCAAGCACGTGCCCAAAGTCTGTACTGTGTCGTAGGGTGGCACAGTCTCGAGAAGTGTGGCTATATTAGCCATCCTGGCTAGCCACAACGGAGCGTTGGGGTCCAAAGCTAGAGCCAACCCCAACGGTGTCTGAAGCATCTCCCCGCGGCTCGTGGGTGGAAATGGCGTGGAGCACCATCAAGGCTGCCGACTCCACTGCCTCGACAGCGCGGAAACAGAGGAGCTCCATGCTCAAGTCTGCCCACTCGGGGTGGCCGGGTGGGGGAGCACGATCACTCGAACTGCGGCTCGGTACGCCCCACTCCTCGTACTCCACCCCCCTCGTAGAAGGGAGGGGTGGTGTAGCCGACAACACACAAGGCTCTCCACGCAATGCGTGTGAAGCCCTCCCACCGCAAACCGGTGGTGGCAAACGTGCCATCGCGCCCACCGCAACAAACCCGGGGGCAGCCATATGTAAAATAATTACAAACACATGTTAGAACCCAAAAATATGAGTTTAACATACAATATGGCAAAACTGGCAGTTCTGAACAAAAATTCATAACTGCAAACCAGTACCCCAAAAATTCCAAATTTTTGTGAGCAACTCGACAATGTTATAACTCACATTTTTGGTATTCAAAGGTCGAACTAATTCAGATTGGAAAAGGGTGAAAAGGTCCATTTTCAGAGTGCTGTTGCCCAGAATTTCAGCAGGGCAGAGCTTCACTAAAAAGACCATAACTCAATACATGAGTACCCAATTACCATGAAATTTTTACAGCACGATCTATGCTAGATAATGAACATTTTTGCTGTAGATTTTCAGGTCAAATTCTGTTGGGAACTATAAGTAAAGATTCGAGTTTTCTGCCTAACTCAGAATTTTAACAGCTATTCAGCAAGACGTAGGCTAGCCATTTTTATCCTACTTCAGTTTCAAATCTCCTAAAATCATGAGAAATTCAAGGAGCAAACTTAACTAGGTGATGAACAATTTCCCTAAAGAGCACCTAGCCAAAAATTTTCTAGATAATCCTTAGGAAGATTTGGATAGCAGCTAGTTAAATTTTGCTTAATCACACATCAAAGCATCAAACTAGCATGATTGGTCCTTAAGAAATACAATTCAATTAAAGACCAAATGACACATGATTTAAGTTCATCTTTGGTTCAATAGCTTTTACATGATGCAAAAAACGTCCTAAACTTCCTCACAAAGCTTTTAAGCTTAAAAACGAAGTTAGTGCCGGTGGCAGGGCATATATAAACGTCTCTCCCTATAATAACTAGTCGGAAGCTATTCGTTTCTTAATTACCGTGCCTAACAACCGTGGTTAGTGTGCCTGCAGAAAATCACGGATATTCAAGACCTTTTGTGCCAAGCACTCACAAAAGCGTCCACATTCATTACCGTTCACTTATAGAAACGGTATCCACGCGTAAAGCCGCTGCATGGACGGCGTCCTATTTAAGACTCGACGCGACGTGAGTGCCCATTGGAATAGGCCTCACTCATCCCTCACGGACTTTCCCGTGGTACCATCACGTATGGCAAAACGTGACGAGACTCAGACGCGACGTGACACCCATTGGAATAGGTCTCACTAGTCCCTCACAGGACTTCCCTGTGGTACCACCACGTATGGCAAAATGTGATGAGACGCAGACGCGACGTGGCACCCATTGGAATAGGTCCCACTAGTCCCTCACGGGACTTCCCTGTGGTACCATCACGTATGGCAAAACGTGATGAACTAGTATGGTTGTGCATGAAAGTAAGTTTTGACAGGAATAAATGTGCTGGAAGTCAGACTCAATACACCATAGAATACTAGCCACCTGAAAGAACCCAAAAAAATTCCCTCTAGGGCCTTTCGGACTAGATTAGACCTTAACGTCCTACTCTTTTAGCAAGATTATTAATCTTGGCAAATTTTATTCCAAAAACAAGTTTGTTAAGGTATTTTAATTACTCTGGTGCATATCATCGCTCTGGTACCAGCTGTGACAGAACCACCCAAAATAGTTCCGTATTATCGCCTAAGCCTGTCCACGTGGCCATTAAGCAATAATAAAGAACTATTCTGTCGCTTCCGCCGGGTAAAGCCCGGTAAATCACATACAACGGATCGCCGATATGCGCTAAGCCCACATGAAGGCGGGACCGAGTACAACATTACATTTCATAAAAAGGTTCACAAGTTAAACATTATTACAAACTAGGTTTTTCATACATAAAAGTAAACATGAACAGAGTTTAAACAGCGGAAATAAAACTAGCGCATGATACACACGGGAGGCCATCCATGCATATCACTCCTCATCATCGTTCTCCCATTCAAGCTCCCAACCATCTGGGATAGAACCAGGGCCGGATGGGATTACCCGAAAACCACAAATTAAGCAAGGCCGAGTACTAATACTCAAGCAAGACTTACGCGATAAAAGAAAATACAACTAGACATGCAAGGCTTTTTGGCGGTGGGTTTGTTTTGCAAAAAGCGACTAAGAGTTGATCCTTATTTTCAGATTTTAGCTCAAGTTCTAGTATGTTAACCATTCTATGTGAGCACCCGCACTAAACAAGAATGTTGTTCAAACAATATTAAACAGGTAACAATATTAATCCGAACTTGTTCCATAAATAAACATGGGGTAGCCGGTGGTCAAGCCGACTCGGATAACGGCGAGTGACCGACGATCGATCGATTTATATCCTTGCAAGGTAAACCCAAGATACACGGAAGAAGTAGACCCCAAGAATTCAAATAAAAGCAAATGCGGGGTCTACCCCGACCGGGCGGTTCCCAACATCCCACGAGTTTGGGATCGGACGCTACAAACTCGGGGTACACGGTTATCCGGAGGGTCTAACCCGACCGGTCCGGACTCACACACTATACCACGGGTAGCTAGCCGGAGACACATCCCAAGCGGGTAGCTAGAAAGATCCCGCCCCGGTTCAGAAGGTACTAGGCTTACCGGTCCCATTCCCGACAAGCACTTGGTACGTTCAATAGCTTAGGACCAAGCACCATGCTACTCGGTCGAGACCGAACCCATTGCTCTTACCACATGAGCGAGTCAATTTAACCAACTTATGATTCCAACATAAGCATCCTATATCTCGCGAGCAATGAGTCATTACTCGACTTCTACCGTATCCTTAGAGCATGGCACTAGCGTTCCTAACATACTAGTAAAAGAGCATAGGAGTCCTAAGGATCATGCATCTAGGTTTCAAAGCAACTCCTGAAACTTAAATGCACAAAGTAAAGCATAAAGTGCTGAAAAGTAAAGGACATGATTTTAATTTACAAAATGGGTTAGATGAAACTCGGTGCTTGCTTTCCTCGGACTCGGTTCCTAAACAAGCCTTTGGCTCTTCCGGACTTTGGTCCGGGTCTTGCTTGCATGCTAACTTGATTCAACTCCCCGCCGGTTGCTCCCTCCTCCTCCCGGGTAAGCGTGTAAGTCCCGTCGGGAAGATCTACACGTTCACATGCACATGCATTATATTATGGTGAAGGTGGGAGAATTACCACAAAACCAACTCTTGTTGGTCTCATACACCCAAATATTAATATTTTCTCATATAAATTATTAGGGTGTGTGATAAATAACAAAACACTATTTTGATGGTGATTGTGTGCACATCTAAGCATTTTATGTTACTTAACTTCACCAAACAGCAAGGGGTGTGTTTAAATTAATAAAAACAGAAACAAAAATGATTTCACAATTTAGCACTTTTAATTTCCATTTCTTTCTTTAATTACTTAAAACAAGCCTTTCTACCATAAACCCAAATTAAATCAAAAACACTTCCAAAGAGCCTAATCTTTTGCACACAGCAACATATGCTTAATTTAAGCTCTCAAACCAAAATTTGGCCTAAGATCATTTATAAATTAATTTATACGAAAAAGACAAATTGCAGCCTAGTAAATCAACATTAATTCATATAAAAAGATTTAATAAACTTTTTGATCTTAACTTTCTCCTACAGGTCATTTATCCAAAAATGAGTTTCCGACCAAAGCATGGTTGCAAATTCAATTTATTTTCCAGATTTTGAATTTAAACTCCTACACAAGATTAATCCAAAACACCTAGTAAACAATTGCCTAAAATCACATCTATCACACCAGGGGTACTAAACATCAAGTCAAAGCCCTAGGTACACTTGTGCTCAAAGAAAAGTTCATTAATGGTGATATAAAAAGCATCAAACTTATTCTAGCATAAAGCTTAAATAAATCATAACTGAAAATATAAGCATCAAAATCATTCAAACGTTTGCCACAGATCTATACCTGATATAAATAGTAACATATCCAAAATTCAAGTTCATAGCATGTGTATATTGTAAATCACACTAAAAATACTCCAAACTGAGTTTGAATTTTTAATTCAAAAACTATACAGAAAAACCCTATACATGTTTTCTAGAAAAGGTAGATTTCTTCATCACGAACCCAACAAAATGGGTTTTGCATTTTCTGATTTTTCTACGATTTTTTATGATTTTTCGAAGGTACTGCTGTAACCCTAAAACTTCTTTTATAGCCGGGTCCCCGGAACTTTGCATAAATCACCCCGCGAAGAACTTGAGCCTTGCAATGTAGTCCCCGGCGGGGCTGCTCGCGCCGGCGGCCGGAATTGGCGGCCGGGGAGCGCCGGGCTTGGCCGGCCGCGGGCCTAGGGATGCTAGGGGCCGCTCACCCTTGTCGATTTGAAGAGGAAACTCGGATCGCGGAGGGGTTGCGGGCGTCGGCGGCGTGCGCTCGGTCCGGCCGCCGCCGCCGGCTGTTCGGCGCCCGCGGGGCGGGCAACCGGGCGACGGTGTGGAGGCGTCGAGGGGGGCCTAGGGAAGGGGAAGGAGAGGTCGGCCGGGGCCCCGGGAATCGAATCGGGAACGGCGGAACGCGCGGCGGCTCCATGCGGGCCCGGCGGCGGCGCGGGAAGCACGGGGTGATGTGCGGCTCGGGTTTTTTTCGGGGCAAGGACCTCGATGGCGTCGCGGACGAGGCGAGGGACGCCTTAAGGCGCCTCTCGGCCGGCCGGACCCGTGCATGGGCGCGCGCGCGCGCGCGCCCGCCCGGCGCGCGGCGCGTGGCCGCCGGCCGGACCGGCCGCCCCGCCCGGGCGCGGCTCACGGGAGGTAACCGGGCGGAGGGCCCACGGCGCGCGGTCCACCGCGACGGACTCGAGGGTCCGTACGCCGGAGCCCCGCGCGCGCGGCACGTGGCCGACGGGAACGGCGCGGCGCTGCGGAGCGCGAGACGACGTCGGTCCGTCGCGTTTCTATTTCATTTACCCGTTTTCGAAATTGCATAACTCCTAAAAGTGCCAACTAACTTCAAAATCTCCCAAAAGCAAAGTTGTAGAGGAGCTATAGATCTACAACTTTCCCAAAGGGCGACATATGTTTTGATCAATGGTTTGCCGGGAACGTCGGCCGAAGTTGCAGATTTTCCACGACTCGATTTACTCGTTCACGGCGCGAAAACTCGATTTTTGGCCAATTTGCACTCAAAATTGGAATGTCCGCCAATTACGAAAAATGTGTTCCCGGAAATAACGAACAACTTTCGTATTGGCCGATTTTGAACTTCTATAGTGAAATTTGGAGAACGCGCAAGAAAACCATTTCAGCCTTTAAAGTAGATCTAGGGTTTGACCGGGATTTGGGGTTTTGACCGAGGTCTTTTGTGCAAAAGTGTGCCCAATCACGTCAAACATGCTTAGAAGGTAATTAACCTTGATTAATTCATGTAATTAATGTCATTAGCACAATTAAACATCGGGGGATGTTACGGCGCCGCTCACCGCTCTCCTTCGCAAGGAGGGATTTTCGTGGACCGAGGAGGCTGCTGCCGCGTTTGCCGCCCTAAAGGATGCGGTTACGGCGGCCCCGGTGCTCGCAATGCCGGACTTCGCCAAGCCGTTCGTCGTGGAGTACGACGCGTCGTCACACGGGTTCGGGGCCGTGCTGGTCCAGGACAGCCACCCGATCGCGTTCTTCAGCCGCCCGGTGGCGCCACGGCACTGCGCCCTCATGGCGTACGAGCGCGAGCTCATCGGCTCCGGTGCACGCCGTCCTCCACCGGAGGTCGTACCTTTGGGGCCGCCACTTCATCGTCAAGACCGACCACTACGGCCTCAACTACCCGCCGGACCGGCCGGCCCGCTCTACCATCCCCCGAAGCATCATTGGGTGGGGAAGCTCCTCGGCTTCGACTTCACCGTGGAGTACAAGCCGGGCCACGCAAATACGGTGGCCGATGCCCTCTCGCGTCGCGACACGCCCGAGGACGCCGGCGTCATGGCACTCTCCGCCCCGCGCTTCAACTTCGTCGCCAGGCTCCGTCAGGCTCAGGCCACCGACCCAGCCCTCCTCGCCCTCCATGATGAGATCCGGGTGTAACGCCCGCGTTTTTAGCTCTAAATAAATCACCTACTAAATCATGCGTAATTTCAAAAACCGATCCGCCGAGTTCAGTTACCATTCAAACCCTAGCCGTTGTTCTCTCTCTCTCTCCCCGACGCGCGTGCCGCGATTCCCGCCGGCACCGCACCTCGGCCGCGCCCCTGCGCGCCTTCCCAACGCCGCGGTCGGCCACCGGCCGGGAATCCCGCGCACGCCGCGGTCCCGCCGGCCGGTCCGCCTCGCCATCACCGCCGGCCCGAAAATCACGCCGACACCCGAAATCGGGAAGCCCCGCAAAACCCTCCCCTAACTTCCATAATCATTTTCCAAATTTTCGGGATTTTCCCCAATATCTTTTCCTCTTCTTTTTCCTATTCTTCTTTCCAATTTCTTCCTTTCTTCTCTTTTCTTTTTTTCCTTTCCTTTCTTTTCTTCTTTTCCTTTCTTCCTTCTCTTTCTTCTTCCCCGCTCCTCCTCCTCCCCGGCCGCGCGGCCCCCGACCGCGCGACCCCGCCCTCTCTCCCGTGCGGCCGCCGGGACCGGCACCCCCCCTCCCGGCCCGCGCCCGGCCGACGGGGTCGCCGGCGCGGCACGCAAGGGCGGCCCCGCGCCGCCTGCGCGTGGCCTCGCCGAGCCGCACCCCCCCCCCCCGTGACCGACGACCTCCATTAAAGGCTGCGCACGAGCCGTCAACTCCCCACTCCCGCCGCCGGCGGGCTTGCCGCCCGCGCCCGCACGACGGGTCTCATCCCCGGCCAAATTCCTGCACAAGTTGACCCGGCCGAGCCCTCGCGAAGCCGCCCGAGCTCGCCGGAGTTGTCCTCGCCGAAAATATCCCCCTTCCCGAACCGCCTCTCGCCGCCTATAAAAGGGGCCGACGGCCTCCCCGGCTCGCCGCACCACACCACCACGACCTCATAGCGCTTCCTCCCCTCTTCCCCGAGCCCCACCGCGCCGCCGCCACCAGTAGCGCCGCCGCCGCTCTCTGCCCGCCGCGGAGCCGCCTCCTCGGACCGCCCTAGCACAAGGTGAGCACGGGATCGACTTCCCCTCGGCCTCCTCTCCCTCTTAAGCCCTATCCCGGCCGCCGCCATGGGCGGGGCCGCCGCGGCGCCCCTCCCTTGGCCGGCCGCCGCACGGTCCCCGCCCCCCCTCCTCGTTTTGGATCGGGGGGAGGAAGAAGGGGATGGCACTTTTGCCAAAGACCCCCCCTCCCCCCCTTTTATTTCTCCAAACCGAGCCCCCTCTTCTTATTCCTCTTTATTCTTTCCAAATAAGCCCCTAGATCAATAACTAATGAAAGGTTAATCACTGTTATACCCTAAAATAAATTACAAAATGACTCTAACTTAGTTGACATTAGCATAGACACCCTTTTACCATTAATAGAAATTGCCAAAAGGTCCTTAATATCTATAACCCCTCCTTAACCTAGCCTTTCATACACGCCCTTCCTTCTCGGTTAAGACCAAACCTTACCGCACCTATATATACCCCTCCTCCGCTCACTTCCCCCTCCCCGAGCTCGGCCGGAAACATGTGTGCTAATACTGCTTGCTTGCTTGTGTGAGTGCTATAGCCGACGGAGTAGACGGAGGAAGGTACCCCGAGCCGGAGATCGAAGCCGACTACTGCGAGCAGGAGCCCGAGGTCCCGAACGCCGAGCCGGCACTCCCCGAAGACTTCGAAGACGGCAAGTTCAACCTTCCCCTTTGATGCATGCTTCTGTCCTAGTTTTATAAATACACCCTATACCGTTTTATAAATTGCATATTGTTTTACTGCAAAACATGGTAGGATAGCCACCCTTGATTGCTATGATTGAACCTTGTTTTGGCCTAAACGAGTGCTTTAAAAATGTGTGTGTGCTTTCAAAATGTGTGAGTGCTTTAAAAACAAAAAGGGGATATGTTTGGAAAATGAGTAAAAAACTGGGTAGACGGGATGGACGTGAGTGTCAGGAGTATGGGTGAGCTCGTACCTGTGTGGTTGAGCGTGTTGGGAGTTGTCCATCTTGTCGGTTAAGGACCGGGTTGCGTGACATCTCACCTGACCCAAATCATCGTACAACCACTCGACCGTTGTATGTGGCAACGGCTTAGCATAAATCCCACTAGTTAATCTACTTGCCATCGGTGTGCGGGTGAGCGGCGGGAGACCAAGGAGTAGGGGTACGCTCTGTGTGAGGTACGCCCTGGTTATGTGGGATAACCCCTTGGTTGCTTCCGTGGTGGCTCGTAGTGTTAGCTAAGGTGGGTAATGGCTTTGATAGGATCCGTACCGACACTGAGGTGTCCGTGTAACGGTACCCTACTTGTGGGTAAAGATGTACAACCTCTGCAGTGTCAAACCTATTCGAATAGCCGTGTCCACGGTATTGGACGAGTCACGGTGTGGTCACAAAAACTAGTGTTTGGGATGGGATGTTTTACGGTGTGAGTTGTTTTCCGGTGATGTGGGTGTGGCCGTGTGCCTGGGCTACGACGGACGGGAAGTCCGGTAGATCCACGAGTGGTCTTCCTAAAGCGGTTGAGTTACTTGGGTTATGAAAATGATTTGCGAAAACCTTTTTGAAATGAACCCCTGCATGTGTAAGCTTGCTAAATGAACCTTAACTCGATCCTTGTTATACCTTATGCATGATTACGCTTATAAGCCCCTCCGTGGGTGGGGTTGGATTTGCTTGAGTACGTATGTGCTCACCCTTGTTTTACTAACTACTTTACGAGAGGAGGATCCCGATTACATCCCCGAAGACGTTGAGTAGGTCGTGTGCCCTACACCCAACCGTGCTGTGTACCGGGGCCCTACCGAAAGCTTCCATGGTGTGGTACTCGAGGAGGCTATGGAAGCCTTTGCTATTGTAGTGTGGTCGCTAGCGTTTGTGTTGTTCCTTGTAGCGTTGGCACTACCGTGCCCTTTGTGTCGCCGTGATGTAAAAGACCGATTTCCACCCGTTGTAATAAATGTGTTACCGGCCTCCCGGGACCGGTATTTGTGTCACATTTAGTCACCTCCGATGAGGGGACGCTTCACCGAGCGGGCTCCGGGCCGCTGCCATGGGCGATCGTCGACGGCCTGGTCCAGTACGGCGGTCGGCTGTACATCCCCCCGGCATCCCCGCTGCTTCAGGAGGTGCTGGTGGCTGTGCACGAGGAGGCCCATGAGGGCTGCGCACACTGCACCGCCTGCGTCGCGACTTCCACTTCCCCAACATGAAGCAGGCGGTACAGGACTGGGTCCGGTCGTGCGCGGTCTGCCAACGCAACAAGGCGGAGCACCTCCATCCGGCCGGCCTCCTGCTCCCGCTTCCAGTGCCACAAGGCGTGTGGACCGACATCGTGCTTGACTTCATCGAGGCCCTTCCCCGTGTCCGCGGCAAATCAGTCATCTTGACCGTCGTCGACCGGTTCAGCAAGTACAACCACTTCATCCCGTTGGCACACCCGTACTCGGCAGAGAGTGTGGCCCAGGCATTCTTCGCAGACATCATCCGGCTGCACGGCATTCCGCTGTCCATCGTCTCCGACCGCGACCCGGTGTTCACCTCCAACTTTTGGCGCGAGCTCATGCTCTAGAGTGGCACCAAGCTCCAGATGACGACGGCCTTCCACCCCTAGTCAGACGGGCAGTCGGAGTCAGCTAACCGCGTCATCATTATGTATCTACGGTGTTTGATAGGTGACTGACCCCGTGATCGGGCCGCGCCCCCGGCTGCCACGGGCGGAGTACGTCTTCAACACCGCCTATCAGTCATCCCTGCGCGAGACGCCATTTCGAGTTGTCTACGGGCGCGACCCTCCGTCAATTCGGTCGTATGAGCCGGGCGAGACGCGGGTCGCTGCCGTGGCCACAACCATGGAAGAGCGCGTCGAGTTCCTGGAGGACATCCGCCATCGGCTAGAGCAAGCCCAGGCGGTGCAGAAGCGTTACTACAATCGGGCTCACCGCTCGGTCTCCTTTCAGGTGGGCGACTGGGTCCTCCTTCGTCTTCGGCATCGTGCAGCGGCATCTCTTCCCCAGGCCCCCACCGGCAAGCTCGGTCCGAAGTTCTACGGGCCATACTTGCGTCATCGAGCTCATCAACGACGTGGCGGTTCGTCTCGCGCTGCCCCCACAGGCCCGACTCCATGATGTGTTCCACATCGGGCTACTGAAGAAATTCCATGGGGCTCCGCCACAAGAGCCGGCTCCTCTTCCCCCCGATCCGCCATGGGGCGGTTGTGCCGAGGCGGAACGCGCGGTCAAGGCTCACTTAGCTCGGGGTGTACGCCAGGTGCTCGTCAAATGGAAGGGGGCGTCGCCAGCATCGTCGACTTGGGAAGACGTCGACCGCTTCTGCGCTTTGTACCCTCAGTTCCAGCTCGAGGACGAGCTACCTCTCGAGGGGGGGAGAGATGTCATGTGCGGCCGCGTCTACACACGACGGCGGCGCGCGCGCGCGTGCGCGGGCGGCGGAACGGGCCGAGCGCATGCACCTGGAAGGGGCAGGCGACCGTGGCTAGGATGGAAGGATAAAGATTTAATAAGTTAGTTTCTATTCTTAGCCCTTTAATTTAGGAAGGATTTGTTAGCCAAGGGGCTTTATATACTTCCTGTACCGCACGTTGGTTAATCAAGCAAGAGCTGTTTCATCTATTCTCCTTCCTCCTCCCTAAGCCGCGCGCCCGGGGGCATAACCCGGCAAGCGTGTGCGGCGTGGGGGCATAACCCCGCCGTGATTACCACGGAGCACGAGTACGAGCTCCGGAGTCGAGGTCCTGCGTCTCTGTCGCATAACGTCCTTGACATAACCTAACTCGTCCATGTTTGTTAACTTGCGGTATGAAATGTTAGCTTGGGCATGGTATGTTAACATGTGGTAACATCCATGAGACCTAGAAATGCCTACAAATACATGCTCGACAAAGTGGTTAGTCCCATTGCTTGTGTTAATATTAATCACAAAAATCAACTCGAACAAATAGCAAATGGGGCCATGTTCGCTACATTAATCCTCCTTTTGTACTGGTTATTTAGATGTTCCTTTTCTTAAAAAAAAACAAGAAGAAGAAAGATGCAGTGCAGGCCTGGAGGAATATTTTGCTGGGGAAAAAATATGCAGGCTATGAGGCAAATTGCTTGCAGGTTGCTGACAGCATCTTTCTGAATAACCTGAATGTGTCGATGGACGTGAGAATTATGGAGCTTCGTCGTTCTATATATTCCAATGCGGTTGGCAGAACATCGATGAGGAGGGGGAAAAATGTTTTGCATGGCGGTGTCAATTCTTTGAACAATCTATGAGTGGACGATTAACTACTAATATGAGCTCTGGCGCTTTGCATGGCGGTGTCAATTCTTTGAACAATCTAATATGAGCTCTGGCATCGCTAGCTATATTTTGTGATGCCACCAGGTAAATGGAAGGGGACAAATAACTTCACAGTTTTATATTGAAGCTATTGCTAAACGAAAAGGTTCAGGTCTTAAGAATGTCTGTTGCACGTCGTTTTAGGCTGGAAGATACGTATGTGGCCTGCGGATAAAGTTCTTCTCCATCACTCTGACTGTTTCAGTATTTCTCTCCTGTTTTTCGTTCCAAACCATTGTGCACGTATGAATGGTGTTGGATTAATTGGGTCTTGGGCCATTTAGTCTCAATTAATTCTAAGAATTAAAAGGTCCACAAATAAATGCTAGGGACTCAATCCCGCATTGAAAGTCAATGAGAATCTTAACCAACTTAAAGGGTGGACCAACGGTGGACCACTTGTGAAGTTGGTAAAAGGAGAAGGGTGTGTCACACGCGCGCGCTCGCTCGCCGCGCCGGGCCGTGGACGTGACGTATGCACCGACTACAGCGGTTATTGGTAACTAGTAAAGTCCGAGTACCCGATATGCATGTTGGCATCATCATGGAATCCGGAGACGCTACATTTTTTTAGGAAAAATGGTTATTGGTAACTAGTAAAGTCCGGAGTACCCGATATGCATGTTGGCACCATCATGGAATCCGGAGACGCTACATTTTTAGGACATTTTTCTGTGAAAGAGGTAGATAGCACATCTAGTCATGAATTGTCTATTAATAATGAACCTAAAGAACCTGCTTGTTTTGATAGAACACAATGAACAACCACATAAGGAAAATCCCGAGGATGATGACAATGAAGCTTTTAGAAAGAGCAAGAGACAGAGGATTGCAAAGTCCTTTGGTGATGATTTCATTGTGTACCTCGTGGATGATACTCCTAGAACCATTGAAGAGGCATATTCCTCTCCGGATGCTAACTATTGGAAGGAAGCAGTTCAGAGTGAAATGAATTTTATTATGTCTAATGGTACTTGGGAGGTTGTGGAGCGTCCCTATGGGTGCAAACCTGTAGGATGCAAGTGGGTGTTCAAGAAAAAGCTTAGGCCTGATGGTACTATTAATAAGTACAAGGCAAGGCTGGTGGCTAAAGGCTATACTCAGAAAGAAGGAGAAGACTTTTTCGATACCTACTCCTTTGGTTGCCCGATTGACCACTATTCGAGTACTACTTTCCTTGGCGACTTCCCATGATCTTATTGTTCACCGGATGGACGTTAAGACAGCTTTCCTAAATGGAGAGTTGGAGTAGGAGATCTATATGGATCAGCCAGACGGATTCGTAGTAAAAGGTCAAGAAGGGATGGTGTGTAGATTGGTAAAGTCTTTGTATGGTCTTAAGCAAGCTCCTAAGCAATGGCATGAGAAGTTCGACAAAACTTTAACGTCAGTTGGCTTTGTTGTGAACGAAGCCGACAAATGTGTGTACTATCGCTATGGTGGGGGCGAAGGAGTGATCCTATGTTTGTATGTAGATGACATACTGATATTTGGGACAAGCCTTAATGCGATTAAGGAAGTGAAAGAATTCTTGTCTCAAAGTTTCGAGATGAAAGATTTGGGGGAGGCTGATGTGATTCTAAACATTAAACTAGTGAGAGAAGGTGATGGTGGGGTTGTTCTTACACAATCTCATTATGTGGAGAAAATCTTGAGTCGTTTTGGCTATAACGACTGCAAGCCAGCTCCAACACCTTATGATGCTAGTAAAATGTTGCGGAAAAACAAAAGAATAATGAGAGATCAGCTGAGATACTCCCAGATCATTGGTTCACTAATGTACCTAGCTAGTGCTACTAGACCCGACATCGCGTGCGTAAGCAAACTGAGTCGATTCGTGTCTAACCCGACGGATGCTCATTGGGAAGCTCTTGAACGGGTAATGCGCTATCTGAAAGGTACGGTGGACTACGCGATTCACTATACGAGTATCCTAGGGTACTAGAGGGTTACGGTGATTCGAATTGGATATACCGATGCGGATGAGGTTAAAGTCACAAGTGGATATGTGTTTACACTTGGAGGTGGCGCTGTCTCCTCGGAAGTTTTGCAAGCGAGCCATCTTAACGAGGTCAACATGGAGGCGAACTCACTGCATTAGACACTGCCACAGTTGAGGCTGAATGGCTTCGTGAACTCCTTATGGATTTGCCGGTAATTGAAAAACCGATACCGACAATCCTCATGATCTGTGATAATCAAACGGTGATTGTCAAGGTGAACAGTTCAAAGGACAATATAAAGTCATCTAGGCATGTAAAGAGGCGGCTGAAATCTGTCAAGAAAATGAGAAACTCCGGAGTGATAGCCTTGGACTACATCCAATCGACTAAGAATCTGGCAGATCAATTCACAAAGGGTCTTTCACATAATGTGATAGACAATGCATCCGGGGAATTGGGCTTGAGACCCGTCAGCGTTATTTAGTAGTGGTAACCTGTCCTATGTGATCGGAGATCCCGTGAATTAGGATAGTGAAACAAACTACTATTTAACAGAGGGAATAGAACCTTTGTAAAGGGCTCATTCCGGAAGAGATGCATTTCTCTTCTAAAATCCGTATGGCGAGTTGGTGAAAAACCTTAATGTGATCCGAGTGGCTCAATAAGGAGCAAAGATGTTGGCCTACAGAACATCTTAAACGATTGCACCTATATGGGTCTGATTGCTAGTCACAATCTATGAGATAGGGTAATCTCTAAACACCCATGAAAGGCACGGAGTATGACTTATACGCTCCAACCGGAGGGGATGCTTATAGAAGCCTAGTACGGGCAAGGGGCTCTAGTCAAACTTGTTTGCACGAAACTGTCAATTCAAGGCATAGTCCATTGGTCAGTTGCGAATGAGTGTAGCTTTTGCCTCAGGTGGATGTTCAACTTAACAGTCTCCACCATAAAGTCGGTATATCAAAACAAGAGCTGAAAAGAGGACATTTCTTTGTGTACCTTGAAATTCTTGGTGGGGATTGTTGGATTAATTGGGCCTTGGGTCATTTAGTCTCAATTAATTCTAAGAATTAAAAGGTCCACAAATAAATGCTAGGGATTCAATCCCGCATTGAAAGTCAATGAGAATATTAACCAACTTAAAGGGTGGACCAACGGTGGACCACTTGTGAAATTGGTAAAAGGAGAAGGGCGTGCCACACACGCGTGCGCGCTCGCTCGCCTCGCCTCGTCGGGCCGTGGCGTGGCGTGGCGTGGCTCGTGACCGTGAGGCGTATGCACTGGTCATTCATGTCAATCATAATCTCCTGTATTAAAACGATCGTTACTGGTAACTGATGACCTTGAATACAGCGGTTACTGGTAACTGTCGTTTAATGGGAGTTATGGTGGTCAGCAGCGTCCAGGTTCATTCCCCCTCTCCTCTCCTCTGCGCCTATATAAGAGGACTCCCTCCTCTGGCACAGATGCACATTCTCACACCCAGGTACTTCTTCTTAGGAGACCTCTCTTCTTCCTGTGTTGCTGCTTTCACCATTCCCAACGCAAGCTTTGCGCGCACACTGCTTGCGTGAGCAGTTGCCTCCGAACCTCGTCTGCCTAGTGATCCTGATCGGGATAGGCGGCCGACAAGGTTTTTGGGGAGCGTACCCGTACGCGCCTGCTCACTTCCAGTACGACTACGTCCTCGTCCTCGTGAACGACTACTTCGCGAAGGCCGTTCGTGGGACTCCACTGCATCAACTCGTCACTGCACCGACTTTGTACGACTACATCGAACAAGGTCCCTCCACGATTAGCATGTCTAATCCAAGGGATAACGGCGCACCGGTTGACTCCGTCAACCGTCTCGCCTTTGGGTACATACTAAATTTTCTGTGTGTATTTTTGTTGTTCAAGTTTTATTTGAGTTTTAACTTGAACACTTGCACATGCTATGCTCTCACTGGATCACTCATAACTGTCATGAACTTGTTAATAATTTCTGAAATTAAAATGTACCGAAAATTGCCTAATTGTCTAACAAATGGATGTTTTTTTGGATATTATCAAGGTATAAATTTCGGTTGGCTTCAGGATAAGTGACGCATCAGCACTGTCATACTTCATTTGGTAGGACTATTCGGTAGCTTGAAATGGATTAGGGAGTTCTTGATACTGCCATTGTACAAGATGAGTTTGGAAGCGCTGAAGCTGTAAAATCATAATGGCTATGCCTGTGACCGCATCATGTAGATCTCCATGCACCCAAACCATCCCGGTCTAAGTGGGCATCATGTAGAGTTGGATCCTGAAGACGACTTCATCTTCAGCCAGTCGAACCACCCCGATGTCACCTTGAAGGACTCAGCACTGGACTGCTTGGACCCTTCTGTTGGCGCCAGCTTCTAGGACTCAACACAGTTTGCCTCCTTGTTAATCAACGCAACCTAATACAACCAAATTTTGTTATGTATTCTAAATCAAACATTTGCAAAGTTGAATTGAGCAGCGATATTTCAAAAAGAACACAATTTACCTTTGCCTCCAGCTGGGTGAGCCTTTTCTCCTTGCTGGCATGCATTCTCCTCAACATTCTCTACTTTAACTTCTAGCCAAATGATCTCAAAGATGAGTGCCACATCAAAACAGCCAAAAATACCATAGAAGGTATAAGACATGTTGATATGGAACAAAGTGCTGTCTTTGAGCTTGTTAACATCCTTCCGGAGTGAGAGCAGCATCACATCTTGATTGCTTAAAGGCTGTACAAAAACACATGTATTGCATAAATACATGTAACACCCTAAACCACTTCTTGAATTTGATTAAAATTTGCTTAGCAACATTGCGATCTCGCTTAAGGAATATAAGGTTGTCGTGCTTTTATAGGCATTTAATCGTTTTTATTAATTAATTAATGAAATATAGGAGTTTACTGTTGCATACATGTTGATGCATAGTTTTTGGGTGTTGGATTCAAATCTTGGTTTGAATTCGAAGTTTGTTTGCTGTTTAAATAGGATTGGGAATAGGAATTTGAAATAGAAAACAAAAAAAAGAAACCAGACCGCCAGCCTTGCTTTGCCGCAGCCCAGCCCAGCGAGCTCCGCGGCCCACTTTCACCTAGCGGCCCAGCAGCCCACCTCCGGCCCCCGCAGCTCGCCGCCTCCCGCTGTCTCTGACGCGCGGGGCCCGCGCGTCGGCGCCTTCCTCCCGCCGCCGCCCGCCCGCAACCGAGCCGGACGCCGAATCCGACTCGACGTCCGCGCCGCGCCGCCGCGGGCCCGCACGCCCGGGCCGAGCGCGCGCGCCCCTATTTAAGGAGCCGCCCCGCGCCGCCCTATCCCGCCCCCGCGCCGCCGCCCCCAACCCTAACCGCACGAGCGCCGCCGCCGCCCGAACCCTAGCCGGCCGCCGCGCCGAGCTCCGCCGTCGCCGCCCGTCCGTCGCTCGTCCGCCGTTGGGAAGCCGCCAAATCGAACCGTGTGCGGGTGAGGAGCACGCCGGTGGTTTTAGCGCGCGATTTCTTGCGTCCCGGCGCTCCCTCGTCTTCGCCGAAGTTGCTCGCCGCCGCGGGTCGCCGTGCGCCGTCGTCCCTCGCCGTCGCCGCCTCGGGAGGCCCCTCGTCGAGTTCGCACGCGCCCGCTCTACGTCCCGGTGAAGACCCCGTGATGTTTGGTGCACCCCGGCGCCTTTTCCGCCGTGCGCGCGCCGCTCGCCGTCGCGCGCGCCGTCGCGTCCCGACCGCCGCCGGCCGTGCGCCGCCCCCGCCGCTCGCGCAAGATCCGAGCCGCCGGATCTCCATCCGACGGCCCCGCTCGCCCCCCGGCCGCCGGTCAAACCGGCGTGTACGGTCAACCCTAACCCCGCGCCCGCATTAGATGCGCGCCGTCCGATCGCGATCCAACGGATCGGATCCGCCCCTTATCCTTAACCGCGCTGTTTTGCTTAAAACCCCCCGAGTTTTTCCTGTTTCACAAAAATACCCTCCCACCTAATAAAACCCTTACGATTAAGCCCAGTTTTCTTCTGTTTTAGCCCAAAAGCTTAAAATTCTTTACAAATTAGTCATAAAACTTGTTTTATCCATAACTTTGTCGTTTTAGCTCCGTTTTCAGCGTTCTTTATGTCCACGCGATCGTCTCGACGAGTAGAATAGTTTTCTGTTGCTTTTGCTACTATTTGAGATGATTGGTGTACTGTTTCTTATTTATTTCCATTGTTTGCTTGTATGTGATGTGTGGAGCGTAGCGTACGAGCAATTCGGGGATTTCGCTGCTGTTGAAGAGTATCAAGACCCTGAGCAGTTTCCGGTGCTGGTAGAAGGCAAGTCCTTGCTGCATTCCCGTTAAATTCCTATTACAACATGCATTTCAATTACACTGTTGTTTATTATTGCTATGCATTAACTTGATGGGTCCTATTGCTAAGGTTCGACTAGCTTTGTTATCCTATGCCTTGATCAACCTGGGTTTACTTTATGTTGGGTAGCACTTGCTAGCGCTTTATGTGGTTTTGGGATGGTTTAATGAACACTTGTTAATATGGCTTTATTTATGCTATCATTCATGTAATGCAAGAACACTTTGCTTTGTTAATCGGAACATGGAGCGACCACCCAGGAAAACAGTACTACCACAAGACATATGGCTCTGTCTTGGCTTATTAATTAGTGAACTAGATGCTAGGTATGCTTTACCTGATAAGGGTTGGGGGCTGGCGGGTAGTGGCGTATGGACCTGCTCGGGCGTAGGTGTGGGCTTAGCTAAGACACGGTACTCGTCCGGGAGCTTTATACGTTGCACCGACCGGGTAACCTAGCGGGCGACCTTCATCCGGGGATCTTTGTAACGGCCTCGTAGCGTCCCTATGCAATCACACCTCGGAAGTGTGGTATGGTGCCTTGCAAACACCGCATGGTTGGGTCTAAAACTCTTTTGGGTTTTTACGCGACTTGTGGGTAAAGATGTACAACCTCTGCGAGTGTAAAACTAACTAGTTAGCCGTGGTCACGGTCAAGAGCGGCTGGACCCTCACATGATTAATTCTATGGAAGATGGAACTTTTAAACTTGTGCATTACATTTTATGGATCTGTTGCATTTTATTATCCGGGTTTGGTATATACTTACACTTGCTAGTGACGGTTACTTAATAAAACTTGACCAACTAAAATGCCGACTTGCTTATGAGCCAACAACTTCCACCATAAAGCCTTGCATGTTGTTATAGAACTTTTTCCTTGCCGAGTACGACATGTGCTCACTCTTGTTGTTTATTTATTGCATCTACACTACCCGGTACGTCGCTCGGATGGGCGTTTTGAAGACTACAATGATGAGTTTGATGGGTTCTAGGCGTCCGTTCTCCGGTCGGCCCGTGGAGGACTTCTACGTGTGTTTCTTTTCCGCCGTTAGCTACTCGAACGATTTTTTAGTTGAGACATTCGGTCATGTAATAACTGTTTAATACTCTCTTTACGTTTTACACCGTGTTTTGGTATTCACCGCGTCGATGCATGTGTGTAACTTGATCCCGGCGCACATGTATTCTTGCATTCGGGTTTGTCCTTAAACCCGGGTGTGACAAAGTGGTATCGAGCCGACCCTCGCGGTTGCGCGTACGGGTCAGTGTGCGGACATAGGGCGCATGGCGCGTGTGGGCCTGAGATGGGACACACGGCGTGGCATATGGGTCGGCGGCCGGACGTACGGTCGTGCGCTAAGAGGGGAGGTTCCCGGACATTTGCTCGGGTCGGTGTGCGGACATATGCATGTGCATGTGGGCCCGGGATGGGGCACATGACATGGCGTATGGGTCGGCACTGGACGGGTGAGTTGGACCGACGAGGACGTCGGGTTCTTTGAGGGGGGGGTGAATGTCACACCCGGCCCAATTTGGATGGCCCATGAGTGGCCCATGAGCGTAGGTGCGCGTGTTTAGTGCCACATTGCTAGTTGAGCAAGGGTGGAGCCAACTTATAAGCCTTTGTCCACCGGCCATACCACCCTCGGGTTAACCCTTTTACACGAAGCGAGGACGAAAGTGTAAGCGGGGTGATATGTGTACGTGTGCTCGCCCCTACGGAAGGGCCGGGCGGTGCGGCTTCCTCGGCAATTTCCGCGCCCAAGATCGCGGACTCCACGCCCCCGCTTACCGCGGCACCGTCCGATGACTCCTCTTGGTACGCCCGTGAGGCCGGGCGCACCACACACCCCCGCGGGTAACACTTGCTTCAAGTGTGGAGAGGTTGGGCATTATGCTAATGCCTCGTCCTAAGAGGCACCCCCGTGCGGAACCAACGGATGCGGCGGATGAGGAGCGGGAACCGGACCCCGCGAGCAACAAGGGGCAGCCGAGTCGGGCCGTGGCGGGGGTGAACCACGTGAGTACCGAGACTGCTCAGGAGAATCCACACGTGGTGCTTGGTATGTTCTTTGTCAACTCTATCCCCGCATCAATATTATTTGATTCTGGAGCTTCCCATTCGTTTATATCTGCTCAATTTGTGGCCAAGCATAGCATACCCATGTGTCCCATGAAACAAACCATGATAGTTAGATCACCAGGGGGGATATGAAATCTTTATACATGTGTCCTAATGTTAGACTAAAGATCATGGGAGCAGACTTACGGGCAAACTTGATAGTGCTTTGGAATCAAAGGATCTTGATGTTATACCGGGTATGGATTGGTTGGGCATGCATGATGCGACGATACGGTGTGCTAAGAGGACTGTTCTTCTCACCGGTCCTAGCGGGGAAAAGATTGAACTTGTGGCCGATCCACCGTCGGATGCGGGAGGTTACGTGCGGCGGTTGGATGGCAAGGCTTTGGAGGATATCGTGGGTGGTCAATGAGTACCGGACGTGTTTCCGAGGAGTTGCCGGGTATGCCACCCGACCGAGATGTTGAATTTGTTATTGATCTATTACCGGTACTACTCCTATTTCTAAACGTCCATATAGAATGTCTAGTACACAATTGATAGAACTTAAGAAACAGTTAATGAATTATTGGAAAAGGGGTTTATCCGTCCTAGTTCATCACCTTGGGGAGCACCGGTTATCTTTGTTGAGAAGAAGGATGGTACTCAGAGGATGTGTGTGGATTATCGATTGCTTAATGAGGTCACTATCAAGAATAAGTATCCATTGCCTCGCATTGAAGACTTGTTTGATCGGATGAGAGGTGCTAAGGTGTTCTCTAAGATTGATTTGCGTTACGGTTATCATCGGATGAAGATCGGATGGTCGGATATTCCTAAAACCGCATTCACCACCGGGTATGGGCCGTACGAGTATACTGTTATGTCCTTTGGGTTGACAAATGCACCTGCCTACTTTATGTATCTGATGAACAAGGTGTTTATGGAGTACTTGGATAAGTTCGTTGTGGTGTTTATTGATGATATTCTGGTTTACTCTAAGACTGAGGAGGATCATGAGGGGCATTTGAGGCTTGTTTTGCAGAAGTTGAGAGAGCAGCAGTTGTATGCCAAGTTTAGCAAGTGTGATTTTTGGCTGAAGGAAGTCTCTTTTCTGGGGCACATTATCACAGATGGAGGTATCGCAGTCGATCTAGCTAAGGTAGAAGATGTGCTGAAGTGGGAACCGCCGAGGACAGTTAAGGAGATCAGGAGTTTCCTTGGACTTGCAGGGTACTATCGACGGTTCATCGAGGGGTTCTCTAAGATTGTGAAGCCTCTCACCACCTTACTAGAGAAGGATAGAGAGTTTAAGTGGACCGATGCTCGTTAGCGAGTTTTGAGGAGCCGAAGCGAGAGGTTGACAACCGCTCCGGTGCTTGTGATGCCGGACTTGCGGAAGGGCTTTGATATCTACTTGTGATGCATCGAGACAAGGTTTGGGTTGTGTTCTTATGCGGGAGGGACACGTCATAGCTTATGCATCAAGGCGGTTGAGGAAGCATGAGCAAGACTATCCTACACATGACCCGGAACGCGGTTTGTGGTTCATGCGTTAAAGATTTGGAGACATTACATCATGGGGACTAAGTGTCGGATCTACACCGACCACAAGAGCTTAAAGTACATCTTTACTCGAAGGATCTTAATGCGAGACAACGCCGATGGTTGGAGCTGATCAAGGATTATGATCCGGACATACGATATCATCTCGGGAAGGCTAATCCTGGTTGCGGATGCTTTGAGTCGGAAGGGACAAGCCAATACGGCTTTGGCGTTCCAGTTTCGCCCGATGAGCCGATGAAGGAGTTCGAGGGACTCAATGCGGGGATAGTTGCTCACACCGAGGGAGTCACTTTGGAGGTAGAATCGACTCGGAGCGACGGATTCGTGAAGGACACTGGAGGATGAGGAGATCAAGGAGATCGGGGACACCATGGAGAGGGGCAAGGCCCGGATTTCACCGAGGATGATCGGGGTACGATATGGTTCAAGAATCGGATCCGTGTGCTCGATGTGGGAGATCTTCGGAAGACGATCTTGAGAGAGGCCCATGATTCGGCTTATTCCATCCACCGGGCGGTACTAAGATGTACCGGGATCTAAAGCGAGAGGTATTGGTGGTATGGGATGAAGAGGGATGTAGCCGCTCACGTTGCATTGTGTGACACGTGTCATCGCATTAAGGCCGAACATCGAAGCCGCGGGATTGTTGCGGCCGTTGAAGGTGCTCGAATGGAAGTGGGAAGAAATCGGTATGGACTTCATAGTGGGATTACCACGGACACCAGTGGGTATGATTCGATATGGGTTATAGTGAATCGCTTGACTAAGGTAGCTCACTTCATTCCGGTTAAGACTACTCATTCGGGCGCGAGGTTGGCGCAGTTGTACATGTCTCGTATTGTGTGCTTACATGGTGTGCCTAAGAGGATAGTATCTGACAGGGGTACCCAGTTCACATCGCGTTTCTGGGAGAAACTTCATGAGTCCATGGATACGAAGTTGCATTTCAGTTCAGCTTATCATCCGCAGACAGATGGTCAGACTGAGAGGACGAACCGTATTCGGAGGATATGTTGAGAGCGTGTGCTCTTAAGCATGGTGGTAGGCGGGACAAGAGTTTACCGTATCTTTGAGTTTTCTTACAACAACGGCTATCAAGCCGGTCGAAGATGGCACCCTTTGAGGCATTGTATGGGAGAAAGTGCGGGACACCCTTGTACCGGAGTCGGACGGTGAGAGTCGGTTGTTTGGGACGGACATCATCAAGGAGCCGAGAGGCGGGTTCAGATCATTAGAGAGAACTTGAGAGTTGCTCAGTCCAGGCAGAAAAGTTATGCAGACGGGAAGAGGAGAGATGTATCTTTCCAAGAGGGCGACTATGTGTATCTGAAGGTGTCACCTATCAGGGGTTTACGCAGGTTTAAGGTGAAGGGAAAGTTGTCCCCTCGCTACATTGGACCTTTCCAGATCCTGCAACGAGTGGGAGAGGTAGCCTACAGACTTGAGGCTGCCGCGCCAGACACGGCTTGCGGATGTGCACGATGTGTTCCACATATCTCGGTTAAAGAGAGGTCTCAAGCCTCACGATAAGGAACCGTTGCCTATGGATGGATTGGATGTGAAGGAGGATCTCACCATTACCGAACGGCCAATCAAGATTCTCGGGACGATTGACACGGGTTACAAGAAACCGGACCTTCACGATGTGCAAGGTGCAAGGTGGAGTAATCATGCGGAGGATGAGGCAACTTGGGAAAGAGAAGAGGAGTTGAAAGCGAGAATATCCACATCTCTTCGATCCATCCGAATCTCGAGGACGAGATTCATCTTAAGGGGGGTAGGATTTGTAACACCCTAAATTTTCCACTTCTTGAATTTGATTAAAATTTGCTTAGCAACATTGCGATCTCGCTTAAGGAATATAAGGTTGTTGTGCTTTTATAGGCATTTAATCGTTTTTATTAATTAATTAATGAAACATAGGAGTTTACTGTTGCATACATGCTGGTGCATAGTTTTGGGTGTTTGGATTCAAATCTTGGTTTGAATTCGAAGTTTGTTTGATGTTTAAATAGGTTTGGAAATAGGAATTAGAAATAGAAAAAAAAAAAAGAAACCAGACCGCCAGCCTTGCTTTGCCGCAGCCCAGCCCAGCGAGCTCCGCGGCCCACTTTCACCTAGCGGCCCGGCCAGCCCACCTCCGGCCCCCGCGGCTCGCCGCCTCCCGCCGTCTCGACGCGCGGGGCCCGCGCGTCGGCCGCCTTCCTCCCCGCCGCCGCCCGCCGCAACCGAGCCGGACGCCGAATCCGACTCGACGTCCGTGCCGCGCCGCCGCGGGCCCGCACGCCAGGGCCGAGCGCGCGCCCCCTATTTAAGGAGCCGCCCGCGCCGCCCCCAACCCGGCCCCGCGCCGCCGCCCCCAACCCTAACCGCACGAGCGCCGCCGCCGCCCGAACCCTAGCCGGCCGCCGCGCCTGAGCTCCGCCGTCGCCACCCGTCCATCGCTCGTCCGCCGTTGGGAAGCCGCCAAATCGAACCGTGTGCGGGTGAGGAGCACGCCGGTGGTTTTAGCGCGCGATTTCTTGCGTCCCGGCGCTCCCTCGTCTTCGCCGAAGTTGCTCCGCCGCCGCGGCTCGCCGTGCGCGCGTCGTCCCTCGCCGTCACCGCCTCGGGAGGCCCCCGTCGAGTTCGCACGCGCTCGCGCTCTACGCCCGGTGAAGACCCCGTGATGTTTGGTGCACCCCGGGCCGCCTTTTCCGCCGTGCGCCGCCGCTCGCCGTCGCGCCACCGTCGCGTCCCGACCGCCGCCGGCCGTGCGCCGCCCCCGCCGCTCGCGCAAGATCCGAGCCGCCGGATCTCCATTCGACGGCCCCGCTCGCCCCCCGGCCGCCGGTCAAACCGGCGTGTACCCGGTCAACCCTAACCCCGCGCCCGCATTAGATCCGCGCCGTCCGATCGCGATCCAACGGATCGATCCGCCCCTTAGCCTTAACCGCGCCGTTTTGCTTAAAAACCCCCGAGTTTTCCCTGTTTCACAAAAATACCCTCCCACCTTATAAAACCCTTACGATTTAGCCCAGTTTTCTTCTGTTTTAGCCCGAGAACTTAAAATTCTTTACAAATTAATCCTAAAACTTGTTTTATCCATAACTTTGTCGTTTAGCTCCGTTTTTAGCGTTCTTTATGTACACGCGATCATCTCGACGAGTAGAATAGTTTTCTGTTGCTTTTGTTACTGTTTGACATGATTGGTGTACTGTTTCTTATTTATTTCCATTGTTTGCTTGTATGTGATGTGTGGAGCGTAGCGTACGAGCAGCTCGGGGATTTCGCCGTCGTTGAAGAATATCAAGACCCCGAGCAGTTTCCGGTGCTGGTAGAAGGCAAGTCCTTGCTGCATTCCCGTTAAATTCCTATTACAACATGCATTTCAATTACACGGTTGTTTAGTATTGCTATGCATTAACTTGATGGGTCCTATTGCTAAGGTTCGACTAGCTTTGTTATCCTATGCCTTGATCAACCCGGGTTTACTTTATGTTGGGTAGCACTTGCTAGCGCTTTATGTGGTTTTGGGATGGTTTAATGAACACTTGTTAATATGGCTTTATTTATGCTATCATTCATGTAATGCAAGAACACTTTGCTTTGTTAATCGGAACATGGAGCGACCACCCGGAAAACAATACTACCACAAGACATATGGCTCTGTCTTGGCTTATTAATTAGTGAACTAGATGCTAGGTATGCTTTACCCGATAAGGGTTGGGGGTGGCGGGTAGTGGCGTATGGACTGCTCGGGCGCGGGTGTGGGCTTAGCTAAGACACGGTACTCGTCCGGAGCTTTATACGTTGCACCGACTAGGTAACCTAGCGGGCGACCTTCATGCCGGGGATCTTTGTAACGGCCTCGTAGCGTCCCTATGCAATCACACCTCGGAAATGTGGTATGGTGCCTTGCAAACACCGCATGGTTGGGTCTAAAACTCGTTTGGGTTTTTACGCGACTTGTGGGTAAAGATGTACAACCTCTCGCAGTGTAAAACTAACTAGTTAGCCGTGCTCACGGTCAAGAGCGGCCTGGACCCTCACATGATTAATTCTATGGAAGATGGGACTTTTAAACTTGTGCATTACATTTTATGGATTTGTTGCATTTTATTATCCGGGTTTGGTATATACTTACACTTGCTAGTGACAGTTACTTAATAAAACTTGACCAACTAAAATGCCGACTTGCTTATGAGCCAACGGCTTCCACCATAAAGCCTTGCATGTTGTTATAGAACTTTTTCCTTGCCGAGTACGACATGTGCTCACGCTTGTTGTTTATTTATTGCATCTACACTACCCGCCGCTTGCTCGGATGGGCGTTTTGAAGACTACAATGATGAGTTTGATGGGTTCTAGGTGTCCGTTCTCCCGCCACCGTCCGTGGAGGACTTCTACGTGTGTTTCTTTTCCGCCGTTAGCTACTCGAACGATTGTTTAGTTGAGACATTCGGTCATGTAATAACTCGTTTAATACTCTCTTTACGTTTTACACCGTGTTTTGGTATTCACTACGTCGATGCATGTGTGTAACTTGATCCCGGCGCACATGTATTCTTGCATTCGGGTTTGTCCTTAAACCCGGTGTGACAATACAAAAAAACATGATATACGGAGTAGTATTTAAAGTTTTATACAAAATTAATTACCTTGGTGAGAGGTCTCTTGAAAAGCTCGACATTTGCTTTCTCGTGTCACGGAGCTTTACCATATCGGCCTAATACGATCAATAGCGAAAGTTTCAAGACACGGGAAGAATAATGTAGGAAGGAAAATTGGGCACATTGTTATAGCATTTTATGTAATAGCAGCAACCATCAAATAAAGGCCATAATCGGCGCAATGTCATGTTACCCCATAATCATAAAACTCGGGCACATTGTTTTATATTGCCAAAGAGGCAGGATGAGCAAGATGTAAGGAATCGGATGCTCGTCGGCCTAAGAGAGGGAGAGGTGAATTAGGCAACTAAAAATCTTAACCTATGGCTTCACTAAATTTGCACAAAAGTAAACTAGAACATACTATCTAGATGTGCAACTAGGTTTGTTCTAGTGTGAAACTCCCATCCCAAAACAAGGTTTGCAACCTATAGTCATTCCTAGCATGATACTACTCTAGGAAAGTAAAGGAAAGCAAGGATTGCAATAGAGTAAATGCGGAAACGTAAAGGGGATGAGAGGAAGCAAACTCTTGACACGCGATTTATCCCGTGGTATCGGTAGGCACTAAGCCACCCCTAGTCCACGTTGTTGAAGCACTCACACAAGAGTATTGCTTCCCGGTCACCAAGTCTCTCCCAAGAGCACCACTTGACTTGCCACAAAGGCTAGCCACTTAGGCACTTGTCAAGCTCCCTTGGTCACCTTGATGCCGCCTCCACTAAGGGGCTTCTCCACCAAGGAAGGGGGTCTCCACGTCCTCCGCATAAAGTGTCATCGCCACTCCACACCAAGTCGGAGGGTAGATGACGATTGCCGGTGAGCCACTTAGGCCCCAAGGCTCCCGGCGAACCTTGTACACCTTGGTTCACTCAAGAACCACCTCACAAGGTTGGCACAACCTTGCACTCACTCGGCTCTAAGCTAAGCCTAGCACTAAGCACATACACAAAGCATATGCAAGTCTAAGGATGAGCAATTAAGCACTTGGATGGATTGGATATGATCTTCAATGTGTCTTGAACTCCTCTCGCACTTTCACACAATCCAGCCACCTCAAATAGGCGAGTGGAGGGGGTATAAATAGCCCAAGGCATCAAACTAGCCGGCGGCTAATGGCCACCGAAAAAGGTATCGTCGGATGATCCGACGCTATTTTTTCTAGGGCGTCGGTTCGTCCGGTGCCCCTCCCACGTCACATAGCCGTTGAGATTCTCTGACACAACTGCTCCGACGCTATGCACCAACGGTGCGTCGGATCATCCGGTGCTGAAGACCCCGCAACCAAGTCGTCTCTGTTAGCTTCCAATCGACAGTCGGATAGACCGACGCTTCACCCTTACCAAGGCGTCGGATCATCCGGTGCTGAAGGCTTTGTCTTGGTGTGTCTCTGTCTTGATTCAAACTGGGCGTCGGATAGACCGACGGTTGGCTTCGTCTTGGTGCGTCTCTGTCTTGATTCAAACTGGGCGTCGGATAGACCGACAGTGTCCTCACTCAGACCGTCGGATCATCCGGTGCTACTGTCTTTGCTGCTCTTCCTCTGCAACTCGTCCGACGCATCTAGAAATTGGACCGTCGGTTCATCCGACGGTACCTAGGGTTTCGCCCTGTGTACCAACTCGTCCGACGATTGCACCGACGCTTGCAATTGAGGGACCTTCGGTCCATCCAACGGTGTCTTTTCTTTTCCTTTTCTTGCTCGGTTTTGACCCTTGTTTTTCTCATTTTGGCATGTGGTTTTCTTGCATCTTTGGGACCTAGAAGTGTCTACAAAGACATGTTGAACAATATGGTTAGTCTCATTGATCATGTTGTCATGAATCACCAAAATCAAACTCGAACTAATGGCATATGAGGCCATGTTCGCTACAATCTCCCCCTTTTTGGTGATTTATGACAACACAACCAAAGCAAGCATAAATTTGTAAAACTGACAAAATTAGAACCACTTACACTTGCTTAGATGCTTACCATCATCCAAACTCCCCCTAGATCAACCTTCCCCCTTTTTGATCTTCTGTTCACATTCTCCCCCGTTTGTCTCATATCCTTGAAACCACTTGTAAGCTTAAGCCACAAGCTTGCTTTGGTCTCACATTCTCCCCCTTTGGAATAAAATCTCCAAAAAGTCCCAAAGCAAAAAGGGTTCAAGGAAACTAGCAAGACCTAGCAAACATAGCTCAAAGGAGAGATGTTAAATGCAAGGGAGAAAGCCGCATGAACCATGATCCATATGTATGATATCAATGAAGATACCAAATGTGAGAATAACTAAGGTGGATCACAAGCTCATGAGACTAGCATGATACAAACTAAGCTCCCCCTAAGTGTGTGCACAAAAGGATATCACTTGTAAGACAAGGGTAGTGAGAAACAAGTGCACAACTACAAACTTGAAAGACAAGGAAGCTTAGAGCATATCATGCAAGGAGGTAGCTTAAAGGACAAGAGATAAAACAAATGGGTTCTTGTTACATTACCACTTGTAGATATCACTTGTGGTCTTTTGATCATTGCATACCTCCGGGGGATGATCCTCTCTACCTTGTTGGCACCACATTGAGATGAGCCACTTGGAAATGATATCACTAGGTGACACCACTTGAGAGAAGCTTGCATAAAAGACACTTGGGGTACCACAAGGATTACGAATGTATGAGTACATTGCCTTTGAACTTATATAGACATAAGCTCGCAAGGACATGACTCAATAGCATGAAGCTCATATTGCTATATTCACTCTTTTAGAGATGTTAGATCATATTGAGAGTGAAATAGCATTCTCTAGAATGAAGTAACGCACCGGAACGCGTCGCTAAGGGACTACATAAGATAAGCTTGAAACAATTTTAGTCCCATAACCAAACCATAGAATGAGCTCCCCCTAAATGTGTGCATTTAGTGTTTGAATCACTAATGCAGGGGAACAAATGCCAGCCCTTGAGAATGTTTCCTCACAAATGGCGGAGATGACCTCTAGTTACCTTCTCTAGGAAGCAGCAAGTCCTGCAATCGCCAGGTGATAACTCAAATAAGAAATTGCAGCCACCTCCTAGTTATCAGGATCAATACTGATGGCACCTTCTGTAAAGAGAAGAATGGTGCTAGGGATTTCATTGTGGGGGACAGTGACAGCCAAGGAGTGCTAGCAGGCTCAGGATGTCTCCGCAATGATCACTTGTCACTTGAATAAAGGAATGAGCATTATGATTTTAAAAAATAATTAGCACAACTCATTTAAAAAATTATTTTCAATATTTTATTGTATTTAATCATTGATATAAATTATTTTATGTATTGTAATTTTATTTATTTCTTCTAAATAATAATAGATTTTTTGTAATACTATCTATTTATAATTTAAATTATTATTTATATATTTATTTATTAGAATAACTTAGATAAATATGTTCTTGGTTGACAAGCTATCTTTTGTTTACAGTTCATATTTTAAATTTTATACCTTTAATGATTTTGTTCTTCTAAAATTATCACTAAACAGATAAAATATTGCTACCTGTAAATTGAGTAGATATCCGAATGCGAATTCGAATTCGAACTATTCATTTTGCATTGGTATTCGATTATTATTCGAATCCAAATTCGTATCCGGCAAAAAAATTGGATATCCTCCCAAAAGTATTCGAATGGTATCCGTATTCGCGCCATTTCCATCCCTATCAAACTCCGCTGCGCTGCTAGACACGTCATCATTCCCTCGCCGACACGTTGGAATCCTAGTGTCTTTCCGCTGCCCATCGCATCGCAGCGACCACCATGACGCGGTCCCTCCCTAGCCGCGGCGAGGAGGCCCACGTGCACTCGGAGCTCGCCGCCGGCACAAACTCAGGTGTCAGAGCCCCTTGAAATGCTCGTGTGAGAAGAAGACATCCTTTAAATATTATCATATCAACATATAATTCAATTTATTGTCCTTGTAATGCTTGTTTGCTTCTATGTTCAAGGTACGACTGCGTTTTACCAGAAATACCATATAAAGTAATTTGGTAAAGCCGCTGGTAGGGTTAGGGTTTGAGCTGGAGGCAATTTGGGTTCCAATGTTCTGAGGCTATAGGGGGCCTTGAACGTTGGCGGGCCGACAAAGAAGACGGGTTGTAGGCGGGTGTCAGTGTTCTTTACCGCCGGCAAGTAAATTTGTATGACTACGTGTCGGATCCAGATGGTTGGCACGAGAGACATGAGGGTTTATACTGGTTTGGGCCTCCATGTCCAGTTCGAGTTGCTCGCGTTCTTATGTCTGGATGTTTGTAGTAGGGGTACAAACTGGTCGGGAGAGGGTCTCGAGGCCCAAGTCCTTGGTTCAGGTGAATCGTGTAGCCTGAAGGCGTACGTGTGTTTCGGTTTGGGTGTTAACGTGTCTGGATCGCGAATTGTGGATCATGTGTATCGTGCGTGAAACTGACGCCCTCCTCCCCTTTTATAGTCACAAGGGAGAGGGGTAAAAAGGGTATACAAAGTTGTGCTACAATGTTACATCGTCGGGTGTCCTTCCCCACGTTGGGCAACTGTCCACAGACGTGGTGAATAGTTGTGGACTGTTGTAAAGTTGTTGTTGACCGTATGGGCGTACCGGAGTGGTTGACTCCGAGTAGTTGCTGCCGGTGGCTTCCGAGGTACCTCTCCGAGTAGTTCGGTACTGTGGAGGATTGACTCCGTGCGCCTGCCCGTGGCAGTATAGTAGGTATACACCTTTCGGGGAGTGGTTGGACTCCTGTTCGTACCGGATGGCGTGCGCTGTACCGGACGGGATGGCGCACACTGTGGCGTTCGTGGCGTGTACTGTGTCGTTCGTGGCGTCAGTCGGCAATGGTTGCCCATGCCTTCTGACATCCGACGTGCCCTGCCAGTACGACCCGACATGGGGAAAAGGTGCCTTACGTGGCGTCGTGGGAGCGGGCGTGTGCAGAGGGTCTATCACGTCTGCGGTGGGCCCCGCCCAAGGCTTGACTTCTGCATGAAGACTTGGCCTAGTTGGAGGCGGAGACTACTCGTGCGATCAGGTAGTCGTGGCCGAGGCGGAATCTTGTCGTGCGCACAGGTTGCCGTAGCGGAGGTCGGAGACGGAGGGGTAGTCTGCGAACCGCCAAGTACTTGGAGACGGGGTATTCTTGTCGTACGAACCGCCAAGTACTCGGACTGTTAGCTGCACGGCCCTGTTCGATGATTGCCGCATGGTGGGCCCTAGTCCAGGCCCTCGTCAGCGGGGCAGTGAGGCGGTGGGAGACATCAGACATGGTGAGCGACGGAGGAGGCAGGGGAGTCACGACGAGCTCCCCAGCAGAGCCGGGTAAGGGCGACGGTAGGCGTAAGAGCGAATCTGACAACAGGAGTTGCCAGAGGTGGGGTAGGTGGGTGGCACGGAAGTGACATAATTATAGGTAGAATAAGATAGGTCATGTATATTTGGTGAAGAGGATGACGATGACAAGCATTGTGGGTCATTTATAGGCTTTCGGTGATGATTTGCTAACCATCTTCGAAGTGATGCTTGCCGCACCCAAAGGAGGCGGGATGAGCTTTGCGGGCTCAACGAACGGATCCAACTGTTACACATTAAAAATTTTAATCCATTGTACTTTATTTTAATGATGATTGTACCTTTATGTAAACGTGTACTCCCTCCATCCCCAAAAGACTATCACCGTTGATTTCCATGCCACAAGTTTGACCAGATTCGTAGAAAATACGTGCAATATTTATATCTTCAAATAAATTTGTTAAAAAGTAGATTCAAATATCTATCTAACTATATTAAATTTGTACCATAAATACTAATATATTGATATATATATAGTTAAAGTTGTTTCTCGGAAAGCGAAAATGACGGTTTTTAGGGACAGAGGGAGTATAGTTTGTACGTTGTACTTAATATGATATTTCTCATCATTTATTGCAACTACATGCTATACATAAATTGTCGAGACCCGGGCGTGAAGATTTGTGATCTGGTTGCAGTGGATTCTCTACTCCTAAAAAGTATGAAGTGGAGAAAAAACCCCGTTATTACTTTTTTATGCTCCTCCGTGCGTCCGCCTTCCGCTCAGCCCGCGCGCCCCCTCGCAAACAATTCGTACCGTAAGATCCGCACTTGACCGCTCGTCGTCTCCCTCCACCGCCCGCTTCCTCCCTAGGGATGGCAACGGGTCGGGTTCGGATCGGGTGGAGTGTCTGGGCACCCAAAACTGAAACCCGAACTTAAAACCCGAAACCGACCCGAACACGGATTCAGGTAAAAATTCGTGCCCAAAACCAAACCCGCGGATATATGAAACCCGATTGGATACCTAAAACCCGCTTCGTATGGCAACATATGAGAGCAATCAAGACTTCTATAAACATATGCACATATATATACATATTCACATGTATAAATAAGAGGCAACAAAATAGTAAATAATTTCATAACTCAACTTAAAATAGTATATATGTAAAAAAATTATTATTAGTATATAATAAAACATGAATTTTAATTCATAATGACTTATTTCGGTTATCCATTGGATATCCATGGGTGAAAAACCAGACCCGAAACCGAACCCGATAAGTTTCGGAGCTCCGAACCCGAATTCCGTGGGTGAAAAATCCAAACCAAACCCAAACCCACTAGACCCGAAACCCGCGGATATCCAACCCGAAACCGCCCCATTGCCATCCTTATTCCTCCCCGATCCCTCCCATTTTTTCCACCGCCAACCCTAATCGCTGCCCCTCTTCTTCTCCCTCCCTCCCTTCGTGCGCTTCCACCGCCCACCATCTCCTCGCTCTCTGTGCACCGACACCGCCGTCCACCTTCTCTACTCCCTCTCTCATCGCCGCCGCCGCCTGAATCCTGTACCCCTGGACCATCCACCCTAGTCCGTCACCGCCGATCCATCGCCTCCTTCCCCATGCCCCTCGTCCGCGTCGCCGCCATCCTCGCGCCGCCTCTGCCGCCTTCCCTCCCGCACGCCGCATCCCCTCCCGCACCACCACCACCCACCGTCTCTTCGCGCCTCTGCTCGCCAACACAGCCTCACCTCTCGCGCCTCCCACATCCTCCATGCAACCCGGGATCCATCCGCCACCGCTCGTGGATGCTGTCGCCACCTCCAGCCACATCCCACCAACATTCTGGACTCCTCACTCGATCCCATCTGCCACCAGCCGCGGACGACGCCGGCGCTGGTGCCCGTTGACGCCACCGCTGCCACTGTTCGCCTCCTTTTTCCACTGATCGTCTCCTTCCACCATCGCAATCCTGCGCCCGCGCCCGGAGTAGCTGCGGCCCGCGCCCGGAGCCATCTGCCATGGCCTCGGCCGCTCACTCCCCCACCACCGCATCCCCATCCTCGATTGCAAGCAGTTGCAAGACGTCCGAGCGGGTTATTTGCGGTGGCAGCGCCCGGGCTTGGATCCCAGCGGTGCTACTCAAACCCTACCCTACCGATCCCTCCCCGATACGGAGGCCGCCGTTGCTCGTGCGGGGCAGGGCACCGAGGGCAAGAACCAGAGCCTGGAGTGATCCTCCTCCATCTCCTCCCTTGACGAGGATGCCGATGCCGACCTGTCCTCGACCGCATCGCTACTGTTGTTGTGCACCAGCTTGCTGCCCACCAAGACTGAGAAGGAGTGCTAGCGTGCTGGCGTTGCCGCGATATGCATGAACTCCATGGTGGTGCCCCAAGGTCTGTCGGCTCGTAGGCAATTCAGATTTTCGGTAGATGTGCGATTCTCTAAATGCCGGCAATTGTAGGTGAAGTTCCTTTCTATTTTCTTAATGTTATGTTAAACTATGTGTTATGACTCAACCACTCCACTGTCACTCGATGTTCAGGACCTTATCAATCACTCTTTGTTGTACTTGTACAACTCCTATGGTGCACTGCATGGATTCACTATTCCATCTTGATTGCTTGGAGCATTATCCTTAATGTTATTTTCTTGTCGCAGATCTCTTTTTCAAGATGCATTTAGGACTTTGTATGGTCTGCTAGAGAATGTCGTAGTACTCCTGCCAATGCCCAGTGACGGCGATCATCGGTCTGCTCTTCATAGTTAGTTGATGCCCTCCCCATCATTTTTGAAAATTGTCATGTTCTCTAGGTAACTTCGGTGTACTCTCACTTTCCTTGCCTCAAGACACAAATTCACCAGCATGTTTATTTTGGTTTTTTTATTATGCAAATGCGCAAGTGCATATGAGAATGTAGTGCTGAATGGTTCTGGAGATTGGAATAAGATTGACTGGCGTCTTGGCAATCTTGCTTTTCTGCTATTTTTGTTTTTGCCTCAAAACACAAGCTGCATGGCAAGGAGCGCTATCTGCTCGGCACAATTCTCACACAAGCGTAGTATGTTTTTTCTCCCTTCGATCCTACTTGTTCTTTTGGCTACTATGAAATGCTCCATTTATCTGAATTTAATTAGTATTTTGATCATTATATCATTATTCTCTCATTTTGTATTGTTCTAAATGGATACATGTATTTGTGGCAGCATGTGTAAATCGTTTGTTTAAATTTATTTTGACATATGTGTACTGAAGCTTTAGTTGCAATTTTGTATTGTTCTGAAGCTTTAGTTTCATGGCGTATATATAGTACACATCTCTGTGGTTTAAAATTTGAAGGAACAGTTCTGTACTTTGAGAACAAGTTTTATTGAGTCCAAACTCACATTTGTTACAATGTATGCAAATTTAATGGCATTTTCGCAAGTTCACTTTATGTTTCTGATGAAGTAATATTATCAGTAGAGTTTACACGGGTGGAATACTGAGTATTTCTTGACATGGCAGTTGCATAGCCTTTCTGAATGTTTTTTGTATAAATATATATTCCACCCACTTATTAGTTCAGTTTCTTGCAGTAACAAGTAGGTCAATGTTCATTAGAAAACAAGAGTGGAGATTCTAACTGATGCAGGACATGATCAATGTGTGAGCCAAAAGAGATCATCCTGGGTATAACTGAAGTTTCCATGTAAGTTTTTTATCATCATCAAAGACACTGCAATTCATGATAATGAAAATGGTAAATGCTGGTAGGTACAGAAATAATATTTGCACATGCTTAGCAAATTGCATGCCACCTGTTGGTTTTTTAAACCTTCAGCTTCTACACTGAGTAGTTTGTCTCTTTGACAGGATGGGAATGGCTTAACAACATATTTAATACTCCGTGAACCATTGTTAGTCAACCTGTTGGGGCTTTCATTTTTATTGTTGCAATGAATTAAGGTTTTCTTATTTTGCTACTAAAAATGGTGGACACCTGAAATGGTAGAAAGACACCTGATATATTTAGCGATGTATGTCTAAAGAATTGTTATGTGTGTCATGTTTATAGGTGAAGGTGTCAGGAGTATATTTACTAACTCAAGCTATGCCGGTAACTTTATGCCAGGCAGTGGATGCTTGGACATGGAGCTGGTTGCGCGCGATCATGCGGAGGTACTTGTAATTCTTATATGCTTTGGGTGCAATGCTCTTCTCCTAGATTCTCCCAAATTAATTATCTTTTAAGAATTTCGCTACGATCATCACTTTACAGTGGAAGAAACTTTGCCAAGTGTTGAGGAAGAATGTTTGAGAAAGCAAACTTTATCAACATAGAAGAATCAGGGGTCCCAGAAATTAGTACAACACTGGCTATACAATTTGTTGTGATATTTAGTGCTGATATATGTTATTTTACTTTGAAAAGGTATACTGCAACACTGGCTAGACCTTGACAAATTGTAAACATTTCCAGGTGCCAGGTGACCAAGATGATTTCGCGCAGCAGTCTTGTTTCAAACTTGATACTAATTGGTCAACAAATTTGATATTTTGTTGATACAACTATAAGCCAGGTCGATATTCTACTAATATGGTGCTTGTATCTGGTTAGAAAAAAATTTGGTGCTAGTATCTGTTTAGAAAAAAATTTGCGCAGGAACCTGTCGGAATCAACTAAACAATATAGATGTCGTAATGAGCCCTGAGCTCCGGGGCTGCAGATGTCTTGTAAGTCTCTTCATTCTGTTGATGCATCACTTGCATATTTTTTAGGAAAAAGTCTATTTTTGACCATCCAACTATAGGCTAAGTTTGGTTTTGGCCATCGAACTTCAAAACCGGACATCTTAGACCATCCAACTGTCAAAATCGTTCAAATTTAGCCATCGGGCGGTTTTGATGGGCGGTTTTCAATTTTTTTTATTTACAATTTAGTCCTTAGATCTTAAAATGATTATTACTTTTTTCTCATACTTCTGATTTCGGTGATTCTTGCGGTCATGCATTCGTAATGGTGAGCTTTTTCTTTTCAAATGTTATTTGTACTATTTTATCACAATTTGTTATATTATTATTATGTTGTGATGTAGGAACAACAATATATGAAAAGTAAAATAAATAGGTACAAAATAATATGAATAACATTTTAAAATATAAAGTTCATCGTTAGGAATGCATACCCACAAGAATCACTTAAATCGAAGATATGAGGAAAAAATAGTAATCATTTTAAGATCCAAGAACTATTTTAATCATTTTATTTACAATTTAGTCCTCCTAACTTAAAATGATTACTATTTTGTACTTGTATCTCTGATTTAAATGATTCTTGTGGTCATGCGTTTTTAACGATGAGCTTTATATTTTGAAATGTTGTTCATATTATTTTGTACCCGTTTATTTTACTTTTCATATATTGTTGTTCCTACACCACAACATAAGATTAATATAATAAATAGTGATAAAATAGTATAAATAACATCTGAAAAGACAAAGCTCACCATTATGAACATGTGACTGCAAGAATCACCAAAATCGGAAGTATGAGCAAAAAGTAAGAATCATTTTAAGATTTAAGGACTAAATTGTAAATAAAAAAATTCAAAATCGCCTATCAAAACCACCCGATGGCCAAATTTGAACGGTTTTGACAGTTGGATGGTCAAAGATGTCCGGTTTTGAAGTTCGATGGCCAAAACCAAACTTAGCCTATAATTGGATGGTCAAAAATGGACTTTTTCCTATTTTTTAACTAACTGGCTGCTTTACAAAGCATTTTCAGCATTTGGTGAAAAAGGGAAGTTCCTTGTTTCTAACGGCAATGATGCATCAGTAAAGATACCGGATTAGTCCAAACGATTTTCTTCTTAAACAAACAACAGTGCTGAGTTGGTGTTGGATATTGATGTGAATAAAAAGGTTAGAACCGAATCGTCAATTTTATATGCACAATTCAGGACAAAATATATTTGTTGCAATTTTGAAAGGCCCAATAAATCGTTCCATGTATTGGTTGTGTACTACTCTAGCTAATTCAGATAACCTGATTTTATGCGATAGATCCAAGGTGGTCAAAGTATACAATTTCAGTACATAAGTCAATGTGGGGTGTCTGCTTTTTAGAAAAATTCTGATGTAACAATGTTGCCTGCCCAACTGTCTCGAGTTGGTCCTAACTCCAGTGTAAGGTGACATGATGCCGTTCCTGCACTCGATCGTTCTCTAAGTCGACAACTGTGGCACTTTGCAATGTCTGCTATAGGATGGTACAGAGGCATGAATCTCCTAACTATCTTGGAGCAGAGGCATGAAGCTCCTAACTATCTATTATTTTATTCCAAGATGAATCTTCGTTGTGATAATTTTTTGGGCTTTTAGCTAGAGTTGACATGTATATCTCTGTTATATTTGTGACATGAACATATAGTTTTTGAGGAAAACCGTTGTGCTGTGTTGGCGGGCATGAATTTTATCTAAATATGTTGGAGATGTGTTTTGCTCTTGTAGATTGCAATGATGGATAATTATCTCAATTCTATGTTGGAGATGTGTTTTGCTCTTGTAGATTGCAATAATGGATAATGGTTCGACACGAGCAATGTATATGTGGTACCACGAACAAAGTATAGTAATTGAACCAACCTCAGTTGCACTCTTTCCCTTAGACTGCTTTTGACCATTTGCTTCATAAAAGGAATTCAATTGGCCCGTAGCAACGCACGGGCACCGTAAAGGAATCCATTCGGTGCGTGTCCGAGCGCAGGGACACAAATAGTAGAAACCACCACGTCCACGCAAACGCAACACAACCCACCAGAAAGTTAGAGAGAGAGGTGTATATATATATAAAGAGCGCGCGCGCGCGTCGGTGCGGAATATGGTCCCGACACTAACCGGTAGATAGCGCCTAGGTTTATCCCTCAATGGTCGATGCCAAGCAACAAATGACACAAGGTTTTATCCTGGTTCCGCCGAGGGGGCCGTACGTCCGACGGGGTGTGCTCGTGGCACTATATTGCTCGGCACGGGGGTGCTTGCGGTGGGGCAAGTACAAGCAAGGCGGGAGAGGAAGTGTGGCTTCCAAGTCCCCGGAAGGGTGGGCGAAGATGTTGTGAGAGAATAAGAGAGTGAGTGCCGGTGTCTTTGTGTTGAACTCCGTCCCCCCCCACGGCCGGGGGTTCGCCTCCCCCTTTTATAGTTCAAGGGGACGGCGGGTTACATGCGCGCCGCGCTACTTAGCTATGTGGAGAAGTGCGACGTGCTACGATGTAGAGTGGGCGGCCGTCCGTGCGATCCCCGCCACGATCCGATCATCATGGCACGACTTGTACCCGAACGGTGGCGGTTCGAGGGTAGGAGAGCAGCGAGATGGCGGTGATGTCCTCTCGATAGGCTCAAGGGAGGTGCGACGGCGGCCCATATGGCGCACGGGGAGTCGGCGAACGGCGTTCCTTCCCAACGCGCCTCACGGGGCCGGAGTCGTCGCTACGGGGTCCGGCATGCGCTGCGCGCGCGCGGGTACGGCGGCCACGCCGTTACGGTGGCGGGGATGGCGGTCCCACCGTCCTACCGCCTCCACCCTAACCCCCGTAGGGTCACAAGAAAGTACATCGAGGGTGCGCCGGCCCCCTTTCGAGGGGCTCGGCGCGTTAGCCGTGCGGGGGCGTGCGCGCGGTGTCACGGGGCCGACACCGCCGCACTCCACCGTACCCTCCCACGGTGGCGGGGATGGGCTCCTCCCCGGGGAGTTGGTGCGGCGGCACCGGGGTGCGAGCCCCCGGCGTATGATGGCGTCGTCTGCGGCGTCGGGGCGTTAAATGCCCGTGTACGGGGCCGGCGCACGCGTGCGGGACGCCGCGAGCGTGGCGGGCCCCGGCCGAGGGCGGGGCGTACCCTCGAGCGAGGCGAGACCCGCTCGAGGGAAGTGCGCCCCTCGAGCGGGGGCAATGCCCGCCCGAAGGGAGCGTGCGGCCTCGAACGAGGGCGGAGTCCGTTTCGAGGGGATCATTACGTGGGCTGCCTCGATGGGCCGTCGGAGTCCCCGTGGGCCGTGTCTGCATGGTTAGGCACCACGCATGGCTAGGCTTAATGTTATCGGGTTTCGTTACGGGTTTTAAGTGGGTTTTCCCCCATTGTTTAAGGGGACCCCTAGGGGCTCCCCCGACAAGAGCCCCCGAGCATCCGTGGGTTTGCCGTTGCGGCTCCCGCGGATGTTGGAACCTGCGATAGGACGTTCTTCCCTCCTTGTTTGCGAACGCTTTCCGTGGGGCCACGTCGGCGGACCCGCGGGTCTAGCCCCGAAGCCTGCGGGGGTGTGGATACTCCTGCGGGGGTTCTACCGCGAGAATTTTGGTCGAGAGAGACGTGGCACATATGCCAACGGCATCGGCGGTATTTCGGCCGGCTTCGGGGGTGCACGCACCGCCGACACTTTGTCTCGGGCGGGTGCAGTTTCAAGGAGGTGTAGCCGTGCGTCAAGCCCCCGAGCCTTGGCCCGTTCGAGGCGATCGGGTAGAGCCCTCGACGGCTTGTTTTTCAACGCGCCCTCGCCGTCCTCCGCGGGACGGAGGGTGAGGTTTCGCAACTCCCATCGAGCGGGTCGCGAATTGCTGATTCCTCTTCGAGCTGGTAGCGGGTGGTTCAAGTGGACGCCCATGCCCCGTTCGATAAGGGTAGGCTGCGCGGTCGGAGACACGTCCATGGAAGCGCTTGCGTGGGTTTGCTAGGTGGGGCTCGGTCCCGTTCGCTAGGGACCGAGGGCGCGGAAGCTCTCCCTCGGTGGGATCCCCCCGCTAGGCGCCCTCGGCGGCTCTCGAACACGACATGTGGGGCACCCTCGAGCCGACGGGCTCGAGGAACGGCTCGAATGCGCGTGCCCTCGTCGTCCCTAACTCTGCGATCCGTGGCGCTCGTTCGAACCGTCGAGGGTCGGGCTTCGAACCTCGATCGGTAGGGCCGTGCGGGGGTGGCGCTCAGGGCGGCCCCGTCTTTTCACGTTTGCGTCCGTCGAGGGGTACGGGCGAGCCGGCCCTCGAGGTGCTTCCGGTTGGTAGCACGGCATATGTGCTTTCTTTTAGAGGGTTGACATTGTCTCGAGCGGGGGCTCGCTCCGCTCGAGGGTTTTGCGTGGCATGGGTGCCGCGGTTGCTGCTCTACATCGAGCGAGGTCCGGGCGACCTTCTCACGTTGATATCCCATCGAGGGTTGACGTCATTTTGAGCCAAGGGCTCGTGCCGCTCGAGGGTTTTACGTGGCATGGGTGCCGCGGCCGCCTCGCTCTACATCGAGCAGGTCCCGGACGACCTTCTCACGCTGATATCCCATCGAGGGTCGCCTTTGTTTCGAGCCGGGGGTTCGCCCCGCTCGAGGGTTCTCCTTGCTTGGCAAGGGACCCGGGCATTTAAGTGCCTTGCGGTCGTGGCCGCGGTTCGCGGCCGCGGGCGCGCCTTTTTAGGCGCCGCGGCCGCGCGCGCGCGTAGTGGGCGGCGTGGCAGGCGGACGTGACCGCTTCGCCTCGGTCGGCTGCGGGTCTTTGCCGTGATGATGGCCCGCCCGCCGTGACGTGGCCGGCCGCCGTCGTGGTGGGGCCCGCTCGTCGACGCGATGGAAAGATTCCTCTGCAGTTAATGCTAGCGGGGCGTCCGCTCCGAGAGCTCGCCCGTCGGCCTATAAAGCCGCCGGGAGGAGGAGACGGCGGTTTTTTACCTTGGTGTCTCACCATCTTCGGTCCCCCGCCCCTTCGTCTTCGCCTAGCTCCCGCCATCGCGCGGTGTCGCCGCTAGAGCTTTCCTTCCGTTTCTTGTTCTCCGTCCTCGCATTCCTTCGTCCTTCCTCATGGCGCCGCCCGAGCCTCCTCTCGGGATCCCGGAGCCATATGCACGGGAGAGGTCGACGGTGACGCGGGCGGCCCTTGGCGAGGCCGGTCGCCGCCGGCCGGTGGCGGCCAACGAAGACGGGCGTCGGCGGAGTGGATCGTGCCGCCGGCTGCGGACCACGAGCCCAACCCGCCGGAGGGCTACGTGGTGAGCTTCATCCGCTACCACGAGCGGGGCTTCACCGCGCCGGCGAGCACCTTCATGCGGGCGATGTGCTACTACTACGGGGTGGAGCTGCACAACTTCGCCCCCAACGCGATCTCGCAGGCGGCCACATTCGTGGGCGTCTGCGAAGGGTACCTGGGGATCCCAGTCAATTGGGAGCTCTGGGTACACCTTTTCCGCGCGGAGCTCATCACGCAGCCCACGACGGAGCCAAGGACCCGCCGCGCGATGCGCGCGGCGCGATGTCGCTTGCCCCGCGGGGGGCAATTCAAGAACGTCTACATCCCCCGCACCATGACGACGAACAACGCCGGGCCGGGAGCGGGGGTGGTTCCTACTTGCGTAACGCCGAGCCCGGCCTCCCCCCTACACCGGCCGGGTGTTCAAGGAGAGGCACGCCTCCCGGGGCTACGGGGTGTCCTCGCCCCGGCATCGGGCGCGGCGGAGTCGGTCTGGCCGCGGCTGCGGCCCTGGCGAAGATGGGGGCCGAACGCGATGGGTGTCCTCGCCTTCCTTCATCACCGGCGGATCGTGCCGTTGATGGAGAGGCCGCTCTGCATCTTCGAGATGACGGGGCGGCCAACCCCGTCGACACGGCGAGGTCGCGGATGCTCCCGACGCCCCTCGAGCGGCCGTACGCGCTCACCGGGGCGCGCGAGCGCCGTCGACACCGGGTGCCGCCGCTCGCGGGTCGGACCCCCGTGGGACATCGAGATGCTCCCCACCGACCCGTTGGTGAGTGTGGTCCTTGATTTCGTTTTGGTTCTTTGCGTTTCCTTTGTCTCCCGACGTGTCTTCGGTGCTCATGTGTGCGGTGGTGAAGTTCACCATCGCCAAGTCCGTTCCACCCACCCCCCGACTCCCGTGCGCTCGGCCGGGCGGCGCGGCGGGAGAGCAGCGGGAGCGAGCGGCGCGCAAGAGGGAGCACGCGAGGCGACGTCAAGCACGCCGCGGCCGACGGGCCGCGGAGTACCGACGGCGCGAGGAGCCGGGGCTCTCCTCCCCCCGGAGGGCGAGGAGCCCTCGTCCTCGGAGGAGGACGAAGAGGAAGAGGGCGAGGGGGAGGGCCCCTCGGACGGGTGGCGGCTGCGCCTCCCTCGCCGGAGCCGGCGCGGGCGGCGAGGGCGGCATTGCAGGGCGGGCGCAACGGCGCCCGCCGCCGGCCATTGACATTAAGGGCGGCGCGCGCGCGCGGGCGGCGCGCGCGTGCCACGGAGGTGCGCGCGGCGAGCGCGCGCCGTGCGCGCGTCAAGCGTGCGCGCGCGGGGGCGAGCGTGCCCGCACGCGCGGCACCGTCGTCGGGGGCGCGTCGGGCGGGCGTGTCCGCACGCGGGGCGAGTGTGCCCCCGCGCGCGGCGGTGCCTTCGGGAGGAGCGGCGGCGGGCGTGCTGCGCGTGCGGCGGCGCGCCGTCGGGAGGCGGCTCGCGGCGGGCCGTAACACCCTAAATTTCAACTTCGAATTTAATTAAAATTGGCTTAGCAACATTTTGATCTCGCTTAAGGAATATAAGGTTGTTGTGCTTTTATAGGCATTTAATTGTTTTTTATTAATTAATTAATGAAATATAGGAGTTCTTGTTGCATACATCTTTGGTGCATGGTTTTTGGTTGATGGATTCAAATCCTGGTTTGAATTCAATGGTTGTTTGTAGTTTAATTTTTGGTTTGAGAAGATTCGGATTTGAAAAAGGAAAAGGCAAAAAAAAAAAAAACTTCACCGCGGACGCGGCGGCCCGGCCCACCTAACCCCTAGCGGCCCGGCGCGGCCCGCCCTTTCCACCCGCCCCCGCCTCGACGCGCGGGCCCCGCGCGCGTCGGCTTCCTCCTCCCGCCGCGCCGCTACGGCTCGGTGTCGAACCCGAGTTCGACCTGGTCCCGCGCGCGCGCCGCCGCGGGCCGCTTGCCGGCGCCGCGCCGCCTCTACTCAAGGCGCCGCCACCCTTCCCGTGCCGCGCAACCGAATCCCCGAACCCTAGCGCTCCCCGTGCATCCGCGCGGACGCCTAACCCTAGCCGTCCGCGCCGCCGCCTCGGGCTTCGCCGTCGCCGCCCTCGGTTCGCGCCGTCGCCGTCGTTCGTCGCCCATCTGTCGCTCCCGTGCATCCGCCGTCGGGTAAGGAGTCCACCGGTGCGGTCGGATTGGGTCCCCGTGCGCCGCGCCACCGCCTTCGCCGACGCCGGTCGTGCGCCGCCGCCGTGCCTCGCCGGGCGCCGTCGTCCTTCATCGCCGCCGCCCGTGAGGACCGCCCGTGGATTCGCCGCGCGCGCTCGTCGTCTCGGTGTGTTTCCCGTGCAAGTTGGGGCACCCCGGCCCCCGATTCGCCTTGCGCGCCGCTCGCCGCCGCGCGCGCGCCGCGCGCCGCGCTCGCCGCCGGCCGCCTCGCGCCGCCCCCTCGCTTGCGCGGCTCTCGGATCGTCGGATCCTCATCCGGCGGCCGCCGCTCGCGCCCACGCCGCCGGTCAAACCGGCGACGTACGGGTCAACCCCGCCCCCCCCGCGCCGCTTGTTTCCCGGCCGCCGGATCGCGATCCCACGGCCAAGATCCGTCCCCTTATCCTTAACCGCGCGCTTTTGCAAATAAAACCCCGAGTTTTCTCTTGTTTTACAAAAATATCCTTCCACCTTATAAAACTTTCACGGATTAGTCCCGTTTTCTTCTGTTTTAACCCGAAGCCCTAAATTTCTTTGCAAATAAGTCCTAAAACTTGTTTTAATCATAACTTCGTCGTTTTAACTCCGTTTTCGGTGTTCTTTATATCCACGCGATCGTCTCGACGAGTAGAATAGTTTCCTGTCGCTTTTGTTACTGTTTGAGATGATTGGTGTACTGTTTCTTATTTATTTCCATTGCTTGCTTGTATGTGATGTGTGGAGCGTAGCGTACGAGCAATTCGGGGACTTCGCCTTCTTTGTTGAAGAGTATCAAGACCCCGAGCGGTTTCCGGTCTTGGTAGAAGGCAAGTCCTTGCTGCATTCCCGTTAAATTCCTATTACAACATGCATTTTAATTACACCGTTGTTTACTTTTGCTATGCATTAAATTGATGGGTCCTATTGCTAAGGTTCGACTAGCTTTGTTATCCTATGCCTTGATCAACCGGGTTTACTTTATGTTGGGTAGCATATGCTAGCGCTTTACGTGGTTTTGGATGGTTTAATGAACACTTGTTAATATGGCTTTCCTTATGTTATCATTTCATGTAATGCAAGAACACTTTACTTTGTTAATCGGAACATGGAGCGACCACCCGGAAAACGATACTACCACAAGACATATGGCTCTGTCTTGGCTTATTAATTAGTGAACTAGATGTTAGGTATGCTTTACCCGATAAGGGTTGGGGGGCCGGCGGGTAGTGACGTATGGACTGCTCGGGCGCGGTGTGGGCTTAGCTAAGACACGGTACTCGTCGGGAGCTTTATACGTTGCACCGACCGGGTAACCTAGCGGGCGGCCTTCATCCGGGGATCTTTGTAACGGCCTCGTAGCGTCCCTATGCAATCACACCTCGGAAGTGTGGTATGGTGCCTTGCAAACACCGCATGGTTGGGTCCAAAACTCTTTTGAGTTTTTACGCGACTTGTGGGTAAAGATGTACAACCTCTCCGCAGTGTAAAACTAACTAGTTAGCCGTGCTCACGGTCAAGAGCGGCTTTGGACCCTCACATGATTAATTCTATGGAAGATGGAACTTTTAAACTTGTGCATTACATTTTATGGATCTATTGCATTTTATTATCCGGGTTTGGTAAATACTTATACTTGCTAGTAACGGTTGCTTAATAAAACTTGACCAACTAAAATGCTTGACTTGCTTATGAGCCAACGACTTCCACCATAAAGCCTTGCATGTTGTTATAGAACTTTTTCCTTGCTGAGTACGACATGTGCTCACGCTTGTTGTTTATGTATTGCATCTACACTACCCGCCGTCGCTCGGATGGGCGTTTTGAAGACTACAATGATGAGTTTGATGGGTTCTAGGCGTCGGTTCTCCGGTCGGTACCGCCCGTGGAGGACTTCTACGTGTGTTTCTTTTCCGCTGTTAGCTACTCGAACGATTGTTAGTTGAGACATTCGGTCATGTAATAGCTGTTTAATACTCTCTTTACGCTTTTACACTGTGTTTTGGTATTCACTGCGTCGATGCATGTGTGTAACTTGATCCTGGCGCACATGTATTCTTGCATTCGGATTTGTCCTTAAATCCGGGTGTGACAAAGTGGTACCAGAGCCGTGTTGACTGTAGGACGTTAGCCTAGTTAGAACTGGTCGAAAATTAAGGATTTTATAACATTAGAAGCCACACATAGCTTAGCTTGCTTTATTCTATTTTATTACATCTAATCTTGGTTTAATCTTATCCTTGTTTGCTTTTGTTATCTAAGCTTGATCTTGTCTCTTTAGTAATCTGCCTTTGTCTCATCTATCTTAGATGGTTCGTCGGCTGAAGACCACGCGTTCGGGTGCCTACCGCTTTCCTAGGTACCTGGAGGACCAGGACTTCTACTGCTACTCAACTGACAGTGAGGAGCATCAGGAAGCTTCTGGAGAGGGAAGTGGAGCAAGCTCTGCTTCAGAGCAAGCTCCTCCGCCCGCTGTGATTGAGATATCGGATGATGAGCCCGAAGAGTCAGAGGAAGAGCAAGAGCCTGAGGAGGAGTCAGCTGAGGAGCCAGAGCAAGGAGATGATCCAGAAGACCCCTCAGACCCTGAAGACTCTGACCCAGAAGATGGAGATGCTGAGGATCACCCTGCGCCAGAGAAGTGGAAGGTGGTCATTTGTCATCACGATGGAGGGCATGCACGCTTTCCGTCTAAGTTGAGGAGGCTCTTCCGGCGTCTTCGGTGAACGTGACGATCGACTACGTGGGACCGAAGAGGACTCACCCTCGCTACCCGACCCGGTGGGATGTGTCCGTGCGCATCTGCGGAAGATAACCCGCCGGATGGGGGGGGTGTACGAGGTTGTTGTCCATCAAGCTCTAGCTACCGAGCTACCTTCGCGGCCGGAAGAGATGATGCGGCTAGGAGGGCTCTATCCGCTTGGTGCTACGAGGAAGCTCATCACCTCACCAACTCGTGTGGGGAGATCTACCCCGCCGTCGCTGCGGAGCCGTGGGCGGTGAAATTCCAATGGCCAATGAAACTGCGGGAGCACGCTATGCCATGCAAGTGGGTCACGTAGCCGCTCTCAATACCAACTTGGATGACACTCTCATGGAGCTTCAAGATCTCCGTGACCAGCAAGAAGAAGACCGCGAGAGAGATCAAGAGGCTCAAAGCGGTGATCGCGGGCGAGGATGAAGATGAGGTGCAAGGCGATGGAGAGGACGGCTGCCATGTCGCCAAGACCTGCAAGAACAAGCTATGGGTCACTTGGATCCCGCACTAGGATCATATGGCCATAGGAGTTAGGTGTTAGAAGTCTTTATCTTTCCGTTATCGAGTACGTAATCGCTAGAAACGACACGTTGGAACGATGAGTTAGATAGTGGTGTGCTTGAATGCTTGGTTTGTGAACATCTGTGATTTGGATTTTTGGTTGATTGCAATGTGTTGTGGATTAATGCCACAATGACATTGGTTTAGTAATAGAGTTTGATTAGTGGGTTTAAGTTCTGTTCCACCTATCTTTTATCTTATAATTTCGTAATTCTTTATCTATCATATTTTATCTATCTTAAGGAGTATTGTAGTGCTGAATCTGTTCGCGTTACTTCCTGACACAGCAGTACTGTTTTAATTTTATCTCGAGCTACAGAACTCCAAATTGAGTAAAACCAGTGGGGTTAGTTCACAAATTTCATATCTGATTTTTTGTCAAAAATTCAGCTTTATCCAATTAATATTCTGGGAGTTATGGACGAAACATTGAGCTAACAGAAATCTGTCAATTCCTGCTGACATACCTGTCTTCATTATTTTATATCTCGAGTTGTAGACCTCCGATTGAGGCAAAACCAGTTGGGTTAGTTCAGTAATTTCATACACCATATCTCCAGAAAAATTCGTGAATTTTGGTTACTGGAACAGAAAGATATCTTGGTTTCTTTACAGCTATCAGAATCTGTCTTATTCTGGAATTCAGCATTATTGTCTTTTCAGCTTTTCAATTGTTATCATCATCTAAATCGGTGTTTCTAACGCTCGGATGGTAAACACCAGGTCCGGATCAGGGGTTGATCAGCCTCCGGTGGTTCGCCAAGGTCGAGGCAACAGTTCGAGCAGTGCACCTCCACCTCCACCGCCACCCATGGATCCTATGCGGCGGTTCTTCGAGAATCGAGTGCCGGTCGCCGGCAGAACTTGACGGACACCGTGGCCAATCTGCGGGCTCAAGCTAACAATCCGCGACCACCACCGCCACGGCGGCCGGCGCCTATGAACAGGCACCGGGAGTTCATGAGCCATCGTCCACCGGTTTTCACACATGCTGCGGATCCACTTGACGCCGATGACCGGCCGAAGACCGTGGGCAAGATGCTCACTACGGCACGGTGCGATGACGGAGAGAGAGGTTCCGTTTGCTGCCGGTCGACTCCGGGGATCCGCAGGAGCGTGGTGGGATGCTTACACGACCGCCCATGCTGCACCCAACACCATCACTTGGCGGGAGTTCACCGAGAGCTTCCGGAACCATCATATTCTGCGTGGGGTCATGAGGCTTAAGAAGAAGGAGTTCCTCTCTCTCAAGCAGGGAGGGATGTCAGTGGCTGAGTATCGGGACAGGTTCATTGAGTTGTCTCGCTATGCACCGGAGGAGGTAGCGGATGATCCGAAGAAGCAGGAGCGCTTCTTGGAGGGCTTGGCTGGACCGCTTCGTTACCAGCTAACGTCACACACCTTCCAGACTTTCCAGCAGCTGCTCGACAAGGCTATTGTTCTGGAATCCATGCGCAGAGAGTTGGGGGAGTTGAAGAGGAAGGCTACTACTCCAGGGCAGTCCGGGAGCCACACTCGCCCCCGTTTTACTTCACCACCGGGAGCCCCGTTCCGTCCGGGGAGGCCCGTCGGGGAGGTTATGGCCGGCGGCGGCGGTATCGGTATCGGCCGCGGCGGTTCCCGGCGGTTCCGGCGCACTCCACGGCGGTTTCCGCGCCCCGGGGACCGCGGACTCCACGCCTGCGTACCCGCGGCATCGTCCGATGACTCCTATTGGTACACCCGTGAGGCCGGGAGCCCCACACACTCCCGCGAGGCAACACTTGTTTCAAGTGTGGAGAGGTCGGGCATTATGCTAATGCTCGTCCTAAGAGGCACCCCCCGAGCACCCCCGTGCGGAACCGCGCGGATGCGGCGGTTGAGGAGCGGGAACCGGACTCCGCGAGCAACAAGAGGCCGCGAGAATCGGGGCACTGGCGGGGGTGAATCACGTGAGTACCGAGACCGCTCGGGGAGAATCCACACGTGGTGCTTGGTATGTTCTTTGTCAACTCTATCCCCGCATCGGTATTATTTGATTACGGAGCCTCCCATTCATTTATATCTGCTCAGTTTGTGGCAAAGCATAGCATACCCATGTGTCCCATGAAACAAACCATGCTAGTTAGATCACCGGGGGGGATATGAGGTCTTTATACATGTGTCCTAATGTTAGACTAAAGATCATGGGAGCGATTTTTGGGCAAACTTGATAGTCTTTGGAATCGAAGGATCTTGATGTCATACTGGGTATGGATTGGTTGGGTACTCATGATGCAACGATACAGTGTGCTAAGCGGACTGTTCTTCTCACTGGTCCTAGCGGGGAAAAGATTGAACTTGTGGCTGATCCACCGTCAGATGCAGGAGGTTCTGTACAGCAGCTGGATGGCAGAGCTTTGGAGGATATCAGGGTGGTTAATGAGTACCGGACGTGTTTCCCGGAGGAGTTGCCGGGTATGCCACCCGACCGAGATGTTGAATTTGTTATTGATCTATTACCCGGTACTTGCTCCTATTTCTAAACGTCCATATAGAATGTCTAGTACACAATTGATAGAACTTAAGAAACGAGATTAATGAATTGTTGGAAAAGGGGTTTATCCGTCCTAGTTCATCACCTTGGGGAGCACCTGTTATCTTTGTTGAGAAGAAGGATGGTACTCGGAAGGATGTGTGTGGATTATCGATTGCTTAATGAGGTCACTATCAAGAATAAGTACCCATTGCCTCGCATTGAAGACTTGTTTGATCAGATGAGAGGTGCTAAGGTGTTCTCTAAGATTGATTTGCGTTCTGGTTATCATCAGATGAAGATCAGATGGTCGGATATTCCTAAAACTGCATTCACCACCAGGTATGGACTTGTATGAGTATCTTGTTATGTCCTTTGGGTTGACAAATGCACTCGCCTACTTTATGTATCGATGAACAAGGTGTTTATGGAGTACTTGGATAAGTTCGTTGTGGTGTTTATTGATGATATCCTGGTTTACTCTAAGGCGAGGAGGATCATGCGAGCATTTGAGGCTTGTTTTGCGAGAAGCCGAGAGAGCGGCGGTTGTATGCCAAGTTCGGCAAATGTGATTTACGGTCGAAGGAAGTCTCTTTTACGGGGGCATATCATCACGGATGGAGGTATCGCGGTTGATCCAGCTAAGGTAGAAGATGTGTTGAAGTGGGAACCGCCGAGGACGATAAAGGAGATCGGGAGTTTCCTTGGACTTGCGGGGTACTATCGACGATTCATCGAGGGGTTCTCCAAGATTGTGAAGCCTCTCACCACCTTGCGGAGAAGGATAGAGAGTTTAAGTGGACCGATGCCCGTCGGCGAGTTTTGAGGAGTTAAAGCGAGAGGTTGACGACCGCTCCGGTGCTTGTGATGCCGGACTTGCGAGAAGGGCTTTGATATCTCTTGTGATGCATCGAGGCAAGGTTTGGGTTGTGTTCTTATGCGGGAGGGACATGTCATAGCTTACGCATCAAGGCGGTTGAGGAAGCATGAGCGAGAACTATCCTACGCATGATGCGGAACTAGCATTGTGGTTCACGCGTTAAAGATTTGGAGACACTACATCATGGGGACCAAGTGTCGGATCTACACGGACCACAAGAGCTTAAAGTACATCTTTACTCGAAGGATCTTAATGCGAGACAACGCCGATGGTTGGAGCTGATCAAGGATTACGATCGGACATACGGTATCATCTCGGGAAGGCTAATCTGGTTGCTTGATGCTTTGAGTCGGAAGGGACGGAGCCAATGCGGCTTTGGCGTTCCGGATACTCGACGAGGCGATGAAGGAGTTCGAGAGACTTAATTTGGGAATGGTGCTCACACCGAGGGAGTCACTTTGGAGGTAGAGTCTACTTTGGAGCGAGCGGATTCGTGAAGGACGGTCGAAGGATGAGGAGATCAAGGAGATCGGGGACACCATGGAGAGGGGCAAGGCCCGGTTTCAACGAGGATGATCAGGGAACGATATGGTTCAAGAATCGGATCTGTGTGCCTGATGTGGGAGATCTCCGGAAGACGATCTTGAGAGAGGCTCATGATTCAGCTTATTCCATTCATCCAGGCAGTACAAAGATGTATCAGGATCTGAAGCAGAGGTATTGGTGGTACGGGATGAAGAGGGATGTAGCCGCTCACGTTGCATTGTGTGACACGTGTCATCGCGTTAAGGCTGAACATCAGAAGCCAGCAGGATTGTTGCAGCCGTTGAAGGTGCCTGAATGGAAGTGGGAAGAAATTGGTATGGACTTTATAGTTGGGTTGCCACGGACACCAGTCGGGTATGATTCGATATGGGTTATAGTGGATCGCTTGACTAAGGTAGCTCACTTCATTCCGGTTAAGACTACTCATTCGGGAGCGAGGTTGGCGGAGTTGTACATGTCTCGTATTGTGTGCTTACATGGTGTGCCTAAGAGGATTGTATCTGACAGGGGTACTCAGTTCACGTCACGTTTCTGGGAGAAACTTCATGAGTCCATGGATACGAAGTTGCATTTCAGTTCAGCCTATCATCCGCAGACAGATGGTCAGACTGAGAGGACGAACCAGATTCTGGAGGATATGTTGAGAGCGTGTGCTCTTAAGCATGGTGGTAGCTGGGACAAGAGCTTGCCGTATGCTGAGTTCTCTTACAACAACGGCTACCAAGCCGATCCGAAGATGGCACCCTTCGAGGCCTTGTATGGGAGAAAGTGCAGAACACCGTTGTACTGGAGTCAGACAGGTGAGAGTCAGTTGTTTGGGGCGAGACATCATCAAGGAGGCGAGAGAGGCGGGGTTCGGATCATCGGAGAGAGAACTTGAGAGTTGCTCGGTCCGGGCGAGAAAAGTTATGCGGACGGGAAGAGGAGAGATGTATCTTTCCAAGAGGGCGATTATGTGTATCCGAGGGTGTCACCCATCGAGAGGTTTGCGCGAGTTTAAGGTGAAGGGCAAGTTGTCTCCTCGCTACATCGGACCTTTCCCGGATCTTGAAACGAGTGGGAGAGGTAGCGTACCGACTTGAGTTGCCGGCGCGGCTTGCGGATGTGCATGATGTGTTCCATATCTCGCGGTTAAAGAGAGGTCTCAAGCCTCATGATAAGGAACCGTTGCCTATGGATGGGTTGGATGTGAAGGAGGATCTCACCATCACCGAACGGCCTATTAAGATTACCGGACAGATTGACACGGGTTACAAGAAACCGGACTTTTTATAATGTGCAAGGTGCGGTGGAGTAATCATGCGAGAGGATGAGGCAACTTGGGAGAGAGAAGAGGAGTTGAAGGCGAATATCCACATCTCTTTGATCCATCCGAATCTCGAGGACGAGATTCATCTTAAGGGGGGTAGGATTTGTAACACCCTAAATTTCAACTTCTGAATTTAATTAAAATTGGCTTAGCAACATTTTGATCTCGCTTAAGGAATATAAGGTTGTTGTGCTTTTATAGGCATTTAATTGTTTTTTATTAATTAACTAATGAAATATAGGAGTTTACTGTTGCATACATGTTGGTGCATGGTTTTTGGTTGATGGATTCAAATCCTGGTTTGAATTCAATGGTTGTTTGTAGTTTAATTTTTGGTTTGAGAAGATTTGGATTTGAAAAAGGAAAAGGAAAAAAAAACTTCACCCGCGGCACGCGGCGGCCCCGCCCACCTAACCCCTAGCGGCCCGGCGCGGCCCGGCTTTCCACCCGTCGCCTCGACGCGCGGGCCCCGCGCGTCGGCTTCCTCCTCCCGCCGCGCCGCTACGGGCTCGGGGTCGAACCCGAGTTCGACTCGGTCCCGCGCGCCGCGCGCGGGCCGCGCGCCGCGCCGCGCGCCCTCTGCCCAAGGCGCCGCCACCCTTCCGTCGTGCCGCGCAACCGAATCCCCGAACCCTAGCGCTCCTGTGCATCCGCGCCGACGCCCTAACCCTAGCCGTCCGCGCCGCCGCCTCGGCCGCCGCCGCGCCGCCCTCGGTTCGCGCCGTCGCCGTCGTTCGTCGCCCATCCGTCGCTCTCGTGCATCCGCCGTCGCGGTAAGGAGTCCACCAGGCGCGGCCGGGATTGGGTCCCCGTGCGCCGCGCCACCGCCTTCGCCGACGCCGGTCGTGCGCCGCCGCCGTGCCTCGCCGGGCGCCGTCGTCCTTCATCGCCGCCGCCCGTGAGGACCGCCGTGGATTCGCCGCGCGCGCGCTCGTCGTCTCGGTGTGTTTCCCCGTGCAAGTTGGGGCACCCCGGCCCCGATTCGCCTTGCGCCGCCGCTCGCCGCCGCGCGCCGCCGCGCGCGCGCTCGCCGCCGGCCGCCTCGCGCCGGCCCCGCCTCGCTTGCGCGCGCTCTCGGATCGTCGGATCCTCATCCGGCGGCCGCCGCTCGCGCCACGCCGCCGGTCAAACCGGCGACGTACCGGTCAACCTGGCCCCCCCCCCCCCCCCCCCCGCCCCGCTTGTTTCCCAGCCGCCGGATCGCGATCCCACGGCCAAGATCCGTCCCCCATCCTTAGCCGCGCGTTTTTGCAAATAAAACCCCGAGTTTTCTCTGTTTTACAAAAATATCCTTCCACCTTATAAAACTTTCACAGATTAGTCCTGTTTTCTTCTGTTTTAACCCGAAGCCCTAAATTTCTTTGCAAATAAGTCCTAAAACTTGTTTTAATCATAACTTCGTCGTTTTAACTCCGTTTTCAGCGTTCTTTATATCCACGCGATCGTCTCGACGAGTAGAATAGTTTCCTGTCGCTTTTGTTACTGTTTGAGATGATTGGTGTACTGTTTCTTATTTATTTCCATTGCTTGCTTGTATGTGATGTGTGGAGCGTAGCGTACGAGCAATTCGGGGACTTCGTCGTTGAAGAGTATCAAGACCCCGAGCAGCTTCCGGTGCTGGTAGAAGGCAAGTCCTTGCTGCATTCCCGTTAAATTCCTATTACAACATGCATTTTAATTACACCGTTGTTTACTTTTGCTATGCATTAAATTGATGGGTCCTATTGCTAAGGTTCGACTAGCTTTGTTATCCTATGCCTTGATCAACCGGGTTTACTTTATGTTGGGTAGCATATGCTAGCGCTTTACGTGGTTTTGGATGGTTTAATGAACACTTGTTAATATGGCTTTCCTTATGTTATCATTTCATGTAATGCAAGAACACTTTACTTTGTTAATCGGAACATGGAGCGACCACCCGGGAAAACGGTACTACCACAAGACATATGGCTCTGTCTTGGCTTATTAATTAGTGAACTAGATGTTAGGTATGCTTTACCCGATAAGGGTTGGGGGTGGCGGGTAGTGACGTATGGACTTGCTCGGGCGCGGGTGTGGGCTTAGCTAAGACACGGTACTCGTCCGGGAGCTTTATACGTTGCACGACCGGAGTAACCTAGCGGGCGACCTTCATCCGGGGATCTTTGTAACGGCCTCGTAGCGTCCCTATGCAATCACACCTCTGAAGTGTGGTATGGTGCCTTGCAAACACCGCATGGTTGGGTCCAAAACTCTTTTGAGTTTTTACGCGACTTGTGGGTAAAGATGTACAACCTCCGCGAGTGTAAAACTAACTAGTTAGCCGTGCTCACGGTCAAGAGCGGCCCTGGACCCTCACATGATTAATTCTATGGAAGATGGAACTTTTAAACTTGTGCATTACATTTTATGGATCTATTGCATTTTATTATCCGGGTTTGGTAAATACTTATACTTGCTAGTAACAAGTTGCTTAATAAAACTTGACCAACTAAAATGCCGACTTGCTTATGAGCCAACGACTTCCACCATAAAGCCTTGCATGTTGTTATAGAACTTTTTCCTTCTTGAGTACGACATGTGCTCACGCTTGTTGTTTATGTATTGCATCTACACTACCCTACCGTCGCTCGGATGGGCGTTTTGAAGACTACAATGATGAGTTTGATGGGTTCTAGGCGTCCGTTCTCCGGTCCCGCCCGTGGAGGACTTCTTCGTGTGTTTCTTTTTCCGCTGTTAGCTACTCGAACGATTGTTTAGTTGAGACATTCGGTCATGTAATAACTGTTTAATACTCTCTTTACGCTTTTACACCGTGTTTTGGTATTCACCGCGTCGATGCATGTGTGTAACTTGATCCCGGCGCACATGTATTCTTGCATTCGGATTTGTCCTTAAATCCGGGTGTGACACGGGCGTGGCGCCTTGCGCCGGCCTCATCTGTCGATGCCTCGAGGAAAAGGAAACGGGCCTTTTCCTCTTCGAGGTAAGGAGTCCGTCCTTTTTCGCTTGGTTTGATTTGTCGATGATTAGGCGTCCTAACCTTTCGTCCGTGCCTGTGCGGGGTGGTGCCGACCGTGCCTCCTCTCGCACCGGCCCAAGGTGCCGAGGACGGACGCGTTCATCCCCACCCGGCGGCGCTCGTCGAGGGCGTCGCGCCCGGGGACAAGCACGGCGGCGGGCGCGAGCTCGCAAGCCCCGGTTGGGGCCTCGAGGCCCCGGCCGTCGAGTCGGCCCGCCGCGGCGCGGCCGGGGGTCGCCGGGGGGGCGGTCCGCACCGGTCGTCATGGAGACACGGGCGCGGCGGCGGCCGTGGTGGGAGGCGCGGCCGCGGGGGGCTGTTGCGGTGGAGGAGGCGGAGCGGGAGCAACCCGCGGCGCCCGTGGCCGCAGAGGCGCAGCCCGAGAGGTGGCGGCGCGGTGCCGCGCCGGGCACCCGCGGCCGCGGAGGCGCCGGTGGAGGTGCGGCGGAGGCGGCGCAAGCGGCTACCGCGCCCGCCGGCGATTTGCACGCGGAGGTGGTGGAGGTCTCGGACGACTCTCCGCCGCCCGGTGGAATCGGTGGGCCGGGCGGCCCACGAACTCCTCCGAGCCCCGGGAGGGGGCCCTCGTGAGGCGGCACGAGGGTCACATGGTGGTGGAGGGCCGAGGACATGGTGCCGAGGCCTCGTCCTCCCACGCCGGCGCCCCGCCCGGTGGAGGGGGCCGTCGATGATCCCCCGGCGTTTGCCGACGCCCCCGGGGGAGCAGAGCTCGGGGCGAGCCGGAGCCACGGCGCCACGCTCAACCGCGCGCCGAACGAGGCGGCCGCGGGTTCATGGCGGCCCGGCCCGGCTCGTCTTCCGGGGTGAGCTATGGTTGCTCGTCCTTTTCCCCTTTCGTTTTCGTACGCTGCATTCAAATCTTGGTGCTTACGGGCTTCGATTCTCCGTGATTGCCGGGAGCTCGAGCATCGTGCCCATGACAAGTACGACGCCTTCGACCGGTGAACGCCGAGGTTCGCCAGCTCCGGGAGCGGTGCAGCGCCTTCGACGCGCTTGCCGACGCTCTCAGGACGCCGGACGACTGGCTGGCGTATCGGGCGATGGCGTGGTGCGATGAGCTCCCGGAGAGCTCGGGACAGGATGCACCGCGGCGCTCGAGCCTCGAGCGGGTCCGCGCAGCCCTCGTCGATCGTGACGAGGCGCTGTGGAACGCGCGCGCGGACCTGGAGAAGACGCGGACGCTGGCCGCCAACGGGAGCGAGAGGGTGGCCACCGCTCGCGCCGAAACCCGGGAGCTCCGCACGTCGCTCGAGGGGGCGCAGCGCAACGGGCCGCCGGGGCCGAGGAGCGGCGCGCGGGTTGGAGCGGCGGGCCAAGGAGGCCGACAACCCGAAGGCCGCCCTCGACGCCAAGGCCGCGGCCCTCGCCACTACCGAGGAGCGGCTCTGCAAGAGAGCACCGCCCGCCAAGGGGCCGTGGAGCGGCTCCGGCGGGAGCGAGCCGCCCTCACCGATGCCCGTGCGGCCGGGAGCGAGGAGCGCGCCGCCCACGAGGTGACGCGGAAGGTCCTTGGCGGATCGGGACGCCAAGCTCTCCAAGGCCGAGGGCGAGGTCGTTGTGCTCGCATTGCGAGCACAAACCGAGAGATGGCCCTCCGGGAGCGAGGGTGAGACCGTCAAGCGCCTCGAGGCGGCCGGTCGAGGCCGTGCGCCGCGACCTCGAGATGGAGAAGAAGCAAGTCGAAGGTGAGCCACAATCTGACTCTTGTCTTGTTGGATTTTCGATTGGGAACTTCGCATTCCCTTTTTTCTGATTTATCCCTTGCCTTGATGTTCCCAGGCTTGCGCACCGCCTCCGGGGCACGCGGCGCAGCGGGCCGAGGCGCTCGCAGCCTCCTACAACTCCTCCGAGCAGAGGGCCGCGGGAGCCGCGCGATGCAGCCCTCGAGACTTGCCGCACCGTCGAGGAGGGCGAGGCACGGGCCGGCGGTTCGCCGGCCGGCCGTCCGCGCGCCCTTGGTGGCCACGTCACCGAGCGGATGCGCCGGCGCCGCAGCTCGGGCGTCCCGAAGGCCCTCGGAGTGGTGCGATCCCACTACGAGGTAAACTTCGAGGCGGCGGCGAAGGCTACGTCGTACCCGAGGGCGTCGAGGACGAGGTGGCCATGGAGCGTATGGATGTGCTCGCCGCTCGATGCCGCCGGGTCGCTCGCCGAGGCCTTCGAGGAGTTCCTCTTCCCGGATGCCGCCGACGCCGCTTGCTCCTCCCGACCGAAAGCGCTTGGGCGCTAGGCCCGTTTTTTGTTTATGTGTATCGAATTCCGGCCTCGTGGCCTTTTGTAAACAAACAAGTTGTTTCATGAACATAAGCGATAGATGTAAATGAAGTTGTTTGTTTATCACGCTTTTTTGTTTCTCTTTCTTCCCGAGTGGATTCTAGTTAGGGAAGTTCGATTTTCGCGGGGTGCCCGCCGGGTTGGGGGCGAGAGAGAAGGGCCATAGCCACGCGGCGTAGGCTATCTCTGGCTCGCACGCTCCTTCCGCTGTGCCGCCTGCGCCCTGTTCGAATCGTGGCTCGAGGTTGAAGTAGGAAACAAACTTAGCGCGTGTGGATTGTTGCGTTTTTTGCGCGAAAAAATGGGACCATTTTGGGGGGGGGATGCCCCCCGCAGTAGCCCCCGAGGGTAACTTGGGTTTCAGAGGAAAGCCGAGTTATCCTTTTCATTAGACTTGACGTTTTTACATAGTCGTTGCCAACTGGGGTGTTGGCGATGTGCTTTTTACAACAAAAATACTTGGAAAATCCTAGCTAAGGGTAGAAGCGACGTAGCTGTTGGATGTTCCAAGCGTTGGTGAGCTCTTCGCCGTCCTCGTTGGCCAGCTTGTATGTGCCGGTTTGAGTACCTTCACCACGACGTAGGGTCCCTCCCATGGGGGTGATAGCTTGTGGCGTCCTCGGTTATCTTGGCGCAGCCTTAGGACCAGATCCCCTTCGCTGAAATCCCTTCGACGTATCTTTCGTGCTTGGTAGCGTCTTAGGGACTGTTGATACCTCGCGGAGTGCATTAAGGCTACGAGGCGTGCCTCGTCCAGCTGGTCCAGCGAGTCCTCGCGGGCTCGCTGGTTAACATCCTCGTCGTAGCCTCGAACCTTGGGCGACCCGTATTCTAAATCCGTGGGGAGGACGGCCTCCGCGCCGTGGACTAAAAAAAAGGGGGTGACCCGGGTGGTTTGCTTGGGGTGGTCCTTAGGCTCCACACGACCGCTGGTAGTTCTTGGAGCCATTTTCGCCCGCATTTGTTGAGTCGGTCGAAAATTCTGGGCTTTAGGCCTTGTAGGATCATGCCGTTGGCACGTTCCACTTGGCCGTTGGTCTGTGGGTGCGCCACAGCTGCCCAATCCACGCGGATGTGGAACTTGTCACAGAACTCCAAGAACTTCCGGCCCGTGAACTGGGACCCGTTGTACGTGATGATGGAGTTTGGCACTCCAAAGCGGTAGACGATATCGGTGAAGAATGTCACCGCCCTCGCTCGCCCTTAGGTTCGTGATGGGGCGCACCTCCACCCACTTGGAGAACTTGTCGATCGCGACTAGCAAGTGGGTGAAGCCCCCGGCGCCTTCCGCGGGGGCCCGACGATGTCCGGCCCCCCACACGGCGAACGGCCATGTAACGGGGATGGTCCGTAGGGCGTGAGCGGGCAAGTTGGATTTGCGGGCGTAGAACCGGCACCCTTCGCGGATGCGTACGATTTCGGCCGGCGTCCGCGACCGCGGTAGGCCGCTAAAAGCCTTGGCGGAACGCGTTGCCGACGAGGGCGCGGGGTGCGGCGTGGTGGCCGCAGTCCCCGCATGGATGTCCCGCGGGAGCTCGCGCCCCTCGGGGATTGGCACGCACCGCCGTAGGATACGGAGGCGGCACGCTTGTACGGCTCGCCATCGACGAGGGTGAAGGATTTAGCCATCCCGGCGATGCGCCCGGCCGCGGCCCGGTCCGCGGGGAGTTCCCCTCGAGCGATCCGAGGCAATGTATTTCTCCCGCCGGTCCGCACCGGACGGGGAGCCGGCTCGATGTCCATCGCATCGGCTTCGTGAGAGCCGTACCCCTCGAGAAGGGAGAGCACGCACGCCTCGTTCGAGGGGTCCTCGTCCATGGGCTCCGCACCCGCCGGGTTCGAGGGAGCCCCCGAGGGTCCATCGTGATTCGAGGGGTAGGGCTCGAAGACGACCGAGGGTTGAGCAATGTCGCGCGCGAAAACGTTCGGGGGGGAACGGTGATCCGTCCGGACGCGATCTTGGCGAGCTCGTCCGCTTCTTCGTTGTACCTTCGGGGCACATGGTTGAGCTCGATGCCGTAGAACCCTTGTCCTCGAGGGCCCGCACGGCCTTGCGGTAGGCCTCCATCTTGTCATCATGGCGCTCGCGTTCTTCATGACTTGATCGATCACGAGCCGCGAGTCCCCCCGCACGTCGAGGCGCTTGACGCCCGGCTCAATGGCGATTTTGAGGCCACGAGAAGGGCCTCGTACTCGGCCATATTGTTGGACGCGGGGAAGTGGAGGCGTCTTGCGTAGCGCATGTGCTCCCCGAGGGGTGACACGAAGAGCGGGGCTCGCGCCCGCTCCCGTTTTCATCACGGAGCCGTCGAAGAACGGAGTCCGGCCTCGCCCGGATTTGTGGGGGTGGCACCGTGTGTGTCGTCCACTCGGCCGACGAAATCCGTCGAATTTGCGATTTGATAGCCTTGCGTGGGGCGTAGGCGAGCGTTTCGCCCATCGGTTCCACGGACCACTTGGCGATTCTTCCCACGGCGTCGGGGTTGCGGATGATTTCCCCTAGCGGAAGGGAAGAAACCACCGTGACGGGGTGGGCCTCGAAGTAGTGGCGGAGCTTGCGCCGCGCAAGGACTACCGCATATAGCGCCTTCTCGGACACCGGGGGTAGCGCGTCTTCGTGTCCGAGAGGACCTCGCCGATGTAGTAGACGGGCCGCCGCACGGCAAGGCGTGCCCTTCCTCTATGCGCTCCACGACGATCACGGCGCTTACCACACGGGGTAGTCGCAGCCACGTAGAGCCGCAGGGGGCTCGCCGTCCCGTGGCGGCGTGAGAATCGGGGCGTGCGTCGAGACGCCTTCAACTTGTCGAGCGCGTCCCGGGCCTCGATGGTCCGGAGAAGCGCTCGTGCTTCTTGAGTAGGCGGTAGAGGGCGAGCCCTTCTCACCGAGCCGCGAAATGAAGCGGCTCAAGGCGGCAAGGCACCCCAACACCTTCTGCACCCCTTTGAGGTCCCGGATTGGACCCATTCGTTCGAGGGCCGCGACCTTTTCAGGGTTGGCCTCGATTCCCCGCTGGGAGACGATGTACCCCAGGAGCATGCCTCGCGGCACTCCAAAGACACATTTTTCGGGGTTTAACTTGACCCCATTGGCCCGTAGGCGGTCGAATGCGACGCCAAGGTCGCCAACCGGGTTGTCCGCCTTCTCGGTCTTCACGACGATGTCGTCCACGTATGCTTCGACCGTCCGCCCGATGTGATCCCCAAAAACGTGCCGCATGCGGCGCCGGTATGTCGCACCCGCGTTTCGAGGCCAAACGGCATCGTGACGTAGCGAACGTCCCGAACGGTGTGATGAATGAAGTCGCGAGCTGGTCGGACTCCTTCATTTTTATTTGATGATACCCGGAATAGGCATCAAGGAAATAGAGTAACTCGCACCCTGTTGAATCAACGATTTGATCTATGCGTGGCGGAGGAAAAGGAACTTTGGGACATGCTTTATTAAGACCGGTATAGTCTACACACATCCGCCACTTCCCATTTTTCTTCTTTACAAGCACGATTGGCTAGCCACGTAGGGTGGAATACTTCCTTGATGAATCCGGCCTCGAGGAGCTTCCGCAGCCTCCGCTCCGATCGCCCGTCGCCGCTCCTCGTCGAAGCGGCGCGGCCCGCCGCCGCACGGCGCGGGCGTTTGGCGAGATATCAAGGGAGTGCTCGGCGACTTCCCTCGGGATGCCCGGCATGTCCGAGGGGCTCCACGCGAAGATGTCGGCGTTGGCACGGAGGAAGTCGACGAGCACCGCTTCCTATTTGGGGTCGAGGGTGGAGCCGACCCTCAACGCCTTGCCCTCGGGGGCGACGGGTCGAGGGGGATCCCTTTGGTCCGCTCGGCGGCCTCGAAGGTGCCGACGTGCTTGGCGGCGGAGTCGAGGTCCTCGTTGACCATCTTCTCCAGTGTGTTTACCAGCGCTTCATCCAGCGCTAGTGCCTCTGCATGTTCCACGCACTCGACATCGCAGTCGAATGCGTGCTCGATGGACGACCCGACGGTGATGACGCCGTTTGGACCAGGACATCTTCATCTTCGGGTAGGTGTAGTTGGGGACCACCATAAATTTGGCGTAACAAGGTCGCCCAAGGATGGCATGGTAGGCCCCTTTGAACCCCACCACCTCGAAGGTGAGGGTCTCCTTGCGGAAGTTCTTAGGGGTACCAAACCGGACCGGCGGATCGATCGCCCGAGGGGCCGAACCCGCTTGCCGGGCGCGATGCCGGTGGAACGGCTTTGTGCCGGGCCGTAGCCGGGTCCGGCCCCGATCCCCATCGGGCGCAATGTATGCGCGAAGAGGATGTTGAGGCTACGCCTCCGTCCATAAGGAATTTTGAAAACCGGCGTTCCCAATGATGGGATCTACCACCGGCGGGTGCGGCCGGATTGGGGATGCGATTCGGGTGGTCTTCCCGGCTAAAGGTGATGACATCCTCCGACCAATTGAGAAAGGCCGGAGGCGCCCTCTCCGCGGCGAGGACTTCGTGTCGCTCCTTTTTGCGCTGCCGGGTCGACATGTCGACGGTAGGTCCCCCAAAGATGAGGAACACATTTTCGACGGCGGGGAAGCCGCCGGCGTCGCCATCGCCCCCGTCTTTCTTGGCCTCTGCCTCCTTCGCGGCGGCGCGACCATAGAACTTCTTGAGCATGTCGCACTGCTCAAGGGTGTGTTGCACTGGGGTTTTGTGGTAGGGACATGGCTTCTTCAGCATGTCATCGAACACTCCCGGGCCTCGAGGGGCCGGTCGAGGGCCCCGTCGAGTCGGGTCGACAGCGAGGGCCTCGGCGTTGCCGCCGTCGCGCCCCCGCTCGCGCGCCTCGCGCGCGCGGCTTCTTCCCCTTCTTGCCCCGTTTGTCGTTGCGGTGTGGCTCCTTGGACCCGCTACCCTCCGCGGGCGTGTCCTCGGAGCGCTTGCCCTTTTTGCCGTCGAAGATCGCCCCCACGGCCTCCTCCCCGGAGGCGAAGCTGGTGGCGATGTCGAACAGCTCGTTGGAGTCCGCAGGCGGGCTGCGTCCCAGCTCCCGCACGAGGTCCCGGCACGTGGTGCCCTCGAGGAAGGCGTGCACGATCTCGGACTGTGCTACACCGGGGAGCTCCGTGCGGCGCTTGGAGAAGCACCGTATGAAGTCCCGCCGGCGACTCGGCCGGGCTTCGCGTGCGGAGCGCGAGGTCCCAAGAGTTCCCGGGCGCACGTATGTGCCCCGGAAGTTGCCCACGAACGTGTGGACTAGGTCGTCCCGAGTTATGGATGCGGTGGCGGGGAAAATGCTCGAGCCATGTCGGGCCGCGTCGCCAAGATGCGGGGGCAAGTTGCGGATGATGACCTCGTCGTTAGTGGCCCCGCCCGGTGGCAAGCCAAGCGGTAGTCGTTGAGCCGGACACGGGGGTCCGTCTCCCCGTTGTACTTGACGATCGTCGAGGGTTGGCGGAAGCGTTGGGGGAACGCCGCCGCTCGGATCTCCCGGCCGAACACGCGAGTGCCGGGGGGCTCGGCGTCGGGGAACGGTCTTCGCCGGCCGTCGTAGCGCCCACCCCGTCGAGGGTGGTAACCCCTTGCCGCTCGTGCGTCCGCCTTGCCGGTGCGCCGGGCGTTGATGACATTGCGAGCGTCGCCATCTAGTGCCTCGCGTGCGTCGAGGAGTCGCTCCTTGGCCGGCGTGCGCCCTTGCTCGGTGGGATGCCCCGCCGGCCCCCCCCGCGTGCACCGAGGGTTCGCCCCCGGTGCGGCTTCATCGCCCCGCGCATCCCCCCCGTTGACGGATGCGTGAGGCCGAGCTCTCGGCCCGCCGGACGGCCGCTTGCTCGATGAGAGTTTGCACCTCGCGGTGCATATCTCGAGCCTCGGGGGTCGAGGGTGCTGGCATAGCCCGTAGCAGCGTCGCGGCGGCGACGAGCTTCTGGCTCGCCCGTGGGGGCACATCCGCGTTTCCGACGTTGGTGGCGGTGTTGAGGCGATCGCGGACCTGTCGGCCCAGCTCCCGCGCGCGTTCGCCTCGCGCGGAAGCCTCCCCTGCCATTGAGGCGCGGAGCAATCGCACCGTTCGGTATTCTTCCGCCAGCTTGGCCTCGAGCTCGCGGGCCTGGGCCAGCTGTGCGTCGACGTTGGCCCCGGCGGGAGCGCTTGGCCCCGCGGCCGGGCGTGCGGCAATCCCCGGGGCGGCGTGACTTCCCCGGTCTCCCGGCGCCTGCCGCGCCGGCGGTGTTAGCCGGGTCGTTGGTGATGACGGCGCAACACTCCCGCGTGGGGTCGTAGCTCCCGTGTCTTTGAGTCGTCGGAGCGGCCGAACCGCAGTCCGTGGTGTCGAGGAAACGCCGAACGCGGCCCGGGTCCAGCACGCGGAGAAGTCCCCACTCCGCGTATCCGTGGCGGTTGGCGGGTGGCATCGTGTCGACGGAGCCCGGGGATGACTCATCCGCTGGCCGAGGTGCGGGGTCCCCGGCGACGAAGACATGGCGGCCGGGGCGGAACCCCGCGCATCGTCGTGTTGACGTTGGCGTTGTAGGCCGTCGTAGCGCCACGCGGCCCCGATGGGGATGCGCGGTCCCGCAGACCGCGCGCCGGCCCGCCGGGGGCGGTGGCGGTTGTTGTGGTTGACACACCGCGGCCGGGCGGCGGCGCGCTCCGCCCCCGTCGCCGCTCGGACCGCGCCCCGACGCGAGCGTTGCCCGGAGCGACGGTGGCGTCGTGGCGCCGACGGACCCGCGGCCTCCGTGCTGCGGGCGCCCGCGCCGGAGCCGTGCGTGCGGCGGGGGGTCCGACCGAGGCCGGGCCCGACGCCGCGCGCGGAGTTCCTCACGGTTAGTGAGGCGCATGAGATAGCCATTCCCCGTGGCTTGAAAGTTCGGATCCCCGAAGCGGATCTCGAACCGGCCGGGGAGGGGGGTCCGAGCTACCCATGCGGTAGCGTGTAGCACGGTATTCGGTGCGGATCACCATGGAGGGAGTTGGAGGAATGACCTTAGGCGCTCGTTTGCCCCACGGTGGGCGCCATCCGTCGGTGCGGAATATGGTCCCGACACTAACCGGTAGATAGCGCCTAGGTTTATCCCTCAATGGTCGATGCCAAGCAACAAATGACACAAGGTTTTATCCTGGTTCCGGCCGAGGGGGCCGTACGTCCGACGGGGGTGTGCTCGTGGCACTATATTGCTCGGCACGGGGGTGCTTGCGGTGGGGCAAGTACAAGCAAGGCGGGAGAGGAAGTGTGGCTTCCAAGTCCCCGGAAGGGTGGCCGAAGATGTTGTGAGAGAATAAGAGAGTGAGTGCCGGTGTCTTTGTGTTGAACTCCGTCCCCCCCCACGGGCGGGGGTTCGCCTCCCCTTTTATAGTTCAAGGGGACGGCGGGTTACATGCGCGCCGCGCTACTTAGCTATGTGGAGGAGTGCGACGTGCTACGGTGTAGAGTGGGCGGCCGTCCGTGCGATCCCCGCCACGATCCGGTCATCATGGCCTGACTTGTACCCGAACAGTGGCGGTTCGAGGGTAGGAGAGCGACGAGATGGCGGTGATGTCCTCTCGATAGGCTCAAGGGAGGTGCGACGCCGGCCCGTACGGCGCACGGGAGTCGGCGAACGGCGTTCCTTCCCAACGCGCCTCACGGGGCCGGAGTCGTCGCTACGGGGGTCCGGCATGCGCCGCGCGCGCGGGTACGGCCGCCACGCCGTTACGGTGGCGGGGATGGCGGTCCACCGTCCTACCGCCTCCACCTAACCCCCGTAGGGTCACAAGAAAGTACATCGAGGGTGCGCCGGCCCCCTTTCGAGGGCTCGGCGCGTTAGCCGTGCGGGGCGTGCGCGCGGTGTCACGGGACCGACACCGGCCGCACTCCACCGTACCCTCCCACGGTGGCGGGGATGGGCTCCTCCCCGGGGAGTTGGTGCGGCGGCACCGGGGTGCGAGCCCCGGCGTATGATGGCGCCGTCTCGCGGCGTCGGGGCGTTAAATGCCCGTGTACGGGGCCGGCGCACGCGTGCGGGGACGCCCGCGAGCGTGGCGGGCCCCGGCCGAGGGCGGGGGGCGTGCCCTCGAGCGAGGCGAGACCCGCTCGAGGGAAGTGCGCCCCTCGAGCGGGGGCGATGCCCGCCCGAAGGGAGCGTGCGGCCTCGAACGAGGCGGAGTCCGTTTCGAGGGGATCATTACGTGGGGCGCCTCGATGGGCCGTCGGAGTCCCCCGTGGGCCGTGTCCCGCATGGTTAGGCACCCGCATGGCTAGGCTTAATGTTATCGGGTTTCGTTACGGGTTTTAAGTGGGTTTTCCCCCATTGTTTAAGGGGACCCCTAGGGGTCCCCCGACACGCGCGAGTGAGCGAGCGTGATATAGAAAGATAGAGGCGGCAGCGGCGGCGAAGCGAGATGAAGAGGGAGATGGCGGCGCTTCGGTCGGCGTTGGCGATGCTCGGTCGTGGCTCATCTGGATCTTCGGTAGCCGCGTACAGGGATGGGGATAACGTTGAGGTGAGGAGACATCCCATACTAGGTGCTTATCAGTTTTCGTAAAGCTTTTATCTTTGCATATTTGTACAGACCTGTGATCAGAAACTGTGCGGAATTTGACCTGTAATTTTCGCTCGCTAGGGTTTGTTGGATAGGCAAAAATCCCCACGGATTAGTGCAGATCGATGGGTATGTTAGTTCATTTTCCTTTCAAATCCGAAGATAGAGGATTTTACTTGCACTATCCAACGGCTCCACCTACCGTTTGGATGCAAGTTGGGCAGGTCGCACGATTGCCCATACTTGATTTGTATAGGGATTTGTTTTAGTTTGGACGGGAGCTGTTTCCCAATACTTATTTTTTCCTTGCACGTGGTATCCACACTCAGTCAGTTTGATTTGTGTAAATGTTCTGATGTTGGGTGACTCAGCTGTGGAAATTGGTACTTCAGTTATTGATAGGGCATCAGGTACCAATCTGCCCCTAACTCAAAGTTTGGAAATTCAATCTTATCTCATCCTGGGTGAATTTTGCTTTTTAGTGGAGTGGGTGGTGTATGTCCAGGCACTTTTTCGTGAGAGATAGCTTCAGTTTGTTAGTTGTGCAACCTGTCCTTGTAATATGTTTGCCTGTCATCCAAGTTCTGAATAATTTGATTACTAACGAAATGTTTTGGAACGTAGTATGCCTATCCATCTGTTCTTTTATTTATCCTCACTAACCTATACTAATAGATTTGCACCTTAACTGAAATATTTTTAAAAATAATCTACTTATATAATTCCCATATAGACAAATAATGCATGGATGTTTGTTCCCTGCTTTGATCTATCGCTGTAATCTGACAGTGGACTTACTACTTTTTTTTTGGTATTATGCATCACTTGTGGTGCATGTCACACATATGTGCATTCAACACAAAGGTATCTGTTTCCTTGCCTTGCCATCCTCAAATAGCTCTAATGAGTTTATGTTTCATGTATATCCTATATGCGACTGTCGTTGTGGTTTTTATGACCTATACAATTGCTCTAATATATATGCTAGGTGTGTGCTCAACACTAATTTTCTTTGCTACAGGTTTTAAAAACTCTGTTCTCTACTTAATATGATCACTGGTGAAGTTGATGAAATGTTGACTTGAGTAGTTGAATTTGTTGTTTTTCTTGTTCTTGAATTCAACATTTGTATCTTGACCTTCATTGCAAAATGTGGTTTGGTGAAGTTGTTTTCAGTGCATCCTTAACTTTGTAGTTATTTTGCATCCACTGTAGTTGATGCTTTCAAACATTTGTACTCGCTTGTGACCATTTCACCAATAGGCTTGTTGTAGTTTGAGTTGTCGTTGGCACTGAAGTAGTAATTCTGTGTCTGCCCTAATGCCATTGCCTGAAGTTTATTTCCAGCCTAACATCATTAACCACCTTATCAACTAGGGGAACAACTCACCCTCTCCAATCTTCCTTGTTGGTTTGTCTAATACTCCGAATTCCATAAAGTTTTACACAACAATCATGTGACATGTACATTTTAATATTGAACAAAACTTCAATTTATCTTGCATTCTAAGTTAAACTGTTGTTTTTTATTGTCCACCCTACTTGTTACATGTAGTCTTTTCAATTTCAGATTAATCAGAGTGCTTGTTGCAGGGCTATCGGCATTTCTCAACTAGGATGAGAGAGCCAGCAGACAAAGCTGAGAGTGGTCTGCACATGTGGTGGTGGCAGCGGTGAGTGCATGAGATATAATACACATTGTTAGTTATTTACATTGCAAAATCACAAATTCAGTCTTCAGAGACTGCATATTCAAGCAATCTATTTTTGTTGCTTATGGTAGATAGTTTGTCGCTCCCATTTACGATTCACCTATCTAGTATGTTCATGTACGCTAACTGCACCATGATTTTCAGAGGAATCTTCGGTTTTTAGTTAAATTTTACTAATTATATTCACATAGAATGGGCACATCCAAGAAAGAGTACATACACCATGTCTTAAAAAAATGCAGCATGATGCACTATATTTGTACCAATTGTAAGTGTCATTGAAAAAATAGTGAACTAGGTGACAATCAATATTTGGAGATAAATCAGATTACAGTCTAGAAATCAGTGCCATGTCTATGTGAAATAATCATGATTCATCATCATTGTGGTGTTAATTACTATTTTAGTTCCTGTGTTTGTATAATTTTGTGCACTGAGTTTAACTCCCCCCTCCCCTAACAGAGCTAGAGACTTTTGGAGAAATGCCAGCTTGGAAGGGAGGGACAGGATTTACTTTGTGTATTCAGTGTTCGTTGTGGGGACACCAACTGCCGTTTCGTTTAAGTTACTGAGGGATCTTCAACGCACACGATGAAGACGAAGATGAAACTGGATCAAGCAACCAGGCTGCACTTTAGTGGTTTCTTAATTGATCCTGTTTATCTCCCTTTGTTGGATTGGTGTGTGTGTTTAGGCGACTTCTTAAACATAACTGTCAGAGTCGTCTTCTGTGGTCGTTTTCAATATTTACAGTCGTTTGTAGCGGTGCTGTCGTTGTCCAGTGGAAACTTCTCTGGTATCTGAATGTTCAATATTTATGGTCGTTTGTAGCGGTGTTGTCGTTGTCCAGTGGAAACTTATGTGGTATCTGAATGTTCTGACTTGAGCCAACCAAGGTGTAATGATAATGTGTGTATCATCTGAATGTTCTCCTCGATGGTCACATTCTCTCGATCAGTGTCCATAAGTAAACGAGACAGGCAGCCAGCACCATGCCTTATGTTCAAAATGTTATGATCTTCTTCTTGAAGTTGTTTGCGACATCCAGGCAATTTGCCCTTTCGTTGGGTTTATCGGCCACCAGCCAAAAGATCTTAACAAACCAGCCACCATCAACCAGTAATGAAGATTTTCTCTCACAACAAATCAAGACCCAGCATCACCACCACCACCAAACGAACAGGCTGGTATATGATGTTCTCCCCTCGTGGGCCGGCTCTGCTAGGAAACCGGACCGAATCGTTGCTGACCATCTTGATCGGGCCGGCTCTGCCTGCCAGCTAGGGAACTGGACCAAAAACGAAGGAGGATCTGGACTGTTCAATTTCCGTAAGCACGGCCCACGATCCCCTTCCAGCAGCAGCAGGAGGAAAAGGCTGGCGCGGCGCCATGTCGGAGACTGAATCGGCGGCGGCGGCGGCGGCGGAGGAGGAGCGGAAGCCCCGGCGGCTGCGGGGGCACAAGAAGGGCGCCGTCACCTGCTGCGTCGCGTCCTCCGCCCGCCCGGGCGTCGTCGCGTCCGCCGGCGAGGTACGCGTGGCCTTCTACTCCTCCGAGAAGATTGTACCGTGGAATCGGCGTCCCGATCGGGAGTTTGTCCGAGCGCCCTGGTCCATGGGCGTCCTCGAACTGCCAATAGTGGCAGGGTATGCTGTCTTCTGCTGAGGACACGAGTCGAACACCTCATGAGCACTGGCTGCTGGGTGCTCCTTTGAGCTTCAGTGTGGCGCTTATTTATCTTTGTTTAGAAGGGAGTGGTTGAGCTCATTTTTCGGTAACCGTCAAACTGTCTGGGTGGGGAAACCATGCGCCAGTATGTGACGTTTTTGCTTCACTAACGGCAAGTCGACCTTGGCGTCGCAGGAGCAACTTAACTGCGTGTTGCCGCTTTGCTGGGTTCCTCAGTTCCTCCTTGCATTCTAGTATTCTACCAGTGCATTGAATGGTAACACCCTTGTGGAGCACAGATAAAATCTTAGCACTCAATGACCATTGCTTTGCTATTGTCTCCATGGAAGTAAATTACTAGGTAGCAACCTTATGCTGCGCCATGTGTTTTTCGCTATTCAATTGTCGCATCATCAAAATCTTCATGCTACTTAGAAAATACTAATACGAAGGGATAAGAATTTCCTCATGTGGTAGAATGTACTTGTAGGCAGAGAAGAGAAAACCAAACATAGATAATGACTTGATCACTAATACTGGGAAATGGTGGTATTGTGTTCATAGGCTGCTAGATGCTTTCCTTGTGTAGGCAGTAGGCCTATTTTGCTTAAAAAATTCCTCACTGGTGGTGAGTCTATTGCGATTTTGCAATATTTTAAGTGTATGATTTTGTACTATTTGGTACCTCTTATTTCTTGGGACTTTGGCTTTTCTTTTTCTCATGTTGTGATGACTTGTATCATCTTAGGATGGATGCCTTTGCTGGTTCGATCTGCGCACCAAAGATGTGATTTTGACCATTGAGGCATCAAATAAACCAGTTACTTCCATCTGCTTTAAACCAGGTCAGTAAGCCTTCCAAATCGTTCATCCCTGAATCGAATACTTGGGCATGCAAACATCTATACTTTAAATTTGTTGTTCTTGTAGGAAATGAAGACTTTGTATATGCCTCTGCTGGAAATGAAATACTGTCCTTTGATGTCCGTATGGTAAGTTCAGCAGCCAAATTTTTATTCTTTGAAAGTATATGATCCAACTTGCAATTATTTTGCATGTACCTTGGTTTCTTGTCAGTAACATGATTACAGTGGTTCTCTTGTAGGGACCTCAATCAAAGCCATTAGAGACGTATAACTACAATAGAGATGAAATTAATCAGGTATGCTATTCTACAATGCTACTGTAAAATATCCTTTATTTAGCATAAATTGCTGTTGTCACTGTCTGAACTTTCTGGTACAGTTCTTCATGGTGTTTATGATAACATTGAGTTGGGTGAATATTCAGAATATGATACTTCCACTTTGGATGCAGATTGCTGTCAGCTCTAAAGGTTTTCTCGCTGCTGCAGATGACAGTGGTGATGTTAAGGTATTGAATATGTTGCAAGTGTATGCACATAAATGTAGAGTACTGCAGGCCTTTCTATCACTTTTTTAACAAATACTATGAAATACCATGTCCACCACATTTTGGTGTTGGCTATGTAACATTGTCATGTGAAATTGGTGAAAGAATTTCTTTTACAGGATCAGTAAAACAAATTCTATGGTTACAGTTTTAAGTGATAAAAAAATATTATATGACAGTTCTTTTGGAATGTTCTAGTTCCAAATTGACACAAACAGTTGACCAATAGTTAGGCACAAGCTATCCAAGTTAAAATATCAAATAACTAAATAAGATTGATGTAAGATCCTTTGTCATTATAGCCAACTTTGCTGGCTTATCTAGTTGATTTAAGAACTTGTCATTATGGTCAAATTACCTGGATTATGTTCTTGAGCTTTTGTTTCAAAAACAAGGAGGATTATTATGTTTCATTTTTTGAATCAGAAGAGAATTGATAGTTTGAGAACTTAAGTACAGTAGAACGAGTGGACCTCAAGTTAAAAGAAAGATATGTGCAGCGCTTTGATTGGCAGGATTAGTTCCTGTACTCCTCTTTAATGATGTTATTCTTGATATTATGGTTTCATTTTGCAGATTGTCAATACCATGCAGAAATGCTTGTATAAAAGATTGAGGGAAGCCCACACAAGTGTATCCTTATTTAGTGTAACTGGAAGCTTTTAATAATTTTGATTTGAATAGGCAGTTCCATTGTTTTCATCTTCATGCAACATATCAGGTTTTTTTTTTTGACAACACATTGTATATCAGTTGTTCCTTAGTGATTTCTGTACAGATCTGCAGCAGTGTACAATTCATTCCTTGGAGACCTTGGACAGGTTGGTGCTACAATTTCTGTTTCCTTTTGGCTTAATCCTGTAGCCTTGTTGCTCCTTTTTTTTTGTTAACTCATTAGGGAGAAAATACTAGAAAAAAATCTTGGATTGGTTAATGCTGAATTTCTTCATTAATAAATAAATTTCATTCGGCAGCAATCACTGGTGGCCTTGACTCAAAGCTCGCTGCATGGGATTTCTCCAAAGGACGAACACTATTTTCTATTGATTACGGTACATCCTTTAGTTTCTATTAAATGTGTGTGAATGGCTTGCATTACTTAAGTGGCTCCAAGTTCTATCTGTATACGGTTTTTAATATGCTTTTCTATTACAAAGCTGTATATGGTTTTTTTTACCTCAACATACTTTCCAATTCGGATCAATCAACACAATAATCTATTGTTGAATTTCAGGATCACCTGAATTGCAAAATGGCAGTTCTTCCGGTAGTGCAGGGCAATGTTTCAACCCTGCTTTTGTTCATTCACTAGCAGTTTCTGAAGAGGGCATTTTGGGAGGTCTGTACAAAGTTTGTGCTGTTGCAAGGGGGGATGGTGCTGTTGATGTAGTTGATCTCGAGTATGAACTGGCCCCTGCAAAATCAAAAGGACCTCCTCAGGCAGCAACTTCAACAATGAGTTCAAAAGGAACTGAAGTTGGAGATGGACGCAGTAATAAGAGTCAAGTGAAAAGGACCCATCTTGATTACACGATGGGTGGTCATACTGCAGCTGTGTCTTGTGTGTAAGTCCCTTCATTCTGTTGATGCATCAGTTACGTATTCCTTTTGTTAACTAATCGGCTGCTTAACAGTGCATTTTCAGCATTTGGTGAGAAGGGGAAGTTCCTTGTTTCTGGAGGCAATGATGCATCAGTGAAGATATGGGATTGGTCCAAAGGATTTTCTTCTGAAACAAACAGCAATGCTGAATTGGTGCTGGATGTTGATGTGAAGAAAAAGGTCAGAACTGAATCTTAATTTTATATAAACAGTTCGGAACAAAATATTTGTTACATTTTAAAAAATGGAGTTTTTAGGCCCAATAAATTTGTTGCAGGTAAATTGGTTGTGTACTACTCCAACTGATTCGGATAATCTGATTGTGTGTGACACATCCAAGGTGGTCAAAGTATACAATTTTCGGTAGATACATCAATGTGGCCCATCAGCTATTTGTACAATTTGCTGAGGTACTGAATGTTGCCTGGCCGTCTTCTGTCTCAAGGTGGTCCTTGACTCCAGTGTCCAGAAACATGATGCCAAGCCTGCAGAAGATATTTCTCTGAGTAGATAGCTTTAGCAATTTGCAGTATCAGTTGCAGGATGGAATGGAGCGGCTAAACTATTTATTATTTTCTTCCGAGACAGATCTTACTTCGCTGTGATGCTTTTTGGGCTTCTAGCTTAGAATCGGCATGTACATCTGTGTTGTATGGTGAAATGAATTTATGGTTTCCAAGGAAAACCGTTGTGCTTCGTTGACAGACATGCTTTTTATTTAAATATGTTGAGATATGTTTATCTTTTCGCTCCTATAGATTGCAATGTTGAGATATGTTTATCTTTTCGCTCCTATAGATTGCAACTGATGGTTCCGGAACACCATATATGACAGCTAAATGGCTGCTTTTTTTCAGCAGTATATTCATGGAAGCTGTTTGACTGTCTCAGAATGATCTCTCTGTTACAGCTTAGTTTGGCAACCTCAGTGGCTGCGAACTCTTGATGTAGATTCAGATAGCAGTTTGGTTTGGCTTGGTCGCATGTAATGGATAGCTTTCTGGATCATATGTCATCCATTTTCCCTTTTCCCCTCAGTCTTTCCCTCAAGAAATATATCTCTTGTGGAGGGTTTTGATACGAATTTTCCCTCTCTCACCATCACCAGCATGTGGTGAGGAATTGGATAGAAGCAGGTCTTCACTGGAGGACAGTGCTGCTCTCCTTTGGTGGAGAAAGAACAAGAAATGGGAGGAATGCTCTTGCCGCGCCATCAAATCTCTCCAAACCCTTTGCGAAACACCACCTATGCAGCACGGTTTGCGCTACACAAAGGTGAATGGAATAAGTATTTTACTTGGCAATTTGTATGTCTCTAAGTTCTTCCAATCGCCGCGCTTCACAACATGCCTGCACCAACACCTGCATCTCGTGCAGCCACTGAACTTTGTGGAATTTGCAGATGGCTTGATCTTCTCTAGTGCTCCGCGGCAAGGTTTTCTGCGCCCACCTTGCACTTATTCCGTCAGCGTCGTCAGCTCAGAGCTCAATGAGGTTGTGTTGCCAGTTGCCGTCAGAAAGCATAGCAAGGAGGAGCTCATTGCTTTCTTCAGAGACATTCAGACCTCCATTGCCGAGACCTCGCCTAAAGCTTCCAGGAGGACGAGGAAGCCGTCGCCTGACCTGTTCGAAAAGGTTGACAAGAGGACGCAACCATATGGTATGTTGTAGATACTAGATAGCATCGAGATCTCAATATTTTCCATGATATATGCAGAAACGATGCTGGACTGAAATGTGCAAATGGGATGTGTCATTCACTTTGACTTGTGACTCGCTAGAGCTCATTAATCCAGCTGCAAGCATACGAATCATGAATCGAAGCAGAAACTGTTTTTTGTTTTCGCGCTCTAGATGTCACGTCTGATTTATCATGTCGTCATGTAAATTTGTTCACAAGGCATGGATGGAGATGGTGGCGCCGATGATTTTTCAGAGGAACAGGGAAGGATGGTAAATCTGGAGGACATGAAGGTAGCTGACCTGAGGGAACTGGCGAGGGCAAGAAGGATGAGGGGCTACTCCAAGTTAAAGAAGGGCGAGCTGATTGATCGTTTGAAAGGGGTTGTCATGTAATAAACTTGTTCATGACCAGGAGTAAGCAGGTGTTAGGAGCCTACTGGAACTGTAGTGCCTAGATTGATGTTCTCTTCATATGTATGATGATTGATGAGACTACACATGTTCTAAAAAATATGTGTATGATGAGATTTTTCCAAAAAAAAAAGAAATGCATGATAATGACCCTGCAGGCTAGTGGTAGTGTGGTTACTGACTACTGAAGCCGCACTTGCTCTCTAAAAATCATCTATAGAGTTAATTCATTGGCAACAACAAAACAACTATGCGAACATCCGACATAGGAATGCATGGTTACTTCAGAATTTGAATTTGTATTGTTGCAATCAGCCAATTGGGATAATTTTTGTGCTAAAACATTTTGGCTTCCCTTTTAAGAGAGGAGTCCATTAAACCCAGCTTGAGCAGGAGCCAATAAGGCCAGTAAGGAAGTCGCTACAGGGATTAAACATATAGGAAACAAAGAAAGCGGTACATGAAAGGAACCTTCTGAATACCAGCGCAGATCTTCAGAGACCGTAGCTAAACATTGTGTAACACTAGATCATTGCCATTGGTGTCAGCTGACACAAATAAACAGGTATGTCTATGGCTTTTCCAATCTGAAACTTTCACTGCGCTGATGTATATCAGAGACATCACTAACCTTCAACATGGCCAATTAAGTTTTTGCTATAAAAGCAATATGTACTTGATCATCACGAATCCGTTGTAGTCTAGCTGGTTAGGATACTCGGCTCTCACCCGAGAGACCCGGGTTCGAGTCCCGGCAACGGAATTTTTTTTTGCCGATTCGTTGCACAAATTACGAAAACACCCCTCCACTGGGTGCACTGCTCGGGGGCAATTACGTAAATGTACAGGCTTTTACAAGCATATGAGGATTTTAGGGTTTCTTTGTCTACTTATATAAAGCATCCTCGTCCGCCCTACCCGCTGCCGCCGCCGCCCCCGCCCCCGCCCCGAACTGCCCTGCAGAACCATCTAACCTCCGCCGCCGGCGCCGCCGCAGCCTCCCGGATCTTCCCATGGTGAGCCGCCTTTCGGAGATGCACTACTCCCAGCGCCGTCCCTTCTCTGTTTTTTTTCCCAGCGCGCGCGGTTCTGATGACGTGGGTTGGTTTTGATTTTCTACGATTGCAGGCGTCGGAGAAGAAGCAGGCGAACCCGATGCGGGAGATCAAGGTCCAGAAGCTCGTGCTCAACATCTCCGTCGGCGAGAGCGGTGATCGCCTCACACGCGCGGCCAAGGTATTTACCCCATTCCCCTAGAATGGTGCACCCCAGTTTCTGCCCCTTGATTCATATGCTTGGTTTGGCTTTTGGGCTTGTGTCACATAGTGTGGCATATCTGACCTGAATCGCATCTAGTTGTGCTCCATTTTATTTCCTTGCATAATTAATTTGTTCTGTGGGTTACCCTCCACTCAAACTGTCAAATTCTATCTTGTATTATATTTATATTCACTGTGACTCTGTTGTCCAAATGATTAGGAATCAAGATTTCTTCTCACAACAGCTGTAGTTATGTGTGCTCATAGTTTCAGTTAGAGATTTGTCAATGACATCAAGTGTTTTGATGTTTCTATTCCTAGGCATTATCTACTGTATCCTTTGGATAATCTACACCACTGTCTCTAAACATCCACTTATTGTTTATCAGGTGCTCGAGCAGCTGAGTGGGCAGTCACCGGTGTTCTCCAAGGGTAATTTTCTTAACCATGACAGACAATTATGCGTTTAGTTTGGGTTGATGGTGCTCATACTGATGGTGTCGGGATATTGCAGCGAGGTACACTGTGAGGTCATTCGGCATCAGGCGTAATGAGAAGATTGCGTGCTACGTGACAGTGAGGGGAGAGAAGGCGATGCAGCTTCTGGAGAGTGGCTTGAAGGTTAAGGAGTATGAGCTGCTGAGGAGGAACTTCAGTGAGACCGGCTGCTTCGGGTTTGGTATCCAGGAGCACATTGATCTTGGCATCAAGTAAGATTACTTAACATTTCTGCTCTCAAGTAATTTTAATGTGGTGTACTGTCTCAGTGAATCGACGCTTTTTTGATGGTTTTGTTGCTTGTCAGTACTTAGAGGAAGGAACGTATTTTTGATTCATGTGCTTAACTGTGACATCTTGACACAGCTTGAGATTCAGCTTTACCCTGATCTATTGCTGATGTACTAATGTGACTGAATTGTACACCATGGATTTTCCTTCTATGCTCAGAACATCATGTTTTGTTCTCTATTAGTACAGTATCCAATATATTTTTCAAGTCATGTTGAATTGATGAAATGCATTTTTCTATGCTGTAGCCTTTAATGCAAGAGACTATTTTCTGTATTCTGTTTACTTGAGTTCAATTGTATGCCTTTTGAGAAACTGCCACTCTCGTGTATAATGTTGCATTAGGTTTCAGTCTATTGTAAGCTTGTATCAGGATTATCCTGAGCTAATCAAAATGTGAATCTTTTGATTGCATCTGTGAATTTTTTTTTATCTCTGATCGGTTAGCATTATTGTTCAAACCAATGGTCAATTTTGTAGCACTATGGTGCTGACATATTTGCTGTGCTGATAAGTTATTGTATCTTGGAGTACCACTTTGATTTAATTTGTGTATATAATTCGATCCCCACCTGATTTCAGTTTGTATAATGTTCTACTGCTGCTGCCATACTATGATGTGGGGATTGTGATGTGGCTAGTTTCTCCTCCCCTGGAAATTTGAAATTTCAGAGTACTTATTACGCATTTGCTGGGGATGGTTCTGTTTTCCTGTCTGCCTAGTTCCTGCTTTGTGAAAGCTGCATTTTGTTGATAGTTATTATCTTTTTTGCACCTTCTCAGGTATGACCCATCTACTGGTATCTATGGCATGGACTTCTACGTTGTCCTTGAGCGGGCTGGGTACCGTGTTGCCCGCCGCCGAAGGTGCAAGTCTCGCGTTGGTATCCAGCACAGGGTCACCAAGGAGGACGCCATGAAATGGTTCCAGGTCAAGTATGAGGGTGTGATCCTCAACAAGGCACAAGCCAACTCGTAAGCTGCACATCACAAGGAGAGCTTAGCATCTTTAGAGCTCGAGTTAATTAAGTTTATCAGGTGGTTGGATTTGTACCAAAAGAATCCAAAAATCTTTCAGTTTTGCCTGTGCTGCAGTTGGATCTTTTCTGGGCGCCCTGTACTTTTCATCTTAATTCTGGCTTTGTTTCATCCCCGATTGGCAGCAATAGTAGATGTATGTGTTATGACCAATGAAATAGTGTTGTTTTGTTCTGTTATTGGGAGACCCTGAGTACCTACAGGCTACAGCATTAATTCTAAATTTAGATATTAAATTGAACACGATGCCATGCAAAATTGTGAATTAAACTGCCACCAACCAGAGAATCCCCTTCATATTGTGCTGAATTAATCCTAAACTTGGATACTAAATTGAACACGATGCCATGTAAAGTTGTGAATTAAACTGCCACCAACCAGAGAATCCTCTGCATCCGCTCTTTTCCTTCTCTGTTGTACTAGGAAAATCTCCCTTATCCACTCTCTTCCTTCTCTATTGTACTAGGAAAATCTCCCTTGACACTTAGGCAATGATGGTGACTGAATGGACGATCCAATGCTTGGCCATCTTTGAAATCATCGCCTTATTCGTTTGACTTACTTTGCCGCGATCTTTTCTCTCGTGAACAAACCAAAGCAGTTAGCCGATCAAAGGTGGCACCAGCCGCCAAACGAACAGGCTGCATCTCCTCCATCGTTTTGCAAATTTGCTTGCTAGACCTATGCAAAGAGTACAAACTGAGACGGGAAGCTAATTTACAACGCATCGAATATCTGCGTCTGGTTCTGTTAGTTAACTAGTGCTTGTCTTTCCTTGCTTACTACAAACCTATTCATATGAAACAAAAAAAATAAATGTTAAAAGGAAGTTCCAGCCTTGATTAACCTTTGAAATTGAAACGTCCCCGTCCTCACGCAAATCATCGGTGTTGTGCCAAAACCATTCCCACAGTTTGTACCAGCTAGGATAATCCTAATTTTGTCTGTAATGAGAGATGTCTGTGACATCAAACGGTATAAACAACTAGTACCCAAGAGAGTCACCATTCCGTTGTAGTCTAGCTGGTTAGGATACTCGGCTCTCACCCGAGAGACCCGGGTTCGAGTCCCGGCAACGGAATTCTTTTTGCCGATTTGCTTTTCGTTTTTACCAAAACACCCCTCCGCTCAGGCACTGCGCGGGGTCAGGTACGTAATTATACTTGGACGCAGAGGATTAGGGTTTCCTTGTCTGCTTCAGAATTCCGCCGCCGCCGCCGCCCCTTCCCGGCACCGCGCTGCAGAACCTCGCTCGCCGTCGCCTCCCAGACCTCGCAATGGTAAGTAGGCTCGCCACTCGGAGTTGCGCTTCTCTTGGCGCGCCGTTCCCTTTTCTTTTCCCCCCTTTGATGAATCGTTCGGCCCTCTCGTGCGTGTGGTTCTGACGATGTGGGTTGGTTTCGGTTTTGGCTTGGGTGTGTGCGAATGCAGGCGTCGGAGAAGAAGCAGTCGAACCCGATGCGGGAGATCAAGGTCCAGAAGCTCGTGCTCAACATCTCCGTCGGCGAGAGCGGCGATCGCCTCACCCGCGCCGCCAAGGTATCCGCCCATTCCCCTTTGCCTTCGATATATCGTTCCGAGTAGGTTCTCGCGCTGGCTCATATGCTTGCTCTGCGCTTATGTTGCGTAATCTACTTCTGCGTATGTGTTGTAGTATGCCTGAATCGTCTCCAATTGTGCTCCGTTTTATTTTCTGTGAGAATTAATTCCGCTCTGTAGGTTATCCTCAACTCCTCAAGCCGTCCAATCTAATGTTGTATCATGGTTGTCTTCACTGTAGTTGTGCTGTCCAAATGATTAGGAGTACAATTGCTTGTCCAGTTAATTGTAGCTAGATACTGTTCGCATAGAGACCAGTCTACTGTTGATGGTTTTGATGTCTGTGTGGGCAATACATTGTTGCCTTTGGGCAATCTTCTTGATTGGCTGCTCTAACCTCCAGTGGTTGTTTATCAGGTGCTCGAGCAGCTGAGTGGGCAGTCACCGGTGTTCTCCAAGGGTGATTTTCTTAAATCTGACATACAAGTATGGTATGTTGCTTTGTGTTGATGGTGCTCAAAGCAATGGTTTTTATGGTATCGCAGCGAGGTATACTGTGAGGTCATTTGGCATCAGGCGTAATGAGAAGATTGCGTGCTACGTGACGGTGAGGGGAGAGAAGGCGATGCAACTTCTGGAGAGTGGCTTGAAGGTTAAGGAGTACGAGCTGCTGAGGAGGAACTTCAGTGAGACCGGCTGCTTTGGGTTTGGTATCCAGGAGCACATTGACCTTGGCATCAAGTAAGATTATCCCATTTCTGCTCTCGAGTGAATTTAGATGTGGTGCACTGTTTCAGTCAATGGATGCTTTTATGATGGTGTTGTTACTTTTTTGTAAGTAGAGTAAGTGTGTAATTTTACACAATTGACAACACAGTTCGATAATTTGTTTGAAAGTAGCTTTTGGGTTGCTTGGTCCGTTTGCTGATGTACTAAGATGAGTATATGACTGAACCATACAACCATGGAATTCCCTTTATGCCAAGAATATCATCGTTTTGGTCTTTATATGTAGTGGAACTGGTGTTTCTTTGTCTAATACAGTATTCAAGTTATTTACAAGTCATTGAATTGATAGCATTCAATATTCTTCCATGTAGCACTAGCCATTTATACAAGACATTGTTTCATATATCTTGTGTTTCAGAAACTTCCCACGCTACTCTCTTGAGTCCTAGTAGTGGAAATGCTACTCTTTGGGTGCTTCTGTGTTTTATCTCTGATTAGCATGGCTAGCATGCTCGCCTGGTACCCACTATATTCAAATTTCTAGTATTGTGGTGCACCATACATGTTGTATTGAGCTGCTATTCTTTGACAAATTATTTGTATTCTGGTATATCTCCTTGATTAAACTGTGCATATAATGTCATGTCCATTTGATTTTAGTTTGTAGATCATTGTACTGATGTTGTCTTTACTGTCTGCATGTGTGGTCATTATGTGTTTGTGTTTCTGGCTCCTGTCAATTTTATGAAGTGCTGCATTTTGTTGTTGATTTAATAACTAAATTCTTTGTTTCGTTATCTCAGGTATGACCCATCTACCGGCATCTACGGCATGGACTTCTACGTCGTCCTTGAGCGGGCCGGGTACCGTGTAGCCCGCCGCCGCAGGTGCAAGTCCCGTGTTGGTATCCAGCACAGGGTCACCAAGGAGGACGCTATGAAGTGGTTCCAGGTCAAGTATGAGGGTGTGATCCTCAACAAGGCCCAGGCCACCTCCTAAGCATCGCAAGAAGAGCTTAGCCGTCTTTAGAGCTTGGTTAATTAAGTCTATCAGGTGGTTGGGTTTGTACTAGAATTAACCAAAATCCAATTAACCAAAATCCTTTGTCAGTTTTGCATGTACTGGGTTGGACCTTTTTTGGGTGCCATGTTACCCCCATTGGCAGCAATAGTAAATGTCTGGCTTATTCTGCGAAATAGCGTTTTCTTTTGACCGTCTGTCTGTCGTGGAAAGTTAGCCGCCATTTGCGTCATCAGGCTGCTCGTCTCAAACTCTGCAAATTATCTAACCAAAGATAATCGAATTGATTCGTCAAAGTTAATTCCTGAAAGCTATGTAAGGAGTTGGTAGCACGGTGATTCAGAGAACAACATCACTTTCACACACCATCCTCTCACGCTCACGGCGGCCGGCCGGCCAGCCGAGTCCCCAAATGGAGACCAAGGACCTGTGCACCGTCGAAAGGCGCGGCCGCGTGCACCTCGTCACCATCACCGGCGCCGGCGACCACCGCCTGAACCCGGCCCTACTCGCCGCCCTCCGCTCCGCCGTCGCCGCCTCCGCCGGCGCCGGCGCGCTCGTCCTCGCCGCCGAGGGCAAGTACTTCTCCAACGGCTTCGACCAGGCGTGGGTGCGCACGGCGCCGCCGCACCTCCACGCCACCATGGACGGCGGCTTCCGCGCGCTCGTCGCCGACCTCCTCGCGCTGCCCGTGCCCACGGTCGCCGCCGTGACGGGCCACGCCGCGGCGGCCGGGTGCGCGCTGGCCCTCGCGCACGACGCCGTCGTCATGCGCGGGGCCCGCGGGTTCCTCTACATGAGCGAGGTCGACGCCGGGATCAAGATCGTGGATTTCTTCGCGGAGCTGATCCGGGAGAAGGTCCCCGACGCCGCGGCGAGGAGGGACCTGCTGCTGCGCGGGGACAAGATGACGGCGGCCGAGGCCGCGCGCCGGGGCATCGTGGACGCCGCCGTGGACGGTGGCGTCGAGGACGTGGTGGCCGCCGCCGTGGCGGAGGCCGAGCGGCTCGCGGCGAGGGGCTGGGACGGGGAGGTCCTCGCCGAGATCAGGAAGGCCGCGTGGCCCAAGGTGTGGAGCAAGGTCAAGGACCACGGCGCCGGGCCGGCGCGGCCGCGGCTCTAGGCGCGCGCCGCCTGGTACTGTTCGCGGCTGTGGTGGTAGTGCAAGTGCACGGCGAGAACTTACTTGTAGCTGGGTGAATAAAATTGTACAAGTAAATCTACTCTAGATGAATGGGTCCTGCTTGCTCCTATGCTTAGGAAGCAGATGATCAAATTGAGCTGCTCTAGTGATGCTTTGAGTGTTCATGCCAAAGAGTTCTTGCTGCGCGTAACATCTGGCGCTGAGCCACTGACCATGGAGTTTGTTGTTTATCACCTAGGAGCTTTGTGTTTTGTGATGATAGAATAGATTGGGTGATTGTTCTTCACATTCAACTCTAGCAAAAAAATTGACCAGTTGCAATGGATGAAATTGACCGACATTCACAGACCAAAAGAAGAAGGTTTTAATAATAATTTTCGAACCACAATCATCCATTGTGGCGGTTCAGCAAAAATGCTTGAGACAATCACACGAATCACACAGGTAAACAAGCTTTCTATTTGAATATAACAATATAGTCAGATTACAGTATAGTCAGATGTTCAGAACCGTGTTGCTATAACAATTGGAATCCCCAGGGGTACACACTCTGCAACCGGTCCGAACTAATGAGTCTTGGCAATGCAAACAATTTTTTTTGTTTCTGAATACTTGAAACCTTCGAATTCTTCCGAGGTAAACTTTCCTAGATTGCTTCTTGGGCTCCAACTCAAAACATTATCGCAGGCAGCTAATGCAGATGGCCAAAACTCCTTAAGTCACATACTTCCATTGTCACCACTGCGGTACTTCGTTGGGCTGGATTTCTTATGTGTCACTGGAGTAGAAAGTTCAAGTCAAAAAAAAAAGTGAAATGACAATCTTTTGAATTGTCACAAATAAAAAAAAAAGGAAATTTACCATTTATCAAAATGGCACATGGATCACCTAGTAGAAATGATGTACCGAGAGAGAAAAAGTGTTCACCGGAGCAGAAGCTACAGCAGGATTATTTTTGAATGAGACATTAGGTTACCTCTTCTTCTTGGCTGGAGAGACTTTCTTTCCCCTGCCGGATGCAACGTCATCCATGCTTTGGCCCTGGCGCCGGTAGCGGCCGCCGGACGCGACGAAGCCGGGGCACGGGCGGTAGGCCTTGATCGGCCACCAGCCGAACCCCGGGACGGCGGCTATGCCTCCTTGGATCCGTCCCTCACCATTGCAGCCCATCTCAAGCTCTTCCCTGCCGCAGCCCCTGCAGCCCCTGCGTATGCATGTAACATCACAAGATCATAGATTGAAATCAAGCACCTTTTTGATATAAAATACGGTTGTGTGAGGACTTCATTATGCCACGAGTATTAATGCTAAAATGAATCTCAGATGCAAACCTATATAAAAAAGACAGCAAACAAAAAAAAAAGAGAGCCAGAGACAGTATACTGAACAAAACAAATAAGACATGAGTCAAAAATAGATTCCACCAAGATTTGAACTCGGCTTACTGCATTCAGTTATTCAGACTTCAGAGTATCCCAAAAGCTAGACACTAGAATGGAAAACTAAAAGATTTACAGTATAACTGTATCCTTCGCATCTCTCTGCGGTGCGGCAGGAAACGGAAGACACTGGAGTGCTCGAGAACAAGAAACGGAAGAACTGAAGACGCTACCTGAAGTTGGGGTCGTCCTTGTAGTTAAGGACCGCAGGCTCGTACCCTTCTTCCGAAGGAGCAGCGACTGCTTCGTCTTGCTGCTTGGTCACCACAGAAGGCGAGACGCCCGATGAAGAGCAGCAGAGAAGAAGATCCCGTCCGGGCTTCTTGTGCAGTGGAGGACATGCAGAGGAAGGTTGGTAGCTTGGGTGGGGGCGGGGCAGGCAGTTGTGGAGAGCAGGGGGGGGAGAGCTGCAGCAGCCACACGGAGGTTGCTGCCATTGCCTGGTCTGCGGCAAGCTCACTCACTCCTTGGCAGTAGCAAGCTCCGAGGTCCGAGCTGTGTGTTGAGAAACTAGAGGGAGAAATTGGAGGAGAGGAGGGAGAAAAAGATTGGATGGGATAGTAGCCACGTGGCCTTGAGCACTCTGTGGAGGGGGATAATACACATGGTGATTTCGGTTCTTGGATGGTCTCTTTTTTTAGCTTCCTCTTCTTTTCGAAACAGTTTATTTATGGATTGATTTTGGGAAGGGGTTTTGTCCCTTTTGACCTTTTCTTGTATGTACTAACTTTGTTTTTTCCTCTGATTCCTCTTCACAGAGATAAATTCATGAACTGAATGGCCTAATTATTATTTTTAGTTTACTCTTCATAACCATTTTGTGTTAAGTGAGATCCCACCATTGTAACTATATAAGCATAGAAACAGTTCTTATGTGTGCATAATGTGCTATATGGCAGGAAACACACTCTACTATGGTGCGGCAATCTCCTTGCATCCTGGAAGAATTTCTCTCATCCTCCATTCTAATTTTCTTGTTCTCATTAGAGAACTACTTCATCCGTTGCAAAGTACACATCATTTTAACTTTTATTAACTTCATAAATGTTATTATGCATATGTCTAGATGCATAATAATATCTACGAAGTTAAAAAATCAAAATGACCTACAAAGTACTTTTATGTGTGCTATTCATTCCGAGTGCAATACAAGGCCATATATGCAAAACATATAAACATGGTTGTCATGTCCGCATCAACGCCCAACCACGGGTTTAAACGTAGTTTATGTTGATTTAAGAACTTTACGTCTTGTTTGCTTGGCTTATCAGCCAGCAGCCAACAATATTTTTCTCTCAAAACATCAGCCACTGACAACTAACCGGCAATACTCTTCTCTCGGAACAAATCTACATCAACCACCAGTCAAACAAACAAACCTTAATGTGCATTTTAAAATTTTGGGAACTGATTGACACACAATGTAAAGTTCGTGCATTTTACTTTACCTAGTAGCCAAGACGAGCATTAGCAGGGTAACTGAAACAGAAAAGGCAGAGGCAATTGCTCTCAGCCCTGCAGTCCATTTTGGTTCAAATCTCCAATACAATAAGGTGACAAATAACCTGCCTTTCGGTGGTCCAAAAGCTAATGGCACGGGTCGCTCTCTGGCGCCTCAATAATTTCGTCTCCAACGCAGATTTGTCCTTCATCAGTTTTTCGAAACATTTGTCCTTCATCACTTCATCAGTAGTAGATGCTGTAAAACGTGATAGCTCAACGGTCAGTCCTCTGAACTCTGATGCAGTTTGGTTTCACAGTACTCTCACCAAAGAAAGAAAGAAAGAAAATGGCCACCGGAAATCCGTGCACCGTGGAGAGGCGCGGCCGGGTGCACGTCATCACCCTCACCGGAGCTGGGGAGCACCGCCTGGGCCCGGCCCTCTTCTCCGCCATCAGCTCCGCAGTCGCCGCCGTCCGCGCCTCCCCGGGCGGCGGCGGCGGCGCGGTCGTCCTGGCCGCCGAGGGCAAGTTCTTCTGCAACGGCTACGACCTGGCCTGGGCGCGCGCCGGCCCGGACCCGGCCGACCGCCTCTCCGCCATGCGCGCGGCGTTCCGCGGCCTCGTCGCCGACCTCCTCGCGCTCCCCATGCCCACCGTCGCCGCCGTCACGGGCCACGCCGCGGGCTCCGGCTGCGCGCTCGCGCTGGCGCACGACGCCGTCGTCATGCGGGCGTCCCGCGGGTTCCTCTACATGAGCGAGGTCGACGCGGGGATCAAGATCGCGGACTTCTTCGGCGAGCTGATCCGGCAGAAGGTCCCCGACGCTGCCGCCAGGAGGGATCTGGTCATGAAGGGGACGAAGATGACGGCTGCGGAGGCTTCGCGGCGCGGCATCGTTGACGCGGCCGTGGACGGCGGCGTGGAGGACGTAGTTGCCGCGGCCGTCGCCGTGGCTGAGGACCTTGCGGCGAGGGGCTGGGACGGGGAGGCCGTGGCCGAGATGCGGAGGGCCACCTGGCCGGCGCTGTGGAGCATGGTGAAGGACTACGGCGGCGCGGCGCCGGAGCGGGCTCGTTTGTAAAGCTGCCGCAGCTGTTTGTTTGCCTGACAATTTCAATCAATTCTTTCTTGCGAGGAATAATTTCGATCAATTACTCCATGCGAAACCAACAACAAATTATGATTTGGAGGAATAATTTGTGGAATGCCACTTCAATTATTCAATCGGCTGCATTTGTCTCCCTGCAATGGATCAAAATGAGCACGAAATGCAGGGAGACAAATTTGTGTGAGCACGCGACTACTCTCAGTTCTCGCCAAAAGAAGGATCGACACGTGCATTTGTATTTGGATGTTTGAAAATACAATCCTACAAGAATTTCTCAAAAGTTTTGACAGTAAGCAGTCCCATTTCAAAAGTTTGACCAGATTAACCTTCAACATTAGTTCTATAGTTAATTTATATTTAATACTCATTAGTTTTATAGTTAATTCATATTTAGTACATCTAATTAATATCAAACATCCGACAGTCAGAATCAAACCAGACCTAAATGAGCATGTGCAATACCATACATCAGACTACTTCAAGTTGTCCCCAACCAAATGATTGACAGGATGCTCTTGTATTTGGATGTTTGGAATGAAAAGATTCAAACAAGATTCACCAGAAGCAATTCCATTTGAGGTGGAGTCGTTCACGCTTCCTGACCTCTAAGAGCTGCATCACAACACAACATCTGAACTAGAAAACGATCTGAAGCCTAAGCATTAAGCAGAGAATAGTCATGGCAATTGGGGCGATTTACATAATGGGGGACAAACAAAACAGGAGCAACTACTCTACTGAGAAGTACTGACGGACATAATAACCAAAAACAGCCCTAGGCATTAACCAGTCACCACCACGGCACCACCTACATTCTTAACTAAGGGACCAACATGCACCAGTCAGATAATTTACATAGTTTTACTTCTCTCATTAGGTACTGCTGGGTCGCAGGGCCGGTCCTGTGATTTTGGGGGCCCTGGGCGAAGTTTAAAGCCGGGGCCCTCTATATATATATGTGAACTAAAGTTGTGTTTTTATAAAGAAAAAATTTACTAATGACAATAATAACTTATCAACAATCCATATTCATATGAAATGATTGTACATATTACCTCAAAAGTTTCTCCGAACATTTCTAGATGCAAAGTCAGTGATGATGGCGTCGATGTCAACCTGGTCCAATAATTTCTTCTCAATGCACAAAATGGCCAAACCATTCAATCTTTCTTGAGACATTGTAGACCTTAAATAGTTCTTCAATAATTTCAACTTTGAAAAGCTTCTTTCAGCTGATGCCACAATCACAGGGACAGTAAATAATATCCTATATGCAATAGAAATATTGGGATAACAATCCATCTTTGTGATGTACTCAAAAATCTCCATAGCAGTCATTTCTCTTTCCGACAAACTTAACTTCACAACTCTTAACTCAGAGATCAGATCATTTAACTCGACATCACACGAACCATCATGAGAAAATGTTTATACAAATTTAGTGCAACAAGCTTCTAGCTGAGTATTGTCCAATGACTTCAAGATTCTTGAGCTTAGCAAAAACCCAAATATATAAAGCGAGGCTTGTGGCCAAAGGATTTACACGGGAAGAAGGTGAAGATTATTTTGACACATATTCTCCTGTGGCCGGGTTAACCACTATCGGGCTCCTCATAGCATTAGTCGCTTCCTATGGTCCGCACATTCATCGGATGGATGTAAAGACAGCTTTTCTTAATGGAGAGTTGGAGGAAGAAATCTATATGGAGCAACCCTGATGGTTTTGTGGTTAATGGTCAAGAGAGTAAAATGTGTAGATTACTAAAATCTTTGTATGGTCTGAAACAAGCACCCAAACAATGGCACGAGAAATTTGATCAGACTTTAACATCTGTTGGTTTTGTTGCAAACGAAGCAGATAAGTGTGTTTATTATCGTCATGGTGGGGGTCAAACGGTGATCTTATGTCTGTATGTGGATGACATACTTATATTTGGGACTAATACTGCAGTAATTGACGAGGTCAAATCATTCTTGTCCTCATGCTTTGACATGAAGGATCTGGGAGAAGCAGATGTTATCCTAAATATTAAGTTGACAAGATATGAGAATGGGATTATTTTAAATCAATCTCATTATGTGGAAAAAATGTTGTGTCGCTTTGGTTTTGAGAATGCCAAAGTAGCCCCTACACCCTATGAAGCGAGTGTAAAATTAAGAAAAAATCGGGGCGAAGGGTTGGACCAATTGAGATTTTCACAAATAATTGGTTCCCTCTTGTATCTTGCTTGGAGCAACACGTCCCGACATCTCTTTTGCTGTGAGCAAATTAAGTCGATTTATTTCCAATCCAGGGAAGGATCACCGGGAAGCACTAGTGAGAGTGCTACGTTATCTAGTAGGAACAATCGCATATGGAATTCACTATCCTGGTTATCCATCCGTACTAGAAGGATATAGTGATGCAAATTAGATCTCGACGCGATGAGATTAAAGCCACGAGTGGCTATGTGTTTACATTAGGAGGTGCTGCAATTTCATGGAGGTCATGTAAACGGACCATTTTGACGCGATCAACCATGTAAGCCGAGCTTGTAGCACTTGACACGGCTACGCTTGAAGCCGAGTGGTTGAGAGAACTACTCATGGACTTGCCACCGGTAGAGAAACCGAGTTCTCGCTATCCTTACATATTGTGATAATCAAACAAGTCTTGGCCAAGATAATGAGTACTAAGGATAACATGAAGTCCTCGAGACATGTGAAGCGGAGGCTTAAATCGTTAGAAAGCTGAAAAACTCCGGAGTAATTGCTGTGAATTATATTCGCGAGTGAGAAAAATCTAGCAGATCCTTTTACAAAAGGGCTCGCACGGACGGCGATATCTGTTGCAAGTATGGACATGGGACTGAGACCCATTTAGTTGCAAAGTAATGGTAACTCACTTCCTCTAAAAGGAGATCCCTTATTTGGAAAATGAGAAAAACAAAGTTACTGTTGTAACAAGGAGTACAATTCATTTAAATTACCCATGTTCATAATATGTACTGTTTTCAGTATGGAAGGTTGGCTATAATTCCTTAATGTGTTCTAGTGTCTACCGAGAGAAAAGGTATCGTCCTACAGGATACCTATAATGAACACACCTATGTGAGCTTAACTGTTGGGTCGCAGTTTATGAGAGTGGGGTGCTTTCTAGAAAGCTCATGAGAAGATCGGGGAGAAAGACCTTTAAAGCTCCGTTTAAACTTGGCGTTCTGGTAGTCTAGTACTAGATAGATTTTCAAGAGAAATCGATAGCAAAAAGCTATGAATTCAAGGCTTAGTCCATTCACAAGCTGTTGAAAGATGGATCTTGTTGATCTAGGTGTAAGTTCAACCCGTACGGGACTTGTACCGAATACTTTTCAATGAAGTGTTTGCCATATCAACCAGAACCAAAAAGTAATTAACTTCAAAATCCTTCTCTGCTTCTAGAATTTCTTCTTGGTACCCAGTTTCATCAAAGTGTTTCTTCCTCTGAGCTGGTCGGTTTACTTGAAATGATGGCTCGACACCCATTTCAGATGCAATAGTTTTGGCGGTGATCATACTCGAAGCGAAGCCTTGATTTCTATAATTGTCAAAATAATTTCTCATGTCTTCTATTTGCTGTAAGGTAGTGTCAATGCACATACTGGGCGATTGCAACTTCTTGCTCACAGTATTTACAGCATATAGAATATCATGCCAAATAACCATTCCGAGAATAAACTCAAATTTTCCAAGTGCTTTAAATAAATTGTTTGCATCTGTCTTATCACTAGCTTGAGTATCACTAGCATCACGTAAATGAGACAAAGCTAACCTGAGCTGCGGAGCTTGATATCTGATAGCTTGAACACTTTTGATTCGGCTCTCCCAACGTGTATTGGACAATGATTTTACAGTGAAACCTGGAACATGGTCAAGCAGAACCTTCCATCTTTTGGTAGAGCCAGAAAATAGATTGTATAGCTTTTGCACAATCCCAAAAAAACCAATAGCTTTACCACATGATTTAGCCATGTCAGAAAGAGTAAGATTAAGGCTATGACATGCACATGGCATATATAAAGCTCTTGGATTCTTTTGAAGCAATCTTCTTTGAACCCCATGATGCTTTCCTTTCATATTTGAACCATTGTCATAACCCTGACCTCTGATATCATCAATATTAAGACCAAAAGATTCCATAGTTTTAATCAATACTTCATAAAGTCCCGCACCAGATGTGTCATCCACCTTCATGAAACCCAAAAAATACTCTTGAATTTTTATGTTGCTATCAGATATATTAACACACCGAACCAGAACAGTCATTTGTTCCCGATGACTAACATCCGGGGTACAATCAAGAATAATGGAGAAATACTTGGCCTCTTTTACAACCTTTATGATGGATTGTGTAATATCAGAAGCCAATAAAGAAATGAGCTCGTCCTGAATTTTGTGACTGAGGTAGTGATACTGAGTTTCTTTATTTTGAATGCGCCTTAGGTGGTCCTGCATGACTAAGTCAAATTGTGCAACCATCTCAACACAGGCATAGAAATTACCATTCTGATCATTGTAAAGCTTCTCAGTAGTTCCTCTAAAAGCCAAACTACGCTTACCAAGAAATTTCACAATAGCAACAACTCTTAATAAAACCTGCCTTATGCGTTCTTTCTCCTTAGCAATTTCTTGTTGCATCTCCTTGTCAATTGTTGCATCTTTGCCCATCCTAATTCTCAACTCATTCCAACTATTCATGTTGGTCATATGTTCGATGCTAGTTTCATGTTCCTTCAGTTTGTCATGAATATGTTTCCAATCACTCAACCCATCATGTCCCATTGCACTTTTTGTGATGCTTGTTTTGAAAATCTTGCAGCAAAAGCAAAACACTTTGTCGACGTGTCTTGAATAAACTAACCACTTCCTGTCACGTACCTCTCCATTTATCATCTTTCTAGAATAGCATGTATAAGAAAAATGTCTTAAATTGGCATCCACAAGGAAGACAAGATTTTCTTCTCTTATAGGCCCCTTTTCCACTAACACATCTCTAGCTTTGTTATCAAGACTATCCCAATTTCTTGGATCATAGATATCCATAGTAAAAACAAGCTGTTCATCAATGCTAGCAGAATCTGCAGGAGATGGATTGGAGTTGTTGTCCTGATCACTTACATTGCCATCATTCATATCGATGTCATTGTCAACATTGTCTTCTGCCGTGACATGGTCTTCCATATTGAAATCTGTGTGTTCCACAAAAGGAACAATCGCTAGCTCATCTTGATCTGGATTCCCTGAAGTGCTCGGTATAATCTTGACAAATTTATCCATTGAACCTTTCATTGATTCCAGGGCCATGTCCTCTCATCTCTTCTTTTTCCTTTTCTCATAACCTGATGCATATTTTCTACTGGACGACATGCTGAAAGAAGTAAAAATAATCAATCAAATAGCTTGAACTTTGATCGTGCAACTAGGAACCTAGGTCATAACTCATAACAATTAGAAATTTTGCATTCGGGAGGGATTGGCCAATTATACCTGCTGGTCTGTTGGCGCAACTTGGACTTTCAGCAGGGTCGGAAGGAAGAGCGCGACGATTGACGAACTGGAACGTCGATGATCGGCCGGCGCGGCGGCAACTAGCAATGTGCGAAGGAGAATTAGGAAACAAAATTGGGGATGCGTTCCGCCCAGGCAGGTTCGACGACGTTTCGTATTCGTATACACGGCCAGATTGCCGTATGATTAGGCTCGTTACCAAAGCTGATTCCTGATTGCTATATTCAGCTTGGGCCTCGATCGATTAGATGGCTGCTTGGCCTGCTGTGGTAGTTTCATTTGCTGAACTAAAGGCCTGAGGCCTGCTAACCTGGACAGAGGGGCCTAAATCCATTTATACCACTATACATACATGCTATGGGGAGTGGCCCCTCAAAATCGGGGGCCCTGGGCGGCCGCCCCGCCTGCCCCCCGCCAGGGCCGACCCCGGGCCGGGGGGAGGAAGGAACGGAGGCGCGAGTGCAAGACGATCCGTGGCGGTGCCACCTCCACATCACCGGCCGCCCGTCCCCCAACCATGCATTCAACGGTCTCGCTAACTTGTTTCTCTCGCTTTCGGCCTCGGTATCGGTCGGACTCCGCACGGTATATTTGGCCGGCGCCGTCCCTCGGTATCTCCCTTTGGTTGCCTTCCGTCCGTAAAAAAAAAGACTCCATGTCGCCTTCCGTCCGTAAAAAAATGAAAAGGAACGATGGTGTCCATCGGACGGAACGGAATAAAAGAAAAGGACCGGCTTTTTTCTAAGGATTGGAAATATTGATAGAGATTTAAAGAGTCCGTTGGACTACATCACTATTTATAAAGTTTTTTATTTTTTAAAGTCCTTGTTAGACTTTAAATTTAGCTAGGATTATACCTAAACTGCTCGACTCCGAGGCCAAAACCTGCACAAACATGGGATGCCTCGTTTCTCCTTCCCGAAGTACAGAAGAAAAATTGAAATGAAATCAACAAAGCTTCCACTAAGTTTTCGCATCTCTTGGCAGAGACCAATAAGGCAATAATACTGCTCCGATCGCAGCAATTGGGACAGCGATAAGTTATCCAACTCCAGGATGACCTTCTCAAAAAACTTGCGTCGCTGCAAACTGAAGACCATCTCTTGCCGACATTGCCTCCGCTGTCAACGCATCCGGCACACGGCTATATCGCCTTGCTGCTGCTGCCAACAGAAGCCCCTCTGATTCTGAATCTCGTATGACTTCCCCACTTGCTCCTGAAGATGATGCAGCCTGGAACGAAGCATCAGATCAGGTTTAATCCACTTGCCTCGCACTCTAGCGCGCCTGTTTCCTTCCTCGAGGTTCATGCAAACAAAGATCTTCAACCATTGCTGCAACGTGCTTCACTGCCCCTGATGCATGCCATCTAGTTTTCCCATGTCTCGTGGCATCTCGTCCCGTCCACGTTGCCGGATGCAGAGTAGGAACTCTGCAGCCTGTAAGGTCCTTTTACTGCGTGCCAAAACCGAACAGCAAAAGTGCAACTGGAAGCCACATGCCGCCGCTTCAGTTCTCCTTATTCAGAGCTCTCCACCAAAATATATGAATTTTCGGTGGAATGTTGAGTTTCCAAAGCTTCTGCCACCAACGATCACCTCCGAATGTTGCAGCAACACCCGGCTTCCTCCTGATGTTGCTCTCTCTTTAGCATACGGTAGTAGGATCTGACCGAGTAAAAGCCTCTTCTCTTCATTGCCCAGGCCAATACATCTTCAGATAGTCTTGCTCCTGGTTTAGTTTTCAAAATGGCCTCGGCATCCAGCACACTAAAAGAGTCCCAGTCCCTCACCAGCTGTTCGTTCCACTGTCCTGTGCCCGGCACAAACAGCTGAAGCACTCGCTCTAAATGCACATTCTAAATTACTCTAAACATGTTGAATTCCGCTCCCCAGCCACCAGAACAAACCAACCACTGTCAATCACCTTTTCTCTCAGAATAAAGTAGTATCAGTTACCAGCCAAACGTGCAGGGTAGCTGCATTATGCGTAGCTCAATTGCGACCGCACAAAATCGACGCTACACCGTGCAGTCCGGATGGAACTTATCCCGGACGCCTGATTCTACCCGGATCCGTGTAATTTTGTCCCTTCCGCGCGTGCAGATCGACGGGACATAAAAGCCCTTTTGCACTGCTCACATAATACGGTATGACGACATAAAGCTATCCCGACTCGCATTGAGCCGCGCGCCTCCTGCCAACGAACGTGCACCGTGCGGACACCTTTTTAACCCTCACGACTACTCCCCCTGTCTGGTTTATTTTATTCAGTACTACGCGCAACACACTGACATTTTTACCCTACCACCGGGTCCCGCGTCAACCCTGTACAACTGCTCCCTTACCTCGTTCTTCAAAACGCAGTACATTTGAGGATTGCAATTCTGTACACCCACCGTTCTCATGCGCACCACCCCTACCCTTCTTGTACTATATTCCCTCCGATAAAGAATATCTATTAATTATGTTCTCTCCCCACCAACCACTGAACACCCCCTACTGTACTGTGTTTAAGAAATAAAAAAGAGCAAATGATGCACACCTATAATCCACTAGTACAAAGTATGGATATTTAATCTACTGAGAGCAAAAACAAAAATTATATGACACACCATGTTATGTGCATATGATGTACCCTGGTACTCACCTATTCTTTTTCTCATTTTTCTCATGAATTATAAGTGCCAACACCTCAGACTGAACATTTTTAAAAGCAGCTAATTTTCATGAAACATGTACAAATATACAAACATATACACCTCTGTCATTTAACATTCAAAGAAAATAACTTTTGCAAAAAGATGCATAGCCATCGAGAGAAATTTCACCCCCTGCTCAAGATGATGAACAAGTAAACAAATATAATAAAACCAAGTCTGATTCTCTTTTTAAGACGATGAAGAACAAGCGAACCGAAATCATAAAACGCCGGGAAATACCAAGAACAAAAAAGGTTCCAAGAAGCACACCATCGTAAAAAAACGAGATTGAGCAGGTCACTCGGGAAAAAGAGAGATTCAGATCCACTGTCACTACTTGCTACCTCACACTCTCACCAGTCACCACCGTTCAGGCAGCCATCGAGTTGGAGTAGTGGCTTGTAATACCTTATTGAGATGCCAACATCTAAAACAAAGCACACAATTACTCAATCTTATCCTCAGGCACAAATCAACCAGAGCGTCGGGGACACAGGTGCTCTTCACATTGCTCGAGCAGTCCACGCCGGAGCCAGAGTCACGTGGTGGGACTGCAGCCGGACGAACTGCGGACGAAGGCCGTGCCACTCCGCTCTGGAGCACTCCCTGTACCATATGCCGCGCCCGCCCCTGGTGGCTGCCTGGCTGCGTCCCTGCCGGTGTCTGTCGACGTCTTGGTGTGCCGCCGCGGCAGCGTGCACATGCTCGGGCGTCGCCGGTAAGCTACCGCGGTGTGGAGGCAGGCGGATTAAGCAGCGGTCCTGATTATCTTCCTATCAGGATGAAAGACAAGCAAACCCAATCAAATCAAGAAAGGGATCCCATCCAGAAACCAAAGATGCACAAGTCAGCGCCATGGCCATCCGCACCGCAAGCCGCAGAACACCGGTACAGTTCTGAGTGACGAGGCCACAACGTCGTCCCAGAAACGCCGTGCATGGGGCCATCGCGACCGCTCCCTCGGCTGTCGATGCACCTTGCGTCCTGGCCGACTCCGCAGCCTCACCTCGCGCCGACCCCGCAACGCCCGGATATGGCGGCCCCGCGGAGCTCCGAAGCAGATCGGGGGCCCCGCACCTCCGGTCTATCGTCGCTCCTTGGCGTGGACAAGGTATCCATCCAGCGCTCCTTGACGTTGCGCCGCCGCTCGGGGAATACGCTCCTCCACCGGAACCAACGCCGCTGCCGCCTCGCGCGGAGCCGGCGCACCACCGCATCGCAATCCCACGCGTTAGGACCGTTGCAGGGGCCGGCCTCTGTTCCTCTGGAGCAGGACAACCGCTGAGCCGTGCCACTGCTGCTGCCCGCGTGAGGCCTCACGCTGATGCAGGTGTATGTCGACGCCTAGGTGCGACACCACGCACCCGTCGTGGTTGGACCTTGCCACCGGCGACCGCTCCGTCCAGGCGGGCTGACCAACCCCATGGCCATGGGAGATCCGCACATCGGCGGCCACGTGCAAGGCAGCACCGCGACGGATCTGGGCCGCCTTGCCCCCTGTCATTCCCTGAGCCACACAGTCAACGGTCGGGTACTGGAGCGCCGCAGCTCACCCCCGTCCGCCAGATCCGCGCGCCGGTGGCTGAGCTCGGGTAGCCCAGCGACGGATCTTTGCCCTCCTGACAGCCACAGAGGTCATGGTTCCACGCCACCTACCGCACAAATGATGTCGCGGCCCCCACCGCCGGCGCCTTTGACTACACCGACACTCGAGATCGCTAGCGGGCAGAGGATTCACGCCTCACCTCCCCGCGGCCCTGGCCAGATCTGGGGGAAGGCCGGTGCCCGGATCTCCGCGGGTGGTGTATCCTCGCCCCGCTGCACCGCGTCGCCCGGCTCCGACAACCTCCTGCTGGCCCACCACGTGTCGCGGTCGACGTTCGAGCTTCATCGCGGCGCGGGCAGCCTCCGCCTCACCGATCGCCGGATTTGTGGAGAGAGCAGAGAGGAGAGGAGAAGAGAGAAGACGGGATTCAAAATGATTTGAATGCCGGCGGAGCCGTCCGGAACAGATTATTTATCACGTACTCAAGACCGTCGGCTTGTTCGTTTGGCTGGTGGCTGATGGCTAGTGCTGATTTGTTCTGAGAGAAAACTACTGCTGGCTGGTTGCTGTTGGCTGGTTTGTTATGAGATAAAAGTACTGCTGGCTGGTGGCTGATAAGCCAAGAGAACAGGGTGCGTATGGTTTTCTGCTCGACGGGACATAATTCATGGTGTCAGGAGACGGCCAGGATCTCGAGGTGAACCAGATTCCCAAATGAACGGTCCGGACAACTTCCATTACAGCTCCTTGGTGTATTATATCTTAGTTCCCGTTCCCGTGGGAGATGGAGGTTGATGGAGAATCCGCTGCTGGAGAATCAAGTGGGGCCCTGGGGAAGATGGGATCTAAAAAGTACTGCTGGCTGATTGCTGGTTTGTTCTGAGAGAAAAAGTACTACTGGTTGGTGGCTTATAAGCCGAACGAACATGCTGCTGGTAGTTTGTCCCTTCGAGCCTTTTACTTGTGCTTCGCGAATTGAAATTTGCTTTGCAGCTGCTAATTTTACTTTTCGTTGTTATTGGATGAAGAATCGACTAATGCTACGCGCACAGTAGTTCCCAGATACCATAACACAAACACAAACACCAACTAATTATAACAAAATACAAGTTACACTAAAGCATTACACAAGCATGAAGTTACACGGGTCAAGTAATCAAAATGTCTAGTTAGCAAAGTGTGTATTGCAACACTTTGAATGCACATGATACTTTATTTCACAAAGTTGCATTGCCACAAAATTAGGCTTTCCCTCCAGTCCAGCCTACTTTGCCTTTGACTCTACCTCCTTTGCCTTTGCCTCTGCCTCCTTTGCCTTTTTCTTCGCTTTCAGCTACGGCAGAGTATCAGATTTTCATAGAGTATGTCAGTATTTATATTTAAAATTTATAATCTCACTGTACAAAATAAAGTACCAATGAGGTCCTACATACATCATAGTTCAAGCCTTGGTATACAAATGATAAGTATTAACAAGTACCTTGGCAAGTTCCTTGTTCTCCCCAACAAGCTGGTACCCGCCATAAACGAAAACACCCCAGACGGTTAGGGTGGCTACTACAAACTGCATAAGTAAACAAATGTAATAACACAATCGAGCAAAACATTTGTTTCGTCAAACCATAAGTAATCAGGAAGTAAACAAATATTTAAATTATTTGTTCATGTCAAAATAGCTAACCGAGCACTGTAATTATGATTTGGGGGGGGGGGGGCACCCAAGGCAGTTCAGCCAAATAAGAAGTGACGTTACTGCACATAGGTAATTCAATAAAAACAGTTCTCATAAATAAAACCACAACATGTGGTAGAACACGAACTCAATTGCACAGATACAATATACAATAGTAGTTATCAAAAGCCACAAATAAAAGAATCTAGGAAGATACACATAAAGTCGAGTTCCATGTCAGATTATTAATAAGATAAACAAAACACACCCAACATTTTCATCACCTTTTGTTTTAAGTGAATGGTCAACTTTCAACTCTAATCAAATATAACTACACACTAGCCTGCTTAGGCAGCTTCAGTGGCTAATCAGACCAAGTTGACCTCACACATCTTCCACCGAGCCTTGTTGGTCTCAACTCTTGACCACGAACCACCTAGGAACTAGTACAACCATTGACACAATGTCTTTAAAATATAGCCTAGATAGAGCCTTAGAGGCAACTGGGAATAATGCAGGCTAGGTGATGGATTAATTGCAGCCAGCCAGAGGTCCCTTTCTCGACCACATAACTGACTTGAAGCATGGCACTTTAAAGGTGGGCCGAGGTAATTCAGAATGGAATTTGATGGTAAGATCCAAATCTGAGACACAAGCTTGCTCAAGGGTAGCAGTGGATTAACTCTTGCAAACTACGCACAGATAATTTAGTCAATTGATCTAACTGTTGTCAGTCAAGAATATAGCTAGAAGCTGCATATTGGAGCAGACCAATATGATCTCATGGGCTCATGGTAACTAAAGCTATAGTAAACTTTGTCCACTTAATAGGTATTAGGCTTTAAAAACACACTGACTCCGATCATGACAGATATGAGTAGGTAAACATTTTTTCTGAGTACTCACCAAAATGAATGGACATATCTACTACTTATGCGATTTCCATCAAGACGACAGAACAAATTCACTCACATCCCATCTCCAAAAAAAACTCAAAAATGAATTCATGAGTTAAATGGCTGACTCTCACAGAAGAGAATTGGACAATGTACTAGTTCAAAATGATACATGTTGGAAAGCAAAACATATGAGTAACCAAGAAAACTTAACATATAAAATGTGCTGTTTATTCTATGTCAAGTTCAGCAACTGGTGAAATAATTTACACGAGAAAACATAAATTTTTAAGTCAGCATCTGTATGCATACCAGGATGAATATAAAGCCACATTCAATAAATGAGATATACCGAGGGGTACTCACGTGAGACATCTTCCACCTCATAGGTCTCTTCGGATCCTCCCAGAAGTTCACCTTCGGAGGCCTCGGAGGCCAATAGTCTAGAGAGCACAAATACGAGCGAATCAACAAAGGAAGCCAAATAAAGCAACGGCATGGTGGCTAACTAAACAACAACAACAACGATCCTCCCCGTATGAACGATCCATCCGACCACATCGGCCTAAGGTACCCCAATCACGATGCTTATTCAAAACCCAAATCGCAGCCAAGAACCTGGCACGATCAACGAGCCGATCCAAACAACCGGCGCGTACGATTCCTATATCTCGAGAGAAGGTGCACGCATGTGTGCGTACCTGCGGTACCGGCGAGGCCGCGGCGAGAGATAAAGCGTGCTATGGGGGCGGAGGCGGAAGAGGAGTTCGCCGCCGCCGCAACCAGACGAAACGCCATGGCACTGGGGTTTGGATCCAGTTGGTCTGTGTGATCTTCGCACTTCGTGTGTTTGCCTACCTGCTGGGGTCCAAATTTTATGCGGGCCGACGAGCGGATCGACTGGGGGAAAGGAAGGAGGCCCATTGCGAATAGGTGTGGATTCGGATGTCTCCGAATTCGTATTCGATAAACGGATGTATTTGTATTCGATTTCTCATATTTTCTCTATCCGTTTTCATATTTGTATTCGATAAAAATGTGGAATATCCGACAATATTCGACACTATCCGTATTCGTGTAGAATAAAGAAGTGATAAAGTCGTCTAAAATTTATTTTGATGACTAATTAATAAGTACAAAATGATGTTAATTCAATATTATTGTTACCTAAAAATGATGTACATCATCTAAACTATTAAAAATATCTAATAAATAATTATGTTAGCCTAATATTACTAGTCATATACAATAATAAATTTTAATATGACTAATGTTATATTATTTTTAATGGATAAATTATATTTACCCACTAGTAGTAACATATTTTTTTCTCATCGATAAACACAAATCTATCGGTTTTGTATTTGTATCCGATAAGATTCGTATTCGAAACTATTCGACAAGATTGACATTCGTATTCGAATTAAAATATGGTAAATAGTGACATCCGAATCCGAATTCAAAGGTATACGATCCGAGTCCATCCCTAATTGCGAACCAAAACCCAAGAGGCCAAAAATTTTATTTATTCGTTCTTACTTTTTTATGATTTTGCAAAATAATTACACCTAACTAATTTTGCAAAATAGCTCTCAACGGGCTTTAACTTCCTCGGTTCTCCCCGCTTCTTTGTTGATGAAATGCAATTGTTTCTCCTCCGTGCTACTAATTCACAATGTTGACTTGCCATTAGTGAAGCAAAAGCGTCACACAGGGGGTGTTTGGTAGGCTGCACTACCTACTAGCCAAGCTAACTCTAAGCCTGATCACTCTTAACTGGATAAATGAATGCAAACTACTTGTGTTTGGTAAGATGGCTAGACATAGTCTGGGTTGTGATGCTCGTGTTTGGTACTGCATAACATGATAGGACGACCCTGTGTTAACTGGGGGTGAAGTTACCCCTCTCTTGTCTCCTCTTCCCCTCCGTCCCTCTCTCAGCTCTCCCCCCTGGAGCTTGCTGCACTTATCGCCGACCATGGGAGGTCCCGCCATGGAGGCCTCCAGATCCGGCCATGACGGCTTTGGATGCGGCGGCGGCCAGAACCGGCGCAACCCTCTTCTCCCGCGCATGTCGCCCTCCCGGCCTTCAATTGGTTGCACCATCCATGCGGGCGGGCGACGGTGGGCGAGCTCCTTCTAGGTGGGCATGCGACAGAGGAGCGGGGAGAGAAGCTGCCTCGCCATCACTCCATCCCTCTCAAGCTCACGGCGGAGCTCGCCAACATGCTCGTGGCCGACCCCGGAGGTGGAGCTTGCCAGCGTCGTCCTTCCTCAACTCGAGAGGCAGGGGCCGACCCCTCCCTTGCTCCATCCCGCACTCGGCCTCGTCCCTTGCTCGGGCATCGAGCTCTCCGGCGCCGAGCGACTCTCCACCTTCCATCTCTCACTTCCTCTTCTTTCTCGTGCGTGGTGGCCGATTGAAAGGATCTTGATGTCGCCTAGAGGGGGGTGAATAGGCGTATCCGCACACTTAAAAATATTCAACCCATCGTTGTTAGTACCGAAACCGGTCGGGACCGGTTTCTAAAACCGGTCGACCGGTTTTACACAGACAGAACCAACAATAAGTAAAACCCCTCTACGAGTTCTAGCACAAACCAAATTGGTGTGGGACTTCCACAAGGGTTTCCGGAGTACCAACAAAGTCTCTCGCACACAAGACAAGCAAACCAAAGTAGATTGAAGCGGAAGCACAAGATATATGCTAGAAAGAGAGATAAATGAACAAATAAGATATATATATATATATATATATATATATATATATATATATATATATATATATATATATATATATATATATATATATATATATATATAAGAAGTAAAGGCACAATTGACACAAGGATTTATCCCGTGGTTCGGCTCGCCACAAAGGCTTGCTTACGTCCACGTTGTTGAGGTATCCACACAAGGATAGACTCGCCACACAAGGCTTGCCCTTTACCTCGGTCTCAAGTCAAGAGAACAATCTCTTGAGATGAGAGGGTTTCCACTATATTCACGGGGTAATACAAACTTCTTGGAGCTTCCACAATCTCGGATTGGAGCTTCCAAGCGACCTCTAGCCGTCTAGGAGCAAATGCTCCAAGAGTAAAAGATGCTTCAATGATTTTCAACGAAATGCTCAAGTGTGGTATGCTCACTAGGCTTCTCAAAGCTCTCTAAAGCTCTCACACTAGTCACTCTCTTAACCCAACTCAAGGATATGGCACTAGAGGCTTAAATCTCACTTAGAGAGGTTGGGAAGTGTCGGTGTTTTGGACCGGCAACCTACTACGGGGAGTACCCAAAGTAGATGAATGTGACTCGCCGAGTAACTCGAAGGAAGAGACACGTGGCACACAATTTAGACAGTTCGGGCCGCAAGGTGCGTAATACCCTACGTCCCGTATGCCGCGTAGCTCGGATTGATAGGGCACGATTACAGGATGGTGCAATAGTGCGCCGTGGGTTGTATGAGATTGGATGAGGTGATCCTGAGATCGGTCCCTGCCTCGCCTTATATAGTCCGGGAGGCGGGGTTACAAGTCGGAGTAGGGAGGGAGTACCAGTCGAGTACGTCTAGGAGACCTCTATACAGTGCGGAACGTGTACGAGTCCTAACCGAGTACTACTCCCGTGTTGTCCTTGTGCTCCACGCCTTCGGGTGCCGTGCGGCGCAAGCCGGTAGTCCCGGGGGCCCACCGAGTAGTCGGTCCTGGTACCCACCGAGGTAGTGGGCCCAGGGAGGTCCATACGACAAGCCCCCGAGTACTTTGTAGTCGAGAAGGATAGCTTCAAGTAGTCTTGACGGCCTTAACAAGTAGTCCTCAAGCGTCCCTGAGTGCTACAAGTCAAAAGTCCTCAAGAGTAGTCGAAGCATCCCGAGGCTGGAATGTACTCCAGCTGAAATTTGAGCAATCTTGAAGTCTTCTCGAGTAGTCCCAAGCGTCCTTGAAATCGCCTTCGAAAATCCTCAAGAAATGCCCGTCTTGTCTTGAAGCCGAAGCCGCCGTGGAGATGCGATTTGCGGAACCGCAATCCACGTGGAGTAGCCCCCGGAGCCTCGAGCCGCGGGCTCTTGACCGAGGATCTATCCGAAGTCTTGGCAAGAAAATCCCGAAAAATCCGGAGAAAAAACCGAAGGACACGTGGCACGGAGCCCCCGAGCCTTGAGTCGAGTACTTCCTCTCGAATTGAAGGGTCTTCTTGGAGAATGTGTCCTGAGATGCTCTTGAGACTAGCCGCGTCCCGGTAGTCAAGTAGAAGTAGCCGAGCCCCCGAGGTGAGGCGCGTCGACTAGTAGAATACGAAGGGTCACGCACGCCCGCCGAGTCGGCCGCGCGTGGACTTATCCCGCCGCCCGTTGCGGGGGCGATTTGGCTTATAAATACAAGCCGAAACCCTTAGGGTTTTCACCCAAGTGAGCCGCGGTCATTTGCCACTTGAATCTTGAAGTAGATCCACTCCGCCGAGCGCCGCCGCCGTAGTAGATCCGAACGCATCGCCACCCGAAAGCTTTAGGTTAGCCCCCGAGCGAATGCGAGTGAAGACTCCTTGTACTTGGAGAATGAAACCGTCACCGTCGAAGACGTCGAAGGCCGGCGGGAAGAAGAGGAGCCGTGTGGAGGCCGCCGCGGCCGGCACCGGAGCAGCGCCCACATCTCCACCGCGCGCTGACCCAAGCCGCGAGTGGAAAAAGTCGAAAGTCAAGACGGAGGACCTGCTGACCCTGTTGAACAGCGGGTTCATCAGGGAGAAGGAGATCGACATGTGGAGATCCGCCGCAGAGATCCTTATCCAATGGAGAAGGCCGAAGACGAGATCCCGATGTTCTCGCGCTTCGTGGAGCGCGGTCTTGCGCCGCCAAAAAGCGACTTCTTCAAGGGGCCGCTCGGGTACTATGGCATCGAGTACCTCAACCCGAACCCCAATGGTATCTTCCATACTTCGTCTTCGTCCACTTCGCGAAGCCGTTGACGCGTGAAAATCCGTCAACCTAGCCATGAGTTTACCTTCGGTGTTGGCATGAGTTTTATACTTTATCCATTGGTACTAACCCCCGTGGTATAACAAGTTCACGTGTGCATGTCGTTTTTGGAGTTTAATGTTTATGCAGGGATTTAGTGTTGAATGCAAGACTTTCGGGGTAAGTTCATCAAGCACCTCATGACAAGACTTTGAAGCCCTGAACACGTCATGCAATGAAGTAAAATTAACTCCAAGAAGCCGGGGACTTGATCCGAGAAGACGACATACTCCAGGGACCTGACCAGAAAAGTGCTGAATCTTCCAAGACAAGGAGTTGAGTCCAATTCGAAGAGAAACCGACGACATGGACCCGTATGCAGAAGGGGGAAGCATCCAGGAAGCAAGGGAACCGACCTCGGGCAAAGGAGCCCGCGGGGCCGGGCCTAAATGGGCCCGTGCCGGCCGGCCCGGGTCCGGTCGGCCCGTGCCCATTTAGGGCCCAAACGCGTCGTCCTTTGCCCTAGCCGCCAATCGGGCTATTTATAGTCCCCCGACCGAGAGCCACTCGGAGAAGATTTCGTCTTCGGCCGCCGAGAAGCAGAGAAGAGAGGGACACCATCTAGGAGAGGAGAGGGCCGAGCTAGTTGACTAGGGTTTCCCTAGCCGACGTGGGAACCTTGCACGGAAGACCACGTCGGAGTTCCCGAGCTAGAAGCAAGATCAAGGAAGGATCCCGGTGGTGATCTTGTGTATGTATCATTGTTATAGTTGAATTATCAAGTTGAATCTTTTCTCGCCGATCAAGAGTTTCCTCGAAGATTTCGTTTTTCGATCGGCTTTGCTTATTTCAATTCTATTCTCGAGATAGATTACATAGGGTGTTCTTGTAGCCGCGGTGGCTAGAGGTACACGCCGGATCCTCCGAAAGAATCTCGACTTGTCTTTTGACTCGCCCTAAGCTCCCCGCATGAATAGGGATACGTTGTGACGAACGGGGGTCTCGAAAGGCGGATGTTTTCGGATTTGGACGGGAAACCACGATTTAAAGAGGCTTTTATTAAGATTCGATTTGCTACTTCTTCTTTTGCTTGGAACTTCAACAAAAGGCTTACCCCGATCCCTCTAGATCGGTTTATCTACCCAATCTTACTTTGTTTTCTCCGGTTTTTAGTAGATTAGATCTGTTTTGTGTCTTTTACTTAGATGCATTTAGGTTCTTTATTGAAGATTGCGTTATTTGGCTTTAATAGATTAAGTCTTGCGTCACACATTTGTTCCACGGATTCGATACCTTGGGTTCACCACTCGAGGGAAGAAGGGTCCCTTGACTACGACGGGAGACTTGTACGCTTGCGAGTCACGAACGAACTTTGTTACAATTATTAACCGTCAACAAGCCCCTTTTTCTGGCGCCGTTGCCGGGGAACAAGTGATCAAGATTTGATTTTTTATTGCTTTTTTTTGTAATTTTCAGTACTGATTTTATTTTATTTTTGCATCTACTAAGCTTCGATCATCCTCAAAATACATCTAATCTAGTTTGTCTAACTCTAGTCTTTATAGATTTGTTTTGTTTTCTAGTTTTTTTTTGCATACTTTGTTTATTGCTAACCCTAACGAGAGATGGACGGCTGCCTCTCCAACAAACCCAATAATTTTGTGGATGATCCGTAAAAACTTTACAAAGCTAAGGAGACGCGAAGCACATCAAGCTAAAAAGCCGGATTTTGTAGATTCGGAGTCGGAAGACAAAGGATCGCAGGAATCTCCGGAGAATTCACCACCTCAAAGTCCGCGGGAGAACCGACGTCCACCGATGGGTGACCAACCACCGGAAGAACGCAAGATTGGGGAGCTATGCACCCCAGACATCATCGACCTACCAATCTTGAACCTCGACGAGATCGGAAGACCGTTCGAGATCAAGACCTCAACAATCCGCATGGTGCAACACTCACCCTTCACCGGCAAAGAGGATCCGAACCTTCACCTCCAAGCATTCATTCAACTATGTCGACTTTCAACATGGAGGGGGTGACTCAAGATCAAATGAGGGCAAGGCTTTTTCCGTTTTCACTACTCGGGAAGGCGTTGCAATGGTTCCACTCTCAACCGGCGGAGACGGTGCAAAATTGGAACACGTTGATGAAGGCTTTCATGAAGGAATACTACTCGCGGGTAAAACTCAAAGCTTGCGTAATAAGATTGCCACCTTTGTTCAATATCCTACGAAACTATCTCGGAGGCATTCGAGCGCTTCAACGAGTACACTCGGGCGGTTCCACATCACAAGTTCCCGAAAGAAGACCTCGTGCAAAAGTTCTATCAAGGACTCACCATGGCGTCAAGGACGATCATCGATGCATCGGCGGGAGGATCTATCATCGAGCTTACACCGACGGAAGCTTTCACGCTATTCAAGAAGGTCGCGGATAATGACACGTGGGCGTCATCCGGCGCCTACACCCGGCTCAACCTATGGGGAACGTCAAAGGAATCTTGCAAGTGGAGAAGGAAGACATACTCGAAGGCAAGATCGACTCGCTCATGAGGAGGTTGGAGAAGATGGAGATAGAAAAGAAAGAGGCTCAAGACTTGAAGGCCGCCGAAGCAAGGTCCACATGCGAAGAATGTGGAGAGTATGGCCATGTCCGCAAAGATTGTCCGGAGGAAGCCAAAGTGCTCGACTACATGAGGAAGGGAGAATTGCCGAACTTCCGCTACGGCAAGGTAGGCCTCAATTTAATGCAAGCTCATCTATTCCTAACGCGGTTCCACTTCGGATACAATTGAAGGAGTTCATGGATGAGCAAGCTAAGATCAACAAGGACACCGTCACCAAGTTCAAGACCATAGACAAGGTGTTGGAGAACATCGATAGCAAAGTGACGGAGGTCGGAAGTTCCAATCATCAAGTGCTCAACATGATGAAGATGCTCGAGACGCAAGTTGGACAACTTGCGAGGCGCCTCACAAATGATGAAGGGAAGCTTCCGGACAACCCAAATGTCCCGAATCGGCGAAGGCCATTCAAACGCGTTCGGGGAAGGAGACCGAAGATCCGAACGTTCCGCGGGAGCAAGGAAGCCTAAACCGTCCACCGAGGTGGAAGGAGCCGCTAAAGAGAAGGTTACGGGGATCGTCACCGAGGAACCCGAATTCGAGATGCCGGAAGATGACACGAGGATACCGCAACTCAAGCCACGCTACTTCCGAGGTAAACTTGACAACCACTTTGAGAAGTTTGTGGAAGTTGTGCGTAGACTTAGCATCAACATGCCGTTACTAGATGCCCTACAAGTACCTACATATTCTCGTTACTTTAAAGACATACTTGCAAATAAATATGAGATAGCAACATTCGGGGTAGATCATGTCAAAATGTCCGAGGAGTGTAGTGCAGCTATTGCTTATGGGCTAGAGAAGCAAAAAGACCCCGGTGCCCTACAATTCCATGTTCAGTTGGTTCTTTCAACTTCGAGAAGGCGTTATGCGACCTTGGAGCTAGTGTGAGTGTCATGCCGAGGGATGTGTTCGAGAAGTTACGCCTACCGATGGAGCCTACGGGAATATGTTTGGAGTTGGGTGACAACTCCATTCGCTATCCCTTGGGCATTGCTGAAGATGTACCCGTGAAGATTGGACACCACTTCATCCCCGTCGACTTCGTTGTGCTCGAGATGGGAGAGAGGGAGAAGCCACCGCTCATCCTAGGGAGGCCGTTCCTCAAGACCGTGGGAGCAACTATTGATGTTGGCAAGGGGGAGATCATGTTCGATATCAACGGAGAAAGGAGTTCCTTCAAGTTCCGTCCAAGGATTGAGGCATGCAACATGATTGGAGTGAAGGGAGAACCAAAACAAACGGAGGGGCTGAAAAAGAAGAAGGAGCCGAAAAAAGTGAACGTAACGAAAATTAAAGAAGGTGTTGCATCCGTCAAGACAAAGGAAGAGAAGCCGCCCGTGAAGACCAAAAAAATGACTAAGCCGCCCAAGCCAAAAGACAAGCCCGCGCCCAAGATGGTGCGGAAGTGGGTACCCAAGATTGCAACGCCCGCAAAGAGCGTTGATCCGGAGTAATCAAGTGAAGAAGTCTAGCTATAGACTATAAACGAAGCGCTAGGCGGGAGGCAACCCGTTTCGTCAAGTCAAGTCAAGAATAAGCTACGGGAGGACAACCCGATTCCAGGTTTTTCTAGTATTTTTAATAATTTAGTTTTTGAGTTTTTCTACGCAAAGACATTAGACTTAGATGTGGTTGAACAATATTAGAGACATAATTCTTGATTGAATGTTTGCTTTATCATAAACCCTTTGCATGAACCCTCCTATGTGCTTGTTTGATTCTTTTCTTTTCGAGAAACCCCTCAACCAAATAATTTCAGGACCTTAGCTCAACCTTACACCCTCATTATGGTGCTGAGGTTGACTTATTTTTCATGCTAAAACCACACGAGTAGAGCCACGATTTATATTCAAGTGTTATAAAAATTCAGCACGTGGTAGGACTCGCGTGAACCTAGAAATCGAAGCTTTTGGTTGTTTTTAAAAATCTTTATCCTTGGTTTCTCTAGGATTAGAATTTTTCTAAGCCTATTCTAATTTTGTTTTATTCAAAATCTTTCTTATTTAGCCAAAATTAGAACCTAAACCTATGCCCCCATGATCAAGCCGGAAAACGTTCGCTCTCAACCGATGAAAGCGGACTTTACCGGTAAGACCAAAATCGACGTAGTCGAAAAATATTTTCGACTTACATTTGTTTTTAATGGTTTAAAAACTTCTCTAAAATTATGCTCGAGCTCTTGCATGGCTCTGAAAAATATTTTAAAATTCGAATTAGAGGAGTGCTTAACCTTAAACACACCTAAATGGAGGCAATCAAGTTTGAATTAATCATGCATGCACCATTGGATTCCCTTTTATCAACTTTCACCAATTCCACATGCAAAGGACAAGCATGGTGGGCAGCAAGCATCAACTTTGCAGGATTTTCATGGTGGCATGTGAAGCAAGTGGAGCTAGGGAGCATGGACATGACCCAAAGCATGGAGCATCAAGTGGGAGGACCAATGATTCAAGAAAAGGAGTGGACGAGAGCGTTTGGGCGGTGCAACTCGTGGAGCACGCGGGCAGGAAAGTTGCGGAGGCGAAATGATCGTGCTTTGGGAGAAAGACGCGCCGAGGAGGAGCCGGAGCACCCCCGGGGCCGGCCGGCCTAGGCCGGCCGGCCCCGCCCTATAAATGGCGTCCCCCGGCGCCCGTCTTCTCGCAGCAAGCTTCCCTCTCCTTCCCTTGTTTGTGTGTTCAAGTTTGTGTGCTCAGAACCTCCGTAGACTTAGCCAACCACCCAAGCTTGAGAGCTCAAGAAAAAAAATCCACCTCCTTAAATCCACTCAAAGTCCACATCCGAAGCAAAGAGTTTAAGTGCCTAGTTTACCGGTTGCAACCCGGATTTTTAGTTGAAGAAAGAGTGCAGCAACCATGTGGAAGAAGACCACAAGTCTCTTCTCTAAGAAGAAGAGTTCGTCGTCGTCCAAGCCGTCATCAACTACGTCTTTGAGGAGGCACTCGGTTTCCGAGTCTCCCCGAGCATGGAGACGGACACGGCACCACCGAGGAGGAACGACGCTCTCCTCCTTGGTGGTATGAGGGCTGCGAGAAGCACTTCCATGAGGTTCACCGAACCTCGTGGGCACACGGAGGAGCAGCCCGCGCCACCACGACGATCGACTCGCTCAACCGCACCACCTCCTTACACCCCGACACAATCTTCGTACGGCTTCATCATCTTGTCGGCGGAGGAGGAGGATAGGCTCGCAAATCTTGAGAAGAGGCTTGTGCCAAACGTCGAGCTCGACGACCAAGCACTCCACACCTTGGGTTTTCGCACCGACATATACTACATGTTGGGGCACCTCGGGTGGGTTCGGTTCTCCAACGGAATATCGGTGGACACCCACTTGGGTTACACCTTGGAAATTTTAATGACTATTGCACCCATCGTTGATGATGATGGGGTGCAAAGCTTGTCATTCCGTTTGGAGGGAATCCAACAAGTGGTTCCCTACGAGCACGTAAGGGAGCTGCTTGGATTCCACAAGGGCGCTCGGAGAAAGTTGACGTGCCTCCCGGCATGTTGGCGGAATTTTGGGGCATGATCTCCGGAGATGCCCATCAACAACGCAAAAGCATCCGCAACCCCATTATCCGGATATTTCACTCTTGGATGTGCAAGAGGGTATTGGGGAGGATGAGGGAAACAAAGGTGACCGACACGGAGTTAAATTGGCTATACTCGGCTTTAATTGCCAGGCAGCCAATTGACCCCTCTTACCTCATGATCAACCGTTGGTGTTGTGAAGCAACATCGGGGGCTGGTGATATTGGTTCGGGGTGTTACCTCTCCATGTTGGCCTTTTCCTTGCGACCGGGGATCGCAATAAACCCCCGCTCACCTTTTGCGCGGTACCTCTCTCGGTTTTGAGTACTTGCGGCAAGGCAAGTACATTAGTGGAGATGAGGGAAGAGGTTACCGATTGGCCATTGTGAACCTCCCTCTTCCGATGAGAGGCTTAGGCTTTTCACCGAAGGAAGGGAAGATTGGTTGGAAGAGGGACTACTTGTCCCCGCAAGGAAGAACAAAAGAGGAAGAATCGTAGAAGAGGGAACATCCTCCGCACAAGCGGGTGGAGCACAACCCAATGTGCAACCATCCGGCGGGGGTTCCTCCTCCGCCAAGTTATTACGGAGGGTCTCAACAACAAGCATGGGGGGTGGTGCACCGGTACCCCACAAAATTATGTTGTGCCCAACGCTAACTTCGCGGAGTCCTACGCTCATCATCCCCAACCACAACAAAGCATGGCTATTATTGGAGGGTATGCTGCAAGAAATGCTCAAAATATCGCAGCCATCCAATCCAACGCAGCTCAACTCGGTGAAGGCAACGCAAATATTGCCTTTGAACTTGAACGCCTTCACCTTGTGGAGCCAAATCAATTCGACGGAGGAAGCGTTCATTCATATTATGAGCAAGGGTATTATTATCAAGACTACCAACATCAACCACCGGCGGAGGACTAGAAGATTTAAGAACTTTAGTTTTCTTTTCTTTTCTTTTTCTCTCGTAATTTTCAGCTTTTGCTTATGTGTGTTTGCGTAGTATTTTCTGTTTTTTTATTTAAATTTCAGCAAGCATGTTTGTTTATTTTCAGTGTGTATGTCAACTTGATATTACCATTAATAAAGTCACCACCTTGATTTTATCATTGGAAAAGTTACAAAATTCGTGCCATGTTGATATATGATTAAAATTGCAGCTTTGTTCATCTTTGTAGTTGATTTATGCATGTTTAAGCTAGTGCTCTCTTAAAAATACAGATCTGAATTTATTTAAATACTAGCTTATTTTTCAGCGGAGGTTATGATTAAAATAAAGACCCATAGTGTTTTATGTGCTCTCGAGTTATGAATGGATTGAAGATGTCTTTTATGCTCAAAAATATTGCTAACCTTGTCACAAATATCACTTGTGTGTTGCTCAACCTATCCAAAGCCTTATATATATTTGAGTGCATAAACCTTAGTGTACAAGATTTATTTTTGAGTGAGTTTTTGCAGGCCATGATTTCTCCGGCCCGAGACTAAGAAGCTGGGTCATTCCGTTTTTGCGTATCTATCTTTTTGCTAGCCTTTTATCCGTGCATTGTGTATCCCCGCATCGGTGATCTCACAAACTTCGCCGGATATCCACCCTTAAACCAAATATCATCTTTTTGTGACTACCTCCTTGACCACAACCTATCATTGAGGATGGATCATCAATTCAAGGAAGATCGCAAGACGGTGCCAACGTTGAAGATTTCAAGTATCTCTCCAAGGAAAATTATCTACGGTACCTACCTTATTTTTCGCCTCTTTGCTCGAGGACGAGCAACGTCTAAGCATGGGGGAGGAGGTAGGTACGGTGCAGTTTTAGAGTTCAAAAGGGAGTATTTAAAAAAAATATATATAATGATGAAAGAAAAAAAAATCCAGTGATATTCATGACTTTCAAGGTATAAAAAAAATCAAAACTTCGTTGTGAAAGTCATGGACTGAATATATGACGAGGCAAGAAAAAATGAATGAATGAAAGAAAGAAAAGAATGAGAAAGAAAAAAATATATTTGTGCGTAAAGTGAACTCCCCGGTTCTCTAGGAGTGCATTCAAGGCTTCAAGATAAAAAGATCCATTCTCAATTTTCCAACCATGTGTAATCCGATAACGAGGACTTTCTTTGTGCCTCGGGATCACTCTTTGCCATTTGCACATGTCCATTCATCTAAAGTGTGTGTATTTTTCTCTTTCCCCTCCTTGATTTAACATTATTTTCCAATGACCTTTTTGACGAGTCTCGGTAAGACCATGAGAAGCTTGTCTTGTTTTGACAACACCTCATTTATAAATTCTTGTTAGGACTAAACTTTCCCAAAAGCTCCATATAAAGCCTACCACATATATATGAGAGGGAAAGGAGTAGAATATATAGGCTTGAGAGACAAGTGAGATGAGAGTTTATGAGCAATACATGAGATGATTTAAATTTGTGAATTTGGTTTAGCTTTTCTTATCTCGTTCTTCATTTCAAAAATTCGAGATCCATTTAAAACTTTGTGAGCATGTTAATACTTGTGGGATAAGCTTAATAAGAATCTACCCTCCGTGGAGATGAAGGCTAGTACATTATGGAACTTTAATGAATTAATATTTTGAGAGCATTATGTTTTCTCATGTATGATCAAATGCAAAGTTTAAACATTGTTTAGCAATGATGATATCCATCGAAGGCTTACTCGAGGACGAGCAAGGTTTAAGCATGGGGGAGATGTTGACGGTGAAAATTCGTTAACCTAGCCATGAGTTTACCTTCGGTGTTGGCATGAGTTTTATACTTTATCCATTGGTACTAACCCCCGTGGTATAACAAGTTCACGTGTGCATGTCATTTTTGGAGTTTAATGTTTATGCAGGGATTTAGTGTTGAATGCAAGACTTTCGGGGTAAGTTCATCAAGCACCTCATGACAAGACTTTGAAGCCCCGAACACGTCATGCAATGAAGTAAAATTAACTCCAAGAAGCGGGGGACTTGATCCGAGAAGACGACATACTCCGGGGACCCGACCGGAAAAGTGCCTGAATCTTCCAAGACAAGGAGTTGAGTCCAATTCGGAGAGAAACCGACGACATGGACCCGTATGCGAAGGGGGAAGCATCCGGGAAGCAAGGGAACCGACCTCGGGCAAAGGAGCCCGCGGGGCCGGGCCTAAATGGGCCCGGGCCGGCCGGCCCGGTCCGGTCGGCCTAGGCCCATTTAGGGCCCAAACGCGTCGTCCTTTGCCCTAGCCGCCAATCGGGCTATTTATAGTCCCCCGACCGAGAGCTACGCAGAAGATTTCGTCTTCGGCCGCCGAGAAGCAGAGAAGAGAGGGACACCATCTAGGAGAGGAGAGGGTCGAGCTAGTTGACTAGGGTTTCCCTAGCCGACGTGGGAACCTTGCACGGAAGACCACGTCGGAGTTCCGGAGCTAGAAGCAAGATCAAGGAAGGATCCCGTGGTGATCTTGTGTATGTATCATTGTTATAGTTGAATTATCAAGTTGAATCTTTTCTCAGCGATCAAGAGTTTCCTCGAAGATTTCGTTTTTCGATCGGCTTTGCTTATTTCAATTCTATTCTCGAGATAGATTACATAGGGTGTTCTTGTAGCCGCGGTGGCTAGAGGTACACGCCGGATCCTCCGAAAGAATCTCGACTTGTCTTTTGACTCGCCCTAAGCTCCCCGCATGAATAGGGATACGTTGTGACGAACGGGGGTCTCGAAAGGCGGATGTTTTCGGATTTGGACGGGAAACCACGATTTAAAGAGGCTTTTATTAAGATTCGATTTGCTACTTCTTCTTTTGCTTGGAACTTCAACAAAAGGCTTACCCCGATCCCTCTAGATCGGTTTATCTACCCAATCTTACTTTGTTTTCTCCGGTTTTTAGTAGATTAGATCTGTTTTGTGTCTTTTACTTAGATGCATTTAGGTTCTTTATTGAAGATTGCAGTTATTTGGCTTTAATAGATTAAGTCTTGCGTCACACATTTGTTCCACGGATTCGATACCTTGGGTTCACCACTCGAGGGAAGAAGGGTCCCTTGACTACGACGGGAGACTTGTACGCTTGCGAGTCACGAACGAACTTTGTTACAATTATTAACCGTCAACGAAGCCTTCCCGGGAATCAAGCCGCACCGGGTTCTCTTCCGGAAGTTCTTCCGCATGAAGCCGCGGCCCGGCGCCTCCAACCCCGCAGTAGTCGGAGGGGCCGGGATCCGGGCGAGGGAGGATGCCGCGGAGCGCACTCGGCGTACAAGCTCGTGGACTCCAACACCGACCGGAAGACGAGGTGGTTCTACATCACGAACCACCATCCCGAGCTACCGAAGCCAAGCGGACGGCGGCCCGGGGCACCAAGAGTGGTGGAACACGGAACCCACCATGCGGGGAGGGGATCCGGCTCCCGGAGTTGCTAGCGCGCATCAAGACTTTGCGGGATGCGGGACCGAGGACCGAACACGTGGCCTTCGCTTTCATGAAGCGCCGGATCCAGCCCGCCGATGGCGCGGGATACGATGGGCTTCGAGTACACGGCGACGACGACACGTCGCGGATGCCGGTGGCGAGTTGGACGACAACGATATCATCGAGAGGTTGTCGAGGATCTTCAAGGACATGCGGAGTACACGGCGTGCCCTGTCGAGGAGTACTCCGCCGCGCGCCCGCCCAACGAGGTGAGTAGCCGTACCCCCCTCGTCGAGTAGTAGGCACTTGTAGCAGAGTTGCTGACGCCTTGTGTCTTTTGCGCAGGATGATGTGAAGCGGTTTGTCTCCGATCCGCAGCCACCACCGAGCGGGATCGAGATCCCGGCAGAGGGGAAGGTGAAGGAGCGCCGCGTCGTTGGAGAAGACGACGATCCCGTCATCGTGGAGGATACCTCCGATGACGAAGAAGACGAGGAGACGCTGCAGGACCGCTTCCAGTTGCGGTCGAGGTTTAGCCGTCCGGGCTTGCCTCACGTGCCGCTCATCCAAGACCCTCCGGCTAGCCTGGAGGCTAGCCTTGCCGCGCCGCCGAGGAAGCCGCGCAACCCCACCAAGAAGCGGGTGGCGAAGAAGATGAAGGTCTCAGAGACCACGCCTCCTGAGGTAAGTCATCTTGAGCAGAGTAATCGAGTACCCAGTGATCGAGTACTGTGCTGACGAGTAGTCGTCCTTGTGTGCAGGAGGTGCCGCCAACAGAGCCCGTGGAGGAGAGCGACGAGGGCATGTGGCCCACGGTGGGGGAACCGGCGGGAAACCGAAGTCCGGCCCCCCCCCACCGTCGAAGATCTTCGGCGCGGTCGGAGCGCCGCCCCCCGCTCCGGTGGAGAGCGAGTACCCGCGGCCGCCGCCGTTGAAGAGGTGGAAGCCACGGGGACGCGGAGACCCCCCGCGCCGGCCGCCGCCACCGTGGAGGAGGCGGTAGTCGAAGAGGCGGAGGAAGAGACGCCTGCCGAGGGTGGACTGGTTGATATCGCCAGCATCCTCGGTGCTCCGGCCGTGACTATCGTCCGGTCGAACTTGTAAGTACCACGCCTTCATGAGTAGTACTCGTTGTAGTAGTCGATTTTGTCTGACGACCCTCTGTGGATACTTCTGCAGAAAATCCACAGACTTGAGCTGGGACGGGGAGGAGCCCGCGACGGTGGAGGCAGAAGAGGCCGCGCCGTCCGTCGAGGAGCCCGCTACTGAAGCCCAAGTCGCGACCGAGCCCCCGGCTGCCGAAGCACCGCTGCCAGAGGCGGTCGTGGTTGAAGGTAAGTACTCTTCTTGAAACTCTAGAGCTCCAGAAGGAGTAGTCGTAGGCACTGATGCGCGTGTTCCTTGTTGACAGGCGCTGAAGGAGGTGACATCCCTGCAGGGGGTACCCATGCGGGAGAGCCGACACCGCAGGCCCCGGAGGCCGCGCAGCGGAGCCCCCCGAGCCCGAGAGGGAAACCGTCGAGAAGTCCGCCGAAGGGGGAGGCGGCCGCCACGTCGCCGGGGGTTGTCCCGGGAGGTGGCCGTTCGATCCCCCCGAGATCCAAGACGCGGAGCCTATCCGCTCGGCGCCGATGACGAGAGGCTACGTCGAGTAGCCGTGGCGGGATTGAGCCGCCGGCCGACGATCTCGTCGAGCCGGCGATGTTGGCGCGCGCACTTGGAGGCGATGCGGCGAGCCGAACAAAGGGATGAAGGTACGTAGCCGTTGCCTCCCGAGTAGTCAATCCTTTGCGTTGAGTACTCGCTGACTTGAGCTTGTCTTGTGCGGGACGTCGCGGAGCGATCCCGCGAGAAGTCGAACATGCTGCAAGGCTACGGCGACACCGTGCTCCGAGCCGAAGCCCCGGAGGAGCAGCTCATGAAGTCGAGGAAACACGCGGCCGCCATGCAGTCGAAGCTTGACGCCGCCTTCGCCAAGTACCACAACGACGTGATGGACTTACAGGCGAAGGGCGACGAGCTGGTGCGGAAGAACAAAGGCCTCCGCAACAAGAATAAAGGTATGTCTCTTGACTTGTCGGGTACTTGTTGGAAGTCATCAAGCTCTGACCCGTTGTTGTGTTCCGGTGTTGCAGAACTCGAAGGCCAGGTGGAGCAGCTGAAGGCCTCGGAGGTCAGCATGAAGAATCTCTTCTACCGGGAGCAAGAAGCCCGCCAGGTACTTGAACTCGACTACAAGGAGCTGGCCTTCGAGTGCGAGAAGCACATGGAGCTGCGGATTGCATCTGACCGGGATCTCGTCAACTGCTACAAATCTTTGCAGAAGTTGAACGAAGATTGCGAGGCGCTCCGAGCCCAGCTGAAGGACCTTGAGGAGGCTGCCCTTCCGATCGCGAGGCTGCTGGTGCCCCACCCGGGCGGCCCCAAGATCGCTCCGCTGGCGGATCGACTTCGTGAGGCGCCAAGCCGGCTGGCCGCCTACGTCAAGCACATGGCCAGGTCGATCCCGAAGCGTGTGCCGGCCTTCATGAAGTCGTACTTCCCGAAGGCTCCGGTGGAGGTGGTCGCCGGCGGAGTAGCCGCCAACTGCTCGGATGAGCAGTACGCAGAGCTGTTGGAGCAGATGGCTCCCATCGCGGAGCAGGTAGCCGAGAAGTTGAACCTCCAGTAGCTCTGCATAGATAGCTTAGTAGCCATAATTGTACAGAAGACAGTTGTAATGAACTTTTCATGTATCAATGAAATGAAGTTGTTCCAGCAATGAGTACTCGTAACCGCGATCTCAGAGTGCGGAGCGCCCATCGTGGAGTAGGTGCGAGTAGTAGTACTCGGCTTAGTAATCCCGTAGCAGGGAGTAGACAGTAAAGAAGTTGATAAACAATCAAGCTTTATTACTGAAGAAGTACACCTGGTGGCCGGGGCCGTAGTTACAAGTAGTCGCCCGACCCGAAGGCCGCTTACATACCGAGTAGTACCGGAGCGGGTAGCCGCTTACGGTGAGTGATCCGTAGGTAGCCGTGTAGGCCGGATCGCATCCGTAGGTAGCCGCGCAGGCCGGATCTTGGAGTATGGTCTCTTGGTAGACCGCTCGCTAGAGTCCTTGACGCTCATCGCGACCCGTGGTCCGTAGGTAGCCGCACGGGCCGGGACTCGGAGAAGAGTAGTCCGGAGACTTGGAGCCGGGACCGGGGGGTCGCATGCGGCAAGGGGGTGTTGATGTAGTCGCGTGGACTTGAACCCCGGAGTAGTCGTATAGACTAGGCGTAGAATCGACAGAGTTGGTCGACGTTCCACGAGTTGTTGACCTCTTCGCCTTCAAGTGTTTGGAGGCGGTAGGAGCCCGCCCGCTCACCCTAGCCACGGTGAAAGGGCCTTCCCGAGGGGAGCCGAGCTTGTGGAGTCCTTCCGTGTTCGGATACGGCGGAGGACAAGATCTCCAACGTTGAAGGAGCGTTCCTTGACGTTGCGATCGTGGTAGCGTCGGATACCCTCCGGGTACCTTGCCGATTGGACGAGGGCGGCACAACAAGCTTCTTCGAGGTCGTCGATATCAACTCGTCCGTCGTCTTCCGAGACGCCTTCGTCGTAGTGCTCCACCGCCGGCGAGTTCCATATGACATCGGCGGGGAGGATGGCTTCGGAGCCGTAGACCAGAAGTAGGGGGATTGCCCCGTTGGCTTGGACGGTTGAGTCCGCGGCCCCCGCAGTGCGTTGGGTAGTTCCTTGATCCACTTGCCCCCTTTTGAGTTAGCGCGTCGTGTAGCCGCTTCTTGAGGGCGTCGAGCACCATCCCGTTGGCGCGCTCGACTTGTCCGTTGGCCCGTGGATGGGCGACCGAGACGTATCCGACGTCGATTCCTCTCGTTCTCGTAGTACTCCCGGGCGGTGGTTGTTGAAGTTAGACCCCGGTGTCCGTGATGATGCGGTGGGGTAGCCCGTAGCGGTGTACGAGTTCATCCGGAAGTCGAGTACTCTGTCGACCTTGGGGCATGTGACCGGCTTGACCTCGATCCACTTGGTGAACTTGTCGATAGCCACCGATGCACTCGTTGAATCCTCCCCGGCGCAGCTTGGCGGTGGCCCAATCATGTCGAGCCCCCCGGCAGGCAAAGGGCCAGGTTGGCGGTATGGTGACTAGCTTGTAGGCTGGGACGTGTTGCTGCTTGGCGAAGAACTAACATCCTTGGCATCTTCTGACGAGTTCTTCGGCGTCGCCCAGGGCTGTGGGCCAGTAGAAAGCTCGCCGGAAGGCCTTGCTGACCAGCGTGCGTGAAGACGCGTGGTTGCCGCAGACGCCCTTGTGGATCTCCTCCAAGATGTCCTTGCCTTCTTCGCGAGGGACGCACTTCATGAGTACTCCGGAAGGTGCGCCTCGCTTGTAAAGCTTGTCGCCGACGAGGACGTAAGACTTGGCGCGGCGGATGAGTTGTTCGGCCGCGTTTTTGTCGGAGGGGACCTTCGCTCGCCGAGGTAGTCGATGAAGGGTTGCCTCCAGTCCACGTCGATCATCATGACCTCCCGTCCGGTCACCGGGTGGTTAGCTGGGACAGTGGTCGGTGGCGCCGGCTCCGGGATGGATGGCGCGTGAAGCTCATGGACGAAGACGCCCGCGGGTACTTGGGCGCGGGTGGATCCGAGCTTCGAGAGGACGTCCGCTGCAACGTTGTTGTCGCGGACGATGTGATGGAACTCGAGACCATAGAATTTGTTCTCGAGCTTGCGTACTTCTAGGCAGTAGGCGTCCATGTTCTCCTTGTTGCGGTCCCAGGACTTGTTGACTTGGTTGATGACCACTGCGGAGTCGCCGTAGACTAGTAGCCGCTTGATGCCAAGTGAAGCCGCGAGGCGGAGCCCGTGTAGGAGAGCTTCGTACTCGGCTTCGTTATTTGAGACCTTCCAGAAGATCTGCAGGACGTACTTGAGTTGTTCGCCCGTTGGAGAGATCGGGGAGTACCCCTCGCGCCCGCGCCCTCGAGGTTGAGTGAGCCGTCAAAGTACATCACCCAATGCTCGGTTGCACGGTGGGAGTAGGTAGTCGGTTCTCCCGCCATTCCGCCATGAAGTCGACTAGTGCTTGCGACTTGATGGCCGTGCGTGGCTTGAAGTCGATGGTGAGGGCGCCGAGCTCGACGGCCCACTTGGAGATTCTTCCGGTGGCGTCTTGGTTCCTCGGGATGTCGCCGAGCGGGTAGTCGGTGACGACGGAGACCGAGTACTCCCGGAAGTAGTGTCGTAGCTTCCGCGAGGTGATGAGTAGAGCGTACGAAGCTTCGCACGGGGCCGATAGCGAGCCTTGGACTCGATAGAACCTCGGCCGACGAAGTAGACCGGCGCCGGACCGGTAGGCGTGGCCGTCTTCCTGCCGCTCGACGACGATGGCAGTACTGACCACGTGAGTAGTCGCAGCTAGGTAGAGCAGCAGCTGCTCGCCCTTGTGAGGAGCCGTGAGGATTGGCGGCTTCGACAGGAAGTCCTTGAGCTGGGCAAGGGCTTGGTCCGCCTCTGCAGTCCACACGAACTTCTCGTGGTGCTTGAGTAGTTTGAAGAAGGGGAGACCCCGTTCTCCTAGCCTCGAGATGAATCTGTTCAACGCCGCCATGCACCCCGTCAGCTTCTGGACGTCTTTGATGCTCGTGGGAGCTTTCATGCTGGTGATGGCGGAGATCTTCTCGGGGTTGGCTTCAATGCCGCGCTGGCTGATGATGAAGCCGAGTAGTTTACCCGAAGGTACGCCGAAGACGCACTTGTTCGGGTTGAGCTTCCAGCGGTACTCGCGTAGTGATGCGAAGGTCTGTTCAAGGTCGTCGATGAGGGTACTGGAGTCCCTGGTTTTGACAACCACGTCATCCACGTAGGCCTCGACGTTCTTGTTGAGTTGCCGCTTGAAGCAGCTCCGGATGGCCCGTTGATATGTAGCGCCGGCGTTCTTCAACCCGAATGACATGGTCGTGTAGCGTACGCGCCAAACGGGGTGATGAACGCGGTCTTCTCCTCGGTCCTCTTCCTTGATTGCGATCCGGTGGTACCCGGAGTAGCGATCGAGGAAGCGAGCAGTCGCAGCCCGCCGTGGAGTCGATGACTTGATCAATCCGCGGCAACCCGAAGGGGTCCTTGGGGCAGTGCTTGTTGAGGTCGGTGTAGTCGACGCACATCCTCCACTCGTTCGAGTTCTTCTTGCGGACGAGGACGGGGTTGGCGAGCCACTCGGGATGGAAGACTTCTCTGATGAAGCCAGCTGCGAGTAGCTTGGCGAGCTCCTTCTTGATGGCGTCCCGTCTGTCGTCGGCAAAACGTCGGAGGTGTTGTCGCTTGGGGGGTGGCCTTTGGGTCGACGTTGAGGCGGTGCTCAATTAGCTCCCCGGGCACTCTCGGCATGTCCGCCGGCTTCCATGCGAAGATGTCGCGGTTAGCCCGAAGGAAGCTGATGAGCGCGTCTTCCTATTTGGGGTCGAGGCCGGCCCCGATGGTAGTAGTCTTGCCGGGGTCGCTCTGTTCCAAGGTCGACCGTCCCGACGAGTATCTCCTCGGTGGCCGAGGCTTGTTGGCGCTGTCAGACTTCTCTGGGATGTCGAGTTCGCTCGTGGCAAGCTTCTTCGACGCGGCGTAGACCTCCATCATTGGGGTGGGTACTTAGTTTGTTGAGGCGATCACCACGGCCTCTGTGTCGCAGTCGTGGGAGATCTTCAAGTCCCCCTGGAGGGAGAGTACGCCGGCTGGACTTGGCATCTTGAGTACCAAGTAGGTATAGTGGGGCACCGCCATGAACTTGGCGATGGCCGGTCTGCCGAGGATGGCATGGTAGGAAGTCTCGAAATCCGCAACCTCGAACTTGATGTACTCGGTGCGGTAGTTATCCCGAGACGCCCCGAAGGTAACTGGCAGTACCACTGAGCCTAGTGGGATAGCCGCGTTGCCTGGGACGATGCCGTAGAACGGCATGCTGCTCTTGTCGAGCATGGGGGTGACGTCGAGGTTCATCTTCTTCAAGGTCTTGGTGAAAAGGACGTTGAGCCCGCTTCCACCGTCGATGAGCACCTTGTTGAGCTTGGAACCCGCCATCGTTGGTTTCGGGACGAGAGGGAAACGTCCCGGTTCGGAGAAGCTGGTCCATTGGTCCGCGCGGGGAGAAGGTGATGGGTGTCTCCGACCACCCGAGAGGGGTCATAACCGCCGGTTCAATGGACATTACTTCACGGCGAGTAGCTTTTCGCTCCCCGCCCGCCGGGTAGTCCGCCGAAGAGGACGTTGACGGTCTTCTCGGGTTCTTGGAAGTCGTTGTCGTCGCCGTCCTTCTTCTTGTTCTTTTGATCGCGAGGGTGCGGTGGCTCCGGCGTATCCTTGAGTGCATGCCTGAGCTGGTAGCACTGCTCGGTAGTGTGGTTGCCGTTCGGGTGCCACGAGCACTTCTCCTTCAGCAGGTCTTTGAACCCGCCGGAATTCTTCTTCGAGTTCCCTTTCAGAGGGCGCTGGATAGCCGCGACGGTATTGTCTGGCTTGCGCTTGCGGTTGGAACCTGAGAAGTTGTTGTTGTTGTTGTTGTTGTTGTTGTTGTTGCGGCCGCCTTGGTTTGGATTGCTGCCGCTGCCGCCGCCCTGGTTCTGCTTGGACTTGCCGCGGATGGCGTCGTACTTGGCGTTGGCCTTGTCCTCTTCATCCGCCCAGGACGTGATCATGTCCTTGAGGTGGGGAATGGACCTGGGGCGGCGACGACCGAAGTCCTCGAAGGTGCGGCGATGGTAGAGCCCGTCCCGGAAGAGGTCGATGACCTCCTTGTCGGTAGCGCGCTTGTCGAAAAAGCGGCGCATGTACTTGCGGAGGGTCTCGCCTTGTTCCTCGCTTGATCATGGCAAGGTCCATGCGAGTACCCGAACGGCCCATGGCGCCCGCGAAGTTGCTTGTTAATTGCTCCTTCGGTCGGTCCCACTTGTCGATTGAGTGCTTGTCCGGCGACTCGAGCCACGTGAGTGGGGCTTGGTCCGAGCGAAGGGGAAGTAGAGGCACTTGGTGTCGCCGTTGCCGCCGGCGTTCTCGATGGAGAGAGCGTAGCATCGGAGCCACCGGATGGGATCCGCTTCGCATCGTATTTGGTGATCCCCAAAGGCTTGAACTTGTCGGGGAGGAGCGAGGTTGCGAAGCCGGGGTGAGAAGGCGGGGAAGCCGTCGCCTTCGGCGGCGGTGGTCGACTTCTTCGCCGCAACTCCTCGATCCTCCGGCGAGCATCGTACCCGCCATGAGAGGCACCGGAGGCGTGGCTATGCGCGTGGCCGCGGCCGCCGCGGCCGCCGCCGCCTCCCGGCTTTCTTGTTGGCCTCGTGGTTGGAGCTACCGCCGTCGGCCGCCGCCGCCGTCGGGGTCGTTGCCGCCGCCACCGGCCGGAGCACGGTGGGGGACGACTTCTCGGTTGCCTTGCTCTTGTCGTGAAGGTCCGCCGGCGGTGGAGCGTCGACGGTTTGGGTCGAGCCGGGATGTCGCCCCCGAGTACGGTTAGGACCGGGGTCGCCGCCGCGACTAGTAGCTTCGTTGTCGCGAGGCTTAGCTGGGGGAGGTTGGCTGACTCTCTTGTCGACCCGCATGAAGTAGGCTTCTTCAGCGAGCTTGGCGATGACCTCCCCGGCGCGTATGCCCCGAGCTCCGGCGTGCGATCGTTGTGATCGACATGAGGCATTGCTCGGGAGTGGTGTGGACTCGCTCTCGACCGCTTCGAGAGCTTCCGCAAGGTTGCGGATGGGAAGGTTGTCTCTGAGCCGCCGGCGTCGTTCGTTGCGCTTTCGTTACGTTCGCGCCGGGCGTCCCTGTTGGCGTCGGTCTCGTCCGCGGGGGCATCGGCGGACGCCTCGTCCGCGGAGATGTCCTCCAAGTACTTGTCTGCGGCCGTGCCTGAGGTTCCCGGGGTGTCGCCGGCAGCCATGAAGACTTGACGATCGGGAGTGCCGAGGCTGGACTCAGAAGGCGCCACCTCAGTGGGTGTATTGGAGTCAGCCTGGGCCAGTGGTGTTCCCTCCTGGAACGGTAGTGAGTCGATGTAGGCGACGTAGCGTGAGTCCTCCTTTGTCGGTTTAGCGTGGCTTGCGGTCCGGCCGCAGACGTATCTTCCGGCGGGCGTCGACCTTATAACCGCCCCCGCAGGCCGGCCCCGACAAGGGAAGCTCGGAGGAGTCATCTTCGGACTCGGGCTCCTCGTGGTCCGACCCAAAGTCGAACTCGTAGTCCGGTTCGAGTAGAACTCGGAGAGAGGGCCGGAGTCCGAGAGGTGGTCGGGGGACGGCGTCGGAGTCCGAGTTGTACTCGGTTACGGGCTCCTTGCCGGCCCGGCGTGGTGTAGGAGCCTCCGTGCGGGCCCGGCCGGGGACGAGGGGGCCACGCGCGGAGCGCCGGCATGGTGAGGGGGCCATCCGCGATGGCCGAGCGGCCCGGCTCGCAAGCGATGGCCCATGGCGACGTCGGGTTCGAGTTGGAGACGCGACTCGAGCTCGAAGTCGGCGTGGATGTTGGAAAGCGAAATTTCGCCGAACTTGCCGGCGAGCTTGCCCCGTGACAACTTCGGGAAGCGTCACAAGGCCCGTCCCCTCGAGTCGGGTTGCATGATCAGGCGGCGCTGGAAGGAGCCCGCGCCGTCGGCAGTGCAGACCCAGGCGCCGAAGACGAAGGTGTCGCCGCGGTTGAAGGCGACGGTTGGCTTGATGTGAACGGAAGCCGTCGAGTTCGCCATGTGATCTCGAGCGAGAGCCCCTACCTGGCGCGCCAGCTGTCGGTGTTTTGGACCAGCAACCTACTACGGGGAGTACCCGAAGTAGATGAATGTGACTCGCCGAGATCGGTAACTCGAAGGAAGAGACACGTGGCACACAATTTAGACAGGTTCGGGCCGCGAGGTGCGTAATACCCTACGTCCTGTATGCTGCGTAGCTCTGGATTGATAGGGCACGATTACAGGATGGTGCAATAGTGCGCCGTGGGTTGTATGAGATTGGATGAGGTGATCCTGAGATCGGTCCCTGCCTCGCCTTATATAGTCCGGGAGGCAGGGTTACAAGTCGGAGTAGGGAGGGAGTACTAGTCGAGTACGTCTAGGAGACCTCTATACAGTGCGGAACGTGTACAGAGTCCTAACCGAGTACTACTCCTGTGTTGTCCTTTTGCTCCACGCCTTCGAGTGCCGTGCGGCGGCGAAAGCCGGTAGTCCCGGGGGCCCACCGAGTAGTCGGTCCCGGTACCCACCGAGGTAGTGGGCCCGGGGAGGTCCATACGACAGAAGAGCTTTGCTATGGTTCGGGAATGTGTTAGGAGTGAAAAGAACCAAGCAGCCCCTCAAAGAGGGGCTCATGGGTATAAATACCCACCTCACTCAAAACTAGTCGTTAGTCTGTCAGACAAAACCGGTCAGACCGGTTTGCCAAACCGGTCAGACCGGTTTTCAAACCAACTAGCCATTGGATGGTCAGTGCCCAAACCGGTCAGACCAGTTTCCAAAATCGGTCAAGCCGGTTTTGGCCGAGAGCTCTACTAAGGTTTTGATCTCACGGGTTAGTCTCTCTAGGTTTCACTTGAGCACTTTTGATGTTTGTTGTCCAACCAATGATCCATCCCTCTTGATAGTACAACATACCTAAACTCAAGATAAAAGATAAACCTTAATTAATCCACTTGAGCTTGAACCTCCAAGGTACGCCGATAAATGATCTTCAATGATTTGAGGGCTTCCAATGACATGTACCAACCGAGCACATGTTGTAGATGAACAATTATATGCATGTGCTTGAGCATGTCCACTTTGAGCTAGTGACCTAGAATTCTTCCATGGAGTAGAGATCAATCACTTTGAATTCTTAAGCCACTTGAATTTATCAATCATGACGTTAGATGCAATTTATCACTTTCCTCGGTAGGCTTGGATATGATACTTCAAAATCCTTGATGCTCTTAACTTCACCCTAGCCACTTTGCTTATGGTCGCTATCCATAGCCTTAGCTTAGTTCCTCATTTTAGCCAACTTGATCTCTTCATCACTTATCCTTGCCACAATTGAGTCAAGCCTTGCACCATAGAGATAAAACCATTCGAGATGCCACTCAATTTGTTTGTCATTTGATTGATATCAATTATCCTTGCGTTTGCAATCTTCCAATTGTAGGTCCAAAATAATATAGATAGCCAAATGACCTTTGCTAAAATCCAACTCGAAGTCTTGCAAATATCTTCTTTGAACAAGTCAATAAACTTTAGGAAGTATAAGAGTGAAAACCATTTGATATTGAACTTGGTAAACTTATTGTCTAGATCATCAAGTTCCATCTTGTAGCAACAGTGAAATCCCTTGATGCCATATTCAACTTTGATTTAAATCTTCCATTGTTATATCACAAGCTTCTCCTTTCCTCTCAAATATGCTTTGCTCAACATAGAAAAGTCAACCCAATTATCATATACATCATGCCTCGATAATTGCTTTTCTTTAGCTTAGGATTGCTTGTTGTAGGCTTTATGTAAAGTCCAATGGGAAGAACGTCCATTCTTTAACATGACATTCACTCTTAGCAAGCTTATAATTATTCCAAGTATATTGTCATGATCCATTCTTGTCTTATTCGTAATATGAGCCAAATGCATGAATTCACACATAAATATCATTTATCAATAATCATTAACCTGCTCACATGCTTCACAAGAGTGTTAGGGTTTTAATCAAGTTGTCACTCAATTCACCAAAACCCACTTAGGGCTTGATTGCACTTACAATCTCCCCCTTTTTGGTGATTGATGACAACCTTGATTAAAGCTTTCAAAAGATATGAAAATAAAGCTCATAAGAACTAAGATTTAGGTAAAGCTCCCCCTCAATGTGTGCAATGAATGGAATTCCAAAAATTTGGCCTAAAAATGCCAATTAGCACATCTTTCAAGAAAGACATGGAGCTCCCCCTAAATCTCAAGCAAAGTGGGGTGCAACAAGTGCGTGTGACAAGACAAAATAAGTGTGTGATGCATATGACATGAGTAACACAACCGAGAGACAAAACACAAAGAAGTGTGTCTTGTACATGCAGGGGCAAAACCGGGTCCGACCGGTTTCGAAACCGATCAGACGGTTTCACCCACCAGCCCACAACACAGGGAAAACTCGAAACAAAACTCATTCACCGAAAAATCATGCACCACAAACTACCATTAAGTCACTTAGAAACATTTAAAGTACATTACACACATTGTAGCACACAATACAAGAGTTCTCAAGTCCAACACATAGATAAGGTTCAACGGATAAATATTACGGATCCAAATCTCTCAACAAGTCTCTAAGGTAAAAGATAACGGGATACATAGGAGCTTGGGATTGCTCAAGACAAACCAAACCGGTCGGACCGGTTTGTGAAACCGGTCGACCGGTTTCACCCCTACAAAGACAAGACGAGATAAGCTTTAATCGTCTATTCTTCTCCCCCTTTGTCATCCATCACTAAACACTTGGAGAAGAGGTGCCGCCGAGCATCACCGACCACCATACTCCGGAGGAGCACCGCCAAATGCCGGAGGAACACCACCAAACTCCGAGGAGCACCGCCATACGCCGAGGAACACCACCAAACTCCGGAGGAGCACCACCATGTGGAGGAGGGTAGTCTAAGAGAGAATTTGAATTTTAGAACTTGAGAAAGAATGGTAGATGCTAATGAAAAAGAAATTGAACCACATCTTACCATCAATGTTACCGAAGAGAGATTGATAAGCTTGAGATACAAGGGTTAGGAACTTGATATCCATAGTGATGAGCATATTGTTGAAAATAACCCTCGGAGCCTAGTTGTGCCACCATGCTATCCACCGAAGGAATCTCGGGCTCCTCCGTCTCAAGAGAGGGTGGAGATCTAGGAGGCTCAAATCCGTGGTGATTGTGCAAAAGCTTGAGAGTGTCCTTCATTTGCTTCCTCTCTTTCCTAGACCTTTGTCGCTCAACTAACACATCCCTCTCGGCTCTTACACATAGAAGTGAAAAAGTTCAAGAGCTTATGAATGGGAGAGGGTGGCTTGTCCCTTGGCCGGCTGCTGCCGCGCCCCCAAACCGGTCGGGGCCGGTTTCCCAAACCGGTCGACCGGTTTGGCCCCCGACCGCAGGCGCAACGGGCCGATCCTCGCTGCTAACCTTCCCCTTCCTCCATCGACTCGTCGTACCTTCCAGTGAATGTAGCCTCATCCTCTTGGGTACGGGGACCTTGAAAGGCTCATGCTTTGAATCCTTTAGAAATTTTCTATTTGACACTTTCTCGATGATATGCATGATGTACGGTGCATATCCACACAACCTCTGGGGGCTCTCGCTAATAGACTTGATTTCCTCCCAAATAAAGTCACTCACAGAGAATGGAAGTCCAGGAGGCCTCATGTGAACGAGCAAGTCCTTGGCAGAGTTAGAAATATCTGCTGGGTTTCCTCCCCTAGGTGTGAGGGTCAAGCGAAACATACGGTTCAGCACACTATAATAGGAATAAAGGCCTGCTGCAAAACCCGCATTTGCTTGCTTGTCCCTAGGATACATGAACTTCATCGCAGATGGCTCCATAGGACGAGTGCCTCGGTGAATGCAAGGTAGAGACAAATCGCCGACTAAGTTCAAGGAATCTAGCAAAGTTAGTGAATGTGACACCGTATCTAGTCCCCTCGGTCATCCAATGCATTTTCCTAGCACTCTCATGTTCCTCAAATGCAACGGTGGCATAGAACCGAGCAATTACCTCCGTATTCCATCCGTTCCTAAAACCCATCGGAGGCTTGATCCTCAGAGTAGTGCAAACATTTATGATATCTCTGAAAACAGCATTGTCTGCCTTCTCCATGTATGCCCAATCTATCCACCGAGCCTCTGCAATTATGCCTTTCTTTTTAGCAATAATGGCGGTGGAATAGAAGTCCTGCTGAAAGAAAGTGTGAAACCGATAATCTATCCCACTAGCCATATCCTTAGGCTCACCATAGGGCCATTCCCTTCTCTTTCTCCTAGCTGCCTCTGTCTTTCCCATGCCAAGGTAATTCACAATGCGATGAGAGCTGGGATTGACTGGCCTACGGATCTCAAGCATCACCTCCTCTTCTTCTTCTTCTTCTTCTTCTTCTTCTTCTTCTTCTTCTTCAACACCTCTTTCCCTTCCCCCAAAATCTTCCTCTTCATCATCATCGTCGTCATCATCATCCGCTGGTCCTTTCCCATGCCTAAACCGCATTCCCGTAGTTCTCTTCACTCTCATTATCATCACTAGAAGTTCCATGCTCCTCCTCCTCTTCTTCTTCAACGATCTCGTCCACAGCAGGTTGAGATGCCCTAGAAGTCCTAGGCCTTAAGATAGGACCACCGGAGGCACCGGATGCCTCGATCGGACCGGATGCGCCTTCGGGCTCATCAACCCTCTTTTTTTCGACCTCGTATAGGTCCTCGGGACGTCCGACATGTTGTTCCCGACCAAGAATAAGTGACAAAGTATGTATAAGGAACATAGGAATTGATTTGGGACTTGACGAGAAACGAATTTGAAGAATCTAAGGAAAATCGGGGTTTCGTCCGAGTGCAAAACCGGTCGGACGGTTTCGAAACCGGTCAAACCGGCTTTCGTCGGTTGAAACCCTAGATTAAGGAATTTGAAATGTAGCCATCCAAACTGATTCAAAACTTAAAGATAGCTTCTTGGGCATACTAGTTGATGATTGCTCAAAGGAATCTGAGAGATTTGCATGGAGATAAGAGATCGGGCAAAGAGAACTTTTGAATACCTTGAGAGGATGGGAGAAGAAGATTAAACCTTCAAAAACGGTCTCCAATCTTGTTAGGCCAAAGATTAGCCCCTCTAGCCCTTAATCCCCAAAGAGGAAAGCTTTTCCTTGGTCCATTCTCAAGATCTCATGGTGGGAGAGTGAGAGAAGGGAGTGGGGCGCGGGTTGAAAGGGAGGACCACGGCTTGGTCCGGTGAGGAGTGAAAAGGAGTGGATAAGGAATATTCCAACCGAGATACCCCTTAAAGGGGTGGCCCCGGGTACAACCGGTCGACCGGTTTCGAAACCGGTCGGACCGCTTTCCCTCAGAAACCAAACGAGAGGATAGAATTTGAGATATTGAAGCTTGAATTGAGAACTAATATGAGAGATATGTTCAAGATGAGTCAAGTTACTAATTCTTTTGAAGAAAAACCCGAAGCTTCAAATCTTTATCCAAAGACCCCTTTTTCTCCGAGAGTGGTGATTAAGAAAAAGATAAGATATTGAAAGAATTGTGTTCTCTTTTTCTTTTAAGATGAATCTAGTGAGCCGAGAAGATAAAGCAATGAACTTTGGTCACTAGATAATTCCCTTAGATAGATGTTTCCATTTAGGTTCAAAAGCTCCTTGATACTTCCAAGAAACTTAGAGAGAAATGGATATGAAGAATATGTTGGACTTTAAGAAAATCTCACCACTTGTGACTAGCCATCAATCAAGCACGTTTAACTATAGTCACATGTGGATCGATCGGGTCATGAGGACCAAACTCCAAATATTTTCAAAGTTCACACAAGTCCTATCATGCTAGTTGGGTTTTTCAAGAATTAATCCTATGTCACTCACACATGTGGCTAAACATGATTTAGAACCTCATTAGTATATTTAACTCATGCTTCTCACATTACAACAAGCATTTGACATAAAGTCAATATAAAGGTAGGCATCAATTAAATATCCAATTGAAATCCACAAGAGACCGTAAATAACCACATGCTAAGAAAACGCGCACCCTAGCATGAATAAAACCTAGATGATAAAGGTAGAAAAAGAAATGAGTGTGAATCATACCTTTGCCTCTAGCTTATCACATCTTCACATTGGTGAATTGTGATTTCCCCGACTTGTGCATTATCAAGTTAGGTCCAAGTTCTAGCCGTCATTTTGATAAACCTTTATACACAACATGAGAGAGAGACACTTAAGTAGCACAAGTACTAGTTTCAATCCTTGGTGACCTTTTGGGTTAGAGAGACAAGGAATTCACCAAACATTGAAACCTCACAATATAGATCAAATTCCCTTTGTTTATGGAGCACATGAATTAATGTGAACGACTAGGGTCACATGCACCATTTTGACAATTAAGTCCAACTTGAGGAATTTAAACTATATTGTGGTGAGTAGCTATGCTTTAAGGTTAGTTCCATAATCCAAAGAAAAAGATTTGCTCAATAATACCCCTTTGGATTCAAGAATCATAGCATACTCCATGGAGAGAGAAACGATCTCTCAATTTGAGACTACAAAAGATCACTAGATGAAGGCATTAGTCTCAAAGCCACAAATTGTAGAGTGATCTCCCCCCGGACAGGTGCATCATGAATTTGAATTGCATGAAACGAGCACTTGGTCAAATTAATGAACTAGGAGAGGTCACTTTACAATTTGCTCTAGGCACAAGAGAAAAGTAATTTACGAATATTGAAATTGTGCCAAGAGTACTTACTATCACCAAGATAGTGTGTGTATGATGCTTAATCGAAGCCGAGGATATACGTTTGAAATTCTTGGGCTAATCTTGAAGTTCAATACAAAGTCAAACCGCATCGGGCCAAAACCGGTCGACCGGTTTGGCAAACCGGTCGACCGGTTTTGCCGCCGGCTCAACCACCATTTCTTCAAGACTCTATCGGCTCCTAATGCATGCATATCTTCATTGTTGGGGGTACCCGAAAAATTCGGAATACTACCCTAACACAAGTGAAAGTTCTTAACACGTTCAATAGCTCGGTTAAGGCACAAAGAGATTGAAGTCCCTCCCGTAAATAGCACAAGTCCCAAAAAAGTCTCAATCTGTTTACACGTGCCCTCGCGCCCCCTTTTATAGGGAGACGAAGGGACTTTTACATTCCGATAACACCCTCGGGCTCGGAGAATATTCCTAATGTGAACACACACAAGAATGTCTTTTCCCCCCTTACACATTTACAAGTCCGCCACTAGTTCACACTCTAAACCCGGACTTTTTGGGACCACAACTTTGACTTTGCTTCTCCCGTGATTCGTGAATGTCTTCGCCCGAAATTCCCGAATTAAGTCTTCAATAGATTCCCGAAGTGGCTCTTGCTTCCCGGCAGGTTCGTGCGTGTCCTTGCGCCCGAGTCCCGACCGCAGTCTTCACCGCATCCCCGAATCGGCAAATCTTCGAAGTTCGGACCATCAACGCTTGAGATTCCGGGCTTCCGCATGTTCATGACTCTGCCTCTTCACCGAATCAAGATTCCCGAACTCTGCACATTCGCGAATTCGAGACTTCGCAGGTCCCAGACTTCCGAGAATCGCGAATTCCTTGCTCCTGAAAAACATACTTTGAGAATTCCGTTAAACTCGACGTTTCGAGGGTGACGGGTTTTCCTGAATTCCCCAACACTAGCCCCTCGGGGAAGCGGGTTGACTCCGACGATCCGATTCCACGAACCTTTCGGAAATTTAGTAAAAAACGTCACCCTCGGAACGTCGGAGGGGACACGCGTCACCCAGGGAGCCAAAGGCGGTTAAATCGAGGCGCACTTCGCGAAACTACCCCTCCCCGGCCCTATAAATAGCGGGCCGGCGCTGTTAAAAAATTTTTATCGCTCTCGCGCCTTTCACGATTCTCACATTTTTCTTCCTTCGCGAGACTAGCTTTCTCTCGCTAGAAAACTTGCGAACTCCGGGCCTTGTTCGCGCTTTTCTAAGGTATTCCTTTATGTTTGCTTTGTTGTTTCATTAGTTCGTTAAACTTTGGTGTAGTAACGTTACGATTTTCCTAGTTTATTTTCGACTATTAGTCTAAACCGTCCGAATGCTCGCGTTTGTTAGGTGGCTCGCATTAGAAGTACGACTAGACCCATGACTACCGAAGAGCCGATCGCCGCCGGTCTCCCACTCGATCAAGTCGCCGAAAGTGCGGATCGTGATGCACCGGCCGAAGATGTTGGTTCACCCGGCGGTTCCCGAAGTCGCGAAGACGGAGAGGTTGGGTCCGATGGCGGCGAAGACGTCGGGGATGTGGATGCCGGTGTAGACGATCTCGTCATGCGTCGAGGACTTCGGCCCACCGCCGCCCTCGCTCGCCTTCGGAGAGTCGAAAGTGACGAGCAACATTATTCGCGAGTACGAGAAGGCCGGATTCTTCTCTCCCGGCGCCGGGGCGTGCCCCGCTTGATGAAGTAATTCCCACTCCCAAGGCCGGAGAAATTGTGGTTTTTCGAGACTTCTTCATCTCGTGGGCCGCGGTTCCCTTGTGACCCGGTCCTACCAAAGAATTCTCGATGCATTCTCGGTGAAGATCCACCAGCTTACCCCAACGTCCTTCCTCGAAGTATCGAAGTTTATCCGGATTCCGAAGACCTTCGGCCGCAGTCCTACCATCGACGCCTTCACCGGGTTTTACGAACCGGTGATTATTCCGTGTTGTGAAAGGTGAAGACGGGAAGTTCTACCACGGCCCAGCACGCATGCCGTACCTTCAATACACGACGCCGAACACCCGACAAGGGATTACCCGAATCCGCATTTCTCCTTGCCGCAAGTCTAACCTTTCCGACGATTGGAAGTCGTACGGTTTTACTTGAAAGTCAATGTGCCGAAGTCGTCATGCCCGATCGCGCCCCTCGCCGCGGTGAATGTAGGGATGTACAACCGGCGAGCCCCCGGGAATCGGGAATTGCGAGAGTGCATTTCATCTGGCCAGCACAATACTTGGCGGCCGTGATATTATCGAAGAATTTGTCGCCGCGCGAATCTGGCCTATCTCGAACGGTTGGGCCCCTGCCGAACTCGTGTATTATAATGTCAACTGGGCCGATCAGAAGGTGCCTTTTCCGAAGTTCGGGATCAAGCTTCGCGAAGGCCAGAGCGCCAAGGACTTCATGGATGAAGTGGAAAAAAGAGTGAATGTTATGGTGGGCGAATATACGATGAATGAGTACAAGGCATACAAAGCTCTGGTGAAGCACAAGAAGAAAATCAACCGCATCTTTTCGGAAGCTTGTGGTGATAAATTTTTCAGCTCTTGAGGACCCGGTCCCAAGTTGAAACTTCCCACCGTCGCCGTTGCCGGTTTGCTCGCCCGCCCCCATCAACGCTCCTCGAATCGGGTCGTCGAAGCGAAACTCGTCACCCGCCACCGAGGGAACGTCTTCGGGAGTGAAGCCTTTGAGGACCGCATCACTTGAGTCGTCGAAGCGTAAACGAAGGACCTCCGAACCTCAAACCTCGGAAGCCGAACTCCGGGTCGCCCGGGGCTCGCCCGCATGAGCCGCAAAAAATTGAAGAAAGCCGCGAAGAAGGTTTCTTCCACCGGAGTTTGGCGTGTCCCGTCCGCCTTCGACGACGACATCCTCACGAAGACGGATAGCCCCAAAGGTGTTTTCCTCTCGGCCATTATTTAACTTTCGAGACATTTGTCCCGCCGGGTTCCGAAAGTGAATTCGTCGACATCGATTCTTTTTCGCATGTTGCTCCCGAAGTCCAACAAGAGGCATCCCCCCGCTCGCCGCCGAGAAGTCGCCGTTGCTACCGATGTTGCCGTTCATACCGAGTCTCCCGCCGCCGCCGAAACTCCCCGCCGCCGGTGTCACCGCCGCTGATCAAGTCTCCTCCGAATTTGCCCGTGACCTTGAACGTACTATTCAAAGGGAGGGCCATTCTTCCGAAAATGTTCCTTTGGTCGAAGTTCGGGAGGTCGTCCCCGAAGACCAAGCGCCTTCTCCTTCCTTGGCCGCTTTCAACAAAAGCTTTGGTACGTCTCATCGCGGCAAGCTGTTGCGTGTTGGTTTCGAGACAAGTGGCGTCGGGGGCACGTCCAAGTTTTTAACTCTATGGAAATCGTCCGCCGTTGTTGATGAAACGGGGAAGAAGCGCCCGAACGACCCGAAGAGGCCGCTCAAGGCTCCGAGAGAAGGCCCCTCTCTGTCTCCGAAACCGCTCCTTCGCCTCGAGGGAAAACTTCGTCGGGTTCAAGTAAACAAGTTACCATGCAGCGGTTCTCTAAAGAAGGTTCGTCCTTTCTTACTATCTTTTCATACGTTTCCCCGCTATTTAGTCTTAGTCTGAGACTTTCTCTTGATCTTCGCAGAATTCAAGAATCTGTTACACTCGTATTCGCCTTCAAAGCTTGCACGATTTCATGAAGACTATGCCCTCAAGTACTCGATGCTCGGGAAGGTTGCCGTAGACCGGCTTTCTGAACAGGTGAAGATTAATGAAGAACTTTCTCAGAAGTCGAAAGAGCTGGAGCGCAACTTCACCCTCGCGCAATCCACGAATCTGGAACTCAAGACGAAGGTGTCCGAGCCGCGCAGGCTCGAAAAGAAGTTAGGATGAAAAGAAAGTGGCCGAAGCTGCGCTCGAGGAATCGAAAAAGGATCTCGAGAAAATTCGGAAATCTCATGAAGATGATTTGAGCGTAATCGAAAAACTTCGGCAAAAGCAAGAGCGAGTCGCGAAAATCGCCGAAGATCTTCGCCTCAACAATGCCGGCCTCGCTAAGTCTCTAAGCTCAAAGGATCGGAAGATCGTGGATCTTGAGAAGGCACCGGTAGAGCAAGGTGAAGCTTCGAAGAAAAACACTTCGGAAATTTTGTGGAAGCCGAAATTGCTTTATGCCGAATACCGAAGTCCCCGAATGAGTACGGTGTTCGTCCAACCCCTCTTCCCCGATGACATTGATATCCCCGATTTCATGGATTGGCTTGAGGATGAATTCAAGGCTCTTCCCGAAGTGATCTCTCGGTGCCGCAACTTCGTCGTATCTTTTCTCCGTGGAGAGTATTCTCAAGGTCCTTCACGATTACGACCGTGTGGACTTGGCGAAGTTTCGCGTGAACCTTTCTCGCTTCCCAAGCGTTACCGGCGATACGATACTTCAAGACAACCCTGACATTGTGGCTATAAAGTTGAAATTCGCGAAGGAATTCTGGATGGTTGGCGGGGCGGATATGGCTAAGACTGTTGCGCGGGCAAAGCTTGACGAGGTAATTTCTTTTTGCTCGATTTCGTGACTTATGTTCGTCGCATGTGTTCCAGTTTCTTAAGCCTTCCTTACTCTTCTCTTCCTTTCACAGCTGAGAGAAAAGGAGTACCAAGAAGGCGTCGCCGCGTCCCCCGAAGGATCGACTTCCGGGGAGAGTTCGGATGGGTCCGGCGAGGACGGCTCAGGCGGCAGCAGCAGCAGTAGCAGCAGTGATGATGGCAACGACGGTGGACAAGTCCCCGAACAAGAAGAAGATTCGCCGAAGGTGGATGTTACGAATTGAGCGACATGTCTAAACTCTTTTTGGGTGAATTCGAGACTGGCTGTAGATTTATGTAGATTCATCAAACTTCTCTCGAACAAATGTTTTGTAAATTTTAACTCGCGCAGTCCCGCAAGCCGGGCTCGCGCAGACGTGCTACCACTTCGGATTCATCGAGACGATATGTTCGTTAGTGGTGAAGCGTGGCGCCCGTTCAAACGAGCGCATCCCGAACAGGATTTTTCCGATTTTTGGTTTGAGGCATCGCTTAAGTTTTGTATAGGTTGTTTTGACCTTTCCTCGTCTTTCTTACTTCGCAAGAAGGTTCGCTCCGTGTCACCCACTCCGCCGTCCGACAAGGTTCTCAAGACAGAGCCCCTTAGCCCCTTAGCCGATGCCTCCGACTTCGCCTACGCTTGCGATGTGGTCGAAGACAATGTTTGTAAACCGGACATGTTGTTGAGCTTTCGTTTTGAATTTTACGCCAAGTGTTGTAATTATCGAAGAACTGTTCGGAAGTTTTGATGCGAATAAGGCAATGAATATGTTTTTTCTTTGAAAAAACGTCACCCTCCCCCACCTTGCCGTTTCGCATGAAAACTAGATTGCGGTGTTCACAAACTTTACTATCTTCGAATTTCTAGCATATCTTTCTAGGAGAAGTTTTCCTTAGTTTTTTGTGAACCTCGATTGCTACTTGCGCAAGTCGACAAAATTTGTTTCGAATTTTGTGGACTTGACCCGACCGGCGTACTTGCCTCGGTTGATACAAAGAACCCTCGGTTGCTTCAACCAAGGTTTTTCTCGCGATCGTCCGATGGAGCCCCTTGCCCTTTTCTTACAATGATGATACTTGAAAAATTTTCAACAATCTATACCGAGTGAGAATACACGGGCAAGCCCTTAGACATTCACTTTCTCGAAATCATCATGCGAACTTTCGATGGGAATCCCTTCGTGGATGGGATTTTTCTAGGCCACAACTTGTTGTTGTCTCGGAGCCTTTTCGATGGGAATCCCTCGATGGATGGGATTTTTCTAGGCCACAACTTGTTGTTGTCTCGGAGCCTTTTCGTGGGAATCCCTCGATGGATGGGATTTCGGCTATCGTAGAAGCCTTTCTCACAAGCTTTTTCTTTTTTCACAATGGAATTTCGGCTATCACGGAGCCTTTCTCACGAACTTTTTTCTTTTTTCACGATGGAATTTCGGCTATCAGGGAGCCTTTCTCACGAACCATTTCTTTTTTTTACGATGGAATTTCGGCTATCGGGGAGCCTTTCTCACGAACCACTTCTTTTTTTTACGATGGAATTTCGGCTATCAGGGAGCCTTTCTCACGAACCACTTCTTTTTTTTTACGATGGAATTTCGGCTATCAGGGAGCCTTTCTCACGAACCACTTCTTTTTTTTATGATGGAATTTCGAGACACAAAATACGAGCCATGCAATTTGGGGGAAGACTCTCTTCATATATATATCGAAAGAGTATTTTACATGGGATCCGCCTCGTTAAAAACCTTGCCTCTTGATTTAGAGCCCCCTTTGCAAGGAAAAGAGTACGGTCCTTATTCTAGTACGACGATTAAGAAATTAAACTAGTTTTTTCTCCGAAATCACTTATAGATACGTGATTCGGGCTTTTATCTTGCTAAAATGTGAACTTACGAAAATTGAAAAAGCTCGCTACATTCCACGAATACGGCAACTCTTCGCCGATCCGCTCCATCGGGCGAAAAGCCCCCGGCATATCTCGTTTCCCCGGCTATGTAAGGCCCTTCCCATGACTCATGAAGTTTTCCTGGGTTCTCCCAATTTTTCTTTCTTTTCAAGACAAGATCACCGAGCTTTGATGTCCTTCCGACTACTTTTTTGTCTCTCCATGCCCTTGTCTCTCTCTCGGTACTTCTCAATGTTTTCTCGTCGCTTCGAGGATTGTCGGCTCTATCATGTCTTTCTCCACCTTCTTATCAATTTCGTCTATTTCTTTTCCTTTCAAGACTCTCATGCTTTCATTCTTGATCTCCTCCGGTGTCATAGCCTCGGTCCCGAAGAGTAGGCGAAAAGGTGTGAAACCCGTTGCCCTTGAAACCGTGGTGTTGTGAGACCAGATCACCTTTGGAAGTTCATCCACCCACTTTCCCTTTTTCTGATCAAATAAGCATTTCTTGATTCCCGAAAAAATCGAGCCATTGGCTCTTTCAACTGCTCCATTGGACCGTGGATGATATACCGACGAAAATTTCGCTTGTGTGCCTAGGGTTCGCAATACTCTTTGAAGTTGTAGCAGTCAACCGTTTGCCATTATCAACCGTCGCTTCTCTAGGAACTCCGAACCCGCGTACTATGTTCGCCAAAAGAATTTCTGAACTGTTGCTGCTGTGATGTTCGCGAGTGGTTTTGCTTCTACCCACTTCGTGAAATAGTCGACCGCTACAGCCGCGAATCGGCAATTGCCCTGAGCTGTTGGCAACGGGCCTACTAGGTCCATGCCCCATCTTTGCAGAGGCCAGGTTGGAGGAATTAAATGAACTGGCATTGAAGGCGGTTCTCGCCGATTTCCCCGTCTTCCGGCATGCTTCACATTGCCGAACCAACATCTTGGCGTCGATGTTTATGGTTGGCCAATAGAATCCTTGTTTTATCGCCTTGCCGGCCAAAGCCCCGGTGCCTATGTGTGCCCCACAAAATCCACTTTGTGAATTTCTTTTAGGAGTTCACGACCTTTTCGGAGGTGATGCGGCGTAGCCAAGGCTCGGTGACTCCCGATTTGTACAATTCTCCATTTACCACCGTATAGCCCCGAGCCCTTTGCCTCAACCTTTTCTCTTCCAGTTCATCCCGTGGTTTGTAATGTCCCCTTAGGTAGGCCATTATTTCTCGCTCTCCGACGGAATTTCCACCATATTCACGATTTGAGTTCTTGAATCTTTGATGGAAGGTTCTCCCGATGATTTCAAAGAACATATCCGGAGGTAGTTCTTGATTTCTCGGCGCCGCCTTCGCCAATTTATCCGCCTCATTGTTATCATCCCTTGGGATGTCTTTGGATCGAATATCCTTTGAAGTGTCTTTCCATTTCTCCGACTTTTTCGAGATATTTCATGAGAACTGGATTCCCGGCCTCGCTTTCCTTCTCGATGTGTTCCCGGATTACTTTCGAATCCGTTCGATTATGAAGGTCCGCCGCCCCAAGGCTCTCATTTTTCTCAATGCCGCAGGTAGAGCTTCGTACTCCGTTGTATTGTTCGTGGAGTATTCATTGTTCGCGAACACGAGCCGCGCCGCATATCTTATGACCACGCCCGTCGGCGATGTTACAACAACCCGAAATTCCAACCCCCTTGTAACACCATGCTCCATCACACCGCACTACCCAAGGTTCGGGCATATTTTCCTCCGTATTCCGAGTAGGTAAGGTCCAGTCCACGACGAAATCTGCCAGACTTGCGATTTTATTGCACTTCTTCTTTCGAAATCCACCACATACTCGGAGAGTTCAGCACCCCACTTGATGATTCGGGTGGATGCCTCCCCGTTTGCAAACAAGTCACTTAACGGTTGGTTTGTGATAACTCTTATTCCGTGTCCCTCGAAGTAGTGTCTTAGCTTTCTTGCTGCCATGATGACCGCATACGCGATCTTCTCCGGTTCGGAATAAAAAACCTTGGAACCAAACAATGCTTCGGAGGCGAAATATACGGGAATTTGCCCGAGCTTTCCTTCTTCTTGCTTTTCTGTACCGTACCAAAGATCGCGCTTACTACCGAATTTGATGCGGACACATACGGCGAGAAGCGGCGATTTTGGCTCGGGAGGACGAGTTTGGTCATCTTGGACAAGTAGTTCTTTAGTTCGTGAAAGGTCCGCTTCGAGGTTCGGATCACCGGAATTTCTTGGCACTTCCGAGAACTTGGAAGAATGGCAAACTTCTTTACTGCAGCTCTCCGTGGATGAATCCGTTGAGGGCAGCCACTCTCCCTGTCAACTTCTGAACATCTTTCACTGAGGCTGGCTCTTGCATTTCTATCAGAGCTTTTATCTTGTCAGGGTTTGCTTCAATGCCCTTCGTTGACACTAGGCATCCAAGAACTTTTCCCTTGTGAATTCCGAACACACATTTTTCTGGGTTTAGCTTCAGGTTTGCTGTCCTCAAGTTCGCGAACGTTTCTGCCAAATCACTGATATGGTCTTTTCTCTGAATACTTTTGACAACTATGTCATCCACGTATGCCAAGATATTTCTCCGAATCTGCTGGTGCAACGCACTATTGCTATCATCCTTGAAAACGTGCACCCCGCATTCTTCACCCCTCCGGCATTCTTACGAAACAAAATGTTCCGAAAGGAGTGATGAAACTTGTCTTCTCTTCGTCCTCTTTGCGAACTCGATTTGATGATACCCGAGAGAACATGTCCAGGAGCGAAAGCATCTCACTGTTGGCTGCATCATCCACGATTTTGTCTACCCTTTCCAAGGGAAAATCGTCCTTCTTGCACGCCTTGTTCAAATCGGTGAAGTCGACACACATTCTCCATTTGCCATTTTTCTTCTTGACTGGCACGGTGTTGGCTAACCAGACTGGGTACTTGACCTCTCTGATCACTTGGGCATCGTGTAACCTCTGAACTTCTGCTTCCACTGCCTTGACCTTTTCGTCAGACATTTTCCGAAGTTTTTGCTTCTTGGGCGGTATCTTGTCATCTGTTTCGAGGACATGTTCGATTATGTCTCTGTCAACGCCTTGCAAATCCTTGGGCGACCATGCGAAAACATCCTTGTTTCCGTTCGGGAAAGCGTATGAGTTCATCATCCTCTTTGGTGCTAAGGTTCGCCCCTATTATGACCGCTCTGTCGGGCATGTCGTCCGGATACACTCTCTTTGTTTCATCTTCTCGCGGCTATGTTATTTTTCTCTTTGTCCCGCTTCGGCTCTTCATAGGTTTCCTTCCTCTCTTCGGATGCTTTCGGTGATACACATTCGTTTGTCCAGGCGTGTGGCCCTTTTCTATGTTTCTGGCCTCTTGTTGATTGCCGAATACAGTGATAACCCCTTTGGGCGCAGGCATCTTCATGCAAAGGAACTGTTGCCTTATGACGGCATCGAATTTGTTCATGAAACCCCTGCCGAAGATTGCAAGATACGGGTGATATATGTCAACCACATCAAAGGTGAGGTTCTCGGTTCTGGCATTCTCAAGATCTCTCGAAAGAAACTCGGGAGTGATATTTTTCCAACCGACTTGATGGGCTTCCCTCCGAACCCCCGCAATGGGTACTCGGTGGGTCCAACATGTGCTTGACTCGATTCATTTTCTCGAATGTTTTCGAAATAGGATGTCCGCCGAACTCCCGTTGTCCACCAAGATTTTTCCTATGACCCATCCGGCAACGTTGACTTCAATCACCATGGCATCATTGTGGATCGCGGATTTCAGCCGAAATCTTCTTCTCGTAAAGGTGATTGGCACCTTTGCCCACTCCGGTGGGCAGTGGGCCATCATTGATGATAGTATTCACGGATCGAAGTAGTTGTTTCACCGCTTCTTTGTTTCAAATTCCATGGCGAGATCCACCCGTGATTGGCATGATAGTCCCGAACGATGGCAATGCTTTGGAGTTCGAGGTCCCGAACTTGACCGAGGCCTTGATGAGCTTTCCGGAGGCGGTGGCAAGATTTCCCGAATGGGCCGTGGCCGCCGGATCGACCGTATTGCTTGCGACCGAGGGAAGAATTGTTGTGAAGGCTGCCATGCGGATTGTGATTGTGGAAATTCTTCGAACCGGTACGTAGCCGGACGCGGACTCGCGAATCGCGCGCCGCCGTGTTCGGCCGAAATCGTGTTGGCATCGATGATGCAATGCTCATTAGTGCTTTTTCTTGTTGGATTCGTGCCATGTTCTTCTTTGTCTCTCGGGCACCCTTCGGTCTTGTGGCCTCTTCCGTGATATTGGCAGTAGAAGTGGGGATCTCTTGGGTTGTGGTTTGGGAGGCTTGGGGTTCCTCTTCCTCTCCCCCTTCCTCTGTGACTGAATCCTCCCCTGGCACTTGGCCTGCTTTCTTGTTGTTGCTGAGGATTTCCGACATTGTTTACATTTCGTGGATGCTGTGGTGGTGCTCGCCAGGTCATATCTCTGCCACCCTGTCTTGCCTCGTTTCGTTCGGCTACTCTCTTGCGGTGGTCGTCATCAGACAGAATGTAATCCTCCAATTCCCGAAATAGTTCTTCAACTGTTTCAGGCTTCTTTCTTGTGAGGTGGGAAGCCGTTGGCCCTGGGGTGAGACCTTTGATCAGTGCCTTGATCGTTGTCTTGTCATCGGTGTCGGGGATTTGAGACCTCTCGTTGCATGAACCTTCTCACGAAGTTCCGCGGTGGTTCCCCGTCCTTTTGCTTGCGGTTGTACGGGTCTAAGGCTTCGAGTTGTTGTGTCATGGAACATCCGAAACGCTTGCATGAATTTTGTTTTAAGATCTACCCACCGTAGATCGAGTGTGGAGGCAGCAAAGTGAGTACCAATTCGCATCGGTCCTTCGCAAGCTATGACGAAGGATTTGGCGAGTGCAACATCATCTCCTCCCCGCCGAATTCACAGTGACTCGTATCTCATGAGGAACTGCCCGGAGTTTCCAAAGCCGGTACCCGAAAAATTCGGAATACTACCCTAACACAAGTGAAAGTTCTTAACACGTTCAATAGCTCGGTTAAGGCACAAAGAGATTGAAGTCCCTCCCGTAAATAGCACAAGTCCCAAAAAAGTCTGAATCTGTTTACACGTGCCCTCGCGCCCCCTTTTATAGGGAGACGAAGGGACTTTTACATTCCGATAACACCCTCGGGCTTGGAGAATATTCTTAATGTGAACACACACAAGAATGTCTTTTCCCCCCTTACACATTTACAAGTCTGCCACTAGTTCACACTCTAAACCCGGACTTTTTGGGACTACAACTTTGACTTTGCTTCTCCCGTGATTCGTGAATGTCTTCGCCCGAAATTCCTGAATTAAGTCTTCGATAGATTCCCGAAGTGGCTCTTGCTTCCCAGCAGGTTCGTGCGTGTCCTTGCGCCTGAGTCCCGAACAGAGTCTTCACCAGATTCCCGAATCGGCAAATCTCCGAAGTTCGGACCATCAACAGTTGAGATTCCGGGCTTCCGCATGTTCATGACTCCGCCTCTTCACCGAATCAAGATTCCCGAACTCTGCACATTCGCGAATTCGAGACTTCGCAGGTCCCAGACTTCCGAGAATCGCGAATTCCCTGCTCCTGAAAAACATACTTTGAGAATTCCGTTAAACTCGACGTTTCGAGGGTGACGGGTTTTCCCGAATTCCCCAACATTCATGAGTGTCTAATTCTTGATAATCGCCTTGATTCTCGGAGGCTTTATAGATCCGAACTTCCGAAACTTGGAACCTCCGAAGATTTTCCGGAGGTTGAGTTCCCGCAGCAAACCTCGGAACCTCCGGAGAATTTCCCGGAACCTCCGAGGTCCGTACCACCAAAAACACATGAATGTGTGTGGCCCTTGGAGTTTGTGTTAAAGCTTGGAATTTTCTTCATCTTCTCATATGCTTCAACTTGGTCTAACATCACCTATGGCCAAACACTTGATTGACTTACAATTTTGCTTCTCATTTGAACCTGCACCAATTAAACCAAAAAGCTCTACTAGAGAGTGGTTACAAGCATCATATGGAAAGAGGAGCATATATGTACACCAAAGTACTTAGACAAGCCAAGTGCACAAAACTAAGGCCTTGAGCACAAGTAACCACTTAGGATCAATTGACTACGATGAAAGATGAAGCTTATGTTACCGAGATGTCATTGCGTAGAAAAAGAGAGTTTATACTTTATGCTCGGCATTATTCTAGTTCATTGACCTTCTCTTGAGTTTTTCCAAGCCTCCAATGCATCTCCATGCTCCTGCAACTCTAGCAAGCTCTTTTTGGTACCCAAACCATGTTGGGTCCTTTAAGGTTAGTCACAATAGATTTTGGGATCCAAATGGTTCTTATGCTAGTTTGAGGTGAACTAATCACTCTAGTAGCATAAGTATCATTCTTGTCATCCCTAAGTCTAGATAATGCATAATTGACAAGTTTTGACTTAGGAATGTTACCATTTGGACACTCATTACTCTCATGTCCCTTTGACCGACAAGTGTAGCAAAGACGGCCTTTGATCTTTCTTGATGAGGCCATGTACTTGTTTTTGCTCACTTGCTCCTTCTTGATCTGAAGGCTTGCTGTAGAGGCTTGATTGCGCTTGATATGCACTTGAGGCGCCACTGTTGCCAAAACCGGTCTAACCGGTTTCCCAAACCGGTCAGACCGGTTTGGTACGTACAAAGACCCCGTTACTTGTGGACAATCACCAATGGAGTGTCCATGTTGCTTGCATTTGTAGCATATCCTTCTCCTTAGCTTCCCTTGCCTTTTCTTGTTGTTTCGAGCCGAGGAGAGCACATCGATGCATAGTGCCCCTTATTTGAGCACTTGAAGGATTGTATGTGATCAAGCTCCTTTTTCTTGATTTCTTGAGCCTTGTGATTTTTTCCTTGCTTCTTCGGTGGAAAGGTTGAGCTAGTGCGGTTTGAACCCTTCTCAAGCTTCTTCACCATGTTGTCACGGTTATCTTGACAAGGTTGCACTTGACTCTTTCCCTTCAACTTACTCAAGTCAACTTTAAGCCTTTCGACCTCTTGCATGAGTCGATCATTTTCTTTCGCAATGAGGTCATCACAAGTCTCTATAAATACATGCTCAATACTAGATTGGCTTGCTTGAGAGCAACAAGGTTTAGTACAAGACAATTCAATATTGACATGTGAGCATGTGCATGTGTGTGAGAGAGGTTGAGTGGATTTTACCGATGAGAGAACAACCTCATGAGCCACTTCTAGACAAGTGTATGATTCTACAAGTATTTCATGAGAGCATTCAAGCTCTTTGTGACGTGCTTGCAAAGCCATATGCTCGCTAGTGAGCTTTTCAAGCTTTTCATTGAGCACCTTCCTTTATTGCTCCAAAGATGCTAAACATGTAGACGTGTTAGTAGCAAAAGCAACTTTGTCAAGCAAGATATCATATTTATTAACCAAGGTAGAGTGAGAGAGTTTGAAGGCTTCAAGTTTTTGAGTCAAAGTCTTTATGATGTCAACTTGATCTTCAACTCTCTTTGTCATTTGATTGTCCTTGGTTTCCCCGCTCTTCTTGGCCATCAAGCACTTGTGATCATCAACACCGAGGGTTGAGGATCTAGAAACCGTCGATGTTTTCCTTGATCGCCTTCTTGAACACTTGCTCGCTTCTAGTTGCGTTCATCCCGTGAAAACGGTCGACCGGTTTTGGAAACCGGTTGGACCGGTTTCCCCACGGGGTCACCCGACTTGCCTTTCTTGTCTTGCGATCCTCGGGTGTGGTTACCGTAGCATCGTGTGTGCTCCGGAGGTAGAGCACCCTTCCGAAGACACATTTGCACCTTGATCTTCACTAGTTGACGGCTTGTCATGCTCAAACCCCAAATCTTCATTTTGGCCTCCAATTCCTCTTTTCTCATCACACTTGGCCGAGGTGTCATCGTGAGTGCATGAAGATGAGTGGTTTGATGCCGTGGCTTCTCTTTGCATGCTTACTCTTTGATCTTGACCTTAACATTTGGGCATATCGTAGACATCTTGAAAAATTTCCCAAATGTCATGTGCATCAATTATGTCGTCACAAATCATTTCCCGCACATCACAACTCAAGGTACTACGAATGTAATTAGTAACTTGAGCGTTGAGTTGCCAACATTCTAACTCCTCTCTAGATAAGTCCGACAAGTCAAAATTGTCCACTCTAGTGCAAGGAGGAAGAATGCTAGCGACTACAACTCGCTCAACATGTGGACCAAAGGTCCTAATTTTGTTAAGTACATGAGCAGACCAAGAATCAAAGTTTGAACCACCTAGTGTCAATGGCTCAAAAGATACCTCAGGTGTTGTCGACATCTTTTCTCCAAGCGGTTAAGCTCAATTTCGGAGAACCTTGCTCTGATGCCAATTGAAAGGATCTTGATGTCGCCTAGAGGGGGGTGAATAGGTGAATCTGCACACTTAAAAATATTCAACCCACCGTCGCATCGAAACCGGTCGGACCGGTTTCCAAAACCGGTCGGACCGGTTTTACACGTACAAAACCAACAATAAGTAAAACCCTCTCGCGAGTTCTAGCACAAACCAAACTTGGTGTGAGACTTCCACAAGGGTTTCCAGGAGTACCAACGAAGTCCCTGCACACAGCACAAGCACACCAAAGAAGATCGAAGTGGAAGCACAAGATATATGCTAGAAAGAGAGATAAATGAACAAACGAGATATATATATAAAGTAATGGCACAATTGACACAAGGATTTATCCCGTGGTTCAGCTCGCCACAAAGGCTTGCTTACGTCCACGTTGTTGAGGTATCCACACAAGGATAGACTCGCCACACAAGGCTTGCCCTTTCCCTCGGTCTCAAGTCAAGAGAACAATCTCTTGAGATGAGAGGTTTTCCACTAGATTCATAGGGGTAATACAAACTTCTTGGAGCTTCCACAATCTCGGATTGGATCTTCCAAGCGACCTCTAGCCGTCTAGGAGCAAACGCTCCAAGAGTAAAAGATGCTTCAATGATTTTCAACAAAATCAACGGTGTTTAAGTGTGCTATGCTCACTAGGCTTCTCAAAGCTCTCTAAAGCTCTCACACTAGTCACTCTCTTAACCCAACTCAAGGATATGGCACTAGAGGCTTAAATCTCACTTAGAGAGGTTGGGAAGAGCTTTGCTATGGTTCGGGAATGTGTTAGGAGTGAAGAGAACCGACCAGCCCCTCAAAGAGGAGCTCATGTGTATAAATACCCACCTCACTCAAAACTAGCCGTTAGTACGTTAGACAAAACCGGTCGGACCGGTTTTCAAACCAACTAGCCGTTGGACGGTGTCGGTGCCCAAACCGGTCGTAGCCGATTTCCAAAACCGGTCGGGCCGGTTTTGGCCGCAGAGCTCTACTAAGGTTTTGATCTCACGGGTTAGTCTCTCTAGGTTTCACTTGAGCACTTTTTGATGTTTGTTGTCCAACCAATGATTCATCCCTCTTGATAGTACAACATACCTAAACTCAAGATAAAAGATAAACCCTGATTAATCCACTTGAGCTTGAACCTCCAAGGTACGCCGATAAATGATCTTCAATGATTCGAGGGCTTCCAATGACATGTACCAACCGAGCACATGTTGTAGATGAACAATTATATGTATGTGCTTGAGCATGTCCACCTTGAGCTAGTGACCTAGAATTCTTCCATAGAGTAGAGATCAATCACTTTGAATTATTAAGCCACTTGAATTTATCAATCATGATGTCGGTGCGGAATATGGTCCCGACACTAACCAGTAGATAGCGCCGAGGTCTATCCCTCAATGGTCGATGCTAAGCAATAAGAGACACGGGATTTATCCCGGTTCCGCCGAGGGGGCCGTACGTCCCGCCGGCTGGTGTGCTCAAGGCACTATATTGCTCGAGACCGGGGGTGCCTCGTAGTGGGGCTGCTACAAGCAAGGCGGGAGAGGAAGCGTGGCTTCCAAGTCCCTAGTGGAGTGGTCGAAGATATTGTGGGGGAATTGGAGGATGAGTACGTGGTGTGTTGCGAGTTCCGGTCCGAATGTCTCTCGTCCCCTCGCGGTGGGGGAGTTCGCCCCCCTTTTATAGATCAAGGGGGAGGCGAATTACATGCACGCCGCGCTATCTAGCTACGTGGGGGGAGTGCAACGTGCTACGCCGTAGAGTGGGCGGCCGCCCGACGATCCTTGCGGCGATCCGGCCATCATGGCTACCTTGTACCCGAACGGTGGCGGTTCGAGGGTAGAAGGGCGACGGATGGTGGCGATGTCCTCCGATAGGCCCGAGGGAGGTGTCGACGTTGGCCCGTACGGAGTACGGGAGTAGGTAGAACGACATTCCTTCCCAACGCGCTCCACGGTGCGGAGTGGTTGCTACGAGCCCGCGCGTGCGCCCGCACGCGTGGGGATGGCGGCCACGCCGTTACGATGGCGGGGATGGTGTTCCACCGGCCTAGCGCTTCCACCTAACCCCCGTAGGGTCACAAGAAAGTGAATCGAGGGTGCATCCGGCCCCCCTTCGAGGGCTCGGCGCGTTAGCCGTACTGGAGCAGGCGCACGACGTCACGGGACTGACACCGGCCGCGCTGCACAGTCCCTCCCCACAGTGATGGGGATGGGCTCCTCCCTGGGGAGTTGGTGCGGCGGCACCGGGGGGCGAGCCCCGGGCGCATGATGGCGCCGTCCTGCCGGCGTCAGGGCGTTAAATGCCCGTGTACGGGGGCCGGCGCACGCGTGAGGGGCACCCTCGAGCGTGGCGGACCCCCGCCGAGGGCGGGGGCGTACCCCTCGAGCGAGGCGGAACTCGCTCGAGGGGGAGCGAGCCCTCGAGCGAGGGCGGAGCCCGCTCGAGGGAAGTGCTCGCCCCTTGAACGGGGCGGAGCCCGCCCGAAGGGAGCGCGCATCCTCGAGCGAGGCGGAGCCCGTTCGAGGGGATCTCTAAGAGGGCCGCCTTGATGGGGCGTCGGAGTCCCCCGTGGGCCGTTCCCCGCATGGTTAAGCGAATTGTGTTTTGGCCTTGTTGTAGGTTTTAAGTGAGGATTTCCCCGTTGTTTAAGGGGACCCCTAGGGCTGTCCCCGACGAGTGCCCCCGAGCATCCGCGGGTTTGCCATTGAGGCTCCCGCGGATGCTGGAATCTACTGATAGGACGTTCTTCCCTCCTTGTTTTGCGAACGCTTTCCGTGGGGCCGCGTCAGCGGACCCGCGGGTCTAGCCCCCGAAGCCCTGCAGGAGTGTGGGTGCTCCTGCAGGGGTTAACCGCGAGAACTGGTCAGAGGGCGTGGCACATGTCTCAACCGGCATCGGCAGTGTTTCAGCCGGCTTCGGTGACGCACGCGCTGCTGGCGCTGTCTCCGGCGGGTGCAGGCCAAGGAGGTGTAGCCGTGCGTTAAGCCCCCGAGCCTTGGCCCGTTCGAGGCGATCGGGTAGAGCTTTACGACTTGTTTTTTAACGCGCCCTCGCCGTCCCTCCGCGGGACGGAGGGTGAGGTTTCCGCAACCCCCATCGAGCGGGTCGCGAATTGCGGATTCCTCTTCGAGCTGTTAGTGGGTGATTCGAGTGGACGCCCATGCCCCGTTCGATAAGGGTAGGCTGCATGGTCCGGAGACACGTCCATGGAAGCGCTTGCATGGGTTTGCTAGGTGGGGCTCGGTCCCGTTCGATAGGGACCGAGGGCGCGGAAGCTCTCCCTCGGTGGGATCCCCCGGCTAGCTGCCCTCGCTGGCTCTCGAACACGACATGTGGGGCACCCTCGAGCCGACGGGCTCAAGGAACGGCTCGAATGCACGTGCCCTCGTCGTCCCCGACTCGCGATCCGAGGCGCCCGTTCGAACCCGTCGAGGGTCGGGCTTCGAACCCCCGATCAGTAGGGCCGCGCGGGGCGGCGTCCGGGCGGCCCCGTCTTTGCGTTTGCGGCCATCGAGGGGTCGGGCTGGCCAGCCCTCGAGGCGCCGGGCGGGTAGCACCTTGCGTGGCATGGGTGCTCGCGAGCCCCGCTTTGCTTCAAGCGGGCACCGGCGACCTTCTCACGCACGTACCCCTTTTTTTTAGAGAGTTGATATCGTTTCGAGCCGGGGGCTCTCGCCGCTCGAGGGTTTTGCGTGGCATGGGTGCTCGTGGTGCCCGCTTTACTTCAAGCGGGGCCCCGGCGGCCTTCTCGCGTCGATGTCCCTTCGAGGGGCGAAATCGTCTTGAGCCGAGGGCTCGTACCGCTCGAGGGTTTTACGTGGCATGGGTGCTCGTGGTGCCCCGCTTTACTTCAAGCGGGGCCCCGGCGACCTTCTCACGCCGATGTCCCTTCGAGGGCTATTTTTGTCTCGAGTCGGGGGTTCGCCCCGCTCGAGGGTCCTCCTTGCTTGGCAAGGGAACGGGTCATTAAATGCCTTACGGTCGAGGCCGCGGCTCGCAACACGGGCGCACCTTTTTAGGCGTTCCGCGCGCGCGCGCGTGTAGTGGGCGGCGTGGCGGGCGGATGTGACCGCTTGCCTCGGTCCCTCGCTAGTCTTCGCCGTGATGATTGCCCGCCCGCGGTGATGTGGCCGCGGCAGTCGTGGTGGGGCCCGTTCGTTGGCGTGAAGGGAAGATTCCCCTGCAGGTTAATGCGCGCGGGACATCCGCTCCGGAGAGCTCGCCCGCGGCTTTTAAATCTGAGGGAAAGGGGAGACGGCGGTTTTTTACCTTTGCGCCTCGCCATTTCGGCCCCCGCGCCTTCGTCTTTGCCTCGCCTTTGCCACCGCGCGGTGTCGCCATTAGAGCTTTCCTTCCGTTTTGTCGGGGACAGCCCTAGGGGTCCCCTTAAACAACGGGGGAAAACCCACTTAAAACCCGTAACGAAACCCGATAATATTAAGCCTAACCATGCGGGTGCCTAACCATGCGGGACACGGCCCACGGGGACTCCGACGGCCCATCGAGGCGGCCCACGTAAGGATCCCCTCGAAACGGACTCCGCCTCGTTCGAGGCCGCACGCACCCTTCGGGCGGGCGTCGCCCCCGCTCGAGGGGCAGCACTTCCCTCGAGCTCGTTTCGCCTCGCTCGAGGGTACGCCCCGCCCTCGGGCCGGGGCCCGCCACGCCCGCGGGCGTCCCACACGCGTGCGCCGGCCCCGTACACGGGCATTTAACGCCCTGACGCCGCAGGACGGCGCCATCATGCGCCCGGGGCTCGCACCCCGGTGCCGCCGCACCAACTCCCCAGGGAGGAGCTCATCCCCGCCACTGTGGGAGGGTACTGTGCAGTGCGGCCGGTGTCAGTCCCGTGACACCGCGCGCACGCCCCGCACGGCTAACGTGCCGAGCCCTCGAAAGGGGGCCGGTGCACCCTCGATGTACTTTCTTGTGACCCTACAGGGGTTAGGTGGAGGCGATAGGCCGGTGGACCGCCATCCCTGCCACTGTAACGGCGTGGCCGCCGTACCCGCGCGTGCAGGCGCACGCCGGCCCCGTAGCGACGACTCCGGCCCCGTGAGGCGCGTTGGGAAGGGACGCCGTTCGCCAACTCCCGTGCGCCGTACGGCCGGCGTCGGCACCTCCCTCGAGCCTATCGAGGGACATCACCGCCATCCGTCGCTCTCCCTACCCTCGAACCGCCACCGTTCGGGTACAAGTCGAGCCATGATGACCGGATCGTGGCGGGGATCGCACGGACGGCCGCCCACTCTACACCGTAGCACGTCGCACTTCTCCACATAGCTAAGTAGCGCGGCGCGCATGTAACCCGCCATCCCCTTGATCTATAAAAGGGGAGGCGATCCCCGCCCGTTGGGGGGACGCGAGTTCAACACGACACACCGTGCACTCACTCTCTTATTCTCCCACAACATCTTCACCATTCTCCCGGGGACTTGGAAGCCACACTTCCTCTCCCGCCTTGCTTGTACTTGCCCCACTACAAGCACCCCCCGTGCCGAGCAATATAGTGCCACGAGCACACCCCTGGCCGGACGTACGGCCCCCTCGGCGGGAACCGGATAAAACCTTGTGTCATTTGTTGCTTAGCATCGACCATTGAGGGATAGACCACGGCGCTATCTACCGGTTAGTGTCGGGACCATATTCCGCACCGACGCTGGCACCCACCGTGGGGCAAACGAGCGCCTAAGGTCATTTCGCCAACTCCCTCCATGGTGATCCGCACCGAATACCGTGCTACACACTACCGCATGGGTAGCTCGGACCCCCTCCCCGCCGGGTTCGAGATCCGCTTCGGGGATCCGAACTTTCGTGCCACGGGGAATGGCTATCTCTTGCGCCTCACTAACCGTGAGGAACTCCGCGCGCGGCGGCGGGCCCGGTCCGCTCGGACCCCCGCCACGCGCACGGAGGCCGCGGGTCCGTCGGCGCCACGACGCCACCGTCGCTCCGGGCAACGCTCGCGTCGGGCGTGGTCCGAGCGGCGGCAGGCGGAGCGCGCCGCCGCCCGGCGCGGTGTGCCCACCGTCACGACGGCCGCCACCCCCCCCCCGGCGGGACCACGCGCGGTCTCCGACCGCGCGTCCCCCATCGGCCGCGTGGCGCCACGACGGCCTACAACGCCAACGTCAACACGACGATGCGCGAGGTTCCGCCCGGCCGCCATGTCTTCGTCGCCGGGGACCCCGGCACCTCGGCGGCGGATGAGTCATCCCCGGGCTCCGTCGACACGATGCCACCCGCCAACCGCCATGGATACGCGGGGTGGGACTTCTCCGGCGTGCCGGACCCGGGGGCCGCGTTCCGGCGTTTCCTCGACGCCACGGACTGCGGTTTGGTCGCTCCGACGACTCCAAAGACTCGGGAGCCACGACCCCGCGCGGGAGTGTTGCGCCGTCATCACCAACGACCCGGCAAACGCCGCCGGAGCGGCAGGTGCCGGGAGACGGGAAGTCACGCCCGCCCCGGGGATCGCTACGCGCCCGGCCGCGGGGCCAAGCGCTCCTCGCCGGGGCCGACGTCGACGCACAGCTGGCCCAAGCCCGCGAGCTCGAGGCCAAGCTGGCGGAAGAGTACCGAACGGTGCGGTTGCTCCGCGCCTCAATGGCAGGGGAGGCCTCTGCGCGTGGCGAACGCGCGCGGGAGCTGGGCCGACAGGTCCGCGATCGCCTCAACACCGCCACTAACGTCGGAAACGCGGACGTGCCCCCACGGGCGAGCCAGAAGCTCGTCGCCGCCGCGACGCTGCTACGGGCTATGCCAGCACCCTCGACCCCCGAGGCTCGAGATATGCACCGCGAGGTGCAAACTCTCATCGAGCAAGCGGCCGTCCAGCAGGGCCGAAAGCTCGGCCTCACGCATCCGTCAACAGGGGGGATGCGCGGGGCGGATGAAGCCGCACCGGGGGGTGAACCCTCGGTGGACGCGGGGGGGCCGGCGGGGGCATCCCACCGAGCAAGGGCGCACGCCGGCCAAGGAGCGACTCCTCGACGCGCGCAGGGCACTAGATGGCGACGCTCGCAATGTCATCAACGCCCGGCGCACCAGCAAGGCGGACGCGCGAGCGGCAAGGGGTTACCACCCTCGACGGGGTGGGCGCTACGACAGCGGCGAGGACCGCTCCCCGACGCCGGAGCCCCCGGCACCCGTGTGTTCGGCGGGAGATCCGCACGGCGGCGTTCCCCCAACGCTTCCGTCAGCCCTCGACGATCGTCAAATACAACGGGGAGACGGACCCCCGCGTCCGGCTCAACGATTACCGCCTATCTCGTCGGCTCCGGGCGGGGCCACTAGCGACGAAGTGATCATCCGCAACTTGCCCCTGCATCTGGGCGACGCGGCCCGGACATGGCTCGAGCACTTTCCCCGCCGGCCCGCATCCATACCCGGGACGATCTAGTCCACACGTTCGTGGGCAACTTCCGGGGCACATACGTGCGCCCCCGGGAACTCGTGGGATCCGCGCTCCCCGCACGCGAAGCCCGGCGAATCGTTGCGGGACTTCATACGGCGCTTCTCCAAGCGCTGCACGGAGCTCCCCAACGTGGCACGCCCGAGATCGTGCACGCGTTCCTCGAGGGCACCACATGCCGGACCTCGTGCGCGAGCCGGGACGCGGCCCCCGCCCGCGGACTCAAACGAGCCGTTCGACATCGCCACCGCCTTCGCCTCCGGGAGAGGAGGCCGTGGGGGCAATCTTCGACGGAAAAAAGGGCAAGCGCTCCGAGGACACGCCCGCGGAGGGCGGCGGGTCCAAGGAGCCGCACCGCAACGACAAGCGGGGCAAGAAGGGGAAGAAGCGCCGCGCCGCGAGGCGCGCGAGCAGGGGCGCAACGGCGGCAACGCCGAGGCCCTCGCCGTCGACCCGCTCGACGGGGCCCTCGACCGGCTCCTCGAGGCCCGGGGTGTTTGATGACATGCTGAAGAAGCCATGTCCCTACCACAAGACCCCCGTGAACCACACTCTTGAGCAGTGCGACATGCTCAAGAAATTCTATGCCCGCGCCGCCGCGAAGGAGGCAGAGGCCAAGAAAGACGGAGGCGATGGCGACGCCGGCGGATTCCCCGCTGTCGAGAATGTGTTCCTCATCTTTGGAGGACCTACTGTCGACATGTCGACCCGACGCCCGCAAGAAGGAGCGGCACGAAGTCCTCGCCGCGAGAGGGCGCCTCCGGCCTTCCTCAACTGGTCGAAGGATGCCATCACCTTTAGCCGGGACGACCACCCAAACCGTATCCCGAACCCGGCCGAGTCCGCCGGTGGTCGATCCCATCATTGGGAACGCCGGTTTTCGAAGGTCCTTATGGACGGAGGCGGTAGCCTCAATATCCTCTTCGCGCATACATTGCGCCCCGATGGGGATCGGCCTGGACCAGGTGCCGCGCCCGGCCTAGACAAAGCCGTTCCACGGCATCGCACCCCGGCAGCGAGTTCGGCCCCTCGGGCGGTCGATCCGCCCTGGCCCGGTTTGGTACCCCCAAGAACTTCCGCAAGGAGACCCTCACCCTCGAGGTGGTGGGGTTCAAGGGGGCCTACCATGCCATCCTTGGGCGACCTTGTTACGCCAAATTTATGGCGGTCCCCAACTACACCTACCCGAAGATGAAGATGCCCGTCCAAATGGCGTCATCACCGTCGGGTCGTCTATCGAGCACGCATTCGACCGCGATGTCGAGTGCGTGGAACATGCAGAAGCACTAGTGCTGGATGAAGCGCTGGTAAACACGCTGGAGAAGATGGTCAACGAGGACCACGACTCCGCCGCCAAGCACGTCGGCACCTTCGAGGCCGCCGAGCGGACCAAAGGGGTCCCCCCTCGACCCGTCGGCCCCCGAGGGCAAGGCGTTGAGGGTCGGCTCCACCCTCGACCCCAAATAGGAAGCGGTGCTCGTCGACTTCCTCCGCGCCAACGCCGACGTCTTCGCGTGGAGCCCCTCGGACATGCCGGGCATCCCGAGGGAAGTCGCCGAGCACTCCCTTGATATCTCGCCAAACGCCCGCGCCGTGCGGCGGCGGGCCGCGCCGCCTCGACGAGGAACGGCGACGGGCGATCGGAGCGGAGGCGCGGAAGCTCCTCGAGGCCGGATTCATCAAGGAAGTGTTCCACCCTACGTGGCTAGCTAATCCCGTGCTTGTAAAAAAGAAGAATGGGAAGTGGCGGATGTGTATAGACTACACTAGTCTTAATAAAGCATGTCCAAAAGTTCCTTTTCCTTTGCCACGCATAGATCAAATCGCCGATTCAACGGCCGGGTGCGAACTACTCTGTTTCCTTGATGCCTATTCGGGATATCACCAAATAAAAATGAAGGAGTCCGACCAGCTCGCGACTTCGTTCATCACACCGTTCGGGACGTTCTGTTACGTCACGATGCCTTTTGGCCTCAGAAACGCGGGCGCAACATATCAGCGCTGCATGCAGCACGTTTTTGGGGATCACATCGGGCGGACGGTCGAAGCCTACGTGGACGACATCGTCGTCAAGACCAGGAAGGCGGACGACCTGGTTAGCGACCTTGGCGTCGCGTTCAGTTGCCTACGGGCCAACGGGGTCAAGCTAAACCCCGAAAAATGTGTCTTTGGAGTGCCGCGGAGCATGCTCCTAGGATACATCGTCTCCCAGCGGGGAATCGAGGCCAATCCTGAAAAGGTCGCGGCCCTCGAGCGAATGGGTCCGATTCGGGACCTCAAAGGGGTGCAGAAGGTGTTGGGGTGCCTCGCCGCCTTAAGCCGCTTCATCTCGAGGCTCGGTGAGAGGGGCTGCCCCTCTACCGGCTGCTCAGGAAGCACGAGCGCTTCGTTGGACCGCCGAGGCCCGGACGCGCTCGACAAGCCGAAGGCGTCTCGACGCACGCTCCAATCCTCACGCCGCCGCGAGACGGCGAACCCCTGCGGCTCTACGTGGCCGCAACCACCCGGGTGGTCGGCGCCGTGATCGTCGTGGAGCGCACGGAGGAAGGGCACGCCTTGCCGTGCGAGAGGCCGGTCTACTACATCGGCGAAGTCTGTCGGACACGAAGGCGCGCTACCCCCCGTGTCCGAAGGCTGCCGTACGCCGTAGTCCTTGCGCGGCGCAAGCTCCGCCACTACTTCGAGGCCCACCCGGTCACGGTGGTCTCCTCCCTTCCCGCTAGGAGAGATCATTCGCAACCCCGACGCGGCGGGCGGGGATTGCCAAATGGTCCATGGAGCCGATGGGCGAGACGCTTGCCTACGCCCGCGCAAGGCCATCAAATCGCAAATCCTAGCCGATTTCGTCGCCGAGTGGACGGATACGCGACCGCCGCCCCCTCGGATTCCAGCGAGTCTTGGACTCGTTCTTCGACGGCTCGGTGATGAAGACAGGAGCGGGCGCGGGCCCGCACTTCGTGTCACCCCTCGGGGAGCACATGCGCTACGCGGTGCGCCTCCACTTCCCCGCGTCCAACAATATGGCCGAGTACGAGGCCCTTCTCGTGGCCTCAAAATCGCCATTGAGTTGGGCGTCAAACGCCTCGACGTGCGAGGGGACTCGCGGCTCATGATCGATCAAGTCATGAAGAACGCGAGCTACCACGACGACAAGATGGAGGCCTACTATAAAGCCGTGCGGGCCCTCGAAGACAAGTTCTACGGCATCGAGCTTAATCATGTACCCCGCCGGTACAACGAGGAAGCGAACGAGGTGGCGAAAATCGCGTCCGGGCGGATCACCGTTCCCCCCGAACGTTTTCGCGCGTGACGTCGCGCAACCCTCGGTCGCCTTCGAGCCCTACCCCTCGAGCCACGACGGACCCTCGGGGGCTCCCTCGGATCCAGCGGGTGCGGAACCCATGGATGAGGACCCCTCGAACGAGGCATACGTGCTCTCCCTTCTCGAGGGGTACGGCTCCCACGAGGTCGATGCGATGGACATAGAGCCGGCTCTGTCCAAGTGGATTGGCGGGGAAAAATACATCGCCCGGATCGCTCGAGGGGAACTCCCCGCGGATCGGGCCGCGACCCGGCGCATCGCCGGGATGGCTAAATCCTTCGCCCTCGTCGATGGAGAGCCGTACAAGCGCGCCGCCTCCGGCATCCTACAGCGGTGCGTGCCAATTCCCGAGGGGCGCGAGCTCTCCGCGGACATCCATGCGGGGATCGCGGCCACCACGCCGCACCCCGCGCCCTCGTCGGCAACGCGTTCCGCCAAGGCTTTTACTGGCCTACCGCGGTCGCGGACGCCAGCGAAATCGTACGCACCTGCGAAGGGTGCCAGTTCTACGCCCGCAAGTCCAACTTGCCCGCTCACGCCCTACAGACCATCCCCGTTACATGGCCGTTCGCCGTGTGGGGGCCCCGGACATCGTCGGGCCCCTGCGGAAGGCGCCCGGGGGCTTCACCCACTTGCTAGTTGCGATCGACAAGTTCTCCAAGTGGGTGGAGGTGCGCCCCATCACGAACCTAAGGGCGAGCAAGGCGGTCACGTTCTTTACCGACATCGTCCACCGCTTTGGAGTGCCAAACTCCATCATCACGAACAATGGGTCCCAATTCACGGGCGGAAGTTCTTGGAGTTCCGCGATAAGTTCCACATCCGCGTGGATTGGGCGGGCGTGGCACACCCACGGACCAACGGCCAAGTGGAGCGCGCCAACGGCATGATCCTACAAGGCCTCAAGCCCCGAATTTTCGACCGGCTCAACAAATGCGGGCGAAAATGGCTCCAAGAACTACCCGGCGGTCGTGTGGAGCCTAAGGACCACCCCAAGCGCAGCCACGGGTTCACCCCGTTTTCTGGTCCATGGCGCGGAGGCCGTCCTCCCCACGGACTTAGAATACGGGTCGCCCGGGGTTCGAGGCTACGACGAGGATGCTAACCGGCGAGCCCGCGAGGACTCGGCGGACCCGGCTAGACGAAGTACGCCTCGTGGCGTTGATGCACTCCGCAAGGTATCAACGGTCCCTACGACGTTACCAAGCACGCAAGATACGTCGGAGGGATTTCGGCGAAGGGGATGCGGTCCTAAGGCTATGCCAAGACAACCGAGGGCGCCACAAGCTATCGCCCCCATGGGAGGGACCCTACGTCGTGGTGAAGGTGCTCAAGCCGGGCACGTACAAGCTGGCCAACGAGGACGGTGACAAACTCACCAACGCTTGGAACATCCAACAGCTACGTCGCTTCTACCCTTAGCTAGGATTTCCAAGTACTTTCTGTTGTAAAATCGCATGGCCAACGCCCCAGTTGGTGTCAACTATGTAAATACGTCAAGTCTAATAAAAGGGCAACTCGGCTTTCCCCTGAAACCCGAGTTACCCTCGGGGGCTGCTTGCGCGCGGGGGGGGGGGGGGGCACCCCCCCAAATGATCCCATTTTTTTCGCGCAAAAACAAAACGACATGCGCTAAGTTTGTTTCCTACTTCAACCTCGAGCCACGATTCGAACGGAGCGCGGGCGGCACGGCGGAAGGAGCATGCGAGCCAGAGATAGCCTACGCCGCGTGGCTATGGCCCTTCTCTCTCGCCTCCAACCCAGCGGGCCCCTTGCGAAAATCGAACTCCCCTAACTAGAATCTACTCAGGAAGAAGGAGAAACAAAAAGCGTGATAAACAAACGATTTCATTTACAACAAATGCCCATGTTCATGAAACAACTTGTTTATTTACAAAAGGCCACGAGACCGAGTGCCGATACACATCAAAAAATGGGCCTAGCGCCCAAGCGCTTTCGGGCGGGAGGAGCGACGGCGCTACGCGGCGTCGGGAAGAGGAACTCCTCGAAGGCCTCGGCGAGCAACCGGCGGCGTCGGCGGCAAGTGCGTCCACACGCTCCATGGCCACCTCGTCCTCAACGCCCTCGGGTACGACGTAGCCTTCCGCCAGCGCCTCGAAGTTTACCTCGTAGTGGGATCGCACCACTCCGAGGGCCTTCTGGACGCCCGACCGCGCGCCGGCGCATTCGCTCGGTAACGTGGCCACCAAGGGCGCGCGGACGGCGGCCGGCCGAGGCGCCGCTTGTGCCTCGCCCTCCTCGACGACGCGGCGGGTCTCGAGGGCCGCATCGCGCGGCTCCCGCGGCTCTGCTCGGAGGAGTTGTAGGAGGCTGCGGCGCCTCGGCCGCTCCGCCGCGTGCCCCGGCCGGTGCGCAAGCACAGGGAACATCAAGGCAAGGGATAAATCGAAAAAAAAGGGAATGCGAAGTTCCCAATCGAAAATCCAACGGGACAAGAGTCGGATTGTGGCTCACCTTCGACTTGCTTCTTCTCCATCTCGAGGTCGCGGCGCACGGCCTCGACCGTAAGCTCGAGGCGCTTGACGGTCTCACCCTGCTCCTGGAGGGCCATCTCCTGGTTTGCGCTCGCAATGCTGAGCACAACGACCTCGCCCTCAGCCTTGGAGAGCTTGGCGTCCTGATCCGCCAAGGACTTCCGCGTCACCTCGTGGGCGGCGCGCTCCTGCTCCAGCGCTGCACGGGCATTGGTGAGAGCGGCCTGCTCCTGCTGGAGCCGCTCCTCAGCCCCTTGGCGGGCGGTGCTCTCTTGCGGGGAGTCGCTCCTCGGCGAGAGACAAGGGCCGCGGCCTTGGCGTCGAGGGCGGCTCTCGGTCGTCGGCCTCCTTGGCGCGCCGCTCCAACCCGCGCGCCCGCTCCTCGGCCTAGCGGCCCCCTCTGCGCTCGCGCCCCCTCGAGCGACGTGCGGAGCTCCCGGGCTTCGGCGCGAGCGGTGGCCACCTCCGCCTCCCGGTTGGCGGCCGGCGTCCGCGTCTTCTCCGGATCCGCGCACGCGTTCCACGGCCGCCTCGTCGCGATCGAAGAGGGCTGCGCGGACCCGCTCAAGGCTCGAGCGACGCGCCGGTGCCCCTGCCTCGAGCTCTCGGGGAGCTCGTCGGGCCGGAGCCGGGGCCCCGTACGCCGGCCCGGTGTCCGGCGTCCTAAGAGCGTCCGCAAGCGTGTCGAAAGCGCCGCATCGCTCCCGGGCCGGTGGGCCTCGGCGTTCACCGGTCGAAGGCGTCGTACTTGTCATGGGCACGGCGCTCGAGCTCCCGGCATCCACACACCAAATCCCGTAAGCGCCAAGGCTTGAATGCGGCATACGAAAACGAAAAGGGAAGAGGGACGAGCAACCATGGCTCACCCGGAAGACGAGCCGGGCCGGGCCGCCGTGGACTTGCGGCGCCTCGTTCGGTGCGCGGTTGAGCGTGGCGCCGTGGCTCCGAAGCTCGCCCCGCAGCTCTGCTCCCCCCGGGCGTCGGCGCAAACGCCGGGGGATCACCGACGGCCCCCTCCACACAGGCGGGGGCGGCCGGCGTGGGAGGACGAGGCCTCGGCACCATGTCCTCGGCCCCCCACCACCATGTGACCCTCGTGCCGCCTCACGAGGGCCCCCTCTCGGGGCTCGGGGGAGTTCGAGGGCCGGGCCGGCCCACCGATTCCACCGGGCGGCGGAGAGTCGTCCGAGACCTCCACCACCTCCGCACCTCGCAAATCACCGGCGGGCGCGGTCGCCCGCGCCGCTTCCGCCGGCACCTCCACCAACGCCTCCGCGGCCGCGGCGCCGGCGCGGCGCCGCGCCCGCCACCTCCGGCCGCGCCTGCGGCCACGGGCGCCGCGGGTTGCTCCCCGCTCCGCCTCCTCCACCGCAACGGCCCCCCCGCGGCTGCGCCTCCACCACGGCCGCCGCCGCGCCCGTGTCTCCGTGACGACGGCCGTGCGGGCCGCCCCCGGCGACCTGCGGCTGCGCCGCGGCCGACGGCCGACGGCCGGGGCCTCGAGGCCCCAGCGGGGCTTGCGAGCTCGCACCCGCCGCCGTGCTTGACCCCGGGCGCGACGCCCTCGACGAGCGCCGCCGGTGGGGATGGACGCGTCGGGTCCTCGGCACCTTGGCGGTGCGAGAGGAGGCACGGTTGGCACCACCCGCACGAGGCACGGACGAGAAGGTTAGGACGCCTAATCATCGACAAATCAAACCAAACGGAAAAGGACGAGGCTCATTACCTCGAAGAGGAAAAGGCCCGTTCCTTTTCCTCGAGGCCTCTCGCGGACGAGGCCGGTGCGGCTGCCGCGCGCCGCCGTGGCGCCCCCCGATGGCGCCGCCGCGCGCGCGGGCTCACCCGCCCCATGCGCGGGCGCGCCCGGCGCTACGCCTCTCGAGGGCGCCGCCGCGCGCGGGGGCACGCTCGCCCGCGCGCGGGCGCGCCCGCCGTCGCGCCCCTCGACGATGACGCCACGCGCGCGGGCACGCTCCCCCGCGCGCGGGCACGCTTGACGCGCGCACGGGCGCGCGTCCGCGCGCGTGCCTCCGTGGCGCGCGCGGCGCACCTCCGCGGCACGTGCCGCCCCCGATGTCGATTGCCCGGCGGCGGGCGCCGGTGCGCCCGCCCCGAGGCGAAGCCGCCCTTGACGCCGGCCGCCGGTTCGGCGACGGGGGCGGCCCGGGCGCCACCGTCGGGAGGGGCCCTCCCCCTCAGCCTCTTCCTCCTCGTCCTCCTCCGAGGATGAGGGCTCCTCGATCTCCGGGGAGGAGAGCCCCAGCTCCTCGCGCCGTCGGTACTCCGCGGCCCGCCGGTCGCGGCGTGCTTGACGTCGCCTCGCGTGCTCCCTCTTGCGTGCCGCCCGCTCCTGTTGCTCCCGGCCGCGCGCGGCCGAGCGCACGGGAGTCGGGGGGTGGGTGGAACGGACTTGGCGATGTTGAACTCCACCGAGTGCGCACGGGGAGCGACAATGGCGCATCGGGAAACAAAAGCAAGACCAAGAACTAAAACAAAATCAGGAACCCAACTCACCCGGCGGGCCCGTGGGGAGCATCTCAAGGTCCCATGGGGTCCGACCCGCGGTGGCGGCACCGGGTGTCGACGGCGTTCCGCGCCGGGTGAGCGCATACGGCCGCTCAAGGGGCGTCGAGAGCATCCGTGACCTCGCCGGTCGACGGGGTTGGCCTCCTCTGTCATCTCGAAGATGCAGAGCGGCCTCTCCATCGGAGGCACGACCCGCCGGTGGTGGAGGAAGGAGAGGACGCCCATCGCGTTCGGCCCCGTGCTTCGCCGGCCGGCCGCGAGGCGGCGAGGACGGACTCTTGCCGCGCCCGATCTTTGGGCCGTAGACACCCCGTAGCCCCAAGAGTCCGGCCTCTTCTTGAATACCCGGTTGGTGTAGGGAGGAAGGCCGGAGCTCGGCATTGCGCGGGTAGAACCATCCCCGCTCCCCGGCCGGCGTTGTTCGTCGTCATGGTGCGGGGGATGTAGAAATCCTTGAGGCCGCCCCCGCGAGGCAAGCGACATCCCGCCGGCGCGCACCACGCGGCGAGTCCTCGGCTTTCCGACGTGGGCTGCGTGATGAGCTCCCCCGCGGAAAAGGTGAACCCGAGAGATCCCGGTTGGCGGGATCCCCACGTACCCTTCGCGAGACGCCCACGAACGTGGCCGCTGCGCGAGATCGTGTTGGGGGCGAAGTTGTGCGGCTCCACCCCGTAGTAGTAGCACATCGCCCGCATGAAGGTGCTCGCCGGCGCGTTGAAGCCACGCTCGTGGTAGCGGACGAAGCTCACCACGTAGCCCTCCCGGCGGGTTGGGCTCGTGGTGCGCCGCCGGCGGCACGATCCACTCCGCCGGGCGCCCTTCTTCGTTAGCCGCCCCGGACCGGCGGCGACCCGGCTCGCCAAGGGCGAGCGGGTCCCCGTCGACCTCTCCCAGGCATACGGCTCCAGGATCCTAAGGGGAAGCTGAGGCGGCGCCATGAGGGGGGACGAAGGAATGCGAAGGCGGAGGACAAGGAAACGGAAAAAAGAGCTCTAACGGCGAAACCGCGCGGTGGCAAGAGCGAGACGAAGACGAAGGGGCGGAGGACCGAAAATGGTGAGACACTAAGGTAAAAAACCGCCGCCCCCTCCTCCCCGCAGCTTTATAGGCCGACGGGCGAGCTCTCGGAGCGGACGCCCCCGCTAGCATTAACCGCGGGGAATCTTTCCATCGCGTCGACGGGTGGGCCCCACCACGACCGCGGCGGCCACAACACCGCGGGCGGGCCATCATTACGGCAAAGACCGGTAGCGACCGAGGCGAAGCGGCGTCACGTCCTCTGCCACGCCGCCCACTACGCGCACGCGCACGGCCGCAACGCCTAAAAAGACGCGCTCGGGCCGCAAAACCGCGGCCACGACCGCAAGGCACTTAAATGCCGGGTCCCTTGCCAAGCAAGGAGAACCCTCGAGCGGGGCGAACCCCGGCTCGAAACAAAGGCGACCCTCGATGGGATATCGGCGTGAGAAGGTCGTCGGGACTGCTCGATGTAGAGCGAGGCAACGCGCGAGCACCCATGCCACGTAAAACCCTCGAGCGGCATGACCCTCGGCTCGAAACAAAGGCGACCCTCGATGGGATATCGGCGTGAGAAGGTCGTCGGGACTGCTCGATGTAGAGCGAGCAACCGCGGGCACCCATGCCACGTAAAACCCTCGAGCGGCATGACCCTTGGCTCAAAATGACGTCAACCCTCGATGGGATATCGACGTGAGAAGGTCGCCCGGGACCTGCTCGATGTAGAGCCGGGGCAACCGCGGACACCCATGCCACGCCAAACCCTCGAGCGGCACGAGCCCTTGGCCGAGACAATGTCAACCCTCTAAAAAGAAAGCACATACGGCGTGCTACCAACCGGCACCTCGAGGGCCGGCTCGCCCGAACCCCTCGACGGCCGCAAACGTGAAAAGACGGGGCCGCTCGGGCGCCACCCCCGCACGGCCCTGCGATCGGAGGTTCGAAGCGACCCTCGACGGGTTCGAACGGCGCCACGGATCGCGAGTTAGGGACGACGAGGGCACGCGCATTCGAGCCGTTCCTCGAGCCCGTCGGCTCGAGGGTGCCCCACATGTCGTGTTCGAGAGCCGGCGAGGGCGGCTAGCGGGGGGATCCCACCGAGGGAGAGCTTCCGCGCCCTCGGTCCCTAGCGAACGGGGCCGAGCCCCACCTAGAAAACCCACGCAAGCGCTTCCCATGGACGTGTCTCGGACCGCGCGGCCTACCCTTATCGAACGGGGCATGGGCGTCCACTTGAACCACCCGCTACCGGCTCGAAGAGGAATCGGCAATTCGCGACCCGCTCGATGGGAGTTGCGAAACCTCACCCTCCGTCCCGCGGAGGGACGGCGAGGGCGCGTTGAAAAGCAAGTCGTCAGGCTCGACCCGATCGCCTCGAATGGGCCAAGGCTCGGGGGCTTGACGCACGGCTACACCTCCTTGAAAGCTGCACCCGCCGGAAAAGTGACGGGGGAGCGTGCACCCCCGAAGCCGGCTGAAATACCGCCGATGCCGGTTGGCATATGTGCCACGCCTTTCTGACCAAAGTTCTCGCGGTTAACCCCTGCGGGGAGAACCCACACTCTGCGGGGCTTCGGGGGCTAGACCCGCGGGTCCGGCCGACGCGGCCCCACGGAAAGCGTTCGCAAACAAGGAGGGAAGAACGTCCTATCGGTAGGTTCTAGCATGCGCGGGAGCCGCAACGGCAAACCCACGGATGCTCGGGGGCTGCTGTCGGGGACGGCCCTAGGGGTCCCCTTAAACAACGGGGGAAAACCCACTTAAAACCCGCAACGAAACCCGATAATATTAAGCCTAACCATGCGGGTGCCTAACCATGCGGGGACACGGCCCACGGGGACTCCGACGGCCCATCGAGGCGGCCCACGTAAGGATCCCCTCGAAACGGACTCCGCCTCGTTCGAGGCCGCACGCACCCTTCGGGCGGGCGTCGCCCCGCTCGAGGGGCGGCCTTCCCTCGAGCGAGGTTTCGCCTCGCTCGAGGGTACGCCCCGCCCTCGGGCGGGGCCCGCCACGCCGCGGGCGTCCCGCACGCGTGCGCCGGCCCCGTACACGGGCATTTAACGCCACGACGCCGCGGGGCGGCGCCATCATGCGCCGGGGGCTCGCACCCCGGTGCCGCCGCACCAACTCCCCGGGGAAGAGCCCATCCCCGCCCCTTGTGGGAGGGTACGGTGGAGTGCGGCGGTGTCGGTCCGTGACACCGCGCGCACGCCCCGTACGGCTAACGTGCCGAGCCCTCGAAAGGGGGCCGGTGCACCCTCGATGTACTTTCTTGTGACCCTACGGGGGTTAGGTGGAGGCGGTAGGCCGGTGGACCGCCATCCCCGCCACGCGCGCGGCGTGGCCGCCGTGCCCGCGCGCGCGGGCGCACGCCGGGCCCCGTAGCGACGACTCCGGCCCCGTGAGGCGCGTTGGGAAGGGACGCCGTTCGCCAACTCTGTGCGCGTACGGGCGGCGTCGACACCTCCCTCGAGCCTATCGAGAGGACATCACCGCCATCCGTGCTCTCCCTACCCTCGAACCGCCCTTGTTCGGGTACAAGTCAGGCTATGATGACCGGATCGTGGCGGGGATCGCACGGACGGCCGCCCACTCTACACCGTAGCACGTCGCACTTCTCCACATAGCTAAGTAGCGCGGCGCGCATGTAACCCGCCGTCCCCTTGATCTATAAAAGGGGAGGCGATCCCCCAGCCGTGGGGGGGACAGAGTTCAACACAACACACCGTGCACTCACTCTCTTATTCTCCCACAACATCTTCAGCCATTCTCCCAGGGACTTGGAAGCCACGCTTCCTCTCCCGCCTTGCTTGTACTTGCCCCACTACAAGCACCCCCGGCGCTGAGTAATATAGTGCCACGAGCACACCCCTGTGGACGTACGGCCCCCTCGGCGGGAACCGGGATAAAACCTTGTGTCATTTGTTGCTTAGCATCGACCATTGAGGGATAGACCACGGCGCTATCTACTTGGTTAGTGTCGGGACCATATTCCGCACCGACACGTTTCTTGTCCTCCGCTTTCGCATCCCTTTGCTTCCTCCTCATGGCACCGCTTCCGCCCCTCACAATCCTTGACCCATATGCCCGGGAGCGGTCGACGGTGACGCCGCCGGCCCTTGGCGGCCGGTCGCCGCCGGCCGGCCGTCGGCGAACGAGGATGGCCGCCGGCGGAGTGGATTGTGCCGCCGGCGGCGGGCCGTGCGCCCAACCCGCCGGAGGGCTACGTGGTCGGCTTCGTCCGCTTCCACGAGCGGGGCTTCAACGCGCGCGGCGAGCGGCTTCATGCGGGCGCCGTGCTACTACTACGGCGTGGAGTTGCACAACTTCGCGCCCAACGCAATCTCGCGGGCGGCCATGTTCGTGGGCGTCTGCGAGGGGTACCCGGGGATCCCGATCAGGCGGGAGCTCCGGGTACACCTCTTCGGGCGGAGCTCTTCACGCGGCCCACGACGGAGCCGAGGGACCGCGCGCGGTGCGCGCCGGCGGGATGTCGCTTGCCTGCGGGGGGCAATTCAAGGACGACTACATCCCCCGCACCATGACGACGAACAACGCCGGGCCGGGAGCGGGGATGGTTCCCTTGCCCACCCCCGACTCCCGAGCGCTTGGTCGGGCGGCGCGGCGGCGGGAACGGGGAGCGGGCGGCGCGCGGGGAGGGAGCGCGCGAGGGCGGCACAACGAGCGCCGTGAGCGTCGGAACGCGGAGGCACGGCGGCACGAAGAGCCGGGGGCTCTCCTCCCGGGGACGAGGAGCCCTCGTCCTCGGGGGATGACGAAGAGGAAGAGGGCGAGGGGGGAGGCCCCTCGGATAGGTGGGAGCCGTCGCCCCGTCGCCGGAGCCGGCTCCCGGCGGCAAGGGAGGCGTGCGCCGGGGCGGGCGCAACGGCGCCGGTCGCCGGCAATCGACATCGAGGGACGGCGCGCGCGCGGCCGGGGCGCCGGCGCGCACCTCGGGGGCACGTGCGGCTAGCGTGCCCGTGCGCGCGGCGAGCGCGCGCGCGCGCGCGCGGCGAGCGCGTCCGCGCACGGGGTGGGACCCGCGCGCTTGGCGGCACCGTCGGGGAGGCGCGGCGGCGGGCGCGCCGGCCGCGCGGCCTCATCTGCCGAGGCTTCGAGGAAAAGGAAGCGTGCCTTTTCCTCCTCGAGGTAAGGGGCTCGACGCTTTACTTGGTTTGATTAGTTGATGATCAGGCGCTCTAACCCTCTGTTTGTGCCTGCGCAGGGTGGTGCCAACCGTGCCTCCCCTTGCACCAGCTAAGGTGCTGAGGACGGACGCGTCCATCCCCACCCGGCGGCGCTCGTCGAGGGCGTCACGGACGGGGGCAAGCACGGCGGCGGCGGGCGAGAGCTCGCGAGGGTGTGGGCGGGGCCCCGAGGCCTCGGCCAACGGATCGGTCCGCCGCGGCGCGGCCGGCGGTCCACGAGGAGCGACCGGCGCGGCCGTCGTGGGGGCGCGAGGTCGCGGCGGCGGTCGTGGCGGAGGCGCGGCCGCGAGAGGCGTCTGCCGCGGAGGGCGCGGTCGCGGCGCCGGCTGCGGGAGGGCGCGGGGCGGGCGCGGCTCGGGGCGGCGCCCGGTGGTTGCGGAGGCGCGGCCGAGAGGTGGTGGCCGTGGCGCGGCGTCGGGCGCTGCGGCCACGGAGGCGCGAGTGGAGGCGCCGGTGGAGGTGGCACAAGGGGCGGTGCCCGCCGGCGGTTCCCGGCGGAGGTGGTGGAGGTCCCGGATGACGACTCCCCGCCGCCGGGTGGGACCGGTGGGCAAGATTCCCCACGCGTTCCCCCGAGCCCCGAGAGGGGGCCCTCGTGAGGCGGCACGAGGGGCACATGGTGGCGGGGGACCGAGGACACGGTGCCGAGGCCTCGTCCTCCCGCGCCGGCCACCCCGCCCGGAGTGGAGGGGGCCATCGACGATCCCCCGGCGTTTGCGACGCCGGGGGGGGAGCGAGAGCTGCGGGGCGAGCTGCGAAGCCACGGCGCCACGCTCAACCGCGCGCTGAACGAGGCGTTGCAGGTCCATGGCGGCCCTGCATGGCGCGTCTTCCAGGTAGGGCGTCGTCGCTCGTTTTCTTCTTCTTCTCATCTTCGTGCGCTGCTTCTGTGCCGTAGCGCTTACGGATTTTGGTGTGTGGGTGCCAGGAGCTCGAGCGCCGCGCCCACGACAAATACGATGCCTTCGACCGGGTGAACGCCGAGGTCCACCAGCTCCGGGAGCGGTGCAGCGCTTTCGACGCGCTTGCTGACGCCCTCAGGTCCCCGGACGGTGGGGCCGGCGTCACGGGCCACGGCACGGCCCGACGAACTCCCCGAGAGCTCGAGGCGGGGACACGGCGCGCCGCTTGAGCCTCGGCGGGTCCGCGCGGCCCTCATCGATCGTGATGAGGCGCGCGGGCATGCGCGCTCGGACTTGGAGAAGACGCGGACGGCGGCCGCCAGGCGGGAGGCGGAGGTGGCTAACGTCCGCGGCGAGAACCGGGAGCTTCGCTCGTCGCTTGAGGGCGCGGGCGCGGCGGCGCCGGGGGCGAGGAGCGGGCGCGCGGGCCGGAGCGAGCGGGCCAAGGAGGCCGACGACACGAAGGCCGCCCTCGACGCCAAGGCCGCGGCCCTCGTCGCCACCGAGGAGCGGCTCTCGCAAGAGAGCACCGCCCGCCAAGGGGCCGAGGGGCGGCTCCGGCGAGGAGCGAGCCGCCCTCGTCGACGCCGGGCGGCGGCCCGGAGCGAGAGCGCGCCGCCCACAAGGTGTCGCGAAGGTCCTTGGCGGATCGGGACGCCAAGCTCTCCAAGGCCGAGGGCGAGCTCATTGTGCTCGGCATTGCGAGCGCAAACCGGGGAGATAGCCCTCCGGGGAGCGAGCGAGGCCGTCAAGCGCCTCGGGCGGCGGTCGAGGCCGGCGTCGCGCTCTCGAGATGGAGAGGAAGCGAGGTCGAAGGTGAGCCTTTGTTCGACTCTTGCCTTGTTGGTTTTTACGTTAGAGGGCTCGCATCACCCTTTACGATTTCTTTCTTGTCTTGGCGATTCCGGGCTTGCGCACCGCCCCGGGGCACGCGGGCGAGCGGGCGAGGCGGCTGCAGGGCTTCCTACAACTCCGAGCGGGGAGCTACGGGAGGCGCGCGGCGCGGCCCCTCGAGACTTGCCGCGCGCGTGGAGGAGGGCGAAGCACGGGCGGCGGCTCGGCGGCCGGCCCGCTGCGTGCCCTCGGCGGCCATGTCACCGAGCGGATGCGCCGGGCGGCTGCATGCGGGGCGTCCCGAGAAGGCTCTCGGAGTGGTGCGATCCCACTACGAGGTTAACTTCGAGGCGCCGCGAGGGCTACATCGTTCCCGAGGGCGTCGAGGACGAGGTGGCGATGGAGCGTGTGGACGCGCTCGCCGCCGACGCCGGCCGGGTCGCTCGCCGAAGCCTTCGAGGAGTTCCTCTTCCGGACGGCTGGCCGACGATGCCGCTCCTCCCGCCCTTGAAAGCGCGTTGGGCGCTAGGCCCGTTTTTGATGTGTATAAGTATTCGGCCTCGTGGCCTTTTGTAAATGAACAAGTTGTTCTTGGACATAAACATTTGCTTGTAATGAAGTCATTTGTTTATCACGCTTTTTGTTTCTCCTTCTTCTCGAGTAGATTCTAGTTAGGGGAGTTCGATTTTCGCGGGGGCCCGCCGGGTTGGAGGCGAGAGAGAAGGGCCATATCCACGCGGCGTAGGCTATCTCGGCTCGCACGCTCCTTACGCTAGGCCGCCGCTGCGCCTGTTCGAATCGTTGCTCGTAGTCGAAGTAGAAAACAAACTTAGCGCGTGTGAGTTGTTTTTATTTTTGCGCGAAAAAATAGGACCATTTTGGGGGGGGGGGGGGGCCCCCGCGTAGCCCCCGAGGGTAACTTGGGTTTCGGGGGAAAGCCGAGTTGCCCTTTCTATTAAACTTGAGGCGTTTACATAGTTGCCACCAAGCGGGGCGTTGGTGTGTGACTTTTTCAACGAAAAAATGCTTGGGAATCCTAGCTAGGGGTAGAAACGACGTAGGCTTGTTGAATGTTCCAAGCGTTGGTGAGCTCTTCACCGTCCTCGTTGGCCGGCTTGTACGTGCGGGCTTGAGTACCTTCACCACGACATAGGGTCCCTCCCATGGGGGCGACGGCTTGTGGCACCCTCGGTTGTCTTGGCGTAGCTTAGGACCGGATCCCCTTCGGCGAAATCCCACCCCGCGTATCTTGCGTGCTTGATAGCGCACCGAGGGACTGCTGGTACCTCGCGGAATGCATCAGGGCCACGAGGCGTGCTTCGTCCAGCCGATCCAACGAGTCCTCGCGGGCTCGGCCCGGCGGTATCCTCGTCATAGCCTCGAACCCTGGGCGAACCGTATTCTAAGTCCGTGGGGAGGATGGCCTCCGCGCCGTGGACTAGGAAAAACGGGGTGAACCCAGTGGCTCTGCTCGGGGTGGTCCTTAGGCTCCACACAACCGCTGGTAATTCTTGGAGCCATTTTCGCCCCGGATTTGTTCAGCCGGTCGAAAATTCTGGGCTTTAGGCCTTGTAAGATCATGCCGTTGGCACGTTCTACTTGGCCATTGGTCTGTGGGTGCGCCACGGCTGCCCAATCCACACGGATGTGGAACTTGTCGCGAACTCCAAGAACTTCTTGCCCGTGAGCTGGGACCCATTGTCGGTGATGATGGAGTTTGGCACTCCAAAGCGGTAGACGATGTCGGTGAAGAATGTTACCGCCTCGCTCTCGCCCTTAGGTTCGTGATGGGGCGCACCTCCACCCACTTGGAGAACTTGTCGATCGCGACCAACAAGTGGGTGAAGCCCCCGGCGCCTTCCGCGGGGGCCGACGATGTCCAGCCCCCACACGGCGAACGGCCATGTTACGGGGATGGTCTGTAGGGCATGGGCGGGCAAGTTGGTCTTGCGGGCGTAGAACTGGCACCCTTCGCAGGTGCGCACGATCTCGCTGGCGTCCGCGACCGCAGTGGGCCAGTAAAAGCCCTGGCGGAACGCGTTGCCGACGAGGGTGCGGGGCGCGGCGTGGTGGCCACAGATCCCCGCGTGGATGTCCCGCGGGGAGCTCGCGCCCCTCGGGAATGGGCACGCATCGGCCGTAGGATGCGGAGGCGGCGCGCTTGTACGGCTCGCCGTCGACGAGGGCAAAAGACTTAGCCATCCCGGCGATGCGCCCGGCCGCGGCCGGTCCGCGGGGAGTTCCCCTCGAGCGATCCGGGCAATGTACTTTTTGCGCCCGGTCCGTGGGGGGCGGGGCCGGCTCGATGTCCATTACGTCGGCCTCGTGGGAGCCATACCCCTCGAGGAGGGAGAGCACGTACGCCTCGTTCGAGGGGTCCTCGTCCATGGGTTCCGCACCCGCCGGTTCGAGGGAGCCCCCGAGGGTTCGTTGTGACTCGAGGGGTAGGGCTCGAAGACGACCGAGGGTTGAGCGACGTCGCGCGCGAAAACGTTCGGGGGGGGACGGTGATCCGCCGGACGCGATCTTGGCAAGCTCGTCCGCTTCCTCGTTGTACCGGCGGGGGCACGTGGTTGAGCTCAATGCCGTAGAACTTGTCCTCGAGGGCTCGCACGGCTTTGCGGTAGGCCTCCATCTTGTCGTCATGGCGCTCGCGTTCTTCATGACACGATCGATCAAGAGGCGCGAGTCGCCGCGCACGTCGAGGCGCTTGACGCCTAACTCAATGGCGATTTTGAGGCTGCAGAGGAGGGCCTCGTACTCGGCCATGTTGTTAGACACGGGGAAGTGGAGGCGCACCGCGTACCGCATGTGTTCTCCGAGGGGTGACACGAAGAGCAGGCCCGCGCCCGCCCCTGTTTTCATCACCGAGCCGTCGAAGAACAGAGTCCAAGCCTCCGCTTGGATCCGTGGTGGCGGTAGCTGCGTATCCGTCCATTCAGTGACGAAATCCGCCAAGATTTGGGACTTGGCCGCCTCGCGCGGGGCGTGGGCGAGCGTCTCGCCCATCGGCTCCACGGACCACTTGGCGATCCCGCCCGCGGCGTCGGGGGTTGCGGATGATTTCTCCTAGTGGGAAGGAGGAAACCACCGTGACGGGGGTGGGCCTCGAAGTAGTGGCGGAGTTTGCGGCGTGCAAGAACTACCGCGTACAACAACTTCTTGACACGGGGGTAGCGCGTCTTTGTGTACGAGAGGACCTCGGCCGATGTAGTAGGCCGAGCGCCGCCGCACGAGCAAGGCATGCCCTTCCTCCATGCGCTCCACGACGATTACGGCGGCCGACCACCCGGGTGGTTGCGGCCACGTAGAGCTGCAGGGGTTCGCCGTCCCGCGGCGGCGTGAGGATCGGGGCTGCGTTAGAGACGTCTTCGCTTGTTGAGCGCATCCCGGGCCTCGGTGGTCCAGGAGAAGTGCTCGTGCTTCTTGAGTAGGCGGTAGAGGGCGAGGCCCTTCTCACCGAGCCGCGAGATGAAGCGGCTCAAGGCGGCAAGGCACCCCAACACCTTCGCACCCCTTTGAGGTCCGGATCGGACCCATTCGTTTGAGGGCCGCAACCTTTTCGGGGGTTGGCCTCGATTCCCCGGCCCCGGGATACAATGTATCCCGGGAGCATGCCTCGCGGCACTCCAAAGACGCATTTTTCGGGGTTTAATTTGACCCCCATTGGCCCGTAGGCGGTTGAACGCGACGCCAAGGTCGCCAACCGAGGTCGTCCGCCTTCACCGTCTTTACGACGATGTCATCCACGTATGCTTCGACCGTCCGCCCGATGTGATCCCCAAAAACGTGCTGCATGCAGCGCTGGTATGTTGCACCCGCGTTTCTGAGGCCAAATGGCATCGTGACGTAGCAGAACGTCCCGAACGGTGTGATGAACGAGGTCGCGAGCTGGTCGGACTCTTTCATCTTTATTTGGTGGTACCGGAATAGGCATCAAGGAAGCAAAGCAATTCGCACCCAATTTGTTGAATCAATGATTTGATCAATGCGCGGCAAAGGAAAAGGAACTTTAGGACATGCTTTATTAAGACTAGTGTAGTTTATACACATCCGCCACTTCCCATTCTTCTTTTTTACAAGCACGGGGTTTGCCGGCCACGTTGGGTGGAACACCTCCTTGATGAATCCGGCCTCGAGAAGCTTCCGCCTGCTCCGCTCCGATTGCCCGTCGCCGCTCCTCGTCGAAGCGGTGGAGCCGGGTGCCGCACGGCGCGGGCGTTTGGCGGGGATGTCAAGGGAGTGCTCGGCGACTTCCCTCGGGATGCACCGGCATGTCCGAGGGGCTCCACTCGAAGATGTCGGCGTTGGCGTGGAGGAAGTCGACGAGCACCACTTCCTATTTGGGGTCGAGGGTGGAGCCGACCCTCAACGCCTTGCCCTCGGGGCGAAGGGTCGAGGGGGACCCCTTGGTACGCTCCGCGGCCTCGAAGGTGCCAGCGTGTTTGGCAGCGGAGTTGAGGTCTTCGTTGACCATCTTCTCCAGCGTGTTCACCAGCGCTTCATCCAGCGCTAGTGCCTCTGCGTGCTCCACGCACTCGACATCGCAGTCGAATGCGTGCTCGATCGACGAGCCGACGGTGATGATGCCGTTCGGGCCGGGCATCTTCATCTTTAGGTAGGTATAATTGGGGACCGCCATGAATTTGGCGTAACAGGGTCGCCCAAGTATAGCGTGGTAGGCCCCCTTGAATCCCACCACCTCGAAGGTGAGGGTCTCCTTGCGGAAATTCTTTGGGGTGCCAAACCGGACGGCGGGTCGATCCGCCCGAGGGGTTGGACTCGTTTGCGGGCGCGATGCCATGGAACGGCTTCGTGCCGGGCCGCGACTCGGTCTAATCCGATCCCCATCGGGCGCGGCGTATGCGCGTAGAGGATGTTGAGGGGCTGCCGCCTCCGTCCATGAGGACCTTCGAGAACCGGGCGTTCCCGATAATGGGGTCGACCACCGGCGGGTATCGGCCCGGTTGGGGACGCGGTTCGGGTGGTCCTCCCGGCTGAATGTGATGGCGTCCTCTGACCAATTGAGGAAGGACGGAGGTGCCCTCTCAGCGGTGAGGACCTCGTGCCGCTCCTTCTTGCGTTGGCGCGTCGACATGTCGACAGTTGGCCCCCCAAAGATGAGGAACACATTTTCGACGGCGGGGAAGCCGCCTGCGTCGCCATCGCCTCCGTCTTTCTTGGCCTCTGCCTCCTTCGCGGCGGCACGGCCATAGAATTTCTTGAGCATGTCGCCTTTGCTCAAGAGTGTGATTCACCGGGGTCTTGTGATAAGGACATGGCTTCTTCGGCATGTCGTCGAACACCCCCGGGCCTCGAGGGGCCGGTCGAGGGCCCCCGTCGAGCCGGGTCAACGGCGAGGGCCTCGGCGTTGCCGCCATCGCGCCCCGCTCGCGCGCCTCGCGGCACGGCTTCATCCCCTTCTTGCCCCGCTTGTCGTTGCGGTGGGGCTCCTTGGACTTGCCGCCCTCCGCGGGCGCATCCTCCGAGCGCTTGCCCTTCTTGCCATCGAAGATCGCCCCCACGGCCTCCTCCCGGAGGCGAAGGCGGTGGCGATGTCGAACGGCTCGTTGGAGTCCGCGGGCGGGCCGCGTCCCGGCTCCCGCACGAGGTCCCGCACGTGGTGCCCTCGAGGAAGGCGTGCACGATCTCGGGCTGCGCCACACTCGGGGAGCTCCGTGCGGCGCTTGGAGAAGCGTCGTATGAAGTCCCGCAGCGACTCGCCGGGCTTCTGCGTGCAGGAGCGCAGGTCCCATGAATTTCCAGGGCGCACGTATGTGCCCTGGAAGTTGCCCATGAACGTGTGGACCAGGTCGTCCCAGTTGTGGATGCGGGCGTCGGGCAAGTGCTCGAGCCATGTCGGGCCGCGTCGCCAAGATGCAGGGGCAAGTTGCGGATGATGACCTCGTCGGCCCGGTGGCCCCGCCCGGTCGGCAAGCCAAGCGGTAGTTGTTGAGCCACACGCGGGGGGTCCGTCTCCCCGTTGTACTTGACGATGGTCGAGGGTTGGCGGAAGCGTTGGGGGAACGCCGCCGCGCGGATCTCCCCGGCCGAACACACGGGTGCACTGGGGGCTCCGGCGTCGGGGGAGCGGTCTTCGCCGGCCCGTCGTAGTGTCCACCCCGTCGAGGGTGGTAGCCCCTTCTTTCCGCTCGTGCGTCCGCCCCGCCGGTGCGCCCGGCGTTGATGACGTTGCGGGCGTCGCCATCCGGCGCCCTGCGTGCGTCGAGGAGCCGCTCCTCGGGCGGCGTGCGCCCTTGCTCGGCCGGACGCCCCGCGGGTCCCCCCGCGTGCACCGAGGGTTCGCCTCCCCGTGCGGCTTCGTCGCCCCGCGCATCCCCCCCGTTGGCGGATGCGTGAGGCCGAGCTCTCGGCCTGGCCGGACGGCCGCTTGCTCGATGAGAGTTTGCACCTCGCGGTGCATGTCTCGAGCCTCGGGGGTTGAGGGGTGCCGGCATGGCCCGCGGCGGCGTCGCGGTGGCGACGAGCTTCCGGCTCGCCCGTGGGGGCGCGTCCGCGTTGTCGACGTTGGGGACGGTGTTGATGCGGTCGCGGACACCGTCGGCCCGGCTCCCGTGCGCGTTCGGCGCGCGCGGAGGCTTCCCCCGCCATTGAGGCGCGGAGCGGCCGCACCGTTCGGTATTCCTCCGCCGGCTTGGCCTCGAGCTCGCGGGCTTGGGCTAGGCGCGCGTCGGCGTCGGCCCCGGCGGGGAGCGCTTGGCCCCGCGACCGGGCGCGCGGCGATCCCCAGGGCGGGCGTGACTTCCCCGTCTCCTCGCGCCCACCGCACCGGCGGCATTGGCGGGTCATTGGTGATGACGGCGTAGCACTCCCGCGCGGGATCGTAGCTCCCGCGTGCGGGAGTCGTCGGAGCGACCAAACCGGTGGTCCGCGGCGTCGAGAAAACGCCGAACGCGGCCCCGGGGTCCGTGCGCGCCGAGAAGTCCCACTCCGCGTATCCGTGGCGGTTGGCGGTTGGCGGGTGGCAACGCGTCGACGGAACCCGGGGATGACTCATCCCCTGGCCGAGGCGCGGGGTCCCCGGCGACGAAGACGTGGCGGCCAGGCGGAACCCTGCGCATCGTGGTGTTGACGTTGGCGTTGTAGGCCGACGTAGCGCCACGCGGCCCGATGGGGATGCGCGGTCCGAGACCGTGCGCCGCCCGCCGGGGGCGGTGGCGGTCGTGATGGCGGGTGCGCCGCTTTGAGTGGCGGTGCGCTCGGCCCGCCGCCGCTCGGACCGCGCGCCGGCGCGAACACCGCCCGGAGCGACGACGGCGTCGTGGCGTCGACGGGCCCACGGCATCCGTGCTGCGGCGGCGCCGCGCGTGGTGGTGCGTGCGGCGGGGGCCAAGGGCGGACCCCGGCTCGGGCGCCGCGCGCGGAGCTCCTCACGGTTGGTGAGGCGCATGAGATAGCCGTTCCCCGTGGCACGAAAGTTCGGGTCCCCGAATCGAATTTCGAACCCGGGCCGGGAGGGGGTCCGAGCTACCCATGCGGTAGCGTGTAGCACGGTACTCGGTGCGGATCACCATGGAGGGAGTTGACGGAATGACCTTAGGCGCTCGATTGCCCCACGGTGGGCGCCAGCGTCGGTGCGGAATATGGTCCCGACAAGTAACCGGTAGATAGCGCCGAGGTCTATCCCTCAATGGTCGATGCTAAGCAATAAGAGACACGGGATTTATCCCGGTTCCGGCCGAGGGGGCCGTACGTCCGGCGGTGGTGTGCTCAAGGCACTATATTGCTCGGCACGGGGGTGCTCGTAGTGGGGGCTGCTACAAGCAAGGCGGGAGAGGAAGCGTGGCTTCCAAGTCCCCGGTGGAGTGGTCGAAGATATTGTGCGGGAATTGGAGGATGAGTACGTGGTGTGTTGCGAGTTCGGGTCGAATGTCTCTGTCCCCTGCGGGCCGGGGAGTTCGCCCCCTTTTATAGATCAAGGGGGAGGCGGGTACATGCACGCCGCGCTATCTAGCTACGTGGGGGAGTGCGACGTGCTACGGCGTAGAGTGGGCGGCCGCCGGACGATCCTTGCGGCGATCGGCCATCATGGCCTACCTTGTACCCGAACGGTGGCGGTTCGAGGGTAGAAGGGCGGCGGATGGTGGCGATGTCCTCTCGATAGGCCCGAGGGAGGTGCGACGTTGGCCCGTACGGAGTACGGGAGTAGGTAGAACGGCGTTCCTTCCCAACGCGCTCCACGGTGCCGGAGTGGTTGCTACGAGCTCGGCGTGCGCACGCACGCGTGGGGATGGCGGCCACGCCGTTACGGTGGCGGGGGATGGTGTTCCACCGGCCTAGCGCTTCCACCCTAACCTCGTAGGGTCACAAGAAAGTGAATCGAGGGTGCACCGGCCCCCCTTCGAGGGCTCGGCGCGTTAGCCGGTCTTGGAGCGGCGCACGGCGTCACGGGACGACACCGGCCGCGGCGCACGGTCCCTCCCCACGGTGATGGGGATGGGCTCCTCCACGGGGAGTTGGTGCGGCGGCACCGGGGACGAGCCCCGGGCGCATGATGGCGCCGGGTCCGCCGGCGTCGGGCGTTAAATGCCCGTGTACGGGGGGCGGCGCACGCGTGAGGGGCACCCTCGAGCGTGGCGGACCCCGGCCGAGGGCGGGGCGTACCCTCGAGCGAGGCGGAACCTGCTCGAGGGGGAGCGAGCCCTCGAGCGAGGCGGAGCCCGCTCGAGGGAAGTGCGCCCCTCGAACGGGCGGAGCCCGCCCGAAGGGAGCGCGCATCCTCGAGCGAGGCGAGCCCGTTCGAGGGGATCTCTAAGAGGGCCGCCTTGATGGGCCGTCGGAGTCCCCCGTGGGCTGTTCCCCCGCATGGTTAAGCGAATTGTGTTTTGGCCTTGTTGTGGGTTTTAAGTGAGGATTTCCCCGTTGTTTAAGGGGACCCCTAGGGGTCGTCCCCGACACATGACGTTAGATGCAATTTATCACTTTCCTCGGTAGGCTTGGATATGATACTTCAAAATCCTTGATGCTCTTAACTTCACCCTAGCCACTTTGCTTATGGTCGCTATCCATAGCGTTAGCTTAGTTCCTCGTTTTAGCCATCTTGATCTCTTCATCACTTATCCTTGCCACAATTGAGTCAAGCCTTGCACCATAGAGATAGAACCATTCGAGATGCCACTCAATTTGTTTGTCCTTTGATTGATATCAATTATCCTTGCGTTTGCAATCTTCCAATTGTAGGTCCAATGTAATATAGATAGCCAAATGACCTTTGCTAAAATCCAACTCGAAGTCTTGCAAATATCTTCTTTGAACAAGTCAATAAACTTTAGGAAGTATAAGAGTGAAAACCATTTGATATTGAACTTGGTAAACTTATTGTCTAGATCATCAAGTTCCATCTTGTAGCAACAGTGAAATCCCTTGATGCCATATTCAACTTTGATTTAAATCTTCCATTGTTATATCACAAGCTTCTCCTTTCCTCTCAAATATGCTTTGCTCAACATAGAAAAGTCAACCCAATTATCATATATCATCATGCCTCGATAATTGCTTTTCTTTAGCTTAGGATTGCTTGTTGTAGGCTTTATGTAAAGTCCAATGGGAAGAACATCCATTCTTTAACATGACATTCACTCTTAGCAAGCTTATAGTTATTCCAAGTATATTGTCATGATCCATTCTTGTCTTATTCACAATATGAGCCAAATGCATGAATTCACACATAAATATCATTTATCAATAATCATTAACCTGCTCACATGCTTCACAAGAGTGTTAGGGTTTTAATCAAGTTGTCACTTAATTCACCAAAACCCACTTAGGGCTTGATTGCACTTACACCGATGCCCGTCGGAGCTGGGAGGCTGTGGACGACGACGACGGCGAGATGCTCTCCTTCTCGTGTCTCCCTCTCCATCGGCTCCTCCCGCCTCACCCTAATCCACCTCGAGCCCTCCACGCGCCGGCCGGTTGTGCGGGGAAAGCTCACCCACGCGGGGGCGCCGCCGCCACCCGGAGTGGGGACGAGCTCCGTCGCGCGGGGCCGGCGCGGCCGGCCGTTGGGTAAGCTCCACTGTGGTGGTGGTGGTGGACGAAAAGAAGATGAGCCGAAGCACCGGGCATGGATCTCGCAAGCCTGCATTGCTGGGAACGCTCCTCCGATCCGTTTCCAAGAATGCATCTTGGGACTTCTTTTTGCACATCCTAAGCTTGCATAACACCCCTATGCATTCTAGCAAACAACAGTGGGCTGCATTCCAGAAGCCTGGATAGGCTCTATACAGGCTGTCAAACACCCTCATACTGGCGCACAGTTCGTGTTCGATGAAGGGCATCTGGTTCGGTTACACAACTCTCAACAAATATTTTCATCTGGTTACTTTTTTGTCGCGTCGTTATCCTAGCGCAGCAAATATATTATTTTTTTTGATTTTTTTAAAAATATATGACACACTTCAAATTTTGCAAAACTACTATACGACAGTTCACAGCTCCATTGTGGATCTGAAATCTCAAAAAAAATGTTTGGTACAGCTCCATATTGTTCACCATCCTTATGATATCAATGACCCACATGTCAGGAGAATAGAAAAAAAGAAACTGCTTCCTCCGTTTCAAAATACTTGTCATTCTTTCTGATGCATTCCCTTACGGAACAAATTAAGTATACAAGAACATGAAATGGAGATGCGAATTCAGTTCAGACATACCACTATATGACACAAGCCCAAAAGGCCTAAACAAACATTATGAATCAAGGCACGGAAACTAGGGTGGGAATGGGCAAATACCTTGGCCGCGCGGGGTGAGGCGAGCATGAGCTTCCGAACCTTGATCTCCCGCATCGGGTTCACCCCTTCTTCTCCAACGTTTTTTTGGAAGAAGTCCATTTTTGACCATCGAACTATTGTTAAAGTTTGATTTTGACCATCGAACGTGAAAACCAGAAATCTTTGGCCCTCGAACTCTTGAAACCATTCGTTTTTGATCATCAGGCGGTTTTGCAAGGTGGTTTCGGTGACGTGGCTGCCACGTGGCGGCGGGCCCACATGTCATCCCCATCTCTCCTCCATCTGTATTCTCTCCTCTCCCTCCTCTCTCTTCTCCTCTCTCCTCCACCCCGGCGTCCATCCTCCACGCCTCCCCGGCGACGGCGAGCTCGAGCTCGCCGGCCCCGGCGGCCGGCCCGCGGGGGAGCTCTAGCTCGCTCGCCGGCGGCATTGCCCGCGTGGGAGCTCGAGCTTGCCGGCCGGCCGCACCGGCCCCCCGGACGGCCACATTGTCCCGCGGTGGAGCTCGAGCCCTTCGGCCCGGGTGATGCGGGTGCGGCGAAGTGCGGCGAGGGTGGGGGAGTGAGGAGGACGAGCTACAAGCTCGGGGAGGAGGGAAGCCGCCACCGCCGCCAAGAGCCACGCGTGCGAGCTCCACGAGGTCCAGTCGCCGAGCTCCATTGCTTCACCGAGCTTGGGAGAGGAGGCCCGCCGTCGGAGGAGGGACGCCGCTTTGCTCCGGCGGCCTCCCAATTCCAACCCGGCGGCCCTCTGACCGGCCCGGAGGTGCTCCAGATCCGGCCTCCCTGTGCCGGGACGAAGAGGGACACGCTCGAGCCGCCGTCAACGAGCCGGCGCGAGGCGAGAGGAGGTGTGCTCCTCGCTCGCTTGTTCGTGTCGTCGTTCCCCTCGCTCCACCGAATCGACGTCAACAAGGAGTAGGGGTGCACCCCACCGCGGCCGAGCTCGCCACGGGCTAGCGCCGCCGGGGGAGCGAGGGGCGGAGCTTCGCGCGGGCCGGTGAGGCCGGCTGCGAGTTCGAGCTCGCCACGGGCGGCGTCGCCGGGCGACCTCAAGCTCTGTCCTCGCCGGGACTCAGGAGGTGCAGGGGCAGCCAGAGGCGCGGGGGTTGGCCGCCGGCGGAGGAGAGAGGAGAGAGAGAGAGAGAGAGAGGGAGAGGGGGAGCGAGAGATGGGGATGACATGTGGGCCCGCCACCACGTGGCGCCACGTCACCGAAACCACCTTGCAAAACCGCCGGATGGCCAAAAACGAACGATTTAAGAGTTCGAGGGACAAAGATTTCGGGTTTTCGCGTTCGATGGTCAAAATCAAACTTTGACAATAGTTCGATGGTCAAAAATGGACTTCTTCCTTTTTTTTAAGACCGGCTTCTTCTCCGACGTCCGTGCCACGACTCGGAGATGGGCCGAAAGAAGCTCTATGGCGGAAGCCCAACCCACCCCAATGGCGGTTCGGCAATGGTGTGCAACTAACGACATCGAATTCGAAAACGAGAGACTAGGGAATAGGAACGTCCCTCTCCTCCAGCAATCACCGAGGGCGATTTCGGCATCCGGTTGCTCGTCGGTTGAAGGCGACGCCCGTGACCGGTATGCCGAAGGTAGCTTTTCATGTTTCGGTTTCTTTGTTTCCTATGTTTGATCCCCGTAGCAACTTCTTTCTTGGCTTCTCGCTCAAGTCGGGGTTTAATGGACTCCACTCCTAAAACTAAAAGGGAAGCCAAAAGGTTTCAATACACAAAGTATCCTAGTTGGCTGATTGCAACAATGAAAATGCAACTTCCCGAACTAACCATGCATCTCTCTGTCGGATGTTCGCAAAATTATTGTTGTCACCAACGGTTTGACTTTACGAGAAGATTTTTAGAGAACAAGTGCGGCTTCAAAGAATCGGTATTACTAGTTTGCGGGATCACATCATGCATTTTTTTGGGGCAAAATCTCATCATACATATTCTTAGGAACATGTGTATTCTCATCAATCATCACACATATGAAGAGAAAACATCAATTAATCTAGGCATTACGGTTCCAAGGTAGGCTACTAACACCTGGTCATGAACAAGTTTATTACATGACAACCCCTTTCAAACGATCAATCGATTGGACCTTCTTTAACTTGGTGTAGCCCCCTCATCCTTCTCGCCCTCGCGAGTTCCCTCGGAGTCGGTGTTGACGGTGAAAATCCGTCAACCTAGCCATGAGTTTACCTTCGGTGTTGGCATTAGTTTTATACCTTATCCATTGGTACTAACCCCCGTGGTATAACAAGTTCACGTGTGCATGTCGTTTTTGGAGTTTAATGTTTATGCGGATTTAGTGTTGAATGCAAGACTTTCGGGATAAGTTCATCAAGCACCTCATGACAAGACCTTGAAGCCCCGAACAAGTCATGCAATGAAGCAAACTTAACTCCAAGAAGCCGGGGACTTGATCCGAGAAGACGACGGACTCCGGGGACCCGACCGTAAAAGTGCCGAATCTTGCAAGACAAGGAGTTGAGTCCAATTCGGAGAGAAACCGACGACATGGACCTACATGCGGAGAAGGGGGAAGCATCCAGGAAGCAAGGGAACCGACCTCGGGCAAAGGAGCCCGCGGGGCCGGGCCTAAATGGGCCCGGGCCGGCCGGCCCCCGGTCCGGTCGGCCCCGTGCCCATTTTGGGCCCAAAACCGTCGCCCTTTGCCCTAGCCGCCAATCGGGCTATTTATAGTCCCCTGACCGAGAGCCACGCAGAGGAGATTTCGTCTTCGGCCGCCGAGAAGCGAGAAGAGAGGGACACCATCTAGGAGAGGAGAGGGTCGAGCTAGTTGACTAGGGTTTCCCTAGCCGACGTGGGAACCTTGCAAGGAAGACCACGTCGGAGTTCCCGAGCTAGAAGCAAGATCAAGGAAGGATCCGGTGGTGATCTTGTGTATGTATCATTGTTATAGTTGAATTATCAAGTTGAATCTTTTCTCAGCGATCAAGTGTTTCCTCGAAGATTTCGTTTTTCGATCGGCTTTGCTTATTTCAATTCTATTCTCGAGATAGATTACATAGGGTGTTCTTGTAGCCGCGGTGGCTAGAGGTACACGCCGGATCTTCCGAAAGAATCTCGACTTGTCTTTTGACTCGCCCTAAGCTCCCCGCATGAATAGGGATACGTTGTGACGAACGGGGGTCTCGAAAGGCGGATGTTTTCGGATTTGGATGGGAAACCACGATTTAAAGAGGCTTTTATTAAGATTCGATTTGCTACTTCTTCTTTTGCTTGGAACTTCAACAAAAGGCTTACCCCGATCCTTCTAGATCGGTTTATCTACCCAATCTTACTTTGTTTTCTCCGGTTTTTAGTAGATTAGATTCGTTTTGTGTCTTTTACTTAGATGCATTAGGTCTTTTATCGAATATTGAAGATTACTTGGCTTTAATAGATTAAGTCTTGCGTCACACATTTGTTCCACGGATTCGATACCTTGGGTTCACCACTCGAGGGAAGAAGGGTCCCTTGACTACGACGGGAGACTTGTACGCTTGCGAGTCACGAACGAACTTTGATACAATTATTAACCGTCAACGGTCGGACACCTTCACATCCTCCGGATTTACCATCCTTCCTTGTTCCTCCGAAAAAATCATCGGGGCCACCATCTCCATCCATGCCTTTTGAGCAAATTTACATCATGACATGATAAAGCAGATGTGATATCTAGAGTGCGCTCTCAATCACACCAATTCCAGGGTCAAATTTGTTGCGCTTAGGTAATTCATAGACCGATGCAAGGCGCCATCTTTTGATCAGCTGCGTGTACTGCATTGGTGGCAAACTGGAAAGGAAAAATTTATAGGCAGACACTGATCTCCATTCTCCAAAAGGGGGCCTTTAACACAACATCTGTAAATGTTCAGAAAAATAAGCAACAGTCCAGTGCAGAAATCAATAATGATATCAAACATACTCCCTAGGTTTACAAGATTAAGGGACCAACCTCACGACAAAAGTCTTATCGTTCACACAACTTTGCACAGTGGTTAATTTTCTTGCAAATGTTCTGCATTGTGCAATGAAAAATCAACACCAACTCATGCTGCCGTTTTTTTAACTAGACAGGAAACTTGAGTCAAGCATTGTAGTTACCATTTTGCGTTTTCCCGTGACTTTCATCTCACTGGGATCTGACTTGCCAACATTGAAGTCAATAACAATTATACATCCTTCCTAATTTCCAATTGAAAAGCAACGTGGGATGGAGCTCGTCGAATCACATACAATCTTTGTTTTTTTCAAAACAAGGAAGCAGGCATAAGAATGGATATGATGTTAAGGCTCACTAGAAACCTCAGTGTGCACTATATCACGAAAATGAGTGCATTGACACTTGTCAACTAAAGTTAGTGCAGACGATGAACATATAGTTGACACTTGTCAACTATATCAGGAAAATCATTAAATGAAAAATCAAATTACATTAGATTTCAAATGAGTAGATCTACCCAGAACATGTAATATGGAATGCTTTAGTACAATTTTTTACGTGTAGCTTTAGATCCATGCTTTTCTTTGTAGTTGTATAAAAATATACTAAAGCATACAATATTATATGTTCACTGTGTAGATCTACTCATTTTTAGTCTAACACAATTGGATTTTTCATTTTATGAATTTTCTGTGATTTACTATGATTTTTCAAAACTGTTATAGGGGGTAATTTGACCCGTTTTGCAAAGTTCAGGGGGTGATATAGACCGTTTCATAGGTTGGGGATTATGTAATCCAACCCCCATAGGTGAGGGGGTGATATAGACTTTTTCCGGAAGATAAATACCTAACACAAGAACAGCTCAATTGTTCACAGATCGAAGCAACACCTAACACAAGAACAGCTCAATTGTTCACAGATCGAAGCAACACAGCCATCATGTAATGAACCACACATTCGGCAGTGTCAGGTACTTAGCAATTAGCACTGCCACAGTTGCATATCTGCATTAATTTCCTACTTGTTCACTAAAAAACGCAATATGGACTCCTTTAAATAAAAAAAAGTACCCATACCTGGTACACATACTGATCGTCGTACAATACTCTGAAATGCCCTCTGGATCCGTTGACAGTACACCTACAATATGTTTGATCTAGTTCAAGTCAAAGGCGTCAAAATACAAATAATTTTAACATCACCGATATATGCTCCTGTTAACCTATACTATACTCACTGTTGTCCAAAAAAAACATATACTCACATTATGTTTCTGTCAGATTTGAGGCTGTCTGTACACAGAATTAATCTGTAAAATCAGGACCCGATGGCCATTCAAATGCAGCAGTACCAATGATGATGAGTATATGGGGCGTCTGAAGCTTGTAGAGTGACCCGATGACAGAGCCAACAAATCAAAATTTGTCTATGCCTATTTTATAAGCCAATTGATCCAAATATCAACAAATAAATCAAAATTTGTTGTGGAAGATAAACCTTAAGGTGGACTGCTTCCTTTCTTTTCGTGTAGAGACCAGACAACTTCATCTCGGTCATTTCATCCAACATGCCGACAGCAGAGGTTTCTGCCGCGAGGTGCCCGAAGGGAAACGGGGTGGCTACGCTAGCGCAAAACAAAATTTTCCCCGCAAAACGAGAACTGCTGCTGTCAAAGATCACGGGATTACCACTAGACGCGCGGATGCGCGGAACCGTCTCGATGTAGACGAACGCGTCGAGGGTAGCGGGCGGTGCGGTTGCTCACGCCCTTCTTGACTTGCACGTGCGGCTCGTCCGATCCAAGTGCTCCGGATGCAAGCACCTCCAAGGTATCCACACGTACGGAGAAGGAAGCGACACACGCCGGACCGCTAGGTCCGCGAGTGCGACGAGGAGAGAGCGTTGGCAGCGCGGGCGCTACTTGAGAAAGTTGTGTCTTTTCGGGAGGGTGTGATCCATATTTATTGGGAGGAAAACCCCCACACCATCGTCCATTAGCAATACGGGACTAATAGATGGTGTACCCCTTCCAATACTAATGGGCTTTACAACATTTGTGGCCCATTAGGACTTTTACACCATAATGGATCAAATCCATCCGAGCCCACTAGTGGATCAAATCCGCTTGACTCTAGGGCATATTTCCAACGAGTCTCCCACTTGCACTAAAGTCAACTATGCAAGTATATTCATCCTCATTCGGCTTCCAGCCCCTTAAGTGTGTGACCCTATAGGTTCACATACACATAGACTCGACCCGAGTACATTACTCGATCAATAGTTGATATCGGCCTCTAGCAAGACGTATCAACTCCTATGCATACGTAAAGATCTTATTAGACAAACCATCACAACAATTCATACATGCTATTCCCTTTGCCTCACGATATTTGGTCTAGCTCCAAGCCGACCTCTCTTTCTCGACACTTGCGATTCGGACCATCAAAGGGGGTTAACCCTTAACCCGGCACGGCCATGCATTTCTTGATCCGATCACTCGAGGGGCCCGAGAGATATCTCTCTCAAGTAGAGGGGCAAATTCTATCTTGATTGACCATGCCTCACAAGATGCTTCCCGACAAACCCGAAAGCCATCTTTATGACTACCCGATTACGGAGTAGCGGTTGATGGCCCCTAAGTAGGTCAATTCACATCTTGAGTACATGCGACAATCTCAAGTCTAAGGACATAGCGTATACGTTGTGTAAACAGAGAACAAGGTCTCAAATTGGGTCGATCCACCCCATGTCATACATGTGCCCACATTATTAGTTATACATCTCCATGTTCATGACTTGTGAAACATAGTCATCAACTAATTCATGTGCTAGTCATTAACTCATACTAGGGACAACTTTTGAATAACCATACAAGTAAAAGAGTTTCACAAACAATTCACATAATTGCCAATCAAATACAAGTCGCCTTTCATGGATATTCAATAAAAGAACCAAGTGACATGGATATAATGAAATATAATCATCTCTATGATTCCTTATATGACATATTTCTAACATCCTTCCACTTGCACTTGAGCTAATCTAGAATATATCTAATACCCATAGCTCTCACGTGCGCCTCATGCTTAGGGCCGTGGAAGGGGTTTTGTCAAAGGATCCGCAATATTCAAATCCGTGTGTACTTTGCATATCTTGATATCACCTCGTCTAACGATCTCTCGTGTCGGATGAAATTTCCGCGAGACATGCTTATTCTTTTGGTGGTTCCTTGGCTCCTTTGCTTGCGCAATAGCCCCATTGTTGTCACAATAAAGATCCAATGGGCTAGAGACACTCGGAAACACACCAAGTTCGAAAGGAACTTCCTTATCCAACACCCTCCTTTGCGGCTTCCGAAGCCGCGATGTACTCGGCTTCGTTGTAGAATCGACCACCGTCTCCTGCTTGGAACTCTTCCACCTCACGGCTCCACCATTTATCGTAAATATGTATCCCGATTGCGACTTTGAATCGTCTTGGTCGGTTTGGAAACTAGCATCGGTGTAACCCGTTACAACGATCTCCTCCTCACCACCATAGACTAGGAACATGCCTTTAGTCCTTCTTAAGTACTTAAAAACATTTTTAACCGCCGTCCGTTGACCCTCACCTCGGATCGGATTGGTATCTGCGCTTGTAACACCGTGTGCATACGAAATATCCGGACGTGTACATATCATTGCATACATAATAGATCCGATGGCCGAAGCATACGGTATTCTACTCATGCGTTCCCGCTCATCAGTTGTCGAAGGACACTGAGTCTTGCTAAGATGTATGCCATGTGACATAGGCAAGAACCCTTTCTTCGCCTCTTCCATGTTGAACCTTTTCAACACTTTATCAATGTAAGTGTCTTGGCTTAATCCTATAAGCCTTTTTGATCTATCTCTATAGATTTTGATGCCCAAAATGTATGCCGCCTCACCTAAGTCCTTAATTGAAAAACTATTTTTAATGAGGTCTTAGCGGCCTCAAGCATAGGAATGTCATTTCCAATCGGTAATATGTCATCCACATATAAGATTAGAAATACTACGAGCTCCCACTTGCCTTCTTGTAAACACAAGGCTCTCCTTCACTCGAATGAAGCCAAACCCTTTGACCACTTCATCAAAGCGAAGGTTCCAACTCCGAGATGCTTGCTTCAATCCATAAATGGATTTTTGAAGTTTGCACACCTTTCCAAAGCATTGGTTGGATCAAAAAATCCCTCGGGTTGTGTCATATACACATCCTCGCTCGATTTCCATTAAGGAAAGTCGTTTTGACATCCATCTGCCATATCTCATAATCGAAATATGCGGTTATAGCTAGAATGATCCGAACGGGTGAGAATGTCTCGTCGTAATCAACTCCTTGAACTTGTCGAAAACCTTTTGCAACAAGTCGAGCTTTACGGATGTGAACATTTCCATCCATATCCCTCTTCTTCTTATAGATCCATTTGCACTCTATGGGTTTAACACCATCTCGGCGAGTCAACCAAGTTCCAAACTTGATTGTTATCCATGGAATCTATTTCGGATCTCATGGCACTTTGCCATTTCTCGGAATGCGGGTCCATCATTGCTTCCGCATATGTCATAGGTTCATCATTGTCTAACAACAATATGTCGCACTCTCCCGCGATCATGAGATTGAGCTTATCGGTTGCGCGACGTGCCCTTTCGGACCTTGTGGTTGTGTTGGTGCTTCTCTTGCCACGGGCATCTCAACTCGTTCGGCCTACATTAGCATCACTTGTGAAATCTTGCCCAAGCGGCTCATCTTGAACTTCTTCAAGATACACCTTCGTCTACATTTTTCTCCTTTAAGAAACTCTTTCTCTAAGAAAGCATCGTTCCGAGCGACAAACACTTTGCCTTCGACCGGTTGTAGAAATAATATCCCAAGGTTTCCTTTGGATATCCCACAAATATGCACTTGTCCGATTTAGGTGTTAATTTATCTGATTGAAGTTTCTTCACATAAACCTCACAACCCCAAATTTTCAGAAAAGACAAACTGAGAGTCTTACCAGTCCACATCTCATATGGTGTCTTAACTACGGACTTAGAAGGTACCCTATTTAAAGTGAAAGTTGCGGTTTCTAGTGCATAACCCCAAAATGACAATGGTAGGTCCGATCGGCTCATTATTGATCGGACCATGTCCAACAAGGTTCGATTACGTCGCTCGGATACACCGTTCCTTTGAGGTGTTCCGGGTGGCGTAAGTTGTGGAACAATTCCGCAACTCTTTAGATGATCGCTAAACTCATGGCTCAAATACTCACCTCCACGATCGTAACGCAAGGTCTTGATTTTCTTGCCACGTTGATTTTCTACTTCACTCGAAATTCTTTGAACTTTTCAAAAGTTTCGGACTTGTGCTTCATTAAATAGACATAACCATGTCTACTTAAATCATCGGTGAACGTTATGAAGTATTGGTATCCACCTCTAGTTGTCGTAGTCATTGGTCCGCACACATCCGTATGTATGAGTTCCGGTAAGTTCGAGGCTCTCTCGGAAAACCCGAGGAAGGCATCTTGGTCATCTTGCCTAGCAAACGAGCTTCACATGTCTCGTAGGATTCAAAATCAAACGAAGTTAAAAGTCCATTGTTATGGAGCTTCTTCATGCGCTTTTCACTGATGTGACCCAAACGACAATGCCATATGTAGGTAGGACTTAAATCATTAGGTCGAGACCTTTTAGCACTTATGTTACAGATAGGTGAATCATCAAGATTTAAAACAAATAAGCCATTCACAATGGATGCACAAGCCACAAACATATTATCCTTAGAGATCACACAACCATTGTTTTCACTCGCAAATGAATAACCATCCTTCATCAAACATGAAGGGGATAAAATGTTTCGACTCAAACTAGGAACAAAATAACATTTATTCAACTCCATAATAAATCCCGACGGGAGGTGGAGTTGCATCGTTCCGACGCTCAATGCAACGAACTCTTGCATTATTGCCTACGCGGAAATCAACTTCTCCTCGTTCCACACTTCTACTTCTTATCATTCCTTGCATCGAGTTGCAAATATGAGCAACCGATCCGGTATCAAATACCCAAGAATTAGTATAAGAATCAGCGAGGAAAATATCTGTAACATAAACATTAAGTGTACCTAAAGTGGAAGTACCCTTACTTCCCTTGCTTTTCATAGAAGCTAAGTACAACTTACAATTTCTTTTCCAGTGACCGATTTTCTTACAATGAAAACATTCAGCCTTGGCAGCTGGACTAGCCTTGGGCACCTGGTTTGGCATTGGGATCTTATCCTTGGCCTTACCTTTCTTCTTCCAAGAATTGCCCTTCCTTTTAAAGATCGGCTTGTTTTGGATCGCCATCACATGACTACTGCCCGTGCTTTTCTTAACGTTATCATCTATTGGTAAGGGGATGTCTAGAACCTCTTCCTTTTTCTCAGCCTTGAGAATAATTCTAAGGTTACGGATCCAATCCGTATAGTTCGTTCCATTCAACTTGTCCTTCTCAAGGATCGTACGCAAAGAAAATTCCTTACTAGGTGCCATCTACAACAAAATAATAAATGCAAAATACTAAGACAAAATATCCATGACTGAGTAAAATAAAAGAATTTACTCCCACTAAAATCAATATCCCCACATTGATACTTAGTGATTCGAATCCACAACTAACAAGTCTACTAGTGAGCTTTTGCGTCACCGCTAGTAAACAAGGTAGATCGGTAAGCAACTCTTTGCTAATCATATCACATATGACTCCCGTTGTTGGGTGACATCTCTATGTCTAGGCTCCCAACCTTTATGCCCCAAAGTCCTTAACCGTTAAGATGACTTTGATAAGTAAACCAACACTTATGCGTGTAAGTATCCGATACAAACCCGTCTAGTCAAGGAAAACTAGTGGCACCCTAATTTCATAGACCCACCACTAATTGTACGAGACGTGGGACGGTGGCAAGTGTTGGGAGGGCACGTTAACTTAAAATTCCAAAGGGATCGTTCTACTCGTAACATCACACGCAAAAAAATAACATTGTCGCATGTAAAAGTAGAACGGTAAGAACGACATTTACACAATTGTAACACGGTATGGCCTATTGTCACATGGTGATCTCCATCTCCATTGACCTGTACATCATGTTGATCTCCATCTCCATGATCTGTGTGTACCATCCTCCATGTGATGAGTCCTCCAAGAACTATTTAACACGTGCTAGTAATGAAAGTTACACAATCGCGTATTATATCATCACAAATTGGTACGCGGACCATTACATTAATTTTGACAATACATGTGGCTCCAAACGTATTGCCGTACGCGTGACACGCAGGTCACGAAAAAAAAATTACACACATGCATCACATACACATATAGGCCATACCGATCACAAAACCCGCAAAACGTATTATCGCAATTCCGACGTCCAAACTTAAAACGCCCGAAAACCCATCTTGCAAGTCAAATTTGGCAAAACTAATTTCGCCGAGACTAGCAAAGCTGGTTTATCACATGTGTAAAATTTTCTCGTAGATCAATTTTCATATAGAAAACTTCTTCATCCGAGTTAACCACGAAAAGTTATGGCCGTGTTTACCAAACAACATATTTTCTCGGTTTTCCCGGCCGGTAGAGATCCAATCTCGCCACCGCCACGCATCCCATGCGCCCGGAACTTGACCTAGCTTCGATTCGACCAATCCAATTGATCTCCTTCTCGTTGTGACCGGGTTTACGTGTGTCACTTAACTCCGATGGCGGAATTCCGACCGGTAGGAGTAATTCGTTACACGACCATCACGTCAAGAACACGAAGCCGATCAAAACTTTGATCTACATCTGCATATCTCTATATGCACACATCCCGAATCTAAAACTTAGCAGCTACGGCTCTGGTACCACTGAAGGGAAACGGGGTGGCTGTGCTAGCGCAAAACAAAATTTTCCCCGCAAAACAGAACTCGCCGCCGTCGGAGATCACGGGATTACCACTAGACGCGCAGATGCAGCGGAACCGTCTCGATGTAGACGAACGCGTCGAGGGTAGCAGGCCGGTGCGGTTGCTCACGCCCTTCTTGACTTGCACGTGCGGCTCGTCCGATCCAAGTGCTCCGGATGCGACACCTCCAAGGTATCCACACGTACGGAGAAGGAAGCGACACACGCCGGACTGCTAGGTCCGCGAGTGCGACGAGGAGAGAGCGTTGGCGCGCGGGCGCTACTTGAGAAAGTTGTGTCTTTTCAGGAGGGGTGTGGTCCATATTTATTGGGAGGAAAACCCCCCACACCATCGTCCATTAGCAATACGGGACTAATAGATGGTGTACCCCTTCCAATACTAATGGGCTTTACAACATTTGTGGCCCATTAGGACTTTTACACCATAATGGATCAAATCCATCCGAGCCCACTAGTGGATCAAATCCGATTGACTCTAGGGCATATTTCCAACGGTGCCATTGTTGGCTCGATGGCCGGAGGTGACAGGTGCCGTGAACATGGACGTCACCGCGATGCCTCGCTTTCGAGCCTCTAGCGGCCCACATCCGCCCTCCGCACTTGGTGCCGATGTACTCGTCGGCATGGTGTCTCTCCTACTTGAGTTAGAACAAGAACTAACGAGCCCCGGCTGCCGCCTCCTTGCGAAAAGCGGACGCGAACGCGGGTGCAAGCGCCGCCGAAGGCATGGGCACCGCCGCCTCGGTTGCCGGTGGGACGGGAGCTGTATTTATTACTCGAGCACGTTGGGTAGTTGGAGAAGAGGGACCATCGTGCAAATGTTACATATCCCGAGGTGCTCCGTATGAAGTGTTTCAAGTTGGTGCGGGGGGTTAATTGCAAATTTTGGCAGGATCCAAGGAGGCTCATCTGGACCGGACAGTCTCCATCCGACGAATCCGCTTCAGGTTTGGTCCCCGGTTTCGACTAGATAAATATTTACCCACCCAGGTCCAACCCCTCCATGCAAACACAAATACGCACCCACCAGCGAGAGAGATAGAGAGCAGCGGCGGCGAAGCGAGACGAAGTAGGGGGATATGGCGGCGCTTCGGTCGGCGTTGGCGATGCTCGGCCGTGGCTCATCCGGATCTTCGGCGCCCACGTACGTGGGCGGAAGAGGGATGGGGATAAACCAAGTTTTCCACCGCGCGGCGCCGCCGCCGCTTCACCCCCCCGCCACCCGTAACGTTGAGGTGAGGAGACATCCCATACTACTAGGTGCTTATTAGTTTTCGTAAAGCTTTGATCTTTGCATATTTGCACAGATGTGTGGTCGAAACTCGTGCGGAATTTGACCTGTAATTTTCGCTCGCTAGGGTTTGTTGGATAGGCAAAACCCCCCACTATCCCCACGGATTAGTGGGGATTGATGGGTATTTTACCTTTCAAACGATAGAGGATTTTACCTGCACTATCCAACGACCTCATTTACTTGTTTAATACTTGCAAATTGGGCAGGTTGCTTGATTACCCATGCTTGATTCGTATAGGGATTCGTTTTAGTTTGGACCATGGGAGCCGTTTGCCAACATATTCTGTCTTATGTTTCATGTATGTCCTATGGATCGACACCGTTTTTTTGTCTACCTATACGCAACCTGTCGGTGTTGTTTTTATGACCTATACAATTGCTCTAATATATATACCGGGTGTGTGCTCAACACTAATTTTTTTGCTATAGATTTTAAAAACTATGTTCTCCACTTATGATTACTAGTGAAGTTGTGACTTGAGTGGTTTAACTTGTTAATTCTTGAATTTGACATCCGTATCTTAACCTTCATTTCAAATTGTGGTTTTGGCGAAGTTATTTTCAGTGCATCCTTAACTTTGTAGTCATTTTGCATCCACCGTAGTTGATGATTTCAACATTTGTACTTGCTTGTGACCATTTCACCAATTGGCATGTTATAGTTTGAGTTGTCGTTGGACCGAAGTAGTAATAATAACTCGTGACTGCCCTAATGCCATTGCTTGAAGTTTATTTCCAGGCTAACATCATTAACCACCTTATGAACTTGGGGAACACCTCACTCTTCTCCAATCTTTCTTGTTGGTTTGTCTAATACATACTGTATTGTTCTATAAAGTTTTACACAACAATCATGTGACATGTACATTATTATATTGAACAAAACTTCCTATTTATCTTGCATTCCGAGTTAAACTACATAATAAACTTGGGGAATGTAACGTAACTGTTCTTCTTTACTGTCCACCCTACTTGTTACATGTAATCTTTTGAAATTTTGATTAATCGAGTACTTGTTGCGGGGTCATCGGCGGCTCTCAACTAGGATGGGAGAGCCAGCAGGCAAAGTTGGGAGTGGTCTGCGATTGTGGCAACGGTGAGTGCACGAGAATATGATGCAACATTATATTGTTGGTTGTTTAAATTGCAGAATCACAAATTCTGTCTTGAGAGACTGTATTCAAGCAAATTTGTTTTTGTTGCTTACGGTAGATAGGTTGTTACTCCCACTTACAGTTCACCTATTTGAGTATGTTTATGTACACGAACTACACCAAAATTTTCAGAGGAATCTTCGGTTTTTAGTTAAATTTTACTAAGTCCTTCATAGCCTTTACATAAGATGGGTGCATCCAAAAAGAGTGCATACACCAAGTGTTAAAAAATGCAGCATGATGCACTATATTTGTACCCTGTATGATGACTTTCCTTCACATATTGATTAATTTTACCAAGTTCACTTATGATGATTTGTAGTGAGGGCATTACTGTTCAATCGCCTCATTTGAAAGAATAGTGAACTAGGTGAGACTAGAAATCAGGGTACAGTCTCGAAATCACTGCTAGGTCTATGTGAAATAATCATAATTCATCATGATTGTGGCGTTAATAACTTTTTTAGTATCTGTGTATGTATAATCTGTGCACTAAGTTTAATTCCCTCCCCCCGTGACAGGGCGAAAGACTTTTGGAGAAATGCCAGCATGGACGAGAAGGATAGGGTTTACTTGGTGTATACTGTGTTCACTGTGGGGACACCATCTGTATATGTGTGGAAGATTACTTGGGATATGCGTAGCTTATTATGAAGATGAAGACTGTATCATCAAGCAGCTGGGCAGCACTTTGATGGTTTCCTGGTTGATCCTATTTATCTCCCTTTGTGGAATGATGTGTGCATTTAGGTGACTTAAACATAAGCCGTCAGAGTCGTCTTCTGTGGTCGTTTGTAGCACTGCTGTCGTTATCCAGTGAAACTTCTGAATGTTCTGACTTGACTGAGCCAACCAAGGTCTAATAAACGAGACATCTGAATTTTTCCTTGAGGGTTACATTCACGAGACAGCGGCCTTTTGCTTTGTTGCCGTTTCATGTATCAGCACTTCAGCACCAATGCTTATGTTTATACTGTTATGCTCTTCTTCTTGAAGTTGTTTACGACATTTGACATCCATGCAATCAGAGGTCATGTTTGTTGTTATCCTACAAGTTGTTTACGGCATCCAGGCAATCAGAGGTCATTGATCTCGGCCCTCGTGTAATCGGTGACCATCTTGGAAGATTCCATGGCTTGCTAAGAGAGTCCAACGAGCGTGTGACTGGCACGGTGTCGTTGCTCTTCGTCGTCACAACTGCCAGAGGACCACCCACACCACTAAAACCAGGAGAGGTCGCCGGAGTTGGGTGACCCAAGCCCCTAGACCCGCTTGAAAAGTGTGAACCGAACACCTCGTGAGCATTGGCTGGTCCATGGGCGTCCTCGAACTGCCAATAGTGCAGGGCAATAGGGCATGATGTCTTCTGCTGAGGACACGAGTCGAACACCTCGTGAGCATTGGCTGCCTGGTGCTCCTTTGAGCTTCAGTGTGGCGCTTATTGATCTTTAGAAGGGAGTGGATGGCCAATTTTAGGGTCACCGTCAAACTGGGTGGGGAAACCAAGAGCTAGTATGTTAGTATGTGACGCTTTTGCTTCACTAACGCCTAACGGCAAGTCGACCTCAATTCCTCTTTGCATTCTAGTATTCTACCCATGCACTTGGTGGCGAAACCACTGTAACGATGTTACTGACAAGAAACCAAGGTACATGCAACATAATGGTAATCCTCTGATTCCATCCTGGCCAGCATTGCCAGCCGGTTTGAGATCGAGGTTTCATTGCTATCCCTACAACGTCTTGGGGATGCGAAACTCCTCTTGATCTTGCCGGATGAAGAGCTGACGGAAAGGGTGTACAATGGCGGACAAGTTTTCATCTCCACTTCACTCAGGCTTGTCTGCTCCAACGCGGGGACCTTGTCTGCTCCCGTCGAGGTGGACGTATGTGGCATTCCAGCCCATGCTTGGGACCTGACAACGGCGGAGGTTCTCTTGTGTGACCATTGCTGGATCAGTGGAGTTCATCCTGATTCGGCTGATCACCGCGATGTGTTCAAGGTCGTGGCCTGGTGTTCGAGCCCTGATCAAATTCCGCCGGTGATGGACCTGGAGATCGTGGAGCCACCAATGGCGGAGGAGGTCCCTCCTGTGAAGCGTACTCTGGTCTACCCTGTAAAAATGGCGATCACTCCCATTGCTCTACAGCCGGGGTCGACGGCGCCTCCGCCTCCGGTTGACGACGAGCGACGGCGCCATGGGAGGCGGCGGCGCGGATCATCGCCACAAGCTCCGGCATCGACGGAGGCTCCTCGGGTCTCGGTACACGTCCTGTCACAGATGTCCACGTGGATCCACAAGAACTCTTGTTAGCGGCCCAAGGGTACAGGGATCTGCTCTCCCCTTGGAGCTCCCGTTGCGGTGCGCTTCGACTCACCGCAACGGCATTGAAGGCGCGGCGGCAATCCCTCCTCCCTCGTAACAACGGTTTACCGCAGCGGTACGGGCGATAACCGATTTCTACACTCGAATTCAAAATTCCAAACAAAACCTCTCGTGCAAGTGGTTTCAAGCGGTTTACAGCGTAAACCGCTCCGGTTTGAGCAGTTAACTTCCGCCGGAAAAAATAGACGCAATGAAGAATTTGATGTGTTTTCAAATTTGATTTAAAAAATTAAAAAATATAATAAATTTCTGAAAATATTTCAAGGTGCGTAAAATCTAATGGTGTCAAATTTTTTAAATATTAGTGCATTTAGTATTTATTGCAGGCTTTTGGTTGAACTTCTAATGCCCGCAAAGTATACTAAACAGAGCGAATATTTGAAAAATTTTGACACCATTAGATTCATGGCAACTTGATCTATTTTTAGAAATTTTTAGAGATTTTTTTTTAAAAAAAATTCAAGTTCAAAATTTTGAATTGGGTGGTTACCGAACCGGCTGGAACCGCAACCATTCCAGCGTGGTTTCAGCGGTAATTGGTTACCACGCAATTTTTTTGAGATTTTAACCCTGATCCTCCCCAACGGCCGCCGCGTGTGACTAGGACAGGGACACGTGCTCTTTTTGCGAAGCGGCTCCGCATCACGGTGGCTCGCTCACCCAGGCGCCGTGCGGGCGCGCGTGCGAGGATCCCGCGGATCCGGGGGCAGGCACCGAGCGCCACAGGATGTTGCAGCGCCGCACGTTGTTGAGTTATTTTATATATATATTTTTCTACGATTTTCCAAAAATAAATGCTCCCGAAAATCATTACCAAATCTATACAAATAAACAGTAATTTCCAGCATTTTCTATGAGTTACATTAATTTCCAGCAATTTCTACAATTTTCTACCAATAAATAATTTCTAGCAATTTCTACGAATTAATAGTAATTTCCAGCAATTTCTACGAATTTCTACCAATAAACAATAGTTTCTAGGAATTTCTATGAATTAACCTGAATTTCGAGGAATTTCTATGAATGAAAAGTAAGTTCCAGGAATAAACATTAATTTCCAGCATTTCTACGAATTAACATCAATTTCCAAGAATTTCTACAAATTTCTATGAATTTCTATGCATTTTCTAGCAATTTCTACAAACTAACAATAATTTACAACAATTTATACGAATTTGTATCAATTTAAAATAACTTCTATCAATTTCTAAGAGTTAACAATAATTTGCAGCACATTCTACGAATTTATAAAGTTTATAAACTAATTGTAAATTTTCTAAATTAATTCTAAATTTTCTAAACTAATTCTAAATTACAAGAGCTAGTAGTAGAAAAATACCTAGATCCGAAGTGCTCCGGAAGCCATAGGAGATGAAATATGGGACGAAATGAGAAGGAGGGCGCGGGGTTGAGGTTGCCGCCGTATGCCACGGCGGTAGGATCCAAATGTTGTGCCACACGGCGTTCGGGACCCTACCGCCATGCCACACCGCGGTAGATTTTCGAGCCCACTACCACGGCAGCCCCGCGCCCCGATCGTTGGCACTAAGTCCTACCGCCATACCACACGGCGTTTGACTGGTCCAAACACCATGTGGTATGGCGTTTGGACCTTGACGCTGTGTGATACGGCGGTAGGTCAATGGATTTGGTAATGTTTTTCGGGAGCATTTATTCTTGGAAAATCGTAGAAAAATAAGTGTAAAAAAAAATTCCAGGTTGTTGTTGCCTCGGAGGATTTGGCTCGCTATTGAAGAAGGCGATGCTGGGCTGGCGCAAGGGGATGCCGTCGTCAACCAGGGGGCCGGCCGAGGCCAGGGGTGCTAATGCGTCCTCCAATTGAACTTCGGAAATTTAAGGGTCGAGGGATCAGTTCATAATAATACACAATTTTAAGTTCAAAGGTAGGATTTTTAGTTGAATTCTGAAGAACACATTAGGACTACGGTCCATTACCACCCATGGGCGAGGCTGCGCCACTTCGTCGTTCCTCCAAAGCAAGCACCATGAGTCCATGATCGACCTCATCGATGGCGCCGTCGTTGGCAACTTGGCATTGCAGAGGAGCAGCCAGGGCGCCACCGCCAGCAGGTGCTCAAACAGGATGCCCAGGCAGGCAGATAGCGTGGGCACTCGACTGTTGCTTTTTTTTTCACAAAGGGCCTTGCCCGAATTTCATTACCAGGGTAACGAAATTGTCGGTGCGGAATGTAGTCCCGACACTAACTAGTAGTAAGCGTCAAGGTCTGTCCCTCGATGGTCGGTGCTAAGCAACTAACGACTCTTGTTTTATCCCCGGTTCCGGCCGGGGCCGTACGTCCGGCAGGGGTGTGCTCGAGACACCTGTATTGCTTTGCACCGGCCGCCCGTAGTGGGGCGGCTACAAGCAAGGCGGGAGAAGAGGTGCGGCCTCCAAGTCCCAAACAGAGTGATCGAGGCGAGTGCCAATATCGTGGAAGAGTTGAGGGGCGTGTGAGTTGCTCTCTCGATGTCGTCTCGTGCCCCCCGCGGCGAAGGGGATTCACCTTCCTTTTATAGACCAAGGAGAGGGTGAGTTACGGTCACGCCGCACTATGTAGCTATATGGGGAAGTATGGCGTGCGGCGCCGCGGAGTTGGCGGCCGTCCCCGGCGGTCCTTGCTACGGTCTTGTCGTCGTGGCGCGTCCCCGTACTCGAACGGTGGCGGCTTCGAGGGTGAGGACGTAGTGCTTGGCCGGGCGTCTCCGGACGGGCTCGAGGAAGCCGTTGACGGTGATCCGTACGGGGCACGGTGGCGCGGCGTGGCGGCGTCCCATCCCCGCGTGCCCAACGGCGCGCGGAGTTGTTGTAGCAAGTGCCCGGCGTGGTGCCGCGAGCACGGGAGCGGCCGCACAGGACCAACGGTGGCGGGGATGGCGCTCCCGCCGGCCCGACGTCACGGTTTGACCTTGCGAATCACGAGGGAAGGGTTCGAGGGTGCGGCCGGCCCCCCCTTCGAGGGCGCGGCGCGTTAGCCGTACGGGGTGGGCGGCACGGTGCCACGGGGGCGACATCGGCCATACCGCACGGCTCCTGCGCAAGGGCGGGGATGGGTTTCCCCTAGGGGAGTTTGCGGAACGATGCACGGACGTGATTCCCGTGCGCATGATGGCGCGGCTCGCCGTGTCGAGCATTAAATGCTCGTACCCGCGTGCGGAGCGGTGCGTGCTCGTGAGGGGGCCTCGAGCGAGGCGGAGATGAGCCCTCGAGCGAGGCGGAACCCGCTCGAGGGGGCGTGAACCCTCGAGCGAGGCGGAACCCGCTCGAGGAGGCCTTTGATCGGGCCACTCCGGTGGGCCGCGAGGGCCACCGCAAAGGTGGGCCGTGCCCCGTGTGTGTGCGTTTAAGTAAGAAGTGCGTTTTGTTTTAGTTTTTTGCGGGTTTTAAGCGAGATTCCCCGGTTGTTTAGGGGACCCTCGTGGCTGTCCCCGACGCAGCCCCCGAGCATCCGCGGGCATGCGCGGCCGTGCTCCCGCGGATGCCGAAGCCTACTCATAGGACATCCTTCCCCCCCGGTCGCCAATGCCTTCCGTGGGGCCGCGTCGGCGGACCCGCGGGTCTAGCCTCGAGCCCCCGCGCAGAGCGTGGGCGCTCCCCGCAGGGGTTTTTACCGCGGAATCCGGTTAGTGGGCATGGTACATATTCCAACCGGCGTCGGCAATGTTCCGGCCCGGCTTCGGTGACGCACGCGCGACCGACACCATCCGCGGTCGGTGCAACTCGGGAGGTGTAGCCGTGCGTCGAGCCCCCGAGCCCGGGCCCGTTCAAGGCGATCGGGGCGATCTCTTCGTCTTATTGTAAACGCGCCCTCGCCGTCCTTCCGCGGGACGGAGGGGTGAGGTTTCCACAACCCCTATCGATCGGGTCGCGGATTGTGGATTCCTCATCGAGCTGTTAGCGGGTGGTTCAAGTGGACGCCCATGCCCCATTCGATAAGGGTAGGCTGCGTGGTCCGGAGACTCGTCCATTAAAGCGCTCGGATGGGTTTGCTAGGTGGGGCTCGGTCCCATTCGCTAGGGACCGAGGGCGCGGAAGCTCTCCCTCGGTGGGATCCCCCCGGCTAGCTGCCCTCGCTGGCTCTCGAACACGACATGTGGGGCACCCTCGAGCTGGTGGGCTCGAGGAGAGGCTCTAGTGCGCGCGCCCTCGTCGTCCCTGACTCTGGTGATCTGGGGCACCTGTTCGAACCCGTCGAGGGTCAGGTTTCGAACCCCTGATCAGTAGGGCCGTGCGGGGTAGCAGCCAAGTGCTCCCGTCTTTCGCATCTGCAGGTTTCGAGGGTCCTTGGCCATGCCAGTTCTCGAGCCGCTGATCAGTAGTTTCTGTGAATCGAGGGCACCTGTGGCGCCCGTTTATTTCAAACGGGCCTCGAGGCCACTGGTCGGTGTTCGCACCCTTCGAGGGTCGCACTTATTTGAGCCAGGGGCTCGGGCCGCTCGAGGGTCTCTCTTACTTGGTAAGGGACAGGGCCATTTAATGCCCGCAGTCGCGGCTACAGTCTCGCGCCGCGGGCGCGCCTTTTCAGGCGCCGCGGCCGCGCGCGTAGTGGGCAAAGTGGGCGGGCGGACGTGACCGCCCGCCACGACCCCCGGTTACCGCGCCGTGATGATGGCGCGCGTGCGGTTATGTGGCCGCCGCGGTCGTGGTGGGCCCCGCTTATCGCTGAGCGAGCGCTTCACCCGCAAGCACGTGCGCGGGGCGTGCGCTCCGGAGGGCACGCCTCGCGGCCTATAAGTCCGATAGGCGGAGAAGGGGCGGTTTTTTACCTTTGCACTTAGTTTTCGCCGTTCTTGCCTCTTGCGCTTCGGCCCCCGAGCCGTTCTCGCCATTGCACTTATGCTCTTAGAGCCTTTCTTGCTTCCGGTTCCCCGCTCCCCCGTCCGCTCGCCCGGGTCCCCGGCAGCCCCTCGTCATCATCGACCCGCCGGCGTGGGAGCGATCGACGGCGACACCGCCGGCCCCGGGTCGCCGGTGGCCGGCGGCCAGCTGGCGGCGAACGAGGATGGGCAGCCGGCCGAGTGGATCGTGCCGTCGGAGAGGGAGCGAGTGCCCAATCCTCCGTACGGCTACGTCGTTAGCTTCATACGCTTCCACGAGCGCGGCTTCACGGCGCCGGCGAGCGGCTTCATGCGGGCCCTCTGCTACCACTACGGCGTGGAGCTTCGTAACTTGGCGCCGAACGTGATCTCGCGGCGGCCACGTTCGTCGGCGTCTGCCGCGAGGGCTTCCCGGGGATCCCCGTGAACTGGGATCTCTGGGTCCATCTCTTCCGCGCGGAGCTACACACGCCGCCGACGTCGAAGTTGAGGACTCGCCGCGCGCGCGCGCGCCGGCGTCTTGTCCCTCGCCGTGCGGACCTCGCGCAAGGAGGAGTACATCCCCCCGCACGATGACCACCAACAACTCGGACGGGAGCGGCGGTGGTTCTACCTCCGCAACGCCGAGCCCGGCCTTCCCCCCTACACCGCAAGGTGCTCCGGGAGAAGACCGCCTCTTGGTACCATGGGGTGTCCCCGCCCCGGCACTGTGTGCGGCCGGGACTCACTCGTGGCCGCGCCGAAAAGCCGGCGGGCCGCGCCGGCGGCCGACCGGCGGGTGTGTCCTCGCCAACCTCCACCATCGACGGGTCGTCCCCTTGATGGAGAGGCCGCTCCGCATCTTCGAGATGACCGAGACCGTGGACCCCGTCGCGTTGGCGAGATTGCGGCCGCCGCCGGACCCCTTCCCGCGGGCGTTTGCGGCAACCCGGCGCGGCGCGCCATCGACCACAAGTCGGGGCGCCGCGACGACATGGCCCCGTGGGCGCTCGAGATGCTCCCCACCCGGCCAATTGGTGAGCGGAGTTCTTGATTTCATTTCCGCTTAGCCGTTTTTTCGAGTTGTTGACGCGTTTTAATGCTTTGCCCGACCCCCGCGGATGGTGAGGGTGAACGCCGCGAAGTCCGAGCCGCCCACCTCCTCGTTCCCGCGCGCTCGCGCGCGCGACGCAACAAGCCGAGAGTGGGAGCGGGTGGCCCGCCGGGAGGGAGCGCGACGAGCGGCACCGTGAGCGTCGCGAGCGAGGGAGCGAGGAGTTCGGCCGCGCGAGCGGCAGGGGCTCTCCACGCCGGGACCGAGGAGTACTCGTCATCGGACGAGGAGGAGGAGGAAGAGGAGGAGGAAGTTAGGGGAGCGGGGTCCCGCCCGACGGTGGGAGCCCGCACCCCCCGTCACGGGAGCCGGCTCCGGTGGCAGGAGAACCATCGCCTGGGGCGGGCGCAAAGGCGCCCGCCACCGGCGGTCGGGCCGACGGAGGCGGCGCGGGCCGCGGAGGCTCCGGCGCGCACCTCGCAGGCGTCCGCGCGCGCGCGCGGAGATGGCCGGAGGTGCGGCGGCGGCCGCGCCGGCCGCACCCGCAATGTCGGCGGGGGCCTCGAGGAAGAGGAAGCGCGCCTTCTCCTCCTTGAGGTAAGGAATTGTCCTTCGAGGGGTCGCGTGCCCGTCGGGCAGGAACTTGATGGTTTGTTCCCCGTGCCCACGGGGCGGCGCCAATCGTGCCTCCCCTCGCACCGGCCAAGGTGCCGAGGGCGGACGCGTCCATTCCAACCCGGCGGCGTTCGTCAAGGGCGCCGCGAGCGGGGGCGAGCGCGGCGGCAACGGCGAGCGGGAGCTCGCAAGGCGCGGCCGAGGCCTCGAGGCCACGACCGGTGACATCGCCGCCGGGCCGCGGCCGGTGGTTGCGGAGGCGCGGCGGCCGCCGGCCGTGGCGGAAGTGCGGCAAGAGCGACGGCCGCGGCGGAGGCGCGGCCGGAGGCGGAGGCACGGCCGGCGGCACCGTTGTAGTGGCATTGTCGGCGGCCGTCGCGCGTGGGGAGCCGTTCGGTGCCGAGGCCGCCGAGACGCGGGCGGAGGCGGCGGTCGCGGTGCGCGCGGGGAGCCCGCGGCCACGGAGGCGCGGCGGAAGTGGTCGTGGAGGCGCGGCGAGAGCCCGCCCTTGCCGGCGGCCTCCCGAGCGACGGCGGTGGAAATCCCGGACGGCGACGTCCCGCCGCCCGGTGGGGACCGGTGGGCAAGCCCCGCCCACGCTAGCCCCCGAGCCCCGGGCGGGGGCGCTCGTTAGACGGTGGGACGACCACATGGTGGGCGGGGGCTCGAGACGCGGCGTCGAGGCCTCTTCGTCCCCACGCCGCCCTCCCCGGCTTGGGCGAGGAGTGTGTCGACGAGCCGCCCGCCTTCGCCGACGCCCGGGAGGAGCGGCCGGTTGTGGGAGGAGCTCCGCGATCACGGTGCCTCGCTCAACCGAGTGTTGAACGAGGCGCCGCGGATCCACGGCGGCCCGGCCGTGGCGCGTTTTCCGGGTAAGGCGTTGTTGCCCTTTTCTTCGATTTGTCGCTTCCGTGCTTATTTCTCGCGGCGCGGCGCTTATCGGTTTTGGTCCGTTGGCGGCGGGGAGCTCGAGCACCGCGCCCATGACAAGTACGGTGCCCTCGACCGGATGAGTGCCGAGCTCCGCCGGCTCCGGAGCGCGTGACGCTCTCGACGCGCTCGCGGAGGCCTTGAGGACCCAAGACGGCCGGGCCGTCGTACGGGCGGAGGCCCCCGCGCAACCGGCTCTTGGAGCATGAGGGGCGAAGCCGTGGCCCCCCCCCCCCCCCGCCATCGAGCGGATTTGCACGCCCTCATCGATCGGGATGAGGCGCTGCAGCAGGCGAGGGGGGGATGCGGGAAAAGGTGCGCACCATGGCGTCGGACGGGAGGCGGAGGTGGGGACCATCCGGCCGAGAATCGGGAGCTCCGCACGTGGCTCGGGAGGCGCGGTCCCGGTGAGCCGGCCGAGGAGAGGGCGCGCGAAGCCGAGCGGAAGGCCAAGGATACCGACGAGTTGAAAGCCGCCCTCGCCGCCGCGGTCGCCGCGGTCGCCACGGCGGAGGAGCGGCTCGGGAGAAGCGTGCCGCCCGCCGGGAGGCCGAGGGTCGGCTCCGGCGAGGAGCGGGCCGCCCTTGCCGAGCCGGTCGGCACTCGAGCGGGAGCACACCGCTCTCGAGGGGGTGCGGAAGTCGCTGGAGGAGCGGGACGCCGAGGTCTCGAGGCTCGACGGGGAGCTGATAGCCCTCAGCATCTCGAACGCGGACCAGGAGCGGTCCCTCGAAGAGCAGGGCGCCACCGTCGTCAGCTTGCAGCAGGCGGTCGAGGCTGAGCGTCGCGCTCTCGAGGTGGAGAAGAAGCAGGTTGAAGGTAAGTCGACGTTTCGTTTTTTGTTTTGCTGATCTTTCCTTCGGGGGTTCGTTCCCCTTCTGATTTCTTTCGCTTGTGACGTTCAGGCCTGCGCACCGCGCTGGGGCACACGACCAATCGGGCCGAGACGCTGCAGGCCGCCTACAACTCCTCCGAACAGAGCCGGTGGAGCCGCGTGCCGCGGCCCTCGAGACCCCGCCGGGCCATCGAAGAGGGCGAGGCGCAAGCCGGAAGCTCGGCCGGCCGCCCGTCCGCGCGGCCTCGGCGGGCATGTCTCGGGCGCATGCGCCGCGCGCTCCACCTAGGCGTCCCGAAGGCCCTCGGCGTGGTGCGCTCCCACTATGAGGTGAACCTCGAGGCCATGGCGTCGGGCTACGTCATCCCGAAGGTGTCGAGGACGAGGCGGCGATGGAGCGAGCAGACGCGCTCGCCGCCGATGCCGCGGAGGCGCTCACCGAGGCGTTCTCGGAGTTCCCGTTCCCGGACGCCGCCGATGGCGACGAGCCTCGGGCACCGAAAACCCGCCGGGCACTAGGCCCATTTTTGTTTAGATGCCGCATGTCCGTGCCTTACGACCATGTAAATAAACAAGTAAAACTTATGGAGCTATTCGAATACTTGTAAATTCAAGTGATGTCTTCTATTTATCACGCCTTTCTGTTTTTCCTTTGTCCGTGCGAATTTGGGTTGGGAGAGTTCGATTTCGTGAGCGGTCCGCTGGGCCGGAGGCAAGAGAGAAGGGTCGTATCCTCGCGGAGGCGTAGGCTATCTCTGGCTCGCGCGTCCTTTCCGCATGACCATCCACGCCCAGCCTTAGTTCGCTCGAGACTTCGGTCGCAACATGCTTTAGCGCGTTTGCAAGTTGAATTTTGCGAAAAAATGGGGCCATTTTGGGGGGGGGGGGGGGGGGGAAGGCCCCCCGTATAGCCCCCGAGGGTGACTTGGTTTTCAGGGGAAAGCTGAGTTGCCCTTTGACTTTATTGACTTGTTGCTATTTACATTTTCGTTGCCAAGGTGTTGGGCATGTTATTTACAAGAAAAGACTTGGAAATCCTATCTAGGGGTAAAAGCGACGTAGCCGCCGGATGTTCCAAGCGTTGGTGAGTTCCTCGCCGTCCGTTGACGGATAAAAGACGTATCCCTCTACGATCCGCAAGCGTACGGACCCCACACCTTTTTCACCACGGGATTCCCAAGGTTCTTGTCAATCCGTGGAGCAAGGGGATTACAAGCGTTCGATCAACAACGACACACTAGCTACTAAAACCCTAACTACTATTATACTAGAAAACACTAAACTACACTAGAGAGAATGATAAACGATCAAGGTAGAAGACACTCGCCCACGGGTCTATGATACTAGAGCATGCAATCGCTTAAAGACATGAAAAACCAATCTAATCTATCGGGGTTGTGACCACGGTTTCGCCCTTTCCCTCCTCTCGTACGTCACTACGCGAAGGTATTCATGACTAGACCTTTGATGGACACGGCGTATTGAATGGATCTAAGAAAGCATTGAGGCCTTACTTCCTTTACGGTATGGTAGCGAACCTTAAGCATGAAAGTATATTCAACACAAGATGATAGATAGATAATCCGACAAAGTGCGATTACATCTCAAGATCGATTACAACCCATGGACGAATGAGAAGATTACCCCATCGAGGTGCCGATCATGGCACCGTTGATCATGGATTCCCTTCCGCCGGTGTCTTCCTCCTTCTCCACGAGAGGGTGCTTCCTTCGAGGTGGTTGACCTCCCTCCGGAGATCCTCCTCCTCTCTCTCTAGCTTGTGGATGGCCTTCTGGTGCGAATAACTCCTCCCTCCCGTGTTGGCGGCGCCTCGGGGGTTTTAGGGTTGAAGATCCTTCGAGGGCAAGGAAAACGGGACCGAACCGGTGCCCGAAGTGGGCTGGGCCGGCCGGCCTGGGCCGGCCGGCCCGTGCCCACCCGGCCCGGCCCGGTCGCCCCTTTTGCTCCGTGGGTCCTTGTGCACTTATGTACTTTGCCCCCTCCACTTGCATGATTTTGATGCTTCGTTATCCTCGCGTCCAAGATGGAGGCTCTCTTTGCATGAAGTTTGATCTTTTACGCTTCAATCCTCGGGGGTGTTCCTCGTAGCACTTCGGTCCTCACCACCATTGGAAGTGCTTTCAGCAAGCTCATGAACACGAACAAGACTCCGTGAATGCTCCTTTGAACTTGTTGCGAATCCGTCCTTTATGCCCATGTTTTCCTACATAAACACAACACTTCCAAATGCATGCACAAAGATGAACTTGTTATATGATTAGTGTGCCTAGTGGCGGGTTAGTTCCATAATCAAATCCAAACCAAAGTGTAATGAACATGCTAGGTGCACCAAAATACACCGTCAACATCTCCCCCACACTTAGCTCTTGCTCGTCCTCGAGCAAGCACTCGTAAAAGAATTTCGTCCAAGGTGTGTAATCGTGTATCATTAATCCTCCTTCACAAGTTAGTCAATATTTTCATCTTTAATACATAAACACAAAGTAATGATAATCAAACATAAACATGGGCGTTTAGAACTTTTACCACGTCAAGTTTTACCCCACAACTCAAACTCTTTACTCGAAGTCTTCAATTTCAGCCATGCTTACTCCTTTGCTTCCATCGAGGGTTTTTATGGTTTTCAAAACAAAAATTCCTGCAACAAGTATTAAGCAAAAACCTTTCTCCAAGCTCTCTCAAGTCACTCATATAAAGTGGCTATCCTAACCAAATTTTATAAAACTCTCACCTCCCATTAATCTCTCTTATATCATGTAAAGTGGAGCTATAGGTCGGGCTAGCGCAATCAACACAAGTATTGTCAAACTAAGAACTTCCTCTAATGGTTGTCTACCTTTCAAAGCCAATGATCATGAGAATTAACCATATGTAGGGATATCAAGGATGAGAAGATTTAGAATGGTGGACATGTGCAAGGGCAAAAGAAAATTGTGACTTCAAGGCACCAATGATGTCCTCGTTGTCGGATTGCACATGGTTGGAAATAGAGTAAAAGTTTCGTCTCACAATCAACGTGACACCCTTCCTTACACTTTATTATTTTTCTTTTCTTTCACTTGATCCATCCCTCTCATATCTTCATTGCTACCTCATATTTTTCTCTTTTTCTTCTTTCATTCACATATGATTTCTTTCTTTCTTTCTTTTCTATACACATGCTTTTTCTCTTTATTTTTCTCTCTCTTGACAACTTTTCAAAGCTTTCAATTCTCTCTTTCCTCGCATGCATACATTCTGAAATTTTAAATAAATCATGCTAGAGACGAGACGAAACTTTGAAATAGGTTGTGTTCAAGGAATATGATGTACAAAAGAGACGTATAGGGTTGGGTATGGAATCCGGCGATAATCATGACTTTCGTTGTGAAAGTCATGTACCGAATATATGACGAGGCTAGCAACAAAAGATAAGCTCAAGGACATGATCATTGCTTGAAATTAAAACTCACCAAGAGAGAAGGGTCCTAGCCTAACTCATCGTGCTAATCACACTTATGGTGGAGCGAAAAAAATAAACTTGGCTTTGGATAGGATTCTTTTCTTACTCTCATCTTGGAAAAAGAGGTTTTGCTAACCTTTATTACAAGGGTTTTAAGATAATTTTCAGAACTGAAATCCTCCAATTTTTAGCATCGAACATAGCACAACTAACATGTGAAGCTCAAGATCGAAGTGCGGTATGGGTACTTTAAGTAGTAGCGATTCCACTAAGCACCACGGTAAACGATTTTCAAACCACATACTTGTGTTCATATATCAAGAATCGAAGATTAAACAAACAAGTAAATAAAGATAAACAATACATAAAACACAAAGATATATATAAAGACTCTTTTTATTTGATTTTCTTTGACTCAACACTAATTTAAGACACTTGCAAAAATTTTAAAACAGACTCAAAAACTAAAGACTCATTAAAACACTAAGACTCTCACACGAAGATTAAACCGAACCTAAACTTGAAGTTCAAAAGCTAAGGCTAGCGAGCTAGCTCTCCCCCACACTTAAAACATACGACGTCCTCGTCGTATCTTACAAAATCCTAAGGGGAAAACTAGATCTAGTGGTACTTCAAGCAAGTTTTGCACCACTTGCCTCTCATGTTTCCAACCATGCCGAAAAGTTTGCACACGTTGCGGTTAAGGAACTTGTAGTCATCTTCAACTACGCGCTCCAAGTCCTCCATACGCTGCTTCATCGCTTCCATGGCTTGGAGACATTCGTCGGCCGACGTGTAGAGATCCGCGATGGATTGACGGCAAACTCGACAACACATCGGATGCAATCCGAAGGGGTCGTCATCGCCATAATCTCCACCGTTGTCACCACCGTCGTTGCCACCTCCATTGTCGTTACCTTCGCCACCGTCGTTGCCGTCGCCGTTGGGGCCTTCGGGAGTCCTTTCCTTGGGCTGCTCATCCCAATCATCATCATCTCTACCGGCGGCCGCCCACGAGCTCGGGCTACAATCGTCGGAGTAGTCGCTATCCCCATAATCCTTAGGCTCTGGCGACACCTCCTTGTAATCTTTGCGCTTGATGCCTTGGAGGCGTGCCGACCTTCGGACAGGTGTAGGGACCTTCTCTCCTTCGACGGGGTTGCGAGATGCAAGAGCTCCGGTCGGGACACGTCCTCCGCAACGGATGCATGCGGTCCTCTTGACGGGTAGCTTGAGCTCGCATCGCATCGCCTCCTCCATCGATGGCTTCCTGTCTTCTAGCTTCAACTCTAAGCTTCTTGGAGGCACAATGGCTGCTACAAGGGTGCAACACATTGCTTGAAAGGTTTGATCCTCGAGCTCCCAATTCGGCCAAATAAACGATCCCGAGAGGAAAGCCCCGGGAACCTTATTTTCCTTTTTTACACTTCCCTTAAAATTTTCCGACCAAACAAGGAAGTCAAAAAGGAGCAATTCGGGCGAAATTCGGCGTCATCGGGCGTCGAGGCCCCTCTCGGGCCGGTCCGCCCTGGGCCGGCCGGCCCACCCCGCCTCGGGGGGCCGGGGCCGGGCCGGGTTTTTGCACACCGCCCTATTTTTTTCTTCCTTAGCCCATGGGAAAAAGTTGGCCCAAAATCTTCGCGAAAAACTCCGTAAAAACTAAAAGAAAAGTTATTTACGAAGTTGATGCCTTGTTTTTCGTCCTAGGCGGGACGTTCGGGCTCTTCCTCCATGGTGAAGACGTCAACATGGTGAAGGGGCACGACATCGGGTTCGTAGTAAGCCTTAAGCCGCTGTCCATTCACCATAAATTGATCGCCGTTTATATCCATAATAGTTACCGCTCCGTTGGAGAACACCGAATGCACAACATAAGGTCCGTCCCACTTGCTTTGCAATTTCCCCTTTCCGAAGGTTTTAAACCTCGAATTGTAGAGGAGGACCTTATCTCCTTCTTTAAATTCTTTTTTCTTCAATCTTTTATCATACCACCTTTTGATTCTCTCCTTGTATATTCTTGCGTTTTCATATGCTTTCAACCTCAACTCCTCTAGCTCGCTTATTTGAATTCTTCGTTTCACCACCGCGGCATCGAGATCAAGGTTCATCTCTTTAATCGCCCAATAGGCTTTATGTTCCAACTCAACCGGAAGGTGGCAAGCTTTTCCATAGACGAATTGATAAGGGGTCATACCTATCGGTGTTTTAAACGCCGTTCGATAAGCCCATAAAGCTCTGTCTAATTTCTTTGACCAATCCTTGCCTCCCTTCTCTATGGTTTTGTTAAGTATGCTTTTTAATTGCCTATTTGACGTCTCCGCTTGTCCGTTGGTTTGTGGGTGATAGGTCGTGGAGACCCTATGCTCAATTCCCAACTTGGACAAGCACTTTTTGAAGTTCTTCCCGGTGAAATGAGTTCCTCCATCACTTATCAAGATTCTCGGTGTACCGAAACGGGGAAAAATCACGTTCTTGATCATAGTGATGGACTCCTCCGCGGAAGCTTTACGACATGGTATAGCCTCTACCCACTTGGATACATAATCAACCATAACAAGGATATACTCGAATCCAAATGAGTTTTTAAAAGGCCCCATGAAGTCTATGCCCCATACATCGAATATGTCGATTTGCAAGTTGTATTTCAAAGGCATAGAATTTCTTTGAGAGATGTTTCCGGTTCTTTGGCATTCGGGGCATGACGCAACATATCTTTTAGTATCTTCATGCATCTCCGGCCAATAGAATCCGCTCGACCATACTTTTGCTTGGGTTCGAAAATGGCTATAGTGTCCACCGTACTCTGCCGAGTGGCACTTCCTTAGAATCTCAACCCTCTCTTCTCTTGGCACACATCTTCTCATCACTCCATCATTGCCAAGATTGAAGAGGTATGGTGCATCCCAAAAATATTTCTTACTTTCAGAGATTATCTTCCTTTGAGTGTTTTTATCTAGATGATCGAGGGGCATCTTTCGAATTGCTCGAATGATGTCGATCATCCAAGTATCTTTATCAAGCACTCTATAGAGGTGGTCATCTCTCATCCTATCTTCTATGGGCTCTTTATCATCTTGTCCACGATTCATCCTAGACAAATGATCGGCCACAACATTCTCCACCCCCTTTTTATCACGAATTTCCACATCAAACTCTTGGAGAAGAAGGATCCAACGAATCAAACGTGGTTTAGCTTCCTTCTTAGCCAAGAGATACTTGATGGCTGCGTGATCGGTGTAAACAATGACTTTCGAGTTCACGATGTAAGATCTGAATTTTTCGAAAGCGAATACCACCGCTAGCAACTCTTTTTCCGTAGTGGCGTAATTTAATTGTGCCCCACTAAGAGTTTTGCTAGCGTGGTAAACGGCGTGAACTCGGCCTTCCTTTCTTTGACCCAAGACCGCGCCTACGGCGTAGTCACTTGCGTCACACATGATCTCGAAAGGTTGGCTCCAATCCGGAGGTTGGATGATGGGAGCACTCACCAACGCATTTTTCAAGGTCCGGAATGCCGCTAGACACTTCTCATCAAAGTCGAAAGCCACATCCTTTTGAAGAAGGTGCGTTAAGGGCTTAGTGATCTTCGAGAAGTCCTTTATAAATCTTCTATAGAATCCGGCATGGCCTAGAAAGCTCCTTAAGGACTTAACATCCGTAGGAGGTGGGAGTTGCTCAACCGTCTCTACCTTAGCCTTGTCCACTTCAATTCCTCTCTCGGATATAACATGTCCGAGCACTATGCCTTGCTTGACCATGAAGTGGCACTTTTCCCTATTTAAAACCAAATCTACCTCCGCACACCTTGTAAGGACCTTTTCTAAATTTGCTAAGCAATCCATGAACGTCTTCCCGTAAACGGAAAAATCATCCATAAACACTTCAACAATTTCTTCGATGAATTCCGAAAACACGGTCGTCATGCAACGTTGAAAAGAGGCGGGAGCGTTGCATAGGCCGAAGGGCATCCTCCTATATGCAAATGTTCCGTAAGGGCATGTAAACGTTGTCTTATGTTGATCTTCCGGTGAATAGGAATTTGCATGAACCCCGAGTATCCGTCGAGAAAGCAAAAATAAGCATGGTTTGCTAACCTCTCGAGCATCTCGTCTATGAACGGTAGGGGGAAGTGATCTTTCTTCGTCGCTTTGTTAAGCTTACGGTAATCGATACACATCCGCCACCCGGTCACGGTCCTTTGCGGTATCAACTCGTTCTTCTCATTCTTCACCACGGTCAAACCTCCCTTCTTCGGTACACAATGTACCGGGCTCACCCATTCGCTATGCGGAACCGGGTAGATGATTCCGGCATCAAGTAACTTGATAACCTCTTTCTTTACTACCTCTCGCATGGCATGGGTTAGCCTCCTTTGGTGGTCCACTACGGGCTTACATTGGTCTTCCATTAGTATACGATGAGTGCAAAAGGTGGGCTAATACCTTTGAGATCATTAATTGAATACCCAATCACCTTCCTATGTTTTTTTAATAAAATCAGCAACGCTTCATTTTCTTCGGGACTCAACTCGTCGCTCACAATGACCGGATAAGTTTTGTCCGGGCCCAAAAATTCATATTTTAATCCCTTGGGCAAAGGTTTAAGGTCTACCTCGGGCACTTGTGGCTCCTCGGGTTTGATTTCTCCTATGTCTTCGAACTTCTCTTCCTCCACACTACCATCATGCGGCTCTAAGCCTTTTGTTGCTTCCTCTAGTTCTTCATCTTGTTGATTACTAATTTGATTTTCCATCGCTCTTTGCAGCGGGTCTCTAAGGGTTTCAACAAAACAAAGACTATCTATCTCTTCTACTTCTTCATCGTCGGGAGGAAAGGGTGTAAGGTGTTTAGAAGCACGAAGAAAGTTATATGTATACTTTGTTCCATTAAGGTTCATTGTTACTTTGCCTTCTCCGGCATCTAACACGGCATCAACCAACTTAAGAAAAGGCCTACCTAAGATTATATGATCAGAATTACTATGGTAAGCATCAATAACAAAGAAATCGGTTGGTATATAGTTTCTAGAAATTTTTACTTTCATGTTGCAAGCAATACCTAGAGGTTTGATAGTTCTACCATCTCCCATAATTAATTTCGTTGATGTTGGAGCTAAGTCTAGGTTGTGGTATTGAATTTTATCGTAAATTTTAGAAGATAGAACACTTACTTGGGCTCCGATGTCGCATAAAGCTTTGCATTGAACTCCGTTGATCTCGCAACTCAAGTGCGGCGTCATCTTCTCTTCTTCTTCGGATCCTATCGAGTAAATTTCAGCGAGGCGAGCGTATGGTGATGCTTCGGGCTTGATCCCCATGATTCTCTTCACCTCGGCAATATGTTCCGGATCCACCACGTCATCTCCAAAGAGCTTTTCAAAAATCTCACCGGTGGTTTCGAGGTCATATGAATTTTCAGCTTTCTTCTCCGTGGGAAATCCACTTCCAATGCTCTTGCCATCCCCTTTTGATTAGGGAACGGTCTTCTTTTGTCGAATACTTCTCCGTAATCAATAGGAACCCAATCCATTGGTTCGAACTCCCTTAGTGGCTTCGCGCTTGACATGCTTCTCTTGTTCGTCTCATTTGGTACGGCGAAGTCGATGTTTGGTGTAGTTCTTGACTTAATGTGTTCTTGTTCAAGCTTTTCCATGATTGGCTCCTCTTTTGCGACTTCCGGGTTGCCTCTTTAGAAAAATCAGCAAGCTTCTTCTTCCTTGAATTGAATTCCGGCTCTTCCGCAAGTCTTGTTTCCCAATCTCTTCGCATGGCAGCCACTTTACTAATTTTTTGTAGAAGTTGGGCGGCTTCCGTGAGTGTTTTCTCCATGAGATCCCCACCGCACACATTTCGATGTGTCGCATGCAACTAGGGGTTAGGGAAAAGCAAAATGTATGCAAGAGTACGTCACCGGTGAAGCCGAGTTTTGGTCCTTGTTCGATTAATTCATTAAACCTATCCCAGGCTTGGTCTATCCCTTCCTCTTCTCCTTGCATGAAAGTGATCACTTGCCTCCTTAGATGTTGAACCTTGCTAATTGGAAAGAACTTCTCGCAAAACTTCTTTGTCAACTTGTTCCAATTGCCTTCAACTTCAAAGGACGCAACCGAATACCATGTCTTTGCTTTGCCGGCAAGTGAGTAGGGAAAGAGATTCCATTTGAACCATTCATCGGGAACGCCTTCTTGACGCACCGTGTTGCATATTGTCGTGAAATCCCTTATGTGTCTATATGGGTTCTCCGTAACCATCCCTTCAAATGGGTTTTCCGCCACCATCTTGATGATCTTGGATTTAATTTCATACTTGGTCGCTTCGAGCTTCGAATCCGACTCTTGTACTTTTATGTCTTCACATCGAGGGCTAGCGTAATCCCTTAATGATTTCTCCGGTTCTTCCACGGGTTGATTAACGAACTCCATCTAGACAATAAGATAAAAACAAAAACAAAAACGAAAAAGTGTTTTTCTAGATAATATATGTTAGATATAGCAAATAAAAGATAAACTAAAATATAAAACTAAGTTAGATGCAAATCAAACGATGTAAACTAACTTGCTCCCCGGCAACGACGCCAGAAAAAGGGGCTTGTTGACGGATAAAAGACGTATCCCTCTACGATCCGCAAGCGTACTAGCCCCACACCTTTTTCACCACGGGATTCCCAAGGTTCTTGTCAATCCGCGGAGCAAGGGGATTACAAGCGTTCGATCAACAACGACACACTAGCTACTAAAACCCTAACTACTATTATACTAGAAAACACTAAACTACACTAGAGAGAATGATAAACAATCAAGGTAGAAGACACTCGCCCACGGGTCTATGATACTAGAGCATGCAATCGCTTAAAGACATGAAAAACCAATCTAATCTATCGGGGTTGTGACCACGGTTTCGCCCTTTCCCTCCTCTCGTACTGTCACTACGCGAAGGTATTCATGACTAGACCTTTGATGGACACGGCGTATTGAATGGATCCAAGGAAGCATTGAGGCCTTACTTCCTTTACGGTATGGTAGCGAACCTTAAGCATGAAAGTATATTCAACACAAGATGATAGATAGATAATCCGACAAAGTGCGATTACATCTCAAGATCGATTACAACCCATGGACGAATGAGAAGATTACCCCATCGAGGTGCTGATCATGGCACCGTTGATTATGGTTTCCCTTATGCCGGTGTCTTCCTTGTTCTCCACGAGAGGGTGCTTCCTTCGAGGTGGTTGATCTCCCGCCGGAGATCCTCCTCCTCTCTCTCTAGCTTGTGGATGGCCTTCTCGGTGCGAATGACTCCTCTCTCCCGGTGTTGGCGGCGCCTCGGGGGTTTTAGGGTTGAAGATCCTTCGAGGGCAAGGAAAACGGGACCGAACCGGTGCCGGAAGTGGGCCGGGCCGGCCGGCCGGGCCGGCCGGCCCAGCCCACCCGGCCCGGTTCGGTCGCCCCTTTTGCTCCGTGGGTCCTCGTGCACTTATGTACTTTGCCCCCTCCACTTGCATGATTTTGATGTCGTTATCCTCGCGTCCAAGATGGAGGCTCTCTTTGCATGAAGTTTGATCTTTTACGCTTCAATCCTTGGGGGTGTTCCTCGTAGCACTTCGGTCCTCACCACAATTGGAAGTGCTTTCAGCAAGCTCATGAACATGAACAAGACTCCGTGAATGCTCCTTTGAACTTGTTGCGAATCCGTCCTTTATGCCCATGTTTTCCTACATAAACACAACACTTCCAAATGCATGCACAAAGATGAACTTGTTATATGATTAGTGTGCCTAGTGGCGGGTTAGTTCCATAATCAAATCCAAACCAAAGTGTAATGTACATGCTAGGTGCACCAAAATACACCGTCAACACCGTCCTCGTTGGCTAGCTTGTATGTGCGGGCTTGAGCACCTTCACCACGACGTAGGGTCCCTCCCATGGGGGTGATAACTTGTGGCGTCCTCGATTGTCTTGGCGTAGCCTTAGGACCAAGTCCCCTTCGCCGAAGTCCCGCCGGCGCACCTTTCGAGCCTCGGTAGCCGTTGACGCAAAATGTGCACTCAACGCCAAACACACGAAAGAAGCCGAACAAAGTGGCTTCACACGCGCAGAGCAAAAGACGTGCCGATCAATTTTTCCCGAAAATTAACAAAAGATAAAGCAATCAAATACCAAAGCTTGGAACTTGCCGGTGGTACCGCACAGTTCCATATTTACGGCTAAGAAGCCAAACAAGATGACACATAGCTATAAGGAGCTATCTGCCAACGAACTAGAACCATTCGGGAAACTGCAAAGGGAAAAGGCAACACTGCCGAATGGATGACGTGAGCATGACAGCGATCGGTCTTTGTTTGAACAAGAATTACGTACGCACGAGGCCATGACCGATCTCCATGAAAATTAACATTAGATAAATAAATAAAGCAAAGCACGAACATGATCATGTATTAAACAAGTATGCATAGATCCAAAGCACTAGTCTACCGCATGTCTAGTTACTTTAAAACCCGTCGAGTACGATATCAAGCAAATCTATCCACCGCATGATACAACTTGCATGAGAAACCGCACCACTTTCTACAAATAGATCTATCCACCGCATGATACGATCTAAATACGGAAAGCTAAAAGCATACATCATTCAAAGCATGAATAACGCACGTGTTCTACTCACGAAGAAACATAACCGAATACGGTGAGAACAAAACCGATTCGGGGTCCATGAAGAAGGAACAAACATTACCAAGTGAATAAATCTATCAGATTGATTTGGGAATCTAATCCACCGGATGATTAGCTCCAAAGCAACCCAAAAACCTGCACCTACCGCATGATACCCGGCTCTTTCAAGATTTATACGAACATTAGCAAGCTTGAACCCGCAACACGTAACAATCTAGATCGATTCGGTTTCGGCTATCGGAAAGCATAAGATCCACATGTTAAAATATGAAATCTACTCGAACAAGGATCATAAAAGAGATAAAGCCGATCCAAACCCATCTAGATTGGGCAAAGGTGTGCTACATGAATTAAAACATAAAGTAAAACTCAAGATAACACGGGGTAACTTAATGAATCTATCGGATCTTGCCAAAATCCAATAGAGCCGATAACTAGCTTCAAGCTAGATCTTAGCCTACCGCATGACTCATGATCTAACAAGAAACCCTCTTGAACCAAGCTTGAATCTACCGCATGACACGAAGCATGGTAACAAGACTACTTGCATCAGATCTAAATCCACCGCATGATACTAGACATGATACAAGGTTGCCGGTACTCACGGAGGTCGACGGATCGATTGGGCCTCTCGAAGAACTCGACGACATGACAAGGACACTAGGGTTTGGCGTAAGGCCGGTGTGTATTGAAGAATGATTGATTCCTTTTACATACATTCAGGGGTCATATTTATACCCTGTTGAGTACAACTTCGAATGGATTCGTTGCCTAACTTATCTCTAAGCTTGATCGCCTATCCATCCATTCGTCTCCCCTGATTGAGCCACGTCACCGTCCAATCCCGCAAAATCAGCTCTACTGTTCCTTTGCCGAACCGGAGCAGATAGCCGACCGCAGATCTCTTTGCCGAATATCTCTGAAAAGACCCTTCCTTCCACCAGACGGACTCTTTATCGAACCGGACCCACGAGTCGACTCCTTACCAAATTTTGGTGTTAACACATGCCCCTTCAATTGTGGGATAAAAGTAATTTTGTTCCACAATTGACTCCGCCACGAATCTTCGCATCAAATCCGTCAACACCTGTTCGCAATCCGCCGAAATCTTCATCCGGATCCAACCCTAAATCCTCTCGTCTCGAGCTCAAACCTCCAATGGCAGCTCAAAGCCAAGATGCTCGAGTAAATTCATCCCCCGTAAGCTTCGTTCGGCATTTAGGTTTTCAATTTTACCCGAGATTTCCTTTTCCGCTTCCTTTCCGGGAGCTCTCTCCGAGCTTTTGATCCGCACCGAGGCCAATTCGAGATCTTACTATCTTGGTCCCGTGGGGAACCCGACCCTCGAGATTTCATCGCAGTCGAATCTCGGAGAATCCCCTTTAAAGCGACTCTGTCTCCACCACCTCAATGGCAAGACGCTTTCAAGAACCGGCCTTTACCCCCAATTGCGGTCGGAGAACTTGGTATCGGAGGATTCTCGCAGACAAGAGTGGACTGACCAACCTGGATACCCTCCGTATCTCCCAATGCCTGGAGTTATCTGTGGCTGAGACCCCTAAGAACGAAGACCTCCCCGATAGCCGCCCGCCACTTTTGGTCAAATGGCGTCAACGCCTTCCTCTTTGGCCACGGCCCAATGTCTCCTACCTTGGCCGATGTATACATGATCACCGGCCTTGACATCACGGGTCCGTTCGGCCTTGGAACTTCAAAAATTCCTCACGGCAAACGGGAGTGAAGCCGGGGAACGGATACAAGAATTACATCTTGAAACATATGAAAGACAATCCCCCGGGTGCCGTTGAATACGAGCATTTCGAATATGTGGCCGTGTAGATTTGTCTTCCGTGGTAAAGCCAACGAGCCTACCCCGAACCACATCGCAATGGCGTCCCATTTTGCCGGTGGCAACCGCCTTCCTCTCGGGAAAATTCTTCTTGGGCGAGTGTATATCATATGCTTCACCGGACCGTCACCCGGATGTATACTAGCCAAAGGATAGCGTGTGTCAACGGCCCTTGGTGGTTTATTCAAATGTGGCCGCAGCTCCACATGCATCGGATCGTTGGTGTCGATTTGGACTCCGTGTTCTTCCCCTTATCCAATTACCCCGAAGGAGAGCCCCAAGCTACCGGAGGATGCCGAATTATGGAGAAGTAGCTTCAATCGTTCTTTTTCAACAGGACATTAGCCAGCTCTTCGAGTTATTCTTCAAAGGTTTCCCCAATCCTCTCTGGCTCCCTTATCTGGATAATGACACCTTGACCTTTCCTGTTGAATTTTCCTTTGAGCCCGGCCATCAGGATGGGAGATTCTTAGAGATCCTCAACATCATAATCCGCCCATGCATACTGCGGGCCGAGTTCAATGGAGGAAGGCTGAATGCTAGCACTTATGAATATTATCAGCCCAATGTGATGGCCAGGCAAATTGGATGTGGACAGATGCCCCCAAGGCTATTTCGCATGAATTCCTTAAGCCTAGGGAGGAAATCAAAGAGAACATGCACAACGAGTAGGGTCTTCCAATATGTGTGTAGTCCTACTATCTACACCGTCCTTTTGTGCCCACAGTCATAGCTCATCCCTCCTTTAACTCTTGGTGGCAAGAACTCCATGATCACATCTTCGGTGAGCCCGTACATGTGTTCTGTGCGAGTTGACGCCCGATTTCCCGCCAACTTCGGAGGTAATATAATGAACCTTTGGATCGGACATCTCTCCTCTCAATTATGATTCGACCTCACTCTTTTGATTCCACAGAACACGATGCTGCCCCTCGAGCCGGGGATATTGCTTATAATGTCGAAGGCCCAATTTCAAAGATCGGGATTCAAATCCACAACTCGGCTCAACTAATGTCCGGGTATGCTACAACGGATCCCGGCCTATCCAGCCTTTGCCGCCGACAGGAGGCAAGGTCCGCATCCGATTGCTCCTCCAAGTGCCAAGAGGAGAAGAACTGTCAAGAAGGTGCATGTTGAGGTAAAATCCTTTACCCTCTTGATTACAAGATTACCCTGTTCTTGATGAATCATATCGTTGTGCATTTTCAGACCAGAGCCCAACAATCTTCAGAGCCTGCCAATGCCCCATCCACAGGTATGACCTTTATTATCCTCTTTTAAGGATGAACACTGGCACTTACCCTTGTGACTTGATATTTGCAGAAGAAACAGTGGAAGAACAACTGGTTGATGTTCCAGTGGCTCAACAAGCAAGTCCATCCAGGGTTGAATTGCCTATCCCAGTGGAGATCTCATCTTCATCACCTTCTCGAAGTAATAAATTCTCCGGAGATGAGTCTCCCAATCCGGTCGGAGCCATCAAGTCCTCCAAGGGCACAATCACCTGTTGGTCATGCAGAGACAACAATCCCAACAGAGGTAGACCCTACTCCTCATCGGCCGTAAACTCACGAGCTACCGGCGGCCCGCATCGACACCTCCCGGCTCGGAAGCTTCGGCTCTACCCCGGAGTACCTCCTTCACCCGTGATTGCCCCTGCTCAAGAAACCAGCCATGAGGTATCCATCTGCACTTAACTCTGCTACCTTCACATTTAGCACTCTTAACTCGGCAATCTCGCTCTTCGGATCGGGCTCTATCTTTACCAAGCCCGCCGTCGAGAGAGCAATCCAGGTGCCGAGGTGATGGAAAGAGCACACCGGCCTCTCGTCGATGAAGTGTTATCAAGGCTTAAAGAAATAGTTGCCCGGCTAGAAAGGGATGCACAAGATCGGTTCAAAGATCTTGATCACTTCGAGGAGATGTTTGAATCCATCGACCAAGAACTTCCCGAAGACATCGAACTCCTCTATCATCTGTCTATGGCTTAGATACCCTTTATGCACCCATAAAGCATGCTCGAGGAAATTGCGCTCCCGCCCGGCCATTGAAAAGAAGAAAGCCGATGCCGAACATGCCATGACCGGGGCACAATCCCGAGCGAGAGCCACAAGGATACATTGGCTAACTGCACGGGCTTCTTATGATCCGAAAATTGCCGGAAAGCCGCTCTAGAAGCGGGCCGAGAAGCCCGTCGGCGGAGATAGAGGCCGACAAGGAGAAAATAGCCGAACTCCCCGGATTGATAGAAAAGACCCAAGCGGAAGCAAAATCGGCTATTACCGGGGTAAAGCAATACGATGCGAACTCATCGACTTGTCGGGTACTCAAAAAGATTGCCGGAGAGCCGCCGGACAATTTTCGTCGACAACGACTAATGCTCGTGGTGTGATTGCAAAACACCTGAACATTTGAATGCCCTCATTGATGTATAACCGAATTGGTCGTTCTTGTAATATTGTCTTGCAATTTGTTTCCTTTCTTCTGCGCACCTTCAAATATAACGCTGAACGACCCATTCGACAATGAAACGCCAACTCCCGAATGGCACCTTGGTTTTCTTTAGCCGAACCATGATTTCTTGCCCCTAACCTTGATTCTTCTGCTGCAGATGTCTCTGACAGGTACAACAACCTGAAGACGGCCTGGGATAGCTTGGTAGAGGCCGCCAACCATGGTCATCCCCGTGCGTTCCAAGTTGTCGTCACGGTGGTCCTGGAACAACTGAAGAGGGAGCAGTCGAAGAAGTAAAGAAAAGATCACTCAACAATATCGTGAAAAGAATTTCACGAGTCTATTCTTCGCTCATTCAAACATTGAAACAGGCGAAAAGAATCATGAGCTCACCGTGTGGAACTCAAATCGGCGCCCATTGGGCCGCACCACCGCCCGAAGTACATGCAAATGCGAAGAAAAATGGTCCCAAAGGGAACATACGGACTGAAAATTACTCAAGCAAAGGCAAACGTAAGAGAGCCAAAAAGCCACGTGGGAACGTCCCAAAAGGGAAAGGTATTTCTAAGCCTAAAATGAGAGTAGCAACAAAATCGCCCGCTTTAGGTGTGGTTGCAACAATCATATTGCTAAGAAATGCAGAACTCCTAAACATTTGGTTGAATTATACATGAAGTCCGTGGGTCGTACATCGGAGACAAAGAAGTACGAAGCACACTTCGCCTCTCAAGCGTCGGAGACTGGAGCTATGCCCCATCCCTCATGGAGCGGGAACGAGCAACACCAAGACTCCGCCAAGTGGGGAGGAAGACTTCATGGATGTCGACAGGATGCTCGTGGAATATACTTCCAACGACACCTATGGAGACCTCATATAGACTCCATAATTTCATTTTGCAAAAAGAAGTTATTGTAATAAAGACATGATGTTGCTATTAGTTGTAATAATGCACTTGTGATATCATTATATTTGTATGTATTTTCTATATCTTTACATTATTTTTATAGTTTAAATTTTGCATTGTATAGATTGTTACGGGAGTCAATCCAATGGAAGAAGAAATATGCCTAGTGGATAGTTGCACCACTAACACTATACTTAGGGAAGTCAAATTTTTCCAAACTCTCACAAAGAGAGAAGGGCAAGTTTTGACCATCGCAGGACGCGATGCTACGATAGTTGGTTCGGTAGAGCCACTATCATACTTCCAATGGGTACACAAATTAATATCGAGGAGGCATTATTGTATCCCGATTCAACATGTACTCTACTAAGTTATAGAGATATCCGAAAAAATGGGATTCATGTGGAAACACATGAAGAATACAATGAGGAGTTCCTCCTCTTGACAAAAGATACCGGATATGGCAAACAAACACTTGAAAAAGTGCCTTCTCTCCTCGTCCGGATTATACTACACATACATCAAACTCGTACCACATGTTGCATACAAAGTGATTTTTCGAATGTGGATGCATTCAAAACTTGGCATGAACGCCTTGGCCATCCCGGCATCGGGATGATGAGAAAAATCATGAGCAATTCAAGTGGACATGGTATGAGCGACATAAAATTTCCGGAATCCTCGTATTTTATATGCACCTCATGTGCAATCGGGAAATTAATTTTAAGACCATCACGGCTCAAAATACGCCGGACCACTAAAGTTTCTTGAACGCATTCAAGGTGACATTTGTGGTCCCATTCAACCTTTGTCCGGACCGTTCGGATACTTCATGTTTCTAATGGATGCATCCACAAGATGGTATCATGTGTGTCTTTTATCGACACGGAACCATGCTTTTGCAAAATTGATCGCACAAGTCATCGGACTTAGAGTGAGTCATCCCGAACATCGATAAAATCAATCGGGATCGGACAATGCGGCAGAATTTTCTTCCAAGGCCTTCAATGATTATTGTATGGCATTAGGAATTGAAGTACAACGTTCGTACCATATGTTCACACACGGAATGGTTTAGTTGAATCTCTTATCAAGAGAATAAAGCTCATTGCTAGACCACTAATGCAAAATTGTAACTTACCAACCTCATGTTGGGGTCACGCGATCTTACACACTTTGGTCACTTAATACAATTGCGTCCAATCGCATACCATACAGCTTCCCGCTGCAATTGGTTCGTGGTGATCCTCCTAGTATTTCCCATCTGCGGATATTCGGTTGCGCCGTATACGTACCGATCTCACCACCAAAGCGTACATCAATGGGCCCTCAAAGGAAAATGGGGATCTACGTGGGGTATTTATCTCCGTCGATCATTGAATACCTAGAGCCCCTTACAGGGGGCTTGCTCACAGCCCGGTACGCTGATTGTATCTTCAATGAAGAACATTTCCCGGCATTAGGGGGAGAATTCAAGTATCACACTGAATGCCCGGAAATAAATAAGAATGCTATAGACACCCAAAAGGAGGATCCTCGTACTAAAGAATCTGAACTTCAAGTTCAAAGGATTATAAATTTGCAAAATGCTGCAAATAATTTGCCAGACTCATTTACCATGAGCAAAAGTGTCACAAAATCATACATTCCTGCTAGGAATGTGCCAGAACGAATAGAGGTACCAAACAAAACTATTCAACTCACTTCCTCGAAAGAGAGTGGGAGAAGTACGGCAAATCCTCGCAAGCGCACGAGGAAACAGAGTGATCATCTCTCGAGGCACGATAAATGAAACTCAACCTCAAGTTGAGAGACACCGAGTGGATTTACACAATCCACCTCGCACATCAACAATGCACTCAATTTCGATGATGGGACATTGGAACGCCCCGGTGCCATCGTATTGGGAAATACCGAGTCGACATTCGGGGTCAATGAAATTTCCATAAACTACAATTGTCGACATATACTTTGCCTCATCGTTGCTGAATCCATCCAAAATGATCCAGATTCAAAAACCATGGTAGAGTGCAAGAAGCGTTCGACCGGAACAAATGGAAGGAAGCAATTGAAGCGAGTTAGCCTCCCCCAAGAAAAGAGAGGTATTCTCATCGCAATACCTACACCTCCAAAAACCTTCCCCGTAGGTTTCAAATGGGTTTTCATCCGGAAGCGGAATGGGAACGGTGAGGTGGTGAGATATAAGGCGAGGCTTGTAGCACAAGGGTTTATGCGGAGACCCGACATTGATTTCAATGAAACATACTCTCCGGTAATGAGTGGAATTATGTTCCGATATTTGATATCTCCGGCAATTCAAAATCATCTATCTATGCGGTTGATGGATGTCGTGACAAGATACTTATATGGGTCACTAGATTATCGAAAATATATATGAAGGTCCCCGATGGAATTCCTATACCGAATAAAGGAGCAAATCGCAACATGTATTATGTAAAACTCAAAAGATCACTCTATGGTCTTAAACGGTCGGGTAGAATGTGGTACAACCGACCGAGTGAGTACCTTCTACGAAAGGGTTACTCAAATAATGATGATTTTCCATGTGTCTTCATCAAAAGATCCTCCGCAGGATTTTGTATTATATCGGTGTATGTAGATGATCCGGATATCATTGGTCATGCATGAGATGTTGATGAAGCTCGTGATCATCTTAAGACGGAATTTGAGATGAAGGATTTGGGTAAAACCAAATTTTGCTTGGGTTTGCAAATCGAGCACATTCACTCGGAATTTTGGTGCACCAATCGCCTATGTCTAGAAAATATTGGAGAAGTTCAATATGGACAATGCACATCCAATCAAAACCCCCATGGTTGTTCGATCTCTTGATCTTGAAAAGGATGTTTTCCGACCACGGGAGGAAGGAGAGGAGATATTAGGATCGAATTTCCCTATCTCGGTCTCATCGGAGCACTAATGTACCTTGCAAACAAGACAAGGCCCGACATTGCATTTGCGGTGAATCTATTGGCAAGACATAGTGCTGCCCCAATAAGGCGCCATTGGACTCGGAGGAAAACAAATCCTTAGGTACTTAAATGGCACTAAGGATCTTGGATTATTCTTTCGAAAACTAATGATCCTACCCCGATTGGATACGCCGATGCCGGTTATATGTCCGATCCCCACAATGCCGGATCACGACAGTTTTGCATTCCTTCATGGAGGAACAATCATATCATGGAAATCATCTAAACGGACATTAGTGGCTACCTCCACAAATCATTCCGAAATAATAGCACTATATGAAGCCTCACGTGAATGCGTCCGGCTTCGCGAATGATAAATCACATTGAGCGATCATGTGGTCTTGGTTCTTCGTAATCACCTACCATTATCTATGAAGATAATGTTGCTTGTATTTCTCAGATGCAAACAGGTTACATCAAGAGCAATATCACAAAACATATTGCTCCTAAGTTGTTTTATCCCCATGAGCTTCAACTAAGTGGAGAAATAAACATCTTACCGACAAAGTCTTGTGATAATCTAGCAGATCTCTTCAGTAAATCCCTACCGACTTCCTCATTCGAGAAATGCGTTAAGGGAATTGGTATGAGACGGCTTCGAGACTTGCGGGCTTCGGGGGGAGACCTCCCGAATGATGGACCCGCTTGAATGCTTCACATTGTACTCTTTTCTTTTATGAGTTTTTACCGAAGGTTTTTCTCATGTAAAGTTTTTGATGAGACAATGTTTGATACAAGCATATGCCTTATCTCATTTTTTCCCACCGGGGTTTTTTTCTAGAGATAAAACTCGAGGCATAGGTTACTCATTAAACCTTGCGGGTTTCATGATAGAGTAACCACCAAACAAATCATTCCTATTTTTTTCCCACGGGGTTTTTCAAAGGAATTCAAGAACATATTGATCTTAAGATTTGACTCGGTCAAAGGGGAGTGTTACAAAAGAATTATAATTGACCTCCTCAATGATGCATATCAAGAGGCAGCACACCAAAGGGCAGCACACAAGGGATTTATGACCTTAAACCCATCTAATGGCAGCTCCTAATAGCAGCCATTAGAGGGTGATATAAAGTGCCACTATATGGTGTTATCAAGTCTCATCCTTATGACCTTGTAACTGATTATGTAATCTCCCTATAAAAGGGAACAATGAAATCAATTAAATTTTACCAATTCACTATTCACTTGTCTCTACAAAATTTCTATTCAACAGTTTGGCTCATTCACTCAATCCAAGGTATACAATTCAGATTCAGATTCTTTGCTGCTGAATTCTTTGCCCTTTATTTTTTTAGTTGCTCATGCTCTAAATTGTAATGCTACATTGCAGATTTTACAGCAACAAGTGGCTTGAAGAAGGTGCTGGCCGACAACCCCCCATAAGGATAAGGAGGTATCACAAATGAGAATAGTCTGCTTCAAATAGTACTTTGGCAACACAGAACAGTTGGCTATAAAGTAAAGGAAGAATGCTCAAGGTTTTCTAGTTGTTCAGAAGAATTCAATGATCCTGAATCTATCCATGATAGATGGGCTCTTTCTCCAATGACTTGGCGGACAGATCATGGACAATCTGCCCCTCTGTTGATGAGTTTGGCTATGAAATTGCTGAGCCCTCCTCTTCTTGCTGTTAAAGACATTGGAGCACATATAGCTTTATCCATAGTGTCAAGAGAAATGCATTAACTCCTGAGTGGGCTGAAGATTTGGTCTTTGTGCACCCAAATTTGAGACATTTGTCAAGAAGAACTGATGCATACAAGACCGGGGAGACAAGGATGTAGGATGTTGGAGGAGATTTTTTTGATTCCCTTAGTGGTGTAGGTCTTCTTGAAAATGCTGATCTTTCCATTGATGAGCCTGAGTTGCAGGCTATATCATTTGGATTGGATGATCTGGACATTGAGAACAATGAGGAAGTCGAGGGAGAAGCTTGATTGTTGATGGCTTGAAGCTATATCCTACTACAGTACTATGTTGCTAGTTTGCTACTACCTTTTATTAATTTCTTCAATTGGAAGTTTGGAACCTGCTGCCTGCTGGCTGCTGCTATCATTTTATTGAATGTAATAGACTTTAATGTCTCTTGTTGAACTCGAACATCTATTTTGCAATTTAAATATTTAATATGCAATGTTATTTAAACTGGCTCGACTTGTGCTCTACCCGAAATGAGAAGTCAAAATAGACTGCATCAAGTTGTCACAGGCATTGTTACAGCCATTTTAGGAATTTCTGCTGTGAAAAACTCAAATTATATCAAAAGACACATATGCATGTAAATATATATTTCGTCACTAAAAAACAAATATAGTAATTCCCTGCAATCAGAAAAGCACATTGCAAAGGAATCTCCAGACATATGTTCCCGATTTGAAGGTCACCCCGAACCCTAGGCTGCCTCTGATTTGCTTCCAATAAGATGGTTGCGATGTGTGGTCCTGAACTCCAGGTGTGAATGGAACACGGGCTGAACACTATGATGTTGTTTCTGTTTCCATTTGAAATTTTCCTGATATGATGGCGAATGCCCTCAACATTTTGAAATGTTTCACAGTTGTATCATTCTCTTCACCTTTGGCTGTACTAGTACCACTACATGACCACAGTTAGGACTGTACTTGTCTCTCATCTGCGGATATCTCCGTTGTGAAATGCTGCTTGTTGTTTGTTGGGCATTTCTCAGTGGGCATGTTACATAGTTTTGAAACATTATAAGGTAGTGCCTAATTTGTTACTTAGGTAAACATGTAAGTTTGTTGGGCCACAGTTACAGTTGTATGGAAGATGCAAAACAGTATATACCACATGGCTATATAAGGTGCAGAATCTTAGCTTCATTGGTACCTAGCCCATTATGTCATTTAATAAAAATGTAGATTCAAATTGTCACCTCATGCCAATTGGAATGTTGCCTTGATATTGTTGCAACAGATCCTGTGATCAAACTTTAGACTGGGGATGGTTGTGTTGTACATTTTAGTTGATGGTGCTAAGAGAGTTTAAATATCTATCTACTGCACTACACTGAATGTGATGCTTTATGGTGAAAATGTAAATGGATGGCTTAGATGTCTTGACATAGGATAAGTTTTAAGTAAAAGCTGCCATTGAGGAGCGTGTTGGACAAACCTGTGCTTGCCCGCACCCTAATCCAAGCACCAGTTGTCCATTCACCACCCTTACTTAATTTTCTCATACCTGGATGCCCAAACCCAAGGAGGAATCATGTAAATTTAATGGGAAATAGGTGGGGGAAGATGAAACAAAAAGAAAAAATTGTGTTAAATATTGAACCTTGATTTCTCTGATGATAACAAGAATGACTGATTAACATATCAAAATACCATCAGGGGCGGAGCCAAAGGGGGGGGGGGGCGCAGGGGCCTGCCCCCCCCTGATACTCCCACAACACCCATAGATAAGGTCCTAATCACTTTGCTAATTACAGCCTTATAGGCCAGCATTAGCACATTTGGCCCATGCGTGACTGAATGTTCCGTGGTTCCTCTCCCGTGCGACAGTGCAACCCAACAATGTCCTCTGTTGTTCTGTTATATTTTTTTAAGTTTAGATTAAATAACCTGCGGTTAGCTGCTCCCTTCTTTTTTTTCTCAAATTACATATGGTTTTTATTATTCTTTGATCTATAACTGATTGTGTTAGCTAATAAATTGATGAGGATATGGACCCTATAGGTGGTATAAGTCACTCAGTTGATCCTAATGTCAAAAATAATCAAGCCCCTGAACTGGTTAAAATAAAATATTCAGAATTAGAAAAAGAAATGCACATGCACCATTACAAACTGGACAAGCTTGAATTAGTAGAAAAAAAATCATAAAAACATGTTTTTTCTATATCGTGTCTCGGCCCCCCTATCTTCATATCCCGGCTACGCCCCTGGATACCATTGCATAGAAAAACTAAGGGCTTGTTTGGGAGGGCACCGACTCCACCAAAAACGTCTCCGGCTCCGGCTCCTCCGGTGGAGCGACTTCTTTGATGGAGTTGGAGCCGTTTTGAAAAACGTTTGGCAAAACGGGTTCACCGGTTGGATTGAGAATGTAAAATGTCTAATTTGCCCTTACTTTTTTTCTTTACTTTTTCCCTTTTCATATGTGTTCATGTTTGGAACGCAGGAGGGATATGAAACATTGGAAGTGAATAATTACCTAGCTAATTTGCTCAGAATGGATGTATAATCATTTTTTCCGTTTCAAGTCATTATTAATATCTAGGCACAATTTTTCCTTTCTATTTTTTAAGTAAAAAAATGGAACTTACCCCACGTGTCATGGAAGGACCTTGTAATTGATCTTATCCCTTTCACCGCTTAATGCTCCAGCAGCGTTATCCCCTTCGTGTGGCATGTGCCTATCTGTCTTCTCCCGCCGGCCATGGCTGGTGGCTCGCATGCTTGCAGCCTCGCACTCGTCGGCCCTCCCCATGTCGCACTGCCGCTTGGCCCCGCCAGTCTTCCCTACGCAGTGCCTCTGCTCGCCCCCGCGGCCATGGCTGCGACCCCTCACCAAGCTCGCCCTGCGGGCATGGCTGCGGCCGCCCTCACCAAGCTCACCCTGCGGCCATGGTTGGGGATGCGCGTGGAGCTCGCCCTGCTGGTCATAGCTGCAACTACGCGTGCAGCTTCCCTAGAGGCTGGAGCCACCAGGCGGTCGCAGGGACAAACCTGGTAGACGGTCGCGGAGCCGAGGCCGGAGCCGGCGGAGCCACGTTTTTGTGGCTCCGACATCTCCAAAGTGCTCCAGAGAGCGGGGTTTGAGGAGCTCCAACCACGGAGCCGCTGCAGGAATACGCGTTTGGGAGGGCTCCGCGTGCCCTCCCAAAGGGGCCCTAAGGCACTTATCAAGGATTGGAAGTACCACACCATGGTTTCATTTTTATTCGATCTTGTTTGTAGTTCACTATCTTCATACATGTGGCAGGCTAACATAATGAAAAACTCCTTCCTAAACTGTACTTACACATTTCGGGAGAACCAATAAGATTTTTTTTGTGCAAAGAGAACCAATAAGAATTTTGGAAAAGATCCAAAATAGATAGTAGATAGATTTTTACAGCAGAAGCATACAAGCTTGTAATTTCACCAGATCCCATAACGCATTAGTGGTGATATTTCTATTTCATTTTTTATTTTTCCTGCTGATGATGGCGAATACCCTAAATATTTTAAAATGTTTTGCGGTTGTATTATCCCCTTCGTATCCCTTGTGTACCACATGACCACAGCTAGGGTTGTACTTCTCTCTTCCTCTGATAACTCTGTTGTGAAATGATTATTATGTTTGTGATAGCCTTGCGTTGTTCGGTGAGCATGCTACTTAGGGAAATTAATTTCAAACATCAGACCATATGCGTAAATGTGATGGGCTGTGGGTAGTCATATAGTTTAGGTGTACTTATTAGCTCTTATGGTGGCTGAGTCTGTTATATCATTTAATAAAATGGGATATACAAGTCAAGTCAGTGCCATGCTTCCTGCTATATGATCCTGAAGCTGAATTGATTTGGTCGCATTGTTTTAAAAAATGCAGTAGTGAAATGCTCCATGGTCTTTTAGATTCTGGCAACCATTCTTTTCTGTGATCTATAAAACTTATATAGGTGAGACCCACTACAAGCCATAGTTGTATTTCTCTCAACATGCAAGCATTCCACGTCATCATCCACTATGTGCCATGTCACCATCCACTATACGACATGTCATCACCCACCAAATCACATATTTATGTCTTCAATCGATTTTCTGTGGCTTATAGCATGTATATCACACCACAAAATTCCTGCTGATGATTTTAGAATGATCCACTCTCAACAAAATAGCATGCTTTCATATATAATGAGTTTACAAACGAATATTGCCATGTAATATCTTTGGTGTCACTACTTTCACATTTCACCTTAAAATTTTATTTAAAAAATTCTCGCAAAGAACGCGCGGGGTATCACATAGTTGAACTTTATGAATTGGAAGTTGAGCTAAATATATCCACTCGGCGTCAGTTTTGGTAAATGCATTTTTATTAAATTTCAGATATTTTCTGTGGCTAAATCATTATATTGATATCATTTTTCATAAATACATTTTTATTTATATATCATAGATGATTTCTGTAGCTTAACGGTATATTGTGATAGCAAATATCATAATTTCTTTTTCATTTTATTTTTGTGACTCATGGTTTCAATTTTATTTGTAGAGCTTAAGACTTTGTAGCCTGGTGGACGGCGCGCAGAGCATATGGCGGTCATTGTGCATAATGCGGAATTTGGTGGACAACAAAAAATATGCTGAACATTGTACCGTAGCACTTTTGATTTGGGGGCAACACCATTGGCCCGAATCTACAACAACATCAGCTTCAGATAATTTCATATTTTATATTGACCATTAAGCATCCCAATATGATTTCATACTCCATTTACATTAAAGTGAATTTGGTTGCTACTCTTGTTATCTTTGTATGAATATAGTTGCCTTGCTTCTCGTGACACATCATACTCAAATGTTGTCCAGATTATCTCTGTAGTGAGAATTGTTTTTTTCATTCTTTGTTTTGTCTTTTCAGTTAGAAGCAAATATTTGCCACAAGAAAACAATGCACAGACCATTATCTACTGTGAGACTGTCTAAGCAACACAAGGGATTGGATTTTTGGTTGATTAAAATAAATGACCACAAATGATTGAATGTTCAGCTTATATACTATTTTCATGTTTGCTTACATTCGTTTTGAAACAAAAGCAAAATCTGATAGGCAATTTGCTATTTTGTATTGAGGTTGACAACTGTATTGAATTGCACCTCTTATCCAATTTACAATCAATGATTCTCCATCAAAGCTAAATAAATCTATTGGCTCAAAAATGGAATGAGTGAGTGGCACGCCAGAGGCGTGCCCCAGACTCTAGTCACATTTGATTTGGTTGGCTCAGTCCCCCTGCTACATCAGAGATTCAGAGGATAAACATGGTAAGATAAGGATGCCACAACGTTGTTGCACCTACATCTAAGCATCTGAGCCCTTCCAAAGATGAAACCGATAAGAAAAAAAGCTGCCTAACACGACTTAAAATGAGGAGGATTAGCTTTCTCTTCTCTACTACTTATCTTAGAACCCTAGAAATTGATTGATATTATGTTGTTTGGGCCTGCAGTGCTGTTCTATGGTTTTACATGAATTGGAACTGCAGATTTTACGTGAATTGAAACAGCAATTTTAGTTGTGTTCTTTGCTAATTCCTTCTACGATCTACTTGCTATGTCGTTGCTCTACGATTCTTAGAAATTTTCAACCAGACTCTGTTTCTAGGCAAATCGTTGTGTAAACTCGTGCTATTTGTGTTCATTTGATTTGTTGCAGTGACATGCAGTGCAAAGATAGGGATGCCACAACATTGTTGCAGCTTCATCTAAGCATTAAGGAGAGAACATTTGGGGTGATGATTTACATAATGGCAGACGAACAAAACAGTAGCAGGTACTCTGCTAAGAAGTACTGACGAACATAATAACCAAAAACAGCCCTAGGCATTAACCAGTCACCACCACCTACATTCTGAACTTAACTAAGGGACCAACATGCGCCAGTTACCGACTTTTACACTGGCGCTAGTCATATAATTTACATAGTTTTACTTCTCATTAGGTACTGCTGGGTCTATCTCTCCAGATGGTGCAATGTCACCTCAGCTTGCATCAGCCCAGCGTATGGGGAACCAAGACCAAAAAGTTTAGCGTCGAAGCACCTGCCTTCCTAGCTTCCAGTGTGCCCAAAGTTAACACCATGTTGCCGTCTGATATGTTCTGGTATGAGCCTGTTGATGAGTTCTGGAGAGGCATTTGCTAGCTGCAGAGCAGAAACAGGGAAAACTGGTGAGCACAGCAGTACAGTCAAGAGCTAAGGTTGCATTCGTTGGGGTCCCAAAAGAGCAGTACATCATGTTACATATACTTACTTCATGCTTGAAGTTGAAAAGTGGAGGGAATGGACGGCCATTTGGCAGGCGTGCATTTGGCGCCCGTAGCTCATCAAAGAAGGGATGAGCACATGCATCAAGCTGCATAGAATCCATGGAAGTGCATAAGTATGTTTATAATCAACAGAATGCAATCTAAAGATTATGGTGTGTTCCAGCTACAGCAAGCACTAGTGCTGCCTTTTCTTGGTGGCACACTAACTGTTACACTTAACACAAGCACATGTTACTACAATAAAGTTGCACCCACTCTTCATCAGCTAACACTCATCAACTCTTGGTTCTACCCTCCTGGACCACTAGGTACCATAATTATCATATCTATGCAGGGCCAGAAGCTATGGTTTAAGCAGACATACTTCCACATGGATTTAACCTCTTTTAATAGGTCATGCTCTACAAGACTGAATAATAATTCAGCCTTTCGAATAAGTACAGCCATGTAAAACATACGATAAGCAACAGTACCTTATCCAGATGCCTCATTCTAATTTACTATTATCCCTCAAACTAAGAGCTTCAAAAACAACAATAAATAAATGAAGTAAAAAATACTCACAGCAGAGCAGCGAAGACTTGGTGAGTACTGGAGGAGACGAGAAGCAAGGTCAATAGCTTCTGGAGGCATTCTCTTGTGGAAAATCTGGAGGATATAATTGAAGGTAAGAAAATCAGTTAGTCACTGGTGCATTTTGAATTCAAAGTGCAGATATGATATAAAACAAATTTAAGTGACCTTCAAAGACATGTGGAACTCTGGACACTGGACTACAATCACAATACCCTATATGTAAAATGACATGACATACAAAGATTAAACATATGAATACCTTGTGCCACGGGTGAGCCTTTATCTGAGGAAACCTGAACTCAGTATAGTTGGGGTTCATGCATCTTATTTCCTCGCGAGTTGGAGTACCAAGAACCTTAAAAATTGCACATGGGCATAAGAAACACTCATAAACACAAGAAAAGAATGTATCCGGTTGAGCATTACGAAATACCTTGATGATCTCCACTAGCTGATCAACTGCACTCTCTCCTGGAAATAGTGGCTGTTAAAACCACAACACGAATTGGTCAGAATCGCATCATAAATATTTTCTTAGTCAGAAGTACATAAACATAAGAGATCAATCATCAGATGAAGGAAACCAACCTGACCAAGAAGTAACTCCGCGAGAACACACCCAGCGGACCATATGTCTATCGAAGTTGAATACTCAGTTGCTCCAAATATGAGTTCAGGAGCACGATAATAACGAGAGCATATGTAAGATATATTTGGTTCCCCAGGAATCTGAAAAAAGGAACAAGAGGAACTGTTAATAAGCGAGTCCAAATTATAGTATGTGAAAATAACAGTTGTGCCAAGGGAGTCCACAGTTAAAAGTCCATATTTAGGAATCCATCAGAAAAGTTCAAGATATAAGGCTATGTTTTCTCTCAGAATAAATCTGCCGTACAAATCGGCCTACAAATCAGCCCAAGTTCTGCCGAACAGAGGCTATAGACTTTTTTAAAATTAATATGCAAGAGAACTAACATGATTATGGACTACCACCGGCAACTGTGATAATTAAAAACATCGTAGCAGGTAACAGCACATGATCAAAACAATTCCTTAAGCTTGAAAGGAGGCGCCATTTATACACTAGGTAATCAATGAAAATGAAGTATGCATAATAACAACAGTTAACCAAGAGATGTATCCATGTATATACATTTAATATTCAAGCCACCCTCAGCATTCGATTTGATACTAATTACTGCTATCACAGAGTGACCATATAAAAGGCAAAAGCAAAACATTGAAGATAAGTGTAACATTTTCACATAAACTGCTGCCCAATAGTAAGAGTTGCCCGACATAAGCATATTTCAACAATGCATACAACTACTGGATCCAACTACAGGTACTCAAGGGAGGAAAATTAACATACCAGTACTTTAGCGCTTCCAAAGTCACACAGTTTGACTTGGTGAGTGAGAGGGTCAACCTGTATAGGCAAGCAAGAAGAGACCAATTCATAACCAATTACCAAATCTCAGAAAGAGCGTAATCTTGTTCAAGTAACACATACCAGCACATTTTGTGGCTTTACATCCCTGTGGCAGACTCCTGGCACAGTATGAATATAAGCTAGCCCTCTAAAAAGCTGTAGACATGATAAGACGAAACTCCTCAGCAAAGCAGGAAATCACATGAAGGCAGCTGAACAAGTTTTAAGCATGGTGGTTCACCAACCTGGTACATGTAGAGCTTGACATAGATAAGAGGCATTCTCTGGTTCGCGTTGCTGTAGTGCTTCAGGACACGATACAGCGTCTCCGGAACATATTCCATGACGAGGTTCAGAAATAGCTCATCCCTAGGCGTCGTCGAGAAGAAGCAATGCTTCAGACAGACCACATTGGGGTGTTCCATGGCGCGCATCAGTTGCAGCTCCCGATTCTTGTATCGTCTATCTTGCAACACCTTCTTTATGGCAAAGGTCTCCCCGGTCTCAAGACACTTAGCCTACATGTCAAAAACCAATTCAGTACATATTGCATCAACAGTCAAACAGCACCTATATATAAGAACAGAAGTCTCCAGTACCAAGACAGCATACCTGGAAGACAATCCCAAATGAACCTGTACCCACGACACGCTCTGCCATGTAACTTATGGTCTGCAGTTAAGTCCGAAACAACACATGAGTAACCGAGTACAAGATGAGGCCAACAAAAGTGGACAGCCATCAGGTTAGCTGAGCAGGCAGGCATTCAGATTCTCATGTGTATCTGACTAAGCTAGAAGTAGAGCATTTCTGTTCTGCACACAACAAAACCTAAGCACAAAACTAGCAAACCTAAAGGAGAACCGATAACCAAGCGACTAAGCACGACACGACGCAATCTGCCACATATTTCAGCCGCGGACACTAAAACTTACGCTAATCAAAGAGAGGCAGAAATATCTGCACGGCTAGGAGCCACCAAAGTAGCGGAAACAGTACGACTTCACTATCAAACCAGCACTGCTCCACCAAATATCGCCAGAGAGAAAGAAAGGCAGTATAAGCAGCAACTTAACATAACAAAGAATCCCGGCGCAAACCAAGAGACCACAACGGATTCTGACCGCGAAACAAGCAACGAAACCACCGCACGCGCACCAGCAGCAGCAACATTCGTCCGCAAATCCGCGCAACAGGCATACATACGGACAGAGAAACAAGCGAGAGAGAGAGAGAGAGAGAGAGAGAGAGAGAGAGAGAGAGTCGCAGCTCACCCTCTTCGGCTCGCCGTTCTTCCCACCGATGGTGGTGGAGATGATGTGGCCCGGCATCTTGTCTTCCCCTTCGCCTTCCTTCCTCTGCGTCACCAAAGCCAAACAGGCAACAACAAAAACAAATAAGCAACCACCATTAGCCACAACGCGCACAAAGGCAGCAGATCGAGCAGCGCCCTGCCCCGACCTCCATCGTAGATCTGACCCGAGCCCCAGATCTGGGCCAACTGCTCACCTTCTCATCGCCGACGGGGTCAACCGCCGCCGCGGCGTCACCAGCGGCGAGGCGCGCGTCCAGCTCCATGGGCTCCGGCCCCGGCGGCGCCTCCATGGGGTCGGGGGAGCGGGTAGGCGTCCGAGGCCGGCGGAGGGCAGGCAGCTGCAGCTTGCTTGCGGCTGCGGCTGCGGCGGGGTGGTTCGCTTGGGGGTTGGGGAATGGGAGAGGAGGGTGGTGGTGTGGAGCAGCAACCCAACCAGCAGTGCTTTTGACCGGTCGGCCTCTCTCTGCGCTGCGAGGAGGACTGCCGCCGCTTGCGTTTGCTTTGCTTTGCCTTGCCTTTGCCCTTGCTTTGCTTTGGACAGCTAGCTAGCTCGGGACAGCCGCTTTGCCCCCCTGCTGCTTAGCGATAAGCGTGCTGACTCGTTTTTAGTAGCTGGGAGTGGGGGAGTATTTTTAGCAGGGAGTTAGTGAGCCGTTTCTACTGCTAAACTTTTGAGACCCCGGAACAGGAGTGCATTTCTTGCATGCCTGAAAACATGAGGGCTGGAGACAGCGGAAGTGTAATCAATTGCAATTACTCAGTACCTTAGCAGGCATCAAGGGAACTTTGGCTGGAATTTTTTCTTAATATTAGCTGCCTTTAAACCCTCTGCTCGCTCCCTTTTGACAGTACACATACTGTATTCTTAGAGTGGCTACTGGTCATCACCGTTTACTTCCTGCTAGTTTTTCAAGTCTTTTGCTTCACAGTAAATAAGGCTTGCATGCCAAAAATGAGGGTAGCAAGAGTGGCTAACAATCACTCCTATTTACTGACTACTACTATGTAGGAGCGTCAAACAAATTTGGCTACGTTTAAGTTCACCCCTCCCATTCTACAGTACGTATTCCTGTGTTTTTTTTTGCTGTCAGCAATGGATATGTGGAGTTTGGCTGGTTACTGCTAACATGCTATTTATTGTCTGCTGAAAAAAGATGACTTTACTTTAGCTGGCTGTTCAACCCTTGGCTAAGGAGTGTCGCTTGCCTGATCATTTTTATTTGCTGACTTTCCACCGAGAGGGATGGGCAGTTTTGGTTACTTACTTACTTTTAAATTCCGCCACCATTTTACAGTGTGAATTCTTCGATTTACTGCTGTAAAAAAAATTTAGGGGGGGGGGGGGTGACTGGCTACAGCTCGATTCTTTTTTCCTTCTTCCTATAAAACCATCAACATACTTTTAGGTCTTGTTTAGATGGTGGAAATATTTGCCTTTTGAACGTTTCGCACATTGTCCCACCATGACCTAACTAGACTCAAAAGATTCGTGTCGCAAAGTACATCGAAACCGTGTAATTAGTTATTATTTTTTTACCTATATTTAATACTCCGTACATATGTCCTTTGGTGCACTGCGCCCAATTCGTTGGAAATATTTGCCTTTTGAACGTTTCGCATATTGTCCCACCATGACCTAACTAGACTCAAAAGATTCGTGTCGCAAAGTACATCGAAACCGTGTAATTAGTTATTATTTTTTTACCTATATTTAATACTCCGTACATATGTCCTTTGGTGCACTATTTTATTGTGATGTGATGGAGAGAGTGTGAAGAAAACGTTAGAATTTCTAACAAACTAAACTAAACAAGGTGTAATTAGTTCAAAAAAAATCGACAACATATTGTATCTGGCTTTAGGCGCTCTATATATATATATATATATGTACGCATTCTTTTTCATGTTGGTGAAAGTAATAAACAATAAACAACAATGGACATTCCAAATCTTTCCGTTGCACAGCCAAATCTTTCAGAAGGTTTTTTTCCCCTCCTCCTTCCAATCCAACGAACAGATCCCACGACCACGACCGAAATCCACAACAATGGGCCTGAGCCTGCGCCTCGAATCGATCGATTTTCATGCGCGACAAAGGTAAACGGTGTGCCAGCCAGCCAACAAGTCTCGTCCGTCCCAAAAGCTTTGCTTGCGTTGCGCCCGCCGCCGGTGTGTAACTGTCGGTCGTCACCTTGCCGGGAAACCTCACACGCCACCATAACTGCTTCTCTACGTAGTACTCCTACGTACTAGCGGTAGCGTACGGCCGGCACCACCATAACTGCCACCACCACCGCCGCCGCAAGCGCCGCAACGCAACGCCTCTTCCGTTGAACGAGCGAGCGAGCGAGCGAGCCCTCCCGGACCAGGCAGGATTAGGAAACGGCCGCCGCCGGCGGCGGCAGCGGAAACGGCGGAGCAGCAACCAAACCACCACCACCACCACCCGGAAAGGGAGAAACCGCAACACGGTGGCGTGGCGGTCAAAAGCCCGAGGGGGGGGGGGGGGTGCCGAGACGAGACTGCCCCTGGCCCTGGGGGCCTCCCTCCTCCGGCCTCCGGCGACCATGATGGTGCCGTGCCCTCCGGCAGGCAGCGCGGCCCCACCGCGACTTTGTTTAGCCGGGGGCGCGGGGCCCTCCCCCCCGGTCCGATTGTTATTATTATTATTAGCGCGCCTAATAATTGGGGTGCCTAGGTAGGAGACGCCTCCTCCCCCCCTCTCCTCTCTCGCGTCACATGCGTCCTCGCTGTAGCGCCACCGACCGTTACTACTCCTCGCTCGACCACCCTTCTGCAGTCGGTCTGGCGCGGTGTGTGGCGCAGCAGCGCATGGAGGACAACGCACGCCACGCCACGCCTTGACCCGGCCCCGATCCAACACGCCATGGAGGCCTGGATGGATCATGGATGGATGAAGGCATGAAGCGAGGAGGAGGAGGAGGACCACGGCGAGCTCCAAGCCGAGGAGGAGGAGGAGGACTTAGTTTCCTACGCGGCGGGCGGCGACGGGATAATTGTTGTTGGGATGGTCCAGCGATCCAGCTTCCAGCTAATAATTAAGATCACCGTTCAGTTCACTGCAGTGCGGTGTGGTGCGGTTCGGTTACGAGGCTTGGCTGGCTGGCTGGGGCCTGGGGGTAAAGACCGAAGAGGAGAGAGAGCTGCTGCTTGCTGGTCCAGAGCAATCACACACTGATCACCGAGCACATGGCGATCGCGAGCTCGTGTTGCAGTTGTAGTGTTGCGTTGCGTTGCGTCGCTCGCTCGATCCGGTTACTGCCTGCCACTGTACTTGATCGATCTGGATTTGTGCTAGTTGTGTGGTCAAAGCAGGTGGTGATCGGGGTTGGGGCCGTTGGACGCTAGCTACCGCGCGCCGTCCCGTCCCGTCCCGTCCCCGCTGGCAGTCAAATCCTCCTCGCCCCAATTATGCGGTCAAAGCTGGGTTTTTCCCCCCTTGTTCCCAGCGATCATTTGGCTGGCCTAGTTTAATTGCAATTTGTTCCTCGTCGGGACGCTACCTGCGGGCGAGTACCACCACTCCTACTTGGTGGTTGGAGGAGGAGCCTACAAATATCCGCAGCGTTTCTCGTCACATGATCATCGGATTTTTCTCGCCTCCAGCGTTTCCAGCCTACTACATACAACTCCAGAGCTCAGCTAATTTTCACACCAGAGCTCCAGGCTCCATGACTAGGCTAGATTATAGATAGTAGAACGGGCTGCTATAGGTCGTTGCACCTTTCGATGAAAAAGCGCCGGCCGGCGGCCTCGTGCCGGAAACTTGGACCTTTTCGGAAGACCCGGGAGCCGAACGCGAGTTGGGTGTTTGCACTTGCACACCGCCCGGCGCGCGCCCGGTCATGCTCATCCTCCTCTCGCGTCCTCACTTCGGTCGGGTCTCCGCCCCGATCCCCCCCACTCCTCCGTCGTACGGTCGTAGTCGTCGCCGCAGTGCCACAGTGGCAGCAGCTCGCCGCAGCCCTACTCGTACACTGTACGTGGGCTACCGTCCGCCATGACCGGCCGCCGGCGCCGAGTAGTAGTAGGCTTTGACTGCACTGCAACCGCGTTCAAACATGCATGGCGCAGTCGGGGCCGGCATGGCTCGCTCTGCCCCTGCGTCCGGCACGGTGCGTGCCGCTGCCGTGCAGAGAGCATCGCCGACGGGCGACGGCGACGCCCGCCCCGGCCCGGCCGGCCGGCCGTATTCTTTTAACCTTCTGCCACACTGGTGCTCTGCTGCTCAAACTGGCGAGAGAGTCGGCCGGCCAAGGCTATTCCGTGATGGCGTGATGTGAATGCTCACAGCGACGTTTGCCTGGCTCGGAGTCGGAGCAGGAGCAGCCCTCCTCGCTTGCCGACCTTGACCTGCCATTGCACAGTAGCTGAGCTGCTCGATCTGGGGACCTGCCGGCATCAGTAGTCGTCCAGTATAGAGATAGGACTAGACGTCGAATTTTTTGCGTGCCCCTGCATTGACTGGCCCGAATTGTTCTCTCCCCAGTCCCCATGTCATTAGCAGTGGCAAGTGTTTGGCTTTTGCAATTCGAAAAAAGCAAAACGAATTTTCTAGAGGGCATTATCAGGATTCCAAACGGCTGACGTAATTGGCTGCTACTGCTACTAAAAAACAAAGAATGGAGAGCATCTGCTCGCTTCTCCATTCCAACCAAAAACGTTTTGCTGCCGCGCCCTGGCGTTGCGGTTTTCGGTGCGCTCGAATGAATGATTATTCCTCCTGCCGCCGGTGGTGTTCTTCCTCCCTCCCAATAGGAAATGATCGCTGCTGCTACGTTCATCTCTCACTCTCTCTCGGCTCGCAATCGCAAGCAAAGCTGGTCAGCCGCGGGACGCCATGGCGTCCATCCATCCATTACGAGCGGAACAGGGATGGTGGGATCATGTGGTGGGCCGTGATTGCCCGTCGCGACGCAGCAGATGCAGGACAGATGGTGTCACATCCCGCATTGACCGGAACAGGGTCGGCGGCGTTGATGTGTCGACCGGATCGGGGGGGGGGGGGGGGGGGGGGGCTCCCCGTCCAATCCCTGCACCCGCTCGCGCCCGCCCCCGGCTGCTAGCCTGCCAGCACGCAATTGGGTAACTGTAGAGCCCAGCCGTAGAGGGGAAGAAATGTTTCAGTCCGTCCGTGGTTGGGGGAATAGTGGAATCTCTCATCGCGAAAGTGTGAAATGTTGCAAGTTCAGGCAGGCATTTCAGGTTCTCCGAGCATTTCCGAGAGTTCCTGCAATCTTTTCCTAATTCTTGATTTTTAGGAAGATGGTAAAAAAACCTCTTCAACAAATCTTAGGATGTTTGGATCAACTTTAGTCTCATAACTATAATTAGTCAGGCTAAAAAGTTTTAGTCATCCCTAGTTTGGAAGCAAGAGCTAAGGTGTATTAAAAGAGCATTAAAGTCCGTATTTCTCTCTCCTTTCTCTTCTCTCTCACCTCCCACGGTGAGCATGGCTTTGAGCCATTGGCAGCATGCATGTGGTTATTAATGAGGAAAGAGGAAAAGGAGATTTTAGTCCCTTTCAGCTCCCCCACCCCCTACTAGCAAAGTTTAGCCTCAAGACTAATTTTAGCCTCACTTTAGCCTCACCTGTTTGGAAGTTTAGCTCCTGTTAGAAGCTAATTTTAGTCTCTATGATCCAAACATGCTCTTAATCCTTTTAGAGGGGGGACAGCTTGTTTCGTGTAAAGTTGCGTGGTTTTGGTCGACGCGCATCATCTCTTACAGCGAGGTGGAAGGGCTAAAAAATAATAAAGGGTATAAAAGGATTCTTGATGCAAATGTAACACAGAGAAAGAATACATAAAAGTGGTTAGCATAACTTAACTTAAGAATAGTATATGATTCCTGATGCAACATTGTTTTCTATATTTTAGTAGTAATTCATCATGAACTCTCGGAGATGATCTTCTTTATTCTCTCCAATATCGTTTTAGAAGCACTAAAACTTCATAATTTTTAAGAAGAAAATTTAGGTACTCTTGGAGATGGTCTTATTTGCTTTGGATTAATCTTTGGTCTTGGCTTGAATAGAATTCGAGCCTGTCTCAAAAACATAAAATTAAGACATGCCGATCACCACGTCTCACCGGTACCTTAGAAATCTCTGTCTTTTTATCTGTCTTATCAACAGATGCTGAGCTCATTACTCACAAAGAAAACGTAATAAGTTTTTCTTTTTTTTGAGAAATAGAAAACGTAATAAGGTGGGTCGGTAAAGTAACCGTTGAAGAAGGACAAGGAATGGAAATTTGCGAAGGCCCAGAAAAGAGAGCCCAGCCCATCATATGGAAATTCGCGAAGGTCAGCCACTCATCAAGCAAAAAAAAAAAAAAAAAAAACCTAGCCTCTTCTCAAAACTACCCTGCCGCCGTCAAAACGACGCCGCGCGCTCCCAAATCTCGCCTGCCCACCGCCGCTCCGAACCCCCCCCCCCCCCCCCGGCCCGTGCTAGGCTGATCTACGTGTCGCCGTCGTTGCCCCTCGGCAAGCTCGCCGCCCGGGCCAGCAGCAGCAGGTCAACTTCTCCGGGTCGTCGTCCTTCGTCGGCCGCAGCTCCTCCTGCAACTACTGGAGCTCCACCGACACCAGCCCAGGTCACCCGCCGCCATCCATAGATCCACTCTGAAATTGTTTTTTTTTTTACCGTAGTTCCCGTTCTCCAGGCTTTCAATGTTTCGCTCGTAGGTAGATTCAGACTACCATCCTTTCTTTTTTCGATTTTAGTGCATATTTTGAACTGGCGAGGGAAAAGGGATTTTAGTACATATTTTGAACTGGCGAGGGAAAAGGGGAATTGGACCAGACGAACTAACTCATCAATCTGACTGAGTGCTTTGAGCTGATGTTGGCTGCGATCTCATTTGCTCTGACTTTTAGTTTTGTCTTTCAGTAAGATACGCTTGTGGACACTGCAGGAAATTCTAAAGTTCTTTGCTCCGATTATAGTAGTTGGTGTAAGTTTATATTTAGCGTACTTATAATTTTAAATTGGCAACAGAATGTTATGTCTTTTGCTCAATTGATTTGTCCATATGTTTGCCCTGCACACATCTAGTGATCGCATGGTGCTGTGGCCATACGATTGTAAGCAAACCACCTGAGTGAATTGTTTGCCAGCCTATCCTTGTTTAGTGAATTGATGTTGGTAATGTAGTGTAGACTTTAGTAATTAACCACACTTAGTTTTATTCGTTTTCTTAAAAATGTACTGAAGTTTGGTTTCTCTAGAGAGAATACTCTTTTCTTCAGTTATTGCATAGTTGATGCATTGCTCTTTTGGCTAGCAGTACCATACCTTATGTTATGACAGCAAGACTAATAATAATTCATGTTGTGCTATTAGGGTGCCGTGTCAATTTCAAAGCTTTTCACATGGATACAGCAGCGCAAGACTTCCAACCGAGGACGTTCTCCATCAAACTCTGGCCACCAAGTGAAAGCACACGCCTCATGCTTGTAGAGAGGATGACAAAGAACCTGTCCACCGAGTCCATATTTTCCCGCAAGTATGGACTTTTGGGCAAGGAAGAGGCTCATGAGAACGCTAAAAGGATCGAGCAGCTGTGCTTTGCATCTGCTGATGAGCATTTCAAGAAGGAACCAGATGGTGATGGGAGTTCTGCTGTCCAACTGTATGCTAAGGAAACTAGCAAGATGATGCTGGAGGTTATTAAGAAAGGCCCAAGGACTACTGCAGAATCAGAAGCACCAGTAGCTGATACACCTCTTGAGCCTGGTGAGACTGTATTAGATATATCTGGTGGCAAGCGTGCCTTTATCGAGGCAGATGAAGCAAAGGAATTGCTGAGTCCACTTACCAAACCCGGAAACTCATATAATAGAATTTGCTTTAGCAACAGGAGCTTTGGTGTTGATGCTGCTAATGTTGCGGGACCTATTCTTGAGTCGGTTAAGAATCAACTTACGGAGGTAGATATATCAGATTTTGTTGCAGGAAGGCCTGAAGATGAAGCCCTTGATGTGATGCGCATATTCTCCAAAGCACTGGAGGGTTCTGTACTGAGATATCTGAACATCTCTGACAATGCACTGGGTGAGAAGGGTGTCAGGGCATTCAGTGAGCTCCTCAAGTCGCAGGAAAATCTGGAAGAATTCTATGTCATGAACGATGGCATATCAGAGGACGCCGCAAAAGCTCTTTCTGAGCTTATTCCTTCAACCGAGAAGCTTAAGGTTCTTCACTTCCACAATAACATGACCGGAGATGAAGGTGCTATGTATGTTGCTGAGATGGTTAAGCGGTCTCCAAATCTAGAGAGTTTCAGGTGCTCAGCAACAAGGATAGGCTCTGATGGTGGTGTTGCTTTGTCTGAGGCATTAGGGACATGCACACATCTGAAGAAACTGGACCTCAGGGATAACTTGTTCGGTGTTGATGCAGGGATCGCTCTCAGCAAAACCCTTCCAAAGCTTCCTGAACTTGTTGAGCTTTACCTCAGCGACCTCAATCTTGAGAATAATGGTACAGTAGCAATCGCCAATGCCCTCAAACAGTCAGCACCTCAGTTGGAAGTCCTTGAATTGGCTGGAAACGAAATAAATGCAAAAGCAGCCCCTGCTTTAGCAGAATGCTTAACAGCCATGCAGTCACTCAAGAAGCTGATCTTGGCTGAGAATGAACTCAAGGATGATGGTGCTGTGATCATTGCAAAATCATTGGAAGTTGGCCACACAGATCTGAAGGAGCTTGATGTAAGCACAAACATGTTTCAGAGGGCTGGGGCGCGCTGCTTTGCACGGGCAGTTGCAAATAAACCTGGTTTTATGCAGCTGAACATCAATGGTAATTTCATCTCCGATGAAGGGATTGATGAGGTGAAGGACATTTTGAAGGCTGGTAAGAATTCGCTGGATGTCCTGGGCTCACTGGATGAGAACGACCCTGAGGGGGAGCCTGATGATGGTGATGAGGAGGAAGATGACGAAGATGCCAAGGATGATGGGCTGAATTCGAAGCTGCAGAATGTACAGGTGGAGCAGGAGGATTAACCATGCTTTGGTTAACTGGCTCTACCTCTTGATCCAGTAATCTTCTGAATACCAGCGAGGCTAGATTTTTAATTATTATAAGCAAATGCACTGTGGCTCCACCATTTATAAACGAGTCCTTGCCATTTGTCAGGATCCTTTTGTAGCTTCTGAACAAGTATTTGTATTGTCATGGTCAGGTGAAACTGACTCTTGAAGCTGGCTTGAACTTATTTCATGAACCCTATTTAGCACTCTGATTTATTCGCTGTGTTTTTTTCTGAGGGTTTGTCAGTTTATTTGGAATCTGTGCTATTGTGGTATATATGGATGTTCCTATGTGGCTATGTGCCTATGTTGGTGTCGGCACAACTGCGCAAGCAGCAGGCGAGTGACGGGGTTTTACTAGAATATTGCTATTTCCCTTTTTTTGAGTGTATCGTTTGATGAAATTAATAGTCCTGGAAATAGCTTTCATTTTGCAAACCATGCGAGTTGCAGAGTTTGCCACTACATCGGACAGGGCACAGCGGCTGGAGACCGTCCCTATATTTCTGTTGTATAAGAGTTCAAATTGCTACTTGTATTCCAGACGGCAGTGCTACTTCATGCCTAAGAAATGTTCTACTGTCCGGTGTCTAGCTGATGTTGCACATCCTTTGTGGCTGCCTCTCTGCGTATGGCTCTGAATATATTTTTGTATACACAATTGTGTACAAAATTAAACAAGTGGTAATGATTAAATTGCACCCAGGCGGCCAGGACTATAATTTCTTACTTAGCTGTCTCTGAGTTGCATCTCCATGCACTGCGCACTTCAAAATCCTGGTTGGGATGCATCATAAGCGTGGATCGTAGTTCATGTGTAAAACCCCGGATTTTCATAGAAAACCCGATATCCCTGTACCATCACGATAGTCCCTGGATCAGTGGCTATCGCGTACAGAACGTCTCACAGATAAATACACAAAGTCATACATCGCATCTCATAAGAGTAAAAGTACATAATTTATTACATGTCCATTATGGAGTACATCAATACAGGCCTCTTGGCTGAATCAGAGTGAAAATTCTACTCATCGGTAGCTAGCATCTCAGAAGGGTCTCCAACTTATTCTTCTCTCCACAGGCAACCTTGAGCTCTCTCTACAGGCAACCTTGAGCGAAGCGACGCTTCCCTCAGTCGTACCAACCATCGGCGTTGTTGTCGTACTCAGTCTCGTACCCTGCACACCCAAAGTCTATCCCCAAGGAGCGGGATAGGTCCACGTCATCAACTGTATGCAGCTTTAAGTGGCCTATCATCTAAAGGGAGAAAAAGAGACAAGGAAGCGGCTCTGGTTTTCTATGCAGCAGCAGCCGAGTATAAACAAGATATCTCCATCAAGCACCCATTCCCAAAGCTCTCAACACAGCTCGGAACCACCTGGTCACCCAGGGCCCCGTCTCCACAACCTACTCCCGTCTAGGGTCGATGCGAGAACTTCCTCTCCTCGCACCTCAATGATTGCAACCGGATCAACGAAGTAGATGGAGTCTCTCTCCTCTAACCGACTGCAACCACGACTCACCTCACACTCACCTATAAGGGGGAGGTAGAAATCCCAAAACATGAGAACCAACAATCCACTGGGCTCGTCCGTGACCGAGGACACGGCTATAGCTATAGATCGAACAACTCTGCAGAGTGTGTACATCTGTACCCATCCCGGAATGGCACCCGACCGGTGTACGGCCGACCGAGCCCATCCTACCAGGCGAACTCTCGGTAGTTACGGTCCCATCCTGCATCCGGCCCTCAAAGTGAATCCCCCTCGCAAAGGGAACTGCACCGGAACTGTGAAATGCCCCCGTTTGGCCACACGGGCGACGCACTGAGAGAAGGTGGCCTCTCTCCACCTCTCCACCACTGATACCCTCTATCCTGCTGGCAGGTATGGTTCCGCACTTGCCGAGCTCAACTCGGCCCTAACCCCACGCTCGGCGGGGTGGTGTGTCGTATAGTCCCGTGAAGCGGTTGGCCCACTCTGTTTCAGACCGGGGCGAGCTCATATCCTCCATGCGCAAGTAAAACCCCAACACCTAGGCTCCGAAAACCGTCAAAGTAGGGGTACACTGAGGAGTGCATCCCTATCCCCGATCCCAGATCGGTTGTCTCGAGCTCACCCCCTCCAAAGTACTCAAAACGTCTTCTCCTGCCGATTTTATCCCACTCACGCCAAGAACCACTATTCCCAGCCCAACACATGCATCGCGAAGCTCAGTGTATATACACACTTACAAACATATATAGTAGTAGGACAATCAAGGACAGGATATTTGAAGTAGGCATTGCAATTAAAGTAAGCGCTAGCATTCTATATAGCAATGCCTAATAGGTATTTCAGAATCAGTCAGGCGTGAACCTGGGGTCGGGCAGTCCTCCGCGGTGAAGTCGTCGGCGTAGTCGTACTCCGGGATCAACTCCCCGGCTCCAGCTGCTCCTATTAACGCGTAAAAGAAAATAAACAACGACCCTACAACGATTAACTCCAAAAGAACAACAATTAAGAGCCAAAAGAGAGCAACCAATAACCTAGCACGAAGTTTAAGATTTTACAGAATATCTGGAAAAGGTTTTATATTTTTCGGAGCCAAAGCAGATTTTCTAGGGTGTTTCGAAGAGAAAATAGTTTTCTGAAAATCAAATACGCATACACAATAGCATTACTTTAGGTTGTCTACTGGATGGCTCCTAAAGGCTTAAAGCTAGCTGTTAGGTGGCTGCAGGCCGACTCTTGGCGCTGAGGTGGCTGCCAACGCGGCGGCTTTAAGCCAGCTGCAGCTCTCGTGGCTGCTGACGCGGTGCGGCGCACAGGATCCGGGCGGATCCGCTGCGGCTCGGCTCCGCGCGGGCACTCATGTGCCAAGGGCTACGAGTGGACAGGGCGCACGGGATCCGGCGGGATCCGTTGCGGCCTCCACGGTGTGTGGGCCGGCGTGTGAGGGGAAAACCCCACTGGGTTTTGGAGGTAGGCCGGTAGGTGTTCGACGAAAAACCCCAAAGGGGCGGCAGCTGGTCGAGGTCTCGCCGGCGGCGAGGGTCGGCAACTGCTGGTGAAAGTGCATCTAGGCCCCTAAGTGGATTTTGGTGAATTAAATGACAAGGCGATTAAAGGACTAATGAATTTGTCTAAGATTGGGAGCAGGTTTTTGTTATATATTCATGAGCAACCATTGAAGTAATTAATTATGGATGAATATTATGGCTCACATTGACAAAGACAAGAATGTGGTGCAAGACTTCATGAGTTTATTGGAAGAGAACAAGATAATGAGTGTACACACTATGGTTCTAAATTGGAAGCTTGCACATTCGTTGTCAATCAAGATCAAACATTTGAAACGGGATTTTCAAATGAAGGTTAATTGCGTATGAAGCAAAGTGGAACTCAAAGTGGATTGGATAAGTGATGAAGAGATCAACCGAGATGTCTAGGGTGAGGGACTAAGCAATCTTTGGGGCCGTAGCTAAGCCGCCATTAGTGTTTTGCTAAGGTGAAGTTCTAACATCCGTGGGGTCTTCAAGTATCATATTCAAACCTTAACCGAGGGAAGCATTGCGAGTCATCAACTTGTTAAGATTGGCAATATGGAGTGACCATGGATCCAAGTGTGCATTCCTATGCTATAAGGAAAGATCCTAAGTCATTAGCTCAAGTATGGACGTGCTCAAGTCAAAGGCTATGTTGAAAGCCCTCAAGTGGATAATTGATCAAGTATGGCAAGTTTGAAAGTAATCAAGCTTCGGCGATTCCGGGTGGACCCCGAGCCGAGCCCGCGGCTCGAGGCTCGGGGGCTACTTCATGTGGAGTGCGGTTACGCAAGTCGCACCTCCATGGCGGCTCCGGCTTCAAGACAAGACCGGCATTTCTTGAAAACCTTCGAAGGCGATTTCAAGGACGCTTGGGACTACTCGAGAAGACTTCAAGATTGCTCAAATATCGGTCGGAGTACATTCCGGCCTCGGGATGCTTCGACTACTCTTGAGGACTTTTGACTTGTAGCACTCAGGGACGCTTGAGGACTACTCGTTAAGGCCGTCAAGACTACTTGAAGCTATCCTTCTCGACTACAAAGTACTCGGGGGCTTGTCGTATGGACCTCCCTGGGCCCACTTCCTCGGTGGGTACCAGGACCGACTACTCGGTGGGCCCTTGGGACTACCCGGCTTGCGCTACACGGCATCCGAAGGCGTGGAGCACAAGGACTACACAGGAGTAGTACTCGGTTAGGAAGCTGTGCATGTTCCGCACTGTACAGAGGACTCCTAGACGTACTCGACTAGTACTCTCTTCCTACTCCGACTTGTAACCCCGCCTCCCGGACTATATAAGGCGAGGCGGGGACCGATCTCCCTCATACAATCTCATCTCATACAACCCACGGCGCACTACCGCACCATCGTGTAATCGTGCCCTATCAATCCCGTAGCTACGCAGCATACAGGACGTAGGATATTACGCACCTCGCGGCCCGAACCTGTCTAAATTGTGTGCCACGTGTCTCTTCCTTCGAGTTACCGATCTCGGCGAGTCACATTCATCTACTTCGGGTACTCCCCCGTAGTAGGTTGCCGGTCTAAAACACCGACGGTAGCTCACCAACCGGCCTAACCGAGCCAAGCGCGCCCAGCACGCCGGGAACGGCAGCCGCGGCGGGCGCCCCTTCCGCCCACCGCGCGCCGCTCACCGAGCCGCCACCGCCCGCCAAGCCCCTAAATCGGACCCTAGCACAACCCTAGCCATCCTCCGCCCCTTCCCCGGTCCGGAGCGCCGCCGGCCCGCCGGAATTGGCGAGCCCGCGCCGGCCGGCCGCCCCGAGGACTACATTGCAACCGTGCAAGTCTTTCCAGGGGCCTAATCACAAAAGGGTAACTCCAATAGTATTGCCAATTCCCTGATTCTTGTAAATCATGTAGAAAATCACAGATTATTCAGAAAAATGTGAAACCAATTTTGTTAGATCCGTGGTGATCTATACTACAACTTTTGTTATTCTAGCCTGAGCTAATTCCTTTTTGTTTTTGCATGAAAAATACAAAGGTAAAAAACCTAGATCTGCAATATCTCAAAAACCATAGAACCTCTGTAGCTAAGTTTTGGATATGTTGTGTGTTAGGTCATGACTAGATCCTATGAAAAAACTTGGACAAAGTTATCATGTAAATCTTTTTCTAAAAATGTTTTTCTATTTCTGTCAGATCTGGATAAATGATTTTTCATGTTAAATATATTAGCTTTCATGACCCCAACTTGTGCACACTGTCTTGTAATACCAAGAGTCACATCTTGTGGATTAATAATGAATTTGGGATTAACAGAAATAATTATTCTTGATTTATGCATGTTTTCCTTGGTAAATTAATAAAACAAGATCAGTAGAGGTTCCATGTGAACATGTTGGTTTTCTAAGCTTGTTTAGGACCAGAGAACATCCACAATAAATTCTAGGTCATTTGGATGCTTAATTATTTTGATATGCATTTAAATTGAATCATCGAGATAACCTTTGTTATTTACCATAATAATTAATTTCCTAGCCTCCAACCCTTACATGTGGGTCCAATGGACCAGTATAGATGCTAGTAGGCTTAAGAAACACCCCATTAATTTTTGGTAATTTAATTGTTTAATAAAAGGCTTAAAAGCCCTTTTTCCATTAAAGGGAAATTAAATAAAGAAAAGCCCTTATTTAATTCTTTTTCCATTTTGAAAATATTATCTAATTCAATTAAAAGATAATTAATTCTAGATGCTGATAAGAAATTAATTCAAGGATAAAAGTATTAATTATATCTTGCTTGTGAAAGGAAAATGATTAAAAGCTTTCACATGAAATGACTAGTATAAAGAAACCCTTATTCAATTGTGCAATAAAGAGAATCACCAAACCATCCATGTTAACCTGAGTGTGGTTGCAAATCATGTTAAAGCAAGGGTTAAATATACCTACCCACTACTGTTGGTGAATTTAAAATAAATTATTTACATATATATGTACACAATCCTTTGTCAAAAAGAATATTAATAAAGAGATGCATATTATTCTTTATGGAAGAGTATCTTGAATGTATTCTTATCTAGGTGAATGTGCCCAACAAATACACCCTTGATTGTCAATATGGTTCGTAGTTGATTAAAGTGAAAACCGTCGAATAAATCTTGCATTTGCATCTTCGTGTAGATCTTTCCGCCGATAGACGTACGCTCGTGCGGAAGGAGGAGACGAAGGTGCCGACCAAGAGCTGCTGAGCGTGAACGTACCTCAAGACCTGGACCCAAGTCCAGAAGGGCCCAAGGCCAACCTTGCCAGCGAAGGCAAGCCCCGGATCATTAACCCCGCCTTTTAAAATTATGCAATTATGTTTGCTATGATTGTGCATTTACGTTTCAGGAATTGATTTGAAACCCTAGATGCATGATCCTTAGGTACCTATGCTCTATCACTAGTATGTTAGGTCGATAGCTGCTATGCTATAGGACCGATAGAAGTCGAGTGATGTTCGTCACTCGCGAGAATAGGTTCCTAGATAGGAATCATAAGATATCCTTAAATGGATCGCTCACGTGGTAAGAGCATGGGATTGGGCTCCGGTCCAGTGGGCATGTGGGCTAAGCTTTTGAACGTACCAAGCATATGCGGGAATGGGACCGGTAAGCCTAGTACCTTAATGAGGCGGCACGGGATCTTACTATTACTACTCTTGAGCAATCTCCTTACCGGCTAGCTACGGAAAGGATGGTGTATGGTGACTCCGGGTATCTCGCGGGGTATGCGGGATAGCCTCGCACCGGGGACCGTAAGATTCGATCCCAACCCGAAGATTTATGGGGACGGCACGGGGAGTTGTCCTCGCGGGGGCAACCGACCGTGTGTTTGGGTCTACCTTGCAAGGTTTAAATCAATTGATTGTCGGCCTCTCACCGTTATCCGAGACTCGCTTATTCTACGGCCCATGTTATCCCATAATGATGGAACTCGAGAATATGTTGGATGAACTAATTGCTTGTCAAATTCTTGATTGAATTAGTTGGCACACTTAGAACTGGTAATCAACTAGAACTTGTGCTAAAAGATTGAAAGTAAGGATCCACTCTTAGTAGCTTTCCGGCAAAAAGAAACTCCACCGGCCAAAAGCCTTTCATGTCTAGAGGTTGGTGATGTAGTCATCACCCGACGGTTAAGTCTTGCTTGAGTATTAGTATACTCGGCCCTTGCTTTAAAATTGTTGATTGTAGGTGTTGTTGATCGAAGGGTGACGACAAGTGATGACATCACGGATGGCCTCTCGTGATGTCTACCGTTGCGCTAGTTTATTTTATTACCGCCGTATTTTCGAACTACGAAACTTTTATCTTATGCCTTGAACAATGGCTTGTAATAAAATGTTTAATTCATGTCGTACTCGGACTCGCCTTCGCGTGAGTTTTAATGCATGTATCGATCCTCTCGTTCGATGTCCAAGTGATTTACGGGCGTTAACCCGGCAACCAACGACAGGATGATACTTTACTATTGCTTAACGACCAAAGTGGATCGGTCTTAGGCGATAGTACGGTATTTTCCCCGGCGGGTTGTCACACCTAACCCGGGGTCATTTCATCTTGGTGGTGAAGTGCTAGTTTCCTTAAAAGGGGTTTTGGGGGTAACTCGGGCTCGACCGGTCCGACCGGTCAGAGGCACCGGTCTGACCGGTGCCGCTAGCCCAACGGCTAGTTTTTCGAACACGGTGTGACCGGTGTGAGGCACCGTCCGACCGTCTCGCCCGGGGACTAACGGCTAGTTTTCTCCTTTGAGGGGTATAAATACCCCCAAGCCTTCTTCAAGTGAGGGTTGCTGTTTCTAGTGAGTTTGCTGAGGTCCCAAGCCATTTCTAACTAGCTCTAAGCCTTAGTGGCTCTCCCCAACCATCTCTTTGTGAGATTTGTGAATTCAAGCCATCATCTTTGTGTTGGGTTGAGGAAGTGAGCTAACAAGAGCAGTTTCCATAGCTTGAGCACTTTGGTTTCGCATCTACAAACTTTGAAGCATTTGTTACTCTTGGAGGTTTGCCTCCTAGACGGCTAGGTGTCGCCGGCTAGCTCCCAAGGTTGTGGTGAGCAGCGGGAAGTTTGTAAGGGCTGCGACCTTGTCTCTTCATGGAAAAGATCACCTTAGTGTAAAGGAGGAAAGTGGTTGAAAGAGACCCGGCTTGTTGTGGGAATTCTCCCTTACAAGCTCCTCAACGGAGACGTAGCCATTCCTCGGTGAGTGGTGAACTTCGGGAAACAAATCCTTGCTTCTTCGTGTGGTTCGTCTCTCTAAGTTGTTTTTCTAGCATATTACATTTGCTTCCGCTTCAATCTACTTGGGTGTGTTACTTGTGTGTGCGGGGGCTCATTACTCGCTTGTGATCATTTACAAAGGCCACACCCTAAGTTTGGTTCGTGCTAGAAGCCAAGAGGTGCTTGAAGTTGTTTTTGCGGGTTCTCTCGTGCTACACCGGTGTGACCGGTGAGGCGCACCGACCCGACCGGTGTAACCTCGTGAAGTCCGGTGCGACCGGTCGACCGGTCACCGCCACCGGTGTGGCCGGTGGAGCACCGTCGGCTCAAGTGTTTGGGGGAGAAAGAGTTTAAATCGGGTCGTCTCGCCTATTCACCCCCCCCCTCTAGGCGACATCAAGGTCCTTTCAATTGGTATCGAGCTTGGTGCTCCGATTCGAGCATAACCGCTTGGAGTTCTTCGATGTCGACAACTTGTGAGGTACCATTTGAGCCTCTAGCTCTAGATGGCTCAAACTATTCTTCTTGGTGCTCTAATGTTCTCACTGCACTTAAGGTTTTGGGCCCTACCGCTGAGAGTATTATGGTTGCGAGTATCCTTCCAAAGGATGAGACATGTGTCTCGCCAATGGACTTGGAGAAGAAGCAACTCAATGCCGTTATTACTAACTTTGTTGTGTAGATGTGTATGTAGAGAACTAAAGTATCTTATCTTGAAGAGCAAAAAGATTTCCGAAGATGCTCATCTCATTTGGAAATTACTACTTGAGTTGGTAAACACCAATTGGGATGAACTCGAGAGCGATGATGAAGATGAGTCAGTGGAGATGTGCCCTACCTCTACAACATCCACTGATCATCAAGCATCAACCCCAAGCAAAAAGAAGATCAAAGAAGCGAAGACGTTGTCCCTCTGCAGGGACCGGTCAGACCGGTGACACCCACCGGTCGGGCCGGTGTCGCAAGGGCACGCCATCTTGCTTGATGGCCAAGAAGGAAAAGAAGAGCAAGAAGAAGAGACAAGCCAAGGGCACTAAGAGCCAGAATATTGAAGCATCGAGCTCTCCGTCAAGAGAACTTGAACTTCTCAAATCCGAACTTGCATCCTTGGTTTGTAAGTATGAAACTTTGGCTAACAAATATGATCATGACATCAAATCCTTTGCTTGTAGGGCTAAAATAGAAGAAGATGCCAATGATGATCTTGAAGCCAAACTAGCGAAGCTCACTAGCGAACATATGATTCTACAAGCTAATCACAATGAACTTGAACATTTCTAGGAGAAGCTTGTCGATTCTTATGCAACACTAGAGATAGCCCATGAGGTTGTGCTTTCGTCGGTAAAATCTATACAACCTCTATCTCACACATGCACATGCTCACAAGTTCAAGTTAATTTATCTTGCGCTAATGATTGTTTGTCTCAAGCAAGCCAATCTAGCATTGAGCATGTACTTGTAGAATCTTGTGATGACCTCATTGCTGAAGAAAATGATAAACTAAAGCAAGAGGTTGAAAAGCTCCAAAAGGACTTGTATGTGTTGAAGGAGAAGAGCAAAGTGCAACCTTCTCAAGATAACCGTGAAAGCATGGTGACGAAGCTTGAGAAGGGATCAAACGCCACTAGTTCAACCCCTCAACAACATACAACGTCCCACAAGAACAAGATTCAAGAAAAGAGCGAGATTGGGCAAATCAAACCCCAATATCGCCCGATCAAGCACGAGGCACAAGAGTCACTCTCCAAGAAGCCTAGAAGCTCCAACAAGTGGAGGGTGTGCTACAAGTGCGAGAGAAAAGGGACACCTTGTCGACTCGTGCCCAAAAGCAACAACGGGCAGTGGCTCGACCGTGACCGGTCAGACCGGTGCAAGCCACCGGTCAGACCGGTGCTGGCCAGGGCAGCCCCACTTCAAGCAAACAAGGCAAGGAAGCCACCTTCTCTAAGAACAAGACTCAGAAGCATGGATAGAAAAGAAATTGCAAGAAATGGTGTGACCAACAAGAACAAAAGTCGCATTTGCTATGAATGCCGTCAAAAGGGTCACTTGGGCAAAGATTGCCCAAATGGTAACATTCCTAAATCAAACCTCGTCCATCATGATTTTCATAAGCTTAGGAACGATAAAAATGGAACTTGTGCTATGAGGGAGATTAGTTCACCTCATTGTAGCATGAGAGCTATTTGAGTTCCTAAGCACCTTGTGACTAACCCAATAGGACCCAACAAGTGTTGGGTACCAAGAAATGCTTACTGAGCTTGCAGGTTGAAAGAGATGCATTGAGCACATGGTTGGAAGACTTGGAAATCTTGATGGATTCGATTGACCATGTGAAGAGCAAACTCATATAAATCGTGAAATCAATTTCATCTCGGTAACTAATGCGCTCGATTGAGTCTAAGTCACTTTTGGTCCTTGGTGAACACTTATGTGACGCTCTTCTTGCATGAGCAAAACATGAGATAGTGACTTTGACTATCTTGTGAAACTTTACTCTCTCATGTCATTCGATGCTTTTAATGGCTCTCTAGTAGAGCAATGCCGTATCCTTGTTGCGGGATTTAAATAAGTGATACATTCACTCACTCAAGGAAAAGGGAAGGAAAAATCACCAAAATGGTGTCAAGTGGTGGTCACCGGTCGACCGGTGACAGCACCGGCTCGACCGGTGCCAACGCAGCAAGTGCGGTTGGGTGGGTGACCCGGCGATCGCCCGGGGTGACCCGTACGCCTCTCGTATGCGACGGGGTGACCCGACTCCCATGACAGGGTGACCGGGGTTGTCCAAACCCTCAAGAAGAAGGGTGATTTGGCGTCGAAGGTTATGAGAGACTAAACACATTTCAATTAACAAATCATTCATGTGTTGTGACCAAGTTTGGAATGAGCCTCACCAAGTTCTTAATTGAACAAAGTGCCTTGTTCGAGAAATTCAAAAATCTCTAGCACTACTTGAGGGGGAGCTCATTACAACACTTGAGTCACTTGTGGGACTAACAATATCTTCTAAGTGATCTTGTAGTCTCATTCGTTTGTGCATCTCAAAGGAAGCTCTCGATAAGCGTAACTTCCAAAAGAACAAGTAGGAGCTAACACCAATCAAGATTTAATATATGCCCAAATGAAATGGTCTTAAGGCAAAGGTATGTTTTCACGAAACTCATTTAAATACCGTAATGCATCTAGGCCATAATATCATGCTAGTGTGCCTTCCTTAGCATGTAATTGCTTCAAGTGAACCTCTTTTGCTCCTCTCTAGATATTTGGTTGATATCTTTACTTCCACTCGTCTTTGTGTCTCGAGGATGAAGATATGAGCCAAATATGCTTGTTAGGGCATTCACTTGAAGTGGATGCTTGCACTTTGTGACATAGGATAGATTTTTCGAAAAATCAACTAGCATGCATAGGAAGTGTGCTCTCTTTGACAAATATTTGGTTCTTGGTCTTAGTGACCCAATCTACTTAGTTGTGACTATAGTTCTACTTGTTTGGTTGATGGCTAGTCACAATTAAGAAGATTCTCTCAAGTCCCTAAAATTCATTCTTATTTATCTCTCTCTCTTGGAAGGATCAAGAACCCTCGAATAAATGGGTTAATCCTTCATTCTTCTAAGAATTGATGGTTTTTGGATCAATATCATCTCTATATCTCATATCCAAAACATCTCTAAAGGTTGAAATGAAAATCTACCTTTGTGGTTCAAAATCTGTTTCTCAAGGGAGCACCGGTCTGACCGGTGCGCATCACCGGTCTGACCGGTGGTGACCTTGAAGTCACATAATCTTTTTTCTGCGACCTAAGTGGATGCAAAATGTCCTATAAAATATTTGGAGAAGGTTTAAGGAGCAAAATCTCAAAAAGGAGGAAAAGGATCGGTACTACCGAGGGCATGTCGGTTCTACCGATAAGGACTCTCTGTCGAATTTTATCGAGATCTTCGGTTGTACCGAGGGTGGGTCGGAAAAACCGATAAGGGCTCTCTGGCTCGACTAGGGGCGGTCACCGGTCTGACCGGTGCCCTTCACCGGTCCGACCGGTGACGCCCGACGTCAACCCGTGGGGCCACAGTAAAAGGAATCATCTTTTACCCCTCTCCTTCTCTCTCCTCTATCATTTCACCACCGCCAAACCGTGGTGAACTCCCCTCCTTCTTCTCTCTTTCACCTCTCTCAAAATCCATGGAGGTTTGAAGATTAAACCAAGGAAAGGCCTCAACATTGGAAGCAAAAGGATCTCCCAAGGCCTCTCTTCACTTTCCCCTTCGAGTTCTTTGGATTCAACTCGAGTTACTCTCTCCAAAGGTATTCAAACCTTACTTTTGCCCGATCTCCTCACATGGTGCAAAGATTTAAATTTCCTTTGGTAGAACATCTTCGAGATCACCTAGAAGACATACCTATAGATCCATAAGGTTTCGTTGGACACATTGTGATAACTCACGATTTGGGGTCGGACGGCCTTCACCGGCTCGACCGGTGGCCGTCACCGGTCCGACCGGTGGCGCAGTCCACCCCCAAATTGTGTTTTTCTCCATGTTTTTCAACACATATCTATTCTAGGATGTGTTTTGTTCATCTAGACCAAATCTTAGATTCCTAGGCGCTCGCATTGATTGTGGGAGCAATTGGCTCGTTGCAGGTGGCACCGGTCCGACCGGTGCCTCTCACCGTCCGACCGGTGTGGCCCGCAGGCGGACCCAATTGTTCCGAACTCTCAAGAATCAATTCAATATCAATTCAATCTTTTTCCTAGAGTCTTATATATTCTTGTCATCCTATTTATGACTCAGGACAGCAGCCATGGTACGGGAAAAGGAAGGGGGAAAGAAAAGAAGAGAAGAGGTGCTCTCTCGCCGAGGAGCTATCCCCGGTGATTTTGGGGAAGGAGGCAGCACCGTCAACGTCAGCGGCAAGAGGTTGAGATGCCGCTCAGCTCAAGCAAGTGCAGAGGATCCCAACCTAGGAGGTGACACCGGCACTATCAGCGATGATAATGTTGAGGATGAGACCTTTCCGGGTCAGTTTGAGCTGAGGAGGCACCAGGAGGCTGGGTCTGATAGCGATGAGGCTGAGGATGAGGATGAGGAGGATGAGGAAGAGGATGTGGATGCCATGGATGAAGATGATGACGATCAGGGCAGATTGAAGATCATGCCACCCACTTATATCTATCCGGACAGGCCAGTGAAGTATCACGGGGCAGGCATGACCAAGGCCCTAAAGAAGTTAAGGGATAAGAACCCATATGAGGAGGGCAAGACCGCGTCGGATCCGAGGTTTTGGGCTAAGTTTCAGCAGGATTACTATGCCACCGTGATCATAAATAAGCCCAAAATCACTCACAAGGCACAATATGTGGATTGGGAGCACATGGCAAGGAAAGGTGACCCCATATTTGATGAAGTCATTAGCAATTGTGAGAGGCAAAGGATCGAGACACTTATGGGTTTCCGACAGGATTGGAACAAGGAGATCATAGCCCAGTTCCTTGCCACTGTGCACTTTGGTCACATTGAGACTGATAGGGCTATGACTTGGAAGACCAATGGCCAAAAGTACTCCATCACGTTTCATAGATTTTTTGAGGTGCTTTGGGATCATGGCGGGAGATGGGGAGTTGAGGAAGCTCCATGATGAGGGAGAGCTCGAGAAGGATGCTTTGCATGTGATGTATCCTCGAGGTGAGCATGCCAACTATGGGAAGGTGAAGAATCTCTACACCTACTTTGCTGTCCTAAACAGGCTCCTTAGGGTGTCCATTACACCTAGAGATGGAAATCCCTCAGAGATTACAAAATTTCAGAAAAACTTAATGGTTGCTTTGAGGCCGGGAGCTCCAGAGTTTAGTGTTGGGGATTTTATTTGGCAAGAAATCAAGCACCTATCCGAGGACCCCAAGAAGATTTCCAGCTATAGTCCTTACATCATGTACATGATTGAAAAAGTTGCAAAGACGGAGTTTCCGAAAAATGTGACACACAAGCCTCTGAAGCTCAATCCTAGCAAGAATCCTCGGCTTCCTTCACCTAGAGTTGAGCATGCACCGGGCCATGAGGAAGAAATATTTGAGGAGGGAGCAGCTCAGCCAGATCTGCCTCAGGCAGGGGCTCAGACCGTCACCGGTCTGACCGGTGCTGAGCACCGGTCTGACCGGTGGGGTGGCTGGCAGCCCGACAGGCCACGCAGGTCCACCTCTCCTTTGCGGAAGTTTCTCAACTTCATATTTGGGATGTGCAGGAGCCAGCATGACATCCAAGTTGAGCAACAAAGGTCGAGAAGGGCAAACAAGCAAATGAGGGACACGATGAAGCTAATGCACAATGCCCAAGGTTTTCAACCTCCTCGCTCTCCACCATCTCCAGAGTCTCCACAGGTTGAGATACCTTCCTTTGAGGAAAGGATGAGAGGATGGGCCAACTCCGACATGCTTAACCAATATGGGCCCATGTTCTTCGAGTCCGGGCAAGGACAAGGATCGTCCTCATCGGTTCCTCCTCCACCTCCACCATTTGTACCTCCTCCTCCGGATGTGGCAGGATCGTCTCATTTCATGGAAGAAGAGCAAGCACCCCCACCTCCTCCACCTCCCGAGCAAGTACAAGATTGGGGCGCTCGCTTCTCCGCCGAGATCTTTGGCTACAACCCTTATTACTACGGTAAACACAGCGCACCCATAGCTCATCCATCTCAAATCACCGTCTCGGAGTCTATTTACCTAAACTCTCATTTGCATTGGATTCTTAACAAATCTCAAATAGGAGGGAGCTCTCACCGGGAGACGGATCTCAAGGACGTGATCGACGCTTGCTTTTCCTCCGGGCCTTTCTTGGATGCTTGATGACAAAGGGGGAGAAGATTCGAGATTAAAACCACAAGTCCGTGTCGTTCGTGTTGCACCGGTCTCGACCCGGTGCCTCCGCACCGTCCGACCGGTGCCTATTGGGTGTTGAGAGAAGCCATGTAATAAGTTAGAAATTTATCTTAGTGTACTTAAGAACATTTGTGTCAATGCAACCGTGTGTTTTAAATCTTATTGTAATATCTAAGCGACTCTATTGCTAGTTTGTGATGCATAAATTGAATGGTGTTTGTTTGTGTTGGCTAAATGGAGCAAAGTGATCTAAACCAGCTTGCAACCCCGGCATGATCACCTTGGACCGGATAGCACGCACCTCTGTTGCTTTGTGCGCCGACCGGACTCGATCGGTCCGACCGGTCGGGGCACCCGGCTCCGACCGGTGCCGCCCGGGTGTGTGTGTTGGCCGGACTCGACCGGTCCGACCGGTCGCAGCACCGGTCTAACCGGTCTTTGCCTAGCCGATACATTTCCCTTTGCTTTGTGCATATCTTGTCATACGCATCACGGATTTTATTTTTGTTGCTCACACATGTTGCACTCCACTGATTCTAAGATATAGGGGGAGCTCACACGCTTTTTCCAAATTTGTGCTATTGGCATTTGAGGCCAACCTTTTGAAATTCAACTCAAAGCACAAATTAAGGGGGAGCTCTAGCTATATCTAAGAATCTAAATGCGCTTTAATATTTTATTTATAAGCTTTAATCGAGTTGTCATCAATCACCAAAAAGGGGAGATTGAAAGTGCATCTAGGCCCCTAAGTGGATTTTGGTGAATTGAATGACAAGGCGATTAAAGGACTAATGTTTTTGTCTAAGATTGTGAGCGGGTTTTCTCTATATATATTCATAAGCAACCATTGATGTACTTAATTATGGATGAATATTTCGGCTCACATTTTCAAAGACATGTATATGGTGCAAGACTTCATGAGTTTATTGAAAGAGAACAAGATGATGAGTGTACACACTATGGTTCTAAAGATGGAAGCTTGCACATTCGTTGTCAATCAAGATCGAACATTTGAAGCGGGTTTTTCAAGTAAAGGTTAATTGCGTGTGAAGCAAAGTGGAATTCAAAGTGGATTGGATAAGTGATGAAGAGATCAACCGAGATGTCTAGGGTGAGGGACTAAGCAATCTTTGGGGCCGTAGCTAAGCCGCCGTTCGTGTTTTGCTAGGGTGAAGGTCTAGCATCCGTGGGGTCTTCAAGTATCATATTCAAACCTTAACCGAGGGAAGCTTTGCAAGTCATCAACTCGTTAAGATTGGCAACATGGAGTGACCATGGATCCAAGTGTGCATTCCTATGCTATATGGAAAGATCCTAAGTCAATATCTCAAGTATGGACGTGCTCAAGTCAAAGGCCATGTTGAAAGCCCTCAAGTGGTTATTGATCAAGTATGGCAAGAATTGAAGTTGTTCAAGCTCAAGAGGTCATCAAAGCTCTTTTATTCTTTTCTTGAGTATAGGTAAGTCGTACTATCAAGAGGGATGCAACTTAGCGAGTTAACCAAGTCAAAGTGCTCTTTAGTTGACCTAAGTGAGATCTAGCCTTAGAGCGTGCTAACAAACCTTCCTAACCTAACCTGAATCATTTCATCTTGGTGGTGAAGTGTTAGTTTCTTTAAAACGGGTTTTGGGGGTATCTCGGGCTTGACCGGTCTGACCGGTCAGAGGCACCGGTCTGACCGGTGCCGCTAGCCCAACGTCTAGTTTTTCGAACACCGGTCTGACCGGTGCGAGGCATCGGTCTGACCGGTACCACCCGGGGACTAACAACTAGTTTTCTCTTTTGAGGGGTATAAATACCCCAAGCCTTCTTCAAGTGAGGGTTGCTGTTTCTAGTGAATTTGCTGAGGTCCCAAGCCATTTCTAACTAGCTCTAAGCCTTAGTGGCTCTCCCCAACCATCTCTTTGTGAGATTTGTGAATTCAAGCGATCATCTTTGTGTTGGGTTGAGGAAGTGAGCTTAAGAGTGACTTTGTGAGCTAACAAGAGCAGTTTCCATAGCTTGAGCACTTTGGTTTCGTATCTACAAACTTTGAAGCATTTGTTACTCTTGGAGGTTTGCCTCCTAGACGGCTAGGTGTCGTCGGCTAGCTCCCAAGGTTGTGGTGAGCAGCGGGAAGTTTGTAAGGGCTGCGATCTTGCCTCTTCGTGGAAAAGATCACCTTAGTGGAAAGGGGGAAAGTGGTTGAAAGAGACCCGGCTTGTTGTGGGAATTCTCCCTTACAAGCTCCTCAACGGAGACGTAGCCATTCCTCAGTGGGTGGTGAACTTCGGGAAACAAATCCTTGCTTCTTCGTGTGGTTCGTCTCACTAAGTTGTTTTTCTAGCATATTACATTTGCTTCCGCTTCGATCTACTTGGGTGTGTTACTTGTGTGTGCAGGGCTCATTACTCTGCTTGTGATCATCTACAAAGGCCACACCCTAAGTTTGTTTCGTGCTAGAAGCCAAGAGGTGCTTGAAGTTGTTTTTGCAGGTTCCCTGTGCTACACCGGTCTGACCGGTGAGGCGCACCGGTCTGACCGGTGTCACCTGTGAAGTCCAGTGCCCGACCGGCTCGACCGGCCACCGCCACCGGTCCGACCGGTGGAGCACTTGTCGCCTCAAGTGTTTGGGGGGGAGAAAGAGTTTAAACCGGTTGTCTCGCCTATTCACCCCCCCCCCTCTAGGCGACATCAAGGTCCTTTCGAGTTGCGAGTATCCTTTCGAAGGATGAGACATGTGTCTCGCCAATGGACTTAGAGAAGAAGCAACTCAATGCCATTGTTACTAATCTTTTGTGTAGTTGTGTATGTAGAGAACTAAAGTATCTTATTCTAAAGAGCAAAAAGATTTCCGAAGATGCTCATCTCATTTGAAAATTACTACTTGAATTGGTAAACACAAAATGGGATGAACTCGAGAGCGATGATGAAGATGAGTCAGTGGAGATGTGCCCTACCTATACAACATCCACTGATCACCAAGCATCAACCCTCGAGCAAAAAGAAGATCAAGGAAGCGAACACGCCGTCCCTCTGCAGGGACCGGTCAGACCGGTGCCGGCAGGGGCACGTCAACTTTCTTGATGGTCAAGAAGGAAAAGAAGAGCAAGAAGAAGAGACAAGCCAAAGAGGCTAAGGGCCAGAAGATTGAAGCATCAAGCTCTCCGTCAAGAGAACTTGAACTTCTCAAATCCGAGCTTACATCCTTGGTTTGTAAGTATGAAACTTTGGCTAACAAATATGATCATGACATAAAATCCTTTGCTTGTAGAGCTAAAATAGAAGAAGATGCCAATGATGATCTAGAAGCCAAACTAGCGAAGCTCACTAGTGAACATATGGTTCTACAAGCTAATCACGATGAACTTGAACATTCCTATGAGAAGCACGCGTGCAAACTCGCGTGCGGGGGTGCACGGGCACGCTGATGGGTGTTTAGAGCGCGCGCGTGTGCACGCCAGCAGCCGAGACGGCGACGACGACGGTGACACGGCGACTCGGACGGCTAGAGCGCAAAAAGGAACAAGGGCGAAAAAACAAGCAGGGCTGCGCTCGCGGTGATGACGGTGGCGACACCTGCAAAGATCTTTCCCAGCCTGGCTCGATGGCCGGCATCACCAGCAGCGTGCGCGGTGGCGCGGTGGCGAACGGCAGCGCCCTTCCCCCTCGGCTCGAAGGCCGGGGCATCCACATGGAAGGGGAAAATCTTGGGCTCACCTTGGGGGCCACGGGCCGAAGTGCAGGCATTGGTGAAGCGGCACGGTGTGAGCTTGCCGGCGTGGAAGAAGACGACACGACAGTGTGGTGCAGAGGAAACAGAGGACGGTGGCGCGCGGCGGCGACCTGGTCCGGCTCCTCCTCCCCGGACGGCTCCGGCTCGGCGAAGGACGGCGCGCTCCCACGGACGGACTCCCCCGCCTCCTGCTCCTCTCTCACCCTTCTTCTTGATGTCACCGGCGGCGGATTGGGGAGAAGAATCCCCAACTGGCTAGGGTTCGGGGGCGAGGCTCCCGCGGCGGCTCTTATAGCGGGTAGTAGGTAGGACGAACGGCGGATGTGGCTCCAGGACGCGTGGATGGCATCCACGGCGGCGGCCATGGCCGCATGGCCGGGCCTTTCCACGACGGCGCCCGCGGCTGTGAGAGGAGACAGCGGAAAGGGGAAAAGGAGGAGGAAGAAAGGAGTGTGGCGACCGACAGGTGGGGCCGGTCGGTCAGTGGCTCGGGTGCGGGGTGCGCCGGCCGGCTGGTCGGTTGTGCCGAAAGAAACATGTGGGCGGCTTGGTTGGCTGCGGCCCACATAAAAGGGTTAGGATTTTCTTTTAGATTCAAATATATTCCTTATATGATTCAAATTTGAATTCCAATTCAAATTTGAATCCACACGAATTAAATCCGAATAAAGATCAAATAAAATCCAACTTCCCACACTAGCAATTTATAAGTCCTAAAATTATTGTTGGTACCATATTAAATCTAGGAATCAGGGAAGGGAAAAAGGAAGACATCCTTATTTGTTTTCATAAGCACACAACTCACATCAAGTTTTTGAAATCCCCTAAATTTACACCCACTCAAAATCAAGGATGTTACATCATGTTTCCTAAATTAAAGGCAATAGTTGGAAATCTGTATAAACATACTTTGTATCTTGCATTTTCATTGTCTATGTTCCGATTCATTTTGATTTACTATCTATATAAATTTCATGTCTGCGACAGTGAAATGGGCATGAAAATAAGAAGAATTTGCTTGAAAGGTAGCTTAATTCTTCAGTCTATATATCTTGCACCAGCCTCTTCTGTTTTTACGGTTGCACTGTATCGGCAAGCTGAAGTTTGTGCAGCATGAGTTGAGCGTCAGATCATTAGCATAATAAGAAAATGCCAATGTGGCATCAGCATCCCATTCCACATCTACTGCTCATTTTGAATTCCTGATACTGCAGCAATCTTTGTCGTGCTCACTCATCTTGTATCTTTTGTTAGGATGTGCTTAGTCTCTCAGTGGCTGGTGGCTGATGGCTGATGGCTGGTGTTGATTTATTCTGAGAGAAAAGTACTGCTGGCTGGTTGTTGGTGGCTGGTTCATTCTGAGAGAAAAGTGAACAGGCTGTCTATTTCTTAAGAACTTTGGGGCTGTGACGTTTTGGGCCGTCTTGACTTGCTATTGGGCCTTATTTTGTCTCCCCAATGCTTGCTTAGGAATTTTTGTATATTATTTAATCATTTTGCAAAATTATACGACTGTTTCAAAATTTATCAGATTTAACCACCAAACGTCGTGGCACCGCCGTGGGCCACGGCGGTTGAAGGTCCAACCACCATAGCCCACGGCGGTTGGAGACGGCGGTTGTAGGACCCGAAAGGCGGCAGGCAACGACCATGCAGCCGTTGTGGGCCACGACGGTTGTATGAGGCCAGCCGCCGTGGCCCGCGGTGGTTGTTTTTTTAATATTTAGAAGAGAAAACCCACGTCGTGGCATGTACAACACTTGTACAACCCTAACAAGGCGCCTAACGTACTGCTAACATGTCTTAGGGAATTTAAAATATTCATTACAACATTCCTAATTAATCTAGTTCTACGAGAACAACCTAGAGAGCATAGAGCCGCCAGAGTGTTGCGACGTCATGTAGTAGTACCCAGGTGGGGGTGGGGGTGGGGGTGGTGAAGGTGCAGGGGACCAATCTTTCGGAGGGGAGCTGCTCTTCTTGTGGCATTCACAAGTGCAAGTCGAACATTTGCAGCATCGGTCGTCTCCTATGCTAGACGATGGATCTGGAGAAGCCAGTGCCTCCTACAGCTCCCGCTTCAAGTTGTAGATGACGACATCCTCGAGGTAATCGATGTATTGTTGATAGAGATCAATAGCTGGTGGATCCACCCATTGCGATAAACCATAGTTCTCTGGTTGGGTGGAGTACTACGAAAGGCAAGAAAACGTTAGCAAACCAAAGCAATATGATGAACAAATTTGTGGACATTACTTACCCATGCATATGGGCAGTGGCAGAAACGACGAAGCAACAGAGCTTCACTGCTCCACACCCTTCTACCTCCCTCTCTTCTCCTTCTCAACCCTAAACCCTACAAACATGACCTATTTAATACTACAAATCTAAAGAAATGGAGTGAATCACTAATTATGCTTTCATTACATCTAAGTATTGGTGCTAAAAGGGTTGAAATCAACGAAATACTTACAATGAAGTGAAGAACCGACAGAGCTTCGCTGCTCCGCCCCCTCACTCTCTTCTCCTTCCCAACCCTCTCTTTCTTTTTTTCCCCGAATTATTATGACATTTCCGGGCTAATTTTGGACTTTTATAGGCGCCATGGCCTATGGCGGTTGCACAACCCTACTGTTGTGGCCCACGACAGCTGGCCTTCCCGCCTGTTGGACCCGCGGCCGTTGGTCAAACCGCCGTGGGCTACGACGATTGGACCTTCAACCGCTTTGGCCCACGGCGGTTGGTGGTTAAATTTGATAAATTTTGAAACGGTCGTATAATTTTGCAAAATGATTAAAAGATATAAAAAAATTCCTTGCTTGGTCTACATATGAAAAATTGCTACTTCTTGTTTGACAGCCTCTACACTTTCTTTTTTGTAACTAATAATAGTTTGAGAGCCCTACTTAAATGTTCAAACTTGAGCTTCCAATTCACTTGGAAAAGAGAAACGAGAGTTGCAGTAGTTCGAATTCAAACCTCTTTTGAAGCGAACATGAACCATATGTTTGGGTTTGATATATGCCATTTCCGGATGAATCGAGTTTTCTGGTACACTGATGACTGATCACTGCTTTTGGTAATGATGATGACCCATGTACTCTCAATGTACGCTAGATTACGACTGGTCTGATCCAGACACGTGCCTTTGCCAAGAATGTTCACTGCCTTGCCAAGAATGTTGAGCCGAAAAAAAATCACTTGATGACGGGCGCAGCGCACCACCATCATCTCATCTGCCGTAGACTTGAAGCCACGCCAAAGGCGCACGCACGTTTGGGTCGGATCGGGTCGATCACTGCCCCAAGTGCTGATCCTGGTCTGCCCATTTGGGACAATTTTTTAATTTTAACCTTTTTTTCAAAACTATTTTTAAAAATAACACCTCAAAAATATTATTTGCAGATCTAACCCTTTTGCCGCGCGCCCGCGCGTGCGCGCGCGCAGATAACGCGCGCGCGCCCCATGCAACCGCGCGCGGGGGCGCCCACTCTGCGCGCGCCATGCGGGGCGCGCGGGGGGGGCGCCGCGCCCGACAAGTTAACCTTATACAATATGCATCTTACACACGCCCCACCGCGCGCGCGCGGCGCGGCGCGCGCGCACGCGCGTGCGCGCGCGGGGGGCCCACGCGCCACGCGGGGCGCGCGCAAAACGGGTTAGATGCCGCAAATAATGTTTTGATGTGTTATTTTTAAAAATAATTTTAAAAAAGGTTAAAATTAAAAAATTGTCCGCCCATTTGTAGCATGAAGGGATTCGCTGCGCAACGAGCCGGCGGCGCCCGGCCCGACAGAAAAAATGGCACGAAGCGCACAGCGCCGAGCACGAGAAGAAATTAAGATACGTGCACCGCGCGCGCCCGGCGTCCGTCCCCAAGCCGCGCGCAGATGCCAGCCAGGCTAGCGTAGCAGCAGCCCCTGCAGCCCTGCACGGCCTGCCTGACCGATGCGTGCTGTTGGTTGGTGCCAACTGCCACTGCCGCCATGCGTTGCGAGTTGCGACACCCAACTTGCCATTGGTGGCACACGGACGGAACCAGCACCACGTCTCGGCGGCCGCGCGCCGCTCGGTGACCAGGCGCTAGCGTCCACGGCGGCGCAGCCCCCACTGGCTCTCGCTGGTTGTCGTTGGTGGTCACCGGTCACGGTCAGTCCTGGCCTGGCCTGGACTCCGCCCCCAGCAGCAAAACCCGCTTGTTTGTTTGTCCCCTTGCGAGCCGCAGCCAGCCAGCCGGGACGACGCAGGCCCGGTGACGCAATCCTCTATCTATCCCCACCGCCGCCTCCCGGCTCGCATCCCACTTGCACGCGGCGGCAGGGCCCCGACCGGCGACCGCTCTCGCCCATATAAACGTGTCAGTGCGGCGTGATCGAGCACTTCCATTCAGTTCATCGAACGCTTCGCTCTCGGTCTTGTCGTCGCCTGGCCTGGACCTGCTCCGCTCGGTTGGCTGACGATGGCGATGGCGATGGCGATGGCGATGGGGTGGCTGTCGGCGCTCGCCGTCGTCGCGGCGCTCGCCGGCGCGGCGCGGGCGCAGCAGCAGCAGCAGCAGCTGTCGCCGGGTTTCTACGACGCGACGTGCCCGGCCGTGCAGGCCGTCGTGCGCCGCGGCGTGGCGCGCGCCGTCCAGAGCGAGCCGCGCATGGGGGCGTCCCTCCTCCGCCTCTTCTTCCACGACTGCTTCGTCAATGTACGTGGTAGAAACCAGGGACGAGCCGGCCGATCCCTTTCCTTCTTGTCGATGCAGGAGTCTGACAAGTGTGTTCGCGTTTGGGGGTCGCAGGGGTGCGACGCCTCCGTGCTGCTGGACGACGTGCCGGGCAACTTCACGGGGGAGAAGCACGCGGGGCCCAACGCCAACTCGCTCCGCGGCTACGAGGTCGTCGACGCCATCAAGTCCGAGGTCGAGGCCTCCTGCTACGCCACCGTCTCCTGCGCCGACATCCTCGCCCTCGCCGCGCGCGACGCCGTCAACCTGGTTAGTTTACTGCCGTGTCTCTCGGTCAGTCAGTCAGTCAGTCAGTCTCTCGATCCGAGGAGCTACACTGCACACTGACGCCTGGTGCACGCGGGCGCGTGTCGTGATGTGATGTGACGCAGCTCGGCGGGCCGAGCTGGGCGGTGCCGCTGGGCCGCCGCGACGCGCGGAGCACGAGCATGAACGCCGCCAACACCAACCTGCCGCCGCCGGGCGCGAGCCTCTCGACGCTGCTCTCCATGTTCCGCGCCAAGGGCCTGGACGCGCGGGACCTGACGGCGCTCTCCGGCGCGCACACCGTGGGGCAGGCACGGTGCGTCGTCTTCCGCTCCCACATCTACAACGACACCGCCGTCGACGCCACCTTCGCCGCGGACCTCCGCGCCAACGTCTGCCCGTTCAAGGGCGGCGACTCCAACCTCGCGCCGCTGGAGCCGCGGGCGCCCAACGCCTTCGACAACGGCTACTTCCGGGACCTGATCGACCGCCGCGTCCTGCTGCGGTCCGACCAGGAGCTCTACGGGAGCGGCGGCGGCGGCAACGGCACCACGGACGCGCTCGTGCGCGCGTACGCCGCCAACGGGGCGGCGTTCGCGGCCGACTTCGCCGCCGCGATGGTGAGGATGGGCAACCTGGTGGGGAGCGGCGGCGGCGAGGTCCGGCTCAACTGCCGGCGAGTGAACTCATGATTTTGCTGCACTGCACACAGCTGCACCATTCTGCACTGCTCTTCACCGTCAATGGTTCATTACTTAGTTCATTCATGGCGTACGCCCCACAGAAGGAATGATTGGTTATTTGATTTGTGCGCGATGTTGGATTCCCTCGTGTTCCGATCTGATTGCGAATTTGCGATGCCAAGCAGCAGGCTTTTTTTTTTTGACCCCTGGGGGCTGGGACTGATGCGCGCATCATGCAGCAGCACTGCAGCAGACATGAGATCTATCGACATAGTACAGTACATGCCAGCTGCGGCTGCGCCTGCGCCTGCGCGCGGTAGATCACACTGACACTGTGCGGGGTGCAGAGCAGAGGCGGCAGGCGGGGGGCCAACCGGCGGCCGGCAATGATTTTTGCTCCGGTGGACGAAAAGGGGATCGAGATCGAGCCACAACCGGCAGGCAAATCAGCAGCACGGGACGGCGGCGGTGTGTGCCTCCGTCATGGCGTCCACGGCTGCGCCTCGTGGCCGTGCCGGCGTGGGGGTCCCGCCCGTACGACGGCGATGGCCGCTTCGACACTGTAAGCGGATCACGTCGTATATGGCCTGCATCTCACTTGCCCGCTTGGTGCACGCCTAGGACTGGATGTGTCTGTTTCGTCGTTCACCGCAGCGTTTTCGACAGGGATGGACTTGCTGGTTCCAGATCGCCGCCATGGAATGCCAATTCGCCATGCAACGGCACTCAGGCGTTCTTCACCTCTGAACTGTCAAGAGTACATAAGATGGGGAGTACTATGCAATATGCATCGCCATGGCCATGGCCAGATGGCTTGCCTGTCTGATGCCCTGGTTTGATCGCACCCCGTTAAACTGAACATGTGCATCGGATTTGCAGGTGCCACACGGCCTCAGCCACCGGGGCACCAGTTTCTGAAGAAACCGTGAGCCTGTTCGGCTTATCTCGATTTGATTTAGTTTTGTTTATTTCTTCTCACACTATTCAATCTATCAAATGAACATTATTCTTCATATTAGCCGAAGAGACTCTGTGACGAGGGGACCTCAACCTTGAGGATAGAAAGGCGGCTTTTCATTTTGTGAGACTTGCTTCTACGTACTCCCTCAATCTTTAAATAAATGTCATCATTCGGAAAATGTGTTTTCCTCACAAACACATTACCAAATGACACTTTTTACAGGTAAGTATACGATAACTGGATGGGTAGGCTCAGCACTATGCAACACATCAGCCAGGGCTCCTATATACCTTTTTGAAAGATTTACAATATTTTGAACATATATTAATATTTATTGGTATTTATCATTTTTCAAAAATTGACTTAATTGTTATATACATTGTTGACCTTGACCAATATTTATATATACCAATATTTTTTATAAAATTTTACATTCACCAACATTATTGTTCAAATTTTTTTTACATGCACATTTTTTTTGCACTTACCTACTCAACATTTTTTTTACATTCACCAACTCTTTTACATTAACAAAACTTTAAGGTAGTCAATCAAAAATATTAAGATAGTTTGTGGTTGTTTAACTATCTTATGGATTTCCCCTACTGGCCAGTCTGGCCTGCGCCTGGATTATCTCTATCTGTCGGACGGAGAAGAAGAATCCTTTCAATCTTTTTTTAGGCGAAAATCTTTTTGTTCGGCTGGATGCAAAAGTCCATCCAGAGAATACTTTTTTTGAGGCATTCAAGGAATACTACTGGGCTGCCCGGGCTAGCCATGAGTACTTTTATTAATGAGCCCATGAATGATGAATCCTTTAAATCCTACTCCTCGTCTTGAATTTTTTAAAAAATATATTTATTTTTTCAAAATTTTCGAAAATATATAGCGGATCCAAAATTTGCAAAGTAGCCTCCAACCGCCGTGGTAAATGGCAGTAGGGACCTACCGCCACCGGGAACGGCAGTAAGGGCGCTACACTACCGCTACAGTACCCCTACCATCGCTAAAAATCGACGGTTGCTACGAAGAACCGGCGGGGACAACATCTCTTAAAAAAATAACTTTTTTGGTATGTACTTGGATGAGGATAAAATTTAAACGAAAATTGTAGTTTTCGACGAGTATATCGATTTTCTGAGTCCAAAGATGACTTCAAATGAAAAAAATTGAACTACAAAGTTGTAGATCTCGTCGTGAACCTACAAATTTGGTTAGTGGATAAATATATCAATTCTGGCCATGACACCGTGCTTTACCGTCCTCGTGTTCCCGTGATATTTGCTCAGTTCTGAACCTTCAGTTCTAGGGATTATGTGCTGCTAACTGTTATCAACCTTATAATTTATAAAGCCATCAATTATGATAAATTAAACCAGTTTTTTTAAATTTCTGAATTCTCAATACAGCAGTTAGCTAGCCAGATCAAGATGTGTCACACCCCGAAATTTCCAATTTCGGGATGTGAATAAAAAGAATAATTAAATAATGATTTTCTCACAATTTTAAAATCTTTCCAACATTTATTTTATTTACAGGGAATATAGTATAGGAAAAATCCATTGTTTGATTTTCTAAATTAAATAAAAAGTTATGAGTGTTGCATTCATGTCGATGCATATAGTGGTTCTTGAGTGCAAAAAGGTTTCAAAAATGCGTGTAGGAGCTGTCCAAACTCTACCGAGAATTTTCCGGATTTTTCTGGGATTTATTCTCATTTTCCTTGAGCATTTTCTTTTTATTAGAAGGCTCTAAAATCTTTTTCATGAGCACCAAATGCTTTATTTGGATTGTTCATGTTTTAATCTAGCTCTGGGAATTTTCCTGAAATGTTTGGGATTTTTCGGGTATTTTTCGTGGCTTTATCGATTTATCTAGTTAATTATGGATTTATCTTTGCACAGAAAATATTTCGAAAAAAAAAAAGAAAAATCAACTATCTAACCGGGCCGAGCCCGAAGGCCCGACCCGGCCACCCTCCGCGTCGCGCCGCCGGCCCGGGCGGCCGCCGCCGCCCCGCCCGGCACGCCCCCTACGCGCGCCCCCATAAATGCCGCGCGTGCCGCCCTAGCGTGCGCCCCTGCTCCCCCCCCGCAAGCCTGCGCGCCGCCGCCCCCGCCGTAAAGCCGCGCCGCCGCCGCCCGTCCCGGAACCGCCGCCGCCGGCGTGACCGCGGATTCCGGTGCTCCCTCCGTCTTCCACCAAGGTGAGCCACCCATCGTTGTCACACCGGTTTTCCGAAGAAAACCAAGTGCTTAACTATATGTATGCCAAGATCAAGTTTCATACATATAGTGACATCATAGTGAATAACAGAAACAATATCACGTAAAGAAAGAGATTATCAGAGATTTACAGCGGAATCCTGGGGAAGCAAAGGTTCCGAACTTCACAGGCAATCGACTGGGGGTTGCGTACGCCTAGCACCATCTTCTGGACTTCGTGCACCTTCTTCCTTTTTCTGAGCAGCGTTTAAGCAAGGATGAGTACACTTATGGTTGGTACTCAGCAAGGCCACAGAAATAACCGGAAAGCAATTTTAAATCCATCTTTAAGTTCATTAATCATGTGAGGGTCCGATCCGCTCTTGACCGTGAGCACGGCTGTTATAACGGTTTAACACTGCGAGAGGTTGTACACTTTCACCACAAGTCGCGTAAAAGTTCCGAAGAACTTTGAACCCAACCATGCTTTGTGCAAAAGTAGGCACAATACCACACTTCCGAGGTGTGGTTGCATAGGGACGCTACGAGGCCTTTACAAAGAGTCCTCCCATGTGTATCGAGTCCATAATACCACGTCCTAGAGGCTATCTTTCGTACCCTCCTTCTACCCTCGGACCAGAGTTAGCCTAGAAGAGCACTTCCGTTCCAAAACTCCGTCCGGGGTAGAAGAGTCATAAAAGCATTCCTCTGTACCCCAAGCTACTAAGGCTAATAGCCACACAAGACTTCCCTAATTAATTGGCCAAGACAGAGCCATATGTCTTGTGGTTGTACTTGTTTTCCCGGGTGGTTCTCCATGTTCCGATTAATTTACGGTGTTCTTGTATTAAAGCATAGGTAGAAGGATGGTTAGGGTCACTTGCCTTTCTCAACAAAAAGCTACTCTTGCTCTTCTCGCTCTTGCTCTCTTGATCTTCGGGACTTTCAATCGGCGGCTCGATCTTCTACTCGAAGCAAACATCGAGCACAAACATGCGAAACGTACAAACAAGAACAACTAAGAACAATACACCAAGCATGACAAGGTTTGGTTCTAGGACCGCGAACGCAAAAGACTCGGAACTATCGTAAGATTTGGATTATATCACACAAGGCTATGTGCTTGGTAAATTTTAATTCAAAAGGTGTGCATAGGTTATTTCGCAGAAATACCTTATTTAATAATTAAGCAAGTTATATTTATGTAGAAGGAACGGTGTATAACTTATTCCAATTTTATTTATAAATATTCAAGTATTATTTTATGCAAATTAAACATTTTAATTTAAAAGAAGTATGTAAAGCATCTAAACGAATATCTTTACATTTCGAATTGTACTAAGTAAATTATAATTTAGAAACATATTTATGTTCATATTAATCAATTTAATATTTAATTATGAAAACTCGGGATAAACCTATATTACTTTTATTTAGAAAGCAAATTGAATATATATTAATTAATTTAAGTTTGATTATGAAAACCGAGATATAACTCTAATTAGCTTTTAATTGGAAAGATTATTTAAATAAGAATTAACCAAATTATATTTCTTATAAAAACACGTGTTGATCTCTAATTAAATTTTAATTAGAAAAGCATGTATATTAATCATATTTAAACATTGAATAAATTATAAAGCAAGTAACAGGTTCAACATTGTCTCTGTTACATTCTTTGAGTTATTACAAACCTAACGCAATTTGAAGCGCTAAAAACGGAGCTAAAACGTGAAAACTACGCTCTAAACAGGGTTTAGGGGCTAAACAGTGAATATCTCGAAGTTTTAGGGGGTTTTCTGCAAGATTTCAGGGGCTAAAACATAATTATGGGTATAAACTAGAGGTCTTTGGTGCAAAAGAGGGGCTTTGGACCGCGGGTGAGCATTCTTGAAAGGCCAAGGGCTTAATTATAAAAACCAGGGGCCGATCTGTGTGGATTTTATATGGTGGAAGGACCGGCTTGTAATTAGCGAAAAGTTCAGGGGCTCTTTAGAAAAACCACCGGTGCAACCCTAGTTGACCGTCGCGGCTGGGTTTGACCGGGGTGGCTCGAACCGATCCGAGCCGTTGGCTCGGACGGCGGCCGTGGTTTGCCGCAGCCGAGGGCGGCGGCCGGCTTGGACTACGGGCGGCGGCGGCGGCTGTTCGGGCGGCGGTGAGCTCACCGGCCGGCTCGCCGGCGGCGCCAACAGGGCCTCCGGCCACTAAAAGCCAGGGGAAGACCACCAAATTGAAGAGGAGGCCACAAGGATTTCACCTGAGGGCTCGGAAGGGAGGGAAGGGCGCCGGTGAAGCGGATCGAGGCGGCGGCTCCGGCGGGCGGGCGGGCGGTGCTCGGCGGCGGCGGTGCTGCACAAGTGGGGAAAGGAGGAGGAGTGGCGCGGGGTGTAGAGGAGCTTGAGGGGATCCTTTCATAGGGTAGTGGGGAGGGGAGGGGGCGCGGTTGTGGCGGTGGGCGGCGGCGTTCCGGTGGAGGCGCCATTGATGGTGGTGGAGCCGGTGGAGGGTCGGTTTCGGGAAGGGGAGGGGAAGAGGTGGTGGCGCCGGTGCACTGCGCATTGATGCGCAGCTCAGTGGAGGGAGGGGAAGCGGCGCGGGAAGCCGAGGAGGCGGTGGCGCGGTCGGCCGGTGGGGAGCGAGGGCGGCGGCGGCGGGAGGTAGGAGACGACCGCGGGTGGGACCCGCCCCGTCGGTGAGCATGAGAGGGAGAGGAAGGCGGGCGGCTAAGTTGGGCCGCGGGAGAGAGAGTGGACCGCGAGAGACGAGGGGTGGGCCGGCGGTGTTAAAGAAGAAAGAAAAAAAGATAAGAGGGAGAGAGGAAGAAGAGTGGGCTGGCGGTGGGCCGAACTGGGCCGGCAGTGAAATTTAGATAGGTTTGTTTGTTTTTTTTCTTCTTTTTTTTTCAAATCCTTTTTAACACATCTTTTCAACACTTTTAAATTCAAATCTTCACACAAATTTTCCAACTTTTTCACAACTATTTTTAAGACTTTTCACAAGTGTTTTAAGACTTTTAAAACCACACCACAACCAAAACAAAAACAACCAAGATAAATGCAACACTCTCACATATTTATTTAATTTAATTTAGAAAAACAATCAATTGATTTTCCTATTCTAAATTTCCGTAAATAAAATAAACATTGGTCAAATTTTAAAATTATGAGAAAATTGTTGCTTAATTATTCTTCCTAATAACATCCTGAAATTAGAAAATTTCAGGGTGTTACAAATCTACCCCCCTTAAAAGGAATCTCGTCCCGAGATTCGCAAAGGCTAGCAGGAAACAAAGGTTCGGGTGGTTACCATCCAACACTTATTAACTTTCTGCCAAATTGTTTGACATTACATAAGCTCCTCAACACACTCTTTATTCTTCAAAAACTCACATAGTAAGCTTAACACCTCATAAGATACTCAATCTAACTTCACTTGTAACTGTCCATTGACTCGCCTTTGTAGAATTTTCTTGATGTCTTGATAAAGTGATTTGAATAGAGCTGGATTGACTCCATAATCTTTGCTTAACCTTTAAAATTCTTCTCCATTTGATCCAAATGCTTCTTCAGCATTGGTTTGCTTATTATGTCTCTGCTGAGTCTTCTTTTCATATCGGTCATCACGTTTCTTAGGGCACCTGTTAATGAAATGTCCATGATCTTTGCAGTAGAAACATGCTCCACTTTCTTTAAGGTTTCTACGGTTACGTGGTGGATCTTCATACTCATCTTCAGGATGTTCTGGTGCTTGGGACAAATGGTAAAGGTGGGAATTGTTATCACGTTGCTCTAGAAAATTCCTTTTCCTTTTCTTACTTATGATTTCTTGTAGTTTGCTTTCTAACTCAATAGCTTTGTTGATGACATGTTGCAAACTGGAATAGTCATGTAAACTTAGTATACTCTGAAGATCTTCATTCAGCCCTTTGATGAAATGTTCTCGTTTCTTTTTATCACTTCCAGATGATCTTGGTGCGTACATAGATAGCTGGATAAATTTATCTTTGTATTCGATCAACTTGTCATTTGCCCTTGTTTCAAGCTAAGGAACTCCTTCCTTTTGAGCTTCATCACACTTACGGGAATAAAGTGTGAGATAAAGTTATCCTTAAACTCGTTCCAAGCAATATTCTATGGTTGATCATGTTCGTATATGTAGGAATTCCACCATTCTAAGGCTTCTCCTAGAAGTAATCCCGATGCATATAGAACCTTTTCTCTATCATTGCATTGTGCCATATCTAATTTCTTCTCAATTGTCGCGATCCATTCTTGACTTCTAGGTGCTCCGTAGTGTTAGAGAAACCGGGTGGCTCGGTATTCCGAACTTTGTATGTGTATCCTCCGGTTTAGATATAGGGACATATATTGGTCGTATCCGGGTTGTAATTGCTATCATTGCTTTTGTCTTGGTTGCCTTTTTCCATCCGGTTAGTGGACAAAGGTCAAGATCGAAGAGAACGAGAATAAATTGAAGAGCATGCAAAATTCCCGATATCATATCCATCATTTCTTGTTTGTTGTAATTGTACTCAAATTGTGGTAGAGAGGAGAATAACGAGGGGGTAACAAAAGAAATTGATCATCTTTTTCTTCAACTTCTTTCATGTGTTGGTGTCTCCGCATATGCTTGCGATTTCTATTGTTGATGTTGGTGTTGCTTCTAGATTTTTTTTATCTACCGACATCCTCCATAGGGTTAAGTAGACAGAAAGAGGGGAACAAGGAGGTGGGAGATACAAAAGAAGAACCCAACTAGGCAACTGATGTCATTGCAGGTAGAAGACCCACAATACACCAACAATCAATACAAAGAACCAACTCAACCAAGGCCATAAGGTCAAGCATCATCAAACAAACACGAAGCTTCACCAGACAGCACATTATCAAGGGAACGATGCTACACGTTGTTATTATGGTTAGAGGAATCCTCCTAATCTTGGGTGAGATGTCAGACTTCATCTTCCTTCGCACATGATGGCTTCTTCGGATTACTTGAGGAAACTTTAGGTAAGATAACAGAGATTTTCTAAACATTTTTTTAATCAAGGATGACACTTTTGGATTAAAAGGTCAAGGGAGATAATCCAAGGTAACAATGCTTGAGAAGCAAGGGAGAAAAGATAAGTTACCAGGAAAGATTGAGAGAAGAAAAAAAGATCAAAGAATATTCATCAGGGATGTCAAGGATAAGGCTAGAGTTGTTTTTGAAGTAAAACAGATCTTCAAGAACCAATCATTTCTATCTAGGCTTACGCCCTACAGTCGATATTGCTCTGATACCACTCTGTCACACCCGATTTTCCGAAGAAAACCAAGTGCTTAACTATATGTATGCCAGGATCAAGTTTCATACATATAGTGACATCATAGTGAATAACAGAAACAATATCACGTAAAGAAAAAGATTATCAGAGATTTACAGCGGAATCCTGGGGAAGCAAAGGTTCCGAACTTCACAGGCAATCGACTGGGGTTGCGTACGCCTAGCACCATCTTCCGGACTTCATGCACCTTCTTCCTTTTTTTTGAGCGGCGTTTAAGCAAGGATGAGTACACTTATGGTTGGTACTCAGCAAGGCCACAAAAATAACCGGAAAGCAATTTTAAATCCATCTTTAAGTTCATTAATCATGTGAGGGTCCAGGCCGCTCTTGACCGTGAGCACGACTGTTATAACAGTTTAACACTCTGCAGAGGTTGTACACTTTCACCACAAGTCGCGTAAAAGTTCCGAAGAACTTTGAACCCAACCATGCTGTGCAAAAGTAGGCACAATACCACACTTCCGAGGTGTGGTTGCATAGGGACGCTACGAGGCCTTTACAAAGAGTCCTCCCATGTGTATCAGTCCATAGTAGCACGTCCTAGAGGCTATCTTTCGTACCCTCCTTCTACCCTCAGACCAGGTTAGCCTAGAAGAGCACTTCCGTTCCAAAACTCGTCCGCAGTAGAAGAGTCATAAAAGCATTCCTCCGTACCCCAAGCTACTAAGGCTAATAGCCACACAAGACTTCCCTAATTAATTGGCCAAGACAGAGCCATATGTCTTGTGGTTGTACTGTTTTCTTGGGTGGTTCTCCATGTTCCGATTAATTTACAGTGTTCTTGTATTAAAGCATAGGTAGAAGGATGGTTAGGGTCACTTGCCTTTCTCAACAAAAAGCTACTCTTGCTCTTCTGCTCTTGCTCTCTTGATCTTCAGGACTTTCAATCGGCGGCTCGATCTTCTACTCGAAGCAAACATCGAGCACAAACATGCGAAACGACAAACAAGAACAACTAAGAACAATACACCAAGCATGACAAGGTTTGGTTCTAGGACCGCGAACGCAAAAGACTCGGAACTATCGTAAGATTTGGATTATATCACACAAGGCTATGTGCTTGGTAAATTTTAATTCAAAAGGTGTGCATAGGTTATTTCGAGAGAAATACCTTATTTAATAATTAAGCAAGTTATATTTATGTAGAAGGAACGGTGTATAACTTATTCCAATTTTATTTATAAATATTCAAGTATTATTTTATGCAAATTAAACATTTTAATTTAAAAGAAGTATGTAAAGCATCTAAACGAATATCTTTACATTTCGAATTGTACTAAGTAAATTATAATTTAGAAACATATTTATGTTCATATTAATCAATTTAATATTTAATTATGAAAACTCGGGATAAACCTATATTACTTTTATTTAGAAAGCAAATTGAATATATATTAATTAATTTAAGTTTGATTATGAAAACCGAGATATAACTCTAATTAGCTTTTAATTGGAAAGATTATTTAAATAAGAATTAACCAAATTATATTTCTTATAAAAACACGTGTTGATCTCTAATTAAATTTTAATTAGAAAAGCATGTATATTAATCATATTTAAACATTGAATAAATTATAAAGCAAAGAACAAGTTCAACATTGTCTCTAACACGTTCTTTGAGTTATTACGAACCTAACGCAATTTGAAGCGCTAAAAACGGAGCTAAAACGTGAAAACTACACTCTAAACGGGTTTAGGGGCTAAACGATGAATATCCGGAAGTTTTAGGGGGTTTTCTGCAAGATTTCAGGGGCTAAAACATAATTATGGGTATAAACTAGAGGTCTTTGGTGCAAAAGAGGGGCTTTGGACCGCGGGTGAGCATTTTTGAAAGGCCAAGGGCTTGATTATAAAAACCTGGGGCCGATCTGTGTGGATTTTATATGGTGGAAGGACCGGCTTGTAATTAGCGAAAAGTTCAGGGGCTCTTTAGAAAAACCGCCGGTGCAACCCTAGTTGACTGGTGCGGCTGGGTTTGACCGGGGTGGCTCGAACTGATCTGAGCCGTTGGCTCGGATCGGGCGGCCGTGGTTTCTTTGCGGCCAAGGGGCGGCGGCGGCTTGGACTACGGCGGCGGCGGCGGCTGTTCGGGGCGGCGGTGAGCTCACCGGCCGGCTCGCCGGCGGCGCCAACGGGGCCTCCGGCCACTAAAAGCCGGGGGAAGACCACCAAATTGAAGAGGAGGCCACAAGGACTTCACCCGAGGGCTCGGAAGGGAGGGAAGGGCGCCGGTGAAGCGGATCGAGGCGGCGGCTCCGGCGGGCGGGCGGGCGGTGCTCGGCGGCGGCGGTGCCGCACAAGTGGGGAAAGGAGGAGGAGTGGCGCGGGGTGTAGAGGAGCTTGAGGGGATCCTTTTATAGGGTAGTGGGGAGGGGAGGGGGCGGTTGTGGCGGTGGGCGGCGGCGTTCGGTGGAGGCGCCATTGATGGTGGTGGAGCGGTGGAGGGTCGGTTTCGGGAAGGGGAGGGGAAGAGGTGGTGGCGCCGGTGCCCTGCGCATTGATGCGCGGCTCGGTGGAGGGAGGGGAAGCGGCGCGGGAAGGCCGGGGAGGCGGCGGCGCGGTCGGCCGGTGGGGAGCAAGGGCGGCGGCGGCGGGAGGTAGGAGACGATCCGGGTGGGACCCGCCCGTCGGTGAGCATGAGAGGGAGAGGAAGGCGGGGCGGCTAAGTTGGGCCGCGGGAGAGAGAGTGGACCGCGAGAGACGGGGGGTGGGCCGGCGGTGTTAAAGAAGAAAAAAAAAGATAAGAGGGAGAGAGGAAGAAGAGTGGGTCAAGGCGGTGGGCCGAACTAGGCGGCAGTGAAATTTAGATAGGTTTGTTTGTTTTTTTCTTCTTTTTTTTCAAATCCTTTTTAACACATCTTTTTAACACTTTTTAAATTCAAATCTTCACACAAATTTTCCAACTTTTTCACAACTATTTTTAAGACTTTTCACAAGTATTTTAAGACTTTTAAAACCACACCACAACCAAAACAAAAACAACCAAGATAAATGCAACACTCTCACATATTTATTTAATTTAATTTAGAAAAACAATCAATTGATTTTCCTATTCTAAATTTCCCGTAAATAAAATAAACATTGGTCAAATTTTAAAATTATGAGAAAATTGTTGCTTAATTATTCTTCCTAATAACATCCCGAAATTAGAAAATTTCGGGGTGTTACAATCGTGATCCCCTTCATCTCCTCTTTCGATTCCCCGATTTTACCCGAGCTCCTAGCTATCCGTAGCGCCGGCGACGCAAGTGCCGGAGCTCCCCATCCGCCATGTGTGTCCCGTCTGTTCGGTTGGGATAGAGGAAGAAGAAAGGTCAATTTGCACATGACCCCCCGTGATTTCCGGTAATTCGTAAATCTATTTTTGTGTCTTGCAACCTTTGCTCATAACCCCTTGGAAAAATCCCACCCTTCGCACATAGATCCAACATAGCACTTTTATAGATCTAACCCTGAGTTTTATCCTTTTCCCGAGCGCTGTTTATTGTGTCTTGCAAATCTTTTCTGCTACCCCTCCAAATCTATAGTTAATCGCGACTAGGTCCTTTCAATCTTGTTTTTCTCATATCTTTTATGTTTTAGCTCCGATTTAATCCGTTCAAGTTGCGTTAGGTCCATAATAATGTAAAGCACGTGACTAGGTGTGTTTTGACCATGTTTTGTTTCTGAAAATAAAATTAATATTAATTTTGATTAATGACTAGCTATGCATGCCTTTTATAAATAAAAGCTATATAGATCCATACATCGTTTTTCATAAGCAAATTTAATTTGATTAATGTTTCTATCACATGTTTTTGTACATAAAAGTTAATTAGATCTTTATCTCGGTTTTCATAAACCAAATGTTAATTTGTTTAATCGTTAATTAATCTTTTCTAATTAAAATTTGATTAGGCTTTTACATCGGCTTTTATAGTAAATATTAATTTGATTAATGCCAATACCATAATGTTTTTAATAATAATATGATCTACTCGAATTACAAAGTTTCGTTTAGATTGTTCATATAGTTCAGTTTTTCTAAATTAAAATGTTTAATCGGTTTAATCAAATTAATAAAATTTGACTAGTTCTTTACACCGGTTTCATAAATAAAGTTTAATATTGCATTAATGTCAACATAGGGTATTTTATTTCTGAAATATCCTTTATATTTGTTTTGTTAATTAAAATGAACCTAGCTCATAGCCTTGCTCTCTCATAAATGCAAATGGTTCGTTAGACGTTCTTTATCAAGCTTTATCTAAGTGTGATCTTTCCGGTCCTTGCTCAATTTTCCACAACCATCTTTTTAAAGCTAACCAAGCCTTTCCCTTCCAAGCACACTTTGTGTACTTTAATGATCCATCTAATCGAGCTTATCCTTTAGTGCGTTCTTTTAAAGTTTTCTTTTGATTGGTGTTTTGTTCTTAGTATGTCCGTTTGTTTGTCCGCTTTGTATGTTGTGCCCGATGATTGATGCGCTTAGAGTGAACGTCGTTTGAGAAGCTTTGAAGAGCAAGAGGTTGAAGATATTCGAGCAACGACATTATTTTGGTTAAAGGCAAGTGTGTCCTTGATCTTTTGTCCTAAGAACTATATTTAATCACTCATTGCATATGCTTGCATTAATATGATGGGACCCATGTTTAAGGTTTGACTAGTGTTATTTATCCCGTGCCTTGATCAAACGGGTTTATCTTTATGTTGGGTAGCTATGCTTAGTTGCTATACCTGGGTTATGGTGGTTTTAATGAACATTAATGATGAATCATGTTATACCTTTGTGTTATATCTTTGGATGCTTAATACAAGACCATATGTTTAATCGGAACATGGAGCGACCACCCAGGACAACAGTGCAACCACAAGGACTATATGGCTCTGGTCTTGGCCGAGTAATTAGGGAAGTCTTTGTGTGGTTATTACTCGCATAGTAGGTTGGGGACGGAGGAATGCTTTTATGGCTCTTCTATTCCGGAGCGGTGATGGAACGAAAGACTCTATGGCTTACCGTCCGTAATAGAAGTGTGGTACGAAAGATAGCCTCTATGACATACTACTATGGACTAATACGCACGGGAGGAGTCTTTGTAAAGGCCTCGTAGCGTCCCTATGCAATCACACCTCGGTAGTGTGGTATGATGCTTGGCCGGCATCGCATGGTTGGGTTTAAAGTTCTTCGGGACTTTTACGCGACTTGTGGGTAAAGATGTACAACCTCTCGCAGTGTAAAACTAATCGATTAGCCGTGCTCACGATCAAGAGCGGCTTTGGACCCTCACATGATAATCAAACTTGAAGATGGACTTAAATCGCTCTCTCTGGTTATGCTTGCCATGTGCTTGTGGCGTATTTCTTACCTTATGCTTAATGTGGGTTGGTATAAACTTATACTTTATTAGTAATCAGGTGCTAATAAAACTTGACCAACTAAAATGCTAAATGCTTGAGCCAGTCCACTATAAAGCCTTTGCATTCATTCTTTTTCCCACACTTGCTGAGTACGACAAGTGCTCACCCTTGCTATAAACATTGTTGCTCAGAAAGAGGATGCTACTCTGAAGTCTTGTGAAGATGTTGCTGGAGCTAGGCGTACGCAACCCCCGGCCGATCGCCCGTGAAGTTTGGAGCCTTCGTTTCCGGGATAAAGCATAAATCTCTCGATGACCTCCCTTTTTCTTTACGTGATACCGTTTCGTATACACTTATATGTCACTATATGCATGAAACTTGATCCTGGCATGCATATAGGTATGCACTTGGTTTCCTTCGGAAAATCGGGTGTGACAAGATGGCATTCAGCTACATGGTGTGCTTGGTGTACAGTCTGCTTTGCTATTTTTCAGCATCTCAAGAGTATATAAGATGAGAGGCCAGATGTTGTGGCCTGCGGACTTGAAAATTGTTTACCCAATCTGCATATATACTGTTTTAACTTGTAAGCAACTAAGCATGGGTATAGCGTCCATGTACCTATATTATAGCGTCCATGTACCTATATACTCCCTCCGTCTCAAATTATTTGTTGTTTTGGCTTTTCGAGATACATTTTTTAATGCACATGCACCTTGTATGGATACATAATTAAAAAAATGTATCTAAAATCCAAAATGATAAGTACTTTGGAACGGAAAGAGTGTGATAAAAGTAACTTCTGTCGTGTGCGTGGTCCATCACGATATTATACATTGCGGATCTGTGATGATATATAGGTTTGGCGTATCGTTCATTAAATATCTACTAGTACTAGTTTGTTTTAAAACGCATGACAATTAACGTTTATATAAGGCGTCTTATATAAGAACATGCAAATGCATTGATAATCTTTTCACTTAAGAATCTGCCCCGCCGACCCTGATGCCTTATCTCTGTAGCTTGCATTTGACCAAAAAGTACTAACAAACCCTCGGAAAAATTCTATTGCTTCCACTATACAATTTCTGGTCCATGTGTTGGATCCAACGTGTAACACGGAATCCTGAGCCTCCCATTGCCCCTAATCCTTATTATCCGCACCAACTACAAATTGTTTACCAAATTATTGAAGGTATCCTTGGTATTTTTTTTGAATTAAAGAATTAGTCACCACAGCAATCGAAATTAGTATTTTCTTTTTTTGGCATGAACATTTCGTCGTGCCATGCATGCACTTTGAAAGGAAGGGGGGAAAAAAGGCAAATGTGGTCGATTGCGCTGTGGAAAAGTACTTAATGTCCCTATGAAGCCATATAGGGCTGGAAATACCGAGGTAGAGGGGTTAAACATTTGTGATTTGGACGCAGGAAACAAGTGCCCCCTCGTGATGTGGAAGGTTGATTCCAGATTCTTCTATATTCACTTGTTTCTGTCTAGGATACCAACAACCCTGGGAGAAACAAGAGGGCACTTCTGTGAAATCCATCCCTGAACAACACTGCTTTCTCCCTGCTACGGAGTAGATTCTCCATGAACATTTTTTTTTCAGAAATATAGGAATTCAACAAGAGGCAATACTCTCTGCTGTCATTTCAGTGTCAAGAAGCAAATATGTGATCCCTTCACATCTTACCTGCTATATTGAAAAATCACAGTCCTTGAAAAGAAGTTGATGGCCAGAGCACTTTGTTTCTCACCAACCATTTCCAGCGTGCAGGATAGCAACAAACTAACAAATTGAAGTACCTGTGAAATGCTAAAGTGCACAAGCAATGCACCGACTTTTTCCCCGTAACATTTCCAACTAAGCATAGAGCAAGCATCGTAGAAATGTCAAAAAAAAAAAACAAAAATTAGATGGGAAATCGTTTTCCAACCAATTCGTCCGTGTCATGGCAGAAATAAGAATTTCAGAAGAAACAAGATCCCTTCACCAGATCACCGACCACGCAGCACAATAGTATCCTTACCCAGAACCAACGGCCAAGATAACGTCACAATCCACATCGAACGGTGATGCGGAAATCCGAGTCACCAGTGACTGAATTAGTGCTATCCCATCACGTTATTACACCTGTACCGAAAATGCATAAATATTCTCGAGAAAATTCAGCAAAAAAAAAAGAGATCACCAAAATGTCAAACTTTTCTTAAGAGCACATACACTCTCCACCGACGTGTTCTATATATCCCACCTCTCATTCATCGATTCCATTCTCTCCTCTTCCCTCCATTGTCCATCATCCTCTTCGATTCTTGCCACGTCAGCTACCTTAGCTGGTGACGTTCCTGCCGGTCAATGGTGCGGATGGCAGGCAAGGCAGGAAGCAATGGTGGCGGTGGCGGCGGCGGCGGCGGCCGGGAGGCCAAGAAGCCGGGGCTCCTCCTGGGGCGCTACGAAGTGGGGAAGCTGCTGGGGCAGGGCAACTTCGCCAAGGTGTACCACGCGCGCAACGTGCACACGGGCGAGGAGGTGGCGATAAAGGTGATGGAGAAGGAGAAGATCTTCAGGTCCGGGCTGACGGCGCACATCAAGCGCGAGATCGCCGTGCTCCGGCGGGTGCGCCACCCGCACATCGTCCAGCTCTACGAGGTCATGGCCACCAAGCTCCGCATCTACTTCGTCATGGAGTACGTGCGCGGCGGCGAGCTGTTCGCGCGCGTCGCGCAGGGGCGGCTGCGGGAGGACGACGCGCGGCGCTACTTTCAGCAGCTGGTGTCCTCCGTCGCCTTCTGCCACGCGCGCGGGGTGTTCCACCGGGACATCAAGCCCGAGAACCTCCTCGTCGACGACGCCGGCGACCTCAAGGTCTCCGACTTCGGGCTCTCCGCCGTCGCCGACCAGATGCGACACGACGGGCTGTTCCACACCTTCTGCGGCACCCCGGCGTACGTCGCGCCGGAGGTGCTCTCCCGCCGCGGCTACGACGCCGCCAAGGCCGACCTCTGGTCCTGCGGCGTCGTGCTCTACGTCCTCATGGCCGGGTACCTCCCGTTCCAGGACCGGAACCTCGTCGGCATGTACCGCAAGATCCACAGGGGCGAGTTCCGGTGCCCGAAATGGTTCTCGCCGGAGCTCAAGCGCCTCCTCCGCCGCGTCCTCGACACCAACCCGCAGCGCCGCGCCACCGCCGACGAGATCATGGACAACGAGTGGTTCAAGGTCGGCTTCCGCCGCTTCTCCTTCCGCATCGAGGACGACCGCTCCTTCACCTGCTTCGACCTGGACGACTACGTCGACGGCGCCACCGACGCGTCCACCTCGCCGCCCGACCCCGAGACGCCACGGACAGACGACGCGGGGAGCAACGCCGCCGCAAAGAGATCGACAAGAAAGGCGGCCGGGATGACGTCGTGTGGGTCGGCGCCGTCGCTGATCCAGCTGGAAGCGCGCAGCGGGCTCGGCGGGAGCAGCCGGCGGCGGTCGAGCCTGAATGCGTTCGACATCATCTCGTTCTCGAGGGGGTTCGACCTGTCGGGCCTGTTCGAGGACGGCGAGGACGCGGGGAGCGGCGGCGGTGGCGGTGGCGGCGGCGGCCCGGAGCCCCAGCACCGCCCGCGCCCGGCGGCGGCGCGGTTCGTGTCGGCGGCTCCGATGGAGCAGATCCTGTCGGTGCTGGAAGGGGCCGCATCGGCGGCCGGCCTGGTGGTGCGCGAGCTGGACGACGGGTCGATCAGCATGGAGGGGACGCGGGAGGGCGAGCACGGCGCGCTGGTGGTGGCCGCGGAGATCTACGAGCTCACGCCGGAGCTGGCGGTCGTGGAGGTGCGGCGCAAGTCCGGCGGCGCCGCCGAGTACGAGGAGTTCTTCCGGGTGCAGCTCAAACCCAGCATGCGCGACCTCGTCTGCGACGAGCCGACACTTCTCCCATCCAACGAGATCTCGCGGAGCCTCTGAGCTGTGATCGTGGCCGGCTGGGTGCCGCCGCGCGATTCATGCGTGCACGCTCGCATTCAGGCGAGCGCATGCACGCACGACGTTCATCGTCGACACATCATATGTACGTGGCTTAGTGCCACGTACGTATATATACTTTTGATAAATACTGCCATATATACAAGTATATATACAAATACATGCAGAATGTACGTACGTAAAAGTGAAAAGGGATTTTATACGTATATATGGTGATAGTGAATTAGTGATACGGCAGAACGCATTCTTTTTGCAGTGTTGGGGTCGTCTTGTGGATGGTTTTTGGGAGCATCCACACATGACAGCACTGTTGTGTTGATGGGTAAATTGTCAAAAGAGATGTAAATTTTGTGAGGGGTTTTGTGTTTTCAAGTGATTTGAGAGGGTTGGTGTTTGTTGATGTGCCAATAATTTGTATTTGAAAGAAAAACACTACCAATTGATTTTTATTTATTCGTTTACTTATACCGAAATAAAGCTACTAATCTATTCCTCTCTCTGTTTTGCCTGGGCACCGACAGCGCGCTGACCTGCTCCTGAATGTTTCATCATTGATAAGAAGACCTGCAGGCATGCTTGCTGATTCATTTGCTGACCAATTTCTACAGGCCAATGCGATGCATTAGAAAACGATTGCATAGAATGGTTTGGCACACTATAGGTGAGCCTATCTAGGTGACACTTCATTGCAACTCCAGAAGGTACTTTGCAACCTTCAGTCAGAGTTACCTGTTGCCTGAAAGAGACTAGGGGCCACATGACCAGTGTGCCAATTGCACAAGTGTTAACCAAATGGCATTTTGTAAGGGCGTGCTCTACATTTATTTGTTCAAAATGTCTCGCCAATGAGTTAACTATTTTCACGATCACAAGTTTGCAACGTACTTCACGATTAAAAACCTCTGAAAACAAAGGAAAATTTCAAACGGAAAAAGAAAACCAAGCTGCTGTTATTGTTCTTGCTGAACATTTCAGTTTCACGACAGCTTTTAGCCGTATCCAAATTCCACGGTTTCCATACAACTGTACAAGCTTAAGTTTGCGTCAATGCCAACTAAAAATATATGAAACTCTGAAGAATTTTCATGAGCCGTAACACTCGATTAAACAAATTCTGGCAAACCAACCGTGACCTTGCTGCCCTGCCCCCGCAATTACTCCATGCCACATCGAAGAGTCTGAGGCTAGCAAGCTATCCTCAATCATTTTATAAAAATAAAAAGTCTCCCAGGATTTGCATCTTTCACCTGCTTTATTTGACGCTGAAGAACTCGATTGCATCAATTCGCCCACGTAGTCGCGGGAGGAGAACTCGGCCACGGAAATCGCCGTGGACGAGATCTGAAACTGAACAGCTGTTCATGCTCAGCGTAGCTAATCACATTTGTTTTAAACTGGGGTCAGAGTCTTGTCTGCTGAATACTCGCTCGTCAGTATACTCGTGTGATCTGCCAAAAGTAGGTGCTGCTTGGAGCCTGTACTGTAACCCCTTTGGGTGCTGCTAGCTACTTCTGGAATGAAGGAGTGGTGTCATGCTTAGCACTGCATAGTAAGCCTAAGGATTAGCATGAGCTAGTCAGTATGATGTGCCCTGACAGTTTAGCTATTGCAGGCTCGCAGCAGCAGCAGCAGCAGCAGCTTGTTAGTGAGAAACCACCAGTGTCATTTTGAGTAAAAAACGTTAAATTAAATGGATGGTATTGATAAATACTGATAATTGATTAGAGAGACATTCTTCTTTTGTTTTGTTGGAAAGCTGATAGAGAGGCATTCAGATTGCTGCTGATACTAATCTTTTTTTTTTTAGAAACTGCTGATATTAATCAAGGTCCATAAGGCTTACACAAGAATTTACAAAGTACGGCCCACATAGCCCAAAACTCTACCAAGTCCTCCTCAGCAGGCCCAAGAAAAACAGCCGAGACCCGCAGCCCAGTATCGTTAGCCCCAGGCACCTTCCGGACTCCGGCGACCTACCTCACCACCACCATCACCATGGCCGCCGCCGGCGAGGCCTCCAGCAAGCTCCTCCGCTTCCTCTACTTCGTCGGCGCGGGAGGTATGTCATTCCTACAAACCCGTGTACGCTTGCTCGCGCTTCTCGTGTGCTTGACCCCGTGACGCTTCTCATTTCTCCCCAGTGATCTGCACCAAGGCCATCAACACCTATCGCGACTACGAGCACAAGAAGGAGGCCTCAGCCGCCGTCTCCGCAGCCGAAGCTGCGTTGGCTTCTGCAGCGGTGCCCGAACCAGCGCCTGCAACCGCCGCAGCCCTGCCGGCGAAGCCCTGACTGCGGAGTAGGGGCCTGTCTACGCCGGTTAGGGTTCTTCAGATATTGTTCTCCGGAGGAGAAATAGATGTTATCTTTTGTTTCTGATGTTTTCAATGTTATATGTATCGTATCGATGTGACACGAATTCGATAATAAAAATCCTTCATTTAACATCTCATGATCACTGTTCTTTACTGCCTTGAATTTGATTGCTAGCAAAGTATTCGTGGCCATCATCTTACCTGTTATTAATTGGTGCGTAAAGAACTGTAGTCTTGTTTTGTGTAGTATTTTGCTTTCATTTATCGGGTTGCTATGTCAATGTAGAAGGATCGGTAAGAAAGTATTTTATCGGTTATAAGTGTGGTATGGATTATGTTTCTCTTATACAAGATTCAGGATCTCTGTCAGATGATACATGCTAGGTACAACAGAGCCAGGTAGTTTACAAGTACTAATCGAGGTAATAGATTAAATTGGTGTCCCTGACAAGTTTTCTGCATTTAGCTAGAGCTTAGTTGTTACAAGGTGCTGCCTGTAGTTTTCTTTTCCTGCTTTCATGTCCTGATTTGTGCAGCATATGAACTCCCAAGGTCCTTTTATCGATACTTTGCCTATCTTTAACAAAACCTGTGATAGTTGGAAGCGACTTTTATCGCACATTAGTAGCTTTGGAAAAAATAATGTAATCTTAATTTACACATTTATGAGTTGATCTTACATTGGACCCAAAAAAAGGTTTGTTTTTCATTCATTTATTGGACAAAAGAATGTTTGTTCTTGGTTTCATTATGAATATTATTTGAGGATCCTTATTTTATCAGCTTCATTCAGCAAGTAGGGTGATTATGAATGATGATGGCCTAGCAACTCCTGTCAATAATTATCGAATTGCAAAATGTTTGTGTTTAACAAAGGCACAGTGCTCATTATTTTGGCATAAACGTTGTAATCTGCCTTGATGTCACATATGCAATATCATTCCTTGTATGTAACTAAGAAGAAGTAGCACCACATTTTCTGCTACACAAATATGAATGTCACATTTTTACATCTCTAGACAACAAGCTGGTGGTTTCTGACTTGTTCGTGATGCACCTTCTGCCATCAATTTTTTCTTCTGAGAATTTAATCTGACTTGTCTGACAAGCGGTATCCTTATGCCATGGTGCAGCTGTGTACAGCTGTGAGATCGTGTGAGAATGTTTAGTCTCTCCAGATTGCTTGATATGGAGCTATCTATGAAATTAATTGTACTATTCTTAATCTGTTGTTATTCTAGTATATTTGACATAACATATAACCAATAGTTTCAAGCACTTGAAATTTGTCAAAAGATCCTGCCATAGAGATTGCTCTCTTCAAGCATAAAAATATTCTTCCCTTTTCATGTATCCACATTTTAATTTGAACATAATAACGAGCAGGACATGCCTTGCCTCCATAGAAGCCTTATCAAAGCTACTTAATTACCGTTGTATTTGGCATCTATAAAATTTCATATGTGTTATCTACTTATGTTTATGTTTTTACCATTTTAATTTATACTTTCCTCAGTGCTATTTTTCTGCAGGCAATGGTTCTGTCCAAGCAACTTGAAAACAATGACTATGCTGATCATCGTGCTTCTATTGATGAAAGGAACAGGAGTTCCATGTTCAACAATTGCTACTACAAGAAGAAAACTGGCAAAAAAGATCACAAAGAGCCCTACAGTCTCCTGCTCAAATGAGCAAGGTCTAACCCTTTGAGAAAAGGGGGGAGAAGAGAAAAAAAGGTGGCTGTAGTCGCATCTCTGAAGAGATTGCACTTAAAGGGCATTTCAACTGACTAAGAGGATGGTTTTAGTGTGATGACTCAGTCAGTGGAGGAAGCTTGTCCTCTGATTGACTGCTCCAGCAAATGTCCCTGAGTGAAGGTCTCAGGTCCTTGTTACAGAACCTTTCATATTCCAATGTGTCCCCTGCTGACTTCTTCACCTCGACAACATAAAAGGCTGGTGTCACCTCGAAGATCTCTGCGTCGATTGCAAGCTGCCCCTTCCTCCCTTCTTTGGACCCCTGTAGTGTCACCAGTCCGTCCTGTTTCTTCACCATGAAGCGCTCTGTCTCAGCAATCTGCTCTAATTTTGACACTATTGCTGATGCTGGCTTTTGGGTCATAAACCGTGAATTCGCCTTCTGTTCTTGGTCGTTCCCGAACAGGCCTGACAGATCAAATCCTTTGGAGTGTGAGATGATGTCAAATGCATTCAAACTTGTTGGCTTTAAAGGGTTGTCTGGTTCTTCCACCTTGTTGGCTTCATTGTACTTGTGGTTAGTGCTGAAAGCAACTTGAACATCCTTGAGGCTGTTTGAACCGTGTGACTGTGCCAACATCACTGCTGGTTTGTACCCCTTCTTGAACCACGGATACTCAACCAGCTTCTCGATGGTGATCCTGGTGTTTGGATTTGGATCGAGGAGCCTGGACATGATCCTGCGGAGATCAGAAGAGAACCACTGGGGATACTTGACATCTCCTTTGCTAATCTTGCGGTACATCTCCATTAGATTTGCATCATGGAATGGGAGATAGCCAGCAAGAAGAACAAACAGTATGACACCGCAAGACCATATGTCCGCTTTGGCTCCATCATAGCCCTTCTTGTTGATTATCTCAGGTGCAACATATGCAGGTGTGCCGCATGTCGTGTGCAACAAACCATCCTGCTTCTGGCACTCTTGGAGGGCACTCAGGCCAAAGTCCGACACCTTCAGGTTGCCGTTCTCATCCACGAGGAGGTTCTCTGGCTTCAGGTCCCTGTGGTAGACACCCCGGCTGTGACAGAAATCCACAGCCCCTATCAACTGATGAAAGTACTTCCTCGCGGCGTCCTCCTTCAGCCGGCCCCTGGCAACCCGGGCGAAGAGCTCGCCACCCCGGACATACTCCATTGCGAAGTATATCTTGCTCTTGCTGGCCATGACTTCATGCAGCTGGACAATATTGGGGTGGCGAACAAGGCGCATGGTGGAGATCTCCCGCTTGATCTGGTCGATCATGCCAACACGAAGCACCTTCTCCTTGTCAATGATCTTGATGGCCACACTCTGGTTGGATGCAAGGTTCCGGGCATGGTACACCTTGGCGAAGGTGCCCTGCCCTAGATAGCGGCCGAGCTCATACCGGTTCATGAGGATGGACTTCTTCTCCATCCTTCTTGATTCGTCGGGGGCGACGGCAGCAGCAACAGCAGGTCGAATGGTTCACGAGCATCTACTCTGCGCCACTTCGTGCCTCTGTCTTCCTCTCTCCTTGGCAAGGGGGGAGAGGAAGGAGAGGTGAAGGGCGACAGAGTATTTGCTTGTGCTTTGGAGGAAACCAAGACACACAACTGATGTGCTCGGAAGCCTCCAAGAGAGGGGAGCAGAAAAGGAGAGGGGATCAGTCTGTGGCAGTTAGAGTTTCCCCTGCGACATGAGGCCAGGACTCGTTCTTCCTCATGAGATGCATCAGGCTGGCTAAGAATAGGATTTGTATTTGTGTTGGATGGCTGTGGTTTTGGGATGCTATTTGTAGGATCCCGAACCATGGTTTGTGCTTGAGATCTGAGTGGTGAGATGGGCCATATCAATGCAGCCTCTCTGTTCAGTTATTACATGTGTCTTTCGTGATGGACACCGCTGATCAATTATTTGAAATGTAATTGCATTTGCATCTATGATTGGTTTCCTTTAGAGGATATGAATTTGGACGAGGTGCCATGTGGGGAACTGCTTATGGCATGGTGTGTAGCAGGTGCTTGCAACGTATATCTAGCGTTGCATGTGGCCATCAGCTGACCATGTCTGATGTTTCTTCTATACAAATATGTTTGGTTTTCTCTGAAGAACAGTTTGGCGAGTTCAGATCTAACATGCATGTGTGTATGTGTACGTTCTTGGGTAGTTTGGCCGTCGTCGATCCTGGATGTATTTGTGCACTTCTGAATTTGTACGTTACGTGTCTATGTGAGCTGTGTGTGACTGAATCCATACGAAAGTGCTCTTGTTGTATTTAAGCATTATTGCGAGTCTGAAACTTTGAACAGTCTATAGTACCGTGATCTATTTTTGCACCATTAGCAATCGCAAGATACGCACTACACCGAGTCTGAACTCTGAACAATACTATGCATTCAGACAAGAGGTGGCTATACAATTCTAGAGATCTGGTTGGCATTCAGAATGCACGAACGCCACTGGGCCCGTGAAAAGGGTGGCCGAGTTGTTTTGATCCCCGGACAGAAACAACTGCACACGAAATGAGTTTTGCTAGAGCTTGATGTGCGTGGCACTACAGTCACAGTCGCAGGATTAATTACTGCGCTATCAATCATGCAAAAATAGTGTGGCACATCCATCCATCCGTCCAGCAGAACTCGGTAGCTGCCATCTCAGGCTTGTGCGAATTAAGGCTGAGTCAGACCTGTCAATTCAAAACAAATTGATGACCTGGCATGAACATAAACGCAATTTAGATAAATATACAGCGGCTTTGCATTATTGGCAGAATTATTGGTACATGATGGACAAGCGTATTTTCCTTTGGCAAACGGATGGATAAAGACAAGAACGTGCCTTCATTTCCAATTTCAGGTGGCCAAACCGGAGCTAACTGATCCGTGGTATATATCGATATCAAATACAAATCATTTGTATATGATATAATTTTGTGATGGGCTGATGGCCAGCCCATAATTTTGTGGTGGAGTCAGTTGATCTCTGCACTGTTGTTACAAGACTCACCACATGAGTTTATTCAGCAAGAGAGACAATTGTGTAATGCGATCAGCTGTCGTTTTCAGATTTGTGAAGGCCTGCAGGAAATAATTTAAGCAGACAGCCTTTTCTTTCAGTCAGTACCTTGCCCGGCCCAGTTGTTACAATTCAAGCCCAGTGAAATGTCAATATTCAGAAATTTGGCAACCATTCAAATTATGAAATACGGAGTATACTGTAATCCTTAAGACGTTGTGGTCAATCAACATAGGCCATGTTTGGATGGTACAGGTTAGTGTTAGTGGTACTGGTAATTTTTAACACCTCCAAATTAACACATAAAAAACTAACACCTTGGATGTTTGGATGGAGGTGTTAGTTTGCATTTTAAGTAACTTTTCCAATCATTTGAAAAAGGAGAGGGAGAGAGAAAAGGGGTGGGTCCACCAAACTAACACCAATTACCACCTCTTGGAGGTGTTAGTTTTTTGGGGTGTTAGTTCCAACTAACACCAAACAACACATGTGTTTGGATAAAAAGTGTTAGTTTTGGTGTTAGTTTCTTCAAACTAACACTAACGCCCCCATCCAAACATGCCCATAATTTATTTTAACCGTTAGATTAGTCCGAGTAGTTAGGGAGAGAGTTTGCCTCATCACTAGTTGGAAAAATAATTATTTTTATTAAAAAATTCCATCCCTCCTCTCTCTCCTGTCCCCCGACCGGTATTTGCTCGCCGGCGTCGCGGGCCTCCGTCCGAATCGGCAAAGAAAATTCCCAAAACCCTAAACCCCTCTCATGGCGCCGCCGCCAAAACAGCTTGTCCTGGCCGCGTCCTCCGCGGACGCCGGCGTGGCCGCCTGGGACCTCCGCACCGGCGCGGAGGAAATCCGCCACCGCCCCTGCGCCTCCCGCCCACGCGCGCTCGCCTCGGTCGCCGGCCGCTTCCTCGCCGCCGCCCAGGCCCCTCAGTCTGGCGGCAACTCCGGCACCATCCACTTCTACCACTGGGACAAGGTAAGTGGCCTCCGCGCGGAACCACCCCCGAACGGCGCCCTGACACTACGATCCCTGACCACGGGCTCGTTTTTTTTTTTTTTTTGGTTTTGATGATTGCAGCCGCAGGTGGCCGTCAAGAGCTTCCCCGCTGAGCCGATACGCGCGCTTATTGCGGACCAGGAAGGGAGCTACCTCATTGGCGGTGGCAGCAATGGCAACCTGTTCCTTTGGGAGGTGAGTGCACTGTGGTTCCTTGCTGAGGGGTGAAAAAGTTGGTTTTGTACTTTTGTCGGTTGCTAGCTATGGTTTTGTTTGAAGTCGATGTGAAATGTATGCTGTTGGTGAGGTGAAATGTATTTTGTTGGTGAGGCAGGGCTGTGTGAAATGTGTCCCCGGGTGGCGGATAATCAAAATTGCAACTAGGAGCTTCTTGTGTTCCAGTTGGTTCTGAAAAACTGTTTGTGTGTGTGTGTGTGGGGGGGGGGGGTGTTATCTTCAGCTTAGGAATGTCTCCAGTAAAATTAGTTTAATTTCTTCAGACACTCCTTTTCTTTTTTTTCTTGTGCTGTGTTTGAATTACTGGTTGAGGAATGTGTGATTCAGGTGATAAAACTTTGAACTTCTTTAATGATTCAGTCTGGCATGACTGTGTCTTATGCTGAAGTTGGCAATTGTTTTGTGTTTGTTTGATCTAGTAGTTAATTAAGCTGAGAATTCCAGGAGCTATTGGCTACACCAAATGTTAACGGATTTGCGCATTTGGAGCTAAAGCTTTAAATGATACATGATAAACTATGTTGTGTATATACCAGTTTAAAAATTAATGATTAATGAAATTCATCTAGGTGTTTTGCCCACATGTATCCAACACAGCATGGTGTGTTTTTCATGTTTTCTATCTGAACATTGATATTGTAGACTAACTTCTAATGAACATACAGTATTGTTAGAGTATTTAGGCAACTCCAGATATGGTTAGTTTAGGATTGATGTAATCCTGGGATAGCCTTCCTTATCTATAGGAGAGGCTACTTGCCCTCCAAGCCTTGTACTCCATATATACCGCATTACCGCCCTAGGGGCTCATTACAATCCATGCTTTTCTTTCAAAGTTGCAAGGAATGTCTGGCTTGTTTCCTCAATGTATTCCACAAATGTTAGCGCAGTAATTATATCTTTCCTCTGTTTTCTGGTGTCGTATGTGCCCTGTTTGTTGGGGCTCTGTTTGCAGTTTGTGCTATGTACCTTATCCATTCAGCATATTTATCGTTAAAGTTCAACAATCTATTCTATGTGTGGATCACCTTTATAGTTAATGTTGGGATTTCTTCCAGCTTAAGTGATTTTCTTTTGATGCTGATGTAGGTGGCTAGTGGAGAGCTTCTCCACACATGGCATGCGCACTATCGTGCTGTTAGGTGCCTTGCACTTTATGACTATCTGCTTGTCTCAGGATCAGAAGATGGTAGCATCAAAGTTTGGGATTTGATCACGTATGTGTGTGGTGTGGTAATATTGGGTAAGCTATTTTTGTATAGTCTCTAACTGGGTTTGTTCATGTTGCTTACAGAGTGCTTGATGAGCAATCAAGGTTGGAGGCCCAAACACCATACCTCTACAGTTTCAATCAGCATGCGCTGCCAGTAACTGATATTGCTTGTTTCCTTGGAGCAATTGCTCTATCTTCTTCAGAAGACCGAACATGCAAAGTGCGTAAGCGACTTTACTATCTTTAGTTGAATGCTATGCAGAAGGGCTGTTGTCTATTTCTTGCTAACTGTTTTTATTTACATTGTTTACCTAGTAACACATGTGGCTAATTACTTACATCATTTTCCATCACATTTCTTCTTCTTCTTCCTCAGATTTGGAGTTTATCAGAGGGTAGGATGCTAAGAAGCATTCAGTTTCCCACTAGTATTGATTCTGTAGCACTAGACCCAAGAAGTCATGTTTTCTATGCTGGTGGTAGAGATGGAAAGATATATGTTACTGCTATGGGTGTTGATATCAGTTCTCATGGTAGTGATGAGTCCTCTATTCTTGGTGCTTTGGATGACCGCAGGTTTGCATGCTGATCTAATTTTTCATATGTAGTTCTTTACTCTCCTGTACTCTGAATAACTTCATTATTGATGTCTGAAGTGCTAATACTTCGTTTATGGTTATGCTGGTATCAAATTATCATGTATGTTTTCTTTGACCAATGGGTGTGTACAAGTAATACAAAAAGGATTCCCGCTTCTCATATAGGCTGGAAATCTGGTTTGAATTTTTTTTTGGGGTAATGGGGATCTCCATTATTGTTATGCCTTGCTAAAGAAGTTTAGTTGCACTTAACTTTCTCTGCTTCAGTGTCAAATTCCTAGCATTTGTGGGGCAAGATCTATCAAGTTAGTTATGGTAATTTCTTTATTTGATCCAGCAAGGCAGTAACAAGCATGGTATCAAGCACAGATGGACTTCTACTAGTGTCTGGATCTGAGGATGGTAATGTTCGGGTGTGGGATACTAGAAGTCAGCAAGTAACCCGAAAATTTAAACACTCCCAAGGTTCTCCTCTTTAATATTGCATCATAAGATTCATGCCAAAAACTTTCTTTGTTAAGCTAATTCAAGACATGGATATGTTGCTGTGAGTTGCGACTTCATTGACTAGTAGTACTTCCTTCTCACAGAAACCAAGGATAAATATTTTGCTGGCACACTCCATAGGCCAAAATGTTTTTTTTAATAGCTTAGTGGTTTGAGGCACGATAGTTCTTGTATTCGACCAGTGGTAATACTTGTCTAGGCTGAATTCTATCAATCAATCCTAAGCTCAGAATTTTGACAGGAAAGAAGTGAATTATTAACTCTCTGAGGAGTTTTCACTATAAACTGAAACATGAACTCTGAAGTTTCATGACTCACGTAAAAGTTGTGTTAATCTTTGCCACAATCTTACATATTCAGAAAGTCGAGTGTAAATGCTTTTGTTAAATATATGGTGTTTAGGAATTTTTTTGTCCTAAACATCATATATTTTAAAACAGAGGGAGTACTTTTTGTCTTTAATTTGCGAATAGTGTTTTCCTAAGGTACATACTGTTGAGGTTTTGGTGATACAATTGTTTCGCAGGTCCCGTAACCAATGTTTTGATAGTAACACCAAAGCGAGTAAATCTGCCACCACTACACCCACTACGTAAAGTTTGCTCAGCAAATGGGGAAGTTGAACCGCGGTCTGTAATTCTACCTCGGCCTGAAAATGATGTTCCTATTCCTGGAAATCGAACCTCCATTTTTATGGAGCGTTACTTGGATGAACTTCAGGTTAGCTGATTTTTCTGTCTTCTATTTGATATACATCCATACTTCTTTCTGTTTCATATTACCATTCTGATTTGGTGCAGAAGTATGGTGGTTCTTCCATGTTATTTGATTCTGGGCTGAACACTCAGAATGGCGCCCAGAACCAACAGGGTGAATGGAGAAGTAGATACTTGGAGTTGCAGGATCTCTTTGTACATGAGGTCCTCGACCAGATGCCGTCCTCGAGGAATCCATGATAACATGCCGCGGGATATATTTTTGTCACCGTGTATCAATATACTAAGAAGAAAGAAACAAGGAAGTCCATTGATGTCAGATATGAGCTTGTTGTAGTAACGAATCGCGAATATCTATGAGTGAAGTTTTACTGAGATACTTTTGTCACTGTGTTTCATTTTTACTTATTTGGCCAAATGATATTACGCCAATTTATTGAACGCGTGAGAACTTACTAGGAAATAAAGAAGCAGGAGTATGGTTCATTTTTACTTGGGGTCGTGTTAGCGCCCGGACGTTTGGACGGTGGGGTCTGCACTCGCAACATCAAAAATCAGCATAAATTTAACATCTGCAACATCAAAAATCAGCTTTTGCAACATCAAAAATATGTTGAAATTTTTTCATGTTGCACGGAACATTCAAAATCCTCTGAAACATCTCAATGACAATGCCACATTTGAATAAAACACTTGCAACATGTATGTGAAACATTTACAACATCGTAACATTTGGGTCGGGTTGGCAACATGCACACGAAACACTTGCAATATTCCTTGTGAAACACAATCAGAACACGTGGAATATACGCATGCGACATGGACCAAAACTTGGAGTAAAAGGAGTCGTTGCTCCCAAGGGAGGCCGGCAGGGGAAATATCGGGTAATTCTTAGTTGAAACCTGGACTTCTCGAATTAAATTCAGCTTTCTCTACTTCATACACAAAATAGTGATCAGAGATATCGGGTTCGGGTAATTCGGACTCAAGATTCAAGTATGAGAAATTGTGCCCACCCCTGTCCTGTCCACCTCACAAAAATTAGCTTCACTTCGCTAACTTTGCATTTTTTTTTGCCAGCTTCACTCCACCAACTCCGGAAAAACAAAGAGCTGATATACGTGTTTTGTTGATTACAATGCTCATGCTTCAGAAACATAAAGTTTTGTTATGAAAAGTACATCTTACTCATTGTGCATGAACCCGTACTCATTGTGCATAAATTATGCTTCAGAAACATAAAGTTTTCTCCCCTCCTTCAGAACAAGAACGGAAGAGAAATGATAGTGAACGCGTATTTGGTATATATTGCGCCGAGTCGATGTCCCTCATGCGCTGGCCCAGCTCATTGCACCGATTGGGGAGAAATGTCTGGTTCTGTCTACAACATTTGGACATTGCACACTGACTGTGCAGTTTTTTGTTTATCCAGTTATGGATCACGTACGTCAATGGTGAGGGAGCATGTGAACGTTTTCATGCTGATCTAAACCTTAAAAATCTTCGAAAAGCTCACATGTAGATAAATCTTTGAATGACCTCTATTTTCAGCAAGTAAACTTATCAAGTGCGAGCCTCAGAGAGTCGCTAGCATCACTGCCACTGGTGGAGCCCTAGGTGCTATGGGCTTTTCTTCTCCTTTCTCCTAAAAAATGTTGTGTTTGGATGGTAGGGGAGCTTGAGTCCCCGCCCCCCCCCCCCCCCGACCCACCGCTAGATCCGCACTAAGGGTATGGTGGTAGTGGCACACGATCCTCACATTCCTCGTCTTTACAAGTCTTCAGATAATTGAGCTGCCGCCTTAGATGAAGTATCTGTCGGCATATGAAAAGTTATACTTAGATGCAGTATCTGTCATCACATAAATAGTTTCTACTACACTGTGTGAGAAGGAATTAACATGACATGATAATTTTTTTATTTTTTTTTTTGCAATGAGATAATAATGGAACAAGCCATGGAATGAGCGAAAGACATGAAAGATCATTTTCATAACGTTCTACCTGTTGAGATAGATGTCGTTACATATAACTGATACATAATAAATATGCTTCTTACAGTTTTTATATGTCAAGGTGCAACAAATAGAAAACTGTTATCCTAAATATGATGTGAGCAAATGCTGAGCACTAAAACTTTAGAGAAAAAGGGCTAGGTGCAGACTTGAATTGCTTTTTTCAATAAATAATAATCTGGGTTTGAAATATCCAAACATATTGGGAGACTATTAGAAACAATTATAAAACATGTATATATTAGCTGTAGGAAGCTAGTCTCTGAAACATTGATGTCTTTGCTGATAATAACTCTGCTAAATTTAGTTAGTAAAAAATTAGTCATGAAACAAACACTGAACTCAAAACCCCTGATTAACCGGGGAACTGTTGACTAATCAACCCCAAAGTTCCCCACGCCATCCCAACTAGGGTTGGAGAGGAAGCTGGTGAAGACAAAATTTCAGTTCACCATCTAGATCTCTAAATTTGACATGATTTGCATAAGAGAAAAATGACGTGCATTTTCTAGGGCACAAAAGTACAAGGCATGCTGGGATTGTAACAACACACCTCCCACTTAAGAACATCAGGTAGATTGTCTGTTGAAACAAGAGTCTGAAATTCAGCTTTCAGATTCTCATTTATGATGCCCAACCATGTGCTGGGATGCAAAGCCAGCAATAGAATGGTTAGAACATCTGCGCTTGATGGATATTTGATGATTTCATTGCCCAAGTTTGAATCGCACGGACTTGTGCTGCAACGGGACATTGATAAAAGCAGACCACCTCCCTGTTCATTGCCTTCAGATACCACAGAGCCTGAAATAACAGTCTTAGGCCCATCACCATTCGCTTGAACACCTTTGAAACATGTTGCCTTGCAGCAGAAACCATCACTTGATGCGAGGTTCCCTGATAGCATTGGGACTCCGTGACAGCACATAGAAGCTGCAATCCTGGTAACTGAATCTTCACTTGACGAGGACAAACGATTACAATATTGGATACGAGCACATTGCAGGTCATGGACTATCATAAATAGTTTGGTGTCATGAACTTGTTGTAATACATTTTCCTGCAAGTGATCACAAGATCCAACCCATTTTATCAAAGACCCGGCATTGGCTGGAAGAGAACAAATAAAACTGGACAAAAGTGTTGGAACATTGTCAAGACTCTCAGCCTTCAAAAGATCTGGTAAATCTTCAGCACAATATTTTGCCATGCTTTTCCAGCTTTCATCTCGACAACTCTGCAGGAAACTGAAGCAATGAGCAAAATAAAACTACATGAAATGCGTGCATTTAAATTCAACAGAGCAAACATCAACACGTTTACCACTGTGTAAAGTGCCGAAGGAGCTGCGTTGTGCCTTGATATAAGCATGAACCTAACAGATAATAAAGATACCAGTGTTTTAAAATGTAAGGTATACAAGTGATTATATGGAAGGAAACTTACATCACTGCAATTTCTGAATGCATAGCAACAGGCATATGTGCAATGTGACCTTAATATATGCTGCATACAAAGCAGGGTTTCTATACTCACTACAGACATAGAAGTGCAAGTAGTTTAATATTAGCACATCCTTAGAGAAAACAGAAGCAAGTAGTTTAATATTAGCACATCCTTAGAGAAAACAGAAGCAAGTAGTTTAATATTAGCACATCCTTAGAGAAAACAGAAGCAAAGTTCTTGTGATGAACATCACAAACAAAAGATTAATTAAACTAGTTGAAACTCAACAAATGGTCAGCCTGTTCGTTTGGCTGATGGCTGATGGCTGGTGCTGATTTTACTACTGGCTGGTTGCTGGTGACTGGTTTGTTCTGAGAGAAAAGTACTGCTGGCTGGTGGCTGATAAGCCAAACGAACAGGGCGGGTGCCTGATGGAATTCCTCCCTGCAATTATGTTTCTCAAAAGTGAATGAATAATTACATTACAACAGTTTCTCTGTTTTTTAGGGAGAAATTACAACTGGCATATATAACAAGACAGCAATCCCAACTGCACAAACGTCATTCAAGGAAATAGAAATGATCAAGAGGGAGCAAGAGGAAGATGGAGAAGAGACCCCCTGACAAGTCCAGTTGATTCATCAATCGTGTTCATGGCTTCCCACAGAAGTTGCAGTGGAACCCAATGGGGAGGGTATTTGAAGCAGGCGACATCCAAGATGAGCGCCATATCCTCTCCGGCGTGGTAGCCACCGATTGGGGAGAAATGCCCAGTTCCTGTCTGCAACATTTGGACATGGCACGCACGCACCAGTTGTTTGAAGTGGTGGATCACGAGGAGTAGTAGGTAGGATCTCACCTGTTTGAAATGCATCCTGTGGTAGGAAGCGATGAGATGGCAGTCCCGAGAGGAGGCGCAGCGGATGAGGTGGCGGCGGAGGTCGTCGACGGTGACCTGGTTGGCGCGGAAGGGTCGGACGTCGGCGCCGGAGCAGTGCGCGAGGCAGGCGACCTTGCCGAAGGTGATGCCCTGGGCCTTGACCTTGTCGAGGGGCTCGCAGCAGTCGAGCATGGACTCGTCGAACCACCTCCAGGGGCCCTTCCAGCGGCGGCCGGGGTCGATGGCGAGCGCGTTGAGGACGACGGCGAGGGAGGCGAGGCCGCAGAAGGCCGGCTCGGACTGCGTCTGGAAGCAGCAGGCGAGGCTGAAGAAGCCCTCCATGGTGCCGCCCTCGAGTGCCTCCGAGAAGAGGCGCTTCCCCTCCGGCGAGGTGAAGTCCACCGCCGGCGGCGACGGGAGGACCCGACGGTACAGGGACGCCACCGTCGCCATCCTCCTGCCCTGCGTTGCTCGCTCGCCCCTGACCCTGAATCTTGATCTTGCTGTCGATGCTATATGCTCTGATTCGTCACTGCAGCCACACACAGCAGCAAACGCAAATGCAAAGTCAAATTGCACAGGCATCTCCTCTCCTTCACGACCCCATCCGCTTTTCTTCTCTCGCTTTCGGATTGGAAGATTCAAAATTCTCATATTATTCCTTTTCTTTTTGACTTGCGAAGGAAAAGACTTGCATTGCATAATTGAATTCAACCTAGTTTATGACTACTTGCAGGGAATACAAAACAGCTACCAATACAGCGCCACATGTGACGCCTCGCCTCGGCGGCAACGCCACCGGGCTTTGAGTTTTCAGAGTCCAGAGGCTCCTGCCAAACACCTACTGGCGAGCAGCAACAGTCAAACGTAAGTGGATGTCAATATCTATGAATATTATTTATTTTGGCTTTGACAGCTCGTTGACAGCACACATAAGTTGAAGTTCTACTGAGAAAATCTTCTTCACTTGACGATGAGAAATTACAATTTACAAAGGTTAGTAGCATACTGCAGGTTGCAGAGTTGCAGTGAAATATTTTCCTGACAGGGAACAAAAGCTTGAGCCAGCATCAGAAAATGAAATCGACGAGTGACCTTCAAAACTTTCTTATTTCTCCCCTTTGCTCAAGAGAAGCTCGACAAAACTTTCTTATTTCTCCCAACTTCTGCAACCCATTTGACCAAAGCTCCAGCCTTAGCTGTCGGGACAAAAGAATGGGAACATTGTCTGGATTCTCCGCCTGGGCTTGTTCGCTTGCATCGGATTCAATCCGGTCGGAATAATAGATATATCAAGAACATTATGATACTCTTCATGATAGGTACAACAAGAGACCGAAGAGCCGGATTGATTCCACACCTCTTGACTAGTGAATTGATTCCGAGTCTCTTGATGTACCTATTATGAGTAAAATTTTCTACCCGGAATAAATCCGGCTCTCTTATGGTATCTATCACAATTTTCTTACTATATTTATTCATTCCGGTCGGAATTCAATCTAGTGAAAACGAATGAGGCCTCAAAAAAAGATTTGGAATATTGCCCAATTCTTTTGTCTGGATTCTCCACCTTCAAAACGTTTGGAATATTGTCCTGTGCTTTTTCAAGTTCTACATCTGCAATCCTGTAGAGAATAAAAAGTAATGAGCAAAAGAAAACAGTATCAAATGTGTCCATTTATGATTTACCGCTGTTTAAAGCAATGGAACTGCAGTGTACGTTGGTAAAAATTGATCGTGTAGAAGAGTACTGAAACACTACTGGAAGTTCTCTGAAAGCATAGGAAGGTATACTGTAAGTAGATTACTATTTTCATACTTGCTACATTTAAAGTGTATTGTATGTACTACTGTTTTGTAGTTGCTGTAACTTTAAAAATATTTTTATTTAAAACTAGCACATCACCACCAAATAGATTCTATTTTTCATATTAACAGTCTTAAAGAGAACATCCACCCGCCCTTTGGCAATGAACATTAAACCAATAAACTGGGGATGCAAAAAAACAAAGATTTGAAACCTAATAAATCAATGTCCAACGGGTTGCTTGAATGGACGCCAAAATCAACCACCGGAGATGATCTAGTCGACAGGCGGTTCCCGTTGACGCTAAATCTGATACTACGTGGCCACTCTGACGATACGCAGGGAGAGAAGCTGGTGCTGATGGCTACTGATGCTGATCCGACAATGACATATAGGCGTGCTCCGAGCTGCATCATCATTGCTATTTTTGTTTGTTGTTTTTTTCACTCTTGTCAAGCCACGATTCTAGTTAGACTGGTGTGTTTGGGTGTTTCATTTTGATGACAAAGCTCTTGCGTGAATGGTGAGATGGCAAACTGCTGAAATCAAAAGCAGCTCCATCAAAGAGACAAACAAAAGCAACCCTAGCTACTCCGTATTTAGGACTGCTGTAAAACGATTTTGGTCATGTTGGAATCCTTAAAAAAAATACATGTTGCTTTAAAGCACATCCTGACAGTCCATGAATAATAACATATATCCCAACTACAGCTGCTTACCCCAAGCTTTAAGAGCTAACATCCATGTAATAAGATACAGATCCTACCTGAAGACATGTTTGTTTGTAAGGAAATGAAAATGGTCAGAGTTCAAGAGCACAAGAAAAATGGACGTGAGAGGAGACCCCGTTGTGAAACCCGATTAATTCATTCATTAATCATGTTCATGGGTTCAAAAATAAGTAGCAGTGGAACTCAGTGGGGATATTTGAAGTGCACAACATCTCAGATTGAGCACCATATATATATCCTGTCTGGCATGGTAGACACCAACTCAAGAACAGTAGTCTCTGAGCAATGAGTACAATAGAACAGATCAATAGATATTTGCTTCATTTTTTTTTGCAATCATCAAAACCACTCTTAACTTTTTTATTGACATGAAATTCCAGTAAATAAATTAATTAAGTCTGTCCATTGCCACTTAGAGCGAGTAACACTGGATCTTATCGATAATATATGTCATCACTAATATCAGAATTCTGCTCATTGCAGTCTAAGAATCACTCTCTGGCATCTTTTCTCTTGACATCAATTTCCAGTAAATAAATTAATGGCGTGGGCACTTCCCGCTTTAGCCTAGGTACTTGGGTGACGGTGGATCATCATCTTCATATTCCTCCTTTTCTTTACAACTCTTCAGATAATGAAGTTGCCGCCTTAGATGCATTATCTGTCAGCGCAAATAAATATTCACTTGTTACTCTACCCCTCTATAACAAAAGCTTTAGGCATTCAAATTTATCAAATGGCAACAAAACACAATATACATATATTATTTGAAACAATCTATGGAATGATGGAAGGAGCCAAATAAATGGAGAACTATTATTTAAAATAAGATTCAATTTGTGGTGAGATAATGCTACTTCAATTTTTAATGTATACAAGTCATATAGAATTGGTAATATTGCAATCTTTCATGTGTAGTATAGTCTGCCAAACCTAAGAAATTAAGTTCATGAATGTAAGCATGCTTGTTTGTTGCCTTTGTTTCATTTTCTTCATGGTGGCAGTGACAGGCTTAGGATAGTTTCAAGTTTTACAATTAAAAAAGTATATGTGATAATATACACTTTGCACAAAGTTTGGCAAAATATATATCTTGACCCGCACCAACATGAGAAACTCTCTTCCAATCCAATCAAGCCACGTTCTGCCTTGCACCTTCTGGCAGAGCACCATCAACAAATCAACCCCAACCCTCCCCACTCTGTCCCTACTAGCCAGAGTGAGAAGGGTGGATAAAAAATGCCCCCTTCCTGTCTAGACCTCTAAATCCTGATATGACTTCCGCAAAATAAAATAGTTATGCACCTTCTTTTCCAGGAAAATATTATGCTATGGAATGAAGGTACACATATAAGCATGCTTTGGTTTCGACAACGGACCTCTCGTTTAAGATCATCAGGTAGATTATCTGTCGAAACAAGAGTCTGAAGTTCAGCTTTAAGTTTCTCATCTTTGACACCCAACCATGTGCTGGGATGTAAAGCCAGCAGAAGAACGGTCAGAACATCTGCACTTGATGGATATTTGACAACATTGTTCTTCAAGTTTGAATTGCACAAACTGGCACCAGGTGAAGACATTGGTAAAAGCATATCAACACCGTGTTCATTGCCTTCAGAAACCACAGAGGCTGAGATGACAGTCTTAAGCCCATCACCATTCGCTTGGATACATTTTAAACATGTTTCACTGCAGCAGAAACCATGTCTTGATGCAAGGTTTCCTGATAGCATTGCAGCTCCCTGACAGCACACAGCAGCTGCAATCCTAGAAAGGGAATCTTCTTCACTTGATGATGAGCAATTACAACATGGGTTATTAGGATTTTGTAGATCGTGGACTATGGCAAATAGCCTGGTATCACGAACTTGCTGTAGAACATTTTCCTGCAAGTGAACACATTGTGTATTACATAACAGAGCAAAACACCAATCCAGCATCAGAAAATGAAATGAAAATCAGGAAATGGCACCTTCAAGAAAAGCCTTTCTTTCTCCTCTTTGCTTAAGCTTGGGCCGCCTTCCTCTTTCCTCCTAACTTCAGCAACCCATTTGATCAAAGCTTCAGCTTCAGCTGGAAGAGATTCAATTAAGCGGGACAAAAGTGTTTGAACATTGTCTAGATTCTCTCCCTTCAAAAGATTAGGTAAATCTTCAACACAATACTTTGCCATGCTTTGCCAGTTCTCATCTCTGCAGCTCTGCGGAAAACTGATACTGCTGAGGAAGGAAAAATACATCAAATGCCCCATATAAATTCAACTGACTAAGCATTGGTACTTTACCACTGTGTACAATGACGAAGGGGCTGTCTTTCTTGATACAAGCATGAACCTATCAAGATAAAGATGACAACATCTTAAAATGGCATGATTAAAGTCAAGGCAGATTACTGAATAATCAGATCATACTGAAGAAAACTGGAGCATCACTAATTTTTCCCGAATGTGTAGGAAATTGTATAAAAACAATATGACATCAAGGTATACTGTATGTACTATGTACTATGTATTATGCACAATTCTATTTTTAAACTCGCCATTCTGTGCAAAGGTACAGCTATCTTAATATTAGCATGCCCCAGAAAAATCAAGAGTGAGAGAACGGTAGGCAAAAGTACAGACCCCCTGAGAAGTCCAGTTGAGTCATCAGTCATATTCATGGCATCCCAAAGAAGCCTCAGTGGAACCCAATGGGGAGGGTATTTGAAGCGAGCAACATCCAAGATGAGCGCCATATCCTGTCCGGCATGGTAGCCACCAATTGGAGAGAAATGCCCAGTTCCAGTCTGCTTCATTATACAATGTCACATACACAGATAACAGATGTATGCAATGGAGGATGACGAACTAACAATCCAATATAGCAGATAAATGAATTGAAAGGGGGTTAGAACTGCAGTAGAGTGTGTCTGAGGAGAAAGAGGAGACTGATCATAAGATGCCGACTAGGGGAATTGCACAGGGGAATGGGGAATTTGGCGTGACCTGTCTGAAAGCCTGCCTATGGTAGGAGGCGATAAGATGGCAGTCCTGGGAGGAGACGCATCGGACGAGATGCCGTCGCAGGTCGTCGATGGTGGCCCGGTTGGCGCGGAAGGACTGAACATTGGCACCGGAGCAGCGCGCGAGGCAGGCGACCTTGCCGAAGGTGATGCCCTCAGCCTTGACCTTGTCGAGGGGCTCGCAGCAGTCGAGCATGGACTCGTCGAACCACCGCCAGGGCCCCTTCCACCGGCGGCCCGGGTCGATGGAGAGCGCGTTGAGGACAACGGCGAGGGAGGCAAGGCCGCAGAAGGCCGGCTCCGACTGCGTCTGGAAGCAGGACACCAGGGGGAAGAACCCCTCCATGGTGCCCGCCGCCAGGGCCTCCGCGAAGAGGCGCTTCCCCTCCGGCGAGGCGAAGTCCACCGCCGGCGGCGACGGGAGGACCCGCCGGTACAGCGACGCCACGGCCGCCGCCATCCTCCTCCCCCCCGGATTGCTCGCTTGCGCTAGTGGCTTTCTCGGCGCTGATCTGATTCCTCCGCGTGAACGCAGCGGCAATCGGGCCAAATTCGCCTCCTTTCTCCGATTCTTTTCTGCGGTGACCTTCGCTTTCGTTTCGATTCTCGGGGTGACACGACTCGACGACAGCAACGATGGAGGAACCCAAAAGTCCACTGCTGCCGAACCCAGGAGTCAAACGCTGCTGCACCCCCAAAACCCCTGCTACTACTCCAAGACTTCTTCGTTTTGATTTGGTGTACTCTGTGAACATCAAATGCATCTATAAAACCCGAAAGAATTGACCAGCTTTGCATGATTTTTATTGAAAGTCAAAGAAAATGTGCAATTATATAATGTCTTTGAGACCCACATTTGGTTAACCTCCTAGGTAGCAGGGGATAATTTGTGTGTGGCAACGAGCAACACCAGGAGTCTTTGTTTTATTTTTATACAGTTTAATAACAAGTTGAAATTACAGATGCTTCATGCTTACAAGTCACTATATTCCCCTTCTTTTGTGAAAGATCAGCATGGACATGAGTTGTATCGATCACATTTGGACAACATTTCTCTGCGGTCAGTGATGGCCACTTACAGTCAGTAAAACAAATGCTAACTGACAGCATCAACAGCACGAGCATCTTGAACATATATACAAATGTGATCTTGTCAGAGAGGGGTGTCACAACACGTTTGTACAGTATCGGTATACAGCGTTCTCCACTAAGTTGACTTCACCGACAGCAACTCCAGCTCCGCCCACCAGAGCGGCGTCAGCCGCGGCGCCGCTTGCTCAGGCGAGATGCCGAGAGCCGCCCTCAGTTTGCCCACGACGTCTGTCATCGTCGGCCGCCGCGTCGGGTCGGGGTCGATGCACTCCTGGATCACCTCGCAGACGGCCTCCAGCTCGGTGCCCTTGTGCTCCTTCAGCGACGGGTCCAAGAGCTTGCTGTAGTTCTTGTCTTTCAGATGTTCAGAAGCCTGTGGTGAAGGGGACTTCAGAAATGCAATGGTGAACAATGTGAGGAGCGAACTTTAGAGCCTGATTGCAGCAGAATCCATACCCAGCTGCACATGGGTTCGTGATCATCCGGTTCAGGAGGCCTCCCGGATATGATCTCTATCATAAGGGTGCCGAATCCATAGACGTTGCCTTGGAGATCTGGAGGACACTCACAGCGGCTGCTGCCGTCCTCCTTTCCAGCCTTTGCTTTGGCGGCGAGTTCGTCCCATACGCTAACATCTGCAATCTGCACCAGTTGAACACATTACAATATGCTAGCTCAAGCAATCATTTATGAAAATCATTTATAATTAGCTCAAGCAAAACATCCATGCTGGCAGGCTTAACTGAAGTTTCTGAAAATTAGCAGCACTGCTAGTTGAAGCTGTACCTTGGCAGCATAATCATCTGAAATGAAGACTGAGTCAGATCGCACATCGTGTATCGCAACGGGTGGACTCAGCTCATGGTGCATGTACTGGAGGCAGTACGCAACGCCCATGATGACTCTCATCCTCGCAGCCCAGTCCAGATCCTCAAATTCTTTGACTGCAAAAATAGTGCATTCAACTTGCAGGCCAACACAAACATATGAGCTAGGAGGTTATGCAAAAAAAGTATAATCACTTACGGTGAAGATGCTGTGAGAGACTGCCTTGTGGAGAAAACTCAAACACCATCATTCTCATGAAAGGTTCATTTTCTAGGCAATAGCCAAGGAGATTGGTAAAGTTCTTGTGATTGACTCGTGATAATGTATCTATCTACATGGAGGGGAGGATAATAAAGGAAGAATTAGTATTGAAAGATTTTCTTTTATTGTCAGGTTGTTTGGGTTGATAACAAGATGCTGCTAGTCATAAACCTTTTTCTTGAAGCACGCTTCTGCACTCCTAGACCAGTCTTTGCTCGATGATATGACAGTGGAGACAACACCGATCTCAACTCCACCAGATAATATCCCCTTGAATACAGTGCAGGTTGGAAAAGTATTGATGATATTGCTGAAATCCTCGCAAGCAGCTTCAAGCTCATGTCTGTTCAGTTTTGAAGCACCTGAATACAGGAAACAGAAATGCATTCATGCACCTGGATGCTCAGAAATAATTTTGAACTACAATAATTCCAAAATATAGCTATAAGCAAAAAAAATAGGGTTCCTGAACTGGCCATATGCCTAATTTGGCAGCCATATGTGCAAATAGAGTTTCTGAATGACTATGGACGAGGATATCCTAAATAAAATTACAAGGGCAATAGAGTTCCTAGACCAGCCATATGCCCAATCCACCAGGAAAATCTGGGAATCTCAAAGACCGAAGTCTCACAAAAGATGCACAGATTAGTGATCTTTGTATAACTGCCAATGCGGAAGATCACTATTTTGGTACTTTGCATGCATCTTACTTCCTAAATGGTAAAATTTAATAGAATGACAAGAATGTTTCACCTGAAACAAGTGCCTTCTGAATAGGGCCACTCAGCCCTGTTTTCCAAGGGGCAATCGGTGCACGCCCTCGCTTCCGCCAAACCAAAAGTATTACAACTACCAGAATAACTAGCAATATTGTAGCTGGAATTGTGATCAGATATGCCCACTTGCTGTACTTTGTATCAGAGATCTCTGCATCAGTGGACTGTGCCACTTCTGCAGACAGCTGCTGCAATGCGGCAGCCTCGATTGCTTCGGGAACCAAAGGCGTCAGAGCTTGGCCATATGTGTTCGGAAATGCAGGGAATGATCCACTTCCTAGAGAAAGCACATCAGCAGGTTTTTGAATGTCTTTTGAATTTTTTGGAACAGAAGATTTAGCATCATTCCCTAAAAGAGCAGGTAGGTTGTCAGCTTCACTGAGAAGCTTGCGGCGCATGGCACTTGCAAATGTCTGCAAATTCTGCATGATGCGTGCCTCACTGAAACCTGAAAAAATACAAGGCTATAAATGTTGTGTGCAATTTATATAACATAAAAGTGCAAGGGCTGGTTTTGCAGAATGAAAAGCACACAATTACTTGGTACATTGGTGTAATATTTCTCTCGGAGGCCATTGAAAGATATCAAATCCTTGAAGTCTGACCTGTAAAGCAAAGACCGTGAGGTGAAGCATTTAGAAACAAAGCCAGGAAACATTGGAAGCTAAATGGAGCACAAACAGAAGTAACACCAAGTATATCCCCTTACCAGCACCCTAGTTTTCTGCTCAAACATCCTGCCTGATCATCAGCTATATCTTGGATGGCGAAAGAAGAGACACCTTCTTGGAATTGGTTACCGTGAAGTGATCTGGAACATAAATTCCCTTCATTACACTATGCAAATAGAAGACTGGAGATGATTGGACACAATAAGCCTTACAGTTGTTTAAGCAGTGGCATTGCCCTCAGTTCCTCTGGAATTGTTCCATCCAGGTTGTTGCTGCTCAAATCTAGCACTTCTAGAGCAGATAACCCTACGAATTCTCTGGGAATCCACCCACGGAAGTTGTTCTTCGGAAGTAAACTAGACAAAATAAGCTGCGTGAGGATATGCGCCACATAATGCATTGCATTGGAGTTGAGAAGTAACATGATGGTGGAGACAAATGCAGAAATGAACTCACAGTGATTTCAGATGTCGAAGGCTTCCAATTTCAGGAGCGAGAGTCCCAGCCAACTCTTGACCTGTTAGGTTCCTATATGAAGAAGAAAAATAAGAAATCAAGACACGATTCTATGAAAATAAGAATTCAGGCTAGGAATAAAATAAGATAGCAGAAAATCAAACTGGCAGAGTCATATTTCAGAAAAATCATGCTGATGGTAAAGCTGTAAAGGGAAAAGGTCATCTCCTAGCAAGTAGCATGAGAAACGACCGACTTGGCTATATTGAAAAGGGTAGTGTTTTCCTCTCTGATTTTTTTGCAAACGATCAGCTCTAGCAAACTATTAAGATGAACCCTTAAAAGTTATCAATGATTTTCTCCTAAAAAAACCAGGATGAGGTTAATGGGACTAATACTATATGAAAACATCGAGGAAAAACTGACTTACAGAATCTCTACTTTACCATCTAAGCATCGCACACCGGACCATCTGCATGGGGTGCTGTCCATGGGATCCCAATTCTGGAAGGCTCCATGGGGATCAGCCTCCACTCTCACCTTCAGTTCCAGCAACGCCAGTCCTACCACACAAACAGGAATCCACAGACACAAATCAAACGAAACCGAGATGGCCAAACACGATCTTAGCGACGCCATCGACCCACAAGGCAAACTTTCTCTGCACAAGAGATCATTGTCACCTTCACCGTTGATCGAAGCCAGACCCCGGCCAGCATGTGCCTGGAGCAGCATGAGGATGAAAAACAGCAGCTGGAGCCCCAAGCCATGGCGGCGAAGCCCCTGCCGCACACCCATGGCGGCGGGAGCGCCTCCTCCCGGAAAATAGCAGCCCGGCAGCCAGGCGCCAGGTCGCTACCCACCGTCGTTGGCCCAACACGCACGCTCAGATTCCCAATGCGGTGAAAGAAAGAGCCAGGCGAGAGACCGCCGTGGAAATCAACAGCCAGGCACGGAAAGTGTTGGCTTAGCTTGGGGATCGGTGTTCCCCTGCCTGCCTCGTCATCACGCCGGGAAGAACAGACGCCGCCTCGGTCCGTGTTCCCGGCGAGCTCGAGGTGCTCGAGCTATTCGCCGGAGCCCATTTGGTCCCGCCGCGCCGGAATGGGCGTCGTCCCGCCTTTCCCCCCGCGCGCCTCTTGCGCCGAGAAAATTGGGTTCTTGGCGGAGCAGCCGGGTAGATCCTTGTCGCCGGGATGGCTGGTGGTCGGCGGCGGCGGCGCGAAGGGGTGGGGGGAGATTTCGCGCGCGAAGGTGGTGGGCGACGGTTAGATTCGGTCTAGGGGGCGAGGGAGCGCGCCCGTCGCCGTCGCCGTCGCGCGCGCCAAACCACTGCCTTCGTGGGCTCTCGTGAGGCAAAGGCATCACCATCCTACGCCTTGATTCTTGAACTCATCGCAACCGTCCATTCCTCTCTTCGATGTTCATCCATCCCTCGATTATTATTTTTTTACCGGAAACACAGCGAGGGACACCCCACGGTGAAGATTTTATTGAAACCGATTAAAAAAAAAGAGAGGAAAGATAAAAACTTACGGTAAAACAAAGAGGAAGATAAAGAAAAACTTATAAAAGGCTAGCTAAGACTATCTCCGGCGGATGCGCGTAGCCGCGATCGCATCTTCAAAATGGGGAAAGATTTTGCATTGTAGTAGCTCCGGCAATCACGCATCCCGTTCGCGACATGCGGATGCAGCCCTCCCGTCGCTCAAACTCGGGATACTCTCTCCTCGCCGCATCCGGAAGACAACGACATCTTCCCCCTCGCGCCATCCCGGGGAAGTAGGAGGAAGGGACGAGGTGAGAAAGGCGCCGGCGAGGAGGGAGTCAACCCCAGCAGAGGCCGAGCTGTGAGTACCGGTGGAGATCGCGAGGACCTCGACGCTGACCTGAAGCTGGGTCTCGCGTCCGGGAAGGAGCCGACCGCATCTCGGGAAGGGAGGAGGCGGCCGCATCTGCCACCGTCGCGCCAGCCACCGGAGAGCAGGAGGCAGGAACTCGCGCCGCCGGGAGAATCGGAGCTTGTCCGCGAGGAGGCCGCCGCCACCGGCGGAGCCCATGGAGGATGAGGAGGCCGGATCTCGAAACTCGCTCCACCCGCCGCTACCTCGCTCCCCGCGCGGCGAGGTCCGCTCCACCCGCCGCCACCGCGCCCGCGAGCCGTGCTCCCGCATCGCCGCCCGGGGATGAGGAGACCAAATCTTGGAGCTCGCTCCACCCGCCCGCCGCCACCTACACCGCGCCGCCCGTCAATCCGCCGTGGTCGATTCGGGGCCTCCGGGCCGCCGCCGAGGAGTTGCTCAAGGGTGGGGAGGAGAGAGCCGGGGAGGCGGGGAGGAGGTCGCGAAGCCGCGCGCCGACGAGGGAGAAGGTGGAGGCGGCCCGGAGGAGGAGACGGTGGTCGGGGGAGGGAAGCGCACCGGGGAGGAGGCACGGTGGGGGTCGTTGGGATGAGGGGGGGGTCGTTGCGCGATGTTCTTTGGAACGCACGATTTTTTTTGAGCGCGATTTCGTTCTCTCTCTGCTCGCATACGGGTGTTTTTGCGGATGCGCGTGCGCATCATTGCTTGCGGACGATCTAAGCCGAGTATCTCTATCGACAAACGGGAGGCTAAAAAAAGGCGAGAGCTATATAGCGAGAATTGACCCAAGAGAGAAAGGGAGCTTGAATTCTTCTTTGAAATTTCTCTTCCACAAACCGATATTGGACGGACAATTGTCAAAAATTAAACCATTTCTTTGTTTCCAAGTCCGCCATGCCGCAATGATGAAGGTTTCCATAAAAAAGTTGTTATTGGAATCACTTCTAGCCCTCTCCATCATTTGGAAAAAAGGTGTTCCAAATTGCCATTGAAGACCAATCAATTGCCGGCAACCAACTGCGAATGGACAAGTGAAGAACAGATGCATAGCAGTTTCTTCCCCATGCAAGTTACATAGTACACGAGTTGTAGTTATCTTCATCAATCTTGAAATTTTTCCTTTTGAGTAGATTTACGGTGTTTAGTCTATCCTTCAATAAAAGTCAAGAGAAGATTCTTAATTTGTTGCTGCATCTTGATTTCCAAATCCGAGAAAGGGACTTGGAGGTTGGAAGTTTTTGTATATGTGGCTGTAAAAGCGCTTTGAAGTGTAGTTCTGCGATCCCCAAATATAATACCACCGGTCATTATCTTCTTCTCTTGTATATTTTGAACAATTTCCTTCAATTCCAAATATTCTTGGTGTGCTTGTTCGACGGGGGGAGATGAAAATGCTCTGTCACGTCTGCCGAGAGGAAGGCATTCACAAATAATTCTTAGCAAAAGAGAAAAGTCGTGGCGGCTTTTCTTGAAGATAGTGTCCATTCCAAACATCGACCAAAAGAGAACAGTTGTGCCATCGCCTACCGAGCAATTTGCCACTCCTCTAAATTTATCAATAAGGTGAAGGAGGTCTTTCCAACGAAGGAATCTCTGTCGACACTAGCATGGGGAATCTGTCCTTGCAAATAATACGAGTGCCATATCAAGTTTACTCATGGGATGTCCTTTTTGTTGTAAAATTTGTCTAGATGCTTGAGAAGAAGGGCATCATTCCGTGATATGAGGTCAATCACTCCCAAGCCACCTTTATCCTTTGGCTTTGTGACCTCCGGCCAAGCAACTAAAGGCTTGCCTTTGGCATTAACCTCGGACCCTCTCCAAAGGCAATGTCTTCTAGCTTTGTCTATGAAGTCTAGGACTGCAATTGGAATTTTTAGACTACACATTGTGTCGGTGCGGAATGTAGTCCCGACACTAAATAGTAATAAGCGGCGAGATCTCGTCTCTCGATGGTCGGTGCTAAGCAACCGAGGGCGCTTGGTTTATCCCCGGTTCCGGCGGGGCCGTACGTCCCGACGAGAGGTGTGCTCGAGGCACTATATTGCTTTGCACCGGGGTGCCTGTAGTGGGGCGGCTACAAGCGAAACGGGAGAGGAGGCGTGGCCTCCAAGTCCCAAGAGGAGTGATTGAGGCGAGTGCCAATATCGCAGGAAAGACGGGGAGCGAGCCTTATGTTCTCCATCCCCCCGCGGCGAGGGGGGTCACCTTCCTTTTATAGACCAAGGAGAGGGTGATTTACAGGCATGCCGCACTATTTAACTACGTGGGGAGGTATGGTGTACGATCCCGTGGAGATGACGCCCGTCCCGGCGAGTCTTGCTCCGGTCACGGCGTCGTGGCGTGCCCCGTACTTGAACGGGGGCGACTTCGAGGGTGGAGGCGTAGTGGTTGACCGGGGTGTCTCCCGGGCGGGCCCGAGGGAGCCGTTGACGGTGATCCGTACGAGGTACAATGGCGGGCGTGGCGGCGTCCCGGTCCCCGCGCGTGCCCAACGGCGTCGAGTAGTTATAGTAGTGCACGGAGTGACGCCGCGGGGGCGGGGATGGCCGCACGGGGCCCGACGGCGGCGGGGATGGCGCTCCCGCCGGCCTGACGTCACGGTTTGACCCTGCGAGTAACAAGAAGAGGGCTCGAGGGTGCGGCTCGCCCCACTTCGAGGGCGCGGCGCGTTAGCCGTACTAAAGTAGGAGGCACAGTGTCACGGAGCTGACACCAGCCTCGTCGCACAGTCCCCCACAGTGGCGGGGATGGGTTTCCCTTAGGGAGTTGGCGGAACAGCGTCGGGGCGTGATTCCCAGGCGCGTGATGGCGCGGCTCGCTCGTGTCGAGCATTAAATGCTTGTACCGGGTGCGGGAGCGAGGTGCGCCCGTGAGTGAGCCCTCGAGAGAGGCGGAACCCGCTCGAGGGGGGCGTGAGCCCTCGAGCGAGGCGGACCTCGCTTGAGGGGGTGCCTTGTTGGGCCGCCTTGGTGGCCGTGGGGGCCATCGCGGCGTGGGGGCGTGTCTTTGTGTGCGTATGTTTTGGGTTATGCTCGGGGAGTGTTTGTGTTTTGTGTTTTTTTGCGGGTTTTAAGCGAGAATTCTCCCGGTTTTTTAGACCCTCGTGGCTGTCCCCGACGCATTGCATAAGTTGGGAGGGAGGACAACACAGAATTGACAAGTTGAAGTCGCCCAGCTTGGTCTATTCCTCGATTATCCTCACTAACTATACATATTTTTCAATAAGGAATCTTTTTATTAAAATTTAAAGTTATTACATCAAGTTGATACTATACGAAACCGATGTGTCCATATTTTACAAAGAAGATAACAGTTGGCAAAACAATGGCAATCAAGGTCAAGTATGTTTTATCTTAAAAAAATAAGCAAACCAGCCCAAGAATATGCAAGGCTCACATGCAAATCCAATTGAATGAGCTGAGAAACAATGTTGGTGTAGGTTGTACTAGTGTGATTGTGTTTAATCTTGATGGGTACTTGTTGGATTTAATCAAGGTTTATTCTTTGATAAAATACAATTAATCCGTGAATTCCAAAAGTCCATCTCAATGCTAAAGTGTATATGTGGTAGCATGCAAATTTTAATTACATGCAATGACTGGAAGTCATAAGGCCCATGCAAACTTTAACCGCTTTAACACCATGGTGCATGCATAGTTAATGCACTAAGTGCTGGTATTTGCTCCATTTGCCGCTCGCACGAGGTGCATGCAGTGCACCAAGTGTTAATTGCTGCACGAGTGGGTTAATGCTTCCGTTGCACATATGAAAGGTCATACGGGTGCATGGTGAAAGAAGATACATTTTCACCTTTGGTAGTTGCTGAAAATAAAAACATTCTCATTCCACTCCAACTAGGAAAAGGAAAAAATATAGTGATTGTTTTATTCTCGTCGCCGTAAATAAATACGTAACTATGAATATGAAAAATTGCATTCTTGGAATTTGAAATAATGTGATGGGGGAACGACGAGAATTGAACCGTGTATGGTGGATTCACAATCCACTACCTTGATCCACTTGGCTACATCCGCCCCTTATCCAACTAAAGGATTTTCTCTTTTTTTACATTCATCATTATTCTATTTATTCCGACCTACATACCTTGATCGATATAGTGGACACAGGATGCCACTCTTTAAAATGACAGTGGACATAAGATGTCACTCTTTTAAAAAAAGAGTAATCAGCTGTGAAACGGAAAAAAACTCGTCATTTATTGGCAAAAATCGAAAAGGTTAATATGGAGGAGAAAGAAACTATAGTAATGTGGCCCCGAGCATCTAGCATTCTACCGGCAATGGTTGGCCATACAATCGCGATTCATAACGGAAAGGAACATATACCTATTTACATGCCTCTGAGCCCCGTCGCGCTAGAGTTCCTCTCGGGGATAGCGATGCAATCAGGTTTTTGGGTAGTGCAAGACGTGCGCGATTGCTCAACGATCCTCGTCCAGTTGCTGCGATCGATTACTTCCCAAAGGCCTTTCTGCACTGCACCAACGTCTTCACTGCGTCAACTTGTACGACTACATCGAATCAGGCCAACCCACGATTATCATGGTTAATCTAGTTGGTAACAACGCACATGGTGCCTCCGGCAACGGTCCCGCTCCTGGATACATCCTCAAACTTGTGTCGTTCTTTGAGTTGTTCATGTATTATATTGTGTTAATCCTGAACACAACAACATACCATGCTATTACGTTTTCACTCATTTATATCATGAATTATTTGCTAAAGTATGGAATTAAAATTTATCGAATAAAGCCTAGATTTCTAACAGTACTAGCACTTAGCAATTCCCAGTATATAATGGTACGAATGATCCTTCATTCTGTTGTGCACCAATCACATTTTGTGCAGCTAACTAATACAACATGATAGTTGTAAAAAAAACTAAAACAACATGATGATGCAATTGATAGTTACTGGTGACAATAGCATCTTATTGGATCTGAAGTTGAGTGTTTATGAAACATTTCCAAGTTTCTTACCTACTTTCTAAAGCGTGAGCTACCTAAGCGATCTTTATTGGAGAAGCAAAGTAAACTGAAACATGGACGAATTTAGATCTTTCCCTTACTTTACAGTTTGTTCCCAAGCAACCTTCTTCTTGCTGATTGATTGTTCAACTTCGTGCTGGCCCTGCTATATTGCCCTTTTGAGCAAGAATCGTCCGAGTGATCGAAAAGTATAGTGTAGTTCCTACTGCTCACGTCTCTGAAATAGCATCCATCAGTTCCCACATACTTATACACCTCATGGGTCTTCCCCATCCCACTGACCACTAAATTCTTCTTCACCTTCATAATGCCACGTGCCGACTGTGCATTTTGCAGAGAGCTATACAAGAAGCCCAGCTTCCCACCAGAGGTCTTCTTCTCATTGATGCCCAATTTGACAAGTGAATCCAACGAGTACTCATCACCCACTTTATCTGTGGTTCCAGTATAAACATACAGTGGGAAAATCTTATGAAGTTCCTCAGAGAGCAGCACAGCGGTAGCATCCTTGGCGAAAATGCCGGACTTTGCATCGATTGTTTGGTTCACGATTTGCACAGTGCCATTCTTTCTAAACACATTGCAGTTTTCATATCTGAATCTCTGGTAGAAGGTTGTGGTGACCTCCCCGTATGACGATTTCACCCATCCAGTAGCAGAGACATGCCGACTCGCGCTTGTCACAAATTGTCCATCTAACCCACTGAATACAGAGTTCACATTAAGGTCCAACCCAGCAGCATCATAGCTGAGCAAGCTCCCCGTTGTCTTCTCGCTCTTGTGATCCAACCATAGATGCAAATTGGCATCGATGTACCACACATCAAGAGCATTTGTCACGCCGAAACCAAAATCATGCTCATTGCCGTCCAGGAGCTTGCCCAAGAATGGTGTGATGTCAATGTCATAAGTAGGGAGATTGAATGAGCCGACCCCAGTGATCGGCCGCCAAAGAAGCGGGTTGACACCACCGGTGTAAATCACAGTGAATGGCCAAACAGCGCCAACGACTTCACCATCCACACTAGCTACGACTTCCCGAAATGCACCATTGCCAGGGACGTTGGACAAGTTATTTGCCTGAATGTAATCATTGGGCGGATTGGTATACCAGAACTCGTCGTTGGAGTGGAAGGAAACGAACACCTCGAGGACCGCCCGGTAGGTGTTCGACGGAATGGCGAGCTTCTTGGACTGCACATCGGTGGCGTTCTGGATGGCGAACCACTGCCCGTCGTTCAAAGGCAGGCTCCTTGAGACGGGCACAATCAGATCGGCCGGTTGCTGTTGCTGCTGCTGCTGCTGTTGCGGCGGTGGCGCGGTGCGGAAGTAGAGGTGGAGCGTGAGGTTGGCGTGGTAGACGCCGGTGTACGTCTTGTCGACGAGGTTCCCGAGGTACACCGCGACCTCGCCGGGCACCGCGAGGAGGGCGGCGTACCTGGTGACGTCGCGGGACACGGACCAGAGGATCCCGTTGGGCCGCGGCTCGGCGGTGCAGCTGCGGAGCAGCTCGGCGCCGGAGAGCCAGACGCCGAAGATGCGGTCGAACTGGCGGCCGCGGCAGTCGGCGCTCCACTCGAGCACGGCGAGCGCGAGCGCCCCGGCGGAGGCGGCGAGGCAGGCCGGCGGCGCGTAGGCGGCGGTGACGGGGGGCCGGCCGTAGGTGGCGCCGAAGGTGCCGGAGAGGAGCAGCGTGGAGCAGGGGCCCGCGCTGCCGCGCGGCGGGCGGATCGGGCGGTCCACCTCGAAGAAGGTGGTCGGCGGGTCCGACGCGTTGGGCGAGGCGGCGAGCAGGGACGCGCCGAAGCGGTGCCTGTGCCGCGCGGTCGCCGCGGCGGGGTGGAAGAGCGCGAGGAGGAGGAGGATGCTGGAGATGGCGGCGGATGGCGCCATGGTTGTTGGAACGGTGAGCACGAGGGGCAGTTGGACGGAAGGGGACAAAGTAAAGCTGGGTTTAAACGAGGAGGCGATCAGTGATCTGAACATCTGCTCTTTACCGAGTATCATATGGGAGGTGGTTATGATTTTTGCTGTGGTGTTGGTGGGCGTTGGAGAATGACAGGTGGGCCCGCCTGGCTTTGATTTTTTATACTAAGGTCTCCTTTCGTGGTGAACCATTTTAGTGAATCACAAGATTCCATGAGTCCTGGGTCGATGTCAGGCCCACCTGTCAATAGCATTACTGTTCGGCTGGAAAAACTGAAAGTCATTTTGTCTATGCCATTACTCTTGGGCTGAAAAGAATAATCTGACCAAAATGATTAGAGTAGTATGGCCAGGTTGGTACGGAGCAAGTGAAAGGGCATGTAGCCTAGTGGTTACTAGAGTCCCGGTAGCACCTCAGGTCCTGGGTTCGACTCTCTATGAGAGCGAATTTCTCAGGATTTAACGGTGTTTGTGCTTTCGGTGGTAAGCGACGTTCCCGTCGACAGCGAGGCGCAGCATACTCCTCGACCTCGAGTCATTTACTCGTGTTGTGAAACCGAAGCAAGCAAGCGTGAAAGGTTATGGCTTCGGATTTGCATGTGTGTAATCATGGAGATGAGCGTGCATACGTTATGAGTGTCTCCAATGTACTGTGTAATTTCGAAAAAACACAGTGGCGTAGCGCCAGGGGGCTCGAGCACCTCCTACCGCGGCAAATCTCGTGGAGCCCCCACTATTTTTGGAGTAAATAATGAAGGATAAAGAGTTGGAGGTGGAAAAGGCATAGAGAAACTGACATGGCCCAAATCTAAAAAAATAAAATACCACATGGCTAGATGAGAAATCATGGTGACTTCGACGAACGCCGGAGGGTTGGTTTCACTAACACTAGAGTGATGAACAGATGTCTGCTTGCTAAATATTTAGGAGAGAGAGGGATATTAAGTTATAAAAGAAATAATGGTTCCCCATTTTGGAAGGGTCTCATATCAGTTAGAGAGGATGTGTCCTGGGGTATTAATATATATTATAGGAAATGGAAACAAAATCAGATTCAGGCTGGATGTTTGGATTGGTAATTGTGCTTTTGAGGATGGCTATTCCATGGCTTTTTGAAATTGTAATCAACAAGAGTAGTCGGTTTCTAAAGTGGTGAGAAGGGAGAATCTGAATTTAACTTTCAGAACAAACTTTGGGGTAGCTCAAGAAGCAGAGTGGACCGGCCGTACAGCTCTGGTAGAGGGTGTTTCCTTTATCTCAAACACCAGATACTGTGAGATGGACATTAGAAAAATGTAGAATGTTTTCTACAGTTTCTTTGTAAGAGGGTTGGTTTTCCCTTGTGTGGCGAATAAATGAATGATGAGTATATGAAGAGCAAAACTACCTCTAAAGATTAAGGTTTTTCTACAGTTCAACCCTTCCTTTTTCAATTAAAGTCGGGCCCAAAAAGGCTTCCATCTAAAAAAACATAGAGAGAGTCTCTGGAGCTTGATCCTGACTTGGCCACTGTGGCCACATGCTGACATTGTGTATGAGCCAGCATTTCAGTTTTGAAGGCGATGTGGACACATGCTGACGATGAAAGAAGTAGCACATCAGGCAAGCTAGGCCTTAAAGGGCCAAATCTGCTCAATCATATGAGTTCCTCCTTCCCACATGAAGTTGGGCCAGAAGCCCACGAGTTCCTTGGTAACGTTCCCTCCCATTTTTTAAGGAACATGGATTGATCTTAGCGCATTACACCGGTCTGTTTACAAATAGGACCCGAGAGTAAAGGAAAATTACAAAGAAGTTCAAAACTTATGTTCATCTTCCTCGAAGCCTTCAGCGATCCGTTCGTCGCCGTCGTCGAAGCCGCTTCCCGATCGTCGTCGGGCACCAAAGCCAAACTCCACAAAGTGGACGCCGTAGAGGAGGGCTTACTGCTAGGTAAATCAGCCGAGTACACTGCCTCCCAGGCGCATCGGCCAACTCCAGTACCCACGATGCATCCTTCGATTCCACCACCGGCAACCCGAGCAATGCTCAGATTTCCTCCAAACATCATCTTCCTTGAGATTAACAGGGTTAACAACATCATCACCTGGAAAAGACGACGATGTGCCGGCCCTCGACTCCTGGACAGGTCTCCCCAGCCTCTCTGTTGACGTCGGAGTAGATCGCCATCGGAGAACGGAAGAAGCTGGGAGAAATTATTCCTCTGCAACGTCGTCGCTTCCGCATCGTCGACGCTGCCAGGAAAACAAAGCCACAGAGGAGTCACGCTCCACCGGCAAAACCTAACTCCACCGCCGATTGAGGACTCAATCTACTAAAGGATGGACCCCCGCCCCCCTGCCACCGGCTTGAAGGCCGGCGACGAGGAGGAACGGGGGCCAGAAACCAGGCGGCGGCGAGCCCGACAGCCGCGGGGCGTTCCGCCCGTGTCACCTGTGTGACAACCCCACCCGAGATAATTCCGTACTATCGCCTAAACCACTCCTTTTGGTCATTAAGCGATAATAAAGAAGTATCCCGTTGAGTGTTGCCGGGTTTACACCCGGTAAATCACTTGACAACACAGAGAGGATCAAACGTATGCATTAAAACTCCCACGAAGGAGAGTCCAGAGTGCCTTACAAATTAACGTCAAATCCCCGTAGGGTTCATTATTACAAACATAGTTCTTTGACATGAAGTAAATAGTTCAGAGTTTATTTAAAACAGCGGAAGATAACTAAACGATACGATCACAACATTATAGGAGGCCTGTCCATGATGCAATCACTCCTCGTCATCCACCCATTCCAGCTCCCAGCCGGGTGGAAGTTCTCCGGGCCACACATCACATGCATTACCTGGAAATAACATTTATAAAGCAAGGCTGAGTATACTAATACTCAGCAAGACTTACCCGTCTAAAAGAAAGACTTTACCTCTAATCATGCATGGCTTTTGGCTAGTGGGTTTGTTTGCCAAAAAGCTACTAAGTAGTGAATCATTACTTTCACATTTTAGCTCATGTTCTAGTAGAAGTAGTCATTACTAGATAAGCAACTATTGCAATCAAAGTTGTACAAACAATTAATCAAAGTAGTAATCTTCACAAAGTTCCATCATAAAGGGATATCATGGCCAGTCGGGTAAGTAGTCTCAGATGACGGTGAGAGGCCGACAATCGATTGATTCATAACCTTGCAAGGTGGACCTAAACACACGGGAGGTGTCCTCGCCTTTGCGGTTCAGGGACGATGAGAAGAGGTGGGGAGCGTCTATTGAGATGTTGTGGAGCTGCGGGTGGAAGGAATTGGAGGGAGGTGGCATGTGGGCGGCGAATCGAACCAGCGAGCTGGTGGTGCTCGCGCGGCAACCATGGGGGCGGCGACAGCGTGTTGCTTGCACAGGAGGAAAGAGGTGGGGTTTTAAGGCTTGAGCAGCATGGGGAGGCGGTAACCGCAGTCGTCCAATCGTCGGCAAGTCGCGGTATGGCAAGGACAGGGAGCGACGTGCGGCGGCGCGGGCGCCCAATGGTGCGAGGCGGTGCGGCCGACCAACACGTGCGGGCGTGGCGCGTGGCACCGACCAGGGCCCACCCACGTCGAGCACAGGATCCTGAGCGCAGCGCTCGGACCGATGGACACCGGCCTGTCTCGGCGCACGAACGTACAGTGGCGGAGCCAACAGGGCGCGGTGTGACAACCTCACCCGAGATAATTCCGTACTATCGCCTAAACCACTCCATTTGGTCATTAAGCGATAATAAAGAAGCATCCCGTTGAGTATTGCCGGGTTTACACCCGGTAAATCACTTGTAAACACAGAGAGGATCGAACGAATGCATTAAAACTCCCACGAAGGGAAGTCCAGAGTGCCTTACACATAAATACCAATCTCCACGTAGGGTCCATTTATTACAAACCATTAATTCTAACATGGTAATAAATCATTCAGAGTTTTACTAAAACAACGGAAGTTCTAATAACGATACGTTACGACATCACCGGAGGCCATCTGTGACGCCATTGCTCAACGTCCTCATCCACCCATTCCGGCTCCCGGCGGTGGAATCTTACCGGGCCAAACAACTTCACTCGAAAACAACGATCATAGCAAGTCCGAGTATACTAATACTCGGCAAGACTTACCCGACCAAAAGCTACCTCTAGACATGTCGGCTTCTGGTCGGTGGGTTTGTTTTGCCAAAAACAAATAAGATCATGGATCCTTACTTTCAACATTTTAGCTCGATTTCTAGTGAGATTGTCATTACTAAATGAGCAACTAATACAAACAAGGATTGTACAACACATTTAATTCACGCGAAGGTTTCACATAGTTCCATTATTACGGGATATCATGGCCGGTGATTAAGCGATCTCGGATAACGGTGAGAGGCCGACAATCGATTGATTCATACACCTTGCAAGGTAACCTAAACACACGGAGCGGTGCCCCACAGAGCTGACACCGACCAAACGGTTCCCAAAATCCTCGGGTTGGGATGATAGCCTACAGTCCCAGGTACAGGGCTATCTGGATGCCCCACACAGTGCATCCAGCCTCACGCATGTACCCTCCTTCCGGTTGCAAGCCGGGTAGGAGACGAGTCGAGATTAGTAGTAGTAAAATCCCGTACCGTCTCATTAAGGTACTAGGCTTACCGGTCCCATTCCCGACAAGCGCTTAGTACATTCAAAAGCTTAGCCCACGAAGCCACTGGACCGGAGCCCAAATCCCATGCTCTTACCACATGAGCAATCCATTTAATCAATATGGTGATTCCATGAAGGAGATCCTATTCTTGCGAGTGACGAACATCACTCGACTTGTACCGGATCCTTAAGCATAGCAACTAGCGACCTAACAGGCTAGTAAAAGATCATAGGTACTTATGGATCATGCAACTAGGGTTTCATTTCATCTTCTAAACGTAAATGCACATACAATAACAAGAAGTAAATTCAGAAGTTTTAAAGAAACACAGGGTTAATGAATAAACCGGGGCTTGCCTTAGCTAGCACAAGAAGTTAGACAATCTTCCGGACTTTGGCCGGGTCTTGCTCTATGGCGACGTAGTGCACGTCTCCTCCGGCTCCCTCGTTCACGCCTTCTGACACGAGCGTGTAATTACCGTCGGGCACTTCTACACGGAGGATGCAATGCAAAGCTTGAGTGACAATTCGTATTTAAATAATTTCAAACAACTTATGACACACGGGGTGCACATTTGGAATACATTCACTTAGATAATAAATACATTCAGCATACTCTTCCTATAAAGAGATAGTGCAAAGCTTTCTTATCTAGACTTTCCAATAGTAACTGCGTACATATATCAATGAATTTCACATACAGCAGCAGCAACAGCTAGAATGGCATGGGGTTGGTCGTATTCACCTTAAGAAAAGCATTAAACACTTCTCCCTTTAAATATACTCAAAAATACTATTTAACCTTTTCTTTAATGTGATTGAGTGCACATCTATAAAAGGATATCTTAATTAAAAACAACCAGCAAGGAATTTTTTTTTACCACCAATTTATTTCCTTAGCTCATCTTCATAACTTATCCACCAAGGATGCATTTTTCCTATTTCTCCTTTAGTAGGTTAATCTAGTTTGAACTCCTTGTAACCAATTAAAACATGTCAAACCTAACCAACAACACCTACTGGTCCTAATAACCGGGAGCACTTCCTTGGGCGACAAAAGACTAGCCTTTGTGCCACCGAAATTAACTACACAATTTTAAGGTATTACTAGTTAGTATATAAGGGGCTAATGCATATTAAATTAATTACAACAGAAATGAGTTCAAACTTTCGCTCACACATGCTTTGGTCCAAAACAAGCTTAAAGAACTAACAGACACACATATAGCCTTTAAGAAACATGCTACACATATTTATGATTAGAAACAAGCATAAATGGAGAAATAATATTTCTAACAGAGATAAAATCATGGTAAATTTACCCAAGGGCTCTTTAACATAACAATATCATGGCCATAAGTTGGGCTCAAAAATAATTATATTTGGAGCTATAAAAATCATCTAGGCGATTTACCAATTTCACAAAATGATTTTAATAAAAGATTTCTTCAAGTAACTTTGTGCAATTTTGGCACTGATACTATACATACTAGTCCCCACAACATATCCAAAGTTCATCTCCAGATCAGCAGTAGATTTTACAGAATCACAGATCTAGGTATTTCACATTCCTATTTTTCAAGCAAAAATTAAAACTCAAAAGTATATACACCTTTGGAGAAAGTTGTAGTTCTAGGTACACAGAGCACAACAAAATTGGGTTTGCTATTTTTGGATTTTTCTACAATTTTTAATCGATTTTACAAGTCACAGCCAAACACATGAAAAGGGGATAGAATCTTTACGCACTTAGACCCTTGAAAGTTTTAAAGCTTTTACAATCAGGTCCTCACTTTTCCCCCCTCGGAACCGACGGCGACGACGAGCTCGCCGGCGGCGAGGGCTTGCCCGGGTAGGCAAGCGAGCGACGGGGAAAGCGATTGGGCTCACCACTGAGTGATTGTCGGTGGTAGCCTCGGCGGAGCGGTCGCGGTGAGCGGCGGCGGCGGCACCGGGCGGCCACGGCCGCGGTGGCGCGAAGTCCGGCGAGGGGAAAGGCCCGGCCGAGCAATACGCGATGCACGCAGCTTCGGTGTGACCTAGAGGAGATGCTACAAGGGCCCATTGGCTTGGAGAATAGGCGGGGGCACGGGCTCGGCAAGGCTTGCCGGCGGCGGCCGCGAGGAGCTCGAATCGGCGAGTCGGCGGCTCGGTCCGAGCAATAAGCGAGCAGGGTAGCTACTGGGGGTACTAAGGCAAGCCGAAGCAACACGCATTGGCGGTACAACGGCTGGAGGAAGGAGCTCGGCGTCGGCGTCACTGGCGGCGGCAATGGCGGCTCGATGCCCGGGCAATGCGCGCGGGGGCGAGTCTAACCCTTTTGTAGGCACGCGTGCCTTGAGTAGGGGGTCACAGCCATCCACGGCATGGGCACGGTGAGGTGGTGGCGAGGCGCGACGGCCAATAGCCGCGCGGGGCGCGCGCGGCGCGCGTACGGCGACGTCGCGGTTGGGCGGTCGGCGCGGCGTGCGTGGATGCGTGGCACACGTGGATAGGACCCGGATGGCGGTTCGGCAAGGGCGGCGGCGGCGCATGGACCAAGGGTCCGAAGCCCGCCTCGGCGTGCGGGCCGGCGTGGTCGCGACGCGGCGGTGCGCGACGCCGGCGCGGCGGCGCGTTCCGACGCCAAGGAACGAAAATCAATCGGACTAGCACCTGTTTGACCGCCGATTTCTCGAAATTCTTCAACATAAGTGGACCAAGCGATCAACAAGAAAATTGTAGATCGGTCGACCCTCTACCACTTTTACACAAGCCGACCATGGTTTGGGTCAACGCATTTTGCGGGATATGCAATAGAACATGGCGGAAACTCGGCTTCGGTGAACGAAGCGCCTACGGGCGTTGACTCGCATTTTTCACCCATTTCCACTCCAAACCAAGCAATGCCACTCAACATGAAAAGTGTGTCCCTCGACAAAACACACAACTTTCGTATTGGGAGAATTTGAAGTGTTTAGGGAAAATTTGGAGAACGCGGCAAAAGTTCCGGCTGACATGGATGGGTCAACAAGGAGTCAAGGGTTTCTGAGTAGGGTTTTGACCAAGGTGGACTGTGGTTGACCAAAAGGTGTCATTAGGATTTGTCGGTGATATTTTCGATGTGATGACCCAGGTGAACCGTCGTTCGACCAAAGTCAACACTATTGACCGGGTGACTAGGGTTAATTAACCCGACCGAAAACCTGGGGCGTCACAGCCTACCCCCCTTAAACAGAATCTCGTCCCGAGATTCGACAACACTAGTGGAGCAACATTTTCTAGCAAGATAAGGGTTACAAGATGGAATATGTACTCACTTACATTTCTAGGTAGCGAGAATTCATATAGGGCATAAGATACATGGGACTCTCCTCGCTGCTTCATCGCAGTTCATGAGGGAGAGGACGATGGATGTGTACATGGAAAGCTAAAAGAAGACAAATTCCACCGACTAAGCAGAGGTACATCGCTACAAGCGTCCAGCGGAGGGACTCAAACATCTCCACGTACTGGGACATGGTCGAAGATGGAGTCGGGGTTCTTCCTTCGGTCTTCTTCGAGCTTCTTCTGGAGGTGGTCGATGAAGACGGCTAACCAGCTTACTCGGCGAGTGGGTGAAGCAGCAGCAGAGATGAACTAGTAGTAGGTTGGCTAGAACTAGCCGGAGGGAACAATAGGAGTGGTGACACTGTCGAATTCAAGAGCAGGCTAGACTTGGCAATGGCAACACCGCGGAAGGGTTTCTCCTTTTTATAGCCCCACGGAACGCAACGGTCATCCCAACCGATTGAGGTAGGGGCTCGCGGAGCGATCCAGCGGTTGCCTCACGGGGCTCGATGATGGTTGGCCCGTGTGGTCACGACGACATGATCGTGGTCGCGGAAAAAGAGACGGCAGGGCAACGCTATGGCGTCGTACCATCGTGGCACTGAAACGAATGGGGTCCAACGGTCCAAAGATCTGACCGTGATTTCTCGAGAAATCGTTGATCCCACTCCTTCAACTTATCCGGTGGATTGGTGTGAAACTTGGGAATTCCGGTAGAAGACGAAGTCGAGAAAGAGCTGATTACCTTAAGGATTTCTATGAATAAAGGGAAGGTTAGTAAACCAATGTGTCGTTACCTTTGTTCACCAAGATTTCTGGGTTTAGCTCTTAAAACAACTAGAATGTGGGAAAGGGGGTAAGTCCCATCATTAAGGTAAACAGTATGGAGGCATGCTCTCGGATAGAAGGGTTACTCGTGAAGTTAAGCTGACCTTGCTTCCCTTGAATCATGGGCTTCTTGTCACGATTGTCCTTAGCTACTCCGGGGTTTGGAGTTTGTTGCTCGGTCTTGATCCTCTTAGGGTTTGGGCACTCATTGGCATAATGTCCGGGTTGCCTACAATTGTAGCAAACACGGGGTTGAAATTCCTTTGGCTTGAAGACTTGTGGATGAGCCTGGCGGTACTGAAAATTTCCCGAAGGCTTATGTTGGAACGGAGTCATTCTCCAATGGCCCGACGCGGATGATTGGAAAGAACCATACGCATTCTTCTTGACGAAACGAAATTTCTTGCCTGATCCAATTCCCGAAGCAAATTCATTATGCCTCTTCTTCTCCTTCTGTACCTTCATCATGGCATCCTCTTGCGAGATAGCTTTGTTCACCAACTCATGATAACTGTCTGGCTCCAATAGGTTTAATCTTTCATACAACTCACTCCCCGAGACCATCACGGAAACGTTCCATCTTTTTGGCATCGGTGTCCACGTGATGCTCTCCATATTGACAAAGGCTATTAAACTTCGTGCATACCGATACACGGTGTCATCGCCTTGCTTAAGAGCAAGCAACTCTTTCATTTTTCTGACCATGAGTCCTTTTGGGATGTGGTGGTCCTTGAAAGCTCTCTTGAATTCCGTCCAAGTAACTTCATGTCCAGCAGGTTGCATGATCTTAAAGTGCTCCCACCACATTAAGGCTTCTCCACGAAGCTGCAAGGCTGCAAACCTAGCCTTGTGCTCCTCAGAACACGGTAGGACAAATGCGAGAATTTGGCCTCAATGGCCCTAACCCATGCATCCGCATCAAGGGGTTCTTCTGCCTTGGTGAAAGTTGGGGGCTTCATCCCGATAAACTCGGGAATATGTGGTCACCATCTCGCGGTCCATCTTGATTAGCTTCCTTTGGTGGTCTCGGTGCATTTGTTGCGCGATTTGTTGTTGCGTACGCAAAATCCGGTGCAACACTTCGGTCCGAGCGGCCATGAAAGTCTCCACCGACGTCATGGGTGGCGGCGGTGGTAGATCACCATTACCCGACGCGTTAAAACCGTTGGGGGTGTTACGTGTCGGTCCGACCATCCGAAAATTTTGAGCTCTCATTAAACACATATCCGTAAGCTTGCTCCTATAATGTAACAAGTAGAATATGTACGACGAAAACTCATTCGAGGCAACTTTTCGAATCGGGCCGCACGACGGTCATAAGCATAAAGTTCATAACACTTGCTTGTACACCGAAAATTCTCATTTTTGGTCGGTGGATGCATGATTTCATGTGCTTCAAGATTGGTATGCGATTTTAAGTCAATTTCCAACATTGTCATGCCCGAAAAATTCCGTAACCAAGATTTCGCCTAGTTGTTTTCACATAAGGCCTAGGTGTACGTAAATCACCATAATCTCGGTACGCACATGCAAACATGATAACAGTCAACGAGCAAGATTTCCCAACATTTAACATAAGTTGATATCCATCACATGGTCCAAGTCGATCATAGCCAACGTCATTTCAAGATCCATTCTTACAATACATTACTTTATTGAAAGCGTAACTAACATCAATTAGATACACTCTAGCCTAAGTTCACTTGAGGTGAAGCGGGTCCAGACTCCACTCCAGATTCTCCTTGGATCTCTTCGGGCTCTTCTTCCTCTTCGGGATTAGGAGGTGGAGCTGCTACAGCTTCTAGTTGATTCTCTAAGTCAAGCATATATTGATCATTATGCTGCAACAAGAAGTTCCGCTCATGAATGACTTCGCTCAATTCTTGTATTGTTCTTTTGTCCTTTCTTCTTTTCTTCTTAAGATTGGCTATCGTTGCTCGAGCTTCCTTCAACTCTTGGGTGATAGCTCCTGCACCGTTAACTTGCTGTCTATAAATTTGGTGCCTATAGAACATGCTTTCTCCAACCATTGATTGATAGAGGTCCAACATAGCTTTGGAGAAACGGACTGAGGTGTCAAGTTTAGGACTATAGTGAGGATTACCCTGCGCTGAGAGAAAAGCTTCGCGTTCGATCCCATGCCCGGAATGCTGTTTAGGCAAAGGAATCACCTTAGCTGCAGTACTAGTTACCAAATCGGCATGCTTCTCACAAAAAGTTGTGAGTGCTTCCAACGCAGCCTTTTGCATGGTGCCAGCCAATTTCCATCCTTGTGCCTTCACCTCCCACTCTTCCCAAGTAGGATGTGTCGGACACACGGGGATCTTTACATTTACTTCCCAACGAAGCAGTTGGCCTGTGGTCATGAGCTCACGTGCCGAGTACTCGGGATACACTGTGTACCCAAAATCCTTTAGGGTGTTCCACAAAAGTGCAGGAAAAACACCCTCCTCGAGGCAGTTTAAGTGAGTCCACGCCTGCGCGTCAACATTCATGGATCCGGAAGCAGACATCTGGAATAAGTGACACAAGTCAGAACCAGAGGCGAACACGTGTACAGAGTTAAGTTCTCGCGATCACAAGGGAATGTTGCCTCCCCAGACCACTACTAAAGGTTTCCAACTTTCCTAAGATTTCAGTTAGAAAAAGGGTAGTTGGATTATCAATTTGGTGAAATTCAGGGCAGCCACCAGCATAAGGTGCAAGATATGCCAAAACTCGAAATGAGTATGCATAAACTGATGGCGTAAAGTTCGGGGTTGTGAATCAAAATTCATAACTCAGAACCTATATCCCTGAAAATTTCCAATTCTTGGTAGCAACTCAGTGACTTAATTATGCACACCTTTGGTATTCAATGGTAGGGCTAGATTGGATTGGAACATGATCGAAAAAAATCCTTTTGCGGAAGTGTACTGCTCTGGAAAACAGCAGGACAGAGATGCACTCAATTGATCATAACTCTCTACAGAAAATTCCTAAAATCCTGGAAAATTCACCGTGTATGCTCAACTTCATAAGGAACAACTTTCCTAAAGGATGCATATTCAGATTCCTTACAGATTTGGCTACAAAAATTGAGAAATGACAGAGACAGAATCTGCCAGCATTTTCCTAAATTCAAAAGAGAAGAAAACCTTATCTAAGATCAAGCAATTCACCCTAGAAAAATGATTCAAGCAATTGGGAACTAATTTTAGGTTTATCAAGATTTTAATTATGCATGAACACGCCTTGTACGACTTTACAACTAGATCCACAAGACGTAGTTAGTGCCGGTGGCAAGCTTATAATCAGCTCTCCTTATAATAACTAATCGGAGCTATATGATGCGCACTTAACGATTTTCGAACGTTGTTAGTATACCTACAGAAAACGATCCTTTCGTGCCAGCACGTCACGAAAGCGTCCACAAACAGTACCATTCACTTATAGAAACGGTATACATGCGTCAAGCCGCTGCATGGACAACGTCCAACCTTGGAAACCCTCCGTTTGAATGGAGTGTATCCTTGCCTCGCATGATCGATATGCGGAATGCACACATATGATACACGTGGAGACACCACAACTCATATCTAGACGCGAAGATGGGATCCATGGAAGGGATCACTCCATCAACCGTCGCAATTCCCGTGATGCGGAACAACGCACGTATGAAACACGTGGCTCATCTAGTTTGGTTGTGCAATAAAGTAAGTCGACATAAAGTAAAGTCTTGGAAGTTAGCAAAATAAACCATAGATTCTTATGCCACCTTAAAGAACCCAAAAATTCCCTCTAGGCCCTCTCGGTCTAGATCATTCCTTAACGATCCAACGGATTTTCGAAATCCAATCAATCTTGGCAAGTTTTACCGTAAATCATGTGATTAGTATTAAGCTAATCACTCCGGTGCATTCAATCGCTACGATACCAGTTTGTGACAACCTCACCCGAGATAATTCCGTACTATCACCTAAACCACTCCATTTGGTCATTAAGCGATAATAAAGAAGCACCCCGTTGAGTATTGCGGGTTTACACCCGTAAATCACTTGAAAACACGGAGAGAGGATCGAACGAATGCATTAAAACTCCCACGAAGGGAAGTCCAGAGTGCCTTACACATAAATACCAATCTCCACGTAGGGTCCATTTATTACAAACCATTAATTCTAACATGGTAATAAATCATTCAGAGTTTTACTAAAACAACGGAAGTTCTAATAACGATACGTTACGACATCACCGGAGGCCATCTGTGACGCCATTGCTCAACGTCCTCATCCACCCATTCCAGCTCCCAGCCGGGTGGAATCTTACGAGGCCAAACAACTTCACCTGAAAACAACGATTATAGCAAGTCTGAGTATACTAATACTCAGCAAGACTTACCCGACCAAAAGCTACCTCTAGACATGCCGGCTTCTGGCGGTGGGTTTGTTTTGCCAAAAACAAATAAGATCATGGATCCTTACTTTCAACATTTTAGCTCGATTTCTAGTGAGATTATCATTACTAAATGAGCAACTAATACAAACAAGGATTGTACAACACATTTAATTCACGCGAAGGTTTCACATAGTTCCATTATTACGGGATATCATGGCCGGCCGATTAAGCGACCTCGGATAACGGTGTGTCGGGCATAATCCCCGGGTACTCATGCAAGGAAGGAAGAATAGTAGAAGACGGACTCCTAGTAGAATTCCCCCCGTACTCCTACTAGGACTCGCTCCGTGTACTCCTACTAGGACTCCTTGCCTTGTAACCGACTAGGAACCCGCCCCCGGACTATATAAAGGAGGGCGGGTACCTAGCCGCACATCCCCAATCCCTCCGGGGACAACCAACACCAAGCGCGGGCGCCATACTTGATCCCTCAAACGGGACGTAGGGCTCGCCACCTTGGCGACCCGAACCCGTATAAATCTTGTGTCCCGTGTCCTCGCGCGGACCTTCGAGTTCTCGGTCTCCCGATCACGATCCTCACCGCACAATCTACTACCTCGGGTACCCCTTTGGTAGGTTTGCCGGGTCCGAAACTCCGACACTGGCGCACCGGGTAGGGGTGATCATCACCACGGGAGAATTCGAAAGACCCTCGTCAACAAGATCAATCTACTCGTCGACTCGCCGAGATCTATTGAAGCAAATCTCCTTGCTCTTGTCAAAGCGGAATCAATTTTCCTACGCCGCACTTCCGGTTGCTTCGGCAACATCGCGCGGCTCGTCACGCGGCTTGTCGCGCCGCTCGTCGTCGACTACTCCGCCTCGCCCGGGCTCGTCGTCGACTACTTCGGCTTCGCCGCGCGTCCGGGTGCCTCGGCACGTCGCGCGGCTCGTCACGCGGCTTGTCGCGCCGCTCGTCGTCGACTACTCCGCCTCGCCCGGGCTCGTCGCCGACTACTTCGCCTACGCCGCGCGTCCGGGGTGCCTCGGCACGTCGCGCGGCTCATCACACGGCTCCTCGCACCGCTCGTCGTCGACTACTCCGCGTCGCGCGGTCTCGTCGTCGACTACTCCGTGCGCCGCGACTTCGTCTTGTGGCCACACCGGCTCTACCCGGCCACGCCGTGGGGCGCGATTACTTGTCTTGCGGCAACATTGGCTCTACTTCGAGTACGCCGCGCGCCTCCACGACGTCGTCTTTCGGTCGCATCGCGTCGACCATTCATCTCGACTAGTTTTCCAAACTAGTCGAGAATGGCGATCACGCCCCCAACAACTAGTCGGAATCAACTGTGACTAGTCGACTTCAACAACAACCGTCGCGGCTCCATCGCCGATCGCCACGGCTTCATCTACAAGTCGCCGCCCAACAATAGTTAAGTCATTTATCTAAATGATTACTTGTTTTCTTGGCTTGTTCTCCTCATCATGTAGGACAACTTGCCGACTACTCATTTGTGTATGCTTCTCGGCGGGTTTTCACGGGAGCTACACTCTGCTGACTACTCTTGGGGTATATCAATCAAGTCGCCACGAGTCTACTTCATCAACTCGGGGGCTATCCCTAGGAGGCAGTTTCTAAAGTCCGCTACGCGCGGCAATCTAAAGTCGACTTCTAAAGTCGCATTCTAAAGTCCGCTCCGTGCGGCATCTTAAAGTCGACTCCGGTCGCATCTTCGCCCGATTCGGTGGCATACTACGTGTGTAAGCTTCGATGGAACCTAGGCGCAAGCGGCCCTCGGAGTCCCGGCGACGATGGAACCTAGGCGCACGTGGTCTTCACGCTCCGTACCATGGGTCCAAGTGCCCTAAGTACTCGCGCTCCGTACCTTGGGTCCGAAATCCATGGCCCGGTACGCAAGTCGACTCCGGTTGCACCTTCAAGCCCGCTCCGGCGGCAATCGTACCTTGGGTCTGAAATCCATGGCTCGGTACTTAAGCCCACTCGGTGGCACAAGTCGACGCTAACGGTCGCATCCAAGCCCACTCCGTTGGCACAAGCCGCTCCGGCGGCAACTGTACCTTGGGTCTGAAATCCATGGCTCAGGTACTTAAGCCCACTCCGGTGGCACAAGCCGACTTCGGTCGCAATCTTAAGCCCGCTCCGGCAGCAAAACTACTCGTTTTTTCTGATTTTTTATTCGCTTTGACTTTTCGGAAAGTGCTTTTCGTTTTTTGCATCTTAAGTCCACCCCGCGTGGCACAAAGTCGACTACTAGCGCGCACCTAAAGTCCTCTCTACGCGGCAACTAAAGTCGACTTCTAAAGTCGCATATCAAAGTCCGCTCGCGCGGCATCCTAAAGTCGACTTCTAAAGTCGCATATCAAAGTCCGCTCCGCGCGGCAACCAAAGTCGACTTCGGTTTTCAAGTCGCATATCAAAAGTCCGCTCCGCGCGGCAACCAAAGTCGACTTCGGTTTTCAAGTCGCATCTCAAAGTCCGCTCCGCGCGGCACAAAGTCGACTTCGGTTTTTAAGTCGCATTCTAAATTCCGCTCCGACGGCACGACTACTTCTCAAGCTCCATGGCTCGACGCCAAACTACTACTTGGAATCTCTCCCGGCTCGGGGGCTACTTGAAGATAACTTCGGCATGCTTCGCTCGCTCTCAAGCTCCGGGGGCTCCTCACCAATCACTACTCGACGTGGCTCATACGGCTCTCTTATCTCGGGGGCTACACGCCGCAAGAGTACTCGGATGATGGCTTCGCGAACACCGAAGACCCTTGGATTGATTAACTAATCATTTCAAGGCTCGGGGTCTGCTATGCTACACCCATCATTCAAATTTTTTCAAGATCGATGAGCCGGACCACCTTCCGGCCTCGCGGCGAGTTCAAGTACTATTGAAGACTTCTCCAAGCGATACTCGAGGACGCTCAAGAACTACTCGAAGAGGCTTCAAGACTACTCGAACTACTACTCTCGACTCCAACGTGCTCGGGGGCTTGTCGGGCATAATCCCCGGTACTCATGCAAGGAAGGAAGAATAGTAGAAGACGGACTCCTAGTAGAATTCCCCCGTACTCCTACTAGGACTCGCTCCGTGTACTCCTACTAGGACTCTCGCCTTGTAACCGACTAGGAACCCGCCCCCGGACTATATAAAGGAGGGCGGGTACCTAGCCGCACATCCCCAATCCCTCCGGGACAACCAACACCAAGCGCGGGCGCCATACTTGATCCCTCAAACGGGACGTAGGGCTCGCCACCTTGGCGACCCGAACCCGTATAAATCTTGTGTCCCGTGTCCTCGCGCGGACCTTCGAGTTCTCGGTCTCCCGATCACGATCCTCACCGCACAATCTACTACCTCGGGTACCCCTTTGGTAGGTTTGCCGGTCGAAACTCCGACACGGTGAGAGGCCGACAATCGATTGATTCATACACCTTGCAAGGTAACCTAAACACACGGAGCGAAGGCGCCACGGAGCCGACATCGACCAAACGGTTCCCAAAAATCCTCGGGTTGGGATGATAGCCTACGATCCGGGTACGGGGCTATCCGGATGCCCCACACGGTGCATCCGGCCTCACGCATGTACCCTCCTTCCGGTTGCAAGCGGGTAGGAGACGAGTCGAGATTAGTAGTAGTAAAATCCCGTACCCTCTCATTAAGGTACTAGGCTTACCGGTCCCATTCCCGACAAGTGCTTAGTACATTCAAAAGCTTAGCCCACGAAGCCACTGGACCGGAGCCCAAATCCCATGCTCTTACCACATGAGCAATCCATTTAATCAATATGGTGATTCCATGAAGGAGATCCTATTCTTGCGAGTGACGAACATCACTTGACTTGTACCGGATCCTTAAGCATAGCAACTAGCGACCTAACGAGCCTAGTAAAAGATCATAGGTACTTATGGATCATGCAACTAGGGTTTCATTTCATCTTCTAAACGTAAATGCACATACAATAACAAGAAGTAAATTCAGAAGTTTTAAAGAAACACAGGGTTAATGAATAAACCGGGGCTTGCCTTAGCTAGCACAAGAAGTTAGACAATCTTCCGGACTTTGGCCCGGGTCTTGCTCTATGGCGACGTAGTGCACGTCTCCTCCGGCTCCCTCGTTCACGCCTTCTTACACGAGCGTGTAATTACCGTCGGGCACTTCTACACGGAGGATGCAATGCAAAGCTTGAGTGACAATTCGTATTGAAATAATTTCAAACAACTTATGACACACGGGGTGCACATTTGGAATACATTCACTTAGATAACAAATACATTCAGCATACTCTTCCTATAAAGAGATAGTGCAAAGCTTTCCTATCTAGACTTTCCAATAGTAATCGTGTACATATATATATATATATATATATATATATATATATATATATATATATATATATATATATATATATATATATATATATATATATATATATATATATATATATATACATACATACATACAAATAAATCAATGAATTTCACATACAGCAGCAGCAACAGCTAGAATGGCATAGGGTTGGTCGTATTCACCTTAAGAAAAGCATTAAACATTTCTCCCTTTAAATATACCCAAAAATACTATTTAACCTTTTCTTTAAAGTGATTGAGTGCACATCTATAAAAGGATATCTTAATTAAAAACAACCAGCAAGGAATTTTTTTTTACCACCAATTTATTTCCTTAGCTCATCTTCATAACTTATCCACCAAGGATGCATTTTTCCTATTTCTCCTTTAGTAGGTTAATCTAGTTTGAACTCCTTGTAACCAATTAAAACATGTCAAACCTAACCAACAACACCTACTGGTCCTAATGACCAGGAGCACTTCCTTGGGCAGCAAAAGACTAGCCTTTGTGCCACTGAAATTAACTACACAATTTTAAGGTATTACTAGTTAGTATATAAGGGGCTAATGCATATTAAATTAATTACAACAGAAATGAGTTCAAACTTTCGCTCACACATGCTTTGGTCCAAAACAAGCTTAAAGAACTAACAGACACACATATAGCCTTTAAGAAACATGCTACACATATTTATGATTAGAAACAAGCATAAATGGAGAAATAATATTTCTAACAGAGATAAAATCATGGTAACTTTACCCAAGAGGCTTTTTAACATAACAAGATCGTGGCCAGAAGTTGGGCTCAAAAATAATTATATTTGGAGCTATAAAAATCATCTAGGCAGATTTACCAATTTCACAAAATGATTTTTAATAAAAGATTTCTTCAGTAACTTTGTGCAATTTTGGCACTGATACTATACATACTAGTCCCCACAACATATCCAAAGTTCATCTCCAGATCAGCAGTAGATTTTACAGAATCACAGATCTAGGTATTTCACATTCCTATTTTTCAAGCAAAAATTAAAACTCAAAAGTATATACACCTTTGGAGAAAGTTGTAGTTCTAGGTACACAGAGCACAACAAAATTGGGTTTGCTATTTTTGGATTTTTCTACAATTTTTAATCGATTTTACAAGTCACAGCCAAACACATGAAAAGGGGATAGAATCTTTACGCACTTAGACCCTTGAAAGTTTTAAAGCTTTTACAATCAGGTCCTCACTTTTCCCCCCTCGGAACCGACGGCGACGACGAGCTCGCCGGCGGCGAGGGCTTGCCCGGGTAGGCAAGCGAGCGACGGGGAAAGCGATTGGGCTCACCACTGAGTGATTGTCGGTGGTAGCTCGGCCGAAGCGGTCGCCGACGAGCGGCGGCGGCGGCACGGGCAGCACGGCCGCGACGCGCGTGAAGTCCGTCGAGGGGAAAGGCCCGGCCCGAGCAATACGCGACGCACGAGCTTCGGTGTGACCTAGAGGAGATGCTACGAGGGCCCATTGGCTTGGAGAGCGAGGGCGGGGGCACGGGCTCGGCAAGGCTTGCCGGCGGCGGCCGCGGGAGCTCGAGTCGGCGAGATGGCGGCTCGGTCGAGCAATAAGCGAGCGGGGGTAGCTACGGGGGTACTACGACGGTCGAAGCAACACGCATTGGCGGTACAACGGCTGGAGGAAGGAGCTCGGCGTCGGCGTCACTGGCGGCGGCAATGGCGGCTCGATGCCCGGGCAATGCGCGCGGGGGCGAGTCTAACCCTTTTGTAGGCACGCGTGCCTTGAGTAGGGGGTCACAGCCATCCACGGCATGGGCACGGTGAGGTGGTGGCGAGGCGCGACGGCCAATAGCCGCGCAGGGGCGGCGCGCGCGCGCGTGCGGCGGCGTCGCGGTTGGGCGGTCGGCGCGGCGTGCGTGGATGCGTGGCACACGTGGATAGGACCCGGATGGCGGTTCGGCATGGGCGGCGGCGGCGCATGGACCAAGGGTCCGAAGCCCGCCTCGGCGTGCGGGCCCGACGTGGTCGCGACGCAGCAGTGCGCGACGCCGGCGCGGTAGCACGTTCCGGACGCCAAGGACCGAAAATCAATCAGACTAGCACTATTTGACCACTGATTTCTCGAAATTCTTCAACATAAGTGGACCAAGCGATCAACAGCAAAGTTGTAGATCAGCTGACCCTCTACCACTTTTACACAAGCCGACCATGGTTTGGGTCAACAGATTTTGCAGGATATGCAATAGAACATGGCCGGAAACTCGGCTTCAGTGAACAGCGCCTACAGGCGTTGACCTACATTTTTCACCCATTTCCACTCCAAACCAGCAATGCCACTCAACATGAAAAGTGTGTCCCTCGACAAAATACACAACTTTCGTATTGGGAGAATTTGAAGTGTTTAGGGAAAATTTGGAGAACGCGACAAAAGTTCCGGCTGACATGGGTGGGTCAATAAGGAGTCAAGGGTTCTTGAGTGAGGTTTTGACCAAGTGAACTTTGGTTGACCAAAAGGTGCATTAGGGTTTGTTGGTGATGTTTTCGGGGTGATGACCCTAGGTGAACCGTCGTTGGACCAAAGTCAACACTGTTGACTAGGGTTAATTAACCCGGCCGAAAATCTGGGGCGTCACACGCGGCAGGGGCGACGTCGCCCGCGGCGTCCACGTTCCAGCACGAGACATTTCGGTTTAGCCCTGTTTGACCGCCACAAACTCGGGATTTTGAAACTAAAGTGTACCCAGCAACCTATACGAAAGTTGTAGATCACTTAACCCTCTACAACTCCTAGAAAGGTTGTATGGTGTTTTTCTCCACCATTTGTGCACAGATTGCATGCCAAGATGCAGATTTCCTGGGCACGAGTGAACAGTGCCTAGAGGCGTTGACCAAGCTTTTTCACCTCTTTCCACTTCGAATCTCAAATGCTACTCAACGTGAAAGTTGTGTTCCTCGACAAAATACACAACTTTTAATTGGGAGAATTTGAAGTGTTTAGGTGAAATTTGGAGAACGCGGCAAAAGTTCTGGGCGACATGGAGCGTCAAAGGGGTGTTTAATGGGTTTGACCAGGGTTTTGACCAAACCTTGACCATGGGTTGACCAAGGGGTGTCATTAGGTTTTGTCGGTGATGTTTTCAAGGTGATGGCCCAGGTTGACCATTGTTTGACCAAAGTCAACTCGGTTGACCGGATCAATAGGGTTAATGAACCCGACTGAAAACCTGGGGCGTCACAGCCTGGCGGCAACACAGGGGACGGGACGGTTCCGGCCGGGCAGAGTTAACGTTCCCTCCCATTCATCATTTGTTTTACTACTCTTCTAGCCACTTGAAAGAAATCCGGAGTGATTTTTTTAAAAGATAGAAATTCGGGGTGCGCCGTCGGCGCACCAATTGAGCTGGTCCATTGATTTTCTAAGAGTATTAGCAAATAGCAATGAAGTAAAAATGCAGTTATATAATTGACATCAACACATGTTGCTCAGTTTGCGAGTTTATGAAGTCGAAGCAAAGCTAAAAAATAGTATACAAAATTAGTTGTTGTTATTATATATAGGAAATAATTAGTTTCAACCAAATAATAGAAAAACTCATAATCGATAATTGTCTAAAAAGATTATGGTATCCACTCAAATGTAGTGTGGACTCCACCAAATAGTATGGGGTCCTAATTGGATGTGTATGTCCTGCGGGGCCACTTCAACACACGTTGGTCCCGCTTTAACAGTGGGTCCCACCTAAGACATTTGGTCCCACCATTCAAATGTAATGTTGCTTTCACCTAACAATAGCGGGTCCTACTTGAATGTGTGGGTCACACTTTAATAGTGGGTCCCACGCGTGGTCCGCCTAAACATGTGCAGATCTCACCCCTTCAAATATAATGTGGGTCTTACCTAACAATATGCGGATCACACTTGATTTTGTGGGTCCTATGAGCCCACTTTGCTTATGTGGGGTTGTGGGTCGCACCTGCCAATATGTGGATCCCACTTTATAGTAGGTCCCACGTGATGATATCTTCGGGCCTCCTTTCAACCTAAGTTGTACGCTGTGACCGAGAATTCGCAAGTGATGTGACACACAGGGTGGCGACGGAGTTTAGCTCGGCTTTCAGATAAAGAGATTCATTTGACAGAGTTCAGCTCGGCTTTCAGATAAAGAGATTCATTTTCATGCGGACACAAGACAAAAAAACTACGTCGATGATGCTAAGACCGTCTCACAGTTTTCATTAAGAGAGGAGAACTAGGTTGGTTCAAAAAACCTCGTTGGTGAAACCGAGGTTCGAGGGGTTTTCTATGTCAGGATTCGGTTCCCTTCTCTTAATGAAAACCGTGGGGCGATCCTAACCCCATCGTCTTGATTTTTTTAAAAAAACTTTAAATCGAACTCGAGTCTTCTGGCTGCAAAAAATACATCAAGCTCATCTAACAAATAGGCTATATCACCTTTGGTACGCGGACACAAGAGAAATGCATAAAACTCAAAGTTGCGGCATTTGTTGAAGGTTGCGCCGTGGCGGCATACAATTGTGTCGTGTCCTTTTTTATTTCTGATGAAAAAAAAGAGAGAGGTGCACGAATTCTGTGAGTGCCGAACTGCTGACGGATCAGTCGTCCTCATCAGTGTAGCAGTGTTGAGACATTCCTTACCCTGCCCATGCCGCCGCCAGCTGGGAGCCATGTAGCGAGGGTGGGGGTGGGGGCCGGATAATCGTTTCAGCTTTTAGCCAGGATCAATCGGATAACTTTTTCATTTTTTTTTAAAAAAAGTTTTTTATTTATTTCTAAAAAACTTTTTTTCAATTTATTTCAATAATATAATAAAAGCACGTGACGACAAACAGATTTTCAAGAAGCGGCGGCCAGTCCGTGCAGACCAGACCAGACCATCTGCTGACACGAAATTAATCAGCGTACGGGTCTCGCCGTCTCGTACGGCATCGGTCCCGGGCAAGCCACTGACGGATGGCACGACCGCGGCGGAACCAGAATACGGGTATACTACTGTACTTATGTTTATGTCCGAGCGATAAAAAGAAAAACGTGCCTACTACGATGAGCTTTGCAAAAATACGCTTTCAAACTCTAGTACCCCATATGTTCTGAATTCTCGACTTTGTGCCTTCCTGGAGCTTTCAAACTTTTTTTTTTCACGTAGAAAAGCTGCTAGAACGAAGCTGAAACAAGCAGGCCACAAGTCAATTTATGGAATTTTGTTCATGCAGCATCGCATCAGCATCACATATTGACATCTTGTCGCACCACAAATAGTCTTGGGACCGAACTTTTCATTTCCGTATAGCTAAAACCTTTTTTTTTTTTTGCTAGGGATACATCTTGAATTCTAGAATTTTCACACGAATTCTGCAGGTGGCAGTCTAAACCCCATAGAATTCGCGTGAAATTCCATGCAATTCAAAAGCGAACCAATAAGATTACAAAGCCAAACGAATTCTGCTTTACATTTCGGGTTACATTCTACACTTAATTACTACTCGCTGCATCACATTCACATCATCTTTTTCTTATTGAAAGCTAAGCACATGAAAACGACCCGTCGTATTTCATAATTGAAGACCAGCCGGTGGGGGCATGGCAAGGCCGCAAGGCCAGTACACTTGGCCACTGTTGCGGTGTTCCATTTACACCCTGTCGCTTCCCCGGCCGTTTATCCACCGCACCGCCCCGGCGCGGCGCGGCGCGGCGCGGCGGAGGCGCGCCTCGCTGTCGGCGGCGGTCGTCAGCGTCCTAGCGCACCGGCGGCGCAGGACGCGTCGCGGTGGTCGAAAAGCACGTCGTACCCGACGCTGCTCACGTTCCTGAGGTAGCAGCCGCCGTCGCTGGCGCCGTACGCGTACGTCTGGTGCATCCGCCACGACGCGCCCACCACGGCGTCGTCCCGGAGCGTCACCTCCGCCGCCGCCGCCTGCCGGTTCCGCAGCGTGCTCGTCGTCGCGGCGCCGGTCCGCGCCTCCTCGAACCCGATCTCCACTCGCCGCATCAGCCGCTGCGACGACGTGCCGCTGCCGTCGCCGCCCAGGAAGATGTACAGCGGGAAGCTCTGGTGCACCTGCTGCTGCTGCTGCGCTTGCGCGCCGCCGCCGCCGCTGACGCTGACGCTGGTGAGCGCGTCCGTCGTCTGGTTGATCGCCTGCGCGCTGCCGTGGCTGCTCACCACGTTCGTGTTCGAGAACGCCAGCCGCTGCGTGAACGTGGTGGTCACGTTGCCGCGCGACGAGCTCACCCACCCCGTCGCCGTGATGTTGCGGCTCGCCGCCGCCTCGTACTCCCCGTCGATGCCGTCGGCGGAGTTGGAGACGATGCTGCCGGCCAGCTTCGGCGCGTCGTAGGCGATGAGGCCGCCGGTGGTCTTGGAGCTCTTGGCGTCGAGCCAGAGGTGGAGGTTGGCGTCCACGTACCAGGAGTTGAGCGCGTTGGTCACCTTGAACCCGACCTCGTGCTGCTCGCCGTCGAGGAGCTTGCCCAGGAAGGGCGTGAGCTCGATGTCGTAGGTGGGCATGTTGAAGGACCCGATGCTGGTGATGGGGCGCCAGATGAGGGGGTTGATGCCGCCCGTGTAGATGACGGGGAACGGCCACACCGCGCCGACGACGTCGCCGTCGAGCAGGACGGTGACCTCGCGGAACGGCCCGTTCTGCTCCGGCGTGTTCATGTACCAGAACTCGTCGGCGTAGTGGGACGAGACGTAGACCTCGAGCACCGCGCGGTACGCGTTGGGCGGCACCGCGAGGCGCGCGGACTGGACGTCGGTGGAGTTCTGGACCACGAACCAGAGCCCGTCGTCGAGCGGCAGGCTCCTGGAGACGGGGACGATGGCGTCGGCCGCCGGCGGCGGCGACGAAGACCGCGCGGCGCGGCGGAAGTAGAGGTGGAGCGTGAGGTTGGCGTGGTAGACGCCGTTGTAGGTGTCGTCGATGAGGTTGCCGAGGTACACGGCGAGCGTGGCGTTGCCGGCGGCGAGGAGCGGCGCGTACCTGGTGACGTCCTTGGACACGGACCACGCGACGCCCCCCTTGCGCGGCTCTGCGGTGCTGCCGCGGAGGATCTCGGCGCCTCCCAGCCACACGCCGAAGGTGCGGTCGTACTGCACCCCGCGGCACTCGGCGCGCCACTCGAGCACCGCGAGCGAGACCGACGCCGCGCCGGCGCCGGCGCCGGCGCCGGCCCCGGGGGCCCCCAGGCACGCCGGCGGCGAGTAGTCCGCGGTAACCGGCGGCTTGGTGAGCGTGAAGGCGAAGGAGTGCGAGAGCAGCAGCGTGGAGCAGGGGCCCGAGCTCCCCTTGGGCGGGCGCAGCGGGCGGTCGACCTCGAAGAAGGTGGTCCCCGACGACGACCTCCTGTGGCGCGCCGGCAGCGCCGCCTCCACCGCGGCGAGGCCCTCGGCGGAGAACCGGGGGTCGCGCGGCCGAGGCGCCGCCGCGGCGGAGTGGCAGAGCAGAGCCGCTGCTAGGCAGAGGAGGAGCAAGCGCGAGGCAGGGGACGCCGACATGGCTACTACCTGCTTCGTCGGTGGCGCGTGGGAGCGGAAGCGGAATGGGAGGCGCTGCTGCATCTGCATGAGAGAAGGCTGCGGATTTAAACCCCGGCGAGGGAATTGTTTATAAATTCATCAGAAGCAAATAATACACATCGTTATCTACTCGTAGTCGTCGTAGGCGGCATGAACAAAGTGTATGTTGTTGTGAGTGCCGTATAATGGCAACGCAAAGTACTTGGTTGGTAGAGGAATTATGTGGCTTTTGGGAGAGCTTGAATTGTCTACTAGTATCAATGACCAGTGATTTTCTCTCGGAACTTTTCGCTGTTTTTTATCACCACCACCAAGAAGATTTTTTCTCTCGTAAACAAATCGCCTACAAGCAATAACCAAAGAAGATCTTTTATCTCAACAAACCAAGACTACCATCAGCCACCAAGCCAAACGAATGCGCCGATTCAGTACTACACAGAAAGAGAGGAGAAAAGGGCGTGTTCTGAACTTCAGAAGATTTTATCTGTCTTGTGCTTAAAGCGTCCGGAAGCTCAATGCTCCTCCCCAACCGTCCAACGAAACCCGAGCTTTTAGGCCTCGCATGCAGAAAAAGTTGCATGTTTAATAATAACTATACAGAGAGAAGAGACGATCGAGCTCTGTCGGTCTGTCCATTGGCTCAAAGTATGATGACAAGTTTCGACTGACAAACCATGCAGAAAATTGTTAGAAACAAGATTCAGAAAATTTGAGCGACGGGGCCCCAACAACCCGAAGCAGCTGCAAATATGTGCACTCCCAGGTTCTCACTCCTCCCTCAATCGGAGTCGGTGCGGTGACTCGATGTTGCGCTGGACATCATTAGCCAGCCCAGGATCAGATACGCTCATAAAAAAGTTACAAGAACATGTGGTCGGCAAATAATCTGCTGCATCCTACTGTTCTTGCGCCGCGTCCTAAGAGCAAACGGTGTGAACCCTCAGAATAATCCCCAAAGCCCACAGGATGGAGTTGTAGGCACTATGCTGTCGGCAGCTACTACTCATCGCAAAACGAAACCGCTGATAACTAACTAGGTGGGAACCGAGCGGCAAATCAGCGTCAACTTGAATACAAGTCGTAGCGTATACCTACCTGTTAACATTTCAAAAGCAGTATCATCAGTGCAAACAGAGGCTCTCTGTGGATCTAAAATAATTCCAGAGGAACAATCTTATTCACCGTTGGAATTTGAAGAAGGAAGGAAGCTGGTGGGGAGGAGGTTAAAATCGCTGAGCAGACTTGACATCACCGATGATCCTATATCATGACAGAGCGCTCAGTGGATCCAACCACGCGCGCGCACGCCGCGGCTAGTGCAACGGTCACTCGAGCAGGCAGTTAGATCAGCACGCACGCACGCACGCACGCAGATCCTAATCTTCTTTTTTGCATGGCTGCAGATCATTTCCCACTCACGGAATCGAGCGCGACTGATGACGATCGTGATCAGCTGGCACTGGCACTGGCACTGGCACTGGCAGTCACTCGTACGCGCAACAACGTCCAAGAGAAAACTAAAAGGCTAGGCTGGAATGGATCCAAGCTTCGTTTTCTCATCTCCTGCAGCTCCTGTGATCGGTCCCCGGTTCTGTTAGCTGGCCGGGGCAGCCACGTAAGCGGCCCTACGAGCGGCGACGACGAGTCCAAGCCATAGCCATGCCGAGCCAAGCTCTTGGTCCGCCATGCTCCCGGGGTCGCCGCCGCGGCCGCGCCGATTGAGTCGGGCCCCGGCGGCGACGGCGGCCGCGCACCAACCGCGACACCAGACCAACACCACGAGCGACGCGCCGTGACACGTCCGGATCAGAAATTTTTATCCGCGGGGTGCGTTCGCGGCAGAGGCGGCGACACGGGCGCCAGCGTGTCCCCCGGACACACTGGCGCGTGGGCCCGGGTGCTGCCTGGGGGTGTGTGTGGACCCAAAAGGCCACGCTCGACCGCGACGTCTCTCCTAACGGGAACGGATGAGTGCTTTGGCATGGCAGCATGACAGGTGGACTCACGCTCATAGCTTCTCACTTCACAGGCTCTCTTGGCTTGGAGCCTTGGACGATCGATGGACTGTGGATATACCCGGATGAGAGGCGAGAGGTGTGCAGCTTTGCTTCTTTCCGTGCCTCTTTGGGAGGGCTCCGGCTCCGGCTCCACGAGCAGCTCCAGGTACAGCCCTCCCAAACGGGTGTTTTGCCCCCGGCTCCGGAGCCAGAGCCCCGTGAAACGCGCTCTCCGGAGCGCTTTCACTCGGACGGAGCCACAAAAGAGCGGCTCTGCCCGGCTTCGCCTGCGCATTCCGTCCTCGCCCTCGGGTGGGGCCCGCCGGGAGCGCGGCAGGAGCCCTTGGAGGAGGCCACGACGCCGGTAGGGGAAGGAGGAGAAGGAGCGAGCGCGCGCGCGGGGACGAGGAGGGACGCGTGCGGGCCGCGAGGCTCCAACGCGACCGCGGTGGGGAAGGAGGAGATGCGGCGGCGGAGAGATGCGACCAACGGTCGCCGGCGTGGGGACGAGGAGGGAGCCGGCGGGGGATGGTGCCTCCCCGCCGGCCGCGCCGGCCCCGCCGCCCGCGCGGGGGAGCCTCGCCTCGCCGCGTGTGGAGGAGGAGGAGGCGGAGATCCGTCGGGAGGAAGGAGGAGGTGGACGTCGCGGCGGCTCCCACCCGTGGATGCCGCGACGGCTCCCGCCCGTGGAGGTGGAGGCGGTGGCCCCGCCGGCGGGGATCTATAGTGGTGGTGGTGGTGGGCACGGGGATATCTGGTGGGCATTGGGCACCGGTTGCTGCGATTGGAACAATCCAGACAAGATAAGGCCGCCGGAAAAATAGGGAAAAACGTAAAGAAAAAATAAAAAAGAAAAAGAAAAAGAAAAAGAAAGAAAGGGCATTATGGACATTTCACTTTTATACAGTCAGGAGAAGTCGTTTTGCCAAACGTTTTCTTAAAACGGCTCCAGCTCCACTAAAAGAGACGCTCCACCGGAGGAGCCAAAGGCGAAGCTGTTTTTAGTGGAGCCGGAGCCCTCCCAAACGGGCCCTCTATCTCTTCTCTCGTTGATGGCAAGGGGTCCAAAACACGATAAAAGATATATAAAGAGGGTTTGATACTAGCACAATCGATCTAGTTGGCGTAGCTAGGACATTTTTTTATGAATCGAAAAATCAAAATAGAAGGTACGTAATGGGTTTCAACTTGGATTTCTACGATGATCGTCCCTGGCGCACACGGGCCACCCTCTAGCTCTACCCTGCTCAGGGGTGTCATTGGTTTGCTTCACTACATCTTCATGAAATCGTAACGAACTAGAAAGGCAACACGGTCTTTGACGCGTTCGGCCAGTGCCTTTCGCTTATTCAGGGTTTCGTAACCGTGGTTTAAATATATTTTTTAAGTGAAGTCGAGGGTTAGTTTGTGAGGGAACGCGAGATGTAATTGTGGGTGGAGTTGTATTTGTTGGGAAGTAGTGGGAATTTTCATATAAATGTATTGGAAGTAGGTTTCTACCGAAGTTTAGAGGCTCTTTTGTGAAAAAAATAAAATTGTGAACTATAGTTTCGTTTAATGTTAAATTGTCACACCCGGTTTTCAAAACAAACCAAGTGTTACCTATATGTATGTCAGGATCTAGTTCCATACATATAGTGACATCATCAGTGAATAACAGAAATAATATCACGTAAAGAAAAGAGATTATCAGAGATTTACAGCAGAATCCTGGGAAGCAAAGGCTCCAAACTTCACAGGCAATCGACTGGGGGTTGCGTACGCCTAGCACCCTCTTCTGGACTTCATACACCTTCTTCTTCTGAACAATGGTTTTGGAAGGATGAGTACACTTGTGGTTGGTACTCAGCAAGGCCACAGAAATAACCGGAAAGCAATTTTAAATCCATCTTCAAGTTTATTAATCATGTGAGGGTCCAGGCCGCTCTTGACCGTGAACACGGCTGTTATAACAGTTTTACACTCTGCAGAGGTTGTACACTTTCACCACAAAGTCGCGTAAAAGTTCCGAAGAACTTTGAACCCAACCATGCCGTGCAAAAGCGAGCACAATACCACACTTTCGAGGTGTGGTTGCATAGGGACGCTACGAGGCCTTTGCAAAGAGTCCTCCTATGTGTATTAGTCCATAGTAGCACGTCCTAGAGGCTATCTTTCGTACCACTCGCTTCTACCCTCGGACCGGGATAGCCCGGAAGAGCACTTCCGTTCCAAAACTCGTCCCGCAGTAGAAGAGTCATAAAAGCATTCCTCCGTACCCCAAGCTACTAGGGCTAATAGCCACACAAGACTTCCCTAATTAATTGGCCAAGATAGAGCCATATGTCTTGTGGTTGTCTTGTTTCTGGGTGGTTCTCCATGTTCCAATTAATTCATAATATTCTTGTTTAAAGCATAGGTAGAAGGATGACTAGGGTCACTTGCCTTTTTCCAACGAAAAGCTACTCTTGCTCTTCCGCTCTTGCTCTTTGAAACTCATAAACTTCGGACCTCCGATCAACAACTCGATCTTCTACTCGAAGCAAACATCGGGTACAAACATGCAAAAGCAAACAAGCACAACTAAGAACAATGCACAAATCAAGAAAGGCTTAAAAAGAGAACAAGGTTTGGTTCTAGGATCGCAAACGCGGAACACTCGAACGAAACTATCGTTGAAAAGGTACATCTATCGAGAGATTTGTATTGTAACACCAAACGCTATGTGCTTGATATATTTTAATTCAATAAAATTGTGTTAATAGTTTACTTCATAGAAATAACCTATTTATAATTAATCAAGTTATATTTAGATATAAAATAACGATGTAGAACTTAGTCCAGTTTTATTTGTAATTATTTAAGTATGGTTTATGCAAATTAAACATTTAATTTTAGAAGAATCATGTAAAGCATCTAAGCGTGTACTTTATGTTTCGAGTTTAACTAAGCAAATTATAATTCAAAAACACATTTACGTTCATATTAATCAAATTAACATTTTATTAAGAAAACTCAGGATAGCCTATGTTGCTTTTATTTAGAAAGCAGATTGAATAAATATTAGTCTGTTTAACATTTATATTATGAAAAAGCCGAAGCGTTGCTCTAGATAGATTTTATTAGAAAACAATGTTACTATGTTTTAACTAATTTAATATTTAAATCTGAAAACCGTTATTAGTTCCTAATTAAAATTCATTAAGAAAAGCCATTCACATAAACATTAATCAGATTAATTTTCGAATATGCTCTCAAAACACATTTTGTAGTAAATATCATGTGTAGCGCATATTTTATCATGAGACGGATCTAACGCAAGAAGAACGAGCTTAAACGGCTAGTACGTGAGATCTAAAGATTAAACAGATGTTAGGGATCTAATCATGATTAACTGTATGTAGATTGGAATGGCCAACGAAGAAAATTTACAAATCAAAGAGTAGATAGAAATATGTATTAGATTACTTACTAGATAGATATCAGTACAATATGTTGGCTTTTGTAGGAAAAGAATATATATGGCATAAGCATGATGCAATGCTGACACCATGATGGTGTGTATGTGTATACATCTATACTACTTGCTTGCTACTTGCCCACGGCAAACACATGCATGCAGGCATGGATTGAACAGGGTGTACATGTGTAGATTGATATGCTGCTGTGCGTGATGGTTGACGGTTAAGTGAGGATGGATAGCAAAACAAAGGACATCGGCAAGATTTAGCTTGTGGTCACGGGTGCATGGCAAAGGATGAAAAACTATAAGTATTATGGAGTCGAACAAGAATTAAACTACTGATGTTTTGCACATGCATGTGGTGACCAACGTGAGAATCAAAGATAACATGCTAGTGAGCAGGCTAGAACGCAAAACATGATTAGATCAACTTGAGGTTAATTTTTCACCTCTGACCTGGTGACTAGTAGATGGTGAACGGCATGAAACTGATGAAGGAGTGCCGGCACTAGCTTGGTACAGAAATATGATGAGACTCCAACCATACGCATGTCAGGCTTCAGTCCCGCAAACGAAACATTAGCGACCATCTTTGCTCGACGGGATGGAAGAAACTATGATGCGAGCATAGATGGAACTAGAACAATCCGTCGCGCGATGCGCGCCTTATCTAAAGTGAACTCTATTGTAATTAACAACACACCCGTAAGAGCTTTTCATTTCCAATTAACAACACACCCCGTAAGACAACAATTAGAGCACAAGGAGTCCCCCCCTTGATAATAGCCAAACAAGTATTGTACAAATGACTTTCACATTATCATTGAGTTGCCCACCGCATTCGGGAGTGAGAAAAATCAAGAACCGATGCAAATCTGATCACCGTCACCCTTTACTTGAATAAAGAACTTGGAAGACAAACATATATAACTTCTCGTGACTACAATTGTTGTCAACATCCAAGCCGACACCATCAGCAACCAATAAGTGGAGCCAAGCGTGGAAACGACATAGTGTTCCCAACATGACCACAAACCTGCCACAAACAAGGAATCGAGAGTGGCTAACTCACTATTGAGTAGAAGTTAAATTGAAAGTCCAATGTCATCGGCTCATTGTCTCCGAGAATATAAGAACCGATATACAACAAAGAGTCCGTTCATATATCATATTGGATTCTCGCATCTTAATTGTAGTGTGTTTAAGAAACCTGGCAAACGATATAACTACGATGGTGCAAGCTAAGTATTTCTTTGCCTCAAAGGTTGCGGACAAACATATGCTTTCAACGAACATATATAGCTCAATAGGACCACAAACCACGAGGCATTTAATCGAATACATGGGCTTACCTTAGAGGAGGCGAGGCATGATTTGGTGCAAGTTTGATATGACAAGACATCAACTCTCAATGTGAATACCCTTTACGAGAGGAAGGAACGACTCATTTTCCTGCATTGGAAAATCAAGTCGCTATAGATCGGTGAGATCGCACATATAATTGACACCGGAGAAAACCAATTGCAAAATAAATAAAAAACTGCTCTTCTCTCCACCTCTACTCTATCTTTTTCCTACCATATTCGAGTACCAAAAAAAAGCTTAACCTCTCTCTCGCTCTCACTTCCTTTAATCTCTTGCTGATACCTCGCACGCAATTCCCATCTTCCTACATGCAACAGCAAAATGGATCCTTCTCTCAGGCTCTTGGCTACCATCTCCCTACATGCAGGACAGAACATTGCAATAATAAAAATGCTCAAGGGGGGCCAGTGGCATTAATCTATATGAACTATACACTAATAGGTTCAGAGAATATTTGGCAATGCATTTGGTTAGAACCCGCAACATAGCACCTCGATGCATAGTGGCATTGTGAACTGTGAGTAGCAAAGATCCAACAAAATCACAATAATGCGGAATAGCACATGATTAAGCGGATAAATATGATTTACCACCGGGATCACGGATATCCGTTAGCCTCACTTGGTTGTACGGAACTCCAAAGGTTCTATAGGCTCAAAACTTGGCGAAACATATATATTTGTCTTTTTTTTATAAAAAAGCATAAAAGCGAGAAATTAGTTCTTGCCTCGTGAGACACCGGACGGGCTTTATGTGTGCTTATAATGGAGCCGAGCATCGGATGACATAGCGCTCACCTTGATATCTTTGCGGTAGCCGCCATCAAATACAAGTAAACAAAAAGATCTCGCTTCAACTTACCGATCGAAGGAGATGATTCGTAATATTATAGCGGCCTATGACCAAGCATTTAAGCACTTGTGGGTGGGCGGTACAAGATATAATATGTTCGGAATAATTAAGAAGAAACCAGAGGTCGATGCATACAACACAACATGTTGAAGGTGGACAGATTCAGGGGGTAATTGAGTTCAAGAATGCTAACTTTTCATATGCGAGGCCTAAAGAGCATATCTTCAGAGGCTCTCCTCTCTACCAATACATGCAATCTGCCAGTTCAAAGACTAAAATGTTCAGGACGAAGATTTCATGGTGTAGTTGGTTATCACGTCAGTCGAACACACTGAAGGTCTCCAGTTCGAGTCCGGGCGAAATCATCGCTTTATTTTTATGCAAAAAAGACTAAAATGTTCGGGATAAGGTCATCAATGCGCAAATCGTAGATTAATGACACAAGAGGCTTAAATGTTTACATTTTTCCATTCCATACCTTTACCCGGACAACATGGACACATGGTACAATATAGTATCCGAAAATGCATAGAAAGAAGAATGCAATACCAAGTAAGGAGACGAGATGTTACCTCTGCAAGACTCGCAAACACACACAAGAGCAAGTGCAACAACTTCAAGCTTCAGGCAGTATACAACATCGATAAGTCGACGAATCCCTCTTACTGCAGCAACAAATGACCTGAAAACCAGCAAATGCATCACTTAATTTCACCAAAACTGACTGTATTGTATCTTTCTCTAGTGAAATGGTAAGATTCACCATAATTAAATCTGATTAAATCAAAGAAACCCAACATACCAAAAGAATGCAGATGCAAAACCAAAACAGTTTGCAATTGGTTCACTCTTTCCCACTGATACTGGGCTTTTCATTTTAGTACCGGTTTTCACACAGAATCTAATCGCAGCCTGAGGAAGGTTTAAGAACATGTTCTAACTGGATGTACTGAGCACAAATACACGCAGCAAATCACTCCTAGATACATATCTACAGCTGACAACCAAGTGTTCGAACATGTTCTCTAGACTATATCTAAATCTACCCATCAAAGATGCACTGCTAAACTAAGGTGTGTACTTACGAAAAAAGATCTTTTCTCAATCTGTCAGCCGAACCTGCACACCCATAAAGAAAATATAGGTTGTATCAATGAGAGTTCAACTGGAAGTTAAGTGAGAAAGCATGAGAGTATCTAGAAAGGTATAAATGCGTGGTGCGCCCCCGCTTGGGGCTAGAGGAAATTGGAGGGGATGAGGTGGAGGAGGAGTCGAGGGAGGAGATGAGGAGGTAGTGTACCTACCGTGAATCCGTGGTGCGCACCGCCGGCTTGGCCCGCCCCGCCGTGCCGACCACGACCGGACCGCGCGGAAGATGGCGGTGAAGCGGCCGGTCGCCACGTCTCCGGAGCTCCGGAGATCTCTCCTAGGCCGCCATCGTCTCGGCCCGAACCGGAGGAGAGAGAGGTAGGCCGAGGGGAGGAGAGGGAGGGGCGGATCTAGCCTTAGGGGCCGCGTCTACGGTCGCGCAACCACCCTCTCGGACGGGGCCGCGCCACGTTGAGCGCCGTCGGCATTCGTGGCCCCGCCGCGGCACAACCCCGGGTGCGTCCCCGTGGGGATACATCGCCGCCCGAGGTGCCGCCGGGAGACAAGCCGCCACGGAGGGTGGATGGGAATCGGGGGATGGAGGAGGGAGAGCCGCCGGGGGACAGGCGGCCGTAGAGCCGCCGTTGTGGGGCATCGGAGCCGGTGGAGAACGAGCGGGGGGCGGCGGTGGGATGCGGGAAGGAGAAGGGAGATTGGGAGAAGAACGCGAGAGGGTTAGGGTTGGAGCCGCCGACTTCGCCGCAATTTCCGGAGAGTAGAGGGGCTTTTTGCAAAATTGGCGGGGGGGCGGGGGCGCGGGAGCGAGCGGCGCTCGACACGTAGACGCGTGAAATGCGGGGAGCAAGGAAACGACGGGAGCTTTTCATTTCCCCGATAAATTAGTTTGTATATAGGCATGGAGCCCGCAGGAGAAACGGTAGAGAGTCGAGCATTAAAGCTTCAGTGGAGGTGTACGTGTTCATGAGAGCTCACCAGCGGTGGATAACGACAGGTGGCCGGAAATGAGGATGGACGAGGACATGGTGACGGCTGATGGCTCGGGAAGTGATGTAGGCGGCCGTGGTACGGACGACGAGCAACGGCGGAGCTCCAGTTTGACGTCGTGGTTCTTGTGATGGCACCGGCTTGGTCTACACGCTGCGATGGTGTTCTGCTCTGGCGGCTTCTGGTGGCATGCTCCGGCGAGCGGCGACAAGGAGCTGCAGTGGGCGTGCGGCTTCAGCTTCACCCCGGGGAGCTCCTGGCCGGCGAAGGCACTAAAGGCCAGTAGTGGTGCACAACGGATGGCTCGGTTCCCCGTGATTGGAGTTGTTCCGATCTGTCGGCGAGCGGACGCCGGTCGATGGCGAGCAGCGGCAGACGTGCGTCTTGGTCTTGATGTGCGGAGCCCGCGGTGGTGATGCTGCAGACTGGTGTCGTGGTTCTCTTGTTGGCGGCGTTGGCTCGGGCTCTCCTGCCTGGCGGCGATGCTCTAGCAGAACGCCACACAGATGGGATGGAGACCGGCCGGCGGAGCTGTGGCCCGACTTGGCGATGTGCCCGTGGTGTGTTGCTTTAATCCGGCGGCATCCGAGCGCGGCAGACTGACCGGGTGGAGCGGAGCAGTGGCGCTCGGCCTCAGCAGTGCACGTTGGCGTGAACGCGTGGTGCAGATGAGCGATATGGAAGCGAGCTAGGCCCAGGCATGGGCGGCGTGAGCAGCAAGGGTGCAAGGGAGCAGCAGGCTAGTGGCACACAGGGTTCGAGCTCCTGGTTTTATAGGCTTTGAAGGGAAACGGAGGCGGCTCTGGTGGAGATTAAAAGTGGGTAACGGCTGGCCATTGGTTACCTTATTGGTGGCCGTTTTTGGAAGAGAAGGAACAGTTGATTGTTTCATCGATCATTGAAGGTGAATGGCGTGACGCTGTAGGTGGAGAACGAGAAGTGCAGCAGGGAGGATTAAAGAGGAGGCCAGCCATTACTGGTCTTGGTGGCGGCGGCAGGGGAGTGAAGGTGAGGCTGCTGACTGCCGTTACTGGTAGTGGAAACGAAGGGGACGTGAATGCTCCATCGAGCATTGAAGGAAAGTTATGCAGCGCTGCAGGGGAACAGCGAGCGTGGCTAGGGAGGCGGACGCAAGCGCGTGGTGCGGGCGCGAGCAGCAGGACCACAGGACAGCGCGTCCATGTGCAGGTCGTGCGGCCGGCCGGCCATAGCGGTGACGTCCGTTCCATTTCTGGTGAGAGAGAGGGGAAACAGAGAGGTGGCACCGGTTTTAGGTGTATCGTGGCGCACGAAGGCGAGAAGGGCGGCACATAGGGAGGCGACGGCATATGCGTGGTGCGCAGTTGCATGTGTCACGCGAGGCATGCAGACACGGGCACGCGGGCACTACGGCCAGGCGGGCGGCATGCCTGGGTGGCACAGAAGCTAGAAGGCTAGCAGGTGTTAAGCATGATGGACGTAAGCACGAGCATGCATGGACGACATACGGGAAGCCAAGAGGTGCAAGGGCACGGGAATGCAGGCACGTAGCTCGGTTGTGAAGCCGGCACGGGGGAGCTGAGCATGTGCAGTGGTAGCACAGAACGGACTGCAGACATGCTGAGCGACACGGGAGGTAAGCGAGTACGGCGGCCAGGAAGATACGGATAGCGTACGGGAGCTAAGCGGCTCGATCGCGGATGAGCGCCGGTGCAGTGCACAAGGGTGTAGAGCCGAGCCAGGCATGCAGCGCAAGGTAGATGGCTAGAGACGTGCGGACACGACGACCAAGAGGGTGGCACGCTATGCAGGCACACGGCTCAGGTGCGAATCACGACACACGAGAGCTGGGTGGGTGTAGGAGCACGAGTGCGACTCGGTGTCGACCGGAGGCTAAGTATGGAACTAATGGGTGGGCCCGACTGTCCGCGACTATGGAAGAGAGGGAGAAGAGCTGGGCCGCGTGTTGGATTGAGCCGATTGGGCCGCGAAACGTGCTAGCGTGACTGCTGGTCTAACAGAGAAGAGAGTCCGGATTGGGATAGGAGAATAAAAAGATACAGAGAGATGATGAGTTGGGCCATAAAAAGATAAAGAGAAAGATTGAGAGAAATTTGAGTTTGATCTTTTTATGATTTTTGAAAACCACACACAACAATCAAAAATCATGCAAACGAAATGAATGCAACACTCAGATAACCATTTTATTTAATTCCAAAAGACAATCAATTATTTTCCTACACTAAATTTCCTGTAAACAAAATAAATGTTGGTAAAATTTTAAAATTACGAGAAATCGTTGTTTTACTATTCTTCCTATTAACATCATAAAATCGGAAAATTTCAGGGTGTTACATAAAAGCAACACATTTTTTGCACTTTGAGTTTAACTTTTTTACTAGTATATGATTTTCTTTATGAAAGTGTGGACTACATAGTGGTTGCTGTAAAGTTTAAGGTTGCTTCAGTAAGATTTGGGTGTCCTGTGATTTGTGTGAAACCAGATGTCTTTTTCCATAAAAGTCCTGGGCTTTCGGGTGGATTGTTACAAAGTTTAAGGTTCATTTTGGAAAATATAATGATGGGCTGCAAATATATTTTCAAAAGTTTAGGGGCCTGTCTGTAAAATCCGTGGACCGTGGGACCTTCACGTGGATTGTTGCAAAGTTCGAGAGCCTTTTTGAAAAATTGTGGATAACAAACATATCAACGTAAAAATTTAGGGACACTATGTAAAAAGTCGTGGAACGAGGGATCAATTTTTGTCAAATGGAAGGACTTTTTTTTTTACAAATTGGTCGTTGCTTGACCGATCGTTCGCGTGGCCAATCCATCGGCCGGGACTAGCCTGCTAGTTTCTTTGGCCTCAGTATTGGCCAAGAATCATAGGTAAATATGGCTTCGGAAGCCCTTCGGAAGCTCCCACGCCACCCTGGATCTCTCCTCCAGCGTCGGGCGACCTTCCAGCTCCGCCGCGGAGGTGAACGAGGTAGGTGGAAGAAGCTACCCGGCGGGGGCTCGTGGAGTTGCTCCACACCGACGAGTTGCGCCCGTGGAGTGCGCGGTCGCCGGCCGGCTTCCCCCACCCCTCGCTTGATCCCCTGCGCCACCACCAGCGGGCAGCGGCGGCGGCTTCTAGAAGCTTCCAGAACCCAGAGATCTCCAGAGGATTGGTGGGAGCGGCCCGAAGATCTCGGCACCGAAGCCAATGGCGGGCCCGTGTTGAGGCGCGATGCGCGACGACGTGCGGGGATCCGGGGAACGGCGACGAGCTCGAGGTCCCGATGCAGATCCGGGAGGGGCCCTCGTGGCGCCCGACGCCGTCGCCTGCTGGGGCGCTGCAGTCGCTTGGCGTCGGGGATCTGCGGTGGAGGGGTGTTGACCCGCCGGCACCGGGGATCTGCGGCGGAGGGGCGGGGAGATCCAGGAGCACGCCTTGCACCGGGGACCGAGGGGTGCCGCCGCGTGCGCCGAGGAAGGAGGCGGAGGTGAGAGGCCGCAGCCCTGGATCCTGCCGGGGAGGAGGTCCGCCGGGTGTCCGCCTCCACACCGTGGAGGGACGCCGGACGGGGAGGGTCGCGAGTCGCCGCTCGGCGTGCGGTGCTGACCTGCCCCTGCTGCTTGGCCGGGGCGGGGCGAGGGAAGAGGACCGGCAGCTGGGCCGCGCGGGGCGAAGGGAGGAGGAGTCAGTTGAAATGAAGAACGGAGAGAGAGACCCCGAGAATGCGGCATCGGAGGGGTGGAAGCGAAAAATGCAGCACGCGTTGAGGGTATTGCTGGAGCCGGTACAGTGGAGGTTGGTTCTGCATTTTCCGGTTGCATATTGAGACGGAGGCATTGCTGCAGATGCCCCCCACACACACCTCACGTTGGAGAGTAAAAATTTGAAAAGACTCTTTGGAGATGCTCACATGGATATGAGCCTTTTTTCCCTCTTATTTTACGCTACGTACATGTTCCATGTTCAAATCCTTTTATTTTGAAGGAATTGTAATACACTCAATGGACTACATTGTTTATCTTAGAATGTATAATTCTACAACTTTTTAAAATTTACATATAAGCATAGTATCTTGTATCTCTAGCTAATATTAAAGCAAGGACTGTTTCTCCCCATAATTTTCGTCCGTCTACAGTAAACGAAGCGAATTTGGAGAAAATCAGAGTCCTCCCGCTTGAACCGACGTAAAGGAGCGAAAACCGTTGAAAAAAAGAAAAAATCGCTACCCTCTGAACTGACCGCTTCCTCCGCAGCGTGCCAGCGTCCTCCCCTGGCCGACCGGGCCCCCTCTGTCATGTGAACGGTGAACCGACGCACCTGTGACTGTGAGAAAAAAACCAGCCCACCCTCAAAAATTGGCTTCCAACAGGATTCAAACCAACAACCTCCTAACTCAAGGTGAATGCTACAAACCAACTAAGCTATGTTACATTTGTTAATTTTGAGCATGTTTTACACTCTTTGTGAAAGTAGGATAACTGGGACCATTCATTGTGGCTTTGAGTAGTAAAGGGTTAAGAGAGGAGTGGAGATAGTATGATGCTTAGTTGACGCCTGGGCTGGTTTTTTTACAACAACCACATATATTATCACTTAAGCAACCAAGGTCCTCAGACCAGATGAGACCCACAAGATCAACGACGCGTTCAACAACGGAGAGCTCACCGGCGGGGGTTGCAGAGGCTACAGAGGAGCATACACCTCGATGGAGGACCGTGCACAACATCAGTTGAAGATTTAGCAGCGGAGCCGAAGAAATCAATTCTAGAAGACCGATTGATTTGTTGTTCACCGTCGTTAGATTAGTAGATGGGCCACCAAGCTGCTTGCAGGGAGAGGCGAGCGCGTCGGATCAACCGACGGAGAAGAGCCACAAAGGCCATGAGGATCCATCAAGAAGTTGTAGGTTGCTGCAGCTGCAAGTGGAAGGCAGAGAAGACAGCTAAGGCGCATCGGTGCGTTCTACGACTATGGATTCGATATTAATTAGTATGCCCATAAAAGTCATGATTCTACATACGGTGGGTTCATACCATCCAATAAGTTTAATTTATGCAGGGATTTGAAATCATTTTTGGAAATAATCGAGGTGATCCATAAATCAAGAATCACGTAAATTTTGATCATGTTTACTAAGACGTAAATTTTCAGGTACATTACCATTTTCATTAATAATCCCAATGCATCATAAAACCTGTAGCAAGGCACGGGCATTACTGCTAGTATAATTTAAAGGCGAGAGATGAAAATTGGTTCTACTTCAACTCGGTTTCCCAGAGCAGAAGTACCATACATAAATATCTCTCACATATGACCAATAATAATATACAAATATATTTCACGTACAATTAACTTGTATCTAAATTATGATTTTTTTATATCCAAACCGGGCCTGGTAGAAAATAGTGAATCACATGAACCGCCTCATTACACTGCTATTCGGGATGAAAATATTACGAGATTGGATTTATTCCTTCTGTTGGGATCCTGACACGTCGCGATACACATGCATCTTCACCAAGGCTGATCACATTTTAAACCCGAATCTCTCGATGTTGCCAAATATCCGTGCCGCAAGGTGTTGGGTTAAGTTTTGCAACGAGCGCAGGACCAGAAATGATCCTTATTTCTTCAAAAAGTAAAATAGATTATGGAAGGTTCACCGCCGGTAGCGCCGCCGTGACTCCGGCGGATGCCGTCCCCTTCACGCAGACCTCATTGGACTGGTCCGACACGACGCTGTAGTTGCTGCTGGTCACGTCCCTGAAGTAGCACCCGTCGGTGGCGTTGTACCTGTACGTCTGCTGGACGCCCCACGACTTACCGTCTCCATCGTCCTCCACGATGCTGCTCTGCGTGGTGCGCAGCGACCGGTACGGCGGCCCCGACAACCACCGGCCGGCGGCCACCGTCGTCTCCTCCAACCCGTGCGTGACGGTTAGACTATTCTGTTGATAGCCCCAGCCGAGCGGGAAGTTCCCGTGCGTCTGCGCCGAGTACAGGACGACGCCGCCGGCGACGTCCGCGGCGACGACGCCGGTGTCCGCAACGATGGTCAGGTCCAGCGTCTCGAAGGTGAGGAGGTACTCGAGGGCGAACGTCCGCGTGGCGTTCGTCGTGATGTTCCCGTAGGACGACCTCACCCACCCGGTGGCGGAGACGAGCCGGTTCGCCGTCGCGTGGTAGTGGGTGTCGACGGGGTTGTCGGACTTCGACGACGTCGTGTTCGCCGGCGGCGCGAGGTAGCTCACGAGGCCCGCCGTCGTCGCCGTGCCGCTGGGGTCCAGCCAGAGGTGGAGGTTGGCGTCGACGTACCACGCGTCCACGGCGTTGGTCACCGCGAACGCGAACTCGTGCGCCTTGCCGTCCAGCAGCTTGCCCAGAAAAGGCGTCAGCTCGATGTCGTACGTCGGGAGGTTGAAGGAGCCGATGGGGGCGATTGGCCGCCATAGGAGTGGGTAGATGCCGCCGGGGTAGATGACGGGGAACGGGCACACGGCGCCGGCGAGGACACCGTCGACACGAGCGGTGACCTCGCGGAACGGGCCGTTCTGGTACCCGGGCTGGTTCTTGTACCACAGCTCGTCGTCGTCGTGGAACGAGACGTAGAGTTCGAGAACCGCGCGGTAGGTGTTGGACGGCAGCGCGACGCTCTTGGACACGACGTCGGCGGCGCTCTGGATCGGGAACCACAGCCCGCCGTTCAGAGGCGGCGCTCGCGACATCGGGACGACGAGGTCGGCGGGAGCCGTGGCGGGCGGCGGCCTCGTCGTCGTCGGTGCGGGGCGGAGGTAGAGGTGGAGCGTGACCTTGGCATGGTACACGCCGGTGAGCGTGGCGTTGACGAGGTTACCGAGGTACACGGCGAGGGTGGACTTGGCGGGGGCGGCGAGGAGGGACGCGTACTTGGTGACGTCCTTGGAGACGGACCAGACGATGCCGTTCGGCGGCGGCGCGGCGGTGCTGCCGCGGAGGAGCTCGACGCCGGCGAGCCAGACGCCGAAGATCCTGTTGACCTGGACCCCCCGGCAGGCGGCGCGCCACTCGAGCACCGCGAGGGAGATCGCCGAGGCGCGGCCGCCAGCCTTGGCGAGGCAGCGCGGCGGGGAGTACGCGGCGGTGGCGGGGGGCTTGGCGAAGGTGGAGCCGAAGGAGGCGGAGAGCAGGAGCGTGGAGCACCGGGCGGAGCTGCCGCGTGGCGGGCGGAGCGGGCGGTCCACCTCGAAGAAGGTGGTCGGGCGCGACGCGTTGGTGGCCGGGGATCCGCGTAGGCTCTGGCTCCGCGGAGAGGCTACGGTGGCTGGGATCATCAAGCAGAGGAGGAGGGCGAGGTGAACGCATGGCGCAGCCATGGTTCAGAACTTCAGAACTTCAGAGCGGAGGCAGTCTGCTGCGTTGCTACGTAGGAGTACGCGCGTCAGGGCGGCTTTAAAACTTGAGGGAGGACTGCAAGGACAGCCCGGTCAACCTTGAGGATAAGGCCATCTACTATTAAGGAACAGTGTGGTGTTGCTGGATTGGATCTCACCCGAAATGTTTCATGCTTCTTGGTACAGGACGAGCATGGTCGCTGACTCCTGGTCCCTGATTCCGGCCGGCACATGCACGCATGCAGGTCGGCTTGCATGAGCGTACGGTAGAAACTACTGCTTCCGTATCAGAAGTCGTTTAGCACAGCAACACGGTCACCAAAGCACAACTTTAAACATATTTATTGAAAAGTTCTGTATGTATATTCTTATGAAATTAATTTCAAGACAAATCTATTTATATAATTTCTACAATTTCAAACTCAACGACTTAAAAGTTATTAATGATTTATATCCCCAATGCTTGACTTAAACCTTGTCCAAAACGACTTTTAATAGGGAACCAGAAGAAGTACGTGCGAAGTTTAAGAGAGTCGTATCATCAAAATTCATTTACACACCTACTTCTCCTCAACAGTTGGTGTTTTCACCTAATACATGTCGTTTTTCTCTCTCTATCTCTTTCTTCCCTAATAAATACGAGCGGGAGGGTGGAGAGGAGGAGTAGACCCGCAAGACTCCAGTTAGGTCTTCCCAATGACGATTGCTGGGTCTTGCGGCCTTGATTCCCGTGAGGAGGCCAAGTCTTGAGAAAGAAACAAATCTTTGTGTTTTCCCCATCTTTCTTCATTAACTATATTGTGATTCACCAATTTACTGATGTATTACCTTATTTATTAGGGATGGACTGCATCCTACCTGCACCATTAGGACTGCTCTTACAGTTAATTGCGTGCATGCAGATCAGGTCAACCAGGAACACCTTGCTCCATTTCGATCTGGAAATTGCACTGACAGGAAGTCCAGTTTGGTTTGTATGCACTAGCACGGAGCACACAATCGATGCGCGTCGCCCCTGCGGGCTACGGCCACACCGCCACCGAAATTATCCTACTCCATTCGGATCTTTTTTGTTCTCTCCTCGCGCTTGACATCAGCTCATGGTCATGGTCTCAAGCCCTGACTTCACCACAAAAATTACTCGAATAAGTTTCCCAAAAATTTGGTAGTATATGTATATGTTGTGTTCTCATAACTTTTCAAGAATGTATGTATAAGTTGTGTGCTAAAATTTTTCTTTAGAACATGCTTAGGAAAATAGGAGAAAAACTGTCATTTATTATTGAGTAAATTACACCATCATACAACAACAAATTAGGTGAGTGCAAATTGGTCCAGCAACCAGTAAAGCGCTCAATCCAATATGATAACTTTAAAGGTAGGTACATATTGGTCCAACAACTTGTGAAATGATAAAAAATAGTACAGTAACTTTGTAAATTGGTGCACTCATAGTCCAAAGTATTGTAACGACAATTTATTAAGCAAGGATCCATATGAGTTTTCTTGTAGACAAAAAAAACTTATTTCATTTTGTTAACGAGAGTTATTAGTCATGATTAAGTTGTTTCTTCTCAACTATATATAAAAATTATTTGTTCATTAGTTAAAAAGAATCAGATTTCAAATTTACGCTATTGGTATTGGCGTTACCGAAAGACTGAAGTCCGTAAAAGAGACTTTGTGACTTCAGGTTTCTTTTTCCGCACTTCTGCTCATGTATTCAACGTTTATACATAACATGTTTGTTTCAATTATTTTAAGCTCATTTTACTTTATAAATAAGTACACGAGTCTTTAAGAATATTTATGTTAAACTTCTAAAAGGTGTATTTACGTTAGTTTTCTTACCTCAACAGTGTATATAGTGAAATACGTGAACATCAAGCTTTTTTGTTTTAGCTTAATATATATTTGATGCTCATTATGCATTCAACCGTGGCTGCACCCATGCAAGTTATTGTATTAATTTGAGCATTTTACAAGTTGTCGGACTAATCTGTACCCACATGTAAAGTTATTGTACTAAATCAAGCATTTTACAAGTTTTGGACTAACTTACACCCACTTAACAAGTTGTTGTAGTGAGTGCAATTTACTCTTTATTATTTTGGACAACGACAACAATCAATAGGAGAGTAATTTACAAAGTTAAAATTACAACATGTATAGTTTTTTTCGAACTACACCATGTATAATTAACCATTTCTCAGTAATCTGATGTTTGCAGAATAACCTCATGGACATTAAGTATCAAGTGATGTAATCACGAGCGGAGAACCAATGTGTTGTTTGATTGGGAAAATAAGAGAAAGGGGTGTACTTTGTGTTCGGGGGCGGAGCCAAAGGGGGGCACCCAGGGGCCTGGCCCCACTGATGCCGTGACACCCCCACATGAGTGCCTAAATCATTTTGTTAATTTTAGTATTTGAGCTCCGGATGAATCTCATAATTAACTCAAAAAATCACTAGCCTAGCAGCCCATCGAAACCATAACGATTTGTTCTCTAGTCCAATATCAAGTTTGCAATTTGGGGAGATTGATCGGGTGGGGAGGTTAGGGCTGTAGGCCATTCGGTGCCATAAAATGTTCTAATTTGCACTTTTTTATCTTACCAGAGTGAATAGCTTAAAGATCTAAATGTTTTTCGTATACACATTTTTTGTGTCACTGTAAACTCGTCTCCGTTATATGTTATCTGACAATTTATCTACGAATGCTCAATCAACGATCTCGTCCCCCCTACGTTCAAATCCTGGCTACACCCTGTTTGTGTTACTCTCCCACCAAGAGAATTCATGGGCGACATTTTAAGCTTGTTTTTTTCTTTTGAAACGAAGCTTGGTTGCTAAATGAATCATTGTGTCAGATGGAGTGGGTTTGAAGAATGAAAATTTCTGCAAGTTTGGCACTGGGAGCGAAGTGCACACCAAAGATGAATCAAAATCAGACTTGATCTCATACTTCATGAAACCAAAGATGAGGTCTTAATTAACACACTGCAGTGAAGTGCTTTTCTTCGGATTTCATCCTTGTAAAAGAGATTAATGCAGAGATGGAAGATATTGAGCAGAGAGAAGGAGCAACTATGGATCAACTCGGTGATACTGAGGTTTCATCTTTGACTGTCATCATTAAGGCTTGAAGTTGGGTAAAAAGGCGCAAGCTGGAGATGGCTCCCCACCGCTTATTCTCTTGTCTTCCAGCTGGTAATAGAATAATTTTGTTGGCCTATCTTCAACCATCTCAACTTGGTCTTTTGTTTCCATGCTTTCTGTCGGTGCGGAATATGGTCCCGACACTAACCAGTAGTAAGCGCCGTGGTCTATCCCTCGATGGTCGATGCTAAGCAATAAGAGACACAGAGATTTATCCTGGTTCCGGCCGAGGGGGCCGTACGTCCAGCAGTGGCGTGCTCAAGGCACTATATTACTTAGCACCGGGGGTGCCTGTAGTGGGGCTGCTACAAGCAAGGCGGGAGAGGAAGCGTGGCTTCCAAGTCCCTGGTGTAGTGGCTGAAGATGTTGTGGGAGAATTGGAGGACAAGTGCGTGGCGCGGCCTGTCTCCCGTTGTGTTGCGTCAGTGTTCTCTTGTCCTCTATCTGTGTTCTCCTGTCTCCCCTGCGGCAGGGAGGGTTCGTCCCCCTTTTATAGATCAAGGAGGGAGCGAATCACATGCGCGCCGCGCTATATAGCTAAGTGAAGGGGCATGGCGTGCTATGCTGTAGAGTGGGCGGCCGTCCGGACGATCCTTGCAGCGATCCGGCCATCATGGCCTATCTGGTACCCGAACAGTGGCGGTTCGAGGGAGCTGCTGACGTTGGCCCGTACGGAGTACCGGAGTAGGTAAAACGGCGTCCCGTCCCAATACGTTCTACAGTGCCAGAGTCATTGCTACAGCACCTGGCATGCGCCTGCACACGCGGGGGCGGCAGCCATGCTGTAACAGTGGCAGGGATGGCGCTCCACCGGCCTAGCGTCTCCACCTAACCCTGCAGGGTCACAAGAAAGCAAATCGAAGGTGCAGCCGGCCCCCCTTCGAGGGCTCGGCGCGTTAGCCGTACTGGAGCAGGCGCACAGCGTCACGGGACTGACACCGGCCGTGCTGCACAGTCCCTCCCCACAGTGATGGGGATGGGCTCCTTCCTGGGGAGTTGGTGCGGCGGCACCGGGGCGCAAGCCCCGGGCGCATGATGGCGCTGTCCCCGCCGGTGTCAGGGCGTTAAATGCCCGTGTACGGGGGCGGGCGTACGCGTGCGGGGCGCCCTTGAGCGAGGCGGACCCCGGTCGAGGGCGGGGCGGACCCTCGAGCGAGGCGGAGCCTCGCTCGAGGGGGAGCGGGCCCTCGAGCGGGGGCGGAGCCCGCTCGAGGGAAGCGCACCCCCTCGAACGGGACGGAGCCCGCCCGAGGGAGGCGCGCACCCTCGGACGAGGCGGAGCCTGCTTGAGAGGATCCTAAAGGGGGGCCGCCTCGGTGGGTCGTTGAGGTCCCCGCGGCGTGGGCCGTATCCTGCATGGTTAGGCAAAGTTTGTTTGGCTTTGTTGTGGGTTTTAAGTGGGGATTTCCCGGTTGTTAAAGGGGACCCCTAGGGCTGTCCCCGACAGTAGCCCCCGAGCATCTGCGAGTTTGCCATTGAGGCTCCCGCAGATGTTGGAGCCTACTGATAAGACGTTCTTCCCTCCTTGTCTTGCGAACGCTTTCCGTGGGGCCGCGTCAGCGGACCCGTGGGTCTAGCCCCCGAAGCCCTGCAGGGGCGTGGGTGCTCCTGCAGGGGTTAACCGTGAGAACTGGTCAGAGGGCGTGGCACATGTTTCAACCGGCGTCGGCAATATCTCAGCCGGCTTCGGTGACGCACGCGCTGCTGGCACTGTCTCCGGCGGGTGCAAACCAAGGAGGTGTAGCCGTGCGTCAAGCCCCCGAGCCTGGGCCCGTTCGAGGCGATCGGGTAGAGCTTTACGACTTGCTTCTTAACGCGCCCTCGCCGTCCCTCCGCGGGACGGAGGGTGAGGTTTCCACAACCCCCATCGAGCGGGTCGCGAATTGCGGATTCCTCTTGGAGCTGCTAGTGGGTGGTTCGAGTGGACGCCCATGCCCCGTTCGATAAGGGTAGGCTGCGTGGTCCGGAGACGCGTCCATTGAAGCGCTTGCGTGGGTTTGCTAGGTGGGGCTCGGTCCCGTTCGATAGGGACCGAGGGCGCGGAAGCTCTCCCTCGGTGGGATCCCCCGGCTAGCTGCCCTCGCTGGCTCTCGAACACGACATTTGGGGCATCCTCGAGCCGACGGGCTCGAGGAACGGCTCGAATGCGCGTGCCTTCGTCGTCCCTGACTCTGCGATCTGGGGCGCCTGTTCGAACCCGTCGAGGGTCAGGCTTCGAACCTCTGATCAGTAGGGCCGTGCGGGGGCGACGCCCGGGCGGCCCCGTCTTTGCGTTTGCAGCCGTCGAGGGGTCTGGGCGAGCCAGCCCTCGAGGCGCCGGTCAGCAGCACAGCGTGGCATGGGTGCTTGTGGTACCTGCCCTGTTTCAGGCAGGCCACGGGGCGACCTTCTCACGCTTGTGCCCCTTTAGAGGGTTGATATCGTCTCGAGCCAGGGGCTCGCGCCGCTCGAGGGTTTTGCGCGGCATGGGTGCTTGCGGGGCCCGCTTTGCTTCAGACGGACCCCGTGGCGACCTTCTCACGCCAATGTCCCTTAGAGGGCTGATATCGTCTCGAGCCAGGGGCTCGCGCCGCTCGAGGGTTTTGCGCGGCATGGGTGCTTGCGGGGCCCGCTTTGCTTCAGACGGACCCCCGTGGCGACCTTCTCACGCCAATGTCCCTTAGAGGGCTGACATCGTCTCGAGCCAGGGGCTCGCGCCACTCGAGGGTTTTGCGCGGCATGGGTGCTTGCGGGGCCCGCTTTGCTTCAGACGGACCCCGTGGCGACCTTCTCACGCCAATGTCCCTTAGAGGGCTGACATCGTCTCGAGCCAGGGGCTCGCGTCGCTCGAGGGTTTTGCGTGGCATGGGTGCTTGCGGGGCCCGCTTTACTTCAGACGGACCCCGTGGCGACCTTCTCACGCCAATGTCCCTTAGAGGGTTGAATTTATCCCGAGCCAGGAGTCCGTGCCGCTCGAGGGTTCTCCTTGCTTTGCAAGGGACCGGGCCATTAATTGCTCCACAGTAGAGGCTGCGGTTTCGCATCGCGGGTGCGCCTTTTTAGGCGTCGCGGCCGCGCGCGCGCGTAGTGGGCGGCATGGCGGCGGGGACGTGACCGCCGCCCACGGTCCTCGCTAGTCTTCACCGTGATGATGGCCCGTTCGCGGTGATGTGGCCGCCGTGGTCGTGGCGGGGCCCGCTCGTCGGCGAGAAGAGAAGATTCCCCGCCGCTTAGTGCGCGCGGGACGTCCGCCCCGGAGAGCTCGCCCGCGGCTTATAAATCTGAGGGGAAGGGGAAGCGGCGGTTTTTTACCTTAGCGCTCCGCCATTTTAGCCCCCTGTGCTTTCGTCCTCGCTTTGCCTTCGCCACTGTGCGGCATCACCATTAGAGCTCTTCTTCCTCTTCCTGTCCTCCGTTCTCGCATTCCTTTGCCCCCTTCTCATGGCGCCGCCTCTGCCCCTCACGATCCTTGACCCGTACGCCTGGGAGCGGTCGTCGGTGACCCCGCTGGCCCTCAACGAGCTGGTCACCGCCGACCAGTTGGCGGCAAATGAGGAGGGCCGCCCGGCGGAGTGGATAGTGCCGCCGGCGGGGGACCGCGCGCCCAACCCGCCGGAAGGCTACGTGGTGAGCTTCATCCGCTTCCACGAGCGAGGCTTCAACGCGCCGGCGAGCCGCTTCATGCGAGCGTTGTGCCACTACTACGGCGTGGAGTTGCACAACTTCGCGCCCAACGCGATTTCGCGAGCGGCCACATTCGTGGGTGTGCGCGAGGGGTATCCGGGGATCCCGCTCAACGGGAGCTCGGGTACACCTCTTCCGCGCGGAGCTCTTCACGCGCCCCACGACGGAGCCGAGGACCCGCCGCGCGGTGCGCGCCGGCGGGATGTCGCTCGCCTCGCGGGGACAGCTTCAAGGACGACTACATCCCCCGCACCATGACGACGAACAACGCCGGGCCGGGAGCGGGGATGGTTCTACCTCGCGCAACGCCGAGCCCGGCCTCCCCCCTACACCGGTCGGGTGTTCAAGGAGAAGCCCGGCTCACCGGGGCTACGGGGGTGTCCACATCCCGGCATCGGAGGCGGCGGGGACTCGGTCTCGGCCGCCCCGAGGAGCCCGTCGGAGCAGGGGCTGACCGCGATGGGCGTCCTCGCCTTCCTCCATCACCGGCGGGTCGTGCCTCTGATGGAGAGGCCGCTCTGCATCTACGAGATGACAGAGGAGGCGGACCCCATCGCGCTGGCGAGGTAGCGGATGCTCCCGACTCCCCTCGGGCGGCCGTATGCGCTCACCCGGGCGCGGAACGCCGTCGACACCCGGATGCCGGCGCATCCGGACCGGACCCCGTGGGACCTCGAGATGCTCCCCACCGGCCCGCTGGTGAGTATGGTTCTTGATTCCGTTTTAATTCTTGGCGCTGCCTCTGCCTCCTGACGCGTCTTTGATGTTCCTGCGTGCAGCTGGTGAGCTTCACCGCCGCGAAGTCCGTTCTGCCCACCCTCGACTCCCGCGCGCTCGGCCGGGCGGCGCGCGCGGCGGGAGCGAGGAGCGGGCGGCGCGCGAGAAGGAGCGCGCGAGGCGGCACCGCGTGCGTCGCGAGCGACGGAGCGCGGAGTACGGCGGCGCGAGGAGGCGGGGGCTCTCCTCCCCGGGGACCGAGGAGTACTCGTCCTCGGTGGAGGACGAAGAGGAAGAGGCCGAGGGGCGGGGCCCCTCGATAGGTGGGAGCCCGCGCCCCCGCCGCCGGAGCCGGCTCCCGGCGGCAAGGGCGGCATCGCCCGGGGCGGGCACAACGGCGCCCGCCGCCGGGCAATCGACAACGGGGCGCCGCGCGCCGCGGAGGGCGTCGGCGCGCGCCACGGGGGGCGCGCGCGGCGCGCGCCCGTGCGTGCGGCAAGCGCGCTCGCGCGCGGGGGTAGCGTGCCCCCGCACGCGGGCGGGGCCCGCGCGCGCGGTGGCGTCGTCAAGAGGTGCGGCGGCGGGCGTGCCGGCCGCGCCGGCCTCATCCGCTGAGGCATCGAGGAAAAGGAAGAGCGCCTTTTCCTCTTCGAGGTAAGGGGCTTGACCCTCCACTTGGTTTGGTTTTTTGACGATCAGGCATTCTAACTTTCTGTTTGTGCTTGCGCAGGGTGGTGCCAACTATGCCTCCCCTCGCACCGGCCAAGGTGCTGAGGGCGGACGCATCCATCCCCACCCGGTGGCGCTCGTCGAGGGCGTCGCGGGCGGGGGCAAGCACGGCGGCGGCGGGCGAGAGCTCGCAAGACCCGCCGAGGCTTCGAGGCCTCGGCCGGCGGATCGGCCCCGCCATTGCGCGGCCGGCGGTTGCCGAGGAGTGGCCGGCGTTGGCCGTGGCAAAGGCGCGACCCACGGCGGCGGTCGGCTGCAGGTGCGGCCGATGGTGGCTGCTGCGGCGGAGGCGCGGCTCGTGGCGCCAACCGCGGCGGAGGCGGGACGGTGCGGCCCGCGGTGGCACCCGTGGTCACGGAGGCACGGCCGGAGGCGGTGGCTCGCCGCGGAGGGCGGCCGGGCGCCGGCGCCGCGGGGGCGCGGCCGCAGGCGGTGGGCGCGGCGCCACGTCAAGCGCCCGTGGCCGTGGAGGCGCAAGCGGAGGCGGGCCGAAGGGCCGCCGCCCGCCGGCGGTTCCCGGTGGAGGTGGTAGAGGTCCCGGACGACGACTCCCCCGCCGCCGGGTGGGACCAGTGGGCGAGCTTCCCCACACGCTCCCCCGAGCCCCAGGAGGGGGCCCTCGTGAGGCGGCGCGAGGGTCACATGGTGGCGGGGGACCGAGGACACGGCGCCGAGGCCTCGTCCTCCCGCGCCGGCCACTCTGCCCAGGTAGAGGGGGCCGTTGGCGATCCGCCTGCGTTCGCCGACGCCCAGGGAGAGCAGGAGCTCTGGGGAGAGCTCCGGAGCCACGGCGCCACGCTCGACCGCGCGCTGAACGAGGCGCTGAGGGTCCATGGTGGCCCCGCATGGCGCGTCTTCCAGGTAGGGCGTTGTTGTTCGTTTTCTTCTTTCTCTCGTTTTGTGCGCTGTTTCTGTGTCGTGGCGCTTACGGGTTTCGAGTTGTGGGTGACAGGAGCTCGAGCGCCGCGCCCATGACAAGTACAACACCTTCGATCGGGTGAACGCCGAGCTCCACCAGCTCCGGGAGCGATGCGGCGCTTTCGACGCGCTCGCTGATGCCCTCAGGACCCCGGATGACTGGTTGGCGTACCGGGCCGTGGTCTTGCGCGACGAACTCCCCGAGAGCACGAGGCAGGACCCGGCGCGCCGCTATAGCCTCGAGCGGGTCTGCACAGCTCTCATCGATCGTGATGAGGCGCTGTGGCGGGCGCGCTCGGACTCGGAGAAGATGCGGACGCCGGCGACCAACCGGGAGGCGGAGGTGGCCGGCGTCCGCGGCCGAGAACCGGGGCTCCGCTCGTCGCTCGAGGGGCGCGGGCGCGGCGCCGCCGGCCGAGGAGCGGCGCGCGCGCGGCCGGAGCAGCGGGCCAAGGAGGCCGATGACTTGAAGGCCGCCCTCGACGCCAAGGCCGAGGCGCTCGTCGTCGGCCGAGGAGCGGCTCTCGCAGAGCGCACCGCCCGCCAAGGGGCCGAAGGGCGGCTCCGGCGAGGAGCAAGCGGTCCTCCTCGCCGACGGCCGGTCGGCGCTGGAGCAGGAGCGCGTCGCTCGCGAGGTGGCGCAGAAGTCATTGGCGGAGCGGGACGCCAAGCTTTCTAAGGCCGAGGGCGAGCTCATTGTGCTCAGCATTACAAGTGCAAACCAAGAGCTGGCCCTCCAGGAGCAGGGTGAGACCGTCAAGGGCCTCGAGCTGGCGGTCGAGGCCGAGCACCGTGCCCTCGAGGTGGAGAGGAAGCAAGTCGAAGGTGAGCCGCTGTTTGACTCCTGCTTTGCTGGTTTTCTGTTAGAAGGTTCGCGTTCCCCTTTCTGATTTCTTTCTTGTCTTGGCGATTCCATGCTTGTGCACCGCTCTGGGGCATGCAGCTGAGCGGGCCGAGGCGCTGCAGGCTTCCTATAACTCCTCCGAGCAGAGCCGGGGAGGCTGCGTGGTGCGGCCCTCGAGACCTGCCAAGCCGTGGAGGAGGGCGAAGCGCAGGCCGACAGCTCGGCGGCCGGCCGCCCGCGCGCCCTTGGCGGCCACGTCACCGAGCGGATGCGCCGGCGCCGCATCCGGGCGTCCGTAAGGCCCTCGGAGTGGTGCGGTCCCACTACGAGGTCAACTTCGAGGCGCTGGCGGAGGGTTACGTCGTCCCCGACGGTGTTGAGGACGAGGTAGCGATGGAGCGTGTGGACGCGCTCGCCGCCGATGCCGCCGGTCGCTCGGCCGAAGCCTTCGAGGAGTTCCTCTTTCCGGACGCTGCTGATGCTGCCGCTCCTCCCGCCTGAAGACAGTTGGGCGCTTGGCCCGTTTTTATTTGTGTATCAGTATTCTGGCCATGCGTCCTTTGTAAATAAACAAGTTATCTCAATCGCAAACATTTGTTGATACGAAATGAAGTCTTTTGCTTATTGCGCTTTTTTGTTTCTCCTTCTTCCTGAGTAGATTTTACTTAGGGGAGTTCGATTTTCGCGGGGGGCCTGCTGGGTTGGAGGCGAGAGAGAAGGGCCATATCCTCGCGGCGTAGGCTATCTCTGGCTCGCGCGCTCCCTCCGCTAGGCTGCCTGCGCCTTGTTCGAATCGTTGCTCGAGGCTGGAGTAGAAAACAAACTTAGCGCTCATGAGTTGTCTTGTTTTTGCGCGAAAATGGGGCCATTTTGGGAGGGGAATGCCCCCCGCAGTAGCCCCCGAGGGTAACTTGGGTTTCAGGGGAAAGCCGAGTTGCCCTTTCCATCAGACTTATGGTATTTACATGGTTGTCACCAACTGGGGCGTTGGTCATATGATTTTTACAACAAAAAATACTTGGAAATCCTAGCTAGGGGTAGAAGCGACGTAGTTGTTGGATGTTCCAAGCGTTGGTGAGCTCTTCACCGTCCTCGTTGGCCAGCTTGTACGTGCCGGGCTTGAGTACTTTCACCACGACGTAGGGTCCCTCCCATGGGGGCGACAGCTTGTGGCGCCCTCGGTTGTCTTGGCGTAGCCTTAGGACCAAGTCCCCTTCGCTGAAGTCCCGTCGACGTACCTTGCGCGCTTGGTAGCGTCTTAGGGACTGTTGATACCTTGCGGAATGCATCAAGGCCACGAGGCGTGCCTCGTCGAGCCGATCCAGCGAGTCCTCGCGGGCTCGCTGGTTGGCCTCCTCGTCATAGCCTCGAACCCTGGGCGATCCGTATTCTAAGTCCGTGGGGAGGACGGCCTCCGCGCCATGGACTAGGAAAAACGGGGTGAACCCAGTGGCCCTGCTCGGGGTAGTCCTTAGGCTCCACACAACCGCTGGTAACTCTTGGAGCCATTTTCGCCCAGATTTGTTTAGCCGGTCGAAAATTCTGGGCTTGAGGCCTTGTAAGATCATGCTGTTGGCACGCTCTACTTGGCCGTTGGTCTGTGGGTGTGCCACACCGCCCAATCCACACGAATGTGGAATTTGTCGCAAAACTCCAAGAACTTCCCGCCCGTGAACCGGGACCCATTGTCGGTGATGATGGAGTTTGGCACTCCAAAGCGGTAGACGATGTCGGTGAAGAATGTTACCGCCCGCTCGCCCGAGGTTCGTGATGGGGCGCACCTCCACCCACTTGGAGAACTTGTCGATCGCGACCAACAAGTGGGTGAAGCCCCCGGGCGCCTTCCGCAGGGGCCCGACGATGTCCAGCCCCCACACGGAAAATGGCCATGTTACGGGGATGGTCTGTAGGGCATGGGCAGGCAGGTTGGACTTGCGGGCGTAGAACTGGCACCCTTCGCAAGTGCGTACGATTTCGCTGGCGTCCGCGACCGCGGTAGGCCAGTAAAGACCCTGGCGGAACACGTTGCCGACGAGGGTGCGAGGCGCGGCGTGGTGGCCACAGATTCCGGCGTGTATGTCCCGTAGGAGCTCGCGCCCCTCGGGGATGGGCACGCATCGCTGTAGGATGCCTGAGGCGGCGCGCTTGTACAGTTCGCCGTCAACGAGGGCAAAGGACTTGGCCATCCTGGCGATGCGCCTGGCCGCGGCCCGGTCCGTGGGGAGCTCCCCTCGAGCCATCCAGGCGATGTATTTGTCGCGCCAGTCCGCTTTGACAGGAGCCGGCTCGATGTCCATCACGTCGGCCTCGTGGGAGCCATACCCCTCAAGGAGGGAGAGTACGTACGCCTCGTTCGAGGGGTCCTCATCCATGGGTTCCGCACCCGCTGGGCTCGAGGGAGCCCCCGAGGGTTTGTCGTGACTCGAGGGGTGGGGCTCGAAGACGACCGAGGGCTGAGCGACATCGCGCGCGAAAACGTTCGGGGGGACGGTGATCCGCCCGGACGCGATCTTGGCCAGCTCATCCGCTTCCTCGTTGTACCGGCGGGGCACATGGTTGAGCTCGATGCCGTAGAACTTGTCCTCGAGAGCTCGCACGGCTTTGCAGTAGGCCTCCATCTTGTCGTCATGGCAGCTCGCGCTCTTCATGACTTGATCGATTACGAGCTGCGAGTCCCCCCGCACGTCAAGGCGCTTGACGCCTAACTCAATGGCGATTTTGAGGCCACAGAGGAGGGCCTCGTATTCTTCCATATTGTTAGACGCGGGGAAGTGGAGGCGCACTGTGTACCGCATGTGTTCCCTGAGGGGTGACACGAAGAGTAGGCCCGCGCCCGCCCCTGTTTTCATCACCGAGCCGTCGAAGAACAGAGTCCAGCACTCCGCTTGGATCTGCGGCGGCGGCAGCTGTGTATCCGTCCACTCAGCGATGAAATCCGCCAAGATTTGGGATTTGATGGCCTTGCGCGGGGCGTAGGCAAGCGTCTCACCCATCAACTCCACGGACCATTTAGCGATCCTGCCCGCGGCGTCGGGATTGCGGATGATCTCCCCCAGCCGCAATCTTTTCAGGGTTGGCCTCGATTCCCCGTTGGGTGACAATGTATCCCAGGAGCATGTCTCGCGGCACTCCGAAGACACACTTTTCGGGATTTAGCTTGACCCCATTGGCCCGTAGGCAGCCGAACGCGATGCCAAGATCGCCAACCAGGTCGTCCGCCTTCTTGGTCTTTACGACGATGTCGTCCACATATGCCTCGACCGTCCGCCCGATGTGGTCTCCGAAAACGTGCTGCATGCAGCGCTGGTATGTTGCACCTGCGTTTCGGAGGCCAAACAGCATCGTGACGTAGCAGAACATCCCGAATGGTGTGATGAACGAAGTCGCTAGCTGATCGGACTCCTTCATCTTTATTTGATGATACCCGGAGTAAGCATCAAGGAAGCAAAGCAATTCACACCCAGCCGTTGAATCAACGATTTGATCAATGCGTGGCAGAGGAAAAGGAACTTTAGGACATGCCTTATTAAGACTAGTGTAGTCTATACACATCCGCCACTTCCCATTCTTTTTCTTTACAAGCACGGGGTTTGCTAGCCACGTTGGGTGGAACACCTCCTTGATGAATCCGGCCTCGAGAAGCTTCCGCAGCTCCGCTCCGATTGCCCGTCGCCGCTCCTCGTCGAAGCGGCGGAGCCGTTGTTGCACGGTGCGGGCGTTAGGCAGGATGTCAAGGGAGTGCTCGGCGACTTCCCTCGGGATGCCTGGCATATCCGAGGGGCTCCACGCGAAGATGTCGGCGTTGGCGCGGAGGAAGTCGACGAGCACCACTTCCTATTTGGGGTCGAGGGTGGTGTCGGTGTTTTGGACCGGCAACCTACTACGGGGAGTACCCGAAGTAGATGAATGTGACTCGCCGAGATCGGTAACTCGAAGGAAGAGGCACGCGACACACAATTTAGACAGGTTCGGGCCGCGAGGTGCGTAATACCCTACGTCCTGTATGCTGCGTAGCTCTGGATTGATAGGGCACGATTACAGGATGGTGCAATGGTGCGCCGTGAGTTGAGATTGGATGAGGTGATCCTGGGATCGGTCCCTGCCTCGCCTTATATAGTCCGGGAGGCAGGGTTACAAGTCGGAGTAGGGCAGGAGTACTAGTCGAGTACGTCTAGGAGACCTCTACACAGGCGGAACGTGTACAGAGTCCTAACCGAGTACTACTCCCCGTGTTGTCCTTGTGCTCCACGCCTTCGCAGTGCCGTGTAGCGCAAGCCGGTAGTCCCGTGGGCCCACCGAGTAGTCGGTCCTGGTACCCACCGAGGTAGTGGGCCCAGGGAGGTCCATACGACAAGCCCCCGAGTACTTTGTAGTCGAGAAGGATAGCTTCAAGTAGTCTTGACGGCCTTAACAAGTAGCCCTCAAGCGTCCCTGAGTGCTACAAGTCAAAAGTCCTCAAGAGTAGTCGAAGCATCCCGAGGGCCGGAATGTACTCCACCGAAGTTTGAGAAATCTTGAAGTCTTCTCGAGTAGTCCCAAGCGTCCTTGAAATCGCCTTCGAAGGTCTTCAAAAATGCCTGCCTTGTCTTGAAGCCGGAGCCGTCAAGAGGATGCGATTTGCAGAACCGCAATCCACGTGGAGTAGCCCCCGAGCCTCGAGCCGCGGGCTCTGGCTGAGGTCCTATCCGAAGTCTTGGCGAGAAAATCCCAAAAAATCCGGAGAGAAAAAACCGAAGGACACGTGGCACGGAGCCCCCGAGCCTTGAGTCGAGTACTTCCTCTCGAATTGAAGGGTCTTCTTGGAGAATGTGTCCTGAGATGCTCTTGAGACTAGCCGCGTCCCAGGTAGTCGAGTAGAAGTAGCCGAGCCCCCGAGGTGAGGCGCGTCGACTAGTAGAATACGAAGAGTCGCGCGCGCCCGCCGAGTCGCCCGCGCGTGGACTTATCCAGCCGCCCGTTGCGGAGGCGTTTTGGCTTATAAATGCAAGCCGAAACCCTTAGGGTTTTCACCCAAGTGAGCCGCGATCATTCGTCACTTGAATCTTGAAATAGATCCACTCCGGCCGAGCGCCGCCGCCGTAGTAGATCCGAGCGCATCGCCACCCGAAAGCTGTAGGGTAGCCCTCGAGCGGATGCGAGTGAAGACTCCCCTTGTTCTTGGAGGATGAAGCCGTCCCCGTCGAAGACGTCGAAGGCCGGCGGGAAGAAGAGGAGCCATGCGAGAGGCCGCCGCGGCCGCACCGGAGCGGCGCCGCCCACATCTCCACCGCGTGCTGACCCAAGCCGCGAGTGGAAAAAGTCGAAGGTGAAGACCGAAGACTTGCTGACCCTGTTGAACAACCGGGTTCATCGGGGAGAAGGAGATCGATATGTGGAGATCCGCCGCGGAGATCCCTATCCAATGGAGAAAGCGCAAGACGAGATCCCGATGTTCTCGCGCTTCGTGGAGCGCGGGCTTGCGCTCCCGGCCGAGCGATTTCTTCAAGGGGGCTTCTCGTGTACTATGGCATCGAGTACCTCAACTTGAACCCCAACGGAATATTCCACACTTCGTCTTCGTCCATTTCGCGAAGCATTCTTGGGGATCAAGCCACACCGGGTTCTCTTCCGAAATTCTTCCGCGTGAAGCCGCGCCCCCGCGCCTCCAACCCCGCAGTAGTCGGAGGGGCCGGGATCCGGTTGAGGGAAGATGCCGCCGAGCGCACTCGGCGTACAAGCTCGTGGACTCCAACACCGACTGGAAGACGAGGTGGTTCTACACCACGAACCACCATCCCGAGTTGCCGAAACCGAGCGGACGGCAACCGAAGCACCAAGAGTGGTGGAACACGGAGCCCACCATGCAAGAAGGGATCCAGCTCCCGGAGTTGCTGGCACGCATCAAGACCCTGCGGGATGCAGGACTGAGGGCCGAACATGTGGCCTTCAGTTTCATGAAGCGCCGGATCCAGCCGCTGTCAGCGCGGGATACGATGGGCTTCGAGTACACCGGCGACGACGACACGTCCCGGATGCCGGGGGGCGAAATTGAAGACAACGACATCATCGAGAGGTTGTCGAGGATCTTCAAGGACATGCCGGAGTATACGGCGTGCCCTGTCGAGGAGTACTCCGCCGCGCGCCCACCCAACGAGGTAAGTAGCCGTACCCCCCTCGTCGAGTAGTAGGCGCTTGTAGCAGAGTTGCTGACGCCTTGTCTTTTTTGCGCAGGACGATGTGAAGCGGTTCGTCTCCGAGCCGCAACCACCACCAAGCGGAATCGAGATCCCAACGGTGGAGAAGGTGAAGGAGCGCCGAGTAGTCGGAGACGACGACGATCCCGTCATCGTGGAGGATACCTCCGATGACGAGGAAGACGAGGAGACGCTGCAGACCGCTTCCGGCTCGCGGTCGAGGTTTAGCCGTCCAGGCTTGCCTCATGTACCTCTCATCCAAGACCCTCCGGCTAGCCTGGAGGCTAGCCTTGCCGCGCCGCCGAGGAAGCCGCGCAACCCCGCCAAGAAGCGGGTAGCCAAGAAGATGAAGATCTCAGAGACCACGCCTCCAGAGGTAAGTCATCTTGAGCAAAGTAGTCGAGTACCCAGTTGATCGAGTACGGTGTTGACGAGTAGTCGTCCTTGTGTGCAGGAGAGGCCGCCAACAGAGCCTGTGGAAGAGGGCGATGAGGGCACGTGGCCCACAGTGGGGGAACCGGCTGGAAGCCGAAGTCCAGCCCCCACTGTCGAGGAACTTCTGGCGCAGCTGGGGCGCCAGCCCCCTGCCCCAGAAGGGAGCAGAGTACCCGCGGCCGCCGCCGTTGAAGAGGTGGAAGCCGCCGGAGCGCAGAAAACTTCGCACGCGCCGCCGCCGCCGTGGAGGAGGCGGTAGTCGGAGAGGCGGAGGAAGAAACGCCCGCCGAGGGTGGACCGGTCGATATCGCCGCATCCTCGGTGCTCCGCCGTGACTATCGTCCGGTCGAGCCCCGTAAGTACCACGCTTTCTTCGGTAGTACTCATTAGAGTAGTCGATCTTGTCCGACGATCCTCTCGTGGATACTTGTGCGAGAAAATCCACGGACTTGAGCCGGGACGGAGAGGAGCCCGCGGCGGCGGAGGCGCAGAAGGCCGCGCCGCCCGTCGAGGAGCCCGCTCCGAGGGCCCAAGCCGCGACCGAGCCCCCGCCTCGCCGGCGCGCCGCCGCCGCAGGCGGTCGTAGTCGAAGGTGAGTACTCCTCCCGAAGCTATAGAGCCCCAAAAAGAGTAGTCGTAGATGCCGATGCGCGTGCTCCTTGTCGACGGGCGCCGAAGGGGGGTGACATCCCCGCGGGGGGTGCCCATGCAGGAGTTGACACCAGAAGCCCCAGAGGCTGCGGTAGAAGCCCCCGAGCCCATGGGGGAAACCGTCGAGAAGTCCGCCGAGGGGGAGACGGCTACCACGTCGCCAGGGGTTGCCCTGGAGGTGGCAATCCGATCTCCCGAGATCCAAGACGCGGAGCCTATCCGCTCGGCGCCAATGACGGAGGCTACAACGAGTAGCCGTGGCGGGATCGAGCTGCTTGCCGACGATCTCGTCGAACCGGCGGTGTTGGCGCAGCACTTGGAAGCGATGCGGCGTGCCGAACAGTGGATGAAGGTACGTAGCCGTCGCCTCCCGAGTAGTCAATCCTTTGCGTTGAGTACTCTGCTTGACTTGTACTTGTCTTGTGTAGGACGTCGCGGAACGATCCCGCGAGAAGTCGAATCTACTGCAAGGCTACGGCGACACGGTACTGCGAGCTGAAGCCCTGGAGGAGCAGCTCATGAAGTCGAGGAAGCATGCGGCCGCCATGCAGTCGAAGCTTGACGCCGCCTTCGCCAAGTACCACAACGATGTGATGGACTTGCAGGCGAAGAGCGACGAGCTGGTGCGGAAGAACAAGGGTCTCCGCAACAAGAATAAGGGTATGTCTCTTGACTTGTCGGGTACTTGTTGGGAGTCATCAAGCTCTGACCCGTTTTTGTGTTCCGGTCTTTGCGAGCTCGAAGGCCGGGGAGCGACCGAAAGGCTCGGAGATCGAAGCATGAAGAATCTCTTCTACGGGAGCAGGAAGCTCGCCGTGGTACTTGAACTCGACTACAAGGAGCCGGCCTTCGAGTGCGAGAAGCACATGGAGTTGCGAATTGCTTCGACCGGGATCTTGTCAATCGCTACAAATCCTTGCGAGAAGTTGAACAAGGACCGTGAGGCGCTCCGGCCCAGCCCGAAGGACCTTGAAGAGGCCGCCCTCCCGATCGCGAGGCTCCCGGTGCCGCACCCGGCGGCCCCAAGATTGCTCCGTTGGCGGATCGACTTCGTGAGGCGCCAAGCCGGCCGGCCGCCTACGTGAAGCACATGGCCAAGTCGATCCCGAAGCAGGTGCCGGCCTTCATGAAGTCGTACTTCCCGAAGGCCCCGGTGGAGGTAGTCGCCGGCGGGGTAGCCGCCAACTGCTCGGATGAGCGACGCGCAGTTACCGGAGCGAGATGGCTCCCATCGCGGAGCGGTAGCCGATAAGTTGAACCTCCGGTAGCCCCGCATAGATAGCTAGTAGCCGTAGCCGCATAGGAAACGAGCTTGTAACGAACTTTTTCATATATCAATGAAATGTGATGTTCCATCAATGAGTACTCGTAGCCGCGATCTCAGAGTGCGGAGCGCCCATCATGGAGTAGGTGCGAGTAGTAGTACTCGGCTTAGTAGTCCCGTCGCAGGGAGTAGACAGTAAAGAAGTTGATGAATAATCAAACTTTATTACTGAAGAAGTACACCTGGGTGGCCAGGGCCGTAATTACAAGTAGTCGCCTGGACCCGAGGGCCGCTTACAGCTGAGTAGTACTGGAGCGGGTGGCCGCTTACAGTGGGTGATCCGTAGGTAGCCGTGTAGGCTGGACCGCAGATCCGTAGGTAGCCGTGGGGCTGGATCTTGGAGTGTGGTCTCTTGATAGACCGCCGCTAGAGTCCTTGATGCTCGTCGCGCCCCGTGGTCCGTAAGTAGCCGCACGGGGCCGGACTCGGAGGAGAGTAGTCCGAGACTTGGAGCCGGGACCGGAGGGTCGCTTGCGGCAAGGGGTGTTGAAGTAGTCGTGTAGACTTGAACCCCGGAGTAGTCGTGTAGACTAGGCGTAGAATCGACGAGTTGGTCGACGTTCCACGAGTTGCCGACTTCTTCGCCTTCAAGTGTTTGGAGGCGGTAGGAGCCCGGCCCGGCCACCTTAGCCACGGTGAAGGGGCCTTCCCGTGGGGGAGCCGAGCTTGTGGAGTCCTTCCGTGTTCGGGATACGGCGGAGGACAAGATCTCCAACGTTGAAGGAGCGTTCCTTGACGTTGCGATCGTGGTAGCGTCGGATACCCTCCGTGGTACCTTGCCGATTGGACGAGGGCGGCGCGGCGAGCTTCTTCGAGGCTGTCGATATCAACTCGTCTGCTGTCTTCCGAGACGCCTTCGTCGTAGTGCTCCACTGCTGGCGAATTCCATATGACATCGGCAGGGAGGATGGCTTCAGAGCCGTAGACCAGGAAGTAGGGGGATTGCCCCGTTGGCTTGGATGGTTGAGTCCGCAGCCCCCAGAGTGCGTTGGGTAGCTCCTTGATCCACTTGCCCCCTTTTGAGTTGGCAGCGTCGTGTAGCCGCTTCTTGAGGGCGTCGAGCACCATCCCATTGGCACGCTCGACTTGTCCGTTGGCCCGTGGGTGGGCGACGGAGACGTATCTGACGTCGATTCCGCTGTTCTCGCAGTACTCCCCGGAACCGGTGGTTGTTGAAGTTGGACCCCGGTGTCCGTGATGATGCGGTGGGGTAGCCCGTAGCGGTGTACGAGTTCATCCGGAAGTCGAGTACTCGTCGCCTTTGGGGCATGTGACCGGCTTGACCTCGATCCACTTGGTGAACTTGTCGATAGCCACCGCACTCCGTTGAATCCTCCCGGCGCGCTTGGTAGTGGCCCAATCATGTCGAGCCCCCGGCGGGCAAAGGGCCGGGTTGGCGGTATGGTGACTAGCTTGTAGGCGAGGGACGTGTTGCCTTGCTTGGCGAAGAACCGACATCCTTGGCACCTTCGACGAGTTCTTCGGCATCGCCCGCAGCCGTGGGCCGCAGAAGGCTCGCCGGAAGGCCTTGCCGACCGCCGTACGTGAGGACGCGTGGTTGCCGCGACGCCCTTATGGATCTCCTCCAAGATGTCCTTGCCTTCTTCACGAGGTACGCACTTCATGAGTACTCCGAAGATGTGCCCCGCTTATAAAGCTTGTCGCCGACGAGGACGTAAGACTTGGCGCGGCGGACGAGTTGCTCGGCCGCGTTCTTGTCGGAGGGGGACCTTCTCGCTCGCCGAGGTAGTCGATGAAGGGTTGCCTCCAGTCCACGTCGATCATCATGACCTCCTGCCCGGCTGGTTGATGAGCCGGGGCAGTGGTCGGTGGCGCCGGCTCCGGGATGGATGGCGCGTGAAGCTCATGGACGAAGACGCCCGCGGGTACTTGGGCGCGGGTGGATCCAAGCTTCGAGAGGACGTCCGCCGCAACGTTGTTGTCGCGGACGATGTGATGGAACTCGAGACCGTAGAACTTGTTCTCGAGCTTGCGGACTTCTAGGCGATGGCGTCCATGTTCTCCTTGTTGCGGTCCCAGGACTTGTTGACTTGGTTGATGACCACTGCGGAGTCGCCGTAGACTAGTAGCCGCTTGATGCCAAGTGAAGCCGCGAGGCGGAGCCCGTGCGGGGAGGGCTTCGTACTCGGCTTCGTTATTTGAGACCTTCCAGAAGATCTGCAGGATGTACTTGAGTTGTTCGCCTGTTGGGGAGATCGGGGAGTACCCTCGCGCCGCGCCCCTCGAGGTTGAGTGAGCCGTCAAAGTACATCACCCAATGCTCGGTCGCACGGTGGGAGTGGGTAGTTGATTCTCCCGCCACTCTGCCATGAAGTCGACTAGAGCTTGCGACTTGATGGCTGTGCGTGGCTTGAAGTCGATGGTGAGGGCGCCGAGCTCGACAGCCCATTTGGAGATCCTTCCGGTGGCGTCTGGGTTCCTCAGGATGTCGCCGAGCGGGTAGTCGGTGACGACGGAAACCGAGTACTTCTGGAAGTAGTGTCGTAGCTTCCGCGAGGTGATGAGTAGAGCGTACAGAAGCTTCTGCACGGGCTGGTAGCGAGCCTTGGACTCGATAGAACCTCGCCGACGAAGTAGACCGGCGCCGGACCGGGTAGGCGTGGCCGTCTTCCCCGCCGCTCGACGACGATGGCGATCGACCACGTGAGTAGTCGCAGCAAGGTAAAGCAGTAGCTGCTCGCCCTTGTGGGGAGCCGTGAGGACCGGTGGCTTCGACAGGAAGTCCTTGAGCTGGGCAAGGGCTTGGTCCGCCTCTGCAGTCCACACGAACTTCTCGTGGTGCTTGAGAAGTTTGAAGAAGGGGAGGCCCCGTTCTCCGAGCCTCGAGATGAATGCGGTTCGGCCGCCGCCATGCACCCCGTCGGCTTACGGACGTCCTTGATGCTCGTGGGAGCTTTCATGCCGGTGATGGCGGAGATCTTCTCGGGGGTTGGCTTCGATGCCGCGCCGGGCGATGATGAAGCCGAGTAGTTTACCCGAAGGTACGCCGAAGACGCACTTGTTCGGGTTGAGCTTCCGGCGGTACTCGCGCGGTGATGCGAAGGTCCGTTCAAGGTCGTCGATGAGGGTACCGGAGTCCCCGGTTTTGACAACCACGTCATCCACGTAGGCCTCGACGTTCTTGTTGAGTTGCCGCTTGAAGCAGGCCTGGATGGCCCGTTGGTAGGTAGCGCCGGCGTTCTTCAACCCGAATGACATGGTCGTGTAGCGAAGACGCGCCAAACGGGGTGATGAACGCGGTCTTCTCCTGGTCCTCTTCCTTGATTGCGATCTGGTGGTACCCGGAGTAGCAGTCGAGGAAGCGAGCAGGTCGCGGCCCGCCGTGGAGTCGATGACTTGATCAATCCGCGGCAACCCGAAGGGGTCCTTGGGGCGTGCTTGTTGAGGCTCGGTGTAGTCGACACACATCCTCCACTCGTTCGAGTTCTTCTTGCGGACGAGGACGGGGTTGGCGAGCCACTCAGGATGGAAGACTTCTCTGATGAAGCCGGCAGCGAGTAGCTTGGCGAGCTCCTTCTTGATGGCATCCCGTCTGTCGTCAGCGAAGCGTCGGAGGTGCTGTCTCTTAGGGGTGGCCTTTGGGTCGACGTTGAGGCAGTGCTCGATCAGCTCCCTGGGCACTCCTGGCATGTCCGCTGGCTTCCACGGGAAGATGTCGCGGTTAGCCCGGAGGAAGCTGATGAGCGCGTCTTCCTATTTGGGGTCGAGGCCGGCCCCTATGGTAGTAGTCTTGGTGGGGTCGCCTGTTCCGAGGTCGACCGACTTGGTGAGCACCTCCTCGGGTGGCCGAGGCTTGTTGGCGCTGTCAGACTTCTCTGGGATGTCGAGTTCGCTTGTGGCAAGCTTCTTCGACGCGGCGTAGACTTCCATCATTGGGGTGGGTGCTTGATTTGTTGAAGCGATCACCACGGCCTCTCGTATCGCGGTCGTGAGAGATCTTCAAGTCCCCTTGGAGGGAGAGTACGCCGACCGGACTTGGCATTTTGAGTACCAAGTATGTGTAGTGGGGCACCGCCATGAACTTGGCGATGGCCGGTCTGCCGAGGATGGCATGGTATGAAGTCTCGATATCCGCGACCTCGAACTTGATGTACTCGGTGCGGTAGTTGTCACGAGACGCCCCGAAGGTAACTGGCAGTACCACTGAGCCTAGTGGGATAGCCGCGTTGCCTGGGACGATGCCGTAGAAGGGCATGCTGCTCTTGTCGAGCATGGGGGTGACGTCAAGGTTCATCTTCTTCGCAGTCTTGGTGAAGAGGACGTTGAGCCCGCTTCCGCCGTCGATGAGCACCTTGTTAAGCTTAGAGCCCGCCATCGTTGGTTTCGGGACGAGAGGGAAACGTCCCGGTTCGGAGAAGCCGGTCCATTGGTCCGCGCGGGAGAAGGTGATGGGTGTCTCGACCACCCGAGAGGGGTCATAACCGCCGGTTCAATGGACATTACTTCACGGCGAGTAGCCTTCGCTCCCGCCCGCCGGGTAGTCCGCCGAAGAGGACGTTGACGGTCTTCTCGGGTTCCCGGAAGTCGTCGCCGTCCTTCTTCTTGTTCTTCTGATCGTGAGGGTGCGGTGGCTCCGGCGTATCCTTAAGTGCATGCCTGAGCTGGTAGCACTGCTCGGTGGTGTGGTTGCCGTTTGGATGCCACGGGCACTTCTCCTTCAGCAGGTCTTTGAACCCGCCGGAGTTCTTCTTCGAGTTCCCTTTCGGAGGACGCTGGATAGCCGCGACGGTATTGTCTGGCTTGCGCTTGCGATTAGAACCCGAGAAGTTGTTGTTGTTATTGTTGTTGTTGCGGCCGCCTTGGTTTGGATTGCTGCCGCTGCCGCCACCTTGGTTCTCCGCTTGGACTTGCCGCGGATGGCGTCGTACTTGGCGTTGGCCTTGTCCTCTTCATCCGCCCAGGACGTGATCATGTCCTTGAGGTGGGGAATGGACCGAGGGCGGCGACGACCGAAGTCCTCGAAGGTGCGGCGATGGTAGAGCCCGTCCTGGAAGAGGTCGATGACCTCCTTGTCGGTGACGTCCACGACGGTAGCGCGCTTGTCGAAAAAGCGGCGCATGTACTTGCGGAGGGTCTCGCCTTGTTCCTGCTTGATCATGGCGAGGTCCATGCGAGTACCCGAACGGCCCATGGCGCCCGCGAAGTTGCTTGTGAATTGCTCCTTCAGCTGGTCCCACTTGTCGATTGAGTGCTTGTCCAGCGACTCGAGCCACGTGAGTGGGGCTTGGTCCGGCAGAAGGGGAAGTAGAGGCACTTGGTGTCGCTGTTGCCGCCAGCGTTCTCGATGGAGAGAGCGTAGCATCGGAGCCACTGGATGGGATCCTGCTTCGCGTCGTACTTGGTGATCCCCAAAGGCTTGAACTTGTCGGGGAGGAGCAGGTTGCGAAGCCGGGGTGAGAAGGCAGGGAAGCCGTCGCCTTCAGCAGCGGTGGCCGACTTCTTCTCCCGCAGCTCCTCGATCCTCTGGCGAGCATCGTACCCGCCATGGGAGGCACCGGAGGCGTGGCTATGCGCGTGGCCGCGGCCGCCGCGGCGCCGCCGCCTCCGGCCTTTCTTGTTGGCTCCGTGGTTGGAGCCGCCGCCGTCGCCGCCGCCTCCGTCGGGATCGTTGCCGCCGCCACCGGCGGGGCACGGTGGGGGACGACTTCTCGGTTGACGTTGTCTCGCCGTGAGGGTCCGCCGGCGGTGGAGCGTCGGCGATTTGGATCGGGCCGGGATGTCGCCCCGAGTACGGTTAGGGACCGGGGTCGGCACCGCGACTAGTAGCTTCGTTGTCGCGAGGCTTGGCCGGGGGGGGGTTGGGCGACTCTCTTGTCGACCCGCATGAAGTAGGCTTCTTCGGCCGAGCTTGGCGATGACCTCCCCGGCTCGTATGCCCCGAGCCCGGCGTGCGATCGCCGTGATCGACATGAGGCATTGCTCGGGAGTGGTGTGGACTCTGCTCTCAACCCGCCGAGAGCTTCCGCAAGGTTGCGGATGGGAAGGTTGTCTCCGAGCCGTCGGCGTCGTTCGTTGCGCTTCCCCGTTACGTTCGCGCCGGTGTCCCCGTTGGCGTCGGTCTCGTCCGGGGGGCATCGACGGACAACTCGTCCGCGGAGATGTCCTCCAAGTACTTGTCCGCGGCCGTGCCCGAGGTTCCCGGGTGTCGCCGGCAGCCATGAAGACTTGACGATCGGGTGTACCCAAGCTTGGCTCGAAGGCGCCACCTCGCTTGGTGTGTTTGAGTCGGCTTGGGCTAGTGGTGTTCCCTCCCGGAACGGTAGCGAGTCGATGTAGGCGACGTAGCGTGAGTCCTCCTTTGTCGGCTCGGCGGGCTTGCGGTCGGCCGCAGACATATCTTCCGGCCGGCGTCGATCTTATAACCGGCCCGCAGGCCGGCCCCGACAAGGGAAGCTCGGAGGAGTCATCTTCGGACTCGGGCTCCTCGGGGGTCCGACCCGAAGTCGAACTCGTAGTCCCGGTTCGAGTAGAACTCGGAGAGAGGGTTGAAGTCCGAGACGTGGTTGGGGACGGCGTCGGAGTCCGAGTTGTACTCGGTTGCGGGCTCCTTGCCGGCCGGCGTGGTGCGAGCAGCCTCCGTGCGGGCCCGCCGAGAACGCGAGGGCCACGCGCAGAGCGCTGGCGTGGAGAGGGGACCGCCTGCGATGGCTGAGGAGCCGGCTCGCATGCGATGGCCCACGGCGACGTCGAGTTCGAGTTGGAGACGGACTCGAGCTCGAAGTCAGCGTGGAGGTTGGAAAGCGAAATTTCGCCGAACTTGCCGGCGAGCTCGCCCGTGACAACTTCGGGAAGCGTCACAAGGCCTGTCCTCGAGTCGGGTTGCATGATCAGGCGGCGCTGGAAGGAGCCCGCGCCATCAGCAGTGCAGACCCAGGCGCCGAAGACGAAGGTGTCGCCGCGGTTGAAGGCGACGGTTGGCTTGATGTGAACGGAAGCCGTCGAGTTCGCCATGTGATCTCGAGCGAGAGCCCCTACCTGGCGCGCCGCCCGTCGGTGTTTTGGACCGGCAACCTACTACGGGAGTACCCGAAGTAGATGAATGTGACTCGCCGAGATCGGTAGAATCGTTGACGGTTAATAGTTGTATCAAAGTTCGTTTGTGACTTGCAAGCGGACAAGTCTCCCGTCGTAGTCAAGGGACCCTTCTTCCCTCGAGTGGTGAACCCAAGGTATCGAATCCGTGGAACAATGTGCAACGCAAGGATTCAATCTAGTAAAGCAAGGTAAAGCTATCTAGTGAAGACAAGTTGCATCTAATCTACTAACTCATAAAGAAAACGAATCTAATCTAATCTACTAAAGAGGTAACAAGAGAAAGCAAGAGATAACCAATCTAGAGAATCTAGATCATGCTTATATTGTAGCTCCAAACAAGATAGATGAAGATAGCAAAGCGAATCTCATTAAAAGCATCTTTAAATCGTGGCCTTCCCATCCGACTCCGAAAACATCCGCCTTTCGAGACCCCCGTTCGTCACAACGTATCCCTATTCATGCGGGGAGCTTAGGGCGAGTTCGATAGAACAAGTTGAAATCACTTGGCCGGTCCGGTATGCACCTCTAGCCACCGCGGCTACAAGAGCACCCTATGTAATCTATCTTAAGTATAGATCGTAGAAGAAGCAAAACCAAGAAGAAAACAAAATCATCGAGAAGGCACTTGATCGCTAGAAATCGAATTCACTTACAAACTTCACCATGAATGATTACATGAACAAGATCACCACCGGGCCCTCCCTCGATCTTGATCCTCGCTCCCGAGCTCCGACGTGGTCTTCCATGCAAGGTTCCCACGTCGGCCGGGAAACCCTAGACAACTAGCACGACCCTCATCTTCAAGTTGGTGTCCCTCAAGCTTCTCTCGCTCCTCGGCGGCGGAATACGACTTCCGTTCGCGTGGCTCTCGGTCGGGGGGGCTATTTATAGCCCGAGAAGCAATTAGGTCAAAGGAGGACGAATTTGGGCCCTAAATGGGCTCGGGGCCGACCGGACCGGGCCGGCCGGCCGCGGCCCATTTAGGCCCGCCCCGCGGGCTCCTTTGCCCGAGGTCGGTTCCCTTGCTTCTCGGATGCTTCCCCCTTCGCATGTAGGTCCATGTCGTCGGTTTCTCTCCGAATTGGACTCAACTCCTTGTCTTGCAAGATTTAGCACTTTTCCGGTCGTGTCCCCCGGAGTCCGTCGTCTTCTCGGATCAAGTCCCCGGCTTCTTGGAGTTAATTTTGCTTCATTGCATGACTTGTTCGGGACTTCAAGGTCTTGTCATGAGGTGCTTGATGAACTTATCCCAAAAGTCTTGCATTCAACACTAAATCCCTGCGTAAACATTAAACTCCAAAAACGACATGCACACGTGAACTTGTTATACCACGGGGGTTAGTACCAATGAATAAGATACAAAAGTTATGCCAACACCGAAGGTAAACTCATGGCTAGGTTGACGGATTTTCACCGTCAACATCTCCCCCATGCTTAAACCTTGCTCGTCCTCGAGTAAGCCTTCGATGGATATCATCATTGCCAAACAATGTTTAAACCTTGCACTTGATCATACATGAAAAAAAAACATAATGCTCTCAAAAGTTTAATTCGTTAAAGTTCCATAATGTACTAGCCTTCACCTCTACGGAGGGTAGATATTTAATTAAGTTTATCCCACAAGTATTAACATGCTCACCAAGTTTAAATAGACCTCAGAATTTTTGAAATAAAGAACGAGATAAAGAAAATCTAAACCAAGTTCACAAATTTAAATCATCTTGTATATTGCTCATGAACTCTCATCTCACTTGTCTCTCAAGCCTATATATTCTACTCCTTTCCCTCTCATATATATGTGGTAGGCTTTATATGGAGCTTTGGGAAAGTTTAGTCCTAACAAGATTTTATAAATGAGGTGTTGTCAAAACAAGACAAGCTTCTCATGGTCTTACCGAGACTCGTCAAAAAGGTCATTGGAAAATAATGTTAAATCAAGGAGGGGAAAGAGAAAAATACACACACTTTTAGATAAGTGGACATGTGCAAATGGCAAAGAGTGATCCCGAGGCACAAAAGAAGTCCTCGTTATCGGATTGCACATGGTTGGAAAATGAGAATGGATCTTTTTATCTTGAAGCCTTGAATGCACTCTTGGAGAACCGGGGAGTCCACTTTACGCTCATATATATTTTTTTCTCTTTCTCATATTTCTCATTCTTTTCTTTCTTTCTTTCTTTCTTATATATATATATGTTTTTTTCTTTCTTCACCTTGGAAGTCACGTACATCGCCGAATTTTTTTCTTTCATCATTATATATATTTTTTAAAAAATCCTCCCTTTTGAACTCTAAAACTGCACCGTACCTACCTCCTCCCCCATGCTTAGACGATGCTCGTCCTCGAGCAAAGAGGCGAAAAATAAGGTAGGTACCGGAATATTTTTCCTTGGAGAGATACTTGAAATCTTCAACGTTGGCACCGTCTTGCGATCTTCCTTGAATTGATGATCCATTCTCAACGATAGGTTGTGGTCAAGGAGGTAATCACAAAAAGATGATATTTGGTTTAAGGGTGGATATCCGGCGAAGTTTGTGAGATCACCGATGCGGGGATACACAATGCACGGATACAAGGCTAGCAAAAAGATAGATACGCAAAAATGGAATGACCAACTTCTTAGTCTCGGGCCGGAGAAATCATGGCCTGCAATAACTCACTCAAAAATAAATCTTGTACACTAAGGTTTATGCACTCAAATATATATAAGGCTTTGGATAGGTTGAGCAACACACAAGTGATATTTGTGACAAGGTTAGCAATATTTTTGAGCATAAAAGACATCTTTAATCTATTCATAACTTGAGAGCACATAAAACACTATGGGTCTTTATTTTAATCATAACCTCCGCTGAAGATTAAGCTAGCATTTAGATAATTTCAGATTTGTATTTTTAAGAGAGCACTAGTTCAAACATGCATAAGTCAATTACAAAGACAAACAAAGCGGCAATTATAATCATATATCATCATGGCACAAACTTTGTAACTTTACCAAAGGTAAAAACTTGGTGGTGACATTATTCATGATGAAAATAAAAACTAAGATACACGCTGAAAATTTAAACTAAAAACTGAAAATTAAAGCAAAGCTGAAAATACTACGCAAACATAGGCGCAAACAAGCTGAAAATTAAAGAAAAGGGGTTAAAGGAAAGATAACTAAAGCTCCTCCTCTCTCTAATCTTCCGCCGGTGGTTGATATTGATAGTCTTGGTTGTTGTACCCTTACTCATAATGCACCACTCCTCATATGAATTGTCCGACGGTGCTAGGTGAAGGTGTCCAAGCACATAAGCGACGTTTGCATTTCCTTCACCCATTTGGTTTGCATTGGTTTGGATGGCTGCAATAATTTGCATGTTCCTTGCAGCGTATCCTCCAATGGTGGCCACATTTTGTTGTGGTTGAGGAAGGTGTGCAAATGGCTCCGCAAAGGCTACGTTGGGCACCGCAAAAAAAATGGTGGGGGTATGGCTGCACCACTCCCCCATGCTTGCATTGGTACACCACCGTAGTAACTCGGCGGCGCCGGGGTTCCTCCCAATGGTGGGACATAATTTTGTTGTGCACCTTATTCTTGGGCCATAGAAGATCGTTCTCCTATAATCCTTCTCTTTTATTTTTCTTCGCCGGCACAAGAAGTCCTTCCTCTAACCGATCTTCTTCCCCTCAAAAAGAAGTCTTAATCTTCAATCCGGAAGGGGCAAATTTACCTAGGCCACTTGGAAGCCTCCTCTCTCATCTTCACTCTTATATTTTCCTTTCTTCATATATCCCTGGGAAGTCCCGGGTAGGAGATGATTTGGGTTCCTTGTAATACCCGGTTTTAAAGAGATAGTCAACATGGAGAGGTAACAACCCGATCTCCCGAATCCGATGTTGCCACAACACCACCGGTTGATCATAGGTGAGTAGGGTTGATTGGCTGCGAGTAAATCCAATTCAACTCCGTGTTGGTTATCTATGTCTCTCTTATTCTCCCCAAAAATCCATTTGCACAAAAGTGACACACTTGGATGATGGGGTTCCGGATAGTATTTCTTCGTTGATGGTCTCTTCCCGTGATCATACTCCAAAAGCCTTCCCATGTGCCTTTATGCACATACTTGTTCCGGAGCTCCCTTTTGAAAGTCGAAGACACTCGCCCATGGGTCTACGATACTAGAACATGCAATCGTTTCGAACATGAAAACCAATCTAGTCTATCAGGGATTGTGTTGAATGGATCCAAGGAAGCATTGAGGCCTATACTCCCTTTATGGCATGGTTGCTAGCCTTAAGCATTAAAGTATTTTCAGCACAAGATGATAGATAGATAATCCAACAAAGTGTGATTACATCTCAAGATCGATTGCAACCCATGGATGAAAGGAGATTACCCCATCAAGGTGCTAGAAATAGCATCGTTGATCAAGGTTACCCTTCCGACGATGTCTTCCTTCTTCTCCACTTGTGGGCTCCCTCCAACGGAATGAGAGACTCAGCACTCCTTCATCAAGGGTATACGCCATGGTCATGAAAATTTCCGAGGCGAATTTCTTGTGGGTGTTTGCCGACACTCCGTTAGAGAATTGCACCGGTGTCCCGTGTGAAATCCAATATGTGGAGAGCTTGGTCGTCGATGTCGACGTTCGCTACAAGCCTCTACTTAAGGTGAGCGAGCTTCTTCTCCTCCTCCGTCATGATGACATACCCCTCGGAATACCGCGGAGCGTATGGAGGTGGAGCGGATGATCGTGTCGAGTGGCGAGGTTGGACGGGCGGCTGCTCCATATGTCTTTGAAGTTTGGTGAACCTCATAAACGAGTTTCGTGTAGCCCTCATGCCACCAAGGAGAAGAGTGTGGTTCCTCCTCGGCGGTGCCGTGTCCTCCTCCATACTCCAAGGAAACTCGGAAACCGAGTGCCTCCTCGAAGAGGTTGTCGATGATGGCTTAGACGACGATGATCCCTTCTTCTTCGGTGAAAAGGCTTGTAGTTTTCTTCCATGATTGCAGCACTCTCCCTCACAAATAAATATCCGGGGTTTTCGCCCGGTAACAAGGTACACAAATATTATTTTGGAGTCTGGACTTTGAGTGGATTAAGGATGTGATTTGTTGCACGAAACAAACGCGGTGGATGGCTAAGTCTAAGGTGATTCCGGCCTACAAACTAGAGCACACGAACAAAGAGTTGGATGAAAGACTACCTCTCTCCTCCTCTTGGCTCGGTTCTTCTCTAGTGCATTCATGTTGCTTCGTGATCGCGTACACCTTCCAAATGTTCCCGTCCACTCCTTCGCTTGCATTATTGCTCCTTCCACTTGATGTTTTCGCTTTGACTCACTTCCATACTCCCTTGCCTCACATGCATCCATGATATTCCTACAAAACAAAGCCTTGGCTGCCCCCCATGCTTGTACTTGCATGTGGTTTAAATATGTTGGAGGGGCATCCCGTGATGTACCATGGTGCATGCATGGTTAGGTTAACTAGATTGCCTCCCTTTAAGGCTAAGCACTCCTCTAATTTCGAAATTAAAAATATTTTTCAGAGCCATGCAAGAGCTCGAACATAAATTTAGAGAAGTTTTTAAACCATTAAAAACAAATGCAAGTCGAAAATATTTTTTTATTACGTCGATTTCGGTCTCACCGGTAAAGTTTGCCTTCATTGGTTGAGAGCAAGCTTTTCCCGGCTTGATCATGGGGGCAAAGGTTTAGGTCCTAATTTTGATTAGATGAGAGAGATTTTGAATGAAATAAAATTAAGTGAGGCTTAGAAAAATTCTAATCTTAGAGAAACCAAGGATATGGATTTTTAAACCAACCAAAAATCAAGTTTCTAGGTTCACGCGAGTCCTACCACGTGCTGAAATTTAAATAACATCTAGATACAAGTCGTGGCTCTACTCGTGTGTTTTTAGCATGAAAAACAAGTCAACCTCAGCACCATAATGAGGGTGAAAGGTTGATTAAGGTTCTGAAATTTTTTTCTTTTTGGTTGTGGTTTCTCGAAAAAGAAGCAAACAATCACATAGAATGGTTCATGTAAAGGGTTTATGATCAAGCAAAATATTCAACCAAGAATTATGTCTCTAATATTGTTCAACCATTCTAAGTCTAAGGTTTTGCGTAGTAAAATTCAGAACTGAATTATATTTAAAAAGACTTGAAAAACCTGGAATCGGGTTGTCCTCCCGTAGCTTATTCTTGACTCGACGAAACGGGTTGCCTCCCGCCTAGCGCTTCGTTTATCGTCCATGGCTAGACTTCTTCACTTGATTACTCCGGATCAATGCTCTTTGCGGGCGTTGCAATCTTGGGTACCCACTTTGGCTTAGTCAATTTTTTTGGTCTTCACAGGCTGGCTTTGTCCTTTGGTCTTGACGGATGCAACAACTTCCTTGTGGCTCGGCATCTCGAACCCCGGTCTTCGGTTGTGATCTTCATCTCTCCCGAGTGAGTTTGAGTAGCCTTTCGCCGTCTTGAGACCTTGGAGTTGTCTCGGATATTCTTCTTTGTCACCAATCGGTTGTCCGGCAAGTTGTCCCACTTGCGTCTCTAACATCTTTATCACGATGAACACTTCACGCTCCTTGCATGTGGATCTTGCCTTGGCAGCCTTTAGGTGTTGAGCTTCTTTCTCCATCTCCATCTTCTCCATCCTCTTCTTGATCTTGAATGGCCTTCCGGCGTCTTGGCTTGGAGGTGGTGATTCCCTTGGAGATTTCGACGGTCCTTCGACTTCAACTTTTGAATCTAGGGTTTCCACCCTTTTAGCTTGTGTTGCATGTCACCTTTGCCTGTAAAGTTTTCCTGGATCATCCACAAAAAAGTTTGGGTTTCTTGGAGAGGTAGCCAACCATCTCCGGTTAGGGTTAGTGATAAAACAAAAATCTAAACATAAGAACTGGGGTTAATCAAAACTAGATTAGATTGAAATTTTTTTTTTTCTTTTTGAGGATGATCAAACATAAGAGATGCAAAAGAAAATCAAAAGAAAAACTGAAAGATAAGCGATACTAGATCGGATCTTGATTGCTTGTTCCCCGGCAACGGCGCCAGAAAAAGGGGCTTGTTGACGGTTAATAGTTGTATCAAAGTTCGTTTGTGACTTGCAAGCGGACAAGTCTCCCGTCGTAGTCAAGGGACCCTTCTTCCCTCGAGTGGTGAACCCAAGGTATCGAATCCGTGGAACAATGTGCAACGCAAGGATTCAATCTAGTAAAGCAAGGTAAAGCTATCTAGTGAAGACAAGTTGCATCTAATCTACTAACTCATAAAGAAAACGAATCTAATCTAATCTACTAAAGAGGTAACAAGAGAAAGCAAGAGATAACCAATCTAGAGAATCTAGATCATGCTTATATTGTAGCTCCAAACAAGATAGATGAAGATAGCAAAGCGAATCTCATTAAAAGCATCTTTAAATCGTGGCCTTCCCATCCGACTCCGAAAACATCCGCCTTTCGAGACCCCCGTTCTGTCACAACGTATCCCTATTCATGCGGGGAGCTTAGGGCGAGTTCGATAGAACAAGTTGAAATCACTTGGCCGGTCCGGTATGCACCTCTAGCCACCGCGGCTACAAGAGCACCCTATGTAATCTATCTTAAGTATAGATCGTAGAAGAAGCAAAACCAAGAAGAAAACAAAATCATCGAGAAGGCACTTGATCGCTAGAAATCGAATTCACTTACAAACTTCACCATGAATGATTACATGAACAAGATCACCACCGGGGCCCTCCCTCGATCTTGATCCTCGCTCCGAGCTCCGACGTGGTCTTCCATGCAAGGTTCCCACGTCGGCCGGGGGAAACCCTAGACAACTAGCACGACCCTCATCTTCAAGTTGGTGTCCCTCAAGCTTCTCTTGCTCCTCGGCGGCGGAATACGACTTCCGTTCGCGTGGCTCTCGGTCGGGGGGGCTATTTATAGCCCGAGAAGCAATTAGGTCAAAGGAGGACGAATTTGGGCCCTAAATGGGCCCGGGGCCGACCGGATCGGGGGCCGGCCGGCCCGGGCCCATTTAGGCCCAGCCCGCGGGCTCCTTTGCCCGAGGTCGGTTCCCTTGCTTCCTGGATGCTTCCCCCTTCTGCATGTAGGTCCATGTCGTCGGTTTCTCTCCGAATTGGACTCAACTCCTTGTCTTGCAAGATTTAGCACTTTTCTGGTCAGGTCCCTGGAGTCTGTCGTCTTCTCGGATCAAGTCCCCGGCTTCTTGGAGTTAATTTTGCTTCATTGCATGACTTGTTCAGGACTTCAAGGTCTTGTCATGAGGTGCTTGATGAACTTATCCCAAAAGTCTTGCATTCAACACTAAATCCCTGCGTAAACATTAAACTCCAAAAACGACATGCACACGTGAACTTGTTATACCACGGGGGTTAGTACCAATGAATAAGATACAAAAGTTATGCCAACACCGAAGGTAAACTCATGGCTAGGTTGACGGATTTTCACCGTCAACAGTAACTCGAAGGAAGAGGCACGCGACACACAATTTAGACAGGTTCGGGCCGCGAGGTGCGTAATACCCTACGTCCTGTATGCTGCGTAGCTCTGGATTGATAGGGCACGATTACAGGATGGTGCAATGGTGCGCCGTGAGTTGAGATTGGATGAGGTGATCCTGGGATCGGTCCCTGCCTCGCCTTATATAGTCCGGGAGGCAGGGTTACAAGTCGGAGTAGGGCAGGAGTACTAGTCGAGTACGTCTAGGAGACCTCTACACAGTGCGGAACGTGTACAGAGTCCTAACCGAGTACTACTCCTGTGTTGTCCTTGTGCTCCACGCCTTCAGGTGCCGTGTAGCGCAAGCCGGGTAGTCCCAGGGGCCCACCGAGTAGTCGGTCCTGGTACCCACCGAGGTAGTGGGCCCAGGGAGGTCCATACGACAGGTGGAGCTAACCCTCAACGCCTTTCCCTCGGGGGCAGAAGGATCGAGGGGGACCTCCTTGGTCTGCTCCGCGGCCTCGAAGGTGCCGGTGTGCTTGGCGGTGGAGCCGAGGTCGTTGTTGACCATCTTCTCCAAAGTGGTCACCAGCGCTTCATCCAGCGCCAGTGCCTCTGCGTGCTCCACGCACTCGACGTCGAAGTCGAACGCGTGCTCGATGGACGAGCCGACGGTGATGACGCCGTTTGGTCCCGGCATCTTCATCTTCAAGTAGGTATAGTTGGGGACCGCCATGAATTTGGTGTAACAGGGTCGCCCAAGTATAGCGTGGTATGCGCCCTTGAACCCCACCACCTCGAAGGTGAGGATCTCCTTGCGGAAATTCTTCGCGGTGCCAAACCAAACGGCGGTCGATGCGCCGAGGGGCCGAACTCCCTTGCCGGCGCGATGCCATGAAATGGCTTCGTCTTCGGGCCACGAGCGGTCCAGCCCAATCCCCATCAAGCGCAGCGTATGCGCGTAGAGGATGTTGAGGCTGCTGCCCCCGTCCATCAAGACCTTCGAGAACCGCGCGTTCCCGATGATTGGGTCGACCACCAGCGGGTACTGGCCTGGATTGGGGACGCGGTTGGGGTGGTCTTCCCGGCTGAAGGTGATGGCGTCCTCCGACCAATTGAGGAAGGAGGGAGGCGCCTTCTCTGCGGTGAGGACCTCGTGCCGCTCCTTCTTGCGCTGTCGTGTCGACATGTCGACGGTTGGCCCCCCAAAGATGAGGAACACGTTTTCCACGGCGGGGAAGCCGCCGGCGTCGCCATCTCCTCCGTCTTTCTTGGCCTCTGCCTCCTTCGCAGCGGCGCGGCCATAGAATTTCTTGAGCATATCGCACTGCTCAAGGGTGTGGTTCACTGGGGTCTTGTGATAAGGACATGGCTTCCTCAGCATGTCGTCGAACACCCCCGGGCCTCGAGGGGCTGGTCGAGGGCCCCGTCGAGCCGGGTCAACAGCGAGGGTCTCGGCATTACCGCCGTCGCGCCCCTGCTCGCGCGCCTCGCGGCGCGGCTTTTTTCCCTTCTTGCCCCGCTTGTCGTTGCGGTGGGGCTCCTTGGACTTGCTGCCCTCCGCGGGCGCGTCCTCCGAGCGCTTGCCCTTCTTGCCGTCGAAGATCGCTCCCACGGCCTCTTCTCCTGAGGCGAAGCTGGTGGCGATGTCGAACAGCTCGTTCGAGTCCGGCGGCGGGGCCGCGCCCCAGCTCTCGCACGAGATCCATGCATGTGGTGCCCTCGAGGAAGGCGTGCACGATCTCGGACTGCGCTACGCTGGGCAGCTCCGTACAACGCTTGGAGAAGCGCCGTATGAAGTCCCGCAGCGACTCGCCGGGCTTCTGTGTGCAGGAGCGCAGGTCCCAGGAATTCCCAGGGCGCACGTAGGTGCCCTGGAAGTTGCCCACGAATGTGCGGACCAGATCATCCCAATTGTGGATTTGGCTGGCGGGCAAGTGCTCGAGCCACGTCCGGGCAGCATCGCCGAGGTGCAGGGGCAAGTGCGGATGATGACCTCGTCGCTGGTGGCCCCACCTAGCTGGCAAGCCAAGCGGTAGTCGTTGAGCCACACGCGGGGATCCGTCTCCCCGTTGTACTTGACAATGGTCGAAGGTTGGCGAAAGCGCTGGGGGAAGGTCGCCGTGCGGATCTCCCGGCTGAACACACGGGTCCCCGGGGGCTCCGGCGTCGGGGAGCGATCCTCGCCGCTGTCGTAGCGTCCGCCCCGTCGAGGGTGGTAGCCCACCGCCGCTCGGGCGTCCGCCTTACTTGTGCGGCGGGCGTTGATGACGTTGCGAGCGTCACCGTCCGGCGCTCCCGCGCGTGTCAAGGAGCCGTTCCTTGGCCGGCCGCGCGTTCCGAGTTGGCGGGTCGCCCCGCCGCTTCCCCTGCGTGGACCGAGGGTTCGCCCCCTTGTGCGGTCCCGTCGCCCCGCGCATCCCCTTGTTGGCGAATGCGCGACGCCGAGCTCTCGGCCTGCTGGACGGCCGCTTGCTCGATGAGAGTCTGCACCTCGCGGTGCAGGTCTCGTGCCTCAGGGGTCGAGGGTGCCGGCATGGCCCGTAGCAGCGTTGCGGCGGCAACGAGCTTCTGACTTGCCCGCGGCGGCACGTCGGGGGTTGTCGGCGTTGATGCGGTCGCGGGCCCCTGCGCCGGCTCCCGCACGCGTTCGCCGCGAGCGGAGGCTTCTCCAGCCATCGAGGCGCGGAGCAGCCGCACCGTTCGGTATTCCTCCGCCAGCTTGGCCTCGAGCTCGCGGGCTTGGGCTAGCTGTGCGTCGGCGTCGGCCCCGGCAGGAGCGCTTGGCCCTGCGGCTAGGCGTGTGGCGATCCCGGGGGCAGGCGTGATCTCCCCGTCTCCGGCGCCTACCGCGTTGGTGGCGTTGGCCTGGTCGTTAGCGACGACCACGTAGCATTCCCGCGCGGGGTCGTAGCTCCCGGTGCTGGAGTCATCGGAGCAATTGAACCAGTAGTCCGTAGCGTCAAGGAAACGCCTGAACATGACTGGGTCCGGCACGCCGGAGAAGTCCCATTCCGCGTACCCGTGGCGGTTGGCGGGTGGCGGAGTGTCGAGGGAGCCCAGGGACGACTCGTCACCCGCTGAGGTGCCGGGATCCCTGGCGACGAAGACGTGACGGCCAGGCGGGACCCGGCGCATCGTGGTGTTGACGTTGTTGTTGTAGGCCGTCGTGGCTCCGCGCAGCCCAATGGGAAGGCGCGGTCCGGAGACCGCGCGCCGTCTCGCCGGGGTGGCGGCGGTCGTAGTGGAGGGCGCGTCATGCGAGAGGCGGCGCGCTCGGCCTGCCGTCGCTCGACCGCGCCCGGCGCGAACGCAGCCCGGAGCGGTGGCGACGTCGTGGCGTTGACGGGCCCGCGGCGTCCGTGCTGCGGGTGTCCGCGTCGTGGTGGTGCGTGCAGCGGGGACCGGGGCGGACCCGGCCTGGCGCCGCGCGCGGAGCTCCTCACGGTTGGTGAGGCGCATGAGGTAGCCATTCCCTGTGGCCTGAAAGTTCAGGCCCCCAAACCGGATTTCGAACCCGGCAGGGAGGGGGTCCGAGCTGCCCATGTTGTAACGCGTACCGCGGTACTCAGTGCGGATCACCATGGAGGGAGTTGACGGATTGACCTTAGGCGCTCAGATAGCCCCACGGTGGGCGCCAACTGTCGGTGCGGAATATGGTCCCGACACTAACCAGTAGTAAGCGCCGTGGTCTATCCCTCAATGGTCGATGCTAAGCAATAAGAGACACAGAGATTTATCCTGGTTCCGGCCGAGGGGGCCGTACGTCCAGCAGTGGCGTGCTCAAGGCACTATATTACTTAGCACCGGGGGTGCCTGTAGTGGGGCTGCTACAAGCAAGGCGGGAGAGGAAGCGTGGCTTCCAAGTCCCTGGTGTAGTGGCTGAAGATGTTGTGGGAGAATTGGAGGACAAGTGCGTGGCGCGGCCTGTCTCCCGTTGTGTTGCGTCAGTGTTCTCTTGTCCTCTATCTGTGTTCTCCTGTCTCCCCTGCGGCAGGGAGGGTTCGTCCCCCTTTTATAGATCAAGGAGGGAGCGAATCACATGCGCGTCGCGCTATATAGCTAAGTGAAGGGGCGTGGCGTGCTATGCTGTAGAGTGGGCGGCCGTCCGGGCGATCCTTGCAGCGATCCGGCCATCATGGCCTATCTGGTACCCGAACAGTGGCGGTTCGAGGGAGCTGCTGACGTTGGCCCGTACGGAGTACCGGAGTAGGTAAAACGGCGTCCCATCCCAATACGTTCCACAGTGCCGGAGTCGTTGCTACAGCGCCTGGCATGCGCCCGCACGCGCGGGGGCGGCAGCCATGCTGTAACAGTGGCAGGGATGGCGCTCCACCGGCCTAGCGTCTCCACCTAACCCTGCAGGGTCACAAGAAAGCAAATCGAGGGTGCAGCCGGCCCCCTTCGAGGGCTCGGCGCGTTAGCCGTCTTTGGAGCGAGCGCACGTCGTCACGGGACCGACACCGGCCGCGGCGCACGGTCCCTCCCCACGGTGATGGGGATGGGCTCCTTCTCGGGGAGTTGGTGCGGCGGCACGGGGCGCGAGCCCCGGCGCATGATGGCGCCGTCCCGCCGGTGTCGGGCGTTAAATGCCCGTGTGCGGGGGCGGGCGTACGCGTGCGGGCGCCCTCGAGCGAGGCGGACCCCGGTCGAGGGCGGGGCGGACCCTCGAGCGAGGCGGAGCCCGCTCGAGGGGGAGCGGGCCCTCGAGCGGGGCGGAGCCCGCTCGAGGGAAGCGCACCCCCTCGAACGGGACGGAGCCCGCCCGAGGGAGGCGCGCACCCTCGGACGAGGCGGAGCCTGCTTGAGGGGATCCTAAAGGGGGGCCGCCTTGGTGGGTCGTTGAGGTCCCCGCGGCGTGGGCCGTATCCTGCATGGTTAGGCAAAGTTTGTTTGGCTTTGTTGCGGGTTTTAAGTGGGGATTTCCCGGTTGTTAAAGGGGACCCCTAGGGCTGTCCCCGACACTTTCTTTGTTAGTTTTCCAGTAGAGGGTGTGTCTTGAGAGTGTTTGTTAGCCTTCTTGGCTCTTGCTGCTGACTCTTGTATAATTGGTAACCCCAGTCTTATTTTAACTTTAATCAAAGCTGGGCCAGTTCTGGGCCTTTTTCTAAAAAAAAGAGATTGGCTTCCTTTTTAGCTATCAAGCTCAAGAGTATTAGCTTACTATTTGAATAGCTTAAAATCAAAGAGTTGGGCATCTTAAAAAAGCCCATATCAAATTCATTTCCATATATACACACCATGCTTGATGGGGGTGTTACATCAAAACAATTATCAAATTAAGGTGGGGGTGTTACATCAAAACAATTATCAGATTAAGGTTTAATTTTTAGCATGCATTGTTTGGAAATTATGTCATATAATAATGATATGTTACTTTATAATCCATAGACATTGTGAGCGGTTGATCATTTAGATTTATTTTTTATAGTGGCATATGTAGGTAATTTAGACATAAATATAGAGTGTTATTTTTAATTCTTCATAATGGCATATAGTTGGGTAATTTTTGAAATAAAGTTGATTTTTTTGAGAAAATTTAGAATTTCTCTCCCTCTTTAGAGTGTCCACTTAAGATTCCTAAGTGGCTTCATGTGGAGGTTTTCATGACTTTTCTCATTTTTTGGATGGCCTGTTTGGGATGGCTCCAACTCCATGTGGAGCTGCTCCACTCCAAAACTCCATGCGGATCTAGCTCTATCTAAAGTTGGCTCTGTCAAAGTGAGATGTTTGACTGCCAACTCCATCTCCTTTTGTGGGTCCAACTAGTCAGCCTCATCGTCCTCCATTTCTCTTCGCCGTCCGCTGCTGTCCATGGAGCTCACATACCCAACGTGGTGCGTATTGGGGATGGAGACGCGATGGCGGGCGGGGAGGCTAAGCTGCGGTTTGGATGTGGTCTGACGGAGGGGAAGGAGGGCTCCGGCGACAGGGAGCCCAACTCTGGCGCCGCAGATGCGGGCTCTGTCGGCGCGCAGGTGGCCCAGGTGCGGTAACCCAGGGGAAGGTGGGCTTCGGCGGTAGAGATACAGGTACCTGTCGCAGGGAGGTGGCTCCGGTGGCAGGGAGGTGTCCCTAGTGGTGGGGAAGACAGGCTCCGGCGGTGGGAAGGACAGGCTCCAATGGCGGGGAACACGGGCTCCGGTGACGGGAAGGTGTCCCTGGTAGTGAGGAAGACAGGCTCCGACGACAGGGAGGCATCCCTGGATCGCCCTCTTGTTTCCCCTGCTGGAGGACGGACGGCGCGGCCGCATGGGGAGGAAGTCGCGGCTCGCGGCGGAGGAGAACATAATTGTGGGATTGAAGCGTCCCCTCATCAGAGGTGACTAAATGTGCCACAAATACCAGTCCCAGGAGGCTGGTAACACATTTATTACAACAGGTGGAAATCAGTCTTTTACATCACGGCGACACAAAGGGCACGGTAGTGCCAACGCTACAAGGAACAACACAAACGCTAGCGACCACACTACAATAGCAAAGGCTTCCATAGCCTCCTCGAGTACCACACCATGGAAGCTTTTGGTAGGGCCACGGGTACACGAGCACGGTTGGGTGTAGGGCACGACCTACTCAACGTCCTCGGGAATGTAATCGGGATCCTCCTCCGTAAAATAGTTAGTAAAACAAGGGTGAGCACATACGTACTCGGCAAATCCAACCCCACCCACGGAGGGGGCTTATAAACGAATCATGCATAAGGTATAACAAGGATCGAGGTTAAGGTTCATTTAGCAAACTTACACATGCGGGGGTTCATTTCAAAAAGGTTTTCGCAAATCATTTTCATAACCCAAGTAACTCACTTGTTTTAGGAAAACCACCGTGGATCTACCGGACTTCCCGTCCGTCGTAGCCCGTGCACACGGCCACACACACATCAACGGAAAACAACTCACGCCGGGAAACATCCCATCCCAAACACTAGTTTTTGTGACCACACCGTGACTCGTCCAATACCGTGGACACGGCTATTCGAATAGGTTTGACACTCGCGAGAGGTTGTACATCTTTACCCACAAGTAGGGTACCGTCACACGGACACCTCGGCGCGGTACGGATCCTATCATAGCCATTACCCACCTTAGCTAACACTACGAGCCACCACGGAAGCACCCAAGGGGTTATCCCACATAACCGGGGCGTACCTCACACGAGCGTACCCCTACTCCTTGGTCTCCCCGCCGCTCACCCGCACACCCGGATGGCAAGTAGATTAACTAGTGGGGTTTATGCTAAGCCGTTGTCACATACAACGGTCGAGTGGTTGTACGATGATTTGGGTCAGGTGAGATGTCACGCAACCCGGTCCTTAACCGACAAGATGGACAACTCCCAACACGCTCAACCACACAGGTACGAGCTCACCCATACTCCTGACACACACGTCCATCCCGTCTACCCAGTTCTGTACTCATTTTCCAAAAATATCCCACTCCCACTTTTAATGCACTCACACATTTTGAAAGCACTCACACATTTTTAAAGCACTCATTTAGGCCAAAACAAGGTTCAATCATAGCAATCATGGGTGGCTATCCTACCATGTTTTGCAGTAAAACAATATGTAATTTATAAAACGGGTATAAGGGTATATTTATAAAACTAGGACAGAAACATGCATCAAAGGGGGGAGGTTGAACTTGCCGTCTTCGAAGTCTTCGGGGAGTGCCGGCTCGGCGTTCGGGGCCTCGGGCTCCTGCTCGCAGTAGTCGGCTTCGATCTCCGGCTCGGGGTACCTTACTCCGTCTACTCCGTCGGCTATGGCATACACACAAGCAAGCAAGCAATATTAGCACACACGTTTCCGACCGAGCTCGGGGAGGGGAAAGTGAGCGGAGGAGGGGTATATATAGGCGCGGTAGGGTTTGGTCTTAACCGAGAAGGAAGGGCGTGTATGAAAAGGGGCTAGGTTAAGGAGGGGTATAGATATTAAGGACCTATTGATGATTTCCATTAATGGGAGGTTAGGCGTGATTGGGATTAAACCCGCGCATGAAATGTCGGGTTAGAGGGGTTAACTAGGGTTGGTTAGTAATTTAATTTGAACTAACAGGACCTAAACATACCATTTAGGTGGGGTTTAACTAGCCTAGGGTTTTATCTAGAATTAACAGGGGTGTTTTGGTAAAGAATTTAAGGTTTTGGGGGTCAGAAAGGAAAGGAATGGGAGAAGGGGCTCGGTTTGGGGGGAAAAGGGAAAACAGGGGGGTCTTTGGCAAGATTGCCATCTTCTTCCCCCTTCCCCCCTTCGAATTAGACAGAGAACAGGGGGGGGGGGCGGCGCGCCGCGCGGTGCCTCGGTCCGGCGGCGGGCGGCGCGCTCCCGGGGTCGATGGCGGCGGGGGATAGGGGGAAAAGGAGGAGGAGGGCGATGGCTTGCCACTCCGTGCTCACCTTGGCTAGTGATGGCTCGAGGAGGTGCCTCCGCGGCAAGGGGCGGCCGGCGGTGGAGATGGGCGGCGGTGGCGCAATTGGTGGGGTGGCGGTGCGATTGAGCGCTGCGGAAGCTCGTGGGCTGGGGTGGGGAGCGGCGAGAAGGGGTGCCGCCCTTTTATAGGCCGCGTAAGTCGGTTCGGCGGTGAAGATTTTTCCCTTGGCGGGGGAGGTCGCCGGCGGCGGCTGCGGGGGCCGGCGGGGGCCGGTCGCCGGCGACGGGGACGGCACGGGCGGGGACGGAGGTCGTCGAGCGGCGGTTGGGTCCTTTCAAGCGTGGGGCGCGAGAGGGTGGTAGGCCGGCGGGACCGGCCGACGGACGGCCGGCCGGCGGCGGCGACGCCACGGTGCGGCGACCCGAATGTGGCGTCCGGCGGGGTCACGTCTTGTCTGGCGGTCCGGGATGCTTCTACGGCCGGCCAATGCGGGGGGGGAGCGGCCCGGCGTGCGGGAGAAGGAGGGGGGGGGGCGGCGTGCGCGCGCGCCGCGCGCGGGTCAGCGGTGCCAGGCAGGGCCGGCTGCGGGAGGAAGAAAGGAGGAGGAGGGGGGAAAAGAGAAGGAAGGGAAAGAAAGAAGAAAAGGAAAGGAAAAAAAAGGAAGGGAAAGAAAGAAAGGAAAAAGGAAAAAAAAGAAAGGGGAGGAAAATTAAGAAGAGAGAAGGAAAAATAGGAGAAGGGATTTTGGAAAAATCCGGAAAATTGTTAGGGAAAATTGGGAAGGGTTTTGCGGGGGTTTTCCCGGTTTCTGGGTATCAGCGTGTTTTTCGGGCGTCGGCGTATTTTCTGGGACGGCGGTGATGGCGAGGCGGACCGGTCACCGGGACCTCGGCGTGCGCGGGATTCCCGGCCGGTGGCCGACCGCGACGTTGGGAAGGCGCGCGGGGGTGCGGCCGTGGTGCGGTGCCGGCGGGAATCGCGGCACGCGCGTCGGGGAGAGCGAGAGAGAGAGAGAGAGCAGTGGCTAGGATTTTGAATGGTAATTGAGCTCGGCGGATCAGTTTTTGAAATGACGCATGATTTAGTAGGTGATTTGTTTAGAGCTAAAAACGCGGGCGTTACAGGGATCCACCCTTTTATATACTTTAAGTAAGTATATCTGGGTGCCCGGTTGCCCATAGTACCATTTCCTGGATCGGCTGATGGTACCGACACTTCACAAGAAGTATCAGATTCATATATCGTAAAGCAAACAAGATATTATTTTAAAGGAGTTTGAGGGTAAGAGAATAATTCTATCAAAATTGAAACCTCAAACTTGCAGCGGAGATCTACGTAGCAGGACCATAACCTCAGGCAGCTTGTCCGGAAACAGGTCGGCAGACCCTCCCCTGCGACAAAGCTCATCCTCCCTTCCTTCTGAAGAGAAGGGACAGGGAAGCAAGAGTGAGCACATAAAATAGGTACTCAGCAAATCACAACATATTGGAAATTAGATCTATATGCTAGATTGCCGATGGAAAGGAACAGGTCTTGATTATTATAAAAGTAAATAAATGCAGGTGAAGTAGATTCTATGGAAAACTGAAAGTAAAGAAAGTATAATTAATAAGTAGGTTGGTCCTGGAGGGGGAGCACGTAGCCTCCCCTACCAGTCCTCAAGTTTTATTAAACTCAGCGATCATCGTGGTCCACTGAGCCAGGCTTCCGCCGTATCACTTTCTAAGAGCCATAGCCCTGTCTCACCATGTCTATTCACACCCAAAATGTATCTAATCAATGAGAGCTTTTACCAAGAGTGCTCATAACCGAGAGCCACGACTATTCGAATAGATCAAACTCTGTAAAGAGGCGTGCACTATACCCATATGTCTGACCAGCCCATACCAAGGCCTTTGGCGGTACTGGCCATATGAACCATACCCACCGACGTCCCCGTGTGGGTTACATTATCATCCACACGTGGACAACATTTTCTACCTCCATCCACGTCTACACTAGGGCCTAATTAGGGGTCATTCCACTACTACCCATTTTGCGGGTCCACGTTCCGGGACAAAAGCATATGCAATAAAGTGTGGCACACGTACCACCGCGTCACCAAGACGTGCGAGACTTTCCCGATGACCCGTATCGGCCAGACCTGGGACTATGCGAAGGTCTTGCTCCAGTGCATTCGTTGCCCACCACGGCCCTTGGGATGGTTTACTAGATTCAATAGTGGGGTGCGATCCAAGGCCGCACATGAACACGCATTCCCGACAGGCTATGCCTTTTTGGCTATGTATGGTCGTACTAAACACTGGAAAGACTTTCCCGAGAATAGATCCTTATACGACCGGAGTAAGCATGGACAAGATCCTCCTCTGAGGCTGCCCTCATACTCCCATGTCCATCCTTAAGGAGTCTAACTCTCTTAAGTGGGTTCATTTTTGTGGGGGATATACCCCCGGGTCCCACACAGAGGGGCTTCACGACGTGTATTCGTATACGTGTATGGGCCCATCCCATGAACAAAGATTGGTTAGTTAGGAAAGATATTGCTTGAGCCGGAAGACCAAATCTTGTAACCGGTTAGATATAGATTCTCCGAGATCTGTAAACCCTGTTGTTGTGATGTAGCGAAGCTACCTCTCACGAACAATGAAAGAAAGCTAACGACTCAAAATCCAAAACTCAGATGAGCACAAAAGAAAGCCAAAAGCTCTTTCTCAATAGTGAATTTCTCAAAAGTCGATCCCCTTTACAAGTGCCGGTTGGCCTCCTTTTATATGGAGACGAATAGACTTTTTACATACCGAGATTGCCCTCGTGTAAAACGGATCAATATAGAATGTACTAGGATAATTTTGGGAGATCTCCATTAGGTCTTCACGTAACCGGTGCTTCATGACGTCACTCCGCAAATCACGACGCCTATCCCGACATCATCACGTGCGCCTGTCGGGTGAAGACCTTCAACTTTTTGGAGATACCCCTTTCGCCTGGCATATTCTTGTACCTGAAACACATTCCAAAACCAAACGCGAATGCGTTAGATGTTAAAAGCGACGAAACCCCCCAGGTGAAACCCATGTTGTAGCTCGTTGAGTGGATGAGATTCACCCTTGGGGTTTCGTCTTGAAGAAAACCAATCCACTGGGTCGTTAACCTAACACCTTGGGCCACTGGACCTATTCGATGATTTTACTGATGACGAAAGGTACCAGTCGAAAGACGCGATCTGAAAGGTAGCGTGGAGCTCAATGGCTTCGAGGGTTTCGCGGTTAATTCTCTCGAGTCGCACTGATTTAACTGCGACAACCTTGCGGTTTTGAGTGCTAAAGGCTTGATTCTGAATCCCCCAACACCTGTCCCCCGGGCTATATAAGGGCGGCAGGGACCCCCTCAAAACAACTCCATCTGATTCCCAATCGTGGAACCATCAATACAACACACCAAGCACAGGACGTAGGGTATTACGCCTCCCAGCGGCCTGAACCTGGATAAACCTAGTGTCCTTTGTACACAATCTAGCTCTAGTCTCGGCGATCCCCACCAAACAATCTACCACCATAGCCTACCCCATGGTGGACTGCTGGTTTATTGCACCAACAATTAGCACTCCAGGCGGGGGTTCACCGCAATAATTGGCGAGCTTGATGGACGCAGTAAAGATTCCTGCCAATTACCTCGCCTTCACCGCGTTGGGAGCGGGAATCCCTTTCGGGAGCCTCAATCTCGTCTCCACTGTCGACGAGCAGGCGACTGGGTACGTGACTCCTCCTCAGGGTCACATCATCATCGGAGAGATCCCCTGCATTCTCCCCGACACCTTGATCACCACGGAAAAACCTTTCGGAGTGATTTCCACACCACCCACGAGGGGAAGACCGGCTACCAGATCCAATTTGGACAAGCCCAAAGCCCGTCGAGTGCTTTTCGGCACGCCGCAGCAAGCCTGGAGGCAAACCCTCCCGGTTCAAGATCTGACGGTCGCAGGGTCATCGAGCCCTCCCGCGGACGATCTGGTTGAATCTTTCGACCGGGTCATTAGCCACATGGCTGACACCATCACCATCTGCGAGGCGACCTTGGGTACCTCGCATTCCAAGTGCTTTCCCTTCGGGTTGAAGAGCACTGCTGCCTCCGTGATCGCAGAGAAGGTGAAGCGGGACCTAGCAGAGATCCCTGCACCCGAGCTAGTTGAATACCACTCGAATGACGATTTGTCGCGCTTCGTAAACGTGGTTCTCTCCCCCATATGAGAGGGAAACCGCAACGCATCCCTCCTCCCCATACTAGAAGAGGAGGAGGATGGTTAACTCTGCGACTGGACCACAGATGAGTCAGAGAGTGAGCGCCGCTCAGGCTGATCTACTGGGTGACCTAGCCCTGAGTACGTTTCGGATGGGTCCTTTGCGTTCCTCGAGGCGGCTCTCGGCCTGGACGAAAGCTCTTTCTCCCGTGGGACCAACGACACGATCTTGATCAGCTCTTTGAGCTCACCTTCGGATATATCCGACAGAAGCTGATCGCCTGCCTTTGTCTATGCAGCAGCACCAGGGGCTCTGCCACCAATCTCCGAGGACGAGCACACTCAGGACAATGAGACAGCCGCACAAAAAGGCGAAAGGTTACAGAAGAATGTAAACTGAGCGCGACGACACCGAGAGGCCCAGCACGACGAGAAGGACGAGGACCTTTAAAGTTCCGTCCGCCCACGCCGCAGCAGGCGGCAGCACCGCACCCACCGCTCGAGCAGAATTCAGCCTCAAAGGCTCGAGGATGACTTCACCCTCGACTACGATGGGCACAAGGTCTACGCGACTCCTAAAGCAAATCTCAATGTACTGAATGAGGCGGTGGAGAGGCTGCCTCCAACTACACCAGACATTGGGTGCATACGGGCCTTGGTGCAGACCGCTGCGACCCAACACAACCGTGTTGATCCCTCCCCTCCAGTCGGGCAGGGAGAGACGGAGGGTGCTCGACACCCGTGCCATAAAAGAGTGCAACATGAGGAAGGTGAAGAATTGCGCGATAGGCTTCTCGGACGTGACGCAAGGACCACGATCAACCGCAACTACGAGGAGCGTCGTCGTCAAGAATCAAGGCGACACAACGATTACAACAGGGAGCATGGAACCCCTCATCGTCGAGAAAGATGTGTCGACTCGCAGAGTGGATACGAAGACTACGACTCGAATTCCTACGAGGAGTCCGGGGATAGCTACAGCTCCTACAAGCGGCCGGCTGACGGACGCCGCGGAGGTCGAGAGGGTGTCCCATCCTACGATGGCTTCCTCTCCCCCTAAAAAATGGATACGTCGAGTGACATGGCCCCAGGTCTTCAAATTGTCCGACGTCGACAAGTACGACGGCACATCGGACCCCACACAATGGCTCCAAATCTACTCCACTGCAGTCAAGGCCGCGGGAGGAAATGCCGACGTGATGGCAAACTACTTGCCCATAATGCTCACGAAGGGGTGTAGAAACTAGCTTGCGGGGCTCCCGAGGAACTCCATTACGTCCTGGGACAACCTCTGCAAGTTCTTCACGAGCTAATACTCTAGCACATGGGAGAGGACGGGGAACAGGAGGATGCTGGACCAGATCCGACAGCGCAAGAACGAGTCGCTACGCTTGTACATTCGGTGCTTCTCTGACAAGAAGAACTCTCTTCCTTTCGTCGAGGAGCACAACGTCATCAGCGCCTTCTGGCATGGACTGGCTTACGACAAGCTGGTGAATAGGTGGGCCCAGGAGCCACCATAAATGAGCTCTTCGCCATAGCCAACAAGGAGGCTGATGGCGAAGAGGCAGAACGCGAATAGCTGAAGCACATCAAGTCTCCCTGGGAAGACGATGATTCCCCACGTCCGCGTCAGCCATGTCACGATCCGGATCGAGAGGTAGAGACCTACCAGTAGGGCGCACGATGCAACAGGAGGTGCAAGCTGACTGAGGTCGTGGCGACTGTAGAATCCGCCCCGAAGCGCATGGACCCGTCTGAGTTCCAGAAGATGTTGGACATGCAATGCCCGTACCACAAGAACCATAAGCACTTGGATCGCGACTGCTTCGGCCTAAAGAACCACTTCTCTGGCAAGGGACGCTCCAAAGGTCCCTCCAAGAACGACAAGGGCAAGGGGAAGCGCGCTCCCCCAACGGATGATGACGAGGAAGACTTCCAGGTCGCCGACCGTACGGTCAACATGATCTATGGCGGCCCGGACCAGGTCGAGGGGAAGCACAAGGCTAAGCTCACAGACAGGTTACTGGTGTACGCGGCCCAACATGGCATGCCCCAGTTTTTGTGGTGGTCGGAAGTTCCGATCATCTTCAGTAGGGAGGACCACCCGGAGGTAGTCGTCAAGCCCGGACCCCTTCAGTAGTTTTTGCGGTGGTCGGAAGTTCCGATTATGCAGAAACACAGATCTAGGTATTTCACATTTCAATTTTTCAAGCAAAAACTAAAGCTCAAAAGTATATACATGCTTTGAGAAAGTTGTAGTTCTAGTTACACAGAGCACAACAAAATTGGGTTTGCTATTTTTGGATTTTTCTACGAATTGATATTGAATTTACAAGTCACTGGATCAAATCACAAAACTGGGAAGAATCTATTAGCACCCGGCCCCTTGGAACTTTTGAACTCCCACAGAAAGGTCCTTGGATTTGGCGTCGGGATCCTTAAAAGACTGAAATCACCACGGGTGTACCCTCCCGCAGTGGGGAGGGCTCGCCGGCGGCGATAGCCGGCCGGACTTGGGCAACAAATGGCACGGGGGTCCCTAGTTGCTCACCTGAGATCGATTGGTGGCGCAGGTGGGGTCGGAGTGGCCTCCGGCGATGGCCGACGACGAGGTAGTGGTGGCGCGGCCGCCGTGGCTCGGATTCCAGGGCAAAGCAGGCGAGGCTAGGCCATCCCGTGCGTGTGGAAGCTCGAGTGGGTGCTAGGGAGAAGCTTAGGGTCGCTGGTTGGTAAAAGGTGCGAGGGGAGCAGCAAGATCGTCGGCGGCGCCAATGGCGGACGACAGCGGGTGGCAGAGCTACTCAGGCGCGCGAGGAAAAGGAGCGGGAAGGGTTTTATAGGCCCGGGGGCATGCCGAGGCGGTGGCTCGGCATCTTCGTGGCCTACAGGAGTTAGGGGATGGGCGCGGAGGCGGTGGCGACGTGCGGCGGAGCCGGCGACCAATGGCGCATGGCGGTTCGCCGCGCCGGCGAGTACGCACAGGCCGCGTGGCACCGTCCTAAGCCCCTCACGCGTGTCATCGGCCTTAGGTTCACGGTGGCGGCGGCGCGTGCCTCGGACCGCGGGGTTTCCCGGCGCCTCGGCGTGCGCGCGGGTCGGGTACGGCGGGGTCGACGTGGCGGCGCGCGGGGGCGACGTCATACGCGGGAGCGCTGATTGTCCCTATTCGTTTTGTTTGATCTTCTTTCAATTAAATTTTCTCCAAAAATTCAAACAGAAATGCTCCAAACTTTGAATACCAAAGTTGTCAAGCAAGTTGCCCTCTTCAATAATGCCAAAGGCTCGATAGGGTTTTACTCACTAGGTTGAGCAGGAACGTCAGTGCAAAACAGCCAAAAACTCGGCGCCTATGAATAGTGATTCAACACCTTGATTTGTATTTTTCACAAGCTGACCCTCCAAACTAGCAATGCCACTCAACAGAGAAGTTGTGTGCCTTGACATTCTACACCTTTTTCCCATTGGGCGTTGTTGAAGTGCTTAGTGAAACTTTGGAGAACATGCCAAAGTTCTAGAATGGCACAAGGGGATCAAGGGGACATTAGGGTTTTAGGCTAGGGTTTTGACCATGGGTTGATCTAGGGTTCCCAAGGGTAGTTAGGGAAGATATTAAGAGGGTCATTAGCACAAATTACCACTGAGAAAAAACACGGGGTGTCACAAGGATGAGATGAGGTCAATGAGTACTAATAAAGTTTGGAACTTAGTAGAAATTCCTAAAGGAGCCAAGTTAGTAGGCTGCAGATGGGTCTACAAAATTAAATATGACTCCGAAGGAAATATAAAAAAGTATAAAGGTCATCTTGTGGCCAAGGGCTTCACTCAAAGAGAAGGAATAGATTACAATGAGACGTTTTCTCCAGTCTCGTGTAAGGATTCTTTTAGAATCATAATGGCTCTAGTTGCACACTATGATTTAGAATCACATCAGATGGATGTAAAAGATGACATTCCTGAATGGAGATTTATATGAAGATGTCTACATGACTCAACCCAAAGGTTTTGTTGTGAAAGGAAAAGAACATTTGGGATGTCACTTGAAGAAATCCATTTATGGCTTAAAGCAAGCCTCAAGACAATGGAACATCAAGTTTGATGAGACAATTAAGAAGTTTGGGTTCAAAGAAAATATTGAGGACAATTGCTTTTACGTAAAGTTTAAGAGAGGGAAATTTATTTTCCTAATACTGTACGTGGATGATATCTTGCTTGCCAGTAATGATGTCAGACTGCTACAGGAGACAAAAGAGTTTTTGTCCTCAAATTTTGATATGAAAGATCTAGGTGAAGCTTCATATGTTTTAGACATACAAATTCACCGAGACAGAAGAAATGGGGTTTTAGGTCTATCACAAAAGGCATATTTAGAAAATGTTCTAAAGAAGTATAATATGCATGTGAGTAAAGCCACACCTGTTCCTATTAAGAAGGGTGATAAGTTTGGACTATATCAGTGTCCAAGGAACCAATATGAGATCGATCAAATGAAAGCGGTTCCATATGCTTTAGCAGTAGGTAGCTTACAATATGCACAAGTGTGCACTCGCCCTAATTTAGCATTTGTTATAGGAGTACTTTGAAGATATCAGTCTAATCCAGGTGTAGAGCACTAGAAGATGGCAAAGAAAGCATTAAGATATTTGCAAGGCACAATAGGCCTCATGCTAACATATAGAAGATCGGATACTCTAGAGATAATAGGGTATTCAGATGCAGATTATGCAGGAGATAGAGATGATAGAAAGTCTACATCTGGATATGTGTTCACTCTCGCAGGAGGGGCCATCTCATGGAGAAGTTCTAAGCAAGAACTAGTTGCAACATCTACGATGTATGCAGAGTTTATAGCATGTTTTGAGGCTACAGGACAGGTCATGTGGCTAGAGAAATTTATACCAGACTTGAGATTGGTAGATTGCATAAATATACCACTAAATATGTACTGCGACAACGCGTCAGCAATATGTTATGAACATAACAACAAGTCGAGTAATGCTACCAAGCCTATAGAAATTAAGTTCTATGCGATGAAAGACAGAGTCCAGGATAATACTATAAGTCTGAAGCATATAAGTACAAAAGAGATGCTTACGGATCCGCTCTCAAATGGCTTACCGCTCAGTGTGTTTAAAGAACACATTACAGATATGGGTTTAAGGGAAAGCCTATGATTCCTGGATAGGGCCCAAGTTTAGATCCCTCAGAATGGATAAGTGTATTGTGGCTGGTTAATCTGATTGTCATTACGATTAAGATGACCCATGCTCGGTATGGTTATTTGTGATGAAGTGGATACACAGTGAGAGGTTGAAGTGCAAGGAAGTTAAGATGAGATCGAGAGGGAGAATGCTAGTCGATCTCCTCCCGACTAGGCCCAAAGGCCCAGTCGGACTCGACCTCGCGTCCTAGTCGGGGGCGCCCAACCGATCCATGGTTGGTGGACTCCTGGCGCCAGTGCTATAAAGAGGAGGTGGGGGCCACGACTCGCAGCACGAGGTTGCCCTGCGCCGCCACAACCCCACCTACACTACCCTACCAACCTAAGGGAGCACCTGGCCGCCGAGAAGCCAATCTCCCTCCCCGTCGACTCTGCACTGCCGCTGCACCACCGACGTCGACGACATGGCTAAGGATCACGCGCCCACCGACGGTCTGTACCCCTATCTCATCTGTGTTAGTAGCTAGTGTTCTTGTTAGTGTCTCTGTTAGGGTTATTGCGTGTAGATGCGTTCTAGTTCTAGGTCTAAGATCCAATATTTGTTATCTAAGTTCATTCCCATCTACTTCTACTGCATGAGTTGGGGGTGTTATGGTAGTATTGGCTCGGAAAGAAAAGAAAGGCAGCATCAAAACCTCGATTTGTCAGCTTCGGAGAAATCCTCATGGTCTGACCTTAATTGGTTGTACAATAATCTTATTGAAGATATTGTTTGGAGTTTGAGAGATTACTCTATGGTGAAAGCCATTTGTCCGATCTTTACTGATTGGACTATGGCAATGATGGTACTCAAAACCATTTCCTTGTTGGAGGCATTGCTTTTAGAATCTCTTTCGTGGTCCTGGTGCTGATAGGGATGTGAATGAATGTGAAGGTTGAGTTGTGTTGTAGTTAGTTGCAACATGATATAGAATGCCATGTCTTTTTTCCTTTACTTTTTATAGGTTGTGTGCATCTTTCTTAGCTATATATGCAGAGGTCGGGGATGATCCTAGCACGTTTGTATCACGTTGATGTAATCATCTAAGATTAATGAAATTTCCCTTATTGAAACAATATAACATTACATCTGAAGTTGTGAATATGGAGTTTTCACAATATTGTAGGAGTTGTTAAAATCTGACACCTGTATTGAGATATATTCACAAGATGTAACAAGATTGCAAATTCAGACATTCCAAATGAACTCAAGATACAGAAACAAATGCAGACAACACCCCATGATATGAAGAATCTGAAATAAGGAGGAAACGGTCGGTAGTCCCAAACAGAGAAGACTCTGTTAAGCCACACCAGCAGAGGTAACAGGAATGCCGTCATCTTCACCTGGCCTACTGACGATCCCAGCATGGAAGAGCAACACCCAAAGCACAGTTATCAGCTCTCCGCCCCTGGCAATGGAGGCCTCCGAGTGCCCTTTGAGGTTGTCGGATGGCGCCACGTACAAGATCATCTCCGACCAAAACTCAGCCAGCAAATTCCACACCATATTCTCACCTCCGACCATCAGCTCCTCCAACTGCTTCCCAAGCCTAGAGCCTGACTTGAGCACTTCATGGTTTGCATTTGCAGTGAGCAATTCGATCAGCTGTTGGTATTTTGCTTCAGGAGTCATCAATGAGTGTTCAGCTGCAAAGCTAGCAAGGACAAGCTCAGCATCCTTCTTGACATCCTCGTACAGTCTCCTGCTCCATGCTTCATCGTCTGGAAGCAACTCGGGGGACCATGTCACAAGGTAGGCACAGTACCGTGACAGGTGAGTGGTAACGATCTTGTAGTTAATGTTCGGAATTGGCGAAGAAGAAGAACCTTGCTCTTGATCATGCAGCTGGTGCGGATACCTGACCTCGAGAATGCTTGTGGCGATGTGCCATACAAGTATGGTATAAGATGTACTCTTGTTGTTGCAAGCCCACAGGAATGCTTCACCAACTTGGCCCCGGCGGAGGAGACATGCTGTGCCATTACTCAGGTGTCCACTTCTGCTTCTTCTTAGCACTTCGATGATTGAGACCTTCACCGCTGCTGGCACCTTGACCTTCCTCTTCAGGTCTGGTAGACGGAGGAGCCGCCAGAGCAAACCAAGCAGGGTTCTTCTTGGGTGAAGCCCCAACACTGAGCACTGACCCATTTTTTCATTCCAGTGCCTCGTCGTCAACTTGCATCTGCAGCGCAACAAAAGGCCAAGGCCAGCCCATTTCTGCCAAGGTGCACAATTTAGGAGGTGACAGAAGACGGCTACTTTGGTCCAGTTGGAACAAACGTAGGAAACCATGTCCCTCACCTCAGTTATCACAACTAACACCATGAGAAATAATATTGTCACGTAATCAAAGTACCAGATACCATATAATTGATAAGATTCTTTACTGTATAACAGGTTGTGAATGCAACTGATATAACACTGAACCTGATACAGAGGGAAAATATCACTGTCCTTGATGCTCGACACCATGAGAATAATGAGCAACCTCGCAGCAGAGATGCAACAAGCTATGCTCAAAAGTGGGATAAAGCTACCAACTATGGGGGGCAACCAACATTCCGAATAGGAGATCGGGAGGGACGAGTAGTAATAATCGTTAACAAAGGAAATCTCATCCAAGATCACCTGAAACACCCTGTCATGTCCTCCATCCAGCAGCAGCAAGCTCCAGAAAAAAGCGAAGGTGTCCTTAGAGATGGCAGCATTGGTGATATCGTACCCTGCAAACCGGCACCGCAACAGCTTGAACAATGCAAATGACAAGCACAGATCTTTTAGTTGTTTCACTGTTGTGATTGGGAGATCTACGCTGTGCAACTCCCAAACTCTGTCAATAGTCACCAAGCCATCTTTGTCGCGCAACGTTGTCCCTGAGTCATACCTGAACACATACCCATGAGGCTGCTTCACCATGTGCCTTTTATCTTCTCCCACGACCAGTAGTGAAGGCGGTGCCGCATCCTGAGTCACCCGCTCAGGTTCTTCTGTACGGTGGTTTGTTCCTGCTTGTAGTGATGGCTGCTGCATGTATGCAAAGATAAGATGAGGATTCCGTCCGAGTGCAAAGGATCGACGTGCCCTTTCGAATGCATAATATTTCAATACCATTTTGGCACATGTCAGAGCAAAAACCATGGCTTCAATGGTAACAACCATCTGGATAATTTTGAATTCCATGCTGACACGACCAATGAGATAGCTGACACCAATGTAAACGATCCAGAAACCCTGAACAAACAGCTCAAAAGGAGGACCAGCTAATCTGCTTTCTTTGTCATCAGCAGCGACTATTGTGCTGGTATTGATCATGATGATCTGAAAAAGGGACGCCCATGTTACAATCAGGCTCGGGTGTATATATTCATCGCACTTTGCGACCAAACCAATGTCGAGACCGGCAAACCCGGCTGGAATGATGTAGTCATTTGATCCGGTGCCCATGGAGACAGTGGTGGAGATGACAGGCAAGAACAGGAGGGTGGCTCCAAGAAAGATGAACCTGGTGAAGCGGTGGTAGCGCTGGCCGGAGACGCCTATCCCGACTATGAATCCAGCCAGGATGGAGCCGGCGAGCAGCAGTGCGTTCAGACGCCACATCTTCTGCCTCATGCTCTTGTTAAAGGAGGATACAAGATCGACGCCGCATGTGATCCGGGAAGATAGTTGCTGGAGTGCAGCGGTGGAGCAGTTTCCTGTGGAATTCCCTCCTCCAGCAGCCATGGGGCAACTGATTGCCAAACACTCCTTTATATACCAAATTAAAGTTAGAACAAGGAACTAACTCAAAGGCACATACTACAGTATATAGCAAGGGAGCGTGCACAAGTAATCAAGCTATCATACGCAGACCGCACCGAGCAGGGTTCGTCGTCCTATGGCGTGACTAGCTAATTAATACTAGCATCATGCACATTTTTTTCGTTTTTTTTTAAATTAACCGGACAAGTGCAATGCCCAAAAGTAGCTTACCGTAAGTGGAGGCGTGGGCGTGTAGCTGAATGTGACGACCTTGCAATCCAGCTGCCTGCCCGTTCGCAGCAGCGTGTCTTTCTTTTTTGAATGGTTATATATTGAGTGCGTGCAATTGCGAGGAGCCCAGGCCCTGTTGGAACCGTGGCTAGAAGAAAAAGCGTTTCTCAAGTAAGCTCACGCGAATGGGCATCAGGGCTTAGTCCAACGGTAGGACGGATCAGTAGGATGTTACTCACCAGGGTTCAAATCCTGGTGCTCGCACCTTTTCCTGTATTTATTCCGAGATTTTTCAGCGTTATGCATTAAGTGGTAAGCGATGTTCCCGTCGACGACGAGACGCTAGTGGTGATTTTGATAATCTCCAGACCTGCCGATGCTCAGTCCTTCAGATGTGCTCATAGAGGTAGGGTTTGCGTACATGTTGTGAGCGTTTGTGTTGTACTGGAAAATAAGCTCACAAGGGGTGGGTCTAAACCAACTTTTATGTTTAGTACAAATGGAGGTAACCGAGAGAATACCCGGAAAAAAAAAGTAACCGAGAGAAGCAAACATGGCCATAAGACAATGTAGTTTCAGGTAACCGAGAGAAGCGCGGTCAGAAAAACATCGCCATATGACATGTAGTTTCAGCTTATTTTGGCGATAAGCTAGATTTAAGCTATTCCAAACATGGTAGAGGTGTGTGTTTTAGAGCGTGCTTCTACGTAAATCATTTGCAGGACCAGACCAAATGTTATTTTCAGGCGAGGTTTTTTGAGAATGACACAGCTCGATCCTTCGGATGTGCTCATAGAGGTAGGGTTTGCGTACGTGTTGTGAGTGTTTGTGTTGTACTATGTCATTCTAAAAAAAATAAGCTCACAAGGGGCGGGTCTGAACCAACTTTTGTGTTTAGTACAAATGGAGGTAACCGAGAGAATACCCGCAAAAAAAAAGGTAACCGAGAGAAGCGCATCAGAAAAACATGACCATATGACATCTAGTTTCAGCTTATTTTGGCGATAAGCTAGATTTAAGCTATTCCAAACATGGTAGAGGTGTGTGTTTTAGAGCGTGCTTCTACGTAAATCATTTGCAGGACCAGACCAAATGTTATTTTCAGGCGAGGTTTTTTGAGAATGACACAGTACAAACGCAGACGTTCACAACAAGCACACACACTCACCCCTATGAATACATGTACCCTACCCCTACCCCTATGAGCACCTCTGAAGGACTGAGTACCGGCAGATTCGGAGATTCCAGAAGTCATCACTAGCGCCTCGTCGTCGGCGGGAACGTCACCTACCACTTAATGCATAACGTCAGAAAATACCGGAATAAATCCGGGAAAAAGTGCGAGCACCAAGATTTGAGCCCTGGTGGGTAGCGTCCCACTGGACCGTCTTACCATTAGACTACAAGCCCATTCGCTTCAAGCTAGGTTCTTGATTTCATCGCACCTAGTTTTCACAACTACAAATCAAATGATTTATAGGGCTGTGAAAATTTATTCAGGTTGGGACTTTCACCTTTTGGTGACTCCGAAAGAAAAATTAAATGATATCTAGAGCACCTCTGCAACCGACCCTAGAAATTGGTTTCTACCATTTGGCCGAAGTAAACGAATCAATTTCTACGACGGAGTTGCAAATGGCCTGTTTATATAAATATATTCAAAAATAGAAAAAAATAGAATCAACACTAGAAGATATATTTTTTTATAAAAAAACTCTTCGTTTTGAAGCAGACAGAGGCCTCATGCTTCCCTTCCACCACATCAAGGAACATATTAAGGGCGTGTTTGGGAGGGCTCCACGCGGCCCCGGATCCACAAAAATAGCTCCACTCCATTTTTTTCGTGCCAAACACCCTAGCTCCAAAAACTCCCGGATCCACGAAATCCGTGGATCTAGCTCCCAACTCCACCAATTTCATGGAGTGCCTCAAGGGGTACTCTGCGAACACGTTTTCCTAACAACTCGTGGAGTTGAGGGGTAATTACCCACCACTGCCACCGATTACACAACATACCGGTTCATCTTTTTTCCCCGAACAGAAGCCGCCCCTCGCGACGCCTCGCGACGCATCGCGACGGCCCGTCTTCACGCAGGACGCCGGACCGCCGGCGGCCCCTTCCCTCCGCCGCCCGGCCGGCCGGTCGCCGGAATCGCCGGGCATGACCCGGCCGCCGCTCCCCTCCGTGGAGTTCTCCAATAACTCTGTGCCCCCCGGCGCTCCTCCGCCCCCGTTCTGCGCCGGCGTTTCGCTAGTGCCTACCCGCCATCGCCCCCACCGGCCGCCCGCGACCCCGTCCCTCATGAGTTCGATCGGCGGTTCCGACACCGGCTCCGCATCTCGAATCGAAGGTGAATCGGCGTCGGGCGCGGGCACTTGGATTTGGTGCTGAGCTCGCATTCACCGTCCGCTTCATCGGCGACCCATACCGCCTGACCTCTGCCCGTGCAGAGCAGACCTATCCCACGGCCGATTCATGGTGGACTCTGTTGGAGAAGGGAGATCGAACATCCTGCTGGCCGATTTGACCTGTCCACCGCCGATTTATTGTCCTCCACTCAAGGTCCTGCGCTGCGAGTGTGGGCTGCCGCGCTTCGCGTCGGGCATCGCCTACTCCCCCGCCCATGCCCATCTCCTCCCCGAGCTTGCTTCCTCTCCATTAGATCAAGTAATTGGATACTTCGCTTTCCCCTCCAATATTAGGTTATGCTCCTCTGGGATTTCGTGATCAGGGGATTTAGGAGGGGGCTGGGATCAGATCTGCGTTATCCTATTTTCTAAATTTTTTACTTACCCATAGCAGCAGTACTCTAGCAAGCAGGCAGCATCATAGCAGGCTTGGGATTGTTTAACAGGTTTGACACTTGAAGCAGCGGCGCGGTGGGAAAAGGGGGTGTTTGGTTTCTCTGTTCTGGAAATTTTCTGCTTCAATTTTGTCGAGACTGCACTGTTCAAACTAGTTTTATGACTGCAGCTTGCTCAAATTTTCTGCATTGGAGCATTAGATGGCACACATATTCGTGTGACACTTCCACCCGATGAGCAAGTGAGATACATTGGAAAAACAGGGATACCCACCCAAAATGTATTAGCGGTTTGTGATTTTGACATAAGATTCACATATGTGTCACCCAAAATGGAACCTAATACTCCGAAAGGAAAGTTCAATCGCAAGCATTCATCTATTCGTAACGTCATTGAGAGATCTTTCGGTTTATTAAAAATGAAGTGGGAAATTCTATATAGAATAAAGAAATACCCCATGTGGAAGCAAAAAATGATAGTTGTCGCTTGCATGGTTCTTCACAATTTCATTCGTGAGCATAACGGTGAGGATGCAATCAGCTCTGCAACCGGCCCTAAAAATCGATTCCTAGGAGCTTGCCACATTACGTTCGAAAACTAGGCCGCAAAACAACCCTTTTGTAGAAATGAATTTTAAAATATTTGGAAAAATCACAATTTATAAATTTCATATTGAAGTAATCAAAGGCCACATGAGTTGCTTCCTCTCCACCGCACCATGTACTATCTTATAACTAGAATAGCATATGATATATATTTTTTTACCTTCTCCAGAACTTATATCGAATATTTTGGAAGACTCAAATAAAACATAGTTGTTACTCCTTCCGTCTCAGAATATAGCTACATTTAGCATAAAAAATTGTCTCAAATATATACATTTTGAGTTAAAACCAAATATTTAATTAGCAAATGGTTGAAAATACCCCTGCTCTATAGAAATAAATGATCAACACTAATGCACCAGAAATGAAGTTTTTTTTACACACATGCACAAACTTTCCTTTTAAGGTGGTGATGCAACGCAGAGACCAAAAATCTAAACGGAGAGGCCTCTTCATTTAGGCTTAAATAAAGAGCTCTCCTAGGTTATTTCATGCGACACAAAGTTACTTCTGATATGGTTCAAATGCACATCTAGTTACTTCCTGAAGATGCAGATAAGTGTCCTAGTTACTTTCTACAACCTTCAGCCGTTCAACTTGAAATCAAGTTATCTCCTATATTATTCAAATGCATGCCTAATTATTTCCTTAATATTCAGACTAATTAATAATACAAAATGAATAATCATCTAAGTTATTTCCTCCTGTGTGCTTCTTTTGATTGAGGAAAGTAATTTTGTGGCGCAGGAAGTAACTTAGGAGGCTCTCTATGTATGACTAAATAGAGAGACCTCTCCATGTAGTCGCCTCCATACAGAGATCATGCATGCATTCATTCCATGCGCATTTAGACCTTTTATTACTCTTCTTAATCTTTCTAAAAAATGCTAAATGTAGATATATTGGGGAAAGAAGGTAGTACAAAATTTTAGATTTCATTTAGACCTTTTATTACTCTTCTTAATCTTTCTAAAAAATGCTAAATGTAGATATATTGGGGAAAGAAGGTAGTACAAAATTTTAGATTTCATTAAGTACTGTATCTTTGACATAAAGCATTTTGAAAAATTCAAAAAATAATTGGATTTCAAAAAAACTAAGGAAATATAACGGAGTTTTTGACAATTAAACAATCACAAATAAAAAGTTGTCAACTAATAAGTTTCGATCTCCTTAGCTCTTTAATTTTAGTAGAGTTTGTGTTCATCGGACACCATCTGAAAAAAAGTTACAGTTTATTTGTGCAGGGGCATTTCGAGAAACGTGCCACCTTACTTTGCATCATCAACGAGACAGCAGCTTTATTAATATATACTTTGCTTTGGGGCCATGTGAATATATACTTTGCTTCATCAACGAAACAGCAGCTTTGGTTCTGCTATCTTTCAAAAGAAATAAAGAATCAAAGAAACAAAGCAGACACTGAAATCGCGTTATGCATCCTGACTCGTGCACGCGCGGGGTTGAGGTGCTCGCCAAGCTTCGTATCCTGCTTGTTTCTTAGTGTTGTCATAAAACTACCCCAACGCAATGATGAACAGGAAGGAATACATCTATACTATAAAGACTAGATAATTGATGGCATTTGTTACAAGATTAGGTTCATGTCCCCCTCATAGAGTGACTCGCGTGTCATGTGCGACCCACCTATCTATACTATAAAGACTGAGAGAATATATGTCATTTGTTAACACAATTAGGCTCGATGTCCCCCTTACAGAGTCACCTGTATGTCATGTGCGACCCCACCTAAGAGACTAAAAACTAGGGATCATAGCGGATCGGATCAGATAATATTTTTTCCACATCCACATTTTTTTTGTCGAATGTGGAGCGGAGTGGATATTATACAGATGCGGTAACAGATGCAGATTTTTTCGCATGTTGTATATGGTGCGGAGTCGGATCGGTGTTAGAGCGGATGCGGATTAGCATAGTCGGATAATACATGCTTATATTTAATTTCAAATAGTGATCAATGTTTTTTAAAGCAAAGTCATAAAGTAACAACATAATATGAAAAATACTCTTTATGGTTCACTAATAATGAAAATAATCTTCACTGTCGAAGGGTCGCAGTGCCGCGGCGATGTGCAACATTGATGCTCAGGACTGCGGTTAGGGTTTTTGATGCACGTACACACTATATATATGTCACATCCCGGTTTTTAAGGTATTTTAAAAATACAAACTTATTAAAAATATTCTCTAATTATAGGCTTAATTTTCTTTCTCTAGATATTCCAAACTTTTCTTAAATAAAATTTGCATTTAAACCTACATTTATGTTGCATTTGATAGCTGAGTGATCTCTTAAGGATTTTCGTTTGAATTTGAATTTGAAACCCCTTTTCAAAATTTCCCAATTCAAACTATAGTTAAACCACTTCTTCTTCACTTAAGGAATTTGGGTGGAAAATAAAATTTGAAATTTTATTTCAAATCTAGTTTTGAAACCCTAGAAAAGTTCCTGAGGATTTGAGTTTGAAATTGAATTTGAAATTCCATTTCAAATCCACTTTTCAAACACTAGAAAACCATCACAACACCAAAGTCTGCCGGACCCCCTCAACTACCTCCCTTAACCCCGGCCTACTCCCCTCTCTTTCTCTCGCACAACCCACCAGCCTAGCCAAAATATCAGGAATTATTCTAAGCCTAATGGTACCATTTGTTTCCATAGTTGACCATCCTAAAGCTCTTTTCTATTTTAGCCCCTCCCAGGTTAAATAGAAAACCCTATGAAAGTGGGCAACATATCTAGTGGAAACCAACCTCTCCGTGCAAACTATGGAAACTTCAATCTAAACCACACGATCTTGATCCAAGGGAGAACTCATTAGAGGTGGGAGGGGTGATTTGCAAAATTCATGGGAGATGGAAGGGATGATTTGCAAAGGTGCTTTAGCAAATCACTCCTCCCACCTCCTCTAAGCGTTCCGTTGGATTAACATCATGTGGCTCAGATTGAAGTTTCCATAGTTTTCATGGAGAGGTTGGTTTCCACCTGATATGTTGTCATGAAAGTGTACCCGAGATTCCGCACTTCAACCATCTTAGCCCCATAAATCTTAGGAAAATTACCAAAAATACTAGGAGGCATCCTAAGCCTAGTGGTGCCATTAGTTTTCATAGTTAAATCCCCTAGAACCTCTGCTCTTTTTTTGTCCATTTCCGGCTTAATAGAAAATCCCGGTGAAAGCGTATATGGAAAATACGCCTATCATCTACCTCGATTCCAAGAACCCTAGGAATGTTCCTCGAGGTACCATAGAGCTCCATGAGCTTACCTTGAGCCTTATCATGCACACCCACCTTTGCACAAGACCATAAGCCTCTCTCGGATACTGGGAATCCCGCCATGGTGCTGACCAAGTCTAGGGGCCACCTCCACCACCCTAGCCATTATGCCGCCCAACGGAAAACCTAGAAATCTACCTCATCTAGCCGGTATTGAGCCCAATAGTAACACTGAGTTGTCACCCTACCTAGTCGGCATGTTGTCCGATCATTGGCATAATTCTATCCATATCCAGACATTATATTGTCCAACAAAAACCCCGTGGTTTCCCTTTTTCTTTCTTTCTTTTGGGACACACTAACCCCGTCATATTTCTTTATTTTTCCATAGGAAGTGATTGGTGAATTGCTTTTGTTCTTATTCTATGCGTGTAAAGACGGTAGACATGGATGACCAGGATTCCGCCTGAAGTCGAGGATCCCGAAGGGTGTGAAGCCCAGGACCCTGGTCGTCTATGAATCGTTAAGGATCTTCAAGTATAAAGGCAAGTTCCAGCACCCCTCCTTGATCATATTTCCGCCACTGTTTGTAAAGATAAAATATGCCAAGATATTAATTTGACATGCATTTGCTTTTAGGACTTGATGATCCCGGTCTCGAATAAGTCGATGACTGAGTATCATTCTTAGATTACTTTTCACATCATCATCCATGTGAAAAACTATGGAGATAGGGAGAGATAGAAGTAGATAGAAGATAATAAAATGAACCAACTAAAGTGAGTTAGACTCCCTAAGGACAGACATGGGAGTATGGGGGCAACCTCGGTAGAGGATCCTGTCCATGCTTACTCCGGCCGTATAAGGATTTGTTCACGAGAAAGTCTTTCCAGGGACTTAGTACGACCATACGTAGCCAAAAAGGCATAGCCTGTCGGGAATGCCTAATTATGTGAGGCCTTGGATCAAACCCCGCTACTAAACCTAGTAAACCATCCCAAGGGGCCATGGTGGGCAACAGATGCGCGCTAGAGTAGGACCTTCGCATAGTCCCAGGTCTGGTCGGTACGGGTCATTAGGAATGTTTTGGCGTCTTGGTGATGCGGTGGTACGTGTGCCACACTTTATGCATGCTTTTTTCCCGGGACGTGGACCCGCGAGGTGGGTGGTGGTGGAATGACCCCTACTTAGGCCCTAGTGTAGACGTGGATGGAGCTAGGGAATGTTGTCTAGGTGTGGATGATAATGTAATCCACATGTATACGCCAGTGGGTATGGTTCCTGCGGCTAGTACCGCCAACAACTGTGGTATGGACTGGTCGGACGTATGGGTACAATGTACGCCTCTGCCTAGAGTATAATCTATTCGAATAGTTGTGGCTCTGGCTCTCGGTTATGAGCACTTTTGGTTAAAGCTCCCGTTGATTAGCACGCATGCTAAATAAGGATAGAAATGGTGGTGAGAGAGGGCAGTGGCCCTTAGAGAAAGTGATACGGCGAATGCCGGCTCAGCGGACCCCGGTGGTCACTGAGTTTATTAAAACCTGGGGACTGGTAGGGGAGGCTACATGCTCCCCCTCCAGGACCAACTTACTTATTAAACTTGTTTTACTTTATGCCTTTCTCGTGCATTACTTTACTTTAATGTAGCCGGTAGGTTTAATTTCTTATACACTGGGATGTGCTAAGTACATTGATGTGTACTCAGCCTTGCCTATCTTATACATTTTACAAGAATCTACGCAAGTTCTGGGTGTTATAGACCATCCAGATAGTGGATGGGCACCTGCGCTTCCCAACGTTGTGTTGAGGTACTTCTTTGAATATACGTTATTTATTGCCTCTATACTTAACTCTCGTAAGAACTTTGTTAGCCTACCCGATCCAGGGACTAACGCAGGTGCTTAATGACAATCCCGAAGGTGGGTCCCCGCAGTACATAGCTAAAATTTTGTGAGCCAAAAATTTGGGTACAGGTAAAAGGTCATAGTGTATGGGTTGTATTGGGCTCGGATATCTTATTATAGACCTCGGATTATCCGCATTCAATTATTGGATAATCCATATTTGTCGAATATCGCTAACACCATATCTAGGGATGAAAACAAATCGGATACAGACGGATACCGCAGATACAGATACAGATAATTTTTCTTTCTCGGTCCAAATTCTCGGATCGGATTCGGATACGGATAGTATATTTTGTGTCGAATAGTGATATTCATCATATTTGGATTATAGAAATTCAACTTTAAATTTCCGGATACTAATGCGGTACGGATAGTTCCGGATATTAAATGTCTGGATTCGGACACGGTCTTGTTAACACCAAAATTTGGTAAGGAGTCTGACTTGTGGGTCCGGTTCGATAAAGAGTCCGTCTGGTGGAAGGAAGGATATTTTCAGAGATATTCGGCAAAGAGATCTGCGGTCGGCTATCTGCTCCGGTTCGGCAAAGGAACAGTAGAGCTGATTTTGCGGGATTGGACGGTGACGTGGCTCAATCAGGGAAGACGAATGGATGGATAGGTGATCAAGCTTAGAGATAAGTTAGGCAACGAATCCATTCGAAGTTGTACTCAACAGGGTATAAATATGACCCCTGAATGTATGTAAAAAACACAATCATTCTTCAATACACACCGGCCTTAAACCAAACCCTAGAGTCCTTTGTCGTGTTGTCGAGTTCTTCGATAGGGCTTATCGATCTGTCGACCTCTGTGAGTACCGGCAACCTTGTATCATGTCTAGTATCATGCGGTGGATATAGTTCTGATGCAAGTAGTCTTGTTACCATGCTTCGTGTCATGCGGTAGATTCAAGCTTGGTTCAAGAAGGTTTCTTGTTAGATCATGAGCCATGCGGTGGGCTAAGATCTAGCTTGAAGCTAGTTATCGGCTCTATTGGATCTTGGCAAGATTTGATAGATTCATTAAGTTACCCCGTGTTATCTTGAGTTTTTACTTTATGTTTTAATTCATGTAACACACCTTTGCCCAATCTAGATGGGTTTGGATTGGCTCTATCTCTTTTATGATCCTTGTTCGAGTAGATTTCATGTTTTAACATGTGGATCTTGTGCTTTCCGATAGCCGAAACCGAATCGATCTAGGTTGTTACGTGTTGCGGGTTCAATCTTGCTAATGTACGTATAAATCTTGAAAGAGCCGGGTATCATGCGGTAGATGCAGGTTTTTGGGTTGCTTTGGAGCTAGTCATCCGGTGGATTAGATTCCCAAATCAATCTGATAGATTTATTCACTTGGTAATGTTTGTTCCTTCTTCATGGACCCCGAATCGGCTGTTCAGCCGTATTCGGTTATGTTTCTCCACGAGTAGAACACGTGCATTATCCATGGTTTAAATGATGTACGCTTTTAGCTTTCCATATTTAGATTGTATCATGCGGTGGATAGATCTATTTGTGGAAAGTGGTACGGTTTTTCATGCAAGTTGTATCATGCGGTGGATAGATTTGTTTGACATCGTATCCGACGGGTTTTAAAGTAACTAGACATGCGGTAGACTAGTGCTTTGGATCTATGCATACTTGTTTAATACATGATCATGTCCGTGCTTTACTTTATTCACTTATTTAATGTTAATCTTCATGGGGATCGGTCATGACTTCGTGTACGTGCATCCTTGTTCAAACAAAGACCGATCGCTGTCATGCTCACGTCATCCATTCGGCAGTGTTACTTTTTCCCCTTTGCGGTTTCCCGAATGGTTGTAGTTCGTTGGCAGATAGCTTTCTATAGCTATGTGTCATCTCATTTGGCTTCTTAGCCGTAAATATGGAACTGTCTGGTACCACCCGGCAAGTTCCAAGCTTTGGTATTTAACTGCTTTGTCTTTTGTTAATTTTCAGGAAAAATTGACTGGCACGTCTTTCGCTCTCTGCGCGTGTGAAGCCAGCTTTGTTCGGCTTGCTGTGTGTTTGGCGTTGAGTGCACTTTTCGCGTCAACACACTTTTTGGCACGCCTGGTGGGACCACAGCCGAATAGATTCAAGATGCCTGAAATCGCAGACCTCATGGATGTCAACCTTGAAGATCTTTCTCCAGAGCAGCGGCAGCAACTCCAAGACGTCGTGGACCAGTTTCAGCAGAAGTGTCTGCTGTCGTTCAAGAAGAATAGAAGCGGCGTCCCGTATCTGAAGAACGAGATGCCCAGGGTATTGCTGCCAGGGGAGAGCGATACCACATCCCGAAACGGAAAAAGAGGAGTGCATGCGGGTGTTCCAGGAATCCGCAGATTACATGTTAAGCAAGCACAACAAGGCTTTCCTCGGTGCGCTCCAGCAGATGATGGTGGCTGTCTTCGGCCCTGGCATGGAACAAGCGTTCAGCAAAGCGCCCGTCCAGGGGGGCACTGTGGAACTGGGCGAATCAAGCTCTCAGCCGCCACTTCGGAGCCCGCCAGTGCAGCCTCCTCCCCAAAGCGCTGGAAGTCAAGCTTTCCATCCTCCGCCACGCGGGCCGCCGGGAAACGGACGGTTCGGCCTCCACCGCGGCCTCGGGACGGCCAATCCGGCCACCACCGCGGGCGGCACAGGTCAGCACCGTGCAACGGCGGCCGAATCCGTACCAGCCCACGTACGGAGACGTAGCATTCGGCTCAACCAGCGCCCCGCTCACTTCCGGTCAGAGGATTGCTCCGGCGACCAACAGGCTGCAGAGAAACTTGTACGGCGGTGGCTATCATGAGGTGGGAAACTACGGGGCATTTGATGCTTTCCCACATCCAGGATACGCGCCAGCCGCAGGCGTGCAGGAGGACGACGCCCTGGCGCGGAGGATGGCCGAATTGATGCAAAATTAGTTCGGCCTCAAGCCAAAAATGCAAGGACCCGCCTATAAGCCGCCGTCCCGGAATGGTACCGCAATGTGCTCTTGCCGCCAAGGGTGAAGCCGCCAACGGAGTTCACTAAGTTTTCGGGACAAGACGACACGAGCACGGTCGAGCACATCGCTCGTTACCTCATGCGGCTCGGGGAGTGCTCGGGCCGAGGAGACATTCGGGGTCCGCTACTTCGCCGCATCGGCCGACGGGTCCGGCGTTTCGGTGGTTCTCGTCCCCGCCCCCGAATCGGTTGCCGGATGGAAGGACTTAGAGAGGAAATTCCACGCTCATTACTTCAGCGGCAGCTCGGAGAAGAAGCTGATTGACCTTGCGACCATGAAGCAGAGGCATAGCGAGACGCCGCTGGAGTTTCTCCGGAGGTTCAGGGAGGTCAAGGGCATGTGCTTCTCGCTTAACTTGCCAGATGACCAGTTGGCGGATATGGCCGTCGCCGGGATGTTGCCGGCCGTACGCGAGAACTTGTTCGGGATGGAATTTGAGAATATGGGCCAGCTATCGCAGAAGCTATCACTGATGAGCAATCAGGCATATGGCTTTAAGAAGGACGCCAAATTTGGCAAGCAGCACGACGTCGCTGACGTCTACAACCGCTTCTTGGACAAGGCCGATCCGTTCGAGGATTCGATGACGAATTGGATGTAGCCGCGCACGAGAGATCATGTGGGGGAAGGAGCCTTTGACAATGAATCGGCGGGTCAAGCGCACCAAGGGAACTTATGATTTTGATATCACGAAAGGCGATAAATTGTTTGAGCTCTTAGTGAAAGAAGGCCGAATCAAGCCGCACGAGGGGCATTCCATGCTTCGGCCCGATGGAGTTAAAGCAAAACGTTACTGTGGCTTCCATGACAGGGATTCACACTCCATCAATGATTGCAGGGTCTTCAGGATGAAGATCCAAAAGGCTATCCAGGAGGGTCACCTCAAGTTCGATAACAAAATGAAGCTGGATGGCCACCCCTTTCCTCAGAACATGGTGGGCTTTTCTGTTAATGTGATAACAGCCGAGGAGAAGGGAAAAGTCAAGGTCTTGACCTCGGTCGGGTCTAGACAAGGTGGAGCAATGGACCCGGAGCGCCAAGTGACTGCGGAACGGGTGCAAGGTGACGCCCCCCGCATTCTTAAGAGTCACATCGAAATTGGGGAATCATCCAGAGCTAAGCCCAGGGTGACGTCGCGCATCCTCCTCAACAAATGGCAGCGCCAGATAGAGAAAGAGCGCTACCAGAAGCGACGCTACGAGGAGGAGCAACGCAGGGCCGAAGAAGAGGCGCGCAGAAGAGACCAGGAGCAGTACACGCGCGAGCAGGAGCGCGCACACTGGGGATGCGCCTTCTTCAGGCATTGCTGGAATGAGGGTTTAAAGCTGCCCACGTTGAAGAACTTTCCTGAATGCAGTGACAGGTATGTTGAGTACATGCAAGAAACTGCCAATCGCCGATCCGTCCACGAGAGAATTGGAAGGATCCACCCTAACGGGGATCGGCGCCAAAAAATTGAAGTCATCGATCATCCCAGGAAGCGCCAAGCCGATCTCGGGTGGGCCGATCAAGAAGAGGACGAGGATGACTACTTCGGCGAGAAGGGGCGGTGGTGCCCGCCGGCCTACGCAAGAGTCGAAGAGACGGGTCCGGCGCTTGAGGAACCGTGAGCGGGCGGCGGCGGGATCCGGACGAAGCGAGGTGTGGTGCCCCAAAGACCAACCGGAGGGACCGAAGCGTTCGGCTCCGGCATGCATGGTATACTTTATCGCCGAATGAGTTCATGGCTCCCGCTAACCGAGGTTATGCGGGAGGAAGCTTCCTTCGATGATGAGCGGACCGAGGGGATGATGGCACAACCGGTGCGGCCAAGCGAGCCATCTTCGACAAGCCGGCCAAGAATCGTCATATGAGGCCGCTGTACTTGAGGGGATACGTCAATGGCAAGCCATTGACCAAGATGTTCGTCGACGGTGGGGCGGCGGTCAACGTAATGCCGTACACCACCTTCAGGAAGCTTGGCATGGGCCCGAGCGATTTGACGCCTACAAGCATCATCTTGAATGATTTCGCCGGAACCCCTCGGACACCAAGGGATGCGCTCACGTGGACTTGATGATCGGGTCCAAGACGCCGCTCACCACCTTCTTTGTCATCGAAGGCAAAGGAGCCTACGGCCTTCCGCTTGGGCGGGGCCCCGGATTCATGCTAACTGTTGCGTCCCATCCACCATGCATCAACGGCTTATCCGGTGGGTGGACGATGAGATCGAGGTCGTCCAAGCGGATGACTCCGTGAGCGTGGCCAACATGGAACCGGCCTTACGGGAATACCAAGGCATCGATTGTTTCTCGGGGAAAGACGGGGAGAAGGTCTGTTGAACTTGTCGGCGGTGATCAACGGCCGATTCAAGCGATCGGCTCTTATAGCAATTTTTAATGGAAAACCCCGTAGATGGCACCGATGGCAAATTAGGGCGAGGATTCATGTCGGGCGATAAACGGGAAGAAGTTGACATTGGAAGCGGTGATAAGCCAAGGCCGACGTTCATCAGTGCAAATTTGCAACCGGACTTCAGGGGGAATTTGATCGAGCTTCTCAAAGAATACAAGGATTGCTTCGCCTGGGATTATTCGGAGATGCCTGGATTGGATCGTTCCATCGTCGAGCATCGGTTGCCAATCAAGCCTGGTTTCAAACCATATAAGCAACCACCCCGGAAAATCTACAAGGATGAGGTATTGGCCGATGTGAAGAAGGAAGTTGAAAGATTACTTGATGCAAACTTCGTTCGGCCATGCAGATATGCGGAGTGGATATCTAACATCGTCCCTGTGTACAAGAAGAATGGAAAAATGAGGGTTTGCATAGATTTCAGGGACCTCGAACGAGCTACTCCGATGGATGGATACCCGATGCCTATTGCCGATTTGTTGATTGACGCCGCCGCCGGACACAAGGTGATTAGTTTCATGGATGGCAATGCGGGATACAATCAGATCTTCATGGCAATAGAAGACATATCAAAGACGGCCTTTAGATGTCCTGGTCATATAGGCTCGTTCGAGTGGATAGTCATGACATTTGGGTTGAAAAATGCCGGTGCAACCTATCAACGGGCCATGAATTACATTTTTCATGAGTTGATCGGCAAGATTGTGGAGATCTACATTGATGACGTGGTGATCAAATCCCTAAGTCATGACACCCATTTGGAAGACGTGAAGAAGACCTTGGAGTGCACCGGAAACACGGTTTGAAGATGAATCCAAACAAGTGCGCTTTTGGGGTATCGGTGGAGAATTCTTGGGGTTTTTGGTCCACGAAGGGGGAATTGAAGTTGGCAAGAAGAGCATGAAGGCCATTGATGAAGTAGTTCCTCCAACTAACCTCAAGGAGTTGCAATCGCTGCTCGGCAAAATCAACTTCGTGAGAAGATTCATTTCAAATTTATCACGAAGGTGTTGCCATTCTCTCCATTACTGAAGCTGAAGAAAGATCAGAAGTTCACATGGGGCGACGAACAACAAAAGGCTTTTGATGAGATCAAGCAGTACATGAAGGAGCCGCCGGTGTTGGTTCCTCCTCAGCTAAACAAGCCTTTCAAGTTGTACGTGGCGGCCGATACCCAAACCATTGGATCGGCCCTTATTCAAGAATTTGAAGGAAAGGAGCGGGTAGTAGCTTATCTTAGCCGAAAACTACTTGATCCTGAAACCGAGTATTCGAGTAGAGAGAAAGCTGTGCCTTTGCGTGTACTACTCGTGTACAAAGTTTCGGCACTACCCGTTGAATGCCGAATGCACTTGTATATTCCAAGTTTGATGTGATAAAACATATGTTATCTATGCCAATTTTGAACGGCGGGGATTGGCAAGTGGATTTTAGCTTTATCAGAGTTTGAGTTGAAGTTCGAATCGGCAAAAGCCATCAAAGGTCAGGTCATTGCCGATTTTATAACTGAACATCGTGATCCGTCAATTGATCTGCTTGAAATTACCCCTTGGGCTTTATTTTTTGATGGATCATCGTGTGGTAAAGGTGGGGGAGTAGGGATCCTCGATTTCGCCCCGGAGGTGAGATGTTTGAATTTGCCATTCCTATACAACCCTCCGTCACAAATAACCAGCCGAGTACGAGGCATTACTTCGAGGGCTTCAATATTTGAGAGAAGTCAGGGGCCGTTTCGGTTGAAGTCTATGGAGATTCGAGTTGGTAATCAAGCAATTGAACGGCCAATATGAATGCAAAAGTGAAGCGTTGAGGAGTTACTACGAAGAATGCGGGGAAATCTTGAAGAGCTTCCCATTGGTAACTCTACACACATTCCTAGAGAACATAACGAAGAAGCAAACGGTGGCTCGGAGCGCCTCCGGTTACAAAGAAAGTCAAGAAGCGTTTGCTTTGCAAAGGTGTGTGCACTAGGGGCGGATCTTCCGAGAAGATGATTGGAGGAAAGAGATCGCCGATTACTTGAAGGATCCATCCCGTAAAGTCTCTAGGAAGCTCAGGTACAAAGCCATAAAGTTCGTTCTTCTGGATGATAATTTATTCTATAAATCATTGGATGGGGTATTATTACGCTGCCTGGGTCCCGGAAGAAGCCAAGAACATGATGAGCGAAGTGCACGATGGGATATGCGGAGCACACCAATCGGCCTACCGTATGAAGTGGGTTATTAGACAAGCTGGATGCTTTTGGCCGACGATATTAGAGAACTGCTTTGAGTATTACAAGGGATGTCAGGATTGCCAAAGGTTTGGGAATATTCAAAGGGTCCCTGCATCAGCATTGAATCCCATCATCAAGCCATGGCCATTCGGGGGCCGGGGGTATAGACTTGATTGGCCAAATTAATCCACCATCTAGCAAGGGGCATAAGTTCATGCTTTTGGCTACGATTATTTCACTAAATGGGTTGAGGCGATCCCACCTGAAGAAGGTGACGTCGAGAAAACATGATTGAGTTCGTCGGGGAGCACATCATCTACCGGTTTGGAATCCCTCGGACAATTACCCCCGATCAAGGGGCACAATTCGTGTCGTGTCGGAGTTCGGAGAGTTTGCCGAAAGCATGGGGATCAAATTGTTTAACTCTTCTCCTTATTATGCCCGGGCTAATGGTCAAGCGAGAGGCTTCTAATAAGATCATGATCAAGTTGATACAAAAGAAGATCGATCAGAAGCCAAGAAGGTGGCATTCGGTTCTCAGTGAAGCACTTTGGGCTTACCGAATGGCCCCCCATGGAGCTACAAAGACTTCTCCTTACGAGTTGGTTTACGGGCATCACGCGATCCTGCCTTGGGAGATGCAATCAGATTCAAGGAGAGTGGTTCTACAAAAGGAATTGAGCTCCAAGGATTACAGTGGCCTAATGATGGATGAGCTAGAAGATTTACATATGATCCGTCTTAGGGCCCTGGAAAATATCGAGAAAAACAAGCTGCGGGTTGCCAAGTACTACAATAAGAAGGTAAAAGTAAGGCAATTTGCGAGAGGCGATCTAGTGTGGAAAGCGTTATTGCCGATTGGAACTAAATACGATGAATTCGGCAAATGGTCCCCTAACTCGGGAAGGACCTTTTCGTGTGGTCGGATGCGTCCCCGGTAATGCATATATATTGAAAACTTTGCTAGGAGAAGAATTTTCCGCTGCAATAAATGGAAGATATCGAAGAAATATTATCCTAGCATTGAGATCGATCGGTGATTACACACATACGGCACGGAGATAGGCGGCGCTCAAGAATGAGGCCGCCTTCGAACAAAAAAATCCATGAACGGGAGAAATGGCCAATGCCTAGATGCATTGCCCTTAGCACAAAAACTACATTACAAGCTGCTTCTTGCAGGATTACATCGAACAACCCTGGTGGTCAGATCTCCGAGGAGGTGGGAAGCAGAAGGCGTGGAGAAAGAAGCGAAAGTATGATTCGATCTTTTCTTTACTTCTTCGGCTGCTCCCTCTTCAGTTGTTCCAGGACCACCGTGACGGCAACTTGGAACGCATGGGGGTGACCATGGTTGGCGGCCTCCACCAAGCTATCCCGGCCGCCTTCGGGTTGTTGTACCCGTCGGGAGACATCCGAAGCGGAGGAATCAAGGTTAGGGGCAAGAAATCCAAGTGCAAGCACGAGGTCAAGAAGGAGTCAGAAACGTTTACCCCCTACTAATGCTTCCCGAGCCATGCAACGCTCGCGCTCGGCTTGGCAACGGGCGGTGATGTCCCTGAGGCCGTGCTCCAGATGCCGAACGCGGCGGCGCAGCTGATGGTTGGTCCTCTGTTCAGGCGTGGCATCCTCTGCTTCGAGGGAGGAATCGGAGGAGATGTACTCAGGCACATCTTCGGTCCCGATGATTTCTTCGGGGAGCAAATCAAGGCTGGAAGAGGACAAGAAGAAAACATGAAGCGCGAGATCATGCGGAAGAACGAGGAGCAGGTCAAGGAAGAACTCACTTCCGAATCGTACGCTTCTTTGATGAGCCGCTCTCCTGGGGTTGCTTACCCTTGTCCATGGCTTTGGGGTTTTTTCCTCTAGAGACAGGGAAGAGATGAGAAATGATGGATGAGTGTGCGAGTGGATTTGCGAGCATCCCCGCGAGGCTATTTTATTGACCGAAGGGGCGCATTGGGAGTGATGACTGGCCAGTACACACTATTGGAATACCAAACGGCAGGGTTTTCTCCCAAGTGCGAAGGGTTTTTTCTTGAACAGTGTTTATGGATTGCCGAATCGGGATCCTCTGTGGATTTTGTGCCAAGGGGCAGTTGTTCTCGCGCGTTCGGCTCAAGATAGCTCCCGAATGCATTCAAAGAAAACAAAATTCGCAGATGCAAAATGCAAAGGGAGTCATCACAAAACAAGCACAGAATTCAAAAGTTCTTCATCTATTGCCGATATTTACACATCCCTAGTACAATCTAGTCGAAAAGCCTATTCAACACGGATTGGGGATGAGTAATTTCGGCAATGGCATCGCCATGGCCATCAAGGCGCTCCAGGGATGAGCTCGATCTCCTCAATGTCCTCGGCGCGCCCGCCCGGAAGCCGCGCGGCCTGGTAGAGTAGTCGACGTCCGTGTGCGTCGCCATGGCGGCCGGGCCCAAGGTGGTGCCCAGACGAACGCCATGGGTGGCCACCTCATCGACGCGGTGCTCCACCGCGGCAAGGCGCTCCACCGGCGTGTCGCCGCGGGCGTTCACCTTCTCGGCCGAGTTGCTCTACCGGCGCCTTCGGTGGTTGAGCTCGGCATCGCGGGCGCAAGAAGCGAGAAGAAAAAGATTAGCATCAAAAGCCGGGTTGGATCAAGAATTAATCTTAGAGCCGTACCATCGATGGCTTCCGGCGGTACATTTGCGCCGGGTCCTCCCATTCCGGCTCGGCTATGCCCGCTTTCTTGGAGACGTCCTCTAGCTCGCGCGGGGACGCCTCCGGCTCCTCCCTAAAGCGGAGAGCGTCTTCTTCCCCGTACGACACGGGGAGTGGCCGTCGGACTCGAGGAGTCGTCCGGGAGGGGTTGATTGGCCGGCGCGGGGGACGGATTCCACCGAATCAATCTGAAAAAAAGGGATGATCGTCAAGGCAAGAAGAAGATCAAAAGTCGAATCAAAGAGGAGGAATCGACGATCATTGCCTCCGGCGCGCGTTGGCGCTGCTCCCCTCTGCCTCGTCGGAGGCGCGGCGGCGGTTGAGGCGGCGCACCATAATGGTTTGGGATGTGCACTGTTTGCAGAAGGGCTAAGATTGGCAAAGATTCGAGAGCTAGAAGGCCTGGTGGAGAGCTAGGGGCACCTATGGTTGCATTTATAGGCTCCGCGGGGATGAATCGTGGCTTCGAGTCGTGACTTTGGATCGTGGCGCATATCCCAAGAAAATCGGAAGGTGGAAAGGTTTCCTTGGCCAGCCCGCCGGCGGGTCGCTTGGAGTTCTAGGCTGAGCCGTGTTCAGTTGATTGGTTCGGCTAAAGAAAATCAAAGTGCCATTCGGGAGTTGGCGTTTCTTTGCCGAATGGGTCGTTCAGCATTATATTTGAAGGTGCGCAGAAGAAAGGAAACAAATTGCAAGAAAATATTACAAGAACGACCAATTCGGTTATACATCAATAGGGGCATTCAAATGTTCAGATGTTTCGCAATCACACCACGAGCATTGGATGTTGTTAGACGGAAATTGTCCAGCGGCTCCGGCAATCTTTTTTGAGTACCGGACAAGTCGGTGAGTTCCGCATCGCATTGCTCTATCTTGGTGATAGCCGATTTTGCTTCCGCTTGGGTCTTTTCTATCAATCCGGGGAGCTCGGCTATTTTCTCCTTGTCGGCCTCTATCTCCCGTCGACGGGCTTCTCGGTTCTGCTTCTAGAGCGGCTTTCCCGGCAATTTTCGGATCATAAGAAGCACTGCGGGTTAGCCAATGTATCCTTGTGGCTCTCTGCTCGGGGTTGTGCCCCGGTCATGGCATGTTCGGCATCGGCTTTCTTCTTTTCAATAGCGGCGGGAGCGCAATTTCCTCAAAGCATGCTTTATGGGCGCATAAAGGGTATCTAAGCCATAGACGGATGATAGAGAAGTTCGATGTCTTCGGGAAGTTCTTGGGCGATGGATTCAAACATCTCCTCGAAGTGATCAAGATCTTTGAACCGATCTTGTGCATCCCTTTCTAGCCGAGGCAACAATTTCTTTAAGCTTTGATAACACTTCGTCGACGGAAGTCGGTATACTCTTTCCATCGCCTCGGCGGTGGATTGCTATCCGATGGCGAGGCTTGATGATAATGGAGCCTGATCTGAGAAGCAGTATTGCCGAGTTAAGAGTGCTAAACGTGGAGGTAGCAGAGTTAAGTGCAGATGGATACCTCATGGCTGGTTTCTTGAGCAGGGGCAATCACAGGTGAAGGAGGTAATCCAGGTAGAGCTGAAGCTTCCGAGCCGGGAGGTGTTGATGCGGTGCTGGTAGCTCGTGGGCTTCGGGCGATGAGGAGTCGGGTCTACCTCTATTGGGATTGTTGTCTCGCATGACCAACGGTGATTGTGCCCTTGGAGGACTTGATGGCTCCGGCTGGATTGGGAGATTCATCTCTGGAGAATTTATTGCTTCTGCGAGAAGGTGATGAAGATGAGATCTCCATTGGGATAGGTAATTCAACCCTGGGTGGACTTGCTTGTTGGACCACTGGGACATCTACAAGCTGTTCTTCCATTGTTTCTTCTGCAAATGTCAAATTGAAAGGGTAAATGCCAGTGTTCATCCTTAAGAAAAGACAGTAAAGGTCATACCAGTGGATGGGGCATTGGCAGGTACTGGTTCTGAAGGCTTTGCGGGCTCTGGTCTGAAAATGCACAAAGATATGATTTATCAAGAATAGAGTAATCTTGTAATCAAGAAGGTAAAGGATTTTTACCTCAACAAGCACTTTCTTGACGGTTCCTCTCCTCTTGGCATTTGGAGGAGCAATCGGATGCGAGCCTTGCCTCCTCGTTAGCGACAAGGCTAGAAAGGTCGGGATCTGTTGAAGCATACCCGGCCATTAGTTGAGCCGAGTTGTGGATTTGAATCCCGTCTTTGAGATTGGGCCTTCGACATTGTAAGCAATATCCCCGGCTCGAGGGGCGAGCACCGTGTTCGTGGACAAGAAGATGAAGGTCGGAATCATGAATAAAGAGGACATGTCGATCCAAAGGTTCATTGTATTACCTCCGAAGTTGGCGGAAATCGGGCATCAACTCTGCACGAACACGTGGACGAGGCTCACTTTGAAGATGTGATCATGGAATTCTTGCCACCGGGAGTTAAAGGTGGGATGAGCTATGGTTGTGGGCATGAAAGGACGGTGTAGATAGTAGGACTACACACATATTGGAAGACCCTCTTTACTTGTGCATACTCTCTTTGATTTCCTCCCTAGGCTTAAGGAATTCATGCAGAAATAGCCTTGGGGGCATCTGTCCACATCCAATTTGCATGGCCATTACATTGGGCTGATAATATTCATAAGTGCTAGCATTCGGCCTTCCTCCATTGAACTCGGCGGCGGTATGCATGGGCGGATTATGATGTTGAGGATCTCTAAGAATCTCCCATCTTGACGGCGGGCTCAAAGGAAAATTCAACGGGGAAAGTCAAGGTGTCATTGTCCGGATAAGGAAGCCGGAGAGGATTGGGGAAACCTTTGAAGAATAGCTCGAAAAGGCCGGGCCGATGTCTGTTGAACAAGAACGATTGAAGCCGCTTCTCCGTAATTACGGCATCCTCTCGGTAGCTTGAGGCTCTCCTTCGGGGTGATTGGACAAGGGGAAGAACTCGGAGTTCAAGTCGACACCAATGATCCGATGCATGTGGAGGCTGCGACCACATTTGAACAAACCACCAAGGGCCGTTGACACATGCTATCCTTTGGGTGGTATACATACGGGTGACGATCCGGTGAAGCATATGGTATACGCTGCCCAAGAAGAATTTTCCCGGGGGGAGGCAATTGCCACGGCCGGATGAGATGCCATTGCGATGTGGTTCGGGGTAGGCTCGTTGGCTTTACCACGGAAGACAAATCTGCACAACCACATATTCGAAATGCCCTGTATTCAATAGCACCAAGGGGATTGTCTTTCATGTGTTTCAAGATGTAATTCTTGTATCCGTTCCCTGGCTTCACCCCTGTTTGCCGTGAGGAATTTTTGAAGTTCCAAGGCTGAACAGACCCTGTGATGTCAAGGCCGGTGATCATATATACATCGGCCAATGTTGGAGACATTGGGCCATGGCCAAAAAGGAAGGCGTTGACGCCGTTTGACCAGAAGTGACAGGCTGCTATCAGGAGGTCTTCGTTCTTGGGGGTCTCAGCCACGGATAACTCCAAGCACTGGGCGATACGGAGGGTGTCCAGGTTGGTCAATCCACTCTTGTACGCAAGAATCCTCGATACCAAGTTTTTCGGCCACTGCAATTGGAGGTAAAGGCCAGTTCTTGAAAGCATCTTGCCACTGAGGCGGTGGAGACGAGCCGCTTTGAAGGGGATTCTACGAGATTCGGCTGCGATGAAATCTCGAGGGTCGAGTTCCCCACAGGACCAAGATAATAAGATCTCGAATTGGCCTCGGTACGAATCAAAAGCTCAGTAGAGGGCTCCTGGAAGAAAAGCGGAAAAGGAAATCTCAGGTAAAATTGAAAACCTAAATGCCGAACGAGGCTTACGGGGGGATGAATTTACCTGAGCATCTTGGTTCTGAGCTGCCATTAGAGGTTTGAGCTCGGAACGAGGGGATCTAGGGTTGGATGCGGATGAAGGTTCGGCGGATTGCGAAGAACGGTGTTGACGATTTGATTTGAAGTATTCGTGGTGGAGTCAATTGCGGAACAAAATTACTTTTATCCCACAATTGAAGGGGCATGTGTTAACACCAAAATTTGGTAAGGAGTCGACTTGTGGGTCCGGTTCGATAAAGAGTCCGTCCGGTGGAAGGAAGGATATTTTCAGAGATATTCGGCAAAGAGATGCGGGTCGGCTATCTGCTCCGGTTCGGCAAAGGAACAGTAGAGCTGATTTTGCGGGATTGGACGGTGACGTGGCTCAATCAGGGAAGACGAATGGATGGATAGGCGATCAAGCTTAGAGATAAGTTAGGCAACGAATCCATTCGAAGTTGTACTCAACAGGGTATAAATATGACCCCTGAATGTATGTAAAAAACACAATCATTCTTCAATACACACCGGCCTTACGCCAAACCCTAGAGTCCTTTGTCGTGTCGTCGAGTTCTTCGAGAGGGCTTATCGATCCGTCGACCTCCGTGAGTACCGACAACCTTGTATCATGTCTAGTATCATGCGGTGGATTTAGATCGATGCAAGTAGTCTTGTTACCATGCTTCGTGTCATGCGGTAGATTCAAGCTTGGTTCAAGAAGGTTTCTTGTTAGATCATGAGCCATGCGGTGGGCTAAGATCTAGCTTGAAGCTAGTTATCGGCTCTATTGGATCTTGGCAAGATCTGATAGATTCATTAAGTTACCCCGTGTTATCTTGAGTTTTTACTTTATGTTTTAATTCATGTAACACACCTTTGCCCAATCTAGATGGGTTTGGATCGGCTCTATCTCTTTTTTGATCCTTGTTCGAGTAGATTTCATGTTTTAACACGTGGATCTTGTGTTTTCCGATAGCCGAAACCGAATCGATCTAGGTTGTTACGTGTTGCGGGTTCAAGCTTGCTAATGTTCGTATAAATCTTGAAAGAGCGGGTATCATGCGGTAGATGCGGGTTTTTGGGTTGCTTTGGAGCTAGTCATCCGGTGGATTAGATTCCCAAATCAATCGATAGATTTATTCACTTGGTAATGTTTTTTCCTTCTTCATGGACCCCGAATCGGTACATTCGGCCATATTCGGTTATGTTTCTCCACGAGTAGAACACGTGCATTATCCATACTTTAAATGATGTATGCTTTTAGCTTTCCATATTTAGATTGTATCATGCGGTGGATAGATCTATTTGTGGAAAGTGGTACGGTTTTTCATGCAAGTTGTATCATGCGGTGGATAGATTTGTTTGACATCGTATCCGACGGGTTTTAAAGTAACTAGACATGCGGTAGACTAGTGCTTTGGATCTATGCATACTTGTTTAATACATGATCATGTCCGTGCTTTACTTTATTCACTTATTTAATGTTAATCTTCATGGGGATCGGTCATGACTTCGTGTACGTGCATCCTTGTTCAAACAAAGACCGATCGCTGTCATGCTCACGTCATCCATTCGGCAGTGTTACTTTTTCCCCTTTGCGGTTTCCCGAATGGTTGTAGTTCGTTGGCAGATAGCTTTCTATAGCTATGTGTCATCTCATTTGGCTTCTTAGCCGTAAATATGGAACCTGTACGGTACCACCGGCAAGTTCCAAGCTTTGGTATTTAAGCTTGCTTTGTCTTTTGTTAATTTTCGGGAAAAATTGAGCGGCACGTCTTTCGCTCTCTCGTGCGTGTGAAGCCGGCTTTGTTCGGCTTGATGTGTGTTTGGCGTTGAGTGCACTTTTCGCGTCAACGGTCTTACCATTTGAGTGTCGACCCTTTCGGTCGGTCGATCGGACGGACAATATCCGTACCACTTTCATCCCTAACCATATCCTAATCCGCACCACACACAATCGGATTTGGATTATCCATATTTTTTTGAATGAACGGGAGGGGTCAAGGCCCCTACCGGGAATACATTGAAAAGAAAGAGGTACGATTACAAAAAAGGCACAAAAAGTGGAGAAAAAGGGGGGAAAGGGAGAGAAAAAAGAGAAAAATCAAATGGTTGTTAGCCAGGCTTCCATAGCGAGGGAGAGATGTCGTCTTGACTCTAAGGAGGAGGAGCCTAAATTCTGAAATAAATCTTTGCTTGCAATCCTGCACCTTGAAGGGTCAATGTTATTAAAGATCCATTCATTCTCGTCTTCCGGATGCTCCAGGCCATAAGAATGATGATCTCCATGAAGAAGGGAACTACGAGATGCCTACTGCGATGCGGTTGATGGTATGAGGCACAAGTCTTGAAGTAACTGCGAGATGTCGATTGCTTCCCAACGAGGCCCTAGCAAAGTTGCATACGAGGAAAAGGTGTGCATTGGTCTCTAGTCTTTGAAGTATGCACATGTCGCGGGTATAAGATTCAAGATGCATGTCTTTTCGCCGGAGGATGTCTCTTGTCTTGAGTCTGTCTTGAAGGAGTAGCCGGAAGAATACTTTATGCTTCATTTGACACCGAGACCTCCAAATCCAAAGGAAGGCGGGGGTGGACTTGCCTATGACCAACCAAAAACTTATAAGCTCGGAGGTTGAGAAGAGAGGGTTGCCCCGGGAGTAGATCCAATGGTCGAGGTCCTAGTTTTGATGAAGATCTTCTAACGAGAGATTGAAGTGTCGAGGAATTGCTGATGAGCTTCAAAGGATAAAGGCGGTGAAAGCGAGTCTTCCAGCCGACCATTGCGATGGCGGATTTGATGGTGACATTTGTGTTTTTAGCGAAGGAAAAGAGTTCGGGGAAGTCTTGCTACGGGGAATGACCATTCCGGGTGTCTTGCCAAAGAAGCACGAGGAGCCATCATGGACATGAACGGATGTCATTGGCTTGTACCTGGGGATCGGCTTAACAATGTCCCTCCACTAGAAAGAACCCTTTTTTCTCTGACCCGGTAATCTTCCATTTGCATAGTAGTTATTCCAAACGAGGTGAACCCAAGGTATATCGGCTTTAGAATAAAACTTGTGAAGGAATTTCATCGGGAGAGCATCATTGTGCAAGCCGAGGTTGATCACACCAAGACCACCTTCTTTTTTAGGGAGACGGACATTGGGCCGGGCGGCTTTGGAGGGGTGTTTAGCATTAAGATCGGCCCCACGCCAAAGACAATGCTTTACGTATTTGTCTAGGCGCTTAATGACACCTTTATGAAGTTTCGAGTGCATCAATGATAAGTAGCCAAGGAAGAGATGATTGAGTTTACCGAGTTCAAGTTTACCGGCTGAGAGAGAAAAGTGGAAGTGGAGGCGAGACGGCGTTCCACCTTCCGAACCAAAGGCAAAAAATCTTTAATGCTTGGTTTGGTAGTACCCGAGAGCGATCCAAGATAGGTAAAAGGCATGCTACCAATTTGGCAAGCGAAGTTTATCCTCGGGGATGTTAATTGGCGGCATCAACTGTTTTATTATAGTTGACTTTCAAGCACGTACTTGATGCAAAATCACCGAGTGAATTCTTAAGCACTAGAAGCCGATGGGGACATGCCTCCATGATAAGCGGGGTATCATGCATATTGCACAATTGGGAAATCGGCACCGGCTCTTTCGGGGATAGGCGGTGAAGATGTCCTAGATCTTTGGCTCTGTTCACCATGGACCGAAGAAGGTCTACTTGCCGGGACAAACAACAAAGGTGAGAGAGGGTCACCTTGTCTAACCCCTCTTTTGCAATGGAAGACCTTGCCGGGGATGCCGTTGAGTAAAAGCGAAGAAGTGGCGAGCTCAAAATCTCCTTTATCCGGCCAATCCACGTTTGACCAAACCCCTTACTCTGGAGAATCTCCAAGATGGCACGATGTTCAATTTTGTCGAAAGCCTTCTCAAAGTCTAGCTTCGAATTAATGCTTTTTTCTTGTAGGTTACGCACAAATGAATATATTCAAATGCCCAAGACAAGCAATCCTGAATAGTTCTTGATTTGATGAAACCATACGGGTTTGCATGAACCAAAGAAATGATGACCCGTTCGAGTCTCGAGCCGAATTTTGGTGATGAGCTTGATGGAAGAATTTAGGAGAGAGATAGGTCTGAAATCCCCAACAAAAAGAGGACACTCTTTCTTAGGGATCAAAGTAATAAAGGAAGAGTTGATGCTCCTGAGGCAAATGTACCCATCGAAGAAGCCCTTACAGAGATCATAGAAGTCTGGAGCAATCATGGGCCAACTTTTTTTCAAAAAATCCCCATTGAACCCATCCGGCCCGGGCGACTTGTAACTTGGTAAATTCTTTATAATATTATCAATTTCCTCTTTTGTGAAATCCCCATGGAGCCAATCAAGGTTCTCGGAAGGGTTGATTAGGGAGGAGAGGTCAAGATTTATTTACGTAAATACTGAAACTCCAAGTCTCTCCCCGAAAGCAAGCCGGATATCTTGGGCCTTTTCTTCATGGTTTGTAAGATCTTTCCCGGACTCATCTCTAATAACAGAGATGGTGTTTCTACTGTGCTTGATGGATGCATTGGCATGGAAGAACCTAGTGCATTCATCACCAAATTTGACCCACTTAACTGTGCCTCGTTGTTTCCAATAAGTTCTCTGCTGGCTGAGCAGTGGTTGTAAATGCTTTGAGCAACAATGTCTCTAAAGTTCCATTCTTCTAGAGAGAGGTCCCTGTGCTCCTCTAAATTATCAAAAAGGAGGATGGTATCTTTGCGGCTTTGAATTGTTTTGGGGAGATTTGGCAACTGATTTTTCCAAGCCTTGAGAACTTTCCTTAGGTTCTTGAATTTAAAACTAATCCTCTTAGCTTTGTCTTCGGTCCGAATAGGGATATTCCGGCCAAGTCGGAAGAATTTCGGGGGGTTGGTGGTGCTCCGGCCCGGTAGTTTTCAAATCTAAAAGAACGGGGCTTGGGAACTGAAGTGATGGCTGAGATTAGGCAGGGGGTGTGATCAGACGTATCTCTAGATAAAGTCGAAGTCCAGGTGTTAGGGAAAGAGGTTGCCCAAGAACTAGAGGAAAAGAACCAGTCAAGTCTTTCTAGGAGGGGATCATGCTGCTTGTTTGTCCAGGTGAATCTGCATCGTTTGAGGGGGATTTCAACCAAACTAAGCTTACTTATGGCTTCATTAAAGGCAAACATCTCAGTGAGATTACCCCAGGCTTATTTCTGTTAGCCGGACTTCTAATTAGGTTGAATTCTCCAACAACGAGCCATTTGGTATCATCCATCATTTCAATATGCTGAAACCAATCTAGGAAGATAGTTTTTCCCTCAGCCGTGCATGGGGCATAAATATTAGTTGAAATCCAGTGTTCCTCGGTAAGTCGGCATACAAACTCAACAGATTGGCAAAAATCATTATGGAAGGCTAAAGAGCCCACAAATTTGGAACCATTCCATGCAATGAGACTCCCTCCAGATGCCCCAACAGATGGGACAAATTTAAAGCAATCCAGGGAATGGGAGCAAAAGTTTTTGACATATTGAGAATCAAAGGATTCCCTTTTAGTTTCTTGTAAGCAGACAACATCACAATTAGATTCAACAATTTTGCTCCTGATGGCATCCCATTTGCTTTCAGAGTTGATTCCCCTAACATTCCAACAAAGAATTTTCCGGGCCCTTTTATGAGACGTAAATTCATTTTCAAATTTCCAAGAGAAGATAAACCCCTTGAATGCATAACAAACAAGGAAAGCATATTCATAGCGAGGCCAAGCCAAAAGTAATAAGATACGGACCGAATAACAACGGGACCAGCCAGCCACAAGTACCAAGTCCAAAAGGATGGAAGAAGAAGGAAAATAACAAAATCCCTAGAGGGGGCAAGACCGAGGATGCAACAAAATCACCGGCCAAGAAGAAAGGCTGGTAGAAGAGTCCCGATTCCAACATCCCAAATGGCCGTCGGTGAGAAGCAGTCTCCATAGGAAAAGTAAGACTAAAAGTTAACAAAATCATCGGCCAAAAGACTAGGGTTTTGGAGAAGTAGACCCAACACTCATTACTCCGGGAGGTCTTCATCCGAGTCAACATCATCTTCGGACTTCGTTTGTCTTGGGCCCTCTTCTTCAACTTCTTATTCTTTGTTCCTTTGGAAGTAGTACTCTTATCACCGATGGCTTTAAAGGACTTGGGTTTGCTTTTAAGAGCTTTGTCGAGAGCTTATCGAAGGGATCAAGCGGACTTTTTCTCCCACCGATTTGATCATCTTAAGGGAGACGAGCGGGGGGGGGCGAAGAGCGAGGCTAAGCACCCTTTAGCGGCACGGGAGCTATGCTTAAATCCACCATTCTTTTCTTTGATCCGAGGGCTCCTTCGAAGGCTGTTTCCACTAGAGGATTGATGCGAGTTGAGGATGACTTTCCTTTGTCATCGGGTGGGGGAGCCGTCCAAGCCGGGGATCGGTCCGAGAATCACACATAACCTCTACCTTTGTCGGGGCAAGTTGGAGGGAGGGCAAACTGCGGGTGATCACTTCCGGAGTAAGTCTCAATCATGGCCTTCCGGGGAGAAGACGGGGAGAAAAGACTTGGCCCAATCAAAGGTGGCGGGGGACGGCGGCGACTTGAGAAAAAGGGAGCCCAATCTCGAGGGATTTGCACAACGGTGTCGGGTTTTCCTGCAGGGAGAGAAGAACTTGGCCCAAAGTCGAAGAGATCGGCCTTGGGTTTGCTTGGTTGGGCCTTGCTCGAAGCCGAAACTGCAGCCCAAAATGGAGCCCATCTTCCAAAGGTGGATCAAAAAAGGTTACGAGAAAGCCCACATTGAGGTTTAAGTTTAAACTGCCACCGGGGTAGAGTTCCTCAACAATGTGTTGTTCGCCTCCCACACTCGAATATTCCTTTGCAGCTCTTGCTCATCAATTTCTTCATCATTCATAAGCTCATCGGGCTGAATTTCAAGAGCTAAGAAATTCTGTGGAGATCGGGGTGGAGGAGCATCTTTGGGGCAAAGGCGACGAGAATATCCGGGAGCTGAAAATCTTCTCCATCCTCCTGGATTGCTACATTCGGGTCCGGCAAGAACGGACCGGAGACATCGGAGGAGGAAAACAACGAAGAGCCCTGCAAAATTGAAGCACCGACTTGGGCATTCGAACTCGTTACGGCTGCGGATGCTCCTTCCGAAAAGGTTCCTCCTAATCGGCGGTCGCTCATCCCCAAAGATCTCATTCATAAGCTGATCCATGTCACGTGCATCGGTAGGTTCCTCAACTTTGCGGGGTTGGCTTGGGCGGCAAGTTCAAATTCAAGCAAGAGGCTTCGTTGCTGGGATCCAATTGCCGGGTTCAATTGCTTGACCCCACTTGTCCATCTTGTGCAATTCCGGGGAAAACAAAATCTCCATCATCAAACCCCCCGGGGGGATGTCCTCATCTTGTGGCATTCCATCTAACAAACTTTCTTTGCATGATTTCACACCTGAACGGAAGGGAGACTCCTTCAAAACCATCTCCCTCGAAATAATGATGTAGTGAGGCACATCGGATAAATCGGTGACCCTGGTCTTGATGATGACTTGAGCAAGAGAGTTGTCACGTTGCCGGAAGAGCGATCTACCAAAGGATTTGATTGTGTCAACGATTTCTTCATTGGAACGACAATGCGGGGAAATCCTATTAGCATCAACCAACACTCCCTATTGAAATTTACTCTTCTAGCATTGCCCCCTCTATTATGATTAACAAATCTTAAAGTGAAGCCATGATGCTTGGTGGGGGCTACGGCAACAAGACCGTCTCTATCCGAAATTCTAGCCAATCGAACATAAGCGACCTTGGCCAAAAAGGCACCTACGAACATCCCTAACACCGAAGCCCGTAATCCTCAACAAGAAGACCCAAAATGACATCATGGATTTCACCGAATGGTACCTCTTCCGCGGGGAGGGGGGAGACGATGATGATTGCAAGGTCTTCATTTCTCGGCCACCGCCCTTGGCGTTACCACTCCGATGAAGGGCTCCCTCCCCCGAACGATCACACGAGAGAAGCCGGGAGCATCAAAGGTTGCGGGTCGATGTTGAGGAAGGCCATGTTTAGCCTGTTCGCTTCAACACCCTTAGGAATAGGGGATTCGGGAACAGGTGGCGGGAGGTGGCGAGCGAAGCTCATAGCTCGCGGCGGTGGGGTTTTTTGGGGAGTGGTGCGAGGGCGGAGAAGGCGAAGAGGCGGGGTGGCGGTAAAGGGAAGGGGCGCTCCGAATCTTGGCGGTCCCCGACGACCCATTTTCCTCCGGCCCACTGTCAAAGAGCGGCTGCTTAAACCAATTTTCGGCCCCTATGTACTTGCTTAGGGCTAGGCACATTTATAGGATGAAAGCGGCCGGTAAAGCTGTCCCCATGAATGACGACCGGCTTACGAGGAGTAGTAAAACCCTTGCAATTTCCCTGGACATGACCATCTTGTTTACAACGCCGGCATTTGATCTCTTGTTTACGGTCAACCCTCGGGTGGTTGGGAGATAAACATCTTGTGCGGTGACATTAAGTCCCGTTACGGTCTTGGGCTTGAAGCCGGTGTGCCTCTTGACTTGAAATTTGAAAAACGAATGAAGGCGCCTTCGACGCCGGAATGTTTATCTTGGAAGTTTAACCTTCGAACACCGAATGACGTGGAGAAGAAATCCGTCGAAAAGGCGAGACCCTTTGCGGGCGAGAAGGCTGGATGGAATCCGAAGCACGAGAATGACCAGCTGAAGATCCATGAACATGAGAGTACCGAGAGTCGAGGCGGTGAGATGCCTTTAGCTCGTGGAGAACGAGGACCCGGGGGGTGGTATTAGCTCCGGAGAGGGGCGTCCTGTTGCTACGAACCACTTCGCATAAGAGCGACTAAACTTCTTCTTCTTGTGCGAGACTTCGGTCCAAGGATGGAAACGAACGAGTCCGATTTGGAAAATACCAAAGCCTCTTGAAAGCCCAAATCATTGATGAAAGCCCGGCTTGAAAGACTCAAAAGCAAAAGATTTCAAACGAAGCACCGAAAAACCAACTTTCTTGCATGAAACTTTGAGCTGGAAAACCTGGTCATCAAGGCTGGAGAACACGAAAGGAGCCGGGCGAGCCACCGAGGAGGGCGAGAGAGGCACTTACTAACAAAATCGGAGGAGAGTACGAAGCGGAATCTGTCGAAGGAAGCCGGGAGAAGGAAGTTCGAGGATGGGCCATCATCCCCATAAGCCACGAGAACACCAAAGAGTGCACGAACCTTCTTAGAGAACTCCCGGCCAATCCGAGCATCGGGCGAGAAGGCGCTCCATTACGGAGGGAACTAAGCTTGAGGGCACTCATGGCGACGGGGGTGGGAGGGTGGAGGGTGGAGCGGGGGGAGAGGGGACGCATGATTGTTCTTGCGGCTCCCCACCCTTGCAAGCCGCGGCTCGGATTATCCACAATCACATGGATATTAAAAACTCTTCTCCATATTCACATAATTCAGATTCAGATCGGATCTGATATGGAAATTATCCACCCCACTTTCATCCTTGCTAAAAACTAAGAACCAAAGGAGAGAGTCATTTCGTTGTCATTTCCTGTGTAAAATCAACTCTGGGACCAATTTTTTTTACCGTTGTCGGTACCGGCCGGTCCCACTCTATCCCTTCCATGTTCATTAGAAAGCCAAACCAAAGCGAGGAGGCGGCCAACATGCCTTTCTTAATGTTTTTGCACCACACATGCGTGGTATACCCGGCACGCAATCACCGCGATATTATCAATCTTTGATTTCCTTGGGGGCGTTGGGGGTGTGTGTTTAGCAGCACTACGGAAAAGCAAAAACAACTTCACTCCACTAGCTCCATAAATTTTTTGATAAAACACGTCTAGCTCCACCACCTTCTGCTCCAAAAAAAAAACAGAGTGAGGGGTCAGATCCACTTTTTTTGAGTAACTCAAGAGGTGCTCCAGAAACCAGTGTTTCAAACTTCTCCATGGAGCTATAGGGAAATTAACCACCATTGCCACTCATTACACAAAAACGGTTCACTCTTTCTGTTTCCTCTCCTTCCCGACACGGCCTCTGCTCGGCCCCACACCGCCGAGGCCCCGCGCCGCCCACTGTTGCCTCCGCTCCACCGCCCCAACTTCTTGTCGTCGTGACCGTCTGCTCCCTGCCTTCGCACAACTCTTTGTTGTGGCTATCCGTTCTTGTTGCTATCCGCTCCCCTGCATCGCTTGCTCGCTGTTGTGGCCGCTGAGGTCGTTCGCTCCCTGCTGTCACACCACTCACTGTCGTGGCCATCTATTCCCATTGTTATCTGCTCCCCGTGGCGCTCGCTGTCGAGGTTGTGATGCAGGAGCATGGGGTTGCTAGGGTCACGGTACTCTACCCTGCAAAAAAAGGGACGCATAGGTTGCATCTCCCATGTTCCTTTTATGCTTGTCCTTCTTCTCGACGGGAACGGGGTGCTCCGAGGTATCAATTTGCCGGAGGACCAGGATGCGGTTGAGGTGTTCCCCAAAGACAAGGACCACTCGAGCCTTGTGCTCTCTCACGAGGTAAGGGCCAAGGAGTCGGGCCACTCGAGCTTCAATCTCGCGAAGGGTAAGCGCTATGGAAGAATAAGGAAAACGATGAAGTTGACATCATGAGCGGAAGGCACCAACAAGGAAAAGGAGAAAGGAAAAGGGGACTCACCCAGGACATTCCACCATAGGTCGCCCCGAAAAAATGTGTCCTCAACATTCTGAGATATCAGATTCTCGCCCTCCGGTTCAGTGGGGAATTTCTAGTTGGTGCTCGGTGGTCGAATCCCGACCGCAATGAACTCCTCACTAGGTCCCGCATCGCGAATCTGCGAGCAATGGTACCCAGGAGCATGATGCGGGTCCGGAGCGTGTCGTCAATTGGATCGACGGGCTTGGCGATGAACTACGGCAGCTAGCAGGAAGACATCAAGCCGTTTCCAGATGGGACTGAGTGGCAGAACCACTGGGTTACCCAGTCGGTCTCCATCTGATCCTTGTAGGTGTTGACAGTCGATTTCCGTCAACTAAGAGCACTTGTTACACCTTGGTCTGAGCTTTGAATTGTAACTAACCCATCACTAGGCATACTAATGATGTAACAAGTTTGCACTTGCATGTGGTTTTTGCCTTTGTGGAGTATGTTGTTTACGTAGGATTTAAGCACCTAAAGGAGCATTTTTGGGTAAAGTTCATCAAGCACTTTATGAGAAGATAATGAAGCCCGTCACAACTCAAGACTCGAAGTGAACATGACTCCAAATGACCCAAAGACCGAAGCATAAGATGGCAAACCTCCAGGTACTTAAACAGAAGATGTGGAAGCTTGGATGACAAGAACCCCTATCTAAATCGCGGAGAAAATGACGTCAAGGGGCCAAATGCAGAAGGGTGTAAATAGGCAAAAATGCAAGAAGCTCGCACGTGAAAAATGGGGCTGAACCAGGCCAACTGGCCCATGCAGACCAACCTGACCCATTTTCGGCCCGGTTCGCGCTCTCCTTTGACCTACCGCCACTTCAACTTATTTATAGCCCCTGTCCCTGACGGTCGCCACATCCATCCATGGGATCTCAGCAAAATCTAGAAGCAAGCACCAGAGGGAGACGACGGCCGCCACAAGTCCTTGAAGTTGTCTAGGGATGGCATAGGCCTACCCTAGCCACCATGGCCTCCTTGCACGATTGCGCCATGGTGGAGTTCCGAAGCTAGTTGAGGGCATCAATGGTATGTACTCGGTGGTGATGACCCAACATCTATTTGAATGAGTAATGTTAATCTTGTCATCCGATCTTTTAAAGCGATTCCACGTCTCCATCTATGCTTTATACCTATCGTGAATATGCTTGTTCCTTAGTCTAAAGTAAGGTTAGATTACTTAGCATGCTTTTTGTAATCATGGTGATTAGATCTAGTATGTCGATCCTTCATGGTTTGTAGACACGTTCGATATGGACGTGCCCTTAGACTCCCTGCATGAATAAGGGCGCATCATGACAGGATGAGAGCCTCAAAAGGCGGATGTTTTTAGGAGGTAGGCCGGAGGTAGGAGTTTAAGGATGTTTTAGATGAGATGCCTGATTTGTTGGTCTTTTGCTAGAACTACAACTAGAAGACGACAAGCTTAGTTATCCCTTTGGTTGCACTTTACTTCACCTATGTTTGTGGATGTGATCAACCTTGAGCTATCATTTATATATCATAAAGGTTACTTTTATATGCAATCGATGCTTCATGTTAGGTTAGATCAGGTAGATTAGATGGAAAACCCTAGGTAGTTTGCTTCTGATCCACGGTTTGATGACCTTGGGTCCTTACTCAAGGGAAAAAGTGCTACGATGACCCGTAAGGGACAGTGAATCTTAACACGTTTTTGAACCATGAACAAGCCCTTTTTCCGGGGCCATTATCGGGGATTGGAACTCGAACCCTAGGGCGATCCATCTATCTTTTTGACTAACCCTAGTTTTTATCATTGCATATACACTTGTTTTCTTGTTTGTGTCCTTGAAAGAAGGTGAAAGGCTAGGCACTAAACTTGGGCTTCGAGAAGCCCACCATCCGCTCTGATGAAATGATTGCAACATCAAGACCCACTCTTTAGTGGTAGGTGCTAACTTTTGGTAGTGGCCCATCGTCCACTATCGAGTCCACATCCTAGACGGGAGATGATGAACAAGGTAAGTCAACATGTCAAATAAATTTTTAAGACTAATGTTTTGTGGAGATTTATTTGATCAAGCAATAGGTATTAAAAGCAATCACGATGCCCCCAAGATCACAAGGTCAAGCTCGTCAACATCTTCGAAGTTTCTGTTCACATCAATTTTTGCACAGCCTCATGGGAAGAAAAAAACAGAATATCTTTGGATATTTAGAAGCTCCACGAAGTTACGCTTCCAATGAGTCAAGAACCAAGTCAATAGGAGGATCATACAGGCGGATATGGTCGAATCATCGAAGATTGCACGTTCTGGAATTTTCTTGACAGCATGCAAGAGCAGAAATAAAAAGGCCATAGTTCCCTCGTTTGGACTCCGATTAATATGAATGAGTACTCGTTGGAAAATCCACGAAGAAGAGGCAGCAACAACATGATGAGAACGAGATAATGGAGATGAGGACGACGATAACAAAGAGAAGCTTGGGCGATGCTTTCATTAGACCACACATGATGAAATTCAGAAGTTTGGAGCAAAACAAAGACCCCTAGAGCATTAGCAAATGAAGACACGAGTTGGCAACATTCGAAGTACGAAGATGTTTGAAGCAAATCATGATAGATTGCACACAAAAGACGACATCCAATGGCGCGGATAATTTGGACTCTCACGCAAAGGATCATGGAGCTACATTTTTACAACCAAGATGTGTGAGTATGCAAATTAAGAAGAAGAGTGATCCTACACAAAGAAACCTTGATGACATGTGGCACGAAGGAAGGAATTGCGAAAAGTTGACGCGAGCCATCTCCGATCATCAAAGTTGTTCATCCCCAACTCCAAGGGACCACTCACGATGACAAGCTCAAAGTCTAAGGTACACATTAACCTCTCAAGATACTTTTGGAGATGATAATATTCCCTTGATATTTTGATGTCCATCCAATAGTAAGATTGATTGGATTCTATGCCTTGTTCCATTGAATCATGTTAATAGCCTAGAATTTCTTGAGATTGATAAAGAGACTATGGTGTGCTTAAACTTTGTTGATTACATGCCTAATGAACCCATGCCTAATGAGAGCTTAGAACTGAGCAATAAGCTTATGCTACATTTAATCACAACTCGCTTTGTTAATCCAATTCACATTGTGGTTATGGTTGCATTTGTTTCCTTTACAACTTGCAAATCTTGGACTTATTTTGTGCTTGGTCAAGCTAGTGACCTTAAAAGAGAAAATGTTGGGGGAAAACCGAGTTTCACTGACCATGAAGGTCGTGAAAATTGAATCAAGAGGAGAGAAGCTATGCCCCAAAATAATTGCAAGCTTAAGCATCTCCATCACTGAACCTCAAAAATAATGTCGCTATTTTCATCAGCTTTGAGAACTTGATCAGATATGTAGAAGAAGGCAAAAGTTGAAAATCAGAAGCTTCATTAAGTACCAATTCCAACGCCTCCAAGATCGATGAATTTGAAGACCCGTACAAGGAGATATGGCAAAAACATTGGGCACCGCGCGATCTGAAATCAGCTTTAGACAAATTGCAGCGTTGGAGTAAAACGGGCATAACTCTCTCGGTCAGAGTCCATTAGGGGTGAATAAAGAATTAATGGAAATACAATTTTGTGCCCCACAAATGGAATCTATTGTTTTCTACATGATCCGTGAAAGAAGAGGCAGCAACGAAGTGCGACGAAGAGGGGATGATGATGCAAGAGACGATTGGGCAAGCCTCTTATCGAGCATGAATGATCATGTCAAGCATGGAGAGTGGATCAAATTTGCATAGACATATTCAAATCTTGCATGAAGGACCATGGCTTCGCGACCACGAGAAGGTACGTAAGAAAGTCGAGCTCTATGAATTTAAATGAAGCGCTTTGGGAGGCAACTGTTTTATTTATATAAATATGATGATCTACATTGTGCTCTTTAACTGAACCATCAAGTAACGTTGTACCATTGCTCTAATAAGTGCTAGAACATCATGTTGTATGCTTTAATTTCTATTGAGGGAGCACTTTGTTATTTGATATGATCTTGGAAAACATGTAGACCTCTTTTGTGTGCCTATTAGTGTTTAGAGTTTTTTCTTTGTGTATTTTTAGAGAGAAATATGAAGTTGGTACCATCATTTGACTCTAAACTTGTGGCTAGTTAATTTAGGCTAACATTTTCTTTTAATTTAGACCACCATCATATCATTTTGTTCATCCTTGTTACATTGCATTGCATGTTTTGTTTTGAGCTAACATTTTGCATCTTGCATTTTGCATCCACCACATTGTCATCATCCATTTTATGTTAGCTTGGTCTCTCGTGAATCTTTGTTATGAATGCCTTCGTGTTTATGTTAAATGCTTCGTACGTACGACATTTTACCTTTGCAATCTTGTGTGAACATGGTGTTTATACACGATTGGAGACCCACATCATTCAGTTCTATATACCTTGCTATCATATTGCATTGATTGGTTTATAAACTTTGAAATGCACTCTACTTCTCTTGAACTATAAAGAATTATTAATCTTGGGATAAGCATGAACCAGTTGACCAGAAGGAGTATCGGAGCATGATCGGCTCCCTCCTCTACTTGACAACAACGAGGCCGGACATACAGTTCAGGATGTGTCTGTGCACTCGTTTTCAGGCTTCCCCGAGGACTTCACATCGTCAGGCTGTCAACAGGATTTTCAGGTATTTGCAGTATGCTCCTGGGTTTGGTCTTTGGTATTCTGCCTCCTCGACACTCACACTTCACAGATTTGCTGATGCTCGTGTGGAGCGCAAGTCTACCTCTGGTACTTGCCAGTTTCCTGGTTCTTCTTTGGTTTCTTGGTCTTCCCGCTCGCAGTCCAGTGTAGCATAATCCACCACAGGAGCTGAGTATGTTGCAGCCGCTAGTTGTTGTTCCCAGCTGCTTTGGATTTCATACACTTTGAGAGACTTTGGTGAGGAGTGCACCTAAATCCCACTTCTCTGTGACAACACTAGTGCCATAGGCGTAGCCAAAAACCCAGTGCTCCACTCCAGAACAAAACACATTAGGTGAGATACCATTTATTGAGAGATAATGTTGAGAAGGGAACCATAGTTTTGAGCCATGTTCCAACCCAAGATCAGCTTGCCGACATCTCTACAAAACCACTTGAGCAAGCTACCTTTACTCGCTTGTGGGGTGAACTTGGTGTGTGTTGCCCATTTTAAGTTGATTCTTGGGAGCTCACTTTGTAGCATATGTATCATACATGTTTTCTTTGATGTATAGCATGCATTTTCATTTGTGTATCAAAACATGGTAGGATAGCCATTTTTGTATCATGATGTACAGTTTTGCATTGTATCATGTTTATTTTTCTAAGATGAGCTTCTCCTATGTACTTTGATCACTGTGCTTTGCTCTTGTGAGATATGGACATGTTTGTGGAATGGTGATGTGGAAGCTATGCTCTTGATCGTATTTGCTATATATTCATGTTGAGATAGCTTCTTTTTGTGAAAATGATGAAATTGCTTTCACTCAAATCATAACATAACAAGTGTTCTTGGTTGACAGAAATCGACCCCCAACATCCCTCCACGCTTAGATCTTGCTTGTTCTCGAGCAAGTTGCTCATAAGTTGTTCATCCAAGGAGTTGAAACATGCTTCGTCGAATCCTTCCTTACAAGTTAGTCAATCATTCATCTTTAATATAAGAGACATGAAACAACGATATGTAAACATGGGCGTTTAGAAATTTACCAACTTAAGACTTACCCCACAACTCATACCTTTCACTAGAGATCTTCATCTCCAACCACACTTTCTTTCTTACTTTCATCGGAGGGTTTTCATAAGCTTTTAGAAATAAAATTCCTGCATAAAGTATTATACGAAGTCCTCCTCCAAGTTCTCACATGTCACTCATTTAAAGTGGCTATCCTAGATAATTTCATAAACTCTCACCTCCCATAAGTCTCACATTTATAATGTAGGCGGAGCAATAGGTATGGCTAGTGAAGTTAGCACAAGTATTATCAAGCTAAGAAAATCTTGTAGTGGTTGTTCACCTTTAGAGCCAATGATCATGAGAGTTAAACCATATGTAAGGGTATCAAGGATGAGAAGATTTAGAATGGTGGAAATGTGCAAAGGGAAAAAAATAATGACTTCAAGGCACTAATGATGTCCTCGATGTCGGATTGCACATGGTATGGAATATTGAAGATTCGTTCTCAACATCATGGCATCCTTCCTCGCACTTATCATCCCTCATTATATCCTTCTTGCCATGGATTTTTCTCTCTTTTTCTTTTTCTATCTTATCTTTTTTTCTCTTTCCTTTCCTTTTTCTTTTCTTGTGTGTGCACACACATATACATATATATATTTTTTTTTCTTTTATCCACATCTTTATCTTCTATTCCGAAGCCTTTCGCCCATCTTTTTGCTATGAATACCAATCTGAATTTTAAATAAAACCTTACCTAAAAATAATAAGATGATAAAAATATGTTTATGGTTTCGGGTATGGAATCCGGCGATGTATGGGGCATTAAATGTGAAGTTCCCATTACCGAATATATGACGAGGCTAGCAATAAAAGATATAACATCAAGGACATGATCATTGCTTGAAATTAGACCTCCCAAGAGAGTAAAGTCATAACCCAATTCATCATGCTAAACAACACTTATGGTGGAGTGTATATATATTGTTTAGACCTTGTATAGGATAGACTTGACTCTCAACTTAGAGAAAGAAATCGCTAACCTTCATTGCAAGGTTTTTTTTCAACATTAGTATTACTCAAAGCATAGCCAAAGTAAGGTCCTAGATCAAAGTTGAGCATGGATAATTTCAAAGGTAAATTTCCACTAAGCACCACGGTAAACAATTACTCACAATGCTCATGCTCAAATAATAAGGATAAAAGAAAGACATAACAAGTAAAAGAAACAAAAGACTAGCATAACAAAAATGTAAGACTCTCTTTATTCCTTTTTCTTGACTCAATGCTAACTTAAGACACATCACAAGCTAAAAATTTAAAAACAAGACTCAAACTTGACTTGACTTTAAGACTCAACCTTTCACCACTTGAGCAAAAATTTAAAAAATTTTAAAAGAGCTAGCTCCCCCCCCCCCATGCTTAGATCTTACGACGTCCTCATTGTAATTTTTCAAGAGGTACAAGAGGAAGAAAAGCTAGCTACTACACCTAAAGAAACTTCCCACAAGAAGAGAACCACTCCTTCAGGAAAAACTCGGCTGAAATCCTATCCTCCCTATTTTTGAAGTTGCTAAAAAGGTCGGCAATGATAGGAAATAAACCGAGCCGTGTTCCAAAAAATATGGGCATGAACCGAGGCAGAGGGATGTTGGGCCAGTTGGCATGGGTCGACCGGCCTACCCTCTGGTTTTGGGCCCCCGTGGCCCATCTTTTGCAGGCCTTTCTGTTTCGTGCATACTAGCCTATGTGGTGAAAAGGTCCAGCTAAAAATCATGAAAAGCACTTGATAAAAATAAAAAAAGAAAATAAAAATTTATTTACAGAAAAGTTACCTTGTTTCACGTCTTAGGCTTGACGCTCGGGCTCGTCCTCCATGGTGTATATGTCAATGTAGTCGATGGGCACGACATCAGGCTCAAGAAAAACCTTCAATCGCTGACCATTAACCACATATTGGTCTCCTTTTATATCCATAATCATTACCACTCACAAAACCGAGTGGATGACATACGGTCCATCCCATTTGCTTTTCAATTTGCCTTTCCCGAATATCTTGAACTTTGAGTTAAAGAGGATGACCTTGTCGCCTTCTTTGAATTCCTTCGCTTGAAATCTTTTATCATACCATCGCTTCATTCTTTCCTTGTAGATGGTCGCACTCTCATAAGCATTAAGCCTCGTCTCTTCTAATTCACTTATTTGAATTCTCCGTTTGATTCTCGTGGCATCCACATCAAGATTCATCTCCTTGATCGCCCAATATGCTTTATGCTCTAATTCCAAAGGCAAATGACAAGATTTACCACAAACGAATTGATATGGTGTCATACCTATTGGTGTCTTGTGTGCCGTTCGATAAACCCATAATGCTCCGTCCAACTTTTTTGACCAATATTTACCTCCCTTCTCAATGGTCTTGTTAAGAATACTCTTGAGTTGCCTACTTGAAGTTTCCGCTTGACCATTGGTTTGTGGGTGGTAAGCCATGGCCACTCTATGCTCGATCCCCAACTTGGAAAAGCACTTTCTAAAACTATTTTCCGTGAAGTGTGTTCCTCCATCACTTATTAAAATTTGCGGGACTCCATAGCGTTGGAATATATCATTCTTGATCATTGATATAGATTCCTCCGTTGAAGCTCTTCGACAAGGGATGGCCTCTACCCACTTGGATACATAATCAACAATGACTAATATATTCTCATATCCATTTGAATTAGTGAAAGGCCCCATGAAGTCAATTCCTCATACGTCGAATAGCTCAATTTGCAAGTTATAATTTAAAGGCATAGCATTCCTTTGAGATATATTCCCCGTTCTTCGACATTCTAGACAAGAAGCAGTGTACCGTTTCGAGTCTTAATGCATCTCCGGCCAATAGAACACACTAGCCCATACCTTTGCTTGAGTCCTAAAATGTCCATAGTGTCCTCCATACTCGCCTGAGTGACACTTCCTTAATATTTTGAGTCTTTCTTCCCTTGGTACACACCTTCGCAAGACTCCATCCGCTCCAAGCCAAAAGAGGTAAGGTGCATCCCAATAATATTTTTGACTCTCAGCCATCACCCTTCTTTGAGCATTCTTATCTAAGTGATCAAGTGGCATCTTCCGTATGGCTCGAATAATGTTGATCATCCAAGTGTCTTTGTCAAGGACGCGATATAGATGATCGTCTCTCATCTTGTCTTCGATGGGCTCTTTATCCTCACAATTCATTCTTGATAGATGGTCGGCCACAACATTTTTCAACCCCTTTTTATCTCGAATCTCCACATCGAACTCTTGCAAGAGAAGGATCCACCTAATCAACCTTGGCTTGGCATCCTTTTTAGACAAGAGATACTTGATTGCTGCATCATCAATGTAGACTATTACTTTAGAATTAACAATATAGGATTTGAATTTTTCAAAGGCAAATACTACCACAAGCAATTCCTTCTCCGTGGTTGCATAATTCAATTGAGCTCCATTAAGGGTTTTGCTAGCATAATATATAGCACGTATCTTGCCTTCTTTTTGTTGTCCCAACACGGCTCCAATGGCATAGTCGCTAGCGTCGCACATGATCTCAAATGGTTGACTCCAATCGGGTGGTTGAATGATATGTGCGGTTATGAGAGCTCTCTTTAGTGTCTGGAACACTGCCAAGCACTTCTCATTAAAATCGAATGGAACATCTTTTTGGAGAAGATTAGTCAACAGCTTTGTAATCTTTGAGAAATCCATGATGAATCTCCTATAGAATCCTGCATGGCCTAAGAAACTCCTCAAAGATTTGATATCTGTCGGTGGTGGAAGCTTCTCAACCACTTCAACCTTGCCCTTGTCCACTTCAATCCCCCTCTCGGATATCACGTGTCCTAACACTATTCCTTGTTTCACCATGAAGTGACATTTCTCCCAATTTAGCACCAAGTCAACCTCCCCACACCTTGTAAGAACTTTATCCAAATTTTCTAAACAATCCACAAAAGTTTTACCATAGATGGAGAAGTCATCCATAAATACTTCAATAATTTCCTCGATGAACTCCGAAAATACCGCCATCATGCATTGTTGAAAAGAGGCTGGAGCATTACATAAACTGAAGGGCATCCTTCTATATGCAAATGTTCCATAAGGGCAAGTGAATGTTGTCTTGTGTTGATCATCCGGGTGAATGGGAATTTGCATGAACCCTGAGTATCCATCAAGGAAGCAAAAATATGCATGGTTTGCTAACCTCTCAAGCATCTCATCAAGGGACGGTAGGGGGAAGTGATCCTTCTTCGTTGCTTTGTTCAATTTACATAATCAATACACATCCTCCATCCGGTCACGGTTATTTGGTATTAGTTCATTCTTCTCATTCTTCACCACGGTCAAACCTCCTTTCTTCGGCACACAATGTACGGGGCTCACCCATTCGCTATGTGGCACCGGGTAGATGGTTCCGGCGTCCAACAACTTGATGACCTCCTTTTCACCACCTCTCACATGGCATGGGTTAACCTTTTTTGATGGTCCACCACGGGCTTGCATTGATCCTCCATAGGTATGCGGTGAGTGCAAAACGCAGGGCTAAGTCCTTTGAGGTCATTTATCGAATATCCTATCACTTTCTTGTGCTTTTTCAATAAATTCAGCAACATGTCATTCTCCTCGGGACTCAATTATATTCGTCGCTCACGATCACGGGATAAGTCTTTTTAAGCCCCAAAAATTCATATTTTAATCCTTTGGGCAATGGTTTAAGATCCACCTCTGGTACTTGTGATTCTTCATGTTTAATTTCCCCGATGTCTTCAAATTTATCTTCCTCTAAGCTTCCGTCTTGTGGTTCTAGTTCTTTAGTTGCTTCCATTAATTCTTCATCTAGCTCATTATTAGATTCATTCTCCATTGCTCTTTGCAATGGATCCCTAAAGGTTTCAACAAAACGAAGGCTCTCTACCTCTTCGTCATCAAGAGGTAGGGGTGAGACAATTCTAGAAGCGGGAAGAAAGTTATATGTGTGATTATCCCCATCAAGATTAATAGTTACTTTTCCTTTTTCGGATCTAAAATGACATTAACCAACTTGAGAAAAGGTCTACCAAGAATTGCATGATCATTTTTATCATAGTAGACATCAACAATAGAGGAATCGGTTGGTATATGTTTTCCGGAAATTAAAACTTCTAGCTTTCGGGCAATTCCAATAGGTTTAACAATTCTACCATCTCTCATGATTAACTTAGTAGTGGTTGGAACTAGGTCAATGGTAAGATCATGAATTTCATCGAAAATTTTAGAAGACAAGGCACTTACTTGTGCTCCAATGTCGCATAACGCCTTGCAATCAATGTTGTTGACCTTGCAATCTATACGCGGCGATGTCTTCTCTTCTTCATCAGATCCTATGGCATAAATTTCAGCGAGGTGAGCGAATGGTGATGCCTCGGGCTTGATTCCCATAATCCTATTTGCTTCGGCCACATCGTCCGGATCCACTTCTTCGCTAAAGAGTTTTTGAAGGACCTCCCCAGTTGTCTTTAGGTTGTATGGTTGTTCCACATGTTTCTCCGGTGGAAAGTCCATCTCCACAGCTTTCGCCATCCTCTTTTGATTAGGGAATGGTCTTCTCTTGTCAAAGATTTCTCCGAAGTCAATTGGGACCCAATCCATTTGCTCGAACTCCCTTAGTGGCTTCGCGCTTGACATAGTCCTTTCACTTGCTTTGCTTGTATCGGCGTGATCACTCTCTGGGATGGTTCTAGCTTCTGCATGTTTAATTTCTTCAACCTTTTTGGGATTGGCTCCTCTTTCTTCTCTTCCGGGACCGTATTTCGACAATTCCAGCAAGTGGTCTCACACTTGTATCACGTTCCGGCTTCCCCAAAAGTCGTGTTTCCCACGGTCTTTGCATGGCCGCCACTTTGCTTATTTTTTTAGAAGTTGGGCGGCTTCCGTGAGTGTTTTCTCCATGAGATCCCCTCCCGCACACATTTAAACGTATTGCATGCAACTAGGGGTTAGGAAAAAGAAAAATATATGCAAAAGTACATCACTGGGAAATCCAAGTCTTGGTCCTTGTTCAACTAGCTCATTGAATCTATTCCACGCTTGATCAATCCCCTCTTCTCCTCCTTGCTTAAAGTTAATCACTTGCATCCTTAAATGTTGAATCTTGCTTATAGGGAAAAACTTGGCATGAAATTTCTTTATCAATTGATCCCAATTTCCCTCGACTTAGAAGGACACAAATGAATGCCACTTTATTGCTTCATCGGCAAGTGAGTAGGGGGGAAATCCATTTAAACCAATCATCGGGGGCTCCCTCTTGACATACTGTATTGCATAGTGTCGTGAAGCACTAGATATGTCTATATGGGTTGTCCATCACCACCCCTCGGAATAGATTAGTTGCTGCCATCTCAATGATTTGAGGCTTGATTTCATACCTTGTCGCTTGGAGAACCAAGTCCAATTCTTGTACCTTGATGTCCTCACATCGAGGGCTAGCATAGTCTCTTAGCGATTTTTTTGGTTCCTCCAAGGGATTTCGAACGAACACCATCTAGACAATCAAAAGAAAACAAAAACAAAAAAGTGTTTTTTCTAAAACAAAGGGGTTAGATGTTAGTAATCAACAAAATCAATAAAAGATTAAATGAAGTAAACTAGCTTGCTCCCCGGCAACGAGCGCCAGAAAAAGGGGGCTTGTTGATAGGTAAAACTCGTATGAAGTTTCGATCCACAAGCGTCTTGATCTCCTATGCCCTTCTTCACCTACGGGAAATCCCAAGGTTCTTGTCAACCCAAGGAGCAAGGGGATTACTAGCGTTTAACCTAACACAAATCTAGTTGATTGAAGACTTATGATAGAAAGATTAATCTATAGAGTAAAGACAAACTAACCCTAGATTACGTTAAAGAGAGATTAAAGGTGCACAAGTATGAAGAACGTATGCCCATGGAGTCTAGGCACTTGAAGATGCAATCACCCAAAACATTATAAACCCCCGATCAAATCTATCTAGGTGTGTGATAAGGATTAGACTTTTCCCTTCCCTCGTACATGTCACTACACGAAGGTAATTGATACTAACCCTAATGAACATGGTATGTTGACACGATCAATGGGAGCAACCCCGAAAGCATGGTAGCTAGCCTTAAACAATAAGCATCATCAACAAAAGTTATGATAGACATATGATCCAAACAAGATATATATGTGACTACACTTCAAGTTCCGTTACAACTCCATGGACAAACGAAAGATTTTACCCCATCATGGCACTAGGCATGTCACCGTTGAGATGGTGGATGCCTCCGATGAAGATGGATCCTCGTTGTCCTTCAACTCCGGTGGCGTCGTGGCAAGCTCTCGGCGTCCTCCTTCCTCGTGGCGACCTCCCTTGGGCTTGGCAATGATTTCTCCCAAGTGTCCTCCCCCAAGGGTCTCTCTCGTAGTTGATCTTCTCTTCCTCGACGGCTTTGAGGCAATAAATGGCGTCTTTGACGAATGGCGGCTTGCCCACACGATTAGGCTTCCACGTACTTAACACCAAAGAAAGGACGGCGCGAACTGACACAAAAGTGGGATGGGCCGATCCGAACGGGACGACCGGCCTGGGCCCTTTCTGGGCTGGTTCGGGCCCGTTCTTCTCCCCGTGGCTCATCTTGACATTTTGCACTTGGCCCCCTTCATTTGTGTCATTCTGAGGTCATCATCACCGCGATCAAGTTGAGGGATCTTTATGCATGAACTTCCGGTCTTTTCATCTCGGTCTTCGGGAGTTCTCCATTCAAGCACATTGGTCCTTGCCACCTTTGGTGGCAAGTTCGCACATGGTCGGAGCTCCTTGATTGTCTTGCAAAACGTTCTCCGAACTAGTTGCGTCTTTCCTCATTTGATACGTGAATTCCTACAAAAACACTATACTCCAAAATGCACATCCAAAGGTGAACTTGTTATATCATTAGTATGCCTAGTGGTGGGTTTGTTCCAAAATGAAGTTCAAATCATAACATAACAAGTGTTCTTGGTTGACGGAAATCGACCGCCAACAACACATCCATTCCCAAGCAACAACTTGGTTGGGATGGGCGTGTCCCACGCTTCCATGGCTGTCAAACCCTCTTTTTAGTTCTTTTGATGATCTATGCTCTAAGTTCAAGGTCAATGCAAGAAAAAATATCTGAGGAAAATTAGTATTTTGGACTGTGGTTGTCGGCCATCGTGTCGTTGTTTTGTTACAGATTTTGAAAACCTCTCCATGTAGGGGAGGTGCTGTCCAAATTTTGTTTGATTTTAAATTCAACTTTACTCATGCCTATGATGATATGAAAACTTACCCAAATTTCATGTTGGGTAAATGACCTTGAGCTTGTGTTGTTCAAGTATATGCTTCTCATTGTTGTCATCAAGGCATGGGACACATCCATGCCTAACAGGTCGGTCGTTATGATACGATGGTTGGGCTGGATGTGTCTCATGCTTTTATGTTGCCATGAACCCCCTTTTTGTAGTTCTTGTGTTCTTCTATGCTCTAAGTTCAAGGTCATATGAAGAGACAAAATATCTGAGGCAAATTTCTATTTCTATAAATTTGGACTGTGGTTGTCGACCATCGTGCCGTTGTTTTGTTGCAGGTTTTGAAAACCTCTCCGTGAATGGGAGGTGCAGTCCAAATTTTGTTTGATTTTAAATTCAACTTTACTCATGCCTGTGATGATATGAAAACTTGTCTAAATTTCATGTTGGGTAACATATAATGACCTTAAGCTTGTTTTGTTCAATTATATGCTTCTCATGATTGTCATCAAAATGTGTGACACGTCCATTCCCAAGCAAAAACTTGGTTGGGATGGGAGTGTCCCACGATTCCATGGCTGTCATTAACACTCTTTTTAGTTCTTTTGATGATCTATGCTCTAAGTTCAAGGTCATATGAAAAGACAAAATATCTGAGGCAAATTTCTGTTTCTATAAATTTGGAATGTGGAATGTGTTTCTAATTATGTTTTTATTTAGTACTTGTACCTTTTGTTGTCTAATACATGTACTAATATTTGCTTTACTATTTTTTTGCAGTTGATTGAATGAAGATGCCTAAGGTGCGCGGCAGCAAAGGCGGAGGCGGTCGCGGGGTGACGAGGAACCTCAATGAGTTCTATCCTCCTAGCACCGAGATGGTTGAGGGCTCCGGGGCAGGTGGTAGGAGGGGTCACAAGAGGTCACCCACTCCGGAGCATGCACCTCCGTCTGGAGGAGGAGGAGGAGGGAGGGGTGGTCGTCGGAGGTCACCCTCCCCTTGTTTCTTCGTCGTCTGGAGGGAGGGAGGGTCACAAATCGCGTCCCTCTCCTGTGGTGCCACAGCCGGTGGAGGAGAGGGAGGAAAGTGATAGGGAGGAAAGGGAGAGGCATAGGGAGGAGCATCTGGAGATGGAGAGGGAGAGGGAGATGGAGAGTGGGAGTGGGGTGAGGCTGAGGAAGAGGCAGAGGGAGAGGGGGAGGGGAGCAGGAGGCTGGGAAGATCTGGTTGCGAGGCCCTTTGACGCTTTTGACGCGTCCCATACCTCATGCGGAACGACCGATTATTACACCTAAAGGGAAAAGGTAATTTACTAATGCTTTTTCATTGGTTACTTTCAACTTTCACAATTGAAACTATTAATTTGTGTGAACCAATTTTGCAGGAGATGGAGGGAAGTCTCTTCAGGTCGTCACAAATGTCGTCCCAATGGCATCCTCAGTATTTTGTGCAAGGTTCACGGGCCTGGGTTGGTGGTGGTTGGGGACCGAGAGGACCTAGCAGAGACGTTTGACCACTACGTCACCGCGACCGGTCAAGATGATCGAGATGGCAGGAATTTCAATACCAAGGCCGGGCGTGTGGTAAACGAACTATGAGTAAGTCTTCCTCGCAAAACATTATGTATCTCGATACATCGCTTTTACTTTGCATTTTCCTAAAGTATTGACAACACTTGTATATGCAGGATTTTTACAGATGTGAGTAGGGCTCTCTAGACAGGGGGAATGAAGTGGCGAGGAATGCCTGTCAAAAGCTGGTGCATGATATGATTTACGAGGCGCATGTGGGCACTGTTGTTTTCTTCTTCGCAAAGCACAAGAAAGAGAAAATCACCAAACAACATGCAAGAAACGAGAAGCTACCCAGAGAAGAATGGTTGAGGGTAAAGTACATCTCACTGCAATATTAACTTCTCATCATTCATGTATAGTCAATTTGATATACTTGTATGACATGCACTTGATGACGTGCACTTGATGACGTGCAGGTGCCTCCGTGGTGGTGTAGCGGCAATCGACGGGCTTGGGCAAGGCTGGTGGACAGGTGGCTTGATCCGGAGTGGGACAAGTTGCACCTCGAGCGCAGGGGGCGACGTTTGAAGATTCCAGGTCTAGCACACCTTCAAGACAACCTAAACCTAAGCCAAGTTGCAGCTAGATGGATACATGAATTTATTTCTTTATTGCAAAGCTCATAATTTTTGCATTATTTGTGATAATCTTGTTGTTTGTCGCAGTCTCGGTCACATGATGGTCAGCCTTGCTCCCAGCTCGAGGCATATGCTCACAAGGTCAAGGTGACGTCATACATCACCTACAACGAGGCAGACCCACCCGAGGAGTACACCAACCCGATGATCCATCCCCGCATTGTTCGGTACAACACGACGACAAGGGAGGTCCATGGGCCAGAGTTCGATCTGAGGACGGCGCCCCTTGATGGAGAAGTCATAATGAGAATCGGACACAGCAAGCAGCATGGTCGGTACTCTGTGGGCGACATCATCCTCGACCCGGCCGAAATTCCCGGTCTCCCAGTAGTGAAAGCTCGGAGCATGAGCTCAGCCCCGCCCGTACAGCGACGACCAACCGTTGCTGAGACCTTGCTAGAGACAGTCCAGGTAATTTGACGTCTACATCTGTCGTTCATTGACCATGTTTCTTATATTGTTGCTTTGTATTCTAATGTTGGGATCAAAAATTGTAGGTCAATCTTGTAGAAGAGAAGGCCGAATGGCAGAGGGAGCAGGTGGCCAGCCAGCACGAGTTGCAGCATTATGTCGAGGCCAATTAGCAGCAGATGCTTCAGTACATCCAAGGTCTTTCTACGGTGATTGCGCAATCACAACCACAAGTGGAACTCCCTTCTCCACATGTACTCTTACTTCCTCCTAGACTAACTCAGAGTACTCCGATGAGTTTGTTTCCCACTTATCTTTCCATTTCCGGTAGTGACTTAGAGCTAAGAAATCTAGAATGACTTAGAAATGTAGTTTTATTCTCATAGTGATATAGAACTTTCATTCTCATAGTGATATACTTAGAATGTTGTACTTCCATGTTTTTTGCTTAATCTTTTTGTGGATAATATGTCAGTGGTATCCAATGATAGCCCCGCTGCACATGACATGTCGTCGTCTCAACGGCCTCTGTGGGTCCCCGCGAGTGGAGTGTGAGGGCAAGAGCCTCACGGCTCTACTTACACGTGGTCTACGTGGCTGCATGTTCTGTCGGGCATGGGGATGCCGCCAACCGGCTCACCAGTTTACACATGGCCGCAGCCGCCACCTAGGGGGTCGGTGACGCGATCGCCGCGGCGGCCACCGGAGCGGTCGCCGCGGCGGCCACCGGAGCGATCACCGCGGTAGTGAGTTATGGACTTTACATGCATTTGGACTAGTGGTTGTGGACTTATGTTGCATTTGTGGACTTATGGACTCTAAACTGTATGTGATGCTTATGTGAACTTATGTGATGTTTATGGTGATATTTGAACTGCCTGTGATGGTTATGATGATATCTGAACTGCCTGTGATGATTATAATGATATCTGAACTGTCTGTGATGGTTATGGTGATATTTGAACTATCTGTGATGTTGTATAGAATGTTAGGTACCATATATGGTTCTGGAAAAAAAATAAAAAAACAAAACGGGTACTTTGTCGTGAGCAAAAACCCTAGCTCATGGCACAGATAACCCCCATGCCGTGAGCTTCGGCTTGTGCTCATGGCAAAGTGGTCTTACTTGGCAGCTGGGGATAGCCCCTATGTCGTGGGCAAGTGACGGGGCTCACGGCAACGAGGAACTCTTTGTCGTGCTCTTTGCCGTGAGCTGTCAACCCGGCTCACGGCAACGTTGCTGACGCCGGCTGCCACGTCGCAACCTCTTTGCCGTGAGCTAGACAGCTGGCTCAGGGCACAAGTGGCTGACGCCAGCTGCCACGTGTGCACCCTTTGTCGTGGGCTCGCCGTCAGGCTCACAGCATAAAGAGCCATCATGATGCCTTCTGGACGTCCTGTTAACCACCTTTGGCGTGAGCTACGACCCACTCATGGCACACATTTGTCTTGAGTCAACCAGCTGGCTCACGACAACTAGCCTATTTGCCGTCGGAACTGTGCCGTGAGCCCTTTGCCGGCGGCCACTCACAGCAAAGTAGTTGTTGTTAGTAGACCGTTCTTTGCCGTGAGGAACCGGCTCACGGCAAACATGGCGATTCCGGTAGTGATTGTGAGCCAAAATGAAAAGTTGAAGGATTAAACTGGACTTTTGATACTTCAAGGACTAAAGTGGGGAAAATATTGGGTGCAAACTACCATCTCGGTGGAAACGTGAAAACCACTCTAAATAACACACTTAGAAGTCTCTAAAAAAATTTGAAACGATGCACATTTATAATTTATTCATATATGTACTTTGTTACAAAAGTTAAGATACAAACTCAATGTAGAAAAATTCATACGAAAATAACAAATTTGGAGTGCAAGTGCACTACCGAACAAAATTTCTGAGCATGTGTATTCCAATACATATGCACATGAATTTTATTATTTTCATATGATTTTTTATATAACGAGTTTGCATCTCAACTTTTGCAACAAAACTACATATATGGATAAATTATAATATGCATCATTTCAAATTTTTTAGAGACTTCTAAGTGTGTTAAAAATATGCATGAGGGAGGATGACTGCAAGGACAGCCCGGTCAACCTCTAGGATAAGGCCATCGCCTCTTTGGACAGGACGAGCATGGTCGCTGTCTCCTGGTCTCTGATTCAGTGATTCCGGCCGGCACATGCATGCATGCAGATCAACCAGGGAAGGACCAGCTTGGTCAACCAGGGACAGCTTGCTCCATTTCGATCTGGAAATTGCATGGACACGAAGTCCAGTTTGGCTTGTTTGCACTAGCACGGTCCACGGATCACACAATCGATGTGCGTGGCCCCTACGGGTACCGCCCAGGCGCCCACCGAGATTATCCTACTCTATTTGGATCCATTTTTGGTCTCTCCTCGCCGTTGCTCATCAGCTCGTGGAGTCATGGGCATGGCCTGAAGCCCTGACTTCACCACAAAAATTACTCGAATAAGTATTCCAAAAACTTGGTAGTATATGTTGTGGTTTCATAACTTTTCTAGAATTTTGTTCGAAAAAAAACTTTTTAGAATGTATGTATAAGTTGTGTTCTAACAGTTTTCTTTACCAAGCCTAGAGCATCTCAAAGAGTGTCTAATTTTTTCATCCTAAAAACACGACGTTTTACACGCAATGTTGAGTTTGAGGTTGTCACACCCTTGTGAATAGAAAGAATAATTAAATAACAATTTTCTCACAATTTTAAAATTTTTTCAACACTTATTTTCTTTACAGGGAATATAGTATAGAGAAAACCTTTGTTTGTTTTTCGGAAATTAAATAAATGGTTTTGTGCGTTGCATTTATGCCGATGCATCTTGGTGCTTCTTGAGTGCAAAAGGGTTTCAAAAATGCGTTTAGGTGCTCTCCAAATCCTTCCGAGAATTTTCTGGATTTTTCTGGAATTTATTCTCATTTTCCTTGAGCTATTTCTATTTATTAGAAGGCTCTAAAATCTTTTCATGAGCTCCAAATACTTTATTTGGATTGTTCATATCCCAATGAACCTCTGGGAATTTTTCTGGAATTTTTGTGATTTTCGGAGTATTTTTTGTGCCTTTAAACAATTTCTAGTTTTTTCTGAAATTGTTTTTGCATTAAAAATAAATTCAAAAAACCTCCTTTCGGTTTGGGCCGAGCCCGAAGGCCCGACCCACCTCCGTCCGCCCTTGGCCGCCCGCCAAGCCCATCTGGGCCCAACGGAACCCGACTCGGCCGCACGGGCCATGGCCTCCATGGCCGCGCACCGCCGCCGCCGCTCTCGGGGCGTGCGCGCACGGGACTTCTCGGCGTCCATGCCTATTTAAGGTTGCGCGCCCGAGCTCCCGCGCACCTCGCCCTCGCTACCTCGCGCCGCCCCGCGCGCCCGACCCGCCGCCGGCTCGGGGGCCGAGCCGGCGAGCTCGCCGCCGCGGCATGGTTCGCCGCCTCCGTCGTCCGCCGGGCCAAGTCGAGGTCGCCATGAGGTTCACGTGGACGTGATGCACCTCCTCAGCCCCTCACCGTCGCCAATCGACCACCAGGACGCCGCCACCGCCATGAGCCGCTGCCGGTGCTTCTGCTTTCCGTCGTCGACCGTCCTCCGCCCGTCCCCCTCGACCGTTGAGTGCCCCTTCGTGTTCCCCGTGGACTCCTCTTTGTCTTCCCCCTCCTGCCACAGCCCCTCGTGCCCTAAATCGCCGGCGTCGCCACCCCATCAGAGCCGCCGCCTTCCCCTGTTCGCGGCTCTGTCCACAGGTGGAAGAAGAGGCCACCTTTTTTGCACCCAGCCCCCTGAGCAACTCTAAAATCTTGTTTCGTTTTTATGTGTCTTGGTAAATCTTTAGATAACCCCCTGTAAGTTCCACATCTTTACAATCACATCCAACTAGTGCCCTTTTATAGATCTAACCCTGATCTTAGATCTATTCGCGAGCACTATTCGATGTGTCTTGCAAGTCTTCTCAGCTAGCGCCTGAAGTCTATAGTTAATCACAGATAGGTCCCTGTAGTTTTGTTTTCCTCTTAGATTCCTTGTTTTAGCTCCATTTTAATTTGTTCAAATTACGTTAGGTTCATGGTAATGTAAAGCACGTATTAGTGGGGTGTTTTCATCATGTTTGTTTTCTGAAAATAAATTTAATACTAATTTTGATTAATGCTTCATAAACATGCCTTTTCTAAATAAAAGCTATATAGATCTATACACCGCTTTTCATAATCAAATTTAATTTGATTAATGTTTCTCTCACATGCTTTTGTAAATAAAATCTAATTAGATATTTTACCCGGTTTTCCATAAGTCAAATATTAATCTGATTAATAATTAATTAACTTTTATAATTAAAAGTTGATTAGGCTTTTACTCCAGCTTTATAAATAAATGTTAATTTTGATTAATACCAATGTAATGTTGTTTTTAATAATGTTATGATGAACTCGAATTACAAAGTTTCGATTAGAGGATTCATATAGTTTAGTTTTTTTAAAATTAAATGTTTAATTGGTATAATATGTATATGAATCTTTGTAAATAAAACTCGACTAGTTCTTTACACCAGTTTTGCAAATAAAATTTAATTTGCATTAAATCCAACTTAGGGTATTTTCTTTATGAAATATCCTTTGCATATTTTTGCTAATTAAACTAAACCTAAGCTTATAAACTTGTTCTATCAGAGATGCAAATAATTTGTTAGACGTTATCTTTTGTGTATCTAGCCTTGTGTAAGCTTTAGATCTTTCTAAATCTAGTTCTAGTTCAGATCAAGTTGTTTCCTACATCTAGCTGAGCTTTGCCCTTCTAAGAACGATTTGTGTGCTTTGGTGATCCAAGTAGATATCTTAGAGTTTCTGTTTTGTATTTCTTTATCAAGTAATCCTACCATGATTATTTCATGTTTCTCTTAGAATCTCGTTCATCAATATCTAGTTCATGTCTATCCTATCTCAGTTAGGTTGTCTCTTTATGAATCAGCTATGTTCTTGTACCTAATCTATCGTAGCTACCTTTCTTTAGAGTTTACCCTTTTATCTGTTTCTCCCGTCAGATCAGATCACCCTTGGTTAGTGTGTCAGTTGTTCATCCGAGTTCTCTTTGTAGACTGGTTCTCCTAAACCCTAGCCTAAGGTTTGTGTGTGCGTTATAGTTCGCTTCTACCGTTCCCGTTCGTTTCACCTTAACTTGTACGTTAGCATGTGTATCACCTGTTACTTGCTTTAACACTAAAATTGCATGTTAACCTTGACTAATTCTTATTCCATTGCTTTTATAAATAAAAAATGATTAGGTAATCTGATTTTCTTTAATCATGATGTACTTGGTTAATCCCTATTCATAGCTAGTTTTTCTAAATAAAAGATGTTAGAGTTAAACATCGGTTTTCAAAATAAAGTTAATATGCCTAATGGCATCATAAATGCCTTTTCAATATTAAATATGTTTAGTTGAACACATGGCATAAAGTTACTCATCTAGATATCTTATATTTGCTTTATCTTTCTAAAGTAAATGTTAATTTGACATAACTTCTACTCGAATGTTATAAATAAAATATGATTAGGTTTATCGTGATTTCTTTAATTAAATGTAACTTTTTTAATGGTAACATAGAGTATTTCTCTAAAATATTCTTTCACATGATGTCTTAATTAAAATATGCCAAGCATAGTCTCTTGTTGTTTGATAATGATCTCACGATAGTTTCGAGCTTAGTTCTGTTTTCAGCGTTTCTTTCGCTTGTGTAACCAATAGAATCGAGCCTATCTCTTAGTGCGCTCTTTTAAAGCTTTTCTTTTGATTGGTGTATTGTTCTCAGTGTGTTTGTTTGTTTGCTTCGTATGCCTGTGCCGGTGATTGATGCGCATAGAGTGAACGTTGTCTGAGAAGTTTGAAGAGTTTGAAGATGAAGACATTCTGAGCAACAACTACTTTGGTTAAAGGCAAGTGTGTCCTTGATCTTTTGTCCTAAGAATTATATTTAGTCACTCATTGCATTGTTTGCATTAATTTTGATGGGTTCCTACTAAGGACGACTAGCCTCTTCTAACCATTATCTTGAACCTGGTTTTAATTAATACTGATGGTAGATGTTGCTTAGTTTGCTCAAATGGGATGGTAATAATCATCATGGTTATCTTTCATGCTCTGTGTTCCATTTTACGTTATTTTAAGTGCAAGACCACCTTTGCTATGTTAATCGGAACATGGAGAACCACCCAGGAAAACAGTACAACCACAAGAACTAACGGGCAGTTGTAACAACCCAGGAATTTAGGTGTGTAATTTTTGCGAAAAATTAAAACTTTTTGCTTGAATTTGAGTGCTATCAATTTTTGAACCAAATTGCTAGCCCTTCCCTGGATTCTCCACCAATTTAGCCCATTTATAAAAACATATGTTCAAATTATGGTAAAATATGTGAGTTGGTTTTTCCCTGGTTCTTTTGGAGTTCAAATGTGTGAAGTTTGAATTTGAGTGGGAATCAAATTCAAACTCTAAATTCTATCCCTAAGTTCAAACCTTACTCTTTTATTTTGCAAAATTGTCAAACTTGGGAATCAGGCCGCATCCTCCCTCCTTTGCTTGGCAGCGGCCCGGCCCCGTGACCCTTTCGGCCCGATCGAAACCGCGCGGCCCCCCTTTACCCTCTCCTTTTGTCTCGGCAAGTGGACCCCGCGTGTCGGCCCCTCCCTTATCCTCACCTACCCGGCCCGGCCCACCCAACCCGGGCCGGCGCCGCCGGTCTCGCCGCACCCCGCTCGCGCGAGGCGGGGCGCGGCCGGCCGCCGCCCGGCCCCGCACGCATGCCGAGGTCCGGCGCGTGCGCGCGGGGCCGGTTGCGACCGCGGGGGAAAGGTATTTGACGCCTCTCGCCCCTTCTCACCGAGCATCCGAGGCGGACCCGAGCACCACCGCGAGCGCCACCGCCGCCGGCCCGGCGGGCCAAGGGCATAGAGGGCTTTTCCCCTCGAGCTGCTCGCGGCGTCGTTTCAAAAGGAGCGGGCCGGTGTGGCACGGAGGCAAAGCCATCCACCCCCCCCCCTTTAGGGGTTTCCTCTTCCGCCACGCCCGTTTGCACCGGAGTGAGGGAAGGAGCGGGCGCGCCGCCGCCGCGTCGCGCCAGGCGAGGAAGAAGCCGAGGACCGGACCGGGGGCAAGGACCGCTTCACCGCCGGGATGCCGTCGACACGCCGAGGAGACGCCGCGCCGCGCCGAAGGGGGAAGCCGTGAACCGGCCGGGGGACAAGGAGCGAGGAGCCGAGGCGGACGACCACCGCGTGAACCTCTACCTCGCCTTCGTACACTTCTCCGCCGAGCCGGCCACGACTCCACCGCCGCCCGAAGTGAGCAACACCGCGGCCACCCTATCTCTTCCCCCCCCCCCTTGAGCTCGCTCGATTTTGCGCCGACGGCGTTGGGGTGCGCCGTCGAGCCGCCATGCCCGGTTGCCGGCCATCGAGCCGCGATCGCCGCGTCGCGCTCGTGCGGAGCTCTCGGGCCTCTCATGCCCCCGGCCCGCCGGCGCCATGCGAGGACCGTGTGTGGGGGTTGGCCTTCGCGCCAAGCATGTTGTGCGGAGGCGTGTGCGCCGCCTTGTTGCGCGCGCGGCGCGCTCTCCGGGTACCCGGGCGGCCGCGCCGCACGAACAAGCCGGGACGCGCATGGCATGTGTGGTTAAACGGGCTTCGTCCCGTGTCCGATTGCGTGTGAGGATTGGGGCCGTCGCGCCGTGACGCGCCGGCGGCGGAGGCATCGTGCCCGGCCACGGGACGACACGCCGCTCGCCGCGCGCGCGGGCGACGGATGCGAGCGCCTGTCCGGCCGGCACACCCCGGTGCCAAGCCGTGTCGTGCGCTTCAACCCGAGGGTGATGATGGCCGGGCGTTTGCCACCCGCGGACCGGGACGCCGGCGGCGCACCGCTCGGCCGCGGCGCCGCCGGGGGCATTTCGCCAAGCACCTGGAGTGCGCGTTTTCCCTGAACCTGTTTTGCCTGAAGAACGGGCCGTCGGCTGGGACTGGGCTCTAAGCCCAGTTAGATTTCCTTAGCAGGCTGCAGGCCCAGTGCGAAACGAAATAGGAGGGTGGGTTCCAGACTTGTGCAGTAGTTTGTTGGGCTTTGACGCCTGGACCTTCTTGGGCCGAAACCCATGTTTGGGCAGAAGCAAGTCCGCTGGGCCACCCGCAGCCCAGCATCGTTTTTGGCCCTTTCAGCCTGTTAAACCACACCACGCTGACGTCATGCTGACGTCAGCGGCTTATTTTCTCAAAAACCCCTCTTTCTATTCTGTTTTAAATTTCCAGAAAATGATTTTAACCTCTAAAAATTCATAACTAAATCTAGGGAGCTCAGAAAAATATAAAACTAATTTATAAAAATCCGTAATTTCGAAACCTTGCTGATTGTAGGTAGTTTGGGTCTTTTGGATCTTCAAAATTGATTCTCATTTGGAGTTATTGCTTAGTTGTGCACCGTATTCTTATTTTCGCGTCGAATCTCGTGCCGCAGACCCGAGCTTCGACCAGGAGGACGTGGAGGACCCCGAGTACACTGCTCCAGACAGCGACTGCTTCAACGGCAACGAAGGTGTCATGTCACTCCCAACCATGTAGATCCCATGTTGCTAAATAGCTGCTAGTGCTTTACTTTAATGCATTGATCTGATGAATTGCATAACCCGTTTAATAGCCATGCCTTGATGTTTTGATATATCCTGTTACCTTGTTCTACTACCTGCGGGACTAGCTACAGACCCCTAGCTAGTCCCTTACCTCAACTATCCATACTTTTGTTGCTTGATTATGGATGGTACTCTGGGCTTGGACTGAGATGAGGGTATCTCGGTGTGTTTCTAGCGTGCGTTCTGGGTGCGTATCTCCTTGCTGTGTTTTGGCGGGAGCGAGCCGCTTGGTTACTTGTGAACGGCTGCCGAGGGAAGATGCGATCTGGCCTCTTACCCGAGGGTCGTGTCGTGTGGGATGGAGTTGATGAGTGCTCGCTCTCGGCCCCATAAGGACCGATCGTCAGTTGACCTTGTTTCGGATGACTATTTTCGTACAGACCGCCCGCCTTGTATTGGGCAGGGGTGCGGGGTGAGACTTGTAGTGGATAGCACCCCTCCTGTAGGAGGATCGGTGTGATCGTGTCGGGAGTGGTCTATCCCTCCTTAGTAGACTTTGCCCCGGCGAGGCCGGGGAAGGGTTCCACAGCTTCGAGGGACCTCTCGCGGGTAGTATGAGCTCTGCCGCGGAGGCTGGGCCAGGCTCGGAGACTGTTGACGGTGAAAATCCGTCAACCTAGCCATGAGTTTACCTTCGGTGTTGGCATGTTTTTGTATCTTATTCATTGGTACTAACCCCCGTGGTATAACAAGTTCACTTGTGCATGTCGGTTTTGGAGTTATGTGTTTACGCAGGGTTTTAACGTTGAAAGCAAGACTTCCGGGATAAGTTCATTAAGCACCTCATGACAAGACCTTGAAGCCCGATACAAGTCAAGCAATGAAGTGAACATGACTCCAAGAGCCCAAGGACCAAGCCCGAGAAGATGATAAACTCCGAGGACCGAACCGGAAAAGTCTTCCGAATCTTGCAAGACAAGGAATTGAGTCCAATTCGGAGAGAAACCGACGTCAAGGGCCCACATGCAAAAGGGGAGAACATCTAGAAGACGTGGGAAGCAACACCGGCGAAGCGAGCCGCGGGATGGGCCGACTGGGCCCCGGCCGGCCGGCCCGGCCGGCCCCAATTCGGGGCCCAATCGGCCTCTCCTTTGACCTAATTGCTTCTCGGGCTATAAATAGCCCCCCGACCGAGAGCCACGCGAACCGAAGTCGTATTCCGCCGCCGAGGAGCGAGAGAAGCGAGGGACACCATCTCGGAGATGAGGGTCGTGCTAGTTGTCTAGGGTTTCCCTAGCCGACGTGGGAACCTTGCATGGAAGACCACGTCGGAGCTCGGAGCGAGGATCAAGATCGAGGGAGGGCCCCGGTGGTGATCTTGTTCATGTAATCATTCATGGTGAAGTTTGTAAGTGAATTCGATTTCTAGCGATCAAGTGCCTTCTCGATGATTTTGTTTTCTTCTTGGTTTTGCTTCTTCTACGATCTATACTTAAGATAGATTACATAGGGTGCTCTTGTAGCCGCGGTGGCTAGAGGTGCATACCGGACCGGCCAAGTGATTTCAACTTGTTCTATCGAACTCGCCCTAGACTACCCGCATGAATAGGAATACGTTGTGACGAACGGGGGTTCCGAAAGGCGGGCGTTTTCGGAGTCGGATGGGAAGGCCATGATTTAAAGATGCTTTTAATGAGATTCGCTTTACTATCTTCGTCTATCTTGTTTGGAGCTACAACATAAGCATGATCTAGATTCTCTAGATTGGTTATCTCTTGCTTTCTCTTGCTACCTCTTTAGTAGATTAGATTAGATTCGTTTTCTTTATGAGTTAGTAGATTAGATGCAACTTACCTTCATAAGATAGCTTACCTTGCTTTACTAGATTGAATCCTTGCGTTGCACATTGTTCCACGGATTCGATACCTTGGGTTCACCACTCGAGGAAAGAAGGGTCCCTTGACTACGACGGGAGACTTGTCCGCTTGCAAGTCACAAACGAACTTTGATACAAATATTAACCGTCAACAGAGACGCAGGAAGGTACTATCCACTTACTTGGGCTTCAGCCGTATGGTAGGGTCGGACACCGGTGACGGCCGGTTCCGGTCCTATTCGGGCGGGTACGGTTGTACAACCTCTGCAGAGTGTTAAACCTATAGCTATAGTCCGTGTCCACTGGTTATGGACAGTCTTTCGATCTCTCACCTGACTAGCTACTCTTCTCCTGTGCTTCTTCTCTCCCCCGAGTGTGTGTGAGCCCGGCTTCGGCCGTTGAGATGTGGGGATAGGAGCCGGTGGGCCCCACATCGCAGATGAGAGTTGGGTTCTGGATCGTGGTTGAGATCCGGAGTTTTGGTGTGGAATTCCTTGAGCGGGGTGTGGACCCCTGAGGTGTGGACCTCGGAAGCGGAAGCTTTCCCGAGGTGTGGACCTCCTAGCTGTATTCTGCTTACCTTGTACGTTGCACTGCTGCTTTGCTTAAGCTTTCTACAGCCAGATTAGGAATGTCTCATGCATAGTAGAATATACACCGCTTTTGCCTCTTTGTTGGGAAGCTGACATGACCTACCCGCTTATCTGGTAGACCTTGGTGACTCTGACGCAGAGCCGGACTACGACTTCGACAATGACGGTTGGGTGGACTAGAGCTCTTCCTACACTTGAGCTGCCTGCGGATATGGAGTTTCCCGCGCTTTCATGGAGCCGCTGCTAGACGTTTTATTTATGTTTGATTCAGTCCCGATGGACTTGTACCGCATGTGCCGAAGAGATGTACTACGATTAATGTAATAAAATAAATGTTGTACTCTACTTTCTTCGTTTTTATCTTTCTGTATGGATTTTGGCATCGCTGAGATAGGGATTGCACGTGGTAGCCCTCCTGGGACTACCACCGAGGTGCTAAGATTCGGGGTTCCGTTCGCGGAAATCCGGGTCGTTTCAGTTGGTACCAGAGCCATGCTTGACTGTAGGACGAGCCCCAGGAATGGTCGATAGCATAGGAAGCTGTTTCTGAACCTTGGAACTTTATATAAACCCCCTTGGCTTCCGTATGTATATATCTATACTTATATATATGCATTACCTTGATTAACTTTCACTAACTACGTTACTAACTACGCTCTAACAACGTTGTGCAGATGGCGGAAGAAGCGTGGATCCCTTTGGAGTCGGACGGCAAGAAGATCGGAGGCTTCTGCCACTTGCTGAGGGAGTGCCTGGAGGCAGCTGGAGTGGGGACCGACCGAGTCAGCTACAAGGGGAGGACCATGGGGCACAGGGAGCAGACTCCCACTCTCCTGACTGTTACGGTGCCGGCGGACCCACGGGTGCCAGAGTTCAAGGAGGTTAAGGTGCACTGTTTTGAGAGTTCGACCACGGAGGCACACCAGACTGGCGCACGCAGAGCTCTCAAGATGGTTTGTGTCCAGCTCAGGGAGAAGCTTAAGGACACCCCGTTCAGCGTGCTTCCGACAGGGATCTACGACTCGGGTCGCTGGGACACGAGCGACCGAGCGCAGAACCTTGAGGTGACTTCTGTGGAGGAGGACAAGAAGATGCACGCGGCCGGACGGTGCATCCTCGGCCCCGGGACCGGGCGCTCTTACTCGGCGGCCGTGAGATCGCGTACCCGAGGTGGAAATGGGATGGATGTCCGCGGCGGGCTCGGGACACGGAGATGGAGAGAGAGGATTTGCTTGACCGGTTGGAGGAGTCGCACGAGAGGAACGGAGAGGCGGGTACGGCTTGGACCGCGGCGGCCGCGGCCAAAGACCGAGAGGGACGCCGGGAGGATCGCTACACCGGAGGCACGGGCGAGGACGAGAGCGGAGTTGCACCGGGCTACGGTGGAGGCCACGCGTGAGGACGAGTGAGGCTTGCGAGAGGCCGGGGACCGGTTGGAGTCGGTTGGAGGCACGGCGGCCGACTATCAAGTAAAGATGTGGGATCTCCAGGAGGCGAGTCGACACAACTACCACCACTTGTGTTACCTCGGTAGGCTGGTCTACGAGGAGAGAGACCGAGCAGCCAGGACCCGCGCGGCCTGGGAGCGTTCCGATCAGTAGAGGCTGAGAGAGTTGGAGGAGCTCTCCGCGCAACTACCCCCCAAGAAGAGGCCGCGACTGAGGACAGAGACCTTCGAGCTACCCCCGACACTCCTACCACGTGTACGCCCGTACCCGAGAGGTTCTCAGGACACAGCAGAGATGGACCGTGCTCTTCAGGATACCCGAGACTACTACGGAGGACCGGCGATCAGGATGCCGGGATACCCAGGGACTCACTCACCGCCGTTCTACTCGGTTCCACCAGACTCCAGCCCAGAGGCACCTCAGAGTACCCCGTGATGGGAGTAGAGATCTAGCAGCAGATTTTGAGTCGTTGTAATGAGTTAGATGTAATGCTACCGCTCATGTTGTCATGCCTGAAGTAGCTACCCCATGATGTACCATGCGTTAGCGTGATGTGTTGCCGTGTACCCTCGAAGGTCGTTGGAGTAAACCTCGAGGTGCACCCCTTTTGTATGGTGGCATTGATTGAGTGACATGGATCTTCATGGTTTCTTTCGGATTTCATGCTTCTTTATGTCTGTATGAATTCTTTGACTGTTAGCAGGATTACTCCCTTATAGTTAATAACCTTAGTAGATATATTCTCCCTACCACTACCGACTCTTGCAAGCGGAACGGATGTCGGGAGCAAGGAGGTCCGGCGACTCTTGGCCCGTTTCGAGGAGGTCGGCCGGGGACGACGGAGGGGAGGATGCCCCTAACCCGGCGGGAGCGAGAGGCCGCGGACGCGGGGAGGTCACGCGCCACGAGGCGGGCTCCGCGGAGGCTCGGTAGGCCGCGGAGGCCGAGGAGGCCGAGTTGGCGGTCGAGGAGCCGCGCACGTCGACGAGGGAGCTCAGGAGCAGGAGCTCGAGCCCGAGCCGGTACCCCAGCCCGAGGGAGGAGCAGGCCAGGCTCAGGGACATGAGGTGCCACCACCGCCACCTCCCCCGAACTTGGCCGACGTGATGGCAGTACAGACTCAGCTGATGCAGACGATCACCCAGATGCTGGCTCAGAACAACAACAACAACAACCACAGGGGTCAGCACCGCAACGCGCCGGAGGGTTTCCAAAAGAAGGTTGAGAACTTCAACAAGCTGCGACCGCCTACCTTCGACCACTCAGCAGACCCGATGGACGCAGACAACTGGTTACGTGAGATTGAGAAGAAGCTGGAGCTGACTGAGCTCACTGAGGGGGAGTGCGTGACCGTGGCCGCGCACCAGTTGGTCGGCACCGCCAGTGCGTGGTGGGACAGCTACTGTGACTCGCACCGGGACCTGTTGCACATCGGGTGGGACGAGTTTGTGGAGGCCTTCGGAGCCACCACATCCCGGATGCGGTGATGGACGGGAAGGCCGACGAGTTCGAGCACCTCAAGATGGGAAACATGTCGGTGCGGGGAGTACGCCAACCGCTACCGGGAGCCGATGAGGTACGTGCCGGACGACACCGACACGAGAAGAAGAAAGTCTCTTGGTTCGGGGAAGGGGCTGCACAAGGGGATGGCACACCACTTGTCCGCTCACGACTGCCCGACACTTCGCTCCATTATCGACAAGGCACTGATCGTGGAGAGGTCAAGGCTTGAGTACATGGAGGTTCGAGGAAGCAAGTCCAAGCGCACAGACCAGGCAGGACGCTCAGGACCACCTCAGAGGCAGAGGACAGGTTACGCTCAGGGCCACCAGACCCAGCAGAGGCACCACGTCACTCAGTCTCAGCCCGCGGAGCGAGCCAACCCGGGGAGGGAGTGGAGGACGAACGGCCGGAAACCGAGACCACCACCGCGGTCGACGGACGGATCCAAGGTGACTTGCTTCAACTACCGACGGGTTGGGCACAAGTCGTTCGAGTGTCCACGGCGGCGCCACCGGGGAGTCGAACCGCGGCTCTCGGTTCCGGACCCCGGCCAAGCCACCGGCACCGGAGGACAAAGCCACCCCGTACACGGCGAGGGTCCGCTCGGCCGCCGGCTACACGAGGCCGTCTGAACCACCTCACCGCCGAGGATGCAGCGGCCGCACCCGACGTCACACTTGGTGAGTTCCTTGTCGACTCGGTTTGGCAACTGTTTTGTTCGATACTGGAGCTCAGTTTTCGTATATTTCTACCAAGTTTGTTAAAGAAAGGTCTTTACCAACTAAGCCTCGACCAAGGCCTATCTTGACTAGCTCTCCGCTAGGAGAGAAGAGGAGTGCGTTAGAGTGCAGGGGAGTGAGGATGGTGTTTGAAGGGCAACAGTTCACGGCAGACTTGACAGTTTTGGAGTCTACCGGGATAGATGTGATCCTAGGAATGGATTGGTTGGCAAAGCACAACGAAATTGTCTCTTGCAACCCCAGAGTTGTACAGCTAGAACACCCCAGTGGAACTATAGTGCGGATCGAACCACAGAGTCCGAAGGCTGCTACGATGATGTGCAACATGAGTGGGAAAGAGATTGAAGAAATCCCAGTGGTCCGTGAGTTTCCGGACGTGTTCCCAGAGGAGCTTACGGAGTTACCCCCAGACCGGGACGTGGAGTTCGTGATCGAGCTGATGCCATTGGCGGGGCCCGTTGCAAAGAGTCCGTACAGGATGTCGTCCGACGAGCTGGACGAGTTGAAGAAACAGCTCAAGAAGCTGCTCGAGCAAGGGTTTGTACGGCCGAGTGCCTCACCGTGGGGTTCACCAGTGCTCTTCGTGGAGAAGAAAGACGGCACAAAGAGGATGTGCATTGACTACCGCACGCTTAACTCGATGACAATCAAGAACAAGTACCCGCTACCCAGAATCGAGGATTTGCTGGATAGGCTCAAAAGGGCAAAGTTCTTCTCCAAGATCGACCTGAGGTCAAGCTACCACCAGATGAAGATCCGTGAGCAGGATATTCCCAAGACAGCCTTCACCACACGATATGGCTTGTACGAGTTCGTGGTGGTTTCTTTCGGGCTGACCAACGCCCCTGCTTACTTCATGAACTTGATGAACAAGGTCTTCATGGAAGAGTTGGACAGGTTTGCAGTGGTGTTTATCGACGATATCCTGGTCTACTCTGAGACCACGGAGGAGCACGAGGAGCACCTGAGGGTCGTGCTAGAGAGGCTGAGGCAGCAGAAACTGTACGCCAAGTTCAGCAAGTGCGAGTTCTGGATGGAGAAGGTCGCGTTTTTGGGGCACGTGTTGTCAGCAGAGGGGATAGCCGTGGATCCATCCAAGGTTGAGTCAGTGACCAAGTGGGAGCAGCCGTTAAACGTGACAGATGTCAGAAGCTTCCTTGGGTTGGCAGGTTACTACCGAAGATGCATTGAGAACTTTTCCAAGATCGCGAAGCCAATGACAGAGTTGCTCAAGAACAACACCAAGTTCGAGTGGTCAGAAGCGTGTGAGAAGAGCTTTCAAGAGCTGAAAAAGAGACTCACCACAGCCCCAGTGCTCACCTTGCCAGATATCAAGAAAGACTTTGTGGTCTACTGTGACGCTTCAAGGCAAGGACTCGGTTGTGTGCTAATGCAGGAAGGGAAAGTTGTGGCTTATGCTTCCAGGCAGCTGAAGAAACACGAGGAAAACTACCCGACACACGACTTGGAGTTGGCAGCTGTTGTGCATGCACTTAAGATCTGGAGACACTACCCGATAGGTAACAAGTGTGAATCGTTCTCCGACCACAAGAGCACGAAGTACTTCTTTACCCGGACGAGAGTTGAACATGAGGCAGAGGCGATGGTTAGAGCTGATCAAGGACTACGACGTCGAGATCAACTACCACCCAGGCAAAGCTAACGTCGTGGAAGATGCTCTGAGCCGGAAAACTTATTGCAACAACCTCATGGTAAAAGAAGAGCAACCTGCCCTGCATGAAGAGCTAGAGAAGCTGAGAATCGAAATTGTAGACCAAGGCCAAGTCAACGTGATGCAAGTGACCTATGACCTGGAGGAACGAATCCGTACAGCTCAGAAGTCGTGTGCAGAAATCAAAGCTATGCGAGAATTGATGAAGCAGGGCAAAGCAGAGGACTACCGGGTAGATGAACAGGGCACCGTGTGGTTGAAAGACCGGATCTGTGTACCACAAGACAGGGCACTCCGGGAGCAGATCATGAGAGAAGCTCACGACTCGAGGTACTCGATCCACCCAGGCAGCACCAAGATGTACAGAGATCTAAAGGTCCGATACTGGTGGAAGGACATGAAGAAGGATATAGCACACTACGTGGCCTGTTGCGACACCTGTAGCAGAGTAAAAATTGAACATCAGAAACCTGCTGGTTTGTTGAAGCCGTTGGCTATTCCAGTTTGGAAGTGGGAGGACATTTCCATGGACTTGTGGTGGGACTTCCTCGAACACCAAAAGGAAACGACTCGGTTTGGGTCATAGTGGACCGATTGACCAAAGTGGCTCACTTTGTGCCGATGAAGACCCGGTACGCAACCGAGAAGTTGGCAGAACTGTACGTAGAGCACATACTCAGGCTGCACGGGGCACCCAGAAGTATTGTATCTGATCGAGGGCCACAGTTTGTCTCCAAGTTCTGGCAGAGCTTTCACAAACTTATGGGCACCACTCTCAACTACAGCACAGCTTTTCACCCACAGACAGATGGACAGACAGAGAGGGTCAACCAGGTGTTGGAGGATATGCTACGAGCGTGTGCACTCACCTATGGAACCGATTGGGAGAGCAGTTTGCCGTTTGCAGAGTTCTCGTACAACAACAGCTTTCAAGCAAGTCTCCGGATGGCTCCCTTTGAGGCACTTTACGGGCGGAAGTGCAGGACCCCGCTAGCTTGGTCAGAGGTGGGAGAACGGACACTGTTTGGGCCAGCAATCATTGAGGAAGCAGAGGAGAAAGTTGAGAAAGTTCGTGAGAACCTGAAGATCGCTCAAAGCCGTCAGAAGAGCTATGCCGACAAGAGAAGGAGAGAGTTGTTTTTTGCAGTTGGCGACCGAGTGTACTTGAAAGTCTCTTCGCTTCGAGGAACTAAGAGGTTCTTGGTGAAGGGAAAACTTGCACCGAGGTACGTAGGGCCGTACCCTATCACCCGAAGGATTGGAAGTTTGGCCTACCAGCTTGCGCTACCAGAGGCGATGGCAGGAGTTCACCCAGTGTTCCACGTGTCACAGCTGAAAAAGAGCGAGAAGGCAGTGGAGGCTAAGCAAGTGCCCATAGAGTTGCTTGACTTGCAAGACAACCTTGAGTATGCAGAGTATCCTGAGAAAATCTTGGACCGAGCTGTCAAGGAGACAAGGAGGACAACTATTCCTTTCTGTAGAGTGTTGTGGAGCAACCATACAGAGCGAGAAGCAACATGGGAGAAGGAAGCTGATCTCAGAAAAGAGTACCCTCACTTGTTCACGGAGGAGGTCGAGGACTAAATCTCGAGGACGAGATTCTCGATGGTGGGGGAGAATGTAACAACCCAGGAATTTAGGTGTGTAATTTTTGCGAAAAAATAAAACTTTTTGCTTGAATTTGAGTGCTATCAATTTTTGAACCAAATTGCTAGCCCTTCCCTGGATTCTCCACCAATTTAGCCCATTTATAAAAACATATGTTCAAATTATGGTAAAATATGTGAGTTGGTTTTTCCCTGGTTCTTTTGGAGTTCAAATGTGTGAAGTTTGAATTTGAGTGGGAATCAAATTCAAACTCTAAATTCTATCCCTAAGTTCAAACCTTACTCTTTTATTTTGCAAAATTGTCAAACTTGGGAATCAGGCCGCATCCTCCCTCCTTTGCTTGGCAGCCGGCCCAGCCCGTGACCCTTTCGGCCCAGTAAACCGCGCAGCCCCCTTTACCCTCTCCTTTTGTCTCTGGCAAGTGGACCCCGCGTGTCAGCCCCTCCCTTATCCTCACCTACCCAGCCAGCACACCCAACCGGGCCAGCGCCGCCGGTCTCGCCGCACCCGCTCGCGCGAGGCGGGGCGCGGCCGGCCACCCGGCCCGCACGCACGCCGAGGTCCGCGCGTGCGCGCGGGACTGGTTGCGACCGCGGGGAAAGGTATTTGACGCCTCTGCCCCTTCTCACCGAGCATCCGAGGCGGACCCGAGCACCACCGCGAGCGCCACCTGCCCCGCCCGGCGGCAGGCCAAGGGCATAGAGGGCTTTTCCCCTCGAGCTGCTCGCGGCGTCGTTTCAAAAGGAGCGGGCCGGTGTGGCACGGAGGCAAAGCCATCCACCCCTCCCCCCCTTTTGGGGTTTCCTCTTCCGCCACGCCCGTTTGCACCGGAGTGAGGGAAGGAGCGGGCGCGCCGCCGTCGCGTCGCGCCGGGCGAGGAAGAAGCCGAGGACCGGACCGGGGCAAGGACCGCTTCACCGCCGGGACGCCGTCGACACGCCGAGGAGACGCCGCGCCGCGCCCGAAGGGGGAAGCCGTGAACCGGCGGGGACAAGGAGCGAGGAGCCGAGGCGGACGACCACCGGCGTGAACCTCTACCTCGCCTTCGTACACCTCTCCGCCGAGCCGGCCACGACTCCACCGCCGCCCCGAAGTGAGCAACACCGCGGCCACCCTATCTCTTTCCTCCCCCCCCCCCCCCCCCTTGAGCTCTGCTCTGATTTTGCGCCGACGGCGTTGGGGTGCGCCGTCGAGCCGCCATGCCTGGTTGCCGGCCATCGAGCCACAGTACTGCCGCGTCGCGCTCGTGCGGAGCTCTCGGGCCTCTCATGCCCCCGGCCCGCCGGCGCCATGCGAGGACCGTGTGTGGGGGTTGGCCTTCGCGCCAAGCATGTTGTGCAGAGGCGTGTGCACCGCCTTGTTGCCGCCGCGGCGTGCTCTGGGTACCAGGCGGCCGCGCCGGACGAACAAGCTGGGACGCGCATGGCATGTGTGGTTAAACCGGGCTTCGTCCCGTGTCTGATTGCAGGTGAGGATTGGGGCCGTCGCGCCGTGACGCGCCGGCGGCGGAGGCATCGTGCCGGCCACGGGACGACACGCCGCTCGCCGCGCGCGGGCGACGGATGCGAGCGCTCGTCCGGCCGGCACACCCCGGTGCCAAGCCGTGTCGTGCGCTTCAACCCGAGGGTGATGATGATCGGGCGTTTGCCACCCGCGCACGGACGCGGCGGCGCACCGCTCGGCCGCGGCGCGCCGCCGGGCATTTCGCCAAGCACCTGGAGTGCGCGTTTTCCCTGAACCTGTTTTGCCTGAAGAACGGGCCGTCGGCTGGGACTGGGCTCTAAGCCCAGTTAGATTTCCTTAGCAGGCCGCAGGCCCAGTGCGAAACGAAACAGGAGGGTGGGTTCCAGACTTGTGCAGTAGTTTGTTGGGCTTTGACGCCTGGACCTTCTTGGGCCGAAACCCATGTTTGGGCAGAAGCAAGTCCGCTGGGCCACCCGCGGCCCAGCATCGTTTTTGGCCCTTTCAGCCTGTTAAACCACACCACGCTGACGTCATGCTGACGTCAGCGGCTTATTTTCTCAAAAACCCCTCTTTCTATTCTATTTTAAATTTCTAAAAAATGATTTTAACCTCTACAAATTCATAACTAAATCTAGGGAGCTCAGAAAAATATAAAACTAATTTCTAAAAATCCGTAATTTTGAAACCTTGCTGATTGTAGGTAGTTTGGGTTCTTTTGGATCTTCAAAATTGATTCTCATTTGGAGTTATTGCTTAGTTGTGCACCGTATTCTTATTTTCGCGTCGAATCTCGTGCCGCAGACCGAGCTTCGACCGGGAGGACGTGGAGGACCCCGAGTACACTTTGCTCCCGGACAATGGCCGACCGCTTCAACGGCAACGAAGGTGTCATGTCACTCCCAACCATGTAGATCCCATGTTGCTAAATAGCTGCTAGTGCTTTACTTTAATGCATTGATCTGATGAATTGCATAACCCGTTTAATAGCCATGCCTTGATGTTTTGATATATCCTGTTACCTTGTTCTACTACTCGCGGGACTAGCTACGGACCCCTAGCTAGTCCCTTACCTCAACTATCCATACTTTTGTTGCTTGATTATGGATGGTACTGGGGCTTGACCGAGATGAGGGTATCTCGGTGTGTTTCTAGCGTGCGTTCTGGGTGCGTATCTCCTTGCTGTGTTTTGGCGGGAACGAGCCGCTTGGTTACTTGTGAACGGCTGCCGAGGGAAGATGCGATCTGGCCTCTTACCCGAGGGTCGTGTCGTGTGGGATGGAGTTGATGAGTGCTCGCTCTCGGCCCCATAAGGACCGATCGTCGCTTGACCTTGTTTCGGATGACTATTTTCGTACGGACCGCCCGCCTTGTATTGGGCGGGGGTGCGGGGTGAGACTTGTAGTGGATAGCACCCCTCCTGTAGGAGGATCGGTGTGATCGTGTCGGGAGTGGTCTATCCCTCCTTAGTAGACTTTGCCCCGGCGAGGCCGGGGAAGGGTTCCACGGCTTCGAGGGACCTCTCGCGGGTAGTATGAGCTCGCCGCGGAGGCCGGGCCGGTGCTCGGAGACGCGGGAAGGTACTATCCACTTACTTGGGCTTCGGCCGTATGGTAGGGTCGGACACGGTGACGGCCGGTTCCGGTCCTATTCGGGCGGGTACGGTTGTACAACCTCTCGCGAGTGTTAAACCTATAGCTATAGTCCGTGTCCACCGGTTATGGACGCTCTTTCGATCTCTCACCCGACTAGCTACTCTTCTCCCCGTGCTTCTTCTCTCCCCCGAGTGTGTGTGAGCCCGGCCGGCCGTTGAGATGTGGGGATAGGAGCCGATGGGCCCCACATCGCGGATGAGAGTTGGGTTCGGATCGTGGTTGAGATCCGAGTTTTGGTGTGGAATTCCTTGAGCGGGGTGTGGACCCCCCGAGGTGTGGACCTCGGAAGCGGAAGCTTTCCCCGAGGTGTGGACCTCCTAGCCGTATTCTCGCTTACCTTGTACGTTGCACTTCGCTTTGCTTAAGCTTTCTACGACCCGATTAGGAATGTCTCATGCATAGTAGAATATACACCGCTTTTGCCTCTTTGTTGGGAAGGCGACATGACCTACCCGCTTATCGGGTAGACCCCCGGTGACTCGACGCGAGCCGACTACGACTTCGACAACGATGGTTGGGTGGACTAGAGCTCTTCCTACACTTGAGCCGCTGCGGATATGGAGTTTCCCGCGCTTTCATGGAGCCGCTTGCTAGACGTTTTATTTATGTTTGATTCGGTCCCGATGGACTTGTACCGGCATGTGCCGAAGAGATGTACTACGATTAATGTAATAAAATAAATGTTGTACTCTACTTTACTGTTTTTATCTTTCTGTATGGATTTTGGCATCGCTGAGACAGGGATTGCACGTGGTAGCCCTCCTGGGACTACCACCGAGGTGCTAAGATTCGGGGTTCCGTTCGCGGAAATCCGGGTCGTTTCAGCAGTGGTCTTGGCTGAATAATTAGGAACTTTAGCTTGGGGTGACCTTACCTGATAAGGACAAGGGATCAACGATACTGCGGGGTATGGACTCGCTCTAGCAAGGGGTTGGGTGAGTTCTTTATTCTATGATGGGGTATCGACCTGCTAGGGGACTTTATACCTTGCTAACTGATCCGGACCTTGTGGGTCACAACTTGCTCGGGACCTTTGTAAAGGCCATGTAGCGTCCCTATGCAACCACACCTCGGTAGTGTGGTATGGTGCCTGCGCATGTCGGTGTTTTAGACCGGCAAACCTACCAAGGGGGTACCCGAGGTAGTAGATTGTGCGGTGAGGATCGTGATCGGGAGACCGAGAACTCGAAGGTATGCGCAAGGACACGAGACACAAGATTTATACAGGTTCGGGCTGCCAAGGTGGCGGGCCCTACGTCCTGTTTGGGGGATCAAGATGGCGCCCTGCGCTTGGTATTGGGTTGTTCCGATGCCCAGCTAGGTACCCGGCCCTCCTTTATATAGTCCAGGGGGCGGGTTCCTAGTCGGTTACAAGGCAGAAGTCCTAGTAGGATTACACGGAACGAGTCCTAGTAGGATTACAGGGGAATTCTAATAGGAGTCCGTCTTCATCCTTCCTTGCATGGGTACCCGGGGAGTATGCCCGACAAGCCCCCGAGCACATTGTAGTCGAGTGTAGTAGTTCGAGTAGTCTTGAAGCCTATGCAAGTAGTTCTTGAGCGTCCTCGAGTACTGCTTGGAGAAGTCTTCAATAATACTTGAACTGCCACGAGGCTCGAAGGTGGTCCAGCTCATCTGTCTTGAAGTCGAGATGATATGGAAGTGCGATTGCAAAATCGCACTCCGTATGGAGTAGCCCCCGAGCCTTAGGTTGAGTTGCAGACTCTAGCTGAGGGTCAATCTTGATTCCGAATCTTGTCTTGAAAAAATTGAATGATGGGTGTAGCATAGTAGCCCCCGAGTCTTGAAATGATTAGGTAATCAATCCAAGGGTCTTCAGTGTTCGTGAAAGCCATCATCCGAATACTCTTGTAGCGTGTAGCCCCGGAGATAAGAGAGCCATATGAGCCACGTCGAGTAGTTGTTGGTGCGGAGCCATGGTTGGGTTCAAAGTTCTTTGGAGCTTTTACGCTGCTTGTGGTGAAAGTGTACAACCTCTACAGAGTGTAAAACTAATCGATTAGCCGTGCTCACGGTCAAGAGCGGCCTGGACCCTCACATGATAATTGAACTTAAAGATGGACTTAAATCGTGCTCTTTAGTTATACTTGCCATATGCTTATGGCGAATTTCTTACCTTTATGCTTAATGTGGGTTGGTATAAACTTATACTTTATTAGTAATCAGGTGCTAATAAAATTTGACCAACTAAAATGCTAAATGCTTTGAGCCAGTCCACTATAAAGCCTTTGCATTCATTCTTTCCCCCACACTTGCTGAGTACGACAAGTGCTCACCCTTGCTATATATATGTTGCTCAGAAGGAGGAAGTTGATTTGAAGTCTTGTGAAGATGTTGCTGGTTCTAAGCGTACGCAACCCCCAATCGATTGCTTGTGGAGTTTGGTGACTTCGTTTCCAGGATATAGCGTAATCTCTGATAATCCTCCTTTATTGTCTCCTCCTTCTTCTTTTCCGTTCATTGTCTCCTCCTTCTTCTTTTCCGTTCACACACCTGAACTTGTTCTCTCGTTATTCTTTTTCCTTCTCCACTCTCTTTCCTAGATCCAGAGATGCAGAGGGCGACGACGAGCTCGTGGTGCCGGTGAATGCGCCGGAGGCTCAGGGGCGGCGAGCTCGTGGCGCCGGCTGCGGGGGCGACGAGCTACTGTGGGAGTGGCACGGAGTGCCACTAACCGCATTGGTGGCGAGCTGCGGAGTGCGGGGGGAGCAGCAGAGGCCATGGGGGCGGCGGCGCATTGGGAGGCGACCGGTGTTGAGGGAGATCGTGACGTGAGCGGCGGATCCCCCTCTCTTTCTTCCTTGTTTTCTCTTTTTTCCCCGAAGTTTTCTTCAATAACCTTCCTCTCCACTGATTTTTGTTGTCATTTTTTCACAAAGTTTATCTAAAACTTTTTGCTTTATAAGGTTTTGCTCAAATTTTTCTTTCGAAATTTGTTTCTTAAAGTTTGTACAGAACTTTTGATCCGAATGTTTGCTATATTTTTTTGTTCCAAATATTTTTTTAAAACTGTTTGGTTATATAAAGTTTTGCTCAAAGTTTTTCCTTTCAAAATTTTACTTCTTAAAGTTTTTACAAAACTTCTGATCCCGTCGTTTCCTTCCATAAAATTTTTTTTCTACAATTTCGTTCCAAATATTTTCAAAAACTATTTGGTTTGATAAAATTGCTCGATTTTTTCTTTCAACATTTGCTTATTAAAGTTTTTTAAAATCTTTTCATCCGAATGTTTGCTTGCCAAAAAACTTTTCCAATATTTTTGTTCCAGATATTTTAAAATCCTTTTTCACAAATTTGCCGTAAATTTTTTGGTTTCTTGTTTGACCAATTTACTGGTTTTGTAAAGGAACAGCAGAGCACAGGTGGAGTTGCCGAGCGAGTGGGGACCGCCGTATGCCCACGTGCGCTGGTGCAGGTCACTGTCTGAAATCGACCTAGGCTACTCACACCGCGGGCCTGCAAACCGAACTGAACGGCAAATACAACGATGCAAGCCCCGCAGCGCAGACCTGCGTGTCTCCCTCTACAGTTCCGTTCGCAACAGGGAATCCCTAAACTTGGCGTTTCTCTCTCCTAACGCCAAAGCACTGTTCTGTGTTGGGCCCGCGCCTACCACCAACGCCGACACACCCTCTCTGTTGGGTCCACTGCGCCAGTATAGGACCTGTGGTTGTTTTGCGGATTAGTTTAGAGTTGGGGCGGTCGTGGGGAGAAAGGAGTTTGCGCCTGCATAGAGAGCTCCATCGTGTGAGACTGTCCGCACTGGTGCCTGTAAAAGGACCGCGACGGGACACGGTGGCGGGTGGCGAGGCCATTTGCCATTTTTTTCGCTGCAGCGGAGGCCGGTAAAGGCGACGGCATCGTCGCGTTCGGCCGTGGCGACGCCAAATCAGGCGTCTTGCCGTTCGCCCTGGACGCGCGGACGTGGAGGCGGGCCCACGCGCTCCCGCGCCATCCCAACCACCCGCCGAGGCCGCCGCGGACGCCGTCGCGTTCGTCCGCCATCGTCGCGCCGGCCGCCGCGCTCGCGCAACCGGACGCCGGCCTCGCACGAGAGAAAAGGAGAGGGGGAGGAGCTCGCGCCGGCGACGGAAGCCACCACCGCCGCAAGGGAAGCCGCCACCTCCCGGCGAGGGAGCTTCGAGATCTCCGCCGAAGGAGAGGGAGGACGGGGAGCTCCGGCCACGAGTGCTGGATCTCGCCGTGGGCGGCCCGCCTCGAGCACGGACCGCGCGCCGCGAGGAGCCGTCCGCCGCCATGGCGTGGGGGAGCCAAGCCTCGCGCCTCCGCCTCTCGCTCCCGCCGGGGTCGTCCTGGCGGCGCCATGGCGGAGTAAGCGATGTAGGCGGGGAGGATGTGGGGGAGGGGGCGACGCCGGTGGGGAGCGGGGCCGCGCCGGAGGAGGGGGCGACGCCGGAGGTGGGGGAGAGAGCGGCGCCGGTGGGGAGCGGTCGCGCGCGGAGGAGAGGGCGACGCCGGAGGTGGGGGAGAGGGCGGCGCCGGTGGGGAGCGGGGCCGCGCGAGGAGGGGGCGACGCCGCAGGTGGGGGAGAGGGCGGCGGCGGTGGGGAGCGATCGCGCGGAGGAGGGGCGACGCCGGAGGTGAGGGAGAGGGCGGCGCCGGTGGGGAGCAGCCGCGCCGGAGGAGGGGCGACGCACAGGTGGATGCGGAATCGGTGAGAGGAATCTGTGGAGAGAAAAAAAGGAAGAAAAAAGAGATGGGTGGGTCCTAAGTGTTGGTAGTTGGTATGGAGTTCTAAATATGGAGGTCGACCGGTGCGGAAAAATTGGAACTGGACTGGAAAATTGTGATGACTGGGCGGAAATATTCCTTTTGGAGGTTGGATTTGGAGGTTGACGAGTGCGGACAGTCTGACCCACCTGTAGAGGTGCCTTTTCAGGCACAGCGGTGCGACCAGCCTTTACGCAGCTATTTTAGCGGGCGCCCCTAAATTTGAGATGCCCCGTTTTACAACTTCTATAAAAGGTATAAGAACGGATGCTCAAAAAAATATAAGAAGTTCATCTCCTCCTTCCTTGTCATCCACGGACTGATCAACAGTCTGCCTATCCAGTACATGGCATGGTTTGGCCAACTTGGAGCATTTTGGAACGCGGCAGGTGCATATTTCTGATTGCGCTACACGATCCATCATACTAGATGTTACATTCTCGACTGCATACTTTGATCTTATTTTTATTGACATAAAATATAATTCAATGTTCCAGCTCTGCATAAAACTATGCATATAGCTGTTTCTTATTACAAGCACGGACGACAAAAAAGAACAAGAAAGTTCATCTCTGGAACAATGTCAAACATCATGTAAAAGAAATTTTGTTGCTAAAAGACCATCTATTAGATGCAAAGATCTCCATCGACGTGGTCTCAAGCACATGACACCCCCGAATAATGTGAGGCCGCTCATCCTCTTTTTGCAGCAACGCCCAAAAACGGATCCAATGGGACCCTCGGAAGATAACCTGCATAGGAGTAACAGCTCGAGTATTGTTAAAAACCATATCATTTCTACTTAACCAAATTGCCCAACATAAAGCGGATGCTCCAACCAGGATTTTGTACATAAGCTTCTTATTAACCCCATTTAGCCACCCAGTAAACATACTCCCTCCGTCCAAAAAGAATGTCATTCTAGAAATTTTAGGACAAATTATTAAGGAGGTCAAATGATCTCGATTGCCCCTATTTATTTGTCATATTAGGTGCTAATTGATTGTTGCATGCCTACATGCACATGCACACATGCCAAATTAAGTAAAACGTCAATCTTTTTGGGACAAATTTTGAATCCTAAAACGTCATTCTTTCTTAGACGGAGAGAGTATGTGCAATGTTCATAGGAGGTGTTATATTAAAAGAAACTTGTACAATTCTCCACATAATTCTAGTCATTTGACAATCAAAGAAAAGGTGTTGGATTTTTCTTCCAGATTACAGAAACAACATTTTAAACTTCGCTTCCATTGTTGACGAGCTAAATTATCTTTAGTTAGAACTACTCCTTTTGCAAGTACCAGACAAAAAATTTAACTTTTAAGGGCAATTTTAATTTCCATATCACACTTTTGCGAGGTGCGGGCAACCGAGCAATGAGTGAAGTATACATAGATCGAACAATAAACTGACCATTTTGGTTTAGAGTCCAAATAAAATGGTCTATCTGGTCCGTTAATCGGACATTCACAAGTTTAGAAACCAAATGGTGTCAAGCCTGTAAATTATTGCCAATTAAGGATCTCCTAAAGGCCACATTCAAAGGATTCGATCTAAGAACAGTTGCTACAGTTGCACTCTTCTTTCGTACAATGTTATATAAGGATGGATATTGACTTTTGAAAGGAGTGTTGTCCAGCTAGGCATCCTCCCAAAAACGTGTTTGTGACCCATCATCCACTGTGAATTTGCCCATCCTCAATAGGTCATTTTTTATCTTCATAAGACCCGACCAAAAGTGAGAATCTCCTGACATGTATTCAACTTAAGTGATGGTTTTATGACACAAATACTTGTTCCTAAGGAGTCTTTGCCAAATGCCATCCTCGTTAATAAGTTTAAACACCCATTTACTCAGTAGACATCTATTCTGCAAATTTAGGTATAGGATTCCTAACCCACCTTGGTCCTTACGTGTACACAGTACACTCCATTTTGTCAATCTATATTTTTTTCTTACGTCCATCGCTATGCCAAAAGAATTTAGATCTATAATAATCTAGTTTTTCAAAAACACCACGAGGGACCTCGAAGAAAGATAGCATAAACATTGACAAATTGCTAAGAACAGAGTTAATAAGAACTAACCGACCCCCGACAGAAAGCATTTTTACTTTCCATCCACTTAATCTCTTCTGAAACCTCTCCTCTACTTCTTTCCAATCTGAGTTTCGAAGCTTTCTATGATGCATTGGTATGCCAAGGTATCTAAAAGGGAGATTCCCAATATCACAACCAAAGATTTCTGAGTACTCCCTCCCTAGCTCTCTAGCGTTACCATAGCAGAGTATCTCACTTTTATGAAAATTAATCTTGAGGCCCGACAATTGCTCAAAAGCGCATAGCAAGAGCTTCATATTCTTGGCCTCTTCTAGACCATTTTCCATAAAAAGAATTGTATCATCTGCATACTGCAAAATAGACAAACCGTCGTCTACTAGGTTTGGGACTAAACCTCTGAACAAGCCATTATCCTTCGCCCGTGCAATTAAAATAGCAAGGACATCTACTACAATATTGAAAAGAATAGGTGATAAAGGATTGTCTTGCCTAACACCTTTTTTCGTTTGAAAGTAATGTCCTACACTGTCATTCACCTTAATTCCTACGGACGCTTTCGACGTAACTTGTTGTGTCCAAGCAGTCCACCTATGTGAAAAGCCCTTCATGTGCAACACCTGTTGCAGAAAAGGCCACTTTACCTTGTCATAGGCTTATTCAAAGTCTAACTTAAGAATAACCCCATCTTTCTTTTTTCTATGCAACTCATGAATTGTTTCATGAAGAACAACCCCTTCCATCTGCGTATGTGGTAAACTCTTCACTTGTTCAAACAAATTTCAGTTACAGAACTCGAACATAAAATCTAAAATAAGAGGCATCAATGTCCCCTCTGTTTACACACGTGCAGAAGGAGGAGACAAAGAACGCTGACCGGAGTGGCCCGACGGAGATCATAACCGCAATGTTGAATTTACATGCGACCGTGTGGTCTCTACCGCACGGTTGATTTTTCACCCTCAGCCACCCACTTGCATATAGGTGGACCCCGCATCTTATCTCTTCCTCCATCACAGTGTCTCATCCCCAACTCCGCATCCCTCTCATTTTCTTTCACTTTCATCTAGCAGTCTAGGACCCGCGATCAGTGGGGCATGTTCCAGGAGCGGGAGGGCAATAGAGCGGTGGTGCAGGCGCGGGCGAGCTCCCCAGCGCAGCGGCCGGCCGCGGGAACAGCAGACGGGGGGAGCTCCCATGGACGGCGAGACGGCAGGCCGGGGACCGTCGGCCAAGGCGAGCTCCCCGGCGAGCTGACCGCCCGCAGAAGTGCTGTCGTGGGTGAGCTTCGCGGCGAGCAGACGCTCGCGGGAGCGCCCGTCCTGGTGAGGGAGCGCCTGTCCCGGTGAGCTGGATTGTTTTCCTTTATTTTTTTATATTTTTATTTTTGCTGAATTTTCACACTTTTGTTAAAACGTTAGGGTTTCAAAGTTTTTGCATAATCTGTTGTCAATTTTTTTTTTCAAATTTGTTGATAAATGTTTTCGAAAAGTTTTTGCCCCAATTCTTTCTTCCAAAATTTTCTTTGATAAATTTTGTTCTAAACATTTCAGAAATAAACTTTTTCCCAACATTTCAAAAAACAGTTGTCCAATTTTTTCTTCTAAACTTTATCTGCTTATTATTTTTTGCTAGATTTTTTCTTTTGAGTTATTCTGAGTCAAAGTTTTTTACAGAAATTTTGTGCCCAAAGTTTTTTACAGAAATATTTTTAGAGAAAATTTTCCCAAAGTTTTGCTTTAAACTTTTGTGCCAATTTTTTTTGGTTTTTTTTGTGAATAATTTTTTTGATAAACTTTTGTACCAAATTTTTTTGACAAAATCCTTTTCATTTTTCAAAATTTTTAGTACGATTTTTTCTTATAATTTTGATTGAATTATTCTACAAATGTTTTTCATAAACTTTTGCTGCAAAAGATTTATGTGAATATTTTTTTATGTGAACAGACGAGAAGAGGCGTGAGTGGGAAGAGGGGGGACAGTCGGTCAGACGCACGTGTGCGGATCGACCGCTAGCAGCCCACCATGCGGGCGTCCGTAAATTTGCAATGCCCGATCATAACCTCTGTTGCTCCGTCGACATTTTTTTTGTCAACATTTTGCAAAAATGTCGGACAACATTTTTTTCTTTCTTCTTGCTCCGACTGTATCACATCGCGACCATGGCCGGCGGCTGACCGATTGCGACAAGCTGCGCAGCCATGGCCGCGGCGGTGCTTGCGGCGACCGGCGACCCAGAGGCCGACGCGTGGCTAGCATGCGGCGGCCGGTTGCGCACCGGCACAGAGACGGCCGGAGTCTAGAGCAGCGGCTCAAAGCACTGGAGATGACGACATAGGGGACGACGCCGCCTGGGTGCGTCGGCGGACGGGTCGGGGGTGGCAGCACGCGTAGGGCGACGAGAGTGGAGCAGGAGCTCGGTGATGAGTGTTAGGGTTTTGTGAAATCCAACGGTGTAAGATGTTTTGCATGAACCTTAAAAATGGAAGGTGGGGAAGAAAAAATCTTTCGGAAAAGTTGTGCTGCACAGACAGCTGCAGCAGCAGCATTGGAATTGGATGGGTGACTCGGCCCACGGTACATGTGGCCGTCGTGGTTGCAGTTGCATGCGGCCCAGTACAAGCCCACGAACAACATAGCCCACAACGCTGCTTGCTCCCCGCCCTTCATCTTCTCGTCGCCGTTCCCCCTGGCGCCGCCCTCCCTAACTCGACGACGATACGCCCGCCCCCCGCGCTCCACCGCCGGCCGCCCTAACTCGGCGCCCCGGCTGGCCTAATCGCTACGCAGAGAAGGAAAGGAGGACGAGCCCACGCGTCGCAACCACCCAGAACCAAAGCGCAGCGCGCGCGGCTCACTGCTCCGCGACCGCCGCCGCAATGCGTGGGCTTCTCTCATCTTCCTCCACTCTCCTCCGACAAGCCGCCGCCGCCGCCGCTCAGCTCTCCCGCTCCGGCTGGAGTAACGCCACAGCATCCGCACCCTCTCCTATCCGACGCTTTCCCCACCAGGTTTGCCCCAATATCTCTCCGCCGCTCTGTCACTTCTGGGCTTGTAGCTTGTTGCCATGTGTTGGGGATCTGTATTTTTTTTTTGTTATGGAGATTTTTGAATCAGACAGAGAAGAACTATTTGCTAGTTGCTGTAGTCAATTGCCCGTGTTGGATTAAACACGAGCGTACAAGTTGCTAACCGTAAAAGTTTTATTTGCCTGGCTCCGGCTCATGTGCATAAGCTACTAACGCAGCAGTATGACAGCGGAAATAAGCACTGTGCGCTGCAGAATAGTGCTGTTAGCTAGCGTTTTTTCTCTCCGTGAGAAATTCAGAATGGTGTCTTTTAGCTTGTGTGCTGCTTTGCTGTTTCATACTTTCATATATGTCTCACTGACTTTATACCTTCATAAGTGGAATTCCGGAATAGTTAGCTTGCTCATATTTCAAGATATTTGCACAGATTGCTGATCACCTCTTCTTCTCTGTGATTTGCTAGAATGGGAAGAGAGAGACATTTTGCTCGTTTTGGTCTAAAGGATGTTCGATGTCAACCACAGGTATACCTACTTGCCCAAGCATTGCTCAAATGTGTGTTAATGTTAGCATTTTTACATAAAAGATTCCACTTTTGATCTTCCTGAATGAAGCAAAACTTGTTAAAGTATGTAGCAGATATAATTTATAATTTCCAACGTTATACAGTTTTTCTCTACCGTCCTGTATCAACACCTTCCTTATCAGTTGCAACGTTACTCAGGAATATGTACAAATTTCCAGTTGATATGCAGTTAGACTATGAGAGTGACCCCCCACTTGATGGAGCAAAAGCTCTTGAGAAGGAGTCATCACTAAATGTTGCTGTCTCTCAACTTGCAAGTGATTTTGATAGAGAATCTAATCTATGTTTGGAGCGATTTTCCCGTACAAGGCGTGCATCTGTCATCTCTACCGGTTCTCTAAAGCTTGATCTTGCTCTTGGCATTGGAGGATTGCCAAAGGTCATAATTTGTTCGCATATCTTTTTAAGTATACGTTGGTACTTTATTGTTATAGATTTCTTGACATATCTACTTTACACTTTATTGTTTCATATTTCCTGGTGATATTAAACATAAACAAACTTCATACACTTACTGTATATCATAACGTTTCCTGTCAACACGAGCAAGTTCAACAGTCATTGAGTATGTCATGTGGTTCTTTGTATCTTCCGACACCTATCTACTCTATGCATCGACCTAATCACCATCAAGAGTTGAACTAGTTAATTTATTGCGAAGGTTCCTTTCTTTGCAATTGGTAAGCATGATAGTTTTTTTTAGATAATGGATACAATATCCGGCCTCTACGTCAAAAGACATACACAACCCATTATTGCAAAGTTTGGTAACAAAGAACCATCATCTCAAAAGTTTGGTAAGCATGATAGTTATGCTTGGCCTCAACAAAAGTGCAGTTTTTTTTAGCACAGTGCAGTTTGTTTCTTTAGCATCTCTGCTTATAAAGTATAAGCACCAAACAAATTTCCCATGTTTTCATTGCTGTCTTTCTCTGGTCAGCATAATTTGTTGAACATAAACATTTCCCTGAGAAATTGAACCATGGCAGTAGATTATATGGAAGTTGATGTTATTCATTATGTATTTTTGGCCCTGTTTGGCAAATTACTGATCAGAGTGTCTCTACAGGGTAGAATGGTGGAGATATTTGGGAAAGAGGCATCTGGGAAGACAACACTTGCACTTCATGTTATCAAAGAAGCTCAGAAAAATGGAGGTCTGAGTTTCTTTTATGACACCTTTTCCCCTCCTTTTTTTAATGTTTATGCATCTTTATGTTACAATTTTGCTTTGTACTCCTGAAATCTTTTATCAATTTTACTTACTTATTTTGTACTTGGGTGGTACCTAGTTATTGGTAACCTTTTATCGATACATTTATCATCCACTTGCTTGATTTTATTACTTTACTTTACAAGCATTAGTAAAGATTATCAGCATGTGTAATGCTGTTCTTACTATTTAGTTAGGCGATCTATTGGAAAAAAATCTTATTGCCTTTGTTTGCGCAAGACATTTAATATTTCCTTATCTTATAACTGAATGGAATAATACTTGTTGCCACTGTGACTGGCCGCATATTTGCAGGTTATTGTGCTTACATTGATGCAGAAAACGCTTTTAACCCTTCATTTGCGGAGGCCATTGGTGTAGACAGTGAAAAGCTCTTAATAGCCCAACCTGATTCTGCTGAGAATTCTTTGAGCATTGTCAACACACTTGTTGGTGGATCTGTTGCTGTTGTAGTTGTGGACAGTGTATGTTACTTCACTTTCATTTTCAGTATACTTTTATGTTATGTCTTCAGTTCCTTATTATAAAGACTATGCTTTCCCAAGTAACACAAAGCTAGGATATGGATTGGAGAATTACTGATAGGCATCTCTGTGCTTCCGATGCATGCCACTGTTTGGGCATATCAATCTCTTTAAGTGCGGCGTACTGACACCATGTAACATTTATTTACCTTGTTTTTATTGGACTTGTGATAGGTAGCTGCACTTATTCCCAAATGTGAAATGGAAGGTGAAATATACACGAATTCTGAAGACATTCAATCCCGTTTGATGACTCGGGCGCTTAGGAAAATTCAGTACACTCTGTGCCGTTCTGAATCACTTATTATTTTTGTTAATCAGGTATGACATCGTTTAAGTTGATTTCTTTTTACATATGGGCAATGGTATTTCTGCCTTACTTTGGCTTTATTTATTGGTGTTATTTGTTAGGTCAGAACAAAGTTGAGCTCAAATCAGTTTCCTGGGATCTACAAGGAGGTGCCTTGCGGTGGTAACGCGTTAGGATTCTATGCTGCGGTTAGAATGAGGACTTCAAGAAGGGAACTGCGCTATAGTGAAGACCAGGTGGGAGTCGTAGACACAGCCTCATGATAACACATCAAGCTTAAATTGATACTGATGTATTGTGCTTATCATCTTATGCAGGCTACTGGCATTGGTATATCAGTGCAGATCATCAAGAACAAATTAGCTCCAGCAAGTCTGAAGGAAGCTGGCATCGACATCAGGTTTGGTAAGGGGATCTGTCATGAATCTGAGATCCTGGAGATGGCTTCTTCTGTCGGAGTAGCTGTGAAGGATGGGTCTGGGTACTGGATCAACGGCGTGTTCCTGCCTGGCCAGGCGGAAGCTGAGAAATTCCTACATGAAAACGCTGGTGTGGCAGATGAGATCTGCAACACTGTGAGAAATCAGTTCCTTCAAAGGTGACAAATAAAGGCTACTGGAACTTGGCCAACTCTGAATTACTCGCCAGCAGTCAGCAGTCACCCAAACTGGGTACAGTTATTTATCTGAGAAGAAAATTGGGGCACACTGCACTGCTGGGAACCATTTTAAGTTGCTCTAACTCCACAAAGTGTGAATTAAAGGATGATGATCAATTAGAGAGGCTAATTCTTGTTAGGCGAGTTGTCTCATCATGAGGCATCTAGGTGGAATTGTTGTACCATGTATTCGTAGGGGACTTCTATAGGATACCATTGTATCATCTTGCTCTGTAAAACTTAGTGACTTGTACTGCAGCGAATCGAGGACCATTCCCTCCAACACTCCCAGTTCATATATATTGGTGGAAATGTGAACCGGTTTCTCTGGAAATTGAGGATTTGTTTCCTGATGTTACTTCTTACGCGGCTTGAGAGCTTGGAATTTCCAAGCTTTACATGCATACGTGTAAGCACCTTGCTTTGGTGGCCATGTGTGTGCCACGAAAAAAAGAGCAATCTGGCTCAAGCGTACGCAAGATGGCTAGATATTCTTCGATCAGCTGACCATGCCTTTTCTTTCCTTTCCTTTTTTTTTCCTGATAAGGGTAGCTTTCTCAATATGACTTCATTTCTTTGTCTGAAATACTTCATGGGTGAAAGCTAAAGTATATAATGACTCCTCATCCTCTGCAGTCCGGAGCTATTGTATTCTGTCGTTGGTTTTGTTGCTTGATTATTTGTTGCATAAACTGCCATAAGCCTATAAACTGGCAATATTATCTGTTGGAGTAAATGCACTGGCGGTCCTTAAACTTATCCAGCTGTGTCACTTAGATCCTTTTATCCCTCTAAACTTAGATTCAAGTGTCATCTTGGTCCATATACTTTCTAAAGTCATTGCCATCTCAATTAAATTGATAGAAACTTAATTTTACACATATACTCCCCTCCCTAGGGCATTTGTCTTCATATGCACTCATGACAACATCCGCAAGATTTATGCATAGGTTCACCATCTTCACCGGCACTCATGATAGCATTTGCAAGATTCAGCTCATCGATTGATATGCATGGGTTCACCTCTCAAAATGCATGTGCCTGAATGATCAGTTCTTTCTTTTCTCTGCAGGTCATTAGGTAACTCAACAAACCACTCACAACCCCAGCCTCTAATTCTATACACACAAGCTCTTGTTTCAGGTCATTAGGTAACTCAACAAAGCACTCACAACCCTAGCCTCTAATTCCATATGCACAAGCGCTTGCTGGATAACATATATCTTTTCACTCAACAGACAAAGGTAATCCAAATCAGTTGTACTTGTGCCTCTTTATACATTTGGTTGCCCTTCATCCCAGTTGCCATGTCTTTGTTCTGACAAGTTTAATGTGTAATCTTTTGCATGGAACTCTGATGGCCCACCACTATCACACCTGTTTCTGCAAAATATTTTTCAAGAGGTCATTTCTGACGGGACCCCAAAACTAGCATACATTTTCTTTCCAGAGCATATCTGCAGTTCTTAACTAATGTTCTTTTCTTTTTTTTTTCTGCATGAATATTTTTTTATCCCAAATGAGTAATCATATCTAGGGCCAAAATCATCCTCTTTTTCTGAACTTAACCAAAGTCATATCAGATTTGTGTTTCTATTTTCATAAATTTTCTACTATGTATTGATAAAATAACTTGAAGAAGGGTCGAGGGAATATATTTTGCATGTTGCGTTGTAGAAGTGAAATTACTTTTCGAGCCGGCATGCTAAGTAGTTATATGGTGATACCTACTTTTTAGCACGGTTTTATCTACACAATGATGAATTTTATACTATTCATAATTTATGTTTGTATGACTCTTGTAATAGTCTATTTTCTCAGGATCACAGTTATAGTAAACAATAGTCTAGTTGAAGTTGACAGCAGTGAAATTTCTCTCATTCTTTATATGTTTTTAGATTTTTCTTCTCACTATAATACATGTTATCTATCCGGCATAATCCAGTTTTTGATTCACAAGTAATCACCCTACCATGGAGCACACTCACACATACTTGTCTATTTTGAGATCAGAGGTATAGATCATACAGTTGGATCAAGACATAATAAGGTTAGCCGATGATTTTTGGATCCCACACACTGGCAGCATGATCTCAAAGAAGAATCAAGGAAGAGTACTGACCTAGGGAAGCAACTGTATCTCAACGGCAGCCTATTTGATATTCAAGTTCAGAGTGCCATTAATGGGTTCGGTTGTTTACATAAATGGGTCCACATTTTCTGTTTTGAAAGGTGGCTGACGCAAATTGTTTGAGATTAAAAAGACTTTCACTCACTTTTTTTTTTGAAAAACACAAGGTGGAGAAAAAGTGATAGAGGAAAAAGAAAAAATCAATCACTTATCTCTTTAGTTCAAGGAAAAGAACCGTTGGATGATAGATCAACGGTTGAAAATAAAGTGATTGAGAGAAACCTTATTTTCAAGCATTTGACAAGGAGACACACCCTAATAAATATATACGGATTTTAATATATATTTTTAAAGCACACGTGTTATATGTGCACTTTATTAGTAGAAATAACAAATTAATCTTGTTACACAGCTGAGTAAGAAACGATTATTTTTTCTTTTTGAAAGGAACGAGAAAAGCTTTGTCGTAATTTTTATTAGAAGAACGAAACAAAGTACAAAGGAAAAAAAAGATGGGTTAAAACTCCCCACACCCCCCTACAACTTAGGCTTCGGGTAGGAAACAACTGTGAGGGCCAGAGCTGTGACACAACGAAAGAGCAACCGATGAAGGGAAAACGACAACTAAAACAACAAACAGAGGAGACAAAAAAAAACTAATACGACGCCATCCGTTGTGGAGCGAGTCCAATTTGGGTGTTCTTCCTTGAAGTCATTATGTCGAAGAGTTCCACATCAATTTTGATTAGTGTATCCACTTCCTCTATTCCTTTTGAAGCACTCTGAAGCACTCTTATATTTCTCTCCTTCCAGATGTTCCACCAGAAATAAAGGATTAAACCATCAAATGTGCGCATGTGACCCCTATCTATTATTCGCCAAAGTCTTTTCCACCAGGTGTGGAGGGAATGCGGTGGTGTCGCTTGTAGGTCTTGGCGTCCCATCAGGTTGTCAACTTCGCGTGTGAAGGTGCACTCTAGGCAAAGACGAATTGGTGTTTCTGGGCAGGAATTGCATAGTTTGCAAACATGTTGATGGGGCCATCCTCTTTTTGATAGATTGTTTGTTGTTAGGATTTTATGTTGGAGAAGTATCCACGCAAAAATCTTCCTTTTTTTAGATAATGGAACAAAGAGGTTCCGGCCTCTACACTATCACACAAGGACATTGTACACAGCGGTTTAGTACAGACCAGGAGCTCTGCTCAAAAACATGCAAAAGTGCAACTAGGAAACCAAAGGGAAATCTCCGAAAAAGAAGAACAACTAAGCTGTAATTCTATTCGAAAACTTCCACCCGAACTTTGCAAAAACTTCCATGACAACCGTCTCCAAAAGCCGACAAGCATTCTTCAAGTTTGCTCTTGCATCCTTGTCTTTAAACAGCAGTGACCAAGTGCGTGTCCAATGTGTAGCCATGAAGATTACCTTCACTAGCAAAAATTTTCCTTAGGTTCCGTCTTTGCCCAAATGCGGCCAAAAGATAGCTTCTTTAGTCGTCCCATGAACTGTATTTGGTAAGCACTTTGTGTGGTGTATTGACCATCGTGCGTCTATCACCATTTAATCTCACCTTCCAAATTCTCGTCTCTAGGACATTTCTTATTTCTTCCCAAAGTGCTATGCACTGGTTTAGGTGTAGCTCTTCAACCGTGTGTAGGGGGACGATGTGCACTATTTATTTGTTGTTTTCTGTAGCTTTTTCACTGTGATGTTCTTCCTTTTGGATTATCACAGCCGGTTCTTATTAGACCGGTTGTGACAGTGTTTTGTGATAATTAGAAAAAAAAGTAGCGCTGAAAGCTTCTTCGACAACGAAAATTTTGTGCCCCGGGTCCTCCGCAGCTGACCGAGCTTGGTTGCATAGAACAGCCACCATCGAAAACCACTCGGGCCTCATTCGTTTCCAGCGGGTTAGATTCCGACCGGAATTGATGAATATAAGAAAATCATGGTAGCTAGTATAAAAGATCCGGATTTATTCCGGGTTAACAATAAATTTATTCATGATTGATACACCAAAAGACTCGGAAGCAATCCACTTGTAAAGAGGTGTGGAACCAATCCGGCTCTTCGTGTCTCTTGTTCTACCTATCATGATGAGTAAATTAATTCTTGATCCGGAATAAATCCAAGTCTCTATCATAATTTTCTTCACACATTTATTATTCCGGTCGGATTGAATCTCATGGAAGCGAACAAGCCCTCGGGTCAATTGGGCCCATGCTCCGGTTTGTTTCACTCCCGCTCCACTTCTCGTTTTGCGCTAAAAATAGCGAACCACCACCCGCAATGCTCTGCTCCTTGCTCGCGAAACGCGTTCATGGTGGGTCAATGCCTCAAAGCCCGCCATCAAGACTTCGTGTTCTCACTTCCTTTCGTTCCATCCCCTGCAGACACAGATCGCTCGTCATTGAGCTGATCGCTGTCGCTGCCATGCACATCCGATCCACCCCACCTCTCCTCGTCGTCCTCTTCGCCCTTGCCGTCTTGCTCGCTCCAGCAGCCGCTGTCGGGAGCAACACCACCCTCGCCAGCGTTGGCGCCAGCGACACTGTGGGGACGTACCTGGTGGTCGTCTGCCGAGCCAACGGTCCCAAGGAGAACGGCGAGAAGCTGCGCGAGTGGCACGCCTCGCTGCTCGCCTCCCTGCTGAACACCAGCGCCGGCGTTATCCTCGATGAGGCCCGCTCACCGGAAGGCGGGCAGCTCGTCTACTCCTACCAGCACGTCGTCAGCGGGTTCGCCGCGCGGCTGACGGCGCAGCAGCTGAACGAGCTGCGCCGGCTCAACTGGTGCGTCGATGCCATCCCGGACGTCAACTACCGACTCCGGACGACGTACACGCCGGCGCTGCTCGGGCTGAACACGCCGCAGACGGGCATGTGGGCCGTGGCGCGCAGCATGGGGGAGGGCGTCATCGTCGGCGTCCTCGACAATGGCATCGACCCGCGCCACGTGTCCTACGGCGACGAGGGCATGCCCCCGCCGCCGGCCAAGTGGAGGGGCCGGTGCGAATTCGGCGGCGCGCCGTGCAACAAGAAGCTCATCGGCGGGAGGTCGCAGACGCCCGGTTTGCACGGCACGCACACGTCCAGCACCGCCGTCGGCGCCGTCGTCAGGGACGTCCAGATGTTCCGAAAGAGCATCGGCGCGGCCTCCGGCATGGCGCCGCGCGCGCACCTGGCGTCGTACGAGGTCTGCTTCGAGGACACGTGCCCGTCCACGAAGCAGCTCATCGCCATCGAGGAGGGCGCGTTCATCGACGGCGTGGACGTCGTCTCCATCTCCGCCGGGGACGACACGCAGAAGCCGTTCTACAAGGACCTCACCGCCGTCGGGAGCTTCTCCGCCGTCATGTCGGGTGTGTTCGTGAGCACGAGCGCCGGGAACGCCGGTCCGGACTACGGGACAGTCACCAACTGCGCGCCATGGGTGCTCACCACGGCGGCGAGCACCATGACCCGCCGCGCCGTCTCAAGGGTCAGGCTCGGCAATGGGTTGGTGTTCAAAGGCGAGGCGAATCGGAGGTACAAGCCCGTCAAGACAGCCCCGCTCGTCTATGTCTCCGGCGTCTTCGAAGACGGCTCCGCACTCAAGGCCGTCGACGTCCGCGGGAAGATCGTCTTCTGTGACCGCTCGGAAGGCGTGACCATGCGCGGCGAGATGGTCCGCGCCGCCGGCGGCGTGGGCGTTATCATCTTCAACGACGAGTTCGAGGGCGGCATGACAAATCCCGTAGGGAACATCACCGTGGCGGCGGCGCGCGTCAGCCAGGCCGACGGCGTGAGGATAATGGCGTACATCAACTCCACGTCCAACCCCACCGCGAGCCTCCATTTCACCGGCGTCGAGCTGGACCCGTCATACCGGCCGGCCGTCGCGGGCTACTCCTCGCGTGGCCCCTGCAACATGTCAAGCCTCGGCGTGCTGAAGCCCGACATCACCGGCCCCGGCACAAACATCGTCGCCGCCGTCCCAGGCGGGAACGCCAGCGCGCCCAGCCGCACCTTCGACTTGCTCAGTGGCACATCCATGGCCGCACCGCACCTCTCGGGCATCGTGGCCGTCCTGAAGCGAGCGCGTCCGACGTGGTCACCCACCGCGATCAAGTCGGCGATGATGACGACAGCCGACGTGGCGCACCCGGATGGCACGCCGATCACCGACGAGATCACCGGCGCGCCGGCAGCACACCTCCTCATGGGCTCCGGGATCGTGAACCCCACCAAAGCACTCGACCCGGGTCTGATCTACGACCTCTCAACGCATGAGTACCTCACCTACATTTGCGGGCTCGGGTACAACGACAGCTTTGTCAACGACATCATCGCACAGCCGCTGCAGAACGTGAGCTGCGCGTCGTCCGGCAAGATTGAGGGCAAGGACCTGAACTACCCGTCGTTCCTGGTGACGCTCACGGCGGCAGCGCCGGTGGTCGAGGTCAAGCGCACGGTGACCAACGTCGGGGAGGCCGTGTCGGTGTACACGGTGGAGGTCGTGGCACCCAAGACCGTCGCTGTCGAGGTGGTGCCGCCGAGGCTGGAGTTCGGCGCTGTGAACCAGAAGATGGATTTCACTGTGAGGTTCCGCAGAGTTGCCAATCCCGTCAACGGCACGGTGGAAGGCAGCCTCCGGTGGGTCTCGGGCAAATTCTCCGTTCGCAGCCCAGTTGTTGTTCTCGATGGAACATTGAATTTGGTTTAGGAGTAACTACTGTATTATATTTTGTTGCTTATAATTAGCATAATTAATCGGCAAAGGTATCTGCAATGTCAGAAGAATAGAGCTTGCAACATTAGCATCGAGGAGCAGGATCGCCCTACTCCGGCCGCCTCTCCCTGCGCTGCTTGCAGATCTGCGCTCCTGGTGCCGAGCTCTTTTCACCCGTCCCCGCCTCGCCTCCTCTCGTGTGCCGTACGAGGAGATCAACACCCATGCGCCCGGGACCGCCCCTGCACGTGCCGCCGGTCCTCGTCGAGCTCGACGGCGACGAACTTCTCAACAAGAGGAGGTCCTCTCCGCGTCGCCGGCCTGCACTTCCCTAGCCGCCGGCGCGTTACCTCTGCGCCTCTAATGAAGCCCATTGTTGGCATTTCTAACGGCATCATCAATGCGGTGATGTTTTATTATGAAAACATGTTGGGTGAGCGCTCTTAATATTACTACCGGGTACAAGACCCGATAATATTATCAAGAAGGACGAGCCTTATTTATGGGGTAAAGATGTATCCGCAAGCGTACAGATACATATTTATTAAAACTAGTTGTACCATTTCACACATGAGTATTCCTAAGGGTATCGCTATTTATATTTTATGAGGAGATGGACTTATGAAAACATGTAAATATATGTGTGTGTATATTCATGTGGTATGGATATATCGGATAGATACCAAGGACAATATGAATAAGTAAAGTGTATCAAAGCATAATGTAGGGGTAAGTGATGAATAAGTGTTGATGGTGAATTTCCGTCAACCTAGCCATGAGTTTACCTTCGGTGTTGGCATCAATTTTATATCTTATCTATTGGTACTAACCCCCTTGACATAACAAGTTCGTTCGTGCATGTCGGTTTTAGAGTTTAATGTTTATGTAGGAATTTAGCGTTAAAAGCATGACTTCCGGGTAAAGTTCATCAAGCACCTCGTGAGAAGACCATGAAGCCGACACAAGTCAAGTAATGAGGTGAACATGACTCCAAGAAGCCCAAGGACCAACATGTGAAGACGGAAAACTTCAAGGATAATATTGAAGCTTGCGAGACAAGGAGCTCTATCCAAACCGCGGAGAAACTAACGTCAAGCGAACATGGCCCCATTTGCCATTTGTTCGAGTTAATTTTGGTGATTCATGCTAACACAAGTAACGGGACTAACCACTTTGTCTAGCATGTCTTTGTAGGCATTCCTAAGTCTCATGGATGTTTTTTTAAAAAAAGGATTACCCTGCTTTTTATTGAAAGCATATAAAAGGTTTGATACAACAATCCATAGCAGAAACCATGCTGGGAGCGCCAGCTTACAAAGAGGAGCTTAACCTAAGGAAACTACAACAGGTAGCTGTTCCACCAGGAAGAAATAAAAAACTACAAAAGGTCTTCATCTGGCGAACTGATTTTGATCTCCCTCTGGAACTTCTTCAGCCAGTCCCAAATCCGCGTTGACAAATCATTCAGCTCGAGTTTTTCAGGCCTTTTCAACAGTACACTCCATCTCTACAATAGTGCAAGCAAGACATAAAGAATATCAGAAGGTATTTTTGGAGCCACCCCTTCTATGCGAAGTTTGTTCCTAACATTCCACAACACCCAAAGGACCACACCCAGCAGGAAAATTTTGAAATTATAGCCAGGGCACCCCAAGGGAAGCCAGTGATCAAAAAAATCCTCAAGGTTTTCTGGACTTCTGTCCCACCGCAGAGCCTCTTGGAGGGAAGCCCACATAAACTTGGCAGGAACACAAGAGAACGGTATATGGTCTCTGGTCTCTGGGGCATCACAAATTATGCAATTCATACTCCCTTTCCATCTCCATTTCTTAAGCACAACCCCAGTTTGCAATCTGCCATGATAAGTTTGCCACATGAAAACTTTAAGTTTCAAAGGCAGTTTGGATTTCCAGTTTTTTTTTCCATGCGAGAATTAGACACCCCCCTATGAGATAGGATCCTATACATCGATCTGGTAGTGTATCTCCCTGATTTTTCATGCACCCAACTGAATTCATCCCTCTCCTCGATAGGAGCAGAGTCCTCTAACATTTCCAACAAATCCCCCCATTGTCTGACTTCCTCCGGTCCGAAGGACCTTTTAAAATCTCGAATCCACTCCCCCTCCTTGAAACAGTCCCCCACCAAACAGTTTTTATCTCTACAACAAAGGAATAGGTTAGGAAAAGCCAGTTTCAGGGGAATTTTCCCTCAGACATCCTTCCAAAAACGGACTTGTTTCCCACACTTCAATTTGCACAGTACCCCCCATTTGATGTCATCTTTCACTTTCTGTATTCCCATCCAGAATTGCAACCCCCCTACTTTTGCTGCAAATAAAGGCTTCATTCGGGAAGTATTTCGCTCTTAGCAACTGGCAGCAGCTATCTTCCTCTTCACAGTTCAGGAGCCTCCACACCCATTTTAAAAGAAGCGCTTTGTTGAACAGCTTTGTGTTAATCACCCTCGCCCCACCAAATTCTTTGGGAAGGCACACATTTTCCCATTTTATCATATGATATTTAAATTTGTCTATATCCCCCCGCCAGAAAAACTTGGCCCGAATTGAGTCCATTTCCGCATGGATGCCATCATGCAAAAAGAACATGCCCATGAGGTATGTCGGCATGCTGCTTAAGGTTGTGTTTGTTAGCATAAGCCCCCCCCCCCGAAGTAAGGTTCCTCCCTTTCCAAGGTTGCAATTTCTTCCTCATCTTGCCAACTATCCCCCTAAAAGCCTCCATCTTCAGTTTTTTGTCACTGATGGGAAAACCCAAATACGTCATAGGCAGCTTCCCTTTCTTACAATTCAGAGTATTAGCAATCATTGTCTGGTAATTTTCATCCACCCCAAAAGCCACCACTTCGCTCTTGTGGTAATTGATAAGGAGCCTTGACATCCACTCAAAGCAGTACAGGAGGAACTTAAGGTTCCTAATCGAATTTTCATCGCAGCCCACCATCACCACAGTATCATCAGCATATTGTAGGTGAGTTAACCCCCCTGAAAGAGATTTGGCACCACCCCTTTTATATGCCCCTTTTCTTTGGATTTTGTCAAAATATGGTCCAAAGCGTCTGCTACCAAGTTAAACATGAGGGGAGACAGCGGGTCCCCTGCCTCAGACCCCTAAAAGTTCTAAAGTAGGGACCATTCTCTCCATTTATGTTACTACATGTTAACATACCATGCACAAGTTAACATACCATGCCCAAGTTAACATGTCATACCACACGTTAACATACCATGCACATGATAAGTGATGACATGTTAAGTATGTTAAGTTGAAGCAAAGATCCAAGTTGAAGACGCGAAGAAAAGGAAGGAAAAAGATATCGTCGGATGAACCGACAGTACGTTGGTACCATAGGTGCAAGCGTCGGTGCACTTGGTACACTGCGCAGCGGGCAAAATGAAGATGACACCATCGGATGATCCGACGGTTCAATTTCTAGATGCGTCGGATGAATTTCAGAGGAGGAGTAGCGAAGACAGTAGCATCGGATGATCCGACGGTCTGAGAGAGGACACCGTCGGTCTATCCGACGCTCAGTTTGAATCAAGACAGAGACGCGCCAAGACAAAGCCTTAAGCACCGGATGAATCGACGCAATGGTCAGAGGAAGCGTCGGTCCATCCGACGGTCACGAAGAAACCAACAGAGATGTTTTGGCGATAAGTCCTTCAGCACCAGATGATCTAACGCACCGTCGGTGTATAGCGTCGAAGCAGTTGTGTCAGTAGATCTTCAACAGCTAAGTGACGTGGAGGGCACCGGATGAATCGACGCCTAGAAAAAGCATAGCATTGGTTCATCCGACGCTACCTTTTTCAGTGGCCGTTAGCCAACGACTCTTTGGATGCCTTGAGCTATTTATACCCCCTCCACTCGCCCATTTGAGGTTGTTGGATTGTGTGGAAGTGCAGATGAGTGCAAGACATCTAGAAGATCATATCCAATCCATCCATGTGCTTAATTGTTCATCTATAGACTTGCATATGCTTTGTGTGTGTGCTTAGTGCTAGGCTTAGCTTAGAGCTGAGTGAGTGCAAGGTTATGCCAACCTTGTGAGGTGATTCTTGAGTGAATCAAGGTGTACAAGGTTCGCCGGAAGCCTTAGGGCCTATGTGGCTTACCGGCAATCGTCATCGACCCTCCAGCTTGGTGTGGAGTGGTGAGGACACTTTGTGCGGGGGACGTGGAGACCCCCTTCCTTGGTGAAGAAGCTCCTTAGTGGAGGCAGCATCAAGGTGACCAAGGGATCTTGGCGAGTGCCTAAGTGGTGAGCCTTTGTGGTGAGTCAAGTGGTGCTCTTGGGAGAGACTTGGTGACCGGGAAGCAATACTCTTGTGTGAGTGCTTCATCAATGTGGACTAGGGGTGGCTTAGTGCCTACCGATACCACGGGATAAATCGTGTGTCAAAAGTTTGCTTCCTCTCATCCCTCTTTACGTTTCCGCATTTACTCTATTGCAATCTTTGCTTGCCTTTACATTCCCAGAGTAGTATATTGCTAGGATTGGCTATAGGTTGCAAACCTTGTTTTGAGATGGGAGTTTCACACCAGAACAACCTTAGTTGCACATCTAGATAGTATGTTCTAGTTTACTTTGAGAAGAAGTAGTGAAGCCATAGGTTAAGTTTTTTAGATTGCATAAACCCCTCCCCATCTTAGGCTACGAGCATCTGATTCCTTTCAGTATGTTGAATTATCAAGTTGCAATCTAATTTCTAATGATCAAGTACTTCTTCTACGACTTTGTCTTCAATTGGTTTTTCTTACTTTAAGATCTATTATCGAGATAGATCACATAGGGTGTTCTTGCAGTTGTGGTGGCTAGAAGTGCACGCCTGACATACCAAGAGATTTCATCTTGTCCATTGGACTCGCCCTAGACTAACCCGCACGAATAGGAGTGCGTTGTGACAGAACGGTGGCTCCAAAAGGCGAGCATCTTCAGAGTTGGAACGGAAGCCGCGATTTAAAGATTTATGAGATTTGATTTGGTTTATTCTTCGTTGCTTCGAACTTCAACAAGAGCTTGATCCAATCTCTCTAGATTGGTTTTACCAATCCCTCTCTATCTCTTGCTACCTCCGATTTTCATAGATTAGATTCATTTCATTTGGTGTTCTTTAGATTAGATGCAAAAGCACTCCCTTTAAAGATCTAAGTGTTCTCAACTTTAATAGATTGGTTCTTGCATCACACATTTGTTCCACAGATTCTATATGTCACACCTTGAAATTTCCAATTTCAGGATGTGAATAGAGAGAATAAATAAATAACAATTTTATCACAATTTTAAAATTTTTCCAACATTTATTTTTCTTTACAGGGAATATAGTATAGGAAAAATCCATTGTTTGATTTTCTAAATTAACTAAAAAGTTATGTATGTTGCATTCATGCTGATGCATCTAGTGGTTTTTGAGTGTAAAATGTTTCAAAAATGCGTTTAGGAGCAGTCCAAAACCTTCCGAGAATTTTCCGGGTTTTTTCTGGAATTTATTCTCATTTTCCCCGAGCTATTTCTATTTATTAGAAGGCTCTAAAATCTTTTTCATGAGCTCCAAATGTTTTATTTGGATTGTTCATCTCTTAACTTATCTCTGGGAATTTTCCTGAAATTTTTGTGATTTTTCGAGTATTTTTCGTGCCTTTAAAACGATTTCTGCAAATTCTGGAATTGTTTGTGACATTAAAATAAATTCAAAAAAAAAACTATTCTATCGGATTGGGCCGAGCCTCGCGGCCCGACCCAACCCGCCCGCGTCGGCCCGACCGGCCGGGCCCGCCAAGGCCCATCGGCCGAGGCGGCCATGGCCGCCGCCGCCTCTTGCCGGCCCCGCGCCCCTTAAAGGGAGGTTGCGAGCCCCCCCCCCCCCCCCCCCCCCCGCGCGCGTGCCCTAGCTCCCCGCCCGCCGCGCGCGCGCCGCCTCCCGCGCCCCCCGCCGTCCTCGCGCCCGCCCGCACCGCCGCGCCGCGCCCGAGCCGGCGAGCTCACGAAACCGCCAGCGTTGACCGCGAGCGCCGGCCGCTTCCGCTCCTCTCCTCCGCCGGTGGGCACCAAAGCTTGGTCCCCTCGACTCCTGTCGGGCATAGACCCCGAGAACGCGTGAGCCGTGGTAATTTGCCCTTAGGCCCCTATAGAAATTTGTAATTAGTGGCTACGTCCTTTTCCCCACCGTGGCCGAGCCAAAGAACGCGTGAGCCGCCGGCAATTTGGCCCTCTTGGACCGCGCCGCCCCTGCCGCGGTATCGAGCAGAGAGGTAGGGGATGAAGTGGTAATTTGCCCTTAGGCCCCTATAGAACTTTGTAATTAGTGGCTCAATTCTTGTGTCTCGTAGATCTTGCATAAAGACCCCTGTACAGATAAGATCCTTTCAATCTAACCCTAACCTTCCACTTTTTCAGATCTAACCCTATCTTTAGATCTATTCGCGAGCACTATTTGTTGTGTCTTGGGTTTCTTTTCAGCTACTCCCTGTTATCTATAGTTAATCGCGAACAGGTCCTTTTCATCTTGTTTTGCTCCTAGTTTCTTCGTTTTAGCTCCGATTTCATTCGTTCAAGTTGCGTTAGGTTCAAAATAATGTAAAGCACGTGTTAGTGGTGTGTTTTCACCATGTTTTGTTTCTGAAAATAAAATTAATATTAATTTTGATTAATATCTAGTTATGCATGCCTTTTATAAATAAAAGCAATATAGATATATATATCGTTTTTTATAAGAAAATTTAATTGGATTAATGTTTCTATCACATGATTTTGTACATAAAAGTTAATTAGATCTTTATCTCGGTTTTCGTGAACCAAATGTTAATTTGTTAATAGTTGATAAATCTTTTCTAATTAAAATTTGATTAGGCTTTTACATCGGCTTTTATAATAAATATTAATTTGATTAATGCCAATACCATAATGCTTTTGATAATAATATGATCTACTCGAATTACAACGTTTCGTTTAGATTGTTCATATAGTTTAGTTTTTCTAAATTAAATGTTTAATCGGTTTAATTATTATATGAATCTTTAATAATAAAATTTGACTAGTTCTTTACACTGGTTTCATAAATAAAGTTTAATATTACATTAATGTCAACATAGGGTATTTTATTTCTGAAATATCCTTTATAATTGTTTTGTTAATTAAAATGAACCTAGCTCATAGCCTTGTTCTCTCATATATGCAAAACGTTCTTTAGACGTTCTTTACACAGCTCTCTCTAAGTGTGATCTTTCCGGTCCTTGCTCAATCTTCCACAACCATCTCCTTAAAGTTAACCAAGCCTTTCCCTTCCTAGCACACTTTGTGTTCTTTAGTGATCCACCTAATCGAATCTACCCTTTAGTGCATTCTTTTAAAGCTTTCTTTTGATTTGTGCTTTGTTTTTAGTATGCTTATTTGTTTGCTTTGTGTATGTTTGTGCCCGATGATTGATGCGCTTAGAGTGAACGCCGTTCGAGAAGCTTTGAAGAGCAAGAGGTTGAAGATATTCTGAGCAACTACTTTGGTTAAAGGCAAGTGTGTCCTTGATCTTTTGTCCTAAGAACTATATTTAATCACTCATTGCTTTGCTTGCATTAATTTTGATGGGTTCCTATTAAGGTTTATCCTAGTCTTTGATTGTCATTTCTTGTTAACCTGGGTTTACATTTATGTTGGGTAGCTATGCTTAGTTGCTATACCTGGGTTACGGTGGTTTTAATGAACAACAATGATGAATCATGTTATACCTTTATGCTATATCTTTGGATGCTTAATACAAGACCATATGTTTAATCGGAACATGGAGAACCACCCAGGACAACAGTGCAACCACAAGGACTATATGGCTCTGGTCTTGGCCGAGTAATTAGGGAAGTCTTTGTGTGGTTATTACTCGCATAGTAGGTTGGGGACGGAGGAATGCTTTTATGGCTACTTCTATTCCGGAGTGGTCTTGGAACGGAAGTACTCTATGGCTGACCTCCCGTAATAGAAGTGTGGTACGAAAGATGGCCTCTATGACATACTATTATGGACTAATACGCACGGGAGGACTCTTTGTAAAGGCCTCGTAGCGTCCCTATGCAATCACACCTCGGTAGTGTGGTATGATGCTTGGCCGGCATCGCATGGTTGGGTTTAAAGTTCTTCGGGACTTTTACGCGACTTGTGGGTAAAGATGTACAACCTCTGGAGAGTGTAAAACTAATCGATTAGCCGTGCTCACGGTCAAGAGCGGTCTGGACCCTCACATGATAACTGAACTTGAAGATGAACTTAAATCGTGTTCTCTGGTTATGCTTGCCATGTGCTTATGGCGTACCTCTTATCTTATGCTTAATGTGGGTTGGTATAAACTTATACTTTATTAGTAATCAGGTGCTAATAAAACTTGACTAACTAAAATTGCTTAAATGCTTAAAGTCCAGTCCACTATAAAGCCTGTGCATTCATATCTCTTTCCACACTTGCTGAGTATGACAAGTGCTCACCCTTGCTATAAACATTGTTGCTCAGAAAAAGGATGCTACTCTGAAGTCTTGTAAAGGTGTTGCTGGTGCTAGGCGTACGCAACCCCCAGTCGACTCCCTGTGATGTTTGGAGCCTTCGTTTCCAGGATTAAGCGTAAATCTCTGGTAATCTTTCATTTTCTTACGTGGTACTGTTTCTGTATTCACTTATATGTCACTATATGCATGAAACTTGATCCCGGCATGCATATAGGTATGCACTTGGTTTCCTTCGGAAAATCGGGTGTGACACTATACCTTGGGGTTCAAACTTAAGGGAAGAAGGGTCCTTTGACTACAACGGAGGATTTGTCCGCTTGCAATCCAAACGAAGTTTGATACGCATATATACTGTCAACAATAAGATATATGATATATATGATATGATTAGGGGTAAATGACACACACACATGGCCATCATCTCATATTATAAAGAATAAAGAACAAACTAAGGTTAGTAGGAGAAGGCACTAGAGTCATCCTTAGATACGTATATACTAGCAAAGCATACACCATATGATTAGTATAGATTTATCCTATTGCACCGAGGAGAATACCACCCCTGGTCTGCCAGGAGAGATATCTTTCAGAACTCCGACACCATAGACTCACGTGGGGGAATACAAGGGATGTACAGGGCTGTCACCACCCGTACACCTACCACTCAGACCATGGAATATGCTCATTCGTTGTGGATCTCACGACACCTGAGCACCACACTCACGACCATGATCACTACTATTAGCCCCCCCCAGAACTCAAGCCATGATGAGTGACAGGCATAAGGCTATAGCAAGCCTGAAGGCACACCCCACTATTACAATAAAGGAAACTTATACTAAACATACTAGCATAGCACATGTAAGCGTATAAGGAAGTATAAATACTATAAGAATAACAAGAATACTAGGCTCTGTATAAATACGAGAGATACAAGTAGAGTACAAATTCATACCGTAGGCCGGAGGTAGGAGCCAACTGACCCGAGGCGAAAGCTCTGCACTACTAGCGAGAAAGCTCTAGGCCTAAGCTCCACTACCCTAGGACTAAGCTATAGAATACAATGGGAGAGGGAGAGGGAGCCCTTGTGTGGTGTGTGTTGTGAATAAGTTAGAGGCCTCCTTATATAGGGGTGATGAAGGTAGTTCCCAGGGCTCCTTGGCACCAACTCCACCTTCAACCGCCTTTGCTTCACGCGGGAGATTTTGGCGCCAAAGCTGGGCGCCAACTGCCTCAGCCCTGGTTCGGACGAACTAGTGGGTCGGCTGAACTAGACCTGACCCATCTGGCCACCGCCTTTGGATGGTGGGTGTTGGGGAATTAGGGAAAAACCTTACACCCTCGAAACGTCGGGTTCGCTGAAATTCGTGAGAAAAGTTCGCGAATTAACTTCGGGGTGAGAGCTCTAATTTCGTGAAAGTGTGACATTTATGAAGGGACCCTGATAAGTCTCAAGTATTTTTCAGGCTTTCCAGTAATATGCAAAAAAATAATAGCCGAATCTGGCTTCTACGCGTGAATTTACTGTCCATTTCAGGGTGGTTGAAATCTGCGAAGCCCTAAAACCAGGAACGTGCGAAATTCTGGAATCTGAAATCTATGAAGCCCTGGTACCAGAAACCTGCGAAATTCTGGAAGCTGGAACCTGCGAAGTTCGAGAATCTGTTGAAGTCCTGATTCAGAAATTACAATGAGCGGTGTTCTTCATGAATAAGAGATTGAGGCTTTTACCTGCATGCCATTAAAAAAGATTGTGTTGACCTGCGTGACACTAGAAAAGTTACTCACACTTGTGTGCCATCGTCCTAAACTTCTTTACCCTCTATGCCATTTCGTCCAATTTTGCATGTAACGGTGTTAAATGGACAGGGGAAATGACCATTGTACCCCTCCAACCATGAGCATCAAACTCACCTTTCTTTTGCCTGTATGCCACCCAATTTTCAAAATCACACTTAACATGATCTTTCTTTTACCTGTATGCCACCCATTTCTCAAAATCGCAAGAGCAGACCCACCGTTATTAAAGTGGGTCCCACATGTCATAGTCTTTCAATAAATTTATTTCCTTTTATCCATTTTCCCTCGAGCCATCGTCGGTCTCCCGTGTATGGTGGGGGAGGCACGATAGCGGTGGCGACGGTCCACCGCAATGCCGCGTGCAACGAGTGGTGGCGAGGGCCGGATCCGACGGGACAAAGCGGGCGGCGACGAGCTCGGCCGGTGCGGCCGCGGCGGTGGGAGCTCACCCGCGTGACGGGCGCGCGCACCGAGCTCGGTTGGTGTGACCATGTTGACGGGCGTGGCGGTGGGAGCTTGTCCGGCTCGACGCGCGGCCCATGGCCGGCGTGTAGCTCGTCGCATGCGCCCCGAGATTCTCGGCCTACCGGCCTCCAACCTCAAGAGCACAACCGCCGGCATCGCCGCATCATCGAGCGCTGCTGCTTTGCAGCTCCTTTCAATTGAGATCGTGAAGCTGGACCTCACAAATGAACTAGGAACTCAATTTTTGGATGGGAAAAATTCAATTAAAGATTTGGAACTCAAATCGGGTAAGGAACGAGTTCAATCTGTGAACTCAAATTGCTTGCCACCGTGCAGCTTCGTTTGTCTTCTTTTCTCAGCGATTAGCTTGCTTGATTGCACCTAGCAATCTGAAATCTGCCGGTTCGCCGTCGTCATTGGCAGGGGAGGAGCGGGAACCGTGCCCAGCCGCCTAGGGCCAGGCACGGCGCCCTGGCTTTGCACGCCGCGCCGCCCGGCTCTACACGCCGCGCGTGCGCCCGCCCGCTCGGCGCGGTGGCGCCCTCGCTCCGCACGCGCCCGGTTGGCCCGCCGCCGCCGTGTCCCGGCCGGACTAGCCGCCGCCACCCCTATGGTTGAGGATGGTGATCGATTCAATAGAGAGAGGAGCACGGGGAAAACTGGGAACCGACAGGAATCAACAAATCAATTCGGTGGGGGTAAGATGAACATTTCACATGCCCGGTCCCACATGTCAGTGCGTCCTAACAGTGGATTTCTAACGGACCGTGGACGGAATGGCATAGAGGACAAAGAAGTTTAGGACGATGGCACACAGGTGCAAACAACTTTTTTAGTGGCACACAGGTCAGCACCATCTTTTTTAATGGCATATAGGTAAAACTCTCTAAGAGATTCAAGGATCACGAAGAAGCCAAGTCAAAGACGTTGTTGACGGATAAAAGACGTATCCCTCTACGATCTGCAAGCGTACGGACCCCACACCTTTTTCACCATGGGTTTCCCAAGGTTCTTGTCAATCCGCGGAGCAAGGGGATTACAAGCGTTTGATCTACTATGACACACTTAGCTACTAAAACCCTAACTATATTATACTAGAAAACAACTAAACTACACTAGAGAGAATGATAAACGATCAAGATAGAAGACACTCGCCCACGGGTCTACGATACAAGAGCATGCAATCGCTTAAAGACATGAAAAACCAATCTAATCTATCGGGGTTGTGACCACGGTTTCGCCCTTTCCCTCCTCTCGTACTGTCACTACGCGAAGGTATTCATGACTAGACCTTTGATGGCCACGGCGTATTGAATGGATCCAAGGAAGCATTGAGGCCTATACTCCCTTTACGGCATGGTTGCAAGCCTTAAGCATTAAAGTATATTCAACACAAGATGATAGATAGATAATCCGACAAAGTGCGATTACATCTCAATATCGATTACAACCCATGGACGAATGAGAAGATTACCCCATCAAGGTGCTGATCATGGCACCGTTGATCATGGTTTCCCTTCCGCCGTGTCTTCCTTCTTCTCCACGAGAGGGTGCTTCCTTCGAGGTGGTTGATCTCCCGCCGGAGATCCTCCTCCTCTCTCTCTAGCTTGTGGATGGCCTTCTCGGTGCGAATTAACTCCTCCTCTCCCGTGTTGGCGGCGCGTCGGGGGTTTTAGGGTTGAAGATCCTTCGAGGGCAAGGAAAACGGGACCAAACCGGCGCCGGAAGTGGGCCGGGCCGGCCGGCTCGGGCCGGCCGGCCCAGTCCACCCGGCCCGTTCGGTCGCCCCTTTTGCTCCGTGGGTCCTCGCGTATTTATGTACTTTGCCCCCTCCACTTGCACGATTTTGATGCTGTTATCCTCGCGTCCAAGATGGAGGCTCTCTTTGCATGAAGTTTGATCTTTTACGCTTCAATCCCCGGGGTGTTCCTCGTAGCACTTCGGTCCTCGCCACCATTGGAAGTGATTTCAGCAAGCTCATGAACACGAACAAGACTCCATGAATGCTCCTTTGAACTTGTTGCGAATCCGTCCTTTATGTCCATGTTTTCCTACATAAACACAACACTTCCAAATGCATGCACAAAGATGAACTTGTCATATGATTAGTGTGCCTAGTGGCGGGTTAGCTCCATAATCAAATCCAAACCAAAGTGTAATGAACATGCTAGGTGCACCAAAATACACCGTCAACATCTCCCCCACACTTAGCTCTTGCTCGTCCTCGAGCAAGTACTCGTAAAAGAATTTCGTCCAAGGTGTGTAATCGTGTATCATTAATCCTCCTTCACAAGTTAGTCAATCTTTTCATCTTTAATACATAAACACAAAGTAATGATAATCAAACATAAACGTGGGCGTTTAGAATTTTTACCACGTCAAGATTCACCCCACAACTCAAACCTTTCACTTGAAGTCTTCAATTTCAGCCATACTTACTTCTTTGCTTCCATCGGAGGGTTTTTATGATTTTCAAAACAAAAATTCCCGCAACAAGTATTAGACAAAAACCTTTCTCCAAGCTCTCTCAAGTCACTCATATGAAGTGGCTATCCTAACCAAATTTTATAAAACTCTCACCTCCCATTAATCTCTCATATATCATGTAAAGTGGAGCTATAGGTAGGGCTAGCGCAATCAACACAAATATTGTCAAACTAAGAACTTCCTCTAATGGTTGTCTACCTTTCAAAGCCAATGATCATGAGAATTAACCATATGTAGGGATATCAAGGATGAGAAGATTTAGAATGGTGGACATGTGCAAGGGCAAAAGAAAATTGTGACTTCAAGGCACCAATGATGTCCTCGTTGTCGGATTGCACATGGTTGGAAATAGAGTAAAAGTTTCGTCTCACAATCAACGTGACATCCTTCCTTACACTTTATATTTATTTTCTTTTTTTTCACTTGATCCATCCCTCTCATATCTTCATTGCTAACTCATCTTTCTCTTTTTTTTTCTTTCATTCACATATGATTTTTTTCTTTCTTTCTTTCTTTCTTTCTTTTCCATACACATACTTTTTCTCTTTATTTTTCTCTCTCTTGACAACTTTTTCAAAGCTTTCAATTCTCTCTTTCCTCGCATGCATACAATCTGAATTTTTAAATAAATCATGCTAGAGACGAGACAAAACTTTGAAAATGGGTTGTGTTCAAGGAATACGATGTACAAAAGAGATGTATAGGGTTGGGTATGGAATCCGGTGATACTCATGACTTTCGTTGTGAAAGTCATGAACTCGAATATATGACGAGGCTAGCAACAAAAGATAAGCACAAGGACATGATCATTGCTTGAAATTAAAACTCACCAAGAGAGAAGGGTCCTAGCCTAACTCATCGTGCTAATTACACTTATGGTGGAGCGAAAAAAAATAAACTTGGCTTTGGATAGGAATTTTTTCTTACTCTCAACTTGGAAAAAGAGGTTTTGCTAACCTTTATTACAAGGGTTTTAAAATGATTTTCAGAACTGAAATCCTCCAATTTTTAGCATCGAACATAGCACAACTAGCATGTGAAGCTCAAGATCGAAGTGCGGTATGGGTACTTTAAGTAGTAGCGATTCCACTAAGCACCACGGTAAACGATTTTCAAACCATATACTTGTGTTCATATATCAAGAATCGAAGATTAAGCAAACAAGTAAATAAAGATAAACAATACATAAAACACAAAGATATATGTAAAGACTCTTTTTATTTGGTTTTCTTGACTCAACACTAATTTAAGACACTTGCAAAAATTTAAAAACAGACTCGAAAACTAAAGACTCATTAAAAACACTAAGACTCTCACACGAAGATTAAACCGAACCTAAACTTGAAGTTCAAAAGCTAAGGCTAGCGAGCTAGCTCTCCCCCACACTTAAAACATACGACGTCCTCGTCGTATCTTACAAAAATCCTAAGGGGAAAACTAGATCTAGTGGTACTTCAAGCAAGTTTTGCACCACTTGCCTCTCATGTTTCCAACCATGCCGAAAAGCTTGCGCACGTTGCGGTTAAGGAACTTGTAGTCATCTTCAACTACGCGCTCCAAGTCCTCCATACGCCGCTTCATCGCTTCCATGGCTTGGAGACATTCATCGGCCGACGTGTAGAGATCCGCGATGGATTGACGACAAAATCGACAACACACCGGATGCAATCCGAAGGGGTCGTCGTCACCATAATCTCCACCGTTGTCACCACCGTCGTCGCCACCTCCATTGTTGTTGCCTTCGCCACCGCCGTTGCCGTCGCCGTTGGGGCCTTCGGAGTCCTTTCATAGGGTCGCTCATCCCAATCATCATCATCTCTACCGGCGGCCGCCCACGAGCTCGGGCTACGATCGTCGGAGTAGTCGCTATCCCCATAATCCTTAGGCTCCGGCGACACCTCCTTGTAATCTTTACGCTTGATGCCTTGGAGACGTGCCGACCTTTGAACGGGTGTAGGGACCTTCTCTCCTTTGACGGGGTTGCGAGATGCAAGAGCTCCCGGTCGGGACACGTCCTCCGCAACGGATACGTGCGGTCCTCTTGACGGGTAGTTTGAGCTCGCATCGCATCGCCTCCTCCATCGCCGGCTTCTTGGCTTCTAGCTTCAACTCTAAGCTTTTTGGAGGCTCAATGGTCGCTACAAGGGTGCAACACATTGCTTGAAAGGTTTGATTCTCGAGCTCCCAATTCGGCCAAATATATAGTCCCGAGGGAAAAGCCCGGGAACCTTATTTTCCTTTTTTATACTTCCCTTAAAATTTTCCGACCAAACAAGGAAGTCAAAAAGGAGCAGGCGGCGAAATTCGGGGTCATCGGGCGTCGGGCCACCCCCCGGGCCGGTCCGCCTCGGGCCGGCCGGCCCACCCCCCCGGGGCCGGGCCGGTCCGGTTTTTGCACACCGCCCTATTTTTTTCTTCCTCACCCCATGGGAAAAAGTTGGCCCGAAAATCTTCGCGAAAAACTCCCGGAAAGCTAAAAGAAAAATTATTTACGAGAGTTGATGCCTTGTTTTTCGTCCTAGGCGGGACGTTGGGCTCTTCCTCCATGGTGAAGATGTCAACATGGTGAAGGGGCACGACATCGGGTTCGTAGTAAACCTTAAGCCGCTGTCCATTCACCACAAATTGATCGCCGTTTATATCCATAATGGTTACCGCTCCGTTGGAGAACACCGAATGCACAACATAAGGTCCATCCCACTTGCTTTGCAATTTACCCTTTCCGAAGGTTTTAAACCTCTAATTGTAGAGGAGGACCTTATCTCCTTCTTTAAATTCTTTTTTCTTCAATCTTTTATCATACCACCTTTTGATTCTCTCTTTGTATATGCTTGCGTTTTCATATGCTTTCAACCTCAACTCCTCTAGCTCGCTTATTTGAATCCTTCGTTTCACCACCGCGGCATCGAGATCAAGGTTCATCTCTTTTATCGCCCAATAGGCTTTATGTTCCAACTCAACCGGAAGGTGGCAAGCTTTTCCATAGACGAATTGATAAGGGGTCATACCTATCGGTGTTTTAAACGCCGTTCGATAAGCCCATAAAGCTCCGTCTAATTTCTTTGACCAATCCTTGCCTCCCTTCTCAATGGTCTTGTTAAGTATGCTTTTTAATTGCCTATTTGACGTCTCTGCTTGTCCGTTGGTTTGTGGGTGATAGGCCGTGGAGACCCTATGCTCAATTCCCAACTTGGACAAGCACCTTTTGAAGTTCTTCCCGGTGAAATGAGTTCCTCCATCACTTATCAAGATTCTCGGTGTACCGAAACGGGGAAAAATCACGTTCTTGATCATAGTGATGGACTCCTCCGTGGAAGCTTTACGACATGGTATAGCCTCTACCCACTTGGATACATAATCAACCATAACAAGTATATACTCGAATCCAAATGAGTTTTTTTTTAAAAGGCCCCATGAAGTCTATGCCCCATACATCGAATATGTCGATTTGCAAGTTGTATTTCAAAGGCATAGAATTTCTTTGAGAGATGTTTCCGGTTCTTTGACATTCGGGGCATGACGCAACATATCTTTTAGTATCTTCATGCATCTCCGGCCAATAGAATCCGCTCGACCATACTTTTGCTTCGGTTCGAAAATGGCTATAGTGCCCACCGTACTCCGCCGAGTGGCACTTCCTTAGAATCTCAACCCTCTCTTCCCTTGGCACACATCTTCTCATCACTCCATCATTGCCAAGTTTGAAGAGGTATGGTGCATCCCAAAAATATTTCTTACTTTCAGAGATTATCTTACTTTGAGTGTTTTTATCTAGATGATCGAGGGGCATCTTTCGAATTGCTCGAATGATGTCGATCATCCAAGTGTCTTTATCAAGCACTCAATAGAGGTGATCATCTCTCATCTTATATTCGATGGGCTCTTTATCATCTTGTCTGCGATTCATCCTAGACAAATGATCGGCCACAACATTTTCCACCCCCTTTTTATCACGAATTTCAACATCAAACTCTTGGAGAAGAAGGATCCAACGAATCAAACGTGGTTTAGCTTCCTTCTTAGCCAAGAGATACTTGATGGCTGCGTGATCGGTGTAAACATGTAAGATCTGAATTTTTCGAAAGCGAATACTACCGCTAGCAACTCTTTTTCCGTAGTGGCGTAATTTAATTGTGCCCCACTAAGCGTTTTGCTAGCGTAGTAAACGGCGTGAACTCGGCCTTCCTTTCTTTGACCCAAGACCGCGCCTACGGCGTAGTCACTTGCGTCACACATGATCTCGAAAGGTTGGCTCCAATCCGGAGGTTGGATGATGGGAGCACGCACCAACGCATTTTTCAAAGTCCGAATGCCGCTAGGCACTTCTCATCAAAGTCGAAAGCCACATCCTTTTGGAGAAGGTGCGTTAAAGGCTTAGTGATCTTCGAAAAGTCCTTTATAAATCTTCTATAGAATCCGGCATGGCCTAGAAAGCTCCTTAAGGATTTGACATCCGTAGGAGGTGGGAGTTGCTCAACCGTCTCTACCTTAGCCTTGTCCACTTCAATTCCTCTCTCGGATATAACATGTCCGAGCACTATGCCTTGCTTAACCATGAAGTGGCATTTTTCCTAATTTAAAACCAAATCTACCTCCGCACACATTGTAAGGACCTTTTCTAAGTTTGCTAAGCAATCCATGAACGTCTTCCCGTAAACGGAAAAATCATCCATAAACACTTCAACAATTTCTTCGATGAATTCCGAAAACACGGCCATCATGCAACGTTGAAAAGAGGCCGGAGCGTTGCATAGGCCGAAGGGCATCCTCCTATATGCAAACGTTCCGTAAGGACACGTAAACGTTGTCTTATGTTGATCTTCCGGTGAATAGGAATTTGCATGAACCCCGAGTATCCATCGAGAAAGCAAAAATAAGTGTGGTTTGCTAACCTCTCGAGCATCTCGTCGATGAACGGTAGGGGGAAGTGATCTTTCTTCGTCGCTTTGTTAAGCTTACGATAATCGATACACATCCGCCACCCGGTCACGGTTCTTTGCGGTATCAACTTGTTCTTCTCATTCTTCACCACGGTTAAACCTCCTTTCTTCGGTACACAATGTACCGGCTCACCCACTCGCTATGTGGAACCGGTAGATGATTCCGCATCAAGTAACTTGATAACCTCTTTCTTTACTACCTCTCGCATGGCATGGGTTAGCCTCCTTTGGTGGTCCACTACGGGCTTACATTGGTCTTCCATTGGTATACGATGAGTGCAAAAGGCCGGGCTAATACCTTTGAGATCATTAATTGAATATCCAATCACCTTCCTATGTTTTTTTAATAAAATCAGCAACGCTTCATTTTCTTCGGGACTCAACTCGTCGCTCACAATGACTGGATAAGTTTTGTCTAGGCCCAAAAATTCATATTTTAATCCCTTGGGCAAAGGTTTAAGGTCTACCTCGGGCACTTGTGGCTCCTCGGGTTTGATTTCTCCTATGTCTTCAAACTTCTCTTCCTCCACGCTACCGTCATGCGGCTCTAAGCCTTTCGTTGCTTCTTCTAGTTCTTCATCTTGTTGATTACTAATTTGATTTTCCATCGCTCTTTGCAGCGGGTCTCTAAGGGTTTCAACAAAACAAAGACTATCTATCTCTTCTACTTCTTCATCTTCGGGAGGAAAAGGAGTAAGGTGTTTAGAAGCACGAAGAAAGTTATATGTGTACTTTGTTCCATTAAGGTTCATATTTACTTTGCCTTCTCCGCATCTAACACGGCATCAACCAACTTAAGAAAAGGCCTACCTAAGATTATATGATCGAATTACTATGGTAAGCATCAATAACAAAGAAATCGGTTGGTATATAGTTTCTAGAAATTTTTACTTTCATGTTGCAAGCAATACCTAGAGGTTTGATAGTTCTACCATCTCCCATAATTAATTTCGTTGATGTTGGAGCTAAGTCTAGGTTGTGGTATTGAACTTTATCGTAAATTTTAGAAGATAGAACACTTACTTGGGCTCCGATGTCGCATAAGGCTTTGCATTGAACTCCGTTGATCTCGCAACTCAAGTGCGGCGTCATCTTCTCTTCTTCTTCGGATCCGATCGAATAAATTTCAGCAAGGCGAGCGTATGGTGATGCTTCGGGCTTGATCCCCATGATCCTCTTCACCTCGGCAATATGTTCCGGATCCACCACGTCATCTCCAAAGAGCTTTTCAAAAATCTCACCGGTGGTTTCGAGGTCGTATGAATTTTCAGCTTTCTTCTCCGGTGGGAAATCGACTTCCAATGCTCTTGCCATTCCCTTTTGATTAGGGAACGGTCTTCTCTTGTCGAATACTTCTCCGTAATCAATAGGAACCCAATCCATTGGCTCGAACTCCCTTAGTGGCTTCGCGCTTGACATGCTTCTCTTGTTCGTCTCATTTGGTGCGGCGAAGTCGACGTTTGGTGTAGTTCTTGACTTGATGTGTTCTTGTTCAAGCTTTTCCACGATTGGCTCCTCTTTTGTGACTTCCGGGTTGCCTCTTTAGAAAATTCAGCAAGCTTTTTCTTCCTTGAATTGAATTCCGGCTCTTCCGCAAGTCTTGTTTCCTAATCTCTTCGCATGGCAGCCGCTTTACTAACTTTTTGTAGAAGTTGGGCGGCTTCCGTGAGTGTTTTCTCCATGAGATCCCCACCCGCACACATTTCGACGTGTCGCATGCAACTAGGGGTTAGGGAAAAGAAAAATGTATGCAAGAGTACGTCACCGGTGAAGCCGAGTTTTGGTCCTTGTTCGATTAATTCATTAAACCTATCCCAGGCTTGGTCTATCCCTTCCTCTTCTCCTTGCATGAAAGTGATCACTTGCCTCCTTAGATGTTGAACCTTGCTAATTGGAAAGAACTTCTCGCAAAACTTCTTTGTCAACTTGTTCCAATTGCCTTCAACTTCAAAGGACGCAACCGAATACCATGTCTTTGCTTTGCCGGCAAGTGAGTAGGGAAAGAGATTCCATTTGAACCATTCATCGGGAACTCCTTCTTGACGCACCGTGTTGCATATTGTCGTGAAATCCCTTATGTGTCTATATGGGTTCTCCGTAACCATCCCTTCAAATGGGTTTTCCGCCACCATCTTGATGATCTTGGATTTAATTTCATACTTGGTCGCTTCGAGCTTCGAATCCGACTCTTGTACCTTTATGTCTTCACATCGAGGGCTAGCGTAATCCCTTAATGATTTCTCCGGTTCTTCCACGGGTTGATTAACGAACTCCATCTAGACAATAAGATAAAAACAAAACAAAAAAGAAACAAGTGTTTTTCTGATAATATATGTTAGATATAGCGAATAAAAGATAAACTAAAATATAAAACTAAGTTAGATGCAAATCAAACGATGTAAACTAACTTGCTCCCCGGCAACGGCGCCAGAAAAAGGGGCTTGTTGACGGATAAAAGACGTATCCCTCTACGATCCGCAAGCGTACGGACCCCACACCTTTTCACCACGGGATTCCCAAGGTTCTTGTCAATCCGCGGAGCAAGGGGATTACAAGCGTTTAATCTACTATGACACACTTAGCTACTAAAACCCTAACTATATTATACTAGAAAACAACTAAACTACACTAGAGAGAATGATAAACGATCAAGATAGAAGACACTCGCCCACGGGTCTACGATACAAGAGCATGCAATCGCTTAAAGACATGAAAAACCAATCTAATCTATCGGGGTTGTGACCACGGTTTCGCCCTTTCCCTCCTCTCGTACATCGTCACTACGCGAAGGTATTCATGACTAGACCTTTGATGGCCACGGCGTATTGAATGGATCCAAGGAAGCATTGAGGCCTATACTCCCTTTACGGCATGGTTGCAAGCCTTAAGCATTAAAGTATATTCAACACAAGATGATAGATAGATAATCCGACAAAGTGCGATTACATCTCAATATCGATTACAACCCATGGACGAATGAGAAGATTACCCCATCAAGGTGCTGATCATGGCACCGTTGATCATGGTTTCCCTTCCGCCGGTGTCTTCCTTCTTCTCCACGAGAGGGTGCTTCCTTCGAGGTGGTTGATCTCCCGCCGGAGATCCTCCTCCTCTCTCTCTCTAGCTTGTGGATGGCCTTCTGGTGCGAATTAACTCCTCCCCCTGGTGTTGGCGGCGCGTCGGGGGTTTTAGGGTTGAAGATCCTTCGAGGGCAAGGAAAACGGGACCGAACCGGTGCCGGAAGTGGGCTGGGCCGGCCGGCCTGGGCCGGCCGGCCCGTGCCCACCCGGCCGGTTCGGTCGCCCCTTTTGCTCCGTGGGTCCTCGCGTATTTATGTACTTTGCCCCCTCCACTTGCACGATTTTGATGCTGTTATCCTCGCGTCCAAGATGGAGGCTCTCTTTGCATGAAGTTTGATCTTTTACGCTTCAATCCCCGGGGGTGTTCCTCGTAGCACTTCGGTCCTCGCCACCATTGGAAGTGATTTCGGCAAGCTCATGAACACGAACAAGACTCCATGAATGCTCCTTTGAACTTGTTGCGAATCCGTCCTTTATGTCCATGTTTTCCTACATAAACACAACACTTCCAAATGCATGCACAAAGATGAACTTGTCATATGATTAGTGTGCCTAGTGGCGGGTTAGCTCCATAATCAAATCCAAACCAAAGTGTAATGAACATGCTAGGTGCACCAAAATACACCGTCAACGAACGTCATCTCAAAAAGTCTGGGTTTAGAGTGTGAACTAGTGGCAGGCTTGCAAATACATGAAGTTAGCCCCGTAAATCACGGGATGTAAAAGACATTCATGTACATGTTCACACTAGGAATATTCTCTAGATTTGAGGGTAATTGTTGACGGTTCAACACCGTGCTCAAGTTCACCGCAAGCCTACAGGTGACTTGGTGCCTTTTTCACCAAGGAGGGTCCTCCCTAGATTTGTCAATCCAAGGATCGGAAGCAAACTCCCAGGATTCTCCATCTAACCTATCGATCTATCCTAACACAAAGCATTGATTGCATAAAAAGATGAACCTTAAAGATATATGAGTTATAGCATAAGGTTGATCGCATCCATGAACGTCGACATGGTAAGGAGCAAGCAAGGGAAACTAAGCCCTATCGTCTTCTAGTCGTAGTTTTAGCCAAAAGAGCAAGCGCGACATGCATCTCATCCAAAGCCATCTTTAAACTACTATCCTCCTGTCCGATTCCGAAGACGCCCGCCTTTTGGAGCCAACGTCTTATCACAATGCACTCCTATTCATGTGGGTTAGCCTAGGGCGAGTTCGACAAGAACAAGTTAAAAACACTTGGTCGATCCGGTATGCACCTCTAGCCACCATGGCTACAAGAGCACCCCAAGAAATCTATCTATAGAATAGATTGAAAACAAAGCATAGCCAAGCGAGAGCAAAATCATAAAAGGAGGACTCGAGTCGCTAAAAGATCGGATGACATGAAGTACTTTACTCACATAATAAACATGTTTAGATCATCTCCATCGAGTACATACCATTGATGACCTCAACTAGCTCCGGAACTCCGCCATGGCTCAACCGTGCAAGGCAGCCATGGCGGCTAGGGTAGGCATAGGCCATCTCCTAGACAACTTCGAGGACTCGCGGCGGCCGTCGTCACTCTCTACTAGGTTTCGTCGAGTTTCTGTGGATGGATAGATGTGGCAACCGGCGGCAGAGGCAATTTATAGAGAAACACCTAGGTCAAAGGGGGGCCCGAAATAGGCCAGGCCGGCCGGCCTGGGCCGACCAACTCAGGCCCGTTTTGGCCCGGTTCGACCCCGTTTTGCTCCTCGACGCTTCTTGGTCAACTGTTGACTTGCTCCCTTCTACATGTGGGCCCTTGACGTCGTCTTCTCCACGGTTTAGATAGAGCTCCTTGTCGCGTAAGCTTCAGCACCTTCTGTTTAGGTCCCTGGAACTTTGTGCCTTCATGTTGTGGTCCTTGAGTCATTTGGAGTCATGTGCACCTCGAGTGTTGACTTGTGTTGGGCTTCATGATCTTCTCACAAAGTGCTCATTGAACTTCTCCCGGAAGTGCTCCTTTTAGTGCCTAAATCCTGCGTAAACAACATACTCCAAATACCACATTCACAAGTGAACTTGTTACATCATTAGTATGCCTAGTGGCGGGTTAGTTGCAAATCATAATTGAAACCAATGTATAACAAGTACTCTAGGTTGACGAAAATTCACCGTCAACAGTAATCTCAGAATGTAAAAGTCCCTTCGTCTCCCTATGAAAAGGGGCGCATGGGCACGTGTAAAGGGGTTCACAACTTTTGAGTCGAGAGCAGTCTTTTGGAGATTCTTTGTCTCCCTGTCTTTCGCGAATTGCACGTTGAATCTTGTTGTTCTTGTATTCTAGTGTTCGGGGACTCCCACCGATTTTTTTGGACCCCCCAACAGTGGGCCCCAAGGGTTGCCTTGTCCAGTGGGCTCCACTTGAATTGAGTTGTTTTGATTGTGGTTTGGGCCCATTCTTGCTCGTGCAGAATCACCATGTGTTGGTATTTGTGCAAGTCTTGTACGTTTTCACGTTTTCCCCTAGTTTCGAGTACTCATCCCTGAAATGCTTATTGAATGAAAACTAGATAGAATGTTAGTAAGAGATGTTAGTTCTCCTCTTATTCTGAGTAATATTGATAGCTAGAAGTGGTCGTTAAGGACCGTCAACGATGCTACAAATATGAGATTCAAAAATTATTTTTTCAACATGTAGGTGTTCATGTAATCCTCTCTCTTTCGAGAAACACTATAATATTTGCGATTATTCGTATTGAAAAAACTACCATGCAGGGATGCCAACCTAAACAAAGACATGACTCTAGATATTTTTTTATTACAACATCATAACCTCAGTGGGGTTTTCTCCATAAGAAAAAGTAGCTCCTCGACCAGCTTAGGTCCAACCCCGAAGCTCCACCGGTAGTCGTCAAACCCCTGGTGGGGCCCCTCACAACCGCCCACCTCGCACAAGCCCTAGTAACCGCCGCCATTAGAGACTATAATTCATATATAATCTGCACCAAATCATCTCTTCTTTCCGCCGAACGTGCATCATCTATAATTCTAAAGTAAACTATATAGCATCCCTTTATACATGTACCACAATATACTTGTTCCATTTAAACCATAAACAATCACATATTATACTAATTACTTACATTTGATTGTAATCGATGTTGGGTAGATCGAACCATTCGAAGTTTATGTCATGTGCTTTTTACACATTTCTTATATTGATCTACTATCTCAGTTCTACTCTGTACCTTAATTAATAAAATTAATTTGGTAACCTCAGTTCATACATTACATCTATGGAAGGAGAGTAAAAGAACAAGAGAAATTGAATAATGAGGCCATGGTTTTATCGATTGTTTTAGTGAATAATTTGATTACATTTATATATAGGGAAAAAGTTTGTGACCAAAGAGGTCTTTTTCCACCCAACACACATATGTAATTCCAAAGCCGACTATGCATCATCCCCTTATAATTATTATGAACATATTTATGTAGAGAAATTGAAGAATGAATTCATGGTTGTATCTATTGTTTTAGTGAATAGTGTGATTATACATATTTGTACATAAGGAAAAGGGTGTGACCAAAGGGGTGATTGTCGGGCATACACCCTGGGTACTCATGCAAGGAAGGAGGAAGAGTAGAAGACGGACTCCTACTAGAGTTCCCCTGTACTCCTACTAGGACTCGCTCTGTGTAATCCTACTAGGACTCCTGCCTTGTAACCGACTAGGAACCCGCCCCCTGGACTATATAAAGGAGGGCCGGGTACCTAGCCGCATCATCTACAATCCCTCCGGGGAACAACACCAAGCGCAGGGCGCCATACTTGATCCCCCAAACAGGACGTAGGGTTCGCCACCTTGGCAACCCGAACCTGTATAAATCTTGTGTCCCGTGTCCTTGCGCATACCTTCGAGTTCTCGGTCTCCCGATCACGATCCCCACCGCACAATCTACTACCTCGGGTACCCCCTTGGTAGGTTTGCCGGTCTAAAACACCGACAGTGATGTCCCTACATAAAGCTATCTCATGAATAGAATAAACATACTCATTCATGGACACGTGTCTATGGACCAACTTGTGTAGATGGCATTTCAAATGATAAGAAACTTCTGGACTCATGTCCCTAAAAGGAATAGAGGGATAATACATAATACATTGTAAACAAAGGACATCATATAATAGGTGGTAATTTTGTAACATTTGATTTAGTCAATATCCATTGGACTAAATTGAAAATAAAATAAAATAAGTTGGTTCATTATTGATGACTTCAACATAATTAAAATGGGACAAACAATGTAACATACTCCATCCGTCCCATAAAAGTGCAATTCTAGTTTTTCTAAGATAGATTAGTGGTGGCGCGACAAGACTTTGTTTCTAGGACTCGCTCTCCGTGTAATCCTACTAGGACTCCTCGCCTTGTAACCGACTAGGAACCCGCCCCCTGGACTATATAAAGGAGGGCGGGTACCTAGCCGCGTCATCTACAATCCCTCCGGGGAACAACACCAAGCGCAGGGCGCCATACTTGATCCCCCAAACAGGACGTAGGGTTCGCCACCTTGGCAACCCGAACCTGTATAAATCTTGTGTCCCGTGTCCTTGCGCATACCTTCGAGTTCTCGGTCTCCCGATCACGATCCCCACCGCACAATCTACTACCTCGGGTACCCCCTTGGTAGGTTTGCCGGTCTAAAACACCGACAGCTGGCGCGCCAGGTAGGGGTGATCATCACCACCGAACGAATTCGAAGGACCTTAATCATCAAGATCAATCTGCTCGACGACACTGACGGTCACATGGACAACTATTCGACGACCAGCAACTCGCAGGCTCGGCGAAACTCTACACGGAATCGATTTCGTGTCACCTGATCAAGTTTGCATCCCAAGCGGAGACCAACCTGTCATAGTCAGCATCACGATCGAGACGACGACTTCGAGTCAAAATCTGGTGGAGCAGTACTCGATCTCGTCGAGTTCTCGTATCAACATCGCTGCCAAGACATCTCCATCAACTCCAAGTGCAACACGCGCCAAGCAAAACATATTGATTTTGCGCACGCTTCCCTCCACGAGATGAGCAGTCAATTCAAGGCTTCAAGCCATCCGTGCTGCACATGGTGTATATATACGTGACACTATCAGTATTGTGGTTCGGTTCCTTATTTCTTTTCTCCGAGACCGGCCTCAATTCGAAGTCAAGCCACCAACTATCCTGAAGCATACAACAGGCACGCGGCCCGACCGGGACGGGGCGGCGGCACCCCTTGCTTCGAAGCTCCAAGATCTTTGGCTTGGTGCACACACAAGACAGTACGTGAGTACGTAGTACTCGGGTACAACTACCCTCGGCCACGTCGACCTCGCCGTACGCCGCGACCACTCGTCTCCGGCCGCACGTGCTCTACGTCGACCTCGTCGTGCGCCGCGACTACTCATCTCTGGCCGCACGCGCTCTACGTCAACCTCGCCATGCGCCGCGATTTCTCTTCTCCGGCCGCACGCGCTCTACGTCAACCTCGCCGTGCACCGCGAGTACTCGTCTCCACTCCCCGGCCGGCGATCTACTTCAACTACGCCGCGCGTCCGGGTGTCTCGGCACGTCGCGCGGCTCGTCACGCGGCTCGTCGCGCAGCTCATCATCGACTACTCCGGGCTCGTCGTCGACTACTTCAACTCCGCCGCGCGTCTGGTTGCCTCGGCACGTCGCGCGGCTCGTCATGCGGCTCGTCGCGCCGCTCATCGTCGACTACTCCGGGCTCGTCGTTGACTACTTCAACTCCGTCACGCGTCCGGTTGCCTCGGCACGTCGCGTGGCTCGTCACGCAGCTCGTCGCGCCGCTCATCGTCGACTACTCGGCTCGTCGTCGACTACTTCAACTCGCGCGCGTGCGGTTGCCTCGGCACGTCGCGTGGCTCGTCATGCGGCTCGTCGCGCCACTCGTCGTCGACTACTCCGGGCTCGTCGTCGACTACTTCGCTTGCGCCGCGCGGCCGGGTGCCTCGGCACGTCGCGCGACACGTCGCGCGGCTCGTCGCGTGGCTCGTTGCACCACTCGTCGCCGACTACTTCGCCTACACCGCGCGTCCGAGTGCCTCGGCACGTCGCGCGGCCCGTCACGCGGCTCATCGTCGACTACTCCGTGCGCCGCGACTTCGTCTTGCGGCCGCGCTGGCTTTACTTCAGTCACACCGTGCGTGGTGACTACTTGTCTCGCGGCAACACTGGCTCTACTTTAAGTATGCCGCACGCCGCCATGACGTCGTCTTCCGGTCGCATCGCGTCGACCATTCATCTCGACTAGTTTTCCAAACTAGTCGAGAACGGCAGACACGCCCCCAACAACTAGTCGGAATCAACTCTGACTAGTTGACTTCAACAACAACCGTCGCGGCTCCATCGCCGATCGCCACGGCTTCATCATCAGTCTGCCCAGGCAGCAACAGCTAAGTCATTTATCTAAATGAATACTGTTTTCTTGGCTTGTTCTCCTCATCATGTAGGACTACTTGCCGACTACTCATTTGTGTATGCTTCTCCGCGGGTTTTCACGGGAGCTACACTCTGCTGACTACTCTTGGGGTATATCAATCAAGTCGCCACGAGTCTACTTCATCAACTCGGGGGCTATCCCTAGGAGGCAGCTTCTAAAGTTCGCTACGCGCGGCAATCTAAAGTCGACTTCTAAAGTCGCATTCTAAAGTCCGCTCCGTGCGGCAACTTAAAGTCGACTCCGGTCGCATCTTCGCCTGCTTCAGTGGCATACTACGTGTGTAAGCTTCGATGGAACCTAGCTGTAAGCGGCCCTCGGGTCCTGGCGACGATGGAACCTAGCTACACGTGGTCTTCACGCTCTGTACCATGGGTCCAAGTACCCTAAGTACTCGCGCCCCGTACCTTGGGTCTGAAATCCATGGCTCAGGTACTCAAGCCCACTCCGGTGGCACAAGCCGACTCCGGTCGCACCTTCAAGCCCACTCCGGTGGCACAAGCCCGCTCCGGCGGCAATCGTACCTTGGGTCTGAAATCCATGGCTCAGGTACTCAAGCCCACTCCGGTGGCACAAGCTGACTCCGGTCGCACCTTCAAGCCCACTCCGGTGGCACAAGCCCGCTCCAGCGGCAATCGTACCTTGGGTCTGAAATCCATGGCTCAGGTACTCAAGCCCACTCCGGTGGCACAAGTCGACGCTAACGGTCGCATCCAAGCCCACTCCCGTGGCACAAGCCGACTTCGGTCGCAATCTTAAGCCCGCTCCGGTGGCAAAACTACTCGTTTTCTCTTATTTTTTATTCGCTTTGGCTTTCCGGAAAGTGCTTTTGCATCTTAAGTCCACCCCGCGTGGCACAAACTCGACTATTCTAGTCGCATCTCAAAGTCCGCTCCGCGCGGCATCCTAAAGTCGATTTCTAAAGTCGCGTATCAAAGTCCGCTCCGCGCGGCAACTAAAGTCGACTTCGGTTTTTAAGTCGCATCTCGAAGTCCGCTCCGCGCGGCACAAAGTCGACTTCAGTTTTCAAGTCGCATTCTAAAGCCCGCTCTGCCGGCATTTAAAGTCGACTTCAGTCGCATCTAAAGTCCGCTCTGACGGCATGACTACTTCTCAAGCTCCACGGCTCGACGCCAAACTACTACTTGGAATCTCTCCAGCTCGGGGGCTACTCGAAGATAACTTCAGCATGCTTCGCTCGCTCTCAAGCTCGGGGGCTTCCCACCAATCACTACTCGACGTGGCTCATATAGCTCTCTTATCTCGAGGGCTACACGCTACAAGAGTACTCGGTTGATGGCTTTCGCGATCACTGAAGACCCTTGGATTGATTACCTAATCATTTCAAGGCTCGGGGGCTACTATGCTACACCCATCGTTCAATTTTTTCAAGACAAGATTCGGAATCAAGATTGACCCTCAGCTAGAGTCTGCAACTCAACCTAAGGCTCGAGGGCTACTCCATATGGAGTGCGATTTTGCAACCACACTTCCATATAATCACGACTTCAAGACAAATGAGCTGGACCACCTTCCAGCCTCGCGGCAGTTCAAGTACTATTGAAGACTTCTCCAAGCAGTACTCGAGGACGCTCAAGAACTACTCGAAGAGGCTTCAAGACTACTCGAACTACTACTCTCGACTCCAACGTGCTCGGGGGCTTGTCGGGCATACACCCCGGGTACTCATGTAAGGAAGGAGGAAGAGTAGAAGACAAACTCCTACTAGAGTTCCCCCGTACTCATACTAGGACTCGCTCTCGTGTAATCCTACTAGGACTCTCGCCTTGTAACCGACTAGGAACCCGCCCCCCGGACTATATAAAGGAGGGCGGGTACCTAGCCGCATCATCTACAATCCCTCCGGGAACAACACCAAGCGCGGGCGCCATACTTGATCCCCCAAACGGGACGTAGGGTTCGCCACCTTGGCAACCCGAACATGTATAAATCTTGTGTCCCGTGTCCTTGCGCATACCTTCGAGTTCTCGGTCTCCCGATCACGATCCCCACCGCACAATCTACTACCTCGGGTGCCCCCTTGCTAGGTTTGCGGTCTCAAACACCGACAAGGATGTCCCTACATAAAGCTATCTCATGAATAGAATAAACATACTCATTCATGGACACGTGTCTATGGACCAACTTGTGTAGATGGCATTTCAAATGATAAGAAACTTCTGGACTCATGTCCCTAAAAGGAATAGAGGGATAATACATAATACATTGTAAACAAAGGACATCATATAATAGGTGGTAATTTTGTAACATTTGATTTAGTCAATATCCATTGGACTAAATTGAAAATAAAATAAAATAAGTTGGTTCATTATTGATGACTTCAACATAATTAAAATGGGACAAACAATATAACATACTCCCTCCGTCCCATAAAAGTGCAATTCTAGTTTTTCTAAGATAGATTAGTGGTGGCGCGAAAAGACTTTGTTTCTAGGATTGCACTCTTTGTGGGATTTTTTTTCAAATTCTGGGATTGCATTCTTTACGAGACGGAGGGAGTAGAATTAGAGTTTGAAAATATTTAGGGCTACTTAATTAAATTTAAGAAAACAAAATAGGCAAAGTAAAATTATTTTTACAACATGTCAAGCTGCTCTAAGATCAATAAAAGAATAATACGTAGCCTACTTTAAAATTATAGATTTTAAAATATGTTGCACTTAGCCTTATGGGTGTTAATAAAATAGAATATTTACACCTTATACAACATTCATTTCGAGTTTTGTGGTATTTTGTGTACACATACTATTCTATTAATATGATCCAGAAGTTAAAAAAAGTAACCTTAACATGGGTATAGAGTAATAAATAGGCTACTTTGAAATTATAGATTTCAAACTATGTAGCACTTGATCTTTTTATGCTACTAAAATTAATTATTTACACCTTATACAATGCACACACAAAGTTTCGTGACATTTGAACTTCAAATACAATTTTACTGAGATAGTTCAAAGTTGGTAAATTGAATTGGGTGTTCTTTGTCACGCCAGGCATGATGGCGCACCAAAATGCATTGGCGTGACAGAAACGGCCCACATCATTGGTTCCTGCTAGCGTGGTGATCTTTTCATGTCCATGCATGTGGAGTGACAACGTGATTATGCCACTATAGATTTCCAGATGGGCTACCCACCCTAGCTGGATTTGACCCGGACCGACTAGGCACGATACTACAGTGGCCCGATGACTTGTCGTGCCAGGTCGGACTGGTGGTGCTCGTAGAGGGGGCTACAAGCAAGGCGGGAGAGGAGGTGAAGCCTCCAAGTCCCTGCTAGGATGATTGAGGCAAGTGCCAATGTCGAGGATGTGAGAGTGGTGTGATGTCACAGCGGAGCGAAGTGAATGTGTTCGCGTGTCCCCATAGCTGGGCGTCTGCCTCCTCCTTTTATAGGCCAAGGGGAGGCAGCTACAAGCATGTTGCATAGTGTCGTGTACAGAGATGGTGCACTAGCGTATAGTATGCTGGGCATGACGGTTGTCCTTGTGGATCTTCGTGCTTGTCGTGGATTGATGGCAAATTTCGGCTTTCGCAGGCGGCGTGGCGACTCATGTGCTTGTCGGGGAACGACTTCGAGGGTGGCTTGACTGACGTCCGTGCTTGGTTGTCGTCCGTACGCCAATCGAGGGTGCGCCCACACTTGTTTGAAGGTCTTGCCGCAGGGGAGAGTTTTGGTGCCATAGGCGTTGGCGTGGCGATGTCCTGTCAACACAGGGCGCCACAACGTTGGGGATGGCTGCACAGCGCCGGAGATGGCCACACAACACCAGGGATGGTGGAGAAGACATGCTTCGCGTAGTCAGTGCCACGACGCCGCCCGACGCGTGCGCTTGGTCGTCGCCCGTACACCTTTCGAGTGTGCTCCTATGCTCTTTTGAGGGCCTCGCCGTGGGAGGAGGACGGGAGTTGGCGGCACAGTGCCATGGAATGATGTCGGGGATGGCTGTACAGTGACAAGGTTCGACCGCATAGTAACGGGGTTAGAGACCCAGGCGGTGTCAGCGGCACGGCGTGGGAGATTTGCTTTTTGACTATAGCACCTATGATGGATCTAGACATTTAATGCCCTTGTCGGGTGGAACGAGCGGCGCGTCGTCGATCGAGGGTTGGCCTCGAGCGGGGTGGAGATTTGCTCGAGGGGCGTTCGTCCCTCGAGCGAGGTGGAGGTGGGCTCGAGGGTGGCTGGGACCCTTGAGCGAGGTGGAGATTTGGCGCGTGTGTGAGAGCTCTCGATGGATGAGCTCAAGCGGTTGCTGGGTCGTGGTAGGCCTTGGGCCTTGCGTGCGTTTGTCCCTCGTAGCCCGTGGAAGTTTTAGGAATAGTTTGCGTTTTGAGAGGGTGATTTTCCTCTTAGTTAGGGGACCCCTTATGACCGTCCCCGACAGTAGCCCTCGAGCCTTTGCTAGAGTGGTGATTAGTCTCACCTAGGCTGGTAGCTCCATGTGGGAATTTTCCCTTTGAACATGTATGGGTTTTCCGTGGGGGCGCGCTAGCGCACCCGTGGGTGTAGCTCCCGAAGCTTTGGAGGAGTGTGTGCACTCGTGCAAGGTTTTATAAATGTTGAGTGACAGGATTGTTTATTGTTTTGCATTTGTTTTAGACGGCATCGGCGATCTACGCGGGTGGAGCGGCGTCGACCTTGTCCAGAGCGAGCTCTAGAGGGTTTGCTCGTTGTTTCGGGGGGTCGACCCCCACACATTTTCATATCCATGTGACGCGTTCAGAGGGTGTGACGCATAGTTTGGGGGCGTCCCTGACTCTGTTGATCTGAAACACCTGTTTGAACCTTCCGTAGGTCAGGGCTCGAATCTCTGAGTAGGGCCTTGCGGGAAGCGTCATGCATCCCTGTTTTTGTGCATCTGTGGCGCTTGTTGAACCCTTGCTAGGCCAGGCCTCGAACCACTGATCCGTAGTAGCCTCGCTATGAGGTGCATCTGTGGCGCCCGTCGTACCCTCAACGGGTTGGGCCTCGAGCCACTAATCAGTAAGGATTTCGAGGAGAGGCACTAGATGCCCCTGACCCCCTCGATTTGGATGTCCGTTTGAATCCTTTCAAGGGGCCAGACCTCAATCCACTAGTTAGTGGGATTCGAGGAGTTACCTTCCGGCACACCTACCCCTCAGACCGGGGAATATGATCATCTATTGTGGATCCTACGACATCTGAGCACCACGCCCACGACCGTGATCACTACTACTAGCCCCCCGAACCCGAGCCATGATGACCCACATGCATAGAGTTAGAGCAAGCCCGAAGGCACACCCCACCGTTACAATAAGGTAAACCTATAAACATACGTGTATAGCACATGAAGGTATATAATAAGGTATGACATACTATAAGAGTGGAAATATAAAACTTTGTATAAATACAAAGAATATGAGATGGGTACAAAACCATACCATAGGCCAGAGGTTGAAGCCAACCGACCCAAGGTGATTGCACTACACTACTAGCGCGAAAGCTCTAAGCCTAAGCTCCACTACCTAGACTAAATATTACAAATGAGGGGGGAGAGAGAGATAGAGAGAGGCTCTTGTGGTGTGTGTGTGTGTGTGTGTGTGCGTGCGTGTGTGTGTGTGTGCAGGGGGTGGAGTCCTCCTTATATAGGGTGGTAGAGGTGGTTCCCGGGACTTCTTGGCGCAACCTCCACCTCCACCGCCTATGGCTTGCACGTGAGAATATTGGCGGGAAAGATGGGCGCGAACCGCCTTGGCTTTGGTTCGGTCGAACCATGCCTCGCCCATCTGGCTGCCGCCTTTGGCTGGTGGGCCCCTAGAGTTTTCTTGCCTCGTGGGCCCCACATGTATTGAGTTGTTTTGCTTGTGTTTTGGGCCCATTCTTGACCATGCAGGATCGCCGTATTTCGGTCCATGTGTAAGTCCTGTAGTTCTGTATGGTTTGCCCCTGTTTCCAGCTTCTCATCCCTGAAATACTTATTGATAGAAGCTAGATAATATGTTAGTGAGAGATGCTAATTTCTTCTTATTCGAGTAGTGTTGACGGCTTAATGTTTGCTCTAAAGACCGTCAACAAGACTCCCCCAAGCTGCCTTCTTGCTCGTCCCGAGTAAGACACTTAGTTATTGATCAGGAGTTGCTACAATGCCTTCTTCTTTTTCTGTACCTTGGATACAACATAATACTCTCTCTTGAGTTGAATAAGTTAGCATTGATCACCCCTTTTTCTTTACTCCCCATGGGGATTTTGACATTCTCTTCGCCTTTGGCAATTGCAAAGCAGAATGGTTATATAAAGTCACCATTCACCTGATCCTCAATCAACTTTCTTTCTAGAGGTTTTTGACAATTTTTTTTGAAAAGAAAACTGAGTTCCTCGAAGGATGCAATCTTGGTCGCTCAATGGGTATAATCCTCACCAAGGCATTGCATTTGCCTTCTCTACTTCTAATAAGGCTTTTTTTGGGGGTTTTGGGTAATGAGAAGTAGGTGCATACTTTCATCACATAATATTGCGAAGTCAAAAGGCTGATCCAAGAAAGTCAAGTCACAAAACTCGATCAAGATGTGCATGTGTGTGGATGAGATCATGTGGCAAGGTAGAACCTAGGCCTGGAATAGGTTCTAGATATTACCAAATATGAGTACTCAGGATTATGGTAAGGTGGATGCGAGACTCGAAATGGGTGCGAGCTATTACCGAAAATGATGAGTATAATGATGATGGTAAGGTGGGCACCAGGCTCGGAATGGGTGCTGATTATTACCATCTATGCGAAGCACTGAGGTGATGGTGATGGTGCCATGTTAAGGGAGTGCTTTGTGGTGTCACGGTAAGGTGGACACTAGACCCGGAATCGGTGCTAGTTATTACCGTGAACCTTTCTATGGACTCTATGCACATGACTCCCTCCTTCTTTTTGAAGGTATGGGCTATCTCTTATTTCTTTTATTTCCTTTTTTTCATGGACCATGATGCGTCCATTATTCTTCTTTCTGCATGGACTTGGACTGCTCTTTGGCATGGATCTTTTTCTTTTCTTTTCCTTTCTTTTTTTCTTTCTTTTGCATAGCCCATATCTTTTTGAATGATAAATAGGGAGGCGCCTGACATCGAAGTCGGCCGCCAGGCCCCGCCGTGCGGCGCCGCGCTGCCGACCGTTGACTGGCGAGCTCTCGCAACAGGGGGCTAAAGGGGCCCAAGAGACTCCAGATCCGGGCCCATAGAAGATGGATTTGGCACTGCGGGGTGCAGATCCGACGCCCGAAGGGCCGAAGTGGCGCCGCTGGTAGCGGGGGAGAGGGGGCACCTGCCTGCAGGTGTGATAGGGTGTGCAGAGGCGTGATCTGCGAGCTGGACGATCGGATCCGGTGGGGGAGATGTGCTAGGAGCACGGGTGCCATCACCGATGCTCCAGGTCTGCAGCAGCACGAGCACTTGGTTGGGGAAGAAGGAAGGCAGAAGGTGAAAGTAGAGGGTGCCGCGGACCGGGGGGCTTTTTTCGGCGACGACGGTGGCCGGAGGTGGTGCGGTTTTGGGTTTTCGGATGGTAGGGGCGGTCGCACTTGAGTCGCCTTGCGAGGGAGACGATGTGAGGGGGTCAACACAGTTTTTTCCGCTCGGTCACAAGGAAAATTTCATGAAACCATGTTCAATTATTCTTGAAAGATTGTTCAAATTTGAATAACTCGTGGTTGCATGATACTAAACTAAAATCAAGGACTTAAGGTAAATTACTAGATGAATGGGAGGAGAAGCTAAAGAAACAATAAAGCAAGAAAATATGCCAATGAAATGACTTGCTTTAAAACATAAAGTTAGATATCATCATATTAATAATATTAGTGGGATGGTAATGCATTTCAAATTTTGGGACATGTATGACATCCCAAGTCAGATTTGGAGAGTCATATGTCCACTTAGAGACTATGTGGACCCAAATGACACCCGGGTCGAAATTTAGAGAGTCAGAAATGCATTTTGAAAGTATAGGAATAAATTTAAAAACCAGTCGCGTGCACTTTACTTGTTGCTCGGTTCTCTAAGCCAACGGAATGGACCTTCAGTTCTTCACGCACGCCTCACTGGATTGATCCGACACGATGCTGTAACCGCTGCTGGTCACGTTCCTGAAGTAGCACCCGTCGGTGGCCTCGTACCTGTACGTCTGCCGGATGCCCCACGACGCCCCACCCCCAACGACGCTGCTCCGCTGCGTGTTGCGCAGCGACTGGTACCTGGGCCCCGACGACCACAGGCCGGCGGCTACCGTCGTCTCCTCCAATCCGTGCGTGATGGTTACCTGGTCCGCTCCTGACTCCCATAAAAGCGGGAAGCTCTGGCGCGTCTGCACCGAGTAGTACAGCTCGCCGGCGAGGCCCGTGGCGGCGACGGCGGCGTGCGCGACGGTCGTCTGGTTCACCGTGCCGCCGGTGTTGGTGTTGTCGAAGGCGAACGTCTGCGTGGCGTTCGTCGTGATGTTCCCGTACGACGACTTCACCCATCCTGTCGCCGAGATCTGCCGGCTGGCCGTCGTGCTGGAGGACGTCGCGGTCGCGGCTAACTCCGGCGCCAGGTAGGTCACGAGGCCCGCAGCCGTCGCCGTGCTCCCGGTGTCCAGCCAGAGGTGGAGGTTGGCGTCGACGTACCACACGTCCACGGCGTTGGTCACCGCGAACCCCAACTCGTGCGCCTTGCCGTCCAGCATCTTGCCCAGCAACGGCGTCACCTCGACGTCGTACGTCGGGAGGTTGAAGGAGCCGATGCCGGTGATGGGCCGCCACAGGAGGGGGTTGATGCCGCCCGTGAAGATGACGGGGAACGGCCACGCGGCGCCGGCGACGACCCCGTCAACGCGGACGGTGACCTCGCGGAACGGCCCGTTGGCGTCGGCACCGGGCTGGTTTGTCCACCAGAACTCGTCGTCCCCGTGGAACGAGACGAAGACCTCCACGACCGCGCGGTAGGTGTTGGATGGCAACGTCACGCTCGTGGACACGACGTCGGTGGCGTTCGATATCTTGTACCACAGCCCGTCGTTCAGAGGCAGGCCTCTGGACATCGGGACGATGAGGTCGGCGGGGGCCACGGCGGGCGGCGGTCTCGTCGGCGTGCGGCGGAAGTAGAGGTGGAGCGTCACGTTGGCGTAGTACACGCCGGTGAGGCCGCTGTTGATGAGGTTCTCGACGAAGACGGCGAGGGTGGAGTTGCCGGCGGCGAGGAGGGACGCGTGCCTGGTGACGTCCTTGGAGACGGTCCAGACGACCCCGTTCTCCCGCGGCTCGGCGGTGCTGCCGCGGAGGAGCTCGGCGCCGCCGAGCCATACGCCGAAGATGCGGTCGTACTGGACTCCTTTGCAGGTGGCGCGCCACTCGAGGACGGCGAGCGAGATCGCCGAGGCGCGCCCGCCCGCCGCGGCGAGGCAGGGCGGCGGGGAGTACGCGGCGGTGGCGGGCGGCTTGGTGAAGGTGAACGCGAAGGAGCCGGAGAGCAGGAGCGTGGAGCACGGGCCGGAGCTGCCCGGCGGCGGGCGGAGCGGGCGGTCCACCTCGAAGAAGGTGGTCGGCCCCGACGCGTCGGCCGGAGACGGCGCGGCCGCGTCGAGCTTGGCGAAGTCGGTAGGGGATATGCGTAGGTTACGACGAGGCGAGGCGACGGTGGCTGGGACCAGACAGAGGAGAAGGACAAGGTGAATGCAGGGCGCGGCCATGGTTGAGATCAGTGTGGAGTGGAGGCAAACTCTGCGGGAAGATTGATGAAGCAGAGCGTACGTCGTTTGTATGCGAAGGACGGACCACCACCACGTCAACGTCAACCTGGAGGAGGATGCGTCCATCATTCAAGGACGGCATGGTAAAGTCTTTCAACAAGTCTTCCATGGACCAGGGGAACTTCCACCGCGCGTTCTTGCGGGAATTAAGAAAATGCGATGATATCGTAATAGATAAATTTAAATGAAACAAACTGCACATGATATACACTCGAGGGGTCACGATCAATTTTAGGCTCGGAAGAGAGTTGTACAAATTATGGAACAATATTCAAATTTCAATTTCAGTTTTGAAAACAAACAGGACAAATTACAAAAAAAGTGGAGGAAAATGATTGAATCGCCATGTATCCACAACCACGTTGACTAAAATTAGATACAATGATGTTGGAAGTGAATATTGAAACTCTTGCTGCTATGGCATAAGAAGATCCCAATGTTTAGCAGAGTTGGTCAGTTGGCACTGAGGATTTTCATGGCTACGTTGTCGAGCGGACCGAGTATGATCGTGGTAGTCATTAAAAACTACAAAACAATATAAGTGAAGCAACAATAAGCTTTTCAAGCTTAGAACACAAATGATAGAATGTTGCATAAGCTACCAGTTTCTATGAAAGAGGGAAAAAGAATTACCGAAGGAAAAGCACGGGCGGTATTCCGGGAGCATATATGATTGTATAGATAGGAAAATGCAAAATAACATGTCGAGGAGCTTTAGACATAGCAATCTCCTGTTCATAGCAAGCTGGAAATAGTGGAAGCAAAAGGTTACTTGAATTATTTATAGAAATTATTTACAAAAACGAAAATGCAAAGTATCATATTTGCATGGCCGATGCTTTGTGTACATGAGCACAGTTCTGTAGTGTTTATACCATTAGAAGAATCATTCTTACACATTGGTATCTCGGAAGAACATTGTTATAAATAAAGTGTTCAAGTCACCAAGTTGAACCAATCAGAATTTTGAGAGGCTTGATGTTGGACAACAATTTCTGTTTGGGGAAAAATTACAACTGTATTGTGCGTCTCTCTATGAGTGTATATCTGAAATCCTGATAGATTTGTCAATCTGAAGCTGCAGCAGCACCATAGAAGGAGACATTCATGTTGCAATCAAGCTGAGGCCAATATTATCTAAGGAGACTGAATAGCTATTCATAAGTTCAAGCATAGTCTAAAACTGTAGTGAAAAAAAAACAGAATTGGACAGCCATATTTACATGTCGGTACATAGGAAGGAAATAAGCCTGTCAAAATTCAAATAGAATGAATCGGGACAGAAATAAGCCTTTGTCATGGGAGGCTCTAATTCAAGTAGTCAAAAGTTTGCCTTTTTATGTGCAAGGACCTGAAAGCAGTATGACTATTTTATTCGTGGTTATATTATATATATTAATCTAAATGTGTATCAGATGGTTTTGCATATAGGCAATTAAAAGGGCAAAGTTTCTATTATGAAAACATTACCGGTTCGATAGCGTAAAAAGAAAGCTTAGACTGCCAAAAATGTGTAAACATATGAATAGACCTGAACATTGAGGGAATCACAAAATTTTGCAGCACCATCAACGCTGCTGAGGAAATTGGGAAATACCTTTGATTCATTTGTCAGTATCTATCATGAGCGCCTAGCAAGGAAGAAGGTCGGCTAAAATGGTGTGACTATCACACGATAGAGGAGGAGGACGTAGACACTATCACCGCAATTTTTTATACATGTGCACAATAACTATCGGAGACATTAGTCGCTTACTAACATGAGTAAAAGAAGATCAATACCGTGCTTTGGTACACAACCGTTATAAAATTGGAATCGCTTAGAACCATTAGTCGAAGGAACCTCAATTATTTTCTCGAAAGTGTGTAGCCATACCTATGATATCGATTATAGCGTGTGAAGCAATGGTCTTCTTGATTTGTTGTTTGTAAACAAAAATCTGCTGGAGCTATCTTGATCTGCATATTGTAAATGTTCATTACCAAGTTATTGAATGTAGCTGCGCACAGATATTTGGTAATGCCATACCTTAATCTTAGGTTTGTCATTAGTCCTTGGTGCCCTCAACACTTTCTTCGACGGCCGATCCGTCACCGTGCTTCCAAGTGGCCGTGCATCTTGTTGTACTTGTGCATGTAGGTCTATGTAAGGTGGGGGAGCACATAAACCATTGTGTGCGGCACACAAATTTCAAAATTCGAAACCGAAGAAAGGATCAAATCTACAACACCTAAAGCTCTGTTACCAACCGATTTGAAACACCTAGTGGAGAACTTAAGTGAAACAGACCACGGAAGCTACAATTAACCAAATCGAGTATGCTAACTCGAAGCATAAAATACCATAAACCTATCAAATATACGGAACAATAGCAAATTAGCAACAGATTGAGGAGCATACCATGTAATTCGTGCCGATGAAGGGGTCGTTGACCCCGGCCAGAGCTTGCCGTTCCTTTCCGAAACCCGAGCAAACGCGGATGCGGAGAGAAATGGCAAACCCGATTTGAAGGCGAACCGTCGCGGTTAGATCCGAGGTAATTACCACCAAGCACGCCTTGTGCGCACACATCGCAGCCTCTGCCTCCGTCACCGCAGCGCCGGTGGGACAAGGTGGACCTCAGCCGGGTGCCGTGACACTGCTCGCATGGGGGTAGGAGCTGGTCGTCGTCGTCGCTGCAACAACCGCATCCAGAAGCCGTCCACGCGTCGGCGAGGGTGCGCTTGCGCTGCAGCTGGTCGGCGAGGAGGAGAGGAGACGTGGAGGACGGGGGAACGGAGGCGAGGGTCACGGAAGGCCACCGGTGGATGATTATGCAGTGTACAGGAAGGCGGAGGGTCTGCCTCTTCAGTTTCTCCGGTGCCAATCTCGGTGGAGATCAATTTCATATCAGACCCGCTGTCTCTTCGTCTTCAACGAGAAGGGGCGCTTCGAGGCGGCGTGGGGCCGAGACATGAATCGGGCGACGACGGGCATGGCACGGCCGGGCGGCGGGGAGGCGGCGGCGGCGCGAGGGTTTTGGGGGCGGAGCCGGTGGTGAGGTGGCGGAGAGGGGACCAGAGGGAGTGAGAGAGATCGGGTTGGGGGAGGAGGGTTTCGCCTCTTTTTTTTCTTTTCTTTATCTTTTCCTCGCGTGGGGATGCAGGGACTCGTGGTCGTGGAGCCGGGCGGTCCAGCGACGACGATAACATTTCCCCCTTTTTAGCTGTAGGATTTAAACTACCAGTGGAAAATCGGTGGCTCAAGCGGCGTCTCCTGGTCTATTGCCAACCAATGGAAATCGAGCCCCTAAGTCATTATAATAGCATCTTTTCTTTATTTCAAGAAAGCATTTTTTTCTTTATTTCAAGAAAGCATTTTTTTCTTTATTTCAAGAAAGCATTTTTTTCTTTATTTCAAGAAAGCATTTTATTTATTTATTTATTTATTTATTTATTTATTTATTTATTTATTTATTTATTCTTATTTATTTAGAGTAGGGCGTAGGGGTGTTTCGAGATATCGTGAATGCGAATGCAGGATGCTGCCATGGTTGAGGCGAGAGTGGAGATCAGGGTTCTATCCCCTGAGATCAGGAGCTTGACTTTACAGCATGTTCGGTTGGCTGGTGGCTGATGGTGAGTCTTTGGTTCATTCTCGAGAGGAGAATCTTCTTGTTGGTGTTCTTGATGGGCCAGTTTCTTTGTGAGAGAAAGATCGGCCGACCCGCTTTACCGAGGTGGCTGATAAGCCAAGCGAACAGGGTGTTACTAGAGAAACTTTGCGGGAAGATTGCTGAAGAGAGCGTCCTTTGTTGCATGCAAGGACGGACAACCAGGTCAACGTCAACCTTCTCGGAAAGTCATTCAAAGTTTTCCATGGATTGAAATTCAAAATGAGGCCGTGAAAGCGGTGGCCACAAAGGTAATGCCCTAATGGCAACAGTAGTTAACTTCGCCGATGAGAGCTACTTGCTTGGCTAAACCGCTGCAGGCAGAAAGCCGATTGCGATGGCACACCTACTACTACTAGATTCAGTTGTTGCTTGGCAATTGGCATGCTAGCTGCAAGCCTGAAGGAAGCTTTTTTGGCACATACTCCGTACGACCGAGACCTTGTCCCCGGTGTTGTTCTCATCGCTGGACGTCTAGTCCTAGGTGAACCAGTATAGACCCCTCTTGGTTTTCTACGCCTTCCAACCAGTAGATTTGGCCACAAATGTCTAGTATATATTGATGGGAGCAAATGGTCAGTGTTTTATGCTTTGGCTTGATCTGCCGTCTACAGTAGTCATATCTTGTCATTCCCTCCCCTGGTTTTAGGACAGCGACACGGTCTCAAAAACAGAACTTTGACTTCTTATTTTTATAAAAATATTTATCGAAAATTGAAATGTGTATGCTTTTGTAAAATTACTTTGCAAGACTAATCTACTCATATAGTTTCTATATTCACAAACTCAACAACTTAAAAGTTATTCATGATTTATGTTCCCAATGTTTGACAAAAACCTTGTCCAAAATGTGAGGTTTTGTGAAATAGAGGGAGTATATGGTTACTTTGGTAAGAAATCGTATATTTCCTTTATGACACCGAGAAAAACTTCCAATAATATCTCTATATCACATATACCATGTATATCACCCTATGTTATAGGTGCAAATTGTAGTGGTATACAAATATACAATTAACTCAATGGTCGAATTTTTTTCATATTGGTCCTTTTGCAACAGTGGTACATGGTGGTATATATGATCCACTATAAAAGAGCCCACTTTTAACATTCTAAGCTATGTATGAGCTCGGCCATGTTGTATGTAGGGCTTGTTTGATATCGTGGCTGTGGAAGGCCTGGCCCGCCGGCCATGACCAGCCACAGCCCAGTCTGCGACAGCCAGTGGGCTTGTTTGATTTCGTTGGCCCAATTGAACCTGTTTGATACCTTTTTCTGTTTGATTTGGCTTCTGGAGCCTGGCTAAAGGGCAACCACCTCCAACTACCAAATCAGGAGTGTTTGATTCGGGCCAGGCCCAGATCGACAGGCTCCAATTGCATTTCAGAGGAAGAAGAGAAGCAAGACATGTTTCATTCATTCAAATTATGCAACCAAACCTATCATGATAAAAGTAAGGAAAATGGATACAAGTCATGAACATGGCCTCAGACTGAAATTAGTTTGACAACATTACATTACATTCCTTCCTTGGTAGACAACATTAACAAAATCACTATCAATGTAAGATAGACAACATTTCCAGCTTTCTCACTCTAATTCATTGTACCTTCAAAAAAGTCCTAATTGAGTCACTTAAGATATGAGAGAAAATGTTTGCCTCAGATATTGCAGGAGAATGACTTCATGGCAACCATGGAAACATTAAACTCACCCAGCCTAGGATTGAAAACATGGGCCGTGGATGAGTTCAATGTTTTGATGGGAGACATGACAAGCATTAATTAGTATTATATCATCATCGGCAAGGAAATCGTCAAGGAGGCAATAACATCAACAATATGGTACATAAGAACAAAATGAGCCTCAGATTCATATGATCCAGATCTGGAGCATAAGAACAATAGTAGTAGGTTCAAAAAGTTCATGGCAACCATGGAAACATGGGAGACATCCAGCCCAGGCTTGGAAAACATGGGTATGTATGTTTCCCATGTTTTGATGGGAGACATGAGAAGTAATCAGCACATATATACAACACGGCTCCAGATCACCATGGGCATGTATAGCAAAGCAATCCTATCATCATGGGAAACGACGGAGGACATGATTAATTGGCCTCAAATTAGTTTGCACTATCATTTGAGTTTCAACTTGGAGCATAAGAAAACATGTGTAGGCAAACAAGAAGGTCATGATAGCCATGGAACCATGCAAGACATCCATCCCAGCCTTGAAAACATTGCATGGGTATGGATGTCTCGCATGGCTTGATGACATACATGAAAAAAGAACAAAAACCAGAACAACTTCAAAAACCAAGCTTCATTCCCTCACAAGTTGAAGTTCATCATTTTATAACAAACATGTGTATCATCATTGGCAAATTAACAAGATCAAGATCATCATAGGCAAATTAATAGGATAAAGGTCATCATAGAAAAGCATAACAGCAACAAGGAATAACTGGCCTCAAATTAGTTTGCACTATCATTTGAACTTGTACTTGTAGCATAAGGAAACATCTGTAGGCAAACAAGGTCATGATAGCCATGCAACCATGTGAGATATCCATCTCAACCTTGACAGTATTGCCTGGGAATGGATGTCTCACACGGCTTGATGACACACATGAAAAAAGAACAAATACCATAACAACTTCAGAAACCAAGCAACATTCACTCATAAGTACAAGTTCATCAATTTGTAGCAAACATATGTATCATCATTAGCAAATAGTACTTATCTTAGAAAGCATGCAACAACAAGATCAAATTGACCTCAAGTAAGTTTGCACTATCATCTGAACTGCAATGTGGAGCATAATGAATAAAGAAGGTCATGGCAGCCATGGAACCGTGAGGCACGTCCATCCCAGCCTTGATGACAAACATGAGAACAGGAAAGAAAACAACATCTGACATTCACAAGTACAAGTTCATCAAATTATCTCAGCAAACATGTGCATCATCATAGGCAAAAGGTGAAGTAAACAATAACTAGGCATGATTGCATTACTAAAAATCCCTCCCTGTGCGTAGGTAGTCAGCATCCACCATTCATCGACCAGATATCACCACAACCAAAACAGTAACTAGATGAAACAAATCAACATGCTACCATGAACAGGAACAATGAAGCATGAACCAGTACGACCAAGATTTATCATCATTCATCAACAAAGTAAATAGCAACAAACAACTAATAGATTCGAGTCAAACATCGAACTGTGTACCGAGGAAATGGGGAAATAATGGATTTCACCTCGGGTGAGCCGGATTGGATGAAGAAAATGCGGGAATCAGATGGAGGTGGAGAGGAGGTAGCAGATCTGGACAGGGCAGCACAAGACCTGACAGATCCACGAACATCACCGCCGCCTCGCTGGAGAAGAAGATGAAGAAGACCGCCTCGCCGGAGGCCCGCGACAACGCCACACCGCTTGGACGCAGATCCACACGGGGGGGATGGAGAGGAAGCCCGGGGAACACCACAACCGCGCCGGCAGCGGTGCTTACCTCGACGACGGTGCCTTTACATGAGTGGAGTGTGGAGAAGAGTGTCGGGCATACACCCCCGGTACTCATGCAAGGAAGGAGGAAGAGTAGAAGACGGACTCCTACTAGAATTCCCTTGTACTCCTACTAGGACTCGCTTCCGTGTAATCCTACTAGGACTCCTCCCTTGTAACCGACTAGGAACCCGCCCCCTGGACTATATAAAGGAGGGCCGGGTACCTAGCCGAACATCCTCAATCCCTCCGGGGAACAACACCAAGCGCAGGGCGCAATACTACTCTAAACAGGACGTAGGGTAGCTACTCCGGCTACCCGAACCTGTATAAATCTCGTGTCTTGTGTCCTCGCGCGTACCTTCGGGTTCCAGATCATGGCGATCCCCACCTTCTACCTTGCGACGGGTACCTCCCATGGAGGTCGAGAGGTTTAAACACCGACAGTTGGCGCCCACCGTGGGGCCATTGTCACGATCATCAGGCGAATTCGGAGGACCTTCATCAGCAAAATCGATCTACTCGGCGACTCGCACTCGTTCGTCATCAAGTCCGAAGCCTACCAGATTTTGACTTCGAAAGCTGTATCCGAGATAACCCGCCGTCCACATCAATATCAAGGTGGTCGTAAGATTATTTTTTCGTGTCCGAATTGAAGTCCAACTCGTATCCAACTCCAAGACAAAGGGCACTCGTATCCTGCAGCCGCGAAAGCATCCCTACACGTGCACTCCAAGACGAAGCAAGCCGGGAGCAGAGCACCCACCGCGGCCTCGTTTCTAAAAAAGCAAAAAAGAAAAAAAACTATCTGCTCACACTCCCGCCGTCGGCAAGCATCACCGGAATAGCTACCCATGCATGTGTGGTTAGAAATTTCAACTTGGTGCAACTCGACTACATGCACCACCATAAGCTACCAAGGATTCTCCAAGTTCCTTGCTCCATGCATCTGGAAGATGTTCGTGAGTACCACTACATCAACTCTGGGCTGCATGAACCTGTGTACGACTACTCGTCTCCGGCCGCACGCGCTCTACATCAACCTCACCGTGCGCCGCGACTACTCGTCTCCGGCCGCATGCGCTCTACGTCGACCTCGTCGTGCGCCACGACTACTCGTCTCCGGCCGCACGCGCTCTACGTCAACCTCGTCGTGCACCGCGAGTACTCGTCATCACTCTCCCGGATGCAGTGATCTACCTCGACTCCGCCGCGCGTCCGGGTGCCTCGGCACGTCGCGCGGCTCGTCGCGCCGCTCGTCGTCGACTACTCCGCCTCGCCCGGGCTCGTCGTCGACTACTCCACCGCGCGTCCGGGTGCCTCGGCACGTCGCGCGACTCGTCACGCGGCCTCGTCGCGCCACTCGTCGTCAACTACTCCGCCGCGCCTAGGCTCGTCGTCGACTACTCCACCACGCGTCCGGGTGCCTTGGCACGTCGCGCGGCTCGTCATGCGGCTCTTCGCGCCGCTCGTCGTCGACTACTTCAACTCCGCCGCGCGTCCGGTTGCCTCGGCACGTCGCGCGGCTCGTCGCGTGGCTCGTTGCGCCACTCGTCGTCGACTACTTCGCCTACGCCGCGTGTCCGAGTGCCTCGGCACGTCGCGTGGCCCGTCACGAGGCTCATCGTCGACTACTTCGTGCGCCGCGACTTCGTCATGCGGCCACGCTGGCTTTACTTCAGCCACACCGTGTGTGGTGACTACTTTTCTCGCGGCAACACCGGCTCTACTTTGAGTATGCCGCACGCCGCCACGACGTCGTCTTCCGGTCGCATCGCGTCGACCATTCATCTCGGCTAGTTTTCCAAACTAGTCGAGAACGGCCCCCAACAACTAGTCGGAATCAACTCGACTAGTCAATTTTAACAACAACCGTCGCGGCTCCATCGCCGATCGCCACGGCTTCATCATCGCCGGTCCGCCGGCAAAGAATGCTAATTCATTTATTTAAATGATTACTTGTTCTCTTGGCTTGTTCTCCTCATCATGTAGGACTACTTGCCGACTACTCATTTGTGTATGCTTCTCGACGGGTTTTCACGGGAGCTACACTCGCCGATTACTCTTGGGGCATATCAATCAAGTCGCCACGAGTCTACTTCATCAACTCGGGGGCTATCCCTAGGAAGCAGCTTCTAAAGTCCGCTACACGCGGCAATCTAAAGTTGACTTCTAAAGTCGCATTCTAAAGTCCGCTCCGTGCGGCAACTCAAAGTCGACTTCTACAGTCGCATTCTAAAGTCCGCTCCGTGCGGCAACTCAAAGTCGACTTCTACAGTCGCATTCTAAAGTCCGCTCCGTGCGGCAACTTAAAGTCGACTCCGGTCGCATCTTCGCCTGCTTCAGTGGCATACTACGTGTGTAAGCTTCGATGGAACCTAGCTGTAAGCGGCCCTCGGGTCCCGGCGACGATGGAACCTAGTCGCACGTGGTCTTCACGCTCCGTACCATGGGTCCAAGTGCCCTAAGTACTCACGCCGTGTACCTTGGGTCGAAACCCATGGCCCAGCACGCAAGTCGACTCCGGTCGCACCTTCAAGTCCACTACGGTGGCACCCGTACCTTGGGTCCGAAATCCATGGCCTAGGTACGCAAGCCGACTCGGTCGCACCCTCAAGCCCGCTCCGGCGGCAACCGCACCTTGGGTCCGAAATCCATGGCTCGGGTACTTAAGCCCACTCCGGTGGCATAAGCCCGCTCCGGCGGCAACCGCACCTTGGGTCCGAAATCCATGGCTCGGTACTTAAGCCCACTCCGGCACAAGTCGACGCTAACGGTCGCATCCAAGCCCACTCCGGTGGCACAAGCCGATCGCGGTCGCAATCTTAAGCCCGCTCCGGCGGCAAAACTACTCGTTTTCTCTGATTTTTCATTCGCTTTGGCTTTCCGGAAAGTGCTTTTCATTTTTTGCATCTTAAGTCCACCCCGCGTGGCACAAAGTCGACTTCAAAAGTCACATATCAAAGTCCGCTCCGCGCGGCAACTAAAGTCGACTTCGGATTTCAAGTCGCATCTCAAAGTCCGCTCCGCGCGGCATCCTAAAGTCGACTTCTAAAGTCGCATATCAAAGTCCGCTCTGCGCAGCAACTAAAGTCGACTTCGGATTTCAAGTCGCATCTCAAAGTCCGCTCCGCGCGGCATCCTAAAGTCGACTTCTAAAGTCGCATATCAAAGTCCGCTTTACGCGGCAATCTAAAGTCGACTTCGGTTTTTAAGTCGCATCTCAAAGTCCGCTCCACGCGGCATCACAAAGTCGACTTCGGTTTTCAAGTCGCATTCTAAAGTCCGCTCCGCCGGCATCTAAAGTCGACTTCGGTCGCATCTAAAGTCCGCTCTGACGGCACGACTACTTCTCAAGCTCCATGGCTCGACGCCAAACTACTACTTGGAATCTCTCCAGCTCGGGGGCTACTTGAAGATAACTTCAGCATGCTTCGCTCGCTCTCAAGCTCGGGGGCTCCTCACCAATAACTACTCGACGTGGCTCATACGGCTCTCTTATCTCGGGGGCTACACGCTGCAAGAGTACTCGGATGATGGCTTTCACGAACACTGAAGACCCTTGGATTGATTACCTAATCATTTCAAGGCTCGGGGGCTACTATGCTACACCCATCGTTCAATTTTTTCAAGACAAGATTCGGAATCAAGATTGACCCTCGCCCAGAGTCCGCAACTCAACCTAAGGATCGGGGGCTACTCCATATGGAGTGCAATTTTGCAATCGCACTTCCATATAAATTTCGACTTCAAGGCCGATGAGTCGGACCACCTTCCGGCCTCGCGGCCGTTCAAGTACTATTGAAGACTTCTCCAAGCGATGCTCGAGGACGCTCAAGAACTACTCGAAGAGGCTTCAAGACTACTCGAACTACTACTCTCGACTACAACGTGCTCGGGGGCTTGTCGGGCATACACCGGGGTACTCATGCAAGGAAGGAGGAAGAGTAGAAGACGGACTCCTACTAGAATTCCCTTGTACTCCTACTAGGACTCGCTCTGTGTAATCCTACTAGGACTCCTCGCTTGTAACCGACTAGGAACCCGCCCCCCGGACTATATAAAGGAGGGCGGGTACCTAGCCAAACATCCTCAATCCCTCCGGGAACAACACCAAGCGCGGGCGCAATACTACTCTAAACGGACGTAGGGTAGCTACTCCGGCTACCCGAACCCGTATAAATCTCGTGTCTTGTGTCCTCGCGCGTACCTTCGGGTTCCGGATCATGGCGATCCCCACCTTCTACCTTGCGCGGGTACCTCCCATGGAGGTCGAGAGGTTTAAACACCGACAAAGAGGAGAAGAATTGAGGGCATGTTTGATACGAGAGAGAAGGAAGCGCGCACGGAAGTTTCCCTCTACCCGCGCGGGCCCGGCAAGAGCTCCGCCGTCGCCCCCAGATTCTCCAGCACGAGCGCCGCCAGAGCCATGCCGCTGAGGAACCGAAACCTAGGAGCGTTCAGCCAGAGCTAGGAGAAAGGGGAAAATGAACGCCGAGAGTTAGGCTCCCAAACACGAGAAAGTGGCCCTGCTGCACTTGGCCTGCCACATTTGGCCCATATCAAACACGCCGTAGGCTCTCCAGTTGGGCTTCCCCCGTTCCCCCCCGGGGAACCTATCTATGCCTGAATTTGAACCTGAACATGAAGTTCAAGCCCGGGGAACACCACATTTGCCACTATGCCTGAACTTTCCCAACAATAGATAGGTTCCTCTCTTATTCCAGGATATAAATCTTACGTAATTTTCTTGTAACACTTTGAAAAAGTAAACTAACACACATGACACATGTAGAGATTTTTTACTTCGCTCGTTCAGCTCAGCAAAGGAAAAAACAAACTCAAGAAATCAACCATATCTGAATATCAGCTTCAGTCTTTAGTCTTTACGAGCTCAGAAGCGCCGCTCCTGCAGCCGCCGCCCACTCCGCCGCAACGCCGCCGCCGGGAGATCCCTTCACGCAGGCCTCATCGGAGTGGTCGGACAACACGGTGTAACCGAGGCTGCTCACGTTCCGGAAGTAGCACGCGTCGGATGCCTCGTACCTGTACGTCTGGCGCGCCCCCCACGAAATCCCGACGGCGTCCCCTTCCTCGACGTCCACGTCCATCTCGCAGTCCTGCGTGTTGCGCAGCGACCGGGACCAGAACCCCGACCGGCCGGCGGCGACCCGGTCCTCGGCGAGCCCCAGCCGCACGCTCCTCGCGATGGTGTACGAGCTGTTGGAGGTCTGGTTCACCACGCCCACGAACATGCCGAGCGCGAAGCTCTGCTGCGCCTCCTGCGAGTAGAGCACGCCGGCGCGGTCGGCGACGTGGGCGCCAGAGTAGGCGTCGGTGGTCTGGTTCGTCTCCTGCAGGCTGCTGTCCTGGATCCTGTTTGTGTTCTTGTACCCCAGCCTCTGCGTCCACGCCGCCGTGATCCTGCCGTACGACGCCGTCTGCACCCACCCCGACGCCGAGACGTGCCGGAACGCCGTCGTGTAGTAGAACTCGTTGAGGGGGCCCTCGGGACGGAACGCGATCGTCGTGTCCAGCGGCGGCGCGTGGTAGCTCACGACGCCCGCCGTCGTCGCCGCGCACCTCGGGTCCAGCCAGAGGTGGAGGTTGGCGTCGACGAACCACGCATTCTGGGCGTTGGTCACCTGGAACGCGATCTCGTGCTCCTCGCCGTCCAGCAGCCAGCCCAAGAACGCCGTGAGCTCGATGTCGTAGGACGGGAGGCTGAACGAGCCGATTCCGGTGATCGGCCGCCAGAGGAGAGGATTGATGCCGCCGGTGTAGACCACCGGGAACGGCCACACGGCGCCGACGATGTCGTCGTCGATCAGAACGGTGACCTCGCGGAACGGCCCGTTGTCCCTGGGCATGTTCGTGTACCAGAACTCGTCGTCGGAGTGGTACGAGAGGTACACCTCGAGAACCGCACGGAAGGTGTTGGTCGGCACGGCGACGCTCGCGGACCCGACGTCGAAGCCGTTCTTGATCTGGAACCACAGCCCGTCGTTCAACGGCAGGCTCTGCGAGATGGGCACGATGACGTCGGCGGGCCCCAACCCGGGCTGCGGCGGCGCTGGCGGCGGGTGGCGGAAGTAGAGGTGGAGCGTGACGTCGGCGTGGTAGACGCCGGTGTACTGTCGGTCGACGATGTTGCCGAGGTAGACGGCGAGCGTGGAGTTGCGTGCGGCGAGGAGCGACGCGTACTTGGTCACGTCCTTGGAGACGGTCCACTCGACGCCGCTCTGCCGCGGCTCGGCGGTGCAGCCGCGGAGGAGCTCGGCGCCGCCGAGCCAGACGCCGAAGATGCGGTCGAACTGGACGCCCCGGCACGTGGCGCGCCACTCGAGGACGGCGAGCGAGATCGCCGACGCGCGGCCGCCCGCGGCCGCCAGGGCATGGCGGCGCCGAGTAGGCGGCCGTGGTGGGGGGCTTGTTGTAGGTGTACGCGAAGGAGTGCGAGAGGAGCAGCGTGGAGCACGGGCCGAAGCTGCCCGGCGGCGGCCGGTGCGGCCGGTCCACCTCGAAGTATGTGGCTGGCTGATCGGGCGGCGGCGGTGGCGCGATCGCTTCGAGCGCTGCGACCTCGGAGGCGGAGAGACGGAGCTTGTGAGGAGGCGAAGCAATGGAGACCGGGACGATGGCTGTGAAGACGAGGAGGAGGCGGAGCACGTAGGAACTGGCCATGGCCGAAACCCACAAGAGAACTTGTGCAGTTGTGCTTTGGCGCGCTTCTTGGAGTGGACGGAATTTAAAAGCGCAGTGAAGAGTGAAGAGTAGAAGTGAAGTAGAGCGCACTCCTGTTGCAGGGGACCATGTGAGATGCTCTTATTCCCTGATGAAGTAGCGACGGTAAATTGGAATGCAAGTCACACAGCGACACTTGGGCTCATCAACTCAGCTAATGGGGCCTAATGGTGTAGTTAAATGTTAAATCAGGTTTGGATTGCAAGTTTAACTTGGTAGACGCATAGAATGGGACTCTAAGGTTTACTAACACAGACAACTGGTGCAGGAAATTATGGTTAGTTTGCTGGAATAACATTTACTTGGAGCCGAACATGATCTACGGTTTCATGAAAATCTGAAAATCAGAAGCAAAAGCATCCAAAATGCCAATGTAGCTGTTTTGCTTAGATATTCTTAGCAAAAAAAAAAGAATAAAGAAACGAGCAGGAAACTCATGAATCTCTGCATGTATCATGTCTTGTTATTGTGAAGCCAGAAGAAGGTGCTACCTGTCCTATTCTGAATGGCTGAAAAGTACTAGATCCTACAGTGGTATTGGGTGAAGCTGAATCGTACTGGTAGATCCTACAGTTGTATTGGGTGAAGCAGAATGTTTGTAGCTGTTCTCATCAGTGGCCGTGGAATCTGAAGTGGTTGCTGACTGGGTGGCAACTTCGGTCTTGCTTTGCTTCGGGGGCTGGCTGTTTGAAGATTCCCTTCCCTCTGATTGGGATGGTGCGCCTGGTAATAAGCAACAGTTGAGTGCCCACACAATCTGCCTGCCTGGGCATCCTGTTTGAGCACCTGCCAGCAGTGGCACCCTGGCTGATCTGCCTCTGCAATGCCAAAGTTGCCAACGACGGCGCCGTCGATGAGGTCATTCTTGCTTCGGCCGTTTTGGAGGAACGACGTAGAGGCGCAGCCTCTCGCCCAAGGGTGGTAATGGGCCATAGTCCAAATATGTTATCCACAATTGAACTAAGGGCTTGTTTGGGACCGCTCAAACTTTGTCCTGCCAAACATCTTCAACTCCTAAAACTATGTTCCGTAGAAAGGTGGAGTTTTAGCCTAACTCCATGTTTTTACTATGTTCCGTAGAAAGGTGGAGTTTTAGCCTAACTCCATGTTTTTCATAGAGCAACTTAGGAGGTACTCCAGAAATCCACGTTTCCAACCTCACTCGTGGAGTTGCGAGAATATTACCCATTAGTGTACGAATACAGATTGTTTCTTTCTTTCTCACCTGGCCTTCCTCTTCCCCATCACGGTAGCCTTGCGGCCTCCCACAATCCGGCCGCTGCGGCCGCTCGCCAGGCTCTATCGGCCCCTGCGACCTCCCGCCGCCGCGCGGGCCCTACGGCCGGCTCGCCGCCCCCGCACGACATTAGCGCCCTCCCCCGCGGTGGCTCGTCGGATCTAGGTGTGTGCCGCACTGCACTGCGCCTCCAACCTGCCTTGCGCTGCCACCCTGGCCTACATTGTCGGCTTGCCCGCCCTGCTCCACGCGCGCCACCCTGCCCCGCGAAGGAGAAGGGGTCATCCCTCGTCTGGTGGGAGCTGCTGGTGGTGGTGGTCCGGGAAGAAGAAGGGGTCATCTTCGCCGCCGCTACCGCCGTCTGCGGCGAGGTCTCCGAAAGAACTGGCAAGGCGTGAGGCATCGATGCGAAGAGGACTTAGCAGTTTCAGCAACCCGGTGGAGGCGTAAGAGAGTGGGTCGCTCTCGCCAGGACCCTCTGCAACATCGAGAGGAGCTAGCCTGCCCCGCGCCGCCCTACCGCGTCGGCCTCCCCCACACCGCCGGCCTGCGGGTGCCGCCCTGCCCTGCACCGCTAGCCCGCGGGCTCTTGTCGACGGTGAGCAGAGAAGAATGGAAAAAGAGGCAGCACATAGACCCATTATTTAGGGGGATATTAGACATTTCATAAAAAACTTGTTCCTAGAGCTAGAGCTAGATTGTGTGCCACAAAGATTGTATGCTCCACAAACTCCATAGTAGAGGTACTCTATGGTGGAGTTTGTAGAGCAAAGCTAGAAAAACTGGATTAGAGCCGTCACAAACACGCCCTAAAAGTTCTGCCTTTGAACTTAAAATTGTATATTACTAGCCATAACTCCAACTCTAAGCTCTATTGATGAAGTGTCAACGACACGTGTGTACGGAGTGTGTGACAAAGAGCTTGACAACTCGGACGGCCAATTGGGTTGGCCACCGTAGCTTGGAGTCGTATTTTTCTTGTCAGTACTCCCTCCGTCCTGAAATATAAGGTATTCAATGGTGTTGGGGAATTCAGGAAAACCCGTCACCCTCGAAACTGTCGGTGCGGAATGTGGTCCCGACACTAACCAGTAGATAGCGCCGTGGTCTATCCCTCAATGGTCGATGCTAAGTAACAAGTGACACAGAGGTTTATCCTGGTTCCGGCCAAGGGGGCCGTACGTCCAGCAGGGGCGTGCTCGGGGCACTATATTACTTAGCACCGGGGGTGCTTGTAGTGGGGCAAATACAAGCAAGGCGGGAGAGGAAGTGTAACTTCCAAGTCCCTGGTGGAGTGGCTGAAGATATTGTGGGAGAATGGGAATGAGTACGTGGTGTGGTGTGTCGAACTCCGTCCCCCCCACGGCTGGGGGTTCGCCCCCCCCCCTTTTATAGATCAAGGGGGCGGCGGGTTACATGCGCGCCGTGCTACCTGGCTACGTGAGGGATGCACGTCGTGCTACGCTGTAGAGTGGGCGGCCATCCGGACGATCCTTGCAGCGATCTGGTCATCATGGCCTGACTTGTACCCGAACAAAGGGCGGTTCGAGGGTGGGAGAGCGGCGGATGGTGGTGGCGTCCCCCCGATAGGCTTCGAGGGAGGTGCGACGATGGGCGGTACGGGGCACGGGAGTAGGCGAACGGCGTTCCTTCCCAACGCGCTTCACGGTGCCGGGAGTGGTTGCCGCAAGGCCGGGGCGTGCGCCCGCACGCGTGGGTACGGCGGCCGCGCCATTGCGGTGGCCGGGATGGCAATCCACCGGCCTAGCGCCTCCACCTAACCCCGTAGGGTCACGGGAAAGTGAAATCGAGGGTGCGCCCCGGCCCCCCTTCGAGGGTCGGGCGCGTTAGCCGTACCGTAGTAGGCGCGCGGTGTCACGGGGCCCGACACCGGCCGTACGCACGGTCCCTCCCCACGCGTGGTGGGGATGGGCTCCTCCCCGGGGAGTTGGTGCGGCGGCACGGGCGAGAGCCCCGGCGCATGATGGCGCCGCCCCCGCCGTGTCGGGCGTTAAATGCCCGTGTACGGGGGGCCGGCGCACGCGTGCGGGCGCCCGTGAGCGTGGCGGGCCCCAACCGAGGGCGGGACGAACCCTCGAACGAGACGAGACCCGCTCGAGGGGGAGTGAGCCCTCGAGCGAGGCGGAGCCCGCTCGAGGGAAGCGCTGCCCCTCGTGCGGGGCGATGCCCGCCCGAAGGGAGCGCGCATCCTCGAACGAGGCGGAGCCTGTTCGAGGGGATCCTTACGTGGGCCGCCTCGATGGGCCGTTGTGGTCCTGCGGCGTGGGCCGTGTCCTGCATGGTTAGTCACCTGCATGGTTAGGCTTAACTTGTTTCGGTACCGGGATTTAAGTGAGGATCTCCCCGTTGTTTAAGGGGACCCCTAGGGGACGTCCCCGAACGCAGCCCCCGAGCATCCGCGGGTTTGCCATTGAGGCTCCCGCGGATGCCGGAACCTACGATAGGACGTTCTTCCCTCCTTGTTTGCGAACGCCTTCCGTGGGGCCGCGTCGGCGGACCCGCGGGTCTAGCCCCCGAAGCCCGGTACTCCGCGGCCCGCCGGTCGCGGCGTGCTTGACGTCGCCTCGCGTGCTCCCTCTTGCGCGCCGCCCCGCTCCCTCTGCTCCCCGTCGCGCCACCCGCCAAGCGCACGGGAGTCGGGGGTGGGTGGAACGGACTTGGCGATGGTGAAGTTCACCAGCTGCACACATGAGCACCGAAGACACGTCAGGAAGCAAAAGCGAGACCAAGAACTAAAACAAAATCAAGAACCAAACTCACCAGCGGGCCCGTGGGGAGCATCTCAAGGTCCCATGGAGTCCGGCCCGCAGGTGGCGGCACACGGGTGTCGACGGCGCTCCGCGCCCGGGTGAGCGCGTACGGCCGCCGAGGGGCGTCGGGGAGCATCCGCGACCTCGCCGGGTCGACGGGGTTGGCCGCCCTCGTCATCTCGAAGATGCAGAGCGGCCTCTCCATCAACGGCACGATCCGCCGGTGATGAAGGAAGGCGAGGACGCCCATCGCGTTCAGCCCGTGCGCCGCCAGGCGCTGTAGGGCGGCGAGAACGGACTCCTGCCGCCTCCGATGCTGGGCCGTGGAGACCCCATAGCCCCAGGAGTCAGGCCTCTCCTTGAACACCCGACCGGTGTAGGGGGGAGGCCGGGCTCGGCGTTACGCAAGTAGAACCATCCCCGCTCCCAGCCGGCGTTGTTCGTCGTCATGGTGCAGGGGATGTAGACGTCCTTGAATTGCCCCCGCCGGGGGAGCGACATCCCTGCCGCGCGCGATCGCGCGGCGGGTCCTTGGCTCCGTCGTGGGCCGCGTGATGAGCTCCGCGCGGAAAAGGTGTACCGCAGCTCCCACCAACCGGGATCCCCGGGTACCCTTCACAGACGCCCACGAATGTGGCCGCCTGCGAGATCGCGTTGGGGGCGAAGTTGTGTAGCTCCACCCCATAGTAGAAGCACATCGCCCGCATGAAGGTGCTCGCCGGCGCGGTGAAGCCCCGCTCGTGGTAACGGATGAAGCTCACCACGTAGCCCTCCGGCGGGTTGGGCTCGCGGTCCGCCGGCCGGCGGCACGATCCACTCCGCCGGACGACCGTCCTCGTTGGCCGCCAGTTGGCCGGCGGCGACCAGCTCGCCAAGGGCCGGCTGGGTCACCGTCGACCTCTCCCAGGCATACGGCTCCAGGATCCTAAGAGGAGGCTGAGGCGGCGCCATGGAGAAGGCAAAGGAAAGCGAGAGCGGAGGACAAGGAACGGAAGGAAAGCTCCAGTGGCGACGCTGCGCGGTGGCAAGAGCTGGGCGAAGACGAAGGGGCGGGGGACTGAAAATGGTGAGATGCCAAGGTAAAAAACCGCCGTCTCCTCCTCCCCGCAGCTTTATAGGCCGACGGCGAGCTCTCCGAGCGGACGCCCCGCTAGCATTAACCGGGGAATCTTTCCATCGCGTCGACGAGCGGGCCCCACCACGACCGCAGCGGCCACGTCATTGCGGGCGGACCATCATTACGGCAAAGACCGGCGAAGAACCGAGGCGAAGCGGTCACGTCCGCCCGCCACGCCGCCCACTACGAGCGCGCGCGGGCACGCCGCCTAAAAAGACACGCCCGCGCCGCAAAACCGCGGCCGCGACCGCGAGACACTTAAATGCCCGGGTCCCTTGCCAAGCAAGGAGAACCCTCGAGCGGGGCGAACCCCCGGCTCGAAACAAAAGCGACCCTCGATGGGATATCAGCGTGAGAAGGTCGCCCGGGACCTGCTCGATGTAGAGCAGGCAACCGCGGGCACCCATGCCACGTAAAACCCTCGAGCGGCACGAGCCCTTGGCTCAAGATGACGTCAACCCTCGATGGGATATCGACGTGAGAAGGTCGCCCGGGACCTGCTCGATGTAGAGCAAGCAACCGCGGGCACCCATGCCACGCAAAACCCTCGAGCGGTGCGAGCCCCCGGCTCGAGACAATGTCAACCCTCTAAAAGAAGGCACACGCGTGAGAAGGGTCGCCCGTGGGCCCCGCTAGAAGAAGCAGGCACCGCAAGCACCCATGCAGCGCTGTGCTGCCAACCAGCGCCTCGAGGGCTGGCTCGCCCAGACCCCTCGACGGCCGCAAGCGCGAAAAGACGGGGCGTCCAAGCACGGCCCCGCACGGCCCCTGCGATCGAGGTTCGAAGCCCGACCCTCGACGGGTTCGAACAGTGCGCCTCGGATCGCGAGTTAGGGACGACGAGGGCACGCGCGTTCGAGTCGTTCCTCGAGCCCGTCGGCTCGAGGGTGCCCCACATGTCGTGTTCGAGAGCCGCCGAGGGCGGCTAGCGGGGGATCCCACCGAGGGAGAGCTTCGCGCCCTCGGTCCCTAGCGAACGGGACCGAGCCCCACCTAGCAAACCCATGCAAGCGCTTCCATGGACGTGTCTCCGACCGCGCGGCCTCACCCTTATCAAACGGGGCATGGGCGTCCACTTGAACCACCCGCTACCGGCTCGAAGAGGAATCCACAATTCGCGACACGCTCGATGGGAGTTGCGAGAAACCTCACCCTCCGTCCCGCGGAGGGACGGCGAGGGCGCGTTAAAAAACAAGTCGCCGTGCTCTACCCGATCGCCTCGAACGGGCCAAGGCTCGGGGGCTTGACGCACGGCTACACCTCCTTGAAACCGCACCCGCCGGAGAGACGGTGGCGGTGCGTGCACCCCCGGCCGCCGAAATACCGCCGATGCGGTTGGCATATGTGCCACGCCTCTCTCGTCCAAAATTCTCGCGGTTAACCCCTGCAGAGTGTGGGTTCTCCCTCGTGCGCGCGTCGGCGAGCGTGCCCGTGCGCGCGCGTCAAGCGTGCTCGCGCGCGGGACGAGCGTGCCCGCACGCGCGGCACCATCGTCGGGGCGCGACGGCCGGCGTGTCCGCACGCGGGGGCGAGCGTGCCCGCGCGGCGCGCGCCCTTCGGGAGGTGTGGCATCGGGGCGCGCCGCGCACGGGCGCGGGCGTGCTGCGCGTGCGGCGGCGCGGCGTCGGGAGGCGCGGCAGCTGCGCCGGCCTCACCCGCTGAGGCTTCGAGGAAAAGGAAACGGGCCTTTTCCTCTTCGAGGTAAGGAGCCCGTCCTTTTTCGTTTGGTTTGATTTGTCAATGATTAGGTTGCCTAACCTTCTGTCCGTGCCTGCGCAGGGTGGTGCCAACCGTCCTTCCCCTTGCACCAGCCAAGGTGCTGAGGACGGACGCATCGATCCCCACCCGGCGGCGCTCGTCAAGGGCATCGCGCCCGGGGACAAGCACGGCGGCGGGCGCGAGCTTGCAAGCCCCGCCGGGGCCTCGAGGCCCCGGCCATCGGATCGCCCGCCGCGGCGCGCCGGAGGTCGCCGGGGGGCGGCCGGCACCGGTCGTCATGGAGACACGAGGCCGCGGCGGCGGCCGGTGGGGAGGTGCGGCCGCGGAGGGCGCCGCCGTGGAGGAGGTGGAGCGGGCGCGGCCTGCGGGGGCGCCCGTGGATGCGGTGGTACGGCCGCAGGTGGCGGCCACGGCGCCACGACGGGCGCCCGTGGCCACGAGAGGCGCGAGGTGGAGGTGCGGCGGAGGCGGCGCAAGCGGCCGCGCCCCGCCGGCGATCTTCGGGGCGGAGGTGGTGGAGGTCTCGGACGACTCTCCGCCGCCCGGGTGGAATCGGTGGGCCGGGCGGCCCACGAACTCCCCGAGCCCCAGAGGGGGCCCTCGTGAGGCGGCACGAGGGTCACATGGTGGTGGGGGGCCGAGGACATGGTGCCGAGGCCTCGTCCTCCCACGCCGGCCGCCCCGCCCGGTGGAGGGGGGGTCGTCGAGGATCCCCCTGCGTTCGCCGACGCCGGGGGGAGCAAGAGCTCCGGGGCGAGCTCGCAGCCACGGCGCCACGCTCAACCGCGCGCCGAACGAGGGCGGCCGCGGGTCCATGGCGGCCCGGCCTGGCTCGTCTTCCAGGTGAGCCATGGTTGCTCGTCCTTTTTCCCTTTTCGTTTTCGTACGCTGCATTCAAGTCTTGGTGCTTACGGGCTCCGATTCTGTGATTTGCCAGGAGCTCGAGCGTCGTGCCCATGACAAGTACGACGCCTTCGACCAGGTGAACGCCGAGGTTCACCGGCCTCGGGAGGCGGTGGCGGCGCCTTCGACGCGCTTGTCGACGCTCTCGGGACGCCGGACGGCGGGGCGGCGTATCGGGTGATGGCGTGGTGCGACGAGCTCCCGGAGAGCTCGGGACAGACGCACCGCGGCGCTCGAGCCTCGAGCGGGTCCGCGCGAGCCCTCGTCGATCGTGACGAGGCGCGCGTGGGAATGCGCGCGCGGACCTAGAGAAGACGCGGACGCCGGCCGCCAACCGGGAGGCGGAGGTGGCCACCGCTCGCGCGCGAAACCGGGAGCTCCGCACGTCGCTCGAGGGGGCGCAGCGCAACGGCGCCCGGGGCGAGGAGGCGGCGCGCGGGGTTGGAGCGGCGCGCCAAGGAGGCCGACGACCGAGGGCCGCCCTCGACGCCAAGGCCGCGGCCCTCGTCGCCGGCGAGGAGCGAGCTCCGGCAAGAGCGCATCGCTCGCCGGGGGGCGAGGGGCGGCTCCCGGCGGAGGAGCGGCGCCCTCGGCGACGCCCGACGGCGGCCGGAGCGGGAGCGCGTCACTCGCGAGGCGGCGAGAGAAGTCACGGAGGAGCGGAACGCCGCGTTCTCCAAGGTCGAGGACGAGGCGCTCGCGCTCAGCATCAGCAACGCCAACCGAGGAGAGCGGCCCTCGCGAGCAAGGCGAAACCGTCCAGCGCCTCGAGTTGGCGATCGAGTCCGCGCGCGCGACTTCGAGGTCGGAGAGGAAGCAAGTCGAGGGTGAGCCACTGTTTGACTCTTGCTTGTTGGTTTTTCGCTTTAGAGGGTTCGCTTCTCCCTTTCTGATTTCTTTTGGTCTTGTCGATTCCAGGCTTGCGCACCGCCCTGGGGCACGCGGCTGAGCGGGCCGAGGCGCTGCAGGCTTCCTACAACTCCTCCGAGCAGAGGCCGCGGGAGCGCGCGCGATGCGGCCCTCGAGACCTCGCCGCGTTGTCGAGGAGGGCGAGGCCCAGGCCGGCAGCTCGGCCGGCCGCCGCCCGCGCGCCCTTGGCGGCCACGTCACGGAGCGGATGCGCCGGCGTTGCGGCCGGGCGTCCCGAGAAGGCCCTCGGAGTGGTGCGATCCCACTACGAGGTCAACTTCGAGGCGCTGGCGGAAGGCTACGTCGTTCCCGAGGGCGTCGAGGACGAGGTGGCCATGGAGCGTGTGGACGCGCTTGCCGCCGACGCCGCCGGGTTGCTCGCCGAGGCCTTCGAGGAGTTCCTCTTCCTCGACGTCGCAGACGCTGCCGCTCCTCCCGCCTGAAAGCAGTTTGGGCACTAGGCCCATTTTTTGATGTGTATCAGTATTCTGGCCTCGTGGCCTTTGTAAATAAACAAGCCGTTCCATAAACATCTGCTGTAAATGAAGTTATTTATTTATCGCGCTTTTTTGTTTCTCCTTCTTCCTGAGTAGATTTTACTTAGGGAAGTTCGATTTTCGCTGGGGGCCCGCTGGGTTGGAGGCGAGAGAGAAGGGCCATATCCACGCGGCGTAGGCTATCTCTGGCTCGCACGCTCCTTCCGCTGTGCCGCCTATGCCCTGTTCGAATCGTGGCTCGAGGTTGAAGTAGGAAACAAACTTAGCGCGTGTTGTTTTGTTTTTTACGCGAAAAAATGGGACCATTTTGGGGGGGTGCCCCCCTCAGTATCCCCCGAGGGTAACTTGGGTTTCAGGGGAAAGCCGAGTTATCCTTTTATTAGACTTGAAGTATTTACATAGTCGCCGCCAACTGGGGCGTTGGCGATGTGATTTTTACAACAAAGATACTTGGAAGATCCTAGCTAAGGGTAGAAGCGACGTAGCTGTTGGATGTTCCAAGCGTTGGTGAGCTCTTCACCGTCTTCGTTGGCCAGCTTGTATGTGCCTGGCTTGAGTACCTTCACCACGACGTAGGGTCCTTCCCATGGGGGCGATAACTTGTGGCGCCCTCGGTTATCTTGGCGCAGCCTTAGGACCAGATCCCCTTCGCTGAAATCCCTTCGACGTATCTTGCGTGCTTGGTAGCGTCGCAGGGACTGTTGATACCTCGCGGAATGCATCAACGCTACGAGGCGTACCTCGTCTAGCTGGTCCAGCGAGTCCTCGCGGGCTCACTGGTTAGCATCGTCGTTGTAGCCTCGAACCCTGGGCGATCCGTATTCTAAGTCCGTGGGGAGGACGGCCTCCGCGCCGTGGACTAGGAAAAACGGGGTGAACCCGGTGGCTCTGCTTGGGGTGGTCATTAGGCTCCACACGACTGCTGGTAGTTCTTGGAGCCATTTTCGCCCAGATTTGTTGAGTCGAGGTCGAAAATTCCCGGGCTTGAGGCCCCGTAGGATCATGCCGTTGGCACGCTCCACTTGGCCGGTTGGTCCGTGGGTGTGCCACAGCCGCCCAATCCACGCGGATGTGGAACTTGTCTGAGAACTCCAAGAACTTCGGCCGATGAACCGGGACCCATTGTCCGTGATGATGGAGTTTGGCACTCCGAAGCGGTAGACGATGTCGGTGAAGAATGTGACCGCCTGCTCAGCCCTTAAATTCGTGATGGGGCGCACCTCCACCCACTTGGAGAACTTGTCAATTGCGACCAGCAGGTGGGTGAAGCCCCCGGGCGCCTTCCGCAGGGGCCCGACGATGTCCAACCCCCACACGGCGAATGGCCATGTTACGAGGATTGTTTGCAGGGCATGAGCGGGCAAATTGGATTTGCGGGCATAGAACTGGCACCCTTCGCAGGTGCGTACGATTTCGCTGGCGTCCGCGACCGCGGTGGGCCAATAAAAGCCTTGGCAGAACGCGTTGCCGACGAGGGTGCGGGGTGCGGCGTGGTGGCCACAGATCCCCGCGTGGATGTCCCGTAGGAGCTCGCGCCCCTCGGGAATGGGCACACACCGCTGTAGGATTCCAGAGGCGGCGCGCTTGTACAGCTCGCCGTCGACGAGGGTGAAAGATTTGGCCATCCTGGCGATGCGCCTGGCTGCGGCTCGGTCCGCGGGGAGTTCCCCTCGAGCGATCCAGGCGATGTATTTTTCCCCGCCAATCCGCTTGGACAGAGCCGGCTCTATGTCCATCGCATCGGCCTCGTGGGAGCCGTACCCCTCGAGGGAGGGAGAGTACGTACGCCTCGTTCGAGGGGTCCTCGTCCATGGGTTCCGCACCCGTTGGATTCGAGGGAGCCCCGAGGGTCCGTCGTGGCTCGAGGGGTAGGGCTCGAAGGCGACCGAGGGTTGCGCGCGCGTCGCGCGCGAAAACGTTCGGGGGAACGGTAATCCGCCCGACGCGATCTTTGCCGGTTCGTCGCTTCTTCGTTGTACCGCGGGGGTACATGATTGAGCTCAATGCCGTAGAACTTGTCTTCGAGGGCCCGCACGGCTTTGCAGTAGGCCTCCATCTTGTCGTCATGGCAGCTTGCGTTCTTCATGACTTGATCGATCACGAGCTGCGAGTCCCCTCGCACGTCGAGGCGCTTGACGCCCAACTCAATGGCGATTTTGAGGCCGCAGAGAAGGGCCTCGTATTCTGCCATATTGTTGGACGCGGGGAAGTGGAGGCGCACTGCGTAGCGCATGTGTTCCCCGAGGGGCGACACGAAGAGCGAGGGCCCGCGCCCGCTCCTCGTTTTCATCACCGAGCCGTCGAAGAACGGAGTCCAGCCTCTGCTTGGATTTGTGGGGGTGGCGGTTGCGTGTCCGTCCACTCGCCGACGAAATCGGCCGAGATTTGCGATTTGATGGCCTTGCGCGGGGCGTAGGCGAGCGTCTCGCCCATCGGCTCCACGGACCATTTGGCAATCCCGCTCGCGGCGTCGGGGTTGCGAATGATCTCTCCTAGCGGGAAGGGAGGAGACCACCGTGACCGGGTGGGCCTCGAAGTAGTGGCGGAGCTTGCGCCGCGCTAGGACTACCGCGTACGCGCCAGCCTTTCCCGGACCCGGGGGTAGCGCGTCTTCGTGTCCGAGAGGACCTCGCTGATGTAGTAGATCGGCCTCTTCGTACGGGAGGCATGCCCTTCCTCCGCGCGCTCCACGACGATCACGGCGCTGACCACCTGGGTGGTTGCGGCCACGTAGAGCTGCAGGGGCTCGTTGTCCTGGGGCGGCGTGAGGATCGGAGCGTGCGTCAGAGACGCCTTCAGCTTGTCGAGCGCATCCTGGGCCTCGGTGGTCCAGGAGAAACGCTCGTGCTTCTTGAGTAGGCGATAGAGGGGCAGGCCCTTCTCGCCGAGCCGCGAGATGAAGCGGCTCAAGGCGGCGAGGCACCCCAACACCTTCTGCACCCCTTTGAGGTCTCGGATCGGACCCATTCGCTCGAGGGCCGCGACCTTTTCAGGGTTGGCCTCGATTCCCCGCTGAGAGACGATGTATCCTAGGAGCATGCCTCGCGGCACTCCAAAGACACATTTTTCGGGGTTTAGCTTGACCCCGTTGGCCCGTAGGCAGCTGAACGCGACGCCAAGGTCGCCAACCAGGTCGTCCGCCTTCCTGGTCTTTACGACGATGTCATCCACGTAGGCTTCGACCGTCCGTCCGATGTGGTCCCCAAAAACGTGTTGCATGCAACGCTGATATGTTGCGCTCGCGTTTCTGAGGCCAAAAGGCATCGTGACGCAGCAGAACGTCCCGAACGGTGTGATGAATGAAGTCGCGAGCTGGTCGGACTCCTTCATCTTTATTTGGTGATATCCGGAATAGGCATCAAGGAAACAGAGCAGTTCGCACCCAGCCGTTGAATCAACGATTTGATCTATGCGTGGCAAAGGAAAAGGAACTTTTGGACATGCTTTATTAAGACTGGTGTAGTCTATACACATCCGCCACTTCCCATTTTTCTTTTTTACAAGCACGGGATTAGCTAGCCACGTAGGGTGGAACACTTCCTTGATGAATCCGGCCTCGAGAAGCTTCCGCAGCTCCGCTCCGATTGCCCGTCGCCGCTCCTCGTCGAAGCGGCGCAGCCGCTGCTGCACGGCGCGGGCGTTTGGCAGGATGTCAAGGGAGTGCTCGGCGACTTCCCTCGGGATGCCTGGCATGTCCGAGGGGCTCCACGCGAAAATGTCGGCGTTGGCGCGGAGGAAGTCGACGAGCACTGCTTCCTATTTGGGGTCGAGGGTGGAGCTGACCCTCAACGTCTTGCCCTCGGGGGCTGACGGGTCGAGGGGGACCCCTTTGGTCTGCTCGGCGGCCTCGAAGGTGCCGACGTGCTTGGCGGCGGAGTTGAGGTCATCGTTGACCATCTTCTCCAGCGTGTTCACCAGCGCTTCATCCAGCGCCAGTGCCTCTGCGTGTTCCACGCACTCGACGTCGCAGTCGAATGCGTGCTCGATGGACGACCCGACGGTGATGACGCCGTTTGGACCGGGCATCTTCATCTTCAGGTAGGTGTAGTTGGGGACCGCCATGAATTTGGCGTAGCAAGGTCGCCCAAGGATAGCATGGTAGGCCCCTTTGAACCCCACCACCTCGATGGTGAGGGTCTCCTTTCGGAAGTTCTTAGGGGTACCGAACCAGACCGGCAGGCGATCTGCCCGAGGGGCTGAACTCCGCTTGCGGGCGCGATGCCGTGGAACGGCTTCGTGCTGGGCCGCAGCTGATCCAACCCGATCCCCATCAGGCGCAATGTATGCGCGAAGAGGATATTGAGGCTACTGCCTCCGTCCATAAGGACCTTCGAAAACCGGGCGTTCCCAATGATGGGATCGACCACCAGCGGGTACTGGCCCGGTTGGGGATGCGGGTTTGGGTGGTCATCCCGCCTAAAGGTGATGGCGTCCTTTGACCAGCTGAGGAAGGCCGGAGGCGCCCTCTCCGCGGCGAGGACTTCGTGCCGCTCCTTCTTGCGCTGCCGAGTCGACATGTCGACGGTAGGTCCCCCAAAGATGAGGAACACGTTTTCGACGAGCGGGGAAGCCACCCGCGTCGCCATCGCCTCCGTCTTTCTTGGCCTCCTCGCCTCCTTCGCGGCGGCACGGCCATAGAACTTCTTGAGCATATCGCACGCTCAAGAGTGTGGTTCACGGGAGTCTTGTGGTAGGGACATGGCTTCTTCGAGATGTCGTCGAACACTCCCGGGCCTCGAGGAGCGGCCGAGGGCCCCGTCGAGCCGGGTCGACGGGGCCGAGGGCCCCGCCGTTGCCGCCGTTGCGCCCTTGCTCGCGCGCCTCGCGGCGCGGCTTCTTCCCCTTCTTGCCCCGCTTGTCATTGCGATGCGGCTCCTTGGACCCGCTGCCCTCCGCGGGCGTGTCCTCGGAGCGCTTGCCCTTTTTGCCGTCGAAGATCGCCCCCACGGCCTCCTCTCCGGAGGCGAAGCTGGTGGCGATGTCGAACAGCTCGTTGGAGTCCGTAGGTGGGCTGCGTCCCAGCTCCCGCACGAGGTCCCGGCACGTGGTGCCCTCGAGGAAGGCGTGCACGATCTCGGACTGTGCAACGCTGGGGAGCTCCGTGCAGCGCTTGGAGAAGCGCCGTATGAAGTCCCGCAGCGACTCGCCGGGCTTCTGCGTGCGGAGCGCGCGTCCCATGAGTTTCCCGTGGCGCACGTATGTGCCCCGGAAGTTGCCCACGAACATGTGGACTAGGTCGCCCCGCTTATGAATCCGGGCCGGCGGGCAAGTGCTCGAGCCATGTCCGGGCCGCGTCGCCCAGATGCAGGGGCAAGTTGCGGATGATGACCTCGTCGCTAGTGGCCCCGCCCAGCTGGCAAGCCAAGCGGTAGTCGTTGAGCCAGACGCGGGGGTCCGTCTCCCCGTTGTACTTGACGATCGTCGAGGGTTGGCGGAAGCGTTGGGGGAACGCTGCCGCTCGGATCTCCCGGCTGAACACACGGGTGCCCGGGGGCTCCGGCGTTGGGGAGCGATCCTCACCGCTGTCGTAGCGCCCGCCCCGTCGAGGGTGGTAACCCCTTGCTGCTCGGGCGTCCGCCTTGCTGGTGCGCCGGGCGTTGATGACATTGCGGGCGTCGCCATCCAGCGCCCTGCGCGCGTCAAGGAGTCGTTCCTTGGCTGGCGTGCGTCCCTGGTCAGCGGGTTGACCCGCGTGCACCGAGGGTTCGCCTCCTGGTGCTGCTTCATCACCCCGCGCATCCCCCTGTTGGCGGATGCGTGAAGCCGAGCTCTCGGCCTGCTGGACGGCCGCTTGCTCGATGAGAGTCTGCACCTCGCGGTGCATATCTCGAGCCTCGGGGGTCGAGGGTGCCGGCATGGCCCGCAGCAGCGTCGCGGCGGCGACGAGCTTCTGGCTTGCTCGCGGTGGAACGTCCGCGTCGTCCGCGTTGGGGACGGTGTTGATGCGGTCGCGGACCTGTCGGCCCAGCTCCCGCGCGCGTTCGCCACGCGCAGAGGCCTCCCCTGCCATTGAGGCGCGGAGCAACCGCACCGTTCGGTACTCTTCCGCCAGCTTGGCCTCGAGCTCGCGGGCTTGGGCCAGCTGTGCGTCGACGTCGGCCCCAGCAGGAGCGCTTGGCCCTGCGGCCAGGCGCGCGGCGATCCCTGGGGCAGGCGTGACTTCCCCGTCTCCGGCGCCTGCCGCACCGGCGGCGTTGGCCGGGTCGTTGGTGATGACGGCGCAACACTCCCGTGTGGGGTCGTAGCTCCCGTGTCGTTGGGAGTCGTCGGAGCGCCCAAACCGGTGTCCGCGGCGTCGAGGAAACGCCGGGAACGCGGCCCCGGGTCCGGCACGCCGGAGAAGTCCCACTCCGCGTATCCGTGGCGGTTGGCGGGTGGCATCGTGTCGACGGAGCCCAGGGATGACTCATCTGCTGCTGAGGTGCCGGGGTCCCTGGCGACGAAGACATGGCGGCCAGGCGGAACCCTGCGCATCGTCGTGTTGACGTTGGCGTTGTAGGCCGTCGTAGCGCCACGCAGCCCGATGGGGATGCGCGGTCCGGAGACAGCACGCGGTCCCGCTGGGGCGGTGGCGGTTGTCGTAACGGTGGGCGCGTCGCGGCCGGGTGGCGGCGCGCTCGGCCTGTCGCGCCGCTCGGACCGCGCCCGGCGCGAGCGTTGTCCCGAGCGACGACGGCGTCGTGGCGTCGACGGAACCGCAGCATCCATGCCCGCGGGCGCTCGCGCCGGAGTCGTGCGTGCGGCGGAGACCAGAGCGGACCTGGCCTGGCGCTGCGCGCGAAGCTCCTCACGGTTGGTGAGGCGCATGAGATAGCCGTTCCCTGTAGCCTGAAAGTTCAGGTCCCCGAAGCGGATTTCGAACCCGGCCGGGAGGGGGTCCGAGCTACCCATGCAGTAGCGCGTAGCACGGTACTCAGTGCGGATAACCATGGAGGGAGTTGGCAAAATGACCTTAGGCGCTCGTTTGCCCCACGGTGGGCGCCAACTGTCGGTGCGGAATGTGGTCCCGACACTAACCAGTAGATAGCGCCGTGGTCTATCCCTCAATGGTCGATGCTAAGTAACAACTGACACAGAGGTTTATCCTGGTTCCGGCCGAGGGGGCCGTACGTCCAGCAGGGGCGTGGTCGGGGCACTATATTACTTAGCACCGGGGGTGCTTGTAGTGGGGCAAATACAAGCAAGGCGGGAGAGGAAGTGTAACTTCCAAGTCCCTGGTGGAGTGGCTGAAGATATTGTGGGAGAATGGGAATGAGTACGTGGTGTGGTGTGTCGAACTCCGTACCCCCCACGGCTGGGGGTTCGCCCCCCTTTTATAGATCAAGGGGGCGGCGGGTTACATGCGCGCCGTGCTACCTGGCTACGTGAGGGATGCACGTCGTGCTACGCTGTAGAGTGGGCGGCCATCCGGACGATCCTTGCAGCGATCTGGTCATCATGGCCTGACTTGTACCCGAACAGTGGCGGTTCGAGGGTAGGAGAGCGGCGGATGGTGGTGGCGTCCCCTGATAGGCTTCGAGGGAGGTGCTGACGATGGCCGGTACGGGGCACAGGAGTAGGCAGAACGGCGTTCCTTCCCAACGCGCTTCACAGTGCCGGAGTGGTTGCTGCAGTGCCGGGCGTGCGCCTGCACGCGTGGGTACGGCGGCCGCGCCATTACAGTGGTCGGGATGGCAATCCACCGGCCTAGCGCCTCCACCTAACCCTGTAGGGTCACGGGAAAGTGAAATCGAGGGTGCGCCCGGCCCCCTTCGAGGGTCGGGCGCGTTAGCCGTCTTGTAGTAGGCGCGCGGTGTCACGGGACCGACACCGGCCGTACCGCACGGTCCCTCCCCCCACGGTGGTGGGGGATGGGCTCCCTCCCCCGGGGAGTTGGTGCGGCGGCACCGGGGCGCGAGCCCCGGCGCATGATGGCGCCGCCCCGCTCGTGTCGGGCGTTAAATGCCCGTGTACGGGGGCCGGCGCACGCGTGCGGGGCGCCCGTGAGCGTGGCGGGCCCCAACCGAGGGCGGGACGAACCCTCGAACGAGACGAGACCCGCTCGAGGGGGAGTGAGCCCTCGAGCGAGGCGGAGCCCGCTCGAGGGAAGCGCGCCCCTCGTGCGGGGCGATGCCCGCCCGAAGGGAGCGCGCATCCTCGAACGAGGCGGAGCCTGTTCGAGGGGATCCTTACGTGGGCCGCCTCGATGGGCCGTCGTGGTCCTGCGGCGTGGGCCGTGTCCTGCATGGTTAGTCACCTGCATGGTTAGGCTTAACTTGTTTCGGTACCGGGATTTAAGTGAGGATCTCCCCGTTGTTTAAGGGGACCCCTAGGGCTGTCCCCGACAGAAACGTTAAGTTTGACAAAGTTCTTGAGACATGTTTTTCAAGGGCAGGAAACTCGTGAATTTCGGAAGCCTGGAACCTGAGAAGCCTCGAATTCGCGAATGTGTGAAGTTCGGGAATCTTGGTTCAGTCAAGAAATGGGGTCACGAACATGCGGAAGCCCGGAACCTCGAGCCGGCGATGGCGCGGACTTCGGAGGACAGCCGATTCGGGAATCTGTCGAGGACCCAGTTCGGGAGTCACGCGCGAAGACATGCACGAACCGATGAAGAAGCGAAGGCCGATTCGGGAATCTATCAAGGACTCAGTTCGGGAGTTGCGCGTGAAGACATTCACGAACCGGCGGAGAAGCAAAGTCAAAGTTGTTGTCCCAAAAAGTCCGGGTTTAGTGTGAACTAGTGGCGGATTTGTAAATATGTTAGACGAGAAAGACATTTTTGTATGCGTTCACACTAGGAATATTCGCTGAGCTTAAGGGTGTTTTCGGTATGTAAAAGTCCCTTCATCTCCCTATAAAAGGGGGGCGTGAGGGCACGTGTAAACGGATTCAGAATTTTGGGAACTTGTGCAATCTGCTGGGGGAATCACAGTCTCTCAGCGCTCTTACTTTGTGATTGAATGTGTTAAGAACTCTCTCTCGTGTTCGGGGACTCATCCGAATTTTTCGGGTAACCCCCAACATTGGCGCCCACCATGTTCCAGCCGAACAGAAACTCACGATGCCACCTCAGAAGAAATCCAGGAAGAACGTTCCAGCAGAGGCAAACCGAGACGACCTCCATCCTACCCAAAGGAACGAAACCTCTTTCGTCCCTGAACCTTCCAACACAACAGACCAAGAACGGAGACCAAAGCTCGAAGCTCTCATGAAGGCAAGAGCAGAAAAACAACTCATACCTAAGAACAACCTGCTGAACAACAAGAATTTGAGAATGTGGATGATGATGATGACACCATAGACAGGGAGCTAGCGATGGTTCAACAAAAGATACAGCAGCTGCAGAAAGATAAAGAAAAGTTCGCAGCTCAGTTGCAAGCGAAGAGAAAAATCTCTGAAAAGCTAGAGCAGCTCAACAAAGCAAAAGAGCAGATCGAAGCAATACAGAGAGAAATTGATGGAATGAAAGAACAAGAGAACAGTTCCCTGTGGCAGGAATCACCGCACCAGAATTCTGGGCCAGCAAGAGAACCCCCGAAGGAAAACTTCTTCGCGGGAAATGGAGTATCACATTTCGTGGATTCTGAATCACCACTGTCTATTGGGCTGCAAACAGCACCTTGGCCGCCGAAGTTTAAGCCTGTCTCTCTCCCCAAATACAACGGCTTCGGAAACTCCAGGCAATTCCTCATGAGATATGAATCAGCTGTGAATTCGGCACGAGGGGATGATGTTGCACTGGCCAAATCATTCATCATCGCTTGCGAAGGACCAGTACTGAATCGGTACTCACTGCTGCCGCCACACTCAGTCTACAGCTGGGTAGACCTCAAGACAAAGTTCATGCAAGCATTCCAGATGTTCCACGACACAACAACGGAACCATCAGATTTGTATAACTGCAAGCAGAAAGACAGAGAGCCACTGCGGAACTTCGTGAGAAGGTTCATGCAACAAAGGTCTCAAATCCCCGAAGCTGATGACAAAACAACAATCAAGGCACTGATCAAAGGTCTCACTCCAGGGCCAACAGCTTCCCACCTCACGGGAAAGAAACCCAAGACAGTTGAGGAACTTTTTCGCGAATTGGAGGAGTACATTTTGTCTGATGACGGCCACCGCAAGAGGGTGGCTGAGCGAAACGAGGCAAGACAGGGCAACAGAGACATGACATGGAGGGCACCACCCCAACATCCGCGAAACGTCAACAACGTCGGAAACTCACAACCTGAACAAAGCAACAGGCCAAGCACCAGGGGAGGATTCAATCCCAGAGGAAGGGGGAGAGGCAGAGGACCCCCAGGACTCACGAACCACAACCCAAAAGATCCTCACTTCTATTGCCAGTATCATGGGAGGGGCCATAGCACCGAAGGGTGCCCAGAAACAAAGAAGAACATGGCAAGAATTCAGCAAGAGAAGGCACTAATGAGCATCACATCCTCAATGCCAAGCCAGTTTCGTCTGAATTTCTGGCAGCCGCAATTCGCGAATCCACAGTCGAGTTCGGTCTCAGTTCAGCAATTCCCGCAACCACAGTCAGCATGGCAGCCGTCGCAACAATTTTTCCCTCAGTCGCAAGCGATCCACCTCAATCCAAGAACCACAACCCATTCGGGAAATCTTGCCACCACCTCCGGAAAAGTTCGTCAAGACCTCAGTCAAGTTCGGGACCTCAGAACTCCAAGGCATTGCCATCGTTCGGGACTATCATGCCAATCACGGGCGGATCTGCTATGGAATTCGAGACCAAGAAACAGAGAAGCAATTATTTCAGGTCCGTAAACACCATTATCAATGACGGCCCAGCTGCTCGCCCAGAGTGGGCAAAGGTGCCAAACACCTTCACAGAGGAAGATTTCAAGCTGAAATCCGCGATTCACAATGACGCTGGGTGGGTCATAGGAAAAGTCCTAGTTGACAATGGGAGCTCGGCGGATATCCTGTTCTTGAAGACTTTCGAAAAGATGAATCTGAGCCAGCACATGTTGGACCCCCCAGAGTACCCGCTGCAAGGATTCGGAGGAAAGCCCATCAAGCCGGTCGGAAAAATATCGCTCCCGGTTTCCTTCGGAGATCTCGAGAATGCCAGAACGGAGAGTCTCACTTTTGATGTAGTTGACATTTACCACACGTACCTCGTGATTTTCGGCAGAGGTTTCATGAACAAGTTTGATGCTGTCATAAGGCAGCAGTTCTTATGCATGAAGATGCCTGCGCCCAAAGGGGTCATCACGGTATTCGGCAATCAGCAAGAAGCCAGAAACATAGAAAAAGGCCACACGCCCGGCCAAACAAACGTCTACCAGCTGAAAACAGCTGACGAGAAGAAAGAAACTTACGAAGAGGCTAAGCGAGATAAGGAGAAAATTGAAATAGCTGCAGATGGCGAAACCAAGAAAGTGTATCTGGATGACATGCCTGATAGAGCAGTCACAATAGGAGCGCACCTCAGCGCCGAAGAGGACAAAGATCTCGTACAATTCCTGAACAGAAACAAGGATGTTTTCGCATGGTCAGCTAAGGACCTACAAGGTGTTGACAGGGATATCATCGAACATGCCCTGGAAACAGACGAAAAAATACCACCCAAGAAGCAAAAACTTCGGAAAATGTCTGAAGAAAAGGTGAAAGCAGTCGAGGCAGAAGTTCAGAGATTACAGGATGCACAGGTAATCAGAGAAGTCAAGTACCTGGTCTGGCTAGCCAACACTGTGCCAGTCAAGAAAAAAATGGAAAGTGGAGAATGTGTGTGGACTTCACCAATTTGAACAAGGCATGCAAGAAAGACGATTTTCCCTTGGAGAGGGTAGACAAAATCGTAGATGATGCAGCCAACAGTGAGATGCTCTTGCTCCTGGACATGTTCTCTGGGTATCATCAGATCCGGGTTCGCAAGGAGGACGAAGAAAAAACAAGTTTCATCACTCCCTTCGGGACATTTTGCTTCGTGAGAATGCCAGAGGGGCTAAAGAACGCAGGATGTACATTCTCAAGAATGATAGCAATAGTACTACACCCACAGATTCGGAGAAACATCTTGGCGTATGTGGACGACATAGTTGTCAAAAGTGTTCAGAGGAAAGACCATATCAGCGACCTGGCGGAAACATTTGCGAACATGAGGGCAGCGAATTTGAAGCTGAATCCGGAAAAATGTGTATTCGGCATTCACAAGGGGAAAGTTCTTGGATGCCTAGTTTCAACGAAAGGCATAGAGGCAAATCCTGACAAAATTAAGGCTCTAGTGGAAATGCAAGATCCAGTTTCAGTGAAAGATGTCCAGAAGCTGACAGGGAGAGTAGCTGCCCTCAACAGATTCATTCCCAGGGCCGCAGAAAGAAGCTTACCGTTCTTCCAAGTCCTCAGAAGTGCTAAGAATTTCCAGTGGTCTGAACCTCAGAAGCGGGCCTTTCGCGAACTGAAGGATTACTTGTCCACCATGACCAAACTTTGTCCTCTTGAACCAAAATCGCCACTTCTGTTGTATGTGTCTGCATCAAATTCGGTATTAAGCGCAGTGCTAGTGCAGGAAAAAGAGGAAGAAGGAAAGCTCAGACAAATTCCTTTATACTTTGCTTCGGAAGCATTGTCTGGTTCCAAGATCTTCTATTCCGAGCTGGAAAAGATCACATATGCGGTCATCATGGCAGCAAGGAAGCTAAGGCATTACTTTGAGGGTCACCGAATAAGAACCATCACCAACCAGCCGCTGAATGACTTGTTCGCAAATAGAGAGGCATCCACCCGAATCATCAAGTGGGGCGCTGAGCTTTCTGAGTACGTGGTAGACTTCGGGAGAAGAAGTGCAAAAAAATCGCAAATTCTGGCAGATTTTGTCGTGGACTGGACTTCACCTACTCAGAACCTCGAGGAAGATGCACCCGAACCTTGGATAGTACAGTGTGACGGGGCCTGGTGTTACAAGGGGGTTGGAATTTCGGCTGTTGTGACGTCCCCGACGGGCGTGGTCATAAGATACGCAGCTCGGCTCGTATTCGCGAACAATGAGCATTCCACGAACAACACAACGGAATACGAAGCTCTTCTGTTGGCATTAAGGAAAATGAGAGCCTTGGGGCAGCAGACCTTCATAATCAGAACGGATTCAAAAGTGATCCAAGAACATATCGAGAAAGAAAGCGAGCCAAGGAATCCTATTCTCATGAAATATCTGGAAAAAGTCAGAGAAATGGAAAAACACTTCAAAGGGTACTCAGTCCAGCATATCCCAAGGGATGACAACAATGAGGCAGACAAACTGGCGAAAGCGGCAGCTAGAAATCAAGAGCTACCCCCAGACGTGTTCTTCGAAATCATCAGAGAACCGTCCATCAAGGATTCGAGAGCTAAAATCGTGAATGTAGTGGAGACCCCCGACTGGAGAGCAGAAATCATGGCTTATCTGAGAGGACACTACGAACCGCAAGATGAGATAGAGGAGAAAGGATTAAAGCAAAGGGTTCGGGGCTATACAGTAGTAAATGGAGAACTATACAAATCAGGAGTCACTGAACCTTGGCTGTGGTGCATCACCTTCGAAAAAGGTCAGGAACTTCTAAAGGAAATTCATAGCGGATTTTGTGGGGCGCATATAGGCACCAGGGCTTTGGCCGGAAAGGCGATAAAACAGGGATTCTATTGGCCCACCATAAACATTGATGCCAAAACGTTAGTTCGGCAGTGTGAAGCATGCCAGAAAACGGCAAATCAACAGAATCTGCCTTCAATGCCAGTTCATCTAATTCCACCGACTTGGCCCCTGCAAAGGTGGGGAATGGACATAGTGGGCCCGTTGCCAACAACTCAGGGCAACTGCCGATTCGCAGCTGTTGCAGTCGATTATTTCACAAAGTGGGTGGAGGCAAAACCGCTCGCGAATATCACAGCAGCAACAATTCAGAAATTCTTTTGGCAGAACATAGTCTGCAGATTCGGGGTTCCTAGAGAACTAACTGTTGACAATGGCAAGCAGTTCGACTGCTATACCTTCAAAGAATATTGCAAAACCTTGGGCACTCAAGCGAGATTTTCGTCAGTCTATCACCCGCAGTCCAATGGGGCAGTTGAAAGAGCCAATGGCCTGATTTTTTCAGGAATCAAGAAATGCTTGTTCGACCAGAAGAAGGGAAAATGGGTAGATGAACTACCGAAGGTGATCTGGTCGCACAACACCACAGTATCAAGAGCAACAGGTTTCACACCTTTTCGCCTACTTTTCGGCGCTGAGGCTATGACACCGGAGGAAATCAAGAATGAAAGTATGAGAGTCTTGAAAGGAAAAGAAATAGAGGAAATCGATAAGAAGGTGGAAAAGGACATGATCGAACTGACGATCCTTGAGGCCGCAGAAAATATTGAGAAATACCAAAGAGAAACAAGGGCATGGAGAGACAAGAAGGTGGTCCGAAAAGACATTAAAACTGGCGATCTTGTGTTGAAAAGGAAGAAAATTGGGAAAACCCAGGAAAACTTCATGAGTCATGGGAAGGGCCTTACATCGCCAGAGAAACAGACATGCCAGGGGCTTTTCGCTTAATGGAGCAAACTGGCGAAGAGTTGCCGTATTCGTGGAATGCCGACAGCCTAAAAAGGTATTATCCATGAAAACCCTAGTTGTAGCTAGATGTAACATATAGTAGTTTTTCAATTTTCGTAAGTTTGTATTCTAGAAAACTAAAAAATCCGAATCACGTGTCTATAAGTGATTTCGGGAGAAAAAATTAGCTTACCTTTTCATAGTTATGTTAGAATAAGAAGGACCGTACTCTTTTCCTTGCAAAGGGGGCTCTAAATCAAGAGGCAAGGTTTTTAATGAGGCGGATCCTATGTAAATACTCTTTGTGATATATGTATAAAAAGAGTCTTCCCCCAAATCGCGTATTTTCAGAATTCCATCGTGAAAAAAGAAAGTTCGTGAAAAAGGCTTCGTGATAGCTGAAATTCCATCATGAAAAAAGAAGAAAAGTTCGTGAGAAAGGCTTCATGATAGCCAGAATTCCATCGTGAAAAAAGAAAAAAGTTCGTGAGAAAGGCTTCGTGATAGCCAGAATTCCATCGTGAAAAAAGAAAAAAAAAGTTCATGAGAAAGGCTTCGTGATAGCCGAAATTCCATCGTGAAAAAAGAAGAAAAGTTCGTGAGAAAGGCTTCGTGATAGCCAGAATTCCATCGTGAAAAAAGAAGAAAAGTTCATGAGAAAGGCTTCGTGATAGCCAGAATTCCATCGTGAAAAAAGAAAAAAGTTCGTGAGAAAGGCTTCGTGAGAATTCCATCATGAAAAAAGAAAAAGTTTTTGAGAAAGGCCTCGTGATAGCCTGAATTCCACCGTGAAGAAAGAGGCCTGAGACAACAACAAGTTGTGGCCTAGAAAAATCCCATCCACGAAGGGATTCCCACCAAAAAGGCCTGAGACAACAACAAGTTGTGGCCTAGAAAAATCCCATCCACGAAGGGATTCCCATCAAAAAGGCCCGAGACAGCAGTAAGTTGTGGCATAAAATCCCATCCACGAAGGGATTCCCATCAAAAAGGCCCGAGACAGCAGTAAGCTGTGGCCTAAAATCCCATCCACGAAGGGATTCCCACCAGAAAAGTTTGCATGATGATTTCGAGAAAGTGAATGACTAAGAGGTTGCCACTGTTGAATTTTTTTTTGAGATAACATCATTGTAAGAAAAGGGCAAGGGGCTCGTGCGGAGAATTGTAGAAAATCTTGGTTGAAGCAACTGAGGGTTGCAGTATCAACCGAGGCAAGTCTGCCTGTCGGATCAAGTCCACAAAATTCGAAAACAAATTTTGTCGACTTGCGCAATGACGGTTGAAGTTTTCAAAAACTAACGAAGATTTCTCCTAAAAATATGCTCGAAATTCGCGAATAGTAAGCTTCGTCAATCTGCCTTCAAGTTTTCATGCAAAACGGCAAGGTGGGGGAGGGTGACGTTTTTTCAAGAAAAAAACGTATTCATTGCCTTATTCGCATAAAAACTTCGGAATAGTTTATCAAGATTACAGCAGTTCGTACAAAAATTTAGAAGGAAAGCTCCACAACATGTCCTGGTTTACAAACATTGTCTTCGGCAATATCGCTAGCATAAGCGAAGCCAGACGCGCCTGCTAAGGGGCTAAGGGGCTCTGTCTTCAGGATAGTCGCGGAGCGCGAAGAAGTGGATGCAGAACGTTCCTTCTTACGAAACAAGAAAAAGGAAGAGAGATCAAAACAGCCCATAGAAAATCGGAGAAGTCTTGTTCGGGATGAGCTCGCTTAAACAAACGCCACGCTTCGCCGCTAACAAACATTCTATCTCGATGAATTCGTAGTGGCATCACGTCCTGCGCAGGCCCAGCTTGCAGGACCTGCGCAGGTTAAAATTTACAAAACATTTGTTCGGAAAAGTAAGTGAATTTGCAAAGTTTACAGACAGCCCTGAAGGTGTGCAAGGTTCGGACAAAACATCTAATTCGTGACATACACCTTCGAAGAACTGTCATCGTGCCCAGAAGCTTGCCCGTCGTTGCTACCTTCATCGCTGCTACTGCTGCTACTGCTGCTGCCGCCGCCCGATTCCCCTTCGCCTGAGTCGCTCGAATCTTCGCCGGAAGTTGACCCTTCGGGGGACGCGGTGATGTCCTCGCGATTCTCTTCCTCGTTCAGCTGGGAAGGAAAGAAAAGCAAAGGTAAGGAAAGCTCAAGAAACTGAAACATCGATAGCCGGTGCAAGTGATGAAATCGTGCAAAAATTTACCTCAGCAAGTTTAGCGCGCGCGATGACCTTGACGGTCTCCTTCCCGCTGGTCAGCCAAAATTCCCTTGCGAACTTGTTCTTGATGGCCTGAACATCAGCATTGGCTCGAAGTATTGAAGTACTTGTGGCGCTAGGAAATCGGGAGATCTTGTCGCGAAATCGCTGGCGCCAGAGATTACTTCAGAAAGGGCCTTGAACTCAGTCTCCATCCAATCCATGAATTCGGGAATCTCGATATTATCTGGAAGAGGAGCGGGACGAACGCCGAACTCGTTCAGTGACTTCTTGTATTCCTCGTAAAGGAGTTTCAACTTCTCCAGAATTTCGGAAGTATTTTTCTTCGAGGATGCATCTTGCTCCGCCAGCGCCTTTTCAAGATCCACGATTTTACGATCTTTCGCGCTCAGAGACTTGGCGAGACTGGCATTGTTAGTGCGAAGATCTTCGGCAATTTTCGTAGCCCTCTCATGTTTCTCTCGAAGATTTTCGATCAAGCTGAGATCATCTTCGTGGGCTTTCTGAACCTTCTCCAGCTCCTTCTTAGATTGCTCAAGCGCTGCCTCCGCGACCTTCTTCTCGTTTTGGCTGGTCTTCAAGGCATCCGCCAACTCAGCCACCTTCCTCTCGAGCTCAATATTCGCGGACTGTGCGAGGGCGAAGCTGCGCTTGAGTTCCTTGGATTTCTGGGAAAGTTGCTTGTTCGCCTTCTCTTGTTCAGCAAGCCGCTCCACAGCAACTTTCCCGAGCATGGAATGCTTGAGTGCGTAGTCTTCTTGAAAGTGCACCAGCTTCGACGGAGAGTAAGAGTGTAGAAGATCCTTGAATTATGAAAAGTCCAAGATCAAAGTCTCAGGTCGAGATTCGGGAATCGGAAAAAGCACAAAAAGTAATGAAAAGGAATAAACCTTGCTTGCTGAAGTGCTGCATAGTGACTTGCTTCGCCGAACCGGAAGAAGTTTTCCCTCGAGATGAAGGGGTGGTTTCGGAGGTAGGGTGAGGCCCTTTCTCAGAGTCCTGAGCAGCTCCTTCGGGTCGTTCTGAGGCCTCCCCTCCTGTTTCATCAACAATTGCGGACGATTTCCATAGAGTTAAAAACTTGGACGCCTTGCTCCCAATGCCGGTTGTCTCGAAACCAACGCGTAATAGCTTGCCGCGATGAGACGTACCAAAGCTTTTGTTGAAAGCGGCCAAAGAAGGAGAGGGAGCCTGATCTTCGGGAACAACCTCCCGAACTTCGACCAAGGAAGCATGTTCGGTAGGGTCCTCCCCCTTTGAATGGTGAGCTCAAGTTCCTTGGTAAATTCGGAGGAGTCTTGGTCGGCAGCAGGGGCTTCAGCAGCAGGGGCTTCGGCAGCAGGGGCTTCAACAGGGGCAGTGCCTTCCGCAGCATCAGTGGTCTCAGCAGCAACAGCAAGTGCAGCCTCTTTGCGAACTTCGGGAGCAGCATCTGAAAAGGAATCAATATCCACGAATTCATTCTCAGAACCTGACGGACAATTGTCTCGAAAGTTAAACAGAGGCCAGAAGCAAAAACCTTTCTGGCTATCTGCTCCCACGAAGACGTCGTCGTCGAAGGCAGATGGAACTCGCCGAACCCCTGAGGAGGAAACCTTCTTCACCGCCGTCTTTTTTAATTTTTTGCGACTCATCTGGGCTAGGCCCGAAGCCGACTGAAGCTCGGCATCCGAAGTCCGTTCGGAAGTCTTGCGCTTACGCTTCGACGATTCCAGAGACCTTGTCCTGGAAGGCTTGACGCCAGAGGAAGTGCTTTCACTGACGGACGAAGAGCCTCGCTTCGAGGACCTCATTCGTGGGGCGTTGATAGGGGCAGCCGAACAACTGGCCACTGCAACCGCGGGGGCCTTAAGCTTGGGACCTGGACCTCGGGAACTGAAAGATTTGTCACCACAAACTTCGGTGAACACACGATTGATCCTCCTCTTGTGCTTCACAAGAGCCTGTACGCCTTGTACTCGTTCATGGTGTACTTGCCTATCATGACGTTCACCCTTTTCTCTATCTTAGTCATGAAGGCGTCGGCGCTCTGGTTCTCGCGAAGTTTAATCCCGAACTTTGGAAATGGCACCTCTTGAGCGGCCCAGTTAACCTTAAAGTACACGATTTCATTGGGAGACCAACCGTTGGAGATGGGCCAGATCCGGGCAGCCACGAACTCTTCAACAATGTCGCGGCCACCAAGTATGGTGCTGGCAAGATGGAATGCACTTTCGCAGTTCCTAATCCCTACCGCCCGATGGTTGAATTCGGCAGTATTCACCGCGGTAAGGGGAGCAATCGGGCAGGACAAGGGGTGAGTCGGGCCAGTGTAGCTGGGAACTTCCAACATGTTGACCTTCAAGTAGAACCAATGAGACTTCCAGTCTTCGGTGAGGTTAGTCTTGCAACAGGGAGCAATTTGAATTCGGGTAATCCCCTTTCGAGTGTTCTGGCGCCGGGTGTTGAAAGTGCAACACACATGTTGAGCGTGATAGAACTGTCCGTCGTTGCCCTCGATAACTTCGGGGATAATCACCAGTTCGTAGAATCTGGCAAAGGCATGGACACTGAGATTGCAGCCGAAGGTCTTCATGATCCAAATGAATTTCGATATCTCAAGAAAGGAAGTCGGTGAGAGTTGGTGGATCTTCACCAAAAAGGCGTCCAAAATAGCCGGCAGAATGGGATCGCAGGGAAACCGGAGTCCACGGATGAAGAAGTCGCGAAAGCCTACAACTTCTCCGTCTCTAGGGGTAGGGATTTTCTCATCAAGCGGGGCTCGCCCAGCGCCCGGAGGGAAGAACCCAGCCTTCTCATATTCCCGAATCATGTTAGCTGTGACCTTGGACTCTCCGAAGGCAAGTGAGGGTGGCAACGGTCCGGTAGTCCTTGTTTTAACCAAATCGCTGACACCGACGTCCACATCCACGATATCTTCATCATCATCAGACTGAACTTCCCCGTCTTCGCGACTCCTAGAGCCGCTAGGAGGACCGGCATCTTCGGTGGGTGCAGCATGTTCAGCACCTTCGACAACTGGGTCAACTGGGAGACCAGCTGCGATGAGTTCTTCGGTAGTCATGGGTCTAGCAGTACTTTTAACTTGAGCCACCTAACCAACAGAGACAAACATGCGAACCAATAAGAACAACATTCGAGAATGAAGCTCATAGAACAAAAATATCACTGCAGCAAAGTATGACAGGTAAGAATCGAAAGAGAGAAATAAGATAATACCTTAGAGAGATGCGAAGAGAACCGGGAGTTCGCGAACTTTGCAGAAGAAGACGAAATTCCGCGAGCAAGAAAGATGCACGAATCGTAAAAAAAATCAGGAAAGCTGTAAAACTTTTTAACAGCGGCAGCCTTCTATTTATAGGGGCGGGGAGGGGTAGTTCCGCGAAACATGCCTCGATCTAACCGTTCTAGGGTTCCCGGGCGACGCGTGTCCCCTCCGACGTTCCGAGGGTGACGTTTTTTACTAAATTTCTGAAAGATTCGTGGAATCGGATCGTCGGAGTCAACCCGCTTCCCCGAGGGGCTAGTGTTGGAGAATTCAGGAAAACCCGTCACCCTCGAAACGTTAAGTTTGACAAAGTTCTTGAGACATGTTTTTCAGGGGCAGGAAACTCGCGAATTTCGGAAGCCTAGAACCTGAGAAGCCTCGAATTCGCGAATGTGTGAAGTTCGGGAATCTTGGTTCAGTGAAGAAATGGGGTCACGAACATGCGGAAGCCCGGAACCTCGAGCCGGCGATGGCGCGAACTTCGGAGGACAGCCGATTCGGGAATCTGTCGAGGACCCAGTTCGGGAGTCACGCGCGAAGACATGCACGAACCGATGAAGAAGCGAAGGCCGATTCGGGAATCTATCAAGGACTCAGTTCGGGAGTTGCGCGTGAAGACATTCACGAACCGGCGGAGAAGCAAAGTCAAAGTTGTTGTCCCAAAAAGTCCGGGTTTAGAGTGTGAACTAGTGGCGGATTTGTAAATATGTTAGACGAGAAAGACATTTTTGTATGCGTTCACACTAGGAATATTCCCTGAGCTTGAGGGTGTTTTCGGTATGTGAAAGTCCCTTCATCTCCCTATAAAAGGGGGCGCGAGGGCACGTGTAAACGGATTCAGACTTTTGGGAACTTGTGCAATCTGCAGGGGGAATCACAGTCCCTCAGCGCTCTTACTTTGTGATTGAACGTGTTAAGAACTCTCTCTCTCGTGTTCGGGGACTCATCCGAATTTTTCGGGTAACCCCCCAAGAAATGGTTCAAAATTTGTCCCCAAATATAAGGCATCATAAAAGTTTTTGGTAAGTACCCAATCAACTCAATTAAAGACTTACCAAATATTTCACTTGTTAACTAAAAAACTTACCTTTAATTATCATTGACTAAGGGCATATGTGACATTTTCCCACCTCTTTAATCTGTCCTAAAAATCCTCGAATGCCTTATATTTCAAGACGGAGGGAGTATATGTTACTACATTGCTCTACTCATTTATGTGGTAGGATGTCAGCTAAAGGAAGTGTTGGATGACATCTTGAACCAGTTCGAATCATTTTAAATAAATTTGAATAGACACGAGGAATATACTGAAATTAGATGTTAATATGCCAAATTTGGAAGCAAACATTTATTGTTGAAATGATCAATATGTGAAATATGCATGACTACCATTGTTGTTTGGCCGTTACAGTGAGCATAAGGTGTGTGGGCTGATGCTGCACTTGGGCTCCTATGATGGTGCTGGTCCTACCATTTTCTTGCTTAATCCTACAGCTGAAACACCATATGCGATAACTCTCTCTCTCTCTCTGATTTTATTAGGGCACCAGAAGTGGTTATAGACAATATACTCTCTATAACATGTACACCTCATCTATAGACAGTTCTTATAGATCGGACACCCAACAGATTCACTATAACATTCCCACACTCATCCTCCCCCCCTCCACCCATTCTTCCCTATCTTCTCCATCAACCTTGCAGGTGACACCGACAAACGGCATGGTGTCCGCGCCGCTGAGCACCGACAGGCTGGCAACCGCGCCTCTCCTCCAGCCATTGTGGCTCGCCGGCAGGCCGCGCCACTCCTCCGCCTGCTGGCGATATCCGCCCCTAGCCCCTCTATCCCGACGGCGGCCATGGCTGGGGGCAGGGCGCGGTAGTGTGCGCGAAGGACGAGGGTGGGGTGCGAGGACGTGCGGGCCCACCGGCGCCGGCCGAGTACCGCCCGCCCTCGGTGGCGGCGAGGGCTGCTTGCTGCCTCGCCCACGGCGGCGTGGCCGAGCTCCTCCCTGTCGGGCCTAGGGTTTACCTTACCGTTGGTAACCGGCCCGGTTACCGCGGTAACCGGGCAAACCGAACTGGGCCGATTACAGCACCGACCGGTTACCAACCAGTGGTATTCAAAAATTTTGGAATTGAATTCAAAAAATTGAAAATGAGAAGAAAATCCCTAAAAATACTTCATGATTTATTGAGTCTAATGGTGTCAAATTTTTTCCAAACTTCGTTCATTTAGTATAATGTTCGGTCGATACAAGTTAAACCAAAACGAAAAAGAAAAAAATGCAGCGGCTAAGCAAGGCCCACTTCGGCCCAACCCTTGGGGGTCAAAATATCCCCATCTAGCTCCTCCCCAGTCCCCACCCTGTGAGTGCGGTCGCAGCCCCTGTCCACTCACATCCGCCCCGGTCCGCCGCCCCCAGGCCGCCGTCCGGCCGCCGGCGCCGCGCAACCGGCCCCTAGCCGCGGTTTACCGCTCAGTAAGTTTGGTATGCCGGTCGGCTGACGGATCTGCAGGCCGGAGGCGGCAGGCTGTCGGTTCGGCTCGGTTTGCCGCCCCGGCCAGTCGGTTTGCCGCGGTTTGAGGCGGTTTACCGCTCTAAGCACACGTAAGCCTTCTCCCCTTCATTAATGTAGGATTTATCTATGTTTTAAGTATGTTTTGATATAGAAGCGTAGATAAGATTTGATTTAGGATGTAGATATGATTTGATTTAGGTGTTTACATGATTTAGGTTCATATATGATTTATGTAGATTTCATTTAGGTATATATATAGGATATTTATATTATAAGGATCGTGGCCGTGCGTTGCTACGGGCAATTCAATTATAAAGAAATAGCATTCTATTTTATCGAAAAGAAACCAATTACTTATATATTTAATAAATGGATAAATGTTGAATAAACAACAAAGTAAAAGCTAAAAAAGCTAAAATATGACATGATTATTGCCATTCTTAACCACATTAATTCTCCCACAAAATATGTACTTGATAAAAAACTTATTTCAAATAACAGGACAACTGATCAAATTAAAATTCGCCACATATAAAAGCAGCCTTTTATCAAATCTATGATCATGCTAAGCCGCCTCAGACAAGTTTAGCAACATGCTTGATACTTAGGATATATAACAAGTTCAGCTTATACTTTGTATGTATCATAAGCCAACTCCATGGAGCGTCTAGCATCACAACAAAACATCAAGGAGCATCCATCCAAGCATGATTGCATCTTCAACGACCCTATGTTCCAGCCTTCCAGGCATCCTACTTCTGCTATAATCCCTGTATCACTGTCTACATTTTAGTTGGAACATGGTCATTAGTTTCGCTTGGTATAGCTCCTCTTCATTGTCTTTCATTTTGCTTAGTAGAAAACCTCATTCCAATGCATTATCACATTTATTGCAAGGGGCCAATAATCTTAGCTTTTCAATTCTTTACCCTTTATTTTTGTCGGTGCGGAATATGGTCCCGACACTAACCAGTAGATAACGCCCAGGTCTATCCCTCAATGGTCGATGCTAAGCAACAAATGACACAAGGTTTTATCCTGGTTCCGGCCGAGGGGGCCGTACGTCCAGCAGTGGTGTGCTCGTGGCACTATATTGCTCGGCACCGGGGGTGCTTGTAGTGGGGCAAGTACAAGCAAGGCGGGAGAGGAAGCGTGGCTTCCAAGTCCCTGGTGAGTGGCTGAAGATGTTGTGGGAGAATAAGAGAGTGAGTGCATGGTGCATTGTGCTCGACTGTCCTTGTTCCTCTGAACTCGTCCCCCCGCGGCTGGGGGCTCGCCTCCCCTTTTATAGGCCAAGGGGGCGGCGAGTTACATACACGCCGCGCTACCTAGCTACGTGTGGGAGCACGTCGTGCTACGGTGTAGAGCGGGCGGCCGTCCGGACGATCTTCGCTGCGATTCGGCCATGATGGCCTACCTCGTACCCGAACGGTGGCGGTTCGAGGGTAGGAGGCGGCATATGGCGATGGCGTCCCCTGATAGGCTTCGAGGGAGGTGCTGATGATGATCGGTACGGGGTACGGGGAGCGGGCGAACGGCGTTCCTTCCCAATGAGCTGCGGTGGTGGAGTGGTTGCGCGGTGCTCGGGCGTGCGCCCCCGCGGAGTCGGGCATGCGCCCGCGCGCGTGGGTACGGCGGCCGCGCCGTTACGCTGGCCGGGATGGCCGCCCACCGGCCAAGCGCCCCTCACCTAACTGCGGGGTCACGGGAAAGTGGAGTCGAGGGTGCGCCCCGGCCCCCTTTCGAGGGTCGGGCGCGTTAGCCGTACGGTAGCGTGCGCACGGTGTCACGGGACCGACACCGGCCGTCCGCACGGTCCACCCCACGGTGGCGGGGATGGGCTCCTCCCTCGGGGAGTTGGTGCGGCGGCACCGGGCGTGAGCCCCGGGCGCATGATGGCGCCGTCTCTGCGCGCGTCGGGGCGTTAAATGCCCAAGTACGGGGCCGGCGCACGCGCGCGGGCGCCCGGTGAGCGTGGCGGGCCCCGGCCGAGGGTGGAGCGGACCCTCGAGCGAGGCGAGGCCCGCTCGAGGGGGAGCGAGCCCTCGGCGGGGCGGGACCGCTCGAGGGAAGGGTCGCCCCTCGAACGGGGCGGAGTCCGTTCGAGGAGGGGTTGCCCCTCGAACGGGGGCGGAGCCCGCTCGAGGAGGAGCGTACCCTCGGGCGAGGCGAAGCTTGCTCGAGGGGTCTTTCGGACGGGCCATCTTGGTGGGCCTCCGAAGTCTGCCGCATGGGCCATGTCTGCATGGTTAGTTTCTGCATGGTTAGGCATAGCTTATTTAGATGCGGGGATTTAAGTGAGGGTTCCCCCATTGTTTAAGGAGACCCCTAGGGCGGTCCCCGACGCAGCCCCCGAGCATCCGCGGATTTGCCATTGAGGTTCCCGCGGATGCCGGAACCTACGATAGGACGTTCTTCCCTCCTTGTTTGCGAACGCTTTCCGTGGGGCCGCGTCGGCGGACCCGCGGGTCTAGCCCCGAAGCCCTGCGGGGAGTGTGAGCTCTCTGCGCGGGGGTTAACCGCGAGCAATTCGGTCGAAAGGCGTGGCACATATGCCAACCGGCATCGGCGGTATTTCGGCCCGGCATCGGGGGGTGCACGCTCCCCTGTCCACTTGTCTCCCGGCGGGTGCAATTTCAAGGAGGTGTAGCCGTGCGTCAAGCCCCCGAGCCTTGGCCCGTTCGAGGCGATCGGGTCGAGCCCGACGACTTGTTTTTTAACGCGCCCTCGCCGTCCCTCTCGCGGGACGGAGGGTGAGGTTTCCACGACTCCCATCGAGCGGGTCGCGAATCGCGGATTCCTCATCGAGGCGCTAGCGGGTGGTTCAAGTGGACGTCCATGCCCCGTTCGATAAGGGTAGGCCGCGCGGTCGGAGACACGTCCATGGAAGCGCTTGTGTGGGTTTGCTAGGTGGGGCTCGGTCCCGTTCGCTAGGGACCGAGGGCGCGGAAGCTCTCCCTCGGTGGGATCCCCCCGACTAGGCGCCCCTCGCCGGCTCTCGAACACGACATGTGGGCACCCTCGAGCCGACGGGCTCGAGGAACGGCTCGAATGCGCGTGCCCTCGTCGTCCCTAACTGCGTGATGCGGGGCGCTGTTCGAACCCGTCGAGGGTCGGGCTTCGAACCTCGATCGGTAAGGCCGTGCGGGGCCGTGCATGGACGCCCCGTCTTTTCGCGTTTGCGGCCGTCGAGGGGGTGCGGGCGTGCCGGCCCTCGAGGTGCTTGTTGGCAGCACGGCGCGGTATGAGTGCTTTCGGTGTCGCTCTGTTTCAAGCGTGACCTGGGCGATCCTCTTACGCGCGTGCCTTCTTTTAGAGGGTTGACATTGTCTCGAGTTGGGGGGTCATGCCACTCGAGGGTTCTACGTGGCATGGGTGCCCGCGGTGGTCTGCTCTACATCGAGCAGGTCCCGGACGACCTTCTCACGCTGATATCCCATCGAGGGTCGCCTTGTTTCGAGCTGAGGGTCATGCCGCTCGAGGGTTCTGCGTGGCATGGGTGCCCGCGGTGGTCCGCTCTACATCGAGCGAGTCCCGGGCGACCCTCTCACGCCGATCCCCCATCGAGGGTCGCCTTTGTTTCGAGCCGAGGGTTCGCCTCGCTCGAGGGCTCTCCTTGCCTGGCAAGGGGCCTGGGCATTTAATTGCCTTGCGGTCGTGGCCGCGGTTTTGTAGCGCGGGCGCGCCTTTTTAGGCGCGCGCGGCGCGCGCGCGCGTAGTGGGCGGCGTGGCCGGCGGACGTGACGGTTTCGCCTCGGTCGTCGCCGGTCTTGCCGTAATGATGACCCGCCTGCAGTGTTAGAGGCGCTGCGGTCGTGGCGGGGTCCACCCGTCGACGCGATGGAAAGATTCCTGCAGTTAATGCTGGCGGGGCGTCCGCTCCGGAGAACTCGCCCGTTGCCTATAAAACTGCGGGGAGGAAGGGACGGCGGTTTTTTACCTTGGCTTCTCACCGTTCTCAGTCTCTCGTCCCTTCGCCTTCGTCCTGCTCTTGCCATCGCGCGGGCTCGCTGCTTAGAGCTTTTTCCTCGTTTCCTTGTCCTCCGCCTTCGCACTCGTTCGTCCCCCCTTATGGCGCCTCCTCAGCCTCCCATCAGGGTCCTGGAGCCGTACGCCTGGGAGAAGTCGACGGTGACCCGGCTCGCGCTTGGCGAGCTGGTCGCCGCCGGCCAGCTGTCGGCCAACGAAGAAGGGCGCCGGCGGAGTGGATCGTGCCGCCGGCGTCGCACCAAGAGCCCAACCCGCCGGAGGGGTTACGTGGTGAGCTTCCTCCGCTACCACGAGCGCGGCTTCAACGCGCCGGCGAGCACATTCATGCGGGCATTGTGCTACCACTATGGGGTGGAGCCGCACAACTTTGCCCCCAACGCGATCTCGCGGGCGGCCACATTCGTGGGCGTCCGCGAAGGGTCCCCGGGGATCCCGATCAATTGGGAGCTGCGGGTACACCTCTTCCGCGGGGAGCTCATCACGCGGCCCACGTCGGAGCCGAGGACCCGCCGCGCGGTGCGCGCCGGCGGGATGTCGCTTGCCTCGCGGGGGCGGCTCAAGGATTTCTACATCCCCCGCACCATGACGACGAACAACGCCGGCCGGGAGCGGGGATGGTTTTACTCGCGCAACGCCGAGCCCGGCCTCCCTCCCTACACCGGCGGGTGTTCAAGAAGAGGCGGGACTCCTGGGGCTACGGGTTGCCTACGGCCAATCATCGGGCGCGCCGGGGGTCCGTCCTCGCCGCCTGCGGCGGGCCGGCGAAGGAGGGGCTCAACGCGATGGGCGTCCTCGCCTTCCTCCACCACCCCCGGCGGGTCGTGCCGTTGATGGAGAGGCCCCTCCGCATCTTCGAGATGACGGAGGCGGCCAACCCCCGTCGACCGGCGAGGTCGCGGATGCTCCCGACGCCGCCGGAGCGGCCGTACGCGCTCACCCGGGCGCGGAGCGCCGTCGACACCCGGACGCCGGCGCCTGCGGGTCGGACCCCGTGGGATATCGAGATGCTCCCCACCGGCCCGTTGGTGAGTGTGGTTTTTGATTCTGTTTTAGTCCTTGTTCTTGCTTCCGTTTCCTGATGCGCCATTGTCGCTCTTGCGCGCAGCTGGTGCAGTTCAACGCCGCCAAGTCCGTTCCACCCACCCCCGGACTCCCCGTGCGCTCGGCCGGGCGGCGCAGCGGGAGCAGCGAGGGAGCGGGCGGCGCGCAAGAGGGAGCACGCAAGACGGCGCCAAGCGCGCGCGCGACGCACGGTCCGCGGAGTACCGGCGGCGGGAGGAGGCGGGGCTCTCCTCCCCGACATCGAGGAGCCCTCGTCCTCGGAGCAGGACGAGGAGGAAGAGTCCGAGGGGGAGGGCCCCTCGGACAGTGGCGGCCGCGCCCCCCGTCGCCGGATCCCGCGCCGGTGTCGGGGGTGGCTTCGTGCCGGGGCGGCGCGCGCGGCGCCCGCCGCCGTGCAATCATCGTCGAGGGCGGCACGCGCCGCGGAGGTGCCGCGCGTGCCGCGGAGGTACGCGCGGCGGACGTGCTGCGCGCGCGTCCCGCGTGCCCGCGCGCGGCGGGGAGCGCGCGTCCGCGCGAGCGGCGTCGTCGTCGAGGGGCGCGTCGGGAGGCGTGCCGCGCGCGGGGCGAGCGTGCCCCCGCGCCCGCGCGGCGTCGTCGGGGGGTGCGGCATCGGGCGCGCCCGCGCGCGGGGGCGGGCGTGCTCGTGCGTGCGGCGGCGCGCGCGCGTCGGGGAGGCGGCCGGCCGGCGCGCGACCGCCGCGCCGGCCTCGTCCGCGGAGGCCTCGAGGAAAAGGAAGCGGGCCTTTTCCTCCGCGAGGTAAGGAGCCCTTTGTCTTCCTTTGTTTGGTTTTAGTGTGCTGGTGATTAAATGCTCCTAACCCCCCGTCCGTGTTTGCGCGAGGGCGGTGCCAACCGTTCCTCCTCTTGCACCGGCCAAGGTGCGAGGACGGATGCGTCGATCCCCACCCGGCGGCGATCGTCGAGGGTGTCGCGCCGGGGACGAGCGCGGCGGCGGGCACGAGCTCGCAAGGCCCGGGCGGGGCCTCGAGGCCCGGCCGGCGGATCGGCCCGTCGCGGCGCGGCCCGGAGGTCGCCGGGGGCGGCCGGCGCCGGTCGCCACGGAGGCGCGGGCCGCGGCGGTGGCTGCGGTGGAGGTGCCGCCCGCGGTGGCGGCCACCTTGCGGTGGAGGCGGAGCGGGCGCAACCTGCGGGGGCGCCGCGGATGCGGCGGCACGGGCGGAGGTGGCGGCGACGGCGCCACGACGGCGCCCGTGGCCGCGGAGGCGCGGTGGAGGCGCCGGCGGAGGCGGAGCGGCGGCTCCGCCCGCCCGGCGGTCTCCGGGCGGAGGTGGTGGAGCTCTCGGATGACTCCCCGCCGCCTGGGTGGAACCAGTGGGCCAGCTGGCCCACGAACTCCCCCGAGCCCCGGAGGGGGGCCCTCGTGAGGCGGCACGAGGGTCACATGGTAGTAGGGGGCCGAGGGCACGATGCCGAGGCCTCGTCCTCCCACGCCGGCCGCCCCGCTCAGGTGGGGGGGCTGTGGAGGATCCCCCGGCGTTTGCGACGCCCGCGAGGGAGCGGGAGCTCTGGGGCGAGCTTCGGAGCCACGGCGCCACGCTCAACCGTGCGTTGAACGAGGCGCTGCAAGTTCACGGCGGCCCGGCCTGGCTTGTCTTCCAGGTGAGCCACGGTTGCTTGTCTCTCTTCTTTTTTCGTTTCCGTGTGCTGCATTCGAGCCTCGATACTTACGAGATTCGATGTGTGGATGCCAGGAGCTCGAGCGCCGTGCTCGTGAAAAGTACAGGCGCGTTCGACCGGTGAACGCCGAGGCCCGCCGGCCGGGAGCGATGCGGCGCTTTCGACGCGCTTGCGGATGCTCTCGGGACGCCGGACGGTGGGCCGGTGTACGGGCGATGGCGTGGTGCGACGTGCTCCCCGAGAGCTCGGGGCGGGGGCACGGCGCGTCACCCGAGTCTCGAGCGGATCCGCGCGCCCCTCGTCGATCGCGACGAGGCGCCGTGGAACGCGCGCGAGGACTCGGACAAGACGCGGACGCCGGCCGCCAACCGGGAGGCGGAGGTGGCCGGCGCTCGCGCCGAGACCCGGGAGCTCCGCACGTCGCTCGAGGGGGCGCGGGCGCGGCGGCCGCCGGGCCGAGGAGCGGGCGCGCGGGTTGGAGCAGCGCGCCAAGGAGGCCGACGACCCGAGGGCCGCCCTCGACGCCAAGGCCGCGGCTCTCGTCGCCGGCCGAGGAGCGGCTCCCGGCGGAGCGCATCGCCCGCCGGGGGCCGAGGGGCGGCTCCGGCGGGAGCGGCGCCGCCCTTGGCGACGCCGGGGGACGGCGCCCGGAGCGGGAGCGCGTCGCGCGCGAGGCAGCGGAGAGGTCGCTGGAGGAGCGGAACGCCGCATTCTCCAAAGTTGAGGACGAGGCGGCCGGCGCTCAGCATCAGTAATGCCAATCAGGAGATGGCCCTCCGCGAGCAAGGCGAGACCGTCCAGCGTCTCGAGTTGGCGCTCGAGTCCGCGCGCCGCGACCTCGATCTGGAGAGGAGACAAGTCGAGGGTAAGTTACTGCTTGACCCTGCTTGTTAGTTCTTGCTTTAGAGGGTTATTTTCCCCCTTTCTGATTTCTTGTCGTCTTGTTGGTTCCAGGCTTGCGCACTGCCTTGGGGCACGCTGCTGGGCGGGCCGAGGCCCCAGGCTTCCTACAACTCCTCCGAGCGGGAGGCTGCGGGGAGCTCCGTGACGCGGCCCTCGAGACCCGCCGCGTCGTCGAGGAAGGCGAGGCCCGGGCCGGCGGCTCGGCGGCCGGCCGCCGCGCGCTCTCGGCGGCCACGTCACGGAGCGGATGCGCCGGGCGTTGCACCTGGGCGTGCAGAAGGCCCTCGGAGTGGTGCGATCCCACTACGAGGTCAACCTCGAGGCGGTGGCGGAAGGCTACATCGTGCCCGAGGGCGTCGAGGACGAGGTGGCCATGGAGCGCGCGGACGCGCTTGTTGCTGACGCCGCCGGGTCGCTTGCCGAGGCCTTCGAAGAATTTCTCTTCCCAGACGCCGCCGATGCTGCCGCTCCATCCGCCTGAAAGCACCTGGGCGCTAGGCCCGTTTTTTGTTTGTGTATCAGAATTCTGGCCTCGTGGCCTCTTGTAAATAAACAAGTCATTTCATGAACATGGGCAGTTGCTTGTAAATGAAATCGTTTGCTTATTACGCTTTTTGTTTCTCCTTCTTCCTGAGTAGATTCTAGTTAGGGGAGTTCGTTTTTCGCAGGGGGCCCGCTGGGTTGGAGGCGAGAGAGACGGGCCATAGCCACGCGGCGTAGGCTGTCTCTGGCTCGCGCGCTCCTTCCGCTGTGCCGCCTGCGCCCTGTTCGAATCATGGCTCGAGGTTGAAGTAGAGAACAAACTTAGCGCGTGTGAATCGTTTTTTATTTTTGCGCGAAAAATGGGACCATTTTGGGGGGGGGGTGCTCCCCCCGCAGTAGCCCCCGAGGGTAACTTGGGTTTCAGGGGAAAGCCGAGTTGCCCTTTTATTATACTTGGAGTATTTACATAGGTGACACCAACTGGGGCGTTGGCCGTGCGTTTTTACAACAGAAAATACTTGGAAATCCTAGCTAAGGGTAGAAGCGAAGTAGGCTCGTTGGATGTTCCAAGCGTTGGTGAGTTCTTCGCCGTCCTCGTTGGCCGCCTTGTACGTGCCGGTTTGAGCACCTTCACCACGACGTAGGGTCCCTCCCATGGGGGCGATAGCTTGTGGCGCCCCTCGGTTGTCTTGGCGTAGCCTTAGGACCAAGTCCCCCTCGCTGAAATCCCTCCGACGTATCTTGCGTGCTTGGTAGCGTCGTAGGGACTGTTGATACCTCGCGGAGTGCATCAACGCCACGAGGCGTACTTCGTCCAGCTGATCCAGCGAGTCCTCGCGGGCTCGCTGGTTAGCATCCTCGTTGTAGCCTCGAACCTTGGGCGACCCGTATTCCAGATCCGTGGGGAGGACGGCCTCCGCGCCATGGACTAGGAAAAACGGGGTGAACCCGGTGGCTCTGCTTGGGGTGGTCCTTAGGCTCCACACGACTGCTGGCAGTTCTTGGAGCCATTTCCGGCCAGATTTGTTGAGCTGATCAAAAATTCTGGGTTTGAGGCCCTGTAGAATCATGCCATTGGCACGTTCCACTTGGCCGTTGGTTTGTGGGTGTGCCACAGCTGCCCAATCCACGCGGATGTGGAACTTGTCGCAGAACTCCAAGAACTTCCGGCCCGTGAACTGGGACCCATTGTCTGTGATGATGGAGTTTGGCACTCCAAAGCGGTAGACGATGTCGGTGAAGAACGTAACCGCCTGCTCAGCCCTCAAATTCGTGATGGGGCGCACCTCCACCCACTTGGAGAACTTGTCAATTGCAACCAGCAGGTGGGTGAAGCCCCCGGGCGCCTTCCGCGGGGGCCCGACGATGTCCAACCCCCACACGGCGAATGGCCATGTTACGGGGATCGTTTGCGCAGCGTGAGCCGGCAAATTGGTCTTGCGGGCGTAGAACTGGCACCCTTCGCAAGTGCGCACGATTTCGTTGGCGTCCGCGACCGCGGTAGGCCAATAGAAGCCCTGGCGGAACGCGTTGCCAACGAGGGTGCGTGGCGCGGCGTGGTGGCCACAGATTCCCGCGTGGATGTCCCGTAGGAGCTCGCGCCCCTCGGGAATGGGTATGCACCGCTGGAGGATGCCTGACGCGGCGCGCTTGTACAGCTCGCCGTCGACGAGGGTGAAGGATTTGGCCATCCTAGCGATGCGCCTGGCTGCGGCCCGATCTTCGGGGAGTTCCCTCGAGCGATCCAGGCGGTGTACTTTTCCCGCCAATCCGCTTGGACAGGAGCCGGCTCTATATTCATTGCTTCGACCTCGTGGGAGCCGTACCCCTCGAGAAGGGAGAGCACGTACGCCTCGTTCGAGGGGTCCTCTTCCATGGGTTCCGCACCCGCTGGATTCGAGGGAGCCCCCGAGGGTCCGCCTTCGCTCGAGGGGTAGGGCTCGAAGGTGACCGATGGCTGCGCGATGTCGCGCGCAAAAACGTTCGGGGGAACGGTGATCCGCCCGGACGCTATTTTTGCTAGCTCGTCTGCTTCCTCGTTGTACCGGCGGGGTACATGATTAAGCTCGATGCCGTAGAATTTGTCTTCGAGGGCCCGCACGGCTTTACAGTAGGCCTCCATCTTGTCGTCGTGGCAGCTCGCGTTCTTCATGACTTGATCGATCACGAGCTGCGAATCTCCTCGTACGTCGAGGCGCTTATCGCCCAGCTCAATGGCGATTTTGAGGCCGCGAGAGAAGGGCCTCGTATTCCGCCATATTGTTGGACGCGGGGAAGTGGAGGCGCACTGCGTAGCGCATGTGCTCCCCGAGGGGTGACACGAAGAGCGAGGCCCGCGCCTCGCTCCCCGTCTTCATCACCGAGCCGTCGAAGAACGAGTCCGACGTTCCGCCGAATGCGAGGGGGGCGGCAGCTGCGTGTCCGTCCACTCAGCGACGAAATCGGCTAAGATTTGCGATTTGATGGCCTTGCGCGGAGCGTAGGCGAGCGTCTCGCCCATCAACTCCACGGACCACTTGGCAATTCTGCCTGCCGCGTCGGGGTTGCGAATGATCTCTCCTAGCGGGAAGGAAGAGACCACCGTAACTGGGTGGGCCTCGAAGTAGTGGCGGAGCTTGCGCCGCGCGAGGACCACCGCGTACAACAGCTTCTGGACCTGGGGGTAGCGCGTCTTCGTGTCCGACAGGACTTCGCTGATGTAGTAGACCGGCCTCTGCACAGGCAAGGCATGCCCTTCCTCCGTGCGCTCCACGACGATCACGGCGCCGACCACCCCGGGTGGTTGCGGCCACGTAGAGTTGGAGGGGTTCGCCGTCTCGCGGCGGCGTAAGGATTGGAGCGTGCGTCAGAGACGCCTTCAGCTTGTCGAGCGCTTCCGGGCCTCGGCGGTCCAAGAGAAGCGCTCGTGCTTCTTGAGCGGCGGTAGAGGGGCGGGCCCTTCTCCACCGAGCCTCGAGACGAAGCGGCTCAAGGCGGCAAGGCACCCCAACACCTTCGCACCCCTTTGAGGTCCCGAATTGGACCCATTCGCTCGAGGGCCGCGACCTTTTCGGGGGTTGGCCTCGATTCCCCGCCGGGAGACGATGTACCCTAGGAGCATGCCCCGCGGCACTCCAAAGACACATTTTTCGGGGTTGAGCTTGACCCCGTTGGCCCGCGAGCGGTCGAACGCGATGCCAAGGTCGCTAACCGGTCGTCCGCCTTCTCGGTCTTGACGACGATGTCGTCTACGTAAGCCTCGACCGTCCGCCCGATATAGTCCCCAAAAACGTGCTGCATGCAGCGCTGATATGTTGCGCCCGCGTTTCTGAGGCCGAAAGGCATTGTGACGTAACAGAACGTCCCGAACGGTGTGATGAACGAAGTCGCGAACTGGTCGGACTCCTTCATTTTTATTTGGTGATATCCCGAATAGGCATCAAGGAAACAGAGTAGTTCACACCCGGCTGTGGAATCAACGATTTGATCTATACGTGGCAAAGGAAAAGGAACTTTTGGACATGCTTTATTGAGACTGGTGTAGTCAATACACATCCTCCACTTCCCATTTTTCTTTTTTACAAGCACAGGATTAGCTAGCCACGTAGGGTGGAAAACTTCCTTGATGAATCCGGCCTCGAGGAGCTTCCGCAGCTCCGCTCCGATCGCCCGTCGCCGCTCCTCGTCGAAGCGGCGCGGCCCGCTGCCGCACGGCGCGGCGTTAGGCGAGGATATCAAGGGAGTGCTCGGCGACCTCCCTCGGGATGCACGGCATGTCCGAGGGGCTCCACGCGAAGACGTCGGCGTTGGCGCGGAGGAAGTCGACGAGCACTGCTTCCTATTTAGGATCGAGGGTCGAGCTGACCCTCAACGCCTTGCCCTCGGGGGCCGACGGGTCGAGGGGGACCCCTTTGGTTTGCTCGGCGGCCTCGAACGTGCCGACGTGCTTGGCGGCGGAGCTGAGGTCGTCGTTGACCATCTTCTCCAGTGTGTTTACCAGCGCTTCATCCAGCGCTAGCGCCTCTGCATGTTCCACGCACTCGACATCGCAGTCGAATGCGTGCTCGATCGACGACCCGACGGTGATGACGCCGTTTGGACCCGGCATCTTCATCTTCAGGTACGTGTAGTTGGGGACCGCCATGAACTTGGCATAGCATGGTCGCCCAAGGATGGCGTGGTAGGCCCCTTTGAATCCCACCACCTCGAATGTGAGGGTTTCCTTGCGGAAATTCTTGGGGGTCCCAAACCAGACGGGCAGATCGATCTGCCCGAGGGGTTGAACCTGCCTTTCCGGCGCGATGCCGTGAAACGGCTTCGTCTTCGGGCCGCAGCTGGTCCAGCCCAATCCCCATTAGGCGCAATGTATGCGCGAAGAGGATATTGAGGCTACTGCCTCCGTCCATAAGGACCTTCGAAAACCGGCGTTCCCAATGATGGGATCGACCACCGGTCGTCTTGGCCGGGTTCGGGATGCGATTTGGGTGATCATCCCGGCTAAAGGTGATGGCATCCTTCGACCAGTTGAGAAAGGCCGGTGGTGCCCTCTCTGCGGCGAGGACTTCGTGCCGCTCCTTCTTGCGCTGCCGGGTTGACATGTCGACAGTAGGTCCCCCAAAGATGAGGAACACGTTTTCGACAGCGGGGAAACCACCCGCGTCGCCATCGCCCCCATCTTTCTTGGCCTCTGCCTCCTTTGCGGCGGCACGGCCGTAGAACTTCTTGAGCATGTCGCACTGCTCAAGAGTGTGATTCACGGGGGTCTTGTGGTAGGGGCATGGCTTCTTCATCATGTCGTCGAACACCCCCGGGCCTCGAGGGGCCGGTCGAGGGCCCCGTCGGGCCGGGTCCCCGACCGAGGGCCTCGGCGTTGCCGCCGTTGCGCCCTTGCTCGCGCGCCTCGCGGCGCGGCTTCTTCCCCTTCTTGCCCCGCTTGTCGTTGCGGCGCGGCTCCTTGGACCCGCCGCCCTCCGCGGGCGTGTCCTCGGAGCGCTTGCCCTTCTTGCCGTCGAAGATTGCCCCCACGGCCTCCTCTCCGAGGCGAAGGCGGGTGGCAATGTCGAACGACTCGTTCGAGTCCGTGGGCGGGCTGCGTCCCCGGCTCGCGCACAAGGTCCCGGCACGTAGTGCCCCTCGAGGAACGCGTGCACGATCTCGGACCGTGCCACGCCGGGGAGCTGCGTGCGGCGCTTGGAGAAGCGTCGTATGAAGTCCCGCGCCGACTCGCCGGCCTCGCGTGCGGGGAGCGCGGATCCCGAGAGTTCCCGGACGCACGTACGTGCCCTGGAAGTTGCCCACGAAGGTATGGACTAGGTCGTCCCAGTTATGGATTTGGCTGGCGGGCAAGTGCTCGAGCCATGTCCGGGCCGCGTCGCCCAGATGCAGGGGCAAGTTGCGGATGATCACTTCGTCGTTGGTGGCCCCGCCCAGCTGACAGGCCAGGCGGTAATCGTTGAGCCAGACACGAGGGTCCGTCTCCCCGTTGTACTTGACGATCGTCGAGGGTTGACGGAAGCGCTGGGGAAACGCTGCCGTGCGGATCTCCCGGCTGAACACACGGGTGCCCGGGGGCTCCGGCGTTGGGGAGCGATCCTCCCCGCTGTCGTAGCGTCCACCCCTTCGAGGGTGGTAGCCCCCCGGCCGCCGCGCGTCCGCCTTGCTGGTGCGCCCGGCGTTGATGACGTTGCGGGCGTCTCCATCCGGCGCCCTCGCGTGTGTCAAGGAGCCGCTCCTTGGCCGGCGTGCGTCCCCGGTCGGCAAGTTGACCCACATGCACCGAGGGTTCGCCCCCGGTGCCGGATCATCACCCCGCGCGTCCCCCCGCTTGTGGCGGATGCGTGAGGCCGAGCTCTCGGCCGCCGGACGGCCGCTTGCTCAAGGAGGGTCCGCACCTCGCGGTGCATGTCTCGAGCCTCGGGGGTCGAGGGTGCGGCATGGCGCGCGGCGGCTGTTGCGGCGGCGATGAGCTTTTGGCTCGCCCGCGGCGGAGTATCCGCGTTGTCGACGTTGGGGACGGGGTTGAGGCGGTCACGGACTTGTCGGCCCCGGCTCCCGCGCGCGTTCGCCGCGCGCGGAGGCCTCCCCCGCCATTGAGGCGCGGAGTAGCCGCACGGTCCGGTATTCCTCTGCCAGCTTGGCCTCGAGCTCGCGAGCTTGGGCCGCCGCGCGTCGACGTCGGCCCCGGCAGGGAGCGCTTGGCCCCGCGGCCGGGCGTGTGGCGACCCCCGGGGCCGGCGTGACTTCCCCCATCTCCGGCGCCCCGCCGCACCGGCGGCGTTGGCCGGGTCGTTGGTGATGACGGCGCAACATTCCCGCGTGGGGTCGTAGCTCCCGATCTTTGGGAGTCGTCGGAGCAGGCCGAACCGATGGTCCGTGGCGTCGAGGAAGCGCCTGAACGCGACTGGGTCCGGTACACCGGAGAAGTCCCACTCCGCGTACCCATGGCGGTTGGCGGGTGGCATCGTGTCGACGGAGCCCAGGGACGACTCGTCCGTCGCGGGCCGAAGTGCCGGGATCCCTGGCGACGAAGACGTGGCGACCAGGAGGAACCCTGCGCATTGTCGTGTTGACGTTGGCGTTGTAGGCCGTAGTGGCGCCACGCAGCCCGATGGGGATGCGCGGTCCTGAGACCGCACGCGATCCCGCTGGGGCGGTGGCGGTCGTCGTGACGGTGGGCGCACCGCGTTGAGCGGCGGCGCGCTCGGCCGCCGCCGCTCGGACCGCGCCCGACGCGAGCGTAGTCCGGAGCGACGACGGCGTTGCGGCGTCGACGGGCCCGCGGCATCCGTGCCTCGCAGCGCCGCGCGCCGGTGCCGTGCGTGCGGCGGAGACCGGAGCGGACTGGCCTCGCGCGCGCGCGCGCGGAGCTCCTCACGGTTGGTGAGGCGCATTAGATAGCCGTTCCCCCGTGGCCCGGAAGTTCAAGTCCCCGAAGCGGATCTCGAACCCGGCGGAAGAGGGTCCGAGCTACCCATGTTGTAGCGGGTGCTACGATACTCGGTACGGATCACCATGGAGGGAGTTAGCGAAATGACCTTAGGCGCTCGTTTGCCCCACGGTGGGCGCCAACGTCGGTGCGGAATATGGTCCCGACACTAACCGATAGATAACGCCCGGGTCTATCCCTCAATGGTCGATGCTAAGCAACAAATGACACAAGGTTTTATCCCGGTTCCCGCCGAGGGGGCCGTACGTCCGGCGGTGGTGTGCTCGTGGCACTATATTGCTCGGCACCGGGGCGCTTGTAGTGGGGCAAGTACAAGCAAGGCGGGAGAGGAAGCGTGGCTTCCAAGTCCCCGGTGAGTGGTCGAAGATGTTGTGGGAGAATAAGAGAGTGAGTGCACGGTGCGTTGTGCTCGACTGTGCTTGTTCCTCTGAACTCGTCCCCCCGCGGCTGGGGGCTCGCCTCCCCTTTTATAGGCCAAGGGGGCGGCGAGTTACATGCACGCCGCGCTACCTAGCTACGTGTGGGAGCACGTCGTGCTACGGTGTAGAGCGGGCGGCCGTCCGGACGATCTTCGCTACGATCCGGCCATGATGGCCTACCTCGTACCCGAACAGTGGCGGTTCGAGGGTAGGAGGCGGCATATGGCGATGGCGTCCCCCCGATAGGCTTCGAGGGAGGTGCGATGATGATCGGTACGGGGTACGGGGAGCGGGCGAACGGCGTTCCTTCCCCAATGAGCTGCGCGGTGGTGGAGTGGTTGCTTTGCGGTGCTCGGGCGTGCGCCCCGCGGAGTCGAGCATGCGCCCGCGCGCGTGGGTACGGCGGCCGCGCCGTTACGGCCGGCCGGGATGGCCGCCCACCGGCCTAGCGCCCCTCACCCAACCCGTAGGGTCACGGGAAAGTGGAGTCGAGGGTGCGCCCGGCCCCCTTTCGAGGGTCGGGCGCGTTAGCCGTACGGTAGCGTGCGCACGGTGTCACGGGACCGACACCGGCCGTACCGCACGGTCCACCCCCACGGTGGCGGGGGATGGGCTCCTCCCCGGGGAGTTGGTGCGGCGGCACCGGGCGTGAGCCCCGGCGCATGATGGCGCCGTCCCCGCGGCGTCGGGGCGTTAAATGCCCAAGTACGGGGCCGGCGCACGCGCGCGGGCGCCCGTGAGCGTGGCGGGCCCCGGCCGAGGGTGGAGCGGACCCTCGAGCGAGGCGAGGCCCGCTCGAGGGGGAGCGAGCCCTCGAGCGGGGCGGGACCGCTCGAGGGAAGGGTCGCCCCTCGAACGGGGCGGAGTCCGTTCGAGGAGGGGGTTGCCCCTCGAACGGGGCGGAGCCCGCTCGAGGAGGAGCGTACCCTCGGGCGAGGCGGAGCCTGCTCGAGGGGTCTTTCAGACGGGCCGTCTTGGTGGGCCTCCGAAGTCCTGCCGCATGGGCCATGTCCTGCATGGTTAGTTTCCTACATGGTTAGGCATAGCTTATTTAGATGCAGGGATTTAAGTGAGGGTTCCCCCATTGTTTAAGGGGACCCCTAGGGCGGTCCCCGACAATTTTACCTTGTAAAAAATAATAATCCAATAAGATGAGTCACTTCCACTTGTCAAGATCAAACCAGAGTATTGTTCAATGAACATCCCTGCAAAAACAACAGCAATTGGGACGTTTTGGCCTTGCTTGAAAACCTACTTTGCATCGAAATTTTGACCAGGATCCTAGAACAGTAAAATATCCGATTCCCTTCTCTAACATGGTCATTCATTTAATTATTGAGCATGACATATACGAAAAATAAACATCAATACCTATTTTATTATTGTTAAATCAAAGATGTTTTAAAAATGTGAATTCATACATAGTTACATAAGCATTAGTCTAAACTACTCTGAATGTGTATGGCTACTCACCCAAGAAATTTAATTTGAAATTTTATAAATCACTAAGTTTCAGTTAAGCTCTGTTAACATTTGCAATATGAGATTCAAGGACTTCACTTTTCTTTTTTTACTGTAGTTTACTCTTATAAAGACCAAAGTGCACCTTTGTACCTCTGTACACCAAAAAAAGAACCAAAGGACAACACAATTAAGGACAGAAAATGCTATGGTGCAGGCCAACTTACTTAAGCAATGGAATAGATCATGCATCTTTTTCGCTTTCCACAATCAAGAAAGATTAGATCTTTGCAAAAGAATAGTCACTTCTAGAAAGCTCTACCGACGACTTGAACCTTCAAACAAGAAAATACGACATTAATTTCACTACACTGCTAGTGCTTGTTGAAGAAAACCTGTGCATGGCATAAGCAACATAAACTACCCTCACACGGTAAATCTGCGTACACGTACGAAACCAATCAGCACCCATCCTTTGTGAAATTACCACACGAATCCTTGCTGATGACAGACAAAACCAATCAGCAGTAGGTTGAGTTGTAACATGTAAAAAAGTGACATTTCATAAAAACAAAAGAAAGTTGTTGGCCTACAATGATCTGAACTGAGCAGTTACTGTGCATGCATCAAAACAGTCACCTGGACCTAGGAACAAAAGTTGCAAGCGGTGCTGGATGACGCTACCTGACCCCTGTCGATCTGAACTGAGCCACAAAAATGCTTGCTAGTGCAGGTACAAATAACAGGGAGGCAGGGAGAAAATCCACGAGCTGTTGCACTGCACTGCTATTAGTACGCAAAGGTAAAGCTCGATCTGGAATCCAACCAAGAGAACAAAATCGAGCCACTGCAGCTTGGAGTAATTATTGCCGCCTCTTGAAGAAATAATTCAGTCTGCAAAAACAATCAATCACTTTTGCGCTGAAAAATAACGGTAAAAAAGCTTGGACAAAACACAAAATAAGTGCTACTGTGAACACAAGTTGTCGCCACAACCAAACAAGTCAAGCTGCAGCCAGGAAAAACGAGATCGCGAAATTTGAATGACGGCCAGAAGAAGCACTGGACAACCGGGCAGCAATCGGACCAGAAGCAATATAGTCACCTCGATGTGCTTATGGGTGACCCTCAGGTGCTCGACACATTACACAACAGAGAAGAACTGGAGTGCGAGGTTCACACCAAATTCGCCAAAAAAACCAGTCAAATCAGGACCAATTCACACAAAAATTTGACCATGAGCTCCTCATCAAGAGTAAATCAATGGCACCAAAATAATCAATGTTGTAATCTAACAATCACTAATGATAGAAAAGTAGAGTCTTCAAGGTAGGTAAGTAACTGCTCTAATGCAATCCCATGCCCGAAAGTCTGAAACCAAAGGATGACACGAAAGCTATATTTTTATAACACATGATATGCCCTTATTTAAACAAACATCCCTTTATTTCTTAAATAATTCATTTTGAATACTATAAAATTAATTGATACAGCTACTTGCATGTATAATATATGTGCTGAGAAAGTAGAATTGTATGTTCTCAGTAATGCTATGCATAAGTTTGTTTCTTTGACTCACAGAGTAGATCAATCAGACTGAGGTTAATAATGGGATTTCGGATGGCAAACCCAAAAAATCTATCAGTAATATAGAATGCACTAAGTATATTACGTGACGAGAACCGCCCAAAATAGTTCCGTATTATCGCCTAAGCCGGTCCACGTGGCCATTAAGCAATAATAAAGAACTATTCGTCGCTTCCGCCGGGTAAAGCCCGGTAAATCACATACAACAGGATCGCCGATATGCGCTAAGCCCACACGAAGGCGGGACCGAGTACAACCTTACATTACATAACAAATTTCACAAGTTCAACATTATTACAAACCAGGTTTTTCATACATAAAGTAAACATGGTTCGCAGTTTAAACGAGGGAAATTAAAACTAGCGCATGATACACACGGGAGGCCATCCATGCGTATCACTCCTCATCATCGTTTTCCCATTCAAGCTCCCAACCATCCGGGATAGAACCGGGCCGGATGGGATTACCCGAAAACAACAAATTAAGCAAGGCCGAGTACTAATACTCGAAGCAAGACTTACCCGACAAAAATAAAGTAAGACTAGACATGCAAGGCTTTCGGCTTGTGGGTTTGTTTTGCCAAAAGCGACTAAGAGTGGATCCTTATTTTCAAGTTTTAGCTCATATTCTAGTATGTTAATCAGTCTAGGTGAGCACCTGTACTAAACAAGCATGTTGTTCAAACAATATTAAACATGTAACAATATTAATCCAAAATGTTCCATAAATAAACATGGGGTAGCCAGTGGTCAAGCCGACTCAGATAACGGCGAGTGACCGACGATCGATCGATTTATATCCTTGCAAGGTAAACCCAAGATACACGGAGGAAGTAGACCCCAAGAATTCAAATAAAAGCAAATGCAGGGTCTACCCCGACCAGGCGGTTCCCAACATCCCACGCTTTGGGATCGGACGCTACAAACTACGGTACACGGTTATCCGAGGGTCTAACCCGACCGGTCCGGACTCACACACTATACCACGGGTAGCTAGCCGGAGACACATCCCAAGCGGGTAGCTAGAAAGATCCCGCCCCGGTTCAGAAGGTACTAGGCTTACCGGTCCCATTCCCGGCAAGTACTTGGTACGTTCAATAGCTTAGGACCAGCACCATGCTACTCGGTCGAGACCGAACCCATTGCTCTTACCACATGAGCGAGTCAATTTAACCAACTTATGATTCCAACATAAGCATCCTATATCTCGCGAGCAATGAGTCATTACTCGACTTCTACCGTGATCCTGGAGCATGGCACTAGCGTTCCTAACATACTAGTAGAAGAGCATAGGAGTCCTAAGGATCATGCAACTAGGTTTCAAAACAACTCCTGGAACTTAAATGCACAAATAAAGCATTAAAGTACTGAAAAGTAAAGGGATATGATTTAATTTAAAACAGGGGTTAGATGAAACCGGTGCTTGCCTTCCTCAGACTCGGTTCCTACACTAGCCTTTGGCTCTTCTGGACTTTGGTCCAGGTCTTGCTGCACACCAAGCTGGTTCAGCTCACCATCAACAGTCCCGTCTCCCTCCTGGGCGAGTGTGTACGTACCGTCGGGGAGATCTACACGTTTATATGCACATGCGTAGATTAAAGTTAATATTGATGGTGATTGTGTGCACATCTAAGTAATTTAAGTTACTTAACTTCACTAAACAGCAAGGGTGCTGTGTTTAAATATTAAAAACAGAACCAACATGATTTTACCATTTAGCACATATAATTTCCATTGCTTTCCTTAATTATTTAAAACAAGCCTTTCAATCATAATTCAAAATTAAATCAAAAACACTTCCAATGAACCTAATCTTTTGCACACAGCAACATATGCTTAGTTTAAGCTTTCACACCAAAATTTGGCCTAAGATCATTTATAAATTAATTTATACGAAAAAGACAAATTTCAGCCTAGTAAATCAACATTAATTCATATAAAAAGATTTAATAAACTTTTTGATCCAGATTTTCTCCTACAGGTCAAGTATGCCAAATATGAGGTTCTGACCAAGGCATGGTTGCAAATTCAATTTATTTTTCAGATTTTGAATTTAAGCTCCTACACAAGGTTAAATCCAAAACACCAAGCAAACAATTCTCTAAAATCACATCCATCACAGAAGGGGTACTAATCATCAAGTCAAAGCCCTAGGGTGCACTGGTGTTCAAGGAAAAGCTCATTAAAGGTGCTATAAAAAGCATCAAACTTATTCTAGCATAAAGCTTAAATAAATCATAACTGAAAATATATACATCAAAACACTGCAAATTTTTGCCACAGATCTAGACATGATATAAGGAACAACATATCCAAAATTCAAGTTCATAGCATGTGTAGATTTTAGATCACACTAAAAACACTCCAAACTGAGTTTGAATTTTTAATTCAAAAACTGTGCAGAAAAACCCTATACATGCTTTCTAGAAAAGGTAGATTTCTTCACCACGAACCCAACAAAATTGGTTTTGCATTTTTCTGATTTTTCTACGATTTTTAATGATTTTTCGAAGGTACTGCCGAATCCCTAACTTTCACCTTTACGAATGGGTCCCCGGAATTTTACGAAAATCTCCCCGCAAAGATCTTAATCCTTGCAATGTGGTCCTGGCAGCCCCTATCCGGCGCGGGCTCGCCGCCCGGCCGGCGATGTGGGACCGGCCCCGGCCGGGAGGGTGGCCGGCGCCCACGTGCGGGCCTAGGCGCACCCACCCGGACCGCGCCGGCCGGCCCGTGGCCGCGCCGGCGAGCACCCCGCCGCGCGCGCGGGGCGGCGTCCGCCGGGACGTGCTGCTCCGGCGACGGCGGCCTCGAGGCTCGGTTGCGGCGCGTTCGGGAGGAGCGAGGAGGCTAGAGGAAGGCTCGGGGGGGGCACGGCGGCGTTGATTGGGCGCGGAGGCGAGGTTCGACAGTGGCGGCGCGGGGAGGAGCTTGGCGGCGGCGTGCATCGGTAGCGCGAGCAGGGGGTGTTTGTGCGCAGGCTAACGACGAACGCGAGGCGCGACGGCCTAAGGCTCGGCGTGGTCCACTTGGGGCGCTCGACGGTGGCCCGCATGCGGCGCCGGCCTTGCTGTGCAGAGCCACGCGTGGACGCGTGGGCGTTCGGCCCCGGCGCGGCTTGCCGCCCGGGCGCGGCGTACGGGATACAGATGGGCGGAGGGGGTCCACCGCGATGCTCCGGGTCCACAGCGACGTCGCCCAGGCGTCCGTACGCCGGAGCAATGCGACCCCGCCACGTGGCCGTCGTGGCTGGAACGCGCGCGCGCTCTGGAGCGCGAGGTCGACGTCGCCCGGCTACATCCTATTCCGTTTAGCCCTTTTCAAAAATGCAAAACTCCAAAAATCGTCAACTAAGTGAAAAATCTCCCAAAAGCAAAGTTGTAGAGGAGCTGTAGATCTACAACTTTCCCGAAGGGTGACATATGTTTTGATCAATGGTTTGCCCGGGAACGCCAACCGAAGTTGCAGATTTTCCACGGCTCCGTTCTTCGTTCACGGCGCGGTAAACTTGATTTTTTTTTGGCCAATTTGCGCTCAAAATTGGAATGTCCGCCAATTACGAAAAATGTGTTCCGGAAATAACGAACAACTTTCGTATTGGCATATTTTGGACTTCTATAGTGAAATTTGGAGAACGCGCAAGAAAACCATTTCAGCCTTTAGAGTAGATCTAGGGTTTGACCGTGATTAGGGATTTTGACCGAGGTCTTTTGTGCAAAGGTGTGCCCAATCAAGTCAAACATGCTTAGGAGGTTATTAACCTTGATTAGCTCATGTAGTTTATGTCATTAGCACAAGTAAACATCCGGGATGTTACAATTACGTGGATCAGATCCTCCTTTTCTGTTTGAGACAACATGTGCAAACCTCTCAAGAACTTGTCTTCACTAAGTAAATCCATATATTAGCAGTGAGCAAGTTATGCATTTACAAATAAAAGGAAATGTTTTAGATGCTATTAACATCGAAGGAAAGTAGAATAAGCCAAATAAGATCATATCAGAACTTGTACCAGGAACTACCACCTGCACATCGACCAAGAAAACAAATGTCAAGTATATATCCATCTCACCATGTAAGAAGACCAAGTTAATGTCATTGTCATAATGACATCCAATCCACACAGGGCTCATCTATACTCCCCTAGTCTTCCTAGCTTCTGGTTGACATGCACCTATGCTCTGCACAAAAATGTTTTATTAAGCACAAAATTTAATAAGGCAAACAAAATTTCCTAGTACACAAGATGAAGTGCATGTTGTCATCAACACAGGAGTCCCCGTGATGAGGTGGTGGTATGCCAACATCTCCACTGTGGTCAGATCATTGATATGTTTCTGCCTCAACATATTTATTTACTCATTAGATCGCATCAAAAATCAAAAGAGCCAGTGGATTTCAAATCCATTGTAACCTGCTATATTTGCTTCCATGGTTATGTGATAGACTTGGCAGTATGTGATAACTAGGGGAATCTCACCCGCGCGTTGCTGCGGGAATTAAGAAAAATGAATGATCGTAGGAGAGAATTTCGGCAACCTCGCGCGTCTGATCATAAGAGAGAATTTCGGCGACTTCGGCAACCTCGTCGCCGCCGTTGGTAATTCTTTGATCTAGCTTTGATCTAGGTTTGAACACCACGCGTGTTGTTGCGGCCCTAAACCCTAGAGTAATCGGTGTTACCGTGTGTTAGCATGATGACATACTAAGTCACGGTGGTATTTCACCAAAATTCACCTAGCTTTATTCGCAGTTCGCACGATTTTTCTTACAATCACATATCTCTCTTATAATAACATTTCCCTTTCACGAATTGTCCGCGTCCAAAAGGAACTTTAGAAACCATAGCTTACACTGTTTTAAGCGTAGTTTAGGGTTGGTGATGGGCCTACTCACGTGTTGAATAACTATTTAGTATAAAAATAGATATATTTCGTGATGTCAAATAAAAAAAGATCCGATCGTTATGTTTCTACTAGGACTATCTACGCTGCTATTCCTTTATATTTTCCTCAATTCCCTGTGTGTTGTTGCAAGTGTGTAGGAGAAATCTATGAGTCAGAATATTACTATCACCCTCCTATTCTTTTTTTCTTCTTTTTTTCCTTTTCTTTTTACTTTTTTCATTCTTTTTTTTATTTTGCACTTCACTCTATACCAACTACCATCGATGGGGCCTATTTGTCATTTTACCAAAAACATATTCACATGAGATCTTGTTTCGAAGGATTTATTAAAAGGAATCCAATGGTGTAATCCGAATTTAATTTGGTTTTTTGATTTTTGAGTTATAACATTTTTTAGATAGTTCAAACAATGGGCCCACCACTGGATGTCATGATCTTAGTGGGGCTGTTGAGGTGGCATGGTTGCATGTTGAGAGAACTCCCTAGTGGAGAGCTCCTATATATGAGTTATAGATTTCGTTCCAACAGTTAAGTTTAGGACCTGATATATTAAACATTGATTCTTGATTGTAAAACAAAATTGCCAACTAATAGAACATAGGATCGTGCCCGTGCATTGCTACAGGCTAAAAACATAATGCTATATCCATATTCCTATATTGCCATGCATATAAACCTTATAGTACAATTATTCCAAGCTTACATATACCATTTAATAAAAAAATCCATCTTCAATACATATAAATAATCCACACTATTTTACCAATAACTGGACAAAACTAAAAGGAAAAAATTGGGGGAAAATCAACTTCTATTATAGAGGTGAAAAGGATGGTGTACATTGACAATGAACTAAAAGACCTCCTTAGCTTAAAGAATTCGATACCTAATAAGAATTGGGAAACAAAAAAAGGTAATTATTGGTTGATTAACCAAAGCTCTAATCTTTCTCATGAACCTTATAAGTATATCAATCAGTAGAGATGTAGTTCACAAATGAGAACCAAATAATAATAAAAAAATACTAAAACAGATTGAAAAGTAACAAAGATTGGATGAGTATGCGTACTTGTCCTTCTTCCTCCCAAAGCACCGATCATATGGACACTAATAAAATGGGGATGAGTAACAAATTAAGTATGATGAACTGTGAGGTCCGAGCTGTATGAAAATTTCTACAACTTAGAAGCAAAGAAATACTTCAAAGTTATAAGTCACCAGAAGGAGAGGTGCTAAGCAAACCTTCCATTGGCATATAATTGTCTTACAACGCAGCAACCTATTTAATGAGATGTTGAATCAATTATTATGGCGGAATGTACATCTAAAATTGGAATTCCAAAAGTATCAGGCTTTGAGCTCAATACAACCAGAGAAGATGAATAGCACAACAAGAGGCTATATCACCTACTGATTCATCCCCAACCTCCCGCTCCAGCGTGACGACGAATGACATGGGCAACTCGAACGCCAACCTATGCAAGTAAAGAATCAATTACAAAAATCCAGGTCATGAACGTCTCATTACTATCAGAATCATATTATGCCCCTGCAGTAAAACAGACGTTGACCGCACCATCTCAAATCCCTCTCCTCCATATAATTATGCATGAACACATCCGGATACACATATGACATATCAATCTGATTTTCAATTCAATTTTCAACAAATATACGTGAACACATTCAGATCAATGTAATCAATCTATTTTTCATCCTCTTTTCAATAAGATCTGCATGCACACATACAGACCCGAGAGAGAGGGAAGAACATGGGTTTGGGGGAGTACGGAGGTGGCTCTGGCTTGCTTCTGGAGGACGAAGAGAGCGAGAGCGGAGGAGGGCGACGAGTGGGGTAGATGGCGACAGCTTCCCTGACAAGCCGAGGACGGTGGTGACGGCCGGAGCGTGTTATTCGCCGCCCATCCTCCATGCTCCAGTTCCAAGCTATGTCGGTAGAGAGGGAGGGGTAGCGGGGCTTACCTGAAGATGACTCACCACGACGGGGAGAGGGAGGCGTCGAGGGGCGCATCTGTAACACCCTAAAAATCCATCACTAAATTAACTTAGCAACAAGTGGCTAGATTTAATTTCTTTAAGGACAAAAATAAATTAATAAACAAATTGGCTTTTAAATATTTAAACATCACTAAAATAATTTAGAAATAATAAGTGTTTGTGCATCATGATTCGAATGCATGGATTTCTGCTTGATTGAAGTTTGAATGTTTGAAAAAAACGAATTTGAAAAGAATTTAAAAGAAAAAACCCTTCCTTTCCCCTCTCTCCCTTCTTTCCAGCGGGCCCATTTCCCTTTCCCCTCTCTCTTTCAGCCCGCAAACTTCCCAGGCCGCAGGCCTCCTTTTCTCCGCGCGCAGGCAGCCCACAGCGGCCCAGCCCACCTCCACCGCCGGCCCAGCACTGCGCCCCCCTTTCTCTTTTGCGCCAGAGGCTGACAGGTGGGGCCCCGCGGTCAGGAGCTCCTTCTACCTCCAGCCGCGGGATGGCCGCACCCCCTTCAAGCCGCCGGCCGTTACGGCCGGGTCCATCGCTCCCCCGCCTTCAAACCCCCCTTAATCGAGTGCAGTGATGCCCCTCCTTCATTTCCCCCCCCCCCCCCCTTAAAACGGCCGTTACCACCCTTTAACCCCCCTCCCCTCTTCACTCTCCTTCAAGGCCGGCCATTAATGGCCATGGCCGCCGGGGAACCGCCTCCCGGAGCCACCCGTGCCTATTTAAGCAACCCCAGGGCTCCTCCGCACTCCCCCTTCGCTCAATTCCAAGCTCACACGCCTCCCCGTGCCCTAGCCACCTTTGCCACCGAGTTGGAGCGCCGGCCGCCGCACCATTGCCGCCGCCTGAGCTCTTCCGTCGTCGGTGAAGCTCCTCAACTCCTCCCTTTCACTTCCCCTTTGTATTTGTGAACTTATTCGTGCATCAATTTGAACCCGCAGGGCCCCTAACACCCAGTTCGCTCGCCGCCGTCGCCACCCATCGGAGCCGGCCGCCGGCATTGATCTCCGCCGCCGCCGCCACTTTCATCGATTCCTTGCCCACCGGAGCTCCTACGCACTGTAAGGATCTTTTCCCCGCCATCCTTTTTGCTTAAACCGAACCGTAGGATGCTCCGCCACAGACCGGCCGCCGGCGACCCGCCCCCTTGCGGTGCTAGCCACCACGGCCGCCGGAGCCGCCTTCCTAGCCACCTGAGAAGCCTACCCGTCGCCCCAGCTTCGCGTAGAGCCATTTCCCGTCCAAAACCGTGGCCCCTAGCTCCTTTTAGCAATCGCCGGCGAGCCTCCGGCGAGGTTCCGGCCGAGCACCGCCGCGGGCCGGCCTGGTGGCGCATACATGCGACCACAGCCGTAGATCGCAGCCAACGGCCCAGATTAAAAGGGTGAAAACCCCCTGCCTTGGTCCACCGTGGACCAGTGGACTTGGTCCACGGCGCTGGTCTACGACCGCGCCCGCCGCCCGATCAAAGATCGACGGCGCAGATCGCGCCCAGCCCGGTCCACGCAGTGGCCGCCGGCTATTTTATGAAAAACCCCCTGAACTCTTTAATATCTTGTCCGAACCCTTCCACCTTTAAAAGATCCTTGCACTTAGGTCCTGTTTTCATTGTTTTGACCCCTGATTTATTAGAAAATCCTACCCGAGGTCCATAGCACCCTTTTAGTGATTTAAACCTTCTGTTTTTAAGTATAATTACGTTTTAGCCCCTGTTTTCTTGCTGTTAGGTCCCTGTAAAGTTTAGTTTATCACAGATTAGTCCTTATACCTTGTTTTTAGCATATCTTCTCCGTTATAGCTCCGTTTTTAGCGTTCTAGCAGTCCTTGCGATCGTCTCGGCGAGCCCGTGGCTTTAGTAGCATGTTTTCAGTCTTTAGGATTGATTGGTGATCTGTTTTATTTATTGTATGCTTTATGTGTGAATCGTAGATATCATGCATGTTTCAACTGAGTCACCTCTCGGGGACGATCAGGAGCAGTTGTTTGAGGAGGAGGAAGTTTTTGCTGTAGCTGAAGAAGGCAAGTGGTCTTCTCCCCCTGCATGTTCTATTTTTATCCTATATAACTGCATTATAATTAAAGTTTACTTTTATGATATCATTGCATTAATTTGACGGGAAAACCCTTTTTAAAGACTTACCTAGATCTTTTACCCTGATCCTTGGCCTAGCCCCTTTAAAATAATGTTTTGGGTAAAAATCGCTAGTTGCTCAACATGGGTTGGATAAATGGGTATTTTATGGAAATGATATACGTTTAATAGTTAATGTTTTGGGTAATGCAAGAACACTTGATTTAATCGGAACATGGAGAACCACCCAAGAAAACATGCGCAACCACAGTGTTACATGGCTCTGACCTTAGCCGAATAATTAGGTGTGTGATTGTACTAGTGGCCCTTTTCCGAAAGGAGCAGATGGAGATCCGGGTTGCAGGGGTATAGCCCGGTCCTTTTGGGGTAGTAGCCTTTGCTAAGGTACTGACCACTAGGGAGGGTTATGGTCCGCCCTGATCTGTAACTATGCGGGTCGTTAGTCTTTTGCATGCCTTTGTAAAGGCTTCGTAGCGTCCCTATGCAATCACACCTCGGAAGTGTGGTATGGTGCTTGGCCAGCATCGCATGGTTGGGTTTAAAGTTCTTCGGAGCTTTTACGCGAACTGTGGATAAAGTGTGCAAACCTCTGCAGAGTGTAAAACTAATCGATCAGCCGTGCTCACGGTCATGAGCGGCTTGGACCCTCACATGATTAATAAACTTAAAGACGAGTTAAATCGTGGTTGGTGAAGCTCGATGAGCTTGGGCTGTTTTGTATTTAAGTTTTTCTTAAGGGGGGAATGGTACGAACTTACACATAGTAATAAGGTGTTCTTTAATTAAAACTTGACCAACATTAAAATGCTAACCGCTGCAAAACCTTAGCCTATCCTTAATAGCCTTGCATTTTCCCCCACTTGCTGAGCTCCAACCATAAGAGTGCTCAGCCTTGCTTATCGCTGTCCGGAGGAAAATTTTGGAGGGGAGTTCTACGACGACTACGATGAGATCTGAGGCTTGCGGACCCCCAGTCAAGTGCCTGTGGGAGCGGAAGACGAGGACTCGACGAGTAGTTATCGTTTTCCGTTGCTAGAGACCTTCGAGTCTCCCGCATGAGTGTAATAAGTGGTTAAACTCTGAAATACGTTTTAATATTGTTTATGATATTTCACTCAATTTCGTCTATCATATGTGTGTGAACTGATCCTGGCGCACATATGAGATGCACTTGGTTCCTCTTCGGAAATCAGGTGTGACAGCATCGCGTGGAGTGAATCAGCCAGCTAAGGCCGGCAGTGTCGCTTGGCTTCCGGCGTCGCAGATCCGCCGCTGCTGGCGTCCTCGTATGTCATCGTCGTAGCTAAGGCCAGCAGCCTTGACCACCCCGGCCTCCACATCCTCGGCTGTGTGTTGGGTGAAGGGGGCAAGAATCTCACAAGAAAAAACGCGCCCGGAAAAAACGGATTGGTGGCGTCGCGGGGAGAGGAGAGCGGGTGGCCGCGGCGGTGCAGCAAGAGGAGAGGTGGGACGGGCGGCGGCGGCGCGGGAAGAGGATGGACGGGCGATAGCAGCGCGGGGAGAGGGGAGGAGGAGGTGTGAGCGGCAGCATCGGGGCGGGTGGCGGCGAGAGGAGGAGAGGGGGGTTTCGTGGGTGTGTGTGCGGAGGGGGGGAAAGAACATATTGGCCCGCGGACGCCGTAGACCGAGGGTAAAAATGGAATGGAGCGGGAGAGCGTACGCAGGGGTGGGGCGCGGGGTGCCGAGCGGAGGCAAAGCCACAGGCGGGTGAAGCCACGGGAGCGGAAGATTGTTGCGTACCATGTTTGTTCTCCACTTCATTTTTTTAGTAGTACTAGGATCGTGCCCGTGCGTTGCTACGGGCAAAATAATTTTTTTCAAGATACACCGAGCATTGAAAAACATGATAACTTAAGCTTGCATGAACAAACAACAAAAATTGATAATTAACGTTAATGATATAAGTTAACCGTTAAATATAGGAGGACCTAACGTTCTTATGACAACTTTGACAAAGACATATATGCACATATTTCAAGACGGATATGTTGGAGCACTCATTCGTATGAATGTACATCAAAATTTAATTAAAAGTGCTTTATGCCATTATCAAAACTCAATCCTCCCATACGACTTCCGGAAGATTGGAGCACCACGTTTTACATCCATACCCTCGGGCTTTCGCTATGCAAGTTCAAAAAGAAAAAGTAAAGTGAAACTTTAAAGACATGGAAAAAACGAGCTTGACTTTCTAAAAATGAGAGATGTTGCAGCTTTTAATAGGTCTCGGGTTCACTTTGGGTACAATTTTAGTTAAATATGTTGTTTTTTGGACTTGAAAACTCGAACCACTAAATACTATTTAAAGGATTATGAAACCGTAAAAGTCTAAGACCTAAGAAAGTTTGACCGAATTGTTCGGTTATCGGAACCGGAATTGTCGGGTGCCATATCTCTACTCCTAAAAAGCTGAAAACTGTTGACTAACCTAGGCATCAACAAAAGGATCGTAACAAAAGGATCGAAATTCCAAACCGACATTCTTAATGTCTACTTTTCCAAATCGAGTGCAAGGCCGCGTTGTTTTGTAAATCACCTTGGAACTCAACATAGAACTAATTCAAAGCTCCCTAACATGCCGAAGGGCGTAGATCGGCTACGGAACAATTCGTAACATGAAAGTTCTTGAGCCCAAGTTCGTTTGTAAACTAAAATTGCACAAACTTTCCCTTACCGACCAAAGTGCCATGTATTAGAGAACGTGCACGGAAAACATGGAAAAAACATGCAAGGCAATAGAAAGCATTCAAAATAAGACTAATAAGACTACAACCGGTTATATAGAGCACCCGGTTATATCAACACTACCGAAAAGGGGACACCTTGAAAGCTAGTGTAAGAAGCGAGAGAACCTCCACCCCGAACCAAGATCAAAACTGCTCTCCGCAGGCATTGATGAAACAACATTATGATTGGAGAAAAGAATAGATAACTTTTCACTCAAAGAATTATGCACTTAGCTGCAGAGCGAAAACAGAGAAAAACAAAAGAAAAGGAGAAAATTACACATTTTACTAATACACTCAGGAATAATCGTATTTTGCGGGACACCAACAGAAAGTGGTTATGGTCCAAGAAACAAGAATTGGTTGCCTAAATTATTCGGTCTGCCATACAAATCATTCGAAGCAAAGATAGTAGAGAAAACAATACGACACTCTAAATACCTCATGCCTATCAACAACTTCTTATCTAAACATGCCAATAATGCAAGACATACTTAGAACACCCAAATTTGGCCGCAACAGCTTCGTTGTTTCATATCTTCAAAATCTCAACAAAGTTAGCTAGGCGTGTGACTAATTATAATGTCCCAAGATCAACTATCCTTTGAATAGGCCAAGGAACCTTGAGTAGACAAACAAGAACACCACATGTTGCGTTGTATATATACGTCACAACAAAAGTCACCGTGACCATCTTCATAATTAGCATGGGATCAAAGCACATCAAAACAAATGCCCAATTAGCACTCGCAATTCTTTGCAGCACATGAAATCCCTTGGAATTAAAAAACTGGAGGATTTATGGTCAAACCTCAACAACAAGATACATCTAAAGAAAAAAAATATATTCTGGACATATTCATGATTTCCTACAAAATGAGAACAGTTTTTTAGTAAATTGCATAAGTAATGTACAAATATACCACGCTGTCAAGTACCCTACCAGACACATGCTATTCTGTAACTTATGTTTATCCCATTGTAGGCACAAAGCAAAATGATCTAGCCATCCAGTTTCTGGAAGAAATGTAGAAAATAAAAAACTACTTACCTCAACGGCTGTATCAACAACATAGGACCTGAGGGTGTCTAGAAGTGATAGATGCAAATTGTTTTTAAATCACTCATCTATACATGCTACCTGCACCACCATCCGCACAAAACAAGCACCCATCATAATTTCAGATATACTCCATTCTTCCGGGGCAACATTTTTCTGCCCATTATTTCCCATGTCGAAGTACACAGCAGCTTTTGTAGAAACCGAATGAGATATAACCGATGTAAGTCAAGCGGTGCTTACCATTATCCGTAAATTGACCAGCCAATTCGAGTAACAACTCCTTTGGCCCTCCTACGAATAACTCCGTGTCATGCTTATTCAAATCAATATGCTAATTTTTTTAAAGAGCTTCACATTAATAAAGAAGACATGGACTTTTGATGAGCTTCCCAATTTTCGTATAGAAAACAAGATAGGCGTGCGTAAACATAATCTTCTATAGTTTTCGGGAGCGTAGGGAACCATGGAATATATAACCAAATTACATGATAGTTGATAGTTACCTCTCAAAACTTTGTTTCCTTTTGACTTTGAGCGAAGATCCGATTGGGTAGTGCAAATGATAATAAAATTAGAAATGATCTCCCGATAGCCAAACTTGTATTTCGGTCAAGACGTCAAGCAAATTGGTTCGGTCACCCGAAGCATGTGCACCGTTGGTTTCGACTTGCCAACAAATGCAAATCCTAAAGCAACCGGAACAACGGAGGCTTACCTAGATGAGAAGCAAGAGATGTGTTGCTAGTGGTTAAGAACAATTGGGCCGCCCCCGTCCATGTCCGCCGGTTGTTTGCCGGCGAAAGGCCGGGGACGGCGGCGGTCACAACTCACAACCGGGGACGGCGGCGGCGCTGCGGGCCACGCGCGCGGCGCAACAACCGATTTGGCCCTTCCCTTAGACCGACTCCAACAAGCCTATGCAAAAGGGAGGGGCATTTAGTTGTTTTGCACCGCGCACGCAGATGGCCGCACGAGGCAAAATATCTAGTCTCCAACTGTGAGAACGCAAACATGGGAGGCAAAAAAAAATCTAGCACCTTCTCCCCCGGTGACCCGGTCATCGGAAATCCCCCGCCGACACTCCTTCCCGGCTCGGAGGCGGTGGAGGCCATGGTGGCGCGGCAGCCTCTTGTGGCCCGGTAGGAGCGAGCGGCGCACCAACCCAGCGGAATCCTCCCCCGATGCGGCGCAGGTAGGGGGCAACGGCGGCGGAGCGGGGAATGGCGAGGGGGGGGAGCGGCGCGGTGGCGGTGGCCGAGCCGTCCTCGATCCGCGTTTGCCTCCCGCTGGTGCGGGCGGAGCAGTTCGGGGTCCACTTCCTCCACTCGGTGTTCCTCACCGACGTCGCGCCGCGCCGGCCTCTCCTGCCTCCGCTGCCCGACACGCTCCCTCTCTCTCTGATTCCCTCCCCCTCCCCTGCGACGCTGGGTGGGGGAGGGCGTCGGGCCGCGGCGGGCCGACGGGTGGCCGGCGGCGCGCCCGACCGGCGCATGCGGTTAGGCCCGGGGGCGGGGGCGGGGGGGGGGGGGGCGGCGGATCGACGGGCGGGGCCCGCCGCCCCGACGGGGGGCTCGCGCGCGTGCGGTTGGGGGCGGGGGGGGGATCCAAAGCGCGTTGGGGGCCGGGTGGGGGAGGGCGTCGGGGCCGCGGCGGGTGTCCGGCGGCCGCCCCGACCGGCGCGTGCGGTTAGGCCCGGGGGCGGGGGCGGGGGGGGGGGGGGGGGTGGGGCGGATGCGGCGGGCACGCACGTGCGGGGGGGGGTGCGGGTGGGGGTGGGGGCCGCGACGGGGTGAAGGCGCGGACGGGTGAATGCGCGGAGGTGTGGGGTGAAAGGTGAACCCATGAGATTGTCTTAGTTCCACACTTTTTAAGAGTAGAGATAAGTATAGAGAAGTTGAGATTATGAGCCCTTAAACTTCCTATGTTAAATTGGTGGCCTCGGCCGCCCGGTTGACGGACGGGGTGTATCCGTGTATGGTGGGTGTATTGGGCATATTCGGAAACGGCGGCACATGCGTCCTGGGCTTCTGTAGCTACTGGCGTTTTGCTGCGCTGGGTTGGGCCGTGATTCTCCGGCTGTCGGCTGGTGGATTTTTTTTTTTAATCTGAAGGCCCCGACGGTCTGGAGTATCGTCGTCGTCGAGTGTACCCAGCTATAATGTGATTTTGTGCTTAATAAAAGAAAAGCTATAACGTGATTTGCATTTTTAGTGTCTTTCACCGTCTTTTTGGTGTATACTACTCCATATATCTCCGTAATCCTGTCGTAGAACTGATTTTTTTACGGCGTGTGGTATTCCGTGGGCATCATCACCCTGCCACAACCGTTTTACCAGCCTCTCGTGTGCGCCCCGCACCTTTGGATCTAGGCGAATGAAAGAAGCCGCGCGCAGTCGCAGCCAACGACTGGTGTGATCTCGCTGGTCGATCGGGGGTCGTCGGGGCATCCCCCGCCCCATGTGTCCGTCGTCTTCAACCGGCGGGCCCTGGGGGCCTCAACCCCCTGCTCTGCTCCACCACCAACCATGTTCGTTCAGTCCCTTCCTGTTGGTCTCATTCGCCCAGCGCCGCAGCGGGCGGCCGTGCTGCACTGAAACAAAAACGAGCACACCGTCCCATGACCAGCTCCCCCATCTTTTCACTCGAGCGTGCGAAAAAGGGATCGGTCTCCCCTTTTGACTGCCGACTGCGACTGTACCATCAACCGTGCAGCCCTACACCGCGCCCTGGTGTGCCTACTCGTACGCAGCTATGCTAAAGATTCAGTCAGAGTGTCCCCGGGCCGTGCCTGGTGTCCTCTGTCTCTGTTCTGCCGCCCGGGCAACACTGTGTGGCTTCTGTGCTTTTGGATCGATCGGGGGCGCCTGCAGCAGATCCAGCTGGATGCAGCAGCTCAGCGAGCGGCTGTATCTGTGTGAATTGTGAAACGCGCGCAATCGGTGGAGCGGAAGTGTTGAGCTGAAGCTTACCATTAGCACACCAGACGACTACTGTTACCGACGGTGACACGGCGCCGCTCTGCTCACTGTCCTCGTCATTAGACATTTGCACACACGGATCATGGCGAGCTAATCTAATGACTAATGATGCCGCGACCCGTCGCGATTCGTGAGCAGTGTTCCCTACTACCTCGCGGGCTGCAAGCTGCCCGTGCCCGATCCCTTTCGCACACACTCTGTCTGTCTCTCAGCGCGTGAGTGTGAGTGCGTGCGTGACCATTCTTGTTCGGTAGCGTCCCCCCCTGGTCCGCCTAGTGTGATTGCACGAGGACGTTACTGACGTGGCCGTGTGTCACCTCATCAGAGAAAACTCGACACACGGCCGGCGCTAGCTCCGGCGCCGGCCAGACCTCGCCGTCGGTCGTGTCGCCGTCGCAGCTTCAAGATGTGAGGGGTGCCGCCTGCCGCGGCCATTTGTCCTCTGCGCAACGCACTGCAACCAGATGGCGTCGATCACTTGAATGCTGATCGCTGAAACAGTGCCGTCGGGAACAGCGATGCGGCCATGACATGTGCCCGGCTCTCGGTACCCAGTGAATGCATTAGTATTTACGTGCCAACGTGGTGGATGAGTTCCAGGACGTGCTCCAAGCAAGGCTCCAGCCTCCAACTCTCCAAGGGTCATGACTACTCCATGAGAAGTGTCGATTTTTTTTTTTTAAAAAAAAACTCATGGTCATTGTCACGGTGATTCTCGTAGCGCTCACGGAGTGAGTACCTGCTAGCTCTAGCTACCAGAAGCAGGGTTTTTTTTTACCCACCGGTTCATTTATACCGCCGCGGAGCGGCAAGGGTATACCGCAGCGGTATAAATGGTATACCGCTATTTACCGCTCGAATTCAAATTCCAAATCAAAATCGCCTGTACAAACGGTAGCCAGCGGTATACCGCGGTATAAACTATTTATACCGCTGCGGTAAGGATTTTTACCGCTCAGTAAATAATTAATACGGTGCACTGAAAAAGGCCCTCCGGCTTGGAAGAAATGAAATTTTTGGCATGATGTTGGCACAAATTAGTGTTAAATACCACCCCAATCAATAATTTATAGCTATACATAGAAATACTACACCAAACACAATAATATTAGCCGGGCATAAGTGAGTTGATAGTTCAAACACAAATAGTTCATACAAATAAACCTAAAATTCTAAAACAAAATAAACCTAAATCCTACCACAAATCCTACATTCCTACCACAAATTATCCTACCTAAACCTAAAATTATATTTCTACCTAAAGCAACAATTCTATTTCTACCTCTACCTCACATCCTAAATCCTACCTAAAATCCTAAACCAAAATAAACCTAAATCCTAACACAAATCCTAAACCCTAACACAAAAACTAAAGTCTAAAGCTACACAAATTCAAAAAAAAAAATCATACCTGTCTGCGGTATACCGCGGCCGGCGGTATACCGCAACTACCGCGCGGTTAGCCGCCTCGGCCGAGCGGGAGCGGGTGGATCCGACCGCGGGGCGGCGAACCGCTCCTACCACGCGGTATACCGCGCTCGGCCGCGGTATACCACCGGCGGCGGCGCGGACGGCGGCTCGCGGCGGCGGAAGGAGGCCGGGGAACCCGCGGACTAAGGAGAGGGATTGGAGTGGAGTCACGGGGTGTCGCGGTTGGGGTGCTTCTAGGTCATCTAGGTGAGTTGGGCTTCATCGCCTTAACGGGCCGGCCCATGATTTTTCTTTTTCTTTTTTTTAACAACTTTTAAAGCTCCAAATAAATACCAAATGCACTCAAATTTGAAAACTTTCAACACAATCAGACTCTATAAATCATGAACTATTTTTTGGAGATTTTTTTATTGATTTTTTTCATTTTTTGAATTCAAATTCAAATTTGAATTTCGCCACTGGTTGCTACCGCTGGGTACCGTTACCGTACCCCAGCGGTAGCAGCGGCAACCGCGCGGTAAAAAAAACCGTCACCAGAAGAAGTTGAGAACGAACGAAGATGCTAGCTTATGGCCATGAGAAAGCTGTGGTACTCTAAGTAAAACGTGTAGTACTCAATCAATGTGTTGATAAAGAAATTATTAATATACTGGTGAGAAATACTATGGACCATGGAGTACATGTAAAAAGAAAAAACAGCGTTTGTGTTTGTGTAGACACGAAGCAAACCTGCACAGTACAGATGCGGGGATCATTTCGCTCGCTCGACAGATCCCTCTGACTGGCTGCCTCGTGCAGTCGTCCTGAAAGGTACCACCAGTCCCTGTAGTGAGTGGCACATACTACTAGCCATGGACCAACAACACCTTCTCCTGAAACCCAGCCAGACTGCGCCCAACAAATAGGGATTTAAACAGAGCGAGGAAACCTTTTTGTTTTTTGAAAAAAAAAATGTATAGTCCAGAGACGAGACTAGTCATTTGCTACCGTGTGCCCCACACGCGAGGAAAAAAACTGCGGCACACCTACCTACCCCGGCACAGTACGGCAGCTAGCTGCTTACTCCACCCTTCCTAGTACTACTACTCCCTGAATCCGAGTGACATCACCGGATATGATTCGGCTTTACCCCCCTCCCCCGGCGCGCTGCTGCCCCCACCCGGAAAATGATGCCGCGGGAAAAGTTTCAACTAGTAGTAGTAGACAGGATTATGGAAGCTCCACTGCCACCTACTCTACCGCTAGCACCATCATTGCTATGCTGCACCTCCAAGTACCAAAGTGCTCACATGAACACTTGACCTGATAATTAGGCCTACCTAGCCCGAGAATCCAAACCTCCCAACCCAACCCAAAGGGATACCTTTTTCCAGAAAGGAAAATCGGCAGTAGTATCCGGTGTTCCTTGCAATGATTCTCAACAAGTTCTCACTCACCCCCAAAGCATATTGTTCAGTAGGAGTACTGCGCACAAAAGCCACAAAAGCACCAGCTCAGCTCCGTTCAGGCAATCCCTAATCTCACCCAACATTCTCGGCACAAGGACGCGCTGCCGCAGCAGCTGTGAGTCTGTGACAGTCTCAATGACCAGCGAAAACACTGTCGCCGCCGCCCACACAAATCGCACTCCCCCAGATCCCGCGGGAGCCCCAAGCCCACGGTGAGTCGGTGACTTCCCGGCGGCACGGGGAACAAAACAACAGCACGGACGCGACGCGACCAGCAAAAAACCGCGCCCCGCCCGACCCGGCGCCGCCCCCAGCAAGCCAAGCCCGCCCGCCCGCCGCCCGGCACAGACAGACACACGAGCACGCGCCCACCTGCGGCGCTGGACCCGAGCCGAGCACACACACCACCCATCATCCACCCGCCCCCGCGGCCCGCACGACCCACGCAGGCCGCACGCCGCAGGCCGCTCCTCCCTCCTCCTCCTACCCCCCCCCCCCCACCCGGCCACCGCACCGCCGCTGCCTTTCCTCTCCCCCGCGTCCCTTTCGTCCCGCACCTTGTCGGAGACCGACGCGCCCCCCCCCCCCCCCCCCCTCGCTCTCCAGGAGTCGGCGTCGCCTCCACCTCCACTACTCGTGTGCCGTGTGCGCCCGCACCCCACCTCTCCCTCCCAGTCCCCGCCTCGCCTCACTCCGCCTCCGCAGCAGCGCGCCCCTGCTCGCTCTTCCTTGCGGAGGCGGCAACCGGGCACAGCCCGCCCGCGCCAGAGCGCGCACCTGCTCCCACTCCAGCCCCCCGCGCCCCCGCCACCAGAAAAGTAGCCGTTGCGGCGTCGCGTCGGCGCCTGGGGCGGCTGTCTATACCAAGCGGGGTTGCATGAGGAGGGCTCCCGCCGCGGCCGCGGGTAACCCGGTGAGCTGAGGAGGAGGAGGAGGAAGCGATGCCGCTTGTCAGGTTCGAGGTGCGGAATGAGGTGGGGCTCGGGGACCCCGGCCTCTACGGCGGCGGCGGCGGCGGAGGAGGAGGAGGAGGTGCTGCCGTCGCGACCGGAGCGGCGGGGAAGAGGGGAGCCGCAGCCGCCGCCGGGGAGGAGGAGCCCAAGGCGCTGCTCGAGGGCGTCGCCGTCGCGGGGCTCGTCGGGATCCTGCGCCAGCTCGGAGATCTCGCGGAGTAAGTGCCCTCCTCTCCCTCGCTTGCCTCCTAGCTACCAGCTTCACGCGTGACTGCTTCGGCTCCGCGGCTGTGCGCGCCTCTCTGCGGCGGTTCCCGGCTGGGATCTGCTGCGCGCCTCCGCTGCGTGCTTGGCGCCTTCCGGCGAGGACTTTTGGCGCCGACTGCGGTGTTTGGTTACAGCTAATGAGTAGTGTGAGTGCAGTGATATGAAGCAGTGGGATCTGGCGTTGGCGGCTGGATTAGCTTATTACGGCGAATGAGCAGAGACCTGCGCTAGAGGAATAGGAATGCTGGAGGGAGGGCGGGCAGTGTTTCTGTCTACGGGCCTTCGGTTATTGCGGCACTACCTTGGAAGGACTTGAATGTCCCTTTCTAGCAGCGGCGGCATTTGGGGGTTCTGGTTTGTGAGATCCAGCTTCTTGGGACTGAATCAGATGGTGCTGAATTTTACGTTTCTGGTCCAACCGTTTGACGTAACTGCCGTGCCTGCTGGTATCATTTATGCTATTTTTTGGCGGCATTCGCTTGCTTTAGGAGGCATGCTTTGCTGAATGGTGCTGGGAATTGATTGCGTGCTTTGGGTATGGCATCGATGTTTTCGGAAAGATCTAGTGCTGCTTTTGAGAGTGTGTTTTGGGAAATTATGATGTAACGGACGATTCTGAAAGGTTCCGTTCTAGGTAACTAGGTTGCGTAGTGGTTGACTGGGCGCATTGCGGATGGCTTGGTGTTGTTAAGTGCTTGTCTCGAGGGGGCTTTGCAAATTTTTGTTGGACAATCTCTGTTGCTGCTGTCAATTTCGGATTCTTGTCTTGCTAATAAAAATCATCACCACTCTGAGAACTTGTTTTCATCTGTTAATGCTTCTATGGTTTCATTTTACCTTTTCTCTCGTATAAATGGTTTCCAAGTTTACTTAGGTTAGGTACCATTGAAATACTACCATATGTATCATAACAGTATTTGGAGAAAGCAGTATTCTAGCTTTCGGTTGGCTTCAACGGGTGCTGTTTTATTTCTCTATTTACCATGCCTATGCTAATAGATACTTTGTTCATACCAGATTTGCAGCTGATGTTTTCCATGACCTACACGAGCAAGTTATTGCTACATCTGCTAGGGGGCGTAAGGTGCTAACTCGAGTACAGAACATTGAAGCAGCACTTCCATCTCTTGAAAAAGCTGTGAAGAATCAGAAGAGCCACATACATTTTGCCTATGTACCGGGTAAGTATCCACACACTTCGTCAATGTCTAAAAAAAAATACCCTGTGCAAGAGAATCCATCCTGTTAATCAAATGTCTGTCAGTCTGTGCCCAATTCTTTGATATAGGATTTCGTGCAGTTTTACTGAATTGATCGATAAAATGCAGGCTCTGATTGGCACACTCAGCTTCAAAATGAGCAAAATCACCTGCTATCTAGTGACCTGCCTCGTTTTATGATGGACTCCTATGAAGAATGCCGAGATCCACCGCGTCTTTACCTTCTTGATAAGTAAGTACTAAAACTTTCCTTCACAAACATTTTTCTTTGAATCTAAAATTATTGCCTTCCAGATTTGATAATGCTGGTGCCGGGGCCTGTTTAAAGAGATACTCTGACCCGTCCTATTTCAAGAAAGCATGGGATATGATGAGAGCAGATAAGACTACTAATCACCAAAGAGAAAAGAGATCTCAGAAAATCAAGGTCTGTTCTTCATTCCCAGTGTTGATACTTGTGCTTAGTTATTGCTCTTGAAATTCAGCGCATGTTGCGCATTAAAACATGAACAACCAACCGGCCGGCCAATCTACTTGTGACATTGTTGAACCACTAAGCGCACAGATTTATAAATTAATGGGCACAATCATCTTGTAGTTCACATCCACTTCAGTTCAGAATCAGAATATTGTTCTTGTGAAATATAATGATACACGAAAGCATCTTTCACTTTTCAGTTTTGAGATACCATATCGGATGGTGTCATCACTTTTTATCCTTATAGTCTATTTTCTCATGTAAGAATGATTAGCTACTCCTTAAAAAGGGCTGACAAGGATTGGATTTGTCGTTCTGTTTGAATATCTTTAGAAGCGCAACTTTATAAATGGTTAACCTACGAGGGTATCTTTTTTTTTTTTTTGAGAATACCTATGAGGGTATCTTTGATAATTGATAAATGCATCACTGAGTCACTTTGCTTCATTGCTTCTGTTACCAAAGGAGCTCCTTTCCTTCTTCATATTCACTTTCATATATGGTTAATCTACAAAATGATAAATGATAACTTCTGAATGTATTACTACTGGGCCACAATGCTTAGTTGCTTCTGTTACTGAATAATTTTTAGCTCCCTGATGTTTCGTACTAGTTGGGCAGATGTAATCTTTTGTCATGTTGGGGACTTGCCTAAAGACTTAATAGAGCTTCTGAACTTGTACAGAGAAAAGGATCGCGACTAAGGGAGCCATATCACGGACAAACCACATCCAGGCATAGGAGTGGTGAATTGCAGCGATCACTTACTGCTGGTCAACCTGTTAACAGGTGTTACATATTCCATCCTTTAAGATGCAATAATTGTGTATCCATCTTCATCTTCCATGGCTATTCCTGTTATATTTGAATGGCACACCTAGAACATCAGTATTAATAGTTTATTTTCCAGCAGGCAGTTTGCATCTCCCAGCACCGATGGTCAGAGTTTCTCAGAGCATAGATCTACACCTGATGCAAGATCTAATCCTGAGAATATAAGCAGATCTTCTTCTTTTAGTTCAAAGACACGACTGAGTTCAGTAGACCAAGCTTTAGATACAAAACCTTCCACTGTTCCCCTTCCTCATGAGAATGGTCATGGCAAGTCATCAAATACTAAGCTGCACAAGCCCAGCGATTTACCTTTGCGCATACAACATAGCAGTACCAGTGTGGATGATGTGGGTGATGATTTGAAACAAGTTTCCTTGCCAGGTGATGTGGTTGCTAGATCACCTTATGTTAAATGGGATGAAAAGGCTGCCATTATCATGTCTACTAGTTCTGTCTACTGTGATGATGTTGTTATGGATAAGGCTGAAGATCCAGAGCCTACTTCCACTAGCTCTGCGCAGAGAGAAATTGACCATAAGGGGATGGATACTTTGGAGCAGCAAGATGCCTTACTTAAAAAGATAAAATCACCATTGGTCCTGAGCCACCATGATGAAATTCCAGGTGAAACAGACAACTACATGGATGCACTTAACACACTGGAGTCTGAGACAGAAACTGAAGTTGAATTTCAAACTAAAAATCAAGTGATGCCATCACCTTCCTTCAATGCTGAAGCACCTCAAGTGAGGGCAACTGATGATATTGTTTCACAGCATCCTGATTCCTCTGTTGCTGATTTTACTGACACTTGTCAAGATTCTAATATTTCTTGCACTTCTGAAGGAGCAGTTGATTTCCCCCTCTCGTCAAATGCAGATTCTCCTGATATTTCACAGCTGGAATTTTCAGAATATACATCTGTAACTACATATAAAGAGTCATCTGTTGTCAGTGAAATCCATGAGAGTAACACAGAGGGTGCTTGTGGAGATCCTTATGACATTTTAGAGCCAGAACTGCAGATTCATACAGCCATGCCTCCCAATGGAGGATCCCCTGTTCACAATCAAATACCTGAGAGTAAGGCAGAAGATGGTCTTGGAGCCGCTCCTGATATTCCAGAACCAGAGTTCTCCACCTATATGGTTATTCCGTCCAATGAAGAGTCTGCTATTGCCAACCAAAACCTTGAAAGCAATGTAGAAAATACCGGTGAGTTTACTGATGATGCTACCGATGATGTTGTATCCGGACCTACCATTTCCAATGTGGTGATTGATGAGGAAGCTTTCGAGATGGCACCTGCTGCTAAAAGCTCACCTGGTGATATTGCTGATGAATCATGGGTTGTTTCTGAAAGTAGTAGGTCTCAGGATTATCCCGGAGACAAGCATGAGGAACTAGGTGATTGCGGTGTGTCTGAAGTGTGTAAGTCATGGAGTGAGCCACCTAATGAACCATCAGAGAATAGGTCTGCAACTCAAGATGTTCCTACAAATACCTCTACTACGTCTACTGGTGCAAGTGAAGTGCCTAATTCACAGGGTGAGCCTCTTAAGGAACCATTGGAGAACAGATTTGCAACCCAAGGTATTCCTACAAATACATCTACTGCATCTACTGTAGTACCGTCTGTTAAACTCTGGACAAATGCTGGGCTCTTTGGACTTGAACCATCTAAACCTCCAGTATTTGGTGCCCAAGATGCTCCAAGGGAGAATACTCCACCTGGTTTTGAAGTACCTCAACCAAGCCATTCAACTGAATTCACAGAACTACATTGTTCAAAGCCTATTGAATCAGGAGTTGCAGATGTTCCGAATGGAAACACATCAATTACCAGCAGCTTCGTGGGAAAGCTAGTTGGCATCCGTCCTGGTTCTACAAACCTTGACAGCACAGGGGCAAATCAATCAGCGGCCAGGATACCTGACCAAGTTCATAGCCGAACTGATGGGCCCTCAGATTTTTCCTCATCCCTTGAGCATAATAATATGATTGGCAAGCAGACTTCAATAAGTGAGCTTCTAGAATCTGAAGAAAGTGCTGACAATGGCACTGAAATGTACTCAACCAACATGAGAAATGACATGCATATGGTATCTGCATCAAGCTTCTCAAGCATTGCACAAAGATTTCTTGCTAATACACTTCAGAGAAGAACTTCTCCCAAATATACCGATCTTCCTATGTCATCTGAGAGATCAAATGCCGATGCAAGTGTAAATGATGAATCTACCCTAAATCCTATTGCAGAACCAAGTGGAACAGTATTCACGAATGAATCTCAGTTTGAGAACAGATCAGAAGATGGAATGAATGGATTGTCCAAATCATCAATCTTTTCCAACCGTCAATACTCTGAGAAATCATCTCCACCACTTGAGTATATGAAAATATCTTTTCACCCCATGAGTGCATTTGAGATGTCAAAACTAAACCTAGATTTCTGTGATGGCAATCTTCATGAGAACTCTGATGATATGATGTTACCAACATTTCAGTTGCTGTCAGAGTCTTCCATTCCACAGCCAGGCAGTGGTTCTGAGTCTGAAGATGACACTTTTGGTAGATCATATAGTTATTCTTCATATGATGATCTAAGTCCACGTTTATATTCAAACTCTGAGGTGTGGGATCAAGAAGATGGAGTTGGACTTGAGGAACATGAGTTATATGGTGATTCTAATCAGATAGGATCCTCAACAGTACCTTTACCTAGCTATGCGGGATTTGAGCAAATGAACTTGTCTGGTATGAAGTCAACTATTTCACTTGCAGATATTGGGGATCAGAATGGACTAGGCACATTAGAATCCCATTCTGTTGAAGAACTTCCAAACTTTGATACATTAATGTCCAGAAACGACGATCAAAACGCTGAAGCCTCCATTCCACGCAATCCAGTGAATTTACAACCAGCTGAAGATCAGTTGCCACCACCACCTCCTCTTCCCCCAATGCAGTGGAGGATGACGAGACCAACAACTTCACTAGAAGAGGAAAGAGGCAGTACAGCTGAAGATATGTTTAGGAAATCTTCAAGCCTACCACATGTGCACACCTCTGCCCAGGAAGAACATCCTCTTCCAGCTGCACTACAGGATCCACAAGGGCATGCTAAGGAAGTGGTATGGACTATTTATTTTATTGACCCAAGTTTGAATTCTTGCAATAACTATTGTTATATCTTGTTGATGAAACTGTATACTTGGTATATGTAGGATGTCCAGAAAACTGATGGTGTAAACGAAATCATTAATCCTTCTAGTACCATTGATATCAAATCAAGTTTGCTTCAGCAGATCAGGGATAAGGTTTGTTCTTCTCTTTTAGTTGAAAAAAATCTGATATGTTATTCTTTATAAACTTATAATGCTGTTAATATACTGCTTACATGAAAGGACATGTGGGCCTTCTTTGGATTCGGGAGATCTCACATTCACATTTTTTGGGTTTTTAATGGTAAAATAATTGACATAGCTGATAGGTTAGTCCAAAAAGGAAAAAAAAGGAATGCAGACCGTGAATCCATCTGCCTGTGATTCATAAAAGCAACCTGATATTCTGATCCGCAACACTGTTTGGCATATGCTGACCATGTCCTGTGCCCTTTAATCTTCCAACTAAAACAAGTACATGGCCCAGAATTGATCAATCTAATCTTGAAATTAGAAAACTCATTGCCAATTTTATGGCTTCTGATTGTGGCATACAATTTCCTATTTTTAATTCATTTGCCTATCCAACTATCACAGTCAGAGCAGCTGAAGTCTAATGGACTTGAAAGGTCAAAAACAGTAGGCAGTGACATTAAAAGCTTGGACGAAAGGGAGGAGTTGCTTCAACAAATCCGGAGCAAGGTATTGTTGAATATGGAGACCATTGTACTTGCATAACAGCCTGTTGGACCCTGTGACTTGAGATTTCTACATTCTTGCCTAGCTGCCCGCATGATAATGAGAGCAGCTCTCCTATAAGGCTTAACTAACCCATGAATATGTTTGCCTTGTGCAGACCTTCAATTTAAGACGGACAAATGCATCTAAGACAGACACCTCATCACAATCAACAGCCAATTCCAATGTCGTAGCAATTTTGGAGAAGGCAAATGCTATTCGACAGGTTAGTATTGTGCCAATTTCCCTTGGTGTTAGTATTTTGGCGGTTCTTTTGTTTTCTCCTGACAAGTTTTCCCATGTTATCAGGCTGTGGCGAGTGAGGAGGGAGGTGATGATGATAACTGGAGCGATATATGACCACCTAACTGCAGATGTGTATGGTACTCCTTTTCTGTAAATTCAGATATTACAAGATGAAGTGAGAAAAATGTGAATAACATCTTTTTCTTCATTGTAATTAGATTTTGTAGGTCTGTTCCTGTACCCTTTTGTAGTTCATATTAGCGTATTCTACCTTAGGTCTCTCGCTGTGGAAATGTCAGATCATTTCTATATGATGTAAATCTTTCTTTATTATTTATTTATGATAGTGAGAACAGCTGATGAGAATAAGTATACTAGCCATCTTCTCTATCATTGTATTAAAAATGATTTTTTTGCAATGATAATAAGATGGGCCTTGTTGCGAAAGTTTGCATTTACATACAATAATTCAGAAGCGAGAAGTATTTGAATTACCCTATCAACGAATGATTCTATGGGGCCTTCTTTATTTTACTGACCCTAACTTATTTCCTTAATATTGCATCATGCTAAACTTTCAGAATCAGTTAGGCTACATGTCTTCATTCTACTTATAGATTCCAAATGCCGCAAGGTTGATGATTTCAGTGAAACCGTGGTCAAATTGGTTTTGTGTGGCAGACATTGCTGCAGAATGTTCAAAATTCTGTTTTTTGGATATGTTTTGGCTGTTGGTCCAATTTACCTGATTCTCCATCAAAATTCAAAAAAAAACTGCCACAGCTCTTCAAGTACCCAAAGCGCCACCGAGTGCCTATGCCTGCAACGGGAGCAAAAGAGAAGATGGAGACAGTTTTTGGGGGGATGGGGGCACAAGATGCATCCAAAACTTGAAAGAAGCAGCTGCCGGGTTTCTCACGATCTTCACACGCTCGAGCAACTGGGCGACAAAACGTCCATCAAACATTTGTATGGCACGTTTGCCATGGTGCTGATACTCGTATGATCTTTTCTCGCCGGAAAGACTCCGCGTGCAGGTGTTTTGTGTACGGCGCCATGGATTCCCTCCGTCTCGCACCCTTCACCCGCCTCGTGCAGCTCCCGGCGAGCCGGAGGAGGCTCAAGCTCGCGCGGTGCACCGTCCGCGGGGCTCAAAGCGAGTCGTCGGCGTCCGCCAAGGCGGTGGCGGGAGTGGTCAGCGCCAGCAGCGGTGCCGAGGAGCGGCGGCCCGCCGACGCCCACCCCCGGCGGCAGCTCGCGCCGGAGAAGGTGCCCGCGGACGACCGCCTGGCGGGCTACGAGACGCTCCTCGTCGCGCGGTTCCTGGACATCCTCCAGGGCCTCCACGGCGGCGACTCCAGACAGGTGGTCGAGGAGTGCCTGAGGCTCTCCGGCGAGTACCACGTCACCGGCGACCCGGCGCGGCTGGACGAGCTGGGCGCGTTCCTGACGAGCCTGGACGTGGGCGACGCCGTCATGGTGGCGAGCTCCTTCTCGCACATGCTCAGCCTGGCCAACATCGCCGAGGAGGTCCAGATGGCGTACCGCAACAGGGCGGAGACGGACCGGCGCGGCGGCGGGTTCGCCGACGAGGCCTCCGCGTCCACCGAGTCCGACATCGACGAGACGCTCCAGCGCCTGGTGGTCGGCCTCGGCAAGACGCCCCGAGAGGTGTTCAACGCGCTCAGGACCCAGACCATCGACATCGTCCTCACCGCGCACCCCACCCAGTCCGTCCGGCGGTCGCTGCTCCAGAAGCACGCGAGGTCAGTCACCCAGCACGGCACCGCGGAGCTGAGCTGAACGCCTGAACCTGATCTTGTTTGTCTCAGGATTAGGAACTGCCTGACACAGCTCTGCGCCGAGGACATCGCGGAGAACGAGCGGCAGGAGGTCGACGAGGCCCTGCAGAGAGAGGCAAGATGGCAATGCCATTTCATCTTTTCGCCATGTTCAACTCCATCCAGATGGTGTGATGAGGCTCGTGCTCTTTCGCAGATTCTGGCGGCGCTGAGGACGGACGAGATCCTGCGGGCGCAGCCGAAGCCGCAGGACGAGATGCGGGCTGGGATGAGCTACTTCGACGACACCATCTGGAACGGCGTGCCCAAGTTCCTCCGCCGCGTCGACACGGCGCTCAAGAACATCGGCATCGACGAGCGCCTCCCCTACGACGCCCCGATCATCCAGTTCTCGTCCTGGATGGGGGGTGATCGCGACGGTACCACAACTACTGCTCTGCTCTCACGTCCTGGACCACTTCGTGTGAAGAAATTCATGCGATCTGAACATTCCTGATCTGATTTCTGAATGTGCTTTACAGGCAATCCGAGAGTCACACCTGAGGTTACCAGGGACGTATGCTTGCTGGCCAGAATGATGGCTGCCAACATGTACTTCTCAAAAATGGCGGATCTGATGTTCGAGGTACACTGATTTTTTAAAAATCTTTTTGGAAAAGAAATACACTGAACTCCTGATCAGCCAAGCTGTGACATAAACAGTGCAGCCCTGACCGTGCATTAATTTGTTCCCCTGAAGCTCTCTATGTGGCACTGCAATGACGAGCTCCGAGCCCGCGCCGACGAGCTGCACCGGCAATCTTCGAGGGAGTACGCCAAATACTACATCGGTAAGTTTGATTGGTTAGAACATTGTTCAGGGCATGAACATGTAGCATGTCCAAGTTGTGTATAACAGTGAGCAAGAGCAAATTCTGACCATAGTTTCATCTGCTGCAGAGTTCTGGAAGCAGATTTCCCCGCGAGAACCTTACCGGATCGTGCTCGGCGATGTGAGGGACAAGCTGTACAACACCTGCGAGCGTGCTCGGCAGATCTTGTCGCACGGAGTTTCTAACATCCCGGAAGACAAGACATTCGTCAATGTCAAGCAGGTTTGTAGATTTCACATTCGCGTCTCAGCGAGTATGGAGCTGAAAAAAATATGTTGCCAAGCTCATTTGCGATGAGATGTTTATGTGATGCTGCTTGCTGCAGTTTTTGGAGCCTCTAGAGCTCTGTTACAGATCGCTGTGCGACTGCGGCGACAAGCTGATCGCCGACGGCAACCTCCTGGACTTCATGCGGCAGGTGTCCACCTTCGGCCTCTCCCTCGTCAAGCTCGACATCCGGCAGGAGTCCGAGCGCCACACCGACGCCATGGACGCGATCACCACGCACCTCGGCATCGGCTCCTACCGGGAGTGGCCCGAGGAGCAGCGCCAGGAATGGCTCGTCTCCGAGCTCCGCGGCAAGCGCCCGCTCTTCGGACCCGACCTGCCGCAGTCCGACGAGGTCGCCGACGTGCTCGGCACGTTCCGTGTCATCGCCGAGCTCCCCGCCGACAGCTTCGGCGCGTACATCATCTCCATGGCCACCGCGCCGTCGGACGTGCTCGCCGTCGAGCTGCTGCAGCGGGAGTGCGGCGTCAAGAGGTCCCTGAGGGTCGTGCCGCTGTTCGAGAAGCTCGCCGACCTTCAGCAGGGCCCCGCCACCATGGAGCGCCTGTTCTCCATCGACTGGTACAAGCAGCGGATCCGCGGCAAGCAGGAGGTCATGATCGGGTACTCGGACTCCGGCAAGGACGCCGGCCGGCTGTCCGCGGCGTGGCAGCTGTACAAGGCCCAGGAGGAGATCGTGGGCGTGGCGGAGCGGCACGGCGTGAAGCTGACCATCTTCCACGGGCGCGGCGGCACCGTGGGGCGTGGCGGCGGGCCGACGCACCTGGCCATCCTGTCGCAGCCGCCCAACACCGTCAACGGCTCGCTCCGCGTCACCGTCCAGGGCGAGGTCATCGAGAAGTCCTTCGGCGAGGAGAACCTCTGCTTCCGGACGCTGCAGCGGTTCACGGCGGCGACGCTGGAGCACGGCATGAACCCGCCGGTGTCCCCGAAGCCCGAGTGGCGGCGGCTGCTCGACGACATGGCGGCGGTGTCCACCGAGGAGTACCGGTCCACCGTGTTCCGGGAGCCGCGCTTCGTGGAGTACTTCCGCGCGGCGACGCCGGAGACGGAGTACGGGCGGATGAACATCGGCAGCCGGCCGTCGAAGCGGAAGCCCGGCGGCGGCATCGAGTCCCTGCGCGCCATCCCGTGGATCTTCGCGTGGACGCAGACGCGGTTCCACCTCCCCGTGTGGCTGGGCTTCGGCGCCGCGTTCCGGCACGCCGCGGCGAGCCCCGGCGGCCTCGCCACTCTCCGGGAGATGTACGACGAGTGGCCATTCTTCCGCGTCACCATCGACCTCCTGGAGATGGTCTTCGCCAAGGGCGACCCCGGCATCGCCGAGCTCTACGACAAGCTCCTGGTCCCCGGCGACCTGCGGCCGTTCGGCGAGCAGCTGCGGGCGAACTACGCGGAGACGCAGAGCCTGCTCCTGCAGGTGGCCGGGCACAGGGACCTGCTGGAGAGCGACCCGTACCTGCGGCAGCAGCTGATGCTGCGGGACTCGTACATCACGGCGCTCAACGCGTGCCAGGCGTACACGCTGAAGCGGATCCGGGACGGCGGGTTCAGGTCGACGGCGGAGGCCGGGGCCGTGCAGCTGAACCAAAGCAGCGAGTACGACGCCGGGCTGGAGGACACGCTCATCCTCACCATGAAGGGCATCGCTGCCGGCATGCAGAACACCGGCTGACACCCATTCTAAAAAAAAAACACTGGCTGACACCCCAGCCGCGTCGCCAGTTCGAGCGTGTGCATTCTTGCAAAGTTGCAACTTGCGAGCGAGCCCTGATTTTGTAAAGCTTTTCTGAATAAATAAAAGGACGGACCGGTGCTAGGAAAAACATAAAGACGGCTAACGCCATCTGCCAACAACTACAAAACTAGTATGCTACTACGGACTCGCCTCACACATCCACGGTTACAAAACGACAACCACAAATTTGCCAGAAACTTAACAAGAAGACTACTAGCAACTCTACGACGAGACCCTACCAGTCACAGGAACCGGTACTCCGGTGGTCTTCTCCTCCTTTCTTGCAGAAAGGCTTCTGTCCAACCCTTGGCTTATATCTAGCGTCGTTAGTTGTTCTTGACATCAGGCTCCAATCTCCCCCACCACTTTTGCAAAGAAGGCACTGAATTTGGATAAGATATCAGCTGGTCGCTAAGAAATACCCCCTCAATCACCATTATGTTCCGAACAGTCCATAGTACCCACAGAGCGGTTGCAAATGCAAAGAGCTTCAGTTTATATTTTTTTGTCATGCATAGTTAGCCAGTTGTCAAAGAGATCTTGGAGGTTTCTCAGTCTCTAGTTTCCCACATACAGTGCAGTTGGCATCTCCCTTCCAATTCCTTTTCTTCCGCGCCGTAACTGAATTCTATCTTTGATAGGCCAACCACATGAAGATTTTAATTTGTCATGGGTAATCTACTCTGGTCTTCCCCATTCTCCTCATCCTTTGGTTGAACCCCCCCCCCCCCCCGGGTGAGAGGCACCTGTACATTGACTTAGTCGAGTAGGTGCCAGACTTTTGCAGCTCCTAAACTAGTTTGTCCCTTTTTTCATTTACTTTTCTCGGGTTGGTTAGCAGGGTGTTCCAATGTTCTACTTCTGTTTGTGACAGTGGTCTTTTAAAGTCCATAACCCACTCCTCCTATCTAAAGCACTCACTCACTGAGAACTCTTTGTTTCTGCAGTACTCATATAACCGAGGAAAAATTAATTTCAGGAGTACTCTCTCTAATCACACATCCTCCCAGAAAAGAACATTTTTCCATTGTTCACTTGAAAAGTTAGCCCCCTGTTGAGTTTGTGTTTTGGTTTGTTCACCCCCTGCCAGAATCGGGACCCCCCTTTGTTGTTGGCTTTTGCAAAAGGTTTTCTACTTAGTTTTTTTTCTCAAGGAGCGTCCCCTCCTCATGATTGTAGATCCTCCATACCCATTTCAACAACAAAGCTTCATTTAAAATCCTAGTATTTATAATGTCTACCCATAATCTTTATGAAGACAAGTGTGTTCCCATTTAATCATGTGGTACATTTACCCCCGTCACTTCCCCAGAAAAATTTAGATCTAATAGCATCCATTTGTTGGTGTACCTCCCCATATAGTTGAAACATACTCATCATGTAACTTGGCATGCTCCTCAAAGAAGAGTTGGTTAAAATTAGTTCCCCCCCCCCCCCCATGGTTGAAGAGTGTTCCTCATTTTATCGATTATGCTTTTAAAGGCCCCACACGCCAGTCTCTTGTCGCTGATTGGGAACCCAAAATACTTTATCGGCAAGCTCCCTATTTGACAGTTCATCATATTTGCAATTCTGACTTTTGTTTCATTGTCCACACCAAAGGTCACTACCTCGCTCTTGTGATAATTGATATTCAGCCCCGAGAGCCATTCAAAGCAATATAGCAGGAATTTCATGTTTATAACTGACTGTCTGACCCCCTCCCCCAAACACACATCAGGATGGTATCATCCGCATACTGAAGATGTGTCACACCCTCTGTTACCAGATGTGGGACCACCCCCTGATGAACCCCTGTTCTTTAGCTTTGTTCATGGTGTAAGAAAATGAATCTGCCGCTAGGTTAAATAGAAGCGTAGATAGTGGGTCACCTTGCCGCAAATCTCGATGCGTTATGAAATATGGTCCGTTCTCCCCATTAACATTTATGCATACTTTGCCCCCTCCCCCCGCCCCCTCACTGTGCTCATGAATCATGATCCAATTTTTTAGCTTACTGTCAAATCCTTTCCTTATCAGGACCTCCTCTACAAAATCCCATCTGATGCTACCATCAGCCTTCTCGAAGTCAATCTTGAAGATCACCCCCTCATATGTTTCCGTTTCAGTTCATATACCTTTCTATAAAGAACGAAGCAACATCGACCCTCCTTTTCATTTCCCTATCACTTCTTGAGTGTGTATGACGCCGACTCAGGGGTTAAACCCCCCAAGTAGAATAAATACAAGGAGGGATTTAGTTTATCTCTCCCTTGCCACTCAATCTCTTGTTCGACTGTGTTTGTAATATTGGCCTTAACAGGGGGTTAAACCCCCAAGTTAAAAATATGTTCACACAAGTCCAATATTACAATGTCGTATGCTCTGTTTGTTTTAGCTAAAGGACTATGATAGATGACTCAAGTAATAGATTACAGTAGTTGATGATACAAAAGCTAAAACAAATAAGTCGATTTTAAGTGTGTTGGCATGTTGATTGTGGTCTCCTAAAAACATATCTAATCCATATTCCCAATTCACCATATTGGGAGAGTTGGTGAAAAGTGTAATAATCTGACACCGAATAAAGAAATAGTTGTGACTCTCTCCCCATATATATAGAGTTAGACTATAATGAGATTATTAGCAGTGGTGGAGCCAATTTGGCACGTGAAAACTAAACATGTACACATATGCTAAAGCAATTAGTCACTAGTTGAAAAATTGCAAATCATATGCACTGCGGCATTGACCAAGATGCTTGAGGTCAGTTCTTCTGGTTTGTTCCTTCCAAATTGTCAATTTGACCAAGGCTAATGTGAGTACCATAGTTCATGTTTGCATTAGAAAATACACTATCATTAGGTTAAGCACGACAGCAAAAGCAAACTACATGAGAACATGATGTAAAAATATCGTGATCAACTGATCAGCTTCAGGTGCTTGCTGCATCCTTGCGGAACTGTGTAAACAAGTCTCTTTTTACACAGCACAACAAAGGCACACACAACGCACACACATTCATCTCTATGAACGCACTACCTTTGAAAGCACAACACAGCATCATTAAACCCTTAGAAATTCGCTTTCACACAGAGACAGAGAGTCGAACTCGGGACCTAGGTGCTACAAGGCTCTTGTAATCATTAGGTCATAGACCCTTTCGCGCAAAGTCTTTCAAGAGCCAAAAAAAAAAGTATTGGGACACCATTATCTAATTATTGGGATATATTGCTTTGGTAAAAGGGAACATATCTACTGGAAACCAACCTCTCCGCAAACTACAAACTTCAATCTAAACCACACGATCTTGATACGAGGGAGAACTCATGAGAGGTGGGAGGGGTAATTTGCAAAATTCATGGGAGGTGGGAGGGATGATTTGCAAAGGTGCTTTTGCAAATCACTCCTCCCACCTCCTCTAAGTGCTCCGTTGGATCAACATCACGTAGCTCATATTGTTTTCATAGTTTTCACTTTAGAGGTTGGTTTCCACCGATATGTTGCTTTGGTAAAAATACTTATGGAGGGTTGATTGTTGAATAGGAATCCAAACAAGCTGGATTGTGAAATAAAGCCATAATCCAAAATCTATAGCCTTAAAGCATTGCTTACAACTGAAGTTTTAACTTTTTAGCCCAAATGGATGGGTTTATTTTTACTTTCAACGATGACCAAAGCAAAGAGGTACCGCGCGGAATGGCGGAATCAAATCAAGCACGAGGAACGTTTCGAAAAGAGGGAAAGCACCTGGGGATCCATCTGTAATTGTGCCTTCCTTCGCGCGAGCAAAGAGAAACCCAAAATCCCGAAGATCCAGAAGCTTCTAGTCCACCGAGAAGATCGCAGTCGACAGTCCTGCCTGAAGCCGAAGGCCCACATCGCCTCGGCCTCCAGCCATGTCGCTCTCGTCGGCGCGCCAGCGCCGGGCCACGGCGGCGTCGCCGCTAACCGACGACGGGTACGCCAAGGAGGCCAAGGACCGGCGGCGTCGCCCCGGCGGCGGCGGCGGGGACGAGGGTATCAAGTGGTTCCTCCCGTTCCTGGCGCTCGGGCTCCTCCGCCACATGAGCGCGTCCTCCAACCTGATCCACGACTGCGACGAGGTCTTCAACTACTGGGAGCCCCTCCACTTCCTCCTCTACCGCTCCGGCTTCCAGACCTGGGAGTACAGGTACCGTCTCCGACGTCACACCCTTAAACCCTGCATGTATCGGGTCATTCCTGCTGCTTGATGCTCCGGAACGGATTGGCAGGGGATGGTAGTGTACTGACCTGTTCTAGCAGGAGAGGATTTTGGGGTGACTTTTGGTAAATGACAATTAGTCGTGTTGAAGGGGACGTGGAGATCTACGGTGTCATTAGGAATGTTTTGCTGGCAGTGTGCCGTTGTGTAAGGGGAACAACTCATAGATTTGCGGAACTATTCCGATGTTTAAGGGGGAAGGGATTTACTATTCTTGATTTTGTGGGATTGATGAAGCTGCGGGAAGTGTCCGCATTGTCTAGTGCTGGTGTCTGACTGATTTGGAGCTTTACTAGTGGCGATTGTGAGGTTTGGGGCTGGCTAAGTTTGCAAATCACTATTCTTGAAGAATGTCAATATGCCATGAATTTTGTTTCAGAAATAAGGTCACAAACTGTTTAAGAATCAGCTGCCTGCTTGCCTTGGCTTGGTCATCTGACCCTGCACCTGATTGCAACTTAGCTAATTGGCCTGCCAGCTATCTTTTAAAGCATCAACTGTCAGTGCAACTGCAGACTTCAATTTTGGTTCTATTGTAAATTCAGTCATCCTGTTATGTCTTGTCATAAGTTTGTTTGGAATGTTGTCATTTCATTCTGTAAGCTCCTTTTTGTTTTAGTTCAGATGCTTTGTATTCTGTAGAGTTTGTGCTGGAAACTATGTTTTGTGATTTTCAGTTACATTTATGGGAGTGATGACATTTGTTTTAATTGACAGTAGTATGATTGGAGGAATGATACAACTATATAAGATAGCTGAACTTCTTCTTTAACTATTGCTGAAACTGTTTTCAAATAGACTAAGTATGTTTTTCTGCCACATATTAGGATCAAGTGCTTAATTCTATACTAAACTGCCTTTTGTTGAGTGTTGGTCTAGACTTTTACTTCTACATCGCTTCATCGCAATATTGCTATAGTAGCATTTTGATTCATAGTGTACTGGAAAACTCCATCTGCACTTGTATAGAAATCAAATACATTAACAATATAGTTTGACTGCTATGATTTTTGTGCATTATGTTCTGCGTGTCATAGGAAGTTATTACACGGAATGACTTATTTTGACTTTCTGCAATTTCTTTAATTGCAGTTCCGACTTTGCTCTTAGATCGTATCTATACCTTTTCATTCATGCTCTTGTAGCTGGGCCTGCTTCATTGATCTTTGGTGAGCATAAGGTTTGTAGTCTTTTACTCTTGTTTTCATCATATTCTTATATTTGCTAGTTGATCCATTTGTCCACTACCTATTTGTGTCTGTTGCTGATGACATTTCACCCATTCTGTTGCGCTCGTAAAGGTTCGTGTGTTCTACTCCGTGAGAATCTTTCTTGGTCTTATTTCAACTATAACCGAAACTGTACTGGTGGTTGCTCTTTCAAGAAGATATGGAAAAAGACTTGCTTGTTATGTTCTTGCAATGCTATGCTTGTCCAGTGGTTGCTTTTTTGCCAGCACCAGTATGTTTCTTTTCTTAAATTCAATTTTGTTCTCATTTATAAATTATATTACAGATGTCTTATTGCTCCAACTAAAGTGCTAGCTTACCTCGTATGTATGGATATATCCTGTTCCAGGTTTCCTGCCAAGTTCATTCTCCATGTATGCTGTAACACTTTCGTCTGCACTCTTCCTTCTTGAGAAATATGCTGCTGCTGTCGCAGTTGCAGCTGCTGGAGTGATCCTTGGCTGGCCTTTCTCAATTTTGGTATTCCTGCCTGTTACTGCTTACTCATTAATTAGAGGACATTTTGTAAGGGTATTTTTATCTGGATTTCTGACTTCACTGAGCCTTCTTGTAAGTAAAATCCCTCATATTTTCACCATTTTTCAGAATGTATGAGTTTGATCTAACCATGATAAGTTTATGCTAGGTTCTTTCATTTGTTGCTGATTATCACTGCTACGGTCGGTTGACATTCTCAGTGTTCAATCTTCTGAAATATAACGTATTTGGTGGTGGTGAAAGTCACTTGTATGGAACTGAGGGCCCTTCATTCTACTTCAGAAATGGGTTCAATAATTTCAATTTTGCCTTCATCCTGGCTCTTCTGTTCTTGGGGGTTGTACCATTTGCAAGAAAGAAATATGCTCCAGATCTACTGATAGTTGTCTCTCCTGTTTATATCTGGTTGGCTTTCATGTCGTTGCAGGCACACAAAGAAGAAAGGTAAGCAGGAATCTTGCAATTTGTGCTTATTATCAGATGAATCTTTGGAACAATATTTCTCTACATGAAGATCATACAGAGGCTACAAATGCTAATTTATGTTGCCTTTAAACCTGCATATAACCTGCTTTGATTTTATCTAGCTTGGACCACTTGCATCTGTTTGACATATTCTCTGTGCTATTCCTTAGTTTCCATTATTTCCATGGAGAAATCACTTCAATTTTTCTGATATTGGACTTCAAAAATATTGCTGTTGGACATTTTTCACATTTGAATTGAATTCACAAAATTTCTCATAGATAGCCTTGAAATCCACTTAAAGTTGACTAAATCCAGATTTGTTATTCCACACTCAAACAAATCAGCCATGTATCCCTTCTATGCTGCAATCAATCTGTCTAGTTTTTTTAAGCAAAATCTGTCTAGTTATTGCTGCTAACGAATGTTAACTGCAATGGCCACTTTTCTGTATGCATTTGCCATTACTTTGGTGTATGAAATTTCTAGTGTTGGGTATGAAAAAAATGCAAACGACTAGCTACTGAAGAATCTTTCAGCATGTTCCCCCAGTCCTTTCAATGCTAATATGCAGATGAAACATATTGAAACTAACCAGGCTTTTCTGATCTGTTTATGCAGGTTTCTCTATCCAATCTATACGTTGATTTGTGTTGCAGCTGCAGCTGTTATTGACACCTTTCCTGATTTTTTCCATGACAAATATTCTTCTGATCAGTCTATCTTTGAAAAGGTTAGCTTGGTGAATTCAATGGCATTCATGCTTTCTTGCTTGTTAACTGGTAATGGTTGTAAAGTTGTTTCATAATGATTGTGACAGATAGCCAAGGGTATGCGGCCTTTGGTCCTCGGTTTTATTTTGTGTGCCTCCCACAGCCGAACATTTTCCATGTTGAATGGATATGGTGCTCCTCTGCAGATCTATCAGCATTTAGAATATCACGAAGATTCTGGGCCTGGTAAAGTTGCGCCAATCTAATAATCTATAACCTTTCACGATGATACCCATTGTGCTTGCTTAGTATGCTTTAGTATAACGCCTAGACATGCCAGAGGGGGTATTGTCTTATGTCGCTGCTTCTGTTTTGCTTCTTTGTTGTAAAGGTACTTGTACAACGGAAGATGCAAAGCTGGATAGCATCTTATGCTCAGAATGTGAGGTTCTTTGAGGAATTAGTTTTTTGCTAAATTACTGTACCTGTTTGTTGACAGGTTCTGTTCTCTGTGTTGGGAGTGAGTGGCATCGCTACCCATCATCGTTCTTCATACCCTCCTATATCAGTGAAGTTAGGTGGATAGATGATGGCTTCCGTGGGCTGCTTCCATTTCCCTTCAATGAGACCCTAGGTGGCACCAGTGCTGCTCCGTCGTACTTCAACAACAAGAATAAGGCCTCTGAGGAGCAATATGTATGTTCCCTTATCTCTGTGCTGAACAGTTCGCGAGGCAATTTTCTTCTAGTAGTGTACTGAGTATGGCCTGTTTATAATTTTGCTTGCAGCTTAAAGACATTGGAGCGTGTACCTTACTGGTTGAGCTTGATCTAAGGAGGCCTTACCCCTCACGCGGAAATGACTTGAAAACATGGGAGGTAAACCCGCACGTGCAATCCCCGTATCAATTCATTAAACCAAGTCTTGTTTTCAACTGCTTGACAACTATTTCTGAACTCCAGGCATTGGCAGCACTACCATTCCTAGATAGAGAACTTTCACCTGCATTACACCGCTCGTTCTTTGTACCATACAAATGGCAACAAAACAATGTTTTCGGCCTGTACAAGTTGCTGAGGAGGTTGCCTACTGACCAACACTAGGCGAGAGATGTCTAATCTGGGGGAATCATATTCGATGCTGAGCTACATGTGATTTCCTTTATCAAACTGATTAGCAAATTTTGGCTACTAATGATGTTTTTGATCCAAATGGTTTTGCCAGCTTATCATGCTGGACAGGGATTCTGTAACTGGATTAGTGGTGAGGATTGTGTATTGGTGCTTGAGGAGAGCTGATCCCTGCACTATGTATTGTCGCAGCCAACAAGGACTCGTTTGTATTGTGTGGAATCTTGACGTTAGCTCATGAATTAGTGATTGACTTCTCGACGTTTCATTGCCAAAGGAATTTTGGAATTTTTTTGGGCAACTTGCACTGCCAAGATCTTTTCAAATATTTGAAGTTTGAAATATAGAAACCTACTATTGCGTGTATGTACATTCGTGCTGCAAATTTTGGTTGGAGACTGACGAGCAGTTGTTTACGAGACCAGCAACTGCCCTCAAGTGCAGGGTGTTCGTTATGCACACGCTGCAACCGCCTCCCGCGCCGCCTTCTTGTGACAAAATTTCCCTTTGCTCCGTCCTCCACGGACCACTGCTCCACGCGCGCAAACATTGAGCCATGGGCAGCGCATCCGCGGACTTCTCCACGTCCGGACACGGGACGCCTGTCCGTCGCCGGCGACGCGGCGTTCGTCTCCGCCTCCGTCGCCGCCGCTCACCGACACCTTCCTCCGTCGACGAGACGACCCAAGAACCCGGCCGTTCGTCCTCCGCGGCTTCAGTCTACCAGCAACCGCCCTTCCTCCCCTACCCTGACCCGGACGACGCCATCGGCTTCTACGTCCCGGTCGCGCATCTCCCCGTCTTCCGCGGCGACCCCGGCGAGTGCCCCGACGTCCACGTCGAGCGCTTCGACCGCGTCCGCCGCGCCAACGGCGCCGTGACCCCCGCGGCCGCCGCCCGCATCTTCCCGGCGTCGCTCGACGGCGACGCCGCGCTGTGGTACGACCTCACGGCCTCGGGCGCCGGTGACGACTCGCCGCCCCCGCCGTGGCACGCCGTCCGCGCCGCCTTCCTCGACTTCTTCAGCCCGCCTGGCGCCGGCGACCGCGCGCGCTCCGAGCTCGTGGCGCTGAGGCAGCGCCCCGGCGAGCCCATCAACCGGTACCACCTCCGCATGCAGGGGATCCTCCGGCGGTGCTCGGACCTCGGTGGCGACATCTCCGACGCGCTCCTGACGGCCGCGTTCGTCGGCGGCCTCCGCGCCGAGTTCCAGGACTGGGTGGCGCCGCAGCGGCCGAAGGCGCTGGACGAGGCCGTGGCGCTGGCCCTGAGCTGGGAGCGCGCCGAGAGCGTGCGCGAGGCGCGGCGCGCGGCGACGTCGGCCCGCGCCGCCGTGAAACGGTGCTCGTTCTGCGGCACGGAAGGGCACGAGGAGGCGCAATGCGAGGTGCGCGTGAGGATGCGGGAGCTCTGGCGGCGGAGCAGCAGCGGCGGGAGGGGAGGCGCCATGGTTGTGGCGGGGGAAGGGGAGCAGGCGGAAGAGGGAGGAGGGAGCACGGCCCTGGCACGGCTCGGGAGCGCGGTGAGCACGCGCTCGACGCAGTGCCAGTGCCGGAAGCACCAGTGCGGGAGGAGGCCAGTGGCGGCGATCGAGGTCGCCGGAGGCGGTGACGTGGACGTCGTGGCTTCGGACAAGTGAATTTGAAGTGTTTTTTATGCAATTATTTGGTGACCATTCGTAGGGAATAGTGGTATTGCATACTCCGTATTGGATTTTTCTCGAGCTTAACATTTATAGTAGGTAATGACTTCTTTTCAAACTGCTGTAAAACTATCCAACTCCACAGCCGTCCGAACAACAGCAAATTGGCAGCCAATGATGGGCCCCGCATGCAATTCAGCCTCCCACTCCCTCACCTCTCATTTTTCTGAACAGCTCCTTTTCATTTTTCTCCCCCTCACGGGATATTTAATTATTTGCCATCCTTACAAAGGCCACACATTCAAAAGCCAATTTTAGAATTTAGCTAACAGATTTGCCACTGGAGGGATGTTTTACCTACACATTTGCCCTTTTGTCCGACGTGGCACGCCAAATCATCCATGCCACGCTGAATTTGAACGTGAAAAGACCAAATTGCCCATGCATTTCCTTCTTTTCCCCTCTCGGCTCACTTACACATGGGACCCACGTGACGGGTCATCTTCAACCTCCAATTGTTGGGAAAGCTACCGCCGAGCACCGACCCCGGGTAGGCTTCGGCCGCTGGGCGCGTGCATCGACGGTGGCCTGCCAACGGCCGGTGCTAACCGCGAGGGTAGCAGCGGTCGGCCGCCGGTGAGCTCCGGCTACGGGCCTAGCGGATGCGGGTCGTCCGGAGGGGGCGGGACCGCGGGCGACCGAAGGCGGCAGGGCCACGGTGGGTGCCAAGGCGAGACGGCCCCCACGAGCACCGACCCCGGGTAGGCTTCGGCTGCTGGGCGCGTGCGTCGACGGTGGCCTGCCAACGGCCGGTGCTAACCGCGAGGGTAGCAGTGGTCGGCCGCCAGTGAGCTCCGGCTACGGGCCCAGCGGCTGCAGGTCGTCCGGAGGGGGCGGGACCGCGGGTGACCGGAGGCGGCAGGGCCGCGGTGGGTGCCAGGGCGAGACGGCTCCCACGCCGCAACAACGTAGCGGAGGAGCTAGGGCGGTGCGCATCAGAGAAGGAGCTAGAGTGGCACGGTCGCATGGAGGAGGAGCCAGAGTGGCACGGAGGAGGAGGTAGGAGCTAAGGCGGCGCACGGTGGTGACCTAGGGCGACGGAGCGAAGCTCCCGTGGTGGCTATCACCGGCCATCACCGGTCGTTCGGAGGTTGAAGAAGACCCTGACGTGTGGGTCCCACACATCAGCGGTTTGAGAGAGGGAAAGATCAGGGGCACAGGAGTCATTTCACGTTGTCATTCCAGCGTGGAAGGATGATTTGGCGTGCCACGTCGGACAGAAGGGCAAATGTGTAGGTAAAACATCTCTACAGTGGCAAATCTGTTAGCTAAATTCTAAAAGTGGCTTTTGAATGTGTGGGCTTTCTTAGGATGACAAATAATTAAATATCCCCCTCACCACCCCTCCCTGGCTAGGGTTTTGCCGGCGAGAGGCAGCGCGCGCTGCGGCACACCCCTCCGACGAGGGCGCGCGGCAGAGGCGTCCCACGACGAGGAAGCGACTCGACAGCAGCGGCTCCCCCCTCCCCCCAACGAGGGCGTGTGGCAGCGGCATCCACCGACTCGGAAGCGACCAGGTTGTGATGGCTTCCTCCTCGGCGAGGGCGTGCACGGAGACCGACCCTGGCGAGGGGCGCACGACAGTGGTGTCCCCCGGAAGCAGCCTGACGGCGACGGTGACCTCCGCAGCCACTATGTCGGCAAGGTGAGGCGGCCTCGGCTCCCCCTCCTCCTGCTCCTCCTACTCTTCTTCCTCCCGGTTCTAGGGGCGTGGATTTGCACTAGAGATAACAAAAGGCTACGGATTTCATTTTTGTTGTCCCTTTCCACTGGAGACACTACATTTTTTATTCACTCCTACATTCATTGCCACAACAAATTAGCAATGTAATTTGGGATTTGGAATCTGGTTACTGCCGTAGCATTGCAATTCATGTGCTTTGCCTCACTGCTCCTACTTGTTACATAATTACAGTAATTTATCCTAATTTATCCATTGCCTATCACATATTTCTAGTTTTTGAAATGATCGCTAATGCTCTAAATGATGTATGTATGGTATGTGCTAGTGTTATTGATATGCACACTTCCATTATCCATTGTTTGAGTTGTGGCCTGCATCATGTTCCCAGTAGTAAAAAACATGCAAACAATCGTGTTTAATAACCATTTACTCAGCCCAAACACTACACAGTGGTCTAGAGTTTTCTTAAACCTTGCTAATTATTATTAATTTTCCCTAGATGGTCATTAGGAAATGATAGATCTAGTTATATGTTGCAAGATTTGGTAAACCAGATTGGCAAATTGTCATCCAGAAAATCATCATAAGCGCTGATGAATATACCTTTACCACCAACGGAGTTAAACATATTTTTATTCTTGGTTAGGCAAACTATTGTTCCCTGTCAGGCAATGTATTGTACTTTAGATAGGCAAAGTAGAGTTATGAGTTAGGCTAAGTTTTTTTATCTAAGCAAATTATTGTTCTTCAGTTTAATTTTGTAGCAAAAGTGTTATTCATTCAGTTTCAGTTGGTCTACAATACTGCAATGTAAGTGTTGAAAATATTGTTGTTGCTGTACATGATTTCTTCACTTAGTGAAAATCATGAATCACCAGTTACCATGAAATTAGACAAATGATGTGACACATGAATACAATGCTTCAAAATGCTCATTCGCAAAGTTAATAATCTGTGTTGTAATTTGACCTTTTTCAGAATAAGTAGTGCAAAACTAGCATTCTATTCTACTTTTGATTAACCCTTTTCAAGGTAAGTAGAGCATTCTACTTCGGCAAAGATTACATTCTGCTTATTATTATGTCATCAGATGTTATGAACATGCAGACGTACAAACCATTTTTTCTTTTTTTATCAGATGGGTTCAAACTTATTGTAATTAAGTTAGGCTTCATGAGGGCCCTGAAGTTATTTGTAGTTCAGAAAAATTAAAGTGCAGTCCACACAAATCGTCGATCATACATAGTTTGTTATAAGGATTCGATAGACGGAGGGGACAAAATTTGGCTATATATATGGTCCTATTTAGTTGTTGTTGTTATCGATGGGTTCAAACTTATTGTAATTAAGTTAGGCTTCATGAGGGCCCTGAAGTTATTTGTAGTTCAGAAAAATTAAAGTGCAGTCCACACAAATCGTCGATCATACATAGTTTGTTATAAGGATTCTGATAGACGGAGGCGACAAAATTTGGCTATATATATGGTCCTATTTAGATGCAATTGGGAGTTCCTTCTCTGCAACCTATATATTTGCACTCCATCTATTTTGTAAGTCACATATGCATTATGTATACATGGCAAATGGTGTGTTTCTCCCTTTTCCGTCTGTTTAAGATGCTATGAATTGCTTTCTTTTCTCTCTTTTTTCTAACTCAAAATAAGAGAGAGAATGCAATTGACTTAACTTAAGAACTTGTTCTTATTAGATCAATCAGTCAGGAGATGCTTCTCTAGTGTGTCCCATGCATAGAGTTTTTCCATCTTCCATATGAAAACCATCATTCTTCTCAGAAGAACACAATGCAATAACATCTTCATTCTCACTCAGATGGTCCAACCATGTATCGGTTGTTCTGAGATAGTAAGGCAATTCAACTGACCAACAATAGTACAGTGTAATAATTCAATGGAATTTCTTCTTTAGATCAGTGAAATGGTGAGATTCTAGACCACACCATCTCAACTCTTGAACACCAAAATCCAAGCGTGCAAATGCATGGAATGACCAAAATCTGAGCTGAGTTGAGAGAGGTCCCGTCACTGCGGTCTCTAGTTAAGACGGGGGTGTTGTTTCCCACCATCTGCGACGCCCTTTTTATGGGCACTTTTCACGCCTTGTCAAGCTAAACTGAGAACGTGCTATACCTTTCAGCATCCGGGAGGCCATCCGTTTCAGGCTATCTGATGTTAACCTCACCGAGGCATTCTTTACTTATTGCTCAGTCACGAAAACTAACGGAACATCCTGCTGGTCGTCGTTGCTGAAAATATTTCATCCTTTGAAGTGACCTGTCGTGCACTTGTGTTCCCCCGCTGCAGCTGAAATGCTGACCTTTTTGGTGTGCACATGTGAAAGCATTCTTTGACTCTGCTGACATCGATCAATAATCTTCAGAGTCACTTTTATTTCTTTCTTTCAAGTTTTTGCATGTTGTGTGGGTGTGCTGTTGCCAGAGAAGGGATTTTGGATCAAAATGTTTTGTGGGAATTGGTTTGGGCTGAATTTTAACTCAAATATGGAACTTTTTAGTTGGTGGATCAAAGCTGGCGTACAGCTGATCTATTCAAAGTAAGTTTTGCTGATATATTTTGATCTTGGTGAAAATATATTGGTGTGTGTAATAAGCCGGCTTTTGCTATGTCTCTTTCCTCGAGCTAAGTATCCCAATATTGAAAAATGTATAGTACAGTAGGCAATAATAGGGTTCTGATTATACAATTTTATAGTTTTGAATGAGCAAAAGAACGTTCTTGGTTGGCAAAGTTATTATGATTCTGAAATGATAGTATGGACAAGAATTAGACAATTGTATGGGCCCCGAGTAGCCAATTATATGAGCATGACCATAATATGGGCAGGAATTAGGAAATAGTTTAGTTTTGGACTATACAAAAATATATACTTTATTAGGCAATAATATGGTTTCAATTGGGCAACAATATGGTTCTAAACTAGGCAAAATAATATATTTCGTTACGCACTAAAAGTTCTGACATATAACAAATTTGTAGTATTACCATACACAAACATGCTTTCTAAGTTGGTACCTGATTTCCTTTCGTATGTCATGGAACATCCTTGTCAAATCGAACGACAAAAATATTAGGTTTAAAATATAGAACAACAGAAATATTAGGTTCAAAATATATAGACATTAAATTAGGTGACAATGCAATTCTTATTTAATCATAGATGAATTTTATGCAGTTCACTAGGAAGGACAAATTTGAGTACATATATGCATTGTCAAGCATGGTGAGGTGCTATGATGGCTGCATCTCATCACCACCAACGGCATTGAGGTGAGCCTGCGGATTTTACTTCTAGCAATTTACATTAAATCAGCAAACAAATTATTTATTTTAGTTTACCAATTTTAGGTTTCCGACTTACCAGTTTGTATGACATGTTGATCTGTCAGTTTCCACTGATTGAACTCCTAATTGGTGTTTGTGCTATATCAAGCTCGCACAAAGCTAATGTTGCAATGAATCCATGCTTTTTTGTGCTAGATGATGAGAGATTACCACTTTGTTTTGATTCTGTGTATATTTGGACTGATCATTTGGTTTATAAACTGAGTTAGATATGTTCATGATAGATTTATTTCTGTGTATATTTGCTCTTTTTTTTTGCAGAACTGGAGTTCATGCTAGATAATGATAATGATAGTGTGATATTTGTGTGAGCAAGGGAAAGTACTATTTTCGTTTAGTCAAAGTATACTTAAGCAAATCATGGTATCTGTTGGGGCAAAGTGATACTTTTAGTTAGTCATTTTTTATTTGCTAACAAGAAAAAAAAATGCCAATGCAATTTTTAATGTACGCCAGTTTAACAGGGAAAAAAATAAAAACTTGAAGGCATGTCAGCATACTAATCTAGCCAAATATATAGTGTTCTGTCTTTTTTTCAAGCAATAACCATATCTTTTGCTTTCATTTTTTGCAGCAGTGTGCCCATTAACAATCTTGTTGTTTTGGTTTTTTAAGAGATGGCATCTGAAAATACATTCAGCTGGGAGGGTGGGGGACATAAGATTGTTTTGCAGCTGTTGACGCGAAATGCGCACCTAGCGCCAAGCACACAGCAAGCCGAACAAGCTAGCTTCACACGTGCAGAAGTCACAAGACGTGCTAGTCAATTTTCCCTGAAAATTAACAAAAGACAAAGTAGTTAAATTCCAAAGCTTGGAACTTGCCGGGTGGTACCAGACAGTTCCATATTTACGGCTATAAAGCCAAATGAGATGACATATAGCTATAGAAAGCTATCTGCCAGCAAACTGAAACCATTCGGGACTTTAAAGAGGAAAAAATAACATAGCCGAACTGATGACGCAAGCATGACAACGATCGGTCTTTGTTTGGACAAAGATGCACGTGCTCAAGATCGCGACCGATCTTCGTTGATCAACATTAAATAATAAATAAGGTAAAAGCGCGAGCATAAATATGTAATAAACAAGCATGCATAGGTCCAAAGCGCTAGTCTACCGCATGTCTAGTTACTTTAAAACCCGTCGGGTACGACACCAAGCGAATCTATCCACCGCATGATACAACTTGCTTGGGATCGTGTCACTTTCCACAAATAGATCTATCCACCGCATGATATAATCTAAATATGGAAAGCTAAAAGCATACATTATTTAAAGCATAAATTATGCATGTATTTTACTCATGAAGAACATAACCGAACATGGCTGAACAGCCGATTCGGGATCCATGAAAAAGGAACGAACATTACCAAGTAAGATAAATCTATCAGATTGGTTTGAAAATCTAATCCACCGGATGATTAGCTCCAAAGCAACCCGAAAACCTGCATCTACCGCATGATACTCGGTTCTTTCAAGATTTATACAAACTTTAGCAAGCTTGAACCCGCAACATGTGACAACCTAGATCGATTCGGTTTCGGCTATCGAAAAACACGAGATCCACATGTTAAATTAACTAAAATTTCCAACTCGACTCGCATAAGGATCATCAAGAGGGATAAAGCCGATCCAAACCCATCTAGATTGGGCCAAAAGGTGTTACATGAATTTAAACATAAAGCAAAAACTCGTAGCAACACGGGGTAACTTAATGAATCTATTGAACCTTGCCAAAATTCAATAGAGCCGATAACTAGCTTCAAGCTAGATCTTAGCCTACCGCATGGCTCATGACCTAACAAGAAACCCTCTTGAACCAAGCTTGAATCTACCGCATGATACTAAGCATGGTAACAAGACTACTTGCATCAGATCTAAATCCACCGCATGATACTAGATATGATACAAGGTTGCCAGTACTCACGGAGGTCGACAGATCGATGAACCCTCTCGAAGAACTCGACGACACGACAAATGGACTCTAAGGTTTGGCGTAAAGCCGGTTTATATTGAGAATGATTACGTATATCTGTTACATACATCCAGGGTTCATATTTATACCCTGCCAAGCACAACCTCGAATGGATTTGATACCTAATTTATCTCTAAGTTTGATCGCTTATCCATCCATTCGCCCTTTCTGCTTGAGCCACGTCACCGTACAATCCCGCAAAATCAGCTCAACAGTTCCTTTGCCGAATAGAAGCATATAGCCGACCGCGGATTTTTCTGCCGAATGCATCTGAAGAAACCTTCCTTCCGCCAGACGGATTTCTCACCGGGCTGGACCCACCAGTCAGACCCCTTACCAAATTTAAGTGTTAACACATGCCCCTTCAATTACGGGATAAAAGTGATTTTATTCTGGAATTGACTCTAGCCACCAACGTCTTCAAATCGAAAAGTGTTCAACACCCGTTCTCTCTCTTCGCAATCCGCCGGAGTCTTCGTCCAGATCCAAACCCTAAATCACTTCTCTTGAGCTCAAATCCCCAATGGCGGCGCAACATCAAGCTGCTCAGGTAAATTCCCCACTATAAGCTTCATTCGGCATTTAGGTTTTCAATTTTTACCTGAAATTTCTTCTCCGTTTCCCCTCAGGAGCTTTCCACCGAGCTTCTGATCCGTACTGAGGCCAATTTAAGATCTTACTTCATTGGTCCTGTGGGAACCTCTGATCCTCAAGAATTTATCGCGGCTGAATCCCAAAGGATCCCCTTCAAAGTGGCTCTAACCAAACTTTCTCAATTGCAAGATGCTTTCAAGGACTGCCCCTTGCCCCCAATCGCGGTGGGAAAAATTGGTACCGCAGAATCCTCGCGGATAAGAGTGCCAAAACCCGGAACGGGACACCCTCCGCATTGCTCAATGCACCGGAGTTGTCTTTGGCCGAGACCCCAAAGAACAAAGACCTCTTGATAGCGGCTTGCCACTTCTGGTCAAATGGCGTCAACGCCTTCCTCTTTGGTCACGGCCCAATGTCCCCAACTCTGGCCGATGTATACATGATTACCGGCCTTGACATTACAGGATCTGTTCGCCCCTGGGATTTCAAAAGTTCCACAAGACAAACAGGAGTGAAACCAGGGAGCGGATACAAAAATTATATCCAAAACCATATGAAGGATGGCACCCTTGGTGAAATCGAATACAGGGCGTTTCTGAACATGTGGCTATGCAGGTTCATCTTCTGCGGTAAAGCCAACGAGCCGACCCTGAACCACATCGCAATGGCTTCACATCTAGCCAATGGTAATCGCCTTCCTCTTGGGAAATACCTCTTGGGCAGTGTGTATCATATGCTTCATCGACTGTCACTCAAATGTACACCCGTCGGTGTTTTAGACCGGCAACCTACTACGGGGAGTACCCGAAGTAGATGATTGTGACTCGCCGAGATCGGTAACTCGAAGGAAGAGACACGTGGCACACAATTTAGACGAGGTTCGGGCCGCGAGGTGCGTAATACCCTACGTCTCGTATGCTTTGCGTAGCTCGGATTGATAGGGCACGATTACAAGATGGTGCAATGGTGCGCCGTGAGTTGTATGAGAGGAGATTGGATGAGGTGATCCCGAGATCGGTCCCCGCCTCGCCTTATATAGTCGGGAGGCGGGGTTACAAGTCGGAGTAGGGAGAGAGTACTAGTCGAGTACGTCTAGGAGTCCTCTATACGGTGCGGAACATGTACGGCTCCCTAACCGAGTACTATTCTCGTGTAGTCCTTGTGCTCCACGCCTTCAGGTGCCGTGTAGCGCAAGCCGGTAGTCCCAGGGGCCCACCGAGTAGTCGGTCCTGGTACCCACCGAGGTAGTGGGCCCAGGGAGGTCCATACGACAAGCCCCCGAGTACTTTGTAGTCGAGAAGGATAGCTTCAAGTAGTCTTGACGGCTTTAACGAGTAGCCCTCAAGCGTCCCTGAGTGCTACAAGTCAAAAGTCCTCAAGAGTAGTCGAAGCATCCCGAGGCTGGAATGTACTCCAGCTGATGTTTGAGCAATCTTGAAGTCTTCTCGAGTAGTCCCAAGCGTCCTTGAAAACTGCCTTCGAAGGTCTTCAAAAAATGCCTGTCTTGTCTTGAAGCCGGACTCGACATGGAGGTGCGATTTGCAAAACCGCACTCCACATGGAGTAGCCCCCGAGCCTTGAGCCGCGGGCTCTGGCTGAGGGTCCATCTGAAGTCTTGACAAGAAAATCCCGAAAAATCCGCAGAGAAAAACCGAAGGACACGTGGCACGGAGCCCCCGAGCCTTGAGTCGAGTACTTCCTCTCGAATTGAAGGGTCTTCTTGGAGAATGTGTCCTGAGATGCTCTTGAGACTAGCCGCGTCCCAGGTAGTCGAGTAGAAGTAGCCGAGCCCCCGAGGTGAGGCGCGTCGACTAGTAGAATACGAAGAGTCACGCGCAGCCGCTGAGTCAGCCGCGCGTGGACTTATCCAGCCGCCCGTTGCAGAGCCGATTTGGCTTATAAATAGAAGCCAAAACCCTTAGGGTTTTTCACCCATTCGAGCTGCAGCCATTCCGTTTGCATCTTGAAGCAAATCCACTCCCAGCGCTTGCTGCCGCCGTAGTAGATCCAAGCGCGCCGCCACCCGAAGCCTTTAGGGTAGCCCCCGAGCGGATGTGAGTGAAGATGCCTTGCACTTGGAGGATGAAGCCGTCGCCGTCCAAGACGTCCAAGGCCGCCGGAAAGAAGAGGGGCCGCGAAGAGGCCGCCGCGGCTGCCACCGGAGCGGCGCCACCCATGTCTCCACCGCGAGCCGATCCGAGCCGCGAGTGGAAGAAATCCAAAGTGAAGACGGAGGACTCCGCCGACCCTCCCGAACAAGTGGGTTCATCAGGGAGAAGGAAGTTGACATGTGGAGATCCGCCGCTGGAGATCCATATCCGATGGAGAAGGCCGAAGATGAGATCCCGATGTTCTCGCGGTTCGTGGAGCGTGGTCTTGCGCTCCCAGCCAGCGACTTCTTCAAGGGGCTGCTCGGGTACTACGGGATCGAGTACCTGAACCTGAACCCCAACGACATCTTCCACACGTCGGTCTTCGTCCACTTCTGCGAAGCCTTCCTCGGAATCAAGCCGCCCCGGGTGCTTTTCCGGAAGTTTTTCCGCGTCAAGCCGCGGCCAAGTGCCTCCAACCCCCGGGGTAGTCGGAGGAGCCGGCATCCGGTCGAGGGAGAACGCCGCGGAGCGGTACTTGGCGTACAAACTTGTTGACTCCAACGCGGATTGGAAGACCGGGTGGTTCTACATCACGAACCACCACCCCGGCCTCGCCGAAGCCGAGCGGACGGCGGCCCGTGCACCGTGAGTGGTGGAACACGGAGCCCACCATGCAAGAAGGAATCCAGCTCCCCGAGCTGCTAGCACGCATCAAAGTGCTCAGGGAGGCGGGACTGAGGGCCGAGCACGTGGCCTTCAGTTTCATGAAGCGCGAGGATCCGGTGGCCGATGGCTCGGGAGACACTGGGCTTCGAGTACACCGGCGACGACGACTCGTCGCGGATGCCGGGAGGCGAGCTGGACGACAACGACATCGTCGAGAGGTTGTCGCGGATCTTCAAGGACATGCCGGCATACACGGCGTGCCCAGTCGAGGAGTACTCCGCCGCGCGCCCGCCCAAGGAGGTGAGTAGTCGTACTCCCTTGGTCGAGTAGTGTTTGCTTGTAGTAGAGTTGCTGACGTCTTGTGTCTTGCGCAGGATGATGTGAAGAGGTTCACCTCCGAGCCGCAGCTGCCACCGAGCGGAATCGAGATCCCGGCGCAGGGGAAGGTGAAGGAGCACCGCGAAGTCGGTGAAGGCGACGACACCGTCGTCGTGGAAGATACCTCCGACGACGACGACGAAGACGAAGAGACGCTGCAGGACCGCTTCCGCCGCGGTCGAGGTTTAGCCGCCGGGCTTGCCTCATGTTCCGCCGGTACAAGACCCTCCGGCTAGCACCGGAGGCTAGCCTTGCCGCGCCGCCACGGAAGCCACGCAACCCCCGCCGGGGAAGCGGGTGACGAAGAAGGCGAAGGTCTCGGAGACCATGCTTCGGGAAGTAAGGCGTCTTGAGCAAAGTAGTCGAGTACCCGTTGTTCGAGTACCTTGCCGACGAGTAGTCTTTGTATGCGGGGAGGTGCCACCGGCGGAGCCCGTCGAAGAGGGCGACGAGGGCGTGTGGGATACGGTGGGGGAACCGGCCGGAAGTCGTAGCCCGGCCCCCCCCCCGTTGAAGAACTCCCCGGCGCAAGCGGAGCGCCGGCCCCCTCGCTCCCGAGAAGAGAGCACGGGACCCGTGGCCGCCGCCGTTGGAGAGGTGGTGGCCTCGGGAGCGCGAGAGACATCCGCGCGCCGCCGCCGCCGTGGAGGAGGCGGTGGCCGCGGGGGGGCGGAGGAAGAGGCGCCCGCCGAGGGTGGACTGGTTGATATTGCCAGCATCCTCGGTGCTCCGGCCGTGACCATTGTCCGGTCGAACTTGTAAGTACCATATCCTCACGTGTAGTACTTGCTGCAGTAGTCGATCTTGTCTGACGGCCCTCCGTGAATATTTCTGGAGAAAATCCACGGATCGACTCGGGATGGGGACGAGCCCTCATCAGCGGTGGCGGAAGAAGTTGCGCCGCCCGCCGAAGAGACTACTCCCGCTGCCCAAGCCGTGACCGAGCCACTGGCTACCGAAGCGTCGGCCGCGGAGGCCGGTGTAGTCGAAGGTGAGTACCCTTCGTGAAGCTGCGGGGCTCCAGGAGGAGTAGTCGTAGGTACTGATGCACATGTCGTTTTGTTGACGGGCGGCGAAGGTGGTGACATCCCCGCGGGTGTGCCAATGCAGAGGTTGACATCGAGAGGCCCGGAGGGCTGCAGAAGGAGCCCCCGAGCCTATGGCGGAGGTCGTCGAGAAGACCGCCGGGGGAGAGACGGTCACCACGTCGCCGGAGATTGCTTTGGAGGTGGCCGTCCGCTCCCCCGAGATCCAAGACGCGAGCCCATCCGTTCGCACCAATGATGGAGGCCACCTCGGGTAGCCGCGGCGGGATAGAGCTTCTTGCGGACGATCTCGTCGAGCCGGCGACGGTAGCCAAGCACCTGCAGGCGATCCGTCAAGCCGAGCAATGGATGAAGGTAAGTAGCCGTAGCCTTTCGAGTAGTCAATCCTTTTGCCGTTGAGTACTCTTCGTGACTTGAGTTGTCTTGTGCAGGATGTCGCGAGCGGTCCCGCGACAAGTCGAACTTCTTTGCGGCAGGTTATGGCGACACCGTGCTCCGAGCAGAGGCGGCCGGAGGAGCAACTTGTGAAGTCGCGGAAGCACACGGCCGCCATGCAATCAAAGCTCGACGCCGCCTTCGCCAAGTACCACAACGACGTCCCGGAGTTGCGGGCGAAGGGCGACGACTTGGTGCGGAAGAACAAGGGCCTCCGCAACAAGAATAAAGGTATATCCTTCGACTTGTCGAGTACTTGTTGGAAGTCGAGAAGCCTCGACCCGCCGTTGCGTTGCCTGTGTTGCGCAGCTTGAGGGCCGGGTGGAGCACGGAAGGCCTCGGAGACGAGCATGAAGAACCTCTTCTACCGGAGCAAGAAGCCCGCCGGTACTCGAGCTCGACTACAAGGAACTCGCCTTCGAGTGCGAGAAGCATATGGAGCCGCGGTGCCTCGACGGAGATCTCGTCAACCGCTACAAACCTTTGCGAAATTGAACGAGGACCGCGAGGCATTGCGGGCCCGCTTGAAGGAGTTGGAGGAGGCCGCTCGCCGATCACGAGGCTCCCGGTGCCGCACCGGGTGGCCCCACGATCGCTCCTCTGGTGGATCGCCTTCGTGAAGCTCCAAGCCGGCTGGCCGCCTACGTCAAGCATATGGCCAGGTCAATCCCAAGACAAGTCTTGGCCTTCATGAAGTCGTACTTCCCGAACGCTCCAGTGGAAGTGGTCGCCGGCGGGGTAGCCGCCAACTGCTCGGATGAGCAGTATGCAGAGCTGCTGGAGCAAATGGCTCCCACCGCGGAGCAGGTAGCCGAGAAGCTGAACCTCCAGTAGCCCTGTAATAGGTAGCTAGTAGCCATAGTTGTACAGGAAAACAATTGTAATGAATTGTTCAAGTATCAATGAAAGAAAATTTTCCAGCAATGAGTACTCGTAGTCGCGATCTCAGAGTGCGGAGCGCCCATTGAGGACCATGTGTGGTTCGAGGCCGGTGGATGGTCGCTTCCTTGTGTGATGAGTGATTGACAACGTTGTGTGGACCGATTCTTGGCTAAGTATTGCGAGTGCGGGTTGCGGCTTGACTCGTGTTGGTGCGGGTGAAGAACAAGCGCGAAAGGTCATTGCGGGTGAGGCCTCCGGGTGTGGAGAAGACAAGTAGGCTTCGTTCGAGGGACCGGTGGCCGGCGGGGTCAAGTGCGGGCCACATGGTGGCATGGACGAGCAAGATGAAGTCGTGGACGGTTTCTTGGTTGAGCCTCAAAACCAAGGTCGAGCCGGGACTACGTGGGAGCCAAGTCATGAGTGGAGATTGGAGGAGGCTACACCGAGTTCGCGGGGTTTCCGGTGGTTCACCGGAAAACCACCGGGTCCCTTGGTTGATCCACAAAGCCAAGACCGGAGAACCGAAGACGGAGGTGCGGCGGCACCGCACCGGTCCGACCGGTGGGTCCGACCGGTCCCGACCGGTGAGGAGCACCGGCTCGGCCGGTGTGCGACGACGCGGTCCGGAATCTTCGAAGCGGAGGACACGCGTCGGGATCGCATGGCTTGCGTCGAGGCTACGCAGGGGTGCGGTCGCGGGCATCCGTCCGATGGTGAAGACATCAAGAATTCCAAATCCGCCCTTGAGGGGCTTGTATCCCTAGTTAGTAGAGAAGGGCATTTTAGACATTCGGTTGCCTCCATACAACCCAAGAGGTGAGAGGATGGCAGCCAACTCTTGGAACCCTAGTTCATTAGTTTTCCTATTTTTCACCTATTTTCTCTAGGTTTTCCTTAGGACTAGCAAGAGAGCTTCACGGAGAGATCTTGTAGAGAGGGATGGATGATCGGGCGGCTTGCTAGACCTTGTACGAACCTTTGTTTCATGTATAGATGATTCGGCGTGGTTCCTCAAGGTTTGGATGTGTTTTCCCCGGTTGTTCTTGGTGGTGATTTTTGGAGCCCTCTCTTCGTGATTTCTTTGGGGTGTTTTCGAGGCTTTTCTCTTGGGGATTTGATGGGGGAAATTTGTGGGAACCCTTCGTGGTTCTTTGGGCCGTGATTCCCCTCCCAAATCCGTGAGTAAAAGTGCTCGATTTTGGGGTTTTCTTGAGTTCTTGGGTTGGAAGTGCTTTCGGCGGGATTTCTTCGATTCCTCCTTTTTGGATGAGTTTTGGTGGGATTAAACTTGGCTATGAACTCCTCATGAGGTGTTCTTGATATCCCCAAAGTCTTGTTCAAGTCCGTGGAGCGATTCGGGAGATCGAGATTTGGATTTGGGGGAGTTGACCCGCGGGTCTTGTTCATCCCGAGTCGCCCGAGCTACACCGGTCTCGACCAGGTGCTCTTGACCGGTCGACCGGTGCAAGCCCTTGTGGGATTTTGCTCGGGTGAACGTCTTGGTGAGTTCGTTGTTGTCTCGTGTTGCTGCTTCGTTTCAAGTTTGGGTCCGTTTGGTGGTCGGTTGACTCGTTTGGTGCCTTGGGGGCTTTACGGGCCGCCATCGGTCCGACCGTGCTTCTCACCGGTCGACCGGTGTAGAGCCACTTAGTGGAAGTTGCTCGGTTTCACCGGCGGGGACCGGTCGACCGGTGGTGCTCACCGGTCCGACCGGTGTGGGTCCGTAGACTCGAGGTTTGGTTTTTCCGCCGCGTTTCTCGGGTCGGAAGGTGGTGTGTTGGTTCCTAGGTCCGGTGGCACTCCAATGGCTACGTGGGCTTGACCAACCTTGGTAGTGAGTCGGAGACGTGTGTTGCAAGCCGTGTTCGTCTTGTTGGAGTTCTCATCTCCATCGAGAAGAATTTTTATCGGCTCCCATTCACTCCCCCCCCCCTCTCGGTTCGCCGTATCGGTCCTTCAAGTGGTATCGAGCCGGTTCGGGTCTTTGTTGACTCTAACCGCCTAAGATCCAAGGATGGCGTACCGAGAACGGGGTTCGGGTCCTCCACACTTCGATGGCAAGAACTACCGGATGTGGAGCAAGCGGATGGGTGCGTTCCTCCGCGGAAAGGGTCGGTTTGCTTTGGGATGTCACGGTGGACACGGGCTATGTCCAGCCGATGGATTTCCTTGCTCCGGGGTCGAGGGACGGATTCGACGCCAACAATAAGGCGGTCGACTACTTGTTTCGTGCTTTGTGTCGGCCGAGTTCGATCGGGTGCACACCGAGCACTTGGCTTGTAGGATTTGGGCGGTGTTGAAGGAGGCTCATGTTGGGAACGCCCGTGTTCGAGCACGGTTGTATGCGACCTACGGAGAGAGTACGAGAACTTCACTCATCTCCCCGGTGAGTCCATCGATGCCTTGTTTCGCAGGTTCACGGTGGTGGTGAACAACATGAGGGCCAATGTGGACGTGCTCCCGTACGATGATCATGATAGAGCCGTCAAGCTCTTACACTCTTTGGATCGTACGATATGGGGCGGAAAGTTCGAGGCCATAGTCGAGTCGGAGAGGTATGATACTGCGACGGTGAACGAGCCGTTCTCGAAGCTCAAGTCGGCCGAGGTGGATAGGGGCATGACCGCCAAGCTCGAGGGACCGATCGACTCCCATAGTCTTGCCCTCGTTGGTGGTTCCAAAGGAAAGACTAACTCTAACCCATCCACCGGGATGTTCTCATTTTCCTCTTTGATGTCTATGCCGGATGAGGAGTTTGATGATCTTGGAGAGGACGAGCCGGCGCCGTTGACGAGGCGGTTCGAGAGGCCGCACGAGAACCGCGTGAACATGAGGAGGAACACGAGGACTTGCTTCCGGTGCGGCAAGCGGGACACTTCGTCGCCGGCCGCCGGAGAAGGCCGAGAACAAGGACGGCTACAAGCACAAGCCGAGGATGAACGATGGCAAGTACCGTTCGAGGCGCGACCACAAGAGCAAGCACAAGAACAAGTACAAGGACGAGCGACGATCGAGGAAGAAGGAGGGCCGAGGCAAGGCCCGAGCGATGGTTGGAGCGAGCGACGTCGACTCCGGTTCCGCGTACTCCACCTCGAGCTCGAGCGGCGGCGAAGACGAGGGAGATCGCCGCAAGAACAAGAAGTCATCCAAGAACCCGAGCGGGGCCGAGCCGCTTCGCGAGAGATGGCTTCGCACCATGGCGTTGAGCTCCGGCGGCAAGAAGAGCACACGGAGCGACTCGGACTGCGAGTCCGACGACGAGGTGCGTGATGAGCTTCCCTTCTTGCGCCGGGAGAATGAGAGGCTTGGCTCTTTGCTTGATAACCGTGATGACATGCTTAGAGAGGCCAAGAAAATGAGGAAAGAGCTTAGGGCCTCACTCGAGGATGCTAGGACTAGAGTGGGCCGAGCTAGAGACACGAGGTGCTTGATAGCAAGCTTGAGATTGATTCGCTTAAGGCTAGCCCCGTTGTTTCGATGAGAATGATTGTCTTGATCGCTCCATATTCCTTGCTGATCTTGCTTTGTTCAAGGAGAAGCATGCCTCCAAGTGTGAGGAACTAGATGTGCTTAGGGTTGAAGTGGTTGAGCTTAAGTCTAGACCTGCTTTGCTAGGTGCTTGCACTTCTTGCCCTGTTTTGCATGCTAAGATTGATGAGATGCATGCTTACACTAGTTCGCTCGAGGCTAAATTGAAGGAACCCATGCCTACATCTTGCTCTACCTGTGAAATGCATGCATTGAAAATTTTGGAGCTTGCACATTATGTTGACCGTTTGCAGGATGAGAATGATGATTTGAGGAAGTTGATGGGGTGGTTGTCCGGTCACGAGCCTCAGTTGAGGATGATGATCGAGGCCTTTAAGAGGCAAGATGGTGAGGGGCTTGGAGCAAACAAGGTTGGTGAGGGAAGTGGAGAGAATATCCCGGAGCCACCAAAAACCCACCACAAGAATGAGTTCCCACCAAAACCTAACCATCTAAGGAATCGGCTAGACACAACCCCGGCTCCACCCGTGTTTCCTACACCCACAAATGACCTACAAAAGCCTATCAAGTTTGTGAGCACTTCGGGGAAAGTGTTCTTTGGGAAGGAGAGTGAGAAGGCAAGTGGTGAGAAACCGGTGGAGGGTTTGAGTGGAGAGAAACCGAGTGAGCGACCACATCCCAAGCCAAAGCCTAAGCTTGTGAGGTTCCATTGTGGCTATTGTGGGAGAGATGGCCATAAGGAGGAGTTTTGCTTCAAGAGGAAGCGAGAGGAGAGAATGAGGAAGGAGTGGGCAAACAAGGACAAGTACCACCCTTCCGATGGTGTACTTGAGCCTCGTATGCGGATGCCCGGGGGCAAGGCGATTGTGAGGACGATTCGGGCTTGGGGAGAGAAGAAGGCCGCAGGTGGTGTTGCTTTGTCCGGTCACACCGGTCGGACGGTGTGGGGCACCGGTCGGACCGGTGCGGGCACAGACGGACGGATGTTCGGGTTTCGAGCTCGTACGGGTGCGAGGGTTGTTTCGGTGGTCGTGGTTCGGTGGTTGGGCCGGAAAGAGTGCGGTGGTCGGTTGCTAGGCGTTCTCCTCCTCGTGCTCAATACGGGGATTGGAGGAGTCGTGGCGTTGAGTTGGAGAGGAAGGACGTTCCACGGGCTTTCTTGCGTGGTTTTGGTCCTCCTCCGGGCGAGAGAGGGGTGGTTCCCTCGGGGTGGTTACCGTGGTGGTGTTCGTGGAGGTAGCTTTGGTAGGAGAGATGCTTTGGTTGGTGCTAACCCCACTTTCGAGCAAATGGCTCGGCACTTTGGTTTTCCTCCTTTGGTACTAACCCCGGTCTTTGAGTCGTTTGTTCGCTCACGTGCCTATCTTTGATTTTCAGGTGGGAGACTTGAAGAACATTTGGTTGATTGACTCCGGTTGTTCGAGGCATATGACCGGAGACAGGGGGTGGTTCTCAAGTCTCGTCCGGTGGTGACGAAGAGGTACATCACTTTTGGGGACAATGGGCGTGGGCGTGTGCTTTCGAAGGTGAGATAAAAGTGAGTGACAAGATCACTGCGAGGCGTGTTGCTCTTGTTCAATCGCCGGGGTACAATTTGCTTTCGTGTCTCGGTTGTTGGATGAGGGTTTTGAGGTGTTGTTTAGGCCTGGTGGTTCTCGGATTGTGGACTCTCGAGGGGACCTTGTTTGTATGGTTGTTCCCGAGGGTCAGGTGTTTCGTGCTGATTTTTCTCGGTCTTCGGGTGTTGAGCGTTGTTTCTTGGCCGGTTCTTCGAGTGAGTTGTGGAAGTGGCATAGGAAGTTGGGTCACTTGAGCTTTGACCTTTTGTCACGCTTGAGTAAACTCAATTTGGTCCGAGGATTGCCACGGTTGAGGCTTGAGAAAGAGTTGGTTTGTGCTCCGTGTAGGCATGCCAATATGGTGGCCTCTTCTCACCCGCCTCTCACCGATGTGATGACTGAGCGTCCATGCGAGCTGCTCCATATGGACCTTGTTGGCCCAGCTCGTGTGCGATCTGCGGGTGGGAAGTGGTATGTCCTTGTTGTGGTGGACGACTATTCTCGGTATGCGTGGGTGTTCTTTCTCGAGGATAAGGGGGAGACGTTTGGTTTTGTTCGAGATCTAGTCTTGGGGTTGAGGAACGAGAGGCACGGAGATGCCATACGAGCTATCCGCAGTGATAATGGCTCGGAATTCAGGAACTCTCGTTTTGAAACCTTTTGTCATGACTTGGGTCTTGAGCACCAGTTTTCGAGTCCGTATACGCCTCCCCGAATGGTGTTGTGGAAAGAAAGAATAGGACCTTGTGCGAGATGGCTCGGACGATGCTTGATGAGCATAGGACTCCGAGGAGGTATTGGGCCGAGGCGGTGAATACCGCATGCTATGTGTCGAACGGGATATACCTCGAGTGCACAAGAAGAAGACATGCTATGAGTTGATGCATGGTCGCACACCCAAGGTGAGTCACTTCCATGTCTTTGGTTGCAAGTGTTTCATTCGAAGAAAGGCGGGGAAGTTGGATAAGTTTGAGGCTAGGTCTGTCGATGGCATTTTCTTTGGTTATGCATCTCATTCTAGAGCATATCGTGTGCTCAATCTTGAAACTAACCAAATCGTGGAGACTTGCGAGGTAACCTTCGACGAGACGAGCCACGTAGTCGGCTTGTCTTTGAGTGTGCGGTGATGATGAGCTTGGCGAGGAGATCTTTCGGGAGGAGGAGCATGAACATGGTGATGATGAGGATGGTGGTGCGGTGCCCCCGGCCGAACATGTACCCACTACTTCGACTACGATGATGGATGGACCCTCTGCTACACCTACGACGACAAATCAAGAACGAGGAGAAGGCGATGTTGAGGGGGAGGTAGCTTCGAGGCGAGAACCTCCCCGGCGAGTTCAAGTGGATCACCCGGCTTCGAGGATCATCGGCGACATGAATGAACGCACTACACGGTCGAGGGTTCGAAACAATTCCCATTTTGCTCATGCTGCATTTGTTGCTTCTTTCGAGCCCAAAGACATTGGACACGCACTATCCGATCACAATTGGGTTAACTCGATGCATGAGGAGTTGGAGAACTTTGAGAGGAATCGGGTGTGGGAGTTGGTTGACCTTCCCCCGGGGTGTAAGCCGATTGGTACAAAGTGGGTGTGGAAAAACAAAGAGGGAGAGAAGGGTGAGGTTGTGAGGAACAAGTCGAGACTTGTTGCTCAAGGGTTCGATCGAAGGAGGGGATCGACTACGAGGAGACCTTTGCTCCCGTAGCCCGTTTGGAGGCGATTAGGATCCTTCTAGCCTTTTCTCGTGGCTAAAGGGTTCAAGTTGCACCAAATGGATGTGAAGAGTGCTTTTCGAATGGTGTGCTTGGAGGAAGAAGTGTATGTGAGACGACCTCGGGGGTTTGAGAATGAGAGGTACCCCCACCGGGTGTACAAGTTGAGGAAGGCGCCGTATGGGTTGAAGCGGGCGCCTAGAGCTTGGTATGGCGAGGTTGAGGGGGTTCTTGTTTGAGAGAGGTTTTGAGATGGGGAAGGTCGATCGGACCTTGTTTTTGCCGAGGGGCGGAGATATCCCGATTGTGCGGTGTGTACGTGGATGATATTGTCTTTGGTGGCTCGTCTAACTCTCTTGTTGCAAGGTTTGCGAGATGATATGAGCGAGGGAGTTCGAGATGAGCATGATGGTTGAGTTGCGCTTCTTCCTCGGGTTACAAATCAAGCAATCAAAGGAAGGAACATTTGTGCACCGGGCTAAGTACACCAAGGACATTGTGAGGAAGTTCAAGATGGAGGACTCCAAGGCTATGACGACGCCGATGAGTACGACTACGGCTCTTGATGCGGACGAGGAATGTGAACACGTTGTTGGTATTTAAACCTCTCGACCTCCATGGGAGGTACCCGCAAAGAAGGTAGAAGGTGGGGATCGCCATGATCCGGAACCCGAAGGTACGCGCGAGGACACAAGACACAAGATTTATACGGGTTCGGGTAGCCGGAGTAGCTACCCTACGTCCCGTTTGGAGTAGTATTGCGCCCGCGCTTGGGTTGTTCCCCGGAGGGATTGAGGATGTGCGGCTAGGTACCGGCCCTCCTTTATATAGTCCGGGGGGCGGGTTCCTAGTCGGTTACAAGGCGGAGTCCTAGTAGGATTACGGGGGAATTCTAGTAGTAGTCCGTCTTCTACTCTTCCTCCTTCCTTGCATGAGTACCCGGGGTGTATGCCCGACAAGCCCCCGAGCACGTTGGAGTCGAGAGAAGTAGTTCGAGTAGTCTTGAAGCCTCTTCGAGTAGTTCTTGAGCGTCCTCGAGTACTGCTTGGAGAAGTCTTCAATAGTACTTGAACTGCCGCGAGGCTGGAAGGTGGTCCAGCTCATCAGTCTTGAAAAATTTGAATGATGGGTGTAGCATAGCAGCCCCCGAGCCTTGAAATGATTAGGTAATCAATCCAAGGGTCTTCAGTGTTCGCGAAAGCCATCATCTGAGTACTCTTGTAGCGTTCAGCCCCCGAGCTCGTCGCCAAGAGAGCCGTAGGAGCCACGTCGAGTAGTTGTTGGTGCGAGCCCCCGAGCTAGAGAGCTAGCGGAGACTACTCGAGTTGTTGTCGAGTAGTGATTTGGTGCGTAGCCCCCGAGTTTGGGAACTAGCCGCGCCGGTGGAGGTACGCAAAGCGTGCGAAAGTCGTCGCCGAAGCTTGACTCGAAAGTAGAGATGCGTACATTATGTAGCATTTTTGTAGAAATTGAATCTACAAATGACAAATACAAATATGAATATAGATGTAAATGTCGGTGTCATGCTCTTGTTTCGGTCGTAAGGCGTCGAGTAGTTAGCCCGATGCGGTTTAGCGCCCGATCTCGTGATCGCCGTTTAGCCATAGCCGCCGGGGGCGTGAAGGCATGACGGGAGAGAGAGCTGGTTTAAGCGCCCGGTCTCGTGGTCGCCGTTTAGCCATAGCCGCCGGGGGCGTGGAGGCATGACGGAGAGCCGAGGCTTTGCGCGGATCAAGGCGTGTGCTACCGTAGCGAGACCATTAAGAGGTAGACGAAGGTAGTCGGCATGGCGACAAGAGAGAGCGCGATTGCTCGTTGTTCCGCGTGGCGGAGAGCGAGATTGCGCGGTGCCTCCTCGGGGTGTAGTTGTGCGCCTCCAGCACTCAGTACACGAAACGTCGTGGCAAGAGCCTCCTAATTTGGTGCACCAAGCTCCGTGGCGGCGGTCAACATCCCCAAGGAATAGGCGGCACGGTGTAGCTCTGCCGGCGGTAGCCGTTGAGAGGCGTACACGAAGTAGTCTTTGGCGTTGGTTCCTGTATGTGGAGAGCAAGCCAAAGAAAGAATAATTATTGAAATAAGTGACTTAGCTTGATTCGTGGACGAGAGTCGACGAAGCCGTGGCGATCGGTGATGGAGCCGCGACGGTTGGAGCTGAAGTCGACTAGTTGGAGGTGGATCCGACTAGTTGTCGATGCCGCGAAAGCCGTTCTCGACTAGTTTACTAGTCGAGATAGTAGTCGAAGTAGTCGTACGCCCAGAAAATGACGTCGTGGCGGCGTACAGCGTAGTCGATGTAGAGCCGCTGCGGCCGAGAGACGAGTACCCGCGGCGCACGGCAAGGTTGACGTAGGGCCGCCGCGGCCGAGAGACGAGTACCCCGGCGCACGGCAAGGTTGACGTAGAGCTCGTGCGGCCGGGAGACGAGTAGTCGCGGCGCACGGCGAGGTCAACGTAGAGCGCGTGCGGCCAGAGACGAGTAGTCGCGGCGCACAGCGAGGTCGACGTAGAGCGCGTGCGGCCGGAGACGAGTAGTCGCGGTGCACAGCAAAGTTGACGTAGAGCCCGTGGCCGAATGATGAGTAGTTGTACTCGTGATGATGCAGCCAGATGTCAATGTAGTTGTACATGTGTACCTCTTCCATGTACGGCAAGTGAATGTCTTGAGGTCTTGTGGGAGCTTTGCGTGCGTCCAAGCAATAAACCTTGAGATCTTGAGGCAATCTTTGGTGTCGTGTAGCCGATTTTCACCAAATCCAATTTCCGGCCGCACATGCAAAGCGACGGCGGTGCTATCGCCTTGGAATCGTACACGAGCCGCACTAGGAAATTCTCTCTCGCCGCGGACTCACGGGGAAAAAAGAAGTCCTCGACTTCACTTCGGACTCGGCGCGCGTGCCAAGAACACGAGCAATAGGAACACGGCGGATCGTGTGTCGGCGAGAATAATACGGAGCCGCAATCCGTCTCGATATCCGATAGAGCGAAATTAGCGATTTAAGCCGAATAGAGCGAGTCCGAGGGATAAATCGCCGGAATCTGATTTTGGTGATGAAAGGTCCCTCGAGTCGCCCGATGATCGTGACGATGGCCCCACGGTGGGCGCCACTGTCGGTGTTTAAACCTCTCGACCTCCATGGGAGGTACCCGCGAGCAAGGTAGAAGGTGGGGATCGCCATGATCCGGAACCCGAAGGTACGCGCGAGGACACAAGACACAAGATTTATACGGGTTCGGGTAGCCGAATAGCTACCCTACGTCTCGTTTGGAGTAGTATTGCGCCCTCGCGCTTGGGTTGTTCCCCGGAGGGATTGAGGATGTGCGGCTAGGTACCCGGCCCTCCTTTATATAGTCCAGGGGGCGGGTTCCTAGTCGGTTACAAGGCGAGTCCTAGTAGGATTACGGGGGAATTCTAGTAGTAGTCCGTCTTCTACTCTTCCTCCTTCCTTGCATGAGTACCCGGGGTGTATGCCCGACAGGTCATATACATGCTCTCTCATGCGTAAATGCCTATATATGATCTTGACATGTTTTAGTGGCTTGGCTATACTTAATTTGTGGTTTGATAGCTAGTTTATTGATCATATGGGGCCAAAGGCTCGCTTGCCATCATGAATGTTTAGCCCTCTTGCTTAATCTTGTGGAGGGGCATAAGTTCCTTTTTGTCGCAAAGACATTTCATGTACCAATCATAAATCTGAAAATGAAATGAAAAATGCTTGGAAAATGTGCTCCCATGTCATATGTGCTGAATTTAATTTGCTTTGGGTGCTAAACCGTTGCATGATGCCTACCAATGAGAAGTCTCATACATAGAAGTAGGCACATGGCTCGGTGGCTTTGACATGACATGAGGTGCCTTTGGGTGTTTATGATGGTCTTATGATTAGAATGGCTGTCCTAGCATGAAGTTTGAGTGGCTTTGCCATTTTGATATGTTTTGCTCATGTTTAGATATTTGCTTGTGAGAGAGTAACTTTTCGCAAAATTACTCAAATCCTTTTTAGCCTTGTCCAATGGTTGTGAAACTTGGTGATCATGTAGTTGAGATCGATACGAAGCCGTAGAGTATCTAACTTGCTCATTTGGACATGTGTAGCATTCTTTGTTGAATTTTGTCTATTTGAGAAGCTCTAGGTTGCAAGTTTTGCATTTTTGGCTTGATTCATGCATTGCCAACAAGGGGGAGAAGTTTGAGCTTGAAATGGCTTGTTGGACGCGTTTAGAAGGTTTTCGGGTGGTTTCGAGTCATTTCGGGCTTCGTTGTACACCGGTCCGACCGGTGATGAGCACCGGTCCGACCGGTGTGAGTGCTGGTCCCGTACATATGTTGGGCACCGGTCTGACCGGTGGTGATGACCGGTCTGACCGGTGTGAGCTGAAGTTGCTTGCGGTACTCTGCCTCGTTTCATGTGGTTTCTTGCATGCATTCGTTCGGGGGAGTTTGCATGTGTGCGGGGGAGCTCTTTGAGAATTTTCAAGCTTTGTTTCGGTGGTTTGTGCTCTTTGCTTGAGCTTTGCTTTGTCTCGGATGTGTCGAGCCGTTGCCCTTGCCTAAGGGGTCCGAGACTTGTCTTCTTCAAGTGATCTTGCTCTTTGCCTTTGTTTGGCTTTCGATCGCTTGTTGGAGTTTCTTTTTGTTCGTTTCTTTTCTTTTCTCTCTTGTTACTTTCGTGTGGGTGTTGTCAATGCACTCATCAAGGGGGAGATTGAGGACCATGTGTGGTTCGAGGCCGGTGGATGGTCGCTTCCTTGTGTGATGAGTGATTGACAACGTTGTGTGGACCGATTCTTGGCTAAGTATTGCGGGTGCGGGTTGCGGCTTGACTCGTGTTGGTGCGGGTGAAGAACAAGCGCGAAAGGTCGTTGCCGGTGAGGCCTCCGGTGTGGAGAAGACAAGTAGGCTTCGTTCGAGGGACCCGGTGGCCGGCGGGGGTCAAGTGCGGGCCGCATGGTGGCATGGACGGCAAGATGAAGTCGTGGACGGTTTCTTGGTTGAGCCTCAAAACCAAGGTCGAGCGGGACTACGTGGGAGCCAAGTCATGAGTGGAGATTGGCGGAGGCTACACCGAGTTCGCGGGGTTTCCGGTGGTTCACCGAGAAAACCACCGGGTCCCTTGGTTGATCCACAAAGCCAAGACCGGAGAACCGAAGACGGAGGTGCGGCGGCACCGGACCGGTCCGACCGGTGGGTCCGACCGGTCCGACCGTGAGGAGCACCGGTCCGACCGGTGTGCGACGACGCGGTCCGAGGAATCTTCGAAGCGGAGGACACGCGTCGGCATCGCATGGCTTGCGTCGAGGCTACGCGAGGGTGCGGTCGCCGGCATCCGTCCGATGGTGAAGACATCAAGAATTCCAAATCCGCCCTTGAGGGGCTTGTATCCCTAGTTAGTAGAGAAGGGCATTTTAGACATTCGGTTGCCTCCATATAACCCAAGAGGTGAGAGGATGGCAGCCAACTCTTGGAACCCTAGCTCATTAGTTTTCCTATTTTTCACCTATTTTCTCTAGGTTTTCCTTAGGACTAGCAAGAGAGCTTCACGGAGAGATCTTGTAGAGAGGGATGGATGATCGGGCGGCTTGCTAGACCTTGTACGAACCTTTGTTTCATGTATAGATGATTCGGCGTGGTTCCTCAAGGTTTGGATGTGTTTTCCCCGGTTGTTCTTGGTGGTGATTTTCGGAGCCCTCTCTTCGTGATTTCTTTGGGGTGTTTTCGAGGCTTTTCTCTTGGGGATTTGATGGGGGAAATTTGTGGGAACCCTTCGTGGTTCTTTGGGCCGTGATTCCCCTCCCAAATCCGTGAGTAAAAGTGCTCGATTTTGGGGTTTTCTTGAGTTCTTGGGTTGGAAGTGCTTTCGGCGGGATTTCTTCGATTCCTCCTTTTTGGATGAGTTTTGGTGGGATTAAACTTGGCTATGAACTCCTCATGAGGTGTTCTTGATATCCCCAAAGTCTTGTTCAAGTCCGTGGAGCGATTCGGGAGATCGAGATTTAGATTTGGGGGAGTTGACCGCGCGGGTGTTGTTCATCCCGAGCTGCCCAGGCTACACCGGTCTGACCGGTGCTCTTGACCGGTCTGACTGGTGCAAGCCCTTGTGGGATTTTGCTCGGGTGAACGTCTTGGTGAGTTCGCTGTTGTCTCGTGTTGCTGCTGTTTCAAGTTTGGGTCCGTTTGGTGGTCGGTTGACCTGTTTGGTGCCTTGGGGGCTTTCTGGCTGCCATCGGTCTGACCGGTGCTTCTCACCGGTCTGACCGGTGTAGATCCACTTAGTGGAAGTTGCTCAGTTTCACCAGCAGGGACCGGTCTGACCGGTGGTGCTCACCGGTCTGACCGGTGTGGGTCTGTAGACTCGAGGTTTGGTTTTTCCGCTGCGTTTCTCGGGTCGGAAGGTGGTGTGTTGGTTCCTAGGTCCAGTGGCACTCCAGTGGCTACGTGGGCTTGGCCAACTTGGGTAGTGAGTCGGAGACGTGTGTTGGAAGCCGTGTTCGTCTTGTTGGAGTTCTCATCTCCATCGAGAAGAATTTTTATCGGCTCCCATTCACTCCCCCCCCCCTCTCGGTTCGCCGTATCGGTCCTTCACCCATCGTGGAGTAGATGCGAGTAGTAGTACTCGGCTTCGGTAGTCCCGTTGTAGGGAGTAGGCGGTAAAGAAGTTGATGAAAGATCAATCTTTATTATTGAAGAAGTACACACAGGGTGGCCGGGGCCGTAGTTACGGAGTAGTCGCACGGACCGGAGGCCGCTTACGGCTAAGTAGCGGCCGGAGCGGGTAGCCGCTTACGGCGGGTGATCCGTAGGTAGCCGTATAGGCCGGATCGTAGATCCGTAGGTAGCCGTGCGGGCCGGATCTTGGAGTGTGGTCTCTTGGTAGACCGCTGCTAGAGTCCTTGACGCTCGTCGCGGCCCCGGGTCCGTAGGTAGCCACGCGGGCCGGATCCGGAGAGGAGAAGTCCGGAGACTAGAGCCGGGGCCGGAGGGTCGCTTACGGCCGGGGGCGTTGATGTAGTCGGTTAGACTTGAACCCGGAGTAGTCGTGTAGACTAGGCGTAGAATCGACGAGTTGGTCGACGTTCCACGAGTTGTTGACGTCTTCGCCTTCAAGTGTTTGGAGGCGATAGGAGCCGGCCCGGTCACCTTAGCCACGGTGAAGGGGCCTTCCCGTGGGGGGCCGAGCTTGTGAAGTCCTTCCGTGTTCGGATACGACGGAGGACAAGATCTCCAACGTTGAAGGATCGTTCCTTGACGTTGCGATCATGGTAGCGTCGGATACCCTCCGGTACCTTGCCGATTGGACGAGGGCGGCGCGGCCGAGCTTCTTCGAGGCCGTCGATGTCAACTCGTCCGCTCGTCTTCCGAGACGCCTTCGTCGTAGTGCTCCACCGCCGGCGAGTTCCATATGACGTCGGGAGGGAGGATGGCTTCGGAGCCGTAGACCGGAAGTAGGGGGGGTTGCCCCGTTGGCTTGGATGGTTGAGTCCGCGGCCCCCGAGTGCGTTGGGTAGTTCCTTGATCCACTTGCCCCCTTTGGAGTTAGCGGCGTCATGTAGCCGCTTCTTGAGGGCGTCGAGCACCATCCCATTGGCGCGCTCGACTTGTCCGTTGGCCCGTAGATGGGCGGCCGAGACGTATCGGACGTCAATCCCGGCCGTTCTCGCGGTACTCCCCGGAACCGGTGGTTGTTGAAGTTGGACCCCGTGTCCGTGATGATGCGGTGGGGTAGCCCATAGCGGTGTACGAGTTCATCCGGGAAGTCGAGTACTCGTCGGCCTTGGGGCATGTGACCGGCTTGACCTCGATCCACTTGGTGAACTTGTCGATAGCCACCGGTACCCCCGTTGAATCCTCCCGGCGCGGTTGGCGGTGGCCCAATCATGTCGAGCCCCCGGCGAGGCAAAGGGCCGGGTTGGCGGTATGGTGACTAGCTTGTAGGCCGGGACGTGTTGTTGCTTGGCGAAATGCGACATCCTTGGCACTTTCGACGAGTTCTTCGGCGTCGCCCGGGGGCCGTGGGCCGGTCGAAAGCTCGCCGGAAGGCCTTGCCGACCGGCGTGCGTGAAGACGCGTGGTTGCCGCGACGCCCTTGTGGATCTCCTCCAAGATGTCCTTGCCTTCTTCACGAGGGACGCACTTCATGAGTACTCCGAGAAGATGCGCCCCGCTTGTAAAGCTTGTCTCCGACGAGGACGTAAGACTTGGCGCGGCGGACGAGTTGTTCGGCCGCGTTCTTGTCGGAGGGGACCTTCTCGCTCGGCCGAGGTAGTCGATGAAGGGTTGCCTCCGGTCCACGTCGATCATCATGACCTCCTACCCGGTGGTGAATGGGGCCGGGACGGTGGTCGGTGGCGCCGACTCCGGGATGGATGGCGCGTGAAGCTCATGGACGAAGACGCCCGCTGGTACTTGAGCGCGGGTGGATCCAAGCTTCGAGAGGACGTCCGCTGCAACGTTGTTGTCGCGGACGATGTGATGGAACTCGAGACCATAGAACTTGTTCTCGAGCTTGCGGACTTCTAGGCAGTAGGCGTCCATGTTCTCCTTGTTGCGGTCCCAGGACTTGTTGACTTGGTTGATGACCACTGCGGAGTCGCCGTAGACTAGTAGCCGCTTGATGCCCAGTGAAGCCGCGAGGCGAAGCCCGTGTAGGAGAGCTTCGTACTCGGCTTCGTTGTTTGAGACCTTCCAGAAGATGCGCAGGACGTACTTGAGTTGTTCGCCCGTTGGAGAGATCGGGGAGTACCCCTCGCGCTGCGCCCTCGAGGTTGAGTGAGCCATCAAAGTACATCACCCAATGCTGCGGTTGCGCGGTGGGAGTAGGTAGGCGGTTCTCCCGCCACTGCGCCATGAAGTCGACTAGAGCTTGCGACTTGATGGCCGTGCGTGGCTTGAAATCGATGGTGAGGGCACCGAGCTCGACGCCCCACTTGGAGATTCTTCCGGTGGCGTCTTGGTTCCTCGGGATGTCGCCGAGCGGGTAGTCGGTGACGACGTAGACCGAGTACTCCCGGAAGTAGTGTCGTAGCTTCCGCGAGGTGATGAGTAGAGCGTACGGGGAGCTTCGCACGGCCGGTAGCGAGCCTTGGACTCGATAGAACCTCGGCCGACGAAGTAGGCGGGGCGCCCCGGACCGGGTAGGCGTGGCCGTCTTCCCGCCGCTCGACAACGATGGCGATGCGACCACGTGAGTGGTCGCGGCTAGGTAGAGCAATAGCGCTCGCCCTTGTGAGGAGCCGTGAGGATTGGTGGCTTTGACGGAAGTCCTTGAGCCGGGCAAGGGCTTGATCCGCCTCTCGGAGTCCACACGAACTTCTCGTGATGCTTGAGTAGTTTGAAGAAGGGGAGGCCCCGTTCTCCTAGCCTCGAGATGAATGCGTTCAATGCCGCCATGCACCCGGTCGGCTTACGGACGTCTTTGATGCTCGTGGGAGCTTTCATGCTTTGGTGATGGCGGAGATTTTCTCGGGGTTGGCTTCAATGCCGCGCCGGGCGATGATGAAGCCGAGTAGTTTGCCCGAAGGGACGCCGAAGACGCACTTGTTCGGGTTGAGCTTCCGGCGGTACTCGCGTAGCGATGCGAAGGTCTCTTCAAGGTCGTCGATGAGGGTACCGGAGTCCCCGGTCTTGACAACTACGTCATCCACGTAAGCCTCGACGTTCTTGTTGAGTTGCCGCTTGAAGCGAGCCGCCCGGATGGCCCGTTGATAGGTGTTGACGCAAAATGTGCACTCAACGCCAATCACACGAAAGCAAGCCGAAAAGCTAGCTTCGCACGCGCAAAGAGCAAATGACGTGCCGATCAATTTTTCCCGAAAATTAACAAAAGATAAAGCGATTAGATACCAAAGCTTGGAACGTGTCGGGTGGTACCGAACAGGTTCCATATTTATGGCCAAGAAGCCAAGCAAGAATGACACGTAGCTATGTAGAGCTATCTGTCAAAGAATCACAACCATCCGGACCATTATAAAGGAAAAAAGAATACTGCCGAATGGATGACGTAAGCGTGACGACGATCGGACTTTGTATAGATAAAGATGCAAGCATGAAGTTATGACCGATCCCCGTGAGGTTTGTCATTAAATAAAATGAGGTAAAGCACGGACATGATCATGTATTAAATGAGCACGCATAGATCAAAGCACTAGTCTACCGCATGTCTAGGTACTTTAAGATCCGTCGGGTACGATCACAAACAAATCTATCCACCGCATGATACAACTTGCATGAAAAACGTACCACTTTCCGCAAATAGATCTATCCACCGCATGATACAATCTAAATACGGAAAGCTAAAAGCATACATCACTTAAGGCACAAACGAGGCACGTGATCTACTCGTGAAAACATAACCGAATACGGCTGAACAGCCGATCCAGGGTCCATGAAGAAGGAACAAACATTACCACGTGAATAAATCTATCAGACTGAATTGGAAATCTAATCCACCGGATGACTAGCTCCAAAGCAACCCAAAAACTCGCATCTACCGCATGATACCGGTTCTTTCAAGATTTATACGCACAAAGCAAGCTTGAACCCGCAACACGTGACAACCTAGATCGATTCGGTTTCGGCTATCGGAGAGCACAAGATCCACGCGTCAAAAACACGAAACCTGCTCGTGCACGGATCTTAAAAGGAAAAAAGCCGATCCAAACCCATCTAGATTGGGCAAGAGTGTATTACATGAATTAAAACATAAAGTAAAACTCATGATAACACGGGGTAACTTAATGAATCTATTGGATCTTGCCAAAATCCAATAGAGCCGATAACTAGCTTCGAGCTAGATCTTAGCCTACCGCATGGCTCATGATCTAACAAGAAACCCTCTTGAACCAAGCTTGAATCTACCGCATGACACGAAGCGTGGTAACAAGACTACTTGCATCGGATCTAAATCCACCGCATGATACTAGACATGATACAAGGTTGCCGGTACTCACGGAGGTCGACGGATCGATTGGCCCTCTCGAAGAACTCGACGACACGACAAGGACTCTAGGGTTTGGCGTAAGGCCGGTGTGTATTGAGGAATGAACGTGTCTGTTACATACATCCAGGGACCGTATTTATACCCCGCTGATTACAATTGCGAATGGATTCACTGCCTAACTAAACTCGATCGCCTATCCATCCATTCGCTTCCTCTGATTGAGCCACGTCACCGTCCAATCCCGCAAAATCAGCTCTATTGTTCCTTTGCCGAACTGGAGCAGATAGCCGACCGCGGATCCTTTTGCCGAAAATCTCTGAAAATATCTTTCCTTCCACCAGACGGACTCTCTTTTGAATCGGACCCACATGTCATACTCCTTACCAAATTTTGGTGTTAACAATAGGTAGCGCCGGCGTTCTTCAACCCGAATGACATGGTCGTGTAGCAGTACGCGCCGAACGGGGTGATGAACGCGGTCTTTTCCTGGTCTTCTTCCTTGATTGTGATCTGGTGGTACTCGGAGTAGCAGTCGAGGAAGCAGAGAAGGTCGCAGCCCGCCGTGGAGTCGATGACTTGATCAATCCGCGGCAACCCGAAGGGGTCCTTGGGGCAGTGCTTGTTGAGGTCGGTGTAGTCGACGCACATCCTCCACTCGTTCGAGTTCTTCTTGCGGACGAGGACGGGGTTGGCGAGCCACTCGGGATGGAAGACTTCTCGATGAAGCCGCTGCGAGTAGCTTGGCGAGCTCCTTCTTGATGGCGTCCCGTCCGTCGTCGGCAAAACGTCGGAGGTGTTGTCGCTTAGGGGTGGCCTTTGGATCGACGTTAAGGCGCGTGCTCAATCGGCTCCCCGGGCACTCTTGGCATGTCCGTCGGCTTCCACGCGAAGATGTCGCGGTTAGCCCGAAGAAAGCCGATGAACGCGTCTTCCTATTTGGGGTCGAGGCCGGCCCCGATGGTGGTGGTCTTCTTCGGGGTCGCCCGTTCCGAGGTCGACCGTCCCGACGAGTACCTCCTCGGGTGGGCGAGGCTTGTTGGCGGCCGTCGGACTTCTGCGGGATGTCGAGTTCGCTTGTAGCAAGCTTCTTCGACGCGGCGTAGACCTCCATCATCGCGTTAGGTACTTGGTTTGTGGAAGCGATCGCCACGACTTCGTGTCGCGGTCGTGGGAGATCTTCAAGTCCCCCCGGAGGGAGAGTACACCGCCGGGACTTGGCATCTTGAGTACCAAGTAGGTGTAGTGGGGCACCGCCATGAACTTGGCAATGGCCGGTCCGCCGAGGATGGCGTGGTAAGAGGTCTCGAAATCCGCGACCTCGAATTTGATGTATTCGGTGCGGTAGTTGTCTCGAGACGCCCCGAAGGTAGCGCGGTGCACCACCGAGCCCGGTGGGATAGCCGTGTTGCACGGGACGATGCCGTAGAAGGGCATGTTGCTCTTGGTGAGCATGGGGGTGACGTCGAGCTCCATTTTCTTCAAGGTTTTGGTGAAGAGGACGTTGAGCCCGCTTCCGCCGTCGATGAGCACCTTGTTGAGCTTGGAGCCCGCCACCGTTGGCTTCGGACGAGGGGGAACCGTCCTGGTTCGGAGAAGCCGGTCCATTGGTCCACGCGGGGAGAAGGTGATGGGTACCTCCGACCACCCGAGAGGGGTCGGGACCGCCGGCTCAATGGACATCACTTCCCGACGGGTAGCCTTCGCTCCCGCCCGCTCGGGCGGTCCGCCGAAGAGGACGTTGACGGTCTTCTCGGGTTCTTTCAAGTCGTTGTTGTCGCCGTCCTTCTTCTTGCCCTTTTGGTCGTGAGGATGAGGTGGCTCCGGGGTATCCTTGAGTGCATGCCCGAGTTGGTAGCACCGCACGGTAGTGTGGTTGCCGTTTGGATGCCACGAGCACTTCTCCTTCGACGGGTCTTTAAAACCGCCGAGTTCTTCTTCGAGTTCCTTTTCGCGGGCGCCGGATAGCCGCGACGGTGTTGTACGGCTTGCGCTTGCGGTTGGGACCCGAGTAGTTGCTTGTTGTTGTTGTTGTTGTTGCGGCCGCCTTGGTTTGCATTGCCGCCGCCGCCGCCGCCACGGTTCTCGCTTGGACTTGCCGCGTATGGCGTCGTACTTGGCGTTGGCCTTGTCCTCTTCATCCGCCCGGACGTGATCATGTCCTTGAGGTGGGGGATGGACTGGGGCGGCGACGACCGAAGTCCTCGAAGGTGCGGCGATGGTAGAGGCCGTCCCCGAAAGAGGTCGATGACCTCCTTGTCGGTGACGTCGACGACGGTAGCGCGCTTGTCGAAAAGCGGCGCATGTACTTGCGGAGGGTCTCGCCCTCGTTCCTCGCTTGATCATGGCTAGGTCCATGCGAGTACCCGAACGGCCCATGGCGCCCGCGAAGTTGCTCGTGAATCGCTCCTTGAGCCGGTCCCACTTGTCGATCGAGTGCTTGTCGAGCGACTCGAGCCATGTGAATGGTGCTTGGTCCGGACGAAGGGGAAGTAGAGGCATTTGGTGTCGCCGTTGCCGCCGCCGTTCTCGATGGAGAGGGCGTAGCATCGGAGCCACCGGATAGGATCTGCTTCGCGTCGTAATTGGTGATCCCCAAAGGCTTGATCTTGTCGGGGAGGAGTAAGTTGCGAAGTCGAGGTGAGAAGGCGGGGAAGCCGTCGCCCTCGGCGAGCGGTGGTCGACTTCTTCCGCCGCAACTCCTCAATCTTCGGCGAGCGTCGTACCCGCCGTGCGAGGCGCCGGAGGCGTGGGCGTTCGCGTGGCCTCGGCCGCCGCGGCCGCCGCCGCCTCCGGCCTCTCTGTTGGCCCCATGGTTGGAGCTGCCGCCGTCGGCCGCCGCCACCGTCGGGGTCGTTGCCGCCGCCACCGGCCGGAGCACGGTGAGGGACAACTTCTCGGTTGCCTTGGTCTTGCTCGTGAAGGTCCGCCGGCGTTGGAGCGGCGGTGGTTTGGCTCGGCTAGAAGGTCGGCTCGAGTACGGTTGGGGCCGGCGTTGGCGGCTCGCGACTAGTAGCTTCGTTGTCGCGGGGGTTTAGCCGGAGGAGGTTGGTTGACTCCGTTGTCGACCCGCATGAAGTAGGCCTCTTCGGCGAGCTTGGCGATGACCTCTCCAGCGCGTATGCCCTGAGCTTGGCGTGCGATCGTTGTGATCGACATGAGGTACTTGCTCGGGGGGTGGTGTGTACTCTGCTCTCGACCGCCTCGAGAGCTTCCGCAAGGTTGCGGATGGGGAGGTTGTCCCTGAGCCGCCGGCGTCGTTCGCTGCGCTTCTGTTACGTTCGCGTCGAGCGTCCCTGTTGGCGGCGGTCTCGTCCGCGAGTGCGTTGGCGGCACGGCTCGTCCGCGGAGATGTCCTCCGTGTACCTGTCCTCGGTCGTGCCTCGAAGGTCCCGGGGTGTCGCCGGCGGCCATGAAGACTTGGCGATCGGGGGTACCTAGGGCCGGACTCGCAGGGTGCCACCTCGGTTGGTGTATTTGAGTCGGCCGGGTTAGTGGTGTTCCCTCTGGAACGGTAGCGAGTCGATGTAGGCGACGTAGCGTGAGTCTCCCTTTACCGTGTCGGCGGGCTTGCGGTCCGGCCGCAGACGTCTCTTCCGGCCGGCGTTGATTTTATAACCGCCCCGAGGCGGCCCCGACAAGGGAAGCTCGGTGGAGTCGTCTTCGGACTCGGGCTCCTCGGGGTCCGACCCGAAGTCGAATTCGTAGTCCGGTTCGAGTAGAACTCGGAGAGAGGGTTGGAGTCCGAAGCGCGATCGGGGACGGCGTCGGAGTCCGAGTCGTACTCGGGTACGGGCTCCTTGCCGGCCGGCGCGAAGTGGGAGCGCTCGTGCGGGCCTCCGGGCCGAGGATGCGTGGGCCACGCACGGAGCGCCCACGTGGTGAGGGGGCCGCTCGCGATGGCCGAGCGGCCCGCTCGCATGCGATGGCCCATGGAGACGTCGGGTTCGAGTTGGAGACGGGCTCGAGCTCGAAGTCGGCCGTGGTGGTTGAAGAGCGAAATTTCGCCGAACTTGCCGACGAGTTCGCCCGTGACAACTTCGGGGAAGCGTCACGAGGCCTGTCCTCGGGTTGGGCCGCATGGTTAGGCGGCGGCCCGGGAAGGAGCTCGCGCCATCGGCGGTGCGGACCCGGGCGCCAAAGACGAAGGTGTCGCCGCGGTTGAAGGCGACGGTTGGCTTGAAGTGAACGGACGCCGTCGAGTTCGCCATCCGATCTCGAGCGAGACCCCCTACCCGGCGCGCCGGCTGTCGGTGTTTTAGACCGGCAACCTACTACGGGAGTACCCGAAGTAGATGATTGTGACTCGCCGAGATCGGTAACTCGAAGGAAGAGACACGTGGCACACAATTTAGACAGGTTCGGGCCGCGAGGTGCGTAATACCCTACGTCCTGTATGCTGCGTAGCTCTGGATTGATAGGGCACGATTACAAGATGGTGCAATGGTGCGCCGTGAGTTGTATGAGAGGAGATTGGATGAGGTGATCCTGAGATCGGTCCCTGCCTCGCCTTATATAGTCCGGGAGGCAGGGTTACAAGTCGGAGTAGGGAGAGAGTACTAGTCGAGTACGTCTAGGAGTCCTCTATACAGTGCGGAACATGTACAGCTCCCTAACCGAGTACTATTCCTGTGTAGTCCTTGTGCTCCACGCCTTCGGTGCCGTGTAGCGCAAGCCGGTAGTCCCGGGGGCCCACCGAGTAGTCGGTCCCGGTACCCACCGAGGTAGTGGGCCCGGGGAGGTCCATACGACGCGGCCTCAACCGCGCCGCGCCTCTGATGAGGCAGAGGGGAGCCGCGCCAGTGCGCGTCGGAGGCAATGATCGTCAATTCTTCTTTTACGATTCATCTTCGATCCCCTTCTGTTTTGACGATCATCCTTGTTTCAGGCTGATTCAATGGAATCCTTCTTCCGCGCCGGCCGGTCAGCCCCTACCGGACGACTCCTCGGAGTCCGACCATCACTCCCCCGTGCCCTACGGTGAGCTCGACGCCCTCCGCTTCAAGGCAGAGCTGGAGGCGGCCCAGCGCGAGCTGGAAGACGTCTCCAAAAAGGCTGGCATAGCCGAATTGGAGTGGGAAGACCAGCGCAAGCAGCTGCTGGAGACCATCGACGGTACGGCTCTGAAACCGCTCTTTGATCCAATTCGGCCCTTGATGCTAATCACCCTTTTCTTGCACTTTGCAGCCCGTGACGCTGAGCTCAACCAGCTAAAGATGCTGGTGGAGCAATTGGCCGACAAGGTGAGCGCCCGCGGAGATACGCCGGCGGAGCGCCTTGCCGCGGTGGAGCACCGCGTGGACGAACTGGCCACCCATGGCATCCGTTTGGGCACCACTTTGGGCCTGGCCGCCATGGCGACGCACACCAACGTCGAATACTCCATCAGGCCGCGCGGCTTCCGGGGCGGCGCGCCAGAAGACATCGAGGATATCGAGATCATCTTGGAGCGCCTCGATGGCCACGGCGACGCCATTGCCGAACTCACTCATCCCCAATCCGTGTTGAACAGGCTCTTTGACTAGATTGTATTAGGGATGTTTGACATCGGCAATAAATAAAGAACTTTGATTTCTGCGCTTGCATTGCGATGATTTTCTCCATGTTTGCATCCGTGAACCTTGTTTTTTATTAAGCGTACTCGGGAACTTGCTTGAGCCGAACACGCGAGAACAGATGCCCCTTGGCGCAAAATCCGCAGAAGATCCTCGAATCGGCAATCCGTAAGTACTGTTCAAACGAAAACCCTTCGCATTCGGGGAGAAAACCCTGCCGCTTGGTGTTCCAATAGTGCACGCTGGCCGGTCATCACTCCCAATGCACTCCCCCGGTCAATAAAATAGCCTGCTGAGATGCCCTGCAAATCCACTCGCACACTCATCCATCACTTCTCATTTCCTCCCCTGTCCCTAGAGGAAAAAACCCCAAGGCCATGGACAAAGGCAAGCAACCCAAGGAGAGCAGCATCCCGAAGAAACGCACGATTCGAGAGTGAGTTTTTTCCTTGATTTCCTTTTTGTTTTCTCATATGATCTCGTGTTTTACCTCCTCTCTTCTCCTTTAGTCTCGATCTGCTTCCTGAAGAAATCGTCAGGACCAAAGACATGCCTGAGTACATCTCCTTTGATTCCTCCCTCGAAGCAGAGGATGCTACGCCCGAACAGAGAACCAGCCATCAATTGCGCCGCCGCGTTCGGCACCTGGAGCATGACCTCAAGGACATCACCGCTCGTTGCCAGGCCGAGCGCGAGCGTCGTATGGCTTTGGAGGCATTAGTGGGAGGTAAATGTTTCTAGTTCTCCCTTGACTTCGCGTTCACATCTGGAGTCTTGCCCCCAATAACCACTCCTCTGCTTCAGATGTCTCTGATAGGTACAACAACCTGAAAGCGGCTTGGGATAGCTTGGTGGAGGCAGCTAATCACGGTCATCCCCACGCATTCCAAGTTGCCGTCACGGTGATCCTGGAGCAACTGAAGAGGGATCAGCCGAAGAAGTAAAGAAAAGATTGAATCATACTTTCGCTTCTTCCTCCAGGCCTTCTGCTTCACGCCTCCTCGAAGTCCTGATCACCAGGGTTGTCGGATGTAAACCTGCAAGAAGTAGTTGTAATGTAGTTCTGTGCTAAGGGCAATGCATCTAGGCACTAGCCGTCCCTTCTGTTTGTGAATTTTTGTTCTAGAGGCGGCCTCATTCCTGAGCGCCGGCTATTCCTGTGTCAGACGCATGTAATCCTACTGCTGGTGATCACCGATCGATTTCAATACTAGGATAATATTTCTTCAAATATCTTCCATTTATTGCAGCGGAAAATTCTTCTCCTAGTAAAGTTTTCAATATATATGCATTACCAGGGACGCATCTGACCACGCGAAAGGGTCCTTCCCAGTTAGGGGACCATTTGCCGAATTCACTGTATTTGGTTCCAATCGGCAATAACGCTTTCCAAACCAAATCCCCTTCTGCAAATTGCCTGACTTTTACTTTCTTGTTATAATACTTGGCAACCCGCAGTTTGTTCTTCTCGATGTTTTCCAAGGCCCTAAGACGGATCATGTGCAAATCTTCTAGCTCATACATCATTAAGCCACCGTAATCTTTGGAGCTTAAATCTTTGTGTAACACAATTCTCCTGGAATCTGACTGCATCTCCCAAGGTAGAACCGCATGGTGTCCATAAACCAATTCATAAGGAGAGGTCTTTGTAGCTACATGAGGGGCCATTCGGTAAGCCCATAATGCTTCACTGAGTACCGAATGCCACCTCCTCGGTTTCTGGTCGATTTTCTTCTGTATAAGCTTGATCATGATCTTATTAGAAGCTTCTGCCTGACCATTAGCTTGGGTATAATAGGGAGAAGAGTTAAACAATTTGATTCCCATGCTTTCGGCAAACTCCCTGAACTCCAGGGACACGAATTGGGCCCCTTGATCAGTTGTGATTGTCTGAGGGATTCCAAACCGATAGATGATGTGCTCCTTGACAAATTCAACCATGTTTTCCGACGTCACCTTCTTCAGTGGGATTGCCTCGACCCATTTAGTAAAATAATCCGTAGCCAAAAGCACAAACTTATGCCCCTTGCTAGATGGTGGATTGATCCGGCCAATCAAGTCTATACCCCCCACCCCTGAATGGCCATGGCTTGATAATGGGATTTAATGCTGACGCGGGGACCCTTTGAATATTTCCAAACCTCTGGCAGTCTTGACATCCCTTGTAATACTCAAAGCAGTCCTCCAATATTGTCGGCCAAAAGCATCCAGCTTGCCTGATAACCCATTTCATGCGGTACGCCGATTGGTGTGCTCCACATATCCCATCGTGCACTTCACTCATCATCCTTTTAGCTTCTTCTGGACCCAGGCATCGCAACAACACCCCATCTAATGATTTGTAAAAGAAATTGTCATCCAGAAGAACGAACTTTATGACCTTGTACCTGAGCTTCCTAGAGACCTTTCGGAATGGATCTTTCAAATAGTCAACGATCTCTTTTCTCCAGTCATCCTCCGCAAGATCCGTTCCCAGTGCACATATGTCTGCAGCAAACGCTTCTTGACTCTCTTTGTAACCAGAGGCGCTCTGAGCCAACCTGTTTGCTTCTTCGTTATGTTCCCTAGGAATATGCTGTAGAGTCACCAACGGAAAGCTCTTCAAGATCTCCCTGCATTCTTCGTAGTAACTCCTCAGCGATTCACTTTTACATTCGTATTGGCCGTTCAATTGCTTGATCACCAACTCTGAATCTCCATAAATCTCAACCGAAATGGCCCCGGCTTCTCTCAAGTATTGAAGCCCCCGAAGCAATGCCTCGTACTCAGCCTGATTGTTTGTGACAGTGGGCTGTATAGGGATGGCAAACTCGAACATCTCACCTCTAGGTGAAATCAGTAGAATCCCTACTCCCCCACCTTTGCCACATGATGACCCATCAAAAAATAAAGCCCAAGGAGTAATTTCAAGCAAATCAATTGACGGGTCGCGATGTTCAGTTATAAAATCGGCAATGATCTGACCTTTGATAGCTTTTGTCGATTCGAACTTTAACTCAAACTCTGATAAAGCCAAGATCCATTTGCCAATCCTGCCATTCAAAATTGGCATAGATAACATATGTTTTATTACATCAAATTTGGAATACACAGTGCATTCGGCATTCAACAAGTAGTGCCGAAACTTTGTACACGAGTAGTACACGCACAAGCACAGCTTCTCTGCAGCCGAATACCTGGTCTCGAGATCAAGTAATTTTCGGCTAAGATATACTACTACCCGCTCCTTTCCTTCGAATTCTTGAATAAGGGCCGATCCAATGGTTTGGGTATCGGCCACCACGTACAACTTGAAAGGCTTATCCAAGCGAGCAGGGACCGAAAGACCGGTGGCTCCTTCATGTATTGCTTGATCTCATCAAAAGCCTTTTGTTGTTCGTAGCCCCATGTGAACTTCGATCTTTCTTTAGTTTCGGCAATGGAGAAAACGGCAAAACCTTCGTGACGATTTGAAATGAATCTCCTTACGAAATTAATTTTGCCGAGCAAGTGATTGCAACTCCTTGAGATTAGTTGGAGGGACAACTTCATCAATGGCCTTCATGCTCTTCTTGCCAACTTCAATCCCCCCTTCGTGGACTAAAAATCCCAAGAACTCTCCAGCTGATACCCCAAAAGCGCACTTGTTTGGATTCATCTTCAGACCATGCTTTCGGGTGCACTCCAAGGTCCTTTTCACGTCTTCCAAATGTGTGTCATGACTTAGGGACTTGATCACGACATCATCAATGTAAATTTCAACAACTTTGCCGATCAACTCGTGAAAGATATAATTCATGGCTCGCTGATAAGTTGCACCGGCATTTTTCAACCCAAATGTCATGACTATCCATGCAAACAGGCCTATATGACCAGGACATCTGAAGGCCGTCTTTGATATATCTTCTATTGCCATAAAAATTTGGTTGTATCCCGCATTGCCATCCATGAAACTAATAACTTTGTGCCGGCGGCCGCGTCAACCAAGAACAAATCGGCAACGGGCATAGGGGTAACCATCCATCGGAGTAGCTCTGTTCAAATCCCTGAAATCTATGCAAACCCTCATCTTTCCATTCTTCTTGTAGACAGGGACAATATTAGAAATCCACTCTGCATATCTGCATGGCCGAACGAAGTTTGCATCAAGTAATCTTTCAACCTCTTTCTTCACATCGGCCAATACCTCATCCTTATAGATTTTCCGGGGTGGTTGCTTGTATGGTTTGAAACCAGATTTGATTGGCAACCGATGCTCAACAATGGAGCGGTCCAGTCCAGGCATCTCCGAATAATCCCAGGCGAAGCAATCTTTATATTCCTTGAGTAGCTTGATCAATGCCTCCCTGAAGTCTGATTGCAAGTTTGCGCTGATGAATGTCGGCCTTGGTTTGTCACCGCTTCCAATATCAACTTCTTCTAATTTATCGGCTGACATGAATCCTCGCCCCAATTTGTCATCAGTACCATCGACGGGGTTATCCATTAAAAATTGCTATAGGAGCCGACTGCTTGAATCGGCTGTTGATCGCTGCTGACAGGCTCAACAGGACCTTCTCCCCAGTCTTTCCCTGAGAAACAGTCAATGCCTTGATACTCCCAGAAAGCTGGTTCCACATTTGCAACGCTCACGGAGTCATCTGCTTGGACCACCTCAATATCATCATCCACCCATTGGATGAGCGCGATGCATGGTAGATGGGACGCAACAATTGGCGTGAATCCGGTCCCGTCCAAGCGAGGGCCGTAGGGTCCTTTACCTTCGATAACAAAGAAGGTTGTGAGCAGTGTCTTGGACCCGATCATCAGGTCCACGTGAGCACATCCCTTGGTGTCTGAAGGATTTCCGGCGAAATCGTTCAGTATTATGCTTGTAGGTGTCAGATCGCCAGGGCCCATGCCCAGCTTCCTGAAAGTGGCGTATGACATCACATTGACCGCCGCTCCGCCGTCGACAAACATCTTGGTCAATGGCTTGCCATTGACATATCCCTTCAAGTACAGCGGCCTCATGTGTCGATTTTTGGCTGGTTTGTCGAAGACGGCTTGCTTGGCTAGCACCAGCTGCGCCATCAGTCCCTCAATCTGCTCATCGTCCAAGGACGCCTCTTCCTGCACAACCTGATTAGCAGGGGCCATAAATTCATTCGGCAGAAAATATACCATGCACGCCGGAGCCGAACGGTTTGACCCTTCAGGTTTATCCTTTGGACGCCACACCTGTCTTGTCTGGATCCCGGCCTGCCTCAGTTCGCGGTTCCTCAAGCGTTGAACCCTCCTTTTCTGACTCTTTCTCAGGCCAGGCGGGCACCATTGCCCCTTTTGCCAAATGTGCTCGTCCTCGTCTTCCTCTTGATCAGCCCACCTCAAATCAGCTTGCCTCTTTCTGGGATGATCAATGATTTCAATTTCTTGGCGTCGATCCTCGCTAGGATGTATCCTTCCAATTCTTTCATGGACGGATCGACGATTGACAGTCTCCTGCTTGTACTTAAAATACCTGTCACTGCACTCAGGGCAATTTCTCAGCGTGGGCAGCTTCAACCCTTCGTTCCAGCAGTGCCTGAAGAACGCACAACCCCAGTGCGCGCGCTCCTGCTCGCGCGTGTATTGCTCCAGATCTCTCCTGCGCGCTTTCTCTTCGGCCCTGCGCCTCTCCTCCTCGTGTCTCCGTTTCTGGTAGCGCTCCTTTTCCAGCTGGTGCTGCCACTTATTGAGGAGGATACACGTGGTCACCCTGGGTTTGGCTCTGGACGATTCCCCGATCTCGACATGGCTCTTGAGAATGCGGGGGGCTTCACCATGCACTTGTTCCAAGGTCACTTGACGTTCCGGGTCTCTTGCTCCATCTGCCTTGCCCCGGCGAGGTCAAGACTTTGACCTTGCCCTTCTCCTCGACTTTGTCACCATGTTGACGGAAAAGCCTACCATGTTCCGAGGAAAAGGGTGGACATCCGATTTCATCTTGTTATCAAACTTGAGGTGCCCCTCCCGGATGGATCTCTAGATCCTCATCCTAAAGACCCCTGCAGTCGTTGATGGAGTGCGAGTTCTGTCATGGAAGCCACGGTAACGCTTCTCCTTTACTCCATCGGGCCGAAGCATGGAATGCCCTTCGGCAATTTGATTCGGCCTTCCTTCACCAAGAGCTCAAACGGCGTATCGGCTTTAGTGATGTCGAAATCGTAGGTGTCTTTGGTCCGTTTGACCCGGCCGCGATTCATGGTCAATGGCTCCTTTCCCCACATGATTTCGGCCGCGACCACGTCTCGGTCATCATCGAATCCTCTATTTGGTCGGCTCTTTCCGGAACCGATTGTAGATATCCGCTACGTCGTGCTTTGTTTGCCGAACCCGGCATCTTTCTTGAAACCGTAGGCTTGGTTGCTCATCAACGACAGCTTTTGGGACAGTTGACCCAGGTTGTCGAATTCCATGCCGAACAGCTTTTCACGCACGGCCGGCAGCATCCCGGCAACGGCCATGTCGGCCAACTGGTCATCTGGCAGACTGAGCGAAAAACACATGCCCTTAACTTCCCTGAACCTCCTGAGGAATTCCAAGGGCGTCTCACTGTGTCTCTGCTTCAAGGTAGCGAGGTCGATCAGCTTCTTTTCCGAGCTGCCGCTGAAATAGTGGGCGTGGAATTTCCGTTCCAGCTCCTTCCACGTGCTAACTGATTGAGGGGGCAAAGATGAAAACCATTGGAACGCCACACCCGTCAGTGACGCGGGGAAGTACCTGACTCTGAACGCTTCTTCAGATGAGCACTCTCCGAGCTGCATCAGGTAGCGAGCAATGTGCTCCACCGTGCTTGTGTCATCCTGCCCCGAAAACTTTGTAAATTCCGTCGGAGGCTTTACCCTTGGCGGCAGGATCATGTTGTAATACCACTCCGGGAACGGAGGCGTGTAGATAGGTCCTTGCATTTTTGGTTTGAGGCCGAATTGATTCTGCATCAAGTCGGCCATCTTCTGCGCCAGGATATCATCCTCCTGTGTGCCCGCAGCTGGTCCGTAACCCGGATTTGGGAGAGCATCGATGGCTCCGTAGTTCCCCACCTCGTGGTAGCCTCCGCCGTATAAATTCCTCTGCAGCCTGTTGCTTGCTGGAGCAATCCTGTAGCCGGAAGCAAGCGGGGCTCCAGGCGAGCCGAATGCCAGTCCTCCGTACGTGGGCCGGGTACGGGTTCGGCCGTTGCACGGCCGACCCGTGCTTTGCCCGCGGTGGTGGGCCGGACCGGTCGCCCTCCCCGCGGCTGCGGTGGGGGGCCGAAGCGGGCCGACCTCCGGCACCTTGTGGAGGAGGATGGAAGGCTTGGCTCCCAGCGCTCTGCGGAGGAGGCTGGCTCTGCAATGGCGGTTGAGAACTGGACTCACCCGCCTCCATGGTGCCCCCTTGAATGGGAGTCTTGTTGAACACCTGCTCCATGCCTGGTCCGAAGACAGCCACCATCATTTGTTTGAACGCACCCAAGAAAGCTCTGTGGTGCCTGCTTAGGACGTGGTCCGCGGTATCTCGGAACGCTTGCATGCATTCCTCCCTCTCCTGCTGGGTTGTAGCGTGGCAACAACACCCTGGGCATCTCATTTTTCAAGTACGGGACGCCGCTCCTATTCTTCTTGAATGATAGCAAGCACTTTTGTTGGAACTGCTCCACGGCATCCTGCAGCTGTTGCCGTTGTTCAGGAGAGAGGTCTTCGATGTTGACATCCATGATATCCCCGATGTCAGGCATCTTGATTTTCGGCTATGGTCCCACTGGGCGTGCCAAAAAGTGTGTTGACGCGAAATGCGCACCTAGCGCCAAGCACACAGCAAGCCGAACAAGCTAGCTTCACACGTGCAGAAGTCACAAGACGTGCCAGTCAATTTTCCCTGAAAATTAACAAAAGACAAAGTAGTTAAATTCCAAAGCTTGGAACTTGCCAGGTGGTACCAGACAGTTCCATATTTACGGCTGTAAAGCCAAATGAGATGACATATAGCTATAGAAAGCTATCTGCCAGCAAACTGAAACCATTCGGGACTTTAAAGAGGAAAAAATAACATAGTCGAATGGATTACGCAAGCATGACGACGATCGGTCTTGTTTGGACAAAGATGCACGTGCGCAAGATCGCGACCGACCTTCGTGGTGATCAACATTAAATAATAAATAAGGTAAAAGCGCGAGCACAAATATGTAATAAACAAGCATGCATAGGTCCAAAGCGCTAGTCTACCGCATGTCTAGTTACTTTAAAACCCGTCGGGTACGACACCAAGCGAATCTATCCAACGCATGATACAACTTGCTTGGGATCGTGCCACTTTCCACAAATAGATCTATCCACCGCATGATATAATCTAAATATGGAAAGCTAAAAGCATAAATTATGCACGTATTTTACTCATGAAGAACATAACCGAACACGGCTGAACAGCCGATTCGGGATCCATGAAGAAGGAACGAACATTACCAAGTAAGATAAATCTATCATATTGGTTTGAAAATCTAATCCACCGGATGATTAGCTCCAAAGCAACCCGAAAACCTGCATCTACCGCATGATACTCGGTTCTTTCAAGATTTATACAAACTTTAGCAAGCTTGAACCCGCAACATGTGACAACCTAGATCGATTCGGTTTCGGCTATCGAAAAACACGAGATCCGCATGTTAATTAACTAAAATTTCCAACTCGACTCGCATAAGGATCATCAAGAGGGATAAAGCCGATCCAAACCCATCTAGATTGGGCCAAAAGGTGTTACATGAATTTAAACATAAAGCAAAAACTTATAGCAACACGGGGTAACTTAATGAATCTATTGAACCTTGCCAAAATTCAATAGAGCCGATAACTAGCTTCAAGCTAGATCTTAGCCTACCGCATGGCTCATGACCTAACAAGAAACCCTCTTGAACCCAGCATGAATCTACCGCATGATACTAAGCATGGTAACAAGACTACTTGCATCAGATCTAAATCCACCGCATGATACTAGATATGATACAAGGTTGCCAGTACTCACGGAGGTCGACGCATCGATGAACCCTCTCGAAGAACTCGACGACACGACAAATGGACTCTAAGGTATGGCGTAAAGCCGGTTTGTATTGAGAATGATTACGTATATCTGTTACATACATCCAGAGTTCATATTTATACCCTGCCAAGCACAACCTCGAATGGATTTGATACCTAATTTATCTCTAAGTTTGATCGCTTATCCATCCATTCGCCCTTTCTGCTTGAGCCACGTCACCGTACAATTCCGCAAAATCAGCTCAACAATTCCTTTGCCGAACAGAAACATATAGCCGACCGCGGATTTTTCTGCCGAGTGCATCTGAAGAAACCTTCCTTCCGCCGGACGGATTTCTCACCGGGCTGGACCCACAAGTCAGACCCCTTATCGAATTTCGGTGTTAACAGCAGCTGATGTAGATATGATATCAGGCGGATTCACAATAAAATTCAACTACAACACATCTAAATTACATCTCTCCGGTTCAAAAGGTTGCTAAGGTGTCTTCTACATGTGGTTCTTTTTTTCATTTTTTTGCGGTGAAATTCATCAAGAATTTGATGTGGATTTATTTGCATGCACCTTTTTTATTGCTTCATGTGGATCTTGATTTGGGATTTTTGTCTGCACTCGATCTATTGCCCCTATTCTGCCGCTGTCTAGCGCCCCGTTCCACAGTGCCAGCGATTATGTTTTTTTAACAGAATCAATTATGTTTGGTGTGTTTTTTTTGCCTGGTGTGGGTCCGTTTTGCCGTCAATTGGGCCTGGCAACACCCGCCCAACCGTAATAAAAAAAGGAAGGTGGAGTAATCGGTTTTCCATAAAAAGCAGCCGGCTGTAAAATAGCCAAGTCCCTGTATTCCAGCATCCAGGTGTTTCAGTGTGATTACTATGTTATGGATCCCTTCACGCCACATGACTCAGCCATAACTACTTAACACAACTTAGGGTCCAAGAAATAAAAAAAAAACTTTGCAGCATACTGTGGATGTACACAAGGGATTCTGGATACCACAATCAGGTCGCAAAGATTGTAAAGAACAGTGATGGTTAAATGCCAATTAGTTTAACAGTAGGAGCACTGAACAGAAATTACCTGATGACTGATTGTCCATCAGGAGGAATGAAACATGAGAACCAAATGCAGGCTATAAAGGGTCTGAATAACCAGTTCCCTCCCCATAGGTTTGCAAAAGGGTACAAGGAGAATGATTGTAAGAATGTAAGCAAATGCATCATGATGCACTGGATCCCGGAAGCCTTTAGCTTATGGTGATGCCTTCCCGTGAACAATCCAGTTCGGCTTACGCGGAGTCAGTTAGATCCCACTCGATTTACACGCGGCTTCACTGGAGTCTTAGAAGGGCTCACCCTGCACATCCCATGATGCAATCAACGTTAGCAAATCTCGATATTCTTTTTTTTTTGTGGCGGTCTTAGATGCATAAATGAACAGAAATGGAAGGAGGATCATGCCTGACAGGTAGAGTTCCCAAAATCATCCCACTGCAGTTCAGAGCCAAGATGGCACCCTCAGCCTGTGATTCACACAGTTCAATACTTACAATCAAAATCTCCATCTGAAACTGGTACTCAATACGAAAGGAAAAACTACAACACACGACTGTATGAGGAAGAAATATGGCATACGACTGTATGCTGCGGATCAATATATGAGCAACGAAAGGCAAGAAGCAATTAAGGAAACTCTCAGTTTAACTTCTTGCTGCCGCTATCCAGTGGAATGAATGTATCACAAGAACCTTTCATGCATATGCAATTAAAAGATTACCAAACATGCAGAAGTTGGATAGTATCAAACAGCTCCTGCACAATATGCAGCATGCAGATTTAGCAGAACTGCTGGCATAGCAAGAGCTTACTAGTGACATTGGTAGAGTAATTATTACATTACAAATGTTTTAAAGAGATGCAAAATAGACAACCTAAACTAGTTTTTGGTGCAGGAGGACTTAGCCAGCAAACAATAAATACATCATTTTTGATAAACTATAACATGGGACTTAACCAGCAAAAGCAAAACATATAATAGAAACATTTTGTACTTACATGGACAAACTCAACAAAAGCAATCCTTGTAGAATGTACATTATCCCCTAGAAGTCTCAACCGAGAGACCTGCAAAGGAAATTATTTTTAGCAGATAAAGCATATACCAACATGTCGAGCACATTTTATTCTTAAGAAGTACGTTGGAGATGGATTTGAAAACTGGAGAGTCCAACACTCACCTCACCGCAAAGTCCTTCAAAGAAATTCTTTACATCTAATTGAGTAACCTACATGACAAAGAGGCAAATGGTGTCACCGACATCTAATTTGATTGTACAAGCTTCAGTAACTTGCACTTTTAGATCCAGGATCCCAAAATATGAAGTATCAACGAAAAAGGAAATAAGTGAAAGACAATAAACTTTATGGAATAGAAAGGAGATTAGTACCATCTTATCTATGTTTGTACAATAGACGGTTCGCATAACCATTTCCTTCTCATCTTCCGTCTATAGGACAAGCCAAACACAACAGTATAAGCAAATTGTGGAGTAATACTGAATGGTATCTGGGCATGAAACAAGTGCAAAACTGCTCACCCTGGGAAGAAACTTTGGATTAACAGGTACGATAGCTGTCTTTGAAGGCAAGACTCTAACAGGATAGAAACCAAAAATTGTGCCTCCAAGGTTAAGTGCAGTTCTTGCACCCTCTGCAGAGTACAAGACAATGGAACTCAGATTTCATATAAGAAGATTGATTACAGGAAAAAAATGTTTAAGTAGTAGGTCAGTATAGAATACCCTCATCAGAGAACTCAATAAATGCAAATCTAAGAACAGAGTGGGGATCACCACAAATTCGGCAATCAACAACCTAAGAGAGAGAAAGCGGATTAGATATCAAATCTAGAAATCTGCAGCTGAAATTTTTAGTTGCACATTTGTGCCACCATCTTTTTTTAACAAAAGAAGGAATCATTAATAACTGATACATTTAGAAGAGGAAAAAATGCAACAGCAATGAAATTTAGCATTTGCAGTACACAATACCAGTATAATTCGATCATTTCAGATGAAATAACTTACTTGCCCACAGGTGGTAAAGATATCAGCAAGTCTTTCCTCTGTCACCTAACAGATGGTCAACACCATTAGATCTTACAACAACCCAAGAAAAAGCAATACATGCGTGCTAAATCAACCATCAACTACTCACGGTATGGTCAAGTTCAGAGACATAAACAGTTCGCCTAATGCTGTCCTCTCTGTCTGCACGCCTTGCCCTATCAATTGCCCTCCTCCTACCTTGGTTGATGTATCCATTCCCCCTCTGAAGATGAATTTAAAAATACACTGGTTACATTATACTTCTCAATAGAATCACCACATCCAGCATAAGTTCTTGCAGATAGCTGATCATCTAGTAAATCCTATGAAAAAATAATGAACAAAGAAGCAATCTTGGGGGAGTATTTACATAATTGAAAACTACACAAATTGTCGGTCAAATCCTTGAAAAGAAATTTAGTCCCAAATCATTTTGTCTAAAAGTCAGTATGGATATTTTGTAAATCTTAGATTTCCCACATTATTGCATTCATACATGTGGTACTGTGAACAGATGAATGGGCTAGTCTACACCAATTAGTATGGAGAATATCGCAGTGCTACAGTTTAGAATATGTTTGTTCCATCAAAATGCCACACCTACCTGCTATTGCTAATATAACTGCAAAGAACATTTGGAGGATAAAAATTTTCGCTAAAGCATACATCTGCAGATATTGAGAAAATATTCCAAAAAAATTATTTCTACTAAATAATTAATCATTAAGATTTGAAACGATCTCAAAATCAAACCAAATGAATCAACAGCCGGATTGAAAACATCCAATCAATCGCACATAAAACCAGATCAACACAAAGAACAGAATCACACGACAGTGCATCATCAGTGGCACTAATGGAGTGCCATCCCGTGACGATCAAACCTTTACATCAAGACAGAAAGAGGATAAACCTTCCACCAAAGAACGCCAACCACCACCGCACTAGGGAACCACCAACCGACCGATAACGCAATCCAAGACGAAAAATTAAGAAAGAAAAACTCCAGACGTTACCAAACAGCTGAGGAGGAAAAAGCGAAGGAATCCTACACACAAACGCAACTGCGGCGCCGATCCAAGCCCTCCCAACCCCCCTGACGAAGAATCAAGAACACAAAAGGAGCGTTGCGAAATTGTTACCTTGCGCTGCTGGTTCCCCATATAAAACGACGCGTCGGTGGCGGGGTCCTTGGCGCCCCCATTCCCGGCTCCGATCGAGCGGTAGTCGAACACCGGCGCGTCCGCCGACAGCCCCTTCTTGGGCGGCGACCCCGCCGCCGCCGCCGAGGATGGGACGAACTCCTTGGCGGCCGGGTTGAGCTTGGACAGCAGGTCCACCAGCTTCTGCACGCCCGCCTGGTACTCCACCTCCTTGGCCGCCACCGCCGCAGCGGAAGCCGATCCGTCCGCCACCGCCGCCATCCTAGGAGACGAGGCGGATCGAGCCCGACGCGCGCGGCCGCCTGCCGATCTTGGTCAAACCTCGGCCGGATTGGTATGGGAGAGAGAGAGAGAAAGAACTCGTAGGAAAGGACCAAGAATCTACAGGCGCGAGGCCATCCGGTGGCTCTGCACACAGACAGGAGCTGAGGATGATGAGGGAGGGGGGAGGCTAGCCGCTAGCGGTGGTGCGGCGGTGTGCGCTCCCTGGGTGGGTTTTACTGGCGCTCCGTTTCACAAGGTTTTGGCCATTTTCCGGGGTGCGGAACTGGGAAATGTAGGAGCAGGGGAGCAGGGGAGGAGGAAACGAAACGGAAAACAGGGGACGGGAGGGGGAGCCGCGTGGGCGTGGTCTATGCGCCGGGAGGCGTGAATCACGTGCGTGGCAGCACGGGAGTCGAGATCATGGCTGGACGATCAGGTGGCTCAGAGCTAAAATTCATACTCCATTCTTCGAATTTCTTGATGCACGTTTTACTGCATTCTGAAACGGAGGTAGTAACTTGCAAATGGATTTTTTCCTGATGTATACAGTACTAGCTCATCAAAGCATTTTGCAATGGCGCATGAAGTGTTAGATGCATGTCCAATCTGATGGGTACGCATAGACAACCATGAACGGGATAAGGAAAAGAATAGCAATTCGACACGTACAAGAAAACAAATTGAATGCCCATATAGGCCTAATAAACTGATTGTCTGAAGTTTACGCATGAACAAACCATATAGTACTTGTCTTTTCCTTGTGCTAAAAAATCGACAGTAGGGAGCTATTGGCTATCATCCAAGAGATACCAAGAAGGACGATTAACTATAGAATGAAAAAAAAAGTTAGGTGCCAACTTCTTTTCAGGCTTAAAATAAGCTCAATCCTGCTCCATAAAGTTTGAAGACCAAGAATAAAGAAACTTGAACGGGTCATGGTGGATTGAGTCACAGCACTCAATGGTACTCTTCAACTGAATCATCCTCCCTATAATGCTCATTATTGAATGGTGAAGGCGGAATCACATTCAGAAATCCACCGACGTATAGCAAAAGTGTAACAAACTCCAAGCATGCATAACTTACAACAGCATTTACTGTATTTAAAAAATGAGGGTAGATTGTCTAGGTAAGAAGAAACTGTGGCCTTTTGGAAGCACTTCCGTTCAGGTACCTTCAGCATTCACCAACTACTCTAGTTAAAAAAGTATCTCCATTTCCAACCCAAAATGATAACATTCCTTTGTGACCATAACTCTCTCCTTCAATAAGATAAGATAGTGTTGAGCAAAGATTATCAGACCATACATCTCACGATCACTAGACCGCTACTATATACTAGTTTATACAAATTTCATTCAGAACAAAACGGGGCAAAAGCACGGACGGCAAAGCTGCTGCCTGCTGGAAGGAGAAATTCATCAGAGCCGTCGAAACCGATGCCCCCGTCGTGGACGGAACCGGACCGATTCTTGGTCACTGTCTCGCCATTCTCATGTGACTTCTTTATGTCAGCAGCAATTTTGACAGCGAATTCGGTGCCGCAGAGGAGGAGGATTCGCGTCTCCTCGCGTCGTCGAAAGCCCCGGCCGATGGAATTATCCCGGCCGGCCTTCATCAGGTGCCTGATTAGTAGGGATAAAATGCTCCGTTCACCAATTGGAGAATACTTTTTTTTATGGGAATCGAAGAAGTTTTTTTTTTGGGAAGTAAACAAAGACCAATTGGGACAGCACTAAATGCCAACGCCGTGGAATCCAAGGCGGGCGGGACACGACGGAGGCCGGTGTAAAAAATTCGTTTTGGTTTGCGCTGAATTTTCTCCGCGAATTACGCCAAATTTCACCGCGGGGGGATAGGCAAAGAACTTGTTGATCGAGTTGCTGGTCGTCGTCGCACGTCGCACGGGTGTGCAAAGACTTTCTTGTTTTGATCCAATCCAAGAAGGACCAAAAGGCTGTCCGTGATGCGTGAACTGAGACGACTTTGGGCCTGGTGAGAAGATGTTGGATAATGGAGACTTTGGAAGGAGGCAACAACTTTGAGTATGGATCCTCTAATCCTGCTGGCCTTTGCGTTTGAAAAGATCGAAATTGCATGGAGAGTTGGGCATCCTGGATGCTTCCATTTTGCCTTGCCATTGTTCTCTCGTTTTCTGACGGAAAAAAAAAATGTTGGGTTCGAAGTATATTGTGCGCCACGAAGTGCACAGGTCTAGTTCATACATACTCGCTCCGGTGCCACTTTAGTAGCCGTTTAGGACCGGATTTCGCATACCAAGAAGTCATTAATTAAAGGTAATTTTTCCATGATTATCCCTAATAGATAGGCTGACAGATGTATATTAATCGCAGGGCGCCTTCCTTTTTGCACTTGGTCCTGCGGCTAGGACGACCTCTAAACGGGAACTCGGTCCATACCCTTGTCAAACTTGTCCTGATGTGCTCTTTAACGTTCCATTATGGCAAATTTGACCTGGGTGAAGTGCAGGTCGTTCCGAATGCTGTGCAGAAGCATGTTTTTTCATTTCCTTTTCCTTTCCTTTCATGCTTTGGAGTTTGGAGACGTAATGCTGATGACTTTTATTTTGCGAGTGATGAACAAACGATCGAGCCCAGCACAAATGGGGAGTACTCTCCGCGGTTAAGCCTGCCACTGAGGAGAGTATGGACAAATCCGCTTGTGTTCATACTTAAATCCAAATAATTATTATCAACTTCTTACCCTCTCCAATCCCACCCATACACAATGGATAATTAGTTTTGTAGTTTTGTCTTAGATTCTACACATACCCAATCGATTATTTGCACCCTCCCCACACCCTACCCTCCTCATTTCTTCATGGATAATAATTATTTTCTACCCATACCCTCCCCATTTGAGGTGGGTGTGGATTTGAATATGAACGATGGATAAAAACAACAGGCATATCCGCGGTGCCTCCTTTTGCGGGCGCTTCTCACCACTTCACTTGAAAGGAAAGAACGGCCGTGCTGTTCCCGACTATTTGCCTGCTCTCTTTTGCAAGCAACCGACTGCAAGGCCTGGTTGACCAACCAAAAGAATCTAAACGGCATGCAATAGATTAACGAAAGGCAAGCGTCACTTTACTTTCTAGCTAAGATGTTTGCAGCAGTGCCTTTTCTCCCTCCTGGTTCTTGCGGCCGATAAAGCAACGGCTCACAACCCTTCCTCATGAGCGAATAGATTCCATCTCAAAATTGAGAATGATGAGCTGAAAAGTGCGGGAGGAATGGAGAGGGGTACAACCGTGGAAAGGCGATGAACTCCCGCACAAAAAAAAAGGATAAAACGGAGAGAAACATCACCGTGTCGCACAAAATCAGGCCAACCCAATGCGCGAGCACAATACACAACTGGCAGTAGAACTACAACTGGGCAAAGGTTATTTACCAAATGTTCACGGAATGATCATCCAGGACAATCTTTATACATGGAGCTCCACGTTTGATCTTTACAAGCTTTAGCGCAAACACGAAGCGCCATTGTCGCCACCATCAACCATCTTGCCACCTAGGTTAGAAGGTATGCATATCACTTACATGAATGTTGTTAGGGCCTGGAAAGGGAGAACCTCTTGCCCTGGTGCTAGAACAGGGTGTACATGGGGTACGCTATGTCGACCTGTGGACAGTTCATTCCAGAATCTGTGTTTCCATCAGTCCAGCTACCACGAGGGCTTGGCATTGTCGGCTGTTGGAGCAATGTGCCGGCCATACCACCCCCCATGCCTGATGTTGCCCTCTGGCAGAATGTATCGTATCCCCCAGTGGACATGTAGCTACTGGTGGTTCCATCCCAATACTCAGGCTTATGATGTGGACGATAAGGTGACGAGCGAGGCTGATTCGACCAACCAGGGAAGAAGGTACCTTGAAACTGTGCATGTCTCTGGTTGACATTTAGATTATGTGTGACATCAGCATCATCTTTCAGACAATCTGTAGCCCAGCTAGGGAGGTCTTGCTGATCTGTAACACCACAAGAATCCTGTACCAGGGCACCAGATGTGGAGCATAGTCCCGAGCAAGAAGGGGAGCTCACATATACAAATTTGCCTGAATCAGAAGAGTGATGAGGATTCTCAAATCCAGGAGGATAAGCCTGTCTCTTTCTTTCTTTTCTATCTGATGCTGATACATCAGTGGATGATACTGCACTGACTGGTCTTGATACCGTAGTGCTATCTGAGCAGTGAGATGGAACTATATCACCTGACCGAACCATTTCCCTGTTGTAGAAGCTTTCGTGCCCTCCTTGTGCTGAATCTTGTTGTTTGCCAACAGTCGAAGGTAGCTGCTTATTAGGAGTGCTGTGGCTGAGACTTGCTCTTCCTATACCAGTATTAGAAATAGGTGCATCTTTGTTATTTACCACCTGCAATTGATTTCGTGATGCCAACTTGCGCTTCAAATCTGAAAGATTATTGGGCCCAGCTGTAGCTTCAGACTTGGCACCAGAAGTAGAAAGATTGCTGAGCACTGGTCTGCTACTCAAAAACTGCACTGCAGTTGATCTGTGTGATGTGCTCTCTGAACGCTGCTTATTAGGAGTGCTGTGCCCGAGACTTGCTCTTCCGATACCAGTATTAGAAATAGGTGCACCTTGTTGATTTACCAGCTGCAATTGATTTCGTGATGCCAACTTACACTTCAAATCTGATAGATTATTGGGCCCAGCTGCAGCTTCAGACTTGGCATCAGATGTACAAAGATTGCTGAGCACAGGTCTGCTACTCAAACACTGCACTGCAGTCGATCTGTGTGATGCCATGCTCTCTGAAAGCTGCTTATGATTTCCTGGGACTAGCTTTTCAATGATATCTGGACATCCATCCTTTTTCTCTACTCCAGCATGAGATTTGACATTAGCTGAAGCCTGCTGTGAGAGTTGCTCTAGGTTCTGGGAAACTAAATGACTTCTAGGAAGTGTAACACGATCGCTGCGCTCAGTTTTTACCAAAGCAAGTTTTGTGGAACTTGAAGTGCCATTACCAATTTGTCCTGTAGGCCTGCCAAGTACAGTAAAACGCCGACTTGGAACAGCTTGCCCTTGTGAAACTACATTAGAATACTGTGGCTTTTGCTGTGAAGTGTCAGATGTTCCATTTTCTGCTGAGGTCGTTTGCTTGGAATTTGAGGTGTCATTTCCTAACTGTGAAGATGCTTCAGATTTATCATTATTCGAGTCCAGCTGCTCGCTAAGGTGGCCTTTTGATCCTTGTGAAACTAAACTCATATTTGATGAGGTCTCCAATGAAGTGCCCTCAATAGGTCTACATGGATGCTGCATATTCTGTATTGATGTCGTACTTGAACTGCTACGCCCTCCAGGTGGTATATATTTTTGAGATTTGGGATCAGACAAATTTTGCTGATTATTGTGTGTGCTCTCATGGTCATTGCTTTGACGGATAACCGCATTTGCAATAGATGATGAACTCCCAGAAGAAATGCTTGAGTCCCTGCGACACAAAAAAGAATAGTGGTTCCACATCAGTGAAGGACTGAAGGTTAATAGGAACAGGCAATCTGGCCCTAGCAACAAAAGTATTTACCGTGAAGTGGTGGCTGGTGGTAAAGAAGTATTCTTGTTAGCACCATTAGGTAGTAATCTTTCAGCATTGATGCAAATCTTTGCATAAAAGGACTGAGTTAGTACAATGATGGGCAAGTAATACATGCAAACTATAAAAAAACACATTCCTTTATTCTTTGCAACGAAATCACAAAACTCATATTTACATAAGAAGTTTTAATAGTTACTTCAAACCAAATGAGATTCTTACATCTTTAGAGACTCCACTGCAAGTTGAAGTTCTTGAACTGCTGTCACCTGGAGGGGGTAAAGTACGTCCTGAGCGATGTTGGGGACCCTTGGCATCCATTCCCATCAAATGCTGCAGCCTAATCACCAGACATTAAAAAAAATGTGGATGGTTCCTATAAATATATATAACATGTGCCTAAGGTGACTGGCAATCCTATCTACCTAACCTCTCATCTAACAAGCCAAATGGAGCATGACAGCATTGAATATAGATATGAATTTGCATTACAAGGTTCGGCTAATTATGCTACATGGAAGAATGGAAGTGAACTTCCGTGAATGAACGTGCTATTGTGCTAACTGCAGCATCAGGAGGTGTCAATGCAACACAAATCTCATTGGTCCGCTTTATCCACAGCTGTGGCACAGATAATATTTTTAGTTCTACATGTTCAGCTAGCTATCTACTCATCCTTATTCTCAGTTGGCCCCAGCAACATATTTATAATACAAATGAGACATCATGGTGCTAAAAGAAGTTTGGCCCCAGCAAAATATTTATAATACGGATGAGATATCATGGTGCTGGAAGAAGTTTATCAAAATTTAACATTTTGTAGAAAGAGATGATGGATATTATGCAACAAGTGTCGTCCAAGCCTATAAGTCTGGAACCTAATCAGCATGCAGATAATCCAGGACTGCAAGAACTGGAGTCAACATCAAACAGCTAAAGTGCCCTTTCTCTTCTTTTTGTTTTGTTTTAGTTAGTTGAGGCCAGAATCACACGTGGGACTTAATGGTTTATATTCACCTTACTTTAAATGCCTTCTGCTTGTACACACCAATATGAAATATAAAGGTGCCATCACACCAGGTGTCCTATTATCCGTATTAAGAAACAATAAAAGTGCATCTTTAAGATATTAGAATCTTCTGATGCCCAGCAAGTAAACGTTGCTTATTCCGATTTATATCTAAGTACTTGCAACTAATCAGCACTTTCCATTTATTACGCATCACAACCATCTCAGTCCTTGTTGAATCCAAGGGCCCAGATTTGTAATTTGTCCTGATATTAGGTACTACGTTGTTGCAACATGCCCAGCATCAGAAACAAGCTTGACGGTGCCATAATCAGCAAAGGCATGACCATAATCACCAGGTTCGCGAATCAAGGATCGGGGACGACCGGGTTCGACGTCCCCATTCCAACAGTTTCGCATTGCGACCTATGATGGGACAAGAAAGTTTGGATAATCTGTTTTGGCTGCCAAATGGTGCAAGGTGCCATGGTCAGCCACCATTCTTTTGCTCGTGGCACAGAGCAGAGAGAGAACAGGGGAGGAAGGAGATGACTGTGACTGCAGCTTCATCGAGCTCGGGACTTAGGGTTATGTTAGGTGAATATTGGGCTGTTTGGGCCAGCATTCGGCAGCCCAATTAATATTTTCTCTCTTTGCTTCAATTGCCTTTGTCCGGGCCACATTCAGGAGCCCATTTAACCTTTTCTTTTAGTTTTGCTTTTATGCTTTGTTTTGTCATGCTAGCTCATGTGCACCTCTAATTGTACGACATAAAGGAGCTCAATGACCTGTGTCATCAACCTTGACCATCGACCCAGATTAATCGGGTCATTCGTTCCAAACTACTCCCATCTTCTACCTCCCCTCTTCCGACACTGATCCACGATGTGGGACCTTTTGTGGCTATGGGCACCCATGTGATGTAAGAGTAGTGAATACATGGAGTAGGCCCTGCGTGGCAGAGTAGCATTTGGTGACAAAAAGGCAAGCATTTGTATCGTTGAACCAGACATCAAATTACATTAAAAATCAAAACAAAGACTTGCAGATCAGGAAGAATGATTCTTCCTCTGCTCTATCTATCTATCAGTTCCTCTATTGATTGCTCACATCTCGGGGTGAGATCACCAGAGGTCAGGGGTTCACTATGTTTTCCACTTAATCTCCATCAATGCAGATTCAAATTGACTAGTACATGATAAAATTGTAGTACAAAATATGTACCTTGCACACACCACAGATACATCATCTTTGGTACAAATATCGTCTGCTGAGGCTTTATGATGCACATACGAACAATTTGCTTTATAGCAAACCTGAAGCAAGACACAGCCAATTATCAGAAAAGAAAGAAACAGATGATTGCAGCGAACTGAATATATAATACATACCCTATTGCTTAGCCATATATGGCAATATCTTGTGACACCAAAAGTTGCCCTACATGATCAGCATATATTAGTAAGTAATATAGTTAGATTAACTCAATAAGACAAATAATAAGATGGATGGTGTTAAGTTCCAAGTCAAATTGTAGTATATTAGAGCCCAACTTACTTTAAAGGTCTACCATCCAAGATGTAGCCATTAACTGCCTGTATGCATCTGACAGCCTCCTCTTCTCTTGCAAATGTAACATATCTAAAGGGACATGAGCAAAGAATTGCAACAAATAAGCATCTGGCCTCAAACATAAAACGAATAATTAAGCTTGATAAGAGTAACCACTGTTCAATAGAAAATGCATCTAGTAGGAACCAACAGCATAATTAAGTTCGGAACCACTATCCCTGGTGCAAAATATATAATTCTAATGTCAAAAATAAAGGTGGATTATCCATGTCACTAAAAAGTGGAAGGGTGTGTAAGAAAATTTGGAATGATCAAGGCACACTTTCCACAGTGTGCAACTTTGGTTTGTAGCTCTTAGTCTTATAGCTGCAAAGATAGGAAGAATGATGTCTATATAGTAATGATCACATTACTGATCCAAATGACTTACACACGACCAGAATCAGGAATTTGTTGGTTAGCTCCAATATTATCGATGATAATGTTTTCTATCTTCCCATACTGTCCAAGGAAATTCTTCTGTCTCAGCAACTGCATGAATAGCGTACAGTTAGCATTTACATCATGTGCATTGTAAGATCAGTGGGGAGTGGGGTGAGGATAATGATTATTATGTTCACATTGTCGGTACAAAGCATTTACCTTCTCGCTGGCAAACTCGTTCGGCATACCAACAATATAAACAAGCTTCCGCTGAATCACACGGACATTATTTGGATCTTTTGGTTCTGACTGTCCCAACTGACCCTTTGCAGATGTTTGCTTATGCGACTTGGTTCGTTCTTTTTGATAGTTTGCCTTATCAGCACAAATTTCCTTTAATCTGGCATTGAGAAAAATGAAGAGAAAATTCAAGTAAATCAAATACTATTTCATTTTAAAATAAGAAACTTCAACATTACAATTTCAAGATTTGAAAGTGATCATAAGGTGAAGAATGGAGTTTTAGTGACAGAACACTGAGATTTAGAGATAAAGTACGTGCATTTGGTCCTTGGCGCTTCTCTCCAGGATTCTATCCTTGTCATAGACAGAACGGCATCCAGGGCACCTCCCGCCAGATTCATCCTTCTCGTCCATTCCCATTATTTGATGCCAACAGTACAGACATATCTACAAAGAAAATGTTGTATTACATATATGCCAACCTAACATATACATTACATCCACAAGGAAAGACATCTTTTGAGCTGTGCATATTTTACTAAACCATGATTTATTAAAAAAACAGTATTGAATCATGAAGGTTCAAATGCAACAAGCATTTCATTTCAGTCAATGCATTCTGTTATCTAAAAAAGGATGCCACAGATATTCTCCACTGCTACAGCAGTACTGATGATGTTTAGACTATTATTATTGCATCCTGAAATATGCATCTATTTACTAAACATGATCAACATTGACAGACCCTGGTTTTTCCATATTGTCAAAAATAAATAAAGTTCACTGGTCATAAAGAGAGCATACAACTGCAGGTATTTGTTACCATTTTAGCATGATATAGTTTTATGATTGCTGAGAAGAGTCTTAGTACTCAGAAGGTATTGAATACATGCAGATAAAGAATGAAGATCAGTAGAAGAAAATGAAAAACAAATTGCTTGCACACCAAAATGGTACTCGAGCGATGAAAATTTACCTCATATCCACATTTACAAGGCTTTAGTTGTTTATCTGTCAAATCCAAAGGGGCAATGCAAAGCGGACATTTGTCATTAGTTTGGGTGCTCATGGTGACTCCGCCCTTAAAGAAGCCAGAAACTGAAAATAGATGAAGGATTAGGGTTATCTTACCGAAAAACGATATAAGAATGTACAGTTTGGAACATTATTAATCTAAATAGTGGCCTCACAGAAATGTTGCAAATAGATGTAGGCCAGTCAACACACACAATGCATCAACCACTTCAGTATTAAAGCATCTCCGGCTTTCTTTCAGGTACAGGAAAACGATTTGTTAAGCACAGCTCAAGCTTATATCCAAATAAGCTTGGAAGGTCAGGGTTCGAGAAAACAAAAATATCAAATAACAAGAATCATAAATGAAACTTTGGTGAATAACCATGCGAGGGTTCCCTAGTAAAGTTATGCTACCATGATGCAAATTTTTAAAAAGAATGAGATGGCACAGCATTATCAAAGCCAGGCATGACTTCAATATGACATAAACTTTTCAGTTGCACCAAGGTGCTCTTTTTTCCATTTATAACAGAATCAAAATATCCGATGAGTAAGTTTTGTATACACAAATTGGCACATTCCATAAACATACTAGATTTGAACAGCTTTTTATCCTCAGTTGGGCAATTGACTGCAGTTATTCACCTTGCTTGCATAATGCTTAAAACGTTTTGTTAGAAGCAAAAGACATTTAATCTGGAGTGCTGAAAGTTAGCAAGTTGTTGCCCTAAAAGAATCAACCATCACTTTGCCTAGACTTGACGTGATCATTATCAATTGCTAAGGAAAATCTATCGCTACACATCTTTTCATCAACAAATTAAAGCAACAATTTATACTGTGTACGAAAACAGGACTCCCCCACTATGCATCATCTATCTAGCTATTAGTGACACCGCAACCTTCCTTTAATTAAGTTCATATAAACTCGAGAAGCCAGAAGGGAAGATGCAGCAGGCTACATACATCATGATGCATGTGTGCATTACTTTCCCTATCTCCGCTACAGCTCATTAAGTTCCAGAACATTACAAACTGCACTGACAAAAACTGCAGCATGCTGATCTCCTCCTAACAATTCAGGGGGTCCACATGCAAATCCTCGACTTTGAGAGGTGCATGCAGCAAAAGTAAACCGAAACCGAGGTTAAAATCTAACGATGTCTTATCCAGATCGATCTAATGCAAGTTTAATGACAAAATCCAACTAATCTAACCCCGTACTTGATAAATTAACTACTCATCAATACTCCGAGTCAAAGCCAGCCTAGAGTAAAAAGGAATAGCACAGTGACCTCGTGACCATTCCCCACTAAAACCCCAACCCCAGATACCAAAACCCCCATAGAATCGAGGAATATTTTTTTTCTGCGACGCATCAGATTGCTGGTCTAGCAAAAAAAAAAAGCGGATAACTCCAGACGCGCCTAAATACGCAGCGTTGCGGCGCAACCCGAAACCGACCCTTGTACTATAGCCCCAACAATCAACAAGTTACCAAAAAAAATCGCCGCCAAAACATCCCACATTCCAGCGCAACCAACCAAGCGCCGGGAATGATCGCGGCCAAGCGCCGGCCGATTTCACCATCAAACCACAACCAAACCAATCGGTGGGTGGAAAAAAAAAAGCCCCACAAAAAATTTACACCAAAACCCCCCGCGCGCCACAACAAAGCCCTATCAGCGCAATCCACCAGCACCACCGGTGAATGCTGGGGAACAGCAGGCCCGCGGGGCAACACGCACCGAAACACCGGCCGAACGGACCCCGGTAGCCCCCACATTGCCCAGAATCGGAAAGCCCTAGCGCGAGTTGGCGGAGACGGGGAGTTGGCGATCGGAGATTGGAGCGGGTGGGGTGAGGGAGGGGGGGGACTCACGTCGGAGGAGCGGAGGCGATCGGCGCCGCCGGCCGCCTCGGGATTAGGGTTTGGAGGAGGAGCTCTCCCCCCGCGCGTCGTCTCCCTCCCCTCCAGAGACTCTCCTTCTCTCTCCTCCGCCGCGCGCAACACCACAACCCCCCCTTGGCAGCCGTCTCGCCTAAAAACTGCAGAGAGAGAGAGAGAGGAGGAGGAGGAGGTTTCGCGTCCTGCCCCTCCTTTTTGTTTTTTTCTCAGAGCAGTCTCCCAAAGAGAAGCGATGTGGTGGTGGTCTTTAATAATTGGCACACCCGCCGACCTACCACCACCCAGCAAAGGGTGGTGGTAGTACGTGGCCCCCTCCGTTGGGAGGCCGACACGTGGAGCCCGAGGGCGCGTGGGGTCAGGCTCGCAGCGACTCGGGGTGGAAACCGCCACACCGGCGTGGCGGTCCCGGCCCCGTCAGGTCTTTTCTTGGTTCTCTGACGCCATGAGCCGTGTACTTTTTGGGCGAGGCGCGCATTTCTTCATGCCATCCTCGCGCGGGGGGGGGGACCCACCGCGCGCGGCCGGCGGGACCACATGTCGGTCGCAGGGAGGCGCGGCCCACAGAGAATGGCTTGTCGTTTCCGGGGCGCACCCGTATATCCCAATCCGCTCGGGGATGGGATGACTGGATGAGACAGGCCCACACGCAAGCCCGCTCGGGGGGTTTAGCCAATGGGAAACGGGGCCCGAAGGGTTGCGCGCGCCACCTGTCAGTGAGTGGGGGGGGCGCGGTGGAGTGGACGCGACCCGGGGTTGGTGTGCCCTGGTGGCTCCCATTGATGGCAGGGGATAGCGTGGGTGGTGGGGAGTGACTGCGAGAAGCAGCAGAGACCGTGTGGGCTGGCTGGCTGGCTGGCTGGCTGGTCGCAGCCGCGGCGGCACCCTTGGTGTGGGCCCGAGTCGGGGTTTTGGAAGTTGGAATGGGTTTCATCCGGGCCCCCCGTGCCCAAACAGTGGGTTTTGGTGGAAGGGGATTTGCACTTTGATCGCAGCAAGGTCGTTTGCAACCTTTCAGGGAGCATCATGGGGGAAGGGACCACCTTCTTCGGCTTCTCGTCTGTCGAAAACAGCTGCTGCTCCCCTCTGTTTTCTGGGATGGCTTCTCCTGCAACGTTGTTCCGACCTTCCAAAACAAGATGGTGATGATAGAAGTTCCGACCTTCCAAAACAAGATGGTGATGATAGAAGGTGGGTCGTGGGTGCAGTAGTTTGTTTTTTTTTTGAAATGTTTTTCTTTGAAATGGAACATCTCCATTTTATCTCACGTCGTGGCTTTTTCCGCCGAAATGCGGCGGGTACAAGTGGTGGTTACTTTTCCCGGATTAGTTCGCGAAATGTGGCGGTTACAAGTGGTGGTTAGCGAAAAAAAAGTCGTCGAAAATGAACTGAACATCAGTTATAGTTTTACAATTGAAGATGCGTTATGGTTTTTTCTTTCGTGCTAAAAGTGCGGCGGAAAGCTTCTTCTTTTTTGTTATTTTTTTGAGAAGTGTGTGGTGGCTAAGCTGACAACCAAACGAGGATGCATCATGCCAAATCTCGGGTGCGGTGATTTGCAGCAAGTTGTGGCAACAACCAAACAGACCCAAACAACACTCTTTGGTTGCATGCACACAACAGGTTGGTCATTTTTTTTTGCAAACCATCATATAGATTTTTGTTGTTTTCGCAACATATCCTTTTAGTTTCCATTCCTGGCCCGCGCGTGAATTGCGCCTAATGTGAGTAAGGATGATTTTACGTATGAATAAATAATTATTCAATAGATCAATGATTTGCAAAGACTAATGATCAATAGAGTTTCACATTACCAAAAGGATGTGCGGGAGAAGTGCTGATTATTTTGTCAAAGGGGAATTCCTAATTACCACATAAGCATGATGACATCATGATGTCATCACCGGCAAGAGATGCATGGCTTTGTTAATTGTATCGGCAGGCAACAGCATGCAGCGGCGAACAACGATGCGGGCGAGGCATGCAATGATAGGGCAGGGCCGCAGGCAACACTGCAGCGTAGATTGTAAAGTTGCACGGATTAGATGAAAAAAAACGATGGACGACGAGGGTTTGCATGCGCGGGTCACATCTCACCAGCGGCGATGACGACTCGGCAAGAGGCATCGACGGCGACGGCGACGCTCTGGTGACGAAGAGGCGACGGGAACCGGCGGCGGGTGTGCGGCTTAACTCGGTGAAGCCGACGACGTCTTGCCCGGGCCGCGCTTCGTGTCGGCGGTTCGGGCGGCGGCCGGCGGAGCTCTTGCTCGGCGACTTCGATCGGCACCGGCGAGCGAGGCGCGCGGGAAAGCTAGGGCGGCGGCTAGGGCGCGCGAGGCCGTGGCGGCGGCTTTATAGAGGCGCACGGCGATAGGATATATATATAGGACATAGAAAGGGAGACCGGGTGGATGCGGCTTGGTGTGTTTGCATCGAACTCGGTCGATCACGGTGTGTGCGGACGTTGCGGACCGAACCGGCTTCTTTGCCTCTTCTAGTACACGTGATCAACTTTCTTGCCTACCTCTTGTTGCTCAACCTTCCGTGTGTGTGCTTTGCACCGGATAGCCGCAAACACCGCAAAGAGATACCTAGCGGACTAACGCCGGGAAAGAGATACAACGGATGGCTTCGGCTCGGTGGCAGCAAGGATCAACATGGCACGGCCATAGGCGGCACCGCATTAAAGACAAAAGATGGATGGACATGCAAGTAGTAGCTAACAAGCATGTTGTTAATGGTACATACGTGCATAAAAGCTTGTACTGACTAGTGAGAGAGGGACGAGAGAAGGAAGGGTAATGCGGGGGTTCATCATCGCGGCGTCAACGGCGACCCGTGGTGGTCCGCGTGCTCGCCACGGACGACAAAGGACGAAGATTGCGGCGGCGGTGGCACGGCTTGCGCGTAGGGGCCGAGGCACGATACGAGCGAGGACTAGGGCGTGCGAAGGCCTCGGGCTCCATGCGGCGGTTGTGTTCGGCGCTTCTCGGGCGACGGGAAGCGGCGGAGGGGCATGTACGGCTCGACGGGGCGAAGCTCCCGGTGATTTGAATCGGAGGCACTCCGGTTGCCTAGGGATTCGATTGAGGTGCAAAACGGAGAGAGGGGCTCGAGGGGAGCTCGCGGTGTTCTCACCGGCGTTGGAGACGGATGGAGGCGGCGGAATCGACAAGGGCGACATCGGCGGCGTCCGCGGCTCGACTCTAGCGTGGGGTGCTCCAAGGACCGGTTCGGGTGGCTAGGGGCGGCGGCGCTAGGGCGCACGCGCGGGCTCGACCCCCCCGGCCTTAAATAGGCACGGGCGGCGCGCCACGGACGCCGGGGTGGCGGCGCCGCCGGCCGTGAAGGCCGCGGCCTTCTCGGCCGCGCGGGCTCCGCCGGGCCCCGATGGGCTTCGGCGGGCCCACCGGCCGGCCAAGACGGGCGGGCGGGAGCGGGTCGGGCATTCAAGCTCAGCCCGTTCCAGTAGGATAGTTTTTTTTTCTTTTTTTTCGAATTTATTTTTAATGCCAGAAACAATTCCAGAATATCTAGAAATTGTTTTAAATGCACGAAAAATACTTGAAAAAAATCACGAAAATTCCAGGAAAATTCCTAGAGATAGATTAAGACATGAACAATCCAAATAAAGCATTTGGAGCTCATGAAAAAGATTTTAGAGCCTTCTAATAAATAGAATAAGCTCAGAGAAAATGAGACTAAATTCCAGAAAAAATCCGGAAATTCTCGGGAGAGTTAGGACAACTCCTAAACGCATTTTTGAAACCTTTTGCACTCAAGAACCACTAGATGCATCGGCATGAATGCAACACACATAGCTTTTTATTTAATTTAGAAAAAAAATCAAAGAATGGATTTTTCCTAAACTATATTCCCGTAAAGAAAAATAAATGTAGGAAAAAATTTTAAAATTATGAGAAAATCGTTATTTAATTATTCTTTCTATTCACATCCTGAAATTGGAAATTTCGGGTGTGACAAATCTACCCCCCTTAAACGGAATCTCGTCCCGAGATTCGAAGAAAGAAGAAGCAATGAGGAGGGAGATAAACACAAGCATTGCGATCGAAGTAGGTAGGCGATCATCCTCTTTTGTCGTCTAACTTGTAGGATCTTTATTCCTCATCTTATCTTGATCATTGGGGTCTTCATCGAGTGAGCTAGATGGGATAAAAGCAAGCACAAGGTGGGAAGGAAGGTAGAGTGATGTCTTTTTTCTTCATCTTGCATCCGCCTTTAACTTCCTTCCGTAACACCTCTAGTGAGTTGAAACAAAGAAAGATGGCAAGGATGTGGGAGGTACAAAAGAGAAACCCAACTAGGCAACCGATGTTATTGCGGATATAAGACCCACAATACACCAACACTCACATCAAAGGAACCAACTCAAACAAGGTCATAAAACCAAGCATCATCATGCAAGCACGAACTTCACCAAACAAGACATGGTTAAGGGAACGATACTACACGTCGTTACTATAGTCGGGGGTATCCTCCTAATAGATCAGATGTAGCTCCTAGCAAGGATATCCATAAATAATGGATTTTTCCCAGATCAAGGAGTATAAAATTATGAGTTCAACCCAACTGGAATCACCTCAATCGGAGGTTCGAACTCGAGATATGAATTAGACAAGAAGGCTATGTCAGCAGTGTTGGCAGATTCTGAATGCTCCACTAATTCGTATGTATCTTCATGAATACCAAACGAATACTGCTGAATTTTGGACAGAATGAAGCTGATGAAATTCCTGAACTACTCCAATTGGATTTACCTCAATCGGAGGTCTATAGCCCGAGATATAGAATATTGAAGGTAACTAGGTCAGCAGAGTTTACAGATTCTGATAGCTCCAATGTTTCGGGCATAGATCCTGGAACATATACAGGATAGGGCTGAATTTTTGATAGAAATTCACTTATGAAATTTAGGAACTAGCCCAACTGGTTTCATGTCGATCGGAGTTCTGTAGCTCGAGATAAAATTAAAACAGCGCTGATGTGTCGGAGAGCTGCGCGAACAGATAGAATGTTAAGGGTAACGGTTCTATCATGAATCAAGGGGGTGTTATTGCTTGAGAGAATGGACGGACGAGATCGAAGAAATGTTCAAGGAGAGTGAAGATAAATATACAAGAATTCATGGTATGGAGAAAAGAAGATGGTTAAGAGGTGAGATCCTTCATCAGAGAGGTCAAGGATAAGGTAAGGAGGGATTGTAGAACAAAAGAGGCATTAAGAAACGACCAGTGCTAACTAGGCTTACGTCCTACGGTCGATACGGCTACGATACCACTCTGTCACACCCGACTTTCCGAAGAAAACCAAGTGCATACCTATATGCATGCCGGGATCAAGTTTCATGCATATAGTGACAAATAAGTGAATACGAAACGATATCACGTAAGAAAAAGAAAGATTATCGGAGATTTACGCTTAATCACGGAAACGAAGGCTCCAAACATCACGGGCAATCGGCGGGGGTTGCGCACGCCTAGCACTCATCAACATCTTCATAGCAGCTTCCTCCTTCTGAGCAACATTGATTATAGCAAGGGTGAGCACTTGTCGTACTCAGCAAGTGTGGGGAAAGACATGAATGCAAAGGCTTTATAGTGGACTGGGCTATAAGCATTTAAGCAATTTTAGTTGGTCAAGTTTTATTAGCACCTGATTACTAATAAAGTATAAGTTTATACCAACCCACAATTTTCATAAAGAGATAGATAAGATACGCCATAAGCACATGGCCAGCATAACCAGAGAACACGATTTAAGTCCATCTTCAAGTTCAATTATCATGTGAGGGTCCAGGCCGCCCGTGGCCGTGGGCACGGCTAATCGATTAGTTTTACACTCTGCGGAGGTTGTACATCTTTACCCACAAGTCGCGTAAAAGTCCCGAAGAACTTTAAACCCAACCATGCGATGCGATCGGGCACCATACCACACTACCGAGGTGTGATTGCATAGGGACGCTACGAGGCCGTTACAAAGATCCCCGGATGTAGGTCGCCCGCTAGGTTACCCGGTCGGTGCAACGTATAAAGCTCCCGGACGAGTACCGTGTCTTAGCTAAGCCCACACCTACGCCCGAGCAGTCCATACGCCACTACCCGCCACCCCCAACCCTTATCGGGTAAAGCATACCTAACACCTAGTTCACTAATTAATAAGCCAAGACAGAGCCATATGTCTTGTGGTAGCACTTGTTTTCCCGGGTGGTTCTCCATGTTCCGATTAAACATATGATCTTGTATTAAGCAACCAAAGATATAACGTAAAGGTAAAACAAGTTCATCATTGTTGTTCATTAAAACCACCATAACCCAGGTATAGCAACTAAGCATAACTACCCAACATAAATGTAAACCCGAGTTAACAAGGAATGACAATCAAAGACTAGGAAATCCTTAATAGGAACCCATCAAAATTAATGCAAGCAATGCAATGAGTGATTAAATATAGTTCTTAGGACAAAAGATCAAGGACGCACTTGCACGAAACCGAGTAGTGTTGTTGCTCGAGTTTTTCAACCTCTTGCTCTTCAAAACTTCTCGAACAGCGTTCACTCTAAGCGCATCAATCATCGGGCACAAACATACACAAAGCAAACAAACAAGCACACTAAGAACAAAGCACCAATCAAAAGAAAACTTTAAAAGAGCGCACTAAAGGATAGACTCGATTCTATGGTTACGCAAACGCAAGGAACGCTGAAAACGAAACTAAGGTCGAAGCTATCGAAAGATCATTATCAACAACAAGAGACTACGTGCTTCATATGTTTTAATTATAAAATAATGTGGCAAGAATATTGCAAAGCGAGGTTATGTTTAGTTAAGAAAACACGGTAAACCTAATCATATTTATTAGCGAGATATTTAAGTACAAGTTATATCCAATTAACAATTAATATTAAAAGACAAAGCATGTGAAAGAATCTAATCGAATAACTTTATATTTCGTGTTCAACTAAGCATATTAATATTGAAAAGATAATTATAATACCATTAAGCATATTAAATTTATTATGAAAATCGATAGGTAGCACTAAGCATCTTTTATTTATAAAAGCTAGTTATAAATAAAAATTAAACAATTTAAACCGTGATTAAAGAAAACCGAAGTAGAACCTAATCACTTTTATTTAGAAAACCAATTAAATAAGAATTAGTCAAGATTAACGAGGCAACTTTAATTATTAAAACAAGTAATAGGTGACACACATGCTAACGCATAATTTAAGGTGAAACGAACTATACAACAACACAAACGTATTATAACGGTACAAAACTAGTCTATGCGGTCGGCGAAAGAATTACCGAGATCGATCGGAATTGGATAGAATAAGATATGAATTTTAATAACAAGAAAAAGATAAGTGATCGAATGACATAAAGATGATGTCACCATGAGAAATAACAAGGAAAGAAATTAAATGATAGATAGGTTGGCTAATGTGAGTAAGGATGATTTTACGTATGAATAAATAATTATTCAATAGATCAATGATTTGCAAAGACTAATGATCAATAGAGTTTCACATTACCAAAAGGATGTGCGGGAGAAGTGCTGATTATTTTGTCAAAGGGGAATTCCTAATTACCACATAAGCATGATGACATCATGATGTCATCACCGGCAAGAGATGCATGGCTTTGTTAATTGTATCGGCGAGGCAACGCATGCGGCGGCGAGCAACGGCATGCGGGGCGAGGCATGCAATGATAGGGCGGGGGCCGCAGCAACACCTGCGGCGTAGATTGTAAAGTTGCACGGATTAGATGAAAAAAAAAACGATGGACGACGAGAGGTTTGCATGCGCGAGTCACATCTCACCGGCGGCGATGACGACTCGGCAAGAGGCATCGACGGCGACGGCGACGCTCCGGTGACGAAGAGGCGACGGGAACCGGCGGCGGGTGTGCGGCTTAACTCGGTGAAGGCGACGACGTCTTGCCTGCGGCCGCGCTTCGTGTCGGCAGATTCGGGCGAGCGGCCGGCGGAGCTCTTGCTCGGCGACTTCGATCGGCACCGGCGAGCGAGGCGCGCGGGAAAGCCGGGCGGCGGCTAGGGCGCGCGAGGCCGTGGCGGCGGCTTTATAGAGGCGCACGGCGATAGGATATATATATAGGACATAGAAAGGGAGACCGGGTGGATGCGGCTTGGTGTGTTTGCATCGAACTCGGTCGATCACGGTGTGTGCGGACGTTGCGGACCGAACCGAGCTTCTTTGCCTCTTCTAGTACACGTGATCAACTTTCTTGCCTACCTCTTGTTGCTCAACCTTCCGTGTGTGTGCTTTGCACCGGATAGCCGACAAACACCGCAAAGAGATACCTAGCGGACTAACGGCCGGAAAGAGATACAACGGATGGCTTCGACTGGTGGCGACAAGGATCAACATGGCACGGCCATAGGCGGCACCGGATTAAAGACAAAAGATGGATGGACATGCAAGTAGTAGCTAACAAGCATGTTGTTAATGGTACATACGTGCATAAAAGCTTGTACCGACTAGTGAGAGAGGGACGAGAGAAGGAAGGGTAATGCGGGGGTTCATCATCCGCGGCGTCAACGGCGACCGTGGTGGTCCGCGTGCTCGCCACGGACGACAAAGGACGAGAAGATTGCGGCGGCCGGTGGCACGGCTTGCGCGTAGGGGCCGAGGCACGATACGAGCGAGGACTAGGGCGTGCGAAGGCCTCGGGCTCCATGCGGCGGTTGTGTTCGGCGCTTCTCGGGCGACGACGGGAAGCGGCGGAGGGGTACGGCTCGACGGGCGAAGCTCTCGGTGATTTGAATCGGAGGCACTCCGGTTGCCTAGGGATTCGATTGAGGTGCAAAACGGAGAGAGGGGCTCGAGGGGAGCTCGCGAGTGTTCTCACCGGCGTTGGAGACGGATGGAGGCGGCGGAATCGACAAGGGCGACGTCGGCGGCGTCCTGCGGCTCGACTCTAGCGTGGGGTGCTCCAAGGACCGGTTCGGGTGGCTAGGGGCGGCGGCGCTAGGGCGCACGCGCGGGCTCGACCCCCGGCCTTAAATAGGCACGGGCGGCGCGCCACGGACGCGGGGTGGCGGCGCGCCGGCCGTGAAGGCCGCGGCCTTCTCCGGCCGCGCGGGCTCCGCCCCGGGCCCCGATGGGCTTCGGCGGGCCCACCGGCCGGGCCGGCACGGGCGGGCGGAGCGGGTCGGGCATTCAAGCTCGGCCCGTTCCGAGTAGGATAGTTTTTTTTTTTTTTTTTTCGAATTTATTTTTAATGCCGAAACAATTCCGAATATCTAGAAATTGTTTTAAATGCACGAAAAATACTTGAAAAAAATCACGAAAATTCCGGGGAAAATTCTTAGAGATAGATTAAGACATGAACAATCCAAATAAAGCATTTGGAGCTCATGAAAAAGATTTTAGAGCCTTCTAATAAATAGAATAAGCTCAGAGAAAATGAGACTAAATTCCAGAAAAATCCGGGAAATTCTCGGGAGAGTTAGGACAACTCCTAAACGCATTTTTGAAACCTTTTGCACTCAAGAACCACTAGATGCATCGGCATGAATGCAACACACATAGCTTTTTATTTAATTTAGAAAAAAAATCAAACAATGGATTTTTCCTAAACTATATTCCCTGTAAAGAAAAATAAATGTAGGAAAAAATTTTAAAATTATGAGAAAATCGTTATTTAATTATTCTTTCTATTCACATCCTGAAATTGGAAATTTCAGGGTGTGACAAATCTACCCCCCTTAAACGGAATCTCGTCCCGAGATTCGAAGAAAGAAGAAGCAAGGAGGAGGGAGATAAACACAAGCATTGCGATCGAAGTAGGTAGGCGATCATCCTCTTTTGTCGTCTGACTTGTAGGATCTTTATTCCTCATCTTGTCTTGATCATTGGGGTCTTCATCAGAGTGAGCTAGATGGGATAAAAGCAAGCACAAGGTGGGAAGGAAGGTAGAGTGATGTCTTTTTTCTTCATCTTGCATCTGCCTTTAACTTCCTTCCGGTAACACCTCTAGTGAGTTGAAACAAAGAAAGATGGCAAGGATGTGGGAGGTACAAAAGAGAAACCCAACTAGGCAACTGATGTTATTGCAGATATAAGACCCACAATACACCAACACTCACATCAAAGGAACCAACTCAAACAAGGTCATAAAACCAAGCATCATCATGCAAGCACAGAACTTCACCAAACAAGACATGGTTAAGGGAACGATACTACACGTCGTTACTATAGTCAGGGGGTATCCTCCTAATAGATCAGATGTAGCTCCCAGCAAGGATATCCATAAATAATGGATTTTTCCCAGACCAAGGAGTATAAAATTATGAGTTCAACCCAACTGGAATCACCTCAATCGGAGGTTCAGAACTCGAGATATGAATTAGACAAGAAGGCTATGTCAGCAGTGTTGGCAGATTCTGAATGCTCCACTAATTCGTATGTATCTTCATGAATACCAAACGAATACTGCTGAATTTTGGACAGAATGAAGCTGATGAAATTCCTGAACTACTCCAATTGGATTTACCTCAATCGGAGGTCTATAGCCCGAGATATAGAATATTGAAGGTAACTAGGTCAGCAGAGTTTACAGATTCTGATAGCTCCAATGTTTCGGGCATAGATCCTGGAACATATACAGGATATGGCTGAATTTTTGATAGAAATTCACTTATGAAATTTAGGAACTAACCCAACTGGTTTCATGTCGATCGGAGTTCTGTAGCTCGAGATAAAATTAAAACAGCGCTGATGTGTCAGAGAGCTGCGCGAATAGATAGAATGTTAATGGTAACAGTTCTACCAATGAATCAAGGGGGTGTTATTGCTTGAGAGAATGGACAGACGAGATCGAAGAAATGTTCAAGGAGAGTGAAGATAAATATACAAGAATTCATGGTATGGAGAAAAGAAGATGGTTAAGAGGTGAGATCCTTCATCAGAGAGGTCAAGGATAAGGTAAGGAGGGATTGTAGAACAAAAGAGGCATTAAGAAACGACCAGTGCTAACTAGGCTTACGTCCTACAGTCGATACAGCTCTGATACCACTCTGTCACACCCGACTTTCCGAAGAAAACCAAGTGCATACCTATATGCATGCCAGGATCAAGTTTCATGCATATAGTGACAAATAAGTGTATACGAAACGGTATCACGTAAGAAAAAGAAAGATTATCGAGAGATTTACGCTTAATCCCGGAAACGAAGGCTCCAAACATCACGGGCAATCGGCGGGGGTTGCGCACGCCTAGCACTCATCAACATCTTCATAGCAACTTCCTCCTTCGAGCAACATTGATTATAGCAAGGGTGAGCACTTGTCGTACTCGGCAAGTGTGGGGAAAGACATGAATGCAAAGGCTTTATAGTGGACTGGGCTATAAGCATTTAAGCAATTTTAGTTGGTCAAGTTTTATTAGCACTCGATTACTAATAAAGTATAAGTTTATACCAACCCACAATTTTCATAAAGAGATAGATAAGATACGCCATAAGCACATGGCCGGCATAACCGAGAGAACACGATTTAAGTCCATCTTCAAGTTCAATTATCATGTGAGGGTCCGGGCCGCCCGTGACCGTGGGCACGGCTAATCGATTAGTTTTACACTTGCGGAGGTTGTACATCTTTACCCACAAGTCGCGTAAAAGTCCCGAAGAACTTTAAACCCAACCATGCGATGCGATCGGGCACCATACCACACTACCGAGGTGTGATTGCATAGGGACGCTACGAGGCCGTTACAAAGATCCCCGGATGTAGGTCGCCCGCTAGGTTACCCGGTCGGTGCAACGTATAAAGCTCCCGACGAGTACCGTGTCTTAGCTAAGCCCACACCTACGCCCGAGCAGTCCATACGCCACTACCCGCCGGCCCCCAAACCTTATCGGGTAAAGCATACCTAACACCTAGTTCACTAATTAATAAGCCAAGACAGAGCCATATGTCTTGTGGTAGCACCGTTTTCCGGGTGGTTCTCCATGTTCCGATTAAACATATGATCTTGTATTAAGCAACCAAAGATATAACGTAAAGGTAAAACAAGTTCATCATTGTTGTTCATTAAAACCACCATAACCCGGGTATAGCAACTAAGCATAACTACCCAACATAAATGTAAACCCGGGTTAACAAGGAATGACAATCAAAGACTAGGAAATCCTTAATAGGAACCCATCAAAATTAATGCAAGCAATGCAATGAGTGATTAAATATAGTTCTTAGGACAAAAGATCAAGGACGCACTTGCACGAAACCGAGTAGTGTTGTTGCTCGCAGTTTTTCAACCTCTTGCTCTTCAAAGCTTCTCGAACGGCGTTCACTCTAAGCGCATCAATCATCGGGCACAAACATACACAAAGCAAACAAACAAGCACACTAAGAACAAAGCACCAATCAAAAGAAAACTTTAAAAGAGCGCACTAAAGGATAGACTCGATTCTATGGTTACGCAAACGCAAGGAACGCTGAAAACGAAACTAAGGTCGAAGCTATCGAAAGATCATTATCAACAACAAGAGACTACGTGCTTCATATGTTTTAATTATAAAATAATGTGGCAAGAATATTGCAAAGCGAGTTATGTTTAGTTAAGAAAACACGGTAAACCTAATCATATTTATTAGCGTATATTTAAGTACAAGTTATATCCAATTAACAATTAATATTAAAAGACAAAGCATGTGAAAGAATCTAATCGAATAACTTTATATTTCGTGTTCAACTAAGCATATTAATATTGAAAAGATAATTATAATACCATTAAGCATATTAAATTTATTATGAAAATCGATAGGTAGCACTAAGCATCTTTTATTTATAAAAGCTAGTTATAAATAAAAATTAAACAATTTAAACCGTGATTAAAGAAAACCGAAGTAGAACCTAATCACTTTTATTTAGAAAACCAATTAAATAAGAATTAGTCAAGATTAACAGGCAACTTTAATTATTAAAACAAGTAATAGGTGACACACATGCTAACGCATAATTTAAGGTGAAACGAACTATACAACAACACAAACGTATTATAACGGTACAAAACTAGTCTATGCGGTCAGCGAAAGAATTACTGAGATCGATCGGAATTGGATAGAATAAGATATGAATTTTAATAACAAGAAAAAGATAAGTGATCGAATGACATAAAGATGATGTCACCATGAGAAATAACAAGGAAAGAAATTAAATGATAGATAGGTTGGCTAATGTGAGTAAGGATGATTTTACGTATGAATAAATAATTATTCAATAGATCAATGATTTGCAAAGACTAATGATCAATAGAGTTTCACATTACCAAAAGGATGTGCGGGAGAAGTGCTTGATTATTTTGTCAAAGGGGAATTCCTAATTACCACATAAGCATGATGACATCATGATGTCATCACCGGCAAGAGATGCATGGCTTTGTTAATTGTATCGGCGAGGCAACAAAGATGCATGCGGCGGCGAGCAACGGCATGCGGGGCGAGGCATGCAATGATAGGGCGGGGGTCGCAGGCAACACTTGCGGCGTAGATTGTAAAGTTGCACGGATTAGATGAAAAAAAACGATGGACGACGAGAGGTTTGCATGCGCGAGTCACATCTCACCGGCGGCGATGACGACTCGGCAAGAGGCATCGACGGCGACGGCGACGCTCCGGTGACGAAGAGGCGACGGGAACCGGCGGCGGGTGTGCGGCTTAACCTCGGTGAAGCCGACGACGTCTTGCCCCGGCCGCGCTTCGTGTCGGCGGTTCGGGCGAGCGGCCGGCGGAGCTCTTGCTCGGCGACTTCGATCGGCACCGGCGAGCGAGGCGCGCGGGAAAGCCGGGCGGCGGCTAGGGCGCGCGAGGCCGTGGCGGCGGCTTTATAGAGGCGCACGGCGATAGGATATATATATAGGACATAGAAAGGGAGACCGGGTGGATGCGGCTTGGTGTGTTTGCATCGAACTCGGTCGATCACGGTGTGTGCGGACGTTGCGGACCGAACCGGCTTCTTTGCCTCTTCTAGTACACGTGATCAACTTTCTTGCCTACCTCTTGTTGCTCAACCTTCCGTGTGTGTGCTTTGCACCGGATAGCCGACAAACACCGCAAAGAGATACCTAGCGGACTAACGCCGGAAAGAGATACAACGGATGGCTTCGGCTGGTGGCGACAAGGATCAACATGGCACGGCCATAGGCGACACCGCATTAAAGACAAAAGATGGATGGACATGCAAGTAGTAGCTAACAAGCATGTTGTTAATGGTACATACGTGCATAAAAGCTTGTACCGACTAGTGAGAGAGGGACGAGAGAAGGAAGGGTAATGCGGGGGTTCATCATCTCGGCGTCAACGGCGACCCGTGGTGGTCCGCGTGCTCGCCACGGACGACAAAGGACGAAGATTGCGGCCGGCGGTGGCACGGCTTGCGCGTAGGGGCCGAGGCACGATACGAGCGAGGACTAGGGCGTGCGAAGGCCTCGGGCTCCATGCGGCGGTTGTGTTCGGCGCTTCTCCGGGCGACGAGGAAGCGGCGGAGGGGTACGGCTCGACGGGCGAAGCTCTCGGTGATTTGAATCGGAGGCACTCCGGTTGCCTAGGGATTCGATTGAGGTGCAAAACGGAGAGAGGGGCTCGAGGGGAGCTCGCGGTGTTCTCACCGGCGTTGGAGACGGATGGAGGCGGCCGGAATCGACAAGGGCGACGTCGGCGGCGTCCCCGGCTCGACTCTAGCGTGGGGTGCTCCAAGGACCGGTTCGGGTGGCTAGGGGCGGCGGCGCTAGGGCGCACGCGCGGGCTCGACCCCCGGCCTTAAATAGGCACGGGCGGCGCGCCACGGACGCGGGGGTGGCGGCGCCGCCGGCCGTGAAGGCCGCGGCCTTCTCCGGCCGCGCGGGCTCCGGCGGGCCCCGATGGGCTTCGGCGGGCCCACCGGCCGGGCCGGCACGGGCGGGCGGAGCGGGTCGGGCATTCAAGCTCGGCCCGTTCCGAGTAGGATAGTTTTTTTTTCTTTTTTTCGAATTTATTTTTAATGCCAGAAACAATTCCAGAATATCTAGAAATTGTTTTAAATGCACGAAAAATACTCGAAAAAAATCACGAAAATTCCTAGAGATAGATTAAGACATGAACAATCCAAATAAAGCATTTGGAGCTCATGAAAAAGATTTTAGAGCCTTCTAATAAATAGAATAAGCTCAGAGAAAATGAGACTAAATTCCAGAAAAATCCGGGAAATTCTCGGGAGAGTTAGGACAACTCCTAAACGCATTTTTGAAACCTTTTGCACTCAAGAACCACTAGATGCATCGGCATGAATGCAACACACATAGCTTTTTATTTAATTTAGAAAAAAAATCAAACAATGGATTTTTCCTAAACTATATTCCCTGTAAAGAAAAATAAATGTAGGAAAAAATTTTAAAATTATGAGAAAATCGTTATTTAATTATTCTTTCTATTCACATCCTGAAATTGGAAATTTCAGGGTGTGACAAATCTACCCCCCTTAAACGGAATCTCGTCCCGAGATTCGAAGAAAGAAGAAGCAAGGAGGAGGGAGATAAACACAAGCATTGCGATCGAAGTAGGTAGGCGATCATCCTCTTTTGTCGTCTGACTTGTAGGATCTTTATTCCTCATCTTATCTTGATCATTGGGGTCTTCATCAGAGTGAGCTAGATGGGATAAAAGCAAGCACAAGGTGGGAAGGAAGGTAGAGTGATGTCTTTTTTCTTCATCTTGCATCTGCCTTTAACTTCCTTCCGGTAACACCTCTAGTGAGTTGAAACAAAGAAAGATGGCAAGGATGTGGGAGGTACAAAAGAGAAACCCAACTAGGCAACTAATGTTATTGCAGATATAAGACCCACAATACACCAACACTCACATCAAAGGAACCAACTCAAACAAGGTCATAAAACCAAGCATCATCATGCAAGCACAGAACTTCACCAAACAAGACATGGTTAAGGGAACGATACTACACGTCGTTACTATAGTCAGGGGGTATCCTCCTAATAGATCAGATGTAGCTCCCAGCAAGGATATCCATAAATAATGGATTTTTCCCAGATCAAGGAGTATAAAATTATGAGTTCAACCCAACTGGAATCACCTCAATCGGAGGTTCAGAACTCGAGATATGAATTAGACAAGAAGGCTATGTCAGCAGTGTTGGCAGATTCTGAATGCTCCACTAATTCGTATGTATCTTCATGAATACCAAACGAATACTGCTGAATTTTGGATAGAGCAAAGCTGATGAAATTCCTGAACTACTCCAATTGGATTTACCTCAATCGGAGGTCTATAGCCCGAGATATAGAATATTGAAGGTAACTAGGTCAGCAGCGTTTACAGATTCTGATAGCTCCAATGTTTCGGGCATAGCTCCGGGAACATATACAGGATAAGGCTGAATTTTTGATAGAAATTCACTTATGAAATTTAGGAACTAACCCAACTGGTTTCATGTCGATCGGAGTTCTGTAGCTCGAGATAAAATTAAAACAGCGCTGATGTGTCAGAGAGCTGCGCGAATAGATAGAATGTTAATGGTAACAGTTCTACCAATGAATCAAGGGGGTGTTATTGCTTGAGAGAATGGACAGACGAGATCGAAGAAATGTTCAAGGAGAGTGAAGATAAATATACAAGAATTCATGGTATGGAGAAAAGAAGATGGTTAAGAGGTGAGATCCTTCATCAGAGAGGTCAAGGATAAGGTAAGGAGGGATTGTAGAACAAAAGAGGCATTAAGAAACGACCGGTGCTAACTAGGTTTACGTCCTACGGTCGATACGGCTACGATACCACTCTGTCACACCCGACTTTCCGAAGAAAACCAAGTGCATACCTATATGCATGCCGGGATCAAGTTTCATGCATATAGTGACAAATAAGTGAATACGAAACGATATCACGTAAGGAAAAGAAAGATTATCAAAGATTTACGCTTAATCCTGGAAACGAAGGCTCCAAACATCACAGGCAATCGACTGGGGGTTGCGCACGCCTAGCACTCATCAACATCTTCATAGCAGCTTCCTCCTTCTGAGCAACATTGATTATAGCAAGGGTGAGCACTTGTCGTACTCAGCAAGTGTGGGGAAAGACATGAATGCAAAAGCTTTATAGTGGACCGGGCTATAAGCATTTAAGCAATTTTAGTTGGTCAAGTTTTATTAGCACCAGATTACTAATAAAGTATAAGTTTATACCAACCCACAATTATCATAAAGAGATAGATAAGATACGCCATAAGCACATGGCCAGCATAACCAGAGAACACGATTTAAGTCCATCTTCAAGTTTAATTATCATGTGAGGGTCCAGGCCGCCCGTGACCGTGGGCACGGCTAATCGATTAGTTTTACACTGCGGAGGGTTGTACATCTTTACCCACAAGTCGCGTAAAAGTCCCGAAGAACTTTAAACCCAACCATGCGATGCGATCGGGCACCATACCACACTACCGAGGTGTGATTGCATAGGGACGCTACGAGGCCGTTACAAAGATCCCCGGATGTAGGTCGCCCGCTAGGTTACCCGGTCGGTGCAACGTATAAAGCTCCCGGACGAGTACCGTGTCTTAGCTAAGCCCACACCTACGCCGGCGAGTCCATACGCCACTACCCGCCAGCCCCCAACCCTTATCAGGTAAAGCATACCTAACACCTAGTTCACTAATTAATAAGCCAAGACAGAGCCATATGTCTTGTGGTAGCACTGTTTTCCTGGGTGGTTCTCCATGTTCCGATTAAACATATGATCTTGTATTAAGCAATCAAAGATATAACGTAAAGGTAAAACAAGTTCATCATTGTTGTTCATTAAAACCACCATAACCCGGGTATAGCAACTAAGCATAACTACCCAACATAAATGTAAACCCGGGTTAACAAGGAATGACAATCAAAGACTAGGAAATCCTTAATAGGAACCCATCAAAATTAATGCAAGCAATGCAATGAGTGATTAAATATAGTTCTTAGGACAAAAGATCAAGGACGCACTTGCACGAAACCGAGTAGTGTTGTTGCTCGCAGTTTTTCAACCTCTTGCTCTTCAAAGCTTCTCGAACGGCGTTCACTCTAAGCGCATCAATCATCGGGCACAAACATACACAAAGCAAACAAACAAGCACACTAAGAACAAAGCACCAATCAAAAGAAAACTTTAAAAGAGCGCACTAAAGGATAGACTCGATTCTATGGTTACGCAAACGCAAGGAACGGCGAAAACGAAACTAAGGTCGAAGCTATCGAAAGATCATTATCAACAACAAGAGACTACGTGCTTCATATGTTTTAATTATAAAATAATGTGGCAAGAATATTGCAAAGCGAGGTTATGTTTAGTTAAGAAAACACGGTAAACCTAATCATATTTATTAGCGGATATTTAAGTACAAGTTATATCCAATTAACAATTAATATTAAAAGACAAAGCATGTGAAAGAATCTAATCGAATAACTTTATATTTCGTGTTCAACTAAGCATATTAATATTGAAAAGATAATTATAATACCATTAAGCATATTAAATTTATTATGAAAATCGATAGGTAGCACTAAGCATCTTTTATTTATAAAAGCTAGTTATAAATAAAAATTAAACAATTTAAACCGTGATTAAAGAAAACCGAAGTAGAACCTAATCACTTTTATTTAGAAAACCAATTAAATAAGAATTAGTCAAGATTAACGAGCAACTTTAATTATTAAAACAAGTAATAGGTGACACACATGCTAACGCATAATTTAAGGTGAAACGAACTATACAACAACACAAACGTATTATAACGGTACAAAACTAGTCTATGCGGTCGGCGAAAGAATTACGAGATCGATCGGAATTGGATAGAATAAGATATGAATTTTAATAACAAGAAAAAGATAAGTGATCGAATGACATAAAGATGATGTCACCATGAGAAATAACAAGGAAAGAAATTAAATGATAGATAGGTTGGCTAATGTGAGTAAGGATGATTTTACGTATGAATAAATAATTATTCAATAGATCAATGATTTGCAAAGACTAATGATCAATAGAGTTTCACATTACCAAAAGGATGTGCAGGAGAAGTGCTGATTATTTTGTCAAAGGGGAATTCCTAATTACCACATAAGCATGATGACATCATGATGTCATCACCGGCAAGAGATGCATGGCTTTGTTAATTGTATCGGCAGGCAACAGCATGCAGCGGCAGGCAACAGCATGCAGGGCGAGGCATGCAATGATAGGGCAGGGCCGCAGGCAACACTGCAGCGTAGATTGTAAAGTTGCACGGATTAGATGAAAAAAAACGATGGACGACGAGAGGTTTGCATGCGCAGGTCACATCTCACCAGCGGCGATGACGACTCGGCAAGAGGCATCGACGGCGACGGCGACGCTGCGGTGACGAAGAGGCGACGGGAACCGGCGGCGGGTGTGCGGCTTAACCTGGTGAAGGCGGCGACGTCTTGCCCCGGCCGCGCTTCGTGTCGGCGGTTCGGGCGAGCGGCCGGCGGAGCTCTTGCTCGGCGACTTCGATCGGCACCGGCGAGCGAGGCGCGCGGGAAAGCCGGGGCGGCGGCTAGGGCGCGCGAGGCCGTGGCGGCGGCTTTATAGAGGCGCACGGCGATAGGATATATATATAGGACATAGAAAGGGAGACCGGGTGGATGCGGCTTGGTGTGTTTGCATCGAACTCGGTCGATCACGGTGTGTGCGGACGTTGCGGACCGAACCGGCTTCTTTGCCTCTTCTAGTACACGTGATCAACTTTCTTGCCTACCTCTTGTTGCTCAACCTTCCGTGTGTGTGCTTTGCACCGGATAGCCGAGCAAACACCGCAAAGAGATACCTAGCGACTAACGGCGGAAAGAGATACAACGGATGGCTTCGGCCTGGTGGCAGCAAGGATCAACATGGCACGGCCATAGGCAGCACCAGATTAAAGACAAAAGATGGATGGACATGCAAGTAGTAGCTAACAAGCATGTTGTTAATGGTACATACGTGCATAAAAGCTTGTACCGACTAGTGAGAGAGGGACAGAGAAGGAAGGGTAATGCAGGGGTTCATCATCTGCGGCGTCAACGGCGACCCGTGGTGGTCTGCGTGCTCGCCACAGACGACAAAGGACAGAAGATTGCGGCCGGCCGGTGGCACAGCTTGCGCGTAGGGGCCGAGGCACGATACAGGCGAGGACTAGGGCGTGCGAAGGCCTCGGGCTCCATGCGGCAGTTGTGTTCCGGCGCTTCTCCGGGCGACAGGAAGCGGCGGAGGGGTACAGCTCGACAGGGCGAAGCTCCTGGTGATTTGAATCGGAGGCACTCCGGTTGCCTAGGGATTCGATTGAGGTGCAAAACGGAGAGAGGGGCTCGAGGGGAGCTCGCAGGTGTTCTCACCGGCGTTGGAGACGGATGGAGGCGGCCGGAATCGAGAAGGGCGACGTCGGCGGCGTCCTGCAGCTCGACTCTAGCGTGGGGTGCTCCAAGGACCGGTTCGGGTGGCTAGGGGCCGGGCGGCGCTAGGGCGCACGCGCGGGCTCGACCCCCGGCCTTAAATAGGCACGGGCGGCGCGCCACGGACGCCGGGGTGGCGGCGCCGCCGGCCGTGAAGGCCGCGGCCTTCTGCGGCCGCGCGGGCTCCGGCCGGGCCCCGATGGGCTTCGGCGGGCCACCGGCCGGGCCAGCACGGGCGGGCGGAGCGGGTCGGGCATTCAAGCTCGGCCCGTTCCGGTAGGATAGTTTTTTTTTCTTTTTTTTTCGAATTTATTTTTAATGCCGAAACAATTCCGAAATATCTAGAAATTGTTTTAAATGCACGAAAAATACTTGAAAAAAATCACGAAAATTCCGGGGAAAATTCTTAGAGATAGATTAAGACATGAACAATCCAAATAAAGCATTTGGAGCTCATGAAAAAGATTTTAGAGCCTTCTAATAAATAGAATAAGCTCGGAGAAAATGAGACTAAATTCCGGAAAAAAATCGGGAAATTCTCGGGAGAGTTAGGACAACTCCTAAACGCATTTTTGAAACCTTTTGCACTCAAGAAGCACCAAGATGCATCGACATGAATGCAACACACATAGCTTTTTATTTAATTTAAAAAAAATCAAACAATGGATTTTTCCTAAACTATATTCCCTGTAAAGAAAAATAAATGTAGGAAAAAATTTTAAAATTATGAGAAAATCGTTATTTAATTATTCTTTCTATTCACATCCTGAAATTGGAAATTTCAGGGTGTGACGATCACTAACCAACCAGCCCTTTACATTCAGGCTGAATGAAGGTCACGCGCTAGGATGGGATTTTTGTGGATGGGAAGGAAATTCGGCGCACGTGCCTAATCAACTCTCTCTACGCATCCCACGGTAGAACGGCGTCGAACAAGTTGTGGCAACAACCAAACAAATCCAAACAACACTCTTTGGTTGCATTGGTTGCATGCACGCAACAAATTGGTCAAACTTTGAGTAAGACCCGTTACATTTTTGCAAACCATCATACAGATTTTTGTTGTCATTCTTGTTTTCGCAACATTTCCTTTTAGTTTCTATTCCTGGGCCTCGCGCGTAAATTGGGCCGTAAATTGGAGTCACCAACCAACCAGGCCACGCGCGCAAGGATGAGATTTTGGCGGAAATCCTATATGCATTCCGGAAGTTTTTTCGCAAGCGAACTATAACCCACCAAAAGCCCATATAACAGCCCACACAACCCACGAAAGGCTAACCCTACCGTCTTCCACCTCCATCCACCGCGCGAGCCGCCGCCACCCTCGCGCCGCCGCCATGGCCGGCGCCCCCGCGTGCGCGCTCGGTGCCCCGCCGCGGCCTCCCGCGCGCCGGCCGGCGGCTTCACGTGCGCCCCGCGGCGGCCTCCACCGCGCGCCATGGCCGGGCCGCCGCACGCGTAGTGGTTGGCCGCCGCGTGCCATGGCCACGCCGCCACGCGCGGGCGGGGGCCGGGCCGCCGCGGCCGGCCGCGCCGCGCCGGGGCCGGGGCGCCGCGGCCGGCGCGCCGCGCTCCGTCGTATGCCCAGAAATAAAAAATCAACATTTTCCAAAAAAAAAATGTTGAAACATTTTGCAAAATTTGGCAAAAAATAGTTAATGAAACCAACATTTCTTAAAATTGTTGTAACATTTCTCGGAAATGTTGGAAGAAATCTAAAAATGGAGAAAAATTTTGTCCAACATTTTAAAAAATGTTGCAATATTTTATGAAATGTTGAAAAAAATAGTTGGCGAAATCAACATTTCTTAAAAATGTTGGACATTTCTTAAAAATGTTGGAAGAAGCCTTCAGAAAAATGTTGATCCAGAAAATGTTGGAACATTTTGTAAAATTTTGATGAAAAATTACTAGAAATGTTGAAGAAAAAATGTTGCAACATTTAAAAAATCTTGACAAAAAATAGTTGACGAAATCAACATTTCTTGAAAATGTTGGAACATTTATGAAATATGTTGATAGAAGTCTCCAGAAAAATGTTGGAAAAAGTTTCCAGAAAAATGTTGACTAAAAAATGTCGGAACATTTATAAAATGTTGACAAAAAATTTGGGCTACACTCTTAAAAATGTTGAAAAAAATGTTGGCATCACCTAAAAAAATGTTGAAAAAAAATGTTCGCAACATTTCAAAAGAATGTTGATGAAAAAATAATGATAATAGTTAGAAAACGTATTAATAAAAAAAGTCAAAGCGTGTAGGTTTTGAGAGCTAAATCTGTAAAGTGGGCTGTTTTGGGTTTTGTGGGTTTTATAGTTCGCTTGATTATACAACTTCCGGAAGCTAGATAGGAGCCCCAGATTGATTTTGGTGGATGGAAAGAAATTCAGCGCACGTGCCTAATCAACTCTCTCAGTCTCTCTACGCGTCGCACAGGAAAAGACGTCGAACACGCGCACGCCAAAGCCAGGCAGATCGAGGACAGTACTTACTCCGTATGCTGCACATGTGTCCACGGAATGAAGAGACACGAAGACAAGCTTCCACCTGATTCAGTTTGTGCTAGACCAATCATATCAGTCTCGTCTAAACAAATCACTGAATCAGTAGCCTACTAGCGTGCTCAGGTGTGCGAATCCGCAATCCACTCAACACGTTTCACCACCCAACTACGTATAGACACCCTCAAAGATGGATGCCGACGCAACCGGCTAGTCCGATGGGAAGGTCCTGCTCGTCTTCCTCGAGGATCTTCATGAACTCGTCGAGATCAGGGGCGATGAAGTCGGGCGGGGGGTACTTCCTGGCGACCCTAGCGTACCGCTTCTGCCACTCCGTGTCCGGGTCGTACTTGTGGAGGTTCCCGGCCCGGCGGTACTCCTCCTCCACCACCTCCTCCGGCGTGTCGGCGTAGAGCAGCGCGTCCTCGTGCGCCGCCTTGATGAACCTCAGCGCCGCCATCCTCTCCTCGTGCGTGATCTTCCGGATCAGGTGGGGAGGCAGGCGAGGGACGACACCTCTGGCCGCCCTTGTCTTTGCCTTATTTGTCTCGTCGTGCCTCCTCCTGCCGTCGCTCGTGGCGGCGGCGGGCTTCGCCGCGGCGGGGCTCCCGGCGCTTGCCATTTTCTCCGTGGATTCCCCTCGCCTTCGCTTCTTTCCTGTGCGCCGAACCAATGCGCGTGTTGAGTTTATATAGACTTCGCGGCCGTGCGTGACCTGGCCGCGTAACTCGACTCGGATCCGATCCGGAAATTCGTTTCGGAGTTGGTGTGTGCCCCGGCGTCGTCTTGCAGTCTTGCTTGCGTTCGATTCCTCATATTCAACGGCTCAACGCAAAGGGAATTTTTTTTTGGACGGAACGCAAAGGGAATTGGTGAGCGCTATAGGCCGTAAACGCAAAGGGAACGTACACGCCTACGGGTTGCAGGGAATCTTAAACCAATGATAAAATTTATATCTTATAACTTCCTAATAAAATCGAAAGATATTAATCTAATTAGGTCATAACCAGGAAAAATGGTGCGCCGCGTCATGATCTGTAGACTAGTGATTGGTATGAAGTCCGTAGATATTTTTTTAAGGATTTTAGGTTATGGATTAATTTCTTAAAACTTTAGGGTATTTGCTATTGACAAAGCTAGGGGTCTTTTTTTTGTAAAATTTCGGTATATGGGTAGATTTGCTAAAAGTTTAAGGTCTCGTCAGTAGAAGCCTGTGGACCGTGTGTTAATTTCTGTAAAGCTCAGGTTTGTGGGAGATGCATGGATCATGGGTTGAATATCATAAAATTACCTGAGAAGTGGCTCGATAGAGGGAGATGTCCTCAAACTGTACGAGAGGTGGTTTAAATAAATGATAGTACAGATGCGGCTGCGGGAGGCGAGGGGGCGGTGGGTGGGGCCGTGAGGAGGCGAGGGGGCGGCAACGGACCTGAAGTCACGACAGGCGGCGGGGGCCTTCACCGCGCGGTCGAAGAAGGTGAGGGGATGCCGGACGGTTCGGGGTATGAGTAAACGAAGGATGACGTGGATGGCTGAGAGGACAGAGAATAGTACCGAAAACAAAGTTTTGTATGATGTAAAATTTGAGAGGGCTTCATTAAATTATCAAAGCAGTGATTGAGTATAATTTGCTTTTAATAAAGTTTGAGAGGGGTTTAATAAAATTGGCGGCCCACTTGGCATCTCTTCGAAGCCCGAGAAGGCAAAAATAGCTTGCTGAGAGGGGCTCCGGCAAATGCTAATTTTGTAAAAGTTGGGGGAGGGGTAAATGTGAGATGAACTGTATATTAATTTTTACAAAGTGTGAGGCTTTTTTTTTGAAAAACTGCGGAGCCTATTGGATAATCCTAGCCATCCACGCGCAATCCGTCGGCTCTCCTTTTCCCGCCGATGGGGGCAAAAATCTCCCCCTTTTAGGTCTATTATTAAAGATTATGTAATGTGATGCTACAATGCATATATGTTGATAAATATTTAATTAGGTTTAATTGATTCGCGTCTCGTGAAGTCGTGATTTCCACGTGAGTTCTGAAAGTAGTTTTTTTATTATTCTCTGAACATCCCTTTCAACATTGATTTTTTATTTCACAAAATTTTTGACCCCACGAACTAAACAAAGCCTAAAACTAAAATATTTTCATTTTCTGTGGCTCATATTATCTTTAAATTTGAGTTGTAATTAGACTCATCAAGAGAATTTATTGCTTCACAATCAAATGAGACATTAGCGCAACTCCAGTGGGGGCCTCCATATGGGCCTCTACTCCAAAATTTGGAGGTTTTGGTCGAAAAACGAACTCCAGCAGGGCCTCTAAACAAGCCTATATTTTGCATACCCCTCCAAATTCTCCCTCCCACCCTCCATTCTTGGAGGCCCTCCATTCCTTGAGCCCTCCATTCCCCCTCCAAACTGTGGGCCCCACAATTTTTCTTTTCCCCCCCTCATCCCGGCTCGCAACCCCCGTCGCCAGTTCCTCCCCCCGCCGCCTCCTCCTCCGTCGCTGCCGCCTCCCCTGCCTCGCGCCCACTGGATTTCCCTCTGTCGCCGCCTTCCTCCCCACCCTCTCTCCCTCTCGACCCCTCCCTCTCCCTCCCATCGTGATCCCACCGTCTCCGTCGCAGCGGCGGCCCGGAGCCGAGCCGCCGCCGCGGCGAGCGCAGCCCACCGGGTCGCCTCGGCAACCTCAAACGCCGCCGAAGGAAGAACCCGAGCACGAGCGGCACCACGACGCGCCCCCAACCCCAACCCCGGCCCGAGCAACCCCCGGCGCCGAGGCCGAGCCACCCGCGCAAACGCAAGACCCGCCGCCAACGGCGGAGCCGAAGCCGCCAAAGGTCCCGAAACGAGGCAAGAAGAAGCACTCGGCCGCGTCCGGTTCGGCCCCGAGCCCGCCCCTCCTCTGCAACAACAACAACGGGAGGAGCAACCGCGGCGGGAGGAGCACGACGACACGTAGGGCCCGGGAGATAGCGGGAGCGCGCCGGGTCGGCGGCGGGGGCCTCACGGCGCGGCGCCGTCGCCCGCGCGCGGGGCGGCGGGGGTACCCGCACCTGCTCCGGTACACGCCGTCGCCGCTGCCGAGGTGGGAGGCGACGCCGCGGCGGCACAAGTACTTCTCTGGGGAGTACCGGAGCTACTACCCGACGCCGGTGCGCGAGGGCATCTACCGCATCGCCACGGGAAGGTGAAAGAATAGTTTGTCCCGCTGACACGCGGGACCCACAGGAAATAGAGGTCCGGGTTTATTTCCCTGCTGGAGTTGATACGCAATCTTGGGCCTCTATTTTTTGGAGTTGGATATGCAAATGGGATTTGAATGCCTCAATTTGAAGTGTACGGCTGGAGTTGCTCTTAGCAGGGCAGTGTCAATTGGGTGTCAATCGTTCCTAACATGTTGGGAACGAGCTAGCATATGAGCGAGAGCCAAAGAACAAGTGGTGAATGGGTGTCCGAAATGAAAATGATGCTGTTATGGACTGCAATGTGAGGGAAGGATGATTGGAGGACTTGAGGATGATTTGTGAGGGAATTAGGATGTGTGCTACAGTACCCGCGGATACTGTTCACGCTCAGGGTTGTGGCGGTGGGTAGGGTTGGAGGGGCGCAACGAACGCCGGCTGCGGGGCTTCGCCCATGGCCGACGGGAGAGAAGAGTTTTCTTTTTAATCTCTTGCTTGATTAGATTGATACATATCCTCCCCTTACAAAGAGAGGATTCCTTGACCCCTAAGTAAGGACTCGATCTTATCCCTAAACGTAATCCTAATGGGTCTGCCGAGCCGGCCTATTAGTCCCGGCCTATGAGTCCCCTGACACCTGACAGATGCAATGTACAATGCTCACACCACTTATGGAAAATATGCACATAAATATTGAATACAGTCAAAATGAGGAAGAAGTCACTTAAAAAATGAAGAAGAAGATGGGAGTCAAGATTCATGTTTGTCTTTAAACATACAGCCGGCTGTAAATTAAGCCAACTGCACAACCACACTTTTTAGTCAAACATATATGTCCGCTTCTGTCTACTTCCCAATCTGGAAAGGACTACTAAATTACTATCGTGACCTTGTTACTCCAGGTGCAAAGCACTACGGTTTTTCCGCACAAGATTGGCAAATATCAATACCCGTAGTTTTATACTACCAAAAACAACCAAGAAAATAGTACTACAATAGCCTTTTGTGCACACGGATTTTTGTACAAGAAAAATTGACAGGATTAAGAAACAAGAAAACAATACTGGTACAATATCCAATTTTTCATCAAACAACACATGATCTACAAGATAAAAACCTAGCAATTTAGATGTCCTAATGTCAGCACATGATTAGAGACAAAATGTCAAGATGACCTTACGTTACAGGATCGCATGATAAGACAGTAATACGAACACACTACTTATTTTCAGCATTTTGCCACATGCATCTTAGCAACCACACATGCACAACAAATACTCCAAGATGAATCAACACAAGATCTCTTTGTTCTTCGAGTACATTGCATTGATAACCTGCAAAATGTAGTGTGCAAAAATATCAATCAGAGAGCTTGTAGTGCATATGTTGGAGGAATTTCTTTGACAATCTTGATATGGGCAAATAAAACAAGACAAAAATGTGTACTGATTTCCCAAAATGTCGTGTGCATTGATTTACTAAATTGTGTACTGATTTATAATTCATATACACCACAAAATCTTGACCAGGCTAAACTAAATCGCTGTCAGCCAGTAGTTTATAGGGATGAATGGTGCTCAATCCATCTTTGTGACTGATACTCATGGCATAGAGTAAATTTAAGAAATCAAAATATTATCATGTATTACAGTTGCCACTTGCCGGGCATCAAATATTTTAAGTTTGAACAAATAATTTGCTTCTTTCTTTAGATAATCAAGGCTCATATGATAAAAAATTCATGGATTGCAATTATCCAATGTAGAATCCTAAATTTTGCAACATATAACCAAAGCTATAAGTCTTACAGATTTTCCTAGGCAAATAATAACTCATTGGCTATATAATTAAAAGCAATGTATAATTCTTACAACTTTTTCTGGGTATACAATAACTAGTTAATAGTCTGCAAAATGTAGTATGTTGCCTAATTAATAGCAGATTGTTGTCTATCTAGGATAAGATTATTACCTATGTATAACAAAAGTATTATCTAGTATAATGAGAAGGTTAAAAAATTCCTCGTGTTCAACCAATCATCTGTCTTTTTGAATACTTATGGTGTGTTGCTAAAAGCACACCACTAGACATGGTTACCAATGTTTCAAGTGTAAACGGAGTTTCAAAGAACTACACAACCATTAAGGAAGAACAAACAGAGTTATAAGTGTGCTGCAGAAAAAGATAACTCACAAAATGGACAAAGCCGATGTCACAAGCTTCAGATGGTTACTCTGTGGTTCCCAAAACTGTCTACAGCTTTTGCGGGTTTGGCAGCAGAAGGGTGCACTGTTAGCGTTCACCATGTACTCTCTCCTAGTATTATATGGCATGCTATCTTAAGCACTCCACCGATTCAACATCTTCGATCATCTTGCTCTGGTTTTCAGTTATGTGTTTGTAAAGCTTTCACAAAGCCTAGAAGGTGATGCCATGTTACTTGGGGCCTTTCGAAAAAGGGTAGAATTTGTATTAGTTGTCTTCTAATAAATTGCTTGTTGGTAATAATTAAAATTCATAATGATGAGTACTTAAATTGCTGGATGGATATGCTATAGTTGCCAACACATGCTTACAGACAAGGCTGACCGAAGGGCTCACCCGATTCACTATAGGATCACCACCATCCATATCTTTTGTGAGAAGCAAGACACAAAATACATCAATGCTAAATATTTTTAAGGAGCTCCTCCTATTGCAAGCAAAAACAGCAGGCTGGCTGCAGGTACTTTGCACCATTTTTTATCATAAAGCTATCAAATATTTATAGCAAATCACCAGTAACCTTTCAATAGTTAGCCAAAAGCAAGTTTACTACAGTAATCCCCGATACTCAGTAATCCGCATTTTTAATTCGTTCCATGCACACCGATAGCACCTCATTAGTCCAATACCCAGACACTAAGCTTATTTTTCCTAACATTTTCATGCACACGGGACTGCTGTGACGAATCATTGTGTTTGTGAATATAAATTAGTACATCAATTTTTTTTGCAAGCAAAATAGTGGGCTACTGAACCTAGATAAACAATTCTATCCCAATGCAAAATACCCTATGCACTAACTGTACCTTATGGAGCCAACAAACATTATGACAAACCTTCAGTAGTTTGCCGATCCATAAGATTTATGAGCTAATTAAGCCGTTCCTCGCATAATCATAGTATCTTAGTGATCTTGTCCAGGTATACAGTAATCATAATGTCCTAGCATGTCACGCGCACAACTACTAAAGATGGAGAGAGCACTCAGTGCTAGGCTAATTTTCTGTCTACTGTGACGATAACCATGTGTTGGAAACAGTAATCACAAAGACATGAAGAGGGCAGAGGCAATTTTCACATGGTGGACGTCAAAATCCCCTCTCGATTGATTTGATTTCCTGGAGGTGAGGCTGAGTGGAGCTCCTGTTAATCTCCTGATCCGAGCGCTCCTCCTGAGCTTCCTACATGACACTAGGTACAATATATTATGGGTTATATGCATACATAGTTGGCTAGGAGAAGTATATTAGCACGCCTTCATTTATTTATTTTTCTGATTGATAAAATGAATAAGGTGGTAGATATGATGTTTTATACTGCCTAAATGAAAAAAAGATAAAAAAAATTCATGAATCGGAATATTGATGGTTTGCTAGTAAAAGATTGATGTACTATATATATTAAGCTGGTAGATATGATGATCTATATTGCCTAATGAATCAAAAAGGGTAAAAGAATTTCATGAATCAGAATATTGTTGGTTTGTCGATACAAAATTGATGTACTCCACATATTAAGCTGGCAGATATGATGAGCTATACTGCCCAAATGAACCAAAATAGATTAAAGAATGGAATTTCGTGAACCAGGTGACTCTTTGCAACAAATCGATGTATGTCACAGATCAAGGGAGGAAAAAATATAGCAGACATACCACAATTGTCCCTAGTGGGGGTCTCAGGTCATTCTTCCTCTTTCTCGCCATTGTATCAGATTTATCTGATGGGTACGTTCAGAGCACATGGGAGATTAGGTAACCACATAGTGTAAAAAAAGAAAGAATCATACAGCACACCCCAGCCAGCAGAATGTGAAAAAAAAGAAACTTGAACAAATAATTTTTTCGTACTAGCCAATAGGTGTTACCACTCCCCTTGCACCTAATTGTGCTGCTGCATATATACCTAAAAAATACAATGTCATTTTGCCTAGTTGTGACCACATTATTGGCAACTTACTATCAAACTGTTGCCTAACTTCTAACAAACTTTTGCTTAAATGTGTCCAGTTTGTATAATAAATTTGAAAAGATGTGCACGAAGGCGTGTGTATACTAAAAAATGAAGAAAGGGGATATATGCATGAATTGTTCCAGAAAAAATTTGAATGAATTAAGCAGGCGATTGATTACAACAAAATCAGAAAAAAGCCCCCCCCCCTCCTGAAAGTAATGCATGTCTCACCTTCGAGCATGTGAGGTTCCCCTCCCTCGCTGCCTCCTTTGAAACTAGATCCTCAAAGCCCCCCTTCAGCAGCAATTGATTTGTGGAAAAATGCATGTGTACATGCACTTCAGGTCAAGTGGTGCATGACATTTCAAACTATCATGTCTCAAACTAACCACTATACCCATCAGTGTGTATGTTATTTGTACTAGCATGGTTAATTAACCCAAACCATGTCTCAACCTATCCAATATACCATCCAATGCCAACTCAATGGAAACTTGATCTGATTTCAATAACACCAGGTGCTGAATTATCTGATTTCAGATACTGAATTCCTCGCTTGATTCAATAACAGGTATCAAATTCTAAAAACTGAGGCATGGTAAAATAGTTCTTTGCCCCAAGAATTCCTCGCTTGATTCAATAACAACAGGTATCAAATTCTAAAAACTGAGGCATGGTAAAATAGTTCTTTGCCCCAATCAGTTTTCTTAGGTTACATGAATACGAAACTAGTGCACCCTAATCTGATAGTTATCAACCATCTTATTTGCATAGACCAAGCACCAAAATCAGAGCGGTCAGGATCAAAATCAAATTGAGGGGAGATTGGTATGATAAAAAATGGAGGTGAAATCAAACCCAGTCCAATTCCACAACTATAGCTTTGCACTATTTTACAAACACATATTGCACATAAAAAGTTAGCATAGCACAACACTAGAAATGTGGAATCAGACAGCATAACCTAGAAAATGCCGGGGATCAGACAGTGCCAAAACCCTAGATAGCATACCCCCATGGATAAATGTTGAATCACACAGCATACCCCCTAAAATGCCAGAATCAACACAGCATGAACCCTAGAAAAAATTGACTAGCACATAGAGAATCGATGATGAGCAAAGCATTGAAAAGCATGAGGAGAGAGGGCTGGGGCTGGATCAGGTCTGGACTCACCTCCTTCCTTGCCTCAAGCGCGCGCAGAAGCAGAGAACGTGCGGTGCGCAGGAGCAGAGGAGGGACCGAACGCTCTTCCTCTACCGCCAGATTCCCGCGTCGCCGCTCATCCTCTACCACCAGATCCTGAAGGCCCCCCTCACGCTGCTGCTTGCTCCAATACCTCGCAGTTCACCTCCGCCGTTGAATTCCTAGACTCCACCAATCCTGTCAAAAATCAAACAAAAATGTTCATCCGTGTGTTTTTGCGTGGTGAGGGAGGCGGCGTAGTAGATGTGTACTCACCTCAGTGCGCTATCGCCCACCTGGGATGTGCGCTTCTCCCTGCGCGGCGTCGCCGGCGGCGACGGGTGAGAAAATCGCCGACTGCGGTCGTGAGAGACGAAACCCTAGAGAGAGGAATGGGAAATGGAAATGCGGAACCGAATGGGTGCGCTCGCCTGACTAGTGGGGCCCACGCGACTTGCCGGATAGGCTCCCGCACGTGCAACAGTCGGCGGCTGTAAAGAAATGTTTCGTGGCAGCGTACTGTCACAAAGTCTTTACCTTAAAAAAAGATTCATTTTTAACGGAGCCAGGCAGCCAGCTATTTCGGATTCCCAAGACGATTTCTCTCTCTGCAGTAGGCTCATGTAGTTCATAGCCTTGTTTGATGCTGTAACAGGGTTAGCATTAAACTAACTTTAGTTTTAGAGGTGTTTGGATGTGGGAGCTTCATTGAGAATAAATGCACCTTTTCAATTCTATACTCCATCTCCTAGACCAACTACCATCAGTGGGATCCGCATGTCGGTGTTGTTTAACCCACCCCCAGCTCCTGGCACCTTCCTCCCTCCTCCCCCCTCGCGGCCTCCTCCTCTATTCATCTTCGACGCCGATGGGATGAAGTTGAGGGAGGACGACACCCGACCGACCTCCTCCCTCCGTGGGGCCGCGCCGCCCCTCCTCTCCGTCGGTAGTGGAGGTGCTCGCGAGGTAGGATCCTACCTCCTCGGTCGGACCCTCCTCGAGGTCTCCGGCCCAGTGTTCCTCAAGATCCGCCCCATGGCATGCGTGTGGCGGCGCCTGGACACGTCCGTCGCACCCTAGGGACACCTGCAGCCCGGAGCGTGCCTGATCGAGCTCCCGACCGGGGCATGGGCGAGCGCGATGAGGCGAGCAGGGAGATGGAGGTGACCGGCTAGCTCCTGGCGCCTGCGGAGATCCCCGGTGGCGGACACCTCTGCTGCCCGTGTGCGGGCACTGGTTCCACATCGCGGTCGTGCGCCGCCCTGCTCCGGTGTTGCCGCGCTGAGGCCCGGTCCTGACCATCGCATTCGGGTACAACCTCGAGGTCGCTTGCGTCACCGCCATCGTCGCGTGGCGACACTCGCCGTCATGCTCCTCGATTACTCCCTCCCGCACCTCTTCCTCGACATGCTGGTCCTGCTCCTCGCTTCGCTCTTCCTCGTCTACCTCACCGTCGTCTGCGCGGTCACAATCGTAGTCTCCGTCGTCGAGCCGGGGCGCCGTGGCACTGCCATCGTGCCCCGCGCGTGATGCCTAATGCGGGTCCGCGGTGCACATGTCGTGCTCTACCTGTTGGCCACCCGAGCGCCGTGGAGGTGTTCTCGACCACCGCCGTCACGCGCGTACTACTTCGAGTGCAGGGCCGGCGGCGTGTGCGGCTGGGGCGGCGACGCATCACGGATTCACAGCTGGGGGGCCTCCCGTGCAGCGTGTAGGAATGGGAGGGAGAGAGAAATCACTTTTCAGGTGGGCCCCACGAGAACTAGCCCCAATTAGCATCTCATAGGTGAGATAGTTTTTTTGAGTGAGCTAGTTGCATCTAGTCAAAATTAACCCATGAATCCAAACAGGAGTGTGAATTGTCTGTCCTTGGTTGGCCCCATCCACGGGGGCGATTGGCAACACCGACAAATCGTACCAGCGCAGGGACACTGCTTGTCCGCTTCCAAATCTTCCTTCCAAAGTCGATCACTGAGTCTCTAGCCGACCGGGACGTCCCAGTTTTGTGCTTCCGGGTCTAATTTTTCTCTAAAAAACTGGGCCAGTTTTATTTTATCCATCCTTCTAATTAAACTTACGCCAAAACATTTTGCCCCTTCTGGGGGCAAAGGAGCCTTCAATTATTTTTGAAGGAAAAAGAAGTCATCAATCAATTTCTCTTTTTCTCTCATGTGACAAGACACACACAGAAAACAAAAAATGTTGTCTTTTTATTTAGGGTAAAGCAGATACTCCCTCCATATTGGTATTAGAAGACGTTTTTGACTGTGACACGGTCTTCAAAACACAACTTTGACCTGATTTTTATAAAAAATGTTTATTCAAAAATGATATATTTATACTTTTATGAAAATATTTTCTAAGACAAATCTATAGATATGATTTTCATATTTTCAAACTCAAAAACTTAAAACTATTCATCATTTATAATCTCAATGTTTGACTTAAACCTTGTCTTAAACGTCTTCTAATACCAATACGGAGGGAGTACATCATACATGGGGATTGACGTTCTGGGATGGCAAATATCACGACAAAATAAAAAAATCATTATACTGAATTACTTGCCTTGAATTTTAGCAAAACGAGCAAAGGCAAGGATTTGACTTACTGTCTAATTGCAGTGTTAGAGACTCTATATCCTTTCTAAATGCTAGGAATAGATATTTTGGTGGAAAAGTACCCTCCAAGAGTTTGTCTAAATGGTCATCCAAATTTACTAGTCAAGTATAGAAGATGAGAATGACTCTCTAGAGTGTGCATAAGACATTTTTTATGCAAATGATTTTTTTGAAAAGTGAAAAGATATGGAAAAGGCGATCTTTTTATGCAAATGACTTTTTAAATGATGATTATAAAGTAAAATTAGGAAGACTTTTGGATATGTTTTTTAGAGACTTTACAATATTAAATTAATTTTATTAAATCTACTGTGAAATATATATTGACAACGTTTATTATTTTAAAATTATTATTATTTATAAGCGCGGAATTAAAGGCATTTAACTTCGAACATAATTAAAGTTACAGATAGTTTGTGATGGAGTCCTTGTGCTGTACTGATGCTACAACAAAGAACCATGAACCTGCGAAGTTGATGGAGCGAAAGAGTGCAAAGTGCTAAAGGGGGGTGCATATACAACAATTTTATATTTAGATTTGATCAAATAGCTTTGGAAGAAGCTATATGCTTAGGGTTCATGGTTCGAGTTCTTTTTTAGGGATGTTTGGCTCCGAGCCACAGGCTGTGGCGGGGAGAAACGATGCCACAGATTGCGGTTGCTTTTCACGTTGACTGTAGTGTGGCGGGATGAGCTGTGGCGCCGAACACAGTACCGTGGCGTGAGGTGCGAGCCAAACAGCCCCTGTATGTCGGTTATGTTGGTACTCAGGTACGAGAACCCCGGGTGTTGCTCACAGTTGAATGATGTGAGGGACTTTTTTTTCTCTTGTAAGACCCTAATGCGATGTGCGTACCTAAATTGTAAAACTCTGTAACTCCGTTATCTTGGTAATGAAATTCAGACGTGACCCTTTGTGGAAATATACAACATTTTTATATTATGTCGAAAAATCACTATTTAGGTTTAGTGAACTTTAGTAGCTTGGAAAAGAAAATGAAAAAGAATATTTTTTAGAAAAAATATGAAAAAAGAAATAGAAGTCACACGGATGAGACAAACATTACATTAGGCCCATAGGCTGCGTTTGGATGTTTGCATTGAAGGCTGGAATTGGGAATTAGAATTTGTTGCCAGCAATTCCGCTGTTTAGACGTCCAGAGAATTGGGAAACGGAATTGCTTATGAATACCGCTGGGCATTCAATTGGCTTGCGCGCACCTCGTCCCAATACGAAGCCTCCACCCTCGGTATTCGCTTGCATTCGTTCGAGTCTCCGTCCCCCACCGCATCTCCTCTGTCTCCCCCACTCCCAGCGGTCCTCCGTCTCCCTCAGCCTCCCGACGACCCTCCTCCCTCTCCCTCCCGGCGGCCGTCCGCCTTCTCCCTCCCCAGCGGCCGTCCTCCGCCTCAATTCTGCCGTCTCTGCCTCCGCACCCTATCTCCACCGACGGGCCACCCCCGCGCCCTGTCTCCGTCGGAAACGAAGGCCCGTGCCGCGCTGCCCCTCCTTGCCTCCCTCGTCGAAGGGTTGTTCCACACCGCCCCTCGTCGAGGGAGAGAAGAAGATGATTTCGTGGTGGCCTCCATCCCGAACCGCTCGCCGGCAGCGTGGAGGAGATCCGTCCAGGACTGACGAGACAGTCGGTATGTGGAGAGAAGAAGAAGATGGGTCAATTCGCTAATGCAGAACATCCGAACAAGAATCGGTATTCCCTAGTTCCTTCGATTCAATTTATCAAATTCAACTGCATCCAAACAATGGCTTTGACATTGTAACATAATTCAAATACTACTCTGATTTGGTATCGAGGCCAATTCAATACCAAGGTCTCCAATATCTACATCCAAACACAGCCATAGGGTTATTCAGCTCGTGTCAGCCCAAATCCCTCACGGCTCCATTCCTAGATGTTGGAATAGAATCAACGGCTAAAATGCATCCGGATTTGAATAGATATCCCGTTGGCCCCTCGCCCCCTCCTCCTCCTCCAAACCCCACACCTAAACCTAACTCTGCGCCGCCGTCACCTACCCCTTCTGGCTTCTGACCTCCCCCCTCCAGTCCTTCCGCATCGCCGGCGTCCACCTCCACCTCCTCCTTCCCCAAGCCGTTGCGGTTGACTTGGCCTCGCTTGATTCGCGATGGTCACGCACCAGTTCTTCCCGGATCCTGCTGCGCCGACGCTGCGCCCGGAGAGTCCAACGCGCGCGCGAGCTGGGTCTCTCTTTCCACCGCGTCCCCGCTGCCCGCCGCTGACCCTGCAGGGGCGGCGGCGTCGTCCTCGCAGAAGAGCTTGCACTGGCCGGGATCGGGCCAGTCGCAGTGCGGGACCGAACCCTTCAGGAAGAGCGCTCTGCCGGTCCTCTCTGCGCGGCGCACGACGACTTTATCAGCAACCGGTTGCTTCCCCTGCTCCAAGCTCGTCTGCGGCGGCAGAGGGGGCGCGAGGAGCGACTCGGAAATGTCCGCGCACCACCCGTCCACCCGCAATTGGGATTAGCTCCCGGAGCACTGAAGACTGGCTGGCTGGCTATTACGGCTTCGGCGTGCCTCGTCGCTGGTGCTGGTAAGTATTGAATCGATGCTGGGCCGAGCGTTTTTCTCATTTTTGGGCTCTCAAATTTTCGAAAAACTATTTTGGCCCAATTTTTTTCGATCCCGGCGCATGTAACCTCGGCGCCCACAAATAAATAGCCGTACGGCTACCCGCACGGCATCGCTTCCACTGTTCCAATTTCTTTCTTTCGATTTCGATCAATTTGCTCGCTTTCGCTCGCTTCTCCACCCCCGTGTCGAGAAATCCCCGGGGCTGGTTCAAGGATGCCGGTAGGGTTCGCCGCTCGTTCTGGATAGGAGTTCTGGATTGAGTGTGGGGATTGGGTAGCTCGTATTTCAATGTTCGTGGTTACATGTTCTTGACTTGTCATGTCCGTGCTCCATTATAATCTTTTTAGGCATAGGTCAATCTTTTTTAGTCAGAGGATGCAATTCTCCCCAGTTCTTGATTTGTCGGAGAAATTATTGGCCAGGGGATGCAGTTCTCCCAAGTTCTTGATTTGTCTGAGAAATTATTGGCCAGGGGATGCAGTTCTCCCCAGTTCTTGATTTGTCGGAGAAATTATTGGCCAGGGGATGCAGTTCTCTCCAGTTCTTGATTATTGGATTCTTATCAGAGGATTGTCCAGAATCTTTTAAAACTTTTAGTCAGAGGTGAATCTTTTTTGAGTCAGAGAATGCAGTTCTCCCCTTTTCTTGATTTGTCAGAGACGTTCTTGGTCAGAGGATTCAGTTCTCTCCATTCTTGATTTGTCAGAGACGTTCTTGGATTCTTAATTTGTTAGAGTAGAATCTTTTTAGTTGGAGAAGTTATTGGGTTCTTTTTGGTCGGAGGATAATCTTTTTAGTCAGAGGATTCTCCTCTCGTCTTCCTGATGGAGAAGAGTGGAGTTGCCTTCTGCTATCCTGTCCATGTTCTTTAGTAGAACGCCTTCTTGATTCTGTTACATAGGCATTATTTTCTTCTTGACTCGCTCTGTTTGAAACAGGTTTCCCAGGTTCTGTAGTATATATTTGGCAATTGCTTATTTTCGTTAGGTTGGAAAAGCTTATTAGAGAAGTTTGCCGTGCAAGATTGTATTTGAGGGATTTGGCTATGTGCAATCTTTTTTTTTGTTTGATTTGTTAACCACACAAATTTGGGGGAATATGAACTGTTGCTTTTATGTGATTACAGAGGAAAGGCACTACTTGTATTCTCCGGATTGGTTTTCCCACGCCTCCAAGGGAGCGCAAAGTCACAGGAGTGAAGGTACATACATGATACATATTTAATGTTCCAGTACTTTGATCAGCATTTTAGCAAACATTTTGGTGTTTCGATATTCTGCTGGTATTCTGTTGATCAGTGTATAAATGTCACAGTACAATGTAAAAGATAACAAGGAGTACCATGATCCTCCAGAGGAAGGCCTTCCACAACCTGCTCCACAGCAGAATGTGGTAAGGATTTCTGTGGCCTGGTTTTCCGTTGTTTGTTTGTTGCATGCTGCGTTATATAATCTGTTAATTTTCTTAATCTGTTAATTTTCTATCTTAGGAGGAGGAAGATCTCTCTCTCAAGCAGTATTATCAGATTGGTATATCATCCCTGGACGGTCAGATAGCATTAGTGGACAATAAGTTGGCTCAAGTGATTAGAGACCCAGACACAAGCCCTGCAAATGCTAAGAAAATAGCTAGAAAGCTTGGAAGAGAGCAGAAGTACTTGGAGTCGGTTAAGGCCAATGTCGCATATTTGTAAGTATTTTAACTTCCTAAACTTGTTTCCCATAGTTCAGAACAAAACACTTGCAGTGCTTACGTGCCAATACTGTACACTATGTTGCCTTTTGTCCTTGTACTATAATCTTTCATGTTTCCCTCGTTAACACTGGTATGCTGATCTTTTATAGTCTAAAATTTTCGTCAACCCATATGATGTCAGTTCTTGTCATCTCCAAATATGTCGGCATTTTGTAGAGAATGGCAACACCTCTGTTTTACCTCATTAGGCCATTAGATTGCAATGTCTTGAACTCGACTTGCTGGTGTTGATCTTGGATTTGTATGCTAAGAAAAACATAAGCTTGCATGAACTGGTGGCCAACTTAGACTGCAGTACTCGTTATACCAAGTTAACAGTTAATAGATGATTTGCTAACTGAAATGCCATGGTACCAAGTACCAACAAGTCGAGAAGGCAAATGGAACATATTAAATGCACATTGTTAACTAAATTTTTTGCATCATAATTGCAAAATGAGTAATCAGTATGGTACTACAAAAAGACACCTAAGGTACTAGACTTATACTAACAATATGGCCATATGGGAGACTTTGTAGGATATAAAGAGCTATTGAATTTGTTTCAACAGTATTATCCAGTAAGAACCTGACTGGATATTACACTTCTACCATGTTTAAGATTATCACGAGATTTCTTTTCTCGATAGGGCAAATGGATTTTCACAGATGCATCCGTGGAGTTGATAAGTTATTAGTGTTAAGAATGTTCTTCATTTGTGATCTATACTGTCGTGATGATCCAATGTTTACTGCAATGTTTTAACTTGCTCTCCCGCTGTAGGTACGGATTGGATGGTGCGAAAGATCAGGAAAGTGAGCTTGTGAAAGAGCCACCGGAGGAGGCGGCTACCACAGAGCAGGAAGTCCCGGCTGCAACAGATGATGCCCCTGTGCTAGTGACATGTCTGTATTACTGTGGGAGCTATTCTTTCGGCAATAATATCTGGAAACTGCGCTGGTGTTGATATGCTCTTTCGGCACTATTCTGGACTGTTCTGTCATGTATATATACCGTAGAGATCAGTACAGACTACAGACGTTTCGGTTGCATGTCCTCCACACTCTTTCATGCTATCAGGAGACCAAGGCGATCTTCTATCCTCTCTCGCAAGATGCTTTCTACTAGGAGAAGATGGTTGTAATTTGTAAAGAGATGATCATCATTTAGCATATGAATGCATATTATGTGCCTCGATACTGCTGTGAGAAGATACATGTAATGGAATCTATGAATTCAAATGCATTTCAGTCACTTGTTTTTGCGTGTAGCACCATCAGAAGGGTAGCGCCACACGGCCGGCACAGCACTGCCTGCCGGCCGGCCGGCCGGGGCCAACCCTGGAAGTTGGAAATATCATCAAATGTCGAATCGAACGGACGAAACTGTGCTGCGCGACCGAGGACGAGCACGCACGCGGCCTGTTCGCCCGACGGACGAACTACTCCAGAACCAGTGCACGGGCGAGCGCGCGCCCCGGCCGGCCTCACCACGTGCTCGATCGGCGGCAGCGAGCCCAAGCTAGCCGGCCGGGGACCCCGTCGGCCGCTCACCCCGGCCGGCCCGCCGGCGACGTACTAGTAGTACTAGGCGCGCGTGGTCGCCAGCTCGCCATGCCCGTGCGTGCGTCGCGATCACCCGTCGGCCCGGATAATAAACTCGATCTGATTCTGATCCGGCGAGGAGAGCTAGCTAGCTAGCTATAGTGACGTCTCCGATCTGCCAGCATGATCGTCTCCGATGTCCGATCACCGCCGTACCCCAGCTGCCTCGAGTTGATTTGCCTGGATCGATGGCCGGCGTCTGTACCAATCCACGCACTGCTGCTTAGCACTAGTAGTAAGTACTGTCACTATCAGCAGAGTAGCCAAACGCACACCGTGCGTGCATGGCGACGATGGCTGGCTACGAACGAGGTACTAGCCACGGGACCCCGGCCTTGGATCGGCGCGGCCCCAACAGCTATGGTAGGAACAGGGTTGCGGCAGATCTCGCCGAACAGGCAGTGGCTGTCGCGCAAAGGCGAGCTACTGATTGCACCGTCCGTCTCGTCGGCTGACAGGGCTCCCGCCTGGCACTCAGCACTCTGGCAGGCTACCTAGCTTCAATTGTTCATTGGTCCATCCATGTCTCCCCGGATCATCATCATGTCGAGCATCATCCTTTTCGCTGATTTGAGCACGGTGTTGCAATGTGCAATGTGCATGGTATAGATACTCCATACGATGAACCAGCCTGGCGCCCTGGCGAGCAGATGGAAGGAAACCTGATTTTGAAGACCAATTGTGATCTCTCTCTTTTTTTTTTTTTTTTGCCTTTGTGACTGACTGAGATTTATCGTTAATTCAGCTGTTTCAAGGAGTAGAAGCTAAATTCAGCTGTTTCAAGGAGTAGAGGCTAAATTCTTGATGGAAATTAAGATGGAAAATCCTGTTAACGATTAGTCTGAATGGCTGACGATGGGTAAGATCAGGTGATTAGTTCAGCAGCTTATTGTGGCCCCTCACCATCCCCTGAACCGGATCTTGGTTTGACTGATGTCTCGTGTCTGGGTGTCAGAGTGCCATTCACCTCCTAGAGTCAAACACGCGCCGCTCTCTGTTCACTTCTAATCAAACACAGGCGAATCATTTCGCTGTCATTTCTGCTTGAGACGGTGAGACCTGTGTCCAGGGGCGACGCACTGCAGATTACAGTGTCCCGCTCTTGTGCACAGCACAGCACAGAACAGAACGCCTGAAAGTGCTGCAGGTAACATGTAACAGCTGGCTTTATGTCCCGTCATGGTTGCACGCCGCCGCTGCTGCTGCTGCTGATGCTGGCCGGGAAGGCCCGCAGAAACAGGCTGGCTAATGCTGCTCGGTCAGGTGCTTACTGATCGATTCATCAGTTGTTGTTGCAACACTTTTTTTTTCAATAAGAGAGCTCTTTCAACACTCACCGGAGCAGCGAAGCGCTGTACAACAGAGTGGTGCGTTCGCTTATCTTAACCAACTGTGCGAGTTCATATGCTCCACTGTTACTCTTGGAAAATCTTCCACTCCGGTAGACTGTCACCATCTTCAATTTCCTCGTCCAAAAGTCGCAGCCGCCGACGCTAGCTTCTATCTGTTCGCTCCTGATCAAACACATTTCGCTGTCACTTCTGCTCGAGACCTGTCCAGGGGCAGGCAACGCGCGCTGCGCTGCCGATGTATTACATACAGTGTCGCGCTCTTGTGCACAGCACAGAACAGAACGCCTGAAAGTGCCGCAGGTAACATGCAACAGCTGGCTATGTGTCCCGCCATGCAGGCACGGTTGAACGCAAGTACCGCTGCTGCTGCTGGAAAGGTCCAAGCACGTTGCAACACAGCACAGCATAGCAGTAGCACGGTACTGTTTCGTTCATGACACGCATGCGTCAACTGAGCTGATGCTCCCGAGCACGTTTTGGAGTTGTTGTGTAGGTTAGCACTTGACAAGTTGACATGATCATGCATGGTACTCCAAGTACGATAGGATTACAGGAAGGCACACACATCTAATAATATCTAATAAGATAAGATAAGATATACTTGTGCGCTATATGTACATGTCCACACGCTTTGCTAGTAGTTGCTACAATGGCCATAAGCAACAGGGGCATCACGCCTGATTGCATCCTGGCCAACACCAACACGGGAACCTGACATACAGAAGCGTACATGATCCTACTTGCTAGCTAGCTAGTTGTTCTCGAAGCGGGACAGGCGGTCCTCGGCGAGCCTGCCCCTGCACCCGCTGGTCTTGAACTCCATCCAGGTGAACTCCCGGTACCGACTCCGGCCGCTGTCCCCGAGGAGCTCCGGCAGCGGCGCCAGCTTCTCGCCCGGCGGCGGCCCGCCGAAGAAGATCATCGACACCCTTGACCGCTCGCTGTTCACCACCACCCGGTGCCTCACGCTCCTGAACCTCCCGTTCGTCAGCACCTGCACGATATCGACGCCCATGCATGCACATAGTATCAGCTAGCAGAGAATTAAGCAAGCAAGCGAGCAATTAAGCTAAGCAGCAGGCAGGCAGGCAGCATGCGCTTTGCTTGGCCTTTTCAAGAGCTGGATTGTACGTGCTGCCAGCGGGTTTTCACGTGCAGTTTGGGCCCTAGATATATGATCGTACGAGTCCCTCGGTCGATCGTGCTGGGTCGGCGATGTTGACCGATCGATCGAAAGATCTCTCTCGAGTACAGCTACTACTGCTAGCTACTAGCTGCTCGTGACTCTGACGACGATTTGCTCGATCGATCGAGATGGTTGGAAGGGTGACAGCAGGCGCTGCACAGTAAAAGGGACAGGGGATCGGGTTCTTCGTTCGAGTACCTACCTGCAGGGTGTCGCCGACGTTGACGAAGAAGGCGTCCCCGTCGGGCGGGACGGACGCCCAAGCGCCGTCCCGCAGCGCGATCTCCAGGCCGGAGGTGCCGTTGGAGCGGAGCACGGAGATGATCTGCGGGTCGGTGTGCTCGCCGAACCCCGTCAGGTTGGGCGGCGCGCCCGCCGCCAGCTCGGTCGCCGCCGGCCGCGGCGGGTAGTGGTTCACCCGCAGGACGCAGTCGCTGTCCTCGCTCGTCACCAGCCGCGCCAGCGCGCCGCCGCCGCCGCCGAGGCCGAGTCCCAGCCCTTCCGCCATCAGCTCCAGCACCGCGCACGCCATCCGCCGCACCGCCACCGTGTACTGGTCCAGGAGATCCCTGCATATGCGCAGTCGCGCGTTGTCAGAAGAAAGATCACAAGAAATTGCAAATCCAGCTTCGCACTCTTCTCCCCTGGATTTTCGATCATGTCAAGACCAGGATAGGGACGCGTGATGGGCGCTCCTGCTAGCCGCCACTCGTGCGTTTTGGAGCTGTGTGCGCGGCAGCACGTCACCCCTCGCGCCAGAGCACCGGCGCCGAATCAATGGGCGGCGCCGGCGCCGGCGCGTCGAGAGAGACCATGCAACCGACGTCGCGCGAGCTGGCACGTGAGTCAAAATGGCGTGCTCGTCGGCCGCCACGACGAGCGGTCTTGTCCACCACGGACAGCGAAGAATCCCTTCTCTTTTCTTCCCAGACGTTCTAGCACTGTTGATGCCATGCGTCTGGTTTTGGTCAACTTGGCTGCTAAGAAATCCCACTCCTGATACCGTGTCGATTCCTAGCACGTGCGCGTGTGCTCCGTGTGGTGTTGCTCCACGTCAGAGACAAGGAGCTAGTGTGCAGCTATGGATGGACAGGCATTGCAAGAGGTGACGTGTGCGTGTGCGGGAAGAGGAGGGAGAGCCGGAGACGACGGAGGCAACAGCGACGTCGGTGCAACACCGACCGCTGACGTGAACGTCACCGCTTCGACTCACCGTAAGGGGCCAGGCGGCGGTGCGGACGACGACGAAGACGCGGCGGCGGCGGCGGCGCACGGCAATGTCGAGGACGACGCGGAGGTGGCGGCGGGCACGGCGCCGGCGGGGGTGACGCCGAGCAGGAGGTACTCGATCCACCCGAGGTCGCCGTTGCCGCCGATTTTCTTGCTGCCGTACCCGAGCGTCGGGGCCTCCCCGTCCTTCACGCCCTGCGGCAGCGCGAAGAACCCGGCCGCCGCGGCCTCGGCGGCGCGCACGAGCCCCGCCGGCACGCCGTGGCCCGTCACCCGGAAGAACCCGTGCTCCTCGCACGCCGCCACCAGCGCCCGCGCCGCGGCATCGCGCGCGGGGCCCGCGGCGGCGGACAGGTCCACCGTCCGCACGTCGGCCACCGGAGGTTCCGCAGCTGGGAGGGCGATCTGCTCGAGCTCACCCTTGGCGAGGACAACCATGGCCGAGGAAACAGAGGAAAAAAGCAGAGGAAAAGTATGCGAGAGCGCGGAATGCGAGTGCAAGAGGCCCGCGTGTGCTCGCCCTTTATATAGCCACGGTGCATGGCTTGGCGATCTTGGACAGCATGCTGTTGCAACCTGGGCCGTCTGATCTGGCATCAGCGACCAAGAAGAAATTGTACACGATATGAACTTGTTACTTTGATAGATCGATCGATTGACTACTGTACAATACATGATATTATAGCCTCCACATCCTTATCCTAGCATCATGCAATGCCTGCGTATAGTACCCCTTGAAAGAGAGATTGCTTAAACAAGCTGCACACATGACATGAGGTGTCCATTGTGATCTGCTACCTTGCAAGAAATAGAAAATGTGTATTTAGATGGTGCTAATTACGTTGACTCCTGATGGCAATCATATACACTTTTTACAGCATTGCACGTCTTATCGAAGAAAATGTTAAGTCATGGCGTGTGTCGTTGAACATGTGTCTTAAGTGATCGTTGGTTGTTTGGTTTGTTGGTGGTTGTCGAGTGGTTCTTCCGAATCATTCTCGCATAGGGACATTGTGAAGTGTGATGAAAAGAGAAGGTGATCGCGGCTCCTCGTAAAGAGCAACTCCAAGAGTCTCTTTAAAAATCACTAGCTAAAATCCCGATTTAGAGCAACTCTAACAGTTTGGCAAATCAACTTGGCATCCATCTAATTTTGGCAAAACGAGAAAAATTGCTCTCCAACAGTTTGGCAAACCAACTTGGCAAAAATAGAAACTTGGCAAAACTCACCTCCCCACACGCATATATGCGCGCGCGTATCGTGTTGCCATCGGCGTTTCCCTCTAGGGGGAGGGTGAAAAAAGAACAGAGAAGGATTCCTGATGTAAGTTTCCAAGAGGTGGAAGGGCATAAATTTTTTTTTGTTTCTGTCAGGATTCCTGATGTAAGTTAGATCTGTGTTTGGCAAGTGAATTGTGCCAAATTGTTGGAGGTGAACTCTTTTTTTACTCGGCATACCTTTGTAGAGGTTGGCAAAACACAACATTTGCCAAGTAAAATTTAGCAAACTATTGGAGATGCTCTTAGCTAGCATGTAAAATGAAATAGCTAGCAAAAAGTGGTTGACATCTAACAACCTCTCTAAATTGAACTCTCTATATGCTCCACCGCCTGTGGGTCCCGCCTGCCATACTCATGAAAATCAGGATAGCTAGTCACTAGTCACTAGCCAAAGATAGCTAGCGGGGCAACGGATTTAGCTAGTTAGTATAGCTAGTTGGATAGATAGCTAGTCTGTTGGAAGAGTGTTTTTGAATTTTTTTTCTAAAATTTAGCTAACCAACTCATTTTAGCTAGTCTGTTTGGAGTTGCTCTAACATTAGTAAGCACGGAGTCACTGCAAATTCAGCCAGTAACGGAGAAAATCAAACGTGTTTCCTCCTCCTTTTGTCTATTTGAGAGGCGAGGCAAGGAGCCAAGGACCACTCGATCTGTTGTAACTATTCCAACAGGTCATTTGCGTCTGCTAAACCCCCTCTAAATTTCCTGTCCAGTGCCACAATCCTATGTGATTCGAATGAAAGTACCGAGGTTCCAGCCTAAACTTTTGCCAAAAAAAAAGTTGGTATTTATTTCGAACAGTAGCAGCTCATAAAACTATTTGTAGAACTTCTGTACCCCTATCATGACTTTGTCTTTCTCATTCCCAGACGACCAGACACACAATCCAAACTCCGTTCTTAAACAGATATAATTACTATTTGAATTAATCAGTTTGTCCTAGTGGTTAGTATACACATTTAAGAATGCTACATGTTTCCTAGCGTACAAAAAAAGCAGCACATGGCCTGTTTGGGAATTGGGGTGATTGCTGTACTACCGCATTGCAGGATTCTCACCCCAACTCTTTCAGCCTGGTGTAGGTAGGTTTTCTCTTGCTTCGTCAAACATTTCTCCGCTGCTGCATTTTTATCTACCTGTCGCTGTCCAGGGATCCGTACGTCAAACGCAACGTGGATCAACTCCCGTTTTCTCACCCACACACAAGCTCGTCACGTTCCACTCTCCCAGGTCGCTATCGGCGTTAGATTTTGACAGCAACTTCAATGGAAAACGGTCGGGTTGGCTAATTGACGTGATGGAAAAGATGTGAGATTCAACTGTTTGATATTAAGATACGCTGAGCTCTACCAAATGAACAAGTGCATCGATTGACGGAGAACGAACCAGCAGAGTGGTGACATTCTGCATATGCGAGCAATGTTATCGTTTCCTGTTCAATTATTTGCCGGGGCGGAGACGGCGAGATGGTGGCACGCGCCATTGACATCCTTTCCAACTAGGTATGCAAGCGGCGCGGGCCACGCCGCGAACCCACCGGGCCGAGCCGCTCCGCGAACCCACAAAACGCCGCGTCCGAACCCGCATTGCTGCAGCGGGTTTATGTGGGCAACCCGCGGAACCCGGTGGCGCCGCAACGCCCGCCGACGCCGCCGCTCGATCCTTCGCTAGCTGCGGGTTGCCGCATCCTTCGTCGAAGCCGCTAAACCTCCCGCCGGGGCCGCGGGGGTGGTCGTTGCTCGGTAGCACGGGCTTACGGCCGGGCTCCCTCCCGCCGCATCGCGCGCTGGCCGCCCTCAACGCACGCCATGGCCCGCTCATGCACCTCCGGCTCGGGTCCTTCCACGTTGTGGTCGCCTCCTCCGCGGAGACTGCGCGTCTCATACTCAAGACCCACGACCTCACTCGCGCCGCCGCCCACCGGCGGCCATGGGCATCATCACCACCTACGGCTAAGGGCATCGTGCGGACACCCTACGGCGCCTATTGGCGCATGGCGCGCAAGCTCGCGCCACCGAGCTCTTCTCCCCTCGGCGTGTCGACTCGTTCGAGTGCACGCGGGCGGAGGAGATGCGCGCCACGACGCGCGGCGTGTTCGAGTCCGCGGCGCCGCCGTGCGGGTGAAGGAGCACCCGATGAACTTCACGATGCGGAACATCCTCCGCATGGTGCCGGGGGAGAAATGGTCGTCGGGCGGTTCCCATGGTGGCGGCGGCGGCGGCGCCGAGGGCAAAGAGCTCGGCGGTTGCTCGAGGAGGCGTTCGCGGTGAGCGGCGAGGTGGCCAACGTAGGCGAGTGGGTGCCGTGGCTCGGCCGGCTCGACGTGCGGGGCTTCGCCCGCGGATGAAGCGGGTGCACGTGCGATGGACCGGTTCAACGAGCGGGTTCTTCGTGAGCACGAGGAGGACCGGCGGCGTGCCGCCGGAGACGACGGCGAGTTCGCGGCGATGGACACGGTCGACGTGCTGTTGCAACGGCTAGCCAAGGACGAAAGCGTAGGGAGTAGCCGGTGGAGACGAGGCCGACACGAGATGGGGTCAAGGCCATCGTCCAAGACATCTTCGTCGGCGGCACGGAGACAGCAGCGGTAACGATGGAGTGGGCCTGAAGGAGCCGCTCGTCGCCGTCGCCGAGCCGAGGGCCGCCGCGCACCTCTACAACACATTCGAGTAGCGGCCAAGGACGGGCTTTGCGATAAGAAAATTTACAAGCCTTCAGAAGTGAAAACATGCATGTACCCGAATCCCTTCCTGCCATTTGCTACAAGACCGCAGCAATCAACCTCGCAGGAAATACAAACCATGCGGCTGGCGGGCTGCCGCTTAATCCCGCAACAGCCCAGTGGGCACACGCGGGCCACCACTTAATCCCGCTTATATGTTTGCGGGTTATGCGAATGGGTGTGGGCAACCCGCTGTTCGCCCCACTTGCATCGCTATTTCCAACCTTCTTCGTCGGGGGTGGTGATGCGCGCGCAAGCGCAAAGGAGGGGAGGAGCGGAGCGGAGCCCGCCGGCCGTCGATTTGCTTCGCTGTCTTGCTGTCGACTGTCATTGACGAAATGGCTGGATGCCTGGATCGACGACGAGGGAGGGGGGGTCCCCCAGGCCCGGCGGCCCATGACCACCACTTGCAGGAGGAGGAGGAGAATTCCCGGCGGGGTCTGTCTCACGGCCACTGTATCGCCACAGTGCCGGGCAGGCGATCGCGAGCGTAAACAGCAGCGACAACGATTCGTGATGTGAAGTGGGGGGTGCTTAGTGTTTACTGCTTGCTCAGGTTGCCGCTGCCCTTTGAAACAGAAGAGCAAATCCATATATATAAAAAAAAATTGATGCCAGAGAAGCTACTATGCATTATTCAGACGACGCAGAGCACCTGCTTCGAGTCTGCTGCCATCATGGAGTGGGGACGCCCTGAGTTCGAGCGATTTCCTGCTGATTCAGCCTGGAGGGACGACTGAGCTTTTGAGTCCAGAGGTAAAAAGGATGGATGTGGTGGATCAGAGCAGTAGGCTAGCTGCTTTGACAATCAGACATGTACCAGAATCCAGAGAGCTTTGCTGTGTGTGTGCCGACGACCCCTCCACAGTCACCTGCCCCGAATCCAGCAGGGGTCTGTGATAAAGGCGCGGTTGTACTCTAGTAGCCTGCAAGGCTGTGGCATGGGGACACCTGAAATGATGAGCACATTTGGGCTCATGGCCTCAGAAATTCCCCCTCGTGCTTAATTAAAAATCCACGGACGGGCGGGCTCGTCCTACACTCCTACTTGACCATGCAGAAACAGGCCGCCTTCGTATCCAATTGTCCGGTCCCTCGTCAGCTTGTTTTGATAAAAGAATCGGCACACTTGGACTGTTCTGAGTTATGAAATGTCGACCTGCTATTGGTTAGCGGCGATACACACGTAGGCCAGCGGTGTCGGTCGATCTACACAACTTGACGCTAGGCGACTGTCGCTTGTGTACTTTAGGTTTTTTTTTTTAGCCCGCGTGCTCTCGTTGGCCGCTTGCTTGCGCGTGTAGGAACCAACCGGCTAGAAAACGAATCACACTAGATTCGCGTCTCGCGCTTAGTTTATTTGTTTTTGCAAACAACTTGTTGTTCAGCAACATGCACGACCAAAGGCCTCCTTTGGCGGGGCTTCACGAGGCGCTCCGAAACGGGCTCCGTTCAGAGCCGTGCAAAGACGACGGCAGGAAGGAGATCGACGGCGAGCAACCAATACGTTGGTCAGAGACACTAGCTGATAGCGGGGAAGGATGGCGGCGGCACATGGTGGGTTAGGGTTGTGTTGTTGATTGGAGCGGCGGCAGAGGAGAGGACGAAAGAAAACGCGATGATGTACCGACTTTTTTTTGTTTTTCCGGCCTTTTTTCGAAAGAATCTCACAAATGCGCCCCTCCCGGAAAGATTTGAAAAAATGGGCCTCCCCGGCCACCGTGGACGACGCGCCGAGGTTAGACGAATCGGCGCCACGGATCACGGCGCCTAGGTGGGAGGCTGCGCCGCCCTCGTGGCACGACGTGGCGGCGGACGTGGCGCCAAGCTCGGCGCCCGATCCGTGGCGCCGAGGGTCGGCGCCCGATCCGTGGCGCCGAGGGGCCTTCATAGCCCGCCCCCTCGCGGCCGAACCTTCCTCGGTTTTTCTCTACCTCCTCTTCCTCCCCTTCTTCGTCTCCACATTTCGATTCCTAAGATTTGACCATAAAAACTTCGATTTGATCCGTAGATTGTGACAAGGCAAGTATTTCCTCATTCCTCCTCAATTTTAACTCATTGATTTGTTGTTTATAAGTTGTATTAGGTCATACACATTCACTTTGTTAGTTAGGGTTTGAAGAAATATAAGTTTGCTATGAGTTGTATTATTTCTTTTGTTGGCATTGTGATTTGCTGAAATATGAGTTGTATGAAACTTATTGGCAATGTAAATTGTTGAAATATTTGAATCAACACATTAAAATTTGAAATATCATCTTGAAATTTGAAACATCACCTTGAAATTTGAAAAAGTATGTTCACTAAGATTGTTAAGAGTGAAAAATTGTGTAGTTTATATTTGGAAAATGTAAAACTAAAGTGATTAACTAAAATGTAAAACTAAAATCGAGAAACTAACTAAAATCAGAAACTTTTTTTAGAATTAATTATCATCTTGTTTTGCAGTTGCAATGGCTACCTCAGGTCCTGAGTTGGACTTAGAACTCCTCACCAAAACGAAGGTCAATGTAGATGTGCCAAACGGGATCCACACTCCTATGTGCTTCTGTGGTGACAGTTGCAAGGTTGTTAGGTGCAAGGTTCTGGGGTACGCGTACGGGATGAGGTTCTTCATGTGCGCAAACTATGCGCACGATCCGATCCAGCCATTCGACCGCAACCTTAGAGCAAAAGTAAAGACTTACGTTCATTTCTCAATTATTCATTGGTAATTTATGATTTAATATTTGCTGACATGTCTTTGGAAAAAGACTCCACCTCCTCTTTGTGATTTCATGCGGTGGCTAGATGCGAGCGGTCCGACTTCGACAAGAGCTACGTCGATGGAGAAGCCCGTGATGCAAGGGAGAGGTGGTTACGCATGGTTGAGTGCGAAAATAGAGAGGAGAAAAAGAAGGAGGAGCGAAGGAAATGCGCCGGCGTCGGGGAGATGAGAGAACGTGAAGCGGCCCGGGCTCGTGAAACCGATAGAGAGAGGAAGAGGGAGAGGGCTCGTCGGGCCAAGGCAGTGGGCCGGATGCCATCGGGGAAGGGGAAATACCCCCGTTGTACTCGTAGACCTAGAGTATTATTAATTCGGAGTCCCCGGTGTATCAAATAATTCTAGATTGCATGTTATGTAACCTTTAGACTTTTAATCGAGCCGTATTAGAGTGTGTTTTTCGCGTCTTTTGTGCTTCGTTAGATTGCTGCAATATAGATACTTGCTCGTGTTTCCTTTCGATCACCGACGCGTTCCCCTCCCACAGATCGACCGGCCCACAACGCAGCAATACCCTAGTAGTAGAGTGTGTTTTCACCGCAACGATGCCTTAGTAGTAGGGTGTGTTTTCACCGAGTCACCGTTGTGTTTCCCTTCCCACGGATCGAATGGCCCACCATTCTACTTCGACCTATATGAACCACCCTTCACTCATTTGCTTCTCACATCATTCAACAATGACTTCCGGGAGTGGGGATGAAAACGATTTCGGTCTCGAGTTGTGGCAACAAAGCAATCTCCCGCATTTTGTAGCCAATTTTCCACTAAAAGGAAAGAGTGACTTCACTTCCATGCGTGAAGTTAGAAGTTACGCACCCAAGCAATCCGTGTTGTGGCCTAGGTGTTCACACGGTGAGTTATGCGTGATGCAAGTCTACGAGGGATGGAACAAGCTTGGTACTCTCTCGTTTGTGTGTGGTTCCTCATTATCATCGAGATTATCACCCCGCAAGTCCCATTCAAAGCAACATAACTCTTGTGTTCCTCGGCCCAATCAAAAACCTTCTTCTTCCTCCGACGATCCACCCCGCATTTCATTTCATAAGGCCGGTTAGATATCTTTAACGCAAATGTTTGGTAAGAGAACTAGGAAAGACAATCTTACTTGTGCAACTCGACCGAAGTAGATACGGTTGGATCGGCCAAAGCAGTCGCATACCAAATTGTCGTGCAACTCTATGGGGCAAGTGGTACTCCACAAAGCATAGAAACATATCGAGGGCAAATCATCCCGTACATGTCCTCGTCCATGACACACATAGTGCTCAACGCAAAGGAAGTACCTTGCCGACCCTCGTACGGCTCCCAATTAACTCCGAAAAAAAGAGGAATTTTAAGTACTAACGAGAAAAAATGTAACAAGTTGAAATGAACATCAAAGCAATGTAACAAGTTCAAAATAAATCACGTACATTGTCGGCGGTGAGAGAATCCATCTCGTTCGAGTATTCAACATACGCTCGAGGTTTCCTTTCGTGAGGTACACCGACTCGGTCCCGAGTAAGCAACTGTGGGCCGACGTCGAGGGTCGACATTGGGGAACCAAGGGCGACGAGGGAAAACCTGTGGACGACCAACCGGGACACGAGACCACATCCAAAGCTGCAGTAGGTACGTGCAACCACCAAGTGAGGCAGTGGTCGAAGTGCGCCTACACGCCTCGCACAACTGTCGGTAGAGGAAAGCCAACACTGCAGAGCCCCAACTATACTGTCCAGCCTGATCCCAGTCGGTGAGGCAGTGAATGTACATCCATGAGGCCGCATCACCCGTCGCGTCGGGGAAGAGAATGCAACCAAACAGGTGAAGAATCCATGCCCTGCAATAGTACACAACCGTCTCCAAGTCTGCATTTGCTGGGCAGTGTCCGAAAGCTTGACGTAGCCAAGTGATTTGCACCCCCACTCGTACGAGACCCTTCCTCAGCAGGAGGTAGGTCACGCCCAAGGAAGGCCTGTACTCGGTCTCTCCAACCATCGGACCTACAAGGTCCTGTCACAGCCATCCCGGTAATCGGCAAGCCAAGTATCTTCTGGCAATCCTCAAGTGTAACTGTCATCTCCCCAAACGGTAGATGAAACGTGTGTGTCTCGGTCGCCATCTGCAAGATTGGGAAAGTAGAGTTAGTCAGAGTGTTATGGAAAAGGAATTAATGTTATTTAAAGAAGTGTGACATGCAGTGATAAATATGTACCTATCAATCAGTGCAGTGAGAGCCGGCGGGTTTAACTTAGGCAAACCACGTCGAACCGAGTAAGAGATCACATCCAGGCCTGCTCTCTGAAGGAGGGGAGTGTAACGCTCGTCGTACTGCATCTCCAAGAACCCATGGTGGGTTCTAGGACGAAGGACGGGAGGGACCTGTGTAACAGTTACAAATTAGAATGGAGTAATTTCATCATACGTACAACATGTGGAAATAGAAACTAATTGAAAAAAACGACCCATACCTCCCCCTCCGCCACTAGACGTCCTCGGTGGTGCTGGTCGTACACCTGATCCAGCAGATGGAACTGCGCCATCCCCGCAAAAAAAATTGAAATGAACATGAGTACCGAATGAAAATTGAAATGAAAAGGAGTTGCTCTCCCCCGCCTAGATCTTCCGAAACCCTCGATCCATGACCATCTTGTGTCTCGACCTCTTCCTTGAGCCGCGCTTCTGCCATTTATAATCTTCATCAGCAATGTACCTAGGACCGTCATATGGAGGCCACTCTCCAGAATCACGAATTGGCACAAATCTAGGACTCCAAGTACGAATTAGGTTCTCAACACTAAACTCAGGAGGTATCAAGCTCTGCCAACTAAAGTTGCGATGGTTGCACGCTGCCACCATATGAGAACATGGAAAGTGGTATTGCCTTGGTCCACCACAAGTGCATGAAAAATCCTCGATGACCACAACATGTCGCCTCGACTCTCGGACCTCACCATCTGACGTTGTGCCACCCCTTTGTACTACCTCGTAGGAACCTCGTTCATGATCGAAACATGTAACTTCATGTGTGTTTGCTCTTTCTACTGCTTTTTCGATATGGTCTCTAGACTTCCAACCCCATCTATGTCCAGCACTCTGCTCCGCCAGTGCGGCTTTATGTCTAGCATTGAAAAACTCATTAAGCTTGTAGAAGCTGAAGATTACAATAGCATTCACGGGCATAGCACGTATCCCCAACAACAACTTATTGAATGACTCAGCCATGTTGCTGCATTGAAACTCGTACCTCCAACCACCCTTATCATGAGCCCTAGTCCATTTGTGCACATCTTTCATCAATCCGGACAACCACTGTCTACCTTCTGCATTTGATGCTGTTCTGACTTTTTCCAAAATCTCAAGAAAGTGCTTATCCTCAAGTTGCCGGCATGCTATCATAAAGCGATCAAAATTATCCTTAACACCATCCTTTCGAAGTAGATTCTCTGCAAGGTGGCGATTACACCACCGATGGTGTATAGGTGGATATCCCTCCATCTGCTCACGCACAGCATTAAGTATGCCCCCGTGCCTATCAGATATGACACCCACCTCCCTACCAGGCCCAACCACATGTATCCGGACAAGCCTCAAGAACCACCCCCAGCTGTCATTGTTCTCCTTTTCAACAAGAGCAAAAGCCAAAGGAACCAACATATTGTTTGCATCACATGATATGGCTATAAGCAGTGTGCCTAGGTACTTGCCTGTAAGAAATGTGCCGTCAATCGAAAACACTGGACGACAATACTTAAATGCCTCGACACACTGAGGGAAGCACCAAAATGCACGAAAGAAAATTTGTCTTCCACCCTTAGTCTTGTTTGGATTTGCCATGTACTCATAATGCATGCCGGGATTAACCGCTTTGATTGCATTCAAAACTTCGGGCAACCTCTCATACGCGGTCTCCCAATCCCCATAAATCATTTTCCATGCCGCCTCGCTTCGCCCTCCAAGCCTTACCATAGGTAATCCGATAACCATCATAAATCGCTTAACCGTGCTAATAATTGTCGACACCTTCATATTGGGTTGTCCCTTCAAGATCTCCAACATGCGCTTGGCAATCGGTGTGGAGGTTAACGGCGGTGCCTTCTTCTAAGCTCAAGTTCAACACATGTGTGTGGGCCAACAACCTTTGTGATCTTCCACTTACCGGTGTGCTTTTGCTTCCTTCCACAAACCCTCCAATTACAACCTTCCTTGTCGCACACAACTGTGTATCGCCGCTCCGCATACGAATGTAAGACCTTGTATGGCCTCTTTCGTATCACTGCATAATGCTGCAACCACCTCTTCAAAGCAGGAAGGTCATTGAAAACTATGCCTTTCTCAATAACCATGCCGTGACTGGCCTCAGGAGCATCTAGAAGGTCAGCATCCCGCCCTTCTGCAATTGCCATACCAGATAATTCAAGATTGCTAAATTCGTGTACCCTAATGTCAACACCAGGGAGAACACGCCTCATGAGCTCAACATCACTCTCTGTAAGCTCCTGAACTGGGCGGTCATCATCTGAATCACTGGCCATAGCAATGTCATAAGGCTCCTCCTCATTCATGTAATAAGGCTCATCATCATCCATGTCATGAGCCTCCTCTGCATTCATAGCTTGAGGTTCAACTTCGACACTATTCGAAGCGCGAAATCCATCATCAAGATACTCACTTGGGGGAATGGGAGGTGCACGTGCTTTTTCAAGCAACATTTCCTACAACACATGGCAAACCACAAAATATAAATACTCAATGAGAGTAATGATTGGTGGGAAAACCCTAAGATTCGAAGAAATTTGAGCTCCCAATACTTACTTGGATAGTTCCGTGTCAAAGGAATCTCTTCGGGCGGAGCAGTACCCCACCATCATGACCCGGTGCCTTAGAAATATTCACCTCTTTTGGTGCCGATTCAGCATCAACCAAACTTCGCACAATCTCATTACCAACACGAGAGACAAGTGCGTGGCGGTTTGGTGTGAGCATTAAGCAATGGGCGCACTACCACATCCAAACATTGCAACCGGCTCTTCGGTGCCGATCTCACATAATTATCCCATTGATTCTCGGACCCAATTGGGATGAGGCGCCTCGATTATTAGGTGGAGCACCTAAGTGAATTACACCCTCCACTACAATGTCAACGTCACGTCTACGACAATGTAACTCCTCACGAGCCCTTGAAATCACCTCATTCGACTTGGTCTATCATTGAATAGCACAGCACACATTGCATCTCAAGAAACTCAACATTTCCATAACGGTCTCTTTCCACACTACCTCCATGATATATGGTCACTAGGTTGTCCATCTATAATTGCAACCAAAAATTCACAAAAGTAAGTTGGAAGTAAATTTCTTTTGTCCGTGACTAATTTCCCTAAGTCTATAAATACATATGTGTATCTCTAAGTCTATAAATACATATGTATATCTCTATGTCTCTAATTCTACAAATGTATATCTCTATGTCTATATAGACAAGTTATATGTCTAAGTAATTTTTCTATTTCCTAAGTCTATGAATTATGTAACTAGGTTAAATATCTAAATACAAATGGAAATATTAAGATTTTAGTGTTTACCTTGCTATTGGAGGAGAGGGACGGCAGAACCGCGCTGCGAGAGGCCGCCCGAGCCGCTGCCCCGCATAGGCGCCGCGCCGGCCGCGGGAGGAGCCCGCGCCAGGCCGCGGGACGCGCCCCCGCCGCCAAGGAGCGGGGGCGGGGGCGGGGCGGCTCGGGCGGCGGGCGGGGGCCGAGCGGGCCGGGGTAGGGGCGGCTCGGCGGACCGCGCGCGCGGCGGCGGCCGCGGGCGCGGCGGCGGCCCGCGGGGGGAGCGCCGCGGGGCCGGAGGTGGCGACCGGGCAGGGGCCGAGCGGGCCGGGGCAGGGGCGGCTCCGGCAGACCGGCGGGCGGCGGCGGCTGCGCGGGGGGGCGGAGGGCGGGAGCCGGCGGCCGGGGCGGCGGGCGGCGGGGCCGGCGGCCGGGGGGGCGGCGAGGGAGGCGGGGCACGGGGGGGCGGGACGAAGGCGTTTCGAATGAGAACGCCGGGATGGGAGAAAGGGGTGGGCCCGGTGGACAGACGCTCGGCGCCGTGGATCGGGCGCCGAGCTCGGCGCCACGCATCGTGGCGCCGAGCTCGCCGCCACGTCCGCCGCCACGTCGTGCCACGCCGGGCGCGGCGCGCACCCCACCTAGGCGCCAAGATCCGCGGCGCCGAGACGTGTTACCCCGGCGCCGCGAGGCACGGCGCCGAGCTAGGGTCCATTTTCTCGAATTCTTTCCGCAGGGGTCTAATTGCGAGATTCTTTCGCAAAAAGGGCCAAAAAAACAAAAAAGTCGGGATGATGTACATGTACGGGCTGCTGCATGCCTGCATGCAGATGCAACCAAGTCGGTCGCCCACGTCCGACGACATGCATATGCATGCCGCCAGGGCCTTTGCAAAAAGTAACCTATTGAGCCGGGATTCTCGACGAGAGGGGGAAGAGGCGCGCGTGTTCTCTTCTCTTCTGCCATGGATTCATCGTCGATCGAGCCGGTCGGCACACCGCAGCGCACGGTGCGTCCAGGGCGTCCAGCGATGTCATCAGCTCGATCCGTGGAGACCCCTACCCCGATCGAGCCTAGCTCGGCCTCGGCGCGCGCGCGGGAGCCGGGGCGCACGGCGCCGGGGCCCCTGCCCTCTGCGTGCTCTCTATGGCTGGGCGCGCACGGGGGCCGGCCGGGCAGGCTTTAGCTCTAGCTACTAGGCCCCGGCGGTGGTCCAGTCCAGGGGCGGTCCATGGTCGGAGCGCGCGGCGGGCGACGCGTGTCCGGCGCGGCGCGCGCGCGGCCGTCCGTCCGTCCGTCCGTCCGCCGTGGGCCGTCCCCCACTCCACTTCCTCGACGGCGACGTACGTCGCTGACCCGTCTGGCATCCACGCACACGGGTCCGTCCTGCCTGCGTGCTCACCGACGGCGACGGGGGAGAGGGCGAGATCACCTGCTGCCCGCCTTCCGCGACGCACGTCGAGCGAGCGAGAGCCACCGCCGGTGCTGTCCCGATCGGGCGTGGGCTGGGTAGGAGGGGAGTGCAGGACGACGACTGGCTGCTGGTACTAGCACGTCAGTTTCCTTCCCCGCTTTTCTTTTTCGCCCCCCCGTGCGTGTGATACCCGGCCGTGATCCGCCGGATCGCCGTGGTGTGCTCGCTCCCCCACTTGCGCCGTGCGGATTGGTACGCGACTACGCGTCCTGCTACCTCTCCGGCGTCAGGCCGGCCGGCGTGGCTCGCTCGTTTGCCAGCGACAGCGTGTGCTGCGAACCATGCCAGGCCCGGAGCACACATCTCTCTCTCTCACTCCGTCGTCGTCTCCACCCATCCATCGACATGGACGTCGACGCCTGGTGCTGTTGCCATCCATCCATCAGGCATCAGTCCATCCGTCGGCCGGTCGCCGGTGCTGTTCAAACTGGCCAGGTCGATCCCCGTCTCCCGGGCCACCACCACCGTGGCACCGTACCCCTGCCGGACACCAGAAGGTCTCTCGGGAGCAAATCGCATGCGGCTCCGAGCAAAAGGCGCCGGATGGATCGCCATCCGTCTCGCTCGCAAGGGAAAGCGGCCCCAATTCGAGCAACGCATCACGATGGTTCAACGCGCCGGGTACAGTGGTGGTGTACTGGTGTGACGCTAACCTTCACCGTGCCCCCCGTGCATTTGCGTGCGCGTCGGCCGGCCGGCCGGCCTTCGACTTCGAGGGAGCTACGTGACGCGGAAGTAAAGCTTATGAGCAATGGATTTTCATTTTGGGGGAATTAGCATATGCCTTGAAAGCTGTTTGAAACTGCGATGATTATTTCCCCCGTCCTTTGGGCAGATTTGCCGTCTCATGCCCTGAGGCCCAATTACGCACCCGCAGTGTAACACATGGGCTCCTAGCGGATCTGTAGGGATCGGGCCAATGTTCGATCCAGATGCCTAGCACATGCATAAAGCAGGACTGGGATCACCCAAAGCAGAAGTAGGATCAGTAATTCGGATAATCGCTAAATCGGTAAGGCAAAGCAGCGAACACATATGGTGTGCAGCCGTCAGCGACTAAGCAAACCATATTCGGCCCAGCCGCGTGTCCCTTGAGAGGGAAGTAGAATGAGCTTGAGAGTTTTACCCGTATGCCATTAAAAAAGATGGTCTTGACCTCTCGTGCCATTAAAAAAGTTCTTCGCACCAGTGCGCGCCACCGTCCTAAACTTCTTTGACCCCTGTGCCATTCCGTCCAAATTTGCAAGTAACGGTGTTAAATGGATAGGGGAAATGACCATTGTACCCCTCCAACCATGAGCAACAAACTCAACTTCCTTTTACTTGTATGCCACCCGATTTCCAAAATTACAACATGACCTTTCTTTTACCAGTATGCCGTTCATTTCTCAAATTTACAATAGGGTGTTATCATTCTTTTACCTGTTATCATTTTTTTATTTCGGCCGAAAAACAAATTAATTTTTATTTAGGCCGAAAAAACAAATTAATTTTTATTTCGGTCGAAAAAACAAAGGCATTTTTATTTCGGCAAAAAAAAACAAATAACCTCACTTATACATGTAAATTAATTCTTAGCAAAGTAACCAACATAACAAATACATCACTTCGTTTCAAATCCATTCATCACATAATAATCAACAGATACCCATCATATGTTCAAATTCATCTCATAATATCCAAGAGCATAATATAAAATAGGTTCAGATCCATTCATCACATAAAAGCGACATGTTCTAGTCATAACAAAATACTGGAAAACAACATTTGTTTATGATGCAGACACACATCACCGCAAAGAAGGCAAAGAAGGGTCATGTTTAGGGCCGGATGTGCTAGCCGCGGCAATTTGAAGCTTCTTTGGTGTAAGTTTCTTCTTAATCGCCATCTTCTTCTTTGGTGTAGACGAGGCGGCATGGTCTCCAATGGCTCGTGTGAACCGGTAGTAAGGCTGTAGAAGTCGATACTTGGATAGCCATAGGGTCATTGGAACCATGGCCGGATCCGTATATTAGTTTTATAAGTCATAATCGCAATGTATGACAAGTAATGTATGATAATATTATATTAAAAAACTTGACAAGTAGGTACCGCTAGATGTCTCGACAAAGAGTAGAAGTTGTGGCAGTAGGCCCTTTGCTTTTCTTGGCAATTGAAGTAGAAGATGATTTTCTCTTCCCTTTCTTGTGTGTAGCTTTGTCCACTGCCTCATTGTGTGGAAATACCATCTGGGATGGAGCCACAGGTATAATGCTGTTCTCTGTACTACAGCTTGCTGCTTGCTTCTTTTGCTTTTTCTTTGGAGGGCCCCTTCATACATTCAAAAATATGGAAAAATCAGGAAAAAAATAGGAATGTGGCATGCTTGTCCCAAAACAAAAGTAAGGAGGAAGATATATAACTAACCAATGTATATGCAGCAAGTTATATGCAACAAAGCCTAGAACAGTAAACATAAATAGAGTTTTGAATATAAACAATGTATTTAAAAAGCTGAACACATCTCTCACTTGCTCACTTCGGTGCTCTAATTTACTCGATTTCTCCCCTTTTTGCCATTTCTTCTTATACCATAACACTAGTATGATTCTTATCTATTACGGTTTTAGTGTCATAGTGACTTTGCTAATTTACAGCATCTAAAAATCGGTTAAGCTGCTCGCTTCGGTAACCTAGAGTTTACAACATCTAATTTAAAATACCATGCCCGTCACCTTAGCCTTTCCTCGGACAAAAGCACAAAGCCTTGAACAGTAGACATAAATGGAATTTTGAATATAAAAATGAGTACTTAAAAAAAGCGAGCTCGGCTCTCGCCGCTCACTTCGGTGCTCTAACTTACTCGATTTGTTCCCTTTTTGCCATTCCTTCTTATTCCATAGCACTAGTATGATTCTTATCTATAACAGTTTTTTCTTGTCTACTTCTTATGGAATATTTACATAGTTTGCTGGAAAACAAATTACCAGATCCCCTAAAATGAATCACCTAGTATTCTATCTCATCAGCAAGTTATATGCCTTAAATCACTCAAAACAAAAGTTACATGCAGCAAGTTATATGCCTCAAATCACTCATGCAGCAAGTTATATGCAGCAAGTTATATGCCTTAAATCACTCAAAACAAAAGTTACATGCAGCAAGTTATATGCCTCAAATCACTCAAAACGAAAGCAAAAGAATAATATGCAGCAAGTTATATGCAACAAGATTACCTCTCAGCCTCCATGGCAGCTATATCTTCTGGATTTCCATTCTTACATGTGTACCAGTGATGTCCAAAGGTATGGCAAATAGGACACTCATGTGACTTTCCCTTCTTCTTGCCGTTGCCCCCCTCAGCAGCCGATTTCATTCTGTTCTTTCTCCTACCTCCCGTGGACTTAAGCAAGGGAGGGTGCATGAAGAAACCATGAGTTGCTTTGGGCCACATGGACTTGTCAGGAATACTAGGAATAGAACCTTCATATGCAGCTCTAAATCTGTTGACAGAGAAGTAGTCATCCACATGGTCTTCCAGTTTTGCACCTGGAATTGAAGTGATGTATGCAATTGCATGTTTGCAGGGGATTCCTGATCCTTGCCAAGCCCTACATGAACAGGTTCGGTCAAGTAAACTAACCACAAACCTAAAGCCAGTACCCCCCTTCGCACAAACTTCTGCTACACCTTCAGGGGAGGCTGTGATCACTTCAATGTCAAGATTGTAACTATTTTCCCTTAGCTTCTGCATAATATGAGGTAGAATCTTTCCTTGAAACTGTTTTGCTACCTTCTTTCTATTATTCCACTTGATCAATAGCTTCTGCCTAATGGTGTCCATCAAGTCATCCAGATTCTTCACCTTGTCACCCTTTATCCAATTATTAAATGACTCAGCCAAATTATTAGTCACATAATCCACTTTAGATAGTGTCCCAAACTGGCTCCTAGTCCAAAGTTTCTTGTGTTCTTGTTGGAGATATTTCATTGCCTCTGGTTTGGCTTCAGCCATTGCTTGATAATGCTTCTCGAACATATATGGGCTCCATGAGTATGAAGAAGCCCACAAGTGATCTTCAAAAACCTTACCACTGTACCTTTTCTTAAAATTCTGTACTAGGTGCCACATGCATTCTCTATGTTCAGCATATGGAAAAACTGTGCTGACCCCATGCATCACAGCTACACCACAATCTGTGCTAAATGTGAGACCTTCTGGAGTCCCTATTGCTTCCTTCAATCTCTCCATGAACCACTCCCAACTCTCATTTGTTTCTGAGTCAATGACACCTACAGCAACCGGATACATCCAATTGTGTCCATCTACTGCACAAGCAACACACAACTGTCCTCTGAACCTACCAAATCAAAAATGTACTATCCACAAGAAGATATGGTCCGCAACCTCCAAGAAAACCATCAACACATGCTTTCAAGGCAAAGAATAACCTATTAAATCTTTTCTTTTCCTTCACAGTGTGGTGATCAATGACAACAAATGATCCAGGACTAGTTTCCTCTATCTGAGCCTTAAATCTATACAAGTAATCAAAACTTTTGTCCCAAGGCCCATAAAGCCGATCCATGGCAAGATTTTTACCTTTGTACACCCTCCCGTAAGACACTTCAATTTTGTGTGCATCCTTCAATCTCCTTTGTAGTTACGAAGCACCTAGAGTACCATCTTGCTTAAGTCAGTCAATCACCTTCTCACACACCCAAAATTGAGTTACCCCAACACAAATTTCAGACCTTCTAGTGCTCTGACAAAACAATTTATTATGAGGATGTGGGTTTCTCTTCACCTGCAAAACAGTCCAAAAATACACTTTGTCAGTCCAAAAACAGCCCCAAAACAGTCCAAAAACAGCCCCAAAACAGCCCAAAAACAGCCCCAAAACAGCCCCAAAACAGACCAAAAATAGCCAAAAACAGCCCAAAAACAGCCCCAAAACAGCCCCAAAACAGTCCAAAAACAGCCAAAAACAGCCCCAAAACAGTCCAAAAACAGCCAAAAAACAACCCCAAAACAGCCCCAAAACAGTCCCAAAATACAATGAATAGATAGTAGAATTACTTATTACCTTAACTCTAACACCATCCGGCAAAGTTGCAGCATGAATCCTCCACCTACAGCCCTCACTTTTGAATGAGCAGCTCACCCTATACCTCCCTGGATCACTCTTTTCAATGTCATAGTTGAACTCATATTTCACAGCATGAGAAGCTAATGCAATCTTAAAAGCATCCATATTTGGGTACACAGTTCCCTCTGTCATAGGAGGGTCATTCTTGTCATAATCAACATCAGGCATAAGTTCATCCTCTCTATCTTTAACAATGTCATCTATGTCCTCTACTTCATTATCAGAGTCATCAGACAAGGAATCATCATCAGACTCGGAGCATGCATCAGAACCCACAAACTCATTATTATTACCACCTTGACACTGAGAACCGGGAGGGGGTACGGGATGTTGGGGACCAAGGTCAATGTACAACCCTTCCTCATCAATACCCACAAACTCATTCATTGGGTTTGGGTTTGCCAACAAATCAGGTTCTTCATGTTCAGTGTGTGTTGCATAGCTTGGTTCTCGCTAAGCTTGGACAAGCAAATGAAGGGGTCATTGGAGGTTGAACAGAAGGGACAGATGTAGTAGAATCCCAACCAGGAATCTCAGGGGGTTCAACACTAGGGCTATGATAAGATAGAGTCAACAAACAACACTTGGATGCCTTATGTTTTCCAAACATATCAACTAAATCATGGTCATTGCATACTTCGATGTTCAACTTAGTATCCACACAGAAATAAAAGAGTCTGATTATGTCACCATAATCACAAGGATACTTGTCCACAACACCATCAACCAAGTCTCTGAAGTTAGTGACATCGGCATCCACGACTTTATCCAATGAAAACCACCCACCATCACGACAACGAGGAGAAACAATCCGGATTTCTAAATTGAAGCTAGAACTTGCGTCCATCCTACAGATGAAGAGGCTCACAGATGAAAAAAGGACAAACTAACCACCAATGCTTATTAAAATCAGAACACACATGAATGCTAAACATACAGTTTAATAAACATTGTGATGAATGAGGGAGAAGTGAGTTGCTCACCCCTCTGGAAGCCAATCCGGCCGGTCGCTGTTCACCGTCATGCTCCACCCGCCGTCCTGGACAATTCCTGCTAATCAGATATTTGGTTATGTATAAGAGGCATTCTAGCTAGCAACATCAAAACTGAATAATTGCAGACTTGTTAAGCACAATTCCTAAAAATAGTACTTCATAGTTGTAGGCCTGACAAAGTGATAAAAATTCTCTGTTTTTCTGGAAATCACTACCTCATATTTTATTTCCCTATAAAGCTCAAACTCGGTTGTTTTGATTGAACGAAAAAATGGATTCTAGACACATGGCCAACGTAAAATCCCTAACAGATTCTAGACACAAGGTTGATGAAAGAGTAGTTCGCGGCAAAAACACATAATCTTAACAGAGGTCTCACAAATACTAGTGCAGCAGCTAAATTGATTAATATGCTTAGATTACACCGTCCCTTGCTCCGCAAAGCAAGAATCTGTGATTAACAGGGCACCATTTTGTACCCGCAGAAAAGAAATTTGTAATAAGTTGGTGTGAGATCAGCTAATGGACCTGAGTATTAATCATGAGAAGTTGACAAGTCACAAGTATTCATGTCTTACCTCGTTTTGCTCGTGAGGGTCGCGCAGTGTGTGCTAGTAGGCAGTGGGATCCCCGAGCTAGGCACCCGGGGCAAGGCACGGCGCCGGCCACGCCGGCCGGGTATGCCCCCGCGCCGGCCGCCGGAAGCCGCCCCCCGCGCCGCCCCGGGCTAGGCACGGCGCCCGCCGCGCCGGCCGGGTCCGCCCGCCGCGCCGGCCGCCGAAGCCGCCCCCGCGCGCCGCCTCGGGGCCGGGCACGGCGCCGCGCCGGCCGGGTCCGCCCGCGCGCCGTGCCCGCGCCGGAAGCCGCCCCCACGCCGGAAGCACCCGCCGCCGCCCCTAGGGTTCACACAGAGCATGGGAGAGCACGGATCGAGAGAAAGGATTGAGGAAACCGGTGGATTGACAGTCAACAAGTCAATAGGGGTAAGATAGACATTTCGCGTGTCCGGTCCCACATGTCAGGGCGTCATAATGGTGGATCTCTAACGGATCGTGGACGGAATGGCACAGAGGGTAAAGAAGTTTAGGACGATGGCACACAGGTGCGAGCAACTTTTTCAATGGCACACAGGTCACCACCATCTTTTTTAATGGCATACGGTAAAACTCTCAATGAGCTTCGGGAGTTGGCCGTCGGCCGGCCCTATCCAGGGTGAGGTACCGCCGTACCGGCAGGTTCGCCAGGCAACTAGGCAAGCGCAATAGAAGGCGTCGCGGCTCGCTCTGGTGGCGCGTCCTTGCGCCATGGCCCATGGCATTGTCTAGCGGTTCACTTCTTGCATGCCTTTCTGCTGCAGGGCCCATGGCAAGATGTGTTAGAAAACTAGGCAATTTTCGGTACATTTTAATTCCGCAAATTATTAACAAATTCATGACGATTATAAGTGATCCCGTGAGAACGAGCATGTGCATGTGTTCAAGTTAAATCTCAAATAAAACTCGAACAAAATTACACATAAGGAGTTTAGTATGTACCCAAAGGCGGGACGGTTGACGGAGTCAACCGGTGCGCCGTTATCCCCCGGAATAGACATGCTACTCGTGGGGGGACCTTGTTCGGTGTAGTCGTACAAAGGTGATGCAGTGGCGAGTCGTTGCAGTGAAGTACGAACGGCCTCCGGGAAGTAGTCGTTCACGCTGATGTAGTCGTTGTCGCGGAGGATGTAGTCGTACTGGAAGTAGTCGTTCTCGCGGAGGCCGTAGACGTACTGGAAGTAGTCGTTCACGCTGATGTAGTCGTTGTCGCGGAGGATGTAGTCGTACTGGAAGTAGTCGTTCTCGCGGACAGGGACGAAGACGTACAGAAGAGCGAGCAGGCGCGTACGGGTACGCTCCCCAAAAACCTTATCGCCCACCTATCCCGAGCAGGATCGCTAGGTGGACGAGGTTCGGAGGCAACTGCTCACGCAAACAGTGTGCGCGCAAAGCTTGCGTTGGGAATGGCGAGAGCAACGAACAACACGGAGGGAGAAGAGAGAGGTCTCCTAAGCAGGAGTACCTGAGTGTGAGAGTGTGTGTCTGTGCCAGAGGAAGGAGTCCTCTTATATAGGCGCGAGAGGAGAGGAGGAGGGAATGAACCCGGACGCTTCGACCACCATAATTCTTAATACAAAGGATTATGACCGACATGAATGACCGACATGAATGACAAAAACCGTGCATACGCATCACGGTCACGGTCACGGTCACGGTCACGGTCTCGTCTCGTCTCGTCACGTCACGACACGACACGACACGACACGACACGCCCACGGCCCGGCCGGCCCGGCGCGGCGCGGCGAGCGCGCGCGCGCGCGTGTGGCACGCCCTTCTCCTTTTACCAACTTCACAAGTGGTCCACCATTGGTCCACCCTTTAAGTTAGTTAAGATTCTCATTGGCTTTCAATGCGGGATTAAATCCCTAGCATTTATTTTGTGGACCTTTTAATTCTTAAGATTAATTGAGACTAAATGGCCCAAGGCCCAATTAATCCAACAATCCCCACCAAGAATTTCAAGGTACACAAAGAAAAATCCTCTTCTCAACTCTTGTTTTGATATCTCGACTTTATGGTGGAGACTCGTTAAGTTGAACATCCACCGAGACAAAAGCTACACTCATTCACAACTGACCAATGGACTATGCCTTGAATTGGCAGTTTCGTGCAAACAAGTTTGACTAGAGTCCCTTGCCGCTACTAGGTGCTATAAGCATCCCCTCGGGTTGGAGCGTATAAGTCATACTCCGTGCCTTTCATGGGTATCTAGAGATCACCCTATCTCATAGATTGTGACTAGCAATCAAACCCATATAGGTGCAATCCTTTAAGATGTTCTGTAGGCCAACATCTTTGCTCCTCTTTGAGCCACTCGGATCACATTAAGGTTTTTCACCAACCTTGCCATACGTATTTTAGAAGAGAAATGCATCTCTACCGGAATGAGCCATTTACAAAGGTTCTCTTCTCTCTGTTAAACAGAGTTTGTTGCACTATCCTAATTCACGGGATCTCCGATCACATAGGACGGTTACCGCTACCGAATAACGCCGACGGTCTCAAGCCCAATTCCCTGGATGCATTGTCTATCACATTACGTGAAAGACCCTTTGTGAATTGATCTCGCCGCATTCTTAGCCGTTTGGATGTAGTCCAAGGCTATCACTCCGGAGTTTCTCATTTTCCCGACAGATTTCGGCCGCCTCTTTACATGCCTAGATGACTTCATGTTATCCTTTGAGCTATTCACCTTGACAATCACCGTTTGATTATCACAGTTCATGAGGACCGCTGGTATCGGTTTTTCAACTACCGGTAAATCCATAAGGAGTTCACGAAGCCATTCAGCCTCAACTGTGGCGGTGTCCAATGCAGTGAGTTCTGCCTCCATAGTTGACCTCGTTAAGATGGTCTGCTTGCAAGACTTCCAGGAGACAGCGCCACCTCCAAGTGTAAACACATATCCACTTGTGGCTTTAATCTCATCTGCATCAGAGATCCAATTCGAATCACTATAGCCCTCTAGTACCCTAGGATACCCAGTATAGTGAATCGCGTAGTTCATTGTTCCTTTCAGATAGCGCATTACCCGTTCAAGAGCTTCCCAATGAGCATCTCCGGGTTAGACACGAATCGACTCGGTTGCTCACGGCATATGCGATATCGGGTCTAGTAGCGCTAGCTAGGTACATTAGTGAACCAATGATTTGGGAGTATCTCAGTTGATCTCTCATTAGTCTTATGTTTTTCCTTAACATTTTACTAGCATCATAAGGTGTTGGAGCTGGCTTGCAGTCGTTGTAACCAAAACGACTCAAGATTTTCTCCACATAATGAGATTGTGTAAGAACAACCCCACCATCACCTTCTCTCACTAGTTTAATGTTTAGAATCACATCGGCCTCCCCCAAATCTTTCATCTCGAAGCTTTGAGACAAGAATTCTTTCACTTCCTTAATCGCATTAAGGCTTGTCCCAAATATCAGTATGTCATCTACATACAGACATAGGATCACTCCTTCGCCCCCACCATAGCGATAGTACACACATTTGTCAGCTTCGTTCACAACAAAGCCAACTGACGTTAGAGTTTTGTCAAACTTCTCATGCCATTGCTTAGGAGCTTGCTTGAGACCATACAAAGATTTTACCAATTTACACACCATCCCTTCTTGACCTTTTACTACGAATCCATCCGGCCGATCCATATAGATCTCCTCCTCCAACTCTCCATTTAGGAAAGGCTGTCTTAACGTCCATCCGGTGAACGATAAGACCATGGGAAGTCGCCAAGGAAAGTAGTACTCGAATAGTGGTCAATCGGGCAACTGGTGAGTAAGTATCGAAAAAATCTTCTCCTTCTTTCTGAGTATAGCCTTTAGCCACCAGCCTTGCCTTGTACTTATCAATAGTACCATCAGGCCTAAGCTTTTTCTTGAACACCCACTTGCATCCTACGGTTTGCACCCATAGGGACGCTCCACAACCTCCCAAGTACCATTAGACATAATAGAGTCCATCTCACTCCGAACCGCTTCCTTCCGGTAGTCGGCATCCGGAGAGGAATATGCCTCTTCAATGGTTCTAGGAGTGTCATCCACGAGGTACACAATGAAATCATCACCAAAGGACTTTGCAATCCTCTCGTCTCTTGCTCTTTCTAAGAGCTTCATTGCCATCCTCCTCAAGATTTTCCTCATGTGGTTGTTCATTGTGTTCTATCGAAACGACGGAGTTCTTTGAGTTCATTATTAATAGACAATTCATGACTACATGTGCTATCTATCTCTTTCATAGGAAAAATGTTCTCAAAAAATGTAGCGTCTCCGGATTCCATGATGGTGCCAACATGCATATCGGGTACTCCGCATTTCAATATTAAAAACCTATAACCCACACCGTGTAGAGCATAACCAAGAAAGATACAATCGACAGTTTTAGGTCCTAGTTTACGTTTCTTGGTTATAGGCGCATTCACTTTGGCCAAACATCCCCAAGTCCGTAAGTATGAAAGTGTTAGCCTTTTCTTTTCCCATTCCTCGAATGGTGTTATCTCTTTGTTCTTCACAGGACACGATTCGGACATGACATGCAATCAATATAGCCTCACCCCACCATTCCTTGGAAAGTCCCGCCGTGTCTAACATGGCGTTAACCAAATCGGTTAGAGTGCGGTTCTTTCTTTCGGCTACCCCGTTTGATTGAGGTGAATAGGGAGGCGTCCTCTCATGGATTATTCCGTGTTCCTCACGAACGCAAGTGAAAACATTAGAAAAATACTCTCCACCACGATCAGACCTAATTCTTTTTATCTTTCTCTCAAGTTGATTTTCTACTTCAGCTTTATAGATTTTAAAGTATTGTAATGCTTCATCTTTAGACTTCAACAAATAGATATAGCAAAATCTAGTACAATCGTCTATTAGAGTCATGAAAAACTTTTTACCACCTTTTGTCAACACACCATTCATCTCGCATAGGTCAGAATGAATTAGTTCTAGAGGTGCCAAGTCTCTCGCCTCAGTAGAAAAATGAGGCTTGCGAGGTTGTTTTGATTCAACGCACACATGGCACTTAGAATTCTTGACTAAGGTAAATTTCGGAATTAAACTCAAGTTTGCAAGATGCATCATACAACCAAAATTAACATGACAAAGTCGCGAATGCCAAACATTTGACTCATCATTAACATTCGAGACATGGTTCACAACTTTATTACAATCATATGACGGAGAAAAGCGGAACAGTGCCTCCGCTATCATAACCTTTTCCAATAAAACTTCCAAATTTAGAAATTACACATTTATTGGATTCAAAGACTAATTTAAAACCGTCTCTACACAAGAGAGACCCGCCGACTAAGTTCTTCTTGATAGTAGGGACATGCCGCACGTTCTTCAATCGAACGATCTTTCCCGAAGTAAGCTTCGGATCGACCGAACCAACACCAAGAACACGCGCATGTGATCCGTTTCCCATCAACAAGGAGGAAATTCCGCCCGCCCGGTAAGAGGAAAACAAGGAAATATCGGCACAAACATGAATATTAGCACCCGTATCAATCCACCAATCGGTGGTGACGATCATACCGAAAGAACCGTAGGTAAAAGATTACCGTACCCCGACGTTCCACCAGTTTCACTAATAACCATGTTGGCACTTTTGCCATCTTTCTTATCCTTGCGATCCGGACACTTTGCGGCAAAGTGTTCCGTGCTACCACGAGCAGTAGCACTTTCCGGTTGGCGGCTTTTTCTCGCTTGAACCGAGCCGTCCGCTTAGCCTTTGGTTGGTTTTGATGCTGCTTGTTTTTCTTTTTGAATGCATTGTTGTTCTTCTTCTGCACCAAATTAGCACTAGAAGAACCAACAATCCCTTTACCATGTGTCTTGTCCTTTGCTCTTGCCTTCTCTTCAACATCAAGAGTGCCGATAAGATCGACAACGGCAAACTCTTGCCTCTTGTGTTTTAGAGAGGTTCCAAAGTCCTTCCAAGAAGGTGGTAACTTGGAGATAATACCTCCGACCACAAACTTGTCGGGCAACTTACATGGTGCATCTTTGCTATAATTCTCAAGATCTCTAGCTAGCGCCCGAATCTCATGGGCTCGCTCTACCACGAAACGGTCTTCAACCATTTTGTAGTCATAGAGCCGTTCCATGACATACGGCTCACCACCGGCATCGAAACCCCAAACTTAGCCTCAAGCGCATCCCAAATATCTTTGCCACTTGGCGGCGGAAGGTACGTGTCCACAAGGTTTTCGGCGAGAACACTCAAGATGGCACCGCGAAACGGGTTATCGGCCGCCTCGAAAGCCTTCTCCTCCTCCGGAGAAAACCGTTCGGGCTTCCCCCCGTATGACATGCATGATGCTCATCGCCGTCAACCAATACGTAACCCTTTGCTTCCAACGCTTGTAATTTGAACCATCGAAAACATTTGGTTTGAGCGTTGCGGCGAAACTAGTTACCGAAAGCCTATCAACAATATAAGGTTTTTGGATTGTTAGAAAACTAGGCAATTTTCGGTACATTTTAATTCCGAAATTATTAACAAATTCATGACGATTATAAGTGATCCCGTGAGAACGAGCATGTGCATGTGTTCAAGTTAAATCTCAAATAAAACTCGAACAAAATTACACATAAGGAGTTTAGTATGTACCCAAAGGCGGGACGGTTGACGGAGTCAACCGTGCGCCGTTATCCCCCGGAATAGACATGCTACTCGTGGGGGGACCTTGTTCGGTGTAGTCGTACAAAGGTGATGCGGTGGCGAGTCGTTGCGGTGAAGTACTAACGGCCTCCGGAAGTAGTCGTTCACGCCGATGTAGTCGTTGTCGCGGAGGATGTAGTCGTTCTCGCGGAGGCCGTAGACGTCCGGAAGTAGTCGTTCACGCCGAAGTAGTCGTTGTCGCGGAGGATGTACGGTCACGGTCACGGTCACGGTCTCGTCACGACACGACACGCCACGCCACGCCACGCCACGCCCACGGCCGGCCCGCGCGGCGCGGCGAGGCGACCGAGCGCGCGCGCGCGTGTGGCACGCCCTTCTCCTTTTACCAACTTCACAAGTGGTCCACCATTGGTCCACCCTTTAAGTTAGTTAAGATTCTCATTGGCTTTCAATGCGGGATTAAATCCCTAGCATTTATTTTGTGGACCTTTTAATTCTTAAGATTAATTGAGACTAAATGGCCCAAGGCCCAATTAATCCAACAAGATGATCCGGCAGACCTTCTGCAAGTGCCCGGGCGGGCGGGCGGGCGATTCGTTCCATCGCACCTGAATACGGCCTGTACGCGCCGCGTGATGCCTGGACGCCTGGACTGGACATCGGTCGGCATCGCGCCCCGGCACGCAACGTCTCAACATGCCGGAGCCCCGGCCACGGCCAGTGCCTCCCGTCTGTCTCGTTCTCGAGATAGGCACGAGCTACCAATTAGAGAATACGTGGTTAATACCAAGTAGAATACACGGCGCCGTGCCGGGTTCGCGCGCGGCGAGGATCGGGGACGTCGATGGGACGGTGAGAGCACGTCTCGGCCGTAGGCTCTCCGCTCTCGCGCCGTAGAGCTTGCCATGTCGTGGCGAAGCGCGACATCAGGAAGCCGTCTATCCTTGCACGGAAGCCCGCCTGGGGGCATCCGTCGAGGGCGAGCCGCGGGAGTGATGGCGTGTTGCCACCTCGCCATTGCTCCCGTCGGGAAAAGATTGTTGAGCCGGCCTTGTCATAGCCACTAGAGGCAGGAGATGCTCGAAAGCCGGCCGGCCTTGCAGATTTCGTGTGGCGCAACTTGGGCCGTCAAATAGGAAAATTGCACAACAAGGGGCTGAGACTACCCACACCGGTGTCCGGGAAACCCCCCGCCATCCGGATGCCGTAGGATTATGCCGGAAGATGTGCCGCAGCGGGGGACGGCGGAATCCCATGGGCACTCGATCCCCCCAAATCCGGCGGAATCGAGAGGCTCCGCGAGGGCCCACCACGGTCCCGATGTCGCCGCCCCCAACTGCCTCGCGCCTTCCGCCGGACCCTTGCGCGCCGCAATCGGAGCTTCCTCCTCGAGTTCGCCGGAGCCGCCCGTTGGGGAATTCAGGAAAACCCGTCACCCTCGAAACGTTAAGTTTGACGAAGTTCTTGAGACATGTTTTTCAGGAATAGGAAACACACGATTTTCGGGAGCTTGGGACATGTGAAGCCTCAAGTTCGCGAATACGTGAAGTTCGGGAATCGTGATTCGGTGAAGAAGCAGGGTCGCGAACATGAAGAAGCCCGGAACATCGAACTGGCGATGGCGCGAACTTTGGAAGACGACCGATTCGGGAATCTGTCGGGGACTCAGTTCGGGAATCACGCACGAAGACATGCATGAACCTTCGGAGAAGTGAAAGCCGGTTCGGGAATCTATCGAGGGCCTGGTTCGGGAGTCACATGTGAAGACATTCACGAACCGACGGAGAAGCAAAGTCAAAGTTGTTGTCCCAAAAAGTCCGGGTTTTGAGTGTGAACTAGTGGCAGATTTGTAAATGTGTTAGACGAGAAAGACATTCTTGTATGCGTTCACACTAGGAATATTCCCCGAGCTTGAGGGTGTTTTTGGTATGTAAAAGTCCCTTCATCTCCCTATAAAAGGGGGCGCGAGGGCACGTGTAAACGGATTCAGATTCTTGGGAACTTGTGCAATCAGCAGAGGGAATTACAGTCTCTTTGCACTCTCACTGCGTGTTTGAACGTGCTAAGAACTCACTCTCTCTCGTGTTAGGGGAATCATCCGAATTTTTCGGGTAACCCCCCAACATTGGCGCCCACCGTGTTCCAACCGAAGAGAAGCTCACGATGCCACCTCGAAGAAATCTAAGAAGAATGTTCCCGCAGAGGCAAATCGAGACGATCACCATCCTACCCAAAGGAATGAAACCTCTTTCGTTCCCGAACCTTCTAACACAACGGACCAAGAGCGGAGAGCAAAGCTCGAAGCACCGATGATAGCAAGAGCGAGAAAAAACGGCTCATACCCAAGAACGACCTATTTCCGAATAGCAAGAATTTGACAATGTCAATGATGATGATAACACCATAGACAAGGAGCTAGAAATGGTCCAACGAGAAGATACGAAAGAAATGCGAAAAGACAAAGAAAAGTTCGCAAGTCAATTGCAAGCGAAGAGAAAAATCTCTCGAAAAGCTAGAGCGACTAAACAAAGCAAAAGAGCAAATCGAAGTGATACAAAGAGAAATTGATGAAATGAAAGAACAAGAGAACAATTCCCCGTGGCAAGAATCACCGCACCGAACTGCGGGCCGCAAGAGAACCCCCGAAAGATAACTTCTTCGCGGGAAACGAATCTCACACTTCATGGATTCCCGAATCGCCGCTATCTATAGGGCTGCAAATAGCACCTTGGCCGCCGAAGTTTAAGCCTTGTCTCTCTCCCCAAGTACAACGGCTTCGGAAACTCTAGGCAATTCCTCATGAGATACGAATCACCGTGAATTCGGCAGGAGGGGGATGATGTCGCACCGGCCAAATCCTTCATCATTGCTTGCGAAGGACCGGTACTCAATTGATACTCACCGCGCCTCCACACTCGCCCACGGTACCGGGTAGACCTCAAGACAAAGTTCATGCAAGCATTTCGGATGTTACACGACACAAGCGCGGAAGCATCGGATCCGTATAACCGCAAGCGGAAAGACGAGAGAGCCGCCGCGGAACTTCGTGAGAAGGTTCATGCAACAAAGGTCCCAAATCCCCGAAGCTGATGAAAAAACAACAATCAACGCGTTAATCAAGGGCCTCACTCCAGGGCCAACAGCTTCACATCTCACAAGAAAGAAACCCAAGTCGGTTGAGGAACTTTTTCGCGAATTGGAGGAGTACATTTTGTCAGATGATGACCATCGCAAAAGAGTAGCCGAGCGGAACGAGGCAAGACAGGGCAACAGAGAGATGACATGGAGGGCACCACCCCAACATCCGCGAAATGTCAACAACGTCGGAAATCCACAACCTGAACAAAGCAACAGGCCAAGCACCAGGGGAGGGTTCAATCCCAGAGGAAGGGGGAGAGGCGGAGGACCCCCGAGACTCACGATCCATAACCCAAAAGATCCTTACTTCTATTGCCAGTATCATGGGAGGGGCCATAGCACCGAAGGGTGCCCAGAAACGAAGAAGAACATGGCAAGAATTCAAGCAAGAGAAGGCACTAATGAGCATCGCATCCTCAATGCCAAGCCGGTTTCGCCCGACCTTCGGCGGCCCGCAATCGCGAACCCACGGTCAAGTTCCCGTCCCGGTTCAGCAATTCCCGCAACCACGATCGGCGTGGCGGCCGTCGCAGCAATTTTTCCCTTAGTTGCAAGCAATCCAATCAATCCAAAGAACCACAACCCATTTGGGAAATCTTGCCACCACCTCCGGAAAGTTCGTCAAGGCCTCGGTTGTCGGGCATACTCCCCGGTACTCGTGTAAGGAAGGAAGAATAGTAGAAGACGGACTCCTAGTAGAATTCCCCCGTACTCCTACTAGGACTCGCTCCGGTACTCCTACTAGGACTCTCGCCTTGTAACCGACTAGGAACCCGCCCCCCGGACTATATAAAGGAGGGCCGGTACCTAGCCGCACATCCCCAATCCCTCCGGGGACAACCAACACCAAGCGCAGGGCGCCATACTTGATCCCCCAAACAGGACGTAGGGCTCGCCACCTTGGCGGCCCGAACCTGTATAAATCTTGTGTCCCGTGTCCTTGCGCATACCTTCGAGTTCTCGGTCTCCCGATCACGATCCCCACCGCACAATCTACTACCTCGGGTACCCCCTTGGTAGGTTTGCCGGTCTAAAACACCGACACCGGCGCGCCGGTAGGGGGTGATCATCGCCACCGACGAATTCGAAGGACCTTAATCATCAAGATCAATCGCTCGACGACGCCGACGGTCACATGGACAACTATTCGACGACCGACGCAACTCGCGAGGCTCGGCAAAACTCTACACGGAATCGATTTCGTGTCACCCGATCAAGTTTGCTCTACGTTGACCTCGCCGTGCGCCGCGACTACTTGTCTCCCGGCCGCACGTGCTCATCGTCGACCTCGCCGTGCGCCGCGACTACTCGTCTCCGGCCGCACGCGCTCTACGTCAACCTCGCCATGCACCGCGAGTACTCGTCTCCACTCCCCCGGCTGCAGCGATCTCGCCGCCTACGCCGCGCGTCCGGGGTGCCTCGGCACGTCGCGCGGCTCGTCTTGTGGCTCGTCGCGCCGCTCATCGTCGACTACTCCGTGCTCGTCGTCGACTACTTCGACTACGCCGCGCGCCGGGGTGCCTCGGCACGTCGCGCGGCTCGTCTTGCGGCTCGTCGCTCCGCTCGTCGTCGACTACTCGTCGTCGACTACTTCGTCTCCGCCGCGCGTCGGGGTGCCTTGGCACGTCGCGCGCGGCTCGTCACGCGGCTTGTCCGCGGCGCTCGTCGTCGACTACTCGTCGTCGACTACTTCGTCTCCCGCCGCGCGTCCCGGGTGCCTCGGCACGTCGCGCGGCGCTCGTCACGCGGCTTGTCGCGCCGCTCGTCGTCGACCGCTCGTCGTCGACCGCTCGTCGTCGACTACTTCGTCTCCGCCGCGCGTCCGGGTAAGCTTCGGCACGTCGCGCGGCTCGTCACGCGGCTTGTCGCGCCGCTCGTCGTCGGCCGCTCGTCGTCGACTACTTCGTCTCGCCGCGCGTCCCGGATGCCTCGGCACATCGCGCGACTCGTCACGCGGTTTGTCGCGCCGCTCGTCGTCGACTACTCGTCGTCGACTACTTCGTCTCCGCCGCGCGTCGGGGTGCGTCGGCACGTCGCGCGGCTCGTCACGCGGCTTGTCTTGCCGCGCGCGTCGTCGACTACTTCGTCTCCGCCGCGCGTCCCGGGGTGCCTCGGCACGTCGCGCGGCTCGCCACGCGGCTTGTCGCGCCGCTCGTCGTCGGCCCCGCTCGTTGTCGACTACTTCGTCTCCGCCGCGCGTCCGGGGTGCCTCGGCACGTCGCGCGGCTCGTCACGCGGCTTGTCGCGCCGCTCGTTGTCGACCGCTCGTCGTCGACTACTTCGTCTCCGCCGCGCGTCCGGGTGCCTCGGCACGTCGCGAGGCTCGTCCACGCGGCTTGTCGCGCCGCTTGTCGTCGACGCTCGTCGTCGACTACTTCGTCTCCGCCGCGCGTCCGGGGTGCCTCGGCACGTCGCGCGGCTCGTTACGCGGCTTGTCGCGCCGCTCGTCGTCGACTAGTCGACTACTTCGCCTCACGCAGGCTCATCGTCGACTACTCCGCCTACGCCGCGCGTCCCGGGTGCCTCGGCACGTCGCGCAGCCCGTCACACGGCTCATCATCGACTACTCCGTGCGTCGCGACTTCGTCTTGCGGCCACGCTGGCTCTACTTCAGCCACGCCGTGGGGTGCGACTACTTGTCTCGCGGCGACACCGGCTCTACTTCGAGAACGCCGCGCGCCGCCACGACGTCATCTTCCCCGGTCGCATCGCGTCAACCATTCATCTCGACTAGTTTTCCAAACTAGTCGAGAACGGCGATCACGCCCCCAACAACTAGTCGGAATCAACTCGACTAGTCGACTTCAACAACAACCGTCGCGGCTCCATCGCCGATCGCCACAAACTTCATCTACAAGTTCGCCGGGCAAAGAACGGCTAAGTCATTTATCTAAATGATTCTCGTTTTCTTGGCTTGTTCTCCTCATCATGTAGGACTACTTGCCGACTACTCATTTGTGTATGCTTCTCGGCGGGTTTTCACGGGAGCTACACTCGCCGACTACTCTTGGGGCATATCAATCAAGTCGCCGCGAGTCTACTTCATCAACTCGGGGCTATCCCTAGGAGGCGATTTCTAAAGTCCGCTACGCGCGGCAATCTAAAGTCGACTTCTAAAGTCGCATTCTAAAGTCCGCTCCGTGTGGCATCTTAAAGTCGACTCCGGTCGCATCTTCGCCCGCTTCGGTGGCATACTACGTGTGTAAGCTTCGATGGAACCTAGCCGTAAGCGGCCCTCGGGTCCTCGGCGACGATGGAACCTAGCCGCACGTGGTCTTCGTGCTCGTACCATGGGTCCAAGTGCCCTAAGTACTCGTGCTCCGTACCTTGGGTCCGAAATCCATGGCCCGTGTACGCAAGTCGACTCGGTCGCACTTTCAAGCCGACTCCGGCCGCACCTTCAAGCCCGCTCCGACGGCAACCGTACCTTGGGTCCGAAATCCATGGCTCGTGTACTTAAGCCCACTCCCGTGGCACAAGCCCGCTCCGGCGGCAACCGTACCTTGGGTCTAAAATCCATGGCTCGGTGTACTTAAGCCCACTCCGGTGGCACAAGCCCGCTCCGGCGGCAACTGTACCTTGGGTCTGAAATCCATGGCTCAGGTACTTAAGCCCACTCCGGTGGCACAAGCCCGCTCCGGCGGCAACTGTACCTTGGGTCTGAAATCCATGGCTCAGGTACTTAAGCCTACTCCGGTGGCACAAGCCGACTCCGGTCGCAATCTTAAGCCCGCTCCGCGGCAAAACTACTCGTTTTCTCCCGATTTTTCATTCGCTTTGGCTTTCCGGAAAGTGCTTTTCGTTTTTTGCATCTTAAGTCCACCCCGCGTGGCACAAAGTCGACTACCGCAGCCGCATATCAAAGTCCGCTCTACGCGGCAACTAAAGTCGACTTCTAAAGTCGCATATCAAAGTCCGCTCTGCGCGGCAACTAAAGTCGACTTCTAAAGTCGCATATCAAAGTCCGCCCGTGCGGCAACTAAAGTCGACTTCGGTTTTTAAGTCGTATCTCAAAGTCCGCTCCGCGCGGCACAAAGTCGACTTCGGTTTTCAAGTCGCATCTCAAAGTCCGCTCCGCGCGGCACAAAGTCGACTTCGGTTTTTAAGTCGCATTCTAAAGTTCGCTCCGACGGCACGACTACTTCTCAAGCTCCACGGCTCGACGCCAAACTCGCTACTTGGAATCTCTCCCAGCTCGGGGGCTACTTGAAGATAACTTCAAAGCATGCTTCGCTCGCTCTCAAGCTCGGGGGCTCCTCACCAATCACTACTCGACGTGGCTCATACGTCTCTCTTATCTCGGGGGCTACACGCCGCAAGAGTACTCGGATGATGGCTTCGCGAACACCGAAGACCCTTGGATTGATTACCTAATCATTTCAAGCCTCGGGGGCTGCTATGCTACACCCATCATTCAAATTTTTTTCAAGACCGATGAGCCGGACCACCTTCCGGCCTCGCGGCCGGTTCAAGTACTATTGAAGACTTCTCCAAGCGAGACTCGAGGACGCTTAAGGACTACTCGAAGAGGCTTCAAGACTACTCGAACTACTACTCTCGACTCCAAAGTGCTCGGGGGCTTGTCGGGCATACTCCCCGGTACTCGTGTAAGGAAGGAAGAATAGTAGAAGACGGACTCCTAGTAGAATTCCCCTGTACTCCTACTAGGACTCGCTCTCGTGTACTCCTACTAGGACTCCCGCCTTGTAACCGACTAGGAACCCGCCCCCTGGACTATATAAAGGAGGGCCGGTACCTAGCCGCACATCCCCATCCCCTCCGGGACAACCAACACCAAGCGCAGGGCGCCATACTTGATCCCCCAAACAGGACGTAGGGCTCTCCACCTTGGCGGCCTGAACCTGTATAAATCTTGCGTCCCACGTCCTTTCTCATACCTTCGAGTTCTCGGTCTTCCGATCACGATCCTCCACCGCACAATCTACTACCTCAGGTACCCTCTTGGTAGGTTTGCCGGTCTAAAACACCGACATCGCTCAAGTTCGGGACCTCGTAACTCCAAAGCATTGCCATTGTTCGGGACTATCATGCCAATCACGGGCGGGTCGCCCATGGAATTCGAGACCAAGAAGCAAAGAAGCAATTACTTCGTGTCCGTAAACACCATCATCAATGCCACCGCACGTCCGGAGTGGGCAAAGGTGCCAATCACATTCACGAAGAAGATTCCGTGGCCGAAATCCGTGGTTCACAATGATGCCATGGTCATTGAGGTGAATATAGCCGGGTGGGTCATAGGAAAAGTCCTAGTTGACAATGGGAGCTCAACGGATATCCCGTTCTTGAAGACTTTCGAAAAGATGAATCCGAGCCGCACATGTTGGACCCCCCAGCAGTACCCGCCGCAAGGGTTCGGAGGAAAGCCCATCAAGCCGGTTGGAAAGATATCACTCTCGGTTTCCTTCGCAGATCTCGAAAATGCCGTAACGGAAAGTCTCACTTTCGATGTAGTTGACATTTACCACCCATACCTCGCGATTTTCGGCAGAGGTTTCATGAACAAGTTTGATGCAGTCATAAGGCAGCAGTTCTTATGCATGAAAATGCCTGCGCCCAAAGGGGTCATCACGGTGTTCGGCAATCAGCAAGAGGCCAGAAACATAGAAAAAGGCCACACGCCCGGCCAAACGAACGTGTACCAGCTGAAAACAGCTGACGAGAAGAAGGAAACTTACGAAGAGGCTAAGCGGGATAAGGAAAAAATTGAAATAGCTGCAGATGGCGAAACCAAGAAAGTGTATCTGGATGACATGCCTGATAGAGCAGTCACAATAGGAGCGCACCTCAGCCGAAGAGGACAAAGATCTCGTACAATTCTCGAACAAGAACAAAGATGTTCTCTCGGGTATCATCGGATAAGGGTCCGTAAAGAGGACGAAGAGAAGACAAGTTTCATCACCCGGTTCGGAACATTTTGTTTCGTGAGAATGCCGTAAGGGCTAAAGAACGCAAGATGCACATTCTCAAGAATGATAGCAATAGTACTTCATCCCCAACTACGAGAGGAACATCTTGGCGTATGTGGACGATATAGTCGTCAAAAGTGTTCGAGAGAAAAGACCACATCAATGATTTGGCGGAAACATTCGCGAATATGAGAGCGAGCGAACTTGAAATCGAATCCGGAGAAATGCATATTCAGCATTCACAAGGGGAAAGTCCTCGGATGTCTAGTTTCAACAAAGGGCATAGAGGCGAATCCCGAAAAGATCGTGGCTTTAGTGGAAATGCAAGACCCGGTTTCAAGAAAGGATGTGCGTAAGCCGACAAGGAGAGTGGCTGCTCTCAACAGATTCATTCACAAGGCTGCTGAAAGAAGTTTACCATTTTTTCAAGTTCTCCGAAGTGCCAAGAATTTCCAGTGATCCGAACCTTAGAAACAAGCCTTCCAAGAATTGAAAGATTACTTGTCCAATATGACCAAGCTCTGTCCTCCCGAACCAAAATCGCCACTTCTGCTATATGTGTCTGCATCAAATTTAGCAGTAAGTGCGGTGCTAGTGCAAGAGAAGGAAGAGGAAGGAAAACTCAAACAAATTCCCGTTTACTTTACTTCCGAAGCTTTGTCCGGCTCCAAGGTCTTCTATTCCGAATCGGAAAAAATCGCGTATGCGGTCATTATGGCAGCAAGGAAGCTAAGGCACTACTTCGAGGGTCACAGGATAAGGGTCGTCACCAACCAGCCACCGAACGATCCGTTCGCAAATAGAGAGGCATCCACCCGAATCATCAAGTGGGGAGCCGAACTTTCTCGCATGTGGTGGACTTTGAAAGAAGAAGTGCAATAAAATCACAAGTTCTAGCAGATTTTGTCGTGGATCGGACTTCACCTACTCGTAACTTCGAAGAGAATGCACCCGAACCTTGGATAGTGCAAGGCGACGGGGCCCGGTGTTACAAGGGGGGTGGAATTTCGGCTGTTGTGACGTCCCCAACCGGCGTAGTCATAAGATACGCAGCTCGGCTCGTATTCGCGAACAACGAACATTCCACGAATAACACAACGTAATACAAAGCTCTTCCGTTGGCATTAAGGAAAATGAGAGGCTTGGGGCGCAGACCTTCATAATCGAACGGATTCGAAAGTGATCCAAGAACATATCGAGAAAGAAATCGAGGCAAGAAATCCCGTTCTCATGAAGTATCTAGAAAAAGTAAGGGAAATGGAAAAACACTTCGAGGCTATTCAACAAAGATATCCCAAGGGATGACAACAATGAGGCGATAAGCCGGCGAAAGCAAGAACATGAATCAAGAGCTACCCACAGATGTGTTCTTCGAAATCATTAGAGAACCGTCCATCAAGGATTCGAGGGCTAAAATCATGAATGTTGTGGAGACTCCTGATTGGAGAGCAGAAATCATGGCTTATCTGATAGGACATTACGAACCACGAGATGAATTAGAGGAGAAGAGGTTGAAGCAAAGAGTTCGGGGCTATACAGTAGTGAATGGAGAACTATACAAATCAGGAGTCACTGAACCTTGGTTGCGGTGCATCACCTCCGAAAAAAGTTCAGGAGCTTCTAAAGGAAATTCACAGTGGATTCTGTGGGGCGCACATAGGAACCAGGGCTTTGGCCGGAAAGGTGATAAAGCAGGGATTCTATTGGCCCACCATAAATATTGATGCCAAGACATTAGTTCGGCAAGGTGAAGCATGCCGTAAAAACGGCGAACCAACAGAATCCGCCTTCAATGCCGATTCACTTAATTCCACCGACTTGGCCTCTCGCAAAGGTGGGGAATGGATCTAGTGGGCCCGTTGCCAACGGCTCGGGCAACCGCCGATTCACAACAAGTTGCAGCCGATTATTTCACAAAGTGGGTGGAGGCAAAACCATTTGCGAATATCAAAGCAACAACAATTCGAAATTCTTTTGGCGTAACATAGTCCGTGGGTTCGGGTTCCTAGAGAACTAACTCGTTGACAATGGCAAACAGTTCGACCGCTACACCTTCAAAGAATATTGCAAAACCTTGGGCACTCGGCGAAATTTTCGTCAAGATATCACCCGCAAAGACAACGGAGCGAGCTTGAAAGAGCCAACGGCCCGATTTTTTCGGAATCAAGAAATGCTTGTTCGACAAGAAGAAGGGAAAGTGGGTAGATGAATTACCAAAGGTAATCTGGTCTCACAACACCACAGTGTCAAGAGCAACAGAGTTTCACGCCTTTCCGCCTACTTTTCGACCGAGGCTATGACACCGAAGAAATTAAGAATGAAAGCATGAGAGTCTTGAAAGGAAAAGAGATAGAGGAAATCGATAAGAAAGTGGAAAAGTTCATGATCGAGCCGACGATCCTTGAAGCCGCGTAAAAATATCGAGAAATACCAAAGAGAGACAAGGGCTTGGAGAGACAAGAAGGTGGTCCAAAAGGACATCAAAACTGGTGACCTTGTGTTGAAAAGGAAGAAAAACTGGGAGAATCCAGGAAAGCTTCATGAGTCTTGGGAAGGGCCTTACATCGCCAGGGAAACAGACATGCCAGGAGCTTTTCGCTTAATGGAGCAAACTGGCGAACAGTTGCCGTATTCGTGGAATACTGATAGCCTAAAAAGGTATTATCCATGAAAACCCCAGTTGTAGCTAGATGTAATATACAGTAGTTTTTCAATTTTCGCAAGTTTGCATTCTAAAAAACTAATAAATCCGAATCACGTGTCTATAAGTGATTTCGGAAGAAAACATTAGCTTTCCTTTTCCTAGTTGTATTAGAATAAGAAGGACCGTACTCTTTTCCTTGCAAAGGGGGCTCTAAATCAAGAGGCAAGGTTTTTAACGAGGCGGATCCTATGTAAATACTCTTTGTGATATATGTATAAAAAGAGTCTTCCCCCAAATCGCGTATTTCCCGTAATCCCATCATGAAAAAAGAAAAAGTTCGTGAGAAAGGCTTCATGATAGCCGAATCCCACCGTGAAAAAGAAAAAAAGTTCGTGAGAAAGGCTTCGTGATAGCCGTAATCCCACCGTGAAAAAAGAAAAAGTTCTTGAGAAAGGCTTCGTGATAGCCGTAATCCCACCGTGAAAAAAGAAAAAAGTTCGTGAGAAAGGCTTCGTGATAGCCGAATCCCATCGTGAAAAAAGAAAAAAGTTTGTGAGAAAGGCTCCGTGATAGCCGTAATCCCATCGTGAAAAAAGAAGAAAGTTCGTGAGAAAGGCTTCGAGACAACCGTAATTCCATCGTGAAGAAAGAGGCCCGAGACAACAACAAGTTGTGGCCTAAAAATCCCATCCACGAAGGGATTCCCACCGAAAAAGGCCGCAGACAACAACAAGTTGTGACCTTAAATCCCACCCACGAAGGGATTCCCACCAAAAGGCCCGAGACAAGAATAAGTCGTGGCCTAGAATCCCATCCACGAAGGGATTTCCACCAAAAAAGTTTTGCATGACAAATTCGATCAAGTGAATGTGTAAGGAGTTGTTTACGCATTTTTTCTTTAGCGCAAATTGCTGAAAAGTTTTTCGTGATAACATTGTTGTAATAAAAGAGCAAGGGGCTCCCGCGGAAATTCGTAGAGAATCATGGTTGAAGCAACCGAGGGTTGCGGTATCAACCAAGGCAAGTCTCGCTAATCGGATCAAGTCCATAAAATTCGAAAACAAATTTTGTCGACTTGCGCAAAGAACGGTTGAAATTTTGAAAAACTAACGAAGATTTCTCCCGAACGTATGCTCGATCGAAATACTCGAATAGTAAACTTCGTCAACTTGCCCTCAAATTTTCATGCAAAACGGCAAGGTGGGGGAGGGTGACGTTTTTTCAAGAAAAACACATTCATTGCCTTATTTGCATAAAAACTTCGGAATAGTTCATCAATGATTACAATAGTTAGTGCAAAAATCTAGAATGAAAGCTCCACAACATGTCCCGGTTTACGCCACCGGCCTCGGCAACATCGCTAGCATAAGCGAAATCGGACGCGTCCGCTAAGGGGGCTAAGGGGCTCCGTCTTCGGAATATTCACGGAGCACGAAGTAGCGGACGCGAACTCTCCTTCTTACGAAACAAGAAAAAGGAAGAAAGATCGAAACAAACCTATAGAAAATTTAAGCGAGGTTTCGAGCCAAAAATCGCAGAAGTCTTGTTCGGGATGAACTTGTTTGAACAAAGGCCACGCTTCACCGCTAACGAACATCCTATCTCGATGAATTCGCAAGTGGCATCACGTCTGCGCGCGCAGCCCGCGCTTGCGGGACTGCGCGGTTAAAGTTTACAAAACATTTGTTCGGAAAAGCTAAGTGAATCTACAGAATGTACAGACAGCCTTGAGGGTGTGCAAGGTTCGGATAAAACATCTAATTCGTGATGTCCACCTTCGGAGAACTTTCATCGCGCCCGAAGCTTGCCCGTCGTTGCCGCCCTCTTCGGCGCCGCCACCGCACCGCCGCTACCGCCGCCCGAACCCCCTTCGCCCGAGTCGCTAGAATCTTCGCCGAAGCCGACCCTTCGGGGGAAGCAGTGGTGTTTTCGCGATTTTCTTTCTCGTTCAGCTGAGAAAGAGAGAAAAACAAGATGTAAAGGAAACTCAAGGAACTGAAACATCGATAACTAGTACAAATGATGAAATCGTACAAAATTTACCTCAGCAAGTTTAGCACGCGCGATGACTTTGACGGTCTCCTTCCCGCTAGCGAACCAAAATTCCTTCGCGAACTTGTTCTTGATGGCCTGAACATCTGCATTGGCTCGAATTATCAAGGTGCTCGTGGCGCTAGGGAATTGGGAGATCTTGTCGTGGAACCTCGCCAAATCAGCGCAGTCGAAGTCATGAAGAATCTTCAATATGCTCTCCACGGAGAAGGAAGCCGCGAAGTCGCTGGCGCCGAAGATTACCTCCGAGAGGGCCTTGAATTCAGTCTCCATCCAATCCATGAATTCGGGAATTTCGATGTTATCCGGGAGAGGAGCTGGACGAACGCCGAACTGGTTTAATGATTTCTTCTATTCCTCATAAAGGAGCTTCAACTTCTCCGAAATTTCGGAAGTGTTCTTCTTCGAGGTTGCATCCTCGCTCCGCCGCCGCTTTTTCAAGATCCAGGATTTTCCGATCTTTCGCGCTCAAAGACTTGGTGAGACTGGCGTTGTTAATGCGAAGACCTTCAGCAGTTTTCGCAGCCCTCTCGTGTTTCTCCCGAAGATTTTCAATTAAACTGAGATCATCTTCATGGTCCTTCTGAACCTTTTCTAGCTCCTTTTTAGACTGCTGAAGTGCTGCCTCCGCGATCTTCTTTTCGTCTTGACTGGTCTTCAATGCCTCCGCCAATTCAGCCACCTTTTTCTCAAGATCGATGTTCGCGGACTGTGCGAGGGCGAAGCTGCACTTGAGTTCCTTGGACTTTTGGGAAAGTTGCTTGTTTGCCTTCTCTTGTTCGGCAAGAAGTCGCTCAACGGCAACTTTCCCGAGCATAGAATGCTTGAGTGCGTAGTCTTCTTGAAAACGCGCCGGCCTTCGACGGAGAGTAAGAGTGGAGAAGATCCTTGAACTCGAACAATCCAAGATTAAAGTCTCGCATCGAAATTCGAGAATCGGAAAAAGCACGAAAAAGTAATGAAAAGGAATGAACCTTGCTTGCTGAAGTGCTGCATGGTGACCTGTTTCGCCGAACCAGAAGAAGCCTTACACCGAGGCGAAGGGGTGGTTTCGGGAGTAGGGTAAGGCCCCTTCTCAGAGTCCTGAGCAGCTCCTTCGGGTTGTTCCGAACTCTCCCCTCCTGTTTCATAAACAATTACAGGCAATTTCCATAGTGTTAAAATCTTGGACATCTTGCTCCCAACGCCAGTTGTCTCGAAACCAACACTTAATAACTCGCCGCGATGAGACGTACCAAAACTCTTGTTGAAAGCGGCTAAAGAAGGAGAGGGAGCCTGATCTTCGGGAACAACCTCCCGAACTTCGACCAAGGGAGCATGTTCGGTAGGATCCTCCCCCCTTTGAATGGTGAGCTCAAGTTCCTTAGTGAATTCGGGGGAAGCTTCGTCCCGGGAGCGAGTGGACAGAGACACATCGGCAGCAGCGGGGGCTTCAACAGGGCGAAACTTCAAAGAACAACAGCAAGTACGACCTCCTTGCGAAATTTGGGAGCAAAGATTCGAAAAGGAATCAATATCCACAAACTCATTCTCGGAACCCGACGGACAATTGTCTCGAAAGTTAAACAGAGGCCAGAAGCAAAAAACCTTTCTGGCTATCCGCTTCCACGAAGGCATCGTCGTCGAGGCGCGATGGAACTCGCCGAACCCCGGTGGAAGAAACCTTCTTCACCGCCTTCTTCAACGTTTTGCGACTCATCCGGGCTAGGCCTCGAAGCCGCCCGAAGCTCGACATCCGAAGTTCGTTCGGAAGTCTTACGCTTACGCTTCGACGATTCCGGAGATCTTGTCCCGGGAAGGCTTAACCCCAGAGGAAGTGCTCTCGCTGACAGACGATGAGCCTCGCTTCGAAGATCTTATTCGTGGGGCATTGATGGGGGCGGCCGAACAACTGGCCACTGCAACCGCGGGAACCTTCAGCTTGGGACCCGGACCTCGAGAACTGAAAGATTTGTCCCCACAAACCTCGGTGAACACACGATTGATCCTCTTGTTGTGTTTCACAAGAGCTTTGTGCGCCTTGTATTCGTTCATGGTGTATTCGCCTATCATAACATTCACTCTCTTTTCTATCTCGATCATGAAGGCGTCGGCGCTCTGATTCTCATGAAGCTTAATCCCGAACTTCGGGAAAGGCACCTCTTGAGCTGCCCAGTTGACGTTGAAGTATACGACTTCAATGGGAGACCAACCGCTGGAAATAGGCCAGATCCAGACAGCAACAAACTCTTCAATAATGTCGCGGCCACCCAAGTATAGTACTGGCGAGATGAAATGCACTCTCGCAGTTTCTAATCCCCACTGCCCGGTGATTGAATCCGGCAGTGTTCACCGCGGTCAAGGGCGCGATTGGGCAGACAAGGGGTGAGCCGGGCCTGTGTAGCCGAAACTTCCGACATGTTGACCTTCAAGTAGAACCAATGAGAGTTCCGCTCGTCGGTGAGGTTAGTCTTGCGAGCAGGGAGCAATCCGACTCGGGTGATCCCCTTTCGGGTGTTCTCCGCCGCCGGGTGTTGAAGGTGCAACACGCATGTTGAGTGTGATAGAACTGCTCGCCACTGGCCTTGATAACCTCGGGAATAATTACCAGTTCGTAGAATCTGGCAAAGGCGTCGACACTGGGGTTACAGCCGAAGGTCTTCATGATCCAAATGAATTTCGACACCTCAATAAAAGACGTCGGCGAAAGTTGGTGGATCTTCACCGAAAAGGCATCCAGAATAGCCGGCAGAATCGGGTCGCAGGGGAATCTGAGTCCACAGATGAAGAAGTCACGAAAGACGACAACTTCTCCGTCCTCAGGGGTAGGGATTTGCTCATCAAGCGGGGCTCGCCCAGCGCCCCGCAGGGAAAACCCGGCTTTTTCATATTCCCGAATCATATTGGTTGTCACCTTGGACTCTCCGAAGGCAAGAGAGGGTGGCAGCGGGCCGGCAGTCTTTACTTTAACCAGATCACCGACACCGCATCCACATCCCCGACATCTTCGTCGTCATCTGATTGAACTTCCCCGTCTTCGCGACTCCCGGAGCCGCTAGGAGAGCCGGCGTCTTCAGTTGGTGCAGCATTCTCAGCACCTTCGACAACCGGATCAATCGGGGAGACCACCTGCGATGAGTTCTTCGGTAGTCATGGGTCCTAGTTGCTTTTAACTCGAGTCACCTAACCAACGAGATACACATACGAAACAATAAGAACAACATTCGAGAATGAAGTTCATAGAACAAAAATACCATTGCAGCAAAATATGATAAGTAAGAATTGAAAGAGAGAAATAAGATAATACCTTAGAGAAATGCGAAGAAAACCGGAAGATCGCGAACTTTTCAGTAGAAGACGAGATTCTGCGAGCAAGAAAGATTCACGAATCGTAAGAAAGCAGGAAAGCCGTAAAATTTTTTAATAGCGAGAGCCTCCTATTTATAGGGGAGGGGAGGGGTAGTTCCGCGAAACCTGCCTCGATCTAACTGTTCTAGGGTTTCCGGGCGACGCGTGTCCCCTCCGACGTTCCGAGGGTGAAGTTTTTTACTAAATTTCCGAAATGTTCGTGGAATCGGATCGTCGGAGTCAACCCGCTTCCCCGAGGGGCTAGTGTTGGGGAATTCAGGAAAACCCGTCACCCTCGAAACGTTAAGTTTGACAAAGTTCTTGAGACATATTTTTCAGGAACAGAAACTCACGATTTTCGGAAGCCTGGAACCTGTGAAGCCTCGGATTCGCGAATGCACGAAGTTCGAGAATCTTGATTCAGAGAAGAAATAGGGTCGCGAACATGTGGAAGCCCGAAACCTCAAGCTGGCGATGGCACGAACTTCGGGGAACGTCTGATTCGGGAATCTGTTGGGGACCCAGTTCGGGAATCACGCGTGAAGACATGCATGAACCTTCGAAGAAGCGAAAGCCGATTCAGGAATCTGTCGAGGTCCTGGTTCGGGAGTCACACGTGAAGACATTCACGAACCGAAGGAGAAGCAAAGTCAAAGTTGTTGTCCCAAAAAGTCCGGGTTTAGAGTGTGAACTAGTGGCAGATTTGTAAATATGTTAGACGAGAAAGACATTCTTGTATGCGTTCACACTAGGAATATTCCCCCGAGCTTGAGGGTGTTTTGGGAATGTAAAAGTCCCTTCATCTCCCTATAAAAGGGGGCGCGAGGGCACGTGTAAACGGATTCAGATTCTTGGGAACTTGTGCAATCAGCAGAGGGAATTACAGTCTCTTTGCACTCTCACTGCGTGTTTGAACGTGCTAAGAACTCACTCTCTCTCGTGTTAGGGGAATCATCCGAATTTTTCGGCTAACCCCCCAACACCGCCGGTGGCTTGGAGGAGCGAGGGGATGCCGGCCCGGATCCCGCGTCCTCCTCCCCCGTGGACGCCGCGCGGGGGCCGCCCTCCACCGCCCTCACGAGGATCCGCGCCGGCGCCATGGCCGCCGATCCGCCCGGCTCGCCTCTACTCCGCCGCCGGTGTCGAGGAGGAGGTGCCGTCGTTGTCGTCGAGCCGCCGCCCTCCTTGCCCCGCTCCTCCGCCACGCGCACCGACCGCCGTGGCCCCCCGCTCTCGCGCATCGATGCCGCCATGGGGAAGCTCCGCCCCGACACCGCCCGGACCGACGCCGCCGTGAGGTCTCGTCGCGGCCGCGACGGTGGCGAGCTCCGCGGCCGGTGCAATGGATGGGCCGCCGGATCCCTCGCCTCGCCCCCGCCGCCTCGCCGCCCCGAAGGAGGAAGGAGCAGGGGAGGGCGGCCCTACCCTGCATGTCCAGCACCGCCTACGTGCTGCCTTGCTCCCACCGCCGCCCCGCCTTGCTCCCACCGTCGACCTCCGCCACCACCGAGCTCCAAATCCGTTGACCCTCCATGGATCCACCTCGTTGACGCAAAACGTGCACCTAGCACCAAGCACACAAAAGCCGAACAAGCCGGCTTCACACGCGCAAAGAGTCACGAGACGTGCCGCCAATTTTTCCCGAAAATTAACAAAAGATAAAGCAGCTTAAATAACAAAGCTTGGAACTTGCCGTGTGGTACCGCACGGTTCCATATTTACGGCTAAGAAGCCAAATGGGATGACACATAGCTATAAAAAGCTATCTGCCAATAAACTGAAAGCCATTCGGGAACTTATAAAAGGAAAAAGTAACACTGCCGAATGGATGACGTAAGCATGACAGTAATCGGTCTTTGTTTGAGCAGAGATGCACGTGCACGAGGCCACGACCGATCCCCATGACAACTAACATTAAATAAATGGATAAAGTAAAGCGTGAACGTAAACATGTAATAAATAAGCATGCATAGATCCAAAAGACTAGTCTACTGCATGTCTAGGTACTTCAAAATCCGTCGGGTACGACACCACGCAAATCTATCCACCACATGATACAACTTGCATGAAAATCGTACCACTTTCCACAAATAGATCTATCCACCGCATGATACAATCTAAATATGGAAAGCTAAAAGCACACGTTATTTAAAGCATGAACTACGCACGTGTTCTACTCGTGAAGAAACATAACCGAATACGGCTGAACAGCCGATTCGGGATCCATGAAGAAGGAACGAACATTACCAAGCGAATAAATCTATCAGATTGATTTGAAATCTAATCCACCGGATGACTAGCTCCAAAGCAACCCAAAAACCTGCATCTACCGCATGATACTCGGTTCTTTCAAGATTTATACCAACATTGGCAAGCTTGAACCCGCAACATGTAACAATCTAGATCGATTCAGTTTCGGCTATCGGAAAGCACAAGATCCACGTGTTAAAACACGAAATCTACTCGTACAAGGATCACGAAAGGGATAAAGCCGATCCAAACCCATCTAGATTGGGCAAAAGGTGTTACATGAATTTAGCATAAAGCAAAAGCTCAAAGCAACACGGGGTAACTTAATGAATCTATTGGATCTTGCCAAAATCCAATAGAGCCGATAACTAGCTTCAAGCTAGATCTTAGCCTACCGCATGGCTCATGACCTAACAAGAAACCCTCTTGAACCAAGCTTGAATCTACCGCATGACACGAAGCATGGTAACAAGACTACTTGCATCAAATCTAAATCCACCGCATGATACTAGACATGATACAAGGTTGCCGGTACTCACGGAGGTCGACGGATCGATGAACCCTCTCGAAGAACTCGACGACACGACAAAAGGACTCTAGGGTTTGGCGTAAGGCCGGTTTGTATTGAAGAATGATTGTGTGTCTTACATACACTCAGGGCTCGTATTTATACCCTGCCAAGTACAATCTCGAATGGATTCGCCGCCTAACTTATCTCTAAGCTTGATTGCCTATCCATCCATTCGTCTTTCCTACTTGAGCCACGTCACCGTCCAATCCCGCAAAATCGCCTCATCTTCCGTTCCTTTGCCGAACGGGAGCGGATAGCCGACCGCGTACTATTTTGCCGAATACATCCGAAAAAATCCTTTCTTCCACCGGACGGACCCTTCATCGAGCCGGACCCACAAATCGACTCCTTACCAAATTTTGGTGTTAACACCACCCCGACCTCGTATGGATCCGCGCGAATCCCTTGAATCCACCCCGTCGGCGGCCACCGCACGGCGAGCGGGGGCGACGGCCGCGAGCTCTAGCTCTGTCGCGACTGCAACCGGCGCCGGGAAGCACGCCAGCCGACGGTGGGGACGAGGTGGCGGAGTGGGAGAGAGAGAGGGGGATGGGTGGGAGGTGGCCGGTGAGAGGATAAAAAGAGAGGGGAGAGGCTGACGAGTGGGTCCGGGCGTGGGTAGTTGAGATGAAGGAGAGAAATGAAGGATGACGGATGCGAGAGGAGTAAATATAAAGGAGGGAATCTCGCTGACCCGGTAGGTATATTCCGTTTTGAAGGAGAAGATGAAGGAGAACGAGTGTGAATGGTCTGATGCGTGATGATGACACCTGAAACACCGATCGGAGGTGGACGGAATATCGTCCAACCCCCTTAGGTCCCTATTAGCCGTTGGATCGAGCACGTGCGATCCAGATCGGCCATATAGATTGCATAGTTATTGGTTGACTGGGCCTTCCCGTCCAATCCCAGCCTCCCAGGCAAGCGTGGGACCCGGGACGGCGGAGTAGGGGAACGGCGGCGCCACCTGGAGACCAGACGGCGGCGGCGTTGCTGGGGATTGGAGCTGGGAGCCGATGCAGAGCGAAACCCCGCCGATTCTTCGTCAAGAGCAGCTCGATGGCGCACTGTGGTCTAGGCGGAGCGTTCATGGGCTCGGGCAGAGAGGTCCAGGAGGACACCAGGCCACCGGCACCGGGCGGCTCCGGGAGATGAACGCGGCGCCGGCTCGTACCACGTCAACATCCTCTTCAGTCGGGGGCTAGACGGAGGGTCCGCAACTCAGCATGAACATTAGAGGAATGGCGCACCGACGTACTGTTCGTTTGGCCGGTGGCCGATGGCCGGTGCTGGTTTGTTCCGAGAGAAAAGTACTGCCGGGCCGGTTGCCGGTGGCTGGTTTGTTCCGAGATAAAAGTACCGCCGGGCCGGTGGCCGATAAGCCAAGCGAACGGGCGTGAGTTCTTCCTGACAAGCTGCTGATGGTGTGGTTTCAATTCAGCATTTCAGTGAACATCCTTAGCCATCCTCCTGGCTTGTTCGTCCGACATTCAATTTTAATCGGCTGCTACTATTCTGGGATTTAGGCATTCAGCAATGAACTACGGCTTGAGATTTGGAAGCGTGAGCACATCTCTATATACGATTCACGCAACAAAAGAGGGCCGACGAGCGTGGCAACGTCGCCGGCGTCCCTCGGCCGTCGGATCGGGCGCGCGGACGACCTAGATCGGCCAATCCTAGGCCACGTCGCCGGCGTCCCTCGGCCGTCAGATCGGGCGCGCGGACGGCCTAGATCGGCCAATCCTAGGCCATTTTGCGAAAAAGTCCTTGAGCTCGGCAAAGTACAACCCGCAGCCCGACCTCCTCTCTCAGAATTTCTTGCAAAAAAAGCCCTCTACTTTTGCACAAATGCAACCCACCGTCCAGGCCATACTATCGGCCGGCCTACCAACAGCTCATGGGCCGGCCTCGCCTTCCGCTTTAAATAGGCCAAAAACGGCCCCCGAACCCATTTTCCTTTTTTTGCGTTTTCTCTTTCCTTTTGAAATCCGAGATCTTCCAAAATTCATATAAAATCATGGAAAAATAATTTAAAAAAGGCCAAATGAGTTTTGTTAAGTCTCTCGTGACTACATCTATGCACTGAACTCTAAATATCATATGATTCAGTGCATTCTATTTGATAAAGCTATACATCTACATTTTAATGTCATTGATTAATTTTTTGCACATAACACATATGAACCAGAAGTATCTACCCCACCTTAACTCTAAATCAATTTATCCACTTTCATAATCTTAGTTTATAAACTCTTCAATTTAATACTAACTTGTAGTGAAAATACTACGAAATAAATTAGCTTAACTTGCAGTGCAAATACTACAAAATAAATAATCGTTCACATACATATACGAAGCAAAATACTTCCCTAAACATAAGACATTCCGTATAATCCTACATATCACACATACAAACAAACAAAATGAATACACTTAAAACATAAGCCATAGAAATAAAAATATAAAAACAAATAGATACACATACAATACAAAGCTAACCACTGGCCATAAGCGGCAACGCCGCGGCCATTTCTAGTATATCACAGAGAGTGAAAATGCGTTGCAAATGATCCAGGAGCAGGCTGCTGGCTAGCTACCACATGTGCACATCAGGAACTCTGTATTACCACCACTTGGTTGATTTTGGGTAGAATTTTCCCTGAAAAGCTAATTATAGGTTCTTCTATCCATCGGAACAATAGGGCCGTTACGCTTATTACTAAACTTGTTGAAGAGACGAAATAGAACCAAGGTCTATCTTTTTTTACCAGAGGTTAAATCGATCATCAAAAGAAGAATTAGGCCAAAAATTAGGATACATTCCAGGAAAATGAAACTTCCATGGAAGAGAAGCAAATGAAGCGCTTTCATAAAAATTCTTGTAGAATCGAGAATGAAGTTTTCATTCTGTACATGCCAGATCATGAATTAGTCACTGCAGCCAATCTCCGAAAAGTCCCGATTGTTTCGATTTTTGGAATGAGATATTTACGGAATCCCCACAAATAGGTTCAAACCTTATTCCATGCTATTTCCACAAGATTCCTCTTTCTTATTTTTAAGCAAGCCCCCCCGAGAGGGCTTAGCTGATGATGATTTCTGTTTTCTCTTTCTTTTCCTTTTATTTGTTTCGAAAAAGATATCGTCCGATTCCCCTTCTATTGATTCTTTTTCGATCGAGATGTATGGATCCATGTGTCTACATACCTAGATTCTGTTCATGGATTAACGAAAATGTGCAAGAGCTCTATTTACCTATGCCATTATATGAGTCGCTTCCTTTTTGTGTATGGCACCCCCACTCCCTTTTGCAACATCTACTAATTCAGAACTTAATTTGAAAGCCATATTTAGACTACGAAAAGAAATCTGAGTGTGTAACCTTTAACTTCTGCACAATCTGTGTCTAGACTAGAGAAGGTGATGAAGCACCTTCCTGGTAAGGTGATCAATAATCCCCATCCCCATAGAGTCAGTAATCCCGGGACACAGCGGCGCTCGGCAAGTTCTATTGTGTATAGGCGTATAGCACTATCCAAAGTTCAGTTAGACAGCAAAAAGAGCGGTTCTATTGTTGATGTTCAGAAAACTGCAGCAGAATGACCACCATTGCTCAATCACCAACCCGGAGGAACTCCATCGAGTGGAGAGGTAAGGTTAAGCTGGGAATCAGTGACATGGTCAGTAGCCTGCAGCAGAGACGTGCTAAAACATTTCCCATACTGAAGTTGCAGTATGTTAGCTTTATTCATCACTAGAGCAAGAGATGATGGCCAGATTCAGGGTTTGATCCCACATTTGGTAGAGGATGGTCTCTCGATTTTGCAATATATTGATGATACTATTCTTTTCTTGGAGCATGATTTGGAGCAAGCAAAGAATTTTAAAATTGTATTATGTGCATTTGAGCAGTTGTCTGGTTTAAAAATAAAATTCCACAAGAGTGAATTGATTTGTTATGGAGAGGCAAAAGATTATATGGACCAATACTCACAGATTTTGGATGTGAAATGAGACATTTTCCTTTCCAGTATTTGGGTATTCCCATGAACAACAAAAACCTCAGTAACAAAGATTGGGAGGCGGTTGAAGAACGGTTCTAGAAAAAATTGAGCAGCTGGAAAGGAAAGATGTTGACTTATGGTGGACGGTTAGTCTTAATAAACTTTGTTTTGAGCAGCCTAGCCATGTTCATGATGTCCTTTTTTTGAAATACCAAAAGGTATTCTTAAGAAACTAGACTTCTATAGGTCTGCATTCTTTTGGCAAGGGGATAACCATAAGAAGAAATACAGACTAACGAAATGGAATATTCTTTGTCTGCCGAAAGACCAAGGAGGCTTAGGAATCCTGAATCTTGAAGTCCAAAATATTTTCTTGCTAAGTAAGTGGTTGTACAAATTAATAAATGAATATGAGATTTGGCAAGAGCGTTTAAGGAAAAAATACCTGAAAAATAAGACTATTGGTGAAGTTCAATGGAAACCGAGAGATTCACACTTTTGGTCGGGCCTTATAAAGGTCAAAGATCAGTTTCTTGAATTCTCCACTTTTAATCTTCACAATGGTACTCAAGTTAGGTTCTAGGAGGATAAATGGTTTGGTAATGTCCCTCTCAAAGATCAGTATCCATGTTTATATAACATCACCAGGAAAAACATTTATCACTCGCTAGTTCTTTTAGTTCTGTACCTCTTAATATATCTTTTAGAAGAGCACTAGTAGGGGACAAATTACTCATATGGAATGAGCTTGTTGCAAGAATTGCATTTGTGCAATTGGATGACTATCAAGACTCTATCAAGTGGTCTCTTTCCAAACAAGGATTATTTAATGTACAATCAATGTAAAAAAACTGGTGAATCAAATACACTTGCCATCCAACAAAGCATTATGGAAATTAAAATTACCACTAAAAATCAAGATTTTCATGTGGTTCTTGTTAAAAGGGGTAATTTTAACGAAAGACAATCTACTAAAAAGGCATTGGAGTGGGGATCATCGATGTTGTTTTTGTGACAATAAGGAAACTATCCAACACATGTTCTTTGATTGTCATGTTGCAAGGTTCGTTTGGAGAATCTTTACAATGACATTTGGTTTGTGACCCCCTAAAGACATAGCTTATTATGTGGAGTGTGGCTCACTCAAGTAGACCAACATATACGTTCTCAAGTTTGTGTGGTAATAAGTGCATTTTTCTGGTCTATTTGGTTGTGTATAAATGATGTGACATTTGATGGAAAAAGATTATACTCCTATTTGCAGGTTATTTTCAGGGCAACGTACTGGACACGTTTCTGGAGCACGATGCAAAAGAACCGCAACAAACAACTACTGAAGTGGGCGTGTCGCACACTAGAGACCATGGCTATGGAGATCTTCGCCAAGCACGGGTGGTCGTCTTTTAAGAGGATCGACACATAATGTTGCACCTTTGCTTAGTTCGCTCTTTGAGAGTTGTGGCTTAATTTTAGATGCTTGAAAGAACTGCAATAAGGATTGGTTGTGTGCAAAACTCTTGCAGAGGTCGGAATAAAAATTCCTTTTTCTAAAAAGTATTGAAGTTGCAGTCGCCAAGAATATTATGTGTATGTTTCTCTAATTTCAAGAGTTATTTGTCAGGCACCTGTCAAGCAAATTTATGTTCCTTTTCAATTTACAAAACATATGCAGGCGAGTAACAAGAGATTTGCTGATAGTAAAATCATACTAGCATTTCCGTGTGCCACTTGATTTCTACTGTTTCATAGATGTTATAGGTGTTGCAGCACACATTGGACTAGTAGAAGAAACAACTGCATATTTAGCAAAATCAGTGATATTTGTAATTCTGATCGAGTAATACCTTTTTCTTTCGTAGCTAATCTGGAAGTCCGGTAGTAATCAAAGTAATCTGTCAAGGTGAGCCAAACAAGGGTCTCAGGTACCGATAAATCTGAGAATTGGCAATCCAGAACTGGATCAGAAAGGGGTGGGTTCTATTTCCGAGCTGGCGGCGGTCTTATTCAATTAAATTGAGAAGGCGAGGTAGGTGACCCATCGAATCTAGCACCCTCTTTTCTTCCTTCAAAGCAAGCTCGTTCATTCACTTGCTCATGAACTCGCTGCTTCGCCAGAAGTGATTAGTCGAGCTAAACCCATTCTTACCCTACCTCCGGACTTGTATTTTGTTCTTACACATTCAACGGCCCCCCTGAGGATTGTATTAGCAAGGTCCGAACTGTTTCTATTAGTAGCAACATGAGGAGCCCCGAAGGGAGAATAATAAAGATTAACCGACACCGCGTTTTCAGAAGAACCACTTAATCGGATTTTGAAACAGGCACTAGCTCCCGCGGCATTTGCTGCTTTCTTAGTAACAATATTCTTATGCTATCTGGCTATCGAGAAGAAGAATGGTCAAAAAAGGCGTATAGAAATGGTGTGGTGGAGAATGCACGTTAGTGCAACGGCTCTCGTGAAGTTAGGCATTTAGGAAGGGTCTCTGCGAGGCCGGCAACCACGGGCGCCGCCGGCCACCATGGGTCAAAGCCCCTACACGCACGGTGACCCCGCATCTGCGTGTGCGGCATCAGGCAAAACAGGCAAAGCAGAGCAGGGGCAGGGCGACCGCCGCGGGACGGGATGCCACGAGCATGAGCGCCATTATACGTGGTAATTGTGGTGATTAGCTTAACCCTATGGATGCTTAGGTATAGATGTGGTTATACGTGAAAGTGTTTGATTACCTTGTGTAGTGACAGTACGGTGGAGGGAAAAGCCATAGCAGCCGCATAACCGCCATGAAGCTAGTGTAGGCAACACCCTTTTCATGTAGTAGATGCATGTTCATGTGATCCTAAACCCTAGGGAGGGAACACTTATCTACCTTAACCTCTCTCTTGTATCCACCCTTTGCCATCTAGTTTAACCTTAGATTTCCTTTGATTAGCATAAGTTAGATTGTCTTTACCTTTAGATTAGTACCCTTTCAAAGGCTTTCCATCAACTATATTAGTACTTGGTTAAGCGCTAGCAATCCCTTTGCTCCGCGGATTGACAAGAACCTTGGGGGTCACCCCGTGGTAAAAAAGGTGTAGGTCTGTATGCTTGCGGATCGAAGGTTGTTACGTGTTTCAACCGTCAACAGAAACCCACTAGAGAAATACGAGAAATGCACGAAACATAGAGATGTTGCTGCAAGTTATTTTGTCTTGTGTAACCCATGACTATTTTACGTAACCACTGGCAGGTTACTTCTTCCCATGCATGAGTTACGTTATCATGTACACATCATCCTCCTGGGCTTGAAAAAGAACTCGTCCTTGAGTTCGGGTTATGTATTCTTATGGGCACATCAGTATGGGAGACCATGAATTGACCTTCTCAAGTTATCCTAATATTTATCTTCCTTTATTGTTTTATATTTGTCACATGTCATTAGGATCATCTATATATTTGTCTTTTCCAATATGAGCCGTGTAATATCCATTCACAAATACATAGTCCAATAATAAATCATGAATATCTAAATAAAATTTGCTCACAATCTTAGACAAATATGTTAGTCCTTTAATCACTTCATCATTCAATATACCAAAATCCACTTAGGGGCCTAGATGCACTTTCACCTTCCACTTTAGGGCATGTTGTAGCAGGTTCCAACGATGAAGTAAAGTGAATGACCTCTAATATTGGTCGTGATCCTTGTACAACACACATTCTTGTTGAACCTACACATATGACAATGTGTCTAGTAATCATACACACAACATGCATATACATTTCAAAATAAGTAGAAGACCAGAAGTATACCTATCCCGCTTTGCCACACCACTTTGTTTTGAATGGAGTACCTAACCGTAACATGAACAAAATTTGCTAACACTTGCTTGAATGATACCCCAACGATGTGAGAGAGAGTTGACATTACGATCAGATTCAAATGTCCTATTCTTGTGGAAGTGCTCATGAATTCGCTCCCAATAAATACTGTGAGTTTGATCAACATTTTGAACAGGATCCATACTAATTTCTAGTCATGTTGACGCCAATAAAATATCCTTTTTCTCGTTGAAATTCCTTGTTCTCTTCCTGTTCTTGTTTCCCATCTTCAAGGTGGGAGAAGCCTCTGCAGATGCTTCTGTCTGTTCTTGTTCATGGGACATGACTCCAAAATTGAACTCATCAGTGTCAAGATCAATAGTTCTAGCACTGTTCTGCACCAATTCCATGAAGGTTTCCATTTTTATCTCCTGCAGTTGAGCATGAATAATAAGACAAAAGCAGTACCAATCATAGGCAAAACAGGGGAAGTATGCACTCCTTTTCTTCTATCAGGCAAAACAAGCGAAGCAGAGCAGGGGCAGGGCGGCCACCACGGGCGCGGTGAGTAGCCACCACGGGTGAGGCCGGCAACCACGGGCGCGGGCGGCCACCATGGGTCAAAGCCCCTACACGCGTGGTGACCCCGCATCTGCGTGTGCGGCATCAGGCAAAACAGCAAAGCAGAGCAGGGGTAGGGGCGACCGCCGCCGCACGGGATGCCACGAGCATGAGCGCCGCTCCCATGGCCGTCGCCGCATCGGGACAATACGTCGGCGCCGGATCTACGGTGTTCGAGTACGATTTCCCTTCCCGCCCCCGGATCTACGGCTACAGCCACGGGACGTCACCGGAGACGAGGAATCAACGTACCTTCTGCTGGGAGACCTCCGTCCAGGCGCGGGAGGCCGGTCGTTGGCGTCGTCGCCGGATGCGGGTGCAGAAGAGGGCCTCCTACAACTGAGAGTTTGGCGAGGCGAAATGAGGCGGGAAGAGAGACAGGTTGGAGAGGTTTTTTTGGTGTTAGCCCCCTTAAAGATAAGGTAAGGGCTCGCAAAAGGAGCTGGTTGGAATTGCACTAACATGAGTTTTAAATCAAAAGGGGGTGGGTGCCCCGGCTCTTCTTCTTCTTCGTCCCCCTCTTCTCCTCTCTCTCGGCCCAGCAGCTGGCCTCCTTAACTTCCGCCCCGGCTCCGCTTCTTCCCCGAATTTTTCTATTTATATATTTTTTCTTGGATTTTTCAAACATATATGTGTCATCTTAAATTTTGCAAAACTATACTATTGACGCCCCAAACGCCATACCACATGGAGTTTGATACGGCGGTAGGGTTCGGTTCGTTTTCAAAAAATCATAACTTTTTTGTATGAACTCGGATGGAGATAAAATTCATATGAAAATTGTAGCTTTCGACGAGATTATAATTTTGTAGTTCAAACTTTTTTGTTTGGTGTTATCCCGTGGCAAGAAAAATGATATACTGCCCAGATCTCATTTTTTCGGAAAAAAAAGTTTGAACTACAAAATTATAGATCTCGTCGGAAGCTACAAATTTTATATAAATTTTGTCTCCATCTCGAGTTCATACACAAACGTTATGATTTTTTAAAAACGAACTAAACCCTACCGCCCGACGCCCGGCCCCCGCAGGCCCGTGCCTCGGCCCTTGCTGGCCCGCTTCGCAGCCCCCGCGGGCCTATTCCCCGTGCCCCCCGTTGACGGAGCCGAAGCCGAGCGGCGCGGACCCGGCCGCCGCCGCCCGTGCGTCATCGCCGCTTGCCCTGCTCGCCTCGCCCGTGCGGATGATGATGCCACGCGTCCGGAGCCAGCGCGGAAGCCAACGATCGCCGTCCGCTGTCGGGGTGCCCCTTGGAGCCCACTTAACAACAGCGCGTCTCCCTCTGACCCTCTCTCCCTTCCCTTCCGCCGCCACCGCTCCTCTCCTCCCTGTTCCTTCCTCCAGCGCCGCCTCGTCTACTCGACCTGACCCCCGCCCCTACGCCGTCCGACCGACTTCGACCTCCTCCACCTTGGCGTGACCTCGCCGTCATCCTGCACCCTGCTCTTCCACCTCGACGAAGGACCAGCGCCACATCCAAGCCGGCGCCGTGTCCGCCTCCCCGCCGCGCTACCTCGTCTACCTCGGCGGAACCCTCCTGCGCGGCCGGAGAACCGCACCGCTTCCCGGCCGGCCTGCAACAGCGCCTCTGCTGTTCCTACCTCGCCAGAGTACCCTTCAACCTTCCACCTGCCGGTGAGCCTCCTGACTGAGTGGCACTGCCTTTTCCTTTTCCGCTGTGTCCGGGTGAAAACTCAGACTGAGGCCGGCCTACGTGCTGCTGTCTCACCTTCTTGCAGGAATCCACGCCGCTGCTGCATAATTATTGCAGAAAAGTCTGCTGTTTCAGTCACCTGGTGTGTATTTCTTCAGCAAATATTCTTATACAAAATTATTTGTACCATGTGTGATGTTACAGTTCCAAATTTGGCATTTGTTATTTCCACGAATACAAAAACTGTGTATGTGCAGAACCAATATGCATAGATGTGTGCCTATAGTACTTTTGAAACATAGCAGTTTTAGTAATAGATTTTTAATCAAATTAGTATATATAAGTGTCAAAACATATCGCCAGTGTAATATGAAAGATCAAGGTAACAATTGATATTGAAAATCAGATATTGCAGAAACTTCCTACAAATTCCCAATATGTATAAATATACTGAATATCGCAGGCACACAACGGAGCTGAACTCTGCCTTTCAGCTCCTAGTTTCTTTTTTTTATTTTCTTAATTTTGCCAATGGTATGCAGGTGTTTACAGAAAGAATGTCACTGTATCAAATTTCTAAACTACCTTAGCTACTTCCTTTTCCCTTACAGTCTATTCCTTGATTTTGTAAACCATCTTAGAGAAGTTCTTTTGCCTTACGGTTGATTAAGCCATCTTAGAGAAGTCCTTTTGCCTTACCGTTGATCAAGTGGCAAAACCATGGCCTCATTTTAGGAGAAAATTGCAAATTTGGGTCACCACACCGGTCCTCGCGCTTCGCAGTTTTGCCCTCTCTAACACGGACTTTGTAAAAATAGGCCTCCAAACATCAGTCTCTTGATTTTCGTGCCCTTAGGTGTATTTTCGCCCTTTTCTAATGTATATACTAGTATTTTATACCTAAATGCACCAACATACAGAATGCTGATCATCATTGCAAAAAAAAAAAACTGCCCACCACAGATGGCCTCCACCGCTGCTTTGTGTCTTTGTTCATCCCTCCCTATTTTTTTTTGTTGGCTGGTAGAGGAAACGTGCAGTATCACCTATCCTATAGAAATGTATACATACGTGACCTCAATATACCAACAAAGTTCAACATTACTGGTCTACCTCAGCTTTGGACGTGCAATTGGGGCCTAATAATGCAGCTCTGCACCCATATGGTGCCTCCACTCTGAAATTCTCATGGGTTTATTAAAGAAAAAAATGCTTCCTCTTGCATCTCACGGCTGATGGTGTACTCACTACTCAGAATTTGACCATATTCCTTTTTAGTGATCAAAGTGACCGTAATTGATCAAAGAAATGCTTTGGCACATAATGTTTTTGCCTAGTTGTACAATGGCAACATGTTAGAGCCAAAGAATAAATGGACATGGAATATTACATGCTGTAGTAATGTATTACATGTTGTGCTAACTCAACTAACCTTTTTGTTCTATTTATGATTACATGCAGACTTCCATTGCACTGGGGAACTAGCTAGTTGGAATTTGGAAATGGATCGCGGCGGCAACAACAGCAACAACTACAGCAACAATAGCAACAGCAACAACATCAGCAACAGCAATAATACTACCTACAATTATAATACCTACAATAATGATACCCCTTTTATTTGTCCGCTGCCGCAGCCGCCGCTGCCGCAGCCGCAGCCACAGCCACAGCCGCAGCTTCCGCCGCCGCAGACGCAACCACAGCCGCAGCCACAGCCGCAGCTGCCGCCGCCGCAGACGCAACCACAGCCGCAGCTGCCGCCGCAGACCCAGCCGCAGCTTCCGCCATCACCACAGCCGCAGCTGCCGCCATCGCCACCGCCGTGGCAGCAGCAGCAGCAGCAGCCGTGGCAGCAGCAGTGGCAGTTGCAGCAGCGGTGGCGACCATTCCCAATTTGTTGTTGCAACCCCTGTTATCCTCACCCTTTTTGCCCTGTTCACCGTTGCTAGCCTGGAGATTGCATTGAGAGACGTCAAGCTTTCGTCTTGTGTTTTTGTTGTTGTGTACTGTTGTCTGTTGTGTGAAGGTGTGGCAAAAATAAAAGTTTGAGCTGTATCACACTGCCAGTTTTATATTGTAAATCTGAATGAAGTTACTCAATTTCTAATTGTAAATATGAAAATGTATATTCTTTTGGGGGCTCTACATCCAGCTGCCGCCGATCATCGAAAGGTGCCGTACAGCAAGGACGGCGGTACTTGGGATGTGTTAAAAATATCGATTTTTACCGGGCAGCGGTTTCCAATATGAGCCGTGTAATATCCATTCACAAATACATAGTCCAATAATAAATCATGAATATCTAAATAAAATTTGCTCACAATCTTAGACAAATATGTTAGTCCTTTAATCACTTCATCATTCAATATACCAAAATCCACTTAGGGGCCTAGATGCACTTTCACCTTCCACTTTAGGGCATGTTGTAGCAGGTTCCAACGATGAAGTAAAGTGAATCTCTACCCTAAAAAAAGCGCAAGGGCAACGCCACCCCCGTGGTTCGCCCCCCATGTTCTCGCCGGCGAACCACGGCGAGGGCACCGACACGTAGGGCCGCTGTCTTGAAGTCCCGCGCCTCCTCCACGCCACACCCTCGAAGCCGCCGCCGCACCCGCTTTCCCACCGGCTCGGCGGTTCCGGTCTTCTCCGCCGGCATCATATGGGGTTGAGTGGCAACAGATTTGCCACCCATGAGAGAGGAGTGAATGTGAGAGAGATTAATTGACCCTAGCTAAGAGTGGCAAATAGTTAAATATCCCCTCCCGCGTGGTCATGCGAATCGGAGAGCGCCGACCCGGACGCCCTTGGACCGCGGAGAGAGAGAAGAGAGAGGTGCACGGCTAGGTCGGCGCCGGTTGAACGCCGGCACCGTGGCGGCGGCATCCTCCGTCGCGGCCTAGGCCGCCGTCGAAGACGTCCTCGTCGTCCGCGCCGGGCCGCGGCGGAGCAAAATCCAATTGGTTGTTGAGGAGCAGCAAAATCGCAAAAATCGAAAGCTAAATCACGAGCAACAACATGGAGAAGAAGAACGCAAAGGGCGAGGAGCAGCAAACCGCCATTTTGCGAAGAAAATTCAATGTACAAGACAAAAGATAAACGATTGAAGTCCGACAAGATCTCGCGCGGTGAACTTCGTGTCCGCGATGTCCAACCTCACGAGGTTCTGGAGCCCGAACAGCAACGCCGAGACCTCGCCGGAGAAGCTTTTGTGCTGGAGGTAGATCGTCCGTAGCTCCGACAGGATGGAGAGGTCGTCGGGGGATGGGCCCAGTGAGCGTGTTGTACCGGAGGGATCCTGGGCATGTCGCTCGCCATGGCTCCGCGCTCCGCCGCGCGGGACCACCCACCACCCAGAGCAGCAGAGGCTGCAGCGGCGCGTCCTGCAGCAGAGGCTCGACGTTGTACAAAGGGACCCGTGCCCGCCATCTTGGGCGCGGGATCCGGCCACAGCCCACCGCTCCCGCCAAGCAAGGCGCGCACCGTGCCACGCCGCTCCAATCGCCGTGCTCGCGACCACCACGGCCTCCACCGCACGCGCAAGCCGCAGTCCGGCCGGGATAGCCTCCCTCCGCACGCGCAGCGTGAGCTCCTCCTTCGGCACCGGTGTACACCTCGACCTGCGCCATACACCCCCCCCCCCCCCCGCGGCCTCACGCTGGCCTGTGCAAGGGACAGCGACGGTCGCACCCGAGGCAAACTGGGCAGCCGCATCTGGCCCAACTCCAGCTCGGTCTTCGCCGGATCTCCTCGAGTAGGGGGCGGATCTGGACGCCGCCACGCCCAAAGCCAGTGGTGCCCTGCCTGACAGCCGGTGACCGGAGCACAGCGTCCAGCCAAGCACGGAGCCCGCGTCGTCGCTCATCCACCGAGGCGCCCCCGCCGCCCTCGCTACTCGCCTCGTGGCAACGGGCCACCGTCGTCGCCGAACGGCACACGACGACCTCCGAGTCGCCCTCACCGAGTGGTCGCCGCCCGGATCCGGTCGCGCCGGAGGAGATGGAGAGGAGTGAGGAGAGAGATTATGCTAGTTCAAATGGATTTGAAAATAAACAAGCGAGAGACCGAAGTTCTTTTATTATGTACCGCATGTATTCTGCACCAACCTCTTTTGTCTCCGCTACTCCCTCCCTCCGTCCATAAATATAATCATTCTCCGATTTCCGTGATGCACATTTAACCATTTATCTTATTAAAAAAATTTGTGAAAATGTGAAAATAATTATGATACACCTAAAATATATACGATGATAAAATATGTCATAACAATACAAATGATATTTTCATAATTTTTTTAAATAAGACGAGCGGTCAAACGTTATCGGGAAAAGTCAACAAATGCTTATATTTAGGGACGAGAGGGAGTATACAATAATACAATACGCACTATCGGGTATTCCCTCCGTCCCGCAAAGAGTGTCCACTTTGACTTTTTCCGATCAAACTATTTGACGTTTGACTAAGTTTATAATGAATAATGTGAATATTTATAACATTAAATAGGTATGGTGTGAAAATATATTTCATAATCTCTACCCCTAAAAAAGGGTAAGGGTAACGCTCCACCCCGTGGTTCCCCCCCCCTCGGCGTTCGCCGCGAACCATAGGCGCTCCCCCTCCTTCCACCCGCGCCGACAAGTGGGCCCCGCCGGATCTCCGAAACCGCTCCACTCTCCTCTCTACCACCCGCTCCGCCCGCGCTCCCTCCCACGGCTCCGCACCTCCACCTTTCCCTCGCCGTTCCGCCTCCCCCCGAACCTTAGACTCCCTCCGCGTCTCCCTTGCGTCGGTGTCGGATCGAGATTCGAGAGGCCCCAAGGTCGGCGGATCTCCACTAACGGCCATGCCCACGGGCTGCGCGGAGGCGCGCTCGGGTGGCGGCGGTGTGGAGGAGCAGCGGAAGGTGTAACATCCCGGATTTTTCTCCGGGATGTTAGCAATGCAAAAATGTGGATTTCAAAATTTTGATTTGAAATTGAGTGCATAATTAAGATGTAAGGTCGTCTTCTTTGAACCTTCCCCGAATTCCTAGATTTATTTTGAGTAAAATAATTAAATTTTGGAATTATAAAATGCTAGTGTGAGAACCTGGGAGTTTATTGGATTTGTTTTGGCTCTTACTTGTGCGGGATTCAAATTCGGGCGTTAATTCAAATTTGGATCTAATGTTTGAATTGGGTTAATGGTAATAAGAAAATAGGAAAGGAACCTTTTCACCTTGGGCCTCAACTCAGTGCACTAAGTCCTCTAGAGCACCTCAAGCCGCTCTCTCTCGGTTCACCTAAACCGCCGCCCCGCCTATCCCTTTCGGCCCAACACAGCCAGCCGGCCCGTCTACCACCCACCTCTCTTCTTGTTTCACCGCCGGGGGACCCCGCCGGGCCGCCCCCCTTCCCCGGTTCCTTTTTCCCCTTCCTCGCCTTATCCCGAGCACATGCCGTGGGGGCGGGAGGACCACCGTGCCGACGCCGGCCATGGGCGCCGCCCCCCGCGGCCCGGCGCCGCGGGATGGAGGCCGCGTGCCCCCGTGCCGCATCCGCACCACCCGCTTGCGCCCTCAAACCCTAGCGACCACCCTACAAGTAGCCGCCCCAACCACCCCCGTACCGCACCGCCGCCTTGGGGATTTCCCCCCGAATCCGCCGCCTCCACCGAAAATCAAAAGGGGGGAAGAAGGAGTTGGGAGAAGGAAGGAGGCGCGGGAGGCGGGGAAGAAGCCGGGGGGCCGCCGTGGTGCGTGGGGCCGCGACGCCGTGCCTGGAACCGCCGATTCGCCGTGCGTGAAGAAGAAGACGAAGAAGAGAAGGGGGAGAGGGAGCCCGCACGCTCCGCCGCCGCCGGCGTGAAGGCGAGGCCGCCCGAAGGGGGGGACGCCCGTGCGTGGACCGCGAAGGAGCCGAAGCTGTTCAAGCCGCCGACGACCGCCCCTTCGCCGAGCCGAACCCCCTACTTGCTCTTCACCGTGTTGTTCGCCTGCCTCAGCCCGAACCACGCCGAGCCCGGTTCTGCATCCCCTGCTCTGCGTCCGCTCCGCTGCCGCGCCCCGTCACCACCTCACCACCACCTGCACGAGCACGAGGTGAGCACCGAAACCCCCTCTACCTTGTTGTGGACCCGGCCTTCGAGCCGAGGCTGGACCGAGCCATGTGAGCTCGCTGCTTGTATGTTGCCCGCCGCCGCTCGCGCCACCACGCAACGTCGCTTGAGAGTCGGCCATCGAGCCGAGCCGGTCGCTTGCAGGTGCCGCCGCCATCATCGCCGCGCGCGCTCCTTTGCCATACGCCTGTGTCGTTCCTTTGTTCGATGTGTGTCGCCGAGCTCCGGTTTGCCGTCGGCACCCACAGCCGAGCACGCCACCGTCGAGCCAAGGCCTTGCCTTTCTTTGGCCCGGAGTCGTGTGAGCACAAACCCTTGCCGTGCGCATGTTGTCCGCGTTGTGCCATCGCCATGGCCGTGCCGCCGACATTCCGCCCGCACACACCACCACCGGGTCGAGGCCTTGTTCTTCCCGGCCGAACCCGTGCACGCGCACTCACGCTCGTAGAACCCCGGATTTTCATAGAAAACCCGAATCCTCGTACCATCGCGATAGTCCCCGGATCGGTGGCTATCGCGTACGTAACGTCTCACGAATGATACACAAAGTCATACATCGCATCACATAAAGTTAATAGTTCATTAATTTATTACATGTCCACTATGGAGTACATCATTACAAGCCTCTTGGCTGAATCGAGTGAAAATTCTACGCAACGGTAGCGATCTTCTCGAAGGGTCTCCATCTTTATTCTTCCCGCCACGAGCAACTCGAGCGAAGCGACGTATCCCTCGCTCGTACCATCCGTCGGCGTTGCGGTCGAAGTCGGACTCGTACCCCGCACACCCAAAGTCTATCCCCAAGGAGCGGGATAGGTCCACGTCACCAACCGTATGCGGCTTTAAGTGGCCTATTATCTAAAGGGAAAAAAGAGTAGACAAGGAATCGGCTACGGTTTCCTAAGCGACGACGAGCGAGTATAAGCAAGGTTTCTCCATCAATATCCCAAAACCCAAGTCTCTCAAAGACAACCCGGATCCAAGCGGTCACCCGGAAGACCCGTCACCGGCACCTACTCCCGTCTAGGGTCGATGCGAGAACTTCCTCTCCTCGCATCTCAATGATTACAACCGGATCAACGAGGTAGATGGAGCCTCTCTCCTCTAGCCGCCGTAACCACGGCTCACCACACTCTCATCTAAAAAGGGGAAGCTAGAAATCCCAAAACATGAGGATCAAGTACGTCTTCTAGGCGGTGTCCATGACCGAGGACGCGGCTATAGCTATAGATTGAACAACTCCGCGAGCGTGTACACCCGTACCCATCCCGAATGGTACCCGGCCGGTGTACGGCCGACCGAGCCCATCCTACCGGCGAACTCTCGGTAGTTACGAACCCATCCTGCATCCGGCCCTCAAAGTTGCCCCCCCTCGGAAGGGACTACACCGGAGCGTGAAATGCTCCCGTGTGGCCACACGGGAGTCGCTCTGAGAGGGTGGTCTCACCTCCACCGCTCCCCCCCACCGATACCCCGCTATCCATCCTAAGCGGTATGGTTCCGCACTTGCCGAGCTCAACACGGCCCTATCCCCACTCTCGGCGGGGTGGTGTGTACGATGTCCTATAAACAAGTTGATCCACTCGATTTCGGACGGGCGAGCTCATGTCCTCCAAGCGCACGAAAAACCCCAACACCTAGGCTCCGAAAACCATAACGGGAGGGGATGCACCGAGGAGTGCACCCCTATCCCCGATCCCAGATCGGTTGTTTCGAGCTCACCCCCGCCAAAGTACCCAAAACGCCTTCTCCTGCCGGTTTTTACCCCACACACGCCAAGAACCACTATTCCCATCCCAACACATGCATCGCGAAGCTCGGCGCACATACACGCCCATATAAACATATAGTAGTAGTAGGACAATCAAGGACAGGGTAAATAAAGAGGCAGTGCAAGGTTCATCAACATGCATACATAAAGTAAAGCGCTAGCAATACTACTCAGCAATGCCTAATGGGTAGTCAGAATCGGTCGGGCGTGAACCTGGGGTCGGGTAGTCCTCCGCGGCGAAGTCGTCGGCGTAGTCGTACTCCTGACTCAGCTCTCCGCTCCTCCCCGCTCCTAGTAGCGCGAAAAAGAAAATAAACAGCGGTCCTATTGCAACTTAAATCCAAATAAGAGCAATTAAGATCCAAAACAGGAACAAACACTATCCCAACCCGTAGTTTAAGATTTTAGAAATTTTCTGGAAAAGGTTTCGTAATTTTCAGAGAAAAAATGGATTTTCTAGGATTTTTAGAAGAGAAAAGGATTTTCCTGGAATTTTTAATCAAAAGAAAATTCTTCCTTCTCGCCGGCCGCACGGGATCCCCGGATCCCGGCTGCGCGGCCGGGGTTTCCCCGTGGCCCGCGGTGCGGCTCGGCTGCTAATGGCCGGCCGCGGCCGATCCGGCGGCGGCGGCGCGGCGGGGCGCCGCGGTGTGGTCCGCGGTGTGCCCCCGGTTCGAGCGGCGGGCCGCACCGGATCCCGGGGATCTCTCTCGCGGCCACGCGCGCATGTGGGCTCACCCGTGCCCGGGGGCTATTCCCCTCTCTCGGTGACGACGGGATCGCCGGCCCGGTGAAAACGGACGGCGGCGCGTCGGGTCTCGTCGGCGGTGGCGGCCTCGGCGCCCGGGTGGTCGGTGTGCGAGGTGTTCCCGGGTGAGCTCCTTGGGTTGGGGGGTAGGGATCCGCTAGGGCGGCGGGGGTTCGGCCGTGCGCGGCGGTCGCCCTGCGTGGGTGCGGCGGCGACGCGGCGGCGTGCGGGGGTCCGCCCTCGTGCGGGCACGGCGGTGAAGATGAGGTGCGTGTGTACGGGGTGCGCTAGAGGGTCTAGGGCAAACCCGGCCCGGGGTTCCGGCTCAAGCTCGCGACGGTGTCGCGGCGGCGCTACGGCGGCTCACGGCTCGACGCCATGGGCGGCGGCGAGCGAGTCGCTTGGGCCGTGGGTGGTGTGTCTATGACTCGAGGTACGGCACGGCGCTAGGCGGTCATCCCTACGGCAAGCACGGGGTCCCGCGACGGGGTCACCCCCGCACGACGGCGGCGTGGCGAGCTCCGGGCTCGGTGGCCGCGGCGGGGGCTCAAGGAAGGGGCCAAGGCCCGGTTTTTGCCCCCCAAACGGTTGCGGCGCGCGCGCGCGGGGGTGCACGCGTGCGTGCTCCGTGGCGTACGCGGCGCGCGCGCGCGGGCGTGCCCGCGACGCGAACGCGTCGCGGCGCGCCGGCACGGCGCGGCGGCGACGCGGACGGCACGGTGCTAGCGCAAAGAGACGAACGGGACTAGGCGGCGGCGCGTGCTTGGCGACGGCGGCGGCACCGCGAAGAGTAACCCGGCCCGGCACGATGGCCGGCTTCACGCGGCGACGGCGCGGCGGCGCGCGAGCACGACACGTTCCACCCCGGCGCGAAGGCCGGGGGCATCCACGAGCGACGGGGGATGGGTGCCCTCACCTAGGTGGCCACGGGCCGAAGCGGAGGCGCGTCGGTGAAGGTTGGCGGCGCGCGAGACGAGGAAGGAGGCGGCGGCCGGTAGAGGTGGCGGTGCGGCGCGGCGCGCGCGGCGTCGAGGAGGAAGAGGAGGCGAGGGGCGTGGCGCGCGCGTCCCCCGCAGGTCCCGGCTCCTCCTCGCGGGCTGCTCCGGCGTCGCGGGTACGGCTCCACGGTGGCGGCGCCGCTCCGGCTTCTCCTTCTCCTCTACTCCCTTCTCTCCTCCGGCTTCGGGTAGGCGGGTAGGGGATTCGATTCCCCCGGGCGCCTAGGGTTTGGAGGGTTCCGGATGCGGCGGCGGCGGGCTCTTATAGCGGCGGAGCGCGGGGGCACGTGGACGGCGCCGGGGCGCCGGGAGGCCGCGGGGGCGCGTCGCGACGGCGCCATGACCGGCGCGCCCGCTTCCTTTCGCTTTCGACGCCGCCTAAAGAGGAAAGGGGGAGGATGACGCGTCCGGCGTCGGCGTGACGCAAGCGGGACCCACCCGGCGGCGGCTCGGGTGCGGCGGGGGGTTGGTGAACGGCGCGGGCGCGGGCCGGGCCGGGCTGCGGGGCCGAATGTGGAGCCGGGGCCGAAGTGAGGTTGCGGCCCGCGTGCAACGGTGTAGCTTGCGAATTTTCCTTAGGCCCCAAAATAGATTCAAATTTGAATTCCAACCCAAATTTGAATTCACCCAAACAAATCCAACTAAAATCCCAAAGAACTCCAAGTTTCTCAAACTAACATTTCTTATACTTCCTAGGGATTTCATTTAGCTCAAAATAAATCTAGGAATTAAGGGAGAGGAAAGGAAGACAACCTTATTCGATTTACGAGCACTCCAATTCAATTCAAGTTTTTGAAATTCGACATTTGAATGCAAGTCAAAACTAGGGATGTTACAGAACTCCCCCCCTCACAAGAATCTCGTCCCCGAGATTAGGAAGTTACCTCCGTTTCGAAGAGATGAGGGTATTTCTCCCTCAATGCGACTCCTTCTCCCACGTGGCTTCGCGCTCGGAGTGGTTACTCCGCAGCACCTTGCGAAGCGCGTGGTGGTGTTCCCGGTCGACTTCTCCGCCCGGTCCGGGATCCGAACCGGGTACTCCAAGTACTCCGGGGTTTCTCGGACGTCGAGCGCCCGAGCGGCGCACTCTCTTCTCGACGACCACACACTTCCGAAGTTGGGAAACATGGAACACCGGGTGAACTCCCGCAAGCTCCGGAGGTAGCTCGAGTTTGTAAGCTACCCTCCCGACCTTGCTCACAATAGGGTAGGGCCCAACGTACCTAGGGGACAGCTTCCCCCTGATGTGGAACCTCTTCGTGCCTCGGAGGGGTGACACCTTCAGGTAGACGTGATCCCCTACCTCGAACGAGACATCCTTCCGTTTTGCGTCGGCATAGCTCTTCTGCCTGCTCTGAGCTATCTTCAGGTTCTCTCGTACCTTGGCGACATTTTCCTCGGCCTCAACAATAGTGGCGGGACCGAAAAGGTTCGCTCCCCCACCTCGGACCACATCAACGGTGTCCGACACTTTCTCGCCATACGGGGCTTCGAACGGAGCCATCTTCAAGCCGGCTCGGTAGCCGTTGTTGTAAGAGAACTCGGCATATGACGGGCTCTTTTCCCAATCCGATCCATAGGTCAACACACAAGCTCTCGGCAAGTCTTCCCGATGCACTCGATTTACCCTCTCCGTACGTCCGTCGGTCCGTGGATGGAACGCCGTGCCGTAGTTCGGTGGGTGCCCATAGAGGCGTGTAAGCTCTTCCCGAGAATTGAGCGGTGAACCGGGGACCTCTCGTCGACACAATGCTCCTCGGAGCCCCATGAAGCTTCGGGATGTTGTCCACATACGGTTCGCAAGTCGGCTCACGCGGTAGTCCGTCCTAACTTCGGTAGGAAATGTGCTACCTTGGTCGGCCGATCAACAATCACCCATATGGAGTCATGCCCTTTCGCGTGCGCGGCAACCCCACAATGAAGTCCATACGATATCATCCCACTTCCACGTGGGTATCTCGAGCGGCCGTAGCGGCCGGCGGGCCTACGGTGTTCGGCCTTCACTCGGCCGACACGTGTCACATCGCGCGACGTATTCGGCAATGTCTTCCCTCATCTTTTCCCACCAAAACCGTACCTTCGGGTCTTTGTACATCTTGGTACAACCGGGGTGGATCGAGTACCGAGAATCGTGGGCCTCTTTAAGGATCGAGTCCCGAATCTCCTTGTCCCGAGGCACGCGGATGCGGTCCTTCGGCCCACGGTGTACCCCTGCTCGTCGAGGCGATAGTCAGCTGCTTTGCCATTCTCCATCAGGCGCTTCACCTCTTGGATCTCAGGGCACTCCTTCTGAGCTTGGCGGATCTGGTCCTCAAGCGTGTATTTTACCCGCAACTGGTTCAACTGCCCCTCCTCCACAATCTCTAAGCTCAGCTTTTCCAGCTCTTCATGCAAGGCTGGCTGTTCCTCTCGCACCCTCAGGTTGTTGCAGTAGTGCTTGCGGCTCAGAGCGTCGGCCACGACGTTTGCCTTACCAGGGTGGTAGTGAATACTCAGGTCGTAGTCCTTAATCAGCTCTAGCCATCTCCTTTGCCTCAGATTCAACTCCGACTGGGTGAAGATATACTTCAGACTCTTGTGATCCGTGTAGATGTCGCACTTGTTCCCCATCGATAGTGTCTCCATATCTTCAACGCATGAATGACGAGCGGCTAGCTCGAGATCGTGTGTCGGGTAGTTCTCCTCATGCTTCCTTAACTCGTCGTGAAGCGTATGCCACTACCTTGCCTCCTTGCATCAACACGCGGCCAAGTCCTTGCCTTGACGCGTCACGGTACACACCGGAAATCCTTGCTCGCGTCGGGCGGGGGTCGGGACCGGGGGTAGTGGTGAGACGAGTTTTGAGCTCCCGGAAGCCGGCTTCACACTTGTCCGACCACACATACGGCGTGTTGCTCTTCAACGGCTCGGTCATGGGCTTGGCGATCTTGGAGAAGTTCTCGATAAACCGGCGGTAGTACCCGGCCAAACCGAGAAAACTCGCGGATCTCTGTCACGGACTTCGGTGATCGCCACTTCGATACGGCCTCAATCTTGCTCGGGTCTACGACAACTCCTTTAGCCGACAACACATGACCCGTAAACGCGACTTCCTCCATCCCGAACTCACACTTGCCGAACTTGGCGTATAACGATGCCGTTCGAGCTTCCCCGAGCCACGATCCTCGGGTGCTCTTCGTGCTCTTCTCGCCGTGCGGGAGTAGACCAAGGTATATCGTCAATGAAGACGACGACACACTTGTCCAACTCATCCATGAAGACCTTGTTCATCATGTTCATGAAGTATGCCGGGGCATTGGTCAGGCCAAACGACACGACTGTGTACTCATACTGCCCATACCGGGTTACGAATGCCGTCTTGTGGATGTCCTCCGGACGGATCTTCATCTGGTGATATCCCGACCGGAGATCGATCTTGCTGAAGTACTTGGCTTGCCTCAGCTGATCCATCAAATCGTCAATCCTGGGCAGCGGGTACTTGTTCTTGATGGTCACCGCGTTCAGGGCGCGGTAGTCGACGCACAGACGTTGCGTCCCATCCTTCTTTGGTACGAATAGTGCCGGTGAACCCCAGGGTGAGGCACTTGGCTGAATGAACCCTTTCTCGAGTAGCGAGTCTAGCTCTGCCTTCAACGGTTTCGGCTCAACCTCCGCCATACGGTACGGACTGCGGGCTATCGGCGCCGTTCCCGCACCGGGTTAATCACGAACTCCACATCACGATCGGGAGGCAACCGGGCAGCTCCTCCGGAAACACATCCTCAAACTCACGGACTACGGCACGTCCGATATGGCCTTTGTGTGAAGGCCGTATACGGCCGGTATGTCGCGAGACTTCATTGGCTCGAAGGTCACCCTTGTCCCGTCGGGGGTGCGGTAGTGTCACCGGCCTTGGTGAAGTGGAGATGACACCCTTGTGGGCCGTGATCCAATCCATTCCCGCATCACGTCGATACCATGGGAAGGTAGCACGGTGAGATCCCCATAGAATGTGTGGCCTTGGATGACCACTTCCACTCCTTTGCACGGCGGGGTGCATCGGATATCCCCGAGCGGAGAGCTCGTGATGATGGGCATCGTTCGGGTGGTTGTAGGGAGGGAAAGTTTACTCACGAACCGAGAGGTGATATAAGACCCGGTTGCACCGGTGTCAAAGAGAACCGAGAGCGAAGTACCACAAACCAAAAACTTACCGATCACGACGTCGGGGGCATCGGCGGCCTCCTCCTCGGTGAGGTGGTTCGGCCTCCCACGGCCGGCGGCGCGGGCGGTGCGGCCGAGGAGGTCGGCTTCTGGAGCGAGGTGCCCTCGCGGGGTGGCGGCAGCCTTCTTGTCGGGGCGGTCATAGGACTTGTGGCCCGGCTTGCCACACGCGAAGCGGTGACGGTGAAGCCTCTGCGCGGCGGGTCGCGCGGTGCTCGGTGGAGCACGGGTGTAGCCTCCGCTCTGCCGGGGATAGCGGGGGTTCCTCCCCTCGGGGAACGGGCTACGTCCACTACCTCCGAAGCCACGCCCGAGCCGGTTGTGCCCCGGCGGTAGCTCCCCCTCGGCATGTTGCTCTGTCCGCTTCTCGGCTTCTGGAAGGATCGGTCAGGCTGATCACGATCTCCCATCCTCTTCTTGCCCCTCATGCGTTCTTCGTGGCCCCTCCTCTCGTCCTCGACCGCGATGGCGCGGTTGACGAGATGGCGCAGGGACTTGTGCTCACTTGCCTTCAGCGCCTGGCGAAGGCCGTGGTAGAGGCCTCGCGGGGAACCGAACGCTTCTTCTTACGGTCGGTGTTGGTGTCGTCGGGGGCGTACGCATCATCTTCATGAAGTGACGCTCGTACTCCTCGACCCTCATCGCACCCCGAGTCATGGTGCGGAACTCCTGCGCCTTCCGGACCGGCGGCTCGTCGGGGAAGGTACCGCTCGCGGAATGCCTCGCAGAACTCCATCCAGGTGATGAATGCGGGTTCGGGTGGGTGGCGGTGTAGTTGTCCCACCACGCCTTGGCGGGGACCCTCCGGGCCGGTGTGCGGCGATAGCGACACACTCCTCGTCGGAGCGGACGGTGAGGTCGAGCTTGGTCTCGATCACCCTCAGCCAGTCGTCGGCCTCGAGTGGGTCATCCGAGTAGCTGAAGGTGGGGGCCTTCAGGCGGATGAACCTCTCGATCTTCCGCGTGAGGTCCTCGTCCTGAGGAGCGACGCGGTTCCCACCGTTGCCACGGTGCTCCATGGCCTCCGCCATCCTCTGCATCAGCTGAGTCTGGAGCGCCATCACTTCCACCAAGTTAGGTGGGGGTGGTGGTGGGCGCTCCGGCTCGGGGCGGCCTTGCGCGGGCGCTCCTTGCCCAACCTCGGCCTCGGGGTTCTCGGGCGGCGGTGGCGGTGCTCCCGGCACCTCGGCCCCCCTAGCCCCCAAGGCTCCTCCACGCGAGGGGTGGACGGCCACGGCCACGGCCGCGTCCACGCCCCGAGGCCGGGCTTCTTCCTCGGCGGTTGCCTCCTCGAGGCGAGCTATCGGCCGGTTGGAGCGGCGGATCGACATCCTTCCGAAATCATAAGGGAAAAGAAAGGTGTTCACGCACGTCACTCACCAACTCACACATGAGTCTTGAGCATTCAAGAAAATAGTTCTAAATATAACCTACACTCAAGCGAGAAGATGCATTAAGACGCAAATAACATCATTAAGATCCAAGCACACGGCAAGCATGATTATTACACTTGCTCCCCCGAGGTCGACTCAAACCTTGGGGTAGCGACAACAAGTCAACGATCTAATACATCGGTACAATCTCAAAAGGGTGGTGTCTACATGGTGTGGCATGACTCTCTTCATGCACCGGAACATGCTCGCGGCTGCATGGAACATCTCATGGAAACTACTAGCATAGAACACTACTCTAGGTCATGCCTCTCGCTCGGCCCTCTCTACTCCGGCGTGCCTCGCCGGTACGTGACGGGGTAGCGGTCCTCGGTGGGGTAGTCGGCGGGAAGATCCGGACACCAAGGCGTGAGCCTCTCGAACCTCCTCGGTCTCGACGGGGGTCGGCGGACGGGCCATCGGGCACGGGTGGAGCTTGAGGCGTGAGCCGGTGCGGCTCGAAGGTCTCGGTGCGAATCTCTCGGCCGAGACTCGGGGGGTAGCTCTCCGTTGAGCTCGAAGAGCTCGTCCACGCGAAGCAAGTCGGCGTCCTCCCAAGTCCTCCTCAGTCTCTCGGCCTTGTCCCTCAGGTAGACGGCCGTGCGCGTGAGCCACGCGATGTTGGCGACGTTGTCTGCTCGGCTCTTCTCCAGCTTCTCCACCTTGAGCCGCTCACACTCGAGCGGTGAGCGCGCACCGTGAGCGAGGTCGTCCTTGCGCTCGAGCTTGTCCTTCAGCCCCCGTTTCGACTCGCGGTCGGCCCGCGTAGGTCCTCCTTGGCGTGCAACATCTCCTCCCCGGTGTCCACCCCCTCTCCCTCTCGGACGCACGCGGGACGGTGGTCGTGCGGTCGAGGCTCAACTCGAGCCGGCGAACACGGTGGCGTAGAGCGGTGTTCTCCCTCTCCGGGCTCGGCGCGGCGGGCGCGGTACCGGAGCGCGTCGATGGTGGCGTCCACGACCCGGCCGTAGAGGGTACGTGACTCGTCCTCCGGTCGGCGCGCGTACTTGTCGAGGTCGACCAAGTAGGCGCGGTCTCCACCAAGGTCTCGTCGGTCTCGCGGAAGGGAGCGGTGTCGACGTCGTCCCGGATCCCCTCGTACGAAGGAACTCGGGTCCACGAGCGGTGCGAGGCGCCGGTGGTCCCGGGCGGCGGCCGAAGAGTCCCGGTCTCGAAGGAGGCGCGGTGCGTGCGAGTAGGCGGCCCGGGGCCGACGGCGGGGGCGACGTCGAGCGCGGTCGCGACGGTGAGAGAGCGGCGGCGCGCGGCACCTCTCCCTTAAACCGGGGAGACTCGGGTGAGGGAGCACGGCGACCGTGCGAGCACCATCCGCCCAGTCACGGCGGGGACGTACTCGGCGCGGTACGTGACGTAGGTCGGAGGGACTCCAAGCCTGAGAAGGGCCCTCTCCATCCAGTGGAAGATCGCCCCGCACGTCTCGGGGGTGATCTCCGCGACCTGGTGCTCCATCTCCTGTGAAACGCAAGAAATTTCCGTCAGCGCAGGTGAGTAAGAAATTTTCAAAGAGGGAACGAGTTTTATAACATAGCTCAAGGGTATAACTATAAAGATAGAGCGTATAGAGTCCTATTTCTATCGACCTTTCCTAGGGATACGTGCTACGGTCAAGCATGGCTGCGGTACCACTGTAGAACCCGGATTTTCATAGAAAACCCGAATCCTCGTACCATCGCGATAGTCCCCGGATCGGTGGCTATCGCGTACGTAACGTCTCACGAGAATGATACACAAAGTCATACATCGCATCACATAAAGTTAATAGTTCATTAATTTATTACATGTCCACTATGGAGTACATCATTACAAGCCTCTTGGCCGAATCGGAGTGAAAATTCTACGCAACGGTAGCGATCTTCTCGAAGGGTCTCCATCTTTATTCTTCCCGCCACGAGGCAACTCGAGCGAAGCGACGTATCCCCTCGGTCGTACCATCTGTCGGTGTTGCGGTCGAAGTCGGACTCGTACCCGCACACCCAAAGTCTATCCCCAAGGAGCGGGATAGGTCCACGTCACCAACCGTATGCGGCTTTAAGTGGCCTATTATCTAAAGGGAAAAAGAGTAGACAAGGAATCGGCTATGGTTTCCTAAGCGACGACGAGAGTATAAGCAAGGTTTCTCCATCAATATCCCAAAACCCAAGTCTCTCAGCACAACCCGGATCCAACTGGTCACCCAGAAGACCCGTCACCAGCACCTACTCTCGTCTAGGGTCGATGCGAGAACTTCCTCTCCTCGCATCTCAATGATTACAACCGGATCAACGAGGTAGATGGAGCCTCTCTCCTCTAGCCGGGCCGGTAACCACGGCTCACCACACTCTCATCTAAAAAGGGGAAGGTAGAAATCCCAAAACATGAGGATCAAGTACGTCTTCTAGGCGGTGTCCATGACCGAGGACGCGGCTATAGCTATAGATCGAACAACTGCGCGAGCGTGTACACACTGACCCATCCCGGAATGGTACCGTAGGTGTACGGCCGACCGAGCCCATCCCTACGGCGAACTCTCGGTAGTTACGAACCCATCTCCGCATCCGGCCCTCAAAGTTGCCCCCCCCCCCCCCCCCCTCGGAAGGGACTACACCGGAGCGTGAAATGCTCCCGTGTGGCCACACGGGAGTCGCTCCGAGAGGGTGGTCTCACCTCCACCGCTCCCCCACGATACCCCGCTATCCATCCTAGCGGTATGGTTCCGCACTTGCCGAGCTCAACACGGCCCTATCCCCACTCTCGGCGGGGTGGTGTGTACGATGTCCTATAAACAAGTTGATCCACTCGATTTCAGACCGGGGCGAGCTCATGTCCTCCAAGCGCACGAAAAACCCCAACACCTAGGCTCCGAAAACCGTAACAGGAGGGATGCACTGAGGAGTGCACCCCTATCCCCGATCCCCGGATCGGTTGTTTCGAGCTCACCCCCGCCAAAGTACCCAAAACGCCTTCTCCTCGCCGGTTTACCCCACACACGCCAAGAACCACTACTCCCATCCCAACACATGCATCGCGAAGCTCGGCGCACATACACGCCCATATAAACATATAGTAGTAGTAGGACAATCAAGGACGGGGTAAATAAAGAGGCGAGTGCAAGGTTCATCAACATGCATACATAAAGTAAAGCGCTAGCAATACTACTCGGCAATGCCTAATGGGTAGTCGAAATCGGTCGGGGCGTGAACCTGGGGTCGGGTAGTCCTCCGCGGCGAAGTCGTCGGCGTAGTCGTATTCCCCGACTCGGCTCTCGGCTCCTCCTCGCTCCTAGTAGCGCGAAAAAGAAAATAAACGACGGTCCTATTGCAACTTAAATCCAAATGAGAGCAATTAAGATCCAAAACGGGAACAAACACTATCCCAACCCGTAGTTTAAGATTTTAGAAATTTTACGGAAAAGGTTTCGTAATTTTCGGAGATAAAATGGATTTTCTAGGATTTTTAGAAGAGAAAAGGATTTTCTCGGAATTTTTAATCAAAGGAAAATTCTTCCTTCACTCGCCGGCCGCACGGGATCCCCGGATCCCGAGTGCGGCCGGGGTTTCCCCGTGGCCCGCGGTGCGGCTCGGCTGCTAATGGCCGGCCGCGGCCGATCCGGCGGCGGCCGGCGCGGCGGCGGCCGCGGTGTGGTCCGCGGTGTGCCCGGGTTCCGGCGGCGGGCCGCACCGGATCTGGGGATCTCTCTCGCGGCCACGCGCGCATGTGGGCTCACCTGTGCCCGGGGGCTATTCCCCTCTCCGGTGACGACGGGATCGCCGGCCGGTGGAAAACGGACGGCGGCGCGTCGGGTCTCGTCGGCGGTGGCGGCCTCGGCGCCCGGGTGGTCGGTGTGCGAGGTGTTCCCCGGGTGAGCTCCTTGGGTTGGGGGGTAGGGATCCGCTAGGGCGGCGGGGGTTCGGCCGTGCGCGGCGGTCGCTGCGTGGGTGCGGCGGCGGCGCGACGGCGTGCGGGGGTCTGCCCTCGTGCGGGCACGGCGGTGAAGATGAGGTGCGTGTGTACGGGGGTGCGCTAGAGGGTCTAGGGCAAACCCGGCGGGGTTCCGGCTCAAGCTCGCGACGGTGTCGCGGCGGCGCTACGGCGGCTCACGGCTCGACGCCATGGGCGGCGGCGAGCGAGTCGCTTGGGCTAGGGTGGTGTGTGCATGACTCGAGGTACGGCACGGCGCTAGGCGGTCATCCCTACGGCAAGCACGGGGTCCGCGATGAGGTCACCCGGCACGACGGCGGCGTGGCGAGCTCCGGGCTCGGTGGCCGCGGCGGGGGCTCAAGGAAGGGGCCAAGGCCCGGTTTTTCCCCCAAATGGTTGCGGCGCGCGCGTGCGGGGGGTGCACGCGTGCGTGCTCCGTGGCGTGCGCGGGCGCGCGCGCGCGGGGCGTGCCGCGACGCGCGAACGCGTCGCGGCGCCGGCACGGCGCGGCGGCGGCGCGGACGGCACGGTGCTAGCGCAAAGAGACGAACGGGACTAGACGGCGGCGCGCGCTTGCGGCGGCGGCGGCACCTGCGAGAAGAGTAACCCGGCCCCGGGCACGATGGCCGGCTTCCCGCGGCGGCGCGGCGGCGGCACGGAGCACGACACGTTCCACCCCGGCGCGAAGGCGGGGGCATCCACGAGCGACGGGGGGATGGGTGCCCTCACCTAGGTGGCCACGGGCCAGAAGCGGAGGCGCGTCGGTGAAGGTTGGCGGCGCGAGGGAGACGAGGAAGGAGGCGGCGGCGGTAGAGGTGGCGGTGCGGTGCGGCGGCGCGGCGTCGAGGAGGAAGAGGAGGCGAGAGGGCGTGGCGCGCGCGTCTGCGGGTCCGGCTCCTCCTCGCGGGGGCTGCTCCGGCGTCGCGGGTGCGGCTCCACGGTGGCGGCGCCGCTCCGGCTTCTCCTTCTCCCTCTACTCCCTTCTCTCCTCCGGCCGCGGGTAGGCGGGTAGGGGATTCGATTCCCCCGGCGGCTAGGGTTTGGAGGGTTCCGGATGCGGCGGCGGCGGGCTCTTATAGCGGCGGAGCGCGGGGGCACGTGGACGGCGGGGCGCGGGAGGCCGCGGGGGCGCGTCGCGGCGGCGCCATGGCCGGCGCGCCCCGCTTCCTTTCGCTTTCGACGCCGGCTAAAGAGGAAAGGGGGAGGATGACGGTGCCGGCGTCGGCGTGACGCAAGCGGGACCCACTTGGCGGCGGCTCGGGTGCGGCGGGGGGTTGGTGAACGGCGCGGGCGCGGGCGGGTCGGGCCGCTGCGGGGCGAATGTGGAGCCGGGCCGAGAAGTGAGGTTGCGGCCCGCGTGCAACGGGTGTAGCTTGCGAATTTTCCTTAGGCCCCAAAATAGATTCAAATTTGAATTCCAACCCAAATTTGAATTCACCCAAACAAATCCAACTAAAATCCCAAAGAACTCCAAGTTTCTCACACTAACATTTCTTATACTTCCTAGGGATTTCATTTAGCTCAAAATAAATCTAGGAATTAAGGGAGAGGAAAGGAAGACAACCTTATTCGATTTACGAGCACTCCAATTCAATTCAAGTTTTTGAAATTCGACATTTGAATGCAAGTCAAAACTAGGGATGTTACACACGCACACACGAGGTCGTTCGGCCGGCGTATGTCCCCAACCAACGCCGCCGGGCCGCTCCTCGCCGTCCCCCTTTCTTTGTTCCCTTGCCTAGTGCACGCCATCGGTTTCGTGTTGCCGCCATGGCCGTGCCGTCGGCGTTCGGCACGCACACAAACACACGCAACCGAGGGGGCCGAGCCCCCTGCTTCACCTATTTGTGACCGTGCTCGACCTTCCGCCGTGCCGTCACCGCAAACCCCTACGCACCGGCGCATGTGTGTCCGTCGAGCCATCGACCCCAATTTCGAACCTTTTAGCCACCTTGACCACGAACACCGCCTCCCTAAATGCGCTCGTCGTGCTCTTGTCTGCGGTGTCGTCGCCGTGCATGCCCCGTCGGTTTCGTGTCGCCCCCGTGGCCGGGCCGCCGACGTTTGCACAAATGCGAACGCATACACCCGAGGGGTCAAACCCCTCGCTCTCCTTGTCCAACCCATGTACGCACGCCCGCCGGGCGCGGGCTCGCCTTCCTAGCCGAACGAGTGCACACACCCGCACGCATGCGCGCGAGAGAGCGAGCACGCCGGCGTGGACACCCTAGTCCTTGTCGTCGTGTCGCCCCCACTTCGCCGCGCTACACACCCGGTCTCACGACCGCACGACGCGCGTGTCACCGTGCCACGCCCCTGTGCTTGTCGGGCGAGCCGTTGATGCTGCGTTCGCATGCTTGCATGTGCAACTCTCGTTCGCCGCCTCGCCGGCGCTTGTCCGCCGCCGGGGATCTCCTCGTTTCCGTCCGTCCCGCGACCTCGTCGCCGTAGGTTGACGCCGGCCAAGACCGCTCTTCTCTCTACCCTATCGGTGTCCTAGCATCTCTCTTCTTGCTCTCGCCGTCGTGGCCGAGCCACGCGACACTCACCGCGCGCCAACCGGGTCATCGCCTTGCACACCTTGAGCGACGAAGCACCCGGATCGCGGCCGCCCCGTCGCTCTACTTCACCTTCTCTGAGGGGACGTCCTTCCGCCCAACGGGCGCACGAGCGTCGGGCCAAGGCGGTGCATGTGTTCGTCCACACGCACGCACGCAAGCGAACACCCCGACGTGCGCGCGGAGCTCGCCGCCGTGGCCAAGCCACCGACAAGCTCGCGCGCTCAAGTGAGGACATGGACGCGCGCCTTTGGCCGACCAATGCTCACTCACGCACGCGAGGGCCAAGGCCTCGCCTTTCTATGGCCGGACCTCATGTGAGCTCAAACCCTCGCCGCCGACCTTCTCATCGTCGCTAGGAAAGCCTGTTCTTGACCGTGATCTTACGTTCGCAAGACGGCACCCCCGCCGCATAGTGCGTTGTCTCTGTCCAACCTTCGCCACGCCGGGCCGCTCTCTTTCGCCTCCCGGCGTTCGCTCATGCACCCCCGCACCCGAGGGAGTCGAGCCCGGTCTCCTTGTCCAAACGGTGCACGCGCATGTTCACTCACACGCACACCTCGCAAGCGAGCGCCATGCCGCCGCGGGCACCCCGGTCGCGACACCGCGAGCTCGAGCCGCATCGAGCCGTTTACCATCGCGTCGTCGTGCTCGTCGGAGCTTCATCTCACGGCCGTACGCTCGTGCATGCGCTCGACCAAGCTATCGCCTTTGCTCTCCTTGCTCGAGTCCGGTGAACACATTCACGCGTGTGAGCCGAACACGAACGCCACTCGGCTGTCGCGGCCGAACCCCCGTCGTCAAGAGCATCCTTTCTACCGAGGCGCGTGAGCGCGGACCAACCCGTGTACGCGTTCGCTCTCGGGCACGCGAGCGCATACAACCTCATCGACGCCGGCCACCCTAGCCTCGTCGCCGAAACCTTCTCGCTTTGCTCCACGCGCCAGCGTCCCCTCTCCGTCACCGCCGTGTCGAGTTTCGGACCCAAGGCGACCCTTTTCTTTGCCTAGATGGATCCCTAGGTGTACCAAAGCCGTGTCGAGTTGCGTGAGGTCGAGTCACCGACCAACCTCGCCGCCGACGAGCCCCTTTCCGCCGTCACTCCTGCGGGACTTACCATCGAGCACCCGGCGCCCACACGAGCCCCGTAGGGGACCAGTTGCGCACACGCGCCCACACGCCTTCGTTACGTAGTGGATCTGTCGGATCTAGTGCGGTCGACCAACACAAAAGCACCACACCTCCCCGCTTAGGCGCGAGGCTGCGGTAGATCCGACCAAGATCGTTTGTGGTAGCCACACCTTGACCATGTGGGCGGCCACTTGTGCATGGGTCCGCTTATAGCTACCTATGTGGCGGCCATGTGAGCTCGAAGAGCTAGCTTGCAGCCAGCCTGTAGATAGCTTAGAGCCCTTTAGAGCCAACATGTAGTTAGCTTATAGTTAATGTTATTGTGTGTGCGTATTTTAGTTTTCAGAAAATGTATTTTGCCTTTGGAAAATCCTAGAAAACTCATTTCAACTCCGAAAATTGTGAAACCTTTTCCAAAGGTCTTCTAAAATTATAAACTCCATGTTAGGCTAGTGTTCGCTCTCTTTTGGCTCTTAATTGTTGTTCATTTGGAGTTAATTGCAATAGGACCCGCCTTTATTTTGATTACGCGTTATTAGGAGTAGGCTGGAGTCGGGGAGGGCGAGCTCGGAGATCGACTACAATGACGACTACGCCGCCGACGACTACTCGCACGCAGGTGTTCACGCCCAACTGATTTTGAATACCTATTAGGCATTGCTATGTATTATGCTAGCGCTTTACTTTAAATGCATGTTGGTGAACCTTGCACTGACTTCTTTAATTACCATGTCCTTGATTGCCGAACTACTATATATAAGCGTGTATATATGCTGAGCTTCGTGATGCATGTGTTGGGAAGGGTATAGTGGTTCTTAGCATGAGTGGGGCAAAAACTTGTAGGAGAAGGCATTTTGGGTACTTTGGCTGAGGTGAGCTCGAAACAACCGATCTGGGATCGGGGATGGGGTGCACTCCTCGGTGTATTCCTACTTTGACGGTTTCGAGCCTAGGTGTTGGGGTTTTACTTGCGGATGGAGGACATGAGCTTGCCCCCGTACGAAACCGAGTGGATCAACTTGTCGATAGGACTTTCGTACACACCACCTCGTCGAGCGTGGGGTTAGGGTCGAGTTGAGCTCGGCAAGTGCGGAACCATGTACGCCGGCGGGGATGAGGGTATCGGTGGGATTTCTACCTCCCCCCGTAGTTGAGAGTGTGGTGAGTCGTGGTTGCATTCGGTTAGAGGAGAGTGGCTCCCTCTACCTCGTCGATACGATTGCAATCATTGAGGTGCGAGGAGAGGAAGTTCTCGCATCGACATTAGATGGAGATAGGATGTGGAGATGGGGCCCTGGGGTACCAGGTGGTTCCGAGTTGTGTTTCAGAGATTGGTTTGGGACCTATATGGAGATGGTTTCTGTTTATGCTTGTTGCTACTGCTAGGAAACCTGAGCTTCTACCTTGTCTCTTTTCTTACCCTTTAGAAGATAGGCCACTTAAAGCTGCATACAGTCGGTGATGTGAACCTATCCCACTCCTTGGGGATAGACTTTGGCTGTGCAGGGTACGAGTTCGACTTCGACAACAACGGCGATGGATGGTACGGCGAGGGATGCGTCGCTTCGATCAAGGATGCTCTACGGTGTTAAGAACGAGAAGATGGAGACCCTTCGAGATGCTAGCTACCGTAGCGTAGAATTTTACTACGATTCAACATTGAGGCTTGTAATGTTGTACTCCATTATGGACATGTAATAAATTATGTACTAATATTTGTGTGATGCGATGTACGGTTGTGATTTACCTTCTGTGATGAGATCTGTACGCGATAGCCACTGATCCCGGGACTATCGCAAAGGTACAGGGACTCGGGTTTTCCTCACCGAAAATCCGGGGTTGTTACGAAGGGGTGGCAGCGGCGGAAACGATGGCGGGCGCGCGTGGACGAGGACTTCTCCTCCACCTCCACGCTCGAGCTCTTCGGCCTCGATTTCCGCTCCCGACGCTACCGAGCCTCCCCGCTCCTCGTCTCGCGCCCGCCCCCGACCGCTTCCACCGCCTCCGTTGGTCGAGGCCGCTCGCGGCGGGGGCGGGCTCCCTCGGCCTCGGGCTCCTCGCCGGGGGACTCGGGGACGGCACGGTCGCGCTGCGGAACCCGCGCGCCATCATCGGGAAAATGTCGCCGCCTCCCCCTTCGAAAACCTCCCCGTGAGGTTTGCCTCTGTTAGTGAGGCCGATTCTTCGATTGCAGCAAACCATGGTAAAATGCATTTGTGATTGTTGGTGTACAAGCCGGACACAGGCCGGCCAAGGCCAAGGCTGCGTACGATGGTCCCCAACGGCTGGAACCCCACCACCGCCTCCACTTTCGGCCGACGCCGCCCGGCCTCTGCTGCCGACCTCCCCTGTTCCCCTTCTTTAGCACCTTCCGGCGGCCTCGGCATCACCGTCTCTCACCACGGCACCACACCGCGGCCACCGGTCTCACCGACGGTTGATGCCGTGTGAGATGGCAACGGATCTTCTACCCGAGCACCTACCGCGCGCCTCCGGGTTTGCACAAGCTGTTCATCTTGTTCTCGCATCTCCTCTCCTTTTCTTGTCCATGGATTCGTTTTCGTTTTTGTGAAATAGAGGAGCTTGTGCCTCCATGCGCCGAAATCGCCGACCACGCAATTCGAAGCGTGTGGTCCCGAGAGCGCATCATTCCTCCCCTTTCACCTCGATGAGCCGGGAGCACCGGGGCGGTCGGCGGAGCTCGCTATAGGCGTCTCGCCGGAATTTCCCGTTGCCTCGATCCGCGGGAGCGCCACGGCGGAGCTCGCCCCTTGGTGCGAGAGAGGACATATTTGTGTGGTGGTCAACTATGGACATGTTTTGCATATGGCATTCGGATACGAGAACCTCAACTTCTTGCTTTTGCAAATTGCAAAATTCGATGCGAAAAGAATATAGATCTAATGTGCTTGATCAATACTTTGATACTTTTAGAGTTAAGAAAAATTGATTATTTGTGGATAACTTGTTTCATTGGGGGTAATTTGGGAATCCTTCAACATCGATTCTCCTTAAATGAACGTGCCCGTGGAACAAGGTGGAGATACGGGGAGTGGTAGAGTTGCCGGCAAAATGATGTTACTTCAAATTTACGAACTCTTATATTATACGAAACTCAAAATGGAAAATATTCACAAGTGGTAGAAAATAAATAAAAGTCGAATGCATTTACACTACACACATCATTTCCGCTAATTAACGGTTCTACATTCATATACATTTGCCCGATCTATGTTTGTCGAGTTGCTTATTGTGGTCTAGAAAAATAGCCAATTGGTTTCTACTACATTTGTAGCCTTAGGGTCATTTGTTTTACATTGATGACCAAAACCTACCATTATTTTTACTCAAAGTCAGGTTCATTGGATCAATTGGCATACATCATTCGGCGGCTAATTTTGTACTCATCTTTCTCAACTTTGCTAGAATTGGCATACATCATTGGATCATTTTAACTTTGTATTGTTGAGCTTCTTAAATATGATGTATGGTTTATAGTACAAAGTTCAAGCAAACTGATCATGCTTGCTGTTTTTCTCATGTTTTTTGAATCGGAGGCGGCAATGTGTACCTCACATGCTTCCACGGGTGCCTCACATCCATCCCATTCATTACGGCCACGGTGAAGATGCGAGAGGTGGGCGTGGGTCGTATGGACCTCCCTGGGCCCACTACCTCGGTGGGTACCGGGACCGACTACTCGGTGGGCCCACGGGACTACCCGACTTGCGCTACACGGCACACGAAGGCGTGGAGCACAAGGACGACACGGGAGTAGTACTCGGATAGGACTCGTACATGTTCCGCCTTTGTGTGAGGTCTCCTAGACGTACTCAACTAGTACTCCTTCCCTACTCCGAGCTTGTAACCCCGCCTCCCGGACTATATAAGGCGAGGCGGGGACCGATCCCGGGGATCACCTCACCTCATCCAATCTCAACTCACGGCGCACCATTGCACCATCCTGTAATCGTGCCCTATCAATCCCGAGCTACGCGGCATACGGGACGTAGGGTATTACGCACCTCGCGGCCGAACTTTGTCTAAATTGTGTGTCGCGTGCCTCTTCCTTCGAGTTACCGATCTCGGCGAGTCACATTCATCTACTTCGGGTACTCCCCGTAGTAGGTTGCCGGTCCAAAACACCGACGGTGGCGCGCCGGGTAGGGGCTCTCGCTCGAGATCACATGGCGAACTCGACGGCTTCCGTTCACATCAAGCCAACCGTCGCCTTCAACCGCGGCGACACCTTCGTCTTCGGCGCTTGGGTGCCGCCTTGCGATGGCGCGGGCTCCTTCCGGCGCCGCTTGATCATGCAACCCGACTCGAGGACGGACCTTGCGGCGCTTCCCGAAGTTGTCACGGGCAAGCTCGCCGGCGAGTTCGGCGAAATTTCGCTCTCCAACCTCCACGGCGACTTCGAGCTCGAGTCGAGTCTCCAACTCGAACCCGACGTCGCCATGGGCCATCGCATGCGAGCCGGCTCCTCGGCCATCGCGGGCGGTCCCCTCTCCACGTCGGCGCTGCGTGCGTGGCCCTCGCGTTCCCAGCCGGGCCCGCACGGAGGCTTCTACGCCACGCCGGGCGGCAAGGAGCCCGTGGCCGGGTACAACTCGGACTCGACGCCGCCCCCAACCGCGTCTCGGACTCCGGCCCTCTCTCCGAGTTCTACTCGAACCGGGACTACGAGTTCGACTTCGGGTCGGACCACGAGGAGCCCGAGTCCGAAGACAACTCCTCTGAGCTTCCCTTGTCAGGGCCAGCCTGCGGGGCCGGTTATAAGATCAACGCGCCGGGGAAGATACGTCTGCGGCCGGACCGCAAACCCGCCGAGGCGACAACGAGGGACTCACGCTACGTCGCCTACATCGACTCGCTACCGTTCCGGAGGGAACACCGCTAGCCCAAGGCCGACTCAAGCACACCAGCGAGGTGGCACCTTACGAGCCAAGCTTGGGTACCCACGACCGTCAAGTCTTCATGGCTGCCGGCGACACCCGGGAACCTCGGGCACGGCCGCGGACAAGTACTTGGAGGACATCTCCGCGGACGAGGGCTGTCTGCGAGGCCCCTAACGGACGAGACCGACGCCGGCGGGGACGCCGGCGCGAACGTAACGGGAAGCGCAACGAACGACGCCGGCGGCTCAGAGACAACCTCCCCATCCGCAACCTTGCGGAAGCTCTCGAAGCAGTCGAGAGCAGAGTTCACACCACTCTCGAGCGATTGCCTCATGTCGATCACGGCGATCGCACGGCGAGCTCGGGGCATACGGGCCGGAGAAGTCATCGCCAAGCTCGGCGAGGAAGCTTACTTCATGCGGGTCGACAAGAGAGTCAGCCAACCTCTCCCAGCCAAGCCTCGCGACAACGAGGCTACTAGTCGCAGTGTTGACCTCGGTCCTAACCGTACTCGGGGCGACATCCCGAGTGAACCAAACCGTCGACGCTCCACCGGCCGGCGGACCCTCACGACAAGACAACGTCAGCCGAGAAGTCGTCCCCCACCGTGCCTCGGCCGGTGGTGGCGGCAACGACCCCGACGGCGGCGGCGGCGGCGGCGGCTCTCCAACCACGGAGCCAACAAGAAAGGCCGGAGGCGGCGGCGCCGCGGCGGCCGCGGCCACGCGCATAGCCACGCCTCCGGCGCCTCTCCACGGCGGGTACGATGCTCGCCGAGAATCGAAGAGTTGCGGCGAGAAGAAGTCGACGGCCGCTGCCGAAGGCGACGGCTTCCCCTGCCTTCTCACCCCGGCCGCAACTTTGCTCCTCCCCGACAAGTTCAAGCCTTTGGGGATCACCAAATACGACGCGGGCGGATCCCATCCGGTGGCTCCGATGCTACGCTCTCTCCATCGAGAACGGCGGCGGCAACGGCGACACCAAGTGCCTCTACTTTCCCTTACGCACGGACCAAGCCCCACTCACGTGGCTCGAGTCGGCCCGGACAAGCACTCAATCGACGGGTGGGACCGGTCGAAGGAGCAATTCACAAGCAACTTCGCGGGCGCCATGGGCCGTTCGGGTACTCGCATGGACCTTGCCATGATCAAGCGGGGAACAAGGCGAGACCCTCCGCAAGTACATGCGCCGCTTCTTCGACAAGCGCGCTACCGTCGTGGACGTCACCGACAAGGAGGTCATCGACCTCTTCCGGGACGGGCTCTACCATCGCCGCACCTTCGAGGACTTCGGCCGGCGCCGCCCCAAGTCCATTCCCCACCTCAAGGACATGATCACGTCTGGGCGGATGAAGAGGACAAGGCCAACGCCAAGTACGACGCCATCCGCGGCAAGTCCAAGCGAGAACCAAGGCGGCGGCGGCGGCGGCAACCCAAACCAAGGCGGCCGCAACAACAACAACAACAACAACAACTTCTCGGGTCCCAACCGCAAGCGCAAGCCGGAGACAACACCGTCGCGGCTATCCGGCGTCCCCCAAAAGGGAACTCGAAGAAGAACTCCGGCGGGTTCAAAGACCTGCTTGAAGGAGAAGTGCCCGTGGCATCCAAACGGCAACCACACCACCGAGCGGTGCTACCGGCTCGGGCATGCGCTCAAGGATACGCCGGAGCCACCGCACCCTCACGATCGGAAGAACAAGAAGAAGGACGGCGACGACTTCCAAGAACCGAGAAGACCGTCAACGTCCTCTTCGGCGGACTACCCCGGGCGGGAGCGAAGGCTACTCGCCGGTGAAGTGATGTCCATTGAACCGGCGGTTATGACCCCTCTCGGGTGGTCGGAGACGCCCATCACCTTCTCCCGCGCGGACCAATGGACCGGCTTCTCCGAACCGGGACGCTTCCCTCTCGTCCCGAAACCAACGATGGCGGGCTCTAAGCTCCAACAAGGTGCTCATCGACGGCGGAAGCGGGCTCAACGTCCTCTTCACCAAGACTCTCGGAGGAAGATGAACCTTGACGTCACCCCCATGCTCGACAAGAGCGACATGCCTTTCTACGGCATTGTCCCGAGCAACGCGGCTATCCCACTGGGCTCGGTGGTACGCCGATTACCTTCGGGGCGTCTCGCGACAACTACCGCACCGAGTACATCAAGTTCGAGGTCGCGGATATCGAGACTTCCTACCATGCCATCCTCGGCGGACCCGGCCATCGCCAAGTTCATGGCGGTGCCCCACTACACATACTTGGTACTCAAAATGCCAAGCCCGGTGGCGTACTCTCCCTCCAAGGGGACTCGAAGATCTCTCACGGCGACGATACGAGAGGCCGTGGTGATTGCTTCGACAAATCAAGTACCCACCCCAATGATGGAGGTCTACGCCGCGTCGAAGAAGCTTGCCACGAAGCGAACTCGACATCCCGGAGAAGTCCGACGGCGCCAACAAGCCTCGGCCACCCGAGGAGGTGCTCACCAAGTCGGTCGACCTCGGAACGGGCGACCCCACCAAGACTACCACCATCGGGGCCGGCCTCGACCCCAAATAGGAAGACGCGCTCATCGGCTTCCTTCGGGCTAGCCGCGACATCTTCGCGTGGAGGCCGACGGACATGCCGGGGAGTGCCCGGGGAGCCGATCGAGCACTTTGCCTCAACGTCGACCCAAAGGCTACCCCCAAGCGACAACATCTCCGACGCTTCGCCGACGACGGACGGGATGCCATCAAGAAGGAGCTCGCCAAGCTACTCGGCTGCGGCTTCATCGGAGAAGTCTTCCATCTGAGTGGCTCGCCAACCCCGTCCTCGTCCGCAAGAAGAACTCGAACGAGTGGAGGATGTGCGTCGACTACACCGACCTCAACAAGCACTTGCCCCAAGGACCCCTTCGGGTTGCCGCGGATTGATCAAGTCATCGACTCCACGGCGGGGCTGCGACACCTCTCTGCTTCCTCGGCGCTACTCCGGTACCACCGGATCGCAATCAAGGAGGAAGACCGGGAGAAGACCGCGTTCATCACCCCGTTTGGCGCGTCTTGCTACACGACCATGTCTTTCGGGTTGAAGAACGCCGGCGCTACTTACCAACGGGCCATCCGGGCTTTGCTTCAAGCGGCAACTCAACAAGAACGTCGAGGCCTACGTGGATGACGTGGTTGTCAAAACCGGGGACTCCGGTACCCTCATCGACGACCTTGAAGAGACCTTCGCATCGCTACGCGAGTACCGCCGTGGAAGCTCAACCCGAACAAGTGCGTCTTCGGCGTACCTTCGGGCAAACTACTCGGCTTCATCATCGGCCAACGTGGCATCGAAGCCAACCCCGAGAAGATCTCCGCCATCACCGGCATGAAAGCTCCCACGAGCATCAAGGACGTCCGAAGGCGACGGGGTGCATGGCGGCATTGAACAGATTCATCTCGAAGCTAGGAGAACGGGGTCTCCCCTTCTTCAAACTACTCAAGCACCACGAGAAGTTCGTGTGGACTGCGAGGGCGGACCAAGCCCTTGCCCAGCTCAAGGACTTCCTGTCGAAGCCCCCAGTCCTCACGGCTCCCTACAAGGGCGAGCAGCTGCTGCTCTATCTCGCTGCGACTACTCACGTGGTCAGTACTGCCATCGTCGTCGAGCGGCAGGGAAGACGGCCACGCCTACCGGTCCGGCGCCCAGTCTACTTCGTCAGCGAGGTTCTATCAGAGTCCAAGGCTCGCTACCGGCCGTGCGAAGCTCCCGTACGCTCTACTCATCACCTCGCGGAAGCTACGACACTACTTCCGGGGAGTACTCGGTCTCCGTCGTCACCGACTACCCACTCGGCGACATCACGAGGAACCCGGACGCCACGGAAGGATCTCCAAATGGGGCGTCGAGCTCGGCGCCCTCACCATCGACTTCAAGCCACGCACGGCCATCAAATCGCAAGCTCTAGTCGACTTCATGGCGAGTGGCGGGAGAACCGGCTACCTACTCCCACCGTGCGACCGAGCATTGGGTGATGTACTTCGACGGCTCACTCAACCTCGAGGGCGCGAGGCGCGGGGGTACTCCCCGATCTCTCCCAACGGGCGAACAACTCAAGTACGTCCTGCGGATCTTCTCGGAAGGTCTCGAACAACGAAGCCGAGTACGAAGCCCTCCTACACGGGCTCCGCCTCGCGGCTTCGCTTGGCATCAAGCGGCTACTAGTCTACGGCGACTCCGCGGTGGTCATCAACCAAGTCAACAAGTCCTGGGACCGCGACAAGGAGAACATGGACGCCTGCGCCTAGAAGTCCGCAAGCTCGAGAACAAATTTTACGGTCTCGAGTTCCATCACATCGTTCGCGACAACAACGTTGCGGCGGACGTCCTCTCGAAGCTCGGATCCACCCGCGCCCAAGTACCGCGGGCGTCTTCGTCCATGAGCTTCACGCGCCATCCATCCCGGAGCGGCGCCACCGACCCCCTTGTCCCGGCTAACCAACCAGTGGGCGAGGAGGTCATGATGATCGACGTGGACTGGAGGCAACCCTTCATCGACTACCTCAGCGAGCAGAAGGTCCCCTCCGACAAGAACGCAGCCGAACAACTCGTCCGCCGCGCCAAGTCTTACGTCCTCGTCGGCGACAAGCTTTACAAGCGAGGCGCATCCTCTGGAGTACTCATGAAATGCGTTCCTCGCGAAGAAGGCAAGGACATCTTGGAGGAGATCCACAAGGGTGTCTGCGGCAACCACGCGTCCTCCCGCACGCTGGTCAGCAAGGCCTTCCGGCGAGCCTTCTGCGGCCCCACGGCCACGGGCGATGCCGAAGAACTCGTCGGACGGTGCCAAGGATGTCGGTTCTTCGCCAAGCGGCAACATGTCCCCGCCTACAAGCTAGTCACCATACCACCAACTTGGCCCTTTGCTGCTGGGGGCTCGACATGATTGGGCCCCCGCCAAGCTGCGCCGGGAGGATTCAGCCGGAGTGCGGTGGCTATCGACAAGTTCACCAAGTGGATCGAGGTCAAGCCGGTCACATGCCCCAAGGCGACGAGTACTCGACTTCTGGATGAACTCGTACACCGCTACGGGCTACCCCACCGCATCATCACGGACACGGGGTCCAACTTCAACAACCACCGGTTACGGGAGTGCGCGAGAACGGCGGAATCGACGTCGAGATACGTCTCCGTCGCCCATCCACGGGCCAACGGACAAGTCGAGCGCGCCAACGGGATGGTGCTCGACGCCCTCAAGAAGCGGCTACACGACGCGCTAACTCAAAAGGGGGCAAGTGGATCAAGGAACTACCCAACGCACTGCGGGGGCCGCGGACTCAACCATCCAAGCCAACGGGACAATCCCCCTACTTCTCGGTCTACGGCTCGAAGCCATCCTCCCTGCCGATGTCATATGGAACTCGCCGGCGGTGGAGCACTACGACGAAGGCGTCTCGGAAGACGACGGACGAGTTGATATCGACGGCCTCGAAGAAGCTCGGCGTGCCGCCCTCGTCCAATCGGCAAGGTACCTCGGAGGGTATCCGACGCTACCACGATCGCAACGTCAAGGAACGCTCCTTCAACGTTGGAGATCTTGTCCTCCGCCGTATCCCGAACACGGAAGGACTTCACAAGCTCGGCTCCCCACGGGAAGGACCCTTCACCGTGGCTAAGGTGGCCGGGCCGAGCTCCTACCGCCTCCAAACACTCGAAGGCGAAGAAGTCAACAACTCGTGGAACGTCGACCGGCTCCGTCGATTCTACGCCTAGTCTACTCGACTACTCCGGGGTTCAAGTCCACGCGACTACATCAACACCCCCTTGCCGCAAGCGACCCTCGGGTCCCGGCTTCAAGTCTCCGGACTATTCTACTCCGAGTCCCGGCCCGTGCGGCTACCTACGGACCCCGGGCCGCAACGAGCGCCAAGGACTCTAGCGACGGTCTACCAAGAAGACCACACTCCAAGATCCGGCCGCCGCGGCTACTTACGGATGCGCGATCCGGCCCTACACGGCTACCTACGGATCACTCACTGTAAGCGGCTAACCGCTCCCGGTACTACTCGGTTTCGTAAGCGGCCTCCGGTCCGGCGACTACTTGTAACTACGGCCCCGGCCACCCGGTGCACTTCTTCGGTAATAAAGTTCGATTGTTCATCAACTTCTTTCTTGCCTACTCCCTAACGACGGGACTACTAAGCCGAGTACTACTACTCGCACCTACTCCACGATGGGCGCTCCGCACTGCGAGATCGCGGTTACGAGTACTCATTGATGGAACTTCACATTTCATTGATATATAGAGATAGTTCATTACAAGCGTTTCCTATACAACCATGGCTACTAGCTATCTATGCGAGCTACGGAGATTCAACTTATCGGCTACCTTCTCCGCGATGGGAGCCATCTGCTCCGGCAACTGCGCGTCTTGCTCGTCCGAGCCGGTTGGCGGCTACTCCGCCGGCGACTACCTCCACCGGGGCCTTCGGGAAGTACGACTTCATGAAGGCCGGCACTGCTTCGGGATTGACTTGGCCATGTGCTTCACGTAGGCGGCCGGCCGGCTTGGCGCCTCACGAAGTCGATCCGCCAACGGAGCAATCTTGGGGCCGCCGGGTGCGGCACCGGGAGCCTCGCGATCGGGAGGGCGGCCTCTTCCGGGTCCTTCGGTTGGGCTCGGAGCGCCTCGCGGTCTTCGTTCAACATCGCAAGGATTTGTAGCGATTGACGAGATCCCGGTCGGATGCAATTCTCAACTCCATGTGCTTCTCGCACTCGAAGGCCGGCTCCTTGTAGTCGAGTTCAAGTACACGGCGGGCTTCTTGCTCCCGGTAGAAGAGATTCTTCATGCCGATCTCCGAGCCCTTCGGACGCTCCACCCGGTCTTCGAGTTCTACAACACGGGAACACAACAACGGGTCAGAGCTTGATGACTCCTAACAAGTACCCGACGAGTCAAGAGACATACCTCTATTCTTGTTGCGGAGGCCCTTGTTCTTCCGCACCGGCTCGTCGCTCTTCGCCCGCAAGTCCATCACATCGTTGTGGTACTTGGCGAAGGCGGCGTCAAGCTTCGACCGCATGGCGGCCGCGTGCTTTCTCGACTTCATGAGCTGCTCCTCCAAGGCTTCGGCTCGCGGCACCGTGTCGCCGTAGCCTTGCGCGCGATGTTGACTTCTCGCGGGATCGCTCCGCGGCGTCCCGCACAAAACCAATTCAAGTCAAGCGAGTACTCAACGAAGGGATTGACTACTCGGAGGCAACGGCCACGTACCTTCATCCATTGTTCGGCTCGCCGCATCGCCTCCGATGCCTTGCGCCAACACCGCCGGCTCGACGAGATCGTCGGCAAGCAACTCGATCCCGCCGCGGCTACTTGTCGTAGCCTCCGTCATTGGCGCCGAGCGGATAGGCTCCGCGTCTTGGATCTCCGGGGACCGGATCGCCACCTCCGGGGCAACCCCCGGCGACGTGGCGGCCGCCTCCTCCCTCGGCGGACTTCTCGACGGTTTCCCCCACGGGCTCGGGGGCTCTCGTCGCGGCCTCGGGGCCTCCGGTGTCAACTCTTGCACGGGCACCCCTGCGGGGATGTCACCACCTTCGGCGCTTTGTCACTAGGGAACACGCGCATCGGCATTCTCGACTACTCTTTTTGGGCTCTACGGCCTCGGGGAAGAGTACTCACCTTCGACTATGACCGCCTGCGGCGGCGCCGCCCGGCGGTGGGGGCTCGGTCGTGGCTTGGGCTTCTGGAGCGGGTTCCTCGACGGGCGGCGCGGCCTTTTCTGCCTCCGCTGCCGTGGGCTCCTCTCCGTCCCAGCTCAAGTCGGTGGATTTTCTGCACAAGTATCCACAAAGGTTCATCAGACAACATCGGCTACTACAATGAGTACTACTCATGAAGTGTGGTACTTACAAGCTCGACCGGACGATAGTCACGGCCGGAGCACCGAGGATGCTGGCGATATCGACCAGTCCACACTCGGCGGGCGTTTCCTCCTCCGCCTCTCCGACTACCGCCTCTTCCACGGCGGCGGTGGCCGCGCGCGGACGTTCTCTTGCGCCCCCGCGGCTTCCACCCTCTCCGGCGGCGGCGGCCGCGGGTACTCTCGCTCCCTTCGGGGGCGGGGGGGCGGCGCTCCGGTCCGCGCCGAAGCTCTTCGACGCGGGGAGGGCGGGCTTCGGCTTCCGGCCGGTTCCCCCCACCGTGGGCCACGTGCCCTCATCGCCCTCCTCCACGGGCTCCGGCCGGCGGCCTCTCCCGCACATGGGGATAACTACTCGTCGGCACCGTACTCGATCATTGGGTACTCGACGCCTTCTCGCTCAAGATGACTTACCTCAAGAGGCGTGGTCTCCGAGACCTTCATCTTCTTGGCTACCCGCTTCTTGGCGGGGGTTGCGCGGCTTCCTCGGCGGCGCGGCAAGGCTAGCCTCCGGGCTAGCGGAGGGTCTTGGATGAGAGGCACATGAGGCAAGCACGGACGGCTAAACCTCGACCGCGGTGGAAGCGATCTGCGGCGTCTCCTCGTCCTCTTCGTCATCGGAGGTATCCTCCACGATGACGGGATTGTCGTCGTCTCCGACTACTCGGCGCTCCTTCACCTTCTCCACCGCTGGAATCTCAATTCCGCTCGGTGGTGGCTGCGGCTCGGAGACGAACCGCTTCACATCGTCCTGCATCAAAAAACACAAAAGGCGTTAGCAACTCCGCTACAAGTGCCTACTACTCGACGAGGCGGGTACGGATACTTACCTCGTTGGGCGGGCGCGCGGCGGAGAACTCCTCGACAGGGCACGCCGTGTACTCCGGCATGTCCTTGAAGATCCTCGACAGCCTCTCGACGATGTCGTTGTCTTCAATTTCGCCCCCCGGCATCCGCGACGTGTCGTCGTCGCCGGTGTACTCGAAGCCCATCGTATCCCGCGGCGACGGCGGCCGGATCCGACGCTTCATGAAGCGAAGGCCACATGCTCGGCCCTCGGTCCCGCATCACGCGGGGCCTTGATTCTTCCCGGCAACTCCGGGAGCCGGATCCCCTCTTGCATGGTGGGTTCCGTGTTCCACCACTCTTGGTGCTTGGGCGCCGTCCGCTCGGCTTCGGCGGCTCGGATGGTGGTTCGTGGTGTAGAACCACCTCGTCTTCCAATCCGTGTTGGAGTCCACGAGCTTGTACGCCGAGTGCGCTCGGCGGCATCTTCCCTCAAGCGGATCCCGGCCCCGCCGACTACTCGGGGTTGGAGGCGGCGGGGGCTCGCGGCTTCACGCGGAAGAATTTCGCGGAAGAGAATCCAATGCGGCTTGATCCCCAAGAATGCTTCGCGAGAAATGGACGAAGACGAAGTGTGGAAGATTCCGTTGGGGTTCAAGTTGAGGTACTCGATGCCATAGTACACGAGAAGCCCTTTGAAGAAATCGCTCGGCCGGGAGCGCAAGCCCGCGCTCCACGAAGCGCGAGAACATCGGGATCTCGTCTTGCGCCTTCTCCATTGGATAGGGATCTCTGCGGCGGATCTCCACATATCGATCTCCTTCTCCCCGATGAACCGGAGTTCAACGGGGGTCGGCAAGTCCTCGGTCTTCACCTTCGACCTTTTCCACTCGCGGCTTGGGTCGGCGCGCGGTGGAGACGTGGGCGGCGCCGCTCCGGTCCGGCCGCGGCGGCTTCTCGCATGGCTCCTCTTCTTCCCGCCGGCCTTCAACGTCTTCGACGGGGACGGCTTCATCCTCCAAGAACGAGGGAGTCTTCACTCGCATCCGCTCGGGGGCTACCCTACGGCTTTCGGGTGGCGATGCGCTTGGATCTACTTGCGGCGGCGGTGCTCGTTGGAGTGGATCTACTTCAAGATTCAAGTGGCGAAATGACCGCGGCTCACTTGGGTGAAAAACCCTAAGGGTTTCGGCTTGAATTTATAAGCCAAATCGCCTCCGTAACGGGCGGTTGGATAAGTCCGCGCGTGGGCGACTCGGCGGGCGCGCGTGACTCTTCGTATTCTACTAGTCGACGTGCCTCACCTCGGTGGCTCGGCTACTTCTACTCGACTACCGGGACGCGGCTAGTCTCAAGAGCATCTCGGGACACATTCTTCAAGAAGACCCTTCAATTCGAGAGGAAGTACTCGACTCAAGGCTCGGGGGCTCCGTGCCACGTGTCCTTCGGTTTTTTCTCTCCGGATTTTTCGGGATTTTCTCGTGAAGGCTTCGGATAGATCCTCGGCCGAGCCCGCGGCTCGAGGCTCGGGGGCTACCCTACGTGGATTGCGGTTCGCAAATCGTATCTTCTTGACGGCTCCGGCTTCAAGACAAGACGAGCATTTTTGAAGACCTTCGAAGGCGGATTTCAAGGACGCTTGGGACTACTCGAGAAGACTTCAAGATTGCTCAAACATCGGTGGAGTACATTCCGGCCTCGGGATGCTTCGACTACTCTTGAGGACTTTTGACTTGTAGCACTCGGGGACGCTTGAGGACTACTCGTTAAGGCCGTCAAGACTACCGGAAGCTATCCTTCTCGACTACAAAGTACTCGGGGGCTTGTCGTATGGACCTCCCCGGGCCCACTACCTCGGTGGGTACCGGGACCGACTACTCGGTGGGCCCACGGGACTACCCGACTTGCGCTACACGGCACTCGAAGGCGTGGAGCACAAGGACGAAGACGGGAGTAGTACTCGGATAGGACTCGTACATGTTCCGCACTGTGTAGAGGTCTCCTAGACGTACTCGACTAGTACTCCTTCCCTACTCCGACTTGTAACCCTGCCTCCCGGACTATATAAGGCGAGGCAGGGACCGATCCCAGGATCACCTCACCTCATCCAATCTCAACTCACGGCGCACCATTGCACCATCCTGTAATCGTGCCCTATCAATCCAGAGCTACGCAGCATACAGGACGTAGGGTATTACGCACCTCGCGGCCCGAACCTGTCTAAATTGTGTGTCGCGTGCCTCTTCCTTCGAGTTACCGATCTCGGCGAGTCACATTCATCTACTTCGGGTACTCCCCGTAGTAGGTTGCCGGTCCAAAACACCGACAGGAGTGTCGATTCCGATAAGGGAACGGTGGAATCCGAACTGCGGCGGCAGGCATTCTTCACAATTAGGTATGTCATCCAGGTAGCACCTTGAAGCGGGGCATGAGGATTTATGGATCAGAAGTGAACTCTGATGTCATCTTGTTATTAAAATTAATGTCGAGTTCTTATGCTAGCAAATAAAGTGATATTTTGCTGAAGCCTAGCCTCAAGAGCTCTAATGTTGAGTGATGATGTTTTTCAAAATTCTTTTCATGCAAGAACTTATGGTGCGGTTTTTATCCTGCTTGACACTCCTGAACACATACTTTCTCTGACTGCGCAGGGAATTGTGTTGACAATTTGTGAGCACAATTCATCAATCAGTTTGTAATTCGATAGTCACATCTGTAATCAACAATCGGATTTGATTTAACATGTTTGCACTTAATTAGCCTATTTTTTTCATGGCTTATGACATGAGTATTCAATTGTCATTATTGTCGGGATAGTGAAACTTCTAGATGAGTGGTTTAAGATTTCTTGTTAAGTTATCACAATAATAATTATACTTAACTAATTAGTAAGGTCTTAGTAACAACGCACCTGCGTAGATTGCTACGGTGGTGAGTATTTCTTTTAAAAGTTCTAAGACAAATCCTTTAGTTGACAATGATCCGGATTTACTTAAGGCCAAAAAAATGGCTCGATTGATACTTATGAATACTTGTATAGAAATTTTATATGAACCATTTTGATGCATGTGGAGGGAATTCGTGTTGACCGTAGCAACGCACGGGCATGATCCTAGTGACCTCTAATATTGGATGTGATCCTTGTACAACACACATTCTTGTTGAACCTACACATATGACAATGTGTCTAGTAATCATACACACAACATGCATATACATTTCAAAATAAGTAGAAGACCAGGAAGTATACCTATCCCGCTTTGCCACACCACTTTGTTTTGAACGGAGTACCTAACCGTAACATGCACAAAATTTGCTAACACTTGCTTCAATGATACCCCAACGATGTGAGAGAGAGTTGGCATTACGATCGGATTCAAATGTCATATTCTTGTGGAAGTGCTCATGAATTCGCTCCCAATAAATACCGTGAGTTTGATCAACATTTTGAACAAAGGATCCATACTAATTTCTAGTCATGTTGACGCCAACAAAATATCCTCTTTCTTGTTGAAATTCCATGTTCTCTTCCCGAAAGGATCAAGATGTCGACTAGAGGGGGGGTGAATAGTCGAACACGAAAATCACAAACTTTTTGCAGTACATTAGACCCGAGTCCGAGACTCCGGATATTTTTCCGGATACTCCGGGAAATCCGGAGAATCCGGGAAAATGTCCGGATAGTCCGGCCTGCTAAGGGGGGAATTAAATCGACAGGATTTAAACTTGCTCAAAAGTAAATATGTGAAAATAGGTAATACACTGAGGTGAGACAAGCCTGTTTATCCACTTAAAACCTGTAGGAACCTCAACACGAAGTAGATCGGCACCAAACCCTAGATAAGTGTTCAAGCAAGAAACAAGCATGCAACAAGATGAACAAGCACAAGAGAAACAGGATTTGTTACCTGAGTTCAACCTCACACCTTGAGGTCTACGTGTCCGTTGAGGTACCCACGAAGGGTGGACCTTTGCACCTAGGTCACTTTCCTCCCTCTAGCGACCACCAAGATCGAGCTAGAGTTACTTACTCAAGTCGGGGTGATACAAACTTCCTTGGGCAGTCACAACCTTTGGATGCTCCAAGGCAACGCCTAGCCGGCTAGGAGCTCAAAGCTCCAAGAGTAACAAACACGAATTTTGCCAACCAAGCGAAGAACGAGGTGCTCTAGAGATGGGAAATCAGCTCACTAGCACTCTCCAAGCCCTTGCTCTCAAATCCTCCTTAACTCCCACAACAAATCTCACCAACTTTGAGCCAAAGGGAGAGAGGGGAGGAGTAAATGAAGTTTGCAACGTTCCGGGACGAAAATGGCGGGGAGAGAAGCAAATGAAGGGGTGGAGGGGGCTTTTATACCCCCTCACCCAGAATATAGCCGTTGAGGCTTTATGACCCGGAGTATCCGGGATAAACCCGGAGTCTCCGGGAAGTCCGAGTCTCCGGGTAAAACCGGACACTCCGGCCTTCCAAGGCCAGCACCCAAGAAAAGATCCCCGTGTATGTGTTGGTGCAAAGGTGTCTCTCATAGGTTTTGATGCAGCAACTAGAGCACCTATTCGACCCTTGGAAGACATAATTCTTGTCCTTCTTGATAGTACGGCCTTCCTAGGACTCAAATTCAAAAGTAAAAAATAAATGAGCCTTTTTAGGAATCCTTTTAGAGCACCACTTCCTTTTGTTCAGCAACGAGCTGTGCTTGATGCCATACATAATTTTAATACCTGCTCATGAACTAGGTAAATTCATTAGCCACTTAGGTGTGTGTCATTATATCACCAAATCCCACTTAGGGGGCCAAGATACTCTTCAATCTTCCCCTTTTTGGTGATTGATGACAACATACTTAAGTAAAATAAGAGATAATCAATGAATATTAAAAGCTTTTGTAATGCTCCCCCTTAATATGTGCATTTTGATCTTGAATATCAATGGTCCTATTAGGGCCAAAATTTTGCACAACAAGAGAGGCAAGAGAGTATTACAATAGTGGGGTGCTTGTGACGTGCAACAAGTTAAAAGGTGAAATGCTCATGACGGAGATATGCACAACAAAAGAGAAAAAGAAATGCGGTGCCGAGAAGTCCGAGTCTCGGGCCAGTCCGGAGTGTCGGAAAATCCGGATACTCCGGAAAAAGTCCGGACTCTCGGGCTTCAACACGAGCGACGAGAAAAACGAGACAACATACAATTTTTAAATCTAGCATAAGCTGTCCTTAGCGAGATAAAAATTAGATAAAACACCACAAGCACACAATCAAATGTCTCAAACTCACATAGTCTCACACGAGTGAAGATTAGAGTTATTACAAACCAAGTTCCAAATTCAAATTATTACAAACCAAGTTCATTGTTCCAAAGGCACAAATAGATAAGTTCACTCCCCCTTTGGCATCAAGCGCCAAAAATGAAGTGTAGAGCGGCGGAGTCACTCGGAGTCGTCGTCCTCCTCCTCTTCTTCTTCTTCATTGCCCTCCTCCTCTTCTTCTTCTTCTTGGGCACCTTGGGCGTCCCACTCGCAAATGGGTCATCAAACTCGGGAAGCTCGCGGTAGGGGTCGGTGGGAAGGCCAAGGTGAGACTTGATCTCGATGATGTCGCGGCGGTTCTCATTGGTCTCCGTGGCAATGGTCTTGCACATGCTGAAAATGCTCTTGAGCACCCGCTTGATCATAGAGCCACGGTGCCGGCGAGGAGGTGGAGAAGAGGAACGAGCAGCGGGTAAATCATCATGGGAAGGAGCTGCACTCGACGATCCAACATACTTACGGCCTTTGGGAGGCCTCTTTGCACGATCACGGAGGTGACGAAGCGGCTCATGGACAACATCCTTGGGGTAGCGGACATTGGTCACTCTCTCAATCATATACATGATATAGGGGGCATAAGGAAGATGCTTCATGGGATCATTCATGGCCCTCCTCAACTCATTCCAAATGAAGTCAAAGACACAAAAGCCTTCTTCATCCGGTGCCATCCTATTGAGAAGATTTGGAGCAAAGTATCTCAAGGCTGTGACATCTCCTATCTTAGGATCAATAGTGGCACGAAAGAATTGATTGAGATAGTAGTAGTAGGGATTAAGTTGGTCCACCTTGCCCTCAATGGCCAAATATCGGCTAGGGAACATAAAGGGGAGCTCCTTGGGCTTGTACTTGTTCTCATTGTGCACGGGTTCTCCTTTCGTCCTTAGAACCAAGACCCAAGAGCCGAGAGAAGGTCATGTAATCAATGGTGCACTTTTGACCTTGAGTTGTCCATGTGATGGTGTTGTCATGGGGATTGAAGTAATAAGAACAATGGAATTGAGCAAGAATTTCTTTGTTCCAATTGTACCTAAAACCCATGATGTCATAGAGGCCCACCTCCTTGCACTTGTCAATGACCAAGTTGAATACCGTGTTGTTAAGCTCTTCATAATACTTCCAATCAATGTACTTCATTGGCACAATAGAAGCCATGTTCTTGGAAGCTAGCTTGGGATTGCGGATCACGGATTGATAGAAATCCCTATGAAAATCACACCAAAATCTTGCCTCAAGTCCCTCTCCCTTGAGATATAAATAGACATTTTCCTCTCTTTGCTCCCTCATTGCTAGAGAGTTCCATGAGTAGTCCCTAATCATGTGTTCGGCAAATCCAAGGATCGAGCCGGGTCCCTTAGCTTGATAGGAGTATCAACCACTCAGACATTTGATGGTAGGGTGGGAATAAGTCTAGGAGGGGTTTTGGGACAGATGTGAGCAGCTACTCCTTGCTTATGTTTAGGAGGAACTCGAGTAGCTGGGCGGCTTTGGTGGACATAGGGGGCTTGATGGCTCTTTTTGGGATGGGGCTTGTAGCGGGATTTTTCTTTAGCTGGCCCCTTTTCATGGCGTCGAGGAGGCTCAGGGGACTGCTCATATGTTTCATCTTCAACTTCATCATCACTTTCAGTCCTCTCTTCCTCCTCCTCCTCCTCTACTATTTCTTCTTCACTCCCTTCGGCATAGGAGGGAGGAGGATCACCCCGTCTTGGTCTAGAGCTGCGCTGCGAGCTTTCTTGCCTCAAGGCTTCTTGCACGGCCCGCAAAGCGGCGGGGTCATGCCTAGCCTTGGTCCTCCTTTGGGTGGAGGGCTCCTCATTGCCACGGCTGACCTTCACCCTCACCATCCGAATAGGTAAAATGATATGGATGTGAGAGTTTATCAAAGGTGGAGACACACCGCATCGGTGGTTTAGGGTTGCAGTGCGAACCCCGGATACTCCGGAAAAAGTCCGAGACTCGGATATTCGGAGACTCCGGTCCTTCGACCCCGGAGAGTCGGGTTTCGCAGCCGAAACCCTAAATCGCAATGCAGCAAGGTGTGTCCATCCAAACTAAAAGGGAACGCAGATCTAGTGTCCAAAGAGTGTTTCCTACCTATTCCCTACGAGGATACTTCGAGAACTATGCTAGGGAAGTATATCGGGAAAGTTTCTTTTGAAAAAACCTTGGGGAGAGAGAGGAAGGAGACTTGGATCCTTTGAAACTTTAGCAAATCCTTGATCTCCACGCGTTGGGGCCTTCGAATCCTTACTTTCACGAGATTTGTGGGGTTGGAAGTGGAAATCGCCCAAGAGGATGAGAGGGGGCGACGGGAGAGAGAGGGGCGTGGTTAAAGGCTGAGTGGGGGTGAAACAAGGGTTTTCACCGCGGTCAACACTTTTTATACCTTTTAAAAGCCCGGAGTCTCCGGGCCAGGTCCGGAGTCTCCGGGAAACCCGGAGAGTCCGGCCTCAACCCCGGATACTCCGCTCCCCCTGAACCCAGCGAGCAGATTTTCAAGGAATTTGATTTTGAATGGATTTGGAAGGTTGCGTATGTGATAAATGTGAACCTGAGCAGTATCAACACCTTGGACTAGACACAAACAAGCAAAGGGAACAATAGTCCAAGTGTTGTACCCAAAGATCCAAATTTTTCAAAACAAATGCAATACAAGCTTTTTACAAATCTTTTGTTTTCAAAGGTCCTATACTAGGTCACTCAACTATGTGCATGATCTCAAGCCAAGTTACGAGAATCCAAGATATTTAGCTCACTCCTCAAAGCACAAAACCTTAGTTCATCAAGAGGCTTTGTGAAGATATCGGCTAGTTGCTTATCGGTGCTCACATGACTTAAAGCGATATCTCCTTTGGCTTCGTGGTCTCTCAAGAAATGGTGTCTTGTGTCTATGTGCTTCGTTCTTGAGTGGTTTACGGGGTTGTTAGCTAGCTTAATGGAACTCTCGTTGTCACACAAGAGTGGCACCTTGCTAAACTTGCAACCAAAGTCTCTCAAAGTGAGCCTCATCCAAAGTAGTTGAGCACAACAAGCGCCGGTGCAACATACTCGGCCTCGGCGGTGGAAAGGGCAACGGAGTTTTGTTTCTTGGAACTCCAAGACACCAAGGACCTTCCAAGGAATTGGCAAGTCCGGATGTACTCTTTCTATCTACTTTGCAACCGGCATAATCCGAATCGGAGTAGCCAAGTAGATCGAAAGTGGAGCCCTTAGGATACCATAAACCAAGGTTAGGAGTATGAACCAAGTATCTAAAAATTCTCTTAACGGCCATTAGATGGCATTCCTTAGGATTAGCTTGAAACCTTGCACACATGCACACACTAAGCATAATATCGGGCCTAGATGCGCAAAGATAAAGCAAAGAACCAATCATGGAACGATATACCTTTTGATCAATGCTTTTGCCTTCCTCATTTAGATCAAGATGTCCATTTGATGGCATAGGTGTTTTGATGGGCTTGGCGTTGTTCATGTCAAACTTCTTAAGCATGTCGTGGGTGTACTTGGTTTGACTTATGAAAGTGCCATCCTTGAGTTGCTTGATTTGAAAACCGAGAAAGAACCTCAACTCACCCATCATAGACATCTCGAATCTCTTGGTCATAATCCTACTAAACTCATCAACCCAAATTTGATTAGTTGAGCCAAATATGATATCATCAACATAAATTTGACACACAAACAAATCGTTGCCTTGTTTACGACTGAAGAGAGTAGGATCGGCTTTGCATATTTCAAAGCCTTTCTTTAAGAGAAATTCCTTAAGGCATTCATACCATGCTCTAGGGGCTTGCTTGATCCCATAGAGCGCCTTATGGAACTTGTAAATGTGGTTTGGAAGTTGTGGATCTTCAAAGCCCAGTGGTTGCTCAACATAGACTTCTTTGGAGATTGGACCATTTAGGAAGGCACTCTTGATATCCATTTGATGTAGCTTGAAATTGTGATGGGTGGCAAAGGCTAGAAGTATACGAATTGCTTCAAGTCTCGCCACCGTGCATAAGTTTCTCCAAAGTCTAAGCCTTCTACTTGAGGATAACCCTTTGCAACCAATCTAGCTTTGTTCTTGGTCACCACGCCGTCTTCATCTTGTTTGTTGTGAAACACCCACTTGGTTCCAATCACATTTTGTTTGGGGCGTTCCACTAAGGACCAGACTTCATTCCTAGTGAAGTTGTTGAGCTCTTCTTGCATGGCCATCACCCAATCAGCTCTCCAAGAGCATCTTCAACCTTAAGAGGTTCCAACATGGAAACAAACGAGTAATGTTCACAAAAATTTGCTAGTCTTGAACGAGTTGTTACCCCTCTACGAATGCTTCCAAGTATGTTATCAACGGGATGATCCCGTTGAACACTCTGTCGAACTCTTGGATGTGGGTCAGATACTTCTTGTTGAATCAAGTCCTCATTTTCTTGACTGTATTGTGAAGCTTCAGCAGTAGGTCCGGAGTCTCCGGACTTATCTCCGGAGTCTCCGGAAAGTCCGGAGTCTCCAGTTTTTGTCCGGATACTCCGGGTTGCGCAGCAGGGAGCAGACCTGCTGCATTTTCAATAATGCAGTCTTCATCATCTTCTTCCTGAGGCTTGATTTCTCCAATGGCCATCCTCCTTATAGCCTTTTCAGCGGGTACTTCCTTGCCTACATACACAATTCATCAACTTGCTCCTCTTGAGAGCCATTAGATTCATCAAACGTCAAGTCACACGTGACTTCAACACAACCGGTGGTTTTGTTGAGGACACGATAGCCATGAGCGTTTGAGGCGTAACCAAGAAAGATACCTTCATCAACTTTAGATGCAAACTTAGAGCTTTTGGGCTTCTTGTTGAGAATGAAGAACTTACAACCAAAAACTCTAAAGTATAAGACATTAGGCTTTTTACCAATTAGGAGCTCATAGGCGGTCTTGTGGCGAAGCTTGTGAAGATACAAACGGTTGATAGCATGACATGCCGTGTTGATTGCTTCCGCCCAAAAACTATCCGAAGTCTTGTACTCATCAAGCATGGTTCTTGCGGCTTCAATAAGAGTTCTATTCTTCCTCTCTACAATCCCATTTTGTTGAGGAGTATATGGGACGAAGAGCTCATGACCAATGCCTTCTTCATCAAGATACTCTTCAATGTTGGTGTTCTTGAACTCGGTGCCATTGTCACTTCTTACTCTTTTGATCTTCACATCAAACTCATTTTGGGCTCTTGTTGCAAATTTTTTGAATATTTCATGAACTTTGCTCTTGTCTTTCATAAAGAATACCCAAGTGTACCGAGAGTAATCATCAACAATGACAAATCCATACTTGTTTCCCCCAATGCTAACATAGGCTACCGGACCAAAGATATCCATGTGAAGTAGTTCCAATGGCCTTGTGGTAGATACAACATTCTTGGCGGGATGAGGGGCACCAACTTGCTTTCCGGCTTGACAAGCACTACAAATTCTATTTTTCTCAAAATGAACGTTTGTTAGTCCTAGGATGTGTTCCCCCTTTAGAAGCTTATTGAGATTGTTCATCCCAACGTGAGCTAGTCGGCGATGCCAAAGCCAACTCAAGCTAGACTTTGCCAATAAGCATGTATCAAGTTGGGCTTTATCCGATGAGAAGTCCACCAAGTAAAGTCTTCCCTTGAGTTCACCCTTAAAGGCAACGGAGTCATCGCTCCTTCTAAAGACGGTCACACCCTCATTTGTGAACAAACAATTGTAGCCCATCTCACAAAGTTGTGAGACGAACAACAAGTTGTAGTCCAAATATTCAACCAAATAAACATCAGAAATTGAATGATTGATTGAGATAGCAATTTTACCAAGACCAATAACCGTCCCTCCACCATTTCCTCCAAAGGCAATGCTTTCCGTAGGATTTTCAATCATGTCACAAGATGTAAACATTTTCTTCTCCCCGGTCATATGATTTGTGCATCCACTATCAATCACCCATTTAGTTCCACCGAGGAGTATGCCTACAAAACAAATTATGCTTGTGTTTTAGGTACCCAAGTGGATTTGGGTCCTAGAGTGTTAGTCACAAGAATCTTGGACACCCAAACACTCCTTTTTATCATTGTCCCTTTAGTGCGAGGCCCTACATACTTGGCAACCACCTTACCCTTGTGGTTCCAAGTCAACACATAATCGGCATAAAAATTATCATGTGATGCATGAGGTTTGGGCTTCTTGCTTGACTTGTTTGGCCTTGAAGGTGGTGCTTGTGAGGTTACTTGGGTGCTCTTGAACTTGATTGAAGTGTTGTATCTAACTTGGTTGTCATGCTTCTTAACACCCATTTGCTTCATGCCGTGCACCACATTTCTTGTTCCCATACCTTTGGTGTGGTGGTTCTTGATGAATGGGATGGGGTCTTTTGTACCTTGTTCTTGCTTACCAAGCCCTTTCCCATCCTCAAAGCCAAACTTCTTCATGTAGCTTGACCCAAAACCCTTGGTGTGGTTTTCAAACTCACCTCTCTTGGGTTCTTTCTTCTTTTCAATTATAAGAGAGTTTGACAACCTAGCAATTTCCTTTCTCATGGCATTCATCTCGGCAACATTAGTAGCACAAGCATTTATATCAAATTTATAGCATCTAGAACAACCTTTGCTTGTTGATGTTTGAGAGTTTGAGAGAGCATCATTAGATGAAGTTGTAGCATTGTTCTTGAGGTTGTCAAGTTGAACTTCTAATGCTATGTGACTAGTCTTTAAGCTATCAAAGCTCTTTTGAAGTTCAAGCTTTTCATCCTCAAGTTTCTTGCATGCATCCTTAGCTAGGAAAGATTCCCTAGTTAATTTATCTACCAACAACTTATCTTTAGCTAGGGATTTCTTGAGGCTAAGAATTTCTTTCTCCTTTTCCTTGAGCAAGTCCTCTTGCACCTTGAAACCCTTCTTTTCAATTACAAGGGCATCCTCAAGGGCAATGGTTTTCTCCCGCTCAAGTCTAAAGAGTTCTTCTTGCACCTCTAGAGTCCCATCTCTATTCTCAATTTCTTTCATTAAAAACATAATTTTCTTTGTTGACTTTTTACCAAAGCTAGTGATCATTTTTTCAAAATCGAAATCATTTTCACTATCATCATCTAGGTGCGGGGTGGGAGTGTCTACCTTGGAGCCCCTAGCCATGAGGCAAGTGTGGGTGAAGTCATCTTCATCATCGATGAGATCTTCAAATAGTGATGACTTGTTGGTTGGTTCCTTAATGGTTATGGTAGCAAGACTGGCTTCTATGTCAGAGTCGGAGCTATCATCGTTTGAATCCCATTCTTCACCCAAATGAGCTTCACCAACTTCCTTTCTCTTGTTCTTGTCAAACTTGTTGGTGTCTCTTCTTCTTACTTTTATGTTTGGGCACTCCGCGATGAAGTGTCCCTCCTTGCCACACCCAAAGCATGGTCTCTTTGAAGTTCTCTTGGTCTTGATCTTGTCCTTGTCCTTGTTCTTGTTGAAGAAGCCACTCTTCTTGAACATTTTGTTGAACTTCCTTACGAAGAGAGCCATTTGTTCGGAAGTCATGTCCATGTCACTATCTTCCTCATCTTCTTCCTCGACCATGGTTCTTGAGGTTGATGAGCTTGACCTTTTGTCCTTGCTAGATGCCTTGAGGGCCACTCCCTTGTTCTTCTCAAGTTGTTCATGCATATTTGACATTTCTTGTGAGAGCTTGGACTCCTTGACGGTGATGAGGTGTTCTTCCATTCTTCCAATCACATCCGCCGGAGTGAACTTGTTGAATCCTCTCTTTTCCCTTATGAGAGTAGGGAGTTGAACATCCCTTGCCATGTACGCAGAGAGGATCTTGTCAACCACTTCTCTTCTTCCCCATCTTGTACTTCCAAGTGATTTGATCTTGTTGATGATCTTGTTCAGTCGATTGTACATGTCTTGTGGTGACTCATCATCTTTGATTATAAACCGGTTGAGTTCACTTTCCAAGGCTCGGATCCTTCCTTCCCTTACTTGCTTCGTCCCTTCATGATTGATGAACAAGGTGTCCCACACTTCCTTGGCGGACTTCAAACCATCTACCTTGTCATATTCTTCGGATGTGAGTGAACTCTTGATGATGCGTATTGCTTGATAGTTTCTTTGAATCTCATTTGCTTGATCTTGAGATAGTGTATCATCACCACTTCGAAAGGTAATACCCCTGTTCACAATAGTCCAAAGTGCGGGATTTACCGCCATCAAATACTCTATCGAGTTCTTCCACTTGGAATAGCCGGTTCCATCAAATTGGGGTATCTTCCCAATGTGGCTAGAACCCGATGGATGGTTAAAGGATAAACGAGAATAATCGAAAGAGGTTCGAGTGTAATCCCTTGATGGTCGACGAGCGGAGCGGGTGGATCTTGCATCATCGAATTCTTCGTCCTCACTATCGGAGGACTCATCACCTCGTCCGTGTGCTTGATGACTGGTGCTTGCACCACGGTTGTTGTCTCCTCGAGAGAGAGGAGGCATGCCAACAACATTGTTGACGGGATCACCTTCGGCGAGAGGTGTGGCTTGATCATTTGGATTCGACATCTTCTTAACTCCAAGCGGTTAGGCTTCAAACATAGAGCACCGAGGCTCGATACCAATTGAAAGGATCAAGATGTCGACTAGAGGGGGGTGAATAGTCGAACCCGAAAATCACAAACTTTTTGCGAATGTTAGACCCGAGTCCGGAGACTCCGAATATTTTTCCCGATACTCCGGAAATCCGGAGAATCCGGAAAATGTACGGATAGTCCGGCCTGCTAAGGGAGGAATTAAATCGACAGGATTTAAACTTGCTCAAAAGTAAATCTGTGAAAATAGGTAATGCACTGAGGTGAGACAAGCCTGTTTATCTACTTAAAACCTGTAGGAACCTCAACACGAAGTAGATTGGCACCAAACCTTAGATAAGTGTTCAAGCAAGAAACAAGCATGCAACAAGATGAACAAGCACAAGAGACACAGGATTTGTTACCGGGGTTCAACCTCACACCTTGAGGTCTACGTCTCCGTTGAGGTACCCACGAAGGGTGGACCTTTGCACCTAGGTCACTTTCCTCCCTCTAGCGACCACGAAGATCGAGCTAGAGTTACTTACTCAAGTCGGGGTGATACAAACTTCCTTGGGCAGCCACAACCTTTGGATGCTCCAAGGCAACGCCTAGCCGGCTAGGAGCTCAAAGCTCCAAGAGTAACAAACACGAATTTTGCCAACCAAGCGAAGAACGAGGTGCTCTAGAGATGGGAAATCAGCTCACTAGCACTCTCCAAGCCCTTGCTCTCAAATCCTCCTTAACTCCCACAACAAATCTCACCAACTTTGAGCCAAAGGGAGAGAGGGGAGGAGTAAATGAAGTTTGCAACAGTTCAGGACGAAAATGGCAGGGAGAGAAGTAAATGAAGGGGTGGAGGGGGCTTTTATACCCCCTCACCCAGAATATAGCCGTTGAGGCTTTATGACCCGGAGTATCCGGGATAAACCCGGAGTCTCCGGAAGTCCGAGTCTCCGGGGTAAAACCTGGACACTCCGGCCTTCCAAGGCCAGCACCCAAGAAAAGATCCCCGTGTATGTGTTGGTGCAAAGGTGTCTCTCATAGGTTTTGATTCAGCAACTAGAGCACCTGTTCGACCCTTGGAAGACATAATTCCTGTCCCTCTTGATAGTACGGCCTTCCTACGACTCAAATTCAAAAGTAAAAAATAAATGAGCCTTCTTAGGAATCCTTTTAGAGCATCACTTTCTTTTTGTGTAGTAAACGAGCCGTGCTTGATGCCATACATAATTTTAATACCGCTCATGGACTAGGTAAATTCATTAGCCACTTAGGTGTGTGTCATTATATCACCAAAACCCACTTAGGGGGCCAAGATACTCTTCACTTCCTCGTTCTTGTTTCCCATCTTCAAGGCGGGAGAAGCCTCTCAGCTTGTTCATGGGACATGACTCCAAAATTGAACTCATCAGTGTCAAGATCAATAGTTCTAGCACTGTTCTGCACCAATTCCATGAAGGTTTCCATTTTTATCTCCTGCAGTTGAGCATGAATAATAAGACAAAAGCAGTACCAATCATAGGCAAAACAGGGGAAGTATGCACTCCTTTTCTTCTATCAGGCAAAACAAGCGAAGCAGAGCGAGGGCGGGGCGGCCACCACGGGCGCGGTGAGTAGCCACCACGGGTGAGGCCGGCAACCACGGGCGCGGGCGGCCACCATGGGTCAAAGCCCCTACACGCGTGGTGACCCCGCATCTGCGTGTGCGGCATCAGGCAAAACAGGCAAAGCAGAGCAGGGGTAGGGCGACCGCCGCCAGACGGGATGCCACGAGCATGAGCGCGGGCTCCCATGGCCGTCGCCGCCACTGGACAATACGTCGGCGCCGGATCTACAGGTTCAGGTACGATTTCCCTTCCCAGCCCGGATCTACAGCTACAGCCACGGGACGTCACCGGAGACGAGGAATCAACGTACCTTCTGCTGGGAGACCTCCGTCCAGGCGCGGGAGGCCGGTCGTTGGCGTCGTCGCCGGATGCGGGTGCAGAAGAGGGCCTCCTACAACTGAGAGTTTGGCGAGGCGAAATGAGGCGGGAAGAGAGACAGGTTGGAGAGGTTTTTTTGGTGTTAGCCCCCTTAAAGATAAGGTAAGGGCTCGCAAAAGGAGCTGGTTGGAATTGCACTAACATGAGTTTTAAATCAAAAGGGGGTGGGTGCCCCGGCTCTTCTTCTTCTTCGTCCCCCTCTTCTCCTCTCTCTCGGCCCGGCGCCTGTGGCCTCCTTAACTTCCGCCCCGGCTCCGCTTCTTCCCCGAATTTTTCTATTTATATATTTTTTCTTGGATTTTTCAAACATATATGTGTCATCTTAAATTTTGCAAAACTATACTATTGACGCCCCAAACGCCATACCACATGGAGTTTGATACGGCGTAGGGTTCGGTTCGTTTTCAAAAAATCATAACTTTTTTGTATGAACTCGGATGGAGATAAAATTCATATGAAAATTGTAGCTTTCGACGAGATTATAATTTTGTAGTTCAAACTTTTTTGTTTGGTGTTATCCCGTGGCAAGAAAAATGATATACTGCCCAGATCTCATTTTTTCGGAAAAAAAAGTTTGAACTACAAAATTATAGATCTCGTCGGAAGCTACAAATTTTATATAAATTTTGTCTCCATCTGAGTTCATACGGAAACGTTGTGATTTTTTGAAAACGAACTAAACCCTACCGCCCGACGCCCGACGCCCGGCCCCCGCAGGCCCGTGCCTCGGCCCTTGCTGGCCCGCTTCGCAGCCCCCGCGGGCCTATTCCCCGTGCCCCCCGTTGACGGAGCCGAAGCCGAGCGGCGCGGACCCGGCCGCCGCCGCCCGTGCGTCATCGCCGCTTGCCCTGCTCGCCTCGCCCGTGCGGATGATGATGCCACGCGTCCGGAGCCAGCGCGGAAGCCAACGATCGCCGTCCGCTGTCGGGGTGCCCCTTGGAGCCCACTTAACAACAGCGCGTCTCCCTCTGACCCTCTCTCCCTTCCCTTCCGCCGCCACCGCTCCTCTCCTCCCTGTTCCTTCCTCCAGCGCCGCCTCGTCTACTCGACCTGACCCCCGCCCCTACGCCGTCCGACCGACTTCGACCTCCTCCACCTTGGCGTGACCTCGCCGTCATCCTGCACCCTGCTCTTCCACCTCGACGAAGGACCAGCGCCACATCCAAGCCGGCGCCGTGTCCGCCTCCCCGCCGCGCTACCTCGTCTACCTCGCCGGAACCCTCCTGCGCGGCCGGAGAACCGCACCGCTTCCCGGCCGGCCTGCAACAGCGCCTCTGCTGTTCCTACCTCGCCAGAGTACCCTTCAACCTTCCACCTGCCGGTGAGCCTCCTGACTGAGTGGCACTGCCTTTTCCTTTTCCGCTGTGTCCGGGTGAAAACTCAGACTGAGGCCGGCCTACGTGCTGCTGTCTCACCTTCTTGCAGGAATCCACGCCGCTGCTGCATAATTATTGCAGAAAAGTCTGCTGTTTCAGTCACCTGGTGTGTATTTCTTCAGCAAATATTCTTATACAAAATTATTTGTACCATGTGTGATGTTACAGTTCCAAATTTGGCATTTGTTATTTCCACGAATACAAAAACTGTGTATGTGCAGAACCAATATGCATAGATGTGTGCCTATAGTACTTTTGAAACATAGCAGTTTTAGTAATAGATTTTTAATCAAATTAGTATATATAAGTGTCAAAACATATCGCCAGTGTAATATGAAAGATCAAGGTAACAATTGATATTGAAAATCAGATATTGCAGAAACTTCCTACAAATTCCCAATATGTATAAATATACTGAATATCGCAGGCACACAACGGAGCTGAACTCTGCCTTTCAGCTCCTAGTTTCTTTTTTTATTTTCTTAATTTTGCCAATGGTATGCAGGTGTTTACAGAAAGAATGTCACTGTATCAAATTTCTAAACTACCTTAGCTACTTCCTTTTCCCTTACGGTCTATTCCTTGATTTTGCAAACCATCTTAGAGAAGTTCTTTTGCCTTACGGTTGATTAAGCCATCTTAGAGAAGTCCTTTTGCCTTACGGTTGATCAAGTGGCAAAACCATGGCCTCATTTTAGGAGAAAATTGCAAATTTGGGTCACCACACCGGTCCTCGCGCTTCGCAGTTTTGCCCTCTCTAACACGGACTTTGTAAAAATAGGCCTCCAAACATCAGTCTCTTGATTTTCGTGCCCTTAGGTGTATTTTCACCCTTTTCTTATGTACATACCTGTATTTTATACCACCAACATACAGAATGCTGATCATCATTGCAAAAAAAACTGCCCACCACAGATGGCCTCCATATCCGCTGCATTGTGTCTTTGTTCATCCCTCCCTTTTTTTTTTGTTGGCTGGTATGGGAAACGTGCAGTATCACCTATCCTATAGAAATGTATACATACGTGACCTCAATATACCAACAAAGTTCAACATTACTGGTCTACCTCAGCTTTGGACGTGCTTGGGGCCTGATAATGCAGCTCTGCACCCATATGGTGCCTCCACTCTGAAATTCTCATGGGTTTATTAAAGAAAAAAATGCTTCCTCTTGCATCTCACGGCTGATGGTGTACTCACTACTCAGAATTTGACCATATTCCTTTTTAGTGATCAAAGTGACCGTAATTGATCAAAGAAATGCTTTGGCACATAATGTTTTTGCCTAGTTGTACAATGGCAACATGTTAGAGCCAAAGAATAAATGGACATGGAATATTACATGCTGTAGTAATGTATTACATGTTGTGCTAACTCAACTAACCTTTTTGTTCTATTTATGATTACATGCAGACTTCCATTGCACTGGGGAACTAGCTAGTTGGAATTTGGAAATGGATCGCGGCGGCAACAACAGCAACAACTACAGCAACAACAGCAACAGCAACAACATCAGCAACAGCAATAATACTACCTACAATACCTACAATACCTACAATAATGATACCCCTTTTATCTGTCCACCGCAGCAGCTGCCAGCGCCACCGCCGCAGCAGCTGCCAGCGCCAGCGCCACCGCCACCGCCGCAGCAGCTGCCAGCACCAGCGCCACCGCCGCAGCAGCCGCAGCCGCAGCAGCCGCCACCGCAGCAGCAGCCGCAACAGCTGCTGCAGTTGCTGCTGCTGCAGCAGGTGCAACAGCAGTGGCAGCGACAGCAGGTGCAACAACAGTGGCAAAGGCAGCTGCTGCAGCAGCAGTGGCAGCAGCAGCAGTGGCGACCATTCCCACGTTGTTGTTGCTGCAACCCTTGTTATCCTCACCCTTTATGCCCTATTCACCGTCGCTAGCCAGTAAATTGTGTGTACTGTTCACCGTTGCTAGTAACTGTTGTTTCGTTTTGTGTTGTTGTCGTCGTCGTCGTCTGTAGTGTGATGGTGTGCAAAAATAAAAGTTTGAGATGTATCGTACTGCCGGTTTTATGCTGTAAATCTGAATGAAGTTTATGTACTGTAAATATGAAAATGCATATTCTTTTGAGCGCTCCACATGCAGGCAACAGACAAGCCCAATAAACAGGGTTGTAACATGCGGACATGCCCTTACCACTGGTTCCCTAACACAAGATAAGAGTCTCTACATGAGCCCAGGGGCTCAGAGCAAAAACAGAACTCCAACAAAACCCCAACTACAGCCCATCACTGTTCATCCCAACTTTCTGTTGCTGTCGTTGCTTCCTCCTGGGCGCGCACGGAAGCCAACGAACGCCGCCGCACCTGGGTCCTCAAATTGAGCATCCATGCCAACTCCGTGTCGCCGCCTCCTCGCCCAGCCGGAGGTCGCGCTCCTCCCGCGTCGTCGCCTCCGTGCTCGACTGGAGTTCGACCTCCCCAAGCTCCAGCGGATCCAAGCCTTCACCGGCGTCCGGCGCGCGCGTGTGGCCAGGGGCTCTGCTCTTCACCTCATGAATCGGAGCTGCAGGGTCTCATCGCCCAGAGATCTAGTGGGGCGGGAGCGCCTGGCCGGAGCTCGCGCTGCATGGGCGACTGTCCATGGGATCCCGCCGTCGGGGGATGTGCTGCCCATGGCTCAGAGCTCGAGGTTCCCCATTGTCGCTGGCCGCCTAGAGTTCGGGCCCCCTCTGCGTCGCCGCCTCCGCGCGCGGCTGGGGGGTCGATCTCCCTCTGCGTCGTCGCCTCCGTGCGCGGACGGGGTCGATCTCCCTCTGCGTCGTTGCCTCCGCATGCCGCCAGAGGTCGAGCCCTCCTCCACACCGCCAAGGCAGCCCGCCGCGCCATCCTCCCTCCTCCGATTCCTCTTGCGCCGGATCGGCCATAGGGGCAGAGCACGTGCCCCTGGTGCTGGTGTGGCGAGTGACAAGAGAGAGATGAGAAAAATGTAACACATTGGCCCCACATAAGAAGGGGCTATGGAGTTGGAGGTTAAATCTAGAGCCCCTTAAAGTTGGGAGAGCCTCTACTCAACAAAGGGGCCTTGAGTAGGGGCTATTGTTAGAGTTGCTCTAAGTCTCCTGCCCGCGGTCCCTGGATCAGTTTTAAAAATGAATTCGATTTATTTTATTTCAAATCAGTTCAGTTTATTTACAGAAATGCCATTGAACTTTGAAATCTCATATCTTTTGCATTTCAAATCCGTTCAGCGCCGTTCAAGTTGCGTTAAATAGACTTGCTATATGGTTTTGTAAAATAGCAAACATGCTATCCCTGAAATCTATGTGGTCATATATAGCCAACCATAGCCATTTGCTATATATATGGTCTTGTAAAATAGTAAGTTTGTTGTGGATCTCTTTTTTTTTAAAGGAGTTTTCTATTTTACAAAATGGTTAAACAATGACATCTAGCCATTATGTTTGACAAAGCTGGGACATAAATTTGGTTGCCACTAGGAGGAACTGCAGCGTTACTCCACTTGGAAGACCATAAAGCCTTTTAGGCCGCTAGGCCTGACCAGCTCCAAAATCAAACGCATTCTGCTCGAATAAAAAAACTAAGAGCAACTCCAAGAGACTAGCTATCTTGGCTTAACTGGCTAAAAAATAGAAAAATTGTTCAAAAACTCAATCCAACGGTCTCTATCTTGCGCTAGCTAAACCGGGGCTTCGCTAGCCATCTTTAGCTAGCCAGTTCCGCTAGCTATCCCCTCGTACATGAGTATGGCAGGCGGGTCCCACTAGTGGTGGAGCATATGGAGAGTTGATTTTAGCTAATCTCTTGGATTTCATCAACTTTTTGCTAGCTATTTCATTTTACATATTAGCCAAATCAGGATTTTAGCTAGCGATTTTTAGAGAGGCTTTTGGAGTTGCTCTAATAAACGCACCACTTTCGCGTGTAATGCGGAACTGGGCTCCCGGTCCGGTTAACCCGATCTGGTGTTGTGCTGTAGCGCGAAAGGTGTTGAACGAAACCAGAAAGTGTAATTCCCAATGCCGGTTGGCCTCCTTTTACAGAGAGATGAATGGACTTTTTACATTCCAAAACTAGCCTTGTTTGAAACGAATGGTTCCAGAATGTAGTAGGCTAATCTAGGGATTTCACCTTCGAGTCCTCACGCAATCCACGCCTCCCTGATTCCGCGCCGCAAATCACGCCGCGTCTTCAGGACAAAGCACGTGCAATTGTCAGGAGAAGACCTGCTTTCTCGGGCGACCCATCGTCAAGCCAATTCGCTACATGAGGGATTAGAATTCGTGCAACCCTAGCGAAACCCTGGTATAGAATTCTCGTGATACAAAAGTTGAACTCCCTTGAAACATAAACGCGAGAGGTCGGGATTGGAGAACTTCGTCAAAGCCGTGTGCTTTCAAACGATGAAGTCTGCGTGGCAAAAGCTCATACGCCAAAATCGTTAGATAAAAAGGAGTTTCACGGGTTTCGTTGCTGTGAATTCCTCTTGCGACCTTCGTCATTGATTTCCGACCCCCCCCCAAACAAAAGCCCCTCGGAGGCGGAAAAATTGTTATATAAAAAGATTGAGCCTTCGACTTTGGAGGTTTGGGAATCGATATAAAAGAAAACGTCTTCCACACCACCGGTGCCCTAAGGGACTCTTTGGCGAATTACTCTTTTGCTTTCTTTTTTTACCGTTAGCCTCAAGGATTCGACCGCTGCTTTTCCTTGCCTATAAATAGAGGGGGTCGGCGGTGCTTTCACACTGCTATTGCTTTCAACTCTCGCTCCCACTTTCGAAACCGCGGATTCAATTATGAGGCTTCATTTTTCGAAGGTTTCGTCCGCCAATTGTCGCATGCGCAAAGAAGGTCAGTTTCTACATTATGAAGTGTGAACTGAATTCATTTCTTTTCTGATGCTATAGATTTTGAGATTGAAAGATTTAGGAATGGCTCGCGTCAGGCAACCAGCGAAAGTGATGGAGGACAAAGGCTCGCCGTCGAATTGTGAAGTGCGACCTACTTCTCCTGTGGTTGTGGAGGCCGATGCGGAAGCTGCCGCAGAAACTTCTTCCTCGTCTAGCTCAGAATCAGGTAAGATTTCTGACTTGGATGGGTCTGCTAGCTCTCGCGAGAGAGGCAACTCTTCATCCAATTCCGATAGCGATGAAAGTAGTGGTTCCGACAATAGCGGCAATGACGAAATAACATTGAGCGAAGCAGATGCTGGGAATACTGATGCCGGCATTGAGGAAGGCGAAATTGCTTCCGGGAGTGGCATAGCGGCTAGAGCTGAGTCAGGGGAAAATCTTGCTGGCGTTGACGCCCATCCACCATCCTGACGAGATAGTTAAACCGAGCACCTGTTTCTTTAGCGTAGATTTCCTGCGTAAACAACAAACTCCAAAATCGACATGCAAGTGTGAACTTGTTACATCATTAGTATGCCTAGTGGCGGGTTAGTTGCAAATCATAATCGAAACCAATGTATAACAAGTACTCTAGGTTGACAGAAATTCACCGTCAACACCGAGTCAAAAGCAAGCTCAAGCAAAGAGCACAAACAACAAAAGCATACAAGAGCTCCCCCTGCACATATGCATACTCCCCCTAAACATGTGCCTACATTGGGCACAAACCGGTCAGACCGGTTTCCCAAACTGGTCCGACCGGTTCCCGGTTCCACCAAAACGGTCAGGCCGATTTCTAGGGATGCAATGCAACTTTTCTCAACCAACATTTCTCCCCCTTGTTGCCAATGCATGAATCAAGGCTCAAATTTGGAAAAGATGCAACTAGAGCTTCTCAAATAGACAAAATTCATCACAAGATGCTACACTTGATCAAATGAGCAAGTTAGATACTCTACAACATCGTATGAACATCAACTACATGATCACCAAGTTTCGCAACCATTGGGTAAAGCTAAGTTAGAATTGATCATTTTTGCGAAAAATCACCCTCTCATGAGCAAAGTCCTAAACATGATCAAAACATGTCAATATGGCAAAGCCACACAAACTTCATGCTAGGACAACAATTCTAAGCATAAGACCATCATAAACACCCACAAGCACCTCATGTCATGTCAAAGCATACCGAGCCATGTGCTTACTTCTGTGTATGAGACTTCTCATTAGTAAGCAACATGCAACAGTTTAGCACCCAAAAACAAGTAAATTAAGCACATATGACATGGGAGCACATTTTCCAAGCAATTTACATTTCATTTTCAGATTTGAAATTGGTACATGAAATGTTTTTGCAACAAAAAGGAACTTATGCCCCTCCACAAGATGAAGCATGGGGGCTAAACATTCATGATGGCAAATGAGCATTTGGCCCTATATGATCAAAATAAGCTATCCAACCACAAATTAAGCATAGCCATGACACAAACAAATGTCAAGATCATATAAAGGCATTTACTCATAAGAGAGCGTACATATGACATTTTTCAAAAACATAGCTATCAACCATGGATATAAATCAAGATCATCAAGAGCAAAGCCACACTAAGCCATATCATAGCAAACTAGCTCACAAGATCATATATAGCATATCATGGTGAACAATATGTATGGGAGAAGCTTTTCCTACACAGTGCATATTGTACAAAATGCATGCAACCTAAGATACAAAGATGCCTATACATCATGTTATACATGCCATGCAAGATGCAAATAGTGCACAAAGGAAATATACATATGCTACAACAGAGCTCCCACACACCCAACTCAAGAAATCAAACAAACACCAAGCTCCCCCGCAAATGAGTGAAAGTTGCTTGATCTAGGGGTTTGGTGAAAATATCAGCTAGCTGGTGATGTGTGGATACATGGATCAAAGAAATTTTACCTTTCTTAACGTTATTTCTCAGGAAATGATACCTCACTTCTATGTGCTTGGTTTTGGAATGGAGCAATGGGTTCTTTGCAACAGTTATGGCACTTGTGCTATCACATTGAAGTGGGACATGGGTATACTCCTCACCAAAGTCACTCATGGTGTATGTGATCCAAAAGAGCTGAGAGCAACAACTAGATGCGGCCACATACTCGACCTTGGTAGTGGATTGAGCAACACTCGACTGTTTGCGGGAAGACCAAGACACCAAAGAAGAACCCAAGAACTGGCAGGTCCTAGAAGTGAATTTCCTATCCAACCGACACCCAGCAAAATCCGCATCTGAAAATCCATGAGAGCCAAAGAAGAAGACACGGAGTACCAAAGGCCAAAGTCGGGAGTGTGTCGCAAATACTTGAATATGCGCTTGACTGCTTGCCGATGCGAAGTCCTCAGAGACACTTGAAAACAAGCACACAGACATACCGAAAATTGGATGTTCGGCCTTGTCGCCACCAAGTAGAGGAGTGACTCGATCATGCTTCGGTACTCCTTCTGGTCCACGTGTTCACCTTCCTCGTCCGCATCAAGAGTTGTAGTCATACTCATAGGCGTCGCCATGGCCTTGGAGTCCTCCATCTTGAACTTCCTCACAATGTCCTTGGTGTACTTGGCTTGGTGCACAAATGTTCCTTCCTTTGATTGCTTGATCTGGAGGCTGAGGAAGAACTGCAACTCACCCGTCATGCTCATCTCAAATTCCCTGCTCATATCTTCTACAAATCTTGCAACAAGAGAGTTAGATGAGCCATCAAAAACAATATCATCCATGTATACCTTCACAATCAGGATATCCTTGCCCTGCCTGAGGAGAAACAAGGTCTGATCGACCTTCCCCATCTCAAACCCTCTCTCAAACAGGAACCCCCAACCTACCATACCAAACTCTAGACGCCAGCTTCAACTCATACAACACCTTCCTCAACTTGTACACCTGGCGGGGGTACTTCTCACTCTCAAACCCCAGTGGTTGCCTCACATACACTACTTACTCCAAGATACCGTTTAGGAAAGCATTATTGACATCCATTTGGTACAATTTGAACCCTTTAGCCACGGAAAAGGCTAGAAGGATCCTGATCGCCTCCAAATGAGCTACGGGAGCAAAGGTCTTCTCGTAGTCGATCCCCTCTTTTTGAGAGTACCCCTGAGCAACAACCCTTGACTTGTTCCTCACCACTTCTCCTTTCTCTCCCTCTTTATTTTTCCACACCCACTTTGTCCTGATCGGCTTACACCCCGGTGGAGGATCTGACAACTCCCAAACTTGGTTTCTCTCAAAGTTCTCCAACTCCTCATGCATCGAATTAACCCAATTATGATCAGATAGCGCATGTCCAATGTCTTTGGGCTCAAAAGTAGCAACAAAAGCAGCATGAGCAAAGTGAGAATGTTTCGAACCCTTGACTGTGTAGTACGTTCATTGATGTCGCTGATGATTCTCGAAGCTGGATAATCCACTTGAACTCATTGGGGAGGTTCTTGCCTTGATGCTACCTCCCCCTCAACAGCTTCGCCTTGATCTAGGTATGTCGTTGTAGGTGTGGGAGAAGGGCCGTCCACCACCGTAGTCGAAGTAGTAGGTACATGCTCAGCCGCAGGCACCACACTGCCATCTTCATCATCTCCATGTTCATGCTCCTCCTCCTGGAAAATCTCCTCACCAAGTTCGTCATCACCTGCACACTCAAAAACAAGCTGACTATCTCTCAAAAAAACAAGCTGACTACGTGGCTATATCTCGTCGAAGGTAACCTCGCAAGTCTCCACGATTTGGTTAGTTTCAAGATTGAGCACTCGAAAGGCTCTAGAATGAGATGCGTAACCAAAGAAAATGCCATCGACAGACCTAGTCTCGAACTTGTCCAACTTTTTACCTTTCTTCAAGATAAAACATTTACACCTAAACACATGGAAGTGACTCACATTGGGTGTGTGCCCGTGCATCAACTCATAGCATGTTTTCTTATTGTGCACCCTGAGGTAAATCATGTTCCACACATAGCACGCTGCATTCACCACCTCAGCCCAGAACCTTCTCAGAGTCCTATGCTCATCGAGCATCGTCCGAGCCATCTCACACAAGGTTTTGTTTTTCCTTTCGACCACGCCGTTCTAGGGAGGCGTATACGGACTAGAGAACTAGTGTTCAAGACCCAAGTCATGGCAAAAGGTTTCGAAATGAGAGTTTCTAAATTCCGAGCCATTGCCACTGCGGATCGCTCGTATGGCATATTCGTGCCTCTCATTCTTCAACCTCAAGACAAGATCTCGAACAAAACCAAATGTCTCCCCTTTCTCCTCCAAAAAGAAAACCCACGCATACCGAGAGTAGTCGTCCACCACAACCAGGACGTACCACTTCCCACCCACAAATCGCACACGAGCTGGGCCAACAAGGTCCATATGGAGTAGCTCGCATGGACGCTCTGTCATCACATCGGTGAGGGGTGGATGGGAAGAAGCCACCATCTTAGCATGCCGACGCGGCGCACAAACCAACTCTTTATCAAACCTCAGCTGTGACAATCCTCGGACCAAATTGAGTTTACTCAAGCGAGACAAAAGGTCAACACTTAAGTGACCCAACTTCCTATGCCACTTCCACAACTCACTCGAAGAACCAGCCAAGAAACAACGCTCCACACCAGAAGACTGAGAGAAATCCACTCGGAACACTTGGCACTTGGGAATGACCATGCAAACTAGGTCCCCTCGAGAATCCAAAATTCGAGAACCACCAGGCCGAAACAACACCTCAAAGCCCTCATCCAAAGCTGGGACACGGAAAGCAAATTGAACCCGAGCGATTGAACAAGAGCAACACGCCTGAGCGTGACCTTGTCACTTACCTTAATCTCACCTTATGAAAGCACACGTCCTCGCCCATTGTCCCCAAAGGTGATGTATGTCTTGGACACCAATGGGACGAGACTTGAGAACCACCCCTTGTCTCCGGTCATGTGCCTCAAGCAACCGAAGTCAATCAACCAAACGTTCCTCAAGTCTCCCACCTGAAATTCAAAAACGAGCACGTGAGTGAACAAACGACTCTGCACTGGGGTTAGTACCAAAAGAGTAAAACCAGTGATGAGCCATTTGCTCCAAAGTGGGGTTAGCACAAACCAAACCATCACGCCTATCAAAGCTACCACCACGAAAGCCACCACGGGAACCACCACTAGGGAACCACCCCTGTCTCGCTGGAGGATAACGAAAACCACGAAGGGAAGACCATGGACCGTTCCTCTTCTCCATCTCAAAGCTATGACTCCTCCCACCATCGTATTAAGCACGAGGTGGAGAATGTCTAGCAAACTGACCACCACCAGACTCTCCATCCCAAACATCTAGACCACGACCAAAGGACCTGAACCGAGCCTCATCCCAAGCACGAAAACCAAACTGGTCACCCTGCTGCCTTCAAACCGGTCTGACCGGTTCTGGAACAGGTCTGACTGGTTTCGCTGTACGAGCAGCCCAAACCGGTCTGGCCGATTTAATTCCTCCAGCAGGGTCCCTTCCACCCAAAGCACTCTTATCTCCCCAAGTCGGAACTGTGCGAACAATGGCCTTACCCCTGGGCAGTGGCATACGAGACTCAGGCACACCATGAGATGGGTTGTACATGTCCTTGTTTGCCCAGTCCTTAGTCATTCTCTCTCTCCTCTCGCTTCCTCTGGAAGCAAAACTCCCCTTTGTGACCATCTCTCCCACAATAGTCACAATGAAACCAGATTGGTTTCGGTTTTGGATTTGGTTTGGGTTGCTCATTCGGTTTCTCCTCACTTGACTTCTCACCCTTCTTCTCTCCAACCACCTTCTACTTGGGATTCACAAACTTCACTGGTTTTTGGAAGTCATTTGTTGGGTGAGGGAATATGGGTGGATCTGGAGTTGTGTCAAGTTTGTTTCTCAGTGGGTTGGGCTTCAGAGCATAGGTATTTTTGTGGTAGGTTTTAGGTGGAGCTTGGATATCACCAATCTTCTCTCCTCCCTCACCACTACATTCTCCAACCTTCTCTGAACCAAGCGCTTGCCCATCATAGCGCTTGTATGCCTCTATCATCATCCTAAGTTGTGGTTCATGACCCGACAACCAACCCATCATTCTCCTCAATTCATCATTCTCATCCTGCAAGCAATCAACATAATGTGCAAGTTCCAGATTCTTCAAAGAAGGCACTTCACAAGTAGAGCAAGAAGTGGGAATAGGATCTTTCAACTTAGCCTCAAGAGAAACAGTATAAGCATGCATCTCATCAATCTTTCCATGTAAAACAGGGTAAGAAGTACAAGCACCTAGCAAGACAGGTCTAGACTTAAGCTCAGCCACTTCAACCCTAAGCACATCTAGTTCATCACAAGTAGAAGCATGCTTATCCTTAAGGCTAGTAAGATCAGCTAGGTACACAGAGTAATCACAACAATCAATCTCATCAGAAACCACAGGTGAAGCCTTAAGTGAATCCATCTCAAGCTTAGCATCAAGGTTCTGGGTTTCTAGCTCAGCTACTCGGTTCCTAGAATTTTCTAGTGAGGCCCTAAGCTCTTTCCTCATCTTCTTTGCCTCTCTAAGCATGTCATCACGATTATCAAGCAACTTGCCAAGACGCTCATTCTCCTCACGCAAGAAAGGAAGCTCGTCATGTACCTCATCCTCAGAGTCGGAGTCTGAGTCACTCTGGTGACTCTTCTTACTGCCAGAGCTACGAGCCATGCCGCAGAAGCCATCTCGTGCGAAGCAGCTCAGTCTGCTCAAGTTCTTAGATGACTTCTTGTTCTTGCGCCGATCACCCTCCCTTCACTGCTACTCGAGCTAGAAAGGACCTTGATGTCGCCTAGAGGGGGTGAATAGGTGAGACGACCAATTTAAACTCTTTCTCCCCAAACACTTGAGCTGACAGTGCTCCACCAGTCAGACCGGTGGTGGTGACTGGTCAGACCGGTCAAGCACTGGACTTCACAGGTGACACCGGTCAGACCGGTGCGCCTCACCGGTCAAACCGGTGTAGCACAGAACACCTGCAAAAACAACTTCAAGCACCTCTTGACTTCTAGCACGAACCAAACTTAGTGTGTGGACTTTGTAGATGATCACAAGCAGAGTAATGAGCTCTGCACACACAAGTAGCACACACAAGTAGATCGAAGCGGAAGCAAATGTAATATGCTAGAAAAACAACTTAGAGAGTCGAACCACACGAAGAATCAAGGATTTGTTTCCCGAAGTTCACCACCCACTGAGGAATGGCTATGTCTCCGTTGAGGAGCTTGTAAGGGACAATTCCCACAACAAGTCGGGTCTCTTTCAACCACTTTCCTCTTTTCCACTAAGGTGATCTTTTCCACGAAGAGGCAAGATTGCAGCCCTTACAAACTTCCCGCTGCTCACCACAACCTTGGGAGCTAGCCGGCGACACCTAGCCATCAAGGAGGCAAACCTCCAAGAGTAACAAACACTTCAAAGCTTGTAGTCGTGAAACCAAAGTGTTCAAGCTATGGAAATGCTCTTGTTAGCTCACTAGGTCACTCTTAAGCTCACTATCTCAACCCAACACAAAGATGATGGCTTGAATCCACAAATCTCACAAAGAAAGGGTTGGGGAGAGCTACTAAGGCTTAGAGATAGTTACAAATGGCTTGGTACCTCAGCAAACTCACTAGAAATAGCAACCCTCACTAGAAGAAGGCTTGGGGTATTTATACCCCTCAAAAGAGAAAACTAGCCGTTGGTCCCCGGGTGGCACCGGTCAGACCGGTTCCTCACACCGGTCAGACCGGTGTTTGAAAAACTAGCCATTGGGCTAGCGGCACCGGTCAGACCGGTGCCCCTGAACGGTCAGACCGGTCAGGCCCGAGATACCCCCAAAACCTCTTTCTAAGAAACTAGTACTTCACCACCAAGATGAAATGACCCAGGTTAGGTTAGGAGGGTTTGTTAGCACACTCTAAGGCTAGATCTCACTTAGGTCAACTAATGAGCACTTTGACTTGGTCAACTCGCTAAGTTGCATCCCTCTTGATAGTACGACATACCTATACTCAAGAAAGAATGAAAACACTTTTGATCTCTTGAGCTTGAACACTTTCAATCTTGCCATACTTGATCAATTATCCACTTGAGGGCTTTCAACATAGTCTTTGACTTGAGCACGTCCATACTTGAGCTAGTGACTTAGAATCCTTCCATATAGCATAGGAATGCACACTTGGATCCATGGTCACTCCATATTGCCAATCTTAATAAGTTGATGACTCGCAATGCTTCCCTCGGTTAAGGTTTGAATGTGATACTTGAAGACCCCACGGATGCTAGAACTTCACCTTAGCAAAACACTAATGGCGGCTTAGCTACGGCCCCGAAGATTGCTTAGTCCCTCACCCTAGACATCTCGCTTGATCTCTTCATCACTTATCCAATCCACGTTGAGTTCCACTTTGCTTCATACACAATTAACCTTTCATTTGAAAATCCTGCTTCAAATGCTTGATCTTGATTGACAATGAATGTGCAAGCTTCCAATTTAGAACCATAGTGTGTACACTCATTATTTTGTTCTTTCAATAAACTCATGAAGTCTTGCACCAAATACTTGTCTTTATCAATGTGAGCCATAATATACATCCATATTTAAATACTTCAATGGTTGCTCATGAATATAAAGAAAACCTGCTCACAATCTTAGACAAATTCATTAGTCCTTTAATCGCCTTATCATTCAATTCACCAAAATGCACTTAGGGGACTAGATGCACTTTCAGAGCTTGAGGAAGAGTAGGCGGAGATGGAGTCGACGTTGCTCGCTCCGACCATCGCTCGGGCCTTCCTGCCGCGGCCGTCCTTCTTCCTCGACCATCGCTCGTCCTTGTGCTTGTTCTTGTGCTTGTGATCGCGCCTCGATCGGTACTTGTCGTCCTTGCTCGCCCGGTGCTTGTAGCCGTCCTTGTTCTCCATCTACTCCGGATAGTTGGCGACGAAGTGTCCTGGCTTGCCGCACTGGAAGCATGTCTGTGTCGTCCTTCTCGTGTTCACCCAGTTCTCGTGCAGCCTCTCGAACCGCCTGGTTAGCAATGCCAGCTCGTCCTCTCCAAGCACATCGAACTCCTCATCTGGCAAAGACATCAAATAATACAGAGAGTACATCTTGGAAGATGCGTTAGCGTTAGACTTATCCACTTTTCCACCGACGAGAGCAGGACTATGGGAGTTAGTCGGGCTCTCAAGATAGGCTGTCAAACCACGATTAACCTCAGCAGACTTAAGCTTAGAGAATAGCTTGTTCACCGCTAGAGTGGTGTACTTCTCGGACTCAAGAATGGCCTTGGCCTTTCCATCCCACACGGTACGATCCAGCGCGTGTAAGAGCTTCATAGCTCTATCATGGTCATCATATGGGAGGACATCAATATTGGCCCTCATGTTGTTCACAACCACCATGAACCGCTGGAACGAGGCATCAATAGACTCACCGGGGAGATGAGTGAAATTCTCGTACTCTCTCTGGTAGGTCGCATACAACCGTGCCTGAACCTCAACATTCTCAGCATGAGCATTCTTCAGCTCCAACCAAATCCTACAAGCTAAGTCCTCTGTTTGAACCCGATCAAATTCGGATTGACACAGATCACGAAACAAGTAGTCGACCACCTTATTGTTGGCGTCGAACATATCCCTTGATCCCGGAGCAAGGAAATTAATCGGATGAACATAAGTTGTGTTCACCATAACATCCAAAATGATCTGTCCCTTGCCACGAAGGAACGCAGCCATCCGTCTCTGCCACATTTGTTCCATCGAAGTGCGGAGGACCCGATCCCCATTCCTGGTACGCCATCTTTGGATCTTAGGCTGGTTAGAGTCAATCAAGACCCTAACTGGCTCTAATACCACTTGAAGGACCGAAACGGTGAACCAGAGAGGGGGAGTGAATGGGGGGCGATAAAAATTCTACTCAAACGTCCTATGAACCCAAAATTAGTCGGACACCTCCGCAAACTTCTATTGCCAAATCCATGTAGCCACTGGAGTGCTACTGGACCTAGGAGCAAGATCCAACCAACAACAACACAGAACACGCAGTCGAAAACAACTCGAAACTACAGATGGCAACCAAAACCGGTCAGGCCGGTTTCTAAAAACGGTGTTGACGGATAAAACTCGTATCCACCTACGATCCGCAAGCGTATGGACCTACACCTTTTTCACCATGGGGATTCCCTAGGTTCTTATCAATCCACGGAGCAAGGGGATTGCTAGCGCTTAACCAAGTACTAATCTAGTTGATGGGAAACCTTTGAAAGGGGTATTAATCTAAAGGTAAAGACAATCTAACCTAAGTTAATCTAAGAAGTCTAAGGTTAAACTAGATGGTAAAGGGTGGACACAAGAGAGAGAGGTTAAGATGGATAAGCGTTCCCTCCCTAGGGTTTAGGAACACATGAAGATGCATCTAATACATGAAAAGGGTGTTGCCTACACTAGCTTCATGGCGATTATGCGGCCACTAAGCCTTTTCCCTAAATCGTACTGTCACTACGCAAGGTAATCAAACACTTTCACGTATAACCGCATCTATGCCCAAGCATCCATAGGGTTAAGCTAATCACCACGATTACCACAAACCTACTAAGACCACATGTTGCGCAAACATATGTAAACAAAGCATACGCGAAGACATAGACCATAAAGCATCGATTGGCATAAGGTTCATGTATAGATTACATATCATGCATCCATCTAACCCTAGGGACGAACGGAGACATTACCCCATCATCTTACACGGATTGAAGCACATAGGGGTGATGGAGACTCCGGAGAACGTCGTCGATGAAGATGGCAGCGATGACGCTTGCGAACACCCCTAGGCCAGCGGCTTGGAGTCCTCCTCTTGCTTCCTTCCCTCCGCCGGCGTTGATCCTTGCGACGAGCTCATCCAACTCTCTCCCTCATCTTGCGGTGGTGGTTTTCTGGTGAATGGCGTCGGTAGAATGATTTGTTCGATGTGGCGGCCGACGGTGGCGGAGGCAATAAATAGACAAACACCTAGGATAAAAGGGCATTGCGAACCGGGCCAAAAGGCCCCTGGGCCGATCCGACTGGACCGACCGTCCCAGGCCCTTTCTGGGTCGGTTCGGGCCTGTGTTCCTCCCCGGTTGCTTCTCACATGATTCTTTATTTGTGTGCACTTGCTTGTGGGCCTTTGACATCGTTTCCTTCACGGTTAAGGCTTGAATCCTTGCTATGCAAGCTTCGCTGTTTTCTGGTTGAGTCCCTGAAGACTTGCACGTTGACGCTTCAGTCCTCGGGTCATTTGGAGTCATGTTCATCGCGTGTCTTGACTCTTGTCGGGCTTCATGATTTTCTTCTAAAGTGCTCAGTGAACTTATCCCGAAAGTCTCCTCTTTAGCGTAGATTTCCTACGTAAACAATGAACTCCAAAATAGACATGCAAGAGTGAACTTGTTATATACAGGGGGTTAGTTCCAGTGGTTAGAATAATAAATCAATACCAACATTAAAGGTAAAATCAGAGCTAGGTTGACGGAAATTCACCGTCAACATGTCCCCCGTGCTTAAACCTTGCTCGTCCTCGAGTAAGTAATTCTTGCTTAAAAGGGAAATCAGCGTTGCCTTCCAATGTTGTCCCTGCACTTAGTCATTCATGACGAGGCAAATTGCTCTCTCTTAAGAATTTATTTTTAAAGTTCAAGTTGTGACCGGCTTCTTTTTCATTATGGAAGATAGACTAACAATAAAGAACAAGCCACATTTAATAAACATGATGCTCTCAAACTTAAGTGAACTTCAAACCATTACCTTGTTACATGGAAGAATTTTCAAAAAGATGCATATCCAACATAAGTGAAAATCTCTTGCAAAAGCTCATGGAAACACTCATCTCATCAAGTCACTCAAGCCTATACTAGATTATTTTCAACCTATTCTACTCATATGTGATAGTGGAAGGCTTATGTGGAGCTTGGAAGGTTAAAAACAATCCTAGCAAAACATACATCTGAAATATTGTCAAATTAAGAGAGAGGTCTATTGGAATTACCAAGACTCGTCAAAAAGGCCATGGAAAATAAATGTTGGAAGGAGAGAGGGATGAAACATACACATTTAGATAGGTGGACATGTGCAAGTGGCAAATGGATGATCCCGAGGCACGAGTGAGGTCCTCGTTATCGGATTGCACATGGTTGGAATATTTGAGTATGGATTTGTCATCAAGGCACTTGAGAACTTATGAAGCAAAAAGAACCGAGGAGCATCTTTATTATTTTTTTACTTTTATTTTATTTCCTTCTCATTTTTCTCTCTTTCTCTTTTTTCTCTCTTCTTCCTTTTTTTCTTACTTTTCTTTTCTTCTCATCATATTTTTTTTTCATTTTTCATTTTTTTCTTTTGCTCCTCAGAACTTTTTGCAACATAATACTTACATAGCATTTGTCAGAGATGACTCCTCCCCCATGCTTGAATGATGCTCGTCCTCGAGCATAAAAGAGAGGGGAAATGACTGCTAAAGTAAGTATAAATTCCATAATCTTGAGGAATATTTGAATCTCCATTGAGAATTTTACTCCATACTCAAATTGGGTTGTGGACAAGGAGGTGATCACAAAAAGATGTTTTTGGTTTAGGGTGTCCAGCGAAGTTTGTGAAATTTTAGATGTAAAAACCCACAATGCATGGACAAAAGGCTAGCATGAAAAAGTTACACAAAGGAATGACCAGCTTCTTAGTCTCAAACCATAGAAATCAATCCTAATCCAACTCATCAAAACATATGTTTGCAATCTACGAGTTTTTTTATCATAAAACATATATGTATATGCGGCTTTGGTAGGTAGAACTTTGCAAGAGCATCACAAATATGTAGATAGCATAAAAGTTAAGTTTTCATAAAAACAACAGGTTATCCGGCTATCCATAAACTTAAATCAAAGAGCAAAGATATGTATGTGGGTCTAGAGCATAGTCATTTCACCTCCACAAATAAAAGAGTCGGTATTTAAATTAATTTCAGATCATATTATAGAGAGCAATTAGCCAAGACATGTATAACTTCATGTAGGTAAAACAAAGCGGCAACTTTCATCATCTTTTCGTAAGCATAGGCAATATAAACATCGAGGTGAACACATGGACATGCATATCTATTGAAAGTAAAAAGAAACCTAGGTTGTCCTCCTAGTAGCCATGTTATTGTTGGAAGAGAAAAATAAAAGGTTGCACCTAATTGAGGTTGAAGGCATACTTACAAGCATTTGTGTTTGGAAAAGAGAAGGTCTATAGAGGTGTTACCATCCTTTGTAGTTCTTCGTTGCCTTCTTCCGACATCTCCATGTATCGATGTGGCTTTTGCTTTTGTCTTGATTTATCAATGCTCCTATTCTTCTGAATTTGATCTTGTATGCTTAATGGAGTCATTGGTCACCCTTCTCTTCAATGTTGTCATCACCATCTCCTCTTTCTTGTTCTCATCATCTCCTTGCTGTCTATTTTTCATGGATTTCCCACTCTGTCCAGAACAGAACATATATCAAAATATACCTCTATTGAAAAGTTTATGAAATTACCTTTCCAACGTGTGGTCATTCATCGAAAACGGAGTTCAAACAAGGGAGCTATGTCCATTTTACTTCAGCGCTGTGTGCTGTCCAAAACTGATTTCAAGACGTGTTGCACTCGGTGATTCGGGCATAACCGCTTGTAGGAACCTCCGATTGTCTTGATTCTTGATTTGTTGGAATCGTAACTTCATAGGGCTTCTAAATATCCAAAAATATCCACTGTTTTCCCTTGGAGACTACGCAGAATTTCGATGAGATCGGTAGCTTCTTGCGCATTGATCCGGAGACGTTAATGATCTTGATCATTCTATCTTCTGCAATCTTGCATCTTGATCGGTATCTTCCATAACTTTCGGAGCGTCATGTTGCACTTCCGTGTTGAAGATTCAGGGTCTCCCCCATGCTTAGCATTTTGCTAGTCATGTAAGAAGAAGACAAAGCATTTTTATCTTAGTCATCCTTTAATTTTCCTTGTAGTGAGAATCTTTATCTTGCTTGAAAGACGTTTCAAGCGCACATTCTACCCCCAAGGTGATGGTTGGGAGTAGATGGAATTGCCAATAATCCAACAATGTCTCCTAAGATTCTTAACTTGTGGCATAATTAGTCTAATGAGGAATAAAAACCTAATGAGTGTACGTGGTGCAAGGTGTGTATGCACATGATAGGAAAGCATATAAACAAAAACAATGTTTTCACCTAGTTCTAAACACCATGTTTACAACTAGGTTGCCGAGTTTCTCCAAAGCCATAAAGGTTTATTTATCAAGGGTTAAAACACCATGTCTATCCCTAAATTAATAACTCTTATAGCACAAGAAAAATTAAGCGCATTGCAAAGCTTATAAACTAACCAAGCAACATGAAAACATATGAAAAGCTAGCTAGGTTTATCGAACTTAACGATGATGGTCTGCAATCTTGTTTAAACACCACGTTTACACAAGATCACAAAAGGAAAATACTCATAATGCCTTATGAAGTATTAACATGTAAAAAGAAGCATACATCATTAAGTATATAAAACAACCAAGCCAACTATGTGCAAAACACGTATACACAAAGAAACATCACATTGATAACAAAATGCGATGCATGCAAATAAATATGATCATGAACATGATGGTGGTTCTAAAAAGGAAAACTGAACTTAGATTAATAACCACAAGTTGATCATCATAAGATAGTGTCATTCTTTATTTTCTCTAAGAAAGTAGTAAAAATATAAAGAAACGGGTTGCCTCCCGAAAAGCGCTCCATTTAAAGTCATAGAGCTCCACTTTCTCACATACCTTCTCTTCATCGCATAGCCATGTCCCTTCATGCAAGAAGAAAAGGTACCAATTTAGCTTTAATTTACTTCCCATGTTGTTCTTGATCACTTATAGAAGACTTGCCCAAAGCGTCCTTTTGTTTCATCGCTCTCTCCTTCTTTATCATCCTTCGGTGCTGCCTTCACTCCATGAATTTTTTTAATGTACAGAACAGAAAGTATACTCAAGCTCTACTCCATTGCATAGTACACAAAATTTCCTTTCCAACGAGTCTTCATTTGCCAAATCGGACTCCGGACAAGAGAGTTACGTCCGTTTTACTTCGGTGATGAAATCTATCCTGAAATTTCAGAACGCGCAACGCTCAATGTTTTCTCCATAGCTCCTTGCACGGGTCTTCAAACTTGTTGGTTCTTGATGCGTTGTAATGGTAACTTGATGGAGCTTTTGGATATCTCATTTTCTCCATTTGTACATGTGACAGAACCGCCCAAAATAGTTCTGTATTATCGCCTAAGCCTGTCCACATGGCCATTAAGCAATAATAAAGAACTATTCTGTCGCTTCCGCCGGGTAAAGCCCGGTAAATCACATACAACAGGATCGCTGATATGCGCTAAGCCCACACGAAGGCGGGACCAGAGTACAACATTACATTACATTAAAGTTCACAAGTTCAACATTATTACAAACCAGGTTTTTCGTACATGAAAGTAAAAGTTATTCAGAGTTTAAACAGCGGAAATAAAACTAGCGCATGATACACACGGGAGGCCATCCATGCATATCACTCCTCATCATCGTTTTCCCATTCAAGCTCCCAACCATCTGGGATAGAACCAGGCCAGATGGGATTACCTGAAAACAACAAATTAAGCAAGGCTGAGTACTAATACTCAGCAAGACTTACCCGACAAAAATAAAGTAAGACTAGACATGCAAGGCTTTTTGGCTGTTGGAAAAGCGACTAAGAGTTGATCCTTATTTTCAGATTTTAGCTCAAGTTCTAGTATGTTAACCTTTCTATGTGAGCACCTGCACTAAACAAGCATGTTGTTCAAACAATATTAAACAGGTAACAATATTAATCCGAACTGTTCCATAAATAAACATGGGGTAGCCAGTGGTCAAGCCGACTCAGATAACGGCGAGTGACCGACGATCGGTCGATTTATAGCCTTGCAAGGTAAACCCAAGATACACGGAGGAAGTAGACCCCAAGAATTCAAATAAAAGCAAATGCGGGGGTCTACCCCGACCGGGCGGTTCCCAACATCCCACGGTTTGGGATCGGACGCTACAAACTACGGTACACGGTTATCCGGAGGGTCTAACCCGACCGGTCCGGACTCACACACTATACCACGGATAGCTAGCCGGAGACACATCCCAAGCGGGTAGCTAGAAAGATCCCGCCCCGGTTCAGAAGGTACTAGGCTTACCGGTCCCATTCCCGGCAAGTACTTGGTACGTTCAATAGCTTAGGACCAGCACCATGCTACTCGGTCGAGACCGAACCCATTGCTCTTACCACATGAGCGAGTCAATTTAACCAACTCGTGATTCCAACATAAGCATCCTATATCTCGCGAGCAATGAGTCATTACTCGACTTCTACCGTGATCCTAGAGCATGGCACTAGCGTTCCTAACATACTAGTAAAAGAGCATAGGAGTCCTAAGGATCATGCAACTAGGTTTCAAAACAACTCCTGAAACTTAAATGCACAGAGTAAAGCAATAAAGTACTGAATAGTAAAGGACATGATTTATATTTAAAAAACATGGGTTAGATGAAACCGGTGCTTGCCTTCCTCAGACTCAGTTCCTAAACTAGCCTTTGGCTCTTCTGGACTTTGGTCCAGGTCTTGCTGCACACCAAGCTGGTTCAGGTCTCCACTAGCTGCTCCCTCCTCCTCCTGGGTGAGCGTGTACGTCCCGTCGGGGAGATCTACACGTTTACATGCACATGCATTATATTAAAGTTAATTTTGATGGTGATTGTGTGCACATCTAAGCAATTTAAGTTACTTAACTTCACTAAACAGCAAAGGGGGTGTGTTTAAATATTAAAAACAGAACCAAACATGATTTTACCATTTAGCACATTTAATTTCCATTTCTTTCTTTAATTATTTAAAACAAACCTTTCAACCATAAATCAAAATTAAATCAAGAACACTTCCAATGAACCTAATCTTTTGCACACAGCAACATATGCTTATTTTAAGCTTGCACACCAAAATTTGGCCTAAGATCATTTATAAATTAATTTATACGAAAAAGACAAATTTCAGCCTAGTAAATCAACATTAATTCATATAAAAAGATTTAATAAACTTTTTGATCTCAACTTTCTCCTGGAAGTCAAATATGCCAAAAGTGAGTTTCTGACCAAGGCATGGTTGCAAAATCAATTTATTTTTCAGATTTTGAATTTAAACTCCTACACAAGATTAAATCCAAAACACCTAGTAAACAATTCCCTAAATTCACATCCATCACACCAGGGGTACTAATAATCAAGTCAAATCCCTAGGGTGCATTTGTGCTCAAAGAAAAGTTCCTTAAAGGTGCTATAAAAAGCATCAAACTTATTCTAGCATAAAGCTTAAATAAATCATAACTGCAAATATACCCATCAAAACCATGCAAACTTTTGCCACAGATCTAGACATGATATAAAGAGCAACATATCCAAAATTCAAGTTCATAGCATGTGTATATTTTAAATCACACCAAAAACACTCCAAACTTAGTTTGAATTTTTAATTCAAAAACTGTGCAGAAAAACCCTATACATGCTTTCTAGAAAAGGTAGATTTCTTCACCACGAACCCAACAAAATTGGTTTTGCATTTTTCTGATTTTTCTACGATTTTTAATGATTTTTCGAAGGTACTGCTGTAACCCTAAATTTCACCTTTACAAACGGGTCCCTGGAATTTTACAAAAATCTCCTTGCGATTAACTCCTCTCTCGCAATGTGGCCCCCTGCCGGTCCCCTACTCACCGGCGGCGGCCAATCCGGCGGCCGGCGCGGCCGGTCTTGGCGGGCGCGGCCCCCGGGGCGCGCCTAGGCCCAACCCGCACGGGTGGGGGGCCTTGGCCGGCCGGCGAGCGGGCGGCGGCGGCCGGCGGCGGCGCCGGCGCGATGCGCCCGTCGCGGCTCGCTGCCGGCCGTCGGTGGCGGCCACGCGCGGCGCGGGCGCGGGGCTACGCGGTTCGGAGGAGGCTAGGGAAGGCTCGGGGGGGCACGGGCGGCGTTGGATTGGCGCGGGATGGCTCGGTGGTCGCGCGGCTCCGGGCCGGCGGCAATGAGGCCGACGGCGTGCGGGCGAATGAGCAACTGGCTCGATGTGCTCGAGAGGAATACAGCGTGCGTGACGAGGAGGGGTAACCTACGGCGTGGCGCGGCCGGTGGCCGGTACATGCGCGCGCGCCGCGCGGCGTTCGCGCGGGCGGGCGCGTGGCCTTGCGACCGCGCGGCATGCGGTGGACGCGGCGCACGGGAGACCACCGGGCGGAGGGCCCACGGCGCGCGGTCCACCACGAAGCCGCCGAGGCCGTCCGTACGCCGGAGCCTCGTGCGACAGCCACGTGGCCGGCGCATCCGGATCGCGCGCGCGCTCCAGAGCGCGGGAACGACGTCGCCCAGCCCGATTTTTATTCCGTTTAGCCCTTTTCGAAATTGCAAAACTCCAAAAATCATCAACTAAGTGAAAAATCTCCTAAAAGCAAAGTTGTAGAGGAGCTGTAGATCTACAACTTTCCCGAAGGGCGACATATGTTTTGATCAATGGTTTGCCCAGGAACGCCAACCGAAGTTGCAGATTTTCCACGGCTCGGTTCTTGTTCACAGCGCGGTAAACTCGATTTTTGGCCAATTTGCGCTCAAAATTGGAATGTCCGCCAATTACGAAAAATGTGTTCCCGGAAATAACGAACAACTTTCGTATTGGCAGATTTTGAACTTCTATAGTGAAATTTGGAGAACGCGCAAGAAAACCATTTCAGCCTTTAAAGTAGATCTAGGGTTTGACCGTGGTTTGAGATGTTGACCGGGGTCTTTTGTGCAAAAGTGCGTCCAATCATGTCAAACATGCTTAGAAGGTAATTAACCTTGATTAATTCATGTACTTAATGTCATTAGCACAAGTAAACATCAGGGATGTTACAGTACACCTCTGAACAAGCTCTCAAATTGATGAAGACAGCAGCATCTATTGCGGCATTTGTAGAGGTTGATGATTTATCTTGCAACTTTTTAGGCATGACTTCTTTTTTCATTATTCAAGCCTTGTATACATGGTTAGTGAAAATCGGGCCTTCTCCCAACATGTGCTTCTTTAAGGTCATTAGCTTGACCATGCGCAAAGCATGATCGAGATTTACAAAACTTATTGTAAACATACGCGTCCATAATTAACACCACATGTGAATTGTAGCAACAAGTCAAGGTGTAAATAAAAGAAGCATATGTTTCATGTATAGCACTTAGCTCATCATTAGGCAATGGTTTTTTAGGTGTGAGATTAATTGGATCAAACATAAATGTTTCCTCTTTTTTATTCTCAAGAAAATCTAGCCTATAAACATGATCACTATTGGAACAAGGCATAGACATTAAACTATCATTCATACCATTGGTTGAGCATGAGTATTTGAATTTATCAACATCAATACCAATAATATCTTGAGATTTCAATGCGTACCTTGGCCTTAGAACCTTTTCAACAAGAGTGATATTTGGTTCATCTAGCGGTGTTGAAGGCGAATCAATCTCAACGAGTGAAGGTGTCTCTTTTTTACCTTTTTGCATCCCCTCCATCTCATCATGTAGAACGTGTAATCCATCAACTACATTTGCATTTGTATCTTCTTTGAAGTCTTCATTGTCATCCCAATCTTCGTCTTCAAAGTCTTGTATGTTGCTTTCTTTATCTTCCATGTACCACATGTCGTCAAGATCGCTCATTGTTGATTTACTCTTTTCTTCATCCTTGAGTACTTCCATGTCTTGATTTGCTAGTGAGTAGGCTTCAATAGCACACAAGCTATCACCTTGTGGGGAGGGGCCTTCTTGGAGTACTTGATCTATGTCAACCCCTTCCCATTCATCTTCTAGCCTGAGTCCTATCTCCTCCCATTTATCCTTTGAGTCACTAGGCTCATCACGGTTGTACTCTTCTCTTCCTTTATTGCAAATCTTTGAGTTGGCAAATGGATCGATCCATCCTTCATCATCTTCTTCTCTTTCTTCTTCAAATATTTTTTGGATCGACTCTCCACTCATCTCTTGATAAAAATATCTTCAACTAGTTTGGCAACGTGTCGGCGTTCCTCCTTCCTTCAGTAGCTGATTAGTGGGGCAAAATCGACTTGAATCCAACCGGATTGAATGAACTCCGCCAATGGTCTAGCATTCCACATACTTCGGCCTACATTCATGTTAGTTTCAACATTTTTAACATCTGAATGACTTCTCTGACCTTGGGAAGTGGATCCTTAATTTCTTGTACGGTCGGTTCATCTTTCTTGACCTCCAGTTCATCTTTTTCAGAAATTTCAGCAAGCACCTTGGGCTTGCTTTTGTTGTTTTGCTCCTCTCGACAACATCTTTGCCAATCTCGTTGCGTTCTTTGTCCATTGCTTATCCTTTGTAAAATTTGTGCGGCTTCAGTAATTGTTTTATCCATTATATCACCTCCTGCACATATGCTTACAAAACGAGACGAGTTAGGGGTTAGTGAAAAATAAAATGTATGCAACATCAAGTCACCGGAAAATCCCAAGTTCGGGCCTCGCTCAAGTAGTTCATTAAAACGGTCCCATGCGTCATCAATTCCTTCATCCTCTCCTTGCTTGAAAGTGATCACTTGCCTCCTTAAGTCTTGGACCTTGCTTATGGGAAAGAACTTCAAAAGAAACTTCTTCACTAGCTCATCCCAATTTCCTTTTGCTTCAACGGACGCAAGTGTGTACCATCTTCGCGCTTCATCTTCGAGAGAGAACGGAAAAAGATTCCACTTGAACCAAGCGGCCCGAACTCCTTTTTGTTGCACCGTGTTGCATATCATTGTGAATTCCTTAATGTGTCTATATGGGTTGTCATCCTCCAGTCCTCTAAATGGTTTTGTCGCCACTAACTTGATGATACTAGGCTTCACTTCATAGTGGGTTGTAGCAAGCGTCAAATCTGATTTTTGCATCTCAATGTCTTCCATTGACGGCATTGCTAGCTCCCTTAGCGACATCTCTTCGTCTTGCAATGGTGAGGTGAACAAATCCATCTAGGCACAAAAAAAGTAGAAAGAAAAACAAAACAAAAAAAGATTTTTTTTTTCTAGAAAATAAGGGTTAGATGTTAGTAATCAACAAAACTAATATAAGATTAAACGTAGCAAACTGGCTTGCTCCCCGGCAACGACGCCAGAAAAAGGGACTTGTTGACGGATAAAACTCGTATCCACCTACAATCCGCAAGCGTACGGACCTACACCTTTTTCACCACGGGATTCCCAAGGTTCTTGTCAATCCGCGGAGCAAGGGGATTACTAGCGCTTAACCAAGTACTAATCTAGTTGAATGGAAAACCTTTGAAAGAGTATTAATCTAAAGGTAAAACAATCTAACCTAAGTTAATCTAAGTTAAGTTGATCAAACAAATCTAGGGTTAAACTAGATGGTAAAGGGTGAACACAAGTGAGTCATTAAGAAAGATAAGCGTTCCCTCCCTAGGATCTAGGATAACATGGTATGCATCTACTACACGAGAGTGGTAAACCAATCTACCGGGGGTTGTGACCACGGTTTCGCCCTTTCCCTCCTCTCGTACTGTCACTACGCGAAGGTAATCGTGACTAGACCTATGATGGACACGGTATGTTGATGGAATCTATGGGAGTAGCGGATATCATACGCCCGAAAAACACGGTAGCTAACCTTAATCATCAAAGCATCATCAACATGAAAACAATAGATTGAAACCACGAAACAAGTAGCGATCACATAGCATGCATCCATCTAACCCTAGGGATGAACGGAGACATTACCCCATCATCTTACACGGATTGAAGCACATAGGGGTGATGGAGACTCCGGAGAACGTCGTCGATGAAGATGGCGGCGATGGAGCTTGGGAACACCCCTTGGCCAGCGGCTTGGAGTCCTCCTCTTGCTTCCTTCTCTCCGCCGGCGTTGATCCTTGCGACGAGCTCATCTAACTCTCTCCCTCATCTTGCGACGGCGGTGTTCTGGTCAATGGCGTCGGTAGGATGATTTGTTCGATGGGTAACCCTCTTGGGGCACCTAGGGGGTTGTATTTATGTCCTTGGGGTGCCTTTGGGCGTGCTCCACCTTGCCTTGCACGAGATCCTCCTTGGGAGAGAAGCAAACTTGGTTTCCATTAAATCAGCCAGATTTTCCTGATTCGCAGTCCTTCCTTTCCAGTGCCATATCTCCCACGTCCGGACTCCAAATAATGCACATTCGGTGTCCAGGTTGTGTGCCACGAAATTATCTTCGACTTTGGTATTAATTTCTTTGCTTAAAAACGAAGATAAGATCTCCAAATCGACCTTAGAAAATAATCTGTTCTGATTTCGGACTAACTGCGCAGCAGGGATTTCGGGGGCCATATCTCCTAGCTCCCTTATCCGAATTGGGCCTTACACATGTCCAAATCGAAGGTATTGTCAAGGCCCACAACTTTGGTAGTCAAACTTTTGCCATTAAAGACCGTTTAAGTCTCCGAATCTGCACCGAAAGATCATGCAGTCCTGAGCTGCGAGAATATCTCTCGGGCTGAGTTGATCTCGTTGGTAAACATCTAAGTTCCCGGAGTTTTGCGTGTTGATGCTTCGGTCCTTGGGTTGTTTGGAGTCTTGTTCACTTCGTGTCTTGACTTGTGACGGGCTTCATGATCTTCTCTTGATATGCTTGATGAACTTATCCCGAAAGTCTCCTCTTTAACGTTAATTTCCTGCGTAAACAACAAACTCCAAAATCGACGTGCAAGTGTGAACTTGTTACATCATTAGTATGCCTAGTGGCGGGTTAGTTGCAAATCATAATCGAAACCAATGTATAACAAGTACTCTAGGTTGACGGAAATTCACCATCAACATACTGTCACTACGCAAGGTAATCAAACACTTTCACGTATAACCGCATCTATGCCCAAGCATCCATAGGGTTAAGCTAAACACCACGATTACCACAAACCCTACTAAGACCACATGTTGCGCAAACATATGTAAACAAAGCATACGCGAAGACATAGACCATAAAGCATCGATTGGCATAAGGTTCATGTATAGATTACATATCATGCATCCATTTAACCCTAGGGACGAACGGAGACATTACCCCATCATCTTACATGGATTGAAGCACATAGGGGTGATGGAGACTCCGGAGAACGTCGTCGATGAAGATGGTGGCGATGACGCTTGGGAACACCCCTAGGCTAGCGGCTTGGAGTCCTCCTCTTGCTTCCTTCCCTCCGCCGGCGTTGATCCTTGCGACGAGCTCATCCAACTCTCTCCCTCTCTTGCGGTGGTGGTTTTCTGGTGAATGGCGTCGATGGAATGATTTGTTCGATGTGGCGGCCGACGGCGGCGGAGGCAATAAATAGACAAACACCTAGGGTAAAAGGGCATCGCGAACCGGGCCAAAAGGCCCCTGGGCCGATCCGACTGGGCCGACCGGCCCAGGCCCAGAAAGGGCCGGTTCGGGCCCGTGTTCCTCCCCGGTTGCTTCTCGCATGATTCCTTATTTGTGTGCACTTGCATGTGGGCCTTTGACGTTGTTTCCTTCACGGTTAAGGCTTGAATCCTTGCTATGCAAGCTTCGCTGTTTTCTGGTTGAGTCCCTGAAAACTTGCACGTTGACGCTTCGGTCCTCGGGTCATTTGGAGTCATGTTCATCGCGTGTCTTGACTCTTGTAGGGCTACATGATCTTCTTCCAAAGTGCTCGGTGAACTTATCCCGAAAGTCTCCTCTTTAGCATAGATTTCCTGCGTAAACAATGAACTCCAAAATCGACATGCAAGAGTGAACTTGTTATATACGGGGGGGTAGTTCCAGTGGTTAGAATAATAAATCAATACCAACATTAAAGGTAAACTCATAGCTAGGTTGATGGAAATTCATCGTCAACAACCGGTCAGACCAACCTTCTAGGACTTAGCCTCTCACAGGCAGGGGAAACCGGTCAGGCCGGTTTCGTCCATGAAATCCCCAAAAGACCTTCGAGACCAAACCTACACAAAACGCGTCAAGAATCCCTCAACCTTCAAACAAGAAAAGCCATAGCTTGAATGAGACTCTTTTGTTCAAAAACTCCTCTCACCAGCCCACTGGGGATAAACCGGTCAGGCCGGTTTTGCCCAGGCAGTCGGGAAGAACTCAGCCCGCGGGAAAAACCTCACCTTCACCTCGATCGACCTCCTGATTCGTTCCGCGGATTCAAGTGAGACTTTGGGGTTAGCTGGGGTACCTCATGGGCTACCTTTGGCTAGAAGCTCGGTCCCCAAAACCTACTCAATCAAGAGGAATCGGAAGTCAGCCCTCAAGAACACCTTCCCATGAACTCCATCGAAAACTACCAAATTGAAGCCGTTTCTGAGGGTTTGTTGGAGCAAGATCACCAAGAAAAGAAGCACAAGGTCCTCATATGTGACATCCAACAAGAATCCCTCAAAGAAAAGTCCCCAAAACTTCCCCACGGAAAAACCAAGAAAAGGCTCCGAAAATCACCGAAAAGGGAAAACAGGAAGAACACAATCAAGCCTTGAGGAACCACGCCGAATCATCTATACATACCATGAAGGTTCATACAAGGTCTAGATTCCGCCCGATCATCCTTCCCTCTCATAAAATCTCACCATGAAGCTCTCAAGCTAGTCCTAGAAATCCTAAGGAAAATAGGAAGAAAAATAGCAAAGGGGAAATGAGCTAGAGTTCCAAGAGATGGCTGCCATCCTCTCACAACTTGGGTTATATGGAGGCTAGCCAAAAGACTAAACTACCCCTATTACATAAACTAGGATACACGCCCACCAAGGGCACTTTGGGAAATTGTCTTCGTAACACCATTAGACTGATGCCCGATGACCACACTTCGCTTAGCCTCGACGCAAGCCTTGTGATCCCGACGTGTGTCCTCCACTTTGAAGCTTCCCACCGCTCTGCGACCCCAAACCGGTCAGGCCAGTTTTGGCCAGACAGCCACGCTTGGTCTTCGGCCCCGACTTTGTGGCTCAGTGAGTAACCCAATGGTTTTCTGGTGAACCACTGCAAACCCTGCGAACTTGATGTAGCTTCCGCCAATCACCACTCATGACTCGGCTCCCACAAAGTCCCGGCTCGACCTTGGTTTTGAGGCTTAACCAAGAAACTGTCCACCGACTCCATCTTGTTGTTCTTGCCACCATGCGGCCCGCACTTGACTCCGCTAGCCACCGGGTCCCTCGAACAAAGTCTACTTGTCTTCTCCACCTAACGACCTTTCGCACGTGTTCTTCACCTGCACCAACAACAGTCAAGCCGCAACCTAGACCTGCAATACTTAGCTAAGAATCAGTCCACACAACATTGTCAATCACTCATCACACCAGGAAGCAACCATCCACCGGTCCTCAAACCACACATGGTCCTCAGAACTTGATCTCCCCCATGCCGATGTCGATTATTGCTCCGATGGTCTTGAGAAACGATCTTCCTAGGATGCGTGGCGGATGAGGTTGATCTCCTTTCGATCTTGGAGGTGGAGTTTCTCTTGGATATTCCGACGATCTTCGGCCTCCGCTTTTAGATCTTCTTGGCTCATGTTGCACGTCACCTTTTCCTGCAAAGTTTTTCCAGACCATCCACAAAATATGTGTTTTTTTGGAGATGTAGTCGTCCATCTCCGATTGGGGTTAGCAATAAACAAAATAAAGAAAACTAGGGTTAAGCAAAACCCTAGATTAGATTGATTTTTTTCTTTCGGGGATGGTCAAAATCAAGAGATGCAAAAGAAAAGTCAAGAGGAAAACTAAAAATATTTACAAAGGAAATACTAGATTGAATCTTAAATTACTTGTTCCCTGGCAACGGCGCCAGAAAAGGGGGATTGTTGACGGTCTATATGTATATCAAACTTCGTTTGGACTTGCAAGCAGACAAATCCTCCGTCGTAGTCAAGGGACCCTTCTTCCCTTGAGTGTGAACCCAAGTTATTGAATCTGTGGAACAATGTGTAATGCAAGACCCAATCTAAAAAGCGGAAAACACTTAGATCTTTGAAAAGGCATTTTGCGTCTAATATATGGAAGAACCATGAAAACACATCTATTCTACTAAACACCGGAGGTAGCACGAGAAAGAGATGGGAGGTAAAACCAATCTAGAGATTGGACCAGGTCTTATGTTGAAGTTCCAAAACAAAGAAGAATAAAGCAAACGAATCTCATTACTAGCTCTTTAAATCATGGCTTTAGTTCCAACTCCGAAGACGCCCGCCTTTTGGTGCCACCGTCATGTCACAACACACTCCTATTCGTGCGGGTTAGCCGGTTAGCCTAGGGCGAGTTCAAGATGAACAAGATGAAAACGCTTGGTAGATAGCCACCATGACTACAAGAGAACTCTAAGCAATCTAGATATAGACTATATTGGAGAAGAAGCAAACCCAAGCGAAGACAAAGTTGTAGAGAAAGCATTTTATCGCTAGAAATCGGATTCAATGCTGCAAATTCAACATGAGAGTTTAGTACATGGACAAGATCACCACTGGGATCCTACCTTCATCTTGATCCTAGCTCTGGGAACTCCGATGTGGCCGTCCATGCAAGGTTCCCACGTCGGCTAGGGAAACCCTAGTCAACCATCTCAACCCTCTCCTCTCCGGAATGGTGTCCCTCTCTTCTCTGCTCCTCGGCGGCGGATGACGAATGAATTGATGGGTGTGCATGAGAGCTATTTATGGCTTGAGATTTAGGTCACCGAAAGGCGGTGGCAAAACGGGCCCAAAGTGGGCCAGACCGGTCGGCCTGGGCCCACTTCGACCCAGTTCGCCGCCGTCTTTTGTCCTGGTGCTTCTTATCCCATTCCTTACTTTTGTACACCTGCATGTGGGTCCTTTTACATCGTTTCCTTCGTGATTAAGTTGATAAAGCTTGCAATCCAAGCTACCCCATCTTCGGTTTAGGTCCCTGATGTTTTCTATGTTGACGCTTCGGTCCTTAATCCATTTGGAGTCATGTTCATCGTGTGTCTTGACTCTTGTCGGGCTTCATGATCTTCTTCCAAAGTGTTTAATGAACTTTACCCGGAAGTCCTCATTTAGGTGCTTAATTCTTGTGTAAACAATAAACTCCAAAAACCACATGCGATTGCGAACTTGATATATGATGAGGGTTAGGATTGTTAGTTTGGATATTAAATCAATGCCAACACTGAAGGTAAACTCATGGCTAGGTTGATGGAAATTCACTGTCAATAGGTTTCCTCTTGGTATTTCAACGTGAGGGATTAGAATTCGCGCAACCCTAGCAAAACCCTTGTATAGAATTCTCGTGATACAAAAATTGAACTGCGGGGCTTCGTCCCTTGAAACATAGACGCGAGAGGTCGGGATCGGAGAACTTCGTCAAAGTCGTGTGCTTTCAAACGACGAAGGCTGCGTGGCGAAAGCTCAGAAGCTAAAATGGTTAGATAAAAAGGAGTTCCGCGGGTTCCGTTGATGTGAATTCCTCTTGCGACATTGTGCAAGGTAGCCGCGAAGAACAAAAGCAAAAACCTCTCATCATCGATTTCCGAACCCCCAACATCCGGTAGGGTTCGGATCCGGTATGGTAACCGCTACCGGACCGGTAAGCCCGGTAACCAGTAAAATTGGACGGGTTCCAGAGAGTGAAAATGTGTTGTAAATGATCCAGGAGCAGGCTGCTGGCACATGTGCACATCAGGAACTATGTATTACCACCACTTGGTTCATTTTGGGTAGAATTTGATTTTAGTAAAACGAGAAGAAATCTGGGTGTGTAACAATAAACTTCTGCACAATTTGTGACTAGACTAGAGAAGGCGATGAAGCACCTTCATGGTAGGATAATTCCCCTCCCCATAGTTAGGGCAGTCCCAATGGGGATTTTTAGTCGGTAGATTCCAAAAAAGAAAAAGATTAATTAATGTCTATGGAAATCATCTCTCCCAACAGATGAATTCTATAGAACAGTTAATACTAAGGATAAATTAAAAGCAAGGCAAAAGAACAATGGGTCACCTGTGGCAATGGGAGTGGCCGACCGCCGGCGTGGGCACGCGGCCCTGTCCAGAGGGCACCTCCCGCACCCCGCCGGCGTCGTCCGAGGGCACCTCCCGCACCCGCAGGTTACACCTCCGCTCGGCGGCGAGCGGCATCGCTCACCGGCCACCATCGCCCCGCCACATGGAGCGTGACGCTCCGGCGGCTGCCACGGCAGCATCTAAGGATAAGCTACAGTCACCAGCGGTGCGCGTGGTGCGGGAGCGTGAACCTCGCGGAGGCAAGCATGGGACGCCTGGCGGTTGAGCGAGCCAGCGGTGGCGGCGACCGCGCCGGGGGCATGTCGCCGCACAAAACATTTATAAAAATCACCTTAATTTGGATCGCGACTATTAATCGTGATCCAAATATTTTTCATTTCACCCCTAATTAGGATCGCGGCTATTAACCGCGATGCGATTATTTACAATTAGAACCCTGCAATTTGCATATGGGCGCCCCTGGTCAGGGTCCGCTCCTGCTGCCGCCCCTCCGCCGCCGGAACCGAGGAACTTCATCCCGCCTCTCAATCCCCGATCTCATCCCCGCATCACGGACCGGAGGGCGGCGCGCGATCCGCCGCACCTGGGTCGCATGGAACGACTGAACTTGCAGCCGCGGTCTCGGGATGCTGTCCGGAATCCGGATTCGTCCCTCGCGACGAGCGCGATGCAGCAGCATCAGAGCTCGATGGCCGCCAATCGAGCGCGCTGCCTGGCGAGGGTTCGCCTGCCGGTGATATTTTCCAATTCTTTTTTTTAGGAAACTTCAGAACTTGCACGTTTGCTCTTACAAGCAGTAGTAGTGTAGTATAGTAGGTACTAGGTACGCACGAGCCATGGTAAACCTTGGTCCGATCGATTACGGACCACCGTCTGCCGCATCGGCCCTCTCCACGTCCGCCGGGGCCACCTTCTTGACATCGTCGTCGGCGACCTCATCTTCGTCCTCCCCGGCGCACGCACCGTGCGCGACGTCGTAGGTGGCATGCAGGCCGACGAGCACGTAGTAGACGAGCATGACGGCGGTGCACATGGCGAAGCGGATGAAGGCGTCCTTGCCGAGCGAGCCCATGAGGAAGAGATTAGTGGCGATGGACAGCGAGGGCAGCCACGGCACGAGCGGCACGCCCCACACCTTGGGCGCCCGCGCCGCGGGCACCAGCAGCTGGATGCCCAGCGTCCCCGCCGCCCACGCCGGCACCAGCACCACGTACCCCTGCCACCGCTCCGGCGTCGTGCCCCAGTACGCCGCGATCCCGACCGACGACGCGATGATCAGCGCCAGCAGCGCGACGAACCGCAGCGCGTGCGTTCGCGTGGTGACGCCCCGCACGTAGTACCTCCGGACGAGGAGCGCGGTGGCCATCATCATGAAGATGAAGAGCGTGCTGACGGAGAGGAGGCTGGAGAGCACGTCGAGGCTGGAGAAGAAGGCGATGCAGGAGCTCGCGATGGCGATGAGCACGTTGGCGTGCACGGGGGTGCCGGTCCTGGGGTGCACGAGCGCGAACACCGGCGGGATGATGTGGCTCCGGGCGATGTGGGTCGTGTACCTGGCCTGGCCCAGGGCGCCGACGAGGAGCACCGTGGTCATCCCCTTGAGCGCGCCGAGGGCCACGACGTACTGCGCCCAGTGCATCCCCACGTTGGCGAACGCCACGGAGTAGGCCGCGCTCGGGTCGATCGCCGTGTACGGCTGCATCATGCTGAGCACCAGCGCCATGACGCAGTAGATGGCGGTGATGGCGGACATGGAGCCCAGCAGCCCCAGCGGGATGTCGCGGGACGGGTTCTTGGTCTCCTCCGCCATGGTGGCGATGTTGTCGAACCCGCCGTAGGCGAAGTAGACGATCGCCGCGGCGCGGAACACGCCGGGGACGCCGTACGGCATGAAGGGCTTGAGGTTGCTGGGCTTGGCGTGGACGAAGCCGGCGACGATGACGAAGCCGATGACGACGACGTGGACGGCGGACGCGACCCAGTTGACGCGGGAGGTGCCCTTGGAGCTCAGCATGGCGAGCGTGGCGGTGACCGCGATCACCACCACCGCGATGGGGTCCAGGTCGTTGTACCCCTTCTGGAGCGACGTGTGGATGCGGAGCGCGGTGTCCGGCTTGTTGATGAGCGAGGCGAGGTACGACGTCCAGGAGCGCGCCACGGCCGCGGTGCCGATGATGCTCTCGAGGAGGATGTTGGCGGCGGCGACGAAGGCCGCGAGGTCGCCGAGCTCGACGCGGAGGTACGCGAAGGAACCCCCCGCGACGGGGATCTCGACGGCGAACTCGGTGTAGCAGAACACGGAGAGCATGGCGGAGAGCCCCGACGCGACGTAGGAGAGCACGATGGCGGGCCCCGCGTGGTCGTGCGCCTCCTGCCCCGTGAGCACGAAGATCCCGGCGCCGATGACGGAGCCGAAGCCGAACCACGTGAGGTCCCACCAGGTGAGGCACCGGCGCATCTCGTTCTCGCTGCGGCGGCGCATGGCGCCGAGCTCGGCGGCGTCGGTGGAGCGGCCCGCGAGGCGGTCGCGGAGGCGGGACGGCGTCGCGGCCAGCGCGCGGCGGTACGCGCCCCAGCTCGCGAACGACGGCTCCGGGAGGAAGTCGTCCTTGTGCCACCGCCAGTAGCTCCTCCTCGTCGCCGCTTCGGGTGCCTTTCCGCCGCCGGCATCCCCGTCGTGCTCCGGCGAGGACGTCTCCACCACGGGAGCCATGGCTCGCTGCAGCCACGTAGTAGCACTCGCGCCTGCGTGTGGAGGTGGAGTGGCTAGCGTCCTAGCCCGTCCTAGGGAGTGTGGCGAGCTGCTGCCCTGGGCCGGCCGGGCTTGATTGATCCCGTGGAGATATCATATCGGTCCGTGAGGGAGGGAGACGTCTTGTTGGCTTGGAGCTTTGCGCTGGAAATGCCAAGAGCCACCTCACGGACGATGTGCCAAGCAGTATGGGAAGACCCGGCGGTTCACTGTTGGTTGTGGCTGGACGCATTGGATTGTCCTCCCCTGTCAAAAACATGACGTGCGTCTTGCCAAAACAAGCTCATACAAGGAGCAGCAGGGATAGCACCGTGAAACGATCGATCGCGAAGCAGGAAAAATCGTGCGCTCCGAGCCTCCGACTGGCTGGATTGCAAGCGCATTCCTCGAACGATTGCGGCGTTGCAATTTGCAATGATGATAGAGGAGACCCCCACACTGATTGCAAGCGCAGCTGACTCGGCGGACGACGACCGGGGTGCGGCGACGGATACCGACCGGCGGCCGGCAGAGCGCGCGAGCTCGTTGGAGATTCGCTCGAGGGGAGGGCCCAGCGCTGCCCTGCCCCGGCGGAGGCCGGCAAGCCGAGCTCCGTAGCGCTTGGAAGCACGCACGCGCGCGGGGGGGCGCGCTCGGGTGAAGGCTCCAAAGTCCAAACACTCGCCATCCGCCCGCCGCCGCCGTGCCGCTGCCGCAGACCAACCAAGCCGTCGCTCGCCATCACATCACCGCACATCGGCATCACGTAACGCACGCCGAGCAGCTGTCGCGTACTATATCTCGGGTTCTCGGTGGCTTTTGTTCACACCGGGAAACAGATATCCCCCGCAGCGTGCACGATCAGAAGCGAACGGCGTCAAAGGTTGATGCGTCCCCAGTTTAGATCGCAGGCGGCAGGGACAGTTTTTCTTCGAGACAGGCTGCACCGGCGTGGGGTCCTTTTTCTCCGAGGACGGCCCGGCGGCGACAAGACTTGGGTGGAAGCCGGAAGTCTACGCTAGCTAGTAGTACTTGGGTGTGGTCCGGCTTGCCGGCGCGATAGGCCCGTGCCCATCACGCTCCGGCTTGTATGTCCTGGTTGGTGGTCCTCGCGTGAGACCTCGTTCCACGAGATCCATTTCGATCGGAATTATAAATACAACAAGAAAATCATGATAGTAACTTATAAGGATTTGCCCATGATAGGTACACCAAAAGGCTCGGAATCAATCCACTAGTCAAAGAGGTGTGGAACCAATCCGGCTCTACGGTCTCTTGTTGATAGGTAAATTAATTTTCGATCCGGAATAAATCCGAGTCCCTATCATAATTTTCTTCATACATTTATTATTCCGGCCGGATTGAATCCCACGGAAGCGAACAATCCCGTCGCGACGCCGACCTCGCGCTGACGAGGTTGAGTGGGCACGAAACCCGGCCGTCTAGAAATTTCTGTTTCAAAAAAAGAAATCTAGAAAAAAAAATTGCTCTGATTTATTTTATTTAATACTTTTATCCAAAATTAAAAAATAGCTTATGTTAAACTAAAACTACAAGAACTGGAGTAGTTTTCTTGTGACGTGCCCATTTTTTTTTGAATTTTTTTATTTATGATCTTTCTGATTCTTCTAGACGCCTTTTGTAACTTTGTGTCGCACCTTTTTTTTCCTTCCAAAAACTTTGTATCGCTCAATGTCTCCCAAAATTACAGCAAGCTTCCATTTCTCCTCCCGCCGATGTCACGCTAGGAATGCCCTACTGAAAATGCTGATCACCAAAGTTGTTTTGTCCTTTCACTTCCACCGACCCCAACGGAAGTATGCATATATCACAAACCATGCATGCATTTGTTTACACCTTGTAACAGCCACTACAAGAAATCGGCTAACCAAGGGAGCAAAGGATCGCAGTAACAAGAGTATACACAAGTTCTATCACTTGTGGTGATCCTCAAGCTAAGAGAAAAATAATGATAGGCGAAGCAACGATGGACATACCTGAGAGTTGAAATCTCACTGCTCCTATATATGCTGCTTATCTGCGCAAGCATCACTGTACATGCTTTGCTCCTATCTCACTGCTCCGCCACCATGACTATGAGCGTGGACGCGCTCTCGGACTCGTCGTCTCGGGGTCCCGCAAGCACGTCCTCGCCGGGCAGCAAGGGTGGACGGTGCAAAACATATAGGTTGCTCGGGTATCTGTGGGGGAGCCGGCACCTGAACTTCCAGCCATCCGATCTTTTGTTGATTTTTTACCATGCACGTTGGATCTAGTTCGATTACTTTCATTTCTCTTATAGCACTAGGTTCGTGCTCGTGCGTTGCTACGGGCATCAAAATATTTATTATGCTTGTCATACATCAAGGTATTTAATATAAGACAACAAAATATGGCAAAGAGCCGAAAAAAAATCCTAACACGATGAGAGGAGCATATGAAAACATAAGAATTTTGAGATCACAACATCTTAGCAATTAGTTGTCACCATTTTGAGATAAACAAAGATCGATGTTACATAAATGTCAAAGCAAATATGATCCATTTTGAGATAAACAACGAGCAATTTTACATAAGCGTGGCAGCAAATATTTAAACTCATAAAGTGACTCATATCAGGGGCTTGAATTATCTAGAAGTGTAAAGGACTTAAGTAAGAAGGCATAAAGCATTTAGAAATTACAACTACTGATCCGTCAACTTGATTTGAGAATAGAAAGAAAAAAAATAGTACAAGCATATGCTACTGAATTTCATTGATAACTACTTGTATACTACCATTTGATTGAGAACTACAACCTGTGAGTCCCTAGTGGCATGGTTGTCTAATTTTGCACTCTTGACTTCACAGTCCTAATCCTAATTGTGAAGCTACAATAATAACTATTGATGATCATGCAGAGTATATGTGCACCTCCAAGGAGCTCTGCTTCTATGGCCACATGCTTAGAATTGTCTTGGTGGTTGTCAAACCAGGAGAATACAAGCACTCAAAGATGGTACGGTGCGGCCTAGCCTGTACAGAACATTAGCCTGCAATGCATATCACAGAGAAAAACTTGTGATTACTTACACTGAGAGCAAAATACTACAAACTGAGAGGGATTTCTTTCTTTTAGGCATCTATAGTATAGACTACCAACAATGTTTGATTAAAAAAACACATTTCTGGTGGCAGGAATGGACTATCGATGTCTGGCGTGCTATATAGAACCGAGAATCAACATGACACAGTTAGCTCACACCAGAGAAAGCTGATACTCATATCTCAACCAGTAGCTAATGCCAACACAACAACAACAACAACAACAACAACTTAGCCTTTTGTCCCAAGCAAGTCGGGGTAGGCTAGATATGAAACCCAAAGGTACCATCAACATAAAGACACGTAGAAGAAGTCATGGCTCGGGAACGTTGATGGCTAGTCTCCAAGCGCCCCTATCCAAAGCTAAGTCCTTGGAGATATTCCACTCCCTAAGGTCTCTCTTGACCGACTCATCCCGAGTCGGTTTAGGTCGACCTCTAACTTTCTTCACATTGTCGTCCCGCTCTAGGACCCCACTACGCACCGGAGCCTCAGGAGGCCTTCGTTGGACATGTCCAAACCATCTCAACCGATCTTTGGATCGGTTTCTCCTCAATTGGCGCCACCCCGACCCCCGTCCCGAATATCATCGTTCCGTACTCTATCCCTCCTCGTGTGCCCACAAACCCAACGCAACATACGCATCTCCGCCACACTCAATTCTTGGACATGTCGCCTTTTTGTAGGCCAACACTCCGCACCGTATAACATCGCCGGGCGAATCACCGTCCTATAAAACTTACCTTTTAGCTTCGAGGCACCCTTTTGTCACGAGAGGACGCCGGAGGCTTGACGCCATTTCAACCAGCCAGCTGAAATTCTATGCCTAACATCTTCGTCGATGTCGCCATCCTTCTGTAGTATCGAACCTAAATACCGAAAAGTATCCTTCTTGGTCACCACTTGCCCATCAAGGGTGACGTCTCCCTCCTCACGCGTCGTACCGCTAAAGTCGCACCTCATGTACTCGGTCTTGGTCCTACTAAGTCTAAACCCTTTCGATTCTAACGTATGCCTCCACGGTTCTAACTTCCTATTTACCCCCGCCCTACTCTCATCAACTAGCACCACATCATCGGCAAAGAGCATACACCGGGGGATATCACCTTGAATGTCCCTTGTGACCTCATCCATCACCAAAGCAAATAGATAAGGGCTCAACGCCGACCCTTGATGTAGTCCTATTTTAATTGGGAAATCACTAGTATCGCCATCGCATGTCCGGACACACGTCACCACATCCCCGTACATATCCTTGATGAGGTTAACATACTTAGTTGGGACCTTGTGCTTCTCCGAAGTGCCCACCACATGACGTGTCTCGGCACTTTGTCGTATGCCTTCTCGAGGTCAATAAATACCATGTGCAAGTCCTTCTTCTCGCTCCCTATATCTCTCCATCAATTGGCGTATTAAGAAAATCGCCTCCATGGTCGACCTACCAGGCATGAACCCAAACTGATTTTGGGTCACACTCGTCCCTCTTCTTAGGCGATGCTCGATAACCCTCTCCCAGAGCTTCATCGTATGGCTCATCAACTTAATTCCACGCGTAGTTCGTACAACTACGAACGTCTCCCTTGTTCTTGAAGATCGGTACTAATATGCTTCTCCTCCATTCTTTAGGCATCTTGTTTGACCGAAAAATAAGGTTAAAAAGCTTAGTTAACCAAACTACCGCTATGGCACCCAGGCATCTCCACACCTCAATGGGGATACCATCAGGTCCCAATGCCTTGCCTCCCGTCATCCTCTTCAAGGCCTCTGCGGTCTCTGCCTCTTGAATTCTCCTCACAAAGCGTCTGTTGGTATCATCAAATGAATCATCCAACTCAGGGGTAGGATCCTCATTCTCTCCATTAAACAGCTTGTCGAAGTACTCTCTCCATCTGTCCTTGATTTCCTCATCCTTCACCAGAAGTCGATTTGTTCCGTCCTTGATGCATTTGATTTGGTTGATGTCCCTTGTCTTCCTCTCTCGGATCTTAGCCAACCTATAGATGTCCTTCTCCCCTTCCTTCGTGCCTAGCCGCCGGTAAAGGTCATCATACGCCCGACCTTTTGCTACACTCACCGCTCGCTTTGCGGCCCTCTTTGCTATTTTATATCCCTCAATGTTGGCTGCACTCTTGTCATGATGGAGGCGCTTGTAACACTCTTTCTTCTCCTTGATAGTCCTTTGCACCTCGTCATTCCACCACCGGGTGTCTTTCACTTCCCGTTTGCCTCCCTTGCTCACACCAAACACTTCCGAAGCCACCTTCCGAACACATGTTGCCATCTTTAGCCACGTGTCTTCTGCATCTTCGCCTTCCTCCCAAGGCCCCTCGACTAGCATCCTCTCCTTAAACCTTTGCGCTTCTTCTCCTCTAAGTTTCCACCACTTCGTTCTTGCAATCTTGGCTTGTTTGTCCCGGAGGACACGTACCCGAAAGTTGATTGTACCAACTGATCAATAACACCTGAAAGTTAAGGATCATCACACTCAAAAGCTTAGATTTTATTCAGAAGGTACAATTACAAATGCAGTTACCATAATCAAATAGAGGCAGAGGTCAAACGAAGTTTTCTTTTCCCCAAAACTTGTTCGATTTTCCTTCTGCGGCACCAAATCAAATTAAAGACTGATGGAATCTTATGTTAATAAGCATCTCACTGTATTCCATGTGTTTTGTGATTCACAAGATATATGGAATCTTAAGTTCATAAGCATATTTAGACTAAAGTTCACTGAAATTAGTATGAAGGGGCCGGTGGGAAGACTGTGTTAGGATCTCAACAAATTTCTATGTGGGCTCGGCTCAGAATTAGGGAGGGAAAAGGCATCGTTTGGTCTAACAGCAAAAGGAGGACCCACTGCTTCAGAATTGGCTTCTCTATTGGTCATGTTTCCTGACAGAGACTTTGACTGATGATTACAAAGGAGAAAAAGTCCCCTGTTAAATTTATGTTTGTGATGTCATGATGGAGGCTCATTTTTTTGGCAGATAGCTAGGGAATACGAACTTATATTGTCAAACTGTACAAGTTGAAGCAAGGTCTTTGCCCAGATTGTGCTCTAGTTTGACCCAATAAACATTCAAGTGCAGTAACTGTTTGGTTCCAATGTTTGTGTCTAGATCCAAATGGGGCCTAATCAAAATCTACAGTGTACTTAAAGTTATCACACAAATTTCAGAAAACATAATGATAAACTAGACAGCTGAGAGGAGTCAAACATCACCTAAAGAAATTCAGTTAAATGGATTATGATTTAATTCCCCCAAGATGTTACCTGCCCCTTCAAGTTGTTTCTAAAGGTCAAATCTCACAACTTTGTTCTCTGCCTACACATTCCAGATTAGATCAGAAAAATTCTACAGCTCTTGGATTATTTCCATCTAGTCCTCCTCCGACTGTCTTACTGCATAACAGAGAGACATATTTTTGTGACTTTAGAAACAAATATGACAGCCAAAATGAAAAGAGGTTACAAAGGGGCTCCTGAGTTTATCTTCCAGCAAATTTCACTGGAACTTCTAGAATCAATCATGTGTCCACTCTAATACAGTTACCTAATTCTGCAAGGAGTTGATGAACCATATTTCCAATCTTCAGTGGAAAACAAAATGACAAAAGAAGAACAAATTTAGTATGCAATGAACAAATCAATATACACATCACCAGAATTGTGTCGCGTTGCTCCCCCGCTGACAGCTACCACCCTTGTGCTCAATGCTCCACTTGTTGCGCGCTAGCACCATCCCCTGGCAACCTACCTCTTTTAAGCAGAGACAAATAATTCACATCCTGCATGCCTGCAGTGAGTGAAACAAAGTGGGGTCAAATACATAGCTTTATCAACATTCAAGATTGATAAGGTTTTTCTTTTACACAACATCAAACGACATGCTAATTTCATGAATTAGATTTGTAAGTGTTTGCAAAGCAGTAAAGTTTGCACACAAGGTAGTACGTACAGTAGGACCTCATACACCTGGGACACACAAAGAGAACATTTCAAATTAAATGCCAACAACAAGGAAAATGGATTCCAACCATGTGTGCATCTACAAAATTGGTCGCCGGCTTACCAGAAACAAAGTGTAAGACAATATTATTTAAGCTGAAAATAAACAACAGTAAGGAGGTAATCTAGGTTATGAAATAACCTAGCTTTCCCTGCCTCTCCCCCCTTATGTCCTGATCTGTTTCCTCCTACAGACCTTCTAATTGCATTTGCACACGAACTGCACATGTGCTAAAGTAATTAAGGGGCTCGGGCATGAGGGTAACCCTAGCATCGGTCATCAAATAAGTTGCAGTGGGTTGTCATCAAGGCCACCGTAGGCTCCACCCCCGCCCGGCCGCGCGGTCGAAGAGGAGCCCCGTGCCGGTGGCATTCCTGTCAAGGCACCTCAAGGCGGTGATGTCGGAGCCTCGGAGGAGACGACGACGGCGGGATGGCGCCTCGGCTCGACAACGACGGAGGGCGCCTTGGCTCGATAAATGTTGGCGCCTTGGATCGACAACGACGACTGGTGAGGCCTTGGATCAACGACGATGGCGGTGGGTGAGTTGTGGTAGCCGAACGGACGAATGTGCATGTTCCTGCCGGCCGGCGCTCGATTGTGAAGGTCCTCCTACGCCCACGCCGCCGTACTGCCATGTCCTGTCCCCGCCCGATGGGGAGATGCGGCAGCAGTGTTGGGAGATCAGCGGTGGATCTGACGGCGCGGCCCGGTGTGGTGGAGGCAGAGGTGGCGAGATGGAATCAACAATCATGGGGAGACGGTGGCAAGGCGAGCGCAGGGAGCAACAACGGGAGGTGACGGGGGCGAAGGGTCTGAGGAAGGGGCGGCGGCGAGCGAGAGAAAGGGGCGGTAGGGGAGGGGAGCGCGGGGGCTAGGGTTCGAGCGGGAAGAGGAGGGCGGAGCCGCAACCCGCGAGGGGAAGGCGGCATCTCGCGGCCGGGTGGGACCGGGGCGGACGCACGAAGAGGGAGGAGGCGGACGCACGAACGACCGCAAAATCACGAACCACGTTTTTTTCTCCACTTCATCCTTCTTATCTTAGGAGTAAGTATAGAGATGTGTGGGTCCATTCGTCGGATCCTTCGTGTTGCGAGAGATCCGGGGTGCCCGCTTAGGCGATTTGCTCATTTTCGGTGTCACCATGGCTTATTTTTTTCAAAATCTATTACTGATTCTAGGATAAATAAATATTTTAATTACCTACTTTTCCAAAAAAAACACTAATGTAAATTTCATTATCTATCGCAGGAAATTCCATCATTTGTCATGTAATTTTAATTCTTGGTATCTACATTTTCATTCGAGGGGTTTCCACTATTCCAAAATATTTGATATTTTTCCAATTATAAAAAATATATGTTTATCTATTTATTTTGGTTTGCGCTTCCATATGAATTAGGTTGTTTTGTTTGTCTCTCTTTTGATCTGACTGATGTAAATGCTCCTTTTTTTTACCGATGTACTCCGTACTCCGTAGTGGATATCGTGAGAAAGCTAAATGTTGCACAAGGTCATACGGGAAAAAGAGAGAAGGGAATTTGACCGTTTTATAATTTTAAGGTGACAGGAGCCTTCGCCGCACCTGTTCTTTTCGTTCTCAAACCTTAAATAAATTACCTGGGTGGTGGTTGTCATATTAATACCTGAGTGCTATGTCAACACTCCCTTGAAATACCGTCCCAGGGGCCAGGGCACAGGATGGGTCGCCAAGTTTGGAGGCCTTTCAGTGCAGTCGAAGGCCTGCCTCCTCTGGCCCTCGTCGCCGGCGGCTGCCACGAATCGGTGATGTCCATTGTCCGGTGACACGGTGGCATGGTGCAGTCAGCACTAAACGGCTAAAGCAGGTAAACCTACACCGGAAAGCTTTGGAGGTTTTAATCAAATCGACAAAAAGCAGAGCGCACTGGATGCCTTGCTTGCGACGGGCAAAGACGCAAAGCACGATGCAGAGCCATGGCGCAACGGAGGACAATGCTTCCCACGGATAAAAGAAGCAAAAGAGCAAGCAACGGAGAGATCTTAACTTCACCACGCTGCAACGGACGGAGCTGGACAACATTTCGATCGGCGCATGGAATCATCTGTCAGCACGTTGCGCGCGGCTGCTGCCGCCGGGGCGACCGCCGCTCCTCTCGCCCTGCACCGCCGCCGCCGCGGCGCTGCGCGCGCCAGGGCACCCGCCGTGCGCGCCCACGGGGCGACACCGGAGCCGGACGCCAATGCGGTGGTGCCGGTGGGGGGAGGAGGGCCGCCGCCGGCGTCCATGCCCAAGGCCGCGCTGAGGGTGGGCGCCGGCGTGGCGCTGGCGCTCGCGCTGGGCGCCGCCTCCTGGACGGCGCGCGGCGGGAGGTCCGCCGGCGGCCCTGTCCTGCAGCCGGCCATGGTGTGCGCCCTCAACGCCCTCACCGACGGCGCGGCGCGCGTCTCGGCGGATCCGCGCGGCGCGGCGACCATGAAGACGAGCGTGGACGCGCTCTCCGACTCGCTGTTCCGCCGCGAGGACTCGCCCAGGGACCGCGCCACGCTCATGGACCTCGTCTTTGAGCAGGTCACCAAGGAGGTATGCTTCTGTACTTCTGCTCACCTACAACAAGATCACAGCCACCACCTGCCGCCGATGCTAATGCTTCGAGTTTGCGCATGCGCCGTGCGCAGCATATCACTGACAGGGGCAAGCTGACGAGCCTGCTTCAGAAGGAGTTCTCGGCGTCGCGCGACTCCGAGAGGAAGCTTGACTTGGGCTTGCTGCTCACTGACGTTCTGATCAATCAGGTGAGTTACCATGTTTTTCTTGCCACGTGTCAAGCACTCATGCTCCCTCCATTAGTGATCAAGCGCTATGTTTTGCCATGCATTGCAGAGAGACTGGCAGAGGGCAAAGGAAGTTTGCCAGCAGCTCACAGGCCGCTACCAACGTGACTCGAGGCCGTACCTGCATTTGGTAATGTTTTCACGTACGTCCAGTTTCTGAACTCCATTTGTTCTGAATGTTCTGGTTTTCGTCAGGCTGTGATCAACATGATGATGGCAGTGGAAGGCATGCTGACCCCAGACACGGCCACCACTGATGACATCGAGAAGATGACCAAGAGCGCCATGGACGCCTGGAAGGAATTCAAGACCAAGAGCGAGCTAGCCAAGGGGTCAGCAGATTCCACCACCTGAGATGTAATGTAACACCGTGCTTGCAGTTTACCTGAAGCCGACGATTTCTGTTGAGTGCTAACGTATCCAGGGATGACTGTTGAATTCGTGTGTCCTGTGATCCTCCTGTCCAAGTAGTTGCGCGTGAAGTTTCCCCAATACCAATGCTTGTCACTAAATGTTCTAATGAAGACATTTTTTTTACATTGTATAATTATTTACCAAAAAGTCTACTGTATCAAAATTTACCCTGCAAGTATGCCGGTATATGTAGTTATGTACACTCATATAATCTTCACAACAAAAACAATTTGCAATGGGGACATTTGCAGAAAACTTATTCAGCAGACTCCCCCCACATCTTCAGAAGATATCTCTCGCAGCTGCTCCCGGCAATGTCTCTCGAGGATGCCATCCTAGTGACCCTCTGCTTCTTCCCTCCTCCCCCGCCGTCAGGCTTCAAGTTGTGCCGGTACTCGACGGCGATCTGCTCGAACACCTCGACCTCAAACATGTTAATGCTCACCTTGGGGCTCATCTGGTCCCTGACGTAGGCGAAGGCGAGCTGGTCCCGCGGGTTGAACGCCTCCAGCTCGTTGAACAGCAGGCAGGAGAAGAGATCGCTGGCCAGGCCGTGCTTCCTGATGATGATCGCCGTGTCCGGCACATCTGCAGGACGAGACAGGACGACAATGATCATGATCCCTTATTCTGATTCTTTCTGTTGGAATTGAAACACGCTACTCCCTCCATTCCAAATTACAAATCGTTGTACAATTTTCATACCTGATGGATATGGAAGCTTGCTGGGGGACCATGGCTGGAGGCCGTTGGCGCAGTAGGCCTCCATCTGCGCCCTGATGGCGTCCACATCCCCCCACTTGCGCCACCTCGCCGTCGCGACCGCCTCCTCCATGGTGTGCAGGTTGAACGGGTGCCTGGACACCGCCACGTCCACGCCCCTGCCGACGAGCAGCGCGTGCACCAGCAGCATCGGGTCCACCGTCAGCTGCATCTTGGCGTCGACCCACACGCTGAACCTGGCGTTCGGGAACAGCCGGTGCAGCAGGTGCTTCGCCACCACGCCGTTCATCGCGGGGTTCTCGTAGGGGAGCTCGCCGGCGCGCAGCGTCACCACGCGCCACGCGCCGACCTTGGCGCCGCCGCCGACTCTGCCGCCGTGCGCGTTCTGGGAGGTGAGGATGCCGTGGCGCGCGAGTGCCCTGCGGGTAGCGTCGTCGATGAACATGAAGAAGCACGCCGCGGCCAGCGTCCCGGCGCCGAGACCCCTGGGCTGCCGGATCTTGTCGTAGTCGTTCAAGATCACCGACGCCACCACCACGCCCCTGCACTTGTCCATGGCCAATCTGTCTGGAAACCGTGAACGTTACTCTTTTTTTTTTTGCCTTTTAAAATAGCAAATTCTATCTGGCTTGCATCCAAAGGGATTATGATTGGAGATGACGAGAAATAATTATGTCACGACACGATGTGGGCATGTGGCGGCTACTCGAACGCTCAAACATGGACACGGCAAAGATCGCCAAACTCACTCACCAGCTTCTGGGACGGGGAATTCCTTGAAGAACCCGCAGGGAATCTCCACTCGGCTGTCAGTGTGGTTGAAGAACCATCTCCGCTTCTCGGTCGAGAGGTTCCCTGCGAACGTGTCCCTCCTGCCACTCTGGTACCGAAGGGCAGGTGATCTGGACGCAGACGCCGAGAGGTTGCTGCTGAGGCCATTGATCTCTTCCAACGCAGTCTTGTAGTCTGCCCAAGAGAGAGAAAAAGAAAAATCACCTTAAGCATTTCTCGCTACACAGATCGAGTGCAAACGAACGTAGATAGACTCCGTCACTCCGATGGAAAATTTCGTTAAAATTGTTCTATAAACAGTCAAACACCAGATCAAAATGATGAAACAAAAAAAAATCATTCCAAAATGAAGGACCGCGTGGATCAATGTGACGTGCCGATCGTAACGGATCATCGAATGGCCAGGCACACCGTACGACGACACATGAGAACGGAAAAGGAAGAAGCGCGACGGTTGCAGCTCGTCCAGGACGACGACGGCGAGACCAGAGATGGACCTGCGAAGGCGGCGGGGGTGTCGCAGAGCGCCCGCGGGACGGGCAGCGCGTGCTTGTTCTCGCCGTACCCGGGCGGGTACTCGAAGAGCGCCGCCGCCGTCGTCTTGGCGCGGGAGGGGATTGGCAGGAGGCGGAGGCACCGGCGGCCGGGGTCGGAGAAGGAGACGTAGAGCGCGAGCGGGAGCGTGGTGAGGAGGTAGAGCAGCGACAGGCACAGCAGCTTCGACTCCAGCACCGCGGGGCTCCGCACGCGCACCCACCCCACCATCCCGCCGCCGTCGCAAGGCTTTGCCGGCCTTCCGACACCTGTGGGCACCGGCGGCGGCGTGGACCGTGGAATCGGCCGGCGAGCTCTCTCTCGCGGAGTGATCGCAGACGTAGGGGAGCGCTGGCCGGGTTCTTGTTGGGTCCGTCTGGCAGTCTGCCTTCTCTGGCCTGCGGCAGTGTGTGGGTGACGCGAGTGGGCTGCGCCTGCGTGGCGCACGGCGCGGCGAAAGGCGCGCGTTTTTCCTCTTACGTTTGGACTTGGGAGCGTCCTTGGATCTGGCAACAAGAACCGTGCTTATTGGTTGACCAGGTGGTGGTTTAAAATTTGGTGATTGGTTCAGTTCAAGTGCGAGTCAATTGATCCTTCTGTCAGAGGATCTTGATCCTCCTGCCCAGGTGGTACGGTTTTTTGTTAAGCACATGCATGCCGCGTGGTTTGTTTACTGACCGTGACAGATGATCGGTTAGTTCCAAGTGCAGACCGATTCCTTTTGTCAGTACTTGACTGTGGCCTGTGGGGTCGTTTAATTCAGTAGTCCATTGGCTGCATGGCTTCAATGCAGCAGCTCCAACTATAGCTAATACTATCACTGATTCATCATCTTTTGGGTCATGTGTAGTACATAATTTAGTGTAGTATATTAAGATTGATTCATCGAGCAATCTCCAAATTACTCTTCTCATCGAGTATAACTGAACAAAGTCCAAATTACTCTCCTAAAGTATAACTAAAGTGAGCAAGGTTTATTAAAAAACCTTCTAAATATTTCTTTACACAATTTGGTTCAATTTACCCTCTTAACACGATTTGTCTTTTTTTTCTCCACGCACAACTAGAGTTTTTAGTTTAATTTTTGCAAATTTATAACACACAATATATAAGATATGTCAAAAAATGTATCATGGATTTTTTATCACTATTTTTATTGGGAAAGATATCTAATAATGAAATTTATCCTTAAGATATAAAATTATTTAAAACCAATTATGAAAATTTCATCAAAGATTTTTTTTAATGTAGATTATGCTGTCCATGACCACCTTGCAAAGTCTCAAATTAAAATTCAACTTGTGCATGGAGAAAAATGATAAATTGCATTATGGGATAAATTGAAACAAAACATAGTTTATGAGGTTATTTTAACTTTCACTATATTTTAGGGGAGTAATTTGGACTTTTCCCTTCTAAAAAATAGCATGCCTATATTTTCCTTTGCATGGAAAAAAGAGCAATTGCTAGCAAGAGAATCCAATGCAAAAACATTATGATACATTATTCATTACTTGAGCGCCTTTAATTTTTATATAAGCTTTCATTACTCATTAATGACACTACACTTTCTCTAAGGGAAAAAAAAAAACTTATTCGAGCGTTACACATTACACTTGGTATCTCGAAGATAGTAGATGCTCACGGCTCACACAGCACAGGCAAGGCAACCTTAGTTGACGGCGGAGCCCTCCTCCACCTTGGCGCCGCCGTCGAAGAGCATCCAGATCTCGTTGACCCTGCCGCTGAACTCGAACGGCGAGTTGTACTGCGCCACGGTGTAGGACGTGGCCGCCTTGCCGGCGGCGCGTCCCTCGTTGACGGCGGCGGCCCACTTGGTCCCCTGCAGGCTGGCGTCCAGCCGCGCGGCCTGCTCGCCGACGTCGGCGTCCGCCACGAAGCCCCCGAACCGGCGCACGGCGGCGTACGTCGCCCCGGCCCACCGGTGCACGGCCAGGCCCTCGGCCGGCGGCGGGTCCGCCTGGTTCTTGGCCGGCACGTAGAAGCTGACGACGAAGGAGGAGGCGCAGAAGGGCCCGTCGCTGGGCAGCACCTGCGTCAGCACCGGCGCCGTCATCTCGATCGTCTCGTTGTACGCGTTCTTCCCCTGGATGTAGTTGAACAGCCTGCCACGTGTCCATCAGAGAGTATTCAGCCCAGTGTGAGGAAACTACGGCCTAGAACTTCTAAACGAGCCCATTATCTAAGGCCCATGAGTTCACCTACGAGGCCCATGTGAGGCCCATCGAAAGAGTGGGCTGAGACAAGGCGAGAGCCGAGAGAGAGCTCGCTTGCTTACTGGAGGAAGCCGGTGCGCGTGGCGGCGACGAAGGAGATGTCCTCGATGGGCGAGGTGGAGACCCACATGGCGTCCGTGTAGCGCCGGATCTCGAACCCGTTGGCGCTGTCCACCACCTCGTACGCCGGGCACTCGATGCGCTCGCACGTCGGCGGCACCGCGGCGTCGGCAACGGCCACGGCGAGCAGCGCCGCGGCGGCGGCGACGAGGAGCAGGCTGCTGCTGCTGCTCCGGCGCGCCATGCTCGCTTCTCGCTCGCGCTTGCTGCTGCTGGTGAGGGTCCGGTCCTGGGGGATTGGGTGTCTCTGGTGGGCGTCCGTGCGGCTGGGGATCGAGCGAGTGATAAATAGAGGAGAGTACTCGCGCTGGTCTGCACTCTGCAGAGCTCGGGATGGTTTGCGGCGAAGGCGCTTCCACGTCGCGGGTATTCGAGCGCTTGGACACCGTTGGGGCTCGAGAATTTTGGTCGAGAGTTCGAGACCACAGGCTCGAGGTTAACTGCAGAATGTGTAGTAGTACCCGTTTTGGTGTTTTCTGAGATTTTTTTTTTAATGTTTCTGGTCGAGTCGCTGCGTAATACACCCACCTAGACCTAGCACTAGCACACGTGACACGTCTTCAACTGAGTTCTGAGTGACGTGAAAGAAACGAAGTCGATTGTATATCATCTTCAGAATCAACAGGGGACAGCACCTGGATATCTCAGGGAAAATAAATAGTTCCCCCGCAAACAAATTCTGCGTTGTCAACGTTCTACTACGCTCATGACTTTGGCCGATCAAGCAATTTCGCAGCACTTGAGCTCATTCGGGGTGTTGTTGGGATGTGAATGTTCAGCAGTTTTACTTTCAAGTTTCAAGCCTGGTTGCTGCACCGGTGAAGCAACGAGCTCAGAGCGTCCACCTCTGAATTTCTCTCCTCAATTATGCGACCTGCCGGATTGGAACATGCGGGACTGTGGAGTCTTGTTGGTCTGTTATTGGTTGTCTCTGTCAAGATTTGATGTTATCCTAGCTAGTATTGGCTGAACTAAAGTTGAGGTAAATTGACTGGACTGAAGGTTTGAAAAAAGTGGATGACAGAAACAGAGAACCTCTGTGGAAAAGCATGGAATGGGATCATACATACAATCACACAAGCCATGAACACGACGTGCAGAATTGCAAGGTTCACACGATTGATTCTCATTTCATTCAGAAATAAATAGAAAGCATTAATAAGCAAGCAGCAGCAGCCTGCTGCTGCATTATTCGGTAGAAGAACAGTCGTATATAGCACAGCAATTACAGCCAGGAGCAGCAGTAGAAGTAAAAAAGCAGGCAGTTTTAACCACGATAAACGCACTCGACGGCGCCACCTCACTTACCGCTGACGGCGGCGGCGGCCTAGTTGGCTGCTGCTGCGGCCGGTGCCTCCTTGGCGACGGCGGGCTCCTCCTTGTCGCCGCCACCCTCCCCTTCCTCCTTCTCGAAGGCGCTGACAGGGTACGTCCTGCCGAGCCCGGTGGGTGTCTTGAAGGTGATCTTGGAATGGTCGTCCTTGTCGAGGAACATGTCGGAGAGGGTGACCCAGATGAGGAGCTCCTTGGTCTTGACCCCGGTCATGCGCTTCATCCGGCGGTCCTCGACGAAGGCGGTGACCTCGGCGGCGTACGAGACCTGGCGCCCGATCTGCTTGAAGGTGTGGGTGAGTGCCTTCTTCTGGCGGAGCCAGACGAAGCCCGTGGACCGGTTGTACCCGACCTCCTCCATGTCGGCGAGCGGGAGGAGGCCGAGCGGGAGGTGCACCTCCGAGAGCAGCTGGGTGGACTTCTCGGCGCAGAGCGCCGCGCCGTGGTACACCTCCGCGCCGGCGCGGTGCTCCTCGATGGCCTGCGACCCCATGGGTTTGGATTGGATCGAGGCCGCCGGGTGTGGGATGAGGAGGCGAGTACGAGCGGGCCGGGCGGGCTGGGGGATTCCGGCGAGGTGTGGCGGCGAACGCTGGGGTTGTGGTTGTGGGTGGGGCTTGGAATCTTGGATTGGGAGGAGTGGGGATTTATACAGGGGAGGAATGGGTCGGCGGGGGACGGTTGCCGGTTGGGGTGTGCGGGGATTTAAGGCGGGTTTAGTTAATGCGCTGGGTGCGAGTGCGAGGCTGCGAGCGAGCTCGGGGTGGCGACGTGGTGGAAGGTCGCCGTGGTGCAGGTGGAGGTTGCCGGGTTGGGATCGGCTCGGATGGGTCTGGGTCTCCGCCGGCGGCCGTGTTCGTGTCCGCAGCAGGTGGGGTTTGGCTGATGGTGGCTGGCGGGGTAGTTGCGCGCTCGGCCTCCGGCCGCGTCGGCATCGAGGCTTAAATTTAGCGACGGCGATCGCCGGGGTCGGCTTGGCTTGGATCCCCGTCGCCAAGCCGTTGAGCGAACTGCGTCAAAAATGGTGACGTAGCTGATGGATGGTAATCGATCGAAATAACTAAGCACCTGATTCTGTGAAACGTGCCAAAATTCCGGTGTCAATTACTATATATCATGGTAATCGATTCGCAGCTGCAGTCTGCTACCGACAGTTTTCCAACACGCGATAGTGTAGTGTAGTGTAGTGTACCGTCGTCGTGCATGATTGCCGCACGCACTCAATTTTGTTAGTTTGCTCTACTGTGCGATCAGCATAGCTCAACTGCAAATGATCCTGACATGGGCCCATGGCATGTTCAACACCAATGGGTTATGGCTGAAATCCCCGGGGCATTCACGCTGATGAGACCCCAACCCCCAACTGCACTAGGACGTGTCGCGGCCTTCGTCTTCCTGATGAGCTCAGAAAGGGACGAGGAGAGCGGAGAGGGAAGCCAACACGGATGTCACTGGTCACAGCGTTATGGATTTGTTTTTTTTTTAATAATGCAACGCGCTGGCTGGATGCTTCAATTCGTGGCCAAACAAACTCCGTATAAACCGCGCGGTATATTCTTGATCCAACGGCCGAAAAGGGAAGAGCGCTGAGAGAATCACGGCGAGTACGTGCGCAGCAGAGCAGACAGCAGGTTCGGCCGCGCCGTTCGACTTCCATTGCCGTTGCCGGCATGCCCGCGGTCGCTGCTACCGCGCCGATCCCCTCCAGCCGCTGGCCGCGGTCGGTGCACGCGCGGCTCCCGGCTAGGGATGCATGCGGCGCTGGGTAAACCTGCGCCGCAAACCCGCAACTCGCCGCAATTAGCCCACGTACATGAAGTGGGCTTAAGCGGCCTGCCCGCAATAGCCGCCGGCGCCGCAGAGCCCGCAAAAAAAGATTGTCTCTCGCTTGCGTGTTGTCGCCGGCGAGGGAGTCGAGCCGTCCGCCGCCGATTGTATCGCCGTTTTCTTGAGTTGCTGCTGAGGATGGTCGCCGCGGAACAACCGTCTTGTCTCTTCCCTATCGACATCATCCGGCCTAGACACGACGCGCGCCCGAGCTAGGTGGGCGGCGGGCATTGAGCTGCGGCCGGAGACAAGCTCGGCGGATCGCATGCGGGCGAGGTCAGGGCGGTGCGCAGACGTCCAGTTGCGGGCGACCTTGCGTGTGCTAGCCTGCTAGGTAGGCGGCAAGGTCGACGAATGGCGCACTGGCACGAGCATGGGGCGTCGGCGACCTGGGTGAGTATCAAGCAAGCCGCGGCCATCTATGCGTGGAGAGATCAGAATAGAACCAATCCATCACCATACAGATACAAAATGCTTCAGTTACACCAATCAAAGGAACAAAAACAGAGAACGATGAGAGACACCTCCGCCTGCCTCTGAATTCATATGGTTGTTTCAGACGCTAGCTGAAACTAAATCATCGGAAAGACGGAAATGGCTGACAAATCTAACACTCTTATAACGTTTGTAATCATATCACCATCACCAACGGAGTTTTTCTTTACTGGTCTTTCTTCAGGACTTCGAATCACTCCTTAGAGATTCAGTGTGAATCGCTCTTTGGAGATTTGGGCAAGAAACAGCTGGATACAGTTTAGAAAATCAACAATTTTGGTAAAGTGTGGTTCAATTCTGATTGGCAATATGCTGATTTGAGAGTTGCTCGATGGAAGAACTAGAGTTTGGTTCGCGAGTTGCGGCATCGTCTTCCTAGCTAGTTCTCTCCCAATCTCCCATGGTCTTGTCTTTGTCTTTGATAGCAGACGGCGCGAGCTCACATGCATGCATCCCAGGCAGGTTTGGGGTCCGGCGTCCGGCGGGCGGTTGAGGCTCGCCGTCGGTGGCTCTAGCGAGGGGAGGAGGACCAGGAGGTTCACAAGCACAGTTTGACTTCTTCCTCTGCTCCGCCGCGGGTTAGTGCATCAGCTTCAGCGCGGGGTCGCGGGCAGCATGCGGGCTGCCGCATAACCCACAAAAAGGTTGCGGCGCATGCGGGTTGACCACGTCGTCCCGCAAAGAAGCTTGCGGCTCATGCGGACGCAGGGCGGGTACCCGCGGACCGCCCCGCTTGCATCTATACTCCCGGCGTCCTCCGCACCCGACCAGCGAGGTGCAGCCGCTTTCGCCAATCATCCCCTAACCTGCGGTCACATTTTGTGGAACTTCATGTCTGCATTGCTTACTTCCTGCTTGCTCTTTGTTCGATTGGATGGTTGGGTCTGCCTGTAGTTTAGTTGTTGAGCCGTTCGAGATCTTCTTGGTTGGATCTGTTTCGTGTAGGTTCAGGACTTCAGGGTGGAATTTTTTTGGCTTGCAGCTCCGATTGACAGTATCAGAGGTTGGATCTGGAACTTGCTTGCTCGCTCAAAACAGTGACTTTGATCTAGTAGGTGACTTTATTAGAACCCAAACAGTGAGCATAATGTTTTGGAGGTGAGCATGTATATACACACTGCAAAACAGCATCTACACAGACAACAAACTAGCAGCCCGAACCTAATCAGCTTTTCATTCGTCATTGAAACAATAAACCCCTTCCGCAAAAATGATTTGGAGGATTATTTTCTATGCTACTAATTTGTCCCAGTCTAGATCTATTAGCCATATGTTTGGTACGTGGCTTAATAATCAACATAAATTCTATAAGCCCCTAATCTGGGTTGGTGTCTCTGCCATTTGTTGGGCTATTTGGAAATGCCGGAATGATATTATTTTTAAAAAGGTGAAGTTTAATTCGCTTTTGCAGGTTATTTTCAGGGGAGCTTACTGGCTACGCTTTTGGGCCCAATTTGCGCATAAGGAGCGAGCTAAGGATACCCTCATTGCCATGAACGAAAATTTAGAAGTCGTTGCTCTTCGGATTGCTAATAGAGGATGGAACAATTTTTATCGTTTACCTTAGTCGGGACTTTGTTGCCTGTTGTCTTTGCTTTTTTCACCCTTTTGTGGACGGTTCCGTGTAACTCGTAATAATGGGCCGTGTACATTTTCGGATGTAGAGGCCGGATTTAATTATCCAATTTCTAAAAAAATGACGAGTAAACGCTCTGATCAAATCATTTATTTATGCAGGTTCGATCAGGACTAAGGTATGTGATGGCAACATAACCTTCCGCACCCCCAACAGGAAAACATTTCTTATGAATCCATCCGGATTAAGGTCTCAACTCCGTGCACGTGCAGGTAGATACTCCCTCCGGTTTGGTAAATAAGGTCGTTTTGACAATATAAATCATGAATAACTTTTAAGTCATTGAGTTTGGAAATGTGAAAACTACATGAATAGATTTGTTTTGTAAAATACTTTCATAAAAGTATATATATGTTAGTTTTCAGCTAATATATATTTTTATAAAAATAAGAAGTCAAAGTTGTACGTTGGAGACCGTGTCGCTTGTCCTAAACGACTTCATTTACCAAACCGGAGGGAGTAAATAAACAAGCAGATGATCAATATTTTACAGAGGTTGGGCTGGCACACTGAGACACTTAAAAAGACACTTAAAAGATTGAGTATCCCACATACACTGAGAAACCGACAGAATACAGGCTGAATCACTAGTTACTTTCCCTGGGTGCCGGCTAGCAACTTTGGAGCCCCAATATACGTAGCTTCATCTATTCTATCCATCGATCCTACAGCAATGCTTTCCCTAGATGGAGGCAGGCATGGAAGAACTTGATATGCTGCGTGTTGATCTACTAGCATGCTGCTATTCCGTTGGGACAGATGAAGCAAGGAGGTAGAAGGTAGAAACGGATGCTGACAGACAGGTCCTACACTGAAGGAGATACTTGATATTAGTAAATTATGGCCAAAAATCAGTTGTTTGTTGTGAATGACAAGGAGAGAAATTGAATGAAAGGTTAAAAATAGTAGTTGGATTGGAATTGCTCTTAAGCACATTCAAAGCAAGATGTAAAGAAACTAACCTTCAAAGGATGTATGTCTATAGATAAAATGCTTCGTTTGTCGCCTTGTTTGTTCATTTTGCGAAGTGGAAGGCTGAGAATCTGAGCATATCGCTTGAGTGCATTGGCAGGTGCCAGAGTTGGTGGAGCCTGAGAGAAAACAGAAGAACCATCACTTAGTTTCAAGAGCAAATCAACTCTGTAGTTGAACTTGTTAAAAGACTCTAAGATGTTTGCGTTTTCTCATTCCCTTTTTGATCTCGTTCTACTTTCCAGTGTGTCCACACGAAGCATGAAGCATACCTGTCTTGTCTTTCGTTCGGCTTGAATCATGGTAACAACTCTGTAAGTTCATCAATTGTGGCAGCCTTGATACCAGGATGTGCCTTTTCAGCTTCATATTCCTTTTTGGCCTGCTTGACCAAATGAATCAACCTTCCGCCAACCTTATATCTAAGTTTACGGGCCCAGAATATGTCATCATAGACTACCATGAGACGCATCTTAAGGATCCTGTCTTTATATTTACGTGCATGTCTCCTAAAGATAAGCAACTGCTCTCTGGAAAAGAGCTGAATGAAACACACTGGTATTAGCTGAATGACAAGTTTCCAAAATGCATAAACAATCAAATATTCACAGGATATTATGGCTTACTACCGTTGAGGGAAATTTTATTTTTTTCTCTTCAGGGCAACATATATACACGAGTGCAGTCGCAAGTTTCAGTAAATCCCAATCCTCAGCGTCAATTTGGGATACTTCCTTCATGTATTTAGCAGCCTCGCGCAAAGAGATCTCATGTTTTCTTACACAACGGTCACACTCATATACGTTGCCTGCCATCTCAATAATTAATGTTTTCATTAACCTAGACAAAAGAACCATTGCTATGTCAGTTGTCAGAAAAAACGCGGAAGGCAAAAATTCTATGTACTATGTTGCATCAAAATAAGTCAGTGAATGAAAAGTAAAGGCTTGAAGTGCACAGGGAGCAATACAGCAGAAAGGAGATGATATGCATCTGGGCTGAAAATAGTGAAACTTAACCTAACAACAGCCCGGCCTTTGTTTTCCCGAATTTTTTTTATTTTTATATTTTGCGAAAATATACGATTCTATCGGCAGTCACTTACTCCCACCGCATATAATTAATATATGAAAAGTTTACATTTTTATATTATTTTATTTAGAAGGGATGTACGTCATTATTATTTACAACAAAAAGGGTACCCAGTGATATAATCCGATAGAAAAAAAAAAGTATCCGGTGATACTTGAATAGGAAAATGTATCCAGTGATACTCCAATAGTGGAAAAAAGGTATCAAGTGATACTATCTCTATTACTAAAAAGAATGAAAGTAAGACACAAACCTGATCCTACTTTTTTTCGCTTGTGTGAATCTGCCTCCTCCGCTTGGCCATGAGAAAAAAAAACCTACGCTCCGCACGGCCGCCGCCACCTGCGAAAAAACACCCCCGATCTCGCCTCCCCACCGCGCCGCCCCCCACCCCACCCCCACGGCGCCTTCTCCCAGGATGACCCGCAACGTATGGGACTGCCACCCCACCGCGCCGACCTCGTCAGGGCAACGCAGGGCCGTCGGGTCGACGCCTCCGCTCCTCTCCCCCCGTCGTACCTTGCCAGCGCCTTCTCCCAGGACGACCTCGCCCTCCGCACAACCTCACCTCCCCACCACACTGACCTCGCCAGGGCAACGCAGCACCGTCGGGTCGACTTCACCGCTCCTCTCCCCCCGTCGTACCTCGCCTCTGATCCGCGATCTCGCTGGATCCCTCTTCCATCGCGGCAGCTGCGACTCCTCCGATGTATCGAGGCGACCGGAGCACCGCAGAGGCGGTGCCCCCGTCGGCCGCGCCCCCTGCTGCCCAACCGCGATCCACGCCGACGCCACCTCTTCAACTCCACACCGCTGAGCCAGGGATTCGTCCGCCTCCACGCCGAGGTATCTACGGGCGCCCAGTGCCGGCTCCGCCACCTAATCTTGGTGATAATCAACACAACCAAGGCTGCCTCCTCTTTTCGTGCAGCTCCTCTACCATGTTGTTTTGCTGATGCAGGAAGAGAAGATTTGGACCAAAATTGGGTTTGGAACCAATGGCGGAAAACAACAAAGGGAAATTTGACGGGCACGCAGAGAATTCCAAGCTGGAGCATGCAGGTGAAGTTCATGTCTTGCTTATTTCTATTATTACCTAGCTCCACCATTCTAGCTCTGCTTTGCTCCGAATGATGCAAAAACATTGTGCTTCAATAAAAATGATTATTGGTGGTTTGTTGTAGGTCCCGCACACTAGCTATTTGTTCGGATGATTATGGGAGTGTTGCATTATGTGAACCTGATGAGCTAGCATTATATTGTAGCGGCCAAGTACAGGTACCACTGAATTAGTGCTTCACTGCCTCCTTAACTTGGTACGCACAACTTCGAGTTTTAAAACTGTAGCTTGAACAAACCATTTGATCGAACTTTAGTGGCATGGGTTCAGCTACCCAAGTATTGTTAACTGCATTCTCAAGTACCAACAGAAAAAGGCTAATTGTATTCTTCACTAAATTATTAATACTATCTATTGTGTGCCTGCAGCTACCGGTACATAGAAAGGTACCATATGGGTAAAAATAAATACCACAAAAAAGACCATCAGATGCCACATCCCTGAAATATTGAAGAACCTGGACAATCTATTGCTGGCCAAGGGGGGATTAACTCTTTATATCACTTGCACTGACTCTTTGTATTAATTTTACTTGGCACAACAATGAATCTCTCATATCAACTTATTTCTTAGCTGCTAGCCGAGGCATGTTTTTGAAACGAACCAATAATTGAGCCATGGTGCTTGCTCTGTTCCTGGTTCTCAGCTTGAGGACCCTGGGTTGACATGGCTTCTAGGTTCTAGCATTTTAGGGCATGATACGTTATCTATGGTTAAACTTTCAAATTTGGTCTGCTGGGCTTCTAGGTTCTAGCATTTGAGTTCAATGGTTAAACTTATCAATGTAGGCTTGCTGCAATAAACTCCATTTTTGTTTGTCTTTTCCACCTTTATTGCGAGAAACAAACTCTTGTTGTAAATTTTTTTTTAATTGTAAAATATGCACCTTCACTATGTAGCAGTAATACATATTGGATCTTTATTATGTTCAGCTGAATAGATAGCTACTGCAATTATGAGTTGCTAATGCTTGAATTCTTGAGTTGTGGAATATTTTGATTGATACAATTTATCTTGTTCTTGTTACATGTATTCTTGGTTGCGGTGGTGTTTATTACAATTATTGATTTTTTGTTTTGGATGCATTACTGATTTCAAGAATCAATGTATGGTCTTCTCATTTCACATGACCCAGAATTCCAGAATCATTCAGCTTTACATCTAGTACTTCTTTACTCATAAATATTTGAATTCGTAGTTAGGTATGTCGGTTCCCAATATTTCTTTTTTTATTTCCAAATACTCCAATGTCTCTGTAGGCATGTTGCTAGGTTCTCTTAATATTTCTTTTTTATTTCCAAGTACTCCAATCATTGACCCTGTTCCCAGATATTGCCCATCAGGTCGATATTCATGGTCTGAGGTAGTTTATTTTAAATCTCTAGATTGAGTACATGTGTGTTTTCTCAAACACGATCGGATCATCCTAAATTAACTAGCGACTTGGTGCTTAGTGCCCATCAGTATCTGTTGATGATAAAGTTTACTCAAGTTGCATTGGCCAACATGTAATGCTAGGTTCATCTCCAATCAGATAAGTAGTCTACACATGTTCAATTATTCTGACACCATAAGAAGACCAAAGGTAAGCATTTCATTTCATTTTGCCCTCCTTTATCGTAAGTACAAAATGTTCTTTTCTTAGATGTTGCTGCTTGATCAATGCACTATATATAAAGAGAGTGACGTTGCAGTGATGAGCTGCCTTTTTTAGGATGCCCTTTCTTTTTTTCTTCTGAAGTATACACTCCATCTGACTTATTCACATTCAAGATGTATTCATAAACAAGAACACCAACAGCTCCAAAGCAGAGACCCATTTTGATTGTTTAAAACAAGGATCATGGCATGTTTGTTTATATTATATATGCACATATTCTTATTATTTCTCAAATATATTTCCTATTAGACCAAGCAATGTACAATGTAATTCTCTTGACCTAATGCAGGGAAAAAAGCTTATGCAACCTTAACAATGCTATGGTCAGCAACTTATTATTGTCTGTGTGAAATAAAATAAACAAAAAAATGAGACATTGTCAAGAAAGCTTTGCTTCTGCTAGATTTTAATTTTACTTCTTCTAATTTTCCTATGATGCTCCTCTTATTTCCCATGAAGAAACAATAAGCTAGATAGGTACAGTACAAAGTTGTATGTTTAAGTGTCTAAGGGAGAAGAATAATTTTAACATGAATGGTTACAATCGATGAGTTCAATTCTCAGGTTCCATCCAACAATTTTTTGAGCTTGCTATTTTTGCTTTATTACACATTATTGAACATTCAAGTGTGTACTTGTTTTGATCGAGCTGTATTTTTGGGTTAGCAGGTTCAACTACCATCACTTATCTGATTGAGATCCCAATGTGAAATGGTAATAATATGTTGCTCTCCCTCCAATGTTGTTTCATAGGTAGCTTTATGTGTGACAGGTAGCTATGCCTTACATAGAATTGGATCACGCAAACTCATTCTTGCAGTTTGATTGCATCACATATTCAAATGCATGCATATTGGTTCACACAATATGTGTTAGAGTAGTTGATTTGTACAAGTGCCTGTTGTTACAATTTTTCCTCATCTTTAGATGGCAAGATGTCATAATAGCGCCTCAGGTTTTTTAGTTTTGAAATTGGCTGGCGTACTAAATGTATGCATTGTGCACAACTTTCAACTATCTTTTGTCCTTCAATACATATTTGTTTGATTTGTTAATCATTTTCCTTTTTATTTTTTACCGTTTCCACAAATCACACGATCAAGCAATATTGTGGACACTATAGCCTTAATACAACTTGATTACAGAGGTAAAATTATCAAGAAAAGATGACCCTCTAATGCAGACTGTCCTTTACTACACAAGGCAAGATTGTAGTCATAATTATTTTCTTTTTGTCTAATGCAGCTCTTCATTGTAGTGCTTGGTTACTATGATCAGGCCGGAATGCTAGCGTGCAATGGAAACCAATTGCATCATCGAAGCATATCTCCAATATGCTTGAGAATTTTGTGTTTGGAAACAAAGGATGCAACAATGGAACCCAGGGAAAAATGGACGCTGCCTAATACATGTTGGGTGAAGGTTGATGCTGATGATTTGTGGCATGAGGTGCCACCTAGCAAGGGCTTAGCGGATAGCTTGTTCAATTTAAGATTTTTGTTGTAAGGAGAGGCAAATTCGGCAGCTCAATATAGGTTAGCTTAAGGAAGTAAGAAATAGGGACTACATTCCTGCTTATTTATTTTGGCATGCAACTATTGTTTATTTCAGCATGCATATTTGCTAATTTTCATATAACTTTCAATTATGACGTGTACAACCAAATTTGGTGACAAAATGGTAGATTAGTGCCAACAAAAATTTATTGCTGATGTAACGATTTTCTTCGGAGAAACATATGGGTTAAATTAGGTGTTTGTGCTTATTTTTATGATTATTATCTTACTGAATGCTTAGTATATTGCAATATTAATATTTTTGCTAACATATTTTGCTGCCCGTTGCAACGCACGGGCATGATCTAGTAATTAAAAAAAGTATGAAGTGATACTCCATTTTTTTTGCAAAGAAAGTATCAAATGCCTTCTCGTGCTTGTCTTCTCCCGGTCAGATGTGGAACTGTCTCAAAAGATGAACAACGTCTTACACCTCAATATCTGCTCGCAAAAGTAAACTACAAGCATATCTGCAAGGTTCAGAGGAGATGTGGGAACTTACCTGTTCACCTCCGAGTTGCTTAACTGGCAGCAGATTCCAGGGAGCAGAACGAACGAGGGGCTCACCCCCGCCGAGCGCGCGTTCGGAAGTAGAAGAACGTACGACTCATAGCTGGACGGGCGAGAGTGCACAGAATTTTGCTCGGAGTTGATAGATGACAACGAGATGTGTTTCCTTAGGTAGTTGGATTAATAGCTTTTAGGGCGTGTTTGGGAGAGCTCCACGCAGCTCCAGATCCAAAAAATCAGCTCCACTCCAAAATTTCTCCGCCAATCACACCCAACTCCAGCAGCTCCACCGTGGATCTGCTCCAGAAAAAAGGTGGAGCAGACCCCAACTCCATGGTTTTCATGGAGTGCCTCAAGAGGTACTCGTCACCGTCCTAGATTCAGAGGATGGGCACATGCATACGTACTGGTTCACCATCAATCGCCTTGCCGAATGGCAACGAAGAGCAGGACGTCTCACCATGCGGAGGGATAATGATCGTACAAATTTTTTTAAAAAATCTCATTATTAGCGTACAGTATATATATGCTCAGCCGGAGACGCACGCAAGTCTACGGAGGGGAGAAGCTAGCTCCCGTACGTGGATATCGGATACATGATTGCGTCGCGACCCAATAGCGGGATGACATGCAGAGAGGTAACAGGAGGAGTAGAATGTGGAATGCGGGAGGCAGGGAGCACCTAGAATGCACTCAGACCCAACTGCTGAACCGTCCCAAGACAACTAGGTTTCCAGGGGCGCGCGCGCGGACTCGGCGCTGACCGCAACCGCACCCCACTCCCTAATCGGCAACCACCCACTCGGGCCCACACCATACAACCCCCCATCCCCGTCACCCTCTCATTCAATTCTCCGACACGTTACCATTCTCTCCACTTTATCCACTTCCCCACACCGCTTCAGCGCTCGCCGTCGAAGAGAAGCGGAGCGGAGTTCTCGCCGGAGAAGCGGAGCGCTCGCCGTCGAGAAGCGGAGCACTCGCCGGATTTCGAGTGGCGACTCACCCCTGCACGCTACGACCCGAGTTTCGCCCCTGTTTTCGCGCGCATTGGCTTCATCGTCGCTCGGGGGGTCGGTGGTGGTCGAGCAACCGTCGCCCTCGTTCGTCGATCCTTCGTCGCTCCTACCATCGTCGTACTGGTATTTGTCATCTCATGATCTCTCTTGATCCCCTTTATCTCTTCCATGATCGCCTCTCACGCTAGGGTTTCGTGTTTCTGCTCTTCCCGCTCGATCCCCAATGGTTTTTGCGATATGTTGCGGTTAATGCTTTGCATCCCCCCTATCCCCTCCTCGCTTGCTTCATTTGAATTTTCGGTTGGGTTAGAGTTTCATTGATTTCCATTTGATTTTTCGGTTGGGTTAGAGTTTCATTGATTTTGTTTATATCCTATTTTTCATCCTATTTTTTGGACACACATAATTAGTGTATTATGCGTGCTAGGACCAGTTTACGACGATTTATATTCATGTCACGATTAGCATCGAGATGTTTAATCTTCATTTTTTTTATCATGAAGACCGTAATCCGCAATACACGGTGCGTTTGCACACTCGGAAATCCATATGTGTACAGTGTTGCAAACGCGCTGTAGTTTCCCTTGCAAACCTGTTGGTTCAATTTTATTTTTCTAGTGGACGATAATAAAGTCAAGGTGAAGGGCTTACTCTCGAGCTGCTCCGACAGCCGCTCGATCGAGCTGTCCTTCTTAATGTTCTCGAGCAGGGCGGCGTTCAGCTCCTGCGTCTTCTCTGTGAGCTTCCTGGTCATCCCGGCGCGGTACACGCGCATCCCTGGAACAACGTGGAGACAAGGTGGGAGCACTTCAACCGGAAAGCAAGGGGCGGGCAAATCAATAGTTGTCAAAAATCTCCGAGAAGATCAACATCAATTCGAGAGACCAAGATATCGAGAAACTTGTCGGGAGAAGAAGCCACTTACAAGTTTTTCAGTCCCCTCATTGGGGAGCATTGGAAGAAGCCGCGCTAGTGGCCACGAGAAGGTCGACTTCCCGATTGCTAGTGCCACGCGGCGCTGGATCTCCTCCAGTGATGGGAGCACGGGCGGGGTCAAGGTCCCGACCCAGGGGGCCCTGTCGGCCGTCATCTCGCGAGGCGTGAGAGCGGCCGATGACGGTCGCCGGTCGACCGCGGCTTGTCGGAGGCGGGTCAGTACCGCCCAGTGGTCTTTGAGCAACTTCGCCTGTTCCGCCTTCGAGGGGACATCGGTCCAGCACCTCAACCCCTGCGTGATGGAGTTCCCGGTGTACGTCAGCAGCGCAAACTCAGGGTCATTCCTCAGATAGAACCACCCCTTGTGCCAACCGCTGTTCGAGCTGGTCAACGAGAACGGGGTGTAGTCATCGCCCCGACCTTGCTTCATCCGGAGGTTGGCGCAGCCAATCGTCACCGCCTTCGAGGCGTCCTTCAAGAACACGAACATGAAGAAGTACTTGAAGAGGTGTCACACCCGATTTTCCGTAGAAAACCGAATGCATCTCATATGTGTGCCAGGATAACAATTTCACACATATGATAGACTCATGAGTGTAATATCACAAGACATTGCTCAAAACGTACATAAAAGGTTTATTAACTTTTATTACACTCACAAAGGTAGACCCGAAGGTCTTTACACGATCAACGATAACTATGAAGACTCGACTCCATCTTCATCTTCCACAGGCTTCTGACTGGTTGATCGCATCCTCAGAACTCCTCGTAGTCGGTGAAGTACTCCACTCCAGGGTTCTTCTCTGAACAGCGTAAGCAAGGATGAGTACACTTATGGTTGGTACTCGGCAAGGCCACAGGAATAACCTGAAAGCAATATTAATTCATCTTTAAGTTCAATTAATCATGTGAGGGTCCGGGCCGCTCTTGACCGTGAGCACGGCCGATCGATCGCCTTTACACTCTACGAGAGGTTGCACACTTTTCCCACGGTTCGCGTAAAAGTTCCAAAGAACTTTGAACCCAACCACGCATGTGCTTGATCGAGCACAATACCACACTTCCGAGGTGTGATTGCATAGGGACGCTACGAAGCCTTTACAAAGATATGCAAAAGCATCAACAACCCACGACGATTCTGACTCGGGGCGGACCATAACCCTCCCTAGTGGTCGGCACCTTAGCAAAGGCTGCTACCCCAAAAGAACCGGGCTATACCCCCCGCAACCCGGAGCCCCCGTGTTCCTTTCGGATAGGGTCGTCAATACAATCGCACACCTAATTAATTGGCTAAGCCGAGCCATATGGACCGTGGTTGCATCGTTTTCCGGGTGGTTCTCCATGTTCCGATTAATTTATAGTGTTCTTGATTAAAGCATAGGTAGAAGGGTGGTTAGGGTCACTTGCCTTTCTCCAACGATAAGCTACTCTCCTTATCTGCAAAGCTCTGCACTTGAACTTCCTCGAACGGCGCGTTGGCTACGATCATGCAAGAAAACATACAATAAATAAAACAATACATCAAACATTACCAAAAGACTAAAACAAGCTTTTAGAAATGACAGGCTCGGAGAGACGATCGCGTGGACACCAAGAACGCGTAAAACGGAGCTAGGATGGAAAAGATATGGCTGAAACAAGGTTCAGGGGCTAAATTGTAAAAGAACTGGAAGTTTAGGGGGTTTTCTGCAAGATTTCAGGGGCTAAAACATAAATATGTGTGAAACTAGGAGGTCTAATATGTAAAAGATTAAGGATGGACTAAAGAACATAGAAACTAAGGACTCAGGGGCCTAAGCATAAAAGAAAGGACTCCGATTGAAAGGCTTTTATATAGGTGGAAGGGTATATTTGTAATTATGGAAAATGCGGGGTTCTTTTTGCAAAAAAGGCCCGGGCGGCCGGCGGGTGAGCTATGGGAGCGCCACGTGGCGGGGCCGTGGTTGGACGACGCCGACGCAAGCGGTGACGCGGCCGCCGACGCAAGCGGTGGACCGGCCCCGTGGACTTGGTCCACCGGTCTACCGTGGACCGATCCAAAGGGGTGCGCCCCCTTTTAATCCGGGCCGTCGTCCGCGCCGATCGACGGCCCCGGTCGCGTCCGAGCGGCGGGCGGCGGCGGACGGCCGGCCGCGGCGCGCGCGGCGAGACGGGGCGGCGGCGGCGGCTCGCCGGCGGCGGCGGAAGGAGCTCCGGTGCACCAAATTCAAAGGCGAGCGCATGGGGAGGAAGAGGAGGAGGCGGGGAAGCTTACCCAGGGGTCGGAGGGGAGGGAACCGCGGCGGAGGAGAAGATCGGGCCGCGCGGTGGAGCTCGGCGGCGCGCGCGTAGAGGAGTGGAGAAGGGAGGAGGAGTGGCGCGGGGTGTAGAGGAGGTGCTGCTGCCCCTTTATAGGGCGGAGGGGGAAGTGGAGAGGGCGCGGTGAGGCGGTGGCGGCGAGGTCGGTGGGCGGCCGCCATTAATGGTGTGCGGGTGCGGCGGCGGTTTCGGTGTGGTGGCGGCGGGAAGGGGAAGTGGAAGGGGCCGGGGGAGGCGGTGAGGCGGCGGAGAAGTGCGCGCCGGTGGAGCGGCGCGGAAAACCGGGGGAGGCGGCGCCGGGTGCGGGAGGGCGGCGGCGGCGCGGGGGAAGAAGGGGGGCGCGGTCCGGAGGTTGAAGACGGCCCCGACGGTGGACCCCACCCGTCGGCGAGAGGGAGAGAGAGGAGAGGGGAGGCGGCGGAGCGGGCCGCGTGGGCCTAAAGCGGAGGCCGGGCGCGGGGTTGGGTTAGATTTTTTTTCTTTTCTTTTTTTTTCTTTTCTTTTTAAATCCTTTTCAAACTAATTTCAAACCTTTTAAATTCAAATCTTTTTCATGTTTTCAAACTCAAATTTTAACCCAAATTTCTCCAACTATTTTAAGACTTTTCGAAAACCTTTTAAACAACTTTTCAACATATTTTAAATTCAAACTTTCATTTTTTTAATTCAAACTTTTACACCAATTTTCACAATTATTTTTAAGGACTTTTCACAAATATTTTTTAAGACTTTTAAAACCACACCACAACCAAAACTCATGTATTTCAACATGATGCTCAAACACTTGGTTGATTCTAATTATTAAATGACGTTTAATTTAATTAAAGGCAAATTTATTTATTCAAATTTATTAAATCCTTAGAAAATAAAACTAAACCATGTTGCTAACAATATTTTATCGTGATGGAATTTTCGGGTGTTACAAGAGGTGCCAATGGGCACTGATTCTCAAGTACCCCTTGCACATCGCCTCGAACGCCGCCATCTGCTGGATGTTGTTCGGGTTGAGGTGCTGAAACTGGAGCCCGTACTCGAAGAGGACCGCCCAGATAAACCGCTCGGCGGGGACGGAGAAGCCGCGCTCATGAAAGGCCACGAACGAGACGACGTACCCCTTGGGCGGGCGCGGCACGGACTCCTCCCCAGGAATCTTCCGCTCCACAGTGTTGGTGAGAGGAGGGAGCTGCCCGGCCTCAATCGTCACACCCCGAAATTTCCAATTTCGGGATGTGAATAGAGAGAATAATTAAATAACGATTTTCTCATAATTTTAAAATTTTCCCAACATTTATTTTCTTTACGGAAATATAGTATAGGAAAAAAATCCTTTGTTTGATTTTCTAAATTAAATAAAAGTTGTGTGTGTTGCATTCATGCCGATGCATCTAGTGGTTCTTGAGTGCAAAAGGTTTCAAAAATGCGTTTAGGAGAGCCGTCCAAACTCTCCCGAGAATTTTCCGATTTTTCTGGAATTTATTCTCAGTTTTCTCCGGGCATTTTCTATTTATTAGAAGACTCTAAAATCCTTTTCTTGAGCACCAAATGCTTTATTTGGGTTTTTCGTGTCTTAATCTATCTCTAGGAATTTTCCTGGAATTTTTGTGATTTTCTGAGTATTTTTCGTGCTTTAAAATAATTTACAGAATTTTTCTGGATTATTTTTCGCACTGGAAATATATTCAAAAAAAAAACCTATCCTACCGGATTGGGCCCCGCCGCAGGCCCGACCCAACCCGCCCGCGCCCTTCCGGCCCAGCCACGGGCCCGGCCGAAGCCCATCCGGCCCGGCCGCACCGCGCCGCCGCCCGAGCCGCCGGCCGCGCGCGCAACCCCCATAAAGGGCGCCGCCCCCCTCGCTCCCGCGCGCCGCCCTAGCCCCCGCCGCGCGCCGCCCGCTGCAAGCCGCGCGCGCCCGTGCTCGCGCAGTGCCCGAACCGCCGCCCCTCACCGAGCTCGCCCGCTCGCGTTGACCGCAAAAATCCGGCCGGCCCGTCGTCCTCCGCCCGAGGTGAGCCCCCCATCGTGTTCGTCTCGATCCCCTCTATCCGTTTTGTGCCCAAGCTCAGCTCCTCGTTGCCCGTATCGCCGGCGCCGCCACCCCCAAGGCCGCCGCCCCTCCCTGTGCGCCCCTGTCCAGAGGAGGAAGAAGAGGTGGTCGGTTTGCAGTTAGACCCCTACCTTTTCCTGCAATGAGTAAACCTATTTCTTGTGTCTTCTGAATCTTGCGTAAAAACCCTTAGATCTATTAGATTCCGTAGATCCAATCCATCCCGAAACTTTTTGCAGATCTAACCCCCAGATTAGATCCATTCGCGAGCACTTGTTTGATGTGTCTCGGGAGTTTTCTTTGCTACTCCCGCAGATCTACGGTTAATCGCGAACGGTCCTTACAATCTTGTTTTGCTCACCAAATCTTCGTTTTAGCTCCGATTTAATCCGTTCAAGTTGCGTTAGGTTCATAATAATGTAAAGCACGCGTTAGTGGTGTGTTTTCACCATGTTTTGTTTCTGAAAATAAAATTAATATTAATTTTGATTAATGCCTAGTTATACATGTCTTTTATAAATAAAAGCAAAATAGATCTATATATCGTTTTTCATAACCAAATTTAATTTGATTAATGATTACTTTACATGCTTTTATGGATAAAATCTAATTAGATCTTTTACTCGATTTTCCATAAGTCAAATATTAATTTGCTTAACGATTAATTAACTTTTATAATTAAAAGTTGATTAGGTTTTTGCTCCGGCTTTATAAATAAATGTTAATCTGGATTAACACCAATTTAATACTGTTTTTTTATAATAATATGATGGGCTCGAATTACAAAGTTTCGTTTAGATTGTTCACATAGTTTAGTTTTTCTAAATTAAATGTTTAATCGGTTTAATCAATATATGAATCTTTATTAATAAAACTTGACTAGTTCTTTACACCGGTTTCATAAATAAAGTTCAATATTGTATTAATTCCAACTTAGGGTATTTTATTTATGAAATATCCTTTACACATGTTATTCTAAATAAAATGAACCTAAGCTTGTAGTATTTTATGTTCATAATGTAATCGATCGTTAGACGTTTATCTCTTTTGATCAAGTCTATCTGAAGCTCTAAAATTGTTTCTACGATCTCCAATTATTTCTTTTGGCTCTACCGTGTTTTCTGTCATCTCAACTTACATCTGTAGCTAGTTTCTTTACCTTTTCAAGATCCTACACAACATCTATCGCAATACAAATCTACTTGGTTTTTTCTTTCATTTTCCCCTTGCTGTTCCTTTTAGTTTCTCTTTTATCCTGTCACAAGCTGCGGTGGTTGCCCGGGATCTTATCTTAATAACAGAAGATATATGGATCAGGTTCTGTTTCACCCTTGCGTCCCTATGCCTCCCTATAAACTGCAAGCCATCTTTTGGGTCTCTATTTTCCACATCTAGACATCTCTGTTACACCATGAGTCCTAGGTCGTTTGTGATCGGCCGCCATCAACCTCTCATCCAAACCCTATGCTGCCATTGCCGACCCACCTCCGTCCGCCGCAGCGCGTTCGAGTTTGACCGGAGAGCTTCGCCACCTGGAGCGTCACTGTGGAATCAGGAGGTCGCCGTATGTGGATCCATCAGTGCAGTCCACCGTCCATGTACTCGGGCCACCGATCAAGGAGGACTTCACGATGAGAGCCAAAGAGGTGATAGTGAGGCTCGTCGAGATCGCCATACCCTGTGAATCCGGGATGATCTGGTGTACATCGAGGACCACGTCCATGCTGAAGAAACAGACAACCGTCCTCGTCGTGGTTGATCTCGAAGCCCCGCCGTCTGCACGAAGCTCGAGCCATCACCATCGATCTGCTGCCGGCCGGAGCACGTCTGGTCGAACTACAAACCTTCTTGTCCAGTTCGATGTTGCAGATCGTTGTTCCATCGTATACCCTCTGCCATAGCATGTGTTTGCTGCTATGTACATGGTACATGCATCGACCACTCCACCTTCTTGCCAATATGGAAGCCAGCGGCACCGTGTTTGCTCCATCCATGTTGTGTCGGCCATGAAGCATGCACGCACTGCATCTCGTCAACATTGCTGGAGCCTGGTGAGAACCTTCACTGCTTCACACGCACTCTTCCGTCCATCCCCCACTGATCAATGCAAGCCAATAGCGCCATGCTGCATCTACGTATACAACCAAGGCCACCATCTGTTTTCTCTTGCCATTCATATATTGTTTAAATACCATGGTGATGTCATGACTACATCATGCTTGTGCAATAAAGATTATGCTCTTTCTCTAAATCTAGCTACCTACGCGCATGGACAACAAGAATGCAGCGAGTTTAGTAACAAGTTGTTCATGCATTTTGGTGCTGTCATCCAATTAATGCATGTCTTTCCACTTTCACTTCACACATTTGTTCCATAAATAATTAGTATCAGCTTCTTTATCTTGCGAAAGTTCATTGCCTGACACATGCCTATATATTTGATTATGATGTACAATCTTTGTTATCTAAATCTAATCTAATAAATTCTCCTTTCACTTAGGAAATCCTTCAATTCCGATCTCAGTAATTCTTTCACAGACATGCTCCTCCTAACGTGTAGAATAGTTTTGTACCACTCTTTAGTACGTTTTATGATGATTGGTGTACTGTTTTTAATTTAAATTTTTTTTTTGATTGCTAGAATCTGTGTGCTCTGGATGTTTTGATTGTGCCGATGACTGATGCGAGTAGAATGAGCCTGTTTCGAGAGCTTTAATGAGCAAGAAGATGAAGAGATTCTGAGCATCATTACTCTTTGGTTAAAGGCAAGTGTGTCCTTGATCTTTTGTCCTAAGAATTATATTTAATCATTCATTACATTGCTTGCATTAATCTTGATGGGTTCCTATTAAGGATTATGACTAGTTTCTCTTTTACCATTGCCTTGTTTAAACTGGTTGCTTAATTAATCCTGATGGTAGATATTGCTTAGTTTGCTCAACTGGGTTGGTAATAAACAACATGGATACTCTTTTACTTTATGTTCCAATGTGTTGTGTGATGTTTAATATACAAGATCATATGATTAATCGGAACATGGAGAACCACCCAGGAAAACAGTGCTACCACAAGACATATGGCTCTGTCTTGGCTTATTAATTAGTGAACTAGGTGTTAGGTATGCTTTACCTGATAAGGGTTGGGGGCTGGCGGGTAGTGGCGTATGGACTGCTCGGGCGTAGGTGTGGGCTTAGCTAAGACACGGTACTCGTCCGGGAGCTTTATACGTTGCACCGACCGGGTAACCTAGCGGGCGACCTACATCCGGGGATCTTTGTAACGGCCTCGTAGCGTCCCTATGCAATCACACCTCGGTAGTGTGGTATGGTGCCCGATCGGCATCGCATGGTTGGGTTTAAAGTTCTTCGGGACTTTTACGCGACTTGTGGGTAAAGATGTACAACCTCTGCCCAGTGTAAAACTAATCGATTAGCCGTGCCCACGGTCACGGGGCGGCCTGGACCCTCACATGATAATTGAACTTCAAGATGGACTTAAATCGTGTTCTCTCGGTTATGCCTGGCCATGTACTTATGGCGTATCGTATCTATCTCTTTATGCTTAATTGTGGGTTGGTATAAACTTATACTTTATTAGTAATCGGTGCTAATAAAACTTGACCAACTAAAATTGCTTAAATGCTTATAGCCCGAGTCCACTATAAAGCCTTTGCATTCATATCTTTTTCCACACTTGCCGAGTACGACAAGTGCTCACCCTTGCTATAACCATTGTTGCTCGAAAGAGGAAGCTGCTGTGAAGGTGTTGCTGGTGCTAGGCGTACGCAACCCCCGCCGATTGCTCGTGATGTTTGGAGCCTTCGTTTCCAGGATTAAGAGTAAATCTCTGATAATCTTTCTTTTTCTTACGTGATACTGTTTTTGTATTCACTTATATGTCACTATATGCATGAAACTTGATCCGGGCATGCATATAGTTATGCACTTGTTTTTCTTTGGAAAGTCAGGTGTGACAGAGTGGTATCAGAGCTGTATCGACTGTAGGACATAAGCCTAGTTAGCACTTGGTCGTTTCTTAATGCCTCTTTTGTTCTACAACCCCTCCTTACCTTATCCTTGACCTCTCGATGAAGGATCTCAAATCTTAACCATCTTCTCTTCTCTATACCATGAATTCTTATATATTTATCTTCACTCTCCTTGAACATCTCTTCGACCTCGCCTACTCATTCCCTCAAGCAATAAACACCCCCTTGATTCATGGGTAGAACCGTTACCCTTAGTACTCTATCTGCTCGCGCACCTCCCCGACACACCAGCGCTGTTTTAATTCTTTCTCGAGCTACGGAACTCCGATCGACATGAAACCAGTTGGGTTAGTTCCTAAATTTCATAAGTGAATTTCTGTCAAAAATTCAGCCCTATCCTGTATATGTTCCAGAAGCTATGCCCGAAACATTGGAGCTATCAGAATCTGTAAACTCTGCTGACCTAGTTACCTTCAATATTCTATATCTCGGGCTATAGACCTCCGATTGAGGTAAATCCAATTGGAGTAGTTCAGGAATTTCATCAGCTTCGTTCTGTCCAAAATTCAGCAGTATTCGTTTTGTATTCGTGGAGATACATACGAATTAGTGGAGCATTCAGAATCTGCCAATACTGCTGACATAGCCGTCTTCTTTAATTCATATCTCGAGTTCCGAACCTCCGATTGAGGTGATTCCAGTTGGGTTGAACTCATAATTTCGTACTCCTTGATCTGGGAAAAATCCATCATTTATGGATATCCTTGCTGGGAGATATATCTGATCTATTAGGAGGATACCCCCTGATTTTATTAACAACGTGTAGTGTCGTTCCCCTTAGCTATGCCTTGATTGGTGGAAATTCGGTGTTTGCTTGATGATGCTTGGTTTTATGACATTGCTTGTGTTGTTTCTTTGTGGTGAGTGTTGGTGTATTGTGGGTCTCCTACCTACGATGACATCAGTTGCCTAGTTGGGTTCTCCTTTTGTACCTCCCACATCCTTCCTATCTCTCTCTGTTCTAATGAAGGACATCATAAGAAGGAATTGAAGACAACACCAATGTCAACAAGCAAATGCTACTCGTCACCATCGTTAGGTAAAGTGAGCAAGATGAAGAAAAGAAGGCCTCACTCTACTTCCTTCCCACCTTGTGCTTGCTTTTGTCCCACCTAGCTCATTATGATGAAGACCCCAACAATCATTAAAGAAAAAGATTGAAGACTCCACACTGATCGACAAAGGTGGAAGACCGCCTGCCTTCTTCGATCGCAATTTTCTTGTTTATCTCCCTCCTCCTTGCTTATTCTTTCTTCGAATCTCGGGACGAGATTCCGTTTAAGGGGGTAGATTTGTCACACCCTGAAATTTCTAATTTCAGGATGTGAATAGAAAGAATAATTAAATAACGATTTTCTCATAATTTTAAAATTTTTCCCACATTTATTTTCTTTACGGAAATATAGTATAGGAAAAAAAAATCCTTTGTTTGATTTTCTAAATTAAATAAAAGTTGTGTGTGTTGCATTCATGCCGATGCATCTAGTGGTTCTTGAGTGCAAAAGGTTTCAAAAATGCGTTTAGGAGCTTTGTCCAAACTCTCCCGAGAATTTTCCGGATTTTTCTGGAATTTATTCTCAGTTTTCTCCGGGCATTTTCTATTTATTAGAAGACTCTAAAATCCTTTTCTTGAGCACCAAATGCTTTATTTGGGTTGTTCGTGTCTTAATCTATCTCTAGGAATTTTCCTGGAATTTTTGTGATTTTCTGAGTATTTTTCGTGCTTTAAAATAATTTACAGAATTTTTCTGGATTATTTTTCGCAGTGGAAATATATTCAAAAAAAAAAAAACCTATCCTACCGGATTGGGCCGGATTGGGCCGGATTGCTGCAAGCCGCGCGCGGCGGGGGCTAGGGCGGCGCGCGGGGAGCGGGGGGCGGCGCCCTTTATGGGGTTGCGCGCGCGGCCCGGCGGCTCCGGCGGCGGCGCGGTGCGGCCGGGCCGGATGGGCTTCGGCCGGGCCCGTGCTCGCGCGGTGCCCGAACCGCCGCCCTACCGAGCTCGCCCGCCGGCGTTGACCGCAAAAATCCGGCCGGTTCCGTCGTCCTCCGCCCGAGGTGAGCCCCCCATCGTGTTCGTCTCGATCCCCTCTATCCGTTTTGTGCCCAAGCTCAGCTCCTCGTTGCCCGTATCGCCGGCGCCGCCACCCCCAAGGCCGCCGCCCCTCCCTGTGCGCCCCTGTCCAGAGGAGGAAGAAGAGGTGGTCGGTTTGCAGTTAGACCCCTACCTTTTCCTGTAATGAGTAAACCTATTTCTTGTGTCTTCGAATCTTGCGTAAAAACCCTTAGATCTATTAGATTCCGTAGATCCAATCCATCCCGAAACTTTTTGCAGATCTAACCCCAGATTAGATCCATTCGCGAGCACTCGTTTGATGTGTCTCGGGAGTTTTCTTTGCTACTCCCGCAGATCTACGGTTAATCGCGAACGGTCCTTACAATCTTGTTTTGCTCACCAAATCTTCGTTTTAGCTCCGATTTAATCCGTTCAAGTTGTGTTAGATTCATAATAATGTGAAGCACGCGTTAGTGGTGTGTTTTCACCATGTTTTGTTTCTAAAAATAAAATTAATATTAATTTTGATTAATGCCTAGTTATGCATGTCTTTTATAAATAAAAGCAATATAGATCTATATATCGTTTTTCATAACCAAATTTAATTTGATTAATGATTACTTTACATGCTTTTATGAATAAAATCAAATTAGATCTTTACTCGGTTTTCCATAAGTCAAATATTAATTTGCTTAACGATTAATTAACTTTTATAATTAAAAGTTGATTAGGTTTTTACTCCGGCTTTATAAATAAATGTTAATCTGGATTAACACCAATTTAATACTGTTTTTTTATAATAATATGATGGGCTCGAATTACAAAGTTTCGTTTAGATTGTTCACATAGTTTAGTTTTTCTAAATTAAATGTTTAATCGGTTTAATCAATATATGAATCTTTATTAATAAAACTTGACTAGTTCTTTACACCGGTTTCATAAATAAAGTTCAATATTGTATTAATTCCAACTTAGGGTATTTTATTTATGAAATATCCTTTACACATGTTTTTCTAAATAAAATGAACCTAAGCTTGTAGTATTTTATGTTCATAATGTAATCGATCGTTAGACGTTTATCTCTTTTGATCAAGTCTATCTGAAGCTCTAAAATTGTTTCTACGATCTCCAATTATTTCTTTTGGCTCTACCGTGTTTTCTGTCATCTCAACTTACATCTGTAGCTAGTTTCTTTACCTTTTCAAGATCCTACACAACATCTATCGCAATACAAATCTACTTGGTTTTTTCTTTCATTTTCCCCTTGCTGTTCCTTTTAGTTTCTCTTTTATCCTGTCACAAGCTGCGGTGGTTGCCCGGGATCTTATCTTAATAACAGAAGATATATGGATCAGGTTCTGTTTCACCCTTGCGTCCCTATGCCTCCCTATAAACTGCAAGCCATCTTTTGGGTCTCTATTTTCCACATCTAGACATCTCTGTTACACCGTGAGTCCTAGGTCGTTTGTGATCGGCCGCCATCAACCTCTCATCCAAACCCTATGCTGCCATTGCCGACCCACCTCCGTCCGCCGCAGCGCGTTCGAGTTTGACCGGAGAGCTTCGCCACCTGGAGCGTCACTGTGGAATCAGGAGGTCGCCGTATGTGGATCCATCAGTGCAGTCCACCGTCCATGTACTCGGGCCACCGATCAAGGAGGACTTCACGATGAGAGCCAAAGAGGTGATAGTGAGGCTCGTCGAGATCGCCATACCCTGTGAATCCGGGATGATCTGGTGTACATCGAGGACCACGTCCATGCTGAAGAAACAGACAACCGTCCTCGTCGTGGTTGATCTCGAAGCCCCGCCGTCTGCACGAAGCTCGAGCCATCACCATCGATCTGCTGCCGGCCGGAGCACGTCTGGTCGAACTACAAACCTTCTTGTCCAGTTCGATGTTGCAGATCGTTGTTCCATCGTATACCCTCTGCCATAGCATGTGTTTGCTGCTATGTACATGGTACATGCATCGACCACTCCACCTTCTTGCCAATATGGAAGCCAGCGGCACCGTGTTTGCTCCATCCATGCTGTGTCGGCCATGAAGCATGCACGCACTGCATCTCGTCAACATTGCTGGAGCCTGGTGAGAACCTTCACTGCTTCACACGCACTCTTCCGTCCATCCCCCACTGATCAATGCAAGCCAATAGCGCCATGCTGCATCTACGTATACAACCAAGGCCACCATCTGTTTTCTCTTGCCATTCATATATTGTTTAAATACCATGGTGATGTCATGACTACATCATGCTTGTGCAATAAAGATTATGCTCTTTCTCTAAATCTAGCTACCTACACGCATGGACAACAAGAATGCAACGAGTTTAGTAACAAGTTGTTCATGCATTTTGGTGCTGTCATCCAATTAATGCATGTCTTTCCACTTTCACTTCACACATTTGTTCCATAAATAATTAGTATCAGCTTCTTTATCTTGCGAAAGTTCATTGCCTGACACATGCCTATATATTTGATTATGATGTACAATCTTTGTTATCTAAATCTAATCTAATAAATTCTCCTTTCACTTAGGAAATCCTTCAATTCCGATCTCAGTAATTCTTTCACAGACATGCTCCTCCTAACGTGTAGAATAGTTTTGTACCACTCTTTAGTACGTTTTATGATGATTGGTGTACTGTTTTTAATTTAGATTTTTTTGATTGCTAGAATCTGTGTGCTCTGGATGTTTTGATTGTGCCGATGACTGATGCGAGTAGAATGAGCCTGTTTCGAGAGCTTTAATGAGCAAGAAGATGAAGAGATTCTGAGCATCATTACTCTTTGGTTAAAGGCAAGTGTGTCCTTGATCTTTTGTCCTAAGAATTATATTTAATCATTCATTACATTGCTTGCATTAATCTTGATGGGTTCATATTAAGGATTATGACTAGTTTCTCTTTTACCATTGCCTTGTTTAAACTGGTTGCTTAATTAATCCTGATGGTAGATATTGCTTAGTTTGCTCAACTGGGTTGGTAATAAACAACATGGATACTCTTTTACTTTATGTTCCAATGTGCTGTGTGATGTTTAATATACAAGATCATATGATTAATCGGAACATGGAGAACCACCCAGGAAAACAGTGCTACCACAAGACATATGGCTCGTCTTGGCTTATTAATTAGTGAACTAGGTGTTAGGTATGCTTTACCCGATAAGGGTTGGGGGCCGGCGGGTAGTGGCGTATGGACTGCTCGGGCGTAGGTGTGGGCTTAGCTAAGACACGGTACTCGTCCGGGAGCTTTATACGTTGCACCGACCGGGTAACCTAGCGGGCGGCCTACATCCGGGGATCTTTGTAACGGTCTCGTAGCGTCCCTATGCAATCACACCTCGGTAGTGTGGTATGGTGCCCGATCGGCATCGCATGGTTGGGTTTAAAGTTCTTCGGGACTTTTACGCGACTTGTGGGTAAAGATGTACAACCTCTGCGAGTGTAAAACTAATCGATTAGCCGTGCCCACGGTCACGGCGGCCCGGACCCTCACATGATAATTGAACTTGAAGATGGACTCAAATCGTGTTCTCTGGTTATGCCGGCCATGTACTTATGGCGTATCGTATCTATCTCTTTATGCTTAATTGTGTGTTGGTATAAACTTATACTTTATTAGTAATCGAGTGCTAATAAAACTTGACCAACTAAAATTGCTTAAATGCTTATAGCCCAGTCCACTATAAAGCCTTTGCATTCATATCTTTTTCCACACTTGCCGAGTACGACAAGTGCTCACCCTTGCTATAACCATTGTTGCTCGTAAAGAGGAAGCTGCCTTGTGAAGGTGTTGCTGGTGCTAGGCGTACGCAACCCCCAGTCGATTGCCCGTGATGTTTGGAGCCTTCGTTTCTAGGATTAATCGTAAATCTCTGATAATCTCTCTTTTTTTACGTGATATTGTTTTTGTATTCACTTATATGTCACTATATGCATGAAACTTGATCCTGGCATGCATATAGGTATGCACTTGGTTTTCTTTGAAAAGTCGGGTGTGACATCAACGAGGCAGCGCAACATTAAACGAGACACATTGGACCGCATCCAGTTTGACATGGTGGTAGCGAGCTTTCGAGCGGAACTCCGGCGCGAGTTGTGATGGTGCTGCAGGCGCAAGGGAGCAAGAGAAGCGGGATGCAAAGGCAGAGGAAGAAGGCAAGGGAGTAAAATCCCAAAACTTCAGCCGACGTGCGGTTAAAAAGTGAGGAGCGCGGCTGCCAGCCTTAAATGCCGGGCCCACCACGTCGGCGAAACGCTCGCCTGCGTGCGCGATTCCCAGCATGACAGGCGCCCGCCCGCGTGACGCCTCGATTCTCACAGGACCCGGGAGCCTGTGTCATCCCCGCCCGGTCACTTCAAACTAACTCGTTTGCTGCAACGGCCGGGACACCCACGCCGCCCGCATCATCCGCACCGCCCATGTCGCCCACATCGCTCACGATTACCTCAACGGAACAATTTGAGGCCACGACCACACTGAAGCTTAAAAACCCCACGAACGAGTCTACAACTCGCTCGTGGGCTCAGGGGCTACATCCAGCGGATGCGCTCGCGCGCACCCACTGGGAAGATCAAGAACCAAAAATCGACGCCAAGCCTTCCCGACTGAGTCTGTGCGCGAGTCCCTGACTCCCCCTCAGGCTCGGGGGCTACAGACGAGGGCCCGGATTAGGGACCCCTTTGACGGCGAGATAATCTCTCATGAGATAGAGTCTTCTGACACCATTGAGCCATTGACAATGTCAAGGCCAATATTCAAGACGAGGAGGACTAAGGACCCTAGTCAAGACCATCACTGGCAAGATGTCTTGTTCCCGACTAGTTGGGAACTTCTCTGACCAATTCCCCACTAGAGGAACCCCCTGTGACGAGTCTCCGTTTTGCACGACAAGTCTCCGCCTCGCACGACAAGCTGCTCGTTCGCACGAGCAGTCTCCGTCTCCGACCAAGGCACAAGCCACACCACGTGGCGCGTCCCCGGCGTGAGGATACTCTCACCATGACGCGTGGGGGGCAGTTCCCCATGGCATGCAAACACGCCAATTGGCACCCCGCGCGGGCAGCTGGCCCCGACAGGAGTCTTAACGCGGCTCTGCCCAGCTGCGCAGCCGTCAAATCGCCATCACCTCCGACCCTACAACACGCAAACTCCACCCAAGGCACTCAAGCACCCCCTACGACGAGCTCAGGCCTACGGTTAGGCCTTAACGTGACGGGCTCATCCTGTGCTCGGACAGGCTGGATCACCGCCAAACTACTCAGAGAAAGCGTCAGGCGTCCCGAAGTGAACATCCCCGCCCGACCACGTGGCGGCCTCTACGACAATGTAACGGAGCTCCTCTTCAATGCGTCCTGGCGGACAGTGACGCGCGAGAGGACATCCCAGCGGCCAGGCACTGTAACTCTTATCTTATTTCCCTTTTTGCCCCTCCCCTTGCGTCTATAAAAGGGAGAGGAGGCAACCGTCAGAAGGGTTAGCCGACGAACCGAACACTTGTACTCATGTACTTGGGCTCAACACCCTCTCCCGACCAATTTGTAACCCCTACTACAAAGAACCCTAGCACGGGAACACGACAGCTCGACACATTGGACGTAGTGTATTACTCCTCGGAGGCCCGAACTAGTATAAACCCCGTTGTCTCCGGTGCTAACCATCCGAGCCCGACACACTCGATACAGATTTACAGTCCGGCGGTAGAGAACCCCGACAATTACCTTCCTAAAACGTAAAATACAAAATGGTCCTAAGAAACGTTTACATGCACGGGTAAGACAGAACTGATTTGGCAGAGGTCTGGGAAATCTGTGGCTACTTCAAGGAATGTCAAGTAGGCATAGGCAACCATGATTCTGGGAGGCCTTATTGCACTCTTTGTTAGAACTTGAGAGTGAAACACAGAGAACATGCGGCTCATAAATGGGAAAAATCTGTGCAAGCGAGCCAATCAGCAGCTACTCCTCCAGTTGTTGGTATCCTAGAGAGAAAAGGAATTGCTGCTCTTCATGTGATTGATGTCTTATATGATACGAAGCTTCTGTAATCAAGACTCCATAAGAAACAAATGGTCACCATCTCGAATAACTGTAATATCATCAATTTCTGCAAATTCTTGATTGAGCAGTTTTGTGGGAGAGTGACCAGCAAACTTCTGACCTGCACCATAAAATTGCAGAATAAGACAATATGGCATTGACTGCTGTAGACTCTAGTTATTTCTCACTGCTGGTGTATGGTACTGGTCATGGCCCTCCTATCACACTAAACCAATACAAATATAGCTTGATATTCTAATGAAACAATAAGCAACCGGGAACCCATAAATCATTATTGGCTCAATTTAGTCCAGTTAACAAAATAATGTCTGTACAGTGTCAACTTCAAACAACCAACAATGATGACTAGTCGTGGTAGAAATTGGCGTGCGATACCACATTACGTTTTTACTTTGTTCAGACATTTTTTATTTTGTATAAAATGAAAATCAAAATACTCCAGCAATAAGAAATGTGAAATCTAGACTCAAATGAAAATCAAAATAGTAGCAGCTGGAAGGGCTTCTGAAATAAGCTCCAACCCCTTTTGTACTTGGAACTTAGAAGCTGTAGCTCCTATGGATGGTGATAATGGTATAATTTGTATGAATTGAGGAATACTTACTAGCTACAGTAAATAATTCATCCATAGATCCTGGTAGATTTATAAGTTTTGCAGGGAACCTCAAATCTGCGTTCTTCTGTGAATACATGTGAATCGTCACTCTTTTATTTTCTGAGACCACAGAACCACCATACTTATCTGAACACATGCCATCTTCTGTGCACTTATCAGTCATCTCCTGACCCACGGAGAACGCAAGCATCTTATCTGGGGTCGTTGACTGCCTGACTTTTGTGTATTCATGTGTGTCTTGCATAATTGCATGGGCTTTTTCAGAACCTGTGATGCTACCTTCATTCAACATCTGTTGATGAACGTCTGTATTGCCTTTATCCATACACTCTGCATGCATCGTTTTTGCAGGAATATGTTTTTCTATGCCTTCACCTTTAGCAAGCAAATAATTGATTCTGTTGAATTCATTGTATTTTGCAGTCTTATTTGGTCCATGTCTATCTGTTTCTTCAAGTTTTTCACAGTGCTCATCTCTGCAGTATGATGTCAATCTTCCTTCTGGTTCACTTTCTTGACTGGCTTGGTTAAAGGTGGAATGACTACTGTACTTTCTGAAGTGTTGACAGTGCATTCGTACAGATTTCTCCATGAGCACAGTGGAGAATATTGGATCTTGGCCTGTTTTCTGTCAAATGATGCATATAATAACATTAATCTCCTTTTCTACATAAACAAGGGAATTGTATAACATAATATCATGATTATATGAAATAATGAACACCTGAAATAAATTGTTCAGTACAATTTGTTCATCTTCTTTGTTATCGTCAAGAATTTTTTTTAGCACTATCGTGCTCACCCTCAAGAGTTGTGAAACTTTTGTTGTACAGACTGTAAATGGCTGGGGAACATTGCAGAGAGCTCCGATTTCACCAAATATTTCACCAGTGGACAGTACTCCCTGAACCTGCAGTTTTTAGTAAAACGCTTTAAATTCTTAAATGTTCTTTTCATTAATGTAAAATGCACATGCGATCATTCGCACCTTTTCAACCCCATCAATCTCAATCCGCTCTTCCTGTCAAAGAAGGTAACAAAAATGATAATATGCTTGGATTTAGAAACTATAGAAAATGGTAATGATCAAAACTATAGATTAACTGACCACTGCCCCTGAAACTAATATGTAAATATCTGTAGGTGCTTCATTTCGTAATATGACGAGTTCTCGTGGTGGAAAGTACTCTGCTTCCATTGCAGTGACCTACAAAGATAAAACAATTCGTGAGCATTCATTAGTTTTTTTTTATGTTTCTCATATACACTCTTCATTTCCTCTAGCATAGCAAACTAGTTTTCTTGTTCATACCAGTTGGAGCATGCAAGTGAAGGAAACACCACGAAAAAGATATACTTTTTCGATGATGGGGAAGAATAAGTGATACGCTATGCTTGATCGGATTCCCTTTGGGAGACTGTCCAAAGTTTCCTTCTGTTTCAGACCCTCTGTCTTATACCTTAGGCAGATATGAGCTAGCATTTCATCCCTTATGTGTTTAGGTAACTGATTTCTTGCAGCAAACTGGGAAGCAGCATGGATTGTGTCTCTCTGCAGCATCAGCGAAAGGAAATATCGTGAGCTTTTAGAGACACTGATGATAACATTGAAACAAAAGATCAATCTATGAACAATTCATGTATGTGTATGTGCATTTATGAATGGTGTTTTAATTCTTTAGTCTGTTTGCTGTGCATGCATGATCCTCGAGTACTAATTTGGAAATACAGGCATGATGGTTACAAATATAGAGAGAAGGTAATATTTTTCTGAGTTATCCTGTCATATATTACTTAGATGCATACTCCGGTTTGGTACATGAAGTCGTTTGGGATAAGATTTGAGTCGAATATTGAGAATATAAATCATGAATAACTTTTAAGTCGTTGAGTTTGGAAATGTAAAAACTACATGAATAGATTTGTCTTGCAAAATACTTTCATAAAAGTATACAAATGTTAGTTTTTAATAAATATTTTTATAAAAATAAGAAGTCAAAGTTGTACTTTGGAGAACGTGTCGCTGTCCTAAACGACTTCATTTACCAAACCGGAGGGAGTATTTGTTACAATAGAATATCAGTCTAACAATTGAAACCCTTTGTTGTTCATTTTCTACTTATGTCCTTTGCTTAAGTTATACAAAACAGTAATATGAACATCACCAGAACAGAACTATAAAAGGGTAGTTGCTGGTGTTTGGAAGGGAACATACAAAATTTCTGGTACGGCAACTTCCCTGGACAACCAGGTTTGTCATGTTACCTATGATGTATGCTGTCAATCCCAGGTTAAAGAGCATGTAGCATGTACTGAATAACATCTCTCCTGGATTCTCTGCATGCAAGTCCCCATAACCAGTTGTTGTGAGTGTTGTAATTGACCAATAGATTGATGTAACATATCTAACCCATAGGCTCTCTGATCTGTAGTTTGGTATTGCTGCTCCTATCCAGGTTCTTGCTGGGTTGGGGTATCTATCAGCTAGTAAGTAATTAAAGCATCCTGAACAATGTACTGCAAAAAGAGTAACCTGCAGAATTTACTCAAAAATACCGAGTAAGTTTCTTCTATGAAGGGGTTGGTTTGTTTCATCAGAGAAGGGAACGTACACACTTACAGAAATTAGTTTGATGCATCTTATCCAGTAGTAGTCCAATCTGATGTCCTTCTCAAGCCTAGAAGATATGCTTTGCCCTATTAGATTTTAACCATCGTGTTTTCAAGTTTTGAAATAAGAATCCATACCTGGCAAATAAAGCACTGAGGCGTCGGAGACGCCATAACCGAAGCATGTTAAGCATCCTATATGCAAGGCCATTTGCATGCTTTTTAAATAGTAGCCCAAATGATTGATACGGAATTGTTGAACAAACGTCAAATATGAACCAGGAGGAGATATATCTGCATACAGGCTATTATCAGTTTCACAACAATTGTTATTTTTAGTGCATGCTTCTACTATGTATAACATAGTTAAGATGGAGATGCTGACCTAGCTGCAATCCTTTTTGGATTATCCACTAGAAGATATGACTTCCGATCCAGATATGCTATAAAAAAAGTGAGAATGATATCTATTGCAAAGAAGCCATCAATAATGTTCTCAACCAGAAAAAGTTCCCATGAGAGATGTCTCAGAAATGCTAGTTCAAATGGGCAGATCCATGCTGAGTAAACAACAAGCACAAGCAAGAACATCTCCCAGATTCTGATAAGGTATGCCAAGCAAGTATGGTAAGTATTACAGTACTCATTAGTAAGTGTTGAAAGCAAATGCGATGAGTTTACCTGTAACGGGGATCATAAGGAGAAATGATGAATTTCCTCAACTTGATAGACTGGTTCACTCTTGCTCCTAGAGATGGGAGTAGATCATTGTGAAATATATTGCTAACATCTTCCATGGGAGTGTTTAGCTCAAACAATGATATACGAAGCTTGATATCCGCGTACTATTTCTGTTGCAGAGTGATGGTTGTCAATGCTCTGCATAAATAGAGAGTTTGGTTTGGCTCCAAGAAAGAGTGGGATCAGTAAACATGGACTTCTTAGAAAGTGACATTTTTCTTTGTTTCTGTACAAATAAGTGGTCTAGGCTAGCTGCTCGTGTTTTTTAGTAGGTCATCTATGAATGGTGCATACCAGTTCTGTGATGTATCACCTTTTAGACGCGATGCATAAGTTCCATTGAGTGGCAGATGGATATAATCGATCAGACACTTAATACCTTTTACTGTTGCTTTTGAAGACATAATATATGCTAATTTGTCTATTCATGGTGTATGTGGGGATTGTTAAATAGTAGAAAAAGAATGTTGTTTGTAATATTAATAGTATCAATAGTTTGAATTTTCTGTAAAAATGGCAGGACATAGGACAATAGGGGACTAAATTTTACCATTTCTTCTTGAGTGTCTTTGCAGATTTGCCTGTGCTTTCAATACTTTCACGCACCTATAATGCAGTGCACAGCTATTATTGGAGCATTGTTTTGATAACCCATGCTTATTTTTTCTTTGCAGGTGTGCTGATTAAAGAAGAATTTCCGAAAGGCTGTGTCAATGAAGCTGTAATGACAACTATAATAAAAAAGGGGGGATGTTCATTTCTAGAGTGAGAAGAAATTTCTCAGATTGCGTGGCTTTAGTTTGGCCTTCCGCACAAGTTACAAGTTACAACCCACCCACTGCCTTCCAGATGATGATGATCTTTTTGTCACATGCTGCCTGTGATTTTGCACCTTTGCTAGAAGCCTGGGATCAAGACTTGGCCGGTATTTGTCGTGCTTTTTACTCCATCACATGTAAAGCTTTGCTACCTCGTGATCCTGGGTTCTAGAAATGAGCACCTGGAGATAACTCATGGGGTTCTTGCCTCACTGCTGCTACATTGCACCTTCCCTGTTATCGGGACTGCTAGATATATCCTGCTCTTTTTTTTTTTTGCGAGGAGCTAGATATATCCTGCTAATTATGTTTCTCTTCTACAAGCTGCACTTTGTTGGGACTCTTGAGAACGAATGTACAGAGTAACTGGCTATTAATCAAGACTGGTAGTAGTATTATTTTTTGATGGAAGGATGAATCGGGGGGAAACATAACCCTTTTGGCCAGATCATATTGGTATTTTTTTTTTGTCTTTCTTTGCTCACAATCAGGCTGCTTAATTTTTTTGAAAGCTAAAGTTATTAAATTTGACAGGTTTTGGACATACCGCATACATAGTTGCCAAAGCTCTATAGATTTGTCCATTTTTATTTGCGCGTGTCGCGTCTTGTGTTTCTAAAAAACTTTGTTCGATCAAAAAAAACAAAAACAAAGCTGAAGCAGTGCACCGCGTCCACACTCACCAGAGCACCGGGGCAAGTCTGGGTCACCAGTCTACATGCACCAAGTCCACGAGGCTCCTCTCCCTCGAGCCCACCGATGAGCGTCGCCATCGCCGTCGCCGTCTAAAAATACCTGCCGATCTCCGACTAGGTGGGTGGTGTGTGTCAACCATGGCATCTCCCGCGCACCCACCAACCCCCCGCCCTCCACCCCGCTTCCGGCGGCCTCTCCGCACGCCGCCGCCGCCTCTGCATCTTCCCTCTTTCTACTCCTGCCGGCGCTCGGAAGTCCAGGTGAAGTTGCAGATCTCTCGCCCACCCCCTTTTGTTCTCTCCTCTCTTGCTAGCTTATTTCCTCGTGATTTCCGCCACTTTTTTTTTTATCTCCGTGGAGCCGTAGTGCATGCGCGAGTCCGAGAGTAGTCTCCGATCTCTCCGAATTTTCGCGCTGATTCATGTTGCATTGCTTGCGTAGTTCGATGTTTGTGCCCATTTGATTGAGAAATCCACTCGGGACGGTCGTGTTCTTGCTGTTGCGGGAAAAAAAAGTTCTGTAGATCTTAACATCGCATTTCTCTCTTTTGGTACTTGCATGAACATTACCTGTCTTGTGATCAGTTATTCAGTTACCTGTTTGTTTTCTGATCCCGGACGCTTCTACAGGTGCCCCAGTTCAGAAGCATAACCTCGAGAACTGCACGGAGGCGTAATCCCGTTCAAATTGCTACGGTATTCGATGATGTACTGTGATACTTCTCCCCTTCAAGTAACATCGGTTCGCTATGAAGTAGCTTGTTTGTTTGTTTAACAATTTGTGTGCTGATTTCGTGTAGGATCCCGGGGACTTCTCGTTGGCGCATGATGATGGAGAGGAGGGTTTCGGTGTTGTTCCATATTCAAGTGAGAGTGAATGGAGTGACGAGGATGTTGTGTTGACTGCATTCGGGGACGTTGAGTTACAGGTGACCGGCAAGAGCCGGGCTGAGGGAGCATTGACTGTTGCTGCCCATAGGTTCGCCACAATTGACAAAGGGAATAAGAAGAGCAAGTGAGTAAAATATTTTGTTTCTCGAAAATCCTATAATAAACAAGATGTTGGGGCATCTATCACTGTTTTCCCCCACTTTTGTTTTGGGGAAAGGAGTTTGTAGATAGCAGTTTGAATTATTTGCTTGGCAGTGAAGGAGCATAAGTGCAATTAACTCAAGTTCTTGTATGGTCAAGGTAGTGTACCAACCAGGGTTCCCCGAACCGTTGGGGAACCGGACCGGTTCGGCCGGTTCCCGGTGGAACCGGTCCGGCCCGGTACACGAACCGGATTGGTTCCCAGTCACAAACCGTGCCTATAATTTTTTATCCCCACCGAACCGGCCGGTTTCACCGGTTTACCGATCGTTTTTTTTGGTTCGTGGGAACCAGTGTGGGAGCGGTTTGGGGAACCCTGGTACCAACATAGGAATATGGCTATATGCTAATTCTTTGTCCTGGGATGGGTGCATAGCATTTATTGAACTATCCTTGGATGCAGTATGTGCTATGAATATGGAGTACTAGTTGTACAATAAGGGCATGTGCTACCATCTTCCAGGCTAATATGTCTCGAGGGAAATTATTAATTATGTAGTCCCTGTTTGTTGTGGTCAATGGAACAGAAAGAAAGTAATACTACAAATATGGACAGATAAGAATCATTTTACAGCTTCATTAACTAGGTTCTGACAAAAGTTCTTTACATTAATTCCCAGAACTCAACAAGGGCTGATGAATAATGTTGGACTGGTTGCTTTCTTAGCAATGTTACTTTTATTTGTCGACTGGTGTTCTTGGAAGATTGTTAGACTACCCCTGGACTCTTTTTACTTGACACGCCCTTTTTTAATATCAGCAGTTTTATCAGCACTTGCTGGATTTCTGTTTGCACCAGTCGCTGATAGCTTGAAGATCCAACATTTCCGGAGGAGGGGGAAATCTGTTTCTCCCTCAAGTAGAAAACCAACCCCAGCAATGGGAGGATTGTTCTTTGTTCCTATCGGTATTTTTGTTGCAAGAAGAGAGGTTGGTTCCAACTCAAATGGAGTTAATGGAGCAGCTATGATTACCCTCATATTTGCGATGCTTGGGTTGCTTGATGATATCTCAAGTCTTGCGACAGATCGCAATCGTAAAATACCTCAATGGATAAGGTTCTTGGTTCAGGTATGTTGTTCTTTTCCAAAGTGTGGATCTGCACGCAAATCCGGCATCCTTTCATATTATACCGAATTTAACTTTCAAAGTATCTTGTGTGCTTTGCAGATTGTCGCTGGGATTTACTTCTCTATCTGGTTGGGTTCTGCAGATAATTTTACACCATATAACATGTAAGCATACTAATAATTCATATATGCCTTGCTCCATCTACAGCTTGACCGATTTCAATTTATCAATGAAGGAAATTTTTGGTTCCTCTGCCTCCACCTCTTGGCCTTGCATTCGTGGGAAAAGTTTATTTGGTTCTGGCTGCTACATGTTCTCTTTCCATGGGAACAGCAGTAACGCTGGTTGATGGTCTGGACGGCTTGGCTGGTGGGATTGCTGCTTTAGCACTCATAGGACTATCTGTTGCTGCTCTTCCAATCTGCTCCGGTAAGCTTGTTGAGCTGTGTTGAGTATACTGACTATTCAAATTTATTAAATTGCTATAGCATATTAGCTTCTGCTCATGAAATATGCCAATTCCAAAACCTATGTTTAACTTAGCCTGGACATTTTTTAGGTTCTATATTTCATAATTGGAAAAGAAAAACAGTTTGTTTGTCTCCTTGCAGACTGCACCCTTGTGCTTTCACTCTCATGCCTAATAGTTTGGAGCAGTAAAAATTGAATAGTAGAAATAGTCATCTTTTGTGAAACTGGCATATGATACGATGCTTTTCCTTGCACGCAGGGGTCTTCTAGATGAAAATTATCTTTCGAGTTTGTCTAATTGACCTTGAAATTATTGTAAAATGATTAAACAGACATGATGTTAGTTTTCAATGTTGTAACATGATTAGCTTTGCGTAATTTCTGCAGAGCTCAGTGTTTTTGGAGCATCGATGTCAGGTGCTTGCACTGGCTTTCTGTTTCATAACAGATATAGAGCCTCAATAGTTATGAGCCGGGTTGGTTCCTTTGCACTTGGAGGAGCAGTTGCTGCAATCGCAGCATGCAGTGGAATGTTCCTTCCAATGTTAATTGCGTGCAGTCTCTTCTTTCTTGAGCTACTGTTTGCAATGTTGCAGGTGTGTGATTTCATTCCTTCATTTTCTTCATTAGTTGTAATACTAAATGCAATCATTCTTCATATTATCATGTATCTGCATCTGGTCATTGATTGCTACTCTGGACCAACTACAACTAGCGCTTCGTCGTGTCATCCTGTGTAATAATGGAATTGAAGATGTTGAATAAGGATGTCATAAGAAAGCCATTTTGGTATAAATTGCAATAACCAGTGAGCAACGCAACTTATTATAAACATAACGAATCTAACTTATGGAATTTTAACATTTGTTTTGCTTCTTCCTATTAGCTACTGAAAGTTAAAAGTTACTGTTGCTTTCACATACCCCCCTTGTTATACCATGAACTTTTATTAGTTTGCACCACCAGATCTTGTGAGGAGCATAACATTGTGCAAGTTTTCTGGTTTACTCATAATCAAGGGTGCTACTATCAGAATTCAAATATCATTGTTCCATTTGTTAGCACTTCTGTAGCGTCATGACCTTCTCAGTTTTACAAAATGACTGTCAGGTCTGTAATTTCTTTTCTGCCTCAGGTTCCTCTCCGTATGGCTACAAATTCTTTCCACGGAACAAACATGTATCCACTGCGAATTCGCCCCTCGCATTACTACCTCAGACTGTGGGGCATAAAGGAACCTTACATTGTGGCCGGCGCGTACACGATATCATGCTTCTTAACTCTGTTGGCAGGATACCTTGGCCTTGTTTCAGCATAGATAAAGGCTCAGGTTCCATTCCAATATTGTTTTCTGTTTTGAGTTGTGTGGTACAAATATAGGACGAATGCCAATTCTTCTGTTTTTGCCAAGGCTGCGGTTCAGTGATACCACTGGATAACCGTCACTGATATACATATACTAGAGGAGAATTGTAGACATAGAGTGAGGCTTGTAGGATCCTAAGAAAGGAGCCGTGCGGTGACGCCTTTTGTATTTGTCTTACTTGAATGTAACTGTTTCTTGGGGAAAGGGAACAGAATGTAACTTGCCTGTTAGCTTAAATAATATTGTTACAGAAGATATTGTTTTCCCGACGAAATTATTGCAGAAGGTATCAGCGCTGGAATTTATTTATCATATATGAGTAATTTCATTGTAGCTGTTTCATCAGCGTGCCTTGATTGAAGCCATTGTTGGAGTTCTGATGCATGCTCTGCAAAGAAGAAATGGGGCACCTGCCTGACACAGATAGCCCAATTACAAGGGTATGGGCCGCTTGATAGGCCAAAAGGGCACAGTTTACCTGTACATACTGGAGCACTATTGCAGTATTGCTCAAATCAGTTCAGTGCTCTCTTCCTCTAAAAAAAGAAGAAATTCAGTGCTCTCTTCTTTACTTGTAAAAGGATATGCGCTGGCGTATAAGAGCTTTATTGAAGTTTGGAATCTGAAAATAAAAATGAGGAACGCTACACCTGTCCAGCACCGAAGTTGTATGCCTGTAAACGGTACTTGCGTGGTCACCATTTCTCGGGCAAGATTCAACGCCCTGGTCGCTTGCTTATCGCTACCAAGTGGCCGTGATCTTTCTCTCTCGAACAAACCAATGCCATCAGCCACTAGCCAACCGAACAGACTGCAAATTTGCGTTTAGCCTATCGAATTTGCGTGAATGAATAGCACATTAAAGTGACAAGTTGTGAAAAAAATGCTCATTGGAATGCGTGTTGTGAGAAAAGATGTGACCGATGATGAATAGTGAATTGGTGACAGATGAATAGTGAATTGGGATGGAAAGTAAAGAACTAACAAGGTCTCGGTTTGTTTCATGTAAAATTTTTCTACTGCTAGATTCGTTTATACCGTGAATCCAGGCTGGATCCAGTACTAGTTGCATTGTGTGTCCTTAATTTATTCTTAATAATTGTACTTCAGTTGCTAACAAGAATCTGGTCCGTGGCTTCCATTCTTTTTCCAATCGTCCAGCTCTGGATCAGCTCTAGTGTCACCTCAGAAAGTACCAACTACTCTCAATCATTGCAGCATCACAGCCCACAAGGACCGGAAGTGACGTGTGCATCCAGGCTGCTACAAGCTCGGCAGGCAGTGTTGCTTTACATTTTGTCCCTACGATGCCACAAGTTTCTACTTATTCATCGGTCATATTAGAAGTTTTGATACTAATTAAAAAAATTAAACGTAAATGATGATAAAATTCATTTCATAATCCCGAGTAAATTTAGAATATGAGTTTATTGAGTCTAATTAGAGCATGATTAACAATGGGTACTACAATATACATCTTCTCATGATGGTTTAATTATACTTAAAATAGACCAGTCTCGTCATTTTCAATCTATGTACGTAATCTCTACTCCTAAAAAGAATGGAAGTAAGACAAAAAGTTGATGCGTCTTTCGTCGTGCGTCCGCCTCCCGCGCGTCCGCCTCCCTCCCTCCGCGCGTCCGCGTTGTCCATTTTTACCCCCACATCTCTCTCTCTTCGCACGCCTCCCCCCACCGAGCTGCCGCCGCCCTCGCCTCCCCTCCCGGATCGGGCACGCATCGGGGATGGAGGACGCACTCTCGGATCGAGGGGGGCGGCCGGGCGCTAGACACATCCCCGCCCCTACCGCGCGCGCCGCCCGCACCGCCGCCCCCCCGCCCCAACACCGCCGCCTCCGTTTTGCTATTGAGTCGCCTCCTCCCCGCATCTCCTCCATCGCGCCCGCCGCCACCCCTTCGGCTACCGTCCTCCTCTCCTTGCGACGCCGGCGTACTCCCCCTCCTTACCTCTTCTCACCGCACCGCCGTTGATCCGTTTCACAAGCCCCGCGATCTTTGTGCCCCTCCCTACCCCCTCGGTCCACCCACGGCTAGGATGTACGCTCGCCGCCGCATCTCACGCATCTAAGCCATGGCCGGGGACACCGACGCTCCATCCGCATCCGGGATCGCGCGACCTCGGCACGAGGCCCCCGCCGTTGGATCTTATCACTCCACGCCGAGTTGCGGGCCCGTCGGTTTCGGCGGCTTTGCGGTAGGTGAACATCCACCAACTCGCTCTCTCTCTCTCTCCCCCACCAAGTTGCAAGCCTCGTCGCTCGTCCCTTCATCTCGTTGATGGTGTGGATATGGTATCCTACCTCCTTCCTCTTCCCACAATTCTATACGGGTTTGTTGATTGTGATTTTTTGTCATCAATTCAAATTTGAGGAATGAATGATTCTTATTCAATGTCCGGTTGCAAGTTTTCCCAAGTGCGTGATGTTGTAGTACGCTCCAGTGGATGAAGACCAACAACCTTCGGTTGGTGATCATGGAGGAGCAGGTGAATTGGGGAAGGTGCAAATAGTTTGATTACAAATCGAAATCATGGAGGACAAGCCTACATATCGGAATTATTTCTTAGTTACATATTTTCAAACATTATTCGAGAATAAGTTTCCATTGCCATAATTAATAGATTGCATAATCATTTTTACCTCTATTTATGATTGCTACATAGGAACTATCGGTAATTGTGCATTCTTCTCCTTCGCCAAGCCCACATCTCCGCCTCGCCGTGTGCCATGCTAACGGCTTTGCTCAACGGGATGGGTCATCTTTAAGTAAGCCCTTTTGTTGTTGTAAAGGCATTATTCTTATTTATGGGCAAATAATTGTTTTCGTTTGTTTATATTCACACAACATTTAGGAATTCTTGGCCTGTTGAGGCACTTACTTGTGCACGTTCTAGCTACTTAAATGTGCGATAAAATTTTTATGTTCACTCATACAAGATACATGCATTGAAATTACCGGTTGTATGCTCAATTGTCTAGAAAAAATTATGCATTCGGCGGTTTGAATAACACGAATTTTTTAGTTAGTGGGTTCGTAAAAGAAAAAATGGATGTTGGTACAATTACTTTCCCTCTATATTTATCTAATGTTATGAATAATTAGAACTTTAGTTATTCTCATATGAATCCTATGATTTGGAGGGATGGTGAAATTGGGCTCGCATGTTAATAGGACCCGACAAAGGTGAAGAGGTCGAAGGTCGAAGGTGGATGAACATTTGTTCTTCTCGCATTACCCGTGTCATTTCCTATAGAACCCTCTCCTTTACAACATGTTAGCAATTGTTAGCAATGAGCTCGAATTAGATTTTGTATATTGCAATACAAATATTTTTTTAGCAATTGTTCACTTGTCCGTTCTTCCGCACTACCCGGTCTTAATTGGGATGATGTGATTGAATGTTTCGTTAGGAATGTGTGTTGTGGGAAAAAATGAAATTGCATTTTCACTCAAATTTAGAGATCAATAGGTCAAATGGCCTTTTTATGTGAGAGGATTTTATGTGCCGAAGTACAAATTTCAAATTTCGGTTGTTTCAATAGATGTATCTTTGGTTGTGATTTGTGCACAAATGGGGTGTTAGTATGCTTGGGATGCATTAGGAAATTCTAAGCTTGCCGAGAAGTGAGTAGCTGCCAATCATAATAAAATAATGTTTGAAGTTATCTTTGCTAATAGATGAGTTCCAGATAACTGGATTTTTAGAAATCTAAGCATTTGGATCGTGAAGCACAATCTAAGCATCACATAAATTTCTGTTGCAGCAGGGATGCTGTCCTCATTGATAAGCAAAAGCCAACTTTTTCTGATGTATCTGCAGGTGATTTTGCGATGAGTCAACTCCTTAATCATGAGCATTTATGAAAGCATCATACTTGTTTGTTAAAATCCGATCATCCTAAGAATGGAAGATTGACATTTTGATGAAATATTCTCCACTAGATTACTTATTTTCTTTGAAATATCAACAAACTTTTTGTGCGAGGCATCTAGAAGGAATAGACATGCTTGATGTAAAAAGGTTCTCAAAGGTTTTTACTAAAAAACAACTCCGGTGGACAAGATAATACATGCAAGTAATTAATTTCTTCCCGCTATCAATTGACATTCTACTAGGAAGTTATTCGTTGTGTATAATAATAGCCGAGTGATTAATGAATGACCAAATATTTTGATAGTAAATTGCACATGGTCTATTCAAGTATTAGCTGACAGCTTAGAGCTTGTACTAGGAAGTTCATTGTGTATTATACTAATGTGGCTAATTTTGTTATTGGTTGACACATGGTTGTCAGCTTAGAGCTTGTACTAGCAAGTTCATTGTGTAGTGGTTAATTTTGCTATTGGTTGACACATGGTTGTCATGATACCATTGACGAATTGGATGGAGACAAACGGGGAACCACACTCCTTTCAAGAACCTATCAAATTAATGTGGGATGGACGATCATGAATGGTGTTCTATGTAAATATTTAAAATAGTTTGATCTTTGTATTTCAATGCGGTCATATACAACAACCGATGGTTATGTGTAAAAAACTAGCATTGTTGATCGGGACTCGGGCTAGAGAGCGAGAATAATCTCCCGGAGTAAGTATTCTCTCACATTTCTTTCATGATAAGATTAACGAAGGATGCGGGGAAAATATTTGTATCTAAGTTGTTCCCACTTGCATAATATCACTCATGAATGTTGACAGATGACTTAGTCATGTAAGGTTTTTTATTCCTTTGACGAATAATCTCCAGGAGCAAGCATTAGATGAACATATAAGGTTGGAATCTTGTGGAAGTTGCAAAACAATTAACTTAAGTTTTACGTGTTGCTATTTGAAGTGAGAATATTAGTACCTTGTAAAACTTAATTCCCCTTTGCGGTGAAATGCGAAAGAAGCTAGAGACGTTAACGAAGATGAAGATAGACAGAGGTGGTCATATTTCTTTGTGTTTTGCATGTTGTTGTTTTACGCTTTAATCATATTTATTAGTCCCGTTTAGGTGGCTATTTCTTACCGAAGATGACATAAAGGGATTTCCATGCTTTCGCATTTGCTTATATCTCATGAAGAAAATTCCATATTGTTGTTTTCCGAAAGTTAATCCTTTTCTCGACTTTTCATACTAGATTTAACTATGATGGTAATTACTTCGAATATTTAGACTATACTTACACTAATTGTGACTATTTGTACGGACTACCTTTGAATTATGTTGTGAGCTTATATAGCCTTTGTAATATGCGAACCAAACTCTAATTCCGATAAAAGCACCTCATGAGACTTCGTTGAAGTACCCCATCCCGAGGATGAGTTAAGGAGTCGATAAAACAATGACCGGTCCTTGCACTTCGTTGTATGTTTAGTTATTATTAACTATTTGACATAACATTAGTTTTCTTTTATCATAAAATCATATGTGAAGTGCCTCCGTTATGTGCATGATCTTGTAATTGATCGTAGCAACGCACGGGTATTACACCGCTTGTTTTATAATTAGATCATATCCTGATTAGCATCGTTAAACAAGATGTGACATTTCGACAAGTTTGTTCACCCAACTGGTTCTTGTTTACCCGGACGATTTTTTAATTTTAACCTTTTTTCAAAATTATTTTTAAAAATAACACCTCAAAAACATTATTTGCGGATCTAACCCTTTTGGGCGCGCGCGCCCGCGTGGCGCGGCGGGATAACGTTGTCGCGCCCCATGCAACGGCGCGGCGGGCCCGCCACGCCGGCACCGTGGGCTTACGAGGCCTCCTCTGCCGCGCCACATGCATCGGCGCGGTAATGTGATGTTGCCGCGCCATGTAGGCCGGCGCGGCGGAGGTTCTCCAATTTAATCTACCAACTTTGAATCATCTAAATAAAATAGTATTTGAATTCCAAATGTCGCAAAAATTGATATGCATGTTATATAAGATCTAAACATTCCATTTTAGTGAAATTTACGAGACTAAGTATTACATATTTTAAAATTTTCAATTTAAAAGTAGGATATGTATTATCCTTATATCCCACTTAGTGTTCTCGTTAAATAGTTATCTATCTAGGATGATACCAATTAAATATCATTTAAATATTGATTGTCACGAAATTTATCATGTACATTGTATAAGGTGTAAAGTTCTCATTTTGATAACATGTGAAGAGTAAAGTGCTACATATTTTGAATTACATAATTTCATAGTAAGTTGTGTATTATCCTATTATCCGACTTAAGTTCTTTGTTAAATGGTTATTTACTTAGGAGAACCTTAATTAAATATCTATTAAACTTTAAATGTCACAAAATTTGTCATGCACATTGTATAAGATGTAAAGATCTCATTTACTTACATGTAAAAAGTCAAGTGCTACATATTTTGAACTACATAATTTCAAATATGTGTTATTTGATGGTGTCGCCAACTTGGTTGCGTGACGAGAGTACTTCAGTTATACTTATCAATTTTGAACGTTATAAATAAAATAGTATTTGAATTTTAAATGTTACGAAACTTGACATGCACGATATATAAGATATAAACATTCTATTTTAGCAACATGTACAAGACCAAGTATTACATATTTAAAAAATCTTAATTCCAAAGTAGCCTATATATTATCCATATATCTCACTTATGACTCTCGTTATCCGATTATCTACTTAAGATCATCTCGGTTATATAGCATTGAAATATTGAATGTCACGAAACTTAACAACAAAGTTATTTTTTAACACTTACAAATTTTTCAAGGAGATAAAGAAATACTATATAGCTTATTTTAAAATTATGTATATCAAAATATGTAGTACTTTGTCTTTTACGTGTAAATAAAATGAGATCTTTACATCTTATACAATATGCATGGCCAAGGTTTACTTTACCGGTAACGAGAAAAAGCTGGCGGTCGGCGAGAAACGCATTTATCGGATTTCTCGGAAATTTATCGGAATTGTCGTTTCTCTTTCGGACAAAATTTAAAAAAAAACTATCATTTTGTACACAAAACAACATAGATGACTTCTAAACAACCTAACATTAAAACCAGACCATATAATGCATAGATTACTAAGACACTACACCATCCAATCCATTCAACATGCAAATGGTGTTCAGTCCATAATCCATAATATTACAGTCCACAATCCACATCCATGGTTCCAACAAACACTACATAGAAGCAATCCATAGTTCTAAATATTACAAGTACATGGAACACAACACAACATAGGCACATATGCTCGAACCATCACAAGCATAACAGTGTACTATCCAGAATAGTACATGCATATTCAAACCATCTTCAACCCTTTTGAACCTTTCGGTACAAGTTTTTGACATTGTGTTTTTCAGCCTTTTTTATCTCGGGCGGAGAGAGGTTGGATTGGTAGAGGTTGGCTGCTCATCTCCAACTAAGGATAAACATGAAAATCAATAAGTAAACAACCATATCCTACAGAAGACATTCACAAACATCATTACTGTATTACGGTTACCGAGATCAAGATCAAGATCATTACCTCCATCATGACCTCCAAAGGCTCCACCTCCATGTTCGGATGCATCACCATCATGTTCATATGCATCACCATCATGTTCGGATGCATCACATCACCTTTGATAAAAGAATTCAGAATGGCGCAAAAAACAATTAGCAGAATCTATTCAAAAGAAAGAAAACTCACCATCGCCTTCACCTCGCTATCGAAATGCTCTCCTCGACTCGACATCAATGGGACTACCTTACGATCGGATTCCGATTCAAAATCGATGCAACATCTTCTTCTTCAAATACTTCCTTCCTTTTCTTACCACTTTTTCCAACAATCTTCTTTTTAAATCCGGTCACCTCTTCTTCACCAAGCCCTAACTCTTCTATCACAAATCTACTAGGATTAGGGGAATCAGGCATCGTCTCATCATATTCATCAAGATTCGGGTCTGACTCACTCCTAGAACTACACAACCAATCCAAGATGGGGTTGCCTTCATCATGCATAGCCACATCTATCATGATGCTACAAGGATCATAATCCCGGTCATGGTTAATTTGCATATCTTGAAAGCTTAGCATGTCATTTTTGAAATGTTGGATACGCAATTTCAAATTATAATGCACAAAAACCAACTTGTGAAGCTTCTCATAACCTAACCGATTTCTCAATTTGGTATGAACTAAAGCAAATGTGCTCCAATTCCGCTCACACCCACTAGAGGACATGCATTGTGAGACAATACGCCGTGCAACCTCTTGTAGTTCGCTGCACTCTCCACCATATTGATCCCACCAATCAGCTACATAAGAAGGCAACCAAATAAGGCATGTTTATCCTTCAAACATACAAAGTGACTTCAAATCCGCAACACATCTACAAAAGAAATGAAGATGCAAGTACCGGACTACATCGACCATTAATAGCTGATTTTTTAGCCTCTTCTCCTCCAAATAATCCTCCCCGTTTTGAATACAAAGTATATTGATCAATTGCGGCGAGGCCTTTGAAGATGACCTTGCTAGCTTCCCGATGGCCAATGTGACGGTATGCCTCGCCTTTAAATTTCTTGCAAGCTTGGAAGTATATAATGCTTTAGGATCAAGTGCGGCGGCTACAAAGAAAAATAAGTTCAGCAACATTAATAATTGGCGCCGCATGAAACAAGAAATATGATGTGAACAACCCTTACCTCGCAAGCATAAGAGTATCATTAACAAGATAATTTAGTCTAGTGTTGACTTTTTCCATTAACCTCTCGGACAGATTCTTTTCGATGTGATTGCCACTTAAATTGCTACGTATTTCTTTCATAGCACTCAGCATTTTTTGGAAGAAAGGCGGATATAGAAACATTCTTCTCCCGATCGGCAAGACGAAGTGCGAATAGATTGATGAGACAGCTTTTAACACCACTTCCATAGCACTCCACCATTTCTTTTTTGTCAAACAATCATATGTATAATCATGTTCGGTGTACCAGCCCACTAACACTTTTCCCACTCTTTAGAAGTCATCCACCGCATAAACTTGTCTTTCCTATCCCAAAAACTCGAAGAAAAATGAAAAGCTGTGCCAAATCTAGTGGCATTCCAAAGAACCAACTCTCCACCTATTTGTTTCCTCATCATAGCATGCAACCTACAAATAGATATATATCACTAGTAATGGTAAAAACAGCAAGATATGTCTATTCATGGTACAAACAGCAAGATATATGTGCGTTCATGGTAAAAACAGCGAGATATATCACTAGTAATGGTAAAAACAGCAAGATGTCTATTCATGGTACAAACAGCAAGATATATGTGTGTTCATGGTAAAAACGGCGAGATATATCACTAGTAATGGTAAAAACGGCAAGATATGTCTATTGATGGTACAAACGACAAGATATATGTGTGTTCATGGTAAAAACAATGAGTTATATATCACTAGTCATGGTAAAAATAGTAAGATATTTGCTTATTCACGAAAAAACAACAAGTTATTACCCGTTATAGTTATACAAGAATCTACAAATTCACTTTGCACTAACCACCACTTCGTCAACATCGGGGAAACGCCCTATATCCTTCAACATTAAGTTGATGGTATGAGCGGGAGCGGCACGGGCTGCCAAGTTATATGTGGATGGATAGCAATCAAGTCTTGACATGCATCCTTATAGTTAGAGCCATTATCGGTAACAATCGAACAACATGCTTAACTCCAACCTCAATAACCACATCACCGAGAATGTCAAGAAGATATTCGGCATTCTAAATTTTACCGGTTGCATTTACGGACTTGTGGAAGAACATGCGTCCATTGCAACATATCATGAAGTTAATGATGGACATCATGGTAGGACTCGAAAAACATGAAAGTTAGTCCACAAGACTAATTGTACTCAACCCGAACATGGTAAAAACATCAACCCGAACATGGTAAAAACGACGAGTATCAATGTATCACATGTCCATGAATCACACATGATGGTAACTCCATAGTCTTTCCAATCATCCTTGAATTCTTCCATGTCGGCCTCGATCTCGGCATAATTCTTATCCAACAATGGACCATCTATTTCTTTCCCATGCGGAATTGCCACTCCTCGACCAAGTTCTTGAGTTAACTTAAAAGCCGAGCGGAAGTATGGGCGATCTGCTTTCCTTCCGGCAATATCATTAGCATGGAATCATTTTGACCAAGCCTTCCCAAGCTGCCCATTGGCAACCCCCTCTATCATGACATCCACTCGAGGTTGCACTTGGACCTTACTACGTGCCAAATCTATGTCAAAAGGATCTTTGGAAGAACCTTTGTAAAACCTATCGATCCTAGTTTGTTGATTAGCTCAAGAACTTGCAACCCCACTACAATTTGACTTGCCAAAAGGTGAAGAATTTTCATGTTGCATGGTAGAATTAGAATCTCTCAATGACTCTCACGGTGCCATCTACATCCGTCCTTCTTCGTCAAGAGGGATTGTTGGCCTGCTACATACTCTTTTTGCAGCCACCTCCTTCTCAATATATAGCTGTAGGTTCTTACCTCGCTTCCTTCTCACTCTCCCTTCTGTCACTTCATCTGACATTAGTGTCTTAATATAGAGTGGCACACGTCTACACCCCACTACACTCCCAGGTACTCCACCAAGATGCTCCCTGAAACGAGACACACCACCACCCCTTTTTGCCTTATGACAATAATAGCACCTAAAGCCAGGCCCACTAGCCGTGGGATATGGCTCACCATGGCTCCATGTGACCTCAATTGGTCCATTTAACTTCACCTTTCTCCCTTCAGCAACAGGTATGAAAAAACATGGACAAATTACTTATTTAGGAAGGCATTTGAACTCTGAGATTGAGTGCTTTACATGAATTTTCCTAACAATATTGAGTGCTTTACATGAAAAAAACAATTCTAAATAAACAAGGCCAAACTCGTGAGATTTCAATTTCAAACTCTGATAAGCAACTAAATCTAAAGGATTGACACAACGGTTTGTCAATTTACCATCTGTTGCTTCCACCAAGACCCCGAGCGTCATTGTTAGTCGTCCTCCTAGCAATGGCGCCACCGGACGATTCGCCAATTACACGTTTGCCTTTGTGGCGGTGCGCCGCTCCTGCATCTCCCTCTTCCGGACGCGAAGACACATCATTGCCCTCCTCCGCCATCGACATCCCACGAGAGCGCTTCACCACCACACCGAGCACCGCGCCGAGCTTGTCCCCCTCACCGTGCGAGAAGCGGCGCCCGAACTTGCCGAGGCGAGAGGAGTTGGAGAGGAGGCCGGCCGACCGCGCGGGTGCGGCGTGCGGCGGCGTGCGGCGATCGGCGAGGGCGTGCCGCGAGGGCGAGGGCGGGGGTCGTGCCGTGGCCTGTGGGTGGCGGGTGGCGGGGGCGTGCGGCATGCGGTGGGCGGCGGCCGCGGAGTGCGGGGGCGGGCTCGTCGCGGTGGGGGAATGGACCGGGGAGAGGTGGATAAGGTTAGGGTTTAGACCGTGAGCTTATTTGGGTCGGGCTATGTGGGAAAGTTCAAAAAGGCCGAAATTTTTGGCCGGTAAGAGGAAAAACCCGCCCAACCCGAGAAACGCGATTTTTGTGTTTATCGTTTTTTCGTCGAGAAAAAACCTTGTGCATGACAAGTTTTGTAACATTTAAAGTTTTGAAAGATATTTAATTAATATTCTCTAGATAAGAATATAAAAAGAGTCCTAACTTAGATAATATGATAATACATAGCTTACTTTGAAATTATGTAATTCAACATATGTAGCACTTAACGCTTTACATGTTATTAAAATGAGATCTTATTACGCCTTATACAATGTGCATGACAAGTTTTGAGATAATAAATATTTCAATGATATTTAATTGGTATCATCCTAGATAGATAACCATTCAACGAGAGCCCTAAGTGGGATATAAGGATAATATATAGCTTAATTTGAAATTATGTAATTCAAAATATGTAAATTTTGACTTTTTACATGTAAATAAAATGAGATCTTTACATCTTATACAATGTGCATGACAAGTTTTGTGACGTTTAAAGTTTAAAAGATATTTATTTAAGATCCTCATAAGTAGATAATCATTTAACAAAGAACCTAAGTCGGATAATAGGATAATACACAACTTACTATGAAATTATGTAATTCAAAATATGTAGCACTTTACTCTTCACATGTTATCAAAATGAGAACTTTACACCTTATACAATGTGCATGAGAAGTTTCGTGACAATCAATATGTAAATGATATTTAATTGGTATCATCCTAGATAGATAACTATTTAACGAGAACCCTAAGTGGGATATAAAGATAATACATAGCCTACTTTGAAATTAAAAATTTTAAAATATGTAACACTTAGTGTTGTATGTGATAATAAAATGGAATGTTCGTATCTTATATACTAGCATGTCAAATTTTGTAACATTTAAATTCCAAATGTTATTTTATTTCGATTGTTCAAAGTTAATAAAATTTAATTAGGAACCTCTTGCCACGCCGGCCAACCGGCGCGACACGATCACGTTGTCGCGCCGATGCATGTGGCGCGGCGGGGAGGAAGGCTCGTCGGTCCACCATGCCGGCGTGGCGGGCCTACCGCGGCGCTACATGTGGCGCGGCAAAGTGGGCCGCCGCGCCACGTGGGCGGCGCGGGCAAACGGGTTATATCTCGCAAATAAAATTCCGGTAGTGTTATTTTTAAAATAAAATTTTAAAAAGGTTAAAATTAAAAAAACGTCCCGTTTACATCGGCAAGTTTCTGCCATTCACCTGTCACATCGAATGTCTCCGTACTAATTAGGAATATTAGACATAGATTAATGATGAAATCCATTTCATAACCCCCAAGTAAATTTTTGAGACAGGTCTATTGAGTCTAATTAGACCATGATTAAACAATGTGGTGCTGCAGTATACATCTTCTAATGATGACTTATTAATTAGGCTTACTAGATTCGTCTCATGATTTGTAGTCCTTCTATGTAAATAAGTTTATAATTAGATCATACTTAGTCCTTCTAGTTGGCTAGTTAGCATTAGTAACATTGATGTGACATTTTCGACATGTTTTTTCACCCAACTAAACAAGGGTTGAACAAGGCCGAAATGGAGACCGTGATGTCCAAATACTTGTATAGTCAAGGCTATCATTTTGCAAGCATAAAATACTCCAGCTCGGGTGTGTTTTCCCCCTTATTTCCCGAGGAACCGTGACTTTTGTATACGCAAAGAGTTAGAGAAGAGGGAGAGGAGGTTGCCACGGCACATTGCAAATTACAAGCTCAGATCAGCCTGAGGGAAATCTACCAAAACACTAGTCAGCACCGCATATTTGCAATCAGGTGTCAGGTGATGATGCCGCGTGTGTGGACGTGTGGTGAGGACAGGGCAGGCGATCAAATAAGCATGCATGGCTGCCTTGTGATCTTCTTCGACCGACCTACCTCCTCTCCTCCTCTCTCCTCATCAATGACATCTCGCATTTGTAAGCAGCCGGATCGAATGCAAATAATTAATCGGTTTCTCAAAAAAGATGCAAATTATTAGTAATCGGATGTACGTAGGTCGATCAGAAAGGAGATCCGAATCCAAATAAGCAACGGACAGGTCGCTATCGTGCATGCCTATAGGGGTAGTAGACTAGTAGTAGCTAGCGTCAATTAATTTGGATTCCGTGGTGTAGTGCAACAGCTCGCTCGCTGGCAAAACGTACTCGATGGCGGTTCGAGGTCAAGTCGCCGTCGCCGATCAAATCAAAAATTTGGCGCCGAAATCATTGGACAAATACCTGTCGTCCATGCATGCATCGTGACGATGACTATTGCTAATCGATCCAGCTGGCACTCCTATGACAGTGGCGAAGCCACGTTCAAGGACCGGTGTCGAGGGACACCGACGACTTTCCACGAAGCTGTGAGAGGTAACGAGTTTTTACCGTGGAAGACCCCGTCAAAATATTTGTACGACCCCGGTAGCCTGTCAATCCAAGCGATCGTTTTTGCATGTCGTGCATCTCAATCCATCGAGGGCTGCATGCATGATGACTTGCACGCTAATAATAGCCTAATAGGCTAATAAGCCCACTGCCCACCAGTCTAGAAGGCCCACTTATGATTTGCCTATGCCGTGAGTATGTACAGCAACCGAGCAGCGAACAGGTCCAGAAGTCCAAACATCGTCGCCTGCGCGTCTTGCCCTGGTTCCTCGACGTCTCCGACTCATCCAGCGACGCTACAGATCCCAAATTTCCAATTCCCCAATCCCATCGCGAATCAGAAATCAGCTAGCGCGGCGGCCGGCGGCCGGCGGCGATCGTCAGGCATCTCTATGTCAGGTATAGATTTTAATCGTATGTATGTGCCTATGCGGTCAATGTTTATCTGATCTATAGTTTAATTATGTGACTAATTTATAATAATTTGGCAGTCAATCAAAGCAAACTGGAACGATTTTTGAAAAGGAAATCTCCTCCGCCCAATGATAACGAGAATAATGATGGAAATAGTTCAAGGACAAGAAGAGACATCACTGCATCAAATCCAAATCATACTAGTTATCGCTCTTCGCGGATATCACGGCAAGAGGTAAATTTTGATGAGCTTCCCTATGATCCAGCTGATAGAAGGAGAATATCAGATTATATAGGTGATCAACTACAAAATGATGTAAGAAGAAAGTATTTGACAAGGGGTCCTTGTAAGCCACCGCCTGGTTTTAAGTTTCCACAAACAATAATTGCTGGGAAACCACGCCGATGTCAACATGAATGGTTCAACATGTATGGGTGGCTAGAGTACAGTGAAAAGGCGGATAAGTGTTTTTGTTTATGTTGCTACCTGTTCAGAGATTGCAACAAGGGCCAAGGTGGGAATGATGCATTTGCAATAGATGGTTGGGATGGGTGGAACAAATCTGATAGGCTCAGAGATCATGTAGGCAAGAGTTGTGATAGTTTCCATAACACAGCCGTGAAAAGATGTGACAATTTATTGAAGCCTGGCCAATCAATCGGAGAAGCCATAAACAAGCAGAGTAATATCACTAAAGAGAACCATTTGATTCGATTGAAGACAGCCATTAAAGTTGTCCGATACTTGTTGCATCAAGGCTTAGCTTTTCGGGGGCATGATGAAACAAAGGAATCTACAAATAAGGGAAACTATCGAGAGTTAGTAGACCTTTTGGCTGAGGAAAATGACAAAGTAAAGAAAGCATTTGGTAACGCTCCTAAAAATAATAAGATGATTGCTCCGTAAATTCAAAGGGATATTGCAAATTGTTTCGTTGAGGTAAGAAAGAATGTTTCCATTTTATTTTTTATCCAAATTATGTCCTCTCATTTATATAAAGAAATTAATGGCTAGTCATTTATTTTGCACATCATTGTGAAATCTATCATTGAAGAAATTGGTGGGGATGTGTTTTGCTTATTAGTAGATGAGTCAGCTGATGTTTCTGGAAAGGAACAAATGGCTGTTGTCTTGCGATATGTGGACAAACTTGGGGAAATAAAGGAGAGACTTATTGCTGTTGTTCATGTGCAAGAGACATCAGCTTCATGTCTGAAATCAAACATTGATAATTTGTTTGCTAAGTATGGCTTGAGCATAAAACAGATTAGAGGACAAGGTTATGATGGGGCCAGTAATATGAGAGGTGAGTTCAATGGATTAAGAGCTTTAATCATGAGAGAGAACAGCTCGGCCTATTATATACATTGCTTTGCTCATCAACTACAGTTGGTCATTGTAGCAGTGGCTAAAAAGAACGATGATGCTAGTGATTTCTTTGACATGGTATCCCTTTTGCTCAATGTGGTTGGAGCTTCTTGCAAACGTAAAGATATGATTCGAGAAAAACAACAGGAGAGAGTTAGAAAAGCCATAGGAAGTGGACAACTAAATAGTGGAACTGGATTGAATCAAGAGCAGTCTCTTCAAAGAGCTGGAGACACACGTTGGGGTTCTCATTATAAAACACTCAAGAGCCTATGCAATCTGTTTCCTGAAGTTATTGAAGTGCTTCAATATGTTGAAAAAGAAGGCCCAAATGATGCAAAGAGACGCCAAGCTCGTGGTCTCCTGGACTACTTTAAGGATTTTGACTTTGTGTTCCACCTACACTTAGTGATGCTTATTTTAGGACATGCAAATTCTTTGTCACTATCCTTGCAAAGAAAAGATAAAGATATCTTGGAGGCCATGACGGAGGTCAAGTTAACCAAGCAGAAATTTCAGGAAATTAGAGATGATGGTTGGGATTCTTTGATGCAAACAGTGCAGTCATTTTGTGAAGAACATGGCATTCCCAAGTTGGATATGGATGAGGACTATATTGATCGTCATAGGCCAAGAAAAAAAACCAATCGAACCAATTATCAGCATTATAGATATGACTGCTTCAATCCAATTATTGACTTGCAACTTGTAGAGTTCAATGATCGTTTCAATGAGGTAAACTCTCAATTGCTCACTCGGAGTTCTTTGCTTTCGGCCCCAAGAATTCTTTTGAGGCTTTCAAATTGGTGAGTTTAATGGATTTGGCTAAATCATATCCCGATGATTTTGATTCAACACAACTAAAGGATCTTGCTCGTGAGCTTAATTTTTATATTGACAATGTGCGAGCTGATGAAAGGTTTGCCAACTTGAACACTATTTCGAACTTGCTAAGTTGATGGTGAGTACAACCAAGCATCTAGGCTTTCCTTTGGTCTATCGGCTTCTCAAGCTAGTACTAGTTCTTCCAGTTGCCACTGCATCAGTGGAGAGGTGCTTTTCGGCAATGAAAATTGTGAAGACAATACTACGAAATCGTATTGGAGATGGATTTATGAATGATTGTATCATATGCTTCGTAGAACAAGAATTTCGGCCACAATTGCACTTGATGATGTGATTATTCGCTTTCACAAGATGGAGGACCGTAACCGCGAGAGGAAACCTATAGGGGGTAACTACAAGCTGTGATAGCTTCTTTTGCTATAATTTATCAGTTGCTATTGTAATTTCTTATATTTTTCAATATTATGTGTGGTACTGTATTATTGCAACCTTAAAATAAGTGTTATGGGTTTGTTCGGACCCCGCGAGAGAAAATCCGGCTTCGCCCCCGTCCTATGATGAGTCATATCTGCGTCGCTGTGGCAGGCCGGCCGGCCGGCCGGCCGGCGGCGGCCTAGCCAGCTACGTGTTGGATCGCCGATCGAGCGAGGAGAGCCATAGCTCGTCACGTGTGCCTGCGCCCGGTAACTGCGTGATTCGGATCCGATACGCACGGATAGAAATTCGGATGTCACTGTGTACCACATTTTATTTCGAATTCGGATACGAATACGAATATTATCGAATATGAATACAAAACGGATATTTCGAATTCGGATTCGAATACTTACTCGATTTATAGCATAGAGTCGTAATGAGTATCAATTTCATTTGCCGCTGGTTTTATAATTGATCAAATCATGTTACAAGTAGAGAGTAAATTATCATTATACATAATAGATATCTTATTGCAAATAACATATTAACTAATAAATTAATTAATTAATATATCACAATAAATATAAAATAAGTAATTTTTTAAATATATAAACATATTTTATTAGTAAAAATAAGTACATAAATACATTTAAATATAATTTATTTATTTTCTAAATAATATAATGTATTTAAAATTAATATGATTAGACACATAAAATTAATTGAAATATTGTTATATAATTTAGTAATATTAGGTTAGCATAATTAGTTAGTTGACATATATACATATATATATAATTTTTTCATAGTTAAAATGGTGTAAATAATTATTTTACTAGCAATGTTAAAACTAACATCATTTGTAATTAGTATTTAGTACTAACATAAATAAATTTTAGATGGAATCTATGGGTACTTTATTTTTTTGCGGATAAGAATAATGTCGGATATGTCAGATTTTTGTCTGCTAATTCGGATAATGTCGAATACGGATAATATTGAAAATCGGATTCGAATACATCCATCTAACATCCATATTAAAAACGAATACGAATACAGTATCCATATTAACGTTTTTACCGGATACGAATACGGATAATTCGGATTTCCAGACACCTGAATCCATCATCCGTGTGCGTGATGCGCCGGCCCTCGCGCGGTGCCCGTACTACAACGTGCGCCTCCAAGCTCAGCACAGCACGACACGTTCCCGGAGAGCGGCGTGTGCGTGCTTGGATCTCGTCGTGTCACATCTCTCTCGATCGGCATAGCCATAGCCATGCCGGTCGTCGTCGGGTGTGGCCGCCCACCGCACGCGCGCCGGCGCGCGTCTGTCGTCGTTGGCTGAGGCGATCGTTAATTCGTTGTGCGTCCGCGTAAATCAGATCACGAAGAGACGTGTCCGCGGGGGTGTCCGTTTCGATATTTCCAGCTGATTGTTACTCAAAGACGACGACGATGACAGATCGAGTTCTCTTGATTCGATTCTGTTAATTGGATGCGCGACCGTGCAATAGTGCGTGCAAACAAACAAGGGGCCGGGCGACACGGGGCGGTGATACTATACGCAATTATGCATCAACCCGGCGGGGCACGCAAAAGCTACTAGTAGCTAGCAGCTACGGGGAGCCGATCGATCGATCGATCGATTAGGCGGCATGCGAGATCGATTGCAGCGTAGTACTATACGTACGCAGCAAGTGTGCAACTAATAACAGCGATGATGATGTACAGTATGATATAGTACTGTGTGTATACGTATCTATCAACACTCGTCGACCGGGTGCAGTGCGTGCACGTGAGCTTCATCGATCATGCATTCGGTGCAGTCGCGAGGGCGCTAGCTGTACGGGAACGGCCATGCACGCATGGTGGTTTATGCTTTTCAGCTCTCCAGCAAGTGTGCATGTGCATGTAAAAACCCGACGCCAGTGGATCATCGTGTGGTACAGCCGGTACACTTGGCCTGCCTAGCTGTGGTCAAATTCAGTTGAGTCATAGTAGTGCATTCTTCGCGGCGGCACAGCAGCACATGGGCTAAGCTAGCTAGCTACTACTGTGGAATAATAATATAATGCAGCGGCAATATAAAATTTGTTCCTCGCAAAAAAAAATGTTGCTTCATGAAACGGAGAACGTGGATGACGATGGTGCAGGCATTCTTTTAGTAGTTTCATTCCACATATAACTACTTGAAACAAATTAACACACTCTAGTCTATGGTCAGTGCAGTGGTGACGCGACGACGACGGCTCTCGATTATATGAAAAGAAAAAATATATATGCATGCTGGCGTGTACGTGTACTTTTGGGAACTCTTAATTTGTTCAACCCCTGTGAGCGACTTCTCCCTTGTCATACACTCTACCGTGTTATACATGTGCTTCCGGATCGAATGCTGCGAATCTGAAACGTCATCGGAGGTAGTAAGATGAAGGAAATCCGGCCGGCCGGGATGGTCACACCAAGAAGCTAATAAGCTAGCGACTTGAGGTTGCGTCATCGCTGTCCACGCACAGGCACATGTAGCGAGTATTACGTACGTACACACCTATAGTTTTCTTTTCCGAGAGCGTTCGGACGTCCTTGTTTTCGCTTACTCCTTTCGCTTGGCTTATCAGCCCACCCGCCAAGCGATCTTTTCTCCAAACAAATCAAGACTGGTAATTAGTATTTAACAAATAAAACGAGCAATGTATTAGAAGACGTCTAGGGCAAGATTTAAGTTAAACATTGAGTTTGAAAATGTGAGAATCATATGAATAGAATCGTCTTGGAAAAAATATTTTCATAAAAATACAAATATAATATTTTCGAATAAATATCTTTCTATAAAAAACAAGTCAAAGTTATGTTTTGAAGACCGCTTTTTTTCACAGTCAAAAACATCTTCTAATACCAATATGGAGGGAGTACTGCGTAGTACTTTTTTCTTTCTCACTACCGAGCTTGTCGTGCAACCACTTACGTAATACTCACAACCAACCAGCGGGCGTACATTTAAGACCTGTCAAACAATATATATTAACTGTCGATCGAGTGAGGAGGACAAGAATATATATACACGACGACGTTGCTTTCGAAGCAAGCGACGGCATGCAGCAGCACACGGGAACGCAACTTGCGAACCACTGCCAGAAACGTACGTACGCGCGCAACGATGCATGCATGATGGCGACTCCTTCGACTCGCGCCGCGCGTGGCTCGCGAGGTTTTGGCTTGCCGTACGTGCCCCAGCCCCCAGGGACACACGTACGGTACGGGCCCGGGAGGGATCAATATTACTGGATAACCCGGCCCCGGCGGATACGGTTTGGGTCCCGATCGACGATCCTTGCAATGTGCAACGCAAAACAGCTAGTAGCGGGAGAACGCGACGTCGTGGTACGGGTACGGCCGGGCTCATCACGGCCACATCCGGAACAGTAGAGTAGTTCGTTGATTCCTGCGGCGGGTGCTTGCTACTGTGCCTGTACACCGACCCTCTCGAGGTTTGGTTGATCCTCTCGATTCGATCAAATCAACCATTGGCCGCGCAGTCCAATCCATCGTTATCTCGTTGGGCTGGCTGAACAGCAACTCCTTCTGCAACATTCAGCGATCGACTTGTTTTCTTTTCCTCAACGCGCTTGTTCGACTTATTTCTTGTCATATAACAGTATTCATCCTACCATCAGAATAGCCTTACTATTCGCGTACTACCTCACGCGCCTCGTCGCTTGACTAGTCATGCAGCAACGCACGGCTAGATTACTACCGGGCTCAGGGCAGAACGAGCAAACGGACCCCGCGTGTTTTTCTTTTGGTGGAGGCACATGCCGGGGGGGGGGGGGGGGGGGGGGGCAAAAAAAAATATCTATATACATATACACTTCGGGGTATAGATGTCCAACGGGCCGGCCCGGTCCGCCCGAGGCCCGCACGGGCCGGGTCACCTACGGACACGGGCCGCGCCCCTCGGCCCATGGCCGGACCGTGGGTCATTTTATCGGCCGCGGGCCACTCGGGCCACCGATCCACGGACCGGGCCACGGCCCGCCCGTTGTTTCAAACTTCAAAATAACGGTTTCGACGGGGAATGCGGGCTTTACGGGCCAACGGACCGGGCCACCGCGGACTGCGGGCCGAGGAAGCGGCCCATGGCCCGCCGGCCACCGGACCGGCCGCCCGTAGCCCGCAAAGTGCGGATCGGGCCGGCCCAGGAACCGGGCCGTTTTTACGGGTCATGGGCCGGGCCGCGGGCCGCGGGCCATATGGCCAACTGTACTTCGGGGGTCAGGTTTCATCGGTTCTAAGGGTTTTCTTTACCATGGCAACCATGTCGGTTCCCGAGGTAACCGCTCCTACCGGTCCCGGTAGCAATTATCGACTGATTATTATTTAGAAAAAGCAACACATGAAATCTTTTAACTGAGCGGTAAGCCTGGTTACCGACCGATAGGAGCTGTAAACGTTTTCACCGTGAACCCCGGTCAAAGAAAAAAAAAACTGAGCTCCAACCAAGGCGCTTCGGACGGGGCGGGGCGGGCGCGCGGCATCGGCAACAAGCGGACCCGTGGGTTCTGGGGGTTTCGGGCGGCTTCCAGCGGGCACGGCACGGGGGCGAACCTCACTTTCCCAATCCCAAGCCGGGCGAGGCCGCGCGCGCCCGCGCTGCTGCTGTGCTTGGGGCCCAAACAACGACCCAACGACGACGCCCGAGTCCGATCGAGAACAGCAAGGGCGGCGCGCGGCAGCCGGCAGCAGGTTTGCGTTGCGTGCGGTCGCCGCCCAGACCACACGTGAAGGGCGTGAAACGCGGGGAGAAATTTCCCATGCGCGACGACGGCCCCCATGGCCGCCCGCAAACACAAGAATGATCATTTGGAAGGAAGAAAGGAAAGCCGGAAAGGGGAAGATGGTGATGATTGCGCTCTGCTCTGCTCTGCTAGCTGTTGCTGATCGTCTCGCTCAGCGACGCTCAGGCACAGGCACAGGCGGAGGGTGGTGGTGGTGGCACCTGGACACATGGGGCCCGTCCGGACAACCACGTGCTCCCGATCCCTACCGTTTCACACAGATCTCGGTACCTGCCGCACTGGAAAGAAATGGTCAGTGAACAGCCACAGCAGGGGCTCCCAAGGTTGTGGTCAAGATCTGAGATTTCGGTACTGCAGTGCAGCGACGGATGCTGCTGCGCCGTTGCTTGCTTGCTTGCTGCAAGAGAGGCATAATGCTGCTGCAGTACATGCCTGCATTCATGAGTTCAAACAGAAACAACAACATAATCCCTCCGTCCTGGAATCATGGTCGCGGAAGGGAAGCTGCACGGAGTGTGTATATATATCGGCAAAACCACGACATATTGCAATGTCGGCTGGACAACAGGCGAAGGATAGGCACGGCCTGCAGCAGTACTGGACGGTGGGCGCCATGGAAGCCATCAAGCATAAACATTCATTCAGACACCAAATGACCAAAAGAATCGACATACGTCACCAATTTTCTTTTCCTTTTTCGCACAAATTCATCGACCAAATTTCATACTACTACGAGCAGTTTCCATGATTGAGACGCGCCAGCTCTGCTCACCAGCCACAACCTACACATGCAGTCACCAACCCCAGTTGTTGCACTATTCACTCATGCGCACACGCACACTCACTTGCAGTGCTAGTGTGCTTTGGTGTGCTTCTCTCCTTCGTTCCTCTGGGGTGTGGTGGACTGGACAGACAGAGACAGGGAGCCCGAGCGGAGCGGAGCAGAGGCAGAGCAGAACAAAGCTAGTGGTAGTACAGTCCCAACCCAACCCAAATTGCCAACAAAATAATTGAATGTTGTGTCCCCGCCACAGAGCAGACACGAGCAAGCCAACACCACAACCTACAAATCATCATCACCACCCAAGGAATCGAAAAGAAAAAAAATGGGAAATGGCAGCAACCAGGGCCGGAGGAGGAGCAAGAGGACAAGGGCACCCCTGCCCTGCCTGCCTTGCCTGGCGCCTGCCTGCGGGGGATCAGAAGTCCGGGAACTTGGCGCAGCGCTGCTTCATGCGCACCGCGCAGCCGTCCTTGGGCACGATGGTCGGCATGTACACCGGGTCGTCGCACCCGGGCGTCCTCTCCCGCCGGAAGTCCACCACCGACACGAACAGCGCCAGGAACAGCACCAGGTGGTTGAGCGCGTACCGCTGCCCCACGCACTGGTGCGGCCCGGCGCCGAACGCCAGGAAGTTGCGCTTGAACGCCACGTCCTCCCGCCGGGACTCGTCGAAGAACCGCTCCGGGTCGAACGCCTCCGCCTCCGGGAACCCCTGGAACGACGACTCGTACACCGACGGGAACACGATGGCGCCCTTGGGCACCGTGTACCACTCCGTCAGCTGGAACGCCTCCCCCGCGATGTGCGGCACCAGCGTCGCCGGCGGCCGGTGCCGGATCACCTCGCGCGCCACCGCCTGCGTGTACCGCATCTCCTGGATCCTCTCCGCGGTGATGGGCTCCCCGGACTCGGGCGACCACGCCGCGGACACCTCCGCGCGCACGCGGGCCAGCACCTCCGGGTGGGAGTCCAGCGCCGAGACCGCCCAGCAGAGGGACGAGGTGGACGCGTCCTGCGCCGCGAACAGGAAGTCGAACATGAACCCGCCGATCTCCTCGTCGTCCGTGTGCGCCGGCGGGGGGCGACCCGCCGCCGCAGCCTCCTCCACCTCCCGCAGCGTGTCCTGCATCCAGAAGTCCACCAGGCACTCGGGCTCGCCGCCGGCGCGCATCCGCGCCTTGCTCTCCCGCGCGCACTCGCCCAGGGTGCGCACCAGCCGCGCCACCCCCTGCCGCGCGCGACGGAACGCGAACCCGGGGAGGTCCACGGGCATCGCCATCAGCCCCACGTTGAAGAGGTTGTAGTCGGCCGCGAACCGACGCCGGGCCTCCTCGCTCAGGTACGGGCCCGCGAACACCGTCTGCGAGGTCTCCAGGTTCATGTCGCGGCAGGGCACCCGTATCGGGAAGGCACCCCCGCCGCCGCCCTCGGCGGCGGCGGCGCTCCGGTCGAGCCACCGGCGGAGGTGCGCCAGGATGACCCGCTGCTGGAGCGCGGCGTAGGTGGACAGCGCGCGCGGGGTGAAGTTGGGCGCGATCCGGCGGCGGAGGTCCTTGTGGTCCTCGCCGAACATGTAGATGAGGTTGTGGTCCCCGAAGAGCTTCTTGCCGAAGGGGTGGCCGATGAGGTGGAACGCGTCGGGGCGGACGTTGGCGAACACGCGGTGGGACAGCTCCGAGTCGCGGATGAACACGATGAACCGACCCACCAGGAGGTCCGCCGCGAGACCCGCGCCGGACCTCTTGGCGCGCGCCGCCTGCGCGTCCCAGAACCCCGTCGGGTCGCGGATCATGTGGGCGACGCTCCCGAGGAACGGCACCACGAGCGGAGGGCCGGGGAGGGGCCCCTTCTTGCGGTGGTAGGACAGCTGCTCCACGAGGAAGTAGAACGCCGCCGCCGCCACCAGGAACGGCGCCGCCGCGCGGATGTCCAAGAAACCGGACAGAGACGACTCCGCCGCCATTGCAACCACGAAAGGTCTCCGGTCCGGAGGGCTCGCGGGGAGCTGGAGCTCGCCTCTCCCTCTCCCCCCCTTGCTTTGACGCGGAGGATGGTAGTATTCAAGAAGAGAGGTCCGTGTATTTATGCCACGCCGGAGCCGGACGGACTCGCTGGGCTGGAGGGGAAGGTTGGAGCGGGAATCTGCCTGCGGTCAAAGGCTGGCTGGGAAAGGGAAAGGAAAGGAGCTCGGCCTTTTCGCCTGGCTGGCACGGCCGTGGCGGATTGGCTGATGCCTGATGGCCGCGGGCGCGGGGTGGTGGAAGCAACGAGGACGAGGAGGAGGACGGCGGAGGCGCACGGGCACGGCCGCTCCCGCTCCGCACGGGGATGCGGATAGGGAATTCCTTTCACGGAATGAGGATGTGGATGTGGGAGAAGCCAAGGCATATCCCAACCTCTTCCTTCCTTCTAGTCTAGAGGGTTGAGATTTTGGAAACACGTTCAACCACCGTGCCGGTCCTTATTTGCGCCGCAAGAAAAGCCAAAATTTTCAGACTCCTCTCCGGTTTAATTTTCAAACCACGATCAAGTTGGAAACTGTTTGCTTCGAAACACAAAGGGTAAGTCAAACGAAACGGTTGCGATTGCGGTGAAGCAAGTAGAGTGGATAAATTTGATAATCTAGATTTTCATGGAGATGGTTGCTTCTGAGTTGAGGTGTGACAGGTCAAAGAAAAGATTTGGTATATCTCAAGGTTGAATGGACAGCCTAGGGGGGGTTTGGATCTAACACACAATGTGACATTTCATAGTTAACCATACAATTAAATTCCTAGAGTAGCTGTCTTCTCTTTTTCAAACATCTTTCTAAAAAAAAAGTTAACAACAATGTTTCATCTTATTTTCCCATGTTTTGGCACCTAGCATCTTAAACCTTAAGACTACCGCCAATGAAAACATAGGGCTGCGATTGTGTGCGTTTGCAGAGGCTGGAATATTATCCTTTAAAAATTATGTACTAGGGCTTTTATACCAAATAATTAAATGTATTTCTGTGGCTATGATAGGTGTTTGTGGAAAAAATGTGTGGCAAAGGAAGATGGTGAATAGGTTTACTCTCTCTTGATCATCTAGATTACTACTGTCCATCGTTTTGCTTGTCCTAAATGTCATATATTCATTCAAGAACAGAGAGGGAGTGTAAGATAGACCGAGGTGGTGGCAATGCTTCCCCCCTTTTGACCCTCTGGAGATTATAAACGCACTCCTACAGTAAGTTGAGTTGCTAACTAGTAAGAGCTTGGTGCATCTATCAAGATTATATATATATATAGTATCGTTGATCCGTCCATCATCCATGTGTGCCAGAGAACTTATGGAAAACATATAAAAAAAATACTGACTATATAACAGTATTGCTCTATTATCACGTACCATGGGTTATGTCGATGTGCGGAAAATTAAAGCCACAGACACGTTGTGACAAACAAGGTGGAGCTGGCGGATTTGGTGGTTGTACGTAGTTGTAGCTAATTCCTCCAGGTGTGGCAAATTAATCGACGGGTCTGCCTCTCCGATGACGACGTTTCCACCAGCTCTCTCAGGCTTTGCCTGCACCCCGGCCGGACTGACTTTGACGAAGTACAGTAGCGGTGTAGAACATTCTTCTACAGGTGAAAAACTAGTCGAACGTTCTAAAGTGCCGGCCGGCTCGCGTGCTCCGTGAAAGGTCAATGCAACTGAGGAAACAGAAGGAAGGGAAGTCAGTTCTCTTACTCTTCGTCTGCTACGAGAAACAAAAATAAAATAAAACTGCCGCATCATCCTATTGTAGGGCTTAGCTTGCTTGTGCCGCCTTCATTCTTGTGTGTTCTACTAGATAATTTAGGGAAGCCATCTCTCTGGGCTATCTTGTACGATTTCCCTTCTTCTACAAATAGCTTTCTTCATGAGAATTATTTTTTGTCTTTTTAGGTGGTATATGTGACCAATGCGTGCATATCCAAGCAATCTTTCTTTAATAGATACTTCCATCCAGTATTAAAACTCATAAGATAAGTTTATGTAAGAGAATACTCATATATAAATAACCAGAAGATCGAGTGCAATCTATTCCAAAATGAGAAAGAATAACTAAAACGTTGAAGTAGAGTTATATATATTATTAACTAACTTATCGAATATCGTTCTTTCCAAATGTATAAACCCACCGCTCTCTCTCTCATCGAAAGTAGTCAAGTGCAAGTCATTTTAGCTCTTTCCATGGGAATTACTAATCAATAGCCCGCCTTTTGCGAAAATGGATACGCCCGGCCTTTGATCAATGTGTCTTGTAACTAGCAATATCTTATACATAGGTGCATAGCAAAATTTATGAATGTATAAAAAAAATAACTTAGGATAAAAAAGAATCATAAGAAATTAAGAAGCACTCCAGCACTAGCGCATGCAGGTAACAACTTGTAACTTAGGACACACAGAGAATAATGAGAATCTTACTTGGGTCCGCCCAACTAAAATTTAGGTGGTTAAAGTTTAGAATTTCTTCAAGGGGCGGGACTAAAATTTAAGCTAGGGATGTTTTGGATCCACCAACTAAATTATAGTTGGAGAGATATCTTTATACTCTACCTCGAAATACTCCCTCCGGTTCGGTAAAAGAAGCCGTTAAGGACAGGGACACGGACTTTCAAAACACAACTCTGACTGCCCTTTTTCTATAAAAAATATTTATCGAAAAATCTATTGATATGATTTTTCATATTTCTAAACTTAATGACTTAAAAGTTATTAATCATTTATATTCACAGTGTTTGACCCAAATCTTGTTCAGACAAATCGGATGGAGTATGGAGTAAGCTGCTGGGTCATTTGACCAACAATAGATAAAGTGATAGGCAGCTAAGATCAGCAACAAACTTGATTCGATGATGAAGGCATACAGCAGCCGGGGGCGGCTTAGCAAGGGGATAATAAAAATGATAAAAACAAATCCTGGGGCGCGGCCTGATGCAGGTTGCAGTTGCAGCTGGCCCACGATCCACGACCACGAGAATCACGCGCGGCATCCAGACCATTCACCAGTACATATCGTATAAGCAGATGTCGGCGGCGGCGACGCCTCCCGCCGCGCTCGATGCCAGTCGTCGGTACTAGTACGAGCTCCAACCTCCAAGGCTCCAACTCCAAAGAATTCGAAGCAGCACACGCACCAACGCCGGCGGCGCTGTCCGTGTCCGCCTGTCCGGTGGCTGCAGCCGCCAGCTGCATGCATCTCGGCAGCTCTGCTTCGCCGTCGGCCCGTCGCAGAGGACCCCGGTGCGGTCCAATGGTGGTGGGGGGATCGCTGTTGCCTGCGGTCCCGTCCTACACTGATCATGCCGCCATGGCCGAGGAGGATTGGGATTGGAGGAGGTGCCTCATTGGCTGGTTCATTCGAAGGTTTCAACTTGCACAGTAGGAGTAGTACACACACGTCGCAACAAAACCCATCCATATACAGCAAGTGAACCAGGACCGTTGACATTTATACATGCTGCGGCAGGATGTTTGACTCCATGCATGCAACCGCCCACAGAAAGAACACCTCAAAATGCATGGCCTTGTTTAAGTTCGGCAAATCGCGGCCCATGTGACCGATCAATACTTCAATATAGTAATGGCAACTCACTGTATTAAAGCATTACGTTTTGATCTGACTGGATGTAATTGATGAATAGTAACAATTCATTGAACTAAACAAAATTAACTCTCAGACTAACTCAAGCGCATGTTGCATGAGGATCCACATCTGTAAAATGGTACCTTCTCATGCCTCATTCTCGAGATTTCTCTCTTCGGTTCATCCCAACCGTCACCATATCTCACTTCCCTCCCCCGCATCCATCACCCTCCTCCTCGTCCCCCACCCCCACGCCCCCATCCACGTCGGGCCACCGCGCACGGTCTCCACGGTGTCGCGCGGGCCACTATGCGGTGTGACCGGCCTTCCCCTCGCGGTCCCCTCCCTCGCCGTCACGGTCGCGGCCGCCGCCCATCCTCGCCGGCGCGTGAGGTCATCACAACGGGTGCCCCTCGCAGCTGGCGTCGCGGCGGGATCCAAGGCCACGGCCGGATCGAGAAACATCTTCCATGTCGCCCCCTCCCCAGTTTCCTCTGCCTCCTTCTCCTCATTCACCACCTCATGACGGGCGGAAAGCAGAGAAACATGGCAAATCAAGTCTCCTCCTCCACAACGACGAAGGATACGGTGCGCGTGCGTGCGGCGTGTGACGTCGGCCTCTAGTGGATCGAGCAGGGGCGACCTTCGTCCCCAAGGCCGGCCTCCCCATCTCCACCCTGCCTCAAGCTCTGGGGCAACGAGCGTGTACAGCTGCCGCCGCCCTCTCCCACGACGGCGGATTTCCCTCCCTCTCTTGCGGCGCCAGAACGTTCTCCCTCGCGTTGGCCTGGATCTGCGGGGTCGCAGCCGGAGGGGTCCTCGTGGACGACCGCGACCTGCCTCTGCCCCGCGCTTGGACGTGGCTACGGCGGCGGCGGCCTCTCTCCCTCGATTTGGGCGCGCGGGCGCGCGGCCATGGAGGCCGACGAGGCACAGGGTGCGCGTGCTGTCGCGGCGCCCCACGGTTGCTTCGGCCGGCAGCGGGAGCCAACGACCGCAGGAGGATGCGGAAGAGATGTGCACAACGCTGTAACGCGTACGATCGATTCTTCTAAATTCGTGCCGCAAAGGCAATCACAATCGTGTAATAGTTTTTGATTTCATCTACATTTAGTATTCCGAGCATATGCCTTTTGGTGTATTTAATGTGGTAGAGATGGTGGAATAGCCAACTAAACAAGGCCTTGCTATACGCATACTATAGGCTGTTTGAGGCGTATAGCCGTGTGAGTGTACCCCCCACCCCCACCCACCCACACCCACTAGGATCCTACGTGTCAGTCCGGAATCTCCGGATCGAGGGTAATGTTGGATCGATTTGGCACTGTCGTCTTGTATAGACGCAGCCATGCCCATGCAGCAGCAGGGCACCACCCATCATCGACCATCGCGTTCGCTGGACGCTGGGTAGAATGCAGTGTTTTTTTTTTTGCTTAAATAAAAAGGGAAACGCATTAGGACGCGCATCGCCGAATCATGTGGTCGTGATGACTGATGAGATGGCATCACGTGCGCTGAGCCGTGACAGGGGGCATGGCAGCGACCCTTGCTTGAGCTGTTTGGTGTCTGCTTCGTCCCAAGGAACACGATTTTTTTTTTTAAAAAAAAACGGAGCGATCCACCAACTGATTCAGAAGACTGTACTAGCAGGAAGCACGAAGCAGCCAGCGATCAGACAGAGCCACAGTCCCGGTCTACACGTACTGTGGGGCTGCTACACAGTGCGCTAGGTACTGTTGGAGCTGGCGAAATCAGCAGGCACCGTGACGCTACTACTACGATGCACGAATCCAACGGGGTTTGCATGCGAATACTAACCTGCCCGTGAGCAGGGCACCAATGGTGTTTCTGCGTGCCATGCATGGCCCCTGACCGCTGTGACTCCCGAGCCAGACTGACACGGGATTCGCGTGCCGGTGCGGGTGTCGGCGGCGCCGGCGCCACGCCCAAGGCCCAAGGCCGGAGCTGATGCAGACAGATCCCCCGGCGGGGCGGCGGCGGGCGCGAATCGGGAACCGGCGGCGGACGGGCCGGCGGAGGCAGGCAACGAGACACGGAGGATGCGATGCTTGGGAATTTTTTAAATATACGTATTTCTTGGTGATTTTCAAAAATAAATGCCCAGTCTGGAAATTTTCAAAGTAGCCTCCGTGCTCTATTTTTGCAACGGCAGCAGGACCCAACGGTGGTCGGAGGCTGAACCGCCGTTGCGAAGGACGTCGGTGACGTGGCACGCGGGTCGGGTTCCAACCGCGGCCGTTCGAAACGGCGGCTTGAGGCCCAACCAACAACTGTTGAAGGGGAGACAACTAGCCGCCGTTCGAAACACCGTCAACCCATCCGGCGCGACTTGATGCCCAACCAACAACCGTTTAAGGGAACAACTAGCCGCCGTTTGAAACAGCGGTTGGAACCCTGCACCAGTCGTTTGAAACGGTGTTTAATTTTTTTTTCAAAGGACACTTGCGACGCAGGGCACCTAAAAGTATGACACACAAACTTGCAATGTCGCTACGGCGTAACTACTAACCTATCATGCGCCGTTGTTAATCATAACATGTCGCAATACTCCTAATCTTCTACTTTTCAGAATTTTTATGACATTTTTAGAGGGTTTTCAGGCTTATATAGGGGAGGAGAGCTAACCGCCGTTCCAAACGGCGGTTGCTCAACCGTCGTTTAGACCGATGTTTGGTGCCTGAACCACAGTCCTAAGCAGTCAATCGTTGTTTCCCACGACGGTTGTATCCTGGGGCCCCGCTTGCTCAGGCTTGTCGACGAATAATTGCAATCGGCCGATGGATGCTATTTTTGAAGGTCCGAACCCCACAAAGTTGAGGGAGTCGATTGAACATCTCAGCCATCAGCCAAAATATTTAGAGAAGAAGACATTTATTTTATAGAAATTACGAAGAAAATCTAGAAAAATCGACGCGCACGACTTCGCGTGACCGTTTGGCCCAGCTGCGGCAAACATCATCATCCATGACCATCCATCCATTGTGGCCTAATTCTGGCTGGATGGATAGCCGGCCGGAGGAGGGGGGGGGGGGGGGGGGCGCTTACTTCCAATCTGGCCCAACAAGACCCTTTCTGGTTTACTCGACGTTGGGCTGATAAACCTGCACTTTGTGGCCTTTCCGATCACAACTTTTGCCAATGTCGTTCAGAAATTCAGAAATCAATACTGGTGGTAGTAGATTAACAAATTTCGTGCATGTATTCTTGCGACATTTGCACTGGCTAGTACGAGTTTTCCACGAAATCCATGCCGTTCCTGTGGGCAAGCTGACGGGCGACTCCAGATTCCAGAAGCAGGCTGCTGCTGCAGGTTGGGTGCCCAACCAAAACCGGCTTGCCGATGCCGGAATAACTTCCACCGGCCGCCGGTACGGGGCGCGGCACGCACCACATGCACTGATGCACGTGCTGCCGCTTGCACGCACCTGCAGAGATGGGAGGAACATGCCTACTATCCCTTGCAGCGGAAGGAAGGTACCTTACTACCCTCCTGTTCCTGTTGCTGTTCCTGCCTGCCGTCGGCCAAACAGGCAAGGAATGAATGAGATGCTTTGCATGCCTGGTCGACGGACGGCTGATCGCATCATCGCATGTGATGGCCCAATCCGGTGAATAGTTTATGCTGTGCACGCAGACACGGTAAGTTTCAGCAGAGTTGCCAAAAGCTGGGAGACAGTAGCATCAGCAGGGGAGGAATTCAGCGAGGGACAGGACTCTGATTCTGGAAGCATACATTTTTTTTTTTTGCTTTTGAATGATCGATCGAATACAAAATGAAAACCACCCCAAACACACAAATTTTCCTCAACCCCAGTCTGAATTACACCTGGCGATCTTTTTTCCTATAACCTTCGCCCAAAATGCCCAAACAAAAATTACAGATCAGGGAGGTGGAAGGAGCACCGGCAGCAGCATGCAAGGTCATGAACAAACCAAACCAAATCAACCCAACCCAACCCAATTTCTCTTTACATCAAATTACACCACCCACCCCCAAAGAATGCACAAAACCCAAACAATGCACCAATCCTAGCAGCACAACACCTCAGTTGTCACGGACGACAGGCGGAGGCCAACACCCCCACTACAGCGACCGGATGGATGGGAGGTCGGGTCTCCTCTCCTCATCACGAGAGCGGGCAGGGCGCGGCGGTCCCCTCGCTGCTGGCGATCAGGTCATTGTCGCCGCGGATCGGGGCCGGGTCGGGCGACGGGGGCGACTCGGCGTTCTTCAGGCTCTGCTGGTGGTAGATCTGCCTCAGCCTCTCGATCTCCTTCCGCAGCGCCTCCTGATGAGCTGCGAACAGATATGCATACATACAGACCGCGTCAGGTAACCGGCACGCATGCGGCGCGAATTGAATCCAGACGGTGACATTTGCTATCGGGTCGGGGAGGGAGGGAGGGGGGCGGCAATGGCGGTGTCACCATCTTTGAAGATCTTGTCCTGCGCGAGCGCGGCGATTCGCTGCTTGAGGTGGCTGTTCCCCAGCGTCAGCAGCGAGCGCTGGTGGTCGAGGAAGGCGACGCGCGGGGATAGCGCCGACACCTCCGTCTGCGATCACGCACGGGGGCGGGCACTGTCGAAATTTCAGCGCTGGGAAATGCTTGCGGGGGGGGAGCGTAATTCATTCATTCAGCCACGGTTCTCGGAAGAAATTCAGCACCTGAAGCGACGTGACGCTGCGCTCCAGCTCCGAGATGTACTGCAGCTTGCGCACGCGCGACCGCTGCGCCGACTGCCGGTTCGCCAGGATCCTGCGGGTCGTGGCGAAGCAACAAAAAATTGGAGAAGTCTGCCTCGCGGCCGAGGGTGGCGCATTGCCGGGATTGAAGGCGGTGGAAAATCACCTCTTGACACGCTTGGGGTCGACTGAGGCGGGCTGCCCCAGCGCGGCGGCGGCGTCCCCGTGGCACTTGCTCTGCGCCTCCTCTGTCTCGGCCCTGTCCGTCTTCTCGTCGTTGACGCTGTTGTGGTCGGACGGCGACGACGAGCTCGCCACGGGTGCGGGCGCGGGAGCGGCTTCCTGCTGCTGCTGCGGCGGCGGCGGCAGGTCGTCGGAGAACATGGACAGGAGCTGCTCGTCGTCGAGGCGGTCGAAGTCGTGCGCCCCGACGCCGGCATTGCCGCCGTCGGGGCCGTGCTCGAGGAAGGCCACGGAGTCGCTGACGGAGCGGCGGTGCGCGCCGCGCTTGGCGGCCGAGAAGTCGAGGAACTCGTCGACCCACGACGGCTGCTGCTGCTGCTGGTGCGGCGGCGGCGGCATGGGCGCGGCGAGGAACGTGCCCACGGAGGGGCTGCTGCGCTGGTGATGGTGGTGGTGCCCCGCCCCGACGAACTCCGGCCATGCCGGCGCCACGGTGGGGATCTTGGGCGGCAGCTGCGCCATGGCCCCGGGACCCCCGCGACGCGCGGCGTTGGTTGGAGGAATCAACGCGACACGCGGGAAGGATGGCGCAACGCCGGAAACCTCCCCAATGCCCGACGGGCCCGGGGCGGCAAATGTAAAAGGCCGGCCGACGGGCGCGGGTGCCGTGCCAGGATTGCGCGCGCGCGCGGTGCCTTTTTTAGCTCGCGCTCCTTTTCTTTTCTTCACCCCCTTCTTCTTTCTTTCTGTTGCTTCCGCTGCCGGTGGGGCGCCGCCTGCCGCGCGCGCGTGCTTGGCGTTGGCGGATGGACGGTGGTGAGGGCAGGGGGGGTCGGGTTCGGCTCGCTTGTTTCCTTGGCGCTAAATTGGGCAATGCTTGCATGCATGCCTGGTTGACGGCTGATCGCATGTGACGACCGGGGTTAATCCGCTTTGCGCTTGGTTGTATTGTAATTTGTGAATAGTTTATGCTGTGCACGCACCACGCAGGCACTGCAAGTTTCACATTCAGATTTTCCTCAACCCCAAACACACAGATTTTCCTCAACCCCAGTCTGAATTACAGTTTCGTGATCACGGATTGCCGCCCCGGCCGGAAACTGCTGCGGCGGGCGGCGGCAAGCAAACCAAGCAGCATGCAGGCAGAGCAGGGCCTGCCCCCCCCTGCAGGATCCGGTGGATCGGAGCTTCCATGCATGCATGCACCCCGGCCGCCGTCGACAAGCGGCGGCGGCGCGGCGGATCTTGATATATTGGGAATTGATGATGATTGGGCCAGCGGCGGCGGCTGTCATGGCGATGCTCCTCCGATCCCACGTGCCGCCACCAAGCAGCCATGATCATGATCGCACCGGCCGCGGCCGGCCGGATCCCCAGCAGTCGACCCCGGCCTTGCATCATTTGCACGGCATTGCTGCTGCTAGCTACGGAGTACTGGTGCACGTGCCACTGTTGGCAAGCAGCAAAGCGCGCATTCTGGCCTCTCATCATATATATGAGATGGATCGATCAACCACGTAGTCCCCGTACCTTTTGCTTGCTCGCCATGCATGCCTCTAGCTAGCTCGTTCCCTTCGTCAGTACGTACGTACGCGTACAGCTGCATGGAGCAGCTGCTAGCGCTCGATCGATCATGCCCGGCGGCGCGCGGCCGGCCAGCCAGCAGCCTGCCTGTCAGATCGATCATCGATCGTGTCCAATAATTAATTGTCTCATCGATCGATTGATGAGCTGAGGCCGGCGCCCACTGCGTGCATTGACATGGCGAGACGGCCGGCGCCCACCGCGCGCCGTGGCCGGCCGTGGGGGGACACATGCACGCCAGCCGCGCCCACTACGGGCTACGGCGGCGGGGGCCTCCTCGTCCTCCTGCAGCTCTGGCCCCCGGCCGCCGGCCATTTGTGCCTCTCTGGCTACTAGCTAGGCAGCTACTATAGCTAGATAGATCTCTGATCAGCTCTCGGCCGCCGCTGCGTGGTGTGTCTGTCCCCGCGTGCGTGGCTAGATAGTTTTAGCTGCAATGCACCGGGCCCCTTGCGTGCCGACCCCCCTATAGTAGCCCTTATAAAAGGCCAGGCATCTCCTTGTCAGGCGGCTTCACCTACCCGTCCCGCCGCTCGTCTCGCTCGCCGATCCAACAGAATGCATGGCTGCCAAATGCCTGCTGCTGCCTAGTGCCTCCAAGCTTAAGCTACTACTACTAATCCTACTACCGTGTGTGTGTCTGTGTTACTGTTTTCACAGCATCTTCGGCGGCACACATCCACACTACCGGAATCTGGGGCTGTGCCGAGAGCAAGCTCCTCTCGGCACAGGCCCGAATACTCTCGGCACAGCCTGTGCCGAGAGGGAACTCTCGGCACAGCCCACTCGGCACCGGCCCGGGCGGCACGGGGCTCTTTGCCGAGAGCCACCTCAGATGCTCTCGGTACACGTGTGCCGTGAGCCACTTGGCTCTCGGCAGAGGAGGTTTTTCCAAATAAAAAAAAATCTCGGCGGCCATGCGGGCCACCCGCCGCACCGCCGCCCCCACCGACGGTCGCCGCCGCCACCCCGGCACACCCCGCCCTCACCACCCCGGGGCCCGCGCCGCCCACACCACCACATCACCACCGCCGCGCGCGCGCGCGCACCACCACCACCGCCACGCCCACACCGTCGACGCCACCACCGCCATGCGCACACCGCCGCCGCCGAGCACACACCACCATCATATCCGCCGCCACCGCGTGCACACCACCACGGTCGCCGCCCAAAACGGAGAGAGAGCGGGGGAGAAAAGGAGAAGGTCCCGTCGCCGCACCCGGAAGAGGGAGAAGGTCGCGGTCGCGCGGGGAGGAGCCACCGGATCCGGTCCTCGACCGCCGGGAAGGTCGCGCCGGTGGGGGGATCCACCGGACTCGCCGTGGGGGAGCCGCCGTCGGGCCTCGAGCTTCTCCCATGGCGAGGGGAGACGAGGAGGGCGGTGGTCGCCGGATCCACCGCCACCACGCCTCGCCCGCCGTCGCTCCCTCGCCACCGTGGTGAGGGGCGAGCGGAGGGGGGAGGAGGGGGGCGCGCGGGCGCCATCGGACCGAGAGAGAGAGGGGAGGCGGCGGTATGAGGGAGGCGGCGGCGGTATGAGGGAGGCGGTGGGGGTGGTGTTTTATAGTTAGGGTTGCCGGCGGCCGCAGTGGGCCGGCCGAACCGGGCTAAGTGGGCGGCGGGGGATGTTGGGGGAACGCACGTGCCGAGAGCCACGTCGGCCGGCTCTCGGCAAAGAGCCTTGTGCGAGAGCAAAGCTCTGTGCAAAGACAATTTTAATCAAACATAATTATTAAATAGTAAATAGATGGTAAAATTTCCCAAAATTCAACATGTCACTAGTTATGATGTATATGACTTATAAAAAAGCTTTTGTGGTCAACCTCAAATTTGATTTTTTTTTCGACACCAAACCTAGTGACATTAGTTCAAAATCTTAGAAACTTCCTCGAGAGATGTTCCGATTTCTAAACGATGTACGTGTCCGGTGTTCAAAATATTCTCAATTTTTTTTCACAACCTCCTCATATGATATCATGAGTACTTGCCAAATTTCGTGATTTGCAAACTTCATTTGAATTTTATATAATTTTAAAACCTTTCTACCTCACGGTTTTCATCACGATCATAGAACCAAATGCCGAAATCTAGCTTCATTTCATGTACATGGTCTTAGAGATGTCTCGTGGACATGAATATCAAATTTTTACCAACTTTACTATATAATTTCATGCACTTGCGTTCATATCGGACGTATACGAAAAAATACCTAGAAGAAGTAAAATTGTTAAATATAGCAAACAAAGTTAAAATTGTGCCAAATTTGAGCATAAGTCTTGTATAAGTGTATGTTGAGGATAGAAACAAATTGGAGATAAAAAAGTGATTTTTTTTAAATTTCTTTGCCGAGAGCTAGCCGTTCGGCTCTCGGCAAAGAAATCCGTCTTAGAGTGTTTTTTTTTTCTTTGCCTAGAGTTTTTTTGTTTGCTCTCGGCAAAGAAGCCCTCTTCGCCTGTAGAGTTTTTTAACTATCGGGAGTTTTTTATTTTGCTCTCGTGCAAAGCGCTCTTCTTCGCTGGAGAGTTTTTATTTCGCTTCTCGCATGGAATCGAACTCTGCGCAGCCGCGATTCGGTAGTGCCAGCAGCCTGATCGGCTTTTTTTTTGTTGGCTTTGGCTTTTCTGGGTTTAATTTCCTCTCACACGACTCCGTTCGATCTACTAGACGAATTCGTCAACGTGTATGTGTTCTGACAGCATCGACCACGTCGTCGTCCTCAGCGAATACCCACATGCATATATATAGCCCATATGCCTCCCTAGCTCTCGATCGATCTGCAAGGACAAGTTTCAATTTAATTAGCCAGCTTTTGCCGTGCGACGAACCACACGCACGGGAAGGCAAAGTGATGAGGGCGACGTGCATATGCATGGAAAATCGATCGCCAATTTTCTAATTGATGCGTCGCGTCGGCCTTTAACACACACACGTCGACGTCCCTTCCATCGCGAGTTGATAGATGCGAGGACGTACTACGCCCTCAGACCATCCACACTCATCCTCCTCCATTTTCTCCTTCAAAACAGAATATTCCATCCTGGTCAGCGAGATTCCTTCCTCTATATTCACTTCTCCCACACTCGTCATCTTTTATATCTCATCCTCCATCCCAACTACTAATAACGGGCCCACCTGTCACTCTCTCACCCTCTCTCTCCTTTCTTGTCTTCTCTCTCCCACGGTCCCACCCACCCCTCCCACACCCCTTCTTTCTCCCCTCCAACGCCCTTTCCTCTGCCCCTCCGTCGCCGCTCTCTCCCAGCGCGTGCCAGCCAGCTCCTCTCCGGCCGCCGCCTCTCTGTCTCTGTGGAGGCCGCGGAGCTCCTCCCCGACACCAGCCCCTTCCTCTACTCGCCCTCACCTCCAGCAGGGCCGTCGTAGCGCCCGCCTCCCCCTTCCCCCTCGTTCTCTCATCCTCCCCCCGCCTCTCCCGGCGGATCTGCACCGGCGGAGCTCCTGGGCGTCGGCGGTGCTAGAGCAAGGCGGCGGTTGGGCCAGGCAGCGACATGCGACGGTGGCAGAGCACCCTGCTCCGTGCACCGACGGGAATGGGACGACGGTCCTCCATGGCGGCGAGGAAGACGTCGAGCCGGGGTGGATCTGCGGTGGCGGCGCCAAAGTAGCTTCGCCGGCGCGAGACACTCCTCCTCGTCGTCGGGCTCACACGGAAGCAGAGCAGGAGGATTCGATCAGTCGCGGGGCGAGCAAGGCCGCAGCGGTCCCTGTCGCCGGGCGGCGAGGTAAGGTGGCCGACCAGGCGTCCAACAAATCTGGCGAGGCACGGCCCTCCATGGCGGTGGTGGACGCGGCGCGGCGCTCCCTCCCTCCCGTTCCCCTGCTCCGACGCAGCGACGAGGTCTGGATGAAGCGGCGGTACACGGTGGGTCCTCACGTCCATGAAGCTCCAGCAGTGGCGGCGGCGACGACGTGCTCGTGGATCCGCTTCCAACGCCACCCTCGACCTCGCCCTTCCACTACGCGCGCGCGCCGGCATCCTCCTCCTCCGACCGGCCATGGCGGTGCCGCGGAGCTCCGCCGGGTCCCTCCTCCTCCCGGCCGTGCTTGAACTCGTCGCCGACGGTGAGGCAGGGGAGCTCTTCCGGCAGCCATCCCTTTCCATCTTCTCTTCTCCGGCGTCGACGAACAGCGGTGGTCGGGAAGGGCGACGGCGACGAACCTCCTCTTCTCCCTTCCTCCCTTCCAGCTCCCGGCGCGGACAAACCGTCGGCACATGGGCCCACACCACGTCTGATTTCGCGTGCGCCCGCCACTCCTTCGGATCTAGAGGAACTGCGCGAGAACGGGATTTTCCCGTGCTCTCGGAGGAGCACCGCCGGGCGTCGAAACGCGAAAAGCCTCCTCCGGGAGGTGATCCCGAGATTATGGCGGCCCGGTGCGGGTGGTCTCACCCAATTACCTCCGGCTACTCCTAGCTAGGTAGTACACGGATGTACTACGGAGCTTCTAGTTTTACACGAGTGCTCTATTTATAAGTATTTTTTTTTCTTTTGAGTAACTTTTCTTAAAAATTGATATGAATGTATGATCTTTGTTTTTAATTTGAGGCACATAGACTACACAAGTACAACCTCGTCCAAAATGATAGTTGTCGTTGGTGTTTGTGACACAGGTTTGATCGAATTTGTATAAAATATGTGCGACATTTGTATCTCCAAATAACTTTGTTAAAAATTAGATTTAAATATATATCTAATGATATTAACTTTTCATCATAAATATTAATATATTTGTATATATATATATATATATATATATATATATATATATATATATATATATATATATATATTTAGTCAAAGTTGTTTCTCGAGAAGCGAAAATGATAGTCGTTCCAAGATGGAGAGAGTACATGGTAGCAAACTGTCGGGTACATGATGAAAAGTTCATAATGTATTTTTTTGTCCCGCGGCTCTTATTTGGGAAATAAAAAAATGTAACTTATAAGTTGACTTGTGCGTGAAGAAGGAAAATCTTGTCAACTATGTAGACTTGGAACATGTACTTGAGGGTTTTCGAAAAAGATAGCATATATGTGATGGGTATGTAATTTGAACTTCTTCATGAGTGAACTAAATAAAAACTAACTATATAGTTTAGAACTCAAATTTTTGCTGATTAAGCTTTGCCAACCAATTCAGTTTCCTGTAAGGCTGTAACTTGTTTGCAGGCTAAGCAGATTGTCTTTTATTGAACAAAGCTAAGCACATTGTTGAGTTGGATTGGATAATTGGACTGTCTCAACAACACTCGACAAAAGCGACAAATGGGCCGACACGCTATCCCCCGACGCGCGGGCGGCCCGCTGTATGCTCTTCGCTCGCAGTCCTCCCGCATCCCCACCTCTCTCCAACCGCCCAGCCACGCCATCGCCAGACATCAGAGAGTAGCGCGGCCATGTCCAGGTTCTGGAAGCCGGGGGCGGAGAAGCCGAGCACCCTGCTCGTCGACGACGAGGAGGGCGGGGTCGTCTTCCTCCCCTCCTCCACCAGCTCCGCATCCTCCTCCGGGTGCGCTCCCAAACCCTAAACCTCCCTTCTCCTCCGCCACTGTCCCCTCCCCTACTTACTACCCCCCCAACTCGCTTGCTTGGCGTTTCAAAATCTGAGACTGGGTGCTGCTGCTGCTGCTGTGTTTCGCGGCAGGTTTGGGTACGCAAGCTTGGAGAGGCAGCGGCAGCGGCTGCCGGTGTACAGGTACCGTAAGGCCATCCTCTACCTGGTGGAGCGGCACGCCACCACCATCGTCGTCGGCGAGACAGGCAGCGGCAAGTCCACACAGATCCCTCAGGTACTTCCTGTAGTGCTCTCACATTTTCCACCGAACTGATCGGGGGTGTGTTGGGCTATTGGGTGACATTTTTGTGCTACACCTTTCCAATTGGCATTCAGTCGAACAGTCGGTGCACGATAGCCAGTCCCCCCACAAGCGTCATATGTTACTTGATGTCATGATGTGGGAACATTCTTAGGGTTATTATGGGCTCCAAGAGTATGCTTAATGGGTACACCCCATATTTGTGATAATTCTGTTCACAATTTCTAATTATCACGTGTGGCCTTGTGGGAGATTGACATATGCTTTTTGATATGGATTCCATGGTTCTGCATTTGGTTTATGCCCTTATGTGGTTTCTACCAGCTACCATTGTATTGATTCTAGCTACCAATGTTGCGGTTCATGACGACCCGCATCTGCTGTTGTTGTAATAATGTCCACGATTTGTGTATATATCAATATCAAAACTAGATGTTGCAGTGCACTTGATTGCTAGTACACAGTATAGACTCACCTAGATTAGCGATAAGCTAAAAGGCGGGAACAAAGCAAACATGAACCTTAGAGACAGAAAGAACTCTGAAGCACAACAGTAATCTGCATATAATTTGTTTCTGTCTTACTGGCTATATTTCATCAATAACTTTGTTGTATTTCAAATCAGTACCTCAAGGAGGCTGGTTGGGCTGATGGTGGTCGACTTATAGGATGCACTCAGCCCAGACGATTGGCCGTGCAGGTACAAAGTGCTGTTTTAATCTCCATTTTGTTGTGCCTGCACAATCTATTTTATCCAAAACCAGATCCTTTTGTTTTATCATCTGATGGGGCCATGTTTAATGCTATTGTTTCTGGGGGGTACACAAAGCATTTTGTTTCGATCTTATAGGATGCCACAGTTATGCTCCTTTTGCACATTTCAGATGCATAATACTTTTAACTGTGTTGGACTTGGGACTTAGTATGGCCTAAGAATACCTGCCTAGCAATTTTACAATCTGGTTTTGCATGTCCTGATTCTGCAATTACTCCTCAAACATACATGCCTACATGGTGATAAATATATAGTCTGAACCTTTTACTTGTAGTTCCACTTGAACATTATTTGCCGACCAGTACTTCAACTTGTGATGTTATCCTGTTAATATGATGTCTGCTGAAGAAATACTCTGAATACCAGTTCAGATTGGGAACTACTACGCTGAAAACGTATTCATCTGGTCTAGATCCCATTCTACAACAATCAATTTGTAGAATATTATTGTTGACTTGCATGCTGGAAGTGCACATTTTACTAGTTTGACACACTGTTATCGCATAATATTCAGTTGCTCCTTTTCTTATACCTTCTTAACATCACCTTGTAAACTCATCTTTGTAATTTGAACAGACGGTTGCATCAAGGGTAGCAGAAGAAGTAGGCGTGAAACTTGGAGAAGAAGTTGGTTATACAATCCGATTCGAAGATCAAACAAACCCGGTACCATCAATTTTTACTCCTTACACTAGTTTTCTTTATACCAATCTGGCAATATGAAACACGTTAGACTTTAACATGTCTGTCTAAGTTTTCATTTGTTGATTTGAGCACTATTTGGGTATCAAAGCAGAATACTCAAAATTTTCACTTTCCTTGTCCTATTAATCTGCTTGTTGCTTATGCCCACCTGGTTTCTCAGGGTATGACTATGATAAAATTTCTCACAGATGGGGTATTGATTAGAGAAATGATGGAAGATCCTCTTCTTACCAAATATAGGTATGTTCATAAGCTTGCCCAAATAGCTTACATGTCTGTCATGATTACTCAACCATCTCTGGTCCAGTTGTACATGTGAATCTCTTTGACACCTAAATATATATTTGCTGTCTCACAATGGAGTAAAATTTCATCTCTATCGGGTGAAAATCCATTAATAGTTACTTCACAAATTGAAGTCCATCTAAGTTTTTTGCCCAAGCCATTTTTTTAGAACTTTGACTAGCAATATTTTTCAATTGCTAGAGTCTATAGGATAATTCCCCTCCCCTCCCCTCCCCTTTTCTCTTCCTCCCTTGTAAGTATTTACTGCTGTTTGTAAATATCCTATAACTTTTATTTGTTTTGGTAATGAAAAGCTGTGGGGAACTCCCTCACAGTTTTAACCATAAAAAATGTTATCTTAAATTAAAAGAGTTATATATTATAAAAGTAACTTTTATAATGAATCTAGTAATGTCAATCTGTATAAAATTTTAGATATAGATGGTCTAAGTAAAAAAAATTGTTTGACTTAGAACAAACATAAATGAACAAATTTGTGATCAGAGGAATTATCTGTTTGTTGCATCTGAGGGTGCCATGCCAACTCCCTTTCTTCTCATATTGATCCATGTTTTTCTGTATATTAGTGTAATTATGGTGGACGAAGCTCATGAAAGATCCATCTCAACAGACATGTTGCTGGGACTCCTGAAAAAGGTTAGCATGTCTTGAATATCAGATTTGGCTTTTGCTTAATGTTCATGTGAGTGAATAGTATTCTTTATATCGCAATAATGGTTGTATCTTTACATGGGTAAATCAGATTCAACGTCGCCGGCCTGAGTTGCGTCTGATCATCTCCTCTGCAACTATTGAAGCAAGATCAATGTCAACTTTCTTCAACATTAGGTCAATCCCTATCAAGAGTTTTTATTTCTTCCTTGCTGTATGTTGTTATTTTTTTGCCTATAACATTGCCAAGTGAAATGAGCACAATTTCTATCCAAGACATTGATATTTGCAAGGTTTTTTCCTCAATATAATAACGGCTGTCGCACTAACCAGTGTTGGAGTATAAGTGAATTGCCCACCTTTCCCTATCAGCTTAAGCTTTTGGGTTGAATTGGTTGGTGCATTGCATAAAATCTTGGGATCCAGGATACATTGCATAAATGATAAATCTAGGCATACTGGTATCGGTAGGAATCTCATGCAGCGTGGCTCTGTTCATTGTTTGTTTCTTTTGATGGACAAGATAAAGGTGTTGTCATGATGAATCCTACTCCCTCTGTTCCAAATTGTAGGTTGTTTTGGCTTTTCTAGATTCATAGATATTACTATGATAGACATACACTATATCTAAGTGCATACCAAAAACTGCACACCTAGAAAAAACCAAAACGGCCTACAATTTGGAACGGATGGAGTATTTATCAACTGCATCCAACTGTAAGCTCTGATGCATGCATTGGTGATTGATGTTCAAACGCCATTTACGTCCATCATATGTGCTGCCACACTTCTTTTCTGCTAACAAGTTACTGTGGTCCTGTTCTTTGTATTTTATTTCACACACAGGCGGAAGAACTCCTTGCTTGGGTCTTCTGATGATTTGCCGAGCCCAGAACCTGCTATACTTTCTGTTGAAGTAATGTTCTCCTTTTGAGATGAGATATGCATGGGGGAATGCTATAATCTCTTTTATTAATAAAGACATAATTTGTTCTACAGGGTAAAGGATACACTGTGGAAATTCATTATGTTGAAGAACCTGTCTCAGACTACTTACAGGCTGCTGTGAATACTGTACTTCTTATTCATGAAAAGGTTATCCGTTTCTTGCTGTTTAACTAAAATACAATTTAATTTGGGCTATTATGCTTCCTAGTGTCATTCTTTTGACGATTTGCGACTTTAGTTTCCTTTATTTTCTAGATTAAATTAGATTAGTTTTGTATGTTATTTACTTCTGATATGCTGTTTCTCAACTTAACAAAACAAAAGACATACTGTTTCAGATCTTAGATGAATCATGAAGCTAACGTAACCTTTACCAGTGATTTGTATGGGTGCTTTTCAACTGCCATTACTCTATGTGATCTATAGAAGTGTTGAAATATTTATGAATGAAGCTAGTTGAGAAAAGAAAAGAAAAACTGTTTTCTTATCCTTGTAATTAAAATCTGTCTATAATTTAATTATTTACCTAACAATGTCAGGCAAAGCAGTTAATGGAAGTCTCAAGCGACACCATCGTAACTCAGATAAACCATCATGCTTTACTGATTCCTTTTTATAGTATTTTAGTTTCCAAAGTTTATAAGGAGCTGCTTTCTTTCTCGTTATAGCGCTGATAGCACTCCGATTAATCGAATATAATTGCTTTGCCCTCACTTAACGTTTTTTTTCCTGCAGGAACCACCAGGTGATATCTTGGTATTCTTAACTGGTCAGGATGACATAGATGCTGCCGTTAAAATGCTGAATGAAGAAATTCAGCAACTTGGAAGACACTATCTTGGTAATTTTCTCTCTCCATAGGAAATAGTGAACTAATAGGTTAATTCTACTAATCATGACCAGGGTATGATATTCTGGAGTGAATGTGTGGTATTTACATGCTTATGTAGAAGGGACTGATATTGCAGTTGGTAAGAGGAGTGTGCTGGACCTGTCTCTTGCCAGCTACCATCCACATGGTTTGCAAGTGATTCCAGAATTTGGGGGCACACAAGGGGGTGAGATTAGAGAGAGGGAGGGAGGCTAAAGAATTGGATCTTTAGGAACTATAACTGCTAATATGACCATGAAGCAAGTCATCATGCTAGTTAAAGATAAGGATGCAACAGCTAAGGTTTGTGGCAGACGACTCTTTCGCAGCCTATATTAAGGGCCTAGTCCATGCCCAGTCTGAGCCCACAACTGATATTTGAGTCCCAGATGGTTCTGGGGGCAAGTCTACTTGTCAAATTGCATTTTGCTTGCAGTTGTAATTTTTGGTTTCTAATGCATTTGTATTGCTTCAACTTTCAGACTTGCTGATTTTGCCCTTGTACTCTGGCCTTCCGCGCGGAGATCAAGTAAGCAAATCACACCAGTATTGGTAAGTGATGCTGCAATTGGTGCCACTCTCTCCAATTTGACTGTCTGTTTCTCTTTGGCTTTCTAGGATCTCATTTTCGCTCCTACTTCAAAACGGAAAAGGAAAGTTGTGTTATCAACCAACATTGCTGAGACGTCATTGACTTTGGAGGTACTTCTTGGTTAGGACAAGGATAACGAATGTTAGTTGATTGTAAATATGTTGTTGATTCTGTGAGTGTTTTGCAGGGTGTGGTGTATGTTGTTGATAGTGGATTTTCCAAGCAGAAGTGTTATAATCCGGTACTTTACATTTCTATTTTTATGACAAATAGTTCACTATTTCTTCTTAACTTGACTTTAATACTGAATCTGCCTGTCATAGATATAGGCTTACTTTCTGTTCCCTTTCCATAAAATATTTGAGGTGAATATTTGAACATTAACTAGTGTATTACCTCAGGTTCCAACTGTCTATGTCCAATACTTTGTATGCAAGCATAAATTCTTGGATTTCAAATCTAGTAGCTAATCAATATCTGTAAGTTCATTCCTCATCATGAGGACATGAGTAAATAGTGGACCCCTTCTTTTGTTCGGTAGAATTACAGTTTTGCTTTTAAAAGGTACTATGGTGCTTTCAATGGGAGTTGTAAATCTTAAGAACATCATTGTGCAAGAGTATCTAGGTTCAACCAACTCTTAAATGATAAAACATCTCTCATATTCTAAAGCTATTAATCATAGACGTTCTGGATTACTCATTCTCAATATTTGCTACCCAGCTTTTTTGAAGGTTGATTATGTTGGACAAATAAAACAGAAATCCAATTGGTTGGTGTAGCTTCTTATTATTTTATGAGTTTTTTTGACACTTCCTCTATTTTTTTGGCTTAGATTTCTGACATCGAGAGTTTAGTTGTCGCACCAATATCCAAGGCCTCTGCAAGACAACGAGCAGGCAGAGCTGGAAGAGTGCGACCTGGGAAGTGCTTTAGGTAGGTCAGATGTTTTGTAATAGAAGTATTATTATTATTTCTTTTTGTCAATAATACGAACCATGTGATTGATTCTTCCAACAATTATATGCTAGCGTAATTTCATCATAACTGATTTTGAACATATATTATACATTGTAAAACATTGCAAAATATATTGAACATTTTCAACATAAATCTAGTTCCTAGAGTCAATTACTAAGTTATGTATCGTTTTACATTTTCTCCTTGAATTTGGCTTTCGCTGTCTTTGTAAATCTCGTAATTTCGTTAGGTGATATCTCCTGCAGGCTTTATACAGAGGAATATTATCTTAATGAAATGCAGTCAGAAGGAATTCCAGAAATGCAAAGGTCCAACCTGGTCTCCTGCATAATACAGGTAACTAGGTTTGTCTATTTCCTTATTCTTTTAGTTATATTATTATATAAATGTGTATTATATGGTTATGTTTTACTGGATCCTACCTTTTATTTTCCTTCTCTGAAGTTGACAAATATAATGCTTCATTATCTTCTTTCCATGGCGTCAGTTAAAAGCCCTAGGCATAGACAACATTCTGGGCTTTGATTGGCCAGCTTCTCCATCTCCAGAGGCAATGATTCGGGCTCTCGAAGTTCTATTCTCCCTAGGAATTCTTGATGAAGATGCCAAATTAACAGTACCAATTGGTTTCCAAGTTGCTGAGATCCCTCTGGTATGTGCAGCTTAATTTTTCTTCTGATAACTCCATGTGTCATGGAATGTTTTGAATCTACTACAATATAATTATGAAAATGTTGATGTGGCAAGTCATGGCAATACCATGATAGTTCTGCCAATCGTATCAAGTCTGCTTATTCATGGATTTGGGTTTACGGAGTTTAAGGCACTTCCACCAACTGGTATCATTTGTGGACTACTAATCTTTGAGTTTCAGAATCACTCGTATATTTCTAGAAAAAATGCATAGGCCACAGAACTCCTGCAATGAAAACCCAAAGTCAATTAAATTGTGGTCGATGTTCTCTAGAGCGGTCAAACTTTTATCTGACAGACCGCTCCATAAAATTTCAACTATGTTTGATGGTTGCTGCAGTAGCACAAGAATTTGGGTACTAGATAACAAATCTGGCTGTTAAACAAATGTTAATACCTTTGGTTAATCAAAAACCTCTTTGAAAGTATTCTGAATGCTGTTAGCTCTCACAGATAAATTTATTAAGCAGGATAAAATGATTGTGTTATCTGAATCCCTTTTGTTGGAATGAAATATTCAAAAGAAAACAAGGGCATTCTGCAGTTCTTAATTGCAAAGAAAAATACTGAGTATAATTTTTTGAAATAAAAACAGGGACCTGCATTGTTCTCGCAATTATTATTTCGGCATAATACTTTTCAGGTTGCTGCTTATGTATTTTTTGCCTGGAAGACTGCCAGTTAAACTCTACTAACAGAAATTGTAGTGTAGTGAAGTATGTGATGTAGCCATGCATCCAATAGTGACATGCTTTACTTTGTGGCTAGACTTTTTGAGCAATTGTCGCCGTATACTATTTTATTTTTTTTCAGATAACGCTTCCAATGTTTTAATTATTAATACTTACCCTCACATATGGTGTACATTGTTACTAGCTCATTGGACTGATAACGCTCTGAAAGCATCTGAAAACCTGAAACTTGTGCTGCCCTGTTGGCCCTTTTTAGTGTTTTGTCACTTGCCTTTTGCATGCTCTTTTATTCTTACAATTGCACTGAAGAACATTCTCTGCCCAAGTTAACATATTAATATGTAGCATTAACAAAATAATTTCGTGCAGGACCCCATGATTTCGAAAATGATCTTGTCAGCAAATGATTTTGGATGCTCTGATGAGATATTGACCATAGCATCATTTCTGTCTGTTCAAGTTAGAATTTGTATCTCAGATACTCTTTTCCTTTTCTTGTGCTATTTTATTCTTTCAATTGTTCTGAGACCTATTGGTCTGTGCAGTCTGTGTGGGTTTCTGTGAGGGGCGTGAAGAAGGAATTTGATGAAGCGAAGCTTCGTTTTGCTGCTGCTGAGGTTTGCGAACCAACTTGCCGCATTTGTATTGTTTATATTTATATTTATATTACTCAGGAACCCTGATGTGACCTGTTAATATTGTGACACTTATATTGGTGCTTACTGCTTAATGAGGTCAAGTACCGTGGGACACCCATTGGTGACAGTAAAGGAATATTAGATCATAAAGATATGTTTGTCATTAATTTACCCTGTTCTTAAATGCTTTTCTAAATTAAAGGTGTTTTTTGTTTTCTTTTACATTTGAGCAAAATTCTCATTGCATTACACTGCATGTGCGTGTTTGCGCTGATGACATCGAATCAGCAAGCTGATACTGGTGATAGGTGCAGACGCGCTTGTGGCGCGATGGTTGAGGCCGCCGGTTGTGGTGCCTCCCCACCCAGGCTCGAAGCCTGGGTGCTGCATGTCGTGTGCCCCCCCTCCAAAAATATAGTAACCGAGCAGATGGTTCCGCGGCCGTCACGAAGCGAGTGCGCGTGAGGTTCCTGTCGGCGATTGAGGTTCGGGGGGTCCCTTCTTAAGGCTTTGTCAAGGGGACGTCTCTCCCCTTGATCGAGTTTTTTGATACTGGTGATAGGTTGATTGCTCCTTCCACTTAGAATTTGGATAATCCACTTTCCCCTTTTTATCACAGAACTTGGTTCAGATTAGCATTGTTGCTAGCATATCCATACTTTTAGAGCGCTTTCCCACGTGCATGTCATAGGACTTGCGTTGTCTGTGTTTTCTCTTGGTTGGTTAATCATATTTTCTTATGTCTTGAATGTATCTTCTACCACAGGGAGATCACGTAACATTCCTGAATATCTACAAAGGATTTCACCAGTTTGGAAAATCTAGCCAATGGTGTTACAAGAACTTTTTGAATTACCAAGCATTGGTATGTATTCACTACATAAGGTTATGATCCTTTTGAATTAGGAATTTGCGCATAGCCAAAGTCTCCCATTGTTCGAAATACACACACATTTTCACTACATTTGTGCAGAAGAAAGTTGTTGACATTAGGGGGCAGCTTCTCAGGATAGTGAAGAGTTTTGGAATACCACTGAAATCATGTGACAGAGATATGCAGGTATGATGAACTTCAACCTAGTTTTGACACCATTATTTTGTGCATGTTAGGGTCCGATTTATTCCACCCAGCACCACCTTGCTCCCTTGTGGCTCTTAATTTGACTGCCTATGCTATCCCCTTACCCTAGGCTAGCAATCAGTATTGTTGTCACTGTGGTGGCGTCCAATGTACATGTTTAGCCCTAGGCTCTGATAAATGAAGCACTGTACAAATAGCTACACTTTGAGGATATCTATATTGTTCAAGGGACATGCCTAGTGCTGTCACCATTATGGTAGCTCATATGCTCTATGCTGCTGTTCTTTTTGTACCTTTTTTTACAAAATATATAGAACTGGTTATTTATGGCATCAACATTTACACATAATTTCCCACTGTTATAGTGTTTATGTTTATCTGAAATGCTTTAAATTGTTTCCTAATGTAATTTTTACTAGCTATCAAAAATACTCATATGCTTATGCTTATTACCACATTGCTATCCCAATATTTTGCAGGCAGTTAGAAAGGCCATTATTGCTGGTTCATTTGCTAACGCATGTCATCTGGAGGTAGTATTTTCTTTATTTAATCAATGTGGTCTTATTCTACGTTGCACAGATACTTGGATACTGATACGGATACGCGATACGTCGACACTCCGATACGTCATTTTTTCAAAATTACGGATACGGGGATACGCGAATATATATATAATAGAAATATAATCAAATGCACAATTCAAAAATCACTTAAAAAGGTTATTAGAGTACCTGATTCTTTATTATTTTTTTATTTCATCATGTCTTCTGTTATTCATCCTCACTGGTGACTCTTAATGTCGGTACGAACATGGAAGCAAACTGAAAATAACAACGATGTGGATACGTGTTGAGAGGGTCCTACGTGCATAGAGGGTGGATTTATACAGAGAATGAGGGTTTAGGATTTTTAAGTGTTGGGATAGAATCGGGAAGGTGTCAACAAATTATCAGAATTATTTTATTTTTTAAAATTATTTAAAAATGTTCGATACTTGTCCGACAAATATCGAGTGATTATCAGTGTCCTAGCAGTATCCGATGGGTATCTAGTATCTGATACGAGGGCTTTCACAAGTATCCGTGCATCATAGGTCTTATCTATCACAATACTGAGCAGATTGGGTGGTCTCTAATATATCGAACTTGTAGTGAGAGTTTAGTTTCTCAATCCCCAGAAACATCTAATTTATGATTTGGGCCTTTAAATCTTTCAGTGCATCAGCAAACTGATGGCATCTTGCCAGTCTGATAGGCCATGATTGGGAATGGATTTCACCTGGGCCATCTGTGGCTTTGTTGAGCTGACCTGCCTAGCTAACCTCTATCTCAAGACGAGCTGTGCATTTCTTTAGTTTTCCTTATCCCGCGCCATATCAATTTTTTTTTTAGTATAGGGCAAAATCGTGCCCCAGTCCTTCCATTACGAGAAAGACCAGCATCCAGGTTTACAGCATTTGTTCTCACAGCAAAGCAGGAAAACGGCCATAATGAACAGAAAACACTACTTCAAACGAAAGGATCCCTCACGGTTGACAGACTACCTATTACATCGACAGAAACACTGAGACAGCATAAGAGTCTTGACTGTTACACCAGCAGAACCGCTGAAAACGGCATAAGAACTTAGCTTTTTTCTCCAACCCGATGGTTCAGATCACTCTGCCTTCTGCAAGCAAGGTCGTCAGTTGTTGTGGGGCTCCATTTTCTTCCCAGCTGTCTTCTTGCTTCGCCAAGAAACCGAGCAACTCCTGTTTCAGGGAATCAGGGCTTCAGTCAGCCTGCCAAACGTGCCGGCTGGGTTGTTAAGAATTTCAGCTTGTCTAGCTTTTGCTCGAGCTCTGTAGTCCTCTCCGCTGGGCAGAGGATTTTCCAGTTGCTGATCATAGAGGCTATCATTTGCATCAGAGAGTTCACATCTCTCCAAAGTCCACCCTGAAAACAAATCGAATTCCTCAGTTTCCAAAGCCCCCACAGGGCTGCTGAAGTAAAGATGTTAGCTATAGCATATTTCCTATCACTAAGCCAAAGCTTTGCCACACTTTCAAAGCAGCTACCACAATTAATTTCCACACATTCAGAGATGACACCCCAGACCTGATTTGCTACCACACATTCAAAAAAGAGATGTCTGACAGTCTCCTGTTCACAGCAGAACAGGCATCTATCATCATCAATGTGCTTCCTCTTCACATTGTCTCTTGTAAGGGTTTTGTTCTGTGTGAGAAACCATAAGAAGAAATGGACTCTTGGATGAACTTTCAGTTTCCAAATGGCTGGGGTGTGTATCTGTTGCACACCTCTGAAATTAATGATCTTATATAAGGATTGAGATGAATAGACTCCATTTGTGTTGGAAGTCCATATCATCTCATCCTGCTCATTGCTAAGGTTTATGGTGGAGGCTAACTGGGTTATCTCCTCCCTCTTACAATAGGTAGCAGCATCTATCTGTCTCCTAAAAGTGCATTTTAGATTTGTGCCATCCCACAGCTCCTGCACTGTCTTTTTTTTTCATTTAGGATAATGTATAAGTCCCAGTACTGGATAGCTAGGCTGGAAGTTCCCAGCCATTTAGACCTTTCTACCATTCCCTATTCTCCATTTGTATCCCATTTTTGCAGCTTTGGCCATCCCTTTGAAGAATTGGGAGCTCCCTGCTGTATTGCTATAGAAGATGTTGGGTTTGTCTGTGCCATATTTATCATCTATGATCTGTTTCCAGAGTTTACCTTCATCTATTTGATACCTTTTTAACCAAGATCCTAGAAGGCATATGTTGAGATCTCTTAGGTTAGGGATCGCTACACCTCCATAACTCTTGCACATGCTTAAGCTCTCCCAGTTAGCTAAGTGCCATCTGTGATTATTTTCACACGCCATATCAATGTCTTATGTTTTGTGATCGTTTTATTTGAACATGTGGTTGTGTGTTCTGAAAATTGATCTCTTGGCTGACATAGTACTGTATATGTATGGGTTAACATAGTTTCCAGTTAGACTTTCACCTTCTTGGTTGCTTACTATAAGGAGGAGGCACACAATGTCTTAGGGAGAAATTCCTAGGCAGCATTGGTCTTGCTTATTTTCCAAGGCGTTTGATTTGGACCGACCCTCCTTGGTTGTTTACCATAGCCTGAACAAACGAAAAACGCAACATTTCCATTTGTATCTGATACCTTGAAAGTATCATCCTTACCCGCACGGGAATGTGCTTGTTTTGCTGTGCGGATGCATGTCATTGAGTTTTATAAGGTTCATCTTAATCTTTATTCTGCTACCGAAATCAGTTAGCTTCTGTCTGTGGGATATTGCAAAAATATTAATTATATTAGTTTCTTCTGCAGTTAACATGCTGTTGCACATTTGTGCTCTGTTTAGCTGGAGAGCTGTTTATCAACAATGTGCGGATAAGTAACGCACATTTAATTTTCAGTGACCCTAATGGCTTTCTCTGTTACACAGGAATACAGCCAAAACGGAATGTACAAAACGATTAGGACATCACAAGAAGTTTACATTCATCCATCTTCAGTTCTCTTTAGGTGAGCTCACTAATAATTTTGTATCTTTCATGAACACTTGTTTTTCAATTTATACCTTTCATCATGATATCGTCACATTTTAGGGTCAATCCAAAGTGGGTTATCTACCATTCTCTCGTTTCAACTGACAAGCACTACATGCGGAATGTTATTGCCATTGAACCCTCATGGCTTACTGAAGCTGCACCACACTTTTATCAGTTCCGGACACCCAACCCAGCCCTCCACTAACTTTACTATGGTAATTTGTAATTTCTTTTGGTTACTCAATTGTCTTTGTCTTGCAAGTTTTAACAATGACTTGGTCACAAGACTAATGGTGTTAACCTCTTCTTTTCTCCCCCAGTTAGCTTATCTGATTAATGTTGGATACAAAGTCACCACTTTTAGCTGGGTGCTGTTATCTAGACCAGAATGGCTTGCTTTACTAAAAGTAGCTGATTTAATAGTAATCAACCAGCAGATCAAGTATTTTTTTGATTGTTGGCTGATCTGTGCCTTTTGATGTATAGAGCACTTTAATTTGCTATGTGGGAGAACTTTACTTAGTGGCCAAAATTGCCCGTATTTGTATATTCCTAATACTTATGTTATCCTACTCTCAGTAATCATGGGACATTGTTGAATCATTATTGCTGGTTTCCCTGTATTTTATCCTACTTGGCATTAGATGTTGGAACTATGGATGTTGAAAAATCGTTGAAGAGATGAAAGGAAAGTGACTGGAAAATGAAATGGCCTGTCCGCAGCTCCTGGAATAACCAAATAACGGCGAGAGGTTTCAAAAGGCCTCCGCTTGACATATGCCTGAAGATGGCAATATATGCTGTTAGGCCAGCTTGTGACCTTGTCACTGTAGTATGCTTCATTCAAGCTCCACAAGCGAAAGGTTACCTACAGTTTTTCTTCTTCTTTTGTATCACAGCCTTTTATTTTAAACAGTCTCTTTCAATTTTCTATTGATATCGTTTTAAAGAAAATGTATGATTGTAAACCTGTTTCTGGTTACAGTTCATCTAGTCCATTTTGATCATAATACTAGTAATCCAGCACATTTCGTTTTAGAAATAAGCAAATCACCAAGGACTAGTATGATGAAGAGAAGAGAAGAGAAGAGAAGAGGCCTGTGCGCTTTAAAGAAACACATTTCGCCTGGTGCCGTTCGCCATTTTGTAAGCCTGCTTTGTACCTGTTTTGGCAAGTGGAGAATCCGACACACTCCATACCAGGAGATTGTAATCTTGAGCATGGGGTAAAGAACATGTTAGATGTGTTAGACCCTCAAAACCTAAAGAGTCGGCAGTCCGCATGGTATCTAGTGCTCTTCCGATATGGTATAATTTCTACTAAGTTCCCTTTTGGTTGAAAAAAAGCGAAAAGTATGCCCGAAGTTTGTTCGATTGGGAAAGAACACTCCCGCGCCGATTTACTTGTCTAGTGGTCGGTAACATGGAATCTATCTATCTATTTGTCGAGACGTGGTTGCATTGGCTGTGTTGTTGGAAATGGAGAACCTTAGATCTTTTTATCAATTCGGGGCATGTTATTAGTTGGGTAGAATACCGCAAATATGCATTATTCATCCGTCACATCGAGTCACGTCTTCTCTCACGACACGTCACCCAATACAACAAATCCAACACTATTCACACTCCTCACTGATTTCCGATCAAATACCTCGATCTGAAAAAAGCCGGTGAGGGTAAGACCGCCCCTCACGATTTTTATTAAGTGAAGAATGCCTCCTCCCGATTCAGAAAATCACCGAGCCCCGGCTTCATCGGCGAGAGATTTTTTTTTTTTTTTTTTTTGCCAGGATAAACCCCCGGTGAGTAAACCTACGCCGCCGATAGCGAATCGAGCACAGGCTGTTTGTCTTTTGCTCATCGGCAGCGCCAACACTGCTCGTCCTCCCAATCAAACATCCTCGGATCCCATCCGTGCCGATGCCTCCCAACGATCAGCTGCCCTTTCGGCGTTCCGCTCGGAGGTGTGTGAGCTCACATGCTGAAGTGACGTGACGATTAAGGTTGTTTGATTGAAGTCTCCTGCGCACGCAGAGCCACAGCCTCTCGAGTTTACCGTGGATCCCCCGTGTCCTCGTGTTGCTGCCTGCGCCCCCTCCTCCCCCCGTCGTGGCGCCGCGCCGCGGCGATCCCGTGTGCGGGCGGTTTCACCGGCGCAGTGGGCGGCGCCCGCGTCCCCCCGCGGAAGACGCGCGTGGTTTTGCTGTGGCACAACGATTCCATGAATCATCACTCGTTTGCCGACAGACAAAAGCAGAGCAGAAACATCAGTGACCTCGTTCCTCTCAAACCACAGGGACGGTGGATGTGGATCGCCCCCACTTGGCCACTTGGCGTCGTGTGAATTCCAAAATTTCACGGCCCGCTGCACTTCGAAATCTACTCTGATGAAAGTTGGGTTCAAAGAAGGAAACTGTTAGTGTCGTGACGAGCATTACCAAAAAGCGACGCGCCGCTGCTGCTGCCACCGGTGCCTACGCTGGATCAGTAGCTTCCTCGTCGTGCCCCTCTCTCTCTCTCTCTCACCTACACGTAAGTGGGCAGGGCAAGTGGCAAGAAATAGCAGTAGCGGCAGTAGTAGAGGCTAGTTACTCACTGTTAGTTTATCCTGGAGAATATTGCAGGATAAGACGGTCACACACAGGACCTAAGAGCAACTCCAAGAGTCTCTTTAAAAATAACTAAATAGTAAAATCACGATTTAGGCTAGTATGTAAAATGAAATAGCTAGAAGAAAATTTGTTGACATCCAACAACCTCTCTAAACCGAACTCTCTATATACTCCACCGCCTGTGGATCCCGCCGCCATACTCATGAAAATCGTGCTAGCTAGTCACTAGCCACTAGCCAAAGATAGCTAGCGGGGTAACGGATTTAGCTAGTTAGGATAGCAGTTTGGTAGATAGATAATCTGTTGGAAGAGTCTTTTTTGAGATTTTTCCAAAAATTTAATGCAAAAGTCATTTTAACTACTCTTTGGAGTTGCTTTAACTATCTATCTTAGTATACTAGTAATTCGTTTCCGCGCACGACATGTGGAATTACGGGTACTACCACGTACCACCACCTCCTGTCCTCTTGCCGATTCCTTTCAGTATATAAAAAACTTATATGCATATATATTATATAAATAAATAGATAACGCGATCGTATATATATAGTCAAAAAAGCAGGCGCCAGCACGATCGATATCATGTGATTTATTACTAGTACTTTTTCAACTTTGAGATGCACCAACGCGGCCACTCCGACGGATCCAACGCTAGTTAGCATTTAATATAATCTGGGAGGCCCTTTTAATTTCTTTCTGTGGTTTCGATCTCTTTTTGCGATCAAAGCTGCAACTGCAAGAGCGACAGGCAGGTTTATATACTTAGTTGGTTCCAAAGCCTGTCAAGCCTTTTCTCGCTAACCCCATCTGTCTTGCTAGCAACTCTTAACGAGCCGCGGCCCCACCGTGTTTTCCTTTTTCTGGTCAGAGAGGAACGGATTAGTAGTAGTGACCGGCAGGGCAGGGCAGGCTCGAATTGAACACGATTATTCGTCGCTGCGATCTATAGATAGACCGGTCATGGCAGAAAGCGACCGGGTGTTTTGTTTTCTATTTCACAGGTACTAGTGCCGTTTGGACGGCTTAATTACTTGATTGGCGATTTGGAGGTAGGTGGTTTCAGTTAACCAAATGCTGGTCAAGATTTGATTGCATTTATTCCGTGTCCGGATCTGCTGGCAGCCGGTCAGTGACAGTGAACCAGGGGGGGTGCTAACAGTGGCGGACCTGAGATTTTTGGGGCCCGGGGCGAATTTTTAAACGGGCCCTTAGTATAAGAATAATAATAATTATTATTACATAATATATAAAAATTATTATCAATTCAGAATTACTTTGTAACCAAATAATGTATTCATCGTATAACTATCTTAAATTTCTTCTAGCATTTTTAGATGTGAAGGCAGTGATGACCGATGATAGTACCAGTATCCATCTAGTCCAATAATAATCTAAGCTATCAAGCATTATTGATCGCTGAAAGATTACACTGAAAAATTTGATTGACAAGCCGAATTGCCGAAATGTGGACTGGCACGAGTCTTGACGAGAAAAGGTCGTTTGGCTTGCGGGGGCGGATCAATTTTGAGATTGCAATTTGCAAATTGGAGTGGTCAGCCAGGAGGGCTCGGGATTTGATTGCTTTTCTGTTTTTCTGCCGCACCTCCTCGTACTTTTTTTTACCATCAATACATACACCGTACACGCAGTGTAGAGTGTAGACTAGCTGACCAGAGTGGGGCCCTGCCAACCGGGGGGCCCTGGGCGGCCGCCCCTCTCGCCCCCCCCCCCCCCCCCCTCAGGGCCGGCACTGGGTGCTAATTTTAATTTACTTTTGTTTCTCATGGCAATTCGTCTATCCGTTCCTCAGATTTCAAAATCCGTGCAAGCTAGCAGGTGACTCACAAGCTACAGCACCTCACCTCATGGGTGATGGATCGATCATGCACCGACACCCAACCAATCATTCGTTTGCCCCCATTGAAATTTTTTAAGAAAAAGAATAAAGCTCTCGTGAGGGGCGTCAAGCGATCGTAGTCGTCGTGCACTAGATCTTGCCTTGAGCACCCGTAATTCCTGGCAGCAGCCATGGCACAAGATAAGATCTCAGATGTATACTAGGAATAATAATCCTCGCAAGGTGGGCCCTCCTTTGTTCCCGAGAGGCAGGCAAGTGGGGTGAGACTGCGAAAAATCCTTCCCACAACCGGAAGGTGCACCTTTTCTTATCTCCAACCATTCAATCACGCATCGAGATTCGTCTTCAAGACACTAATATATTGATTGTTGGGCCGATCGTCCCACTCACATGTCTTTGCGCAATGCGAATCTCGAGCGCACCACCACCGCACGATAAAGAGAGGTGCACCTCCCGGTTGTGGAAAAACTACCATGTCCCACTCGGTTCGGGTACGGCTTGCACCGTTGGCCGGAGTACATATCCGGATTTCCCACTCCACTGCCACAGCAACGCGTGTGAGGGTGAGAGCTCATCTTAGCAGGCCCGTGCGGTTGTTTTTTTTAAAAAACAAATTCTCTCTACGTCATTGAAAAATAAAATGAATATTCTGTGTATCATTGAAATTTAGACTATCTTTTTATACCACCTAATTCTAAATTTTCACCCCTTTATGTCACTGTCGTTACTTCGGGATGTTAGCGTTAGACGGACTCCAACAATTGCAACCCAAATCGGAGACCCATTTGGTGGATTGGGTCACGCACAGTGGCAAGGCAGGCACCCAAAAAAACAACCGTCTCCAACAAGGCCACCCAACGCGAAGAGGCAAACCACCCGCCTCCCCCTCCCCGAGCCGCACGGCCCACATCAAGGGCGCCCGCACCGGCCACCCGCCACCCTCCCTACCAAGCGTCGAGTCGGTGCCGCCGGCCTCCCTCCCCGTCGACTGCAACCTCCCCGCTCCTCTTTCTCCACCCTCACTCTCCTCTCCTCACCTCCCTCTCTTTTTTGCCTCTGACCGACCGGAGGCGGTGGCCTCCCCGGCCGACGGCGGCGGCGGCGAGGGCGGTCGGGGGCGCCCCAAATCTACCCATCTCCGCTCCTCTCGCTGTCGTCGCTTCGCCTCTGGAGGAGCCCACGCGAAACTCAAGCTAGCCTTCTTCGTCGTCCGTCACCGGGCCAAATTCTGGCTGCCGTCGTTCTTCTCCGCCACCGGTGAGCCCCTCCATGCAATCCTCTCTATCTCCTCTATCTCCTGTGCTCGGTGGAGAGCTCGGGCTGCCGCTGGCTCAGCTCCGATTCGACGGCGGAGTGACCGACCAGGGTCACGCTCCGGCTTGATTCAACAACGAGGAGCCTTGGCGGCGAGGCGGGACGATGGGCGACCGGGCGGAGGGTGGCCACAGGGGGCATGGCGAGCACGTGTCACACGTTAGGGCCGCAGAGGAATGAGTCACTAGGATAGAGGTAACCTAGTTTTGCCTTCCCGTTCGTGCGCGACCCAAAATGCATGGCTCGTGTGCATACTCTATTGGAGGCTGTTTTGGCCAGGCAAAAACACTGTGTGCGACCCAAAATGCATTGGGGTTGCATTGTTGGAGTCGGTCTTATGCACTTATGTTTGCCATTGCGAATCTTACCCGCGCCCTTAAAACATTTCATTGTAGCACACTAACCCAATTTTTTTATGGATAACCATTTTCTTCCATCCTCGCAATCGGGGTCCTCACCCTTCTTCCACCTTCGGATGCCCAGCACGCACGCATGACATCGAGCGTGCTCAAGGTGCGGGATCCAACGTAGCTCACGGACTCCGTGTCGGTGCGGTAGTTCAACGTGCACTTCGGCGCGCGTGCGCGCACGGGCCGTTGCGAATCAACATCACGTTGGAGACATGTCATAGAGGACGAGAATTTACAACTAGTGTACAGACAGTGGCGAAGCCATCGGTGGGATGGCCGAGGCTATAAAGCCCCCCTACCGCTGGCGCCACCTTGGGAGCCCCCATAGGCTTGAGGTTGAAGACGAAAAGGAAAAGGGGCCGGAGGAGGAGCAATGAAGCAGCAGTCCCCCATAAGCCGACAAACTGGAAAAGTCTACTTTACCCCCAACCTATGGGGGGTGGAACACATCACCCCCAAACCTATGAAAATGGATTTTTTACCCCCTGAACTTTCTAAAACGGGACAAATCACCCCCTGAAGCAGTTTCGAAAAATCATAGTAAATCACAGAAAAATCATAAATGAAAAATCAAATTGTGTTGGACTTCAAATTAGTAGTTATACGCAGTGAACATACAATATGGAATACTTTAGTACATATTTTTTGTTATAACTTTAGATCTATGCTTTTCTCTATAATTGTAAAAAAAATATACTAAATATACCACATTATATGTTCATTGTGTAGATGTACTCATTTAGAATCCAACACAATTGGACTTTCCACTTTATGATTTTTCTGTAATTTACTATAATTTTTCAAAACCGCTTTATAGGGTGATTTGTCCTGTTTTAGAAAGTTCGGGGGGTAAAAAATCAATTTACATAGGTTGGGGGTGATGTGTTCCAACCCCCTAGGTTGGGGGTGAAGTAGACTTTTTCCGCAAACTGGCGAAGTGGATAGAGGTGATGATCTTACTTTGAATGACACGTAAAGGATCACTTGTATTTTTAATGACAAATTAAAAAAAACTCGGCCCGTGCAGCGTTGGACGACCGCGTGCGTGCCATCTGCCACGATCATGTCGGCGACCGGGCAAGGTCCAGCGTCAGGTCAAGGGGGCTCGATGTGTTGCTGTCACTCGCGGCTCCATTTTTGGCCCCCGCGCCGTGTTTTGACATGTCGCGCGGTGTGTGGAGTTGGTAGCCTGCACGACCTCACGCCACGGGTCCACCACTTTTGGCGTTTCCACATACTAGTAACTGCGATTTTGTAGTTTCCGTGAGCTCAAAAGGGGTCCCCAGATCAGGTCGATAACGGGATTGGATTGTATATATCAAGTATAGTGTGTACACATCCTATTTTGTTTGTTACTAATAATTGAACTCGCCAATTTTTTCCTGGTCAAACACCTCGTGTTGGACATAGCAATAATTTCGAGATATTATTTTCACTTCTCCACACTATTATTACAAAAAAAAAAGAAAAGTCACAAATGCCGAACCGATACTTCATTCAAGGTCAAATCCAGAAATCAGACAACAAGAGCGGCTCAACTTTCTATTCTTTCCCTCTTCTTAGGCATGTCCAAGGACTCTCTACGTTCTTTCTAGATGGTAGATTTACGGATTTTAGTGAAAAAAATACCTTCCGATAGCTTATCTAAATGGTCATATAAATATAACCAGCTTCTATTCCGGATCTTTCGCTAGTCGAATATACAAGGCGAATGGCTCTAGAGTGCGCATAAGAAATTAGAAAAGCAGTTGGAAAATGAAGATATGTAAAAACGATTTCCATACAAATGACTCTCTAAATGATGATTTACTAATTTAGAAAGACAGGATGCTCTTAGAGCAACTTCAGCAGCTTCCCTATCCCCACCCCAATAGCAAAAAAATAGTCATACAGGGGATGAAATCTTCTCCAGCAGATTCCCTATATCCCCCCTCTTTTTCTCCATGGACGAAAAATCCCTCCTCATCCCCTCCATACAGGGAATCTATCCTCCACCCCCTGTCTATGGGGCCCACTCATCGAGCCCCGGACTCGCCCGCACAGATAGATCGAGCCGCCGCCGCCGGTCTCGCTTCTCCTCCTCGTAGCTCCCTGCCTCCTCTCCCAGCTCGCCGTGGGGTCGCTCGCCGCCACGGGTCAGCCCACCGCCGCCGACGCCAACTACTCCCTCCCCGTCCGCGCGATCTCGCCGTGGACCTCACCGACCACCTGCGGAACGCCTACATTGGTGGCTCCCGCGCCGGCGTTCCCCGCCCCCTTCGGCGACGCGGTGCTCGACGGCGTCAACTTCTACGTCACCGCGGCGGCGCGCGCGGCCGCCGAACACTACGACAAGCTCGCCAAGCGCCTCCACGGTCACGGCGGCGGCGTTGCGCGTACCGGACTCGGACCTCGCGGCGGCGGCGGCGACGGGCGGCCGTTCGGCCGCGTGCACGTCCGGCTGTACCCGGCGACCTGCGGTGGACGGATGGATGAATTGATTAATTCGTTGACCGGTCAGTGGACGGACTGATGATTCGATTGGATTGGATTCGTCACAGCCGAGGCGTTCGGCATCCCCGTGCTTGAGCTTCAGCTACAACCTCCACGCCAAGCTCTGCGAGATGGAGGTGAACGGCAGCAGCAGGTCCATAGAGGAGCAGATCTCGTGGTGGGAGAAGATCGCGGGAGATGGAGCCGGAGCTGAGGTGCTACCTTCTCAATCAAACTGTATAACGAGCAAACGAAGGTGCTAGTTTTCTCAGATTTCCAGGTATAGAGCTAGTCGGATCGGGAACGAGCTCAGCAGCTAGAGCGCATGACTGCATTGACAGATGCAGAGGAGCACAACCAACAAATCCAACCTTGGATCCCAGATGCCCCCCTCATCAACACATTGAAGAGAGAGAGAGAGAGCAAGTAACAGATGCGCGATGAAGGAAAGCAGACCTGCAACAGTGCAACGTGAAGAGGTGGTCGTCGATCTGGACCTCCTTGGCGAGGAAATCCCGAGCCGGCGGCGCCACCGCCGCGCGCGCGCGCGCCGTACTTGTCCCGCTTGTCCGTGCGGCGGCGTGCGCCAACATGGACCGCGTGGTGACGCGGGCCGCGGCGCAAAGCAACAACGACAGAACAAGCCCCGCGCGCGCGCGCGGTTCGACGACACGGGGTTATCGACGGCGGTCGGAGTCAGCCGCGCCTGGCGGGACTGCGCGGCGCGTGTGGCGAGGGGTCGAGGAGGTCCGGCTCTGCGCGCGCTCTTGGCGCGGTAACCGTCGCTGGCCAGGCGAGCTCCGAATTGACAGGGAGGAAAACGAAACACGAACAGCAGCAACTCTGGCAAAGTGACTGTCAAAGATGGTAGATTTGGGGTGGGGAAGCAGATGCTGACGTGGCGCGGTGGGACCCACGAGTTGGGAAGGAGAATAGGGAAACTGCTGGAGCAAATTGTGTTTTAAGGATGAAAATATTTTTACTGCACCCCCAATAACTTGGTATAGGGGTTCAAATTTACTCCATCTGCTGTAGTTGCTCTTAGAGCAACTTTAGCGACTCCCATTTCCCATCCCCAATACCAAAAAACGGTGATATAGGGGATCGGATGCTAAAAAAAGCTCTCCAAAGACCTCTCTACCCTCTTCCCTCTTCCTCTTTTCTCCATGGATTAAAAGTCCCTCTTCATCCCGTTTATAAAGGGAACCTCTCCTCCACCCCCATCGGTGGGACCCACTCGATTCCCCCTCCTGCCTCCACACCGCTACGGATGCAAGATTTGGGGAGGAGAGGAGAAGATGATGTGGCATTGTAGGACCCACGAGTTGGGAAGGAAAATAGGGGAAGCTATTTGGAGCAAGTTGTGTTTTAGGGATGAAAATATTTTTACTCCACCCCTAATAACTTAATATAGAGGATGAAATTTACTCCATCTGCTGGAGTTGCTCTTACTCTTCCATGTGCTGTAGTTGCTCTTACTCCTTACATACTGTATCTTTTTCCTCTTTTTCATCTGTGTCGTATTCACCCGCTAGTTTCGTTCCAGCAATTAGTAAGCCACAACTAGAACATGAAAGGGGGAAAAAAGCCAAAATGGACAGCACAGCTGCCACTTGGCCACATGGACCCTACTAGCTATTGTCATCTCCACATCCGGAGTCCGCTTGGCTCACCAATCTTGGTGGCAATCTCTTTCTCACACCTTCCATATTTTTTGATATTAAAACCTTTGATAACGAAGAGGTGCCATATGGAAAAGGCCAAAAGGGACAAAGGTTACTCCATATATATCCGTATAAAGTAAGAGTAACTGTAGCACGCCACGTAAAGAATGTTATACGGCTTCGCTTCCTTTGATTTGAACCCAGCCCTTCCTTTCCCCAAATCCAACGGCCTACAACTCCATCTCCAACTCCTTCCTCCCTTCAAAGGCAAAAAAGAAAAAGCAATTCAAAATTCAAAATTCAAAAAAAAAGGCAACGCATCCAGCTGAGAGTACCTCCGACAGTTTGGTAATTCAACTTGTCATCCATATAATTTTGGCAAAACAAGAAAAATTGGTCTCCAACAATTTGGCAAATCAACTTGGCAAAAATAGAGATTTGGCAAAACTCACCTCTCCGCGCGGATCGTGGTTGTCATCGTCGTTTCCCTGTAGGTGCGAGGGTGAAAAAATAAAGAATAGAGAAGGATTACTAATGTAAGTTTTCAAGAGGTGGAAGAGCACAAACATAATTTTATTTCTCTCAGGATTCCTGATGTAAATTAAATCTGAGTTTGACAAGTGAATTATGTCAAATTGTTGGAGATGAACTCTTTCTTACATGGCATAACTTTTTACAAGCTGGCAAAACACAAGATTTGTCAAGTAAATTTAGCAAACTTTTGTACCGGGGATGCTGACACAGAAGATCCCGCAGTCCGCACCCCCGGCCGTATAAAAGCTACGCGCACCCGCCCTCCCTCACACCACCAAACAAGGCCGAGCCCAGCCCACCAGTCACACCACCCCACCCACACACACACACCGTCCACCGCGCGCGGGCCGCGGCAATGGCGGGTCTCCGCCGGCAGCAGCACCGCCGGGCGTTCCCGCTGGTCCCGCTCCTCATCTCCCTCCTGTCCTGCGCTGCGTATGCCCGCCTCATCTCCGACGGCGGCGGCGGCGGCGGCGGCGGCTCCCCGTCCGCGCCCCTCCTCGCCTCGGTGATCCGCCTCGCGTCGCCGGCGGGCGCGGGCGCTGCGGCGGAGGCCAAGTGCGAGCAGTCGTACGGCTTCCTCCCCTGCACCACCACCGTGCTCGGCAACATCTTCCTCATCCTCGTCTACGGCTTCCTCATGTTCAAGGCCGCCACGTACCTGTCCTCGGGGAGCGAGCTGCTGCTCGAGATCATGGGGCCCGGCCTCGTCGGCGGCCTACTCCTCCCCATCCTCGGCGCCCTCCCCGACGCGCTCCTCGTGCTAGGTCCGCTTCCCCCCACGTCCTCGCTTCCCTCCTTGGCTACCTCTCATTCTGTGCTTTGATGATTTCACAAGCATCCCCCAGTTGCCTGCCTGCTCCGTCGCCTACTAGCAGTAAGCAGGTCCTTTGGTTCCCCAGCCTGCGTTTACGAGGTTTCCGCAAAGCTTGTTTTGCTTCTCACTTCAGGGTAGACCACTTCGGGGTACAAAGGATCGCGTGGTTTCTCTTGCAAAAGTGATCGGAGTCAGGAAGTTCGAACGCTTTTTTTACTTTTTTTTTTAAATCCCGCTTCTCTATTATATTTGTTTGCTTCAGATCTGAAGTTTCTAGCAATCTAATTCTGTTTTGCAGTAGACCAGAGCCTTTTGTCATTCAATTAGCATGGAGCTCTGGTTGGTTACTCCAGCGCTAATAAAGCGTCAGCGACTGCTTTATGTGCAGTCTGTGCTCTGCTTTTTACTGTAATCCCAGTTTGTTCCTTAGCTTTCTGATGTTCCATCAAAAGCCTTTTGACCTTTAGCCTTTTCCTTCCACTCCCATCTGTCTTGCATAATTGACTTTACTTCCATCGGGTGAACTGCGTAGGATTGGTCTGTAAATCCAGAAGCCAAACCTTAGAATTTTGCACCAGATCATAGATAGCCTCCTGTGCTGTGAAATCTCTAGTGAAGTTTTGTGTAACCACAGAGGAGTAAGACTTCGTTGCTACAGTCGGGTGTAGATTTTCATGCTATCAGAAAACAGTGGGGTTGCCCAAAACTGTACAGATCTCGGTGCGATCTGCATAGCCCCAGTGTACCAATGTGGCACGGGCCTACAGGGACTTTAATCACTGATTTTGGCGAACACTCTTAGTATGTCTTAGTACAAGTCAACAACCACATCATCATTATTGTTGTCTGAGTTCCACAGTAGCCCATTATTTATCCTACTCCCTTAACGATTTGATACTCGTGAAGCCACTTTTAAAAATTCGATGAAGCACAAAGAAATTTTTTCTTAGTGGGCAACACAATTTCTGTGATAGCATGATGTAAAAATTCAGTACTGTTGACAGTTGATCAGACACATTTCGCCTTGTCCATATACTAGAATCCTGAATGTTCATCTTTATGCTTGGACATCCAGCTACAATTCTTATCTGTTTATTAATGTTTACTACAGTATCTGGCCTCTCGGGGAGTAAAGAGACGGCTCAAAGTCAGGTCCTGATTGGAATGGGGCTGCTTGCCGGTTCCACCGTCTTCCTCCTTACCCTGCTTTGGGGGACCTGTGTCGTTGTTGGCAAGTGTGACATCGGGCCAAACAGTGAGGCAATTGATTTAACGAACACCAAGGGCTTCAGCTTGACTGGTATGTTGCTTTCTCTTATGGTAAATGTTGCTAATGGGGACAGTCCGATGCTTGATTTTCCTGTAATTCTGAAGTAGTACAGTGAAGCGCAAATGTAGTAGTTCACTAGTACAGTTTATAACAACTGGGCAGAATAATTCAAGCATTCTATAGCCTGTTCTTACATATGACCCTAAGCATACGTGTTTAGTTTGCTGTAATTTTTACTAGAATGGTAAATTTGTGGCAGGCACTGGTGTTACAACTGATGTGCAGACCAGCTACGCAGCAAGGATCATGGGGCTATCTGTCATCCCATTCATCATTGCTCAGTTCCCCAAGATGTTGAAGACCCACCATGGGCAGCGCCTGGCTGTCTTGCTGGCCCTAATCGTGTCGTTCTTGCTGGTGCTTTCCTACTGCGTGTATCAGGTAAATTAATCAGAAATATGTTTAAGCACTTCAGCCTCATGAAATGGTAACATGATTGCCACGAGAATCAAGTTTGACAGTACTGAAGACTCCATCTTGCATCAGGTTTTCCAGCCATGGATTCAAAGGAGGAAGCTTGCGTACGCCAAGCACAAACATGTGATCTCCGGTATCCTGAGGCATGCTGCCCAGATGCCGTCACTCGGCAAGCTGCTCAATGACGACGGGACACCAAACGACGAAGTCATCATAAAGTGCGATTAATTCTCGTACCATCCTGTTGGTTCTTTGTTCTCACAGGAGAACACTCTTTCATGGAGATGTCATAAACTTTGTCTTGTGCTGACACGCAGGCTCTTCCGCAAAATAGACATGGACGAGAGCGGCACCCTGTCGCGAGCGGAGCTGCACGCGCTCATCGTCGGGATCAACTTTGGGGAGCTTGACTTTGACAGGATGGACGCAGTCAACAAGGTCATGGACGACTTCGACACGTCCCGCAATGACTTCGTGGAGGAGCAAGAGTTCTTGTATGGGATGAAGAAGTGGCTTAACGAGGCCAAGCGCAAAGTGGCAGCAGGCGGCGCCTTCTCCCACAAGTTCATCGACGACTTCCACGAGGTAATCTGCTCACCCTGGAGCCTCCAGTAGCTCGACCAGGAACGGCGCACAGCAGGAAACCTGACACGGGTTGAGTGAAATCGCGCAGAGGACGAGGCAGGAGCACGACCAGCTGGTCGAGAGGTCCGACGAAGCGGTGGAGAGCGTGGAGAACCCCGGGTGGTGCATCACCAAGGCCGTGGCGCTCCTTGTCCTGGGCGCCGCGATCGCGGCGGCGTTCGCCGACCCGCTCGTGGACACCGTCCACAACTTCTCCAACGCCACCCACATCCCGTCCTTCTTCATCTCGTTCATCGCCCTCCCGCTGGCAACCAACTCCAGCGAGGCCGTCTCCGCCATCATCTTCGCCAGCAGGAAGAAGCAGCGGACCTGCTCCCTCACCTTCTCTGAGGTGCGTGTATACTCGTCGCGTGCACCGCTGACAGACACGGCGACTGAACCCAAACCTCCTCCTTGCATCGCACTGGCAAAAAAACGCTGACGGTGGGTGCTTGCAGGTGTACGGCGGCGTGACGATGAACAACACGCTGTGCCTGGGCGTGTTCCTGGCGCTCATCTACTTCCGGAACCTGACCTGGGACTTCTCGTCGGAGGTGCTCATCATCCTGGTCGTCTGCGTCGTCATGGCCCTCTTCACCAGCTTCCGGACCACGTTCCCGCTCTGGACCTGCATCGTCGCCTACGTGCTCTACCCTCTCTCGCTCGTCATCGTCTACATCCTCGACTACGTCTTCGGCTGGTCATAGGCTCTCCGAAGCGAACGCCTGGTTTTTGGCGGCCACCAGTTGGTTTGATCTTGTGATTTTGATGACGGACGGCTGCGGGATGTGTGCAGACTCTGTTTCTCTCGCGGTGATCACGCTTTACCCCCTGATTTCCTTGTGTATCCAAACCACGTAATTCTAACAACCGCTGCATTCTACTATTAGCCGCATTCCTTGTGTAGCCGCGGCAGCGCGTATATACACTTCCAGTGCTATAGAGTGGTTCATATCGAGATGATTTTCAAAAAAAATGAAAAAGTGTTATTTTTACATCCATAGACCATAGACCATGATGATCGTATTCAAAGGAAAACATGGAAGCTTTAGAGCCGACGGTTGCTCAGGACGTCGAGCCTTTTTGTCATCCAACATATAGAGGCCAACGCCAACAGTAAACACGGAGGTAACTAACTTGCACAGAAGTATTTGCAGAAGCAAACTATTGTGACTACTTGCATATGGTAGGAATAGGGATCGACATAAACGGACATAAGCTTCCTATCTTGTCAATAAACAGAGTTCAATGTACATTAAGGGGCAAAAAAAAAGGGTCAACTTTGCAATGAGCATTTCTTTTGCGAATGCCCAAGAAGATGACAACGACCGCATTGAACAATCCGTTTTGGCCGTTTCATGCTCTCCATCTTTAAAATCTTCATCTTGGGACGACCAAGAGGCCTCCTGATATTTGGTGGGCTAAGCATCACATCTGCTCTGCTGACCACACCTTGTAACCCAATACAATGTTTGATAGGATGCTCTAAGCAGCCTTAGAATACAATGTTTTTGCCTTTACATGCAGGCACAACATTCAATTATCCAATCTTAGAACTTCAATATGTCATTTAAAAGTGTGACTCGGTAGTTTGCTATCCTTCAGTAAGTCAGATGTATGTCGATGGTTTCTTAGGATGAAAGCTCTGCTCTCTCTCGTCCAACCTCCTCCTCTCTGAAACGTACTTGACCACTTGGGGGTTCCTCTCAGATAGTATTGTCAAGATGGGCATCTCATCTGTGTTAACTCCGAGCATCTTCCTCAATTCTGATATAAACCACCTCCAATTGTCCTCACTCTCTGAATCAACAATACCAAATGCTAGAGGGAACATCATATCATGTGATCAGCATCAACAGTTGATGCACATAGCAATGTCCCGAGATACTTCCCCTTTAGGTCAGCCTTGTCAATTTCCAGAAGGGGCCTGCACCCATTTAGGAAACCATGCTGCTCCCGAATGTCCTGCAATACCTCCTTTGGCTTAATCTGTGGATTATCCCTTAACCTTGCCTCAACAGACCTAGCCACCCAACCAACAGTAGCCTGCTGATGATGCAGGTCCCGAACACCCTCACATGTGTGCTCCCCGTGCAAAGTCCGAAAGGTGAAAGTCAGATTTCACAGCACGGAGCTCATAGTGCAAAGCAATGGCCATGTCTTTGACAGCCCTCCTGCAAGTGTCAACATCTGCAAACTCTTGACCAATGACAAGGGTTTGCTGTTGCTCGCTAAGTATACGGTTCTGCTCTGGCTGAACTAAAATCTGATAGTCTTCCATCAACAAGCAGACCCACTAACTGAAGAATATGTCTCCTTGTCCTTGAACCATAGAAAACACCCAGATAACTTGGTAGTAACAAAGGTGAAATTTCCTCTAGCTGAAAAGACCAACTGACCTGCACAACATTATCACAAGCAATTTGCCCATAATGTAACAAAAGAAAGATTTCATTCCAAACAGGTGCGTACTGAGAATTCATGCAGGGAACAAACAATAGATATAGTAAAAACAAAAGATATACAATTTGCCTCTGCAGTTTGTTACTGCTCCCTCTGTTCTTAAATATACGACACTTAGGACAAGCTAATTATTTCAAGCCTATTATCTTCTCCTAAGTGTCATATATTTAAAAATGGAGGTAGTAAATCAGTTTAGGCCATCGGCTTTGCGCTGTAATGTACAAATTGTATGTATATTGCAACTCAATGCCCTGTTTGTTGGTGTTTTCAGCATGTAACATCATCAGTTTCATAATGGATTTGGGGGCAAAGCCTCCTGCAATCAAAAGTAAATACTCCCTCTACAGCCTAACCTCTCCAGGGACCCCTAATATTTGACATGATGTAAGCAGCCTAGAATCAATACAGTGTTTTTGCCTTTTCATGCAAGCACACCATTCGATTGTCTAATCTTAGAATGTGTAACTTCAATATTTCATTTAAAAAGTGTGACTCGGTAGTTTGCTATCCTTTGGTAACTCAAATGTATGCCGATGGTTTCTTAGGCTACACCATCACAGCAGATAACTGTCCAGTCATGCCATATATTTAGTTAGTTATTTACCGAAATAGCCTAAATTCAATTATATTTGCAAACGCAAACACCATCAATTTCATGGTGACTGGAGCCACTCTGCTCTTCAATTGGCCAAAATGCCCTCAAGGCCAGTCCTTAAACTCCATTCGTCCAAGGTAGAGTAAAATTGACCACTCGCATATTAATACAGACACCATGTCACATCATCCTTACACATAGCTCACATAATTTGAACACAAAATCCATAGCGACAGAGACTAAGACGCGAGGCAACATGCAAATAAGACGTCAAACGTAAAAGAGTGAGCACGTAAATGCCCCCTAGTGTAAAGTGTGAAATACCCATGCCCCTAGTTGTAAGTCTTCTTTATTTTGCCCCTAATTTTCAGGTTTCAACACCAAATCCTGCAAAATTGACAGGGTAAGTGAAGAAGATTGCTTACCGAGGATGAGCTGTGAAACGAACCGAATTTCCGCGAACGGAAACCCGACTCTCTCGCACCTCCGGGATAGTCCCGGAAGAGGCTATCACGTGCAATCCCCGTCTCAAGTGGTACAAATCCATACAACACGAGTATAAAAGAGACATTACATTATATTATTATTACAACATCGAGTACAACTCTTCGGCACAAGCGGGTACAAGTCCAACGGATCGAATCAAGAAAGATAAAACATCTACGCGGCGGATCTATCGAAGCGAAGCGTCTCCGGCTCCACGAGCAAACTCGAGCATAGGACCGGCTCTAGTCTTCACACCTTCGTCGTTGAACTTGAAGTCGTAGACGGTTACCAAGTACGAAACGCCGACATCTACCCGATAAGCGGGTAGGTCATGTCGACTTCCCAACAAAGAGCAAAAGCGGTGGTTGAATCTAATATGCATGGTTAAAACCTACATTTGGTCGTAGAAAGCTATGCATGCGGCGAGCGCGGAAGCAACAATCAAGGTATGCGAGAATAAGCGGCCGAGGTCCACACCTCCGGGAGGTCCACACCTCGGGGTCTCGTCACACCCGATTTCGGAGGGAAACCGGATGCATCACATATGTGTGCCGGGATCTAGTTCCACACATATGTTAGACAAAATGAGTGTAATATCATAGACGGTAAAAACGTAACAAGGGGTTTAACAACTTACTACACTCATTCGGAAGACACGAAGGTCTTTAACATCGGAAAACGATAACTACACGACGAGTCTTCGTCTTCCGCTTCCACGGACGCACTTGATCGGGGAGACGCAAGCCTCGAACTCCTCAAGGTCGCAAGTAGAACTCTTCACCATTGTTCTCTTCCGAACGGCGATAAGCAAGGCCGAGTACACTTATGGTTGGTACTCAACAAGTGGGGGAAGATGCAAGGCTACCAAGGATAGGCTATGGTTTTGCGGCGGTTAGCATTTTAATGTTGGTCAAACTTTTAATTAAAGAACGCCTAATTACTAGATGTAAGTATATACCAACCCACTTAAGAAAAACTTTTAAACAAAACAACCCAAAGCTCGTCGAGCTTCACCAAAGCACGATTTATTCTCATCTTCAAGTTTATTAATCATGTGAGGGTCCAAGCCGCTCATGACCGCGAGCACGGCCGATCGATCGGTTTTACACTCGCGAGGTTTGCACACTTTACCCACGGCTCGCGTAAAAGTTCCGAAGAACTTTGAACCCAACCATGCGATGCGATCGGGCATCATACCACACTTCCGAGGTGTGATTGCATAGGGACGCTACGAAGCCTTTACAAAGGTATACAAGAGACTAACGACCCGCATAGTTACGGATCGGGGCGGACCATAACCCTCCCTAGTGGTCGGCACCTTAGCAAAGGTCGCTACCCCAAAAGGACCGGCTATACCCCCGCAACCCGGATCCCCCTCTCGCTCCTTCCGAAAAGGGCCATCGGATCAATCGCACACCTAATTAATTGGCTAAGGTCGAGCCATGTAACACCGTGGTTGCGCATGTTTTCTTGGGTGGTTCTCCATGTTCCGATTAAATCACATGATCTTGTATTACCAAAAGCATCATCGTTCAACATACAAGCTTTTATCTTGGAAAACCATTTTTATCCAACCCAAGTTGAGCAACTAGCATATTCTACCCAAAAACATTTATTAAACGGGGTTGATCCAAGGATTGTGGGTAAAAGTCTAGGTAGGTCCTTAAAAAGGGTGTTCCCATCAATTTAATGCAATAACATAATAAATATAAACTTAGTTGTCATGCAATTACATAGGATAAAATAGAATCATGCAGGGGGAGAAGACCACTTGCCTTCCTTGCTTAATCACTAAGGTTCTTCTTCTTCAAACACTTGCTCTTGATCTACATCAACTAGTTGCTCGCTTGAAACTGACACGATGTCTACGAGCACACAAGAATACATACAATAAACAAAACAATACACCAAGCATGAAAAGCTTTGAAGGGAAAACGGGGTTTGGGTCTAAGAAGGCGAACACAAGGAACACTCGGAACTATCGGGAGATTTGGATGATCACAAACAAGAGCTAGCTATGCGTTTGATATCTTTTAATTAAGTAAAATCATGTGTATAGGTTATTTCGTAGAAAATACCCTATTTATAATTAAGCAAGTTATATTTATATTTAAAAGACGATGTAAGCCTATTCCAATTTTACTTATAAATATTCAAGTATGATTTAAGCAAATTAAACATTTAATTTTAAAAGAAGCATTTAAAAGTATCTAGGCGTTTGTCTTTATATTTCATGTTATTCTAATCAAATTATAATTTAAAAACACATTTATATTCACTTTAATCAAATTATCATTTTAATTAAGAAAACTCGGGATATAGCCTATGTTACGTTTTAGTAGAAAGCAAATTGCTTAATCATTAATCAAATTAAGTTTGATTATAAAAACCGAGGTATACATCTAATTAACTTTTAATTAAAAGAAATGTTCATTTAATATTAATCATATTAACTTTCTTATGAAAACACGTGTTAAACTTCTAATTAGATTTTAATTAGAAAAGCATGTGTAATAGGAATTAATCATATTTAATATGTAAATAAAATATAAAACAAAGAACATGTACATCATTGCTCATAACGTGTACTTTGAGTTTATATGAGCCTAACGCAACAAGAATGAGGTTAAACGGAGCTAAAACGCTAGATCTATGGACTGGACAAGGCTGGAAGGACCTAATTGCGATTAACTATAGATCGGGAGGGTTAGCTGATGAGTTTTGCAAGACACTATCAATAGTGCTCGCAAAAGGAGTAGAATACAGGGGCTAGCTGGTAAAAGAGCCTGAGTGGGATTTATGTGCAAAAGGTGGGATAATTCTAGGGGGTTACGGGTAAAAGTTGCAAGACACATGCTATAACACTTTGGTTTAGAGTTCCATGAGGACTAAAAGGCAAAACTGCCATGTCTTCCTTATCCTCACGGTGATGAGGATGATTTCATCCTGAACGCCATGGCCGGGCAGACAAGCTGCTGGCCGGCCAAAATCAGCAGCGTCCTGGGCGAGAAGAGGCGCGAGCGAGTAAGGGAAGGTGGACGGGAGATCGAGGGGATCACATGGGACTGCTCACCTGCGTCGGGGAGAGACGGAGGTTGCCGGATTTTTGCAGGAGCACGGATGGCGACGGAGAAGAAGGCCGGCGCGGGTTCCAGAGGCCGGCGGTGCTCTGGTAGTTCTCCGGCTACGGGAAGGGGCAAAATGGATGCAGTTCGACTGCGTGGTTCTTGTGGTGGCGCTGGTTTATTCCAATGACACCTGTACGCGGTGGATTGGGCGGCCGCCAGTGACGCTTTGCTTCAGGCCATATAGACGGCTGGCTCGGTCAGGGAGCTCATCGGCGGCAGGATGCAAACAGCGACGAACGGCGAATGTGCGGCTTAGTGTCGTGGTCCTCGTGGGGATGCTGGAGTGCTCCGGGATGGTTCCTAGCAAACGAATCGACGGGGCAACTGGCTGCCGGAGCTCTGTTTCGATTTGGGCAGCAGTGGTGTTGCAGCGCAAGAGATGGCGCAGGATTAGGAGCAGGGCGAGGGAAGCAGCAGGGGTGCAAGGGACCTCAAGCTCACCCTTTATAGGCCAAGAGAAGGAGCGGAGGCGGCACTGGTGGGAGACGAGATGGCAGCGGTGGCCGGCCTTCAATGGCCTTAATGGAGCCCGATTAATGGCATTCAAGAGAGGGAGCCTTGATTAGGGAGAAACGGAAGGGAGATTAAGGAGGGAGAGTGAAGCCGAGGATTAATTACACCTTAACGGCGCAGCGATTCAAGGAGGGGAGGCGCGGGTGACGCGGGGCAAAGGCGGCGGCGGCGCGCGACCGAAGCACGGGAGGAGAGCTAGAGGTGGGAGGAGGAGCCGACGGGTGGGCCCGAGCGTCGCCGACCGAAAGAAAAATAAAAGGGGAAGAGGGAGATGCCTTGGGCGGCGGTTCGGCTCGGTGGCTGCGTGGTGCGATGGGCCGCAAGCGCGCATGTGAGGGAGAGGGAAGGCCGACGCGCCCGCTCGGGCGGCCGAGAAAAGAAGAAAAGGGTGGGCGGCTGGCCGGAACGGGGAAGGGGAGAGAGGGTTGGGAGGTTTTGTTTTTTTTTCTTTTTTTTCCTTTTCTTTTTCAAACCCATTTTTAAACCAATTTCAAACCTTTTTAGATTCAAAACTTTTACATCTTTTCAAATTCAATTTTAACACAAATTTGTCCAACTATTTTAAAGGCTTTTCACAAACCATTTTTAACAACTTTTCAAACATATTTTAAATTCAAACCTTTACACAAATTTTCACAAAATATTTCACAATTATTTTTAAGGATTTTTTCACAAATATTTTAAGACTTTTAAAACCACATCACAACCAAAACTCATGCATTCAAATCATGATGCACAAGCACTTATTGCTTCTAAATTATTAAAATGATATTTAAATATTTTAGAGACCAAATTTATTTGATAAATTAATTAATCCTTAGAAAATTAAAATCTAAAACACCTCGTTGCTTACATTAATTTGGTGATGGAATTTTAGGGTGTTACGGTCCACACCCCTCATCAAGGGAAGTCCACACCAAAGCACCGAATCACAACCATGATACGGCTCCCAACTATCATCCGCGATGTGGGGTCCACCTCGCTCCTATCCCCACATCTCAACGGCCTCAAGCGGGCTCACACACTCGGGGGAGAGAAGAAGCACAAGAAAAGAGTCTAGCCGAATAACGGATCTCGGGACTGTCCATAACTCCGTGGACACGGACTATAGCTATAGGTTTAAACACTCTGCAGAGGTTGTACAACTGTACCCGCCCGAATAGAGCCCGGATGGTAGCGAACCACCCGAAACCCTACCATACGGCTGGAGTCCAAGTAAGTGGATAGTACCCTCCTGCGTCTCCGAGTCTGGCGCAGCCTCCGCGGTAGAGCTCATACTGCCCGCAAGAGGTCCCTCGAAGCTGTGGAACCCTTCCCCGGCCTCGCCGGGGCGAAGTCTTCTAAGGAGGAAAGAGCCGTCTCCCGACACGATCACACCGATCCGCCTACAGGAGGGGTGCTATCCACTACGAGTCTCACCCCGCACCCCCGCCCATAACAAGGCGAGCGGTTTGTACGGTAAGAGTCCAAAGAAGCATGGTTAGTCTGACGATCGGTCCTTATGGGCCGAGAGCGAGCACTCCCCATCTCCATCCCATACGACACGCCGCTCGGGTTAGAGGCCGCATCGCATCTCCCCGAGATAGACGTTCACAAGTAACCAAATGGCTCGCTCCCGCCGCAACACATCAAGGAAAAACACACCCGTAACTCACGCTAGAACACACCGAGATCTCCCACATCTCGGTCCAAACCCGCAGAGAACCATCCATAATCAAGCAACAAAAGTATGGATAGTTGGTACATGGGACTAGCTAGGGGTCCGTAGCTAGTTCCGAGGTAGGTAAAGCAAGGAAACAGGATATATCAAATATCAAGGCGTGGCTAAACAAATGGCTATGCAATCCATCAAATCGAGTAACATAAATATAGCACTAGCAACTAATAGCATGCATGGGTTCTACATGGTTGGGAGTGACATGACACCTGCGCGGTAGTCGACGTAGAGAAGTAGAGGTTGAGCGTCCTCTCGGGCAAAGTCGGGGTAGTCGCGCCTCCTCAGTCGTCGCAACTCGGGTCTTCAAACAAGAACACAAGCCTACATGAGATGCGACGTGGAAATAAATAACGAGCATTCATCTAATGCAAAAACATCAATAAGAACCAATTTAGAAGATCCAAATAAACTCCGAGGTAAATACAAGCGAAGACTTGGTTTAATTAATGAATATAAAGCAATTGGTTTTAAAATAAAAGTAGTTTAAGCAACTAGTTTTATATACTAGAGAATAGGGTAGGAACCGGGGGTTAGTTCAAGGTCGGGTTAAAAGTCTCGGGGTTAACATCCATAGGTGATCTTGTCCGCAATCGGGAAACGGTGAGGCTGAGATCAAGCACTTGCAAGGCACTCTCTCACGGATGGTTGAAGCGATAGCACAAAGGATGATGAAAGCAAAACGAGATGGAGATAAACTAGGAAAGTCATTATCATGCCAAGATATGCAGCGATAGCATAGAGGGGACGAGAGGATCGACTAGCATCGATAAAAGGGGATGATGTAGCAAGGCGTGCTCGAATGCGCCAAGGGGCGTGTACTAGTGATGCGGCAACGACCAATGCTAAGTAACTAGGTTGTAACGCGGGGTTGCCAAGCGTGAAGCAGAGGCCTCTGCTCACGGCACAGCCGTCCATCATGCGCGACATCTTAGTTACGAGCACATGGTGCGGAATACGCTTCGCAGCACAAAGCAAGGTAGGGCGAGAGCGGGTATGCGGATTGTAGCAAAGAAGGCGCAAAGAAAGGCGACAAAGGTTTGTGGCTTGTCCGGCGACAAGGTCGCTCACACATGCGTGTCCACGGCGTCCCATGCTCACGATGTGTTCACACGGCGTGCGCGGGGCACTAGCGTCCCGGGGCCCGCGCAACACTCAACAACTTGTCGACCGACAAGCACGAGAGGGTAGGTGCGGCCAAGAGCAGGGATAGAGAGGCAAAGCACAGCAAGGCGGCACACGTTGCATGGTATCAACGTGCGGGAAAAAGGCAACGGGTGGCCATGACCTCTCGGTCGATTGCAGCCAAGGTGATATGCAAGCAAGCGACGGCGAGCGACACCTGCAAGAAAAGCACGACTCAATGGTCGGCAACCTAAGGCGACAGCGAGTTGCGGTAGTGGCGCGTGTGGCATGACCACGACTAGGAACAAGCGGCTCGAAGGCCGGTCAGGCATTTCGTCAAACAGATGGAGGGCATGACAAGGGTATGTATTCAACAAAGAAACTATGGTTGCTAAGGTTTCAGGGGATACATGATCAATCACAGCATGAGGGCTGTCACCACATGCAGGAAATACAGGGTAAAAGGAGATGGTTTGGTCGGATGGCTCACCTACGGGATAGGAAGGACATTCCGTCGAACTCGTCGTGGGGGAGGTGGACGGATGGATGAAGGAGAAGCATAAAGATGGCGTGGATGTCCATGAAAACTCGGTGGAGACCTTTAGGACTCCATGCTTGGTCTCATAGTCGTACACGGAATCGTGGTTCCATGCTTGGTGAAGAAGAAGCAGAATGAAAGCAACTTGTGGTTCAGGCATAAGATCGAACAGGTTGCAGGCACCAAAAGGATAGGCTGCAACCTTAGGCGATGGGCTGAGCAGATGGTCATGACCTGCAGGAGATGATCACGGCACGATGGTCGGCAATGCAGAGACATCAAAAAGGAGGAAGCTGAGGTCGAAGAGGGCTCAAAGGCTCGCTCAGACATTTGATCGAACACCAATAAGGTAAGGCTAAAGCTGTTGTGATTCTCACAGTGGGAGGGTATGAGCAGAGGCAGGATGCAGGTTGTGGACGTTCCCCATGGTGCGGGTCGGTGAGGATGTCGTCCAGCGGTGTTCTAGAGCTTCAAGTTCTCTTGCGCAAAACGTCGAGCAGGTGGCGGGTGGCAGCGGCTCAGCTGGCACATACCATCGAACACGTGATGTGCGGTGTTGAGGGAAGCCTGCAGCTTGGGGACAGGCAGCGCGACGGGTTCGTGACCTGCAAGGGATGCCAAACAGCGCGAAGGCTGGCTTCAGAGACACAGGAGAAGACAGCAGTTTGGCCTTAGGGCAAGCTCGCCATGCACAAGACAGGGAGCTCGTGTAGATGTGCTCACCATGGACTCTTCGGTGGTCAAGACAGGTAGAACGCGAAGCGACCGGGTATGACGAGGTCCAGAGCGCGGGCATCGATCTCCAACTCGTCCTCATTGTGCTCGTGAGTGTCAGTGGTCCTCGGCAGTAAAGGCACGACGCTCCCGACGTGGCGCGGTACTCCCCCGGAGACGACGATGGCGGCTCGTGGCGAGGTTGAAGACGCGACGACGGTGTTTCCCCTCGGTGCGGCGCGGTACGACAGTGAAGACGTGGCCGATTCAGCGTCAGGGCGCGATGCGGCTCGTGTGTCAACGGCGGTCTCTGTGGCGGCATCTTCAGCTTGGCGGCGTCGTGGAACTCCCTGCCGGCTCGCGGTGCTCCGGTGTCGCTGTCCTTGGCGGTGAGGACGCGGTCCAGCAGACGCGAGGCTCCCGGGATGACGACGTCGGGCCGTCCCCGGATGGCGACGACGCGATGGTGCTCGGCCCTTCTCTCTCCCTTTCCTCTCGCTTCTCCCTTTGCTTCTCTTTCCTCTATTCCTCGGCGATGCGAAGGGGAAAACCCCAAGGGGTGGCTACGGGGTGTGGCGGCGGCCTTGGGGAAGAAGCCGAGCGGCCTTCTTATGTAGTGGCTGCGCAAGGCTAGGGTTTGGGCACCCCGGGGCGCGGTGCGGCCGGCGGGCGGCCGAGATGCGCGTGGGCGGCGCGGCTCGGTGGCGTGGCGCCCATCCACGACCTCCGGGGAAAAACGAGGCGCGGGTGCGGTCTCGGGCGCGCGGGTGGCCGGCCGGCGTGCGCGCCCACGCAGTTCGACCGGCGAGACTGTCCCATCGGGGCGCACGTGCTGTGCGTGTGAGGAGCGGTACAGACGGGGAAAGAAGAAAGGTGAGCAGAGAGGATGACCAGCGGGCCCGGTTGGCCATAGAGAGAGAGAAGGTTGTCGGGATAGTTGGGCCGGCCGGTGGGCTGCGCGTGAAGTAGAGCAGGCCGGAGGGCCAAAAGTTAGATGGGTTAGTAGTTAGCTGGGTTAGTAAAATAGGGTTCCACATTTATTAATTAAAATTCAAACTTCACTCAATTTGAAACTCCAAATAAAATTCAAGAAATCCAACTCACATTTATACCATAATTTGAATATATTTTTTATACGGTTTTATTTTATAAGGAAATTGAGAAGAGAGGCTAGCAAATTGGGATCAAATTTGGTAGCTCACTTGTTCACACAAAAAGTTTTAAATTTTTGCGAAAAAAAATTCACACATGGTCAAACATTCAAAATTCTGGTATGTTACATTCTACCCCCTCACGAGAATCTCGTCCTCGAGATTTAAGCTCATACCCGATGTGGTGAGGGTCTTCACTTCAGTATGGTTTCCATTTCTTATGTTCATCTTCCAAATGTTGATGACGTCAATGACGTGGGTTTTCGTTGACAGTGCCTCTATTCCATGGTTATGCTTGTGCTTAATCTCAGCATATCTTGTTTCGAAGTAAGGGCCTCCGAAGCTAAGTGCCATTGAGTGTCCTTTTTCCGTTAGCATCCACAAGCACTCTCCAAAATAATCCATATATCTCACGAATATACCCGGTTCAAAGCCCGTGAGTAATTCCAACTACGTCCCTTATTTTAGTCCATCTCTTAGTCCATAGTTAGATATCCTAGTTTTCCAAAGAATTAGTTCAATCACACCCCTATGGCATGCACTCTCGGCAACTAGCCGAACCCGAGTGAACATAACTTCCTTCCAACTTCCTTCCTCTCGAAGATCCAATAATCCTTACCAACTTCGTATGTCCCTCATGTTGTGATCCATCCGTCGGCTTAGCACCTCCGCTACTATTCTCATTAGGGTGTCGGCGATATCCGACATGTCCGATTAACTTCTCGGTCATAAACATTATGAATGTTTACTTCCCATTCATGATAGCCCATGTTAAGAAGGTTATTTGCAACGCCCTCGATGGTGTGAGTGACTCTGTCCATCCAATATCTCACACTAGTCCTTTGGTTTCCACTTCTTCGATGGATCCGCTCGGTGAAGTCACATCCCACTCACTCATGCATGTTTAGCAAACTCGGGATACATGGTTTATGTCCTCCCTTAGGAATACCATCGAAGCATATTTAATTCCTCGTAACGTCCGTAGTTATCATAACCTCGCGGAGGGATTAGTTCACTTGGGCAACTTTAGTGTAGACCATGATCCTTTACCATTCCTTTGAGTTACTCCTCATGATGGTATTCTCACCTTTAGGTGTCCCGGAAATATTCATGTCTTTATGGCTTTGCCATGCTTATTCAACAATCCCAAATAATGTCACCTATTTAGGTGAGCAATTTTCCTCACTTTTGCTCACAACCTCTTATTACCTATTTTGCAATAGGGTGGTGGGTTCCAACTGCGAGGTCGAGCGAATAACTTGAGTCCAGTAGTTGTCGGAGTTATTCCCTTTCCCATTAGTTCAGTATACGGTGTCCAGTAGAGCTTCTTTATTAATCGCTTATTCCAAAAGTGGGATCGACCGAACTCCATATCTTTATCCAAAAGTCGACCTCGAAATCCCTTTACATACTCTTCGGGCATCCTATTCCTGAAGCACAACTTGTGGTGCACAGCTGTTTATTGCTTACACAGTAGTTCCAAAAACAACTGCTTAGGGGTGTAGGAGGGATTAATCCAATAAAAATGACTCTAGGATGACTGCTCGTGTAGTGCAAACCTTTTATCCTTTGAGTTTGGTCATCCGAATTAAATCCAAAACCTCAACAATACCTTCCAGGGCGAGGTACTGTCTACCTAGGGATGATCCCTTATGCATGGATTCGTTACTCCCGAATACATGGTCGGGGGTGCAATTCCATAAAAACATGTGTGACTGTCCATCCGTGAAGAGTTCGATGTACTTATATCCACTCCCCATTATCTTGGGTTGTCTTCTGATGTGTTAATCGCTCTCATCGATGAATCCATTACCAAGATATGAGGTTATCAAGTTCCTTCAAGTCTCCACATGGTTCTATTAGTGTTTAGTGCGAAGAACCTTATCGGCAAACTTTGTATTCCATCAGCAGATTCCAAAGGTGGACCCTCATAAGGTACCTTATGAAGGCTAAAGTACTCGAATAAAATTTCCCGTAGTTGATTGTTGTTCCATATGGAGTACTTCATCTTTTTCCTGGTAGCTGAGTTCCGACTGAAGTTCTCCAAAATGTGTCACTTGCATCTTAGGGTACTCAATTGATCTTAACCAATGTATGCCCCCATAACAGTACTTGCAGTTCCGGGCTTCAAAGGTTGCAAATTCTTGAGGTACTCATTTTCTGATTTACGAACTCGAGTCCAATGTTCATAGGGTATCTCATCCAAAGCCTTGGTCTAATTTGCCGAGGTTGCAAGAAATCCGTCACGTCTTTTGAAGTTTGAGCTTGTTAAGCTAGCTTGAGCACGTCGATCTTTGTTCGCTAGCTTGATCTTGTAGGATGGGTAGCTAAGGCCTCTAAAGGAGTCATCTAAAGATCTAGCAAGCATAAGCAGTCAATACAATTACACACAATCATTAAGAGGCATAACAACAATAAGACCAAAAAGATCCAACCACTCAAGCAATGCACCAAAACAAATGTGTTTCTCGAGGCAGACTCCTAAGACCTTCGAGGTTACACCGGCGTAAACATACTAGTATATCGTCGAGGGATTTTTCCTAATGGTAGTCATAGAGCACTTGAAAGAATAAGTGTCATCTAATGTTTCGGCACTGAACCTTCCAAAGCAGGTTGGTGGAACTTTTCTTTGTGCTGGCTCTCATGGCTTTGTCCTTGGAGGAGAGGGGGTACTTTATATTTAAATCGATCCGTGCTCTCCATTTCTCATTTACTCACCTTTTAGTCCAAACTCAAACCCTTGTAGGCAATAGGAGTTCCATGGCGAGCATTCACGTTTCACACTTTGCTTGGCGAGGGGAAAGTCCATAGGGTCAAGTATCCGGTGGTCATTCCGAGTATGTGATGCTCGCTTGTAAGCCGGTGTCAACTCGATGGTTCAATTTCAGTCCATCCTTTGCCTCATGCGACCGCAGACTCGTTATAATATATTAATCCTTCGTGACTCCGCTTTCCGTACGGCTTCGAGTTTTTGGGCTTTCATCCAACTCGCCGAGCTACGGACATCTCAGGAATCTTCGACTCTTCATCCAACCTTGTGCGTGTCAGTTCCATCATATGTTGGCACACTTGGATCCAAAATCTTAACTCCTCAATATCCTCAGAGTAGGCATCTCGTGTTATCCAACCTTCGTTCTGAGCAAAAGGTGGAAGAGTGCATCCTGTTTGTTGTAGATTCATCTGTATGCAGACTTCATGTATCATGGGGCAATCTAATCATTCCTCGGTGGATTGAGTTCCAAAGTAGAGACAACCGTGTTGGCATAAGATTACATTGCGAGTCATCGGGGATATTCCAATTGAGTCCTGTAGATTCGGCTTCATCTCATCCTCGTACTCCATCTCCATAGCTATCACCGTCGTAGTTGTCTTTCCCTTGTATCGGACGTCGTTCCTCGCAGTTGCGGGGTCTTGAAGCATGAGACACATGTTGTTCTCCTTAGGTCACCAACTAAGCGACGGGGTAGTTAGTGAGTCGGTTAGTGAGAAATCAAGGATGTAATAGTAGATTTGAAGGGGTTTATATAAGAGTCAAGGAGGATACACTCAATCAAGGATATTTGGGCTATCCTAACCTATCGGCCATTGCTAGGGCTTGTCCTACGGTCAATTACGGCTCGATACCACCCGAAACGAACCGAATTTCCGCGAACGGAAACCCGACTCTCTCGCACCTCCGGATAGTCCCGGAAGAGGCTATCACGTGCAATCCCTGTCTCAAGTGGTACAAATCCATACAACACGAGTATAAAAGAGACATTACATTATATTATTATTACAACTTCAGAGTACAACTCTTCGGCACAAGCCGGGTACAAGTCCAACAGGACTGAATCAAGAAAGATAAAACATCTACGCAGCGGATCTATCGAAGCGAAGCGTCTCCAGCTCCACAGGCAAACTCGAGCATAGGACCAGCTCTAGTCTTCACACCTTCGTCGTTGAACTTGAAGTCGTAGACGGTTACCAAGTCTGAAACGCCAGCATCTACCCGATAAGCGGGTAGGTCATGTCAGCTTCCCAACAAAGAGCAAAAGCGGTGGTTGAATCTAATATGCATGGTTAAAACCTACATTTGGCTGTAGAAAGCTATGCATGCAGCAGCGCGGAAGCAACAATCAAGGTATGCGAGAATAAGCGGCGAGGTCCACACCTCCGGAGGTCCACACCTCTCGGGGTCTGTCACACCCGATTTCCGGAGGGAAACCGGATGCATCACATATGTGTGCCAGGATCTAGTTCCACACATATGTTAGACAAAATGAGTGTAATATCATAGACAGTAAAAACGTAACAAGGGGTTTAACAACTTACTACACTCATTCGGAAGACACGAAGGTCTTTAACATCGGAAAACGATAACTACACGACGAGTCTTCGTCTTCCGCTTCCACAGGCACTTGACTGGGGAGACGCAAGCCTCAGAACTCCTCAAGGTCGCAGTAGAACTCTTCACCATTGTTCTCTTCTGAACAGCGATAAGCAAGGCTGAGTACACTTATGGTTGGTACTCAACAAGTGGGGGAAGATGCAAGGCTACCAAGGATAGGCTATGGTTTTGCAGCGGTTAGCATTTTAATGTTGGTCAAACTTTTAATTAAAGAACGCCTAATTACTAGATGTAAGTATATACCAACCCACTTAAGAAAAACTTTTAAACAAAACAACCCAAAGCTCGTCGAGCTTCACCAAAGCACGATTTATTCTCATCTTCAAGTTTATTAATCATGTGAGGGTCCAAGCCGCTCATGACCGCGAGCACGGCCGATCGATCGGCTTTACACTCGCAGAGGTTTGCACACTTTACCCACGGCTCGCGTAAAAGTTCCGAAGAACTTTGAACCCAACCATGCGATGCTGATCAGGCATCATACCACACTTCCGAGGTGTGATTGCATAGGGACGCTACGAAGCCTTTACAAAGGTATACAAGAGACTAACGACCCGCATAGTTACAGATCAGGGCGGACCATAACCCTCCCTAGTGGTCAGCACCTTAGCAAAGGTCGCTACCCCAAAAGGACCGGGCTATACCCCCCGCAACCCGATCCCCCTCTCGCTCCTTCCGAAAAGGGCCATCGGATCAATCGCACACCTAATTAATTGGCTAAGGTCGAGCCATGTAACACTGTGGTTGCGCATGTTTTCTTGGGTGGTTCTCCATGTTCCGATTAAATCACATGATCTTGTATTACCAAAAGCATCATCGTTCAACATACAAGCCTTTATCTTGGAAAACCATTTTTATCCAACCCAAGTTGAGCAACTAGCATATTCTACCCAAAACATTTATTAAACAGGGTTGATCCAAGGATTGTGGGTAAAAGTCTAGGTAGGTCCTTAAAAAGGGTGTTCCCATCAATTTAATGCAATAACATAATAAATATAAACTTAGTTGTCATGCAATTACATAGGATAAAATAGAATCATGCAGGGGGAGAAGACCACTTGCCTTCCTTGCTTAATCACTAAGGTTCTTCTTCTTCAAACACTTGCTCTTGATCTACATCAACTGGTTGCTCGCTTGAAACCGACACGATGTCTACGAGCACACAAGAATACATACAATAAACAAAACAATACACCAAGCATGAAAAGTTTTGAAGGGAAAACGGGGTTTGGGTCTAAGAAGGCGAACACAAGGAACACTCGGAACTATCGGGAGATTTGGATGATCACAAACAAGAGCTAGCTATGCGTTTGATATCTTTTAATTAAGTAAAATCATGTGTATAGGTTATTTCAGAGAAATACCCTATTTATAATTAAGCAAGTTATATTTATATTTAAAAGACGATGTAAGCCTATTCCAATTTTACTTATAAATATTCAAGTATGATTTAAGCAAATTAAACATTTAATTTTAAAAGAAGCATTTAAAAGTATCTAGGCGTTTGTCTTTATATTTCATGTTATTCTAATCAAATTATAATTTAAAAACACATTTATATTCACTTTAATCAAATTATCATTTTAATTAAGAAAACTCGGGATATAGCCTATGTTACATTTTAGTAGAAAGCAAATTGCATAATCATTAATCAAATTAAGTTTGATTATAAAACCGAGGTATACATCTAATTATCTTTTAATTAAAAGAAATGTTCATTTAATATTAATCATATTAACTTTCTTATGAAAACACGTGTTAAACTTCTAATTAGATTTTAATTAGAAAAGCATGTGTAATAGGAATTAATCATATTTAATATGTAAATAAAATATAAAACATAGAACTTGTACAACATTGGTCCTAACGTGTACTTTGAGTTTATATGAGCCTAACGCAACAAGAATGAGGTTAAACGGAGCTAAAACGCTAGATCTATGGACTAGACAAGGTCGGAAGGACCTAATTGCGATTAACTATAGATCGGGAGGGTTAGCTGATGAGTTTTGCAAGACACTATCAATAGTGCTCGCAAAAGGAGTAGAATACGGGGGCTAGGCCGGTAAAAGAGCCCGAGTGGGATTTATGTGCAAAAGGTGGGATAATTCTAGGGGGTTACGGGTAAAAGTTGCAAGACACATGCTATAACACTTTGGTTTAGAGTTCCATGAGGACTAAAAGGCAAAACTGCCATGTCTTCCTTATCCTCACGGTGATGAGGATGATTTTATCCCGAACGCCATGGCGGGGCGGACAAGCCGCCGGCCGGCCAAAATCGACGCAGCGTCCCGGGCGAGAAGAGGCGCGAGCGAGTAAGGGAAGGTGGACGGGAGATCGAGGGGATCACATGGGACTGCTCACCTGCGTCGGGGAGAGACGGAGGTTGCCGGATTTTTGCAGGAGCGCGGATGGCGACGGAGAAGAAGGCCGGCGCGGGTTCCACAGGCCGGCGGTGCTCCGGTAGTTCTCCGGCTACGGGAAGGGGCAAAATGGATGCAGTTCGACGGCGTGGTTCTTGTGGTGGCGCTGGTTTATTCCGATGACACCTGTACGCGGTGGATTGGGCGGCCGCCGCGGACGCTTTGCTTCGGGCCATATAGACGGCCGGCTCGGTCGGGAGCTCATCGGCGGCGGATGCAAACGGCGACGAACGGCGAATGTGCGGCTTAGTGTCGTGGTCCTCGTGGGGATGCTGGAGTGCTCCGGGATGGTTCCTAGCAAACGAATCGACGGGGGGCAACGGGTCGCCGGAGCTCGTTTCGATTTGGGCAGCAGTGGTGTTGCAGCGCAAGAGATGGCGCAGGATTAGGAGCAGGGCGAGGGAAGCAGCAGGGGGTGCAAGGGACCTCGAGCTCACCCTTTATAGGCCAAGAGAAGGAGCGGAGGCGGCACTGGTGGGAGACGATATGGCAGCGGTGGCCGGCCTTCAATGGCCTTAATGGAGCCCGATTAATGGCATTCAAGAGAGGGAGCCTTGATTAGGGAGAAACGGAAGGGAGATTAAGGAGGGAGAGTGAAGCCGAGGATTAATTACACCTTAACGGCGCCCTCCCAACTATCATCCGCGATGTGGGGCCCACCTGCTCCTATCCCCACATCTCAACGGCCTCAAGCCGGGCTCACACACTCGGGGGAGAGAAGAAGCACAAGAAAAGAGTCTAGCCAGAATAACAGATCTCAGGACTGTCCATAACCTGTGGACACGGACTATAGCTATAGGTTTAAACACTTTGCGCAGGTTGTACAACCGTACCCGCCCGAATAGAGCCCGGATGGTAGCGAACCACCCGAAACCCTACCATACGGCCGGAGTCCAAGTAAGTGGATAGTATCCTCCTGCGTCTCCGAGTCCGGCGCGGCCTCCGCGTAGAGCTCATACCGCCCGCAAGAGGTCCCTCGAAGCCGTGGAACCCTTCCCCCCGCCTCACCGGGTGAAGTCTTCTAAGGAGGAAAGAGCCGTCTCCCGACACGATCACACCGATCCGCCTACAAGAGGGGTGCTATCCACTACGAGTCTCACCCCCGCACCCCCGCCCATAACAAGGCGAGCGGTTTGTACGGTAAGAGTCCAAAGAAGCACGGTTAGTCCGACGATCGGTCCTTATGGGCCGAGAGCGAGCACTCCCCATCTCCACCCCATACGGCACGCCGCTCGGGTTAGAGGCCGATCGCATCTCCCCGAGGTAGACGTTCACAAGTAACCAAACGGCTCGCTCCCGCCGCAACACATCAAGGAAGAACACACCCGTAACTCACGCTAGAACACACCGAGATCTCCCACATCTCGGTCCAAACCCGCAGAACCATCCATAATCAAGCAACAAAAGTATGGATAGTGTGTATATGGGACTAGCTAGGGGTCAGTAGCTAGTCCCGAGGTAGGTAAAGCAAGGAAACAGGATATATCAAATATCAAGGCGTGGCTAAACAAATGGCTATGCAATCCAGCAAGTCAAGTATCATAAATATAGCACTAGCAACTAATAGCATGCATGGGTTGTACATGGTTGGGAGTGACATGATACCTGCGTGGTAGTCGTCGTAGAGTAGTAGAGGTTGAGCGTCCGTCGGTGTTTTAGACCGGCAAACCTACCGAGGGGGTACCCGAGGTAGTAGATTGTGCGGTGAGGATCGTGATCGGGAGACCGAGAACTCGAAGGTATGCGCAAGGACACGGTACACAAGATTTATACGAGTTCGGACCGCCAAGGTGGCGAGCCCTACGTCCCGTTTGAGGGATCAAGTATGGCGCCCGCGCTTGGTGTTGTTCCCCGGAGGGATTGGGGATGATGCGGCTAGGTACCCGGCCCTCCTTTATATAGTCCGGGGGGCGGGTTCCTAGTCGGTTACAAGGCGGGAGTCCTAGTAGGAGTACACGAGCGAGTCCTAGTAGGAGTACAGGGGAATTCTACCAGAGTCCGCCTTCTACTATTCTTCCTTCCTTGCATGAGTACCGGGGAGTATGCCCGACAAGCCCCCGAGCACGTTGGAGTCGAGAGTAGTAGTTCGAGTAGTCTTGAAGCCTCTTCGAGTAGTTCTTGAGCGTCCTTGAGTACTGCTTGGAGAAGTCTTCAATAGTACTTGAACTGCCGCGAGGCTGGAAGGTGGTCCAGCTCATCAGTCTTGAAAAAATTTGAATGATGGGTGTAGCATAGCGACCCCCGAGCCTTGAAATGATTAGGTAATCAATCCAAGGGTCTTCAGTGTTCGCGAAGCCATCATCCGAGTACTCTTGCAGCGTGTAGCCCCCGAGATAAGAGAGTTGCATGAGCCACGTCGAGTAGTGATTGGTGAAGAGCCCCCGAGCTTGAGAGCGAGCGAAGCATGCCGAAGTTATCTTCAAGTAGCCCCCGAGCCGGAGAGATTCCAAGTAGCGCTTGGCGTCGAGCCATGGAGCTTGAGAAGTAGTCGTGCCGTCAGAGCAGACTTTAGAATGCGACTTAAAAACCGAAGTCGACTTTGTGCCGCGCGGAGCGGACTTTGAGATGCGACTTGAAAACCGAAGTCGACTTTGTGCCGCGCGGAACGGACTTTGAGATGCGACTTGAAAACCGAAGTCGACTTTGTGCCGCGCGGAGCGGACTTTGATATGCGACTTTAGATGTCGACTTTAGGATGCCGCGCGGAGCGGACTTTGATATGCGACTTGAAAACCGAAGTCGACTTTGTGCCGCCGGAGCGGACTTTGAGATGCTATTACGATAGCCGGCTTTGTGCCACGCAGGGTGCACTTAAGATGCAAAAAACGAAAAGCACTTTCCGGAAAGCCAAAGCGAATGAAAAATCAGAGAAAACGAATAGTTTTGCCGCCGGAGCGGGCTCAAGATTGCGACCGGAGTCGGCTTGTGCCACTGGAGTGGGCTTGGGTGCGACCGGAGTCGGCTTGTGCCACCGGAGTGGGCTTAAGTACCCGAGCCATGGATTTCAGACCCAAAGTACGCTTGCCGCCGGAGCGGGCTTGTGCCACCGGAGTGGGCTTAAGTACCTGAGCCATGGATTTCAGACCCAAGGTACGGTTGCCGCCGGAGCGGGCTTGAAGGTGCGACCGGAGTCGGCTTGTGCACCTAAGCCATGGATTTCAGACCCAAGGTACGGAGCGCGAGTACTTAGGGTACTTGGACCCATGGTACACAGCGTGAAGACCATGTGCAGCTAGGTTCCATCGTCGCCAGGACCCGAGGGCCGCTTACAACTAGGTTCCATCGAAACTTACACACGTAGTATGCCATCGAAGCAGGCGAAGATGCGACCGGAGTCGACTTTAAGTTGCCTCACGGAGCGGACTTTGGAATGCGACTTTAGAAGTCGACTTTAGATTGCCGCGCGTAGCGGACTTTAGGAGTTGTCTCCTAGGGATAGCCCCCGAGTTGATGAAGTAGACTCGTGGCGACTTGATTGATATACCCCAAGAGTAGTCAGCAGAGTGTAGCTCCCGTGAAAACCCGCCGAGAAGCATACACAAATGAGTAGTCGGCAAGTAGTCCTACATGATGAGGAAAACAAGCCAAGAGAACAGTAGTCATTTAAATAAATGACTTAGCTGTTGCTGCCTGGGCAGACTTGTAGATGAAGCCGTGGCGATGGAGCCGCGACGGTTGTTGTTGAAGTCGACTAGTCAGAGTTGATTCCGACTAGTTGTTGGGGGCGTGACTGCCGTTCTCGACTAGTTTGGAAAACTAGTCGAGATGAATGGTCGACACGATGCGACCGGGGAAGATGGCGTCGTGGCGGCGCGCGGTGTACTCGAAGTAGAGCCAGTGTTGCCGCGAGACAAGTAGTCACCACGCACGGCGTGGCTGAAGTAGAGCCAGCGTGGCTGCAAGACGAAGTCGCGGCGCACGCAGTAGTCGAAGATGAGCCGTGTGACGGGCCGCGCGATGTGCCGAGGCACCCGACGCGCGCGGCGTAGGCGGAGTAGTCGATGACAAGTAGTCGACGAAGAGCGGCGCGACAAGCCGCGTGACGAGCCGCGCGACGTGCCGAGGCACCCGGACGCGCGGCGAAGACGAAGTAGTCGACAACGAGTAGTCGACGACGAGCGCCGCGACAAGCCGCGTGACGAGCCGCGCGACGAGCCGAGGCGGCCGGACGCGCGGCGGAGGCGAATTAGTCGACGACGAGTAGTCGACGACGAGTAGTCGACGACGAGCGGCGCGACAAGCCGCGTGACGAGCCGCGCGACGTGCCGAGGCACCCGGACGCGCGCGCGGAGACGAAGTAGTCGACGACGAGTAGTCGACGACGAGCGGCGGCGACAAGCCGCGTGACGAGCCGCGCGACGTGCCGAGGCACCGGGACGCGCGGCGGAGACGAAGTAGTCGACGACGAGTAGTCGACGACGAGCGGCGCGCGCGCGCGCGCGTGACGAGCCGCGCGACGTGCCGAGGCACCCCGACGCGCGCGGAGACGAGTAGTCGACGACGAGTAGTCGATGACGAGTGGCGCGACAAGCCGCGTGACGAGCCGCGCGACGTGCCGAGGCACCGACGCGCGCGCGTGGTCGAAGTAGTCGACGACGAGCACGGAGTAGTCGACGATGAGCGGCGCGACGAGCCACAAGACGAGCCACGCGACGTGCCGAGGCACCCGACGCGCGGCATAGGCGAAGTAGTCGACGACGAGCCCGAGTAGTCGACGATGAGCGGAGCGACGAGCCGCAAGACGAGCCGCGCGACGTGCCGAGGCACCCAGCGCACGGCGTAGTCGAAGTAGTCGACGACGAGCACGGAGTAGTCAACGATGAGCGGCGCGACGAGCCACAAGACGAGCCGCGCGACGTGCCGAGGCACCCCGGACGCGCGGCGTAGGCGAAGTAGTCGACGACGAGTAGTCGACGACGAGCGGCGCGACAAGCCGCGAGATGAGCCGCGCGACGTGCCGAGGCACCCGGACGCGCGGCGAAGACGAAGTAGTCGACGACGAGCCTGGGCGAGGCGGAGTAGTCGACGACGAGCCTGGGCGAGGCCGAGTAGTCGACGACGAGCGGCGCGGCGAGCCGCGGGACGAGCCGCGCGACGTGCCGAGGCATCCGAACGCGCGGCGAAGACGAAGTAGTCGACGACGAGCCGCCGCGAGGGGGAGTAGTCGACGAGCGGCGCGGCGAGCCGCGTGACGAGCCGCGCGACGTGCCGAAGCAACCGGAAGCGCGGCGTAGAAAGATTGATTCCGCTTTGACAAGAGCAAGGCGACTTGCTTCAATGGATCTCGGCGAGTCGATGAGTGGATTGATCTTGTTGACGAGGGTCCTTCGAATTCGCCCGGTGGTGATGATCACCCCTACCTGGCGCGCCAGCTGTCGGTGTTTTAGACCGGCAAACCTACCGAGGGGGTACCCGAGGTAGTAGATTGTGCGGTGAGGATCGTGATCGGGAGACCGAGAACTCGAAGGTATGCGCAAGGACACGGGACACAAGATTTATACAGGTTCGGACGCCAAGGTGGCGAGCCCTACGTCCCTGTTTGAGAGATCAAGTATGGCGCCCCGCGCTTGGTGTTGTTCCCCGAGGGATTGGGGATGATGCGGCTAGGTACCCGGCCCTCCTTTATATAGTCCGGGGGGCGGGTTCCTAGTCGGTTACAAGGCAGGAGTCCTAGTAGGAGTACATAGAGCGAGTCCTAGTACGAGTACGGGGGAATTCTACCGGAGTCCGCCTTCTACTATTCTTCCTTCCTTGCATGAGTACCGGGGAGTATGCCCGACGGCGTCCTCTCGGGCAAAGTCGGGGTAGTCGCGTCTCCTCGGTCGTCGCGGCTCGGGTCTTCGAACAAGAACACAAGCCTACACGAGATGCGACGTGGAAATAAATAACGAGCATTCATCTAATGCAAAAACATCAATAAGAACCAATTTAGAAGATCCAAATAAACTCCGGAGTAAATACAAGCAAAGACCGGTTTAATTAATGAATATAAAGCAATTGGTTTTAAAACAAAAGTAGTTTAAGCAACTAGTTTTATATACTAGAGAATAGGGTAGGAACCGGGGTTAGTTCAAGGTCGGGTTAAAAGTCTCGGGGTTAACACCCATAGGTGATCTTGTCCGCAATCGGGAAACGGTGAGGCCGAGATCAAGCACTTGCAAGGCACTCTCTCACGGATGGTTGAAGCGATAGCACAAAGGATGATGAAAGCAAAACGAGATGGAGATAAACTAGGAAAGTCATTATCATGCCAAGATATGCAGCGATAGCATAGAGGGGACGAGAGGATCGACTAGCATCGATAAAAGGGGATGATGTAGCAAGGCGTGCTCGAATGCGCCAAGGGGCGTGTACTAGTGATGCGGCAACGACCAATGCTAAGTAACTAGGTTGTAACGCGGGGTTGCCAAGCGTGAAGCAGAGGCCTCTGCTCACGGCACGACCGTCCATCACGCGCGGCATCTTAGTTACGAGCACATGGTGCGGAACACGTGTGACGCCCCGGGTTTTTAATTACCGTCATTAACGCTAATGACCGGATCGGCCGGGTCAAACCGGTCAAACCCCCGGTCAAACCTAGGTCAACTCGGGCCATCACCCCGAAAACCTCGCCAATGAACCCTAATGAACCCCTTGACCAAGTTTGCACACACCCGTAATCGACCCTTGGCCAAAGACACGGTCAAAACCGGCTTAACCGTTGACGTCAGCGAATGTCGTCCGGAACTTTCGCCGCGTTCCCCAAATTTCACTTAAACACTTCAAAATCTACCTTTATGAAAGTTGTCCATCTTGTTGAGGGACACAACTTTCATGTAGAGTGGCATTTCAAATTTTGGGTGGAAATTGGTGAAAAACTCGATTGATCGACAAGCACCTCCTCGTTTTCCAAGACGAGCGGCATTCAATGTTGGCACGACGTTCTCGCAAAATCCGTCGAGAAAAACACTAGACGGCCTTTACAAAAGTTGTAGAGGGTAGCTAGATCTACAACTTTCGTATTCATCGCTTGGTGCACTTCTATTCGAAATTTTGGAGAAAAGTTAATTAGAACAGGGCCGGTCCGAAACGAGCACGGGCGGCCGCGACGTCGCCGCGCTCCGGCGCCCGGCGCCACCCGCGCGCCCCCGCTCGCGCCGCCGCGCTCGCCGCGCCGCGGCAGGGCCCACTCGCCTCGGTGGCCGCGCGCGCGCGCGCGCCCGAGGGCCCGCTCTCCAACGTCGCTCCTTCCCCACGCCGCGCGCATGTCGAGGAAGCCCTGAACACCGCGCCACCGTACGTCTCGCGACCGCACCGCGGTCCGATGGCCGTCGCCCGCCCCGTGGAGCTCCCGTCCGTCCGCCGGTCATTAGGATGCTCGAGCTTCGCCTATTTAGGTGCCGCCACCCCCTTCCCCGCCGCGCCGGACGCCCAACCACCCGGTCCGAGCCGCCGCCGCCGCCATTGTTGGCGCCCACGGCGAGCCGCGGGCTCGGCCGGCCGCGCGCCCGGCCAACCCGGCCACCACCCTTCCCTACCCCTACCGTAACTCACCAACCTCCCAAGCGCCCCCCCGCATCGAGTTACACCGCCGGACAGCGAGGCCGCGGCGGCCACCGCGCCGGCCGCCGCGCGCCGCCCCTACCGTCGCTCACCGCCCCAACCAAGCCCGCAAATCGACCCCTAGCAACCCGGGAACCCTCCCCGCCCGTGCCCGGCCGGTCCCGGCCGGCGGTTGGCCGGAATTTGGCCGGACCGCCGCTGCCCGGCCGCCCGGGACGACATTGCGGACGCAGGAATCTTTTCGGGGGCCCGAGCGCAAAAGGGTAACTCAAATAGTTAAACGGATTTGCTGATTCTTGTAAATTGCGTAGAAAACCACAGGAAAATCAAAAAAAATCAAAGCCAATTTTATTGGATTCGTGGTGAATTATTCTACAACTTTTGTTATTCTGGCATGGGCTAATTCCTGTTAGTTTTTGCATGAAAAATACAAATCTGAAAACCCTAGATCTGCAATATCTCAAAAACCATAAATCCTCTGTAGATAATTTTCGGATATATTGTGTGTTAGGTCATGAATAGCTCCTATGCCAAAAATTGCACAAAGTTATGATGTAAATCGTTTTATAAAAATGTTTTTCCTTTTCTGCAGAATCTGCATAAGTGATTTTTCTTGTTAAAAATATTTATGTTCTTGAGCCCAACTTGTGCACACTGTCTTGTAATACCAAAATACACATGTTGTGAATTAATCATGAATTTTGGTTTAACAGAAATAATTATGCCTTATTTATGCATGTTTTCCTTTGTAAATTAATAAACCAAGTTCAGTAGAGGTTCCATGTGAACATGCTGGTTCTTTAGACTTGTTTAGGACCAGAGAGCTTGCACAAGAAAGTTTGGGTCAGATTGATGCTTATTTATTTTTATTTGCATTTAAGATGAATCACTAGCTAGCCTTTGATATTTTCCATAATATTTAATTTCCTAGCATCCAACACTTACATGTGGGTCCAATGGACCAGGATAGGTGCTAGTAGGCTCAAGAAACACTCATTTAATTTTTGGTAATTTAATTGATTAATAAAAGGCTTAAATGCCCTTTTAATGTTAAAGGGAAATTAAATAAAGAAAAAAACCCTAATTAATTCTTTTCCTTTTTGAAGAGTATTATTTAATATAATTAAAAGATATTTAATTAGCATCACCGATAGGAAATTAATCCATAAATAAAAATATTAATTACACATTGTTGGTAAAGATAAAAGGGAATGAAGCTTTCACATGAAATGATAAGCTTAATAAAAACTCGTATTCAAATATACAATAAAAGAGTAACCCATGTACAATCATTAACCTTCCTAAAGAAGAAACTTTAGATAGATGCTTGTTAAGGTGAATATGACCAACTAGAGTTGGATAAGACAACAAACTATCACATCACCTAAATCTTGCATTGCATTCCGTGTAGATCTTCCGGACGGAGATTACTCCCTGGTCCCGGAAACCGAGGAAGGCGACGCGGAAGGTTCTCTGCAGTACGTGGACGTACTCGACACCGAGGGTGCCCAAGCTAACCTAGCTGACGAAGGCAAGCTCCGGTGCATCTAACCCAGTTTTCAAATTCTTTATTCAATTATCTATGGATGATTGTGCATTTACGTTCAGGAGTTGAATGAAACCCTAGATGCATGATCCCTAGGTACCTTGCCCCTACTAGTATGATAGGTCGCTAGCTGCTAAGCTTTAGGACCGTTACAAGTCGGTGATGACCTCACTCGAGAGAATAGGTTCCTAGATAAGAATCACAATATATCCTAAATGGATTGCTCACGTGGTAAGAGCATGGGATCTGGCTCCGGTCCAGTGGTTATGTGGGTTAAGTCTTTGAACGTACTAAGCACATGTCGGGTATGGGACCGGTAAGCCTAGTACCTTAATGAGGCGGCAAGGGATCCTACCATTACTACTCTTGGGATTCGCTCTCACGGCTAGCTACCGGTGGTGTATGGTGACTCGGGTGTCTTGGGTGGGACATGCCGGATAGCCCGCACCAAAGACTCGTAAGATTCGATCCCGACCCGAGGATTTCTGGGGACGGCCTGGGAAAGTTGTCCCTTTGTGGGCGACCTACCGTGTGTTTGGGTCTACCTTGCAAGGTTTAAATCAATCGATTGTCGGCCTCTCACCGTTACCCGAGACTACTTACTCCACTAGTCATGTGATCCCTAATGATGGAAGTTGATGAATATTATGCTTGATTAATTGTATTGTACAACTTTGTTTGTACTAGTTGGCTAATGTAGTAAAGATTAAACTACTAGAACTTGTGCTAAAATCTTGAAAGTAAGGACCTACTCTTTGTTACTTTTTAGCAAAAGCAACCCAAAGAGCCAAAAAGCCTTTCATGGTCTAGATTTGGTGAAGTAATTATCACCGATGGGTAAGACTTGCCGAGTATTAATATACTCGGCCTTGCTATAATGTGTTGATCCGTAATGCCTTCGATTATGTGTGGCCCGTGAGATCCCGCCGGCCGGGAGCCGGAGTGGGTGGAGGACGACTACCGAAAGCATCATGGATGGCCTCCCGTGGTGACTTCGCTTCCACTAGTTTGTTTCCACCGTGCTTTCGAAAACTCGAACCTTTTCGTCATGACAAAAACTATGGTTTGTAATAAATAAACCCCTCGGGGTACGAATTTGGATATTAATGTTGTTGTATCTCCGGACTCGCCTTCGAGTGAGTTTTAATGCATATATTCGATCCTTGTTGCTTTTCAAGTGATTTACGGGCGTTAACCCGCAACTAACGACAAGATGATACTTTATTACTCGCTTAATGACCAAAGTGGATCGGTCTTAGGCGATAGTACGGTATTTTCCGGGCGGGTTGTTACAACACACTTCGCAAAGACAAAGCAAGGTAGGGCGAGAGCGGGTATGCGGATTGTAGCAAAGCAGGCGCAAAGAAAGGCGACAAAGGTTTGTGGCTTGTCCGGCGACAAGGTCGCTCACACATGCGTGTCCACGGTGTCCCATGCTCACGATGTGTTCACGGCGTGCGCGGGGCACTAGCGTCCCGGGGCCCGCGCAACACTCAACGACTTGTCAACCGGCAAGCACGAGGGGTAGGTGCGGCCAAGAGCAGGGATAGAGAGGCAAAGCACAGCAAGGCGGCACACGTTGCATGGTATCAACTTGCGGGAAAAAGGAAACGGGTGGCCATGACCTTTCGGTCGATTGCGGCCAAGGTGATATGCAAGCAAGCGACGACGAGCGCACCGCAAGAAAAGCACGACTCGATGGTCGGCAACCCAAGGCGACGGCGAGTTGCGGCGGTGGCGTGTGTGGCATGACCACGACTAGGAACAAGCGGCTCGAAGGCCGGTCGGGCATTTCGTCAAACGGATGGAGGGCATGACAAGGGTATGTATTCAACAAAGAAACTATGGTTGCTAAGGTTTCGGGGGATACATGATCAATCACGGCATGAGGGCCGTCACCACATGCGGGGAAATACGGGGTAAAAGGAGATGGTTTGGTCGGATGGCTCACCTACGGGATAGGAAGGACATTCCGTCGAACTCGTCGTGGGGGAGGTGGACGGATGGATGAAGGTGAAGCATAAAGATGGCGTGTATGTCCATGAAAACTCGGTGGAGACCTTTAGGACTCCATGCTTGGTCTCATAGTCGTACACGGAATCGTGGTTCCATGCTTGGTGAAGAGGAAGCGGAATGACGGCAACTTGTGGTTCGGGCATAAGATCGAACGGGTTGCGGGCACCAAAAGGTTAGGCCGCAACCTTAGGCGATGGGCTAAGCGGATGGTCATGACCTGCGGGAGATGATCACGACACGATGGTCGACAATGCGAGACATCAAAAGAAGGAAGCCGAGGTCGAAGAGGGCTCAAAGGCTCGCTCGGACATTTGATCGAACACCAATAAGGTAAGGCTAAAGGCTGTTGTGATGCTCACCGTGGGAGGGTATGAGCGAGAGGCGGGTTGCGAGGTTGTGGACGTTCCCCATGGTGTGGGTCGGTGAGGATGTTGTCCGCCGGTGTTCTAGAGCTTCAAGGTCTCTTGCGCAAAACGTCGAGCGGTGGCGGGTGGCGGCGGCTCGGGCGGCACATACCATCGAACACGTGATGTGCGGTGTTGAGGGAAGCTTGCGGCTTGGGGACGGGCGGTGCGACGGGTTCATGACCCGCAAGGGATGCCAAACGGCGCGAAGGCCGGCTTCAGAGACACAGGAGAAGACAGCGGTTTGGCCTTTGGGCAAGCTCGCCATGCACAAGACGGGGAGCTCGTGAAGATGTGCTCACCATGGACTCTTCGATGGTCAAGACGGGAAAAACGCGAAGCGGCCGGGTATGACGAGGTCCGGGCGCGGGCATCGATCTCCAACTCGTCCTCATTGTGCTCGTGAGTTTCGGTGGTCCTCGGCGGTAAAGGCACGACGCTCCCGACGTGGCGCGGTACGCCCCGGCGGACGACGATGCGGCTTGTGGCGAGGTTGAAGACGCGACGACGGTGTTTCCCCTCGGTGCGGCGCGGTACGGCGGTGAAGACGTGGGCGATTCGGCGTTAGGGCGCGATGCGGCTCGTGTGTCAACGGCGGTGTCCGTGGCGGCATCTTCAGCTTGGCGGCGTCGTGGAACTCCCCTCGCCGGCTCGCGGTGCTCCGGTGTCGTTGTCCTTGGCGGTGAGGACGCGGTCCAGCAGGACACAGAGGCTCCAGGATGACGACGTCGGGCTGTCCCTGGATGGCGACGACGCGATGGTGCTCGGCCCCTTCTCTCTCCCTTTCCTCTCGCTTCTCCCTTTGCTTCTCTTTCCTCTCGTTCCTTGGCGATGCGAAGGGGAAAACCCCAAGGGGTGGCTACGGGGTGTGGCGGCGGCCTTGAGGAAGAAGCCGAGCGGCCTTCTTATGTAGTGGGCCGCGCAAGGCTAGAGTTTGGGCACCCCGGGGCGCGGTGTCGCTGGCGGGCGGCCGAGATGCGGTGGGTGGCGCAGCTCGGTCGGCGTGGCGCCCATCCACGACCTCCCGAGAGAAAAAAACGAGGCGCGGGTGCGGTCCCCGGCGCGCGGGTGGCGCGCCGGCGTGCGCGCCCACGCAATTCGACCGGCGAGACCGTCCCATCGGGGCGCACGTGCCGCGCGTGTGAGGAGCGGTACGGGCGGGGAAAGAAGAAAGGTGAGCGAGAGAGGATGACCGGCGGGCCCGGTTGGCCATAGAGAGAGAGAAGGTTGTCGGGCTAGTTGGGCGGCCGGTGGGTGGCGCGCGAAGTAGAGGAGGGCGGCGGGCCAAAAGTTAGATGGGTTAGTAGTTAGCTGGGTTAGTAAAATAGGGTTCCATTTATTCAAAGTAGGTTTTATTTATAGCTAAGTTTGAATTTGAATTATTCAAATTCAAACTTCACTCAATTTGAAACTCCAAATAAAATTCAAGAAATCCAACTCACATTTATACCATAATTTGAATATATTTTTTTATACAGTTTTATTTTATAAGGAATTTGAGAAGAGAGGCTAGCAAATTGGGATCAAATTTGGTAGCTCACTTGTTCACACAAAAAGTTTTAAATTTTTGCGAAAAATTCACACATGGTAAATCATTCAAATTTCTGGTATGTTACAAGTCGCGCCCCTGCTCCGCCGGGCGGGTGAGCGGGCGATGCGGCTTGTGGCCGAGCGGTGGGGGAGTGGGCGGTGGCCTGGCACAGGCATATCTCCGGTCCACGCTGTCCGGAAGAGGATAGCAGGATGAGGAACGAGTAGAGAGGACGAATTCCTTCCTCCGAAGTGGATGGAGTGCTTCGCTTTGGTGGAAGGAGGCGCGTCCGGCGGAGAGAGAGCCTCTAGTGGACGGCGCGACACTTCCTTCGATGCGCACACTGCGAGGGCGGCAGAAGAAGTAGGAAGGCGGCGTCAGACGGTCGGTGGTGTCGCCGCGCCGCCGCGCCGGGAGGGGGAGGAGTGGAGGACGATGGATGGGTCGGTTAGAGCTATACCTGAGCATTTTGAGCCCGGCCCGACCCGGCCCGCGACAGGCCCGCCCACGAACCTTACTGGACGGGCGTGGGCAGAGATCTTGAAGCCCGCGAAAAATTTTTTTGGCCCGAGCCCGGCCCGAAATGCTGCTTTTAGTTGTTTTACACTATAAAATACGCGGGCGGCCCGCCCACGCCCGGGCCGGGCCCGAGCTCGGCCCGAAAATTGAGGCCCGACGCGTCCAGTGGGATGGTCATGGGCAGGATTTTTTCGGCCCGAAATAACAAAAAAAATTTCAGCTCGGCCCAAACCCAGCCCGGCCCGAAAAATGCTTGTGTTTAGTTAGAGCAACTCGAGTGGGGGCCTCTGTACGGGCCTCTACCAAAATTTGGAGGTTTTGTGAAAAAATCTAACTCCAGTAGGGCCTCTAAACATACCTCTATTTTACATGTCCCTCCAAATTCTCCCTCTCACCCTCCATTTTTGGAGGCCCTCCATTTCCCCCTTCAAACGTGGGCCCCACCATTTCTTTCTTTTTTACTCTGGAACTCCCCGGCTCTCTCTCTCGCCCCCCGCCCACCGCCGCCCGCACGCCGCCGCACCTCCCCACCCCGTCCGCCGCCGTCGTCCATCCTCCACTTCGGGGACCCGGACCACCCGCACGCCACCGCGCCTCTCGCCCGCACGCCCGCCGTATAGGAGCTCTCCCCGGGTGAGGTCGTCGCGCGCGCGCGCCGTGGAGGAGCCCGCGCGTGCGCGTGACGAGCACGATGGCGGAGAAGAACGTCCGGTCGGCCACGGCGGCGCCACACGTCGGCATTCGAGTCCACGGCGGCCGCGGCACCGAGGTCGTCCTCGGCGAGCTGCTTGAGGTAGGCGAGCAACATGGAGATGAGGTAGGTCGGGGAGAGCTCGATGCACCGGCCGACGACGACGCCTGCGCCCTCCCCCGGTCTCGCCGGCACCCTCCCCGCCACCATCACCTCCCTCACCGCCCTCCAGGACTCAGGCTCCAGGGGAACTCCGCGGGGCACGGCAACATCGGCGGCCCCACCAACGCCGGCTCTGTCGGGGTCAACAGGCACCTCAAGAAGCGCCTCGCCAAGATGGGCACCGATACCCGTCACGCACAAGCCCCGCGCCGGAGCCACCTGTGCCGGGGCGCGCTACAGGGCCGTCGCGCACCTCAACCACACGACGCAGGGAGAGAGCGCGGCTCGAGGCCGAGCGGCGGCCGGCGCGCGCTCGCCTCGCCGCCGCCGCGCCCGCACCCACTCTCGTGCCGGCAGGGGTCAGCGGCATCCTTCTCGACTGTTCTGTCGCCGACGAGGAGCATACAAGGTTCGCAGCTGTTGACGGTTAATAGTTGTATCAAATTTCGTTTATGACTTGCAAGCGGACAAGTCTCCCGTCGTAGTCAAGGGACCCTTCTTCCCTCGAGTGGTGAACCCAAGGTATCGAATCCGTGGAACAAATGTGTGACGCAAAAGATGATCTAGTAAAGCCAAGTAACTTCAATTTTCGGTAAAACCCTAATGCATCTAGATAAAAGACATGAAACTAATCTAATCTACTAAAGACCGGAGATAACAAAGTAAGATTGGGTAGATAAACCGATCTAGAGAGATCGGGATAAGCCTTTTGTTGAAGTTCCAAGCAAGAGAAGAAGTAGCAAATCGAATCTTATAAGAAGCCTCTTTAAACCGTGGTTTCCGTCCAAATCCGAAAACATCTGCCTTTCGGAACCCCCGTTCTGTCACAACGTATCCCTACTCATGCGGGGAGTCTAGGGCGAGTCAAAAGACAAGTCGAGATTCTTTCGGAGATCCGGCGTGTACCTCTAGCCATCGCGGCTACAAGAACACCCTAAGTGATCTATCGCGCGAATAGATCTAGAATAAGCAAACCGATCGAAAAACGAAATCTTCGAGGAAATACTTGATCGCTAAGAATAGATTCAACTTGATAATTCAACTATGACAATGATACATACACAAGATCACCACCGGGATCCTTCCTTGATCTTGCTTCTAGCTCCGGGAACTCCGACGTGGTCTTCCATGCAAGGTTCCCACGTCGGGTAGGGAAATCCTAGTCAACTAGCTCGACCCTCTCCTCTCCGGGAAGGTGTCCCTCTCTTCTCTGCTCCTCGGCGGCCGATGACGAATTGGATGATCCGTGGCTCTCGGTCAGGGGGCTATAAATAGCACGATAGGCGGCTAGGGCAAAGGGGAGCATCACTAGGCCCTGGACAGGGTTGGGCCGATCGCCCTGGGCCGGCCGGCCTGGGGCCATCCAAGCCCAGCCTGCGGCCTCCTTTGCTCTATGTCGGTTCCCTTGCTTCCTGGATGTTTCCCCCTTCTGCATGTAGGTCCATGTCATCAGTTTCTCTCCGAATTGGGCATAACTCCTTGTCTTGCAAGATTCAGCACTTTTCTGGTTAGGTCCTCGGAGTTTGTCATTTTCTCGGATCAAGTCACTGGCTTCTTGGAGTTAAGTTTGCTTCATTGCATGACTTGTACGGGCTTCAAGGTCTTGTCATAAGGTGCTTGATGAACTTATCCCTAAAGTCTTGCATTCAACGCTAAAATCCTGCATAAACACTAAACTCCAAAACCGACATGCACACGCGAACTTGTTATACCACGGGGGTTAGTACCGATGGATAAGGTATAAAACTTATGCCAACACCGAAGGTAAACTCATGGCTAGGTTGACGGATTTTCACCGTCAACATCTCCCCCATGCTTAAACCTTGCTCGTCCTCGAGTAAGCCTTCGATGGATATCATCGTTGCCCATCAATGTTTAAACTTTGCACTTGACCACACATGAGAAAACATAATGTTCTCAAAATTTTAATTCATTAAAGTTCCATAATGTACTAGCCTTCATCTCTACAGAGGGTAGATTCTTAATTAAGCTTATCCCACAAGTATTAACATGCTCAGAAAGTTTAAATAGATCTCAGAATTTTTGAAATAAAGAACGAGATAAAGAAAAGCTAAACCAAGTTCACAAATTTTAATCATCTTGTATATTGCTCATGATCTCTCAACTTGCTTGTCTCTCAAGCCTATACATTCTACTCCTTTCCCTCTCATCACATATATGTGCGGTAGGCTTTATATGGAGCTTTTTGGGAAAGTTTAGTCCTAACAAGATTTTATAAATGAGGTGTTGTCAAAACAAGACAAGCTTCTCATGGTCTTACCGAGACTCGTCAAAAAGGTCATTGGAAAATAATGTTAAATCAAGGAGGGGAAAGAGAAAAATACGCACACTTTAGATGAGTGGACATGTGCAAAGGGCAAAGGGTGATCCCGAGGCACAAAGGAAGTCCTCGTTATCGGATTGCACATGGTTGTAAAGTGAGAATGGATCTTTTAATCTTGAAGCCTTGAATTTCCTAATGCACTTTAGAGAACCGTCGTGGTGGCACGGGCGGCTCCTCCGTGTGCCCTTGAGGTTCGGTAAACCTCATGGACGTGCTCCTTGTTGCCCTCATGCCACCGAGGAGGAGAGCATCATTCCTCCTTGGTGGTGCCGTATCCGTCTCCATGCTCCGAGGAGACTCGGAAACCGAGTGCCTCCTCGAAGACGTCGTCGACGACGGCTTGGATGACGATGAACCCTTCTTCTTGGAGAAGAGACTTGTGGTTTTCTTCCACATGGTTGTTGCACTCTTCTCTCCACTAAAACTCCGGGTTGCAACCGGTAACTAGGCACTTTAAAATCTTACTTCGGGATGTGGACTTTGAGTGGATTAAGGTGGTGGATTTTTTTGAGCTATCAAGCTTGGGAAGGTTGGCTATGTCTACGAAGGTTCTGGGCACACAAACTAAGAAAGGAGAGGGAAGCTTGCCTACGAAAACGGGAGCCGGGGGGGGGGGGCTCCTTAAGTAGGGGAGGCCGGCCGGCCTGGGCCGACCGGCCTGGGTGGCCTCTGGCTCCTCCTCGCCTCGGCTTTCTTCCAGCACGATCATTTCTCCTCTGCAACTTTCTTGCCCACGTGCTCCACGAGTTGCACCGCCCAAACGCTCTCGTCCACTCCTTTTCTTGCATTATTGGTCCTTCCACTTGATGCTTCATGCTTTGAGCCATGTCCATGCTCCCTAGCTCCACTTGCTTCACATGCCACCATGAAATTCCTGCAAAGTTTATGCTTGCTGCCCACCATGCTTATCCTTTGCATGTGGACTTGGTGAAAGTTGATGAAAGGGTATCCAATGGTGCATGCATGATCAATTCAAAGTAGATTGCCTCCCTTTAGGTGTGTTTAAGGTTAAGCACTACTCTAATTTCGAAATTAAAAAATATTTTTCAGAGCCATGCAAGAGCTCAAGCATAAATTTGGAGAAGTTTCTAAACCATTAAAAACAAATGTAAGTCGAAAATATTTTCCGACTACGTTGATATCGGTCTCACCGGTATAGTTTGCCTTCATTGGTTGAGAGCAAACTTTTCCCGGCTTGATCACGGGGGCATAGGTTTAAGTTCTAATTTTGGCTAAATGAGAGAGATTTTGAACAAAACAAAATTAAATGAGGCTTAGAAAAATTCTAATCTTAGAGAAACCAAGGATATAGATTTTTAAAACCAACCAAAAGTTTAGTTTCTAGGTTCACGCGAGTCCTACCACGTTCTGAAATTTAATTAACACCCAAGTATAAGTCGTGGCTCTACTCGTGTGTTTTTAGCATAAAAAATAAGTCAACCACAACACCATAGTGAGGGTGAAAGGTTGAGTTAGGTTCTGAATTAATTTGGTTGTGGTTTCTCGAAAAGAATCAAACAAACACATAGGAGGGTTCATGCAAAGGGTTTATGATAAAGCAAAATATTCAATCAAGAATTATGTCTCTATATTGTTCAACCACTTCTAAGTCTAATGTCTTTGCATAATAAAACTGAAAACTAACTTATTAAAAAGACTTGAAAAACCTGGAATCGGGTTCTCCTCCCGGCAGCTTATTCTTGACTCGACGAAACGGGTTGCCTCCCGCCTAGCGCTTCGTTTATAGTCCATGGCTAGACTTCTTCACTTGATTACTTCGGATCAACGCTCTTTGCGGGCGTTGCAATCTTGGGTACCCACTTCCACACCATCTTGGGCACAGGCTTCTTCTTCGGCTTAGTCAATTTTTTTGGTCTTCACAGGCTGGCTTTGTCTTTTGGTCTTGACGGATGCAACAACTTCCTTCATGTAGTGGCTCGACATCTCGAACTCCGGTCCTTCGGTTGTGATCTTCATGGTCTCCTTAGTGTGATCCTCCTTCTCTCCCGAATGAGTTTGAGTAGCCTTCGTCGTCTTGGGACCTTGGAGTTGTCTCGGATATTCTTCTTTGTTACCATCGGGCGCCCGGCAAGTTGTCCCACTTGCGTCTCTAGCATCTTCATCACGATGAACACTTCAATCCTCGCATGTGGATCTTGCCCTTGCCGCCTTTAGGTGTTGAGCTTTTTTCTCTATCTCCATCTTCTCCATCCTCCTCGTAAGTAAACCGATTTGCCACTCAAGGAATCCGGCTCGTATGTATTCATTGAAACGCTCCAAAGCTCCCGCAATCGTCATGCGGATAGTTGGGACCTTGATCTTGAACGGCCTTCCGGCGTCTTGAAGGTTTATGATAGGTAGATCAACGATGTCAGTTTAGGTTGATCTTCCTTTGGACTTGGAGGTGGTGATTCCCTTGGAGATTCCGGCAGTCCTTCAACTTCGGCTTTTGAATCTAGGGTTTCCAACCCTTTAGCTTGTGTTGCACGTCTCCTTTGCCTGTAAAGTTTTCCTGGACCATCCAAAAAAAGTTTGGGTTTCTTGGAGAGGTAGCCAACCATCTCCGGTTAGTGTTAGCAATAAACAAAGTATGCAAAAACTAGAAAGTAAAAATAAATCTATGAAAACTAGGGTTAGACAAACTAGATTAGATGTATTTTGAGGATGATCAAAGTTTAGTAGATGCAAAAGAAGAAAAACTAAAAGAAAACTGAAAATCATAAAAAGGCAATAAAAAATCAAATCTTCATCACTTGTTCCCCGGCAACGGCGCCAGAAAAAGGGGCTTGTTGACGGTTAATAGTTGTATCAAATTTCGTTTATGACTTGCAAGCGGACAAGTCTCCCGTCGTAGTCAAGGGACCCTTCTTCCCTCGAGTGGTGAACCCAAGGTATCGAATCCGTGGAACAAATGTGTGACGCAAAAGTTGATCTAGTAAAGCCAAGTAACTTCAATCTTCGGTAAAACCCTAATGCATCTAGATAAAAGACACGAAACTAATTTAATCTACTAAAGACCGGAGATAACAAAGTAAGATTGGGTAGATAAACGGATCTAGAGAGATCGGGATAAGCCTTTTGTTGAAGTTCCAAGCAAGAGAAGAAGTAGCAAATCGAATCTTATTAGAAGCCTCTTTAAACCGTGGTTTCTCGTCCAAATCCGAAAACATCCGCCTTTCGGAACCTTCGTTCTGTCACAACGTATCCCTACTCATGCGGGGAGTCTAGGGCGAGTCAAAAGACAAGTCGAGATTCTTTCAGAAGATACGACGTGTACCTCTAGCCACCGCGGCTACAAGAACACCCTAAGTGATCTATCGCGCGAATAGATCTAGAATAAGCAAACCGATCGAAAAACGAAATCTTCGAGGAACCACTTGATCGCTAAGAATAGATTCAACTTGATAATTCAACTATGACAATGATACATACACAAGATCACCACCGGGATCCTTCCTTGATCTTGCTTCTAGCTCCGGGAACTCCGACGTGGTCTTCCATGCAAGGTTCCCACGTCGGCTAGGGAAACCCTAGTCAACTAGCTTGACCCTCTCCTCTCCGGGATGGTGTCCCTCTCTTCTCTGCTCCTTAGCGGCCGATGACGAATTGGATGATCCGTGGCTCTCGGTCAGGGGGCTATAAATAGCCCGATTGGCGGCTAGGGCAAAGGGAAGCATCACCGGGCCCCGGACGGCCGGGCCGATCGGCACGGGCCGGCCGGCCCGGGCCCATCCGAGGCCCGGCCCCGCGGCCTCCTTTGCTCGCGTCGGTTCCCTTGCTTTCTCGATGTTTCCCCCTTCGCATGTAGGTCCATGTCTTCGGTTTCTCTCCGAATTGGGCATAACTCCTTGTCTTGCAAGATTCAGCACTTTTCTGGTTAGGTCCTCGGAGTTTGTCATCTTCTCGGATCAAGTCCCTGGCTTCTTGGAGTTAAGTTTGCTTCATTGCATGACTTGTACGGGCTTCAAGGTCTTGTCATAAGGTGCTTGATGAATTTATCCCTAAAGTCTTGCATTCAACGCTAAAATCCGGCATAAACACTAAACTCCAAAACCGACATGCACACGCGAACTTGTTATACCACGGGGGTTAGTACCGATGGATAAGGTATAAAACTTATGCCAACACCGAAGGTAAACTCATGGCTAGGTTGACGGATTTTCACCATCAACAGCAGCCTCGGCGGGCTCAGAGCAACGACGACGGCGGTGGAGAGCGTAGAGGAGATTGATTGCTGGCACGAGAGGCGGCGGTGGGTTGCAGCGCTCTGCTGCCTGCACGAGGACCTTGCTGTTGCGCCTGTGAACAGATCCGGCCGCGCGACGGCGGTCCTCGCCGACCGGATGGAGCCTTTCTGCGGTGGCCGCCGGTCCTCCTCGTCGGTGCCGCCCAAGCCCAACCCGTTGTGCGGCGATGTCGTCCATCACGGGGAAGACTGGGTGGGTGGGTGGCGGAAGGAGGGAGGGGATAAGGTTGTACCTCACTGACAGATGGGGCCCACATGCAAATAGAGGCCCGGATTTATTTCCTTGCTGGAGTTGAGATGTAACTTTGGGCCTCTATTTTTTTGAGTTAGGCCTGCAAATGGGTTTTAGAGGCCCCAATTTTCAGGGTATGGCTGGAGTTGCTCTTAGAGCTGGATGGGACTGGGCCGCGGATGCAGAGGTGTTTTTGATATTCTGCCATAGTTTTTTTATATTTAACTTTTTACCTTTATAACGGATGACCACTCTTCAGATACCATTTTAACGGATGACCAGCGATGTTGCGAGAGAGATGCATATTTACTACTTTTGCACATGTGTCATGCCAGCTGAGCCGTCCACGTTGGATCGAGGGCGTCCGTGTGGATAAAATGACCTGACCTGCCCCTGTCCTATTCCTCCTCCTCTCTTCCCTGTCGCTTACATGTGGGACCCAATTGTAAGGTCATCCCCTGCCTCTAGCCTGCACTAGGGATGGCAATGGATCGGGGCATGTGGTTGTGGGTTTGGTTCACATTTTTGCCCATGGGTTCATGGATTTGGATATCCGCAACACTGTGGGTTTGGAGCAGATTCTACATTTCACCCGCGGATATCCGTTGGAGCTCCGAAAATTGATCCTAGTAAACCCACATAAGGAATTCTGATCACATAAGAAATATTATTGTTGTTGTTTCTTTTTATACTCAACTTTTAAATTTACAATCCTCTGAACATGTAAGTAATTTGTGATTTTATTTTTATTTCGCAAGTGAAGTTGATTCCACCATAACTGATGAATGATAAATTGTGCAGTATTGTTCATGTGGAGGACTATGGATGTTGATTTATGTTGTTTTCCATGTGTATTGAACTTATTGTGTTGAATTGCATATTTTTGATGTAATCTGGACAATATTGATGTATTATGTGCTCTTGTTTATAATAATCGAACCAGGTTTCAGATTATCCGTTGGGTTTTGGATATCGCCGATTTGGGTTTGGATCTGAATTTTCACCCGAACTAATTTTTAGGTTAGATTTGGGTTTTAGGTTTGGATTATGGGTTTGGGTACCCTCACATTACATCCGATCCTAATCTGACCCATTGGCATCCCTAGCCTGCGCCTGCCTCTACAAAAGGAGCATCCCGCCAGTGCTGCCCATCCTCATCCATGGATGGCCTCCTGCGCACCCACCGGCGGCGTTGAGGAGTCCGCAGAAGCGAGTTGCCCACCTGCCGGGGCTCGAGCACCCCTGTGCACGGTAGGCTCGAGCTCACCCATCCGGCGGTGGCGGGACACGAAGTCCGGCGACAACTGGGCTCGAGCTCCCCGTTCGGCGGCGGCGGGGCTTGATCTTACCTCCGTCCGCTCCCCATCTTCCCTGTGGAAGGAGCCAACGTCATCCCATACGTGCAGCAACAAGCGAGCCAGAGCCATGGCGTGCTTGTTCTGGAGCTGAAGCTCAAGCTCCAGCACCGCCAAATCGAGGCCAGGTGTGGTCAAATGGAAAAAGTCTATTTCACCTCCAACCTATGAGGGTTGGAACACATCACCCTCCAACCTATGAAAATGGATTTTTTACCTTTGAACTCTCTAAAACAGGACAAATCACTCTCTAAAGCAGTCTTGAAAAATTATAGTAAATCACAGAAAAATCATAAAATGGAAAATCCAATTGTGTTGGATTCTAAATGAGTACATCTACACAATGAACATATAATATGGTATATCCAATTGTGTTGGATTTTAGAAAGTTCAGGGGGAAAATCATTTTCATAGGTGAGCCTAGCGAGTTCGGTGTGCGACGCTTCCTCCTCCGTACGTGTGGATACCTTGGAGGTGCTGCATCTGGAGCACTTGATCGGACGAGCCGCACATGCAAGTCAAGAAGGACGTAAGCAACTGCACTGCCTGCTACCCTCGACGCGTTCGTCTACATCGAGACGGTTCCGCTGCATCTCCGCGTCTAGTGGTAATCCCGTGATCTCTCATAGCAGCAGTTCCTGTTTTGCGGGGAAAATTTTGTTTTGCCCTAGCGTAGCCATCCCGTATCCCAACATAAGGCTAATCCAATCGATAACTCAACCTAATTTACGCGGTAGTCTGACTGCGTCATTGAAAATTAGGTTATGCCTAAATTTCTAAAAAAAAACTCATTTTCTTTTGGAAGCCTCAGCTCAGTTTAATTAGAGATTTGAATTGGAAGCTGGTGAACAATATGGACACCTAAAGGATATGGATGGAAGAAATGTAGAATCAATGACTTATGACTCTTTGAGATAACTGGTATTGGCATCCGCACACAAATGTGTGGAAGAAAGACGATAATGCTTGCTAGATCTATATACAGAAGAAACCCCACAGGCTAGCTGCAAGCTAGTAATGCCCATCCTTCACATGCCCCTGCTCATGTTCAGTACACAGCACTGTCTATGTCTAGTCGTCTACCCATCTGATCCTTTTTCGGTTGAAGCCTCTGCTACATTTGGCATGAGCTTATCAGGACCATGTGCTTCGATCATGCAGAGACTCTGCTCTGCTTGAAACGACCAGAAGATGGATGGCTCAGGTAGAGGTAGCCTTCACCAGATGTTTATTTGAAGTGAAACCCATCTTTAAAACGCAAACTTTTACACATCATGTTTCAGCTTACAATCTGAACACACCACCACTACGATTGAATTGAATTTTTTCCCTCTCCCAACGAAGTGGCGTTTCCATTGCAAATTAGCCAGGAAGGAGCACAGGGGAGAAGTCACAGTGATGAGCTGGATTTTTTCATAGTTTCAGTTCAAGATCGACGCCGTCAGACACGTCGGCCTTGATCTCGCTCAGGGGTCTCTCGCATCGAACTGGACCGACCGGCATGAAGCTGTAGAATGGCCGCGACGACGCCGAAACACTCCCGGGCTGTGAACCAAAGGTTTCAGGAATGTCACGGCAAGTGAGTCACAGGTTTCAGAAGAGGATGGATTGGCAAATGGCAACAGAACTTCGCTTGCCTGTGGCTGCATGACGCCGAAGTCGCTGTACTCCGGGAGGTGAATCGATGGGATCACACGAGGCTGCTTGACGAGGGGCACAGGCTGAGCGCTCAAGGTGAGGTAGGCGGGCTCGCCGGCGCAGCCGTTCTCCTTGCTGCTCTTGCAGTGGGCAAACTCTGATGCCCAGTCTGAATAACTCGCATTTGTGCTGCACAACAGGGATGAAACTAAAATCAGATCATGCTGTTTGATGTTTTTAGAACTGAGAGATCAATCGCAGGGGGAAAAAGCATCGAGAGAAATACAACTTCATAGTTCCTACTCGACCCATTTCTCTGCATTAGCTTTGACTTGCCATATATTTCTTGATTCTTGGCAACATTTGCTTTATTCAGAATCTAACTCAGATGAAATCACAATCCCACATTGAACATGTGAATTAGGCTTACGACATTTACCTGAAATAATTCGTTGCTCTGAACTCGTATCTGCTCAGGTCAGGACAGACATCAGGCAACCCGGCCTCTCTCGTCGTCCTGGCGGCGAAAGGCGCCTTGCCCGGCGTCCGGAAGGCCGCCGTGTTCATGCCCTCGAACATGAAGGGCCAGGACCTATCCACGCCGGCTGCATCCTACACTCTGGCCAAATCCACACTTAGCACCGATCCCAGTCACCAAAATACGTTTGCAGCACAGTAACAATTCTGAAACCTCAATTCCGTCGATCAGAAAAAGAAACTCTGAAACCTCAGCGAGACGCGTACCCTGTCCTCCTCGGCCGGCGGCACCGTGCTGCTCCTGCTAACACTGCTGCTGCTGCAGCTGTACATTTGGTTTGAAGGGGGCTCCGTAGGGTGGCTCGACGACGCCGTCAGCGACAAGCCCGTGCTCACCTGCCCACAGAAAGTTTCCCATGACACTGAGGCCTGAGCTCTGAAGCTAGTGAGCATCATGTATGCATGGGCGTCTGACGAAGAAGAGAACAAGGCACGTACCGTAGGAAGTGGAGGCTGCGGGCACAGGCTTCTCTTGTACGGGTGTCTCATGGGGTCCGCCGGGTCCCAGAGCACCGGCGGGAAGCCGCAGTGCACGCCGCCGTCCGCGGCCGGCCTCGGCAGGGCGCTCAGGGAGAGCGGCGGCGGCGGCGGCGGCGGAGGGTGCATCGAGAGGAGGTGGCCGAGGCTGGCGCCGCCTCCGCCGAGGGCGTGCGGGTGTGGCGCGTGCGCCGCCCCCGGCACGGCGGCTCCCTCCATCTTCTTCTGCTCCTCGATCCGGAGCTTCTCGAGCTGCGCCACGCCGAGGCCGCGCTGCGGGATCTTCTTGGGCTTGTTCTTCTTCGACGCCCGCGCCACGCCGGTGGTGGCCGCGCCGGCGCCGTTGCCGTACCTCGGCAGCTGGTGGTGGTGGTGGCTGCTCTGCTCATGCACCATCTCTTTGCATCTAACCAATCGAATTGACACGGGAGTTCTGCCGGGGGTTCGCTCTTGTTCTCCCGTCGCAGAAGGAGAAACGAATTCAACAAGTAAAAATGCAGGCTGATATGTGTAGAGTCTCCAACTTCACGAACTCAATACAGTGGAGACTGAAGAGTGGCCACGCAAAACAAACCAATCAAGAACAGGCAGAATTCAAAACCGCGTGCTCTAGAGAGAGGCCGCAAGATCAATTTCGTGGTCAGATACGAGTCCAAGAACGAGGAATGCATCAAGGGAGAGATGACAAGGAACAAGAACAGGAACAGATTAATCCAGAGCAACCGCTCAAAGACAACAAACCCCGGCCGATCGAGGGCAGTGAACAAGAGCAATTCAACCACCGATGATTTCGCAACCGGAGATGGACCCCCTCCCTGCAGGCGCCACGAGCTGCCAGGATCTCGAGAGAGAGGAGGAGGGGAGGGGGAGGAATCAACGCAACACGGGGTCGCAGCAGGGTTCTTGCAGGCCACCCAAATCGAGGACACATGTGGCTGAGAGCAGGGGGGCGTATTTATAGGTGGGAGCCGAGAGGAGCAGCGTGTCCGCGAGTGGCGTGGTGCGAGCCGGCCGGCCGGGCGGTGGCCGGGAGTCTCGGGAGCGGGGGGGAGATCTAGAGCGAGAACACAGGGGGTGGCGCTGGCGCAGGGGCAGTGGATCGAATCTTGTTCCTCCCCGCTCGCCCCGGCCGGCTAACCCGCCGCCCTAATCCTCGCTCCACTTTGCTCCCGGTTCTCTCGAATCACACCCGCTGTCTCCTCCGAGGTTGCAGGGGAGGAGTAGCCGCCCACGATTAGCAGGGTTTCTTTGAACGGCTGCACTGAAACTGAACTTCTCGTTGGAAACTGCCAGTCTGCATGATGGACATGCACCACCAATCAGTAAACACCATGGATTGTGTCTCTAGCCAAGTCAACTTACTATAATAAAAATGTTTTCTTGCATTCCTTATTGACTACACATTAAGAAATTCACTGGGCTTGCTGTTGAAATAACTGTGCTAAACTAGCAACAAGTACTGTACTTAACATTTCGTTGAGTTTTTAAAACTGTTTACGAAATAAATTTACAGCAAGTATCTTACTACTTTTTAGGCAAGGCATAAATGTGAGACTTGCCAAGCGTAGGAATGGTCGGTCATAACTCATAGCTAGCATGGTACAACAAGCTTAGCTCATCGCAAAGAACTGCCTCGAAAGTCTGTGGCTCGGAATCCTATCCAACGAACAAAAGCCAGTTTTGCATCAGCAGAGAAACCCTGCTGCCTCCACATCATGTAAACTCAGCAAAAGGAGGATCACAAGAGAATAAAAAGCATCTGTGTTCAGTGTTCAACATACGAATGAATGAACAAAGCAAGGAGCACCTAACCTGCTGGTCCCCTTGCCTGCCAAGGTTTCTATACGGAGGTCACAATAATGGAGCCCCGATGTTGAGTTTCCTCATCAGGGGAGTGAGGCTGGGGCCCGACCGAAACAATCTCAGCGAGCCAGGACAAAGCGCACGAGCTTCCTTCGCAGCAGGTTCTTTCCTCCTCGGCGATCTCCGATGATTTGGACGCGCTCCCAACACGATCTCGTCCTGATCTGTGATCTCCTCCTCCTCCTCCTCCCGGGGTTTTCACCGGCCTCGCTTCAGGCATCTCGCTCGGATCGGCAACGCGCGCAGCTCCTTTCTGCCCCCTCTTTTAGGCCTACCTCTCTCTCTCTCTCCCTCCCTCCTGCAACCACTTGGAGCGATCGGTTCAGAGGATTCAAGGTTCCCATTCACTGCACGAGGTCCATGTGAGCGACCTAACCTACTACCTCGATGCATCAGGACAGGCGGGTCGGGAGACGATGGCTGCAGCTAGGGCTGGCGGATCAGATCATGAGCAACTGGGGTGGGAAGACGGCCGGGATGCTTGTTCCACCAGCTGCTTGGCACGGGACATGTATGCCTCTGTTCATGCATCTTTGCCTCAGCTCGTTCGGTTGCGCGTGTTCTCTCTGAATCTAGCGGACGGAGCTAGTGGTGATGCAAAATGGGACAGAGTGACAGTGGGCCCCCCGGCATCAGTGCTCAAAGCCTAGGATCCGAGAAATGTTAACGCGTTCCAGGTTGCATTGCAAACTTTGCAAGCCGGAAGTTTGGCCATTCTTTTGTGAAATTCGTTCCAGGTTCAGCGCGGGTGTAGCTTCGCCTCAGATGGGATGCATTTCGGAGGCTAGCTTGTGTGTGCATTCTTTGGATAGAGCTATTTCTGGCACAATCGTGGCTAGTGGCTAGTGGCACAATCTTGAATCATGACGGAACACTCATGTTTGCATGTGGTCCAAGACCTTGGAGAACAAATAAAGAAGAAAAAAGAAGTAATATTAAGGGGAGAAAGGAAAAAAGATAGTAAGGGATACAGGTTGAAATTACTAGCTGGAATTTTATTCGCATTAATCCTTTTCATTCCAGATGAAAGTGTACCATTAATAGGAAAGGGCATATTGGATATTTGAGTTACTTTGTCGATTATGGAAATACATACACCGTTGTCCTGCTAAATATATTTTGCAAAATGACTTCAGCTTCGTTAGAGGAATCGCTTCACCGAAGGAGTCATAGCCGAAGCCATTTTAGTAGGAGCTGAAAGCCTGAAACCCTGCCGAACAAGAGACTTTTCAATTTATTTTATATGTAGAAGGGTCCCGAATGAAAAAAAAACAAGAGTGATCGGCGAGCGCCATAGAGTTGTGATTTGCAAAAAAAAAAAGACAACTAACAAGCATATCAGGTGCAAACCAGAAAGTTGTGCAACCTTGCAAACTCTCAATCAAGACCAATGGATCCCCATGTGATGCCCAGAGAGCAATGGGGCGGCGGCACGAACGGGGAAATGAAGAGGTGACTCGCGTCACTCATACGGGAAAGGAAGATGCGGCGCGTGTGCACAAGGATGCACGGGAGGGGGTGATTTGCAAAAGGAGGAGATTAATATGGCTAATGGTCGGGCGGTTTAGTGCAAATTGAACCCACCTCTCTCTCTATATAGCCTTCGGATGAGAATCCTGCATTTTTCAAAGCTTCCAAGTTTCCACAACTACTCTGGTTTCCACACTCCCTTAATCGAATTGTTCATCTGGTGTTTATATTTGGTCCACATAAGTTGCCACGATGACACAAAAATTATTGGTTGCTCCTTTTTTCTCATGAATCAGGATACTCAAGAGTGTGAGTCTACTAAAGTCTAAAGTTGTTAGCCAAGACACCCATTTAATTTGTGCCGCCCGCCATCCAATTATTGCAACTGGGCATCTCATCACGTGCCTAAGTATACTAGGTTGTTGAAGTTGTGTCATGATCGATCCATCTACCGTTCGATGTTAATCTTAAACAGAACAGCAGTGAAGAATCTGAATAGCTCAACTACTACATTGATCTTATATGTACAAGCCCATGCTAATAAGTTCAGACAAAGAAGCAGGAGTCCAGGCTCCAGCTAGCTCGGAGTAAAGTAAGATAGCTTGGTTTTGTCACGAGGGCCGGCGCACGTCGGTTAAGATCTTGCCGGGATTTCAGCAGAAACATGCCATTTCCAGATAATGTATGTCGCTATCCAAACATGTCATGTCAATTACCGATCTCGATGAGCACATCGTCCTACGTACGGCCTGAATAGTCAGCACGCACTCTCTGCTTAAGAGATATCGATTACAAAGTTCCGGCAGGCAAAAGGTGTCAACAGGTGACATAATTCAAACCACCCTAGCTTCACTATACCTTAATTGAGATGAGTTCCAGTACGATGCAAGCAAGGCAAGGAACGATCGATCGGATCTGATCGATTGAGGACAGCCCGGCCCGCCGTGAGGAAGACAGCTTAGGTCTCGCTCCATCTTTTGGAGATGGTAGCTCAATCTCCCGTGTCACCCCATATCTTTCGGAGATGGAAAGGTCAGTAGGTCACGGTGCTTCTTCTTCCCAGCTAGCGAGCTGCATGCTAGGCTAGCTATAGACGACGACGACGACGACCATGGATCCTCTCGATCGATCGATCCACAGTGCTGGCTCAAACCAACCCTGTCCATCGGACGGCGAGCATCCTCACGCGCGTACACTGCGCACGGATGCGCCGGCCGGCCGCGCGGCTGCTGGTCCCCCGCGTCCTTCTCCGGCGCGGCGGTGGGCGGTGGTGGGGCGATTTAGCCGGTGGATTAGAGAGAGGAAGCGGCGGCAGGACCACCCGGAAAGCTGGGCCGCGCAGTTGGAGCTTGGAGAAAGATTCACCAAGATCGGCTGACTCCGCCCGCGGATCCACAGCTAGCTCCCTCGCTCCTCCTCACCCTCACCAATGCCTTGTCCTCTATCTCTCGGTTGGGTTGTTGGCTCCCGCGACCCGGCCGATCGCGCGCACATGCTTCATGCATGCGTGCGTGCGTCCCCGGCCGGCCTAGCCCCAGCGGCCGGGTGTCGTGTGTCATCTAGCAAGACGAACTGGTGGCCGGCCGGTGCTCCGCCGGCCCGCCGAATCCACCGGCTTTCGAGGCTGCTCGACTCGGCTGGATCTCGCGTGATCTCGCGTCGTTGGCACACGGATACGCTCATGATTTGGTACCAACAGGTCCAATCTCTCCCTGCTTACACTTTCTCGAAGTCTAGTCGTCGTCGGTGACCGTGTAAACCAGTGCAATCTCCCATCCTTGCCCGAGAATCTCAGTAGTGTTAAACTGATGATCCTCCTTGCAGTTCAAGCATCTGCAGACAGCAGCAGCATGCAGCAGTAGTGTTAGTACTATAGTGACTTGTGTACAATTTTTTTCAGTGTGTTTTATTTGCTCACTGTCTGGCAGAGAGTCGCAGGTGTGTTTCACTAGCTCTACTACCTGCAAGGCTGCAAATTAAGCGCCTAGCTGAAGTGAGGTAGATGCCTTTGCGCGTAAGCTCTGCGCCCATATTTTGTGGTCCTTTTTTTTGCCATGGACGGCAACCTTTGTACTCTTGGGTTGGGAAGGTGGGAGGCTTGTGCACTTGCTGTCACTGTTTGTCCGAGTATAGCAAGTGAAAGGGGCCTTGAGTGATGAATACTAGTCCTTGCCTGCTCTCTCTGGCCAGCTGTGTTGGATTTGGATCCTCATCAACTTGTTTGGTTCCGACTGCAACAAAATAAAATTCAGAGCCCAGCGAACTTGGGAACTAGCTTTCAGGCCCAACCCGTTTTACTCGAGCACCAAACCCAGAACGCATGCAATCACCCCCGCCCGACTCAAGTGTTTGATTTTTTACTTCTCTCAGTCAATTTTAGATGAGTCATTGGGGATTCGAGGTTAGAGTTTGGAGGTTTCAGGTTTGGGTGGTTTACCCCTCCATCTCCGGTTGCACAGGAAACTCCGGAGTTACCCAGTGGCGGAGCTAGGATGTCGGGCTAGGGTGGGCCAACTTACCAAAAAAATCAACACTATAGATATAATATTCCGATATATAAAAATGATAAAATAAACGTCTCTTACAAACATGATAAATAAATAATTCTGAAATATGCTTAATGTAGCTTACAAATCCAAAATTAAGTAAGAGTACACACTACTTCGTCTTCTCAGGCCTATCAGGCCTGCGCCTTTTAATGGTCATGAATGTGTCGATTATATCATCTTCTTTCACTCATAGGAAAAGATCCCGCTCAATGAAGGTGGATAGACAGTCATCCAAAACAGTGTCACCTATCCTGTTACGCACCTTATTCTTGACAAAGGTCAATGCAGAAAACACTCTTTCAACACTTGTTGTTGCAACTGGTAATAGCAAAACCATTTTGAGAAGGAAGAATACCCAATCATATACTTTATCCCTCTTTGTTTCAACAAGTTTAACTGAGAGGTCAACAAGGCTATTTTGACCTTTAAATGCTTCATCTTTTCTCATGTCATCAATATAGGTTTCAAGTTGCAGGTCAAGTTTTAGCAAATTGGAGCTTGAAATATCATTGGGGTAAAACTCAGCAAGTCTGTGTACCTTGTTTGCATCAAATGAAGCAAATGAATCAGCTGGACTCAAGGCAGCCATACGTGAAAGCAACTCCATATTTACCTCATCAAATCGACAATTAAGTTCTTGACTAATTTGATCAATGACTCCAATAAATACTTCTCTTCGGAAGTGATCATCGTTTGTTTGGTTTCTAGCAAACCATGCTGATCTTCCATAAGGCACATAATTATGTTTCATTTCAGGAACTTGGATGCCATATTTATTGCAAAACAATGTAACCTTTTGAAGAAATGGAACCCAACCATCAGACCTCAATTCTTGCATTTTACTCTTTGCTAAATGAACAAGTGACATTGCATTAAGAATATCTTCTTTGCAAACATTCAGATAAATCATTAGTGTATCTAAGAATCACAAGCATCAAATGGGCACTGAAAATAAAATCAAATGATTCAAGCACTCCAACCACAGCATGTATCTTTGGCCAGTCACCTCTCTGTGAAGTATCTTGTCCAAGAGCTATGAGTACATCATGGATTGTGGAATACATAGCAATCATGTTTACCACAGTTTTATAATGAGAACCCCATCGAGTTTCACCAGGCCTAGGCAACCCCATCTCTTGATTTAACCCGCTTCCAGTTTCTAGCACACCACATTCAAGTGCTTTCATGACATTATCATACTGGTGATGTCGAAGCATGCCATGACACTTACAAGAAATTCCAACAATGTTCAGCAAGAGAGTCACTTGATCAAAAAACCACACACAATCATTGTTCCCCTTTGCAACAGCAACCAGTGCTAGTTGGAGTTGATGTGCAAAACAATGGATGTAATAAGCAGAAGGTGATTCTTTCATGATCAAAGTTTTCATCCCTTTAATCTCTCCTTTCATATTGCTAGCCTCATCATAGCCTTGACCACGGATTTGAGTAATAGACAAACCATGACTAACATGCAAAGATTGAATTGCTTCCTTAAGCGATAAAGAAGTAGTATCATCTACATGAACAACTCCAAGGAAGCGCTCACACAGCCTTCCCAAGCTATCAACATAACGCAAGCACAGGGCTAGTTCTTCTTTATGAGAGACATCACTAGACTCATCAGCTAGTATTGTAAAGTAATCTTCACCAATTTCTTCAATGATTTGCTTTCTAGTTTCTATTGCACAACACTAAATAATATCTTTTTGTATGTCTGGGCTGGTCAATATACAATTACCTGGAGCATTGTTCAAGATAAACTTATCCACCTCTTCATTATTTGCAGCAAGCCACTTCAAAAGTTCAATAAAGTTCCCTCTGTTGCTAGACTCCTGACTTTCATCATGCCCGCGGAATGCCAATCCTTGCTGCAAAAGAAACTTCAAACATCTGACTGAATGAGTCAACCTTGTCTTGTAGAGACGCCGCTCTTCACTATCGACCTTCACAATTTGATCATCAATTGATGTACTGGTATAAATAATTTTTGTGTATCTTTCTTGAGCTGCATTGTGAGCACTCATAACACCACCCACATGTGTGTCAAGTGCATCAGTTCTGTTCTAATTTCTCCAACCACCTTTAATAAATGCAGATTTCTTACTCTTTGCCTTTGCAAGAAAGTAGCACACAAAGCAAAATGCATATTCCTCTTTGATACTATACTCAAGCCAAGGATATTTATAAAGCCAGACAGGATTGAATTGCCGATATATGTTACCAATTTTCCTACTCTCAAAATCATGTGAATAAGGTTTAAGAGGACCTTTGAGAATATACACTCTTCGAATTGGATCTTGATCATTGACAGGATAACTTGAAATGGGTTGTCTCTCCCCTGGATCATATGGAAGCCGACTAATATCATAAGTAGGTGCAGACATTGGAGTCATAGTTTCTTTATGTGCTACTGGAGGTGAACATGGCAGAGATTTCTCATTTTCCTGGACCACTCTCTCATCATCAGGTGCACCTTGTTGGTCAATCGGCTCTTCTGGCATAGCTGCAGCAACTGAAGGAGATGGATCAGTAGCTGTTTTCTTTGTTGTATATCTCTGAAAAAAGAGTTGCAATATCTCCACTCCTCTTCATGTCTCAACAAATTTGCAAGATAATTGTGCGATATTTCAATTAACATTTAACCAATCTAATTGCACATTAAATAAAATCCTAAAATTGAAATAAACATAGATTAATTGTTCATATAATCATATTCACACTGTACTTGCCTTGTGCATACAAGTAGACAGTCCCCCCTTCTTCGGAGATCGGACTCAATCTTTGATAATTTATCACTTGTTCTGTTGTGCCTAGGGTTTAATTGAGAGGCTCAGAGGGAGTTTAGGGCTTAAGGCACTAGAGCATGCGAGGGACAGAGGGATCAGGGATGTGAGATGTACCAATTTGTTGACGCAAAATCAGCACCTCACGCCAAGCACACAACATGCCGAACGAAGCTGGCTTAACACACGTGCCGGATCCGAAGCGTGCCAGTCAATTTTCCAGAAACTGACAAAGGATGAAAAATAGTTAGATAAAACCTGGAACTTGCCGGGTGGTGCCAGACAGTTCCGTATTTACGGCTAAAAAAGCCAATTAAAATGACATATAGCTACAACAAGCTATCTGTCAGCAATTTAAATACCATTCGGGAGCTTTAAAACATGAAACCAGGATATAGCCGAATGCATGATGTAAGCATGACAAAAGATCGGTCTTTGCTTTAACATCATTGCTCACACATGGACATGACCGATTTTCGAGGATAAATAACAATAAAAACAAATGAGGTGAAAGCATGACTATAAATATGAAGTAAACAAGCATGCATAGGCCAAAAGAACTAGTCTACCGCATGTCTAGATACTTTCAAACCCGTCGAGCGTGATAGCAAACAAATCAATCCACCGCATGATACAACTTGTTTAAAATCATGCCACCAACTACAAATAGATTAATCCACCGCATGATACGATCTATATATGGAAAGCTAAAAGCATACATTATTTAAAACAAACTTATGAACACGTTTCACTCGTGGTAGCATTGTCGAATACAGTTGTACAGCCGATCCGGGTTCCGTGGAGAAGGAACAAACATTTGAAAAGTCAAAGCTTGAACTCGCAACACGTGACAATCTAGATTGATTTAAATTCGGCTATTGAGAGCATTAGATCCTTTATAACAAACAAAGACTTGGAAGTGCATCACATGGATCTCAAAGAGGTAAAGCCGAAACCAACTGATCTAGATTGGGCAAAAAGGTGTTACATGAATTTAAACATAAAGTAAAATCCAAAGCAACACGTGGTAACTTAATGAATCCATTAGATCTTGCCAAATCTAATAGAGTTGATAACTAGCTTCGAGCTAGACCTTAGCCTACCGCATGACTCATGATCTAACAGGAAACCCTCTTGAACCAAACTTAAATCCACCGCATGATACTAAGCAAGGTAACAAGACTACTTGCATCACGGTCTAAATCCACCGCATGATACTAGACATGATACAAGGTTGCCGGTATTTACGAAGGTCGACGGATCGATGGCTCCTCTCGAAGAACTCGACGACTCGACTAAAGGACTCGAAGTTTGGCACGGGGCCGGTTTAGTTGTGTAGATGTTCGATCCCTATTACAGACATCAAGGGTTTATATTTATACCCTTGTCCTAACATGACTCCTGATCGACCACGAGTACAACATTTAATACCTAAATTAATGCTCCGGCACCAATGTCCATCTCGTACCCGTCATCAATTCGTACCTTCCTTATATCCGGGCCACGTCATCACGCATTCCCGAAAACTTCCTTTTAAAAGCGCAAACAGTCCTTTTGCCGAATGATGGTGTATTTCTGACCGCAAGCATCTTTACCGAATCTTCCGAGGAGATTTTTTCCTGTCGAATGGCATTTTGTTACCAAACTCGGCCCACAAGTCAGTCCCTTTCCTGTACCAATTTTTACTGTTAACATATGCCCCTTCAATTACGGAATAAAAGTGATTTTATTCCGGAATTGACCATAAATGATCAACGTCTTCGAGCTAAATCTGTTCAACACCCATTCTCTCCTTTTGCAATCCGTTGGAGTTTCCGCTCAGATCCAAACCCTAGGTCATCAATCCCCCAAGCTCAAATCTTCAAATGGCAGACCAAGATCAAGCTCTCCACGTAAATTTCACCCCCTTAAGGTCCATTCGGTATTACTTTTTTCGATTCCCATCTTAGATTTCTTCTTTTGTGTTTTCTTGATTGGCTCTATCCACCGAGATTTTGATTCCCATTGAGAACAAATCATCATCCTATTTCCTCGGGCCTGTGGGAACCTCTGACCCCCTCGAGTTCATTGAAGCCGAATCTCAGAGAATCCCCTTTAAAGCAGCTTTGTCAAGACCCCACGAGTGGCAAGACGCCTTCAAAACCTGGCCCCTGCCCCCAATTGCAGGTTGGAGAAACTGGTATAAGAGGATACTTGATGATGACAGTGTAAAAACCAGCAATTGGGACAGCCTTCGCATTGCCCAGTGTTTGGAGTTATCTTTGGCCGAAACTCCCAAAAATGAGAGTCTTCTGATTGCAGCCTGTCATTTCTGGTCAAATGGTGTTAATGCTTTCCTTTTTTGTCATGGACCAATGTCTCCTACTCTGGCGATGTATATATGATGACCGGCCTTGATATCACAGGATCCATGTATCCTTACAAATACAAAGGCTCCACCAGGCAAAGAGGAGTGAAAACATGAGTTGCATATAAGGTATATATCTAGAATCATATATCTGATGGCCCTCTAACTCATGTTGAGTACAGGGCCTTCCTGAACATGTGGCTATGCAGATTTGTGTTCTGTGTCAAAGCCAATGAGCCAACCCTGAACCATATTGCAATGGCTGAAGATTTGGCTGCTGGTCATCTCATTCCCCTTGGAAAGTATCTCCTAGGGAGTGTATACCATATGCTTCATCAGACCACCTTTTTGATGCACAGCAGCCAAAAGATTTCTTGTGTCAATGGCCCCTGGTGGTTTGTACAAATGTGGCTGCAACTATACATGCACCAGAACGTTGGTATTGACCTCAACAATCGGCATTTTCTTTCATCCAACTATAAGGAAGGAGAAGTTCAGATTACCAAAGGATGCGAAACTTATGGAACTACAAGGTTTTGTATCAAATTCAACGCCACTATATTGCAACGCCAAAAATTTGGTTGGTATAGATGGATGTATTGCAACCATTCCTAAAAATCGTAGTGGTACGTGTTTTTAATACAACAGTTTTGAAGGTGTTGCAAAGCTTTGTTGCATTTGGGTGACGATATTGCAATGGTGTCAAAGGGTTGCACTAGAATTGATTTTGGTTGCAATTGTGTGGTAGTACGGCAACCACATTTGTGTTAGTTGCATTTAGTTGTGACTATTGCTTCTCTTGTGTGGTGTTGCATAAATTATCAGAAGCGTTGCAAATTATTGAAGCTTAATGCAACAAGAACTCTTGGAGGCGAAGCAAAAGGGAGGTTGAATTGCAACATATATTTACGGTTGCAATATACTTTGGTATTGTTGCAAATGCTAAATTTTATTGCAAAAAGATCTTTTGCTTCGAAGAAAAAATTGTGTTCAAGTGCAACGCCTAATTTTTGTTGCGATATATACTTTGAGTGTTGCAACGAGAACTAATGAGCCAAGGCTGATTTGGGTTGGGCCTTGTAGTGTGTATGATATACTATAAAAAAATATAATTCATAGTCAAAAATAGAACTTGGCTAATTTTAAATTTAGTTTTTTTTCTTCTAATTATTAGTTTTAACAAAGAAGTTTGAATTGGTAGGAAAACAATCTGTCATTAGTGACAAAATAGAAAAAAACACCATGCTGTGGAATTGAACCAAGGACCTCAATACTACACTAGTATATGACTTACCACTACACCATAACAATGTTTTTGTTAGCTAGCATAGTTCAAGCATTTTTCACGTTTCTATGTTGTCAGCTTATAGTAACCTTATAGCTATTAAAATAGATGTGGACCACGTGGTCCCCCTTCACCTTCCCTCTTTGTTTAAGTGTAGGGTTTGTGATAAAAAATTCATAATCATTGGACATGTTATTAGTGAGTTATCAATTATCTTGCAAAAAATGCAAAAAAACACGCTTCATAATGGGTTTGAACTACAGACCAACAACATCATACCAATTTGCCTTACCATTGAGCTACAACACCTTTTGCAATATTATTAGCACTTTAACAAGTAATGTACTTTAACAACATTTGAAGTAGCAAATGGTTTAAAATGGAAAACACATAAACATAGAAGTTGTAGAACTCATCAACATCTACACTTTGTATTATGATCATTTTTTGCATTTAACGGGTTTTGAACGATTCAAATTTTGAATTTCAAAAATTTACAAAGATAAACTAGTTTTTAAAATCCTACATGGTTTTAAATTAAAAAGTCACGAATACCAAGTTTGTATAAGTTCTCAAGATCTACACTTCGTGTTCTAATCATTTTTGCATTTGATAGATTTTGAACGATTCAATTTTGAATTTCAAAAATTTATAAAGAAAAATCAATTTTTTAAACCCTAGATGGTTTCAAATTAATTTTGTATTGTATCTAATGCAACACTGAAAAAATGTTGCAATGGGCCTAAAATGGTTGCAATAGACACAATGCGAGGAAACCAAAACAATTTTTAAATTGTCACCGGCTACGATTGCGATGTCACCCGGTCCCACCTTGAAGATGTGTCGATGTGGTCCCACCTTGAGGACGTGGTGATGCGGTAATACCAACGGGTGTCCCCCTCGGTGACGTGGCGTTGTGGTCCCACCAATGGTCCCACCTAGACGACATGGCGCTCGGTGAAGTTCATTAAGATTTATTGGACAACTCTTATTTTGGTCATTTGTTCATCGACAAAATGATAATAGCATTGTTCACAAAATTTATGTATCTCACTTATGAAACCATATGAGTGTCTAATGCAACACCGAAAAAGTGTTGCAATAGGGCTAAAATGGTTACAATAGACACAATACCGGAAATTTAATTGGCAAAAAAAAAAAATACCCGCTTGGGGATCGAACCTAAGACCTTTGTAACAAAAGTGACATGTGCAAACCACTAGAATAATCATTAGTTAATGTTGTATTATGGTGTTTTATTTCTTTTTGTTAATTGAACTGCAATAAATCCTTTAAAACAAACATGGAAAAAAATATGTGGCTATACAACATATTTTGAGTCCATTAGAGCATTTTATGATATTATTTAAATTATGATAGAGTAAATTCGAGATGTAAGTTTGAATTACCCCTAATAAACTGTTGTCGAAATCAATTTTTCATTCGTTAAAGTTGTAGATCTTGGTAGAGAATGATTTTAGAAAATTTTAGAAAAAAGAATCATCGAATTTGGAGTCAGTATGAGGCAGATAAACTAGTTACAAGTTTTAGTCAAAGATTAAAAAGAGAAAACACACGTGTTCATCTCAGTTTATAGCAATTGCAATTTCTGTTTTTAATCTTCGGATAAAACTTGTAAACTGTTTTTCTTCCTCATACGAACACCAAATCAGTTGATTCTTTTTCCTATTTTTTTCTAAAATCGAGGTGTTTTACTCAGTGCCATTTGTTTGTATCTTAATTACTATTTCTTTATTGCTTTTCATACAACACAACTTTTCCAACTAAAAAGATAATATAAAAAACATGTTTTTTCATAATAATTGCTAATATAACTTAATATTCTCTAATGTTATGGTCAACATGAGATGGTGTCAAAAATTGAGGTCCATACAAGTTCGGTCACGTTATTAGTTGTTCAAATCTCAAAGTTTGTTTTCAATTGTAGGAAACTATGTGAGTCTTGTGTCCTATTTGTGAACAACTATAATCTCACTTTATCAAAACCATATACGCTTAAAATATGGTTTCGTGTCAATTTGTAGAATGTTTTTGAACAAAATTAAGTATTGTTATTATTATTTTACAACAAGGTGAATAGTACAAGTTTGAGTTTTTCATATAAGTAAATTGATTTTTTTGTCAATCTCCAAGATGTGTGCTAGAATGGACCATAGGTAACTCTATCTAACATTTTTTGAAAAGTATGATACACTTCAATGTTCAAGTAGGGTTTTATGAAACTATGTGAGACATGTATCCATTTCTAAACAACGTAGGTTCCACTTTACCGGAATCATTTGAAATTTTTATCACAAGTTTATGGACCCAAATTATGTTACCATGTCAATTTGTAGAACCATCCGACCATTTTATGTTATTATTTGAATTATTATATTGTAAATTCAAGATGTAAGTTTGCATTACCCCTAATAAAATGTTGTCCAAATCATTTTTCATTTGTTAAAGTTGTAGATCTTGGTAGAGAACGATTTTAGAAAATTTTAGAAAAAAGAATCATCCAATTTGGAGTTAGTATGAGGTAGAAAAACTAGTTGCAAGGTTTAGTCAAAGATCTAAAAGAGAAAACACACTTGTTCATCTCAGTTCATAGCAAGTGCAGTTTGTGTTTTTAATCTTCGGATAAAACTTGTAAACTGTTTTTCTTACTCATACGAACTCCAAATCGGTTGATTCTTTTTTCTAATTTTTTATAAAATTGAGATGTTTTACTCAGTGCCAATTTTTATATTAACTACTATTTCTTGATTGCTTTTCATACAACATATTTTTTCCAACTAAAAAGAGAATATAAAAAACATGTTTTTTCATAATAATTGCTGATATAACTTAATATTCTCTAATGTTATGGTCAACATGAGATGGTGTCAAAAATTGAGGTGCATACAAGTTCGATCACGATATTAGTTGTTCAAATCTCAAAGTTTGTGTTGAGTTATTAGAAACTATGTCACCTATGTATCCATTTGTGAGCAGTCTATGTCGTCACCTATATATCTTAATAAAGTGATACTATACATGTTTCACAACTACGGACATATCTCACTTAGTTATATAGTATTACGTCAGCCATATATGCTTTTGTGAGGGATATTCAAAAACTCTTCATCGAAATCACTTGATTTTTTTATGTGACGTTCATGAGCCAAAATCATGTGGCTACATAACTTTTTAGATTTTCTAGCCAATTTATTATATTTTCACATTTATTCCTTAGTAATTTAATAAATAAGTACAGTAATAGCAAAACTTGATCTAAAATTTCCATAGATTCACACAATAACATATTTTGACTCCATAGCTATCTCATAAAAGTTTCAAATGATTTCAACAAAGTGATATTATACATCATTCACAACTACGAACATATCTCACTTAGCTACATAGGACTATGTGAGCTATATATGTCTTTGTTATGGATATTCAACAACTCTATATGGAAACCACTTGAATTTTTTATGCGACGCTCATACACCAAAATCACGTGGCTACGTAACTTTTTAAATGTTTGTAGTTACTTTATGATATTTTCACATTTATTCCTTAGTAATGAAATAAATAATTACAGTAATATCAAAACTTGATCGAGAAAATTCCATAGACTCACATAACAACATATTTTGGCTCCATAACAATCTCACAAAAGTTGCAAACTATTTTAATAAAGCGATACTATACATCTTTCACAAATGCGAACATATCTCACTTAGCAATATAGTATTACGTGAGCCGGATATGCTTTTGTGAGGGATACTCAACAACTCTTTATCGAAATCACTTAAATTTTTTATGCGACGCTCATAAACCAAAATCATGTGGCTACATAACTTTATTATATTTTTTTATATTCAGTAAAAATATGTTTCTCGAAAAGCGAAAATGACAATCATTTTCAGATGGACGGAGTATACACTAACATCATGAGGTTATGCAATTTATTAGATTTTTCTAATCAAGTTAAGCAAACTAGGCTTATGTAAAAACATTTCAGCCCAAATGGCCCAATAATTAATTACCGTTCATCTTTGGTTCCATGGCTCAGATCGCGTTTGCAGATCAAACCCTAGCTCCTCTTTGCCCTACTCCCCCAGCGGCTCAGCCTCAACCGCCGCCTCCGCCTCCTCCCATCCTGTCCCCATGCCCCTCCCGTCCCTCCCCACGCCCTCCCCTTGTCCGCCCTCCTCTCCTCGCACGTCCCTCCTGTCCGTCATGGCGACGAGCACCTGGAGCCGCCACCAGCGAGTAGCCTAGCCCTTCTTCCGGGCGCCCGCCCGTTCAGCGCCTCCTCCTCGAGCGAGCCCAACCGGTGGCGCTCATCCCGGGAGCCCTGCGGCATGCCCGGCCGGCGGCACCGGATCCAGCACGACGCCGCGGTGCCGGCCTCCATCGCATCTCCCTCCTCTTCCTCCGTGGCCGGCAGTGACGCGAAGCTGCCTCATTTGCAGGCCTCCAGTCTTACGGTGGCAACTCGTGGCAGCGACCTGGCGGTTCCTTTATATGGGAGAAAAGGCAAGCAAGGAGCTGTCAGTCAGCTTTTTGGTATTGGAAATTACCAAGTCAGTCATATTCCTTGTCAACTAATTTCAAGTTGTGTACAGATTGGAATTTGGAAGCTAATAATTTTGCTACCGTCGTTTATGGGGAACAATTTTGCGGTGCGGACGGACAAGGCTTCCATGCTTGATGATGGCATTGAGTATCTGAAGCACCTTAAGTGCAGGTGACCAAACCTGAGATTTGCTTCTAATTTTGCTGATGCTTTGATTACCACCAATTGGGATAGATACGCTGCTAAACTGCACAGTAGTAGCTGAAAAATGCTGAGTGCTATTCGAATGGTACTAGCTGACATCAGATCTGCAATGACATACGGGACCTACATGTAAGTATGTATATATACACAACCTTAGGGTTTCCCCTTCTCAATTCCACTTCCACCCCCTCCCTCCCGAGTCCCCACTCAGCCGGCGGCCGCCCCTGCTCGACTCCTCCCAAATCGGCGTGACGAATCCCGATCCGCAGCACGCCAGCACCCCCCTCCCCGGGCTCCCGACCTCCCCGCCGCGGCACCCGCCGCCGCCGCCCCACGGACCTCGCCGCCGCCCGCCCGTCCCCCGCTCGGGGCCGCTCCCGAGACGCGGCGTGGCGGCGCGCATCCACCGACGCGGAAGCGACCCGGTGGCGACGGCTCCATCCCCGCGAGGGCGCGCACGACGACCGACCTCGGCGAAGGGCCCGCGGTAGTGGTGTCCCCTAGAAGCAACCCGACGGCGGCGGTGACCCCGGCCCACGCCCACCGCGCCGGCAAGGTGAGGCGGCCTCCGCTCCCCTACCCCTCGCTCATCCTTTTTCCCGATCTCCTCTTTTTCCTTCCGGTTCCAGGGGTGTGGATTTGCAGTATAGATAAGCAGATGTGCTATATTGTGGGATTTCATTATGTTGTGCCTTTCCAGTGAAGACACTACATTTGTGGTTCACTCCTACGTTCATTGCCATAGCATATTAGCAATGCAATTTGGGATCTGAAATCTGATTACTGCCATAGTAATTCAATTCATGTGCTTTGCCTCACTCGCTCCTACTTGTTACGGAATTCTCGTAATTTATCCCAATTTATCCATTGCCTATCACATATTTCTAGTTTTTTGAAATGATCTCTAATGCTCTAAATGATGTATCTATGGTTTGTGCTTGTGTGATTGCTCTGCACCTTTCCATTATCTATTGTTTGAGTTGTGGTCTGCATCTTGTTCCTAACATTAAAAAACATGCAAACGCTTAATCGTGTTTAATCAACGTTTACTCAGACTAAGCACTACACAGTGTTCTAGCGCACGGCTAGCGCCTAACATTTTCTTAAACCTTGCTAATTATTATTAATTTTCCCTGGATGTAACAAGAACATTAGGTCATGGTGAAAGTGAACCACATGTATTAGCTTCTGCTCTAACTTGAAAATTGGCTTAGCATAGATGGCTTGCACATATATAACAAGAACATTAGGTCATGGTGAAAGTGAACCAAATGTATTAACTTCTGCTCCAACTTGAAAATTGGTTTAGCATAGATGTCACTGTCAAAGTCTTTATGGCATGCCTTTTTGGAGCTCTATATTATATGTCCCTTGGCACGTGGACTCTAAACCAACCCAACATGTAATTCTTATTGTTGTTTTCATTTCGGTGCGGATCTCGTTGGGTGGGGGCTCGCCGGTCGTGTCACGAAGAACATGCTTGCTAATGAGGGGCTTCGTTCCTTCTACAAGGTTTGTTTTTTCTGGGTTCTTTTTATCCTTTTCTTATAGGAAGTCCATATGTGTACTGTTGACTGCTGATCCAAAATGGTACTGCAATGTTCATGAGAAGCCAAACAGTATTAGATTTGAGGATTTGACCCTCTGTTTTTAGAGTTTTTATTTTAGATATTCATTTAATGCAATCTGTACATCTGTAGTACATGATATAGTATGCTTTAAGGCTAGGATCTTTGTGTTTGACCTTATATGTGTCGCAAGATGTGGAAATTGCATTTTACAGAACAGTGACATTGTGTGGTTGTGTTCCATATGCATTTTCAATTAATTGATATCTTGGTTCTACATACTTAAGATGTTCAGTTACCCGTCAGTTTATTATCACTGAGTCAATTTGTTTTGCAACTTTGAATTTTCATCCAATACTAGAGTTCAAAGGGCTTATCGGAATCTGGATGCCTAGGTGGGGCGTAGTAAAATCGGCTTTTGCTTATGCAGTATAAGCCGGTCAACATTTTAGAACCAAGTTGTGCCTTTATACGATTTCTAGGTTGCACATTACTTAAACTGACTGTTCAGTTCTTATTAGGCATTAATCTGTTTATGTGCATGTAAAATAGTGCACTTTATTAGGCAATGCTTAGTTGGGAATTATTTGATTACTCATTTTTTTATTGCCTGCCTTAATACTAGAACTGACACTCCAACACCTCACATTTTTTGCATTCATCCTTTGTCAAAGTTTTATCATATTTTTCCCTCCTAATCTGACCATCATCTGTTTTTCTATATTTTTATGAAAACTTCGGTGGTGGCGCCATTTTTTTGGCTCTTCATTATACATTACTGCAAGTTGGCTACCAGATAACTATCACAATGCCTAGAGCTCAGAAGCAGCAAGCGGGATGCCAATTTGTGTAAGAAACTCGTTACTAAACATTTATTTCTACAACTTTTGTTTAACTAATGCATGTCAATGATTTTTTCAGGAGGAATCTTGAGCTTCAGAAGGAGCATGCGAATGTTGGGAAGATGGCCATCGATGGAACCTTCGCTGCTACAACATTAGTCTTTTCAGTACAATAAGTTCAAACAATTGTGTGTGGTGGCCGCATTATTATGTGTTAAGCTACGTACTTGTGTTCTCAATGATCTTGACACTCGGTGTCTTTGGTTTCATTCTGTATGAACAAATTTTATTTGGGTTTAATGGATGTTGATGCCTCATTCATTACATATTTCTCGATTTGTGATTCTATTCAATAATTAAAACAATGCATTTAATTATTCATATATATGAATCTGGTGTCGCAATATACGTTTGAAATCAACCAAAATTCTGCTCCAATAGACTCACATATAACAACTACATTTAAATGTGGCAATAGGTACAACTATCGTGGCAAAACATATACATTCTCTTGCAACTACAAAAAGGCGACAGTGGCAATAGAGAACCTATCTATAGCAACCATTCAGTATCATGGCAATAGATGACCTAACTGTAGCAACCAACCTAAGTACTGTGGCAATAGCATATGTCTCCTATAGCAACCATTCGGAAACGTGGCAATAGAGGACCTATCTGTAGCAACGAACCTCCCAAAACGTTGCAATATCCTAAGCCAACTATAGCAACCATTTAGTTGATGTGGTAATAGAGACACTTTATTGCAATGATTTCTACGCGTAGCAAAAAAGTCTATTGCAACACCTATGTTCTGTTGCCACTGCATTGTGTTGCTACACAACTAACGTGTCGCAATACGTGTCACTAGCAACGTCTCGTTCGTTGCGATTGGTACCATTGCAACACCCATAGTGGTTGCAATGGCCTATGTTACAACGCTCACCAAGTGTTGCAAAAGAGTCAAAATTGTTGCAATAGATGGGTACTGTATCGCTACTAAAACGTAAACTGTTGCATTAAGCTATTGCTACGGTTACAAGTGCAACGACTTTTAACCAAAATAATATGGTAGCGAAAGTACTATTACAACCATTTTTCGGCCTATTGCAACACTTTTTCGGCGTTGATTTTGATAAAAAACCTTGTAGTGGGGAGAAGTCGCCTCAACCATATCCATTGATGTTGTGGGGAAAGCCGCAGCTTTCGCACACGAACAATGAAGAGAAGACAAAAGCTCTAGAACCAAAACCAAAATGCTTGAACAAAGGACGGACATAGGCTTCTTTCTCCACGGTAGATTTCTCAAAAGTCGATCCCCTTTACAAGTGCCGGTCCGTCTCCTTTTATACGGAGGCGGGCGGACTTTTTACATTCCGAGAACACCCTTGTGTAAAACGAATCAATACGAGAATGTGCTAGGCTATCTTCGGGTAATCTCCAATTAGGTTTCCACGTAATCGGCGCTTCATGATGTCACGCCGCAAATCGCGGCGCCTTTCCGGCTCTTATCACGTGCGCTGTCGGGGTGAAAACCCCCGAGCCTTTGGAGATCCCCCCCTTTCGCCTGGCACTCTTCGTCACCTGAAACGAAAAACCACACTCAAGTTTGAACTCATTAAGTGTTAGGAACGACGAAACCCCCTGAGCGAATCCCAGGCCGAGACTGCCTGGGTGAATAATATTCGCCCCAGAGGTTTCGTCGCGGAATAAGTTGCCAAGCCTGACCGAGACCCTGACACCCTGGGCTACACCTTGGATTCGTTTGGGTCGTTTCACCGGCGACGAAGGGTACTGGCCGCAACGCAAATTCTGAAAGGTGGAAAAGGAATCCGCGACTCCTGGGATTTCGCTGTCGAACCTTTCGCATAGTCACTTTTTTTATTTTTAGGTATACGAAAGGCTTGATTCCGAATCCCCCCAACAATTGACCGGAACATCGACTCAACTCTTTGAGCTTTTCTTCAGAGGTTTCACCAATCCCCTTTGGCTTCCTTGTTTGAACAATGATAACTTGACCCTTCATTATGAATTTACTTTTGAAAACGGATGCAATAATGTAAGATCCATAGAAATTTTCAACATTTTCATCCATCCATGCATCCTGCCAGTAGAATTTTGTGGAGGAAGGCAAAATCACAGTACCTTTGAATATTATCAGCCAAACATGATGGCCCGACAGCTAGGATGTGGCCAAGTGCCCCCAAGGCTATTCCTTCACGAATTCCTCAATCCCAGAGAGGAAATCAAAGAAAACCTGCAAGCCAGAAGAGTCTTTGAATATCAATGCAGTCCAACTGTTTATACTTGGCCTTTTGTACCAACATCAATAGCTCATCCCTCTTTTATTTCCTGGTGGGAAGAACTTCATGATCACATCTTCAATGAGCCAGTACATTATTTCTGTCTTGAGCTAATGCCTGACTTCCAACCAACCTCAGAGGTAATGCACTTATCTTTTTCTTTTCTCAAGCATGTCCTTCCTTACTGATCATGATTCTTGTAACTTCTTGCAGAATACAGTGCCTGCCTCTCCAGCTAGGACAATTTCTTACAATGTTGCAGGCCCAATTTCTGCCTCGGGATTTAAATCCACAAATTTAGCTCAGCTGATGTCCAGATATGCTACATCAGATCCAACTCTTGTCAATTCAACTTCTGATAAGAGAAAAGCTCCATCCCTGGTTGTTCCTCCAGCTGCCAAGAAGAAAAGAACATCCAAAAGAGTTCTTATAGAGGTTAACACCTTTCTCTTCCTTGAGCACAAAACCACTCTTTATTTCTGATAAATTTATCTTGTGCAATTTCAGACCAGAGTTCAGCAACCATCAACTACTACAGAACCTGCCAATGCCCCATCTGCTGGTATGATCCTTACTATTTTCTTTCAAAGACCATTCTTTTCAATGGCACTTACTCTCTACTTGCAGAAGAAACATTGGTGAATCAACCTGTGGGGAATTCTTCTCCTCAACAAGCTTCAAATCCAAATTCACCAAGGGTCCAAACATCTTCCCCTCAAGTAGAAACTTCAACTTCACCAAGGATTCAATCATCCCCCTCTCAAGTAGAAGCTCCTGTTTCACCAGGGATGAATCCATATTCACCTCAGCCAGAAGCTTCAAATCTACCAGGGACCCCACCAGCTTCCTCTAAGTTAGAAGCTTCAGCTTTACCAGGAACTCCTCAAGCTCCTCTTCAGTTGATCACCCAAGAACTCCCTCTTGAGCCTGAAAAAATCCCTTCTCCAATTCAGAAGATCAGGAATGAAGTAAGTGTGGGCATTCAATTCTGTTACCCTCTTTCAATAAATCAACCTCAATTCGGCAAAACTTTCTTTTCAGGATCAAGTTGCATCACCACCAAGCTTTTCATTCACTGTGGATGATTTAGCTGCCGAAAAAGGTGATGAAGGATCTTCAAGCCAAACTTTATCAGAGAAAAACCAGGCAAAACTGAGAGAAATCCTCTCTTTGCTGCAAAGAGATATCCAGGACCAAGTTAGAGATGTGGACCTCCTAGAAGAAGTGCTTGAATCCATCAATCAAGAGCTTCCTGATGATATCAAAACCTCCCTGGAGCCTATCTCTCAACTAGATAATCACTTTGCAACAGTGAGGAGAGCCTTGAAGAATCAATCCTCTCGACCAGTCCTGGAACAAAAGAGAGCTAAAGCCAAGCAATTCGTGAAAGAATCACAGGCTCAAATTCAGAGCAACAAGGAATTGCTGGCCGAACTGCAGCCTGCACTTGAGTTGAAAATTGCCAGGAAAGCAGCACTAGAAGCTGAATTGAAGAATCTGACAGCTGAAATCAAGGCTGATAAGAAGAAGATAGCCGAACTCCCTGGATTGACAGAGAAAATCCAAAAGGAAGCTTCAGCAGCCCTGATTGAATCAAACCAGCTCAAAACAAAACTTTCCGCTCTGTCCAACACTCAAGAAGCTGATCAGAGACTGCTAGAGAATATCAGCAAAATGATATCAGACGCTTCTAGTGTAATCTCAAAATATTTGAACATTTGATTGTGTCAAACAATTTGTAGCCGAATGATTGATCGTCCTTGTAATTTTGTTTACCATAAATTTTACTTTCCACTTTCTGTCTTGCCTTGCGAGTATCCTTAGACGATCCATTCGGCAATTCTAGTCAAACAGTACTAGACCCGAACAGTGATCCAACCACAACTCAACCCAGCCAGTCAACTGAATATGACTCAGCTTGAATTCCAAACGACCCGACGACGATTCGGTTAAGGAAGTCTCTCCACCTCCCAAATTTTTCGGGATATGCACCACGATCCTTGGCCACAATTTCTTTGCCGGTCCCATAAATAAGAATCGTGGGTGCCCCTAGCTTTTCACCAAGCCTTCTGTCTTCAAGCCTTCGCCAATCCAAACTTCCTTCTCCAGCACTAGTACTCCCAAAAACCTGATGGCGGGCAGCAGCAACAAGCGCCGGGCCAGGGACGAGGCTGAAGGAAGCCGCGCTGGCGCTCGTCGGAGTCGGTGATCATCAACTTCCTTTACAACTTTCTCTAGATTTCTTTCTGTTTTTGACGATCCTCTTTGTATTTTCAGGCTTATCCGGTGGAATCCGACTCCTGCGCCGGCCACAAATCCAGCCTTGCCGGACGACTCCTCGGAGTCGTACAGCTATTCTCCTTCGCGCTACGATGAGCGCGACGCCCTCCGGTTCAAGGCGGAACGTGACGAAACCCGGCGCGAGCTGGAAGATGTTTCCAAGAAGGCCGGAATCGCCGAGCTCGAATGGGAGCATCAGCGCAAGCAGCTGTTGGAGACCATTGACGGTAAATCTCTTGATTTGTTTTAATTTAACTCAACTTTGAACTAACCGCCATTGCCCTGCAATGTTGCAGACCGTGACGCCGAGCTCAACTGGCTGAAGACGCTGGTGAAGCAACTGGCGGACAAGGTGAACGCCCCCGGGGACACGCCGGTAGTCCGCATTGCCGCGGTGGAAGACTGTGTCGATGAGGTAGCCCTTCATGGCGTTCGCCTGGGCACCACCCTAGGCCTGGCCGCCATGGCGACGCACACCGGCGTCGACTACTCCACGCAACCGCGCGGCTTCCAGGGCAGCGCACCAGAGGACGTCGACGAAATCGAGGTCATCCTGGAGCGCCTCGACGGCCACGGCGACGCCATTGCCGACTCCATCCATCCCCAGTCTGTGCTGAACAAGCTTTTCGGCTAGTTTGTACTAGGGATGTTTGGAATTTGGGCAATAATGAAATTTTAACTCATGTGTTTGTATCGTGATGATCCCCTTTTGCTTGTGAATGCGAATCCTTATTTTTTTCAACGAATTTGGGAACTTTATCTTAGCCGAACACGCAAAAAATCTCCTGCCCCTTGGCATAGAATCCGCAGAAAATCCTCAATCCAGGAACCATAAACACTGTTCAATGAAAACCCTACGCATTCGGAGAGAAAATCCTGTCGTTTGGTATTCCAATAATGCACGCCAACCAGTCATCACTCCCAATACGCTCTTACAGCTAATAAAATAGCCCCTTGGTGCCCTGCAAATCCGCTCGCATACACTTCCATCACTTCACATCTTCTCCCCCTGTTCCAGAGGAGAAAACCCCAAAGCCATGGCGGACAAGGGAAAGCAACCCATCAAGGAGGGTAGCGCTCCACCAAAGAAGCACACCATTCGAGAGTGAGTTTTCTGTCAATCCTTTTCTTTTGCTCTCGATTGCAATCTCATTGTTCACCCCTCTCTATTTTTTCAGTCTTGACTTGCTTCATGAGGAGATCTTCGGAACTGAAGAGGTCCCCGGGTACATCCTCTCCGATTCCTCCACTGAAGACGAAAATGCCACACCGGAACAGAGGACCATCCACCAACTGTGCCGCTGCATTCGGCATCTAGAACACAACCTGCAAGACATCACCGCCCGCTGCAGTGCCGAACGCGAACGCCGCATGAGCTTGGAAGTATTGATAGGGATAGGGGGTAAGATCTTCGTCTTTATCTGACTCCCACGTCTAAGCTCAGATCTCACATTCAAAAATTGTTCCCTTCTTCAGATGTTTCTGATAGGTACAACAACTTGAAGGCTTCTTGGGATAGCCTGATGGAAGCTGCAAGTCATGGCAACCCTCGAAGCTTCCAGGTTGCTATTACAGTGGTCCTGGAACAGTTGAAGAGGGAAGAGCTGAAGAGGAAAAACGCGGAATCAAAGGAATGAAGCATACTTTCGCTTCTTCCTCCAGGCCTTCTGCTTCCCACCCTCTTGTAATCTTAAGTAGCTGGGTTATCAAAGAAAAGCCTGCGAGAAACATTTGTAATGTAGAATATTTTTGTGCTAAGGGCAATACACTTCAATATTGGCCATCTCCTCTGTTAGGATTTTATTTTCTTGTTCTAAAGGCGGCTTCTTTCCCGAACGTCGGCTGTCTCTGTGTTTCTGATGCTTGTAATCCTGGTGCTTGTAATCAACGATCAATTTCAATACTAGGATAATATTTCTTCAAATATCTTCCATTTATAGCAGCAGTAAACTCCTCTCCTAGTAAAGTTTTCAAGATATAAGCATTTCCAGGTGTACATCTAACTACCCGAAAAGGACCTTCCCAATTCAGGGACCATTTGCCGAACGCACTGTACTTAGTCCCGATCGGCAGTAATGCTTTCCAAACCAAATCTCCTTCTGCAAATTGCTTAACTTTTTCTTTCTTATTGTAATATTTGGCAACTCGCATCTTGTTCTTTTCAATATTTTCCAGGGCCCTACGACGAATCATATGCAAATCTTCTAACTCGTCCATCATTAAACCACTGTAATCTTTGGAACTTAAATGTTTTTGCAAAATCACTCTCCTTGAATCTGATTGTATTTCCCAGGGCAAAACAGCATGATGCCCATAAACCAACTCATAAGGAGATGTTTTTGTAGCCCCATGAGGAGCCATTCGGTAAGCCCACAAGGCCTCATTGAGTATCGAATGCCACCTCTTTGGTTTCTCATCAATCTTCTTTTGAATAATCTTGATCATGATCTTGTTAGAAGCCTCTGCCTGACCATTAGCTTGGGCATAGTAAGGAGAAGAATTCAACAATTTGATTCCCATGCTTTCAGCAAATTCCCTGAACTCTGAAGATACAAATTGAGCTCCTTGATCGGTAGTAATTGTTTGAGGAATTCCAAATCTGTAGATGATGTGTTCTTTAACAAACTCAACCATGTTTTCTGATGTCACTTTCTTCAATGGAATTGCCTCAACCCATTTGGTGAAATAATTTGTTGCCAAAAGCACAAACTTATGCCCCTTGCCAGATGGAGGATTTATTTGGCCAATCAAATTTATACCCCATCCTCTGAATGGCCATGGCTTGATAATAGGATTCAAAGCTGATGCTGGAACTCTTTGGATATTCCCAAACCTCTGACAATCTTGACATCCTTTGTAATATTCAAAGCAATCTTCCAGCATCGTCGGCCAATAACATCCAGTGTGCCTGATAACCCACTTCATTCGGTAAGCCGATTGATGCGCTCCACAAAGCCCATCGTGCACTTCACTCATCATTTTCTTTGCTTCTTCTTGACCCAGGCATTGCAGCAACACCCCATCTAATGATTTGTAAAATAAACGCCCATCAAGAAGAACAAACTTTATAGCTTTATACCTGAGCTTCCTAGAAACCTTCCAGATAATTAACAATTTCTTTTCTCCAATCATCTTCTGCTAGATCACTCCCGAAAGCACATACATCGCTGGCAAACACTTCTTGGTTTTCTCTGTAACCTGAAGCACTCTGAGCCAACCTGTTTGCCTCTTCATTGTGTTCCCTAGGAATATGTTCTAGAATCACTAATTGAAAACTTTTCAAGATTTCCTTGCACTCCTCATAATAATTCCTTAGGATATCACTTCTACATTCATATTGGCCATTCAATTGTTTTATAACTAGTTCTGAATCTCTATAAATTTCAACTGAAATAGTCTTTGCTTCTTTTAAATATTGAAGCCCTCTAAGTAGTGCTTCATACTCAGCTTGATTATTTGTGACAGTAGGTTGAATAGGGATAGCAAACTCAAACATCTCACCTCTGGGTGAAATCAATAAAATTCCTACTCCACCACATTTGCCACATGAAGATCCATCAAAGAATAAAGCCCAAGGAGTGATTTCAAGCAAATCAATCGACGGATCACGATGCTCAGTAATGAAATCAGCAATAATCTGACCTTTAACAACTTTTGCCGCTTCAAACTTCAATTCAAACTCAGATAAAGCTAAAATCCACTTGCCAATCCTTCCATTCAAAATTGGCATAGATAACATGTGTTTAATTACATCAAACTTAGAATATACAACGCATTCGGCATTCAACAAATAGTGCCGAATCTTTGTACACGAGTAATAAACACACAGGCAAAGCTTCTCCGCAGCCGAATACCCTGTCTCAGGATCAAGCAATTTTCAGCTAAGGTACATGACTATCCGTTCCTTTCCTTCAAATTCTTGTATAAGGGTCGATCCAATAGTTTGGGTATCGGCCGCCACGTACAACTTGAAAGGCTTGTTCAGCTGTGGAGGCACCAACACTGGTGGTTCCTTCATGTACTACTTGAGCTCATCGAAAGCCTTTTGTTGTTCGTCACCTCATACAAATTTCTGATCTTTCTTGATCCTCAACAGTGGAGAGAAAGGCAACACCTTTTGTGACAAATTTTAAATGAATCTTCTCACAAAATTGATCTTGCCAAGCAGTGATTGCAACTCTTTGAGATTGGTTGGAGGAACAACTTCATCAATAGCTTTCATGCTTTTCTTGCCAACTTCTATTCCTCCTTCATGCACCAAAAATCCTAAGAATTCTCCAGCTGAAACCCCAAAAGCACATTTGTTCGGGTTCATCTTTAGCCCATGCTTTCGGGTGCACTCTAGAGTTTTCCTCACATCATCCAAGTGTGATTCATGATTCAAAGATTTGATCACGACATCATCAATGTATATCTCAACCATTTTGCCGATCAACTCATGAAAAATGTAATTCATGGCTCTTTGATAAGTTGCAACGGCATTTTTTAACCCAAATGTCATGACAATCCACTCAAAAAGGCCTATATGTCCAGGACATCTGAAGGTTGTCTTCGATATGTCTTCTATCGCCATAAAAATTTGATTGTACCCTGCATTGCCATCCATGAAACTGATAACTTTATGTCCAGCAGCGGCATCAACCAGTAAATCAGCAACATGCATTGGGTATCCATCCATGGGAGTAGCTCTGTTCAGATCTCTAAAGTCTATGCAAACCCTCATTTTTCTGTTTTTCTTATAAACAAGGACAATGTTAGAGATCCACTCCGCATATCTGCATGGCCGAATGAAATTTGCTTCGATCAATCTCTCAACTTCTTTTTTCACGTCGGCCAATACTTCATCCTTGTAGATCTTTCGGGGAGGTTGCTTATAAGGTTTAAAACCAGGCTTGATTGGCAACCGATGTTCAACAATGGAACGATCCAAACCAGGCATCTCCGAATAATCCCAAGCGAAGCAATCTTTATATTCTTTTAGTAGCTTGATCAATCCTTCTCTGAAACTTGAATCTGAGTTAGCACTGATAAATGTCGGCCTTGGCTTATCACCATCTCCAATATCAATTTCTTCCAATTTGTCAGCCGACATGAATCCACATCCTAACTTTCCATCAGTTCCATCAATTGGATTATCCATTAAAAATTGCTATAAGAGCCGACTGCTTGAATCGGCTGTTGATCACTGCTGACTGGTTCAATAGGACCTTCACCCCAGTCCTTGCCTGAGAAGCAATCTATACCTTGATACTCCCAGAAGGCTGGCTCCACGTTAGCCACACTCAATGAATCATCTGCCTGGACCACCTCTATATCATCATCTACCCATTGAACAAGCTGTTGGTGCATGGTAGATGGGATGCAACAATTTGCATGGATCCAGTCCCGTCCAAGCAGCAAGCTATATGCCCCTTTGCCCTCAATGACAAAGAAGGTCGTGAGCAAAGTCTTAGACCCAATCATCAGGTCCACATGTACGCAGCCCTTGGTGTCTGAAGGATTCCCAGCAAAATCATTCAGAATTATACTCGTTGGCGTCAAATCCCCAGGGCCCATGCCAAGCTTCCTGAACGTGGTGTATGGCATCACGTTGACCGCGGCTCCACCGTCAACAAACATCTTGGTCAATGGCTTGCCATTGACGTATCCTCTCAAGTACAGCGGCCTCATATGTTGATTTTTGGCCGGCTTGTCGAAGGTTGCTTGCTTGGCCAATACCAGCTGTGCCATCAGCCCAAGTTGCTCGTCTTCATTGATGTCTGGCGGCGCTTCTTTCTGCACAACCTGATTAGCTGGAGCCATGAACTCATTCGGCAAAAAGCATACCATGCATGTTGGAGCCGAACGACCAGGTCCATCAGGCCTATCCTTTGGGTGCCACACCTGCTTCCTCTTGATTCCTGCTTGTTTCAACTCTTGATTCCTCAAGCGCTGAACTCTTCTCTTTTGGCTTCTCCTAAAGCCAGGTGGGCACCATTGTCCTTCTTGCCAGACATATTCACGCTCCTGTTCTTCATGATCGACCCACTTTTGACCAGCATATCTTTTCCTTGGTGATCACCAACTTCATTTATTTTTACGCGCCGACCGTCACTAGGATGTATCCTTCCAATTCTTTCATGGACGGATCGGCGATTGACAGTATCCTGCCTATACTCAGTGTATTTGTCACTGCATTCAGGGCAATTGTTCAACGTGGGGAGCTTCAAACCCTCATTCCAGCAGTGCCTGAAGAACGCACATCCCCAATGCGCACGCTCTTGCTCTCGTGCATGTTCTTCTAGTTCTCTCCTGTGCGCTTCCTCTTCAAACCTCAGTTTCTCCTCGTCGTATTTCTGCTTCTGGTAGCGTTCTTTCTCTTGCTGACGCTGCCACTTGTTAAGGAGAATACGCGTAGTCACCCTGGGCTTGGATTTAGAAGATTCCCCAACCTCAATTTGGCTTTTCAGGATGCAAGGTGCTTCTTTGTGGACTTGTTCCACTGTTATTTGCCGAGCAGGGTCAACTGATCCATCCTGCTTTGCTCTTGATGAAGTTAAGACCTTCACCTTCCCTTTCTCCTCAGCGGTCACCATGTTAACAGAAAACCCAACCATGTTCTGAGGAAAAGGGTTGCCATCCAACTTCATTTTATTGTCAAATTTCAAGTGACCCTCCTGGATAGTCTTTTGGATTCTCATCCTGAAAACCCTGCAATCATTGATGGGGTGAGAATTCCTATCGTGAAATCCACAATATCTTTTCTTTTTAACTCCATCGGGCCGAAGCATAGAATGCCCTTCTGGCAACTTGATTCGACCTTCCTTTACAAGGAACTCAAAGAGCTTGTCAGCCTTGGTCACATCAAAGTCGTATGTGCCCTTGGCTTGCTTTATCCATCTCTGGTTCACTGTCAGTGGCTCTTTGCTCCACACCATCTCAGCTGCGGCTATCTCCTCGTCATCATCAACTTCTTCCCCTTGATCAGCTCTTTCGAGGAATTGGTCGTAGATGTCAGCTATATCATTGTGTTTGACAAACCTGGAGTATTTCTTGAATCCATAAGCTTGATTGCTCATCAATGAAAACCTGTGTGACAGCTGGCCAAGATTATCGAACTCCATGCCGAATAGCTTTTCCCGAATAGCTGGCAACATACCCGCAACAGCCATGTCAGCCAATTGATCATCTGGCAGATTCAAAGAGTAGCACATGCTTTTGGTTTCTCTGAACCTTCTGAGAAACTCCATGGGTGTTTCATTGTGCCTCTGTCTTAGGGTGGTTAGATCAATTAGCTTTTTCTCATTACTACCAATGAAGTAATGAGCATGGAACTTCTGTTCCAAATCCTTCCAGGAGCAGATTGATAGAGCAGGCAAAGAAGCGAACCATGTGAAAGCTGGGCTTGTCAGTGACAAGGGAAAGTATCTGATCCTGAATGCTTCATCAGCTAAAGCTTCCCCAAGCTGCATCAAATATCGAGCTGTATGCTCCACAGTGCTAGTATCATCTTGCCCAGAGAATTTCGTGAAATCTGCCGGAGGTTTCACCCTGTGTGGCAAAGCCACCCTGTGGTACCATTCTGGGAAAGGAGGTGTATAAACTTGCCCTTGCATCTTAGGTTTCAGGCCGAATTGATTTTGCAAAACATCGGCCATTTTCTGCACCATAAGGTCAACATTAGCATCTTGATCTACTGGCCTTCCAGTAGGTCCAGTAGGCACTCCTGCAGCCGCACCATAACCAGGATTTGGGAAAGCATCAATGGCGTCGTAATCCATGAATTCCGAATACCCCTCTCCATACATATTCTTCTGCAGCCTATTGTTTGTTGGGGCTATTCTATAAGTAGAGTTGGGTGGAACTCCAGAAAAACTGAATGCCAAATCTCCATAAGTAGGCCTGTTAGGCATTGCCTGATAAGGGTTCTGCTGCTGGATTGGACGACCCCCAGTACTTTGTAGAGGCGGCTGGAGTGGTTGACTTCCTACACTTTGCAAAGGCGGCTGAGCACTTGCATCTCGAGCTGGTTGACCATTGACAGCAACACTAGTTTCTCCAACCTCTACAATAGATGCTTGAGGTGTTACTCGACCAAGCGTCCTTTCCATACCTGGGCCAAAGACTCCAACCATCATCTGTTTGAACATGGTCAAGAAAGCAGTATGATGTTTGACCATTATGCTTTCCATAGTTTGCCGAAAAGCATTCATAACTTCTTGTTTCTCCTCAGCAGACGTGGTATCAGGTTCCCCTGGTAGTAAAATCCTTGGCATGTCAGTTTTAAGATACGACACACCGCTTCTGTTCTTGCCAAATGATATCAAGCACTTTTGTTGAAACTGGTCAATGGCATCCTTCAACTGTATCCGCTGTTCTGAAGACAGGTCATCTATGGTGACATCCATGACATCATGAATATCAGGCATCTTGAATCAGCTAGATTGGTCCCACCAGGCGTGCCAAAAAGTGTGTTGACGCAAAATCAGCACCTCACGCCAAGCACACAGCAAGCCGAGCGAAGCTGGCTTAACACACGTGTCGGATCCGAAGCGTGCCAGTCAATTTTCCTGAAACTGACAAAGGATGAAAAATAGTTAGATAAAACCTGGAACTTGTCGGGTGGTACCAGACAGTTCCGTATTTACGGCTAAAAAAGCCAATTAAAATGACATATAACTACAACAAGCTATCTGTCAGCGATTTAACTACCATTCAAGAGCTTTAAAACATGAAACTAGGATATAGCCGAATGCATGACGTAAGCATGACAAAAGATCGGTCTTTGCTTTAACATCATTGCTCACACATGGACATGACCGATTTTCGAGGATAAATAACAATAAAAACAAATGAGGTGAAAGCATGATTGTAAATATGAAGTAAACAAGCATGCATAGGCCAAAAGCACTAGTCTACCGCATATCTAGGTACTTTCAAACCCGTCGAGCGTGATAGCAAACAAATCAATCCACCGCATGATACAACTTGTTTAAAATCATGCCACCAACCACAAATAGATTAACCCACCGCATGATACCATCTATATATGGAAAGCTAAAAGCATACATTATTTAAAACAAACTTATGAACACGTTTCACTCGTGGTAGCATTGCCGAATACAGCTGTACAGCCGATCCGGGTTCCGTGGAGAAGGAACAAACATTTGAAAAGTCAAAGGTTGAACCCGCAACACGTGGCAATCTAGATTGATCTAAATTCGGCTATTGAGAGCATTCGATCCTTTATAACAAACAAAGACTTGGAAGCACATCACATGGATCTCAAAGAGGTAAAGCCAAAACCAACTGATCTAGATTGGGCAAAAAGGTGTTACATGAATTTAAACATAAAGTAAAATCCAAAGCAACACGTGGTAACTTAATGAATCTATTAGATCTTGCCAAATCTAATAGAGCTGATAACTAGCTTCGAGGTAGACCTTAGCCTACCGCATGGCTCATGATCTAACAGGAAACCCTCTTGAACCAAACTTAAATCCACCGCATGATACTAAGCAAGGTAACAAGACTACTTGCATCACGGTTGTTGGGGGGTACCCGAAAAGTTCGGATAACTACCCTAACACGAGTATGAGTTCTCAACACGTTCAAGTACAAGGTTAGAGCGCAAAGAGACCGTGATTCTCTCTCGCAAGTAGCACAAGTTCCAAAAAAAGTCCGAATGCGTTTACACGTGCCCTTGCGCCCCCTTTTATAGGGAGATGAAGGGACTTTTACATACCGATAACACCCCTAGCCTCAGAGAATATTCCTAGTGTGAACGCATACATGATTGTCTTTTTTATCTAACATATTTACAAATCTGCCACTAGTTCACACTCTAAACCCGGACTTTTTGGGACTACAACTTTGACTTTGCTTCTCCCCCCGGTTCGTGAATGTCTTCGCACAAAACTCCCGAACTAGGTATTCAACGATTCCCCGAAGTGGCCCTTGCTTCCCAGCCGGTTCGTGCATGTCCATGCGCACCGAGTCCCGAATAGAGTCTTCATCAGGTTCCCGAATCGGCAATTCTCCGAAGTTCGGACTATCAACAGTTGAGATTTCGGGCTTCCGCATGTTCGTGACTCCACCTCCTCGCCGAATCAAGATTCCCGAACTCTGCACATTCGCGAATTCGAGACTTCACAGGTCCCAGGCTTCCGAGAATCGCGAATTCCCTGCTCCTGAAAAACATGCTTTGAAAACTTCGTTAAGCTCAACGTTTCGAGGGTGACGGGTTTTCCTGAATTCCCCAACACTAGCCCCTCGGGGAAGCGGGTTGACTCCGACGATCCGATTCCACGAATCCTTCGGAAATTTAGTAAAAAACGTCACCCTCGGAACGTCGGAGGGGACACGCGTCGCCGGGGAACCAATGACGGTTAAATCGAGGCGTGTTTCGCGGAACTACCACTCCCCGGCCCTATAAATAGCGGGCTGCCGCTGTTGAAAAAATTTTACAGCCTTCCAGCTTTTTCCACGGTTCGTGCATTTCTCTTTTTTGCGGACTCTGGTCTTCTGCCGAAAAGCCGGCGAGTCTCTAGGTGTTGTTTGCGGTTCTCTAAGGTATTCCTTCATCTTTCTCTTGTCGATTTGTTACTTGTTAAACTTCGGTGTAGCGATGTCGCGATTTCGCGAGAACTATTCTCGAACAATACTCTTAACTGTCTGTTTGTTCGTAACTGTTGGTTAGGTGGCTCGCGTTAAAAGCACAGCTAGGCCCATGACTACCGAAGAGCTCCTCGCTGCTGGTCTTCCCACTGACCCAGTTGTCGAAGGCGCCGAACATGCTGTACCTACCGAAGATGTCTGCTCCCCTAGCGGCTCCAGGAGTCGCGAAGATGGGGAAGTTCAGTCCGACGACGGAGAAAACGTCGGAGATGTGGATGCCGGTGTCGACGACATGGTCATGTTAAGGACCTCCGGCCCGCTGCCACCCTCACTCGCCTTCGGAGAGTCGAAGGTCACAAGCAACACGATTCGTGAGTACGAGAGGGCTGGATTTTTCTCCCCCCGGTGCCGGGCGTGCCCCGCTTGATGAGTTGATTCCAGCTCCGAAGGAGGGAGAAATTGTGGTGTTTCGGGATTTCTTCATCTGTGGGCTGAGGTTCCCTTGTGACCCCATCTTGCCGGCCATTCTCGATGCATTTTTGGTGAAGATTCATCAACTTACTCCTACATCCTTCCTTGAGGTGTCCAAGTTTATCTGGATTCTGAAGACAATCGGCTGTAGTCCTACCATTGACGCCTTCACCAGATTCTACGAACTGGTGATCATCCCCGAAGTTGTGAAAAGTGAAGACGGGCAGTTCTACCATAGCCAGCACGCGTGCTGCACCTTCAATACGCGACGCCAGAACACCCGACAAGGAATCACCCGAATCCAGATCGCTCCTTGCTGCAAGTCCAACCTTACCGACGATTGGAAATCTTACTGGTTTTACTTGAAGGTCGATGTGCCGAAGCTGTCATGCCCGATCGCGCCTCTCACCGCAGTGAACGTAGGGAAGTACAACCAGCGGGCCTTGGGGATCAGGAGCTGCGAGAGTGCATTTCACTTGGCCAGCACAATACTTGGCGGCCGTGACATCATTGAAGAATTCGTTGCTTGCCGGGTCTGGCCTATCTCGAATGGCTGGTCCCCTGCTGAGCTCGTGTATTATAATGTCAACTGGGCAGACCAGAAGGTGCCTTTCCCGAAGTTCGGGATCAAGCTTCGCGAAGGCCAGAGCGCCAAGGACTTCATGGACGAAGTGGAAAAAAGGGTTAAAGTCATGGTAGGCGAATATACCATGAACGAGTACAAAGCGTATAAGGCCCTGGTGAAGCACAAGAAGAAGATCAACCGCGTCTTTTCGGAAGTTTGCGGTGATAAATTTTTCAGCTCTCGAGGCCCTGGTCCCAAGTTGAAACTTCCCGCCGTCGGCCGTGGCCGGTGCTCGGCCGCCCCAATCAACACTCCCCGAATAAGATCGTCGAAGCGGGGCTCGTCGCCCGCCGGTGAGGGTGCCTCTTCGGGAGTCAAGCCTTCGAGGACTAGATCGTTGGAATCATCGAAGCGGAAGCGCAAGACCTCCGAGCCTCGCACTTCGGATGCTGAACTCCAGGCTGCTTCAGGGCTTGCCCAGATGAGCCGCAAGAAACCAAAGAAGGCAGTGAAGAAAATTTTCTCCACCGGCGTTCGGCGAGTCCCATCCGCCTTCGATGATGACACCTTCGTGGACACCGATAGCCTTAAAGGTGTTTTCCTCTGGCCACTGTTTAACTTTCGAGACAGTTGCTCACCTGGTTCCGAGAATGAATTCGTGGATGTTGATTCCTTTTCGGAATGCTTTGCTCCCGAAGTCCGAAAGGAGACATCCCCCGCCGCCGCCGAGAAGTCCGTTGTTCTTTGAAGTTGCTTTGTTCGCACCGAATCCCCCCCGCCGCCGCCGAAGCCCCCGTTGCCGAGGTCCCCGCCGCCGACCAAGCCTCCTCCGACCTCGCCCGGGACCTTGAGCGCACTATTCAAAGGGGAGACCATCCTACCGAACATGTTCCTCCGGTCGAAGTTCGGGAGATCGTCCCCGAAGACCGGCGCCTTCTCCTTCCTTAGGCGCTTTTAACAAAAGCTTTGGTACGTCCCATCGCGGCAAGCTATTGCGTGTTGGTTTCGAGACAAGTGGCGTCGGGGGCAAGACGTCCAAGTTTTTAACTCTGTGGAAATCGTCCGCCATTGTTGATGAAACGGGAGAAGAGGCGCCGAACGACCCGAAGAAGCCGCTCAAAGCTCCGAGAAAAGGCCTCTCTCTATCTCCGAAACCACTCCTTCGCCTCAAGGGAAAACTTCTTCGGGTTCGACTAAACAAGTCACCATGCGGCGAGTTTTCTAAGGAAGGTTCGTTCCTTCTCACTATTTTTTCATACGTTTCCCTGTTGTTGAAGCTTAGTCTGAGACTTACTCCCGAATTTCGCAGAATTCAAGAATCTGTTGCACTCGTACTCTCCTTCAAAGCTTGCGCGCTTCCATGAAGACTATGCCCTCAAGTACTCAATGCTTGGGAAGGTTGCCGTAGAGCGGCTTTCCACACAGAAGAGGATTAATGAAGAACTTTCTCAGAAGTCCAAAGAACTAGAGCGCAGCTTCACCCTCGCGCAATCCACGAATCTGGAACTCGAGAGGAAGGTTGCCGAGCTGGCGGAGGCTTTGAAAACAAGTCACGATGAAAAGAAAGTCGCGAGAGGCCGCGCTCGAGGAATCCAAGAAGGAGCTTGAGAAAGTTCGGAAATCCCATGAAGATGATCCGAGCGTGATTGAAAAGCTTCGGCAAAAGCAAGAGTGAGCTACAAAAATCGCCGAAGATCTTCGCATTAACAACGCCAGCCTCGCCAAGTCATTGAGCACAAAGGATCGCAAAATCGTGGATCTTGAGAAGGCGGCGCGAGAACAAGGTGAAGCCTCGAAGAAGAACACTTCGGAGACTCTGGCAAAGCTAAAGCTGCTCTATGCGGAGTACAAGAAGTCTTTGAACGAGTACGGTGTTCGTCCCGCCCCTCTCCCGGATGACATTGATATTCCCGATTTCATGGATTGGCTGGAGGATGAGTTCAAGGCCCTTACCGAGGTGATCTCTGGCGCCAGCAACTTCGCTGTTGCTTTCTCTGTGGAGAGCATCCTGAAGGTCCTTCACGATTACGAATGTGTGGATTTGGCGAAGTTTCGCGCGAATCTCTCTCGGTTCCCCAGCGTTACTAGCAACGCGATACTTCGAGCGAACTCCGACGTTCAAGCTATCAAGACGAAGTTCGCGAAGGAGTTCTGGCTGGTTGGCGGGGAGGATATCGTTAAGACCATTGCGCGAGCAAAGCTTGCCGAGGTAGTTTCTTTTGCTCGATTTCGTGATTTATGTTTGTCGCAGATGTTTCAGTTTCGTAAACCTTCCTCACTTTTTCCTTCCTTTCTCAGCTGAGGGAAAAGGAGAACCGAGAAGGCACCGCCGCGCCTCCCGAAGGATCGACCTCCGGCGAGGGTTCGAGCGAATCTGGTGAAAACGGCTCAGGTGGCGACAGCGGCGGCGGCGGCGGCGGTGATGACGGCGACGACGGCGAAAACGTCCCCGAACGAGAGGAGGATTCGCCGAAGGTGGATGCTACAAACTGAATGATATGCCCGGATTTTTGGGTGAATTCAAGATTGGTCGTTCACTCATGTAGATTCATGAAACTTTCCCGAACAAATGTTTTTTATATTTTAACTCGCGCAGGTCCCGCAAGCCGGGCTCGCGCGGACGTGCTACCACCGCGAACTCAACGGGATAATGTGTTCGTTAGTGGTGAAGCGTGGCGTCCGTTCAAGCGAGCACATCCCGAACAAGATTTTTCCGATTTTTGGCTTGAGGCCCCGCTTAAATTTTCTATAGGTTGTTTTGATCTCTCCTCGTTTTTCTTACTTCGCAAGAAGATTCGCTCCGCGTTGTCTACTCCGCCGTCCGCGAAGGTTCCCAAGATGCGGCCCCTTAGCCCCTTAGCCGATGCGTCCGACTTCGCCTATGCCGGTGATATGGCCGAAAACAACGTTTGTAAACCAGGACATGTTGTAGAACTTTCATTCTAATTTTCGCACCGATTGCTTGTAATTATCAAGGACCTATTCGGGAGTTTTTATGCGAATAAGGCAATGAATGTTTTTTCTTGAAAAAACGTCACCATCCCCCACCTTGCCGTTTCGCATAAAAACTAGATGGCGAGGTTCACGAATCTTACTATTCTCGAAAACTCCCAAATTTCATGAATTTCTAGCATATCTTTCTAGGAGAAGTCTTCCCTAGTTTTTGTGAACCTCGATTGCTACTGCGCAAGTCAACAAAATTTGTTTTCGAATTTTGTGGACTTGACCCGATCGAGACTTGCCTCGGTTGATACAGCAACCCTCAGTTGCTTCAACCAAGGCGTTCTGCGATTCCCGAACGAGCCCCTTGCCCTTTTCTTACAACGATGATGTTTAAATAACTTTCAATAATCCTCGCTAAGTAAAAACCTACAGGTAACCCCATATGCATTCATTCTCTCGAAATCTTCGTAAAAATTTTTGATGGGAATCCCTTCGTGGATGGGATTTACTGGGCCACAACTTGTTGTTGTCTCAGGCCTCTTTGGTGGGAATCCCTTGATGGATGGGATTTTCTGGGCCACAACATGTTGTTGCCACAACTTGTTGTTGTCTCAGGCCTCTTTGGTGGGAATCCCTTGATGGATGGGATTTTCTGGGCCACAACTTGTTGTTGTCTCAGGCCTCTTTGGTGGGAATCCATTGATGGATGGGATTTTGGCTATCGGGAAGCCTTTCTCACGAAATTTTTCTTTTTTCACGTTGGAACTCTGGCTATCACGAAGCCTTTTTCACGAACTTTTTCTTTTTTCAAGATGGAATTCGCTATCACGGAGCCTTTCTCACGAACTTTTTCTCTTTTCAAGATGGAATTCGGCTATCACGGAGCCTTTCTCACGAACATTTCCTCTTTTAAAGGTGGAATTCGCTATCACAAAGCCTTTTTCACGAACTTTTTCTTTTTTCACGATGGAATTCGGCTATCACGAAGCCTTTTTCACGAACTTTCTTTTTTCACGATGGGATTCGGCTATCACGAAGCCTTTTTCACGAACTTTTTCTTTTTTCACGATGGGATTCGGCTATCATGAAGCCTTTTTCACGATCTTTTTCTTTTTCACGATGGGATTCTCGGCTATCACGAAGCCTTTTTCATGAACTTTTTTTCTTTTTTCACGATGGGATTACGGATATCACGGAGCCTTTTTCACGAACTTTTTCTTTTTTCACGATGGGATTCCGCTATCGGGAAGCCTTTTTCATGAACTTTTTCTTTTTTCACGATGGGATTACGGAGACACGAGACACAAAACACGCAATTTGGGGGAGGACTCTTTTCATATATATATATATATATATATCGAAAGAGTATTGACATAGGATCCGCCTCGTTAAAAACCTTGCCTCTTGATTTAGAGCCCCCTTTGCAAGGAAAAGAGTACGCTTCTTCTTATTCTAATACGACTAGAAAAAGGAAAGTTGATTTTTTCTCCCGAAATTATTTATAGACGTGTGATTCGGATTTTAAGTTTTTGGAATTCAAACTTACGAAAATAGCAAAAGTACTGTCTATTACATCTAGATGCAACTGGGATTTTATGAGTAATACCTTTTAGGCTGTCGGCATTCCACGGACTGTGGGTGGTAGATTGACGAAAATTTCGCTTGAGTGCCCAAGTTTCTGCAGTATTCTTTGAAGGTGTAACAGTTGAACTGTTTTCCATTGTCAACCGTTAGTTCTGCGGGAACCCCGAACCCGCATGCTATGTTACGCCACGGCGAGAGGTGGCGATTTTGGTTCGGGAGGACAAAGTTTGGTTATGGTCATCGATCGTTTCTCGGCTGGTATATGTTTGTTTGTCCGGTGTATGTCCCTTTTCTATGTTTCGGCCTCTTGTTGATTGCCATACTCTGTGATGACTCCCTTAGGTGCGGGCATTTTCATACATAGGAACTGTTGCCTTATGACCGCGTCGAACTTGTTCATGAACCCTCTCGCCAAAAATCGCGAGGTATGGATGGTAGATGTCGACTACATCGAACGTGAGACTCTCCGTTCTGGCATTCTCGAGATCTCGGAAGGAAACCGGGAGCGATATTTTTCCAACCGGCTTGATGGGCTTTCCTCCGAACCCTTGCAGTGGGTATTCTGAGGGGTCTAACATGTGCTGGTTCAGATTCATCTTTTCGAAAGCTTTCAGGAATAGGATGTCCGCTGAACTCCCATTGTCAACTAGGACTTTTCCTATGACCCACCCAGCAATGTTCACCTCAATGACAATGGCGTCATTGTGTTTCGCAGATTTCAGCCTTAAATCTTCTTCTGTGAAGGTGATTGGCACCTTTGCCCACTCCGGGCGCGCAGCTGGGCCGTCATTGATGATAGCGTTCACAGATCTGAAGTAATTGCTTCTCTGCTTCTTGGTTTCGAACTCCATAGCAGATTCGCCCGTGATTGGCATGATAGTCCCGAACGATGGCAATGCCTTGAAGTTCCGAGGTCCCGAACTCCGACCGGGGTCTTGACGAACTTTCCGGAGGTGGTGGCAAGATTTCCCGAATGGGTTGTGGTTCTTTGGATTGACTGGATCGCTTGCGACCGAGGGAAAAATTGCTGCGACGAGCGCCATGCCGACCGTGGTTGCGGGAATTGTCGAACCGAGACGAGAACTCGAATGTGGATTCGCGAATTGCGGGCTCGCTAGAAATTCGGACGAAACTGGCCTGGCATTGAGGATGCGATGCTCATTAGTGCCTTCTCTTGTTGGATTCTTGCCATGTTCTTCTTTGTTTCCGGACACCCTTCGGTCTTTGTGACCCCTCCCATGATACCGGTAGTAGAAGTGAGGATCTTTTGGGTTGTGGTTCGTGAGTCCCGGGGAGCCTCTCGCCTCTCCCCCTTCCTCCGGGATTGAATCCTCCCCTGGTGCTTGGACTGTTGCCTTGTTCTGGTTGCGAGTTTCCGACGTTGTTGACGTTTCGCGGATGTTGGGGTGGTGCCTGCCATGCCATGTCTCTCGTTGCCCCGTCTTGCCTCGTTTCGCTCAGCTACCCTCTTGCGATGGTCGTCATCAGACAAAATGTACTCCTCCAATTCGTGAAAAAGTTCCTCAACCGTCTTGGGTTTCTTTCTCGTGAGATGGGAAGCAGTTGGCCCTGGGGTGAGACCTTTGATCAGTGCCTTGATTGTTGTTTTGTCATCCGCTTCGGGGATTTGAGACCTCTGTTGCATGAACCTTCTCACGAAGTTTCGCAGTGGCTCTCTGTCTTTTTGCTTACGATTGTACGGATACGACGCTTCGTTTTGTTGTGTCATGAAACATCTGAAATGCTTGCATGAACTTTGTCTTGAGGTCTACCCAGCTGTAGACGAGTGAGGAGGCGATAGTGAGTACCAATTCGCATCGGCCCTTCGCAAGCAATGATGAATGATTTGGCCAATGCAACATCATCTCCTCCTCGCCGAATTCACGGTCGATTCGTATCTCATGAGGAATTGCCCGGAGTTTCCGAAGCCATTGTATTTTGGGAGAGAGACGAGGCTTGAACTTCGGCGGCCAAGGTGCTTTTGCGGCCCAACGGACGGTGGTGATTCGGGATCCACGAAATGTGACACTCCGTTTCCCGCGAAGAAGTTTTCTTTCGGGAGTTCTCTTGCTGGCCCGGAGTTCTGGTGCGGTGATTCTGCCACGGGGAACTGTTCTCTTGTTCTTTCATCTCGTCAATTTCTCTCTCGTATCGCTTCGATTTGCTCTTTTGCTTTGTTGAGCCGCGCTAGCTCTTCGAGAGATTTTTCTCTTCGCTTGTAACTCGAGCCGCGAACTTTTCCTTGTCTTTTTGTAGCCGTTGTATCTTTTGTCGAACCATCGCTAGCTCTCTATTTATGTCATCATCATCATCATTGACATTCTCGAACTCCTGTTGCTCGGGGGCGGTTCTTGGATGTGAGTCGTCTTTTCGCTCTTGCCTTCATGAGGGCTTCAAGCTTTTCTCTTCGTTCTTGGTCCGTTGCGTTCAAGGATTCGGGAATAAACGAGGTTTCATTCCCCCGAATAGGAAGGCGATCATCCCGGTTTGCTGTCTTTGGAGCATTCTTCTTGGATTTCTTTTGAGGTGGCATCGTGAGTTTCTTTTTCGTACCGGAACAAGGTGGGCGCCAATGTTGGGGGGTACCCGAAAAGTTCGGATAACTACCCTAACACAAGTATGAGTTCTCAACACGTTCAAGTACTAGGTTAGAGCGCAAGGAGACTGTGATTCTCTCTCGCAAGTAGCACAAGTTCCAAAAAAAGTCCGAATGCGTTTACACGTGCCCTTGCGCCCCCTTTTATAGGGAGATGAAGGGACTTTTACATACCGATAACACCCCTAGCCTCAGAGAATATTCCTAGTGTGAACGCATACATGATTGTCTTTTTTTATCTAACATATTTACAAATCTGCCACTAGTTCACACTCTAAACTCGGACTTTTTGGGACTACAACTTTGACTTTGCTTCTCCCCTGGTTCGTGAATGTCTTCGCACGAAACTCCCGAACTAGGTCTTCAACAGATTCCCGAAGTGGCCCTTGCTTCCCAGCCGGTTCGTGCATGTCCATGCGCCTGAGTCCCGAACAGAGTCTTCATCAGGTTCCCGAATCGGCAATTCTCCGAAGTTCGGACTATCAACAGTTGAGATTCCGGGCTTCCGCATGTTCGTGACTCCACCTCCTCGCCGAATCAAGATTCCCGAACTCGCACATTCGCGAATTCGAGACTTCACAGGTCCCAGGCTTCCGAGAATCGCGAATTCCCTGCTCCCGAAAAACATGCTTTGAAAACTTCGTTAAGCTCAACGTTTCGAGGGTGACGGGTTTTCCCGAATTCCCCAACAACGGTCTAAATCCACCGCATGATACTAGACATGATACAAGATTGCCGGTACTTACGGAGGTCGACGGATCGATGGCTCCTCTCGAAGAACTCGACGACTCGACTAAAGGACTCAAAGTTTGGCACGGGGCCGGTTTAGTTGTGTAGATGTTCGATCCCTATTACAGACATCAAGGGTTTATATTTATACCCTTGTCCTAACACGACTCCTGATCGACCATGAGTACAACATTTAATAGCTAAATTAATACTCCGGCGCCAATGTACATCTCGTACCCGTCATCAATTCGTCCCTTCCTTATATCCGGGCCACGTCATCAGGCATTCTCGAAAACTTCCTTTTAAAAGCGCAAACAGTCCTTTTGCCGAATGATGGCGTATTGCCGACCGCAAGCATCTTTACCGAATCCTCTGAGGAGATTTTTTCCTGCCGAATGGCATTTTGTTACCAAACTCGGCCCACAAGTCAGTCCCTTTCCTGTACCAATTTTTGGTGTTAACACAATTGTATCACCAGCATTATCAGTTTTGCTCGTCGTCCGGCAATCGGTCGTCTCGTCTGCCGCCGCTGATTTTGCAGCTCGCGAGGGGACGCGAACATACTATATGCGAAGGGGCGGCACCGCGACAGCCACACGCGGGTCAAGCGGACGGGCGAGGCGATTACGTAGGAAACTAATCGCAGGTGAACGCAATTAGCGCCACACTTAGGATCGATCGGCAGGCCAAATTCCAAGTGATATTGGGCCTTGGCCAAAAATTCCATGGTGGTCCCTGGCCCAACTGGACCACCCTGTGCCTCCGCCACTGGAGTTACCTCGTCGGCCGGTGATGAAAGTAGAAGCGACACCGGGGGGAGTTGCGGCTGCTAGAGTTGGGTCGCAGGGTGTTGAGTTCCAATTTCCAAGAGAGTAGCGGCAGTGGTAGCCGAGGTCATCGAAGCAGGATGGGGGTCGAAGCGGCGGGGGAGCTTGGTGAGTGAGGAGGAAGACGAAGGATCAAACGAGAGGTCCTGCCGGTTGGAAATCTCATGTGGGGGCTCGTCGACGGCGGCAGATCGAGACCGCTGAAGCTCGGGGGGGTCAAAGGTGGTGACGCGGCGTCGAGGGAGGAGAAGGGGAGCTGGGGAGACGTGGTGCGTGTCACAGGAAAAGGACAGAGGTCTCTTACTGCGCATAATACAACGTGTACTGCCGATTGGAAAAGGACTCGTATGCGCTTGAATGGGCAGTATAAGGATATTATCAGAAATGTAAAATGGCACTGTTGTAATATAGGAAATAAAAAATATGAATTGAATGCATCTCGGCTGAATGGGCAGCGGGGAAAATGTTTCCAAATAATATATTTTGAGGAAATTACCATTTTACTCATAGTAAAAAAATTGTAATACTACTATTGTAGGGTCATATTCTGTGTTGTAAAAGACCTTAAAGGATAAGATGAATGAGGGGAGGAACACATTTGAGTTGTTGATTTCCAATCCGATGGTAAAAATATGATTGAGAGATAACTAAATCCCAAGCATTATATTTGTGGTATAGATACTCTTTTGGTTATATACTTATCCGGGGAAAAAGGTTGTGTTGCTACTCCTCCGTCGTTTCATATTATTTGTCATTTTGACCTTTCCAAATTCATTTCTATTATTATGTATTTAGACATAAATATATGTCTAAGTGCATAACCAAATAAATGTATTCAGAAAATAAAAAATGTCAAGTACTAATATGAACTCCAGAATATCAAAACTCACCTTCCGATCTACATGTACTGTACTTTTTTTTTCCAACCTGCTTAACGCTTCAGTTTACTTGCGACCCCGTGGACATTCATGTGTGCCGTTGAGGTAGATTCCTGTGCGCGTAATAAGCTCTGCACCCATATTTTGTGGTCCTTTTTGCCCCTGGTTGGCAAACTTGTGTTTCTTTGTGGTCCTTTTTTGCACAATTGCTGTAACTGTGTAGACGAGCATAGCAAGAGAAAGGGACCTTGGATGTCCGTGATCCAGAAATGCATTACCGGTGGTATAAGCGAACACGGAGTTTATCAAATAGTCTTGCATGTCACACTTAGAAGTTTTCAAATTTTCTTGAAACTTTGCAAACCAATAGTACCAAATTTGGGATACAAACAACCTTTGTAAATATTCATACGAAAAAAACAATTTTCAGTCAAAAGTTGTTTGAAACTCAAATTTTGGGAAAATGCACATCTAGTTTGGCGCTATTTGTGTGCAAAGTTTCAATTATTTGTAAAGAGGAATGTTAAGGTGCTTGACCGGAACCAGGCGGAACAAGGGGGAACCGGTGGTTCCGGTCCACAATTATTTAGTTTCTGGCCCCCAATTACTTGGTTCCGGTCCACAAGATTGGTTCCTTTTAATAAGTTCCTCCTATTTTACAACCATCTGATCTGGACACGGCTCATAAAAACCTCACGTATTGAAGAAAGAAACATTTTTAGAATTTATAAGTGCGACATGCAGGACTATTTCGATAAGCTCCGCGGTCGCTTATACGAGCGGCAGATTCAACAATGGTCATGCTCTAGTTATTGAATTGGATGCTCAGGAAAAGTGTGTGTTTCCACGGTCCAGGCAAATCGCAAATAGCAATTTTTTTAAAAAAAAAGAAATACTCCTGTTCTTAAATATATGACATTTAAAACAATTAAATTATTTATTTTTGAACTAACAAACTTGTCTTAAACGGCATCATGAATTTAAGAGAGCAGGGGGTAGTAGCAAAAGTCAGACAGAGCTGTCCAACCCAACCACCGGCTTTCACCTTCTAGGCCCAGCCAATTCTAGTCACTCTATGCCTGCCTACTGTTTCGGGTCCGGCCCAAGGCGAATCACCCGTCCTTTCGGCTTCGCACGGTGGGAGCAGCACGCACACGGACGGCACCGGCCTTTCGGCCTCCGAGGAGGGGAAATGATGAGCTCGCTCGATCGAAGCAGGTAGTTCGGTCAACTGGCTCGCTGCCGCCGGCTGATTCGAAGTCCGTCCCTCCCATGGCGCGCGCGCAGCACCAGGTGCCAGAATCCACGGAGCATACCGCAGCGCAGCGGTGACACTGACACGTACGTGCACGAACGGAGAAACGCAGCAGCAGCATCGGCGGCGACGGGTGACTGTCGAACCGAACCGTGAGTGTGTGTGTGTGTGGCGTGTGGTCGCTGCGTCCGTCCGTGCATATATAGATTCGTGGCGTGGTCCGGTGATCCGGTCCAGGTTCACGTACGTGCTCCCCGGTGATCGTCGTCCTCGGAAAGGAAAACTGCGGCGAGATGCAGATCAGCAGATGCCCCTGGTTCCTGCCGTTGCCGAGACGCCGAGTAACAAACAGGTCCGGACCAGAGATATCTATTCTGTGCTCGGTCGGCTTCGTGGCGCGTATGGGCGTGGTTGCTCCATGGAGCGAACCGCAAGCAATCGACCCACCAACCCACTTAAGTAGCAATGGAGCACCGATTCATCCATTTTATTCCTAAGCTGCCCACTGGTTCTCCAAAGAGGTTCGCGTGGTTCGAAACTAGCAGAGTAGTCCGCCTAGCTAGCTGCTCGCCGTGACCTGACGAGTGACAACTGACTCCTGCAGTTAAGAAGCGCTTGCCTCCGTGATGTGCCGGCCGAAGTATGGTGCTTACCGCCGATGGAGAGGTGCCCGTGCATGAGGTCGGCCGGCGCCACAAGGAGCTTCCTGGCGTACACACACGACGAGGCCATCACGGCCAGCCCAGCGCTGCCGTACGTACGTGCAGCCGTCGCCGGCACAGATGTCGTCGGACCTGAGCTTGCGGTAGTTGGTCGGCGTGTGGCCGCTGCCGGATACCCCCGCAGCTCAACCTGCCATGCATGCCGCGCCGCGACAGTGGCTAGCCAATTCTGCAGCGCCGAGGCCACGGCGCCGAGTCTTAGCTTCCTTCCTCGTGTCGGCGCGCCCCAACGATCCCGGCCGGCGCTCCGCCGCCTCGAGCAGCTGACGGAGATGCTGCCGGAGGACATTGCCGCCGCTGCCGTCGCCGCAGTGACCAGGATCCTGAGGCGGACGGCGAGTATGCCGGGATTAATGTGTGCGAGTGCGACATCAATGAGAAGAGGAGCTCCTTGATGCGTGGGCACCAGCTCAAATACGACCGCGCGCACCGCTAGCTCACCGTGCGGAAGCCGATCGAGAAGATCCCTCGCCAAGGGAGTGTACGAGAGCCCCGCAGGACGTTCCCGATCTCCTCAACCCTCACCGCGGCGCAACACCGCCGCGGAGTTGATGGGGTGGGTCGAACCCGTCGACCCATTGGTTTGATGGTTTCTAATCCATGAAACCTACAGCTTTTTACGGGTTACAAAAGGGCCCCCTGTTGGATCGTTTTTGTGGGTCGGGTCGCCATCCCCATCTTTGGTGGCGCGGCAACACGTCGATCGGCTACTGCTGCGGCCTATCATATCCGTTTGCCCTCTCTTCTCTTCTCATCCTCATCCGATCGGGATCGATCATGTGACCATGCCCCTCGATCGTTCCTTGCTCCATCGTCCAAAACGACGGGTTGTGACCCCTGCTGACGGCTGCAATGTTTGATTCCAGCCACGATCTAAAGATCTCAGCGCAAATCGTTCTGACCGACGTTCTCATTCTGCATTATGCACCCGGCCGTTTTCAGTGCACAAATACAGTTACTACATCTTACCTCTGCAAGTGATGGACATGTCTCGCATGTATACATCCATCCATGGTGTGGTCTGGATATCGTGATGGCCAGTTTTGGCAGATGGAAAGCGTGATCGAGCTAGGATAGATATATCCGTCCCCATTTCTTCGGGGAAGAAGCAACGCAGGGTATTAGCTTATCCACAGTGGAAAAAGGATCGGAGCCTCGGAGGAAGGAGTGTGCAAGCTACTACAGAGCACAACCAACGACGCGCGCGCGCGGCGAGCGAACAGGGGACCGGCGCGCGCGTGTGTGTGGTGTGTGGATTGTGGAATCCCCCGCTGCAGCAAGCGATGCAAAGCGCCAAAGCCAAACGGAAACGGAAAAAAAAGGCGCCACGCCAAGCTCTCGCGAGCGCCACCTCTGACTCTGAGGGGGCAGCTAGCGTCTCGATCCACGACGCATCTCGATCGCCGGCCCTCGACGTTTCTTGCTTCGGTGCAGTGAGACACGCTACTCGATCGACGCCCCGCCCGAGCCGATCGATTTCGTTCCGCACAAAGACGTCCTACGTTACTACCCAACACATTTCTCTCCCACTCTGTCCTGATGAGCACTAGAAACTAACATCTACCCAATGCTGTTGCAGTAGCAGGCTATGCCATCTCAAGTGTTGAGAGTTCAGACTTACATTCAGTGGACTAGTTCAGAGTTAAGACTTAAATTCAGTGTTACGGTCAGGGTTCAGAGTTCAGACTTGAGGAGCGGTTGATGGGTCGTTTTACGTTCAGTGGACTAGCAGGGATGTGCAGAACAGAGCAGACCAAGTGATGTGGTAGGGGGGGAACGGTTCAGATACATATGCGCCCACTCGCTTAGTGCGTCTAGGCTTTTGGTCACTTGTTTAGTTGCTGAAAGCCCACCTGTTGTTGGAGCTAGAAAGCTCAGTCAAGGGCCCTGATGAGTCGTCGCGCGCGCTCACAAAGGCGACATGGAACAGCTGCTCTCGACCGGTTCTTAAATCTTAATTACTGTATATATATGGAAATGTGCTTTGTTGATTCGCTTTTTTTGTCGCACTTCGTCGCATGATGGTCAAGGATATTGTTCATTTTTGTTTACATCATCAAAGGTTCTTCCCTCAAAAACAAAAAAGAAGGAAAACAAAGCTTGTTCGCTTTCATCTCCGTGGGGCTCTCCCATTTGGCATTTCTCAAACGACAGCAGAACAACCTTTTCCAGCACACGGAGCTGAAGTTGTGTACATTCTGTTTGTTTTTTTGATTGAAAAGAAATCCAGTCGTACCATTTTAAGCAAGGCAAAAGCAAGTATAGCACCAGCTAGAAAGATTGTCTCCAGAGATTACACTCTATCTTCAGAGAGAGTATTTTGATGGGATGTAGGATGGCAACCCTATACTATATACGGTGGATCATCATACCATTACCATGGTGGCATAAAGCTCGGCTAAAAGTTGGGCTTTCCAAGATCCTACACGATCATCTCCATGCGTGTTCAGGACAACTTGCATAACCTAGCTAGCATCAGTGCATCACCCACTCCCCCCAGCTGCTGTGCAATTGAGGTAATCTAATTAGAAATCAACCTATCAGCCAAAAAAAAAACCTTTCCTCTGCACTCTGCAACACGGGCACGATAGTATATGTAGTGGTGGTAAAGTTTCAGTAATTCGTAAGAAGCATGCAGGCACCCTACTGTTGGAACATACCCCCCTCTTTTTCGAGGAACAAAACCTAGGAACGGATACGGATCCGTCACCCCACCCGGCCACCCGTATGGCCGTATGGAGTCTATGGACAGGGGCGCCCTCAAGTTGGTGCGGTCTGTTTTCCATGTCCCCCAAAAGCTCTCGCGCTGAGCTCCAACATGCACGAGCCCCATGCGCGCGCCTCGGACGCATGCAAGGCCCCCAACAGAGAAAAGGAGCAGAGGGCTCGCCGCTCGCATAGGTAGGTCATAGGAGCGGCGGACCCCTGCCTGCACCTTCGCTCTCGTCCGTTGGGCTCGATCGCATCATGTCGAAAGCAAAGCGGGCATTGAGTTCTCCAGACTTTGGCCCTACGCAAAGCTCATCGATCAGCTGGCCGGGTTCCAGTTGTGTGTGATGTTTGATCGATCGCCTCATGCCGTCCAAGCGATCCGTCGGCGGCGCGCGCGGCTGGATCGATCGGTTGGAACCTAACCCGGCCGGCGGCAACCGGGCAGGCAAAGCAACGGCATCGATCGGGGCTGGCGTCCGAACGCGGCCGACGTGGCGAATCAAGAAACCCGACGATGACGAGCAGCTAGCTAGCACGCGGGTCGAGCTCGATCCGATGCCCCCACTCGATCTGACCAGTAGCTCTGTGATCGCGAGCACCGCCCCGTGTCCGTGGTGCAAGCTTGGGATATGTTAGCGCAAGCAACCTCGAAGGCTCGACCACCCGCACCGGCACGTCGTCGGTGTACGTGTACGTGTACGTACTGGGTTGCGTTGCGTGCAGCTCCGGTGTATGTGTATACGTACGTATAGTACCGGTACCCAGCTGCCAGTTGACCAGTCGATAGCAGCTGGCACGGAGATGCCAAAAAAAAAAGCTCCCCAAACTAAAGGGTGCGGCAATACGAAACGACCCAACGAGTACTCTACTACCGTGTGAAAAAAAGCGCCGGTTCATCGCTTTGCGAGAAATGGAAACGGGAGGTGTGTGTGTGTGTGTGATACCACGGCCGGCCAGTTGATTGACCCAACACAGATCGACCGCTGCTGCTACCCGACACAAGTCTCCGTCTCGCCAGATTTACGATCTAGCGACCGATCGACCCAGTTCGCAAGAAACGAATCGTTTCCTTCCTCAAATAAAGTCTTGTGCCCGGCCGGTTCCGTCTCGCCTCTCGCAGCGAAGAAAGAATCGGGGACGACGAGCACCAGGTCAAACCCGAGGCGACGCGGTTCTCGTCGCACCCCGGACCGCTGATGCCAATGCATCGATGCTGCGGAGCGGACGGACACCGGAGAGCACCGGCGCGGCGAGAGGCGGCGGCTGATGCGCGCAAGCCGCCGCGCGGGGGGAGACGGAACCGTGCAACAGAAGCGCGTGTTCCTGGCGGCGGCGAGTGAAGGCGGCCGGAACGGGCCAAAAGGGAGCGAGAGGCAGCCGGCCGGCCGGCAGGGCGTTGTGGCACGCACACGTACGCGTCCTCGCCTAGTGTGGCACAGCACAGCTTGGGTTGCTTGTCCATCCGTTCCGTTCCGTTCCGTTCAATCAAAAAGTCCCAACAGCTCAGCTCAGCCTCCAACAACACAGACACGGTTGCAAACGTAGTATAGCAAGAGTTGACGTCACTGGTATGATATAGTATGCTGTACAAGCACACGCATAAATGAACTCATCATCACCAACTAAACAAAAGTAAATCGCCGCGATTAGTTTAATTAATTAATCCTCTGTATGATTGTATGAATATGATCCTAGTTTACCACACTAGTAGCTACTAGTATATCACTCTGTGTCAGTGTAGCTAGCTAGCTGATGCTGCTCTCCGATCCAAACATGCATGTGTGTCGAAGCATTCCGATCCCCACGGCAGGCGCGCGGTTGGTCCAGCTCGCTCGCCCTCGCCGTCGCCGGCCACATTAGTTACACAGGTGGCAACGCCTCCGCCGGCGCCGGGGTAGTAGTGGCGTCGGCGGCTGCCTGGACCTTGGTGGCGGTGGCGGCGGCTGCCTGCCCGACGGCGGCGCGGCACATGGGGCAGGTGGAGTGCGCGCGGAGCCATGCGTCGACGCACTCGGCGTGGAACGCGTGGCCGCACTTGGGCAGCCGCCGCGCCTTCTCCCCGGGCTCCACCTGCCCGAGGCACACGGGGCAGTCGAGCGCCGCCGCCTCCCCGCCGTCGCCGTCGTGGGCGACGACCACCACCACGAACGTCGGCAGCGCGGCGATCGCGTCCGCGCTCATGCCGCGGTCGGCGCCGCCTGCTGCCTCGTCCAGCGCGGCCGCGCCGCCGCCGGCCACGCGGCTGCGGCGGCGGCGGCGGGCGCTGGTGCAGATGTACCAGAGCGCGAGGTAGAGGAGGAAGGTGAGGATGCCGATGGCGAAGGAGAGGCCCATGAAGAGCAGCCGCGCCCGGGTGGTGTACCTCGAGTTGTCCGAGAGCAGCCACGAGCTCGGCGAGCTCATGGTGGCTCCTTCAAAGTCGCCGATCGCTTCGCTTCTTCTCGCCGCACCAACTTGCACAGCCCCAAGTCTCCGCTTGGCTCCTCGGCGCCGGAAGCGGCGGGCCGCGCACTCGCCCCCCCCCCCCCCCCCCCAGTCGGCGGGCGGGCGGGCGGGCGACTCCGTCGGAAATGGAAATGGAATTGGATTGGAATGGAGTTCTCGCCGTGCAGTGCACGCGAGAATCCGTGGGCTGCAAGCGGGCAGCGCTGCGTGGTGTTTCCTTTGCTTGGGGGGGTTGGGTCCTTGGCTTTGTTTACTACTACTAGTGAGGACGACGAGGAGGAGGTCGCGTCGCGTGCGTTTTGCTGGGGCGAGGGGGCGCCGCGCCGGCAATTTATAAAGCCGGCGAGGGTCGAGAGGGCGGTCGAGGGGAGGCTTCAACGACACGGCCCGTCCGCTCGCTCGGGTTTCTGTTTCTTGGGGACCTGGTCACCTGGTGGTGGTGGCGGCGGCGGCTCCCGAGATATTTTGGGATCCCAATCGCGCGCGGGCGATCGACGGCGTCGGCTCCGCCGGCGTTGGTGTTGGTGTTGGCTCGGGCGTTTGGAGCCGCACTTGGTTGGTTTGGTTTGCTTTGGCCGAGGGGAGGAAAGCGGCGCGACAAAAAATAAATAAATTAAAAGAGTTCACTGGGCCAGCAGGACCCTACAGTGATTGCTGCTCATCGTGCGTGCATATATGTGAATTGCATTGTCAAGTGTGAAGTTTCCTCTCGGTGCCTTTAGTGGGACCTGGTTATGTCGAAAAAAATACTGCCTGGGTTTACACTTCACTAGTACAACAGAACAGACAGATGCCAGTCGTTTTCTGTCTGCTCTTCTTCTTTTTTTACGCAACTATCTAGTCGTACGTCCCGGCTTTCTGCTTGTTCGCACCATACCTAACGCGCAATGCAAACTACGTCATGCAGCCTGTTCGCTTCGAACTTATCACCACCAGCCAAACAGATCTTTCTCTCGAGCGAATCAGCCATCAAAGAACCAATGCCAGAATCAGCCAGCAGATTTTCTTCGAACAAACCAATGACCTATATCAGTATCGACCAACCGAGCAGGCGATGATCTGCTGCTGCTGGGTGGGTGTGGGGGGGGGTGATCTACAGTATTTGCTCGTTAACATCACCAAGATTATCTTTGCGGGTGTTGTTCACGGCGGTCGGTTTTGATCACGGTGCGCGCGTGGCCTGCTATATAGTTACTCTAGGGCTTACTGTACTCTGTGGTGGCGGTCGGCGGTCATAACCAAATGATTATTAGCTGCGTGATGTGCGTCTGTGATTGTGTGTGGTTAGTGGTGGGAAATTAAAGGTTCGTAGTAGCGACACCCACTAGCTAGCTTGTTGAGGTGCAACTGGCCCGGCCGTCTGCAGTGTACTGTATATTGTTCGGGGTGGTGCGCAAACAAGGTCAGTCGGCCATTGTTCTTTCTTCTTTTTATAGTTACCAGCCCACGGAATTAAGAAAAAGTGTCAAGGCTCGTACCCAATTCATTCATTACACGTGTCCGGCCCCATCCAAAGATTGGTTTGCAAATTCGGTGCGGAGCGAATGAATCTGCAGGCCGGGAGAAGGCCACCACACATGTGATCTGTGCATTTCTTAGCTCTGTTGTGTAAAAGGGACGGTGACTGTTCGCGGAGGTGCAGCACCTGATGACGATCAATCAACCGCGCAAAAAGGCACCAAGCACGCGACGCGTAGCGACCCGTACCTCTCTGAAGTGACACTGATCTGACGGCGAGAAGCAGAACTCACGGCTCGGCTCGCTTGGCATTTCTTCCCCGTTGGTGGAGGAGAAGCGGCGGAGGCCGCTCGCTCGCAGGTTCGATCCGCTCGGCAGGTTGCGAGGTGCGGTGGAGCGGGCGACAGCTAGGGTTTTCCAGACGGTGATGTGATCGTGATTGATATATACAGTAGCTTCATTCAGGGACGACCGACCCTGCACCTGCAGCTCGATCGCGCTCCTCCCAATCTCCCATCTTCCAAGTGATTATTGCATGTTGAGGAGATCCGTGCCATTCGTTTGCATGCGTGTACACGTGTGATCGATGATGATAGATGCAGCTTAGAACTTCACGATGTTTCTGCAATGGTCCAAGGAAGTTCCCTGTAACAGTGCTGACAGCAGAAATGCTGCTTGGAGACGAATTAGTCCAGGAACAAATACCTGCTATTCCAAGCTCCTGCCGCAACATTTTGGCGCAACTTTTTTTTTTCTGCCGACGATTAGTTTAGGAGAGACAGGCAAAAAAGGTCCAAATTAAAGCATCTTCCCCCCCGCTGGGTTCTTCTCAAGATTCAGATGCTGTGCGCCAACAAACTTTTGATGCTGGTTTTTTTTTTCCAGCACACGGGAAGGCGGAGATCGATCGCTGCTCCTAAATTCCCTGTCGGCCAACACAAGCCACGCAGAGACCAAACAAAGCCTGGCATGGCAACCACGCGAAAAGGCTCTCTCCTAGGCTAACCTCTTGTGCCAGGATCAATGATTTGATGACGCCAAAAGGGTGAGTCGACATCCTCCTCCTTTTTTTTTTGCCTGACGTCCAAGAGCCTTTTCCTTTGTTCCCCGGTTGAGAGAAACAATGGGTTTTGTTGCGCATGGATCCCTTGCCGGCCCCCAGTTTCTGGATCGTCGCTCACTCGCTCGTCCGCCGGCGTAGGCGCCACTGCCCCCACTGGTGGTAGTGCGGCGAGCAGCAAGCTCTTTTTTTTTTTTCACGTCACATCAAAAACTGCACAGGAAACAGCTCTCCTGCTTGGGCCCAAAGCTTTTCAACTAATGAACCCACAAGAAACCGTGATAGATTATGGCCTTTCACGTTTTGGGCCTTTCTTTAGGCCCATTTTGTAAGTTTTTCTTTTTTTCTTTTACATTTTCCCCTTCAATTTTGGTCCGCAAAAAATTTGCAAAACTACACATCTAGCGCAGTGGGGGATGGCGGCGGGGGGCGCGCGGTACTGCGCGTCTGCTGCCGTTGAGGGCCACGGCGGTAGGGATCCGTCTGTTTTCAAAAATTTGCAATTTTTTTGTATGAACTCGCATGGAGGTAATCTTTATATGAAAATTGTCGCTTTCGACGAGATCTATAACTTTGTAGTTCAAAGTTTTTCCATTTGAAGTCATCTTCGTAGACAAATAATCGATAAACTATCCGGATCTCGGTTTTCGTATCGAGATCTCAATTTGCAATCTATGTTCAAAAATTGTAATTTTTTTTTGCATGAACTCGGATGGGGGTAAACTTTATATGAAAATTGTAGCTTTCGACGAGATCTACAAGTTTTTAGTTCAAAGTTTTTCCATTTGAAGTCATCTTCATTATCAAATAATCGATACACTATTCAGATCTAAAGACTGCAAACTGAGATTTGGATAGTTTATCATTATTTGACTATGAAGATTAAGCGTCCCCTCATCAGAGGTGACTAAATGTGACACAAATACCAGTCCCAGGAGGCTGGTAGCACATTTATTACAACAGGTGGAATCAGTCTTTTACATTACGGTTACAGAAAGGGCACGGTAATACCAACGCTACAATGAACAATACAAACGCTAGCGACCACACTACGATAGCAAAGGCTTCCATAGCCTCCTCGGAGTACCACACCATGGAAGCTTTAGGTAGGGCCCTGGTACACAGGCACGGTTGGGTGTAGGGCAGTGACCTACTCAACGTCTTCTGGGATGTAATCGGGATCCTCCTCTGTAAAATAGTTAGTAAGACAAGGGTGAGCACATACGTACTCAGCAAATCCAACCCCACCCACGGAGGGGCTTATAAGCAGAATCATGCAAAGATATAACAAGGATCAGATTAAGGTTCATTTAGCAATCACACACATGCAGGGGTTCTTTTTCAAAAAGGTTTTTGCAAATCATTTCCATAACCCAAGTGACTCGACTGCTTTAGGAAAACCACTGTGGGACTACGGACTCCCCGTCCGTCATAGCCCGGAGCACACGGCCACGCACTTCACCCGAGAAAACAACTCACGCCAGAAAACATCCCATCCCAAACACTAGTTTTTGTGACCACACCGTGACTCGTCCAATACCGTGGACACGGCTATTCGAATAGGTTTGACACTGCGCAGAGGTTGTACATCTTTACCCACAAGTAGGGTACCGTCACACGGACACCTCAGTGCCGGTACGGATCCTATCAAAGCCATTACCCACCTTAGCTAACACTACGAGCCACCACGGAAGCAACCAAGGGGTTATACCACATAACCGGGGCGTACCTCACACAGAGCGTACCCCTACTCCTTGGTCTCCCGCTGCTCACCCGCACACCAGATGGCAAGTAGATTAACTAGTGGGGTTTATGCTAAGCCGTTGCCACATACAACGGTCGAGTGGTTGTACGATGATTTGGGTCAGGTGAGATGTCACGCAACCCGGTCCTTAACCGACAAGATGGACAACTCCCAACACGCTCAACCACACAGTACGAGCTCACCCGTACTCCCGACACACACGTCCATCCCGTCTACCCGGTTCTTTACTCATTTCCCAAACATATCCCCTTTTGTTTTTAAAGCACTCACACATTTTGAAAGCACACACACACATATTTTTAAAGCGCTCATTTAGGCCAAAACAAGGTTCAATCATAGCAATCAAGGGTGGCTATCCTACCATGTTTTGCAGTAAAACAATATGCAATTTATAAAACGGGTATAGGATATATTTTTAAAACTAGGACGAAGCATGCATCAAAGGGGGAGGTTGAACTTGCCGTCTTCGAAGTCTTCGGGGAGTGCGGCTCGGCGTCCGGGACCTCGGGCACTGCTCGCGATGAATCGGCTTCGGTCTCCGGCTCGGGGTACCTCACTCCTTCTACTTCGTTGGCTATGGCATACACACAAGCAAGCAAGCAATGTTAGCATACATGTTTCCGACCGAGCTCGGGGAGTGGGAAGTGAGCGGAGGAGGGGTATATATAGATGCGGTAGGGTTTGGTATTAACCGAGAAGGAAAGGCGGTTATGAGAAGGGGCTAGGTTAGGGGGGGGGGTATAGATATTAAGGACCTTATGGGTAATTTCTATTAATAGTAAAAAGGGTGTTTATGCTAATCTAAACTAAGTTAGGGTCATTTTGTAGTTTATCCTAGGGTATAATAGTATTTAACTCTTGATTAACCCTTAACTCAGGGACTTATTTGGAAAAAGGAAGGGAAATAAGAAGGGGGCTCGGTCTTGAGGCAATAGAAGAAAAAACGGGGGGGGGGTTCTTGGCAAAAGCGCCATCCCCTTCCCCTCCTTCGATCTAGACGAACGAGAGGAGGGGGGGGGGGGGTGCGGCCGCGCCGGCCTCGGGCGGCGGCGGGCCGGCCGGCCTCCGGCCACGGAGGCGAGCGGCGAGAGGGAAAAAGGAGGAGGGCGACGAGGAGATTTGTTCCCCTCACTCACCTTGGGTCGAGGCAGCGCGAGGGGGCGGCTCCACGGGCGGCGGCGGACCGGTGGTGGTGGTGTTAGTGGCGGCGGTGCTCTAGCGCCTAAGCAAGGGAAAGGAGGTGGCCGTGGTGAAGTGCGGTGGCCGGGGAAGCCGTTGGCCCCTTTTATAGGCGGCGAGAGGCGGTTCGGGAAGGGGATATTTTCCCCCGGCGAGGTCGCCGGCGAGCTCGGGGAGCTTCGCGAGCTCCGGCCGGTGACGCGACGGCTCGGCTTGGTCAGCGTGCGCAGGGGTTCGGCGGGGGATTGGACTCGTCGTGCGGGCGTTGGGGCGGCCGCGGCGGCGGTGAGGGAGGTGACGGCTCGGACGGGGGGCATTTATGGCGTCCGGCGGCCGGCCGGTCTCCGGCGGGCGCGGGACGGGCGGGGCCGCGGTGGCGTGCAAGGGTGGCTCCCCCTGCCGGCCGGTGGCGTGCGGGCCGGGGGTCAACCCGGTGTCGGCTCCGGCCGGGCGCGGGGAGGGCGGCCGCGGGCGCGCGCGCGGCCGGGGAGGGGAGCGAGGGGAAGAAGAAGGAAAGAAGAAAGGAAAGAAGGGAAAAGGAAAAAGGAAAAAGGAAAATGGGAAAGGAAAATGGGAGAAGAGAGAAGAGAAAGAAAAAGGGAGAAAAGAAAGAGGGAGAAAGGGAGGAAAAATGGAGAAAAAGGAGAAGAAATAGGGACGAGGTTTTTAGGAAGTCTAGGAAATTGCTAGGGAAATTAGGGGAGGGTTTTGTGGGGGTTTTTCCTATTTCCGGGCGTCGGCGGGATTTTCGGGCCGGCGGTGACGGCGAGGCGGACCGGCGGCGGGACCGCGGCGTGCGCGGGATTCCGGCCGGTGGCCGACCGCGGCGTTGGGAAGGTGCGCGGGGGCGCGGCCGGGGTGCGGTGCCGGCGGGGAATCGCGGCACGCGCGTTGGGGAGAGAGAGAGAGAGAGAGAGAGAGAGAGAGAGAGAGAGAGAGAGAGAGAGAGCAGTGGCTAGGATTTGATTGATAATTGAGCTCGGCGGATTGGTTTTTTTGAAATTACGCGTGATTTAATAGATGATTTATTTAGAGCTAAAAATGCGGGCGTTACAAACCTACCCCACTTAAAATGAATCTCGTCCTCGAGATTCGGCTAAGTTTCGAATAGGTGGGGAAACTCCTTCTTCAGTGCGTCCTCTCGCTCCCACGTAGCTTCTTCCACCCCATGTCTGCTCCATTGGACTCTGCACACCCGTACTTCGGTCGTCCTTGTCCGCTTGACCACAGTGTCTAAGATCTTGACGGGCACCTCCTGGTACCTAAGGTCTGGCTGTAGGTCGATGGTCTCCACTGGTACTCGCTTTTCTTCCAAAACCTTCAAACATCGGCGTAGCTGAGAGATGTGGAACACTGGGTGTATATCTGCCATTTCCTCGGGTAGCTCCAGTCGATACGCTACTGCTCCGACTCTCTTGAGTACTTTATACGGGCCGATGTACCGAGGGGCCAACTTCCCGTGTACTTGAAATCTTCGAGTCCCTCGGATAGGTGAAACCTTGAGGTAGACGAAGTCTCCTGGGTTGAAGCTCGCTTCACGCCTTTTCTTGTCTGCGTAGCTCTTCTGTCGGGACTGAGCGGCTTTCAACTTTTCTCGGATATCAGTTACTCGCTCCTCGGCTTCCTTTATAAGCGCGGGCCCAACCAGGGCACGCTCTCCTACTTCTGACCACATCAGGGGTGTTCTGCACTTTCTCCCGTATAGTGCTTCGAATGGCGACATTCCCAGACTTGCTTGGTAGCCGTTGTTGTAGGAAAATTCCGCATATGGCAGGCTCTGCTCCCAATCTTTGCCGTAGGTGAGGACGCATGCTCTCAACATATCTTCCAAAATTTGATTCACCCTTTCGGTCTGTCCGTCTGTCTGTGGGTGGTATGCTGAGCTAAAGTCTAGCTTGGTGCCCATGGCTTTGTGCGAGCTTTTCCGAACCTAGAGGTGAGCTCGGGTCCCTCTGTCCGAGACTATTCCGCTAGGCACTCCATGCGGCTTCACTATATTTTCTATGTAGAGTTTTGCCAACTTCTCTCCACCATAAGTGGTCCGTACGGGTAGAAAGTGAGCGACTTTGGTGAGTCGATCCACGATCACCCATATGGAGTCATGTCCTTTACGAGTCCTTGGCAACCCTACTATGAAATCCATACCTATCTCATCCCATTTCCACACCGGGATTGGTAAAGGTTGCAACAGATCTGCGGGGCTTCGATGTTCGGCTTTGATCCTCGACAAGTGTCGCGGTGGGCGACGAACCGTGCAATGTCCGCCTTCATCCCATTCCACCGGTACTTCGCTTTAAGTCCATGTACATCTTGGTGGATCCGGGTGAATGGAATATGCTTGAGTTGTGTGCCTCATCCATGATGGTCTGTCGGAAATTTCCACCTTCGGGCACGCATATCCTGTTCTTGTACCACAGGGTACCTTGGTCATCTACCCTGAAGTCAGGGGCCTTGTTCTCTCCAGTATGCTTGCGGATCCTCATCAGATCCTCGTCGGCTTCTTGGGCCTTCCGGATCTTCTCTTCTAGGGTAGGCTGAACACTCAGCTGGCGGACGTAGCCTTGGGGGACGATGTGTACGTTGAGTCGGGCCATCTCCTCTTGCAACTGAGCACTCTTGGGTGCTGCCTTCTCGTAGGTTTTCCGGCTTAGAGCATCTGCTACCACATTGGCCTTCCCCGGGTGGTAGTGAATTTCCAGATTATAGTCCTTGACTAGCTCTAGCCATCTTCTCTGCCTTAGGTTCAGGTCGGGCTGGGTGAAGATGTACTTTAGACTCTTGTGGTCGGTGAAGATTTCACACTTGTTCCCGATCAGATAGTGTCTCCAGATCTTCAGGGCATGCACTACGGCTGCAAACTCCAGATCATGGGTGGGATAGTTCTGCTCATGGGGTTTAAGCTGACGGGAGGCATATGCCACTACCTTCCCATCTTGCATAAGCACACATCCCAACCCTTGTCGGGAGGCGTCGCAATACACGACGAAGTCCCGTTGAATGTCTGGCAGGGTTAGCACTGGGGCTGTAGTCAGCCTCTTCTTCAATTCTTGGAAACTTCTCTCACAGGCCTCGGTCCAGTTAAACTTCTTCTCTTTCTTGAGCAGCTCTGTCATGGGCCGGGCGATCTTGGAGAATCCTTCGATAAACCTTCGGTAGTACCCGGCTAAACCTAGGAAACTCCTGATCTCACTTACGTTGGTTGGTTGCTGCCAGTTGGAGACTGTCTCAACTTTCCCTGGGTCTACAGCTACTCCTTCTGCAGTCAGAATGTGCCCAAGGAAGGATATCTTCTCTAGCCAAAATTCACACTTGCTGAACTTGGCGTATAGCTTGTGTGCCCTTAACTTTCCCAGTACTACCCGAAGATGTTGCTCATGCTCCTCCACGCTCTTGGAGTACACAAGTATGTCGTCAATGAAGACCACGACAAACTTGTCCGGCTCTTCCATGAACACCTTATTCATGAGGTTCATGAAATATCTTTGGTGCATTGGTTAGCCCAAAGGACATCACCGTGAACTCATATTGCCCGTAGCGAGTGACAAAGGCGATCTTGGGGATGTCACTCTCCCTAATCTTGAGTTGGTGATACCCCGATCTTAGATCTACCTTCGAGAAGTACTTGGCTCCCTTTAGTTGGTCAAACGGGTCATCTATTCCGGGAAGAGGGTACTTGTTCTTAATAGTGACCTCGTTCGGCGAGCGATAGTCCACACACATCCTCATGCTCTTATCCTTCTTCTCCACGAAAAGCACCGGGGCTCCCCATGGTGATGAGCTTGGTCGATGAACCCACTTCGCCGGGGCTACGCTAGCTGCTTCTTCAATTCTCGCTAACTCGGGGGCTGCCATCCTATAGGGTCTCTTGGCTATGGGAGAGGTTCCGGGGATAAGGTCGATCACGAACTCTATGTCCCCGTCCGGTGGCATTCCGGGGAGTTCTTCGGGGAACACATCCGGGTATTCTCGTACTACTCGGGACATCTTCTATGGACTTGGCTTCTATGTTGAAAACCATTATGTCCGGCCTTGTGTCCCCGGGTGTGGCGGGTCACTTGTATCCCGTCCGGGTTGGTCGGGTGCACTACTTTATCGGCGCGGCTTATGAGGCCATGGTGTTGGCTTAACCGGTCCATACCAAGGATCACATCTATCCCCTTGGATTTCGGTACTACCGTGTCCGCTAGAAACTCTACCCCACTTAAAATAATTCTTACCCGGGTGCATCCCAGTTGACAATTAATGTCACCTCCGGGTGTTCGAGTCATTAGGGGTGCTTTGAGTAGTACCGTGGGTATGCTATGCTTTTCCACAAAGCTTGAGGATATAAATGAGTGTGATGCTCTCGAATCGAACGGTATGGTAGCCAAAGCGAGCCGACCAGGGAACTCACCGAGTACCACTCCTTGTGCTTCTGCGCCTCCCCGCGCATTGATGTGATTCACTCGGGCGCGTCCATACGATTCTTTGGGGCTGCCTCATCCGCCGGTTGCCGGTGTTGTTGCCGAAGTTGTTGTTGCTGCGCACCGGCATGCGGTTGGCTCTCGACGCAAGCGGCCTTGGTCCGTTTACCGAGTTGGAGTAGGTGGTGGTGGCTGGCTTTTTAGCATAGGGGCGATTGGCGATGAAGTGCCCGGTTTCCCGGCAGTTGAAACACACTCGGGAGCTGTTGTTGTTGTTGGTAGTGATCTGGCTGGTGTTGTTCTGTGGGGGCTTCATGGTATTCTGGTTGTAGGAGGGCTTGAACTGGGCTCTGGGGGCTTGTGAGCTTGTGGCTTGGATTTGGGTTCTATACTGCATAGGGGCTTGGAACCTGGACATGGGGTGTCCAAAGTTTCTCGGCCTCTGGGACCGCTCTTGCTGCTTGGCCTTGTGTTCCATGAACTTGCGCTTGTTTTCCTTCTTCTCCTCGGCCTTTGCCCTTTCCGTGAGGATTGCCATGTTCATAAGGGTGTTGAAGTCCGGGTAAATCTGAGGAGTCAGCAGGGTCCTCAATTCCGGAGTCAGCCCCTTCTTGAACATCTCTTGCTTTTTGGAGTCTTTATCCACCTCCTCGGGGGCATAGCGTGCCAGCTCTATGAACGGTACGTGTACTCCTCCACAGACATGTTGCCTTGGCGGAGTTCGCGGAACTCATCTGCCTTCCGCTTCAGTGTAGCCTCCGGGATGTGGTAGCGGCGGAACTCCTCCACGAATTCATCCCATGTGATGGCGGAGGGATCCTTGGGCGCGGCGCGGTAATTCTCCCACCGAGGCTAGGGCCGTCCCGGTGAGTGGTGAGCTGCCGAGGAGAACCTTGTCATGGTCCTCGCGGTGGAGGGGCTCTAGTTCCCTCGGGATGGCTCTCGGCCAATCGTCGGCATCCGGAGGATTCACCGACCCGGCGAAGGTGGGCGGCTTAGTCCGAGGAACTCGATCGGCTTCTCATTCATGCTCATGGCACGGGGTCTTGGGCGGTTGATGGCATTGAAGATAGCCTCCATCAAGACGATCTGTTGGCTAAGACTTGAGCCAAGTCAATAGGAGGGGGTGGTGGTGGCGGGACCACGTTCTCTCCTCCATCTTCATTTTGGTTAACTTCTGTTCGGGAAGACGCTCCCCTCCGATCGGCTTGCGATCCCTCGGCATCCGACCGGTGGGTCCCGACGGGCGCACGGAAACCATGCGTAAAGAAGCGGGTTTCTAAGAGATCTAGTTTTATGTGATGTTTAAGTGGATTATAACGGATTTCTTTTGAAAAGGCAGGGGTTTACTCTGCCGGTAAGCACACAACAAGCATACGACAAACAAGCAAGCACAAACAAGTTTTTATTACAAACTAGTGAGGAGGATACATCCCGACTACGCGGACACACTACACGACTAAAGGCTAAGGCGCGACTTGGACCGGTACGGCTTCATTCCCACGGGTCTTGGGGCACATCACTCGCGAGGAGAGCCGTCTTCCGGGGTCGAGTGTTCTTCCGGCGGAATGAGCGACTCGTCATCATTTCCTCCTTCGGGGTCTCCGTTTTCCCCGAGGCCGTGCCGCGGCTTCGGTGGTAGGCGTTGGGGGTTCGGTGACCGCCGGTGGTGCTTTGGTGGGACTTCTATGGCTCCTCCCCATCCTACAAGGGGTGTTCCCGGCGGAGAACTTGAGGTTCTCCAATGGCCGGAACGGGCGTTCCGCCGTGGGTCCATTCTTGCATGCGTTGGTCCCGGATCCTTCGAGGCTTTCCCGGGCAACGGCTTCACCGCTTATGGCTGCGGCGGTCCTCGCTTCGGCTTGAGCCACCGGACTTGGTGCATACGCACCTGTGACTTCGACTTGCTCGGCCGGGCCGATCTGTTCCCTCAAGTGTACGGCCCGGTCATCAAAGAGCTTGTCCGGGGAGACAAGGTAGGCGACTACGTGGTATAGCGAGGTCTTCTTGGTGGCGACGTCGCTCCAAGTTCCTCATGCGGGCCTGCTAAGCGGGGTCCCGATGGCGGGAGGGAAGTACCTCATCGGTGTGGGGACGAGGTGCTCCTCGTAGATTCGGCACGAGTAGCGGAGGGCTTTTCGAGGGCCAAGGGATAGGTATCCCGGTGTCGGAACCCCTGTGGCGGTCACGCGCCACGGCTCGATGTTGGTGTGGCGGTTGCTTCTAGCGACGGAGAGGACCACTCTACGGCGAAGAGTGCCGAGTTGCTCGTACTCTCTCGCTGTAGTACCTAGGGCGCTCGGTGATGCCGAGGCGCTCCCGGGGAGTGGATGAGCGGGCGAGCAAAACCGGCTCCTCCCGGCACACGCCTTGGGTCCATCCATCTTCCGCCATCTGAAAACAAAGATAGGGTTGAACAGGTTGTGGTGGGGTACAAGAGATGGATAACTTTATTTAATAGGAAGGTTGGGGTACATCCTTAGGGGTACACCTATTATTACTAGGACTCAGTCTCTAGCCTAAACCCTAGTCTTATCCTCATGGTGACTCTTCCTCTAGCCGGATACGGCGCTTCTTTAGTGGGAGATCTTGCTCCGGTATCTCATCTTCGATCCGGGTCCCTTTGTCCCAGTGGGTTTCTTCGGGTTCTTCTTCATCCAAGTCGGCTTCTCTTCTTCGCCTTCTACGTTCCTTTTGGAGCTCATCCCAAAACTTCTCCGAACGTTCTTTTTCCCTGAGGTAGTCTTGCGCCATGTTGTGTCGTTCAACTTCTGCTATGGTTGTCTTTACTCTTTCTAGTTCTATCCTCTGTTCTGCTCTTTCCGCTCTGTCGATCTGCTGCTTCAGCTGCTGGGCTTGCTCCTGATAAAGGTGGTCTAGGCCTCTGAGATATATGGATAGGTGGGAGACTGCCTCTTCTAAGTCTTCTTCCTCTCGTTCCAAACCTCTCATGCGATCAATCCACGAGCGTCCTCTTCCTCCGGAGGGTGGAAAGAATCCCATTGGAGTCCTTCGGAGGTGCTGTCTATAAACCACTCGTAGGCGACGCGGGGCCTTCCGAGCGGCCTTGGGGTAGGTGTCGGCAAAGCGAAAACCGGTGGCGTTGACGAACCATGGCTCAATGTCGGGGTAAAGCGTGCTCCTTCCCACAAAGATCGGCGGCTTACACCGAAGGGTGCCGAAGCGTTCGTACTCCCGGTAGACGAACTGCGGCGGATCCCTTACTCCGACGCGCTCTAGGGCCGAGTAGCAACGGGTTAGGGAGGCCGGTCGGACGGGGCAAATTCCACCGTTCCACTCGGGGTTAGGCATCCGGAAGCAAGCAAGAATCAAGGTAAGGATTTGAGAAAAGGTGAGCTCGGCAAAGGAAAGGTTAGAGAGGGCCGGAGAGGAGGTCTCGTATCCTAGGGGTCATGTCCTACGGCCAACCTACGGCTCGATACCACCCGAAGCGTCCCCTCATCGAGAGGTGACTAAATGTGACACAAATACCGGTCCCGGGAGGGCTGGTAGCACATTTATTACAACAGGTGGAATCAGTCTTTTACATTACGGTTACAGAAAGGGCACGGTAATACCAACGCTACAATGAACAATACAAACGCTAGCGACCACACTACGATAGCAAAGGCTTCCATAGCCTCCTCGGAGTACCACACCATGGAAGCTTTAGGTAGGGCCCTGGTACACAGGCACGGTTGGGTGTAGGGCAGTGACCTACTCAACGTCTTCTGGGATGTAATCGGGATCCTCCTCTCGTAAAATAGTTAGTAAGACAAGGGTGAGCACATACGTACTCAGCAAATCCAACCCCACCCACGGAGGGGCTTATAAGCAGAATCATGCAAAGATATAACAAGGATCAGATTAAGGTTCATTTAGCAATCACACACATGCAGGGGTTCTTTTTCAAAAAGGTTTTTGCAAATCATTTCCATAACCCAAGTGACTCGACTGCTTTAGGAAAACCACTGTGGGACTACGGACTCCCCGTCCGTCATAGCCCGAGCACACGGCCACGCACTTCACCCGAAAAACAACTCACGCCGGAAAACATCCCATCCCAAACACTAGTTTTTGTGACCACACCGTGACTCGTCCAATACCGTGGACACGGCTATTCGAATAGGTTTGACACTGCGAGGTTGTACATCTTTACCCACAAGTAGGGTACCAGTCACATGGACACCTCGGTGCCGGTACGGATCCTATCAAAGCCATTACCCACCTTAGCTAACACTACGAGCCACCACGGAAGCAACCAAGGGGTTATCCCACATAACCGGGGCGTACCTCACACGAGAGCGTACCCCTACTCCTTGGTCTCCCGCCGCTCACCCGCACACCGGATGGCAAGTAGATTAACTAGTGGGGTTTATGCTAAGCCGTTGCCACATACAACGGTCGAGTGGTTGTACGATGATTTGGGTCGGGTGAGATGTCACGCAACCCGGTCCTTAACCGACAAGATGGACAACTCCCAACACGCTCAACCACACGGTACGAGCTCACCCGTACTCCCGACACACACGTCCATCCCGTCTACCCGGTTCTTTACTCATTTCCCAAACATATCCCCTTTTGTTTTTAAAGCACTCACACATTTTGAAAGCACACACACACATATTTTTAAAGCGCTCATTTAGGCCAAAACAAGGTTCAATCATAGCAATCAAGGGTGGCTATCCTACCATGTTTTGCAGTAAAACAATATGCAATTTATAAAACGGGTATAGGATATATTTTTAAAACTAGGACGAGAAGCATGCATCAAAGGGGGAGGTTGAACTTGCCGTCTTCGAAGTCTTCGGGGAGTGCCGGCTCGGCGTCCGGGACCTCGGGCACCTGCTCGCAGTAATCGGCTTCGGTCTCCGGCTCGGGGTACCTCACTCCTTCTACTTCGTTGGCTATGGCATACACACAAGCAAGCAAGCAATGTTAGCATACATGTTTCCGACCGAGCTCGGGGAGTGGGAAGTGAGCGGAGGAGGGGTATATATAGATGCGGTAGGGTTTGGTATTAACCGAGAAGGAAAGGCGGTTATGAGAAGGGGCTAGGTTAGGGGGGGGGGGTATAGATATTAAGGACCTTATGGGTAATTTCTATTAATAGTAAAAAGGGTGTTTATGCTAATCTAAACTAAGTTAGGGTCATTTTGTAGTTTATCCTAGGGTATAATAGTATTTAACTCTTGATTAACCCTTAACTCAGGGACTTATTTGGAAAAAGGAAGGGAAATAAGAAGGGGGCTCGGTCTTGAGGCAATAGAAGAAAAACGGGGGGGGGGTTCTTGGCAAAAGCGCCATCCCCTTCCCCTCCTTCGATCTAGACGAACGGGAGGAGGGGGGGGGTGCGGCCGCGCCGGCCTCGGGCGGCGGCGGGCCGGCCGGCCTCCCGGCCACGGAGGCGAGCGGCGAGAGGGAAAAAGGAGGAGGGCGACGAGGAGATTTGTTCCCCTCACTCACCTTGGGTCGAGGCAGCGCGAGGGGGCGGCTCCACGGGCGGCGGCGGACCGGTGGTGGTGGTGTTAGTGGCGGCGGTGCTCTAGCGCCTAAGCAAGGGAAAGGAGGTGGCCGTGGTGAAGTGCGGTGGCCGGGGAAGCCGTTGGCCCCTTTTATAGGCGGCGAGAGGCGGTTCGGGGAAGGGGGATATTTTCCCCCGGCGAGGTCGCCGGCGAGCTCGGGGAGCTTCGCGAGCTCCGGCCGGTGACGCGACGGCTCGGCTTGGTCAGCGTGCGCAGGGGTTCGGCGGGGGATTGGACTCGTCGTGCGGGCGTTGGGGCGGGCTGCGGCGGCCGGTGAGGGAGGTGACGGCTCGGACGGGGGGCATTTATGGCGTCCGGCGGCCGGCCGGTCTCCGGCGGGCGCGGGACGGGCGGGGCCGCGGTGGCGTGCAAGGGTGGCTCCCCTCGCCGGCCGGTGGCGTGCGGGCCGGGGTCAACCCGGTGTCGGCTCCGGCCGGGCGCGGGGGGCCGGCCGCGGGCGCGCGCGCGGCCGGGGGAGGGGAGCGAGGGAAGAAGAAGGAAAGAAGAAAGGAAAGAAGGGAAAAGGAAAAAGGAAAAAGGAAAAGAGGAAAGGAAAATGGGAGAAGAGAGAAGAGAAAGAAAAAGGGAGAAAAGAAAGAGGGAGAAAGGGAGGAAAAATGGAGAAAAAGGAGAAGAAATAGGGACGAGGTTTTTAGGAAGTCTAGGAAATTGCTAGGGAAATTAGGGGAGGGTTTTGTGGGGGTTTTTCCTATTTCCGGGCGTCGGCGGGATTTTCGGGCCGGCGGTGACGGCGAGGCGGACCGGCCGGCGGGACCGCGGCGTGCGCGGGATTCCGGCCGGTGGCCGACCGCGGCGTTGGGAAGGTGCGCGGGGGCGCGACCGAGGGTGCGGTGCGGCGGGGAATCGCGGCACGCGCGTTGGGGAGAGAGAGAGAGAGAGAGAGAGAGAGAGAGAGAGCGAGAGGCTAGGATTTGATTGATAATTGAGCTCGGCGGATTGGTTTTTTTGAAATTACGCGTGATTTAATAGATGATTTATTTAGAGCTAAAAATGCGGGCGTTACGAGAAGATGACTTCAAATGAAAAAACTATGAACCACAAAGTTGTAGATCTCATTGAAAGCTACAATTTTCATATAAAGCTTACCTTCATCCGAGTTCAAATAAAAATTTACAAATTTTTGAAAACGGACTAGACCCTACCGCCGAGGCCCACAGCGGTGCTACAGTACCGCGCGCGCCCCTACTGCGTGGGGCACGAAGGTAAGTCCCTGCCGCCGTCCCCCACGATGTTAGATGTATAGTTTTGCAAAAAAGAATTCAGACCATATATTTTTGAAAAAAAGAGGAAAGAAAAATGTAAAAAAAAGAAAAAAGCATCCTACCGACCACGAGTAAAAAGAGAGAATAGTCCACTATATAATCCTCATTTTATGGACGTCGTCTGTGTTTCAACCCACAACCACAAAATTAGATATTGGACATCCACACTATCAAATCGTCCGATTTTTACGCCCCTCGGTGGTTTCTGAGGTGGTTTCTGAGGTGGCACCGTGTTAGCTATCCTTGCTGGCACCATTTTAGTAGGACCCATATGTCAACCTCCTAGGCCGAGGGGAGGGATATCAAGTTGCTATTGATGCCAAGTTGTTTTGTCAAACTGTTGGATGCTAATTTTTGACGTTTTGCCAAAATTAGATGGATGTCAAGCTAAGATAGCAAACTGTTGTAGTTGCTCTAACTCGGTTAGTACTAGGCAGATACGGGTTCATTGGGATTGTCGCCTTTGATAGTAAAATTAATTATTGTGGTATGAGATTATATTTTTGTTATTCCATGTGTCCATGAATCATTTTAAAATATATTTTTAAATTTATTAAACTTTTACACATATATGTACTACTTTTACTTACCAATGTTGGGGCTCGAAACATGGTTTGCGGTGTTGGGTGAAAGTCTTTCCCCACTTTTTCTAAACTATTGTGACTGCTTTCGAGTGGAGTTTTCCTCTTTGTTTTGTTCATTTTTTCTAGATATTTCGCTAAACTTGTCTTGCCTATTGCACATGTGATGATTTCACAATTTTGGTTACGGATAAGTGAAGGAGTGATTACAGAGGTAATCTAAAATGGGTTATCTTAATTGGATATGGATATCATATCATACTTTGAGAATTTCAAGCTACGCTTTCAGTTTTTTTATTTTGAAAAATCATGCCTCGTGGAGAATGGTGTGGTTCAAGGATTGTATGTTTGTCGCGGATCAAATCTAGGCCTCTAGGGAGGGTTTACTATATATCTTGTTGCATGGTATAAATTCGCAACGTGGTAAAAGCATTTAATTCTTTTGAAAATATGGAAATTCAAATGAGAAGTTTTTTGGCACAAAACTTTCTTTTTCATCATCTTTCCATGTAATTATGAATTTAATAATAGTCTCTTCTATGTACAAAATAAGTTTTTTAGGACCAATTTAAGTATCAATGTAACATACAACAAGTCTTTAAAAGAGAAGTCGACAGGTTTGTTGTGAGAAGAAAATACTATGTACTGATTAAGTCGGCTGATTTGTCGTGAGAGAAAAGTACTGTAGAACAAGCCGAAATAAGCTAGTCGCAATGTTTTATGAGTTTTTTGTTTTTTCGGTGTTAACATGATTGTTAATAATTTTAAATAACTTAAAAATTTTCATCATGTAAAGAAAGAGAAAAAAGAGAGAAAAAAATTGTTAAGAAAGAGAAAAATAATATTTTTAAATAAAGAAGAAAAATGACGTACGGAAGCTCTCCAACATCTCCCAAACTTATTTTATGTGTTAAGTGGTAAGCGACGTTCCCGTCGACGACGAGGTGTCAGGTCTGCTGGTGCTCAGTCCTTTAGAGGTGCTAGAGTTTGCGTACGTGTATTCATATGGATGAGTGTATGTGCATGTTGTGAACGTCTGCGTTGTATTGTGTATAAAAAAAACGTCTCCCAATCTTCCGGTGATATGTGTCTACGTATACTACGGGCCCGGCAGGTTGACCACGGCGCCGAGCACGGGCTAGCGCGCGTCCCTGCATGGTCTCCGCGACGCCTCTTTCCACGGTAACGACCCACGTGCCCCCCACCCCAGCTCCGAACAACGCCGGTGGACGCCGTCGGCTCAGAGCGATGGCCGCGGCGTCGAGGCCGAGCTTGGACAGATGTTGTTGCAATAGCAGTCGGCTCGCACTGCGGCGCCAGCGTCGGCGTTGCAGGAGGAAGCGGATGAAGAGGAAGACTACGGCGAGGGCGGGGCAGAAGAGGAAGGACGTGGCGGCTACGGCGAACATGGCCGCCGTGGCTTTGCAGCACGGCGTGTCGCCTCCCGGCGAGGCTGCTGTGCTGTTCGAGGGCATGATGCTGGAAGTGGAACGTATGTTTTGTGACCGCGAGCTTATGAAATTTTGCTGTTCGCAATGTCTTCGTGTTAGCTTTTCAAAATCATTGCAGAATTGTTCTCATTTCCAAATTTCAGTATGTTATTGAGGGTGTGAAATGTTTTGTTTTTGGAGCACTTGCATTTTTCTCTCTCGTATATTGTATGTAATTTTCTAAGATTAATAAATTTCCCCTGTCAAAAAAAAGGTTGCAAGCAAGAAACTACTTCAGTACAGACTTATATTTGGAGTTGCAGTTGAATCCAGAGAACGAGAATACTAAGAGTAGGGCTGGACGAAAAACTCGAAACTCGTTAGCTCGCTCGGCTCGTGGCGAGGCTCGGCTCGGCTTGTTAGGATATCGAGCCGAGCAGAGCTCAGTTTTCAGCTCGGTAGGTATAACGAGTCAAGCCGAGCCAGCTCGCGAGCTGCTCACGAGCTAATCGAGCTGAGTGTAAAAGGCCAAATGATATATACCCAGCCCAGCAAGCTACGGTCTCCCAACGGCCCATCCCAACACTGTAAACACATATTGCGGCCCAGGCGCCTAGCAAAAAAACCAACCCTACCCCAGTCGGCCAGTGCCCCCCACTCGGCAACTCCCAAGGCGGCCACACGCAAGCCGCAAGGGGCCGCACGCCGGCACGCCGCGAGGGCCGAGGCGCGGATCGACGGTCACCGGCGGCCGTGGACCCGCCGCACGCCCCCATGGGCCACGGCACACCGGACCGCCGCCGCCGCCCCCTCCCCCGCGGCCCGCCGGACGCCGAGACGCACGGAGGAACCGGGTAAGCCAGCAGCGCCTGCATCTCTCGATCTGACTCAATATGTCGATCCTTCCCTCCTCACCTGTTCCTCAATTTATTTGTGGATAGCCGAAGAACTATTACTTATCTGCCACTGCTATGTGCTTGTGCTCAGCCGCGGCCATGGATGGAGACGGAGATAATAATGCAAGTTTGGAGTCGAGGAGTAAGCTTCGTAAACGTGGAACTCGTTCTTCATCAAATCCTTCAATGTCTGCGGACGTGGTGGTATGTTATCTAATTCGTACTCTATTTCATTGTTGGCTTGATGTTTAATGTGTTTGATGAATAAATATGTGATGTATGTGTGTTTGATGGATAAATATGTGATGTAACACCTGTAGATAATCAACCTGTTACATGTCCAGGTGCTTGGCTCGCGAGCCAATCGAGCCGAGCCGAGCTTTTTCACGAGCCGAGCCGAGCTAGCTTTTGAGCTCGTTAGAGATAACGAGCCGAGCCGAGCCAACTCGTTATGATAACGAGCTGGACCGAGCCGAGCCGAGCCGAGCCGGCTCGATATCCAGCCCTAACTAAGAGGCGATTATCAAGTTAATCCAGTTCCATGTCAATACCACATAGTTTTTAAATCCAATACATCAACCACATAAGAAATACATATATTGGCAAAGGAAATCATCAGTGACATATTATACTGCAGTTGTACACGGAAGCACGTCTTCAATATTTCTGTTGATATATATATTTCTTTAGAGGACTAAGGGGGGCAAGGAGCTGACCCGAACTATGTATTTATAAACCAATTTGATGTTTACATGATTTGAGAAGGAGAGTGTACTAGACAGGGTGAGCGGGGGAATTCAAATTTCAAGCGACTGGACCCACATCTCGAAAGCATAAGGATCACTAGAAGATTTGCAAGCCCAGAGAGTAAGATCAATTGATGATCAAGCGGTCGGTGGTAAATGAAAGGAAGATTTCAGAGTCATTACAAACTTCACGTCCGTATATATGCCAAGACGTGATACGTATTTTCCTCTTTATACTTTTCGACTATCTATTGTATTATTGGTCAACGTTCCTGGTTGGTTGATGTGTACTCCCTCTAAACGTCACATAAGCAAAGGGAGTACACTTAACTTTTGTTAAAAAAGAGTACTAATAAATTTTGTTTTACGTTATAGGAAGCCTACTATAGACATTTTTTTTGGTTGATATAATACATGTAGGAACAAAAATCCGCAAAATTCATGGCACCTACTGTAGCTTTAATCCATAATCAGTTAATCTTCTCACGAAGCTAAGTCACAAGAAATGTTTTTAATCACATGTATTACTAGTATTTAACGATTCTAATAAGCTATATATATACATATATTATTAAAAAACAGTCGTAAATCGTGGTGTCGCTTTTGCCGACCTACCACGCACGCTACGAGGCCGGCCTGTTGACCGTGGCGCCGAGGACGGACGCGCGCGCGTCCCTGGTCTCCGCGACGCCGCCTTCCACGGTCACGACCAACGTGCCCCCGGCTCCGAACAACGCTGCCGGTGGCGCCGGCGCCGGAGCCGGCGGCCGCGCGGCGCCCGCCCCCTTGTCGGGCCGCACCTCTGCCCGGCACACGGGACACGTGGTCCTGGACCGCAGCCACGCGTCGACGCACTCGACGTGGAAGACGTGGGCGCAGCTCGGCAGCGCGCGGACCTTCTCCCCGTCGTCGAGCTCCGACAGGCACACCGCGCACTCCGCCGCCGCGGCGGCGGCGGCCGTGGAAGTGGAAGTGGAGCTGGAGGAATTGGATCCGTAGTCGACGACCTCTGCCGCCCTGCGGCGGTACTCGGTGACGGGGAGCGCGGCGAGCGCGGAGGCGTCGAGGCCGCGGCGGGAGCTGCTCCTCCCGCCGAAGGACCCGAAGGAGCGGCGGAGGCCGGTGGCGAGGAAGCCGCCGCCGCCGCCGCGCGCGAAGAGATGGTGGAGGAGGAGGCGGACGAGGACGAAGACGACGGTCATGATGGCGAGGATGACTACGGCCGTGAGCAGGACGCGGCCGCTGAAGCTGTAGCTCTGCTGCTGCTGCTGCTGCTGCTGCTGCTGGTCCTGCCGCCGCGGCACGAACGTCGGGGTCATGATGCCGCCGCCTCCCCCCGCGGCTGGGCTCGACATGGTTGTGGACACGGCGGCGGCGGCGAAGTAGTGCTTGTGATCGATCGGGAGGCAGAGAGGTTGTTGGCACGAGGGCAGGCAGGGCTAAGTAGTATAAGCAAGCCTGTAATTGGTCAACGCCGGCTTGCATTGCATTGGTGTGGTAGAAAAACGAAAGGGCGTGTGGATGCGAGCGCCGAGAAATTCCGACGGCCGTCGGTTGCTTTGGCGCGCGCGCGAGCGAGCGAGACATGGGATAATGGTCGTCGGGCGGCTAGGATGTTTTTGTTACACTAGCGTTTACTAGTAGTTTAATTAGCTTGAGCTGACGGGATGTTGCTGTCACGTACACTAGTACGTAGGAGGTGAGTAGTGGTGGTACACGGGAAGCCTCCGGCCGGGCGGTCAGCCTGCCAAGGCTAATTTTGCTTGTGCTGACTTGCCAGCCAGAGCTTAACTTGGGCGAAAAGGAACGGGGAGAAAGCTAAGCTCTGAGAAAAACACTCGTAGTTGGTCGGCGCCGCGATGTGTCGCAGGAGAGCCAACACGTCGGTGGCTTCGGAAGGAGATGACGACAAGGGAGGGGGGTCGATCTGGATGGATACGAGGCGCCGGCATAGTCATGCTACTGTGTGTGTGCAACCTTGTGACAACAACCAGAATTTTTTTTATATATTTACTTTGATTTGATTTTCGAAAAATAAGTGCTCGAATAAAAAATTTCGAGAAATGTACATATGACGCCATACCCGTGGGGCACGGCGGCAGGAATCCTAGTTTAGATTAGTTTAATTAACTTCGGTTTGTTAAATTTAGTTTGGTTAACTTAGTTTAGTTTAGAAATTTAGTTTAGTTAACTTAGTTAGGTTAAATTGGTACAAAATTCGTAGAAAAAGTTTAAATTCACATAATTTGTTCTAATTCATTTAAAATTTGTAGAAAATGGTTATAATTGACATAATTAGATTAACTGATATAAAAATTGTGGAAAATTATTTAAATTCACAAAATTCGTTTAAATTGTTTTAAACTTCTAGGAAATGGTTATAATTGACATAATTATATTAAATAGATATAAAATTTGTAAAAAATATTTAAATTCACACAATTCGTTTAAATTTGTTTCAAACTTCTAGGAAATGGTTACAATTGATATAATTAGATTAAACTTATATAAAATTTGTAGAAATTATTTAAATTCACATAATTCGTTTAAATTTGTTCTAAACTTCTAGGAAATGGTTATAATTGACATAATTAGATTAAATTGATGTAAAATTCGTAAATTCACATAATTCGTTTAAATTGGTTTTAAACTTCCAGGAAATTGTTATAACTCACATAATTAGATTAAATTTTTGAACAATTAGTAGAAAACGATTTAAATTCACATAATTCGTTTAAATTTGTTTTAAACTTCTAGGAAATAGTTACAATTGACATAACTATATTAAATTGATATAAAATTTGAAAAAATTATTTAAATTCACATAATTTGTTTAAATTTGTTTCAAACTTCTAGGAAATGGTTACAATTGATAATTAGATTAAATTTGTAGAAAATTTGTAGAAAATTATTTAAATTCACATAATTCCTTTAAATTTGTTTTGAACTTCTAGGAAATGGATATAATTGACATATTTAGATTAAAAATTGATGTAAAATTTGTAAATTCACATAATTCGTTTAAATTGGTTTTAAACTTCAAGGAAATGGTTATAATTCACATAATTAGATTAAATTTTTGTACAATTCATTGAAAACGATTTAAATCACATAATTCGTTTCAAATTATGAAAAATGGTTTAAATTCACATTATATTATTCGTTTCAATTCATTTAAATTTCCTAGAAAATGGTTATAATTCGCATTAAATTGAAATAAAATTAGTAGAAAATGGTTTAAATTTACAAAATTCATTTCAAATTATTATAATTGGAAAATTGATTGATTATGTTATTTTTTGCGGTTATGGTTGCACCGCTGGAGTACGTACGGCCGGAGTTGTTCGACGAGGCGGTGGACCGGCACCACCGCTCGTACGTGTCAGCAGTTCTCGGATGTTCGCCCGACACCATACGTTGCAGGACAACCCGCACGTTGGTGCCGATACACCAGCGGTGGATTCCGAAGTACGTAATTCATATTTATTATTTATTTCTGTTTCTTTACAACAGTAATTGCGTTAAGTAAATTAATATTTTTCAGGCTACGCGCTGCAGGACAGACTACGAGCTGAGGTCCCCCCGGGCGGAGCGGTTGACACGGTTCAGCTACGACGTCCCGCTGATCGCCGCGTTCATGGACCGGTGGCGACCAGAGACACACACGTTCCACTTCCCCGTCGGCGAGATGACTCTCACTCTGGAGGACGCCGCGATGTTAGGACGACTGCCGTGTCCTGGCCAGGCGATGGGGCCGATCGACATCCCCGTGACGTGGCACGCTGACTTCCTTGCTCGGTTCGCGAACGTTCTTCGGAACGATCGCACGCCGGCGCCGTACGTGCCCTTCGCCGACACCCACGGGCCACCTAGACTTGGATCCAGCAGTTCAGCGTACGTGATTCTAACTCTTATTTTCAACGTTTGTATGCATTTTAAATGAATGCAGGGGTGGATTTATGTTGGGGCGAGCTGGGGCGGGCGCCCCAGCTAAATTTGGGAGCGCACCAGTATATACACATCTTCTCCGGCAAGTTCGTGAGCTCCGGCAACGCAAATAGGCATGGCGGCGGCGGCGTCTTGGACGGGAGGCGGCGCACGAGGTTGAATAAGCGTGTCTGGCCGTCTGGCGGTCACAACCTGGGCCTTAGGCAGTTTTGCCTCCTCTGGCCCACATGTAACATTCAATGACCCAGCCAAACCTGCAGCCAATAGGCCAGCCCATCCACCCTATCCATGTCGCAGCACCCAGGAGCCCAGGACGGGCGCACCGCGCACGACCACACTCGGCTCTCGCACGGCACGGTGCGGGCGCAACCCTAGGCGACCGGCGGGCGGGGGCGGGTGGGGGCTGCGGCGGCGGCGGCGGCTCGGGTAGGGCGCACCGCGTGCCGGCTCTTGCGGCCTTGTAGGGCGGCGGTTCATGGAGGAGGACGCGGTGGAGGACAGCGCGGCGCCACCGCCGGCTGCAGGCGGAGTTGGCATGGCCGCGGCGGTCGGGATCTCGTCTTGGCCGTGGAATCGGCTCTCCGGTGCCGGAATCAAGGGCGGGGGCGGGTCTAGTGGCGGTGGGAGTTGGCCGAGGGCGAGGGGCAGGGAGGCCAGTGCCCAAGAACCCCATTGGCAGCAGCAAAAAGACCAAAAAATGGTAATTGTTGTGTGCTTGTGCGGTGTGACTATCCATTGCTTAATGCCTTAATGCCTGATTCACTGACTGCCCGATTTTGTGTAGAATTGATGAATTATTTTTCAAGTTTGGGTACTAGCAGTAGTCATCCAAGCACTCATGGAAGTGGAATTGGTGAAGTTGTGCAGCAAAATGAAGTGCTTCAGAGTGTGCAAGCAGAGGCAGAGGCAGAGACACCGCAGCCAGAGCCAGAGGCACAGCCACCACATCCAGAGCCAGTACCTGAGGCGGAACATGAAGGTGTTGGGCTTATCATGGAATTTGACCCTCTTGTTCATGTTGTAGCTGATCCAGCTCTTAGAAAACCAATTGGTAGATTTCATCCCAACATTCGATCTGATGTTAAGAGAAGGTTGGAACAAATTATTGGAAGAAGTGAAACTATTTTGTGTTGAAAAAATTCCAATACCAAATATGGATGAGGCAATACCAAGATTTGGCAGATCAAGGCTTGGTGGTGACTTAATCACACAAGATCTTTATTACCATGTTGACACTTTCCTTGCTGCACTTGATGTTATTCTCTCAGAGATGGATCATCGCTTCAATGAGGTATCATCTGAGTTGCTTGTTTCTTTTGCTTGCCTTGATCCAAGAGAAGAATACGCTAGGTTTGATGTTGAAAAGCTTGCTCGGTTAACGGATATTTATGTGGAATATTTCTCTGATAGTGACCGTGATCTTGTAAGAGATCAACTTGAGACATATATTCTCCATGTGAGAAGAGATGATGAGTTCAAATCTTGTCATGATCTTTCTAGTTTAGCTAGAACAATGGTTGTAACTAAAAGATATATGACTTTTCCAATTGTCTATCGCCTTATTGAGTTAGCATTGATCCTACCTGTGGCAACATCATCAGTTGAAATAGCCTTCTCAGCTATGCACATAATCAAGACAGATTTGCGTAACAAGATGGGTGATGATTGGCTCAATAACTTGTTACTATGTTACATTGAGAAAGAGATCTTCAGAGGAGTTGCTATTGATAAAGTTAAGAAGAGGTTTCAATTCATAAAAAATCGAAGAGTTCAATTGCCAAAGAGCCCTAGACGCCCTAGACCTAGAGCCAGAGGTTCTTAGAACTTTGCTTGTGGTATGTATATTCTTATGATGTTAATCAACACTTGAGTTTGAATCATGTGATCACTTTATTATAACTTGTTTGCTAAGTAATGTCTTTATCCAATTTGCAGGTTCATCTACTTCTTATTTCTATTTTTGTATATTACCATGTATGGTCGTTGGTGCAAGAATAATCAATTTATTTTTTAAATTTGAGGTAATATCACAACTTTGCACTAAAATTGTGTGATTGCAATATATGTATGCATTAATGCATTGCAATGTCCTTGATTTCGGTGTAGTCAGTCATTAGATGTTCGCCCCAGCTGCTTTCTTCCTGGCTACGCCACTGAACGGATGTGATGATGGACCTTTGTGTGTGTGCAGGCTGACTACATGACGGACGATGCCAACGACCCGACGTCAGATAGATTTTTGGAGGTCTACCCGCTCTGGCTGTTCGGGTGGGTGCTGTTCTGCGAGTCAGCGAGAGACTCCGTGTCGTGGTACATGATCCCCTGGGCTCAGAGGATCGCCGACGCACCCCTCGAGCAGATGCCCCAGATCAGCTGGGGCAGCGCTATTCTGGGAGCTACCTACATCGCCTGTGTTCGGCAGTGTCGAGGCCGGCAAGCTGATGTGGATCCACGAGCAGTTCGACATCGGTCGGCCCAGGGCCGACCTCTCGGAGTACGAGCCGCTACCCGACGGCAACGACCCAGCGGACCTCCCCACCATGGGTTCTGTGTGGTGCCTCCAGCAGGTAATGACCTCCCTTATTGTTTTTTCGCGTTATGAGTTCTTTAGTTCGATTCACTTTTTCTTGTTCTTTGCGGCACGTTTGGGCTGGAGAGCAACCGAAGAAGGCGTACAAGGACTTCAATGGTCAGATCGACTGGATGGTCGATGCCCAAGTCCGGTGGACTCCGTACGCTCCTGCCATGTTCGTTGCCCGCGCACCACAGGGGCTATCGTCCTTGTGCTCCCGAGACCAGGCGTACTGGATGGCGCGGCGACGACTGGTCTTCGACGTCTACATCGAGGAGTACGCCATCCACCGTGTGATGAGGCAGTTCGGCCTCTTCCAAGAGGCGTCAGTACCCGCTGCGCCACTTCTGCCGCCTACCGCGCACAGGTGAGCTACCATTTGTCAGTTCTAATTATTTTTCGTTACAAATATTCAGTTGCCAAAAATTTTATGTTTCATCTATGCTATGTGGACGCGTAAGGGCGTGGCTGCAGCGACGTTGTCCGTCGACAAGCTGCAGCCATACGTGGCCAAATGGGCGTCCACGATGCACGAGCATAACGTCGTCACCGAGCACCGCCTTCACGACGGCGCGGCCTAGGTAGCGTACCTTCAGTGGTACCTCCCGAGGACGCGGACGCGGGTGACGTACATGCCTGCTACCCGCCACTGCCACATGTCCCGGACCACGATAGGATCCTGCCGGACGCGACGTACCCGGTGCGCCGAGACCAGACCGCCGACACAGCGGTAAGCTACGATACTGCAAACATATTACATTCATATGACTTTTCATTATAACATGTGTTTCTAATTTTGTGCGCAGCACGACGTGCTGGCTGATATCATGCAGCCCGCATCGGCCGCGAGGGAGCAGTGCTTTACCTGGGGCCTCGGGAGCACGAGAACACGTACGACAGGATAATCGCTGCTGCCATGAGGTACTCCGCCATCGTGCACTACGCCAGGGCCGTAGAGATTCCTCTCCTTCCTCGCCACCATGCGTTGTCCTCGAGCTCCGCCTCGACAGCGGCTTCGCAGCCGATGCCTGCCACCCTTGCCGACGGCTTCTCGGCTCCGACGGCACAACAACAGCCACAAGCGCAGGGCCGCACACCTACGTGCAGCAGCCGTTTGTTCCCCCCGGCGCAGGTACTTTCAGTGGACCTTATTTTTAACTAATGCACACAATTATTGTGTGTTTGTGATTATACTGTATTCTAATCGTACAGGGCAACCGCCACCTCTTTCGACAGTCGGGCCTCGACAGCAGGAGCCGCCGTTGATCTTTGCGCTAGGAGGTTCCAGACCGCCGACCTTTCAGTTTTCGGCGGCAGATATTCCTTCCTCGTCCACTCGGCCTATGTTCCAGCCTACTTTCGACACGGCCACCGAGGAGCAGCTGGGCTGGGATCAGATGGAATGTTGCGATGTTCTCGCGACCCTAGATGCCTCGCATCAGGCCGAGGAGGTTGGCCCGTCTCAGTTTACACAGGCAGCGGTTTGGACTCGGCTGACACAGCCACAGGGCGAAGCGACCCCGGCGGCCGGCGGAGCGACACCGCTCGGCGGAGGGACACCGAATGCTGCAGGCTCGTCGCGGACGGCCATGGCGACACCGTCTCCCGACTAACTAGGACCGCGGGTGCTCAGGGCACCTAACCCCCTGGACGTACGACCGGGACCAGACCTGGGTTGGCACTAGAGTTGTTAGACCGAAGAGGGGCCGACGCATTTAGATGTAGTACCACTTTTACCATGATTTTGTATAAACTATTTGCATACTCGTTGATTATGATATTCCCTTGTGATTATGCTTACACTTATCAGTTTGTTGTTTTAAAAAATGTTAAAAGTCTGTTAAAAATGGAAAATTAAAAAAATAAAATGACCTAACGCCACGTGGCACGGCGGTAGGGACCTGCCGCCGTGGCGCTCGGCGACAGGGTCCTAGCGCCGTGTCGCGCCGCCCTGCCGCCAGAAGTGCTATCCTGCCACCGTGCCCCGTGACAGCAGGGACTTAACACCGTGGGGCACGGTGGTAGGAACCCGCCGCCGTGGGATGTGGCGCCGGATGTATATTTCTCGAAATTTTTGCTTGGACCATTTATTTTTCGAAAATCAACGCGAAACAAATATATAAAAAAAATTCCAACATCCACACGAGATGACGGGCCGCGCATGCTAGATTGTGGGCCGACTGGCGGAAACGTGCGCGTAGTAGTAAATCTTGGCCGGAAATTTCGTGTGGAGGTAGTTCAGGCCTGAGCTACAATTGGGCTCTCGCGGGCCGGAAGGAGGCAGGTGTAGAAAGAAGCCCATTCTAACGACTGTGCGTGGGAGAGAGACGCTTTCGGATTAAATAACTACGTATTGATCACCTGGGGATGAGTGACAGGGACGGACGGACATCCTCCTCCACGTCTTCTCCGCCTCAAGATGCAGAATTTTCAGCACACCAAGACGACACGACGACGAGCAGCAGTGGATTGATGACACGCACGACACACATGTCGTGGTCGATCGTGGCCATCCGATCCGATCCATCCCGTGGGAGAGTGGTCTCTCTGTCACCAGCTGCTGCTGCTGCTGCTGCTGCATGCGTTCGCTCGTTACTCCTCTCTGGCTGCCACTGGCAGCCTGCAGCTACGGTACAAAACGGACGGCTTCCGTCCGGGGGGGTGTCACGCTTCCCAACCCAAATAAACCGGCCGTTTTCAGGAACTCAAGGTGCAGCGAGCGCCCAGCCCAGCCCAGCCCAGCCCAGCCCAGTCGTCGCCCTCCTCATCCTCAATTACTCACGCAGTCAGCCTTCTTGTGATGACGAGGAAACAAAGGGGGGGGGGGGGGGGGGGGGGGGGGGGGGTCGGAGAACAGAACGGAACAACGCAAACAACAAGAGGCGCCTGCACCCATCCTGCCCATGCATGCATGGGTTCCTGATCCCTAGCTACGCCTACGCGCTAGGGTTGCTTAATTAATTAATCAAGTGCGAGAGCACGTACTAGTAGGTACTAGGGTTACTAACCGTAACCAAATCCCATATCCAAATTAAACCCCAAGCGTGCCAGGACGTACTGGTAGTAAACAAAGCGGCCTACGCGTACGGCAAAGATCCGCCACCACGTGGCCCTAGCTAGGGCTGCCAGAAACTCGGTTCCATCGGGGGCGTGCATGCATGCCCGCGTGCGACCGGGCCACGCGCACACGCTTGCCTTGCCTTTTTGTTAAATCAAACGCCCTGCGCTTGGCCTGTAGTGTCAGCCACGACCGCAAAGATTTTCTTCTCCGAACAAACCAAAGAACCGTGCCAAGAAGATTTTCTTCTCAAGAAACCAAAGACTAAGCTATTAAATTTACCGGCCAACCGAACAGGCTGAAAATCTCACTAGCAGAGACAACAACCATGCCTCACCGTTTAATTTGTGGGCGATACGCATGGCTTGATTTGTTGTGAGAGAAAGATCATGCTGGCCATTGTCATTTACGGTTGTTTGTTTCGAGAGAAAGATTATTACCGCTGGCGATAAGCCCAAACGAACGCGAGCGGGGCGTGCGTGCGTGCTCCTATACATAATATCGCTAAGGTACATACGGGGAAATGGAAATCTAACGTACGTGATGCTTTCCTTTTTTTTTACTACCTCCTTCTTAACAGATTTGTTTTGATCCGTATATATCAAGCGCACTCCAGTACAGTACTTATTAGCTCACAGTAAATAGATCACTACGTACTACTTGCAGTAGTAATCGCGTACTACGTACTCGCTCCAGTGCTACCATACTACATATACGTGTACGTACTGCACACTGGGTCTGACGTACGTACGGTTTGTGCAGCTCCGCGAGCCTCCGATCCACTGCACAGGGATGTACAGTACATGTACACGTACACGCAGCCCAGCAGGCAGCAGCAGCAGCTAGCCAGCGCTGACCGACCGACCTGCCGCGCGCTTCGCTCGCTGCTGGCTGGCTGGCATGGCAGCCCGTGTCGTCATCATTGGGAACGCGTACCGTTGAACCGTACCATGAGGTGAATACACACCCGGTAATTTTTTGTTCATTCTTTATTGATAAAAAAATGGATAATTTTATTTTTTCCTCGATCTCTCCCATGCACTCCTTTTTTTTAAGGGGGAAAAAAAGGTTGGATCTCTACATACCACTCCGAGCATGCAATGCCGTACCGCCGGGATGTGTAATTTAATTGACTACTACAGTACGTACTACATATATTCTACTACCGATTGGTATGTACTACTAGCTAGCAAAGTAGTTGGTCGATGCATGGCTTTGTTGTTCAGGCATCCAATGATCGTCGCTCGATCGGTGCACGAAACCGGCCGCGATCGGTCTCGGAATAATACGGGGCGTACGTGTGGTGGCGCGGCACGCACGCACCGTACGTGTCCTCTTCCTTCCACGCGTGCCAGCTTCGTTTCCAAAAAAGCGGCCTCCATTGGCGTAACAATGCGTAGGGGGGATACGGGTTATATGGATTTTTTTTCATCATCAGGCCGACTAAAAAAATAATAAAATATAATGAATTAGGAGTGTCGTAAATAATTTGCAAGAATAAATTTATAGACTACTTATGTGTGATTAAAAAAATACCATCGGCTACCAACTTGCACTACGGCGGCAGGTTCTTCCCCGGAAGGCTTCACCGAGAGGCGCGTAGCACTCGGGGAAGATTTGTGGATTTTTTTTTAAAAAAAAATGTAAAAGGCTGCCCGCCCGCCGCTCCGCCGCGCCCGCCACTCCGCCCCCGCCGCGCCCGCCGCCCGCCGCCGCCGGAGGCCCCCGCCGCCGCTCCCGGCCTCCGCCCGCCACCGCTCCGCCCTCCGCCGCTCGGCCCGCCGCTCCGGCCGCCGCTCCGCCGCCGCTCCGGCCGCCGCGCCCGCCGCTCCGCCGCCGCGCCCGCCGCCGCGCCCGCCGCCCGCGGCCGGAGGCCCCCGCCGCCGCTCGCTCCGCCCGCCGCCGCCCGCCCGCCGCCCGGCCGCCGCCGCGCCCGGGGAGATCCGGGGAGAGGGGGCCGGGGTTGCGGCGCGACCCGGGGAGAGCGCGGCGGCGCGCGGATCCGAGGTGGGGCGTGGGGGTGTGGTGGCGCGTGGGGGGGATCCGAGGAGACGGGTGGGGGTAGGTTTTATACACTAGGGTTTGGTTGGGCCGGGCCGGCCGGATTAAATGGGCCGTCCATAATAAATGGGCCGATAGGGGTCTTCCCCGAGAGCCGTATTCCTGGCACTCGGGGAAGCGTCTCTTCCCCGAGTGCCAGACAAACGGCACCGGGGAACCATTTTTTGTTTTTTGTTTTTTTTGCCTCATTTTTTTGAAGCCATCCCACATTATTTTAAACTCCTTGATCAAATTTGGGGTTATTTTGAATTTGTTTTGTATATTTCATTAGTTTTTTCATTTTGTTGAATTTTTTAGCATTTTTCAAATTTGAACTGCAAGTGCATGAAGTAATGAAATTTCTTAATTCAAAAAATGATATTCATTATATTTGATGTATGTTCAGGCCATATCTAGGAAGCCACATGAAATTTCGAACATCTTTTTGCCGTAACATGACGGACAACTAGCAGGGAAAGTGTCTGTAAATTATATAAAAGTCAAACGAAGTCCGAAAATCATGAAACTTGTCTGGGTGTCATGTTATGGCATGTAGAGGCTGTATGCAAGACTTGAGAAGATTTCGAAGTTGGGACGTCGGATGCCTCAAACCCGGACATCTCCACACATGATCAAGTGATGGTCCCGTAGTGTTGTACCTCCGCACCGGCCGGCCTCACTACTAGTAGGAGGTCCCATGCATGTTCGATCTCTCTAGCTCGGCGCGTGTCAGGAATTAAGATAAGCATGTGTGAGCGTGAGTGCAAAACATTGATGATGCGTGGACCCGTGGAGTGTGTGTGTGTGTGTTTCTGTAAATTCAGGTATATTACAACTTGTACTTCCAATTCGTAAAGTGAGCGCTAGGATATATTTGAAAAAAGTGTGTGTGCCTCTCCAAATTTCGACATGAATTTAAACGCATTTAACTTTGATCGACCTAAAACTTGACAGAGGGAGCACTAAGCATCAGCTAGCTAGTACACGTACAGGATGTGTGTGGTGTGTGTGCGGTGCAGTGGATCGGAGCCCCCACAACACCCACGAGGAGAACCCTGATTGATATGCTGATGCATGCAGCTGTGTGTACATACACGGCTGACGTGGAGAGAGCGAGGTAGCTACAGTGCCATCCACTGGTACGCTACTGTCCCCGGTTTGTACCAGCTAGCTCCTCCTATTCACCACTTCATCAATTCAACTGTTGGCGAGTCACGACACACCACAGGTGTTAAGGGTGGTGATGTACCTTCCAATTCAGCCTGGCCCTAGAAGATTTACCAATAGGGTCCTATACTAATGATCAGATGATAATTAGTATATATAATTATTTGAGCTAAAAAGCCGTACAACTTATTAGTTGGATCGTGAAGAACGTATTAGAGCCACGACCAGTCACCACACCCCTGACACACAGGCAGCTGTTCATGTCTTAGCCATCCACATCGATCCACCACCTTTATCTTCTTGCATGCTTTAATTTGATTAATTTGCCTTGCTTAGCTCGACAACTTTTTTACTATCCACCCATCACATTGAATATTCTCTAGCTATTAGACGTAGAGTCATGACAAAATCTATTTTCCAACCCAGCTAAATTCTCGAGACGGATCTATTGGTCCTAATTAGGCAATGCAGTACTACTGTAATCATCTTCTGATGACGACGACTTAATATATCCATCGATCTCGTGACTTCCGGTCCATCTTTGTAATTAGCTTTATAATTAGACTATATTTAGTCCTTCTAATTGTTGACATCGATAAACTCGATGGGACACTTTCGACAAATTTCAATTCACCTATCTAAACAAAGCTGGCTAGTTTGAGCGTCGTCCTTGCTTGTTGCCAAAGCGCCGCCCACCTAATCATTGGACGCGAGATACAGTAGTAGTACTAGTAGTAGTACGTGGGCACGCGATACGACACGCCAACACCTCTCGTACGTGTGGATCTCGATCGACCTGCATGTACAGCTCTCTACGTACGTGCAGCTAGCCGTGGCCACGAAAAGCGACGTGCTGCTGCAGTGTGCAAGCTCAAACAAATCATTCACTTCAACTCGCCCCAGCTGCCGGCCGGCACACGTACGTACTACTGCCAACAACAACCAGTGGCCTGGATTGTGGATCGATGTGGAGACGCCGGCGCCGCATGTCGATCTTTCCGGGGCTCCGGATCGGGCAACAAAACGACCTGCTGTATGCTGTGTCGACTGTCGTGTCGGTTCGATCCGTTGCTTGCATGATTATTCCTCGCTCCGATCCTCGTCTAGATGTTTCTCCATTTACATGCTTTATCAGCACACATGCATGCACCAGCTAGCTAGCTAGCTAGCTAGCTAGCGCACACGTACGTACGTCGTCGATCTGCCGGCCTCGATCTGCCTCTGCGATCGATCCCCATCAAATCACTCGAGCCTCGCTGGACTGGACATGCATGTCACCGGCACGCGGACACGACGACGTACGGCTGCGCTGTCGCCGTCGGAGGAGAGAGACGGACGATGTGTGGCATGCTCGGAGGATGGTGGCGATCGGCCGATGGATTGAGACCACACCCCGGCCGGCCAGCCGGCCCATTCGTGGCGTGGCCACCGCGCGCGCGCGCGCGCTACGATTAATTACGACAAGCTCTCGATCTGGACAGCGCGCGCTCTGCATTGCATGCGACGATGGGCGTTGACGAGTGGTTGGATGACGACCGACGCCGAACCTCGCCGCCGGCCTTCCGATGCTCCACCGCCGTACTCTACACGTGTAAGCTTGCCCTGCCGGCCAGGATCCACCACCGTACCGCATGCATGCACACACTGCGCGCGGCAGCTACTAATAGTAATATAGCAAGCAGTAGCTGTGTCGTTGGGGTGAGAGGACGGTGGCATCAGTCATCGATGCCTGAAAGCAGGTGAGATATCATATCCGCGCTGAAGGCTAGTAGCCGCTATATCAGCTAATGAGGTAGTAAACGAGAGGGGGGGCCGTCGTCCAACCGGTCAGATAGACCCAAATCCAACCCAACTGTAAAGCTGAAGCGCCGCTAGCTGCTCCTTCTCGCATGCATGCATGCATGCATGCGCGCGCGCGCGTGAAGAAGAAAGGGGGCAGCAAGCACCGCAGCAGCAGCGCGCAGCAGCAGCAGCAGCACGGATCGAGAGCTACACACGCGTAGGCCGGGCCTGCGGCGCGCGGCGCGTGCGAGAAGAAGCGGTGGACTGGTGTGGCACGGTGCTGCCGTTGCGGCGGTGTCCAGCAGGAGGAGTAGTCGAGACATGTCCACCGCCTGATCGACCGACAGCTACCACATTTGGCTACATGTGCAGTGCTGAGACGTACTACCAGCGATAGCTAGCTAGCTAGCTGCTGGATGATATATAGTGTGAGCACTGAGCAGACTAGCAGTAGCAGAGCACCGTGGCGACATAATTTTCGGCTCGGCCTTTTCGCAGGCGCGGCAGCATGCATGCATGCATGCTGCACGCAGTGGCAATGGCATGCATGCAATGGGGCACGGCGGCCCTCGTCTACCTCGGCCTTCGTCATCATCAATCATCCCGTCGTCCTCTCGCAGCCTAGTAGTACTTATATAGCTGGCCTAGCTCAAATCCAAACAGAGGGTCTCTTTTGTTTTCTTTTTTAAAGCAAGAGCGCGTGATAATCATGGTCTTCATTCTCCGGCCGGTATGTTTTGTCTGATTGGAGATATTATTAGTTTGGTGTGGAGCTCCGGCCTCCTGGCGCGTGTACTGATTATATGCATCAAATTGAGGGGGGGGGGGGGGGGGTTGTTATTAGTGGCAGAACAACTATGAATTTATATTTATCAAAAGAGGAATGTTACGGTGCTTGACCGAACTAGGCAGAACAAGGGGGAACCGGTGGTTCCGCCCATAGTCCACAAGATTGGTTCGCTCGTAATAGGTCCTCCTATCAGTACGACCACCCGATCTGGACCGATTGACGGCTCGTAAGAACCTTGATATTGAAGAAAGAGTCTTATCAAAACGACATGTCCCTGTGTTTCAAGGATGAAATGGCTACTAACATCCTCATGTTTCTCAAGTGGGGCACTTTACTTGAGTTCCATCCATTTTCTATACCCTGGTCTGACTACGACATCTTCTAAAGTGTTTCTCATCCAAGCTAGAGTAAGGGGCATTATTCTATCTCACCTCATCATGTACCTACCAAACACACATCAAAGGGGTTCGTCCAATATATACTACATCAACACACTCTACTAGTTCCCCTTCTTGTTGCCGGGCACTTTAATTGCCACTGTTATTTTACTTGTACAAATCTAATATTGCCATCACTGAAAGTTTACATCGCAAAAAGTGGTTTTTTTTACAATGGTGGTGAATAATCTAGTAACACCTGCTATTATAATTATCATCAGCAGGCTAGGGTTTTTTGTTTGAAATAGAAAGACAATGCACCTAGAATTTCTATAATAACATGCACAAACAATGAAACTTCTACTTCTTCTATAATAACCTGCCCAAACAATGAAACTTCTACTTCTTTTGAAAATATATATATATATAATTACATTTCAGTCTTTGGAGGATTCCATCCGAACCAAGACCTCTACGAAATCAAGTCACTTGACCAGTAGGGAAACTGGGCTGCGTCTGTATGTGTACAGAAGAATATCAGTGGAAAAATCTTAAACAAATTGGAGTGTGTGTCTATATATATATATATATATATATATATATATATATATATATATATATATATATATATATATATATGGTCTGCTAGTGGATATGGAATTTCGTTCTTCATCCAAAGACGGTAGCCAAGTTGGCACGTCGTCGTTGTGTTTATTCAGGCCGGCAACGATCGAGGTGACGACGTATGCCTGTTGTTTTTATCCATTGTCCATATTCAAATCCACACCCACCTCAAATTGGGAGGGTATGGGTAGAAAATAATTATCCATTAAAGAAATGGGGAGGGTGCAAATAATCAATTGGGTATGTATAGAATCTAGTACAAAATTAGTTATCAATTGGGTATGAGTGGGAATGGGGAGGTAAGAAGTGGATAATAATTATTTGGATTTGGGTATGAACCGCAGTGAATTTGTCCATACCCTCCCTAGTGGCAGGCTTATGACGACGACGACGGCCAGTTCGTTATAGCCGCTAGGTACACGATGGTTGGTTGGCCACTGCACGATCGAGTAAAAAAAAAGATCGAGAGAAAAGAAAACGGCAATCTATTATCTTTATACTTGAGTGTTAAAAGAAGCCACCACGTTCGCCGAGAGGCTCTAGAAATTCCCACGTTAATCCAAAAAAGAGAAGAATATACACCGTTGGATTTTATGAAGATCTGAAGGTCTATATTAATCAAAGAATACATAAATTCAGAATTAAAATAAGGAAATCCAAATAGTCCATATTCAATACACATACAACTAATAAATACATAAATTCGGAATTAAAAATAAGAAAAATAGTAGTTGATTAAAAACAGAAGAGTTTGGACATTGGATTTTATGAAGATCTAACAATTCATATTATTATGAAAAAAAGGAATTCCCACATTAATCTAAATGAGATAAGAGTTTGAACAGCTGGATTTTATAAAGATCTAACAATTCATATTATTCTAAAAATTGAAATATTTTGTTATCCATAATTTCCTTTCCTTACGGCACTCTGTACTTGAATACATATGTAATATTTTTTATTGTCTAACATTAAGTGCCAGACTTGAATACTAACTTAAATCCGCATGGGATTTTTTTAATTTCCTAACAAACTTTGGTAAGCTTTTTGAGACTTCCCCTTAACGGATCATGGACTATGTCACGTACTTAAATTTAAAGGGATATAGATTAATATGTCTACAAATTACATGAAAGCAAGTTTTTTAATCACATGGTATAGGTGCGATGCTCACATACAACTATAGATGGCCAATCGTGTTGCACGACACGACACGGCACGAACACGACTAAACACGACACGATTCGACACGAACACGGTTGGACACGACTACCTTTCGTGTCGTGTCGTGTTCGCAGCGTGCAAAAACCTCGACACGAACACGACACGAAAGGCATCGTGTCGTGCCGTGCCGGCACGACAACACGACCGCCCACCGTGCCGTGTCAACACGAACACGGTTCACGAAAAATTTCATCGAGACAATTTTTTCAAGTATACAACATTCAACACCACGAGATTCAATCACAATTCACAAATTCACAATCACGGAACATCACAGAGACAACACGAACATCACAGAGACAATTTTTTCAAGTTTGAGCTGGTGCAATGGCCGCCTCATTAAAAACCTATCTAGGTAAAACTCACCCTTGTGAGAAACCCTAGATAGGAAAAAAGAGTACAGCCCAGCTCAATCAAGTTCAAAGGTTCAAATATTACAAATTCAAATGTTCAAGTTCAACACGACACACACAACGAAACTTAAAGACAGATACGGATACATTGGTCACTCAACATCCAGGAACATCTCCTCAAAGGAAGCTTCCGCTTCCTTGTCCTCCACCGAATGCCGCAATCTTGCTTCCCCGGCCTCCCAATCCTTGATGCGGATGAGCATTTCCACCATTTCGAGTTCGGTCGTCGCCGACGCTCCTCAATGATCCCGCCGCAAGAAGACTAAATGCGATTCTCAAGATATGGTAGACACAGTACGGATAAAACATCTTTAGCAAAGATTGAAAGTACTTGGATAGGTTAGTTTGTGCTCATGCCACCAATTTATGATGTTGAAATCATCATCAAATTGGTTCACGGTGTCACTATCCAAGTAAGCGGACGGCTTCGGAACCAATAGCAACAAGACCAGTGGTTGCCGCTTGCGCAATGCACTTGCGAAGTTCTTCTACTCAAAGAGGGTGGGGTGGAGACAAGAATGCAAACTCGAACCAAAGCCGGAGGATTCAAGAGCATTAGAACCAAAGATCTTACCCCATTGTGCTTTTTTCTTACCAAAGACTCACCTGGATGTGAAGGTCTCTGCATTCTCACTGCACCAAACTTCTCATCATACTTGTTAAACATGGTATTAAGTTCAGCTCTTACTTCACTTAAATAAGGGGCATAATCAGTACCAGACAGATTAGACAACAGAACAAGAGCATTGGTTAAACCCCTCATCTTAGCTCTAGGGTCCATGATAAATGCAATTGAGTAAAGCATAGGTACGTCCCTCCGAGTACTTCAAAAATTTGTCTTTCATAGGGACAACCACGGATCTAAGCAAGTTATCATTCTCATACGAGCTTAAATGTCCAGCTATCTCAAGTACATGATGCGATATCAAAGGAGATGTGGGATAGTACACACCGAGACAAAGGCAACAACTTGAGTCATAGAATAGCTCAAGAAATGACAAGATGTGTTCAGCAACATACCAGTGAGCATCAGTCAAAAGCATAGGAACATCTGCTCCCCTGGGGTAATGAGTTTGGATGAACACGAGAAAAGCTCTTCTTATGACCTACCACATGCTTAAGCATGAGGTAGGTTGAGTTCCACCTCACATCCATGTCAAGTCCAAATTTTCTAGGTCGCTCACCAATCGCTATGCAATAACTTTTATATGCGGCAATTCTCCGGTTAGAAGAGTTTAAGAATGATATAGCAGTTCTAAATGCCTCAATGTAAGGTTTAAGCCTCTTCAAACCACACTTGACAATAAGATTAATTATGTGACAAGCACATCTCCGATGCAAGAACAAAGTGCCCATATAACCGTAAATTTGAGGAGACAAAAATGCCATAGCAGAAGAATTAGATGATGCATTATCCAAAGTAACGAGAGAATACTTTATCGATCAATCCAAAATCTTCTAACACAAGAACCAAACGATCAGCAATGTTACTACCGTAATGAGACTCATCAATGAGCCTCATCCCTATGACACGCTTCTCCAATTCCCAATTAGAATTAACATAATGAGCAACAACGAAAAGGTAGTCTTCCTTAGCATTGCCGGACCATATATCGGATGTAAGCGCAACGAGAGGTAACAGAGGACAAAGAATCAACAAGCTTAGCACGACAATCGCAGTAGTACTTGATGAAATCTCTAGTGGTGGTTTGTCTAGAAACACTACCGAACCGAGGATTATGAGCAATCCTAATGTAGTCTTCAAAAGCATCGGACTCACCAAAAGAAAGAGGCGGATCAAGTCTAGCAATCAAGCGACGGCGTAGCCGTGTACGTGCAACATCATTATCGTACTCCCACAAAGCAACACTACCATCTTTACTAAACCGGATCCGAGACCGAGAAGTGCGATACTTTTGCTTCCTAGGACCACATTTTGGGATATGACGCAAAAGAGATCCAAGTGCCAATCCTAGATGTAGCAAAGATATATTCTTCCACAATGTATGCACTTAGCTTGGATGCGGATTTTCTTACCGTTTACTACCTTGAAGATCGGGTCAAAGTCTTCCCGTGCGTCGGAGGTGGAGGGGCGCACCCTCTTTGCTCCGTGCTTTGGGTCTCCGTTTCTTCGGTGGCGGCGGCACCAAGCACCATCACCCGCATCAACATCGATGGGTGCATCGGTGGTGCCGCGCGGCCAAAGAGTTCTTCCCGTCCACCCATCAAGTCATCTTCGTCCTCTCCGCATGTCCCGAAGAACCGAAGCTCCTCATCGAAGCCAACTTGCACTTCTTCGTGCTCGTCGTCGTCGACGACCGCCGTCGACCTCTCGGTTCCTCGACGAACTAGCCATCACTCGCGCAAAGACCAAAGAGCCAAAGAAGAAGTGCATTACCGGACGAGATCTAGGGTTAGGGTATGGGGACGGATTCGAGGAGAAGCTTACCCGGCCGGGCCCGGAGCACCGCAGACGCCGACGAGGTCGAGGAGACGAGAGACGGCGAGCACGAGTCAGGAGAGGACAGAGGACGACGAGATCTAGGGTTAGGCGTTAGGGGACGAATTCGAGGAGACCAGAGAGAGACGGGAGAGGACAGAGGAGGGAGAGATTAGGGGAGAGCTATCATGGCGCCTCGCGCCGTGCTGCCGGCCATGGCCGCGGCGGCGGACCACCGCTGACCGGAGAGAAGAGAGGGGGAGGCGTGGCGGAGGAGTGGCGGAGGAGACAGGAGAGGACGACGCGTTGCGGCTGGACCGCGGGGAGTGGGGGAGCGGGGGCGGGGGGGGGGGGGGGGGGGGGTTAGGGTTAGCGGCGCTTATATAGCCGCGGACCCGCGCGGTCGGGCGGCCGGGCCGGGCCGGCCGGCCGGCCGGGCCTTGCTGGGCTGGGCTGGGCCGTTTTTAGGTATATGGCTATATTTCCTGTGGGCTCTATATTAGTCGTGTTTTAATCGTGTCAGTGTACTTTTCGTGTCGTGTCCGTGTTAACACTACGTGTCGATTTTGAAACACAACACGGCACGGCCATCGTGTCGTGTCGACACTGACACTATGCAATCGTGTTCGTGTTCGTGTCGTGTCGTGTTTTTTAGTGTCGTGTGTCGTGCCGCCCGTCGTGTCCGGCCCATTTGGCCATCTATACATACAACACACGCTCGCCCCTCCCTCTATGAGCACTTCTGGATGATTGAGCCGACAAATTCTCGAGATAGATGAAGTCACCACTGGTCCGACGGTCTAGATCAATCCAAAGAATCCATATTTAATATAATTAATAAATATATATACAAATCCAATATTTTTAAAAACAATAAAAGTAGAAGCAGATTTCTATATGGAGTGAGAAGAGAAATAGCTTAATAAAATAGTCCATACTAAATATAATTAATAAATAACTAAAATTGTTATAGAAAATAAGGAAAGTTAATATTGTGCTTATAAATAATATGCTTGACCACCGAACATTCATTTAATAAATATCTCATTTACAATATGATTAGTTAATATCTAAATTTGAATACAATACTATAATATATTTTGATAGAAAAAGATAAATAGTCAAATCCAATTAGTTCTTTGCAATCAGACCAACAACACCCAACACACGAGAGGATCAGAGCTAGCAGCAGGCATTGCCGCGAGGTACGACAAGCTCGCCGAGAGGTGTTGGATCCTCGCACTAGGAGGTGGACTGGTGGAGTACTGAGACTCTACACAATGTCAACGTCGGAGACTCAGAAGTCGTGGAATCAAGTTGAGAGAGTTCACATGACAAAAGTAAGGGAAAAACTGAGAGAGAGATAGGTCTTGTGCCACCGCTACATGAGTCTATCCCTATATCAAGATGAACCTTCAAGATTGTCTATCCTAGCAACTGCCATCGCCACCTGGTACGATGAATTGGCCAAGAGGAGTTAATAGACACAAGGTTAACGTCTGAGTCGGACTCAAAAGCCACGAAATCAGAGAGGCATAGTTCGCCTGACAAAAGTAGGGGAGAAACTGAGAAAGAGGTGTTGTCGGAAGATGAGGGGGATCGGAGGGACCTCTGCAACTATTGCATGAGCCAGTACCTAGATTAAGAGGAACTTTAAAAGTTGCCTACGCCAACAACTAGCGTCGTAGCTATGTACAACTAGCTCGCCGGAAGGAGTTGAATCCACGCGCTGAGGGGTGAAGCATTGAAACTCTACACAAGAACAGTGCTTGAGTCAGACTCGAAAGCCGCATAATTAGAGAAGTAAAGTTTGCACAACAAAATGTAAGGGTGGAGTGTGTGTGTGTGTGTGTGCGCGCGCGTGTGCGTGCGCGCGCAAAGAGAGAGGAGGATGAAGGGACCTGTGCCACCGCTACACTAGCATATCCCTAGATCGAGAGGAACCTTCAAGATCGCCTACGCCAGTAATTGACATCGTTGCTAGGTACGACGAACTAGCTAAGAGGAGTTAGATCAACACATTGGGAGGTGGAGCATCGAGACTCTACACAAGGTCAATGCCTAAGTCGGACTCTGAAGCCGCAGTATCAGAAAGGCACAGGTCACTCGAAAAAAAATAAGAAAGAGATAGGCACGATAGGCAGAGAGAGATTCGCGGAGGGACCGAGAAATGCTGGAGAGGGTGATTTACGATTTCAATCCAATATACAAAGTTGCAGAGCTTGCAATGTATGCGAGGGTGCAGTGAAGCGTTGATTGTGTCATTCGCTGCTGGATTTCCATCCACCAATCCAATACCACCCAAGCAACAAAATTCGGGCGTACCGCTACTAATTTCGAAACCGGTGCACTAATATCCACATGAAGGTTGAGTGTTGATGGTTTCAAAAGGATGAATAACGAGTCGTATACAAAGGATAACTTTATCAAATCTATCCGCGCCATTAGCGCGGGCCAACGTGGTAGCTAGTATATTGGATAACAATGATTCTCCGTACAGGCCAAGATCGAAGCCCCAATGGATGGATGGATCGATCTAGCTAGTAGCTAGCTACACGCTCATCATAGTATACTGTAATCAACCAAAAGTCTGCAGTCAACATCAAATCTCACGCTCTCAGTCAGACACTTGGAAAAACCCACAACAATAAACAAAGTGTGCCTAGCCTAAGCTATGAGGTCGATCGGCCAGTCGACGAGGACGTCTACTACACATCTAAAAATAAGCTCTCGCATGCTACTGTTCATGTGGCCAATTTCGTGTGCACATGCATAGCTGCCGTTTTTATATATATATATATATATATATATATATATATATAATAAAAAAAATCATCGCTGCTGGGGCTTAAACTAAAATATCACCGGGCTTTTCGAATGTCGGCCCTCTCCTTGGTTTGTTTACAGATAGCCAGAGAATTGTATTATCTGCAAGGAAATGCACGCTACACGGTGACAAATGCACGCAATGACACGATGCAACAAGCACGCGCGCTGGACACAACACTGGCTAGCTAGGTGCGTAGAGGCCCCTGGAAAATGGATCGGAGTACTATCTTAGACAAGTGCATGGTGCCCAAACTTTGACAGGGGGCGGAGAGAAAATAAAAGCGTGCCCGTCCGGCGGCAGCGTGCGTTTGTTCCCGCGCGCGCTGGATTCTCATGCGGCATGCTCCCCTGCCCGAGCTAGCTGCAAGAAGGTAGCTAGGGAGATGGAGGGCATGCACGCGCGCGCGCATGTGCGGCCGGAATTAAACCTAAACCCCTGCCCCCTGGCCGTGGCCGGACGCCGGCCGGCCGGTCCAATCATCCGGCAATCACATCAGGCGCGGCGGCGACGCTAGCTTGCATTGACATGACAGCAACCTTAACCACCAACTCCTCTCTTCTGATCGACCGACAAGCAAAAAGATACGATAATTCCTCGTACATGTTATCACTGGAGTACGTACGAGGTCAGGTGGTGGTGGTAAATTTTATTCCCTGGGTGGATCGCGGAATGTTTCCGTGTCGATCTGCCCGCCCGGACGGACGGACGGACGGACGGACGCTAGCTAGCTGGACAGAGCCAGGAAGCAGCAGCGGCAGCAGCCAGCAGGTGGCAAAGCGCTTCGTCAGTGAGATGCCGACCGGCCGGGCCGGGCCGGGCAGTGCGTCGTCGTCGTCGTCGCCCGCCATGGCGCGCCATGCATGTGTGTGGTGTGGGAACGAACGAAAAGGGCGCGCCTCTTTTCGCAAAGCGGCAAAAGCGCACGGCAACGGCGTAGCATAGAGCATAAGCATAAGCAAAGCAGAATTAAAGGCGCGCGCGGCCGCAGCTACAGCTAGCCCAGCCCGGAGCGAGGAGCAAGAGCCGAAAGCTGCGGCCGGCCGGCGAGGCGAGGATCATATATAGTGCTACCGCCACACATCGTCACCAAAGCTTGATAGGAAGACAGATACTGTCAGAATTTTTTTAAAAAAAATTGGCGTTTGAAAGCTTTTGCTTAATTATCATCACTAATAAGCTAAGTATATATCTAGTGTACGTACTCTTCTCATTGCTTTTTTTCATCACTAACGGCATATATATATCTAGTTTAATTTGATCATCCCACCAAATAAAAGAGCCATTAAACTTGCAAACCCACCACTTTGATGGAATCATGGAAAAACCCACGCACCAATATAAAAGAGCCATTAATGAAATTGTAAAGCTAGAAAAGGGAAAAGCAGGCGCGATTGGAGGAAACAGAGGACGTACGTAGCAGCTACACTAGTGTTTTGTAACATTATTGATTTCATGTCAAACTTCATATATATTTTTTTTAAGGAAACAGGAGGGGTTTAAGCCCCTACTGGTCAAACTTCGTATCTTATGAACAAAAGAATATCAAGAGAACTGCGGTGCTTCCTTACGATTTCCTTTGGGACGACTTTAACACTTGTGAACACGCGAAAGGGCCTGTAGCCTAGTGGGTACAAGAGCCCCGGTACGGTAGCACCTCATCCCCGTGTCCTGGGTTCGACTGGGAGCGAGTTTCTCGGGATTTAACGGCGTTTGTGCTTTCAGTGGTAGGCGACGTTCCCGTCGACAGCGAGGCGCCTGCGTGGTGACTTCGTCAATCTTGAGGATTTGCCGGCACGGTCTTCGAAGATGCTCCTAGGGGTAGGGTTCGCGTGCGTGTATTCATAGGGATGAGTGTGCGTGCGTGCATTGTGAGTGTCTCCGATGTACTGTACAATTCGAAAAAAAACACTATAATGCATGTTCTCTCGGTCAATCTGGTGCATATGAAATGTTTCCAACAGCACCTAATTTGTTTCAGAATCCTTGTCCATATATAGTTCGGCCCAAGCAACGAATTTCAAAGTTTCACTGCGTCTGGGTTGGTAGAAATGGTAGTGGTTAATTCCACGCAACGAGACAACGACGACACTTGCCCGTGTTGCGACGGGGAGAAGAATCCGACCAAGGTAACAAACAAACAGGGCGTTATAGGCAAGCCTACAAAGAAGATAAATGTACATCTCTCGTGCCACATCTCTCCCATCTCCACAACCATCCAGATCCCCCAAATCAGCCACCCTGCCCAAACCCCGGCCACCAGGTCCTCCAAATCTAGCACACCCTAAACCCTTGGCTCCATCCCCAGCTCACATCAGCTAGTGTAGTGTCACCAAGCTAAGCACGGAGGGAGAGGAGACGGAGACAGAGAGTGGCATGGCATGGCATGGCATGGCATGGCAGCACTCACAAGCCACAAGACCCGCCTCTTGAAGTCTCTGCCCACTGAAATCCCAAATCCTAGTCTTACCGTCCCGTACGTGATCCCCTGTCCTGCTGCCTCCTGCGCTGCGAGCTGAGCTCCCACCCACACTCCCGAGAGAGGGGAGAAAAGAAAGCGAGAAAGCTTCGAGCTTTGCCTCCCCCGGCCGGCCGGCCCGTCCCCGTCCCCCCCACTCCGTCCACTGCACTGCTAAAATGTGATGTTGCCATCCATCCATCCGGTTGCTTCCTTCTAGTTTAGTCCCCCACCTCCAGTGACTCCACTCCGCTCCTCCTGGGTCAGTGTCCATCCCTGGCCACCACTTCCCTTCTGCTTCTCTCTCTCTCTCTCTCTTCCCATGCCGCCGCCGCCGCCGCCGCCATCTTCTGCACGCTTCTGACTGCCTTTTTTTTCTGTGTTTCTTGCCGTCCTAGTTATGGGCACCGGCGAGGTGGATGGACGCGCATTGTCGGAGTCGGAGCAGCAGTAGCGGCGGGCAACAAGGCGGGGGATCTGGATCCGAGGCACCACCACCGGGTTCCTCACGGCGACGACGACGGAGGCGGCGGCGGCGGAGGAGGAGGAGGTGGAGGAGCGCAGCAGGAAGCAGATGAGCAGCAGCAGCAGCAGCAGCACAGCCACCACCGCCTGCTCCAGCTCCACCAACAAGTGCAGGACCAAGCGCAGGTCCCCGTCTTCCAGCTCCAGCACCTGCAGGCGGCGGCGGCGGCGGCCGTGAGGCAGCGGGGCTTGTCCGCCGAGTATGCCCTTCTCGCGCCCATGGGCGACGCCGGCCAGTCCCACCACCACCACCACCACGGCTTTCAGCCGCAGCTCCTCTCTTTCGGGGGAGGCGGCGGCGGCCAGCAGCACCACGTGCACCAGTTCGCGGCGCAGGCGCAGCCCCCCGCGGCGGCGTCCCACTCGCGGTCGCGGGGAGGAGCAGGCGCAGGCGGCGAGATCGTGGCCGCGACGCCCGCGTCCCAGTCCCGCGTGAGGGGCGGAGGCGGCGGCGGCGGCGGGGAGATCGTGGCCGTGCAGGGCGGGCACATTGTCCGCTCCACGGGGCGCAAGGACCGGCACAGCAAGGTCTGCACGGCGCGCGGGCCGCGCGACCGCCGGGTCCGCCTGTCGGCGCACACGGCCATCCAGTTCTACGACGTGCAGGACCGCCTGGGCTACGACCGCCCCAGCAAGGCCGTCGACTGGCTCATCAAGAACGCCAAGGACGCCATCGACAAGCTCGAGGTGCTGCCCGCGTGGCAGCCCACGGCCACCGCCGCCAATGCCGCCGCCGCCGCCGCGCCGCCGTCCTCCTCCACGCACCCCGACTCCGCCGAGAACTCCGACGACCAGGCGCAGGCCATCACCGTCGCGCACACGTCCTTCGACTTCCCCGGCGCGGGCGGAGGCAGCGGCGGCGCAGGCTTCCTCCCGGCGTCGCTCGACTCCGACTCCATCGCCGACACGATCAAGTCCTTCTTTCCCATGGCCGGCACGGCAGGCGGGGAGGCGTCCTCGTCCACGGCCGCGGCGCAGTCGTCGGCCATGGGCTTCCAGAGCTACACGCCTGACCTCCTGTCGCGCACCGGCAGCCACAGCCAGGAGCTCCGGCTGTCGCTGCAGTCTCACCAAGACTCCATGTTCCAGCAGCAGCAGCAGCAGCAGCAGGACCGGTCGCACGGCCACGGAGGCAATGGCTCCGCGCAGCAGGCACTCTTCCCCGGCGCCGCCAGCTACTCCTTCGGCGGCGCCGGCGCCATGTGGGCGGAGCAGGCGCAGGGCCAGCAGCAGCGCATGGTGCCGTGGAACGTGCCCGACCCAGGCGGCGGGAGCACTGGCGGCTACCTGTTCAACGTGTCGCAGCAGGCGGCGCACATGCAGGCGGCGCTTGCCGGCCAGAGCCAGTTCTTCTTCCAGAGGGGTCCCCTTCAGTCCAGTAACCAGCCCTCCGACCGAGGATGGCCGGAGACCGTCGAAGCCGACAACCCGATGCAGCAGCACCACCAAGGCCAAGGGGGGCTCACCCCCACCGTGTTCGCGCCCGGCGTCGGCTTCCCCGGGTTCCGCTTCCCCACCAGGATACAGGGCGACGAGGAGCACAACGGCGGCGGCGGCGGCAATGGCGGCGACAAGCCGCCGCCGTCCGTGTCCTCGGCTTCCCGCCACTGACGGCAGCAGTGGAGCACGGATTACTCCACCACCAACCACCATGAGCATCCAGCGCTTCACCATGTACCAGTAGCATCATCCCCAGCTCCTCCACTTGCACCCTTGTGAGAATTCTCTCATAATTCTACTACTATACAGCATGTTAGCTAGCATTGCTGTTTGCCTGTTTCGTGGACTGAATTTCTGACGCAATTTCGATCCCCATTTCAGGCAGTTGAATTGCTGCTGCTGCTGCTGCTTCCTTCCAGCTAGCGACGACAATGGATGATTGCAACAAGGGAGAAGCGAAGTTGGGGGAGCTTAAGCATTCGTTTGGTCGGTTGGTCGGTCGGTTTTCTCTAGATCTCTTATCGGCTGCTCGTGTCATTGGTTTTTGCTTCAAGAACTCACTCGGAGCTTCTTAATTAGAATCTAGGCCTGTGAGAATGCAGCACACTGCTGGCTAGATCGATCGATGCCTTTGTTAGTTTGTTGCATTGCAGTAGGTTTTAGCTGTTGATGTTCTAGTTCCTCTATCTAGTCGAAGCTTTAATTTGTTTACCTTTTTTCGCCACTCCTTTGTTGGTGATGCATGGATGGTTTATCAGTGCGCTTCCCTCCTGATGTTCAGGAGCTACCAGTGCTACTGGCCGGATGATGTTGTTGTTGTTAACCAGATATGTGGATGGGGACAGGAGTCTTTCGTTCTCTCTAGCTTTGCTTTGATTGGCATTTGAGACAGATTGATCTCCCAATTTTATATTTTGGTTGAAGTTTTTAAATTACTCTATGCAGCTACTACTAACCAGTACAGTATCTATCTCCCCCAAACCCCAACCTGCCTACCAAGTATTTTTAACCCTTTTTTTTTGGCTTTGTTGTTTCTGAACCTTTCTACGTATGTAGCTGGGGAATTTATCTTAATGACCTCAAAGACACCAAAAGAGTGGGATTTGGTGTATACTTTAATCATGAATTTTTAACTAAAATTAAAACACAGCCTTTCCTTGCATACCCTAAATATCCATGAGGCACGTGATTGGCTTCCTGCCGCCGCTGCTGTAGCAGGACACTGCAGGAGGGCGCAGCGACAGCAGCAGCAGGAGCAGCAGGAGGAGGAGCAGCAGCTTTCCTGTGGCATCCATGATCTACTCCATCCATCTATCCATCACTGGGCTGGGCACGGCAAAAGAATGACACGAGGAAAAGGTTTTGTGTCTCTTTGCGTGTGATTAGTACAGGGATCTGTCTGCCTGCCTGCCCTGCCCTGCCCTGCCGGGTGTCATTAGCACAGTACATGCATGCCCCCCCCCGGCCGGCCGGCTTTTTAACCATTTTACCTCGACCAGGGCCGCCGTAGCAGCAGCTCGTGCAGTGGCTGATGCAAACTCTTTTGTGGCCTGGCCTCACACACTCTCTGATTGGCTTCCACATTGACTCCCTCCCTTTGTCTGCCCCGCCGCACCTGTCGTCGTCGCTGTAACTTTACTGGTGGTAATTTTTGGGATGAGATGATGCTTGCAGCCCAGCTGGGCCCTTGTTCATCAGTCTCCTCTCACCCCTCCTATTGTCCTTGCTGGGGGAGATGAGAGTGCTTTAATTTGCAGCATGCTTGGAAGCATATGGAATGAGCAATGATACATGCATCCAAACTATCCACAGCACCGCGTGAGTGCAAGTGGTTACTGATCGCAAGTAGTAGTGGTACTACACACTTTGCGGCCTTAATTTTTAGCCTGGCCCCGGCGGCTACAGCTGCGTTGTGCCAAATATTTTGCCGCTACTAGCTGCCGTATATATGTAGTATGCAGACGATTTATATGCAGACAACTATTGGTTTCTTTCTTTTCTTTTCTCACCTACAGTGATGCCATTCGTGTGATTATGTGAATCAGATCACGTGTCGGTAATTTTCAGATCAGTACATGTCTCGTTCCCCTTGCTCTCTCTCTGGTGGATAATTTGTGTTGCTTGCAAACTAACACTGATCCACTCACATTGAACTTAAGTTGCAGGTCAATGTTCCATTAACAGTAATTAATAAGCCTTAATTTGTGACGACGCTATACTAAATCCGTACTACGTACATTATCGAAAAGCTACATATATCATCATCATCGAATCTGTACTAAAACCCGGTCACAGATGTGCAGAGACCAGAGAGATAGATGCTACATACATATATATATACAAGGAACTTTACAAGTGATGGAAGCAAAGACGACGCGTAGTAGTAGTACTCGCGACCGCGTCACATCTACATCTAAGCTTAGCTAGCACTAGCACTAGCAGGGGGGAGAACCAGATCCCCTTGCGCTTGCTCTGGTGGTGCGCCGCAGCCCGCAGCAAGCTAGCGTGGTGTGTGACACAGTGTACTGCGGCATCTGCATGCCGTTTGATTTGGAGAGCGCCTAGCTAGCGGCTATAGGTAGCTAAAGCTATAGCTTTATTCGTCATTCAGATTTGCTCCCTGTTTGGTGTCAAGCACAAAGTAAGCAAGCATCCACACCTCGATCGATCTGAAAGAGAGAGAAGCTAGCAGCCACCACCGGCCGGGTCGGAGCGAATCTCACATGCACCTGCACGGCACGGCACGGCCACCGCGCCCGGCGCCGGCGTACGTGCCACCAAAAGGCGTGACGGCCGGGCGACCACCGCGAGCGAGACACCACCGGCCGGCCGGTGGCTGCAGCCGGCGGAAACCAACAGCTAGCTAGCTGCTCCGACTCGATGCAGGTGGTGGCGAACTCGACGGACCCCCCCGCGAGCCCGGCGGCAGTACGTACCAGTAGCTGGGGAGGAGGGCCGGGGGCGCGCGGTTTGAATACGTACGAAGCGTGTGGAGCGCGCGCGGACAGGCATGCAGACAGACAGCGATGCGTCGTCGTGCATGGGCGCAGTGGAGTTCGCGGGTGGCGCGCGGTGTATCATGGCAACTCCGACAGAATGATGATCACTGCACTGCACTGCACTGCACGGGAGGCGGCCACGTTCCCGTCCGCAGCAGCAGCAGCAGCAGCAATGGATCCCGATCGATCGCGGCCGCATGCTGCATGCAGAAGCAGAACGGGGACATGAGAAGCACATGAGAGCCGTAAATGCATGCATGCGGCCGCGCCGCCGTACGTTAAGTTCGTGTGCCCCATCTATCGTCGTCCCCGGCCGGGCTGCTGCCTGATTGATCCAAAAGGTATAGCTCTGGGACGGATCGTCGTGTGCGCCGGCCGGCCGGCCGCCTGGCCTGGCTCAGCTCGTGTACGACGCCGCGCTGGACGCGTTAAATGGAGATGCCATGGCGTACAGTACTACGGGCAAGTAGTGGAGGAGAGAGCGCGCGCGCGCGCGCGAGGGCTCGCACTCGTTGTCGTTCGACGGAGATTGGAGATGACAGCTGATGCCGCCGCCGTACGTACTGCGAGCTGATCGACCGCGCATCTGTGAATGGATGCGCGCGCCACCGGCGGCCGGCCGGCTCTGCTTGCGTTAAGTTGCTTTGGAGATGAACAACGTACCGACCGGCCGGTCGCGCACCCTCCGACCGGGTGCAGTGGTCGTGCCGTGACCGTCGGCGACACGGATCGATGCTGTGAGTTTCTGACGGGACGACGGACACACCGCGCGCGGACGGCGACGGACAGCTAGCGGCCGGCGAGAGCGCGGGGTGGGGGTGACACGAGCCGTGCGAGTGCTGTTCACTACTACATTCGATCTCGTTCGGTACCTGCTGCTGCTGCAGCAGCTGCAGCGCTGCCTACTGTAGCTAGCTAGCCGCTGCTACAGTAGCTGCTTAGCTGTTGCACCGCATGCCAACAGTTGTGTTGGGGGCAGGGCAGGGCACACGTACCGTGCGTACAGGGGGGGCCGGGCCGCCGGGGGCTGCGGCGTGCTGATCTGATCGGCCACGGCCAGCGCGGCACAGTCATGTGTCTTACTCGCAGTCCGTATGCGTGCAGACTACCACTACTATAGCAGCAGTAGCCTGAATGAAAGCGATAACTGCCGACGCACATGCGCGCAGCCACCAGGGATCCGGCGGCAGCGCGGCAGGGGGCCGGCCGCCTTCTCTTCTCCTTCACCTCCTCTCCTTCCTCCTCCTCAATTTTTAGAAGTTGGATGTATATATTGGAAGAGTTGGCATTGAATCGAGAATAACACCAATTCAGACTGGGCATTCAAATCGATCCAGTACCAAAGCAGTTGTTCGGATGTAGATGAAATTGGTGTATCAAATTCAACTCTAGCTGAATACCAATTTCGTGTTTGGATGTCTTCTTAACTTCAAATTAGGAACTCACGCCTTGGATGTCTGCTTCTTCCCCGGCACAGAGGCGGACCTATACATGTCGTGCGCCGTCGAGCCTGGGCTGACGCGACTCCCTGCGCCGCCGGAGCCAACCGCCGCGCCACCGCTCTTGCCGGGGTCCCCGTGCCCTCGTCGGCCGTCACCGGAGTTGGAGAAAACCAAGGTCGGGCTGGAGGAAGGCAACAAAGAAGGGAAGGAGGAGAGCGGCGTGTCTTGCCTGCAGAGGGAGACGGGAGGGGAGTGTGTCCCGCCGGTGAATGGAGAGGGACGGCGCATCCCTCCGGCGGAAGAAGGGAGGAAAGGACAAGGGGCACGTTGTGGAGGGGGAGGTGCGACTCTCTGGCGGCGGAAGCCAGGGGAGGGGCGGCATCGCGGCTTTCCCGTGGTGGAAGCCAGGGGAGGAGCGGCGGCGCGGCTCGCCGGCGGCGGAAGCCAAGGGAGGGGCGGCGGCGGTCCGATGGAGTGTGACAACAGGGGAGGGAGAGAGAGAGAGGGAGAGAGAGAGAGAGAGAGAGAGAGAGAGAGAGAGAGAGAGAGAGAGAGAGAGAGAGAGAGAGACGAGCACGAGGGAGGGAAGAGGAGGATGATTCCATCAAATACAAAAGGTATTGGCTCCGTATTAGGGATGACGGGGGGAGAGTGTAGTGAATGACGATTGCTATCGGGCTTGATTTCCATTTTCGAATTCCTCACCATCCAAACAGCCGAAATTCGGCCCCAACAATTCCAATTCCGAATTCCAGGGATCAATGTCGACATCCAGACGCTACCTTAGGGGGTTCAGTGGAGCGCACACCGGTAGGGGGGGGGCTCGAGCCCCCTCTGGCCCCACCGGCTGCATCCGTGCCTGGGTACTCACATAGCACTCTCAGGTTGGTATTGAAGAGGGGATAAACCTAGGGTAATCAAATTAGTCCATAATCCCCCTATCTACAAGACTAAGATGGCCCACGGTCGTGACGACCCAACATCAACTCTGGCAAAGTAGGCCCACCATCGTCACTCAGCATAAACCCTACATCACCACAATGGCCTGACTCTGACTTAAGTGTTCGCCCCGCGCGACCTAAGAAGACGCTCCAGCCTTATGGCTACCTCGGAGGAGAGCTCCTCCTCGCACGAACTAAGGTCCCGCTTCCCGCAACCCCCCCCCCCCCCCGACGGGGGCCGCTATGTGATGAGAGCGGCTTCGCGCGTGCCCCGGGACGTGCCAGGATCACAGGGCGCGAGGATCCATGTTGTTTGGTCTGATGAGATTTCCCCGACGTGGGAGGGTCGCACCCATCACACAAATGTGTTACAGTGGTCAAGGACAGACAAATCATTCGCGTATAAGTCATCGGACGGCGTGTCCTGACCAAGCAACTATCAGAGGCAAAGTCGGTGCTTGCACCAGAAGCCTCCGACCTACCAACCACGCAAGGCAATAAAGTCGAGGAGCACCCGCCTCGGGGCAGGGGCTGCCACCTATGCCGCCCTACGAAGACTACCGCGTCTAGCCAAGCGTACGACGCCAACCGAAAACGAAGGTCCACACCATGGCACTATTTTGGCAACTATTTCATCACTGTAGTAGAACACGATTTTACCTTCCTACCCCTTGTACACCTGAACCCTTTGAACTATAAAAGGGGAAGCTGGTACCGTGAATGGGGGGGATCGAAGAACACAAAATCACACCACATAACCACTCACTCAAGAGCACTACGCGCTCTTCACCACCCTAAGATACTTGGGACCGCCCCCCCTCTCGACCTAAGCTTGTACCCCCTACTACAAGCACCCATGGCATATAGAACACTTCCCCGCACCGGACGTAGGGCCTCTCACGGTACCCGAACCAGTATAGCCCTTATCTCTCTAGTCCCTACCGTTCGGATCAGACGCATGATCATACCAAAGTTTACTTACCGACGATATCAAATCCCGACAGGTATTTTACATGCTCAAGAGGACAAGGGATTGGCAGTTTTCCAGCACTTCGTAAACCACTTTGGCAGGATGGCCCCGAGGGAGTTCACCCTGAATTGGTATGAGATTAATCCGACAAGGCTAAATCTTCAGCACCTAGAAGAGCCTTTCACTGAAGATGAAGTGCACATTGTGACTATTGATACTGCAAGTGATAAGGCTCCTGGGCCTAATGGCCTCATCGATGTTTTCCTCAAGCAGTGTTGGCCCATCATTAAGGAGGATGTGATGCAAGCGGTCCAGTTTTTCTACTATCAGTGCGATCAGCACCTGCGGCATCTGAACACAGCCCCAAATTTTTCTAATTCCCGAGAAGTACCAGCATGTCAGCCTCACCCATTGCATTGCCAAATTGTTCTCGAGGTGTTTGGCCTCCCAACTGGTTGTGGTTTTAGTGGACCAATCCAAATAGGCCTCGGGTGGGTTCGGATGTGCCTTGTAATGAGATCGACAACTAGCTTTTCAAGGCAAGTACTCAGGTTACCATCGGTGATGGGCGCACAACTTTGTTCTGGCATTCTTCATGGCTTCATGGCATGCTCCTAGAGTTCTGGCATCGACCTTGTTTAAGCAGGTTGAAAGAAATAATACTGTGGCTGGTGATCTCAATGATCAAAACTAAACGCGTGGGTTATGGCAAATGTCTTTGGCTGAGGAAATGGCACAATTTATCAGTCTATGGAGTTTGGTTCAGGATGTGAATCTGGATGATGCGGCTGATTCGATCATTTGGCGGTGGACGATGCATAGTAGTTACACCGCCAAATCAGCTTGTGTTGCTCAATTCAGAGGAGCCTTTTGCACTTTCAGCTCCATGACCATCCGGAAGGCACAGGCAGAAGGGAAGCATCACCTCTTTTGCTTGGTTAATGACTCAAAGCAAGATTCTTACTACGGATAGACTTCTCGCCAGAAATTGGCCTTGCAATCCGATGTGTGTGCTCTGCGATCAGGTGTGTCACAAGCAGCGACACATCTTTTGCCCAGGAGGTTTGGGACTTGGTCTCTCGGTGGTCAGGGGTGTAATTACAGTTCCAGAGGCGAATGCTCCATTGAACTTCGGTGGAGCAGTTACTTGCAGGGGTTTTCACAACGGGGTCAGCGTTCGGTGGCTGCACCACCCATCTACACCGCATGGAATTTATCGAAAGAGAGGAACCGAAGGACTTTTCAAGAAACTCCAGCTTTGCCGACAACAGTTTTCCAGCGCATCAAGGAGGGGATCGAAGTTGAGAGAAGGGACGCCCGTGGTGGTCCAGAGTTAGTTTGGTTATCGAATGTTAGCGGTTTGGATGAGTAGACTTTTTAAGTTATCTCGTAATCACAATTTTGTACACCTTTGCATGCTTCTCCTCCTTGAACGACATGGCAGCGCTCCTGCGTATTTTCAGGAAAAAAAAACCAATCTCTCTTGGTTCTTTGAAATAATAACAATCCCTTTTGGCGCGGTAAATAATACACTTGTTTTCGGCACGGATCGGATGGATCAAACCATGCAGCAGCGCCTCGAACGGCGACGCATGCATCTGATGACGATGACGGCAGCCGCCCGGGCGTTCGTCGTCAGGCACAGTTGTGCATGCATGCGTGGCCCCGCCGCCGGCCGGGCAGCTGACAGCAGGATGCATAGTTGTGGCCGGCTGTGGAGGCTGTGGAGGGGACCTCAGCTCCTCCGATCCATGGCTGTCATGCATGCATGCTGCTGTTAGGCCGTCTAGCAGCTCGTGACAAGGAGGGATCGGAGGAGCAGTGGCGAGACTGACTGACGCCGCGCGCGACAAGCGAGAAAGGTCTACGACGCCAACAACAAACAGATTTAACCCCGCGCGCCAGCCACGGGGCAGGAGTGAGTGATTTTCTTGGTGAATAGTATTACAGTTACAGATATAAAAAAAAATTACTACATGAGTAGTCTTTTTGGGCAGGGAAAAAAAAACTCACCCAGTTGACAAGTCTATCGCCAGTGAGTGACCCAAAGCAAAGCAAGTGTCTGCTTGGCGCGGGCCAGAAAGTTCTTTAAGTTATAATGGGCCTCCGCTCAGTGGCCCAAGCAAGCATTGGGCCCATTTCACCAGGCAGGCAGGTCTGCTGCCTTCTGACTTCTGTCTGCTCTCGTTCGGCGGGTTCACCCTGATCGATCTCTGTTCCTTTCCTGGCGGCGACGACTGGCCGAGCGCCGGCGCCGTTCGCCGGGCCCCTCTCCCGTCGACGAGGGCCCATCACCACCACTCCACCAGGAAGGTACGCCCGCCCTTTCCCTTCCCTTCCCTTCCCTTCCCTTCCTGCTGCGCGAAACGAATGTGACCCAATTGCGTTCGGATCCGACCCAGCGCGCACCCACGTCTTACGCTGCGTCATCCCCTGCTTCCCGTGGCGCCCGCTCCCGCTCCTGCTGAAGACATTGATGCTTGTGGTGCCAGGAACCAGAGCCGCAGCATGGTGGTAGCGACAGCCGAGACCGTCTGCACGAACGGTGGCCCTCAGAGGGAGAGGGGGGTGCTGGCTCCCGGCCTTGCTGCAGATCGGGGAGGCGACACCGTCGAATGCTCCAGCTCGTTCGGGGGCACCAGCTCCGGGCTCGAGGGTGAGGCCGATTGGAGTGAACCGGAGGTGGATTCCGTCATTTCGGCAGCTCGTGCTGATGGTGGCGGGTACTCGAAGCTGCTGCCTAGGTGCGTCTTCTCATCACATCCTCGCGTGCTCTGAATGTTATTACTGATGTGATGGTTGCGCCGTCCTGGTTCGTGGTGGGATGAACAGGTGTAGGATTATGCTAAGGCAGTTTAGGTGCTGATGTTTTTTTTTCTTTTGTGTTCGTCCCGTACCGTGCGTGCTCCCGGTGACAAAACAGAAGGTTTTAGTAGGGTTTTGACTTTCAGCTCGTATCCTGTGTGGCAATTATTGCGCCTTCCTGTCTGTGGAAGTGACAAGAAAAGTTGGATCAATATACCTAAATTAATATGGTAAAAAAATGATCCATTGACATACTATGATACCTTGTATGCGTAGTCCTGCTTTGTCATCGAAAATCACCTTTTTTTTTGGGGTTAGGGGGGGGGGGGGGGGGGGGGGGCGAAGTTCTAGCCTTGGTTTCAAACCCGTGAATAGAGATCGTGAACTGATTGAAATGATGTTTATCTCTAATGCTATAAACCACTATACATTCCCTTTTGTGCATGTCAGGAAATATTGTATACCGTGTTTCAGGCTTATTGCCTTCCTTTGATAGTTGCTTTTGATTCGTGCATGCTTATTTCTGATAGTCATGCTTTACAACTGCTCTGTGTAATCATAAACAAGGAAACTGAAGTTGAGCTACTCTTGTGAGTGTTTCAAACTGTTAGCTTACCTTCATTTAACAGTATAACTAGAATATCATTGGAGGAAGCAGCTACTTGGTGTATTCTTGTAATATATTGCTATAATGTAAAGTTTTGTGATTCTGATAAACTTCTTTTCTGGGGGCAAATTTTGTGATATGGGATCGCCCTTCAGAAGGAAAAAAGTGACATATGAGTGGAGGAATTCTGTTCTTCCAATTCTGTGGAGATGCCAGTGGTTAGAGTTGCGTATGAAGGAGCTGTCATCTCAAGTATCAAAGTATGACTGGGAGCTTGCTCTAATCAAGAAAGAAAAGGAACTACAACAAGTAGTAAACAAAGAAAATGGTTCTAGGTTGGAATCAACGCAGATTATGAAGAGGAGAAAGAGGAAGAGACATGAAGAAAATGTGGACGCAGCCTTGTACATCAACAAGCACCAGATATTGTCATACTATCATGGTCCGACATCCAATTATGTCTACCTTTTTGTAGGGATATAACATCAATTTTTTTTTTTGTGAACAGACATCAATTTATTATCCATGTTGATTTTGCACCTAGTTTAATTGTTAATTGTAAGAAACTTTCAATATTTCGCAGATAAGCAAAATAGAGCTGAAACTGGTGGTATCTTAATCGATGACGATTGTGGCATTACAGGTACGAATTTGCCCATCTGGTCAAACTTTTTAGTGGAGTTAAAATGGAAAGCTTGGCATTAAGCATGGTTACATCAGACCTTGTTAGCTGTAGACCTGGTCTTGAGAAAAAATATTGCTTTGTGAGATACCTAATGTAGTCTTGTTGCCACATGGTTCTTAGTTCTTATATTATACTCCATCCCATTTTTCACTTTCTGTTTTGGACATTAACAGCACACTACGTGCACCTTTGATTTTACTAAAATATCAGTAAAAGTATGTAGAAAATAATTGCTTGAAAGCGGTTGACATGGAAAATCTACAACGCTATTTTAGTGACAAAGTTTAATGCTTTACTTTAGTGGTCAATGTTTTAAAAGTTCAATTGCATGGATCCTGCAAAAAAATATGTCTGGTTGAAGTGACCGAGCTCTTGTGTTGGTGGCTACATGCTATTTTATCTTAATAATAATCCTCATTGTTTGTGATGTAAACAAGCAAACATTCCCTAGTGTATTTTATTTTGAGACAGTTTTCAAAACTACACGCTTTTTTTACCAAGATTCAAAATTACACTTTGACCACTCTTTTTATTGTAGTATACTTATTCTTATGTATAAAATGAATGTAGATTAAAATAAGGGATATTGGTGATTCTACCCCTATATTAAAGTTCAATGGTGATTTTACCCCTCTTTTCTCATCTTTGTGACTTTACCCTTCTTTTTTCATTTTGAAACTGACGTTTGCCCCAGGTTTGGAAGTCCGTTAGTTAGAACTGAATTAAACAAATTTAAAAAAAACCATTTACAGGATAGGTAAAAGACCTAAGTGCTCCTCCTTATCCAATCACCACAAACAGCAACCCTCCATGCCCATCGTCTCTTGTGGCAGCGGAATGTCTTTGCTTTGCCTCCGCCGCCGCGCCATGGCGCCCTCCTCCTCCACCTCCTCATTCCCCGCTCGCCTCCCCTCCAACTCCCTGAACCCTCACCACACCCCCCTGCTATGCCGCTAGGGCACACCCCCTGCCTCCACCCCGCGCTCGCTCCCTCCTTCACCGCGCCTGCACTCCCCAGGCTGCAGTTGCTGCCGCAATCGAGGCCGCGGTGGCAAAATTTGTGGCGTCGGGCTCCCATACAGTACAGTGCTTTCCGAAGGAAATCCTGGCGAGTCGGTGAGGCTGCAACTTGAGGCAGTCGGCGGCAGGGCTATGCAGGCGGGCACGCCGCACCCAATTGGCGGGCCTGCTTGTTGCGCTGCTGCAGTAGCCTAGCAGGTGCTAAAGCAGGCTCATTGAGGCAGAACGCCGTCAATTGGTCTGCAACATGTGCGTCTGCGGCTGGATGAGCGAATCTAACCGACGGCCAGTGCCCCAACTAGACATGCCTAGCAGGTGCTTGAGGAATTGCCTTAAGGTTTGTGCTCAGCCCCATTGTCACCTGGGTGCTACTTTGGATTGTTTGTAGAACATGTGGCATCAATGTTGGAGCAGGAAAAATAAATGAGACTTCATGATTAATTTACATAACCAATTTCTTGTAGCAACACACAAATTCAGCCTAATTCCTGTGTTTCAAAATTTCGTCAAATTTGCAAAATGCCTATGTGAAATATGTCAAATTATCAAAACTTTATCAGTTCTGAAAATATAAACACATAACATCAAGTGTTGTTGGCAAAAAAAATTCGAATCATGTCACAATCAAAGTGATATAGTATGAAGCAGGGTCAAAGTCACAAAATTCTTAGAAAACAAAGGGCAAATCCTCATGGGCAATGTTGTCATTTGATAGCTCAATTGACACCGTTAAGTCATCCTAACAGAATAGGGGCAAACTCATTCTTCGTTTTGGAAAAGTTGGGGCGAAATCACCAAGTTAAAAAATAGGGGCAAATTCACCATTAACAACGAAAGTAGGGGTAAGAACACAAATGCCCCTTAAAATAAAATTAAAATATGAATGTATCTGTATAATTAAATGCACCAGACATACTTATTATTTGGCCAAGTCAAAATATACAAAGTTTAAATTTTAACGAAACATGCATACCCAATATAATTTGACAAAGGGAGTAGTTTATATATCCATGTATGTTAAAATGTGTCCAACACCTTTCTGATCCTCTATGGTTTCACTGGATTTTATTGCAGTATTATCAGTTTTGATAGATTTCTGTGGACACATATAGCCACTTGGTGTTTGGTTAGATTGGCCATGCAGAAAATGCAATTAATATATATTCACCCCCTAAGTAATTTTCATGCAAGTGTTAACTATGTATTGTATTCGGTTCATTCTTAATGCAGTTGATGGCTGTATCAGAGGTGGACTTGACACTATTACATTGCTCAATTCTGAGAACTATGATGCGATTTTTGAGCAACTCATTTTAAAGCACACACTCATGACAATTGACGGGCTCCAGTCCAGAGTTTATCTGCTGCAAGATCGTCTCAGCAAGGCTCATTCTGAAGGAGTAAATTTGGTGATTTCTGAGTACAGTACCCATGTCAGGGTGCCTCGGAAGATGCAGCATACTCAAAAGCACCCAATCTCTTATACAGAGTGTCGATGTACTAAACCACAAAAAAGGAAGAATCTAAACGTTTTGCTGAAGGATGATGATAGATCAGCTCTTGCAGTGAGACCTGCTTTGCCTGACAGGGAAACCGATGCTCATATAAAAGATGCAAATAGGAATGCTGAAGAAAGAAGTGGAGAGTGCAATCACTTGAGGGAGAAATACGTCACAATGGACCTACTCTTGGGTACTGACAATTCCATACCAAATGGTCACATTGGGGATTTATGCAAAGAAGTAAGTCTTTGGTCCTTTGCTTAGTCTTATTCCTCTTTTAATTCTTTATCAGTGCTTATTTTGGTTTGGGTTGATCCTCTCAGTGTTACTACTTTCAAATTGGAATTTAGATAATCTTATATGCACACAGTAGGCATGGGGTGTATAGACTATAGAGAAAATAATCAAACCTTTCCTGCATCTGTAAAATATTGTAGGTATTGTGACTTTCCTAGTTTACTTTTAAAAAAAGTCTAGTCTCCATGTAAACAGATGCTATCGCCTTTAGAACCTGGAATTTGTAATTATATCTTGGACATGAGGTATGGGTGCCGTGTCAGATGTTTACATTAGTGTCAAACTGATCTAAAATTTATCAAGATGTTTGTGAATTAGATTCATCCAGAACTCAATGTCTACTGGGTCAGAATATATCCCTATGAATTTTGCATGTGACAAAACAATTCATTTTTAACCTTGTTTTCCAAATATACAGTACTAGTAATTTAGTAATGTTCTTGTGACAGTTTTATACTCTACTTTAGATGTGGAGCTGTTGCTGTGAGTATTTTATGTTCTAGAACTATTTTACTGATTTCGTACCATTTCCGAAAAAAGATGAATGTGTTTGCTTCTTGGTGAATATATTTGCACTGGCATTTAATTAATTCTACCACTGTTTCTTTTTCACAGAACACTTATGATATCCTCATAGACAATCAAGCAGCCAATATAGCACATCGGCAGTTTGGTAAGGCCAAGCATATGCCTTTTGTAACTTCTTCCAAAGGCCCAGCAGAAGAGAAGAACATGTCTACTCCGGCAGAAGTTAAGAACGCGTGTGCTCTAGTTGATAGCACTCCTGATCCAGCAGTGGAGCCTGTCTCCCCTCAGAGTAAGAAGGAGCTTAAACCTAAGAAGAAGAGGAAGAAAGGCTCTTTTTTGAGTATGAGGAAGAAGAGAAAGACCTCCAAAACACCTGCAAAGGAGAAAGCTGAGGGCACACCCTCAGCTGCAGAGAACAAAACTGGGAGCACACTCTCTGCTGCGGCAATGGAGAAAACTGAGAGCATGCCCTCTGGTGCAATGGGGCTGGGAACCATGACTCCTCAGCGTCCTCGCACAGCTGGGAAGAAGTGTAAAAGTGTAAATGAATTTGCAGATGTGAAGAATCGTGAATCTGCACCATCGAAGAAGCAGGAAACTGGGAGGTCGCCATCCTCAGCAGCAAAGAAGCAGGACACTGAACACCCATCCTCAGCAGCAAAGAAGCAGGAAACTGGGAAGCCTTTTTCAGCAGCAAAGAAGCAAGAAACTGGGAGGGCATCCTCAACAGCAAAGAAGCAGAAAACTGAAAACCCTTCCTCAGCAGCAAAGAAGCAAGAGACTGCAAACCCTTCCTCAGACACAAAGAAGCAGGAGACTGAAAGTGCCCCCATGAATGTGAAGACTGAGAAGGCTGTTCCGGCGGTGGCTGTAAATAGCAGGAGGAGCCAAAGGGTCCGGAAGCCCAAAGTTTTTGCTGAATGAAGCAGAGACCTCATAGAGTCTGATGTGTATGTATCCTGTCGTCTGGGCGCCAAAGTCGGTGAACCTATGAACATAGGAAGTGACGGATCTGATGTAAGTTGTATATATCAGCTTTTGCCTAGCTAAAAAAAAAAGTATCAACCAACATTGTTGGTTGGTTGTTATTAATCCTTCTCATCTGGATACCAAACTTAACAAGGGACAAACTAACAATGTCATGTTGTGCCCCCTCTAGAACCCAAACGATTTTTTTTTTGAGAAAAGCAATTGCAACTTGGCCTTTCCTGCATGATTCCTCCGGTTAGTGTGTGATCTTTTCAATGCTGTCTTGATATGGTTGGAGTTTGCAGCTAAACAGCCCGTGTGATCACATCACACTGAAAGCAAGATTGACCGTTTGTCGGGGTGCTGCAATTGCAGTTATGCAGGGCACCATGAATCAGTCCAGCTATTTTCACCGGTGCTGGCCGTAGATGGATGACCCCTGGAGCTGGTTCACGGCAGGCAGGCAGGCAGCCACGGTGCATCTATGAATCAACGGAGTATGATGCAGCGAGTTGCCGCTTCCGACCTGTGATGTGACGAAGGATGAAGCTGAACTCTTGCCAATGCATCTGAAGATGCGAATGTCAGTCAGTCAGTGCCACCTTATTGGTAATTCAAGCGACTGATTTTTTTTTTTTATGTTTGAACTCGCCGGCAGTTAACGGGTCATACCGGATCGGCGTCTGATTGGGGTATTTCAAGCCACCGGTGAGGCGGACCCCATTCTGGGCGTCTGATTGCCAATCCAAAACTTAACCAGGACTGCTAATTCTTCGTGCCTTCTTTTCTTTTTCTTTTTCTTTTTTTTTTGCGATAGAATTTCTCGAAGGAAATGCAATAATAAAAAAAATGCCACTTATTAATTTCACTGTCTATGTGATGGCATGCAGTTCTTATTGCATATTAATGTACAAAAAAAAACAAGGGACGTCTTTACAAGGAAAAGTCACATACACACTGTCATACAATAACAGTTACTCTCTCCGTTTCAAATTATCGTCATTTTGACCTTTCCAGGTATTTCTTTTGTTATGCACCTAGATATATATTTATGTCTAGATACATAACAAAATGAATGTATCTAGAAAAACTAAAACATATGTAATTTGGAACGGAGGGAGCAATACATAGAGAGTAGGGCCCATTATTTGACACGAGCAAACAGCACTAATCCAATCATGCACCACTAAGGTGTCTTCCTTAAGCACCGAAAGCTTTCATGGGGTCCTTGGGGTCGATTTCTGGGTAGAGGGGGAGATCATATGGGAGCCTCTCGTTGCTGAAACCGATGCTTGCCAGCGTCTGCACCACCTCGTCGAACAGGATCTTGTTTCCAGTAGGGGTGAAGTGAAGCCCATCACTGCATCGAGGTGTAAGAATGTTATCTAGTGCTTGCACATCGGGAGGGAAAACAGATGCGGAGATTGGAACAGATATCACACAATAAGCAATTTAAAATCCCAGCATAAAACACAGAGATTTGCATCACTTATTAGTTACAGAACGAAAACCTAAAAAACAATAATGGAGAAATCTAAAAGTAGCAATGTACAGGTTCCTTTAGCAATCATCAATATACTAGATAGCAAATACATATAACATCTAAAAAGAAAATCAAGTGCAGTAGATTGTGTTACCCTCTTCAAATTTCAATACAGTGTATCCTATTAGCATAGACTAATGGTCTTAGCTACAGCCAACAGAACAACCAAACTTATGCATAAGTTCGTTTTCCTCATGCACTACAGCAAATGGAAATATCCAGTGCACATTGTTAATGATGGCGCAAAGAAATGTTCTGTCTGTCTGTCTGAAGGTAACTGATCAAATAAACCTTCTATCCATCATTTTCTAGTGTCTTGGTTGGATGTACACAAACCGAAATATTATATCCTCATTTAGCTTCAGATTTTTTTGCGTAATTTTGAATGTGCCATAGTCATACGATTATAATTATAATGCCACCCTTGGACTAAGACATGTTGAAAAGCTTTTGCGTTCAACTAGACCATTTCGTCTGGTTTTGCTATCCGAGAATATGTGAAGTAGGAAGCTGAAAATACAGAAGAAGGGGAGAAAACTGCAGAGTAACAACTGTTCATTAAGCCTATCTGGATCATCATTATTCACAGGGGTAATAGAAATAGATGCAATACCTTAATGCAGATGTTTGCCAATCTGGAAATTCCTGCATCTTTGTCCAAATGTCTATAACTGGATAACCCAATTCTTTGGCTACAGCTATGCATGCCTGTGCATAAGAGCCAGCAGCCTCATTGGTTCTTTCTGCTTGTCGTGAAGGGTCAGCAACACCATAAACGTCTCTGCATAAGGAGACAGGTATACAATCAGTGTAGCTGCTCAATAGATTTTTTGTCTCAAAAGCTAGGCACACTAGTTCCAGATGTACAAGTGGCCAAGTGGGGCTTATTTCTAGAAAGATTTTGCAGGTTCGTGATGGTTAGCAGTATCAGTATGGTTCTAAATGCCTGCTGAGGACGTTTTTGCTTACTGGGTTCAGTGCATACTACTTACATGCATGCCATGGCCGAATGCAGGAATAGCACATATGCATGACAGCAAAAGGGAAACCCAACGGGAATCAGTATAGGAAAGGCACACAATGATTTGATTTCTCCATGGTTGACCACTAGATTATTCCCTTCTGAAAGCTAAAGATCAGTAGATAATTCGGTGGATCCATTCCATTTGTAGTATCTTGAAAAGTGGATTTATTATTTATTTACCTACCGGATTCTCGCCGTCTCGTAAATCGGTGGAGGAGTGATGAGTATGATAGCGGCGGAGGGCCATCGCTCCTGCGATCGAAGAACCAAGCAGCGGATACATGTACATGAGCGAAGAATAATCCGAACATATCCGAATCTGAGAATCGCACGATCGCACAAGGCATCGAGCGAGGCAGCAAAAGCTTTCAGTATAAAAACACCTTGAAGTAGGCGCAGATGGCGCGGAGGTTGGCCTGGTACTCCTCGAGCGGCACGTTCTGGTGCGCCTGCACCTGGTCGGGCAGCGAGGCGTCGTTGGCGCCGAAGAAGACGGTGACGGCCGCCGGGTCCGCGTCCGCGTCCGCCGCGCCCTCCATGGCCCGCGGCAGCACCTTGAGCGCCCACCGCGTGTTGTACCCGCTGAGCCCGCGCAGCACCACGTCCGCCTGGAATCACCATCAGATCAGAGGGGCGGGCGCGGGACGCGGGAACCCCAGACAGTCACGCGAGGGTCAGTCCACGGCGGCCGGTCGGCGTCGGCGTCGGCGGTGGCGCCGCCAGCCAGAGAGGAACCGAACACGCGCGCGGCAACGCGACACGCGTACGTACCTGGCGGGCGAAGCGGTCGGCGAGCGCGGCGCCCCATCCGCCGGACTCGAAGGACTGCTCGGTGATGGAGTCGCCGAAGAGCACCAGCCGCGGCCGCATGGTGGCGGATCGCTCGGATCGGGGATCCCGCCCGCGCGGGCTCTTCACTCGCGGAGCGCTTCGCTTCGCTTCTCGGGATGCGGCTGTGTGCGGCGGGCGGGCTGGCACTGGCAGATGGCAGTGGCGGCTAGGTAGTAGTAGCTAGCTAGCTCGTCATCTGGCGCAGGGTAGGTGGCCGTGGACCGTGGTGGTGGTGCCCGTGTGTGATCTGCTGGTGGATGAGACAAATCACAAATGAGAATGAGATGGAATCTTTAGGTGAGCTCGTGAGTCACGATGGCAACGGGTACATACCCGATGGGTAGTGCCCACCCGTACCCGTACCCGTTAGGACTAAATTTTACCCGTCAGGTTCTGCATGAATGCACACGGGTAGGAAAATAATTCCATACCCGTACACCGTCGGGTAAATTCTACCCGACGGGTAACCCGTACTTAACAACATACCCGAGAATTGCATAAATAATCGGACTTTGTCACACAAAAATAATAAATAATTCCAACTTTTTAGTAAGTTACAAATTATAAATATTGATATAACCATATCATTGCAACAAGCTAATAGTAACACACATTAGCACCAATATATAGGCCAAATTCATGCACCATATGAGCTAAAATGACTTAGGGTGGCTATTATTTATGCGGGTTTTTCTTACCCACCGGGTAGGCGGGTATGGGTAGTCTACACCCACACCCGCACCCGCATACCCGATGGGTATGAGATTTTGCCCAATAACGTCACCCACGTGCGAAGTTCCTTCCGTCCCACCTCCTTATCGGGTAAAAACCCGTCCGATGCTTCGGGTTTGGATCATGCCATCTCTACTCGTGAGGTGACGAATTCAAATTTGACTGGCGTCCGGCTGGCGAATCGTTCGCCACCGACGAGCATATTCCGGCTGTGTGTGTTCGCCGTCCGCGAGAGATCTGCTTTTCCGACGAGCAGTGTATATGGGGTCATGATGACTTTTATAACGGAACAGCGATCCAACTATTATTTTTTTTTTCGAACTTCAAAAAAAAAAACTATTAGATTTTTTTTTCGAAAAAAAAGCAAAACCCACAAAGATTTGTCCGGTCCATTTTATTGATCCCGTTTGTAGTTTCGGAAAAAAAAAAGCAAAACCCACAAAGGTTTTATAGTCAGAGACATATAGATGAAATACGCACGAAGCGTCAATATATAGTAGGTCAAAAATATGCATCTGCTAGGTGTATGCACGCCTAGAACCGACCAAATTTCAATTAACAAGCCTACTGGCCATAGCAAATCTATTTTTCTCTCATGAAAGCTAAACCATAGCACGGACTATAATGTTTTGAAATTCGATGTTGCATTGCTACCTCTTTCGAGCCCTCTCACCGTTCTGCATATTTATTTCCTACAATTTGCGTGTAGCGTTTACTGAAGTAAGGCGTTCCTAGGGATGAGTTAGCGAGCCAGCCAGCCGCAACGCGTTTTCTTGCACGTCTACAAACTGATGTGGAAAGCATCATCTTTATGTAATTTAATCGCGACTCTTATAGACGCTTACTTAAAAAGACAAACACCCTTTTTCTCTCCATAGCGCTCGCTTTATTAGGTGGACATGCTCGATCAATCACTTGGTACTATCCAATTTATCGCTAAATCTTGTCGTTATAGGTGATATTATTACACCTATGACACCATGTCATGATAATTAATAAGTGAACTCAATAGCATCTCACAGTTTTACAGAACATCAGTTCTAAATTCTATGCATGGACCACGAGCTAATACGTCATATGTAAGCCAAAAGCAATGTCGACGATCTTGTACCACCTGGAGCTCAAGACTCATGTCGTTTTGTGATTCTTTATGGCCAAACTTTTTGAATCTTGATATTATTATTAGAAGATGCATATCTTTACTTATGTACAACACCCTCTCCGTTCCAAATTACAGTCCGTTTAGAAATTTCTAGATTTATGGATATTGTTATGTATGTAGACAATGTATATTTAAATGCACACCGTCACCTATGAATCTAACGAAGCCAAAACAACGAACGAGGGAGCATGTAGTACTAGATACTCCATCGGTTTAAAATTGTATATTGTTTTGACTTTTCTAGATTCATAAATATTATTATGCATCTAGACATACACTGTATCTAGATGCACGATAATATTAATGAATTTAGAAAATTCAAAACAACTTAAAATTTGAAACGGATGTGTTTTTATTAAAAAAAGTATCGGATAGTAGATGAAATACTTTCACATCAATATTACTTGGAGCAACTCCAACGGTTTGGCAAACCAACTTGGCATCCATATAATTTTAGCAAAACAAGAAAAATTGGCCTCCAACAATTTGACAAACCAACTTGACAAAAATAGAAACTTGGCAAAACTCACCTCCCCACGCGCATATATGCGCGCGCGGATCGTGGTTGCCATTGTTTCCCTCTAGGTGGGAGGGTGAAAAAGAAATAAAGAATAGAGAAGGATTCCGATGTAAGTTTTTTTAAGAGGTGGAAGGGCACATACATAATTTTGTTTTTCCCAAGGGATTCCGATGTAAGTTAGATATGGATTTGGCAAGTGAATTATCTTGCCAAACATTGGAGATGAATTCTTTTTTTTTTATTTTGCATAATTTTTTAGAAGTTGGCAAAACACAAGATTTGCAAAGTAAATTTTGGCAAACACTTAGAGATGCTCTTACATTACGGTTCCAATTTCGAATCGGACTACACAGATCACTGGAATGACGATCAGTTTTTCTTACCAATACCAACAATGGAAAGGAGATAAGCAAAAGAGGGGGCCAAAAAAAAAAGAGAGAGAGAGAGTTGGATCTCTCTCCCTCGCACAGTAGCAGCAGCTGCCAGCGCTGCCCCCACCACCACCAGCGCAGCACCAAGCCCTCACCGAACCCCGTTTCGCCTCCTCCGCCCGAAATCCCCCCAAATCGCCGCCTCCGATCCGCCGCCGTCCTCGATCCGCCGCCGCCGCCGCCGTTGACCCGCCCAGGATGGCCTCCGGGCCGCCCTCGCCGTCCGGCAAACCCTACTCCCGCAAATCCCACGCCAGCTCCAAGGCCCCCAGCGTCCCCTCCTTCGACTCCCACAGCAACGGCCAGCTCCTCCCCACCGTCACCTTCTCGCTGCCCTCCACGCCGGCCACCCGCCGGGAGCTCCGCCGCCGCCTCTCCGCCGAGCTCGCCCAGGTCCGCGCCGCCTCCAAGCGCCTCAGCTCCCTCCCGGCTCCCGCCCCCTCCTCCGCGCTCTCCGCCACCGACCCCTCCACGCCGCTCCCGCCGCACCCGCCGGCGTCCAACAAGCACAAGTCCAACAAGAAGGGCGGGGGCGCCCCGCACCCGCACCCGCACCTCTCGGCGGAGGCGCGGCGCAAGCTCTACGCGCCCGTGTTCAAGACCTGCGCCGCGGTGCTCGCCAGGCTCATGAAGCACAAGCACAGCTGGGTGTTCAACAAGCCCGTAGATGCGAGCGCGCTCGGCCTGCACGACTACCACACCATCATCACCAAGCCCATGGACCTCGGCACCGTCAAGTCAAAGCTGGCGGCAGGGCAGTACAAGTCGCCACGGGAGTTCGCCGGGGATGTGCGCCTGACGTTCCAGAATGCCATGACGTACAACCCCAAGGGCCAGGACGTGCACTTCATGGCCGAGCAGCTGCTGAACATGTTCGAGGAGAAGTGGTCCGAGATCGAAGCCGAGGTAGCGCAGCTATCACCACAGCCTCCTACACCGTCGTCGGCTGCACCCAGAAAACCAAAGGAGATTGATAATTCTAGGGTGCTAGAGAGGTCGGACTCAACTGTCCATGCTGCCGGGGTGGAGGCTGCACCGAAGACACACACTGGCAGACCCCCTGTTTTGAAGAAGCCCAAGGCAAGGGAGCCAAATAAGAGGGACATGACCTTCTGGGAGAAGCAGCGGCTTAGCAATAATCTCCAGGATTTGCCACCAGAAAAGCTAGACAATGTTGTTCAGATCATAAAGAAGAGGAACCTCTCACTCAGCCAGCATGATGATGAGATTGAGGTTGATATTGATAGCTTTGATGTTGAAACATTATGGGAGCTTGATAGATTTGTGACAAACTATAAGAAGAGCATTACTAAGAAGCGGAAGGCTGAGCTTTCGGCAGTAAGGCCAGATGGGGCTGAGGCTGAGGCTGAGGCTGAGCTGGAGCCAGAACCGGAGCCGGAGCCTGAACCTGAGCCTGAGCCTGATCAGGAGCTGGAGAAGATAGAGCATGTGAGGCAGGATGAGGCAGATCAGGATCAGACTCCTGCAGTACAAGAACTGGTATGGTTTTGGTTGTTAGTATTGGTGCCTGCATTAAGTTTTAGGTATGCTTTCCATTTGGTCCTTATTGCTGTCTTGCTGTTACAGATTCCAGAACCAGAAGCAGTTGATGCTGAACCGCAACCACCTAAGGAAAATGCAGCAGGTAGGCAGGACATGTGTCTTTAGGACATTCTTGCAATTGCTATGTTCGTTCTTTCTGTTCGAGAAAAGAATAACCACTTGTGCGTATTATCTTCTGTTCTTATCACTGCAAAATAATCGACTAACTATACTCAACTACAGATGACAATGAGAGATACGTGGGTGAATCATCACCGGGTCATTTGGAAGATCAGAATGGAGAGATTGCTGGTAGATCAAGTAGTTCTGGAAGTTCCAGTAGTGACTCGGGCTCGTCCTCTAGCGGTAAATGGTCCCTTATGTTGCAGATATCATAACAAGACAATCTTTTAGATCTTGTATTCTTCTTTATAAAGGTTAGGTTAGGAAGTATCTAGGAAACACATGAATTTACTTTGAGAAGCATGTGCAGATACGGATACAGATAGTTCATCAGCAGATGGCTCTGATGCACCACAGTCACCCAGAACGTAGCCCAGGTATATTTCTCGAACACTAGCCTGGTATATTCTACATTAATAGAGCAATCACTTGCATGTAATGTCCAATAATTTGGTAAATTCTTCAAATTCAATAAACATTTTTGGAGCTACAAATCACTAGAGCTACCAAGTCTGTACTGTGGAAGGAACCAGTTAATTAGTTAATTGCTTTTTGCTAGAAAGTTTCTGGATGGATATTTTTCATCTAACTTGCAGAATATGCTCATTGATAAGCTTACATGAGCAATCCAGAATTCATCTATCCGGGTCATGTATTGAATTTGCTCAGCCATCAATCCTAAATTTTTTCACTTTTTTTTCATCTGCATAAGCCTTAGAAACGGAATTCCATAGACCAGTGTGATATCTTATGCCTCTGTATAGTTGAATGTTGGCTTTGTCCTATAGTTTCTGCACAGAACATGGTAAGAAATAAATGTGCAGGCTTGGTGGTGACTTTTTTGGCCATTTTACTAGGAGTGTACAAGTAGCTTCCTTTGTTGGTTGTAAGTAAAATCAATTAGCATTTAGTTGGTGATAATCTGTGGTGTTGATCTACTAATTATAGTTTATATCTGGGAGCCACCATTCACATGATTTAAGTCTGCAAAGGCTTTTATTACTGTGAATTTAAAACAATGCATGGTAACAATTTTCCCAACTAAAGAAAGTACGCATGTTGGTTGCAGAGACACTTTTAGGTAAGCATTAAAGGTGTCCCCTAGATAAATTGTGAATGGTTGACAAAGTCAAAGTTTTCACACTAACGGCATGGCAGAGTTCTTTATGTTTTCCTCGCATATAGGCTGGAGCTTTTTTTTTGTGTGTGCCAACTGTTTGTCTTATTGCATATTTAATGTCACATACTTTATATGTGAAATGGCACATTGTACTGTACGCATATGGGAATTTAAAGTCATGTTGTTAATTTGTTGTAATATTTAATTAGTCTACTGTTATTAACCTAATTTTTGTATGACAACTCAAAGTGTTCCAAATGATCCATAGGTGTTTCTGATACTGCCAATATTTATAATTCATACCTCATTTAATGTAGTGCGCTTAGGTACAATTGTCATTCAAAACTATATAAGCACCTTTGTCTAAAAAAAACTATATAAGCACCTTCTGTATGATTTGTTTTCTTCTTAGTATAGTACAATACTCTTTGTTTCGTCATGACTTGTGAGCATCGAGTACTCTAGGCTCTAGCCCTCCACATTGTCTATGACAGCTATCAGATTTACGATCCAAACTAATTTGATCTCGTTACCTTTCCTTTTCGTTTTCTTGCTAGCCAGTTTCACGGTTTGATGTTTCTTTGCCTCTGTGTGGCTCTAGTTTCAGCTGTAGCACCAAACTAGTATAAAAGATCCGTTTTAGAATTAATATCTCTTGGATTTGTACACCAAACTAATATAAAAGATCCTTGTTAGGAATTAATGTATCCTGAAATTGTACTGGTGTCCTCATAATTTGAGCAACAATGGGTGGTCAATTGTATGGATTCTGCTTTTTGGCGTGCTTTGGGCTGGTTGTTTGTTAGCCCAATTTTAACTATATTTGGAAAACACGAGAGGAAGGTATTCATATCGTAGTTGTATGACGTCTACTTGTTTTTTTATTTCTAGTAATAGGCTTGATTGATATCCTTTCCCATTTTCATCATCTGTCTATGTATGGCCATACTGGTCTAGCCCATCGAGAACTGCTAATTTTTGCCATTGCTAGAAAGTTTTGCAGTTCAGACAACAAAAATTCTACAGTTATGTTGTGGGTCATTTGAAAACTTTTTTTTGCAACTGTAAGTTGACCTGAAAACATGTTGTGATTGTGATGTTCATATTCCGCACTTACTAGTCAATGTATCATCAAAGCCAAGATGTAAAGATTGGACCTGATTTGCTTCTTTTTATTTTTGTATTCTACCCTTTCTTGAGCTTAGAGAAGTACTTGATTGTCTTATTCTGTCATTCTTTTCCTACCTTAGAGGCATGCATCAGTCCTCCATGTGCTTTGGTGAATGTGATTGGGCATTTTTTGTTGTTGCATATTTTGTTATGCACAATGGTATGCAGATATGAAACCAAATGGGCTGTAGATGGCTTGATTTAATACATTACTACAAATTGTTAGTACTGGAATTTGTTTTCCTTTCTATTACTAGTACTATTGCAAGGCTTAAGGTTATAATTTGTTTGCCCGTTTTGTCATTATTAGTGATTATTTCCGGTAGCTTTTATTGCCAAAGGTTGTTGCTTATAAAGCAAGAGTTAGTTAAGCTTTTAAACAAATCATGGTAGGGAAATGCGGATGTTTTCAGTCTTACCTTCTTCTGAAATAATACATTTAGCTTCTGATCCGAACTACCAACTAATGAAATAGTAAAGCGACTAAATTACAGCTAATTCCATGATCACACAAACACAAAACTGACATGTCTGATTTCGTTTGCAGGTGTTGATGTTAGACTGGAAAGGCCATAACTCCTTAGCTCACCAAAGATTCTAGCGCGAAATTGTCGGCGAGATCGTTGTAAATTTTGGTTATGTAGGAACCCTAACCATTGCCATCTGCCATGCTGTTGTCGTTTTGGTCTCAAAAGTGGTTGCGCGGGATAGCTCATGCATGCCCAATTCATCTGCACCACTATTTGCGGTCATGTACTTATTGTAGATTGCTGTGTTTACCTAGTCGTCGAGCCGGAAGTTACCTCACATTGGATAGGAAGGAACCTGCAAACTGGGGGCAGTAAAACAAGCGGCGGGGGTGAAGACCAGGAATCTGGAGGCCTCGCCCTGTTGTAAGGTTGTACAATTGCTATAGTAGTTGTGTAATTTCTCTTGGTGTTTGCCTTAGCATTGATCATTTTTTGGAGGGTCTTCGGTTGCACTGCCTCATCAAATACTTCTGCGCATTTGTTTGAAGTATGAACTGGATTCTTGTCTCATTAATGGAGAACAGCTCCATTGCGACTGCCTGACTGGTACAGAAAGAAGTCCAGCATTCCAGCACCCTGAGCTTCATTATTGTCCTGTGTACGACCTCCAGAATGCAGATGTTTCTGGGTTCTTGTTGGATTGCTCTGCAGGTCGTGTTTGAATGGAGAATCTGAGCATGTGCTGGATGGATCTACCTTGTCCTACTAGAAGAGTATTCCAGTATGAATACTCGATGATTTTTCATGAAATTGTCACTTTCGAGCAGGGCAGAGTGTTATGTTTGTATTTCCCATGAAAATTTGCGGGAGTAGGACTCTTTTGCTGAAATTTGCGCGAGAAGTTCACAGTTCATCGCTTATTCGCAGAACCCAGGAGATTGGACTGGCTGTGGAGGCCATGCCTTCATCGTTTATCCCGGGAGGTCAGAAACAAACGGCACCGGGCCACCAAATGCTGCCGCTCCGCCGCCTCCCCCCGCTCCCACTGCCACGCGGGCCCGCATCCCGCCGCCTCCTGTCAGCCGCGGCATGCGCCGCCTCGCCGCTCCCATGGCCGGGCCTCCACGCCTGGCGCCGGGCGCCGCCCAGCGACCTCCGCACGTGGGGCCCCGACGGTCCCTGCGCCTCCGACGCCGAAGAGGCGGCCGGGACCCCGCCCGAAGCTGACGCCGGTGCGGGCTCGTCGCTGGCGGAGATGGGGGCGCTGGTGCTGTCCACCGCCGACCCGCTCGCCAAGGCGCGGCTCACGCACGCCGCCTTCTCCCGCTGGGCCGCCGGGCTCCCCGTCGGCCAGGCCACGGCCCCCGACCACCCCGCCAGGCCCGACAAGCCCCTCGTGGTAGGTGCTCTGCCGTCTCCTCCATCTTCGGTTTTCGCATTTCATCGAACAGGAAGGAGGTGGGTGACTGGGTGCTGCCTGCTCCTGCTCTCTCGCTCCCGTGCAGGTGACGCAGAAGGAGATCACCACGCACAAGGAGATGCGGGTGCCGCTCAACGCGTACATGCTGCACAACCTGGCGCACGTCGAGCTCAACGCCATCGACCTCGCCTGGGACACCGTCGTGCGGTTCGCGACGCTCAGGGACACGCTGGGGGACGGCTTCTTCGCGGATTTCGCTCGTGTGGCAGACGACGAGAGCCGGCACTTCCGGTGGTACTCGCAGCGGCTAGCTGAGCTTGGGTTCAGGTGAGTGGTGCAAAAAATTCCGGGGTACTATAATTTGTAAAACGTCTATACCATGTATTCATGTGTCACTGATCAGAGGAGGAAAATCACATGTCCGCCTATACTATTGCCTTTATACATGGATGGCTGACTTTTTCAGTGAATGGTGAGCGATGCCATGTTGATTTTAACATGTCATAATATATCTGTCGAACAGTTACGGTGATATGCCGGTTCACAATCTTCTTTGGAGGGAATGTGCAAAGTCGTCAAGTGATGTTTCTGCACGATTGGCAGTGATTCCTATGGTTCAGGTGCCACATCAACACTGTTTCCTTCTATGTCATGCTTATCCTAATAAATACATGTTTAGTTCTAGTTGATTATTTAACTTGTTATTAGTCTACAGCTGGTAGTCTGGTACTAGCAGGTTCATGTTTTTTGGTGTTACTTTATTTGTTACAATTGACCAATATGTTGATTATTAGAGCTTTGATAGGAAGCTAGAGGCCTTGATGCTGGACCAAGATTAGTCCAAAGGTTATTTGGTTTTGGCGATCATCGATCAGCAGATATTGTGGCAAGAGTAGCAGAGGAAGAGCTTGCACATGTTTCTGTAGGTTTGTATTGGTTTCTGAAAGTATGCCAAATGATGGGTCGTGATCCTGGTGATACTTTTAAAGGTTTGCCTCACCTAATCGTCTAGAGTACTGTATGTGCATGTACAAAATCTGAAAATCATGTTGCCTAATGCAATATTCACATTAACATTTCAGACTTAATAAAGGAGTATGGTGTTGTATTGAAGGGTCCGTTTAATTATCCGGCTCGTGATGAAGCTGGTATACCTAGAGAGTGGTAGGTCCTGACTCGGCAGTGTATATCTACAAGCATTTGACTGCTATAAGAGGGTTAATGCTTATTTTATTTCAGGTATGATGAGAATTTTAAACAGGAATCTGCACAAAAACTTGAAGAGGTGAGAGACTGATTAGTTTTGGACGCTGATGTTTTGCAATGAACTTAAACTAATAACATGTTCTTGGCAGGTGCATGATAGACTAGCTTGTATTGTTGAGATGGAGAAAGAGAATGCAAGTTTGAATGGTTAAGTTCCACTTGATGTACATGAGAGACTGGGTAGGCACTCTACTATTTTATTCTATTTTATCATGTGTAAAGTGTAAATTTACTCTTCTTGAAATCTAAAAAGCTACTTGGTTTATTTTTCATATAAATTGTCAACAATTTTCAGTTTGATAGATAAACATGACTATATATCCACCATCAATCCAGATCATAAGTTTGCAGGATAGAATCATATATTCTGACAACTATGCTCTAACTTGCTAATGGTCCATAGTCCATACTCCGTAACCTGTGTCTCCCACTGAATAGTATTTAATCTTGATCATTTTTAGGTTTCTTCTTGCTTGCAAAGATACCTTATGTCAAGTGGACACCAGATCTTGTAGGCTGGAAACAGGAACTGGAAGCTGTACGTCACTGGATTACTTGAAAGATCATGCGCGGTGGATTTGGATTGGTAGAATAGAGACAATTCAATTCTTCATTCTGCTGCAAGCTTAGTGAGATACAGCATGCCGTCTCCAGCCCTGTAATTATATCATCCATGGCTGTACTGGTTATTATGTATGGATGATTCCGCATCATCACTGCAAAGCTTTACAATCAGGAAATCATGATTGGTGTAGTCAGTCCAACAAGGATGTGTCATGGAACACTTGCTTTATTATCATTTTGCTACGCATTTTGATCGAGCAGTTATTGAATTGGGATGATCTGGAGTAGGACATTTGGGTAGACGAGAGCGCACCGCGGTTGTTTTTCGTCAGGATGGATGCAAACATGCGAGTGGAAACGAGGGTCTGCCAGAGTGCCGGATCACTTCCAAGATCATCAACATCGTTCAGGTCGGATTACTACTGGATCGGAGACTTGTGTTGGATTGTTCCGCCTGCTGCCGGCTGCCGGCTCATCAGTGATGGACTGACAACATGTCTCGATCAGCTTCTGGAAATAGCATTGCGCTGCTGGCCCTGATGTTTACATGTAGATAGATAGCTGGGATTCCGTATCGTCGCGAAGCTCCTTAATCGACCATCTTTAGTGCGCGCATGCGTCACGCGAGATTTGTCTATACTTTCCTGCCAAGTACATGTTTGATCGAGAAATCATTGAATGGTTGGGATGATCCATCCGATCCGGCTTGCCCGGGGGCGTAGAATTCAACGAGTAAACGTGGGAGCCAGGCAGTGGCCGAGCGACTGGCCAGCGAAACCGCCACGGCCGCCGGACCTAACTTCTCCTGACCCGAACCACCTCCACATGGCATGGGTGTCGCCTCGCCTGCAACCTGGCACGTCGCGCGTTCCGTTCCAAGCCAGGACCAGGAGTAGGAGAGGGGGCCGGCCAATGCAAACCGCGCGCCGCCACGCGCTCCACGAGTCAAACTCCACGCGTCTGGTGGCTTCAGGGGGCTCTTGGTGGTGGGTAACCGGCGCCGCGAGCGGGCAGTTGCTGCTCCCTCTCGCCGTCGTCGTCGTCGTCGTGGTGGTCAGTCACCCCCCTGGCCCTGGATGAGAAAGCGCGTTGGGCTTCTCAGCACCGCAACAAGGAAAGCGACCGCCAGGCCGCGCGCTTCCATATATACGACGGGATCGGAGTAGCTCTTGTGGCCTAGCTAGCTGCTGCATCCGGACCTCCCTCCCTCGCCTCCAGTGCGCGCGCGCGGCAAGAAAACCAACCCCGGCGAGGCGGCGATTGTTTCTGATCTCGGCGCCGGAGATCGAGCCGCCGGAGAGGAGGAGGAGAAGGTCGTCGAGGGTCGAGAGAGACAGGATGTGCTGCTGCGGCGACGGCGAGTGCCGGCCCCTGGGGTGGCTGCTGGGCCTGCCCTTCGCGCTCCTCGCCGTCCTCGTCTCCTTGGTCGGCGCCATCATCTGGATCATCGGGTGCGTGCGTCTCATTCATTCGTTGCTCTCTCTCTCTCTCTCTCTCTCTCTCTCTCTCTCTCTCTCTCTCTCTCTCTCTCCCGGCCGGAATTTCGATCCTTCCTTTTCATCAATACACCCATCTCTCCTGTGGATCGGCGCTGCGGCCTAAAGAGGTCTCAACTAATTAATCCTCTGCTGTGTTCGTTCGTTCGTTCGTTCGCAGGCTGCCCATCTCGTGCATCTGCCCCTGCTGCCTGTGCGTCACGCTGCTGCTGGAGGTGGCCGTCGAGCTCGTCAAGGCGCCGCTCCATGTCATGACTTGGTTCACCTCCAAGATACCCTGCTGAGTGCTGATCCTCACCATCCACCCACACCATAGCTAGCTAGCTATCTATCTAGCTGCCTCGTGCTCGTCCCTGCGTAGTGCTAGTCGCCCTCCGGGGTATTTTTTTTGTTCGTCGTTCATACATTTAATTTCATGCTGATTTCATTCGGTTCGTCTGGATGTACTTTTATTCTGCGATTGGATTCCAGAGATTTCTTGACTGTGACCTTTGTGTATATTATGCTTGCTGCTGCCTGTTGTCAGTTTCAACAGCGCCTGGTCTTTGCGTCTGATTACTTTTGCTTGTGGGGGTGACGATGACCGGCGGCGACTGCCATCGCAACACTGATTTGAACTGCGTCGTGTCTGTCTTGCGTGCGTGCGTGGAACATCTCGAGAATCTTCCGCGCGCTGCGGCGGCGGCGTGCCGGGGTCCGTCGGTATCCAACCGAGGGAGTCGCCGTCGATGGCGGCGCCGGGCTGTGTATCCATGTGGGTCTCAAGCATCCCCATCTCCCATGGCCGGCGCGCGGCGAGGCATCAAGTGGAGGCAACCACAGCATCCAGGCGCGTGCCGGGATCTCACAGCCGGCCATGGCGGCGGCGGGGGGATCAACTCAGTTTTTCAGAAACCCCCTAAGGCCTTGTTCGGCAGCCAGGGGTCTAATCCCCAAGAGGTTTTAACCCAGGGAGGGATTGAGTGAATCCCCTTCCTATCACTCAATCCCTGTGGGGGTTTAATTCCTTGCTTCCACCTGATCCCTCCCGTAAAATCCTCTGTTCGGTTTAGGCTGGGATTAGTGAACCAACAGTGCGCATGGTTAGTACTGCACAGCAGCAAACAACGTCTGCATTATATGAGCACCAAGAGAACAGTACAACATCCAGACAAACCGATGCAGATATACTAAAAAACTTTGGCTCATCCAGCCAAACAAGATCAAACTAAAACATGACAGCAAAAATTCATATCGGCCTCGAGACATGATCTTTTCACGTCAGAGAAAGAACGTTCCAGCACAAGTGTACAACAAGAATGAACACATAGAATTCAAGTTCGATAACAGCTCACCAATCACTAGAAAGTTTTCTAAAACAGCAGGGAACAGGTGCTCAAATGATCGTAACACAACGTTAATAAATCTCTCTTTTACCCGCAGAATGATGCATAGCGGTTGACACTGGAAACAACAGATCCATATCAACAAGTTTGCCGGAGAGTATCACAGTGTACACAAATCCAAAAAACGTTTGCCAAAGAGTATAACAAAGTGCCAATCTGAAGCATAATTTAGAAAACTTTTAAACAAATATGGGTAACCAAACTATAATTAGGCTCCACCGTGCCTGGTCTTCAGCTCCTTCAGTGCGTGTACACAAAACAAAGACGCAGCTCCTTTTGAAAAGAGCTCAAACCTGTATAAGACGCAGCTCAAATTTCAGTACTGGTAAACTAAACAGGACCCTCCAGAATGCAACATAAAAATAATTCAAATTTATTTACCAGTAGATAGTTGAACGGTATAACTGCTACATATATATTCATCTGAATATTCATTACAATTGCATTCGCGAGATGACAATACATTTATAACATAACAATAAGCACTAACCAAACCTAGTGAATGAAAAGTAAACCACTGACAAGAATACGAATTAAATGTGAAAAGTAAACCAAGACTAGTGCAGAGAAGGTAGACACACAAAGACAAAAAAAATCTAATAGATTCATGACAGAAATTGAACATCTAAAAGGACAGATAGTAGTACTCAGCATTTTTGCATCAAAGCTTGAGGTATATCCGGTAGTAAATGAAAAAAGGGAAAACTTGATTTGGAACATAATTAAGAAAAAAAGTGATGCTAACATATTAGCTGAACTAGTGCAATTTCTATCCCAATCTGAGCTAAAAATAAATACCATAAATTGAACTAGTTACTAGTGCCAACTAGCAATGATAATTTTCCTTTTTGTAAATGCCAGCATGCTTATCAGAAATGAAAGTGCCTAATGTACTGTGAACCACCAGTTGAGTGAAATAAAAGTGTAACTGGCAAGAACATGGTGTAGGTTCAGTAACAAATTCAGATTTTCAGTAGAAATCCACTGTTGCAAAGTGAAATTACATACTAGAGAAGCATGAGCAATCAGCATTACCAAAATGTCTAAAGCCCAACACCAGAAAGCCTATTCAACAAAACATAGATGTTGAATAGTATAAGGACAGGTAGGAGATGAGAGGGGAAGGAGCATACCTCCTAAGCCATCTCGCTTTTCAACCAGATGAATGCAACTTCAGGGTCCTCTTCATATGAGCTCAAGAAGATCTGTCTATTGTCAGGGTCCCTGAATATCTTGAATAAAGTAGCTTTTTCCTCTTTTGTCATTTCCATGGTGCTAACAATAGAGACACATTTCTTGATTGAAAAATCATTAGCATCACTTTTCTCCTTTTCTTCAGCTAGTTGAGTCGCTTCTTCCTCAGCTTGTTTGGCCCTAAAGCCGATATACTTCTCCATCAAACCTTCGATGTTAGTAGTTTTCTTCTGCCTCTTTGGCTCTCTTTCTGGTGAGCTTCGAGCATCCCTTCTTAGTGGCAGCCGAGGAGGTTCTACTTCCCTTCTTAGTGGCATCCGAGGAGGTTCAACTTCCATGATTTCATCGTCTTCTTGGCCTACCACCGTTTCTTGCAAATCCGAATTGGTTGCGGCTTCCGGGTTCTCAACATTGTACCGTTCTCCACTTGTGTAGGTCCTATCACTTGATTGGAGGTGTAATTGTAAGTCCCTTCAGCTGTTTGACCTACACAAGAAAGTTTTGTTACAAAAGATAGACATGTAAACCATATAGCAAAGGATGCAATTTGTGATGAGACTTACCATCATGAAGCTCACCCAAGGCCTCAAATAGTGGAAAGGACTTGTTGTGCTATCACATCTCTTAAATTATTTCCTTGGTCGGTGCTCTGATCATTGTCTTCATCACCATCCCAAGCGGGTGTCGTATGGACCTCCCTGGGCCCACTACCTCGGTGGGTACCAGGACCGACTACTCGGTGGGCCCCTGGGACTACCCGACTTGCGCTGCACGGTACCTGATGGCGTGAAGCACAAGGACTACAGAGGAGAAGTACTCGGTTAGGAAGCTGTACATGTCCCGCACTGTATGGAAGACTCCTAGACGTACTCGACTAGTACTCTCTCCCTAAACCGACTTGTAACCCTGCCTCCCGGACTATATAAGGCGAGGCAGGGACCCCTCTCTTGATCATCTCATCTCACGGCGTAAGATTGCATCATCTTGTAATCGTACCCAATCAATCCAGAGCTACGCAGCATACAGGACGTAGGGTATTACGCACCTCGCGGCCCGAACCTGTCTAAATTGTGTGCCACGTGTCTCTTCCTTCGAGTTACCGATCTCGGCAAGGCCACATTCATCTACTTCTACTCGCCTTCCGGGAAGAGGCAAGACTCAAGAGCATCTCGGGACACATTCTACAAGATGACCCTTCAAATCGAGAGGAAGTACTCGACTCAAGGCTCGGGGGCTCCGTGCCACGTGTCTTTCGGTTTTCCTCCGGATTTTTCGGATTTTCTTGCCAAAACTTCGATGGACCCTCGGCCCGAGTCTACAACTCAACCTAAGGCTCGGGGGCTACTCCATATGGAGTGCGATTTTGCAATCGCACTTCCATATCAGCTTCGGCTTCAAGACAAGACGAACATTTTTGAAGACCTTCAAGGGCAGCACTCGAGGACGCTTGGGACTACTCGAGAAGACTTCAGGATTGCTCAAACATCAGCTGGAGTACATTCCAGCCTCGGGATGCTTCGACTACTCTTGAGGACTTTTGACTTGCGAGTACTCGGGGACGCCCGAGGACTACTCGTTAAGGCCCTCAAGACTACTTGAAGCTATCCTTCTCGACTACAAAGTACTCGGGGGCTTGTCGTATGGACCTCCCCGGGCCCACTACCTCGGTGGGCACCGGGACCGACTACTCGGTGGGCCCCGGGACTACCCGACTTGAGCCGCACGGTACACGATAGCGTGAAGCACAAGGACTACGAGAGGAGAAGTACTCGGTTAGGAAGCCGTACATGTCCCGCACTGTATGGAAGACTCCTAGGCGTACTCGACTAGTACTCTCTCCCTAAACCGACTTGTAACCCTGCCTCCCGGACTATATAAGGCGAGGTAGGGACCCCCCTCTTGATCATCTCATCTCACGGCGTAAGATTGCATCATCTTGTAATCGCCCAATCAATCCAGAGCTACGCAGCATACAGGACGTAGGGTATTACGCACCGTGCGGCCCGAACCTGTCAAAATTGTGTGCCATGTGTCTCTTCCTTCGAGTTACCGATCTCGGCGAGGCCACATTCATCTACTTCGGGTACTCCCCTTAGTAGGTTGCCGGTCTAAAACACCGACAACATGTTGACAAAATTTTACGGAGGAATATTATCCGGTTGATTATCCAACCATATCTCATCGCCCTTAAGTGATTGGATAATGTTATGCGAATTGCAGCGGCCACTGGTATCTTGACTTGGTTTTTTATCTTGTGAAATGTGCCCACTTTGAGGATAGGGAAACGCTTCTTCAAAACACCTAAAGTCCTTTCAACATGATTTCTCAGTACGGCATGTCGATGGTTAAACAACTCTTTGTAATTCTGGGGTCTACGGTGACCACGCCCATACTCCTTTAGATGATATCTAACTCCACGATATGGTGCTAGGAAAGAAGGGGTGTTGGCATAGCCACCATCAACCAAGTAGAACTTGCCCGGTGGTACTTGAAATCCATTGATGATTGCAGAAGTAAGAACTCTAGCATCTGTGGCAGACCCTTCCCATCCAGTAGACATGAACGTGATATTAAGATCAAAATCGCATGCTACCATTACATTTTGGCTAAGTGTGCCCTTTCTGTTCCTAAATGGAGCAGCTTTGTCAAATGATATAGTGATGGGTACATGACTGCCATCAATTGCACCCAAGCAATTCTTAAAGTGGGGATAAAATCTAGGATCTCTTTCAATTTTATGATGCACTTGACCAGGACTAGGAGGCTTCAAAAATCGATTGGCGAGGGTGGGAACAACTATGTCAAATAAATGTTTTATGTGATGATGAAATGTATCGCCACTTGTGCCCAAACTTTTCTCGAAGATCCTCAAATGAAGCATTATGACTAAGCATAAACAAGAAAAACCCAAGCTTCTCCTCTACTTTAATCCGTGTATCATGAACCAAGCCCTCCTTCCTAAGATAGTCTACAAGTGCCATGAATATTCCGGGTTCCATCCGAAAGCTACCCGACAGCTTCTTAACATGACCTTCCAGCAATTCCCGAACACGTTCCTCGCCCGATAGCTTCGATGTATGTCGTCGTATCTTTTCCTTCACTACACTAGAACGGAACCCAACAAAGAGAGTGCGGGAAGGAAGAACAACATCATATCATCGTCCTCCTCATCTCTCCTCTTTCTAATCCAATCCCTTAAACTCAAACTCATTGCAAAAGTTGGGAGAGATCGAGTCACCTCTAGGAGAGGGTACCAAATCCCAAGATGGTGGAGGCTCGTCCTCTCCGAGGCGAGGTGGTGCCGGGGGGTGTCTGCCGGCCAATATTAAAATGTCCTTAGCCAATTTATAGATCATAATAAACAGTTCAGATAAACAGTACACACACAATACTATATAGGTACAGATAAACAGTACACACCCTGAAGAAGTGATCCAATCTGTGAAGGTTTGTTTGCTAGACAATTGTTATAGAGATACTTATACTGACAGCAAACCTGTGCACACTGATATTACAAAAAATTCCCATTCATGAACTTTTCTTGTAGATAGCTGATTCCGAAGATCTATTGAATGCAGCTTACACATTTGAGGATGTTGTCCTCCCTTTGCCTGGGTGAGGATCATATGCTTTATGCTGTATAATTTTGTGATTCAAGTCTTATCCTCACCTTTTCAATGTACAGTTCAGAAACATTATCTCCTTTTCAGAGAAATTTGCGACATTGAGAATCTTTGACAAACTTGTGGAATACAAATTTCTTACAGTCAGATTATGAAGAAGTGGTTGAGTTCACACTTTCAAATCATTGACACAACACTTATCTAATTTGTAACTCAGGATGGCATTAGTCTGATAGGGAGCGTCCATGGGATCAAGTAAGTCACTTTGTCCCAAGGTCCATTTCCCCTACAAGCTAATCATATGGTGCCATCATAAAGTGAATTCGACCTATTGATTTTGAATGGTACACAGAATACAAGTAGAGTTTTCATGTTTTGTTTAATCAAATCCTCTGTTCTTGTCTTTTAGTTGTAAGTCTGCTTGAAACTGTATATTCAGATCGAATAATATAGATGAGCAACCCTAGTTGTACATGTAGGATATTTGGTGTTATTCAATTAATTTGTTTTCAATGGTTGCGGGGACCTAGTGACTTACACGGATAACAATGTACCTTTAGTGGAAACTGATTTAGCTATTCTATCCAAAACCAAGCCATCGAAGCAAATAAGCTGCTATCGATGGGATTTCCGATTTCCTATCATGTGATTCTGGATTGGATGCTTCATTGGACACCTCTAGACCAACCACCGAAGCTAGCTCGGCGAAAACCGAATCTAATGGCATCTCGTAACCATTACCCGAGAAACTAGTCAGTAAAACTAGAATTTACTCTACCAAAGATCATCCTATGCCACAATGGCCATCGGGGAGTTGACGAAGACTTCAACTTCGGTATGTAAAGTGTGTAGTCATGACCCCCAGGAATACTTGTGCGGTAAATAGCTATGTAATGTAAATCTTTTGTAACGGTTTGCTAATTATAATAGTGCTTTGGTTGAAATTATGCAATTTAAATCCATCCATTGTTCATTTCTACGAAAAATGTACGTGACACGGTGTAATCAAGGTTTTAAATAACCGGCTAAGGCATTTAGCGGTTAACTTTTCAAAGGCTAAAAAAAGGCTATAACGGGTTATAACCGCAGCCTAAGCCATTTAGCGGTTTTGCCATACAAGTATAAAGTTTCAAATATTCGGACTACTACAAACTAAAGATAAGCGGATACACATCAATGACATCTCAACATTTCGGACCATCTAATCATCCCCGGCAGAATTAGAACTTTCTTCCTGCATTGAATCGTTATCATCTTCATCGAAGATGAACTAGAGGCTTCATGATGATCTTCATGCCCGTTTCAATGTCAACTTCGTCATTTAGCGGGCTAAATGGTCCTTATTTAGCTGATTTAGCCGGTTATAACGGGTTATTAGCGGGTTATCCAACTTAAGGCTAAATGGACCATCTCCTAGCCTTCTTTCTCTCCAAAGGCTAAATCCGGTTATAGCGGCGGCTAAATCCGGTTATTTAAAACCTTGGGTGTAATACATAAACTCAAGCGAGGTCATGGTAGTGATAAATCGCAACCCTCAACCTATTCACATTAAACTTGCAATTTATTATAAAGCCTGAATAATTTTCTGAACCCAAGATCATGTTGACGTGTTCAATAAGTAAAACCATGAGCAGTACCCTGAACAAATCCAGATCGACGAACAAATGCAAGCATGAGAACTTATTCCAAGAATTCTCCAGCAACAAAGGAAATAACTTAGTCTAATGCGATCCCCCACTAATTCTCTATACGCACAGATGATTCAACCTTGAAAGAATCAACAGTAACAAGAACATATATAAATTGCGAAATTCGAATCTACGTACGTACCATACCAAGCACAAGGTTTGTTATTCTAGCATTATTCCCTACATCGCTATATCTATCGGTGCATCAATTTCTACACCATTAGTAATCTATCAATTTGCAAGAGTTTAGAACAGCAAATAGAAACATAAGCATCGCAATCTATCAGAAAGATGGTCGCGACGGCCGCGGCGTCCGCCTACCCCCTCTTGCTCCTCCTCGCGGCCGCGACGGCCAAGGCGTCCGCCGCCGGCGCCGAATCAAGAGAGGCCGAATCAAGAAACCCTAGTTCTTTTCTCCTAGTACCGAATCAAGAAACCCTAGACAAAGGGAGATAAGAGACGAAGGGTAAGATCGGTGTGCCTCACCGGAGAGAAGACGACCGCCGGATGGGATGGTCGCGCCGGCGCCGCCACCGCCGACCAGCTGTACGCTACCGCCGCCACCGAGGAGACACCGTCGGGACGACCGGCACTGGGAGGGGTCGCAATCCGTAGCCGTCCTTCTGTCCTCCACCTCCTCACCCGCTCCGCCGTCACCGCCCGCGCGTCGCCTCCCCCCCCTCGCACACGTCGCCTCCCCCCTCGCGCAAGTGTCGAGGCCGGGGTTTTTCCCAGAGTTCCAGCTCGATGTTTTTACCCCGGACGTCCACAGGCCAAAGTGAGGGGAAGGGGTGGGACTGGGCCGGTATTGGGTTTCTCGGGGGGGTTAACCGAACAACCGAAATTTTCTTGGGTGGAATTTATCCCGGGCCGGGTGTCCCCCGTGGGTTGGGCCGCATTCCCGGCCGGGAAAGGCTTAACAGAACAAGGCCTAAATTGGATCGTGATGCCCAAATATTTGCCGACCCCCCCACCCCCCGAAACCAACTTTTTTCTAACTTGGACCGCAAATAATAATGGCATACCCTCCGCCGTTAGACGCTGAAGCCGACAGGGAGGTCTGTCCATTCTCGGCAACCTTGCGTCGGCCGTCGCTGGTGACGGTCGGGGCAGGGCGGCGTGATCGCAAGCACTTCGCCGTTGTTCCACCATGGTGCCTCTTGCTCGTCCAGTCATTAGGGCATGTTTGGTTTCATAAATAGGGTGACTTAAAGTGTACAAAGTGCAAAGTAAGTCATTTATGAAACCAAACAACCATGATTTAAAGTGGTGTGACTTATAAGTCCCATAAGTAGCTCCACCCCTACTTAAAGTGACTTATTTCCACTTTTCCCTCTAGTACCATGTGTGGAGCCCACTGACTTATAAGTCACTGCAACCAAACATGACTGACTTAAAGTGGCCTGACTTATAAGTCGAGTGGCTTATAAGTCACCCTACTTATGGGAACCAAACATGCCCTTAGAGACGGAGGCAACAGGTGGGGCGGAGGGGGGCTCAAGCCCCCCTAACGGCTCTTTCTTTTTGCACTATTTAGCACTATTCATTGATTATAAATTGCTGAGTTAGCTCCCCACTCTCCATTAGAGAGGGACTAATTAGTGGCGATTGCGGGTATGACGATGACCAGCGGGGAAGATTATGACTGACGTCGACTGCTACGTTGATGCCTTAACGGTGATCGCATCACAAGGATAGAGATAGAGGGGAGAAAATTCAGTGCGCACCAAGCGCACACAACGGACCCATGCCTAGTGTGCGGTTAATTCATAGGTCCCACATGCATTATGTGGAAGAAAGTTTAAGGTCAGGGTCACTCAATGCAAATTAGGGACAGATGACAACTGTTGGACGTGGAGGCGCATAGATGTGCTGGTGCGCCTGATGCGCACCCTATTTTTTCCGAGATAGAGATAGTAACCAGAGGGTATGTTTTTGCAAAACTCAATGCAGAAACCATAGGAGGCAAAACTGGTGACATTCTTATTTATTTCAGCATGTTCTCGATTCATGGGCCATCGCCTGAGAAAAGATGTTTGCAATAATCAAGAAGGGAAGAAAGAGCAGACAAAGTTACCCTGAAAACGATCATTGTTCAGGTGCCGTCAGTGGGGGGATGGCTCCGCATTTTCCGAGTGACCTGAGGGCGATCGGGAGGAGCCGCCGCCAATCCTGAGCGATCTACCATGCCGCCGTCGCCGTGGTGACCTGTGTCATCGACGGGCTGTACTTGCTACGCGCTGGTCGCGGGAGCATCAACCTGATCACCGGCCGTGAGGCGCGGTGGATTTGACTGGGGCTTGCATCTTCGAGTCCAGTCTCTGTCTAGTCCACGTGCTCTAGGTCTCGTCTGTGACGAGGACTCGGAGTGACGTCCACAAAAGATCCCATCCTTTAGGGTTGGATCTCTCGTTTTAGCGTCGCCCTTCAGTAAACGTCTGGGGTTTGCATCTTGGGTTGTGCAGCACCGCCGGTGGAAGTGATCAGGGGCTTTCGGTGAGGAAGCTGCCCATCCGAAGCCAGCACGCTGCTCTGCAGCCCATGGCAACCTCTTCCGTCAGGACGAAGGGCTATGACAGGAAGTGGAGGCAAAGGGAGTCCGAAGATGGGCACAATGCAGCGCGACCAGGGTGCACCACCGGAGGGTACATCGTCATCGGACGCCAAGGCAAAGGGGGAGAACGTGTGGAGGGACAATCCTGATAGGAGAATAGTACTGGTGGCTCCGGTTACAGATAACCAGGAGGAGGAGGAGGAGTATGATTTTGGACAAGATGAAGAGGCGTCTAGGGCACAACATATTTGGTACGCCATTGCTCACTTCTACACTGGCCAAAACTTCAATGCTTGGACGGTGTTTTCTGAGTTGAGCAATGCTTGGGGCCGGAAGGAGGTGATTCCTTTCAGGAGCTTGGGAGAGAATAGGTTCATTGTCGAATTTGACTCAGAAAAACTGTGGAAAAGGGTCCTAGATGGGGGACCATGGAGGTTTCGTGGTGGGGATGCAATGATATTTGTTCCCTATGATGGGTTGCAGAGAGCTTCAGAGATTGAAATTGAATCCATCAACCTTTGGATTCGTATCTACGACATTCCAGCGATCATGATGACATATGGTTTTGCTAGGGTGTTGGGGGAAAAGTGGGTAGGGTACTCGAGATTGGAGAGGCGCATAGTAATTACAAGAGAGTTAAAGTGGAATTTCCACTGGATAGAGCTATCTTACCCAAGATTCAGCAAAAGGTGAAAGGGTATGGGGTTATGGAGTTCATGGTGAAGTACGAAAATATTCCACACTTCTACTTCTCGTGTGGCCGTATTGGTCATGCTCAGCAGGATTGCCCGGATGATGATGGTGGGGGTGAGGGCGATGTTCACTTTGGGAAGGTGTTGCGGTGCTCCCCTCAGAAGCGGGGCGCCGGGCGTCGTATGGTTATTCCGGCAGCGCCTACTGCAAAGAGAGGTCTGAACTTCAGTGGTGAGCAACGAAGGAGGGTACTATCCGGGAACTTCTCTTCCAATGCTTCACCGAGGAGTGCGCGATCGGTCTCTAGAGGGGGGAGAGATGCTGAGGACGGTGAGGAGAACAGCAACATGAGAGACATTGGAGAGGAGGTAGAAGGAGGAGGGGAGAATTCTGTGGAGGTGGAGAAAGCTCTGGCAAAGGATGTAGCCAAGATGGCAGTCGATGATCTGGTGAAGGGGGTCCAAGAAAAGGTTTCTGGAATGGATTCGTATATGGGCTCTAGTGAAAAGACAGAGACTGCAAATCATAGCAAGGCCATAGCTTGTGATGTTGGGATGGATGGAGGTCCTAGTGGAGGGCCTATGGTGTGAGAGGGGCCAGGAAAACAAGTGCAAAAGTGCCTATTCGCCCTTATGAAAAAAGACATAAGAAGTGCTCTAGTTCGGAAGGCAGTGACCTGATTAAAAACATGGAGAAGGAAGGAGCAATGATGCATGACCTTCTCATGGGGAGAAAGTATGGGGATGGTAGTTGCTTGTTGGGGAAGACCTCTGCTACGCCTGCGACGGGCGGTCGGCGTGTTGATCCTATGGAGCAGAACCTGACGGGAGCTCATGTCGAGCCCCGTCAGGAGCAATGAATGCGCTAGCCTGGAACTGCCGGGGGGTGGGGAACTCCCGGACAGTTCGCGATCTGACTGCACTTATGCAGTCTCATAACCCCAAGCTAGTTTTTCTGTCGGAGACTAGGCAGACAGAGAAGCAGTCGAAGAACTTAAGATGGAGACTGGGCCTAAAAGGTTGTTTGGCAGTTGGCAGTGAGAGGAGAAGTGGTGGAATTGCTCTATTCTGGGATGAATCGATCGCCGTCACATTGCTGGGTATGTGCAATCGACTAATTGATGTGCAAGTTCAAGAGAGCCCGTCCTCACAGCCATGGCGTATGTCTTTTGTGTACGGAGAACCACGTGTGGAGGATAGGAAGCACATGTGGGAGTTACTGCAGCGCATAAAGCTCAAGGTCAGTGATCCTTGGGTTGTGTTGGGTGATTTCAACGAAGCTATGTGGCAGTTTGAACATTTTTCAAACACGAGGCGTGGTGAGTGACAGATGCAAAGTTTCCGGGATGCGTTGGATTATTGTGATTTACATGATATTGGCTTCTCGGGCCTTCCCTGGACCTTTGATAATAGAAGGAGGGGCAGCAGGAATGTCAAAGTTCGCTTGGATAGAGTAGTGGCGTCGACATCGTGGATGGCCAGGTTTGGGGACGCGACTGTTAGGCACCTCGTATCCCCTTGCTCCGACCATTGCCTGGTGCTATTGCGGGCATATAATGAGGATCTGGCTGTTGCAAATGGTGGGATTAGACGCTATGAAATTATGTGGGAGTGTGAAGACTCGCTGGTACCGGAGATTGTTGCAGCCTGGGATGCGGCTGGTGTGAAGCACGACCTGGGAGATATTTCACAAGGTCTACAGGTGGTAATGAACACGCTGCATAAATGGAGTCGTGTAAAATTTGGGTCAGTCATAAAGGAGCTTGAAACACTCCGCAGCAAGCTTGAGGAGCTCCAGCTCCGCGATGATGCTGCTGATGCTGAAGAGTCCACCAGAATAAAGGAGAGAATGAATGAAATCCTGTATAGGGAGGAGATGATGTGGCTGCAAAGGTCGAGGATCTCTTGGCTTAAGGAGGGCGACTGCAATACAAGATACTTTCACATCAAGGCCCAGTGGAGAGCAAAAAAGAATAAAATTAAAAAGTTGAGAAATGGGGAGGGACAGTGGTGTGAAACCTGGAAGGATATATGTGATTTAACTAGTAGGTTCTTCCAAGACTTATATTCCAAAGATGAACTTGTTGACCCTGATCCAATTATGCCTATTTTTGAGAGGCGTGCCATACAAGAGATGAATGAGATGTTATGCCGGGAGTTCACGGTGGAGGAAATTGGCAACGCTTGTTCCACATCGGCCCTCTAAAAGCTCCGGGCCCGGATGGCTTTCCTGCTCGTTTCTTTCAACAAAATTGGGGTATTATGAAGGAGGAGATCACCAGCGCAGTTCGAGAATTTTTCCGATCTGGGTTCATGCCTGATGGAGTGAATGACACAGCAGTTGTCCTCATTCCAAAGATTCTCCATCCAGAAAAACTTGTTGACTTCAGGCCCATTAGCCTATGCAACGTGGTATACAAGATTGTATCTAAGTGCATGGTGAACAGACTGCGGCCCCTCCTTGGTGAGTTGATTTCCCCTAATCAAAGCGCCTTTGTGCCGGGGCGTATGATAACAGATAATGCGTTAATTTCCTTCGAGTGTCTTCATGCAATTCAGCAAGGAACGTCGGAGAGAACTAATTTTTGTGCGTACAAGCTGGATCTATCAAAAGCGTACGACCGAGTGGATTGGTCGTTTTTGGAGAAGGTTCTTCTGAGGTTGGGCTTCCAGAGTTCTTGGGTTCGGTGGGTGATGAGTTGTGTAACCACCGTCCGGTATACTGTTCGCCTCAATGGGGTTCCACTTGAGCCCTTCCAACCTACTCGGGGTCTTCGCCAAGGTGATCCGCTATCGCCATATTTGTTTCTCTTTGTTGCTGATGCATTATCCTCTGCTCTTCAAAAGGAAGTACAGGCTAATGAAATAATGGAGCTCAAGATTACAAGGCATGCACCGGGTATCTCACATCTTCTCTTTGCTGATGATGCACTGCTATTCTTCAAGGCAGAGGTAGAACAAGCCAGGCGAGTTAAACGTCTACTGAACCATTTTGAGAGGGGGGCGGGGCAGCTGCTTAGCCCAGCAAAATGCTCGCTGCTCTCTCGGGAGAGCTTGGATGACCAGGTCAAGGAGGAAATTCGGGCAACTTTGGGAGTTCAATGGGTCGAGTTTGAATCAAAGTATTTGGGCTTGCCGACACCGGAGGGGCGAATGAAGTCGGAGAGGTTCCAGCCCCTACGTGAACGATTGGGTAAAAGAATGGCTTCATGGTCTAAAAGGCACCTATCTGTTGCTGCTAAGGAGGTGTTAATCAAGTCGGTTGCTCAAGCTATCCCCACATACACAATGAGTATCTTTCATTTGACTGACTCCTTTTGTGAAGAACTCACGCATGGGATACGCAATTTTTGGTGGGATGCTGAAAACGGTTTGCGCAAAACACACTGGATTGCCTGGGAGAAGTTCACACGTGGCAAGGGCCATGGAGGACTAGGGTTTTGTGATCTTCGAGTCTTCAACCAGGCGCTTCTTGCACGACAAGTTTGGAGACTAATTGAATTCCCGGACAGCTTGTGCGCCCATTGAAAGCTAAGTATTACCCTAATGGAGACGTGCCTGGATACGCCTTTCCCATCACAAACCTCACCTACATGGAAGGCCTTGCTGCACGGTCTTGAGTTGATTAAGAGGGGGCGATCGGCGGGTGGCTGATGGAACTCGTATTAAGATTTGGAGACATCAATGGCTACCTAGGGGGTGGTCCCTTTGGCCAGCAAGAAGCAAAAGAGCATGCCGGCTAAAGTGGGTTGCTCAGCTTATCGACCAAAACACAAGAGAATGGGATGAGGCGACTCTAAATCGATTTTCCATAGTTTTGATGTTGAGGAAATTCTAAAAATCAAACTCCCAAGAAGGGTGGAGGAGGACTTTGTAGCCTGGCACTATGAGAAAACCGGTTGCTTCTCTCGTTCGCGGCGCATATCGGCTGGGCATGGATCTTCGTGAGGCGAACGCAGCAGTGAGCTCCAGTACAATGGCTGATGGTGAGCGACCTGTGTGGAAAAAGCTCTGGAGCCTACCGATCCCACCGAAAGTTAGGGTATTTGCATGGAGAACCGCGCACAATGGTCTTGCATCTCAAGTAAACAAGAAGTCGAGGAAGATGTCAGTGCTAAACACTTGTGCTCTCTGCGGGGGTGTTGAGGATGTTTATCACGCTCTCATCCAATGCCCACACGCCAAGAACTTGCGCTATGCAATGAGGAGACATTGGGCCATCCCTACAGAAGAGGATCTAAACTACTCTGGCCATGAATGGCTGTTACGACTGATTGACAAGCATGATAAGGTGGTCATGTGGAAACTCGTCCTCATCCTCTGGAGAGCTTGGTTCATTCAGAACGAGTTGACCCACACAAATCGGAAGTTGTGCATCATGGGATCTGTGAATTTCCTGATGAGCTATTGGGAGTCTCTGTGCACGATCCGACAACAGCCGGTGCCGGACTTGAAAGGCAAACGGCCTATCTTTCCCCGACTCGGCGCCGGATGGCAAGAACCGACGAAGCGGAAGCGGGCCGGCCGGGTTGCACCGGGACGTGAGACGGTGAAAATCAATGTTGATGGAGCCTTTTCGGATGCATCTCAAGGAAGCTATGGTGTTGTGATCCGCGACGAACAAGGGCAGGTGTTACTCTCTGCCTGGGGAATAATCGATAATGCATCTAGTGCTGAGCAAGTGGAGCTTGTTGCCCGCAACGAAGGAGTCAAGCCGGCGCCGAGATGGGTGCCAAGGCCGGCCATCCCGGAGTCCGATTGTCCGACGGCGGTGAACATCATCCCGAAACCAAATTCTCAAAGATCGCCATGGGCCTTTGTTGTCAGGGAGCTGGCAGCTGTGGCAATTGAGTTGCCTTCAATTTCCTTTAAACATGTAAAGAGAGAGCAGAACAGCGTAGCGCACGAGTTAGCACAGCTTGCTAGGAGGTTGTCCCATAGTGCAGTGTGGCACAACAGAGTTCCAGTCTGTGTTGAGCACTTAATTACTCAAGATTGTAACCCTTCTCTGAGTAATTAATAAAGCGCTCTCTTTACCGAAAAAAGAAAGAGTAGACAGAGTTTACTCTATTCGTCCTAAAATATAACCATTTGTTAACTTCTACGCTTCACGTCTTGTTCAAATCTCCAAATCAAAACCCACACATGGATACGACTGGACTTGACAACACGGGCAAACCTCCAAATCAAAACGACACCCCAACCGGCCGTGCTCGGCTGCTCGCAGCCTCAACCAAGAACAAAGTAACAAACGATGGTGAAGGCGGCGGTGCTCATCGTCTTCCTCCTCTCCGTCGCCGGACACGGGTGCTCCCAGAGCTACAACGCGATGTACAGCTTTGGGGACTCCATCTCCGACACCGGCAACCTCTGCACGGGCCCCTACGGCTGCCCACCGTTGATCTCCATCGCGCAGCCGCCGTACGGGACTACCCACTTCGGGCGCCCCACCGGCCGGTGCACCGACGGTCGCGTCGTCGTCGACTTCCTAGGTGCGTGCGCCGCGTTATAGATTTCATGTTCGCAGCTGCACATATGCTTGCTACTCGATCATCACCTGAATGTTTGTCCGGTCGTGCACGCGCGCACAGCCGAGCACTTCGGCTTGCGCTGCTCCCGCCGTCCAAGGCGAGCGGCGGCGACTTCAAGAAGGGCGCGAACATGGCCATCGTCGGCGCCACCGCCATGGACTATGACTTCTTCAAGTCGCGCGGGCTGGGTGGCAGAGTCTGGTACGTCTCCTTGGGCACCCAGATCCGGTGGTTCCAGCAGCTCATGCCCTCCATCTGCGGCAGCGGTGAGCCGGTGACAGTCTTTTCACCTCTATTTCGCAGTTTCGTAGCTCACAACATTTGAGCTGTTTCATTTGTGATTTTTGTGTGCAGATGCAGACTGCAAGATCTACTTGAGCAAGTCTCTGTTCATCGTCGGCGAGTTCGGGTTCCACGACTACAACGCGGCCCTCTTCACCCCCGGCAAGGGCATCGCCGAGGCCAGGAACTACATGCCCCAGGTCGTCGACAGAATCACAACCGGAGTGGGGGTACGAGAGTAGGAAGAACTAACCCCAAATCTGACGTGATCTTGGCGGCGAATGAAACGAACACGTATGCATATGCAGGCGCTGATCGGGCTGGGCGCGGTGGAGCTGGTGGTGCCGGGCATGCTGCCGATCGGGTGCTTCCCGGTGTACCTGACGCTGTACCCGAGCTCAAACAAGAGCGACCACGACGAGATCGGCTGCCTCAAGAGCTTCAACAACCTGTCCAGCTACCACAACGAGCTGCTGAAAAAGGCGGTGTCGGACCTCCGGAGCAAGCACGCCGGCGTCAGGATCATGTACGCCGACTTCTACGCCCAGGTCGCCGACATGGTCCGGTCACCGAAGGTCTTCGGTACGTGCATATGCCTGTGTTCGTTTCTTTTTCCGGACACATGCATGCATGGACGCGCAGATGGAGTTGTGGGTTTTGCACTGATGTGTACACGTACGTGCAGGGCTGGAGTACGGGCTGAGAGTGTGCTGCGGCGCCGGCGGCGAGAGCCCCTACAACTACAACAATGGCGCGAGTTGCGGCACCTGCGGCAGGGTTCACCTTACCGTTGGTAACCGGCCCGGTTACCGCGGTAACCGGCCTTACCGGTCTGGATCGGTAGCAAAAAAAAGCTCGGTTACCGCTCTCTAACCGAACCTAGTAAACCCTAGAAAACCGCTCTTTTCGGTTTACCGGTCGGTTTCACCGGTTTACCGGACCGGTTTTGCCGGTTTGGAAAACCGCTACTGTTGCGGTAAGGTGAACCCTAGCGGCGACCCGGAGAAGTACCTGTTCTGGGACGGCGTTTACCTCACCGACGCCGCCTACGGCTCCATCACCGGCGGGTGGCTCGACGGGACCTACTGCACCCCCGGCATTAAGATGCATAGTTTTAGTTCAATGTAAAATTAAAGGATCCATATATATATATATATGCTGGTTATTACGCCACACTCTGACAACGGGTCTTTTTTTTTGCAAAAGATCCGGGAAAATTCTTGGCGTTAATTAATACAGTAGAGTAGAGATTACATGTCACCAAAAGCGTTAAGTACTAGCCCCGCTATAGAAAGAATAAAAGCATTATTACAAAGGTAAAGCTATCTGTTACATGTGTGATTTGGAGTAACTCCTCACACGAATTTTTTCTTCCCAAATTTCACCTTCTTCTCCAACTCCGGCGAGCTACTCCGGCGAGTTTAGGGTTCGGGTTAGGGTTCCGGGGTTAGGGTTCGGGGTTTCTGGGGGTGGGGCTGCTGTCCCCGCTGGACCTAGAGGGAGGGCCGGCGGCGGCAGGCCGGCCCGGCGGAGGGCCGGCGGTGGGGCGGAGCGGCGAGGGCGCCGCCGGCCGGGCGGAGAAGGCCGACGGTTGGGGCCGGGGGTTGGGCGGGGGGCTCCACGGCGACGAGGACGACGACAACGGCGGTGCTCGGAGGTGAGGGCGGAGGATGGAGGCGGCGGCGGGGGCGGTGCTCGAGGGCGGCCGACGCGGGCGGGGTAGGGTCCCGCCGCAGCCCCGCGCCGGCCGCCGGCGCGGGGGCTCCGGCGAGGACCCTACCCCGCCCACGCCGGAGGGTGGGGGCGGCTGGGCGGTGGGGTGGCGGACGGCGGCGGGATCCAGGCGAGTGCGGCGCGAGGAGGAAGAAGCCGCGGGGGGCGGGGTCGGGGGATGCGGACTGGCAGAGGATAGATGGGGATAAATTTGGGGGAGGGTAGGAGGAAAAATAATGGATCTAAGGTGTAAAAAGTTGCAAAAATTCGTGTGAGGAGAGGCCCAAAATTGCGTGAGTGAGCTATAGACACTCCCTATTACAATGGTTGCTAGCAGTCTGTTAAAACAACCAAAGAAGATAAATCCTTTTCTTGCCACATCCATTCCGTGGCCAGCCCACTGATCCAACAACCATCACGCTTTGAGAGAGACACGGCCACACCAAATGCTCACTGATTTCAAAATGGCATAGAAAATTGGGCACTCAGCAAAAAGATGATGAGCAGTCGCAAGCAAGGTTCTTGTAGCACATCTGGCAAAAGGCAGTGTTTGGAAGGAGGTGAAAAAAGTGCGCTAAGGGAATTTTGCATGCATGGAGTACTAAGTGAAGTCTATTTGCAAAACCCATTTCACATAAGTGGAACTTTGCGCGACGACTCTAATGAACATAATTAATCCATGTTTTGATACAGTAGTACTACAGTAACCATCCTCTCACGATTTTACCAGGCGTTGTTAGGGTAGTTTTGAAAACTCACTTTGTTTAATACCCCTTTATCAGTGGTGGAAAATTTTTCTTATCCAACCAAACACCGCCAAAGTGAGAATTAGGCCACTACCTCTGCGTCAGTACTCTATCCGCGCCGTACAAACTATGTTCTGTAGAAGCAACCGCATGAAAAAATAACGCCATCACCCGACATATTAAACATGATTAAACTTGACCACCCAGTCTGAAATGTCTTCTTCGGCTGCTGGCGATCCCGCCGTCCTCTTTGCGGCACAGTGCAGCAGCTGCTTTTCGGTGGCCCGTTAGACTGACTCCAGCAATCATCTGCAAACTGGATGCGCAAAGCGCCGTTTGAGACAAGGAGAGAGATCGCGCTGGAACCGCAAACACACGGCCTTCCCAGCAGTCGTTCCCCTCCCGTCGCTCATCCCACACGACGGTTGCTTTCCCGCGGGATGCAGAGCTCCGCCGCAGCCCTCCGCGGCCGTCGTTCCCGCCCGCCGTGCCTAGCGTTCGGCTGCAAATCCGCCGCCCAACGACCTCGTGCTCCTCCCCCGCGCCGGCCGTGCCGGCCGGCCCGGCCGGCCACCTCCCTGCGCCGGCCGCGCGGGGCCGGTCGTGCGGGCCCCGCTCCCCCCCCGTCCCTTCGTCGTCGCGTCGTCGCACGGGCCGGGCGGCGCGGAAGGAGGGCCGCGGCGCCGGCGATTGAGCTCCACCGGAACACCGCCACCACAATCGAAGCTCGCGCGGCCGCCTAGATCCGGGGTAGGGAGCTCGCGCGGCGCCGCCTTCGCGGTCGTGGGGTAACGCGTGCGCAGCGGGGCCACGACGCGCCCCAAGGCACGCGCGCGCGGAGCTTCTCCACGCCGCCGCCGGCCCCGCGTCCTCGGCTCCTCCGCACCGGCGCCGGCGCCGCTGCCGAATCCCTCAAGCTCGCCGCCATGGAGGAGGCAGGGGAAAGAGGCGGCGGGTCCGGATCTGCGTCGCCACGACGGCTTTCGTGACGGCAGAGGCGGAGTACGAGGTGGGGATGGAGGCGGAGCAGGAGGGAGGACCTCGACCTCGGGTCAACGGCGTGCGCGTGGCGCGGCTCCGGCGGCCCGCGGCGGTGGGCTAGGGCGCTCCGAGAAGATGGCGGCTGGCTAGGGTGCTCCGGGGAGATGGCCGCAGCGGCGGGCTAGGTGCTCTGCGGCGGCGCAAACACCGGCCGTCGGGGAGATCGGCAGAGCAGGAGGGAGGAAAGGAGGAAGGGGCGGTTGAAGAAAGGAGAGAGAAACGGACGGTTTTCCCTGAGAATGCGCGTGGGGGGAGCGTCTGCCGCATTTTGCAGCACCGGCTGCGGTTACTGGTGGAGCCACAACAGTAGCGATCCCTTCCTCATTTTGCGCACGGGAGAGGCTATGCGGTAGCTGCTGGAGACGGTCTTAGATCGTTCTCTTCAGGCGATCACCAAGCAAGATCAATTGTCCTCCATCAGCCATCTGGAACATCCCTCCCACCTCTTTGTAATCAGTTGCTTTTTTTACAATGCATTTGTTTGGAACGGACGGACGGTGAAAGCTTATGTTTTCCCGAATTTTTATTAGAAGAAGAGAGTTGACCCAGTTTATAAGGAAAACCGGGCCTGAGAACCATACAACTCTGGTCGACGACCGCACAACTTGAAGAGCACAAAACCCCGAACGACTCCGGTCCGCAGACCATACAACTAGGCACTTCGGTGGGTTGATTGGGACCTCAACACGCACCACTCAACTCAACAACTCATTGGTCGGATTGGGACATCGACACGATCAACTCAAACAACTTCAAAGGATCGGTCCAGTCGGATTGGAACGTCGACCTGAGTTTCTGCACCTCTGTTCCGCCGTCGACACGAGCCACCATACAAAGCCAAAGTGTAGCGAACATGACCTCATACGCCATTAGTTCGAGTTTGATTTTGGTGATTCATGACAACATGATCATTGGGACTAACCATATTGTTTTAGCATGTCTTTGTAGACACTTCTAGGTCCCAATGACGCAAGAAAACCACATGCCAAAATGAGAAAATCAAGGGTCAAAACCGAGCAAGAAAGGAAAAGAAAAGACACCGTCGGATGAACCGACGATATCAATATGACAAGTGTCGGTGCAATCGTCGGACGAGTTGGTACACAGGGTGAAATCCTAGGTACCGTCGGATGAACCGACGGTCCATTTTCTAGTAGCGTCGGACGAGTTGTAGAGGAAGAGCAGCGAAGACAGTAGCACGGGATGATCCGACGGTCTGAGTGGGGACACCGCCGGTCTATCCGACGCTTAGTTTGAATCTAGACAGAGACGCGACAAGACGAAGCCTTCAGCACCGGATGATCCGACGCCTTGGTCAAGGCGAAGCGTCGGTCTATCCGACGGTCGCGTGGAAGCTAACAGAGGCGACTTGGACGCGGGGTCTTCAGCACCGGATGATCCGACGCACCGTCGGTGCATAGTGTCGGAGCAGTTGTGTCAGAGAATCTCAACGACTAAGTGACGTGGGAGGGGCACCGGATGAACCGACGCCCTGGAAAAGCTTAGCATCGGTTCATCCGACGCTACCTTTTTCAGCAGCTTTTAGCCAACGGCTAGTTTGATGCCTTGGGCTATGTATACCCCCTCCACTCACCCATTTGAGGTTGCTGGATTGTGTGGAATTGCAGAGGAGTTCAAGACACATTGAAGATCATATCCAATCCATCCAAGTGCTTAATTGCTCATCCTTAGACTTGCACATGCTTTGTGTATGTGCTTAGTGCTAGGCTTAGCTTAGAGCTGAGTGAGTGCAAGGTTGTGCCAACCTTGTGAGGTGATTCTTGAGTGAATCAAGTTGTACAAGGTTCGTCGGAAGCCTTGGGGCCTAAGTGGCTCACCGTCAATCGTCATCGACCCTCCGGCTTGGTGTGAAGCGGCGAGGACACTTTGTGCGGGGGACGTGGAGACCCCCTTCCTGAGTGGAGAAGCTCCTTAGTGGAGGCAGCATCAAGGTGACCAAGAGAGCTTGGCAAGTGCCTAAGTGGCTAGCCTTTGTGGCGAGTCAAGTGGTGCTCTTGGGAGAGACTTGGTGACCGAGAAGCAATACTCTTGAGTGAGTGCTTCAACAACGTGGACTAGGGGTGGCTTAGTGCCTACCGATACCACGGGATAAATCGCGTGTCAAGAGTTTGCTTCCTCTCACCCCCTTTACGTTTCCGCATTTTCTCTATTGCAATCCTTGCTTGCCTTTACTTTCCTAGAGTAGTATCATGCTAGGAATGTCTATAGGTTGCAAACCTTGTTTTGGGATAGGAGTTTCACACTAGAACAACCCTAGTTGCACATCTAGATAGCATGTTCTAGTTTATCTTTGTGTAAAAATAGTGAAGCCATAGGTTAATGTTTTTAATTGCCTAATTCACCCCCTCCCCCTTTTAGGCTAACGAGCATCCGATTACTTACAAGTGGTATCAGAGCTAAGACTCACTTCCTTCACAAGGAAACACCAATTCGATTGGTAAATTGTGAAAAACAGCTCATTGGAATGGTTAGGCTTCACCCCTTAGTGAGTTGCTCTGTAGAGGAATGAAAGGGGTGGATACCTTAGGTTTGGCTCCACATTTCGATGGCACGGGCTATCCTCGGTGGAAGGTTCTCATGGAGGCCTATCTCCAAGCAAAGGACCTTGATGTTTGGAGAGTCACCGATGAGGGCTTGAAAAATGGTACTAAGAAGGAAAAACAATTTGATGTGATTGTTAAGAGTATCATTTTGTCCTCACTAGATGTAGGCGTTTTCAATAGAGTTTTTACTTGTGAAAATGCTCATGATCTATGGAAAACCATCAAGGAGCAAAATGAGGGTTCAAAAGAAGTTGCTAATGAACGCTGCGGTTGTCTCCTTGAGGAATTCAATAGTTTTAAGCAACTTGCAAATGAAAATTCCGAATCTATGTACTCACGCCTAAATGTGCTTGCCAATGAGATCAATGCTTTAGGTGTGAAGGACATCACGGACTTGAACATCAACCGCAAAATCCTTCAAAGTCTCCAGAAGCCCGATTATGACTTGGTGAAGGCAATCATCTACGAGAAGAAGCTCGAAGATTTGAAGCCATCTCATATCTTGAGCAAGATCATGTCACATGAGCTTCAACTCATGCCCAAGTCAAAGAAGGCGCCCCAGGAGAAGCCCCAAGAACCATCCTCTCCAACTACAAGCCATGCTCTCTCAAGCCAACAAGAGAAGATGTTGAGTAGGATGGCTACTCATGGAAGCTCAAGCGAGGATGATGGTGATTATGGTGACGATGGAGATTCCTCAAGTGATGAAGAGGTTGAATCCATGGTGGCCTACAAATACAGCTTCACAAATGCATATGAGTGACCCTGACAGGAGAGGATATTACTGTCTGTCTGTCTTTTTTGTCTCTGCGACTAGTTTACTTACAGCTCCTGCTTAGTACTGACATATCTTACTCACCAACAGTGGCAGACATAGGTTTGCAAGAATGGGTGTACATACATTCTTAATTTGTATCTAACTATACATTACCATATTACATGATTTTAACTTTTTCAAATTAACGATCTCTCTTTCTCTCACACACATATATAAACATAATCTTTTTACGTTATGTAAGTTGTGTTTCTTTAAATATATTTTAACTTTTCAACTAAGATAAATGTTACCTGCATCACCATATATTTTGAGTGTTGTCATGGTAACTCCCAAACTTTAGTGAGAAGAAATTATTAATTTATTATTTTTGTCAAAAGTTTTGTAGATCACAAGTAGTTGCACTAGCCAAATAAGAAACATAACCAATACTTTTATAATATCTTATTAAAAAATATTCACATTCTTTTTTTATGCAACATTGATATTTTGTTAAAAAATCTTTTATCTAGAACTATTATTAAAAAGAAAAATCTTTGCATTATTTTATATTATTTCGAAAGATGTATATAACTTCAATCGTACTTTTTGTCGGTGTTTAAACCTCTCGACCTCCATGGGAGGTACCCGCAGCAAGGTAGAAGGTGAGGATCGCCATGATCTGGAACCCGAAGGTCTGCGCAAGGACACAAGACACGAGATTTATACAGGTTCGCGTAGCCAGAGTAGCTACCCTACGTCCTGTTTAGAGTAGTATTGCGCCCTGCGCTTGGATGTTGATCCCCAGAGGGATTGTAGATGTCCTCCTAGGTACCCGGCCCTCCTTTATATAGTCCAGGGGGCGGGTTCCTAGTCGGTTACAAGGCAGGAGTCCTAGTAGGATTACACAGAGCGAGTCCTAGTAGAAGTACAGGGGAATTCTAGTAGGAGTCCGTCTTCTACTTTTCTTCCTTCCTTGCATGAGTACCCGGGGAGTATGCCCGACAAGCCCCCGAGCACATTGTAGTCGAGAGGATAACTTCAGCATCGAGTAGTAATTTGGCATCGAGCCATGGATCTTGAGAAGTAGCCGTGCCGTCAGAGCGGACTTTAGGTGCGACCAAAGTCGACTTTAGATGCCGGCAGTGCGGACTTTAGAATGCGACTTGAAAACCGAAGTCGACTTTGTGCCGCGCGGAGCGGACTTTGAGATGCGACTTAAAAACCGAAGTCTCGTGGAGCGGACTTTGAGTTGCGACTGAAGAAGTCGACTTTAGATTGCCGCGTAAAGCAGACTTTAGATGCGACTGCAGTAGTCGACTGTGTCACGCGAGGTGGACTTAAGATGCGAAAAACGAAAAGTACTTTCCGGAAAGCCAAAGCGAATGAAAAATCAGAGAAAACAAATAGTTTTGCCGTCGGAGCGGGCTTAAGATTGCGACCGAAGTCGGCTTGTGCCACCGGAGTGGGCTTGGGTGCGACCGTTAGCGTCGACTTGTGCCACCGGAGTGGGCTTAAGTACCTGAGCCATGGATTTCAGACCCAAGGTACAGATGCCGCCAGAGCGGGCTTGAGGGTGCTACCGGAGTCGACTTGTGTACCTAGGCCATGGATTTCAGACCCAAGGTATGGTTGCCACCGTAGTGGACTTGAAGGTGCGACCGCAGTCGACTTGTGTACCTGGGCCATGGATTTCAGACCTAAGGTACGGAGCGCGAGTACTTAGGGTACTTGGACCCATGGTACAGAGTGTGAAGACCATGTGCAGCTAGGTTCCATCGTCGCCAGGACCCGAGGGCCGCTTACAGCTAGGTTCCATAGAAGCTTACACACGTAGTATGCGATCGAAGCAGGCAAAGATGCGACCGGAGTCGACTTTAAGTTGCCGCGCGGAGCGGACTTTAGAATGCGACTTTAGAAGTCGACTTTAGATTGCCGCGCGTAGCGGACTTTAGAATGCGACTTTAGAAGTCGACTTTAGATTGCCGCGCGTAGCGGACTTTAGAAGCTGCCTCCTAGGGATAGCCCCCGAGTTGATGAAGTAGACTCGTTGTGACTTGATTGATATACCCCAAGAGTAGTCAGCGGAGTGTAGCTCCCGTGAAAACCCGCCGAGAAGCGTACACAAATGAGTAGCCGGCATGTTATCCTACATGATGAGGAAAACAAGTCAAGAAAAGAAAACAGTAATCATTTAAATAAATGACTTAGCTTTTGCTGCTTGGGCAGACTGTTGATGAAGCCGTGGCGGTCGGCGATGGAGCCGCGACGGTTGTTGCTGAAGTTGACTAGTCAGAGTTGATTCCGACTAGTTGTTAGGGGGCGTGACTGCCGTTCTCGACTAGTTTGGAAAACTAGTCGAGATGAATGGTCGACGCGATGCGACCGGAAGACGACGTTGTGGCGGTGTGCGGCGTACTCGAAGTAGAGCCAGTGTTGCCGCGAGACAAGTAGTCACCACGCACGGCGTGGCTGAAGTAGAGCCAGCGTGGCCGCAAGACGAAGTTGCGGCGCACGGAGTAGTCGACGATGAGCCGTGTGACGGGCCGCGCGACGTGCCGAGGCACCCGGACGCGCGGCGTAGGCGAAGTAGTCGACGACGAGCGGCGCAACGAGCCGCATGACGAGCCGCGCGACGTGCAGAGGCATGCGGTGGAGTAGTCGACGACGAGCCTGGGCGAGGCAGAGTAGTTGACGACGAACGGCGCGATGAGCCGCATGACGAGCCGCGCGACGTGCCGAGGCACCCGGACGCGCGGTGGAGGCGAAGTAGTCGAGGTAGATCGCTGCAGCCGGGAGAGTGAAGACGAGTACTCGCGGTGCACGACGAGGTTGACGTAGAGCATGTGTGGCCGGGTGACGAGTAGTCGCGGTGCACGGCAAGGTTGACGTAGAGCGCGTGCAGCCGGAGACGAGTAGTCGCGGCGCATGGCGGTGTTGACGTAGAGCGCGTGCAGCCGGAGACGAGTAGTCGCGGCGCACGGCGGGGTTGACGTAGAGCCGATGTGACCGGGAGACGAGTAGTCATGGCGTACGCCGTAGTTCTACTTGCGTATGTTTTTGGTGTGCAATTGATCTTGAAATCTTGTGCGAGCTTCCTGGGACGTTTCCGTGTGCGGGTAGCAAAGCCTCAGAATTGCTTTTCACGTAGTGTGCTCGTGACCGGCCTGTTGCGTTGCAATAGAAAAATTGACTTCCAATTTTCCATGCATGCGTCGCCAGCTAATTGGGTTCTACTCCAACCCTGTCTCGGCGGGAAGCACGTGCACACGGAACCACAGATATTGGGCCTTCAATGACTCGGATACAGACGCGAGCAGGGAATCGGATTTGTCTTGGACTCATCAGTCTGCAATCTGCGTGTCAGACGTTGATTGGAAAAATTGATTCCTGGCTTGATTCAGGTAGGACGCACAAGCCGCCGAATAAAAAATCTAGCTCAACTCCCGCTGAGTCGACGCGTTGTATGGAGACGTCTTCAATTGCCAGAGTGCATGCTTGAACTTGATCCGGGTGCACGCTGATCATGTTGATTAATCTTGAACGGAAAGCCAGCGCAACAAACCGAGTAGATTGATCTTGACAATTGGTCCTTCGAATTCACGCGGTGGTCATGACGACGACCCCACGGTGGGCGCCAGCTGTCGGTGTTTAAACCTCTCGACCTCCATGGGAGGTACCCGCAGCAAGGTAGAAGGTGAGGATCGCCTTGATCTGGAACCCGAAGGTCTGCGCAAGGACACAAGACACGAGATTTATACAGGTTCAGGTAGCCAGAGTAGCTACCCTACGTCCTGTTTAGAGTAGTATTGCGCCCTGCGCTTGGATGTTGATCCCCGGAGGGATTGTAGATGTCCTCCTAGGTACCCAGCCCTCATTTATATAGTTCAGGGGGCGGGTTCATAGTCGGTTACAAGGCAGGAGTCCTAGTAGGATTACACAGAGCGAGTCCTAGTAGAAGTACAGGGGAATTCTAGTAGGAGTCCGTCTTCTACTTTTCTTCCTTGCATGAGTACCCGGGGAGTATGCCCGACACTTTTAAGTATAAAAAATGTTTTTAAGGTAAAAGTAGGTAATACATTAAAGAAATAAGACCAAATATTCATATAACTTCAAACTACTCGTGCTTGTTGCACGCTCTACTCTTGTTTCCATCCATTGGTGGCACCCCTGCTCTTGTTTCCATCCATTGGTGCCATTTTGCCATGCACTGCCTGTGTTGGTTTGTAGTGCCTCGTGCACATCGTCTCGTCAGAGCTGCTCGTGCTCATTGCGAGTGCACATCGATGTCGTTTATCGCCACAATGTGCTACCTGTGCTTACCACAATGCCTTTGGAGAAGAAGAAGAAATAAAAAACTAACATTTCAAAAATGTTACTCTTTATTTTTAAAAAGTTGAATTTGTTTTATTCATGTGAAGTTAAAAGAAATATTGAGTGTGTTATTAAAAGTGATGTTATTTGTATTTTTAAATGTCAGTATGACTTTTTAAAGTTATGAAATTTGTTAGGATAGAATATTAATTACTTTAGATTTTTAGACTAATTTATAAAATATGGAGTCTTTTCCATCCTCTTATGATACATTAAACTTATATGTCGAGCCGGTATTGTATCCCGTATCTAATAAGCACTCAATATGTATATTCAAACTGAAATTAAAAAAAATGAATGTTGACACATAGATGATTTTTTCGATACGCCCCAACAGCTGCCCTGTTTATCCTCAACCTGACCAACATACTACCCACCTTATGTCTTGTATTGTCTCTCCCCTTTCCTTCCTGCAACCCATCACCTTCTTCCTCCCCGCGACTTTAACGCGCGTCGCTTTCCACGCGGTCGGCTCGTGCGCTGCTCTCTTGGCCAGTTGCAGCTCGAGTCTTTCCCGCGACTTCCTTTACTTTTTTTTTTTAAGATGACGAGCTGTGCTTCACTCATTAAAAGTAATAAGAGGATGCAAAGTGATACTTTCTTATTATGCATATACGAGGCGACCCGTAGCAAAGCAAGAAGAAAGCAAGTGAAAATATAAATAAAACGAAAAAGAAAAGAAGAAGGAAAAGAAAAGACTCGGCTGCCGCAGCCCGTTAGTCAGCCCAGCAACGATTATTCCCCTTCTTCTTCATCCTGCTCCGGCGGCAGGGCTAGAAGATCTGCAGGAGGCTAAAAAAAAAAGGAGGGAATTCAGCAGGAGGCGTCGGTCGCCCCCATCTCCCTCACTCGCCTCCCTGCGCGCCGCTGCACCCGCCTCCGTCGCTTGCTTCCCTTCGTCTCTCTCCCTCAGTCTCCCCTTCCTGCCCTCTCTCTGTGCCCGTTGATAGCGCGGCGGCGGTGGTGCCGGGAGCCCTGCGCTGGGGCCGGAGGAGGACGTGGGGCTGCGGGTGGTGGAGCGCGGCGTGGGCGGCGAGTGGAGGTACAAGAGCGGCGAGCAGGGTCGTCGAACCACGGGCGCTTTGCCGGCGAAGAAGATCTGACAGGGGGTATGCCTTCCTATTCCCCTCCCTTCCCATCCTGCTGCGGTTATTGGGTGTATTTGTATTCGGACCTGATCATGATTTTACTAATTCCATCTCTTTGCAGCAGTTCCCATGTCCTATGCTGGGTCCGCCCCTGCTCACCAATCTTTTACTCTGGACCTGCAGCAAGCTGAGAGTGTCTTTTTCGAGCAATTGATCAGCAAGATAGAAGCTGCAGATTTTGATCCACTGCCCTTATTGAAACAATGGAACGCGTTAGGCCGATATGAAGCAATCAAGCGGAGTATCCTTATTATGCCTAGCCTTTTGAATCTTTTTCTGTATTTTATTGTTTTTCGTAATATAAAGTACCGGCACAATTTCCTCATTTAGTTCCTACCGTCTGTCATCATAGTACTATATTCTGACACGTTCATCTTCACCGTATTGCTGTGCTAACTTTCTATGGTCTTTGGTATACCGGTCCAGTTTAGTTTTCCATCCAAGAGATTCTGTACTTGTTGAAAACCTTTCTTGTTGTAGGCTTGCAGTACAATAGTACTTGTCTGAAGTAGAAATCAGTAGAGGAAAGCAACTAAGTATTTGTATTTTACAATATTGTGACTAAGACAGATGTGTTTTAATGTGGTATGGTTCTTCATTTTATTATTGGAAGGGAAATCAAATTCCTGGTTCTATTGCTATTTTTCTCATTACTAGCTTACAGCCTGGTTCTAGCTTCTAGTTAAAATAGTAATGCAAATGTTACTCTGTTCTGGTGAATCTGAATATGTGCCTTTTTATGGGCTTGTCTGCATTATTGTTGACCTTAATTCTACTAAGATGTATATCACATTAAGAGACGCACTGAAGATTATGGTATATTTTGTTCCTGTAAGCCTTCTTCCGGTTCATCAGTTGCGTGTGGCAAAGACTGCCATTGTGGGTATGTTTTCCCTTTACTTCCTCTGTATCAAAACATTTACTGGCTTCATAAGACTCCAAAAGGACTATTTTATTTTAAATCCATGCTCATAAGTCATGTCTTTTATCAAAGCTAAAAGGGTGCTATTTTAAAACGCATCACATCTTTTGCTATGCTGGTTTCTTCCCACATTTCTTTTCTCTGTAACGAATGTACTTTGCTCATCAATTCAACATGGTATTTCTTTGTGCACATGTTTCTATTAGTGCACATTGTAAAATTGATACTGCTTAGTTCTGTGATCACCTTGAATTCTTTCCTTTTTTAAAAAATGGAAATTAAAAAGCCTGCAAATTTGTTAGCAATTAGATTATCACACCTATGAGTTTTATCATTATCGAGATATTCTTAAATACTGATAATTTTCTGATGCAGGATGCTGTTCTCTTGTTGTTCATCAAACTGTGAATGTGATAACACATGTGCCAACAAACCATTCCAGCACAGACCTCTGAAGCAAACCAAATTGATTACGGTAAGTTTATTACTGTGAGACTGATTCAACATTTTGTGATTATTCTCCATCTATTTGTTTTTAGGTGTTGTATTTCCTCCAGCACAGACCTAGGAGATGGTTAAAGCTTCTACCCTTGAGTTAACTTTCCTCGGTTAAGACTCCTGGTTAATTAATTTTGCATGCTTGCGTGCATATCGTTGCTTTGTGCAATGCCCACAACGGCCTAATGCTGCCTGCACTCACACTCACTGCAAGCCGGGCCCACCCACGCTCATGCTCGTGATAGCCAAGGCGTACATGCAGGCCGATCTTAATTGCGCGTCTGTTCCAGCGAGTAAGACACAAACATGGCATCTAATTCCGATGATTTGTAAACAACCAAATATGACATCTAATTAAAACGGAGGGAGTATTTGGAAAGTTATGGTTATTTAGGGAGAGCAATGACGGGGAACAGTAAATGCATTTGCTGTTGTTGTATACTGCATAGCCTCTTCATTTTTTTTTAAAGGGGATGTATGTGCAGGGAGGGGATTATGGACTTTTGTTAAGAATTAGAGGATCTGATAAAGGAGCAATAGCACAGTTAAATAAGACAAAAAAAAAGTAATGATGCTTCAAAGAGAAGTTACAGTCTGACTCCAATCTGTGATGTCAGTAATGGTGTTATGGTCTGAACTAGAGTCTGCTACCCTGACAAAAGCTTTCCTGCCAAATATAGGTATTATCTAGAAAAAAAGGGCAACTCGGTGCACGTTGCTCCTGCTTGCGCAGGGTCTGGGGAAGGGTCCGACAACCTAGGGTCTTTTTGTACGCAGCCTTCCCTGCATTTCTGCAAGAGGCTGGTACCAGGACTCGAACCTGTGACCTCATGGTCACAAGGCAACAGCTTTACCGCTGTGCCAAGGCTCCCCTTCAAAATATACTTATTATCTATCTGTTTCCAAAAAAACTTCCTGCAGGATTTTCTAGAATATTTAAGAAATTTCCACACTTTATGATTGGCAGTCCATGAGTTCCCTCCTGGGCTCACTGTCATTGACACAGTTAGTCCCACTTCTCAGTGGAATGGGCTGGTGAATGAAACCTTCAATCTTAAGGTTGGCAATTCTTGGATGCCCTGGTTTTTCAGGCTCTGATCAGCCTATTCTCATGCTCTCCTGCTTAAACAGAAGAATGGTTCATGAAGACTTTCGATTTGGAGATTGCATAATGAGGTTCAATTTCCTGTGCGCGGCTTGGTAATTCCCATATCTGAAAAGAATCCGAGCCCTTTGGAAATGAGCCTCACGGTACATGGTTCGGAATTTTCTTTCCTGGTAAGAAGGATATCCCTACAAAATGGGAGCAAGGATATTCTTATGTCCTGTGTCCATGTTCCTGTCTGGCTGTCGGGATCTGTGTGCACCGCAACCATAGTAGCACCAATGATCAATCCCATTTCACTCCTTTGTCCTCAAGTCAAGTTCCAAGTTCCTGTGTCCTTGCCTCACTTTGGCAGCCCATCTGCGCCAGTTATCCCCGCTAGTTCAATAGTGGCAACCAAAAGTGACTCCAGCGTTCATTCCCCAGCAACGTCAATCCTTGATGTTCGCTGTCATACGCCTGCCGCTTCCACCACCTCATACAATACTACAACCGCCTGCAATAATCAACCACTGTAGTTTCTTGGTTCTGGTGAGTGGTGATTGCTGCAAACTTTTTAGAATATTTTCAAGTAATCTATCATATGGCCCTTGCTCGCTTTGATGTCTGTGTAAGGCTTTGAGGATAGATAGCACTGAGCAATGCTTAAACTTCATGATTTATACATTTTCGTTTGTCAAAGAACCATCAGTTGCTCAATTTTGTAATTAACTTTTGCACTTTCCCGGAAATCTTGCAATCATATGTGTTGTGATATTTTTTTAATATTTTGATCAGCACAGTAGCTTGCCATTTATTTTATATATGACCAAGCAATGTTTTGCATTATGATGTTTGCTGTACGATGCTTTTCATTGATAGAACAACTGTTTGCTAAAGAGGGACTGTAAATTATTTTAGGTTACTTAGAAGGTGTAAGTTTAGAAGCCACGTTTCCTTTCATTGTTTTTATTCTGTGCATTTAACTCCTTTCTCTTTAGCTTAAATTTTTCCCAGATTTTACCCTTGTACAATATTCAGTTTACCATGCTATAGAGTTTTTTTCCTCAGAACTGCCTCTTCACCTAAAGAACATCTTGTGAAATTTCCTTTGCCTTGTGAGGTAGCTTTACATGAGAAAAAATGCCAGTACTTTAGTAATTGAATGGATCATAGGTTGTTGGAAGACTTAAATGTCACAACATGTGCCTAGTATGATTAAATTTTAGTAAATCGCATTTAATGTCAGTTTTCTATAAATCCACTTTACGAACCTGTGTGTATTAGATTTAACCTGATGCAAAATGTTTTCTTAGTATGTGAAAGGGTTATTCCTTTTTGTTAGTTTCTGAAAGACTTTTTTTTTTGTTTCAGACAGAGAAATGTGGATTTGGATTGATAGCTGAGGATGAAATAAAGAAAGGAGAATTTGTTGTAGAATATGTGGGTGAAGGTATCTTTTTGTTCAAGTAATTGTGAGCAAGTAAATAAATTGCATGGATGTATATGCATTATGTTGTATTTCACACATCTGATGCTGGACAACTAACATCCAATTTGCATAAATTGTTTAGTTATTGATGACAGAACATGTGAGAGCAGATTATGGCAAATGAAAAGGCTGAGTGATACTAACTTCTACCTATGTGAGGTCAGTAGCAATATGATCATTGATGCTACTGACAAGGGAAACGTGTCCCGTTTTATAAACCATAGTTGTGAACCAAACACAGAGATGCAGAAATGGTTAGTTGTACTCTATAAATGCCCTACTTCCATGACACCCATTGATGAACATGATATAATTAACATCACATCGTTTCAGGACTGTTGATGGAGAGACCAGAGTTGGAATCTTCGCCCTTCGTGACATAAAGAAAGGGGAGGAGCTGACCTATGACTATAAGTATGTCCATCCCACTCTCCCGGCTGTCCTTATCCCCCAATCCTTTAATTTTTAACGAAGTGTTTTCACCCATCTTGATCTCTTAGTCTTCTGTTTTGGAAGTATTTGCTGTCTTTAATTTCTTAATAATATTCACAGATTTGTCCAGTTTGGAGCAGATCAAGATTGTCATTGTGGATCTTTAAACTGCCGAAAAATGCTTGGAACAACGAAGTCACTCAACTCAATTGTTTTTCGAAGTGGCCATTTTTCAGTGAGGCCGCAGAATCAGTATTTCAAGAAGAAAAAAAGGAAAACAAAGTGTGAGAATTGCATTGGACAGTTTCTTCGTTTGTGGCATCCACGGCAAAAAATGTAGGCCTGAATGCCTGATAACCATTTCACCCTGTTAACTATATAAGTTTCTTGCAATTGGAAATTTATGAACAAATGTTAACATGAGAATTTGTTGGCATAAAAATACAAAGCTGTCCTGTACACATTGCCCTTAAGTCAGTTAATGTACTCACTTAAAAACGTAACATAATAAGGGAACTACTTTGAAGACTGCCTAGGAGTACCTGACTACCGCCTTCCCGCAATGTTTTGTGATTAATGATTGACTTCGAGTATCCATATAAGTTTCTAGGATGTTTCATCAATATTTATGGTTGAGGAAAATTATAAATGTCTTTGTGTTTTTTGTGATCAATTCTTATGCACTTTTACCACTTGCCTGTAACGCATTCAGGTACGTCGGATGTTGGGTAATTGACTTCGATCAAGAAACTAAAATACATACTGTGAGTTTATCAACATATGGCTTTGTCAATCTGAAATTGTATTATTTGATTATTTCTCATGAGTATTTTTGTATGTTTGTTGTTTTAATCAGCTGCAGTTTGAAGACCTCCATGTTGAAAAGCTTAATTTGAAAGAAGAAGAGTGGCACTTCTTACTGGTACGGCATTCTTAGACACAAAACAAGCTGCAGATATGTTCGGTTTAAATAACTTGGATTATGCCGGTCCTTGCTTCTGTTGCCCCCACGTCTTGGACCATTCTAGTCCTATATAGTGCATCCTGAAAGTTACCATGACATTCCACTTCTGCTTTCTCCTGGGAAGGGGGGAGGACTTGCACCCCTTGTTCTAGTTTTTCTTAATTGGATATGCAATACACATATTCATTTGTTGTTATCCAGTACCTGTGGAAGATATGTGAATACTGGCTTTCCTGTTACTGTTATTTTGCAAAACCAAAGCTGTGATAGTGACTTCTTTCCAGTTGTATAGGGAACTTTCCGGTTGTTGACTTGACCTTGTTCTGTTTCCAGGTTGATTCATCAGATGATGAAAAATGAGCATTGAAGGTAACTGTCACAATCTATGGGTATGATGCCTTTTCTCTACCTGACCATTCTTTTATGCAATTGCTGTTGTGTGTCAATTATAGTTTTCACATGTGTACAGTAGATTTCTTCATCCTGTTTGCTTCAGTTCAATCATACTGCAAGGCACAAACTAGAAAATGTTACTTATAGAATGGTATTGACATGAGGTATGAGCTGTTCCTAAATCCTAACTCCAAAACATGCACTGCACATTTGCAAATGTGATCCGGTCGGTTACCTTTACTTGATGATTGATTACTAGGAGAGATTCTTTTCCTGCATCAGTAGAGATGTCAGTTAGCATCATTTTTTCCATTCTTTTTTCTTAAATAAAAAAAAGATCATGCCTTCTACCTACTGGTGCAACCTGACTCTGCAATTTGCATTAATGTTTTTCCTAGCTCTCTTCGACCCTTGATGACTGATGGAAGTTTCCTACCACAGGACTCAAGGTTTGCTGTGCTGCCAGCCTGATCTCGGCTCATTTGCCATTAAAGGCAGCAACGCAGAACCGGCGGACAGTTTCTCCCATTTGGAGTCTGCTGCTACCCTGATGATGCTTGAGACAAGCTTTGTGCGCGGTCTCGTGCCGCAAGCCACAACTGCCGATTCCCATTGCCAAACTGAACCACCCTTCGATTGCATTGTTCGTTGCGCATCTTGTGATGCTCAGAAACAGGATGAGCTCTTTGTTGAGCGACTGAGTGTAGTGTACATGTGGTGTTGTGTTGTGCGATGCAGAAGCGTACTTGATATGTGGGTTAGTGTCAAACAGGTATGTTGGTTATTGCCTGTTGCCGCCGACACGCTCTGACGAAACATGATGGTCGAACTGATCTTTCTCCCTTGTTGATGGCTGATCTGATCTATGCATGCCTGCCTCATATGAGCCAAAATTTGCTGCCGGGTAAGAGCCAATGGCGCTAGTCTAGTGTTTTAGTTGAGCTGTTTGTTACTTGTTAGGTGATCCTCTCGTGTTTCTTTTCCAAATTGTGGTGTGTTTTGAACATTGACGATGTTGCTAATGTAATCCATGCATTGTGTATTGCTTTTTTCTAAAAAAAAAAAAGAAATGTTCTACTAATGGTAGGTAAGTGCCAGTTAAATTTTTTTCGTTGAAGCAAGGACATTCTCGGGTTCGCTTCTGTCTCGCTATTTGTGCGTGGTGTGGCCGGTGCACGGCAAGCCGGCATGCAGGGGAAGCTGCTGCCCTGGCCGTGTCCTGTGGCATTTGCGCTGCTGCGGTGCTTGTATTGTATCCACCTGGTCTGGGATGGCATCCACCTCACCGACGCCGTCGCCGACGGGTGGCTCAACGGGACCTGCACGTACTGCACCCCCGGCATCCTGCCCTGGGACGCAGACATCGTGTGTGACTCAATGTGGAGAGAAGTGGTACGCTGATGATCGTTGTGGTCATTTGTTGAGAATGGGATGCGCGCATGGTTTGGAAAGGACAGTTTGCTGATCGTTCGCAGACTCATGTGGAAGTATGTTGAGTAACTCCAAGAGTTTGCCCCGAATTTTACTTGGCAAATCTTGTGTTTTGCCAACTTGTAAAAAGAGATGCCAAGTAGAAAAGAGTTCATCTCCAACAGTTTGGCATAACCCACTTGCCAAATCTAACTTAAGAGAAACAAAATTATGTTTCTACCCTTGCACCTGTTGAAAACTTAAATCAGGAATAAAGAGAAAAAACAAAATTATTTTTATTCCACCTTTCTAATACACATGGATGCGCCGCGCGCGCGGAGTGTTTTTCCCAACTAGGGATAAGGAACTGTTGGAGAAGATTTTTTCTGTTTTAGCAAAAAAAACAATAGCAACTTGAGATGGGGAACTGTTTGAGTTGCTGAAATTTCGATGGGAAAAGGTTTAAAAAAATGAAATGATATCTCCTAGTTATTATCGTACAAATAGACACTACATACACGCACATGTTGTTTTGGATTATTATGTTCAATGCTACACAAAAGCGCATGTTGAAATATATAGACGGAATTGTCTTATTACTGATCCAAGGTGAGAACAAAACTTTCCTGGCCCAACCCCAAAAATCCACAAGTGAGAATACATATTTCCTATCTATCTAAGATAGATAAATAAACATCTAAGTTGATCGATGTCAAATAATGTTGTGAATGCAAAAAAAAGGTGTAAAAAGGTTAAAGAAAAATATAGGTATATATAAAAAATGTTAGATAACATCAACAAATATTGGTTATAATTTGGCCATTTTTTTAAAAAAAATATTGATAAATATCAACAAATGTTGATGGATGTTTAAAAAAATAATATACATGGACTTAATATAGATGAGTTCCTTGTATACCTTACGGAAGCCCTTCTTCAAATGCATGGAATCCATTGGAACAATGCGTGCTAATCCGTGGACACCTACGAAGGATACACACACTATTATGGTTAATTGCATATAGTAAGTGTATTATGATTCTTGATTTTGATTAAGTCTTTGAATGTGTATTCCTCTAAGTGTGGAGTGGGTGGGAGGGTGCATTGGCCCCCTCGGAGATAATTTGAATTGCATTATTGAGTGATAAAATCAACTAATTTATCTAGAAATATGTTCTCCTTGCCAGGGAGGCAAGAACATCGTCTTATGCTGTTTGACGAGTTTTTGTACAAAAGGCTTGCAAATAGATTATACTTGGTATGTATATTCGCATGAACTCATAGGCACTCTCCATAGCTCGCTGCATCATGGGCCCAATGGCTACGCTACAAACTACACCGGCTCATGGATACTGACAATGCCATGAATGATGTTGATGCCCGCACCTACACCACCACCATCATCATGCATGGAGAACGTGGAGTGATAGCAGCTTAATCGGAGGTGCTCTACAAGCTAGACCTCAGAGGTAATTAACCAGGAGCTTTCCGAGGCCTCGGGAACCAGAAGACCACATCGTCCAAGTCGGATTTGCCCAACAACACGCTATATATGGAATGCACATGTGTATTAAGGAACCTACATTTGTATTTTATTAAATATGAATGAAACTTGTGTTTCCCTAATCTTATCTTTATATTGTGTAATTAGTACACTGGCACGTCCGCATACTTTTTCCCATGCGGAGAGAATCTTAGTGATTTTTCTCTCTAAACATTTGCTTGGACAGTCTAATTACTAATTTTTTAGAGAGAGAGAGAGAGCGAGAGAGGGATTTTTGAGAAGTCTTGACCATCAATTTTTTTGAAAATTTTATGATATTTTTCTAACATGTCTCGTGGGAAGTAATGGTGGAGTCTTCCATGGGAAAAATGAAGCTGCATAGCTATAAAACTGTTACCTTAAGTTGTCTACTATTTATTAAATATTCGAGCACAATATTTACATGGAATATATACTTATTATCTTCATCCCATATATATTTTAATTAGGATTTACTCTACAAAATTTTCATCCGCATTTAAATTTTTAAGGTTGATAATAGATGCAAATTTAAGGGGTTCATTTAAGTTATTTTTAAGTATTAATTCATTTAGTTGTAAGTAATTTAATTGCAAATTTAAGGGGTTGTTTTGAATTATTTTTATATTTCCATAGGTGGATAATTTAGATATAAATTTAAAGGGCTATTATTTTCATAATGGTATGATGGCTATGATGATTTGAGCCTACCGATTAATCGCTATATGTTTTGCTTTTCTTTGAGAATTTCTATTTCTTTATTTTTCTAGAGTGTCCACCTCAGATCTTAGATGACTTCAAAAGAAGTCTTCAATTAGTAATAGTAAGATTTTGGTCGAATAGTGGCCTATGAGCGTAGGTGCCTTTGTAGGACGGGATGTTACATTAGGACATGACAAAGACATCGTGTCATCTCAAGAAACCAGACTGCACGAGGAGGCGGAACTGGTGGAGGCGCAATGGAGAAGAAATAAAAGGCAAGTGTTGGGATCAAAGACCTTGGATAGGCGATACATGAACCGTTAGATAGAAAGTACATATGACATATGAGTAAAGGCTCAAAAGTCCTCTTCATAAGCCGCCAGTCTTAGTGGAAGGGGTCTCATGGGAGTTTTCAAGAATGACACATCATCTTTACTATGTTGGTTCGCGGGATGACCAACCATCTCTCAATGCACAGGGTCATAGCACAGTTTCATAGGTTCATGTACATATTTAATCGCTGCATGTTGGTTGGTCAATTGTGCTTAAAAATTGTGTCAACTTATCTCAGTGGGAGGGTCATAGGGTGTCATTCCTAGGACTCCGCGCCGACCCAGGGTCATGAGGATGACCCTGGTTTGCTATCTCTCTTATTAAATATCATGCCATGTCATCTTATTTGCATATGTGGCACCCTATTTAATGCCCATAACCCTCCCGTTGAGACTGGCCTAATGTTCTACGTTGAGACCGGCCTAATGTTCTATTCATAAGAAGAAGGGGGTGGTTATTGATATTTATTTCATTGCTGAAGCGAATATTACGAATAGGTTTCTTGCATACCGCTAAGGGCACGTACAACTCCCTCTCCTGCAACAGCGAAAGGCCTTGGTGGCGTGGGACGGCGGCGGGGCGAAAAGGGGATGGCAGTGGCGGGGCGGAAAGCTGCTGCGAGTCGTCGACGGCGACTTAGATCCGATGCGCGCGTTTCCTCTCCAAATCGACCTCTCCACCGCGCGAGAGCTGCTCAAGGCGGAGGATTCTCGGCAGCGCAGGGCCGCTGCGCGCAAACGCACAAGGTTGTCGTGCCGTCAGTGGGGCGGAGAGCATCGGAAGCAGCGCATCTGAAGGCCATGGGTGGAATTGTGGCAGCACCGGAGCAGAGGACCGGCAGCGTGTTGCCTGTGCTAGAGAAGAACGACGGAGCTTTGCCTCTCTCACTGACGGAGAGTTCAAACTACTAGATAGTGCTACCAGAGTATCTATTTGTAGGTGCTTAGATTAGTTTCAGTGTTTGGGTAAACTCTGAAATGCAATATATTGAGCAGATAGGAGTTATATGCAAGTAATTTGACCTCGTACTCAGACTTGTTATGCTGGTTTATCAAACTTGTAATTTGGGTAATCTCGTTATTTTTTTAATATGCAATAGGTAGGATAAGGTGATATGCTTTAGAGTCTGTTGAAGAAAAAAAAGAGGATATGATTGTATTGATATGCTCTCGTTGGACGTCTTTGCAAAACTCAATCAAGTTCTGAATGGTCATGCCCTTGCTGATAAAACTTCTATTTAAAAGTCAGTAGTTCATGAAGATGTTCTAAACAAGCTTGCTTTGTCAATCTTGCTGTTCACATTGAAGGTGTTCTGAACAAGCTTGATTTGTCAGTTAACTGTTTGAATGTTCTTTGCAAGAAGGGTGATCTTTGCAGACCTTGCGCTTCAGTTTCAGGCCTTGCTGTTCAGTTTCAGTTTTGCTGTTCGTTTCAACATTCCTGCCATGTGTGAAAGCTTGCATGAACTTTTCAATTTCAGTTCTTGTCAGAATGAACCGGAGACATTGCATTGTTCTTTCATTTTTATTTTCCAGTAACCTTTCATTTTAAAAACTGAAGCGAAATTAGATTTACATGATAATTAATCAGAATGCAATTTTTTCAACTATTTTCATGTATTTCTAGAGCATATGTATATGAATATATATTTCTTACATTTTTCATGTGGCTTATTTAAATATAGCATGTATCATACTGTGCAAGCACAAATAAGGCTACAAAAAACAACTTCTTATTTGATCATCATGATTCATGTGCTTGTAGAGGTATTAAATGGCTTGCGGACAGCTAAATAGACAATCCAGTGTATATGTTATTCGTTTAACTGTCTGTGTGTGTCAAATAGACAGCAACTGTCTAGACTGTTGTACATACCCTAAAGGCTATATTTGTCGTTATATGTGCGCTATAGCTGTTATATCTTTTTCGGAAGCACTTCGCTGAATTCTATAACCTGCGATTTGCAACATTTATTTTTTATACTTGCACAAAAGGATGTTCCTAGCCTTACCACCTAAAGCGTACCTAAACAAAGAGTCAGTCAAATGGGATGAACCCCCTTTCAAAGTGCTGCAGCATAGTACTGCCAACTTACCATGTCATATTCCATACATCTCGAGCAACCTATACCTGCTACTAAATTGCATCTTTGGAAGTTTCATGAGGAGTCACCTGTCCAAATGACCAAAATTTATCCTTGTACGACTAACACGTCTGTGGAAAATAGCACGCCCCGGCTGCAATGTTTGGTACGAGACCGCCTGCCAGTTTGCAACTGATGCTGATGTCTGTGTGTATACGTGTTTAGAAACACAGGGAACAATCCGCCAACCGATATGCTTCGATAAATTTAAGTTTCTGAGCAAGCATCCGCAGGAAATCCAAGAAAGAAGTAAGGCCCTCTTGAGAACGTAACCGCACAGCGACACGGAGCTGGTGCTTGCTGTTGTCGTTGCAGCCATGGGCCATGCAAAGCAGCCAAAGCCTTTTGATTGTTCTCGCGAGAGCGACAGGGGAAGCAGTGTGCAACCCCCAGCCATACCAACCAACAACTGCATGAACAGGTCGTAGCTCTCGATCGCCATATTTTTCTATTCCTTAATTTGTTTTCGTTTTTTTTGTGGACGAATCTTGTGCCAGTTTTCTTTTTGTCCTGTGCTCTCCCTTGTGCTGTTGCAGTCGCTGTCAGTCAGTCGCCATTTCAGAAACTGAAAGAACATTGAACGGACCTCAGACTTCCAATCGAGAGCACTGAAACTGAGAGCAACCGTGCGCCAGCAGAGCCAGCCAACCCTGCTTCTAGATTATAGTATTGCAATAACTTGGAAGCATGCAAATTTTCCTACTACCCACAGGTTGAAAATACAAACTCGGACGGTTTATTTACTGACTGATCAGAGCTTCGTTTTTACCTTGCAAGTCTCCTCATCGATTAGATTAAATTAACCTCACAGCTTAGAGGACCGAGTATCCTACTTATTCGCAGGCACTATCGTCTGAATCTTGGCGAGGAAACGGCACACGCAACCGTACGTGAACAGTTTCCTGGAGTCGATTCCTCAGTTAGCGACGCACAACTTGATTGCTGAATGGACCTCATCGATATGATCAGTCCTGATCGAGCACACAACAACACTGCAATCATGGCGAGTTCATTTAAGGGCAGGCAGAGAAGGAGAAGGAGAAGGATCAGGCGACGAGGTGGTCACTGGTCTACCCGCACACGCTACGTATATATATATATATGCATCATTCGACGCTTGGTATATATAGCATCGATGTATATGATCGATCGATAATGGTGAGTCTCCTTGTGAATGTGAACGCCGGGCCAATAATCCAGCTGCAGCGCGCGCGCGCACACACACACCCGTACAAGAATCCAAGGCCAAGAGCAGGTCGGTCGATCGATCCGTTGGCAGACGGCAACCACCACCACTGATTGAGCGAGCTCCTAGGCTAATCCATTTTTAACACGCTTGCTGAATTGTTGATCGATGAACAGAGATGGACTGATCGAGCTCGACGTACGACCCATCTGTGTACAAGTAGGGCACTAGGACTGTAGCTGTGGCTTGTCACCATGGAAATATGGCATGCATCCAGCATCCATTCAGGAAAGCTAGCAGAGCTACTTTGTATCGTTCTGCAGGAACAGAACGCTCGACAGAACCGGGGCGTGCCTGCCTAGAACAAACGCTGGAGAGAAGGGAGAAGGAATCCAATCAAGAGGAAATTATTCCTGCGGTAGAGACTACAATATCTCTGTCACTGAATTCTGTGAAGGTTCGTTCCCCTTTGTTTAGGTCTAGCCAAATTTTTTTTAAAAAAAATTGGAAACCCATACAGCACCAAGCTGGAGTCAGTCGTATATGATAAGCAGGCCGAGTAAGTATTCAACGTCTTTCGTTTTGTATTCACCAATCACGCTGGCTCTAGCACGATGTATATACAAGGCAAATTAATTCCCCGTTCACATGGCCTGCCACTCCTTCCAAGCTGTTGTGTGCCCTTGGCAGCCTGCGGCAGAAATGGAGAATGTTGAGACGCATGAGAGAGGGAGCAGCAGCTAGCACAGGACGTGCAGAAATGCGGAGAGGATAGAATACAGATCAGGACTGATTCCATGACCTACTTCGCCGAGCAAAAATGATCCAATCCTCAGGGTCAATGCATCAAACAGAAGGAGCTAGCTCCCGGCCATCCCATATGATGGATGCATGGATCAAACGTGGCACACAGTTACAGTATCATATATATCCCGGCCTGTTGCATATGGCCAGCTTATTCGGGAGGAGCGAATGAAGGCGTCGTCGTCATCCTTGACAGGAATGGCGCAACCACCCCCCATGAGGGGATGAGCGTGCAGACTTCCGTGCTTTCCCGCTGATCGATATCGTCGATCAGGCGTGAGCGTGCAGACTTCTCCTTTCCATTGGCTGCCGCCGCGCGTGCGATTCAGAGGGAGCTACGCCGCTCGTCGTCGCTAGCTAGTCTCCGGTCCGGCCCTGTGCGGCCAAGTACGCTGCACAAGTCGCTTGCTTTGGCTTGGCTTCCGGGTCCGGATCAGATGCTGCGTCTGGCGACGGGCACTTGCTACTCAGCTACTGCACGAAGCATGTACACTTCTTCTAAACCACCTAGCTCGTGCGTCGACGACGACGAGTAATTAAGAGCCTTCCAATTCGAAATGCTATCGAAGATTGGCTGCTGGTTTATCAAGTCAAGTAAACCCCCCGTGGCTTTGCTAGCCGAGAATTGGGATGCATGCGACCGATCTATCCGAGCACCAATCGCAACAACATCCCTGACAACCAGCTCAGAATGTCAACTCTGAACTGAACTCAAGGTCAGCTCGATCGACAACCTCTCCTCGCTCCTTTTCTTTTTCGAGAGAAGACAAAATAATTCCCTGCATGTTCCCGGCTTCTCTCCACGCATGTGTCATGTGTGCAAACACAGTTAGATCAACAAGACTCTCTGGTCAGGATTAATTGGTTGGTTAGCAACCGGGGCCCCCCGTTAACGAGCGCCCTTGAGCTAGAGACTATTTGACCCGGCTCGGGGGGCTCTGTCAAGTGTCAGCTACGCGCGTCGCGTCGTGCTCATGACTTGATCAAACTATCACACCCAGTTGCAGTATTTCTTGGCCTCCAACCAGCAGCAGCCATTAACTTATTAGTACAAAGCTTTCCCTTAACTTAACCGAGCCGTACGCAGGGGGGACCCCGGCGGCTCGGCTCCGGACGGCCGTGGGGATTTAAACGAGAGCGAGCGCGCAGCCGAGGCAACCAACCAACAGGCACGACACGCGCCGGCCGGCACAGCTCTCCTCTGCACGTACCGTGTCGCTGTGTCGATCGCCGGAGTGCGTTCTTTCGTCATGGCGTCCCGGCGGCCGGCGTGCTGCTTCGTCGCTGCCATCCTCCTCGTCGTCGCCGTCGCCGTCGCGGCGGCCCCGCGGCCGGCCGCGGCGAAGGAGTACGCGGCCATCTTCAACTTCGGTGACTCCCTCGTGGACGCCGGGAACCTCGTGGTCGACGGCATCCCGGACTACCTCGCCACGGCGCGGCTGCCCTACGGCATGACCCACTTCGGCTACCCCACCGGCCGGTGCTCCGACGGCCGCCTCGTCGTCGACTTCATCGGTAATCAATAATCACCAACCACGCGATCGAGAAGCCATATATGTTTATATTTTGAGGTCATTCATTCATTGGAGCCGGCCGGCCGGTTGCATTGCTGATCGATTCGCGGCGACCATCGGAGCAGCGCAGGAGCTGGGTCTGCCGCTGCTGCCGCCGTCCAAGGCGAGGAACGCGACGTTCCACCGCGGCGCCAACTTCGCCATCACGGGCGCCACGTCGCTGGACACGCCCTTCTTCGTGGCGCGCGGGCTCGGCCAGACCGTCTGGAACTCGGGCTCCCTCCACACCCAGATCAAGTGGTTCCAGGACATGAAGCCCAAGCTGTGCAGCTCCCCGCCCGAGTGCCGCGACCTGTTCCGGCGGTCGCTCTTCATCGTCGGCGAGTTCGGCGGCAACGACTACAACTCGCCGCTGTTCGCGTTCCGGCCGCTCTCGGAGGCGCACGACTTCGTCCCGCACGTCGTCGACTCCATCGCCGAGGGCGTCGAGAAGCTCATCGCCGAGGGCGCCGTCGACCTGGTCGTCCCGGGCGTGCTCCCCATCGGCTGCTTCCCCGTCTACCTCTCCATCTTCCGCAAGCAGCCGGAGGGGTACGGCGCCCGGAGCGGGTGCATCAGGGAGATGAACACGCTGTCGTGGGTGCACAACGCCGCGCTGCAGCGCAAGATCGCCGAGCTCCGGGCCAAGCACCCCGACGTCCGCATCATCTACGCCGACTACTACACGCCGGCCATCCAGTTCGTGCTCCGCGCCGAGAAATACGGTGAGCTAATAAGCTAGCCATCCCTATAGCTCCCTGCAGATTACCTTCTTAATTGGCTGTCAGTTGGTTGGTTGTTCTTTGGGTCGATTCGCCTGAATTTTGTTGCTCCTTCGTCGCCCCGGCCGGCGGCGGCCCGTCGTCGTTGGTTGGTCATCGCAGCAGAGCAGCTTGCGTCTAATAAGGTTGCTGTTACAAGTTCGGTAGTTCGGTTCGTTACGGCAACGTGGACAGGCGGCGCTGACACATGGGACCCGCGCGCCACCCGTACACGTCACCTCCTCCTCCTTCCTTCTTCCAACCTTCCTTCCCCCATCAATACTAGACTAGAATCCAAACAGAGACCGAAAAGAGAGTTCTTGGTTGAAAATTAGCCCAATTCTGAAACTAGTTGATATAAATTTTGTCTGGACGATTAAATTAGGCTAGAACACAACTCAGCGAGAAAGCAACCGCGCGCAAATCATCCGTTGTTGATCCGGTCAAGGATGTAGTAGCTGATGATCGTGGGTGAATAATCGAAGTGCACAGAAGCGGCGGCGACACGGGCATATTTTGGTTGGTTGGTCAGATTAGATTAGTACTTCCATTGCCGGCCACCGGAATCACGCACGAGTACGTGAATCCAAGGGAAAAATCAGCGGGGGCGACGGGAGCCGGCCGGGGCGCGTTTCCGGGCGAGCAGCGATCGTCAGAGGGTGGTTGTTGGGGTCGTCCAATTCCGATATCCCATCCGTGTTTCCGTGATCGGGTAAGCCAGCGACTTTGGAGGGATCATATCGGACACTCCCGATCAGGCACGCAGCTATATAGGCCCCATGGGTAGGAAAACGATGGCCGCGCGCCGGAGTTTCCAGGCAAGCAGCTTCGCTGGCTCGCGGCGGCTGCTACGGCGGCGATCGTCGTCAGCGAGAGAGACCTGCTGGCGGCCGGCCGGCGGCGTGGGTACGGTGCTGGCGGCATGACGGAGCGAGCTGGCTAAAGCCTGAAGGCGGCGACACCTATACTAGTAATTAACTAGCTAGCGATGACACGACGGGTGACGTAGGATCGGAGTGGTTCAGTAGAGGGGACGAACTTTCTTCTCTCGTGTCATGTTGTAGGATAAACAAACAATCGGGATGATGCATATGGGTTTCGTATAGCAGAACCTTCGTTCGCTTATTTGCGAGCACGCCACATGTGACAGTGTCAATTGCTTGTTGCGACATGAGGGGTTCTGTGTAGGCTCTATGTCAAAGCTCTAGCACCTTTGTGGTTAATTAGTTGCACGAGCTAGCCCCGTGATGTGATCAGCAAACCGTGGACCTAGATTTCATGGATGGATGACGTCCAATAGCCCCAGCCAGAAGCTATAGGCGCGTAAGCTAACCGTCCGAGTTCATTCACAAGTTCAACTGGTGCAGTAGCGCAGTACTTATTAGGTCATCCGCAGTGGTCCTAGATAGTTGCTATCTAGGAGGCCTCCACGTCATGAACCAAATAGACAGCATTCCAAACAGCTATCTATATTGCTAGCTATTTGCACTTTTAATACTCCCATACACATAAAGAGAGAACGGATCTGAGAGCGGTGGAAATCGCAAGCGAAAAAGCTAGCAGCTGGCGATTTAGCTAGCGATTTGGCGTATCGGGCTGTGTGCGAGCTGAGCGACGAAGAAGTCGCTGGCTCGATTTCTTTTGCGTGTTCTCTCTGCTCCACGTAGGATTGATGCTGAGCTGTACACCCAAATAGCTAGCTGACTCAGCCTTGTTGGGGACGCCCTTAATACTGTGTGGGGGCAATTGGAATGTCAGAGTCACTGCACTGTTCACGCCAGCCAGCTGATGAACCCAGAAGTATTCCCTCACAAAGTACCACATGCATACAGATAGATGAGGACAAAAGCCAAAAGTTGAGCCAAAAGTATATATCACGCACTTATCATTTTATTCAAGGACGAAATAAGTACATCAAGAGCCACATCGATCTATCACTAGGAAAATCTGGAGAGCTGTCCGGTGATTGGACAAATATATGTTCAACTTGATTTCTCCTCTTCTTCTGCTGCTGCTGCTGCTTTGATATCTCACAATCATTCAGAAATGATTAAGACACTGCGCGCCTTTTGCGTACATGATTACATTCCTTTTCAGCCAACTTGCTCCTGTCCTCATGGTATACAAATACAAGCGACGACCAGTCACCGGTCTATTAGGCCACACGACTCCTTAAACTTTTTATCGGTCCAGAAGGAAACAACGACTGTTGCAGCTAGCATATCGATCGATCGATCGACCGACCGACCAACTTTTCGTGAGTGTGAAGACTCAACGCTAGCAGTAGCTAGCTAGCTAGCTAGAACTCCACGGTGCGTGTCGAGTTGTGCATGCGCATCGCCCATGACCACACACTGCTCACGGACACGTTCCATTTGAATGTTCAGAAGCGGCGGCCGCAACAACACGTAAATTAGCCACACTAGTAGCTAGCTAGCTAGCTAGACGCCCGGCCGGCCGGTGTGCCATGGCTTGGATGCCACGTCAAACCCTGGGACGTGCAGCGCAGGACAAGAACGGAATAGCAACGGTACTATATATTTTCTAGAATTCTAGTTCGTTGTCGCCACACCGAACAAGTCACACAACAAGGGTCCGGTGGGAACCGGTCCGGCCCGATACACGAACCGGTCCGGTTCCCACCCCAAAACCGTGCCTATAAATTCACAAATCACAAGCACGGTAAACCGGCCGGTTTGACCGGTTTATCGGCCGGTTTTATTGAACCGTGGGAACCGGTCATCCACGGTCTTGTTAACCCTGCACACAACACAAGAGGTGGTATAGGCGAAGAAGATGGTGAGCACAAGTAGTAGTAGTAGTAAGCTCTCTCTAAGCTGTGATCCGGGCAATCCGGGTTGGAAATGGGAATCTGTCCAGCCAAATATTCCATCAGCTTGCTCCTCAACCAACCACTCATCATGCCACAAACTACTTCCCGTTAACAAATCTTATCCGCACACTGACACACATGCACGATGACGTACTAGTGCGACGGCCACACAGCAGGTCGATCGTTGGCCAAACAAATTAATCGACGGCGATCACAGTGTGTGTGCTCAAGGGTTTCGGCCCAAGCCCCCCATGCATCCCGGAGCTCCTCTGTTTGGGCTTTTCAGCCACATGCATGCTACCTTCAAGGGGCCGTATTTTTTTTTTTTGCTGATGATTCTCCTGTGTTTTTTCTCGTTCAGGGTTCCTGAAGCAGACGCCGCGGGCGTGCTGCGGCGCGCCGGGCGTGGGCGAGTACAACTTCAACCTGACCTCCAAGTGCGGCGAACCGGGGGCGTACGCCTGCGAGGACCCCTCCAACCACTGGAGCTGGGACGGCATCCACCTCACCGAGGCCTCCTACGGCCACATCGCCAAAGGGTGGCTCTACGGGCCCTTCGCCGACCCGCCCATCCTCGGCGACAAGCACCTCGGCTAACCTCCATCCATCTGTCATGCATCCAGCGCCGGCCGGCTAGCCGGCCGCGGCCGGCCGGCCAGTACAGAGTTTTTCTGCTGCACGCCTGAAGAAGAAGAATTGACGGTGATTGCTTGTGTAGACTGTAGAGGAAGGGAACGGTGATAGGGGACGAGAGAGGAATCGGCGAGGACGAATAAGGATCATGCATCCCTCTGTTCAGATTAATTGGTTTCATTTTTATATTGCGTTGTTTGTGATATCAGCTTTGGACTGGAGGGACACAGACATTGATACTGTACATGCACATCTCTGCTCTGCTCGATCGGTGTGTGATTTTTTTCTTCTTCTCTGTTCATATTAGCATGCATACCCCGTAGCTGTGTAATGCTGCTTCTTCTCATAGTCTAAGAAAATTGAGCAGGACGAGGGCGCCATTTTTTTTTCACTGTTGCTTCTTGCTTTGTCACACTCTGCTCTCTGAGCATGGAGAATTGGTGGAAGGACCTGTTATGTTCACCACCAGTTCTACGATGAGAGGAGGGTTATCCAAGTGAGCAAAACAAACCCAACAGCACACTTTTGAGTTTTGAAACCTTTCCGTGTTTCTTTACGAAACCCTTGGCAACACCGCACTTCGTTCGTCCTCGTCGTAATCAAGCTGAATCCTGCCATTTCTTTGCCCGTCGGCATACGAAATTTCCAGTTCGTCAACTTACCATCCGCGTGCCGCCGGCTGCCGTTGACTTTGTTTTCTTTCCGGCGGCGGGGCACTGTGAAGCAGCAGGAAATCCGCGCGCGCACATCGTACAGATCCATCTGTTTTACTTTTACATGCATATACTAGAATCATGCCCGCCGTTGCGTTCTTTACGGGCTACAAAATATTTATATGTACAGAAGCATCCAACAAGATAATAATAATGTGAAACTAAGTATAAATATTTTTAAAATTACTTATTTTCCAAGAACATAATTACTGAATTAAACAAAGCAAGTTATGTCATGATATTCCAACGTGTATCACATGTCTATGCAAGAAAATATCAGCACAAATTGATCATGATCATGATCAATTCCACTGAATGAAACATCCAAAAAAAGATAGTAGTGCATTGCCACAAGCGAGTATAAACACAGAAAAGACAAACAATGGTCCTAGAAAGACAGTAAGTTAATGCTTTGGTATGCATGCTAGATGTTAAATTTGTTATAAGAAATTGTACCAAAAAGATCTAAATTTGTTATCTGCTTGTTAAATATTCAATAACAATAAACAATTAAACTCTAGAAACTTAATATTTTATTCTACATCACCTTTGGGCAGAAAATAGAATAAAACATCAAACCTTTTACATTATTTCTATATCACCTTTGGGCAGAAGTAGAAATAACGTATGAAAAACTCAATTATCTATTGAAAACATTAAAACATCGTACTTCTACATTAATTCCACATCACCTTTGGGCAGGAATGGAAATAACGAGGGAAAACTCAATAAATGATGTGATGATATTTCTATTTTAACAACGTTGCCAAATAATAATCATCATCAATTCTATTGTAGCAGAAACATTAAAATATTTTCTCAAGTTCAAGAATATTTCTTGATCTTTATCTGTTCTCTGAAAATTGGTCACTTTGATACAAAATTATCGGAGATATAATCTTTAACTATAAAAACATAGAATTATAATATTGTCATCATCAACTTTGGTCGAGAAAATAACAATATCACAATTGATCTTTAAATAATTATACCTTTTCAACTTCTCTAATTAAATTATCCCTTTGGTTCAAATGTAATTAGAGGAGAATTTTTACTTTGCGGCGGAAACTTCTCTGTAATCTTTTACTTCGCGAGCGTAAACTATATAATATTCTATTCGAAGCATCACTTTATTCTGTTCTATTCTCTAAACAAATTATCTCATTGGTTCAAATTTGAATAGAGATAAAAAAAACTCGTAAATCATGTAAAAGTGCATACGAAAAAAATCAAATATATAACTTACTTTGCATTTCACCGGTCCAGCAGTGCAAGCGGCCCGAGGCCCACACATTCAGCACTTTTCGGCCCAGCTCGGCTCAGCTCGCTTGGCTCGGTTCTACACGGCCGGCTTGGCTAGCAGCTCAAGCCTTCCTAATCAATAGCAGTGCGCTCGCGGCCCATCGCAGCGCCTCGGCCGCTCGCGCAGAGCTCGGCTCGGCTGCTCGGCTCGACTCGCTCGTTTGCTCGGCTCGCTCCACGGCTCGGTGGCCCGGTTTCCGGGAAACGGCCCATGGCCGCTAGCGCGGCGTCGCGCCCCCGCGCACCGAGGCCACAACCCGGGCTCGGGCCGGTAGCGGCGACCCGCACGGGCTTCGGCCCGTCGACCCGCCGGCCGATCTTAACCGTTCATCCGCATCCAACGGTCTCCCGTTGATCTCGCGGGGACAAAACCGTGGGCGGTTCTTCCTCCCCCAAACCCTAGGGCTTTCTTTTCCTCCTTCCGGCGGGTGGGCCTTGCGCGCGCCGCCGGCGGTTTCTCGCCGACGTGCGGCCTCTCTCCGCCGCCGCGCCATGGATCCTCCATGGCCGTGCGACCCTCCTCCCTCTCCCAGTCTCCCCACCCTCTCTCCCTCCCTCCTCTGCTTCTCCACTTGTCCACTGCGCCGGCGCCGCACAGCCCCGGTAGAGCTCCAACCGGTAGGCCGCCCTTCCCTCCAGGTCCAGCGAGCTGTGCGGTGGGCGCCGGTGGGGTGGATCCATGGTGGGGTGAACGGATTCGCGCGGATACCGAGCCGGGGCGAGGTGAGGCGGCAGCCATGGCGGTCAAGGCGAGGCAGTGGCCATGGCGCACAAAGCTCCCTCCCCCACGACGGCGGCGGCGGCTCCCTGGCCAGCCCCGACGCATCTCCCTAGCCTACTCGGGTAGGCAGCGATGTGGGGAGCAGGGACGGCGGATCCCTGCTCCTCCTCCCGAACGACGACGACGAACCGAACGGTGACGGCGGACCGAACGATGATGCCGGACCGAGCTCAGTGATTGGAGGGGCTCCTCCCGGCTTCTCCTCCCGCGAATCGAGGTAGGGGCAGGGGGGTGTGAAAGGACCTTGTGATGCCTAGAGGGGGGGGGTGAATAGGATCACTTCAAATTTACGAAACAAAAGCGGCGGATTAAATGTCCTGCCGGCACTACCGACGTGGTGCCGGTTCTCTCGGCTGGGGTCGGTACTACCGTACCCGGTCGGTACTACGGCAACGAGCGAGTAAACTTAAAACGAAATTTGAATTCTGTGCAGTTTCTAGCAATTCTACTTGAATCAATGTTTAAGTTTAGATGCTAAGAACCACCTGCAATCACAGAAACAAGTTGGATAGCAACCAAAAGATAGATCGGGCTAAAAACAAGTTCTAGGGTTAGATAAAATTGAAGAAACGCAAGCAAGCAAAGGAGACACAGAATTTAATCCGAAGTTCACACCCACAAAGGATGCTACGTCTCCGTTGAGGATCCCACAAAGGGAGGGCTATCACCAAGAGCCTCTTTTCCTCTTCCAACCCCCACAAAGGAAGATTGGTGCTCACTAAGATTTCTCCACGAAGGAGAGGGCAATACAAACGATCCCGGGTGCACCACACCAAGAGGGCACTCGCGGGCGACGCCTAGCCGTCTAGAAGCAAGCTTCAAGAGTAACAAATGCAACACAACAACCGGAGATGCTTCAAATGCTCTTGAGAAGGAGAAGAATGAAGGGGCTCTCAAAGCTTGGTCACACTTCACTAGAAATCACCTCACTTCTCAAGTCCTAGCTCAAGGGAACTAAGGATTAGCTCTAGAGGAGGTGATGGAGGTGGAGTGAATGCTCAAGGAAGTGTTTGTCCCGTGGTTGGTCGGCAATGAGTGAGGAGGGAGAAGAGGGGTTAAATACTAGGGGCCGAAAACTAGCCGTTACTGTGCAAACTCGCATATCCTCGGTACTACCGACACGGTGTCGGTACTACCGAGGGGGTGAATTTTCTGAAGAAAAACAGTACGGCACCGGTAGTACCGACGCAGGGTCGGTAGTACCGGCCCCCTGGCCAAACTGAGCCAGAGAACGCATATCGGTATACCGGCCCTGCGCCGGTACTACCGATGGGCTCTGGTCGGTACAACCGACGTGGGGTCGGTAGTACCGGCCAGGACACAGATTTTTAGAGAAGATAAGCATACGTGCATGTGTCGACTCTCAACTCTTCTCACTCACAAAGAATCCCTTCTAGAGCACTTTTAGCATCTCTTGGTTATTGACTTGCATCCCCCTTTATAGTACGGTGTTTCCTATACTCAAATTCAAAAGTAAAAGAGAATTAAGCCTTGATTTGAATTAGAAAACATCATCTTGAAATTGGGGGGACTTCCTTTGATCATCCAAACGGATTTCATTCGCTTATGCCCTGCACACATCTTGTCGAAGCATTAAATACCTCAAATTGTGCTTGTCATTACCACCAAAATAATTAGGGGCCAAGATGCACTTTCAATCTCCCCCTTTTTGGTGATTGATGACAACCACAATTTGTTTATAAAAAGATGTGTGTATTTAACAAATTTGAAATAGAAACTCCCCCTAAATGTGTGCTTCAACTTCTAAAAAGGCTTCAAATGCCCATCACACATTTAGAAGATTTTTCATTCTCAAATTACATACACAAGTGCATGAGTGTGATAAACAAACCGTGATGCATATGTCATGATATACAAAACAATAAAAGAGAGCAATAACAAGCATCACAAATAGATAATTAAGGTTCCTCACACCACAAGCACAACTTAAGTCTTACAAATTTAAACGAGTTCTAGGTTCTTAAGTTCTTCGACAAGCATTACATCACACACATGAATCCACACATAGTCCTTACATGTCCACAAACACAAGGATAGATAGATAGATAACGGAAGGTGCAAGCCCACACCACACATGAGTAAATTGTGAGCTCACTCCCCCTTTGGCATCAAGCGCCAAAAAGAGGAGGCCCTTCAATCGTCGTAGTCATGTGGAGAGTGGGCAGCTGGAGGGGAGTCATCGTCATCGTCGTCGTCCTCTGCACCACCAAAGTCCTCGTCATCAATGTCGGCTGGAGGAGCTCCATACATCATGGAGGCGTCGCCGTAGATCTCCCAAGGGTTGTAGAAGTTTGGTGGGGGAGGAAAGTCCATGGGCTCGCGAACCGGAGAGTGCTCAATGTTGTGTTGAGCGAGCAAGGACTTTTGGCGTGTCTCAAGCTTGAGGAGGCTGCTCATCCACGTGCTGCCTATGGGCACGAATCTCTTGTGCATTGTGTCGTCCCACATTGAAACAAGCAAAAAGGCCTTGAGATAGAAAGTTGAAGATGCTCTTTTTCTTGCCCGGGGGAACGGTACCTCTAGATGCGGACGGCCCACGAGAGGAGGAGGGTGGCTCAAAAGAAGATGGGCCACCAGAGGAGGAGCCACCTGCGGTAGGAGGACGAGGAGGGGCATGCTTGCCTAACTTGAGGAGCCGCTCGATGTTCCCTTTGTTTGGTTTGTACCAAGAGTGAGTCTTGTCGGGAAGGATGTCAACGCCCGCCACCTCACATATCATCTGAAAAATCCAAGGGGCATACGACGGCTCTTGTTAGCGGACACGGAGCACACAATGATCTCTTCCCAAATGAAGTTGAAGATACTAAAGCTTTCCTTGCCCGGTGCCATCCTCACTAGGATCTCTTTTGCCACATTGGAGATATTGGTGTTGTCACCTATCTTTGGAGTGAGAGTGTAGCGAAAGAGTTGGTTTAGCATCCGATAGGCGGCTTCATCCCGTGAGTAGTGCCAAATTCCACCTTGCCATAAGGCCGAGTCATACATGAAAGCCATCTCGGCTGTCAAGGGGAAATTCGCCACCATGTAGCTTTGGAAGTGCGAGATCCTCCTCACCAAAGCCAAGAATCTGAGCGAAGCGCTCATAGGAGACGGAAAGAGGCTTGCCTTGAAGAAGCCAATGGAAAGTCGGGTCTCACGACGGATATAGAGATTTGCATAGAGCGAGCGACCACCTCCTCATTCCAATCACAGTTGATTGACATAACATTTGTCATCCCCTTGGCATGGCATATATCGATAGCTTCATTAACAGCCGGAATGTCAAGTGACCTAAGGAGATCCCAATTGATTGATTTCATATCGATTGTCATGTGATCCTTGCTTAGAATGACGGACTCGTACCAATCGGCATTGAATTTGAGCCAAAAACGGATGTCGGAATCAAACTCCTTTTGCCACAGAGCGGGGTCAGAGTACCTCTCCTTGTAGACATTGTGGGAGCCCCTAGTGTAGTCCACCATCCTTACAACCCCCATTTGTGTGGCAGGACGAGGAGGCCGTGATGGTCGAAGGACGAACGATGAGAGAGTTTCCAAAGAGATATCCTCATAGTCGTCATAATGATCATCGGGTTGATGTGCTTGCTTGGTGCGGGCACGATGACCTTGACCGGTGGACCGACGAGGGGCTGCGGGAGGATTGGTACGTCCACGACCACGAGGACCTTGAGAGCTAGCTCCTCCTTTCCTCTTCCTTTGAGCGAGAGGAACATCATCTTCGTCGGAGCCTTCACGTACAACTTGCTTGCCGGCCACGTCCCATCCGGAGATTTAGCAACAATGTATAGGATAAGGGTTTTGAATATGATGAGAAAGGGCTCAACCTAAGATGGGAAGCAGGGTTAACCACCCCTCATCGGTACTACCGACACGGGGTCGGTACTACCGATGAGGGTCGGGTTTTTGGAGAAAGGATCGGAATCTGCGATTCTAGCCAACAAAAGTCTAAAAAAAAAACATGAGCATGGGTTCTATGGAGGTAAAGGTATTGATTCCCTAAAGCATTTCCCCTAGAAACAACTACATTGAGAGATCGATTCGGAGATTTTGAATGAGTACCTTGACAAGCTTCCCGCGCGAATCGACGATCTTCGGCGAGGTACGGATGTTCGGAGGGTGGAGAATCAAGAGATGTGAGCTAGGAGCACTTTCCACGGATGGGTGATAAGATTCCTTGGCGGATTTGGAGAGAAGGAGGAAGGGGGGGTGCTTCAACGGTTGAAAGATTGAGAATGAACCCTAGGTCCGGCCTCGCTGTATATATAAGCTGTGAGATTTATCGGTAGTACCGACGGGGCGTCGGTACTACGGGGTCCCCTTAAAAATGAAACGAAGGTCCTTATCGGTATACCGCCCCCGTGTCGGTTCTACGGGGGGCTCCGTAGTACCGACACGGGGTCGGTAGTACCGTGATCGCCGGAAATCCAAACGAGAGAGTTCTTATCGGTACTTCCGACATGGTGTCGGTTGTACCGCCGTGGATTTAGCGATTTTTGGAAAGATTTGGATTTAAAGATAGATCTTGGGTAGAGAGGAGTATGGACATGTTAAGAACTCATAGGAGATGGTGACTAGTTCACAAACAATCATTCAAAGCTATAGTCACCACCCTCTATGTGAAACACCAATGTTTTGTAAAAACTCATACAAAGAAGCTAAGAAAAGAGATTTCGCTTCCTATCTAGGCAACAAGCAAGTTTATGTGCAAAACATCAAGCCAAGTTACGAGAATCTAAGATGTTTAGCTCACTCCTCAAAGCACGAACCTTTGCTCGTCTAGAGGCTTAGTGAAAATGTCGGCAAGTTGTTTTTCGGTGCAAACATGCCGTAAAGCAATATCACCCTTAGCCTCATGATCCCGTAAGAAGTGATGTCTAATGTCTATGTGCTTTGTTCGAGAGTGTTGGACTTGGATTGTTCGCTAGCTTGATAGCACTCTCATTGTCACATAAGAGTGGGATCTTACTAAACTTGCAACCATAATCACTCAACGTTTGCTTCATCCACAAGAGTTGTGCACAACATGCACCGGCCGCGACATATTCGGCTTCGGCCGTGGATAAAGCAACCGAGTTTTGCTTCTTTGAGCTCCAAGACACCAAGGACCGACCAAGAAATTGGCAAGTCCCGGTGGTACTCTTCCGATCTACCTTGCAACCGGCATAGTCCGAATCGGAGTATCCAAGTAGATCAAAAGTGGAGCCTTTGGGATACCACAAGCCTAGGTTAGGAGTATGAACCAAATATCTAAAGATCCTCTTAACGGCCATTAGATGGCACTCCTTAGGATTGGCTTGAAATCTTGCACACATGCACACACTAAGCATTATATCGGGCCTAGATGCACAAAGGTAAAGTAGGGAGCCAATCATGGAACGGAATACCTTTTGGTCGACCGACTTCCCTTCTTCATTGAGATCAAGATGTCCATTTAGTGCCATGGGGGTCTTGATGGGCTTTGAATCGGCCATGTCAAACCTCTTGAGCATATCCTTCACATACTTGGTTTGACATAAGAAAGTCCCTTCATTCATTTGCTTGATTTGAAACCCAAGAAAGAACTTCAATTCACCCATCATAGACATCTCAAATCTCTTGGTCATGATCCTACTAAATTCTTCACGAAATTTATCATTAGTAGACCCAAAAATGATATCATCGACATAAATTTGACAAACAAAGATATCTTTCCCATTTCTTTGAATGAAGAGAGTAGAATCGGCTTTGCCTATCTCAAAACCGTTCTTGAGAAGAAAATCCTTAAGGCATTCATACCATGCTCTAGGAGCTTGTTTAAGCCCGTAGAGCGCCTTATGGAGCTTGTACACATGGTTTGGAAACCTTGAGTCTTCAAAGCCCGGTGGTTGATCCACATACACTTCTTCTTGGAGAGGTCCATTCAAGAATGCACTCTTCACATCCATTTGATGAAGCTTGAAATCATGATGAGTAGCATAGGCTAAAAGAATACGAATTGACTCTAGCCTTGCTACGGTGCATACGTCTCTCCAAAATCTAAGCCTTCAACTTGTGTGTAACCCTTGCCAACAAGTCTTGCCTTGTTCTTTGTGACAACACCAAATTCATCTTGCTTGTTCCTAAAAACCCATTTGGTGCCGATCACGTTTTGCTTGGGTCTTGGTACCAACTCCCAAACTTCATTTCTTTTGAAGTTGTTCAACTCTTCCTCCATGGCAATAATCCAATCCGGATCCTCAAGAGCTTGTTCCACACTAAGAGGTTCCAAAGAGGAAACAAACGAGTAAAATGCACAAAAATTTGACAATCTAGATCGAGTTGTTACCCCTCTTTGAATGCTTCCTAGAATGTTGTCGACGGGATGATCCCGTTGAACCATTTGATGTACTCTTGGATGTGGCTCTTGAGATTGACGTTGAATAGGTCCATCATCATCATCTTCACTTTGCGGTGTTTCCTTTTGGACTTCATCACTTAGTTCTCCCCCTTGATCAAAGCCCCGTTCATGATCGTCACCATGGACTTGACTCTCATCTTGTTGAACTTGAGAACTAGGTGGCTCCGCTCGTGTTGAAGATAATGGATCATGAGTGCTTGTGTCAACCGGAGCTTGTGCTTGAACTTCCCGAGGCATCACTTCACCGGTTCCCATTCTAAAGATGGACACGCTTGGGGGCTCTTCATCTTCTACAAGGTTTTCACTAACTTGCTCTCGTTGAGAGCCGTTGGATTCATCAAATTTCACGTCTACCGTGGTCTCAACACAACCGGTGGTTTTGTTGAAAACACGATAGGCATGCTCGTTAGTTCCATAACCAAGTAGAAAACCTTCATCAACCTTGGATGCAAACTTTGAGGCTTTGGGTTTCTTGCTAAGTATGAAACACTTACACCCAAAGACCCTAAAGTAATGCACACTAGGTTTCTTACCGGTGATGATTTCGTAGGGAGTCTTGTTCAAGTACTTGTGGAGGTGTAGGCGGTTGGTGGCATGGCATGCGGTGTTGATGGCTTCCGCCCAAAATGAGTCCGAGTCTTGTATTCATCAAGCATTGTCCTTGCCGCTTCAATCAACGTGCGGTTCTTCCTCTCAACGATGCCATTTTGTTGGGGCGTGTAGGGAGCGGAGAGTTCATGCTTGATGCCTTCTTCATCTAGAAACTCTTCGACTTGTGTGTTCCTAAACTCCGAGCCGTTGTCACTTCTTATATTCTTGACTTTGAGCTCGAACTCATTTTGAACTCTTCTAATGAACTTCTTCACAATTCCCTTTGCCTCACTTTTATCTTGCAAAAAGAATACCCAAGTGAAACGGGAAAAGTCATCAACAATTACTAAACCATATTTATTACCACCGATGCTTATGTAGGCAATAGGTCCAAATAAATCCATGTGTAGCAACTTCAAGGGTCTTGATGAGGATAGAATGTTCTTGGCGGGATGGTGAGCTCCAACTTGCTTCCCGGCTTGACATGCGCTACACAACCTATCTTTCTCAAAAACAACATTCGTTAGTCCAAGGATGTGCTCGTCTTTTTGAAGTTTGGCCAAGTTCCTCATGCCAACATGGGCTAGTCGGCGATGCCATAGCCAACCCAAGTCGGATTTTGCCACTAAGCAAGCCTTAGGATCCACCTTTACTTTTGTGAAGTCCACATAGTAAAGTTTTCCCCGTAAATGACCCGCAAAGACAATAGAGGAATCCTCCCTTCTAGAGACGGTCACACCCTCATGAGTAAAGAGACAATTGTAGCCTTTCTCACAAAGTTGTGAAACCGACAACAAGTTGTATCCAACCCTTGCACATGATAAACATCTTCAATTGAATTTGTTGTTGAGATAGCAATTTTACCTAGACCAATGACATCTCCTTGACCATTATCTCCATAAATGATAGTTTCCGTAGGGTTGTCATAACGGTCAAGAGATGCAAACAAGCCTTCCTCTCCCGGTCATGTGATTAGTGGCACCACTATCAATCAACCATGCGCTTCCACCGGAGGAGTAGGCCTACAAAACAAGTTTAAGCTCTTGGTTTAGGTACCCAAAGAGATTTGGGTCCTTGGAGGTTAGATGCAAAAACTTTTGGAACCCACACACTCTTTCTCATGGCCTTCAAAGCATAGGCCCCAACATACTTGACCACTATTTTACCATTATGGTCCAAGGTCACAATGTAATCACAAGTGTGGTTGGGTGTTGGTTTATGCTCAACCACATTCTTCGATGCCTTAGGTGGAATGTTACTCCCACCAATTTCCTTTGTGGTTTGCACAATCTTTGGGGCCTCCTTGGTTGTGGTGGACGTGGTGACTCCATGAGCAATATCCATAATTGTGTTGAGGTACCCTCCCTTGTTCCATAGGGGAACCTCATGCCCTTTCACGGCCACCCTACCATTTGCCTTGTTGTTCTTGCGGTGTCCAAGTCCTTGCTTGTCAACCACCTTGGGTATAGGCTTGGAACTTATGTTGCCTTGAGTAAACAACATGTTCAATCGGGCAATTTCCTTGTCCTTGCTCTTAATTTTTTCTTCAAGCTTTGCAAGGTTAGTCTTGATAGCATTCATATCAATATTAACACAAGAAGAGCAAGTTTTGCTAGTGGAGGCACTAGAGTCCAAGTTTGCCGATGGAGTTGCTTTAGTGCTTTCCCAAAGACTACTAAAGTTGGCTTCAAGAGATTTGTATTTCTCGGTCAAGCATGAGAAGCTTGATTGAAGCTCACTATGAGTAGTATTTAGGGAAGTTAAAGATTCATTTGCCAAGGTAAGATCCTTTGACATCTTCTTATTAGAGTCGCCAACCAAGGATAATTCCATGGTCAACTTCTCCACCTTAGCCTTTTCTTCGGCAAGAGATCTTTCTAAAGCAAGGTTTCTTTCCTTTTCAAGGATAAGCAAGTCTTCTTGCTCATGAAGGATCTCTTTCTTTTTCTCTAGTTTGTCCAAAAGCCTTTTAATTTCCTTGTGGCCCTTTTTACCAAATTTCTTTATCATGTTGTTCTCAAGTTCCTTTTCCTCATCTAAGTTTTCTATGTCACTACAAGAGGTGGATGTGGAGGACGTTAGAGAGGATGAGATGGTTGATTCTTGTACCTTGCTCCCCCTTGCCATGAGGCAAAAATGAGAGTGGTCTTCATCATCGGAGAGGTTGTTGAAGAGGCGTGTTGAGGATGAACCTTGTGCCATGGCAATTGTTGCCATCCCTTGCTTCTTTGGTTCTTCATCTTCATCACTTGAGTCCCATTGTTGACCCACGTGCGCACGCCCTTGGTACTTGCTCTTGTACTCCTTGCTTCTCTCCTTGAACCTCTTCTCTTCCTCATTCTTGTTCTTGTTCTTGGGACACTCGGCAATGAAATGTCCATATTCTCCACACTCATAACACTTTCTTTGTGACTTCTTCCTTCTATCATCCCCACCTTTTCTTGAGTTTCTTGACTTCAAGAATTTCTTGTACTTCCGTATGGCAAATGCGGTTTCTTCATCCGTGCTCTCTTCGTCGCTAGTGTCTTCTTTCTTGCTTTTGGATGGCTTGGGCTTTTCTTCAACTACTTCATTAGAGCTAGCTTTGAGAGCTAGACTCTTGCCCATCTTCAAGGTTAGCGACTTCTCCACATCTTGATCAACAAGTTCTTGGTGCAATATCTCTCCAAGTAGTTGAGTAGGTGTCATTGTTGGATATCTTGGATCTCTTCTTATCATTTGAGTCAAGTTCTTGTCTTTGGGGGCAAAGGCTCTTAGTAACTTCTTTGTGACCTTCGAGTCATCCCAATCTTTGCTCCCAAGGGCTCTAATATCCGATACAAGCACCATGAGCCTGGTCATACATCTCTTGAACGGTCTCTCCATCCTTCATGAAGAAAAGCTCAAGTTCTCCATTGATTAGGTCCATCTTGCCTTGTCTCACATGCTCGGTTCCTTCATGTGCTTCCTTGAGTGTGTCCCAAATCACCTTGGCAATTTGGATGTTCCGAACCTTGTTGAATTCTTGAGCACACAAGGATCCCGTGATAACTCTTGTGGCTTGTACATTGCGGTGAAGATCTTGTTCATGCTCAATGGTGAGAGCTTCTCCTTCGGCGGGAATCGTTACACCTACAACCACAATCTTCCAAAGAGAGGGGTGAAGCCCGTAAAGGTGCATTTGCATATCATAAGCCCATTTAGGATAGTCCTTCCCATCGAAATGAGGAGGCTTTCCCAAATGCACGGAATAGAATTTATCGTTAGAGTTGTTGCCGGAATTTGCCCGTAGTGATGGGGCACTTCGTAGAAGCCGGAGTGAGAGTACTTGGCTTGCTCCTTCTTGATCATCTTCTTGAGGAGCTTCTTGGCCATCTTCTTGGCCTTCTTCTTCCTCTTAGCCTTTCTTCTCTTCTTGGCCGCCTTCTTTGCCGCAAGATCATCGTCCTTGGCGTCCTCATCACTTGAGTCGGAGTCCGAGTCGGAATCGGAATCCGATGAGGAGTCGTCGGAGCTGTCCACGTTTGATGGAGTACGGCTTGGTGCCCTGCCGATGAGGTCGCTGACTTGAGCTGCTGTGAGCTCTCTTTCTTGAGCTTCTTTTGCGGCAATTTCTTCGGCGGTTGGGTTGCTTCCAATCCCCGACATCTTGATCCCTTTAGCGGTTAAGCCTAAATCAAGGGATTAGGCTCTGATACCAATTGAAAGGACCTTGTGATGCCTAGAGGGGGGGGTGAATAGGATCACTTCAAATTTACGAAACAAAAGCGGCGGATTAAATGTCCTGCCGGCACTACCGACGTGGTGCCGGTTCTACTCGACGGGGTCGGTACTACCGGTACCAGGTCGGTACTACCGACAGGCAGAGTAAACTTAAAACGAAATTTGAATTCTGTGCAGTTTCTAGCAATTCTACTTGAATCAATGTTTAAGTTTAGATGCTAAGAACCACCTGCAATCACAGAAACAAGTTGGATAGCAACCAAAAGATAGATCGGGCTAAAAACAAGTTCTAGGGTTAGATAAAATTGAAGAAACGCAAGCAAGCAAAGGAGACACAAATTTAATCCGAAGTTCACACCCACAAAGGATGCTACGTCTCCGTTGAGGATCCCACAAAGGGAGGGCTATCACCAAGAGCCTCTTTTCCTCTTCCAACCCCCACAAAGGAAGATTGGTGCTCACTAAGATTTCTCCACGAAGGAGAGGGCAATACAAACGATCCCGGTGCACCACACCAAGAGGGCACTCGCGGGCGACGCCTAACCGTCTAGAAGCAAGCTTCAAGAGTAACAAATGCAACACAACAACCGGAGATGCTTCAAATGCTCTTGAGAAGGAGAAGAATGAAGGGGCTCTCAAAGCTTGGTCACACTTCACTAGAAATCACCTCACTTCTCAAGTCCTAGCTCAAGGGAACTAAGGATTAGCTCTAGAGGAGGTGATGGAGGTGGAGTGAATGCTCAAGGAAGTGTTTGTCCCGTGGTTGGTCGGCAATGAGTGAGGAGGGAGAAGAGGGGTTAAATACTAGGGGCCGAAAACTAGCCGTTACTTGTGCAAACTCGCATATCCTCGGTACTACCGACACGGTGTCGGTACTACCGAGGGGGTGAATTTTCACGAAGAAAAACGATGCGGCACCGGTAGTACCGACGCGGGGTCGGTAGTACCGGCCCCCCAGCCAAGCGAGCCGGAGAACGCATATCGGTATACCGGCCCCGCGCCGGCCTACCGATGGGCTCGGTCGGTACAACCGACGTGGGGTCGGTAGTACCGGCCAGGACACAGATTTTTAGAGAAGATAAGCATACGTGCATGTGTCGACTCTCAACTCTTCTCACTCACAAAGAATCCCTTCTAGAGCACTTTTAGCATCTCTTGGTTATTGACTTGCATCCCCCTTTATAGTACGGTGTTTCCTATACTCAAATTCAAAAGTAAAAGAGAATTAAGCCTTGATTTGAATTAGAAAACATCATCTTGAAATTGGGGGGACTTCCTTTGATCATCCAAACGGATTTCATTCGCTTATGCCCTGCACACATCTTGTCGAAGCATTAAATACCTCAAATTGTGCTTGTCATTACCACCAAAATAATTAGGGGCCAAGATGCACTTTCGAGGGTGCCGGCGGATCGGGCGGCGGCCGCCTCGGATTCTCCGCCTCCATTGCAGAGCTTCTCCACGGCGGCGGCACCAGCGCAAGAGGCCTCCCCGTCCTCCGCAGGCGTCCACGCCGAGCTTCGGCCAATCTTTGGGCGGCGGAGCTCCTCTTCATCTTCCTCCTCTCAATGGCCTCGATTCGGTGGCTCGCGGGCCAGGAGCCCCTCCCACTCCATCATCCTTGCCGTCGATTCGGGGCGAGGCGGTCAAGCAGAGGTGGCGGTGGGCGCCTAGGGCGGCGAGCTCTGCCCGGCGGGCTCCTTCCCGCCCTCCTTCCTCCCACGCCGCTCCCGAGCGCGGTCGTGCTCGAGCTCATCGCCGACGGTGAGACAGGGGAACTCCTCCGGCGGCCATCCCTCTCCCTCTCCTCTTCTCCGGCGTTCCAGGGATGGGGCGCGGTCGTTGGGGGACGGGAGGATATCCCGTCCCCAGTGCGGATGGTCTGAGGGAGAGAAAGGGTGGTGGGACCCACCTGTCGGCGCATGTGTGTAGTGGTTCAGCCGGCGAACGGGGGGGGGGGGGGCAGAACCAGGGGCTGTGCGTTGCCCTTACGGTTTTTATATAGGGGTATAGATATATATATATATATTAGCGGCCTATCGTGCGCGTCCATCGTCGTCGTCGTCGTCTACGATCGAGGTTCCTTACCAGGCTACCACCACCAATACGATGAAGCTGCTCTGCGCCCTGATCGGTCCTCCTCCTCGCGTCCGTGGGGGCCGTCTCCTCCTCCCTCCCCGTCCGGCGGCGCTATGGCTCCATCTTCAGCTTCGGCGACTCCTTCGCCGACACCGGCAACGACGTCGTCGTCCCCTACGGCATGACCTTCTTCGGATACCCCACGGGCCGCAACTCCAACGGACGCCTCATCGTTGGCTTCGTCGGTAAGCAAGCGAGCGAGCACGCTATATGCCTATCTAGCATGTTGCTTGATCAGTGATCAATCGCTCGGCGTGTGTGCGCAGCGCAGGAGCTGGGGCTCCCGCTCGTGCCGCCGTCGCTGGCGCACAACGGCAGCAGCAGCTTCCGGCGAGGCGCCAACTTCGCGGTGGCGGGCGCCTTCGCCCGGGACGCCAGTTTCTACGGAGACAAGGGTTTGTTCCTCAAGGCCCTCTTCATCATGGGAGAGTTCGGCGTCAACGATTACAGCTTCTCCCTTTTCGGGAAGAACCTGACGCAGATCCGATCCTTCGTCCCAGATGAGGTCAACAAAACCATCTCGGCGGCGACTCTGGTGATTTAATTACCCTACCCGATCATATATAATTCAGGTGGCATCATGCATATATCTAGGCGATCGAACAACAACTCAACAATGTTGATCTGGAATTTTGAATGACAACGACCCTAATATATGTACTGTACTGTCTTCAGAGAGTGATCACGCAGGGAGCGAAGACGGTGGTCGTCCCCGGGATCCCGCCGATGGGATGCTCACCGCTAAACCTGGCCATGTTTCCCAGCGCCGATCCGGCAGGCTACGACCCCCGGACCGGCTGCCTGAAGCAGCTCAACGATCGACCTGGCCATTTACCACAAAACTCGCTGCTGCAGGAGGCCATCATCAAGGATGTCCAAACTAAACCCAGCACAGAGATGCCGAAGTCATCTACGCCGATTTCTTTACTTACTCCGATCATTGGCATCGTTGTCTCCCCTCAAAAGCTAGGTTATCAAACGTACTACGATTGCCGTGGCTTAATTGACTGTTCCAATTGCAGTGTTATTAGATGAAAAATCAGTAATTATAGCATGTCCAATGCTTCGTTAGTACAGGGTTTATTAGGGGAGAGATTCTGAGTAGCTGCTGTGGCAACGTCGTCAGCGCCGGCTGTGGCACGGCGGGAGCGACGTACGGCCGTGTGCCAGGACCCATCAGCCTATTTTGTACTGGGAGTACGTGGACACTTGACGGAAGCAGCGGCCTACCGACACACTGCATGCCAAGGGCTGGCTAAAAACCATACTACACAATTACCATGTCTAAACTAGCATGCAGATGTGAGATAATTTCCGATCGAATAATATATGATGCATGCTTGTTGAACTTTAGTAATTTTCTTTATTCTTAAAAAAAACGTACGAAGCCCTTATTTTATTTCCCCCATTTTAGGCTCAGGATCCCTACCGTAGTGGGATTCTTAATTATATTATCTATAACGGTGCAAAATTCAGACAATTCTTAACAAAATGACTCGGATAATGTTCCCGTCTAAGTAAAAATTGCCCCAGATAATAAATTTGCAAGGCTTAAACTGACCAAGCATTACTTCGACCGGCTTAGGGCAGTCCCAATGGGGTGGTTTCTACCCCCTATTAATTAACCTTCCACCTGCAAAAATCTGATATGGCAGTCTCATTATAAAGAAATAGAAGAAACTTTGAAAAAAAAATCTGGTGTTGGGAGGAAGAAATCAATTGTTTCTACTTGGTGGGGCCCGTGATGGGATTGCACCAGCTCATGCCACGCCAATGCGCAAATACTCTGTCATCGTGTGAAATAGTTTTTAGAGATGATTTTCGTTGGGGAGCATACATATCATGTGCAAACTAGACACCCCCATGCAAACTTGAAAACATTCAATCAATGCCACAATATGCTCATCCGAGGGCTGAGAGGAGGGAGGTTATTTTGCATATAACCGCCCACCACCAGCATCTTTGACGAAATTTTGTGATAACCCCCCCCCCTCCCCTCCTTCCCTTTGGATGAGCATCTTGCGGTCTTGATTGGAAAGTCTAAGTTTCCACAAGGTGTTTGGTTATGTTCCTTTTTTGTTGATGTCTTCTTTTTAGACAACACGCATAATTTTTTACCATTGGATCTGCCATTGCTGCTAGGTTATGAGCAACTCCAACAGTCTCTCTAAAAAACACTAGCTAAAACTTTGATTTGACTAGTATGTAAAATGAAATAGCTACCAAAAAAAGTTGATGAAATCCAACAGACTAGCTAAAATCATCTCGCCGTACGCTCCACCGCTAGTGGGTCCCGCCTTCCATACTTTTGTACGAGGAGATAGCTAGCGGGATTGGCTAGCCAAAGATGGCTAGCGAAGCCCCCGGTTTAGCTAGCGGAGGATAGCGAGGGAAAATTTAGCTAGTATGTTGGATAGAGTTTTTGTCAAATTTTCTATTTTTTAGCTAGTTAAGCTAAGATAGCTAGTATCTTGGAGTTGCTCTAACAAGATGTTATCTAACAAGATGTTACCTGACATTTGCTTCAAACACAAGTGCAAGAACAGCATTAATAAACTTCACAGCAACGTGTGTGGACAGATCGACAATCCCCGATTTTGAATTGAAAAATTCACTTGAATGTTTTGATTGAAATTTGTTCCCGAAAGTTTTATAAAAGGAAGGCGGAAGAATAAATTTCCTAAATTAAGGTATAAGGGAGAAAAATATATTGTACGTTACTGATCTTTTAGTACTCTTTGATTTCGAGCATTAATTAGAGAGTTCAGTTGCCATATATAACATTAGCACAAACAGTAACAACTCAATAACGGCGGCGTAAAAGAATCTCTATAAAAACTGGTTTACCAATGCAAGCTCGTCAGAAACCATACGTCCAGTCCAGAATATTTTTTTGAGAGGGATATAGAAACCGAGTGTGCCCAGTTCTTCACGACCTACGAGAACACAATGAAACGCATAAATCTCTGCCTGCAGATCTCCGTGTTACTCTCATGCTTGCCTTTTTCGATGCAAACCCAGTACACCTCCGTTTTTAGCTTCGGTGATTCCTACACTGACACCGGCAACAAAGCCATCATCTCCGGCGGCCCGGCGACGCCGAATCTGTGGATAACCAAACCGCCGTACGGGATGACATTCTTTGGGCATCCCACCGGGCGCCTCTCTGACGGCAGATTGGTCATAGATTTCATTGGTAGGTTTACTTTCATTTGCTGCTCGCATTGGATTCAACTGGATTTAAATTTTGCATACTATGTGTGTGTTGCATTCTACATTTTTTTTCCGACACCAAAAGTTCAATCTACACCAATGAATGTGCAATGTATGTACGCAGCTGAGGCACTGGGGCTACCTCTCCTTCCGCCGTCATTGGCGAAGAACCAGAGTTTCAAGCAAGGCGCAAACTTCGCGGTGGCCGGAGCCACGGCACTGAACCAGCACCGAGGATTGCCCATGGTGGCCGGCGGCGGCGTAGGGCATCCTCCGAGTAACAACATCTCCCTAAGCGACGAGCTGGGGTGGTTCGACGCCATGAAGCCCTCGCTCTGCAGCTCACCCCAGGGTAGTAATTCGTTCCTCTCTCACACACACACATGCATGGATTGCGTCGTCGTCGATCCTAATCTCTGATCGCTAGCTCATGTGTTCTTACCCACAAGCTAACACATTACACACGGCGCCATTGCTGCTGTCGATTTGTAGCGTGCAAGGACTACTTCGCAAAGGCGCTGTTCGTCGTCGGTGAGTTGGGTTGGAACGACTACGGCGTCATGTTGGTCGGCGGCAAAAGCGTCGCTGATGTGCAATCTTACGTGCCCCAAGTCGTCGGAACAATCTCTGCGGCCATCGAGGTAAATTTTGGTACTACATCTTGCAAGAAAAAGAATCAGATCAGACCGAACAATTAGTAAAAAAACAATTACTGGATTGCTGTGTGCAGAAGCTGATCGGCGAAGGCGCCACGACGGTCATCGTGTCGGGGATATCGCCGATGGGGTGCGCGCCGGGGAACCTGGTGCTCCTGGGCAGCCAGAACAAGGCCGACTACGAGCCGGGCACGGGGTGCCTGAGGGCCCTGAACCTGCTGTCCCAGTCCCACAACTCGCAGCTCCGCGGGGCGCTGTCCCGGCTGGCCGGCCGGCACCCCGGCGCGCGGATCACCTACGCCGACCTGTACGCGCCGATCATCGCCTTCGCGGCGGCCCCGGCGCGGTATGGGTTCGACGGCGCGGACGGCGCGCTCCGGGCGTGCTGCGGCGGCGGCGGCGGGAGGTACAACTTCAACCTAGACGCCGCGTGCGGGATGCCCGGGGTGAGCGCCTGCGCGCGCCCGTCGGCGTACGTGAACTGGGACGGCGTCCATCTCACCGAGGCGGCGAACCACCGCGTCGCCGATGGCTGGCTCCGGGGCCCGTACGCGAACCCGCCCATCCTATCGTCATGAGCCCGGCATAATGAGGCACATCAGTTCTTTTTTTTTCTGAAAATTATGCACGCCAGTTGTTAGATGGTGATTAACTCTTAGCCGTAGTCACCGAAATAAATTGCTAAGGGGAATGTTACGGTGATTGACCAGAACCAGGCGGAACATGGAGGAACTGGTGGTTCTGATCCACAATTACTTGTTACGGTCCACAATTCATAACAAAAAAAAGATTAGTTTACTACTCACAATTATTTAGTTTCTGACAAAAAAAAACATAAAGGTTTTTTGGGTGGGGGAGTTTTTTTAGGCGTGACTAAAATTCACAGAAGTAAGTTGGGCTGTTTCCTGTCCAACTATTTGGGCCGTGGGCCTACAATTCTGCCTCGACATCGAACATACTGGGCCAGAAAATCGCACAGGAAGACGGATAATGATCGATTTTGGTCCCGGCTTCCTTCTTTGATTTACAGTCTTATATATATTCACAAAATCTAAACGGAGAGGCCTCTCCATTTAGACTTAAATGGAGAGCCGTCTGAGATTACTTCATTCGATAAAAAAGTTACTTCCTGCGACATAGAGTTACTTCCTTCGACACAAAGTTACTTCTCGTGACATAAAGTTACTTCCTTCTACACAAAGTTAATTCTTCATGTGTGCTTCTCTCCGTCGAGGGAAGTTCTATCCCACAATAAAAGTTACGTCCTCTTATGTGCATCTTTCTGTTGAGAGAAGTAACTTTTATATCGCAAGTAATTTTGGGTCCATTTAAATTAAATAGAGAGACCTCTCGATTTATCGTCTCCATATATATTTTGGGGAAAAAGAGTGGGTCCCACTCTCTAGACGACGATGAGATTCCCACTCCCACTTTGAACGTTGCTGCGTTGAGCGTTGACCCAGATCCCATCTCCAAAAGCCTTCCTTTTGCAAGTGAGTGACCGTAGCCTGAAACTCTGAATCCGCTCATCTCTGTATCCCTTTCTCCGATCGGATCGCGGTCGTCGTGGAAGGTCGGTCATCCACGACGATGCGCCTCCTCGTACCTCTCCCCTTTCTGGTCCTCCTGCTACCCTGTAGCTTCCCCTGCTCAATCCAAGTCAACCACACCTCCATTTTTAGCTTCGGCGACTCCTTCGCTGACACCGGCAACTTCGTGATCATCGGCGGGCCGACGACGCCCAATCTGCTGATAATCAACCCGCCGTACGGGATGACCTTCTTCGGCCACCCCACCGGACGCATCTCGGATGGGAGGCTGGCCATCGATTTCATCGGTAAGCTCCGTTTCGTTCTCGGCGAGCAAGACTGTACTACGTATCAGACACAGTCGGTTGGTTTGATTTGTATTAGTATGACACGCACTACGCAGCTGAAGCTCTGGGGCTCCCTCTCCTTCCGCCGTCCATGGCGGCGAACCAGAGCTTCCGGCAAGGCGCCAACTTCGCGGTGGCCGGAGCCACGGCGCTGGACCGGGAGTTCTTCGTGCGGGATGGCGACACGAGCGTCACTCGGTATAACATCTCCCTCAACGACCAGCTCGGGTGGTTCGACGCCATGAAGCCATCCCTCTGCGGCGGCTCACCCCAAGGTAAATGCCTCGTGTAGTGTGACTGACACACCATGGCTAGCTCTCGGGAGGGAATAATTCTTCACACACACACACACACACACACACACACACGAGCTGAGCACTCTGCATCGTCCGTTGCCATCTCTGCTAGCATGCCAGGAGTACTTCGCGCGGGCGCTGTTCGTCGTCGGGGAGTTCGGCTGGAACGACTACGCGTTCATGCTCATGTCCGGCAAGAGCGTCGACGAGGCGCGGTCTCGCGTGCCTCAGGTCGTCGGAACCATCTGTGCTGCAGCGGAGAAGCTGATCGGCGAAGGCGCCAAGACGGTGGTGGTGCCGGGGGTGACGCCGCTGGGTTGCTCGACGTGGAACCTGGTGCGCTTCGCGAGCCAGGAAGCCGCGGACTACGAGCCCGACACCGGGTGCCTCAAGGCCCTGAACGAGCTGTCGAGGGAGCACAACCGGCAGCTCCGGCAGGCCCTGGCGCTGCTCCGACGCGGCGCCGAGGGCGTGCGGGTCGTCTACGCCGACTTCTACTCGCCCATCGCCGACTTCGCGGCGGCGCCGGGTCGGTACGGGTTCGACGGGACGGACGGCGCGCTGCGGGCATGCTGCGGCGGCGGCGGCGGCGGCGGGAGGTACAACGTCAACCTGAGCATGGCGTGCGGGACGCCGGGCTTGAACGCCTGCCCGGACCCGTCCAAGTACGTGAACTGGGACGGTATCCACCTCACCGAGGCGGCCAACCGGCGCATCGCCGCCGGCTGGCTGAGGGGCCCCTACGCGCACCCACCCATACTCATCAACACGTAATTAGCAGGCAGACCCTGTTTTATTTGTCTCCCAATTTGCGATAACAAGGTGTATTCATTGCATTCCGATTTCCAAATCTGCATATTTAGTACTTATTCAAAACTGCCTTGCGCCTTTATTTGTTTTTAGATTGACTAGACTATAGATGGCCATTTGTGCCTTTATTTGTTTTTAGATTGACTAGACTATATATGGTCATTTGGCCCGCGGGCCGACGGCCCACACGTAAGCACGGCGTTTTGGCCCGGCCCGCTAGCCGTGCCCGTGCATGGGCTACCACCCCAGCACGCCGGGCGGCCAAGCCCGGCACGGCGGGAACAGTGCCGGTCCGTTAAGGCCCGCTAACCCCACACCCCCTCCCCAACCAACAACGGTCACATACACAACCCAGCCCAACAACGGTCGACCGACCCCGCATCCATATATACACCCAGTGGCCGACCCCCTCGCCACCTCCCCAAACCCTAATTCATTCCTCCCCGGCCCCTACCGCAGCGCCGCTTCAGATCTCGAATCGCCCTCCTCCTCTTTAGCTCTCCTCAGCTCCTCTTCGCCTTAGCCCTCAGATCTACCGCCGGCACGCCGCTCCCCGCCTTCCCTTCCCCCCTCTCGTGAATAGAAGATGTCGTAGATTTGCGCCTCACCGTCGCGACTCCTAGGCTCCTCCTTGTCGCCTCCCCGTCCCCAGCCCCCCACCTCCAACCCTCCCCGTCTCCAGTTTGCCGCATACACGCATCTCGCCGTGGTTGTCGGTTGTCTTCGTCGTCTCTCTCGGCTCTGGGCTTCGGCTGCGCAGGTAACCTTCTTCCTTTACCTAATCCCTAGATCTAGCCTCGACCCTAACCCTAACGTTCTGAGTTTTGACTGTGCCTTCCTTTCTTCTTGCTTGTTGCTTGCAGGTCTCGTGCAGATGATGCGCAGAGCCGCACGTCATTGAGGAACGGAGCCGCGGAGGTGGGTGCAGCCTGCAGGACAAGGTCGTCGTCGTGATGGACGACATGGAGGAGCACACCATCAATGACGACCTTAGGGCCCGTGGTTCCCTGGTGACGACGAGGATGACCTGTCGTCTGGTGGAGAGGCATTGTTTGGTAGAGGTGTTGTTGCTGCTGCTCCGATCAATGTTGATGGCGGTGATGATGCAAGTGCTGCTAGAGCTGCAGGTGCTGGTGCTCCTCCTACTGGCCAGCTCGCGATGCCTTCCTTGACACAATCTATCAATACTACTGATGGCATTCGGCTGAAGCGTGTTTAATCTCCTGTCTGGAACGATTTTGACGAGATCTTTGATACTTTGCCCACTGACAAGAAGGTGAGAATTGGTGCCAAGTGCAAGCATTGTGCTCATGTGCTTTCTGGGCGTTCTTCTACCGGACACTTGCTCCGACACCATAAGGTATGTGTTGCTAAAACCAAACATGATGCTCTTGTTCAGTCTCCTCTACAATTGAAAGCTGATGGTACTATTCTTACTATGGTTTTAAATAGCGAGTTAAGACATTTAGCGGCAGGACTACCGTTATGGTATTTAGCGGGATATAGCCGGCATTTAGCGGGATATAGCCGGCTTTAGCGGGCTAAATGTCATAGTAGTTGCCCTTTCCAGAAGCTATATCCGGCTATAGCACCTTGGTTCTTAGTACCTAGGATTATAAGCCTGATGTTGCTCGTAAAGAGCTTTCTCGTTTGATTGCTAGACTTGGTTTGCCTCTTGGTTTTGGTTATGAATCTACATTTGAGGAGTACATTCAGCATGCTCAGAACCCTCGTTTTACTTCTGTATCTAGGCAAACCAAAACTAGAGATCTGCATAAGTATTGGCTTGGTCATAGATATGAACTGATTGATAAATTGAAATATGTTTCATCTGTTAGTTTGACATCTGACATTTGGTCTGGCAATGATACGGACGACTACCTTAGTGTGGTTGTTCATTATGTTTTTGCTGATTGGGAGTTAGAGAATAGATTAATTGGTTTTAAGCTCATTGATTGTGCACATACTGGTGTTAACATTGCTGAGCGTGTTGAAGAAGTAGTTTCTCATTTTGGTTTGATGGATAAGGTTTTCTCTGTCACACTTGATGATGCTTCTTCAAATGCTTCTGCCATGTCTAAGCTCATACCATTCTTGGTTATATTGGTCCTAATCCTAGACCAATTGACAGAGAGAATGATAACTTGCGTGGACTCTTGCAACAGCGTTGTGCATGCCACATTATAAATTTCATTGTCAGGTCTGGTTTGAAAAGGATCAAGGTTTATGTTGAGGCTTTCAGGACTACAATTTCTTTTTTGAATTCCTCTAACCAACACATTGCTCAGTTTCATAACTTTTGCCATTTGAAGGGGTCTCGGCCTCGTAAATTTGGTTTGGATATGGATGTGAGATGGAATTCAACTTATCTTATGCTTAATCACCTTTTACCTTATAAAGAGATATTCTGTACATTTATTGGTGATAATTATGGTTTGGTTAATGGTGAGCCTCTACTCGGTGAGGGGCATTTGTCGGGCATACTCCCCGGGTACTCATGCAAGGAAGGAGGAAGAGTAGAAGACGGACTCCTACTAGAATTCCCCTGTACTCCTACTAGGACTCGCTCTGTGTAATCCTACTAGGACTCCTGCCTTGTAACCGACTAGGAACCCACCCCCTGGACTATATAAAGGAGGGCCGGGTACCTAGGAGGACATCCTCAATCCCTCCGGGGAACAACACCAAGCGCAGGGCGCAATACTACCCCAAACAGGACGTAGGGTAGCTACTCCGGCTACCCGAACCTGTATAAATCTTGTGTCTTGCGTCCTCGTGCACACCTTCGGGTTCCAGATCATGGCGATCCCCACCTTGTACCTTGCTGCGGGTACCTCCCATGGAGGTTGAGTGGTTTAAACACCGACAGCTGGCGCCCACCGTGGGTCCATCGTCACGATCATCGGCGGATTCGAAGGACTCCATCTAGCAAAAAAATCAATCTACTCGACACTGCATATTCACCAACTAATTGATGATTCGCTGCGTCGATATTAAGTCCAAGACGGATTTGGTCGGCTCGCATGACCGGTTTGGTTTCGTGAGTTGTCCTGGTGCGGATGTGTAGTCGCCGAGTTGGAGTCCGAGCAGTTGACGAGTTCGTGGCTTCTTGATCCAATCTGTATCAAACTCAGGCTCCAGACTTGGCGGCGTCCCACTTGTGGACTTTTGAAAAAAAAAGAGTTCAGATCAAAGCAAGCATCTCGTGACGCATGCACGTGAAGATCAACATTGGCTCTTTTCTCTACGTGCACACAAAGACATACCAAGAGACTTCCGGATCTTTGCTTGGTGCACACGGCAAGATGTACGCAACTACACCAACTCCGGCCGCACAGGCTCTACGTCAGCCTCGCCGTGCGCCGCGAGTACTCGTCTCCCAGCCATAGCGGCTCTACATCAACTTCACCGTGCACCGCGACTATTCGTCACCCCGCCGCACAGGCTCTACGTCAACCTCGCTGTGCGCCGCAACGGCTCTACATCGACTATGTCGTACGCCGCCAAGACGTCATTTTCTGGACGTACGACTACTTCGACTACTATCTCGACTAGTAAACTAGTCGAGAACGGCTTTCGCGGCATCAACAACTAGTCCGGATCCACCTCCAACTAGTCGACTTCAGCTCCAACCGTCGCGGCTCCATCACCGACCGCCACGGCTTCATCGACACTCGTCCACGAATTAAGCTAAGTCACTTATTTCAATAATTATTTTTTCTTTGGCTTGTTCTCCACATACAGGAACCAACGCCAAAGACTACTTCGTGTACGTCTCTCAACGGCTACCGCCCGGCGAGAGCTACACCGTGCCAACTATTCCTTGGGGACCGTTGACCGACCGTCACGGTGCTTGGTACACCAAATTAGGAGGCTCTTGCCACGACGTTTCGTGTACTGAGTGCTGGAGGCGCACAACGGCTGCACCCTGAGGAGGCACTGCGCAATCCTGCTCTCCGCCATGCGGAACAACAAGCAATCGCGCTCTCTCTTGTCGCCATGTCGACTACTTTCGTCTACCTCTTAATGGTCTCGCTACAGTAGCACACGCCTTGATCCGCGCAAAGCCTCGGCTCTCCCCGTCATGCCTCCACGCCCCCCGGCGGCTATGGCTAAACAGGCTCCTCAGAGACCGGCGCTTAAACCAGCTCTCCTGTCATGCCTCCACGCCCCCAGCGGCTATGGCTAAACAGCGATCACAGAGACTGGGCGCTAAACCGCATCAGGCTAACTACTCGACGCCTTACGACCGAAACAAGAGCATGACACATGACATTTACATCTATATTCATATTTGTATTTGTCATTTGTAGATTCAATTTCTACAAAAATGCTACATAATGTACGCATCTCTACTTTCAGGTCAAGCTCCGGCGACGACTTCCAAGACGCTCCGCGTACCTCCACCGCGCGGCTAGTTCCCGAACTCGGGGGCTACGCACCAAATCACTACTCAACAACAACTCGAGTAGTCTCTCGCTAGCTCTCTAGCTCGGGGGCTCGGCACCAACAACTACTCGACGTGGCTCCTACGGCTCTCTTGGCGACGAGCTCGGGGGCCGAACGCTACAAGAGTACTCGGATGATGGCTTTCGCGAACACCGAAGACCCTTGGATTGATTACCTAATCATTTCAAGGCTCGGGGGGTCGCTATGCTACACCCATCATTCAAATTTTTCAAGACGGAAGATTTGGAATCAAGATTGACCCTCGGCTAGAGTCCGCAACTCAACCTAAGGCTCGAGGGCTACTCCATATGGAGTGCGATTTTGCAACCGCACTTCCATATAATCTCGACTTCAAGACCGATGAGTGGACCACCTTCCGGCCTCGCGGCGAGCTTCAAGTACTATTGAAGGCTTCTCCAAGCGTACTCGAGGACGCTCAAGAACTACTCGCAGGCTTCAAGACTACTCGAACTACTATTCTCGACTACAATGTGCTCGGGGGCTTGTCGGGCATACTCCCCGGTACTCATGCAAGGAAGGAGGAAGAGTAGAAGACGGACTCCTACTAGCTCCTACTAGGACTCGCTCCGTGTAATCCTACTAGGACTCCCGCCTTGTAAGCGACTAGGAACCCACCCCCCGGACTATATAAAGGAGGGCCGGGTACCTAGGAGGACATCCTCAATCCCTCCGGGGAACAACACCAAGCGCAGGGCGCAATACTACCCCAAATAGGACGTAGGGTAGCTACTCCGGCTACCCGAACCTGTATAAATCTTGTGTCTTGCGTCCTCGTGCACACCTTCGGGTTCCAGATCATGGCGATCCCCACCTTCTACCTTGCTGCGGGTACCTCCCATGGAGGTTGAGTGGTTTAAACACCGGCAACATTGGGTTGTTGCTCAAAAAATCTTGGAATTTACTATCCTACCAGTCCTTTGATTCTTGGCATGGGTAGACTAAGAGAGAGAAAATCTAGGAGTTCTATCCTACTTAGTGATGGCAGAACCTCCAACATCAGTAGCTTTCTCGGCATGGCAACATGGATAATTAGGTTTCCGGATGGCAGCATCAAGGTTGGATGATGCTGACGTTGTGGAATAATTTTCTCCGGTCTCTTCTTAAATTTGTCGTGGTTAGATCCAACCATGATGAAATGCTTGGGAGAATAATTCTACCACTCGAGATGTTGATCGGTCTTGGGTTGGGTAGATTGAGATCAATCTCTCTTTTTCATCAGTGGCAGAAAGAGGAAGAAGAAAGGCACAAGAAGGAAGAAGAAGATTTTGTTGCATACACGAATGTTAGTCGTCGCTCTTTAGATGCTTGTTCTCAACTTGCTTGTTGAGCAAATGCCTGTGCAGCCTTCTATATGAATCTTTATGAAGGTTTGAGATTGAGAGGTGGAACTGCATGATGTGCGGGAGAATTGATTTCATATATTTCTTCCCTTGATCTTAAAAACCCAACATATGAAACGGTATATAACACCTTCTGAACTTTCTAAATTAGATCAAATTACCCCCTAAAGCAGTTTTGAAAATCATAGTAAATAAAAAAATCATTAAATAAAAAATTCAATTGTGTTGGACTCCAAATGAGTAGATCCACATAGTGAGCATAATATATAATGCTTTAGTACATTTTTTCTATAGCTTTAGATCTATGCTTTTCTTTGTAGCTGTAAAAAAAGTGCTAATATAATATGGAAAGTTTAAAGAGTGATGTAGACCGCTTTATAGATTAGCGATTATGTAGTCCACCTCTATAGGTGAAGAGATGATACAAACTTTTCATGTAAGGTCAGCATGAACCATGGTAGGGGAGAACTACCGCTAATAAAGGTACAATTACTTAGGTCGGAAGCAACAATCCAATTACAACAAGTTTGAGGACAAGCTCATTCCTTTATTATCTTGAAAAGGTTACGACCATGGCTTAGTCACCGACATGCGACCCATGGTTTCATAGGCCCCATATGTTAGTACACTCTGAGAGGTTGATTTCAAACTGCACTAGAAACATCATTGCAGAAAGGAAAAATTGTATTTTTCATCCATTATATATTAGAATAGTGTGGTATTCATCTGTCATATTTTATTTGGTGCAAATCAGTCCCAACAACTAATTAGTTTGGTGCATTTATCATCCCACATTATAGCTATTAACAATAATTTCATGAAATCTACTAACAAATTATGTAAGATGATCAGTAATATTTAATTAATAAGTAATCACAACCTAGAGACACAATATGCTAAGTCGAAGATATGAAGTTTACAAAAAGATTTAGTAAATTCGCTAAATTGGATACTCTATAACTTTTTCTAAAAGATTTAATACAACTGATGTACACTAAATTATTATAGAGATTGAATAAAAAATGTGACTAAGTAGTACTTAGCAATATGATTATATGACCTAAACTGCTATTATATGATATTAAATTATCATTAAAGTAAGATAATAATGATACATGCACTGGTTCAGATAGTTAAGGGGTTAAATTATCGTTAAAGTAAGATAATAATGATACATTTGGAACAAAAAGTTTTGTACATATGCTTCGAAAATAAAAAATGAAACAAAAGTTGTCCCGAGAAAACATTTCAAGAAAATGTTTGTGAAAAGAATTGCGAAAACATGTGAGCAAAAGTTTTTGTAAAAAATTAAAAAATGTAGAAAAATCTAAACAAAACTATATGAATATTTTCTCTAAAGCATTTCGAACAAACAATTTTGTAAGGATGCTTCGAAAATAAAAAATGAAACAAAAGTTGTGAGAAAAAATTCAAGAAAAAAATTTTGTGAAAAGAATTGCGAAAACATGCCAGCAAAAGTATTTTGTAAAAATGAAAAAAAATGTAGAAAAATCTAAACAAAATTATTTGAAATTCTTCTCTAAAACTTATAAGAAATTATGGAAAGATGCTTCAAAAATAAAAGTGGAACAGAGGTTGTGAGAAAATTTTGTGAGAAAAAAGTTTGTGAAAAAATTTGCGCTGGTGGAAAGAGAAAAAGAGAGGGGGGAGAAAGGGGGTAGGGGACTAGGGACTGACACGTCACCGGTGTGAAAAACCGTGAAAGAGAGATGTGGGGGGGGGTCGCCAGGAATATTATACATCGCTTAAGAGATGGAATCATCTTGTGTCGTCGCAGACCGCCGTGGGAAGGGGTCCATTTTTTCTTTCTTTCTTTTCCGTTTTCTTTCTTTCTTTGTATGTATTTCTTTATTTTCTTTTTTTTATTTTTTATTTTTTATTTTCTATTTATTCTCTATTTCTTGTTTCTTATTTCTTTTTTATTTCTCATTAATTTATATTTCATTTTTGATATTATTTTTTGTTTCATTTTTTATTCTTTTTATTCTTCTTTCTCCTTATTCTATTTCTTTTATTTCTTATTTCACTTTCCTTTTTATATTTAATAATTTTTTACTTTATTTTTTTATTTTTCTTTTTCTTTCTTTCTATTTCTATTTGTTTTTATTTTTATTCATATTTTTATGGAACCTTTTTTGTTGTTCTTTTTTATTTTTTTTCTTATTGTTGTTCTTTTTTATTTATATTTTCTTTTCAAATATTATTTTTATTGTTTCTTTTTTCTTTCTTTATATTCTATTTATTTTATTTTTCTTATTTCACTGTTATCTCTCTATCCTTTTTATTTATTTATTTATTTATTACTTTCTTCTTTTTTTCTATTTTCATTTTTATATTCTTTATTTTCTGTTCTATTTTTCTTTCTTTCTTTTTATTCTTCTTTCTCTTTATTCTATTTTTTATTTTTTTCTTATTTCTCTTTTCTTTTAATTTTTTATTTTTACTTTCTACTTTATTTTTTGTTTAATTTTGATATTCCTTCCTTTTTAATATTTTCCTCCTATTAATATTATTTATTGTTCGAGATGAGATGTAAATTTGTTCTAGCTAGAATAATAAATTTTTCTGGCTATAAGTATCTTGTTCGGGCTATAATAACCACTTGTTCTCACCTTTGTTCTGATTTGTTCTGACACTACATTTGTTTTTGTTCGAGATGACATACATAGTTGTTCTAGCTATCATAATAAGTTGTTCTGACTATAGTAATATCTTATTCTGTCTATAATAATAACATATGTGTGACCCTTGTTCTGATTTGTTCTGACACCACATTTGTTGTTCGGGATGACATATAAACTTGTTATGACAGTTGTTCGTTTGTTCTGGCACTTTATTCGTTTTGTTCTAGCGAGAAGAGAGTATATAATCATAATTAAGAAAATACAAATAAAAAAGTTTGTCAAAATATAGTCAAGTGAGATCTCGTTTCGAAGTTTTTATTGTCAGAAATCCAATGGTGTGATTAGAATTTATTTTTAATGTTTAGTTTGTGATTTATAGATTTTTTAGTTTAATCAATGATTGCATATGGCTGGTGTCATCAATTTTGTTTTCTTATGCATGCATGCACTCTAATCTCCGCGTCCACCTTTCCTTCAACCACATGTTACGGGAGCATTTACATATTTGCCACTATAACGAATGTCACTAACCCGAAAACCATTCTTAGGATCGTTCCTACACATTTACCACTCATATTCGAGACATCATTCACAATTGCCATTTTTGTCGACGTGGCACCATAACATGGCCATTTTTGCTTACGTGGCACTCAGTCTGCTCGTGCCAACATGGATTGAAACGCAAAATGGAAAAAATACCCTTGTTATTTTCTTCTTCCTCCCCTTGGTTTTTCTTCCTAGCACTTGGCCCTGCCATGGCGGGCTGCCTCTGTCCAGGGAGGGTGCCGGCCATGGGAGGCGGCGGCGGCGGCCGGCCACGGCACTCGGCGACCTCGGGTCCGCCGCCGCGAGGGCCGTGACGCCCGCGACGACTTACTTTTGGCGAGCACCGGCCACGGATTGGGGGTCACCGGCCATGGAGTGCGCGCCGGCCATGGGGAGATGGGGCGGGCGGCCGTGGGAGGGCGCAACATGGGGAGATGCGGGCGACGGCCATGGGATGGCATGTCGGCCATGGGAGGGCGCGCCGGCATGGGGAGCGGGGGCGGCGCCCATGGGAGGGGCGTGCGGCCATGGGAAGATGGGGGCGGCGGCCATGGGAGGGTGCGCCGTCCATGGGGAGAGGGGCCGCCGGCCATGGGGAGGCGGGGGCGGCGGCCATGGGAGATGGGGGCGGCGACCATGGGAGGGTGCGCCGTCCATGGGGAGAGGGCCGCCGACCATGGGAAGGGGTTCGTCGGCCTTGGGAAGGGAGCACTGACGGCATGAGATGGGTGGCATGGAGGTGTGCTCGAGGTTGAAGATAACTCTGCTACTTGGGTCCCACATGTCAGTGGTGGAGGGTGGGCTCAAGTTGGTTGAAGGGAACTGTAGCAGGGGCATGGTGGGGATTTCGCGCGGAGGCGCCTGCGTGTCAGCATCCGTGGCGTTTGTTGGCATGCCACATAGGTAATGGCAAACTTGAATAGAGTCTCAATAAGAGTGGCAAATATGTAGGGGCAATCCTAACAATGGCTTTCGAACATGTGACAACAATAATGATGGCAAAAATGTAAATAGCCCCATGTTACGTTTTTAGCGCTGAAGGAGCTCCCGGGAATCGCACGATCCACTCATGTGCATATGCTGCTCGGTCAATCGACGGCACGAACAAAAACTCGCGGGGCGGGGGATAATAAACTCAATATTGCGGTTGTGCGGGGCCTGGTAGTTGCACCCACCCCCTTTTCCCTCGTTTTGTTTATTCTCGCCCTTTTGCCGTTGCTTAAAAAAAGAATCCCATCGCCAAATCTGCTCTGCGTGTTCTTCTTTCGGAAGGGACGGGACCCTGAAACTCTGAAATCTCTCTCTGGAGCGACCCCCTTCAGTTGTTCAATCGGAAGCTTGTCCATGATGGTTCTCGTAGTCGTAGCACTCTCCTTTCAGGTTCTTGTGCTACTGGGGAGCTTCTCGGTGCCCATCAGTTCCAAGTACACCTCCATTTTTAGCTTCGGAGACTCCTTCGCTGACACCGGCAACTTCGTCATCATCGGCGGTCCGACGACGCTCAACCTGCTGATAACCAAGCCGCCGTACGGGATGACCTTCTTCGGCCACCCCACTGGACGCATCTCTGACGGGAGGTTGGTCATCGATTTCATCGGTAAGCTCCGTTTCCTTCTCGACGAGAGCTAAGTTTGGGGATCAGATTTAGCTGCAACCACCCCTGATGGTCGGCTAGCTTGATCCATGTGTATATACTACATACGCAGCTGAAGCCCTGGGGCTCCCTCTCCTTCCGCCGTCCATGGCCGCGAACCAGAGCTTCCGGCAAGGCGCCAACTTCGCGGTGGCCGGAGCCACGGCGCTGGACCGGGAATTCTTCGTGCGGGACGGCGACACGAGCGTCACTCGGTACAACATCTCCCTCGGCGACCAGCTCGGGTGGTTCGACGCCGTGAAGCCATCCCTGTGCAGCTCACCCCGAGGTAGATACATATAATTTTTATTAGCTCGTGACACGCCATGGCATTCGTGACATGCGCGCTCTGCATCGTTTCTAATTCGCCATGCCGTCTCCGCCAGCATGCCGGGAGTACTTCGCCGAGGCGCTGTTCGTCGTCGGTGAGTTCGGCTGGAACGACTACGCGTTCATGCTCATGTCCGGCAAGAGCGTCGACGAGGCGCGGTCTCGCGTGCCGCGAGTCGTCCGGACGATCCGCGCCGCCGCGGAGAAGCTGATCGGGGAAGGCGCCAGGACGGTGGTGGTGCCGGGGGTGACGCCGCTGGGGTGCGCGCCGGGGAACCTGGTGCTCTACGCGACCCAGGAAGCCGCGGACTACGAGCCCGACACCGGGTGCCTCAAGGCCCTGAACGCGCTGTCGAGGGAGCACAACCGGCAGCTCCGGCAGGCCCTGGCGCGGCTCCGCCGCGGCAGATCCCCCGCCGAGGGCGTGCGGGTCGTCTACGCCGACTTCTACTCGCCCGTCGCCGACTTCGCGGCGGCGCCCGGTCGGTACGGGTTCGACGGGACGGACGGCGCGCTGCGGGCGTGCTGCGGCGGCGGCGGCGGGAGGTACAACGTCAACCTGAGCATGGCGTGCGGGACGCCGGGCGTGAGCGCCTGCCCGGACCCGTCGAGGTACGTGAACTGGGACGGCATCCACCTCACCGAGGCGGCGAACCACCGCATCGCCGACGGCTGGCTCAGGGGACCCTACGCGCAGCCGCCCATACTCGACATCAACACGTACGTACTCTGTGTGAGGAAATAAGCCTGGGTGAGCCGAGATATGCCAACAGAACAACTGTTAAAAGGATATTTGGCAAACGAAGTTATTTTTGGTGTAAAAGGCTGCATAATAATAACACGGCTTTGATAGCGGTTCCCCGCGGTGGAGCCAGGCCATCTGTTCGGGAGTGGACGCTGCTGCTGGATGGCGATCGCTCGCTTCGCTGCTGACTGTTGGAGACCCGACTTGTCCTCCATGCAGCGCATCGCCACGCCACCGATCACGACATGGCTGCCTGTCTCTCTCTGGGGGCCCTGCTTGCTGGGACCTCCCGGCTCCCGCCCTCCAAAGCATATATGCATGCGCCTGGCTGGCGGGCAAGGACAGCCTTGAGCCATTGATCCAAGTATCGTATTTAGCGCCCTGTTCGCAGCCAACATTACTTTTTCTCTCACAACAAATCAACAACCAGCCAACAGCACTTTTTCTCTCGCAACAAATCAGCACCAACCATCAGCCACCAGCCAAACGAACAAGCTGTAGGTTTGGGATGATCTCTTGGGTAATTTAGGGTTTAACCACGGCCAGGTTGATCCGCTAGATTGGAGTAGTATTTAGATGCTCTGATCTTGCTGGCCTCTGAGATTTGCTTGCTACTCCAATTAGCGTGGCACATCATCAATTAATTAAGCTGGTTGTTCAGTACTCCTATACTACTGTCAACATTGAGCATTTTGAGCATTCACATGTGGTACCAGTGGTTCATGTAGTCCACGTGGCAGACTGCCATTTACGAGCCTCATGAATGCTCATAAAAATGAGCAGTAATGGTGCTCATGAATTGGTTCCGCGACACCCGTTCGTTGCCATGAAATGAATCAGCCCAGCATCAGCTAGCATTTGTCATAAAATTCCAGGTCTCTTTTATTAAAAAAAAATCCAGGTTCCCATCTGAAAAGATTTTGTTTTTATAAAAAAAGGACGGCAAATGTCCCGAGATGAGCGGTAATCAGGGACAAGGAGATCATGGAGAGATAAAATTGTTGCTCCCCGGAAATCGGTGTCACGTGTGAACCTGCCATCAACCGTCCTCGCGTTGCATCGACGCCGAGCTGAAGAAGAAGTGGCTGCTGTGGCTCTCCGCTCCTCCATCTCCAGCTCCACTGTCTCCCCCCTCCTCCACTCCACCCACCTCCAGATTTACTCCCCCACCTACAATCTCAAGCAAACCGCCATTACTCCTCTGTCACCATATTGCCCATCGCCCCCCTTCGCAACAACGCCACCACCTCCGCCCCGCTCCCTGCCAACCTTGCTCTGCCGCCCGCTAGTGGCTAGCAGCAGAGTATAGTACCAGCAGTGTGCCACTGTGCCAGTGCCCTGCCCTGCGCCTGCGCAGCTCTGCCACTGTAACCACCAGCGCCCCCTTCTGCCGCGCCCGCGCGCGTGCGTTCCCATGGCGCCGCCCTCCGGCAAGCTCCTGCCCGCGCTCGCCGCCGCCTTCCTCTGCTGCTCCCTCGCGCCGGTCGCCCAATGCGGAGGCGGCGGCGGCGGCGGCGGCCCCCAGAACTACACCTCCATGTTCAGCTTCGGCGACTCGCTCACCGACACCGGCAACCTGCTCGTGTCCAGCCCGCTCTCCAACCACATCGTCGGCCGCTACCCCTACGGCATCACCTACTTCCACCGCCCCACCGGCCGCTGCTCCGACGGCCGCCTCGTCGTCGACTTCCTAGGTGCGTGCGTGTGCGTCCAGCGTCCTTACCGCCGCCGCCGCTGCCACCGGCCATCATTAGCTTTACCGCCGCCGCCTCGATTCCATTCTCGCGCGTGCGTTCCCGACTGATGGTGGTGTTTGTTTCCCTGCGACGGGACGGGACGGCCGGCCGTACGCGCGCAGCGCAAGCGTTCGGCCTGCCGCTGCTGCCGCCGTACCTGCAGTCCAAGGGCAAGGACCTCCGCCGGGGCGTCAACTTCGCCGTCGGCGGCGCTACCGCCATGGATCCGCCCTTCTTCCAGGAGATCGGCGCCTCCGACAAGCTCTGGACCAACCTGTCCCTCAGCGTCCAGCTCGGGTGGTTCGAGCAGCTCAAGCCCTCGCTCTGCAGCTCGCCCAAGAGTGAGTCCACAATCCACATTCGCTTCCTCACTCAGATTTTTTTTGCCTTTGCGTTTGGGATTCTCGAATCAGAGAGAAGATTCTACTCTGCTCCTAAAATTGCAATAAATTTGGTTTCTTTCTCCTGAATCGGAACAGAGTGCAAGGAGTACTTCAGCAAGTCCCTGTTCCTGGTGGGCGAGATTGGGGGAAACGACTACAACTACGCGTTCTTCAAGGGCAAGACCCTGGACGACGCCAAAACTTACGTTCCCACGGTCGCCGGCGCGGTCACCGATGCCACTGAGGTCACCAAATCTAGCATCAAGCGCTCCATTGTTTATTTCTTCGCACGATTCCATCGCCACTAAACAATATGCAAATCCACACAACTCCCCTTCCCAGCAGAGGCTGATCAAGGCCGGCGCGACGCACCTGGTGGTGCCGGGGAACCTGCCCATGGGCTGCTCGTCGGCGTACCTGACCCTGCACCCCGGCCGGAACGGCAGCGACTACGACGACACCGGCTGCCTCAAGACCTACAACGACTTCGCGCAGCACCACAACGCCGTGCTCCGGCAGAAGCTGCAGGCGCTCCGGCTCAAGTACCCGCAGGCCAGGATCATGTACGCCGACTACTACGGCGCCGCCATGTCCTTCGCCAAGAACCCCAAGCAGTTCGGTGAGTACCTTTGCTGAAACCAATGATATATCGAATCTGGATTCGGAGATTTTCCGATTGAAACGGGCATGCAGAAAAGTTTGACATCGATCTGTTCGTCACACAACTGATCAGCTGGACTGAAAGTGACACGAAATGGTCACTATGCTTAGTTAGAGAGGATGGCCCGCCACGGCCTGGCATCAAAATGGGGCACAAATTGTAGGGCTCTTTCGGAAAAGGTTGGGGGATCAGGGATCTAAACCACTTATCCAATCTCTGCTTTCGACAAAGGGGAGTCATGTCTGGCTTATTGCTTGCTTTCGCTGCACTGAAAAGACGCATGGTCCTTTTAGTCAGTCATCAACAGTCACTAGCACATGGATGTGACACTGAAAAACGTGGATCTTTGATATTTTCCGGAATGGTGAAACATGGATCAATAAAGCTTCCTTACCGGAAAAAAAGGAAGTGTGATCCTTCCATCGTGGTAAAGTAAAATCTGAACACCCTCCAACATGATATAAGTACTCATCAACATTCAGCAACCGCTTTTACCGCAATTTTGTGGTATAGTACTCATCATCGTCGTCGTTTGAGCTTCTAGTGAAGTCTACTGGCAGCTTGATCAGCTGATTGAGTATTTATTTGGCACACACCACTGCACCAGTAAATTGATTTGGAGTTCCCTTTGCTAGACGATACTGTCAGTTCTCAAATCCTCTCTCCTTTTCCTTGGAAAAACAATAGTCTTGCGTCGTGGCTGATAAGCCCTGGTGGTTAGTTAGCAGCTCAGGCTTATACCAACTGTCATGATCTGTTCTTTTTTGGTTTATAGGGGAAATGTCGATTTTGAGGGTAACTGCCAACCGTTTATAGCCTTGACCTGTAACTTCCACTGTCAGAGTATAGCGTGGTTCGGTTTTGAATAGACACGGACAGTTCACATCACAGCCGAGATGGTACATTTTACTCTGGTCTCTGGATGAGTATCTAACAGAGTAGGCAAACCGCAAACATGATTAGGCATTTCAGCTTTGTTCATGAAGCTGGTCCATATGTCCAGTAATGTAAGAGTACCTCCACCTAAAAATCAGTACAATTCTTGATCAACAAATTCAGCTCTTCCCTCTATTGCATATGCTGTTCAGACTGAATGGTCTGTATGCTCACCCTGCTGCTCTGAAAGACTGAAACTGCTCTCTGCGTGCAGGGTTCACACAAGGTCCGCTGCGGACGTGCTGTGGCGGCGGCGGTCCGTACAACTTCAACCCGAAGGCGAGCTGCGGCGTGCGGGGGTCGAGCGTGTGCACGGACCCGTCGGCATACGCCAACTGGGACGGCGTGCACCTGACGGAGGCTGCCTACCACGCCATCGCCAACAGCATCCTCAACGGTCCCTACACCAGCCCCAGGCTCCTCTGATGTCGTCGCTAGCCCCATGATCGCCGCCACCACGATCAGTAACTGATCTGTTGCGGCGAAGACTTGTGACTGTGAGCTAGTAGCGGTAATTAAACCTCTTGTGCGTGCTAGCGTGACACTGATGGGTGAGTCGTAAGTCGTAATTAAAATGGTGGAGTTTGGGGTTCTGAACTTTATGACGGCTGTATGGGTTTAACGGTGGTGGTTTGGGTTCTGAACTTATGGTTATGGCCATTTCCTCATCGGTAGTTTGCATAGTCATGGCAGCAGTACTCAAACTCCAAGCTCTACTAGTTTGGAGCGTCATGATCTGATCTGCTTGTATCAGGAGCGGAGATGGCTGCTGGGGCAGCACTGGCGGCGTAGGCAGGCAGAAGATTGTTGGGCCAATATGGGTCGAGCGGAGCTTCTTGGTTCGCAGCGGGCTTGTTTGCAGATTGCAAATTATGGGCTTTGGTGTAGCACATGATTCTCAATTTCTTATTTCCATAATTATTATCCTAACCTCTGGTATAGTGTTTCTCACCGCACTTACTCAACATTTTTTGAAAAAAGAAATCATGACACCTAAGGCCACGTACAACGGGCGTTGTCTCGCCGTCTGCATGTTGATAAATTTGCAAAAAAACACCCGGTCCCATCCAGTCGACGACCGCCGAGAGGACCACGGGGGGCGCGTGCTCCAAAGCCGAATCGACACCGCTGGCGCCGTTGTACGTCGTGGCTCGTCGATTCGCGGCGGCGACGGGATTTGGCGCGACCAGCCCATCCGTGCGGCGAGATGGCACCCGAATCAACCCATTCGCGCCAGCCCCCCCCCCCCTTTCGTACAGCTCAATCCCCGGCTCACAATCCATTCGCAAGCCTACAACCAACCATATATAGTGATGCAGCGAGAGCAGAGAGGCGGCGGCACCGATGCAAGAGCAACGCTGCGACGACGCGGGAATGGAAGTGAGTGGTGGGTGCAAAGGGGAGATGACGGCGGCGAGCACGTGACTTACCGACGAGGGAGCAGAGCAGCGTGCAGGTGCCGCAGCGCACCAAGACCGAACCAACAGCTTCTTCGGTAGGGTCCAATGTAAATTAACCCTCACTTTTCATGTAAATTACCCACTTATGCTACTATAAAAACAATATCAAATAACCCCCTAAATTTGCATATAAATTATCTACTTATGTGCTTATTAAATTTAAAGTAACCCCTAAATCTGAATCAAAATCATATAGTTATAATAAGATCTTAAAGTGCATCAACGTAAAATTTTAATGACTTTTTTATATAATTATTATTGTATTATTTATGGTTTTCTCAAAAATATATTATTTATGTTATTGTTTACTATTACTAATTGGAGGCTCATTTTGAAGCCTCCACACGAAGCCACCTAGGAATCCTAGGTGGACTTTTAAAAAAAAGAGAAGCCTCCACATGAAACTACCTAGGATCCTATGTGGACACTCTAAAAAATATCATTGATTTTAATAGCTGTTGGATGTATTTGTTTATAAAATTACCCACCTATGCCATTATAAAGAATTAACAAAAACAACCCTATTATATCATTGTCTAAATTAACCACATGTGCCACTATAGAAAAAATTAAATCTAACCATCCCTCAGTCACATCTAACACAATAAATCTCTGCTTCAATTAAAAAATTGTCCAACTGCCCTATCGTGCATGCCATTATGAAGAATTAACAAAAACAACTCTCTTATATCTTTGTCTAAATTATCCACACGTGACATTGTAGAAAATTGAATCTAAATCATCTCCCAGTCACATCTAACAGAATAAATCCCTTTGCTTGAATTTTTTTTGTAACTATCCATCATTCCTGTCACATGTAATGTAATGTAATGTAATGTAATGTAATGTAATGTAATGTAATGTAATGTAATGTAATGTAACATAATTAGTCTCTTACCTTTTATCTCTTTCCCAGGTTTAAATCATAAAAAGAATCTACCCCTTATATCTATGTTAAGAAAAATTAAAGAAGCCTCCACATGAAGCCACATAGGATCCTAGGTGGACACTTAAAAAAGAATAAAAATTACCCACCTTTTCCATTATGCATACTTAACTAAAATTACTCCTTATATCTATGTTAAAATTATCTAAAATATGTGTTTTATAAAATTAATTTAAATCAACTCTCTAAACTATCAATCTGTTCAATTTATTAAAACATATAAATTTGATGTCCGCCCTACATATAATCTTCATATGCAATCTCCGCCTCCCGAGATGGGTCCCACACACAAATTTGACCTTCTTAAACCTCAGTGGACGGTTGTATCCTGCATATTTTTTATGGTGACCATATTAAATTGATTTTACTAACCAAAATATCAAGTTTCTATGTCCTACGATGATAGGGCTTGACGGACATAGGTGGTGGAAAAGTAGTTGACACAATTAAGATCTACAAAAGAATACACTATAGATTGATGATATCTTGATTTTAGGATTATGCTGAGTTGATGACATGTGAGTCGTAGTATATATTCGCTAGCCGCTAGAAATTAAAGAACTTATTACCTCTGTATAGACTGACATCTCTTTTTTACATTTTGTTTACGTAATCTCCATGAACCGGCTGATCCATCACGGCGCTAGGTACGTCGTCGTGGCGGATATCGTTCCCGCCGGCTGCATGCCCATCACCCTGTCCCTGTTGGCGAGCCTGAACGCATCGGACCACGACTGCTACGGCTGCCTCAAGAGCTTGAATCGTGTGCTGTCGCAGCGCCACAACTCCCTTCTCCGGCGACGCATCAAGGTGCTCCAGGGAAGGTACCTGTTAGAAAACTAGGTAATTTTCGGTACGTTTTAATTCAGAAATTATTAACACGTTCATGACGAATATAAGTGATCCCGTGATAGCAAAGCATGTACTTGTATTCAAGTTAAATCTCAAATAAAACTCGAACAAAAATACACGAGAAAAGGTTTAGTTTGTACCCGAAAGGCGGGACGGTTGACGGAGTCAACCGGTGCGCCGTTATCCCTTGGACTAGACATGCTAGTCGTGGAGGGACCTTGTTCGGTGTAGTCGTACAAAAGGTGATGCGGTGGCGAGTCATTGCGGTGAAGTCCCACGAACGGCCTTCGGGAAGTAGTCGTTCAAGGCGATGTAGTCGTCTCGGAAGTAGTCGTTCTCGCGGAGGACGTAGTCGTGCGGAAGTAGTCGTTCTCGCGGACGGGGATGTAGACGTACGGAAGAGCGAGCGGCGCGTACGGGTACGCTCCCCAAAACCTTATCGCCCGCCTATCCCGAGCAGGATCGCTAGGTGGACGAGGTTCGGAGGCAATCGCTCACGCAAACGGTGTGCGCGCAAAGCTTACGTTGGGAATGGCGAGAGCGACAACACGAGAGGGAGAAGAGAGAGGTCTCCTAAGCGGGGAGTACCGAGTGTGAGAATGTGTGTACGTGCCGGAGGAAGGAGTCCTCTTATATAGGCGCGAGAGGAGAGGAGGAGGGAATGAACCCGGACGCCGCCGACCACCATAATTCTCATTAAACGACGATTCCAAGAATCGCTTCGTATTCAACGTACCATAATTCTCATTAAACGACGAGCTACCGAATAGCTTCTTGTATTCAACGTTATCGCTTACCGGTAACGGTCGTTTTAATACGAGGATTATGGGCGACATGAATGACCGACATGAATGACAAAAACGGTGCTCGACTCGACACGCCGCGCGCGCGCGCGGCGAGCGAGCGAACGCGCGCGTGTGGCACGCCCTTCTCCTTTTACCAACTTCACAAGTGGTCCACCATTGGTCCACCCTTTAAGTTAGTTATAAGATTCTCATTGGCTTTCAATGCGGGATTGAATCCCTAGCATTTATTTTGTGGACCTTTTAATTCTTAAGATTAATTGAGGCTAAATGGCACAAGGCCCAATTAATCCAACGGTACCCGCACGCAAGGATCGTCTTCGCGGAGCACTACCGGCTCGTGGTCGCGTTTCTGCAGGACCCGAACTATTTCGGTGAGGGTGCCCCTGCTGCTTTCGTTCTCAAAAGGGCGGACCCAGAAACCAACCATGGGGGGAGCCATAGATTTACTATTTACCGATCTTATAATCATAGTCACACATTAGCATTTTAGTTAACTGATTTACAAAAATACTTAATTTCTATATGCAGATTGCAAGCACTTGTTGAGCTCTAATTTCTATATGCATATTGCAAGCACTTGTTGGGGGGGGGGCCCTCGGTCCCCCCTCCCTCCGCCTCAAAACTAATGGAAGTGGAAAGCAAAGCCTATGAAATGTATAGAATGTTTGCATTGCAGGGTTCAATGGCGGCACAGCTCTGATCGACTGCTGCGGAGGAGGTCCGTACAACCAGAACTAGACGGCCCCGTGTGGTTCACCTGGAGCCACCGCGTGCGCACTGCATACAGCTACATCGCTCAGGGTTGGCTGCACGGGCCCTACGCTGATCCGCCAATCTTGCACCTCGTCGACTGGAAATACTATCATGATGTGTAATTGATCATATTGGTACAGTAAGTTTGGTTCGTACCAAAATTCGAAACAATGATACATATTACAAATTATATTTTCATACGTCTACGCTGTTCGTTGGCTGTTGTCTGGTGCTGTTCCCCAGCTTCCTGGGTCCTCCTGGGCTCCTGGCCGTCTCGTCGTCGTCGTTGCCTGTTGCAGCCTTGCTGTGCAGCAGGTTGCACGGACTTGCTGAGCTTCTGGGCTGTCTCGTCGGCCAGTGGATCTCGGTAGCATCTCGTACAATGGATGATTGCACGTGCGGTTTGCAACAACTCGCTGCGTGCGTGCATGCATCCAGGCACGTTTCAAAGTTTTCAACACGGTAGCACACACATTTCTTCCTCTTCCATCGTCGTCTTCGTTTCGGCCGGTGGCGTGTGTGTGGCGGCGGCTGGCCCGTACAACTACGGCCCGATCGAATGCCATGCACAACGGCGCTGGCGTACGTGCGCAGGCAGCTCCGTCCGTCCGTCCGTCCAATTAAGGCGATGATCAATTTTTTAGCATACTTCAAATTTGAACTGCAGGTGCATGAAGTAATGAAATTTCTTAATTCAAAAAATGATATTCATTATATTTGGTGTATGTTGAGGCAATATCTAGGAAGCCACATGAAATTTTGAACATCTTTTTGCCGTAACATGACGAACAACTAGCCGGAAAAGTGTTTGTAAATTATATAAAATCCAAACGAAGTCCGAAAATCATGAAACTTGTCTGGGTGTCATGTTATGGCATGTAGAGGCTGTATGCAAGAATTGAGAAGATTTCGAGAAAGTTGGGACGTCGGATGCCTCAAACCCAGACATCTCCACACATAATCAAGTGTGATATCATGTGCCCGATATTTGGCACTCGGGGAAGCCCGAGGCACTCGGGGAATTTCCATTCTCCCGTAGTGATCGTCGTCTGTGTTGTTGATAAAAAATCTGAAATCTGGTGTCGGTCTTCGTCTCCAATACACATTGCAACATTTAGCAAGTAGAAAAGGACAATCAGGTATTATGTTGACTGTGATTTCGGTCAGGACGATTAAAGAAATGGTCGGCAAGGTATTATACCGATCCAGATTTCCTGTTGCGCTAACTTATTAGTAGTCATAATTAATTGTAATTTTATTTTTAATATTCAGCGCAAAGTAGTATCATGTCATCTAGAAAATTTATCTTGATGAGTCTTTTTTTTGAACGAACGGACACGGGGTGTGCCTATTTCATCGATAAAGAAGATGATTATCTTGATGAGTCTTTAGAAGCAATTTTTTCTTTATATTAAAAGCCGCACAAATACGAGTTGTGTCCCTGGCCCCCAAACTCTTGTCACGGCCGTGTCTGAGAGAGTCGAGGAGTTATCCATGGTTCGGTTATCCATGGGAACATTTGACAACCACCGGTTGGGACATGACGTCGGCGGTCATGTCGTCGCCGTGACCGCGCTCTACGCCCCCTCGATCTGGACGCACCTCTGGCCGACGGGAACCGCTGCATAGATAAGAGTTCCCCAGCTTCCTGGGTCCTGGGCTCCTGGCCGTCTCGTCGTCGTCGTTGCCTGTTGCAGCCTTGCTGTGCAGCAGGTTGCACGGACTTGCATGCTGAGCTTCTGGGCTGTCTCGTCGGCCAGTGGATCTCGGTAGCATCTCGTACAATGGATGATTGCACGTGCGGTTTGCAACAACTCGCTGCGTGCGTGCATGCATCCAGGCACAGTTTCAAAGTTTTCAACACGGTAGCACACACAGCTCTTCCTCTTCCATCGTCTTCTTCGTTTCGGCCGGTGGCGTGTGGCGGCGGCTGGCCCGTACAACTACGTACGGCCCGATCGAATGCCATGCACAACGGCGCTGGCGTACGTGCGCAGGCAGCTCCGTCCGTCCGTCCAATTAAGGCGATGATCAACTTTGTCAAATTTAGGATAACTTAACTTGAGAATAGGGGTACGTACTCTAAGTCACAAATGAAAACGGCTATGGGACAACGACGGTACATCCATTCTAAGTTGCGGAATGGACGGAACGATGCACGAATACACTACGATTAGTGTACGTGTGCGTGCGTGGTGCAGTGTGATAGATGAATGACGACGGTGACAAGTGTGTTACCAAGCTAGAGGTTTTAATTTGAAGAATGGTCGCAACAGAAGTCAGAGGCGCTGGAAGTTTGGTTGTTGAAGTGCTGCACCCTATATATATATCTTGGGTTGCTAACAGGTTTAAACCAATTTATCTGATGATCTAACGTACTGTCTCTTTCTACAACAAGGAGTTAAGATCCTTTGACCTATATACATCAGTTACAAAATATCGATCGGTTACAAACACACGCGCAACTCTATATTTTCCCAACAGATCGATCGATCATTTGGTCCATGCCATGCATCGATCCCTATATATGCACTGCCCCCGCGAATGTCCAGCACACCAAGTTCCAACGAACACACCACGTACGATCCGCCCGGCCGGCGTGCCACCATGACCATGAGGGTTTCCATCATCTCCGTGCTCCTCCTCCTCGTCGTCGTCATCGTGTTCCACGGCGCGAACGCGAACGTCCTCCACCCCAAGAAGCCCCTGTTCCCGGCCATTTTCAGCTTCGGCGACTCGTACGCCGACACCGGCAACTTCATCCTCGAGGTGGATCCCAGGCCGTTCAACTTCTCCCCCTACGGCGACACCTTGGGCCGCCCCACCGGCCGCGCGAGCGACGGCCTCCTCCCTGTAGACTTCGTCGGTACGCCGCCGCCGCCGCCGCCGCTCTGATATATACTGTTACCGTCGACGCCGTTGGGCAGTAACGATCTGACTCCTCGTTTATTTTGTCAAGCGCAGCGAAGGGTGTGGGCCTGCCTCTCGTGCCGCCGTACCTGGACAGGAGCCAAGACTTCAGCAAGGGCGCCAACTTCGCCGTCATCGGGGCGCGGGCGCTGGACCAGGCCTACTTCCTGGAGCAGAACGTGACCTCGCCGCCGGCGCCGATGAACAGCTCCCTCAGCGTCCAGCTCCGGTGGTTCGAGGAGCTCAAGCCGTCGCTTTGCAACAACACCGCCGCCACAGATAAACTAGACTGCGATTACTACTTGGGCAAGTCCCTCTTCTTCGTGGGGGAGTTCGGCGGCAACGACTACCTCGCCTTCCTGTCCTCCAAGAGCGTCGAGCGAACCACGCAAGCCTATACGTCCCCGTCGTCATCAACGCCATTGCCGCCGCTGCAGAGGTATTTGAAACTGTGTATATATATAGATTCTAGTAGTTTCCTATAGCTCTCGCTCTCTTTTAGAAGAACTAAGACGCATTCACGCATGGCGTGCCTGTGCAGAGGCTTATTCAGCAGGGCGCCAGGCGCATCGTCTTGCCGGGGAACGTACCCATGGGCTGCCTCCCTTCCATCCTGACGCTGTACCCGAGCCCGAACGCGTCGGACTACGACGGCTACGGGTGCCTGGAGAAGTTCAACGCCCTGGCACGCTACCACAACGAGCTCCTCCGGAGGTCGGCGCGGGAGCTCCGGGTCAAGTACCCGCGCGCCGCGATCGCCTTCGCCGATTACTACCACCCCGTCCTCAAGTTCCTCACGGCGCCGGCGCTCTTCGGTGAGATCGATCACGAGTCCATGACCACTCAATTATCCATTCATTGGACACGTCCTGCTAGTAGCTTGAGGAGAGCTTGCTGATGCAACCAAGCTGAGACGACCGAGTGATGCATGGGTGCAGGGTTCGACGGGAGCACGACGCTGGTGGCGTGCTGCGGCGGCGGCGGCGGCGGCGAGTACAACTTCGACGTGGCGGCGTTGTGCGGCTTCCCTTCGGCGACGGCGTGCGAGGACCCGGCCACGGCGGTGAGCTGGGACGGCATCCACCTCACGCAGACGGCGTACAGGAATATCGCCAAGTCGTGGCTGCACGGCCCGTGGTCGGTGCCGCCGATACTGAGCCTCGCCGCCATTGTGCATTGAGACCTGAGAACAGAGGAGACCATTCAGTTGAATTAGAATCGTGCATGCTATCAAAGGTGTTTTCTCTCAGACTATTGAGATCCGTCGTATGCGTCAATGTTTGATTCGCGCACATCCGATCCATACTCGTTCATCATTAGCCACTGGTGAATATTTCTTTCCGAAGAGCACTAATTGAACACCCTGCTCGTTTGGCTTATCAGCCACCAGCCAGCAGTACTTTTCTCTCAGAACGAACCAGCCACCAGCAATCAGCCAGCAGTTCTTTTCTCTCAGAACAAATCAGCACGAGCCATCATCCACCAGCCAAACGAACAGGCTGAGATGCATGGTGCAGCCTAGTAGCGAAAGTTTTAACAATCAACCTAACTAGTGCTAGAGATGTCTTCATTTGGGATCTACATAAGAGTGGCGTGTTTTCGACACGGTCTATGTACATGGCCATCATTAAAAATGGCATCATCCCTCGAAAGTGTCCAATTTGGAAACTCAAGATACCACTCAAGATTAAAATCTTTTTGTGGTACATCAAAAATGGAGTTACCCTCACTAAAGATAACTTGGCCAAACGGAATTGGAAAGGAAATTTAAGCTGTTGTTCTTGCAGCTCATTAGAGACTATAAAACACTTATTCTTAGATTGCCACTTCACTAGATTTATTTGGTATACAATACATATCACGTTTGGCATTCAACCCCCATCTAGCATTTCAAACATGTTTGGTTCTTGGCTAAATGGCATCCGGCCAGCGCTTAGTGATCAAATTTGTGTGGGTTTGACAGCTATATGTTGGGCAATGCAATATGGTTGAATAGAAATGATATGGTATTCAATTGGTCTAAAACTAACACTTTTATACGGGTAATCTTCAGGGCTACATATTGGACCGCACATGGTCGTTGTTGTTAAGGACGAAGAAGCAAGATCAAATCTGAAGAACGCTTGCTGTCTGTTGGAGATGGTCATCATGCAAGTGTTTGCCAATTTCGGCTGGAAGTTCTCGAATAGAATTGCAGACTAGTTGTCTTGTTCGGCTGGAAATACTTTCTTTATTTCCTTAGTGCACTCTATGGAGTTATTTGTGAGCCCTAAGATCTCCCCCTTTGTAATGAACCGTTGTGCACACCATTTTCAATAATGGTGTAGAGGCTGGGACCTTTGTTCCATTATCTAAAAAAATTAGCCACTGGTCAACAGGACACCAGATGAGCTTGCCTCTGGGCGCCCGCTTGTTCCACGGTGGGGCAGCTCAAGTTTACGGGCGCCCGTCCGGATGGTTCCGTCCGGTCGAGATGGCAACGGACACAAACCCTGCCATCCCAAATTCATGCCCATGGATACAAAATCCGCCCATTAAAAAATCAATGACGTGTGACGGCTGACGGGTTTAATCTTGTGCCCAGACCTATACCCATCGGATTAACACGTACCCACGGGTCGTCCGTGGGTACCAAATCAAACAACAGAATTAGCATATATGTGTATATATATGTTCACAATTATGTATATCTTCACAATTTAACATACACGATTCAATGTAAATTAACAAAAATTTAGTATTAGCTATCCAATCATAACACCACATGTTAATCACTTAAGATGATTGACCTAAAACATAGCATAGAACGTTTAACAATTAAACTCATGATAAGAAATAGTACATCCATATAAGAGTTGAGGTTTGACCATTAAAATTGAGGTGTAGACTAAGAATGTTAGCTTATTTGGTGATATATAGTCAGATTAAAAAACCCATGGTTCACGGGTTCCAGTCTTATGTTCCCAAACCCATGCCCACGAACCTGTTGGGTCTCATTTTTTACCCATGAGTAGACCTATACGGTTATACAAATCAACCCACGCTCATGCCCTAATGGAGCAAAACCCATCGGGTTTCGGATTTTGGGCACCCATTAATTGTCATCTCTAGTCCGGTCGATTTTGTGCAGAAAGAGAGAAAGGGAGAGGGGGAGAGGGAAATGGAGAATGAAGCTACGCTGTGCAGTGGTTTGATGGATGAGACACCGCAGGACCCACCACATAAGAGTAGAGAAAAGAGAAGGCAGTTGGGATCGACCACAACACCGTAGAAAAGTCTCAGCCGACGGTGTTGGGGTTCTCTACCGCCGGCAGTAAATCTATGTCGATCGTGCGTCGGGCTCGGATGGTTAGCTCGGGAGACGACGGGGTTTACACTGGTTCGGGCCTCCGAGGAGTAATACCCTACGTCCAGTGCGTGGCTATTGGGTTCCCGAGCAAAGTGTGCTCGCAGTTGGGCTTACAAGCTAGTCGGGAGAGGGAGTTCGTTCCCAAGTCTCGGGCGGTGGTGTGTGATCATGTGAAAGTCTAACCCTTGTGATTGTTGCCCTCTTCTCCCTTTTATAGTCTCAAGGGGATGGGCACAAGGGGAAATACAAAAGAGTTACAGTGACTTGCAGCTGGTACGTCCCGTCGTACGTCATCGTCTGTCAGGGCGTATCGGCGCCGAGTTGTGATATCTTGTCGGGGAGGCCGCCACGTGGCTGGGTTGAACTGTTCCTTTCGGGATGCTTGGCCTTCTTCCCGAGTAGTTTGGGTTTGCTTTAGTCTGCCCAAGTTCTCGCTTGTCTTGCCACGCGTGAGCCTAAGTCTAGGCCCGCGCGCGTCGTAGAGGGTGCTTGAGTGCCTCGGGCTGAGTTTTACGTGTGGCAGAACGAATGTTGATGGCGACGTGATGGCTGCGCAGCCAGTTAGGTTCACATTTAAGGCTCCCGCCGGGGCAGGTCGTCTGCATGGCCACCAGCTGTCGTTCCCGCACGACGTGGAGATTCGCTTCCCCGCATGCACTGGTGGGCTCGCCTGAGCCGTGTGTCTGGGCCCACGCACTAGTCGGAGCCGAACTTGTCGTGCGAGGCGGAGACTTGTCGTGCGAGGCGGAGACTTGTCGGAGGTGTTGCCATTCGGCTAAGGACCGGTCGTCTTGCCAGTGAGGGTCTTGACGAAGATCTGCATGCCTTCCCTAAGACACAACGCCAGGTGGAGAGTGCTCTCCTACTGGATGTTGTAATCAGCAAGGGTACGACCATCCTCAAGCTGCTTGCCAGCTGACAGAGGTCTTCACCCAGTGGATGATGGTTTTGTTGTCTTCAAGTTGGATAATCTTGCCGTCAAAGGGGGCCCCTAATCCGGGCCCTCGTCAGTAGCCCCCGAGCCTGAGTGGGAGTCAAGGAGTCGCACTCAGACTTAGTTGGTGGATCTTGATGTTGGAGGTGTTCTTCAGGTCTTCGGTGGGTGCACGCGAGCGCATCCGCCGGATGTAGCCCCCGAGCTTTGAGTGAGTCAGAGACTTGCCCGCGAGCTTTTATTTGTATTTGTAACTGTTGTAGTCTTGGGGGTCTCGTTGGAGCAGTTTCAGTCGTGGTGGTGACGTGGGCGTAGTCGTGGGTGCGGGCATCTTGGCCGATGTGACTGATATGACCGCTCCATCAAGGCCATGCTCAGTCTCTGCAAGTCTGCACGTCGCGGGAGTCGAGGCATCACGGTTGCGTGTGGTTGTTTCGCCGGGACGCGCGCATGAGTGGGCAAAAGTCTTGCTGACACGGCGGGCTCGACGCCGAAGATGAAGAGTCAGGCCTGTCCCCTTTTAAACCGCGCGTCAAGCACCGGTTCGGGACTTCGCTTTCCGCTTGCTTTTCTTCTCCCTCGCGCCTGCCCCTTGAGCTTCGAGTTCTTTCGCCTTCATCTCACCTCCGTCGCTCGTGTTCCCGGCTCGCCCAAGACTTCACCGGCGCAATGTCGAGTTGGGTGCGCTCCACCATCTCCTGTGAGCAACTTCTTCGTATTGTTGTGGCGGGCCAGCTGCCTCCCCTCATCGAGGCCGTTGAATGTATCGTCCCTGCTGACGAATCCGTGCCACGCCCTCCCAGGGGGTACGTGGTGTTGTTCGTGGCCTTCCACGAGCGCGACTTCTCCATCCCCACCGGCTGATTCATCTGAGGAGTGTTGTTCGCATACGGGCTGGAGCTCCAGCATCTCAACCCGAACGACATCCAACAAATGGCGGCCTTCGAAGCTATGTGCGAGGGGTTCCTCGGTATTGGTGCGCACTAGCATCTGCTCTAGTACTTCTTCAGACTCGCCTGCCTGAGGGAGGGATCCTGCGCGGCGACGATTGGCTGCGCCAACCTTCGGATGAAGCAAGGCCGTGGCGACGACTACATCCCGGCGCCGCTAACCAGCTCGAATAGCGGCTGGCACAAGGGGTGGTTCTTCTTGCGGAACGACCCTGAGCACGCGCTTCCGTCGTACACTAGCTGCTCCATCGCGAAGTCGCAAAGGAATTGGGCGGACGACCCCGCTAAGGCAGAGCAAGAGAACATGCTCAAGTCCCACTGGGCCGTGCTTGGGCGTCTTCGGAACGCCGGGATCACCTTGGCGGAGGTCGCCGGGCAGTACCATGCCCGGGGTGTTGTGCCGCTCCGGAGGCGGCCACTCCGGCTCTGCAACATGACTGCCGACAGGGCCCCATGGGCTGGAACGGTAACCGCGCCGGAGTCTCCGTCACCACTCGAGGTTCAGCGTCGTGTGGCGCAAGCAATCGGGAGAGCGACCTACTCATGGCCGCCGTCGCGGATGCTCCCTATGCTCCCCAATGTGGCAACAGAGAAATTTGTAAGTTGTACGTCTTCTCGGCAAGCTCGATTCGCCTTTTATCGTGGGAAAATCTTCTCGGTTTTGACCTTGGTGCGTTCTTGTGGTTGTAGTTGAAATGCGCCCACCTTGTTCCTTCCAAGGCGCCTCTCCCGGAGGAGGCCATCTTCAACCAGAATCAGGCGGCGGCAGAGAAGAGGCACGCTGCGCGTAAGGCGCAGCATAAGAAACGCCAGATCGCCAAGCGCAATCGCAACGACGACCGCATCAAGAGGTGCAAGGCGGGGGAGCAGGGCGTTTTCTCCAATGAGGATCCGTCGCCCGAGCCATCGTGGAGTGGTGATGTCGCCAGCGCCGCGGTTGACTGGAGCCTCCGACGAGGATCCGTCGCCCGAGCCATCGTGGAGCGGCGATGTTGCCAGCGCCGTGGTTGCCTGGAGCAACATGCCGGGGTCATCCTAGTCTTCACCGCTCCGTGGTGCCGAGGTGTTGTTGTCGCGCCGGCCACGGGAGGCGGGGCGCGAAAAGGTTGTGGGGTCGAGCTCGCGTCCGACGGGTCCCCCTGTCCGAGTGGGCCTTCGGTCGACGCGCTCCCGTACGGCGCCCAACAGGATGGGCACTCCCGAGCCGCCAAGATCTGCGCCCCGCCAGATTGATCCCCCTAGGAGGTCGGAGGAGCATTTGGTGCCCGTCCGCCAGCTCTACGACGGTTTGGATCGCCCGGACTCTAACTCCCTGCAGAGCGCCGGTCGCGGGGGAGGTCGTCAGGTTCGATGTCAACGCCAAGCGCAGTGCCAGTGGCGGAACCGAGCGCCGCCCCTCGGCGCTTGCAGTCGTTGCTTATCCGGGGCAGCGGGGCCCCAGATGTTCATGTGCCCCTTATCGCTGGCAGGGTCGCGGTCCATCCCCGGCCATAGTGGAGGCCGGAGGGGTAGCCCCCGAGCAAATGGGGGAGAATATTGCCGCCGTAGAGGCGGCTGACCGAAGTAGAGAAGCGCCCGAGACAGCGGGCTCAGGTCGTGCCATGCCCGAGCAGGGTTCGAAGCGCGCCGCCCCCGAGCAGGGCATGTCGGATTGCCCGATGAAGAGGGCCTGGGTGCGCTCCAAGATGTATGTCTCTAACTTCAGCTTTTGTCTGTCATGACTGCTCCGACTTGTTTGTCGATGTTGAGACTCGTCTTCTCGTAGCCATGCTAATACTGGCGTGCTTAGCATGGGGCCCATGGAGCGACTGGCGCTAAGGGCGCAGGTGATCTCCCCCGAGCCTCAGCTCCAGCCCCCGAGTACCATGTCGGCGCCATTGCGGGTCGAAGAGGTGTCGTCGGTGGTCTCCGAGATGAGAACGGCGAGCACGCCACCTCCGCCAACCCTTGCTGCCGCCGTCGAGGAGGGCGAGGCGGCCACGGAGGCGGCGGTTATTCAGGCGGCCCTAGAAACATCGTCTGGGGCTGGCCCGAGCGTCGAGGGGGTGACGAGGATCTTGGATGAAGATGTGGCGCCTCCCCCGGCGTCGGAGAGGCATGGTGCCGCAGTGGTCCTGGCGTTGGAGTCGACACAGGTGACGGCGGCGGCGAGTGATCTCCCAGCCGTGGAGGTGCCGGTGCCCTCTCCGATGATAGAAGTTCAAGGTCCTCCACCGACCGCGGAGGTGGTGGAGTCCTCCTCGGCCCGAGCTTCCCTCACGGTCGAGGAGATGATGGATCTGGAGACGGGCCGGTACATCGACCTCCCCGGTGTCGAGGTAATCGATCTCGAGGCGCCCCAGGTCTCCGAGAAGGAATATGACGCGGCAGCGGGGCAGAGATCCAACGAGTCAACGATCATGGAGACGATAGCATCGGTCTCGAAGGCGCTGCAGGAGTACGAGCGTGCTGGAGGCTTCGCCCCAGCCGCTGCATAAGACACGGAGGATGCGGCCCTCGCAGCGCCTGTGGCTCGCGTGGAGCTGACAGAAGATTCGACCGCGCCGCTGCATGTTGATGAAGGTCGGGAGGTGTCACCTCCCTGGCCAGTGGAGGCTGCCAAAACCCCGGCCCTCGTTGCGGAGCCTGTCTTGGCGGAGGCCGTTGCTGGGGAAGAGGAGACGTCACCGCTCGGTCCAGTCACCGTTGAAGTCGAGGATGTCGAGACTCGCGCGCTTGACGACCTGGCCGCCGCCATGCAACGGTTGGCAGTCCCCGAGTCGATGGCTGGGGCCATCACCCCGGATATCCAGGTGGCCGAGGAGACGGGGCGTCCCTTTCCCAAGGCGTGGCGGGCGGCCATGCCCGGACGCTTGAGCTCGCGTGTTCTTCGTGGGCGACTACCACCGGGCTTGACGCTGACTCTGAGGACGACGAGGAGGTCGCGTTGCGCCACACCTTGGAGAGTGGGATGACCTGGGCGCACCGGGCCTTCAACGAACTCATCCTCCCCGCGACCTCGGTGAGTTTTTTTGTCAAAGGTTCTCTTTTGATTCTGCGACCTTCTCGAGCTTCATCAGATGTTCCGGTTCTGTCGATTGTAGACGCTCGAGTCTTCGGGTCGGAAGCGTGCTCGCGAGGTGCGCCAACTCCGCGTGGAGCGGACTCAGCTGGAGATGTAGCTTGTCGTAGCTCGAATTGCAGCAGCCGGTGCCGTGGTGAGCGAGTCGTCCGCGCGGGCGTCCCTCGACGCAGTCCATCGGTCCGCGGAAGACCGAGATATCTCGGCCGAGACCGCCGCCACAGCCGCTGTCACCGAGAGGGATTAGCTTGCGTCGAGGCTCGCGCTTGCCGAGGCTGAGATCGAGAAACTTCGAGTGACCGCAGCGTCCGCGGAGGAAGTGGCTGAGAAAGCCAAGACTGCCGCGGCCACAACAGAGTCTGCTGCCCGAGAAGCCTCTCAGACCACTTCTCGTGAGAAGGCGGCCCTCGAAGTGAAGGTGTCGGAGTTGGAGAGTGACTTGAGGACGGCTACGACGGATTTGGCGCGACGAGCCATCAGCTTTCCCAAACCACGAACCAGCTTCAGGTGGTGACCGAAGAAGCGTCATGGCTTCAGAGCTCCAACGCCAAATTGTCGCAGGATCTCGAGGGTAAATCGGACGGTTCCTCAGTTCTCGCCCATCTCAGTACTTGCTTCTTTTCGAGGCTTGACTTGAAGATCTTGGTTGCAGGATCGCGTGTGATCCGCACGGGGATGGTTGTGCAACTGACGACAGCCTAGCAAGAACGAAACGCCGCCATCCTCAAAGTTATTGAGAAGGACGGTGTACTCAAGCGCTTGTTGGAGTAGCTCCAGAAAGTCCAGACCGAGCTGGAGCAGGTTTGTGCATCCCGGGAACAGGACACGGCCGCCCTGAACCAAGCCCGCGAGGCCCGGCGCAAGTCGGAAGCCATTGCCGAGAAGGTGATTGGGGACGTCGCCAAACTCGGGAGGCCGTTGAGCTCGGTGATGGTCGCGCTTGGCGTGTCGCTTGGGCCGCGTACGCCTGAGGCGTTGATCGAAAGGGTTGGCCGCCTTCCCGGCGTGGTGCGAGAGCTTGAGTTGTTGACGGCTCGCCGCGCGGTACATCGGATTCTCGCCATGATCGAGTCGCACTACCAAGGGTTGGACCGCACAACGCTGAGTGGCGGCTGGGCCCCTGGCATCTCCGACGACCAATGCGATGAACTGGAGACAGACTTCACCGCCTTTGCCCGCGAGATGGCCGACGCCACGTTGAAGGATTTGGAACAGCTGCCACAAGACGAGTCAGAGGCACCAGGGGTTCTCGGGCCCCCAAGTTAAACATGCCACAAATTATCATACTGTAATAATCTGAAACAAGTTGCAAGGCTATCATGTAGCTAGATCTTTATTTTGAGTTATCTCTCGATCACTTCCGAGCGTCCGAGGACGACTGCAGCAACGCGCAACCGAACTTAGGGGTCAGAAATAGTTAGGCCGTGCTCCGGAGCCGCGGGGGCGTGAGAGTCGTAAGGCCTGGCCCCTTCAATCTACTGAGTGCAACCGCTCGTTCGCAGCCCCTGGGAACTCGAAGGCCTGGCGGTTACTCGAAGGCTCTTGAAGGGAGGTCAGATGAAAACCGGAGACAAGAGAAGTACCCGCAAGTCTTCGTGCCGTAGCCGCGGAGGCGTTAGCACTAGGAGCTTTGAACGAACAGCGACTCGTTATCCCATGCAAGCCGTCATCTTTACCTTTCGCGAGTTCGAGTTTCCGCTTAAAAACTTTTCACTTGTGCGATCACCGATCAGTCTCGACAAGGTTGTCGGAATTTTTTGAAAAAACTTCAAAAAAACGAGGAGGCACGAGGGCATCGTGCCCTTGGTAGCCCCCGAGCAGGGAGCGTGTTTGCCTTGGTGCAAAGACGCTAGCTGCTCAAAATGAGAGTTGCCGCAATGTAAAGAACACAGTTGGGTATAAGTTTGGAACTCAGAGACATGTGAACATAAACAAACGACATTTATTTATTAACACATAAGCACAGAACATTTACTCAAGGGTAAAACAGTCGTAGATGTTCGATGTTCCATGCGTTGGTGACAATCCACCCGTCCTCGTACTTGATCTTGTACGTCCTTGGTCGGAGCACAACCGTAACATCCCGGAATTTCTCCCGAATGTTAGCAATGCAAAAATGTGGATTTCAAAATTTCGATTTGAAATTGAGTGCATGATTAAAATATAAGGTCGTCTTCTTCGATCCTTCCCTAATTTCTTAGATTTAATTTGAGCTAAATCATAAAAAATTAGGAATTATAAAAATGCTAGTGTGAGAACCTTGGATTTTATGGGATTTATTTTGCATCTTAAATGTGTGGGATTCAAATTTGAATTTAAAATTCAAATTCGAATCATAGTTTAAATGGGAGCTAGGGTTTAAGAAAAATAGGAAAGGGACCTTTGCGGCTTGGGCCTCAACTCGGTGCTCTAAGTCCTTTAGACCACCCTCAAGCTTTCCTCTCGGATTCACCAAACCGCCACCCCCGCCCGTGCATTTCAGCCCCACCATAGCCGCCGCCCATCTTCCACTCATTGTCTCTCGCCACGCGGGCCCCGGCGGCCGGGCGACCTTATCTCCTTTCCCCGCATCTCTTTCTTCCCCACCGTACCTACATGCCCGTGCGAGAGGCACCGCGCGCGCGGCCTCTCGCCGCCCCACGCCGAGCGGGCCGTGGCCGCGGGATGCCCGCCGCGTGGCCAAGGCGCGGACGCCAAGGTCCGCCGCCGTCCATCCATCCCCCGAAACCCTAGCAACCGCCCTTTTAAAGCCGCCCCCAACCGCATCTCCCCGAATCGCGTCGTCGCCCCCATGGGGGTTCCTCCCCGTCCACCGCAAGAAGGAGAGGAAGTGGGGGGAGATGGAGAAGCCGGAGGAGTGGAAGAAGAAGGGGGGATGGGGGGAGGCCGTGGCCGCCGCCCGCGCCGAAGCCTTGGCGCCCGGCGGGGGTGAGGCGCACCCCCGCGTGCGCCATGCCCCCGCCCGAGTCGATGTTCGGGAAGAAAAAGAGAGGAGGAGCCGGGGGAGAAGGAGCCGAAGGCCGCCCGTGGGAGGGCCGACGTCCGCCGCGCCGCGAGCCCCCACCGCCGCCGCCCGCCCGCACCGCGACGCCACCGACCCGCCGCCGCCCGTGAAGCGGGTGAGCTCGTCCCCCTCGCCCCGGTGGATGTTGTGGTGGTCTTCGAACCACGGTGCACCGACAATGTCTAATCTTGTGCTCGCGGCTTTGATTCCATTGCCGTTCGCCCCCGGAGCCGAGCCGCCGGGGAAGGAAGAAGTCGTCCGTGGTCAAGTCGCCACCGCGGAGTAGGAGCCGACCCGCCGGGAGACGGCGTCGTGTCGCTCTCTGCTTCTCCCCGCAAGCAAGCCGAGCCCCGGTCTTCTTCTCGCTGCTCGTCACCGCGCCGCCTCGCCGCCGTGTCCAGGAACGCGAGGTGAGAAACCCCCTCGACCTTGTTGTGGACCCGCCTTCGAGTCGAGGGCCGGACCGAGCCTTGTGAGCTCGTTGTTTGAGTGTTGCCCGCCGCCCGCTCGCGCCACCGCGCGGACCCGCCGTCGCTTGAGAGCCGGTCATCGAGCCGAGCCGGTCGCTTTGCGTGTGCCGCCGCCGTCGTCGCCGAGCGCGCTCCCTTGCCTTGCAAATGGTGTCGTACCTTTGTTCCGACGAGCGCACGCCGAGTTCCGGCTCGCCGTCGGCACCCACACACCGAGCACGCCACCGTCGGGCGAAGGCCCCGCCTTTCTTGGGCCGTGGGGTCGGGTGAGCACGTACCTTTGTCGTGTGCACTCCCCGCTTACCGTCACCCCGTTTATAACCCTTGTCGTGCACATGTGGTAGGCGTTGTGCCATCGCCACGGCGGTGCCGCCGACCTTTTACCCGCACACACCAACACCGGATCGAGGCCCCGTTCTTCCCCGGCCGAACCCGTGCACGAGCACTCACGCACACGCGAGGTCGTTCGCCGACGTATGTCCCCAACCAACGCCGCCGGCCGTTCCTCGCCGTTTTCCCCCGTGCTCGTTCCCTTGCCTAGTGCATGCCGTCGATTTCGTGTCGCTGCCATGGCCGAGCCGTCGGCGATCGGCACGCACACATACGCACGCAATCGAGGGGCCGAGCCCCCGTTTCACCTATTCGTGACCGTGTTCGACGTTCCGCCGTGCCGTCGCCGCGAACCCCCAACGCACCGGCGTACGTGTGTCCGTCGAGCCATCGACCCCAAGGTCGAACCTTTCGGCCACTTCGACCCCGAACACCGCCCTCGCCTAAATCTGCTCGCTGAGCTCTCGTCTCCGTGTCGTCGTCGTGCACGTGCCGTCGGTTTTGTGTCGCCCCCGTGGCCACGCCGCCGACGTTCGCACAAATGCAAACACGTACACCCGAGGAGTCGAACCCCTCTCGCTCTCCCTCGTCCAACCGCACGCACGCGCGCGAGAGAGCGAGGCACGCCGCCGTGGACGCCCTAGTCCTTGTCGACGTTTCGCCCCCACCTCGCCGCGCTACACCTAGTCTCACGACCGCATAACGCGCGTGTCGCCCGTACCACGCCCTTGTGCTTGTCGGGCGAGCCGTTGATGCTATGACTCGCATGTTGGCACTATCACCTCTCGTTCCGCCGACTCGCCGGCGCTTTGTCCACCGCCGGGGGATCTCTCGCTTCCCGTCGGACCCACGACCTCGTCGCCGTGGGTTGACGCCGGCCATGACCGCTCTTCTCTCTACCCTATCGCGTGCCCTAACATCTCTTCTCATGCTCCGTGTCTTGCTTTGTCCAACCACGGGCGCACCCACGCCCGTGTGGGGGGGATGTCGACACTGCGCGAGGAACCGCGCCGCCGAGCCGTCTTCGTCGCCCGAGGTTTTGCCCTTGTCGCGACTGCGTCGCCGTCCTTCTTGCTCTCGCCGTCGTGGCCGAGCCACCGCACTCACGCGCGCCAACCCAACCGTCGCCTTGCACGCCTCGAACGAAACCGAAGCATCCCGCATCGCGACCACCCCGTCTCTCTATTTCACCGCCGAGAACGTCCTTCCGCCCGGGCGCACGAGCGTCGGCCACCCGCGTGCTCGTGTTCGCCCACACGTACGCACGCAGCGAACACCCCCGTGTGCCACCGGGGAGCTCACCTTTCTGTGCCCCAACCTCGTGTGAACTCAAACCCTCGCCGCCGACCTTCTCATCATTGCCAGGAAAGCCATGTTCTTGACCGTGACCTTCTGTTCGCAAAACGGCGTCCCCGCCGCGTAGTGCGTTGTCTCTGTCAACCTTCGCCGCGTCGGGCCGCTCTCTTTCGCCGCCGACGTTCTGCTCACGCACACCCGCACCCGCCCGAGTCGAGCCTTGCTCTCCCCCGTCCAAACAAAGGCACGCGCATGTTCACGCGCACGCACGCCCTCGCAAGCGAGCTGCCACGCCGCCGCGGACACCCCGGGCCGCGACGCCGCGGAGCTCGAGCCGCACCAAGCCGTTTACCTTCGCACCGCCGTGCTCGTCCCGGAGCTTCGTCTCGCCGTACGCACGCTCGTGCATGAGCTCGACCAAGCTGCCGCCTTTGCTCTCCTTGCTCGAGTCCGAAGGAACACGCTCACGCGTGTGAGCCGAACCCAACCGCCGCCCGGCCCGTCGTGACCGAACCCCGTCATCAAGAGCATCATTTCTACCGAGGCGCGCGAGCGCCGAACCAACTCGTGTACGCGTTCGCTCTCGTGCACGCGAGCGCATACAACCTCATCGACGCCGACCACCCGAATCTTGTCGCCGAGACCTTCGCTTTGCACCGCGCGCCAAGCTGCTCTCCGTCACCGTCGGGTCGAGTTTCCAACCAAAGCAACCCTTTTCTTTGCCTAGACGAATCCCTAGGTGTACCCGAGCCACGTCGAGTTGTGTGAGGTCGAGTCACCGACCAACCTCGCCGCCGACGAGCCCCTTTCCACCCGTCGCTCCTCTGGGACTTACCATCGAGCACCTGGCGCCCACGCCGCAGTCCCGTAGGGGATAGTTGCACACACGCACCCACACACCTTTGTTACCGTAGTGGATCCCCGCCGGATCTAGTGCGGTCGACCAACCCTCAAAAGCACCACATCTCGCCACTCACCGCGAGCCGCAGCAGATCCGACCGAGATCGTTTGTGGCGCCCACACCTTCGCCATGTGGGCAGCCACTTGTGCATGGGTCGGCCTTATAGCTACCTATGTGGCAGCCATGTGAGCTCGAAGAGCGAGCTTGCAGCCAGCCTATAGATAGCTTAGAACCCTTTTTAGCCTGGCCAAAGGTTAGCTTATATTTAAGTGTATTGTGTATGCGTATTTTAATTTCAGAAATCTATTTTACCTTTGGAAAATCCTAGAAAACTCATTTCAACTCCGAAAATTGTGAAACCTTTTCCAAAGCTCTTCTAAAATTATAAACTCCGTGTTAGGCTAGTGTTCGCTCTCTTTTGGCTCTTATTTGTTGTTCATTTGGAGTTAAATGCAATAGGACCCGCCTTTATTTTAATTGCGCGTTAATAGGGACAACTGGAGCCGGGAGCCGAGCTCGTGAGATCGACTACACCTACGACTACACCGCCGACGACTACTCGCACGCAGTGTTCACGCCCGACCGATTCCCGAAATACCTACTAGGCATTGCTATGTAGAATGCTAGCGCTTTACTTTAAATGCATGATGATGAACCTTGCACCGCCCGCTTTTATTACCCCGTCCTTGATTGTCCTACTACTATATATATGTATATAAGCGTGTATATGCGCCGAGCTTCGCGATGCATGTGTTTGGGATGGGGATAGTGGTTCTTGGCGTGAGTGGGGTAAAACCGGCAGGAGAAGGCGTTTTGGGTATTTTGGCGGGGGTGAGCTCGAGACAACCGATCCGGGGATCGGGGGATAGGGATGCACTCCTTAGTGTATCCCTACTTTGACGGTTTTTGGAGCCTAGGTGTTGGGGTTTTACTTGCGGATGGAGGACATGAGCTTGCCCCGTCCGAAAGCGAGTGGATCAACTTGTCGATAGGACTTTCGTACACACCACCTCGCCGAGAGTGGGGATAGGGCCGAGTTGAGCTCGGCAAGTGCGGAACCATACCGCTTAGGAAGGATAGAGGGTATCCGTGGGGGAGCGGTGGAGGTGAGACCACCCTCTCGTAGCGTCTCCCCGTGTGGCCACACGGGAGCATTTCACGCTCCGTGCGATTCCTTCCGAGGGGGGATTCGTTTTGAGGGCCGGATGCAGGGTGGGACCGAAACTACCGAGAGTTCGCACGGTAGGATGGGCTCGGTTGGCTGATCACCGTCGGGTACCATCCCGAGTTGGGTACAGGTGTACACGCTCTCGCGCAGTTTTGATCTATACGTATAGCCGCGTCCTCGGTCATGGACAAACATTGAAGACATGTTCGTTCCTCATGTTTTGGGATTTCTACCTCCCCCTGTAGTTGAGAGTGTGGTGAGCCGTGGTTGCGCCGGCTAGAGGAGAGTGGCTCCCTCTACCTCGTCGATCCGATTGCAATCATTGAGGTGCGAGGAGAGGAAGTTCTCGCATCGACCCTAGATGGAGATAGGTTGTGGAGACGGGCCCCGGGGTACCGGTGGTTCCGAACCGTGTCCGAGAGATTGGTTTGGGACCTATATGGAGATGATTTCTGTTTATGCTTTGCCGTCGCCGCATAGGAAATCCGAGCTTCTACCTTGCCTCTTTTCTTACCCTTTAGAAGATAGGCCACTTAAAGCCGCATACGGTCGGTGACGTGAACCTATCCCACTCCTTGGGGATAGACTTTGAGTGTGCGGAGTTGCGAGTTTGACTTCGACATCAACATTGACGGATGGTACGACCGAGGGATACGTCGCTTCGCTCAAGGATGCTCGTGGGCGTGAAGATCGAAGATAGAGACCCTTCCAAGATGCTAGCTACCGCCTCGTTGAATTTTACTCTGATTCAGCCTTGAGGCTTGTAATGTTGTACTCCATTATGGACATGTAATAAATTATGTACTAATATTTGTGTGATGCGATGTACGGTTGAGATCAACCCTCTGTGATGAGATCTGTACGCGATAGCCACTGATCCCGGGACTATCGCAAAGGTACAGGGACTCGGGTTTGCCTCACCGAAAATCCGGGTCGTTTCGGTGGTATCGCAGCCGTACTTGACCGTAGCACGTATCCCTAGAAATGGCCGATAGTAAATAAGGATTCTATACGTTTCCTTCCTTTATATAAACCCCTTGGATTATTTTATAAAAGCTTTCCCCCTTTGAAAAGCTTCTTTCTTACCTACGAACTTCAACTTTTCTAACGAGGACACGACCTTTGGTCGAGAACTTGTCCTGAACACGATGAAGTGGAGCAGTGTTGAAACACCATACTAGGCACAACCCCCTCGGAGACCTTTTGACGATAGACTAGATCGTTGATGTGCTCGCGACCTCTGAGGCCTGAGTCACCCTCGAGGAAGCTTATATGTGTATATCATGTTTGCTGAGTGTTTGGCTCTTAATGGAGTTAATTGTGTTTTAATGCATCTTCTCATTGAGTGATAGGATATATAATTAGTGATATTTTCATGGTTGTGTCTGACTCATTGGTTGGTGAGTGACGTTGTATAGAGTTTTGCTTCCCCGGTCGTGTTTTTCAAAATGTTATCGATCCGAAGGTCGGGTCGCCGCCGGCACGCTTTGAAGAAGCCGCCAAGGAAGGGGAAGTTCCACAAGGTCGTGGGCGTGCCGCCGCCACCGCCACCCGAGGACCCCCGAAGCGATGACGAAGAGAAGGAAGCCGAGCCCGAACCGGAGTAAGGCCAGCCGAGACGGAGCAGCCGCCACCGCCACCACTCGAATTGGTGGACGTGATGGCCCCTGCGGACTCGGGCCGATGCGCAGGATGGCGGAAGCCATGGAGTACCGAGGCAATGGAGGGAACCACAATGCCCCGCCGGGGAGAACCTCATAAAGAAATTGAGGGGTTCATTCGCTTGAAGGCCCCACCCTCGCCTACTCGGACAAGCCGCTCGATGCCGATGACTGATTGAGGGTAATCGAGACCAAGCCCGACCCCGCCGTCACACCGGAGAGGGTGTGTTGCCAACGCCGCACACCGACCGGATGGTTCGGCCAAGTCTTGGTGGGACAATTACGCTGCTAGCCACCCGAACCCAGTTTTCACCACTTGGCTGGAGTTCTGCATGGCGATCTGCAAGCAGATCGCCCGGCCGAGCCGAGGGTCCAAACGACTCAAGAGTCCTGCACCATGACACAGGGTGCGACGAGAGTGAAGGAGTACGAGCGCCACTTCGTGAATATGATGCGCTACGCTCCCGAGGACACCAACCTCGAACAGAAGAAGCCGCTTCGGGTTCCCCGAAAGACCTTCACCGCAGCCTTCGCCAAGGACTGAAGGCAAGTGAGCACAACTCTCTACGCCACCTCGTGATCCGCGCCATCACGCTCTAGGACGAGAGGAGAAGTCGTGAAGACCGCAAGAAGAACCGGAAGAAGATAGGAGATCAGGACCACATCGACTGATCGCTCCAGAAGTCGAGAGATGGGTCAACCAACATGACGAGAGGGAATTTCCGCCCGGGGATTAACCAACAAGGAAGCAACTTCGGAGGAGGCAACAACTACTACTCAGGAGGAGGGAGTTTCGACTACCAGCCGCGAAATGGAGGATATAATCGCCCGTAGCCGAGCACTCCAAGACCCAACATCAGAGAGTTCACCCCGACTTGCTTCGCCTGTGGCAAGCTTGGGCAAGATCTTCTAGTGCCCCGACAAGAAGACCGCAGCTATGCCCGCAGAAGCACCGACCCCAGGAGGAGGACCCCTCGCTCCGCAAGCCGTGGAAGGTTTACCCATATAAAGAAAGGAAAAGCTACCGATGCTTCGCCACTACGATCGGAGAATTTTAAGTTGGATCGCATCGGTTCTAACTCTTTTTGGATGTTGGAGTAACTCATTTCTTCGTTTTCTCATCTCTTCGAAAACCGAGAGTCGCCTCTTAATCTCGGGGACGAGATTCTTGTGAGGGGGGGAGTCCCGTAACATCCCGGAATTTCTCCCGAATGTTAGCAATGCAAAAATGTGGATTTCAAAATTTCGATTTGAAATTGAGTGCATGATTAAAATATAAGGTCTGTCTTCTTCGATCCTTCCCTAATTTCTTAGATTTAATTTGAGCTAAATCATAAAAAATTAGGAATTATAAAAATGCTAGTGTGAGAACCTTGGATTTTATGGGATTTATTTTGCATCTTAAATGTGGGGGATTCAAATTTGAATTTAAAATTCAAATTCGAATCATAGTTTAAATGGGAGCTAGGGTTTAAGAAAAATAGGAAAGGGACCTTTGCGGCTTGGGCCTCAACTCGGTGCTCTAAGTCCTTTAGACCACCCTCAAGCTTTCCTCTCGGATTCACCAAACCGCCACCCCCGCCCGTGCATTTCGACCCACCATAGCCGCCGCCCATCTTCCACTCATTGTCTCTCTCCGCCACGCGGGCCCCGGCGGTCGGACCTTATCTCCTTTCCCCGCATCTCTTTCTTCCCCACCGTACCTACATGCCCGTGCGAGAGGCACCGCGGCGCGGCCTCCGCCGCCCCACGCCGAGCGGGCCGTGGCCGCGGGATGCCCGCCGCGTGGCCAAGGCGCGGACGCCAAGGTCCGCCGCCGTCCATCCATCCCCCCGCAAACCCTAGCAACCGCCCTTTTAAAGCCGCCCCCAACCGCATCTCCCCCGAATCGCGTCGTCGCCCCATGGGGTTCCTCCCCGTCCACCGCAAGAAGGAGAGGAAGTGGGGGAGATGGAGAAGCCGGAGGAGTGGAAGAAGAAGGGGGGATGGGGGAGGCCAGGGCCGCCGCCCCCGCGCCGAAGCCTTGCGCGGCCCGGCGGGGGTGAGGCGCACCCCCGCAGCGCCATGCCCCCGCTCGAGTCGATGTTCGGGAAGAAAAAGAGAGGAGGAGCCGGGGGAGAAGGAGCCGAAGGCCGCCCGTGGGAGGGCCGACGTCGCCGCGCCGCGAGCCCCCACGTCGCCGCCCGCCCGCACCGCGACGCCACCGACCCGCCGCCGCCCGTGAAGCGTGTGAGCTCGTCCCCCTCGCCCGGTGGATGTTGTGGTGGTCTTCGAACCACGGGTGCACCGACAATGTCTAATCTTGTGCCTCGCGGCTTTGATTCCATTGCCGTTCGCCCGGGAGCCGAGCCGCCCGGGGAAGGAAGAAGTCGTCCGTGGTCAAGTCGCCACCGCGGAGTAGGAGCCGGACCCGCCGGGAGACCCGCGTCGTCTGCCCTCGCTTCTCCCCGCAAAGCAAGCCGAGCCCCGGTCTTCTTTCTCGCTCGCTCGTCACCGCGCCGCCCTCGCCGCCGTGTCCGGAACGCGAGGTGAGAAACCCCCTCGACCTTGTTGTGGACCCGGCCTTCGAGCCGAGGCCGGACCGAGCCTTGTGAGCTCGTTGTTTGAGTGTTGCCCGCCGCCCGCTCGCGCCACCGCGCGTACCCGCCGTCGCTTGAGAGCCGGTCATCGAGCCGAGCCGGTCGCTTTGCGAGGTGCCGCCGCCGTCGTCGCCGAGCGCGCTCCCCTTGCCTTGCAAATGGTGTCGTACCTTTGTTCCGACGAGCGCACGCCGAGTTCCGGCCGCCTGTCGGCACCCACACACCGAGCACGCCACCGTCGGCGAAGGCCCCGCCTTTCTTGGGCCGGGGGGTCCGGTGAGCACGGACCTTTGTCGTGTGCACTCCCCCGCTTACCGTCACCCCGTTTATAACCCTTGTCGTGCACATGTGGTAGGCGTTGTGCCATCGCCACGGCGGTGCCGCCGACCTTTTACCCGCACACACCAACACCGGATCGAGGCCCCGTTCTTCCCGGCCGAACCCGTGCACGAGCACTCACGCACACGCGAGGTCGTTCGCCGGTGTATGTCCCCAACCAACGCCGCCGGCCGTTCCTCGCCGTTTTCCCCCGTGCTCGTTCCCTTGCCTAGTGCACGCCGTCGATTTCGTGTCGCCGCCATGGCCGAGCCGTCGGCGATCGGCACGCACACATACGCACGCAATCGAGGGGCCGAGTCCCCCGTTTCACCCATCCGTGACCGTGTTCGACGTTCCGCCGTGCCGTCGCCGCGAACCCCCAACGCACCGGCGTACGTGTGTCCGTCGAGCCATCGACCCCAAGGTCGAACCTTTCGGCCACTTCGACCCCGAACACCGCCTCGCCTAAATCCGCTCGTTGAGCTCTCGTCTCTCGTGTCGTCGTCGTGCACGTGCCGTCGGTTTTGTGTCGCCCCCGTGGCCACGCCGCCGACGTTCGCACAACCCAACCGTCGAACCCCTCCTCGCTCTCCCCCGTTCGCAAACACATACACCCGAGGAGTCGAACCCCTCTCGCTCTCCCTCGTCCAACCGCACGCACGCGCGCGAGAGAGCGAGGCACGCCGCCGTGGACGCCCTAGTCCTTGTCGACGTTTCGCCCCACCTCGCCGCGCGCTACACCTAGTCTCACGACCGCACAACGCGCGTGTCGCCCGTACCACGCCCTTGTGCTTGCTCTGACGAGCCGTTGATGCTATGACTCGCATGTTGGCACTATCACCTCTCGTTCGCCGACTCGCCGGCGCTTTGTCCACCGCCGGGGATCTCTCGCTTCCCGTCGGACCCGCGACCTCGTCGCCGTGGGTTGACGCCGGCCATGACCGCTCTTCTCTCTACCCTATCGGTGCCCTAACATCTCTTCTCATGCTCGTGTCTTGCTTTGTCCAACCACGGGCGCACCCACGCCCGTGTGGGGGGGATGTCGACACTGCGCGAGGAACCGCGCCGCCGAGCCGTCTTCGTCGCCCGAGGTTTTGCCCTTGTCGCGACTGCGTCGCCGTCCTTCTTGCTCTCGCCGTCGTGGCCGAGCCACCGGCACTCACGCGCGCCAACCCAACCGTCGCCTTGCACGCCTCGAACGAAACCGAAGCATCCAGATCGCTACCACCCCGTCTCTCTATTTCACTGCCGAGAACGTCCTTCCGCCTGGGCGCACGAGCGTCAGGCCACCCGCGTGCTCGTGTTCGCCCACACGTACGCACGCAGCGAACACCCCGGTGTGCCACCGGGGAGCTCACCTTCGTGCCCCAACCTCGTGTGAACTCAAACCCTCGCCGCCGACCTTCTCATCATTGCCGGGAAAGCCATGTTCTTGACCGTGACCTTCCGTTCGCAAAACGGCGTCCCCGCCGCGTAGTGCGTTGTCTCCGTCAACCTTCGCCGCGTCGGGCCGCTCTCTTTCGCCGCCGACGTTCGCTCACGCACACCCGCACCCGCCCGAGTCGAGCCTTGCTCTCCCCGTCCAAACAAGTGCACGCGCATGTTCACGCGCACGCACGCCCTCGCAAGCGAGCCGCCACGCCGCCGCGTACACCCCGGGCCGCGACGCCGCGGAGCTCGAGCCGCACCAAGCCGTTTACCTTCGCACCGCCGTGCTCGTTGTAACACCCAAAAATTTTAATTATTGTTTTAATAAAATTTTGCTTAGCAACAAATGCTTGTTTAAGGATTTTTAGGGTTTTATTTAATTTTCATAGGCATTTAATTATTTTCTTAAGTAAATTAATGAACCATAGGAGTTTACTGTTGCATTCATGCTGGGGCACTATTTTTTTTTGTTTGGTTGAATTCAAACCCGAGTTTGAATTCATTTGCTTGAAACCTTTTCAAAATTTCAAATCTATCCCTCCTTCCTTTTTCCTTTTCTTCTCGTTTCCACCCCCACCCGGCCCTTGCTTCGCGCCCAAGTCGGCACCATGGCCCGGCTCGTTAACGTTTGCGTGCGGCCCGGCCTTCGGTAGCCCGCCTGGCCCGGCCCGGCCCGCTCCACCGCCTCTCCTCCCCGTGTTTCGCCGACGGGGGGACCCGGGGGCGTCTTCCTCCTCGGAGCCGCGCCCGGTCGGACCCCGACCGCGCCGCCCCCGGCTCCGCGCCGGCCGCCGCCCGCGCCCCCGCCTCCCCCCTTGGGCCCACGCGTCGGGGCTGCCCTACCTTTAAGCGCGCCGCCCTCGCCGCGCCGTTTTCCCTTCGCCTTGCCCGCGTAGCCCGCCGCCGCCCCCTCAAACCCTAGCCGCGCCGCCCCGCCATCGATTCCGCCTCCGTCGCCGCCTTCCGCCGCCGTGAATCGCTTCGGGAGCCGCGCGTGAAGGTGAGGAGCCCTCTCGTTGCGTCCCGCGCGCGATTCCGCGTTTCACCGCGCGCGTTCCCCGGCTCGCCGGACTTGCCCCCGCCACGGCCGCTCGCCGTGCGCCGCCGCGCTCCGCCGTCGCCACTCCGGAGCCCACCGTTGAGTCCGCGGGGCGCTCGCCGTCGTCCCGGTGGAGTTCCCGCAGCGAACCGAGCACCCCGGCCCCAAACGCCGCCGCGCCGCCGCCGCCGTCGACGCGCCGCCGTGCCCGCGTCGCCGCCGGTCGTGCTTCGCCGCCGCCCACGCCGCGCGGCACCCGCCGCCTTTGGATCTCCATCCGACGGTCCAGATCGCGTCAACTCCCCGGTCAAACATAACCTTACCGGTCAACCGGTCCGTTAGGCGTGGTTTTGCACAAAAGCCCTTTCTCTTTTTAAAATTCGCAGTGCCGGTCCCCCCCACCTTAGAGAAACCCTTGCTAACGTGTCCTTTTCCTTGCGGTTCGCACCCTAGGTCTTTAAAGTTTTGTGCCCGAGGTCCCCGGCTGCTAGTTTAGGGTTTTAGCCCCCGTGTTTCTTTTTTAAAATTACGTTTTAGCCCCGAGTTTTTGCAGTTAGGCCCCCGTAAGCCTAGTTTTCCCGCGATAGCCCCGCACCTTGTTTCGGTCGTAGATTACGCGTTCTAGCTCCGTTTTTAGCGTTCTTTATATCCATTTGTTCGTCTCGACGAGTAGATCAGTTTAGTGAAGCTTTTGTTCCTGTTTGAAGTGATTGGTGAATTGTTTTCTTATTTTATTGTTTTGTCTCTTGCATGTGAATGTGTGATGCGTAGAGAACGAGCCGTCCGAAGATTTTTCTGTGGTGAAGACTTGAAGACTCGAGCAAATCCGGATCTTGTCGAGGCAAGTGTCCTTGGTCATACCCGTTTTATCCTATATGAACATGCATTTAATCACTGTATTTACTTTCTTGCTTGCATTAATTTTGACGGGTTCCTATTAAGGACTATGCCTAGATTCTTTTGACCGTTGCCTTGTAACTGGGTTACATAATTAATCTTGATGGTAGATGCTCGCTTAGTTGCTCAACCGGGTTGGTAACAAACAACACGGTATCCGTTTATGCGCTATGTTCTTTGATGGTAATTTAATTGCAAGACCATATGCTTAATTGGAACATGGAGAACCACCCAAGACAACAAGACAACCACAAGGCTATATGGCTCGGCTTGGCCGAATAATTAGAGACCTTGGTGTTGTGGTGATCTTACCCGAAAGGGACCAATGGGGAGGCGTTGACGGAGTATAGACCTCGCTCTAGCGGGGAGTTGGGCTTTGCTAAGACACGGTACCCGCTAGGGAGCTTTATGCCCCGCTTCGTCCCGAAACCTAGTGGGTTGCTACACATTAGGGAATCTTTGTAAAGGCCTCGTAGCGTCCCTATGCAATCACACCTCGGAAGGGTGGTATGATGCCCGATCGCATCGCGTGGTTGGGTCTAAAGCTCTTCGGAGTTTTTACTCGACTTGTGGGTAAAGATGTACAACCTCCCCCAGAGTGTTTAAAACTAATCGATTAGCCGTGCTCACGGTCAAGAGCGGCCTGGACCCTCACATGATTAATCTATCCGAAGATGAATTTAAATGATTCTTTACTTAATGTTCATGGTTATGATGTTACACATTAATTGTGGGATGGTATACACTTACATTTGCTAGTAAGTAAGTTGCTTAATAAAATTTGATCAACTAAAATGCTAACCTCGCTTAAACCCCTTGGCCATCCACATATACAAACTCCTTGCATGTTTATTATGATATTCCTCTCTTGCCGAGTACGACATGTGCTCACGCTTGTTTATTTATTGCATCTACACAACCCGGATTGTCGCTCGTACTTGAAGATTGATGTCAAGTGCTAGGCGTGCGTGCCACCGCCAATACCGCCCGTGGAGTTCCTCTCCGAAGATCCGCTGCTAGTTGCTCGCTTCCGATGATACGATGTTGAGACTCTCGGTCATGTAATGGTTTTAATACTCTCTTTTACGCTTTGGCACCGTATCCGATATTCACCGAGTCATTACGTGTGTGTAACTTGATCCCCGGCGCACATGTAATTTATGCATTCGAGTTTGCCTTCAAATTCGGGTGTGACAAAGTGGTATCGTAGCCGTGTTGACCGTAGGACGTTAGCCTAGTTGGAAAATGGTCGAATTTAAGGATTATAATATCATAGAAGCCATTCCTACTGCATGCTATGCTTTAATTCTATTTTAATACACTTATCCTTGCTTTTAACCTCATCCTTGATAATCTACTTGTTCTCTACCTTATCTTGATCAATCTTTTCACTCTAAACTCCCTTGATCTTGCCTTAAGGAACCTTTAGCACCCGCCGTACTCCTCTCCAATCTTTCATTATCCTACCCTACACGTGTTCCCCGATCGTTCCCGCAATCAAGTGACCCCATCTTGTTCGTCTCAACGATCTTCTTCAATAGGATATAGGAGCTTTAAGATCTATCTTAGAAAAATCGATAGATGCGAGCGTCCTAACGTGTGCTTAGTTTAGAGGTGTGTTTGAATGTTTGATTTTGTGACAAATGCTTGATTTGGATCTTTGTTTGAGTGCGGTGTGTTGTGGAGTGATGACCACAATGACATCGAGTTTAGTAGCTAGTTTGTTAGTGGGGGGTGTAATTCTTTCCCAATCCTCGCAACCTTGAGTAATCTTTGCTTTATCTCGTCCTTCCCTTTATCCAACTTTCTTTTTCTCTCCAACAAATCTTGTGGATACAAAATCTGTTCACGCAGCTCTCTCGACATAGCAGTAATGTTTTGGTTATATCTCCAGTTACAGAATTCCAAACGGCATGAAACCAGTTGGGTTAGTTCACAAATTTCATACATGATTTTCTACCAAAAATTCAGCACCATCCAATATATATTCTGGGAAATGTGAACGAAACATTGGAGCTACCAGAATCTGGAAGCTCAGCTGACCCAGTCGACTTGTTTATTTTGTATCTGAAGTTCTAGATCTCCGACTGAGTTGATTCCAGTTGGACTAGTTTCATAATTTCATACCCCCTGTTCTGGAGAAATTTCATAATTTATGGATATCAATAATGCTAGTTGCACTTGATTTATTGGGGCAAGCATAATCTGTCTTAATCCGGAAGTTCGTGTTGCTTCATCTTTCGGAGTTATCTCTTTACTCTAGTATTTAAATCTCATGATCCTAACCCTTAGATGGTGAACACCAGGTTTGGATCCACATCGTAGGACGAGTGGCCGTTTTAGTATCACTCAACAAAGAAAGTCAAATGGATCCGGCGATGCAAAGCGGTTTAGCGTCCGCACGGATGCGCTTCTCCAGACATGTCCACCAACATGACAAGCATGCAGGCTCGGATAAATCGAGAACCAGCCCCATAAGGATAAGCACCAGCAGTTCATGAGCCATTGCCCGCCGGTGTTTTCTCATGCGCTGATCCATTGGAGGCCGACGATTGGCCGAGGACGGTGGAGAAGATGCTCACCATCGCACGAGGCGACGATAGAGAGAAGGTCTTGTATGCTTCGGGTCGACTTCGGGGGACAAGTGTCGCCTTGGTGGGATGCCTACGTTGCCGCTCATGCCACCCCCCGCCGCTATCACGTGGCAGGAGTTCACCACCAGCTTCAGGAGCTATCATATACCTGCCAGCCTTATGAAGTTAAAGAAGAAGGAGTTCCTGGCACTCAAGCAAGGAGAGATGTCTGTGATAGAGTACAGGGACAAGTTCGTTGAGTTGTCTCGTTATGCTCCTGAGGAGGTTGTTGATGATGTGAAGAAACAAGAGTTGTTCTTGGAGGGATTAGCCGAACCACTCCGGTACCAGCTCATATCCCACACCTTCCCATCCTTCCAGATGTTGCTAGACAAGGCCATTGGTTTAGAGTATGTTCGCAAGGAGTTGGAAGACTTAAAGAGGAAAGCCACTACCCCTGGACAGTCTGGAAGTAGCACTCGCCCTCGCTTTAATCCACCTCAAGAGACTCCCTTTCAGTTCGAAGGCCCTATTGAGGACTTTGGTCAACAGCAGCTTTCGGTGTCCGGTCAAAGGCGAGACTTCACGACCCCCGTCCTCTACGGAGTCGTCGGATGGCGCCACCGTCACCCCGTTGAAGACTAGCAACCCCGCAGGTACCGCCCGCTTAAGGTGTGGAAAGGTTGGGCATTATGTAAATGCTCGCCCTAAGAGGAATGCCCCCAACACTCCAAGGCACGAGTCATCATAGCCGCAGATGAGGAACGAGAGCCAGATTTCGAAGGGTAGCAAGGGAAAACAGAATTTTGCACGTGGTAGAGTCAACCACGTGAGTGCAGAGACTGCTCAAGAGAACCCCCGAGTAGTGTTCGGCATGTGTCTTGTCAACTCCGCCCTCGCTTCAGTTGTGTTTGATGCCGGAGCAACTCATTCTTTCATTACCTCTCACTGCGCAGCTAGACTTAACATCCCCATGAGCACCATGCCCCGTCCCATGCTAGTAAGTTCGGCAAGAGGAGACATGAAGGCAATATACAGATGTAACAGGTTAATCTTCGCATTTTGGGGAAGGATTTTCAAGCGAGACCCCATAGTATTGGATTCTATTGGCATTGATGTGGTACTTGGAATGGGATGGTTGGGTAAGTTTAAAGGAGAAATCCAAAGATGCCACGAAGTCGCTTCTCCTCACCGCCTTAGACGGCGAACGTATTGAATTTGCAGCCGCGCAACCATCGCTAGAAGGGTGTTCGAGAAACCGGATGAATGGTGAATCTTTGGAGGACATTAAGGTGGTGTGCGATTACCCGCATGTGTTCCCGGATGAGTCGCCGGTATGCCGCCCGATCGAGAAGTTGAGTTTGTTATCGATCTTTTACTCCGGTATCGCTCCTATCTCCAAGCGCCCCTACAGAATGTCTAGTGATCAATTACTTGAGCTTAAGAAGCAGATTAAGGAGCTATTGGAGAAGGGATTCATTCGTCCTAGTTCATCACCTTGGGGAGCACCGGTTATCTTTGTGGAGAAGAAGGATGGTACTCAGCGGATGTGCGTGGATTACCGATCGCTTAACGATGTTACTATCAAGAATAAGTATCCATTGCCCCGCATTGACGATTTGTTTGATCAGATGAGAGGTGCTAAGGTGTTCTCAAAGATTGATTTACGTTCGGGTATCATCGATGAAGATCGATTATCCGATATTCCTAAGACTCGCGTTCACTACTAGGTATGGACTCTATGAGTACACAGTTATGTCTTTTGGATTAACCAATGCACCCGCCTACTTCATGTATCCGATGAACAAAGTTTTTATGGAGTATCCGGATAAGTTTGTTGTGGTGTTCATTGATGACATCTTGATTTACTCCAAGAATGAGAAGGAGCATGAAGAACATCCGAGGCTTGTGTTGCAAAAGCCGAGAGAGCATCGCTTGTATGCCAAGTTTAGCAAGTGTGATTTTTGGTTGAAGGAAGTCTCTTTCCTTGGGCATATCATCACGTATGGTGGTATTTCGGTGGATCCAAAGAAAGGTCGGTGACGTATTGAAATGGGAGCCGCCACGGACTGTCAAGGAGATTAGGAGTTTCCTTGGCCTTGCAGGTATTATCGTCGGTTCATTGAAGGGTTCTTTAAAGTAGCAAAGCCCCTTACATCACTACTAGAGAAGGATAAAGAGTTCAAGTGGACTGATGTCTGTCAAGCCAGTTTTGAGGAATTGAAGAAGAGGTTGACTTCAGCTCCAATTCTAGTGATGCCAGACCTGCAAAAGAGTTTTGATATCTACTGCGATGCGTCCCGACAAGGTTTAGGTTGTGTTTTCATGAGGAAGGTCATGTTATAGCCTATGCATCTTGACAGATGAGAAAACATGAGCTGAATTATCCTACACATGATCTGGAGTTAGCGGCAGTGGTTCACGCGTTGAAGATTTGGAGACACTACATTATGGGAACCAAGTGCCAGATTTATACAGATCATAAGAGTTTAAAGTACATCTTCACTCAGAAAGATTTGAATATGAGACAACGTCGCTGGTTAGAGCTGATCAAGGATTATGATCTGGAGATACACTATCATCCTGGGAAGGCAAACTTGGTTGCAGATGCTTTGAGTCGGAAGGGACATGCCAACATGGCTTTGACATTCCAGTTGCCTGAAGAGCTGATGAAGGAGCTTGAAAAACTCAATCTGGGAATAGTTGCTCAAACCGAAGGAGTTACCTTGGAGGTAGAGTCTGTCTTGGAGCAGGAGATACGCAAAGGACAACTGGAAGATATAGAGATAAAAGAAATCAGAGAGACTATGGAAAAGGGTAAAGCCACAGATTTCACAGAGGATGATCAGGGAACTATATGGTTTAGGAACAGGATTTGTGTGCCTGATGTGGGAGATCTCCGAAAGACCATCTTAAATCTTATTCCATTCACCTAGGTAGCACCAAAATGTATCAAGATCTCAAGCTGAGGTATTGGTGGTATGGGATGAAGAGGGATGTAGCCGCCCATGTGGCCTTGTGCGACACCTGTCATAGAGTTAAAGCTGAGCATCAAAAGCCAGCGGGATTGCTTCAGCCGTTGAAGGTGCCAGAGTGGAAGTGGGAAGAGATTGGTATGGATTTCATTGTTGGGTTGCCCCGTACTCGTGATGGGTATGATTCAATATGGGTTATAGTGGATCGTTTAACAAAGGTTGCTCACTTCATACCAGTGCGAACCACCTATACAGGGGCAAAGCTAGCTGAGTTGTACATGTCCAGGATCGTGTGCTTGCATGGTGTACCTAAGAAGATAGTATCCGACAGAGGTACTCACTCACATCTCGTTTCGGGAAAAGCTTCATGAATCCTTAGATACGAAGTTAACTTTCGGCTACGACCTATCACCCACGGACCAATGGACGGACCGAGAGGACTAACCGTATTCCGGAGGACATGTTGAGAGCTTGTGCTCTTAAGCATGGAGGTAGCCGGGATAAGAGTTTGCCCTACGCCGAGTTTTCTTACAACAACAGCCTACCGTGTGCTAGCCTCAAGATGGCACCCTTCGAGGCATTGTATGGGAGAAAGTGTAGAACACCTTTGTATTGGAGCCAAACAGAGAGAGTCGGTTGTTTGGAACCGATATCATTAAGGAAGCGTAAAGACAAGTTCGCATCATAAGAGAAAACTTGAGGGCTGCTCAATCAAGGCGTGAAAAGTTATGCGGATGGAAAGAGGAGAGATGTGGTTCTCCAAGAAGGTGACTATGTGTACCTAAAAGTGTCACCGATCAGAGGGTTGCGCAGGTTTAAAGTAAAGGGAAAGTTGTCACCTCGCTTTATCGGGCCTTTCAAGATCTTAGAGAGAGTGGGAGAAGTAGCCTACAGGTTGGAATTACCAAATCAGCTCTCGGATGTGCATGACGTGTTCCATATCTCTCAATTGAAAAAGGGTCTCCAACCTCATGATAAAGAGCCACTACCTATGGATGGTTTGACTGTCAAGGAGGATCTCACTTACACTGAACGTCCCATCAGGATCTTGGAAACTTTAGCACGTGTCACAAGGAATCGGGTGATCGGATGTGCAAGGTGCGGTGGAGTAATCATGCGAGAGGATGAGGCAACCCGGGGAAAGAGAGGATGAGCTCAAGGAAGACTATCCAGAACTTTTTGTTGATCCTTCCGAATCTCGAGGACGAGATTCATCTTAAGGGGGTAGGATTTGTAACACCCAAAAATTTTAATTATTGTTTTAATAAAATTTTGCTTAGCAACAAATGCTTGTTTAAGGATTTTTAGGGTTTTATTTAATTTTCATAGGCATTTAATTATTTTCTTAAGTAAATTAATGAACCATAGGAGTTTACTGTTGCATTCATGCTGGGGCACTATTTTTTTTGTTTGGTTGAATTCAAACCTGAGTTTGAATTCATTTGCTTGAAACCTTTTCAAAATTTCAAATCTATCCCTCCTTCCTTTTTCCTTTTCTTCTGTTTCAGCCCACCTGGCCCTTGCTTCGGCCCAAGTCAGCACCATGGCCCAGCTCGTTAACGTTTGCGTGCGGCCCAGCCTTCGGTAGCCCGGCTTGGCCCGGCCCGGCCCGCTCCACCGCCTCTCCTCCCCGTGTTTCGCCGACGGGGGGACCCGGGGGCGTCTTCCTCCTCGGGGCCGCGCCCGGTCGGACCCGACCGCGCCGCCCCCGGCTCCGCGCCGGCCGCCGCCCGCGCCCCCGCTCCCCCCTTGGGCCCACGCGTCGGGGCCCGCCCTACCTTTTAAGCGCGCCGCCCTCGCCGCGCCGTTTTCCCCTTCGCCTTGCCCGCGTAGCCCGGCGCCGCCGCCCCCTCAAACCCTAGCCGCGCCGCCCCGCCATCGATTCCGCTCCGTCGCCGCCTTTCCGCCGCTGTGAATCGCTTCGGGAGCCGCGCGTGAAGGTGAGGAGCCCTCTCGTTGCGTCCCCGCGCGCGATTCCGCGTTTCACCGCGCGTTCCCCGGCTCGGCCGGACTTGCCCCCGCCACGGCCGCTCGCCGTGCGCCGCCGCGCTCCGCCGTCGCCACTCCGGAGCCCACCGTTGAGTCCGCGGGCGCTCGCCGTCGTCCCGGTGGAGTTCCCGCGCCGAACGCAGCACCCCAGCCCCAAACGCCGCCGCGCCGCCGCCGCCGCCGACGCGCCGCCGTGCCCGCGTCGCCGCCGGCCGTGCTTCGCCGCCGCCCACGCTCGCGCGGCACCCGCCGCCTTTGGATCTCCATCCGACGGTCCGCATCGCGTCAACTCCCCGGTCAAACATAACCTTACCGGTCAACCGGTCCGTTAGGCGTGGTTTTGCACAAAAGCCCTTTCTCTTTTTAAAATTCGCAGCTCCGGTCCCCCCACCTTAGAGAAACCCTTGCTAACAGTGTCCTTTTCCTTGCGGTTCGCACCCTAGGTCTTTAAAGTTTTGTGCCCGAGGTCCCCGGCTGCTAGTTTAGGGTTTTAGCCCCCGTGTTTCTTTTTTAAAATTACGTTTTAGCCCCGAGTTTTTGCGGTTAGGCCCCCGTAAGCCTAGTTTTCCCGCAGCATAGCCCCGCACCTTGTTTCGGTCGTAGATTACGCGTTCTAGCTCCGTTTTTAGCGTTCTTTATATCCATTTGTTCGTCTCGACGAGTAGATCAGTTTAGTGAAGCTTTTGTTCCTGTTTGAAGTGATTGGTGAATTGTTTTCTTATTTTATTGTTTTGTCTCTTGCATGTGAATGTGTGATGCGTAGAGAACGAGCCGTCCGAAGATTTTTCTGTGGTGAAGACTTGAAGACTCTGAGCAAATCCGGATCTTGTCAGAGGCAAGTGTCCTTGGTCATACCCGTTTTATCCTATATGAACATGCATTTAATCACTGTATTTACTTTCTTGCTTGCATTAATTTTGACGGGTTCCTATTAAGGACTATGCCTAGATTCTTTTGACCGTTGCCTTGTAACTGGGTTACATAATTAATCTTGATGGTAGATGCTGCTTAGTTGCTCAACTGGGTTGGTAACAAACAACACGGTATCCGTTTATGCGCTATGTTCTTTGATGGTAATTTAATTGCAAGACCATATGCTTAATTGGAACATGGAGAACCACCCAGGACAACAGTACAACCACAAGGCTATATGGCTCTGGCTTGGCTGAATAATTAGAGACCTTGGTGTTGTGGTGATCTTACCTGAAAGGGACCAATGGGGAGGCGTTGACGGAGTATAGACTCGCTCTAGCGGGGAGTTGGGCTTTGCTAAGACACGGTACCCGCTAGGGAGCTTTATGCCCCGCTTCGTCCCGAAACCTAGTGGGTTGCTACACATTAGGGAATCTTTGTAAAGGCCTCGTAGCGTCCCTATGCAATCACACCTCTGCGAAGGTGGTATGATGCCCGATCGCATCGCGTGGTTGGGTCTAAAGCTCTTCGGAGTTTTTACGCGACTTGTGGGTAAAGATGTACAACCTCTCGCAGAGTGTTTAAAACTAATCGATTAGCCGTGCTCACGGTCAAGAGCGGCCCGGACCCTCACATGATTAATCTATCGGAAGATGAATTTAAATGATTCTTTACTTAATGTTCATGGTTATGATGTTACACATTAATTGTGGGATGGTATACACTTACATTTGCTAGTAAGTAAGTTGCTTAATAAAATTTGATCAACTAAAATGCTAACCCGCTTAAACCCCTTGGCCATCCACATATACAAACCTTGCATGTTTATTATGATATTCCTCTCTTGCCGAGTACGACATGTGCTCACGCTTGTTTATTTATTGCATCTACACAACCCGGATTGCTGCTCGTACTTGAAGATTGATGTCAAGTGCTAGGCGTGCGTGCCACCGCCGGTACCGCCCGTGGAGTTCCTCTCCGAAGATCCGCCGCTAGTTGCTCGCTCCGATGATACGATGTTGAGACTCTCGGTCATGTAATGGTTTTAATACTCTCTTTTACGCTTTGGCACCGTATCCGATATTCACCGAGTCATTACGTGTGTGTAACTTGATCCTCGGCGCACATGTAATTTATGCATTCGAGTTTGCCTTCAAATTCGGGTGTGACACTCGTCCGGGAGCTTCGTCTCACGTACGCACGCTCGTGCATGAGCTCGACCAAGCCGCCGCCTTTGCTCTCCTTGCTCGAGTCCAAGTGAACACGCTCACGCGTGTGAGCCGAACCTAACCGCCGCCCGGCCCCCGTCGTGACCGAACCCCGTCATCAAGAGCATCATTTCTACCGAGGCGCGCGAGCGCCGAACCAACCCGTGGACGCGATCGCTCTCAGGCACGCGAGCGCATACAACCTCATCGACGCCGACCACCCGAATCTTGTCGCCGAGACCTTCTGCTTTGCACCGCGCGCCAAGCTGCTCTCCGTCACCGTCGGGTCGAGTTTCCAACCAAAGCAACCCTTTTCTTTGCCTAGGTGAATCCCTAGGTGTACCAGAGCCGCGTCGAGTTGCGTGAGGTCGAGTCACCGACCAACCTCGCCGCCGACGAGCCCCTTTCCACCTGTCGCTCCTCTGGGACTTACCATCGAGCACCTGGCGCCCACGCCAGAGCCCCGTAGGGGATAGTTGCACACGCGCGCCCACACGCCTTCGATACCGTAGTGGACCCTGACGGATCTAGTGCGGTCGACCAACCTCAAAAGCACCACATCTCTGCCACTCAGCTGCGAGCCGCAGCAGATCCGACCGAGATCGTTTGTGGCAGCCACACCTTCGCCCATGTGGGCAGCCACTTGTGCATGGGTCAGCTTATAGCTACCTATGTGGCAGCCATGTGAGCTCGAAGAGCTAGCTTGCAGCCAGCCTGTAGATAGCTTAGAACCCTTTTTAGCCTGCCAGTGGTTAGCTTATATTTAAGTGTATTGTGTATGCGTATTTTAATTTCAGAAATCTATTTTACCTTTGGAAAATCCTAGAAAACTCATTTCAACTCCGAAAATTGTGAAACCTTTTCCAAAGCTCTTCTAAAATTATAAACTCCGTGTTAGGCTAGTGTTCGCTCTCTTTTGGCTCTTATTTGTCGTTCATTTGGAGTTAAATGCAATAGGACCCGCCTTTATTTTAATTGCGCGTTAATAGGGACAAACCGGAGCCGGGAGCCGAGCTCGGAGATCGACTACACCTACGACTACGCCGCCGACGACTACTCGCACGCGAGTGTTCACGCCCGACCGATTCCGAAATACCTACTAGGCATTGCTATGTAGAATGCTAGCGCTTTACTTTAAATGCATGATGATGAACCTTGCACCGCTCGCTTTTATTACCCCGTCCTTGATTGTCCTACTACTATATATATGTATATAAGCGTGTATATGCGCCGAGCTTCGCGATGCATGTGTTTGGGATGGGGATAGTGGTTCTTGGCGTGAGTGGGGTAAAACCGGCAGGAGAAGGCGTTTTGGGTATTTTGGCGGGGGTGAGCTCGAGACAACCGATCCGGGGATCGGGGATAGGGATGCACTCCTCAGTGTATCCCTACTTTGACGGTTTTTGGAGCCTAGGTGTTGGGGTTTTACTTGCGGATGGGAGGACATGAGCTTGCCCCGGTCCGAAAGCGAGTGGATCAACTTGTCGATAGGACTTTCGTACACACCACCTCGCCGAGAGTGGGGATAGGGCCGAGTTGAGCTCGGCAAGTGCGGAACCATACCTGCTTAGGAAGGATAGAGGGTATCTGTGGGGGAGCGGTGGAGGTGAGACCACCCTCTCAGAGCGTCTCCCGTGTGGCCACACGGGAGCATTTCACAGTTCCGGTGCGATTCCTTCTGAGGGGGGATTCGTTTTGAGGGCCGGATGCAGGGTGGGACCGAAACTACCGAGAGTTCGCCGGTAGGATGGGCTCGGTTGGCTGATCACCGTCGGGTACCATCCCGAGTTGGGTACGTGTGTACACGCTCTCGCAGTTTTGATCTATATGTATAGCCGCGTCCTCGGTCATGGACAAACCTTGAAGACATGTTCGTTCCTCATGTTTTGGGATTTCTACCTCCCCCCCGTAGTTGAGAGTGTGGTGAGCCGTGGTTGCGCTCGGCTAGAGGAGAGTGGCTCCCTCTACCTCGTCGATCCGATTGCAATCATTGAGGTGCGAGGAGAGGAAGTTCTCGCATCGACCCTAGATGGAGATAGGTTGTGGAGACGGGGCCCCGGGGTACCGTGTGGTTCCGAACTCGTGTCCGAGAGATTGGTTTGGGACCTATATGGAGATGATTTCTGTTTATGCTTTGCTGCTGCTGCATAGGAAACCTGAGCTTCTACCTTGCCTCTTTTCTTACCCTTTAGAAGATAGGCCACTTAAAGCTGCATACAGTCGGTGACGTGAACCTATCCCACTCCTTGGGGATAGACTTTGAGTGTGCAGGTTGCGAGTTCGACTTCGACATCAACATTGACGGATGGTACGACTGAGGGATACGTCGCTTCGCTCAAGGATGCCTGTGGGCGTGAAGATCAGAAGATGGAGACCCTTCCAAGATGCTAGCTACCGCCGCGTAGAATTTTACTCTGATTCAGCCTTGAGGCTTGTAATGTTGTACTCCATTATGGACATGTAATAAATTATGTACTAATATTTGTGTGATGCGATGTACGGTTGTGATCAACCTTCTGTGATGAGATCTGTACGCGATAGCCACTGATCCCGGGACTATCGCAAAGGTACAGGGACTCGGGTTTTCCTCACCGAAAATCCGGGGTCGTTTCAACAACTCATCCCCGAGTTCGGGGGTCTTCTTCATCTCCGGGCCCCATTGCGTACACCCCATCGATCAAGTCACCAACGCTGAGCGTGGAGCGCTCACGTGCGGGATCGTAGTCCTCGATGCTGGAGGCGTCGAAGTAACCAAACCAGTAGTCCGCGACGTCAAGGAAACACCGGAACATCGCCGGATCTGGCACGCCGGAGAAATCCCAGTCCACGTACCCATGTGAAGTCGCGGGCGGTAGCTCGCTGTTGGAGCCGTGGTACGACTCGTTGTCCGTGGCGATGAGCCTTCTGGCCGCCAGGAGGTGGTAGCCGGGAAGATCGTCGTACGTCGCAATGTCGGTGCCTGCGGACGAGGTGTAGGCGGTCGCAGCGCTACAGATCCCGTGAGAAAACCCTTCCGCCGGCGTTGTTGCGCCGAGGGATTCGTCACGTCGTGCCGCGGCGCGCGCGGCTCATCGCCTTTCCGCCCGCGCTCGGTGTGAACGCCGGCCGGAACGGCGGTGGCGTCGAGGTGCGGAAGGGCCCGCAGCGCCCGACAGCGCAAGTACCAGGGCGTCTCCGACGGGCGTAGCGGGGATCGGCCCCGGCCCAATCGATCGCCACGGGTGGAGCTCGACGCGGTTGGTGATGCGCATCAGGTAGCCGTTCCCCGTGGCTTGGAAGTTCAGACTCCCAAACCGGATCTCGAATCCGGCAAGGAGGGGTCCGAGCTGCCCATGGAGTATCTCTGCCCTCTATACTCAGTGCGGATCACCATCGTGGTGGCTGTTGGAAAACAGTTCTTGAGCGCGAGGCCCCCTACCTTGCACGACAACTGTCGGGGTTCTCTACCACCGGCAGTAAATCTATGTCGATCGTGCGTCGGGCTCGGATGGTTAGCTCGGGAGATGACAGGGGTTTATACTGGTTCGGGCCTCCGAGGAGTAATACCCTATGTCCAGTGCGTGGCTATTGGGTTCCCGAGCCAAGTGTGCTCGCAGTCGGGCTTACAAGTTAGTGGGGAGAGGGAGTTTGTTCCCAAGTCACGGGCGGTGGTGTATGATCATGTGAAAGTCTAACCCTTGTGACTGTTGCCCTCCTCTCCCTTTTATAGTCTCAAGGGGAGGGGCACAAGGGGAAATACAAAAGAGTTACAGTGACTGGCAGCTGGTACGTCCCGTCGTACGTCATTGTCTGTCAGGACGTATCGGCGCCGAGTTGCGATATCTTGTCGGGGAGGCTGCCATGTGGCTGGGTTGAACTGTTCCTTTCGGGACGCTTGGCCTTCTTCCCGAGTAGTTTGGGTTTGATTTAGTCTGCCCGAGTTCTCGCTTGTCTTGCCATGCGTGAGCCTAAGTCTAGGCCCGCGCGCATCGTAGAGGGTGCTTGAGTGCCTCGGGCTGAGTTTTGCGTGTGGCAGAACGGAGGTCGATGGCAATGTGATGGCTGCGCGGCCAGTCAGGTTCGCATTTAAGGCTCCTGCCGGGGCAGGTTGTCTGCATGGCCACCAGCTGTCGTTCCCGCATGACCTGGAGATTCGCTTCCACGCATGCATTGGTGGCCTCGCTCGAGCCGTGTGTCTGGGCCCACGCACTAGTCGGAGCCGAACTTGTCGTGCGAGGCGGAGACTTGTCGGAGGTTTTGCCATTCGGCTAAGGACCGGTCGTCTTGCCAGCGAGGGTCTTGACGAAGATCTGCATGCCTTCCCTGAGACACAACGCCAGTTGGAGAGTGCTCTCCTACTGGATGTTGTAATCAGTGAGGGTATGGCCATCCTCAAGCTGCTCGCCAGCTGACAGAGGTCTTCACCCAGTGGATGATGGTTTTGTTGTCTTCAAGTTGGATAATCTTGCCGTCAAAGGGGGCCCTAATCCGAGTCCTCGTCAGACGGTAATTTCAACATTGTACGAGTCAGACTGCTCCCACTCGGGTAATGGGCCGCCTAATTTAGCGTATCAAGCAAATCACGACAAAAAAATCGTCTAATTTTTTTTAAAAAAATATCACACATGTAGATGATATAATGATACACAACCTTATAAAATATCTTGTCCAAACTCAACTTTGTTTGCGGGATATAAAAATAACAAATTTCTAACCAGAAAGTTGTCTTGAAAATTGTTATTTTTATATCGTGAACGTATTTGGTGGAAACTAAATCCTAGATGAAACTCGCTGCTAAGTTGCTAACATTGTGTTTTATAATTTTTAAATTGGATAATTACATTAGGGTATTATAACGCAGGTCATATTTCTAATTAACTTTTAAGATCCAGGGGTGAAAACAAAGAATGTACCCACCCATGCTAATACATGAATGTTGAAAAGAGAATCAGAGAAATGCTGAAAACATTTTGGAAATTATGCACTGTTGTAGTATACAATTAAGTACAATTAAGGACCCCACCAATACTCTAATCGTACCAGAGGGTCACACTAAGAGTCCGTGAAGAATAAACTCAACTATTGCTAGTTGGCAAGCATGCCTATGTTTATACTTCACAAAATCGTTGAAAAATCCAGACATGATCAGCAAGTCATCCAAGCAGCAGCCAAGCAGTACTCGTCATCCTCGCACGTCGGTCGATCGGACTACTTTATCCGGATCTCTCACAGACTGTCTCGCTCTGGCCGGGGGATCACTCCTCCCTGAACTTGTATTAAAAAAAATAGTTTGGCAAAAACAGGTATGTCCAAAATAGTAAAATACGTAATCGTTTTTTGAATTTGTCTGAGGTGTCATCCGGCTCATGAACTGTCAAAATACATTTTCAAGACTCTAATATGTCCACAAATTCTCAGAGTGCATTTTAAAAATACATTCCAAATATTAAAAAGCGACACATGTTGTTGATGCCAATGCTTCTTCCTCGCTCGTTGCCTTGGCAACCACCTTATGCTAGTGAGCGCGCATGTGTTGCTTGGCGCTTGATTGTGGATCTTAAATTGTATTTTGAGAGTTACGAACTTGGATGATATCTTAATACAATTTGGGAACCTGAAAATGGGTTTTTAGAGTTCAGATATCTGGATAGTATCTCAAGACAACAAATTTATGATCCAAAAATGCACTGTCTCATTGAGAAGAATAGTGGCCTGGTCAACGTACGGATGTGTTGGCCATTGTTTCCCTCTACGGCTCTACATAAACATCGATCGAGGTCTCAAGTCTCGAAGTAGCAGCAGCCAGCAGCAGCACACGCCTGAGCCTGACGCGCATCGTTTCTTCACACGTTCGTTCATAGAGCTAGCCATGAAGAATCAAATCGGCCTGTTCCTCCTCCTCCTCCCGTGCCTACTCCTCCCCGGCGCATTCGCCGTCGTCCTCCGGGCCAACACCTTCACCGCCATATTCAGCTTCGGCGACTCGTATGCCGACACCGGTAACTTCGTCAGGCTTGCCGCGCCCTTCCTCCCCTCCATTCCGTTCAACAACCGCCCCTACGGACAGACGTTCTTCGGCCACCCCACCGGCCGAGCCAGCGATGGCCGCATTATCCTAGACTTCATCGGTATGCAAACACCGAAATGTTCTAGCTTTTTTGGCATGGAATATCACTATGTGCACAATAGGATGTTTATTCATTCTTTGGCATGGAATATCACTATGTGCAGCGAATGCTCTGGGTCTGCCTTTCGTGCCACCATCCCTGGACAAGGGACAGGACTTCCGCAAAGGCGCCAATTTCGCCGTCGCCGGGGCGACGGCGCTAGACCTGGCCTACTTCCAGCAGCACAACATCTCCTCCGTTCCTCCGTTTAACAGCTCCCTCGGTGTTCAGCTGGGGTGGTTCGAGGAGCTCAAGCGCTCGCTCTGCAAAACCACGCAAGGCAAGTAAACGCTACAGCATGCATATGCGCAGCTAGGGCCGCCTGTAGATCGCTTAATTCCCTGACAAGCAGGTTTAATATTAATTTGTGTTGTGCCATGTGTGTATTGCTGCAAGCAGCAGGATGCGGGGATTACTTTGGCAAGTCCCTCTTCTTCATGGGAGAGTTGGGCGGGAACGACTACGTCTTCCTCCTGGCTGCCAACAAGACCGTGGACGAAACCAAAGCCTACGTTCCAACCGTTGTCAACGCCATCGCCAGTGGTGTAGAGGTAAGCATCAGTGATTCGATCACCATCGCGCCAGTTTATGTTCAAACGTTCTTGATCACCGTACCATTTCGGCCGTTTGCAGAGGCTGATCCAGCACGGCGCTAAGCGCATCATCGTGCCTGGCAACCTGCCGACGGGCTGCATCCCGATCATCCTGACGCTCTACGCGAGCCCGAGCATGGCGGACTACGACAAGCACGGGTGCCTCACCAAGTTCAACGGCTTGGCGCTCCACCACAACGGCCTTCTCCGGGCCAAGGTCCTTGAGCTCCAGAAGAAGCACAACCGGCGGCACGCCAAGATCGTCTTCGCCGATTACTACGGGCCCGTCCTCGAGCTCTTAGGGAAGCCGGCAGGGACCAACGGCGGCGGCTCGGCGTTGGTAGCGTGCTGCGGCGGCGGCGGCGGCGGCAGGTACAACTACAACGTCACGGCGGCGTGCGGGCTCCCCGGCGCGACGGCGTGCGCGGACCCGTCCGGGGCGGTGAACTGGGACGGCATCCACCTCACGGAGGCAGCGTACAAGGATATCGCCGAGGCATGGAGGCGCGGCAACGTATACTAATTACATGGTTGATGAATCACGTTATGATTTTACTCCTACTAGCATAGATGCACGTCGTGTTTTGATTATCATAGAGTAAAAGAACTGTTGACATTATAATTTACCACTTGTTTTTTTTCCTTTTTCTTCATTCTTCATTTCTTTTATCTTCACTCATTTATCTTTCTTTCTCTGTTGTGAGTGGTGTGTGGATCTGAACTATTGCAGCCTAGTTGCTGTTACTTTGTTGTATGTTGGTCGCAGATAACTCCTCGAATTGTTGAGGTCGGAACAATGTTCTGTTATGTAAAAAAATCTTTCTTTCTCACCCCTTAGGCCCTCACCTCTGTTCACCCCTGTTGGCTTCTTATCCACACGCAAGCAACACGAACCTTTGCCCCCTGGTGCCGCGGTCACTAGTCCACACCACCACTCTCCGCGTGCGCCCGCCGTCGCCTATGGTGCAGCCATCCCTCCCCATGCCCGCCACGACACAACCTTCCCTCCCCGTGCCTGCCACGACGGTGCGGATCAAGCCGGCCGCTGGCCCCTGACGCCGCCGTCCACAGGCCCCAACACCACTCTTCGCATGAGCCCGCCGCCGCCTATGGTGCGGCCATCCCTCCCCACACCGGCCGCGGCACAACCATTCCTCCCCACGTCGGCCTCGGCGGTGCGAATCGAGTCGGCAAAATCCACCATGGCAGCGTGGATGGAGCCGACCAACCCACGGCAGCGGATAGATGGGAAATTATGCAGAGCTCGGGCGACAACGTTTGGAGCAGGAGCGGTGGCCCTCTCCGGTCTGCCCCTTCTCTTCTTGTGAGCTGTGGGGCCGCACGTCCCCTCCCCTTCTCCTCATCTCTTCTTTGGCGGTGATGGCAGGCTAGGCATGACACCTCACTTATTCGGCGACGATGGGAGGCCTGCCTCGTCGACGCGTCATTCTCCGCCACCGCCGACCTTGTCCTCTCAGTCGCGGTCATCCTTCTTTCTCTCCCTCTCCCAGCGGCTGCGGGGCACAGCACTCCCTCAGCGGTGAGCCCCCGGCCGGCGGGCTCCCCATCCTTGTCTTGTGTTGCCGCTCGTGGCGCGTTGTGTGCCTCCATGCACAACACCGTGCTGCTCCGCCCGCACCACCGTGCTGCCTCTGCCACGGGCGGGAGGGCGATGTGGTTGGAGACTTGGAGCTGCGTGCATTTGGAGTGTGGGCCCAGTGCGGACATGCTAGCGTGGGTACACAGGCGAGTAAGGAGAATCGTGGGTGAGAAAAGAATTTAATAGTTGGCAGAAACGCTCTCCAAATTGCAATTTATATGAGTCTATCGCCCTATCCTCTCCCCAAATTTATGACAGGTGGGTCCAGCTGTGCATCTAGGCTACTAAGTGGATTTTGGTGAATTGAATCACAAAGCGATTAAAGATCTAATGCATTTGTCTAAGATTGTGAGCATGTTTTATTTAAATATTCATGAGTTATTATTGGACTATGTATTGGTGAATGGACATTATATGACTCATATTGGATAAGACAAATATATGGATGATACTAAGGCATAATGACAAATATCAAGCAATAAAAGAAGATAAATATTGTGATAATTTGAGAAGGTCAATTCATGGTCTCCGATGCAAGACATAGCTTGATTAAATTACAAGAATCATAAAAAAAAAGAAGATGGTAATTCTCTAGACCAAGTGCAAGGCTTCATGTGGTAATTAAAAGAGGACACAAGGATGAGTGTAAACTTTATGGTCCTTAATTGGAAGCTTGCATATTCGTTGTCAATCAAGAACAAACATTTGAAGTGGGATTTTCAAATGAAAAATAATTATGGATGAAGCAAAGTGGAACTCAAAGTGGATTGGGTAAGTGATGAAGAGATCAACCGAGATGTCTAGGGTGAGGAACTAAGCAATCTTTGGGGCCGCAGCTAAGCCACCATTAGTGTTTTACTAAGGTGAAGTTCTAGTATCCGTGGGGTCCTTAACTGACGAAAGCAATGCAACTCATCTACATATGATTGGCAATATGGAGTGACTTATAGATCCAAATATGCATTCTTTATGCTAGATGGAAAGATCGTAAGTCACTAGCTCAAGTATGGACATGCCCAAGACAAAGGCTAAATTGAAAGTCCTCAAGTGGATATTGCTCAAGAACTTGCCACAATGTTTCTATTTATTCTTGAGTATAGGTATGTCGTACTATCAAGAGTGATGCAACATTAGCAAGTTGATCAAAGTCAAAGTGCTCATTAGTTGACCTAAGTGAGATCTAGCCTTGAGAGTCTTAGAGTGTGCTAACAAACCCACCTAACCTAACCTGAGCCACTTCATATCTTTGGTGAAGTGTTAGAATCATAGAAAGGGTTTTGGGGGGGGGGGGGGGGTGCCTCGGTCCTGACCGTTCTGACGGGTTAGGGGCACGGTCTGACTGGTGCCGCTAGCCCCAACGACTAGTTTTTCAAACACCGGTCTGACCGGTGTGAGGCACCGGTCTGACCGGTGCCGCTCGACAAGGTAACGACTAGTTTTCTCCTTTGAGGGGTATAAATACCCCAAGCCTTCTTCAGTAGAGGGTTGCTGTTCCTAGTGGTTGTGCTGAGTTCCTAAACCATTTCTAGCATATTTGATTTGCTTATGCTTTGATCTACTTGGGTGTGCTACTTGTGTGTGCAAGGGTCATTATCTTGCATGTGTTCATCTACCAAGGTCACTCACCAAATTTGGTTCGTGCTAGAAGTCAAGAAGAGCTTGAAGTTGTTTTTTTCTAGCATATTTGAATTGCTTCTGCTTCGATCTACTTAGGTGTGCTACTTGTGTGTGCAGGGTCATTACCTTGCTTGTGTTCATCTACCAAGGTCACTCACCAAGTTTGGTTCATGCTAGAAGTCAAGAGGAGCTTGAAGCTGTTTTTGCAGGTTCTCTGTGGTCACCGGTCTGACTGGTGGAGGGCATCAGTCTGACCGGTGCCACCTGCTGAGCAGTGCCAGGGACCGGTCTGACCAGTCTGCCGCATCGGTCTGAAATGATGACACATCATTTGTATTATATATATATATATATTACTTAAAAAAAGAAAAGGGACAAAACGTTGTAGTACAAGGTGCCTCCTCCCATGACGAGCCTTTTCATCTCTACCCGATCCCTCCTCTCTCCTCACGTTTCCTCCTGTCATCTCTCTTGTTTCAGCACCCCACCCCACCACCCAACACCCACGCCTCTCCTACCTCCGTTCGCCCACATCTCTCCTAACTCAAAAAAAAATATAAGTGAAAGGAAAAAAAACAAAATTCTGGAAAAGAGATAGAAAAAAGTTCATTTGAAGATTATTAGTCCATAATAAGGCCATGTGAGCCTTGAACGAAGCTATCTTCTATAAGTTCGTTCGACTTCTCTTCTTTTAGTTGTTTTATAGTTTTCCGTCAAAAGAAATCTACGATACAAATGAGCACACTGCTTTTCTCTCGCGGATGGAGTGCGAGTCGAAGCTTAATGGTCCTGCCACAAGAGTTCGGTGGGCCTTCTATCAACGCCATATACCGGCATGTTGCTATCATCCATCTTGCCGTCACATGCATGACCCAAGTGTTTGGCGCCACATAGTCGTGTGGTGTAATCTGTCGGTGTTTTGGACCGGCAACCTACTACGGGAGTACCCGAAGTAGATGAATGTGACTCGCCGAGATCGGTAACTCGAAGGAAGAGGCACGAGACACACAATTTAGACAAAGTTCGGGCCGCGAGGTGCGTAATACCCTACGTCCCGTATGCCGCGTAGCTCGGATTGATAGGGCACGATTACAAGATGGTGCAATAGTGCGCCGTGGGTTGTAGAGGATTGAGATGCGATGCTAGAGATCGGTCCCTCGCCTCGCCTTATATAGTCCGGAGGCGTGGTTACAAGTCGGAGTAGGGCAGGAGTACTAGTCGAGTACGTCTAGGAGACCTCTACACAGTGCGGAACGTGTACGCAGTCCTAACCGAGTACTACTCCTTTGTCGTCCTTGTGCTCCACGCCTTCGCATGCCGTGTAGCGCAAGCCGGTAGTCCCGTGGGCCCACCGAGTAGTCGGTCCCGGTACCCACCGAGGTAGTGGGCCCAGGGAGGTCCATACGACAAGCCCCCGAGTACTTTGTAGTCGAGAAGGATAGCTTCAAGTAGTCCCGACGGCCTCAACAAGTAGCCCTCAAGCGTCCCCGAGTGCTACAAGTCAAAAGTCCTCAAGAGTAGTCGAAGCATCCCGAGGCCGGAATGTACTCCGACCGATGTTTGAGCAACCTTGAAGTCTTCTCGAGTAATCCCAAGCGTCCTTGAAATCGCCTTCGAAGGTCTTCAAAAATGCTCGCCTTGTCTTGAAGCCGAGCCGTCAAGAGGATGCGATTTGCGCATCCGCAATCCACGTGGAGTAGCCCCCGAGCCTCGAGCCGCGAGCTCGGGCCGAGGTCCCGTCCGAAGTCTTGGCGAGAAAATCCCAAAAAATCCGGAGAGAAAAAACCGAAGGACACGTGGCACGGAGCCCCCGAGCCTTGAGTCGAGTACTTCCTCTCGAATTGAAGGGTCTTCTTTTGGAGAATGTGTCCTGAGATGCTCTTGAGACTAGCCGCGTCCCAGGTAGTCGAGTAGAAGTAGCCGAGCCCCCGAGATGAGGCGCGTCGACTAGTGGAATGCGAAGAGTCACGCGCGCCCGCCGAGTCGCCCATGCGTGGACTTAGTCGCCCGCCCGTTATGGAGGTGTTTTGGCTTATAAATACAAGCCGAAACCCTTAGGGTTTTTCACCCAAGTGAGCCGCAACATTCGCCACTTGAATCTTGAAGTAGATCCACCCCGGCCGAGCGCCGCCGCCGTAGTAGATCCGAGCACATCGCCACCCGAAAGCCGTAGGGTAGCCCCCGAGCGGATGCGAGTGAAGACTCCCTGTTCTTGGAGGATGAAGCCGTCCCCGTCGAAGACGTCGAAGGCCGGCGGGAAGAAGAGGAGCCATGCGAGAGGCCGCCGCGCCGGCGCACCGGAGCGGCGCCGCCCACATCTCCACCGCGCGCTGACCCGAGCCGCGAGTGGAAAAAGTCGAAGGTGAAGACCGAAGACTTGCTGACCCTGTTGAACAGCGGGTTCATCAGGGAGAAGGAGATCGATATGTGGAGATCCGCCGCAGGAGATCCCTATCCAATGGAGAAAGCGCAAGACGAGATCCCGATGTTCTCGCGCTTCGTGGAGCGCGGGCTTGCGCTCCCAGCGAGCGATTTCTTCAGGGGGCTTCTCAGGTACTATGGCATCGAGTACCTCAACTTGAACCCCAACGGATATTCCACACTTCCGTCTTCGTCCATTTCTCGCGAAGCATTCTTGGGGATCAAGCCACACCGGGTTCTCTTCCGAAATTCTTCCGCGTGAAGCCGCAGCCCCCGCCTCCAACCCCGCAGTAGTCGGAGGGGCCGGGATCCGCTTGAGGGAAGATGCCGCCGAGCGCACTCGGCGTACAAGCTCGTGGACTCCAACACGGACCGGAAGACGAGGTGGTTCTACACCACGAACCACCATCCCGAGCCGCCGAAGCCGAGCGGACGGCAGCCCAAGCATCAAGAGTGGTGGAACACGGAACCCACCATGAAAGAGGGGATCCAGCCTCCCGAGTTGCCGGCACGCATCAAGACCCCCGCGGGATGCGGGACCGAGGGCCGAACATGTGGCCTTCGCTCATGAAGCGCCGGATCCGGCCCGCCGGCGCCGCGGGATACGATGGGCTTCGAGTACACCGGCGACGACGACACGTCCCGGATGCCGGGGGCGAAATTGAAGACAACGACATCATCGAGAGGTTGTCGAGGATCTTCAAGGACATGCCGAGTATACGGCGTGCCCCGTCGAGGAGTACTCCGCGCCGCGCCCACCCAACGAGGTAAGTAGCCGTACCCCCCCTCGTCGAGTAGTAGGCGCTTGTAGCGCAGTTGCCGACGCCCTTGTGTCTTTTGCGCGTGGTGATGTGAAGCGGTTTGTCTCCGAGCCGCGGCCACCACCGAGCGGAATTGAGATTCCAACGGTGGAGAAGGTGAAGGAGCGCCGAGTAGTCGGAGACGATGACGATCCCGTCATCGTGGAGGATACCTCCGATGACGAGGAAGACGAGGAGACGCCGGCAGACCGCTTCCACCGCGGTCGAGGTTTAGCCGTCCGTGCTTGCCTCATGTACCTCTCATCCAAGACCCTCCGCTAGCTCCGGAGGCTAGCCTTGCCGCGCCGCCGAGGAAGCCGCGCAACCCCGCCAAGAAGCGGGTAGCCAAGAAGATGAAGATCTCGTAGACCACGCTCCGTGAGGTAAGTCATCTTGAGCAAAGTAGCCGAGTACCCGCTTGATCGAGTACGGTGCCGACGAGTAGTCGCCCTTGTGTGCGGGAGAGGCCGCCACCGCAGCCCGTGGAGGAGGGCGATGAGGGCACGTGGCCCATAGTGGGGGGAACCGGCCGGAAGCCGAAGTCCGCCCCCCACCGTCGAGGAACTTCGGCGCGCCGGGGCGCCCCCCCCCCGCCCCCGTAAGGGAGCGAGTACCCGCGGCCACCGCCGTTGAAAAGGTGGAAGCCGCCGAGCGCGTAAAAGCTTCGCGCCGGCCGCCGCCGCCGTGGAGGAGGCGGTAGTCGGAGAGGCGGAGGAAGAAACGCCCGCCGAGGGTGGATCGGTCGATATCGCCGGCGCATCCTCGGTGCTCCGCCGTGACTATCGTCCGGCCGAGCTTGTAAGTACCACGCTTTCTTCGCAGAGTACTCATTAGAGTAGTCGATCTTGTCCGACGATCCTCTCGTGGATACTTGTGCGTAAAATCCACGGACTTGAGCCGGGATGGGGAGGAGCCCGCGGCGGCCGAGAGGCAGAGAAAGCCGCGCCGCCCGTCGAGGAGCCCGCTCCGGAGGCCCAAACCGCGGCCGAGCCCCCGCCCGCCGAAGCGCCGCCGCCGCGCAGGCGGTCGTAGTCGAAGGTGAGTACTCCCCCCGAAGCTATAGAGCCCCAAAAAGAGTAGTCGTAGATGCTGATGCGCGCGCTCTTTGCCGACGAGCGCCGAAGGGGGGTGACATCCCCCGCAGGGGTGCCCATGCGGGAGTTGACACCGAAGCCCCGCAGGCCGCGGTAGAAGCCCCCGAGCCCATGGGGGAAACCGTCGAGAAGTCCGCCGAGGGGGAAGCAGCTACCACGTCGCCAGGGGTTGCCCTGGAGGTGGCGATCCGATCCCCGGAGATCCAAGACGCGGAGCCTATCCGCTCGGCGCCGATGACGGAGGCTACAACGAGTAGCCGTGGCGGGATCGAGCTGCTTGCCGACGATCTCGTCGAACCGGCGGTGTTGGCGCAGCACTTGGAGGCGATGCGGCGAGCCGAACAGTGGATGAAGGTACGTAGCCGTTGCCTCCCGAGTAGTCAATCCTTTGCGTTGAGTACTCTGCTTGACTTGTACTTGTCTTGTGTAGGACGTCGCGGAACGATCCCGCGAGAAGTCGAATCTACTGCAAGGCTACGGCGACACAGTACTGCGAGCTGAAGCCCTGGAGGAGCAGCTCATGAAGTCGAGGAAACATGCGGCCGCCATGCAATCGAAACTTGACGCCGCCTTCGCCAAGTACCACAACGATGTGATGGACTTGCAGGCGAAGAGCGACGAGCTGGTGCGGAAGAACAAGGGTCTCCGCAACAAGAATAAAGGTATGTCTCTTGACTTGTCGGGTACTTGTTGGGAGTCATCAAGCTCTGACCCGTTGTTGTGTTCCGTGTTGCGTAACTCGAAGGCCGGTGGAGCGATTGAAAGGCTCGGAGATCGACCATGAAGAATCTCTTCTACCGGGAGCAGGAAGCTCGCCGTGTACTTGAATTCGACTACAAGGAGCCGGCCGTCGAGTGCGAGAAGCACATGGAGTTGCGAATTGCTTCGACCGGGATCTTGTCAATCGCTACAAATCCTTGCGTGCTGAACGAGGATCGCGAGGCGCTCCGGCCCACCGAAGGACCTTGAAGAGGCCGCCCTCCCGATCGCGAGGCTCCCGGTGCCGCACCCGGGCGGCCCCAAGATTGCTCCGTTGGCGGATCGACTTCGTGAGGCGCCAAGCCGGCCGGCCGCCTACGTGAAGCACATGGCCAAGTCGATCCCGAAGCAGGGCCGGCCTTCATGAAGTCGTACTTCCCGAAGGCCCCGGTGGAGGTAGTCGCCGGCGGGGTAGCCGCCAACCGGCCGGATGAGCGCACGCGCAGTTACCGGAGCGCATGGCTCCCATCGCGGAGCGGTAGCCGATAAGTTGAACCTCCGTAGCCCCGCATAGATAGCAAGTAGCCGTAGCCGCATAGGAAACAGCTTGTAATGAACTTTTTCATATATCAATGAAATGTGATGTTCCATCAATGAGTACTCGTAGCCGCGATCTCGCAGTGCGGAGCGCCCATCGTGGAGTAGGTGCGAGTAGTAGTACTCGGCTTAGTAGTCCCGTCGCAAGGGAGTAGACAAGAAAGAAGTTGATGAACGATCAAACTTTATTACCGAAGAAGTACACCCGGATGGCCGGGCCGTAGTTACAAGTAGTCGCTTGGACCCCCGGAGGCCGCTTACGCCTAAGAGGAGCCGGAGCGGGTAGCCGCTTGCGGTCGGTGATCCGTAGGTAGCCGTTGAGGGCCGGATCGCGGATCCGTAGGTAGCCGTGGGGCCGGATCTTGGAGTGTGGTCTCTTGGTAGACCGCCGCTAGAGTCCTTGATGCTCGTCGCGGGCCCCGTGGTCCGTAAGTAGCCGCACGGGCCGGACTCGGAGGAGAGTAGTCCGAGACTTGGAGCCGTGGACCCGGAGGGTCGCTTGCGGCAAGGGGTGTTGAAGTAGGCGTGTAGACTTGAACCCCGGAGTAGTCGTGTGGACTAGGCGTAGAATCGACAGAGTTGGTCGACGTTCCACGAGTTGTTGGCTTCTTCGCCTTCAAGTGTTTGGAGGCGGTAGGAGCCCGGCCCGTCACCTTAGCCACGGTGAAGGGGCCTTCCCATGGGGAGCCGAGCTTGTGAAGTCCTTCCGTGTTCCGAATACGACGGAGAACAAGATCCCCAACGTTGAAGGAGCGTTCCTTGACGTTGCGATCGTGGTAGCGTCGGATACCCTCCGGGTACCTTGCCGATTGGACGAGGGCGGCGCGCCGAGCTTCTTCGAGGCCGTCGATATCAACTCGTCCGTCGTCTTCCGAGACGCCTTCGTCGTAGTGCTCCACCGCCGGCGAGTTCCATATGACATCGGCAGGGAGGATGGCTTCAGAGCCGTAGACCAGGAAGTAGGGGGATTGCCCCCGTTGGCTTGGATGGTTGAGTCCGCAGCCCCCAGAGTGCGTTGGGTAGTTCCTTGATCCACTTGCCCCCTTTTGAGTTAGCGCGTCGTGTAGCCGCTTCTTGAGGGCGTCGAGCACCATCCCATTGGCACGCTCGACTTGTCCGTTGGCCCGTGGATGGGCGACGGAGACGTATCTGACGTCGATCCCGCCGTTCTCGCGGTACTCCCGCCAGCGGTGGTTGTTGAAGTTGGACCCCGTGTCCGTGATGATGCGGTGGGGTAGCCCGTAGCGGTGTACAAGTTCATCCAGGAAGTCGAGTACTCTGTCAGCTTTGGGGCATGTGACCGGCTTGACCTCGATCCACTTGGTGAACTTGTCGATAGCCACCGCACCTCGTTGAATCCTCCCCGGCGCAGTTGGCAGTGGCCCAATCATGTCGAGCCCCCAGCAGGCAAAGGGCCAGGTTGGCGGTATGGTGACTAGCTTGTAGGCGGGGACGTGTTGCCGCTTGGCGAAGAACCGACATCCTTGGCACCTTCGACGAGTTCTTCGGCGTCGCCCCGTAGCCGTGGGCCGCAGAAGGCTCGCCGGAAGGCCTTGCCGACCGCCGTGCGTGAGGACGCGTGGTTACCGCACGCCTTTGTGGATCTCCTCCAAGATGTCCTTGCCTTCTTCACGGGGGACGCACTTCATGAGTACTCCAGAAGATGCGCCCCGCTTGTAAAGCTTGTCGCCGACGAGGACGTAAGACTTGGCGCGGCGGACGAGTTGTTCGGCTGCGTTCTTGTCGGAGGGAACCTTCTGCTCGCTGAGGTAGTCGATGAAGGGTTGCCTCCAATCCACGTCGATCATCATGACCTCCCCGCCCGGCCGGTTTATGGGCCGGGGCGGTGGTCGGTGGCGCCGCTCCGGATGGATGGCGCGTGAAGCTCATGGACGAAGACGCCCGCGGTACTTGGGCGCGGGTGGATCCGAGCTTCGAGAGGACGTCCGCCGCAACGTTGTTGTCGCGGACGATGTGATGGAACTCGAGACCGTAGAACTTGTTCTCGAGCTTGCGGACTTCTAGGCGCAGGCGTCCATGTTCTCCTTGTTGCGGTCCCGTGGACTTGTTGACTTGGTTGATGACCACCGCGGAGTCGCCGTAGACTAGTAGCCGCTTGATGCCAAGTGAAGCCGCGAGGCGGAGCCCATGCGGGAGGGCTTCGTACTCGGCTTCATTGTTCGAGACCTTCCGTGAAGATCCGCAGGACGTACTTGAGTTGTTCGCCCGTTGGAGAGATCGGGAGCACCCCCGCGCCCCGCGCCCTCGAGGTTGAGTGAGCCGTCAAAGTACATCACCCAATGCTCGGTCGCACGGTGGGGAGTAGGTAGCCGGTTCTCCCGCCACTCCGCCATGAAGTCGACTAGAGCCTCGCGACTTGATGGCGGTGCGTGGCTTGAAGTCGATGGTGAGGGCGCCGAGCTCGACCGCCCACTTGGAGATTCTTCCGGTGGCGTCCGGGTTCCTCGGGATGTCGCCGAGCGGGTAGTCGGTGACAACGGAAACCGAGTACTCCCCGGAAATAGTGTCGTAGCTTCCGCGAGGTGATGAGTAGAGCGTACGTGCTTCCGCACGGGGCCGGTAGCGAGCCTTGGACTCGATAGAACCTCGCCGACGAAGTAGACCGGCGCCGGGACCGGGTAGGCGTGGCCGTCTTCCCCGCCGCTCGACGACGATGGCGATCGACCACGTGAGTAGTCGCAAGCAAGGTAAAGCGAGAGGCCGCTCGCCCTTGTGGGGAGCCGTGAGGACCGGTGGCTTCGACAGGAAGTCCTTGAGTTGGGCAAGGGCTTGGTCTGCCTCTGCAGTCCACACGAACTTCTCGTGGTGCTTGAGAAGTTTGAAGAAGGGGAGACCCCGTTCTCCGAGCCTCGAGATGAATCTGTTCAGCGCCGCCATGCACCCCGTCAGCTTCTGGACGTCCTTGATGCTCGTGGGAGCTTTCATGCTGGTGATGGCGGAGATCTTCTCGGGGTTGGCTTCGATGCCGCGCTGGCTGATGATGAAGCCGAGTAGTTTACCCGAAGGTACGCCGAAGACGCACTTGTTCGGGTTGAGCTTCCGCCGGTACTCGCGCAATGATGCGAAGGTCCGTTCAAGGTCGTCGATGAGGGTACCGGAGTCCCCGGTTTTGACAACCACGTCATCCACGTAGGCCTCGACGTTCTTGTTGAGTTGCCGCTTGAAGCTGTGCCCGGATGGCCCGTTGGTAGGTAGCGCCGGCGTTCTTCAACCCGAATGACATGGTCGTGTAGCGAGACGCGCCAAACGGGGTGATGAACGCGGTCTTCTCCTCGGTCCTCTTCCTTGATTGCGATCCGGTGGTACCCGGAGTAGCGGCCGAGGAAGCGAGTAGGTCGCGGCCCCCGCCGTGGAGTCGATGACTTGATCAATCCGCGGCAACCCGAAGGGGTCCTTGGGGCGTGCTTGTTGAGGTCGGTGTAGTCGACGCACATCCTCCACTCGTTCGAGTTCTTCTTGCGGACGAGGACGGGGTTGGCGAGCCACTCGGATGGAAGACTTCTCTCGATGAAGCCGGCAGCCGAGCGGCCTTGGCGAGCTCCTTCTTGATGGCGTCCCGTCCGTCGTCGGCGAAGCGTCGGAGGTGTTGTCGCTTAGGGGTGGCCTTTGGGTCGACGTTGAGGCGGTGCTCGATCGGCTCCCCGGGCACTCCCGGCATGTCCGTCGGCTTCCACGCGAAGATGTCGCGGTTAGCCCGAAGGAAGCTGATGAGCGCGTCTTCCTATTTGGGGTCGAGGCCGGCCCCGATGGTGGTGGTCTTGGTGGGGTCGCCTGTTCCGAGGTCGACCGACTTGGTGAGCACCTCCTCGGGTGGCCGAGGCTTGTTGGCGCTGTCAGACTTCTCTGGGATGTCGAGTTCGCTTGTGGCAAGCTTCTTCGACGCGGCGTAGACTTCCATCATCGGGGTGGGTGCTTGATTTGTTGAAGCGATCACCACGGCCTCTGTATCGCAGTCGTGAGAGATCTTCAAGTCACCTTGGAGGGAGAGTACGCCACCGGACTTGGCATCTTGAGTACCAAGTACGTGTAGTGGGGCACCGCCATGAACTTGGCGATGGCCGGTCCGCCGAGGATGGCATGGTAGGAAGTCTCGATATCCGCGACCTCGAACTTGATGTACTCGGTGCGGTAGTTGTCGCGAGACGCCCCGAAGGTAATCGGCGCACCACCGAGCCCGGTGGGATAGCCGCGTTGCTCCGGGACGATGCCGTAGAAAGGCATGCCGCTCTTGTCGAGCATGGGGGTGACGTCAAGGTTCATCTTCTTCGCAGTTTTGGTGAAGAGGACGTTGAGCCCGCTTCCGCCGTCGATGAGCACCTTGTTGAGCTTAGAGCCCGCCATCGTTGGTTTCGGGACGAGAGGGAAACGTCCTGGTTCGGAGAAGCCGGTCCATTGGTCCACGCGGGAGAAGGTGATGGGTGTCTCTGACCACCCGAGAGGGGTCATAACCGCCGGTTCAATGGACATTACTTCACGGCGAGTAGCCTTCGCTCCCCGCCCGCCGGGTAGTCCGCCGAAGAGGACGTTGACGGTCTTCTCGGGTTCCCGGAAGTCGTCGCCGTCCTTTTTCTTGTTCTTCCGATCATGAGGGTGCGGTGGCTCCGGCGTATCCTTAAGTGCATGCCCGAGCCGGTAGCACCTTGCTCGGTGGTGTGATTGCCGTTTGGATGCCACGGGCACTTCTCCTTCAGCAGGTCTTTGAACCCGCCGGAGTTCTTCTTCGAGTTCCCTTTCGGAGGACGCTGGATAGCCGCGACGGTATTGTCTGGCTTGCGCTTGCGATTAGAACCCGAGAAGTTGTTGTTGTTGTTGTTGTTGTTGTTGCGGCCGCCTTGGTTTGGATTGCTGCTGCTGCCGCCACCTTGGTTCTGCTTGGACTTGCCGCGGATGGCGTCGTACTTGGCGTTGGCCTTGTCCTCTTCATCCGCCCAGGACGTGATCATGTCCTTGAGGTGGGGAATGGACCGAGGGCGGCGACGACCGAAGTCCTCGAAGGTGCGGCGATGGTAGAGCCCGTCCTGGAAGAGGTCGATGACCTCCTTGTCGGTGACGTCCACGACGGTAGCGCGCTTGTCGAAAAAGCGGCGCATGTACTTGCGGAGGGTCTCGCCTTGTTCTCGCTTGATCATGGCGAGGTCCATGCGAGTACCCGAACGGCCCATGGCGCCCGCGAAGTTGCTTGTGAATTGCTCCTTCGGCTCGGTCCCACTTGTCGATTGAGTGCTTGTCCGGCGACTCGAGCCACGTGAGTGGGGCTTGGTCCGGCAGAAGGGGAAGTAGAGGCACTTGGTGTCGCCGTTGCCGCCGCCGTTCTCGATGGAGAGAGCGTAGCATCGGAGCCACCGGATAGGATCCTCGCTCGCGTCGTACTTGGTGATCCCCAAAGGCTTGAACTTGTCGGGGAGGAGCAAAGTTGCGAAGCCGGGGTGAGAAGGCAGGGAAGCCGTCGCCTTCAGCAGCGGTCGTCGACTTCTTTTGCCGTAGTTCATCAATTCTCTGACGAGCGTCGTACCCGCCGTGGGAGGCACCGGAGGCGTGGCTGTGCGCGTGGCCGCGGCCGCCGCGGGCCGCCGCCGCCTCCGGCCTTTCTTGTTGGCTCCGTGGTTGGAGCCGCCGCCGTCGCCGCCGCCTCCGTCGGGATCGTTGCCGCCGCCACCGGCCGGGGCACGGTGGGGGACGACTTCTCGGTTGACGTTGTCCTGCCGTGAGGGTCCGCCGGCGGTGGAGCGTCGGCGATTTGGATCGCCGGGATGTCGCCCCGAGTACGGTTGGGACCGGGGGTCGGCACGCGACTAGTAGCTTCGTTGTCGCGAGGCTTGGCCGGGGGGAGGTTGGCCGACTCTCTTGTCGACCCGCATGAAGTAGGCTTCTTCGGCCGAGCTTGGCGATGACCTCCCCGGCTCGTATGCCCCCGAGCCCGGCGTGCGATCGCCGTGATCGACATGAGGCATTGCTCGGAGTGGTGTGGACTCGCTCTCAACCGCCGAGAGCTTCCGCAAGGTTGCGGATGGGAAGGTTGTCTCCGAGCCGCCGGCGTCGTTCGTTGCGCTTCCCCGTTGCGTTCGCGCCGGTGTCCCCGTTGGCGTCGGTCTCGTCCGCAGGGGGCATCGACGGACGACTCGTACGCGGAGATGTCCTCCAAGTACTTGTCCGCGGCCGTGCTCGAGGTTCCCGGGTGTCGCCGGCAGCCATGAAGACTTGACGATCGGGCGTACCCAAGCTTGGCTCGAAGGCGCCACCTCGCTTGGTGTGTTTGAGTCGCCTTGGGCTAGTGGCGTTCCCTCCCGGAACGGTAGCGAGTCGATGTAGGCGACGTAGCGTGAGTCCTCCTTTGTCGCCTCGGCGGGCTTGCGGTCCGGCCGGTAGACGTATCTTCCGGCCGGCGTCGATCTTATAACCGGCCCGCAGGCCGGCCCCGACAAGGGAAGCTCGGAGGAGTCATCTTCGGACTCGGGCTCCTCGGGTCCGACCCGAAGTCGAACTCGTAGTCCGGGTTCGAGTAGAACTCGGAGAGAGGGTTGAAGTCCGAGACGTGGTTCGGGACGGCGTCGGAGTCCGAGTTGTACTCGGTTGCGGGCTCCTTGCCGGCCCGGCGTGGTGCGAAACCTCCGTGCGGGCCCGGCCCGAGAACGCGAGGGCCACGCGCGGGCGATGGCGTGGAGAGGGGATCGCCCGCGATGGCCGAGGAGCCGGCTCGCATGCGATGGCCCATGGCGACGTCGAGTCCGAGTTGGAGACGGACTCGAGCTCGAAGTCGCCGTGGAGGTTGGAAAGCGAAATTTCGCCGAACTTGCCGGCGAGCTCGCCCGTGACAACTTCGGGAAGCGTCACAAGGCCCCGTCCTCGAGTCGGGTTGCATGATCGGCGGCGCCGGAAGGAGCCCGCGCCATCGGCCAGCGTGCGGACCCGGCGCCGAAGACGAAGGTGTCGCCGCGGTTGAAGGCGACGGTTGGCTTGATGTGAACGGAAGCCGTCGAGTTCGCCATGTGATCTCGAGCGAGATCCCCTACCCGGCGCGCCGCCGTGTCGGTGTTTTGGACCGGCAACCTACTACGGGAGTACCCGAAGTAGATGAATGTGACTCGCCGAGATCGGTAACTCGAAGGAAGAGGCACGCGACACACAATTTAGACGAGTTCGGGCCGCGAGGTGCGTAATACCCTACGTCTCGTATGCCGCGTAGCTCGGATTGATAGGGCACGATTACAAGATGGTGCAATAGTGCGCCGTGGGTTGTAGAGGATTGAGATGCGATGCTAGAGATCGGTCCCTCGCCTCGCCTTATATAGTCCGGAGGCGGGGTTACAAGTCGGAGTAGGGCGGGAGTACTAGTCGAGTACGTCTAGGAGACCTCTACACGATGCGGAACGTGTACGAGTCCTAACCGAGTACTACTCCTTTCGTTCCTTTGTGCTCCACGCCTTCGGATGCCGTGTAGCGCAAGCCGGTAGTCCCGTGGGCCCACCGAGTAGTCGGTCCCGGTACCCACCGAGGTAGTGGGCCCGGGGAGGTCCATACGACATAATCTAAAACGTTGAAACCTCATCATGGATAAGAGAATGGACACTAGCGCTCCATGACAATTTATTACAAAAGTTGATAAAAAATATATTTTTTTACGAATTACATAGTACATCGGAGACATTCACAACTCACACATTCATCCATATGAATACTATTTTATCGGTGAAAGGGCTTGTAGCCTAGTGGTTAGTGGTTCCAGGAGCCCTGGTAGGACTCCGGTCCTGTGTTCGACTTCCCGTGGGGAGCGAATTTCTATGGTATTTAACGGCGTTTGTGCTTTCAGTGGTAGGTGACCTTCCCATCGACAACGAGGCGCATGTGTTGACTTGGTCAATCTTAAGTATTTGCCGGCGCATTAAGCACAGTAATTTGGGCAAGCATCAAAAATTGCGGCCCATTAAGCACAGTAATTTGGGCAAGCATCAAAAATTGTCTTGCAGCTTGTTCGCTTGGCTAGTGGGGGCCGGGCGACTGGTGCTAATTTATTAGGCTGGTCGCACTGGGTGCGCTACGACGCACGGTACGCGTGCTGCAGTACGCATTTGACGCACCACAACGCCGCACCGACGTACTGGGAGGCGAACGGGACCGTCCCGTTTCCCCTCCCGTGCGCTAGATACAGCGCGGTACGGCGCGTGCGCTACGCACCGCGAGACCCCACCTCGTTGCAGACAGTTGCTTCTCCCCGCGTATCCTCGCCGCCGCGCATCCTCGCCGCCGTGGGGCTCGACGCCGCAACCCGCGCCCGCGTCTGGGGAAGAGGGGCTCGACGCCACAACCCGCGCCCGCGCCTGGAGAAGAGGGGCAGGAAGCACAGCCGAGCCGCAAATGGAGAAGGTCCGTCCCCACATGGAGCTCCCGGGCTAGGCGGAGCGAGGCTGGAGGGAGGCGCCGCGAGATCTCCACAGCCTCCGCCGACCGCGCTTGCTCCACTCCTTCCTCCTCCCGCGCTTGCCGTCCTCCAGTCCGCCGCGCAGGGTCCCTTCGCGCAGCCACCCGCCACAGAGCAGGGGAAGGAGATGGAGCTCCGCTGTCGCAGCCCAACGACCTCGTTCGCAACGAGCTCTGTCGAGTCGCGCCGCACCGCCTTGCACGTGCGCCACCGCCCCCGCGCCGAGATCCGCCGCCGCCGGTGCTCCTCCCGCTGTGGTCGCGGCCGCCTCGCCTCGCGCTGAATCGAGAGCAAGGGAGCCGACCGCGCGGTGGTCCGGATCTGGCCGCCACCACCGCTCGTCGGGAGAGAGAAGGCGGCGGCCGACTGCTGCCGCGACGGTAGAAAGTGGAGATCGGGGGAGGGAGTGAGCGGCTCGGCGGCCGGTTCGCCGGCTCTGAGAGGAGGGAAGTAGCGAGGCCTCGGTGGAGGGAGGGAGCGGTGCGCCGATGGGGGATGGCCGGAGGAGCGCTGGCGGAGGAGGCAGAAGCAGGCAGGGGAGAGGAAGTGGGAGAGTGGGGGAGGATGAAGAAAACATAAAAAAACTCTTACAAGTGGGCCCGACAGGTGTTGGTTGGTATGGAGTAGAAGATTTAGGGGATGACGGATGCAGAGAAATTGGTGTTGTACCGCAAATTCTTGCTGACTAGGCGGAATATTCCCTTTAGGGGATGGGCTTATGGCAAGTGCTACCAGTCTTACGAGAGAAAAAAGCCGACTGGTCGGATGGTGTTGATTTGATGTGTGAAAATGCAGTGCTCGTCGATTGCCCTTGCATTATAATATTGTAGCTCAGGAAAGAAAACACCTTCTTGTGTGGCTCAGCGGCCTCAACATTACACCCACGGTTTGTTTAGCATCAGGTCAACGAGCGGTGCAGTACGTGTTGCGAACTTGCGATCTGTGTCTTCAAGTCCCAACCACCGAACGTGGTGACTTCTTTTAAGATTGTTGTATTAGAATAATAGATGTTAATAACATAAACAAATATTAGTAGATTTATGATGAAACCAACTATCAAAATATGTAATCTTCTCTATTTAAAGTAAATTACTTTAAGAGTTATTTTTGGTCAACGTTTGAAAAGTTTGACTTTGAAAAATTCGATGACATGATTGATTCTAGAACGGAGGTAGTATAATATTGATTGCCCGTAGCACACACGAGCACAATCATGTCATCGAATCCGAGTGATTTTTGGATTTTTGGTGTTAGTTTTCATCCACTTTTTGAATCAATGAAATGATGACACATCGTCATTTATCACCGCAAAACAAATGCTTATTGGCTAAGTGGATAGTGAGTTTGCTGAATACCGATGGGATATGGCAAAAACTACTAACAAAAAAATATCTTAATTCAAAGTCCCTCTCTCAAGTTAAAGCTAAGCCGTATGACTCTCATTTTTGGAGAGGCCTTATGAAAATTAAAGATGAGGTGTTGCAGCTTGGATCCTTTTCTGTTAAGGATGGAGAGAAAACTAGATTCTGGGAAGACACTTGGGTTGGTAACATTCCTTTCATATTTAGATACCCATCAATCTATAACATAGTGCGTGATCCTCATGCAACGGTAGCCAAGGTCATGGCTACATCACCCCTCAATGTTTCTTTCGGGAGGGCTCGGTGGATAGTAATCCGAATGCGTGGAACAATCTTGTAGCACAAATTGTTAGTGTTGAATTTGGGGAGGGGCCGGATACTTTTAGATGGGATCTTACCCAAACCGGAAAGTTCTCGGTTAAATCGATGTACTCGTATCTTATTAATACATCGTCACCTTTTCATCATAAGAAGATTTAGAAATTAAAGATTCCTCTAAAAATTAAGATCTTCCTTTGGTATCTCCAAAAAGGAGTGATCCCGACCAAAGATAATCTCGCTAGGAAAAATTGGAAGGGTAGCCAAAAATGTGTTGGCCGTAGTAGTAATGAAACTATTCAACATCTTTCTTTCGAGTGTCCTTATGCGAGAATGATTTGGAGGATAATTTTTTATGCTACGGGGTTGACACCACCTAGTTCAATGAGACATATGTTTGACTCTTGGTTATCTAATCAATCTAGTAAGGTTAGGAACTTGATCCGGGTAGGTGTAGCGGCGGTTTGTCGGGCCATTTAGAGATGCCGGAATGACATTATTTTTCACAAGATCAAACTTAATTCGATTTTGCAAGTAATCTTCGGAGGGACGTACGGCTACGTTTTTGGGCCCGATTGTAGCGTAGCGAGCGGGCCAAGGACACCATTTCCGTGATTAGCGGGAATCTCGAGACAACCGCCTTGGAGATGGTCAAAGGTGGATGGCAAAATATCTATCGTTTGCTTTAGTTTTCCTTCTGTATCTGAGTCACGAGCTTGCTCTTTATCTTTGGTTTTGAACTAAACTTGTGTTAGTGTCTTGTGTATGCATTCGTGCATAGAGGCCGGATTTTATATCCATTATCTAAAAAAATTTATCTCTACAACGAAAAATAAGATGAAAAGGAGACAAAACGTCGTAGTACAAAGCCAAAACATGTTTGCAGCCTGCCTCCTCCAACCACGAGTCTTCCCATCTCAGCTGATTCCTCCTCCTCTCTCCTTCATCGTCACGTCATCTTCCTCGTTCCATCCTCGCAGCATTCGTCTCTCCCTCCCGCGCCTCTGCTCCTCCTAGCCAACACCCACACATCTCCTCCCTCCCTTCGCCTGCGCCTCTTCTCGCTACAAGAAATCTGCATGAAAGGAAACAGAAAAACAGAATTCTGAAAAAGATAGGAAAAAAAGTTCATTTGAAGATTAAGAGCATCTTCAAGAATTTGTTATTTTTAACTTGGTAGATCTTGTGATTTGGCAACTCCTAAAAGCTTAAAAAAATGCATGTATAAGAATTTGCTATTTGTAACTTGCAGAGCCATTCTTTCTCTCTTATACATTTGCATCGAGAACTCTTCTCTATCTTTTATTTTTTTCCCACCCTCCCACCTCGACTCCACGCACACGGAGAAACATCACCGCCAAGTCGAGTACGCTTGTGTATCTTTACATGTCGGAGTCAGGTTTCTTCTCAATTTGCCAAAAATTGAGGAGTTCTTTATCAAACTCTCGAAGGAGTGTTTTCAACATTTTCGCCAAAAATCAAAGATGTTAACATAAATTGGTAAACTATTGAAAACGCTCTTAGTCCATAATAAGACCATGTGAGCCCAGAATGAAGTTATCTCTTCGCGCGCGGATGGAGTAGCCTAATGGGCCTGCCAGAAACAAAATATCTAGTGGACCTTCTATCAACACCATATACCGGCCTGCTATCATCTTGCCGGCAGCCTGGCAACATGCCTCCGCGTATTTGGTCAGCGCCACACCATCACCGTGTGGGTGGTATGATCTAAGATTCTAAGGTTGAGTCTAACAAAGAGTAGTCAAACGCATTATTGCCTCGTGCGGGGTACTGTGCACTCACCGGAAGCCCTTCAACAGAAGAGGAAAAGGGCAAGCTAGGCAAATTGCCTTTGGAGGAGAGAGGGAATGCAAAATTGCATCGCCTCTCTCCTCGAAGGCATCCACCGCAACCCGCGGCGCCACCCACCCGCGCTTCGCGCCTAGCCGAGGAAGTGAGGAGGAGTCCGCGCGCCCATCGGGACGGAGTGTCGCCGGTGGTGTCCCGGCCCCGCCTCGCGGAAGAGGAGATGCCCGCACGACGACGTGAGCGAGGAGGCGGGCGCTCGGCGGGATCCGCCGCCGTCGATGTCCCCATGGTAGGGCGGCGTTCGGCGGGATGGAAGGGAGGTGGGTGCTTCGGTTTGATGCCCGGCGGGGAGGAAGGGAGGCCGGCGCTCGGCGGGATCCACCGCCGTCGATGTCCTCAAGGGAGGGCATTGCGCGGCCGGCGGAAGGGAGGCGGGCGCTCGGTTCGATGCTCGGTGGGGAGGAAGGGAGGCGGGCACTCGGTGGGATGCCGCCGCCGTCAAGCTCCTTGGCGTCGGTGGGCGGCGGAGACGCGGCGGCGGAGCGTTGGTGGCAACGCAAGGTGGGGGCGGGTTTGACGCGAGTAGTGGTTGGAGGGGAAAATTGCTTCTAATGTTTGCCTGTTGCATGTTGCTTGTTGGAGACGGTGGAGAATGCATAAGTGAGGCATTTACTACGGGCTAGGCAAACCAGGTGATGCCTCTCTTATTTTGCATGTCCTTGTTGAATTCGAGCTAAGACTTTGAAAACTTCAACATCCACAAGAGAATGGACACTAGCGCTCATGACAGTTTATTACAAAAGTGGATAACAAAATAATAAAATTCTGAGATTTATGAAAATAGAAGCGGCACAATAATGTAGACAAGCATCAAAAGTTGACTTGCGGTTTGTTCGTTTGGGCACCAGAACGTGCTTGATTTGTTTTGCGGTTTGTTCGTTTGGTGTGAGAAAAAATTATTAGGGCAGCTCAAGAAAAGAAAACATTTTCTCATGTGGCTAAGTGGCCTCAACATTATTCCCAGTTTGTTTAGCATCAGGTCAACGAGCGGTGCAGTACGTGTTGCGAACTTGCGATCTGTGTCTTCAAGTCCCAATACCCCCGAACGAACCCATACTCCATTTCAATTACTCTTGTGGTTCAAAACGATCGCCGGCCGTATAAACCAGGGAATGCCATGCCGGCCGGGTTAGGTCTGAAGCGGCATTTGACAATCGATTCCTAGTTGTAATCTCGTTTGGTCGTCCACCGATAATTCTGCAGCCATGAGGAGCACTAGTCCCGTCGTCGCCGGCGTGCTCTTCCTCCTCCTCGGCTCGTTCCTGCTCCACGGCGCGGACGCCGGCTACCACCGGCCCAACTCCTCCTTCACCGCCATATTCAGCTTCGGCAACTCCTACGCCGACACCGGCAACTTCGTCAGGTTCGCCGCGCCCTTCATCCCCGTCATCCCTTTCAACAACCTCCCCTACGGCGAGACCTTCTTCCACAAGCCTACCGGCCGGGCCAGCAACGGCCGCATCGTCCTCGACTTCATCGGTATTACGCCCCTGCTACGCCATCGATGTCTTTGTCTTGTCGCCGCCGCCGCCGCCTCTCTGAACAACAAACACGCTTCATCTGACATGGCTGCGCGTGTATGCAGCTGAAGCTTTCGGTCTGCCGCTGGTGCCGCCGTCCCTGGACACGAATCAGAGCTTCAGCAAGGGCGCGAACTTCGCCGTGGTGGGGGCGACGGCGCTGGACCTGTCCTACTTCATGGAGCGCAACGTCACCTCCGTTCCCCCGTTCAACACCTCGTTCAGCGTCCAGATCGGGTGGTTCGAGCAGCTGCTCAAGACGTCGCCGCTCTGCAACACCACCACCACCGCCGCCGCCGCCGCCGCCAAGGGGAAATGCGGCGACTACCTGAGCAAGTCTCTCTTCGTCATGGGAGAGTTCGGCGGGAACGACTACGTCTTCCTCCTCGCCGCCAACAAGACCGTCGAGCAAACGAAAACCTTCGTCCCCGCCGTCGTCAAGGCCATCGCCGGCGGCGTCGAGGTACGTACTCAACAGTGAGTAAATCGTCACCGGCGTCGAGGTACTCCTTCGTTCGACCCGATCGACGCGCGCGTGGGTGCAGAGGCTGATCAAGCTGGGCGCCAGGCGCATCGTGGTGCCGGGGAACCTGCCGACGGGCTGCATCCCGATCATGCTGACGCTGTACGCGAGCCCCAACAAGGCGGACTACGACAGGTACGGGTGCCTCGGCAAGCTCAACGGCCTGGCGCGCTACCACAACGCCCTTCTCCGGCGCGAGGTCCGGGCGCTCCGGAACAAGTACCGGCCGGACACCAAGATCGCCTACGCCGACTACTTCCGGCCCGTCGTCGGGTTCCTCCAGAACCCGGCCAACTCCGGTGAGATCAACCGATCGATCGATCCATCGCGTGCCAACTCTTGAATTGAACGCCGTCCGAATTACTACACAGTACACACTCGAAAGTCGAAACCAAGCTGTAAACTAACTAACAAAAACTGCATGCGCGCGGCGGCGGTGCATACGCAGGTTTCGACGGCAGCACGGCGCTGGTGGCGTGCTGCGGCGGCGGCGGCAGGTACAACTACAACGTCACGGCGGCGTGCGGGCTCCCCGGCGCGGCGGCGTGCGCGGACCCGTCCAGGGCGGTGAACTGGGACGGCATCCACCTGACGGAGGCGGCGTACAGGGGCATCGCCGGGGGGTGGCTGCGCGGCCCGTTCGCGCAACCGCCCATACTGAGCCTCGCGCGTTGAAGCACACGAGTATTGCTACGATCTTTTGGGCTTGACGCTTAGGGTTGTTCGAGAAACGGAGGATTCAAGTGGATGAAGGAGGACTGAACGGGATTTTGGGAAATTTTGACTTATAATGGAAATTTCTCCACCCCAATGCCCTTCATTCCCCTTCATTCCACTAATTCCCAAACAAGCCCTGAGGGAGTACGTGGAGCCCTTTGGCTCTGACCTTGTCTTATTTGACCCGTGTGTTCCTGTATTGTTAACTGCTACATTTCATTCAGCTCCCGTTAAGAATAAAATGTGACCTCTTCAAGACCTGGACTGAATTGATACTCTAACAGCCGCTTGTTTTTTAGAAGCCACGCATGAACGTCAACGAGCCATTTTTTCTTTTAAGAAGGAAAGAAAGAAAATACGATGACGCTAGCTCCCGAACATCGAAACGAAGCATAATAAGCATTAAGCAATACAGAAATTTATAAGTGCGATAGTCTTTTTTTTTTAAGATGTGCATAACACGTTTTTCGTTAAGAAGAGGGGAAAATTTTGCATACACGAATCTTACAGAACAAAGGGGTAAGGTTCAAAACACAAGGCACAAGACTAAAGCTGCAATCTACGACGACCAAGTGAAAAATGTACGAAAAATCTGATTAAGTCTGGGATTACATTTAGCTTTGCGACAGAAATAAAATTTCCGCAGCAACATAAACACTATGTTTAATGCACCAAAATCACTAGTTGAAAATGTATGTGGGATTGTCCGTTTTTTTAGATTCCAAACATCCTACTCCTAGCATTCTCGACTAAAGTGTTGTGACGATGTGACTTGTTCTTGGTAGTACAAGTATTGTATTTCCGGGCCAAACAAATAAATTGGGATTTGTTGAACTTTTCGCTGGGTGCAAGAAAGAAATTTGTAAAACTTGAAGGACAGAACGGGCCTTGTGGCCCACTATATCGACTTATGCAGCCCATCTCTCATGCACTCTAAAAAAGTGCACTTTCAGCCTTTTTGCGTATATAGAGAAAACTGGGTGTGTTTTTTTCTTTTGGAAACATATAAATCATCAGGGTTAGAGCATCATTTAGAGAGGCATTTTGCATAAAAATTATTTTTTATATTTCTTCATTTTCCAACAACGTTTCTATTTCTTATGCACACTCTAGAGAGTCATTCTCGTATTCTATATTTGATATTTGACTAGTGAAAAATCCGGAATAGAAGATGACTATATGTGGATGAACATTTAGATAAACTGTTGGAAGTCATTTTTTCACCAATATCTATTTCTACCATTTAGAAAGAATATAGAGAGTCTCTTGGAGATGTTCTATACGTTGTGCATTGTGCATGCTAGTGGGGCTATGATGGGCGTGTCTGGATGATTTGTGCAAATATTTACCTCAAGTCAAATGTTTTGCTCCTCCCATTCGCCCTTAACAAATTTGATCTCTTGGAGTATTTGGATTGAGGGCTAAATGTTAATGGGCTAAACATTTAATGACTATTTGCATAATAAAGAGGTGGAGGAGGGATGCAGGAGTTGCATCCAAATTGATACTCTTGAGGGGTACATTTTCTCAACCCCATTTACCCCACATATTTGGGGTTAATTTGGGCAAATTTACCACATTTACCCTACCATCCAAACATGCTCTATTTTATCTTTTTTTACAAGGACGTTTGTCCTTCATTGATGCTTCTATCAATTATTCTTCTTTCTTGCTATTATTTGTCATTTAATTTCGATCAAACAATAAACTTCTTTTTATACACAATACGTATTTATTTAGTGACCCATTAATAATGCATGTTTGTGAAGTTTCACTAAGCCTCATAGCTTTGTGTTCAGCAAATATGTCATCGCATTCATCACGGTCACAACTAACAAAACACATCATTATCTTGGCACCAACTTCATATTTTATAATACTTTTGTTTATATATTATTTTATCTAGGTGGCTGACTAGACCATTTGTCTTCATTTTACGTTTTCAACTGAGTTTTCAGGTCATTATTGAAGTGCCAATGTCTCGTTAAGCATGACTTCTGTAAAAGAGATGTTGAACCAAGGAATAGGAAATTTCTAATCTAAGATGTTACCTATATCAGTTCCATACTTTTGATCTACTATGAAGGTGTTTGCTACTTTATGTACATTTTGATATTATTCACTCCCGTTTCCAATACTTGTCATCTATGTTTCAAAGTGGGTGTTTATTTGCACATTTTTTTGAACCGAGGCCGCACCCCATTTCCACTGAAATCAACGGAAATACAGGAGTACGATTACAAGCAGAGAAAAAAAAAACAAGGGATAGAAATAACTAGAGTTATGTAGGGGGGACTACTTGCTTCTCCCAAACAAAGCTCAACTGAAGCAAAAAAAATAACTCCTTCAGATTACACACCATCAAACATGGCAAGCTCCCCCCAACATTTTACGGACAAAAGGAATAAGCCGCCAACTATAGTTTCTAATCATCTTGCTCCCTCCCACACCTTCTTTTTGGTTGTCCTCATCTGCATAATGACCCTTCTGCTTTTCAGGCCTCAGGCATTTCATCCTCTTCGTCTTCCTTGTTTGTACTTGCTCCTTCAATTTGGGGAGGTCGTACGGGATTTGCTCATGGGGGAGGACTAGTCCACGCGATGGCTCAAGCGCCAGCTCGCATGGCTCAACCCAAGTAGTCGTCGAGTTCGAGTTGGAGGCGGATCCAAACTCGAAATCGGCGGCATTGTTGTAGAGTGAAAATTCGTCGAATTTTTTGACGAGCTGATTCGTGGCGACTTTTGGAAGTGTCACGAACCCGGTCTCCGAGTCTGGGGTAATGGTGAGATAGCACTGGAACGAACCAGCACCGTCAACGGTGCAGACCTAAGAGACGAAGACGAAGGTGTCATCGCGGTTGAAGGCCGCGGTTGGCTTGATCGTGATGGAAGTCGTTCGAGTTTGTCATGAGATCTTTGGTGAGAGCCCCTACCTGGCGCGCCAGCTGTCGGTGTTTTAGAGTAGCAACCTAGGAAGGGGAGTACCCGAGGTAGATGTTTGTGGCCTCACAGAGACCGGGAACCCGAAGGAGAGACACGTGTCACACAATTTAGACAGGTTCAGGCTGCAATGTGCGTAATACCCTACGTCCTGTATGGTGTGTATTTCTTGATTGATGGGGTGTTGTTTACAAGATGATGCATATAGGTAGAGAGGGGTCCCTGCCTCACCTCATATAGTCCGGGAGGTAGGGTTACAAGTCGGTTTAGGGAAAATTACTAGCCGTACACATGTAGAAGTACTCTACATGGGTTCGGACATGCCTAGTCTTCCTATCCGAGCACTAGTCCTCCACTGTCTTGCGCTCCATGTCGTCTTGCACTGTGGCGCACAAGTCGCATAGTCCCGGGGGCCCACGTAGTAGTCAGTCCCAATACCCGTATGGGTAGTGGGCCTTGGGATACCCATACAACAACGGGAGCCCGAGAACCCGAACCGTGAGCAGGAGCTTCCAGAGGACTTTGAAGACAACAAGTTCAATCTCATCCTTTGATGCATATTTTGATTCCAGTTTTATAAACACGACCCTATGACCTGTTTTATAAATTGCATGTTATTTTACGAGTAGGATAGTCAACTTTGATTGCTATGAGTGATCCTTGATTGACTTAAATGATTTCTTTAAAATTATGTGAGTGCTTTAAAATGGGGATTGAGTATTTTGCAAAATGAGTAAAGAACCAGGTGGACGAGATGGATGTGTGAGTCAGGAGTATTGGGGAAGTTTATATCTTTGTGGTTGAGCGTGTGAGAGATATCCATCTTGTCGTTAAGGTTCGGGTTGCGTGTCATCTCACCTGACCCAACTATCTATACAACCACTCGACCGTTGCATGTGGCAACAGCTTAGCATAAATCCCATTGGTTAATTTGCTAGCCATCAGGAGTGCGGATGAGTAGTTGTAACACCCGAAAATTCCATCACAATAAAATATTGCTAGCAACATGGTTTAGTTTTTATTTTCTAAGGATTTAATAAATTTGAATAAATAGATTTGCCTTTAATTAAGTTAAACAACAATTAATAATTAGAATCACCCAAGTGTTTGCGCATCATTTTGGTATGCATGAGATTTTGGTTGTGGTGTTGTTTAAAAAGTCTTAAAATATTTGTGAAAAAGTCTTCAAAATAGTTGTGAAAAAGTTGGAAAAATTTGTGTGAAGATTTGAGTTTAAAAAGTGTTGAAAAGATGTGTTAAAAAGGATTTGAAAAAAAACAAAAAAAACAACCTATCTAACCCCAAACCCAACCCGCGGCCCACCTTCCTTCCCTCCTCTTTCTCCCCGCGCGGCCCGCTTCCCCTCTCCACTTCCGGCCCACGCGGCCCAGCGCCCCGCCCCCTCTTCTCCCCTCTCTCATCCGCTGACATGTGGGGCCCACACGTCAGGGCTTCTTCAACCTCCGGCCGCCCCATCCTCCCCCATGGCCACACCACCGGCCACCTCTCCCCGGCGCCTCCCCGACCTCCCCGCGCCGCTTCCTCTCCCCACCGGGCGCGCATTAATGCGCCTGCCACTTCCCCACGCGCCGCATCTACCCCTTCCCCTCCCTCCACCACCGCACCGAGCGCCGCCGCCATTAATGGCGCACCGGAGCTCCGCCACCGCCTCCACGCTGCCTCCTCTTCCCCTCTACCGTCCTATAAAAGGCGTGCAGGACCTCCTCTCCACCCCGCGCCTTTCCCCTGCTCTCCTCCCTCACCGCAGCAGCGCCACCGCGGAGCACCACCGCCGCTGCTCGCCCCCGCCGCCGTGCCGCCTCTCCGGTGCTTCCCCCTCCCCTCCGACTCCCTGGTGAGTTTCCCTCCTCCTATTCCTTTCCATGCACTTGCCGTCGATTTTGGTGCACTGGAGCTCTTTCCCGGCGTTGCTCCGGCGAGCCGCCGCCCGGCGCCGCCGCGCGCCGGCTCGCCGGCCGTCTCCCCGCCGCCCCAATAGCCGGCCGTCGTCGGATCATGGACCAACGGCCCGGATGGATCTCAGCCCCGGGTCAAATTTTCTTGTACCGGTTGTCGGTGCGGAAAGTAGTCCCGACACTAAATAGTAATGAGCGCTGGGGTCAACCTCTTGATGGTTCGGTGCTAGCAACTAATGACACTGGGTTTATCCTGGTTCCGGCTGGGGCCGTACGTCCAGCAGTGGTGCGCTCGAGACACTGTATTGCGTTGCACCGAGGTGCTTGTAGAGGGGTGGCTACAAGCGAGGTGGGAGAGGAGGCGTGGCCTCCAAGTCCCAGGAGTACTGATTGAGGCGAGTGCCAATATCGTGGGGAAAGCGGAGAGCGTGTGAGTGTTCACTGTCTGTTGTCCGATGCCCCTGCGGCTGGGGGATCGCCTTCCTTTTATAGGCCAAGGAGAGGGCGATTTATAGGCATGCCGCACTATTTCCCTACGTGTGGCGATATGGCGAGCAGTGCCGTGGAGTTGACGGCCGTCCTGACGAATCTCGCTCCAGTCGCGGCGTCGTGGCGCGTCCTGTGCTCGAACAGGGGCGACTTCGAGGGTAGAGGCGTAGTGGTTGACCGTCATGTCTCCGCCTGCGAGCGGGCTCGAGGGAGCCGTTGACAGTGGTCCGTACGAGGTGCAGTGGCAGGCGTGGCGGTGTCCCGTCCCCGCGTGCTTAATAGTGTTGGAGCAGTTGTAGCAGTGTGCGGTGTGGCGCAGCAGGGGCGGGGATGGCCGCACAGGATTGACAGCGATGGGGATGGCGCTCCCGCCGGCCTGACGTCATGGTTTGACCCTGCGTAGTCACGAGAAAGGGGTTTGAGGGTGCCGCCGGCCCCCCTTCGAGGGCGCGGCGTGTCAGCCGTACAGGAGTGGGCGGCACAGTGTCGCGGAGCTGACACCGGCCTCGTCGCACAGCCCCCCACAGTGGCGGGGATGGGTTCCCCCTAGGGAGTTGGCGAAACAGCGCCGGGGCATGATTCCCGGGCGTGTCAGAGTAGTTAGCGCGGCCCTGCGGCGTCAGAGCATTAAATGCTCGTACGCGCGGGTGGGAACAGGCGCGCGTGGGGACCCTCGAGCGAGGCGGACCCCACTCGAGGGGGGAGTGAGCCCTCGAGCGAGGCGGACCGCACCCGAGGGGGGCGTGAGCCCTCGAGCGAGGCGGACCTCACTCGAGGGGGGCGTGAGCCCTCGAGCGAAGCGGACCTCACTCGAGGGGGGTGTGATCTCTCAAGCGAGGCGGACCTCGCTCGAGGGGACGCGCTGCTGTGCTGCTTTGGTGGGCCGTGGGGGCCACCGTGGTGTGGATTGTGTCGTGCGTGTGTGTTAGTCTCGAGGTTAGCTCGCGTTTTGCGTTTTTTTGCAGGTTTTAAGCAGGATTTCCTCGGTTATTTAGGGACCCTTATGGCTGTCCCCGACAGTAGCCCCCGAGCATCTGCGGGTGTATCCGTTAGGATTCCGCGGATGCTGATGCTAACTGATGAGACATTCTTCCCCCCTAGATGCCAATGCAGTTCCATGGGGCCGCGTCAACGGACCTGCGGGTCTTGCCCCCGAAGCCCTGCAGGAGCGTGAGTGCTCGTGCAGGAGTTTTTTCGCGAGCTTTTACCAGTGGGCGAGGAATTTGTTTCAACCGGCATCGGCAATATCTCAGCCGGCCTCGGTCGCATGCGCATGACTGGTGCCTGTTGCGTTCGGTGCATCCTAGGAGGTGTAGCCGTGCGTTGAGCCCCTGAGCCTGGGCCCGTTTGAGGCGATCGGGGTGAGCTCTCCGACTTGTTTTGTAGGCCCCTCGCCGTCCCTCCCCGGGACGGAGGGTGAGGTTTCCACAATCCCCATCGGTCGGGTCGCGGATTGCGGATTCCTCGTCGAGCTGTTATCGAGTGGTTCAAGTGGACACCCATGCCCCGTTCGATAAGGGTTGGCTTGTGGTCCGGAGACTCGTCCATGAAAGCGCTTGCGTGGGTTTGCTAGGTGGGGCTCGGTCCCGTTCGCTAGGGACCGAGGGCGCGGAAGCTCTCCCTCGGTGGGATCCCCCCGACTAGCTACCCTCGCTGGCTCTTGAACACGACATGTGGGGCGCCCTCGAGCTGGTGGGCTCGAGGATGGGCTCGAATGCGCGCGCCCTCGTCGTCCCTGACTCTGTTGATCTGGAGCACCTGTTCGAACCCTTCGAGGGTTAGGCTTCAAACCCCTGATCAGTAGGGCCGTTGCGGGATGGCAACTGAGTGCCCCTGACTTTTTGCATCTGCGAGGCTCGAGGGCTCGAGGGTTGGCTCGGCCCATGAGTCGCTCATGAGTAATTCTTTCGTATCGAGGGCACCTGTGGCACCCGCCTTGCCCGGGGGGACTCCAAGGCCACTGGTTGGTATTCGCACCCTTCGAGGGTCGGTTTTGTTCGAGCCTTACGCTCGGGCCGCTCGAGGGTCTTCCTTACTTGGTAAGGGACCGGGCCATTTAATGCCCGCCGCCGCGGCTACGCGCTATGCGCGCGGCGGCGTGCCTTTTCAGGCGTCGCGGCCGCGCGTAGTTGGCGACGTGCGCAGGCGGACGTGACGGCCCGCCGCGGCCCCTCGGTTGCCGCGCCGTAATGATTGCGCGCGCGTGCGCCTGACCGCTCTGGTCGTGGTGGGTCCCGCTTGCCAACGTCTGGGCTGTCTGCCTGCAGTTAATGCGCACAGGGCGTGCGTCGGGGAGCGTGACTCTGTGGACCTATAAATCCGAGGCAGGGGGATGAGACGAATCTTTACCTCAGCACTTAGCGCTCGTCGTCCTTGCCCCTTCCGCTTCTGAGCCAGAGCCACGCTCGCTCCTCCGCCACCGCTCAGTGCTTTCTCCTCGTGCTCTGCATTCCTTCGTCAGTCGCATGGCTCCCCCGCAGTCCATCACCGTCATCGACCCGTTGCCGTGGCCGCGCTCGACGGCGACGAAGTTAGCTCTGAACCTGCTGGTGGCCGGTGGCCAGCTGGCGGCGAACGAGGATGGGCAACCCGCGGAGTGGATCGAGCCGCCGGCGAGGGACCGAGTGCCCAACCCGACGTTCGGCTACGTCGTCAGCTTCATCCGCTTCCATGAGCGCGGCTTCGCGGCGCCGGCGAGCCGCTTCATGCGCGCGCTGTGCTACCACTACGGCGTGGAGCTGCACAACTTCACGCCGAACGCGATCTGCGAAGGCTTCCTAGGGATCCCTGTGAACTGGGATCTCTGGGTTCACCTATTCCGCGTGGAGCTGCACACGCTTGCTACGGCGGAGCCGAGGATTCGCCACGCAGCGCGCGCCGGCGGCCTGTCGATCACGTTGCGGAGCACGCGCAGGGAGTCTACATCCCCTGCATGATGACTTCAAACAACGCGGAGTGGCGCCGGCGCCGGCCTCCCCCCTACACCTGCAAGGTGCTGATGGAGAAGGCCGACTCCTGGCACCACGGGGTGTCCCCGCCTTCGCACCAGGCGCGGCTGGACTCGCTCCTGGCCGCGTTGAAGGCCCTGGCGGATCGCGGGTTGACCGCGGGGTGCGTCCTCGCAAATCTTCATCACCGGTGGATCGTTCCCCTGATGGAGAGGCCGCTCCGCATCTTCGAGATGCATGAGGACGCGAACCCCATCATGGTGGCGGAATCGCGGCTGCTACAGAACCACTTTCCGCGGGAATACTCAGCCATGCGGGCGCAGCACGCCATCGACCTCAGGGTAGCTCGAAGCGACGACGAGGCCCTGTGGGCGTTCACCTTGCTCCCAGTCGGCCCGTTGGTGAGTAAATTTCCGCTTTTTCTCGTTCTGCTGGTTCTTGGGACGCCGACGTGTTTTGAAGCTTCGCCTGATCTCCGCAGATGGTGACTGTGGACGCCGCGCGGTCCGACCCGCCCACGCCTCGATCCCGAGCGCATGCGCATGCGGCGCAGCGATGGGAGCATGAGCGGGCGGCGCGCAAGAAGGAGAGACGGCTCCGGTGGCGCCAGCGCCGGGAGCGGAGAGATGAGGATTACCGGTTGCGCGAGCAACTGGGGCTTTCCTCCCCGGCGACATCGGCTGATTCGTCGTCGTCGGAGGAGGAAGAAGACAGGGGGCATGCTCTCCCCGATAGGTGGGAGCCCGCACCCCCGTCACCGGAGCCGTCTCCGGTGGCAAGAGAGCCGTCGCCTAGGGCAGGCGCAGGGGCGCCCGCCGCCGGCGGTCCACAACGGAGGCGGCGCAGCCGCAGAGGGGGGTGTCGGCGCGGGCGGCGCAGAGATGCCCGTGCGCGCGCGCAGCCCGCGCGCGCGGTGGAGGCGTCCGGGGGCGCGGCGGCGGCCGCGCCGCGCGCCCGCGCCCGCCGGTGTCGGGCGGGGACCTCGAGGAAGAGGAAGCGAGCCTTCTCCTCCTTGAGGTAAGGAGTCGCCTTTCGAGGGGTCGTGCATTCGAGAGGCGGGGATTTGACACTTCGTTTTCGTGTTCGCAGGGTGACGCCAACCATGCCCCCTCGCACCAGTCAAGGTGTTGAGGGCGGACGCAGCCGTCCCTACCAGGCGGCGTTCGTCGAGGGCGTCGCGGGCGGTCGCAAGCACGGCGGCAACGGCGAGCGGGGGGCTCGCATGACGCGGCCGAGGTCTCGGAGCCGCGGCCGGCGGCGACAACTACGGAGCCGTGGCGAGCGATGGAGGCACGGCCGGCGTCGCCCGGCCGCGGCCGGCGCGGCCCGGCGACGTCGGCCGCGAAGGCACGTCGGCGCCGCGGCCGCCGAGGTGCAGCCGGTGGACGGTGGTCGCGGGGGCGCAAGCAGAGCCCGCGGCCGCGGTGGTGCAGCTCGGAGCTCGCAGCCGTGGTGGTGCAGCTGGAGCCCGCAGCCGTGGTGGCGCAGCAGGATCCCACCCTCGCCGGCAGCTCCCAGGCGATGGTGGTGGAGATCCCAGACGACGACGTCTCGCTGCCCGGGTGAGATCAGTGGGCAAGCCTGCCCACATCAGCCCACGAGTCCCAGGCGGGGGCGCTCGTAAGAAGATGGGATGGCCGCATGGTGGCCGGGCGCTCGAGGTATGGCGCCGAGGCCTCTTCGTCCCACGCCGGCCCCCCTGCCTCGGGCGACCCAGCGATGCTCAGGAGGAGCAGCAGCTATGGGAGGAGCTCCGCGACCACGGCGCCTCGCTCAACCGGGCGCTGAACGAGGTGCTGCGGATTCACGGTGGCCCGGCGTGGCGCGTTTTCCAGGTGTGTAACCATTTGTTAGCCTTCTGCCTTTCTTCCTCGCTCTGTTGTTTTCTCGCTTTGTCTTCGCGGTGTGATGCTTATCGGTCCTCGTCTGCTGGTGGCAGGAGCTGGAGCTCCGCGCCCGCGACAGGTATGGCGCCCTTGACCAGCTGAGCGCCGAGCTCCGCCAGCTCCGGGAGCAGCGCGACGCCCTCGACGCCCTCGTCGAGGCCCTGAGGACCCGGGACAGCTGGTTGGCATTGTTGACGGTTAATAATTGTAACAAAGTTCGTTCGTGACTCGCAAGTGTACAAGTCTCCCGTCGTAGTCAAGGGACCCTTCTTCCCTCGAGTGGTAAACCCAAGGTATCGAATCCGTGGAACAAATGTGTGACGCAAGACTTAATCTATTAAAGCCAAATAACTGCAATCTTCAATAAAGAACTCTATGCATCTAAGTTAAAGACACAAAACAGATCTAATCTACTAAAAACCGTAGAAAACAAAGTAAGATTGGGTAGATAAACCGATCTAGGAGGATCGGGATAAGCCTTTTGTTGAAGTTCCAAGCAAAAGAAGAAGTAGCAAATCGAATCTTAATAAAAGCCTCTTTAAATCGTGGTTTCCCGTCCAAATCCGAAAACATCCGCCTTTCGAGACCCCCGTTCGTCACAACGTATCCCTATTCATGCGGGGAGTTTAGGGCGAGTCAAAAGACAAGTCGAGATTCTCTCGGAGGATCCGGCGTGTACCTCTAGCCACCGCGGCTACAAGAACACCCTATGTAATCTATCTCGAGAATAGAATTGGAATAAGCAAAGCCGATCGAAAAACGAAATCTTCGAGGAAACACTTGATCGCTGGGAAAAGATTCAACTTGATAATTCAACTATAACAATGATACATACACAAGATCACCACCGGATCCTTCCTTGATCTTGCTTCTAGCTCCGGAACTCCGACGTGGTCTTCCTTGCAAGGTTCCCACGTTGGCTAGGGAAACCCTAGTCAACTAGCTCGACCCTCTCCTCTCCTAGATGGTGTCCCTCTCTTCTCTCGCTTCTCGGCGGCCGAAGACGAAATCTTCTCTCGCGTGGCTCTCGGTCGGGGGACTATAAATAGCCCGATTGGCGGCTAGGGCAAAGGACGACGCGTTTGGGCCCTAAATGGGCTCCGGGGCCGACCGGACGGGGCCGGCCGGCCCGGGCCCATTTAGGCCCGGCCCCGCGGGCTCCTTTGCCCGAGGTCGGTTCCCTTGCTTCCCGGATGCTTCCCCCTTCCGCATACGGGTCCATGTCGTCGGTTTCTCTCCGAATTGGACTCAACTCCTTGTCTTGGAAGATTCAAGACTTTCCCCGGTCGGGTCCCTGGAGTATGTCGTCTTCTCGGATCAAGTCCCCGGCTTCTTGGAGTTAATTTTACTTCATTGCATGACTTGTTCAGGGCTTCAAAGTCTTGTCATGAGGTGCTTGATGAACTTATCCCAAAAGTCTTGCATTCAACACTAAATCCCTGCATAAACATTAAACTCCAAAAACGACATGCACACGTGAACTTGTTATACCACGGGGGTTAGTACCAATGGATAAAGTATAAAACTCATGCCAACACCGAAGGTAAACTCATGGCTAGGTTGACGGATTTTCACCGTCAACATCTCCCCCATGCTTAAACCTTGCTCGTCCTCGAGTAAGCCTTCGATGGATATCATCATTGCTAAACAATGTTTAAACTTTGCACTTGATCACACATGAGTAAACATAATGCTCTCAAAATTTAATTCATTAAAGTTCCATAATGCACTAGCCTTCATCTCTACGGAGGGTAGATTCTTATTAAGCTTATCCCACAAGTATTAACATGCTCACAAAGTTTTAAATAGATCTCAGAATTTTTGAAATGAAGAACGAGGTAAAGAAAAGCTAAACCAAATTCACAAATTTAAATCATCTCGTGTATTGCTCATAAACTCTCATCTCACTTGTCTCTCAAGCCTATATATTCTACTCCTTTCCCTCTCATATATATGTGGTAGGCTTTATATGGAGCTTTGGGAAAGTTTAGTCCTAACAAGAATTTATAAATGAGGTGTTGTCAAAACAAGACAAGCTTCTCATGGTCTTACCGAGACTCGTCAAAAAGGTCATTGGAAAATAATGTTAAATCAAGGAGGGGAAAGAGAAAAATACACACACTTTAGATGAGTGGACATGTGCAAATGGCAAAGAGTGATCCCGAGGCACAAAGAAAGTCCTCGTTATCGGATTGCACATGGTTGGAAAATTGAGAATGGATCTTTTTATCTTGAAGCCTTGAATGCACTCTTAGAGAACCGGGAGTTCACTTTACGCACAAATATATTTTTTCTCTTTCTTATATTTCTCATTCTTTTCTTTCTTTCTCTCTCTCTTATATATATATATATATATTTTCTTTCTTCACCTTGGAAGTCACGTACATCGCCGAATTTTTTTCTTTCATCATTATATATATATTTTTTAAAATACTCCCTTTTGAACTCTAAAACTGCACCGTACCTACCTCCTCCCCCATGCTTAGACGTTGCTCGTCCTCGAGCAAAGAGGCGAAAAATAAGGTAGGTACCGAAAATATTTTTCCTTGGAGAGATACTTGAAATCTTCAACGTTGGCACCGTCTTGCGATCTTCCTTGAATTGATGATCCATTCTCAACGATAGGTTGTGGTCAAGGAGGTAATCACAAAAAGATGATATTTGGTTTAAGGGTGGATATCCGGCGAAGTTTGTGAAATCACCGATGCGGGGATACACAATGCACGGATAAAAGGCTAGCAAAAAGATAGATACGCAAAAGCGGAATGACCAACTTCTTAGTCTCGGGCCGCAGAAATCATGGCCCGCAATAACTCACTCAAAAATAAATCTTGTACACTAAGGTTTATGCACTCAAATATATATAAGGCTTTGGATAGGCCGAGCAACACACAAGTGATATTTGTGACAAGGTTAGCGATATTTTTGAGCATAAAAGACATCTTTAATCTATTCATAACTTGGGAGCACATAAAACACTATGGGTCTTTATTTTAATCATAACCTCCGCTGAAAATTAAGCTAGTATTTAAATAAATTCAGATCTGTATTTTTAAGAGAGCACTAGCTTAAACATGCATAAATCAGCTACAAAGATGAACAAAGCTGCAATTTTAATCATATATCAACATGGCACGAATTTTTGTAACTTTTCCAATGATATAATCAAGGTGGTGACTTTATTAATGGTGATATCAAGTTGAAATACACACTGAAAATAAACATACATGCTTGCTGAAAATTAAATAAAAACAGAAAAATACTACGCAAACACACATAAGCAAAAGCTGAAAATTACAGAGAAATAGAAAAGAAAAGAAAACTAAAGTTCCTAAATCTTCTAGTCCTCCGCCGGTGGTTGTTGTTGGTAGTCTTGATAATAATACCCTTGCTCATAATATGAATGAACGCTTCCTCCGTCGAATTGATTTGGCTCCACAAGGTGAAGGCGTCCAAGTTCAAAGGCAATATTTGCGTTGCCTTCACCGAGTTGAGCTGCGTTGGATTGGATGGCTGCGATATTTTGAGCATTTCTTGCAGCATACCCTCCAATAATAGCCATGCTTTGTTGTGGTTGGGGATGATGAGCGTAGGACTCCGCGAAGTTAGCGTTGGGCACAACAAAATTTTGTGGGGGTACCGGTGCACCACCCCCCCATGCTTGTTGTTGAGACCCTCCGTAATAACTTGGCGGAGGAGGAACCCCGCCGGATGGTTGCACATTGGGTTGTGCTCCACTTGCTTGTGCGGAGGATGTTCCCTCCTCTACGATTCTTCCTCTTTTGTTCTTCCTTGCAGGGACAAGTAGTCCCTCTTCCAACCAATCTTCCCTTCCTTCGGTGAAAAGCCTAAGCCTCTCATCTGGAAGGGGGAGGTTCACAATGGCCAATCGGTAACCTCTTTTCTCATCTCCACTAATGTACTTGCCTTGCCGCAAGTACTCAAAACCGAGAGAGGTACCGCGCAAAAGGTGAGCGGGGTTTCTTGCGATCCCCGGTCGCAAGGAAAAGGCCAACATGGAGAGGTAACACCCCGAACCAATATCACCGCCCCCGATGTTGCTTCACAACACCAACGGTTGATCATGAGGTAAGAGGGGTCAATTGGCTGCCTGGCAATTAAAGCCGAGTATAGCCAATTTAACTCCGTGTCGGTCACCTTTGTTTCCCTCATCCTCCCCAATACCCTCTTGCACATCCAAGAGTGAAATATCCGGATAATGGGGTTGCGGATGCTTTTGCGTTGTTGATGGGCATCTCCGGAGATCATGCCCCAAAATTCCGCCAACATGCCGGGAGGCACGTCAACTTTCTCCGAGCGCCCTTGTGGAATCCAAGCAGCTCCCTTACGTGCTCGTAGGGAACCACTTGTTGGATTCCCTCCAAACGGAATGACAAGCATTGCACCCCATCATCATCAACGATGGGTGCCATAGTCATTAAAATTTCCAAGGTGTAACCCAAGTGGGTGTCCACCGAGATTCCGTTGGAGAACTGAACCCACCCGAGGTGCCCCAACATGTAGTATATGTCGGTGCGAAAACCCAAGGTGTGGAGTGCTTGGTCGTCGAGCTCGACGTTTGGCACAAGCCTCTTCTCAAGATTGGCGAGCCTATCCTCCTCCTCCGCCGACAAGATGATGAAGCCGTACGAAGATTGTGTCGGGGTGTAAGGAGGTGGTGCGGTTGAGCGAGTCGATCGTCGTGGTGGCGCGGGCCGCTCCTCCGTGTGCCCACGAGGTTCGGTGAACCTCATGGAAGTGCTTCTCGCAGCCCTCATACCACCAAGGAGGAGAGCGTCGTTCCTCCTCGGTGGTGCCGTGTCCGTCTCCATGCTCCGGGAGACTCGGAAACCGAGTGCCTCCTCGAAGACGTGGTTGATGACGGCTTGGACGACGACGAACTCTTCTTCTTAGAGAAGAGACTTGTGGTCTTCTTCCACATGTTTGCTGCACTCTCTCTTCAACTAAAAATCCGGGTTGCAACCGGTAAACTAGGCACTTAACTCTTTGCTTCGGATGTGGACTTTGAGTGGATTAGGGAGGTGGATTTTTTCTTGAGCTCTCAAGCTTGGGTGGTTGGCTAAGTCTACGGAGGTTCTGAGCACACAAACTTGAACACACAAACAAGGGAAGGAGAGGGAAGCTTGCCTGCAGAAGACGGGCGCCGGGGGACGCCATTTATAGGCCAGGCCGGCCGGCCCAGGGGTGCTCCGGCTCCTCCTCGGCGCGTCTTTCTCCCGAAGCACGATCATTTCGCCTCTCGCAACTTTCCCCGCCCGCGTGCTCCACGAGTTGCACCGCCCAAACGCTCTCGTCCACTCCTTTTCTTGAATTATTGGTCCTCCCACTTGATGCTCCATGCTTTGGGTCATGTCCATGCTCCCTAGCTCCACTTGCTTCACATGCCACCATGAAAATCCTGCAAAGTTGATGCTTGCTGCCCACCATGCTTGTCCTTTGCATGTGGAATTGGTGAAAGTTGATAAAAGGGAATCCAATGGTGCATGCATGATTAATTCAAACTTGATTGCCTCCATTTAGGTGTGTTTAAGGTTAAGCACTCCTCTAATTCGAATTTTAAAATATTTTTCAGAGCCATGCAAGAGCTTGGGCATAATTTTAGAGAAGTTTTTAAACCATTAAAAACAAATGTAAGTCGAAAATATTTTTCGACTACGTCGATTTTGGTCTTACCGGTAAAGTTTGCTTTCATCGGTTGAGAGCGAACGTTTTCCCGGCTTGATCATGGGGGCATAGGTTTAGGTTCTAATTTTGGCTAAATAAGAAAGATTTTGAACAGAACAAAATTAGAATAGGCTTAGAAAAATTCTAATCCTAGAGAAACCAAGGATAAAAAATTTTTAAAACCAACCAAAAGCTGATTTCTAGGTTCACGCGAGTCCTACCACGTGCTGAATTTTTATAACACTTGAATATAAATCGTGGCTCTACTCGTGTGGTTTTAGCATGAAAAATAAGCCAACCTCAGCACCATAATGAGGGTGAAAGGTTGAGCTAAGGTTCTGAAATTATTTGGTTGAGGGGTCTCTCGAAAAGAAAAGAATCAAACAAGCACATAGGAGGGTTCATGCAAAGGGTTTATGATAAAGCAATCATTCAATCAAGAATTATGTCTCTAATATTGTTCAACCACTTCTAAGTCTAATGTCTTTGCGTAGTAAAACTCAAAAACTAAATTATTAAAAATACTCGAAAAACCTGGAATCGGGTTGTCCTCCCGGTAGCTTATTCTTGACTCGACTTGACGAAACGGGTTGCCTCCCGCCTAGCGCTTCGTTTATAGTCTATAGCTAGACTTCTTCACTTGATTACTCCGGATCAACGCTTCTTGTGGGCGTTGCAATCTTGGGTACCCACTTCCGCACCATCTTGGGCGCGGGCTTGTCTTTTGGCTTGGCTGGCTTAGTCATTTTTTTGGTCTTCACAGGCGGCTTCTCTTCCTTTGTCTTGACGGATGCAACACCTTCTTTAATTTTCGTTACGTTCACTTTTTTCGGCTCCTTCTTCTTTTTCAGCCCCTCCGTTTGTTTTTGTTCTATCTTCACTCCAATCATGTTGCATGCCTCAATCCTTGGACGGAACTTGAAGGAACTCCTTTCTCCGTTGATATCGAACATGATCTCCCCCTTGCCAACATCAATAGTAGCTCCCACGGTCTTGAGGAACGGCCTCCCTAGGATGAGCGGCGGCTTCTCCCTCTCTCCCATCTCGAGCACAACGAAGTCGACGGGGATGAAGTGGTGTCCAATCTTCACGGGTACATCTTCGGCAATGCCCAAGGGATAGCGAATGGAGTTGTCTCCCAACTCCAAACATATTCCCGTAGGCTCCATCGGTAGGCGTAGCTTCTCGAACACATCCCTCGGCATGACACTCACACTAGCTCCAAGGTCGCATAACGCCTTCTCGAAGTTGAAAGAACCAACTGAACATGGAATTGTAGGGCACCCGGGGTCTTTTTGCTTCTCCAGCCCATAAGCAATAGCTGCACTACACTCCTCGGACATCTTGACATGATCTACCCCGAGTGTTGCTATCTCATATTTATTTGCAAGTATGTCTTTAAAGTAACGAGAATATGTAGGTACTTGTAGGGCATCTAGTAACGGCATGTTGATGCTAAGTCTACGCACAACTTCCACAAACTTCTCAAAGTGGTTGAAGTTTACCTCGGAAGTAGCGTGGCTTGAGTTGCGGTATCCTCGTGTCATCTTCCGGCATCTCGAATTCGGGTTCCTCGGTGACGATCCCCGTAACCTTCTCTTTAGCAGCTCCTTCCACCTCGGTGGACGGTTTCGGCTTCCTTGCTCCCGCGGTACGTTCCGGATCTTCGGTCTCCTTCCCCGAACGCGTTTGAATGGCCTTCGCCGATTCGGGACATTTGGGTTGTCCCGGAAGCTTCCCTTCATCATTAGTGAGGCGCCTCGCAAGTTGTCCAACTTGCGTCTCGAGCATCTTCATCATGTTGAGCACTTGATGATTAGAACTTCCGACCTCCGTCACTTTGCTATCGATGTTCTCCAACACCTTGTCTATGGTCTTGAACTTGGTGACGGTGTCCTTGTTGATCTTAGCTTGCTCATCCATGAACTCCTTCAATTGTATCCGAAGTGGAACCGCGTTAGGAATAGATGAGCTTGCATTAAATTGAGGCCTACCTTGCCCGTAGCGGAAGTTCGGCAATTCTCCCTTCCTCATGTAGTCGAGCACTTTGGCTTCCTCCGGACAATCTTTGCGGACATGGCCATACTCTCCACATTCTTCGCATGTGGACCTTGCTTCGGCGGCCTTCAAGTCTTGAGCCTCTTTCTTTTCTATCTCCATCTTCTCCAACCTCCTCATGAGCGAGTCGATCTTGCCTTCAAGTATGTCTTCCTTCTCCACTTGCAAGACTCCTTTGACGTTCCCCATGGGTTGAGCCGGGTGTAGGCGCCCGATGACGCCCACGTGTCATTATCCGCGACCTTCTTGAATAGCGTGAAAGCTTCCGTCGGTGTAAGCTCGATGATAGATCCTCCCGTCGATGCATCGATGATCGTCCTTGACGCCATGGTGAGTCCTTGATAGAACTTTTGCACGAGGTCTTCTTTCGGGAACTTGTGATGTGGAACCGCCCGGTGTACTCGTTGAAGCGCTCGAATGCCTCCGAGATAGTTTCGTAGGATATTGAACAAAGGTGGCAATCTTATTACGCAAGCTTTGAGTTTTACCCGGTGAGTAGTATTCCTTCATGAAAGCCTTCATCAACGTGTTCCAATTTTGCACCGTCTCCGCCGGTTGAGAGTGGAACCATTGCAACGCCTTCCCGAGTAGTGAAAACGGAAAAAGCCTTGCCCTCATTTGATCTTGAGTCACCCCATCCATGTTGAAAGTCTGACATAGTTGAATGAATGCTTGGAGGTGAAGGTTCGGATCCTCTTTGCCGGTGAAGGGTGAGTGTTGCACCATGCGGATTGTTGAGGTCTTGATCTCGAACGGTCTTCCGATCTCGTCGAGGTTCAAGATTGGTAGGTCGATGATGTCTGGGGTGCATAGCTCCCCAATCTTGCGTTCTTCGGTGGTTGGTCACCCATCGGTGGACGTCGGTTCTCCCGCGGACTTTGAGGTGGTGAATTCTTCGGAGATTCCTGCGATCCTTTGTCTTCCGACTCCGAATCTACAAAATCCGGCTTTTTAGCTTGATGTGCTTCGCGTCTCCTTAGATCGTAAAGTTTTTCCGGATCATCCACAAAATTATTGGGTTTGTTGGAGAGGCAGCCGTCCATCTCTGTTAGGGTTAGCAATAAACAAAGTATGCAGAAAAAAACTAGAAAACAAAACAAATCTATAAAGACTAGAGTTAGACAAACTAGATTAGATGTATTTCGGGGATGATCGAAATTTATTAGATGCAAAAATAAAACAAAATCAGTACTGAAAATTACAAAAAAAAGCAATAAAAAATCAAATCTTGATCACTTGTTCCCCGGCAACGGCGCCGGAAAAGGGGCTTGTTGACGGTTAATAATTGTAACAAAGTTCGTTCGTGACTCGCAAGTGTACAAGTCTCCCGTCGTAGTCAAGGGACCCTTCTTCCCTCGAGTGGTGAACCCAAGGTATCGAATCCGTGGAACAAATGTGTGACGCAAGACTTAATCTATTAAAGCCAAATAACTGCAATCTTCAATAAAGAACCCTATGCATCTAAGTTAAAGACACAAAACAGATCTAATCTACTAAAAACCAGAGAAAACAAAGTAAGATTGGGTAGATAAACCGATCTAGAGGGATCGGGGTAAGCCTTTCGTTGAAGTTCCAAGCAAGAGAAGAAGTAGCAAATCGAATCTTAATAAAAGCCTCTTTAAATCGTGGTTTCCCGTCCAAATCCGAAAACATCCGCCTTTCGAGACCCCCGTTCTGTCACAACGTATCCCTATTCATGCGGGGAGTTTAGGGCGAGTCAAAAGACAAGTCGAGATTCTCTCGGAGGATCCGCGTGTACCTCTAGCCACCGCGGCTACAAGAACACCCTATGTAATCTATCTCGAGAATAGAATTGGAATAAGCAAAGCCGATCGAAAAACGAAATCTTCGAGGAAACACTTGATCGGCCGGGAAAAGATTCAACTTGATAATTCAACTATAACAATGATACATACACAAGATCACCACCGGGATCCTTCCTTGATCTTGCTTCTAGCTCGGGAACTCCGACGTGGTCTTCCTTGCAAGGTTCCCACGTCGGCTAGGGAAACCCTAGTCAACTAGCTCGACCCTCTCCTCTCCTAGATGGTGTCCCTCTCTTCTCTCGCTTCTCGGCGGCCGAAGACGAAATCTTCTCTCGCGTGGCTCTCGGTCGGGGGACTATAAATAGCCCGATTGGCGGCTAGGGCAAAGGACGACGCGTTTGGGCCCTAAATGGGCTCGGGCCGACCGGACCGGGCCGGCCGGCCGGGGCCCATTTAGGCCCGGCCCCGCGGGCTCCTTTGCCCGAGGTCGGTTCCCTTGCTTCCCGGATGCTTCCCCCTTCGCATACGGGTCCATGTCGTCGGTTTCTCTCCGAATTGGACTCAACTCCTTGTCTTGGAAGATTCAGCACTTTCCTCGGTCGGTCCCCGGAGTATGTCGTCTTCTCGGATCAAGTCCCCGGCTTCTTGGAGTTAATTTTACTTCATTGCATGACTTGTTCAGGGCTTCAAAGTCTTGTCATGAGGTGCTTGATGAACTTATCCCAAAAGTCTTGCATTCAACACTAAATCCCTGCATAAACATTAAACTCCAAAAACGACATGCACACGTGAACTTGTTATACCACGGGGGTTAGTACCAATGGATAAAGTATAAAACTCATGCCAACACCGAAGGTAAACTCATGGCTAGGTTGACGGATTTTCACCGTCAACATCTCCCCCATGCTTAAACCTTGCTCGTCCTCGAGTAAGCCTTCGATGGATATCATCATTGCTAAACAATGTTTAAACTTTGCACTTGATCACACATGAGTAAACATAATGCTCTCAAAATTTAATTCATTAAAGTTCCATAATGCACTAGCCTTCATCTCTACGGAGGGTAGATTCTTATTAAGCTTATCCCACAAGTATTAACATGCTCACAAAGTTTTAAATAGATCTCGAATTTTTGAAATGAAGAACGAGGTAAAGAAAAGCTAAACCAAATTCACAAATTTAAATCATCTCGTGTATTGCTCATAAACTCTCATCTCACTTGTCTCTCAAGCCTATATATTCTACTCCTTTCCCTCTCATATATATGTGGTAGGCTTTATATGGAGCTTTGGGAAAGTTTAGTCCTAACAAGAATTTATAAATGAGGTGTTGTCAAAACAAGACAAGCTTCTCATGGTCTTACCGAGACTCGTCAAAAAGGTCATTGGAAAATAATGTTAAATCAAGGAGGGGAAAGAGAAAAATACACACACTTTAGATGAGTGGACATGTGCAAATGGCAAAGAGTGATCCCGAGGCACAAAGAAAGTCCTCGTTATCGGATTGCACATGGTTGGAAAATTGAGAATGGATCTTTTTATCTTGAAGCCTTGAATGCACTCTTAGAGAACCGGGGAGTTCACTTTACGCACAAATATATTTTTTCTCTTTCTTATATTTCTCATTCTTTTCTTTCTTTCTTTCTCTCTTATATATATATATATATTTTCTTTCTTCACCTTGGAAGTCACGTACATCGCCGAATTTTTTTCTTTCATCATTATATATATTTTTTTAAAATACTCCCTTTTGAACTCTAAAACTGCACCGTACCTACCTCCTCCCCCATGCTTAGACGTTGCTCGTCCTCGAGCAAAGAGGCGAAAAATAAGGTAGGTACCGAAAATATTTTTCCTTGGAGAGATACTTGAAATCTTCAACGTTGGCACCGTCTTGCGATCTTCCTTGAATTGATGATCCATTCTCAACGATAGGTTGTGGTCAAGGAGGTAATCACAAAAAGATGATATTTGGTTTAAGGGTGGATATCCGGCGAAGTTTGTGAAATCACCGATGCGGGGATACACAATGCACGGATAAAAGGCTAGCAAAAAGATAGATACGCAAAAGCGGAATGACCAGCTTCTTAGTCTCGGGCCAGAGAAATCATGGCCTGCAATAACTCACTCAAAAATAAATCTTGTACACTAAGGTTTATGCACTCAAATATATATAAGGCTTTGGATAGGCTGAGCAACACACAAGTGATATTTGTGACAAGGTTAGCGATATTTTTGAGCATAAAAGACATCTTTAATCTATTCATAACTTGGGAGCACATAAAACACTATGGGTCTTTATTTTAATCATAACCTCCGCTGAAAATTAAGCTAGTATTTAAATAAATTCAGATCTGTATTTTTAAGAGAGCACTAGCTTAAACATGCATAAATCAGCTACAAAGATGAACAAAGCTGCAATTTTAATCATATATCAACATGGCACGAATTTTTGTAACTTTTCCAATGATATAATCAAGGTGGTGACTTTATTAATGGTGATATCAAGTTGAAATACACACTGAAAATAAACATACATGCTTGCTGAAAATTAAATAAAAACGAGAAAAATACTACGCAAACACACATAAGCAAAAGCTGAAAATTACGAGAGAAATAGAAAAGAAAAGAAAACTAAAGTTCCTAAATCTTCTAGTCCTCCGCCGGTGGTTGTTGTTGGTAGTCTTGATAATAATACCCTTGCTCATAATATGAATGAACGCTTCCTCCGTCGAATTGATTTGGCTCCACAAGGTGAAGGCGTCCAAGTTCAAAGGCAATATTTGCGTTGCCTTCACCGAGTTGAGCTGCGTTGGATTGGATGGCTGCGATATTTTGAGCATTTCTTGCAGCATACCCTCCAATAATAGCCATGCTTTGTTGTGGTTGGGGATGATGAGCGTAGGACTCCGCGAAGTTAGCGTTGGGCACAACAAAATTTTGTGGGGGTACCGGTGCACCCCCCCCCCCATGCTTGTTGTTGAGACCCTCCGTAATAACTTGGCGGAGGAGGAACCCCGCCGGATGGTTGCACATCACCCTCGGCATCTCACACGAGGACCAGCGCCGGTCCCTCGAGGAGCAGGGCGCCACGGTCGTCAGCCTGCAGCAGGAGGTCGAGGGCGGGCGCCAAGCTCTCGAGGTGGAGAGGAAGCAGGTTGAAGGTGAGTTGCCGTTTTATCCTTTTGTTTTGTTGATCTTCCCTTCGGGGATTCGGTCCCATCTTGACTTTCCTTGTTTGTGGTGTTGAGGCCTGCGGACCGCGCTGGGACACGCGACCGCTCAGGCCAAGGCTGTGCGCGCGGCCTATGACTCCTCGGAGCAGGAGTTGGTAGAGTTGCGCACCGCTGCCCTCGAGACCTGCCAGGCGGTCGAAGAGCGCAAGGCACAAGCCGGAAGCTCGCTGGCGAGCCGCCTGCGCGTCCTTGGTGGGCACGTCTCGAGGCGTATGCGCCACGCCCTGCACCTGGGCGTCCAGAAGGCCCTCGGCGTGGTGAGGTCTCACTATGAGGTGGACTTCGAGGCCGTGGCATCGGGCTACGTCATCCTGGATGGCATCGAGGACGAGGTGGCGATGGAGCGAGCGGATGCGCTTGCCGCTGATGCCGCCGAGACGCTCGCGGAGGACTTCATGGAGTTCCTGTTCCCCGACGCTCTTGACGCCGGCGCGCCCCAAGCCTGAAGACCACCGGGCGCTTGGCCCTTTTTTTTGTTCAAGTGTTAGCATTTGGGCCATGTGGCCATGTAATGGACAAGTACTTTCTTAAGATGTTTGCGCACTTGTAAAAAATGTTTTTTTGCTTCGCTTATCACTTTGTTCCGTTTTTTCCTTTGCCTGGGAGGATTCGAGTCAGGGAAGTTCGATTCCACGAGTAGCCCGCCGGTTAAGAGGCGAGAGAGAAGGGCCATATCCTCGCGGAGGCGTAGGCTATCTCTGGCTCACGCGTCTTTTCCGCTTGGCCGCCCGCGCCCTTTCTGAATTCGCTCGAGGCTGAGGCCAAATCGTACTTAGTGTGATTGCGAATTTTTTGCGAAAAAATGGGACCATTTGGGGGGGGATGCCCCCGCAGTAGCCCCCAAGGGTGGCTTGGTTTTCTGGGGAAAGCCAAGTTGCCCCTTAGCTTTATTCACTTGCTGTTATTTACACTTGTGCTGCCAACTGGGGTGTTGGGCATGTAATTTACAACAAAGAACTTGGAAATCCTAGCTAAAGGTAGAAGCGACATAGCTGCTGGATGTTCCAAGCGTTGGTGAGTTCCTCACCGTCCTCGTTGGCTAGCTTGTACGTGCCGGGCTTGAGCACCTTCACCACGACATAGGGTCCTTCCCATGAGGGCGACAGCTTATGACGGCCTCGATTGTCTTGGCGCAGCCTTAGGACCAAGTCCCCTTCGCTGAAGTCTCGTCGCCGCACCTTCCGGGCTTGGTAGCGCCTTAGGGCTTGCTGGTATCTTGCAGAGTGCATCAGGGCCACGGTGCGCGCCTCGTCTAATTGATCCAGCGAGTCCTCGCGGGCTCACTGTTGGCGTCCTCGTCATAGCCTTGAGCTCTGGGCGACCCGTACTCCAGGTCTGTGGGGAGGATGGCCTCCGCGCCATAGACCAGGCAGAACGGGGTGAACCCGGTAGCTCTACTAGGGGTGGTCCCGAGGCTCCACACGACCGCTGACAGCTCTTGGAGCCATTTTCGACCAGAGTTGTTTAGCTGGTCGAAAATCCTAGGCTTGAGGCCTTGTAGGATCATGCCATTGGCACGTTCCACCTGGTCGTTAGTCTGTGGATGCGCCACGGCTGCACAGTCCACGCGGATGTGGAACTTGTCGCAGAACTCTAGGAATTTCTTGCCCGTGAATTGGGACCCGTTGTCGGTGATGATGGAGTTGGGCACTCCAAAGCGGTAGACGATGTCGGTGAAGAATGTTATGGCCTGCTCTGCCCTGAGGTTCGTGATGGGGCGCACCTCGACCCACTTGGAGAACTTGTCGATAGCGACTAGTAGGTGAGTGTAGCCCCCGGGCGCCTTTCGCAAAGGCCCGACGATGTCCAGCCCCCACACGGCAAAAGGCCATGTGATGGGGATGGTTTGTAGGACGTGCGCAGGGAGGTTGGACTTGCGGGCGTAGAATTGACACCCTTCGCAGGTGCGCACAATCTTGCTGGCATCTGCGACCACGGTGGGCCAGTAGAAGCCTTGGCGGAACGCGTTGCCCACGAGAGTGCGCGGCGCCGCGTGGTGACCGCATACTCCCGCGTGTATGTCTTGAAGGAGCTGGCGCCCCTAAGGGATAGGCACGCAACGCTGCAGGACTCCTGATGTGGCGCGCTTGTACAGCTCGCCGTCAACAAGGACGAAGGATTTGGCCATCTTGGCAATGCGTCGAGCCTCGGATCGGTCCGAGGGTAGCTCCCCTCGATCCATCCAAGCGATGTACTTGTCACGCCAGTCCCCTTCGCTGGGGGCCGGCTCTGTGTCCATGGCCTCGGCCTCGTCAGCCCCGTATCCTTCGAGCAATGAGAGCATGTACGCCTCGTTCGAGGGGTCCTCGTCCATAGGCTCGGCGCCTACTGGACTCGAGGGAGCCCCCGAGGGTTCCTCACAGCTCGAGGGGTATGGCTCGAGGTTGACGGACGGCTGGGCAATGTCTCGTGCGAAGACGTTCGGGGGAACAGTGATTCGTCCTGACGCGATTTTTTGGCGAGCTTGTCTGCCTCCCCGTTATACCGGCATGGTACGTGATTAAGTTCTATGCCGTAGAACTTGTCCTCGAGGGCTCGCACGGCTTTGCAGTACGCCCCCCTCTTGTTGTCGTGGCAACTCGCGTTCTTCATGACCTGGTCGATCACGAGCTGCGAGTCGCCCCTCACGTCAAGGCGCTTGATGCCTATCTCGATGGCGATTCTGAGGCCACAGAGGAGGGCCTCATATTCTGCCATGTTGTTTGACGTGGGGAAGTGCAGGAGCACCGCGTATCTCATGTGTTCCCCGAGGGGTGAGACGAAGAGCAGGCCCGCACCCGCCCCCGTTTTCATCACTGATCCGTCGAAGTAGAGAGTCCAGCACTCAGCCTGGATCTGCGGCGGCGGTAACTGCGTGTCCGTCCACTTGGCGACGAAATCCGCCAAGATCTGGGACTTGATTGCCTTGCGTGGTGCGTAAGCAAGAGTCTCGCCCATTAGCTCCACCGACCACTTGGCAATCCTGCCTGCCGCGTCCGGGTTCCGGATGATTTCTCCTAGCGGAAAGGAGGAAACCACCGTAACCGGGTGGGCCTCGAAGTAGTGGCAGAGCTTGCGCCGCGCAAGGACCACTGCGTAGAGCAGCTTCTGAACTTGTGGTTAGCGCGCCTTGGTCTCTGATAGAACCTCGCTGATGTAGTATACCGGCCGCTGGACTGGCAAAGCATGCCCCTCCTCCGTTCGCTCCACCACGATGATGGTGCTGACCACCTGAGTGGTTGCGGCGACGTAGAGGTACAGAGGCTCTCCATCTTGTGGCGGTGTTAAGATTGGGGCGTGGGCCAGTGTCGCCTTCAGTTTGTCGAGCGCCTCCCGGGCCTCGGTGGTCCAGGAGAAGCGTTCGTGCTTTTTGAGGAGCCGGTAGAGGGGCAAACCTTTCTCGCCGAGCCACGAGATGAAGCGGCTCAAGGCGGCAAGGCATCCCAATACCTTCTGGACCTCTTCAGGTCACGAATTGGACCCATGCGCTCGAGGGCGGCAACCTTTTCGGGGTTGGCCTCGATGCCTCGCTGGGAGACGATGTATCCTAGCAGCATGCCCCGCGGCACGCCGAAGACACATTTTTCGGGGTTTAACTTCACCCCGTTGGCCCGTAGGCAGCCGAACACGATGCGGAGGTCATCGACCATGTTGTTCGCCTTCCTGGATTTCACAACTATGTCATCTACGTACGCCTCAACGGTCCGCCTGATGTGATCTCCGAAAACGTGCTGCATACATCGCTGGTATGTAGCGTCCGCGTTTCGGAGACCGAACGGCATTGTTACGTTGCAGTACATCCCGAACGGCGTAATGAACGAATTCGCGAGCTGGTCGGACTCCTTCATTTTTATTTGGTGGTACCCGGAATAGGCATCAAGGAAACATAAAAGCTCACATCCCGCGGTCGAGTCAACGATTTGATCGACCCGTGGCAAAGGAAAAGGAACTTTGGGACATGCTTTATTCAAACTGGTATAGTCTATACATATCCGCCACTTCCCATTCTTTTTCTTAACTAACACAGGGTTAGCTAGCCACGTAGCGTGGAACACTTCCTTGATGAATCCGGCCTCGAGGAGCTTTCGCAGCTCTACTCCGATTGCCCGGCGCCGCTCCTCGTCGAAGCGGCGCAGCCGTTGTTTCACGGCGCGAGAGTGAGGTAGGATATCAAGGGAGTTCTCGGCGACCTCCCTCGGGATGCCTGGCATGTCCGAGGGGCTCCATGCGAAGATGTCGGCGTTGGCACGGAGGAAGTCGACGAGCATCACTTCCTATTTTTGGTCGAGGGTGGCGCTGACCCTCAACACCTTGCCCTCAGGGAAAGCAGGGTCGAGGGGCACCTCCTTGGTCTGCTCAGCAGCCTCGAAGCTGCCGGCGTGCTTGGCGGTGGAGTCGAGGTCCTCGTTGACCAACTTCTCCATGTTGGATACGAGCGCTTCATCCAGCGCCAGTGCCTCGGCGTGCTCCATGCACTCGACGTTGCAGTCGAACGCGTGCTCGATCGATGAGCCCACGGTGATGATGCCGTTGGGCCCCGACATCTTCATCTTGAGGTAGGTGTAGTTGGGGACCGCCATAAATTTGGCGTAGCACGGCCACCCAAGTATGGCGTGGTACGCGCCACTGAACCCCACCACCACGAAGGTGAGCGTTTCCTTGCGGAAGTTGTCCGGCGTGCCGAACCAGACCGGCAGGTCGATCTACCCGAGGGGCTGGACGCGCTTGCCCGGCGCGACGCCATGGAACGGCGTCGTGCTGGGCCGCAGCTGGTCCAACCCGATCCCCAGCAGGCGCAGCGTGTGCGCGAAGAGGATGTTGAGGCTGCTGCCTCCGTCCATCAAGACCTTCGAGAACCGCTGTTCCCGATGACCGGGTCGACCACCAGCGGGTACTGGCCCGGATTGGGGATGCGGTTTGGGTGATCCTCGCGGCTGAAGGTAATGGCATCCTCCGACCAGTCGAGGAAGGAAGGAGGAGCCCTTTCCGCGGCGAGGACCTCGTGCCGTTCCCGCTTGCATTGGCGGCTTGACATGTCGACGGTCGGCCCCCCGAAGATGAGGAAGACGTTCTCCACAGCGAGGAAGCCGCCGACGTTGCCGTCACCCCCATCCTTCTTCGCCTCGCCGTCCTTCGCGGCGGCAGCGGTGCGGCCGTAGAACCGCTTGAGCATGTCGCACTGCTCGAGGGTGTGGTTGACCGGCATCTTGTGGTAGGGACATGGCTTCTTCAGCATGTCGTCGAAAACCTCGGGGCCTCAAGGGGCCGCTCGAGGGCCCCGTCGGGCTGGGTCAACAGCTAGGGCTTCGTCGGCACTGTCGTCGCGCCCCTGCTCGCGCTCCTCGCGGCGCAGCTTCTTTCCCTTCTTCCCCCGCTTGTGCCTCTGCTGGGGGTCCTTGGATTTGTTGCCCTCCGCCGGCGCGTCGTCCACGCGCTTTCCCTTCTTCCCGTCGAAGATCGCCCCCACCGCCTCCTCGCCGGAGGCAAAGCTGGTGGCGATGTCGAACATCTCATTCGAGTCGACCGGCGGGCTGCGCCCGAGTTCGCGCATGAGGTCCCGGCAGGTGGTACCCTCGAGGAAGGCGTGCACGATTTCGGACTGGGCCACGCTTGGGAGCTCCGTACAGCGCTTGGAGAAGCGCCGTATGAAGTCCTGTAGTGACTTGCCGGGCTTCTGGGTGCAGGCGCGCAGATCGCAGGAGTTCCCAGGGCGCATGTACATGCCCTGGAAGTTCCCCACGAAGGTGCGGACCAGGTCGTCCCAGTTGTGTATCTGGCTGGCCGGCAAGTGCTCAAGCCACGTCCGCGCGGAGTCGGCGAGGTGCAACGGCAAGTTGCGGATGATGACCTCGTCGGTGGTGGCTCCGCCCAGCTGGCACGCGAGGCGGTAGTCATTGAGCCACACGCGGGGGTCCGTCTCCCTGTTGTACTTGTCAATCGATGTGGGCTGGCGGAAGCGTTGAGGGAAACTCGTCGTGCGGATCTCCCGGCTGAACACGCGGGTTCCCGGGGGCTCCGGCGTTGGCGAGCGGTCCTCTCGGCTGTCGTAGCGCCCGCGTCGTCGAGGGCGATAGCCTACCGCCGCCCGCGCCTCTCGTGTTGGCCGCGCGCCGTGCGTTGATGACGTTGCGGGCATCACCGTCCTGGGGCTGCCCGCGCGTGTCGAGGATCCGCTCCTTGACCGGCGTGCGCCCTTGGTTGGCGGGACGCTCCGCCGCGTCACCCGTGTGCACGGACATTTCGGGGCCTTGCGCGCTCCCATCGTCTCGCGCACTTCGGTGGTGGCGAATGCACGATGCCGAGCTCTAGGCCTGTTGCACGGTCGCTTGCTCGATTAGCGCCTGCGCCTCGCGGTGCAGGTTCCGTGCTTCGGTCGTTGAGGGAGCGGGCATGGCCCGTAGCAGCGTCGCGGCTGCAATGAGCTTCTGGCTCGCTCGCGGAGGAGTGTTCGGGTTGTCGACGTCAAAATCGACGTTGATGCGGTTGCGGGCTTGCCTACCCAACTCGCGCGCGTGCTCGCCGCGCGCGGAGGCTTCTCCAGCGATGGAGGCGCGGAGCAGCCGCACCGTGCGGTATTCTTCCACCAGCTTGGCTTCGAGCTCGCGTGCTTGGGCCAGCTGCGCGTTGATGTCGACCCCCCTCGGTGGTGAGGGGGGAGGTGCGATTGGCCCCATACCCGGGTCGGGGAGGAATTTCCCCGTCGCCGGCTTCCACCGCGTTCACGGCGCGCGCCGGGTCGTTGGCGTGTACCATGAAGCACTCCCGCGCGGGATCATAGCTCCCGGCACTGGAGTCATCACTGGGTCCGGCACGCCGGAGAAGTCCCACTCCGCGTACCCGTGTGAGGTGGCGGGCGAGAGTTCGTCAGCGGAGCCAGGAGATGACTCCTCGCCGGCGGAGGTGCTGGGGTCCCTGACCGCCGAGGTGCGGCGAGCAGGGGGCGCCCCCACACGCCGCCGCGCCGGGGAGGCGACGTATGCCGTCGTGGCGACACGCGAGCCGAGGGGGCACCGCGTCCCCGAGACCGAGCACTCCCCCCGTCGGGGCGGCCGTCGTCTCGCCGGGTGGGCGCGCCGCGTTGCGTGCGGCGCGCGCGGCCCTCGCGCGTTCCGTACGCGCCTTTCGAGAACGTTGTCTGGAGCGTCGACGGCGTCGAGGCGCTGAGGGGTCCGCAACATCCGTGCTTGCGGGCGTTGATCCCCCAACGGCAGGTGCGACAGGGGCTGAGGCTGGCCCGGTCTGCCGTCGCGCACGAAGCTCTTAGCGGTTGGTGATACGCATGAGATAGTCATTCCCCGTGGCCTGAATGTTCATGCTCCCGATCCGGATTTCGAATCCGGCCGAGAAGGGGTCCGAACTACCCATGGCATACCTCAGGCCACGGTACTTGGTGCGGATCACCATCGAGAGGGTTAGCGGAAGCTGATCTTCAGCGCGTACCCCCCTACCTGGCGCACCAACTGTCGGTGCGGAAAGTAGTCCCGACACTAACTAGTAATGAGCACTGGGATCAACCTCTCGATGGTTTGGTGCTAGCAACTAATGACACTGGTTTTATCCTAGTTCCGTCTGGGGCCGTACGTCCAGCAGTGGTGCGCTCGAGGCACTGTATTGCGTTGCACCGAGGTGCTTGTAGAGGGGTGGCTACAAGCGAGGTGGGAGAGGAGGCGTGGCCTCCAAGTCCTAGGAGTACTGATTGAGGCGAGTGCCAATATCGTGGGGAAAGCGGAGAGCGTGTGAGTGTTCGCTGTCTGTTGTCCGATGCCCCTGCGGCTGGGGGATCACCTTCCTTTTATAGGCTAAGGAGAGGGCGATTTACAGGCATGCCACACTATTTCCCTACGTGTGGCGATATGGCGTGCAGTGCCGTGGAGTTGACGGCCGTCCTGACGAATCTCGCTCCAGTCGCGGCGTCGTGGCGCGTCTTGTGCTCAAACAGGGGCTTCGAGGGTAGAGGCGTAGTGGTTGATCGTCCTGTCTCCGCCTGCGAGCGGGCTCGAGGGAGCCGTTGACCGTGGTCCGTACGAGGTACAGTGGCAGGCGTGGCGGCGTCCCGTCCCCGCGTGCTTAGTAGTGTTGGAGCAGTGTGCGGCGTGGCGCAGCAGGGGCGGGGATGGCCGCACAGGGTTGACAGCGACGGGGATGGCGCTCCCGCCGGCCTGACGTCATGGTTTGACCCTGCGTAGTCACTAGAAAGGGGTTCGAGGGTGCCGCCGGCCCCCCTTCCAGGGCGCGGCGTGTCAGTCGTACAGGAGTGGGCGGCACAGTGTCGCGGAGCTGACACCGGCCTCGTCGCACAGTCCCCCACAGTGGCGGGGATGGGTTCCCCCTAGGAAGTTGGCGGAACAGCGACAGGGCACGATTCCCGGGCGTGTCAGAGTAGTTGGCGCAGCCCTGCGGCGTCAGAGCATTAAATGCTCGTACGCGCGGGTGGGAACAGGCGCGCGTGGGGACCCTCGAGCGAGGCGGACCCCGCTTGAGGGGGGAGTGAACCCTCGAGCGAGGCGGACCGCACCCGATGGGAGCGTGAGCCCTCGAGCGAGGCGGACCTCACTCGAGAGGGGCGTGAGCCCTCAAGCGAGGCGGACCTCACTCGAGGGGGGGAGGGCGTGAGCCCTCGAGCGAGGCGGACCTCACTCGAGGGGGGCGTGATCTCTCGAGCGAGGTGGACCTGGCTCGAGGGGACGCGCTGCTGTGCTGCTTTGGTGGGCCGTGGGGGCCACCGCCGTGTGGATCGTGTCGTGCGTGTGTGTTAGGCTCGAGGTTAGCTCGCGTTTTGTGTTTTTTGCAGGTTTTAAGCGGGATTCCCCCGGTTATTTAGGGGACCCTTATGGCTGTCCCCGACACCAGTCAAACAAAGCCGCCGCCGGCAGATTTGCTAAAGAGACCTTATTTTTCTTTTGAATCACAAGCCGGTGCTCCCACCAATAGAAACCCTTTCAAACAAGTCCTTTTTCTTATGTTTTAACCCTTGAACTCTTTAGTTTTTTACACCGCAGCCCGCCCTTACTCTTTTATGCTTTAAACCTTGGGTTTTTACACAAAATTATGTTTTAGCCCCTGAAAACTTGCAGAAAACCCCCTAAAATTCCATATCTTTCACAATCTAGCCCCTAAACCTTGTTTCAGCCATATCTTTTCCATCCTAGCTCCGTTTTACGCGTTCTTGGTGTCCACGCGACCGTCTCTCAGAGCCCGTCATTTCTAAAAGCTTGTTTTAGTCTTTTGGTAGAGTTTGATGTACTGTTTTACTTATTGCATGTTTTCTTGCATGATCGTAGCCAACGCGCCGTTCGAAGAAGAACAAGTGCAGAGCTTTGAAGTAAGAGAGTAGCTTATCGTTGGAGAAAGTCAAGTGACCCTAACCACCCTTCTACCTATGCTTTAATCAAGAATACTATAAATTAATTGGGACATGGAGAACCACCCAAGAAAACAGTGCAACCACAGTCCACATGGCTCTGGCTTAGCCAATTAATTAGGTGTGTGATTGTATTGACGACCTTATCCGAAAGGAACACAGGGGGCTCCGGGTTGCAGGGGTATAGCCCGGTTCTTTTGGGGTAGCAGCCTTTGCTAAGGTGCTGACGACTAGGGAGGGTTATGGTCCGCCCTGAGTTGTAACTGTCGTGGGTTGTTGGTGCTTTTGCATATCTTTGTAAAGGCTTCGTAGCGTCCCTATGCAATCACACCTCAGAAGTGTGGTATTGTGCCTGATCAGCACATGCGTGATTGGGTTCAAAGTTCTTCGGAACTTTTACGCAAACTGTGGTGAAAGTGCGCAACCTCTGCAGAGTGTAAAACTGATCGATCAGTCGTGCTCACGGTCAAGAGCGGCCTGGACCCTCACATGATAATTAAACTTAAATATGGATTAATATTGCTTTCCGGTTATTCCTATGGCCTTGCTGAGCTCCAACCATAAGTGTGCTCATCCTTGCTTACGCTGTTCAGAGAAGAATCTCGGAGAGGAGTACTTCACCGACTACGAGGAGTTCTGAGGATGCGATCAACCGCCGTAAGCTCTGTGGAAGATGAAGATGGAGTTGCGTCTTCATAGTTATCGTTGTTCGTGTAAAGACCTTCGTGTCTACCCTCGTGAGTGTAATAAAAGTTAATCAACCTTTTCTGTACGTTTTGAGCAATGTCTTGTGATATTACACTCATGAGTCTATCATATGTGTGAAATTGTGATCCTGGCACACATATGAGATGGATTCGGTTTTCTACGGAAAATCGGGTGTGACAGAGTGGTATCACAGCAATGCTGACTGTAGGACGCAACCTCAGGTAGAAATGGTCGATAATAAGGACTCTCTTTCTAGAAAGCCTTTCCAGAATTCAAAATATCTTATTTACGCTTAAAAATTTTACTTTATTCTTTATTTATCAAAATCATATCTTTTGTTTTATTCTACACTGAGTTGGTTTTGTTCTTCCACCTTGAGCTACCACCCGTGTTTTATAGGACATCTTCTTAGGTTGCCTACCCTTCTATCAGTTTCGTTTCGATAGAATCGTTCTTGTGAGGACGTGCGATGTTAATGCTTGTTGTTTGTAAACATACATGATTTGGATCTTTAACATGATTGGAATGTTTTTGTGGAGTGATGGCCACAAATGCATCAATAAAATAATTAAAGTTAAGATTTGAATCTTAGCCCCTTTCTCTTCATCTTTATCAATTCAACTTCTTATCGGAAATACCTTTTCCCTAACAATCAAATGGTAAACACCAGGTCAGGAGCTGGACAGGATATTCCGTTTGTGCTCACATCGCCAATCAGTTGAATCAAGTTCCCTCCACCACAAGAATTAGCAATGGATCCCACGATGCAGTAGTTCTTTACGGAACAGATGCAGTTAATCCAGAACCTCACCGCCACTGTCCAGAATCTACAGGCACCGCAGAACCAGCCGCCACCACAAGGACCCCCACCACCTCCACCACCAGTGAACAAGCATAAAGAGTTCATGAGCCACAACCCGCCCACTTACTCTCATTCTGTGGACCCCCTCGATGGTGATGATTGGCTCAAGACCATCAACAAGATGCTGAATATCACTCAATGTAATGATCGTGAGAAGGTTTTGTATGCCTCAGGCCGTCTGGAAGGTGCAACATCTGATTGGTGGGATGCTTACACCGTCGCGCATGCTGCTGCCGACACCATTACCTGGCAGGAGTTCCAGGAGAGTTTTTGTACACATCACATCCCAGTTGGTGTGAAGAAGCTGAAGAAGAAGGAATTTCTCGCTCTAAAGCAAGGCAACATGACAGTTAGTGAGTATCTGGATGAGTTTACTTATTTGTCCTGCTATGCACCAGATGAAGTCAACACGGATGCAAAGAGACAAGAACGCTTTCTCGATGGTTTGATAGGGCCACGTAACTATCAATTGCAGAGCCACACATTTCCTAACTTCCAGATGTTGCTCAATAAGTCTATAGACTTGGAGAATAAACGCAAGGAACTTCGTGAATAGAAACGCAAGTTTCAATCTCAGGGTCAATCTAGCAGTAACACCCGCCCTCGTTACAACTTGTCACAGGACTCTCAGTTTGATTCTAGAGGACAAGGTGGAAGCCATGGACAGAATCAACCGTTTTATCGTTCGTTTGAAGAACCCGAAGAACCCAACCCAATGACACCACAAGCTCCAAATCCTCATCAGAACCGCTCAGGTGCACTAGTAAGGAAAAATACTCCAGTTCACCCAAGTGGTTGCTTTAACTGCGGAGAATTGGGACACTATGCCAGTATTTGCCCCCAGCGCAATATGCAGACACCTCAGAGAGGTAACAGAGGCCAACAAAACCACATGCATGGTAGGGTGAACAATGTGACAGCTGAAGAAGCTCAAGGAGACAAGGATGTTGTGCTTGGTACGTTCCTTATCAACTCGGTACCTGCAATAGTTTTATTTGATTCCGGGGCATCACATTCATTTATTACAGAACAATTCGTGACAATGCATGATGTACCCAGGAGCTCCATGAAGGCACATTTGCTAATTAGTTCTCCAAACGGTGAAATGAAATCCACCTATGTGTGCCCACAGGTCAATCTTAAGATCGGAGAGATAGATTTTCAGGCTGACTTAGTGATTCTAACATCAAGTGGGATAGATGCGATCCTTGGTATGGATTGCTTAAGCAAGCATGATGGAATCATTTTGTGTGGCAAGAAGTCGGTGCTCTTAACTACCCCGCAAGGAGATAGGATTGAGTTTGCCACTACAAGCCCGAAGAAGAAGGAGAAGTGAATAAGGCCCTGTGGTAGTAACCCATCATCTTTCAAGAATGTCTTGTATATCCTCCTCTTGTTTTCCAATCCCTCCAAATCTCGGGACGAGATTCTCTTTAAGGGGGTAGGATTTGTAACACCAGAAAATTCCATCACAATAAAATATTGCTGGCAACATGGTTTAGTTTTTATTTTCTAAGGATTTAAAAAATTTGAATAAATAAATTTGCCTTTAATTAAATTAAACAACAATTAATAATTACAATCACCCAAGTGTTTGCGCATCATTTTGGTATGCATGAGATTTTGGTTGTGGTGTGGTTTAAAAAGTCTTAAAATATTTGTGAAAAAGTTGGAAAAATTTGTGTGAAGATTTGAATTTAAAAAGTGTTGAAAAGATGTGTTAAAAAGGATTTGAAAAAAAACAACCTATCTAACCCCAAACCCAACCCGCGACCCACCTTCCTTCCCTCCTCTTTCTCCCCGCGCGGCCCGCTTCCCCTCTCCACTTCCGGCCCACGCGGCCCAGCGCCCCGCCCCCTCTTCTCCCCTCTCTCACCCGCTGACGTGTGGGGCCCACACGTCAAGGCTTCTTCAACCTCCGGTCGCCCCATCCTCCCCCATAGACACACCGCCGACCACCTCTCCCCGGCGCCTCCCCGGCCTCCCCGCGCCGCTTCCTCTCCCCACCGGGCACGCATTAATGCGTCGGCCACTTCCCCACGCGCCGCCTCTACCCCTTCCCCTCCCTCCACCACCGCACCAAGCGCCGCGGCCATTAATGGCACACCGGAGCTCCGCCACCGCCTCCACACCGCCTCCTCTTCCCCTCTGCCGTCCTATAAAAGGTGGGCATGACCTCCTCTCCACCCCGTGCCTTTCCCCTTCTCTCCTCCCTCACCGCAGCAGCGCCGCCGCGGAGCACCACCGCCGCCGCCGCCCCCGCCGCCGCGCGCGCCTCTCCGGCGCTTTCCCCTCCCCCTCCGCCCCCGGTGAGTTTCTCCTCCTCCTCCTCTTCCTTTCCATGCACTTGCCGTCGATTTTGGCACACCGGAGCTCTTTCCGGCGTTGCTCCGGCAAGCCGCCGCCGGCGCCGCCGCGCGCCGTCCGCCGCCGTCTCCCCGCCGCCCCAGCAGTCGGCCACAGTCGGATCGTGGACCAACGGCCCGGATGGATCTCAGCCCCGGGTCAAAGTTTCTTGTACCGGTCAAACAAAGCCGCCGCCGGCAGATTTGCTAAAGAGACCCTATTTTTCTTTTGAATCACAAGCCGGTCCTCCCACCTATAGAAACCCTTTTAAACAAGTCCTTTTTCTTATGTTTTAACCCTTGAACTCTTTAGTTTTTTAGCCCGCAGCACACCATTACTCTTTTATGCTTTAAACCTCAGGTTTTTACACATAATTATGTTTTAGCCCCTGAAAACTTGCAGAAAACCCCCTAAACTTCCAGATCTTTCACAATCTAGCCCCTAAACCTTGTTTCAGCCATATCTTTTCCATCCTAGCTCCGTTTTACGCGTTCTTGGTGTCCACGCGACCGTCTCTCAGAGCCCGTCATTTCTAAAAGATTGTTTTGTTCTTTTGGTAAAGTTTAATGTACTGTTTTATTTATTGCATGTTTTCTTGCATGATCGTAGCCAACGCGCCATTCGAGGAAGAACAAGTGCAGAGCTTTGAAGTAAAGGAGAGTAGCTTATCGTTGGAGAAAGGCAAGTGACCCTAACCACCCTTCTACCTATGCTTTAATCAAGAATACTATAAATTAATCGGAACATGGAGAACCACCCAGGAAAACAGTGCAACCACAGTCCACATGGCTCTGGCTTAGCCAATTAATTAGGTGTGTGATTGTATTGACGACCTTATCCGAAAGGAACACAGGGGGCTCCGGGTTGCAGGGGTATAGCCCGGTTCTTTTGGGGTAGCAGCCTTTGCTAAGGTGCTGACCACTAGGGAGGGTTATGGTCCGCCCTGAGCTGTAACTGTCATGGGTTGTTGGTGCTTTTGCATATCTTTGTAAAGGCTTCGTAGCATCCCTATGCAATCACACCTCAGAAGTGTGGTGTGCCTGATCAGCACATGCGTGGTTGGGTTCAAAGTTCTTCAGAACTTTTATGCGAATTGTGGTGAAAGTGTGCAACCTCTGCAGAGTGTAAAACTGATCGATCAGTCGTGCTCACAGTCAAGAGCGGCCTGGACCCTCACATGATAATTAAACTTAAAGATGTAATAATATTGCTTTCCGGTTATTCCTGTGGCCTTGCTGAGCTCCAACCATAAGTGTGCTCATCCTTACTTACGCTGTTCAGAGAATCTCGGAGAGGAGTACTTCACCGACTACGAGGAGTTCTGAGGATGCGATCAACCAGTCAGAAGCCTGTGGAAGATGAAGATGGAGTCGCGTCTTCATAGTTATCGTTGTTCGTGTAAAGACCTTCGTGTCTACCCTCGTGAGTGTAATAAAAGTTAATAAACCTTTTCTGTACGTTTTGAGCAATGTCTTGTGATATTACACTCATGAGTCTATCATATGTGTGAAATTGTGATCCTGCACACATATGAGATGCATTCGGTTTTCTACGGAAAATGGGGTGTGACAGTAGTGGGAGATCAAGGAGTAGGGATACAATTTGCGTGAGTTATCCCCTGGTTATGTGTGATAACCTCTTGCTGCTTCCGTGGTGGCTGGTAGATTTAGCTAAGGTGTGTAATGTCTTTGATAGGATCCACTCTAGCACTAAGGTGTTCGTGTGGCGGTACCCTACTTGTGGATAAAGTGTACAACCTCTTCAGAGTGTAAAACCTATTCGAATAGTCATGTCCACGGTAATAAACGAGTCACAGTGTGGTCACAAAGCCAGTGATTGGGTTTGGGATGATTTTCATAGCTTGAGTCAATTTTTGGAAAAAGGAGTGTGGTTGTGTGCCTGGGCTACTGCGGACGGGGAGTCCGGTGGTCCACAACAGGTTTTCTCAAAGCAACTAAGTTACTTGTGATACAAAAACTGTTTGCGAAAACCTTTTCAAAAAGAAACTCATGCATGAGTAAAGGTTGTTTCACAAAATAAATCCTATCCAGATCCTTGATTATACCCTGTGCATATTCTGATGATTGACACTCTGTGGGTGGGGTTGTACTTGTTGAGCATGTATGTACTCGCCCTTGCTTAATTAGCTGTTTTCAGAGGAGGATCTCGATTTCGTCCTTGAAGACTTCGAGTAGGTTGTCGTCCTGCACCTAATTCGTGCCTGTGGTTCAGGGTCTCCATAGGAAGCTTCCATGGAGCAAGACTCTAATGTTATCTTAGATGTCACTGGTGTTGTAGTTTGAATTGTAGTCTTTGTTTTATCCCTCGTGATAGTGGTGTTTCAGTGCCCACTACCTCAACAGTTTGTACAGTAATGAACCATCTGATGTAATAAATGTGGTACCAGCCTCCTGGGACTGGTATTTGAATCACATTTAGTCACCTCTGATGAGGGGACGCTTCAGGTTGTATCAGAGCCGTAGGTTGGCCGTAGGACGCGACCTTAGGACCCGAGACCTTTCCTGTGCCTTTCTTTAGACCTTTCCCCTGCTTAACTCACCTTTCCACACAAGCGCTTACCCTAGCCTTTGTTTGGTTCTAGATGGCTAACATGGAATGGAGGGGAGGCATCTGCCTCGCAGGGCCTGGCCTCCCTAAGTTATTACTACTCAAGCTAGAACGTGTCAGAGTTGTGAACCCACCAGAATACATCTATCTGGAGTTGTAGGATCTAGGATACCGACTAGAGGGGGGATGAATAGGCGGTTTAAAAGCTAAAAACACAACACTAGAGAAATTTAATTAGAACCACAAGAAGGATTAAATCTCAACCTATTCTATTCCTATGTTGGGGGTTAGCGGGCTAGGGTGACAAGATACAATTCAATCTCTAGAAAGTAAAAATGCTCAAAGTAAAGTACTTGAAGGTAAATTGAGCAAAGAAATAACTGAGTACAAGAGACGAATTTTATCTCGTGGTATCGATGACTTGCCGGTCATCCCTAATCCACGTTGAGGTGGATTCAATGTTCAACCGCTCCTCAAGTGAAGCGTCCCCTCATCAGAGGTGACTAAATGTGACACAAATACCAGTCCCAGGAGGCTGGCAACACATTTATTACAACAGGTGGTTAAGTCCCTTACATCATGGCCTCATAGTGGGCACGGAAGTGCCAACGCCACGAGAAACAACACAAAAGCTAAAGACCAAACTACAATAGCGAAGGCTTCTAAAGCCTCATCAGAGTACCACGCCATGAAAGTTCTCTGGGGAGACCCTGAAGCCACAAACACAGTTTGGGTGTAGGGCAGCGACCTACTCGACGTCCTCGTGAACGAAATCGGGATACTCCTCTGAAAAACAGTTAGTTAAATAAGGGTGAGCACAAACGTACTCAACAAGTTCAAGCCCACCCACGGAGGGGCTTATAAACAGATCATGCACATGATATATCAAGGATCAGGTTAAGGTTTATTTGCAAACTCATTTACTCATGCAAGGGTTCGTTTTCGAAAAGGTTTTCGCAAACCAAATTTTATAACCCAAGTAACTCAGTTGCTTTGAGAAAACCACTGTGGAACTACCGGTCTCCCCGTCCGCAGTAGCCCAGGCACACAGCCACACACTTTACCAGAAAGCAACTCACGCCATGAAACATCTTAACCCAATTACTAGTTTTTGTGACCACACCATGACTCGTCCAGTACCGTGGACACGGCTATTCGAATAGGTTTTACACTCTGCAGAGGTTGTACATCTTTACCCACAAGTAGGGTACCGCCACACGAACACCTCAGTGTCGGCGCGGATCCTATCAAAGCCATTACCCACCTTAGTTAATCCTACGAGCCACCACGGGAGCAACCAAGGAGTTATCCCACATAACCAGGGCGTACCTCACACAGAGCGTACCCCTACTCCTTGGTCTCCCGCCACTCACCCGCACACTAGATGGCAAGTGGATTAACTAGTGGGGTTTATGCTAAGCCGTTGCCACATTAAACGGTCGAGTGGGTGTACGATCATTGGGTCAGGTGAGATGTCACGCAACCCGGTCCTTAACGACAAGATTGACAACTCCCAACATGCTCAACCACACAGGTACGAGCTCACCCATACTCCTGACACACATGACCATCCTGTCTACCCAGTTCTTTACTCATTTTCCGAAATATCCCATTCCCATTTTTAAGCACTCACAAATTTTTAAATCAATCATCTAGGCTAAAAAAGATCAGTCATAGCAATCAAGGGTGGCTACCCTACCATGTTTTTGCATTAAAACAATATGCAATTTATAAAACGGGTATATGGTTATGTTTATAAAACTGGGACCAAAACATGCGTCAAAGGATGAGATTGAACTTGCCGTCTTCGAAGTCCTCGGGGAGTTTCAGCTCGGTGTTCAGGATCTCGGACTCCTGCTCGCAGTACTCTGATCCAAGCTCCGGCTCGTGGTACCCTCCTTCGTTCACTCCGTCGGCTAAAGCACACACACAAGCAAGCATGCAATCAATACAAGCACACACAATTCCACCGGCTGAGCTCGAGGATAAGTAGTTAGATAAAAGGAGGAAATAAATGTTTATGCAGAGGGTCTAGATGATGGATTGGTAGGGGTATACCCGGAACGAGTGCGGTGAATTTCGGGTACGATTTGAATTAAAATTGCGCATGAAATGATGGGTTAAAGGGGTGTTTAAGATTAATTATGAATTTAAGGTCCTATTAGTAATTAAGTTGGAAGGGCCTAGTTATAATATTTAGATACGGTGAGGGTTTAACTTTAATAGCCTATGGGCTTATTTATAAAGAGCAGGGTTGTTCTAGTGGTATGGTTTAAAAGATAGGGTCTGATTTGAAAGAAAAGAGAGAGAGAATATAGAGAAGGGGGTCGGTGGGAAAAAGGGAAGAGCCAGGGGGCTTTTAGCTAAACAGTCGTCTCCTTCCTCCCCCCTCGATCCAGAACAGAGAAGGGGAGGGGAGCGGCTTGGGACGGCCGGCTGGCGGCGATTGGCGGCGGACCGAGCCATAGCGACGACTAGGAGGTGAGGAAAACAAAGAGGGGGTCGAGGGCTACCTATCCCTTCCCTCACCTCGGTTGAGGACGGCCCGGGTAGACGGCTCCTCGGCGTCGGGCGGTGGCCGACAATGGTGGTTGGGGCGGTGGTATTTGTAGGATCGGGGAAGCAAGAAGGTTCGGCCGTGGCGGTGCGAGGCGAGGTGGGGAACGCGGCGGGGCTCTTTATAGGCGTGGAAAGGCGGTTTATCGGTCGATATTTTGAGCTCACGGAGCTCCAGCAATGGCAGTTCGGGAAGGTCCGGCGTGGACTTCGACCGGCAGGATTCGCGGTCAATCAAGCGCTGTGAGATTGGACTCGTCGTGCAGGCGAGCTGGCCGTGGCCGCGGAGGGGGGAGCGGCTATGAGGTGCGGTGGTGTTGGAGGTGACCGGTCTGCGGGGGGAGTAATGGCGGTGGTGTTGGAGGTGACGGCTCACCGGCGGCCGGCGGCCGACGGGTCTCGTCGGCCGCCGCGCGGGGCGTGGCGTGTCGGGGTGGAGGAGGAGGTCGGCGTGGTCGAGTCGGGGGCCGGGCGCGCGGGGTCGGGAGCTAGGGTGCGCGGGGTCGGGTGCGAGGGGTCGGGAGCCAGGGGCTGGACCGAAAGAAGAAGAAGGAAGGGAGAGGGGAAAGAAGAAAGGAAATAAAGAAAAGAAGAAAAGGGAAAAAATAAAAAGGGAAAATAAGGGAAAGAATTAAGGAAAAAGGAAATAGGAAAAGGAAAAGCAAAAATAAAGAAATAGGAAAAAAGGAAGGAAGAGGTTTAGAAAATTAGGAGAATTGCTAGGGAAATTAGGGGGAAGGATTTTGCGGGGTTTTCCGGTTTTCGGGCGTCAGCGTGATTTTCGGGACGGCGGTGATGGCGAGGCGGACCGGCCGGCGGGACCGCGGCATGCGCGGGATTCCCGGTGTGGTGGCCGACCGCGGTGCTGGGGCGGCACGTGTGCTGAGGGAAGCAGAGAGGGAAAACGACCGGGGTTTTGAAGGGGGGTAATTGAGCTCAGCGGGAATGTTTTGAAAACACGCATGATTTAGCAGGTGCTTTATTAAGAGCTAAAAATGCGGGCGTCACAAACCTACCCCACTTAAAATGGATCTCGTCCTCGAGATTCGGCTAGTTCTCGAACAGGTGGGGAAACTCTTTCCTCAGCGCGTCCTCTCATTCCCACGTGGCTTCTTCTACTCCGTGTCTGCTCCATTGGACTCTGCACACTCGTACTTCTGATGTTCTTGTTCTTTTGACCACTGTGTCCAAAATTTTGACGGGCACCTCCTGGTACCTAAGATATGGCTGTAGATCAATTGTCTCTACCGGCACTCGCTTCTCTTCGAGGACTTTCAAACATCTTCGTAACTGGGAGACATGAAACACCGGGTGTATATCTGACATCTCTTCTGGTAGCTCCAACCGGTATGCTACTGCTCCACCCTCTTCAGCACTTTGTACGGTCCAATGTACCGAGGGGGCAACTTTCCATGCACCTGAAATCTTCGAGTCCCGGATAGGTGAAACCTTGAGGTAAGCGAAATCTCCAGGATTGAAGCTTACTTCGCGCCTCTTCTTGTCTGCATAGCTCTTTTGTCGGGATTGGGCGGCCTTCAACTTTTCTCGGATCTCGGCTACTCGCTCCTCGGCTTCTTTTATAAGTGCGGGCCCAACCAGGGCACGTTCCCCTACTTTTGACCACATCAAGGGTGTCCTACATTTCCATCTGTATAATGCTTCGAACGGTGACATTCCTAGGCTTGCTTGATAGCCGTTGTTGTAGGAGAATTCTGCATACGACAGACTTTGTTCCCAGTCCTTGCCATAGGTGAGGACAAATGCTCTCAACATGTCTTCCAAAATTTGGTTTACCCTCTCGGTCTGTCCATCTGTCTGCGGGTGATATGCTGAGCTGAAATCCAGCTTTGTACCCATGGATTTATGCAAGCTTTTCCAAAACCTAGAGGTAAACTGGGTCCCTCTATCTGAGACTATCCTGCTAGGTACTCCATGCAATTTCACTATGTTCTCTATGTAGAGCTTTGCCAACTTCTCTCCACCATAAGTGGTTCGCACGGGTAGAAAGTGAGCGACCTTAGTGAGTCGGTCCACTATTACCCATATGAAATCATGTCCTTTCTGAGTCTTTGGCAAACCTACTACGAAGTCCATGCCTATTTCGTCCCATTTCCACACCGGGATGGCTAAAGGCTGCAACAGTCCTGTGGGTTTCTAGTGTTCAGCTTTAATCCTCTGACAAGTATCACAGTGAGCGACGAACCGGGCAATGTCCGCTTTCATTTCGTTCCACCAATACTTCTGCTTTGAATCCATATACATCTTAGTGGATCCCGGGTGGATGAAATATGCCAAGTTGTGGGCCTCATCCATGATGGTCTGCCGGAAATCTCCGTTTTCAGGCACGCATATCCTATTCTTATACCACAGTGTGCCTTGATCATCTACTCTAAAGTCGGGGGCCTTATTCTCTCCCGCGTGTTTGCGGATTTTCATCAGATTCTCATCGGTCTCCTGGGCCTTCCTGATCTTTTCCTCCAAGGTATGTTGAACGCTTAGTTGGTGGACATAGCCTTGGGGAACAATGTGCACGTTGAGTCGTGCCATTTCCTCTTGCAACTGGGTACTCTTAGGCACTGCCTTCTCGTAGGATTTTCTGCTTAAGGCATCTGCCACTACATTGGCGTTCCCTGGGTGTAGTAGATTTCTAGGTTATAATCTTTGACTAATTCTAACCACCTTTTTTGCCTTAGGTTCATGTCAGGCTGGGTGAAGATGTACTTTAAGCTCTTGTGGTCGGTATAGATCTCGCACTTATTCCCAATCAGGTAATGTCTCCAAATCTTAAGGGCATGCACTACGGCTGCAAACTCCAAATCATGGGTGGGATAATTCTGCTCGTGGGGTTTGAGCTGGCGGGAAGCATATGCCACTACTTTCTCATCTTGCATAAGAACACATCCCAACCCTTGTCGGGATGCATCGCAATACACGACGAAATCCCGTTGAATGTCTGGCAAGGTCAGCACTGGGGCTGTGGTCAATCTTCTTTTCAACTCCTGAAAACTTTTTTCGCACGATTCAGTCTAGTTGAACTTCTTCTCCTTCTTGAGCAACTCCGTCATGGGTCGGGCAATCTTGGAAAATCCTTCAATAAACCTCCGGTAGTATCCTGCTAAACCAAGAAAGCTTCTGATCTCGCTCGCATTGGTCGGTTGTCGCTAGTTGGAGACTGTTTCAACTTTCCCGGGGTCTACTACTACTCCTTCCGCAGTCAGAATATGCCCCAGGAAAGATATTTTCTCCAGCCAGAACTCACACTTTCTGAACTTAGCGTACAACTTGTGTGCCCTTAGTTTCCCTAGTACTACTCGAAGATACTACTCATGTTCTTCCACACTCTTGGAGTAAACAAGTATGTCGTCGATGAATACTACGACAAACTTGTCTAGCTCTTCCATGAACACCTTATTCATGAGATTCATAAAATATGCTGGTGCATTGGTGAGTCCGAAGGACATCACTGTGAACTCATACTGCCCGTAACGGGTGACAAAGGCGGTCTTTGGGATGTCACTTTCCCTAATCTTGAGTTGGTGGTATCCTGACCTAAAATCCACCTTTGAAAAATACTTGGCTCCTTTCAGCTGGTCGAATAAATGATCTATCCTGGGGAGGGGATACTTGTTCTTGATAGTAACTTCGTTCAGTGAACGGTAGTCTACGCACATCCTCAGGCTTTTATCCTTCTTTTCTACGAAGAGCACTGGGGCTCCCCATGGTGATGAGCTTGGTCTGATAAATCCACTTCGCTGAAGTTCTCTTAGCTGCTTCTTTAACTCTACCAACTCAGGGGCTGCCATCCTATAAGGTCTCTTGGCTATGGGAGAAGTTTAGGGAATAAGGACAATGACGAACTCTATATCCCTATCTGGTGGCATTCCGGGGAGTTCTTCGGGGAACACATCTGGATACTCTCGCACTACTGGGACATCCTCTATGGATTTGGCTTCCAAGCTGAAAACCATTATGTCTGGTCTGTGCCCTCGGGTGTGGTAGGTTACTTGTGCTCCTTCTGGGTTGGTTAGGTGCACTACCTTATCGGCGCAGCTTATAAGACCGTGGTGTTGGCTTAACCAATCCATTCTAAGGATCACATCTATTCCCTTGGACTTCAGTACTACTAGGTCCGCTAGGAACTCTACCCCACTTAAAATGATCCTTACCCGGGGGCATCCCAGTTGGCACTTGATGACACCTCCGGGCGTTCGAGTTAATAGGGGTGCTTTTAGTAGTACTGTAGATATGTTATGCTTTTCCACAAAACTTGAGGATATGAATGAATGTGATGCTTCTTAATCAAATAATATGGTTGCCAAGACTGAGCTGACCAGGAACTCACCGAGCACTACTCCTTGTGCTTCTTGAGCCTCTTGTGCGTTGATGTGGTTGACGCGGGCTCGTCCATAAGACTGCTTGGGCTGCCTCATCTGCTGGTTGTTGTTGTTGCAAAAGTTGTTGTTGTTGCGTACAGGCATGCGGTTGGCTCCAGATACGAGCGGCCTTAGCCCATTCACTGAGTTGGAGTAGGCAGAAGTTGTTGGCTTCTTGGCATATGGGCAGTTGGCAATGAAGTGTCCGGTCTCACGGCAGTTGAAACACACCTTGGAGTTGTTGTTGTTGTTGGCGGTGACCTGGCTAGTGTTGCTTTGTGGGGCCTTCATGGTGTTCTGGTTGTTGTATGGTTTGAACTGGGTTCTGGGGCCTTGAGAGCCCGTGGCTTGCGACTGGGTTCTGTACTGTATGGGGGCTTGGAATCTGGACATGGGGTGTCCGAAGCTTCTCTGCCTCTGGGATCGCTCCTGCTGTTGGGCCTTGTGCTACATGAACTTGTGCTTGTTCTCTTTCTTCTCTTCTGCCCTGGCTCTCTCTGTGAGTATGGCCATGTTAATGAGGGTGTTGAAATCTGGGTAGATCTGAAGGGTAACCAGGGTCCTCAGCTCCGGAGTCAATCCCTTCTTGAACATCTCCCGCTTCTTGGAGTCCTTGTCCACATCTTTTGGGGCATAACGAGCCAGCTCTATGAACTAGTAAGTGTACTCCTCCACGGACTTGTTGCCCTGGCGGAGTTCACGGAACTCATCTGCCTTGCGCTTCAGTGTGGCTTCTGGGATGTGGTAACGGCGAAACTCTTCCACGAACTCATCCCAGGTGATGGCGGAGGGATCCTTGGCTGCTGCACAGTAGTTCTCCCACCAGGCTAAGGCTGTTCCGGTGAGCTGGTGAGTGGCCAGGAGAACCTTGTCTAGGTCCTCACAATTGAAGGGCTCCAGTTCCCTTAGAATGGCTCTCAGCCAGTCATCAGCATCCAAGGGATTCACGGACCCGCCAAAAGTGGGTGGCTTTGTCCTGAGAAATTCAATTAGCTTCTCATTCATGCCCAGAACTCGGGGCCTTGGGCGGTTAACGACATTGAATATGGCCTCCATCAGTAGAGTCTGATTGGCCAGAACTTGTGCCAGTTCTATGGGAGGGGGTGGTGGTGGCAGGAGAACGTTTTCTCCTCCGTCTTCACCTTGGTTCACTTCCTGATCATTAAGGCGCTCCCTTCAATCGGCTTGAGATCCTTCCGCGTCCATACGACTAGAACCTTAGAGGGTCCTAGCAGGGTGCCTGGAAACCATCCGTAAAGGAGCGGGTTTTCTAAGAGATCTAGGTTTTATGTGATGTTTAAGTGTTTTATGACGGTTTCCTTTTTGAAAAGGCAGGGTCTACTCCTGCCGGCAAGCACATAACAAGCACATAGCAACAAACAAGCACAGACAATTTTTATTGCAAGCAAGTGAGGAGGATACATCCCGGACTACTCGACTGGTACAACACGGACACGCTGCACGACTCGGTACTACGACAAAAGCTAAGGGTGCGACTCTAAGCTTGGACCGCCACGGCTTCATTCCCTGGGTCAAGGCGATTGAGGTACGCTACTCGCGAGGAGAGCCATCTTCTGGGGTTGAGTGCACTTCCAGCGGAATGAGCAGGTCATCGTCATTCTCGCCCTCGGGGTTTCCATTCTCTTGGGGCTGTGCTGCGGCTTTTGCGATCGCCGTTGGTTGTTCGGTGACTACCGGTGGTGCTGACGGGGCTTCAATAGTTCCTCCCCGTCCTACAAGGGGTGTCCCAAGCAGGACTTGTGCTTCTCCAATGGCCGGAACGGGTGTTCCGCTGCGGGTCCATTCCCGCATGTGCTGGTCTTGAATCCGCATGAGGCTTTCATGGGCAACAGCTTCACTGCTTATGGCGGCTGCGGTCCTTGCTTCAGCTTGAGCCACTCGGACTTGGTGCATCCTCACGGTGACTTCTGCTTGCTCGGCCCGACTGATTTGCTCCCTCAAGAGCTTGGCCTGGTCATCGAAGAGTTTGTTCAGGGAGACAAGGTAGGCAACTATGTGGTATAACAGGTCTTCTTGGTGGTGACGTCGTTCCAGGTTTCTCATGCGAGCCTGCCAGGCTGGGGTTCTGATGGCTGGGGGAAAATATCTCATTGGTTTGGGGACGAGGTGTTCCTCGTAGATCCGACACAGGTAGTGGAGGGCTTTTCTGAGGGCCAAGGGGTAGGTGTCTCGGTGTCGAAACCCTGTGGCGGTCACGCGCCATGGCTTGATGTTGGTGTGGCGGTTGCTTCTGGCGATGGAGAGGACCACCCTACAGCGAAGAGTGCCGAGTTGCTCGTACTCTCTGCTGTAGTACCTTGGGCGCTTAGTGATACCGAGGCGCTCCAAGGAGTTGATAAGGAGGCGGGCAAAACCAGGCTCCTCCTGGCACACGCCTTGGGTCCATTCATCTTCGGCCATCTGAAAACAAGGGTAGAGTTGAACAAGTTGTACAAAGGGGGTAGGGTACAAAAGATAGATAGTTTTATTTAGCAACAAGGTTGGGGTACACTTCTCAGGGTACATTTATTATTACTAAACACAACTCTAGTCTAAGCACTCCAGTCTATCCTTATGGGGACTCTTCCTCCGTCTGAATGCGATGCTTCTTTGGGGGAGGTCTTGCTCCGGTATCATGTCCTCGGTCTGGGTCCCTTTGTCCCAATGAGTTTCTTCGGGCTCTTCTTCCTCCAATTCAACTTCTTTTTCTCTCCTACGTTCCTTGACTTCATCCCATAGGGCTCGGGCAACTTTCGCCATTGTTGTCTTTATCCTTTCCAATTCTATCCTTTGCTCCGCTCTTTCTGCTCTGTCAATCTGGTGTTTCAACTGCTGGGCTTGTTCATGGTAGAGGTGGTCTAGGCCATTGAGGTAGATGGACAAGTGGGATACTGCATCTTCTAGGTCTTCTTCTTCTCTCGCCAATTCCCTCACTCGGTCAATCCATGAGCGTCCTCTACCCCTTGAGGGTGGGAAAAATCCCATTGGAGTCCTTTTGAGATGCTGCCTATAAACCACTCGTAGGCGTCGCGGGGCCTTCCGAGCAGCTTTTGGGTACTTGTCAGCAAAGCCAAACCCAGTGGTGGAGATGAACCAAGGTTCTATGTCGGGGTAGAGTGTGCTTCTTCCCACGAAGATCAGCACTTCACACCTAAGGGTGCCATAGCTTTCATATTCCCGATAGACGTACTCCGGTGGGTCCCTCACTCCGACGCGCTCCAGGCTGAGTAGTAGCAGGTTAGGGAGGCCAGGCTGTGCGGGGCAAACTCCTCCGTTCCATTCCAAGTTAGACATCTGGAACTAGGCGAGGATCAAGGTAAGGATTTTGGGAAAGATGAGCTTAGCAAAGAAAAGGTTAGAGAGGGGCCAGAGGAGGTCTCGGATCCTAGGGTCGCGTCCTAGAATCCGAGACCTCCTCTGGCCCCTCTCTAACCTTTTCTTTGCTAAGCTCATCTTTTCCCAAAATCCTTACCTTGATCCTCGCCTAGTTCCAGATGTCTAACTTGGAATGGAACGGAGGAGTTTGCCCCGCACATCCTGGCCTCCCTAACCTGCTACTACTCAGCCTGGAGCGCGTCGGAGTGAGGGACCCACCGGAGTACGTCTATCGGGTATACAAAACTATGGCACCCTTAGGTGTGAAGTGTTGATCTTCGTGGGAAGAAGCACACTCTACCCCGACATAGAACCTTGGTTCATCTCCACCACTGGGTTTGGCTTCGCTGACAAGTACCCAAAAGCTGCTCGGAAGGCCCCGCGACGCCTACGAGTGGTTTATAGGCAGCATCTCAAAAGGACTCCAATGGGATTTTTCCCACCCTCAAGGGGTAGAGGACACTCATGGATTGACCGAGTGAGGGGATTGGCGAGAGAAGAAGAAGACCTAGAAGATGCAGTATCCCACATGTCCATCTACCTCAATGGCATAGACAACCTCTACCATGAACAAGCCTAGCAGCTGAAACACCAGATCGACAAAGCAGAAAGAGCCGAGCAAAGGATAGAATTGGAAAGGATAAAGACAACAATGGCGGAAGTTGCCAGAGCCAACCTAGAGCAGGATTACCTTAGGGAAAGGGAACACACTTTAATAGCCAATAAAGCCCTATGGGATGAAGTCAAGGAACGTAGGAGAGAAGAAGAATCTGAATTGGAGGAAGAAGAGCCCGAAAAATCTCATTGGGACAAAGGGACCCAGACCGAGGACATGATACCGGAGCAAGACCTCCCACCAAAGAAGCGTCGCATTCAGACGGAGGAAGAGTCCCCATAAGGATAGACTGGAGTGCTTAGACTAGAGCTGTTTCTAGTAATAATAAATGTACAATGAGAAGTGTACCCCAACGTTGTTGCTAAATAAAACTATCTATCTTTTGTACCCTACCCCCTTTGCACAACTTGTTCAACTCTACCCTTGTTTTCAGATGGCCGAAGATGGATGGACCCAAGGCGTGTGCCAGGAGGAGCCTGGTTTTGCCCGCCTTCTTATCAACTCCTTGGAGCGCCTCGGTATCACTGAGCGCCCAAGGTACTACAGCGGAGAGTACGAGCAACTCGGCACTCTTAGCTGTAGGGTGGTCCTCTCCATCGCCAGAAGCAACCGCCACACCAACATCGAGCCATGGGGCGTGACCGCCACAGGGTTTCGACACCGAGACACCTACCCCTTGGCCCTTAGAAAAGCCCTCCACTACCTGTGTCGGATCTACGAGGAACACCTCGTCCCCACACCAATGAGGTATTTTCCACCCGCCATCAGAACCCCAGTCTGGCAGGCCCGCATGAGAAACCTGGAACGACATCGCCACCAAGAAGACCTGCTGTACCACATAGTTGCCTACCTCGTCTCCCTGAACAAACTCTTCGATGACCAGGCCAAGCTCTTGAGGGAGCAAATCAGTCGGGTCGAGCAAGCAGAAGTCACCGTGAGGATGCACCAAGTCCGAGTGGCTCAAGCTGAAGCAAGGACGGCATCCGCCATAAGCAGTGAAGCCATTGCCCATGAAAGCCTCAGGCGGATTCAAGACCAGCGCATGCAGGAATGGACCCACAGCGGAACACCCGTTCCGACCATTGGAGAAGCACAAGTCCTGCTTGGGACACCCCTTGTAGGACGGGGAGGAACTATTGAAGCCCCGCCAGCACCACCGGTAGTCACCGAACAACCAACGGCGACCGCAAAAGCCGCAGTACAACCCCAAGAGAATGGAAACCCCGAGGGCGAGAATGACGATGAGTTGCTCATTCCGCTGGAAGTGCAGCCAACCCCAGAAGATGGCTCTTCTCGCGAGTAGCGTACCTCAATCGCCTTGACTCAGGGAATGAAGCCGTGGCAGTCCAAGCTTAGAGTCGCACCCTTAGCTTTTGTCGTAGTACCGAGTCGTGCAGCGTGTCCGTGTTGTACCAATCGAGTACTCCGGGATTATCCTCCTCACTTGCTTGCAATAAAAATTGTCTGTGCTTGTTTGTTGCTATGTGCTTGTTATGTGCTTGCCGGCAGGAGTAGACCCTGCCTTTTCAAAAAGGAAACCGTCATAAACCACTTAAACATCACATAAAATCTAGATCTCTTAGAAAACCCGCTCCTTTACAGATGGTTTCCAGGCACCCTGCTAGGACCCTCCAAGGCTCTAGTCGTATGGACGCGGAAGGATCTCAAGCCGATCGAAGGGAGCGCCTTAAAGATCAGGAAGTGAACCAAGGCGAAGACGGAGGAGAAAACGTTGTCCTGCCACCACCACCCCCTCCCATAGAACTGGCACAAGTTCTGGCCAATCAGACTCTACTGATGGAGGCCATATTGAATGTCGTTAACCGCCCAAGGCCCCGAGTTCTGGGCATGAATGAGAAGCTAATTGAATTTCTCAGGACAAAGCCACCCACTTTTGGTAGGTCCGTGAATCACTTGGATGCTGATGACTGGCTGAGAGCCATTCTAAGGGAACTGGAGCCCTTCAACTGTGAGGACCGAGACAAGGTTCTCCTGGCTACTCACCAGCTCACCGGAACAGCCTTAGCCTGGTGGGAGAACTACTGTGCAGCAGCCAAGGATCCCTCTGCCATCACCTGGGATGAGTTCGTGGAAGAGTTTCGTCGTTACCACATCCCAGAAGCCACGCTGAAGCGCAAGGCAGATGAGTTCTGTGAACTCCGCCAGGGCAACAAGTCCGTGGAGGAGTACACTTACTAGTTCATAGAGCTGGCTCATTATGCCCCACAAGAAGTGGACAAAGACTCCAAGAAGCAGAAGATGTTCAAGAAAGGATTGACTCCGGAGCTGAGGACCCTGCTTACCCCTCAGATCTACCCGGATTTCAACACCCTCATGAACATGGCCATACTCACAGAGAGAGCCAGGGCAGAAGAGAAGAAAGAGAACAAGCGCAAGTTCATGTAGCACAAGGCCCAACAGCAGGAGCGATCCCAGAGGCAGAGAAGCTTCGGACACCCCATGTCCAGATTCCAAGCCCCCATGCAGTACAGAACCCAGTCGCAAGCCACGGGCTCTCAAGGCCCCAGAACCCAGTTCAAACCATACAACAACCAGAACACCATGAAGGCCCCACAAAGCAACACTAGCCAGGTCACCGCCAACAACAACAACAACTCCAAGGTGTGTTTCAACTGCCGTGAGACCGGACACTTCATTGCCAACTGCCCATATGCCAAGAAGCCAACAGCTTCTGCCTACTCCAACTCAGTGAATGGGCTAAGGCCGCTCGTATCTGGAGCCAACCGCATGCCGGTACGCACCAACAACAACTTTTGCAACAACAACAACCAGCAGATGAGGCAGCCCCAGCAGTCTTATGGACGAGCCCGCGTCAACCACATCAACGCACAAGAGGCTCAAGAAGCACAAGGCGTAGTGCTCGGTGAGTTCCTGGTCAGCTCAGTCTTGGCAACCATATTATTTGATTCAGAAGCATCACATTCATTCATATCCTCAAGTTTTGTGGAAAAGCATAACATATCTACAACACTACTAAAAGCACCCCTATTTACTCGAACGCCCGGAGGTGACATCAAGTGCCAACTAGGATGCCCCCGGGTAAGGATCATTTTAAGTGGGGTAGAGTTCCTAGCGGACCTAGTAGTATTGAAGTCCAAGGGAATAGATGTGATCCTTAGAATGGATTGGAAGCCAACACCACGGTCTTATAAGTTGTGCCGATAAGGTAGTGCACCTAACAAACCCAGAAGGAGTACAAGTAGCCTGCCACACCCGAGGGCACAGACCAGACATAATGGTTTTCAGCTTGGAAGCCAAATCCATAGAGGATGTCCCAGTAGTGCGAGAGTATCTAGATGTGTTCCCCGAAGAACTCCCCGGAATGCCACCAGATAGGGATAAATAGAGTTCGTCATTGACCTTATTCCCGGAACCTCTCCCATAGCCAAGAGACCTTATAGGATGGCGGCCCCTGAGTTGGCAGAGTTAAAGAAGCGGCTAAGAGAACTTCAGCAAAGTGGATTTATCAGACCAAGCTCATCACCATGGGGAGCCCCAGTGCTCTTCGTAGAAAAGAAGGATAAAAGCCTGAGGATGTGCGTAGACTACCGCTCACTGAACAAAGTTACTTTCAAGAACAAGTATCCCCTCCCCAGGATAAATGATTTATTCGATCACCTGAAAGGAGCCAAGTATTTTTCAAAGGTGGATTTAAAGTCAGGATACCATCAACTCAAGATTAGGGAAAGCGACATCCCAAAGACCGCCTTTGTCACCCGTTAAGGGCAGTATGAGTTCACAGTGATGTCCTTCGGACTCACCAACGCACCAGCGTATTTTATGTATCTCATGAATAAGGTGTTCATGGAAGAGCTAGACAAGTTTGTCGTAGTATTCATCGACGACATACTTGTTTACTCCAAGAGTGTGGAAGAACATGAGCAGCATCTTCGAGTAGTACTGGGGAAACTAAGGGCACACAAGTTGTATGCTAAGTTCAGCAAGTGTGAGTTCTGGCTGGAGAAAATATCTTTCCTGGGGCATATTCTGACTGCAGAAGAAGTAGCGGTAGACCCCGGGAAAGTCGAAACAGTCTCCAACTGGCGACAACCGACCAATGTGAGCGAGATCAGAAACTTTCTTGGTTTAGCAGGATACTACCGGAGGTTTATCGAAGGATTTTCCAAGATTGCCCGACCCATGACGGAGTTGCTCAAGAAGGAGAAGAAGTTCAACTAGACTGAATCGTGCGAGAAAAGTTTTCAGGAGTTGAAAAGAAGATTAACCACAGCCCACTGCTAACCTTGCCAGACATCCAACAGGATTTTGTCGTGTATTGTGACGCATCCCGACAAGGGTTGGGATGTGTTCTTATGCAAGATGGGGAAGCAGTGGCGTATGCTTCCCGCCAGCTCAAACCCCACGAGCAGAATTATCCCACCCATGATTTGGAGTTTGCAGCCGTAGTGCATGCCCTTAAGATTTGGAGACATTACCTGATTGGGAATAAGTGCGAGATCTATACCGACCACAAGAGCTTAAAGTACATCTTCACCCAGCCTGACCTGAACCTAAGGCAAAGAAGGTGGTTAGAATTAGTCAAAGATTATAACCTAGAAATCCACTACCACCCAGAGAAAGCCAATGTAGTGGCAGATGCCTTACGCAGAAAATCCTACAAGAAGGCAGTGCATAAGAGTACCCAGTTGCAAGAGGAAATGGCACGACTCAACGTGCACATTGTTCTCCAAGGCTACATCCGCCAACTATGCGTTCAACCTACCTTGGAGGAAAAGATCAGGAAGGCCCAGGAGACCGATGAGAATCTGATGAAAATCCGCAAACACACGGGAGAGAATAAGGCCCCTGACTTTAAAGTAGATGATCAAGGCACACTGTGGTATAGGAATAGGATATGCGTGCCTGAAAACGGAGATTTCCGGCAGACCATCATGAATGAGGCCCACAACTCGGCATATTCCATCCACCCGGGATCCACTAAGATGTATATGGATTTAAAGCGGACATTGCCTCGTTCGTCGCTCACTGTGATACTTGTCAGAGGATTAAAGCTGAACACCAGAAACCCACAGGACTGTTGCAGCCTTTACCCATCCCGGTGAGGAAATGGGACGAAATAGGCATGGACTTCGTAGTAGGTTTTCCAAAGACTCAGAAAGGACATGATTCCATATGGGTAATAGTGGACCGACTCACTAAGGTCGCTCACTTTCTACCCGTGCGAACCACTTATGGTGGAGAGAAGTTGGCAAAGCTCTACATAGAGAACATAGTGAAATTGCATGGAGTACCTAGCAGGATAGTCTCAGATAGACGGACCCAGTTTACCTCTAGGTTTTGGAAAACCTTGCATAAAACCATGGGTACAAAGCTGGATTTCAGCTCAGCATATCACCCGCAGACAGATGGACAGACCGAGAGGGTAAACCAAATTTTGGAAGACATGTTGAGATCATGTGTCCTCACCTATGGCAAGGACTGGGAACAAAGTCTACCGTATGCTGAATTCTCCTACAAGAACGGCTATCAAGCAAGCCTAGGAATGTCACCGTTCGAAGCATTATACGGAAGGAATGCAGGACACCTTTGATGTGGTCAGAAGTAGGGGAACGTGCCCTGGTTGGGCCCGCGCTTATAAAAGAAGCCGAGGAGCGAGTAGCCGATATCCGAGAAAAGTTGAAGGCCGTCCAATCCCGACAAAAGAGCTATGCAGACAAGAAGAGGCGCGAAGCAAGCTTCAAGCCTCGAGATTTCGCTTACCTCAAGGTTTCACCTAACCGAGGGACTCGAAGATTTCAGGTTCATGGAAAGTTGGCCCCTCGGTACTTTGGACCGTACAAAGTGCTGAAAAGGGTTGGAGCAGTAGCATACCGGTTGGAGCTACCAGAAAAGATGTCAGATATACACCCGGTGTTTCATGTCTCCCAGTTACGAAGATGTTTGAAAGTCCTTGAAGAGAAGCGAGTGTTGGTAGAGACATTTGATCTACATCCAGATCTTAGGTACCAGGAGGTGCCCGTCAAAATTTTGGACACAGTGGTCAAAAGAACAAGAACATCAGAAGTACGGGTGTGCAGAGTCCAATGGAGCAGACACAGAGTAGAAGAAGCCACGTGGGAACGAGAGGACGCGTTGAGGAAAGAGTTTCCCCACCTGTTCGAGAACTAGCCGAATCTCGAGGACAAGATTCATTTTAAGTGGGGTAGGTTTGTAACGCCCGCATTTTTAGTTCTTAATAAAGCACCTGCTAAATCATGCGTGTTTTCAAAACATTCCCACTGAGCTCAATTACCCCCCTTCGAAACCCCGATCGTTTTCCCTCTCTCCTTCCCTCAGCACGCATGCCGCGAATCCCGCCGGCACAGCCCGCACCCGGTATAGATGGCAACGGGCACATTACCCGCGGGCACAGCTTATTCACACCCGCACCCGTGAGCTGAATCCTAAACCCGCGCCCGCGCCCGCGACCCGCCACGGGCAAACATCTTCACCCGTTCGTGCCCGCGGGCACCACCCGTCTGCTGGTTGCAGAACCACTCAAAGAGAGGAATAACTGTAAAAATATACAAGGGAAAATTCTTGCAACAAATGTTCGAATACTTCAACGAAACAAAGGACTTTCGTACAAAGATCTGGACTATTCTCTTGAAAAAAATAAAATAAAAAAGCATGCCAATGAACACCACATGCATCTGCAGCAGATTTGGACTGATTCAAGGTCAAATCAACAATCGAAACAATCATAAACAAGTCAAACCAAACACCGGTTTGTCCACCAAATTGAGAAGGGGGTCAATTTCTAGCTGCGGGCAGTGCGACCTGCGCCTCTGGCAAAGAGGTACTCACGCGCACAGCAGGGGCAGTGGATCAGACGGCTTCGACTTGGGTTGTTGGCGGTCGGCGGGCAAACCACTAGGGAGGAGCGGTACATCCTGCATTCTCCGCATCTCAGCTTGAGCGAATCGAGATCTAGGCCCTGGGGGAGCGTCGACAGCCTGCGGGCAAGGAGCGGGGAGCGGCTCAGCGGCGGGCGTCAGGGGCGCGTGACGCGCAGGCGGAGGCGGCAGGGAATCGAGGAGTCGGGATGGTAGGAGGGCTAGAGAGAGAGAGGGGTGGCTGCGCCTATGATGAGGAAGAGAACCCTAGAAGTTCTGCAGATTCCATTTTATGTTGCGGGTTTGAGGGTCTAAGGGCACGGGTAAAGCATTTTGATGCCCGCTAATTTTTCACCCGCGGGTACAAGTTCAGACCCGCACCCGTGCCCGTGGGCACACGGGTAATTTGTGCCCGTTGCCATCCATAGCACCCGGGCCATCGCCCATCGCGTGCCGCCCCAGCACCGCGGTCGGCCACCACGCCGGGAATCCCGCGCACGTCGCGGTCCCGCCGACCAGTCCGCCTCGCCATCACCGCCGTCCCGAAAATCACGCTGACACCCGAAAACCGGAAAACCCCGCAAAATCCTTCCCCCTAATTTCCCTAGCAATTCTCCTAATTTTCTAAACCTCTTCCTTCCTTTTTTTTATTTCTTTCTTTTTTCTTTTCCTTTTCCTATTCCTTTTTTCCTTTTTCCTTAATTTCTTTTCCTCATTTTCCCTTTTTCTTTTTCCCATTTCTTCTTTTCTTTTTTCCTTTCTTCTTTCCCCTCTCCCTTCCTTCTTCTTCCTTCGGTCCAGCCCCTGGCTCTCGACCCCTCGCGCCCGACCCCGCGCGCCCTGGCCCCCCGACCCGACCAAGCCGGCCCTCCTCCTCCACCCCGACACGCCACGCCCCTGCGCAGCGTTGACGAGACCCGTCGCTGCCGGGCCGCCGGTGAGCCGTCACCTCCACCACCGCCATTACTCCCCCCCCGCCAACCAGTCACCTCCAACACCACCGCACCGCATCGCCGCGCCCCCCTCCGCGGCCACGGCCAGCTCGCCTACACGACGAGTCCAATCCCACAGCGCTTAATTGACCGCGAATCCCGCCGGCCGAAGTCCACGCCGGACCTTCCCGAACCGCCATTGCCAGAGCTCCGCAAGCTCAAAATATCGGCCGACGAACCGCCTTATCCACACCTATAAAGAGCCCCGCCGCGTTCCCCACCTCGCCTCGCACCGCCACGGCCGAACCTCCCTGCTTCCCCGAGCCTCCAAACACCACCGCCCAACCACCATTGTCGGCCGCTGCCCGACGCCGAGGAGCCGTCTACCCGGGCTGTCCTCGACCGAGGTGAGGGAAGGGATAGGTAGCCCTCGACCCCCTCTTCGTTTTCACCACCTCCTAGCTGTCGCCATGGCTGGGTCCGCCGCCAATCGCCGCCGGCCAGCCGTCCAAAGCCGCTCCCCTCCCCTTCTCTGTTTTGGATCGAGGGGGGGAGGAAGGAGACGACTGTTTAGCTAAAAACCCCCTGGTTCTTCCCTTTTTCCCATCGAACCCCCCCTCCTCTCTATTCTTTCTCTCTTCTCTTTCAAATCAGACCCTATCGTTTAAACCATACCACCAGAACAACCCTGCTCTTTATAAATAAGTCCATAGGCTATTAAAGTTAAACCCTCACCCTATCTAAATATTATAACTAGGCCCTTCCAACTTAATTACTAATAGGACCTTAAATTCATAATTAATCTTAAACACCCCTTTAACCCATCATTTCATACGCAATTTTAATTCAAATCGTACCCAAAATTTACAGCACCCATTCCGGGTATACCCCTGCCAATCCATCATCCAGACCCTCTGCATGAACATTTATTTCTTCCTTTTATCTAACTACTTATCCTCGAGCTCAGCCGGTGGAATTGTGTGTGCTTGTATTGATTGCATGCTTGCTTGTGTGTGCACTTTGGCCGACGGAGTGAACGAAGGAGTGTACCACGAGTCGGAGCTTGGATCAGAGTACTGTGAGCAGGAGCCCGAGATCCCGAACACCGAGCCGGAACTCCCCGAGGACTTCGAAGACGGCAAGTTCAATCTCATCCTTTGATGCATGGTTTGGTCCCAATTTTATAAACATAACCCTATACCCGTTTTATAAATTGCATATTGTTTTACTGCAAAAACATGGTAGGGTAGCCACCCTTGATTGCAATGACTGATCTTTGTTTAGCCCAAATGATTGATTTAAAAATGCGTGAGTGCTTAAAAATGGGAATGGGATATTTCGAAAAATGAGTAAAGAACTGGGTAGACGGGATGGACGTGTGTGTAAGGAGTATGGGTGAGCTCGTACCTGTGTGATTGAGCATGTTGGGAGTTGTCCATCTTGTCGTTAAGGACCGGGTTGCGTGACATCTCACCTCACCCAATGATCGTACAACCACTCGACCTTTGTATGTGGCAACGGCTTAGCATAAACCCCACTAGTTAATCCACTTGCCTGGTGTGCGGGTGAGCGACGGGAGACCAAGGAGTAGGGGTACGCTCTGTGTGAGGTACGCCCTGGTTATGTGGGATAACCCCTTGGTTGCTCCCGTGGTGGCTCGTAGGGTTAGCTAAGGTGGGTAATGGCTTTGATAGGATCCGCGCCGGCACTGAGGTGTTCGTGTGGCGGTACCCTACTTGTGGGTAAAGATGTACAACCTCTGCAGAGTGTAAAACCTATTCGAATAGTCGTGTCCACGGTACTGGACGAGTCATGGTGTGGTCACAAATAGTAATTGGGTTGGGATGTTTCATGGCGTGAGTTGCTTTTTGGTAAAGTGTGTGGCTGTGTGCCTAGGCTACTGTGGACGGGGAGTCCGGTAGTTCCACAGTAGTTTTCTCAAAGCAACTGAGTTACTTCGGTTATAAAATTTGGTTTGCGAAAACCTTTTAGAAAACGAACCCCTGCATGAGTAAATGAGTTTGCAAATAAACCTTAACCTGATCCTTCATATATCATGTGCATGATCTGTTTATAAGCCCCTCCGTGGGTGGGGTTGAACTTGTTGAGTACGTTTGTGCTCACCCTTGTTTAACTAACTGTTTTTCAGAGGAGGATCCCAATTTCGTTCCCGAGGACGTCGAGTAGGTCGCTGCCCTACACCCAAACCGTGTCTTTAACTTTTGTGTTGTTTCTCGTGGCGTTGGCACTTCCGTGCCCACTATGCCGCCGTGATGTAAGGGACTGAACCACCTGTTGTAATAAATGTGTTGCCAGCCTCCAGGGACTGGTATTGGTGTCACATTTAGTCACCTCTGATGAGGGGACGCTTCAAAACCATGATGCAATGCACTAGAAGCTCTCAATCTCACAAAGAATGCAACCACTAAGCCAAGTGAGTGAGAGAGAGGAGAGGGTGAGCTCTACAAGGGAGTATGGACCATTCAAAGTGCCAAGAGAGCCTCTCCAACCTCGGCCATGGAGTATATATGCCCCTCCTTCCCGTTACTAGCCGTTATGGGAAAAACCGTACCTCGCGGACCCGCGATGCCCTCGCGGACTGTCCTCATTTGAATTCCAACGGTAAAAACGCGAAGTCAACGACTGTCAGAAGTGGTCGTTGGGCTAGGCGGACTATCCGCTAGGACCCCGCGGACTGTCCGCGTGGGCCCCGCGGACGGTCCGCGAGAAGACCGCGGACCGTCCACCAGGTCCACCGAGCTGCACGCTGTTCTGTTTGGTTTCGAGGAGAATAATGGACCGCCCGCCTGGGGTCCGCGGACTGTCTGCCTGGAAGCGCATTTTCTCGAAAACTTTTGCCAAAAAACTCAGATATAAAAATAAAAATCAAGAACCCACGGGTCGTCCGCCCCTAGAGCCCGACTGTTCGCCCAACACCTGAACTGATTTTTCTTAAGATTTTCAACGAAACCCTTTTACTAAGAGAAATCGCCACTCATCTAAATGCAATGCATGCAAATTTTTGATCCAAGTGGCACTATGGAAAGTTAAGCCAATAAAATTGATCCCTCTTGATAGTACGGCTATCTATCCTATCAACCCGGTCGTTTAGCATCCTCTAATCACCTTATGACCGGCAAAAATAAAACCCTATCTTTTACCTTTGCCTTGAGCTCTTTCCAACACATGCCATACAAGACTTCCTCGTTCATACCGCATGAGCTCATCATTTCACCAGACCAACCTATTCTTATAACTCAAAAAAAATGTTAGTCCACAATGATCGTCATTAATTACCAAAACACTAATTAGGAGCCTAGATGCCTTCAATCTCCCCCTTTTTGGTAATTGATGACAACCATTTAAAGGAGTGATATAAGAAAGGTTTTGTGTTTTTGGAATAACTTACTCTTCTCAAATAAATTCAATAAATGGATAGAGTGAACTCCTCCAAAACAAGAAAATAGAGAGAACCCCCCCACATATGTGCATATAATTTTCATTTGATTTTTACATATATGCATAGATATAGTAATTTTGACAGAGTTTCCCCTACAAAATAGAGATCAAGGCAACAACCACATATATATATATATATATCCAATAATATTTAGCAAGGGTTAGCGTCAAAATTCTAAAAGAACTAGAACAAGTCAAAAGATAAGCAACTTGAAATCACACACATAAACCATCACATAAAAATCCACAAGTTCTAGTTCTAGTTCTCAACCACGTCACACCATAAGGTCTCACAAATTATTACAAGCCAACCAAAGTTCATGCGTGACTGAAATTAAATATGCAAGTGCAATGCAAGAGTTCCAAATGCAAGAATTCCAAATGCATGCAAATAGGTGAGCTCCCCCTAAAGATCACATATCACTCCTCCAAATTTTTCCCCCTTTGACATCAAATACCAAAACGTCTAGTCGTCCTGAGGCGGCAGAGGAGGATAGAATGGCGGAGGGGGACACAACTGAGGTGGTGGAGCTGGAGTTGGGTAATAGTGATAAAAATGATCTCTGTAATCCCCAAAGGCTATGTTCAAGGCATTGACTCATTCTGAAGCTGAGTCTGCTAATTATATATCTGCCGATACTGCTCTGAAGTGGACTCTGAGAGAATTTGTCATTCAAGACACTGAGGTCATTGTGGAGGCCTGTTTTTATATCACTTAACCTTTGCATCATAGGGTCATGCATAGATTTATAGAGATGATGACCAAAAGTTTCCAGACTAGTGTCAATCTGCTGCTGAAAGCCCTACTGCATAGTCTGAAATGTGTTATTCATCTGTTGCCCATATGCCTCAAAGTGTGAGTTGAACCCGGATTGCATCTGCTGAAATTGAGAGTTCATGGACTGATGAATATTAGCAAAATAAGAGTCAAAGTATCCAGTAGGAGGCTTCCATTGTGGCTGCATGGGGTGAACTGGAGGGAGTGGAGATGACATAGCATGAGCATCCTCATCAACATTAGCATAACCCATGTTTCCAACATTAGCATTTTCATCATCACTAGCATGAATCTCAACATTTTCAGCAACATTTTGAGCCTCTGCATCCTGCCCATAAGGTGTCAATGGCTTGTTGAGAAAAGCTTTAGCATTGTAAAAGGGATGATAAATTTCATGCTTCATATCACATAGACCATTGAACCCTATCTTGTTCTTAATCAAAAACATAATATAAGGAGCAAAATAAATGCTATCTTTGGCAAGATGTTTCTTACAAATCATTTGATCAAGGATGAGCTTCACAACATCAAATTTAGTTCCATGCATTATGTGATTAATCATATTCCAATAATATTCTCGGACATTATCCTTATTTCCACTCTTAGGCATAAAGGTATGTCTGATGATGTTGTTAATGGCAGCCGGATGATGTCTAAGTCCTGCTGCTAGCCATTGCATGATAGTTGCATTTGAGGTGCCAGGCTCTTAAAAAACAGCAGTATTTTCAAGAATATCCTCATTATAAACATCAACACCCTCACTAAAATACTCATAATTAAAATTATTGGCAGCTGCAAATTCTGCAAAAGTGGCCTCATACTCACTTTTACGGTCATCCACCTAATTTTCTTGGCTATAAAATTCATTTCATATGTTGCATGGAATTGTCTAATTATGGTGTCATTCCAATCACATCTATCCTGAAGAAACGGTTTAAAGCCCAAGTTTTCAATTTTTGTTGCCACACCAGCTAAGACAGGTTTAGACTCAAGATAGCCAAAATCAACCCTCTGATGAGCAAATATTTGCACATCTAGTTTAATGGAGTGCACAATATTTGCTCATCAGAGGGTTGATTTTGGCTATATTGAGTCTAAACCTGTCTTAGCTGGTGTGGCAACAAAACTTGAAAACTTGGGCTTGAAATCGTTTCTTCAGCATAGATGTGATTGGAATGACACCATAATTAGACAATTCAATGCAACATATGAAATGGATTTTATAGCCAAGAAAACTAGGTGGATAACCGTAAAAGTGAGTATGAGGCCACTTTTGCAGAATTTGCAGCTGCCAATAATATTAATTATGAGTATTTTAGTAAGTGTTGATGTCTATAATGAGGATATTCTTGAAAACACTGCTGTCTTTTCTGAGTCTGGCACCTCAAATCCAACTATCATGCAATGGCTAGCAGCGAGACTTAGACATCATCCGACTTCCATTAACAACATCATCAGACATACCTTTATGCCTAAGAGTAGAAATAAGGATAAGGTCCGAGAATATTATTGGAATGTGATTAATCACATAATGCATGGAACTAAATTTGATGTTTTGAAGCTCATTCTTGATCAAATGATTTGTAAGAAGCGTCTTGTCAGAGATAGCATTTGTTTTGCTCCTTACATTATGTCTTTGATCAAGAATAAGATAGGGTTCAATGGTCTATGTGATATAAATCATGAAATTTATCGTCCCTTTTACAATGCTAAAGCTTTTCTCAACAAGCCATTGACACCTTATGGGCAGGATGCAGAGGCTCAAAATGTTGCTGAAAATGTTGAGATTCATGCTAATGATGATGAAAATGCTAATGTTGGTAGCATGGGTTATGCTAATGTTGATGAGGATGCTCATGCTATGCCACCTCCTCCCCCTCCAGTTCACCCCATGCAGCCACAATGGGAGCCTTCTGCTGGATACTTTGACTCTTATTTTGCTAATATTCAGTAGTCCATGAACTCTCAATTTCAGCAGATGCAATCCGGGTTCAACTCACACTTTGAGGCATATGGGCAACAGAAGAATAACACATTTCAGACTATGCAGCAGGGCTTTCAGCAGCAGATTGACACTAGTCTGGAAACTTTTGGTCATCATCTCTATAACTCTATGCATGACCCTATGATGCAAAGGTTAAGTGATATGCAAACAGGCCTTCACAATGACCTCAGTGTCTTGAATGACAGATTCTCTCAGATGTCCACTTCAGAGCAGTACCCGCAGATATATGATCAGCAGACTCATCTTCAGAATGATGTCAATGCCTTGAACACAGCATTTGGGGATTTTAGAGATCATTTTTATCACTATTACCCAGCTCCAGCTCCAGCTCCACCACCTCAGTTCTGTCCCCCTCCGCCATTCTATCCTCCCCCGCCGCCGCCTCAGGATGACTAGACCTTTTGGTATTTGATTCCAAAGGGGGAGAAATTTGGAGGAGTGGTATGCGATCTTTAGGGGGAGCTCACCTATTTGCATGCATTTGGAATTATTGCATTTGGAACTCTTGCATTGCACTTGCATATTTAATTTCAGTCATGCATGAACTTTGGTTGGCTTGTAATAATTTGTGAGACCTTATGGTGTGATGTGGTTGAGAACTAGAACTAGAATTTGTAGATTTTTATGTGATGGTCTATGTGTGTGATTTCAAGTTGCTTATCTTTTGACTTGTTCTGATTCTTGTAGAGTTTTGACGCTAACCCTTGCTAAATCTTATTGGATATATATATGTGGTTGTTGCCTTGATCTCTATTTTGTAGGGGAAACTCTGTCAAAATTACTATATCTATGCATATGTGTAAAAATCAAATGAAAATTATATGCACATATGTGGGGGGTTCTCTCTATTTTCTTGTTTTGGAGGCATTCACTCTATCCATTTATTGAATTTATTTGAGAAGAGTAAGTTATTCCAAAACACAAAACCTTTCTTATATCACTCCTTAAATGGTTGTCATCGATTACCAAAAAGGGGGAGATTGAAGGCATCTAGGCCCCTAATTAGTGTTTTGGTAATTCATGACAATTATTGTGGACTAACATTTTTATTTGAGGTATAAGAATAGGTTAGTCTGGTGAAATGATGAGCTCATGCGTTATGAACGAGGAAGTCTTGTATGGTTAGTGTTGGAAAGAGCTCAAAACAAAGGTAAAAGATAAAGTTTTATTTTTGCCGGTCATAAGGTGATTAGAGAATGCTAAATGACCGGGTTGATAGGATAGATAGCCGTACTATCAAGAGGGATCAATTTTAATGGCTTGACTTTCCATAGTGCCAGTTGGATCAAAAATTTGCATGCACTGCATTTAGATGAGTGGCGATTTCTCTTGGTAAAAGGGTTTCATTGAAAATCTTAAGAAAAGTCAGTTTTTAGGTGTTGGGCGGACAGTCCGGGCTCTTGGGGTGGACGGTCCACGGGTTCTTGATTTGTATTTTTATATCTGAGTTTTTTGGCAAAAGTTTTCGAGAAAATGCTCTTCGAGGAGGATAGTCCGCGGACCCAGGCGGACGGTCCATTATTCTCCTCAAAACCAAACAGAACGGGGCCGTGCGCCCGGGGACCCGGCGGACGGTCCGCGGTCTTCTCGCGGACAGTCCGCGGGGCCCACGCGGACAGTCCGCGGGGTCCCGGCGGATAGTCCGCCTGGCCGAACGGCCACTTCTGACAGCCGTTGACTTCGCGTTTTTACCGTTGGAATTCAAACGCGGACAGTCCGCGAGGTCATCGCGGACAGTCCGCGAGATAAGCGTTTTTCCCACTACGGCTAGTAACGGGAAGGAGTATATATACTCCACGCCCGAGGTTGGAGAGGCTCCCTTGGCACTTTGAAAGGTCCATACTCCCTTGTAGAGCTCTCCCTCTCCTCTCTCTCACTCACTTGGCTTAGTGGTTGCATTCTTTGTGAGATTGAGAGCTTCTAGTGCATTGCATTAAGGTTTTGATCTTTGTGGCACTAGGGAATCATCAAGCAAGTGGTTTGTTTGTTACTCTTGGAAGTTGCCGCTTCCTAGACGGCTTGGTGGTGGAAGAATTCGTTGAAGTTCGCAAGAAGATTGTGCGTAGCTCCGGATTTCATGTTATGAGACACATTGTGCTCACCTCACCGGAGCGGTAAAGAGCAACACTAGTGGAATCGAGGTGTGGAGTGGTTCTTTGGTTCTAACCGACTTAAGATCAAGTGGTGTCTTGATAGAGGAGCAGTTGAACATTGAATCCACCTCAACGTGGATTAGGGGTGACCGGCAAGTCATCGATACCACGGGATAAAATTCGTCTCTTGTACTCAGTTATTTCTTTGCTCAATTTACCTTCAAGTATTTTACTTTGAGCATTTACTTTCTAGAGATTGAATTGAATCTTGCCACCCTAGTCTGCTAACCCCCAACATAGGAATAGAATAGGTAGAGATTTAATCCTCCTTGTGGTTTTAATTAAATTTCTCTAGTGTTGTGTTTTTAGATTTTAAACCGCCTATTCATCCCCCCTCTACTCGGTATACTAGATCCTACAACTCCAGATAGATGTATTCTGGTGGGTTCACAACTCCGACGCGTTCTAGCTTGAGTAATAAGAACTTAGGGAGGCCAGGCCTTGCGGGGCAGACGCCTCCCCTCCATTCCATGTTAGCCATCTAGAACCAAACAAAGGCTAGGGTAAGCGCTTGTGTGGAAAGGTGAGTTAAGCAGGGGAAAGGTCTAAAGAAAGGCTTAGGAAAGGTCTCGAGTCCTAAGGCCGCGTCCTACATCTAACCTACGGCTGAAGTGTCCCCTCATCAGAGGTGACTAAATGTTATTCAAATATCAATCCCAAGAGGCTGGTACCACATTTATTACATCAGATGGTTCATTACCGTACAAACCGTTGAGGTAGTGGGCACACAATTTAAATCACTCACACAATTTTAAAAAAACCATTTAAGTCAATCAAGGATCACTCATAGCAATTAAGGGTGGCTATCCTATCAGGTTTTTGCATTAAAATAACATGCAATTTATAAAACAAGTCATAGTGTTCCGTTTATAAAACTGGAATCAAAATATGCATCAAAGGAGAAGATTGAACTTGCCGTCTTTAAAGTCCTCCAGAAGCTCCTGCTTGCGGTTCGGGTTCTGGGGCTCCTGCGCACAATACGTGGATCTGAACTCCTCATGGGGTTCCTTCTCGTTTACTCCGTCGGCTACAGCACACACAAGCAAGCACACAATCAACAAAAGGGAACAACATTTTACCGGCTGAACTCGAGAAGATAATAAATGGAAAAAAGAGGAATACATATTATTTATGGGAAATTGGACCCGGGAAGATGTGGTGAAATTTGGATTTAATCTGGGTTAAAATTGGTCATAAATTGATGGTTTAAAGGGGCTTAGGGGTAGTTTAATAGGGTATGGATTTATTTGTAAAGAAACTTAAGGACCTCAGGTCCTTATTGGCGAAACAGAACCTGGGGGGCTGCAGGTGGGAAAAAATGAAAGAGGGAGGGCGTCATGGGAAAAGTGTTCTTCTTCTTGCCCCTCGAAAGAAACAGAGGAGGGGGGCTGGACAGGGGCGGCCTGCCCGGCGGCGGGCAGCGGCCCTCCCGGGAACGGAGGCGACCGGGAAGTGGTTTAACGGAGAGAGGGGGTCGAGGGCGACCGATTGCTGTCCTCACCTCGGGCGGAGACGGTTTAGGCAGGGAGATCGACGGGCGGCGGCGGGCTGCGGTCGAGGCGGCAATGGCTGCGGCGGTGGGGAGCTCGGGAGGGAGATGGAGGGATGGGAAGCTTCGTGGAGCGGTGGGGAGAGGCGCGGGGCCTTTTTCTAGGCGCGGGAAGGCGGTGGAGTCGCCGGGGCTGCGCACGCGGAGCTCGTTCAGTGCAGCCTGTCAATGGAGGTTCGGCCGGCTCGCAGTAATGGCGTCCGAGGGACGGGAGCGGCAGCGGTGCTGTGTTGGACGCGACTCGTCGGGCAGCGACGCAGTGTCTGGCGAGCTGGCAGGCGCGAGGTGGCGCGACGCGGGCGGCGTCGAGCGGCAGTGATGGTGGCATGGAGGTGACAGGGCCGGGCGTGCAGGCGAGGTTAATGGCACGGCCGTGTCGTCGAGCGGCAGTGCGAGGTCGCATCGTGGGCCAGCGAGGCGTGCAGAGGAGGCGGGGCCGGCGTACGGCTTGGCGTGGAGGCAGGCGCGAGAGGGGCCGTGGCAGCGGCGTGCGCGTGCAGAGGAGCCGCGGTGCAGACCTCGAGGAAGAAAGGGAAACGAAAAGAGAGAAGGAAAAGAAAACGCAAAAGGGAAAAGAAAAGGGGAAAAGAGAAAAAGCAAAGGAAAGAAGGGAAAGAGAAAACAAAAATTGAGGAAAGTGTTCGGAAAATTAGGGGGTAGGGAGAAGGGATTTTGGTGGAATTTTCCGAATCTCGAGCACCGACGCGACGACGTCGAGCAGACTCCCGGGTCGGGGGTGATTGCGGGGCCGGTGAAATCGGGGCGCTCGCCATCGCCGGGATGCGAGCCGGAGAGATTCGCGGTGTCGGGCGACTGCCGAGGGTGGCTCGGGTTGAAAAGGGAAGACGACATGATGATCGGGTTTTGAGGAATTGATCGAGCTCAGCGGAAAATATTTTGAAAATACGCGTGATTTAGAAGGTGATTGATTAGGGGTTAAAACACAGACGTTACATTAGGTTAGTGTTAAATGCGATTGTCTTTCATTTAGTGATGGTTTCGTAAGTATAAACCGCAGACGATAAATATATATTTTTAACAATTCACACTTTTCACTTTGTTCAAGTGGGAGGTCCCAGAGGTAGCAAGATGCTCGATCGTGTCCACGAGAAGAGGACCAATGCTTGTTGCTACTATTTTGTTTTGGACAGATTTGAGACCTCTTCTCATGTGAATTTGTGTAGTCACATCTCACATGCGTGTTGTGACGAGCCTAACTTATGGGTGTGTAGAGACAAGAGACTCATCTTGTCTATATGGGCTACCTTCTATGTTTTGTACTAGGTGATACCCCACGCGTTACTGCGGATTCTTTTGGTGAAATTTAAAAATAAAAATACTAAAGTAAAATTTTGAAGTAGACACACTGAGATGATTTCTTTGTATTGTTACATGTTGAGAGAAATAGAAATAAATGTTTTGTAGTGGGGTGTTTATGTATATTTAATATAGATAAAAATATAGATGTTTTAGATTAGACGGTACAAACAATTAAGAAGATGTGGCTGCACCGTATGTGAGAAGTATATAGTTTAATATAGATATAGAATTAGCGATCAATGCATCTTGGTAGGGTGTTTAGTGGAGGATGACGTGGCGCGTTGGTGGAGAATGACATGACTTGGTGGGGTGCTTAGTGAAGGATTGTGTGGCGCCATGCGATAATTAGCAATCAATGCATCTTTGTGGGGTGCTTAGTGAAGGATGACGTGGCGCGTTGAGTATTGAGAGAATTCTTCAGTGGGGAGCGCTAATATAGTTTTATATGATGATGATGTGGTTGTCTGCTTGAACGGTGACTTGTGACAAGGCTAACATATGAAACTATGAATTGTTAGATTGACTGAACTGAGTTCACTGACAAGAGAATTGTTGATGTCATTAGTAACAACTAAGATTATATATGTTCACTTGTGTGTATTTGATATCCATTTATTCAATTAGAAGCAATGTTTTTTTATTGCTCGCTATAAAAATAGCAGCAGCCTGATCTGTCTGCTATTGCCGCTATAGCGACCGCTATAGTGACCGCTATAGTGACGCTATAGCGACCCTATAGCGCAGTATCGTTAGTTGGCTGTTCGCGTTATAGCGCCGCTATTGTGCGCTATTTTATTCAAATGACAGGAAAACATGGCAGCAAACATAATATGATAAGCACAACCACAACTAACATAATCTAATAACCAGCAAACATAAATCAATCAATCAACCAACCATGGATGCGTCAAGATCAACTACATAAGAAAACAACTATATGTTCACAATTTAACCATAAACACTAATTATTTAAACATTAGTGCCATTAGTGGGTTGTTTGATTGGGTCGGGCATCATTTTCTTTGGCTAGCCAGAGAATCAGTCTCAGCACGCTATTAGCGGCGCTATGCTGCTAACCAGAATAGCGGCGCTATAGCGTGCTATAGCGTCAATAGCGTCGATAGTGCAAAAATACAGAATATCATCGCGTCATGTGCTGTGAGCCGCTATAGCGCTGCCATAGCACACTATTCTTTTCCATGATTAGAAGTTATGTGTTTTGTTCAACCAATAGCACATGTGTTATTCGAAAGATTAGTATCAGATTGTCAATGTTAAGTTATTATGCACTTCTGCAATTTAATTTCGTGTGAATCATCAGCGTTAGATTGTTAGTCGGTACAGTAAATTATGTTGTCGCACCATAGTTGGTTCAAATGTATTTATTTAGTGAAATCCCACTTCAATTCACACATCACATCCCACCACTTTTCACCCGTCTAAACACCTTCTATGTCCGTCAGTACATTTTAGTGGGCATCTAACTGTCCATCAGCATATCTTTATACCGATGCCACTTATTGTGACTAATGTGAGAGGTTAATATAACGATATGTGAGGGATTGGTATAAGGCTTATACCGACTACAATGTAGTCGTTATAGACAGGCTGTGGTATAGTGCTTTTCCGAGTGCTATTTAAGGGACGGACGAGGATTGATTAGCCCACTGGATTAGTACTTAGTGTTTAGCTAAAAAAAAAGAGCGGAATGAGCCATCCGTTGTTGACCCAAGCAAAATCAGGACTAGGAAGTGAAGGGTCACTGCAAGCTCATACTTATGGCCAGTGACGAAAAAGATTACTCCGTATACGTTTGCTTATCACTGCCTAGATCAAACACGCTCGTATCTATCCTACTCCAATCAACACACGGTACAAATTTGTTTACCAGATTGGCAAATGTGTTGTTAGCTTTTTTTTTTAAAAAAAAAGAAAAAGAAAAAGTACTAGCACTGACTTTTTCAAAAAGCTCCAAAAGCTGCAGCTCCAGCAGACCTGCAGGCAATTGATGATCGACTACTGCGCGCGTGTTTCACATCTGCTAGATGACACATCTGTTATACAACAGTCAGCTGTTCGCTTTCGGCTTTATCGCCCACCAACAAGAAGATTTTTTTCTCGTAACAAATCACCACCAAAGAACTGACCAAATGAGGTATTTTCTCTCGGAACAAACCAAAGACTACCATCGGCCACCGCCAAACGAACAGCCGAGTAGCGTGCTTCAATAATGCACTCATTGGACCTTTGTTGCGGCAAGAATGGCAAAACTAGCGACGGCAGAAGAAATAACGTACGCGTCGCTAAAGTCATCACGACGCCTTTGCTGTATATACATCTGTGACACGTGTGGAGACCCCTCATTTGTAATTGCAAACAAAAGGAAAAAGTCGTATCACCCTCTCGCCTATGTGGGTTGGATTACATAACCTCCTAACCTATGAAATAGTTTATATCACCCCCTGAACTTTACAAAACGGATTAAATTACCCCATATAACAGTTTTGAAAAATCATAGTAAATCACAAATCAATCATAAAATGAAAAATTCAATTGTGTTAGACTAAAAATGAGTAGATCTACACAATGAACATATAATATTGTATGCTTTAGTATATTTTTATACAACTACGAAGAAAAACATGGATCCAAAGCTACACACAAAAAATTGTACTAAAGCATTCCATATTATATGTTCATTGGGTAGATCTACTCATTTGAAATCTAACACAATTTGATTTTCCATTTTATGAATTTTTTGTGATTTGTTGTGATTTTTCGAAACCGTAGTAGGGGGGTAATTTGCCCGTTCTGAAAGTTCGAGGGGGAGATATATATGCATAGCTTGCAAATGTGGGCTATGTAATCCAACCCCCATAAGTGAGGGGGTGATATAGACTTTTTCCTGTTGCAAAAACCCATTAAGTTGTTGGTGCGTACAGTATGCACTAATTTTTGGGGTAGTACGTCTGCATGTTAATGCATCCCCCTCTCTACCCGGCATGCAGGCCACAGGTAGGTTCGGTTCCTGCTGCACCCGGCCGTCGGCAAGCGCACGTCGTCACCTCTGCCGCCGCTCCGCTCGTCTCCGCCGCGTCGCCAACAATTAACAGTGTTATTGTAGGATCGGATCGGAGGTGCCCACACTTAATTAGGTGCCCACACGTACGTCAATGCAGTCGGTGGATCAATCGCGAGCGATCCAAATCTGGATCCACTGACGATGCAGCAAAAATGCATCTACCGTACCCATCACACCCATACTCGTCCTTATTTTTTGCTCTCGGCCCCGATGTAAAAACGAAGAAGAAGAAGAAGATTGCGCACACGAATTTCTAGACTAAACTAACTCCGAATATACCTCGTTTGAGCAGCTGATGCGCATTATGCAGCAACAATTAAGATTGAACAAAAACTGTATGCAAAAAAAAAAATGGTCACATCCCGATCAACTGCTGTCTCTCTCGGCGTGACTCGCATGCCATGGCACACCTTGGTTTTCTAGCTAAAAAAGAATCCTTCGATTTGACCTAGCTTATATTAGCTGTATCCATCATATCCGATGATCGCCTATATATCTTTGAACCAAGCCAATAATATCGACGTGGCACCTCAGTCGTCACAAGATTTTGTATGTGATGATGAATCTATCTGCCCATCAGTTTCACGTGTGCACTGGTTTTTCCTTTTATATGAGCAGATATAGATGGAGCAGCGAGGTGGTCTAGGCAGCACGCCTTTGTCTGGCTGCAATCGTTTCTGGTTCTGCAGCAGCTAAGCCATGAAGATTGCCCTCCCCGTCTCCTCCTTCCTCCTCCTCCTCCTCCCGTGCCTTCTCCATGGCGCACACGCCGTCGAGCGCCACCCACACTACAAGCCCTTCACCTCCATATTCAGCTTCGGGGATTCCTACGCCGACACCGGCAACTTCGTCAAGTTTGCCGCGCCGTTCCTCCCAATGATCCCTTTCAACAACTTGCCCTACGGCGAGACGTTCTTCCACCACCCCACCGGCCGGGCCAGCAACGGCCGCATTATCCTGGACTTCGTTGGTAATAATGAACACTAGGCTAGATTTGTGCTAGCTAGATCTATCAAACTCTGAATATGGTGTGCGTGTGCAGTGTTGGCACCTTCATTCCATTTCAAAAAATGTTAAAACCCGCAGATTCTGCTTGTCTGAATGTTAATTTGCCGTCGATCTGACATGGGATTAATAAATTGTGCATCTGAGCAGCCGACGCTTTCGGTTTGCCCTTCGTGCCGCCGTCCATGGGGCAAGGGAAGGACTTCAGCAAGGGCGCAAACTTCGCCGTCGTCGGGGCGACGGCTCTGGACCTGGCCTACTTCCAGCAGCAGAACATCTCCTCGGTGCCCCCGTTCAACACCTCCATGAGTGCCCAGCTCGGGTGGTTCCAGCAGCTGCTGCCGTCGCTTTGCAACACCACGCAAGGCAAGTGATGCGTGAAGAATAAGTGATTATTGAACAGATAGCATGTGTCTCAGCTAGTAGTGACTGAACTAACTGTATCCTGAAACTAATTAACGTGCTGTGCCGTGTTTGCGAGCAGGATGCGAGGAGTACCTGGGCAAGTCCCTCTTCTTCATGGGAGAGTTCGGCGGGAACGACTACATCTTCCTCCTGGCTGCCAACAAGACCGTGGAGCAAACCAAAGCCTACGTTCCAACCGTCGTCAACGCCATCGCCCTAGGTGTCGAGGTACTGCCGCCGGTGCTGGAAATCGAGGCCGCACATATATATGTTCATCAGGCGTCGTTAAATTGGTTGCCATTCAGACATCAGGCTGGCACACACACTGTGCAGCATCATCGATCTAACGAACTTGACCAAAATGCTTAAACGCATGCAGAGGCTGATCCAGCTCGGCGCCAGGCGCATCGTGGTGCCGGGGATCCTGCCGACGGGCTGCATCCCGATCGTGCTGACGCTGTACGCGAGCTCCAACAAGGCGGACTACGACAGCTACGGGTGCCTCACCAAGTACAACGGCCTGTCGCACTACCACGACGAGCTCCTCTGGCGCGAGGTCAAGGCGCTCCGGAACAGGTACCCGCACGCAAAGATTTCCTTCGCCGACTACTACCGCCCCGTCCTCACGTTCGTGCGCAGGCCCTACATCTTCGGTACGTGCAGTGTGTCCTCTGCTTGATTTGGCAATCTGGCCGGCATCACCGTATCGCGTTCGCGTGTCGTCTGATTCTGAATTTGGCGTGCGTGCGTGCGTGCGTGTGCAGGGTTCGACGGCAGCTCGCCGCTGGTGGCGTGCTGCGGGGCCGGCGGCGAGTACAACTACAACCCCGTCGCCGCCTGCGGGTTCCCCGGCGCATCGGCGTGCGAGGACCCGTCGAGGGCGGTGAACTGGGACGGCATCCACCTCACGGAGCGCGCCTACAGGGTCGTCGCCGGGACGTGGCTGCACGGACCCTTCGCCGACCCGCCGATAAGGAGCCTGGCCTATTGATGATCCATCGACCGCGCTAGATTTCAGACACCAGCTATAGCTTCTGCTTCCCGTCAACTTTTGCTCAAATAAATGAAGTGCTATTGGCAAAGTGTTTGTCCCGCGCGTTGCGTCGATCTCAATTGTCGTCGTTTTTTTTTTTTTTTTCATCTCTGCGTCCTTGTGAAGTTTTTGAACTCATGGATGATCTATCGATGCTTCCTGAAATTTTGGTGATTTTTTTACTCCATTTGATAATTTAATTTATTAACTGTAAGCAGTTGGTACAAATTGAAATTTAGTAAACTATATGAAATAATGGATTAGAATTCTTATAAGAATCAAATATGTATTGTTTAGCGAATTTAACAGACACTTACAAAATTTATTGGAGCAATTTTGAAAAATGATGGCACGGAGAGGTTTTTAAGGAGGAAACAGAAATTAAAAAGGAATAAAAAAAATATGAGTGGTCCGTCGAGTGCTAGATCTACGACACTCTGGCGAAGCTGCCACTTCATGGATCCAAACCACACACACGAAGCCCTAATCTCACCAACCAGATCCACATCTCCCTCCCCCATCGGATAAGGGAAGTGCCCTCTCAACACAACTGTAAAAATGTAAGTGATTCCAAATACTCATGTGAGCTAGCCCACTACCCACTGACCACTGTGCACCTTACCTGCAGTGTCAAAACCTTGGAACCAAACTGGAAAAAAAAATCCTGGCTCAACTAAGGCATTGCAATCTTGGCTCTGACAGTGGCTACTTCCTCACCCGATCGTAAATTCCTAATCATATAGACATTGCAATCACCAAACAAAAATGATCCCTACTAAGAATTTTATGGGCAAGGGTTAGGGTATCTTGCATGAACATCATTGATCTCAACAAGGATTTCCTCAGCGAGTTGAATCCTAGCTGCCTGAAGAACCTCATGAAGCTGCCATAATTTTGTAGCACCAAAAACAGCTGATGCCACAAGTGGGTGCCGCAGTACAAAAGCTGAAAGCAACAGCAGCATAAGCAAAGGATCAGTCTTTAATAGGAAATGAATGTGACTTTACATTGAACAAAATTCTTGAGGTGTCTTACCTATTGCTAAGATTGCTGGAGAAATTCCAAACTTTGCAGCAATTTGTGTGTATTCCTAAATATTACAAATGATATATTGTGTCATTGTGTGAGTAGTAGGTGGGGGGGGGGGGGGCACCAAAGAAATCGTTTACACACCTTCACAGCTAATTTTACTTTGGGACTATGAAGTTTGTATCGGGATTCACCCTCAGAGTATCTCCCTACAAAGCAGGAGGAACACTAAGTGTAATTACATGGTGGAACTGATCTGAAAGAGAAGAGTGAGAACCAGGCTTCATAGCTATATAAGTACCTTTGAAAAGATTCATTCTTGCGTCTGGTGGACCGCAATCACGAGACGAGTGATATTTTCCTGAAAGTATACCCATTGCCATTGGGCTGTAAGCGAGCAAGCTGATTCTGCAAGTGCCATAGTTCAACAATGGAAGTTCAGAAAGAATTTTACATAATTTTGAAAATTGAATAAAACTTGATAAATTTATTAACCAAAACATGCTGGCATGCCTTTCGTGGTGGCAGCATTCTGCCAATCCAGAATCGAAATTCCGGCAGAGCAAGTTATATGAGTTCTGCAAAAAATACAAGAGGGGAAGTCAGGAGATTGATTCTAGTACTGAACATGTGAATTGGATCCCACTGACTACCTGCACTGTCAGTAGCTTGGATAGCAACTGAAAATCCTTGCTCAGCTGAAGAAACTTCATCAGACCATATGGTGTCTCGTTACTAAGGCCAATGTACCTGATCTAGCAGCGGCAATTCATAAATGACTGACACACTCTGGTCATTTAAATTGCAAGTGAAACAACACGTTTGTGACATACCTTGCCAGCATCAATGGCTCTTCCAAGAGCCTCAAGTTGTTCTTCCATTGGAACAGATGTGTACTGGAAGCTTGGGTCATACTCTGTTTCCCCAAACATAGGAACATACCTGACAGCAGAAGACACCGGTTGAGACTCCAGGATGCAGTGAAAACAACAAGCATGAAGGTTGGAGGTAAGAGCGCAAGCTAAGAGACCTATCGGGCCAATGTATCTGGTAGAGGTCTATGTAATCCACACCCAGCCTGCGCAAACTGAACAAGAAGAACAAGAGACATAATACACATTCAGATTTCAGTGACTACACAGTCCTTTGTAGTCAGAATTGAAAATTAACAGTAGCCCCGAGAAAAAAGGCACAAGCTTTCAGACAAAACTCATTAGTGACCAAAGAACCAGACAAACAAGCATCCGAGGAGAAGAACAGAATGAACTTTGTAGCAGAAATGCACAGAAATGTCTAGCTAATCACCTATCATCAATTGCCACCGTGATGTTCCGTGAATCGAGAGACGTCGGCCCGCCGCGGATCCACGTCATCTGGCCGGACGGTCCGGCGACCTGTTGTGCTTCGCCCAACGCAAAGTAAAGTTCAGTTCAGTGCGGCTGCCACACAGGCACAGCACGAGCAAGTGAGAGAGCAAAGCAACTCGCAGTCGCAGCAGCCAGAAGGAGAAGGGGAAGCGTTGACCGGTGGCGGTGGGGACCTTGGTGGCGACGACGACTTGGTCGCGCGGCGCCCGGCGGGCCCGAAGCCAGCGCCCGAGGATCTCCTCGCTGCGCCCGTTGGTCTCGCCGCGCTGTGGGACCGGGTACATCTCGGCGGAGTCGAAGAAGTTGACCCCAGCGTCGAAGGCGGCGTCGAGGAGGCGCAGTGAGTTCGGAGCCCCGCTCTGCTCCCCCATCGTCATCGTACCTGCCGGAATCGCGCGCACACGCGGGTGGGCGGGCAGTCAGTCAGTCAGCGCAGATCCACCATTGAGAGAGCAAGGGAGGAGAGGAGAGGGGGGGTGAGGTGAGGAACCGAAGCAGAGGCGGGAGACCGGTGGCAGGTCGGGGGCGAGGTGGAAGGTGGGCATGGCCATCTCCAACGAAGAAGATGCTCAAAACTCAAAAGACGGTGGGCGGCGGAGGCCACGGCGGATAAGGCAGCTGCCGTGCCTGCCCATTTGCTGCTCGTGTGTATTCTTGTGGGCTTTGGGCCGTGATGTTTGTTGGGCTCAAGTACCTAACGCGTGAAGGGAAATGGGATGCTCGCAGCTTCTGTTGGTTTTTAGGAACTACTACTACATTCCTAATGGTTTTTAGGCTTTCCTGTTGGTTTCCGACAGTTGGGAATTAACTGCCCTCTGGTAGTGACATGGTGCTCAAGAACCATGCTATTTGGGTATTGTGGCTTGAGTGTTGTATTTTTTCCCAACCATGGCAAGTACCATGTTGTGGTATGAAAAGTATATGAGGAAGGATGAATTTTCTCGCTTTTCAATCTTTCAGTGTATAGCATTATTTGCATAATGAGCATAGAGAACACAAAGAAAGGCGGTGGCGACAAACAAAGAAATCTTACATGTCAAGCATTTAGCTTGGGGGCAACAACACGTGTTAGCGGTGGCGGTGGACAATCCTTCATGCTCTGCATGGATAACATGTGGCATTTGAGGTGGTGGAAGATTCCAGTATAGATAGAAGTCATTTATTTTTTGCGATATGTCTGCTGTTTAGATAAGCAAGCTTTAAGAGCGTATAATTTGGATACGTTATTAATTTGGTACAGCTGTCTTTCAAGGTAGTGGTGGTCTAATTTAGACGGTGCCAGCTGCCATCCAATATGGAATCCGGCTCTATAAGTTTAGCCTCATCTAGTGGAAATTAGAACAGACTTTACTGAGCGACCAACAATCCTCAACTGAGAGTGATCCTTACCAAAGCCATGATGCATTTCCCATCCATTGAGGAGGGTGAAACCTCTGCTGCCAAGGTCCTCAGGAACAATGATCTTGTAGGTGAGATTCTTCTCCGCCTTGACTGCCCCACCTGCTTCCTTCGTGCCGCAATCACCGACAAGCACTGGCTCCACAACGCCTCCAACCAGGCAACCATCTGCAACTTCCGCTCAAAACAATCCCCACACCTTATCGGGATCTACATCTGCAGTGATGGCTTCTCACAGCCAGAGTTCGTGCCGCTGCCTGATGCCTCGTGTCCGGAGCTTGCAGCCGCATTGGCTCATGGCAACTTTGGTTTTCCTGACATGGATCCATTTGTGTCGACCATTTGGGATTGTCGCAATGACCGTGTCCTCTACGGATCTGACGAATCCTTCGACATCGCCCCTGACCTTGCTGTACGGATGCCGCTGAAGCACTCTGGAGAAGACACAACCATGCTTCTGCCACACCCGTCGCCGCACTACCCTCACGCCATGCTCCTACCTGATGATGACAATGATGAATCCTCATGCTACCGTGTCGACATCGGTAACATGGACCAGATAGTCTATGTGTCGGTATTTGTCCTCCGAGCTGGCTCCTGGAACATCCACTACACAGCCGTGGTTGATCTCGCTAGGTCGCCGAAGAGGATCCTCAAGACGACTCTGCTCATGTGTGGTAAGATTTACATGATGACCATGGCAGGATACATCCTCACGCTAGATTTGGCCACCAGGAGATTTTCCATTATAGATCTCCCAGAAGGAGTGGAATTTGACTACTCTGGCAATCTAGCTCCTTGTCGAGGAGATGACTCTACTCTTTACCTTTTCCATGTGAAGGGAGAGAAGCTCACCGTATGGCTCAAGAGGATGACTGACCATGGAGATGATGGAAGCAACACCGGTGGATGGGTACTTAGGGACACCATTTCCCTGCCTGAGACATGTGGGCATCTCATAGAGCAGGGTGGCGAGCCCACAGACGGCCGGGAGAAAAATGTTTTGGTGGCCGGTGTCGGAGAAAATGCCGAGTTTGTGTTTTTGGAGTTTGAAGTCACCGGCATCATTGTGTACATGCGTCTCAAAACCAGAAAGGTGCAGAAGGTGTACCAGAGGGCCCCGTGCAACGATTTGGGTATACATGTTCTTCCGTTCATGATGGTCTGGCCTGTCGTATTCCCAAAATTAGCTGGAGATGAAGATAAAGAACTACATCAAGAGTATTCAACCCTGTAGAATAAGGTTTGGCCTAGACGTTGTGTCGTCCTAAAGTTTATGTTTAATTTCTTAAAATGAATAAGCTCGTTTGTGGTTTGGTGCGCAATTGAATATCCTTGCTCAGCTAAAGAAATTTCATTAGGCCATATGATGTATCATTACTAAAGTCTTATTTAGTTGGATGAAAAACTTACCGAAAATGTCACATTAAGTTTACCGATGCTAATTAGGAGAACTAAACATTATCTAAATTATACAGATGGGCTGGAAATCACGAGACAAATCTAATTTCATCTACTATACGGACAAAATCTTAAGGTGTGTTCTGTAGGGATTCTTGTGCAGCTTCAGAATATTTTTTTGGTGAAGCCCTACCAAATGGGTTGCAAAAACGACTTCGGCGTGGAAGCGGCCGGAAATCTCGCTCTTTGGCGCAGTTTCACCGGGTGGGAGCTGCAAAAACGCAGCTTTCCCCGCTCCTCCCACAGCTCCGCCCACGCACGGAGGGGGTAGAGGAAGCGGCGGCGGAGTAGAGCACGGTGGCTGCACGGGCGTGGTGAGGACGAGGACCAGGAGAGGGCCTCGTGCGAAGTCGACGCAGCTCACAGTGGTGGGGGCCGACCGGGGGGAGCTTCACGTGAGTCTATGGCCGACAGGCGAGCTTCGCGCGGGGAGGTCTGGTGGAGGGCGGCCCCCGCGTCGACGAGCACAAGCAACCCGGCGGTGGCGACATGTGCGGCTATGAGGCGGAGCTCTTGGGGATGTCGATTTTCTTTTTTGTGAACTGACTGCCGACGTTCTCTCCAAAGGAAGAGATAAGGTTGAAGGTGAAAAGAATACAAGAAAATAAAACGAATGACTAGTGGGCCCAGTGGAAATAAAGAGGGAAAAGGTGAATAGAAAGAAAAATAAAAGAAAAAATGAAAAATGAAAAGGGAATGCCACATTTCATTCTCATATCCATCTTACACAGTTAGGAGAAGTTGTTTTGCCAAACGTTTTTCTAAAACGTCTTCAACTCCCTCGCAGAATCCGCTCTACCAGCACAGCCACAGTCAGAGTCTTGCCAAACGCACCCCTTAGCAACCATGGTTGTGGAAGCATCAATCAACATCTTAGGTGTGATGCGAGGATGAAACCGCCTGCCCCACGGCCGCGGCGCCAACACCAGCCGCCATGACTCAAGACGAAGCCCTCCCGCTCGGCAGGCCTCTCCAAGCACGAGCAGCTCGCCGGTCGCCTTGGTCCTGCAGGTCGCCGCGCTCGAGCTAGCTGTGGTTGTTGCAAGAGGAGACACATCTGGATTCCTTCGGTCTGTCATCGACGTCCGCACGTACACACACATTTCCTTGAACTCGTGCAATGCGGCCGCGGTAGCAGTGGTACTAGTGTCGATGACGACAGGGGGCGCTGGTGGTGCTCACAATGGCGTTGCAGTGTTTCCCCAAGCAGCACGCACGTGTTGTAGGTTGTCAAGGCTGCGGCGGTTGACGGGCGGCAGGCGTGGGGTCCGAAGAGGCGCTCAGTCCGGGCATGTAACGCCCGTGTTTTTAGCTCCTAATAAATCACCTGCTAAATCACGCGTGTTTTCAAAAATTTTCCGCTGAGCTCAATCGTTTCCCCCGAATCCCGATCACCGTTTACTCTCTCCTTCCCTCGGCGCGCGTGCTGCGAATCTCGCCGGCACCTCCCATTCCGCCCGCCATCACTCGGGCCACCGCTGCTCACCGCGTCTTTGCCACGGCGTCGGCGTCGGCCACCTCGCCGGGAATCCCGAGCCAGCGTCGGTCCCGCCAGCCGACCCGCACCGCATCAGCCCACGAAGTTCTCAAACCCAGAAAAATCTCACCAAAAGTCCCTCCTAATTTTTCCTAGGATTTCTTCTAATTTTTTCTAAATCCTTTTTCCTTTTTCTCTTCCTTTCTTTCCTTTCCTTTTTTCTTGTTTTCTTTTCCCTTTTTTCCTTTTCTTCCTTTTCCTTTCCTTATTTTCCTTCTTCCCTTCTCCTTCCTTTGGCCGGCGCCCCTGCCTCGGCCCCGCGCCCGACCGTGCGCCCCCCCGCAACACGCCACGCCGCCCCTCCTCCTCCTTCTTCCGCGCCGGCGCGGCGCCGCATGGGCCCGCGACGCGACCCATCCCTGCCGCTCGACGCCGGGGGCCTCCTAACGAGCCATCACCTTCGCGCCACCACCACTGCTGGACGATGCCACCCACCTTGCGCCGCCTCACGCCGGCCAGCTTGCCACCACCAAGCACTGCCTGAAGGGTCTTGTCCACAGCGCCGCAATTACTCCCCTGCCGCGAATCCCGGCCAAGACCTCACCGGCCGAGTCAACGGCGGGATATTTTCCCAACCGCCATTACCGCCGGCCGCATAAGCTTCTCGTGCTCAAATCCCGACCACTCCACCGCCTTTTCCTCCCTATAAATAACTGGTGCCGCTTCCCGTTGCACTCCGCACCGCCCAGCCATCTCTCTCCTTCTGCCCCGAGCCTCCTAGCACCGCCACCCCAACCACCACCGCCTGCAGCCACCCGACGCCGAGGAGCCACCTCCACAGGCCGTCCCCGACCAAGGTGAGAGACGGGAGGTAGCCCTCGTCTCCCTCTTCGTTTCCGCCCACCTCCTAGCTGTCGCCATGGCCCGGCTAGTCGGCAATCGCTACCGTCCGTCCGTCCAGAGCCACCCCCTCCCTTCTCTGTTCTGGATCGAGGGGGAGAGAAAGAAGATGGTACTTTTGCTAGGAGCCCCCTGCCTTTCCTTCCTTCTACCGAGCCCCCCTTATCTATTCTCTCTCTCTCTCTCTCTCTCTGTCTCTCTCTCCCCCTTCTTGGAAAAAACCCCTATCCACTAAACCACACTACAAGCCAACCATTACCATCCCAAAATCAATTACAAACAGACCCTTAGATCATTTTATTTAAACCCCACCTTATTTATATAGGCCCCTTTTTCTTTAAACCTAATTACAACTAAGTCTCTAATCTTTCTAAATCAATCCTAATGGCGCCTTTAACACGTCATTTCATGTTCATATTTTCGCCCGATCGATCCCAGCTCTTGTCCCGACCCTTCATTTATTTTTCCGCCCGGCCATATACCCCTAAATAATATTTACTCCCTCATTATCTATTTAGCCATTTTTCCCTCGAGCTCAGCCAATATATCTTGTGTGCTTGTATTGATTGCATGCTTGTTTGTTTGTGTGCTATAGCCAACGGAGTGAACGAGGAAGAGTACCACAAGCCGGAGCTTGGAGCCGAGTACTGCGAGCAGGAGCCCGAGGTCCCGAACCACGAGCAGGAACTCCCCGGGGACTTCGAAGACGGCAAGTTCAGTCTCATTCTTTGATGCATGTTTTGGTCCCAGTTTTATAAACACAACCCTATACCCGTTTTATAAATTGCATATTGTTTTACTGCAAAAACCTGGTAGGATAGCCACCCTTGATTGCTATGATTGAACCTTGTTTGGCCAAAATGATTTCTTTAAAATGGTGTGAGTGTTTTGAAAATGGGAATGAGATGTTTTGGAAAATGAGTAAAAGAACTGGGTAGACGGGATGGACGTGTGTGTCAGGAGTATGGGTGAGCTCGTACCTTTGTGGTTGAGCATGTTTGGAGATGTCCATCTTGTCGTTAAGGACCGAGTTGCGTGACATCTCACCTGGCCCAATTTATCGTACAATCACTCGACCGTTGTATGTGGCAACGACTTAGCATAAATCCCACTAGTTAATGTACTTGCCATCTAGTGTGCGGGTGAGCAGCGGAAGATCAAGGAGTAGGGGTACGATCTGTGTGAGGTACGCCCTGGTTATGTGAGATAACCCCTTGGTTGCTTCCGTGGTGGCTCGTAGAGTTACCTAAGGTGGGTACTGACTTTGATAGGATCCGCGTCGGCACTAAGGTGTTCGTGTGGCGGTGCCCTACTTGTGGGTAAAGATGTACAACCTCTGCAAAGCGTAAAACATATTCGAATAGCCGTGTCCACGGTATTGGACGAGTCATAGTGTGGTCACAAAACTAGTATTTGGGTTTGGGATGTTGTTGGCGTGAGTTGTTTTCTGGAAAAGTGTGTGGTTGTGTGCCTGGGCTACTGCGGACGGGGAGTCCGGTAGTCCCTAATTGGTTTTCTCAAAACAACTGAGTTACTTGGGTTATAATAATTGTTTGTGAAAATTTTTTCGAAAATGAACCCCTGCATGAGTAAATGAGTTTGCAAATAAACCTTAATATGATCTTTGATATATCCTGTGCATGATCTGCTTATAAGCCCCTCTGTGGGTGGGGTTGAACCTGTTGAGTACGTATGTACTCACCCTTGCTTAATTAACTCTTTTTCAGAGGAGGATCCCGACTTCCTCTCCGAAGACGTAGAGTAGGTTGTTGTCCTACAACCAACCCGTGCCTGTGGAATTAGGGTCGCCACAGGAAGCTTCCATGGTGCTAGACTCTGATGAGGCTTTAGAAGCCTTTACTATCGTAGTTTGGGCAGTAGTTCTTATGTTGCTTCTCGTGGCAGTGGTGCTCATGTGCCCACAGCCTCGATGTGTTGTAAGGTAATGAACCACCTGTTGTAATAAATGTGTTACCAGCCTCCTAGTACTGGCATTTATGCAGCGGCCGTTGCAGCCATCCATGCCATCCTCTTGGAAGCTCGTCCGCCACCTGCAGTGATGCCTGCCGCACTCCCGCCTGCAGTGCTGCCACGGCTTGCCCCACGTGCGTGACCGCAATGCCGCCGTCGCCGACGCCTACCCCTCACGCACGCGGTAGTTGGGCCACACGACTGCAATGCCGCAGGCCCCCTGCCCGGCCTCGGCATCCGCTGCCCACCCACTCCCAGTCCGACTCACATGGATGTGGCCCAAATACCATGTTCGTTCACCTTCGGCCTACCTTGTTTTTGGAAAAAAATCCAGTCCACGACCCTCATCTACAGAAGCTATTTGACTTTCAATCCTCAACCACAAAACCAGGTATCAGCACCAACGAACTATCAAAACCATCCCATTTACATCCCTCGGTGGTTTTTGAGTGGTTTTCGCATATGTGGCACAATGGGGGTCCACATGTCGGAATCCACATCACCATCTTTTCCCCTCTCTTCACCTCTCCTCCACGCCCGCCCTCCTCCCTCCCAGGTCGGAGCTCCCCTCTTCCCCGACGTCAGTGGCCCTCGCGTCCGTCCAATACACACCCTCCTTTCTGCCCTTCAAGCCCGCATGCCGCCGCGTCCGTCCTCCGCCGGGCTGAAAAAATAGAGCCCGTCGAGCACCATCGACCCGCTGCCCAAATTCGTCGTTCTCCCTCCACCAAAACCGAATCACCACCACCCACACTCCCCTCACCTTCCCAACTCCACCTCAACCACTCCTCACTGCCGGTCATGGCTCCTGCGCCTCGGGGTTCAAGTTTCCTTATCCACCGGTTGCCGCGAGCCACCACCGGTCACCGCTCGCCCTCGGCCATGCTCCGGCCAACGTCCATCCTCGACGAGCACCTGGGTAGACGCGCCTCACTTCGTTGGTCACCTCAAGCTTGTCATCGTCGCTGATCCGCTCACCCCTGGTGAGATATCGCCCATCAAAGCTGGTGAACTCCAACTTTGACTTGGTGACCATGCTCGACCAGCTCATGCAGGCCCGAGGACAAGCAGCGGCAGTGGTGCGGTAGGTTGACGACAGGGGCTGCAGGGCCTGTCGGTTGTGTGACGAGGCGGCACGCGTGCGTGCTGCTTCTGCCCTATTGGCACTTCTGCTTGTGCGGCATGTGCGAGGTGGCTGCTGAGGCTCCCGACGGCTGCGGTGGCGACACCGGTGGGATGGAGGAAGCGCGACGTGGACTAGTCGTCACACCACCGTGATTAGGTCCGGGGGAGAGAGAAATCCAGGTGGCAAGGGCCCACCGCCACATGTGCCTGACATGTGGGACCCAACGCCACATCAGCGAAAACACCCTAAGACTGCTCACGAATCCACCGAGGGGCGTTAAATGTCTGGTTCGAAAAGTTCGTGGGTGTTGAATACCTGGTTTTGTGGTTCAGGGTTGAAACCCAAACTGCGGTCACAGATGAGGGTCGTGGAATGAGTTTTTTTCCTCTTGTTTTTGAAGCATACGTACTTTCATCTTCGGCACATTTTGCAACATGGAGAAATCAATCAATCGTGTCAACTTCATTTGAAATGGTGGGCCAGTCAATAAGCATCTCAAACTTTTCCTCTTGACGAAAACGAAAGAAAACAACATGTTGCCAGCTTTTCCTTTGATACTCTTTTCTATTCCTTTTGTTTGAAAAATCTTTTACATCCGATCCTATAACAATAAAAATCAAGCAATAATCTGCTACCTTTCCCCCACTTTACTTAATTATTATTATCTATCCCAGCTTATAGTACCCAACAAGCTCTATTTAACCAATAATACAATACCAGTATGTAAAAATGGTGTGTGCTCAGATCTGCCCGGTGAGCGCGGCGTAGAAGAGGACGTTCCAGGTGTCGGGGAGGCCGGCGACGCACCAGTGCGTGCAGTCGCCGCCGAAGACGCCGCCGTCGTACTTGGTCGGGTGGGCGTCCTTCCTGAGCTGCGAGAGGTACGTGAAGTCGAGGAGGTACACCGGCTTGGCCATCCCGGCCAGCACGCTCCTCAGGATCGCCTGCTGCGGGATCGGGCCGCCGGGGTACGGCGCCGTGCCGTTGAGCGGCCGCGTCTCCCCCATGCACGTCTTCTTCTCCGGCGCGCCCCAGTCCTGGCCCCTGCGTGCGCGCGCACAGTTCATCAGCATGTGATGAGAAATTAAAAAGCTGGCGATGGCTGCTGCCTGGTGCTGGGTTTGTTCGGCAGTTGCAGTCATGGCGATTGGCGAGGGGCAAAGGACATGATCATGTCGACGTACGATCAGTTACCTGTAGTGTGAGGGCGAGATGCCCTGGAAGAAGACCTTGGTGTCGGTGTGGAGGAGGTTGGCGTCGACCCAGGTGGCCCAGGTGTGGAGGGCCTTGGCGAACGCCCTGGTGCGGTCCATGTCCCTCACCACCGTGCCGCCCTCCTGGATCAAGTCCCATGGCTGCGTGGGGCCGGAGCGCGGCCACCAGTGCCACGAGTCGAAGACGAGCACGTCGGCGCCGAGCCAGTTGGCGCCCTGGTCGATGGCGTCCAGCTTGAGGACGCGGCGGCCAGACTTGTCCGCCACCAGGTCCACCAGGTAGTGCGTCAGGTAGTACACCACCGTCACGTTGTAGTCCTGCACCGCGACGCGCCGCACCGCCGCCCGCCGGAGTCAGCTCAGTCACCGGACAACAGTCTCGTCGGTGGCGACAAGGGAAGGGAAGGGAAGGGAAGCAAAGCAGCCGGTGGCACGAAACCAAACGAAACGAAACGAAGCGTAAGCGTAAGCGTGCGCGTGCGCGTGCCCGTGGTCGCGGCGTGTCGGCGCCGCTCAATGGCGCGCGCCGAGAGCAGAGCACGCCGTGGGTTAACCAGACTACCAGACACACTGACAGAGCTCAGAAAGGCAGTGTGCCTCCGTACCAAAGCTTTGCTGGCCGCCAGCAAGCGGCCAAGCGCGTCCATTTGTGGCTCTGACCGACGGGTAAAAAACTTCCCAATGCAAGCAACCGATGCCACGCTGCCGCCGCAGAGCATGGCACCAACCGCCGGCCGCCGCCGACATGCCACGCTGGATCTGTAGCAGGGGATCCGGCCATTCCAGCCCAGCTCAGCTCTGCTTCGGCCTCTCGCCCTGCTTCAGCTCCGTCACCCCACCCGTCGTCCTCCCCTTCCCAATTTCTACTGCACGTATCAGTATTACCGTACCTGCGTACCAAATCTATTGATGCGTACTGGATTAGGCGATCCGGGTACGGACACCAAGAGCAATCCCCAAGATGGCGCAGCAGCCGGGGGCTTCGTTTCGTCACGCGCGGCGCGGGTACGGGGGCGGCCGCCGCCGCTGGCACGAGACCGGGGTCCAACGCCGACGACGACCTGGCGTGACGCTTTCTGTTGACTTTTGCCACCGCGAGTCTCTCTCGTCCAGATCACCGGAGACGAGAACGAGATCGCCCGTGCCAGCGCTGCTAGGCCCCGCCCCGCCCCGGCGCCCGCGCACCAAGGGCATTCAAGAAGGGTCCCGTCGGCACGCAGGCCCGGGGGCACCGCGCGCTCGCCAGGCCCGACACCACCAGCCAGCCGGCACGCGCCGCGGCCTCTCTCCTCCGACCACCAGCCTCCGGAGCTCTTCGCTGACGCGCCAGCAACCGCCACCGGCCACCACCATGCCATTGGCGTCACGTCCCCGTGATCGATCACCTCATGATGCCTCACAGCAGACGCCGGACTGCCGGAGGGAGGCCCCAACCCAATCGCTTTTTTTCCCCCACCAGACCACCAGCAGGATCTAACAAACTTTGCATCGCGTGCCGTCGTGGGCCGTGTAATGTAAAAATAAAGGAGCGAGCCGGAGACGGAGGGAATCGGATCGCGCGGGGAACGATGGGCATGTGTTGTTTGTACTACCGTACGTACCTCGAAGCGGACGGTGTAGGAGGGGTCGATCTTCCCCGACGCCGGCGACACCGTGGTCCGCGCTCCCGGCGCCGCGGCGGCGTGGAGCATGCACAGCAGCGACTCGTACTGGTTCAGCGCCAGCGAGTCGCCCACGAACATCACCGTCTTGCCGCGCCACATCCGGAGCAGCGCCAGCCCGTCGAACCTACATCAAAAAAAAAAAAAAAATTCACAGCGGTCAGCAGCTACCAGCAGTCGCAGTCGCAACCACAACCGATCTCTTTCCACCATGAACACGCCTCGCGTTCGCCATGGCGTGATGATGACGATGACGACGCCAATTTTCCGATAGAAAAAGAGAGAGAGAGAGAAACGAACGGCACGAACTCGTCAGCTCTTTATTTACGTACCTCGGCTGCGCGCATGGCGGGTCGAGCTGCCAGCGGTACTTGAGGTACATGGTGTCGGGGCGGCCGAAGCGGGCGCAGGCGAACTCGTCGCGGATGAAGGGGCACGACGCCGAGTCGTAGAGCGGGTACGACCCGTCCACCACCCACCTCCCCGCCGCGAACGCGTCGCAGCCCCGCGCCGCCGAGGACGACGCCGGCGCCGGGTGCCGGTGCTGCTGCTGCCGCCGCGTGATGGTCACGGCCGCCGCCGCCGCCGCGGTGCACGCCGCCAGCACCAGCAACACCACCAGCGCGCCCGCCCACAGCAGCGCGCCGCCCGGCCGCCCCCGACGCATCGTCCTCGCCCCCGGCCTGCTGCTGCTGCTGCTGCTGCAAACACAATCAAACACGGACCAAGCAGGGTCGGTAGGTGCGGGAGGAAGAAGGAGCGGAGACGAAGGGCGGCTGCTGCTGCTGCTGCTGCTGCGTGTCAGTGTGTGTGATGGATGGGCTGATGGCCGGGCCAGGCGAGGAAGGCGCGGCGCGGGGCCTGGTATTTGTAGCAGCCCCTGCCCTGTGCGGCTGTGCCCTGCAACAGCCAGTGTCATGCGATTTCTCTCTCTCTCCCTCTCTGCTGCAGCTTCTTTTAATGGTGGGCGGCTACTGCCATGGACGGACGGGTCCAGGCCCAGGAGAGGAGATAGCACGCACGACAGCTGGCTGGTGGTAACAGCAGGGGATATATTCTCTCACTGGCCATTCATGGATCCATGATCATGCATCCGTGCTAATTGTGATTCGCTACCGATCGATGGATCGATCGATTGATTGATTGCCTTTCGGTGCATCATCTGGCTATCTATCTATATCCGAGCCGTGCATGGCCTGTTCATGGGCCAACGAACCAAAGTACGAAGTACTACCCAATAACCCAACCGAATCGTATCGAGGCGATCGACACAGAACCAGAACCAGAACCAAACAAACCTCGGCAGAAGCGCGGTGGGCGTCCCGTCATGCACGCCTCCTGTCCCTCCGCCGCCGCCGGCGTCTCCGGGAGGAGTCTTCGTCGACGTCATCGGAGCGTCTGGCGGTGGCGGCGGCGCCGAGTGGTTCTTCATGACGGGTACGGCCGCTGCCGAACCGCCTGGTGTGAGGTGCCGGGCGGCGGCGGCGGCGGTTTCAGGCTAGCGTGCAGTCGTGGCCCGCGATTGATTGGGATTGGGTTCGGCGGCGGCCAAGGCCAAGCGCTTTACTGCGGCGGCCTCCGTTGTTTCAATTCGTCGCGAGCGAGTCCGAGACCTGATTTGGACTCCGGACGGGGACGTCTTTGCTGTGCGCGCGCGAGCAAGAATGCGAGATGATTGATGAAGGATAATTTGCGAGCTCGTTCTCCTCCTGGCCTGTGTGGATTCTTGTTTGCGGCAAGGCAACCCAATCCTCGTTGAGATTCTTTGCCTCCGGTCCGGGACATGCCAAAACCCAAAGTGGAAGGAAAAAAATGGAATGGAATGGTAACCGGGCGTGTAGGGCGGGGCAGAACAGAATGTTTTTTACTCGGACGGACCCCTCCCATCCCACAAGTTATTCGATTCGGCAGATGGGCATTTAGCAATTCATCCCTTGCCTTTCCTTCTTTTCTTTGATTCTTTCTGCTTTGAAATTGGAAAAGGGCTCGGCTTTCTGTCTTTCACTGTTGCCGCCGCCTACTAGTACCCTTTTCCACGTTCCCTGATGCTGGTACTTGAGCGTGCAATCGTCAGATGATGATTGAAGGAATTTTTTTTTTTCAAAAGATTGCACAGTGCCGTCAGCATCTCACAGTCACAGCTGAGCTGGGCAAGAGAATCTGATTTGTTTTATAGGACTGGATTGGGAGAAACATTGGTCTCTGATCAGTACACGAGGAGGATTCAGATTCGTTGGTCTATCAGTCAGTCAGTCACATGCTGGTCGTCTCGTCTGCTCGTCGCTAATAAACTAATAATCATATCCAATCTTCCAAGGTGGTCAGGCACTCTGTCTGCTCCGACCACACGCTGGAGCCAATCACCGGGACAGTACGTGTTCCAGCGTTCGTAGTAGTACACCGCTGATGCTAAAGCAAGCAGGAAAAACATACTGTTTGTGTGTGACTCGTGAACAATCTGTTCGTCTGCATAAGCTACTATACTAGTGCTGGACATGGTCCCTCCCAGTCCCAGCCAGCAAGTGCCCAAGTTGGCAGGCAGAAGCAGCTAACGCCCCCGAGAACTTGCACCACAAGCGTTGCCATGCTGGGGCCGGCCGGGCTTTTGGGATCAGCTTGGGGTCATCCTCCTCCTGCTCTCTCTTGCATCAACCAGCTTCTACACGCGCGGTTAGTTTAGTAGAAGAAACCCTAAACTTTCCAATTGGTGGCAACCGCCAACCGGGTCCGACCACACTTTGGAAAAAAACAACCCTGCTTCTGGTGGGTAGTGGCAGTGGCGCAGATAACCTCTGATTGGATTGCAGTAACGAACACGGTACTCCACACTGGCCCACTCCGGTCCACTTTCAGGACGAAGATGCAGGACGACGCGTCAAAGTGTTTGAGCGGGCAACAATCGCCGCGCCTGCTCTCGTCTGTTCCCACACTGATCTGCACTGCCTGCACTGTGTCATTGGCAGGATTGGAGCGTTTTGTTATCGGCAGGATGGGGTCATGAGTCATGACTTGTCTTTGGGTACAAGATGACCTTGAACCGCCGCACAGTAGCACTAATCATGCCAGCCTAAGCCTAAGCCTAAGCCTAAGCCTAAGCCTAAGCCTAAGCGACGCGACGGACCCTTGTTTTGAACTTTTGATTGCTGGCACATTTGGGACTTAATTAACCCTGCAAACGCGAGACCATCGACCCCTGCAGTGACGAGGACGTCAACGTTCCTGCGGCCTTCGCATTGGCAGCTCCAGAGTCCGATCCACTCACCCTCCTTCGCATGCAGTAGAGACTTCTCCCGGAAGTTCCGCGCATCTTCTGCGCCGTCAGCTTCAGCCAAAGCAGGCGGCCATTGCGCCCATGCTGCACTCATCACTGCGCTATATATCCCGTGACTTGGAGTTGAGGATCATTCCGAAAAATGTCGCTGGACGCCGTCATCGTCGGCCGTCGCCAATCAGTGTTCCCTCTTGCAGTCTCCATCGTCACCACCGCCAGCCCCCCCCCTCCTGTTCAAACCGGCAGGCTGCCTGTCCCAACCAACACATCATCAGAAATTCAGAATGAAGAAGAGAAATACAAATACAAATAGAAGGTAAATCGGACCAAATGGAATAGTTCGAGGGAGTAAAGTTACCCTAAACTTTCCTTAGGAGGTTAAGCGGACAAAGTAAATTGGTGAATGGAGTAAAAATTGGCATTTTCTTCTTTTTAATGGAAAAGATTTTATTAACTTAACGACTCAACGGTATTGCTAGCAACGCTAGATTCTTCACGTCATATGGTGTGCCATCCCATTATTTACTAGTCCACGGCCACGTGTTAGAGCATCTTCCAGAGTTTGCCAAATTTTACTTGATAAATCTTGTGTTTTGCCAACTTCTAAAAAAATATGCCAAATAAAAAAAAAAGAGTTCATCTCCAACAGTTTAGCGTAATTCACTTGACAAACCCAGATCTAACTTACATCAGGAACTCTGAGAGAAACCAAATTATGTTTATGTCCTTCCACCTCTTAAGCATCAGGAACCCTTTGTATCCTTTATTTCCTTTTCCATTTCCCCACCTATCACCACCCACCGGAGAAACGCAGATGCCAAGCACGTGCATGTATATTTACGCGAGTATTGACTTCTTGTCCATAGCCTTGTATGGATTTCCTGCAAGTACAATATTGTAGTTGGATTTGCTTCAGCCATGGCTTGGATGTGCTTGTCAAACATATATGAATTCCGAGAATGAGCTGCAGCCCCACAGATGGTCATCTAACACTTTTCCACTATACCTCTTAAAATTCTGCACCAAGTGCCACATGCACTCTCTATGCTCTGCATATGGAAAAACCTCACTGACTCCGACCATGACTGGCTGGCCACAATCAATGGAAAAGGTTAAACCTGGTGGGGTACCTATAGCTTCCCTAAGCCTCCCCGTGAACCACTTCCAATTTTCATTGGTTCCAGAGTCAATGACTCCTATAGCAACTAGGTACATCTAGTTATGCCCATCAACTGCACAAGCAATGCATAACTGATATTTACCTTGTAATGCTCCTTCAATCTTCTCCTAAGTTCTATAGACTTGATATTTTTCTCCTCAACCAATCAAAACCTCGATATTCTCACAAACCCAAAACTTGGTAGCACCTTTCGCCCTTTCCACTACTCCTACTACTTTGACATGAATGAGGAGAAGGGTTCTTCTAGACCTACAAATATTAGTTTGATCGAATCTTGTCAAAGGTGAATTCAGAAAATATGAACAAATAAATTAATGACAAAATATGAACAAATAAATTACCTTCACAGTAGTAAGATCACCCATTGTTGATGCATTAATTCTCCACTCACACCCATCTAAAAAGTCTAAGCATTATAGCCGATAATACCTCACTCGTTCACTCATTTCAATGTTATAATCAAATTCATACTTTATACTCAAATGTAGCACAAATCCAAAACTTGGTAGCACCTTTCGCCTTTCCACTACTCCTACTACTTTGACATGAATAAGGAGAAGAGTTCTTCTATACCTACAAATATTTGTTTGAATCTTGTGAAAAATGAATTCAGAATATATGAACAAAGTATTAATGACAAAATATGAACAAATAAATTACCTTTATGCGGTTCACTCGTTTCAATGTTATACTCAAATTCATACTTCATACTCAAATGTAGAAGATATTAGTACGAATCAAACCAAGAACTATGGTATCAACATAATGCTAAAGTTATTACCACTGTAATTAAGGATCAAAAGAGACACAAAAATTATTAAAAGTAGTATGTGTCAAACATGATAGCAATCAATCTAGAAAGTTATTTACAAATATTTTAACTTATCTTTATTAGACAAAACTATTTTAATGTTCACACAAGACTTAATGGGTGTAAGCACATAAAAGTTAAGAAAAAATAAACTGAAAATTATCTTACTTGAACACGGGTCATCTTCATTAAACTAACGCATTCATTCAATAGTAAAAAAAGGAATTCTAGCATGGTCTCTGGTTGAACATATGATTACATGACAAACTACACCCCAAGTCCACGGAGCTCAATTGGCCCAGAAAAGAAGACTATTCGACGCCACGTCAACAGTTAATACTCCCTTCCCCTTTACCCCTGCAACTGAAGGAGGCGGTGGCGCACCATGCCGGTCTTTTGCAGCAGCTGTGGCTTGTGGGGAGTGGGGAAAGTGGGAGTCAAGTCTTTTTTCTTGGCCAACTGTTGCAGTGCGGCCCGCGGAGCTCGCAACCACTTGTCTTTTTTTTTGTCACTCGCTGGCGCGGCCTATGTGGCGGCGGCGGTGGCGACGTGGGGCCCTGATTCCGGTGGGGCGTGTGTGCAAGCGCCTGCCCGCGGGGACGTTGTGCACGACCTCCACGGCTGTGGCCGGTGGGGGCGGTCGGCCGCGGGGCCGGCCCCCGCGGTGCGGCTCCCCCACGCGGAGCTCGGGTGCAGAGCTCTGGTGATGCTCATCGACGCCTCATTCCCCATCCCGCCCGGTACTACGCAGCGTAGCTCCCACCCATTTGCCCTCCACCGCCGCATCCCCATCCGCCCAGCGCCACCGCTGCTGCTGAATTAGCCCCAACTCCACCTCCACCGCCGCACTACAGCACCACCGCCGCAAATCCGCGCTATCCTTAACTCGATTCGCGCAGCTCAGAAACCCCAGCCCCCCACCACCACCCAAGGCTTAACAAATCTCATGTCGATACTAGTATAATCCATTGAGCTGGGGTTTCTGAGATCTGGTGATTGCTATGTCTGCTATGGTAATTGGTGTACCTAGTGGCATGATAAGCACAGCTGATTGGCCAGCAGCAGCACACATCTCTATGGCTAGCCTTGAAATCATCCAGCTATATGGTTTACTATGTGGTGCCCAACCATCTACTGATTCCTTGCAAGTTCAAGGTGGTAATCTAAGATGCAATGCTATAAGTCTCACTGTTGGGATTCATATCAACCTACTCTCAATTGTTGAAAAGATCATTCACATGGTAATCAACTTATCCTTTTTGCTTACATGGTGCATTGATGTTGTGGTTCAGAGAGCATGTCCTAGACTACTGCTTATTCTCAAATGGTGGCTAACTGTTTGGGGATGTAGATCAAATGGTACAATTGGTATTGCAATAATTTCCAAGTGCGACAGTGGACTGTTTGTTGATGAGATTTCAAGCCAGAGCAATGGGCTTCGGTATTTGCAAATTCTAGCACAGCTGCAGCACCATCTGAACTATCAGCTAGTGATCATGTGGAATCCCGTTGAGGATCAATATTCTAATGGTGGCTATCAATATATGGATTGCTGTTTTGATCACAAAGGGAAACAAAATATCCAGTATGTTGTGAAGAAGAACCAGAGGCTAGACAAACAATTGTTGAAGCAAAGGATATATCAATGCTTAACTATCCCTTTATTTACCCTACCAAGAGTTACTACCATTCATCTAAAATCTAAAAAGTCAAGATGGTGAGTTCACGGCAGAAGAGCTATATGTCATCATGGGCAACAAGAACAACATACGTAGTATGTCTGTTGCTCATGCACACCACGGTATGTTAAGAACTACATTTTATTATCTGGCATACACATGTTCCTTGACATTCTCAAGACTTTTCGCTTAACACTTAATTTTTCAATATTTAAGCTCTGTAGTGTGCTTCACATTTAACACAGTTCATGCTTATTATCTTTTTCAGATCTGGTTAATTACATATACCCAATATTCTTCCCTTGTAGAAAATAGACTTATTGTTTTTCCTTGTAATTAGTTTATTATTTTTTCTAGGTATCTGGTCATATAGTATCTGTTAACTATGTGTTAGATTGTAATGTATTGGTGTGTTTATTAACTTATGATAGGTTGTCAGTGCTTTGATGAAGCATGTTATGCAAACTTGGCTTCCAGGTAGTACAAGTATCGCACTGCTTAAGATGGTGATATTCCACCTTCCCCTGTTCCCCAGCCAAGACACAAAAGTATCATGTGGAACCTTTTATGATATATCTATGCAACCGCTATCAGGAACTGTGATCCGGAAGGACCTCGTGTACTGTATGTTTCAAAGATGATTCCAGCATCTTACAAGGGCAGGTTCTTTGCCTTTGTTCATGTCCTTCCCAGGGAAGGCTTCTACATGTATGAAGGTTCAGACCATGGTTCCGTATGTCCCTGTCCAACAGGAGACCTGTATATCAGGAGTGTCCAACATACTGTTATCTGGATAGGAAGAAGCAAGAGTCAGTTGAAGGATATTCCTTGTGGTAACACTGATGCTATGGTTGGTCTGGATCAGTTCATCACAAAGAATGCTACCCTCACTAATGGCCGAGATCACATCATGCCCAATCAGAGCAATGAAGTTCTCTATCTCCCCTTTTGCGCGAGTTTATGTTCAGGGCAAGGTTGCCTCTGACCTACTCAAGCTAGTTGAAGCTTCGAACTTTGAAGCGCCTGGCAAAGTCTGATCCTATGGTCTACGTAATCAAAGATTCTAGTGAGTATTTGACTGTTGGAGCTGGTGGGCTTCACCTTGAGATTTGCAGGATCTGCAGGAAGACGTCATGGGTAGGTGGTGACGGTGTCATGCTGAAATTACTGTTTCCCCTCCTGTTGCCTCTTTCCATGAAACTCATCTGGAGAAATCATGTCGAACTGTCATCGCAAGTTCTCCAACAAGCACAAACATCTTTACATGAAAGCCTACTCCTTGAAGTCACTGAGGCCATTGACGAGGGGCCACATTGGTCCACGTGATGTTTCTAAGGTGTGTTCCAAGATCCTCTTTTAGGAGTTTGGGTGGGAGAAGGATCTTGTCAAGAAGATTTGGTTCTTTGGACAGAATTCTAAGGTGAGAATTCTGTTGCTCGAGTAAAGTCCATCCTGAATATTGTCTCTCCCCATTGCTAGCTTCTGCCTGGTTGTCAGTTTGTAACTATATTGATAGAGTTTAGTTCTCTGATAACCCAACATGAGACACAACGGTGATTGGTGTATGTTAAGCAGTTGTCGGATACTCAAATAATATTGTGCTGTAGCATCATTTACATGTGATGAATGTGTTGGTTTTTTGTTATTTGGTATGAATGTGAAAATTTTCATGACAGTGGAAAAACCAATTAAGGGTACATATTTGTCCGTATGCAATTCAGGTTAGTAAGAGAAAATTTAAACAGACTCAACTAGAATTTATAGTTATATATGCCGGTGGATGTGTTAGAGATGCAAACACCTCACGTTCTCATTCTCCTGTGAGGTTATAAGCAACAGCTACGGAGATCTTAGTTTACACACGCTTTACCCTAGAACCAGACACACATGGAGCTTCTCCTTTGCAGTTTTACACGACCTCCCAGTCATGCTCCACATCATCTGATGAAGAAACCAGTCGATATCCAAGTTTTTTCCGAGTCCTGTGATCTAGCAGTCATGGCCTGATGATGTGCACTCGCCTGCTTTTTTGACCACCGGAGCTTACTCGACAACTTCGTCGTAAACATTTTCTGCAAGCAGCAAGAAAAAACATCAGTTCCCATATTTCTTCAGAAACAATTGTTCTGCAATGTGCTATTATCTCAAATAACAAAACGGAGTACACCATTGCAAAGAGCTCGTTGAGCCGATCAAAATTGATATATTATTTGTTATATTTGGAGCTCAGAATAAAAAGATATCAATTTCACAAATTAAGGAGTGTTGATGTCATCACTGAGGTCAGCATCACTACAGTGCCCATGCAAAATTCTCCATGCAACCCATGCAAAACTGGTCTGGACCTAGAGTGAACGGGTTCGCAAGTTCGAGGGGCTAGATGTCTGGTTTCTATGTTCATGGACCTATTTGACACAATGCTGCAAGTTCAGGTGACCACAGTGCATTTCACTCTTTCATTTTTTAAAGAATGTCTTTGTTTCGTTGAGGTTGATCATAGAAACCAACAGAAAAATTTGACCTCGATCGATCCGACATATCCTCCATTTAATTAATTTTGCATGCGAGAGCCAAAAACTAGATCCAAAACTAAGCTTACATGATGCGCATCCGGGCTGAGAGAGGTTTGTCCTGCCACCAAAGGGTTCAAGCGTTCGCAGCAGCGCACTGAAAGGTTTGAAGAGTGAACCATCTAATAGACTCGTCATATTTTCGCACCCTTGTTAGAGTACATTGTACACCAGCCAAATAACTAGTGGTATTGTTTAACCAAAGCAATTCAAATAAATTGCACATACGAACTCCAAGCGCTAAAAGAGAATTCAACAGGTATTAAAGATTAAATTTTAGGTAGTAGCACAAATTGATTAGATGCTGACTCTTCCTCACTTGTCTTCATGAAGGACATGTCTCTTGAAATGGTGAAATTATCATTCTTTTATTACTTCGCATCCATCTTACTTCATATTTTTCCTAGTCATCAAGATTCCTTTCTATATACCAGTTTTCTCCGCATCCTTACTTCATATTTCTCCTTCATCCTAACCAACAAGTGGTGGGTCCTGCTCGTCAACCTCTTTCTCCCTCTTTTCTACTCTCCCGGCCCTACCTTCCTTGGTTCCTCCCTGATACCACCACCCCTCCCTCCCTCCACCGAACACAGCGGCGTCCATGGAGGCTTCAGCTCCGCCGACTCCCTCCCTCCCTCTCCCAGCCAAGCATCAGGGACGACCTCCATGTGGAGCGACGGGGCGGCCTCCTGGCCGGCGGAGTAGCCGAGGTTGGGTGCGGCCAGAGCTCAGGCGGCGAAGAGTAGCTCCGGCGTCCACCACTGGAGCATGGCGCCTCGTCGAGGAGGGTCCTCTCCTCTGATTCCCCGACACAAGGAGTAGAGGAGCTCCTCACCGCCTGCGCGGACGGGACGACCGCCGGGTCTACCGCAATCTCGCGGCGTTCCTGGACCTCCTCCCTCGGTGGCTTCTCCTCCCGCATCGACGGGCACAGATCTTGGGCACGACAGCGAGGTGAGTGGCACAACAAGCGAGAATCGAGCTGCACCACCACTACATGGCTAGGGATCGGAGGAGCAGGGGCAGAGGTGGAAGAGGAGCAGGGCGGTGGCTCTCGACATTCTGCGGCGGAGCTCCAGTGGCGCAGCATCTCGAACAAGCCACTCTGAGCTTGTACCCCTCCTCCTCGCGGTCGGGCACACCTCGATCTGCGTGTGAAGACGGCGAGTGACGAAGTGCCCGAGAGGAGGGATGCTCACGTGCATCACCTGCTCCAACCAGGCGTTTGCCATCGGATTCTCCTCCCGCGCCGGCGGATTGGATCTTGGGCGTGGTGGCGAGCAGGAGTCGGCCTTCCAGGCGGCAACTTCCCCGGCATCCCTCTCCTCTACCAACTCGCGGCCCGCGGTGACCCTCCTCTGCTCCTCAGCTGGCGATGAGCTCCCCCCTTCTGCCTGGTTCGACGACGGTTGGGATCGCGCACGCCAAGGCTGTGGATCTCCCACCCTCCTCGCTCAACGTAAGGGGAGGGCTGGATCCGAGGCGGGGGAAGTCGGAGCTGGCCCCGGGAGAGCACACCAGCCCTAACACCAGATCTAGGGTTTCAGGGGGAAGGGAGGTCGCCAGCCCGTTAGAGAAGGGGGAGAAGGAGGAGGCATCGTCGGTGGAGAACCGACTCCGAAGAAGCCGTCGGTAGGCCAGAGAAGGCTGGAGGGGGCGACGCAGATGACTGAGGTGAGGTGGGGTGGTGCAGTGGCTGGGTAGGAAGATAGGAAGGAGGGAGGGGGAGGGGAAAGGAGGAGACCATGAGGACGCCGGTTGTGCGGCGCCGTCGCTGGCCACAGCCGCGAGCGGTGGTGGCAGCGGCGGCCGACGGGAGTCGACGACTGGGGGCTAGCCGGCGAGGCTAGGGGCCCTCGGGTCGAGCGGCAAATTAATGGGATTGCAGCGCGAATCCCTAGTGAAGGCAACAATCAAACATCGCAGGCATATGAGAAGGGACGACCTCGAGGAGCAGAGGGAGGAAGTCGTGGCCTCTATCAGGAGGGAGGGAGGTGTGGCCACCGGCGAAGGGGAGGGGCCTCGGCCGCCGACTGGACGGAGGGCGTCGTGGACGCCAGCACGGAGGATGGGGCACTGAAAGTGCATATTGGCCCCCAATTGTTTTGGTGATAGTGACAAACACAATTTGCAGTATTTAATACTTGATTAATATGTGTGCAGGACTTAAGTGAATGAAAATCATGGTTTTGACCAAAGGAAGCCCCCAACTCCAAGTCGCTGTTTTCAACTCGAATCAAGGTTTAATTTTATTTTGATTTTGAATTTGAGTATAGGAAACACCATACTATAAGGGGGATGTGAATTGATAGCCAAGAGATGCTAAAAGTGCTCTAAGAGATGACCCATAGTCGAAGAAGCACGTCTTGTTGAGGTAGCTTTTGGTGCCAGGGTATTCCTCTCTACATAGCCTACTACTGCAGGGGAGGAAGGCGAAGGTGGAGGGCTTGTCTGGGGTCGTAGAATGGCTGTCATAGCATCATCGTGCCACGGAACAACATGGATTGTGTCCAAATTAGGTCGCTCCCGGTGTCGATGAAGAGATATTGGGGCTGCGGTGCCGTGCCAATGCCAACTGTCACCGTGTACCCCTCGTCGGTGAGTGCAGTGACAGGCACAGAGACACTCGACCTTCTTTTATTTCCCCCTACCCGTTGCACGACGCACTAGCCGCGTGCGGCCTCTGCTGCAGCGGCTCGCCTATCTGGATGTGGGGCCCTGATTCCAGTGTGCAGGTGCCTACCCGCGGGGACGCTGCGCACGACCTCCACGACGGTGGCCGGTGGGGGCGGGTCGCTGCGGGGCAAGCCCAGCAGTGTGGCCCGCGGAGCTTGGCGCCCTGTTCGTTTGGCTTATCAGCCACCAGCCAACAGTACTTTTCTCTCAAAACAAATCAGCCTCCAGCAACCAGCCTGTAGTACTTTTCTCTCACAACAAATCAGCACCAGCCAACATCCACCAGCCAAACGAACAGGCTGTGGGTGTGGAGCTCTGCTGGTGCTTGTCGACACCTCATTCGGTGAGGGGATGCGGCAAGGTGACCCTGTGAGGTATGATGACAGTGCAGGCGGCGTCGACAAGTGCACACCCGCTGCGTGTGCTAGGATTGCTTTTCGCGGATCAGGTGAGGGTCCTCGCGGAAGTGTGCGGTTAGCAATATGAAAAAAGCTTCCGAATTTAGTCATGAATCGATTGGATTTGATGTTTTGTGGCGGTATTGTCATATAATTTATGTCAATATGTTGGTTTAGTGGCCCCTGACGATTCTCTCCGTGATTTCACTTATTTTCTTATGGATCAGTTAGCTTACATATTAGGATCTACGAAGTGGAAATGTTGGGATACTTTGAAACTGATCTGTTTACTCAGATATGTTGTTTCGGTGATTTGTGCTCTGCTGGTAGTTCTTAGGTTCAGGGTAGTTATATTTATGTTCACTTAGATGTTTATGTTTATGTCCAGGGTTCAGTGCAAGCGGCATGGACAAGTCCATGCACAACGTGTGTGCCAGGAGCGCTTGGCTTCACAGAAGTGAGGGTCCTCGTGAAACTGTGCAATTAGCTATTTGAAAAAAGCTTCTTAATTTAGTCATGACATGATTGGATTGTCACCGTGAGTCAATTAGATGGAATATATTGGTAAACCTTAACAGCCTTATCATACTGCATCTTCCAACAATTACCATTTAGAATGCCCAAAACTGAGTTTTGTAGCTTTGATGGTGATAAGACAGAATGGTGGAAGAAAGTATTTTGACATGTACCACATCTCAGGCCATCAGTGACCGAGGTAGCGAGTGGGGTGGAGGGGGGGGGGGGGGCTTGAGCCCCCTACTACTCACCATTGGACCAAAGAAAAGCTGGCTTCTGGCCTCTCGATTCGCGAACGGAGAGAGACAATAAGAGAATTGCGATACATTATCTTGCGACACCAGCGACATCATGGTAGGGCTGGGGCCCATGAGCCCTAATGCGCTGAGGAGATCGCCTCCTGTGATGTTACCGCAGTCGAATGTGAGTTCAACGGATACCTTGCGACTGTCGCCGAAGTTGAAGATGTCCGACACGAGCACGCGGTCCCCCGCCACACTTCCATAGCCAGTCGAAGAGGCATATCTTGTTGGGGCAGCTTTTGGTGCCAGGGTATCCCTCTCTACACAGCCTACTGCTGCAGGGGAGGAAGGCGATGGAGGAGATGTCGGGGTCGTAGGGTGGCTGCCGCGGCGGAAGCTGGCTTCTTGCTTCTCGATTCACTAACGGAGAGAGACAATAGGAGAATTGCGATACATTATCTTGCGACACCAGCGACATCATGGTAGGGCTGAGGCCCATGAGCCCTAATGTGCTGAGGAGGTCCCCTCCTGTGATGTTACCGCAGTCGAATGTGAGTTCAACGGATACCTTGCGACTGTCGCCGAAGTTGAAGATGTCCGACACGAGCACGCGGTCCCCCGCCACACTTCCATAGCCGGTCGAAGAGGCACATCTTGTTGGGGCAGCTTTTGGTGCCAGGGTATCCCTCTCTACACAGCCTACTGCTGCAGGGGAGGAAGGCGATGGAGGAGATGTCGGGGTCGTAGGGTGGCTGCCGCAGCGTCACCGTGCCGCGGAACAGTGTGCACTGTGTCCAAATTAGGTCGCTCCCGGTGTCGATGAAGTGATCATGGGGCTGCGGCGGCGTGCCGATGCCGACCGTCATCGTGTACCTCTGGTCGGCGAGTGCAGCGGAACAGTGTGCACTGTGTCCAAATTAGGTCGCTCCCGGTGTCGATGAAGTGATCATGGGGCTGCGGCGGCGTGCCGATGCCGACCGTCATCGTGTACCTCTGGTCGGCGAGCGCAGCGACAGGCACAGAGGTGTTGCCGAGGTGGCGTGTGAGGGTGGCCTCAAGCCTTGCTGGAGTGGCGGACCATCTCCTGCGTCGAGAGAGTGATGCCGGCATGCCCTGGTCTTCTTGACTGGTGGTCATCACTCACTCGACCTTCTTTTGTCTTTCCCCTACCCGTTGCATGATGCACTAGCCGGGGCTTCATGGGTTTCCATGCTGTAGGGGGGGTTTGAGCCCCCCTGTATTGAGTTGCATGCACCAACCAGTTCCATTGAAAAGCTTAAGCTGATAGGGCGGCGGCGTGCCGATGCCGACCGTCATCGTGTACCTCTGGTCGGCGAGTGCAGCTGAACAGTGTGCACTGTGTCCAAATTAGGTCGCTCCCGGTGTCGATGAAGTGATCATGGGGCTGCGGCGGCGTGCCGATGCCGACCGTCATCGAGTACCTCGGTCGGCAAGCGCGGCCGACCGAGGCCGCAGGTGTTGCCGAGGTGGCGTGTGAGGGTGGCCTCAAGCCTTGCCTGCCTCGCCATGCTTGCACGCGCGAAGTGGCGGACCATCTCCTGCGTCGAGAGGGTGATGCCAGCATGCCCTGGTCTTCTTGACTTGTCATCACTCACTTGACCTTCTTTTGTCTTTCCCCTACCCGTTGCACGATGCACTAGCCGGGGCTTCATGGGTTTCCATCTTTGTAAGGGGGGGGGGGGCTTGAGCCCCCCTGTATTGAGTTGCATGCACCAACCAGTTCCATTGAAAAGCTTAAGCTGATAGGGCGGCGGCGTGCCGATGCCGACCGTCATCGTGTACCTCTGGTCGGCGAGTGCAGCGGAACAGTGTGCACTGTGTCCAAATTAGGTCGCTCCCGGTGTCGATGAAGTGATCATGGGGCTGCGGCGGCGTGCTGATGCCGACCATCATCGTGTACCTCTGGTCGGCAAGCGCAGCGACAGGCACAGAGGTGTTGCCGAGGTGGCGTGTGAGGGTGGCCTCAAGCCTTGCCTGCCTCGCCATGCTTGCACGCGCGAAGTGGCGGACCATCTCCTGCGTCGAGAGGGTGATGCCGGCATGCCCTGGTCTTCTTGACTGGTGGTCATCACTCACTTGACCTTCTTTTGTCTTTCCCCTACCCGTTGCACGATGCACTAGCCGGGGCTTCATGGGTTTCCATGCTGTAGGGGGGGGGGCTTGAGCCCCCCTGTATTGAGTAGCATGCACCAACCAGTTCCATTGAAAAGCTTAACCTGATTGGGAAATGTGGGCGATCCCCCCTCACGTGCAGGCTCTCCCCAGGCTGCATACATGCATATTGGAGTGTGGCTGCAATTATTTTAATTAACGCACCAGCCAGAATTCGAACTCGAAACCTCTGGTTTTGATACCATATTGAGTTGTATGCACCAACCAGTTCAACCCATAAACTTTAGCTGATAGGGAAAGGTGAGTGATTCACTTATACTCCAACACCCTGGTGCCACTACTGGCGTGATTGAATTGAAGGTCAAGTGCTTGATGCATGTTAAGCAATTGCCCAATAGATCATCATTTACTTTAGATGAATGTGTCCATGTTTTTTTAATAATTTGTGGTGAATGTGAAAATTTTCAAATAGTAGAAAACCAAGTGAGGGTACATGTTTGTCTTTATGCATTTCAGGTCAGTAAGAGAAAATTTAAATAGACTCAACTAGAATTTACAGTTATATTTGTCGGTGGATGTGTTGGAGATGCCGTAAAGGGAGTAGAGCTCCAATGCTTCCTTGGATCCATTCAATACGCCGTGTCCATCATAGGTCTAGTCATGAATACCTTTGCGTAGTGACGAGACGAGAGGAGGGAAAGGGCGAAACCGTGGTCACAACCCCTGATAGATTAGATTGGTTTTCATGTCTTTAAGCGATTGCATGCTCTAGTATCGTAGACCCGTGGGCGAGTGTCTTCTACCTTGATCGTTTATCATTCTCTCTAGTGCAATTTAGTTGTTTTCTAGTATAATAATAGTTAGGGTTTTAGTAGCTAGTGTGTCGTTGTAGATTAAACGCTTGTAATCCCCTTGCCCCGCGGATTGACAAGAACCTTGGGAATCCCGTGGTGAAAAAGGTGTGGGGTCCGTACGCTTGCGGATCGTAGAGGGATACGTCTTTTATCTGTCAACACCCTGTGAGGTATGATGACAATGCAGGCGACGTCGACAAGTGCACACTCGGTGCGTGTGCCAGGATCGCTTTTCGCGGATCAGGTGAGGGTCCTCGCGGAAGTGTGCAATTAGCAATATGAAAAAAGCTTCCGAATTTAGTCATGAATTGATTGGATTTGATGTTTTGTGGAGGTATTGTCATATAATTTATGTCAATATGTTGGTTTAGTGGCCCTCTCTGTGATTTCACTTATTTCCTTATGGATCAGTTAGCTTACATACTAGGATCTACGAAGTGGAAATGTTGGGATACTTTGAAACCGATCTGTTTACTCAGATATGTTGTTTCGGTGATTTGTGCTCTGCTGGTAGTTCTTAAGTTCATGGTAGTTATATTTATGTTCACTCAGATGTTTATGTTTATGTCCAGGGTTCAATGCAAGCGGCATGGACAAGTCCACGCACAGCGTGTGTGCCAGGAGCGCTTGGCTTCACAGAAGTGAGGGTCCTCGTGAAACTGTGCAATTAGCTATTTGAAAAAAGCTTCTTAATTTAGTCATGACAGGATTGGATTGTCACCGTAAGTCAATTAGATGGATTATATTGGTAGACCTTATCAGCCTTATCATACTGGATCTTCCAACAATTACCATTTAGAATGCCCAAAACTGAGTTTTGTAGCTTTGATGGTGATAAGACGGAATGCTGGAAGAAAGTATTTTGACATGTACCATATCCCAGGCCATCAGTGACCGAGGTAGCGAGTGGGGTGGGGGGGGCTTGAGCCCCCTACTACTCGTCGCCATTGGACCAAAGAAAAGTTGGCTTCTTGCCTTGCACCAAAGAAAAGCTGGCTTCTTGCCTCTTGATTCGCTAACGGAGAGAGACAATAGGAGAATTGCGATACATTATCTTGCAACACCAGCGACATCATGGTAGGGCTGAGGCCCATTGTAAAACCCGGATTTTCATAGAAAACCCGAATCCTCGTACCATCGCGATAGTCCCTGGATCGGTGGCTATCGCGTACGTAACGTCTCACGAGAATGATACACAAAGTCATACATCGCATCACATAAAGTTAAAAGTACATTAATTTATTACATGTCCATTATGGAGTACATCATTACAAGCCTCTTGGCTGAATCGGAGTGAAAATTCTACGCAACGGTAGCTATCTTCTCGAAGGGTCTCCATCTTTATTCTTCCCGCCACGGCAACTCGAGCGAAGCGACGTATCCCTCGGTCGTACCATCCGTCGGCGTTGCGGTCGAAGTCGGACTCGTACCCCTGCACACCCAAAGTCTATCCCCAAGGAGCGGGATAGGTCCACGTCACCAACCGTATGCGGCTTTAAGTGGCCTAACATCTAAAGGGAAAAGAGAGTAGACAAGGATTCGACCGTGGTTTCCTAAGCGACGACGAAGAGAATATAAACAAGGTATCTCCATCAATGACCCGAAACCCAAGCCTCTCAACACAACCCGGATCCAACCGGTCACCCGGAAGACCCGTCCCATCTCCTACTCCCGCCTAGGGGCGATGCGAGAACTTCCTCTCCTCGCATCTCAATGATTACAACCGGATCGACGAGGTAGATGGAGCCTCTCTCCTCTAGCCGGTTGTAACCACGGCTCACCACACTCTCATCTAAAAAGGGGGAGGTAGAAATCCCAAAACATGAGGAACGAACATGTCTTCTAGGCAGTGTCCATAACCGAGGACGCGGCTATAGCTATAGATCGAACAACTCTGCAGAGCGTGTACACCAGTACCCATCCCGGAATGGTACCCGGCCGGTGTACGGCCGACCGAGCCCATCCTACCGGCGAACTCTCGGTAGTTACGTACCCACCCCCCGCATCCGGCCCTCAAAGCGGTCCTCTCCGCCGGTGAAGACAAGACACGGAGCGTGAAATGCTCCCGTGTGGCCACACGGGAGACGCTCTGAGAGGGTGGTCTCACCTCCACCGCTCCCCCACAGATACCCTCTATCCTTCCTAGGCAGGTATGGTTCCGCACTTGCCGAGCTCAACTCGGCCCTATACCCACTCTCGGCGGGGTGGTGTGTACGATGTCCTATAAACAAGTTGATCCACTCGATTTCAGACCGGGGCGAGCTCATGTCCTCCAAGCGCACGAAAAACCCCAACACCTAGGCTCCGAAAACCGTGACAGGAGGGATGCACTGAGGAGCGCATCCCTATCCCCGATCCCAGATCGGTTGTTTCGATCTCACCCCCGCCAAAGTACCCAAAACGCCTTCTCCTGCCGGTTTTTACCCCACGCACGCCAAGAACCACTAGTCCCATCCCAACACATGCATCGCGAAGCTCGGCGCACATACACGCCCGCATAAACATATATAGTAGTAGTAGGACAATCAAGGACGGGGGTAAATAAAGAGGCGGTGCAAGGTTCATCAACATGCATACATAAAGTAAAGCGCTAGCAATACTACTCGGCAATGCCTAATGGGTAGTTCGAGAATCGGTCGGGCGTGAACCCCGGGGTCGGGTAGTCCTCCGCGGCGAAGTCGTCGGCGTAGTCGTACTCCCCCCTCGGCTCTCCGCTCCTCCTCCGCTCCTAGTAGCGCGAAAAAGAAAATAAACGGCGGCCCTATTGCAACTTAAATCCAAATAAGAGCAATTAAGATCCAAAGTGGGAACAAACACTATCCCAACCCGTAGTTTAGGATTTTAGAAATTTTCTGGAAAAGGTTTCGTAATTTTCGGAGATAAAATGGATTTTCTAGGATTTTTAGAAGAGAAAAGGATTTTCCTGGAATTTTTAATCAAAAGAAAACCATCCCCAACCGGCCGGCCGCACGGGATCCCCGGATCCCAGCTGCGGCCGGGGTCCCCCGTGGCCCGCGGTGGGGCTTGACTCCCCAACCGGCCGGCCGCGGCCGATCCGGCGGCTGCCGGCGCGGCCGGTCGTGGTGTGGCCCTCCGCGTGGCTCGCGTCTCGTGTGGCGGGCCGCACCGGATCTCGGGGATCCTTCGCGGCCACGCGCGCATGTGGGCGCTCGTGCGCAAGGGCTCTAGGGCGTTCCCCCCCCCCCCCGCGTGCGTGATGCTCGACGAAATGCCCCCGGACGACGGCGGCGCGGCGGCGGCTTGCCGGCGGCAAGGTGTGCCGGCCGGGCCCACTTGCGACCGCCGTGAGGGCGAGGTGTAGCGGGAATTGGTCTACCCCTTATCCGTGCGTCGTCTTGGCCAAGGATGGGCGGCGGCGCGCGTAATGGCAAGGAGCGGCGGCGACGGTGTGGGTGGCGGCGCGGCGAGGGTCGCCGGCGGCCGGCTTCCATCGAAGTCCGGCGCTCGGCTTGCGGTCGAGACGGGTCCTACGGGTGCGTATTTGCCTAAAGCCGGGGCCTTCCCCCCCCCAAGTTGCCCTCGGAACGGCCCTTGCCCTCCGCGGCGAGCTCGGGCCGGCGGCGGCGCACGGCGCGGGCACGGCTCCGGCCCGGGGGGGCCTTGCGTGCGCGCGCGCGGTGGACGCCGCGTCGAGGCGGTCGTAGTGCCGGGCTCGTGTGGGCGGTTCGCGTGCGTGCGCGGGTAGAACGGGGCCGAGCGGGCCGGCGACGCGGCGCTGCGGAGCTCGACGGCGGCGCGACGCGCGTCGGCCGCGCGAGGACGGCGCGGTACGGAAAGAAAAGAGACGGCGGCGAGAGCGCGCGCTTGCGGCGACCGGCGGCGGTGGCACTGCGGAGACAAGCTTCCCGGCCCCGGCATGATGGCCGGCATCACCGGCGGCGGCGGCGCGGCGGCGAGGTTGGCATGGCGTGCGCAAGGGGCCGCGGCTCGAAGGCCGGGTCAACCACGAGAGGGCGAGGTGGTTTGCCTCACCTTGGTGGCCACGGGCCGACGCGCGGCGGCGGTGAAGATGGGCGGTGCGAGGGAGACGAGGATGGAGGCGGCGGCGGTAGAGGTGGCGGCGCGGTGCGGCGGCGCGCGGGGCGAGAGGGAGCAGGGCGTCGCGGTTCTTGGCTTCGCGGCGTCCTCGGGCTTCCGTGAGTGGGCCTCCGGTTCCGCGCGGTCGACGGTGAGCTGGCGGCGAACTCCGGGGCTCCTCCTCTCCTCCTCCTCCTCCTTCTCCTCCGGCGGGCAGAGGCGGTGTGGAGCGGGTGTACTCCCCCGCGGCGGCTAGGGTTGCGGCTACTCCGTGGTGCGGCGGCGGCCCTCTTATAGTGCATGGCGGGACGCGGGACGCGTGGACGGCGCGGATCGCTCCGGCGGGCGCGGACGGGCCGGCGGGGCGAGCGGGCGGCGGCGGGCTCGGGCGACGTCGCAAAGCGCAAAAGGGGAAAAGAAAAAGGAAGGGGTGACGGGAGGAAGACGGCCGACGCCGGGGGCGACGTCACCCGGGTCCCACCCGTCGGTGTCCGGGGGTGGTTGCGGTAGGTGGGAGGCGGGCCGGCGCTAGGCCGGGCCGTGTTGGGGCGGGATAAGGAAAAGAAGGGGGTGTCGCGGCGTGCGGGAAAAGAGATGGAGGTGGCCCAACGGACTTCGAGAGCTTGGGCTCGCGGCCCGGAAGCAATACCCCTTCCCCTTTTCTATTTTCTTCCAAACCCCTTTCTAACTTTGATTCAAATTTGAATGCGAGTTCAAATTTGAAAACCCACTCGATAAATTCCAAATAAGACCAATAGAACTCCAAGTTTCTCACACTACCATTTTTATATTTCCTAGGAATTTTCATTTAGCTCAAATTAAATCTAGGAATTAAGGGAGAGAAAAGGAAGACATCCTTAAGTAAGTTGACATGCACTCCAACGATTCACCAAAAATTGTAAATCCACATTTTTATTAATTAACATTCCTCACTAAATTTGAGGGATGTTACGTAACTCCCCCCCCCACAAGAATCTCGTCCTCGAGATTAAGAAGTTACCTCCGTTTCGAAGAGATGAGGGTATTTCTCCCTCAATGCGACTCCTTCTCCCACGTGGCTTCGCGTTCGGAGTGATTACTCCGCAGCACCTTGCGAAGCGCGTGGAGGTGTTCCCGGTTGATTTCTCCGCCCAGTCCAGGATCCGAACCGGGTACTCCAAGTACTCCGGGGTCTCCGGATGTCTAGCGCCCGAGTAGGCACTCTCTTCTCGACGACCACACACTTTCGAAGTTGGGAGACATGGAACACCGGTGAACTCCCGCGAGCTCCGGAGGTAGCTCGAGTTTGTAAGCTACCCTACCAACCTTGCTCACAATAGGGTAGGGCCCAACGTATCTAGGGGACGGCTTTCCCCCCGATGTGGAACCTCTTCATACCTCGGAGGGGTGATACCTTCAAGTAGACATGATCCCCCACCTCGAACGAGACGTCCTTCCGTTTTGCGTCGGCGTAGCTCTTCCGCTCGCTCCGAGCTACCTTCGGGTTCTCTCGTACCTTGGCGACATTTTCCTCGGCCTCAACGATAGTGGCGGGACCGAAAAAGGTTCGCTCCCCCACCTCGGACCACATCAACGGTGTCCGACACTTTCTCGCCATACGGGGCTTCGAACGGAGCCATCTTCAAGCCGGCTCGGTAGCCGTTGTTGTAAGAGAACTCGGCATATGACGAGGCTCTTCTCCCAATCCGATCCATAGGTCAACACACAAGCTCTCGGCAAGTCTTCCGGTAGACGATTTACCCTCTCCGTCCGTCCGTCGCTCCGTGGGTGGAACGCCGTGCCGTAATTCAGGCCGGGTGCCCATAGAAGCGTGTAAGCTCTTCCGAGAATTGAGCGAAGGAACCGGGGCCCTCTGCGTCCGACACTATGCTCCTCGGAGCTCCATGAAGCTTCGGGATGTTGTCCACATACGCCCGCAAGTCGGCTCACGCCGTAGTTCGTCTTTACCGGCAAGAAATGTGCGACCTTGGTTAATCGATCAACTATCACCCAAATGGAGTCATTTCCTTTCGTGTGCGTGGCAACCCCACAATGAAGTCCATACTGATATCATCCCACTTCCACGTGGGTATCTCGAGCGGTTGTAGCGGCCGGCGTCCGCAGCCTCGGTGTTCGGCCTTCACTCGGCGGCACGTGTCGCATCGGGCGACGTATTCAAAGCAATGTCCTCTCTCATCTTTTCCCACCAAAACCGTACCTTCAGGTCTTTGTACATCTTGGTACAGCCAGGGTGGATCGAGTATCGAGAATCGTGGGCCTCTTTAAGGATCGAGTCCCGAATCTCCTTGTCCTGAGGCACGCAGATGCGGTCCTTCAGCCACAGTGTACCATGTTCGTCGAGACGATAGTCAGCTGCTTTGCCATTCTCCATCAGGCGTTTTACCTCTTGGATCTCCGGACACTCCTTCTGAGCTTGGCGGATCTGGTCTTCGAGTGTGTATTTCACCCGCAACTGATTCAATGGCCCCTCCTCCACAATTTCTAAGCTCAGCTTTTCCAGCTCTTCATGCAAGGCTGGCTGTTCCTCTCGCACCATCAGGTTGTTGCAGTAGTGCTTGCGGCTCAGAGCGTCGGCCACGACGTTTGCCTTACCAGGGTGGTAGTGAATGCTCAGGTCGTAGTCCTTAATCAGCTCTAGCCATCTCCTTTGCCTCAGATTCAACTCCGACTGGGTGAAGATATACTTCAGACTCTTGTGATCCGTGTAGATGTCGCACTTGTTTCCCATCAGATAGTGCCTCCATATCTTCAACGCATGAATGACAGCGGCTAGCTCGAGGTCGTGTGTCGGGTAGTTCTCCTCATGCTTCCTTAACTGTCGTGAAGCGTAGGCCACTACCTTACCTCCTTGCATCAACACGCAGCCAAGTCCTTGCCTTGACGCGTCACAGTACACCACGAAATCCTTGCTCGCGTCGGGCAGGGTCAGGACCGGGGTAGTGGTGAGACGGGTTTTGAGCTCTTGGAAACTGGCCTCACATTTGTCCGACCACACATACGGCGTGTTGCTCTTCAACAGTTCTGTCATGGGCTTGGCGATCTTGGAGAAGTTCTCGATAAACCGGCGGTAGTACCCGGCCAAACCGAGAAAACTGCGGATCTCTGTCACGGACTTCGGTGACTGCCACTTCGATACGGCCTCAATCTTGCTCGGATCTACAGCAACTCCTTTAGCTGACAACACATGACCCAGAAACGCGACTTCCTCCATCCAGAACTCACACTTGCTGAACTTGGCGTACAACTGATGCTGTCTGAGCTTCCCCAGTACGATCCTCAGGTGCTCCTCGTGCTCTTCTCGTCGTTCGGGAGTAGACCAAGATATCGTCGATGAAGACGACGACACACTTGTCCAACTCGTCCATGAAGACCTTGTTCATCATGTTCATGAAGTATGCCGGGGCATTGGTCAGGCCAAACGACACGACTGTGTACTCATACTTTGCCGTGCACGGGTTACGAATGCCGTCTTGTGGATGTCCTCCGGACGGATCTTCATCTGGTGGTAACTCGACCGGAGATCAATCTTGCTTGAAGTACTTAGCTTGCCTCGGTTGATCCATCAAATCATCAATCCCGGGCGGTGGGTACTTGTTCTTGATGGTCACCGCGTTCGGGGCGCGGTAATCGACGCACGGACGTTGCGTCCCATCCTTCTTCGGTACGAATAATGCCGGTGAACCCCAGGGTGAAGCACTCGGCCGAATGAACCCTTTCTCGAGTAGCGAGTCCAGCTCGCCTTCAACGCCTTTCAGCTCAACCTCTGCCATACGGTACGGACTCTGGGCTATCGGCGTCGTTCCCGGCACCAAGTTTATCACGAATTCCACGTCACGATCAGGAGGTAACCCGGGCAACTCCTCTGGAAACACATCCTCAAACTCACGTACTACGAGCACGTTCGATATGGCCTTCGTGTGAAGGTCGTATACGGCCGGTATGTCTCGAGACTTCATTGGCTCGAAGATCACCCTTGTCCCGTCGGGGGGTGCGGCGAGTGTCACCGCGTCTCGGTGAAGTGGAGATGACCCCTTTGTGGGCAGTGATCCAATCCATTCCCAGTATCACGTCGATACCATGGGATGGCAGCACGGTAAGATCCCCATAGAATGTGTGACCCTGGATGACCACTTCCACTCCTTTGCACAGCAGGGTGCATCGGATGTCCCCGAGCGGAGAGCTCGTGATGATGGGCATCGTTCGGGTGGTTGTAGGGAGGGAGAGTTTACTCACGAACCGAGAGGTGATATAAGACCCGGTTGCACCGGTGTCAAAGAGAACCAGAGCAGAAGTACCACAAACCAAAAACTTACCGATCACGACGTCGGGGGCATCGGCGGCCTCCTCCTCGGTGAGGTGGTTCGACCTCCCACGGCGGCGGCGGGGCGGGGTGCGGCCCGAGGAGGCTCGGCTTCCCGGAACAGGTGCCCTCGCGGGAGTAGCGAGCGCCCTTCTTGTCGGGGCACTCGAAAGACTTGTGGCCCGGCTTGCCACACGCGAAGCGGTGACGACGGTGAAACCTCCGGCGGCGGGCCGCGCGGTGCTCGGTGGAGCACGGGTGTAGCCTCCGGTCTGCTGGGGATAGCCGGGGTTCCTCCCTCCAGGGAACGGGCTACGTCCACTACCTCCGAAGCCACGCCCAGGCTGGTTGTGCCCCCGGGCGGTAGCTCCCCCTCAGCATGTTGCTCTGTCCGCTTCTCGGCTTCTGGAAGGATCGGTCGGGCTGATCCCGATCTCCCATCCTCTTCTTGCCCCTCATGCGTTCCTCGTGGCCCCTCCTCTCGTCCTCGACCGCGATGGCGCGGTTGACGAGATGGCGCGAGGACTTGTGCTCACTTGCCTTCGGCGCCCGGGCGAAGGCCGTGGTGAAGGCCTCGCAGAGAACCGAGAATCGCTTCTTCGGTCGGTGTTGGTGTCGTCGGGGGCGTACCGCATCATCTTCATGAAGTGACGCTCGTACTCCTCGACCCTCATCGCACCCCGAGTCATGGTGCGGAACTCCCCGCGCCTTCCCGGACCGGCGGCTCGTCGGGAAGGTACGCTCGCGGAACGCCTCGCGAGAACTCCGGCCCCGGTGATGAATGCGGGTTCGGGTGGGTGGCGGTATAGTTGTCCCACCATGCCTTGGCGAGACCCTCCGGTTGGTGCGCGGCGATAGCGACGCACTCCTCGTCGGAGCGACACGGTGAGGTCGAGCTTGGTCTCGATCACCCTCGGCCCGGTCGTCGGCCTCGAGTGGGTCATCCGAGTAGGCCGAAGGTGGGGGCCTTCGGGGCGGATGAACCTCTCGATCTTCCGCGTGAGGTCCTCGTCCCGCGGAGCGACGCGGTTCCCTCCGTTGCCACGGTGCTCCATGGCCTCTCGCCATCCTCTCGCATCGGCGGAGTCCGGAGCGCCATCACTTCCACCAAGTTAGGTGGGGGTGGTGGTGGGCGTTCCGGCTCGGGGCCGGCCTTGCGCGGGCCGCTCCTTGCCCAACCTCGGCCTCGGGGTTCTCGGGCGGCGGTGGCGGTGCCCCGGTCACCTCGGGCCCTAGCCCCCAAGGCTCCTCCACGCGGGGTGGACGGCCACGGCCACGGCCGCGTCCACGCCCCGGCCGGGCTTCTTCCTCGGCCACCGCCTCCTCGAGGCGAGCTATCGGCCGGTTGGAGCGGCGGATCGACATCCTTACGAAACCATAAGGGAAAAGAAAGGTGTTTACGCACGTCACTCACCAACTCGCACATGAGTCTTAAGCAATCAAGAAAATAGTTCTAATTATAACCTACACTCAAGCGAGAAGAAGCATTAAGACACAAATAACACCATTAAGATCCAAGCACACATCGGTCATGATCATTACACTTGCTCCCCGAGGCCGACTCGGACCTTGGGGTAGCGACAACAAGTCAACGATCTAATACATCGGTATAATCTCAAAAGGGTAGTGTCTACATGGTGTGGCATGACTCTCTTCATGCACCGAACATGCTCGCGGCTGCATGGAACATCTCATGGAAACTACTAGCATAGAACACTACTCTAGGTCATGCCTCCTCGCTCGGCTCTCTACTCCGTGCGTGCCCGCCCGGTACGTGACGGGGTAGCGGTCCCTCGGTGGGGTAGTCCGGCGAGAAGATCCGGTCACCAAGGCGTGAGCCTCTCGAACCTCCTCGGTCTCGACGGGAGTCGGCGCGGACGGGCCATCGGGCACGGGTGGAGCTTGGAGGCGTGACCGGTGCGGCCTCGAAGGTCTCGGTGCGAATCTCTCGGCCGAGACTCGGGGGGGCGGCTCTCCGTTGAGCTCGAAGAGCTCGTCCACGCGAAGTGAGTCGGCGTCCTCCCAAGTCCTCCTCAGTCTCTCGGCCTTGTCCCTCAGGTAGACGGCCGTGCGCGTGAGCCACGCGATGTTGGCGACGTTGTCCGCTCGGCTCTTCTCCAGCTTCTCCACCTTGAGCCGCTCACACCCGAGCGGTGAGCGCGCACCGTGAGCGAGGTCGTCCTTGCGCTCGAGCTTGTCCTTCGGCTGTTCGACTCGCGGTCGGCCTCCGCGTAGGTCCTCCTTGGCGTGCGGCATCTCCTCCACGGTGTCCACCCTCTCCCTCTCGGACCGGCGGGACGGCGGTCGTGCGGTCGAGGCTCAACTCGAGCCGGCGAACACGGTGGCGTAGAGCGGTGTTCTCCCTCTCCAACTCGGCGCGGCGGGGCCGGGCTCGGAGCGCGTCGATGGTAGCGTCCCCGACACGGCCGTAGAGGGTACGTGACTCGTCCTCCGGTCGGTGCGTGTACTTGTCGAGGTCGACCAAGTAGGCCGGCGGTCTCCACCGAGTCTCGTCGGTCTCGCGGAAGGGGAGCGGCGTCGACGTCGTCTGGGATCCCCTCGTACGAAGGAACTCCGTCCACGAGCGGTGCGAGGCGCCGGTAGTCCGGGGGTAGCGGCCGAAGAGTCCCGGTCTCGAAGGAGGCGCGGTGCGTGCGAGAAGGCGGCCCGGGGCCCGGCGGCGGGCGACGTCGAGCGCGGTCGCGACCCGGTGAGTGCGGCGGCGCGCGGACCTCTCCCTTAAACCCGGGGGAGACTCGGGTGAGGGAGCACGGCCGCCCGTGCGAGCACCATCCGCCCGGGTCACGGCGGGGACGTACTCGGCGCGGTACGTGACGTAGGTCGGAGGGACCCCAAGCCTGAGAAGGGCCCTCTCCATCCAGTGGCAGATCGCCCCGCACGTCTCGGGGGTGATCTCCGCGACCTGGTGCTCCATCTCCTGTGAAACGCAAGAAATTTCCATCAACGCGGTGAGTAAGAAATTTTCAAAGAGGGAACGAGTTTTATAATATAGCTCAAGGGCATATCTATAAAGATAGAGCGTATAGAGTCCTATTTCTATCGACCTTTCCTAGGGATACGTGCTACGGTCAAGCATGGCTCGGTACCACCCGTAAAACCCCGGATTTTCATAGAAAACCCGAATCCTCGTACCATCGCGATAGTCCCCGGATCGGTGGCTATCGCGTACGGAACGTCTCACGAATGATACACAAAGTCATACATCGCATCACATAAAGTTAAAAGTACATTAATTTATTACATGTCCATTATGGAGTACATCATTACAAGCCTCTTGGCCGAATCGGAGTGAAAATTCTACGCAACGGTAGCTATCTTCTCGAAGGGTCTCCATCTTTATTCTTCCCGCCACGAGCAACTCGAGCGAAGCGACGTATCCCTCGGTCCGTACCATCCGTCGGCGTTGCGGTCGAAGTCGGACTCGTACCCCGCACACCCAAAGTCTATCCCCAAGGAGCGGGATAGGTCCACGTCACCAACCGTATGCGGCTTTAAGTGGCCTAACATCTAAAGGGAAAAGAGAGTAGACAAGGATTCGACCTGTGGTTTCCTAAGCGACGACGAGCGAATATAAACAAGGTATCTCCATCAATGACCCGAAACCCAAGCCTCTCAACACAACCCGGATCCAACGGTCACCCCGGAAGACCCGTCCCATCTCCTACTCTGTCTAGGGGCGATGCGAGAACTTCCTCTCCTCGCATCTCAATGATTACAACCGGATCGACGAGGTAGATGGAGCCTCTCTCCTCTAGGCGGTTATAACCACGGCTCACCACACTCTCATCTAAAAAGGGGGGAGGTAGAAATCCCAAAACATGAGGAACGAACATGTCTTCTAGGCGGTGTCCATAACCGAGGACGCGGCTATAGCTATAGATCGAACAACTCGCGCGAGCGTGTACACCCGTACCCATCCGGAATGGTACCCGTAGGTGTACGGCCGACCGAGCCCATCCTACCGGCGAACTCTCGGTAGTTACGTACCCACCCTGCATCCGGCCCTCAAAGCGGTCCTCTCCGCAGTGAAGACAACACGGAAGCGTGAAATGCTCCCGTGTGGCCACACGGGAGACGCTCTGAGAGGGTGGTCTCACCTCCACCGCTCCCCCACAGATACCCTCTATCCTTCCTAGGCAGGTATGGTTCCACACTTGCCGAGCTCAACTCGGCCCTATCCCCACTCTCGGCGGGGTGGTGTGTACGATGTCCTATAAACAAGTTGATCCACTCGATTTCAGACCGGGGCGAGCTCATGTCCTCCAAGCGCACGAAAAAACCCCAACACCTAGGCTCTGAAAACCGTAACGGGAGGGATGCACCGAGGAGCGCACCCCTATCCCCCGATCCCGGACCGGTTGTTTGAGCTCACCCCCGCCAAAGTACCCAAAACGCCTTCTCCTACCGGTTTTTACCCCACACACGCCAAGAACCACTAGTCCCATCCCAACACATGCATCGCGAAGCTCGGCGCACATACACGCCCGCATAAACATATATAGTAGTAGTAGGACAATCAAGGACGGGGGTAAATAAAGAGGCGATGCAAGGTTCATCAACATGCATACATAAAGTAAAGCGCTAGCAATACTACTCGGCAATGCCTAATGGGTAGTTCGAGAATCGGTCGGGCGTGAACTCCGGGGTCGGGTAGTCCTCCGCGGCGAAGTCGTCGGCGTAGTCGTACTCCCCGGCTCGGCTCTCCGGCTCCTCCTGCTCCTAGTAGCGCGAAAAAGAAAATAAACAGCGGCCCTATTGCAACTTAAATCCAAATAAGAGCAATTAAGATCCAAAATGGGAACAAACACTATCCCAACCCGTAGTTTAGGATTTTAGAAATTTTCTGGAAAAGGTTTCGTAATTTTCGGAGATAAAATGGATTTTCTAGGATTTTTAGAAGAGAAAAGGATTTTCCTGGAATTTTTAATCAAAAGAAAACCATCCCCAACCGGCCGGCCGCACGGGATCCCCGGATCCCAGCCCGCGGCCGGGTCCCCGTGGCCGCGGTGGGGCTTGACTCCCCACCGGCGGCCGCGCGCCGTCCGGCGGCCGCCGTGCGGCCGGTCGTGGTGTGGCCCTCCGCGTGGCCTCGCGTCTCGTGTGGCGGGCCGCACCGGATCCCGGGGATCCTTCGCGGCCACGCGCGCATGTGGGCGCTCGTGCGCAAGGGCTCTAGGGCGTTCCCCCCCCCCCCCCCCCCCGCGTGCGTGATGCTCGACGAAATGCCCCGGACGACGGCGGCGCGGCGGCGGCTTGCCGCCGGCGAGGTGTGCCGCCGGGCCCACTTGCGACCGCCGTGAGGGCGAGGTGTAGCGGGAATTGGTCTACCCCTTATCCGTGCGTCGTCTTGGCCAAGGATGGGCGGCGGCGCGTAATGGCAAGGAGCGGCGGCGACGGTGTGGGTGGCGGCGCGGCGAGGGTCGCCGGCGACGGCTCCCATCGAAGTCCAGCGCTCAGCTTGTGGTCGAGACGGGTCCTACGAGTGCGTATTTGCCTAAAGCTGGGCCTTCCCCCCCTAAGTTGCCTGGAACGGCCCTTGCTTTCCGCGGCAGAGCTCGGGCCGGCGGCGGCGCACGGCGCGGGCACGGCTCCGGCACCGGGGGGGCCTTGCGTGCGCGCGCGCGCGGGTGGACGGCGCGTCGAGGCGGTCGTAGTGCCGGGCTCGTGTGGGCGGTTCGCGTGCGTGCGCGGGTAGAACGGGACCGAGCGGGCCGGCGACGCGGCGCTCCGGAGCTCGACGGCGCGCGCGGCGCGCGTCGGCCGCGCGAGGACGGCGCGGTACGGAAGAAAAGAGACGGCGGCGAGAGCGCGCGCTTGCGGCGACGGTGGCGGTGGCACCCGCAGAGACAAGCTTCCCGGCCCGGCACGATGGCCGGCATCACCGGCGGCGGCGGCGCGGCGGCGAGGTTGGCATGGCGTGCGCAAGGGGCCGCGGCTCGAAGGCCGGGTCAACCACGAGAGGGCGAGGTGGTTTGCCTCACCTTGGTGGCCACGGGCCGACGCGCGGCGGCGGTGAAGATGGGCGGTGCGCGGGAGACGAGGATGGAGGCGGCGGCCGGTAGAGGTGGCGGCGCGGTACGGCGGCGCGGGGCGAGGGAGCAGGGCGTCGCGGTTCTTGGCTTCGCGGCGTCCTCGGGCTTCCGTGAGTGGGCCTCCCGGCTCCGCGCGGTCGACGGTGAGTCCGGCGGCGAGCTCGGGGCTCCTCCTCTCCTCCTCCTCCTCCTTCTCCTCCGGCGGGCCGGGCGGTGTGGAGCGGGTGTACTCCCCGCGGCGGCTAGGGTTGCGGCTACTCCGTGGTGCGGCGGCGGCCCTCTTATAGAGCATGGCGGGGCGCGGGACGCGTGGACGGCGCGGATCGCTCCGCGGGCGCGGACGGCTGGCGGGCGAGCGGGGCGGCGCTGAGCTCGGGCGACGTCGCAAAGCGCAAAAGGGAAAAGAAAAAGGAAGGGGGTGACGGGAGGAAGACGGCTGACGCCGGGGCGACGTCACCTGGGTCCCACCTGTCGGTGTCCCGGGGTGGTTGCGGTAGGTGGGAGGCGGGCCGGCGCTAGCTGGGCCGTGTTGGGCTGGATAGGGAAAAGAAGGGGGTGTCGCGGCGTGCGGGAAAAAGAGATGGAGGTGGCCCAACAGACTTCGAGAGCTTGGGCTCGCGGCCCAGAAGCAATACCCCTTCCCCTTTTCTATTTTCTTCCAAACCCCTTTCTAAATTAGATTCAAATTTGAATGCAGATTCAAATTTGAAAACCCACTCAAATAAATTCCAAATAAGACCAATAGAACTCCAAGTTTCTCACACTACCATTTTTATATTTCCTAGGAATTTTCATTTAGCTCAAATTAAATCTAGGAATTAAGGGAGAGAAAAGGAAGACATCCTTAAGTAAGTTGACATGCACTCCAACGATTCACCAAAAATTGTAAATCCACATTTTTATTAATTAACATTCCTCACTAAATTTGAGGGATGTTACGGAACTCCCCCCCTCACAAGAATCTCGTCCTCGAGATTAAGAAGTTACCTCCGTTTCGAAGAGATGAGGGTATTTCTCCCTCAATGCGACTCCTTCTCCCACGTGGCTTCGCGTTCGGAGTGATTACTCCGCAGCACCTTGCGAAGCGCGTGGAGGTGTTCCTGGTTGATTTCTCCGCCCGGTCCGGGATCCGAACCGGGTACTCCAAGTACTCCGGGGTCTCCTGGATGTCTAGCGCCCGAGTAGGCACTCTCTTCTCGACGACCACACACTTTCGAAGTTGGGAGACATGGAACACGGGTGAACTCCCGCGAGCTCCGGAGGTAGCTCGAGTTTGTAAGCTACCCTACCGACCTTGCTCACAATAGGGTAGGGCCCAACGTATCTAGGGGACGGCTTTCCACCGATGTGGAACCTCTTCGTACCTCGGAGGGGTGATACCTTCAAGTAGACATGATCCCCCACCTCGAACGAGACGTCCTTCCGTTTTGCGTCGGCGTAGCTCTTCCGCTCGCTCTCCGAGCTACCTTCGGGTTCTCTCGTACCTTGGCGACGGGCACAGAGGTGTTGCCGAGGTGGCGTGTGAGGGTGGCCTCAAGCCTTGCCTGCCTCGCCATGCTTGCACGCGCGAAGTGGCGGACCATCTCCTGCGTCGAGAGGGTGATGCCGGCATGCCCTGGTCTTCTTGACTGGTGGTCATCACTCACTCGACCTTCTTTTGTCTTTCCCCTACCCGTTGCATGATGCACTAGCCGGGGCTTCATGGGTTTCCATGCTGTAGGGGGGGTTTGAGCCCCCCCCCCGTATTGACTTGCATGCACCAACCGGTTCCATTGAAATGCTTAAGGCGATAGGGGCGGCGGCGTGCCGATGCCGACCGTCATCGTGTACCTCTGGTCGGCGAGTGCAGTCGAACCGGTGTGCACTGTGTCCAAATTAGGTCGCTCCCGGTGTCGATGAAGTGATCATGGGGCTGCGGCGGCGTGCCGATGCCGACCGTCATCGTGTACCTCTGGTCGGCGAGCGCGGCCGACGGTGCCTGAGGTGTTGCCGAGGTGGCGTGTGAGGGTGGCCTCAAGCCTTGCCTGCCTCGCCATGCTTGCACGCGCGGAGTGGCGGACCATCTCCTGCGTCGAGAGGGTGATGCCGACACGCCCTGGTCTTCTTGACTGGTGGTCATCACTCACTCGACCTTCTTTTGTCTTTCCCCTACCCGTTGCACGATGCACTAGCCGGGGCTTCATGGGTTTCCATGCTGTAGGGGGGGCTGGAGCCCCCCTTATTGAGTTGCATGCACCAACCAGTTCCATTGAAAAGCATAAGCTGATAGGGAAATGTGGGCAATCCCCCCTCACGTGCAGGCTCTCCCCAGGCTGCATACATGCATATTGGAGTGTGGCTGCAATTATTTTAATTAACGCACCAGCCAGAATTCGAACTCGAAACCTCTGGTTTTGATACCATATTGAGTTGTATGAACCAACCAGTTCAACCCATAAACTTTAGCTGATAGTGAAAGGTGAGTGATTCACTTATACTCCAACACCCTGGTGCCACTACTGGCGTGATTGAATTGAAGGTCAAGCGCTTGATGCGTGTTAAGCAATTGCCCAATAGATCATCATTTACTTTAGATGAATGTGTCCATGTTTTTTTAATAATTTGTGGTGAATGTGAAAATTTTCAAATAGTAGAAAACCAAGTGAGGGTACATGTTTGTCTGTATGCATTTCAGGTCAGTAAGAGAAAATTTAAACAGACTCAACTAGAATTTACAGTTATATATGCCGGTGGATGTGTTAGAGATGCAAACACCTCACGTTCTCGTTCTCCTGTGAAGTTATAAGCAGCAGCTACGGAGATCTGTAGTTTACACACGTTTTCCCCTAGAACCAGACACACATGGAGCTTCTCCTTTGCAGTTTTGCACGACCTCCCGGTCATGTTCCAGATCATCTGATGAAGAAACCAGTCGATATCCAAGGTTTTCCGAGTCCTGTGATCCAGCAGTCATGGCCTGATGATGTGCACTCACCTGCTTTTTTGACCACCGGAGCTTACTCGACAACTTCCTCGTAAACATTTTCTGCAAGCAGCAAGAAAAAAACATCAGTCCCCATATTTCTTCAGAGACAATTGTTCTGCAATGTGCTATTATTCCCTTAAAATTTTTCCACAAACACATCTTTGAAGTAAGTTCCAGAAAAGATTAACCGTGAGATGAAACGAGCTCTCCTACTAGCTAGATTTACATGAAGGGGATCTTGTTTGAATGCCAAATTGAAAAATGGGTTCAGTTTAACGGCGTCCAAGTATTGATTTCATCGGTTTACAGAGAAGTACTGCATCTATACTCACCGATGGACTTGATCTGTTCGCCCACCGATGGAGGTGCAGACACAGATCGAGCAGCTGTGTTTTGGGCGCCAGCAACGACGCCACGCCGACCAGGCGGTCGCGTTGACCTTGGGCGGCAGCAGCATATGCCCCCCTAATCCGACGTAAGCCTTGCGCTGGGACGCAGGCTGCCGTTACATATGTTTGCTGTATTTTGGTGGTGCTGTGGTAAAAGAATATGAACTGTCAAAGCTAGGATTATGAACCGTAAAAGCTAGCTAGGATCACGGCAGCATGAAAAAGAATTAATGTCAGACTTCTTTTCAGGAGCTAGCGGTAATATAGCTGTCGTTGCTTTAATCTAGCAACAGAAAATAGGAAAGTATTCAAACGATATGATTGTTAGCTGTCGCTCGCTAGCTCACGTTAGCAGTCAGATATATGCTGATCATTCAGAGGCGGCCTGCCATGCCCTACTTACGTCTATATAAGCCAAGGCAGGGGAGGTCCTCTTCCTCGCTCAAGTCGTCCTACCATCCTGACCATCCGTTGCTGTCGTCGAGATTCATTTCAATTGCAATATGAGGCACACAGGTGGTTGTATGATCTCGGCCATGTTCTTGTGCGCAGTGCTGTTTGTATCCCTAGTGATCCAAGTACAATGTAAGTACTCGGCGATCTATTTAATTTTTTTATGTGATCACCATCGAATCTTAACTCTTCAGTTTTGTGAGAGACGGCTGATGATCGTCAGTACTATTGTTGATCGATGAGCACTGACTGAAATCCCGACCCCGTCCCCTGCAGGTCGCCCTCAGCTGTTGGAGGCCAACTCTACTACTTCATTGTACGAGAGAAAGAACGAGAACTTTCTTATATGCACGGATTTCAAATGTACTTATTTCAATCCTAACGACCTTTGCTATTGCTGCCGGGACACAAGTCGGAGGGAGTCTTGCCACTTGACGTATAGCGAGTGCAGGGCTCACTGCCCCATTCCCAGTCCGCCAAAGTTTTGAGTAGCCATGCATCTCTTTAGTCTTTAATGTCGGGCAACAAAATTTGCTTTGTAGCGGCAAAATCGAACACTGGATGATGCATGATAAGCATCTGCCGGATCATCAAACAATAATATTCAAGTGATGTAGCATTTTCATGCGACCAAATGTGTCCATGGTTTTTCTTCCTTGAGATATTAATAATTATTGCTTTTGTTTCAGCCGCGTGATCTCTGTTTCGTTTTTTTTAAGAATGTCTTTGTTTCGTTGAGGATGATCATAGAAACCAACAGAAAAATTTGACCTCGATCGATCCGACATATCCTCCATTTAATTAATTTTGCATGCGAGAGCCAAAAACTAGATCCAAAACTAAGCTTACATGATGCGCATCCGGGCTGAGAGAGGTTTGTCCTGCCACCAAAGGGTTCAAGCGTTCGCAGCAGCGCACCAAAAGGTTTGAAGCGTGAACCATCTAATAGACTGGTCATATTTTCGCACCCTTGTTAGAGTACACCAGCCAAATAGACTAGTGGTATTGTTTAACCAAAGCAATTCAAATAAATTGCACATATGAACTCCAAGCGCTAAACGAGAATTCAACAGGTATTAAAGATTAAATTTCAGGTAGTAGCCAAATGGATTAGATGCTGACTCTTCCTCACTTGTCTTCAGGAAGGACATGTCTATTGAAATGGTGAAATTATCATTCTTTTATTACTTCGCATCCATCTTACTTCATATTTTTCCTAGTCATCAAGATTCTTTTCTTTATACCAGTTTTCTCTACATCCATCTTACTTCATATTTCTCCTTCATCCTAACCAACAAGTGGTGGGTCCTACTCGTCAACCTCTTTCTCCCTCTTTTCTACTCTCCTGGCCCTACCTTCCTTGGTTCCTCCCTGATCCCACCACCCCTCCCTCCCTCCCTCCACCGAACAGAGCGACGTCCATGGAGGCTTCAACTCCGCCGACTCCCTCCCTCCCTCTCCCAGCCAAGCATCAGGGACGGCCTCCATGTGGAGCGACGGGGCGGCCTCCTGGCCGGCGGAGTAGCCAAGGCTGGGGTGCGGCCAGAGCTCAGGCGGCGAAGAGTAGCTCTAGCGTCCACCACTGGAGCATGGTGCCTCGTCGAGGAGGGTCCTCTCCTCTGATTCCCCGACACAAGGAGTAGAGGAGCTCCTCACCGCCTGCGCGGACGGGACGACCGCTGGGGTCTGTCGCAATCTCACAGCGTTCCCGGACCTCCTCCCTCGGTGGCTTCTCCTCCCGCATCGATGGGCACAGATCTTGGGCACGACAGCGAGGTGAGTGGCACAACAAGCGAGAATCGAGCTGCACCACCACTACATGGCCAGGGATCGGAGAAGCAGGGGCAGAGGTGGAAGAGGAGCAGGGCGGTGGCTCTCGACATTCTGCCTCGGAGCTCCAGTGGCGCAGCATCTCGAACAAGCCACTCCGAGCTTGTACCCCTCCTCCTCGCAGTCGGGGACACCTCGATCTGCATGTGAAGACGGCGAGTGACGACACGCCCAAGAGGAGGGATGCTCACATGCATCACCTGCTCCAACCAGGCGTTTGCCATCGGATTCTCCTCCTGCACCGGCGGATTGGATCTTGGGCGTGGCGGCGAGCAGGAGTCGCCCTTCCAGGCGGCAACTTCCCCGGCATCCCTCTCCTCTACCAACTCGCGGCCCGCGGTGACCCTCCTCTGCTCCTCAGCTGGCGATGAGCTCACCCCTTCTGCCTGGTTCGGCGACGGTTGGGATCGCGCACGCCAAGGCTGTGGATCTCCCGCCCTCCTTCTCGGTCAACATCAGGGGAGGGTTGGATCCAAGGCGGGGGAAGTCAGAGCAGGCCCCGGGAGAGCACACCAGCCCTAACACCAGATCTAGGGTTTCAGGGGAGGGGAGGTCACCAGCCCGTTAGAGAAGGAGGAGAAGGAGGCGGCGTCGTCGGTGGAGAACCGACTCCGAAGAAGCCGTCGGTAGGACAGAGAAGGCTGGAGGGGCGACGTAGAGGACTAAGGTGAGGTTGGGTGGTGCGGTGGCCGGGGTAGGAAGAGAGGAATGAGGAAGGGGGAGGGGAAGGGAGGAGACCACGATGACGCAACGGTGGTGGCGGCGGGGCCGACGGGAGCCGGCGGGCCGGGGGCCCTCGAGTCGAGCGGCAAAGCAATGGGATTGCAGCGCGAATCCCTAGTGAAGGCAACAAGCAAACATCACAGGCATATGAGAAGGGAAGACCTCAAGGAGCGGAGGGAGGAAGTCGTGCCCGCTGTCAGGAGGGAGGGAGGTGTGGCCGCCGACGAAGGGAAGGGGCCTCAGCCGCCGACTGGACGGAGGGCGTCGCGGACGCCGAGCACGGAGGATGGGGCACCACCGCCGGCACAAAGAAGGGGCCACGGTCGCGGGTCGGAGGGAGGTGGTCGCGGACACCGGCGAAGAGGAGCTCCGAAGGGCCGAGGTGTCGAGATGTCGATGTCAAGGGGGAGCAGGTCGCTTCCTTGCGTATCTTACCCCGCCGGGGTGTTGTTGCGACCTCCAAAGCTGTTTGATCGGCCGCATGAAGACTTGGTCCGTCCATCCGTGGACGGGAGGATGATGACGTCGTTGTCGTTGCTTCCTTCTTGAGGGCATCGTCTTGCAAGATCATTCATCCCCGCCCACTTTCTTCGGGATGATTGGCTAGTAGTGACGTGTGTGTTTCCTTGGTGTTTCCCCCTCGCGGTGCGTTTGTTGTCGTAGTTATTTCTCTCGTGGCGGTGGTGCTTGTGGTGTCTTTCTTTCTTTTTTATTCGGTTTGTTCATCTTGTTCTCCGCTCTTTGGGGATTCTCCCGAAGTTGCATGTTGTAAAACTCTTTTTTTTAATGAAAAACGTGTTTTGGAGGTCTTTAAAAAAAATCATGCATTACGCCCTTTTACGGGAGCAAATTGGCATTACACGGGATTAGCGGCCCTTTTTCGTCAAGAAGAAATACATGTATTTACGGATCGAGAGAATCCCCACCCAGTGGCAGGTTGGGCAGGAACTGGGGCATCGATTGGGCCTTCTGTCTAGGCTGAAAAATACGGGACAGACCTGATTGATTCATTCATTGGGCCTTCAGACAGATGGGAGGGAAATGAATTGTTCAGCTTGTGCTTTGAGCCCGAAACCGATGTGGATTTAGAAATTGATTTTAAACTCACGACCTTTCTCCACAATTAGGAAGCAGCAAGCCAACTGTAGTTTTATTTGCCAACAACAAAAAAAGGCATTGTAGTTAGTGTACCTTACAAGACTATGTACGCTTTCATAATAAATCCCCTTTAGCACATAAAAGATGCTTTGCGACAATTGAAGTATGAAACTAAGCACTAAAACACATCAATTTAAATCCATGTATTCCGAGTGTAGTATCTAAATTTCGTGATGTAGTTCAATATCAGTGCCAGTAACTAGTCTAACATCAAAACACGTTTAATGTCAGCCTTACAGTATGGCTTATACAATTTGTTTTTTTAACAAACCAGGCAGGCAAGGAGGAGAGGTGCCGGTTTTTATTTTGCTATAATAAATAGGAAAGTGCTCGCTACGAGCAACAAAAATATTTATACCGAAAGACATTGAATTATCGTGACAATAATTGTATGCAAATATGAAATATCCAAAGAACCTAATCACACAATGAAACGACATGGCAGAATAAGTACTCCGTAGTCCGTATCAATCACTAAGACAAACTAAACGATTACCCATTTTCTTACCCTCTTGCCTCTCAATAACCTCCAGTGTTGCGAAATCTCACCTTCCCTCAAGAACCATCTTGGTTTCCAACCATTTTCCTGCATCTTCCATGACTACAATTTTAGACGAACCAATTCCAATTAGACAAAATTAAACATCATATAACAAAAAAATAATAAACTTCTTGCATCAGTCGAACATGCACATGTCAATGCGTAGAAAGATATATGTATCATTCGTTGCTTTGTCTCTCGTCGCACTAAATATTAATTGGAACTCTCTATCAATGCGTGCAGAAAGTAGACAATCCTCTAAGAGAGGTGACGAGGCCCTAGACCAGGGCCCACCACGACTACCAAAAGGATTACTGCGGACGGACGCACCATGTACTTGGCGGCCTACACATACCCACACGAGCGGACACCACCCGCCCCAAGGTATTTGGCGGCCCATCCGGCCGGTCTCCGAGTACTTGGGGGTTCGTTCGACTAGTTTCCGTCCTAGCGTGGCGGCCCAAACGACAAGTTTCTCGCCCCGCCACGACTACTCGTTCACACGAGTAGTTTCCGTTCCGCCTCCGACTACTCGCTCGCATGAGTAGTTTCCCGTCCCCCGCAAGCCCGGCCTTCGCGACGAGGGCAACCGCGACCGGGCCCACTCCCGAAAAAATGGCGGGCCTTCGCCGCACGCCCGCTCCCCGCGTCGCTACGTGCGGCCCCCTCCATGTCGAGTCGTACGGACGGGGAGATGTCCGGTGTTAGTAGGAATGGCCACCCACCGTGCCACGAACGGCACGGTAGCGCGCCGCCCACTATGCCACGAACGGCATAGTGCGGGCCATTCCGTCCACACAGAGCCCCCGCATGCACTCGGGAAAGGATGCGTACCTACTCCGCCGACCGGAGCACGGTACGGGACCTACGATGACCCGACTACTCGGAGACGAGCTCCCGGAGTCCCGACAACAACTACTCGGAGCCCGCAATTTCGGAGGCCTATGCCTTCAACAATTAGAGCATCTCCAAGAGACTCTCTATTTGCACTTTCTTAGCTTAAAAAAAAGAAAATAGACTCCAAAACACACATCCAACAGGTACGCCATCCGACTCGGTATCGTTCCATGCTCGCTATCCGTGCCCCTCCCCTCGGTACTTTTCGCTAGCGCCGCCCGCTCGCTATCGCCTCTCTTGCGCACACGCGATTCCCGCCGCTCCCGCACCCGTACCTCTCCTTCCCATGCATTGCCATGACCCGCCGTGGCGTCCCCCACCTCCAAATGCCGTCGCCGATGGTCTTAGCCTTCACGTCCACGCGGTGCGGCATCGGGGCCCCTACTACGTACCGTAGACGCCTTGCCTCACCTAGGAGTATGCTTGTGCTTCAGCCCTAGAGGAGGAAAAGGCAACGCTTCAAGTTCCAAATCGATGAAAGATTGATGGCTAGAAGCAAGCAGATTGACATGACAATAGATTGACCACGAACGCCGACTCCTTCGACGCACTAGTAATCAAAAGCAACCCAGGCGCATTAGGCGTTGCCGGCGAGAGCGTGCATGCATGCCACCGATGCGCGAGCGATGAAGGTGTCGAGCGATGAAGGAGGAAAGTCAGCACCGAATGGATCGCGCACGTAGCTACTTGACCCGCCGGGGAAGAAAGACGGCGGACACACTGCGAGGTGCTTTGCAAAAGCAGGAGCCTTCACGTGCACACGGTGCAGCTTCCAGGGGCGGCGGTGGTGCCCGTCAAAGGGGCAGCGGTGCTCACCGATGGAATTGGACGCTATGGACCCAATTTTAAATATAGCTATCACATTTTTCCTAATCTCTTGGAGTACCTCATGAAATTAAAAGGTTTTCTATTTTTACATAGGGGTAAAATCTTCAAATTTAGCTAAAAATTTACAAGAGCTCTTGGAGTTGCTCTTACTCGCTACGATCCCTACTTTCCTCTCTACCCCCCGTCTCAAAATAAGGGAGTTTTTGACTTTTGATGTTCATGTTAGACTATTCATCTTATTCAAAAAATTTGTGACAATATTATTTATTTTTGTTATGACATGTTTAATCATTGTGTATATTTTTAGTATATCATAATTGTTTTACATTTTCACAAATTCAAACGTTATTTTGAGACGGAGGGAGTGTATTTCAATCAACTAAAAGTTAAAAGATCTATATAAAATCCCGAATATTTATAAAAGAAAAAAGTTAGGTTTTTTTTGCATAAATAGATCTGTCAATAGATAGTAGACATTGATGCAGGTAAAAATATTCAGCATTAATAATAGCTTCTCCATAATAAGTATTTTTATCCATTTATTAAACATGAGTTTCTTAGATCAATTTATTGAACATGAGTTGAGAAGATGCATAAATAAACAATCTGAAAAAAGTGCAATATAAGTATAAAGGTAAATCTGTATCGAAAGCAAGGAAGTAAAAGAAAAAAGAACAACAATTATATATATATATATATATCTAGCACACATGGATACCTATTTTTGATAGCAGGTGCATAATATGCTTGTGCATGAGTTTCAAGGAAAAAGTCTACATCACCCCTTCAACTATGGGGTGTGGACTACATAACCCCCAACTTATGAAACGGTCTATATCACCCCCCTGAACTTTTCAAAACCGATCAAATTACCCCCTAAGGCAAATTTTAAAAATTATAGTAAATCATAGAAAATTCATAAAATGAAAAATCTAATTGTGTTAGGCTCAAATGAGTTGGCATATCCACATCGGCTTTGGGCTCAAAGCTCAAGCTGAACCAACCCACCTTTCTGAAGGCCCAATGAATGAATGAATCAGGCCTGTCCCATTTTCTTTCAGCCTAGACAGAAGGCCCAATCGATGCCCCAGTTCCAGCCCAACCTGCCGCTGGGTGGGAGGAGGATTCTCTCCGTCTCAGGGCCGCTAATCTCGTGCAATGCCAGTTTGCTGCCGTAAAAAGGGCGTAATGCATTGTTAAAATTGTTGTAAATCTTGCAAGAATATGAGCTGTAACACGCAAAAAGAGAAAGAAAGAAAGAATGTAAACTGTAAAGTTGTGATCACGGCAGCATAAAAACGAAAGAAATGTTGTGGGTTAATCTAGCAATGGAAATTGGAAAGCAATATCGCTCACTGTATGTAGCTGTCAGGCGACGACGCTGGTCGATCCATCTATAGAAGCTATAGCCAAGGGAGGGGACCTCTTCCTCCTTGCTCAAGTCGTCGTCCATCCTGTTCCTGATCCCCCCTCCCCATCGCACACTTCCGGTCTGCCTGTGTCTGTCGAGATTCATTGCGGTTGCAATATGAGGCGCACCGGCGGCGGCATGATATCATCATCGGGACATCGGCCATGTTCTTGGGCGCACTAGTGTTGTTTGGATCCCTACTTGCAATGCAGGCACAGTGTGAGTACTCCTCCGATCCGGCCAACATCAGCTAGTTATTTGTTTATGTGATCATCAATTCTGAACTTTGTGACAGTTCGTGACCAGCATTGTTGATTAGCACCGACGTACTGAAATCCCGATCCCCTGCAGGCCGCGAAAGGCTAAGCTAGGCTATTGGACATGAGGCCTCACGATGCCATCACTAGTGCCAACAACTCTTCATCGTCAGTACTGCATGAGGGAAAGAGAGAGGGCTTTATGATCTGCACAACGTTCGAGTGCGATTACCTCAGTCCTAATGGTACGTGCTTCTGTTGCACGGGGAGTACTCTCAAGGAGTACTGCTTCTTGACCTACAAAGAGTGTCTTGCTACCTGCCCCTTTTATAAACCCACCAAGTGCTGATCATCATATGTATGAGTGGATCAGTAGCCATGTCTCTACAATCGGGCGCACAATTGAATTAAAGGTCAAGCGCTGTGGATGTAATAATGTGTTAAGCAGTTGCCGGATCCTTGTATAATATTATCATCTACTAGCATCATATCATTTGCTGATTATTGGTTCTCGATCAGTGAGGAACCTCCAAGTTAATCTCATTTAATCGAGTCATCAGTATTGACCAACTCAATTAAAGAGGAATAACCCAAAACGTTCTTGAGATGTGTCGTGAGCAATGCCCAGGATTTATACACACCTCACTAAGCACAACAAGATGAACATCATCATTACATAGCAATCCAAATATAGTCCATCACATTACAAAGATAGATTCGAGTTTACATTACAATAAGTCTTAGAGTTTTGCAGCGGAAAGTTCCATCATCGCTCTCATACGATACATAACAAAATAAGAAGGTAGCACTATATGCCGATAGTGCCCTTCCTAAGCCATGGCCACCTACTTCCTCCCCGGACCTCTGTCCTCGGCAAGGAAGTACCCAAAGATGGGCTCCGACTGCGCCTCACCTGCAATCAACTTGTCGGCAACATCATGAGTACAAAAGGTACTCCACAGGACTTATCCACATATGGGTATATAATTACCCGACTCTCAAGGAGTATGCATTTGGTTAAGTAGCAAGGATTGGTGTAGGTAATTAATTTTGCATAAAAAGCATCTATATTTGATCAAGTTATAGAAAGCAAAAGACATAGCATTCTATGAGCTCTAAGCCAAACATCAAGCAAATTGCAATAAGTAAGGTGATATCTTAATCATGGGCTCAATCTTTCGAGAACTCCATTCGCAACTCATGTTAGAGGGAAAGTACATAAACGTGCTCCGTGACCTGGAGCGAGGCTATTGCAATAGATCTTAACCCTGCAGGGGTGTACAACTTTTCGCACACGAAGCGCAAGAACAACGACCATACCCTTGATCGAGGATAAGTGTTAATTCATGCCCTCAACCTTTCACATACCCGCACCCTACTATGAGCGAATGACCGGGAGCAAATAGGTGCACTAGACACGGCCGATCACACCTCATCCCACCCCGCACCGAATCCGGTCAAGGTACGATACGACTTATGCTATTTAGCTTGCCATGCCCACTATAAGCATGTGGTTTGTACGAAAAGTGCTCAAGTACAATTCAATAACAGGCGGACCTTAACCGACTTAAACAAGACTAAGTCAAGTGAGCTCCAAGCTCCACATGACCCTACCATTCTTGCTCAAGTCTCGAGTCATCATATCATGGAGTCCAATTTTATTCATTCATAGCTATCATAGGTTTAAGTTCAATTAAGCAAACATTCTATAACTCGCAAGTGGTGGTGACCTTGCCACCTCTTGACTTCTACCGAAGCTAAGCATGTATAAGAAATTAAATTCGTGACACCTAAACAAGCATACTCATCTAAGAATGGCTATTCTAGATCAACGGTGGATATGCATCAAATAGGAGCTAGCTAAGGAATCCTTTTTATCAATTATTTCTTTTTCCACCCTCCCACCTATGTCCACCCACGGGAGAAACGCCGATGCCAAGCACGTGCACGTATATCTACGCGAGTATTGACTTCTTGTCCATAGCCTTGTGTGGATTTCCTGCAAGTATAATATTGTAGCTGGATTTGCTTCAGTCATGGCTTGGATGTTCTTGTCAAACATATATGAATTCCAAGAATGAGCAGCAGCCCACAAATGGTCATCTAACACTTTTCCACTATACCTCTTCTTAAAATTTTGCACAAAGTGCCACATGCACTCTCTATGCTTTGCATATGGGAAAACCTCACTGACTCCAGCCATGACTGGCTGGTCACAATATGTGGAAAAGGTTAAACCTGGTGGGGTGCCTATAGCTTCCTTAAGCCTCTCCATGAACCACTTCCAATTTTCATTGGTTTTAGAATCAATGACTCCTATAGCAATTGGGTACATCTAGTTATGCCCATCAACTGCACAGGCAATGCATAACTGATATTTACCTTGTAATGCTCCTTCAATCTTCTCTTAAGTTCTATAGACTTGATATTTTCTCCTTGGTCAACCAACCCTTGATATTCTCACAAATCCAAAACTTGGTAGCACCTTTCGCCTTTCCACTCCTACTACTACTTTGACATGAATGAGGAGAAGGGTTCTTCTTGACCTACAAATATTAGTTTGAATCTTGTCAAAATGAATTCAAAAAATATGAAAATATTAGTGACAAAATATGAAGAAATAAATTACATTTACAGTAGTAAGATCACCCATTGTTGATGCATGAATTCTCCACTCACACCCATCTAAAAAGTCTAAGCATTATACCCGATACCTCCCTGGTTCACTCGTTTCAATGTTATTATATACTCAAATTCATACTTTATACTCAAATGTAGAAGATACTAGTACGAATCCAACCAAAAACTATGGTATCAACATAATGCTAAAATTATTACTACTGTAATTAAGGATCAGAAGAGACAAAAAAATTATTTAAATGCAGTATGTGTCAAACATGATAGCAATCAATCCAGAAAGTTATTTACAAATATTTTAAGTTATCTTTACTAGACAAAACTATTTTAATGTTCACATATGACCTAATGGATTTAAGCACATAAAAGTTAAGAAAAATAAACTGAAAATTATCTTACAACACTGGTCCATCTTCATTAAATAATATATTCAAGACAACACATCTCTAAAAAGTTGAAGTCATTAAACTAACTCACTCAGTAGTAAGGGCGTGTTTGGGAGGGCTCCAACCAGCTCCAGATTCAATAAAATAGCTTCACTCTATTTTTTTTCTGCCAAACACCACAGCTCTAAAAACTTCAGATCCACCAAATCCATAGATCTAGCTCCCAACTCCACCAAATCCATTGAGTGGCTCAAGGGGTACTCTGCGAAGGCTGGTTTCATACTCACTCGTGGAGTTGGGTGGAAATTACCCACCTTTGCCACCCATTACAATGGTACCGGTTCATCCGTTTTTGTTTCCCCCTTTCCTCTCGCGACCTTTCCGTCGCGCGCGCCGCCGCCTCGTCAAACCGCATCACCGCCGCCGCGTGTATTCCCCAACGCCGCCTCCCGCCCGCCGGGGAAACGACGAGATGTCGCGTCCGCCCGCCCTCCCCCGATTCCGCATGGTTCTTCGCGCTGTGTTGTTCCACGCAAGGGAAAGGCAGGGAACGAGCAGGAGGGTCGCGGCCTGCGGAGCCGAACCGGCGGTCAAGAGGCCGCATCATCAATTTCAGAACGATTTGATTCGTTCTTTCTGCATTGATTCATGCAAGGATATGTGTTGAGCTTATCTACCATGTGAAGAGATTCAATTCCACACGAGCTCGTGGAAATCGACGAATTTCGTTTTGGGGAAAAGTTTGTGTTCTTGGGCAAATTTTGAATTTCGAAATTGAGCGATGATTTCTTGGAAATAGCTTTCCATCTCCACCGTGATACTCGTGCAAAATTTAAGAGCGGATCCTTTTGTTTTTTGTCCGGATTTTAGCACTTTGTGATAGCTCCTTTTCTATTCTTGTTCATCGCTACTCTATTATTTTCGTCACATCTTTGTTGCTTTTCAATGGAGGCCATGCCGTGCAAGCTCGAGCGCCCGCCGAAGGTGAGCGAGGATCACTCTGTGTAGCGTAGATGAATGAAAAAAACCAATGCCATGCACTATCACCGTGTGCGTACGGGAACGGAAAAAATGGCCAACGCCTTGAGGACAAAAGAGGGCAATTCATTCAAATCCTCAATTTTCAGAGTTGAAGTTGTTATCTCTGCCAAACACGTATCTTCAGCTCCAAAGGGAGAGTCCAACTCCATGGTGGAGCTGCAAATTGGTGGAGCAGCAGCTCCAGAGTGGGTTTGACGGAGCCGGAGCCCTGCCAAACACGCCCTAAAAAATGGAATTCTAGTATGGTCTTAGGTTGAACATGATTACACAGCAAACTACACGTAAAATAAACAAACCCCAAGTTCATATGAGGTCGCTGCCGGTGTCGATGAAGAGATCCTGGTGCTGCGGCAGCGTGTCGATGCCGACAGTGATCGTGTAGCCCTGGTCGGCGAGGGCAGTGAGGGGCACAGAGGTGCTGCCGAGGTGGCATGCGTGGGTGGCCTCGAGCCTCATCACCCTCACCCTGCTCGCACACGTGGAGTGCCAGAGCATCTCCTTTGCCGAGAGGGGCTCCCCGGTGCGGAAACCGGCGGAGCCGCAGGCCGCTGCGACGGCACCGGCGAGGCAGAGTAGCTGAAGGAGGCGGTGGCACGCCATGCCGGTCTTGGCGTGGCGCTTCTTGGCCGTGGTGTGAGTGAGGCACGATGCAATGAGCAAGGAAATGTGTTTTGCAGAAGCTGGGGAGTGGGGAAATGTGTTTCGTAGTAGCTGTGGAGTGGGGGAAAGTGGGGAGTGGTGAATAGTCAGTCTTTTTTCTTGCCCAACTGTTGCAGTCCGTCTCGTAGCCCTAGTTAGAGACCATCTTTTGCATCCTGTACACTTTAGTGACACTACTAAAAGTGATTGTCTTCTGAGTGTTGGCTTTTGTTGACGGTTAATAATTGTATCTAAGTTCGTTTGTGACTCGCAAGCGTACAAGTCTCCCGTCGTAGTCAAGGGACCCTTCTTCCCTCGAGTGGTGAACCCAAGGTATCGAATCCGTGGAACAAATGTGTGACGCAAAACTTAATCTATTAAAGCCAAGTAACTTCGCCTCTTCGATAAAAGAAACCTAATGCATCTAAGTAAAAGACACAAAACGAATCTAATCTACTAAAAACCGGAGAAAACAAAGTAAGATTGGGTAGATAAACCGATCTAGAGGGATCGGGGTAAGCCTTTTGTTGAAGTTCCAAGCAAGAGAAGAAGTAGCAAATCGAATCTTAATAGAAGCCTCTTTAAATCGTGGTTTCCCGTCCAAATCCGAAAACATCCGCCTTTCGAGACCCCCGTTCTGTCATAACGTATCCCTATTCATGCGGGGAGCTTAGGGCGAGTCAAAAGACAAGTCGAGATTCTTTCGGAAGATCCGGCGTGTACCTCTAGCCACCGCGGCTACAAGAACACCCTATGTAATCTATCTCGAGAATAGAATTGGAACAAGCAAAGCCGATCGAAAAACGAAATCTTCGAGGAAACACTTGATCGCTAGGAAAAGATTCAACTTGATAATTCAACTATAACAATGATACATACACAAGATCACCACCGGGATCCTTCCTTGATCTTGCTTCTAGCTCCGGAACTCCGACGTGGTCTTCCGTGCAAGGTTCCCACGTCGGCTAGGGGAACCCTAGTCAACTAGCTCGACCCTCTCCTCTCCGAGATGGTGTCCCTCTCTTCTCCGCTTCTCGGCGGCCGAAGACGAAATCTTCTCTACGTGGCTCTCGGTCAGGGGGCTATAAATAGCCCGATTGGCGGCTAGGGCAAAGGATAGGGTGTTTGGGCCCAAAATGGGCACCGGGCCGACCGGACTGGGCCCGGCCGGCCTGGGCCCATTTAGGCCCAGCCCCGTGGGCTCCTTTGCCCCACGTCGGTTCCCTTGCTTCTCGGATGTTTCCCCCTTCGCATGTAGGTCCATGTCGTCGGTTTCTCTCCGAATTGGACTCAACTCCTTGTCTTGCAAGATTCGGCACTTTTCCGGTCGGGTCCCCGGAGTCCGTCGTCTTCTCGGATCAAGTCCCCGGCTTCTTGGAGTTAAGTTTGCTTCATTGCATGACTTGTACGGGGCTTCAAGGTCCGGTCATGAGGTGCTTGATGAACTTATCCCGAAAGTCTTGCATTCAACACTAAAACCCCGCATAAACATTAAACTCCAAAACCGACATGCACACGTGAACTTGTTATACCACGGGGGTTAGTACCAATGGATAAGGTATAAAATTCATGCCAACACCGAAGGTAAACTCATGGCTAGGTTGACGGATTTTCACCGTCAACGCCTTTCACATGGCTGATATGCATTTGAAAAAATCTCTGTCTGTGACACTTGTCACTGTAATGTGCAAAGAAGTACATACATGGTGGTGCTATCATAGTGAAATACAGCTGTGTACTTTGGCTTTCTTTCCTCTGAATTAGAAATCATGGCCACTACTACATGCATATAGAAGAATGATTTAGATGCAGATTAAAATTGAGGTCAGCCTACCATCGTGGAATTAGTCACATATACTATTATTGTGCGTACTACTTGTGGACCATCAATTGTTGAAGTGTGCATGCTTCTGTGCTAATACCGAGAGTGAATTTGTCAGGGATATTGCCATTCATACTACTACACTGCATATTGATAGAAGGCATTTACATTTTGGGGGCAGAATCCCTTTTGACTGTTGTACAATTGCTAACCCCACTATCAGAAGTGTGTGTTAATTCTGCAGCAGAAATGCAATTAATTCGGTGTTGTCCGTTGAATATTCAGCTCACCATATCATGAGTACCATTTTGTGGTTTGGAGTATGAAGTGTTCTTCTCTCTTTTGCATTCCATCAATGGTAGAAGAAATCCACTGCTTAGTGTTACTAGGCAATGGAATCTGTGTGAGCTGACTGTGGACGATAATTCTGGCCACAAATGCTTGGCACTTAGTATGCTAATCTGGTCTGCAATCGTAGCCGTCCAAGCTCAATACTATCATTCTCATGATCTTGTGTTCCACAAATACAATGGCAGCTGCCAAGCAGGCACCCAGGAAGACCATAATTGGGAGAAGCTCTTGTTAGCTGAAACTGCTATCAATAAGTTCACAGTCGATGAAAAAGCTAGAAAGCTACGAAAAAAACATACTGACAAAAATTCATACTGGGACAGTATGTGTTCCAGTTTGTAGTACACCGCTGATGCTCAGCAAGTCAGCAAGCAGGAAAAACATATTGTGCCCCGTGAAAAATTTGTTCGTCTGCAAGTTACTAGCCGAAGGTCATAAGCTGGATATGGTCCCTCCCAAGTGCCCAAGTCGGCAGGAAGAAGCAGCTAACGCCCCCGAGAACTTGCACCACAAGCGTTGCCATGTTGGGGGACCGGGCTTGGGATCAGGTTGGGGTCATCCTCCTACTCTCTCTTGCATCAACTAGCTCTAGACACCAGAGAGAGAAAGAACATTTGGTCTACACTTGCATTTGGTTAGTAGAAGAAACCCCTTGTTTCCAATTGGTAGCCACCGCCAACCGGCAGGCTGGCTGTCTTTTCTCATCCAGCTAGCACACCCCTCTGCACTGCACGGCCCCAACCAACAGATCATCGGAAATTCAGAATGAAGTAGAAAAATACAAATATAATTAGAATGTAGATTGGACCAAATGGAATAGTTTGAGGGAGTAAAGTTAGTCTAAAGTTTGCTTAGGGGGTTAAGCGGGACCTTTTCTTCTTTTTAATGGAAAAGATTTTATTAACTTAACGACTCAACGATAATGCTAGCCACGCTAGATTCTTCATATCATATGGTGTGCCATCCCATTATTTACTAGTCCACGACCACGTGTTAGAGCATCTTCAAGAGTTTGCCAAATTTTACTTTGAGTGAAACAAAATTATGTTTGTGTCCTTGTACCTTTTGAAAATTTGCATCAGGGACCCTTTGTATCCTTTATTTCCTTTTCCATTTTCCCACCTATCTCCACCCACGGGAGAAATGTTCGACGCCAAGTACATGCACATATATTTACGTGAGTATTGACTTCTTGTCCATAGCCTTGTATGGATTTCCTGCAAGTACAACATTGTAGCTGCATTTGCTTCAGCCATGGCTTGGATGTGCTTGTCAAACATATATGAATTCTACGAATAAGCAGCAACCCCACATATGGTCATCTAACACTTTTTCACTATAGCTCTTCTTAAAATTCTGCACCAAGTACCACATGCACTCTCTGTGCTCTTCATATGAAAAAACCTCACTTACTCCACCCATGACTGGTTTGCCACAATCTGTGGAAAAATTTAAACCTGGTGGGGTACCTATAGCTTCCTTAAGCCTCTACATGAACCACATCCAATTTTCATTGGTTTCCGAATCAATGACTCCTATAGCAACTGGGTACATCCAGTTATGCCCATCAACTGCACAAGCAATAAATAACTGATATTTACCTTGTAATGCTCCTTCAATCTTCTCTTAAGTTCTATATGCTTGATATTTTTCTCCTCAGCCAACCAACCCTTGATATTCTCACAAATCCAAAACTTGGTAGCACCTTTTGCCTTTCCACTCATCCTACTACTTTGACATGAATGAGGAAAAGGGTTCTTCTTGACCTACAAATATTAGTTTGAATCTTTTCAAAAATGAATTCAGAAAATAGGAATAAAGTATTAGCGAAAAAATATAAACAAATAAATTACATGTACAATAGTAAGATCACCCATTGTTAATGCATGAATTCTCCACTCACACCAATTTAAAAAGTCCGAGCAGTATACCTGATACCTCCCTGGTTCACTCGTTTCAATGTTATACTCAAAATCCTACTTTATACTCAAATTTAGAAGATACTAGTACGAACCAAACCAAAAAAAACTATGGTATCAACATAATGCTAAAGTCATTACCACTGTAATTAAGGATCAGAAAAGACACAAAATTTGTTTAAATGCAGTATGTGTCAAACATGATAGCAATCAATCCAGAAAGTTATTTACAAATATTTTAACTTATCTTTATTAGACAAAACTATTTTAATGTTCACACAATACCTAATGGGTGTAAGCACATAAAAGTTAAGAAAAACTAAACTGAAAATTATCTTACTTGAACACGGGTGCATCTTCATCAAACTAATATATTCAGGACACCACGTCTCTAAAAAGTCGAAGTGATTAAACTAACCCATTCAATAGTAAAAAATAGGAATTTTAACATGATTTCAGGTTGATTACACAGCAAACTACACGTAAAATAAATAAACCCTAAGTCCACGAAGCTCAGTTGGCGAAGAAAAGAAGACTATTCGATGCCACGTCAACAGTCAAAACTCCCTCTCCCCTTTACCCAGTGCAAAACCCCATTTCCTCACTCACTGCCTCACTCACATCACAGGAGGCGACCTCCTCAGCGCATCAGGAGTCATGGGCCTCAGCCCTGCCATGATGTATTTGGTGTCGCAGGAGAATGTATCGCAGTTCTCTCCATTCACAGATTGAGAGGCACCAGCCATCTTTTCTTTGATTCAATGGCGAAACCACAAGGCAAAATTCAGACCACTTCCATTCTCAAAAACCTAAGAGCAGACCTAGCTTCTCTCTTTTATTACGTGCCGCTTGTTGGACTGTCACTTGGGAGCCGTTGGCTGGCGGTGCCAGCGACAAGTCTGGAGTTGAAGCCAGACGACAACGGTGGTACCATTGTGGATTCTGGTCGCACAACAATGTCACTCGTGGAGTCAGCGTTCAAGATGCTGAAGGAGGCTGTGTCATCAACCTTGCCGGCGGTGTCGCGTCGGAGCCGAGGAAGAACCCTTGGAACGCACGCGAACTCAAATGAACACAACTAAAAGAGAATAGTTTTGTTGTTGCAAACCTTGCAACGTTTTCTGACTCTATGATACAAATATATAGCCTAGTCAACTACGATTGTGGCCAACAAATCCACGACACAACGCACTCCACGCGCTTCGGAACCATCAGCGCCATCCCCCCAGCCAAAGCTCATGCCGTGGCCACTAACAGCAAAATAGAAACAGACTCAGTCTAGCCTAAGACTCGGTCATGGCACAAAACAAGAGCATCGGATCTGCTCATCGGCGCGCCCACCGTGCGAGCTCCGACTTTATTCAGACCCGGACTACTAACCAACGAAAAGAGTTAAGAACATACTCTAATTATCAACATTTCTCCCCCAAATTCTAGTCTGTTCACCTCAATTCGACTATGCCAATGCGCCTGCGCAGCTCCTGAAACTTGATGTGGACGAGTGACTTTGTCAAGATATCTACCAGTAGATCATTTGTGTTGGCATAATCCAATCTGGTCTTCCCACTCTTTAAGCATTGATGGATAAAGTGGAATTTTGTATCAATGCATTTGCTTCTATCATGGAAAACTTGATTCTTACTCAATGCAATGGCAGACATGTTGTCAATCTTCAGGTTCGACGGCCCAGCTTCAACTCTTGTCATCTCTGTCAACAGCCATGCGAGCCACACTGCCTGACACATCGTCGTTGCGCCAGCAATGTTTTCTGCTTCACGAGAGGAGAGCACTAGCACCTTCTGCTTTTGGGGACACCAGGAGATTGGCATCCTGTCAAGGAAGAAAGTTTTCCTACTGGTACTCTTCCTATCATTGGCATTTCCTCCGAATCGCTATCACTGAACCCCACCAGCTGGGGATCTGGGTTGTCTTGCTCGGTGTAGATGATGCCATCGCTGATAGTACTGGCGATGTAGCGTAGGAGGTGCTTGACAGCCGCCAAATGTCTTGACCTACTCACCAGCCAGACGGCGACATGATGTCCGGTCAGGTATGAACTAGGTAGCGCAAGCTCCCGATCAAGCTCCAGTACATGGTTGGATCCACCTCCTCAGCAGCATTGACCTTCTTCAGCTTTAGGTGAGCCTCCATCGGGGTCTGACAGGGAGTGCATCCTTCCAAACCTGCCTTCTCTAGAAGCTTGCGAGCGTATGCCGCCTGACACAGAGTGATGCCCTCCTTCTCTGCTCTACCTCGAGCCCAAGATAGAAAGAAAGCTATCCAAGATCACTCATGCGAAACAAGTGCATCGTCTCCCCTTTGAATGCTTCCACCTCCTTTGCACACGCGCCAATGATGATCAGATCATCAACGTAAATGCCGACAATCACCCTCGACTTCCCAACACCTCTCGTGTACAATCTGTGCTCGCTGATGCACTTGGTGAAGCCAAGATCACGTGGAGAAGTGTCTAGCTTCTGATTCCAGGCACGAGGCGCCCCATACAACGCCTTCTTCAACCTCAACACCTGTCCCTCATGTACAACAGCCACAAAGCCAGGTGGTTGCTGCAAATAAACTTCCTCTAGTAGATTGTTGTTAAGGAACGTCGACTTGACATCCATGTGATGCACAAGCCAGCCTCCTCGCGCCGCCACAGTGAGCAACATTCGTACCATCTCCATTCTTGCCACGGGGTGTGAACACTTCCTCGTAGTCGATCCCGGGCTACTGCATGTATCCCTTTGCTACCAACCTAGCTTTGGGCTTGACAACAACACCTTGCTCATTTTTCTTCAACTTAAACACCCATTTCAGGACGATCGGCACCGCAAGGAGATTGTTGACGGTTAATGTTTGTATCAAAGTTCGTTCGTAACTCGCAAGCGTACAAGTCTCCCGTCGTAGTCAAGGGACCCTTCTTCCCTCGAGTGGTGAACCCAAGGTATCGAATCCGTGGAACAAATGTGTGACGCAAGACTTAATCTATTAAAGCCAAGTAATCTTCAATATTCGATAAAAACCTAATGCATCTAAGTTAAAGACACAAAACAGATCTAATCTACTAAAAACCGGAGAAAACAAAGTAAGATTGGGTAGATAAACCGATCTAGAGGGATCGGGGTAAGCCTTTTGTTGAAGTTCCAAGCAAGAGAAGAAGTAGCAAATCGAATCTTAATAAAAGCCTCTTTAAATCGTGGTTTCCCGTCCAAATCCGAAAACATCCGCCTTTCGAGACCCCCGTTCGTCACAACGTATCCCTATTCATGCGGGGAGTTTAGGGCGAGTCAAAAGACAAGTCGAGATTCTTTCGGAGGATCCGGCGTGTACCTCTAGCCACCGCGGCTACAAGAACACCCTATGTAATCTATCTCGAGAATAGAATTGGAATAAGCAAAGCCGATCGAAAAACGAAATCTTCGAGGAAACACTTGATCGCTGAGAAAAGATTCAACTTGATAATTCAACTATAACAATGATACATACACAAGATCACCACCGGGATCCTTCCTTGATCTTGCTTCTAGCTCCGGGAACTCCGACGTGGTCTTCCTTGCAAGGTTCCCACGTCGGCTAGGGAAACCCTAGTCAACTAGCTCGACCCTCTCCTCTCCTAGATGGTGTCCCTCTCTTCTCTCGCTTCTCGGCGGCCGAAGACGAAATCTTCTCTCGCGTGGCTCTCGGTCGGGGGACTATAAATAGCCCGATTGGCGGCTAGGGCAAAGGACGACGCGTTTGGGCCCTAAATGGGCTCGGGGCCGACCGGACCGGGGCCGGCCGGCCCGGGCCCATTTAGGCCCGGCCCCGCGGGCTCCTTTGCCCGAGGTCGGTTCCCTTGCTTCCCGGATGCTTCCCCCTTCGCATACGGGTCCATGTCGTCGGTTTCTCTCCGAATTGGACTCAACTCCTTGTCTTGGAAGATTCGACGACTTTTCCGGCTCGGGTCCCCGGAGTATGTCGTCTTCTCGGATCAAGTCCCCGGCTTCTTGGAGTTAATTTTACTTCATTGCATGACTTGTTCGGGGCTTCAAAGTCTTGTCATGAGGTGCTTGATGAACTTATCCCGAAAGTCTTGCATTCAACACTAAATCCCCGCATAAACATTAAACTCCAAAAACGACATGCACACGTGAACTTGTTATACCACGGGGGTTAGTACCAATGGATAAAGTATAAAACTCATGCCAACACCGAAGGTAAACTCATGGCTAGGTTGACGGATTTTCACCGTCAACATCTCCCCCATGCTTAAACCTTGCTCGTCCTCGAGTAAGCCTTCGATGGATATCATCATTGCTAAACAATGTTTAAACTTTGCACTTGATCACACATGAGTAAACATAATGCTCTCAAAATTTAATTCATTAAAGTTCCATAATGCACTAGCCTTCATCTCTACGGAGGGTAGATTCTTATTAAGCTTATCCCACAAGTATTAACATGCTCACAAAGTTTTAAATAGATCTCAGAATTTTTGAAATGAAGAACGAGGTAAAGAAAAGCTAAACCAAATTCACAAATTTAAATCATCTCGTGTATTGCTCATAAACTCTCATCTCACTTGTCTCTCAAGCCTATATATTCTACTCCTTTCCCTCTCATATATATGTGGTAGGCTTTATATGGAGCTTTGGAAAAGTTTAGTCCTAACAAGAATTTATAAATGAGGTGTTGTCAAAACAAGACAAGCTTCTCATGGTCTTACCGAGACTCGTCAAAAAGGTCATTGGAAAATAATGTTAAATCAAGGAGGGGAAAGAGAAAAATACACACACTTTAGATGAGTGGACATGTGCAAATGTCAAAGAGTGATCCCGAGGCACAAAGAAAGTCCTCGTTATCGGATTGCACATGGTTGGAAAAATGAGAATGGATCTTTTTATCTTGAAGCCTTGAATGCACTCTTAGAGAACCGGGGAGTTCACTTTACGCACAAATATATTTTTTTTTCTTTCTTATATTTCTCATTCTTTTCTTTCTTTCTTTCTTTCTTATATATGTATATTTTTTCTTTCTCCACCTTGGAAGTCACGTACATCGCCGAATTTTTTTCTTTCATCATTATATATATTTTTTTAAAATACTCCCTTTTGAACTCTAAAACTGCACCGTACCTACCTCCTCCCCCATGCTTAGACGTTGCTCGTCCTCGAGCAAAGAGGCGAAAAATAAGGTAGGTACCGAAAATATTTTTCCTTGGAGAGATACTTGAAATCTTCAACGTTGGCACCGTCTTGCGATCTTCCTTGAATTGATGATCCATTCTCAATGATAGGTTGTGGTCAAGGAGGTAATCACAAAAAGATGATATTTGGTTTAAGGGTGGATATCCGGCGAAGTTTGTGAAATCACCGATGCGGGGATACACAATGCACGGATAAAAGGCTAGCAAAAAGATAGATACGCAAAAGCGGAATGACCAGCTTCTTAGTCTCGGGCCGTAGAAATCATGGCCTGCAATAACTCACTCAAAAATAAATCTTGTACACTAAGGTTTATGCACTCAAATATATATAAGGCTTTGGATAGGTTGAGCAACACACAAGTGATATTCGTGACAAGGTTAGCAATATTTTTGAGCATAAAAGACATCTTCAATCCATTCATAACTTGAGAGCACATAAAACACTATGGGTCTTTATTTTAATCATAACCTCCGCTGAAAATTAAGCTAGTATTTAAATAAATTCAGATCTGTATTTTTAAGAGAGCACTAGCTTAAACATGCATAAATCAGCTACAAAGATGAACAAAGCTGCAATTTTAATCATATATCAACATGGCACGAATTTTGTAACTTTTCCAATGATATAATCAAGGTGGTGACTTTATTAATGGTGATATCAAGTTGAAATACACTCTGAAAATAAACTTACATGCTTGCTGAAAATTAATAAAAACAGAAAAATACTACGCAAACACACATAAGCAAAAGCTGAAAATTACAGAGAAATAGAAAAGAAAAGAAAACTAAAGTTCCTAAATCTTCTAGTCCTCCGCCGGTGGTTGTTGTTGGTAGTCTTGATAATAATACCCTTGCTCATAATATGAATGAACGCTTCCTCCGTCGAATTGATTTGGCTCCACAAGGTGAAGGCGTCCAAGTTCAAAGGCAATATTTGCGTTGCCTTCACCGAGTTGAGCTGCGTTGGATTGGATGGCTGCGATATTTTGAGCATTTCTTGCAGCATACCCTCCAATAATAGTCATGCTTTGTTGTGGTTGGGGATGATGAGCGTAGGACTCCGCGAAGTTAGCGTTGGGCACAACAAAATTTTGCGGGGGTACCGGTGCACCACCCCCCCATGCTTGTTGTTGAGACCCTCCGTAATAACTTGGCGGAGGAGGAACCCCGCCGGATGGTTGCACATTGGGTTGTGCTCCACTCGCTTGTGCGGAGGATGTTCCCTCCTCTACGATTCTTCCTCTTTTGTTCTTCCTTGCGGGGACAAGTAGTCCCTCTTCCAACCAATCTTCCCTTCCTTCGGTGAAAAGCCTAAGCCTCTCATCCGAAGGGGGAGGTTCACAATGGCCAATCGATAACCTCTTTTCTCATCTCCACTAATGTACTTGCCTTGCCGCAAGTACTCAAAACCAAGAGAGGTACCGCGCAAAAGGTGAGCGGGGTTTCTTGCGATCCCCGGTCGCAAGGAAAAGGCCAACATGGAGAGGTAACACCCCGAACCAATATCACCAGCCCCCCGATGTTGCTTCACAACACCAACGGTTGATCATGAGGTAAGAGGGGTCAATTGGCTGCCCGGCAATTAAAGCCGAATATAGCCAATTTAACTCCGTGTCGGTCACCTTTGTTTCCCTCATCCTCCCCAATACCCTCTTGCACATCCAAGAGTGAAATATCCGGATAATGGGGTTGCGGATGCTTTTGCGTTGTTGATGGGCATCTCCGGAGATCATGCCCCGAAATTCCGCCAACATGCCGGGAGGCACGTCAACTTTCTCCGGAGCGCCCTTGTGGAATCCAAGCAGCTCCCTTACGTGCTCGTAGGGAACCACTTGTTGGATTCCCTCCAAACGGAATGACAAGCATTGCACCCCATCATCATCAACGATGGGTGCCATAGTCATTAAAATTTCCAAGGTGTAACCCAAGTGGGTGTCCACCGAGATTCCGTTGGAGAACTGAACCCACCCGAGGTGCCCCAACATGTAGTATATGTCGGTGCGAAAACCCAAGGTGTGGAGTGCTTGATCGTCGAGCTCGACGTTTGGCACAAGCCTCTTCTCAAGATTGGCGAGCCTATCCTCCTCCTCCGCCGACAAGATGATGAAGCCGTACGAAGATTGTGTCGGGGTGTAAGGAGGTGGTGCGGTTGAGCGAGTCGATCGTCGTGGTGGCGCGGGCTGCTCCTCCGTGTGCCCACGAGGTTCGGTGAACCTCATGGAAGTGCTTCTCGCAGCCCTCATACCACCAAGGAGGAGAGCGTCGTTCCTCCTCGGTGGTGCCGTGTCCGTCTCCATGCTCCGGGGAGACTCGGAAACCGAGTGCCTCCTCGAAGACGTGGTTGATGACGGCTTGGACGACGACGAACTCTTCTTCTTAGAGAAGAGACTTGTGGTCTTCTTCCACATGTTTGCTGCACTCTCTCTTCAACTAAAAATCCGGGTTGCACCGGTAAACTAGGCACTTAAACTCTTTGCTTCGGATGTGGACTTTGAGTGGATTAGGGAGGTGAATTTTTTTTTCTTGAGCTCTCAAGCTTGGGTGGTTGGCTAAGTCTACGGAGGTTCCGAGCACACAAACTTGAACACACAAACAAGGGAAGGAGAGGGAAGCTTGCCTGCAGAAGACGGGCGCCGGGGGACGCCATTTATAGGGCAGGCCGGCCGGCCTAGGCCGGCCGGCCCGTGGGTGCTCCGGCTCCTCCTCGGCGCGTCTTTCTCCCGGCACGATCATTTCGCCTCTCGCAACTTTCCTCGCCCGCGTGCTCCACGAGTTGCACCGCCCAAACGCTCTCGTCCACTCCTTTTCTTGAATTATTGGTCCTCCCACTTGATGCTCCATGCTTTGGGTCATGTCCATGCTCCCTAGCTCCACTTGCTTCACATGCCACCATTGAAATCCTGCAAAGTTGATGCTTGCTGCCCACCATGCTTGTCCTTTGCATGTGGAATTGGTGAAAGTTGATAAAAGGGAATCCAATGGTGCATGCATGATTAATTCAAACTTGATTGCCTCCATTTAGGTGTGTTTAAGGTTAAGCACTCCTCTAATTCGAATTTTAAAATATTTTTCAGAGCCATGCAAGAGCTTGAGCATAATTTTAGAGAAGTTTTTAAACCATTAAAAACAAATGTAAGTCGAAAATATTTTTCGACTACGTCGATTTTGGTCTTACCGGTAAAGTTTGCTTTCATCGGTTGAGAGCGAACGTTTTCCCAGCTTGATCATGGGGGCATAGGTTTAGGTTCTAATTTTGGCTAAATAAGAAAGATTTTGAACAGAACAAAATTAGAATAGGCTTAGAAAAATTCTAATCCTAGAGAAACCAAGGATAAAAAATTTTAAAAACCAACCAAAAGCTGATTTCTAGGTTCACGCGAGTCCTACCACGTGCTGAATTTTTTATAACACTTGAATATAAATCGTGGCTCTACTCGTGTGGTTTTAGCATGAAAAATAAGTCAACCTCAGCACCATAATGAGGGTGAAAGGTTGAGTTAAGGTTCTGAAATTATTTGGTTGAGGGGTTTCTCGAAAAGAAAAGAATCAAACAAGCACATAGGAGGGTTCATGCAAAGGGTTTATGATAAAGCAAACATTCAATCAAGAATTATGTCTCTAATATTGTTCAACCACTTCTAAGTCTAATGTCTTTGCGTAGTAAAACTCAAAAACTAAATTATTAAAAATACTCGAAAAACCTGGAATCGGGTTGTCCTCCCGTAGCTTATTCTTGACTCGACTTGACGAAACGGGTTGCCTCCCCGCCTAGCGCTTCGTTTATAGTCTATAGCTAGACTTTTTCACTTGATTACTCCGGATCAACGCTCTTTGCGGGCGTTGCAATCTTGGGTACCCACTTCCGCACCATCTTGGGCGCGGGCTTGTCTTTTGGCTTGGCCGGCTTAGTCATTTTTTTGGTCTTCACGGCGGCTTCTCTTCCTTCGTCTTGACGGATGCAACACCTTCTTTAATTTTCGTTACGTTCACTTTTTTCGGCTCCTTCTTCTTTTTCAGCCCCTCCGTTTGTTTTGGTTCTATCTTCACTCCAATCATGTTGCATGCCTCAATCCTTGGACGGAACTTGAAGGAACTCCTTTCTCCGTTGATATCGAACGTGATCTCCCCCTTGCCAACATCAATAGTTGCTCCCACGGTCTTGAGGAACGGCCTCCCTAGGATGAGTGGCGGCTTCTCCCTCTCTCCCATCTCGAGCACAACGAAGTCGACGGGGATGAAGTGGTGTCCAATCTTCACGGGTACATCTTCAGGCAATGCCCAAGGGATAGCGAATGGAGTTGTCACCCGGCTCCAAACATATTCCCGTAGGCTCCATCGGTAGGCGTAACTTCTCGAACACATCCCTCGGCATGACACTCACACTAGCTCCAAGGTCGCATAACGCCTTCTCGAAGTTGAAAGAACCAACCGAACATGGAATTGTAGGGCACCGGGGTCTTTTTGCTTCTCTAGCCCATAAGCAATAGCCGCACTACACTCCTCGGACATTTTGACATGATCTACCCCGAGTGTTGCTATCTCATATTTATTTGCAAGTATGTCTTTAAAGTAACGAGAATATGTAGGTACTTGTAGGGCATCTAGTAACGGCATGTTGATGCTAAGTCTACGCACAACTTCCACAAACTTCTCAAAGTGGTTGTCAAGTTTACCTCGGAAGTAGCGTGGCTTGAGTTGCGGTATCCTCGTGTCATCTTCCGGCATCTCGAATTCGGGTTCCTCGGTGACGATCCCCGTAACCTTCTCTTTAGCAGCTCCTTCCACCTCGGTGGACGGTTTCGGCTTCCTTGCTCCCGCGGTACGTTCCGGATCTTCGGTCTCCTTCCCCGAACGTGTTTGAATGGCCTTCGCCGATTTGGGACATTTGGGTTGTCCCGGAAGCTTCCCTTCATCATTAGTGAGGCGCCCCGCAAGTTGTCCAACTTGCGTCTCGAGCATCTTCATCATGTTGAGCACTTGATGATTGGAACTTCCGACCTCCGTCACTTTGCTATCGATGTTCTCCAACACCTTGTCTATGGTCTTGAACTTGGTGACGGTGTCCTTGTTGATCTTAGCTTGCTCATCCATGAACTCCTTCAATTGTATCCGAAGTGGAACCGCGTTAGGAATAGATGAGCTTGCATTAAATTGAGGCCTACCTTGCCCGTAGCGGAAGTTCGGCAATTCTCCCTTCCTCATGTAGTCTAGCACTTTGGCTTCCTCCGACAATCTTTGCGGACATGGCCATACTCTCCACATTCTTCGCATGTGGACCTTGCTTCGGCGGCCTTCAAGTCTTGAGCCTCTTTCTTTTCTATCTCCATCTTCTCCAACCTCCTCATGAGCGAGTCGATCTTGCCTTCAAGTATGTCTTCCTTCTCCACTTGCAAGACTCCTTTGACGTTCCCCATGGGTTGAGCCGGGTGTAGGCGCCGGATGACGCCCACGTGTCATTATCCGCGACTTTCTTGAATAGCGTGAAAGCTTCCGTCGGTGTAAGCTCGATGATAGATCCTCCCGCCGATGCATCGATGATCGTCCTTGACGCCATGGTGAGTCCTTGATAGAACTTTTGCACGAGGTCTTCTTTCGGGAACTTGTGATGTGGAACCGCCCGGTGTACTCGTTGAAGCGCTCGAATGCCTCCGAGATAGTTTCGTAGGATATTGAACAAAGGTGGCAATCTTATTACGCAAGCTTTGAGTTTTACCCGGTGAGTAGTATTCCTTCATGAAAGCCTTCATCAACGTGTTCCAATTTTGCACCGTCTCCGCCGGTTGAGAGTGGAACCATTGCAAAGCCTTTCCGAGTAGTGAAAACGGGAAAAGCCTTGCCCTCATTTGATCTTGAGTCACCCCATCCATGTTGAAAGTCTGACATAGTTGAATGAATGCTTGGAGGTGAAGGTTCGGATCCTCTTTGCCGGTGAAGGGTGAATGTTGCACCATGCGGATTGTTGAGGTCTTGATCTCGAACGGTCTTCCGATCTCGTCGAGGTTCAAGATTGGTAGGTCGATGATGTCTGGGGTGCATAGCTCCCCAATCTTGCGTTCTTCCGGTGGTTGGTCACCCATCGGTGGACGTCGGTTCTCCCGCGGACTTTGAGGTGGTGAATTCTTCGGAGATTCCTGCGATCCTTTGTCTTCCGACTCCGAATCTACAAAATCCAGCTTTTTAGCTTGATGTGCTTCGCGTCTCCTTAGCCTGTAAAGTTTTTCCGGATCATCCACAAAATTATTGGGTTTGTTGGAGAGGCAGCCGTCCATCTCTCGTTAGGGTTAGCAATAAACAAAGTATGCGAGAAAAAACTAGAAAACAAAACAAATCTATAAAGACTAGAGTTAGACAAACTAGATTAGATGTATTTCGGGGATGATCGAAATTTATTAGATGCAAAAATAAAACAAAATCAGTACTGAAAATTACAAAAAAAAGCAATAAAAAATCAAATCTTGATCACTTGTTCCCCGGCAACGGCGCCGGAAAAAGGGGCTTGCCGACGGTTAATGTTTGTATCAAAGTTCGTTCGTGACTCGCAAGCGTACAAGTCTCCCGTCGTAGTCAAGGGACCCTTCTTCCCTCGAGTGGTGAACCCAAGGTATCGAATCCGTGGAACAAATGTGTGACGCAAGACTTAATCTATTAAAGCCAAGTAATCTTCAATATTCGATAAAAACCTAATGCATCTAAGTTAAAGACACAAAACAGATCTAATCTACTAAAAACCGGAGAAAACAAAGTAAGATTGGGTAGATAAACCGATCTAGAGGGATCGGGGTAAGCCTTTTGTTGAAGTTCCAAGCAAGAGAAGAAGTAGCAAATCGAATCTTAATAAAAGCCTCTTTAAATCGTGGTTTCCCGTCCAAATCCGAAAACATCCGCCTTTCGAGACCCCCGTTCTGTCACAACGTATCCCTATTCATGCGGGGAGTTTAGGGCGAGTCAAAAGACAAGTCAAGATTCTTTCGGAGGATCCGGCGTGTACCTCTAGCCACCGCGGCTACAAGAACACCCTATGTAATCTATCTCAAGAATAGAATTGGAATAAGCAAAGTCGATCGAAAAACGAAATCTTCGAGGAAACACTTGATCGCTGAGAAAAGATTCAACTTGATAATTCAACTATAACAATGATACATACACAAGATCACCACCGGGATCCTTCCTTGATCTTGCTTCTAGCTCCGGGAACTCCGACGTGGTCTTCCTTGCAAGGTTCCCACGTCGGCTAGGGAAACCCTAGTCAACTAGCTCGACCCTCTCCTCTCCTAGATGGTGTCCCTCTCTTCTCTCGCTTCTCGGCGGCCGAAGACGAAATCTTCTCCCGCGTGGCTCTCGGTCGGGGGACTATAAATAGCCCGATTGGCGGCTAGGGCAAAGGACGACGCGTTTGGGCCCTAAATGGGCACTGGGCCGACCGGATCGGGCCGGCCGGACCGGGCCCATTTAGGCCCGGCCCACGGGCTCCTTTGCCCGAGGTCGGTTCCCTTGCTTCCCGGATGCTTCCCCCTTCGCATACGGGTCCATGTCGTCGGTTTCTCTCCGAATTGGACTCAACTCCTTGTCTTGGAAGATTCGAGCACTTTTCCGGTCGGGTCCCCGGAGTATGTCGTCTTCTCGGATCAAGTCCCCGGCTTCTTGGAGTTAATTTTACTTCATTGCATGACTTGTTCGGGGCTTCAAAGTCTTGTCATGAGGTGCTTGATGAACTTATCCCGAAAGTCTTGCATTCAACACTAAATCCCCGCATAAACATTAAACTCCAAAAACGACATGCACACGTGAACTTGTTATACCACGGGGGTTAGTACCAATGGATAAAGTATAAAACTCATGCCAACACCGAAGGTAAACTCATGGCTAGGTTGACGGATTTTCACCGTCAACGCAGATCCACTAGCACCCAGGTCCCGTTCTGCTCAATCGAGGCCATCTCCTCGAGCATGGCCTTCCTCCAGCTTTCCTCACCGTATGCCTCCTCGAACGTCGTGGGCTCATCTCCGACGACAAGCAGCAGCCCGTCGCCCAGAGCGCACCCAACTTGGCCTGGTGGAGAGGAGGAGCCGAGGATGTTGCTGAGCGTGCGGAACCGTAGAGGCATGTCGTCATCATGTTCCACGTTAAGGTCCACTTCCCCACTCGACGGCGGTGGCGATGCTGGAGTGTGCACTCCGCCTGGAGCACCAACAATGATCGTAGGTGTTCTGGGTGATGTTGGTACGGGGATGATGTCGCTGTAGACCCTGACGCCTCTTCCTTCGCGCCATGCTCCCCCGGAACTCCAGAGTTCACTGAGAATGTGACGAACTCGATGTGGAATGGCTCGACATCCTTGGCATCGAGGAGTTCCTCTCCCTTGTTCCAGCTCCAGGATCGCGCTTCATCGAACACGGCGTCACACAAGATGTCGACTCATACCCAATGAACACCATGGGCATGCTCTGATCATCCAACTTGCTCTGGTGGTCATTGGTGTTCTTGAAATGTGCAACACACCCAAATACACAGAAAAAAGTGCACATGGGGCTTGTGACCATACCAGACCTCAAATGGTGCCATCCCCTCGACACTCCTCGTTGACGACCGGTTGAGGATGAAGACTGCCATGGTGACCACCTCTCCCTAGAAGAAGCCTGACACACGCATTGCCTTCATCATGCTCCGTGCCATCCCAGGACAGTCTGGTTCTGCCGCCCCACCACGACATTATGTTGCGGCATGAATGGAGCGATCAGATGCCATTGAACACCTTGCTCAGCGTAGTACTCGTCGAACGCGCGCGTTGTGAACTCGCCACCACAGTCAGTGCACATAGTCCCCAGCTTGCACCCAGTTTCTGCCTCCGCCCGCGCCTGCAACCGAATGATCCCTGCCTTCGCTTCATCCTTGGATCCCAGCAAAGTGAGACACATGTAATGGTTGTTGTCATCGACGATGAGGAGGAACAAGCACTTGTCGTCGGGCTTCGCCAGCATGATTGGCCCACAGAGGTCCGCATGGACCAGCTCGAGACAGTGTGCAGCTCGGTAATTGTTGTACACCGGGAACAGGTGCCAACATTGCTTCCCAGCCATGCAACCATCGCACACCTGCTCCACTTGCTTGATCGGTGGTAACTCGCACACCATCTCCTTCCTTGCTAGCAGTTGCAACCCCTGGAAGCTCAGGTGCCCATACCTGGCGCGCCAACACTAAGCCACCTCGGAGCTCCTCATCACCAAACAAACGGCCTTGTCAATGTTCAAGTTGAGGATGTAGAGGCGGTTTGATGCACACGGTACCCTTGCCAACAGTCGCCGGTGTTGATCCCCGAAGGTAGCCATTCTCCATCAGCACCATGTAGCCATCCTCCTCCAGCTGGCCGAGGCTGACAATGTTTGCCATCAGCTTGGGGTGAGCTCAATACCGGCGAGCGTTGATGCCCGTCGTTCTTGCACGTGAAGAGGATGGTCTCGCGCCCCTCGATGCCCACCACAGAGCCATCTCCATAGCGCATTGTGCCGCGAACATCGGTGTTGAGGTTGGAGAAAGTAGAGCGCACTGTTGTCATGTGGTTCACCGCCCTAGTGTCGAGGAACCAGCAGGCGCTCCCCCCCCCCCGTTGTCGCTGAGCTACACAAACAGCTTATTCTCCTCGAGGTGGATAGGGGAGGCGGTCATCGCTGCCGTCGTTACTGGTGCCGCTGATCTGGGTGAGGGGAAAGATCCCCCCGCATTGACCTCCACCGTAGCCACCAATAAGGTGGGCTCGATCTCCTCCTCCACTTGGGCTACATGGGTCGCCTTATCGTGTTTCTTCTTGTGACATTCTCGGGCCCAATGACCCGTCTTCTTGCATTACCGGCACTGGTCGTCGGTGAGGTCCTCCCCGCTGTTCCCACCATTGCCGCTTGATTGCCCGGCAACCCAGGGCGGCCTAGGGCCACCACGACCTCCGCTGCCACCGCGACCTCAACCATGACCCTGCTTTTGACTTAACGAAGAGGAGCCCCTGAATTATCCTGACGATCCCCCGTCAGGGGCCTGCATTTCGGCGACGACACGCGCGATGAGCTCGTCCACCGTGAGGTTGACCCCGGCGATGGAGCCTGTATGTGATCGATTTCCGTCAACCAAGAACACTTATTATGCTATGGTTTGAACTTCATTTTGGAACTAACCCGCCACTAGGCATACTAATGATATAACAAGTTCACCGTCGGATGTGCATTTTGGAGTTTAGTGTTTTACAGGAATTCATGTATTAAATGAGGGAAGATGCAACTGGTTCGGAGGACTTTTTGCAAGTCAATCAAGGAGCTCCGACCGTGTGCAAACTTTCCTCCAAAGGTGGCAAGGAACAATGTGCTTGAATAGAGAATTCCCGAGGACCGAGATGAAAAGACCGGAAGTTCATGTATAAAGATCCCTCAACTTGGTCGCGGAGATAGCGACGTCCAAAGTCCACAATTGAAGTGGGCAATGATCCAAAATGCAAGAGATAGAGCATAGAGCAAATTGGACCAAAACCGAGCCCAGAAAGGCCCAAGGCGGTTGGCCAATGCCGACCGGCCCAGCCCCTTCTAGTGGCAGTTTGTGACCCCCTTTCTTTGGTGTTAAGTACGTGGAACCCTAACCACGTGAGGAAGCTGCCATTCGCCAGAGAGGCCATCTAGTTCGTCAGATCCGCCAAAGGATAGAAGATCGACTATGAGAGAGACTCTTGGTGGAGGACACTCGAGAGAGATCATCGCCAAGCCCAAGGGAGGTTGCCGCGAGGAAGGGAGTCGTCGGAGTTGAAGGACAACGAAGATCCATCTTCATCGGAGGCATTCACCATCTCAACAGTGTCATGCCTAGCGCCATGATGGGGTAAAATCTTTCGTTTGTGGTGTTATGCATTAGACTATGGTCGGTATGTGGAGGAGGGACCGTCAGAGTGTCGAAATTCATCATTGTGTCTTCCGTTTGGGCAAGTAATTCTCGGGCCGAAAAAGGCCCGAAACTAGAACCCTAGGGTCCAAAAATCAATGAAAACCTCACCAAATGTCTTCTACAAGGAGTCTGTGCACATCTGGGTTGTCGAAAAAAGTTCACCCGGGTGCTGAAAATCTTGTGCTATTACCCACAAAAATGGCGCGAAACGGACGTTTTTCGCGAAAACGCACCTACAAACCTTTCTGGCCCGGAGACCTACCCTGGGTGGTGTTATGCATTAGACTATAGTCGGTATGGGGAGAAGGGGCCGTCAGAGTGTCGAAATTCATCATTGTGTCTTCCGTTTGGCTAAGTAATTCTCTATTGCAAAGGCACATAAACGGGCCGAAAAAGTCCCGAAACTAGAACTTTAGGGTCCAAAAATCAATAAAAACCTTGTCAAATGTCTTCTACAAGGAGTCTGTGCTCATCCGGGATGTTGCAAGAAAATTGACCCGGGTGTTGAAAATCGTGTGCTATAACCCACGAAAATGGCCTGAAACGGATGTCTTTTCGCGAAAACGCACCTGCAAAACCTTCTGACCCGAAGACCTACCCCGGGTGGTGTTATGCATTAAATTATGGTTGGTACGTGGAGGAGGGACCGTTAGAGTGTCGAAATTCATCATTGTGTCTTCCGTTTGGGCAAGTAATTCTCAGTTGCGAAGTCACCGAAACGGGTCGAAAAAGGCCCGAAACGTGAACCCAAGGGTCCAAATGCAATAAAAATCTCACCAAATATTTTCTACAATGAGTCTTTGCACATCCGACATCCCGGATGCGCGGAAGAGGAAACGCACGGCAAACTCAAATCTTTGCCGTGTGTTTTTCTGGCGCACGGCAAACAAACTCTTTGTCGTGCGTTTTTCCGTTGTTGTGCACCCTCCCTATTAAAAACGCACGACAAAAGATCTCTATGGCGTGCGCTCGAAATAAAATGCACGGGAAAGATTTTCACGGACGGCAGAAGTGGGTTTTCCCATACAGAGAAAAGGATCAGAGACACCACGGCGCGGCACTGGCGGCTCTTCCTCCACCTGCGCTCCTTCGTGTCATGGCTGGCTTCACAGCTGCCATCTCCTCAGAGCTTGGTGCGGCGTGGCACTATGGTCGCCGCCACCGCATGCTCTCGGGTGTGCGTTGCGCCTCCTGACGGCTCTTCCTACAGGGGCAAAAAATTCGCCGTGCCGTGGGAGAGGCAGGGTGTTTACATAGGCTAGGGGATTTGGGTGCGGCAGTCCCAGAATTCCACTCGGCGCCGCCAAGGTTTCTTACGGCTTGCTTGACGATAAGTTGATCCGTGATGCTCATCCAAACCAGATTCTATCTCTGGCCGATTCGCTCATCATACAGCCATACGTGGTTGCGACGGGAGTCGTCCTGGTTAATTACGTGGCCCGCGGAACTTTCTAGACTCTTCTAGATGACGCCGGCTGCCATGTGAGCCCGGCCGTATCTGGATATGCCTTCAATCAAGTGTTAGAAGTTCAAATGCGTGCACGTTAGCTCCTGAGTACATTCGTGCATGTACGTCGTATATACGAGTCCCGTCGTATGCACATTGCATGTACATGCTCGCATGTGTGGTGTGCTGGCTATTGATCACGTATGAGACTTGCTGGCTTCTTTCCCTTTCTTATTATTTTCTCCTTCTATATAGATATATAACACGCATAACCACCCATGCATGTACGTGAAATCCATGAAACAAGTTAGCTAGCTCGTTTCCCTTTCTTGCCTTGCTTGGAGATATCAAATCTGAACCATAGCAAATTACATAGCCCACGTGCTAAGTATTTCAAATATTTGCACGTGAAGAAATCATCGAGTGATTCCCCATCCTTGAACGTGAGAGCATCGAACTCCTGCTAGAGCATGCTCGATCGCCTTCGCCTTGTGCACTCGCTCCACGCTGACGGACATGGTTCTGATTGCGTCCCACGCGATTTTCACTGTGGCCTTGTTGGCAATGGATCGGAGCCCATCATCTCCGCCAGAACCGCCTTGGCAATCACTTCTAGCGCCATGCAATCCTCGGTGTAGTCGTCCGTCCCAATGCTCATGGCGATCCACAGGCCTCTGGCCCTGCAGCATCACGTGCACGAGGGTCGCCCATTCGAGATATAGTTGTGTCTTTGTGAGCAGCGTTGCTTGTGACCTCCTTTGTGATCATGTGAGTCACAGTGCCGCTCTCTGGCTCGCCATGGTCACCGCTGGCCATCCCGCTGCTCTTCTTTCCGGACCCGCTCGGCCCGCCGTGGGTGGATGACACCGACCGCCGCCGCACCATGAACGCCCACTCGATCGCCGGACCACGCCCATGCCTTGTAACCGACTCTTATGCCAATTGTCGTCAACCTCACCGGTAGTGTCGCGCCGGAGCCGAGGAAGAACCTTTGGATCGCACACGAACTCAAACGAACACAGCTGAAAGACAACAGTTTTGATGTTGCAAACCTTGCAACGTTTTCTCTGACTCTATGATGCAAATATGTAGCCTAGTACAAACTACTGAGTGTGGCCAACAAACCCACGACACGATGGACTCCACACGCTCAGAACGGCTGGCACCATCGCCCCGACCAAAGCTCATGTCGTGGCCACTAACAGCAAAACACAAACAGACTCTGTCTAGCCTAAGACTCGATCATGGCGCGAAACAAGAGCACGTGACCTACACACCGACGCTCAGTGACGGAGCCAAGATAAAATTTAGGGGGTGAGTTCTTCTTCCTTATTCATCTCCACTTCTTCTTCTTCCTCTTATTCTTCTTATTTTCCCTCTCTTCTTCTCATCTTTGTCCTTCAAAATCAATGGAGCTCTTGGGTAGTAGGGGGGCTAGTGCCCCCCTAGCCCCCCCCCTAAGATCTGTCCCAGACAACGCACCAGTCGTGCAAGCTCCAAATTTGTTCAGACTCGAACTCCTAACCAATGAAAAGAGTGAAGAACATACTCTAATTATCAACAAGATGTGCTGGAGATGGTGAAGCTACCCATGGCTAACAACACAGTCGAGGACTACGAGATTTGCTTTTCGCTACCAAGTGGCGTGTCGATTGGTGCAGTCGAGACTCCACCGCTCATTCTGCATTTTGAAGGCAATGCAGATATGATCTTGCCAATGGATAATTATTTCCAAGAGCCCAGGCCGGGACTGATGTGTCTCACAGTTGGCGGCAGCAGGAGCATGTCCATCATCGGGAGCGTGCAACAGCAAAACCTACATGTCCTCTTCGATGTTCGCAGGCTGAATTTGTCGTTCGCACGCACAATGCGACCTGATGTAAACGTAATTGGAGACCGACAGAGCGCCCAACGTTCTTGTACTTAAAAAGACTCTCCCGGCTGCTTGTCTCAGCCAAACGTTTGATGTACCCGTTGAATGAATTTGAGTTCTGATGATTTAAGAATCTGTGATTTGTCACAGATATTTTGATGTATCTCGAATGAATTTGAGATGGTGGTTGTTTATTGCGGTGACCGCAGGGGACGGGGGTGTGTGCGATGTTGTGGGAGGGTGGAGGTAGAAGAGAACTTGCCAACTGTCCGATCTTCTTTTGACGGGTCAAGAGTTATCTGATGGTGACACCTGACAAGTCAATCTCAGAGCCCCATTCCTTCGTTTGCTCAAAATTTATATGGGGCTTCACGACATTTCTTGCAGTAGGAGGGCTCAAGCCCCCCTGCTAGTTCCGCCACTGGTTCTCTAGCCATATGAGGTCAACGTGTGGCCATGCATGAACACCGTGGACATGATGAGCTCTGATGTCTGATTCTCTTGCCTTGAGGGTTGCTCCCAGTCTGCACAAGTAGTGTTTGATATCTGACGCATGCCCTGTAAGATCATCTGCTTAGAGTTACAGTGTTGCTAAATATTGAGAGTTTAGAGAGTTACTCTCCTGTTTGGTAAATGAAGTCGTTTTGCATAAGATTTGAGTCAAGCATTGGGAATATAAATCATTAATAACTTTTAAGTCATTGAGTTTAGAAATGTGAGAACTACATGAATAGTTGTCCTTTTTAAAAGATAAGAAAGAAGTTTGAAAGAAGTTACAGCAGACGAGTCTGGGCCTAAGGCCCGAGCAAAGACAAAACATCAAAAAACGACAGGCTCAGGCGCCACAACCAGGCGACGAAATCCCAACAGGGTGGCTAACGACACGAAGCCTGCTCTAGTCCAGAGACGCGCGTCCTCCAAGATGGCCCCGACGAGGGCCACTGGCTGCAAGGCCGCCCGCTCGTGGACGCGATGGTTCCTCTGTTTCCAAAGCGACCAACCAGACCAAAGTATTTTTTGATATTGCAAATTTCTTTCATAAAAATATACATATGTTAGTTTTTAATAAATTTTTTTATAAAAATAAAAAGTTAAATTTGTACTTTGGAGACCGTGTCTCTGTCTTAAACAACTTCATTTACTAATTCGGAGGGAGTACTAAATATTGAGAGCTTTTTCAGTCCTGTAAGATTATCTCCTTAGATCGATAGGATTAGAAAACGGATGCAGGTACACCCTCTAATATCACCGTAGTTGCTCTTTTTTATTTTCATTTTTGTCAAGCATGTCTTATGTGTTGCTGGATCTGTGGATGCTTATGGTATGTGAATGACACTTCGACACGTGCTTCAGTGACTCGTGAGGATTGCAACTTTGCAACTGAAATGTCTGGTCACTCTTCTGCTGCGCGCCTTCGTGACCGCGCACCTTCCTACTGCCGTAGGGCACGGCGGTAGGTCCCTGCCGCCGTCATATAATTTTGCAAAATTTTGTTCGGACCATATATTTTTGCAAAATTGAGAAGGAAAAAATGTTTAAAAAAATCTTCTCATAACGACGGGTCGGTAACCTCACCCATCCGGCGGGCCGGATGCATAGGTTAGGCAGGCGGGCTTGGGCTGGCCTGGGCTAGCGATCCATGCACAATGCGTATTGTTGATGTGCATCGACTGAAATTCCGATCCCCTTGCAGGTCATCCTCAAGCACTTGATGCGTGTTAAGCAATTGTCGGATAGATCCTCAAATAATATGTGTGTTCATGTTTTTTTAATAATTTGTGGTGAATGTGAAAATTTTCAAACAGTAGAAAACCAAGTGAGGGTACATGTTTGTCTGTATGCATTTCAGGTCAGTAAGAGAAAAACTAAACAGACTCAACTAGAATTTACAGTTATATGCCGGTGGATGTGTTAGAGATGCAAACACCTCACGTTCTCATCCTTCTGTGAGGTTATAAGCAGCAACGAAAAAAAGGAGATGTGTACTTTACACATGATTTCCCTTGGAATCAGACACATGGAGCTTCTTCTTGCAGTTTTACTTTTACACGACCTTGCACGAGGGTCGCCCATTCGTGAGCACTGGGCGTTGCTAACCTCCTTTGTGATCATGTGAGTCACAATGCCGCTCTCTGGCTCGCCGGCCATGGTCACCGCTGGCCATCCCGCTGCTCTTCTTTCCGGACCCGCTCGACCCGCCGTGGGTGGGCGACACCGACTGCCGCCGCACCATGAACGCCCACTCGATCGCCGGATCACGCGCCCATGCCTTGTAACTGACTCTGATGCCGATTGTCGTCAACCTCACAGGCAGGTGTCGCGCCGGAGCCGAGGAAGAACCCCTGGAACGCACACGAACACAACTGAAAGACAATGGTTTTTGTGTTGCAAACCTTGCAACGTTTTCTCTGACTCTATGCTGCAAATATATAGCCTAGTACAAACTACGAGCGTGTCCAACAAACCCACGATGCGATGGACTCCAAGCGCTCAGAACGGCTGGCACCATTGTCCTGACCAAAGCTCATGTCGTGCCCACTAACAGCAAAACACAAACAGACTTCGTCTAGCCTAAGACTCGATTATAGCGCGAAACAAGAGCACCTAACCTGCACACCGACGCGCGTAGTGACGGAGCCAAGATAAAATTTAGGGGTGAGTTCTTCTTCCTTGTTCATCCCCACTTCTTCTTCCTCTTATTCTTCTTATTTTCCCTCTCTTCTTCTCATTTTTTTCTTCAAAATCAATGGAGCCCTTGGGTAGTAGGGGGCTAGTGCCCCCCTAACCCCCCTAAGATCTGTCCCAGGTGATGCACCCGCTGTGCGAGCTCCAAACTTATTCAGACTCGAACTCCTAACCAACGAAAAGTAACAACACGGTCGAGGACTACAAGATTTGCTTTTTGCTACCAAGTGGCGTGCTGATTGGCGCGATCAAGACTCCACCGCTCGTTCTGCATTTTGAAGGCAATGCAGATATGATCTTGCCAATGGATAATTATTTCTAGGAGCTCAGGCCGGGACTGATGTGTCTCGCAGTCGGCGGCAGCAGGAGCATGTCCATCATCGGGAGCGTGCAACAGCAAAACCTGCATGTCCTCTTCGATGTTCGCAGGCTGAAGTTGTCGTTCGCGTGCACAATGCGACCTGATGTAAACGTAATTGGAGACCGACATAGTGTCCAATGTTCTTGTACTTAAAAATACTCTCCCCGGCTGCTCGTCTCAGCCAAACGTTTGATGTGCCCGTTGAATGAATTTGAGTTCTGGTGATTTAAGAATTTGTGATTTGTCACAGATATGTTTGATGTATCTCGAATGAATTCGAGATGGTAGTTGTTTATTACGCTCACCGCAGGGGACGGGGGTGCGTGCGATGTTGTGGGAGGGTGGAGGTAGAAGAGAACTTGTCAACCGCCCGATCTTTTTTTGACGAGTCAAGAGTTATCTGATGGTGACACCTGACAAGTCAATCTCCGACTCCCCCCCCCTCCTTCATTTGCTCAAAATTTGTATGGGGCTTCACAACATTTCCGGCAGTAGGAGGGCTCAAGCCCCCCCGGTGTGCTAGTTCTGCCACGCCAGCCATATGAGGTTACCAACGTGTGGCCAGGCATGAACACCGTGGACTTTGATGTCTGATTCTCTTGCCTTGAGGGTTGCTCCCAGGCTGCACAAGTAGTGTTTGATATCTGGCGCATGCCCTGTAAGATCATCTGCTTAGAGTTACAGTGTTACTAAATATTGAGAGTTTAGAGAGTAACTCCCTCCTGTTTGGTAAATGAAGTCGTTTTGGATAAGATTTAAGTCAAGCATCGGGAATATAAATCATTAATAACTTTTAAGTCATTGAGTTTAGAAATGTGAGAACTACATGAATAGTTGTCTTTTTTTTAAAGATACGAAAGAAGTTTGGAAGAAGTTACAGCAGACGAGTCTGGGTCTAAGGCCCGAGCAAAGACAAAACATCAAAAAACGACAAGCTAAGGCGTCACAACCTGGTAACGAAAGCCCAACAGGGCAGCTACCGACATGAAGCCCGCTCTAGTCCAGAGACGCGCGTCCTCCAAGATGGCCCCGACGAGGGCCACCGGCTGCAAGGCCGCCCGCTCGTGGACGCGACGGTTCCTCTCTTTCTAAAGCGACCAACCAGACCTAGGTATTTTTTGATGTTGCAAAATACTTTCATAAAAATATACATATGTTAGTTTTTAATAAATATTTTTATAAAAATAAAAAGTTAAAGTTGTACTTTGGAGACTGTGTCGTTGTCCTAAACAACTTTATTTATTAATTCGGAGGGAGTACTAAATATTGAGAGCTTTTTCAATCGTGTAAGATTATCTCCTTAGATCGGATCGGATTAGAAAAAGGATGGAAGTACACCCTGTAATATCACCGTAGTTGCATTGCTCTTTTTTATTTTCATTTTTGTCAAGCATGTCTTATGTGTTGCTGGATCTGTGGATGCTTATGGTATGTGAAATGACACGTGCTTTACTGATTCGTGAGGATTGCAACTTTGCAACTGAAATGTCTGGTCACTCTTCTCATAACAATTAACAACGGGTCGGTAACCTCACCCATCGGGCGGGCCGGATGCATATGTTAGGCAGGCTTGGGCTGGCCTGGGCTAGCGATCCATGCACAATGCGTATTGTTGATGTGCATCGACTGAAATTCCGATCCCCTTGCAGGTCGCCCTCAAGCGCTTGATGCGTGTTAAGCAATTGTCGGATAGACCATCAAATAATATGTGTGTCCATATTTTTTAAAAAAATTTGTGGTGAATGTGAAAAATTTCAAACAGTAGAAAACCAAGTGAGGGTACATGTTTGTCTGTATGCATTTCAGGTCAGTAAGAGAAAATCTAAACAGACTCAACTAGAATTTACAGTTATATGCCGGTGGATGTATTAGAGAGATGCAAACACCTCACGTTCTCATCCTTCTGTGAGGTTATAAGCAGCAACGAAAAAAAACAGGACATCTGTACTTTACACATGATTTCCCTTGGAATCAGACACATGGAGCTTCTTCTTGCAGTTTTACTTTTATACGACCTCCCAGTCTTGCTCCAGATCGTCTGATGAAGAAACCAGTCGATATCCAAGGTTTTCCGAGTCCTGTGATCCAGCAGTCATGGCCTGATGATGTTCACTCACCTGCTTCTTTGACCACCTGAGCTTACTCGACAAGTTCCTCATAAACATTTTCTGCAAGCAGCGAGAACAACATCAGTTCCCATATTTCTTCAGAGTCAATTGCTCTGTAATGTGATATTAATCAATTCAAAAAAAAATTCCCACGCATCTTTGAAGTAAGTTCAGAAAAGATTAACCGTCGTGTTCTCCTACTTATATTAGCTAGATTTTCATGAAGTGGACCTTGTTTGCAGACCTTGTCTCAAAAAAAAAAAGAATACCTGAAATGATGCATTGTTTCGTTGCGGGACTGTGGCAACCTCAATTACGTCTTTTTCCATGTGCTCCTGGACATTCCTGAGATCTTCTATATCAACAGGCTTAACCATGGTATCAGTTGCCATATTTGGATCATCAGCACAGTTGGGCACATCTGAACTCGATTCATGTGAAATGCTAGTTGCTGCAGAAGATCCTGTAGGAAGCATAGAAACATGACATTATTCACCATGATGAGGAAAAATATCTAAAAATGCTTAAACCACGATTTTTGCTGCCAAATGCATTTTTGCTTCCAAGCACACTTAAATACAACGGGAGGTAACATAACTGCATGTCATATTTCAGAAGTGTAGAGATACAAACCATGTGTGGTTGCTTCTACAGGGACGTTTGCACTGTATGATACCATTTTCTCTTCATAATTTGCACTAGAATCTTCTTGCAGCAGTGCTTGCAAAAAAACAGCAGAATCTACTATATCTGTGAAATTCAGTAATATGAAGGCGCAGTAAGTAACATAAAAAAAGTATGTGCCTTTATCATTCTTATGGGAAAAGATAAGATGAGTTTATTATAAGCAGCTTGCCTGAATCTACAGGACAGTGAAGCTCTGCTTGTTGATCCTTGTGCAATATGTGTGGTACATAGTCATCTTGAGTAATGGTAGTGGAATCTGTCAGCACATGCACATCATTTTTCATATTAAGTCGTAACTATAGATCAACATGTTGATTGTGGGTACACAATGGGTTCAATAAGCAGTTTTTAAGTTTTCTTTATCAAGTTAACAATCAAAATCATTATAGGGAACACTTTTAATCTTTAAAGATCAAATATTCAGTGTGTTTACATTTCACTCAATTGTCTCAATACTCAAACTTAAGCACATGGAAAAACTGAGCCATCATAACGAGTAAGGCCATCATCTGGTTTACTAAACCATGCTAGAAGTTTATAGATCTCACATCAAATTACTTTTCACTAATTAGGACAAGCTGAATCTTGCATGTATTCTTTCATTTACTAATATAAAAAGTACTAAACACATGAAATCGATATTATTCAGAACAATTTACTTGTTACATGCATTCTTTCATTGAAGCATTTTTGAATACAAGGGGAGAGGTAACAGAAAATTATTGTCATATTCAAAAGGCGAAAAGGTGCAAACCATGCTCTGTTACTCCGATAGGATCATTTGCACTGTGTAATACCACATCCTCTTCATAATTTGCTCTAAAGTTTTCTACAGGAATTTCTGTGCTGCAAACAGAAGAATCTGCCAAGAATATGGAAAGCACAGTAAGTAACATATACTAAGGATGTGCCTTTTTCGCTCTTATGGATGTGGATAAGCTGAGGTAATGAATTTTGCCTGAATTTCCAGAACAGTGTTCAGCTTGCTCTGCCACTTGATTTGTTTCCAGAGCATGAGGTACTTGATCATCTTGAGGTTTGGCGGTAAGTCCTGTCAGGTCAATTACAAAAATTCCATTAAAGCAAATGTTAAAAGATATAAAAAAAATGAATGGATGCAATAATCTGGCTATGAAATTCACGTGTAATCTTGCAAACAAATTATAATATAAAAATTTACGGTATCTATACTAAAAGGTTGCGGTAATCTCATAAGAAAACACGAACCACGTGGTCGTAGTTTTACAGGATTCCATAGAATAACTTCCTCTGAGCTGTCTGAAGGGGGGGGGGGGGGGGAGGTGGGAAAATGATACAGAAAAACAACTAGTTAGGCGACAATATGTCGATAAATAGAAAATAGAACGTCTATTAGAAAAATTAGTACCACATATTTCTCTTGGTGAGATGCCCTCTGCCCCTGGCAAAAGACACGGATCATTTGCTTCGATGTGAGCTCCCTCAGAAGAAGTATTTTCTGGGCACACATGATTCATCAAGGACAGACTTGTACTTTTACTTGATGAAAATGATTCAGTTCCATGAGCATCAGTATCTACACAACCAGTAGAACTGTTCTCCACATTTATGAGAGATGCAGTAGTAGAGGCTTCAGTATTTGGTCCAACTAGCTCCGTTTCACTAGATGTTGGCGAAGATTCAGTGATAACATTGCTACTAGATTGATCCTCCTCATTTAGCACATCATCATCATCATCAGTGAAGGGAGCAAAAAATATTGCCTGCACATCTTCAATGAACTCAACAGCCTTATCATGGGCTGAATCCAGATACTGAACCGGGATCTGTAAAAAAAAAATGCAAGCGATGGATGCAAAGCATGGTCAAGAAAATCCTATCTTACAGATACCTAAATATAGGAACAAACCAATATTTAAAAAAAAAAGAAGAAGAAGCTTAACATCAAAGTTAGAACAAGGCAAGGCATACCTCTATGAACTTCCTCACATTTTCCTCAAATCCGTCAAAATCGAAGCCCATGTCGAATCCACCCATATTTGAGAAGTCGAGATAATCCGAATCAATGCTTCTCGACATTAGCCTTTCTTTTCTCTCTTTCTGTCAATATATATAAAAAGGATGGAAATACTCAGTTTCAGAGTTGCACATTGGAAGTCCAAAATTAAGTGCCACAAAAAAAAAACTAATGCTGCGGTATCTTTTCAGTGGCAAAACATACAATTTTCCACGAAAGGTTCCAGAAATAAGATCCGGATTCACATCTGGTTCAGGGGTGCTTATGAATTGCGTATATTTACCAGATTCACATTAAAAGTATTCTTTGGTGCTGATCAGTTGCACAAATCCGGTTTTATACATGATTACAATAAATATTCGATCAAATAATAATAACACATGAAAATCCACGTTCTTTTTTTTTTAATGGCGTGATGTTTTGCCACATGCACCTGATTGATTGTAACGCCAGAACTGATTTTAGCTAGTATTTGCTAAATGTATGTTAGGCTTCATACGACTTCAAGTGCTGCAGCTCAGTTTGTTGTTGGAACAAACCGGCGGCGCGCGGCAGGAGAAGTAACGGGACCTGTGGCGGCGGCGATGGGTCGCCTGACTCACCTTCACGTTGTCAGACACGGGAAGCCGACGCGACGGCGAGGCGTCCTCCGGCAGTGACGAGAAACGGCGGCGGATCCGCGCGCGCGCCCGCCCGACGTTTGCGGCGGTTGAAGACGACGGCGGCAATGGCGGCGCGATAGCCTCTCGCCGTCGGCAGGGGAGCGGGCGCGTAGGTAGGTAGGTAGGTAAGGGACAAAGTTTAGAGGCACGGGTCCTTGACGCACGTCGTACGACAACAGAACTCGGAAGATTCAAGCGCGTGCGGTCGGGTTGCCTCTCGCGTTTCATTGCACAAAAGCTAGCCCTGCAAGCAGCAACGAACCGGAACTTTTGATGAAAAAGAACCCCTTTTTTTGCCTTGATACACGCCAAACAATGACAAACCAACAAAACGGCTGTTCGCAGGTACCAGTATTGTGTGTGTATCGAATGACAAACATCCGACTCAACAACCTATTCAACAGGCGGGAGAGAGAAGTCTTAGAATGAAAGACACAGAATCTGATGATCCACATCAAGGACTCAATTTCTCACTTTTCTCACTGTGAACAACCTCAAGGCCACAGGCTTACCTTACAGGGGCGGGGGGGGGGGGGGGGGGGACAAAACTACATTATTGCGATAAATTTATATGAGGAAGAGAGGTTTCAACCAATCTACGGCTCAACAGTGGAAACCTGCTGCCATTCGCCGTCCACAGCTTCCTTCCACAGGGTCACATTGCTGTTGCCGTCCGACACCGCCAGTATGTTCCCAGTCAGCGACCACGACAGCCTCCACACGGGGGTCCTGAAATCGTACAGCACCCGGCCTTCCCACTGCTCGCCTTCTTTCGCCGCTGTCCAGATGACCACGGTCCCATCCTGAGAGGCGCTGGCGATGGTGGACTTTGGGAGGCCAAGGTTCGGCGCCCACGCGACGTCCCTCACCCAGTCCTTGTGCATCTGCAGCGCGGGGAAGCAGTCCATCCTCCAGCTTCCGTTGGTCAGCTTCCACACCTTGACCGTGTTGTCGCAGCCGCCAGACGCGAGTTTCTGGACGTACTCGTACTGGCCGGAAGACCCCGCGGTGATTAGAGCGCCGGGCGCCATCGCGGGAGCCCAGGAGACCGAGGTCACTCCCACTGGGTGGGCCTGATCGATGCGTGTCGTGTCCCAACCTCCATCAGAACGAGCAGCGAATACTGAAATGTTCCCGTCAGATGAACCGCAGGCCAAGATCAGACCCAGCTCGTGAGGCGCCCACGCGATGGAATTCACAGAGGACTTGTGCTCAACAAAGGTGTGCGCCTGTGACCACTCATCGGGCTTGCTCCCCTCTTTCCAGATGATAACCCGGCCATCATAGCTGCAGGATGCAACCATGGATCCAAACTTAGGATGAGCCCATGCGACTTGCCAAACTGGGCCCTGGTGTCCGCTCAAAGTTGCAAGCTGCTGATGTGAGGTGCCACTTACGCCAATGATCTTAATTGTGTTGTCAGAGGAGGCTGTAGCGAGACGCTTCCCGTAGTAATCCATGGCGATATCATGCACCACATCTTGGTGACCAGTCTCAATCTTATGAGGCGGCATTGTTCCTCAGCTTGATAACACCACAACCAGCTCTTTGGTGTTTACCACGTCAGAATCCTAATTGACAAAAAAAAAGAGTGAGTGTGTCAGGTCAGAGATTTTATAACACGTACACACTTAAACTGCAAAATAAGGCCTAGAGTTGGCAGTTTTGCAATGTTGCAGTTACAATAAAACAGCACTCAAGAAAACAAATATTGCAGTATCAACAGTATCGATAAATAACACTGATGGTAACAGCTTTGGTACAAGAGAAAATCAGCTTAATAAACTCAGAGTACTGCCAAATGCTATATCTATTATTATCATATAATCAGGAAAAGAAACCAATTCATCATGTAGCAGGAATGGTGATTGGGAATATGTTTATATGAGCGTTTAAAAAAAATATAGTCCTGCTGATACATAAAGCGCAGACAAATTCGGTACGATAACACCATTTTCAAGTTTTCAGGTATATGTATTTTGCAGCCTGCTCGAAACCGCATATGTTCATAATTTAAGCTCTCAAATACAGTATATAGATGAAAAAGGATCGTGAAAACCTCAAACAAAATTTAATGACTGAAACAAGAGCAGCCTGAACTGAAAAGCTGCAGAAGCAGAGTGATTGAACAGCAATATGCAAGCAATCGTCCTACTAACCTAACAAAAAATAACCAAGATGACTCGACGAGAAACTTAAAAACCGATGGATATACTGCCGAACCAGCATGCGTGAGTGCTCAAGACCCTTTCCGCGTCGCCAAACCAGCACAAGCAACATAGACTTCACAAGCATTGAGCGTGATTCAGTACAGTAGCCAAGCAAACAACTAGTGATTCTCGTCGGGAACAAATGAGATATTTACATACGGCGCGCAAGAACCTAGCTGCATCTGCATACATTTTTGCAGCAGAAGATGCATCTAATAAGATTCCCAAAAGCTGAGATGCTTCTTCGCCCTCAGGTCCCTCCTCCTCCCTGATGCAAAGTATATCCCAAGAAAAAATTAACCGATATAGGAGCACTAGGGGGGAGGCAAATACGCTAGGGACACAGGGATGCATCCCAAGAACAATGCCTGAGCATGTCCCGTGCACCCTGTCGAAACTCGAGGGATCTAGGCTAAGAAACCCCTATAGATACGAAACCAAGCACGCCCACCCTGAATCCGTCCCTAACGCCACCACATCCCCGAGGGGGGGATTCCTCCCCCACGACCTAGGCTACCCCTGCCGGACGCACAAACCGAAGTACCAAATCGAAGACCCTAACCGCCGTTCCCCGGATTCATTCCGACGCAGGTCACCACTAGCAAATCAAAGGCTACTGCGGAGGGGGAGGGGAATTAGCTTACCCGCGGACGGCGGGGACGAGGAGGAGCGAGCGGAGCCGGCGTGCGAGGAGGAGGAGGAGGAGATGGGGGGATCGCCGCGGCGGAGAGAGAAACTGGCGAGCGGCTGGCTTGTCTGTCGTCGGCTCCCCTCCTCCTCAATGAGGCCGAGCCAATCAACAACCCAGACTTAGCCCAGTTACGCCATGGATCGATAGTTGGCCCAACTGAAGTTGGGCTGGCCCAATTCTCAGCTCGGTAGATGATCAAGCAAGCAAAGTTTTTCTCAACAAAAACAAAACAAAACAAAATAAAATCCGATCCGGTCATAAACTCGGGGTACGGAGAGCCGCAAATTCAGTTCGGGGAAGTCAAGGCTCTGACCAATGAGGCTTCGTTTGGCAAGGAGAGCATTAGTTCCACAGCAAAATCAACCCACGAGGGGGTTGGGGTGACCCCTGCAGCCCACCAAACCCACGTGTGGGCTGGGTCTGATGTCCCCCCTGGTGGCGTGGGCTGGGCATGTTATTCCCCTGGTGGCTGTGGGTTGGGTAGGATGTTCCCCTGGTGGCCATGGGCTGGGTTAAATAATTATCAAGTTGGAGCGATAAAAGTGCAAACATCCATTTTCATACAAAATTCATCCATTTTCATACACAATGTGGAACAGCCATCTCACCAAAGACAGAAGACATTCAAATATTAATACTACTACTAAGTTCAATAGTACAATAATTATTGGGTGCAAACTGCAAAGCAATTACACAAGGATCATAGTGTCTACAGATTATGGTGCCAACATAGCATAGCTCACATGCAGGATCAATGACCAGCATGAACATAGCTATGCACTAGAAGTATCTCCCACAATTGCATATCTAATCAAGACAAACACAGAAAGTACTTGTCAGACAACCCTTAAATATTGCAATATCAAAGGGAAGCAATTCTAAGTAGAAACTATAACATGATGATCAAATTGTGCAAAAAAATACTAACAAGGCACATGATCTGTCTAGCTGAGAAAAAGTCGTCACTTTAATATGTACAACACACCAAAGTCATATACAGATCTCTTTAGAAACAGATTGGCGCCATTTTTTATTTATGTTTGTTAAAAAAAGAGGGGCACAATGAACTTAATAAAAAAAGCTGATGCTACAAGGAGATGGAACATGTTCGCTATCTTAGAATCTAGGCTAAACTGGATAGATCAGAGTATATATGAACAAGCATACGAGAAGTATATATGAACAAGCTGGTTGCCTCAAGGAAGGCTCGCTTTTGGGCACTTGCCATTTGCCAAAAGAATGGATGACAAAGTAGAGGTGTAAGAGCAGCTCAGATTCATTAAAAAATCATATAAAAAACAGTAAGTATACTAACACATCATGGTAATGAAGACAAATTTCATATCAACCAACAATAGGCCAGTACACATGATTTTAACAAGATCAGTTCAGTAAACAAATAAATGTTTTAGCATCAATGGGTTTTTTACCCAACTGCAAGAAAGTACACACTTGCCTGATCACGAGAAAATGAGTACAATCTCTCCAACTTATCCATGAAAATGAGTCACAAAAGCGAATTTTCAGATGACTGAAGAAACAGAGATAACAATGCAAGGGCAACGACTAAAAATCATTGGACAACCTATTTTTTTATCAGGTTTTATCTGAACACAGCTACACAAAGTGATGAGTATTATGATGTAACAAGACAGGCTTAAAGTCAGTATAGGTAAATAAACCCTATTTATTTTTTCAGTCTCCACATTCATACTCAGATCAGATGATGGAGCAAACTGTTATCTAGAGCAAACTTATTTGACTTGGATGTCAAAAAAAATAAAGAACTAAACTTTGAGGCGATCATCTACAGAATTGTAAAATCCAATTACAGTCAGCATGAGAAACAGATGGGTGAGGCACCTATCTTCCTTTTAACATAAACCAAATAAAACAGATTTTAGAAGTAGCCCAACTGCTTGTGGATCACAAAGACATAGCAAAAACATCAAAGCATTTGTTTGCCCAGCACATTCAACATAATCATGATAGCGCGAACAGAACAACTTTAAGTAACATCATTATAACTTCTATTACGAGAGGAGAAGGGGGTGGCTACCTTCACATTCACTCAAACGAACCTAAAAGGATTGCTATCATTTGGACATAATTTAATCTTTAAAGGATGAAAATTGTTTTTAGAATCATCCAAACTGAAAGAGCTACTCTTAGTTAATAGTGGCCGGTGGGCTTGGTTTCAGTTGGGCTTGCAAATTAATCAAATCAAATTTTAAAAGTCGCAGCAGCCCAGTGGTGGTGGATGGGGAGCAAGTTAAGGACCTCCAGGACTGGGAGCAAAGAGGAGAAGGTCGCATTTGCGAAAACAAATACGCACTGCTCCAAACAAAATCACACGGCCATGGAAAAAAATGGCGAAAAAGATGTGATGGAGACTGGACCTCAAGAATAGCAGTTATGGTGGGGGCTTTGGATCTGCGAGGAGATTTTGTTGGCCTTGTTTTTTTGTGAGTGTGCGTCGTTGCACTAGTAACAAAAAAAAGTGCAGGACCATATTAGTTCAATGATTTCACTACATAGATGCATGGGATTTAATTTAACCCAGAAAGAAGAGATGGAGGAGGGGGAAGAAATCCTCTGCTGTCGGATCAAATCTAGCAAGAAGGAAGGAGGAGGGAGGGAGGGGAGGAGCAGGATAATCACCTAGAGGAGCCGATCGAGGATATGGATGGAGCAACAGCCACCGCCGCCGCCACTGCCCGGGGAACCCTACGGCCACCACTGCCCGGCAAACCCTAGCAGACGAACCCTAGCGATAGGAAAAAAGAACGGAGAGAGGATGAGATAGAGGAGGAGATGGAGGGAGGGGCGCAGGAGGACGAGGAGGTTGTGCACCTACAATCTGTGGTTGAGCTCGCCGCCGGCACCGCGAGGGAGAAAGCGACGGCAGCGGCGTCGCCTTCCGCGGGAGGAAAGCACGATGCGCAGCCGTCCCTCGTGCGAGTGCCGTCCCGGTGTGCGGTGGTGTGGATCAAAACTCGAGTGGATTGGAGTGGATTGGGGTGGGCCAAAAACCAATACCGAAGTTGCCAAATGCAGTTTTTGGGCCAGCAGGAGAGTTCATCCACGCGTGGGCTGGAATTCGCTCGTCGCGGGGATTCGGCCGGTTTCCACGTCGTTCCTCCTGTTCCCAAACGAGGCCTGAGAGGAGAGATTTTCCACGCCCGTACGACGACGACGACGACGGTAGGCGGATAGCTAGCTTCCCCAATCCCCATGTTTCCTACCACCCGAGCTCCCGGAGGATGGATGGGCATCGGGCCAAGTGAGGTGACTCCATGGCGTTTGATTTGTTGCGTGGAGCAGGCGGGGCCACGCCACGCCCTTCCGCCGGTTGATCAAATGGCGGGGCCGTACCCCTGCGTTGTCAATGCGATGCGCACGCCGCCGCCATGTCCCCGCGCTTGCATTGCCTAACCTGAGTATCTGACCGGACCCCGCGCCAGCGCCACCTCCTGCAGCAGTGTATTTAACACCGCCCAACTGCTGCAGTGCGCTCGCTCCACAGTCCACACACACCGTGCATCCGGCTCCACACGGCCTTCGTCGTCGTCGAGCTCGCTCGAGCAACGCGAACGAGAAGCGAGCATCCGGATCCTCCGGCGATCCACCCACCGGCTATGGGGTCTCCTGCTCCGGACAACAAGAAGGCACGCGTACCCCCTTCTTCGTTCTCTTGCCATGCTATAGCAGCTTGTCCCTACTCCCTAGCACGCGCGTAGTGCACACTCTCGCTCCCTCATCGATCCTGCCGTCGTCGTCCCGTCGCAGGTGCTGCTGCCGATCACCGCCGGCTCCGAGCCCGTGGAGTTGGCCGTCCCCATCGACGTCCTCCGACGCGCGGGCGCCGACGTCACCGTCGCGGCCGCGGGCGGCGGCGGCGGCGGCCTGCTCGTCGAGGTCATGTACGGCGTCAAGATCGTCGCGGACGCCGCCGTCGCCGACTGCGCCGACGCCTCCTACGACCTCGTCGCCCTCCCCGTAAGAACGGCGCCACCGGTGCTCTGCCCTGCTGCCCGGCCGGCCGTTTATTAGTACTAGCTTTATTTGCACGCTGATGATTCACCTCGGCGGTGGTTCGTTCTTGTGCAGGGAGGGCTCCCCGGCGCCGCCAACCTCGGCGGCTGCGGCGCGCTGGAGAGCATCGTGAGGAGGCAGGCGCTCAAGGGCGGGCTCTACGCCGCCATCTGCGCCGCGCCGCCGCTCGCCTTGGGACGCTGGGGCCTGCTCGACGGCGTCAGGGTGCGTGATCGATCGAGATCGATGATGCCACGTCCTGTCTTCTCGCGTGCGCACAGGAAAAGAAAATTGTGTTTCTTCAACTTGCTTTTTGCGCGGCAGGCGACTGCTCACCCGGCGTTCGTGGACAAGTTCCCCGGCGAGGTGACCGCCGTCGACGCCAACGTGGTGGTCGACGGCAAGGTCGTGACGGGGAGTGGGCCGGCGACGGCGATGGAGTTCGCCCTCACCCTCGTGGAACAGCTCTACGGCAGGGACAAGGTCGACCAGATCGCCAAACCTATGGTACGCGTGCGCTTTTCAGTTTTGATCCTGACTTTCCACAAAGGATTGTCCTCGGACCGAAATTGTTTGGTGTTCAACCGGTTTTCTTTATAAACTACATCAACAAGGTTCTTCTAATAAAAATTCGAGAAATTGTGAGTTTTCGTAGATAACGAGACACGTGTTCATCTACCTACATTTGTGTTTGTCTCACAAACACGCTTCTCCAGCGACTAGTATTAAGGGAGTAGTCACTGGTATCTGGAGGAACATGTTCCATCACTTCTATGTAGTTTGCAACCTGCTTTTTGGTATACTTTCCACGTGGAACCATTTTGGTTTTTTTACCAGGAAAGGAAAAAAGGTAGTATGTTCCAAGTTTGGCCAAAAAAGGTGCCGAATTTATGAATGATTTGTGCAGACAAAAAGGTTGAGGGGGATAAGAAGGAATACTAAGTTTCTAAATTAAATCTGTATAAAGGATAGTACAAAAGGGGGGACTTTGTGTCATTTTGTGAAATCATGAAGCATCATTTTCAGTGAAAACCTGGTGTTGTCTATTACTAAATGGGCATGTGGAAAGGCCAAGACAGAATCATTGGTCGGCATGAGTCCTTATGGGACCTCTCGCAGCTGTTGAGAGTTGGTGTGAACATTGATTGCCCATGCTTTCATCCTATGAAGTTTATCCACAAAATCATTGCTCTCAAAAGAGGGATGCTTCTCCATCTGCAGTATACACTGATGCAGTGATGCTGAGTGCCGTTGCACAATATTCGAAATGAGCAGGTTTTTGAACGCTAAGTTTTGAATTTGCTAGAAAAATGACCCTTTATTTGTCGTGCCTGTTCTGCTTCAGCTCGTCAGACACGAACTTGGGTATACCTTCAAGGAGCTCAACCCGATCCAATGGCAATGCAGCGGCACGCCCAAGGTACTCGCTCGCTCGCGTTTTCCAAGATGAAATAATCCACGCGCCTGGCCTGATGCCCCTGATCTGAAACGTTGCCGCATCATCCATCGGAAAAGTTTCCATCTGAAACCTTGTCGGTTGGCTTCAGGTTCTGATCCCGCTTGCCAACGGGAGCGAGGACGTGGAGGCGATAACGACCATCGACGCGCTGCGCCGCGCCAACGCCGACGTCGTGGTGGCGTCGGCCGAGGACGGCGCCGAGATCGTCGGGCTCTACGGGTTGAGGATCGTCGCCGACGTGCTGCTCGACGCCGCCGCCGACCAGCAGTTCGACCTCATCGTCGTGCCGGCAAGTCGCAGGCTCTTGCTACCGCTCGATGTATTGTATTACCTATATGTAATTTATTATGTACGATCCCCTGATGAAGCTCTGCGATCAGGGAGGTATGCCCGGCGCGAAGACGCTCGCCGGCAAGGAGAAGCTCGTCGCGCTTCTGAAGAAGCAGGCGGGGGCGAACAGGCCGTACGGCGCCATCGGCGACGCGACGGCTCAGGTGCTCGAGCCGCACGGCCTCCTCAAGGTACACCTGACCTCGCTCGGTGCACGCACGCGCCGGACAAAGATGTCGACCTCGGGACGATGCGCGGCGGCGTTCTGATCGAATTGCTGCGCGACCGCAGGGCAAGAAGACGGCGGCGACGGCGACGGCGACGGCGGACGGCTGCGGCGAGTGCGAGGACAGGGTGGTGGTGGACGGGAGCGTGATCACGAGCAGGAGCCCCGGGACGGCCATGGAGTTCGCCGTGGCCATCGTGGAGAAGCTTATGGGGCGCGAGGCGGCGCGGGAGGTGGCCGAAGGCTTGCTCTTTGTCTGAGTGAACCCGGAGCGACGCTGCCGAAGCGGGGCGCGGCAGCGGCGGCGGCGGCGGCGCCGTACGTGACAAGGACGGCTGGCTGGATATGGATGGCGATGGATCGCCGCGTGTCCGTGTCAGTGGAGTGATCGTGTTGGCTCTCGAGGGAGGAGATTGCGTTGTGCAGCGAGTGATCAGTGATGTCTGGAGTGTAATAAAGTTGCGTGCTTTGCATCATCCTTCTAATAGGACATCACGACTGCTAATAAAGAAAAAGTGTAGATCAACCTGTTACACGTCAAAACTGCCACTGAATTCCTCAACGAACAAACAAAAACTGCCCTTACTTACGACGAAAATCCTGATTTTTTTGAACGGATGGTGAAAGCTTGTGCTTTCCCGGAGGGTGAAAGCTTGTGCTTTCCCGAATTTTTATGAGAAGAAGAGAGTTGACCCAGTTTATAAGGGAAATCGGGCCCGAAAACCAAATAACTTTGGTCGATCAACCGCACAACAAGGGGAGCAGAAGACCCGAACGACTCCGGTCCGCAAACCACACAAACTAAGCACTCCGGTGGGTTAGATTGGGACCTCAACACACACCGCTCAACTTTACAACTCATCGGTCGGATTGGGACATCGACACGATCAACTCAAACAACTGTAAAAGATCGATCTGGGAAGGGAAATCGATCTGGGTCTCCACAACTCTCATCTGCTGTCGACACGAACCACCTGACACAGCCAATAAACACACCCTCTCTTCTCCCCCGCTCAAAGGAGAAACTACTACCTACTTTTTTTTTCTTTTTTCTTTTTTTTTTCCAACACAACCACGGACGAGCCACCACCACCCAACAGGCCACACCCAAGCCACCTTCTCCCCCAAAGGCAACACAACGACCACCGCAGGTCAGGTCCGGTCTCAGGAGACGCCGCCCCCAAGGAGGATGCGACGCCAATGGCGCCGCCGACGCTCGTCCACGTCCGAACAAGGTTTTCACCCAAGGAAAATGCACTTGAATGAGAAGAGCTCGAAGACTTTGGTGTGGTAGCTCTTGCTCGCTCCACAGTCCACGCATCGAAAGTCTTGAACCTTCAAGTGCCTACTCCAGTACAGGTCCTTGTCACTGTCCGGAGAAGAAGTGACACTGTCGTACTAGCTAGCTAGTCGCTGAAAACGAAACAGTGGGGTGATGTGGAACTTTAATTTCGTTTATACATACATTTTCATGCTGCGATTGCGAAAAAAAATCCCTTAAATCCACGAACTAGTAGAAATATAACGGTGACATATCACTGCTTCCCATAAAATGAATTTTTCCATCAACAACTCAACATGTTTTTTACACGTAAAAAAAGCCACTTAATTATACCTACCCAACGAACGAACAAAACTGCAGGTGAGCACTTCAATAGAGTAGTAGTACGACACTTTGCTGGTTCAAGCAAAGACTTCCGGCATTACTTTCAACCGGAAACTTGTGAAGAGAATTTAACGGTTTCGAACGGGAAAAATGCACTTGAATGAGCAGATTTCAAGACTTTGGTGGTTGCTCTTGCTCGAGTTCCACAGTCCACACATTGAAAGTCTTATTAAACCTTCAAGTAATCAAGTGTGTACAGTATAGGTCCTTGCCACACTGCCCAGAAAAGAGAGAGGACACTATCACAATATCTAGCCGTTGAAAAGCAAACAGTCTAGTGATGTGGAACTTTCATTTCTTTTTGTACATTTTTATGCGGCAATTACAAAAAAAAAAACCTCAAACCCACAAAATATTAGAAATATAACAGTTGTGTTGTTTCTAATACGAAATTAATTATTGGTCCATTGGGGAAGGATTCTGAAGTTGTCTCTTGGCACGCAGCGTTACAACCCTCAAGACAACAGAATGACAACGCATTTGGAGAGGCTGTTTCATTAATCAACTCAAAGCACTCTGGATGATATGACACTCTTGAAAATAACAGAAAATACATTATACCGGGATTTGCCTAACACCGTGCTTAGCAGCATCAGCAGCAGTTTTGGGTTTGGTTCTTCCATTACTCTACAGCAATGTAAATCTGAAATACAGCCACTAGATTTACTCCATTAAAGTACAATATCTACGTCTAAGAAACATTAGTAAACTAACTACTAGTCTGTGCTCGCAGAGTGGTCTCCGGAGAAGGCGCTTCCACCGCCGGAGAAGGAGAATGCCGAGGACCCAGACTGCTGCGAGGCAGCGGCGGCACCAGCCACGCCCAGCCCACGACTCCTCTGGATCTGCCGAAGCCTGAATATGTCCCTTGGCACCGCGGCTTGGCTCTGCATCGCCGCGGCATCCTCTTCCTCTTGCACCCCATGTCCTGCATTCCGTTCCCATTCCATGGAGTTTAGATCACCTCAGAAGTCCATTTCATCACACAGACAGAGATGGATTACTTACTTCCGGCGTCCTTCCTCCTCTCTCTTGGAGGTCTATGAACAGATCCATTCTGGTTCAGTCCAGATTTGCCCACACCTGAGAGCTCGCTCGCGCCACCTGCTTTTCCAGCATTCTGTGTGGCTGGCAAGGTGCTCTGCAGCAGCACACTGAGCACCACATCAATATCCGGTGATGGTCCTGCAGAGATGTTCACATATTCAGCATGTACTCAGAACAGATCATTCAGCTGTGCAAATAGGAAGCCCTCAGCACTCAACAGCCCACAATGAAGGCTATACTCTACATGAGAGGAGTGACGTTTGACAACCTTCAATAGCAGGCAAATTCTTGATGAAAGATGCCGTCGCCGGAGAGAGCGTTTTGAGCACGTCTTCAACCTCCTTTGTGTACCCACTGGTAGCGGCTGAAACCTCTGGACCTGACAAATCAACATTGATGTTCAAAACAATGAATTTCCACTCTTGCCAAGGGGTTGTAGTCTAAAAAGCATGTCCCATGGCCAATCCAACCACATACTCTTTTCTCAACTGATGCCCTTTCCACAGAAAGGAATGGAGTTCTGCTAGTATCTTTTGTCAAAAGAAAATGAGCTCAAACACAAAAGTTTTGGAATAACGTAAAGTTCTTCCATGCAAATACCTTTCATCTGTCTTGGATCATAAATAACCATTTGGGAAATCTCAGGACGAACAACTTTTCCAGATTGCGGTAGCAACCTCGCATTTGCACTAATTCCCAGAGTACCTTTATCTGCACCAGAAATAGCATACACATTCAGCAACTTTACGATATAATGCTATGACATCCTCTAACAGAAAGCGGCTCACCTAGCATACTACTGCTATTTAGCATATTTGATCTGTTGACCTTCTTATCAGTGTTTTTTGCAAGCCACTGCAATAGTAAAATTAAGAAAGCATAAGTTAGGCTTCTCCATGGAAACCAATCAGGAACTCTGAAAGAACTGCATCAGAATTATCAACAAGCAAAATGTAACATTTCTGACCCAAATTAACCAAGAATTTAAGGGCTCCATCCAAGTTGTATCATATTATTGGTACATGAAATCTACTCCAAATCTTTTCAATTTATGGGAGCATAAACACTCTAGCCCCCTGGAATCACTAGTCTGTACCTTCCGATTGTTGCAAGAAGCTTGCAGAATCACTGCTGAGGCCACACATACAAATCTATATACTTTAAGCAAACTTGTTTATTCAACTTACATCAAGAACATAGTCCAAACAGTTGCAGATGTTACTCGGTACTTGTTTATTCAACTTACATCAAGAACATAGTCCAAACAGTTACAGATGTTACTTGGTACTTTTTTATTCAACTTACATCAAGAACTTAGTCCAAACAGTTACAGATGTTACTTGGTGCGCAAACTTTTTAAAGACTGCACATTACACTAAGATCAGTGAAAGTCTTTTCTACCTAAATAATACTTTAGCTTGTGAGTGGATTCTAAATATGACCGACTAACTCACAAACAGATGACTTAATTTGGTTCTTTAGCAAATAACTTTACAGTCGGTACAGGAATGCAAACACAATTGCTTATGTATGATCACACAAGCTTAACGTATAAGTTGGATAGTACAGACCTCTTGTCTCACTAGATAATCCAATTCTTTTGATGAACATGGCCAAAGATCCATATAACTGTATCGAGAAACTATGTCATGAAGCGTGTTTTCTGATGCAGATAGGGCATCTTCTGATGTCCTAGATAAAGCCTCCTTCCTTCTTTGTTCAACCTGAGGAAACACAATATTTAGGTATATTGCACAAAAAAAATGTAGTTCTTCAGTGAAAGTATGAAAATACTTATTGGACTCAGAAACATGAAAATGCTAAAATAGAAGCTCAGGACTCAGAAGGAAACACTGAGATGGGAAGAAGGAAGTGGAAATGTTAATTCACAAAGCAGTATGGCACACATGCTAGTTAGCAAGAAATATGAACCTGCCAGCGCTGTTTTAAAAGCTACCAATGGATAGTATGGTTCTAAACTTTAAATGCAATCCATTGCGGGGAAGCTTACAAACAATGTGTTGTAAGCTACAGTAGGGACGGGCATATCCAAACCACAAATGCAGAGAACCAGTCAATTTTAACAAGCATGCACTTTTGAAAAAAAAGGGGGTCATATTTCATTGTGCAGTGACAACCTCAATATGCACTTTGCACAGATTTTTTGAAAAAAACTAATGAACAGAGCTCGTACCTTAAGCATGCTTGATAAGTCCCCATAAGTCTGCTCAAATTGAACAAATCGTTTCCATACCTACAAGATAAAGCAACATCCATTAATTCAGATAACAAACATACATATATGCATTTTGCACCTCTATAACAAATATCCAGTAACATGACCACATTAGTTGCCAAAGCAACTGATAATTAAAAAAAGGCAGAAATAGCCAATTATGAGGAATAATGCATAATGCTTATTGGTACTATCAAAGTTCAATGCTGATTAAGATCTGCTCAATAAAATGCTAAGTGATGCTGAAAAGGATCACAATAAAACAAAAGGTTACCTCTGTGGATTTCTCAGGAGGAAGTAAGCTTAGTGCTCTCTCAAACAAAGCACGCACATTTCTATCATCATTTAAACGACACAGGAAGTCCGCATATCTGAATAATAGCATCAGTTTCAGTAATCTTATACTTATAATGCAAAGCAAGCGTAAACCCTTCTCAGTCCCCAACATGTGAATATAGCATTTGACACACATTAATCAGTGGAGCAAGCAAATTTCAAAATGTGCATGAGAGCATAACAGACCATAAAACACATGATCATCTAGGGGAGAATTGACAATTGAGTCCAAGAAAAAGATAAGAAAAACATACTCAAGTATGTATCCTGGCTCATGCATAAATTTCTTTACACCTGCTTCAAAAACATTTTGTGCCACCTATAAGAGAACACCACATGTTAATAATGAATTAACTATAGCAAATTAAAGCAAGAAATAAAAATCAAGAATCAGTATGTCTATAATATGAAATGTTCTGTCTTCAAAACTAACTAGAATTGAGCTCAAACTAAAATGCTAGTGGAATTAGTATTAATAGTTCACAAAACCAACTTGCTTATCATATATAATGCAATTTTTATGGATCAGTTTTATTTTCAACACCTGCATAACTTATGAAAAGCATATCCTCTGGCCTATTTGCTTCATGAAAATGTATAGGGAAACAAGATGACAAGCAGAAAAGCATCAGGCACCATTATTGGCTTATTAGAACAAAATTTCACCACTCGGTTTCAGTTAGACAATTTTGTGCAGCTAAAATTGGATGGCGGGAACTGTACACCCCCCCCCCCCCAAAAAAAAAACATCATGGGATGAATTTTCATCCTCTGCATGACCCAAGCCACTCACTAGGATGGCCAGATTAAAAAAAAGGTCCAACTTTATGTAGCTTTGTTGTTGACATGGAAGATTAAAAGATTCCAAAGGATAAATACAGAAAGGAAAAAATATAGATGACATCACTTTCACAACCTTTGCATCCTTGTCGATGCAGAATGCCATTGTAGCATAAGCAACATACACATGATAACTGCAGCTTGGTGACTTCCGAGCTTCTAGAAAGTACTTACGAGCTGCTTCAATGCCTTCAGTTCTTCTTAGGAACCGAATGAACTACAATAGGAAACAACAGCACAAAATTTATCACAAAGCGCTCAAGAATAGAACATAAGTACATCAAAAAATAATGCCACCTCACCTGAATGTGTGCAAGTGAGGTCACACTAGCATTTTCACCTAGAAGGGACTCGTATATTGTCTTAGCGGTCTGCATAGGAAAGCATATATGAGAAAACAAAGATTATCCTAAGAGATATTGTAGCTTCTTAGTGTTGAAGGGCAGCTAATGGACCTGTATTGCCCCTCTGGACTCTTCCATTTCAGCAAAGGCATACTTAAGTACTTCAGAATCTAGGAAAGAGAATTTCAGGAGTCAAATTAAGCCTCAAAAGCTGCTTTACGTGTAACAAATCTAACTCAAAATGGATACAAAAAATATTTCCCAGGTATGCTCGATCCAAGCATACAACATGATTAGATTTACAAACCACATGACATTCTCTGATATCTGTAGAGCTCAGCATGATTTAAGCAGGGCAGTTGTTAAATTATTTAAGTATATAATGCATTTACCACATTAAAGAATTGATGAGGGCCACCAGTAGTCCATTTGGTGTAAGCAATACATATACTACGACAGGTTGGTGGTTATGCCAAGTGATGCATAAGTAACAATTAGCAGTCCACAATAAGCAAATTCTTGCTGAACTCCATATACTAGTGTTTGCCCATGAAATGGACTAATAAATTTGCTAAAAAATAACACAACAAAGCTTTTTGTTCCAAAAGAGTTGGGGTAGCTAGAGACAAAAACAAAAGGAAACATACAAAAAGTAAAACAGAATTAGCATAATATTAACATAAGGTCAATATCCTAAATCCAAAAAATGTTACCAGGGATTGCCTTTAGAGCACGCTGAAATATTTTGGCTGCAGAATCCATTGAACCGTTCTTTGCATGCCACATAGCATAATCGTACCATATATCCGGATGATGATATAGATACATCAGGCACTGGCAAAAAAAATTAATAATTATATCAATTGCATTCGATCCATTGATCATTTGCAAAATCTATATGTTCCGTTGTGCAATGGAAGAAACTAGTCAATTTAGGCCTCAGGGCTAAAAGATTCAAGGTAAGAAACATTTCTATAGGGTATACAATAGCACAAATAGCAACTTCAGTGATTTTCAATTGTATTGAATAAACTAATAAAACAATAAAAGCAAGAACTGCGTACAAAAATCTGGAAAAAATCTCAAATAGGCAGGAGATATGCATATTATTCCATTAATAAATTTAATGTGCTTTCGTAAAGTCAAAGCACACAGAAGATGTTTTTTCCCCTTAACCGTGAAATGCGGGGGGTCCTCAAAGTGTATAGATACAACAAATGAGTCCTTAGCATTTGTACATGAAAGAAAAGAAAGAGACGGGTTAGGAAGAAAATACAAACTCTGGCCTATAAACTATTTAGCCACAACAGTGTATAGACAGGATGTTTATAAATGTCAACAAGATATTTTACAAGTAAAAAATATGATCACACTGTGTAAAGCTGCCTGACTAGAGTTAAACAAAAGAATGACACATGCAGTATCATCTCAATCATAGGCCTCTAGCATCTAAGTATACAGAAAGAAATAAGCTTACTTGCTCATAAGTAAATGTAACACGCCTATTAGCTGTTGTAACATCTATCCTTTGAGGATTCCCCCTAGAGTGAAACAGAATTCTTGCAGTTAGTAGAGATGTAAGGACTAATCTTAACAGCAAGTTAGAGTTAATGGTTCAATCCATAATTTGCCCCCACAGAACGACTATAAAGAAAAGAAAAGGTACATACAGATTGCGGAACAAAAAACAAGCTACAATTTACAGTTAAACATAGAAAACAATAATGCTACACTAGGTTCAGAAGGCACAATCAAATTGTACAGCAAATTGCAAATAAATTAAAAATATATATAATCATTTGATTGAGGTGGAGGTAAGAGGATAAGAATATGAAGAACAAAATTAGCTGTAAAGTGGCCCTCTATAAAACTAAATTAAGTGAAGGAAAAATACATGTGTAGTTTTTACTCATGGCAACATAGCATGTGTGACACAGATGTCTACTCACTTTTCAAATGTCAAGAGTCTTTTCCATGCCATGCACTGCTGCTCTTCCTGTGAAATACGTTTAACAAGTTATCTGTCACTCAAATACTAGTCATTTAGAGTTTTGGACCCACCAGACTGAAAAGGAAGTGAACATAATTTCCCAGTGTTGAAAAAAATGTCAGGAAAAGATTTGATAATCTAAAGCAACATAAGTAAATGGAACACAAAAATTACATTTTATATGGTAGGGTATCTGTACTGTACCTATGTCAAATTTAATATCACAGTACTATAGTCCAAACTCAATCTGAGGTATTAGCCATGAAACTGACACGATGAAAATGATACTTTCACATTAAGCAGATGCGGTCTGAAATAACACAATAAACTTCTATATGTGGAATAATGACAGCTACTGAACGAACTTCAGCTAACTAGCTATAGATGTTGCAATTTTTAGCGCATTCAATCTTTCTGTTTGTGATAGTACTTCAGAAACAGATTGAGGTGCAACAAGGCAGAGAGAAGCTTCCATGCCATGCAATTTAAGCTACCTTTCGGGGGGGGGGGGGGCAAACTTCAAACTGAGACAGCAGGTACAGGAGCAGAACAACAAAGCCTTTTAGTCCGAAGTAGGTTGGGGTAGGCTAGAGATGATACACAACAAGAACCACCAACAATGATGATACAAAAGTAGAAAAAAGGTACTGATAATATATTAAAAGTATTTCAAACTGAAACATGGCATCCATACAGTGACGAAAAAGCCCTTAGCCCCGAGTAAGTATGTTATGATCGGGAAAACATACGCTAGGCGCAACAAACGTGGCTAAGGAGCAGGCGCAGAGAGATTGGATAGTTGGGAGTTGTTAGCCTTGGTTTGATTAGATGAGAGATTTGTTAGTCAGTTTGTTAGACAGTTTGTTAGGCTTGGCCTATAAAGGCACAGACAGTTGGATCAATAAGAATTAGCTGGAGATTGAATCAATCTCTCCCGCGCCCTCTCTCTCTCCCTTCCACGCGCCAGCCGCAGCGACGGCGTCGCCTCCTCGACGCCGCCGCGCGCCCGCTTCCCGGTCTTCCGGCCACCACCCCTACTTCCTGCGCAGCGTGACTAGCGATCCTAACAATCTGGTATCAGCATTGCCGGGATCGATGTCCAACCCTACGACTTCCGCGCCATCTCCGACGCCGCCACCCATCACCACCGCGCCGCTTCAGCCGGCGCCCACGGCGCCGGCCGCGACGTCCGGGACGCCGGCGGCCACCCTCGACATCCCGACGCGGGCCGTCTACGATCCGCGGCGCCGGGTCTTCCACATGGCCGCCCGCTGCCGGGCTCCCCCGGCTACTCCCCCCGGCGGCGGCGCCCCCGCACCGACGCCGTGCGTACCCCAATACGGCCCGCCGAGCCCCTCGCCGCCGCCAACGGCGTCGCTCATCACCCGGCGCGCGCGGGCCTCACCCGTGCGCCCCACGCCCATCACGCGGATCCGGTTCCCCCCTCGCCGTCGCCGATTCCCGGCGCCGCGGGGACCATCGGCGCATCCGGTGTTTACCCGGCCGCTTCCCCGGGCGCCTCCCCCAACGGCCCGGGGGTTTCGGAGGACCTACCCGCCGGGACCGGCGTTCCCACGCGTACTTCAAGCGCTGTCGTTCCCCACTTTCGACGGTCGCGAAGACCCGCTCGGGTGGGCGAACGGATGCGACCACTTCTTCCGGGCGCGGCTCACGGCGAGGCGGACAAGGTCGGCCTTGCGGCCTTCCACATGGCCGGGCCCCGCCCGGCGGTGGTACTACATGTTGGAGCGCGACGTCGGCATCGTCACTGGCAGCACTTCAAGGCGCTGCGCGGCGGCGCTTCGGGCGACGCTCGACACCAACCACCCGGCCGACCTCGCCCGCCCGCCGTTCCGCGCCACGGTTGAGGAGTACTGCGGACGTTCCGGGACCGGGCGGCCCACGCGAGCTACTTAACGCCGGAGCGACGGTGCAACTCTTCACCGGCGGCTTGCGGAGGCCATCCGCGTCGACGTTGAACTCCGTGCGCCGCGGGGATCTCCCGGCGCGCCATGGTGCCGGCGCGCGCTTACGAGCGGCGCGCGCTGCCACACCGCGCGCGGGGGGGCGGCCGGCACGCTCCCCGGCGCGCCGCTCCCATTGCCGGCGCCGCCCATCGGCGCCCGCCCCCCGCCGGCGGCCGCCACGCGCCCCCACGCCCGGGCGGCGTCACGCCCGTTCCGCCACATGTCCCCCGCCGAGATGGCGGACCGCCGTCGACAGGGCCTCTGCTACAATTGCGACGAGCCGTACGTGCGGGGCCACAAGTGCCAGCGCCTGTTCTACCTAGAGGTGGCCGACTACGTCGACGACGTCCCGAATCTCATGGACGACCCGCCACCAGCGGCCAGCGACGAGCCGTTCATCTCCCTCAACGCCATCACGGGCATCCGCACCGGCGACACCATGCAGCTCCGCCTCACCGTCGGGACAGCGCCCCTGACGGCGCTCCTCGACTCCGGTTCGACGCACAACTTCATCAGCACGAAGGCCGGCCGCCGCCTGGGCCTGCACTTCCACGACAGTCCGGGGGCCCAGGTGGTGGTCGCCAATGGTGACCGCGTCGCCTGCTGCGGGGTCGCCCGGAACGTCCTCGTCCGCATCGGTGATGACTACTTCTCCATCGATGTCTACGCCATCCCGCTCGACTGCCATGGCGTGGTCCTCGGCGTGAAGTACCTCCGGACATTGGGGCCTATCTTGTGGGACTTCGAGGCCCTCTGCATGGCGTTCTGGCACCAGGGCCGGCGCGTCCTCTCGGCGCGGCCTAGGGGCGCCGGCCGACGCCGCCCCCGCCCCCACCGAGCGCCTCTATTCGGCCGCGGCTCGGGCCGGCCTGCCGCACCGCCTCCTGGAGACGTTCGAGGACGTTTTCGCGGCACCATCCGGCCTGCCACCACCGCGTGCCTGCGATCATCGGATCCACCTCCTCCCGGGCACCGCGCCGGTGGCGGTCCGCCCCTACCGTTACCCCCACCTCCAGAAGGACGAGCTGGAGGCTCAGTGTGCGGCAATGCTCGACCAGGGCATCATCCGGCCGTCCACGTCGCCGTTCTCCGCCCCGGTGCTGCTCGTCAAAAAGGCCGACGACACGTGGCGTTTCTGCGTCGACTACCGCGCGCTGAACGAACGCACGGTGAAGGACAAGTTCCCTATTCCCATCGTCGAGGAGCTCATCGACGAACTCCACGACGCCCCGCTTCTTCACCAAGCTCGACCTCGCGCGGGCTACCACCGGTCCGCGTCCACCCCGACGACGTGGAAAAGACGGCGTTCCGCACGCACCACGCCCACTTCGAATTTTTGGTGATGCCGTTCGGCCTCACGAACGCTCCAGCGACGTTCCAGAGCCTGATGAACACGGTGTTGCAGCCGTTCCTCCGTAAGTTCGTCCTCGTATTTTTTGACGACATCCTGATCTACAGCACTTCGTGGACGGAACACCTTCAACACCTCCGCGCCGTGTTCACGGTGCTGCGCGACCACCAGCTCCATGTCAAGCGTTCCAAGTGCGCCTTCGCCACCGACTCCGTCGCCTACCTTGGCCATGTCATCTCGGCCGCCGGGGTGGCCATGGACGCCGACAAGGTGACGGCCATCACATCCTGGCCGCAGCCGGCGTCGGCACGCGCCTGCGCGCGGCTTCCTCGGCCTCGCCGGCCATTCACGGCGCTTCATCAAGCACTTCGGAACGCCGGCCGCCCCCCCCGACGCGCGCCGCTCCGCAAGGAGGGGTTCCGGTGGACGAGGGCGGCCACGGCGGCGTTCACCGCGCTCAAGGAAGCTCTCTCCACGGCGCGGGTCCCGCACCCGCCCGATTTCGACGGCCCCTTCATTGTGGACCGTGATGCGTCGGCACGGGCTTTGGCGCCGTTCTACATCAGGGGGCGGGCGCCATCGCGTTCTACAGCAAGCCGTTCGCCGCCCGCCACATCAGGATCGCCGCGTACGAACGCGAACTCATCGGCCTCGTCCAGGCCGTTCGCCATTGGCGGCCCTACCTGTGGGGTCGCCGCTTCGTCGTCCGCACCGACCACTACGCGCTCAAGTACATGCTCGACCAGCGCCTCTCCACCGTGCCGCAGCACCAGTGGGTCAGCAAGCTCTTCGGCTTCGACTTCACCTTGTCGAATACGGCCGGCCGCCCGAATACCGTGGCCGACGCCCTCTCACGCCGGGAGCGAGGATGATCCCTCGGCCCGGCGGCCTGTCGGGTCCCACGTTCGCCCTCTACGACGACCTTCGCGCGGAGCTCGAGCACGATGACACCCTCCGCCATCTCCGCGACACAATTGTGGCGGCTCGGGCGCGCGCGTGGCGTGTGGCCGACGGCCTCATCCTCCGTGGCCGCCGGTGTTCGTGCCGCCACCTCCCGCGCCCCGGCCACCGTCCTACAGCTGGCCCACACCGCCGGCCATGAGGGCATCCAGAAGACGCTCCAGCGCCTCCGCCGCGACTTCATCATCGACCACGACGTGCGCACTGTGCGCGAGTACGTCCGCGCCTGCGCCACATGCCAGCGCAACAAGACGGAGGCGCTCCACCCGGCCGGCCTCCTTCAGCCCCTGGATGTTCCCTCGCAGGTCTGGGCCGACATCTCCATGGATTTCGTGGAGGGCCTCCCTAAGGTCAACGGCAAGAGCGTCATCCTCACCGTCGTCGACCGCTTCTCCAAGTACGGCCACTTCATCGCTCTGGGCCACCCCTACACGGCCATGTCCGTCGCACGGGCGTTCTTCGCCGACATTGTCCGCCTACATGGGTTTCCGTCATCCATCGTCAGCGACCGTGACCCCGTCTTCACCAGTCATGTTTGGCGTGACCTGTTCAAGCTGGCCGGGGTCAAGCTTCGCATGAGCACGGCCTTCCACCCCCAGACGGACGGCCAGTCGGAGGCGGCCAACAAGACCATCGCCATGTACCTGCGTTGCATCACCGGCGATCGTCCTCGGGCTTGGTTGGAGTGGCTTCCCTGGGCGGAGTACTGCTACAACACCTCCTTCCACTCCGCCCTCCGCACGACGCCGTTCCAGGTCGTGTACGGCCGTGCTCCACCCGCCCTGGTGCCGTACGAGCCGGCCTGCGCCGGACCGCGCGGGGGACGAGCCGCGCGGGACGGGGACGCGTTCCTCGCCGACGTCCGCGACCGTCTTCTCCGGGCGCGAGCTTACGCCAAGCGGCACTACGACGCGCACCACCGCGACATCACGTTCGCGGTGGGGGATTGGGTCCGGGCGCGTCTCCTCCACCGCCCCCGCCCGGTCCCTCGTGGCCAACGCCAAGGGCAAGCTGGCCCCACGGTACGCGGGGCCGTTCCAGGTCGTCGAACGCGTGGGCGCCGTCGCATATCGCCTACAGCTACCGGAAGGCGCCCGCATCCACGACGTCTTCCACGTTTACGTCCTCAAGCCATTCCATGGCGAACCGCCCTCCGCCACGCCACCGCTCCCCCCACTACAGCACGGCCGGGTGCTCGACGTTCCGGAACGCGTCATCAAGGCTCAGCTCCGTCGGGGAACCTGGCACGTCCTCGTCAAGTGGGTCGGACTTCCGGTGGCAGACTCGACGTGGGAACCGCTGGGGGAATTTCGCGCTGCATTCCCGGATGTACAGCTCGAGGACGAGCTGTTTCTCGACGGAGGGGGTGATGTTATGATCGGGAAAACATACGCTAGGCGCAACAAACGTGGCTAAGGAGCAGGCGCAGAGAGATTGGATAGTTGGGAGTTGTTAGCCTTGGTTTGATTAGATGAGAGATTTGTTAGTCGGTTTGTTAGACGGTTTGTTAGGCTTGGCCTATAAAGGCACGAACGGTTGGATCAATAAGAATTAGCCGGAGATTGAATCAATCTCTCCCGCGCCCTCTCTCTCTCTCCCTTCCACGCGCCGGCCGCGGCCGGCGGCGTCGCCTCCTCGACGCCGCCGCGCGCCCGCTTCCCGGTCTTCCGGCCACCACCCCTACTTCCTGCGCAGCGTGACTAGCGATCCTAACAAAGTAGGGGTACACTACAAATAATTATCTGTAAAATATTTTTTAAGTCGACATCTATGGGTTTGCACCATAACTAATCACCTAGTATGAAACAATATTAGGACCTTAGAAAATGGCTTACCTTGAAAGAGCCTGTAGGGGGGATAGCCAGCACATTCCAATCAATATCATCAATGTATTTTTTTCGCTCTCTATATACAGCTTTAGCACTGTTAAACTTTGGTTGATATTCAGATAACAAACCTTTTGCCTGGAATGCATAAGTAATCATCAGCTCAAGTACGGTAGTACACGGCTATGAAGTAAAGAGAAGTCTAAGTTTACATTGCCAAAAGGTTGGTAAAATTAAAACAGCAAGAAAACCAAACTATGTTTCTTTTCCCAACACAACTTGCACACTTTGCATGCCCCTTTGCAAAAGATTAAAATCCAACAGAAATTCCAATTACCAAGGTGCGGCTGACAGAATTCTCGAAGTTCTCATAATCCTTCCATAGCTGCTCTACATGATTGGTTGGAACTAAAATTGCCTTCTGGTACACTTTACGTACAGTAGTCATGCGATGCGACTCTTCCTGTGGCGTCACAACCTAAAGAATTCACAAGCCGGCAATGACCCAGAAAACAAACACAAATATTAATGCCATAATATTACAATGGGGAAATCGAACAGGAAATAAGAAGTGGCACAACAGACCGGCATTGACTTCAAGAAAGCAATATATTCCATCCAAACAGGGCCAGAAGCAGCATCGTTCCCTGGAGATTTAAAGCTTTACATTATACTCGAAAAGTGGCTTCATCACCAGACACTGTTTGGAATGAGAATCCTCCACTTACCAACATAGTTCAGCATGAAATCAAAAGCCTTCTTTGTCTCATCAAGACCCTCAGAGCCCCTTTTACTGTTTATTCTCCTGATGAAGTTGATGTAGCAGCGCCTGCAAGTTGGAACCGACCAGGGAGAATCAATGATCCAATGTTCTTGCATGAGAGCAGATATCCGTGCGTGTCAACCCGGATAGATAGAACATGTGCGTGCAGTGTTTAATATGCTGCAGGTGAGTTGAGCACGGACCAGAGGCTAATATGGAGGCAGTTGAGCAGGCATCGGCTGAAAATCTGCTTGGTGGCGTCGTCATTGTTGGTGGCCATGTAAGCTTCGACATACTGCTTCCAGTATTTGGCCTGCGCACCACATTATGTGTCAATACTTTGGCAGAAAGGATGATGAGTAAACGAAAGGGGCCAATCGAAAGTATACTGACAGCCGTGGGGAAGGTGGCGAGAAGCTTCTCGTAGATGGGGGCGGCCTCGTTGATGGGGAGCAGCTGAAATTGATAGGGTTGGGTCGGGTTGGGGGCAAATTCAGTTGAGATGAGCAGAGCAGAGTTGAGAGTAGAGGACTGACGAGGGCCTCCTTGGCGAGGATCTCGGCGGCGTGAACGTTGTAGATGTCGCTGCCATCGCCATGGCCTCCGCCTCCGCCGCCGCCGCCTCCGGATTTCTGCACCCACCCACAAGTGATTCAGTAGAGCGATTGATTCCCCCCAGGCAACGAGCAAAGGCCAGGTCCTAACTACTGTACAAGGCACTTGCCTCTTCAGGCATCTAGCTACCGGGTGGCCGTCGAGGCGAGCGACCGCGGTTCAGTTGCGCCGCGCCGCCGGTGGGGATTGAACTTGACGGCTTGAGGGAGGGGACGGGAAGGAATACGGGCGCTAAAGCCGAAGCGCCCGTGTGGCGGCCCTGCTCGGTCGTCTCCCTCCGTCCCTCCCCCTAGCAAGTAGCAATGGCGCGCGCGGTCGGAGGGAGAGAGAGAGAGAGAGGAAGGAAGTCGGAGCTCGAAGTAGAGGACAGAGACAAGCGAGACGGAGGAGGACGACGAAGAGACATATGGGCCGTGCCGATTATAATAGCACCTGTGGGCCGGTCCAATTCCATTATAGGACTCGTGGGGGCCGGTCATATTCATGCTCTCACATAGAATTGGGCCTGTGTGTGGTAACCTTTTTTTTTTTACATGTGAACTTCGACATTTTTAAGACGAAATTTGAAAGTAGAAAACTAAAATAATTAAAATATATATTCTTTTTGCAAACAATACTATACACGAAAACATGTTCATTTTATTAAGAGAGGATTAGTCTTAAATTTATTGATCTTCCATGTGTTCTACTTTGATAATTTTGTAACGTGGTACTCAAAAAGACTAATAAATTGCATATATTGATGTTATTAGTCATAGAAAATCGGTATGAGACATAAATAGATGGTGATGTTGTGTTGACATGGCTAGTTCGAATGATGAGAGAAATGGAGTTAATGATCGTTGGTGGGAGAAATATTCAGTGTTTTGTTCACCAGTAAAGTGTTGCTTATTACCTCTCACATGCTTCATCTCAGGCTCTCCGCTACCGATCGCCAGACCACATGAATGTTGTTCTTAGGTGTTTGTTTGCTTCTTTTACTTACATCGAATGAACACAAGCTATTCCGAAAACTTCTAAACACACACGCTTGTTGAAAGCCGCTAGCAGTGACAGAAGACAGAAGTGTTAGAGGTGGCAATGTATTGCTGCACCAACAACAACGACGAAGCCAATACATTGGTCGTTTGCGCCTGTAAAAGCATCTTTACAAAAAAAATCATACCTTTTATAAATGTTAGGAATCTAGATTTTATTGAAAAACTACCCTCCAACCGTTTATCTAAATGATCATCTAAATATAGTCATTTTCTATTTCAGATTTTTCGCTAGGCAAATATAGAATACGAGAATAGCTTTCTGAAGTGCGCATAAGATATGGAAAACGGTTTTTATTCAAACGGATCTGATTGATGATCTAGAGAGTAAAATTTAGAAAATACATTTTTCGCAAAATAAAAGTCTGGTTAGAGGCGTCCTTCCCTTGAGAAGAGCTAGCATTTCATCACACAAGTTCGAAGTGCAAGAAATTGTATTTGTATTGAGAACCGGCCGATTGACTACAAGTAGTGGTCATATATAATACGCTTCATACAGATTACAGAGCACACATGGGATGAGAGTGTACGTAATTGTGTCGGACAAACTTAATAACAAATTAAGATAGCTGCTAGATAGCTCTACTTAATTAGTAGATCGACATGCATGCAGATGGGTGGATGGGATAGATGTGATCCATGGAACTTTGAGGCAAATCGATCTAGCTAGCTTCATGAACCAATCCATCGTTATATGGCCATGGGCATGGCTGAGTACATGAGATGATTCTCCTGCTGGTCCACCAGCACCAGCTGCTCCTGATCCTGTTGCTGCTGCCGCTCCTGCTCCCGGCTGCAGACGAAGGTCTGCTGCACCTCGTAGGCAAGGTCCTCAACACTGACCTGGCACTCAAGCCCGATCTGCACATTTACATATACGCAACAATCAGCTATACTGTATGTAGCTTCATCTATATATACTGTCAGTGCTTGCGACAAGCAAAGCTAGGGCAAGGGATTATAGCTAGGAATTAATCAACAGTATATGCATATGCCGACCGACAATCTGGAGGAGAGAGAGAGATCGACGTGCCTTGAGGACGAAGGAGTGGAGGACGGTGTCGTCCATGGTGCTGATGTTGAGGTGGAGCACCTCGAGGTGTAGGGCCTCGAGCAGGGCGACCATGGTGGCGGCCTGCCCCGGCGCGCGGCGGGAGAGCGTGCGGAGCAGGACGTTGGCGCCGGAGATCCGGGCCTCCACGTCGGCCACGGGGGAGTTGCAGCAGGCCGCTAGCTCCTTGACCGCGAGTGGTGCCTTGCCGGCGGCGGCGACCGGCGGGGACGGGGTGCTGCTCCCGGCGCTGCTGGTGGCGGAGGAGAGGACGAGGTGGGAGCGCGGGCTGGGCGTGGGGCTCGGGGTCGTTGTCGTAGTTGTAGCGAAGCCGCCGCCGCCGCCGCCGCTGCTGCTCCGGCGCTTCTTGCGGGCCTCGAGGGAGTCGAGCACCTGCTGCAGCTCCCGGATGAAGTCGATGGCGCCGCCGATGATGGACGCCTGGTCGCCGCGCTTGATGTAGAGCGCCGGCGTCAGCGACCGCAGCACCTTGAGGTGCTCGTTCATCTGCCGCCGCCGGTTGCGCTCCACCGCGATGTGGGACATGGTAGCTAGTAGCTGCTCGATCTGGCTAGCTGCTGCCCCTGCTCGATCGATCGGTGGATCGATCTGTGTGTGTTCTGGTTTGTGGTCGTGATGGTGGTGGTCGACACGGATCTAGTGAGCGCGCTGATGGGTGGATCGATACTACCCCTGCAGCTATATATATATGCATCCACCATGGTCGGTGTGTGTGCGTACGGTCCCTGATCTGAATCTGCTGGGGATCGAGGAAGGAAGGAAGGTTCGGCGCCTGGTGGTACATGTCTCTGCAGCTGATGCGCAAGTGCACGTACGTGGGAGAGGGGGTGGGGACCACGCGCATGGTACATGCAGCGGTGTCGTATGTGTGATCGCATTTTATTTTAAAATTTTAATACTCGACCGATCGACCGATCGACCGATCTTCTCTCTGTGCAATTGCGCTACGCATGCATGCATGGGCATGGCTTCGATCCGATCGATCGACGACACAGTGAGAGATGCGAATGCGTGCATGCCCCCGCCGTGACCGTGCGCGCGCGCGCGCGCGTGCAACGACGAGTAGCCAGCTATGTGTTTGGATCGATGCATTGCGTGGATGGAGCCACACACGGGAGGTATATGCAGCACAAATAGATGGAGTGATGTGTGCCACTATAAATGACCGATCCATGCATAGAAGGGGAAAGGGGGAGAGGAGAGCGAAATCAGTAATCAGTTAATCACAGAAGCTGATGTGTACGTACGAGCTAGTTCATCAAACAGCCATACAGTAGTTCATACGTACAGTACGAGCAGTAGTTCATCTTCTTAATTTCTTCGTTCACGAAGGAAGGAAGGAAACAGCCATAACTACTACTAGCTTGTTGGCACGTATGTGGGCCCGCCCGGCGCGCGCCGCATTTACGCGCGACCGGGCGCGATACGTGCGTGTCTCGTACTAGTATACATTCACTGCACGCACGTAGGCTACGCGCGCCTACATTTACTTACTTACACGGGGGCGCCCTCAGCATTTTCCCGCAGCTCGCCGTGGGGCCCGCACGTGGTGGTGGTCTTCGGGAGACAAAGCAAACTGTGTAATTAGTTATTTTTTTACTATATTTAATACTCCGAACATATGTCTTTTGACGTAGTTAATGTGATGCGATGGAGATAGTGGAATAAAGGTTTGAAACTTTAGTCATCTGTACCAGACCCAAGTGAGAAATCGAATTTTTTTGCCATGAGCATGTTACATGTCGAAACTGCAAAAGTACCCTTGAATTCCTCATAAAAAAAAAAGGCAAAAACGAACTTTTGAAACGATGTTCATGTCCTGATCGAATTATTACAGCCATCCCTATCCTGTCATCATCCAGAGTTCCAGACATCCCTGCAGTCGTGCTGGCTGGCTGAAAGCGAAACGCAGGTGGAGTGGAGTGGAGACGTGGAGTAAACAGCGCGAAACCCACGAGGCCGGCCGATGCCCCCACGGCCACGGGTCACGGCCATAGTTTACGCCGGAAAACAACGGGACGGCGACGACTCGTTGACACCTGTGATCAGAGTTGATGAGGCTGGGAGGACGGCGCCGAAGCAAATCCGCAGCCACCTCCCTCCCACTACACACTTCTACGGCCGGCGGCAGCAACCAGCAAGAAGCCAAGAAGAACCAACAGCTTGGCGTAGGCACGCAAGTAGCCTGATCTCCCGCGGGAAGGAAGGAAAGCCGAAGCGAGCAAGGCAGGAATTCCGCCCATTCCTTCGACAACTTTCCGGCGAGCAAGGCAGGAATTCCGCCCGCCCGCCCGCGCGCGACTCCGGATGGCCACCGCCGCGTCTTCGCTGGTGAGGCGCGCCGCCGCCGCCGCCTCCAGCCGCCTGCTCCACGCCCGCGCCTTCGCCTCGGGCGGCGGCGACAAGGCCAAGCGGGTGCTGGTGCCGGTTGCCGCCGGCACCGAGCCAATCGAGGCGGCCGCCACCGCCGACGTCCTCAACCGCGCCGGCGCGCGGGTCACCGTCGCCACAGCCGACCCGCCGGGGGACGATGGCCTCGTCGTGGAGGCCGCCTACGGGGTCAAGCTCGTCGCCGACGGCCGCGTCGCCGACATGGAGGGCGAGGACTTCGACCTCATCGCCCTGCCGGTGCGTTCACCTCCTCGGCCCCCCACTCATGCCGGGGGCCTCGACTTGCTCTCAAATCAACCGGCTTTCTTGAACGGACCCGACTGCCGGCCGGTTTCCTCAAGTAGGAGGGTGACGCATGGCATGATCTTTCGGTGCTGATGGTTAGTTTGGTGCAGGGAGGAATGCCGGGATCGGTCAACCTTAGAGATTGCAAAGCACTCGAGAAGATGGTGAAGAGCCACGCCGAGAATGGGGGCCTCTACGGCGCCATCTGCGCTGCGCCGGCAGCGACCCTGGCTTATTGGGGGATGCTGAAAGGCTTAAAGGTGCGGCATTGATCGACATCCTGTGCAGCGATTTTTTTTTTCCCGAAAAGGATGTACCATTCTGAGAAATTGACGGCTTAATTCGCTATTGCAGGCGACCTGTTATCCGTCATTCATGGAGAAGTTCACTGCAGATGTTATCCCTGTGAACTCGAGGGTGGTGGTGGATAGAAATTCTGTGACCAGCCAGGGTCCAGGAACAGCAATTGAGTTTGCCCTTGCTTTGGTGGAACAGCTATATGGCAAAGAGAAGATGGAGGAGGTTGCTGGGCCTTTGGTAAGCTATAAGCCAATAACTTAACCTCCTCTGTTTCTCTTTCCTGTGTTAAGAACATGGGGAGTTCCAAATAGCTGATGGTAACTTAATGGTTGTTGTTCATGAGGAAGCTGATTTTCGTTAATTCACGCCTTTGATTATTTGGCTTTAAACAATTATGTTAGTGAGCTGTCAGCTGTGCCAGTGGCTTCAATTCCATCCAACGAGTCAGCAATGGCCACACTAGAATGTCTGTCTATGAGTTTTGACTTGATCAACTTTCCAGTCCCCTTAAACAACTATATCTATAAATATTGTTAAGATACATGATTTATATACGTATGGTTTTCCTGTAAATTTGTTTTTTTTTAACCTGAAACTGTGGGGGAGTTCCCCACAGCATTATATTAACAGCACAGGAAATAATTACAGAGTTGGTGTATTTACAGAGAGAGGGGGAAGGGGGAGGGTGAGGGGTGAGGGGAGATTACAAAGTTGAGTTAAGCCATTGTGTACCAGATCCCTGTAAATTCGATTACGGATTATTCAGCTCTTTTCCTTTTGAATATTTCATTAATCTAAATAACTTATACAGCTATACTTCTACTGCCTATTGATTGTGCAATTGTTCTCTTTCAGTATGTGCGCCCTCAACATGGAGTTGAATATAACATAGAAGAGCTTAATTCAGTTGAATGGAAATGCAGTGGCACACCTCAGGTATGAGATGAAACTGGACTCATTTAACAAAGTAAATTATAATCTCATTTATTTGGGTTGCTTTGTCGTATTCTTCCTTATGGAACGTTCTGCAATTTATATCACTACTTCTGGTAGTGATAAGAGTCTTAGTGCTGCATCCTTCAAAAAATGTTGCGATGTTATCTGGTGCAATATCATTTCTGTTTGCTTATGACTGTTTGTATTTCCCATTAATAAATAACAATGTAATAATTGAGTCTTTGGTAGAACTTGTACAGTAATATGGGACCGCAGGTTTTTCCTTTTTTTCTTGATGGAGAAACACAAACTTCTTTTACGAAACCAATGTTAGGAGCTTGGCCTTTCAATCTATCAAAAAAAGCACAAACTTGCGAACATAGTAGGATGGTAACTTTTTCAAATTGGGCAGGCACTTCGCCATTTCATCAAGAAGGAAGGATTTCATATTTCAAACAGTAGCACCTAGGCTGCTGTCAATGCTAATATCTTCATAGAATACTCATGCTTTCCAATTATGGTCTATTAACCTGAATTAATTTAATGTTTGCTGTTTTTTTTCTTTTTATGTCTCCTGCAGGTTCTTGTGCCAGTTGCTAATGGTTCGGAGGAAATGGAAGCTATCAATTTGATAGATGTCTTGCGTAGAGCAGGAGCAAATGTTACTGTTGCATCAGTGGAGGAAAAGTTACAAATTGTGACCCGTCGTCACAAGTTTAATCTAATAGCTGATGTGATGTTGGATGAAGCAACAGAAATGCAATTTGATTTGATAGTTATGCCGGTACATGGCTGTTGAGTTTCTTTCTACTACCCAGGTATAGTTCTTAAGGACCTCGTACTGACACTGGAGATTTATTTGTATACAGGGTGGTCTCCAAGGTGCTCAGAAGTTTGCTAGTACAAAGAAGCTTGTTGACTTGCTCAAGAAACAGGCAGAGTCAAATAAACCATATGGTGCAATATGTGCCTCTCCAGCTCATGTTCTTGAGCCCCACGGTTTACTGAAGGTACTTTCCTCTTCCTCAATTTTTTTGCACTTCTCAGAACTAGTCCTATATCCTCGGTTCAGTACATGGGCATACATAAAACTGAGCACAAGACATGTTCCATTGGAACAGTGATAGTGTCACTGTACAGAAAGTTGTAAGCAGGGACAGAGACTGGGGCCTAGGAGAAGCCCCTTAGGCTATTTTGCGCTACATTTCTCATGTAAATAATGGCAGATCTCTATAGGCACCTCTCGATAAGTAGTTTTTGCTATTCGGCACCCCAGGTGAAAATTACCTGGCTTTGTTCCTGGTTGTAAGGTGTGCTAACTTTGAATTATCTGTGATGTTGTATGTAGGGAAAGAAAGCAACAGCATTTCCACCTATGTCACACCTGCTCACAGATCAGAGTGCTTGTGAGCATAGGGTCGTCGTTGACGGTAACCTTATCACTAGTCGAGCCCCAGGAACTGCGACAGAATTTTCCCTAGCCATTGTTGAGAAGCTGCTTGGACGAGATAAAGCCGTCAGCCTAGCAAAGGAATTAATATTTATGTGATTTCACACTATTCTGGCAGAGTGGGCAGTACTCATGTGGATAGACATGTCAGAACCTGTTAGTGATACTTCTATGTGCCTGAGCATTTCAGTTCAGTAGTATTGCATCACACTGTAAACTGAAAGCCAGGAATATGCATCGTGGGAAACTATTCAAAACATTATTGTGCGGTTCTTTTACTTGAGAGGGCAGAGGTTCTGAAGAACTACTTGTAATTAGTTCTGTGATATCAAAGAAACTTGACGTGGAGTTGCATGCTATCCAACCTCTCACCTGCTCTGGCCATCATGGATTACAATTTACTATGTTGATTGCACTATGGGTTTGCAGTTTGCACTCTCAAATACTGGGAAGCTGTTTCGTTGATGGATCCGAAGTGTTCAGTGCCAGCAATCTGGTCTTTGTGTTATAATGAACTGTACTGCTTCTATAAGCATTGTATGCTTTTCTTTGTTCAAATATGTTACCCTTATGTGAGCGCTTGAGAACTAGGATTCAGATAGAAAAGACTAAGAAATGAATACACTTATAAAATCAAATTTGAACTCTTGAAAGCATTCTATGCAGTATATTCCCCAGAACTGCCATATCTGGATTTGGATTCTGTTGCATCCTCCAGAATTGTTGAGAAAAGCTAGGTGGGTTATGATTGTCACTTTCACACCAGGAATACCAATTTGTGGATGGAAATAGCATATGCATAAAGCAACAGGAAAGTAGAATCCTTCTCTTTGTCCTTGAATCGAGAGGGATAAATGGACGTGGATCACTTTTACTTTCTGTGAGTAGAAGAAAATGCGATGTTCTAAACCAATCTATGGCTCGATCTCTGCAAATCTGCAATAGATGCCTGTCCCATTCATCTTGAAGTGGTTGGCACCTCTCTATTATCACACAATATGATAAGTCTCTAGTTGGTTGTGGCTACATATCACTTCCACTTTATACGTGGTTTAGCATCCCTCTTTGTGCTGATCGGCATAAGTTCGGTCAGGAAACATTTGTCCCTGGTACTACCTTTTGTGGAACAGCCTAGTTTTTAAGGTGTTTTTAGCCGCACCATCTGTGGAGATAGTAGGTTGTGGAAAAGGCAGGAATAATTAATTAACTTTTGGAAACTTCAAAGAAACTTCGTTATGGTTATGTTTAACCAGCACTTGTGTATTGTTGCTTTCCCAAGTAGTGATGTCCACAACTAAACTAACTAGTGAATAGGTTTAGTGTATTTTAGAAGCTTATACATCTTAATTTTTACTCTCATCTGAATTTCTCTTGCTTTCACTGTGCCTGTGCCATTTGCATATCTTTAGATTGGCCTGAGATATCTCGCTTTCACTGTGCCTGTGCCATGTGAACAATCGCTTGGTCATCGGAAAAAGAGTTGTCACCGAAACAGATTAAGTACAACACTCGTTAGTTGTTGAAAAAGTACTTTTGTAAAGGCAAATTTTAATTCAAGACAGATGGGCTCGAATTATTTTATCAAAGAACTCAAGGCTCTATAAGCTCCAGGTATTCAATATTGTCCCTGGTTTCTCACTGGCTCCCTCAAGTAATTAGCTAAGTCTTGTTGCTACCGCCTTTGCGTGTCCAGCCTATCAGGTATGCTTCCTTCTGATAGAAAACATGCATCTATTGAAGGTCACAAGCAACCTCTAAACAATGATACAGGGGCACCTCACTAGATGAAGAACTCCTCAAAGATGATGGTGACTGATTAACGCTAAACAAATTTTAACATCGAACGCTTAATAAATCCTGGAGGGGCAGTGCTATAGATTTCAGGCCACAAAAGGTGGCATATCTGCTTAATCATCTGATGTGCCCCAGCATCAGATCATTTGGCTGTTTTTTGCTGTGTGAATTGTTTTGATGGTTCATGTCTGGTCAGGTTCATGCATGTGAACTTTAAAAAGAGATGTCAACCATGTTGCAGTACTTATATGATCAGACCTATTGAGGGTTACAAGTCAAACAAAAAGAATGGGTTGAGGACATCTCTGTTTATTTAATTTTGAAGCCAAAGGACAGGTGTTGGAATCCATGAATTTATTAGACTATAAAAAATATTGAAGTCATCCAAACCAATCGCCGTGTCATGAATTGTATATAGGCTTAAGCAGGCGACTTGAGAAGCAGAATCGTATATGAAACACTTGATGACATACTAGCTTGTATAGAGCCAGAGAGGATGGTTGAAATGGCAACATCAAGGTGCCAAGAGCTATGTTGGCACCATTAAAATAAATAAATAAATAAATAAATAAATAAATAAATAAATAAATAAATGTAGGGCATACAAATATATGCAATTGGTTGAGATACCAAGCATCATGTATTCCTTTTTTTTTTGGGTAAGTTTTCTCTACAAAAGGTTGTCCAAATAGCATGTTCTCCAAAAAGTCCGGCACAGACATGGAAGAAAATGCAGGAGGCTAGCAAGATGTTGTAGATCAACACATTGACCTGCACAGCCACAGATTATGATCTCTCTCTCTCTCTCTCTTTTTCCTGCTTCGACTACAAATAGCTTGGTCCTGTTTGGATACGTGTCTCCCGACCACACTTAGATTATAATCATAAAATTGAACTAAGCACCCCCTAAGTAAGGTGGCCATCAAGAATCATATCATTTCACCGTGTAAACCTGTGAACTACACTTTGAGGTAATGCACAAGCTGCATTACCTTACCTCAGCAGCTCTGACATTAGATTTCGAGGGCGACGTAATGATCGGGCAACACCAATTAAAAGTAAGTGTCGATCCTCAAGGCATGTGCACGTCAAGAAATTCTTTGTGGCGCTTTCAGGACGGGAAAAAAGGGAAATCCAAACCAAGTGCAAGGAACGAAAAGGAAGCAAACCAAACAAAAACAAGCCCAGCAAGCAACACAGAAAAGGGATTGCAACAGGTCCTTATCCTCTCTACGTCAATCGCATGAAAAAAAAACCATATGTCAAATCAGATAAGAACACACACAAGTTTCATATATCCTCCCTCGCTCTCAAACCCTTCCTGCCTTCCACTCACGACGAGCACGAGCGAGAGAGCTGGTCCTTCTTCCACCTCCACCTCCAGGCTGTAGAGCATCCCGTGCCGAGAGCTCAGCAAGTTTGCCTTGCCCTCCTCCATCACAGAGCGGAAAGGAAGAAGCTCCTCATAGCCACAAGACCGACCAAAGCACCAACCACACCAACACCAAGAGCAAGATGATCCCTTTCATAAAGATGAAACACACCCTCCACTAGAGACCCCTCCGGAGCACGAGGAGTTCGCACCGCCGAAGCCACCAAATGGGTCTGCGACACGGCGGCGGAGCTCGACGGGTCGGCACCGGCGGCGAGGGGGAGTCGGAGCAGAGGAAACTGCGGCGAGTCAGGCTTCCCTTCTGGTCCTGCCCCCCAAACCGGCCTCCAGGCACCTGAGAGGCTCGATCAGCTGGTGGCGGTCTCTTGTCTCCCTCCCTCCCCTGCTTCCCACCCCCTTTCCTCTGTGCTCTTCTTCTCCAACAGGTTCCTCGGTCTGCTAGCCGCCTCCAACATGGCTCTGCTTTTCGTGTGATCTCGTCGCGGGTCTGTTCCCACCCCGCCGTGCCGGGGCGGCGCCAGCGCGGCTCTCGGGAGAAGGGCTCGTGTCCGGGCCGTGTTCTCGGGGACCAGGGCGTCGGTGCCGCCGCCGCTTTCCTTGCCCTGCCTCCCCCTGTGTGTCTCGCTGCCGTCCTCGCTCCTTGCCGGAGCTTGGGGAGCAGACAGGGGGGGCGCTCGGGCTCTGCTCCCTCCGATCCTGTCGCGTGCGGGGACATTCTGGACGCGTGTGCTTGGCGGCCCGCAACTTCTCGGGTGCGCGAGCGAGCTGTCTTGTCTTGTCCTCCCTGCTTGCTGCCGATCCCTCTCGGGACAAGCAACGCGACCGCCTCCTCCTTCCTGCTCGGCTCGCACTCGCAGTGCCAGTGCCTATACTAGTGCTGCTTGTTGGGATTGCCAGGGAACACGGCAGGCGCCTTGCTGATCTTTATATGCCGATCGCCTTTCTCAGTTGCATTTCTCTTCGCCGGCAAAAAGTTGCGGCCGCACTGTTTGTGGACCGTCGTCGTCGTCGTGGTCATCATGGAAGCTTTTTACGACGGCATGGGCTCTGTGCCGCCGTTCGGTGACGCCGGGCTCTTCGACGGGTTCTATGGTGGCTTTGGCTTTGGCTTTGGCGGCGGTGGCGGCGGCCATGGATATGAAGAGGAGTATGGTGGATTTGGTCAGCTGGGCGGCGCGTCGACGTCGCCTGTGGTTGTTGTGGACGGCGGGACGGAGGAGGTGGACGCTGCTGCCTCCGGGGAGATGGAGGCGCCGGAGAGGAAGGGTTACCACCGGGCCGAGAAGGCGGCGATGGCCCTCAAGAGCCACAGCGAGGCGGAGCGCCGGCGCCGGGAGAGGATCAACGCGCACCTCGCCACGCTCCGGACCATGGTGCCCTGCACCGACAAGGTCAGTTCATCCTCCTCCTGCTGCCCCCCCTCCATGTACTGTAACTACTGGTAGATTGCCCCGGAACACGAACGTTCTGGCTGCCGGCGGCGTGCCGCGCCATGTCGGCCGGCGGCGAGGGTGGTGACGCGCCCAGTCAGAAAAGCCTCTTGCTATTCCCTGCGCTTGCTTGGCCCACATGGAATAGGCCCAGTTCTTCTAGTTCTACCACCTGGGCTCCTGTCTTTACGGGCCGAAAGCCCAAACTGAGGCGACCCTGACTTTTTTTTTTTAATCCACCTTTTGCGCCTGCCCTTGGCATGCTGCAGATGGACAAGGCCGCGCTGCTCGCCGAGGTAATAACGCACGTCAAGAAGCTCAAGGCCAGCGCGGCGCGCATCAGGGCCCACTGCGCCGTCCCGTCCGACGCGGACGACGTCGCCGTCGAGCTGGTGGTCCCGGACGCGCCGGCGCCACCGTCACCGTCGCCGTCCCACCACGGCGCCGGAGGCTTCCTCGTCAAGGCGACGCTCAGCTGCGACGACGGCGCCGACGTGTTCGCGGACGTCAAGACCGCGCTGCGCCCGCTGCGGCTCAGGGTCGTCGGGTCCGAGGTCACCACGCTCGGCGGCCGCGTCCGCTTCACCTTCCTCGTGTCGCCGCCGCCGTGCGGCGCGCTCGGCGTCGCCGGCGACGCGGCCGGCGTCGCCGAGTCCGTGCGCCACGCGCTCCAGTCCGTCCTCGACAAGGCCACCTCCGCGCTCGAGTTCGCGCCGAGGGTGTCGCTGCTCAACAAGCGCCGGAGGGTCTCCACGTTCGAGTCCTCCAGCTCCTCTTCCTGACGACGGATTGGACGATTCAGAGAAGCCAAAAATTTATGCTCATATGCATGAACACGATGATACTCCTCTGCAGCAAGTTCCCTCTCATCACGTACTACTACTACTACTACTACGGTTTGCACTTTGCAGTGGTTGTGTTACTTATTCACCAATTGGTACCTTGTTTTGTACGAGCATTTTGATGATGGTGGTCCCTGCATGCTTAATTGCTTTGTAATTTAAAAATTTACCATGGCCACGCAGGATCATCACTTTATGTAGTACTATGCAGCTAATGGCAGCCTTTTACTCGTCTTTTTTCTCGATTTCAGACAGATGCATTGCATGATGTATATTTCTTTCACCTGCATGTGGGTTCACTAACTCAGATTAATGCCGGTGATCGAGGTCAATCCATAAAAGCAACGAAATCAGCAATGTGGTCAGCAATATGGTAGAAGAGTGATGCTGATTTTCAAATTTGCTGAATATCACAAACATCAGCATCTCTCCAATTAAGCAGAGACAGATGTACATGCATGTTTGTGACGACCTGACGACACACTGCATTATCATATCGTACTCTACTGCTAGCTAAACTCTACTGTTGCGGTAACATGCATGCATGCATCTACCTTAATTGCTGCAACAGTGTAGAGCAGGCCCCGTATATACAATACTACACGGAGTCAAATTCTTAGAGGGTTAGTAGTAGCCTAGTAGGGGCCGGGAACAATCAGAGGCCTCTTCAGTAGTCTACAGTGCCGCCCCTGCATCTGCATGCATGAGTTGAGGACAGCCAAAGGATCTCTCTGCTGGGATCTTAAAGATGCATGCAAAGATGCATGCAAAGAGGGAATAATCCCATCGATCATTCCATGTGTTGCAACAGTCAAATCCACGCAGCAGAGGGAGATGGATCGAATCTGCAGGAGTGCAGGGCCAGGAGGCAATAAGCCAGACCATCAGCACTACCTACCCCTGCTGCTTGACCCGTTCTAGGAATCTCTTTATCTTGTTGTGTCGATCGACAGCTCGCTGTTAACCTCGTGCAGGCACTATTAAACGGCGAGCAGGTATACTGTTCGCATCTGAAGATGGGATCCATGCATCCATCAGTTCGGGTTCCCAATGCTACTTTTAACCTGTCTGCCTCGATGCAATGCAAGCTCTCGATCATGCTCTCATAGTCATAGGCAGCTGATGTACATGCACACACGCCTGCTATACTGTTCGCACCCACACAGTGCAGGTAGTAGGTTGCGTTGCATCGGCGGCACTGCAGTGAATCAGTGATGAGCTAGCTCCCCTCTGATGAGACTACTACTGTTAGGTCACTGCTCTTGCTGCATTGCATCGTTTTGCATGTGAGGGGCCGGGGGAGAACAATGTAGAAAGGCAACAAGGTGTGACAAATAAGTACAGTTTCGTTTCAAAATTACTGGTACACGGTTTTGGGGTGGGGACCGGACCGGTTCATGTATCGGGCCGGACCGGTTCCCACCGGTTTTGCGAACCCTGCTAGCCAGAATAAGAAAATTGTTTGGGGAAGAGGGGGGGGGGGGGGGGGGATAATGACTTGGGGACTAGGTTCTTTTCAGATCCCGAAGGAGTAGAGTAATGCGGAGGGGGAGGTTAGTTGCTGATCCCAAAGAATGAGCGATAAACAAATACACGAATAATTTGGCGGTCTGCGCATGCATGCTTCCGACGATCGATCCCTGCATTCTATCAGCTAGCAGCAGCATGCAGCCATGCATGCAACCAGCAGCAGGTGCTTTATATTAGGGTTAATAATTTGCAGCCGCGCGCACGCATGATGTGGTATTTGACGACGATCGATTAAGGAAACAGCCTGGCGCTCTCTGCACACACCACTGTGGCCATTGCTTAATTCTCCCCACTTGCATATTGGTGAGCGACGACGACGCGCGCGCGCACATGTGGCAGCGGGCGCTATATACCGGGCCTGCAGCTTGGTTTTGAGATCTCGCGTGGCTGGAATGGAGAGATTAGATTCTCTCCTCATTGCATTGTATCTTTTGTATAGTTGTATACACATGCATGCATGCATGGCCGTGTTTGCGTATACATATATGCACATTTTAACTGTAAAATTAGTGGCAATTATACGTGGAGAGTCTAGGGAGCTAAATAAATAATGACAAACTATTGGCCCTGATGACAACTTGATGTAGTGAGCTCCAGCTGATGATTCCTGAAGGAGATTATTATTGTATCAGGTCTAATTTCAGCATTGGTACAACATGCTTACATGCATGCCTCAGCCCATGTGCACGAAATAAAGAGCTTGTTCGTTCGGCTGGTGGCTGATGGCTGGTGGTGGTTTGTTCTGAGAGAAAAAAGTAATGCTGGCTGGTTGGTGATGGCTGGTTTATTCTGAGAGAAAAGTACTCTTGGCTGGTGGCTGATAAGCCAAACGAACAGGGCGGAAGGCATAAATCGAGAGGTATTGACGACCACCACTACGCCACACACTCGATATTTGTCAGGGTTTTGTCAATTGGCTGAAGGTTATTATTGTTGCTGGTCGTCACATTTTTTTCTATAGTAGCTGAGAGTTTAATTTGTAGTATAATTATTCAGGTAATATATCCTGGAAGAGAATACATAATGAAGACAGGGTTTAATTATAAAGGTTAGATATATTACAACAATACCATTTTACATATTTCCGACCATAACCATATACTACCCACACTAGCTACCTCCGCATACTACTCATACTACAATGTAAGGTTCCAATAGTATACAATTAATCTCAACCGTCGAAAATCCTTACATACAAATTGTTTTTTATCCCATACAAGTCCCTTTCAAACGGAAGGTGGAATAGCGAATTTGGCTCCTAAACTATCACGCCGGGCTCAAATTGGCCCCGGAACTTCTACAACGTCACAGAGTTGTAAATTGGAAGTTTGAGGGCCACTTTGGACGTTTTGGAAGTTCAATGACCAATTTATAGTTTAGGGGCCAAATTGACTATTCCGCCCGAACAGTAGTATAAGATAGTATTGTGCTCTCTAAAAACGTCACGAATGAAAGCATTGACGACCACACCACTACGTCAGAGATTTTTCAAACGGCTGAAGGTTATTGTTGCTGGTTAAATGGCTGGAGGTTATAGTTGCTGGTCGTCACTTTTTTTTATATAGTAGCGGAGAGTTTAATTTGGTCTAATTCTAGCAATATATCTTGGAAGAAAATAAATTAACAATCGCAATATTTAATTAATCCACGACCAACATTTTTGTAATTGTAAAAAACAAGGAATAACTTAGTAAATAAAATAGACCTCACAAAAAATATATATCCATTAGACTAGCTAGCTAGAGGACCCTGCCTATTAATTAGTTAGTAATTCCACTCGAAATTATTGTTTGTTTTCAGCTTTTGTAAGTGCATCTAGTAGAAGTTGCCCCCCCCCCCCCCCGTAAAGAGTGTTCTTTAATTTTAGGCTTGTCCTAACTGAAACCATCTCAATAAAAATATATTGATGCTTTTGATGTCCAACAAGTTTTATTACAAATCAAAGTGGACACTCTTTACAGGACGGAGAGAGTATGTATCAGAAAAGTTAAAAACGAATGGTCATTTGAGATGGTGGAGTACCAGTAAATTAAATAAGAGGAAGAACCACCCACAACTATTTTTTTAGGAAAAAGGTTACCGAAGAAATGCTGAAAAATGTGCAGTGCGCAGTGCATGGGCAACATATCGATGGATCCGCAAGCATGAGTGTCGATAGCAAGTTACAACAAGAAACTACTCACCTGGCTTGGGCCCTCGGTCGTCTCACATGGAGAATGTATCACGATTCTCTCCACTCGCGGATCGAGAGGCAAGAAGCCAGCTTTTCTTTGGAGCAATGGCGAAGCGAAGCTTCTCTTCTCTCTTTTATTACGTGGCGCTTGTTGGACTATCTCTTGGGAGCTGTCGGCAGGCGGCGCCGGCGACAAGTCTGGAGATGAAGCCGGACAACTTCACAACATTTCCGCAAGTAGGGGGGCTTAAGCCCCCCCCCTCCCTGCTAGATCCGCCACTAGTTCTCCAGTCATTTGAGGGCAAGAAGCCAGCTTTTGTTTGGAGCAATGGCGAAGCGAAGCTTCTCTTCTCTCTTTTATTACGTGGCACTTGTTGGACTATCTCTTGGGAGCCGTCGGCAGGCGGCGCCGGTGACAAGTCTGGAGATGAAGCCAGGCAACTTCACAACATTTCTGCAAGTAGGGGGGCTTAATCCCCCCCTCCCTGCTAGATCCGCCACTAGTTCTCCAGTCATTTGAGGTCAGTAACATGGTCAGATGTTAACATCGTGGACATGATGAGCTTTGACGATTTTATTACGTGGCGCTTGTTGGACTATCCCTCGGGAGCCAACCATCGAGGACATGATGACATGATGAGGTTTGACGATTTTATTACGTGGCGCTTGTTGGACTATCCCTTGGGAGCCGTCGTCTGGTGGTGCCGGTGACAAGTCTAGAGATGAAGCTAGGCAACTTTACAACATTTCCGCAAGCCCCTCCCCCCTCCCTGCTAGATCCCCCACTGGTTCTCCAATCATTTGAGGTCAGCAACGTGGTCAGGTGTTAACACTGTGGACATGATGAGCTCTGATGTCCGATCCTCAAGGCACATGATGAGCTTTGACGTCTTCTGATCCTCTTGCCTTGAGGGTTGCTCCTAGGCTACACAAGTAGTGCTTGATATCTGACACACGCCATGTAGGATCATCTGCTCGGAGTTACAATTACTAAATATCGAGAGCTTAGAGACTTACTCCCTCCGGTTTGGTAAATGAAGTCATTTTGTACAAGGTTTGAGTCAAACATTAGGCATATAAAATCGTTAATAACTTTTTAAGTCGTCGAGTTTGGAAATGTGAAAACTACATGAATAAATTTGTCTTGCAAAATACTTTCATAAAAGTGTACGTATGTGATTTTGTAATATTTTTTTTTGAAAAAAAAAATAAAAAAATCAAAGTTTTAATTTGGAGAGCGCGTCATTGTGCTAAAGGACTTCATTTACCAATTTTTTTAATTCTAATTTAGTTGTTAGAATTTAAGGATGCCAAGTAATGGATAATTGGAAAGTACAAATATAAGGTAACCATATGAACTGTAGAAGTAGAAGTACAAATATATTATTGTTTTGATGTAACATTGTCCGTTTGTTCCTCGCTAATGATCAAACATGTCAAATAAAATAAAACAATACATTTGTTTTTTTTTTTGTTTAGTAAGGAAAAAATAGCGTGTGTGTATGTATGTATGTATATATATATATATGTATGTATAATATAAGATTGTATACGAAGTTTAGGCAGGGCCGTCACGATGCGCGAGTTTGCCGGAGGGCCTTTATTTGAAATCATTCATAGTGCTGGCACTGTCGTAGTCACTGTACGTACGTACGCATACGAGTAAAGTAGCTAGCTAGCTAGCACTGACCGTCGACGATATATCTCGATCGGGCGTACCGTACGTTGAGGCCTCTAGCAGCTAGCTCACGATAGTGCGTGCGTGCATGCACGTCCTATGTTGATGTTATTGTTTGTTACTTACTAGCTAGGCTTTGTCTGTCTGAAGGCTCCTTTTTGTTAGTTGAGAAAAACTATAGGATTTTTTTGTGAGGTGGTGGACTGCAATTTGGCCTGCTGACTAGGACCCATAAATAAATACTAAGTAATACGTACTTGCTCTAAGTACAGTACGCGGGCAGAAGGTAGCCAGGGACAGCTCAGCTGCTACAGTACGCAGGTGGTGGTGGGTGTGTATGTATACACACACAATACTAGAGTGAGTGTCCAGCTTGGCTGGCGAGTTTTGTCAATCCGCCCCGCCGTGCGTGCGTACACGCACGAGCACGACCGTGGGCGTAGTAGGCGTAGCAGTGGCAAGCCAGCCAAAGGATACGCACACTTGGCTACGGACGGCTACTCCTCCTACTACTACTAGTACGAACGACTGACTGACCGCCGCCGCTCGCGGGGTGGGCAGTGGGACTGACTGACTGACTGATGCATGCGATAGAGGCAAGTGCTATCCCTCGATTTTTTTTTTTTTTTTTTTTTTGAGGAATGGATGCATTGTTTGTTTGTTTTTTGGTTTGAGTCTTTTGAGGGTGGATCGCCTGCTACATTCGCCCACGCACGCACGCACGCACGCACGCACGCATGCCGACATGTATGTATGATCCGAATAAAAGTCTGAATTCCTCCTGCTCAAGGGAGGGACACGAACCACATGCATATGCTCGCACGCATGCGCTTCCTCCCTTCGCATGCATGCATCCGCCATCTCATCGATCGGCAGCATCAACTTTTATAAACACTCCCTTCCTCATTCCAAAACTTAGGTGCTTTTGTCTTTCTTTTTTTCCTTTTAGCTTCACGAGTGTTTCTACGCGTACGTCTAGACACATATACACTACGAAGTATATATGTATGTGTGTGTGTGTGTATATATATATATATATATATATATATATATATATATATATATATATATATATATATATATATATATATATATATATATATATATATATATATATACCCCCAAAGTGCACACAAATAGTTTGAAAAAAGTCAAAACGGCTTAGAATTTGGAACGAAAGCCACTGCAGTGCATGCTTTCAGTATACTCTAATAATATGACCTGGAATATATGGTTTTGCTATTTATTTTTTGGACGACCCCCCCCCCCCCCCCCCCCCCAAACTTAACCTAGCTATAAGTAGGCGGCTTTCTGCTTTGTTTCGTGCCCTAGCAAATTATTAACATGGCTAAATGACCCCGGATAAGAGGCCATCAGGTCCGCGCGCATGCATGTGAATCCTAGCTACTATGCAGGCACCGCACTGGATGGTATGCACATATAGAACTTAATTATTAGGTGCACAAGTTGATGGGATGCATCGGATTGATCCATCAGAGCTCAAGTTGTGCTTGTTTATCAGTACTAACTGCAGTTTTTTTTTTTTGCAACAATAATAAGTTTATATATAACCCGTCCAAAAAAAATAATAAGTTTATCTATAAAATTTTGCACTACAAATAAAACAGTATGTGGATTCTACTACTGCTAATAAACTGGCCTAGCTAGCTAGTGACGTTGTTTCGCATTTCACATGGGGTGGTGTGTTTGATTAGGAGGTGCCATATATGTATGGGCATATATATCGTGCATTATGTTTAATTTCATTATATTTTAGGGCAATGGCAGGTGCTCCATCTGTCTTTTTTTCACATGATGAAGCAAATGAAGTATGTGCAGATGTCTAGGCGAAATGCCAGGCATTCAGAAAGCTTCAAATAGGGGAAGAAAAAATACAGCCTTTTCATTATATATGTTTTTGCTCTCTCTCTCTCTCTCTCTCTCTCTCTCTCTCTCTCTCTCTCTCTCTCTCTCTCTCTCTCTCTCTCTCTCTCTCTCTCTCTCTCTCTCTCTCTCTCTCTCTCTCTCTATATATATATATATATATATATATATATATATATATATATATATATATATATATATATATATATATATATATATATATATATCGGAAAGCTTTGCACTATCTCTTTATAGGAAGAGTATGCTGAATGTATTTGTTATCTAAGTGAATGTATTCCAAATGTGCACCCCGTGTGTCATAAGTTGTTTGAAATTATTTCAATACGAAAAAAAGACAGAATATTAAAAGAAATCGAAATACCTCTCAAGTCTCAAAACTTCTGACGAGAGTAGATAGTAGGAAGGTAGGTAGATCATTCCATTTCCCTTAACTAACTTGTGTCTGATGGAAATACATAGAGAAGACTTTAAGAAGAAACTAAATAGATGGATCGGTGTAGCTAGCATGCCTGCTTGTAGGCCACTCAACTCCATCTCTGCTTGCTGAGAGGCCCAGATCGATGGTGCTGTAGAAAGGGGAAGAGTGGTGCACAAGTAAGAATCTGCATGTATTTATATAAAAAAATAAAGGCCCGTGCAGTTTTGAGTAAAAACCTTTGTGATGACCCAGTGTGAACGGATAAAATGATCGAGCAACACATACACATGGAAGCAAGCGCCCTGTTCGCTTGGCTTATCACCACCACCAATCGGCGATTTCTTTCTCTCACAACAAATCGCCCACCAAAGAACACCAAAGAAGATTTTCTCTCCGTAACAAACCAAAGACCGGCCACTGCGCACAAATGCCCAACCGAACAGGCTGAAGGAGCACGCACACCACCCGCGGGCGGCAGACGATGCTTAATAGATTCCTTTCGGAAACGTAGAGTGAAAAATAGGTGCACGTACTGCAATAGGTAATTAGGTAGTAGTCAAAGTCAAGTTTTGAAATGAAACAGAAATAACATAGTATAGGAATGATAAAAGGAGGAAATAAAGAAACGGCAAACAAAGAGGGAAATGGTACTCCCAATCTTGACAAATCCGCATCTCTCGAGGACGAATTAGTGAACCTAAAGTTTATTTTTTGAGCACTGCACCTAATATTCCGAGCATCCTATATATAATAAGATTTGAATCCAAAACGAGTTACATGGATTTCGCACTCAACTCTCCTCCTTTTCAGGTTTCTCCACCCATGCCGGCAAGCGGTACTATGCGTCGCAACACTCTGACCGCCCCTCCATCCTTGTTGGCTACTGCCGCCACTTGATTGTATCCGCCACAAAATCTCATCTGTACCGATGAGGAAACCCTCTCAATTTGATACCCTAGTTCTATGGTGCATTTGGATAGCGACCGTTGGTCGTCAGGGCCAAATATTGCTGGGTCGACTGGTCGTGAATAGGTAAAGTGCGTGGACCATACGCCCCAAATCTTGAAAATGGTTTCGCTGCAGTACCGCAGAGAGCGATTGAGTCACTGACATGTGGGACCGGGCTAACATGTGAGTGACTCAGGGGCAGCCTCAGCCGCTGCAAAGAAGCCTCATCCGGTCCGGGCTAACATGTGAGTGACTCAGGGGCAGCCTCATCCCAAGTCCCATACCTCAATCCATTTTGCTGTTCTCACTCGGTCAATTCTTGAACGGCCCATGCTTAGGCTTAACTGGAACCTATGCTCCTCGAAGCTAGTCTTCACGTGTTTACTATACCGTTCACTACCACCTATTAGACTTACTGTTCCATTCTACCGAGACGGTTGGAACAAGCGTTTGACGTTTTTTTTTCTTTATTTTTTCTGCCGATGGAAAACAGTATAAAGGACTAAAACTTGAACCTCGTTTATTTAGGATGGAGTAGAAACTCATGACATGTGTGATGAGAGAGTAAAACAATGAGGCTGTTCAGCTGACATATCTTGGCATATCTCAGCTTGTCTTGACTTATTTCCTCTCACATAATATTATTCATTCTATCAGCCGAGCACTATTCATTCTACCAGCCGAACACCCTCAATGAAAAAAACCGAACTTGTTAATTGAGCATGAAACATTCGACCTAGACTTTTTCCCTCTCTTTTTCTTATAGAAATCAGCCCCTAAGAGCAACTCCAACAGACTAGCCATTTTCACTTGACTCGCTAAAAAATACAAATATGTCAAAAAAGTGGGATCCAACAGACTAGCTATTTCTCTTCCTCGCTATCCTTGCTAGCCAAACCACCCACCTCGCTGGCCATATATCGCGAGCGCGGGGCGCTCGCCATCCCCTCCTCCGCGATTCCCGCGCCGCTATTCTCCCCCCTCTCTCTCTCTGCCCGACGAAGCCAACGAGCTGTGGAAGCCGCAGGGCGAGCTCCGCCTCCGTCGTGGGCACCGCGCGCGGGCGAGGTCCGCCTCCGCCGCGGGCGTCACGCGCGGGCGAGCTCCGCCGCCACCGGGTGGAGGAGGCCGGGGCACGCGGGCGGAGGACGCGAGGCGAGCCGGGCGGAGGTGGTGGGGCGGTCGGGCGGAGGAGGCGGGCCGCGCCGGCGGAGGCCGGCGGGCGGGACGGCCGGAGGAGGCGGGTCGCGCGGGCGAGAGGTGGCGGGGTGTGCGGGCGGAGGGACGCGGGGGCGCCGGCGGGCGGCCGGCCGAGCCCGGATGTCGATGGTGATTGGGGGAGGCAGTGGAGAAGATAAGGTGGAGTGGGAGAGATAATGAGTGGGTCCCACGTGTCAGCACATAGAGAGTTGATCTTAGCCAGTCTGTTGGATTTCATCAACTTGTTACTAGCTATTCCATTTTACATACTAGCGAAATCAAGATTTTAACTACTGATTTTTAGCTACGCTGTCAGAGTTGCTCTCATAAATCGTGTGAATCGCGGGCGTCAAAGGCCAAACTAAGGAATCATGGTTGCCCCCGCCGGCATTTCCCATAATCCCATTTCAAAGCCAGAGCAAAAGCAGAGTTGGCCGCCGCCGGCCCCCGGAGCCGGCGAGCCCCGAAAAGGAAACAGGAATAGTTCACCAGCGCCAGCCAGGTAGAGAGGCACGCGGAACGGAACGGAACGGAACGGGACGGGAAACCCCCAGGGTGGGAAGGAAAGGAAAGGGAAAAGGGAAAGAGTCTAAATACCCCCCAACGTATTAACCGGTGTCTAACTAAGGCCACCAAGTATAAAACCAGCTTTCCTACACATTAAAATTTGACAAACCGGCAAACTAACCCCCTGGGGCGGTTTGGGAGGGCGGTTTCGGTGACATGGCGTCCACTGTGGCGAACAGGTGCGCCGGATCAGCCAGGCTGCTGGCCCCCACCCGTCAGACCCCCACTCCCCCTAAATACGACGCCTCCCATTCCATCCCCTGTTTCTTCCCTGGTTCTCCGCCGTTCCGCCCGCGGCGCGTTCCCTGCTTCTCTCTCTCCAGCGATACGGACGAGGTGGTGATGATCGGCGGCGGGTGACCGTGATCGGCTTCGAGCTTCTCTCATCCAGGTGCGTGTACTCCTCCCCTCCCCTGTTTCTTGGGCGCGATTGTGTAGCAGCGTCGAGGGTTTCTGCGTGACGGGTAGGGTTTGGTGTAGTGGCATTAGAGTTCAATTAATCAAGAATGGAGGTGCAAGTCGTGTTCTTTTCTTGCAATTTGACTATGTGGATTGTCTTCCTGCTGTTTAGAGGGTAGGTTTTGGTTGGGTTTTGGTACCGATCTGACAGCACCTGCCTTGGTAGAGTTTGTGATGAGTTCGTAATCACGGTCCCTTTTGTTGTTTGCAGGCTACATCAGGATGACGGGCTTTGACATGTTATGCATTAGGTTTCATTATGGTGGTTGGTTTCAGAGAGTGGGTTCTACTTTGAGTTATTTAGGTGGAGATATTGGTGAATCATGGATTGATCTGGACAAGGTTTCTTTTTTTGAGATCAAGGGGCATCTGGAAGATCACTACAAGACTGACAATGTCATCAGGATTCATTGGTTGCGGCCACACATGGATATGACCTCAGGTCTTGTTCTGTTGGTGAATGATGAATCTTGTCAGGTCATGCTGAAGGCTCATGAAGCTACTGCTCGCTATCCAGAAGGTTTAGTTGTGGACATGTACACTGAGGTTGTGGAGAATGAGGTTGTTCCCAATGCTGAGGAGGAGATAGAGAATGAGGAAGCTGAGGTGGTGGCTGGAGAAGGGCAGGTGGACTATGAGTTGGGTGTAGATGGGCTGCTTGCAGATGATGAACAGATGAACAATGAGTTCTGTACAGATGATGAAGACCAAGAGTTTTGGACCGATGATGATAACAAAAAATCAGTGCATTTGATGGATGATAAGGACTACAGATCTTTTTGTGCATTTTACAAGTCTCCTTCTAAGCCAACAGTGCAAGGTGCTGATGATGTTGGAGAAGAAAGAGGCAACTATGTGGTTTCAGAGGAAGAAGAGGACAACCAAGAAGATGATTCAGATGAAGACTATGTGCAGCCAGACTCTGAGGATAGCTCTGCAGAGGATGAAGAAGCAGCTGAATTGAGGAAGTTTGCTCATGACAAAAAGGAAGGGTAAAGCAAAGAAGCTTGGGATACATGGTAATCAGGTTGCAAGAATTGCAGCAGAGGATTTGGTTGATGAGGTGCCTAATCTGGATGACCAAGATAGTCCATACATGAATTCAAGTGAAGAGTACTCTTATGGGGAGGATAGTGATGGTCAGTCTCAGAGGTGGAAGAGCTTGGAGAATAGGTATGACGGCAAAGGTCGTAGTTCCCGTGTTCTCTCTTGGCATGTGTTTCGAGACAAAAAAACGAGTTCAAGAAGGCACTAATTAAGTATGGCCTTAAAACACATAGGCATCTGAGGTTTGACAAAGATGAGAAGTCTAAGGTTAGGGCATGGTGCACTTGGCCAGCTTGTGCTTGGATGATTTATGGCTCCAAAACTAGCAGATCAGAGTGGTTTAAGGTAGTGACCTTTGTTGACAACCATACATGTGCTCCAAGAAGGGACAACAAGCTTGTAACTTCTAGTCTGATAGCAAAGCATTACTATGATGAAATCAAGGACAACCCAACATGGAAGGTACCCCTGATTCAAGTGAGAGTTCAAAAAGATTTTCTTGCAGATGTGTCTCTTTCAAAGTGCAAGAGAGCAAAACAGCTAGTTTTGCAGGGAGCTCTAGATAATATGAAAGGAGAGTACAAGAGGGTTTATGACTACCAAGTTGAACTCTTGAGGACCAATCCAGGAAGCACTGTTGTTGTAACTCTTGATCCAGAGATAGAGGACAGGAAAGTGTTTCATTCAATGTATGTGTGTTTTGATGCATGCAAGAAAGGTTTCTTGGCTCGCTGTAGGAAGGTGATTGGCCTAGATGGATGTTGGTTCAAAGGTGCCCACAATGGCAACCTGCTGTGTGCAATAGGCAGGGATGCTAACAACCAAATATACCTTGTGGCATGGGCAGCAATACCAATTAAGTGTTATGACACATGGTATTGGTTCCTAGGATTGCTTCAGAAGGACTTGAACATCAACAATGGAGGTGCTGATTGGGTTTTGATCTCAGACCAGCAGAAGGGATTGTTGAAGACTGTCAATGAGTTGGTGCCCAATGCTGAGCACAGGATGTGTGCTAGACACATATATGCTAATTGGAGGAAGAGATACACTGACAAGAAGTTACAGAAGAAGTGGTGGAGATGTGCTAAGGCTTCTTGCAGGCAACTATTCAATCTATACAGAGCCTGGCTTGCTGAAGAAACACCACAAGGGGCTGAGGACATGATGAAAACTGACCCTCAACACTGGAGTAGAGCTTTTTTCAGGGTAGGATCAAATTGTGACTCTGTAGATAACAATATGTGTGAGAGTTTCAACAACAGCATAATGGATGCTAGATACTTTCCAGTCATATCCATGAATGAAGCTATCAGGAAGAAAGTAATGGTGAGAATTCAGGAGAATAGAACCAAGTCAGTGAACTGGACAGGTACCACATGCCCCAACATTTTCAGGAAACTCAAACTGAACATTGAGAGGTCTGGGTGTTGTGTTGTGCTGTGGAATGGAGCTAATGGATTTGAGGTGCAAGAGAAGGAGGACAGAAAGTATGTAGTGGACATGACTCTTAGGACTTGCACTTGCAGATACTGGCAGTTGTCTGGCCTCCCATGTTGTCATGCTATCAGTTGCATTTACAAGGCTTCAAGGAAGCTGGATGACTACATTGCTCCTTGCTACTCTATTGATGCTTTCGGGAGTACTTATAGTCATGTCTTGCAACCAATTGAAGGCCACCGGGAGGTGGCCAATATCCGACATGCCTAAACCCGACCCACCAGCTTATGTGAAGATGCCTGGCAGGCCCAAGACAGAAAGAAGAAGGGAAGAATGGGAACAACCTAAAGGCACCAAGCTTAGCCGAGTAGGCATCAAGATGAGGTGCAGGTTATGTGGAAAAGATGACCATAATGCTAGGAGGTGCCCAAAAACCCAGAAGCTGGAAAAAAGGTCAATGCTCAGATAAAGCCAAGAACAAAAGAGCAGCAGAGAGTGCACAGGCTGCGCTTCCAGTCCTAAGAGGACCAAGTCTACTTCAGGCAGGGTAAGCTCTCCATCTCTTAGTTGTGCATTCAATTATTTGTTTACAGTTGTTTACAATATCATTTTTGTTGAAATAGAGATCTCCAATAGAGACCAGAGCAAGTCAAGCAACTTCTGTCCATTTGGGGCCAAGCCAGCCACCAAGGAGCCAGGAAGGTCCAAGCCAGCCACCAAGGAGCCAGGAAGGTCCAAGTCAGGCACAAAGAAGGGGGGGCAACCTGCAAGGAGGGGAAGGCATGCTGGTACATCAAGCCAAACGCATCCACCTAGAACTGGAAGGCTGGGATGGTACCTGTTTGGGGACAAGTGAATCATGCAAGACAGGGAAGCACAAGGAAGGCTGGGATGCTTTTGTGTGTGTTATGGTTCCTGCAAACATGCTTTAATCTGTGTAATATGCCTGCTGGAAACCTGTTGCTTTTGTGTGTTATCCCTGTTAAAACATGGTGCTTTTGTGTGTAAGATAAATGGTGGAAGCTGGTGCTTATCTGTGTAAGATAGCTGGTGACTGTTGATTGCCTTGAACCTGATGTAAAATAGGAGCTGCAAACCTGATGCTTTTCTATCTAATTTAGGACCTACAAACTTGATGCACTGGTGGTGTAATATATATGGTTTACTGTGCAAGACAAGTGCTTGGCTGTTTTTACCATGGTTGTCAACTACACTTCTTCCAAATGTGTCATACATATGCTCAAATTGCTTTGTCAACTACACTTCTTTCAAAATGTTGTGTACAAACAACACAAAGCCATCACATTTCATACCATAAACAACACAAAGCCATCAGTTTAAGCACCATGATCCACAAATTCCTTACAAACAAACCAAAAGAAGAGACCCTATATAACAGTTTACATTGCCAACAATGGCACATTGCTGGTCAAGAACAGGATGACAAGACCCAGAACCACACATAAGCATAAAGCCATTTTCAGCCACCAATTCTTCTTCTTCATCTTTGCTTCCATGTCCTTCAACTCCTTCTCCTTGCCATCTAACTCTGCAATCTTCTTCAACAGTTCTTTTTGCAGCAAAATGTTCATCTCCTGAACTTCATCAACATGCTCCATGGTACTGTCAGCGACCACCTCGTCAGCAATAGCCATGTTGCTCTCCTTCTTCAGCTTCCATACAATATCTCGAAGGTCACGCATCACTTCCTTGTACCAATCAGAGCATTCATCGTCCAACCATTTGAAGAATCTGCAGTCCTTGGTCTTGACCTTTCACAGAGATAAACCAAATCAAGTAGGATTCCAATGAAGCATGGCCGACGGCCGGAGCAATTGGGGACTCCAAGAACAAAAACTTACCTTGGACCGCGGGCATCGATAGTACCTACGACCTGAGTTGTCGTCGCTCCACGAGATCCACCGGCAAGCCTTCGTCTTCACCTTGCAGTCGCAGTGCACCTCACCGGCGTACACTAGGGGGGCGGTGCGGTAGGGGATGGGCGAGCCCTGACCCTCGTAGCCAGCGCCGCCTAGCCCACTGCAAGCGGAGCCTCGGGAGGAACGCGCACTCGACTCCGCCATTGGATCGGGACCGCCGACGACGACCTCAACGCTTACCCTAACGCGGCGGAGCTGGGACTGGGCGGAGAGTGGAGGCGCGGGCGAAGACAGGATGCAACAGGGGAGGAGGCGTATTTGAGGGGGATGGGGGGTCTGACGGGTGGGGGCCAGCAGCCAGGCGGATGCAGCACACCTGTTCACCATCCATCTGGCCTGCGTGGCAAATACCGCTCCACAGTGGACGCCATGTCACCGAAACCGCCCTCCCAAACCGCCCCAGGGGGTTAGTTTGCCGGTTTGTCAAATTTTAATGTGTAGGAAAGCTGGTTTTATACTTGGTGGCCTTAGTTAGACACCGGTTCAGACGCGTGTGTGTGGGGGGTTGGTATTTAGACTTTTTCGAAGGGAAAAGCCAGGAATGGGAATCAAATCCAATCAGCGGGGTCGTCAACCAGTAATCAATCACTCCCCGCGCCTCCGCCCGCTGTTACGGCGTGTTACCGCCGCCGCCGCCCCCCCCCCCCCCCCCACGGCCGCCGCGCCGAGGCCGAGCAGAGCAAAGCAAAGCAAATCTACCCTCCCTTCCCCTTCCCACCCTAGCCAGCAGCCAGCCTTCATCATTCCTCGCTCCCTCCCACCTTCACGAGATCCCCCATCTCTTCCTTCCCCCCCATGCCGCCGCACTAGCGAGCGAGGGAGCGAGCGAGCCAGCCAGCCACCCCATCACCCCACCCAGCAGCACGCACCCCGCGAGATCCACAGGCGCTCGGCGGAATGTCCCACCGCCCGCCGGCGCCAATGCCGGACACCCTCTCCGACGCCTTCGCCGCCGCCGTGCTCCTCTCCTCCACCGACAAGCCCGACACGCTCCCGCCGGGCCGCCTCTCCCCGGTCTCCCCGCTCCCGCACTCCTCCAAGCACCACCACCACCACCACCCCACCCCGAGCTCCTCCTCGGGCTCCTCCGGCTCCGCCGCCCGCGCCCCCTCCTCCGGCCTCGCCGCCCGCAGGAGCCACTCCGGCGAGATCCCGCTCCCCTCCGACGCGCCCCCGCGCGGGGCCGCGCGCCCGGGCCACCGCCGCACCGGCTCCGGCCCACTCATCTTCACCTCCGGCGCCAGCGCCTGCTCCAGCTCCGCCACCTCCCCGCTCACCAACGCGCTCCCGGCCGGCAACATCTGCCCCTCCGGCCGCGTCGCCAAGCAGCCGCTCCCTTCCTCCTCCTCCTCCTGCTCCTCCGCCGCCACTCCCCCGCCCCCGCCCCCGCCGCGGCCGTCCCGCCACGACGTGCTCGGCTCGGGCACCGCCAACTACGGCCACGGCAGCATCGTCCGCTCGCGGAGCGGCGGCGCCCCGGCCCCGGCGTCCGAGGACGACGCCGTGGTCATCAGGCGGGCCATGGCGGCCGCCGACCCCGAGGAGGTCAAGAGGGCCGGCAACGACCAGTACAGGAAGGGCTGCTTCGAGGAGGCCCTCAGGCTCTACGACCGCGCGCTCGCGCTCTGCCCCGACAATGCCGCCTGCAGGGGCAACCGCGCCGCCGCGCTCATCGGGCTCCGACGCCTCGGGGAGGCCGTCAAGGAGTGCGAGGAGGCGCTCCGGATCGATCCGTCCTACGGCCGCGCGCACCACCGCCTCGCATCGCTGCACATAAGGTGAACAACGGATTGCTTTGCTTGCGGTGGGCTGGGCGGGCGGCACAGACATCGCTTCTCGGATCTGTGGCCTTCGTGCCGTCGTTTCCCTTTCCCTTTCGGCATTGTCCTTGAAGGCAGGGCTCCTTTTACAGCTAGCTAGCATGGACTGTGCTTTGCTCGGGCGATCTCAGTCCCCACCTTGACAAAATCACATGCTAGAGCGATTTGCTAATGCCACGATGATGTATCTCGAGTTCCATCCTAGACTTTGCTATTTTTAGTAGAGCTTGCAAAACGTCGTGGGGTATGATGCTTCAGTATTGGTTGCTCAAGGGGGGACTATTTCCACAATAGCCTCAATGTAGAATGCTAGGCTGCCATGTGGAACCGGGTTCATTTGATTATTGAACACTGCCTTGTGTGTCACTCTCCATTTCCTTTGCATCTCCGAATTAGTTGCTTTTCTAGTTTCCAGAGAACTAGAATTGCTAGTTTGGTACAAAACCACAAATGGTAAACATAAAGCTAGTTTTTTTAAACCTGATTTCCTTGTTTGGTATACTGTTTGTGGTTGTTTCTTTTGTGTGTCCATGATTGATCCTTTGTATTGGTCTCATGAGTTGGGCTGATTGATTAAGCGATTCCTGAATTACTCATTCATGCCACTTTTCTTTTATCTTTTTTTTTTGCGAAGTGCCACTTTTATTTTATCTGATCTTACTGAACTTCAGGCTAGGACACATTGAGGACGCTCTGAAGCACCTGTCGCTCGCAGCCCCACAGCCTGACCTCCTAGAGTTGCACAAATTGCAAACAGTGGAGAAGCACTTGGGGAGATGTCTGGATGCACGAAAAGCTGGGGACTGGAAGAGTGCCTTAAGAGAAAGCGATGCTGCTATTGCGGCTGGAGCTGATTCCTCTGCTCTGGTTAGATTCTACCCCTCAATTAACTTCAAATGGTACCTATCCATCTCTTGGTTAAAGGGCATACCACTTATCTAATCCACATTTTCAGCTTTTGGCTGCTAGAGCAGAAGCCCTTCTGCGGCTCAACCTACTTGATGAGGCTGATGTGGCTATCGCTAGTGCCTCCAAACTGGATTATTCATCCTCCCCAGACACCAAATTTTGTGGGTTCCTCGCCAACGCTTACCTTTTCTATGTACATGCCCAAGTTGACATGGCATTGGGAAGGTAATTCTGCAACTTTACCTGTTTCCCACTAAATAAGTTAACTGGTTAATACTATGATCCTTCTTCCCACCTGACTGAATGGAAAAATGCTGTGCTACCAAGTTATCATGTCTGTGTAACCAATTCTCTCTTTTTAGTACATTTTCCCTTTTGTAACAAACTGTGTCAAATAACACTCGGTTTCCTTTTAGCATATCTACGAAAGAACAAAGAAGCTCGACAACCTTACTCAAAAGTATTTTTGACTTAGCAGGTTACCTGCTACAGCATCACATCATATAATTTGACACTCCTGAACATTTTACAGGTTTGACCATGCTGTCTCCTCCATAGACAAGGCAAGGATAATAGATCCAGGAAACAGTGAAGTGGTAGCTATGCATAACAAAGTTAAATCTGTGGCTAGGGCACGATCTCTAGGGAACGAGCTCTTCAATTCTGGAAAATTTTCAGAAGCCTGCCTTGCTTATGGTGAAGGGCTCAAACAACACCCTGTGAATAAAGTCCTGTACTGTAACAGAGCAGCTTGTAGGTTTAAGCTTGGGCAGTGGGAGAAGTCAATTGAGGACTGCAATGAAGCTCTCAAGATTCATCCCAATTATACCAAGGCTTTGCTCAGGCGGGCAGCATCGTACGGCAAGGTAGCACATTTTTTCTGTAACCATTTCTCTCTCTCTCTCTTTTTGCCCCTTTTCCCGATTTAGACTTTGGGGACACAAAACCAACTTTATTTATTGCTCTTTTGGTGGTTAGATGGAGCGATGGGCAGAATCTGTGAAGGATTATGAGGTTCTCAGAAAGGAACTTCCAAGTGATACGGAGGTTGCTGAGGCCTATTTCCACGCCCAGGTTGCTCTCAAGTCATCTCGTGGTGAGGAGGTATCAAACATGAAGTTTGGAGGAGAGGTTGAAGCAATTACAGGAATGGAACAATTCCAGATGGCTACATCTTTGCCAGGTTAGTCTTATAACCAGCCACATTCATTATTTTGTAATTTTGGCTCATGACTTCTGTTTTGTTGGTACTGCGCTAGTTTCTCGGAAATCTTATGTTGCCTATAATGGCACAAAAATAGTAAAAGATCATTTTTCATGTATCTGTGCATAGCCTTAGTTCACTAAAACATGTATCCATTCCTTTAGTTGTGATAGCGAATAAGAACATCAACTTATCAAGTAATAACCTTCCATAGAGAGAACAGTATCTGATTGAGAGCTTAGCCTTATGTGTGATGCTCAACTTCAGAACATCTCACTAACCAAATGTTACTAGCATCTAGTCGAGCTGATCCCAAAATCACTGACTTTTGTAATCTTTGGCAGATGCAAAAGTGCTGATTCATAATAGTGACCTCAGGGTCCTTAACTTCATCTCTTTCTTGTTCAGTTTGTTTGTCTATCTCAAAAGGATCAATAGCTGTTAATCTCAAAAAGGGGTCAATAGCTGTTGACCTAGGTGCGGTGCAACTGAATCTCAGAAGCACCCTCCTATTTTATCATCTGATTTTGTTAGATTTACCCTTGACATGGGTAACTGAATCAGATCATTATTAATCGTTTGTATTGCTACTCAAGAGTCGAGACTAGGCTGACCCATTAACTATTTATGTAAACTGAATTTGAAATGCTGTCTCCACAGCTGCTCATTCCCTGCACATGCAGCCGCTGATGTTGACTTGCAGATGAGTAATTAGTGAACAGAACATTAGTACGACAATCTTGACCTTTTCTAATAGGCATGAGTTGCACCGCAGGTTGGCAGTACTTGTTACTGTTTTCTGACGTGCAAGCAATCTTCACATGGCATTTGTTTTCCTATCATCATTGTACTAATTCTGGCTGCAAGTACATAATTTGGTCACCTTTTGTCTTTTACTATCTGGCCACTTGCTCCCTATCAGTCTTGTGTTCTACTAGCTTCTAGCTGTAGTAGTAATTCTTAGCTTTTCTCGATTTGATTTATTTTATTGGTCTGTTTGAAATTTACAGGTGTTTCAGTCGTCCATTTCATGACACCTTCAAATCAGCAGTGCTGCAAGATTTCTCCATTTGTGAACACACTGTGTACCAGATACCCATCTGTCAATTTCCTCAAGGTAACTAGCACCATGCAAGGCCATCCACCTCATCATCCCATATCTGGACTACATTAACATGCCTTTTTGGTCTCTCCACTTCAGGTTGACGTGAACGAGAGCCCTGCTGTTGCACGTGCCGAAAACGTGAGAACAATTCCAACCTTCAAAATCTACAAAAATGGTGTGAGAGTGAAAGAGATGATCTGCCCCAGCCAACAGCTGCTGGAATACTCAGTGAGGCATTATGGGATTTAGGCCATGAAGCCAATGAATTGATGTTTCCTTTCCGCCTCCAGCTTCCCTGGAGCAAGCGCAGGCTTAAGCTGGAGCAGAGCCCGTGAATGGATGCCGAAGTTCATCTTGATGAGCGCAAGCGCGTGAAACGTGAAGAGCAGCTTTCCCCGACATTCTCCACCCCAGCCCCCCCCTTACAATTCCACCCTTTTCTCCATTTGTTGATTACCTACTCAATTTATTCATTTATAATCTGTCTCGTCCGTACATCATTGTTGCAAAATTCCTTAGAACAAAACAAAAAAAAACACCATCTCCTGATTCATGTGAAGAACGACTGTAAATTTTTTACTTCCATGTTTACCAGACAACCAAGGAAAGAAAGGTATAGATTGCATTTTGTACTCCCTAAATTCAGTGATGCAATATGGAAGTACAGGCCTCCCATTGTCTTTCACAGTTGGTATCGTGCCCCCCCTGGAAATGCTGACATCTCTATTAATGTGGACTGTCAGGCCAAGTTGTCACTAACGTGTTTTTAAGTGCCCTCCCAACAATGCAGTTCCAGCCTGTTCTTTTGGCTGCTGACTGACACTGATTTGTTCCATGACGAGAAAAATACTGTTGCATGGTGGCTGATAAGCCAAGGGAATAGGGTGGGAACACAGAACTTTTGGAAGGACTTTGTAGGTGGAATTTTTGGAAGGATTTTGTAGTTGGAACCTTCGTCAGAGTTTCTTGTATGGAATGGAGGATTGAGCATCTTTAAAAAATCCATGAAATTCGTCGAAATCCTCATCAAATTGTCGTTCTCAAAGTTGACACCTTTCCGTTTTGCCATCCCGTTAAATCATGCGTGTTCTGCCATCTCTTGTTCGACCGTTTAGTTAGTTGTTCGCTGCAGTACGTTTTTTGCTCGGAACACGTGGGCCCGGAGTCCATGAGGCCGACATGTCAACATCGCGTTGGGTTTGGCTCCTCACGTCCAGATGGGCAGGCAGGCATGCATGCATGCATGCATTCGTGTCCCATCACCATCTCGACCACCATGCCCATATGCGGACTGCAGTCGCTTCTTGTAGATCCCGGAACACGCCGCACCTTTCACAGCTGTTCTATGATGCATGCTGCATGGGAAGGATCACAAGGGACATGTGGCACTGGCTGCCACGTCGGAAACAGGATAAAAAAGGTGGCATGTTGACAGGTGAGTGAGTGAGTGAGGTAAACTTTACAGATAAGGAGCCAAATGGGATTTTTAAGCAGACGCACAAAATCCATCTGGACATGTTGTACTGGAAGGGAATGATTTTACAGCTTTCTGTTTAATTCCTTTTTGATGTTTAGACACAAATGATTTTTGATGTTGATCAGACTGGTCATAGTGTGATGCATGCTGCATATATACTACTAGCACCATGGAAAGAATCACAAGGGAAGGGAAGCTCTAGGAACAGATAGATCATACAAACATCTTAGGTTGATACAAAATCAAATCTTGAATGAAAATTTGCGCGAGGAGAAGTATAAGATTGACTAGCTTAAGAGCTGACCGAAGAACAGATCATCAAATGAAAATAGAGGTGGCAGGCGGCTTTCATCAGGGATCTGCAGCCAAGTTCCCTTTTGCTGGAACAACATTTAAATTAGTTTACCTCGACGACAACTGGAGCCCACTCTTTTGCTTTTTCCAGAACACTGGAGAGGAGAGGCCGGACAGCAGCCTCATTCATCAGCCCGAGATCTGTCGCAGCAAAAAGCATGTCGCTTTCAAGATCAGACACACTCCTAGTTTCCAAAGCTCTGGACAGGGACTCAACGAACTCCCGGTGTTTGAAATAGTGAAGTGGAGCCTCGCGCTGCATCAGTGATACATAAATCTGACCACAAAGCTTCAGAATTCGGAGACTGACAGCCGACGCCGTTGCCTCGCGGTTTCCTTCCACCATGGCCATGAGCTTCTCCACAAATCCGCCATGGCCATGGCCATATGCCCTATGGCTCTCTCCAGAACAGCATCATCAAAATCGTGGGCAGTGATCAGTTTGTCAAATATAACCAGAATTAGGGATAAAAATGCTTCTTGCAGTTCCTTCGTAGCACTGTCAGTTTCCACCTCATCTCCTTGGCCAGACGCCTTGTTTCGCTGGTTTTCCTCATCATTTCTCTGGGATACTTTTCATTGATATTCCTTTCGACAAGTGACACAATCCGGGCCAGTATCCCTCCGAATGGAATTTTGTCTTGGCTTGGCTTTGTTTCACAGGATGGCATTTCTGTGAGGATCTGCAGTTTAAAGAATATAAGGGGTGGTTAGAATTCAAATCTTCATCACACCCGATGCTGTTAAAAAGTTTGTTGGAAATATGAGACAGACAATAATAAACACCACGCACCTTTGGCAGCAATGCTTGCTTCACAACTTGTTTGTCCAAAGCGTAGTGAGTGCACAGATTCTTGAGGATCTGCGCCGCTCTGGTTCTGTATGTGATGTTGTTATTTGCTTGGAGCAATTCAGTGAGGCGATCGACCGTGTTCTTCTTAGCCTCAGTTATTTCAGTGAGGCTAGGATGAGTTGTACCGTCGTCGTCGTCGTCGTCGTCGTCGTGGTGCGCTCTCACGATGAAGTCACAGTGAGTCCGGCTGTCGGATGACAGCCAAACCAGCGTCCGCCCAGCCGTGGCTTTGAGCGGGTTCGCAGCTTGCTGTTGGCCTCCGGCGGCCTCTTCACGAGCGAGAAAGATGCGCAGCTGCTTGCCGACGAGGCTTCGCTTGGCTTCCGCGCTGGGGTTGGCGAGGGACAAATCCAAGGCCAGCTGTGTCAGGATCTCCGTTGCTCGCACCTGCAGCTCATGGTCGCCGTTGTTCTGCCCCTGGTGGTGGTGTGGTGACGAATAATGCTCTGCAGGTTGCTCACCGCGTGCCCGTGGGAGGAGATTTCATGGCGCAGACTCCTGGCGCCGGTCCACCCAGGGGCCTGGATGAGCTGGTGCACCACCCCGAATGATGCGCTGACCACGTGGCGCCGGATGTTAGTTCGATCTCTTCACCGTTACGGCCCAAAGGCCGTAACGGGGTTGGATCCGCGCGCCCGGTCGGGGGCGCCCAACCAAACCATGGTTGGTGGGCCCCCGTCGCACGGTGCTTTATAAAGAGGGGGTGGGGGCCACGGCTCGCGATGCGAGGTTCACCGCGCCGCCGCCACACCCCACCCCACAAACCCTAACCGACCGAGGGAGCACCGGAGCGGCGGGAAGCTCCGCCACCGCCGCCACCGCGTCCCTCCTCCCCGGATCCGGCGCACCGGTGCCACCGCCCGACGCTCGACCGGAGAGTTCCGGATCCCGTCGTCCCCGAGCCCGTCTTCGCTTTGCCTCTACGTCAGCGGCGCCGCCCCCGCGACCCCGACCCCGAGAGATGGCCTCCGACTCCGCGCTCCCCTCGAACCCGGATGGTGCGCGACCCTCGTTCTCCCTCTCGTCTCCTTTTAGTAGTTGTTTTAGGTGTAGTAGATCTAGATCTGGTGGTCAAGTTCCTTATCCGTAATCATTAAGTGTCTACCGGAATGATTAGCTACGGTGGTTTGTGTTCGGTTAAGTGCTTAAGATCTAACAATGGTATCAGTGGTCAGGCCAGTTAGCATTTTTATTTCGGGGTTAGATCTATTTCGTTCAGTGTAGCAAGTAGAAGGAGATGACCCCAAATCTTTTAGATCGGGGGGAGAGAACACTGAATTCGAAATAAACACGTTGAAAAACGCATAAAGACAGCAACCCTAACCCTAGATCTTGCTCGGGTTAGGGGAAGGAAACCAAAAACCGCATCATAAGAGGCCACCCTAACCCTAGATCTACTCGGGTTAGGGGAAGAAATGGAGAAAAACGATGCAAACTCAAGTCAAAAATCCCAAAACCTTAGATCCAGATTTTACCCCAAGTTTGCTACCTACCACCGTCTCTGTGCGGGTTCCGCGACGGCATGCGGGGCATCAAGTTTGGGCGCCACCACCGGGCCGCTCGACGGCCGCGCGCTCACCCATGGGGTGGACGCGCGCGCCGGCGAGGGGGCCGGCAGTAGCGCCGCCACCCTCAGTCTCTCGATTGGATCTACTTAAGGAGTTTTTTCATGGAGCTAAAGGAGAGGCTAGCAGGGGTCAGAAGGAAATAAGAGGAAGAGTCCGTCGCGGTCTACGACCGGCGGAGCGGCTTCCCACCGCCGCCGGCAAGGACGCCGGCCGCGGGGAAGAAACCCGCCGCCGCCGGCTTTGTTTTCAAGGCTACGGGGCGAGAAATGGTGGAGGGGAGAGAAAGGAAGGGGGCTGCCGCGGCGGCCCGGCCGGCCGGGCGGCGCGCCGCTCACCGCCGCCGGCGAGGCCGGCCGGCCGCGGGGCGAGCGAGCGGGGCCCGCCGCCGGCTCCTTGCCGTGCCGCGGATGGGGGAAGAAGAAAACGAAGTGGCTAGGGTTTTCGGGGTCACCGCGCTTTTATACAAGACCGATTTGGCCGGGGGCGATCGAGCCGTCGATGCGAAATGAATGGCTGTGATTCCTCGGCGGTTGCGCGGGCCAGATTCAGCCCAAGAGGGAGGCCGCGCCCCGGGCTGATTTGGCAGCCCAGCCATTGGCTGCTGGGCCAAGGGCCCGTGCGGGCACGTTAAGTAGGCCGTGGGCCGTTTTCTGGTGAAAGGCCGATTCGTTTGCCCGTGAACAGTGAAATTTCTCTTTTAAGTTTTAGATTTCAGAAGCATTTTTTGTATTGTTTTTTCTTGTTTTCTTGCTGTTTTAATTAAAGTTAATATCTCTGTTTAATTTTTTGATAAATTCATGAAATTTTTACAGAGAGTTGAATGCTTCTGAAATTAAAGTTTTTCTCTCGTTAATTTGGTTGTTTTTCCGCCGCGTTGATTTATTGTCTCTAGTTAAATTGAACCAAAGGGATATTTAATTAGAGAATGTTTTCTTCCTTAAGAATATGTTATGATATTGTTATTTTTCCGGCCAAAGCCGATAATTACAATATTATAACTCGATATACTAAAGTTTTATGCATTAGTTCTATTTTTTCTCGCCCAAAGGTGATATAGAATTAATGTAGTAGCATGTTGTATGTATTAATTTTGACCAAAGTTAAATTGATGCATGCAATATTTGTTGTTAAATGTTCTCACACTTTTTTTCGAATTTTATTTTCAGCTCAAGCCGGGTATGTTGGTCGGATCCCCGAATTGACCGGCAACAACTACACGGCTTGGCGCAAGTTGGTGAAACCGGCATTCTTAATGCTTGGGTATGGAGTATGTGCCGACCACGGAGCGTCCCGCCGAGCCTCGGGCACCGTCGAGAGAGGCAAATGAGTCGATGATGCATGGAAATTAAGGGAAGACGCCCATGTCAAGGCGGAAAGTGAGCATCAACTCGCTAAAGCGAGGTGGGATCTAGACAACAAGAGGTGTCTAGCGATCATCCGGACTAAGATGACGAGAGGCAATTAAGGCGTCTATTCCCGAAAAGGATAAGGACGGAAGGTTACTCACCGCCTCCGAGTATTTGGAGATAGTGGATAAGCGACACTCTCATCACACTAAGACTTATGCCAGTACTACTATTGGCAGTTTGGTTGCAATGAAGTACACTGGTGGTGGTATAAGGGACCACATACTTAAGATGAGCAACATGAACGGCAAGCTTGCTGAGATGGGCATGGTCCTTCCCAATGAGTTTGTCATTCATTTGATTTTTAAGTCCCTGCCTCCTGAGTTTTCGGCTTTTGAGGTTAACTACAACACCATACCAGATAAGTGGGATGTGCACAAGTTGATTGCCATGTCAGTCCAGGAGGAGGAAAGGTTAAAGGCTCAGAATGGTGGTCTTGTTAACTATGTAAACCATGGTAAGAAGCCACGGAGCGAAGCTTTCCACATAAGAACTTTCAAGCTAAGAATCAAGCGGAAAGTGGACCTTCCAATGCACCTCCTCGGGGACGGATGAAGTCAAATGGAAAAGCTCCCATGCGGATTGATCGGCCTCCTAAACCTCGAAACCGCCTCGGCGGATGGAGTTTGCTCCAAACCGGTGTCACCGGTGCAAGAAGACGAGGGCATTGGAAGAAGCAAAGGTGTCCTAAGTGGTTGCACTTCATGTGGTCAAAGGGTGAGGACATTATTACATTTGTAGATGAATCCCCGTACTTAAGTTATAGTAAATCTACTTGGTGGATTGATTCGGGTGCAACAATTCATGTTGCTAATTCTATGCGGTATGACTACAACCGGAATCCTAACAAGAGGAGCAAGAACAATTAAGGTTGCGAATGGCGTCGAGGCTGAAGTTGAAGCCATTGGTGATCTCCCCATCAAGTTGAAGGACGGCTTCACGCTTCGCTTCATGACGTTCTTTATGTTCCATCGTTGAGTCGCAACTTAATTTCGGTTTCATGTTTAGCAGACAATGGGTTTGAGTGCCAGTTTAGTGCAAAACATTGTTCTATTAAGTTAAATAATGTGATTGTGGGTCTTGCCATCCGACAAGACAAACTTTACATGTTGGCTATTCATGATGATTGCTCTGAATGTGTTGATTCTGTGTGTGAAAATGCGAATGTTGAATCATCTACGAATGTAAGCAAGAAGCGGAAGCGAATTGATACCGTATCATCGAAATTATGGCACTGTCGCTTAGGCCATATTTCGAGGGGAAGGATGGAACGCTTAGTTAAGGAATCAATTCTTCCGCCGTTAGAATTTAATGATTTAGAACAATGCATAGATTGCATTAAAGGAAAGTTCATTAAACAAATTAAGAAAGGCGCAAAGCGAAGCACAGGAGTGTTGGAGATAATCCACACGGACATTTGTGGTCCGTTCCCCGTGGCATCCGTGGATGGTTTTGATTCGTTCATTACATTCACGGATGATTATTCTCGATATGGGTACATCTATCCAATTAAGGAGAAGTCGAAGCGCTTGAGAAATTTAAGATATTTAAGGTTTGAAGTTGAAAATCGGCACAACTTAAAGATTAAGGTGGTGAGGTCCGACCGAGGTGGGGAGTACTACGGTCGACACACCCCGTATGGCCAAGTTCTGGACCTTTTGCAAGGTTTCTACGGGAAAATGGCATAGTTGCCCAAGATAGTACACCGGGTGAACCTCAACGGAATGGAGTAGGCTGAAAGAAGGAACCGTACCTTGATGGATATGGTTAGAAGTATGTTAAGCTACTCGACATTACCGATTAGTTTGTGGATAGAGGCATTAAAAACCGCCACTCACATTCTAAATAAAGTACCTAGTAAGTCAGTACCTACTACACCATATGAGTTATGGACGGGTAGGGAACCCTCCTTGAATTATATGCGTGTGTGGGGATGTCCGCAGAGGCTAAAGTTTTCAACCCAAATATTGGGAAGTTAGACCCCAAGACGGTAAGTTGCCATTTCATTGGCTACACGGAAAAATCTAAAGGATATCGTTTCTCTTGTCCTCCGGACATACAAGGTTCGTGGAAACGAGACACGCCGTTTTTCTAGAGGATGAAATGATCGAGAGGGAGCAAGGCGGTTCGAAAGGTTGATCTTGAAGAAAAGCGGGTGTGCGCACCCACTCCGATGGTTGAAGAACCGTATTTTGAGGCACTGTTGTTCGATAGCCACGGTGCAACCCACCGTGGTACCGGAACCTCGTTGTTAGTACGCCCGTGCCATCGGTGGAAGAAAATGAGGAAACCGTTCCACGAGAATCCTACAAGTACAAGCCGATGCACGGAAGAAACACAACGGCCCCAAGTGCGGGAAGAGCCGGTTGCGAGGCTCCGAGAAGGTCATCAAGAGTCGAAAGTCGGCTATCCCCGACGATTATGAAGTTTATGAATGTGAAGAAATTCACATAGAAGGTGATCCTACTTCTTATGAAGAAGCTATGAGTCGTCTCGATGCATCGAAGTGGCAAGAAGCCATGGAAGATGAAATGAAGTCAATGAGTACCAACGAGTTTGGGACTTAGAGGAAGTTCCTAAAGGAGCCAAAACGGTAAAGAGGTGCAAATGGGTCTACAAGATTAAATATGACTCCAAAGGGAATATAGAAAAGTATAAAGGACGGCTTGTGGCTAAGGGATACACGCAAAGAGAAGGGATAGATTACAATGAGACGTTCTCTCCGGTCTCATGTAAGGATTCTTTTAGGATCATAATGGCTTTGGTGGCGCACTATGATTTGGAATTACACCGGATGGATGTTAAGACGGCATTTCGAATGGAGATTTATATGAAGATGTATACATGACTCAACCCAAAGGTTTTGTTGTGAAAGGGAAGGAACATTTAGGGTGTCGTTTAAGAAAATCCATTTATGGTTTAAAGCAAGCCTCTAGACAAGTGGAATCTAAAGTTTGATGAGACCATCACAAAATTTGGTTTTAAGGCAAATGTTGAGGACAAGCTGCGTTTATGCAAAGTTTAAGAATGGGAAATTCATTTTCCTAATACCGTATGTGGATGACATTCTACTAGCTAGTAGTGATGTTAGACTACTACGGAAACGAAAAAAGTTCTTGTCTTCAAAATTTGATATGAAAGATCTTGGTGAAGCCTCATATGTTTTAGGCATTGAGATTCATCGAGATAGGAAGAAGGGGGTCTTAGGATTATCGCAAAAGGCATATCTTGAAAAGGTACTAAAGAAATATAATATGCATGCGAGTAGAGCCACACCGCCTCCTATAGTAAAGGGCGATAAGTTTGGACTTCACCAATGTCCAAGGAACCAATATGAGATCGATCAAATGAAAATGGTTCCATATGCTTCGACGATTGGTAGCTTACGGTATGCACAAGTGTGCACTCGCCCCGATTTAGCATTTGTTACGGGAGTGCTTGGTAGATATCAAAGTAATCCAGGAAAGGATCAACTGGATGATGGTAAAGAAGGCCTTTCGATATCTACAAGGCACGAAAGATTTAATGCTAACATATAGAAGGTCGATTCCCTAGAGATAAAAGGGTACTCGGATGCGATTATGCGGGAGATAGGGATGATAGAAAATCCACGTCGGGATATATATTCACTCTCGCGGGAGGAGCTATTTCGTGGAGAAGCTCAAAACAAGAACTAGTTGCAACATCTACGATGTATGCGAGTTCATTGCTCGTTATGAGGCAACGGGACGGGTGATGTGGCTAAAGAAGTTTATACCGACTTAAGAGTAGTGGATTGTATTCACAAACCACTACGGTTATGCTTGCGATAATAAACCAGCGGTATTCTATGCTCACAACAACAAGTTAAGTAATGCTACCAAACCGATAGAAATAAAATTCTATGCGGTGAAAGACGAGTCCGGGATAAAACTATAAGTCCGGAGCATTTAGGCACTAAAGAAATGTTAGCGGATCCGCTCACAAAAGGCTTACCACCCAATGTGTTCGGAGAACACTTAGCCGTATGGGTTTAAGGGAAAGCCTATGATTCCTGACCGGGCCCATGTTAAGATCCTATCAAAATGGATAAGTGTATTGTGGCCGGTTAATCTGGTTGTGATTACAATTTAGATGACCCATGCTCAATATGTTTATTTGTGATGAGATGGATGTCAAGTAAAGGACTCGAGATTAAGTGATTGTTGTAGAAGAGATCGAGAGGGAGAATGTTAGTTCGATCTCTTCACCGTTACGGCCCAAAGGCCGTAACGGGTTGGATCCCGCGCCTGGTCGGGGGCGCCCAACCAAACCATGGTTGGTGGGCCCCCGTCGCACAGTGCTATAAAGAGGGGGTGGGGGCCACGGCTCGCAGTACGAGGTTCACCGCGCCGCCGCCACACCCCACCCCCACAAACCCTAACCGACCGAGGGAGCACTGGAGCGGCGGGAAGCTCCGCCACCGCCGCCACCGCGTCCCTCCTCCCCCGGATCCGGCGCACCGGTGCCACCGCCCGACGCTCGACCGGAGAGTTCCAGATCCCGTCGTCCCCGAGCCCGTACTGCTGCCTCTACGTCAAGCCGGCGCCGCCCCTGCGACCCCGACCCCAGAGATGGCCTCCGACTCCGCGCTCCCCTCGAACCCAGATGGTCTGCGACCCTCGTTCTCCCTCTGTCTCCTTTTAGTAGTTGTTTTAGGTGTAGTAGATCTAGATCTAGGTGGTCAAGTTCCTTATCTGTAATCATTAAGTGTCTACCCGGAATGATTAGGCTACCGGTGGTTTGTGTTCGGTTAAGTGCTTAAGATATAACACCAGGCACCACCGGTGGCGGCGCTCAGGTCTTGGAGCAAGGTGTCGGAGTAGAGTGGCGCCGTGATCTTGGGGAGGAGGCCCGGCGTAGCGCATATGTCCCGGCAGTTGTGGTGGTCGGACGCCAGCCTCTCGAGGATTGTCAGGCCTTGCAGGATCAGCTCGGTGTGGCCGCCGGCGGAGGTGTCCACTCCGCTGCCATCATGCTGGAAACGAAAGTGCAACTCGCGTATTGTCCTCTCCGACCAGCGGAGCAGATGCCCCACCGCCTTTAGCATTAGACCGTCCGTCGTCGTCTGGCGTTGCTTCTCCTGGCTTCCGTGGTGGGTGATTGGTCTGCCTGCAGCTGCAGAGAGTGAGAGCAGGGAGGACACACACCTGATCGCCCCCGGGAAGTTGGCGAGGTGGATGTCGGCGGCTAGATTTGCCACGACGCGCGCGGCGGCCCCCCTGAGGTCGCGGTTGCCTCCCTGAGTTTGGGGAGGGCCGCGTCTCCACCCCAGCATGTCGATGAGCTTCTGCACCTTGGGCCTGGAGGGGAGCAGCAGCGCTCTGACCGCGACGTCCGCGCCCTGCTTGATGAACACGTCCAGCATCCTCGCTCCTGACAGGTTGTCCTCCCATACGTCCGAGTCCATCAGGTCGACGGCGTAGTGGACCAGCCTCCGGCGCTCCATGGACGTCGGGTCCCGCAGGTATCTCGCCTCGGCGTCGACGAGGCACGTTCGGATGGACGCGGTGCCCCAATCCTTGGGGAGGTTGCATTCTCGACGGAGTGAGTCGACAAACATAAACCCCATGCCGTCAGCTAAACACCACAACACGAAGAGCGCACCTTGGCAGAGGACGAGAGAGAGAGTAGAAGATGTCCAGTGCCGGCACCAGGTTCTTGGCGGCGGCGTCGATCTCCGTCGCCGGCGTAGTCATGCTGCCGTACGCGCCATGACGAGAGCGCTATGCAGGTGACGGGGGGCCCATAGCCGTAGAGGAACGCCACGATGCACAGCGCCACCGTACCGCGATCGGCGTCAAAACTATCTCACAGCACAGGTACAAAACAGCATGCGTGGCAGCTCTCTGCACACAGCTGCTGGAGCACCATGCTCTGGGACGACGGCGACGCTCCTCGGAAGAAGGCTGATGATGCGAGGTGGCAAAAAAAATGCACGGATCGTGCGCCTGAGGGCAAACACCAGGAGCACGTAGTTGGGGATCAGGCGATCCGTCAAGTCGTTGAAGATCCTGTTAGTTAATTTGATGCCACCGCAGCATATTATGCAGAGCAGTTAATAAGCCTATCTAGTATAATGAGTTACATAGGGCATTCATGTGCATATGTATCACTGACCTGGCTGCCTGTATCATGCTGATGACACGGTGATATATGGTCCAGAAATCCTTCTTTGGCAGCGCGGTGACGAAGCCACCAGCCATCACCCAAAGGACAGATCCTCAGGCCTGAGTAGCTAAATGAAGTTGCATGCGGCAATATATGCATGGCTGCAACATGCAAGCAACAGAGCTGCTAGCAGCTGGAGGGTTACTAGTAAATGGGTCAGGAATCAGGATCGACGTGCTCTGCGGGTTGCTTGCGTTGGAGACGATAGATCCAACAAGTATAAAATGTGAGTGTGATAGTCAAGCCTGCCAGATAGATATGTAGTAGCTTCAAGCCGCTTTACTTTACACACTTGGCATCTAATCTGCTTGGACGTATCAGTCGATTGACGTCCTCTTTTTTTCATTTAATTGGAATGTAAAAAGCAGGGAACTCTACCGATTATATATGCACGCATGTATCAAGAGATAGACAAAAAGCATGAGTTCAGTTGGTTGTATACTCCAAATTATTGCACGCAGTCCTCGCGCTGGGGACGGCGCCACTCTCCCGGCCCCGCCCGACGACCTCGGCTCCAGCCCCGTCCGGCGACCCCGGCTCCGGCGCACCCTCGCCACCATCCGCCGCCCGTGGCGTTCCCAAAACAGCTAGTGCCCTTCACCTGTTTCCCAAAACAGCTAGTGCCCTTCACCTGTTGTGAGCGTCCATAGGCTGGCGCGCTGCTCTGCTCCGCGGCAGAGGACTCATACCTAGATCCCAAAGTAGACTTGGAACCTGAAGTAGAACTACTCTAGCCTACCTCCTAGCCTTAGAAACCAAAAGTGAGATAAGAGGAGTGAGATGTGTTGGTAAGAAATGAACCCCCTCCCCTTCTATTTATAAGCCAGAGCACCGGCACAAGGAGTGAAACACCCCGGGGATGGCCTCTAGGACCAATGGACAAGCGCCACGTGGAAGCCCAGGATCAACCGACCCAAGGTAGTTTCGGTCGATCCTTGGGTCGGTCGATCCCAGGTGGGCCCCACTCAAGGTGTGCTTTCTCGGGGTGGCTGTCCTGCGGGCCCTTAGGTCGGTCCCCGGTGTACATGTGTTCTTGAGGCGGTTTAGACACTCTAGTGGGCCCATGGATCCATGTGAAGTCCACGTGTCACGCTCTGATTCGTCGGGGCTTGCCTCCCTTGGATTGATGACATGGCGTGCATGCGTGGCACCTGAGGTGGCTTAGCTTGCATGCATGGCACCTAAGGTGGCAGCCATTCCTTGAGGTGACGTGGCATGAATCGTAGAAGGTGAGTTTGCCACTTCTTTTATGCTTATTTTCCTGCAATCACATAATCTCCAGGGACAAGTGGAACAACATTATTCTTAACTAAAATGCATGTAAGAAATGCTTCTTGCTCCTTTATTCATGAGTAAATTGACGGTTAAAGTAAGCAGTTAACAACAGCATCATGCGGGCGTCGTCCTTGCACCCCAGGTCTACGATGACAGGCGGTCTGGAACGGCGTTGCAGCGACTATCCATCATGGCCTCTCACTGCTTATTCTTCATTGCGTGGTGTCTTTTCTTTGCTCTCGATTTTGCGATGTACCGGAGGACGAGTTGCCTTATTACTGTGTCCCTCATTTATTTTTATTTTTGTTCATCTTCTCTTTCGTGCTTTGATTGAGCGGCTTGTTTTTCTCTTTTTCTCTGTCTTGTGTCATTAGTAAAATAGACTAATACTCCTGGGTCTCTGTTTTTTATTGCTTTGGCCTTTGAAGGTTTGCACAAATGCATTATTTTTTTTTGTTGTTGTTCATGATAGTATTTACTATCCCTCTTTGCTATCTTGTGATTACTTTGTGAAGTGTTCAGTGATGCTCGGAGTACGCTCTTTTGTTAGTTAAAAGATAATAATGTGCAAAAGAATAAGGCAAAGTAGACTGCACTACATTAGTGCTCAACAGGGTGAAAAGATGAATCAGTTTTGTGAAAATAGGAGCATCGGTGTACATAAGATGACAGTTGTGGACGAGACATACGATGGAGGGAAAATGGAATACAAAACACAATATGGGCAAATGAGACAAGAAAACATGAATCTCGGAACGGAAGGAAGGCCAGGATAACTCCCATGGCAAGCGCAGGGTACACAGGATGTTTTGCGCCTTTTCACTAGATGCTACCACCACCGGCCATCATTTGTCAATGCCGGGCAATAGCAAGAAAGTGCAAGTGCTAGCAAAGTTGGTTGGTCCAAGTTGCTTTTTTTGCTCTGGAGCTCTTCAAGGACATCGGTCGTGGTTTTGTGACTCAACCAAGTAACCCGACGGTTTTGTGGTGAACCGTCGCAAATCCCGCGTGCAGACCATGGTCGTGAGCCGCTACCCTGCACCGGCTCATGTTCACGGCTTTGTCTTGCTTTTTTTGCCACCATGCGGCCTGCACTTGATCCCGTTTGGCCATCGAGTCCATCGAGCCAAGCATATTTGTCTCTCCACTCCTCGGAGGCCTAGCAAGGCTAAGACCTTCCGCACCTACCGCAACCCGCACCTGCAATACTCGGTCAAAGAGTCCGTCCACACCACATTGTCACTCACTCATTACACCAGGGAGCGACCATCAACGGGTCCTCGGATGCTCCGGTCCTCACCTAGGAAGGACATTAAGATGGACCACATTAAAAAAACGTTTGAGAAGCTCAATAAGAATAAAGGAACTGATGGCGAGAGCATACCATTTGCGGCTTGAACGGAGAGCTCATTGCTTAATGACTCTAGTTGAAAATAAAATCCTGCGAGAATACAGTCCCGTGTTCATTGGCTTCAAAATATATACCAGTGTCATACTCCAAAGCCTTTTGTGCAGATATTTCACTCCTGTAGGAGTGAATACCACTTCAAGGCCAAGGTTCTTGAGAAAATGTGTCGACGCCCCATATGCGGACTGCAGTCGTTTCTTGTAGTAGATCCCGGAACAGGCCGCACCTTTTACAGCTGTTGTTCTATGATGCATGCTGATACTGATATCATGGAAAGGATCACAAGGGACATGTGGCACTGGATGCCACGTCGGAACTAGGGGGAAATGTAAAATGCCCGGCCTTTAGACCACCCACACCGGTCTCCTCCATCCCCCACGCCATCTTTTTCCCGGAGACTTTTCCCGGAAAAACATCTGCAGCGGGGGACGGGAAAGCCCCCGCCATTCTCCCGGAGGCCTCCGCTTCCTCTAGATCCCGAGGGATCGAGAGGACTCCGCGAGGCCCCACCACGCGTACGACCTGGCGCGCACGCCCGGGAGGGAGAGAGGACGCGGTCTTCCCGCCACCGGGAGGAGCAGGGGAAGGGGAGGAGCTCCGCCCGCCCGGCGCCATTGCCCTCCTCGTCACCATCGCTGGAGGAGAGCGCACCCGCGATCGAGCCACGCCTCCGGCCGCGGAGGAAGCAGGGGAGAACGAACCCCGCCGACGCACCCACACGAGCAGGGGAGCACGAGTCCGTCGCCGCTCGTGCAGGAGAGCAGGGGAGCGCGGCCTCCGCCGCGGTCCGCCTCGGCACCTCGCCCGCACCGCCGTGGGAGGGGAGCTCCTCGGTGTCGTCCCCCACCGCGCCGGGGAGCTCGATTCGGCGGTTGGGCGCCACGGCTCGTCGTCCTCCATTGCGCCGCAAGCGGGGAGGGGCGGACGGAGCGGGGCGGCGAGCTCGACCGCGCGCCCGCATCCGGCGAGCTCGACCGCGCGCCCGGCATCCGGCGTTGACCCCGCGCCGGCGCCACCCGGAGGGGGAGGAGGGGGAGAAGGCCGCGCGCGCCTCGGGCCACCTCGGGCCGTCCGCGCGCCGCCCCCGATCTCGTCGCGCCTCCTCCCCGCCCCCCGGAAGATGGCCATCACCGGCGGAGGGAGCGAGGGGATGCTTGGGCGCCGGATGGAGCGAGGGAGGGAGGAAGGAGAGAGAAGTGGGGTCGTGGGGAGGCCGCGGTGGGTGGGGTGTGTTAAAATAAAAGGGGAGGATGACAAGTGGGTCCCGATGTGGGTAGTTGGGATGAAGGAGAAATATGAAGGATGATGAATGCGGGAGAAGTAAATATAAAGGAGGGAATATGGATGAGTAGAATGGAATATTCTGTTTTGAAGGAGAAAATGAAGAGGTATGAGTGGATGGTCTTATTCTGTCAATGGTCTTGGGGGGAAAAAGACTAAATTCCTGTTATTTGCTACTGTTTATTCCCATTAAAAATCTTAGATTAGAAACATTCCTAATTTGCCATCAGTTTTTTTTTTTTTTTGAAACTGGTGCTTGTATATGGTAAGGAAGGCCCAGGACCCATATGATGTTGAGCAAATGAATAACAAATAAAGAGATGAGGTGAACTTTACAGGTAAGCAGCCAAGTGAGGTTTCGATCTGTCGAAGCAGATGCACGAAATCCATCAGGCAGCATGAGTACTGGAAGGGAATGCTATTTCAGCTACAAGAACAGGTTGATTTCTGTTCCGTGCATATCAACAATGGAATTCAAAAGTTTGGACCCAGGATATAAAAGTTACAAACTGAAACGCAGGAGGGATAATCCTAGAAAATTTAATCTAGTCAAAATGGCAAACAAGCCTACTGATGGTTATCCAAGAAGGTGCTCCACATGTCGTGCTACAGATTTTGCAAGACTATCGGCCTCCACCTGTGTTGATGCCTCGGCATACACTCGTACCACATCTTCCGTACCAGATGGACGCACAAAGCATCGCCCGGGAGTATAGTTGGCTGCAATGACATCACAACTCCAATATCAAACACACTAACACAAAGCAATTTGGACTCACAGCCGTTAGATTACTTGATGTGATTAATTTGGTTCTTACCAGTCTCCTTATCTATCAATTCTTGCAAACTAGAAGGTTGACTAACTTTTGTCTCCGCGTCTGTTGTGACAATTGAACTTCGGTCAATAACTTTCACCTGAAAAAAAAAGTAACCAAGTCAACGAATTGTATTATGAAGACTCGTTTGTCCCGTAATCTTAGTAACTAAAGTCTTAGATGAGAATCGAGTAGTTGAATGAAAAGAATAGGTGAAATATTTATAGTTTTCATCATCTTCAGGGAACACAAGGAAAGTCAAAAGGTCATGGTACGGACCTTCAACTGTCTGCTGGGTAAATCACTATACAGTTCACACCAATTCTGAAATGACCATCCCTTATACTGCAAAATAGCCTCCACTAGAAGCAGACCACTCAGAGCATCACCAACTGCCTGATTGATCAACTGACTAGCAGCCATCAGTCTCATAGCAGCATGATACTGTGCTGAACCTAGGAAGGGCAGCAAAATCAACCACATCGAACCAAACGTTTAGGATGCTGAATAAGAAGAAAGAACCGATGGCAAGAACTTACCGTTTGCAGCTTGAGATGAGAGCTCGTTGCTTAGTGACTCTAGTTGAGAAATGAAATCCTCCGAGAATACTACAGTCCCGTGTCCATTGGCTTCAAAATATATACCAATGTCATACTCCAAAGCCTTTTTGTGCAGATATTTCACTCCTGTAGGAGTGAATACCACTTCAAGGCCAAGGTTCTTGAGGAACTGTGTCGATGCCCCATTTGCATAAGCTGTCTGAACTATGCCAAGCCTTGCAGGCAATGACTTGTTTACTTGGCTTCCATTTTTATTGATAATATCTAGCTGCTCTCTGATAAACAGGGCAAAAAGAGATAGTATCTTGTCACCATCAACAAGATCAACCTTATTGTCGCTAGCTGATGACAGGCGGAAGTAGACAAGTCGATCAGCGTCACCATCCAAACTTGCACACCTGAAATGCTAGGTGAAAACGGTAAGTTGACTAAAAAAAATAGACGAGCATCAAACATGACTAACAACCGAGTTCTCACCTGACACCAAGGTCTTCAGAGCTAAAACCATGAGGAGTAACCCGCTCCTTTTGAACAAAGTCTGCACCACACATGTGATTTAGTATCCCTTCTCCTTCCTTACCCGAATTCCTCACGATAATATCTAGGCCTGAAAGCTCTGCTTTTATCTGTTCGAGCTTCACCCCACCAATACCGTTTGCTCCATCCACAATTAGTTTCTTGGCAAGATCATCCACACCTTTGTCTTTTGGCACTAATTCCAACATATGCCTGATGAGATTTGATGTTAGAAACTCACCGTAAATGATGCTAGCAGATCATGAGAGTCTAAAGCAGCATGACAATAGCTAGAAAGTAACCTGAATGAGTTGATAAGTTGTGTAAAATAATCCGACTCGGAAGCCTTGAGGCCTTTGTTTTTGCACCGGACCATCCAATGCAGTTGAGGGGTGGTTAAAATTCCCATATCAATTGCGTGTGCGCCAACTATCGCATTTATCCCCTTCAGTTTGAAGAGAAGTCCAATTAGACTGAATCTGCAAATTGTTATGAGTGTACAAATGTAGCGAAGGGACAGACTGAAATGGCATACCTGCAGTGCAGCATCGAGGAGGTACTCTCCTGTTGGTCTAGTGTCTCTGCCAAGCAGCACTTGCGCTGTCTGGTGCCCCCCAAGTAGAATTCCCTCATCCTTGACAAACTGAAGGACCAGCTGCGGAGAGAAGAAACGGTATTCAGGTATTAGGCTATTAGCACTCACATTCACATATGAGGCGAAAGATAACAGGCATTGGTTTGATTGTTGAATTGATGGCACATGTGTCTAGCTTCAAGCACTAGTTTTGATGTGTTACACCAGAAAGCAAGTGCTGGTATTCATTTGTGCGGGAGTCAGTTTGCACAAAACAAATCCTGCAGCTTAATTACATTACACACCTAGCACTAGCAGAACAAAGGTTAGGAATAGAAGAGATCCCTCCCTCACCTGCAGGAGGGCGTCGGGATCGGGGGCGTTGGCGAGGGCATCAGCGAAGGGCTCCCAGCGCTGGGCCATCATGCCGCCGTCGGGGTCGGCGATCTTGACGCCGTTGTCGCCGACGGGGTTGTGTGAGGCGGTGATGACGACCCCGACGGCGGCGCCGGCGAGCCTGAGGGAGCGGAGCGCGGCGAGGACGCCGGCGCGGCAGACGGCTGGCGCCATGGTGGCGCCGTCGGCGCGGAACCCCGCCGTGCCGTAGGAGAACCTGCGGCCTGCGCGCCACCGATCCCATCTCATCTCATTCTCTCGTCTGCGCTCGGGAGCAGGGGGGGAGGGGTGCAGCACGTACCGCTCGGGAGAGGGAAGCGGGACGCGGCGTCGAGGAGGCGGCGGCGCTGCTCCTGCTGTAGCTCCTGGCTGGCGGCGGCCATGCCGTCCTCCTCCACTTCCTCGCCGGTCGTCGTCGGCTGTTGGGCTCGGATCTGACGCGATTAACGAACGACTCGAATAGAGAAAACCAATCGGTCGGCAACTTCGCCCGGGATCGGATTCAGGGTTAGACTTACCGTTGGTAACCGGCCGGTTTACCGCGGTAACAGAATCGCATTACCGGCCTGGACCGATTCTGACAGCCGTGCGGTTACCAACCAGATTAGGGTTAGGGTTTTTTGAATTTGAATTTCAAAAAATGAAAATTGTCTGCAAAAAAATCCCTAAAAATACTTCGTGATTTATGGAGTCTAATGGTGTCAAATTTGTTGCAAACTTGGTTCGTTTAGTATAAATTTCAACCAAAAGAAGTTAAACAAAAAAGAAAAAAGAAAAAAAGGAGGCGGCCCGGCTCGGCCCACATAGGCCCAACCGGTGGGGGGGGGGGGGGTCAAAAGCGCCCCCGGCACCGATGCTAGGCATCCGGAGAGCTCTCCCGGCCCCCTCCGCCCCCCCGTCCGCTCCCCCCGCTCGCGACCGGCCGCCGCCGTGCAACCGCCGCCGTGCGGGCGCCGGTTTCGCTCGGTTGGGGGCGGTAAACCGCGCCGGCGCGGATCCCTGCAGCGCGTCGGTGGCCGAGCGGCGGCGTCGGTTTGCCACCGACCCGGCCGGCGGTTAACCGCCGCGGATCGACGGCTAACCGAGCGCGGTGAGTTCATTGCTTGTAGATTAGATTTGTTGTAGGATGTAGGTTGTAGATAGGATTTGTTGTAGGATGTAGATAGGATTTGTTGTAGGATGTAGATAGGATTTGATTTAGGGTTTAGATAGGGTTTGATTTAGGATATAGATAGGATTTGATTTAGGGTGTATATAGGGTTTGAATTAGGATGTAGATAGGGTTTGATTGAGGAGGTAGATATGATTTGATTTAGGGTGTAGATTTTAGGTTTGATTTTAGACATATTGTTTAAAACTTTATATGATTCATGTGATTAGTTTGTGTGTGGTGTCCATTTTTGCGGATACAAAATGGCATCTAGAGATGTTGTGTGGGAACACGGTGAAAATCAACACCCTGATGGCGATGCAACTATTGTCATATGCGGAAAAGTGGAGGTGGTGCGACTAGGTTCAAACAACATTTGGTGGAAGAGGGACCCGGGTGGTCCATTGCGAGAATGTGCCACCACCGTGCGGGAATACTTTCAGCGTGAGATTGAGAGGACTAAGAAGGCAACGTATGAACGGAATAAAGAGAGGTTGAGAAAGGAGGCGGTTGCAGCCGAGGGAAACTATCCTACTGTAGAAGATGATGAGGAGGCTCAATTGGAGCGTGCCATCCACCTATCAAGAGCTGAAGAATTGTACCGTCAGGGAGTGGAACAGAGAGGTGGTGCATATGAGCATGGAGGGGGTAGTGGTTCGGGTGCCACGAGGGAGAATCCTTTGCAAAGGATGTTGCGAAGAAGTGGTTCGCGAAGGGATACTCCTGTGGTGGTAGAGGACTATAACTTGGCCGCGGGTGGGAGAAGAGGAATGACGCAACCAAGGATTGATACGAGCTCCCGGACACGAAGGGTAAGAATGCAAAGGAAGCTATTGGTAAAGCGTGGTCAAAATTCTTCCATATCGCGGGAGTAACTGGGAGACGGCCGATAATCCGTACTTTGTTAGTGCGGTCGAGAGACACGAAGTGGGGTAAGGTTTCTATCATTGATATCACACACAAACTATGAGATTACATTGTCGTAACTAATCTTTTGATTTCCATGTGGTTGCGAGTGAAGGTATCGCATCACCCGATGGAAAGGATATTGATGGCAAGTACCTTGATCAAAACGAGAAAGATTTGATGGACCGACGGACTACGACACTCCTCGGTACTCTTCTTCCTCGTACGGCGATACCTCCGGCTCCCGGACTTTTCATTATTACGGGCTCGACATTAGCACGCAGACCACCGACAAGATGGGTGTACGAATGGGAAGATCCACATTTCTACAATATGTTACTTCAAAGCAATGGCGGACGACGACGCAGCGTGGACGGGGCAAAGTTGGCAAGACTACAAGGCCGAGCCGCTTAGAGTGCAAGGTTTGAATGTCATGTCCACCGCCGAGTACCAGATGGCGACCCAAATGGGGGTCTTCCCATTTCTACCGCGTTGATCTTTTATTACTATGAGTCTATGACTTTGGTATTGTATTTGTATGCACGATTAGCACTATTATTATGGTATTGTATGCACAATTATTACTATGACATTGTTTGTATGCAAAACTATGTTATTTCTCCTATGGTGGGGTTTTGTGATGTTCTTTACATTAAGTTATGCATAAAACATGCTAATATTTTCATTAATTCATCACCGGAGAAGCACAAATGCATCGTCGGTTTTTCTGTGTCTAGCCGCGGTTTACCGGCCTAACCGATCGGTAACCGGTCCAAACCGATCGGTAAGCCGGTGCCAAACCGATTGAACTGGGCGCGGATTTGAAAATTTGAATTTGTTCGATAATGAGCGGTAACCGCGGCTTACCGGTCGGTAAACCGTTACCGACGGCCGGCGGTTCGGTTCACCGGACCGGTAAGGTAAACCCTGCTTCAGCCCAATTGCAAAAGGAGCATCACTCACTTCCGGTCTGCCACTGCCCCTCTTTAATTTAAGCCACGGTCCTCTGTTGGCGCCAAGCGCTGCCAATTCAGCTTCTTCTTCGTCAAGGTCTGGCTGTGTGGGGAAGATGAAGGTCTGGCTAGGGAATGGCGTCGTCCTCCTTGTCCTTGACCTTCAAGTTTCATTCATACAGACTGAAGCAGTAGCTGCCACTCATGGCCTGGCTCAACTTGGAATGATGCACACATCATGTCGGAGACGGATGCTTCTGTCCTGGCACCAATCAGCTCTTTGCTCCATAGGAACTGACAGGAGTGCCATTAGATGATGCTTAGTACGTCAGGTCCAAGACCTTATGCAAACAGACTAACAGAGTTCTCATCTTGTATTGTCTTCGCTTTTGTAAAAGATCGTGTAATGAAGTAGCTGATTGCTTACTTCCATCTAAAAAAAGTAGCTGATTGTTTAGCAGCCTACGGAGCAAACATGTTGGCCTCTGGCTCTCCTGAGTTTGTAACAGAACTAACGTGCTCATTTGCAGCTAGCTGTTCCGACTTCTGAACAGTATCATGTAAAACAACCCTTTATCCTGATTTTAACCAAGATGGACGGGTGCCTGTTTTTAGAATTCAGCACAAAAAAGGGGGACCTTCCAATGATGCTGTTCCATTCGCTTTGGTGGATCCTGATGAACTTATTATAACTGAAAATAAGTTCATCAGGATCCAAAATGCATTTGGGTACCTCAGTTATTGAAATGGGAATTTGGGATTTTAGCGGTCCAGGTAAACAATGCGTTTTATTCTGATTTTCCTTTCAAAACTTCGCTGTTATCCTGTCACCCTACCTCTGAAACTTGACATTTCCTACTTCTGAACTTGTCTTCTCCTCATGGTGAACCAAACACTCATGGTCCTCTACGTCACCCGGCCAAGAACAAGTCTTGAGCGTCATTGCCTGCCTCGCAGAGTGGTCGCCAACAATGGCGGCCGACTTGTTCAGGTGCCTCTGCCGCAAGCTTCACAAGAGCCTCAGCATCAGCTTCTCTGTAGTCATCCTGGTGTGACACATCCCAGCCTAGCTGCGCACGGCCCGATCCCACCAAACACAACACGAACGAACAATACGGCATAACAGCCGACAGCGTTGCATGTAGAAAATAACGACGCTTTCCCATAACACAACATATCATCCTCCCCCCCACGGATGCATAACATCTAGCTCCCTCCTCGTTCGCTTGGCTTATCGCCCACCAAACAAGAAGATTTTTACTCTCACAACAAACCAGCCACCAAAGAACCAGGCCAAAGAAGATTTTCTCTCGTAACAAACCAAAGACTACCATCGCCCACCAAACCAACCGAACGGACCGTAGAAATTTATCACGCGACGGACAGCATGTCCGAAGACAACTCCGTACAAACACCCACTCGGTAATTATGCGCACATAGTTTACCCCCTACAAGGAACCAACACATCTACCCAATTGCCTCCTCTATAAACCCATGATTCGAAGATAACTTTGATATTTCATATATCAACGATGCAAAAGCTTCTCTTGATGGATCCTGCGTTCGACAAAATCAATGTCAGATTATCAACCGACAATCCACGTCACAACTGAACTCGCAACACCCACAACACCACTAAGAGAAACATCTGCAAGCATCATTGTATAATCGAACACATGATCCCCGCGTCCGCGCCATACTAAAATCATCAAACTCACTCTAGGACTAACAGATTCAAACGCACGAAACCAACAAGAAATCAATGACATCCACCTACATATGCCACGTAAGCACATGGGCTGATACCAACATGTCCTAGCATCTTCGAACTGATTTTTTTTAATACACTGATCTCACATAGTCATGCGGAAAGGGGCCTAAAAACACTTACAATGAATTTTGAAGCGTGGTCCACGTTACCATCAAAGCTGAAGCAGAACTGTGAGCACAGGAGCCCAGTAAAATTCGTACTATACCACATCGACCAGTGCAAAATACATGAGCATTAGTAAGAGAAAACATGATCTTGGATCATACACAAACACATCTGTGCAATTAATTAATTCAGATTGCTCACCATTTCTCAAACTCACACGACATCCTTGCCAATGACATCGTCGCTCCTTTCCAATCATGATCCCATGAAGGCATAAGTTTGCACACTACCTCACCCATGACCCCCTTGATTGCAGATACAATCTGCTTGTGCATATTATCAACATAAGACGGGCTCGACCGCAACACCACAGGGTCAAACACCGTGACATTATTAACATCCAGACACCACGCATAACACACCCATCTGTGCTCCACCAGCCCTGGAAAGAGTAACTTCAACATCGAAACGAACACAGAGTGAGTTACATCTTACGAAACCAGCAACATACATCCAGCATCTTAACTAACGGAACCAACAAACTCGTATAAAACCATAGTACTCACCATCCTGCAAGTAGAAATATCATATCGCAGGTGACTCCCCAATAACTGTGCACGTATCGAGTGATCATTTCTGTCAAATGCCCCCGCCAAAATCGAAGCCTGCAGCATGAGAACAGAAACATCACATACCAACTCACTTGTTCACAACAATAATAATCAAAATTACTACCAACAAAATGAACATTGAGGGGTTGATCAGACCAGCCCACATTTCCGTGACCAAGTAGTTAGATAACTGAAAAAGACGAAGAGTTCTTTACCATGAAATCAGACTCAAAGAAATGCCTCCACCGTACACACATACGCTCATAAAACATATTGTCAATCTCCTGGAAACGCCTCACTGCGGCATCAAATAAGTCCATTTCCATCTCACAACATCCTTCAAAACTATACTTGATCGATGATAGGGTCACATCAATGTACTTTGGGATGTAATGTGCGATGCACTTTCTGAAAGACCAAACACACCCACACCCACAAAACATGTCATTATTTTCCATAAAACACGGTTCACATAAAAAAAATCAAGTATTAGCATGTCCACCTAATAACATCTCTCAAAAAAGTGAATGCGAAAAATTGACAACAATACAAGATGAAATAACACGACACACTTACATGTCGACATGGCAATCACCGCTAAGTATTCTTGAAATCCTCATGTCAGAAGCACCATGATCCATGAATTCCCCAACCCTCAAACCAAGAGACCAAGGAGTCATCACCTTGGCGTTCGAACCATACAACTTCCTTCCCAAAGTGAAGATGTCATCATCAAACTTTACCGAATGCTTATTCAGATCAATGGCACCTTCGTCTTTCAAGCACCGCAACGACATGTAGAATCGAGACATAGCCCTAGCAGTCATGCAGTGCTTCACCAACTCTGTTGGCGACTCCTCCACAAAACGGGACACAGTACCACCAAGCAGAATCCATGATGAATTTTCAGCCTCTCGCAAAGGGAAGCGCACTACTGTGACACCACCACGCCCACACACACACAATGACGATGCAGCATCCCCAGACGATATGCATTCATGACAGCATGCACGAAAAATACATGGAGCCACATTTTTACCGCCTTCAAAATCAAAGCAAAATACGAACACATGTGAAACGATGTAATAAAATCTCCAAGACATCTCAAACAAGGAAAAAACAGTTTAATTATAGCATCACGACATTTGTGACTAGTAGTAGAATCCAAAATCGACATATCCTTTCTATGAAACATGTGCTCCACCTGACGGCAAATTAATCAAGAAGCATGCAATTGCAACTTATGGATACAAGTATTCCTCACCTACGTAGTATCTGAAACCCTGCCCGAAAAGAGACGCAATATAAACAACCACTGAAACATTAATTAAGAATGCATGTGTGGGCCCATATTTCAGGTGATTGTAGATGTCCATCAATGCAAAGAAGAAAGGCCCGACAGCCTACACACAAAACGAACATATAATCTGCGTTAGTATCATTCAAAAAAAAAATCAGGCTACATACCAAACTTACACATATATTGTAATAGTACGATCAGGCTTAATGGCATATGCTATGATTGGTGCCATGAAACAGCAAAGATCACGCTCGTCAACAGCTACTGATATCCTAACTCAACAGCTTGGCGTAATACATTTCTTACCTCATACGGAACTGATAACTGATTACAATATGAACCGGCCGCAGTGGCGGAACCAGGAATTTTCGGTAGGGGGGCCGGCTAAACCAACATCATTGACATCTCGCCTATAATCTTTAATTTGCAAGATAGTATTATCAACACCTTCCCGATCTCAAGTAGAATGGCAAATAACGCATGAGAATCGGTTAGTGAGTCGCGAGCGAAGCCGGTAGCAAACCCCAATGTAATTGTGGTCGGCAATAATTAGATACATGTTTTCTAGTTTTCATGTTACACAAAATTAATACATAGATCTAAAAAGATGATATATACCGAGGAGGAAAATCAAATGGATACAAGTAGTAACTATGCCTAATTGTATATATATATGATTGGAATGTATTGCCCGAGCAGTTGCATTCCCCCACCGGCAGGGGATTATTATGTCTAGTAGAGTCGGCGGTCAATTCGCTCAACAATGCTTCTATATAGAGCTTATTGATTGGAACTTAAGTCACATCTTAACATTTACATGTAATAAATACCTCAAATAGTTTATGTCTGACTTTGGACTTTGAATTGGATTGGAGATACAGTTCTAATCGTATCACTCAAATACTAGCTCATCACTTAAATACACTCTAAAGTATGCATGTAATACAGGGGGTTTAGAGTTTTTTCAGTGTGATAGGGGGGCCGTGGCCCCTACCAGCCCCCCCCTTGGTTCCGCCACCGACCGGTCGTATCCCACATCGCACTATGTGTGCAACTCAGAAGACTATCCACATGCCGCTGCGGCTGCCTTGCCCATGAATAGCAAACTTCTCCAACGGGTCGAAACTGCGCCAACACACATATATCATCATACTTATATTCATCACCACTTTGTAAAAAACAAATCATTAAAAAATGCAGGACTGCCCAATCAAGAACATTACACTGAATACATCAGCAAACACCACCCATAAGCTCTCTTACCCACCTTGCTATTCCCAAATGCTCCTTTCGTCACAGTGTCGGTTAAAATCATTGACCTCATAATAGACTCGGCAAAATGATGCACCCGAGGAAACGAGTAATGATCCATATTCATTTTACCAGTATCAATGCTGTCCAAGTAGAGAACCTGCATAACAAGTGCATCGCTCATTAGTAAACACCCTGACAATAAATACCTTTTCTACACAATGTAGTAACCAGCAAACAATATCAGAACCAACATTATAACCTCATCCATATGGTACGCAATGCTAACAACATTAAAAAAAATTGTAAGAAATAACAGCCGATTTCCTTTTTCTTTTTTCCAGCATGAATACAAACATGGAACACAACTCGGTACCTGCAAGAACAAAGTGCATCCAGTGATTTTCACCACCTTGCCGTTCCCCCAAAGGTCAGCTTTCACTTTCGACACACCATCAATCAGCCGGCATAACACATAATCAGACCAATCATACATTCCGATAGCATCTGGATCCACCAAAGCATCCCAATAGTCAAATGACGTCTGATCGTACTTAGAGCCTGGAGCCAACAAGGTAGACACGACATATATTACAAAGGCTGCCTTGAACGCCTTCTCTTCATCTACCGTCATCATCCCATCATGCTCACGCTCTAAAACTTCTTGCGCAGCCTTTATACTTCTATGGTCTTTCATCACCTTCCCCAGATAACCATCCATTACTTCGCCGATAACATGTCTACTTGATTGGGTCACCTTCTTTCCCTCACAAGGTATACCAAAAACACGAGACACATCTTCTTTGTCAAATTTCATTGACCGCGAACCGTCCACAACAAGTGTCCGCGCCCTTGGATCCACCCTGCTCATCAACCACACCACAAATTTCCTGTGCATCGGGCCAATAGGAGGGAAACGAAGCAGACCACCGAAACCAGTCTCGGAAACAAGAGCTTTCTTCTTATCACAGAATTTGGAAATCACTTGGTGCACGGCCTTGATTCTTTCCCTCTTCTGACCAACTGGGCTGCCAGCGCCGCCGTGGCAAATTTCTGGTTGTGCCTGCACAAAAGGGACACATCCAAATCTCAGCACCCCGAACATTTGTGTATCTAAAGAAAGCGCAAACAACCGCAATCTACTCAACAAAATTATCAAATCACGGAAAACCCCACCGCCCCCCCCCCCCACCCCCCCCCCCCCAATCCAAAGCATTCCAAAGACAAACCAAAGACCAGCCATCGCCCACCAAACAACCGAACATGCTTCTCGGTTTCCCCTAACAAACTCTCACCTCAACACTGCCGGACCCCTCCGTCCGTCGGCGCTTCGTCCTGCCCAAGTCCTCCGCCATTCCTCGGATGCCGCAGCTAGGGAGGTACACCCCCCCCCCCCCCCGGCGTCCGCCGCGACTCACACCGGCGCTTCCGCACTCAGGTTCGGAACCAGCCAACACCGCCCGCCGCCACAACCCTGTGGGACTAGAAGTGGGACTAGAAACGCAAACCCTACGAGCCGCCGACGGCGACGGATGGACTCCTCAACAGAACCCCGTTCGTCTCAAGTGGAAGTGGGCGAACTGTTTCTATTAGAAAACAAATTTCCCAGTCAACGAGCCCAGCATGCATGTCAACGTTCGTGTACGAGTCCGTCGTCAAGCGCGACGTCCGGAGGAGCAAGTGGCGGCGGAGCAAGACGGAGACGGAGACGGTGGCGAGCATGGGCAACAAGCTCGGGGCGCAGCTGGTGAAGGAATGCACCGTTGTTGGGGAGGCGTGGGCATTGCTGGCTTGAGCTGTGGACGGAGGCGGTCATCTATCTCGCGCCGCGCCCTCTGGTAACATCGAGGGCCACGCCATGGCGCTGGCCAAGGGCGGCGAGTTCGTCACGACGCTCTGGAAGGGCACTCGGTCGTGTCCCGGAGCAAGAAGAGCCCCGCGAGCGCGCCTGGGCGTGGATGGCACGGCGGGGGTGGCGCACTAGTACGTTCGGGGAGATCGTGTGGGAGAACGACGTGCATCTTCTTCGTCTCCAACCGATAGCATGGCAGGTCAGCTCTTGCTCTTCTCGTGTTCCACGGAGGACCCGATCGAGGCGCGCGAGCTTCATCACCATCTTTGGGCACCTCCATGGCGTGCCCGCGCGGCGCGGCCATGCTTAGGCGTAGGAGCCGCGACGGACTGGACGCCGGCCACGATACGCTCTGCGCTGACGACTCTCGCCTAGGCAGTGCCGCGGCGCCGGCTTCGTCCGCCCGACCCGGGCCTAGTCTGCGACGCGGGGGGGAGCAGTAGTAGTACTGCGTGGGTGGACCTGAGCAAGTGAGCAAGAGCTCCGTCGTCCGCATGCTGCCGCATCCGATCCGCCCGCCTCCCCGGCTCTACCTCCTGTCCTTCTGCCCCAGTTGATACCCGCTTATTGGCTAGCTCTTGTTTTCAGAGGATGACTAGAATCGTGCCTGTGCGTTGCTACAGGCTATTCAAAATTTTCAACATGGAAAATGTATGGTATTAACGTTCACATCATACAATTTTTAAGGCTCAGCAAAATTCATGATATTAACTTTTACATAACAATTTGCAAAATGAGCACGACATATAACATTGAAAATACTGAAATTCGTAAATAAAATACGAAACTTAAATGAAAAAACCGAACTAAAACGGCCCAAAATGGCCCACTTAGCACTCGCGCAAGCCGCGCGGCCCGAAGGCCCGCCGCGGCCCACCGAAGGCGCGCCTAAAAGCAGCCCGAGCCACGGCCCGCGGGCGCACGGCTCGCGCGTCGGCTCGGCCTCGGCTCGGCTCACTCGGGGCCGTGGCTCGGCATCGGCTCGGTTCAAATTTTATGTGGGCTTAAACTTAAATGGGCCTTAGGCCCGAAAACCTCATCGTCGGGCCGGCGACCGAAATCGGCCCAGCAAGCCGTGGCGCCTGCCCCGCCTCGATCGTGGTCGTCCGCCCGATCCGACGGCTCACGGCGCTTGATGGCGGGGGCCGGCTTGTATTTAAGCCGCGCAGGGGGGAGTGAAACCCTAATCTCATTCACTCCCTCCCCCCCTCACCGTTCGTCCGGCGGCGGCCCGGCCCGGGCGGCGCGCGCGCGCCCCCGGGAGAGAGGCGGCCGCGGCGACCGGCGTCGAGCGTGCCCGCCGCGAGCCCCCTCCTTCCGGATTCGAGCGGCGGCGGCCGGTGGCCGGCGGCCGGCAGGCACCCCCCCTCCCCGGCGCGGCGGTCGGTGGCCGGCGGCGGCGAGGCCCGACGGTGGGGGCGGGGAGCGAGCCCGAGCCCGCCGCTCCTCGTCGTCCGCGTACGGCTCCGCGCGCGGGGATCGATGAAGACGATGAGACGGGCCCCGCCGCCGTGCGCGCTCCTCGCTCGTCGTGCTCCCGATCCGCACGCCGAGCCTCCCCCGGCGTCGCGCAGGCGAGGCGCGGCGGGGAGGGGCGGCCGCGTCTTCGGCGGCGCCGGCGCAGAGGGACCCGGCGCCAACGCCGCGTAGGGGAAGGGGACGGTGGCGGCGGCTGTCCGGACGGCGTGGGAGCGTGAGGGAGAGAAAGGGTGGTGGGACCCACCTGTCGGCGCATGTGTGTAGTGGTTCTGCCGGCGGAACCGGGGGGGGGGGGGGGCAGAACCAGGGGGTGTGCGTTGCCCTTACGGTTTTTATATAGGGGTATAGATAATTTTTGTCTGGTACATGTCAGTCTCGTGATCTTGTCCCTGTAAGAGACAAGCTGGAGAACAGATAGAAGAACATGATTGACTTTTAAATCCATTATTATCAGTCTTCGTATCAACGATACAGGGTCATTTATTTTGGTATGTCTGAAAAAATGCAGAAAACGAAGCCTACCCAATTGAGTGTTCAGAGCCTCTCTCTGAGAGCTTGGATTAACGCCAAACCTTCAGGCTTGTCGATGAGCAGCAGTAATACTGGAACATCTAATTTATCTGTATTAGTAAACTGCCTTGCTTCTCCGGTATGCAGCCTCTGAATAAAAATGTCAAAGAGAAGTTTTCTCTGTTTCGCAGTGCTCCGGTATGACAATCTGAAGCTTCATAATTTATATTTTTTTTATCTGTGTTTTGTGTTGGGCTTGGGCCATCAAAGCATTTTGTTCAGGCTGATTGCATTGTTAGTTCAAATATTTGGTATGTTCTCTCTCTTCTAATAGTATGTTCAACCTTCCATATGCTTTGTAACAAATCTGATGAAATAGTACTTTTCATACGTTGGTTGCTGGAAAAGTAGTACCTATTTCTGTTGTCAGGATCAGAAGGCTCATGAAGCTATATTGGGATTTCCTGGAGTTGCACGGTTAGCTGTTCGAATTCTCTCAACCTGTTTCATTTCCTTTTTTGTTCTCCCGCCTAAGTTCACAATGTTCTCGTTCCTGTTTGCATTATGCAGTTTGGCTGTGGAACCTAAGTTGGAAAGCGTGGATGAACATAGCTAGAACATGTGACCAATTCCATATTCCTGTATATATGTTCCAACCCTATCTGATATGACCATAGCTAGAACCCCACTGTATCTTCCATATTTGAAAGTACTACTTTCCCCCCCCCCCCCCCCCCAAACTTCAGTTTATCACACCACATATGTCATCTGAATTTATCTTTCTTCCTTCCCTATTTGATTGGAGAACAAATTTGTGCAGATTCAGAATAGCAGTAGTTGGCAAACTACACCAAATTTTTCCAATGCACACCCTCTAGGTGAATGACGAACTCGGGCGACTAGTTTTCAGCAGTCTCTTTCACCTTATCTTATAACATGCTTTTAGACTCATCCGGTCTCTTCAGATAATTGGATAAGACCCTTGACACCGACTGATTCTAGTAACGATGACGCACGTGTCTCCACAAAAAATCATTATGAAATTTGGTAGTGGGTAAAAAGAATCATTATACTGATCGGTTGCGTGCCAGAGAAGGCTTGACCTCGACGAAGAGACTGCCAAATCAGGTTTCGCGAGTTCTGTTATATACTCTTGCTCTCACAATCACTGGAGGGTGCCGTCTGAAGTGCCAACCCTTACGTACGCCTCTCTGAATGTGCTGCTGCTTGCAGTCACCTGATTCACAGAGCACTGTCAGTTCAGTGTAACAGGGGTCTCAAGCTCACCGATTTTCTCAGGGTGCAGGACTGCAGATGGAGTCCTTGTTCTAGGAGTCTTTTGGCCATGGAGTGTGCCCGAGAAAACAATGTTCCATTCCATACCTAGGCATTAGGCCTGGGGATGCAGGCCTGTTGCTGTCATAGAGTTCGCACGATCCGTTCTTGGCCTAAAGGATGTGCAAACAGTGCAGAGTTTGACACTGGCACGAGATATCGTTGTCTGATCAGAGACTCTGAATGCCTGAGCAGGTGAGGTAACAGTGCTCCATGCATATTTTGCTTTCGTGATGCTGCTGTCTGAATGTGTGGCGGAGGACTTGAGGGTGCAGACGTGCGTAGGATGAATGTGGATTTTCTTCAGAACAATGGACTGCAATAAACGGCTGTCTGCCGGCCGCGGTCCTGGCGGTGAGGTGGTTCTGCCGTTTTGGCATGGGGATCACGGGGCAAACGCCGCGCCGGCCGCCGGCAGCGCCGTGGCCGGGGGTGCGCGGCGCGCGCATGGATGGGAGATCGCGGATAGCTAGATCGGTCGATGTTGTTGATGGGCACAATGACAGCGATCGTGTGGTGATGCCGACGGCGACGGCTGTTTGATTGGGGTTTGGAGCGCTGGACCATGCGTGCCGAGGAGGCGGAAAGTCGAGATCTCCGTCTCCCTCCCAGTCCACCAGCCCCATGAGCCCCGAACGCAAACCTGCTTTCGCGCAGAGGAGGCTTCCCATGCCTCTGCTTATGGGGCTTCCATGTCACGCACGCCTCTGCAGGGGCGGAGTTAGAGTAAAACTGTTGAGTGTGTGCAGGGGCTTTGTGTGCTGATTTAGCTGGTTGTGGGTGTGCCTCGTAGGGGTGAAAACAGTTATGGAAATCCCCGATCGACCGAGCTTCGTTTCCGAAAAATATAAGAAGCAATGAAATGGAAATGGCAATGGCAGGAGCCGGAAATGGTACGGGAATAGGAAAACGTTGGCGGAAATGGAAATGGAAATGATAGTGGCTTTGTCCCGCCGAATACATGTACCGACCGTTTTTGCTTGGAAAATTCCGTCGGATTTCCGAATTGTCAACGGAGTGGCTCATAAGACTAGGTAACACCGAGGCCCAACATGGCCCAATAACACAACCCTACGTATATACCTTTATTCTCCACTCGCAGTCCCCAGCTCGTGAACTTGACCGTCGCCAGCAGCCTAGCCGGTAGGTTGGCTGCTGTGACAGAAACCTGTTGGCTGCAAAATTTAGTAGTTGTTTGTCATAGATGGTTATAGTATGGGCATATGGTGCAGTAATATTCATGTTGGATTGTTGGTCACTCATTTGGTTGTGAACATATTGCATATACGTACGTCCATTCATGGTTTCGGTGCTTTCGATTTGAGGCACCGCTATCGATCGATATCGACATATTTTCGATCCGATGGTTTCGTTTCCGATGTATCAATTTTTCGTTATCAGCATCGTTTTCGAGCTATCGTTTCCGAGTAAAAAAGATATGATAGGAAATGATAATGCATATTTTTGATCATTTCTGACAGATTTCATCCCTAGTGCCTCACACAGTCACATTAAGCTGAGAGGTGTATAAAAGGTGAAAATCATTGGCAATAACGTAATTTCATTTTAGGTCTGGGAGCAACAGAGCTCCGCCCCTATGCGCTCTGCCAAGATTTGGGGGCAACAATCCACACCACGGTTCACAAAGTGTGGTATCGAACATACACCTGCAAAAAGTTGTGGCAACCAAGATAAACAAATAACCAAGTAGAGGTCTGAACTAGTGTGGTTGTCAAATTTGTGGATGGTAAATTATAGTCCCCAGGCAAGCAGCCTCTTAAACCATGTCTGTATAGAAACTTTTTTCTTACACTAGTTGTCTCTTTTAGCCTGATTTCGTTGTGTTGGCAAAATTCTTCTAAATTTTTATAGACGTGGCAGTCTATTAATTTTAGGAAATCATAAATTAATTATGCTTAGTAGATTCGTCATTTAAAGTGGCACTCATATGTCACCTCTGCCGGCCAGCCTCTTAAACCATGTCTATATAGAAACTTTTTTCTTAGTCACATTTTTTTGGCAAAATACTACCTCCTATATATATACTTAGATGCACTTGAAACAACGAAATCGAGCTAAGAGCAACTCCAAGAGACTAGCTATCTTAGCTTAACTAGTTAAAAAATAGAAAATTTGTCCAAAAACTCAATCCAACAAAGCTAGCTAAACTTTCCCTCGCTATCCTTCGCTAGCTAAACCGGGGGATTCGCTAGCCATCTTTGGTTAGCCAGCCCGCTAGCTATCGCCTCGTATATGAGTATGGCGGTGGGACCCACTAGTGGTGGACTATATGGAGAGTTGATTTTAGCTAGTATGTTGGATTTCATCAACATTTTGCTAGTTATACTTCATTTTACATCGTAGCCAAATCAAGGTTTTAGCTAGTGATTTTTAGAGAAACTTTTGGAGTTGCTCTAAAAGAGACTAGCTTTTCTGATGATGCCATTGCCAGGTACATGTAACTGGCTCGAGTACCACCACTGATTTATAAAATACTTAATCTAGTTTTGAAAAATGAGAAGGTGTTTAGTTCAAACAACAAGATCAAGATAAAAAAAAAACTCTTCTGATGATGACCGACTAGAAGGAGCACTACTGCTGCTGATATGCATCGTGCTTATTAATTTGGTTTCTAAAAACTGTATAAGGTGCTCGTAGTTCTCGTTAATCACAGGAAACTTTAATCACGGGGAATCCCATATATGCTGAGTGTTAAAAGGTTTGCCGAGTGTTTTTCTTTTGCACTCGGCAAAGGAGACAAAAAAAAATCCGTTTTCTACCCTTCAGTCCTTTTCTACTCTCCATATACGACATGTGGTAATCCCTGTTAAAATTTAGTATATTTATTTATTATATTTAATCAATTAATTATACATTTCAAATTTGGTGAAACTTCCGAGTTCGTTTGGATAATTCTTTGATTGTTTGGGAAGAAGTTATGCGGCGGTCTGTTAATTTGGCGTGGCGGGCGTAGTCCTCGTATGTACTGTATGTCACCTCTGGCGGCCAGCCTGCGGACGACACGTCGACTCCTCGTCCGTACGCACACGCACACGCACGGGTGGGGTGTGCAGGGGGGATGCAGCAGCAATGCAGCATGCACACTGCCGTCGCTTCGTTCCGTACCGTACCGTACGTAGTCTGGCTCTGATCTGTGTGTGCGTGATGATTTGCCGACGGACCCGATCGACCGAGAGGAAAACGCTAGCTGCGTGCAGTGCAGTGCAGTGCAGAGCGGACGTGACGCTTCCACTACTGCCACTGCCACTAGAGTCCAGCTGCTGGTGAGCACCGAGGAATCATCGCAAGACCAGCCAAAGATTTTTCTCTCGAAACAAATCAAGACTACCACTAGCAACGAACGAGTGGTGGCCCAGCACAACTACTGCTACACGTTTGTTTTCGCTGTTGAGATTCTGAAACGACCAATAATCAAATTAAGCCCATTCGATCGTGGATTATTACCTATCCTGTAGTATTCGAATTTACCCTTGATCGTCCAACGATCCTTGCTCTCCTCACTCTCGATGCGTCTCCCCCATTCGTGGATGCACCATTCGTCCAATACAACAACTACTACAGGTCATAGATTAATTACCTTCATTAGATTCGCCGCACATAATCGCACTCTTATGTAAAAAAAAAAAGATTTCTATTTAGTACTCCGTGCATACAAGATTCCCCGAGTGATTTTTCTTTTTGCACTCTTAATCTATATCACGTAGCCCCCAGAGAATATCCAAATTGCAACAAAAGAAATATCCTTGCTACATTATTGTGTGATGGTAGTTAGGTGCGACACGTCAACCCGGGGGAGGTTTTCCTTTTTTCACTGCGCCGGTAAACGGCTGTGCTTGGTCGACGTGTCGATGTCCTGGTTGAGGGGGGGGGGGGGGGGGGGGGTGCTAGCTCGCTGTGTTTTAATTTACCGCGGCGGGGTTAGAGCTAAACCCATGGTAATTGTGGCGTGGGCAGAGAATGGCGGCAAAGTCTGGGCGGGAGCCAATGGGAACTCGACAGAGCGGGGGTGACATGACGTGGGGGGTGAGAGAGAGAGAGCTACGTGCGGGGAACAAAAAAAGGACGCTAGCTGTACATGTGGGCGTGTGGCCCTATCTTCCCTTTAATTTGCTGTTCTTCTTCCCATGCAATGCAATCCATCCACAGCCAGTCACCCGTCGTCCCGTCCTCTCGCATCACACAGATACAGGATCTCTGGATACATCTTTTTTTTTTCTTCACCTATCATCAGTAGTATAAAGTAAAAAAAAAAATCCCATGTCTTCTTTTATCTCCTTCCCGTTTACGGTTTACATACCCTAAAGATTTATCTTTTTTTTTTCTGTGATGTACCGTGCATATGTCGTAGCATTACTTCTGTGCGGAGCGACAAATAAAGAGCCGAGAGCCGTCTATAGTACTCCCTCCGTCCCGTAATGAAGGTTGCGGAAGCTACGACACCTTGTCATCGCGGACTGCTCCCTCCTTCTTTCGGCTTTGGCTCCGCCCTGCTTGGCTGCTTGGGTCCGTCGGTACTTTGTCCGGCTGCTTGCTTCTGCGCTTCGTCGTCGCGCTCCCTTGTCGGTGTCCTCATATCAAATGTCGGGTGCGTTCATAGTAGCCGGCCCTCCCTCCTTCGAGGATTCCTCCCCTTGAAGGGCGTTGGATGGCGGTAGGTGAAGGCCCGGCTGCGCCTCCTTGATGCTATTGTTAGCTCTACTGGGAGGTCGGCGTGTTCAACGAGAAGAGTGTCTTTCCCCGCTCTTAGTCCCCTCTCCGGTGTGTGGTTCCTTATTCCTCCAGGGCTTCCTCCCCCTGTTGTTGTTGAGTTATGATCCAAATTCTCGTCTCCCAAGAGAAAGGCCGACTTCCGACGGAGCGAAGCGAGGCCCGTCGCCGTAGGCTTGGGCCGGAGCGAAGCGGAGGCGTGCAGTGGCCCATCGGGCCACACCCTTTTCCCAGTCGTCGCGGCGCGGGGGTGCGGGGGGGGGGGGGGGGGGCAGCCCCCGCGCACGGTACGGGTCATAAATACCCGTTAGGGTTTTCCATTAGAGATCGATTTATTCTCTTGTAAGCCGCGCCGCCGTTGGCGTTGTAACCCGACTCCCGATATAGTGAAGTTCTTGCCGGGCCGGCGCCCGTGGTTTTTCCCGCAAGGGTTTTCCACGTTAAATCTCGTGTCTCCCGCGGTTTGATTCCTTTACTTGTCGTCGTTTATTCGCCATCGTTTATAACAAGTGGTACCGTAGCCGGTTTCGCATTTGTTTTCTTCGATGTCGTCGACGATGAAGTTTGATCTACCGTTGTTGGATTACAAGACGAGGTTCTCGCTGTGGCAAGTCAAGATGCGAGCTATTCTGGCGAACACTCATGATCTTGATGTGGCGCTGGATAAGTTCGGGGGCAAGTCGTCCAAAGATTGGACCGATGAGGAGAGTCGCAAGGATCGTAAGGCTCTGTCTTTAATTCAACTTCATCTGTCCAATGATATTTTGCAAGAATGTCTCAGGAAGAGATCGCCGCAAAGACTCGGTTGAAACTGGAATCGATCCGTATGTCCAAGGATCTAACCAAGAAAGATGCATATGAAGATGAAGTTGTTCACACTCAAGATGGAGGAGGGTGGTTCGGTGTTGAGCCACATATCCGCTTTCAAGGAGATCGTTGCCGACCTAGTGTCGATGGAGGTGAAGTATGAGGATGAGGATTTAGGCCTCTTCTCGTTATGCTCTCTCCCCGCTTCGTTTGCATCTTTCCGTGACACCATACTTTTGAGCCGTGATGAACTAACCGTCTCGGATGTTTATGAGGCACTCCAATCCAGGGAGAAGATGAAAGGCATGGTGCACTCGATGGGTCGTCCTCCAAGGGCGATGCTTTGCAAGTTAGAGGCGTAACCGAGCAGAGATCCTCTAATGAAAGCAATGATCGCTTCAAGAGCCAAGAAAGCGAGAGGTCGTTCTAAGTCTAGACCGCCCAAGAAGTTCTCGTAAGTATTGCAAGAAAAAGACTCATTTTATTGAGGAATGTTGGAAGCTTAAGAATAAGGAGAACAGGAAAAATAATTCGGATGGTAAGGCCTCTCGTTGTTTCGGTGGCCGGGAATACTTCTGATTCAGGAGAATGTCTGGTTGTCCTTGCCGGTTGTGTTTCTGGTCATGATGAATGGATACTTGATTCCGCATGTTCATTTCATATCTGCACTAACAGAGATTGGTTCGGCTCTTATAAACCCGTGCGGAATGGAGATGTAGTGCGTATGGGAGATGATAACCCATGTGAGATTGTGGGTATAGGCTCCGTTCGCATCAAGGCGCATGATGGCATGACACGTACGCTACGAATGTGAGGCACATACCGAGGATGACTAGAAATCTCATCTCACTCAAAGACACTTGATGCGAAGGGTTCAAATACTCCGGTTCGTGGAGTTTTAAAGGTATCAAAAGGTTCTCTTGTCTTCTTTGTAGGTGATATGAATTCTCGCAAAGTTATATGTCCTTAGAGGAAGTACTTTACAAGGTTCCATATCCGCCGTCGCTTACTAATGCTGAACCTAGTGAGACTAACCTTTGGCATATGCGTCTTGGACATATGAGTGAACTTGGTATGGCGAATTGGTGAAGAGAAACCTACTTCGGATGGATGTACTTTGAGTGGCAAGAAGTTCTCGCGAGCATTGTATTTTCGGGAAGCACAAAAGGGTAAAGTTCAATACCGCTGTTCATACCACCAAAGGTACTCTTGATTATGTACATGCCGACTTATGGGGTCCCTCTCGTAAGCCTTCTTATGGTGGTGCTCGTTACATGCTTACTATTATTGATGACTACTCTAGAAAAGTATGGCCTTACTTTCTCGAAAAATAAAGATGATACTTTTGTCGCTTTTAAAGATTGGAAAGTGATGATAGAAAGGCAAACCGATAGGAAGGTGAAGGTGCTTCGTATCGATAATGGTGGAGAATTTTGTTCTGCTCGCGTTTAACCATTATTGCGAGCAGGAAGGCATTGTCGTGCACCACACCATACCGTATACTCCGCAAAGAAAACGGTGTGGCCGAGCGCATGAACAGGACCATCATCTCGAAGGCCCGTTGCATGTTGTCCAACGCACGGATGAGCAAGCGTTTTTGGGCCGAAGCAGCTAACACCGCATGCTACTTGATAAACAAAGTCGACGTCTATTCCACTTAATAAGAAAACACCTATTGAGGTATGGTCCGGCACACCCGCCGATTATTCACGGTTGAAAGTTTTTGGCCGCTACTCGCTTATGCTCATGTTGATAATGGAAAATTGGAGCCTAGAGCTATTAAATGTCTTTTTCTTGGTTATGGTTCGGGAGTTAAAGGATATAAGTTGTGGAATCCCGAAACTAAAAAGACTTTCATGAGCGGGAGTGTTGTTTTCAATGAATCCGTGATGTTTAATGACAGCTTTGTTCTCGCATCATGTTCCAAATAATTTTGATAAAGGGCCGCAAGATATGAGCGTGCGGTGTGGAGCATGTGGATGACGAAAAAGGTGTGCGAGTGCGAGCAACATGTGCATGATGATACGGACGAGCGTGTGGAGCCGCCCGTAGATGACCAGGAAAATGGAGCCGTTGATGATGAGGCTCATGATGATGTTCAAGCACTTACCCCCCGTTTTGCACCTTGATGAAGATTTGCCTATTGCTACTCGCAAGTCTAAAAGGGTTTGTGGACGGCCACGTCGTCTTATTGAGGAGTGTAATATGATTTATTATGCTTTGAGTTGTGCCGAACAAAGTTGATAGCAGCTTATGAGCCGCCCACATATTCCGAAGCTATCTCTTGTGGTGATCGTGAGAAGTGGATTGCAGCTATGCGGATGAGATGCAATCTCTTGAGAAGAACTCGCACATGGGAGGTTGTTCCTTTGCCTAAGGGAAAGAAGCCCGTTCGCCGCAAATGGATCTTCAAGAGAAAGGAGGGTTTATCTCCTAGCGAACCTCCAAAGTTTAAGGGAAGGTTAGTGGCTAAAGGTTACGATCAAATTCCCGGTGTTGATTATAATGATGTGTTTTCTCCAGTTGTAAAGCATAGCTCAATTCGTACATTCTTGAGTATTGTTCTTGCCGCACATAATCTTGAGCTTGAGCAGTTAGATGTGAAGACTGCATTTTTACATGGAGAGCTTGAGGAGGAGATTTACATGGACCAGCCTGAGGGGTTCATAGTGCCTGGCAAGGAGAATTATGTTTGCAAGTTGAAGAAATCCTTGTATGGTTTGAAACAGTCTCCCCGTCAGTGGTATAAAAGGTTTGATTCATTTATGTTGTCACATGGCTTTAAGAGATCAAAATATGATAGTCGTGTTTACATCAAGTATGTTAATGGATCACCTATATACTTGTCGTTATATGTTGATGATATGTCGATTGCTTTGCCAAGAGCAGGAAAGAGATCACTACATTGAAGAAATTGTTGAGTAGTGAGTTTGACATGAAGGATCTTGGTGTCGCTAAGAAGATTCTAGGTATGGAAATCACTAGAGATAGAAAAGTCGGTTTATTATTTCTTAGTCGCATGGTTATATTGAGAAGGTTCTTCGACGTTTCAATATGCATGATGCAAAGCCTCGTTAGTACTCCTATTGCACCGCATTTTAAATTGTCACCGAGCAAGTGTGCTAGTACGGTTGAGGATGTTGAGTATATGTCAAAGGTTCCGTATTCTAGTGTCGTTGGTTCTTTGATGTATGCTATGGTTTGCTCTCGCCCGGATTTGTCTTATGCTATGAGTTTGGTTAGCGATACATGTCTAATCCCGGTAAAGAACACCGGAGGGCGCTTCGGTGGATTTTCGGGTATCTTCGAGGCACGAGCAGATCATTGCTTGAAGTTTGGCAGACGGATAAGGGACTTATTGGCTATGTGGATTCGCATTATGCCGGTGATTTGGACAAGCGAAGGTCACTCACGGGTTATGTGTTTACTATTGGCGCTTGTCTTGTGAGCCGGAAGGTCGTCTCTTGCACTGTTGTTGCTTTGTCTACTACCGAGGCCGAGTACATGGCTATTCTTTGAAGCATGCAGAGAGTTGTGTTGGTCGAAAGGATTGTTTGCTGAGCTTTGTGGTGTTGATTCTTGCATTAACCTGTTTTCAGATAGTCAGAGTGCTATATATCTTACCAAAGACCAGATGTTCCATGAGAGAACAAAGCACATTGAAATCAAGTATCATTATGTGCGTGATGAGGTTGAAAAGGGTAAGTTAAAGGTATGCAAGATACACACTCTTGATAATCCTGCTGATATGTTGACAAAGCCAGTTCCTGTTGCTAAGTTTGAGCTTTGCTCAAGCTTAGTTGGCTTAACTGTAGCCCAAGAGGCTATTTGGCGCCGAAGTATTTTTGTTTCTTTGATGTGTTCGGGATGAAGGTTCGTTTTGTTTATGCTTTGCAAGAAGGAATTTGTCTCAAGGTGGAGTTTGTTGAGTTATGATCCAAATTCCGTCTCCCAAGAGAAAGCGCCGACTTCGACGGAGCGAAGCGGAGGAGGCGAAGTGGCCCATCGGCCACACCCTTTTCCCGGTCGCGGGCCGGGGGGTGCGGGGGGGGGGGGGGGGCGGCAGCCCCCCGCGACGCAGACGGGTCATAAATACCCGTTAGGGTTTTCCATTAGAGATCGATTTATTCTCTTGTAAGCCGCCGCCGTTGGCGTTGTAACCCGACTCCCGATATAGTGAAGTTCTTCTTGGCCGGCGCCGTGGTTTTTCCCCGCAAGGGTTTTCCACGTTAAATCTCGTGTCTCCCGCGGTTTGATTCCTTTACTTGTCGTCGTTTATTCGCCATCGTTTATAACAGTTGTGTGGTGGTAGATATTGACTAGCCATTTTAGGCTTAATGAATTCGTCTCGTGATTTCCTGTCCATCCGTGCAATTAGTCTATGTTTAATCGTCCTACTAAGTCTCGAAATGGGTCCCGAGATTTTCCCCAAACTTTAACACACATATAAGACTCCCAGCCCAGTGGATCATCCGAATGGATCGATGATCGGCGGCCAACAACCCTGAGAATCCAGTAGATATGATGCATGTACCTGGACTCGTTCTAGTTGTTGCTGGTTAATTGCTAGTACTATACGTACGTACTAATAACCCGCGCCCCTTGTGTTCATCTACTGCGGCACACTGTATAGTTTGCCGCGCGTCCAGCTCAATGAAACAGTAGTCGGGATCGGATCGGAGGCCGGAGATCGTCGACAACTCGATCGACTAGCTTTAGCTAGGGCCACACTGGATCTCCTCAGCTCGATCGCCTCTCCGATCCTGGCTACGCTGCAGCGGCTGACGTCCTCGCTGCTTTCCCAGACGAGCTAGCAAACAGGGGGGCATTTTGACCGGCCGGCCGGCCACCCACCACTCCTTCCCCGAACGAGCGAGCGAGCTAGAACGCGTCGTCTCTTCCTCCTCTCCTCTCCTCTCCATCTCCATCTCCAGCTACCCGATCCTAGCTACTACTAGCAGCAACTTGTGCTAGCTAGCCTGTCTCGATCGATCGGCCGGCGACAGCCACAGCCGCAGCCGCAGCCGCAGCCACGCCGCGCCGGCCGGCCGATTATTCCCCCACGCGCTAGCTCTAGCTCCTTCCCCCCCGCCCAGTCCGCGCGGGCATCCCGGCCGTCCAATCGATCATCAGGGCCCCCACACCTGCTGCTTCCGCGCACGCCACCATCAGCTGCCGTAGCTTATTAGCCCAGAGGCCATCATCAGCTAGCTGAAGCTGAGAGACCTCGCTTTCCTGCCCGCTACCTAGCTCTCTATAAGTAGACGAAGAAGCTCAACAAGCCGCGCGCTGCTTGGTGGTGGTGGCTGCTGGCGCGACGTCGTGGGCGGGCGCGCGCGAGCGATCCATTAAATTATTGCTGGGCTAGCTCTAGCTAGCTAGCTGCTCTCGTGTGTTGTCGTGTAGTACTCTAGCTCGTCAGCTCGTGTGTGCCGGCCGCCGCTGCTGTACGGCGGAGCCCGCGCCGGAGCGAGCGGAGGACGACGACGGCGAGGCGGGGGGAGGAGAAGAGGAGCGAGAGGCGCGCGGCGGCGGCGGCGGCGGCGGCATGCAGCGTGGGGACCCGCTGGTGGTGGGTCGGGTGATCGGCGACGTCGTCGACCCCTTCGTCCGCCGGGTGCCGCTGCGCGTCGCCTACGCCTCCCGGGAGGTCTCCAACGGCTGCGAGCTCCGGCCGTCCGCCGTCGCCGAGCAGCCGCGCGTCGAGGTCGGCGGCCCGGACATGCGCACCTTCTACACCCTGGTACGATAGATGATGGTGGTAGCGCGCCGCGCGCGCCGGCCGGAATTATTATTTGTTCACTCTGCTGATCTGGCTATTTCCGACAAGCATCCGATTAATAATATAATTACATCTGCTTGCATATATATATCACCACCAGCTGCTGGTGGATCCGGACGCGCCAAGCCCCAGCGATCCCAACCTCAGGGAGTACTTGCACTGGTAATTAAATGCATCCATCTATATATCCCTGCTTGCTTCCCTGTTAATTAGTTTCAGATCGATCAAATTCGTGCGCACCATGCATATGAAAAGCATACGAAAAAATAAATCACGAACCATATGAATGGATGCATGGCATGCACCATCTCTCGATCGATCGTCGACCTGCTGATCAAATCTGATTGATGAAACTAAACTTCCTGCAAGGACTGCCTTTTAATGCTTTTCCAAATTGCACACAGTGATGGATCTGCTAATTGCATGGTATGTTAGGATCACGCCATGTGATCTCTTGTCCTCCCCCCGGCCCGTCCCTTTCATTGATGATAAAGACACAGGACACGTACTGTCAGGATCTTATCCATGTCCACCTCGTACGGGTGCTCTAGCGTAAACCACTCCTTGATCAAACGCACATTTAAAGTGTAACGGCACTACTGATAGCACACATAGACGACTTTATGTTGTGTTAGGCAAAGGTACAATTTTATTTGTTGATAAGCTTAAAAAAAATTTATATCTAAGACAGGGATAAATTATATGCAACAATATAATGACATGGATAAATTATATGCAACAATATAATTAGAACAGTGAACAAGTCCCTGCAACTCTAAAACCACAATTTCGATACGTACGCAAAATACTACAACCCTTCTCCTACCAACACAAGACGACAACTATCAGTTGCACTGCTCCAAAATCCTAGTTACAGGGTAAAACGGAATGAAAATTTTCCAACAAAACAGTTTGTTGTATTTAGGAGTGTCGTCCACAACCAGGGACTGACTGGATATGAAAGATCTAGATCCAAAATTTTCTAAATCCTTAATATTCTTCAAACACTCTTCCACATTATATTGAAATAGCTCCTCGATCGGTGGCTTTACATCAACCATTGGGTGGCCTGTGTCAGTTGACTGCGAATAAAAAGAAATGTAGCATCCTCAGATATCCCATGACATGCCATTGTGTTCTTATTACAAAATATGTGATCCAGAGCCCTTGCTTTGTGCAGCCATGAATTATTGCACTGAATTCTATTTAAGCTACTTCTCTAGCTAGGCAACATACTAAAATGTATCCAATTGTACGTTTATTTGTAATAATCCCAAATGAAGGTATTATGATTTGATTTGCCTAGTTACAAATACATATATTATCAGCACATACCTTTTTGATGTGTTCTTCCTGAACTGTATTTATATTGGAAATGCTAGCCTTTGCATTTGCAAAGGTGTGCAGAGAGATCTGTAGAAGATATCGATGCATGTTATTGCCACACATAGTAAGATGCCACCAACTCAAGCCACATCATATGAACCATGCATGCATAGATATTTGAAGGCAGCGCATTTTGTCGAGCAAATTATCACCATTATTTATGTTCCTAATTTCTTGTGGGCTGATGGTAGTTAAGCCCCAAGGAAGGGTCAATGGTTTGGTAGCTTGTGCAAGTTTTCCCAAAATCATTTCACAAAATTTCTTGCAAGTGTATTAGATAATGCTATGTCCATAACATTTAGGAAAAAATGAAGCACATGATCTAATGATAACCTCGATAGCATTAATATGTATGTCATGCATCGCGGATTCTTTATAGTTCATGAAAACAAAAAAATAGTCATGATAAAATGCAAATATTTATTCAGGGCAACCTACAAACTAAAATAAATAGTCAGGACAAACTACAAATATTCAGGTTTTGTAGTTTCAAAGTGTTACTCATTTATGCATTGACTAGAGGACAAGCTACTCCCTCCTTTAAATATATGACGTTTGGTACAAGCAAATTAGTTCATTTTTGAACTAACTAGCTTGTCATAAACGTTATATATTTAAGAACAGAGGTAGTACAAAACTTTAACAGCGCTAGCGTGCTACAGATAAAAAAAGTGAAAATTTCCAGGGGCAGGAAGCAATATTCAGGAGCCGTTGATGGGAATCTAAATATATCTATGATCTTGCTTAAAGTTTGCAAACTTTTCTTTAGAACATCAACGAAGCAGACTATAATACTATATACGTCTTCAAGCTTTTTTACACTAATATATACTACTTTCTTCATTCCAAATTATAATTCATTTAACTTTTTTACTCTAAGTTTGGCTGTATTTTTATTCAAAAAAATGTACAAATATAGTCAAACTTAATTCATTCTTGAAGAACTTTTTATTAATAAAGCAAGTCACAACAAAAGATGTGGTATTTTGCATAGCATTTCGAATAAATCGAACGGTCAAACTTGGGTCCAAAAATTAAATGAATTATAGTTTGGAACGGAGGGATCGGAGTATAAATTATTTCAAGTTACCCCATGCATGCACGCTTTCTTTAGTCTACACCACGAGCTAGTTTGATTTCAAACTGTTCGAGGTGGAGAGGAAAATACTTTAGTTAATGATACTGTTCACCTGGGCTGGAAGCCTATAACACACACTAGACTTGTTTGATCAATGGATCAATATATATCTTCTCTCTCAAAATCTGGTGTAGTGTTTAGAATTATGTTTTGTCACATGTGCTATTATAGATTTCCTGGGGGCAATCCTCTTCAAAGTCCAAACACATGACAGTTTATTGCAGTTTAGATCTCGATCATGATCTGACAGTCTTTTCTCATCTGCGGGTATATTATTGCAGGTTGGTCACTGATATCCCGGCGACGACAGGAGTTTCTTTCGGTACGTACTCAGAGAAAAATTAAAAACAACTGTGTTTGAAGTGTGAACGGCAACCTACCTATAACTGATTTCAGTCCCTGCTTGTTAATTTGAGCATATTAATTCATAACTGAGCGAGCACACAACAGGTACTGAGATTGTGTGCTACGAGAGCCCACGGCCGGTGCTCGGAATCCACCGGCTGGTGTTCCTGCTGTTCCAACAGCTCGGCCGGCAGACGGTGTACGCCCCGGGGTGGCGGCAAAACTTCAGCACCCGTGACTTCGCCGAGCTCTACAACCTCGGCCTGCCGGTCGCCGCCGTATACTTCAATTGCCAAAGGGAGTCAGGAACTGGTGGCAGGAGAATGTGAGCTCGATCATCGTCGATCGGCGTACGTGAAGAAATAAAGATTGCATGCATTGATCGGGTATATCATATACACTGTGACAACATCATGGAGAAAAAGAACTGCTTGGGCCGGGGGACCATATGTTACTGTCTATCTAGTTGATCGATCAATATGCTAGCCTTCATTTACATTTCGGGAGAGCTATATATCTATTCAAAAATTTACATGCGGATGAGCTCCCCCCTAGCTCCTCGGCTCCTCCCAAGTTGCTTTCGTCCAAAAAAAAACTTGGTCGATTAAAGGCGAAATGGTACAATTTATTAATATATATGGATGGGGTATCAGTAGTGGCACTAGAGAATACAGAAATCACAACAACAACAACAACAAAAATCCTTGCTACATATAAAAGAAGCACTTAAAAGTTGTACAATATTATTCGTAGCAACCCATTTGAAAAAAGATAAAAAAAAAGTATGGCTCTGCATGGACCATCAAATTTTGAGCATTTTTTTGGGTGTGTTGGATGAGAGGCTTAACTTTCCTCTCAATAGTTTTTTGGCACGGTCCTAAAATTAGTTCTTTTCAAAGTAGTTTGATCACATTTTTTCAAATGAACTGCACGAGACAATGCATGTTTCATTGATATAGCAGAAAAAATATAAGACTACGACCTTGGAAGGTCATATGCAGGAAATAGAAAAGGAAAGAAAGACACCTATGTACACGTCCTGTTGCATTGGAACATCAACGCGGGTAACCACTCATCGGTCGGTTGGATTGAGACCTCAACATGCCTGTACCACTACACACAAAGGGGACAAAGAAGACGGAGCACATCCACAACTTTCAAACGCAAACCACACTCATGTTGATAACAAGCCAACGACGTGATCCTACGCCATAAAAGAAAACCAGAGGGGTAGATGCCACCACACCAAGAAGGCCACCACCATGTGAGACCCGTGGCCTTACTACCGCCGCAACAAAGCAAACCACCTAACGGAGTGAAAACACCAAGGCCGGGCAAACACAACGCGCAGGGGCCACGCCTCATCCGCCGTTAGACACCCCCCTCTCGTGTGCAGGGGTTTCGCCATACCCGCCACCAAGCTCCACACTCTGAAATCATTTCTTAAATTGCCATCGAGATAGAGAGCAGAGATGCCACACCCCCAAAGATATTTATCAAACAACCAAACCGCCGCCGGGAGTTGACTTCCCCTCGTTGCTTCCCCTCACATGAAGCTGCCGCCCTCGAGCCAGTAGACCAAGGATGTCATCTGCGCTGTCTTCCGATGTTGTATCGCATTGGGTGGATCCAGCTATGTTGAACCAGCCTGCCATATTCTGCTGCAAGCCGAGTCGCCCCCCCTTGTCATTGTTGCAAGCGCCGTCCTCTGACACAGTACACACCGCATTGGCCATTGTGAAGCACGTGTGCACGGTGCGGCACTCCGACACCACTACCACAACTGCCCCACCAGAGCGACGCCTCTACCACGCACATCCCCAGGCGCCGCTGAGTCTCCACTTCTCTACTGCCTCACACTACCACCGCCACCCGTCGCAACGATGATGCCCCCGGCTCCGCCAATTGGCTTGCATTATTGTGCGACACATGGTAGGTGCGTAAGGGCGGCTCCAGCGTACTCGCTAAGGAGGTGTTGGGTGATATCTTGTTTTTTTTTATCACTATGGGACCCACCTACAAGTTTAAATGTTGGAGCTTGTTTTAAGCACGGTCGCGCAAAATAAAAAAAAAATTGAACAAGAGAACGATCATCTTATCTTATCTTAGAGACTAGTTGGACGAATGAGATGGAGATATAAGACTTGTCAATTAGATCGAGATGATATCACCGAATGGCGGCCAAATTGCCACTGCTCGCTTTTATCACCACCACCAACAAGATTTTCTCTCGTGAACAAACCGCCACCAAAGAACTACCAAGAAAGATTTTCTCTCGTAACAAACCAAAGACCAACATCGGCCACCAGCCAAACGCAGAGGATCGACACGTCAACCTGGCCGGGCCGGGGGCGCGCGGGGGATATTTTCTTTTTCACTGGGCGGCGGGTAAACGGCTGTCCTTGGTCGACCTGTCGATGTCCGGCCGCCTGTGGTTACCGCGGCGGGGGTTGGTTAAAGTTAAACCACCGGTGGTAATTGTGGAGTGGACGGGCCGGCATGGAGGACACAGAAGGCCGGAGGGAGCCAATGGGGACTCGACAGAGCGGCCGGGGTGACATGATGATGAGCCAATGGTGGTGGGGGGACAAATAGCTAGCTAGGACGCTTGCCGCGGCCCGGCCGCCCGCCGCCTCTCCGGCCGGGGGGGTCCATTTGAGCGGCCGGGGCCACGCACCTCTTCACCACAAGCTAGTACAGTACATACTAGCTGAGCCTGAGAGAGACTTTCCAGTTTCCACTATTTGCTGGGCTGGAGCGGAGGACGAAGGGGGGGTGAAGGGATCGAGCGGCGGCGGCGGCGGCGGCGGCGGCATGGAGCGTGGAGACCCGCTGGTACGGTGGTGGGTCGGGTGGTCGGCGACGTCGCCGACGACTCCTTGGTCCGCCGGGTGCCGCTGCGCGTGCCCCTACACGGCGCCCGGGAGGTCTCCGACGGCTGCGAGCTCCGGCCACCCGCGCGCCGTCGCCGAGCGCCCGTGCGTCCAGGTCGGGCGGCCCCGACACGCGCACCTTCTGCACCCTGGTACGTCGTATACGTGTACCTACCTACCTGGCTTGCATTGGCTACCTCCTTTGTTTTGTACGTCTGTCTCCTCGCGTCGCGCACGTCGTCTCGGTCGGTCGCGACGACGCCGAGGGCCCGCGCGGCTAAAGGCCGGCCGGCGGCCAGGGGCCCGCGCGCTTGACGGCGTAGCTCGTCGCCGCATCCGGCTTCCACGTGGGTCGGGCCGGGGACGTACCGTACGCCTCTCCGCGCGGGCTCGTGCTCCGCCGCGAGCACAAGGATGCAGCGCGTAGTGCGTGTGTGGGCGGGGACGTCGCGCTCACAGCCGCGGCTCCACCGGCGAGAGGCCGGCGCGGCACCTCGCGGCTCGCGCAGCTCACGAGGAATGTTGACGAGAGGACGGGCACCCTGCGCCATCGTGTTCTCAGCTCGGCGGCCGTGCGGCCCCGACGGCGCGCGGGCCCGGTGGCCGTTCGGTCCCGCCGGCTGCACAGGGATGACCTGGGCTGTTCAGACCATGAGCGAGAGGGGGAGGGAGGTAGGAGACTAGGAGAAGGGTGGGGCCCACACAAAAGGGCAAAATGGTCTTTTCATATGAATTTTAACGGTGTACGGATGGAAACCCGTATAAAAGTGCAATCCTAGCTTTTGAAAAAAGTTCCAAAAAAAATGCAATTCTATAATCACCTTTCTAATTAATTAAGTGTTCAGATTTGATTTGCATGGTATAACTTACTGCATTTGGCAAACAAACGAGGGTATTAGAGTCTTTTCTGATCTGATAGTCATGACCAATTTGCAGTTTAGATAGATTCCTTGATCTTGATCCGATAGTCTTTGATCTGATGGTATTGCAGGCTGGTCACTGATATCCCGGCGACGACAGAAGTTTCTTTTGGTATTTACTCAGAAAAAGACAATTATTGTGTATGTTATAACTCAGATCGACTGCAGTCCCTCGTTGATTTGAGCATATTCATAATTGAACACACAGGAAATGAGATTCTGTGCTACGAGCCCCCAGGGCCGCCGCTCGGAATCCACCGGCTGGTGTTCCTGCTCTGCTCTTCCAACAGCTCGATCGGCACACGGTGTTTGGCCCGGGGTGGCGGCAGAAGTTCAGCACCCGCGACTTCGCCGAGCTCTACAACCTCGGCCCGCCGCCGGTCGCCGCCGCCTACTTCAATTGCCAAAGGGAGTGAAGAACTGGTGGCAGGAGAATGTGAGCTCATTGTCGATCGGCGTGAAATAAAGAATCATCAGTTAAATTGCAGTTTTTTTTAGCTGACTCTATGATGTAATTTTGTGATATCCTCAGGACGTATGTGGTATGGTATCCTCAGGACGCATGCGGTATGTTAAGTTGCATCACAGCATAAGAAATCACATTAAACCCCAATGAACTTAGATCAGAATTCCTGCATTACCAATGGGACCTCAAGTCCAATGCAGCGACTGCATTGCCACTTCTATAAACTAAGAGGAGGCTCAGATACACAGATCAAAGAAGTGGCCACACCAAGACCAAAAGTACTAGCATCCGTATTATGTACATTTGACACAGTGCTCTCTAATGTCTGAGTGTACATGGGAAGATAGCTATCCTGCCCTGTAGCCCGGGTCGGCAGTCATAGCATGGCAGCAAAATTGGCGATCCAACTGAAGAGTAACGCCCCCAAAACAGTCCAACTTGAGCTTGTTGTGGGACATGTTTCTGATTCGTGCCAAACGAGGGACGAAAACTAAGGAGCAAACAGGGGGCAAGAGCCTGGAGATACTATGAAGAGAATGGAGAAGATTCTTCAACTGAAATCTGGCTTGTGGGCTTTAGCTCCCAGTTGCGGAGATTGCTATCTGTTGCCTCGGATTTCGATATGTACAAGGCCTTGTTGTGGAACTTGTGGAGTGTTTTCCGGTGACCGATGCTTATGTAAGTAATTCCTGCAGCTTCAATCTGACTGTATAGATGAGCCTGTGCCACAAAATAAAATCAGTCAGAGTTGACATCCAAGTCCACAAAATAGGATGGTCTAGAACATCAGCCCCTTCTTTTTTTTTTAATCCTCCGCAATGGTGTGATGACATTTGTGCGATCTGCGTGTTGTAAATAAAATCCTAGCATTTTCCATAATTCAAAGAAAATAAGTATAGCAGCAGGGTGAGAATTATTACCTCATTCGCTTCATCTAGTGCACTTGTTGACTCATCTAGTAAGACCAAAGTGGGTCTAGCAAGTAACAACCGAGCAAATGCAAGTCGCTGCTGCTCCCCTAGAGAAAGAACACTGGCCCAATCATGCATGGAGTCCATGCCATTGAAACGAGGCAATATATAACCCAGCCTCACAACCTCGAGCACCCTGACCAGTTCTGCGGTTGAGGGCATCTCTGGCTTGGCACCAACTCCCTCTGATGTAGAAACTTCAGACAGAAATGGAAGAGGATCTGGTAGTCATTTTTACAGAAAGACTTCAGCATAGCTGCGCATGCATACTTTGGGAACTGCTGCCAAGAGTACTTTCACAATAGCAAAATTTGTGATGATTGCTTCATTCCACAATCCAACAACGAGAAAATGTAGCACTCATGCACATATTAGGAATAGAATGGTTGAAGCAAAACAATAGGAATGAGCAAAGCAGAAAAAATAGACCGATTGAGTTTCTAGTACTACTGTCTTTCACATTTTACATTACTTCCATGTGATGAGATGATTCTGAGTAGTATTTTTCTATCAAACTTCCTAACATTCCAATTTATGCCCATAGTGTTAGTTCCCGACCTCTTCCAAACATGTTGATATCGTCTATGATAGCGTAGTGCATTTTCTTTTCAATCATTAAGACTCTAATGCTCGCAGGCCCAAATTTCTAACTTTTGTCCTCACTTCCCTCAAAATGGAAATGGGTTTATATACTATATAAAAACTTTAAGCTCAACTAAACCGATTACCACAATTCCACAAACACGGTAACTTAGACTGTAGCACTCATCACAATCCAAGACACCACAAATAGAGGATTAGTTAACTGACAAGTCATTAGTATGAATGATGAATGGAGAAAAGAAATGGTACATGTTCAATGCACGAACTATACATCTATAACTATAACTGAATCGTTTCCTTCAGAATAATCACGACAAGCTCAATAAACATAGCCAACACCATGAAATATCTATCGCAATTCACAAGCCACCCCTCAGTACAAGTGCAATGGTGCAAAGGACAAACCATGCAGGCACATAGAGATGTTCTATTATAAAAGAATGAAATCTGTCTGTCAGATGATATCCAACTTTAAGGGTTTAGAATAGATTAAAAAAGCAACTTATGTTGGCACAAACAATAAAGAGGAAGATTCATATTGTCTCTGGAGTAATTTTTTTTCTTTTTCATGTTTTCTTTCTTTATTTTAAGATAAACTCACTGTTTTCAGCAGCATAAGGATAGTTACCTGTACTTTCAGTATCATTATTTGTTGAATGATGAACATCTTCACTCCATGTAGGATAGAGTAGTTGTTGACGAAGTGTGCCCAGAACCATATATGGTCTTTGCGGGACAAAGAATATACCATTGTCTCTTCTTTGCTTGGAACTTTGTAGTACTTCTTCACCCTCTAACTTCATACTGGATGGATCATCAGAACTTACATTTGAATTTTCAAACTGCATAGAACCTCTCACATGGTATATGATGTCCCCAGTACCACTAGTCCAGAGGCCAGCCAGAGCACGCAACAGTGAGGTTTTCCCACTTCCGCTAGGACCCATCACCTAAAGGTTAAGATAAGCATGATCAGGTATCAGAACTAACATTTAGTGTTCTGATTTACAAGTAGTTGAAGAAACCAGTACCAGTAGGTGATCCTTGTCTTTTAGTTCCAAAGTGAGGTCAGTAATAAGAACATTTCCACTCCTCGGTGTTATCAATGTCAAGTTGAGGACCTCTAGAACCAAGCATGGATCAGATTGAGTTAGTGATCCATTAGAACTAACAACAGAAGAGCCGCTCTTGAAAATAATGTTGATATCATCAACACTATTATTTTGGGATGACAAAGAAGACCCATTTCCATCCAATAGATCATCAAATTCACCTGTAATGAAGAATTTAATGAAATTCAATTTATCAACGGGAGGGAGGGAGGGAGGGAGGGAGTGAGAGGGAGAGGGAGATAGAGAGGTCACCTAAACGATCAATAACTGCCGAAAATGCACTAATTGACTGGAATTGGAAAACAATGAGAGAAAAATCACTAAGAATATGATTGAAAGCGGACACTGATTGGTTTATCACTCCAAACTCAATTTTCCCTGAGAAGTACATTGGAGCTACAACTGCAGCTGGAAGGATCTGAATTAAATACCGATAACCACTGGTGAAGAATTCCAAATTCCGAGAAGCTATCAACAATTCCTGCAATATAACATTAAACACATATGTATGTTTATGGCTAAAAATAAATAATAAGGAGCTGCAGAGAGTGACACTTCAAGAATAGTAGAAATACAGAGCTAACTACTCTAGTGACCAACTGAGCCTATAATATATGATCTGGTTTTGAGATTTAAATAATCTGGCAATGTTCGGGTTCTCCATGTACCGACCACCTCCCAGTTTGCTGACATCTTCACCAAGGGTCTTCCTTCCTCCACCTTCTCGGAGTTCCGGTCCAGCCTCAACGTAGCCAGTAGCTAGTTGTGGCTGCGGGGGGCCCTTGTGTATGAGTTTCTTTCTTTGTTGGCCAGTCTTGTACACCGCTGCGCCGGTAGTCCAGACTGCGGGGGGTGTTAGTGTATATATATGTGAGTGGCCCATATGGCCTTGTACAGCCCATAGAGGCCCATGTATAGCTAACTCTATAACCCACCCTTCCTAGGGTTGGAAGAATACACGGGAGATTAATTCTCTAAACACTATATAAATAAGAATTTTACTATTGTGGCATGGTAACAAAATATATTAGTAATAAATTTACTCAAAACTTATGCAGAAGAACTTCAAAGGCAAAACGTAACCTATGTAATAATTACTGTATTTTATTTCACCTTCCACTGCATCTTCATCCAGGAGTTTTTTTTTGGAACATCTTATAATTGCCAACTCTTGCATTTCATTAGTAATTTAGTACAAATGAAAAATTATTGCCCAATGTGAGAAGTGATTTACATGATTATCAGAGCTGACTCCAGACAAACTATGATACAGAACTACTAGTAAACTGCTTTACCAATGCCATTAAGCAAGCTGGTGTTCTGAACCTTTTCTACCAACGCATGCAAATTGTCTTAATACAGTTTCCAGGGAGAACCGAAGGGGAGATTGAAAACAAGCAAGTTCTATGCGATCTGATCTTGGTTGAGTTCACTCTAATCCAAATGTCAGTATGCTGGAACCATCACCTAATGGTAACTCGTTCAGACATGACTTTGAGAGTGCCAGAACAAACAAACAAACAAACAAGAGCATATGACGACAGGACAGAAGTGCTTACACTTAGGTTCTCAAAAGCCCTTCTGAATCGATCCAACAACAATTGCAATTCGTTTTCCTCACCTCCATAAAAAGCAATTGATTCAGCATTTTCTCTAACACGGACAAGTCCATACCGAAAATCAGCTTCTTTCTTCTCTTGCATGAAGTTCAAGTTGACCAAATTCTGTTGATGAAAGCATAAGCTAATTATCAATTGTTTGAAGAAAGAAAATAGTGTGACCAATGTAATATACTTCAATGCAAGTTAAGATATAAATGTTGACGAGTAACTTACTTTACCAAGGAAGACACTAATAGCAGTGCCCCCAAGAGAGTAGACAACAAGAACGATGAATAATGGTGGATAAATTCCATAAAGGATGTTGCTAAATGATATCAAGTCCACAGCAGCATTGAAAAGTGTGAGAGAAAATGCAAGCGCTGTTCCAGTGAATGCACTGAGATCATCATTTATCCTTTGGTCTGGATTGTCAATTATTGATTGAGACTGAATCTTATAGAAAGTTCTGTTATTGAAGTAACGCTTCATGTAATAACTTGTCATCCAAGATCGCCATCTCAATGAAAGAGTTTCTTTTGCATAATCTCTCAATACAAAGAACTGCAGAATAGTGGAAGCAGAAATTTGACAAATTGAGTTAAAAAAATCATAATATCAAGTTTACAAAGAACATAGTTGCATGCCCTGCAAAATGAAACGCAAAGCAAAGAAAGTAAATTTTCCTATTGGTGGGTGCTAATACTAGCAGAGGCAACTCCCCAGGACACACGCTGCAAACCAGGAATGAAGTTAAAGAAACTGGCAGTTTAGCCATTCAGTTTGCTGGCAGTTTAACTGGCAGTTGAAGGAAGAGGGAGCCATGATATTTTCAGATAAAAAAATGGTCAGCAATGCACTGGTGTCTTTGGCATAGCTAGGAAATTATCAAAACTTTGAATCTAAATAGCCTAGGAAAAGTGGTTTTATTATTTTGGCAGGAATTCTTTCCCTTTTGGTTGCCAATAGTGAATGAAGTCTTATCCAGGCGATAAAAACAGTTAAAATTAGGCTAACAGCATGAAGAGCAATACCTACAAAAGAGCAGCAATATGCTCACCGGAATTCCTCCAGCAAAAGCACCCAGGTAGTAGAGCAGTTGCTGAGTGAATTTTTCTTGATCCTTATCTTGCAAAATAAAATAACCACAAGATGCGCATTAGCAAGTTAAAAATAACAATCTATTGTACAGAAAATTCGGTTAGTATGAAGTGGCACTTTTAGTTATAACATATAAAAGTAGAGTTGCTTGTATGGCTGGAAATATCATTACTTGACTACTTTGGATAAGGAGATCACCAAGATGCAAATGATTTTAATACTGAAGTTGCAAGATCATAACAATTATTCACGGAACTTCAAGACATACCAGCAAGGGCATTGTAGAAGTCACGGCCCAAGAAGTTAAATCCAACACTAATCCCTGTAGTTCCCAATGTGAGCGCAAACACCGCAGCAAGCCTCAGCCTTGCTTGGGTTTTGTCCTCGGACCACCAGTAGGGGGCAGCGACTTTCCAAAATCTTGTAGCTAGTGTCTTGAGATCTGTACCGGCCCTCTACAAGGACCAGGATGACACCAAAAAGACAAATGCACATTCATCAGCACACAGGGAAATGGCAACCTATCAAAAGAATGATAACTAATCGCAGAGCAACATAAGGACAGACTAGAGTTGCATACGGAATAGGATAATGGAATGAGGTCGCGAAGTTTGGCATCAATCCAATTCCAAGCACGTAAAAGCACACGATGGGACGACAACAATGTCACATCCAACTTCGAACTTAGCTTAATCCCATGTTTTTACCTAACGAATGGTCCAGAATGGCACCCAGCAGTCTCCTTGAACGCCAAATTTATTTGCATCTAGAACACAGCTCTAACCTAGCATCAGAGCCGAACAGTCCAGTGTGGAATCTACCAATGCAGTGGAATTGTCGCGATTCTAAAGCTACAAGCCGGTGGCAGTGGCATCGAACACTCCAGTAGTACGAACTCTAAATTCAAAGCAGAGAGAAAAAAAGGGGGCGGGCAGGACAGTCGCCAGGAGAGCATCACCTTTTCCTGCGAATCGGGGGCAGCGGCCTCCCCGCCGCCGGCTGCAGCGCCCGTGGGAGTGGGCGCGGCGCTGCGGCGGCCGGCCGCCGCCGCGGCGGCGCATGGCGGAGGCCACGGGCGGAGGGCGCGGGAGCCCGAGGCGCCGCGCCGCCGAGCCGGGGCCGGGTGCGGAGGAGGCGGCGAGGCGAGGGGGGGACGGCCGCGGCGGCAGTGCGGGCGGTCGCGGAGGTTTAGTGGAGCGGAAGCATATCGGAGTAGGCAGCTGCATCTTTTTTTTTCCGCCTCGCTTTCCCCACCGCCCGCAGGCCGCCGCTTCCCTGTGCTGTTTGGTTGCTTTGCTTCAGGATTCCCTTCCGTGTCTTGCAGGGGAAGCTCTGCGTTGCGTTGCGTGCTCTCCTTCCTTGCCGCGGGGACGGGGAGCAAAGCAATGGCGAACGCCGCAGCAAGCAGAGGCGGAGGCGCCCGGCCCAGTTCCACACAGCTGCTCCACGCCCCCACCCCAGCCGGCGAGGATGCTACGGCTACCGGCCGCGACGGGTCGCTGGCGTGTGGGTCCCCGATGGAGCGAGGCCTCAGGTGGTAGTGGCCAGGGGAGACTGACACGTGGCGCCCCGGGGAGGAAGGTGCCAGCTACGCCACACGTAACCTATCCACCACTCTCTCGATCAAGGAGTTGGTTGGGCTGCACTGCAAAATTCTCAGTGGTGGGCTGGGTCAGAGGACACTGCGGCCCAGTTTGGTTCTTGGATTTTTGCTGTTTTCTTTTTTGAAATCAAAATCGGAACACACAACAAAGCCGGGAAATATTATGAGTGCAAGGAAGCAAAAAAAAAAATGAAGAGAGAGGCTGCAAAAAAAAACCAGAACTTCTGATGGCACAACAAAACTGCCCCACACGTACAGTTGACACCGAATTAACCATTTTTTTTTTTGAAACTAAAGGGGGGGAGAGATTCCCCACCTTTGTATTCCAAAAAGGGGTTCTAGCGCCTCCGGTCAACCGTGGCGCTGAGCGAGAGTCGATATACAAGTACAAACGCGTGAGTGCCAGCCCATGAGGCTGTTTACAAGGTGTGGGGGGAGTCGTTTTCTCCAAGTAACTAAATCATCCCGGACTTGGCTAAGGACCGCACGACTGCTAAAAATTTCTCTCCTGAAAATGTGCCCGTTCCTGGCATCCCAGATCCTCCAGAGAATGGTGAGGAGCACAAAAGGCCAGAGGTTGGCGTCTGACTCAGAAGGCAGTTCGGGCTCCCATACTTCCGCATCTGAAGCATCGCAGATGTGCTCGAGGTTGAGGGAGGCTCAAATATGTCTGCTGTCGCTGCACCCGAAGAAAACATGTTGCCTGTCTTCCTCCTCAGTACCGCATCGCTCGCACAAGCAGCTGTCGACTATGTGTTTGGAGAAGAGGTTGGTACGAGTGCTGAGACGGTCTTTGAAGTACAGCCACGCAAAGACCTTCACCTTGTTGGGAACCTTTGTCTGCCAGATCAGCCGCCCATGGTAGTCGTCCGCATCTCCACCACAGTCGAGAGCAGCATACGCGTCTCTGGTAGTGTAGGCGCGATCCGTGAGCTTCAAGAGACGAACATCGTGTCCGTCCGTCAGGGTGATTTCCTGCAAAGAATCGAGCAAACGGCACAGCTGCTGGCTTGCAGCAGTGGTTAGGCGCGGCCTCAGGTGCAAATCAAAACCACTCTGGAAGACATACTGAACGGAGACATTAGGCCTGGTTGTGTGCGAGAAGAGAGCTGTGTGGGAGGAGAAAAGGGGGCCATCTCCCGTCCAGCGATCGAACCAGAATGAAGTGGCAACGCCATTTTGGACCTTGACATAAGTGATTGATCGGAATGAGTTCAGCTCATTATTGACAATTTTCCAAAGATAGCTGCACGGTTGTGAGGATAGGGAGTCGAAAGGGGTATTGGTTAGGACCCAGGTTTTCCAGGAAGGATTTTCCTCTGAGAAGAGTTTATTGATAAATTTCATAAGGAGGCACTTGTTCTGGAGCTCGAGGTCTTTGATCCCCAGACCACCTCGGTTTTTGGGGGCTTGAACGGATTCCCATGCCACAAGACATTTAGCACCATGACATTTGTCTTCTCCGGTCCAGAAGAAAGCACGGCGACGTCTGTCAATCGCTTTGATCACCGTTTTAGGAATGCAGAGAGCGGACATGTAGTGGAGAGGCACCGAGCTGAGAACTGAAGTGCAAAGTGTTAGACGGCCAGCTCGGTTCAACAGGGAAGCTTTCCATCCTGATAGATGTTTGTCACAGGAGGCGATTAGGGGGAGGCAATCCGAGACGGTGATCTTGTGAGGGCTTAAGGGGAGGCCAAGGTACGTTTGGGGGAAGGAGGAGACTGTTGTGCCGAAAGCTGTAGCTAGACCCTCCGCTTCAGTCGGGGGCACGTGGATTTTGGAACTACTACAAAGTTAAACCTGCGCCGCTTGGAACTACTACTGTGTTGTATGTATACTATAAGCTTGGTATTTCCAACTAAGCGATCCGTTCATCAGTTCACCAAACTGGACAGTATGTTGATTCAACGAGTCCTGTCAAATAGCGAGGCACATCTGTCTGAACTGAACACAGTCTTCCATATGTCGAGGTGTAAATCAAGTACAAGAAAACACAGAAAAAGGTTCAATGGATCTCTTACATGAGGAATCTCTCTTTCACGCGGATAGATCATGGCATTCAGGTTAGAGAACAGGAACCCAGGCATCCAGAGCCGTTGGCACGAGGAAACTCCACTGACGGTACGGAAGAGTTCTTGTTAGAGTGAGGATGAACAAGACGAGGGAGTCCACTTCACTTGGCAAAGAGTCAATCTATGCTGATTCGCGACCATTTTGTTTGCAGCTTGCAGATGCTTGCTGTTGGTGCGCGCGCTGCAAAATGTTAGGTCTCTAACCTGAGCTGAAAGGTATGGACAAATTAACTATGCTGAAGGGTTTTTTTTATCAGGAGATGAGAACTGAAAGGATCAGATATTGAGAGAAGTTATGTTCAGAAGATCCTCAGGAATTTGTGAAGTTTATCGGTTGGGAAAACTGGATACATACACAATCAAAAAGTTGCACTTGATCTTATTACCACTCCTGTTAACTGAACGTTACTTGTGTCTTACCCCTTGCTGAGATAAGGCTTGAAGCAGCAGCAGCAGCAGCAGCAGCAGCATTGCTGTACTCCGACTAACATCTGTCACTGCGTATGTGTTCCTATAATCATTATACAGTGTTCACAGGGCCATTCGGAACATCCTAATGTTGAACGGCTATTAGACAAAAGAAGGCCAAAGTGTCCTACATTTATCTTCTGTACTCAGTTTGATGGCGCTAGTACTTCACCATTCAAAGGCAAAACTGGGGCACATTCTTGTGCTCTACTACACACCACATATTCACAATAAACATCTGACATGGAAATCTCCCTTGTCCTTCTCTCTGATCCCATCCCGTTTTGAGCACATGCAGGAGAATTGTCAGAACAATCTTCATGATTTCCTCCTCGTCGTATGATGTAGCAAACCTGACTGCAAAATGCGGTGGTTTTAATGTGTCACCTCATAGGTCTGATCCATTAAATATGTTTGTTAACAAATTAGTACAACATGAACAGCTGGTGTTGATTGAGATAGCAACAACTCAATACTCATTGACACGCTAGGCACACAAATAATCTATACCTAAGCTACAATTAATGTCGTTTTGTTTCAAATGGATTATGGATGGGGGACATTCCTACATAAATAAACTGGAGTTTCTTACCCCAAGGAAGGCTCGGAAACTCCCATGTCTGCTTAGGAACTGATATAGCATATGCAGCAACCTGGAAGGGATTGAAACAATTTTGTGTCAGGCATTAATTTGGTGGCAGCTCTTTCTAAAATATGTGCAATAGGAATGCAGCATGCATACAAGAGTTGAAGCAGCAAGCGAACAAGAAGAGTTAAAAAGTAAAGAGGTATCTTCAGTCTCATACAGAATATCCAAAATTTCCATGCACACATCCAGTTCCAAAAGGTCACCTAATTTTGATATTTCCCTGGCAGTAAAACAAAAATAACCAGTAAATTATTTGCAAATATAAATTAATGTTTAGTTAGACCAAGAAATCAACAACTAGCAAAGAGTAGCAGTAGTAAATTTATCCTACAACACAGCTGTCAAAGTCCAGTTATGGTAACATGTCAAATTAGTTCTTTCACTTTTCGTTTTGGTGAGTGAGTTCAAGATAATAGAGAATATCCATCTCGACAGGGAGCTAATTGAACTTGCTGTTGCTTTGCAGAGGAGAAATTCTTCTTTTGGAGAATTAGAAAAGGAATACGACTAGCTCTTTACCGCTGGAATGTGTTGAGAGGAATCAATTGTTTAACCCGGTGACGGCCCTACGCAGACAGCAGCAGCACCGGCTACCATGGTGGAGGAGCTCGGGGGGCTGTTGGTGCCCGCAGCGGGTTGCGCTTCGGCGTGGCACAACGTTGGTGACGGCGGCGCAGGCGGCGGCGGCTTCTTTCGGTCTTCTCTCCCAGTTGGTTGGGGTTGGTGGTGTGTTTTTTTGAGGGTGTTTGTTTTGTTCAGGGTGTGTTTGTGTGGTCGTGTCAGCTTCGGCTCGTTATGTACAATTGTTTCTTCTTCTTAAATGACAGAGCAGTGCTTCTGCTACCTTTTTCAAAAAAAAAAAAACATTTCCACTAATATGTTGCATTTCTGCAGAACAATATCTGCACGAAGAACTACTATAAAACGCTACATAGGCTGCTCCCTGGGGTGAGAAAATTGAATCTGACACATTTCCACTTGTCTATTAGGTAATGTCACTTGCATGAATATTGACATCACAAAAGGGTGGATTTAGAGATGAGGCACTTCATCTCTATAATGGTAATGAAGAACCAAAAAAGTCTTTGCATAAGCTCTTATTCGAATTTTCAACTTTGTCTTTAACAAAGCCAACAATTGTTTAAGTATGAGAAGCAATCCAAATAACCTGAAATGGATTAGAAGATCCTCTAGGTATACAAAAGCAATGCTTGAAGATCCGATGTTATGCTCCACTACCTGAAAACTCCACAACAAAAAGAAAGAATATAGCTCTGTTGGTCGAAACAATTTAACAAACTGTTGTCTGATAATGACCTCAGCCAGGCCTGTTGTCCGCGGCGAGCAGGCGCCGAGGCACCGCGGAGAAGCCGAGCACGCGGGAGAGGACGGCGTAGGTGTCGTCGTCGTCTCCCTCGGCGGCGGCGGCGCTGGTGTCGATCGGGCCCCCGCCGCAAACCCGAGGACGCGGCGGAACGCGCCCGGCGACGGCACGAAAGGCGGTGAACGGGAGGTCCTTGGGGGAGCATGGACACCATCGCGTCGCCGAGCTCACCGAGGCCCCGCGGCACCGCATCGGGGCTGCGCCGTGGATCTCCTGCCGCTGGCGAGGCGGCGCGGCGGCGTGGGAGGGGAGGTGGAGGGGAGCGCGAGGGCGGGGAAGAGGAGCGTGGGCGCGAACGCGACGGGCACGGCGAGGAGGCGCGGCGGCGGCGGGGGGAGCCTCCGCTTCCTCCTCGCCGCCATCCTGTCCATTTGATGCGATGAAAGAACTGAGTAGGGGCTGAGAAATCTGAACTCCGAAAGCGTGCGTGGCTCCGCCGTCGGTCGCTGCTTGTCGCGGCAAGAGGCGGCCCGAAAGGGACCCGACCCGCGGTGGGCGGCGGGGGGAAGTGGGGGTCGCGGCCGTGGATGTCTGCCGGAGCTACGGAAGGGGGCGGCAGCGCGGCGGAATGTCTGCCATTATTATGTACGCCGAGGACGACAGCTGGCCCACCTGCAGACGCATTCCGTAGGTGTAAATCAAGTACAAGAAAACCCAGAAAAATGTAAACTGGATATTAGTAGCTCACTCATAAAGGACACCACTCGCACTTTTCGTTCGAGTCCGTGTGTAGTATTGACCGTGAAGCGAAATTATTATCCCACTGCGCCCCGGATGAAGAGGGGGGTTGGTCGAGAAGCTTATTACCTTCACCGCATCGCGACGTGTTTGATTTCGGCTGCCGCTTTTTTGCTGCAGAACACAACAAGTAATGAGAGATTAAGTTTCTTTTACCCTTTTCGGTGGGAGTTCACAGCAGCAGCTACGACCCGTTTCCTCCGCGAAATCATCGCTGCAAACACAGAGTTGAGTCGCCCTGTTCGCTTCAGCTTTATCGCACCACCAACAAGAAGATTTTCTACCGTAAAACAAACCGCCACCAAAGAACGCCAACAAGATTTTCCTCTCGTAACAAATCAAAGACTGGCGTATCACCATCACCGAACGAACAGACTGAATAATCGTTGTTCGACGTACTCCCCCGTCTCGCCGCCGCCGTCTGCGTCCATGTTGATTCTCCATCTGATCAGTCGACCTGCCGCCGTGGGCCGTAGATAGCCGCCGCCGCCGGCGGGGGGGGGGGGGGGGGAGAAACCGGGGGCGCGGCCGCCGTAGCTAGGGTTTCGCAACAAGAGGATCAGAGCCAGAGGGAAAACTGTACTGTATATATAAGCTAGCCGCTCCGTGACAGGACGTGTTCCAGTCGAAGTGGCTTACTACTTTACTTATATCGGCCGGCCGGGTGAGACACGAACAGAACAGCTTCCGATGTCGGTCCGACCGTTGGCCATTGTTCATCGTTCCATCCTTGACGGCGATCGAGGATCTACTTCGCGCCAGGCATATATTCCACCCTCCATCGTCGTCGATCAGGCGAGGAACGGAGAGAAGAGATTCACCAGCGACATGCATCATATCGAGGTTCGTCGGGATGTGTGCACGCAGGAGCGACGACGACTTGCCTGCCTCCATGTTCGTCGTCCTCGTCCCGTGTGGGCAAGCAAAGCTAGCGGGATCAATCAGAACCTGAAGCGACAAACCGAGAAGGTTTCGGAAGGAAACTTTCCTGCACGATTTCAGATCAGGGCCGGACACACTTGTTGGAAAGGGTTTCATCTTGGAAACGAGATTAGGCGAGCACCTACCTTAAGGTTCATGTCCAGTTTATAGATTCATATAAGTTTTGATTCAAACCAAATCAGAACACAAAGCCGCGAAATGCCAAGCAGCATCAACACGAAAGAGCAAAAAAAAAAGTTCAGCTAATATATAATCAATCCGCCGCCGTCGTGCTCAGTATGGGCGGGTGGGCGTAGGGACCCCTGAGCCAACCCTCGGCGATGCGGCGGTTCGCCGCCTCGGTGAGGTGCACGCCGTCCCAGTCCACGTACGCCGACGGGTCCGCGCAGGCGGCGCTCACCCCCGGCATGCCGCACAGCGCGGCCAGGTCGAAGTTGTACCTCCCGCCGCCGCCGCCGCCGCAGCACGCTCGCGGCGCGCCGTCGGTCGCGTTGAACCCGTAGCGCTCCGGCGCCACGGCGAAGTCGATGATGGGCGCGTAGAAGTCGGCGTAGACGACGCGCACGCCGGCGGCGCGGCGCGCGCCGTCGAGCCGCGCCAGGGCGCGGCGGAGGCGCGCGTTGTGGTCCTTGGACAGCAGGTTCAGGTCCTTGAGGCACCCCGTGCGCGGCTCGTACCCGCCTCCGGTCTGGTTGACCATGAGCACCAGGTTCCCCGGCGCGCACCCCAGCGGCGGGATCCCCGACACCACCACCGTCTTGGCTCCGTCGCCGATGAGTTTCTGCGCAAGGCATCCGCCATGGAGTGTTCTTGGTTGATTATTTCACTTACTTCAATAACTAGCGGTGAGTCTGATTTTAGATTTTAACTATGGTCGCATGAAACACGGTTACCACCTCCGTGGCCTCGCAGATGTTTCCGACGATCTCTGTCACCTGAGATCGCACTTCATCGACGCTTTTGCCGGCGAGCAGCATGATAGCGTAGTCGTTCCAACCGAGCTCCCCGACGACGAACAGTGCCTTGGCGAAGTACTCCTTGCATTCTAGAGAGCAGAACATCTGTAATAGCTGGATGGACGAGTCACGCTGCATGCCAATGCCAGCGTGTCGATGATCACGAGCACGAACCTTGGTGGGGTGATGAGCTGCAGAGCGAGGGCTTGAGGGCGTCGAACCACCCGAGCTGGACGCCGAGGGAGATGTTGAACGGAGAAACAGCCGTGAAGCCGTTGTCCACGAAGAAGGCTCGCTCCAGCGCCGTGGCTCCGCCAACCGCGAAGTTGACGCCCTGACGGAAGCTCTGGTTCGCCGCCAGCGACGGCGGCAGGAAAGGGAGGCCCAGAGCTTCAGCTGAATTTGCACATCAGATCAGAGTCATCTTTGGTTTAGGACTTTGGAGTTGAAGACTGCTTGCAGTTGATACTCAAAGCAAAACCTGTTGAGTCATAGTCATGTGCTAGCACTGGCAGCTTGTCGATCGATCGACGCGCCGGAAGGGAACGACAGGACTTACCGATGAAATCGATGGCCAATCTCCCGTCGGAGGCGCGGCCATTGGGTCGCCCGAAGAAGGTCATGCCGTACGGCAGCTTCGCTATCAATAATGGCGTCGTGGTCGCAAGGCTGCGGTAGAGGATGACGAGGTTGCCGGTGTCAGCGTAGGAGTTGCCGAAGCTGATGATCGAGGTGTAGTGTGTCCGGATCGAAACGGAGAAGCTGCTGGTGAGCATTAGAAAATTTAGCAAGGAGACGAGTATGAGCTTCATTGTAGCTCCCGGCCGGTGATCAGAGTACAGCAGGTTCCCGTTTCTACTTTAATTTCTACTCGTATATAGTAGTAGTCGTCGTATTCGTGAGAGATTGGGATCTGAGTCTTTGTAGTATGTGTTTGTATAGGGATGATGAAGTCAACGTCCACGCTCAAATATAGAATCTTCTGCATCACCGTTATTTCAGGGGAAGCAAAGTAGGTTGCATTTGTTATATGCAGGGCCCGTTTGGTACAACTTCACGAGCAGCTTCACGAGCAGCTTCACAACTTCAATAGCCAAACAACCAACTCTCTGCTCAACTATCTGGTTAGCTTCTCTGAAAACTCACTCTCACAAAGTTAAGCACATGGTGAAGCTGCAAAAACATGGCTCTCTCCCCCGCTCATGATGGAGTTGTTTTCTAAAAAAACAGCTCTACAGGAGAAGCTGAGCTGTGCCAAACGGGGCTGCAGTAAGCATGCTATGAATGAATTAGTACACTTATATGATTGCCTATAAAGTCAACCAACCGCAATGTATTGTTTGATACTCCATCATTCTGTTCAAAAAAAAAGGACTTGCGTAATGTTTTGCTAAAATCACAGTTAGAGTTCATCTTCATCGGTACACAATGACAGTCTGTTCGTTTGGCCGGTGCTTATTATTTGTTATGAGGGAAAACTAGTGCTGACTGGTTGCTGGTGGCAGGTTTGTTCTCACGGAAAAGTACCGTTGGCTCGGCTGATAAGCCTAAGTGAGGAAGACGAGTGTTGCTCATGACGTGTTTTCTCTACTCCTAAAAAGTGTGAAAGTAAGACATTCTCATGGGTTCACCACCTCCGCGCATTCACCGGTCCCGCGCCTTCACCCCGATCCCCCCCCCCCCCCCGCGCCTTCACCCCGATCCCCCCGTCACCGCCCTCATTTCTCTCGTCACCCGTCGGCGGTTCCCACGCCCCGCACGTGCCCCCCCTCAAGCCCGACCACCCGTCGGTCCCCCCACGCCCGCCACGCCGACCGGATCGCTCCGCCGCCGCCGCCCCCCCCCCCCCCCCCCCCCCCCCCCCGCACCCCCAAGCCTAACCGCACCCACGCCTTGTTTTCCGCCCTCCACCGTGTCGGTGTGGGTGTGGCCGTTTCCCCATCGCCGCGCCGTCCGGCCGCACCCCGCCTCGGCGCCTCCCTTTACCACCCCCACCGCCAATGGCCTCGCGCCTCCGCCTCTTCGCCGCCGATCCGACCCCGGCGCCGTCGAGGATTCCGGCCCTAACCCCGGCGCCTCCATTAAGGCGGCGGCGGCGGGGGACGGGAGGGGGAGGCGAAGAGGCCCGAGCCGCCGCGGCGGGGAGGTGACGGACCCGGGCGGCGCCAGCGAGGTCGTGCACGTCCCGCGGTTCGTGGCCCGCGAGAAGGCGTGGGAGTGGTTCGACTACCTCGACAAGACCATCTCCCGGACACGCCCCCCGGCCCTCCGCGTCTTCGGCCGCTCCTCCATCCAGGTCCCCACTCCCCACTCCCCGATTAAGCCGCGTTCGGTTGGACCGATTAAGCATTAGGCTCTTTAAAAAGAAGATTAAGCATTGGGTGCCCGGGGGAGGGGGTAATAGTTGTGATGCCGAATCCTCGTTCCTTTGGGTAACCTCGTAGCCTTGCTATATTGTTTAGCAAAATGATCAAGTGCTAATCTTGCAACAAATGGTGAAAGACTTCTTCGAGTTTCGTGTACTTAAGCGGTACCATCCTCCGTCGGTTCCATCGCTTGTAATTAATAAAAAGAGATTATTTGGTATTGGTTTAATTAATTGTGTCGTGATCTATTCTGTTCAGAGGAAAACCTGAATGTTTCATCTTTATCCCTTGCCCATCCATATGTCGATCGATCGTGTGTTGGTGGTATTACCACATGTGTCGCTTAGTTCATATAGGTGATTCTGAGTTTTCTGATGGAGTGCATGAGTTTTTTACTGCTACCAAAATGGGTTCTTCAAATAACATCTTTGGTCAAAAGAATGCCATTTTCTATCTTGCTTGTCTATTTAATTGTTATTTAGTTTGTTCTCTCGAAAGGACGAGAGAATGCCATTTAATGTTGTAATTCTTTTTTTAAGTTGTGATACAATAGCTGGTTCATCTTTGGTTTTTGTATGACCTTTGCAGGCCAGTATGATCTCATCTCAAGGTCTCCAAGTATATTGTGTGCCTTTGCTGATTAACAAGAACTGAGTGTGGAGAAAATGTGCACACTTAGGATGTGGTTCTCCAGTATCTCGGCATTTGGTAGGTTTGACAATGAGGTAACCTTTGATTCTCCAATCCTGTAAGTTTTGGTTATGGATAAAAATAAGAAGATTCTTTTCTTCAGTTAAGATGTAACCTAATCTTGCCATATGAGGATCTCAATGATTATGTCGCAGCTCCTGCAGTTGCAAGATTGTTCCATGATATATGTTAACTTAATTATTGATTTTACATTCATTCTTTTGATTATGAAAGATAAATAGACCATGTACATTTAGGTTTGTATTGCACATTGGAATTGACTTCAGGTTTGTGGGAAGACATTTGGGAAGGACTTTAGTGATTTTATTCTGCATTGTAGTATCACCACTATAAACTACAACTATCTTAGGCTTCCAAGTTAGGACCATAGTCCACAAGTTTGCACAGCTTTCATTGCCAAGGTCTATCTCATTATTGCCCATGATTGTCACCACATCATACAAGCTCATCAGATCACAATCCAATCGGCACACTAATAGAGTGCTATTTCAAAATTCTATCACTGAGTTCTCTGTTAATCAGAGTCACTTTTGGGATGTTGCTTCACCGTATGTTCCTTGGTAATGAGGATTGGAAGAGTTTATTTTGGTTGGTATTTGTGAGGTATAAATGGACCTAAGAGATATTTAACTATGTTACTATGTTATTAATTTGTTCCATGTACTCTGGTATTGTTTCCATTGCAATAATTTTTATGTATTATTGTATCAACAATACTGTACTTATTTGCAGTCTTTTAATCAACGCAACAGTAAATCGGAACTATCATCCAATTGTAGAGGTATTGATTCGAACACTAGCATAAACCTTTGGTCTGCGTGATGAGAAATCACTGCAAGAGCTCGTTTAAAATTTACTACGACCTGCTTTCGTTTGGCACACGAATCTGTTAGTAGGCACCACCACTATCAAGAACTTTTACCAAATTGTTTTAGTACTTGCAAATCTTTGCCAGATGCAAATGGCATGTGAACTTGACGATGAGTTGCAGGCAACTTCGATTTCACATACAAAGCCTGACTATTTTGTGTTATGCAAAGGAGCCAATAACCTGTATTTCGAATGGCTTCCGTGTCTCAAATCATGGACTTGTTGGTTATTTAATTCCTTTTCAGTATGTTGCAGTATTTCTCACCTCTACATGGAATTGGGACCAAGCAGTTACTGCATTTGAATGAGTATTGGGTCAAATTAGCACGCAATCTGGGCAAAGATCTTTGCTTCAACTTGTGGAGTTTGACAACACTCTGTCAAGAAATGGTTTAGCTTTTGCTTTCGCTCTGTGCAAATAAATATAACTTGTTGATGGTACTCTGCTTGTTGGTACTTGTGCAAACCAGTCTTAAAAAGTAGTTGAGATTTATGTGAAAAATATCAATGTTATATTACAAACAGATTAGTCCACTACCTAGCAATAGCCATATCTTTTAGCACTACTGCAATAGCAATATCATATTGTTGGTCAGTGATTGAAATTTGATCTTGCGATGCCTAAAATAGTATGTTTCTTTTTTGGGCAGAAAGCAAAAAAAGATGGCTATGATACCATAATCGATGGGAAAATTATTATAGCTTGGAAAGTGGCAGCTCTATTTTGAATAACTTTAAGGCTATGGTGATGGGAAAATGATGGATGATGTTGTGGTGGTCGGAATCAACAATGTGAATCAACGATGAATTTCTGTTGACGGTATAATTGATCAAAATTTGTCATGTAACTTTGAGACAGTACTGACATACTTCTCACCTGATGCACAACATGCTCAGAAAGTGTGACTGAGGCCTTGGAAAATCCTGGACATCGTCGTTGACCAACTCGTAGCAGTGAAGATGCTGCCTCAGATGGACAACCATCAGTCTCACTTGATGATTTGCTTGTATGTGCCCCAAATTGTTCTACTTATGGATTAATGATGCTTATCTACAAACTGATGACAAATGTAAAATACATAAAGATAGTGTGACATTAAATTTGTATTAGCTTTATGCTACTTACGGAAACTTGTTAGCATTTCTTATAGAAAATGTTATCTGCTTTGTAAGAACTTGCTCAACAACATTAGTGGTCTGCTACAAGGGGAGCTGGGTAAGTTGGAGGTCGAGCTTCAAGTGGGATCATCGTTCCTTTTTTAGGGTTCGATCCATTCTCGCACTGAGTTCTAGGAAATTCCGATAATCTGTTCCTTGTTTTACATGGAGAGGTGAGTTGACTATAACAATATATTGTTATCTAGGTGCGTTAAATAATTTTTTATATCAATTGATCCAGCTTGTTGTTAAGTGAAATTGATGACATAGTGGTGGCTATACATGGTTGGATGCTCTTATAAATAACTTTGAAACCATTAGATGTCCAAGTCATCCAATCTGAAGTGTAATAATCTTCTCGGTTTTTAACTTCAACTTGGCCTTTTGACAATGGAGAATTTAGATGGGAAGCCATGAACGTCTAGAACCATTCAACAACATCTTTGTCAGGGTTCAAGCTATAAGCATTTTGTAATTCGATAGTGAGCTGAGGGTTTTCTATCTTTGTGTTAGTTCGCCACTTGAAGTGTTTTATTAAATGTGCCTTTTATAAATGTATTGTGTATGGCATAACAAAAGCTAAACTGCGGGGAAAAGCTTTTTATAAGACTAATAAATGTAGTAAATCATTATTTGAGATGCCCACTGTCATTAAATATGTAAGAGTTCAGTTTCATAAGTAATTTAATTTATTCTTTCAATAACTATTCGGTTACATCACTTTGGTTGTTTATTTGATGCCCGTGGCAACGCACGGGCACTTTCCTAGTGTAGGAAAGAAATCAGGTTACAAGAATTTGATTACTATCTTGGAGGCAGTAGTAACCCGTTCCACAGGCTGCTAGAGTTTGCAGTCGTCCACTATGCTGTTAAGCCAGCCATCGGCAATGTAGCGGTAGGCGGTCTCCGTGAGGTGGCCATCCCAAAACAAATAGGCCGACGGATCCCGGCACACCGTCGACCCTGGCATGCCACAGGCGGCGCTGACGTTCAAGTTGTACCTCCCACCTCCACCGCAGCAGCACCTCAGCACATCTCTGACGAACCCTGCGATTGATTGTTTCGTGTTCGCATCGTCTCAATCAGAAATTAAGGAACGGCAGGTTGTCAAGAAGAGGTTAGTAGCGGTATAATGCGATCGATATATGACGATATATACTGACCAAACTTGTCAGGTGTCTCAACCATCTCGATGACCGGGCCGAAGAAATCGGCGTAGACGACTCTCGCGCTCGGGTGCGCTGTCCTGACATGCTCGAGTGCCTCCTGCAGCAGCGAGTTGTGGTAGACGGCCAGGTCGTTGAACTCTATCAGGCAGCCAGTTCTAGGGTCGTAGCCTGCCGGATCGGCGCTGGGGAAGAACGCTAGGTTCGGCGGCAAGCACCCCAGCGGCGGGATCCCCGGGACCACCACGGTCTTCGCCCCGAGCTCCATCAGTCGCTGCCAAGAATTGCAGAGACTTAATCGTGCTTCGGTTTAGTAGTCCGAACTCTGGAAATCTGAATGTAGTGATCAGTATCCCCGGTCAAAGCGCAGAAGGCCATTATATTGAGTGGATTCATAATTATATTTCCAATGTTTGACTCAAATTTTGTCCAAAATGATTTTATTTACCAAATTAGAGGGAGTATATTGATCTTAAAGCTTCACACACTTCAAGAGGTTATACTATACACTTTTCTTGATCTTCACACCAATACCTACAGTTTATCATGCATGTACTCATACATGCACAACATAAAATGTCTACTTATTATTGACCAACAAAGTACGTACTACTAGCGCTAGTACTGGAAATTTCAGATAGCTGCTGAGTTCATGTAGCTCACTTCTCCATACTACACTTTATGATTAATGCTCATAGTATTCCTACATGACAAGAGATTAGTCCTAACATAAATTTTCTGGTCAATTAATTACCTTTCGACAGGTGAATGCGCTTGTTATAAAGAAGGATGATAATGTTGTCGAAGGCCTTCGGAAGATGGGTACTGAGCTTGAAGATATCACCGATCTGGTCGTAGAAGATATGGACGAACTTTACTCAGAGTATGCAACGCACACACCTGGCACCTGATTATTACTATACATACTATTTTATGCTGTTTTACCAATATATCGCTGCAAAGCCCATTACTATTAGCACGAGTTGTGAACGGCAGTACTAAATCTTATTTTGTTGCAAGTAAAACGTACGTGAACAAAACAAAATTTGTTCAATTTTTCAACCTAACACGTGGTACGACCCCCTATTGAATTTCAGGATTGCACAATCACTCAACTCCCAAGAAATGCAGACAGAAGCCCCACCGTGCAATATAAAGTTTATCAAGTGTGACCGTGACGGTGATCGTCCTATATATACCACCAGGTAATTAAAGGTTTTAACACATATATATATAGAGAGAGACTCGGGAGTAGTTAATCTCATCTTTAAACACCAACATTGGATATGTGTTCATACTTACTAAAATGGGATTAGATAAAAGGGGATGGTGAACAACGATAATGTCAAGGTGCCCCATCTGCTCACTTAATGTAGTATATAAAGTACTCCATTTCTGTCAAGTTTAGAAGATACTAGCTCTCCCACCAACTATATATAGACTACAACAACATTTTTGTGGGGTGGGGGGAGGGGAGGGGAGATCCGGTACCACCATTTGATTTATAATGAGAGAAGAGTTTAAGACACAACTGTTACAGGCACGACCAGTAATCATGACACTATCTCATTTTATGATAGTAATCATCAAGTCCATATCTTTCTAAAAAGAATTAATGTCAGTAAAATGCATTGCTAAATTGCATTTGAAAGTTAATTAATTGCCTCTGAACAACTTCTATCATACAAAGGCATTTAGCGAGGAGCATGGACGATTTCTTGATCACAAGGATTTTGCAGATGTCCATGAACAATCATCGACTTTCATCTCCTCATAAGCTGGTACGAATAATATTCTTTTCAAGAGAAACAAATCTCCTAGATTATATACATATATAACAGCATATAATGACACAAGTTTGGTATCACGCAGATTTGTACAAGAGCCAATGCTGATATATGTTCAGCATTTAAACTGGTACGCGGTTTTCTAGTTGAACAGAAAACTTTGTTGATGGAAGAGTATGAAAAAACTACTGTATCGAAGCAGTCCAGCAAAAAGGAAAAGCTACGTGAAATGAAACCCGGCAATGGATCACCCAATCGATCTCCTTCTAAATATAATGGACCACCCATTCGACAGTTCAAGAAGGTACGTCCTATCCTGTATTCATGATTGTTGTTGCAAATCCTGAACCAACCGTAGTTATATATACTTATATACTAGTTATTCCACTTGCAGCTGGAAGCTACAAAGAAAGACTGTAAGTATGACTTGGAAGAAGCCACAAAAGAGAAGGCCTTACGGAGAGAAATGCAAGATATGGAAACTGTAATAGAAATTCTCAAACAGATAACCACGAATGGATACTTTCTCGAGAAGCCAGAAAATGACGTACAAACTACAATGGCATTATTTTCTGAAACAATGAACACTGTGTTGCCCAAATGTATTGAAATAGTAAGTTATCTATCTCTCTAGTATTAAATTGGAATTGAAAATTCGAAACCGATCAGAGTCATGCATGTTGTATATAGTCTACTTATTTTCTGACACACATACACACACAATAGTGCTTGCATTGACGAACATCCTTGCTAAATAAATAAATAAATAAATATGGTTGAACAGGTAAAAGGAGCGAAGAAAGATTATGAGCTTCGGTTGAAAGAAATTATTCGGAAGAAGTCCAACCTAGAGAGCAACCGAAAAAACAAGCAGGTAGTACATCCTATCCTCCTCTTCTTCTTCAGATTCTCAGTGGTTTTGTGATGAAATGAACCGACCCTCAGATTCTCCTAGTTATCCTGCATTCATGATTGCTGTTGCAAATCCCGAACCAACCAGTAGTTATATTACCACTTGCTTGCAGGTAGAAGATGGGAAGAAAAACTGTGATGATGCCTTACAGACTGCCGTGGAACAAGAGTCATACTTTATGAACCGTATAGAAAAGAGGGCGCGTTTAATAGAAGCTCTCGAAGAGATAGCAAGTAATGAAAACTGCTTTCTCAAGGAGCCAGAAGCAGCTGTTACTGAAGCCGGAGGCCTGGGCGAGGAGAAGAACGACCAACAAAGTGCATTGACATTGCCTCCTGAAACAGCAGTAAACACTGAGTTCTCCAAAGATGATATCCAAGAATTAATGAATAATAGCTTGGAGGCCGGTAACGTCTACAAATGCGTCCTCTACAACACAACATTTGTAGCTTTAAAGATGCTGGACGATCCGGCGATCGTGCAAGGGGAGTCTGACTTCATCCGAAAGGTACGGTACGGTGCTGCTGCAAATCCGTCGTGCAGTGCGATGCGATCCACATTTCTTATATAAATATATCATGGTTAACATCGGGGCTGACACTAGGTACGCGTGGGAAACCATTATTGCAGGTTGCTGTCCTCGGTCGAGTGCGGCATCCAAATCTTGTTACACTGATTGGCGTGAGAAGGGAAGTACTCGGCCTGGTGTACGAGTTCCTCCCCAACGGCAGCCTGCGGGACCATCTTGTTGCGTGCAAGAACGGAAGCATGCCACCACTGAAATGGCAGGTGTGCATCAAGATCATCCGCGAGATTTGGATGGTTCTGACATTCCTCCACTCCAGCAAACCACCGCTGGTGCACGGCAACCTGAAGCCGTCCAAAGTCCTCCTGGGCCCCAACTTCACCTGCAAGCTGGAGGCCTCAAGCATCATTTTCCAATCCACGGCCGCCACGGAACACCACGACCTGCATTCGTTTGGAAGCATTGCCCTGCAGCTGCTGATGACGCGGTTGTGCTAGCTCGGAGGAGGACGCCGTCAAGGTGGTCGACGAGGCGAATCAAAAGGGGGAGTTGGACAGCGTCCTGAAAACCACTGCCTGCGACTGGCCGCCGGAGCTGGCCAAGCAGCTAGCGCGCGTCGGCCTGCGGTGCAGAGGCCTGCTGGAGAGCCCTGCAGAGGCCCCTGACGGCCTCGCTGTCGCGGAGGAGGTGCGGCAGCTGTTTGACGATGCTGATGCTGCCTCCCTGGAGCAAGCAGAAGCACAGGCGCCGCGCCAGTTTACCTGCCCTCTCAGTCGGGCGCTGATGAATGATCCTCACATCGCCGCAGATGGGCACACGTACGAGTTGGAGTATATCAAAACTCATTTCAGCAAAGGGAACAGTACGTCCCCATTAACAAGGAAGACGCTCGAGCACAAGGAGCTGATCCCGAACCTGGCAATAAGGTCGATGATGGTGGACTGGAAGGAGGAGCACGGGCAGCAGGTTCGTACCTTGAGTGTTTGTGGTGGTGACCCGAACCCTGCCCAGAGCAGCCTGCAGCTTCAGGGCCACCCCACTGTTCCTCCAGCATCCCAGTCACAACCTCTTGATACTCCTCCTGCACCAGCTCACCCGCGCACTCCAACACGACCACCCCCCTCCTCCTGGTTGCGTCCACGCAGCCGTCCACGTCAATCCACTGGAATCCGTCGCCTGCACAACCCTGATCCAGTCATCTCCAGCTTGCTTACACCTCCTGATACTTCAGCAGAGGCCCAGTTACAGCTACCCCAAGCATCCAACAACAGCCCGCCCACAACGCTGATCTTGCCTCGCAATACTTCTGCTGCTGCACCAGCTCGTTCGCACGGGCTGAATCCACTGCCAGCAGACCCTGGCGCGGCTGCGCCACCACCAACACGGCCGGTCAGCCCCTCTACTGATTTCTCGCCTTCACCCGATGGCGGAATCCGTCGACGCCGTGTCAATGGCCGTCTGCCGTCGTCGTCAACGGAGGCGGACGTGACACTACCACGAGAGACAAGCGGAAGCCAAGGGAAATTCAAACATGAGTAATAAGCCCAAAAAGGTGTGGAGGCAGACGTGCCAGTATCAGGAGAGACAAGCAGAATCCAAGGGAAATCCAAACATGAGCAAATCCCAAAGGTCCATCGACGAAATCTTGTCTACGTCGTCAACGGAAGGAACTGTGTTTAGGTAGAGTGTGGTGGTAAGAAAAAAATACAAAAAATACAAAAAATACAAAAAAAATACAAAATACAAAAAAACCAAAACAAAAAAAAAGGTGTGCTATTTCTTCTGTTATTAAAGACATGTGTCTGTTATTTATATGTCGTGTGTATTTTGTAGTACTGTTACCATCTGGTTAAATAAAGTTTTTTTTTTGTAGGTAGGCATACCGTCGGGTTGTTTTTATCTTTCCTTTTATGGCTGGTTATCTCACAGAAATCTATATTTTATGCATGCCAATTATTTTGTTTTCTTCCCCAGGCGAGTTTTATGGTGGCTCTGTAAGTTTCGTTTTGGTCTCAGGTGGACTTAATTTCATCAGCTGAGTTGTCGTGAGTTTTCCACAAACAAAGTTATCAACATATACTTGCGACACAAACAAATCACTTTCAGGTCCACGACTCCAGTCTCCACGAGGTACGCTTAGGCCTCGCCGATCTGCTGCGCCGGGACGAGATGAGGGCCGTATCCAGTGAGATCGGTGCTCGGGAGAACGGCGGCAGTTCAAGGTGTGATCAGTCCCCGGGTCAAATGAAGCGTAGGGAATGAACGAATCGAGTGGATTTCCTCAGTGGCAGATGAGACGTGGGACCAAGGATCTGATCTGCGACAGTGTCTTGCTCTTGCCGAAAATGAAGAGGCGGAGGGCCTTGTTGAATTCACTTCACCGAATTATCATTCATTCAATTCTATTTTGAGGTCGAGGAGCACTTGGAACAGCTAGGTCGATGTGCATTGTGTGCTGCAGCATACGCAATCGATCGGCTTCGCCAGAGTGTGCTGCAGTTGGGTTGACTCAGTTGTCTCAGGATGCAATTTTAGTTGAATTTGGGTGCTATCAGTTCCAGGCAAAAGGGCTCAGAACAGGCATCTTCATCTGGCCTCCTTCGAGTTTCCGTTCTATGGTTGCATTCCTTGTGCGTTTCATTGCTGATACATGGAAAACGGGGGGGCCAGTTACAGCATCCTAGTTTCGTGAGAAGTCTGGGATTTCTAGTGGGCAATGAACTTGCTGTGTCAGTATCACGCTATAAGCAAGAATGTTTCTGCTGTTTCAATGCTAGCCTACCCATATGGAGTGAAATGGTTCGTGTTCAGTAGCAAGAGCAAGAGTTATTGGAAGGATAGGAATTTGGATCCACGGTTTTCTGCCGTACTCTCTATGATGGCAGTCAACAACTTACCAGTGAGCACTATACTTCCGATTTCAGATTGCGTTCTTATTTATTTTGGCAGCAAATGCAGGGATATTCAGTAGCAATAGATATCTCGCAAGGCGCAAAATTTCAGTTCTATTTTTCATCATAGAATGAAGTGGAATTTACCCCAGTAGCATTAGTATTTGTTTTGGCAAAGACTATCTGGAATTCTGGATAGCTGCTTCTTGTGTCTCCGGCCTTGAGCAGCTGAAAGCGACCTGTGAATAGCCATGTTTGCTGCTTAATTTGGGGATTAACCGAGCAATTATGGAGATAAAAAAGATTGTCTACCAATGCAATATAATACATCATGACCAACCAGTGAATGAATAATGTTGCACTTGCTTGGGGAAAAAAAATCTTATGTGCGAGGGTTAAAAGAAGCGACCATGCCGAATCCAGTTCCGTTCCAAGTGCGAGATTTTCTACCCAATGTTTAGTAGGGTGGTTTCTTGGAAGCTTAACGTGGGAGTACTTGCATTTACATTACATAGCTTAATTGACACGGGAGTTGTAACCTTTTATGTTTTATAATATCTATCGAAAAGGAAATATACAACATCAGAAGACTCAGAACAACATCTGCATCCTCCTGTACATTCTAATTGTGCAGTTGAGCGCCTATTCTTGAAGCTGCAACAACTCAGTAAGGGTTGGCTTGCAGAAATGGGGACAACGGAAGGTTGGGAATATCAAGTCCCAGCTTGAGATGGCCAAGGAGATTCTTCATCGCCTTGAAATTGAGAGAGATAGTCGGCCTCTCTCTGATAATGAGGAATGGCTGCGCAAGAAGCTTCAGCTCCATTGCCTTGGGTTGGCTTCTTTTGAGCGAACAGTTGCCCGCATGCGCTCCAGGATCTTATATCTCCAGGAAGGGGATGCTAATACTGCTTTTTTCCATCAGCATGCTAGATTCAGGAAAAAGAAGAACTTCATCCCCAAACTGCAAGTGGGGGACCAGGTGGTTGTCTCACAAGAAGAGAAGCAAGCAGCGGTGTTTGATTTCTATGAAAATATTCTTGGCAGAGATGAAGAGTGAGTTTTTACCTTTGATCTAGAGGAATTGGGCATTCAGCATCATGACTTGTCCTCGCTTGATGTCCCATTCTCTGAAGAGGAGGTCTGGGCTACCATCAAAGCCATGCACATGGACAAGGCACCAGGACCGGATGGTTTTACCGGAAGATTTTACAAATTTTGCTGGAGTATAATTAAAGGCGACATTTTGATGGCCCTGGACGCCATTCAGCGAGGTCATGTCTTCAAATTCCGTCTTCTAAACACAACCTTCATCACCTTACTGCCTAAAAAGATGGACGCTGTCGAGGTTAAGGACTTTAGGCCAATTAGTCTAATCCATGGCTTTGCTAAATTGGTTGCTAAGCTCATGGCTAATCGGCTTGCCCCGTTATTACCTTCTTTAATCTCCACCAGCCAGGGAGCCTTCGTCAGAGGACGGAATATCCATGACAACTTCATTCTGGTTCAACATATGGTAAAATCTTTGTACAAAAAGAAAGAGGCCCATGTCCTCCTTAAGCTCGACATATCTAAGGCTTTTGACTCGGTTTCCTGGTCGTTTCTCTTGGAAATTATGAGGAAAATTGGTTTTGGACAACGGTGGTTGGATCTCATTTGCCTGATTTGTCTACTTCTTCAACCCAAGTTCTGGTTAATGGGGAACCAGGAGATACTATATTCCATCACCGTGGCCTCCGACAAGGAGATCCTCTCTCCCCTATGGATGTTTTAAACTCTCTGATTGAATATGCTACCTTGAAAGGTTTGTTGCAGCCGCTTGCTGTTCAGCAGGCTCGGCATCGGGTTTCCTTTTATGCGGATGATGCTGTCATATTTTTGCGGCCTTGCAATCTGGACCTAATTGTCATTAAGCATCTGCTGGATATTTTTGGGCATGTTTGTGGTCTTCAAACCAATATGTCGAAGAGTTCTATATCCCCAATTCATTGCACTGAGGAGGAGCTGTCTGCTGCAGTCAGTGTTCTCTCTTGCTCCGTCAAGGCTTTTCCCTGTACCTACCTTGGTCTCCCGCTCACCATTGGCAGGCCTACCAAGGAGATGCTGCTGCCGCTAATTGATAAAGTTGTTGATTACCTCCTAGGATGGAAGGCGTCTCTTATGAACAAGGCTGGTCGGCTCGTCTTGGTTAAGGTTGTCCTGACTGCTGCTCCAATTTACCATCTCATAGCCCTGGACCTACCTAAATGGTTCTTCAAGGCCATTGATAAGAAAAGACGAGGTTTCCTATGGAAGGGTCATGATCGGGCCAATGGTGGCAGCTGTCTGGTGGCAGCTGTCTGGTGGCCTGGGAGAAAGTTCAAAGACCACTTGAGTATGGAGGATTGGGGATTCATAATCTAGAACTTCTTGGATACGCCCTGCGGATACGCTGGTTGTGGGCACAAAAAACAAACCCGGATAGACCTTGGGCTGGTCTACACGTCCCTGTTCCTACAATGGCAAAGGCTCTCTTTGATGTTGCTGTTGATGCTATCGTTGGAAATGGGGAGGAAAATCTGTTTTGGAAAGATAGGTGGTTTGATGGACACACTTTGGTTGAATTGGCCCCTTGTCTGTTCAAAACAATCCCAAAGAGGATTGTTAACAGGTGGACAGTGGCCCAGGCCCTGGATAATCGAAACTGGGTGCATGACATCAAGGGATCCCTCACTGTCCAGGTGCTGGTTTAGTACCTGCATATTTGGAATATGGTTGAGGGTGTCGTTCTACGTCAAGATGTGGCTGATCAGTACAAATGGAAGTTAACACAACATGGTTTGTATAGGTAAATCTGCATATGGAGCCTTCTTCCTGGGATCCATTAAGTTTGGCCCATGGAGGAAAATTTGGAAAACCTGGGCACCTCCTCGCTGCAAATTCTTCATCTGGTTGGTTCTCCTTGGTCGTGTATGGACTGCTAATCGTCTGGCCAAAAGGAACCTGCCTCACCCGGAGGCTTGCCCTCTTTGTGATCAAGAAGTTGAAACTATAAATCATTTGCTGGTTGGGTGTGCCTTTGTTCGTGAGGTTTGGACCATAACTTTGCAGCGTTTTGGGCTTATTCATTTGGCGCCGCAACCTGCAGCTGCCCGTTTTTTTGGGTTGGTGGAGGCAAGCAATCTCAGCGGCCCCAAAGGAGGTTCGCAAGGGACTCAATTCCATAATAATCTTGGTGGCCTGGGAGTTGTGGAAGCACCGTAATGCTTGTGTTTTTGAGAAGCAAAGGCCTGGTATACAAACTGTTCTTAGTTCCGTAGGTTTGGAAGGTGACCTGTGGTGTTTGGCAGGGCCGCAGGGGCGTCCAAACTCAAGGAGCTAGTGTCTAGGTCGTCGGCGTTCTTGGCCTAAAACATGAGATCGCTGTGGTCGCTTTGTTTTATTTTTGTGGCGCTAATATGCTGTTTTGTGGTCGTACAGCCCTTGGCGATGTGGCCGTAGGAGGCCTCGGTGAGGTGGATGCCGTCCCAGCTCCAGTGGTTGGAGGGGTCCTCGCAGGCGTACGCCCCCGGTTCGCCGCACTTGGAGGTGAGGTTGAAGTTGTACTCGCCGACGCCCGGCGCGCCGCAGCACGCCCGCGGCGTCTGCTTCAGGAACCCTGCGCGGCACAGGTATAGACAAGATTTATCAACACGGAGGGAGTTAATTGGGAGTTGAATCATTCGTTTCCATCCCTATCAGCAGGAACCGTTCAAAGTCCTCGTTGCCCCCCACATCATGTCACCATGGACGATCGAGGAAACCTCATGCAAATCGTGCACCATCATATCACGCATTGGTTCTTCTTCTCCACTTCGCTCCCGTCACTTTGCCACCTCAACAATTTTGTGCATGAAGCTTGCAAATTAACCGAGACGACAGGTTAATTAAGCAGTTGAGAGGCGCTGACCGTATTTCTCGGCGTGGAGGACGAACTGGATGACCGGCGTGTGGTAGTCGGCGTAGACGATGCGGACGCCGGGGTGCTTGGCCCGGAGCTGCTCGATCCTGCGCCGCAGCGCCGCGTTGTGCACCCACGACAGCGTGTTGAGGTCCTTGATGCACCCGGTCCGGGGGCCGTACCTCCCCGGCGGCTTGGGGAACATGGACAGGTACATCGGGAAGCAGCCGTTGGGCATCGTCCCGGGAACCACCAGGTCCGCGGCGCCCTCGGCGATGAGCTTCTCGACGCCCCTGGCGATGGAGTCGACGACGTGCGGGACCATGGCGTGCACCTCCGGCAGGGGCCGGAACGCGAACATCGTCGAGCCGTAGTCGTTGCCGCCGAACTCGCCGACGATGAACAGCGACCGCCGGAACAGGTCGCGGCACTCCGACGGGCGGGAGGAGCTGCTGCCGCAGATCTTGGGCTTCATGTCCTGGAACCACTCGATCTGGGTGTGCAGGGACCCCGAGCTCCACACGGCGTGGCCGAGCCCGCGCTCCTGGAAGAAGGACAGGTCCAGCGACGTGGCGCCCGTGATGGCGAAGTTGGCGCCGCGGTGGAACGTCGCGTTCTTCGCCTTGGACGGCGGCGGCAGCGGCAGACCCAGCTCCTGCGCTGCATCAGTGACGCGGGGTATGAACACGATTCAGACCGTAGGTTGATCGTCAGCCGCTGCAAAGCTGAAACGCTTCCGTACCGATGAAGTCGACGACGACGCGGCCGTCGGAGACGCGGCCGGTGGGGTAGCCGAAGTAGTTCATGCCGTAGGGCAGCCGCGCCGTGGCGAGGTAGTCCGGGATGCCGTCCACGCAGAGGTTGCCAGCGTCCGTCAGGGAGTCGCCGAAGTTGAAGATGGCCGCGTACTCCTTCGCCGCGGCCGCCGGCGACCCCGCGGCGTGCGCGAGGAGAACGAGAACCAACCACAGCAACAGCCGGCACCTCATGATCGACGCGTCACCGCTGCCAGGACACGGAAGAGTTTGCCTCGCCGCCTGCCTGTTCTCGCTAGTTTAAATTCTCACCGTGCTGGTCATCGGTCGTTTGGTTTGGTTAAATTAATTAACGTGGAAAGAGCAAGATTACTACTAGTTCGACGGTTTGATCAAGTCCTAGCACAGACATCAGCACGAGAGGAAATTCGAGCGATGTCAATAAGGTCTAACATAGGTCACACCAAATGACAGCGTCGAATTGGTCTTTTATTTTTCATTCAGAAATTAGCCTTTTTCCTTACATCAATGGAAGAATAAACACCTACCCAGGACTCGTGAATTTTTTTTCACGAGTCACAGGAAACAGATAGCAATGAAATTGATTTTTTTTCTTCATTTTGAGATAAGCATTCTAGTAATTATTACAACAATGGAAGAATATACAATGGATGGCTCAGGGCTTTTTTGCCCTAAATACTGTAGGCCCTACCTACAATTCAATCTGATTAAACTATGTGGCAATAGCCGATCTTGATTGCCACACATCATCAATTGGGCAAAACATGGCGAACAAACGAAAGAATCTGGTTGAATCTTTGGGAAAATTGGCCGGCGTTTGGCGTCTGTAAGCAGTTAGTCTCAGTCCTTGGGAGCTGTGAGGTGGTTTACTCTTCTAATTCATGTATCCACGACAGTTAGGAGCTCTGCACAGGCATGGAACCTTGCAATCTTCCGACTCGTCAGGGTCAAACAAGTAGTCATACCTGCACATATACAAGATGGCAGTGTCTCTCAGGATTTCTTGTTAATGAAACTGTAAGGCTCGTGTGCATCACAAAGATGACAGGTTAAGGAAAAAAGCATTACGTCAGTTCCTCTCCAGCAGAGACATCTCTCTTGGCAATAAGAATGATCTGATTTCTGTCGTCGCTGACACTCAAGATCCTAGCATAGCAGTTAGGCATACACTGCAAGGGTGAAAAGAAAATCAGGCTGTCATTTTGGTGGGCTGCAGCGTAGGGCAAGATTTGATATGAAGTATTAAGGTTTACCGAGTGATTAATTAGACGTGCTATGTTTCCTTTCTCTGTTGCGTCAATCACAACATCTTCACTTATCTTGAAGAGCTGAATCACATAAGAAAAAAGAAGTCAATGCGACATGCGAAGAAAACAAATGATCAAAATTGCTAAAAAAAAGGTTATCATATATTTTAACAGGTTAATAGCACTCTTAAGAGCAATTCATGCTGCTAAGAGTATATCAGGACACGGGATTAGATAAGAGTTAGTTGGGACTACGATCCCCTGTAATGGCTTGTCCCCCAAGCCTTGTATAACTCTCATATATACCGCCCTAGGGGCTCAACGCAACATATTGACCACATACACATCCTAACACTAGAAGAATAGTGCTTCAAATAGTTAATTGCAGAACAAATATATACTACACTACAAGAATATGGAGTTGCAATTTCAGATGAAGAAGCCAATGAAAGCAGTAAAGAGGCATATTAAACATTAAAATGTGGTGACATTGTGTCCTAGGATAGAGCACTTCTGGACCAAATAAAACACTAGAGGGTCATAGAAGATAAAAGCTCAAAGAATGCAACTCACATAGCAATCTTTTTTCTCTCTATGGTATCGTGCTTCCCTCAAGTCAGCAACACTTCGTCTAACTTGTTCACCACGATATTCAATAACCTGCCACAGTATTGATTAGCTGACCAATTGATAATGAAGTCCATAATAGATGTGCAGTAAATGTAACTGAAGTAATTCTAGAATCTAGGCATGCAGTTAAAATTGTAATACAGAAGCAAATGTTAAATCATCTGCAAAGGCATATATGGAAATCAACAGTATTATTTTTGAGAGAAATTAGATTTTCTTCGGGAGTGTTAGTAGTTTATATTGGGGAAAACAGTAAACTGAGGATACAATTCAACTGAATGAAGGACCAGTTTGGGAAGGTTTTATTAGGATCACCACCAAAGAATATCCAGATTACTGAAAATAATACCAAGACCCAAGCCCTACCCAAACAACAACAACAACAACAACAAGAATAAATAACAGCCCTTAAGAGATACTGCCTCTTCTCAAACATGTCATGTTTAGGATAAGCTGAATAGTTCATTTTACGTATATTTAAAAACAGGAGCATTATGCGGCTGGATATAGTAAATTTTTCTGTAATCTTGTTCAACAGATAATCAATACTAATTAGAGGGAATAAAAGCTTGCAGATTACATGGCATCTGTTGTCTAGAAGCATGAAGAATTTACATGGTGGGCACCTAACCAACCTATTGCTGTTTTCTTATGTTTTCAGTCCACATCAATGTATGTCCATGCATGCTCTTGGACATGCCATCATAGATGTACGTCACACACTAAATAGGTCAGCAATGCAAATAATTTTACTTAACAGGGAGAACTCAAAGTTGACATGTACCATTTGCCCCTCCTGAATATTCCTAGCAGCAAATAGACCCCATCCATGTATTCCAGATAGACCACAGGAGACCCTCTTGTTTTCAGTTTTCTGCAACCATCAAACAGTTTGTTTATCAGTGTGCTAACACAACTTTGTATAGTATGAACAGAAACACTCAGAAACTTAACCTGTAAATAACAAAGCCGTTCTTTGAATGTTGAGAAAGATTGATCGTCCTTATGATCCTGTTAACAAGGGAATATGCTGAATAAATTTGTCTGTTTAATAGCTGCTAAAGAGAAGAAAGTGCTTGTACTTAAAACAAGAAGGTTACCATGCACACATTAAGCCCATCAATAAAATCCTGGGAATGGTGTCGGGGTCCCATTATCCGGTGCGCAATAGCCTCTCGTGGTTCTTTCTGAAAAAAATTCAGACATATCTTAGGAGTTAGTATTAAGTACAGTAGAACTGAAGGCTTAACATCAAGAAAACAAATATGAGATCTAAACCTAGGATACGGCAAATAGTAACTAAACTGAAACAAGTCCATCACAAGATAACTATAAATTGACAGTAATATGCTGAATGGTAAGAAAGCATGTGTGATACAGACAAATGTAATTGATCCTGATGCTAAAGAACCCATTGTTCCAGATACAAGCAGTTTACAGAACCAATTGAACTATCAAGTTCATCCATGAAAATAAGCACCATCGTTTCTCCAAATTTAGGTCTAATGAAAATTAATTAATTTAGCACAATAAACAGATGCAAGAAAACTACCTTGTATTTCAATATTTCATAGGTCAGACACCTTGCGGCTAGACAATCAGAAACTTTAGCAGGAAGAACCTTCTCCTGGTGATTTTCCTTCCTGACAAGTCTTTTAGCTGTCTGTTTCTCACCATCTTGGAGAAAAAATTTGGTAGAGAATACTCCTTCAGGTGTCTTTACAATTAATACATTGTCTCGGTCAGGAGTGCTACAGAGGGGGGAAACAACTGCATGTCAGGCTTCAACCACATAAATTTGCGGCAATTGCTACTGGGTAAATTGCCACTTCCACAAATAACAAGTCAAGATAAAAGCACTGGGATTTGTTCCAAGATCCTCTAAACCTTGTGGAACTGACAAATATTGTTTTGGTATGTTTCACTTATAATATAAGGTCTATATGAAAAGTGTTCAAAGAGTACATCTAGATAAGGTTCATGACCCCATAATAAAATTATTTTTTATATTATACTAAAATGATAAAGGAACCACTAGGTGAACTGATATAATTTGACCAGAACAAAAGGAGATATAAGGATTAAAAAGAAAATATTACCTGTGAACACTACAGTAGGAAACCATTTTCGTAATGTGCCTCCCACTTCTTTCGGAATATTGCAACTACAAGAGTGAAAAAAAGACGGACAGTTCAAAAAAAATGTACAGATCCTGATTACAAATGAAAGATGCAATAAGGTAGATTTTCCGTATAACAAAATAATGCTGGCTAACTAGTCTCCTTAATGTAATGAAGCACAGTTCTCCTGCGTCTTTCTAGAAAAATGCTGGTCAACTAGCGCTACACAGCTGCGAAGATTATCTGATAACGAAATAAGGTCAACCTACTAAGTGGTCGGTGCTAGAAAACTGTGCATCATAAATGGATAACGACTGTATTGCTTTAGGGCTTTGCACTAGTTAAAATGATAAAAAAAGAGAGCAAACAATTTTTCATAAAAAAATATCAAATACAAACTGTGAAGTATTCAACCTCCATGCGATAACCAGCTTTCGATGCACACATCGAGTGGTAATAAGTAGAGCACTTGTAGCATTGGGTGCAGGCACCATGCATTTGCTTGCATATAACACATGTCTGCATTTAGCATGAAGACAAATGTTAACAAAGATTAAGTGAAATTTTGAACAGGAAACTTGTAAAGTTAACATCTTGGAAGCAATTGTGAAAATCAAAATATCAAACTGTGTGATTTGCTTTATGGCAAAGCAGTGAATATCATTTAAGCCAATAAAAGATCTCAACCTTCTTGAAGTACTCTGAAGGAATACTCAATATTCCCATAGCTGGCTCCATTGTCTCCTCAACTGGAAAAGAGACTTTAGGTTGAAACCAGGCACATGTAACATGAACCCACAGTCCGTCAATATCTGTTGGCTTGAGAGCACCCCCTTGATAAAGGAAAAAAGGTATACAAGTCATTAGCCTGAAACAACATAACAGACATGACAGCTGAAGCTTAAAGCATCAATAGTTAAATGAAAGATAATAAGTTTTTATTTTAGCATGGTATAAAGTGTCACTAAAACATCAGCAACAATGAGATCATTTGAAAAAAAAATGTTGATGAAACTATGGAGCATCTGCAGCAAAATAGGAGACTGTATTGTGGGCTACAAATTGCAATAGTAACAATACCTTTGACAGGACATAGGCAGCATTCTCTTTTCCGTTGGGGGGATTCGCAAGCTCGACAAAGCCATGTTGTAAGATCTTGTACAGCTCGTGCTCCATAGCACTCTTGGTGGACAGCTATTTGGCATCTGAATAAATAAGCATTGGAGTGGTAATTAGTAAATTAGCAGTCAAACATTTACATAAAGGCCATCTTAAAACATACAATGAGACAAATAAGCATTGGAGTGGTAATTAGTAAATTAGCAGTGAAACATTTACATAAAGGCCATCTTAAAACATACAATGAGATACAAAATCATAAACAAACACAGGTCAGCGAGAATACCTGTTGCAAATGATAATTTTATTGTAGTCCCAATCTTCAACCCATCGGCAAACAGCACACCGTTCAGTTGTCCATTTAGCACAGACAGGACTGTAAGCATTAGCTACAGACATTGGCAATGAATCGTGTGAGCTCATGCTGAAACTGCCAACCACACAACAACTCAAGCAACAATGTACCTTGCAATTGCAGCAACTCTTCTTTCTTAATGCCTGGGGTTGACGACTTTGAAGTTCCACAGGGAATATCATCCAGCTGGAGATGGTAATTACAAATTGAAGAGACGAATCATGTGTCAATTTTAAGGTTATTTGATCTAAAAAGGTTAATGAAGGTCTAATGGGCTTACCAAATTAATGAGTGGCTCGCCGGTGCTCTTGAGTTTAATACTCATCTTCCAATTCTTTTTCCTTGAGCCAGTATGTTTCTCCCACTCATTCAGACTCATCATCCTTTCCTTGCAAGACTTACATTTACATAGCATCCTGCCAGCAATAAATTAACTCAAATCAGTGGTTTGTGGAATCAGAGCAACACGCTGACTACTAATAATTGAGAATTAGTTGATATTTCTGGCATATAATCAACATAACATCAATGATCCTTTAGAGGCAGCGTGTTACAATCACATAATAAATAATCTAAGCCTACATTATTAGCCAACAGGCCAGTTATCATGCACAATTTGGCGACCTAAATTAGAAATATACTGCTCCAAGCATGAGTAGTGTTCTGCACTGACTGCAGAACTGAGCAAAAAACATAGTAAAACAAGATAGAGTACTAACAATTGGCGGTTTCAAACTAAAACACTTACATGTGCTTCTCAGGTACATACAGTGCCTCCTCCCCATTGCAACAAACTGGTATCATTCCAGTCAATTTTTCCTTTGAAGTGCTAGCACATCTGTGCAGAAACACATTAGATATTGACGTGACTAAATTATCCAAGTAGCATTGTATTCATTGGTCAGAGAGCAGTAAATGACTTACTCTGAACTGTTTGAAGTATTCAGTTTTTCAGTTGCTACCACTGGTTTACGTTTTGATCTGCAGTCTGGACAGAAATAATCGGTATTTTCTAAATCCTGTGACATAACGAAGAGTCAGTGAAAGATACTGATAGAATAATTGCATATCAAGCAGTGAGGACTGAGGACAGTGAATATTAGCATAAGAACAAGGTGGCACAATAACCTCCATGTTGTTGCATGTCAGGTCGCATTCAACATGAACCCAAATCTGGCAATCATCACAACAAACCTGGCAAGACGTTGCATTGCAGGTGAGCACAGAGAAAATTCAGGATATATGCAACCAAAACATGTATTCTTCTAAGCTCTTACCCAATTCCCACCATCTGTGTGGTGCCAAATTTTCCTGCATATGCCACAGTATTGTTTCGACTGCAATAGCTGCGGAAAAGTAATCACATCACACGTAAGTAACTAAAAGGACAGAAAGATGCGGAAGGAACACCTGAAACGTAAGAAGTATCTCACATCTCACACGGCTAGCCACATACCTTTTCACAGTGTTTACAAAGCAGCTGCTCACCCTCTTGCTTCTTTTTCTTAGAAACCTTGGCTGGTAGGCGATTACCACAGCTAGCACAGCATGGCGCTGATTTACCAACAACCTGCAATTCAGCAAGTTACATTGCAGTCAGCTCAAAAGATGGGTCAACGGAAGTAGCTTCAAGCTCAATTTTTACAATTTAACTGTATTCAGTTACCTGAGCCTCGGATTGGCACTCCTGCTCGTTATTTGAAGCAGCTTCTTCCTGAAAGCCATTAGGATCAGACTGCCCGTTGACAGACTTTCGCGGTGAGCACACCCCATCCGTTTCGATATCAAAAAAGCCACTTTCAGCAAGGAAAGCCTCCTCAATTGCTGCACGGAATTTGCTTGGTCTGAGCTTATACAGAGGCTGTCCTTGAAACCTGACAGAACAGAGGAGCCTCAGACACAGCCACCAAGTCAAGAGTACAATGTTCAAATCCAAATTCCAGAATTTAACCTTTCAAGGTGATCCACAAAAGGAAATATCATTCCTTGCTTAACCCATCCATAGTCCTGCAGAGGGATCAAGCAGGGTGAGGCCAAAGCAAACGGAAGAACACAACGGAACTGTTTGGCTCGCGCATTATTAACTGTCTATATTTCAGTTGCAACCAGTGGCATTTTGCAGAAGTTCTGAATTTAACATCTCTGGCGGTATTTTAGATTATAAAGGGCTTAAGCAAGAAATGATCAGTTTACCCTGTTGTGCCCGCCACCAGAGTAACCGAAGAACATGACGCAGAGAGCGTCAGCGACGCAGGAGTTAAGCACGACCTCAGGGGCATGCAGAAGCGGGTCAATCACCAGCGCAGGCCACGCTGGGCTCTTCTTCCCCGACTTCGCCCACACAACATCCCCAAGCACGAAATCCTCGGGCAAGTACAAATCCTCCTTCTTGTCGACGGCGCCGTCCCTCTTGGGCTTGCACTCCGCGACCGCGGGCCTCCCCACCGGCCGGCTAACTGCAGCAGCGCCGCCGCCGCCGCCGCCGTCCGAGCCAGCATTGCTCACGGACGTGAGCACGCTGCCGCTGGCGGCAGCACCGCCCCCGCCCCCGCAGCCGCCGCTCTTGTTTATGTTCCGGCACGCCCGGTACTCCTCGGAGTCGGCCGCCGGCGGGTCGGGCGTCCAGACGGCGGTCTCCACGGGGCCAAAGGAGCCGCCTTTGGCCTCGGCCACGCGCACCTCGACGTCGTACACCTCCCCACCCACATCCTCCCCCTCCCCGTCCGTCGCCGGCGCGGGGTCCGCGACCGCCGCGGCCTTCTTGGCGGGCGGAGGGGCGGCGGGGCGGTCGCGGCGGCGCTTGGCGGGCGGCATGGTAACGGGCTCCCCCTCGCCCGGGTCGGCGGCGGTGCAGCGCTTGAGCGGGATGCGGGACGCGGGCATGGCACCACCAGCAGCACCACCACCACCGGGCGGTGAGAGACGGGGGAGGGGCTAGGGCATGGGGGGGAACCCTAGAATCTGGAATCGAATTTGGGCGCGGGTAGGGTTCGTCGGGATTTAAGCGCGGGGTGGTGGTGGTGGATTGGAGCAGGAGGAGGATTAGGGGAGATTTGCGAGGGGCTTGGGAGGGGGGGGGGGGGGGGTAGGCGAGGAGGCGCCGACGCGGGGCCGAAAAAATTGGGTTCCCTCCGAGTGGTCTGGCCGGCCGGCTCCGAGGGATTGGGGGGTTTTGAAAATTTCGAACGCGATGCGATGTGGGGAAGACGAGGTGAGGAAGACGATACGAGAGGAAGGGGGGGGGGGGCTCGGGCTCGGGCTCGGCGGCGCGCGGGGGGGCGTGGAGGTGAGAGGTGTGAGGCTTGGGAGTGAAGCGAAGGAAGCTGAGAGGCGCGGCCAGGTGGGTGGGGCCCCGAAGGTTTTCGCGCGGACGGATCTGGATCCCGGGGCGGGCTCGGCTTCTGCTCAACGCGCCTGTTTTCGTTTTCGGCTTCTTCGGATTCGGCCTGGGTAAGGTGTTGGTCACGTGTGTTTGGGTGTGCCACGTACGTACTAGTATGCAACCGGTATATAGCAGAAAAAAAAGATTTGCAGATGCTCTTTTGCTGCACCAGTTCTTGTTCTTGCTTGCTCGTGTGGAGCTCAACAAGGTAGTAGCACGGGCGGACTGTTACTACAAATACGTAGAGCATTCCTAACACATGACAGCCGATGGAATTACAGGATCGAAATTTCCACCGTGACCTTGCCATGTTAGGAATAATTTTCCATGATTTATCAAAACATGTCCTATAAGTCTTTTTCCGAATATGAAAGTCATCATTACAAAAAAAATTCCCCTCAAGAGTTAGAGCAACCTCTAAAAGACTCTCTACATTCTTTTTAAATGGTAGAAATAGAGATTTTGATTACAAAATATCTTCCAGAAAAGTTGTTATAAGATAAAGAGATATGGAAAACATTTTTTAAGCAAATAATTCTTCGAATAATGATTTATTATAGAGAGTAAAGACTCGGAGATTGTTGCCAACTCTTGGAGATGCTTTTATATAAGAGCAACTCCAATAAACTAAACATCTTGGCTTAACTAAATAAAAAAATAAAACAATGTCCAAAAAAACGCAATCCTGCAGACTAGCTAAACCTGTCATAGCTTATCCTACATTAGCTAAACCGGGGCTTCGCTAGCCATTTTTGGCTAGCCAATCCCGCTAGCTATCCCCTTTACACGGTATGGCAAACGGGGCCCACCAGTGGAAAGCATATGGAGAGTTAATTTCAGAATGTCATTGGATTTCATCAACATTTATACTTAATTTATATTTCATTTTACATCCTGTACCCAAATCGTAATTTAGCAAGTGATATGTGAGATACTCTTGGAGTTGCTGTAAACACTGTTTTCCCAAGGATACCAGCAGATGCTACTCTTCGTTCTTTTTTCCCGGTGTCGCCGCCAAGCCATCATCATCATCATCCTTACCTGAAGCCCAAGAAAGAAAAAGGCCCATTAACCCCACCAAGTCAGCAAGCAAGCCGGTGCTACCTGCAGCTGCAGCAGATCCTTCCTTCCCCCAAACCCCCCACCGCCGCCGGAAGCCGATCGAGCCGCGCCACCATGGAGGACGTCATCACCGACGCGCCGCCGCCGTCCCGCTTCTCCCCCGACGACCTCGACAACTTCGCCGCCGCGCCGCCGCAGCCCACCCCCATCCTCGTCGTCTCCCCGAGCCCCAGCCCGCCGGCCCCGCGCCTCCTCATCGTCCTCATCTCCCCGACCTCCCTCGCGCTCCTCGCCTCCCCCCAGCCGCCGCCCCACGCGTCCCTCCTCCTCCCCGACCTGCCCCTGCGCCCCCACCACGCGCCGCCCGTCCGCGTCTACCTCCACCCCTCCGGCGCGCTCCTCGCCGCCGCGCACGCGCCCGTGCCCGCCCACCGCGCCCGCGCCGCCGCCAGGGCACTCGTCTCCAGGCTCCAGCCCGAGGAGGTGCTGGTCCTCGACGCGGTCCGGGGCGCGTCCTACTACAGGGCCCGGCTCGCGGCCGACGAGCCCGTGGAGGGGAAGCTGGAGACCCGCGCCGCGCGGCGGCGGGGCGGGGTGGGCGCGGCCAGGGCCGTCGCGGCGCTGGCCCCGCCAGGGAGCGTGGTGGACGGGCTCGGCGCGGCGGTGCTCGCCGAGTGCGAGATCCGGGGCAAGGCGGCCAGCATGGTGGTCACGTGGCCGGCGGGCGCCAGGCCCGCGGAGTTCGCGGTCATGCGGCGCCTCGCCGCGGAGCTCGGCGTCGACGCCGCCAAGATCGACGCCAGGGTCTCCGGCCGGGCCGAGCTGGATGCGCTGTACACTTAGAATCGAGAGATGGTTGGTCTTCTGTCGTTTCTGCTTCTGATCTGATTTCCGTTGGCTGTGTCTTTGAGTTGTCTGACGAGCTGGGTTTAAGGCAATCTGGGGGTGAAATCTTGAGATGCATCAGGCGAGCTTTGCGTGATTTGATATGTGAATGAATGAATGAATGAATGAATGAATGAATGAATGAATGAATCTTTCGATATGCGGATGAACAAATTCTCTGGTCTCAATTGTGGTGTCATGGCTTTGCTGGTGAAGCTGCCTTGTTTTTTTTCTCTCCAGTGGCCAAGAAAAATGCTGATCTGTGATCAGGGGTCACTGATCACTGCCAGTGCCAGCCACTCCATTTCCTGATGAATAATGTTCAGTGAAGGCTTTGCTGGACTTCCCTTCCTCACTGGAACGGGTCTCCACTGCCTATTGACTTGTTCAGTGTGCATTGTGCAAGCAACGAACACAAATTTTGACTTGCCTGATGTTCACAACGTGCAACCTGTGATTTTGTAAGTGGGCTCTGGCTCTGTGTTGTTGACGAGCCAAAAGCCCCCGCCTGAGTTTATATAAAAGTGATTAGTGAACTCATCTCCGGCGATTTGCCAGGATGCTGTGTTCAATGCAGTTATTTCTTCAGTTTTTTTTTGTAAAAAAAAAATGCTCAGCATACAGACAGAGGTAAGGTAGCAGCTTGTGGAATTATTGTAAACACACGGACTGCTAATAAAGCTTGCATCGGTTGGGTGTTTCTTCCTATACAGTAATAAAGTATATACATACTCAACACAGCAGTATAAATAACGCAATGGATAGTGTTTCCTGCAATTTGTACAAGTGCAATTTCCATCTTGCTGTTCGTTGTTGCTGTCGTGGAATCGCAGCTGATCATGAGCGAGATCATGGGCACCTTTTTGTCTCTTCAGATGAATGCATTTGCTACCGGAGACGTCCTCTCTCCTGTCTTCCGTGCCGTTTCTGTGTCTGATCAAATGTGTCGCCGTGTCTGATAAACTAGAAAGGCGCGCGGCGTTGCCGCTTATGACCAGTGTGTGGGCTGGTTGTAGTGCAGATTGTTTCAGGGTTAGGGCAAATGGATGATTATAGAGGTTAGCCATGTGCTGCTGTAACTGTCACCATATATATCTATGCGTGTCTATATATCTGTTATATGTACGTACCACATGTAGTGCAAGTATATCTTTTTTTTGAATATTCATTTCAAGTATTTATATGTGGGACATGATGTACTCGCATATGTGAATGGACAGAATATCATGTAGTCAGTAGAGAGAGACGGAAGAAGCCGAGAGCAGAGTGGGGCGCAGATGGAGATGAAGCTCCGAGCGACGCCCTTGTCTCTCCCGAGATGGCCACGCTGCGCTCGGCGCCTCGGCCGAATCGCGGCGGCCTCGTGCATGACCATGGTTAACCTTAAAACAGGAATGATAAAAATCTAGAGATTATTCTATTTTTTAATGATGAAGAAGGGATGAAAAATTATGGAAATAATAATTTGAATACGTAGGGTTTTATTTTTAAAGGTTAATGCTTTTATTTTGGACTATTGTAACAATATCTGTATTATAAAATATCTTTATTGTGTGTAAATATGTGGTGCGATGAGTGTAATGATTTAGATAAGAGATGCTTATTTGGTACTCGCCCGTTTGATATGTATTTTTTATGATTAGTTTTTTTAGTTATTTTAGTAATATATTTTTATGGAGACATAAATATTGTTGCATGGATCGAAACCCAAAAGATTATTTACAAATATTTAGGGAGTAGCCTGGAGTATGAAATATTGTGTTGTTCTATTTTGTGGTTGTAATTTCGCAAGAGTGCCAACCGGTGAGGTATGGCCGACTCCATTTTTTTTTGTTGCAACCGAAACCGAACGGCACCGTGTCTGTTTTGTTTTTTCGCCGATATTTTGTGGTTTTGTGACCAGCGTTGATTGCTCGTTTCCTGTTTCGGTTCGTGCGCACCGGGTCTATGGATGTGAGTGGGAAGAGGACAGCCAATGACATGTGGGACCCACGGGTTGAGATGGCCTGCTCCTATTGGGCTGAGTGACGTGGTTGGGCGCTCATCAGTTCATCCTGATCCTCTTCGTGCGGCAGAGCTCGGACAGGAGCTCGGACAGAGAGAGGGAGAGAGGGAGCAGAGGGGAGAGGAGCATGGCGCAGCGCCGGCGGTAGCATTTGCGGTGGCGAGAGGTGCTCGGCTTGCGGCATATATATAGAGAGAGAGAGATGGAGGGAGACGGAGCTCCTTGCGCCGCCCTATCTGCTCGCTCCCGGCCGCGGTGGATCCTTGCCGTCATCACACCCTCCGCCGGCGTCCAGCTTGACGCTGTGGCCTCCTCTCCCTCCCTCTCCTCTTTCCTTCTCTCCTTCTCTTTCTCGGACGGGTGGCGGGCGCGGCGCGGCGGCCGCCGACCCCGTGCGGTGGTCCCGCCCGGCCGGCGCGGAGCCGCTCCCCACCCGGTCGGCGGACGGCGGTGGAGCCGCACGCCCTACATCCGCGCCGTGGCCGGGGCACTCGCCCATGGCGGGCGGCCGTGCGGCGGCGTCTCGCGTCGGGGGAGGCCGGTGGCCCGTGTCCGCGCGCCGGGCGATGGCGACCGATGCCCGCGCGGTCGCGCGGCTCGCGCGCACTCGGCTTTCGGGGTCGGCGGCGGTGGCACCCTGCCCGCCGGATCACGGCCGGCGGTGGCCTACGCCGGGCTCGGCGGCGGGGCCGGGCGGCGGCGACCCAAGTCCGAGGCGGCGGCGGGCCGGGGGTGAGCGAGTGGGCGCCGCTCCGCCGTGCGCGTGGGCGAGCGCGAGCGGCCACCGCGGCCGCTCGCGGCGTCGCCGGCCACGGGCGTGGGCGCCGCCGGCGGGTGCTCCTATCCGGCCCGGTGAAGCTTGGGATTGCGGGTACTATTTTTTCAAAGTTCGAGGCCTTTTTTGCAAAAGCTTCTATGAGAGGAGGATGGACTGCGGGTTCTATTTCTCTAGAGTTTGAGGGCCTTTTTGCGAAATGGCTTGGACTCACCCGATCTGGGCCGTCCGTGAGCCCGATCGGACGGCCGAGGACAGCCAGCGACGTGGCCAGCTTCCTTGGCCTTCTTATTAGCCAGGTTTCGTATGTTAAAGACTAGAAAGGCGCGCGGCGTTGCCGCTTATGACCAGTGTGTGGGCTGGTTGTAGTGCAGATTGTTTCAGGGTTGGGGCAAATGGATGATTATAGAGGTTAGCCATGTCTTTCAGAATCGTCACCATATATATCTATGCGTGTCTATATATCCGTTATATGTACGTACCACATGTAGTGCAAGTATATCTTTTTTTTTGAATATTCATTTCAAGTATTTATATGTGGGACATGATGTACTCGCATATGTGAATGGACGAATATCATGTAGTCGTAGAGAGAGACGGAAGAAGCCGAGAGCAGAGTGGGGCGCAGATGGAGATGAAGCTCCGAGCGACGCCCTTGTCTCTCCCGAGATGGCCACGCTGCGCTCGGCGCCTCGGCCGAATCGCGGCGGCCTCGTGCATGACCATGGTTAACCTTAAAACAGGAATGATAAAAATCTAGAGATTATTCTATTTTTTAATGATGAAGAAGGGATGAAAAATTATGGAAATAATAATTTGAATACGTAGGGTTTTATTTTTAAAGGTTAATGCTTTTATTTTGGACTATTGTAACAATATCTGTATTATAAAATATCTTTATTGTGTGTAAATATGTGGTGCGATGAGTGTAATGATTTAGATAAGAGATGCTTATTTGGTACTCGCCCGTTTGATATGTATTTTTTATGATTAGTTTTTTTAGTTATTTTAGTAATATATTTTTATGGAGACATAAATATTGTTGCATGGATCGAAACCCAAAAGATTATTTACAAATATTTAGGGAGTAGCCGGAGTATGAAATATTGTGTTGTTCTATTTTGTGGTTGTAATTTCGCAAGAGTGCCAACCGGTGAGGTATGGCCGACTCCATTTTTTTTTGTTGCAACCGAAACCGAACGGGCCGTGTCGTTTTGTTTTTTCGCCGATATTTTGTGGTTTTGTGACCGGCGTTGATTGCTCGTTTCTCGTTTCGGTTCGTGCGCACCGGGTCTATGGATGTGAGTGGGAAGAGGACAGCCAATGACATGTGGGACCCACGGGTTGAGATGGCCTGCTCCTATTGGGCTGAGTGACGTGGTTGGGCGCTCATCAGTTCATCCTGATCCTCTTCGTGCGGCAGAGCTCGGACAGGAGCTCGGACAGAGAGAGGGAGAGAGGGAGCAGAGGGGAGAGGAGCATGGCGCAGCGCCGGCGGTAGCATTTGCGGTGGCGAGAGGTGCTCGGCTTGCGGCATATATATATAGAGAGAGAGATGGAGGGAGACGGAGCTCCTTGCGCCGCCCTATCTGCTCGCTCTGGCCGCGGTGGATCCTTGCCGTCATCACACCCTCCGCCGGCGTCCAGCTTGACGCTGTGGCCTCCTCTCCCTCCCTCTCCTCTTTCCTTCTCTCCTTCTCTTTCTCTGGACGGGTGGCGGGCGCGTGAGCGCGGCGGCCGGCCGACCCGGTGCGGTGGTCCCGCCCGGCCCGGCGCGGAGCCGCTCCCCACGGTCGGCGGACGGCGGTGGAGCCGCACGCCCTACATCCGCGCCGTGGCGGGGCACTCGCCCATGGCGGGCGGCCGGCGGCGGCGCGTCTCGCGTCGGGGAGGCCGGTGGCACGTGTCCGCGCGCGCGGGCGATGGCGACCGATGCCCGCGCGGTCGCGCGGCTCGCGCACTCGGCTTTCGGGGGTCGGCGGCGGTGGCCCACTCGCCGGATCACGGCCGGCGGTGGCCTACGCCGGGCTCGGCGCGGGCGGCGGCGGCGGCGACCCAAGTCCGAGGCGGCGGCGGGCCGGGAGTGAGCGAGTGGGCGCCGCTCCGCCGTGCGCGTGGGCGAGCGCGAGCGCCCACCGCGGGCGCTCGCGGCGTCGCCGGCCACGGGCGTGGGCGCCGCCAGCGGTGCTCCTATCCGGCCCAGGTGAAGCTTGGGATTGCGGGTACTATTTTTTCAAAGTTCGAGGCCTTTTTTGCAAAAGCTTCTATGAGAGGAGGATGGACTGCGGGTTCTATTTCTCTAGAGTTTGAGGGCCTTTTTGCGAAATGGCTTGGACTCACCCGATCTGGGCCGTCCGTGAGCCCGATCGGACGGCCGAGGACAGCCAGCGACGTGGCCAGCTTCCCTGGCCTTCTTATTAGCCAGGTTTCGTATGTTAAAGATTGCGTCGGCACGGCACAGGCGCACAGCAGCAGCACTGCAGCACTGCAGGTTTCTGTGTCCAGGAGTCTCCCGGACTGGACCCGGTCATGGGCCGGGCTAAATTTGATGGCTTCCAGCCCAACTAACTCCAGTGCCGCCGTTTCATCCATCATCTCACGAACTCACCGTGCCCAAGTCGACTGACTCCTCCGCTCCGCCCCTGCTGCTGCTGCGACGACCCGACCCCGCCGCCAGCCATGGACGCCCTCACCCGCCTCCACCGCTCCCTCGCCGGCGGCGACGAGGAGGAGCTGGCGGGGGACTCCATACTGGGGGACACCGAGGGCCTCTGCTCCCTCTCCCCTCTCCAGGTCAGGCAGGCGGATCCGCTCTGAAACCCCCTTGAATGCCGCCCCCGCAGGGAACTTTCTCATGGCTCCGCTTTTGCATCGATCTGACCCGGCCCTTCGTCGTTTGCCTGGCTCAGAGGCTCTACGCCTTCGCGGCGTGCTTGGTGGCCGGACTCGCCCTGATGATCCTGGTAGGTACGCTCCCGCGGTCCATTTTTCCAAAAGTGTAGACATATCCGTTTAGCTTTTTGCTCTGCAGCAAGTGTTAAGAGAAATTAATGCTGCTGTGGCTCTTAATTACCGTGCCAAAGATAAATGGTAGCATCACCAGGAACTTAAGGGCTTTGTGCTAACTAAGCCACGACTTACTGTGCACCAGACCAGAGAGCACACCAGATGTTTTAGTCGTCTCAAGCGCGTCTTTGTATCATAATACCTGTTAGATTCTAGTAATGCCTTCGAATTATTCCTGCTATCTTATGTGCTGCCGTGCTAACATTCTCACTCTCTTGTGTGCAGTCTTTTATTGTCTTTGCTAGACCTATCAAATTCGCAGTCATGTTTACTTTTGGAAACATATTGGCAGTTGGGAGGTATAAACGCAGTTTCTTCGCTTGAAACTTTGTATGGTTTTGCTACTTCCACAGTTAAAGTGCATATCACCAAACGCAAGATGAATACTGATTTGTCCTCGGCATTTGGTGTTTGTTGTTTGTCTTGACTGTAGAATGTTTGACGTATACTGATTTCAACCTTTCCTTGGCAGCACAGCCTTTGTTATGGGGCCGCAAAAACAGCTAGGGATGATGTTTGATCCAGTTCGTTTGTACGCAACAGCTATTTATGTTGGATGTGTCGTTTTGGCTCTAATCTTCGCTCTTTGGGTTAGTACTATTTGAACTGTTCTTGTTGTTTCTCATTGCCTTATTTCTCTAGTTACTAAATTTAGTTACCATAGAGTAGACATCTATCTAAATCCCATATCACCATGTTCTCTGCATTTGGTTTAACTTTGCAGATTCATGGCCATCTAACCATGTTTTCTGCATTTGGTTTAACTTTACAGATTCATGACAAGCTGCTAACACTGATTGCGATCATATGTGAGATCTGCGCCCTGTTTTGGTAATGCTTCTATTTTTCCTGTAATGCTGGCGACTTGTAAGTCATAAAAGCGTATATGTAGGATCTATGTTGCTTGCAAGTAGGCTTTCCTTAAACTAACTGTGCTAAAAGAGCATATGGGATCAGGTCTTGAATGTTACCGTAATGAATGCTCTATGTTAGTCCCAAGAGCTATCAATTGTTAAACCGGCATCTCTATTGTCAGGATACTAGAACAAATTGTTATGCCTCTCCTATCTTCCAGGAAGCAACTTTTCCGTTGGTACTCGGAGTTCTTTTTTCTGTGTAATGCTAATGCATTACTTCCACAATCTATGCTTGAACATTCTATATACTTAGCATGTTCAATCCATGTCAATGAAATTCTGCAGTATTTAGCAGAGAACCACCTCAAACTTATCCATTTCTTTCGTGATTTGGGTGGTTTCAGCACTCTTTTGTGGCAATGCTAATTTGTTTAGGTACATATACATCTGTGGAGTATTTTATGCTGTATGACGTTTATGTCACAATATGCAATTAGCAGAAACAGCATAATTCTAGTTTAAGTCTCAGAATTTAAACGGATAAACGTGATTTTAGAATCTAAATTTATTTGATCCATCTTCCACATTCTCGAGTGTACAATAGGCTGCTCACTGTCTGTGTTCAAACAGCATGACTTCCTGGTACCAAATTGTGAAGATTGGATTTATGGATTTTTAGCTTGTGATTGGTCATACCATCTCTTTTATAGAAACAGTTATGTGCTATGATTAGATAAGATAGCACCGAAGCCACATGTATTCCAGCATGGAATTTTGTTTCCATATCGAATTGGCCATCTTGCGCCGTGATCATGAGTCCTAGAAACTCGATTGGGGAATCTTTAGCATGAACGTTCTCTTACTATGTAATAGCAACACAGTAGCTTAGAAAGTGTTCCATCTGCTCCTTTTTTCTAGACCATGCAATGTGGAACTGTTCAGTGACACAGGCCACGATGTACTTCTTTATTGTAATTTATTTACAGTCTGGTTTTTTACTAAAGTCCAGAAAAATATACCCATATCCAGAATGGTGGGAAAGGCAGCACAGTGACACTCCAAATCTTGATCTTAGAAAACATTTGTGCTGCTTATTTGCATCTTTGTCTCCTGTTTTTCTTTTCAATCGACTGTTCTGTTGTCTGTTGAACAGTAAGAGCAAAGGTTTCTGAACGAATCAACTAACGACGCTCCCGCATTCTCCTTTTTCTGCACCTCAGGTACAGTCTGAGCTACATACCTTTCGCTCGAAGGATGGTTTCTGACCTGATGGTGAAGTTGTGTGACACTGAACTTTGAGTTATGGTGTGCTAGGCAACATTCATCAGGGCCTGAGAATCAGAGAAGCCCCTGGGTGGCTGGGGGCTTGCCCCTTACCCATTTCATCTGGGTAGTTTTTGTCTGATAAAACCCAACCTATGTGTTTTTGTATGAATGAATGCCATGATGCAAAATTTGTAAAACTTTGACTGCATCTGTGAATCAGGTTTGTTTCTGGCCTTGTACTGCTGCAAAACAATCTGCTTGTGAGTTGTGACTGCTGTGTACCTCCTTTATTGCTGCTTCTGTTTGCAGCTTTTGCACCCTGAAAATAGGAATTTCTAGTAGTCTCCCTGCTAGCAGGGAAGAAGGCGAAGGGCGGCAACCTCGTCGGTCGCGTGGGCGCTGGACAAGGCGGTGTGGAAGATGCACGCCGCGTGGACGCGGAGCGGCTTGTCCCCGCCGCTTGGCGCCGTCGTTGTCTACTGCTTGCTGTGCGGCGGGCTCAAGGCGCTGCGCACGGCCACCGTCACGGCCTACTACTTCGATTGCAGGAGGATCGAGGAGGAGGAAGAGAAGGCATGGCACGCAGATTAATTAATTAGGAGGATATGGCATCCGTCCGTGGACAGCAAGCTAAGATGCTTAATTATTTTGATGTTTGGATGTGAATTAGGACGATTAAATATGAGCTAATTACAAAACTAACTGCACAAGTCATATTTTTATCCTAACTAGGTGTGACTTATGCAATTAATTTTGCAATTAGCTCATATTTTTATCCCGATCGGAATTTATCGAACTAATTTTTAGTCAAGGGCTCCAAACGGGTCTGTAAATCCCATATTACATGCAACCTTGTGCAGTTTAATCGGGCAGGTTCATGACAAGTTTTTAATATTTACTGTATTCATATGTGAGAGGGGGAAAAATTAGTCTTTCGACCTTCAAGATTACACAATTGACACCCTCAATCAAAAAAGAAAAAAAAGATCACACAATTGATAGAAAATACCGCTAAAAGATACTGTATAGGAGTAGCGCAGAAAGAACGAGCAGTTATATGTGAGAAATAACGTTCCGTCGGGCTTGCTACGGTTTGAGGCTAACGGCGTAGCCCCGTGTAAACTTCTCCGTCTCCCCCCTTTCCTGCCCGTTCCGGGCAATCCGGTCCCCTTCTCCTCCTTCCCTGAGCTCCGGCGGAGGCGGATGAGCGAAGGATGCGGGTCCGGCGGTGGAGATCGGCGGAGCCCGGGTGGGGGGGGGGGGGGGGGGGGTCTCGTAGGTGGCGCGACCTCGAGGAGGCGGCGCGTCCCGTAGACTCCGGGGTCACCTTCTGCTCCCCCACCTCCACCTCCACCTCCACCGCGCGGCGGCGCACCCGGCATTAGGCCTGCTTCTCTTCTCCCCGTCGCCGCGGATGCCGCGGACGCGACCTCTCTCTGCAGCTTGACGCACACCATCGCCGACGGCTTGACTGCCGCTGCCGTCCGCGCGCACTTCCCGCCGGCGGGCGGCTCGTCGTCCTCGGGGGTCCTCCGCATGGTACGGGCAGCGGTGTTCGGGCCGCCACGTCATGCAGGAGTGCAGGTGGAAGCGGCTGCTGATGGTTCTGATGCTTGGGGATTTTGGAGAGGGAGCAGCTTGTGTGGGTGTTGGGATTTGGCGCTGCTGATTGGAGGTGGAAATCTGCTGATTGGAAGTGGAAATCAGAGAGAGCTGCAGAATGCGGTTGGGGAATGGATGGCGTGAGATGCTGCAGCTGCTGCTGCTTCTACTGCCTACTGCTGCTGCTTCAATCAGGAACAGAAAGAGAGGCAGAGAGAGATCCATGGTGTGATGATGCCGGTGCTGGTGCTTGGCTGTCTGGCTGCTGTGTCTATTGGTGAGAAGAGGAAGGGAATCAGCAAGAGGCCTCGTGAAGCAACAGCTCAGAGCTAAGGGCGATCGAGTTCATCAAAACACGATGGAATGCTATTTTTTCAGATAACGGTTCATTACACTTGATGGAGATCTTCTGATGGTATTTTCTGGTGACTGTGATCTTTCAATGCAATTGAACAATTCTCCCTATGGTAAGTCTCCTGTTTTACTATTGGTGTTGAATGCACTGGATGGTGTGTGATAGTCCCTATAAAATTGATGTGTCGTCCTCTGCTGTTTTCCATGAATAACTGCAGCTATCACTCAGAGTATCCGTCTTTGGTTTTGTATGCATGACTTCCACAGTCATTTTGTATAAGAATGTTCAATCCATGTCAAAGAACGAATACTACATTACAGAGAACCACCTTAAACTTATGTAGTACTTATGGTCTGGGTGCTGATAGTATCAGTGGGATTGACATTTTGGAGGGGGTGGGGAAGCAAATCTGAATTGTGATTTGTTACTTACATATACATCTGTAGAGTGTTTTATGTGGTACTTTTAAGTGACAATGTGCAATTTGCAGGAAATAGTTCTAGTTTTACTTGCGGAATAAATGATCAAATATAATTTGAAAATTGAGTATATGCCTAGGCTGCCCACTGCCTGTCCATAAACGGCATGGCTTTCAGTTACCAACTGCAGAGCTGGCTTTGTAGATTGTTAGTAGTCATACCGTCCTTTTTACATAATATATTTGCTTCCTGTGGTTAAATATAACTGATGTCACCATCTATGTTGTCATGCAATTCTCTATATTGTTCCAATTTTATCGGATGTCTCCGAAGAGACTGTCATGCAATTCTCTTGTGTATATTGATGACCATCTTGGGCTTTTAATAACCATGATAAGTCCTGGAAAACTTCTTTGGAAAGATCTGTAGTGTCAATGAGCTTTTATCACTATTATGTATCATGTAATAGCAGCACTGTGGTTCTGATTGGTCCATTTGCTCCTTTTTTTCTATGCCATGCAATGTGGAATCATTCAAGGACATAGGCTAGAATTGTAGTTTACTTATTTGTCCAGGGTCCAGACTTGCCAGAATGCATATTTGTGGCACTCTTAGTCTTAGCAACTATTGTGCTGCTTGTTTGGATCTCTCTCATGTTCTTTGTTTCAATTGACTGGCCTCTTAGACAAGTAGACAGTAAGAGCAAAAAGTTTTCTGAACAAATGAACTGACTGTGCTCCTTCATTCTTCCAGTTTCTACACCTCAGGTACAGTTTGAGCTACATAAAATTCCACGAGGAGGATGGTTTCTGACCTGATGGTGAAGTTCAGTGACACTGAAACTTTGAGCTTGGGCAGGCTGTGCAGTGTTCTGCAGTGCCTGAAATCAGAGAAGCCTTTGGGTTCTTTCCCCTGGGTATCTTGTTTGATTATCAAACCAAGCTTTGTATTTTTATTTTTATATAAATGTATGCCATGATGCAATATTTGTAAAACTTTGACTGCGTGTGTAAATCATATTTATGTCCCTGTGCTGCAGCAAAACAATCTGCTTGTGAGATGTGACTGTGTAACATACACTTCTACCTCCTTGATTGATGCTTCTAATTGCATTTTTACACCATGAAAAAACCTAGGCATTTCTAACCAACATGATGTAAATTTGATAAAAAAGAAAATAGCGTGTAAATTCCTCTTACAGAATTGGTCATGGTTTCTAATCACAAAGCAAAGATGAATAATATCCATCGTGTATTCCTCTTTTTGCAGAATCATAACTCTTCTCAAGGAACCTGTGGGCGTTAATGTTGCAAGTTGTGGTGGGGCTCCAAAGCCTCTACTCAGCCGAGTGTCGTGGTGGGCCCACGAGGCAGTGTCACCAAGCTACTTCAAGCCTTCCACCCATTTCAAAATTTGAAATCCCTGTCGTTCCCCGGCGCTTATATATGCACACGCTTTTCCTCCCCCAGTCGCGAGCACGCAGCACCCCCCGCGGCTGCATGGGCAAAGCCATCTCCCTCCTCCGACCACCGCAACCACCACGAGAGGACGAGGCGGGGATGATGGAGCTGAGGAAGCGCCCGAGGCCGCGGCGCGTCGACCCGGACTTCGTCTCGTCCCCACCACCACCGACGCCGCCGAGGAAGCGGGCGCGGAAGCAGGCCGCGGCGGCGGCGGCGGCGAAGCCGAAGGATGCTGCGGTGCCGGCGAAGCAGCATCCGCCGACGACGAAGAGGCCGGGGCGCCCGGCGGTGGGGATCGGGTGCCCCGTCGCGGGGCTCCATCGTGTGACCTGCAGCCGCCAGCCGCCGCTCCGCACGTCGGCGCGCGTCCTCTTCCGCCCTCGCCGTCCCTTCAACTGGTGAGCCGCGTGCGTGCGTGCGTGCGTGCGTGCGTTATGGGAATTGCGTGCGCTCGTGGATGGCGTTGCGAATTTGTGCGGTGTTGAATTGGGGGTTCGGCGTTCCTGCTCTTGCGATTTGGAGTTGGGAACCGGTTCGATTTCTGGGCTCTCTGTTCGAATCCGCTCGTTATCATGTGTGTGCGCCTGCGAAGGGGATTGGTTCGTAATGACTTGGATGCACTCGAATTTGATTTTGGAGCTTCCGAATTTGTGCTTGCACTCGCGTTTCGAAGGGATTTGAAGTCATCTGCCGTGGATGTAGCTTGGTTTTGAAGCGATCGCAGTTCAGAGATTAGGAGTTCTGTGTAGCTCTGTATGTGTGTAGATTGAAGCTTGGAGGCGATTCGAATTTCGTTCGTTGCATTTCATTCAGTATCTGCTTAGTGCTTAGATATTTGAAATCTGAGTGCGTAGGCTCGTGTGGCTAGAAGTGATTTGGCTGCACGCTAGTACTTTGGTGCAGGAGCTCGAATTCAATCGAAGTCTGCATCTCAGGTTTGAATCATTGATAGAAGTTTGGTTGTTCGATTGGATGAATTTTAGTAGCATTTGCAATTTGTTTGAATTCAAGAGCAGAGTGCTTATCCACCAATTTGGTTTCGATGCTTCAGAGAGTTGGAACCTGAATTCTGTAACTGTACCCATAACACACATTTCGAATCTGCGTTCGAATATAAGAATTCGTTGTCCACCTTGTATGGGATTTGTGATTTATAGCTTCTCATCTACTACTTTTGAGGCTCTGACTGTAATTCGTCTGCTCCTGCTGCTGATTTGGTGAAATCGGAACCAGAATTTTGAGTCCTGAACAGCGAATTTCTCGATGCAGGTATGAGCCAGACATGTGGACGGAGGTGGCCAAGCACCTCTGCGGCTTCGACCTGCTGCGCCTCTCCTTCACCTGCCGCTGGTTCCTCCGCCTCCTCGCCGACGACTCCATCTGGCGCTACGCGTTCTTCCGCGACCTCGATCTGTCCGACGCCAACCCGCGCGTTCATCGCCCGCTCTACCGCTCCTGGCGCCACCTCTACTTCGCTGCCTTCGGTAAGCACCAAGTGGCCCCCACCCGCAGCCCGCTTACTCTCACTGACAGCGGGTCCCACCACTGACACGTGTGCTCTCCCCCCCTCTCGCAGATGGCACCCACGCGTACTCGCTCTGCCAGAGCGGCGAGCACCGCAGTAAGTGCAGCGACGCCCAGGATTTTATTTGTCAATTTCTTTCTTGCGCCGTTGCCTTCAGCTGTGACAAGTGATGGGTGACATGCAGGTTCGTGGCGGATCGGGTCATTCCTGATGGACTCGCCGCAGATGCTGCTGATGGGGAAGCTGCCGGTGCCGAGGTGGCTGCCGCCGGATCCCGAGGACTTAGAGATCAGCGTCTCGATGATGGGCGCCTGCAAGCTCCACAACGCCCGCCCCGGAATCTGGATCACCGGTACGTGCCCATGGCAACCTTTGCGGCTTTGCCGTCCCTCGTTGCTCTGATCAAGTGATCAACTGATCATTCACCGTGTTCTTTGCTCCTGTCGAGTGGTGCAGACATGCATGTGATGCGATGCCCCATGTGTAACCAGAACAGCTGCGGAGGTGAGCCTGTGGGTGCTATGTAGTACGTCGTCCTGCCACTCTACTGTACTTGTTACTGAATGTTTACTCGAATGGAATTGGTGGTTCAGGGAACATGCAGATTCTGGACGCACGCCACTCTGAGCTGTTCCTGGAGGATGCGTACTGGAACCAAACCTTGGAGTACGAGGAACTCGGCCAGCACTTTCCGGACGAGGAGGTCGCTGACGCCTTCTGTGCCATCATCAACGCAAAGCACATCACTTCCCCATCCACTGCAGGTATGTTTTTCCAAACGATCTGATTACCCCGAATGCTTTCTCTCTGTCCAGACAATGACATGGTGGATGACAATGCTTGTGTTGACTGATTGACACCGATCGCGTTTGGTGTGGCCGGTTCTTCAGTTGTTCTCAGCAAGTCCTGGGCCGGGAAGCGCGACGACCTGCTGACCAAGCAGTGTGCCTCCACAACCGGTGCTGCCATCCACACCAACCTCCTCAAGCCCAACAAAGGTACGCTCATCAGCTGAAACAAGTATTCCTGGTTCAAGGCTCCGAGCAATGAAGCAGTTCTGACGTGATGTGTTGTGTTCTTGGGTAACAGGGTTGATAACCCACTTCGAGGCAATGCGGGACACGACCCGGGACGGGCAGATCGTGTCCGTGAGGATCTCCCAGGTGCTCTTGTGAATTTTCCCTCGGTGCATCGGTTCTCGAGGTGGGTTCCTCCTGCACCGTAGAATGTGTTAATGCCTACCTGCTGTGAGTTATGCTAGAATAGATCAGGCCTCTGTGTTATTGCTATATCGTTTTCTAGATTATAGAGATGAAGTTGATCAGATTCCGGCTTAATGTAATGTCGTGCTTCACTTAGAAGCTCCGCAATTTTCTTATGTTAATGCCGTGCAGAGTTTATAAGTTTAGCAATTGTACAGACTGAAATCAGCTTGTTTGCTTATTGGTTATCTGAAGTTATATAGTTATGCTACATAGTAGTAAATGTAAACAAATCACCCTGCTCAATTCTGAATGATGGATGAAGCGTAGAGTGGTCAGGTCTCTCTGTTATTGCAATGCTACATTGAGACTGCAGAGATAATGCTGATCATATATTGGTCTGAAATTCTTTTATTTTAATCCTCTTTTTTTGTATGCGTGTCAAGATACTCTCGTATGCATGGTCTGCTGACCCACATTTAGGACCAGTAAGCCTGAATATGTGACGTTGTGAACGTTCCGACATCCGTGCAGTTTGTTCTGTATGGACCTGATCTGAGCTCATCGTATTCGCAATCTGAAAATTTGAACAACTCCCTCTGTATATTTGACTAGTATAGCATAGGTTGCAGTCTTGCAGAATGCAGAGCACTCGATCAGTCAGATCGTAGAGCTGCCAATCCTCAACGCCATGCTGTAGTTTTCAGATCTCTCCTTGTTAGTACTACCCAGCTGATACAGGAGTGCAGATTGCAGATCACTGTGCTGAAACTTTTTGAAAGGATCTAATTCCCTCCTGCACTGGATGAAACCTGAGGTCTGACTGCCAGTTGACTAGTCTGAAGTTAGGGGGCGTACAGTCCCCTGTTCTGAAATCCTGAACATGAATGGTACAAACCTCTTGCACCAGCCTGGTGAGGCTTTTCCATCCGTAGGTAGCAGCCACACCTCACATCTGAACCTCAACTGCCACATCATCAGATAGGGAGCTTCAGGTTTGTCTGGAATGAATGGCCGGTCGTTAATCACGTGGTTTACTGTACCGCTAAATCCGGGACAGAGCAAGAGAGGGCGCGCTGCTGGGTTAGGCCAAGTAGCAACAGCACCTACCTGCCACACACGTGGAGCTTTTAGTTAAGCAGAAAACAGGATCAGCAGAGCAGTTGTGAACAACTCGTGTTGCGACCGGCAAAGCGAAGCCTTAATCCAACCCAAATACACCCTCCTCGCCTTGCTTCATTTGGACGACATGGAAAGCAGCAGTGGTCGTGCAAAACGCAGTACTGCACTACTAGGCCTCTGGACGACAATGGCTAACTGTCAAAGCCCATTTGACCTCCTCCCATCTCTCTCCGGCGCGCCGCGCGACGTAGTAGTTAGTAATCACTCCACCATTAGGCACTCCATTGGGGGGGGCAGCGCAACCTAACCCTCGCTTAGTTTAAGCCCGGGTCTCTCCGCGACTTGGGGTTATATAAGCACTGTGGCTGTCACGGCCGGGGGGGGGGGGGGGGGCATTACATTAGCCATCCCCACTCCTCTCCCTTTCTCCCCCTCCTAATTGCTCAGCAAGCGGTTTACAAGTTACAACCACAGGCTAGCTAGAGGATGGGCAACATGGCGGCATGCTTGGTCCGGCAGCAAAGAGCCGCCGCGGCTCCGCCGGCCGTGAACACCACCAAGCAGAGGCTCGTCTCCCTCAAGCTCCTCGTGAAGGCCATCCACAAGATGAAGAGGATGAGGCCCGGCAGCACCAGCAGCGGCGGCGGCAAGGAGGCCAAGGCAGGCGGCAAATCCTCCTCCTCGCCGTCGTCGTCAACAACCGTCGCTGCTGCCGCGGCGGATGGATCGGTGAAAGGTGGAGTAGTAGCGGAGGAGAAAATCAGCAGCAGCAGCAGCAGCAGCAGCAGCAAGGCCGCCGCCGTCGTCTCCAACAACCCCAAGGGCGCCGTGCTGAGGTCGAGGCTCCATCATGGCCGGACCGGCGGCGGCGGCGGCCTCATCAAGAAGGGCGCCGTGCGGGTGAAGGTGGTGCTGACCAAGGAGGAGGCCGCGCGGCTGCTGTCGCTGACCGTCGGCGGCCAGAAGACCGCCGCGCAGGTCGTCGCCGAGATCAAGAGGATGGAGGCCCGCCGCGCCGCCGCCGCCGCCGCCGCCGCCAACGCCGCTTGGCGCCCGGCGCTGGCCAGCATCCCGGAGGAGCCGTCGTCGTAGGAATTAAGAGGCGGAGCCCGATCGAGATACGTACGAGATGAATGGTGCCTAGGCAGTCGTGCGCACGTTTGTACGCTTAGATCTCCGGTGAAGAGTAGGTAGGTAGGACGACGGACGGACGGAGCCGCCGGCGGCGGAGGAGAGAATGAGAGGCTTGGGTTGAGAGGCGAGGCGACGACGTACGATCGACGGCGTACGCTCCCCCTCCCATGCACGCACGCACGGACGCGCCGGCCGGCCGGCGTCGATGGAATCCATCGATCGTCGCCGATCGCCGTGCCGGTGTACAGCAGCTAGCTAGCTAGAGAGCTTCTCTTTTCTTGAAGCTTAACTGTGTGGTTGTTGTTCTCCCCCTGTTATTCGTCTGCATCAGCTGCAGTAGTGCGTGTTGTAGTTCCACACACCAGCAAGTGAAAGAAGGAAATGGAATGGAACTTGAGCTCTTTCTCATGAAAACGTCTGTTGCGCTGTACGTTTTGAGATGCTTGAGGTCGATGTGTACCTTCCTCCACCAAATTAAATCAAGTTGCATCGATCAAACGAACTGAATTGTTGGGTGCTCTAATACGTACGTACGGGCTCGCGCATTTGCACTACTGTTCGTGGTCTATCTATACCTGCAACTGCAAAATGATCATACCGTCGTCACGCATCACGCAAATGATCGTTGCAGTTTCAGAAGTTGGGAAGAACGAAAAAAATCCGTAAATAATTAAGCAAATTAATTAATGGAGGAGCGGTTCCAGAGAGTTTGTTGCTTGGCCGATCGAGCTCGAGAGCCCGATTTGAATAATCGTGTGCAATTTGTATTTTTGTCCTGAATTGATCATATAGCTTTAGCTCGCGGGCAAACTGATTGGGACATGATAGGCGGGCGCGCCCATGTGCAGTGGTTCTCTTCTAGCTTTGCAAAAAAAAAATTTTTGCTAGGATAAACAATGAGGGGCTAGTGGATTAGGACTTGGGGGAGGCATATACAAATCCTTGCAATTTGCAGTAAACAAAGGGCTTTGCATGAACTAGTAGTGTTGTGGTTGAGTTGTGGTGGACGGTGGTCTCGCCGCAGAGGGGTTTTTTTTTATTGCAAGATATTTTTCACGTTTTTTCCCCTCCATGAAATCATATATATCGTGGCATGAATTCCAGCTATATACGTACGTAGAGAAATATTATTTTTTGGGGGGCAATGTAGTGTTGTAGGTAGCTGAAGAAAACGAGCATGACGAAAATGCATTGCCTGGTTTTATTTTGCAAAAATGGGCAATGGACCATGCAATTAATGGCATCAACCAAAGCGTATACACAAGGAAAATTGTCAAGAATCCATACTCCAATCTTAATTTTTTTTTCATATTAAGTTCCGCACTTCATCATGAATGAAGGGTGCGAGGATGGCCACTTTATGTTTTACTCAGTGGCGGATCTAGAATAAGACTAATTTTCTTTTCTTTATCCCCCTCCTAAAATTGGTAGGGGGGGCTCAAGCCCCCTACTCTACTACATGAGCTCCCACCGCACCGTTGTACATGTGGGCAAAGACGCACCTCATCTTGTTGGAGCGGCTCTTGCACAACCTTTTGCTGCAGGGGCGGTTGTTGAAGCGTCTCCCGTGCCACGAAATAACGCGCACTGCATCCAGATCAGATCGCTGCCGGTGTCCATGAAGAGGGTTTGTGGTCGCGATGACGTGCCAATGCCGACAGTTACCGTGTGACCCTGGTCGGTGAGTGGAGCGAGAGGCACGTCGGCCGCGGAGATGTTGTCAGGATGGGCATGCGAGGGTGCCGCCCGGCCTCGCCGCGAAGTGTGGCGGATCATCTCGTGCTAGTTCTTCACACGCGACCGATCGGAGAGTAGGGGGGGGGGGCTTGCACCCCCCGCCCGAACGATTCCCAACTGGCTCTGCCGGTGTTTGTACCCGCCAAGTGTTATACGATCTAAAATTAACATGTACCCGAAGAGTATATCTTTGCGACCTTAATCGTTGTCAATGAAGAATAATTTGAGCACGCCGGAATTGCGTCCTTGGTGATTTGTCATAGTGTTACACAAGTGTGATGCGTTTTTGTAAAGCATCAAACGATTTAAGGACCTTAATCATCAGCAACGGGGCATCCCGGCCTAAATATATAATCCAACCCTAGATAAAAAAAAAAGAAGAAGAAGGAAATTATAGTAGTACATACTGGACTAGAGAGACGCCTTAAATTTCGTTTCCTGACGGAAGACCAAGTGTCGAAGGGGTTCGGTTGACCCGGCCTTTGGTGGTGGATCACGTACTACGCTCGCACTGTAGTAGAAACGACAAGGGCGCGACGCAACGCAAACGCAAACGGGGGAGAGACGCCCGGGAAATAAGCCGACGACGGTGGTTGAGTAGCGTGTGTTGGGTCCAACGCAAATAAACCAAGCAAGTAGTAGTATACGGCCAAGAAAGGGATTCGGCGGCGACGACCCAGCTCTCCCAGCATGCATATGCATGTGCCCGCCGGGTTCGTGTCCGGCTGCCTAGTTTTGTTAACTTGGCGCCCTGATCTCGCGTGATCTCTCGTATGGCCAATGCTCCGGGGGCTCCGGCCTGGAGGATGGATGCATCGGCGACGTGTGGCATGGCATGGGACCGATCGAGTTTGGACCTGTTTAACCTCCGGATCCCATGGAGATCGATCGATGCGTCGTGCTGCAGGAAATCGATCCTCAACCACGCACGGCAAACGGCGTCCGGGAGCTGCTGTACGTTCAACAACCTCCCGGATCGATACCTCTCCACCCGCGTACGGTGGGTGGGTACGGTGCGATCGCCTAGCTATTGTAGTTAAACAGCAGCTCGCCCTCTGACCACGTCCCCCTAGCTGCTGCTGCTGCTGTGTGCTTATTGTGTGTACGTACGAGAGTGCACGCTTATACTACGGGACGCGCGCGGCTGCTCCGTCTCTCTTTCTCTCCAGAGTACGCGCGGAGCGTGTCATTGTGTTAAGCAGAAGAAGAATTGGTGCAATGTTCGTTTACGGAGTGCTGCTTGGTCTCTCTACGCGCACACACTTTGATCATTGCCTCTTTTCGATAGGCCTACACATATCTCCACCGGTTCCATCTTCCGAATGTCTTCGTCAGGCATAGTGTGTTAGCAACCAGATGCGATAGGAGGGAGAACGCGAGGATGGAGAAGGGGATCTGGGAGCAACGAGGAAGGTTGAGATAATTTTGTCAATGTTCATACAACGCTTGGTTTTCTCTCCCAGCCACGCATCAGCTTATATTCCACTGCTACACGCACGCAACGCAACGCTACACCGGCCGGCTCCAATCTGGGCCAGAGATACGCACACTGGGAACGGTGGGCCGAGTCGAACGACGAGGCCCAACTGTCTTCTGGCTCCGGTCTGAGGTGTTGACATCCCCTCCCCGTAGAGAGCCTGCTTGCCCCCAAGCGAGTGTGCCGCCGGGAACCGATGGTACGAGCTTCGCAGTCTTCCCCGGGTAGCCAACGCCTCGGGCCAACCGGACCACTTAACAAGCACTTGCTGGACAGAAGATGAACCTCCGGAGACCATTTTCTTGGCAAGAATCTGCTCAAGCACTTGCCACGCATCAGATAAGTCGGGCAGCAAGTCGGATACCCGAGACGAAGATGGTACGACTTTATTCAACTGCGAGACGTGGAAAACTGGGTGGATGGAAGCTGAAGATGGAACCTCCAATTTATACGCAACGGAGCCCACCTTGTCCAGAATTTTGAATGGCCCAAAGAACTTAAATGAAAGCTTCTGATTGGCACGAGGTGCCAAAGAAGATTGCACGTACGGCTGAAGTTTGAGGAACACGGAATCACCAACCTGGAATGTCACACCCGATTTTACAAGGAAAACCGAATGCATCTCACGTGTGCGCCAGGATCAATTTACACACACATGATAGACAAAACGAGTGTAATACCATTGCAGTAACAAAACGTACGAGAGTTAAACCGACACAATATCCATTATTACACTCAGAGAGGTGGACTCGAAGGTCCAAACACGAACGATAACTAAACGACGAGCAGCTCCATCTTCGACTTCCACAGGCATGATGACTGGGGGATCCGCATGCCCTAGAACTCCTCGTAGTCGCTCCAGTACTCGTCCTCGCCTCCGATGTTCTCCTCTGAACAGCGGTAAGCAAGGGTGAGCACACTTATGGTTGGTGCTCAGCAAGTGGGGGAAATAATGCAAGGCTATCAAGGATAGGCTATGGTTCACAGCGGTAAGCATTTTATAAGTTGATCAAGTTTTACTTAGCAGCACCTAATTACTAGGTGTAAGTGTATACCAACCCACTTAACAATAAAAGGAAACCTCAAACCAAACCCACAAACCCACAATTTACATTTATCTTCAAGTTTGATTATCATGTGAGGGTCCAAGCCGCTCTTGACCGTGAGCACGGCTGATCGATCAGTTTTACACTCGCGAGGTTGTACACTTTACCCACGCTTCGTGTTCCCCATTTTGCCCGGGTTAGCTAGACTCTTAAACACTTCCAAGGTGAGTGGCTAGGGGTCCACTACGAAGCCTTTACAAAGGAAAGAAGAGAAACCAACAACCCGCAACGATTCTGACGGAGCGGAGCGGACCGTAACCCTCCCTAATGGTCAGCACCTTAGCCAAGGCTGCTACCCCAAAGGAACCGAGCTATACCCCTTCAACTCCGGCCCCCTGTGCCCCTCTCGGAAAAGGGCTATCAGCTAACCCACTCTCCTAATTACTTGGCTAAGCCAGAGCCATGTGGACTGTGGTTGTACGGTTGTCTTGGGTGGTTCTCCATGTTCCATTTATATTTCAAGTTATCTTGTTTTAAGCACATACACATTACATAACAGAACTGAGTTACATTTCATAAACAAAGCATAACCATACCCATGTAAAGCAAACTAAGCATTTATCTACCCAAGCATTTGTTAAACATAGTTGATCAAGGTAACGGGGAAAAATATCTAGTCAAGTCCGTAAATAGGTGTTTGCCCATCAAGTTTATGCATAGCAACAGGAATAGTAAACTTTGTTTTAACATGCAGTGACATAGGTTCAAAAAGATAATGCAGAGGGGGAAAGACACTTGCCTTCCTCTACAAGCTGGGTAAAGTCCTCTTCGAAAGCAGGCTCTTCCTGATCACCTCCAATGGGGAGCTCAAACGAAACAGGCACGATATCTACGAGTCAAACATGAACAACAAACAATAAATAAATAGTACACCAAACAGTAGAAAAACTGGAAAACTTGTTGTTTAAATGATTCTACTCATTGAGACGATCATTTCGATATATAGAACGCTAAAATCGGAGTTAAAACGAGAAAGATATGCTCAAAACAAAATACGGGGACCTATCTCGCAAGAAAACTAAATTTACGAGCCTTTTATAAATAAAACCAGGGGTTAAAACATAATTATATATAAAAACGGAGGGGTTTATATGCTAAAAGAGATGAAAAGGACCTCTTTTAAAAGAATCTAGGTTAGAAAGGGGCTAAACTACAAAAACCAGGACCTATCTGCAAGGATCTTAATAGGTGGGAGGACCGGCTTGCGAATACAAAATTTCCTAGGGACTCTTAAAGTAAAATGCCAAAGCAGCGTCGTGGATCTTGGATCCAACGGCTGCCGGCGCGCGCACACGCCGTGGACCACGCCGTGAGCTCGGCTCACGGGTCCACGGTGGACCGACCACTCAAAACGAAAGGGTATGTGATCTCAGCCGTCCACGCGAGATCTCACGGCCCTGGACGCTTGCAAGCGACGGGCGGCGGTGAGCACGCCGGAGTGCGGCGGCGCGCGGCGGGGGCTCGCCGGCGTTGCCCCCGGGCGGCGTTCCCGGCCACCATTCCGTCCACGAGCCGGTGCAAAACGAAGCGGGGGCGCTTGCGCACGTGACAGGGAGGTCTAGGGAGGTGATCGTGCCTCGTCGGCGGCCCGCGCGGAAGGGGGCGGTGCGGGCCGCTCCGGCGAGCTCGTGGAGGCGCCAAAATGCTCAAAACGAAGGGATACTGAGCGGGGGTTATCGCTCACCGTTCGAAGGAGAAGAAGGCGAGCTCGCAAGTGAAGTGAATGCGTCGGTGAGGAAGCTTGACAACGGCGGCGGATCGGTGGCGCTCCGGTGTGGTCGGGGCGCGGCTACCACGGGCGTCGGGGACGGGAACCTGCAGCAGCACGAGCTTGATAAGCCCCTGGCGATCCCAAGAATCAAGAAGAAAGAGCGGCGGATCCAATCCTTCACCGGCGGCGACGAATTCACGGCGGTGGCGGGAACCCGAGGCGGCGGCGCCGGTGGAATTGATGCTCGAGTGCGTGTGTTGGTGTGCTTGCGGAGGCAAAGGGGAGGGCGGGAGCTTGAACGCGAGCTTAAATAGGAGCAAGGGAAAGATGGCGAAGGGCGGCGGGAGGACCCGAGCGGCGGCGCTTGAATTTGATGGCCGCGGCCATCACGGCTTGGGCTTAAGGATGGGAGGTAACGGCCCTAATTGATCACGAGAGAGTAATTGCCTTAATTGGCCGCGGAGAGAGGAAGGGAGGGTGGAGGGGCGGCCGGGCGCGGCGAGGATCGCGCGGCGGCGCGCCGGTCGGCCGGGCGGCGGGGTGAAGAAGAAGAAAGGAAAGGGGAGGGGAGAGGCCGACAGGCGGGGCCCGGTCGTCGGCGTCCGGGGAAAAAGAGAAAGGAGAGGAGGGTGACGGGCCGTTGCGGGATGGGATAGTTGGGCCGCCGGCCGAGAAGGTAAAGAGGTAAGCTTTTTTTTCTTTTCTTTTTCAAACTCTTTTTCAAACAAACTTTTCTTTTCAAATTCAAACCAAATTATTTCAAACTTTTTCTCAAAAATTTTATAAACTTTTTAGAAGTCACTCAAGCAACCAAAAGCTATGCAAAGTCAAATAATGATGCACGACCACTTGTTATCTTTATATTAATTAAGTTAAGTTTAATATTTTAGAGCTCAATTTTAAATGGCAATTTAAATTTTAAATCCTTAAGCCTAATTAACAGTTGCTAGGTAATTTTTAGTGATGGAATTTTAGGGTGTCACATGGAAGGTTTGTTCTTGCCTATTTTTGTGAGCTTGGAACTTCATACGCTGTTGAGCTCGGTGGAGGTGTTGTCGAAGGAGGTCAGTCATGAGATTCTTGTCTTCCCTCCAATTAGCCACATCGGAGAATGACAATGCGACGAGGGAGAAATGCCTAGACTCTTAGGAGAATAGCCATAGAGAGCCTCAAACGGGGAGCAACCAATAGCAGAGTGTGTTGAGGTGTTATACCAATATTCGGCATGTCTCAACCACCAAGCCACTTGGATGGACAAGCGTGAACATAACAACGGAGGAACGTCTCCATACATTGATTCATACGCTCCGTCCGACCATCCGACCGCGGGTGGTAACTGGAACTCATTGACGGGGATACCTTGAGCATTTTGAACAGTTCCCTCCAAAGGTTGCTAGTGAATATTTTGTCACGATCAGAAATGATAGAATCAGGAAGACCATGGAGCTTATAAATGTTGTCGAAGAAAGCCTTAGCCACCATACCAGCTGTAAATGGATGAGCAAGAGGAATGAAGTGACTGTACTTAGTCAGCTTGTCAACCACCACCATGATAGAGTTTTTGTTGTGGGAACGCGGCAGGCCCTCAAAAAAATCCATAGTTACCATTTGCCAAACGACAGCTTGGCACCGGGAGAGGTTGCGACGGACACCGCATACTTGGATCTATCGGGTTTAGCTTGTTGGCAAACTTGGCACCGGGAAACATAGTCTTTGATTGCTTGCTTCATGTTCTTCCGGGCGAACAACTGTTTGATCCGTCGATAAGTGACGGGAAGCCCGAGTGACCGCCCACGGGAGTAGCGTGCAAAGCGGCAAGGGTCCGAAGTTGAAGCAAAGGGTTATAACCAATCCAAACCCTATTTTCGAATGTCAAGAGTTCATCCGACAAGGTGAAATGAGGGACAACCTCCTTAGCAACAGATAGTTTAGCAAGGATGTCTTGGGTGACGAGAATCCTTGGAATAATCTTGAATGATGTCCGCAGTCCAGGAAGGTGCACAGACAGACAAGGCTGAAAGCTGGGATACCTCAGGTGGTCTCTGAGAGAGAGCATCAGCAACCTGATTAGAAGACCCTGCTTTGTACACTATGTGATATTGAAGACCCGTCAGCTTAGTGAAGACCTTATGCTGCCATGGGGTATTAAGTCTTTGGTCAGTAAGATGTACCAGACTGCGCTGATCAGTGAAGATGGTGAACTGTCCATGCTGAAGATAGGATCTCCATTGTTCCACTGCCATGAGAATCGCCAAGTGCTCTTCTTCGTATGTAGACAAGCCGGCGGACTTGGGACCCAAGGGTCTGCTAATGTACGCCAGGGGGTGGCCATCTTGGAGGAGGACAACACCAATACCATAAGCGCAAGCATCAGTCTCGATGCTGAACTGTTTGCTGAAATCGGGAGCAGCCAAAACAGGGGCCGAAACCAGAGCTGACTTCAAAGCTTCTAACGCCGCTTGATGGTCCGGAGTCCATACAAAGATAGTGTGATTCTTTAACGGGGAAGTGAGGGGTTTGGCTAGGACTCGCAAAGTGTTTCACAAACTTCCGATAGTACCTTGCTAACCCCAAGAAACTCGCACAATTCTTTGGCATTGGACGGAACAGTGAGCTAGTGATAGCACTGATTTTACTGTTATCAGTAGAAATGCCTTCAACACTCACAACATGCCCCAAGTAAGAAATTTGCCGTTGAGCGAAAGAGCACTTAGAGAACTTGACTTGCCACTTATCATCGAATAGAAGGCTGCAAAGACCGCCGCGCATGCTCAACATGTTCGTGGAAGGTCTTGCTGTAGACTAAGATGTCGTCAAAGAAGACCAAGACGCATCTTCTGAGGAGGGGCTTCAATGTGGTATTCATGGCGCCTTGGAATGTACCCGGAGGTCCACAAAGGCCGAAGGGCATTACTAAGAACTCAAAGTGCCCAAAGTGCGTTTGAGAAGCGGTTTTGAACTCTTCTCCCGACTTCATCCGAATTTGGTGGAACCCGCAGTTAAGGTCCAATGTGGAGAACCGGCAAGCGCCCGAGAACTCATCTACCAGCTCATCAAAAATTGGGATTGGGAATTGACCCCGAATAGTAAGAGCATTCGGATGTCTGTAGTCCACACATGGACACCAAGAGCCATCCTTCTTCTTGACTAGGAGCAGTGGGGAAGAAAATGGGCTGTTGCTAGGTCTAATGATACCTTTATCCAACATTTCTTGGATCTGCTTCTCAATTTCGTCCTTGAGAGATGGAGGATAGCGATAGGGTCTGATGAAAACCGGTTTAGCGCCCCGCTACCAGGGGGAATTGAGTGGCCATAGGTCCGAGGGGGAGGCATGCTATCAATAGGAGCAAAGACGGACTTGAAATCGACAAGCACATCGGCGATCTCTGGTGGCAAATCGGGAGCTACGCATTTCTCTTTACGCCCATAAGAGATCATACGGACTTGCACAACAATCTCCTCTGGATCATCGTGAGTAAAGCCTTGCAAAACAACAAGAGAACCCCGATATGGGATTGCCATCCACTTTGATCTCCGGTGTACCTTCATGGGACTAAATTCCTCGATCCAGTCCATGCCTATGATGAAGTCATAGTGTTCCGGAGGGATGACCTTAATATCGGACACAAAGCCGTATTGCTGCACTAGCCAACCGCCACCAGGGATATGGGAGCCACATTGTAAGAAAGCCCCGTTAGCAATCTGCACCCTGACAGCATCAGAAAGGGGAACCACCCCATCCAACAGAGCAGCCAAGCGCTGAGAAATGAAGGTATGTGAACTGCCGGAGTCAACAAGAATGGACATCCGATGACCTTGAATAGAGCCCACCAATTTCATAGTACGAGGACCCGCAGTACCGGTGACAACATCATTGGACAAGGCTAGGAACGGATGGTTCCGAGACAGGGAGTCATTACCCATGGTGCTCGGTGGATCACCACCCATATAGTCTTCATCAAGAAAGAGGTCAAAAACTTCCCGGATGACGTTGAGTTGCACGGTTGGGGAACATTTATGGCCGTGATGCCACTTCTCTACAAATCTGTCACAAAGACCCCGCGCTCGACGCGTAGGAGCGGAGAGAGGCGAACTTATCACTTGGAGGCTTGCCGAGAGATGCCCGGATTGACGGGTTCTGCTCGCTGCTCGTAGAAGACCCCGGAGGCTTGTCAATGTGTGGTGAAGCGGGTAGAGGAAAAGTGCTTTGCGAGGTGAAGACCCGGACGGGTAATGATCCGTCCGTTGATAATCCCCCGCGCCGGGCAAATCGCCACCTCTTCCCCGCAAAGTAAAGCAAGAGTACAAGCAGTATCGAGCGATGGAGGACGTTGCACCAAAACCATAGCACGAATATCATCCCTCGGCCCATCCACGAAACGAGTAGAGTAATACAAGGGATCGGTTGTATGGCCATAGGCAATAAGTCGATCAACTAATTCACCGAAACGACCAATATATTCGGATACGTAACTAGTTTGTTTGATGTGAAACAATTGCCGAATCAAGAGTTCTCGCTGGTCCCTACCAAACCTATCCATAATCATAGCACCAAATTCAACCCACCCCACTCTCTTAAGTCGTCTATCAACAGACAACGCCCATCTAGCGAAAGACCGGACACTTCAAACTGCATGTCAGCCACCTTAACCCACATGGAAGGTTCGACTCTATACATATCAAAGTAATCTTCACAACGAGAGAGCCACAGTTTTGGGTTGTCGCCGTCAAAGGTGGGGAAATTAAGCTTAGGTAATTTGCCCAAACAATGAGAATCATGGTGGGAATCACAGGAACGAGGGCTAGGTTTAGGGAAGGATGGAGAGAGGTATGGATTTGTACCCTTGACCGGGATAGGGATTTGGGTGAAAACCGACCCAAATCCCTCGTCCCGAACTTTGGATCTTCGCGGTGCCCATGAGGGCCGTCGGTGGTGAAATCCGTGGCGGATGGGCGCCCGGACGCCGACTTGGGGATGTTGATGATCGGCGGGCCCGAGTTCGCGAGATCCTTCACGGATCGATCCCGGTGACGGCCGAGCTTGCCGATCTCGAGCTTGACAGAATCGACCGTCGCGTCCACTTGAGGGCGCCATTCCTCCAGAGATTTGGCGGAGGCCTCCCGGCTTGTCGATGCGGCCGCCATGAAGACGCCCAGCTTCCAGGAAGCGCTCCTCCCACCTGAGGTCGCTCTCCTAGAATTTCTTCTCGGAGCTCCGCGGAAACGCACTTCCGGATCTCATCCAAAAGGAGTTTGGTGTTGGGATCCATGAACCACTCGCGTTTCGCGGAAGCGGGTAAGGCGGTGGTGGTGGGAGGGGGTCCGATGATCCGAGATTGGGGGTCTCGATACCGGAATGTTAGCAACCGAGATACGATAGGAGGGAGAACGAGAGGAAGGAGAAGGGGATCCGGGAGCAACGAGGAAGGTTGATATAATTTTGTCAAAGTTCATACAACGCTTGGTTTTCTCTCCCGCCCACGCATCGCCTTATATTCCACCGCTAGACGCACGCACGCAACGCTACACCGGCCAGCTCCAATCCGGGCCGCAGATATACACACCGGGAACGGTGGGCCGAGTCGAACGACGAGGCCCAACCGTCTTCCGGCTCCGGTCCGAGGTGATGACATAGTGGCTTACACTTTTTATGTTTAGTTTAACAAAAAAGGGCGAAAAAAGAACGGGTCCCGTAAAACAAGAGAGAGAGAAAGAAGAATGACACAATTCAAAGATTTTTTTGTTTGAACGAACCCGCACAAGAAAGTGCGTGTTTCATTGATATAGCATAAGGAAAATATAAGACTACGATCCTGGGAGATCATAGGCAGGAAAAAAGAAAGAAAAACAAGACTCGTCCGGTTGGATTGGGACATCAACACAGGTTGCCGCTCGACTATACTCACTGGCCGGTGGGGAAGAAAAAAAACTTTGAACTACAAAGTTGTAGATCTTATCGAAAGCTACAATTTTCATATAAAGTTTATCTCCATCCGAGTTTAAACAAAAAAGTTACAAAATTCCGCCGTTCCCCACGGCTCCTACCGCCGTGGGGCACGGCGGTAGGTCCCTGCCGCTGTCACCCACGGCGCCAGATGTATAGTTTTGCCATATATTTTTGCAAAAGAAGGAAATAAAAATGTAAAAAAAGAAAAAAAAATCACGGATCTCTCTCACTCTGTTATGTATCCAGCCCAGTCCAGCCATGTTGGGCCCCGCCACGGCCGATGATGGGCCAAACTATTTTTCGGCCTGGAGATGAACTCGACCCGATCGGCGCCGGCGGGCACGGACGGCGGCGTCGCGCCATTCCCTCGTTCACGCCTTGTGCCGTCCCCAACTGCCGTACGTGATCCGTCGTCGGTCCGGCACCAACGACATGGCGAAACAACTCAACTCTTCCCAGGCACGCACGCCACGCACGCCACGCCACGCACTCGTCACCCCTACACTACATATACCCCCACGCGCACGCCACGACGCGCGACGACGTACGCCACCTAGCTACATTACAGCAGCAGCGATCGATGGGCCGCCACCGCACCATCAGCAGGTCGTCGTCGTCGTCGGCCACCCTCACGGCGGCGGCGCTGGTCGTCGTTGTCGCGGCGGCGGCCGCCTCCTCCTCCGCTGCTGCTGCTGCTGCGGCGGCGCTGCAGTGCGGGCAGGTGGCGCAGCTCATGGCGCCCTGCATGCCCTACCTCGCGGGGGCGCCGGCCGGGGTGACGCCCTACGGCATCTGCTGCAACAGCCTCGGCGTGCTCAACCAGCTCGCCGCCACGCTCGCCGACCGCGTCGCCGCCTGCACCTGCATCAAGGCCGCCGCCGCAGGGGGGTTCCCGTCCGTCGTCGACTTCACGCGCGCCGCCGGGCTCCCCGCCACCTGCGGCCTCTCCCTCAGCTTCACCATCTCCCCCAACATGGACTGCACCCAGTAATAACTAAGCACACGCATGCATGTTTTCTTCTTCGTTCTTCGTTCTTCTGCTGCTGCTGATCACCATGAGCTTTGTCGTCATCGATTGACTGGCGTCGTCGTCGCCGTTGCGTGCAGGGTTACAGAGGAACCGTAAGATGAAGATGAACGTAGCCGGATGATCTCGGAGAAATTGTCCAAGACGCATCTCATATCTACCCACGAATCAAAATAACTAGTAGAGATAAAACGATCAAGATATCAGTGGTCTATATAGCGTTGTGTTTTCTTTTCACTCCAATTTGATTCGTCTGTTTTTTTTGTGGGTGAGTTTTCATTTCCGTGTATTTTGAAATTTTAACTAGACTACTTGTGTGTGTGCTTTTGCAAAAGTAGTTGCACGTACAAGCTAGCGCAAAACCTCAATAACATCGATCGATTCGAAGAAACCCGGAACAATATCAATAATATCGATCGATTCGAAGAAACCCGGAGCAGTACCAAATTGATGAACAGCAACTTCAAACGTCCAGTTCAACAATAACCTCAATCACCACATGGATCCACGTACGTCCACACAAGTTCAAACGTCTACTACTTATTCAGCAACCTCGATTCCAAGTTTCAGGTGCACGAACAAATCAATCATCAAACAAACAAAGCATGACCGACGACCGGACCGACACAAGATGCATGGGGATGAACTGATGCGGCGAGCGAATGAAAACGAGCGGCCGGCCGATCGATCGGGTCACTCAGACGTCCTTGAACCGGACGATGGCGACGCTGACGTTGTCCTCGCTGCCAGCGTACACCCCCATCTCGGCGAGCTCCTTGGCGAGCACGCCCGGCGGCGGCGGCGGCGCCGAGCCCCCGGCGGCGCCCACCGGCGCCACCCACGGAATGGGGACCCGCGAGGTCGTCTTCCCCAGCCTCCGCCGCACGAAGGCGCACGCCAACTCCGGCGACACCACGCCCCAGAGCCCGTTGTTGGCCAGGATCAGGAACTCGTCGTCCTCCACCTTCCGCTCCACCGCCACCACGTTCAGCTTCGGCATCACCACCGCCGGCGGCGGCGGGTTGTTGTTCACTGGTGCTGATGAGCTCCCTGAAACACGTGGTTTTGTCCACGCCATGGCACGATCAGTCAATCAAGCATATATGAAGGCATGTAGCTACCAGCTCGATCTGAACGGAAGCAGAGCAGAGCTGAGCCTGAGCGTACGTACCAGGTGCCAGAGTGAGCTGAAGGAAGTTGGCAAGATTGAAGGTGGGAGCGACAACTTGACCGGCGGCGTTTTCCTGCTTCTGCTTCTCGTCTTCTGCGCCTTTTGCCTGATCATCATGCATGTGCACAAAGAAACAATTTTTTTAACTCAGACATCATGCATTCTACTATAAGAAACTTGGATCACGTTTTTTTTTTGAAAGTAGCGCATATTATAAGAAGGAGAAAGCAAGCGAGTCTTGCACAAGGTTTAATGTTACATGACAATGGATAGCTCATAGTACTCATAAAACTAAAACATGACTTTTTTTTCATGCACAGTATACGCGAAAAAGAATCATAAAAGTAGGATAAAAAATAATCAAATGTTGAATACATAAGAGTAGGGAGGACCGGACGATCTAAACCATGTGTGTGCATGCATGTATTGTGCTTTAGGATTTGTGTCATGCGTGGAGGGTACTAGGTGAAAACGAATCATGGTTTATAAAACTTAAATGAAAAGATTAAGAACTGGAGAATGCATATGCTTGGGGAACGGCATTTCCTCAGTTTGGCGCCTCCACGAATTGCAAAACTAGAAAAAAAGTCGCGCAAAAGTTCGCTCGTACGAATAGTTCATGTATATATGCATATCTAAAAACAAGGACAAATACATCCTAAAACCTGACGGGCAACAGACATGTATGAGAAGACTCTGGACAGACATGAGGATGCTTGGAGCAGCAAAAGCTTTTAACTTACCCTGCGCTCATCGCGAGCGGGAGTGAGCACGACGTGCTCGCCGCCGCGGCACAGCACGGCCTTGGCGTCGCCGTAGCTCGCGATCACGGTGTACTTCTCCATGACCAGCGCGACGACGAACGCCGTAGCGCCGAGGACGGCCGCGTCCTCGCCGCCGCTGGCCACCGCCTCCCCGTGGACGGCCCGGAACGCCTCCTTGATGACCGTCCTCCACCACCCGACCACCGCGTGCGCCGGCGCCGGCGCCGCCGGCCCACCGAACCACCGCGGCGCGTCGCTGATAAGCTCGCCGCTGACCCGCTCGGAGATAGCTGCGGCCAGACGCACGCGCAGGCGCTCGACGGCGGCGGCGCCCGCGCGGAGGTGGTGGCCGCCGTCGAACACCGCGAAGTAGTCCAGGCCCATGGGTGGCGACAGCACCGTGAACGACGGCGCCGCCGCCACGGCGCTGGTCAGCGACGGGCGCACGCCCTTCTCGGCGACCATGCCGTACGACACGTACAGCACCGGCGACTCGCCCCACGCCAGCGACTCAGGCGCCATAGCCATAGCCATAGCCGCCGCCGCACCCGGGACGTTGCTCGTGCTCGACATGGATCTACCTAGCTAGCGTAGGAACACTTGGCTAACGCCTACCAGCGTGGTATTTATGCGCCGACGAGATCGAAACCTAGCCTGGACGTACGATGGATGGTGCATTGCTGCGTTCGAATGCATAGCCAACAGGCCGGCCAGCATCGCGTAGCAGCAGCGAGCCGTGGCGGTGACAGCCTGACAGGTGGGACAAAATATTTCAATTTGGTCCTCTACGATAAGAGAATTAGGTAAACGAGACATGGAGTCGTGAACGGTAATCTCCGTTTCAGACTTGGTGGAAGTGGCGGCTGCTCGATTAGGAAGGTTGCTCGTTGCTCCTCCGGATATGACGTCATCATGCTGCAAATGGAAAGTGAGTCACAACTGGAGCAGCGTCGTCATCACATACAACTCACAAGAAAGATCTCAAATTAAATGACTTGCTGACCAATTTTCTCGCTCTCATTAATTGTTGGGGCTTATTTTGGATACGAATAAAATCCCAAGATTCAATCCAAATTCAAGCAAATCCCGAAGATTGTCTTTTTTCGAAATCTTTTAGATTTAGTTGAAATTTGAATTGAATATTGGGATTTTCATTCGTATCAAAAATAGGCTCTAACAATTAACAAGAAGCAAGAAAATTGATAAGGAATTCAGTTAAGCTGAAATCTTTGTACGAGTATGTAATGCGCGGTACTCCTCCAATGAATCTTGCCATGTTTATATGGTTGATTGACTTTTGAAATTTCTCGCACTGTCTGTTCAATATTATAGTACAAATTCAGATAAGATGGACTGGCTAAGTCGATCTATAAACTGAACATGCACAGAACACAACATTGAATAGGCAGTGTGAAAATTTTCAAACATATTAGCAAGAAACATGAAAGAAATTCTTTGGACGTGACTACTACAAGAAAAACATGTTCCACATTAAAAAACCATGTTAATCCTTTCCTGTATATCACTAGATACTTAGATAGATCAACTATCCTCACGAGTCACGACACCTGAAAAGTATTTGAGAAACTCATACCACAATTCACGGTTGAGTAAATGAGCGTTCCTTGCTCCTACATGAAAATGATCGTAGGATAGGCTTAGCAATCTCAATCCTTTGAAGAATTCAAGTTCTTAACCCACAAAACTATACAAGTAAAAACGATGATGAAAACACAAGAATTAAAGGAATAAGCAACCTATTTGTGAAGAACTTCGAGGGCCCTTGGAGTATCACAAATACTTTTGGTTGTGTCGTAACTTGAAAGGTCATGGATAGGTGAGTGAGGGAAAGGCGAGGGCGTGTTTTTTTGGCGGCGGTGAATGCTCATCGGGCGGTTTGAGAATTAGGGTTATTAGCGAGAATCGCGTACTGGAATATAAAGGGCAGCAGAACCATTCCCATACATTGGATCAAATCGAACGGTAAGAAGACACCGCCATGTTGTATGAAAGGTAGGTCTTGTTGGTGGGCCGTGGGCCTTAATCTTCTCCAAATGGTAAGAGGTCTTGTAGGTAGGTCTTCTAGGTGGGCCCACGACCCAGCTTAGATGCCGATAAGAGGACTGACATCAATTAAATTTATACTTCTTGCACTCCAAATTTGTGTTGGTGTCTAGATGATGCTAGACTACTATAAATCTAGTAGATGTATATATAGATGAGAAAGGTTTGGTAGTGATGGTCTTTAAATTTGTTTTGTAGTGTCATCCTAAATTTCCAAGAACCAGTTTGGTTACTTAGAATTAGACCCCCTGCTTTGGGAAATGGAACGAGGATCAAATTCATTTCAGATGGCTGGATCTAAATTTCGCTTGAATAAATTGAAATCTCTATTTACATGATTTTGAAATTTATGACCATTGACTAGACACCATGAGGTAAGATGTTCAAAATGACACCTCTAAGATGAACACAATGGTAGACATGCCATCATTACCAATCTGGTAAACTGGAATTGAGTTTTGACCCTCAAAACCTCGTAGAGATGGTGGAGGTAGGCCACCATGATAACATGTCAATTGTCAGGTGCTCCCATGATTAAAAAATACATGAACAAATCAACTAAAAGATGAATGCTTAGAGAATACAATGACAATATATGCTAATGCAAATTTTTAGTCTGAGAGAAATAAAATAGAGAAAATAAACATGCATGCGTGAACTGGTGTGGGTTGTTGTGGGTCAAGATGATTATCAGCGCAACTAACCAATTTCACGATGATTTTGAAAAAAAAAATCAGCCTTGAACTTTGCACGAATGTTGATCATTGCTTTTGTCTATTTATCCATATGTACTATAGTCCATATTTTATGGGAGAAGCTAAAGCTCACTCAGGTGTTTCTCACATATTCATCACTAGGCTTTTCTCTCCACCCTCACCTCCCTTTCTTCTCCAACTCCGACCATGCTCCAGTGAGGTTAGGGCCACCGAGTTAGGGTTTCGGGATTAGGGTGGGGTTCAGGTTAGGGGACGGGGGTTGCCAAGGGGCTACTGCTCACCGCCGGCCCAACGGTGGCAGGCCGGCTCGGCGAAGGTTGCAGGCACGAGGGTGCTGCTGACCGGCTGGACGGGGGCACCCATGGAAACGATGAAAGGAGGGGTAAGGAAGTGGTTGGTGCGGGTGAGTTAGGGTCCACCAGAGCTCCGCGTGCGCTGACCGATGCACAGGAGGGGTGGAGGAGCTGAAGGTGGAAGGGAGGTAGAAGAAGTAGAAAAAAATCAAGTGACGAGGGGAGGGGAAAATACCTGGGTGAGGAGTAAACGGTTCCATTTCTATAGGCTACGTATGACTAGCATAGATTCAATTTTTTCAAAGCAGAGTTCAACATTTTCAAAATGCTAGTTTTTAATTTCTTCTTCCCCAAAGTCAGTAGATGGAGGGCCGTCATGGCAAGCACTAGCAGTGCACGATGTAGATAGACGACATCGATAGGCTATAGTGGTGGATGCAGTGGGGATGGGCGCTCGAAATGAGCAAGGAAAGTCACGGTAGGATGTTGCACATGGGGGCGCCGCAACAAGCATAGGTGGTGCATAGCGGAACAATAATGGATGGCAACAAGGGTGGGGTGTGCACCAAGCACGAGCGGTCCAAATTTGTTAGTAATATTTAGTCTTTCTTTTCTAAAAGTATTACCTTAACATAATATGCTGAATTTCACCTCTAATTTTTTAATCTCGAAAGAATACTTGTAAAATGTCAATGAAATTAAATAAATTTATACTTATTTCAATATAATATAATAATATTTTAAATATTTTTTATAATGATTCTATATAAAGGTTTTTTAACAAAAATATCATCATTGCTACTTAAAAAGTAAATAAAGATTTTCAAATCTATATAACTTGTATAGAAGCACCCTACTGCAAAATGTTGATTTCTATTTCTCTAAACATGCAAGCCATCCCTCTCATCTAAGAACACATTACATCACTTGTCACATCACCATCCATTAGAATCATGTATTTATGACTTCCATAGATTTTCAGTGACTAATAGCATCCATGCATGTAATTTATTAGTCTTTGTGAGTATCGAGCTACGGAATTTTCATAGTGGAAATACATGGAGGATCAATCATTTAGTAGTCGTTCTCTCTCAAAACACTAAATACGTTTTCATGTGTAATATCATTTGCAAAAGGATGTACTGCTTTCAAATTTCAAAAACTATTGTCATGTAAACACCTTAGTATTCTATTTTAAAATTTCACCAAAAAATCTCAGAGCAACATGCGGGGTATCATCTAGTATTATAAAAGTGTTAGTTAGTTTTCAATTTGGTTAGCGCAACTACACTATGATCATAAATTAGTTTTTCTTGTTACCTACCGAACATATTTTTTGTTCCACATACTTTTGCGCCCATACTTTAAACTTATTTCTCAAACATATCACAAGAATTACTGCTCATTTTAACGTATTGGTTAGATTATGATTCATTACCAAAAATGGAGTCTTGATAGGTCTGATAGCTAATGTGATCTTATTGATTGAAATTTGAAACTTCAGATGGATGCCACCACCCCAAAGTACTCCCAAACATAATATCGTTGAGATAATGAGGTCATCTTAAAGAAAACCAAGTTCAATCTTTTGTGCCCATCTCAGGGTTCGAGGGGATAATTTTGTGGAGAGATCACCGAATAAATGGATTGATGTCATAACTCACATTGTCCAAATTTAAAACAAGCATATTTTGCCATCAAAAGATGGAAAATATTTCTCCAGTCTACTCATGTTTTGTAAACCCAAACATCCGACCTCCTTTTGTGCCCATCTTGTATTGCCTATCTCATATCAAATGTTTTAGCCCGGTCCGATAATGTATCGTAAACTAGAATAACCAGTCTCATGGCAACATTCGATCTCATCATGTTCAAGTGAATTAAGTGTGCTCCAAGTTCAGCGAGATTGCAAATTACTCACCTAGGCCATTTGCCTGACACGATTCCCGATGCGACTATTGTATTATGGCAAAACCTAACACAAACAATGAATGAAACAACTCGAATTGAAGATGCGAAGGGTGGTGAACGAAAGCTCAATCAGTGTAATTCTCAAAAATCCTCTCCTTTTACAAGTGCTGGTTAGGCTCATTTTATAGGGAGATGAGCGGACTTTTTACACTCCGAAAATGACTTTGTATAAAACGAATCATTCCAAAATGTACTAGGCTAAACTAGGGATTTCGCCTCTGGGTCTTCACGCAGTCCATGCCTTCCTGATTACGCGCCACAAATCCCGGCACATTACACAGTGAAAACACATGCATTTGTCGGGTGTCGTCTTCCTTCTCGCAGCGACCCTTCGTCAAGCCAATCCAATTCCTGAAAACACATGTCTAAATAGCATGAAGAATGAAGGGTGAATGCTTGAGAAACCAAAGCGAGAGCAAGGCAAGGATTCTGTTGATGCAAGGATTCGATTGCGGGGTTTCATCCTCAGATGGTGCAAGCGATTGCAAAAATAAAAGTGTGGTGATTAATCCCAAGTGCTTTCATCTAGGACCGAAACTTGCAGGGCCAATTTTTATGCACAATTTTCCATTGTGTGGCTTTCGGTTGGTAAAATAAATAGGAAAGGTCATGCAATGCCAAAACGAAAACTTGAAGCATCCATGACATGAGCGAAAGCGTTATCACCAATCCTGATTGGTTTGAATAAATGATCGAAGCCCACATGTCCAATCCTGTACTAAGCATATTATGCCTTGTGGGTTTCGATTTTAATAAAGGTAAAAAGAATGGAGAATGTAGCTTTGGGACCCAAAAGACCATGAGCTAATACAAAATGACTAGCACTAATCCTTTTGAACGAAAGTTGGGATGCGAAAATCTGGGGAAACACACTTGCGAATTTAGACTCTGACGAGACAAATTGGCCATAGTGCAAGAAGTCAATAATGAGAAAAGGCTTATTTGAAAAATCGATTTCAGATCCCCAACAGCGACCCTGTGTCTTTCCCTTGGCAAATAAGATCTATTAATATATATAGTGGAAAACACTTTTGCATCTCCTCCCCAGCACAAGAAAACCCCATCTACATCTCCTCCTCTCGGCGCAAGAAGACCCCATCAACATCACCTCCTCTTGGCGCAAGTACCGTCGTCCTCTCTCCCAAATCAATCGATTTTTTGTTCTTTCAACTCTTTCCGCCTCTTTGAGCAAACTAATTTCTATGTGCATTTTAAAGGATCTCCCCTAATGGCCGGCGACAATCCTTGCATGCCTCCTGTGGAGCTCGCTCTCCTACAAGGGGTTGAGGCGGCCGATGCCTGCGGATGCAGATGACCCGTCGGAAGAAGAGAGGGCGGCAGATGCTCTGTGCCATTAGGGCGAGAGTGCAGTGGGAGAGGCGTGGAGTGGATCGTGGTGTTTAAGCTGATACTATGGATATTGAAATGCTCAACATGCAAGTATACTCATCACATTTACAACTATTTATACACTAGGATTGTGCCCGTGCGTTGCTACAGACAAATATAAATGAACTTTGTAAGCACCATTCTTATCATAGATGTATACATTGTAGTTTGTACAAATACCAGAGCTTATGAGTGTCACATTTCAAATATAATTTACTACCAAGACAATATTCACAGTAATACTTGGCAAATCAGAGCTTACCAACACAATACACAGTAATACTTGGCAAACCAGAGATTACCAACACAATAGTCACAATAATACTCCTATAAAAACCAGAGCTTTGTTGAAAAAATGTAACTTTGTAAGATAGCATAGTGTGTACATATACAAATTCCATCAATTACTAAAACTGCTAAAAGTAAAAATGTGTACATATAAACAAAAGTATGTATATTCCCACAGTGAACAATATGAAATATTGCAAGCAATTGAAATATGAACATTGACATCTTATTTTGTAAGATTAAATGAATGTTGACATATTTTATGTTAGCATCCGTGAGCTTAACTACAACACTCCATCCCCGGTGGATTGAGCATTTGAAGTTGGTACATGAAAACTTAAGTCCGCCACCAAATCTTTCTGCAGCCAAGCAAGGAGTTGAGCTGAGTTATATAATTTATATTAATTGAATAAACATCATCTAAAATGTAGCTTTCTTTATAATAATAAAAACTTCAGTAATCATCATTGCATTTGCAACTATATGACCAAGTCAGATACTTGAAAACTTTATCTAAAAATATAGAGCATTTACTATTATACCAGGATCCTTTTTACTGGTTTATTGACCCTTTTAAGAGAACCATGTGACATGCCTACAAAGACATTGGAGTACATGGTAATAAAAAGAGAAATATTAGGAACCGCCATACCTAACTACAGATTCAAAGACTTGTGAGTAAAAGACTTTATCATCAAATAGCCAGGTGACAATAACATTTCAGATTATATTAGCTAAATATATAAAAATAAAAATCTAGCACCAATCGTTTTGCCTTAAACATATATGCATTGGATTGGACAAGCTCTATGAAATGGGATCATATATGCAACATTCAGTAGCGCACCCTGAAGAATATAATCATATATGCATTCCATTCCAAGCCTGAGATTCTGCTCCAAGATCATGGCAACAAACCTGCTGGATGCACGCATACATTTAGAATAGGATACTTAAATTGGTGATTGCTTCACCATATTATTAAATCCTGGAAATAATTTTAGTACAATCAATGCTAACCAAGGACCTAATAAGTTGCTGATCATACACTTGTTGAGGCTGTACCAGCCTTCTGGCCTAAATCTCATGTTCAGTTAATCAATAGTAGGTCCATGTTAAAGTTAGTAAAGTCAACATTGTTCAATGGTATACGTTCAGGATTATCTAGCATAACAATTTTCATCCACGCCTGTATTATTGAAATCTGCAACCTTACTCTAACATATCAAGCAAGGTCTTTTTCCATATGCTCATGAGCCCATCAACCAGCACATCACAGGGAGAAGAAAAGAATAAATGAAATATAGAAAAGAAACATAGCTCATCTATTAATCTTAGTGGTTGCTGAGACCTCCCACTCTACTTGCCTAAGTGATGCTTTCTTCTTGTCCTTTACAAGAAACATACACCACACAACATACTAAGTTAGAACATCTTATCATCCAGATATTCAATACATGTTCATGTAATGTAAAAATGTAGAGAATTAAGTTTGTTTTTCTATCGTTGAAAGGAAGATCTTACATGTCACCTAGTGGAGAAAGAGACATGAGAAATTCTGTTGAGCTCCTCCATAGCTCCTACAGAACCTCCCTATTTTGACCTGTGCATATAAGATTAACAAATGTGTAAGAAGATCACACTTTTCTCCCACAATATTCACTTAATTAGTAGAGGAGCATAATTAGCTTGCAAAGGAATATAGGCAAATTACAAGATTTAGTAAAGCATATTAACGATTCTGCCATTAATAATAGAATGATATACCCAAATGGTATTATGAAGAAGAAAAATAATTTCTAAAGAAAACAGAATGCATCCTACATCAATGAGCTTATCAACTCCACTATTTATGAATGCAGTAACTTTGGGAATTTCATTTCTCGTAAGTAAACATGTAATGCTGGAATATTTGAACCATTGCGGTATCTTATTTCTCCTTCACAGTTAGAGCAACTCCAAGAGACTCACTAAAATTCACTAGCTAAAATCCTGATTTAGCTATTATGTAAAATGAAATAGCTAGCAAAAAGTTGATGAAATCCAAAAGACCAGCTAAAATCAACTCTCCATATACTCTACCGCTATTGGGTCCCGCCTGCCATACTCATGTATGAGGGGATAGCTAGCGGGATTGGCTAGCTAAAGATGGCTAGCGAAGCACCCGATTTAGCTAGCGGAGGATAGTGAGGGCAAGTTTAGCTAGTCTGTTGGATTGAGTTTTTGAACAAATTTTTTATTTTTTAGCTAGTTAAGTCAAGATAGCTAGTCTCTTGGAGTTGCTCTTAGTTCTTCTAATGGAGGACGATGAACTGATGGAAATTATTATTCTACTAAATACTGCTACTATTTCATAAAAAAAGAAGCATTCCACATATGTATGCCTACCAGGCTAACCAATGCAACAAGTGAATATAAAAAAGAATATTGCCATCAAAATTCAGAAATTTGGATTATTGAATACTTTATAAATAAAACTGATCTGACAACTGATATGAAAATATTGTGTAATCTAAATGAAAATTAAGGTCAGTGAGAGCACCGATGGATTACCTTTTCTGCAGTTGGATGGTCTGTAGGATAAACAGCTAATAGCTTTTCCAAGAATATGCCATCCAATCTCCATTGGAAAACTTCTGAGAAACGGAGGTGAACCTGTCTTTCTTATGCTGCTCAAGTACCATTTTGCTTTCTCAATCTGGGCCTCTTTAATCTTAATTTTTTTCTTGCTCTGTCACGTCCATAAAATAAAGGACTTAAAAATTCGAATGCATCCAGTGTCCCCTCCGTGGAAGGATGGTGGAGGCCTGGAATGGAAGGGTAGTTAAAAAAACAAGGCTGGGGTGAGAAGACCCACCAATTTTTCATTAAAAAGGGAACTTCTACTGACCTAGAAAATCTCCAAACCCCGGTACACCGGCGAGGGGATTTTTTTGAGGGAATAAATCGTGGTGAGAAACTTGCACCAGTTGGGAATCAAACGCAGGCCGACAGTGTGCACAGCCGCACACCCGACCATCCGAGCTACGCGCTCATCTCGAATGGAAGCATAGTTACAATTACAACGAACTGAAGGAACCTCTAAGGGGAAGGAAACACGACGAACTCGTTTGTGCTGCTTCCAAGATCTGGGCTGCAACCACTGGGAGAGTGCGGCAGGGGGCGACTTTACACAGTGACAGTGTCCATGCCGTCAGCGGAGACGGCGACAGGAGCGTCCGAGGCGGCTGGTGTCCTAGTAGAAGCGGCGGTCGTGCTCCAGTGAGTGGTACTGGACCTACTGGTTCATGAACATACCACCCACCTGCATGCACACTGGGAGAGAAAGGGAGCAGACGAGATCAAGTCAGTGCGGATCGGCGAGTGACGGCAGCATCAATGATGCCGTCAGTTGGAGGAGAGGTTAGGGTTTTGAGGAGGGAGGTGGCGGCGGCGGCTACGGCTCCAGCGGGTGAGTGCAGATTGGGAAAGGGGCGGCTCACCGGTGGTACGTACGAGCAGAGGTGGCCGGATTCTGGCCGGTGGACAGAGGACAGGCGACAACTTCAGTCTTCACGGGGGCGCGCTTCAGCGACTGAGCAGGGACGATAACTGGCGAAGGAGCTCCGGCTTGGCATCCCGGAACTCGTGGCTTACTCCTCCCGGTCCGACAGGCGGTAGCGGTACTTGCGCAGGTGAGGGTGTGCGAGGTGGCCGCGGCGTGGGAGGGTGCGGGGGTAGGACTGTAGGAGGCGGAGCAAATCACGATGGATCGCGGAGGGAGGGTGGGACCAAGGGCAAACGCGAGGGAGAAGCGAGGGGGCGAGCAGAGTGATGGTGGGACTAGAGCCCTAGAGGGCAGTGCGAGGAGCGGACGCGAGATTGGAGAGGCGGACGTGTGGGGGTAGACACGCGGTGAAAGACACATCTTAACCTCATACTTTTTTTAGGAGTAGAGATGTACGTCCATGCATCAGATGGAGCTGTGCAACAGAAAAGCTAACAACCTGCTACGTATACGTGTGGTGTTACATGGTTGTAAGTGAGTCAAAGAGCCAGAAAATAACTCTCAGCTGTAGCAACACAGATGGATAGTGGACCGAATCTCACATTCTTTCACACAAGTATATACTAGCAAAGTGCCCGTAGGTTCCTACGGTTAAATATTAGTCTTTTTTTTATTTTTATCACTACAATTTTGTTACGCTTGTTGGATGTCAACACGTTTGTTAGAAAAACCAACAAAGTTTTAGTTTATTATATTTCCTTCAACTAATATACTCATTACATTTCTACCTTTTTATTATTTAAGCAAAAATAATTGCTGAAGAAAAATAAATACATATAGTACAACTACAACCACAATTTGACCACATTATCAATTGTATTTGGATTAGTTTCTCAGTACAAATAGCAAGCAATGTGCAGCTACTCCGCCTCGCCACTACTCAATATGTGATAATTTTTATTGCTCCATGTAATTTTTTAATATAGGACATATTGGACTCCTCATAAATGTCATGTTCTTTTTAGCAACAAATAGCTCAAAAACTAAATGGTTAGTTAGAAATATGACCTTATGTACAGATGATGTTTGCAATAATATATTTTAGTATAATATTAAAACAAATATAGTATAATCAATACCAGATATGATAGGTGGTAATAGTGGTTGGTTTCCTATGTTGACTTACCACTACCGGAAAGAAGCTCTTTGTCGTGAGTCGGTTCCTCACGGCAAAGCCCAATTCACTCACGACAAAGAAGTTGTCGTGAGTTGCCACTGGCATACCGCTCACAGCAAAGTTTTGGCGGCAAAGAGCTCTTTGCCTTGAGTCGAATCTCGGGCTCACGGCAATGGTGTGCCGTGAGTACCTTTAGACTCTCGGCAAAGTGTTTTTGAAAGAATAAAAAAACAAAAAACACACATGTCGGGCCAACTGTCGCCATCGTCCCACCGCCGCCCATTGCCACTGCCGTACGACCACTACCAGCACCACCACCCGGCTGCCGCGACAGGAGGAGGTTGCCACGCGTGGAGGAGGAGGTCGCGCCACCCGCACCACAAGGCGGCAAATCTAGGGAGCTGATGACGAGAAGGCCGCACCAGAAGGCCACCATCCTCGAGATGCGCTGTCGCCGCCACTACCAGGACATCGCCACTGCGTCAAGGAAGAAGGTCGTCGACGCCTGATCTCGCGCATCCACCGACGTAGGGGAAGAAGACTGTTGACACCTGATCACGCGCCGTAGAGGAAGGACAAGAGGTAGTCACCGGATCTCGCACCGTAGAGGAAGGAGCTCGAGGCCGCGCCTGGGGAGAGGAGTTTATGTCTGCCATCGTAGATCTCGAGGGCTCACCGGAGTGGGAGCTCGAGGACGCGCCGGAGAGGGAGTTCGAGGCCGCCACCTCCACCGCCACGACTTTGAGAGAGAGAGAGAGGGAGAGAGAGAGGGGGAGAGAGAGAGAATGAGTGAGAGGGATAGAGAGATAGAGACATACCGCCGGAGCTTCTCATGTCAGCCACCGCTGGAGCCGAGGGGAAGAAGCCACCGTCGCCGAGGGGAGGAAACCGCTGTCACAGCTGCCGGATCCGGCGTGCTCGGCGCTCCCCGCCGCTTAGGCTGCCTCCACACCTCGCCCTGCCGTCGCTCCTCTCTACCAAGCCGAGAGGCAGCGAGCGTAGGGGGGAGAGGAGGGGTAGTGAGCGGGAGGAGGCCGCCACAGGAGAAGAGGGGCGCGGTGCGGGAGGAGGCCGCCGGAGGAGAAGAGAGGCGTGGTGCGAGGAGGCCACCAGAGGAGAAGAGGGGCGCGGTGCGGTAGGAGGCCGCTGAAGGAGAAGGCGGAGAGGGAGGGAGGCGGCTGTGGGGTGGGAGGTATGAGGCAGGGGAGGGGTGATAGGGGCTTATATACATAGGGTTTGAGGGAGGGGCGTGGCGGTTTTGTGGGCCAGATTTGGGATGGATTGTTCCTTTGCTCAGATTTGGCCCAAAGTAAAAAAAATTAAAAAATAATTGAAATGCATTTAATTAGTTAAATATAGCAAATAAAAGCAAAGGTATGTCAAATTTTAACATGGAGTACCACATATTTTATGTGATGAGTAGAGAATTTTTTGAGATACACAACTCATATTGCGAGTTTCTCCATTCGAGGTTAGTTTTTCGTTGACATTCAAAAGTTGTAAACAACAAAGTTTCATAACTTGTCAAGATATACAACTTTTATTTACAATGTTTCTCCGTTCAAGGTTGTTTTAAAAATTCAGATTTTAAAATATGAGAAATTCAAACATACTTTTCATGGACGAAAGTAATTCGAATTAGAATGATTCAACTGCAAAGTTTCATAAATTTTCAAGACCGACAACTTTTATTTTGGTCATTTGTTCATCCAGTATCGTGGTACTAACAGTATTCACAGATCATATACATCTCTCATATAGTTTCATGAAACCATATAAGACATATAGGTTTTCTGAACAAAATTATTACAACTTTGTCAAATGAAGAAATTACCCTAATAAAAATTATAGTTATACAGTTTGAGAAATAATGAATATTCATAATTTAATTTTTTTGATTTGAATCAATTTACTGCTTCAAATTTTGATTTCAATTTATGGTAAAGATCAGTTTCCCGTCGGCTAAAAAAGACTCACGGCAAAAGGGCTTTTTGCCGTGAGCTCCTCTCAGCAAAATAGCATTTTTCCGTCGGCCACAAAAGGCTCACGGCAGAATTCTTGTTTCGTGTGCCGGTCTATTTGCCGTACTGTTGGCTTTAGGGGAAAAACTATTTAGCCGTGAACCCCACAAAAAGCTCACAGCAAAACTCTGGGCTCGTGACAACACTTGATTTTCCGGTAGTGTACGTAAAGTGGTTGTATTTGTTCTTTTTCATGTTGGAGGCTTCATACGCGTGTTTGGGGAGATATTTGTGATTTCACCATTCTCGGAACACGGTTTTGCTTGGTTGACATCATCAAATCGTATCCTGCTAGATTGCCTGTTCGGGGTTTCTCAATTCATTTTATTTAACTCCCAAGAATGCCCCTACACCTTTCTTCTTGTTGGTTCTCGCCCCGTTCTCCTGCTCGCCGGCCGTCACCAGCTTCCCGCCTGTCTGCACATGACGAGCGACCTTCACATCATTGACGAGCTGCTGAACTTTCTCCCTCATGCTTATGGCGCTCCGCTCTACGCCTCCCGCCGTTGGCCGGCCCCTCCTCCCTCGCTAGCGGTTAGCCGCCTGGAGGTGGTCGCGGGCGGTTGTCCCATCGAGCCACGCGTGCCATCGGAGGAGCTCGCAGAGTGGGCATGGGAGAGGTACGCTGTACGCGGCAGGGGAGGTGGAGAAGGTGTCGCACGCCAGGCTCAACAACAAGGACGACGCCACGGAGGTGACGGCTCAGACACGACAAACGCGATTGACGCATGGACTTGCCATCTCCACCTGACACCTGCCGGCCTCCCCAACCTGGTGCCGCCTCTCGGACCACGCTCTCGCTCGGGCCACCGCCTCCACCCCAAATGTCGCCACCGCCATGGAAGCCGCAAACTTGAAGCTTATCTCGCACCGGCAAAGGGCCGAGAGAAGAAGTCCCGGTGGAAGGGCTCCGAGGCGGGGGAGGCGAGGTGGCGCCGCGGCGGCGATGGAGAAAGGCGAGTGCTGGATAGAGAGGAAGATAGGGGTATAATGGTCACTTCAGGTGACACAAAGAGCAAAAAAGGCAAAATAGGCAGATTCATCCTTGAATTCTTGGCAAAAGGTCAAGTTCGCCCCTCAACTCTTGAGACGGTCAGTTTAGTCCCTGAACTCTAGTTTTTTGTGTCAGTTAGGTCGTTCCGTCTGAGTATACGTCAAGACCATCGGTTAACTCATCACGGACTCGCCCCTCTCAGCCCGCCGGCCATCCATCGTTGCTCGCGGCGCCGTGGCGGGGTCATTGTCGAGCTCCTCCCACCGCTCTCCTCGTCGCCGCCCTAGAGCTGCTCCAAGTCCACGGATTGCAAGAACCTCCTGCAGGAGGTAAGCAAAATGTTGCTTTTTAATTCGCAGAATCGCATAAATGTTCGACACCCGCCGCGTGGACTACTGCAACTGCTGCTACCCACCGGTCTTGATCGCGCGAGCTCATCGCACGAGCAGAGATGCCGCGGGCCACGGCGGATTCCGAGCTCGGATAGGGTAACCACCGCGATAACGAACCCATGCCTCTCCACGACCACCAGTGAGTGCAGTGTAACTGGCCAGAAATCCGCTCGCCGGAGGCCGGACCTGACCCCGCTGACGATCTCGCTGCTCCATGGCTGGCTGCATCGGCTACGTGCCGACAGGCGGATCGGCTCTAGCGTGCCACGAATCGCAATATTCTCTTGCACAAATCCCAAATTTAATTTCAAACTAATCACCATTCACCAGCTGTTTTTTTTACGAAACAGGAGGGGAGGCCCCTACTGAAATTTTATTAAAAATAAAGGACGAAGTCCGGATAACACACCAGCTACCAGTGGAACGGATCACCAATGGACCTTGTGGGTTGTCTTAGTCGATTCATCTAGCGGCTGTTGATGAGGTGACGGATCAGCAGGCGAGCTTCTCGCCATGCCCTGCAGGAGTGGTCGCGCGTCGCAGCGCGCGCCGCGTGACGACCGAGCTGTAGCAGCAGGAGTAGACGACGAGGAAGAGGAGGACACGTAGTGGACGACGTCAAGGACGCAACTGACGCAGAGAAATAGAGTTCATGGACTAAACCGACCGATGCAAGAGTTGAGGGACGAACTTGACCTTTTTGCCAATAATTCACGGAGGTCTTTGCCTATTTACCAAAAAAACTACCAAATGAACTGAAAAGCAGTGAAACGACATTGTTGTGTGTTGCTCGGTTTCATAATGACACTTTGGCGAAGTCATTTTGCGAGATGACATTTTAAGCGCTCGCTTGGATCAACATCATGTGACTCAGATTGAAGTTTCCATAGTTTTCATGGAGAGGTTGGTTTCCAGCTGATATGTTGCCTGCAAATATAGAAACATCATGTGATTCAGCTGGAAGTAATCTTCATTTGGTCCTCTGCAAATATAGACACTTTTAATTTGGTCCTCTGCAAATATAGAAACTTTTAATTGGTAAACGCAAGATGGAAACGTGAGCGGTAATCTTTGTTTCAGACTTGGAAATGGCGGCCGCTCGATTAGGAAGGCCGCTCGTTGCCCCTCAGGATATTGATGTCATCATGCTGGCATGCTGCAAATGGAAAGTGAGTCACAACTGGAGCACCGTCATCACATACTCACAAAAAGATCTCAAATTAAATGACTTGCTGACCAATTTTCTCGCTCTCATTAATTGTTGGGGCTTATTTTGGTTGGACACAATTAAAACCCCAAGATACAACCCAGATTTCAAACAAATCTCAGAGATTTTCTTTTTTTCCGAAATCTTTTTCAAACCTGAACTGAATATTGGGGTTTTCATTCATATCAAAAAAATAGGCGCCAACAATTAACAAACAAGCAAGAAATTTGGTAAGGAAATCAATTAAGCTGAAATCTTTGTATGAGTATGTGACGCGGTACTCCTCCAACGAATTTTGCCATGTTTATATGCTTGACTTTTGAAATTTCTCGCATTGCCTGTTCAAGAATTGTAGTATAAATTCAGATAAGATTGACTGGCCAAGTCGATCTAAAATCTGAACCTTCAGGGAAGGCAACATTGAATCGGCAGTGCAGTGCAAAAAATTTCAAACATATATATTAGCAAGAAACATGAAAGAAATTCTCTGGATGTGACTACAAGAAAAACATGTTCCACATTAAAAAAACCATGTTAATATTTACATGTATACCACTAGATACTTTTCTTTGATAGATCAATTATCCTCACGAACACGACACCAAAAAATATATATGGGAAACTTATACCACAATTCATGGTTGAGTAAATGAGCGTACACAATTCCTTGCTCCTACAGGAAAAATGACCGTAAGATAGGATTAGCAATCTCAATCATTTGAAGAATTCAAAACTTAACCCACAAGACTATAAAAGTAAAAACAATGATAACACAGAAAACAAGGGAAGAACCAACCTATTTGCGAAAAACTGCGAGAGCTTTGTTGGAGTATCATGAATCATTTGGTTGTGCAGTAACTTGAAGGGTCATGGATAGGTGAGCGAGGAAAGACGAGGGTGTTTTTTTGGCGGCGGTGAAATGCACATAGGGCGTTTTGAGAATTAGGGTTATTAGCGAGAATCGCGTGCGCAGGGGAATATAAAGGGCAGCGGAACCATTCATAGACATCGGATCTAATCGAACGGTAAGAGGACGTCGCTGGGTTATATGAAAGGTAGGTCTTGTAGTTGGGCCTTACTTCTTGAAGAAATTTTATTTGGGCACACACATGATTGGCATCAATTAAATTTGTACTTGTCGCGCTCCAAATTTGTGTCAGCATTTAGATGATGCTATCCTACAGTAAATCTAGTAGACATATATATGGTGGAGAAAGTTTTTTTCGTAGATGGTTGAGAAAGGTTTGGTAGTGAAACAACCTCTAACATAGTGGTTAGAGCACCTAAGTAGCACCCAACAGGCCCGAGTTTGACTCCTTACGGGAGCGAATTAAACGAGATTGGAAAAAAATATTAAAAAATAGTAAGGGGCTTCCCCTGCTGACTTCGGTCAAAAAGAAAGGTTCGGTAGGGTTGGCCTTTAAATTTGTTTTGTAATGTGATCCTAAACTCTTAAGAACGGGTTTGGTTACTTAGAATTAGATGCGGGCTTGGGAAATGGAATGAGGCTCAAATTCATTTCGGATGGTTAGATCCAAAATTTGCTTGAATGCATTGAAGCCCTATTTTCATGATTTTGAAATTTATGATCATTAACCACCAGCCACGAGGTAAGAGGTTCAAAGCAACACCTCTAGCATGAACACAATGGTAGACATGCTATTGTTGCCAAACTGGTAAACCGGAATTGAGTTTTGACCCTACAAAACCTTGTAGGGAAGGTGGCGTGTCGGGGGATTCGGAATCTAGCCTTTCGCATGCTAAGTCGTGAGATCGTTTCGGTTAGCCAAGCGTGGCAACTAACCAATTTCATGCCGTTTTTTTGTTTTATTTCTTTTTGCATATAATTTTGTTCAGCCTTGAACTTTGCACAAACACTGATGATTGATTTTGTATATTTATATTCATGTTTTTTATGTTCCTTTTCACTGAGGTCACCACAACAACACCTCCAAGCAGGAAAAGGAGTGTCTCGAGAGCCTCGACGTCATCAGCATCGGCAGGACACAGCATCAACTTGTTGGTAAAACATCAGCATACGTTTCAGCTCCAAGAAACTGCAATCTCAGCATCAACTTGAGAAAGTTCATCAACTTGAGCTCCACGTGTTGGCCGCCGCGGGATAGCACGGCCTTGGAGGAGCCGCCGCCGCACTTCGCGATGACGATGTACCTCTCCAGGACCAGCGCGACGAGGGCCGTCGCGCCGGCGCCAGCCACCACCTCGCCGTTGACGGCCTGGAACGCCTCCCCGATGACCACCCTCCAGGAGCTCGCCGTCGATCCGCTCGGCGATGGCGGCGGCCAGCCGCGCGCGCAGGCGCCCGGCGGCGACCGTGCCAAGGAGGCCGCCGTCGAGCACCGCGAAGTAGTAGTCCAGGCCCAGGGGCGGCGGCGTCGGTCAGCGCCGGGCGCCGGCCCCCTGAGCGAGACCATGCCGTACGACAGGTATTTTCATTGTGGCCCTCTAAGCCGAGCGAAATACATACCCATCGAATAGTTTTGGACTTGTGGAGGTCTGTTTTGCGATTATGTGCAATTTCTCAGTTGGATGAGGATTGTTTTGAGGAAAGTACATGTAGTAGCATCAACGGCCGCCTCTTTTCAAACTCGAAGAAGCGGTGGCCGTTCGATTTCGAGGGTCGCTCCTCGGGATATGATATTGCTGATGTACTCCTCCCCGGTTCGATCGGTGAGAAGATGATCCGAGCTAAAATGGTGATTTTGCTAATCAATTCACTTCCTCTCATCAGTAGTAGTTCAGCCTATTTTGGATTTATTTTGAACGAAATACCAAAGGATTCAATATTTCAATGAGGTCTGAAATAAAGTCTCAGATTTCAAATTTCCAAACTGCAAACCTCTACAGTCAGAATGTCAGATCCTGCATATCCAATAGACATGTGCTAAATGTTCAAAATTTGCATGAAACAAGTCAAGTTTTGGATGGAACCCACCTAAAGCAAAATTTACTATCCATGAGTTGAAAAGGGCGCTATAGTTGAACTAACCAAACGTCCAGACCTATGAGAGACCATTTCACCAACACATTCACTGGGATAACTTTTTGGGTGCTCACCCACTGTTTACTTCTGTAGCAAATACCGAGAGTTCCTGATGTAAGGTTTGACAGTCAGTAACTTAACTTTTTTCATCTGGTCAAGGCTAAACCAATCACTGTTCATTCTAAAGAATGAGGATTTTAACCACTACAAAATTATCTAGTAGCAAAGGCCAATTACAGAGTTTGCTACCCCACTTTTGGGGGGAGGATCCAAAGTTAGATTTGCTGTGGTATGGGCATCACAGCAAATTTACACTACCTGCATGAGAGATGTGTGTCCTTCTTCATGAACAAGATACATCAAAGCCGAGCAATTACCTATGTCATCCTGATCTGGGGAATCAAGCAAGATGTCAGAATCTCAAGGCTGAGAAAGGGTATCGGTGTAGTTCTCAAGTGCTTCCTTTGGTATCTTTGATGGGTAAAAGGAACACGGTTGCTTGATGCCGCTTATGAGGGCACCTCAGATGACATAGCACTGCCAGCCAGTAGCACCAGCATGTGGTGCTTTAGTCACACCAATATCCACAACCATGCTGCAGCAACAAAAAAGCAGCACCATAAGAATCAATAGTGTGAACGGAATACAGCATAATTTCCCACAAGTTCATTGGGCAACAAATACAAACTAAGGATGCCAGATATATATATATATATACACACACACACATAACCCAGAAAAGAAAGTAATGACTAACTCATTTAGAAGACATCAAACTAGGGATAGCAAAATAAGCAAACAGGGTAATCAGCCTGTCAAGGAAACGGTGTTGTCAAGTCAGTAAACACGTGGATAGCAGCTTGTGCAATTACTTCAAGGTGCAAACTGTGTTTAGTAAACATGTGCTATGTAGCAATTTGAAATTTGATTGTGTGGTAATAAAAAACAACTAATGTATCACTTTAAAAGTAGGCTTACAATGAGAAGTCGAGAATATGGAACCAAAAACTGAGATAACAGTGATACTCATTCATTTCCAGAGTTCATGAGAATTGAATGATAACCAACTGGTGCAAGGATGTCATTTACTAAATGACCACTGGACAGACCACAGGCCATTCCGCCATTGGATATATGTGAGGCTGGCCTGGAGCAGGCATGATAGGCCATTGGTTAACTGCTAACTGCACAGGAACCAGGCTTTCATAAAATAAGGCTGGTAATGGTACTTTACTAAAGTGCCAAGAGTCAATGATTAAAGCTTCACTTGAACTGTTGCTAAACCATGACAAAGAATTGCTGGAAACAAGGCATTTTGGTGCAGAAACTTGTATACACAGCTTACAAAATGAAACAAGGATAAAAGTATTAATCTGAATTTAACTAACATAAAGAAACCAGTCACTGGACAGTAAATGCTTGTTTATCAACAATGCAAGCCAAACACATTCTAAAATAACTGATTAACAGTAGCATGACAATCGCCTACTCTGAGCCAATATTGCACCGTTGAGACCGAGAAAGAGAAGGAAGTCATCCGACAGAAATAGTATATCAAAGCTAAGGAGAACATGAAAAATAAAAATCTTAAACTGAAGCCTGTTAAATTTACCCGCTAGGATAGACTTCTAAATGTGTTCGGAAAAAACGGACAGACTTATAAGCATGGACATTACCTGGCATATGATGAATCACATTTTGTATTGGAGCCAATGGAACACATGGACGTGCTCGATATTTCATTAAGTTGTACTGGCGCTGCAATAAATAATTGAACAAGATGATCTGCCTTCAAGTTGTACTAGCAACTGACAGGAACCAGAATCTCCTGTAGGAGCATATAGGCCATTGGGTTGCTGACTCTGCACTTCATTAGTACCTGCAACTCTGACATGCTCTAAATATCCTGCACAAAGAAGTCTTTAAGTAACATAATTGAATTGCCTGATGAAGACAGAAAAATGTGGATAAATGGCAGTGTTGAAAGCATCATTAGTCCATTGTGAGTATATCAGCAAGATAAAAAAAACAAAGGCCTTCGCATTAAAGAACAAATTGTTCAAGAAGAGAGGAAACAGAGGCCTTGACATTAAAGAACGAATATTTCAAGAAAATTGAGAACAATCTCATGATTGAGAACAATGATGCTTTCAAGGTGATTGAACAACACCTCAAAATGATTCTTAAACTCATCTAGATGCTTAGGATCATTCGCAAGCGGAAGAATCTGCTGGATAATCTGTCCAATCTCTTGACTACCAATGCTACTCGACATGCTACTTGACAATAAAAAAAATACACAGATATGAGCAATTTCGGATTAGGACTAACATTGAACAATTTGAAAAAAAAATGGGAATACTGTCCAATCTCTTGACTACCAATGCTACTCGACATGCTACTTGACAACCAAAAATACACAAATATGAGCAATTTCGGATTAGGACTATTCAACATTGAACAATTTGGAAAAAATTGAGATTATGGTTTTCCCTGTGTTTACCTGCCTGCCGGTGCTCGCCTCAGTCGCCTGGCTGCCTGCCTGCTGTCTCCGCTCCGCGGCCGCGCCTCCTCGTGACCCGTGCCGCCGCTCCCACCCGCCCGCCCGCCACCGCCAGTTGCTGACGGAGACCTAGACGGATCGGCTGAATCCGTTCCTGCTCGCCCGCCGCCGCCGCCGCCGCGCCTCCTCGTGACCCGTGCCGCCGCTCCCCGCCCGCCCGCCCGCCACCGCCAGTTGCTGACGGAGACCTAGACGGATCGGCTGAATCCGTTCCTGCTCGCCCGCCGCCGCCGCACAATGCAGCCCAATTGTTTTTGGCTAGAAGTGACGGTTCGCCTGAAACCGTCCTTATGCAATGCTTTTGGCTGGGCCGCGGACCTAGAACCGCCGCACAATGCAGCCCAATTGTTTTTTATTAATATGAGCAGCCAGTCAGCCCAATTTCTATCCACCATCCATCCGCCATCGGCTCAAACCCTGAACCTGAACCCTAGAAAATGACCAAATACAACGGCCGGACTTAATTTGTCAAAGGAACGAATCTAACTCTTCCGTCCTCTTGCAACACGGATCGACAGAAGTGGGTTCCTCGACAACGGCCGACGGAATCCACCGCAGTCGCGCACACCGACTTCCTCGACGGAATCCGCTCTGCCGACTTCCTCGACGGAGTCCTCGACGAAATCCGTTCTGCTCCGCCCAGTCGAATCGCCCAATCGTGGTGAGTTCATTTGATTCCACATTTCCCACTCTTCCTCTTCCTCTTGTTGATACCTCATGGCAACGGAGGAGCCAGGGGGTGCCAGAGCCACTAGTTGCAGTAGCGTGGTGATGGATTGTAAAACTCCTCATCAAATGGCACTGGAGGTGGGAGAGGTGGGTCCTGCTGGCGCGATGTGCTGCTAGTGGATGTCGTAGAAACCATCGTCCGTGGCACACGATTCCTGCACAGCCACATTTGCCAACAACCACATACAATTTATAGGAAATGGGCATGAAGTAGGGTGGTCCGATTCAAACTTTTTATAAACAGTTCACAAAAAATACTGACACTATTTTCACCCGACACTATTTCACAGGACAAACTATTTTCACCTCGACACTATTTTCACCTCGACAACTATTTTCACCTGCCACTATTTTCACCTCGCCAAGTATTTTCACCTGACAAACTATTTTCACCTGCAAAGTATTTTCACCGGCGAACTATTTTCACCCCGACACCTGTTTCACCGGACAAACTATTTTCACCTGCACACTATTTTCACCTGGACACCTATTTTCACCTTGACCTGGACAAACTCTTTTCACCTGCCAACTATTTTCAAACTTTTTATAAACAGTTCACAGAAAATGGGCGTGCTCGATGCGGCTGCAGCTGCCGCTGCCGCTGCCGCTGCAGGGCAAGCTGTCGCAGCCGTAGCCCAGCCGCTCGGCTTGCTGCACGTGAAAAGATCTGAGCGCTCTCTTCCAGCCTTGTTGTGGTGTCGGCTGCTGCAGCCGTGGAGCGGCTGCTGCCCCGGCAGCCGCAGCGGCAAACGAAGCTGCAGCGAGCAGGCTGAATACTTTCAAGATCCAAGAAGGCAAGAACTGGAGTATCAAGAATAGAACCTAGTGTCAGTGGGGTACTGGTGTTGCCACCCCTGTGCAGATGTGCTCGACGCGCGCCGCTGCTCCTGCGCTCGATGCGCCGCCGCCGCTCCAATCGAATCAAATCTATCCAAATCGATTCTTGTTCGTCAGCCCTAGCCCTAGTGAAGGTGAAAAGACCTAGTTTGTTTCCAACGAGAGAATGTACTTACCTCAGCTGTCACCGCACTGTCGCCGGTCGTTTGCCGCGCTGTCGCCGGTCGCCGGTCGCCCTCTCCGCGCTCGCCCTCTCCAACTTGTTCGGCGCGCCCTCTCCAATGCCCTCTCCAATGCTTCAAGGCTGGGTGGGCGTTACACACAAAAAAAAAAAAAAGGCTGGGTGGGCCGCAGCAACTCGCGGCCTGCTATGCAGCCTGCCACGCCAGCGCCCCACTTGGGCCAGCGCGAGTACTAGGATAGTGGGCTGCTGTGGCTGGGCCGGTGATGTCCTTTTTTTTCTTTTTCTTAATTCCTTTTACCTTCTCTATTAAACCAGTGATGAAAATAAACAATAATAAACGTTGCTCGATTGAAGGCTGAATTGGGTGAAACGTTGTTGGACACTGCGAATATATTGAAGTTTATGGAAAAAGAGGAGAACAAACATTTGAAGGTCAAATGTTTTTTCAACATTCTCTTTTCAAGATTTCTAATGCCTACCACTTCACAAAGTATAAACGTACATGCAGTGATGTACACAAGGAATTTGGCAAGCCTCAAGGAATATAACATGTGTAAAATAGTGTATGAGCATCTCAGGGGTTCTATCAAAATTTGGAAGGAGCAGAGGCAGAATGCAAAAAACAAGGCGGCATCACTTACTATGCCTGGTTGCCCAATCATAGTTCTGGTAAGCATTCTGGTGCTCTCATCAATTACTAGCTGTATATTCGGATTTGGATTTTTTTTACCTGCCCAATCAATTACTAGCTGTATATTCGGATTTGGATTTTTTTTTACCTGCCCAGCTAGCTGTCATCTTTGGATTTTTTTTATCATGCTTGAGTTGCCTGCTTCATATGGATTTGATGTGCCTGCTTCACAGTTAACTTGTTTAACTGTATATTCGGTTGTCAGGGATTTATTGTCGATAATTTGAAACTGACGGATAGTGTAAACAAGAATCGTCCTCGGCTCAATGAGTATGATATGGCGACTTTGATGGATACTATTCGTAAGGCTAAGGTCAATGGCAGGATCTCCTTCGAGAACTTTGAGGTATTGATCATCTCTTTATCTTGAAAGCATACTATGCCGTACTTGGCTACAAATCTTACATCTTCTCTTCAATTTCCCATTTCAGTTGAAATCTCTAGAGGAGATCTGCTATGCGCAATCATCAAGATTTTGCATCCAGTCCGCAGTTGACTCCCAAGATGTAAGATCTGCTATGGTGACTTCTGCCGTGGTAACTTTGCCTGAGTCTCAAGAAGCTATCCAGTCCGCAGTTCAGATCCTTTCTTCAGTGCAGAATCCTGAATCTTTTGGAGTTGACCAAGCAAATCTTGATGCATGCATAGCTGGATTATCTGCATTGCAGCCAGTTGGTGCTTCCTGCAGCAATGTTGGTGCCTCCTGCAGCATTTCTGAAGCTGCTGAAGCTACCAGCACAAAGAAGGCTGATGAAGAAGAGACCATTGCATTGCAGCCAGTTGGCTCTTCCTGCAGCAATGTTGGTGACTCCTGCAGCATTTCTGACAACACAAAGAAGGCTGCTGCTGCTGCGGTGCCTGAAGCTGCCAACACAGCTGTGCATGAAGAAGGGATTTCTAAAGCTGCCAAGTCAAGAAGCCGTGCTACCAAGACGCCTGGTCTACCAACAAGGAGGAGCGCGAGGCTCAATGCTGCTGCTGTTGAGCCCAATGCTGCTATTGAGCCCAATGCTGCTGTTGAGCCCGGTGATGTAACTTCACCAATTAAGTCACCAATTAAGAAGCTAGCCAAAAAAAACAAAAAAAAGTAAGAAGAACGTTGATGAGCCTAGTTCCCCGTGCTACTGCAAGTTGCTCCCTAGCTATGACGCAGCAGGGTGTCAGTGTGTCACCTCTGCTGTGTTTTGAGCTGTTCTTTTGCCCCGCTGTGGGTGTGTGTTAAAACTTTGTTATATTCGTATGTCAATGCTGTCGTACGTCAATGCTGTTCTCCATTGAGGTTGCAGTCAACCGGAACGGTCATTAGAATAAAGAAATGTCGTCGACAAATGACATTGCATTAACTCACTCCACAATTGCTAAATAAAAAGACCCATAGCATCAGTGTGATACTATTTCTTTAAGTGCAATTTTTGTGTACTTTCTCATATTTAGATCTAGATACCCACAGAAATATCAGATTACCCAAAAACTGAAAGAAAATTAACTGTTCTGCATGCAAATAAATCCATATAGCACACCAGTCACAGTCTGCTCAAGGGAACAAAAAACACTAGCAATTATGCTGTAATAAAATCAACCAGCAATGAGCAATCATGTTTATTCTAAAGAATTATAACAATGGTTATGCTTGGGTTCATGTAAAGTGGTAACACTTCAGCAGGGTTCATGTGAGACAGTATTTGACATTTTGACTGCAGTATAAATACAATTTTATTTGAAGAAAAATGTGATAGATATTATTAGAGAAGATGAAGATGTGCTTCACAATACCTTCTCTATGCCAAAGTGCCACCTCGCAAACTTTGTCATGAAATTTGAGAACCTGATAACAACATTGCACTTGCTGATGCTGAAAACCAAACCTGCAATTTTCAGAAAGCTTTGTATTAGATAAATACTCAAATTTAAATACTTTCAAACCAAGCATAAAACAATTAAAATTAAATGAGATTCCAGAGAAACAAAAGTTCTTTACACCGGGTGCAACAATGTTTGACTATCTCTAAATGTCAGGTCTTCAGTTAGCAAAAAGGCATGGTTCGCATGTACCATAGAAAGTATTATCTTGGTATAATTGCTCTAGATAATCTTGTATAGTTTATTTAAAGTTCTTTACGCCGGGTGCAACAATGTTCGACTATCTCTAAATGTCAGGTCTTCAGTTAGCAAAAAGGCATGGTTCGCATGTACCATAGAAAGTATCATCTTGGTATAATTGCTCTAGATAATCTTGTATAGTTTATTTGCAATAATCAGACTAACTTAGTACCTACACCTTTTTGATAAACTTGTTCAACTACAGTGACCTGGCTCCAATAAGCCTGCTTATATGATAGAAGTTCCCTCGGAATATTCAGTAGGACAAAATGAAACATACCTACCCCGCTGTTTCTCTTGTGGTCTGTTTTGGGGGTCTGGTGGTCCAACACCGAAACAAGTCACTCGCAAAGCTGTGCTCCACAACACAGCTACGGGCTTAGAAGCAACCGAACAAGCTTAGACCTTTAACATCTGATGATAGGTAGCTTCATGGAGCCTACACCAAGTGAAAGATCCCCACAAGAGGCTGAAGTTCTGCATAAGCTTAGCTCCTACTTGTTCTTCAATTTAAGCACATTTATCAGCCTATCAGAAACATCCCTGTCGAGAATAATGCCATTCTCCATCATGTATTCCCATACCTCATAAGCTAGTGTAGCTTTCCCCTCCTCCAGGAGACCACTGATCAAATACCTAAACGTCAAGCTATCAGGTTCTATCCCTCTACCCTTCATATCCCTGAACAGATCAAGGGCTTCAATTGCCCTTGAGCTTTTCCCAAGCCAATATATGAGTGTATTAAAAGTAATAATATCCGGCAATACTTCCATCTGAATCATCTGCGATAAAATGTTCAGAGCTTGTTTAAAATGACCAGCTTTACACAGGTTATGGAGCATAATATTGTACAGATTAACATTAGGAACAATCTGGGCCTTCAACATTTGCTCAAAAGTTTCTTCAGCTAAATTGTGGTATCCCACACCATAGAGACCATTAATCAGAGTTCCATAAGTCACGACATCTGGTTGAATTCCCTTATATCCCATTTCTTTGAATAGCTTCAACGCAGAGTTTACCTTTTTTGCCTTGCAAAATGCATCAATCAGTATGTTACAGGATACAATATCACAGAAGCCACCGACTTCCATATGATCAGCAACAAAAGCAAATGCCTTGTCCAGTTGATGAGCTTTGCATAATCCTTTTAACATTTGATTGTAGCTGTACCGGTCAGGATTTATCCCACTCATTTCCATCTTCTTCATCAAGTCTTCAGCGTCCTTTACCATACCTGCGTCGCAGTAATGGTTTAAAACAATGTTGTATGTGACAACATCTGGCTCACACCCATTTTTCCGCATGAAGGATATGATTTTGAAGGCTTTACTAACGCTCCCAGATCTCCAGAAGCCACTTATGAGGGCATTGTAAATACAGACACTGAGTTCTAAATTCAGACTCAGCATCCTCAATGCTAGCTCAAAAGCCTCATCGACCTTGTCATTCTCGCACAACCCAAATATCAATACGCCACAAGCAATGGTATCAGGTTTAAGTCCCCTCCTCACCATTTCCTCCCAAAGCTCGACTGCTTCAGCAAACTGCTTGTTATCACATAAGCAACCAACAACTGCTGTGTATGTGACAACATCTGGACCGGTTCCTTTTATCCCCATCTTCTCCAGCATCTTCAAAGCATGGGGCAACCTATTTTGTCTACACAAATAGTCAACATATATATTACATGCCCAAATATCCGGAAAGCACCCAAATTTATCCATATCCGCCAGAAGCTCCTCCACAAGCTCAATCCGGTTTGATTGGCACAGTGCAGATATCCATCTTGAATAAGTGAATGGAGTCAGGCAAAAACCTTTGTCAAGTGCCATGCCATAATACTTCTCCACCAAATCAAAGCAACAATTCTTAACCAGAACGCCTATGAACCTGTTGTAGTCCACACCAAACTCACGGCAACCGGACGTAACCATATCATCAAATGTTTGGATGACCGAATCGAACTTGCCTGCTCGGACGTAGCCGGACAAGAGGATCCGATAGAGAGAGCGATGCAGTGCCACCCCCTGACTCCTCACTCTCTCGAGGAACTCCGACAGCAGTGAGAAGTCACCGTCCATAAACAGCAGGCTCACAATGTATGCTATCGCGGACTGAGTATGGTCAAATCCGGGCCTAGACTCTGCCCACCAGTAAAACCGAACCGCGGTCTCCGAGTCTACCACGCCTCGCAGCACCAGGTTGACAACAAAGGGGTCGAGGTCGACATGAAGCCTCTCCAGCTCCAGCTCCACCGAATCCGACCGCCTCCCCCGTTCCAGGGCCTGCCCAATGACGCTACTGACGTGCACCCGCACCGGCCAGAAAAGCTCCGACAGCCGGACGGAGGCCCCTGGAGTGGCATTCTCACCGCCACCGCTACTGTACCGCACCGCCGCCCTCCACGAAAGGCTCCAGGAAACGGCGTGGAGGAGGCAGAGCCTGCTAATCTGAGACGACCAAGGCGGTCGTTTGGCCAAGAACATAACAGATGACAGATCCCTCTCGGCGGGGGCAGAACCTCAGATCTGAAAACAAATAGCATATGCATAAGTATTAGAGTATACAACACAGGACATGATATACATGGAGGTGTTCGATTTCGCGCAGCAGGGACTGAGTAGGGAGAAGGGAAGGGAATAGGCGGGCATACCTGCCGGATGCTCATCGGCGGCGAAGTCCGCAATGAAGACCTCGTGGTACCTGCCCGCCGTGTCGTCGCCGCAAGGAAAGAAAAGCCGGAGTGGAGAGTAGTGGCGGAGCTAGGAGTGAACCATAGCACTAACCCCTTAGCGGCGCAGGCTGAGCCACCCGAGGTGCGCGACCAGCGTGGCGTCCTACCGCCCTCACCGGCGGCGCCCCCCGCCGCAACCGCCGAGTGGCGAGGCGACGGAGTCGCCCGGAGGCGGGGTCCCACTCGATGAAGGCCCCCGAGTCCGGCGCGAGGAGGCTGAAGAGCAGGGAGTTCGGAGGCGAGCCAGAGGAGGAGGGGAGGGACAGCGAGGCCGCGGAGGCGGAGGCGGAGCAGGGGAGGCCGGCGGCGCGGCGGCGGAATGGCTTGGGGTGGCCGCCGGGGGAGGAGGAACGGGCTCAGGCTGGATCCTGGGGGACGGGACGGCGCGCGGCGGAGGCGAGAGAGCCTGGCAGCCTCTCGAGGGAGTGACTTTGTTTGGGCCGGATTTGTTGGGAGAAAAGGGGCCACGGCCCATCTTGACCAACAAAACAGAATTTGTTTTATTCTTATGTTTATTTATTTTTTTTACGAATTTACAAAATATGTAGCCATCCTGACGTTTGGCAAAACTATACCGGTGCCGAAAAAAACAGCGGTACGGAAGTAGTACCGATGTTTCTAGGGGTGTGGGCGTTCGCGTCGGGTAATTCGGGTAATGAGAATCATCACGCGATATCAGCTCCAGAAATACACTACCCGCAAATTCGCGTACCCGTAAAAATCGGGTTCGAGTTACCCAATTTACCCGAAATCTATGATCAAAGTATACACTCAAGCATACATAGTTTTGCATAGACCAGTAGTTTGTGTTGAATTTCAACTACAAATTGAGAAGAGTAGTGTATTAGAGGCACATGTTCAAATTAAGAGAATTACATTCTAATAAAGTGACAATTTCAAGTGTTCACCTAACAACACGTGAATAAATACAAAGACGAAAGGCAAATTTCGGGTAGTTTGGGTACCAAAGCGTATTGTCCGAACTACCCAAACTAATCTCGGGTAATCACAATCACTAACAGAACTCGGGACCGGGTACCTCGGGTTCAGGTAATTCAGGTTCGGATTTGGGTAATTCGGGTACAGGTAATGTGTATCGGGTATTTTGCCATGCCTAGATGTTTCAAATAGCGACAACTTTGAGATGGATATGTTCCCTGTAAATCAATAAAAATAAATGTAGAAATTTTTAAAAATCAACCAAACACCTTCAGAACATGCAATTGGTTCTCTTCCCCCCCCCCCCCCCCTCCCCCTTTTTATGATCTGTGTACACAAAAACAATAGAAGAAGAAAATGTGTCCAATACTTTAATTTTTCCTATCGGTAGTTCGCACACCACTATCAGCTTTTAAAAAAATTCTATCTTAACCAAACAAGGACAAAGAAGGAATAAACCCACTTCACATATCCTGATATCCATACCCAGTGTATTTGAAATCTCTATTGTGTACTTTCTTCCAACATGTTGCACTTGTAGCCTGGTATGGCTCAACCATACATCATTCATCTTACTGATTAACTTTCAATCATCACACAAGCACAAATTAGCTCTAGTAGATTGCTTTGGTTTGAAGGGACAATGAGGATGGCCGAGAAAATATTACTAGCCCCATCACTCTTTGTCCCTCTTTGCAGTCTAACAAACACTAGCAGTCACTCACTCGATAAGTTTGGTGCACCACGCCGGGCCTGGGCCTCCGGGTGCGTTCTAGAGGAGCTTGTAGCCGGTGACCCAGACGTCCGCCGGCGGCGCGGCCTGGATGTACACGAACGCGGCGGTCTTGCCGGCGGGCAGCGACTGCAACCAGGTCGGGAACACGTAGCCGTAGCGCGCCCTGTCGACACCCCACACCTGGCCGTAGAGCTTGGAGATGCCGATGTGGAGCTCGTGGACGGTCTTGAGGGACCTGTTGGTCACCGTCACCGAGTACCGGTGGTACGTCTTGCCCCTCTCCGTCCACGACGCCGTCGCGTTCTGCTCGATCTCGACGGGCGACGACATGTGCTCAGCAGCTGCAAACACGCACACAGAGAAAATGTTCAGTTGTTACCCGCATCGATCAGCAATTGGAAAAATGTTCAGCGATTATCACCTGGAGGAGAAGATGTCAGTGAGGTCTGGTTGTCGCTCTTCATGGATGTTGCATCAACTTCTGCAAGCAAAGAAACAGCGAATGAACTAGATGAGCCTTCAATTCGCATCTGGAAAAAAACACGCACGGATCGGACAAATTAATTAAGGTCGGAAGAATGAGCTAATAACCATCGGCGACGGCGAGCGAGTGACCAAACCGGCCGCCGCCATGGCCGGCGGCGAGTCGAGCGAGGACGCCCATCAGCGGCGCGTTGTTGTAGGTGGTGGCCTCGGTCTGCTGGTAATTGTCCCTCTCGTCGGCGAAGTTGTCGTACTCGTCCGGACCTCCGACGGTGGCGCCGACGAGCAGGTTCGGGTTGCTTCCCCGGCGGTGGTACCAGCTGCTGTACCCGGCGTGGCAGCCCACGAAGGAGGGGTCGGCCTTGATGGACACGATGGACGCGCCGCGGTGGTGCGCCTGCCGCGGGTACGTGGCGCCGTAGCCGACCATGTAGCTCGTCGCCCTCGGGTTGCTCCCGAGGATGTAGTCCACCTGCGACTTGGCGAACGCGATGAGCTCCGACGGCTGCGGCGCCCCGCCGCCGCCGGACGGCGACGGGCACCGCGCCACCGCCTGGCGCGCGGCGGCGAGGTGGTCGGCGTACGCCGCCAGCAGGAACGACGCGCTGGTGACGAACTGCACGTTGTTCCACCTCTGGTGGTGGATCATGCCGCCGGGGGTCCGGCGGACGCTGTTGGAGCCGCCCTTGCCGAGGCAGGAGCACGCGAACAGGTCCGCCTTCTGCTTGTAGCGCCGGAGCACGTCGGCGTGCGCGCCGCCGGCCTTGCCATGGAGGAGGAACTTGGCGGCAAGGATCTGCACGCCGGGGTACTTGACGTCCCACCCGAACTGGTTGATGGACCAGCCCGTGCCGCCCAGCGCGTCGGCGTTGTTCGCCAGGTAGTCCAGGTAACGCCGCTCGCCGGTCGCCTCGTACAGCCACGCCGACGCCCACAGCAGCTCGTCCTGCACCGCCGAATGTGTGAGGCCGTAACTTTTGTGCTGTGCATCAAGGATTTCTTTCATTCACGGCCGCCATTGCCAGCAGTTCACGGCGAGAACTCACCCCGTATCCGCTGGACGATGCATAGTAGTTGCGCGCGACGGTGATGCTGCTGTCGTAGCGCCCCCGGTACGTGTCGGCGAAATCAAACAGCTGAAGGCATCAATGTAGGGATGAACATTTCGATCGAATGCGTTCAATTCAATCATGTTTGATCAACAGAACACACAATGCCAGGTCCAGAGGTTTGTGATTGGCCTTATTACCTGCTTGGAGTGTTGGAGGAGTTGGTTGGCGTAGCCGGGGTTGGAGCTGCGGAACACGAGCGACGCCGCCGCCATTGCTGCGGCGGTTTCCGCGGCGAGCTCGGAGCCGGGGTGCTGGGGGTCGAGGCGGTACGCCTGCCGGCTCGTCGTCATGTCCTCCGGCCGCTGCCAGCAGTCGTGGTCCGAGTCGCCGTCGCCGACCTGCATATATGCATTGGAGAGAACATGCGTCATCGATCAGTTAACCATCAGCAGTAATTACTTGTTCGTGCTGATTTATTAACTAAGTTAACCAAGTCAAGTCAACCGTTTGGTCAGTTTTCAAATTCTAATAATTTGACACTTGTTTAACTGCGTCCCGGCCGGAAAATCTTCGTTTTTGACCAGGCAAAACTTGTAAGAGTTAAACCCAACGACTAAATGTGCATGCATGCATGCATGCAGGTGCGGCGCAAGCAAAGCAGGCAGGGGGCGGACGGCGGAGGCAGCCGGCGGCGCGCCGCCGAGGAGGCGACGCGGCGGGGGTGTAGCGGGACCAAACCGACCTCTCCGTACAGCACGTTGGGCTCCGGGTGCGCCTTGATGAAGTAGTCGGTGCCCCACTTGACGGCGTCCCTGGCGTGGCCGAGCTCGCCGGCCGCCGCCATCTGGTCGCCGTACTCGAGGACGCTCCACGACATCATGGTCACCGTGAACGCCATCGGCAGGCCGAACTTGACGTTGTCGCCGGCGTCGTAGTAGCCGCCGACGAGGTCCACCTGGCAGTGACAGGAGAAGCGGGTCAAATCAAACGCAATGGGTTGGCAGGTGTAAATACTAAATAAAACGCTGGTGCTGAAAAATCCATTGCTCGATTCTATCTCGAACAGACGCGGAGCAATTCATGCAAAGACGGGATGTGGGATCGATCGATCAAATTTGGCATCTTTTCTTAAAAAAAAAAACGAAACCAAATTACTAGATTTCTTGCTCCCGTGAGCGCGCAATGCAACGCCAACGCGTACGTCACGGCAGCGTACCCCGTTGGCCTTGCCGTCGAGCAGGCCGGAGTTGGCGCGCCAGGCGACCCTCTGGCCGCCGTCGGGGAGCCGCCCGGAGCGCTGCGCCTCGAAGTAGAGGATGCTCTTGCTCAGCGCCTGGCGGTAGTCGTGCCCGGCGGCGGCCACGCGCGCCGCGGCGGCGAGCGCCAGGGCGAGGCCGAGGACGGCCATCATTCTGCCGACCGCGCCGCCTCCTCGTCCCCCGGAGGCCATTGCCGAGAGGGCGCAGAAGAAGCTAGCCAGAGGAATGGCAAGGTGCGCGCGGTAGGAAAGGTGATCTTCCTGCCTCGATCGACCGGTGTTGCCTTGGATGGAATGGAACCCGAGGAGGCTGAGCAGCGGCAAATTTATAGCGCTCGGGGGGGGGGGGGGGGAAGCGGAAGAGCGCCCAAGAATCAAGGGAGCGATGGAGGGAGACGGCGATCACGGAAGGAAACTTTTGCGCAAGTCCTGGAGGGGTCTCTCTCTACTGCTTGTCGTCGTCTTTCTTTCATGCTTGTTGCCATCCTTTGAAAAGCCTTGTCGATCAGGTGATTCACCGTTCGTCGAGATTTGAGACAATAAAATGGCGATTCGAATCAAAAAATAAAAACAACGCGCGTCCGAATCGATCTGGGATGGTCGTTTTTGCGGCGTGGAAATCGTTCGTTCGTTCTTCCGTGCACACTCGACGATCCTAATAACCGTCTCCGTTAGGATAGGCCATTTCAAAAAATGGAAACGGTCGGCAACCCACGGTAACGTTAGGGAGTAACCTGCAGCGATTCCTGGTGGCGAAGCCATGGCGGCAGGGCCCGGTGAAACATGCAGGGATTTCGACTCGTCGATGGTTGACGACGGCGTACGACGGTCGACGGGAGAAGGCCGGCCGGCCGGCCGGCCGGCGGACATGGCCCCGGTAGCTCGCGCGACGCGAGGAGACAGCACGCCAGGTGGAAAAAGTCTCACGAGACCCGTCGTCACCCATTTCGTTCCGGAGCTGCTGCCTGCTGCTGCTGCGCGGCATGTGAGCAGGCGGCGGCGGAGCTACTACGAGTAGTAGTTCACACGACAAGTGGAGACGGCAGGCACGAGATGCAGCAGTTCCGGTTCGCAGTTGCGAGCACGTGACCACCACCTTGACCTCATGGCAGCAGGACTCGGAACAGGAGCTAGAGCTTAGCATCCGGTTCCGGGTGAAGCGCCCTCTTTCCCGGCGGCGGCGGCGGCGCGCGCGGCCGTAAACCCGCCGCCGCCGTCGTCACCAGCTGCACGCACTTTTCCGGTACTTCCAATTCGAGAAGACAAGAAGAAAACGCTGATACTACTACTACTACTTTCGAAAGACAATTCACGGCATTCAATTGCTAGAATCCGACTCGAGATCAGTGCTGGGGAGCCGAGTGAACTGGAGGATCAGTGCCGTTGACAGAGTCCTTCCTGCTGGAGGCTGGAGCAGCAGACAACCCCCCCTGATTTGGGCGCAAGCGCACGCGGGACGTCGCGATCCCAAACCGCCCCTTGCTGTGCTGCTCTCTCCGCGCGCGGTGAATCCGGCGGGGTGCTTTTGACTGACCCTGCTGCTGATCAACCACGACGAGCCCCGCGCCGGCGACCATCCCCTGATTTCTGCACCCCCCGCGCCGTAAGCGGACGCAGGGCCAGGAATTCCTTCGCCCATGTCGCTTCTCTCTCTCTCTCCCTCCTTCCCTTGTTTATTCAGGAAGAACCTCAAAAGAAAGTGTCAACTGTCAAGGCCCAAATAAACACCAAGATCTCGTCCCTCATTCCTTGCCACCAAAAAGGGCTTGTCTCTGAATCCTTGCCCAAAAAACTTTGGTACTGTATGTATCCTGCAACTGATATTTGTGCACAAACTACAAACCTTGCATCACCATACCATACATGTCCAGTAAAACACACGCTGAACGCTCAGCATCTCGCCATACAGTTTTACACAAAACACACATGTCAGATTTCTGAACCAATCCTTGGCTACGCGGCCTGCAAATACAATCACCGGGACCCTTGCAGTGCCCCCAACCACATCTACAGCCAGAGACCACCATACCATACATGTTCTGATGTTTCAATAAACATACACTCCACACGCTCAGCACCTCGCCATACAATTTTACATGCCGGATTTCGGCCGGAACCCCGTGACCGCGCAACTGAAACACAACCCAAGAGGCAATGGGAAGGGTACTTTCGCTTACTTCTGTTGCAAATAAACAAGAGTTCCTGAGGTAACGTTTGACAGTAACCATTCGCACAGCCAGCTACTTTTATATCTGACTAAGGCTACACCAACCAGCTGTTTATTCTAAAGAATTAGGAATTTAATAACCACTACAAAATTCTCTAGTAACAGACACCCCCACCGGTCGGGGGAGGAGGATACACAGTTAGATTTTGCCGCCGCGGCGTCGCAGCAAACTTACACTACATGAGGGATGGCAGGCGGTCCTTTCCTCAACCTGAACGACAGGGCTACGATACGAAACTAGCTTCGTTATGGTTTCTCTTCATCTGATGGTGATCCGTTGATGGCGTCAGCAAAATACTCAACTGCAAAAAATAAAAGAGTGAAAACATTATGTATGGTTCGGTGGGATACTACATTTCAGCAGATGAACAGGATGCATCAAAGGAGGACAATTTACCTATGTCGTCCTGATCGGGGGAATCAAGTAAGATGTCAGAATCCAAAGGCAGGAAAGGGGTACCGGCGTAGTTCTCCAGCGCTTCCAAATCTGATGTGAATACCTCACTCATCAGCCAGGAATAATACACAGGTACCATACATACAAAGAATCTTCTACTGACCGAGTTATAATGTTCTGGTACAGATCATTGCTAACTTAAATAAACAGACTAGATGTTTAGGTTCAAGATTCTACCGGTCATTCCTTTCCACTTCATGCACAAATAACTATATTTCTTTAGTACAATCAGTAGCACAGAGTTATCTGGTTAAAGTAGAATACATCTTTTAGTTCTGAATATAATATCAGTAACATCGTAATTCAACGATCGAAGTGAAGTTTAACAAAAACAAAATATAAGGTAAAATTTTCCACCATAACATTACCTCCCAAGCTTGTCAAATCTGCTGTTAGATCGGAAAGGCTAAAATTCCAGAGCTGTCCTAAGGATTTAATGGAGTCTCTTGACGAGCCATCTGGTCCTAATTGCAGAGATCCAGCATTTCCTACATCAGATCCAAATGCCGAATCTAGGGCTGATACATCCATGTTCATCCCTGGTATCTCCGATGGAGTAAAAGGAGCATGGTTGCTTGACGCCGCTGATGAGGGACTCACAGCCATCTCAGATGACATAGCACTGCCAGCAGCACCAGCATGTGGTGCTTCACTCACACCATTGTCCACAGCCATGCTGCAGTAACATAAGAGTCAAGAATGTGAACAGAGTCAAGCATGGGATGTCCAACTGTAGACATAAATTTCCACAAGTTCATTGACCAACAAAACCAATCTAAGGATGCCAAATGTATTCGGAGAAAAAAATTAATAGCTAACTTATATAGAACACATCAAACAAGGGATGGCATATATAAGTAGACAAGACAATCAGCCTGACAAGGAGATGATGTAGCCAAAGCCAAGCCAGCAAACGAGTGGATAGAAACTTGTGTCATTATTTCAAGGAGCAAACTGTGTAGTAAACATGTGTTCTGTAGAAATTTGATTTGTGCATTACTAAGAAACAACTGACATTATAACTTCTTAAAGTTTATCATCAAAAATAAAACTTCTTAAAGTAGGCTTAGGAACTGCACTCCAGCATGTGTAAAGTGGTAAATGCATGCATGGTTCAACTATTTTATCATGTATAAATTATACTCAGGAACATGCTTAAATAGGCACAACTCATAATGAGAAAAGAAGTCCAGAAGTTGGAATCAAAGACTGCGATAACGCCATAATGGTAATACTTACTCATTTCCAGAGTTCATGCGAATTGGATGATAACCACCTGGTGCAGGGATTCCATTCACTACATGACCACTGGACAGACCACAGGCCATTGGATCTATATGAGGCTGGCCTGGAGCATGCATCATAGGCTGTTGAATTACTGGATACCCCATTGGTAGATTGCTAACTGCAGAGCAACCAGGTGTTCGTTAAATAAGAATGGAAACAGCACTTTTCTAACGTGTAAAGCAGTCAATGGAAGCTGCATTTAAGCTACTGCAAAACCATGGTGAAGAGTTGCTAGAAACTAGACATTTTGGTGTGGAAACTTATATCTTAATATCACAGCTTATAAAATGAAACAGGGGTAGGTATTTTCTGATAAGCAGGGATAAAAAGTATAATCTGAAATTAATATGAATTTAACTACATACAGCAACAAGTCGCTGACTGTAAATGCTTACTTATCAATAGTGCAAGCCAAACACATTCTTGAATAACAGATTAACAGTAGCATGACAATTGCCTATATTGCACAGTGGGTGAGACTGAGAATCAGAAGGAAATCGTCTGATAGAAAATGCGCACACCTCAAGTCAACGGCAAAGGCACTACACTAAATCTATGGGGGGCACGAAGAATATAAATATAAAATGAAGCCTATTAGTTTGGCCACTTTGCCAGGATAGACTTACAAACATGGACGTTACCTGGCATATGATGGATCCCATTTTGCATCGGAGCCAATGGAACACTTGGAGGTGCGGGATATTTCATTAAATTGTACTGGTGTTGCAATAAATGATTGAACAAGATGATCTGCTTTTTCAATTTCAACCGTATATAGTAAGCCCTAAAGAACTCAGAGTTCTCTTCTTCAAGTTTCTGCCATACTGAACACAAAGAAAACATTGAACAGAATGAGCACTAGAACTCGAGAACTCAAATAGGTACAACTAGATTCTTACTAATCATAAAACACTGTTTACCAGAAATTGAGCTCGGAAAGCATATTCAAGAGTTTATTTGTACAAATCAAGGAGAAACTGCGCAGTTATGATGAGAAAATTTTGGTCATTAACATGAAGGAGCATGGCTGTTTTACGATTAAGATAAAAGGTTGATGCTTCAACCATATTTTCGCTATCCTACACTCAACTCATGTGAAAACAAGACAGAGAATAACATAAATGTCACAACAGAAGCCCATTGTGGAGACAAAACTAGTAATTATAAAGACATATGAACATGAACACCATCACCAATAGAATGTGGGAACATCACCTAAGGTAGTGAAGCCAGGTTCTATTCTTGCACGAGTAGAAAGAGTTCTAACAACTTCTCCTTTGTTCATGTATAGCTGTAGACAGCGCTCTATCAAATTCTGTACCTGCAACAGGGTGTAAAGTTCAGTTCATTGGCCACAGTGTAAAATTGTCATTGTAGAGGGATGTCATTTGGTAGAAAACTTACAAGTTCAATGTCTTCACGAGAGACCTTCTTATTGTCATTACTAGCTACTGACAGGGAACCAGAATCTCCTGCAGGAGCATCAGTGGCCATTGGATTTGGTTGCTGACTCTGCACTTCATTAGTACCTTGTTTTGATGAGTGCAACTCTGTCGTGCTCTGAATATCCTGTAGAAAAAGTTCTTAAGTGGGTAAATGACAGTGTTGAAAGCAACGATAATCCATTGCAAATAAAAACAGAGGCCTCAGCATTAAAGCACAAATTGTTCAAGTAAAAAACAGAGGCCTTTATGCTGAACAGTTATTTTTCTTTAAGTTTTTTGGTAATTGGATAATCTGTGGGCAGCCAGACCTAAACAGGAGCATGCACACAAAATTTGCACTTAAATCTAAAGAGAATAGTATTTCACTGACGCGTGTTCAGAACTTGTGGCATCAATCATGAGATTGTTGTTATTTTGTTTGAATGGTTCATTCTTTAATGCCAAGGGAAAAGGCATGCACTTACGATCTATAAATCAACCAGCAATCATGTTTATTCTAAAGAATGAAGACTGGAGGCAATAACTCACCTGAGAATCCTTCATTGCAGCTTATAACATAAAAAGATATTGTCCTAAGAGCCTGACAAAAAAAAATGTAACAATGATTACGCTTGGTTTCATATAAAATAATGTTATACTTCACCAGGGAGAAAATAACCATAAAACCACCACACCTCAGGAAAAATAAAAGAACAATTGTTTTGCAATTGGTAAGCATCAGTGTATCCCATTCCTCTCCCTTTTAGAAAAAAAATATGTATAGCAAGATATGCACCTTAGTAGCAAGCAACTTGATAGAGGGAATATAATGCACATTCATACCACAACATCAAGATAATATTGCTTAAAAAAAACAGTAAACCTTAGACTACTGGACAGCAATGCAACACTAAGTTTAATAGTTATTCTGTCAGTCCGAGACTAGCTCTAGCTTTGAAGGTGGAAAACAAGCTCTAGATGTGCTCAACATCCATTTAAAAAAAAAGTAAGTTTATAATAATGCATCTCAAAGGAATTGCCAAGAACTTTGGAAAGGTAAGGAAACAAACAAAAGATTGTTAAAAAAACACAAAGGTCCCTGGCCCATCAAGAAAGATGCAGTTAGTTTAATACAACCTGGAAAAAGTTAACATCTTACCAAGCGCAGTAGGTTCAGAAGGATTCCCCTTTAAAGTAAGAATTGCCCTTAGACAAAGTACAAATTTCGAAGGCAAAGATTCCCATAAGGATTTCAAAGAGATGCTGTTTGCAGGAGGAACAAGAATCGCGCTAAAAAAATTGTCGCAGAATCTAAACCTTGATAAAGATTCCGACTTTACACGGAAACAGGAAAGGAGAATATAGGAGATAAAAGCTCCAAACATGAGTGTCTATAGCACACTCGCGCATTTCCAGACAGCTACGCACTCGAATTTCACCAATCACCACCATCCGATGGCTCCTGCTCATCTTTCACCACCAATCGGGACGCCGCTGCGAACCTCCGGCCAGACCCTTACCCCGCCCGCGGCTCCCTCCTTCTTCCCCGCCTCCCCGCCGCATATCGCCGCCGCCGCTGTCACCATCGACACCCCCCACCACAGCCCCGCCCACCGGACATCCACCGCCGCCCCGGCCGGCGGCGTCACCGCTGCCGTTGCCGTTGCCGCCCCCGCGCCCGCCGAGCCGTCCTGCCGCCCAAAGCTTCCTTCTAAGGCCGCCGGATTCCGGTGAACCCCCAACCCCAACCCCGCAACCAAATCCAGGATTCGGGGTGTGAGGAGCTTCCCCCAGCACTCGGTTGTAGCGAAGTCAAGATCCGAATACAAACAGCTTTACATTACGGCCTGGGCTGCTCGGTTTCGCACAGCGAGAAGGGAAGAGAAGAAGATGTGGGCATACCTGGTGTGTGTGTGTGTGTGTGCTCGTCGCCGGTGAAGAGCCCGACGAAGACCTAGCCGCCTGGCGCAGTAGGCCGGCGGCGGCGCTCGCCCAGTCGTCGCCGGCTCGCCGCGTGCGCGAGAGGGAGAGAGAGAGAGAGAGAGAGAGAGAGAGAGCTGGAGAAGGAAGGGAACGTGTCGGTGGGAGGCGGGGGGGAGCGCACGGCGGCGGATGGGACTGGAGCTGGACAGGCAGGCGGCCGGACGCGAGCACGGTAGCCAAACCACTGGCTGCGCCCCCGCGCTCACACGACCATGAGTGCCGACGAACTGACGACGGGCGGCTCGGCGACACGAGATACAGGTTGGTGCGGTGCGGGTGAGCGGACGGACGCACCGTTTGCGTCCGTGGCAGCAGGGGGGGGGGGGGGGGGGGGGTGTTTTATTACTACTACTACTCTACAAGGGGTATAGTACAATTATGCTCTTGTACTCTTATATATAATAAAAGTGTTATTATTTATTCGGTGCGCATATGTAATGGATATGATGGAGAAAACACAGCTTTAAAAACCTCGACAGATGATTGTTCAGATGATTGGAGTTGGTTTAAACAAGAGAGAATTTAAGAGCACTGATAGTTGCTAGAGGAGACGGCGCGGAAGTGTGCGGAAAATGGTACGGATACACACCCTGTTCGTCTGGCTTATCAGCCACCGGCCAGCAGTAATCAAATCAAAAACTTCAGTCCAGCAGTGACTTGTGACTTGTGAGTCACAGCTAGTTTCACTCTGGACTAGGAGTGCAACGTACACCTCACTTGTTGCCTCAATCCAATCATGAAACCTGGGAGGGGCTAGAAAGTGCCTGCACCGCACTGCATCACTGAAACTCACTTGGGCAAGAGCTGAAACAGGACACAGGAGTCCTCTGAGCGTGCGACAAAACCCCCCCTCCCCCCGCTCACTCATCAGATTCAGATCTGCCGCTCGCGCACACGCACACCGGATTCAGAAATTCAGATCTTTTTGCCTCCTGCCATTGGCGAGGAAAAGCCATCGGCAAAAAAAAAAAAGCAGAGATGCCTCCCTCCATGCATGCAGGGGAGGGGAGGGCTGGCCCTGCCCTGCCCTGCCGTCCTGCTGCCGATGGTCACCTCAGTCAGCTCAGCTAACACGCTACTAGTGGCGTTTGGTGTGGCAGGCCGATCAGTGGCCAGCGGACGGAGCCCCGCCCGTGCCCAGCCCACCAACCAGCGCCTCGTCGTCGGCGAACGTCGTGGCCGCGACAGGTGACGGCCTCTCGCCGTCGCCGGCCTCGTCACCAACGAAAGCTGCTGCGCGCGGCGGGCGGCGCCCACTGGAAATCTCGCCGGCCGGAGAGCTGGTTCGCGCGCGAGTGACTGCCACCGCGGCCACGACAGCGCTCCCTGTGCCCGTATCCCGGCCGGCCGGCCGGGTCGTTTTCGAGGGGGGGCGACGCGACGAGCTAGCGCTGGCCGGATAACTATTGGGAGAAGCACTGCACTTGTTGTACTCTACTGGCCGGGCATGCAGCAGGGTCAAGGTCCATTCTCTCTGGGACGTTGCTCTCACCTGTCTGTCTGTCTGTCTGTCTACTCCTAGATGAATGGATATTTTCTCTTCGGTGAAAAGATGAAGTTCACGCTGGGAGGATAAAGATACGCACCTAGGAATAGGATCGGTTGATTTCGTCTGCTACACGTCAGATGTGCACATACTCCTATGTGTTAGGATTTCCTCGGTGCGGCTCAAACATCACCATTTGCCAGAGATTTCAGGGATTGAGTCTGTTGATTAGAGCAGAAGCTCGATCTCCAAGAAGTTTTCAAAAATAAAAAGTGGCTCTCTATTGATTTCGTGAATTGATTTTCTGAAGTATAAACTAAAAAGAGTGGAAGTTGAGAAAAAAGGGTAAATTCTTCTGATTCTGTGGAATTATTATGAATCCTGATTTGAAGAGTTTATGCTATATATAGATATAAAAATGTGATAACTAATTCATTTCAGATCCAAAAAAATGTGAAATTGATACCAGAAGGTTGATGAAAATGTAGGCTATCTATTGGTACTCTACGTACTGTTATTTACATAATATTTGTTGCTATTCCTAGTATTTTATTGCTTGTAATAAAACACAAGGAAGACGGCCAACTAAGTGTTCAAAATAATACTAAATAGAATACCATAGATAGGTTGGAGCATCTCAACTGTTTGCCAAATTTTACTTAGCAAATCTTGTGTTTTGTCAACTTCTAGAAAGATATGGTAAGTAAAAAAAAAGAACTCGTCTCCAACGGTTTGACACAATTCACTTGCCATATTCAAATACAACCTACATCATGAACCCCGAGAGAGAAACAAAATTATGTTTCTACTCTTCCACCTCTTGAAAACTTAAATCGGCCGAGAAAAAAGAACAAAATTATTTTTATACCCTTCCACCTCTTCTTATACCGAAGGATGTACCGCGGATAGCTACACACATATATACGTGCACGGAGTCTGTTTTTCCCCAACTTGGGATAAATGACAACCTGAGATGGAACTTTTGGAGAAGTTTTTTTTTTTTTCCCCAACTTGGGATAAATGACAGATGGAACTTTTGGAGAAGATTTTTTTTCTGTTTTTGCCAAAAAAATAATGACAACTTGAGATGGGGATCTGTCGGAGTTGCTCTTACATTTTTTGAAAAATTTTGGCACTGATTTGATACTTTCTGATTTGAAATGAATTAGTTATGGATTTTTACATTAGAACTAAACTTTTAAAATTTTTAAAATGCAAAACCACTCTTCAAAACCACCCAAAGGGTCAACTTTTTTCTGTTTTGACGGTTCAATAACCCTCCCTGTCCAGTTTTGTAGTTGCCGGTTTAAAACCAAATTTCTGCTACAGTCGGAGGTTAAAAATTATTATTATTTCCATATACACATAATCAATTAATCTTTTTCCATATAAAAATAATAATTTTTAGCCCCGGAATCACTTATCTCCATAAGCTCATATAAACAAATTAGAATTAGATGGAGCTACACTCATATGGTTCATAATGTAGCTGCCACACTCCAGGCCTTGTTCAGATGTCAGGGAAATTTGCCTTTTTAACGCACCGTAGCAAAAGGTAGATTTCGGCGTTTTGTGGTAAATATTGTCCTGCCATTGGCCTAACTAGACTCAAAAGACTCGTGTCGCAAAGACCATCACAATCGTGTAAATAGTTTTCGATGTTACCTACATTCGGTATTCCGAACATACTATGTTTGTCTTTTGGTGTATTTAATGTGGTGAAGAGAGAGCGGAAAGGAGGAACTTTAGCAAAAACTAAATAAGGCCTCGGTCACTTAAGTGGGGGGCGGCTAAAATGGACTACTGGATCAATCAATCGATCGTGCGTGCCCCTCGAAAAATCCCAACAAACCAAACCCATCAATGATTTCGCAACAAACCTAGTACCGACAGAGAGATGCCTGGCAATGGCATTGGCAGCGTCACCCGATCCGATCCGTCCGGCGAGCTACCCGAGCAGAGAGAGAGAGAGAGCTGCGGCTGCTGCCTGCCTGCTGCTGATGAGTGAGTGAGTGACCGACCGACCTAGTGGTCCTGCCACGCGCCACACACTCACCATTCACATGACCAACACCTTCTTTTCCACCCTCCAATTATTGGCAAAAAAACAAGGTAGGTACTCCGACCCACTCCACTGCACAATGCAAGTTGAGGAAAACCATACCATACCACATGTCTGTCCAGACAGCATTTTAGTATTTCTTTTCCGTTTTTTGTACACACACACACAAAAAAAAATTTATGCTAGTGCACACTCCATCGATGATCGATCGTCCAGTGTTCATCAAAAAATTGAAAACGGAACGGGGGCATCATGTCACTGTGGCTGCTGCTGCTGCTGCTGCAGGATCGTCGTGTCATGTTCCTGTGTGCTCCTTCGCTTACTGCCATGTGGGTTTCATTCAGTTTCACGCGCGCGCAAGTGCCGTGACACAGCCACAGAGCAGAGCTCAGCTCAGCTCAGTCGACGACGTCGTGTCTGTCGTCTGTCGTCTGGCCCGCCGCGCGCGCGGCGGCTGCCGCCGCCGGGGTCGGCCGGCCGGGACGACGTGGTGAACCGGCGGCCGCGGCCGCCGATCTACCACCCCCCGCGCCAACTCTAGTGGGACGACACGACGGAGGCGGACCGGACCGGAGAGGGCCCTGACGGTGTGTTGGCCCTTGCGACCCGTCAAGGGGCCGGCCGGCGCGCGCCACCGCCGAAAGCGACGGCGAGGTGGACAGGGCTTGTTCCTTTTCTCCGCGCCGTCGCTCTCTGCTGCCGCTGCCGCTGCCGCTGCTGCCACCAGTCCACCACCACCACCACCACCACCACGCTCTCGCTCTCTCCCGGCCGTCGTGGCCGGCCATGTCTCGGGGGAGCGAGCGAGCGGCCGAGCGGCCGGGCCGGATCGGACGACGAGATATTCTCGTGGCCGCGTGCGTTCGTGGGGGGAGGGAAAGCGACGGCGGGGGGCCCAGCCATATACGATCGAGTCGCCGTCGTCGCCGTCGCGTGTGTGCGCGCGCGCGCGCGCTTGCCTGCCGGCCGGGCATCTTGTGGCCGCGGCGGGGGGGAGTTCCGACGGCGACGGCGACGGGCGGGAGCACGGGATCCACCCGAGCGTGACGTGAGTGAGAAGCGACCACGGGGTATCGCATTCGCGTCGACCGGGACCTTCTCGCCACTATACTGCCACTGGCGCTGTCCAGCAGAGGCGGGCCGGGCCGTGCCGGGCCCCGAGATGCGATCGCGCTGCCAGCTAGCTAGTAGTTAGTAGTAGCTCCGGCGAGAGCCGTATACGTCGCCGGTAGTACGTTTCTCCCCGCCGGGCGCCCGGCGGTGACGACCTCATCGTATAGCCGCCGCCGCCGCCGCCGCGGTCGTCGTCTCGTCGCCTGACGGACTGACACACGCGCGGCGCGGCGCGGCGCGGATCACGACGTGACAGCAAGGGTGACGCGGATCTGAATCAGATGGCTACTTCATGGGCCATTCGACCATTATTGTTCAAGAGTCTGATTATTATTCAACCATGAGAGCGAGAACAGTTCGTTTCCGCACAGGTGCGGTGCAGGAGGAGCTGAGCCCGCGCCGGCCGGTTGGCCCCGCCGCACAGGCGCGGCGGCGGCGGCGGCGTGGTTTCGCCGGGCGGGCGGGCGCGCGACACGCGGCGGGGCCGCGGCGAGCGAGCGTGGCCACCACGGGCGTCACTCGTCGGAGGGGGGTGGACGGATCCGGCGGGGTGGGGCCCGGAGATATGCTCGCCACCATGCCTCCGCGAGAGCGACGGCTTTTAGCCTTTTGCTGTCTGCCAAAGTAGCGTAGCTTTGGGTTAGCGTCACTCGCTCATCAACAATCATCAACGACCCTCCCTCCCTGGCTAGTGGCTAGTGCATTTCGCATTCCTGTCCGTCCCTACTCATCCGAGGGTCCAGACTTTCTTTTTACTTGATGAAGAGTGAGCCTTCGCGGTGTCCTCAAAGCAGTGTCACCGTTGGTTTCGTGTGGCAAAATTAACCGAACTTAAATTCAAATATCTATCGAATGATATTAATTTGCACTATATATATATATATATATATATATATATTAATAGTAATAGTAAAAGTTGTTTATTGGAAAATGAAAACGACCTTTGTTCTTGAACGTAGGGAGTAGACAGGTACCACAATGGGGCGGACCAAAGAGACCCTACTGGGGCACATGCCCTCACTCGATTTCTGATTTCGAGTTATATGGTCAGATTTTTCATCATTTGTGCCATCGGTAATCTTAACTGTCTTTACAACTCTGATTCCAGAAGCCGATTAACTGGGCCTTACTCCAGGCCTTTATTGGCAACCAATCGGCCCATTATTATTACTAAGGCCCAACTAGCAAAACCCCAGGCAACCTACGCATTCATTCCCCCACCACCAGTTCGGTCGTCGGACGCAAAGCTCAAGCGGCGGCGGCGAAGAGCAGACGCCAGGCGCGGGATCACATCGGGCGGGAGGACAGTGAACACTTCGTCTCCCCCCCCCCCCCCCCTCGTGAAGGAAGAGAGAGAGATGCCGCTCTACGACTGCATGCTTCTTCTGAAGCCGATGGTCACCAGGGAGGCCGTGTCGGAGCTGGTGTCCCGGGTGGCGCGCCGCGCGTACCAGCGCAACGGGGTCGTCACCGACGTCAAGTCCTTCGGCAAGGTGCAGCTCGGGTACGGCATCAAGAAGCTCGACGGCCGCCACTACCAGGTCCGCCGCACCCGTACGATTCGTTTGTGTTCTTTATAATCCCGACGTTCCTCTCCTCTCGGAGCAGCCGAGCTCCGGTGCGCCCGGCTAGATAGATGTTCTGCTGGAATGGTGTTCGGCGAAATGCCTAAGCGGACTGTGGGTTCCGGGGGTTTTCGGAAATTAGATTTCGTGGTGGACGGTGTGTTGCCTTTGACGTGCTCGATGAAATGCCCAAATAGTTTCTTAACTGTAGGATTCTTCAGTTTCGGAGGGCATTCTCATTAGAAACGTTCTTTAGTGCAGATGTTAGTGTTGTTGTGATTGTTCATTCCCGTAGTGTTCTGGAGTCCAAAATCATGATCCCGCTGATGGAGACATGGAGCACCTCCGATAGCAATATGCAACTCTTTATTGACCTGAACAAAACATGTTCCTAGAGCCATATTACGTGTGGAATGATGGGGGACTCATAATGGGTTTTCTGTGTTGTTCGTGTTTTGGTACCATGTTTAAGAATTAATTTGATGACACCTTTTATCACAAAAGGCCCATATTTTCTACTGAACGGGGAGGTAACTGTTGTCGGTAGTGCAATGTGCATATAACATAGATGAGAAGCAACTCATCAGTTCCAAGCATGTTTACGTTTTTAATTTGCATGCTATGCTTCTCAGCCTGCAAGCCTTTTTGTTCCAGACCAAAGGTCAAACCTTGGACCTTCCGTGAGATCATTGTTTTGCTATAGTATTTTTCTTAACTCAGATCAATATTGTGGCCCAAAGATTAAGTATGGTTTAACTGTTTGTCACAAGATACTGATCAATCAATTTAGCATGCCATATATAGCTTTCTACTCAACATTCATTTTTTTAGAAAGGTTTCCCTGCTTTTATAGAAAGCACATAGAGTTTTGTTAGAACTGATTCTCCAGCTTACAATAGAGTTTAATCAGCCAAAACACCTGCCAAGGTCACTAGAGCAAAAGACATAGAACTGCGGCTACAAAGATACCCAGGGCTACATGAAGTCTTCCTGTGAATCATCCCTTGCCAGCTTTTGGAAGTCCTCCAACCAAGACTTCACCCATGTAACTTGTGAAGACAATTACTTCAACTCTTTGGTTACTCAGAATCTTCATTTCCAAGATCAGCAATTCTTAGCAAGTACTGCAGTTTTTGTTTTATTTGTTGTGTAAACACATCCAGTCCTCTTGCATTTCTAAGATTTAATACTATTTCGAGTTTCGTGTTTTAAAACATGGAGTTCATGCATTAATTACATTCGAGTTTTACCTTTAGTGTCTTACAGAATTCAAGAGTAAACATTGCTGTGCTGCATCGACCTTTAGACATCACATGTTCTGTCTGCAGCTTCCAGCTTGTATGCAGTTGTGAGTTGTGGTAGTATTTGCACGACTTTATGACTTTTTTCATGGCCCCTGTGTGTGCTGTATAATGCAGTCCTCAGTTATCCTCTGGTAGACTTGTCTCTAACGCTTGAGTCATTCTCTTTCAACTCACATATATGATAATAGATTAATAGTAGTTCTGGGACATATTTGCTACTTTTTTTAATCAGAAAGTAAATTATGCAGTTATAACTTTAGAGAATGTCAGGCCTGTGTGTTCATGAATTCTGTAAAGGATGCTTAATTTGCAAATGGATTTCCTATAGCATAGAGTGGCTAAAAAAAGGCAAAGGAAATGCGGAAATGCTTCTAACAATTATAAATGGAGTGACATGTTAACTAAAGTTTATTAGTGTTTGTGCTTCATGCATGAGATTGTTGGTGGTTATTTGTGATGAGCTGAATTACCAGCAAAAATAAAAATATATAGCTGCTTTTGGGGTGAACTTTAGTCACTTGTGACTTTAGCTGCTGAGGATTTGCTGAACTGCAGAGCAGATAATGTTAGAACTGCTAAATCAGCTGATAGGAGAGCAATGAATGCTTTCAGTTATTGCCTGCTAACGATGGAGTTGAAACCATCGCCGGTTTTTGTTTGAAAAGTGATACTGATCACGTAGGTGTATATTTATTCGTTTTGTTGAGCATTCGTTTCGTGAACCAGCTCTTGTGTACTATCTGTCTTAATGATTGTTATCTCATTTACAGGGCCAGCTTATGCAAATGACCATGATGGTTCCACCTACCTTCACGCAAGAGCTCCACTATCTGAACAAGGAGGACAGGCTGCTCCGCTGGCTGATTGTGAAGCATAGAGACGCGGTATACGGTCTGGAGTTCATCAACGAGGATGACGGTAGGAACGAGATGAGCGGTTTCAGCCTTGCTCATACAAAAGAGGACTACGATATTGAAATCGGCTCCGATGATTCTGAATCCGAGTTCCTCACCTCCTCCGACGAGGACGAGTACAACTATGATTTCTTGGAGGAGGAGGAGAAGAAGTAGAATTGCTTGTCCAGATTTTTCTGCAGTTTCAGTCTGTGTTGGGCTATTTGCTCTTCTTGCAAACCATACATGTTGTCTTCCTAATATCACTGACTATTGTAGGATGAGCACCAGAACCTATGAACTTGATTGTCATATTTTTTTTTTGCGCATTCCGGAGTATGCCTGTAATTTGATGTTTCAGTCGTGCTCTCGTTTTTGGGAAGCATGTTGTATGACCATGTACTCTAGTAGGTTTGAATAAGCAACCAATCTTTTAGTGCTAACAATTGCTACAAGACTCTTTCTTATTACACGGATGAACCTCTTTCTGTGAAATTTAATCATGTGATAGCAACAGTTTGAAACATCGATCGATCCACTCATACAAATGTTACTATTACAAGTTTTACAACAACAAAGGTGTATGTGTATAATTTATTTCATCTATATAGCCATAATAATCTGTACAAAGAGTGGTGTGCTGCTATGAACTTCTCGTGATAGTAGGTTCCAACGAGGATCAAAGCCACCGGAGCGGAGCATGTCTATCGCCAGCGGCCATGGCTAGCCGGGATCGATGGGAGCTCAGAAGCGATCGGCCAGCCTCCAGAGCCATCCCAAGACGCCGTCTTCGTCGCCCTCGTCGTCGGAGTCGGAATCGTCGTCGGAATCGTCGTCGGAGTCCCGGTCCGTGTCGTACGGCCGGTCGTCCTCGTCCTCCGCCTCCGCTTTGCCCCGCGGCCTTGCCGGCCAGGTCCCCTCGTCCAGCGCCTGCGGCTCCTCGGAGCTGCGCCGGGCCACCAACGCGCCGCTCACGCGCGCCGGATCGCCGCCGCACCGGAAGACGAGGCAGAGCAGGGAGGAGGAGTACCGCTGCTGCCGGGGCTCCTCCTCTGGCACGGAGACCGCGGTCGCCTTCTTCTCAGCTTCAGCCGCGTCGGCGCAGTCCGCCGGCTTGGGCCGCACCAGCGGCTCGGCCTCGGCGGCCGCCTCGCGGTCGGCGACGACGGCGTGGAGGTGGAGCGCCCGTGGGGGGAGGTCGGCGGGGCGGCGCGCCGGAGCGGGGGACACCAGGAGGCAGCAGACGGCGAGGGCGAGGACGACGGCCGCGCCGGCGCGGGCCATTTGTTCTTCTTGTTCGCCGCGGTGGCTCGACGGGACGGGGAGCTCGAGGGAAAGAAAGCAAGCAAGCAAATGAAATGGATGGAGTCAGTCAGCCGAGCATCAGATTTTTAATGGAGGATTTGGGCGCTTGATTACTCGCTAAGGAAGCTTCCCTCGTCGTTGTCGTCTTACGAGAGGGAAGACGACTGGACTGACACACGACTATGAGAGCAGGAAGAGTAACCAAGCAAGAATTTCTTTTTTTTTGTTGTAAATTTAAGACCTTTATTAAAAGTGGATTTTAATAAAACTTCTTCGTTCAAATTTTTTTTGCAAAACTTTTAATAAAACCTTCCAAATCTACTCCCTCCGTTCTACACCCTCCGTCCCAGAAAGAGTGTCGCTAGAAAAGCGCGTTTGTCTCACAAACACGCTTTCGGGACGGCACTCTTTCTGGGACGGAGTAGTACGCGTTTTTATTGTGATCAAAGTGACACCCCCAAACCGACGAGGTGACGCAGCTGCTTAGACTCCGTTCATTGCATATACCTAAGAGGAACTCCAAGAGACCATCTCTCTTGGCTTAACTAGCTTAAAAAATAGAAAACTTGTCCAAAAACTAAATCCAACAGACTAGCTAAATTTGTTCTCGCTATCCTCCGCTAGCTAAACCGGAGGCTTCGCTAGCCATCTTTGGCTAGCTAGTCCCGCTAGCTATCTCCTCGTACATGAGTATGGCAGCGGCGGGACCCACTAGTGGTGGAGCATATGGAGAGTTGATTTTAGTGAATCAACTTTTTGCTAACTATTTCATTTTACATACTAGCCAAATCAGGATTTTAGCTAGTGTTTTTTAGAGAGGCTCTTGGAGTTACTCTAAGGTTCGGTAATTTCACCCATTTAGCAATCCTAATTGGAGATACAGCTAATGGATAGAGCATAGTCCTTGGAATGTGACTTTTACCTCACATTCAATTCCTCTTCCTCTCTTCCTTTTTGTATTTTTCATAAGTCATCACCACATCTCTATTAGTTCATGTTTCTACACTTTGTTAGAAGGCGAGTTAAATTTAGTACTCCCTCTCTTCTCATTTACTATATGACACTGATTGGCTCAAATTTGAGCTAAGCAACGTCAACTAGAAAGGAAGCGGAGGGAGTACTAATATAAATAAAAGGTATAAACTTTTCACCTATTAGCAAGTAGGATGGATAGATGCAATTATGCAAACACCTATTTGCAACTATTACATTCGAGAGAAAATCTTCTATTTGGTTGAGTTCTTTGGTGGTGCGTCGTTACGAGAGAAAATCTTTATGATGGTGGTCCGATAAGCCGAACGAACAGACCTCCATAAACCAGAAGAAGATTCTTCTCTCGAACAAACCAAGACTACCATCGTACCACCAGCCAAACCGAACAAGCTGGACTGTGCTGGATGGATGGATGCCCGCGACTTCACAATGGAGTTGGCTAACCTTCTTTTGGCTTCTTGCACCATCTTCTATCGACTAGTCGATCCCATGTGAATGTGATACGGTCTACTACTAGCAGCCACGACGTGAGTGATCCGTGTGAAATGTCAAGATCAAAGTTGTGAATCGTCAATGGATGAAGTGGATTGATTTTTTTTTATGCCGGTCGATTTTTTTTTCTCTTTGCAGACGCGGATCATCACCCCACACAAAAGAGGACAGACTCAAATGAAATGAAATGAAATAAAATGGAGGTACTAGTGGCAGCTTGGTGACAGCATTCTTCAGACTTTCAAGGCCGGTCACATTGTTAATGAAGTTGTTTTCAATAACCCCACTGCAGCTGCACGTATCTGATTCTCATTGGTCTGGGATTAACTTGCCTTCCCCCCCCCTGCCACGGGGGGGCCTTCCACTGGGCACATGTCGCCGTGCTGACGTGTCATCTCTACATTGGACCATTCAAGGCTTCGCCCCAATGAACAACCGAAAAGGAAAAGTCATCAATCAAAAAGCTGCCGGTCGGTTTATAGCATCTTCCGGTCTGTTCGCTTGGCTTATCATCAATGCAAGAAGATCTTTCTCTCGAACAAACCAGCCACCAAGAATGACCAACAAGTGAAGATTCTTCTCTCGAAAAAACCAAAGACTACCACCACCACCATGAAAAAAGGACGGGATCGGGGATGCGCGTGCGAAGCCTGACAATAAAAATTCGTACCAAAGGGATTTGTATAAAAACAATCCATCAGGCTATAAGTTTATTTTGTGATGCCTCAAGATGATTTTTTAAAAGAAAATATTGATCACAGTTCACAAATGAATGGATTTGGATATTTTTAAAATGGCGTGATTTTTCTCTCTCTAAATGTAAGTCTCGTGCAAGTAATTTTTTTTTGCTATCATTTTGTCAATATTTTACAACAAAAAACATTTAGTAAAAATTTTACAACAATGAAGATTTTGTCCACTGAAGATTTACAAAAAATGAAAGTAAATATATGAATATATGATATTGATTGCGGAGTCACTGGCTAAGCATCTCGATCGTTGTACTGTGCACTTTGTCAGCTACATACAGGTCTGTCGTGATCAGCCCCTCTACGTACTCCACGCATGAAACTGCTTCCACGTGTATGGATCCATCTGCACACGCAGACATACTGCTCCGTCCCAAAAAGAATGATGTTTTAAGATTGTCCTAAGTCAAACATTGTCAGACTTTCTCAACTTTAATCAAATTTACAGATAAAATTATCAATGTTTGTTATTACTACATCAAATACATATTGTAAAGAGAGAGATGTGCTTTTCCAAAGGCATGCATGCATCGAGCTTTGTTTGCCAGCATCTAGAGACCTCGAAAGCTTGCAACCTCCAATTAGGAATCATATCTGATCTTCTCAAGAGGTTCGCTCCCTTCGATTCTTGTCTTGTTTCAACAAGTAAGTCAACCCATGCACATCAAGACCTCAAACCGCTCTATCATCACATTTTGCTATAGCTGTGTGTGTATCTCGGCACCCAAAGCATATTTTTTTTAGATAAAGGAACTTCGTTCCGGCCTCAACAATTCTGGGAACTGTCTGCGGCCAAAATACATCAAGGAGACAGCATCTAGGCTGCAAAACACAAACTTACACACTACTCTCAACAGCATCTAGGCTGAGCCTGAACAGTCAACCAGATCTTACTAAGCAAACATCAAGACCACGCACAACAACACACATAAAACATGAAAACTAGTTCTCAATACGTCTAAGAGCATTCCACCCGGATTTTATGGAAGATCTCCAAAGCTACTGCCTCCAGCGCACGACATGCATATAGTGTAGCGTAGCACATATCCACACAGAAACAGTCACCATGAATTTTCAGCAATCACTGAACGAAGAAGCCACACACGAAATTATTGTTTCGACAGCAAAATATAGCTTCTTATCTTAATTAGCAATACCAATAATATGATATAGCTAGCTAACAGCCATTACAGGGGTTCAGTCGTCTTAAAGTCGCTGATCCTCTGATGATCGTCATTAGACCCTAAGGACTACGTACTAGTCCGGTATACTATATTATACTCCTAAGTACATATAGCAGCAGCAGCAGCAGCAGCTAAGTTTGACTTGGGAGTCAACAAAAGCCATGGGAGTTCACACTCGCACACAGCAGCACACGCGCAATGCAAAGGCGATTGACTGGCTAGGGAGAACTCAACGACTCTCATTAATTTGCCTTAGTAATTAAACTAGGCTTATATATATAGCTGCATAGCCATAGCTGATGCCAAAGCATCTATATATATATACTACATAAAACTAATCCCGGGCGTTTGCTTGACTGCAAATAATAGCCATATATAGCTGATGTGTCAAGCGAGCTCCTGGTTCTTCTCCACCACCCTCACCTCCTTGGCCGATCTCAGGACGCTTGCCTGCGCACACCATGCATTAATTGTTGACAGTGTCATGATCGATGTGCATCAATACAGCTAGTAGCCGATCGATCAGAGCTGAGAAGAAAAACACATGAGGATATGCTCGTCACCTGATCTTCAGTTATCTCGACGGCGAAGCCGTCGACGATGGCGAGCGACGACCTCTTCCGGTAGGAGCCGGGCTGGAGGAGCTTGGCGAGCAGCTTGTCGTGCTTGTGGCTCAGGTACGCGTCCAGCGTGGCCGACCCTTCCTTGGACCTGGACGAGCATAACAATATAGTGCGCATATATATATATATATATATATATATATATATATATATATATATATATATATATATATATATATATATATATATATGCTGCATTATTACAGCTAGCAGCGACCCATGATGGTACGTCGTCGAGAGAGATACGTTGCTGGGCCTGTTGTGCATATTCAGTGAAGAAGGATATTACCGATCAGCTCTGAGGCGCTCGTAGACGGGGTCAAAGTTCATGAACACGAAGTACACCTCCTCCTGCTGCTTCGCCATTGCTCGAGCTCGAACAGTCGTCTCCTTCCTAGCTGTCTCTCTCTCTGTAGTTTTAACTGTTTATAGTGGAGCACTAGCTAGCTAGAGCAGTGAGCTGGCTAGAGCAGGGAGGAGGCCGGGAGAGCAACTTGTGCCTAGCTGCTTGGGTTGGGTTGGCTCTCTTCCATATCATTGCAGTGGGCTGCTATTTATAGCCGACTGCTGCCTGCATATATGCCAGTGGAATCACAAGCAGGGTTAGTTTAGTTAACTGTACCCAGATTAGCCTAGACCTAGAGCGAGTTAGTTAACTAAGCGCGCGCGCGCTGACACAAGCAAAGCAAGCAATGCAAGCAAACCAGAAACAAACACGTTCAAGCTATGGGCTGATTTGGTCAAGGCCGCGCCGCGCGCGATGAGAGCATCTCGCATAGAATAAGCGGCGCTGGCACATGTGTCGTCCATGCTCGTCAGATCACTTGTCGAGACTCGAGAGAGAGAGAGAGAGAGAGAGAGAGAGAGAGAGAGAGAGAGAGAGAGAGAGAGAGAGAGAGAGAGAGAGAGAGAGAGAGAGAGAGAGATGATCTCCGTCTCCGTGTAATGTGCAGTCAAGTCGTCCAAGCATGTAGTAGTATATGCAATGCGTCTCTTGCTGCAGCAAGCTGCAGAAGATGGATTTATATATCTTTGTGTTCATTGCATGCAGATATATATCCAATTGAAAGCTAAGAATGTCTCTAATTCGAGTATGCTGCATCATCGATGGCATTAGAGAGACATTTGCAGAGGAGGCGGATGAGTGAGTGTGTGATGATGGGGATGGGAATCTTGCACAGGGCGAGAAGTGGTCAAGGACTCGAGATCTCTGCATGCACCTGGCAGTAAGCGGCTATAGCCAGCTGATGGATCGCAGAGAGGAGGAGGAGGAGGTGACGTTTATAGGCTGCCGGCCGGCCGGTGCTCTGGAGCGATGCCTAGCCTGCGTGCATGCATGTGTGAGTTGATCGGAATCGGATCGACCATCTCGCCGGCCGATGGGATGGCACTCGCAGGCGCAGACGCAGACGCAGACGCAGGGGCAGGGGGCCCGGACGACGCATGCCGGCCGATGCCCGGCGCAAGGACAGGGGGGATCTCTGCCTCCCCCTGCGGCTGATTATGCCGTGTCGTGCGCGCATGCGATGCGGCGGCCTAGCTTCAGCATCGTCCCCGGCCGGCCGGCCTCTTTTGGTATATACTGTTGCGAGCTACATATGCGCATATGCTTTGTCACTAGCTAAATATTGTGGATGTAAATCATGGATAACTTTAGCTGTTCAATTTGAAACTGCGAAAATTACGTGAATAGATTTTTCTTGCAATTAAAATACTTTCATAAAAGTATACATAACTCCTATGTCAATTTTTTATTTTTTCAATAAATAATATTTTTTAAAAAAATAAGAAGTCAAAATTTGTGATTTAGAGACCACATGTCTCTTATCCAAACTACTTGATTTGTGGAGGGGGTACATACTCCTACATATGTAACATATATTTTTAGAAATTGGATAATTAAATCCGGCCTCTACATCCGAAGATGTACACAACCCATTATTACAGAGTTTAAAGGAACCGTCCACAAAAGGGTGAAAAAAGCAGAAACGGGCAACAAGCTCCGACTAAGGTAAACGGTAAAAATTGTTCCATCCTCTATTAGCAATCTGAAGAGAGCAACGACTTCTAAATTTCTGCTCATGGCGATGAGGGTATCCTTAGCCTGCTCCTTATGCTGCAGCTGGGCCCAAAAGCGTAGCCAATAAGCTCCCCTGAAAATAACCTGCAAAAGCGAATTAAACTTCACCTTTTTAAAAATAATATCATTCCGGCATTTCCAAATAGCCCAGCGAATGGCAGCGACACCAACCCAGATCAGGGGACACATGTAACATATATGACATATGCTCTTGCATCCGGCCTAGTTCATCTTCTCTCATGCCATATGCATGCACATGTACAGTATATAAGTCCTAGCTGGCTGGCTAGCTAATATTTACAGTGACGACGACACAGGGTACAAAGTGCACAGTAAACTGAATGCACGGTTCCTGATGATGAGAACCAATGCAAAGCATGCACTGCGTAGTATGTCACGACGTGCATGCGTGGAGAGGGTTTGGACAATGTGCCCGTAGACCGGTAGACATACTCCCATGTCCGATCACTGCAGCATCTGCTTAGCTTGTTGGATATGGGTGTAGCGATAACTCTGGAAACTTATGTGTCCTACCGTGTCGCCTCTGCCTCTCTGTCGTCTCTTTAATCGTCACATTCTTCTCATACATACATATATAGCTCTCTGATATGTGCACATGTCTATTATGGCAGCAGCACAATATATGTAATGTGCGAGTAGAATCTAGTTGGATTGTGACGAAGAATGCATTAGGGCGCATTGATCCATATTACCACCTATGTACGTGAGCATTACTACTAGTAGCTACTAAATATTATTTCTTCTTTTGTCGTTGTGTAGCTATCACTGCACCCCACCGAACGGAGCCATGCTTGCAATCAATTTAGTATTGTGACACGACACTTGTAACTGCTAGTGACCCTGATCTTGGAACCACTCTCGTCCGGGGCCGGGATAGATACATACAAGCACTCATTCATTAATTGTACGTACTAAGTTGTTTTTAGTATCTTGAGAGTTTTACTAAACCCTCCTTGAGTTAGTTTTACTGTCTTTGAGATGCAAGCAAACCATATACTGATGATAGATCTTCAATAATATCGATCGATGAATTACATGCATGTAGAAATTTGAAACAACTTAACTTTATTCAGTGTCGATGAACTGTATGTGCGTGTAGTACAAAAGGGTACCACAACTCCACTGCATATATATGCATTATTACGGGACCTACACTAAACAATGCAAGGTCGTAGTACCAATGCAAGCAAGCAGATTAATGTATAAGATTGTTTTTTCTATATAGTAGTGCGAATAATTCACAAAGCAGGTAGAGAGTGTAGTGTAGGCCGGATATTCTAGCTTTTGGCAGCTGTTTTGAAGAAGGGCCCCGGCCGGCCATCAGGGGGGTCACATGCATGCACAACCATCCAAAATGCGAGAGCGTCGTCGTCGTCGTCGGAGATGTGGGGGACTGGTTTCCTCCCGGGGAATCACATGCATGCATGCTAGCTTAGCTTAGCTTAGCTTCTTGCTGCTACACACCTTCCATTTGGCTGGCCTCCCCGATTTCCAAACTTTAGGGTCGTCTCAAGGGACCCATGCACCCAACTCGATCGACAAGATTGGGTTGCATATACATATATATATTGGCTCTTCTTTCGTCGGCACTTCGCTTCATGGACTGTGTATATGAGTCACAGCAAAATCTGCGCCCATGCAGGCAGCAGGCAGCGCGCGGGCAGGAAATAAAATATATGAACTTATATTTCTATGTTTATATATATATAGTAGTATCTTCTAGACTACCATTTACTCTAAAAAAAATCTTCGTCTCCCAAAAGGTAGCATTTATATATATCACTACTATTTTTGACGCTACACTACGCGCTAGTAGTACATACAATGGCCAGTACAAAATCTTGCTAGACAAACTATTTGTTAGTCATCATATATATTGGCTGCTACCTGCTTTATGACCATTAGCAGTTACGCCCATGCATGCGTTGCAACGAAGAAAATATTGACATTGTACGGGGCGTCATCAGGCTGCCTCGTCTCTCAGCTCCCCGATCGACCACAACACCATCGTTCCCGTCACGCCCGCCCCACCCGACCTCACCTACCATTGTCTGCGCCTCCAAAGCCTCACTGCCATGGCCTCACCGTCATCCGCCCCCAACCTTGCCTTCCCGATCGTTATCGTTCCCATCACGCACACGTCACACCCCGACCACGCCCACTATCGTCACTGCCTCCCAGTCTCGCCGTCGGCCGCACCCCTGGCCTCACCGTCACGCCCCGTGCCACCTTAACCTCACTCGGCCTGCCATCATCCACCCAGCCCTTGCACGCCTTCTTCCCTGATCGTGTCGTCCACCCACCAGCTGGCCCTGGCCAGCTATATAGTAGCTCTCTAAAAGTCTGTGGCCTTTGCCCTGGGCTGTGAAAAAGCTATTGCAAGGATCGGCGCGCAGATGGCACCATGCATAGATAGGTAGCATGTTTGTTTGGCTGGTGGCTGATGGGCGATCTTTGGTTTTGTTCTGGAGAGAAAATGCGATGGGCCGGTTTGTTCCGAGAGAAAATCTTCTGCCGCGGTCGATAAACCAAGTGAACAGGGCCAGGGTCGGCACACCGCACCAAAAGGCTCATACCGTACGTGTAACCTCCCCAACGAAGGCCGGTGCGCCATATGATTTTGCCAAACATGACACTCAACTTCGTTCACTGCAGGCTCTTGTGTGTCACCTTTCTCGGATCAACCACACTACCAAAGCACACGTACGTACAGCTCCACCACCATCCACCATGCATGAAATTAATTCTTCTCCGGTCGAGTCTCGGGCAACACATGCATGTATTGTATTGGTGCCAGGATGACTGAATGAGGACACGACAAGACTGATATTGACTGATTGATTGATTCTACAGTTATGTGCAAATTGATTTTTACCGTTTATCAGCTGAAAATACTGCAGGAATTTGGCTGCGTGTACTCACAAAGGTCGGAATATTTTCCATTTCCTAAAAAAAATATTCTTTACATTGATTTTTGTTTTAGCTGCCCATTTCATTATTTCATCGTCGGTCCTTTCCTCCTCACAGAAATTTGATAACCAACTTACGGCCGGAGTAGTATTAGACTATAGTAGTTTTTCTTTAGGCAAAAAAAAAGTCCAAATTAGTTCTCTCAAGTAGTACAACCAAATTCGATGATGAAGAAGAGTATAACCAAAGTCTAAGATAACCTCCTGAAGTATTTTTTTATTCAATTTACCTCATAAACTATATCACCTGGTTCAATTTACCTCTTAACGTACATAATTTGTCTTTTTTGTTTCTCCATGCATAAGTGGGATTTTAAGTTTGAAATTTTCATCATTATTTTTATAGGGTAAGAAATTAAATAACAAAGTTTGTCCTGAAGATAAAAAATTATATAAAAACCAACGATAAAAATTCGTCAATTTTTTATATAGATTATGATGTCCACTATCACCCTACCGCAAAGTCTAAATTTAAAATTCAACTTGTGTATGAAGAAACAAAAACATGAGGGTAAGTTCAACCCACAAAATAGCATAGTTTAGAGAGAAAATAGAACGAAATCATGATTTAGGGGATTATTTAGACTTTCACTATACTTCAAGTAGTGAGTTGAGCTTTTCCTTTTTTTCTTTTTCATCCTTATTATTCATATAGGAGTATTTTTTTAGAATTACACAGTACAACGCAGATGCTCACAACACGCATGCACACCCACCCCTATGAATACACGTACGCAAACTCTACCCCTATGAGCACCTCCGATGTCTGAGCACCGACAGATCGGGAGATTCCCGAAGTCACCGATGGCGCCTCGTCGTCGACGGGAATGTCGCTCACACTTAACGCATAACGCCGATAAATCCTGGAAAAACCAAGAAGAGGTGCGAGCACCAGGATTTGAACTATGGTGGGTAGCGTCCCACTGGACCGTCGTCGTCCTGCCACTAGCGACGTGAGCAGTATGTAATCACGCACGTACGAGCGAGTGGCCGACGCGTCCATGTGGCCTCTGCGACGTGGCGGGGCCAATGCAACAGCGCGAGCGAGATCGATGAGCGCGACTGCTGCCGACGACGATAGATTAACGACGACGACTACCACGACGACAGTGCCCTAGCTGGCTATCCAGAAAAGTCGTCGATCAGTTGCATTGCATAAACTGATCGAGCTGATCATCGGTGAGAACTAAAAATATATGAGCAGACGACGACGTTGGGTGCTCGCTGTTTGCCGACATGCAGGGGAAACACTGCTCATGCTTAATTCGTGCATATCCAAACAGGCACCAGCCAGGATGCAGGCGCACTGCATGCATGCACATGCATTGTCTATTGTCTTGATCGATCCGACCCGGACTTAATTAATCTGGATACTTTTGGCGGAACATTTGGAAAGAGCGCAACAAACGAGTTTTCAACCATGAAGTTACACCAGTGGATGAGATGTTGCGTTTCTTATCAAATTAAGAAGATATTCAACAATTCGGAGTAGTTTGTTCCGCAGTGGTGCAAGCTAGACTCAGGAGTCGTCGTCGTCGGCAGGCATATATCTATATCGATCGGCTCTTCCAATTAACATGATCGAGCAGTGCCGACTATTGCATCGGGGCCATATTCCTGCTAGCTAGTACGTGTTCTACAGCTAATTCTAGCTCCTAGCTAGATAGGACTAGGTAGAGATCTAACCTTTTCACTTGCGTGCACGCTGTGCTGGGCTGCTGGCCGGGTGCACTACTGCGAGCACGTGCACTCGCAGGATCATATCGATCGGAGTCAACAATGGCAGTGCAGCGGGGGAGCAGGTCGATCGATGGGCGGCACGCAACCGCCAAGATCTGGCCTCTCGCAGCATCCATTGGCAACGCACGCGGCCGGGGTCCAATGCAAGGAAGGAGTTTGCGGCAGGAATCTGTCCGTGCGGCTCGATCGCCGGCCGACGGCGGCAACCAATGATCATATAGGATCCGCGCAGGCCCAATCATGCGATGCAGGCTGCTAGCTGCTGGACTGGATCAGGTTAGGTATAACTGACGCACGGTTCACATGGACATCATGGCGGCCGCCGTAAAAGCAAAGCTACATCCCGGCGGCGAGCCGGCGGCGACCAGCTAGCCTAGCAGCTCGCCACTAGCTCGTCAGACCGGGCCATGAACAGGGCGAGGAGGTGAAGGTAATTTCCCTTCAGCTTCTTGAGAGTAGCGATAATGTGACGATGGACCCGTGACCGTGAGCCACATCAAACATCGTCGTCGTCTTCAGCAGGGCAGGCACTAGCTAGGGCAGGGCAGGCGGGCTGCCACTGCCACCGCCCCGCCATGCCATGCCACCATTGATTGATTAATTTTCTCTCAAGCGCCAGGCAACTTGCTTCTCTGCTACCATTTCAGAGGAAAAACACATCAATCTTGCGGGCTGGGCTCTGATGACTGACCCTCTCTGATTCCCTCCCAGTTTTATCTCCTGCGGAGGCATCGTCGCCACTACTACTTTCAGACCATCTCCCTGCCCAGTGTCACTTCCCCTGTACTAGATCAGCAGCAGCAGGCAGCAGCTGAAAGATGCTCTCACTGGGGGCAGGGCAACCCACACAGTAGAAATGAGAAGACACAGTATCAGTTTGTAATCTGAAGCTAGTAATAATTAAGATCCATTGATTGACTGACGAACCCATCAGACATGGCGTATATATATAAACATCACCATGTTTTGCTGCACGCCCTTGATCCCCCCCGGGCCTTTAACGGGCCTTAGTTACACAGACCTCGAGCGAGCGAGTCCAGCCCATCCAGCAGGGCGGCTTTGGGCCCAACGGGCCTTGCACATGTCGGCAACCAACATTCAGGAGGCCCACCCACTAGCAGTTTCAGAGAAAAGAAGCACGTCAATTTCATTTCTCACCCTCCCCCTCCGGCTTCGTTTCACCTGGCATGGCTGCTGCTGCTTTCAGACCCTTCTCCTGATCGCTGCCATGGCGCTTCCCAGCTGCTCCGTCGCTTCTCCTGTAGATGCAGTACAGCACCAGCTGAAGGATGCCCATCGGAACGCCCACGAAGTTTGGAGACTGCATCAAGTTGATCATCCAAGGAAAAAGTAGTATATGAAACATCAGACTGTGATTATCGGTTTGACCAACAAGTTTCATTTCATTAATGAAGTCTGTCATGTTCTCGCAACACGTACCGCGATGAACAGATCCTTCCCTAGGAGCCCGTATATCATCCACAGAGCGCTGGACAGGAAGGAGAACAGTGACAGGTAGAATGGCATGAACTCCACGCTTTTCGTTCTGATGACTTGCTTCTGCAGTTACAAGTTCAGTTAGGAAACAATCCCTGATCAGAAAACTGAAATACACATATTCGTAGCTAAAGTGAAATTTAATACTTGTATAGTACTTGGTTTTTTTGTAATATATTCTGACAGGTTGTAATATTCTTTGTTAATTCAGGATGAGGTTTACTTAATCATCAGCTGCTGTACAACTGTCAATGCAACATAGTAGTACTTGATACTCACTGCAGCTACCATCGGAGAGCTGTACATGGATATGGAAGCAACTAAGCCAACACTACCAACAAAAACCTTGCGCATACGGTGCGTATGGACCATAAAGCTTGAGAAAAACGCTGTCAGGCCAAATAATGTCACAACAGGAATCACCAACTGCAAGGCAAACATCTGCAACCAAAAATAAAATCAGATGACCTGTTAACTCTGTCCAGCAGTTTACACATATCGTCATGATTGATTGATACGCACAAGAGAGGATAGCGGGCCGTAGATCACTTGCCTTCTTCTTGCTTGGCGCGAACCATATGTATATGCTGATGAACGTGATCTCAAGCAGGATACCCACTCCATTGATGGTAGAAACTGGGGTGTTTTCCCATCCAGAGCTCACTACAGGAAGCCCATACCAGGTGTACAGGAGGCAGTTGAGCAGAGCTAGTACGTAAGGCACGCATGAGAACTCCTCTACATTGCCCTTCTTCACCACCCTTATGAATGTCAATCTGTGAAACAGCAGTTGCAGAGCAGGGTTTAAACAAAAACTGCATAGTTTGTATCGATTTCTGATCATGCATGTATAGTAGTACTTCTGAACATGAGTACATGACCCATACATCGGTGCTGCGTAGAGGAGCATAGAAGCACCATTTCCTGCAGCAAAGACAGACTGATTTTACAGCCATTCATGAAAACAAATTACTTCGAAAGGACCTGCAGCTGATGGTGAGGAGTACCAAGAATTCCAACTGCTACACGGACTGTGTTAGGAACCATTCTTGAAAAGCAGAGATGGTTTCAGTCTTCAGGTTGACAGATAGTATATCTGACAAAGACTGTTGGAACGGCTTTGCTTGCCTGAAGTGGACACTAGCTATTTATACTCTAGGAGCTGAGGCATAACTGAATCGCACAATGACTTGAGTGGGTACACCACAATATGCAAAAGGCATGCAAGCATTCCACATCATGACCCACTATACGCCATGTCATCATCCATCAGACCATCTATTTATGTCTTCAACTGATTTTTCTGTGCCTAATATCCTGTATTTGTGAGTAGCGCACCACAAAATTCATGCGGTTGAAATACATGTAGGATCTATCATTTTTGAATGATTCACTCTCAACGAAATAACATTCCATCAAGTGCCACGCACGAATTTCATTACCGATAGTAACGAGATTACAGAGTTCCAAGTACGAGCACCATACAGTTAGAACACACTACGACTTATTACAAGCCAAACCAAAATGAGCACCTCAACAAAATAACATACTTCCGTGTACATGATGTTGTTTGCAAATGAATGGTGTCATTTAATCACTTTGGTGTTTCTACTCCCGCAATTCAACTTAAAATTTTGTTTCAAAAATTCCCCACTGCAACGCGCGGCGTACCACCTGGTTCGATTGGTTAGCTTGAGAAAATTATCAGTGCCCTCGATCAAACAGCTCAGATCATTATTCGTCCATCGAGAAAGACATTCCGGCCCTGCAGCTGAGATTGACGACGACAACCTATGTTCGTGGCTTTTGTGTTCTCAGCATCACTACACGCAAAGTAAAATCTTTATAAACTTTTGCTGGAAAGAAGGTGAATGTTGCGTTTATGCGTCAGTCAGCAACCTTGATATAACAAGCTGCGTCGATGAGCATTGCTTTTGAGGGGAAAAAGAAGTTGATGAACTTAGCCGGCACATGAATGCGGGATATGATATGCCTACTCTGAATCCACATCACTACATCAGGCCACTTCATCAAATAATTCCCAAAAAAATTTCACAAGTGGTGGCACTGACACCACAGATTGGTGGCCTCTGTGGATTCAGGATGAGAACGTTCAGTGATGGGGGATAAAGCCATGTAGCACTGGAAGGCACATTGCGACATGAGTCTGCATTATTCACATTGTTTAGTCGTTGAATGTGCCAAGTGTAAGTTGGCGTCAGGCCGATCTGCGCACCATGACCTCGTTATGAACTCTCTCTGTATCGAGATATTTGTCGTTGTTGAATATTTCTTACAACTTTGATCATTCGTCTTATTCAAAAAATCATTACTAATAGGTAAACGGGCAAGTCAAGTTTAAAATATCTACAATACTAAAGCATGTAATATAGAAAATATATGATATTTGTGCAATTTTTGAATAAAACGAATGATCAAAGTTGTAAAAAAAGTCAATTGCGATAAGTATTTGGACACGGAGGGAGTATCACTCTACATATACTAACAGTGGGCAGACTGGAATTTATTCCAGTTTTGTGATGCCGTTGTTTTGGTAATGGACCTCGCATCAGCTCTGTTGACCATTTTGTTGCAAATGACTTGATGCTTGGTCATCTCTTGCTCATCTTTTCTGCACACTACTGATGAGCATTAAACTGGAGGTAGTAAGTTTTTTTTACTTGGAGGTAGTACTCCGTAGACCGTAGTATTGAAGTCTCGTATCTTTGAATTTTTTTATATTTATTTTTCCACGAATTTACAAAAATAAATGACGTTGTGAAGATCTGTCAAATCTATACCATTGTCACCGTACCACATGGCGACAGGGTCCCAAACACCGTGTCCGGTGAGATCCAATCCAGATGTTGTACCATACGACATTTGGACTAAACGTCATATGGTACGACGTTAAGTCTGCAACCGCCCGACGTTTTCGTGTGGGCCGGGCGTCTGCAGGGTTTAGGTCCTATCGTCGTATGGAACGACGTTAGGTTTTTTTAATTAACTAGAATGCATGAAATTGCTAAATGAGACATACGCTTAACATGTGACGCACATGAAACGGACAAACACAAAATTTTACAATGGCATGTACGGCGCTTCTACTACCCTAACCATGCGCCTTACCTAGTCCTAACATGCCTTAGGAAATTTAAAATTTTGATCACAACATTCCTAATTCATCTTGTTATACAAGAACTGTCCGGAGAGTATAGGGGTCTGATTGGTTGAGAGCCAAATGTGCCCTACCAAAATTGGGGCATGCCAAAACATGGGCATGTCAAAATTTTCTACCAAAATCTTAGCAAAAGTTGCACTTGTTTGAGCGCCAAATGTAATAACCAAAATTTTGACACTCAATTGGTTTGATGTCAAAGCACATTTGCCAAAAATGTTAGGCATGCCCTCATTTTGGTTTGGCAATTTTGGTGCTCAACCAACCAGGCCCTAGAGCCGCCGAAGTGTTGCGACGGCATGTAGTAGTACCCATTGGGGGGGGGGTTGTGACCAATCTTTCGAGGGGGGGCTGATCTTCTTGTGTTCACAAGTGCATGTCGAACATTTGCAGCATCGGTTGTCTCCTGCGTTAGATGATGGATCTAGAAAAGCTAGTGCCTCCGACAACTCTCGCTTTAGGTTGTAGATGACGACGTCCTCGAGGTAGTCGATGTACTCCTGATAGGGGCGAATAGCTGGTGGATCCACTCATTGCGAGAAACCACAATTCTCTGTTTGGGTGGAGTACTGCAAAAGAGGCACGAAAACACTAGTAATCCAAAAAAAGATCATGAACCAATTTCATGGACATTGCTTACCCATGCGTATGACAGTTAAGATTAGCGTACACTAAGTACGTAGATCCTCAATATACACTAACTAGATCCTCAATCTACAGCGACTAGATCCTCAATCTACAAGAACTACACTAACTAAGTATGTAGATTAATAGAGTTAAGATTAGCATATTACCTCCAACGAGACGAAAAACCGGCAGCGCTTCGCACCTTCTACCACCTCCCCCTCATCCCCCCTTAATCAAGTCAGGCCTGCCACCACCGCCTGCAAATGCCGTATGGTATGGCGTTTAAGATGGTGACGCCATACCATACGGCGGTAGGTGCTGCAACCGGTCAAACAGTTGGTCAGCATCCTAAACGCCGTACCGTATGGCACTTAGGTACCAGACGCCATACCGCACGGCGTTTGGGACCCTGCCGCCTTGTGGTACGACGGCAATGGTATAGATTTGACAAATTTTCGTAGCATCATTTATTTTTTGTAAATTGGTAGGAAAATAAATGTAAAAAGGAAAAATCCATATCTTTGAACGAAAAGATTATTCCTTATGGGCCGGGAAAGCGTCTTCGCGTAGCAAAAAGATAGGCCGCATATGGGCCAGAAGTCACTGCTGACTGAGGTAGGTTGGTTGGGGGCCTGCCGGCCTGTTCCGTGGCGAATCGGGTCCGGGCATGGGACAGACAGCGCATCATCGTCGTGCATGGCATGGCTTGGCGTCCGACTAGGAAACCAAACCGGCGGCGAGCCGGCACGCTCAGGAACAAAACCTTGGTGCATCGTCGTGTGATATAAACGTAGACGGTGCACCGACGCACGCGCCGGCAGGTCGTCGAGATCAAGACTGCAATTGAGCCCCGGCGGGAGCTGGACGTCCGACTACTATACGTCCATCGATATAGAATATATATAATGTCGGCCGCGCCGGCGAGCACCACCGGCGGGGAAGAGGCGGCGTCGTCGCTCATGGAGGGCCTGCTGCGGCGCCCGCCGTCGACGTCGTCGTCGTCGCGCCCGCGCCGCCGCGGGAGGGTCGTCGAGCGGCTGCGCGAGCGCGCGGACGCGCTGCGGCGGGAGCTGGACGCGGCGAACGGCGGGGCCGAGGCGGCGGAGGCCGGGGCGCGGCGCGCCGAGGCGCGCGAGCGCGAGGCGGCGGCGGGGGTCCGGGCGACGGCGATGGCGAGCGAGACGCAGGGGGAGAAGCTGCGGGAGCTGGAGGAGGAGCTCAGGTTCAGGGACGGGCGCATCAAGGTGCTCGAGGCCATCGTCAAGACGATGAAGAAGAAGTAGCAGTGAAATTAAAGCCTTGATCATCATATCGTTACACGTACGAGAAAAACGTTGGCACGTGCATGCATGTGATTGATCTTCGCATGTCAGACGCGACGAACAGGGATCAGATTTCGTTTGACTGAAAAATTGTGTGCGCGTGACTAGACTAGCGTGTGTAGTAGTTGCAAAGTAGTTAGTCGTTTGGCACGGACATGCTAGCTGTAGCCTGTAGGTGCTCAGTTAGTTTCGACGTGATCTACTTCTTAATTCCACCTCGTTCAGCGTCCTCTCTTGTTCTTTCTATATAGTTCAAGAAAATCTCGGCAAATCTGAAATGTGAAATCTCAGTTTTCTTTTGAACAAACCGCACAACATATATAATACATATTTCATTGATATGACCATATAGCCCATAGCTAGCCAGAAGAAAAGAAAAAACAAATTACACTCGCTCGGTTGGATATTACTGAAGTATCAAACGGCCGCACCACTACCCTCGATGAGTTGAAGCACTACCGCAACACCCACCCACATTCCGTAGTTTACCCAAATTGTAACTAGTTGCAACTACTTACAACCTAGGTGTATGCCTAGTTAGCGGACACCGAACATTTTATATAGCAATATGCACATGTTATACTAATTGCGATTGCGGTACTGGACCGATTACAACTATAATATCAAATTAATTGCAACTTGACGGATGTAATTACAACAGATCCGACCACGAACCGGTTGCACCAGGACCCGACCTAGATGCGGTATGACATTAACCAATTGCAACTAGATTCCACCTAGTTGCAACCGGAAAAGAACCAGTTGCAACTAGACTTAACTGAGTTGCAACTAGCTAGGCGCGAACCAACTGCAACCACTAGACCGTTCGATTGCAACCGTGACACTATATTAATTGCAACTCGACGGAAATAATTACAACAAATCTGACTCCGTTGCAACTGAATACTGACCAATTGCAACTCCTAGTTGCAACCGACGTGAACAAATTGCAACCCGCAGTGAGCCCGATTGCAACCAGGGTGGGTGCATTCTCCATACAAAATTCACCTAGGTGCATTATAAGAAAATAGCGGATGCATAGACCCCGCAGATTCAACCAATTGCAACAAGTTTACTAGAGCAATTGCAACAAGAACACCATACCAATTGCAACTCGACGGAAAAAACATTTTGCGGAACAAATGTAGAGACTCCCGCAATTAGAAATGTGCGACTACACCAATTGCCACTAGACGAACCAGCTTGCAACCGCATGCGGATCAATTGCAATCAAACCCAACTAGTTGCAACTAGGCGCTCACCGCGTGTAAACCAATTGCAACAAGTGAGACCGGACCAACCGCAACCATAACACTATACTAGTTGCAACTCGACGGAACTAATTACAATGAATCCGACTCGTTGCAACTAGGTACGAACCAATTGTAACTAGACCACCCAATTGCAGCCCAACACGAACCAATTGCAACCGCAGTAAGTCAAGTTGCAACCGAGAAAAAAATCAAATACAATCGGGGTGGGTGCATCCTCTATACGAATGCACCCGTGTGCATTATATATATATATATATATATATATATATATATATATATATATATATATATATATATATATATATATATATATGTGTGTGTGTATGTAGTATGTATATGTATATGTATATGTATATGTATATGTATATAGTGTGTGTGCATCTAGAAAATCAAAACGACTTACAATTTGAAACAAATAGATAGTACTTGGTATATATGTGGCTATACTTGTTTTTTTAACGAACCCAAGCGAAGAGCCGTTGATTATATTAAAAAGTAGAATAATAGATTAACAACGAAATCCCAAACTCAAGAACACGTAATTAAGCACATGAGGCACAACGCGATCGTCCCTCGTTGAAAGTATCTAAGTCCGATATATTGGGTCCCATCATATATAAATATAAATAATTTGAAACTTAAATGAGCTCTTGAGTTTATATGATGGGACCCAATATAATTTGAAACTTCTCGGTTTGTCCCATCATATATATATAAATATAAATAATTTGAAACTTCTCGGTTTGAGTTTATAAATAATTTGAAACTTCAAAATGAGCTCTTGAGTCCGATATAGTCCGATCTCGTACATGCGCATGGTCGCATCCATCCCGGGTTTTGAATCTCGGTTTTTTAAGTCTCGACCGAAATATATTCCTACTAGAGTTCTAGATCTATAAACAAATGATTGTCGTGTACTCCATCCATTCTAAATTATAATTCTCTTGATTTTTTAAACCATATTTTCACCTCTTGTCTAATTCAAAAAATTATGCAGAATATCAAATCTTTTCTTGGGGCTTTATTTTATTGAAATATCTTAAAGAATGATTTAAATTTGTATAAATTTTAAATAAGATGAGATGTCAAATTTAGAATAAAAAAGCTAAACGAACTATAAATATTGGAACTCGTGAAGAATATGCAATGCAAAACAATAAAAAGTATGAGCCTAGAGTAATCTATTCACAATAAAGCACATCCATAGGTGGTGCAATACTAAATTTCGTGTTTTTCTTTGGTCACCACCGAAATTATCAAAATTTCGTTGACATTCCACCCAAATTTGAAACCCCGATCCATCCTAGACTCCTATGTCGCTAATAAATACTCCTTTCGTTTCATAATACTCGTCGTTTTGGTTTTTTTAATACATTTATTTTGCTATGCATCTAGATATATATATGTCTATATGCACAATAAAATGAATGTATTTAGAAAAGCCAAAACGACAAGTATTAAGAGAAACAAAGGGGGAGTACCATAAAAAGTTAGAGGCGTTATGACATTTTTGCCGGTCATCATGAGATATTCTTCACGGACGTTGTGTCATAGTGCACCTATATGCTGTTATAAACAATGGCGCAAAACGGCGAGAAGTAAAGAGATCAAACCGCAAGGAGACACGGGATTTAACGTGGAAAACCCCCTCAATGCGAGAGGGAAAAATCGCGGGCGCCAGCAGTACGCACTTCCACTGTGATCGGAGTCCGGTTACAAATGGCGGCGGCTTACAAGAAGTAGAATGAATCAATCCGCAATGTAAAACCGTAACAAGGTAACAAGGTTATATGATCCGTACCGTACCCCCGCCCGGGGGGGGGGGGCGTTGCCCCCCTCTCCCCCGCACCGCGACTCCGGCAAACAGGGTACAACCCAATGGTACGCTCCGCCGAAGTTGACCTTTATCATGTGCGCATGAATTTGGATCATCATTCAACATATGTAAGGTGGTGGTCATGAAGATGAGATGCACACCGTCGGCCACGAGGTTTCGACGCCGCAGCCTAGCGCGCCGTGGGATGGAACGCCGCCCCTCATCCGCTCTCCTACCGTGATCTATGGTCCTTGGGAGATCTTCTACGGGCGTCAATCACCGACAATCCGATCGGCCACAATCATCGTCCTCCATTGAAACATTTGGAAGGCCCGAAATGGTGTTGTGTTCCACTCCTCCTTCCGCCTCGTTCGTTTGGCTTATCGGCCACCAACCAGCAGTACTTTTCTCTTAGAACAAACCAGCCAACCGCAATCACCGACATTACTTTTCTCTCGTAACAAATCAGCACCGGCCAAACGAACAAAGCTTAGTGACCTTGAGCTTTGGGCTCATCCGTGCCAAAGTCTCCTCTTGACTCATTTTCTCTTAAGACGTGGGCACAAGCTATTGTAATTTAGATGTTGTAGCCCTCTCTCCCATTTGTACACTCCTCTCTCATAAATCCAAGAAACACTAACCTCCTTTATGAATGAAATGAAAAAAGTTCGGGTTAGTTGGCTCATTGCCTAGCGTAGTTGTCTTAAAAAAACATATATGTTAGGTGTTGTAGCCCTCCCCGCATTGTCAAATTTCATTGCCCGCTTCATCTCATTCTGCCGCGACAATTCTTTTTCCTCCATATGCAAGACGCAACTTGGTTTTACACACACACACACGTATATATATATATATATAGGGTGATACTAAAATGCACCCAGTGTGCATTCGTATAGCAAATACACGGACCCTGCGGTTGCAACTTCGCGAAACTCGAACCAATTGCAACTTGACGGACCAATTGCAACTCGACGCGAACCAATTGCAACTTGACGGACCAATTGCAACTCGACGCGTACCAATTGCAACTTGACAGACCAATTGCAACTCGACGCGAACCAATTGCAACTTGACAGACCAATTGCAACTCGACGCGAACCAATTGCAACTTGACGGACCGATTGCAACTCGACGCGAACCAATTGCAACTTGACGGACCAATTGCAACTCAACGCGTACCAATTGCAACTAGACCCGACCGAGCCGCAACTAGGAGTGAACGAATTGCAACAAAGAGACTAACCGATTGCAACCGTGACACTACACTAATTGCAACTCGACGGAAATAATTACAACAAATTCGATCGTTGCAATTGGACACAAACCAATTGCAAGTAGACTCCTAGTTGCAACCCGACGTGAACAAATTGCAACCGAATGAGCCCCCGCTTGCAACCGGACAAGACTTAGTTGCAACAAGGGTGGGTGCATTCTCTATACGAAATGCACCTAGGTGCACTATAGCAAAACAAGATATACATATATATATATATATATATATATATATATATATATATATATATATATATATATATATATGCCACAATGTCAAATCGAGCCTTCTATAAGGTAAGGTTTTTTTTTGCCATTTCACGCACCATGCATGTTTGTTTGTACTCGCAGAGCCGTTTTTTTTTAATTTTGTTGCCTAGCTTAAACCAAAGTTTTGACATAGGTGTATTGCTCCCTTCGTATGGAAAAAACATGTCGTGTTGTATTTGTCATAGTCAAAAGTTTTCAAATTTAACCAGGTTATATAAATGTTTATGACATTAGATAGATATATTATAAAAATAACATCTCGTGATAAATCTAATGGTACCTATTTTTCTAAAAATAAATGTATGTAACTTTTTTATATACTAATTTGGATCAAACTCAAAAATTAGAATTAGGATAATTCTAGACATGTTTTTTTGAATGGTGGGAGTATTTTATTCATAATATACCCTTGGTAACACAAGTGTTGGTACACTTTCGATGAAACTATTTGGTGCAATAATTGTTGAAACTGTTATCTATATCAATAAACTTAATCAAAGTCGAAATATTTTTACTTAGAACAAAACTATAATTATATTTTTAGGTAGAGGGAGTATTCAACTAAGCACCTTAGCTAGCAATTACTTAATCTGTTCAAAATTATAAGGTGCTTAATTTTGTTCTAAGCCGAACTTCTCGATATTGATCAAACTGATAGAAAAATACACCAAAATTTAGAATATTAAATTAGTTTCATTAAACTTGTTATAGTGGCATAGCGGAATCCGGCCCGACCCAACCCAATATACCCACGAGCTAGCGTCTCATCGAGCCATAAGTCCACCAGAGCCCACTATAATATAATAAGGTTTTGGGTCTAACTCACCCAAATGACCGGCCGATGGGTGAGGACCGAGGACTCGTCCCCCACTCCGTCACACATTGAGCTCAACTCTTCAACCACATACTACCTGCGTTCGTAAATATATGATGCCACAATTTTTTTTCGTTCGTTTGACTATTCGCTTGTTGAATGAATATTGGTGGTCAAAATTGAAATAAAAAGTCATTGGTGTCATATATCATTAAACTTGTTATAGTGGCGTAGCGGAATGTGGCCCGACCCAATATACCAACGAGGTAGCGCCTCATCGTGCCATAGGTCCACCGGCACCCACAACAACAATGCTTTGGGTCTAACTCACCCAAATGGGTGAGGACTGTCCCCACTCTGTCATATATTGAGCTCAACTCTTCAACCACATACTACCTCCGTTCGTAAAATATGATACCGCGATTTTTTTCATTCATTTGACTATTTGCTTTTTCAATTAGTATTGGCATCCCACGGCCATGGCAGAGGTTGAATGTGACCAAGGAAGAAGAAGAGGGCAATATGGTTATTTCACTTGGGGTTGAGAAGAGAAATAGAGGAGAGTCCATCGTTCGTGTACCGGGTGCCAAAATTTGAAGAGGTCACGAATTGGGTGCCAAATGTAAAGAGGCCTTCCAATTGGGTGCCAAATTTTCCAAATTTCTCACAAAATTCACATCAAAATATTTCATGAAAGTACATTTGTTGAAGTATTTATAGATTCCAATTTATATTTTTTTCTTAAAAAGTTGATTACAGGTAGTAGAAAAGTTCATCCTAGTAGCACCTTGAATTTTGAAATGGGAGAATAATATTTACGTTGCCGAAGATCGATGTCCTAATTGTTTGGCTCGTTGGCCCTCTAACACGGGCCGTGCTAATCAGCGACAGGTCGCCAGGGGGGCTCCTAGCGACCGGTTGCCTCCCCTCGCAAAGTTTCCTTTTTCTGGAAAGTTTTTCTCCCCACGAGTTTCTATTTTCGGAATAACATAACTTATACACACAACTTTGGTGCATAACCCCGACTTATAAATTTTGTCAGATAATTTTTAAGCATGGGCCTTCTTCAGCACAGCGGGTGGGTAGTGTACGTACAATAATAGCGAGCGGTAGCGGCTTGGGAAGTTGCAAAGCTCATGCTGCTCTCTCGCGGTTGCAGTTCATGATCAGGATTTGGGAGCAACACTGTGAACCGTATAGGGTGCTTGATGTGAGTGTTGATAGAATTTGTGTGCCGTGCCAAGCAAAAATGTTTAATTTTTTTCACAATGCCATCTCGTTTGGCGCATGCCGCATCTCATGTGGGTAGATATACTGTACACCGCGATGTTGGGTTTGAGGTTGACCGCGCCCAGCGCTCGCAGCGGGACCCGCAGGAGCTGTTGCCTTGCCTGCCTGTATGTCCTCCTCTTGCCGGCATTTTTTTTTTTTTTTGCCCAAAGTTCTTTTCTAGAAAACTTTCCTGTCAACTTTTTCTTCCAAAGTTTTTCATCAAAATATAGTTAGGTTCATAATCTTTCTCTCTCAGTTTTTTTTTTGATTTTTTTCTCTTCTTCAAAACGTTTTTCTATAACTTTTTGGTGTTTGAATTTTTCCTTCAAAACTTTTGCCTAAAGTTTTTTCATTATCTTTTTTTAACCTTTTGTTTTGAAAGTTTTATTATTATTTTGTTCTTTCTTTGAACTTTTAAAAAACTTTTTTACAAAAAAGTGTAACGCAACGTTTCAAAAAATTCTATTACAAATTTTGTTTAAAAAGTTTGTTTTCGTTTTTTTCTCTAATCTTTTTGACCCTTTTGTTTTCGTAAGTCATTATGACCGCCCGTGACCTCTCAGCACCAGCGGGAGTGGGGACCACACGGAAGTAGAAGAGAAAGAAAACTGCTCGCTTTCCCCACGTCTCCATCGGCCAGCACAGTACGGAATCGACGTGCCTATGATTCGCTGAGATTTCATTTTGGAGATGGAGATCGGTTTGTGCATATGGGGGATGCCAAATTTTCGTCAAGTTAGAAATTACCAGCCTGCACTTTGCACGCATCACACCGTGCATATCATGTTGCCACGTGCGCGCATATGCACAACTATCCCTGTTGGAAGGATTATTTGTGAAGGACCGGGATGAAGTTTGGCAATCTTGGTGGTTTTGCATTTTATAGAAATTTTTTAAAAAATAGTTAATAAAAATTATAACTAAGTAATTTTAAATCCAAAAAAAATATGGAATTGGTACCAAAAGTTTGCTCAGATAATGTGGGGTGTTTGTTGATACTATATCTATTTAGAGTCGTTTGCATCATATTTGTTACTATTCTTAGTGTTTTATTGCTCGTAATAAAATACGAGAAACATGTGCAAAGGTCTCTAGCCTAGTGGTCAGAGCAGCTGAGCAGCACCACGAAGGCCCAAGTTTGACTTCATGTGAGAGTGAATTAAGCAGGGGTGGAATAAATCTTATATAAAAACAGGTAGAGGTTTCTCCGGCTGACTCTAGTTAAAAAAAAATACAAGAAACATAAAAAAAATAAGACTAACCACTAGGCTATATTAGAAAAATAAGACTAACCAAATAGAACACCAACAAGTTATATTAAAAAATTGCACCAATTTATACTTTTCTTTTGAAATAGACTAGGATTGAAAATTAGACTTTAGACCTTTGCAAAATACGGGCAATTCAAAATAAACCATGGCATAGTAGTGTTTTGCAAGACATCACCATCAGAATCTTTATACGAACATTTTGTGTAAGAGCACATGCAATTGAGTGCCACATCATGACTTGACTTAAGTTCTAAAGTTGATAAAAAGAAATTGTGGACCTGTAGTTCTCACTTGCTTTTATATAATAGCAAAGTGTATAGAAAATTAACCATGTGGTTTGGGAGACCATCTGATTCATCAAATTAATTGGCTAAAATAAACCAGTTGGTTGGATTGGGTCACACAAGATGTGTAAGACGTTGTATTTAGTGACTTGACTTGTTGGATCTGGCCATTGCTTGTCCTCCATTTGCTTGCAGTGTCACACCGTCAACTCCTGCCTTCTATAAATCTTGGGCATAGCGCCAACCTTTGATCATCCAGAAGAGTTTCCGGAAGTCGTTCACACCTTGTTATGAATCGAAGATGGGGGGACAAGGGACAAGATGAGTTTTAGTCCCTTCCGATCACAAAGTCCAGATATAATCATATAAACTATGCTTTGGTTCACACTACACCCTATAAAAATGCTATTTGGTTCAGCGTAGTGCAGCGCTGTGACGATCGACGTGCAGAGGTGGCGGCGCTAGCTGGAGAAGATCCGCACATCAGCAGCCACCTGCCACAGCTTATGCAACTCCCTGTTGGAGTTTGATGAACTGCGCAACAGTCGTTCTTGCAACAACATGCTCACAGTTATGCGCCTGTGGTGTGTTAATTAGGCTAAAGCAAACATAAAAGTTACTCTCCTCAATCCTGCCGTGCAGAGGTGGCGCTGGGAGCAACGGTATGAAGGTTGAGCATATGGACCGGTAATTTTGTGCGAAGGAGCAGCTCAGAAATAGATGTCCCAGGGAGTACGTCCTCTTTCGTGCAAGATCCAAGTTGTTCGTTCTCTTTTTAAGGAAGAAAAGTTGTTCGGTTTCCTTCCTGCTGATCAAGGCATCAAGCGCTTGAGCCAGCCAGCTCCAGCTGCAAACGTAGGAGAAGCTGATGGATGATGAACGCTGAGATGGCAAGCACAAGCAGGTTGCACACTTGCACAGATACCAGCAGCGGCTGGGGGGCGTACGTGGTGAAGGTAACCAGTTTCCACAACTCAGCTCGAAAACCCAAGCTCAAGGTGGTGACCGTGCCTATCACAAGAACAGCGAGCACGACCTCCAGCTCACTCTTCTTCAGCTCTGCCTATGACTGAAACCCAACGAATTATGGCGTGGTGCAGACTGCAGAGGGAAAAATTACGAATACTACCAAGCTACTTGAGAAAATGCATGAAGGGGGTATTGTATTTGCCTTAGGCTTTGGTAGTTGGCACCATTACATTTTTTACAATACGTCTGTGCTCACCAAAGTTGTATGAATACTATTTTTTTTAGATCAAATTGTATGAATATATACTACCGTTAACCCTTTTGAACCTTTTGAGCAACTTTAGTTTGCAAGGATGCACACGTAAATGTGTCACCGAGTTTCAGCGTCCGTCTCGACCTCAGGAAGCAAATCTCTCTCAACTGAAATATTTCTGGCTAGTCGGTATTCTTTTCTTTATTATATTCACTTCTTCCACGTCCGTCATTCTTTATATTTCTTTATATTATTGTAGCAAATCATAAATTGATTATGCTCATTAGACTCGTTGCTCAAAGTTACACTCGTACGTGAAAAGGTTTTACAGATGGACTTCATTTAATCATTTAATACTTGGTGCACACGAGATTCCGCGACGGGCAACTTTTTTGCGCTCGTACACGGGCAAGTCCTAACTTTTTTTTTCAGTGGGATTACTTTTGCCTGTTGACGCGACATCTAATCTGCTCATCTGCTGCTGTGCCACGCTGACTTGGCTGCTTCAGTGACAACACACTACGCATCTCCCAATGGCTATGGACAAGACGCGTTGCACCTCCCCTGGCCCCTTGTGCCTTTTTAATCTGAGGCTGTCGCCAGCCTAAATGGTCAACCTTCCGAAATTGGGTTTTTGGCCGGATAGAGAGCATACTACTAGACGGCGGCTGTAGCTGCAAGTGATGAACACGCGTCCTAGCTAGCTAGGTGGAAATCAATGATTCAAGCAGCTAAGCTTGTCATATATAGGAAATTCCAAATGATGGTAATATCTTGTACTAGGAAAGAAAAAAAGATTACGAGTATTTGTGTCTTGCATGGGCCACCCACTACTTTTGAGAAACTGATCTAAAGCACAAGTCTCCAACGAATCGACCTTCTGGACCAGGAGTTGGTCTATTTTATCTACTAGTAGAGAAGAGGGAAGGAGCATTTCGAAAGAAGGAAGGTTGTTGTTTGTTGGAGGCTTGACAATGCAGCATGATTCAAAAACTCTTCCTGTGGATAAAGTTGCCGCACTTCGTTCGTACAGCAAGTCATCACTCTCAGTGGAAATAATCAAAGGGATTTAACCACACCCCTCCCTCCCCAAAAAAAAAAGGTTTATGCTGACTGACGACGACGCAAGGGATGCAGCAAGTCCACTCGTGGTCAGACACAAAGGATGGAGCACAAGACTTCAACTGGGAGCATGAGCATGTCCGCGACCTGAGCTGCTAGCTCTAGCTAGTCGTCCTTAGTTTTTACTATCTTGCGTTAATTCTTGCGTGTGGTTGGAAATGTCATACGTACGTCCTGGAACGGAACGTACCGGACCTTTGATTTCGACTTCTCTGCTCCTTCATTCATTCGTGTAATCATACATGTCGATCGTGCGCTCATGCTATAAATTGAAATCCAGTGGGAGGATCTCCAACCTCTTCTGTCCAAAAACAAGAAGCATTAATTAAAGTGGCAACACACGATAGGGATATAGACGACGGTGATGTCGGGGAAGAAGAAGGGCGAGTTCAGCGGCGAGGAGGTGATCGCCGAGTTCGAGCGGCTGACGCGGGACGCCGCCGCCGTCCAGCGGGAGACGCTGCGGCGGATCCTCGACGAGAACGCCGCCGCCGAGTACCTCCGGAGGCTCGGCCTCGCCGGCCGCACCGACCCGGACGCCTTCCGGGCCCGCGTGCCCCTCGCCACGCACGACGACGTCGAGCCCTACATCGCGCGCGTCGCCGACGGCGGCGACACCTCCGCCGTGCTCACCGCCAGGCCCATCACCGCCGTCTCCCTCAGCTCCGGCACCACGCGGGGGAAGCGCAAGTACCTGCCGTTCAACGACGACCTCTTCACGCTGACGATGCACGTGTACCGGACCTCCTTCGCTTTCAGGAACAGGTGCGCCCACGCCGACGTCACGCATCTCGTATCTCTCTCATTGTTGCCACCATTTTCACTCGATCGATCTCGACGTGCGCGTGCAGGGCGTTCCCCGTCGACGGCGGCGGCAAGGCGCTGCAGTTCGTCTACGGCAGCCGGCCGTTCACGACCAAGGGCGGCCTCACGGCGACCACCGCCACCACCAACCTTTACCTTACCGAGGGCTACAAGGCGGCGGTGAGCGGCATCCAGCTGCCGCCCTGCAGCCCCGACGAGGTGATCTTCGGCCCGGACTTCGGCGAGTCGCTCTACTGCCACCTCCTCTGCGGCCTCCTCTTCGCCGGCGAGGTCCGGGTCGTGTTCGCCATGTTCGGCCACAACCTCGCGCTCGCCTTGGAAACCTTGAAGCGGGTGTGGGGGGAGCTGTGCGACGACATCCGCCGCGGCGCGCCGTCGCCGGTGAGGGTCACGAGCCCCGCCGTCCGGCGGGCCGTGTCGGCCCTCCTCGCCGCCCCGAACCCCGCGCTCGCCGACGAGGTGGCGCGCCGGTGCGCCGGGCTCACCGGCGACTGGCACGGGGTGATCCCGGCGCTGTGGCCCAACGCCAGGTACGTGCACACCATCGTGACGGGGTCCATGGAGCACTATGTCAGGAAGCTCCGGCACTACGCCGGCGGCCTGCCGCTGGTCGCCATGGATTACGGCGCGTCGGAGGGGATGATCGGTGCCAACGTGGAGCCGGAGATGCCGCCGGAGTCAGCCACGTTCACCGTGCTCCCGAACATCGCCTACTTCGAGTTCATCCCTCTCAAGGCCAGCGACGACGACTGTCCTGACGGGAGCCATGCCGAGGCGGAGCCCGTCGGCTTGACGGAGGTCACCGTCGGCGAGCACTACGAAGTTGTCATCACCACCTTCGCCGGTAATTAAGTTGTTTCATCTTATTATAGCACATATCGTCGGCGCAATCGACCGTGATGACATCGTTGACAATGGCAAGCTAGCAGGGTTATACCGCTACCGTCTAGGGGATGTGGTGAAGGTTGCCGGGTTCCACAACTCCACCCCCAAGCTCAAGTTCGTGTGCCGGGGAATCCTCACGTTGTCCATCAACGTCGACAAGAACAGTGAGCAGGACGTTCAGCTCGCCGTCGACAGTGCGTCCAAGATCCTGGCCGCCGCCGAGAAGTTGGAGGTCCTCGAGTACACCAGCCACGCCGACGTGTCGTCTGACCCGGGCCATTACGTCATCTTCTGGGAGCTCGATGCTGAGGCTAGTGACGATGTGCTGCAGAGGTGCTGCGATGAGCTGGACCGGGCGTTCGTTGACGCAGGGTATGTGAGCTCGAGGAAGACGAAGGCCATCGGGCCGTTGGAGCTGCGAGTTCTGCAGCCCGGGACGTTCCAGAAGGTGATGGAGCATTACCTCTCCCTCGGAGCTCCTGCTAACCAGTTCAAGTTGCCACGGTGTGTCGCCAAGTCCAACTCTAGTGTCCTCCGTATTCTCTCTAGCAGCACCGTGAAGGTCTTGTTTAGCAGAGCCTATGTCCTATGAATGAAGCTAGCTAGTCAGTGAGTCAGTGACTGAAATAAGCAATTCTTATGTGGTTACAAGTTCAGAACTGCTAGCGCCCGGATGTCCGATCCGGGCTATCATCAGACACCTTCCCAGCCACACGATTCGAATCAGGAAACATATCAGCCGTCGGATCATGATGTTGCAAAGCGTGTTGCGAACACTTTTTCATGTTGCGAACACTTTTTCCATGTTGCGAACATTTTTCCATGTTGCGAACACCTTTCCCCATGTTGTGAACACTTTTTCCATGTTGCGCCCCCTCCCTCCTCCCCCGACATAGTGTACATGTTGCGAGCGATGTTGCGAGTTTGTGGCGAGCATATTGCGAACTTGTGGCGAGCATGTTGCGACCAACATCCAAACATCACCATGTTGGGATCATGTTGCGAGCTATGTTGCCCGCGTCCGACGCGTCGTACGCCTGAGAGTTAGCATTTTCGTTACAAGTTTTGAGGAAAAATATATAAGAGTTTTACCCTTTGTCAACCAGTTGTTCGTTAATGGACTGGGTTCCGGGTTAGGGCCGAGGGTTGGGCAGGAGGTGGGGGGAAGCGACCAGCGGTAATGGTTATATTAGAGTTTCGAGGTTTAGGAGCTCCATGGCCGCCGCCCGATGGCCTTTAGAGAAGAAAGTTTAGGATGGGAGGAATCTATCGACTGTGGGTAGTGATGTGTGGGCGGCGGAGCGCCACCGGCTAGGATGGTGGTTGTCAGCGGTCGGACTAGGTCCTGGAGAGGGGGTGACAATGGAGAAGTTAGGAGAGGGTGGAGATGTGCCAACGGTGGGTGAACAGAGGGCAGCGAGGCATGGCGATCTCGACATCACCAATCAGGGAGTCGGGAGAGGCGGCAGCGGAAGAGGAGGTGATGGGAAGAGATGGAGATCTCTACTCCTAAAAAGAATGGACCGGAGAAAAAAACGGTACGTCTCGCGCACCCCGTCTCGCGCGTCGGCCGTGTCGCGCGGTGCTCCCGTCTTCCCTCGACACCTTCCTCTGCGGACTGTTTTTTTTCATTCGACCGTGCCGCCCCCGTCCTCTCGACGGCAACCGCCGCCTTCCTCCGCGCCGGCCCTGACCAATCGACCGCAACCCTACCCCGCGCGCCGCCTCGTAAGCTCCACCGCCTCATCCCATCGACGCAGCCCGCGAGCCGCCCGCTCGGCTCGACCACCTCCTCCGCATCGATCCCATGCGCCGCCCCCGTAAGCTCCACCGCAACCCTACCTCGCGCGCCGCCTCATCCCCATCGACGCGAGCCCGCGCGCCGCCCCCATCGACGTCGTCCTCCGCCTCCACAACTCGTCGCCGTCCCGCGCCCCCTCCACATTCCCCCTTCCCGCCACCGGGTTGACCCCGCCACTGCCACGCCATGACGTCGGGTGCCGCCGCCACGGCACCGCCGGGAGGATGCCGCCGTCGGAGTAACGTATCGACGACAACTGAGTGGTCCATTTGCTTCTCCATCTACCCTGTCGCCTCCACCACCAGGGCGAAGGACCTCCTCGCTCCTTCGCCGCCTCCGTGGGATCCTCCTTCCCTCCCGCCGCCACCGCCTTCGTCGTTGCCTCCCCGTCACGGTCGTCCCCGCAGGATGCCTGACCCTGCACCAGCGGCTCGCTGTTATCCCTCGTCTCGCCCCCAACCGTGCACCCGTGCCGGCATGGCAAACAACGAAGGTAAGGTCCATCCCATCCACCTCCACCGTCACCGGCAACCACCTCCTCGTCCCCGGCGAGGACGATGCATCGAAATGTGACTCCATTGCTGAGAACTACTCTATTCAGGCTTTTTCTTTCTCCCCAAATTTCAGTCCTGGGTTGGATCCAATTCATCTAAAATAGGAAATGTGCAGATTTTCCCTCCATGGCTACACAGATCAATGTCTCTTCGTTGGTTTTCCTTCATTTTTTCATCCGATTATTTTACTTGAGCTACGGATAATGTGTTATAGTGCTGCTACTTCTACGTGATTATTCATGTTTCCTTTAATTGATTTGCATTGTTACTATTTCTTTAGTCAAAAAAATTCTTTTTAGAATGTGGCCCCACTGAATGTGAATGTGTTTTGTTGTTCTTTCAGGATTAAAGTTTTGCAAAAGATGTGGTGATCAAATGGGAATATCTTCCCCTTGAGGTTCATTGGCTGCTAGCAGTTGAGGCAATTCTTTGTATTGGTACTTCTGAAAATGGCGAGCATCAGTTGCAGGTAACCATGATGATGACGTTGAATATCAGTGTGCTGGTTGGATAATAGCATGACATGGACAGTAGTGGGAAAATGACACTATTATATGTGAATTTGCTTTATAACTCATTTTTTGTACTGTCAAACAATTCATTGGGTCAGAAGATATTGTTGTCATTCCAAATTTCCACTGGACACAGTAGAATGAAAATACAGCTACAAGGGGTGCTTCCAAGGTCGTATTCAGGAAACACGGATCATATTGCCTGTAGCTCATCCCATAAGAAAGGTCTATCCTTTCTGAGGTTTTGGTTTTGAACAATAATGCTTGTAGCATCGCACGCTAGGCACACACGCTTGATTAGTTTTGACATCTGCCACCTCAGCCCGCCACAAGTAACACTACAGCGTGGTCGGTTGAGGTTTGATTTGATCTTTGCGATCTGAGCTATTCGGAAGGGTTACTTTGATTTAGCTCAAATGACTGTTGACTGCACTACTGTGAAGTCGTTTCTTGTTGGATATGGTCTGGCTTATCAAAGTGCATGTTTAGTTGTGCATTGTGCCGCTTTATAATCTGGTTGAGTAGGACATATTTAATTACTGTCTCTGAATGATATCAGAATTCCATATTGAAGCTGTGGCAATACAATGTTTATTTGCTCATGCTATCTTCTATTTTACCTTCTAATATAGTTATTTTTTTATTCCACTGTTCTACGTTACAGACTTGAAAAGTTTTTCATAAGCTGAATTTTATTTTGCATACATTGGAACTGCCAAACTGTTAACTTGGACCCAAGAGGACTCGTGGGCGACCTTGAACAAAATGCCATTTTAGGTACAATTTTTGTAAGAATATTTATCTGTGGATTATCTATTTTATCTTATCAAAGTATATGAGTATATCATTTTTATTTTATTATTTGATATACAACTGTTCTTGCACATCTGCACCCGTTTCACCATTCAAAAAATGTTAAGATCACTTTCATGATTTCGAATCTACAAAATGATAGGAGAAATTCTTGTTTTTTCCTCCCGTTTTGATGCAGAGATGGTGTGAATCACTTCAGCCATGGAAGCATGAAACGCCACTCTCATGGATTAGGGGTGGTTAGTGATGAACTTCATGTGCCTCTCTTAAGTGTTTTGATTGCTAATCAGTTTATCTAATTGTGAATTCTAAGTGCTAATCGGATCACTTATCGCCGAAAGCGGACAAAAACTTTGTTCACTCGTGCGTTCATCGGCGATGACATGTTTTGCTTCCATGATTCGGTTTGTGTTGCAACAGTAATACAAATGAACATGAGATGCTATGTATGCTTGTTTAATAAAGTTGGATATATTGCACAGGTTAGTTGTTTGCCACTAAGATAAAAAATGTATTTATCTATTATTTCTATTATTCGTAAGGATCAGCACACCCTTCTCATCTCTAGCCACAGATCATCAAAAGGTGCTGCATCCATCTTTACGGCGTGCTTAGCCAACATCGACTGCTACCAGGGCCACTCTGCCGAAAGTGAATTGGACTATCAGGGACTCCCGTCCACCCCCATGGAGGTGCTTGCCGACTCAGTAATTCTCTCTTTCACTGCACATTTGATCTACCGATATGTGGCACTCAGTGATCATTTTCTGGCACTTAGATTGTTGTAATTTTCTAGCACTTACATCCATCGATATGTTGCATTCACTGATATTTTTTCAAGCACCTGACGCCTGACTCATTCCATTACTTTATTTCTGTGAATCTAAGTTTTTTGATCTATGTTTCACTACAATTCTTTTACTCCTATACAAGTTCACAGTAATTAAGAATGAGGACTATAAAGTTTTAACTTATATTTCTCACATTGATAGATAACAATTTGTGCAGTGCAAAGCTGTAAGTGATGCTCAGTTTTCATGCTGCTGATTAATTTTGGCCATGCAGGTTGCAGAATCTCTGGGACGTGTTATACTCGGCTGGCGGCAAGTTCCGACTGACGACTCAGACCTGAGTGAATATGCACTTGAGATCGAGCCAACCATTGATCAGGTTTTCATCACCAAGTGTTCCAGATCAGAGGTTGAGTTTGAGCAACAGTTGATGGATTTGGTTTAATAATTTTCATGAAATACTGCGGCTATATATAATTAGGAGACTGCTGCTCTTGTATTCAGTGTGGTGGGGAGACAGGGATTCCTACATGTGCTTTCTATGTTCAAGGTGCTTCCCTTTTCTCGCTTTAAAAGTTTCCTGCGCTTTCTGCATACTAATTACAAGTGCATCTAAATGACTCATGTGATGCGTTTAATGGTGGCATGAAGTTTATTGAATCACTAAAAAACTATAATTTAATATCCGAACTAAACTGCAAAAACATACACGTTGCGGCCTCTCGCTGCATAAGAAGAAGACCATGCTTATTGCATCCCTCAAATACCCCCATTGAGGTGGTCGTTATTCCCCACTCATTTTACGGCTTTGGGGCACTATAACTTCTATTGTAAAAGTACCATATGCCCCTTTATTTCTTGAAGTTCGGTGATCCTTCCAAAACTCTATGGAATTTGCATATCCACTTAGAGTATAAGTATCACATCGTGTGTTTAATTTTTTTCGACGAAAGTTGATTCCAAAGACACATGTTGCTAGAAAATGCGCGTATTGCCAGTGTATTTGAATTTGCATCTTCACTTACAACCTAGCAATTATTCAAGAACTAATCTACATAAAACAATGGTTTGCGGAGTAATATCAGGTGTTGTGAGCAATCTGCAATGGCATTATCTTACTGTGCCGTTTCCTGTTAGAGTATATCTATGCCTTATATTGCTTTGCTGGTAAACTGGGTAGCATTGTATTGCTTTGCTGGTAAACTGGGTTTTATACTTTGTCACTGAAATACCAGAAACATACTTGACATTCTGTAACAACCATTCTACAGGTAGCATCATGATATTTCTAGAGTTTATCTGTTCTTTAGTTATTTCATAGTGCTATGTTCTTTAGCATGACACCGCATTTTCCTTTATGCGGCTCGAAAAGCTGCAAATAACAACTACTTGGTGCTGAAGTGCGACACACCTTTTGTAAGCTCTGTTGTTTGGTCGATTTGTTTGTGATGAATTGTGACACACCTACGCTTTCATATTTGAAAGCACTACTTTTTTTAGTTTAGAATTCTAATTACTCTCCAAATGATATTGGTGGAAATTGGAGGAAAGCTAAATATATGATGATGATGTATTGTTCATGTGGACTATATCTTGAATCCTGAACATACTCAAAACATTCATATATTTGTTTCTTGCTTTGCTTCATTGATATGTCAGATCCATTTCCATTTCTCATGGGTTTATGTCGCCTCTCTAAAGACCACTTGGATGCCGCTATGTTTCAGCACCACTTGATGGAGAATCTGAATTATCTTTGAAACATGATTTTATGATAGACCATAAATATTGCTAATGCTTTGACAATGTATGTAGAAGTTAATTCCTAAGAAATATGGAACCTTAAAATAGTATGTTATTCATAGTAATACCATACTTTCGTTAAAAATTTGTAATAGTCCGTAGCAACGCACGGTACGATCCTAGTTAAGGGATAAAGTTGTTGAAAATGGGTGATTAGAAGGAAAATGAGATGTCAATCGATTGACATAGAGACAGATTCAAAATATAATGAATAACCTTTGATCTTTGTATATCTTATCATATTTCTTTTATATTTTTAGAATTTTATTATTTATCTGTCGATAGATTTTATTTTTAGAAGACAATCTATCAATTTTTTTTATCTTGCGAACATTATTTTTCGATGTTTCGAAACATTTCATGATTCTAGGGGAGAAAATGGAGTGGATTCCCTTATATGTGTTCCCTATGGTGCATAGGCTGCAGCATATAAAAACTAACATATAGGCAACATCATAAATTCGATAAATTTTTTTTAAAAAAACTGACAGATATTTTGATGCGGAGCGGAGGTACGGACGTCGGAGGATCTTTCTTCATCTGACACCACACCAGGCTCAGAATTTGGAAAGGAATTGAATTCGGTTCCGATCCTCTCTTCCTCCGGCGCTGCTTCTCTTCTCCTCGTCCGGCTCGAATTCCAGCAAGAACCGACGGACCGACGATGACTCAGTCGGTTGAGAGTCGAAACGAAAGCAGCCACGACGGCTCCAGCAACGGGCCCGTAACTTTCCTCTCCGGCGGCGACTCCCCCTCGAGCCTCGACTCGACGTCGACGGCGGCGTACGTCTCGGCGACGATGGCAGCAGGCTGGTTCCTGACGAAGCACGGGTTCCCCCCGGGCTACCGCTTCAACCCCACGGGACTGGAGCTCATCTCCCTCCTCTCCGACAAGATCGACAGCGCCAGGCTCCGTCCGCCGCACGACCGCATCTTCCACGACCTCCCCATCCTCGCTTACCACCCCAAGGAGCTCTACGGTCCGAACCGATCCATTGCAATCTCCTAATTTCACCGTCGTCACCCCTCTGACGATGATCTGACGCGTCTCACCTTCTCCGACATCGCCGCCGAGCAATGTCGTCCTTGCAGATGGGTACAGGCAGGACAAGGAGCACCGCTACATCTACTTCTTCAGCCAGCGGGCGTTCCAGAAGCCGGTGACCGGCGGCGGCGCGGGAGGCAGGAGGAAGAAGAACGGGGACCACAAGTCGCCGCGGCCGGTGCGCGTGGCCAAGGGCGGCACGTGGAAGGCCTCGGGGTGCGGCAAGCTGCTGTGCTGGCCGGCGGACAAGGGCGGCGGCGGCGGCTTCGTCGCCGGGAGGGTGGTGACCATGGTGTTCTACGATCATGGCGGTGAGAAGAGCAACTGGGGCATGCACGAGTTCACCGTCCCCGTAGACAAGAGGCTGAGGCTGAGCTCCCTGCCCACCAAAGCCTCCTACAAGTATATACGTGTCGGTAACCCTCTCTCTCTTCTCACACGCCAAGATAATTTGAGTAGTTTAGAAGAAAACTTCGAAATCCAAAAGCTAATTTGAGTAAATTTTCCCTTTTTTGGCTAAATTGCAGTTCTGCGACCTGGCCCTGTACCGCCTCTACATCCTCAGGAGCGGCGGCGGCGACGGCGACATGGGAATCGAGAACGACGCCGGGAGCAGCAGCAGTCTGCAGATGCTGGCGGACGCGAATAATGGCCACTTCTCGGCGGTGGCGCCGCCGTGCTTACCTGTTCATCAGCCGTCGTGGGGTATCTTCGCCGCTGGCCCCTCGACGCCTCCGCCGCAGCAGCAGGAGGAGCAGGCGCACACCATGCCGGTGGACGGCGGCTGGTTGCAGAAAACGAGCGCCACGCCGTGTCGTCCCACGCCGGCCACTGGCAGCCCACCGGCGGAGCAGCACGCCACCGCCACGACGGAGGCCCAGTTTGCAGACTGCTTTAAGCCGGCGGCGGCGGCGGCGCACAAGCTGGAGGATGTCGTGCTGACCGGCGAAAACGAGCGCAGGGGCACGGCCGACGCGGATGAGTCGCCCGGGAGGCCGGACTGGGACCTCGGCTTCGGGACGTTCGACGATCACAGCTTCCGATTCCTGATGGAGGAGATCATGGCGCTCGGCGAACCGCCAGCGACGGAGGGAGTTAGCAATTCAGGCGGCGGAGGGAGCTGCAGCCAGCCAGCAGCAGCAGGTGGCGCGCAGCAGGAGCCGCCGGCCGCACAAGGTTGCTCCTAGTTGTTGAGAGATGAGTAGGCTTGATTTCAGTCCCGGAATCAAAGATTTAGGGCGTTCCTTGCTACTTGCTGGGTTGAGTGATTTTTCTTTGGTCCATCTTCGCTGTCTATTGAGGATTTGTGTTTTGAATTTCCACAGTTCTTCACAAAACTTGCCATGCCCAGGTAGCAAAATTCAGTTGATTTGGTAAAAGGCGCTGCAGAAAAATTCAGCTAGTCATGCTTATGTTTAGCTCGAGACTCAAATCTAGGCAACGAGAGATCACAACCACTCGCAGGGATGCAAACAGGATGACGAAATATCCATCACACATGTACAGCTAGTATCTATTAATGGGGGTAAGAAATTCAACTGAAGTTTTAGAAATTCGTACATGGTAAAATGATGGCTCGAGTTGCTGAACGTTACATGTTCATGTCAGCATCTTTTCAACGAGCTGAATATGTCTGCCTAACTTCAGCTCAGTTAATTAAAATCATTACCAAAGACGATTATGAATCACTGCAGCAATTATATCCTTCAGTGTTCCCTGCAAAGATCAAAATTGTTATTGTGTTAGGCTTACGTAGTCACAAGACTCGACATTACTTATTTCAACTGGAAACTATCCAGAGTGATACTCGTTTCGCTAAGGATCAAATTCAAGTTTCATCTGACGGTTTCCAGGGGGTTTGAAAAACTAAATCAACTGTAATACACATTGTGATCGTGCTGGTTCAGCACTTATTTGGAGACAAAAAAACATTGGCGGGATCATCAAATCTGTTCTTAAAAACATTAAAGCAAAGGGAATGTTCCAATCTTACCTGAGAATGATCTTTCAGACCAAGAGAGATCCCCAATGACCGGGCTGAGCCACTGCCATTACAAAAGGTAATGTGCAATGCTGTGTGAGTTGCCAATGTATAGTATATGTATTTCTTTGTGTGCCCAATGATACGAAAAATTGTGCATCCTGAAATAGTAATAACCAAATGTTGTGACAGTAGAAGCGTAGAAGTTATATGGAGAACACAGACTAATTGGGACTGTAGAACCATTTTGCTGGAGAATATGCGCAAAGGTGTGGAAGAACAGTGTAAAAGAGGAGCTCCTTGCTACCAACTGCACTCAAATAGTTACCACTACAACTAATAGACAGGTATACAAATGCCCTGGCATGCATCATGAGGTCATAATTTGCATGCAGTTTGCCACACGTACATATGAAAAATGTTATTCAAAGATGTGGAGACTGGAGAAACCAGACGGCTTAACTAGGTGATGAAGGAAGCAAACCTTATGTGCTCAATAAGCTGGCGTGCACAAGCTAGTAGTAGCGGCTGCAGTCACAAAATTTTGTACAGACATTATATATTAGTCTGCGTGTTCAGATGATATTTTGATTGCTGATGGTCTCTAATGAGCTAACCTCATCTCTCTTCCCAAAAAGAACAGACACGTTGTAGGTTGGGTCCGAGAAAACACTTTCCTCTTTCCTATCGAGTGGAGATTAAAGATCAATAAAAATACAGTGCGGAAGCTTCAAAGGTAAAAGGAAAATAACAATGACTGCCTAAATTAAACACGTAATTCATAAGGCCAACATTCTTAACCTCATGTAGGAATGTCGCTCAATGAGGTCTTTACTAGTAGTCGAGCATTAAACAGTAAGAAATAATCTAGCTTATTGAGTTAGTGATAAATGCATTATCTTGCATAGAGATTTAGGCATGTGAACAATCTGGACATTGTAATCTGATATGCATGTAGCTGCAGTGTTTTGCAGATTTTGCTTCTAAACAGTATAGTTAGCCAAAGTATGTGCATGAGTACTCTTTCAAAAGGATCCAACAAGATTGCAATTTCAAAACAATTCGAAAGAAATAGCATGGAGGATGCTACTTATACAGAACTGGTAATGCAACAAGCAAAAATTCGCTTTTTAGATGATCCGGGGAATGAATTTGCACAAGCATAGAAACTAGAAAGCATACTTGGCAGATAGTATGGTTCCCATGCAGCCAATTTGTGTCACGATCACCTGTAGATTTTTAAATAAAGATCAACATCTTCGACGTGTGAGAATCATTGACTCAGACTGAATAAGAACTGAGACCTGCAACTTACCAGAAAGGTATCTTCGTATTTACTGATAACAATGTCTGTCTTATCGCCCTAAAAAAAAACCCAAAAAGTGGAAAAAGGGGGATAATCAAAGATATCTTTATAGTACCTTCACTGACAGAAAACTACAAGGGAAGCGAATCATACTCTGTCCAATGCCAAATGATAGTGATAATTGCACAGAGCACATGTAACCAGATCTTCACTCTAGCAGGGGGGGGGGGGGGGGGGGGGGCAACTAGTGTATGCTACTACACGATAGATTCGTCCCAACCACTTATAATCTGACTAAAATTTGACACGATTTGGAACCCTGCTGCAGCCTGCAGCGAGACAGGTATACTACCTTGATGTCTAACGAGAGGGACTGGTGCTGCACGGGGAAGTGAGCACTGGATCGCGCGGAGTTCAGCGGCACCTCCATGCATCTACACAATCAGCAGCAACAGCGGACCTACACTACACACGGTAAATCGAAGCTAGTAGGTGAAAATACACGGTCAGATCCGAATACACACAGTAGCACACGTTAAGGTCTTGGGGTGTTCGATTTCGCACGGCGAGAAGGGAAGAGGGGGGGGGGGGGGGGGGCGCACACCTGTCGGGTGCTCGTCGCCGGGGAAGGAAGAGCTCGACGAAGGACTGACTCAAGGTCGTCGGAGCGGCCGCCGCGGCACGCAGTTGCCTTGCCGTCGTGCTTTACCGTTGGATTCGATCCTGACGGCCGGGATGACCTTTTGTTATATTCAGGGCACTCGTGTGCTGTTGGACTGTTGGAGTGCATCTGTTTTCTCTCCATGCCACTTTCGTCAAACCGAGGGAAAAATCCAAAATGCCCTCAAAGTTAAATGTGCTATTATTATTATTATTATTATTATTATTATTATTATTATTATTATTATTATTATTATTATTATTATTATTATTATTTTTTGAGCATTTCAACAACCTCAAATGAAAAAAAAACCCAAGAATTAGAAAGTTGTAGGTGCAACTTTCTAGTTTTCAGAATTTTTTCATTCCATACCTTGTATTATTTCTTTAGCATCTTAAGGACTTAAAATTGAGAAATTGAAAATAATACATCATGTGGGGTGAAAAACCCGAAAACTAGAAAGTTGTATATCTCGACGAGATCTATGACTTTCTAGTTCTCAATTTTTTTTTCATTTGAAGTGCTAAAATATTTAAAAACAATAATAGCACATTAAGCCTTTAAGGTATTTTTGGACTTTTTCTCCACAGTTTGACCTAAATCTAACAAAGTGGCATGGAGGGCAGAAAAAAAAACTTTCACCTAGTGGCACATAGGTCCGATCGAACTTTTCAGTGGCATACAGGTAATGATGAACTTCTTCAATGGTATACAAGTAAAAAACTCGAAAGTCCACTTCTTACCGTCCGACTCTTACTTCAGTTTGGCTTTGACCATCAAACTCCAAAACTGAGTATCTTTAGCCATACAACTATCAAAGCCATTCAAATTTTGGCCTTCAGGCTATTTTATGGGTGGTTTAAAATTTTTTATTTGCAATTTAGTCATCAGATCTTAAAACAATTATTAATTTTTGCTCATACATTTGATTTAGGTGTTTCTCGTGGTCATGCCTTCATAAGGGTGAGTTTTGTCTTTTAAAATGCTCTTTATACAAACGCATGGTCATCATTACAAACGCACGACCATAAGAATCGCTTAAATTAGTGATACGAGAAAAAAATAGGAATCATTTCAATATCCATGACTAAATTGTAAATAAAGTAGTTCTTGATCTTAAAATGATTACTACTTTGTCGAATACCTTCGATTTAAGTGATTATGTGGTCATGCGTTCGTAACGATGAGATATGTCTTTTAAATATTATTCATCTTATTTTGTAACTATTTGTTTTGCTTTTCTTATACTGTTGTTTTTACACATCAACATAACAATAATGTAACAAATACTAATCAAATGGTATAAAGAACATTTTAAAAATAAAGCTCACTGCCCACATGACCGCAGTAATCACCTAAACTGAAAGTACATGCGAAAAATAATTGTCATTTTAAGGTCTAAATTGTAAATAAAAAATCAAAGTCACCCATAAAAACAGCCTAATGGGCAAATATGAACGATTTTGATAGTTGAATGGTCAAAGATACCCAATTTTGCAGTTCGATGACCAAAATCAAATTGAGGTAGGAGTTGGATGGTTAATAGTGGACTTTTTCCTCTAAAGAATTTCATGTTTAGACTCTAAACAGATTACTGGATCATTCCTTCATTCTTCGGGTTTAAGCCTTATCGTTTAGTGTTTTCTTTGAAGTCATTAATTCATTATTCAACTATGAGAAAGTTTAAACTTTATCGTTTAGTATTTAACTATAAGATCTTAATATTAATATGTTAAGTACTTAAAATAATATAATTGCAAAATTTTGGATCCTCCTAATATAAAAGTTATTTTACTACAAGCACAAGATCTGTCAAAGAAAAAATTCTTTAAGCAATAGTACATCAAAGTGAAAGTAGAGGTAAATTGAAAAGAGAAAGGTAAATGATAAGAAATAGTATTGCACACATCATTACTTAACAACAGCAGCAGCAGCAGCAGCAACAACAACACAAACTTTAATTTCCAAGGGACCTGAAGAGTTTTAAATTGCCAATCTTCACTGCAACATAGTACCAGATAGATGGTTTCTTGTTAGCAGGTTCAGAAACCAAAAGCCTCGAATATATGTTAAGCTCAGTTGGAATTTCACCGTTGATAGTGTTACCTACAATTCGATACCGGTCCTTAGTGCAACTGCCCCCTAAAATTCATAAGTCTGCAATGGACATATGATTAGAGTCTACCAGACTGAAGACATGATGTTTCTAATTTGTGTAAGAATTTCTAGAATTTTTCTAACGTGTCACCTGAGGATTAATGTTGAGATTCAAAAATGAGTTTTTCAATTAGTAATAGTAAGAAAATAATATGATATACCTGAACCATTGGCTGAATGAACGGACACAAAGCCTAATGTTTGTAGGTGGTTGGTATTTCACCTGAGAGCATATTATGAAAGGAGATTTAGGGAACAAAGAGTATCAGATCCGATATGCCTTGAAGATATTATTACCTGAAGAACAAGATCAGATAGTTCATAGCCTATGCTTTTTTACAGCGAGAGCCGAATGACTACTCGAAAGGTTCAGAGCTCAGATGATTCATTGCGCTGTTCCTGTCTATCCATGTCCCTCAAGCTAGCTCAACCAGATCGAATCCGTCCGGGGTCCAGGAGATACTTTTGCGATCGTTCATTCATCATTTGCGCACACTTCAACGCCCTCACTCACATCTGAGCATCTGCACGTGCTGGAAACAAGTGGCTATAGCAGAGCCCAGAGGCAAGAACACGTGAACTTTCCTTGGCAGGGAATGCGTGGAATGACCATGATCCATCCATGGCGACCGGTCGATCAGTGGCCAGAGCTCGAACAGGCATATCCTGTCCTGCAAGTGCCACTCCAGGCCCCCCCGCCTGCTTGCTGGTGTTGTGTGTGCAGCCGGCCATGTGGCCGGGGTCGCATGGTGCTCTCCAAACTGCAGGCAGAAAGGATGCCCGGCTTTTGTCCCTTGCCGTTTGCCCCTTTCATGTCCACAGTCAGTTCGAGTGATCGAGCCTTCGTTTGCAAAAGGGAAATCATATGGTCTCCACGGCAATGGATAAACATTCAGAGATAGAGCTCAGGAAGAAAAGATTAACAGGTTTATTTCATTCCATCCAATGCTACTTGTTGCAAGCAGGCCACATGCGATAGATTCGTAATGCAGAACGGGTAGTTACACAACACTACACTTGGCATGTCTTCACTGACTGCCTGCATATCCTACTGACGATGAACACTGCAAGTACTAGCAGCTAAATCAAATCACAGTCACTGCGTCGCCGTCGGCCACACGCACCACCACCAGGCTCGCCGCCGAGTGTGGTGCCACCGCCGGCTTGCCGAACAAATGCGTCGCCGTCGATCTTCACCTCCCGGCGGCGTCAGCGTCAGCGTCCGTCAGTCGTAGGCGGCGCTGAAGAAGACCTTGACGACGCCGCCGTTGAGGATCTGGAGCACGCCGGAGTTGTTGGACCTGCCGACGCACCGCGGCGACTTGAACTGGCTGACGGGGGCGCCGAGGGAGAGGTAGTGGCGGAGCACCTTCTGGAACGTGCCCCGCTGCAGCACCCGGAGCTCCAGGGGCCCGATGGCGCCGGCGTTCCTGGACCCGACGTAGCCGGGGTCCGTGAACGCCCGGTCCAGCTCGTCGCAGCAGCTCTGCAGCACGTCGCCGTTGGCCTCCGCGTTCAGCTCCCAGAACACGACGTAGTGGCCCGGGTCCCGCGACACGTCGGCGTGGCTGCTGTAGTCCACCACCTCCAGCTTCTCCGCCGCCAGGATCTTGGCGGCGCTGTCGACGGCGAGCTGCAGGTCGTGCTCGCTGTTCTTGTCGATGTTGATGGTCAGCATCAGGTTCCGCCGGCACACGAACTTGAGCTTGGGCGTCGAGTTGTAGAACCCGGCCACCTTCACCACGTCGCCCAGACGGTACCGGTACAACCCTGCCAAATTTCCATTTGCTGTTAAGTTACTACAAATTAAATCACTTTTTAAATAAAAAAAAGTTACTGCAAATCATAGGACACTCCACTTGTGAGCAATTCTTATCGGATTCTGTGACTGGGTCACAGGCAGCACAAATTATCATCTATCTTCTGTTTCTGTAGGGCCTTCATCACTTCATGCATGACGTGCTCTCATGCCCATCCATGGAGTAGTCAAGCTCAAGCATATGGAGTGGCAGCCTCTAGGGTATAGGCTACTCCAGAGCAAAGTCTACCGATTGACGTGGTGAGGAAACATTCAAAAATCCTGTTAGCCAGCCACAGCCTAGCAGTACTTTTCTCTCAGAACGAATCAACCATCCAAGAATCGCCAGAATAACCAAGAAGATTTTCTCTCGGAACAAACAAAGACTAGCCATCACCACAACCAACCGAACAGGCTGTAGAAAGCGAAGGTTCTTGTCGAGTACGGTAGCTGCTGCTTGGACTGGTAAGCAAGGCCGCTCAGCAGCTAGCAGCCTGAAAATCCAGCCAGTTAGCTGATCTCTGAAAAGGATGCAAAGTGTTTGACAGTTCGCCGCAGCCGTTGCATTCAGATGTGAATGCACGCCACCCGTTGGTCAGATTCAGTTAGACTAATGGTTAAGGTTCGGCGACGGCAGCTGCAAGCTGCAAAGGGCCATGAACAAACCGACAAATCTTTCATATAGAAGAAGCCCCTCTTGTCTTTAGCATATTGTGTTTGCTGGCTGATCCACTAGTTCCACACCTAATCCATATCTTAGAGATATTTTTTTTGCAATAAAAAAATAGATCTTCGTTCTGATATTGGTGAGTACATAGTTGCTGGTAGCTCTGGAAGTCTTTGATCCGGTCAGCTACTTCTTGGAAACAATAATGCAGTATCTCTCGCATCAAATGATTTTTTTTTCAGGGTAAAAAATGCCGAACAGGTCTTTGCAGTTGCATCACCCTGCTTGTCACCTTTCAGGCAGTGGCAAGTTCCAAGCACTACGTGTATTTTCAGTCGTTTAAGTTATGTTGTGACAGTAACACAGTGCAACTTTTTATGATGTAGATTAGAATAGAAAAATATCGTAGTCATTTTCAGGATTGGATTACGAAAAATTTCCGGTTTTGATCCGCGTGTTTATTCCCCGGTAAAAGGTATATATGCGACTAAGATTAAGATTGCGTGCGTGTATTCATAAGACTGAGATTGAATTTGAGTGTGCGCGCTTCTTGTAAGCCTCTGTTTCGCAAAAAAAAAGAAGAAGAAAAAAAAGAACAAAGATTTGGAGAACAGAAACTTTCGACGGATGGATCTCTTCTGCTGATGACGTTTTTTTCAACCGGAATAAAATCCATCTACTGCGACAGTCGCAACACACCAAAAAAGCCGGCCACCTGCTTCCTTTGAAAAGGAGATCTCGATCCGTGCATTCTTCTCTTCGAGGACCAAAAAAGCTAGCTGGTGAGAGCCCAAGGGTTGGGACGACGACGGCGAGCGACGACCGCCGACTCCGCCCGCCGGCCGGCTGGCCGGAGTCGGACTCAATCCCTCTCCCTTCGGCCAAGTCAACAAAGAGGAAAGCGTGAGACGAAACCAGAGCCCCCTCTCACTCACTCACTCTCTCTAGCTACTCTCTGACACTTCTGGGCCCACGTACAGATCCCTTTTTTTTTGCGTCGAGACTGAAAAGAGTCTAAGTAGGACGGAGGACAACTAGCTTGATGTTGCTTAGTACATGTTCTTCCCCGTTGCACAAGCGACTAACTGTTCCTCTACCATCTACCCAAACCTAAATTTAATATTCTAGATCGGTGATCATCGTGATGTCTTGTCTTAACTAAAAAAAAAATATGATCTTGAAGTCGGCACTGTTCAAGTAATAAAATTACTCATTTAGAAGATGTAGTAGTTTTTTTTTGCTGGAAGATGTTTGAATGATCATCGGTCAAAATTTGGAAGTCGTCGTCTGGCGATCGAGGAATCGAATTCTAGTGTACGAAGGCGCGCGGCGTGTACTACGTCGTGCATGACAACGAGCGCGCAGCAGCTATAGTGTCATGTGATGGAGTAGTACCTGCGAATGTGGTCATGACGACCTCGTAGTGCTCGCCGACGGTGACCTCCGTGAGCCCGACGGGCTCCGCCTCGGCGAAGCAGGCGTCGGGCGCGGCGCCGCCTCCGCCGTCGCCAGAGGCGGCGGCGGCTGCGGCCTTGAGCGGGATGAACTCGAAGTAGCCGATGTTTGGGAGCACGGTGAAGGTCGCGGACTCCGGCGGCGTGCCGGGCTCGACGTTGGCGCCGACCCAGCCCTCGGACGCGCCGTACTCGGCGGCGACGAGGGGCAGCCCGCCGGCGTAGTGGCGGAGCTTCCTGACGTAGTGCTCCATGGACCCCGTCATGATGCCGTGCACGTACCGCGCGTTGGGGAACAGCGCCGGGATCACGCCGTACCAGTTGCTGAGCGCGGCGCACCGGCGCGCCACCTCGTCGGCGAGCGCCGGGTCGGGCCCCGCGGCGGCGAGGAGCGCGGAGACGGCCCTCCGGGCGGCGGGGCTCGTGACCCGCGCCGGCGACGACGACAGCGCCCCCGCGCGGATGTCGGCGCAGAGCTCCTCCCAGACGCGCTCGAAGGTCTGGAAGGCGAGCACGACGCTGTGGGCGAAGGTGGCGGAGACGATGCGGACCTCGTCGGCGAAGAGGAGGCCGCAGAGGAGGTGGCAGTAGAGCGACTGCGCGAAGTCCGGGCCGAAGATCACCGCGTCCGGGCTGCACGCCTGCGACTGGATGGCGCGCATGGTGGGGAGGAACTCCTCGCTCCGGTACACGTTGGTGGTGGCCGTCGTCGCCGTCAGCCCGCCCTTGGTCGTGAACTGCCGGCTGCCGTAGATGAACTGCAGCGCCTTGCCGTCCTCCACGGGGAACTCCCTGTCACATATATACGTTGGCCGTCCAGCACCAGCGGATGGATGAGATCATCATCAGAGACACATGAGCAAGCACCAAGCAGTGACCTTTGATTTGAAGAGAGGGGTGTCTGACTGTACGTACCTGTTCCTGAAGGCGTAGGAGGTCCGGTATATCTGCATGGTGGACTTGACGAGCTCCTGGTTGAAAGGCAGGTACTTGCGCTTGCCCTGCGTGGTGCCGGAGCTGAGGGAGATGGAGGTGATGGGCCTGGCGGTGAGGACCGGCGAGGTGTCGCCGTCGGCGATGCGCGCAATGTAGGGCTCGACGTCGGCGTGCGTGGCGAGGGGCACGCAGGCGCGGAAGCTGGCCTCGTCGGTGCGGCCGGCGAGGCCCCGGTCACGGAGGTACTCGGCCCCGGCGTTGTCGGCGAGGATCCGGCGCAGCGTCTCCCGCTGCACGGCGGCGGCGTCCCGCGTCAGCTCCTTGAACTCGGCGATCACCGCCTCGCCGCAGAACCCCTCCTCGCTCCTCCTCCTCGACTCCGGCATCTTCCTCCTCGTCAGGCGCCTCAGGCCACTCCGCTCCGCCCTATTCTACCCTGTAGTATAGTATGGGAGAAGACAAACGACAAGAAGGAAGAGGCAGCGAGTGAGCGAGAGTGAGGTCATCGTCGGGAGCACGCGGCGGGTGGGTAGTTGAGTTGAGAGTGAGGCTCGCTGAGGCGTCGTCGCGCACTCCCGCCGTGAGGTGAGCTGTGCTCCTCCAATCCGAGGCGGCGGCCAGGCTGCACCATCACCCTCCACGCCTCCCCCCAGCTTTAATCCGGGGTAGGTCGTGCGAGAGGAAAATGACGGCAGCAGCAGCAGCAATGGCGGGTGAGTGCACGCACCACTTTGCAATTTGCTGCAGGGGGGGACAAGGGGATAAAAAGGGGGCGGGGCGAGCGGAGGCGGAGGCGGAGCAGCGGGATCAGTCAAGGAGGACAAAACGGGAGAACGATAGGGACGGCGAGCGAGGTTGAGAGGGGCGGCTGCTAGTAGATGCCGACGGGGAACGAAGGCGGGCGGCGGCGAAGCTAAAAGCGGCGGCGGTAGTGGAGGCAGATGAGGAGGAGGACCATCCCAGGTGTAGTACTTTGCCCGTCAGAGGCGGTGCACTGCAGCAGCAAAAGGCCAAAGCCCGAGACGGCGAGAAACGAAAACTTGCTGCTTCTCGGAGACGGAGACGGAGACGGAGACGGGCGCTCAGCTGCACGCCTCGAGATTTGCCAGATTAGCCGAAACAAAACGATCCGGAGCCGAGGGGAATCCCTCTCTGTCTCTCTGCGTTTGCCGGTGACCGAGACAGGCGGCGAGCTAGCGAGCCCGGCGGGCAAGCGACAGCGCAAGGGACAAGACCACGACCAGCTAAGCCAGCGGCGGCGAGCGAGGGAGGAAGAAGGGGAGGGGAAGTAGAGAAAAGCACACGCACCTACCTGACGCCGTCGCCGGGGCGGACAACCAACGGCGGCGTGCTGCGCGCTCGGCGTCGCGGGTGGCGCCCGGGTGCGGCGTGACGAGCTGAGCTGACGACGACTGCGTTGCCTGGCCGTGCCTTGCCTTGCCGGTCGACCGACCTCACTGCTTGCTCCATATATACAAGCAACAGGCAACTAGCAGAGGGGCCCAACCCAACTGACAGCAACTAATTAACTTAACTGGGGGGCAGCCAGTGAGTGACAGCTGCTGGTAGTGGATTAGTCCGCGGTAACTAGGGTCTCTGCCTGTCTGCCTGCCTGCCTCGCCGTTCGTCCAGGGGAACGGAATAATGGTGGTGGTATCCTTGCTTTGGTCGCCGCCAGCCGTCGTCCGGTCCTCTGCTATAGCTCCGGCGGGAAAGGAGGACGAGGAGGAGGAGATGAATGAATGAGCTGCTCGTGGCGTTCCGGCACGGCGGCGACTAGACTAGTCACCAGCAACGGTGGTCATGGTGCGGCCAGCTGACAGCGACGCACGCCGTGAATAATATTCGTGGCGACCGAGAGAGGAGAGGATAAGGCCAGGCCCACGACAGCACAAGTTCACCCCCATCGAGATGGCTGACAAGTAACTCGTAGCTTGCCAACAACGGTCGCTTCCGAACCTACCCCCCCCCCCCCCCCCCCCCAAGTATATCCCAAGAGAATAGTCACCTCCCAAAAATCTTCCTTTTCCTTTACAGAGTCGTATTCTTCTTCTTGCAATTTTTTTTCCTTTCTCAAATACGCATAAAAGTTGTGCATCATTGCACTAAGAAGAAAAAAACGATTTTAGTTTCAACAAACCCCTCGGAGCCTGCAAGTTTTTTTTTTAAAAAAAAAACATATCTAAGAAGAGCAGTTTCAGTTTTTTGCTTCCTGCATTTTGAAATCCAAATCACGTGCTCCTGTTACAAGCTATACAAAATATTTCATCTAAATAAAAACTTACACATGCATGCTCGTCATTTTTCACCGTTACGATACTCCAGTATCTTAATGCTCCAACAGCGATGTGCATATATATTCCATAACAGAAGTAAGAGTTACTATGGTCCAGTCAGGTCAGGCTCATGCAAATTGGTAGACAATTTTTTTTTCCTATTATGCTGGACTTGGTCGTATTTAGATCCTTCCAGCGTGGCACCAGTCCTAGAGAAGACCCCGGAGATTTGCCGGCCTTGTTTCGCGCGATCATGTGACAGACGCCGACGGCCGGACATGTAACCAACTCGCTGCCTGGACGCTTTCCAACAGTCTCGAAGGGGAGCCCCCTTAGCTAGCTCTCAGGAATCAGCAGCGCAAGCTGGGATGGATGGGCTCAAACAGCGACGCCCCGCCCCCATGTCCCAACCAGGAAAGCACTGGCCCCTAATGGCAGGCAATGAATCAAGGTCGGCCTCCGACTCCGACTCCGACTCCGACGCCGAGCGGTCGAGCGTCGCGTCGTTAGGGTGATGGAGTGGATGGTGATGCGGCCAACCAACCACTATGCTCTCTGTTTGGTGTGCACGTCTCTGCTTGGGGGCTTTGGGGTTTGGGGTTTGGGTTTGGCCTCTTGTTGTGTCTCCTCCTGCGCTACTCCTCCCTGCCTGCCTGCCAGAAAAAAGATTGATCTTGGACTATGCTCTCTGTTTCCTGCAAGAAGGAAGAAACCAAATTGCGGGTTAGCTGGGATTTTCTGCAGATGGAAAAGGACACCGGCGTATCGGTGCTTACGCGAGCCAAGGTCGGTCTTGGAAGAGGATGGTGGTGGAGTCTACTAGGGGATCGAGATTGAGGGGTAGCCATTAGAGGACCAGTTTTTGATTTGTCCATGCTTGGGGATTTTGAGCTGGGGGGATCTTCTGGTTTTTTCCATTGGCATTAAGTCCAAGTTCACACACACGCACACTCCCATCTGACAGAGTTCGTGTAGGCTGTCTATCTTGGACCCCCCCCCCCCCCCCCCAATGGCCATGGCCGGCCATGGCGACATGCCATTGCCACATTGCCAGCCACCCATCCATCCTCCGATCCTGGTGTGGTGCTGCGGACAGGGAGAGAAACAAACACAGCATGGTTCAGGAATCTGATTGAAATTGGTTTTGTGTAGACTGTGCCCCGGTCTTCCCCTGCGCAGGACCATCCTAGGGCCGGCCGGACTGAGCCGCCACAGGGGCACTGGCATACTCCCCAGAAGAAACGCCAATGGCCGGTGACCGCACAAGCACGTACTCATCGCCGGACGAGCGGGGCGGTGGCCCGCCGGAAAGCTTGTCCGGACGCTGTACCAACGGCGGCAGGGCCGGCCGTCGGTGGAGGTGGCGTTTGGAAGAACGCCCCCGGCTCCGGCGTCCCCCGGCAGCGGCGGACAACCACCAGTGGCCATTGGGCGACGGGATCTCGTCTCACGACATACGGCGTGATGCCCCTCCCCTGGTGGGGTTCTGCTGGCCGTCCCCATGGGCATGTGAGCTTGGTTGGTCTCTGCCGCTGTAGGCTGTAAGTGAGTAGTGACCCCAGAGCTTAATCTCCCCGCGACTCTGCGTCAACCTCAAACCGAGCGGGGCTGCCTGCCTGCCTGCCTGCCTGGCTCACTGCTGCTCCGAACAGTGCGTAGACTCTGATCAGGATTCAGACTCCAAATTAGAACGGTCATGACTTCCAACTTACTCATGAGGCAAAAAAAAAATCTTCTATATACTTTGCTCTCCGGCATGTCAGTCTATGCGTCCATCTTGACGATCAGGAGATGCAGGTTCAAGGACAATCAGTGGCGTCCCAAGGGGGTAGCAGGTCAACCAAGCCATGAATGGCCGTCTCGCCGCATTCTATTCAGCTCCAGTGAACATGTGGCGCCTGCTCCCTGCATGCTGTGGGCGAAGGGGGGCGAGACACCGACAGCAGGGCTGAGATCTCACCGTCTTGCCGCCGGCCCCTACCACCCAGGGTCCCAGCTCCCAAGTGGTGGTGACCTGTCCCGGTGCCTCAGCATTTGTGAGGCGGTTATCTGTCCACAACCGCAAAGGGTTGCGTCCCATTCAGCAACAACGTTCTAGCTCTGACGATGCCACCTTTGCAACTTGCTGTCGAGGCCCGAGCGCAGCAAGGCAACGTGTAACGAACACGACGCTCTTGCAGCTCTTGCAGAGAATCGACCCAAACAGTAGTTCCTGTGATCCAAGCAGAAACGAAGCTTCAGCGGCCACGGATCCAAAAGGGGTGGCACGTGCAAGAGAAGCACAGCGACAGTACAGTTGCATCGTGACCTTGTGAGTTCTGAAAGAAAAGAAATGTAGTGGGGGTCAGGTGATGCTCTCAGATTTGAGAAAGTGGAGACAAATGCATCACCAACCTGCAGTATCTGTTCATAAATAAGCGAAAGAGAGGAACAGTTAATACTCTTGTAATTGGTACAACAGTACTTACTTACATTGATCAGCTGGATAGGTATCAGTCTTTATCACGGTCACGGTCACGGTCTGGGTCTGCGCTGAGGGGGTTTTTGCCACCTAGTTGTACACGTACAGGCATGAGCTAACTACTCCATGCTTTATGCATCTAAATGGAAGATTATGCCTCGTGTCTGCCAGCATAAATGTTGGTCCTACGCTGCAGGACCCAATGCCTAAGATATGTGGCCAGGACCCATGCCTAAAATATGTGGCCAGGTTGCAAGATCCATAAAGTTTTCCATGCTGCTTTCCTGCTAGGAATGCAACGAGAAATTACCTATATTGGTTACGAGGGAAACATCATACAGACTGCTGGCCAAGATCCCTGCACGCATCACCTAAAACAATTATCTTAAAGGTGTACATTAAACAGGAAGTGCAGCACAGGCACTTAAGCACACACAACAAGTGACAAAGACCACAACACAGACACAATAGGACACTTGTGATCCAAGCAGAAATGAAGCTTCAGCGGCCACGGATCCAAAAGGGGTGGCACGTGCAAGAGAAGCACAGCGACAGTACAGTTGCATCGTGACCTTGTGAGTTCTGAAAAAAAAAAGAAATGTAGTGGGGGTCAGCAACTTTATGTAGTCAGCAATGTAGTCAGCAAACCCTTGTGTTTTTTTTGGCATCTTGTTCCACTATCGTGTGCTCACTTGTTTGGATTGGCATAATTTGCAGTGCCTGACTGTGAGAAGTTCAAGGCGAAGGACACCGCGTACTCCGGGGTCTGCGACTTTTACCTACGAGCGAGGCCTTCATGCTGGCCGTGCTCCCTTTCCTCATCGCCTAGTGGCAATGTACTCCCAACAGTTTAGAGTTCAGAGCATGCCCGCCGTGTAAAAAAAAATGGTTACGTGCAGAGTTGTTCTTAGCTGAGTTTAATTAAGTTCTGGGATTTTGACTGGTGTTCCTGCGTTGCGAATGATAAAGTTGTGCTTGGAAAAAAAAAGCTAGACAATGACATGGAGTTGGTCATGGTCCCTTATCCAACCTAGGGAGGCGAGAACGGTTCATAGCACGTACTCGATCTCGTCCGTCGAGAGACATTTGGACTTGTGCTTGATCCCGCGGAGGGTATGACGATTGTCGCCACCGGGCACTACACCCACACCGGTGAAGACGACCACCTCCCGAGGACCGCCGCCCCGGGCATCCGCGGCCGCACCGTTGAAGAACATGGCAATGCAAAACCGACCAGAGCCGAGGTTCACCAGGGCGCGACTCGTCAGCGACCAGTCCTCGTGCAGGTCAACATCACCAAGCGCAACATGCTGCACCACCGGCGGCGGCACGTCGCAGGCACCAGCTGCAGAGACAGAGAGGTCCACAGCACACAGGTCGGAGGGGCTACGCCCGACGGCCAATCCACCGGTTGAGCTCGGGAACGAAGTCAGCTTTGGTGTGGAAGGGCAGCACCCAGTCACCAGCCTTGCTCCACTTGATCGCCACCGTGTCGAAAGAGTAGGTCGCGTCGGCGGATGATACGCGGATTCGAGTACCGTCAACAACCGCGTGGGGAAATTTCTTGTTCTTTGCAGCCTTGCGCCCACGGTCATCACGGAGCGAGAAAGGCGGCAATGGAAGAGGGCTCCATTGCCACTCCCCACTAGGGTAGTATGCAAGCACTTCAAAGAAGCTCATGTCCATCATGTAGAGGTCGTCGGTGTGGTCGCCACGGGTTCCCCGGCGAAGATGCCATAGTCCACCTCCGGCCGATATCAAAGTCGGACCTCGCGTGCGCGGCGGTGCGGGTGACATGAGCGGCCATGAAATCGCGCCCTTTGGGCAAATTGAGAGCGAGGCATTGCCATGAAGGAGTGGAGCTCGGTGTTGTAGATGTTGGTGTGGCCTTCCACATTCGAGTAGAGGATCTTGTTCTTGCTCTCACCGAAGAGGGCAAACACATCAACCAAACTGTTGGGACTAGACGACGCGGGACGAGGCGAGAATGGTAGGTAGTGTATGCGGGTCCCGCAAACGGCCAATGCTCCCTAGTTTGAAGATGCCATCCTTATGCTTCTTCTTCTTCTTCGGCTTTTGCTTTAGCTTCGCTTCTAGTGCTTGTGCCGTTGATGGGTAGAAGAGCTTGGATACGTCCATGTGCCTCGGCGAGTACAAGCCACCACACCCCCCCTCGTTCAAAACCAAATGCACGGACCGACGGTCGAAGCTCATCTTCGATGTTACTACTTGTTTAGCTAGCTCGAAGGTCCAACAAGGAAATAAAGGAATCGTCAAAAACTCAAACAAAACGAATGAGCAACCTAATTAACTAAAGGATACATGATGCATGACTAGCATGAATATCGACAAAGATGCACGAACGCACACAATGCCAACACAACAAGGGGGGGGGCACTTATCACTCAAATTAACACGTAGCACAGATCCGAAACAAGCAGTCAAGGTAGCGCCGCCGGTACAAATTTTTAGCACAAATCAAAAGGGTCTGTCAGGTATGACCACCACCGTCACTAATTGTGGCAACGAGATCAATCTATCGGAATGGAATTGCAGAGAGAGGCGGAGACGGACCTTCGGGGAAATTAAAGCGATGGATCGGAGAAGCAACACGGCGTCGATCGGGTCGGGCGGCGGAGAAGAGAGCACCTCGGGCGGACCAAGGGCGGACGGCAAGCGATCGAGTGTGGCGTGGCGGCGCGATGGGGTGGGGGGAAAGGAAAACCCCGGCAAGCGGGGGCGGCGGAGGGGGTTGGTTTATTTATTTTTTTGATTGATTGGGCCTCTTTCAATTCGTTGGCACTCCGGGCCCGTCACCAAATTGTTGACGGCCCTCTTCTTCTTGCTCTTGGTCGTCACCTCCCACCAACCCCATCGAGAGAGTTTTTCCCATTCCCGCCCCTCACCCCGCCGTACGCGTTCTCTAGGGTTTTCCTCCACCTTAGCTTCTCGGAGGCCGCGATCGACGACGTAGTGCTCCCCGTGGCCCCGTCCAATTCTCCCCCGCCTTTCCTCAAGGTATATATATATATATATCTCGCTCGCCCTCGATGCATGTGTGCTAGAATTGTGTGCCACGTACGCACGCACACTAGGTTGTTCCGGATCTATCCCGAAACCGAGGGCTAATATAAGTATGTTCTAATGAAATTGCGCGCGTCCCTCTAAATTAAATCTCTCGATATATACTACTTTGTCTAGTCGTGCACAATGCACGAGAGGAATGCTTGTTTGATGCCGTTAGTGATGGTTCGCCCGCAAGAAATTAAAAGGGATTATATTTAGGCCTCCTCCATTTGAATACCAACTTCTCTTTTTCGATCGGGGTAGTAGTACATACCGATAACATATCTTGTTGCGGTGTAGAATGATTCTCGTTCCTTGTTCGAGGTTATATTAAGGAAGCTTAGCTTGTTGGAGGGAGGGAGATGAGGCTGCCGGAAGTTGAGCCGGCGGTATGTGCATTTGGTGATGAACGAGGGCCGTGGCTTGTTCTCGGCCGAGGCATATGGACGTATCAAAGCTCTTCTACCCATCGGCGCGAACGCACTTGAAGCGGACGCGAAAGCCAAGATGATGATGAAGAAGAAGAATGAAGCGGATGCGGAAGCTAATAAGATGAAGAAGAAGAAGAAGAAGAATGGCATCATCAACATAGTAGGGATGAGCCTGGGTCGTCATTTGCCTAGACCAAGCATACACTACCAACCATGCGTGCCTGTTCCAGCCTCGGATCCCTACTGTTCGATTGGTATGCTCGCTCTCTTCGGCGGCAGGAGCAACAAGATCCTCTGCTCAGACACAGCAGGCAATGCCAGCATCTACAACACCGACTCGCACTCCTTGACCCCCATCCCTGAGCTGAATGCACCCAAGCCGGCGATGGAGTCTGTGGCTGTCTCCATCCCTGCTGCCGCTGGTGCCAGCGGCAGGCGGTCTGACTTCGAATCCGATGATCACACGGACACGGGCGGCTCGTACATCATGGACATGAACCGTGCCGGTGGACCGGCCGCTTCGAGGTGCTCTCCTACAATCTCGCGAGAGCCGGTGTTGGGATACACTCCCGCCGCCGCCGTTCTCGGATTTCCGTGGCAAGCCTCGCTCCGCCGTGGTGGTGGTGGACGGCGGCGGCGGCGGCAGGATATGTGTGTCGAGCACCACGGAGACCTACGCTTCGACACGGCGGCCGCGAGTGGAGCAAGGTGGGTGGTGACCGGGTGCTCGCCTTTTGACGCCGTTTACGCTCCCCGAGCCGGGCCTCGGCTTGGGTTCTCGGAGGATGGCGACGAGCACCGGGAGGACTCATATGAACCGTGCGCATTGGCATTGGGCAACCTCTCCACCACCACCGCCGCCGCTGCCGCCGCGCGGCGGTGCGGCGTCTCGGGAGGGACTTCGAACCGCCGCAGGACCGGTGGCCGGTAACGTGCGGCTCCGCCGAGCCTTGGCTCGGGGAGGTTTTGCATTGCCGGTAGCTTCGAGATTGAGGATGATCTTGACGAGTGTAACTCTACCCCGTGTGACTTGTCTTCACCGGTGTGGAGGTGCTTGCGCCGCCCACTCCGAGCGAGCGGGGGCTTCACGTGGTCAAGCACAAGTCCAAATGTTTCCTTGATAGCTTTCGGTATGTGCTCCGATGAGGTCCCCGAATCCTCGCTTATACACATGCTTAATTTCCCGGGAGAAGTAGCTAGCGGGCACTTTCTTGAAAAGTAGTGGAGGCGAGTGCGGGTTTTGGACAATGAGTACCTTGCGGTGACTTTGCTTTTGTGTGTTATCGGTATAGTGTTGCTATTCTATACTTTCTTGAAAAAGTAGATTTGTCGCAAGGATGATGTATTTGCGGACAACGTACTCGGTTTACAAAATTTAGCCGAGTCAAGGTGGCTATGCCTACGATTCATTAGCTCGGACGCAAGATCCCTGCATCTAGAACTCGACGTGTTTGTTCCGTGTGCTCATTACTTGGAGTAGATGGAAGGCGAAAAAACCTTGGGATATGTTAGTGAGATATATGGCCCGCCGGGTCTTTGTAAAGCTCGAGACCACACACGCGAGCGCACGTCATCCACAAAACGGTGACGAGAAGCAAACTAACCAATGCCTAGAAGGGAGTCCGGCACGGCGGGCAAGTCGATTTGTTGGACGTCGAGAACCACTTGTAGAGACAGCGCCGTGGAACTTGTGCGGCGGGTCTTGCACGCCCGGCCGCGGCCGTGTGGTTGCTCGTGGAATCACGCTTCATAGCACGTACTCGATCCCGTCCGTCGGGAAACATTTGGACTTGTGCTTGATCCCGCGGAGGGTATGTGGTCCTTGATGATTGTCGCCGGTGGGCACTACACCCACACCGGTGAAGACGACCACCCGAGGACTCGCCGCCCGGGCATCCGCTATTGAAGAACATGGCAATGCAAAACCGACCGGCGCCAAGGTTCACCGGGTGCGACTTTTCGACGACCGGTCCTTGGGGAGGTCAACATCAAGTCCAACATGCCGCACTAGTGGCGGCACATCGCGGGAATCTATGTCACCAGCAGAGAGGTCCACAGGCACACGGATCGGAGGGGCCGCTGGGCCGACAGGCCAATCCAACGGTTGAGCTCGAAACAAAGTCGGCTTTGGTGTGGAAGGGCAAGACCCAATCACCGGCCTTGCTCCACTTGATCGCCACCGTGTCGAAAGAGTAGGTCGCGTTGGCGGATGATACGCGGTTCGAGTACCGTCAACAACCGCGTGGGGAATTTTCTTGTTCTTTGCGCAGGCCTTGCGCTCCGGGTCTTCACCGGAGCGAGAAGGCGGCAATGGAAGAGGGCGCCATTGCCACTCCCCACTAGGGTAGTATGCAAGCACTTCAAAGAAGCTCATGTCCATCATGTAGAGGTCGTCGGTGTGGTCACCACGGGGTTCCCCGGCGAAGATGCCATAGTCCACCTCCGGCCGATATCAAAGTCGGACCTCGCGTGCGCGGCGGTGCGGGTGACATGAGCGGCCATGAAATTGCGCCCTTTGGGCAAATTGAGAGCGAGGCATTGCCATAAAGGAGTGGAGCTCGGTGTTGTAGATGTTGGTGTGCCCTTCCGCATTCGAGTAGAGGATCTTGTTCTTGTTCTCACCGAAGCGGGCAAACACATCAACCAAACTCGTTGGGACCGGGAGGCGAGAATGGTAGGTAGTTTATGCGGGTCCCGGCAAACGGCCAATGCTCCCTAGTTTAAAGATGCCATCCTTCTGCTGCGCTTCTTCTTCTTCGTTGCTTTAGCCTCTCGCTTCTAGTGCTTGTGCCGTTGATGGGTAGAAGAGCTTGGATACGTCCATGTTCCTCGGCGAGTACAAGCCACGCCCCTCGTTCAAAACCAAATGCACGGACCGACGGCCGAAGCTCATCTTCGATGTTACTACTTGTTTAGCTAGCTCCGAAGGTCCAACAAGGAAATAAAGGAATCATCAAAAACTCAACAAAATGAATGAGCAACCTAACTAAAGGACACTTGAATGAGGAGGAATGAATAACCAACCGAGAAATCCGGATATATACGAGTATCGGTCAACTAATCTATCGATAACGACAAGCAACATGCATGTACTCTCTCCGTTCATGATGCATGATGACTAGCATGAATATCGACAAAGATACACGTAACGCACAATATCAACACAAGGGGGGGGACTTATCACTCAAATTAACACGTAATCTAATCGACACGATCCGAAACAAGCGAATCAAGCTAGCGCCGGTACAAATTTTTAGCACAAATCGAAGGGTCCGCTCGGTATGACCACCGTCACTAATTGTGGCAACGAGATCAATCTATCGGAATGGAATTGCGAGAGGGAGAGAGAGAGAGACGGACCTTCGGGGAAAGCAGTGGAGAAGCAATACGGCGTCGATCGGGTCGGGCGGCGGAGAAGAGAGCACCTCGGGACCAAGGGCGGACGACAAGGGATCGAGTGTGGCGAGCCGCGAGGGTGGGGGGGAAGGAAAACCCGGCAAGCGGGCGGGGGGGGGGGGGGGGTTGGGGTGGGTTGGGGTGGGTGGGTGGGTGGTTTATTTTTTGATTGGGCCTCTTTCGTGGGCACTCCGGGCCCGTCACCAAATGTTGACGGCCCTCTTCTTCTTGGTCACCCACCTCCCACCAACCCGAGAGAGTTTTTCCCATTCCCCTCACCCCGCCGTTCTCTAGGGTTTTCCTCCACCTTCTCGGCCGCCGCCGCCGCCTCTCTTGGTCCGCGAACGGTAGAGGAAGGAGACCGAGGCGCCCTCTCGCCGTATCTCCCCGCCCCTTCTCCGCGACCCGATCGACGACGTAGTGCTCCCCCGTGGCCCTCTCCAATTCTCCCCCGCCTTTCCTCAAGGTATCTCTCGCTCCGCCCTTTGATGTGTGCTAGAATTGTGTGCCACGTACGCTAGTTGTTCCGGATCTATCCCGAAATTGAGGGCTAAGTATGTTCTAATGAAATTGTGCGCGTCCCTCTAAATCTCTCGATAGATAGTACTTTGTATAGTCATGCATAATGCACGAGAAAATGCTTGTTTGATGCCGTTAGTGATGGTTCGCCCGCGAGAAAAAGGGATTTAGGCCTCCTCCATTTGAATACCAACTTCTCTTTTTCGGGGTACCGAAGAAGCAAATTATTCTAGGTCGATAACATATACCTTGTTGCGGTGTAGAATGATTCTCGTTCCTTGTTCGAGTTAAGGAAGCTTGTTGGAGGGAGATGAGCTGCCACAAGTTGAGCCGCGGTATGTGCATTTGGTGATGAACGAGGGCCGTGGCTTGTTCTCGCTGAGGCACGTGGACGTATCAAAGCTCTTCTACCCATCAACTGCAAACGCACTTGAAGCAGATGCGGAAGCTAAGATGAAGAAGAAGAATGAAGCAGATGCGGAAGCTAAGATGAAGAAGAAGAATGGCATCATCAACATAGTAGGGATGAGCCTGGGTCGTCATTTGCCTAGACCAAGCATACACTACCAACCATGCGTGCCTGTTCCAGCCTCGAATCCCTACTGTTCGATTGGTATGCTCGCTCTCTTCGGCGACAGGAACAACAAGATCCTCTGCTCAGACACAGCAGGTAATGCCAGCATCTACAACACCGACTCGCACTCCTTGATCCCCATCCCTGAGCTGAATGCACCCAAGCCGGCGATGGAGTCCGTGGTCGTCTCCCATCCCTCGCCGCCGCCGGGTGCCGGCGGCGGCGGTCCGACTTCGAATCCGATGATCACACAGACAGAGGCAGCCTGTACATCATGGACATGAACCGTGCTGGTGGTGGACGCGGCCGCTTCGAGGTGCTCTCCTACGATCCCGCGGAGAGCCGGTGTTGGGATACACTCCCGCCGCCGCCGTTCTCGGATTTCCGCGGCAAGCCTCGCTCCGCCGTGGTGGTGGTGGACGGCGGCGGCGGCGAGGATATGTGTGTCGAGCACCACGGAGACCTCATCGCCTTCGACACGGCGACCCGCGAGTGGAGCAAGGTGGGTGGTGACCGGGTGCCGCCTTTTGACGCCGTTTACGCTCCCCGAGCCGGGCCTCGGCTTGGGTTCTCGGAGGATGGCGACGAGCACCGGGAGGACTCGTATGAACCGTGCGCATTGGCATTGGGCAACCTCTCCACCACCACCGCCGCCGCCGCCGGCCGCGCCGGCGGTGCGGCGTCTCGGGAGGGACTTCGAACCGCCGCAGGACCGGTGGCCGGTAACGTGCGGCCCGCCGAGCCTTGGCTCGGGGAGGTTTTGCATTGCCGGTAGCTTCGAGATTGAGGATGATCTTGACGAGTGTAACTCTACCCCGTGATCGTCTTCACCGGTGTGGAGGTGCCGCTGCCCACTCCGAGCGAGCGGGGGCTTCACGTGGTCAAGCACAAGTCCAAATGTTTCCTTGATAGCTTTCGGTATGTGCTCGATGAGGTCCCGAATCCTCGCTTATACACATGCTTAATTTCCCGGGAGAAGTAGCTAGCGGGCACTTTCTTGAAAAGTAGTGGAGGCAAAAGTGCGGGTTTTGGACAATGAGTACCGGCAGTTGACTTTGCTTTTGTGTGTTATCGGTATAGTGTTGCTATTCTATACTTTCTTGAAAAAGTAGATTTGTCGCAAGGATGATGTATTTGCCGACACCGTACTCGGTTTACAAAATTTAGCCGAGTCAAGGTGGCTATGCCTACGATTCATTAGCTCGGACGCAAGATCCCTGCATCTAGAACTCGACGTGTTTGTTCCGTGTGCTCATTACTTGGAGTAGATGAAAGCTGAAAAACCTGGGATATGTTAGTGAGATATATGGCTCTCGCCGGGTCTTTGTAAAGCTCAAGCACCACACACGCGAGCGCACGTCATCCACAAAACGGTGACGGCAAGCAAACTAACCAATGCCTAGAAGGGAGTCGGCACGGCGGGCAAGTCGATTTGTTGGACGTCGAGAACCACTTGTAGAGACAGCGCCGTGGAACTTGTGCCGCGGGTCTTGCACGCCGGCCCGCGGCGGCCGTGGTTGCTCGTGGAATCACGGCTCATAGCACGTACTCGATCCCGTCCGTCGGGAAACATTTGGACTTGTGCTTGATCCCGCGGAGGGTATGTGGTCCTTGATGATTGTCGCCGGTGGGCACTACACCCACACCGGTGAAGACGACCACCCGAGGACCGCGCCCGGGCATCCGCAGATTGAAGAACATGGCAATGCAAAACCGACCGGCCAAGGTTCACCGGGGTGCGACTTTTCGCCGACCGACCCTTGGGGAGGTCAACATCAAGTCCAACATGCCGCACTAGTGGCGGCACATCGCGGGAATCTATGTCACCAGCAGAGAGGTCCACAAGACACGGATCGGAGGGGCTGCTAGCCGACGGGCCAATCCAACGGTTGAGCTCGAAACAAAGTCGGCTTTGGTGTGGAAGGGCAGCACCCAATCACCAGCCTTGCTCCACTTGATCGCCACCGTGTCGAAAGAGTAGGTCGCGTTGGCGGATGATACGCGGATTCGAGTACCGTCAACAACCGCGTGGGGAATTTTCTTGTTCTTTGCGGCAGCCTTGCGCTCCGGTCTTCACCGGAGCGAGAAAGGCGGCAATGGAAGAGGGCGCCATTGCCACTCCCCACTAGGGTAGTATGCAAGCACTTCAAAGAAGCTCATGTCCATCATGTAGAGGTCGTCGGTGTGGTCACCACGGGGTTCCCGGCGAAGATGCCATAGTCCACCTCCGGCCGATATCAAAGTCGACCTCGCGTGCGCGGCGGTGCGGGTGACATGAGCGGCCATGAAATTGCGCCCTTTGGGCAAATTGAGAGCGAGCATTGCCATAAAGGAGTGGAGCTCGGTGTTGTAGATGTTGGTGTGCCCTTCCGCATTCGAGTAGAGGATCTTGTTCTTGTTCTCACCGAAGCGGGCAAACACATCAACCAAACTCGTTGGGACCAGGAGGCGAGAATGGTAGGTAGTTTATGCCGGGTCCCGCAAACGGCCAATGCTCCCTAGTTTAAAGATGCCATCCTTCTGCTCGCCGTCGCTTCTTCTTCGCCGCTTTAGCCTCTCGCTTCTAGTGCTTGTGCCGTTGATGGGTAGAAGAGCTTGGATACGTCCATGTTCCTCGGCCGAGTACAAGCCACGCCCCTCGTTCAAAACCAAATGCACGGATCGACGGCCGAAGCTCATCTTCGATGTTACTACTTGTTTAGCTAGCTCCGAAGGTCCAACAAGGAAATAAAGGAATCATCAAAAACTCAACAAAATGAATGAGCAACCTAACTAAAGGACACTTGAATGAGGAGGAATGAATAACCAACCGAGAAATCCGGATATATACGAGTATCGGTCAACTAATCTATCGGTAACGACAAGCAACATGCATGTACTCTCTCCGTTCATGATGCATGATGACTAGCATGAATATCGACAAAGATACACGAACGCACAATATCAACACAAGGGGGGGACTTATCACTCAAATTAACACGTAATCTAATCGGCACGGATCCGAAACAAGCGATCAAGCTAGCGCCAGTACAAATTTTTAGCACAAATCGAAGGGTCCGTCGGGTATGACCACCGTCACTAATTGTGGCAACGAGATCAATCTATCGGAATGGAATTGCGAGGGAGAGAGAGAGAGAGAGAGACGAGACCTTCGGGGAAAGCAGTGGAGAAGCAATACGGCGTCGATCGGGTCGGGGCGGCGGAGAAGAGAGCACCTCGGGACCAAGGGCGGATGACAAGGGATCGAGTGTGGCGGCCGCGAGGGTGGGGGGGAAGGAAAACCCCGGCAAGCGGGGCGGAGGGGGGGGGTTGGGGTGGGTTGGGGTGGGTGGGTGGGTGGTTTATTTTTTGATTGGGCCTCTTTCGTGGGCACTCCGGGCCCGTCACCAAATGTCGACGGCCCTCTTCTTCTTGGTCACCCACCTCCCACCAACCCGAGAGAGTTTTTCCCATTCCTTTCACCCCGCCGTTCTCTAGGGTTTTCCTCCACCTTCTCGGCCGCCGCCGCCGCCTCTCTTGGTCTCGCGAACGGTAGAGGAAGGAGACCGAGGCGCCCTCTCGCCGTATCTCCCCGCCCTTCTCCGCGACCCGATCGACGACGTAGTGCTCCCCCGTGGCCCTCTCCAATTCTCCCCCGCCTTTCCTCAAGGTATCTCTCGCTCGCCCTTTGATGTGTGCTAGAATTGTGTGCCACGTACGCTAGTTGTTCCGGATCTATCCCGAAATTGAGGGCTAAGTATGTTCTAATGAAATTGTGCGCGTCCCTCTAAATCTCTCGATAGATAGTACTTTGTATAGTCATGCATAATGCACGAGAAAATGCTTGTTTGATGCCGTTAGTGATGGTTCGCCCGCGAGAAAAAGGGATTTAGGCCTCCTCCATTTGAATACCAACTTCTCTTTTTCGAGGTACCGAAGAAGCAAATTATTCTAGGTCGATAACATATCTTTGTTGCGGTGTAGAATGATTCTCGTTCCTTGTTCGGAGTTAAGGAAGCTTGTTGGAGGGAGATGAGCCGCCACAAGTTGAGCCGGCGGTATGTGCATTTGGTGATGAACGAGGGCCGTGGCTTGTTCTCGCTGAGGCACGTGGACGTATCAAAGCTCTTCTACCCATCAACTGCAAACGCACTTGAAGCAGATGCGGAAGCTAAGATGAAGAAGAAGAATGAAGCAGATGCGGAAGCTAAGATGAAGAAGAAGAATGGCATCATCAACATAGTAGGGATGAGCCTGGGTCGTCATTTGCCTAGACCAAGCATACACTACCAACCATGCGTGCTCGTTCCGGCCCTCGAATCCCCTCTTGTTCGATTGGTATGCTCGCTCTCTTCGGCGACAGGAACAACAAGATCCTCTGCTCAGACACAGCAGGTAATGCCAGCATCTACAACACCGACTCGCACTCCTTGATCCCCATCCCTGAGCTGAATGCACCCAAGCCGGCGATGGAGTCTGTGGCTGTCTCCATCCCCTCGCCGCCGCCGGTGCCCGGCGGCGGCGGTCTGACTTCGAATCCGATGATCACACAGACAGAGGCAGCCTGTACATCATGGACATGAACCGTGCTGGTGGTGGACCGGGCTGCTTCGAGGTGCTCTCCTATGATCCTGCGGAGAGCTGGTGTTGGGATACACTCCCGCCGCCACCATTCTCGAATTTCCGCGGCAAGCCTCGCTCCGCCGTGGTGGTGGTGGACGGCGGCGGCAGCAGGATATGTGTGTCGAGCACCACGGAGACCTACTGCTTCGACACGGTGACCCGCGAGTGGAGCAAGGTGGGTGGTGACTGGGTGCTGCCTTTTGACGCTGTTTACGCTCCTGAGCTGGGCCTCTGGCTTGGGTTGTCGGAGGATGGTGATGAGCACCGGGAGGACTCGTATGAACTGTGCGCATTGGACAACCTCTCCACCACTGCTGCTGCTGCTGCTGCGCCGACGGTGCAGCGTCTCGGGAGGGACTTCGAACCGCCAGAGGACTGGTGGCTGGTAACGTGCGGCCTGCTGAGCCTTGGCTCGGGGAGGTTTTGCATTGCCAGTAGCTTCGAGATTGAGGATGATCTTGACGAGTGTAACTCTACCCCGGTGACTGTCTTCACTGGTGTGGAGGTGTTGCCCAGCGAACAGGGGCTTCGCATGGTCAAGCACAAGTCCAAATGTTTCCTTGATAGCTTTCGGTATGTGCTCTGATGAGGTCCTGAATCCTCGTTTATACACATGCTTAATTTCCTGGGAGAAGTAGCTAGCGGGCACTTTCTTGAAAAGTAGTGGAGGCTGACTTTAAACCACACGGTGAGCAGCTTGATCAAAACCTCACAGCGAGCGAGCAAATCCAATTACTTCCAACTCTAAATTAGCAACAGGATCACTCTCTCAAGTTCGTGTGCCCATTACTCGTGAGTCGTCATCCTAAAAGCTCCCATATATCTGCCCTCCGCAGCAGGCAGCTCATCGACGATCCATGGCACCTGCATCGCCTCAGCGCGAGCAGGTCATGAAGCTGGTGTTAGTGCGGCATGGCGAGACGGATTTGAACCGCTCCTGCATCATTCAGGGACGGTTGGATACGAACCTCAACCAATTTGTTCCAACTAAACCACCCTCAAGGTTGCCGGTCATCTGTCCCAAGGAGCCAAGCCAGCGGTCATCGATCAGTGTTGTTCGTATCTTCGGTCCGACGATGGCCGTTGGATCCTGGAGCACGTTCGGTTCGCGACTCTGAGTCTTCGCAGGAGCAGAAGAATCCCAACACGCCCATCAGTGTGATCCGCATTTCTGTTGAGAACTGCCATCGGATCATCGAGACTGAAGCTCGGTGACGAAGACGGCATCCTGCAGAGTGCATTTCAGTGGCGCTGGTGCCTCTGCGTAGTTGTCAGTCTGCCGCGAGGCAAGAAAAGACACGCTGCCCTCTGCTCTTGTTCTTGCACGTGGCATCTGCGCTGCTGCTGCCGCCTGCTCATAGGCAGTTTCTGAACTCTGACCATCTGCAGGGCAACGGCTTTGTAGTGGCCTAGCTCCCACGGTACGTGCAGCTACTACACAGAAGCTGAGCCGGGACACCGATCCACACCCAACAAGCTAGCTCCATGTTCATAGACGATATGAAGACACATGTGCACACACCTTGGTAAGGGAGAATCAGTCAGTACTGTGAAGAAAGTGATGATGCGCGGACGATGGTAACTCTCGTGCAGAGAGTTCATGGAGATGGATATATCGTTGCCGACGATCATGCATATTCATATCTCAAGGGGATCTCCGTGTTTTCACATCACTATTTCCTTCTGCGTGCAGTGTGCCCTAGCTAGTATAATATACTACCTATATCCGCTTATAATGAATAAGAAAGTATATCGTACATACTTATCATGAACAAGACAGCTCATCTTTTATGCTCGCTTAACAATTAGTACAAAGATGGTGTACGCTGCCTCTCTTTTTGCATTATTGCTCCTTGGTTGAATAACCAACAACCATGCTAGCTGTTGGACGTAGCAAGGCAAAACTCCGTGTTTCCCTGCTAGTCAACTACTGGCAGGTCGCCATGTTCATCCCGTCCTGAAGACGTACATACACGGGTGATGAAACGAATAACACTACTACTCTCTGCTGGCCTCTTCGTTCAATTATAAAGTCTCACGAGACGAGAGATTTCCAGGAACGAAGCAGCTCTCTCTCTCTGCAGGAACAAGACCATTCCATCCATCTCTCCCCCTTCCCTCTGCAGCACAGAAGTTAGCAGCTAACCCCGGCGGATATGGCGGATCGAGCAATGCCACCTGCGTCTCCCCACGGCGAGCACTTCGCGGAGGTGGTTCTGGTGCGCCATGGAGAGACGGACTGGAACGTCTCCCGCGTCATCCAGGTCGTCGCTACTTCTTCATCCTGTGTCGAATCTTATGTGTTATCGCATCACTTATATTCTCAGTCTACAATGTGTGTACGTTTAAGGCTGACGTACGTTAAGGTTCGACGACAGGGACAAATGGATCAGGAGCTCAACGAAACTGGTAGGCTGCAAGCTGCCATGGTATGCTATGCAGTATATATTTACTTTGTGAGTAGATCCACCTGTTGTCCTTTCTTTGGTGAGGGTCTGAGAAAGATCCTTGGTTTTCTGGGCTGTAAACTGGTTAAACTCTGTTGTCTTTAAGTAAGGTAGGGGCGCTTTTGGCCCTCGAACTCTAAAAATTATTGTAGTTTAATTTTGCGCTTGTAGTTTTATGTGAATCTGATTTTGTTTCAAACAATCAAACAAACTCTGAAGGTTGCCCGTCGGCTCTCGGAAGAAACCAAACCAGCCGCCGTCTACTCCTCCGGTTTGACGCGTGCTGCCGAGACTGCGCAGCTGATCGCAGGAGCTTGCGGCGTACCTGATTCTGATGTATCAACATTAACTCTGGAGCAAATAAACTTGAATTTTACTATTAGTATTTGCTATTTTTTTTTCTCGCTGCGTGGAAGCGTACGTGTTCTATATGTTGTCCGAATGAACGGGGGCTTCTATTCGTTTCAGCTGGTGATTGATCAGGCATTGACAGAAAGGCACATGGGATTGTTCCGAGGTTGGAGCATTGTGGATGCCATCAAATCTGAAGAATACATGGCTTTTGCACGCGGTGGCAGAGACCAAGAAATACCTGTAAGGACGTAACTAATTTCCATTCTCCTCTCCAATAAGTTCTAAACTTAGTCATTTCCATGGCAAGTTTTGCATATCCTTGTGAATCAGTGAAATGGCTTTTTCCATGTTGGTTGCTGCCTACTCACCAGCTCTAGCCATCTCTTTTTTTAGGGTGGCGGGGAGAGTCTTCATCAGCTTTCAGAGCGCTGTGTCCCCGGCTTGAACGCGATAGCCGAGAGGCACAAGGGTACGCCACCAATAATCCACACAATTTCTTGTACTCTTTGTCAAAACCTGCGCATGGCGTGCATAACTTTGGCTGCAATGTATATCTGAAGCCCGCCCCAAATTGAAGCTGTCGCGTGTTGGGTTTTAACAGGTGGGCGGGTGGTTGTGGTCACCCATGGGGCAGTCATAGAGGAAATCTGCTGGCACGCCGACCCAACGAGCCCCCGGTTCGTAGGAAATTTCCAAACACCTCAATCAGCATCGTCCATATCTCCGGCTCTGGTGACCGCTGGGTCATGGAGAAGTTTGGAGACGTCGGACACCTCACCACACCTCACCGATGATGGTGGCTTCCCCGAGAGTGCTTCTGCCGGGGATGGCGCCTCTGTGTAACCGTCTACTACCTGCCACAAATACGTTGCTCATGTTCATGCATGCATACCGTGGAAGCATATCGGATACCTTCTGCCATTCCTCCACTCTTCCAATGCATATGCTCTATTTAGTAATAACGAACCTCTATCTTCAATAAATCATTATGTAATCTGTGGAGTATATATATACTTTCTTCCCCCGCAATATCATATATAGTATGAATTAACAAGAAGCGATTCTAATGTGTAATTTTTTTTTGTGGATATTAAAACTGCCTGTATGTGCAGCAAATCACGTTGTAATATGTGAAGTGTATTTTCCCCTAGAAAGTTAGCAGGAGCGTTGTAGTATTTGGTTCCCTAGTGCTAGTGTTAGTGGTAGCGGTATAGTTTTTAGCACCCCGAACTAACGCGTAACACCAATTGTGTTTGGGTCTCTGTGTTAGTTTGCATTTCAAGCTATTTTTTCAATCATTTAAGGATACATGCATGTGGGAGATTTTCGCTGAAAGGGAAAGTTGTTGCCCTCTGCGTGGATGCGGCACAAGAAGATGCGGCGGCGCCAACCACCGGTGCTAGAGTGAGGAACGGAGAGAGAGAGAGAGGGTATCGATAGTCGACGTCGTCCCTCCTCCTACCGCCGCCGCATCACGCGGGCACGCGGCTATCGACGCCGGGAGTGTCATCCGCTTGAGCTTCGCCGCCTCCCGGCTCGAGCGGCTCGGCCGGGGAGGGAGAGGGGCCGAGGCGGCGTCATGGAGGATTTCAACAATGTGGATTCGCTGCGGGAGTGGAGGAGGCGGGGTGGATTTGCTGCCAACGCCTGGGGAGGCGAGACAGAGGCTGTCGCAGTCCAAATCTACGCCGGGGTGGTGCGGGTCCTAGCGGCGGAGGCGAAGTGGAACGCGCCTCTACACACGAGCTCAATTTGGCGCGAATGGTGGAGGCGATAGTGGAATGAGGAGGAGGCAGCGGCCGCATGATCGATTCGTCCTCCTCACAGGCTCAGGGCGGAGGAGATGACTGCGGGGTGGTGAAGGCCGGTCGAGGAGGAGACGACCGCAGAGTTCGAGCACGGCGAGGATGGGTGGAGTTCGGCGGCGCGAGTGGGTGGCGCCCGGCGGCGGTGATGGAGGAGGCGTGCCGAGGGGGCGAGCTGCGATTGGGGATATGGTTCGCGGTTCGTATTTGGAGAGGGTGCGGCGGTGGGATCCGGTGTGGAGAGAGGGGGTAAGTGGAGTAAATTTGAGTGGGGCCACCAAAACTAACACAAATACCACCTCTTGTGGGTGGTAGTATTTCAGGGGTGTTAGTTTCAACTAACACCAAACTAACACACATATTTGGCTTAAAAGTGTTAGTTTGCTCCAAAATAGCACTAACATGTCAACCTTGAAATTTCTGAAATTTCAGGATGTGATTAGAAAGAATCACTAAACAACAAATTTTTCATAATTTTAAAACTTTTCCAACATTTATTTTCTTTACATAAATATAGTATAGGGAAAAGTCATTGATTGTTTTTAAATAAATAAATTGATTCAAAATGTGTGTTGCATTGATGCTAATGCATCTTATAGTTTTATGAGTGCAAAAAGGTTTTAAAATGCGTTTAGGTGCTGACCAAGACCCTTCGAGAATTATGTAACTTTTTCTGAAATTTATTCTCTTTTCCTGAGAGCTATTTCTAATTAATAGAAGTCTCTAAATTTTTTTCATTAATTACAAATGTTTTATTTGGATTGTCCGTGCTCTAAGTCTCTCAGATTTTTTCTACAATTTGTGGGAGTTTTCTGAGTATTTTTCGTGTCTTAAAAATATTACCAGATTTTTTTCTGAAATTGTCCTCGCACTGAAAAATAATTTCGGGAAATAAAAAAAGAAAACCTATCCTTTCAGTTTGGGCCGAGCCCGAGGGCCCGACCCATCTCCGCCCGGCCCAACCGCAGGCTCGGTGAGGCCCATCTGGACCCAAGGCCACCAGCCGCCATGGCTAGGCCTTAGTTTACACGTTCTCTCTGTTTTACTCGGTTCTTGTTGCGATAGATTCATATCACTTAAAATACGTGTTAGAGGTAATATGAATCATGCAAAGTGTTTCTGAAATCTATTTACAAATATTAATGTGATTAATTACATATACACTTGTTTTCTAATTAAAAGCGAATTAGATATTTACTTCGTTATTATAATTAGAGTAAAGTGCACAGCCGGTCCCTAAACTTGTCCGGCTGTGTCACCTAGGTCCATGTACTCCTAAATTGCAGTTTTACCTCCCTAATCTCTGTTTGGGTCGCATCACAGGTCCAAATGGGTCTTGACCCGGTATTAGAGCCTACGTGGTGATCTGACGTGGAAAAGGTTAGTTCCGACTTTGTGTTGGCGCTAGTTCGGGGCTCGGTTTGCGGCTTTCTTGGCGCCAATGCGGTGATAGTTGCGGTATGTTTAGCGCCGCTTTAGGCACCATTTGTTTAACAAATTTTAACCAAAATAATACATATATCGATTGTAACAGATCAATGTATTTTTTAGCACCGCTTGAGGCACCATTTGTTTAACGATTGTAACCAAAACACTACATATTCCATATTGTAACGAGATCAACACGAATTCGGAACAAAGATAAGATTTTAATGCGCTCTTCTATTTAGACTTGTTTTTGGGTGATCATAAACTAAATCAACCAACAATTTTAGAAGTCACATAACCCGTATTACAATAGTTTCGGCACAAACGGTTCGCATTCTAGGCCAAATGACACTACGTGGCGTCCAAAATGAAACCGATTGTTTCCACAAAATATACCGTCTACTATCCGCCATTCACAAAAGTTGTAGTTGCAAATATTTCGGTCCAAGCATTCTTCTTTGCAGCTGCAGCCCTCGGTCTTCTTGGTCCCCGATGGTTTGGTGATCGCCTCGCCTTCTTTGCCACCGCAGCTTTGCCTTCCTTTGTGCCCTCCTTGTTGTTGCCCTTCCTCTTCTTTTCCGTCGCAGCCTTTGCCTTCTTTTGTGCATGTTGTAAGTGGAGCAGGCCTTGGCACAGGTATGTTGTTGGCAATGAATTGGTGATCTGGCAAGGGGCCTTGTGGTTGAGATAGCATGCTGCTTTGAGATTCCTACAGCATCACAAATATTTAATTGATATCATTGCCAAAGTGGCATGACAAATTATTATGAATGGAAGAATATTGGGGCATGACAAAATTTGATATAATGTTACCTGCAGCATCATTTCACTCAAAACAGTGGTACTAACTTGTGACATTATATGAGAGGCAAGCACCAATTTCTTGTTCGGTGTCATCCTACAATGAAAATGGATCATATTGGAGTCCATTGCAGGCATAAAATGTATCTACTAAGAGAACAAAATTTAACTCCGTGCTAGAACTTGGATAGGTTCGAGTTGTATCTTGATGAGCTTGTTGATGTGCTTCTCGCTCGCAACAATTCTTTTAGCCTCTTCGAGCCGATGCCTTGCTTCTTCAGTGCACATCCACCACAGTTGTGTCCAGGTCCTTTGCAATGTGTGCAGTGCATAACAACACCATGTTTTGTCAACTTAGGTCCATTTTTTCCTTGTACTTCATATGGTGCTTTTATTGTAGACTTTTTTGGTCTTCCAACTTTCTTCTCATAAACTGGTGGTTTAATCTCAGGGCCATTAATCTTTTCCCAATTGCTCTTGTCAGTGCAAGGCCAAATGTTGAATTCATATTCTCTCTGGAATGCATTAGTTGTATAACAATCAGGTAAAACACTCTCAGGTGGGACTCTCTCATGCCTTAAACAAGAAATAGCATGGTTGCAAGGGATTCCAGTCAATTACCACCTCCTGCTTTGAACCTGGAAAATTCCATGACCAGCTGGTAATGCATAGCAGTAGTTTGAATATTCTGCATTCTTTAGAAGCTTCTTTCTAATCTTTGGACATATAGGGCCATGCATTTGCTCTGCCAACTCCTTTTGCTTGCTATAGTACCTAGTCATGAGCTGCTGTTTGATTCTCTCTAGCATGCTCAAGATGGGTAATTCTCTAGCATCTAGGATGTACTTATTGAAGACCTCACAGTTGTTGTTTAGCAAAATATCACATTTGGGGAATTCTGAAAAAAAGCCCTTACCCATGTAGCTGGGTCCATCTTCTGCAGCCATTCATAAGCATCACTGTTAAGTGCCTTCATCTTCTCCATGTTGATGTTAAACCATTGAACTGAAGATGACCTAGCACATGCCCACAGCTGCTCCTTCAAGGTTTCACCTTTGAATAAGACTTGAAAATTGTTGTACAAGTGCCTGACACAGAATCTGTGCTCTGAGTCAGGGAACACTTTCTTCACAGCTGGGATTAGTCCCTATAAATTATCACAAAGTTAATTAGAACAACTGTGAATGCAAAAGAAAAAAATTAGAAAGTGAATTAGAAAAACAGATTGTACTCACTGACCTTTTGCTTATCAGTCATGATAGTCCAAGGAGTTGTGTTGTCAATTCCAAGATCATTCTTAAGAGTCTCCAGAAACCATTTCCATGTGTTGACGCGAAATGTGCACTCAACGCCAATCACACAAAGAAGCCGAACAAAGCCGGCTTCACACGCGCGAGAGAGCAAATGACGTGCCGATCAATTTTTCCCGAAAATTAACAAAAGATAAAACAGCTTAAATACCAAAGCTTGGAACTTGCCGGTGGTACCGCAGTTCCCATATTTACGGCCAAGAAGCCAAGCAAGATGACACGTAGCTATGTAGAGCTATCTGTCAAATAACCACAACCATTCGGACCATTACAAAGGGAAAAGGAAAACTGCCGAATGAATGACGTAAGCATGACGACGATCGGTCTTTGTATAAACAAAGATGTAAGCACAAAATTATGACCGATCCCCATAAGGTTCAGCATTAAATAAGATAAGGTAAAGCACGGACATGATTATGTATTAAATAAGCATGCATAGATCCAAAGCACTAGTCTACCGCATGTCTAGTTACTTTAAAACCCGTCGGGTACGATAACAAACAAATCTATCCACCGCATGATACGACTTGCATGAAAAACGTACCACTTTCCACAAATAGATCTATCCACCGCATGATACAATCTAAATGTGGAAAGCTAAAAGCATACATCACTTAAGACATAAACAATGCACGTGATCTACTCGTGAGAACATAACCGAATACGGCCGAACAACCGATCCAGGGTCCATGAAGAAGGAACAAACATTACCACGTGAATAAATCTATCGACCGATTTGGGAATCTAATCCACCGATGACTAGCTCCAAAGCAACCCAAAAACCTGCATCTACCGCATGATACCCGGTTCTTTCAAGATTTATACGAACGAAGCAAGATTGAACCCGCAACACGTAACAACCTAGATCGATTCGGTTTCGGCTATCAGAGAACACAAGATCCACGCGCCAAAACACGAAACCCGCTCGCACAAGGACCTTAAAAGAGATATAGCCGATCCAAACCCATCTAGATTGGGCAAGGATGTGTTACATGAATTAAAACATAAAGTAAAACTCAAGATAACACGGGATAACTTAATGAATCTATTGGATCTTGCCAAAATCCAATAGAGCCGATAACTAGCTTCAAGCCAGATCTTAGCCTACCGCATGGCTCATGATCTAACAAGAAACCCTCTTGAACCAAGCTTGAATCTACCGCATGACACGAAGCATGGCAACAAGACTACTTGCATCGATCTAAATCCACCACATGATACTAGACATGATACAAGGTTGCCGGTACTCACGGAGGTCGACGGATCGATTGGTCCTCTCGAAGAACTCGACGACACGACAAGGACTCTAGGGTTTGGCGTAAGGCCGATGTGTATTGAAGAATGATCGTGTTTTTTACATACATCCAGGGATCGTATTTATACCCCGTTGATTACAACTCGCGAATGGATTCATTGCCTAACTAAACTCGATCGCTTGTCCATCCATTCGTCTCCCCCGATTTGAGCCACGTCACCGCCCAATCCCGCAAAATCGGCTCTCTTTGTTCCTTTGCCGAACCGGGAGCGGATAGCCGACCGCGGATCTCTCTCGCCGAAAATTTACGGAAATATCCTTCCTTCCACCGGACGGACTCTTTTTTCGAACCGGACCCACGGTCGGACTCCTTACCAAATTTTGGTGTTAACACATGCCCCTTCAATTGTGGGATAAAAGTAATTTTGTTCCACAATTGACTCCAGCCACGAATCCTTGAGTCAAATCTGTCAACACCTGTTCTTCGCAATCCGCCGGAATCTTCGTCCAGATCTAACCCTAGATCCCCTTGTTCTGAGCTCGAACCTCCAATGGCAACTCAGAACCAAGCTGCTCAGGTAAATTCATCCCTCGTAAACCTTGTTCGGCATTAGGCTTTCAATTTTACCTGAGATTTTCCTTTTCCGCTTCCCTCCAGGAGCCTTCTCTTGCTCTTCGATTCCCCGTCGAGGCCAATTCGCAGCCTTATTACCTTGGTCCTATAGGGAATCCCGACCCTCGAGATTTTATCGCCGCTGAATCTCGCAGAATCCCCTTCAAGGCAGCTTTGTCTCCACCTTCTCAGTGGCAAGATGCGTTCAAGAACTGGCCTTTGCCCCCAATTGCAGGCTGGAAAACTTGGTATCGGAGGATCCTTGCGGATAAGAGTGGACTGACCAACTTGGATACTCTCCGCATCGCCCAATGTTTGGAGCTATCCGTGGCTGAGACACCCAAGAATGAAGATCTTCTGATAGCCGCATGCCACTTCTGGTCAAATGGCGTCAACGCCTTCCTTTTTGGGCATGGCCCAATGTCTCCAACCTTGGCCGATGTATACATGATCACTGGCCTTGACATCACCGGTCCGTCCGCCCACGGGAATTCAAAAACTCTTCACGCCGGACGGGGGTAAAGCCGGGGAACGGCTATAAGAATTATATCTTGAAGCACATGAGAGACAATCCCCTTGGCAACGTTGAGTACGCAGCTTTTCCGAACATGTGGCTGTGCAGATTCGTTTTCTGTGGTAAAGCCAACGAGCCCACTTTGAACCATATCGCAATGGCGACTCATCTGGCTGGTGGCAACCGCCTTCCTCTGGGAAAATTCTTCTTGGGCAGCGTATATCATATGCTTCATCAGACTGTCACCCAAATGTACACCAGTCAGAGGATAACATGCGTCAATGGCCCTTGGTGGTTTGTTCAAATGTGGCTGCAGCTCCACATGCATCAAATTGTCGGTGTCGATTTGAACTTCAGGTTCTTCCCTTTGTCCAATCACCCCGAAGGAGAGCCTCAAGCTACCAGAGGATGCCAAAACTATGGAGAAGCGGCTTCAACTCGTTTCTATCCAAACAGACATCGGCCCGCCTCTTCGAGTTGTTCTTCAAAGGTTTCCCCAATCCCCTTTGGCTTCCTTATCTGGGCAACGACACCTTGACCTTCCCTGTTGAGTTTTCCTTTGAACCCGGCCATCAAGATGGGAAATTCTTGGAAATCCTTAACATCATAATCTGCCCATGCATACTGCCGCCGAGTTCAATGGAGGAAGACTGAATGTCAGTACTTATGAATATTATCAGCCTAATGTAATGGCCAGGCAACTTGGATGCGGCCAGATGCCCCCAAGATTGTTTCTGCATGAATTCCTCAAACCCGGGGAGGAAATCAAAGAACCGATGCAGGCGGCAGAGTTTTCAACTATGTGTGCGGTCCCACCGTCTACACATGTCCTTTTGTGCCCACAACCATAGCTCACCCCACCTTCAACTCCCCGGTGGCAAGAATTTCATGACCACATCTTCGGTGAGCCCGTTCATGTATTCTGTGCAGAGTTGGTACCTGACTTTCTGCCAACTTCAGAGGTAATACAATGAGCCCTTAGATCAGACCTTCCCTCTTTATTCATGGTCCTGACCTTCATTTTCTGTCCACAGAACACAGTGCCTGCCCCTCGAGCCAGGGCAATTGCTTACAACGCTGAAGGTCCAATTTCAGCACTAGGATTCAAATCCACAACTCTGCATCAACTAATGGCCAGATACGCTACCACAGATCCCAGCCTTTCTAGCCTTGCTGCAGACAGGAGGCAAGGTCTGCATCTGATTGCCCCTCCAAGTGCTAAAAGGAGAAGGACTGTCAAGAAAGTGCTTGTTGAGGTAAACCCTTTTACTTTCTTGATTACCGTGTTACTCTGTTCTTGATGAATCATATTCTTGTGCATTTCGTACCGCAGCCCGGCGGCCTTCGGACCCAAAGACTCGCCAATGCTCCATCCGCGGGTATGACTTCTACTGCTTTTTCTTGAGGATGAACACTGGTATTTACCCTCCCAATTTGGCATTTGCAGAAGAAACAACAGAAGGGCAGCTTGTAGATGTTCCAGTGGTCCAGCAAGCAAGTTCATCCGGGGCTGAATTACCCATCCCAGTGGAGATCTCATCCTCATCACCTTCCGCAGAAGCAGCAAACTCTCCAGAGATGAACCTCCCAATTCAACTGGAGCCACCAAATTCCCCCAGGGTGCCATCGCCCATCAGTCAAGCAGAGATGACCAACCCAACAGAGGCGGATCCAATTCCTCATCGACCGAAACTTACGAGTCGGCCGATGGCCGCACCAAAGCATCCCCCCAACTTGGAAGTTTCGGCTCTACCTGGGGCATCTCTTTCGTCTGTGATCGCCCCCGCTCAAGAAACCAGTCATGAGGTACCCAATCCGCGCTTAATTTTGGCACCTCGATGTTAGCATTCTTAACTCGCACCGTTGTTTTTCGGGGTCAGGCTCCCTCGTCATCAAGCTTGCCATCAGAGAGCCACTCAACCGCCGAGGTGATGGAAGAAACATATCAGCCACTGCCGGATGAAGTGTTGCCCAAACTTAAAGAAATTGCGGCACTGGCCGGAAAAAGATGTTCGGGATCGGTTCAATGATCTTCATCATTTTGAAGAGATGTTTGAATCCATTAGTCAAGAACTCCCCGAAGACATCGAGCTTCTCTATCATCCGTCAACGACTTAGAGCCCCTTTATGTACCCTTGAGGCGCGCTTGGAGGAAATTGCGCTCCCGTCCGCCATTGAAAAGAGGAAAACGATGCCGAACATGCCATGAATGGGGCACAATCCCAAGCGAGAGAACCATAAAGATGCATTGGCTAACCCGCAAGCTTCCTATGATCCGAAAGTCGCTAGGAAGGTTGCTCTAGAAGCAAACCGAGAAGCCCTCGTCGGCGGAGATAGAGATTGACAAGAAGAAAATAGCCGAACTTCCCGGATTGATAGCAAAGACCCAAGTGGAAGTAAAATCGGCTATCACCAAAATAGAGCAATGCGATGCGGAACTCAACGACTTATCCGGTGCCCAAAAGGACCGCCAGGAGATCTTTGGACAATTTCCATTTGATAATATCCAATGTTCGTTGTGTACTTGCAAAACTCTCGAATGCTCGAATATCCTCATTGATGTATAATTGAATTGGTCGTTCTTGTAATATCTTCTTGTGATTTGTTTCCTTTCTTTTGCGCACTTTCAGATGTAATGTTGAACGACCCATTCGGTAGTGAAACGCCAATTCCCGAACGGCACTTTGATTTCCTTTAGCCGAACCAGTCAATCTGCACGCGGTTCAGCCTAGAACTCCAAGCGACCCGCCGGCGAGCTAGCCAAGGAAACCTTTCCACCTTCCGATTTTCTTGGGATATGCGCCACGATCCACGACCACGACTCGAAGCCACGATTCATCTCGCCGGGCCTATAAATGTTACCATATGTGCCCCTAGCTCTCCACCGGGCCTTCTAGCTTTCGAATCTTTGCCGATCTTTACTCCTCTCGCAAACAAGGCACATCCCAAACCACCATGGTGCGCCGTCTCAACCGCCGCCGCGCCTCCGACGAGGCCGAGGGGAGTAGCGCCAATGCGCGCAGGCGGTGATGATCGTCGATCTCTCCTCTTTGATTCTGTTCTTGATCTTCTCTTGCCTTGACGATCATCTCCCTTTTTCAGGCTGATTCAGTGGAATCCGCCCCGTGCGCCGCCAATCGGCCCCTCCCCGCATGACTCCTCGGAGTCCGATGGCCACTCCCCGTTACCGTACGGGGGAAGAGGACGCCATCCGCTTCAAGGAGGAGCTAGAGGCGTCCCGTCGCGAGCCGGGAGGACGTCTCCAAGAAAGCGGGCGTGGCCGAGCTAGAATGGGAGGACCAGCGCAAACAGCTGCTGGAGGCCATTGACGGTATGGCTCTGAGATTGATTCTTGATCTAGCCCGTCCTCTCGATGCTAATCTTTCTCCGTTTGCTCTTTGCAGCCCGCGATGCTGAGCTCGACCAGCTAAAGACGCTGGTAGAGCAATTGGCCGAAAAGGTGAATGCCCACGGCGACACGCCGGCGGAGCGCCTAGGCCGCGGTGGAGCACCGCGTCGACGAGGTGGCCGTCCATGGCGTTCGTTTGGGCACCACCTTGGGCCCCGGCCGCGATGGCGACGCATACGGACGTCGACTATTCCACCGGCCGCGTGGGTTCCGTGGCGGCGCGCCGGAGGACATCGACGAGATCGAGCTCATCCCGGGAGCGCCTTGACGGCCACGGCGACGCCATTGCCGAAATTACCCATCCCCAATCCGTGGTGAACGGGCTCTTCGACTAGATTGTACTAGGGATGTGTAAATATCGGCAATAGATGAAGAACTTTTGAATTCGCACCCGTTTCTGCGATGATTTCCCTTTGCATCTTGCGTCCGTGAATTCTCGTTTTCTTTAATTGCATCCGGAACTATCTTTAGCCGAACGCGCGAGAACAACCGCCCCTTGGCGCAAAATCCACAAAGGATCCCAATTCGGCAATCCGTAAACACCGTTCAAGAGAAAACCCTTCGCACTTGGTGGAAAACCCCGCCGCTTGGTATTCCAACAAAGGTGTACCGGCCGCTTATCACTCCCAATGCGTCTCCCCGGTCAATAAAATAGCCCGTGTGGGGTGCTCGCAAATCCATTCGCACACTCCTCCATCATTTCTCATCTCTTCCCCCGCCTCCGGAGGAAAAAACCCCAACGCCATGGACAAGGGTAAACAACCTCGGTAGAGCGGCTCATCAAAGAAGCGTACGATTCGGAAGTGAGTTTTCTCTTGATCTCGCTCCTTGTTCTTCCGCTTGATTTTGCGCTTCGTGTTTTCCTCTCGTCCTTTTCGGCCTTGATCCGCTTCCCGAAGAAGTCATCGGGACCGAAGATGTGCCCGAGTACATCTCCTCCGATTCCTCTCTCGAAGCGAGGGATGCCACGCCCGAACGAGAGGACCAACCATCGGCTGCGCCGCCACGTACGGCACCTGGAGCATGGCCTCAGGGACATGTCCGCCCGTTGCCAAGCCGAGCGCGAGCATCGCATGGCGCTGGAAGCATTAGTAGGGGGTAAATGCTCCTGACCCCTTTACGTTTGCATCCGGATTTCCTGCCTCTAACCTTGATTCTCCTGTTCCAGATGTCTCTGACAGGTATAGCAGCCTGAAGGCGGCTTGGGATAGCTTGGTAGAGGCCGCCAATCACGGTCATCCTCGTGCGTTCCAAGTCGCCGTCACGGTGGTCCTGGAACAACTGAAGAGGGAGCGACTCGAAGAAGCAAAGAAAAGATTGAATCATACTTTCGCTTCTTCCTCCACGCCTTCTGCTTCCCACCTCCTCGGGGACCTGACCATCAGGGCTGCTAGATGTGATCCTGCAAGAAGCAGTTGTAATGTAGTATTGAGCTAAGGGCAATGCATCCGGGCACTGGCCATTTTTTCTTGTTCATGGATTTTGTTCCCGAAGGCGGCCTCATTCTCGAGCGCCGCTATTTTGTGCCGGATGTGTGTAATCACCGATCGATCTCAATGCTAGGGTAATACTTCTTCGATATCTTCCATTTATCGCGGCGGAAAATTCTTCCCCTAGCAAGGTTTTCAATATGTATGCATTACCGAGGAACGCATCCGACCACACGAAAAGGCCCCTCCCAGTTAGGGGACCATTTGCCGAATTCACTGTATTTAGTTCCAATCGGCAATAGTGCTTTCCAAACTAGATCACCTTCTGCGAATTGCCTCACTTTTACTTTCTTGTTATAATACTTGGCGACTCGCAGCTTGTTTTTCTCGATGTTCTCCAGGGCCCTGAGACGGATCATATGCAAATCTTCTAACTCATCCATCATTAGGCTACTGTAATTGTTGGAGCTCAACTCGTTTTGCAACACTACTCTCCTTGAATCTGATTGTATCTCCCAAGGCAGGATCGCGTGATGCCCGTAGACCAACTCGTAAGGAGAGGTCTTTGTAGCTCCATGGGGGGCCATCCGTAAGCCCACAGCGCTTCACTGAGTACCGAATGCCACCTCCTTGGCTTCTGATCGATCTTCTTCTGTATCAGCTTGATCATGATCTTATTAGAAGCCTCTGCTTGACCATTAGCTTGGGCGTAATATGGAGAAGAATTAAATAATTTGATTCCCATGCTTTCAAAGCAAAATCTCCGAACTCCAATGACACGAATTGTGCCCCTTGGTCGGTGGTAATCGTCCGAGGAATCCCAAATCGATAGATGATGTGTTCCTTGACGAACTCGACCATGTTCTCTCGACGTCACCTTCTTCGGTGGGATTGCCTCGACCCATTTGGTAAAGTAATCCGTAGCCAAAAGCACGAACTTATGCCCCTTGCTAGACGGCGGATTAATTTGGCCAATCAAGTCTATACCCCCGCCCCCGAATGGCCATGGCTTGATGATGGGATTCGGTCGATGCGAGGACTCTTTGAATATTCCCAAACCTCTCGGCAATCTTGACATCCCTTGTAATACTCAAAGCAATCCTCTAATATCGTCGGCCAAAAGCATCCAGCCTTGTCTAATAACCCATTTCATTCGATAGGCCGATTGGTGCGCTCCACATATCCCATCGTGCACCTCGCTCATCATGTTCTTGGCTTCTTCGGACCCGTGCATCGTAGCAATACCCCATCTAATGATTTATAGAATAAATTATCATCCGGAAGAACGAACTTAATTGCTTTGTACCGAGCTTCCTAGAGACTTTTCGGGATGGATCCTTCAAGTAATCAATGATTTCTTTCCTCCAATCATCTTCTACGCCAGTCCGTCCCTAGTGCAAACACCTCTGCAAAAAACGCTTCTTGACTCTCCTTGTAACCGAGGCGCTTTGAGCTAGCTTCGTTTGCTTCTTCGTTGTGCTCTCTAGGAATGTCTTGTAGGGTTACCAATGGGAAGCTCTTCAAGATTTCCCCGCACTCTTCGTAGTAACTCCTCGGCCGCTTCGCTCCCGCACTCGTATTGGCCGTTCAATTGCTTGATGACCGCTTCGAATCTCCGTAAATCTCAACCGAAACGGCCCCGCTTCTCTCAAATATTGAAGCCCTCGAAGTAGTGCCTCGTACTCGGCTCGGTTATTTGTGACAATGGGTTGTATAGGAATGGCGAATTCAAACATCTCACCTCTGGGCGAAATTAGTAGGATCCCTACTCCTCCACCTTTGCCACACGATGACCCATCGAAAAATAAAGCCCAAGGGGTAATTTCAAGCAGATCAATTGATGGGTCACGATGTTCAGTTATAAAATCGGCAATGACCTGACCTTTGATGGCTTTTGCCGATTCGAACTTCAACTCGAATTCTGATAAAGCTAAAATCCATTTGCCAATCCGACCATTCAAAATTGGCATAGATAACATATGTTTTATCACATCAAACCTTGAGTATACAGTGCATTCGGCATTCAACAAGCGATCCGAAACTTTGTACACGAGTAGTACACACAAAGACACGGTTTCTCTATAGCCGAATACCTGGTCTCAGGATCCAGTAATTTCCGGCTAAGGTAGGCTACTACCCGCTCCTTTCCTTCGAACTCTTGAATAAGGGCCGATCCAATGGTTTGGGTATCGGCCGCCACGTACAACTTGAAAGGCTTGTTTAGCTGAGGAGGAACCAAAGACCGGCGGCTCCTTCATGTACTTGCTTGATCTCATCAAAAGCCTATTGTTGTTCGTCGCCCCATGTGAATTTCGATCTTTCTTCGGCTTCGAGTAACGGAGAGAATGGCAACACCTTCTCGTGATAAATTTGAGATGAACCTTCTCACGAAGTTGATCTTGCCCGGCGGTGATTGCAATTCCTTGAGGTTGGTTGGAGGAACGACTTCATCAATGGCTTTCATGCTCTTCTTGCCAACTTCGATTCCCCCTTCGTGGACCAAAAACCCCAAGAACTCTCCAAATTCGATACCCCAAAAGCGCACTTGTTTGGATTCATCTTCAAACCGTGTTTCCGGGTGCACTCCAAGGTCTTCTTCACATCTTCCAGATGGGTGTCATGACTTAAGGACTTGATCACTACGTCGTCAATGTAGATTTCCACAGTTTTGCCGATCAACCCATGAAAAATGTAATTCATGGCCCGCTGATAGGTTGCACCGGCATTTTTCAATCCAAACGTCATGACTATCCACTCAAATAGGCCTATATGACCAGGACATCTGAAGGCCGTCTTTGATATGTCTTCTATCGCCATGAAAATCTGATTGTATCCCGCGTTGCCATCCATGAAACTAATCACCTTGTGTCCGGCAGCGGCGTCAATCAACAAATCGGCAATAGGCATCGGGTATCCATCCATGGGAGTAGCTCTGTTTAGGTCCCTGAAGTCTATGCAAACTCTCATTTTTCCATTCTTCTTATACACAGGGACGATGTTAGAAATCCACTCCGCATATCTGCACGGCCGAACGAAGTTTGCATCAAGTAATCTTTCGATTTCCTTCTTCACATCGGCCAATACTTCATCCTTGTAGATTTTCCGGGGGTGGTTGCTTATATGGTTTGAAACCAGGCCGGATTGGCAACCGGTGCTCGACGATGGAACGATCCAATCCGGGCATCTCCGAGTAATCCCGGGCGAAGCAATCTTTATATTCCTTGAGAAGCTCAATTAAGTTCCCCCGAATTCAGGTTGCAAATTTGCACCGATGAACGTCGGCCTTGGCTTATCACCGCTTCCAATGTCAACTTCTTCCGGTTTATCGGCCGACATGAATCCTCGCCCTAATTTGCCATCGGTACCATCCACGGGGTTCTCCATTAAAAATTACTATAAGAGCCGACGCTTGAATCGGTACGTTGGTCACCGCCGACAGTTCAACAGACCTTCTCCCCCGCTCCTTCCCCGAGAAGCAATCGATGCCTTGGTACTCCCGAAGGCTGGTTCCATATTGGCTATGCTCACGGAGTCATCCGCCCGGACGACCTCGATCTCATCATCTACCCACCGGATGAGCCGTTGATGCATGGTGGATGGGACGCGAGCAGTTAGCATGAATCCGCCCCGCCCAAGCGGCGGCCGTAGGCTCCTTTGCCCTCGATGACAAAGAAGGTGGTGAGCGGCGTCTTGGACCCGATCATCAAGTCCACGTGGGCGCATCCTTTGGTGTCCGAGGGGTTCCCGCGAAGTCGTTCAAGATGATGCTTGTAGGTGTCGGATCGCTCGGTCCCATGCCAAGCTTCCCGAAGGTGGTGTACGGCATTACGTTGATCGCCGCGCCACCGTCGACGAACATCTTGGTCAATGGCTTGCCATTGACGTACCCCCTCAAGTACGGCGGCCTCATATGGTGGTTCTTGGCCGGCTTGTCGAAGATGGCACTCGCTTGGCCGATACCGGTTGCGCCATCATCCCCTCGGCCGCTCGTCATCAAAGGAAGCTTCCTCCCCGCATAACCCGGTTAGCGTGAAGCCATGAACTCGTTTGGCAGGAAGTATACCATGCATGTAGGAGCCGAACGCTTCGAGCCCTCCGCCGGTCCTTGGGGCGCCACTTCCGCCTCGTCCGGATCCCGCTTGCTTCATCTTGCGGTTCCTCGTGCGCCGGACCCGCCTCTTCGGCTCCCCGCGCGGCCGGCGGGCACCACCGCCCTTTCGCCGGACGTGAACATCCTCGTCCTCCTCCCCGATCGGCCCATCCGAGATCGGCTTGGCGCTTCCCGGGATGATCAATGATCTCAATTTTTTGACGCCGATCCCCATTTGGGTGGATCCTTCCAAGTCTCTCGTGGACGGATCGGCGATTGCGCTTTCTGCCCTTGTACTCAACGTATCCGTCGCCGCACTCGGGACGGTTCTTCAATGTGGGCGCCTTTAGGCCTTCATTCCAGCAGTGCCTGAAGAAGGCGCATCCCCAGTGTGTGCGCTCCTGCTCGCGCGTGTATTGCTCTTGGTCCCTTCTGCGCGCTTCCTCTTCAGCTCTGCGTTGCTCCTCCTCGTGGCGACGCTTCTGGTAGCGCTCTTTCTCTATCTGGCGCTGCCATTTGTTGAGGAGAATGCGCGACGTCACCTTGGGTTTAGGCCTAGAAGACTCCCCGATCTCAATGTGGCTCTTGAGCACGCGGGGTGCGTCGCCTTGCATTTGCTCCAGGGTTACCTGGCGTTCGGGTCCACCGCTCCACCTTGCTTGGACCCTGGGCCGAGGTCGGGACCTTGACCTTCCCCTTCTCCTCGGGCCGTTATCGCATTGACGGAAAAGCCGAGCATGTTCGAGGAAAGGGGTGGCCATCCGGCTTCATCTTGTTATCGAACTTGAGGTGTCCCTCCCGGATAGCTTTACGGATCTTCATCCCGAAGACCCCGCAATCGTTGATGGAGTGCGAGTCCCCGTCATGGAAGCCACGGTAACGCTTCGCTTTAACTCCATCGGGCCGAAGCATAGAATGCCCCTCGGGCGGCTTAATTCGGCCTTCTTTCACCAAGAGCTCGAACCACTTATCGGCCTTTGTGATGTCAAAGTCGTAAGTCCCTTTGGTCCGCTTGACCCGGCCGATTCATTGTCAAGGGCTCTTTACCCCACATGATTTCCGCCGCAGCTACCTCCAATTCATCGTCAGAATCCTCGAACAGATCGGCTTTGTCCAGGAACTAGTTGTAGATGTCAGCGATGTCGTGCTGCTTGCCAAACTTGGGGTCTTTCTTGAGGCCATATGCCTGATTGCTCATCAGAGATAACTTTTGTGAAAGGCGGCCCGGGTTCTCAAACTCCATCCCAAATAGCTTCTCGCGCACGGCCGGCAACATCCCGGCGACGGCCATATCGGCCCCCTCGATCGTCCGGCAAGTTCAATGAGAAGCACATGCCCTTGACTTCCCCGAATCTTCTAAGAAACTCCGGCGGTGTTTCGCCGTGCCTTTGCTTCGGGGTGGCGAGATCAATCAACTTTTTCTCGGAATCGCCGTCGAAGTAATGAGCGTGGAATTTACGCTCCAAATCCTTCCATCCGGCCACCGATTCGGGCGGCGAGAGACGAGAACCACCGAAAAGCCGGACCCGTCGGTGAGGCGGGGGAAGTAACGAACCCCGAACGTCTCCTCGGCCGAGCATTCCCCAAGCCGCATGAGGTAACGGACGATGTGCTCGACCGTGCTTGTCTCGTCCCGCCCCGAGAACTTTGTGAATTCCGTCGGCGGCTTCACTCTAGGCGGCAAGAGCACGTTATAGTACCACTGCGGGAACGGTGGCTCCGTAGGCGGGGCCCCGCATCTTTGGCTTGAGGCCGAACCGATTCTCGCATCAATTCGGCCATCTTGCGCGCTAGGGCGTCATCTTCCTCGCGCGCCCGCACCGGCGCGTACCCGGGTGTTGGAAGGCGTCGAATGCTCCGTAATTTCCCACTTCATGGTAACCACCGCCGTACAAATTCTTCCGGGAGCCGCTTGGTCGACGGTGCAATTCTCCGACCGGGGTCAAGTGGGGCCCCGTACGAGCCGAACGCTAAGTCTCCGTACGTAGGCCGGCACGGATTCGGCCGTTGCACGGGGCCGGCTCCGTGCCGCTTCGTGGTGGTGGCGGGATTGGGCCGACTTCCCGAAGCTTGCGACGGGGCGAACCGGCCGCCCCCCAACGCCCTGCGGAGGAGGTTGGAACGCTTGGCTTCCGGTGCTCTGAGGAGGAGGCCGCCGAGGGCCGGCTCCGTAGCGGCGGCTGAGAGCTTGACTCACCCAGCTCTATGGTGCTCTTCTGGAAGGGCGTCTTCCCGAACGCTTGCTCCATGCCAGGGCCAAAGATGGCCACCATCATCCGTTGGAGCGATCCGAGGAAGGCCTTGTTGTGCTTGGTGAGCATGTAATCTGCCGACTCTTGGAACACCCGCGCGCATTCCTCCTTTTCCCCGCCGAGACGTAGCATCGACTTCTCCCGTAGCGCAGCACTCTAGGCATCTCATTCTTTTAGATATGGGACGCCGCTTCGTTCTTCTTAAATGACGAAGGGCACTTCTACCGAAATTGATCTACGACGTCTTGGAGCCGTTGCCGCCGCTCCGAGAAAGATCCTCTAGGTCGACGTCCATAAGGTCCGCAATCTCGTGCATCTTGAATTAATTCGGTGTTGGTCCCACCGGGCGTGCCAAAAAGTGTGTTGACACGAAATGTGCACTCAACGCCAATCACACAACAAGCCGAACAAAGCCGGCTTCACACGCGCGAGAGCAAATGACGTGCCGATCAATTTTTCCCGAAAATTAACAAAAGATAAAACAGTTAAATACCAAAGCTTGGAACTTGCCGGTGGTACCGCATAGTTCCATATTTACGGCCAAGAAGCCAAGCAAGATGACACATAGCTATGTAGAGCTATCTCATCAAAGAAACACAACCATTCGGACCATTACAAAGGGAAAAGGAAAACTGCCGAATGAATGACGTAAGCATGACGACGATCGGTCTTTGTATAAACAAAGATGTAAGCACAAAATTATGACCGATCCCCATAAGGTTCAGCATTAAATAAGATAAGGTAAAGCACGGACATGATTATGTATTAAATAAGCATGCATAGATCCAAAGCACTAGTCTACCGCATGTCTAGTTACTTTAAAACCCGTCGGGTACGATAACAAACAAATCTATCCACCGCATGATACGACTTGCATGAAAAACGTACCACTTTCCACAAATAGATCTATCCACCGCATGATACAATCTAAATGTGGAAAGCTAAAAGCATACATCACTTAAGACATAAACAATGCACGTGATCTACTCGTGAGAACATAACCGAATACGGCCGAACAACCGATCCAGGGTCCATGAAGAAGGAACAAACATTACCACGTGAATAAATCTATCGGACCGATTTGGGAATCTAATCCACCTAGATGACTAGCTCCAAAGCAACCCAAAACCTCGCATCTACCGCATGATACCCGGTTCTTTCAAGATTTATACGAACGAAGCAAGATTGAACCCGCAACACGTAACAACCTAGATCGATTCGGTTTCGGCTATCGAGAACACAAGATCCACGCGTCAAAGCACGAAACCCGCTCGCACAAGGACCTTAAAAGATATATAGCCGATCCAAACCCATCTAGATTGGGCAAGGATGTGTTACATGAATTAAAACATAAAGTAAAACTCAAGATAACACGGGATAACTTAATGAATCTATTGGATCTTGCCAAAATCCAATAGAGCCGATAACTAGCTTCAAGCCGCATCTTAGCCTACCGCATGGCTCATGATCTAACAAGAAACCCTCTTGAACCAAGCTTGAATCTACCGCATGACACGAAGCATGGCAACAAGACTACCCGCATCGATCTAAATCCACCGCATGATACTAGACATGATACAAGGTTGCCGGTACTCACGGAGGTCGACGGATCGATTGGTCCTCTCGAAGAACTCGACGACACGACAAGGACTCTAGGGTTTGGCGTAAGGCCGGTGTGTATTGAAGAATGATCGTGTTTTTTACATACATCCAGGGATCGTATTTATACCCTGTTGATTACAACTGCGAATGGATTCATTGCCTAACTAAACTCGATCGCTTGTCCATCCATTCGTCTCCCCTGATTTGAGCCACGTCACTGCCCAATCCCGCAAAATCAGCTCTACTGTTCCTTTGCCGAACTGGAGCAGATAGCCGACCGCGGATCTCTCTGCCGAAAATTCCTGGAAATATCCTTCCTTCCACCAGAAGGACTCTTTTTTCGAACCGGACCCACAGTCGGACTCCTTACCAAATTTTGGTGTTAACACCATGTCATCAGACTTTCAACTTCAACTAGCCCAAGCAATAGGATAGATGCAGTCATTAGGATCTACACCTACTGCAGTTAATAACTGACCTCCAAATTTAGTCTTAAAGTGACAACCATCCAAGCATATAATAGGCCTACAACCACTAATGAAACCCCTTTTACAAGCATCAATGGACATGTAGCAATGGGTGAAGACATTGTCAGGTGCTTTAACAAAAAAAGAGGTTCCAGGGTTGCTTCTCCTTAATTCATTGCCATAATCCCAAAGCTGATTGTACTGTTGAATTTCATCTCCATATATTGCTTTGAGTGCAATCCTTCTTGCTCTAGCCAACTTGCTCCTAGAAGGAGTCAAATTCCATTCCTTTTGCACAGTCCTAGAGAAATTTGTGAGAGACATCTTGTCATCTGCCCTGAATGTGTCAAGGTACTTATGAGCTAACCATTTTGATGTGCATTGCTTGATCTGCCACTCTCTTGGACAGGTGTGGTCACCAAAATATGTTTTCACTACAAATGCCTTCACTCTGTTGTCCTCTGATGCATATAGGTTCCATGAACAACCTACAAATCAGCACAAATAAATTTTTTGCTAATAGAATCTAATTAAGAGCTACACCAGGGTAGTTCACAATGAAACTTAAAATTGATTAATGTTTATGTAATTTTTTTCTAAATAAAAGTTATATAGACCATATCTTAGTTTTCTTTATTAAATGTTAATTTGCTTAATGCAAACATAACTTTGCTTTTTAATATAATTTGTTTAGTTGAACACGAAATATAAGTTACTCGTTTAGATGTCACATGTTTAATTTGCATAAATTGTACTTAATTAATCTTTGAGAATAAAAGATGACTTGGTTCTACTTCCATCTTTACAAGTTGAAAATATAATTTGATTAATTTATTGGATATTTTCTGAATATCCTTTACATACATTTTATTTAATTAATATGTATCAAGCTCATGGTCTTTTATTGTTTGATAAAAATCTCTCGCTAGCTTTGTCTTTTCAACTCGTAGTTCTGTTTTTAGTGTTTCATGCGTTCGCGTGAACTATAGAATCGACACATATCCTTTAGTGTGTTCCTTTTAAAGATTTTCTTTTGATTGATGTATTGTTCTTGTTTGTTTGCTTTGTATATGCTTGTGTCATTGATTGTGTGTTAGTCTTTTTTGTTCGAGAGCTTTGAAGAGCAAGAAGTTGAAGACATTCTGAGCAGCATCATTTCTCTCATTAAAGGCAAGTGTGTTATTGTTCTTTTGTCTCAATAATTATTTAATCACTCATTGCATTGCTTTGCATCGATATTGATGGGTCCTATTAAGGTTTGACTAGTCTTTATTGTCACTCCTTGACAACTTGCGTTTATCTTTCCACTGGGTAGTATTGCTTAGCTACTATACTTGGGTTATGGTGGTTTTAATGAACATTAATTATTTTTGTATCTGGTTAATACAAGATCATATGATTAATTGGAATATGGTGAACCACCCAGGAAAAAACAAAGGCAACCACGAGGACTAAACAGGTTCGGTTTGGCCGAATAATTAAGGATCGTAGCTTGGGTGATCGTACCCGATAAGGACAAGGGATCGACGGTAGGTGGGGTATGGACCCGCCCTAGCGGGGAGTTGGGTTTGTTTTATATGGCGGGGTATTGACTTGCTATGGCGCTATATATCTTGCTAACCGATCCGAACCTTGTGGGTCGCAACATGTTAGAGAAACTTTGTAAAGGTCTCGTAGCGTCTCTATGAAATTACACCTTGGTTGTGTGCTATGATGCTTAGCTAGCATCGCATGGTTGGGTCCAAAGTTCTTCGGTACTTTTACTCGACTTGTGGTGAAAGTGTACAACCTAAAACTAATCGATTAGTCGTACTCATGGTCAAGAGCGACATGGACCCTCATATGATAATTAAACTTGGACATGGACTTAAATTAGTTATGGTTACACTTGTCATATGCTTGTGGCTTATGCTTCTATGTGGGTCTGTATATACTTATACCTTAGTAATTAGATAATAATAAAATTTAACTAATTAAAATTGTTTAAATGTAGTCAACCTATCAACCGTTCCTTGTTCAACCCTTTGCATTTATGCTTTTTCCGCACTTGCTGAGTACGGCATGTGCTCACCCTTGCTATAAACAATGTTCCTCAGAAAGAGGAAGCTACTATGAAATTTTTGCTGGTGCTAGGCGTACACAACCCCGAGTCGACTGTGTGTTATTTGGTGCGTAATACTCCAAAAGTCTTTACTTTTCTTACGAGACACTGTTTTTGTTATTCACTTATGTCAACCATGCATACGTATGAAATTTGATCCTGCCATACATATAAGTATGCACTTGTTTACATTTTAAAAACTAGGTGTGACACTAGCACCCGCATCTAAACATGGCCTATATGAAGAACAAGTAATTCTAACGTGTTTTTTTCTAATAACAGATATAATATCCGGCCTCTACGTCTCTTTACGTACAGTTATTACAAAGTTTATGAAAGTGAGCTACAACCGTTCACAAATTAGAATAATGAACTAGCACAACCTATACAAGTGCTTCCAACCAGTGTTGGCCTGCTCTAACGAGAACATCTCAATTCCAGTGCTCAACACGTGCAATATGCTTATAAGTCATGCTAATCATGAACAGGACAACTCACCTTTTATTTATTCTCGCCCAATACAGAGATATTGTGTGGATCAGTCAACTGCTAGCAGGTCGCCATGCTCCCATCCTCATCATTGATCAAGGCGTACACGGGTGGTGACGGGACAAATACTCTCTGGCCTCTTATCATAAAATAAAGTCGCACGAGAGAGAGAGAGGCGCGGGTTCCAGATTTCCAGGAAGCTGCGATCCTCTGCAAGAGCAAGACCATCCCTCGGCAGCAGTTCGCTAAGCCTCGGCGAAACGGCGGATCGAGCAATGTCACCTGCATCACCGTGTTTCTTGCAGTCAACTACTACGAGAAATATTAAGAGCTCAAGAGGCTGCAGGTCGATGGGGGGGGGGGGGGGTAACCATCATAGAGCACAAGATCAGAAAGGGGGTTCCAGCAGCCTTCCAAGACCATCCCTGCAGGCAGGCGGCGGCGGCGGCGGCGGCAGCAGCAGCTAATAATCCTCTCTTCGAGCAATGCCACCTGCATCGCCGCACGGCGAGCACTTCGCGGAGGTGGTGCTGGTGCGCCATGGACAGACGGACTGGAACGTCTCCCGCATCATCCAGGTATTTTCGCTGCTTCTTGACCACTTGCTAAATAGATTCTCCCTCGATCTGCAATACAATACTGTGTGCTAAGACTGATGATTTTGAGTTTCAACTAACAGGGACGGATGGATCAGGAGCTCAACGAAGCTGGTAGACGGCAAGCTGCCATGGTATGCTATACTTACTTTGCGGGACGATCATGTCGTGGATTCTACTATTTTGGCCCTTTTAGTTGTATATATATATGTGAACCTGATTTTGTTCGGGCACTGAAGGTTGCCCATCGGCTGTCGGTAGTAGAAACCAAGCCAGCTGCCGTCTACTCCTCCGACTTGACGCGTGCTGTCGAGACTGCGCAAATGATCCCACGAGCTTGCGGCGTACCCGATTCTGATGTATGAACATTAACTCTGGAACAACTTCAATTACTATCGGTTACTGCTAATCTTTTCTCACGACTCGGTGTTCTATATATATATATATATATATATATATATATATCAACATATATATATTATCCGAATGATGAATGTGCTTCTATTCGTTTAAGCTGGTGATTGATCAGTCACTGACGGAGAGGCACATGGGACTGTTCCAAGGTTGGACCATCGACGATGCCAAGAGATCTGAACCTTTCAAGGCTTTCATACGTGGCGGTAGAGACACAGAATTACCTGTAAGCATGTGGCTAATTTCCATCCCCTCTCAAAGTTCTACTAGCAAATCAGACAAAGCTATTCTGAATCCCTACATCTTTCTGGTTCTTTATCCTTTTTTATAGGGCGGTGGGGAGAGTCTTAATCAACTTTCCCAACGTTGTGTTCCCCGTTTGAAAACGATTGCTATGAATAACCAACAGTTATATTTGTAATATAATATGTCAACCGTAACTCTTCAACTGGAACCAGACATTCTTTCTTTTAACAAGCAACTCCAACAATAACCCCTACTCAAAGTCCCTACTTTATGGAATAATTGGATCATATACCATTGAAAGATTCCAAAAGTTAGATATATACCATTGACCCCACATGTCATTTAGGCTGCTCAAAATTTTTGGTGCCCTAGATTTAGTCTTCAACTCCGAGAATAACCCAACCGCAAAGCCCCTACTTTGCTATAATATGTGGGACCTATTTGTCAGTGAGACACTTTTTATTCCCCTCCCAAGCTTCTCTCCCCACCCTCCTCTCCTCCTCCTAATTTTCTTCCTCTTCCAACTCCAGAGATGTCGACAGAGCACGCGCGAGAAGCTCAGCTCCGGGCGGCTAACGGCTGCGCGGGAGGACCGCTCCATACGGTCGGCATGTGCTCCAGCCCGCCTCCTTTCCCGTGCGCCTCTTGCCCTACCTTATGATGCCTCCCCGCCCGTCCGTCCGCGCCGGATCTCGCATCGCGGCCCGCGCGCCCGCCCCGCACGGGCGGTGGCGCAAGGAAGGGCCCACGCGCCCGCTTGCGTGGCGTCGCGGCGAGGGGCTCGCGCAGCTAGATCTCGCGGTGCAAAAGTGGCGGAGCACCTCCTCGAGATCGCTGCATGCAGCTTGATCTCACGGCAGCGCAGGGAGGGGGCCGTAGTCGCACGACAGACTAGTGTGGTGGTGCAGGTAGGGATCGCACGACCGATCGATGCTCAATTTGATGGAGGAAGGTTCAAATCGACGGCAAGGTGAGTCAGTGTCGCGCACCTCTTGTCGTCATCTTGCTCCTCGTCCTCTCACCGTCTCAACTCCCTGCAGGCTCGATTCAACGGCATTGTGAGGGAGCTGCGCGCGGCCACGACAGGGACCTTTGGGCGGTGGAGCTTCGTGTGGTGTGGGCAGGTCAACAGACAGGGTAGGAGCGGAGGAGGGCAGCGCTGGCTTCCTTCTCGACCTCTCTCCACCCGTGGGAGAAGGGGTCAGAGGGGGGACAGTAGGGACTGTGAATAGCGTTGGGGTTGGACTTGAGACTCTGGTAGAGTTTTTTTACTTTTAACCCCTACGATCAAGTAAGGTACTACTGGAGTTGCTCTAAGACCATCCACACTCATCATCCTTTATTCAATTATTCTCTCCTTCAAAATAGAATATTCCTGCCTGCTCAGCTAGATTCTTTCCTTTGTATTCACACTTCCTGCATCCATCATCCTTTATTTCTCTCCTTCATCCCAACCACCCACACATGGGATCCACTCGTCATTCTCTCCATATTTGCCCCTCCCCACCGGCCCCCTCCCACCCACCCCGCCCCTTGTCCTCGACGCCGAAGGCGGGGCGGCAGGGATCCCCTCCACCGGCCGTGTCGTGCCCACCTCCCTCCCTCTACCTTGCCGGCGCGGGGAGCCCTGTATCTCCTCGCCTCCCTCCCCTTCTGTGCGGGCGGCCGAGCCAGCGATCCGGGCACCAACTACTCCGGCGATCGCAATCAGCACCGCTGGTCGTCCTCCCCTTCCACATCAACTCCGTCGCGACCGCAATTAACACCGTCGGTCGTCCTCCCCTTCCACGGCAACTCCGCGCGCACTGGCGTAGAGGACGACCTGCATTGTGCTCGGCCATGCCTCGCCTCGCCCACGGCTGGCCATGCCTCGCACCCGCGGCGAGGATGTGCTCATGGCCCTGCTCCCCGAAGGCAACTTTGAGGACGCGCCTGCCTCCACGGAGCTCCCTTCCATGCTCGAGGCGAAGCTCCCCTCTCCTCTCGTGGAGCAGAGGTGGCAGATCTCGGAGCAGGCGGGGATCCACCACGGAAGAGGCGGCGCGCCCCTACCCTTCTTCCTCGGCGGCTCGACGACGCGCCCCTCCCTCTCCTCGAGGGCCGGTAGGCGGAACTCACGAGGAGACGCACGACGACGGCCACTTCGCCTCCCCGAGCGGTGGCGCCCTCCACCCCGCTGCGCCGATGGAGCGAGCGAGGGCGGGACGCCCTCCCGGTGTCGGCGGAGGAGCTACCCCGACTACTCGCTTGGGCGTCTAGCTGCTGATCCACCCTCCTCTCTAGCGGCGGCGAGCTCGACGATGGCACTCCTCTCCGGCATCGGCAGCAGTGCGCCCCTCCTGCTGTGCCTCCTTTCGTGTGCTGGCGCGAGGCATTGAAGAGGCCGGTCCCACGCCATAGTGGTGACCCGGAGGAAGGCCAGGAATCCTTTGGATCTAAAGGAGATGCGGGGCGACGGGAAAATGGCATTGAGGATCCTGTCCCCCGCTGCAGGCACTTCCTCCTTCAAAAGACGATGCTACAGTGATAATGTGGGTATATGTCGTCCCTAGTGCGGTTGATCTAAGACTGGTCGCACTGGGTACTCCACCCGGTGCGGCACGGCGTGCTCCAGTACGCAATAGAACACGGAGACGCCGCACCGGGCATACGGAGTACCTACGTGATGTCCCGTTCGCACGCCGGTTCACCAAATACGGCGCGGTACGGAGCGTGCGCTATGCCCTTCCTTCGGCCCCACCGCGTCCCGGCGGTTGCCGCTCGCGCCATCGCAGAGGAGGACAGCCGACGCCGGGGGCGAAGAGAAGAGAGGAAGACAAGTGCCGCGCACCGACGACGACGTTGAAGGAGACGAGCGCCGGAGGTTGAGGTCGGCGGAGAGCCCGATGTCGATGTTGCCGCCGCCACACTCGCAAGCTGGCGAGAGAGAAGACGAAGGAGGGCCGGCCGCCGCTGCTCTTCATCCGAGCTTGGGAGGGGAGCCGAATCCATCCACGCCCGTTGCTGCCGTGGGAGGGAGGCGGAGATGGCGATGGTCCCTACCTCGCCTCGCCGCGGAGGAGCCGAGGCGGCCGCCGGAGAGGGAGATCATCCTCGTCCAGATCCACGCCACTCCGTTGACCCCGTCAGCGTCGTCCTCGTGGGTTGGTGGCGGTAGCTCGCCTCGCGCCGGGGAAGGGAGAGAATGGGATCCCGGCCGCCCTTGCTCACCATGGATGCGGCGCCGTGTTCGGTGTGCGAGCAGGCGGGCGGCGGCGGGTGGCTTGTAGCGGGCGGCGGGCGGGGGGGAGCTCCTTCGCCGGCCGCGCCCGCACGCGCGAGCTCCTCCCGAGGAAGCAGGGGAAGGGCGGTGGTGGTCCCCGCCCCGGCCGCTCGTCGGGGAGAGGGCGGCGGCCGGCCGCTACCGCGCCCGCTCATCTTCCTCCCCCGCCGGTGCTCCTCCCGCCGTGGCCGCGGCCGCGCGAGCGAGAGCTCACCGCGAGGGAGGACGGAGGGCGCCGCTCCTCGCCCGGCCGCGCGCGCCGGCGGGCTCGGGGAAGTCGTCGCCGGTGGGGGGAGGGGATGGGCGGAGGTCACGAGGTGGAGAGAGAATGGCGGGGGGTGAAAGGAGAGAGAGGGGTGGGTGGGGAACGGGGGTTAGAAAAAATTAGATAAGTGGGCCCGCTTGTGTTGGTTGGTATGGAGTAGGAGATACAGGGAGACGACGGGTGCGGAGAAACTGATACTGTCCTGCAAAATTTCGATGACTAGGCGGAATATTTTTCTTTTAGGAGGTGCATTTGGAGCACCACGAGTGCTACCAGCCTAACGGTGCAGACAGCTGGATTCCGTGGACGGTTGGACGGGGCTTGAGGGCTTACAACCGCGCCGCTCAACGGTCGCGATTTGCTGGCCGCGGCCATTCAAGCCCTATCAACTCGCCGCGTTCGCCGCCACCGGTCCCTCGTGCTCCTCCCACACCCCGCGCCGCGGCCGCCGGCCGCCTCCGCCGCCGCAGCGTTTGATGTCAAGGCTCCTGCCCCGCATCACCCCGCTCCCGCGCCGCCGCTCCAACCCGAACCACCCGCCCGTCACCCCGGCCCTCGCGGCCTCGCTCGCGCGCGTCCTCGCCGCCCACGCCACCGACCCCACCTGGGCCCGCTCCCTCGCCGCGCTCCTCCCGCCCCCGCTCTCCGACGCCCGCCTCGCCGCCGCCGTCTCCTCCCTCGCCGACCCGGACCTCGCCCTCGCGCTCCTCTCCTGGTCCCAGTCCCACGCCCACGCCCACCACCACCACCACCACCATGGCGCGCCGACCCCGCTCGCCCACTCGGCCCTGCTCCGCCTCCTCGCCCGCGCGCGCCGCTTCGACGACGCGGACGCCACGCTCCGGTCCATGCCCCCCGCCACGCCCACGCGCGCCAGCCTCGGCGAGCTCGCGGCGTCCTACGCCGACGCCGGGATGGACGGGAAGGTCACCGAGATGTGCGCGTGCCAGGGAGCTGCACGACGCGCTCCCGGAGCCAAGGCACTGCAGCCGCCTGCTCAGGCTTCTCGTGGAGCGCCGCCGATGGGAGGACGCCCGGAAGCTGTATGACGAAATGCTTGCCGGGGAGGGAGGCGCGGATGACTACAGCACCTGTGTGATGGTCCGGGGGTTGTGCTTGGAAGGCCGTGTCGAGGAGGGGAGGAAGCTGATTGAAGCCAGGTGGGGAGCTGGGTGCGTTCCGCACGTCGTCTTCTACAACGTGCTGATCAATGGGTACTGCCGGCGAGGGGACGTCGGGAGGGCACTGCTGCTGTTGGGCGATATGGATACCAAGGGATTCTTGCCAACTGTGGTGACTTACGGTGTTCTTATTAACTGGCTCGGGAGGAGAGGTGATTTGGAGAAGATTGGGAGTTTGCTTGGGGAGATGAGGGTGAGAGGACTGTCCCCCAATGTGCAGATTTACAACATTGTGGTTGACGCACTGTGCAAATGCCAGTCAGCAACGCAGGCAACGGCTGTTCTGAAGCAAATGTTTGCAAGCGGTTGCGACCCGGATATTGTGACTTTTAATACTTTGATATCAGCATTTTGCCGGGAAGGTGATGTTCGACAGGCTCTGCAGCTTTTGAGGGAGGCCATTAGGAGGGAGTTGGAACCAAATCAAGTTAGCTATACTCCGTTGATTCATGGCTTCTGCATCAGAGGAGAAGTGATGGTTGCATCGGATTTGCTTGTGGAAATGATGGGTAGAGATCATACTCCTGATGTGGTTACATTTGGCGCATTGATTCACGGCCATGTTGTTTCTGGGCAAGTAACTGAGGCTTTGATTGTCTTGGAAAAGATGGCAGAGAGACAGGTGGTGGCTGATGCTAACATATACAATGTACTTATTAGTGGTTTATGCAAGAAACGGATGCTTCCTGCTGCCAAGAACCTTCTCGCAGAGATGCTCGAGCAAAATGTCCAACCTGATAAATTCGTCTATACCACTTTGATTGATGGTTTCATCAGGAGTGAGAATCTCGGTGATGCAATAAAAGTATTTGAATTCATGGAAGAAAAAGGTGTCAGCCCTGATGTTGTTGGCTACAATGCTATGATTAAGGGATATTGTAAATTTGGAATGGTGAATGAGGCCATTATGTGCATGAGCAGCATGAGAAAGGTTGGGTGTATCCCAGATGAGTTCACATATACTACACTTATTGATGGTTATGCTAAACAAGGTAACATAAGAGCTGCTCTTAGGTTCTTATGTGATATGATGAAGCGGAGATTGCACCCTAATGTTGTTACATACTCATCACTAATAAGTGGATACTGCAAGATAGGTGACATGGACAGTGCGGAAGATTTGTTTCAAAAGATGCAGTCTAAAGGTCTGTCTCCTAATGTTATACACTATACGATTATAATTGGTAGTCTGTTTAAGAAAGATGAGGTGGTCAAAGCTGCTGCATACTTTGAAAGCATGCTGCTTAATCATTGCTCTCCTAATGAAGTCACATTACATTATCTAGTTAATGGGCTCACAAACAGTATGCATTTCATAATCAACCTAACCAGCAGTAGCACTGTCAAGGTTAATAACAAGAGTGCCCTTTTAGATGTATTCAAGGGAATGGTTTCTGATGGATTGGACCCAAGGATTTCAGCACTCAATGCTATCATCTTTAGCCTATGTAGACATAATATGCTTGAAAAGGCACTGAACTTGAAAGATGAGATGGCTAAAAAAGGATACACGCCGGACCCAGTGACCTTACTTTCCCTACTCTATGGCTTTTGTTCTATTGGAAAACCAAGCAACTGGAGGGGCATCCTTCCTAATAAGTTTCAGCAGGATGAATTCGAGATAATCTTTAGGTACAAAACATTATTTGATCAACATGTAGTCAAGTCAGTTAGCCTTGAGGTCTATAGAGTCTTGCAGTTATGTGCTAAGGAGTTTCAGTTCATACAACAAGATGATCAGAGATCTGTTTGTTCTTGACTCATGGAGTCGTGGTTTGCCCGGCTTCTGGAAACAAGGTGTGGCTGTTATTTGGAATTTGACTTCAGCAACTGGGTAGGTACTGAGCATACATCAAGATTGCTGACACAAAATTTCCTCCAGCACTGAATGGACTGGCATTCTGGCAATGCTAGCAAGACAAGATATCCAGTTGAGATCTTCTCCTAAAGGTGATAACCTTGTCTTAGTTTCTCAGTTACGGTTCCTGATCAATTAATAAAATCCTTTTCTCTTATTATTGGTAAATCGGTTTCATTGTTTTAAAGAAACGTTCATCTGCTCCACACAGCGACAGGCATTGAGATGTGAAGTCAGAGGATGATGTAAACTAAGCTCGAGAACATTGAAATGCCTTGGTGAACGACCTCATTCCAATCAGTTCTATGATGCCCTTGGTATGGACCCATCTGCTTCCTGCCTTTTATTTTTCTCTTTAGAAGATACACTGGCACTGGTAACTCTTGGATTGTTTTGCAGGTAAGAAAACCGCTATGTTATCTTCATATCACTCAAACAAGGCATGCAGGACAGTTGATACTTCCCCCATGTAGTGTAGGGCATCAGCCTAAATATAATATGTATACAGTTGATGAATCTGTTAAGTAGCCTGATAGAAGTCCTGCATGAGAGGTGCTACACAAATCTGTATTTAGTTATTTTGATACAACTGTTAATTGGGAAAGAACCTGATAGAATGCGATTAAACTGATTTATACGGTCCTGAGATTATTTCTTGTTGCTGGCAACTTGAATATTTATTGCTGATCTAAGCAGGTGCACCATTTGCTTGCTGCTATGTCTGTTGGGCAGTGGCATTTTGCTGGGATTATTCAGTTGTGGATGTAGGTAGGGCTGGATATCAAGCCAGCTCGGCTCGTTACGGCTCGGCTCGGCTCGGCTCGTTATAGTAACGAGCCAGCAGGTCAGCTCAGCTCGGCTCGCAAATTAGCCCGATCCAGCTCGTTTGGCTCGCGAGCCAAACTGTAGAAAATCATTATTAGACAAAAACAGCACCAGATCACATATATATTCAAGAAAATGCACCAGATCACATATATTGGACAGAAAAAGCACTAGCTGTTAACATTCCATCCCATCATGTCCACAGTCCATATTACAACCCAACAAGTTCACATAATCACATGTCATCTCATATTATGATATTATCCAGATCACATCCACATCCAAACATATACTGTAAACGCATTACAGGCAGATCACATTCATGCATCGATTGTCATCCACAAGTATATATAATGTTTTTGTCGAGCCAGACAACCACAAGTCCACAACCATGAGTCCATGTCTCCATGACCAGACTACCACAACCATGATAGCCATTAACCATACAGTTTACACTCCAGCAAGTAATCCATAAAAGCAAATAAAAGAGCCAGCAAGACAGAAGCAGCCAAGTATTCCATAAATGAGCCCTAGGCACAAGCGCCACTCAACATGTGTTGCTTCCCACCACATTCATGGGAAGTTCCACAGTCTCAATGTCACCATCATCACCTTCTCCCTGAAAAAATAGTAAAGAATTAAGCATTACATATTTGCATACACAGACTTTGTGGGAAATAGAGTGAAAAACACTTACCAAAATAACTGGTGGACTTTTAGAACCTTGTATCCAACTAGATGCACAGACTAGTGCTTGAACCGTCGCTGGCTTTAAAGAACTCCTATAGTCATCAAGAATTCTGCCTCCACTACTAAAAGTGGACTCAGATGATATGCTGCTAGCTGGGACAACTAAGAACTTCTTTGCCATACTAGACACCATAGGAAATCTATGAGAATTCACCTTCCAATATGCGGTAAGTTAAAACTCTCATCCTACATCATGTTTTTTCTCTATCCCAGCAACAGCAAGAGAAAAATAGGTTCCTTTGTATAATAACTTCTCTTAAGAAGTAATTAAGCGTTCATTTTATTGATTGAATTCAGCCTGACATTTGCAACCCACAAGAGATGAAAACTCAAAAAAGAAAATTATGAAAAAAAAAGTCTATTTGCAAATGCCAAATGGTAGTGTCAACCCAAGGGGACATAAAAGTATGAAACCGACGAAGTTCTTGATCATTCAGCACCTCCAGGAACCACCCTTCTCCTCACTTGCACAGGCAGGCCCCCTTTCATCCTGAGCGTCACGGAGAGCACGTGCTCCGGCACACCGCCGGCGGAATCCTTCTCGACGCCGACCACAAACTCTTCGAGCACGCTCGCAACGATGGATTTCATCTGCACGTAGGCCATCTCCTTCCCCAGGCACATCCTCGGCCCGGCATGGAACACGGCGTACCGGAACGGGCTCTCCGGCCGGAACGCGCCGTCGTCGGCGTCGCCGAGCCACCTCTCCGGCCTGTACTCGGCGCAGTCCTCGCCCCCATACAGCCGCGAGGCGCCCCATGGGCGTAGGCGCTGTACGTCACGGACCACCCCGCGCCGACGTGCGTGCCGTCCGGCAGCGTGTCGTCGGCGGCGCACGACTGCGAGTCGATCGGCACCGGCGGGTACGTACAGCCGCATCGACTCCGTGAGCGCGGCGTGCAGTGCAGGTAGTGCATGCCGCGCAGCGCGTCGAGCCCGAACGGCTCGCCGGGGCGCGTGCCGGTCGACTCCCGCGCCGCGCGGACCTCGTCGGCGACGCGCGACGCGACGTCCGGCCGCCGCGCGCGACGACACGAGCCAGAAGAACCACGTCAGCGCCGACGACGTCGTCTCGCGGCCGGCGATGAGGAGGCTGAGCACGGTGTCCCTGAGCGCCTTGTCGCTGTTGTCGGCGCTCGCCGCCACGAACCGCGACAGGGCGTCGTCTCTGTCGTCGTGGTCGTCCCGTGACGCGCTCTGGCGCCGGGCGCGGACGATGTCCATGGCGAACGCGTGGACGTCGGCGATGGCCTTCTTGAGCCGGCGCTCGGTGCCGACGTTGAGCGGAGCCACTTCTTGATCTTCCAAGAGACCTCGATGGGCTCGAGGAACCGGCCGACGATGAGGTCCTGCGCGCTCGCCGAACGTGTGCATGAACTCGGACGACCTCGCCTCGGCCATCACCCCGCCGTCGGCGAGGCAGCACGGGTCGTGCCCGAACGCCACCATGCAGATGGTGTCGAACGCGAAAGCTCGAGCACGTCCTGCAAGTCGATGATGACAGCGCCGCCGCCGCCGCCGCTGGCGTTACGCCGCAGCAGCGGGAGCAGCCGGCCGGCGACCTCGGCCTGCACGACGTCGACGACGAACTTGCGTAGCGAGCGCTTGGTGAACTCGAGGCTGGCGTTCTTGCGCTGCCGGAGCCCACTGGTCGCCGTCCGAGTTGAAGCCGCGGCGGCCGAGGAAGTCCTCGAGCAATGGAGATGGCGCGCGCGCCCTTGGGGTAGTTGGCGAAGTTGGCGCGCAGGACGTGCTCGACGTCGGCCGTCGGCGGGGTTGCCGGTGACGATGCCCGTGCGCATCCCGGGGATCCAGAAGCCCATCCTCTGCTCCGGGCTGGCGACGATGAGCTCGGTGGACCAGTCCAGGAAGCGGTGGCGGTTCCTGAGGAACGCCGGGAGGTGGCCGAGGAGAGGGTGGGGTCTGAGGGCTGAGGCTTTGCATTTCCAATATATCCCCTCCTTTATTTCCAATATACATCCCCTCCTTTACTTCCAATATATCTATCTCCACCAAGTTTGTTTACCCATCTACCTATTCAACATCTCAGTTAAGTTGGTGTCAAATTTGTTCGCGCAGCCCGCCGACACATCAACGCCGTTTTAATTTTATCTCGAGCTACGTAACTCCGTTTGGCATGAAATTCATGTATTAATTTCTATCCAAAATTCAGCAAGATTCGTTTTGTATCTATGGAGATACATGTGAATTAGTGGAGCATTCGAATCTGTCAAAACGTTGATAGTCATCTTGTTTAATTAATACCTCGAGTTCTAAACCTCCGATTGAGGTAATTCCAGCTTGGGATGAACTCATAATTTCGACCTCCTTGATCCGCGAAAAATCCATTATTTATGGATGTCTTTGCTGGGAGCCACATTTGATCTATTAGGAGGATACCCTCTCGACTTTATTAACAACGTGTAGTATCGTTCCCTTAACCATGTCTTGTTTGGTCAAGTTCGTGCTTGCATGATGATGCTTGGTTTTATGACATTGCTTGATTGATTCGTTTCTTTGAATTGAGTGTTGGTGTATTGTGGGTCTTATATCTGCAATAACATCAGTTGCTTAGTTGGGTTCTTCTTTTGTACCTTCCACATCCTTGTTGTCTTTCTTTCTTTTCACCTGGATCAAATGAAGTACTTCAGAAGAAGAAATTAAAGCACACACCAATGCCAACAAGCAAATGCTACAGCTACCGTCGTCATTTAGAAGTGAGCAAGTTGAAAAAAAAGAAGACACCACTCTACCTTCCTTCCCACCTTGTGCTTGCTTTTGTCCCACCTATCTCACTCGATGAAGACCCTACCAACCAAGAACGATGAATACCGAAGATCCTATACGGAGACAACAAAAGAGGATGATCGTCTACCTATCTCAACAAATAATCTTGTTTGTCTCCCTCCTTCTTGTTTTTCTTTCTTCGAATCTCGGGACGAGATTCCGTTTAAGGGGGTAGATTTGTCACACCTTGAAATTTCCAATTTCGGATGTGAATAGAGAGAATAATTAAATAACGATTTTATCATAATTTTAAAATTTTTCCAACATTTATTTTTTTACGGAAATATAGTATAGGAAAAAATCCATTGTTTGATTTTCTAAATTAAATAAAAAGTTGTGAGTGTTGCATTCATGCCGATGCATCTAGTGGTTCTTGAGTGCAAAAGGTTTCAAAATTGCGTTTAGGAGCTCTCCTAACTCTCCCGAGAATTTTTCGGATTTTTCCGAAATTTATTCTCATTTTCCTTGAGCTATTTCTATTTATTAGAAGGCTCTAAAAATCTTTTTCATGAGCTCCAAACACTTTATTTGGATAGCTCATGTCCCAATGTGTCTTTAGGAATTTTCCTGGATTTTTTGAGATTTTCGCAGTATTTTTTCGTGCTTTAAATGAATTGTCTAGATTTATCTTTGCACGAGAAAATAAATTCTGAAAAAAAAAAAAAAAAAACTTCTTCTATCCGTTCGGGCCGAGCCCGTAGGCCCGATCCAGCCTTGCCTTAGCCCGCTCGCCGCCCGCCGCAGCCCATCCGGGCCCCGGCCGCCGCGGCCGCCGCACGGAGCTCGCGCCGCCGCCGCCCTCCCCTCGCCGTGTGCGCGCCGCACGCCGGGCGCGACCGCCCCGCCCCTATAAAGGGTGGAGCTCGAGCCCCCGCGTGCGCCTCGCCCCTAGCTGCCTTCCTCGCCCGTGCGCCGCCACCCCCGCATCGCGCCCCGCACCCTTGCGCCGCCGCCGACCGTGCGCCGCCGTCGTCGATTCGTCGCGGTCTCCGCCTCCCGCGTGCTAGCCGACGCCACCGGCGGCTCCGCGACGTCGAGCCGCGCCTCCTCGCCCTTCTTCCCACGGCCCGGGGAGCACCGAGCGCCACCTCCGTCGTGAGACCGAGCTCGCCGCCAAGCCTACCGCCGGCGGCCACCTCCCCCCTTCCGCCTTCGCCGCCGGTGAGCCACCTCACACGACCACCTCGACGTCCTCTTCCTTCACCGCAAGTCACCCGAGCCCATGACCACCCCGAACGCCGGTGATTTGGCCGGCTAGTGCCTCTCCGTTCGCCGCCGCAGAGGAAGGAGATCAAGATTTGGCCGTTTTGCGTTTAGGTCCCCGTGATCTCTTGTAATCTTTAGATACTTTCTTGTGTCTCGCTCTTTTCAGAGATAACTCCCTAGATCTATTAGGTTTTTGCACACAGATCCAACCATCACCCTTTTATAGATCTAACCTTGATTTTAGATCTATTCATGAGCACTATTTGTTGTGTCTCGGGTTTCTTCTTTGCTAGCCCCTAAAATCTATAGATAATCGTGTATAGGTCCTTCCAATCTTGTTTAATCCATATCTTCCACTTTTTAGCTCCATTTTAATTCATTCAAGTTGTGTTAGGTCCATAATAATGCAAAGTATGTGTTAGTGGAGAGTTTTCTTAATGTTTGCTTTCTGAAAATTAATTTAATATTAATTTTGATTAATGGTTAGTTATACATGCACCGTTTTCACAATTAATGTTAATTTGATTAGTAATTATATCACATGCTTTTATATATAAAATATAATTAGATCTTTATCTCGGTTTTTCTTAAACCAAATGTTAATTGATCTTTTCTAGTTAAAATTTAATTAGGTTTTTACATCGGCTTTTATAATAAATATTAATTTGATTAATGCCTATACCATTATGTTTTTTGATAATGATATGATCTACTCGAATTACAAAGTTTCCATTAGAGGATTCATATAGTTTAGTTTTTCTAAAATTAAATGTTTAGTTGGTATAATCTATATATGAATCTTTTGTTAATAAAATTTAACTAGTCCTTTAATTCTGTTTTGCAAATAAAATATAATATTGCGTTAATGTCAACATGGGGTATTTTATTTATGAAATATCCTTACATATAATTTGTTAATTAAAATAAATCTAGCTCATAGCCTTGTTCTCTTGTATGCAAAACGTTCGTTAGTCGTTTTTTTATCGGCTCGTCTCGCAGTGATCTTTCCGGATCTTGCTCAATCTTCCTTAACCATCTCTTTAAAGCTAACCAAGTTTTTTCCCTTCCAAACACACTTTGTGTTCTTTAGTGATCCATCTAATCGAGCCTATCCTTTAATGCGTTCTTTTAAAGCTTTTCTTTTGATTGGTGCTTTGTTCTTAGTTTGTTTGTTTGTTTGTCTGCTTTGTATGCTTGTCCGATAATTGATGCGCTTAGAGTGAACGCAAAGTTCGAGAAGTTTTGAAGAGCAAGAAGTGAAGATTCTGGGCAACTACCCTTTGGTTAAAGGCAAGTGTGTCCTTGATCTTTTGTCCTAAGAATTATATTTAATCACTCATTGCACTGCTTTGCATTAATTTTGATGGGTTCCTATTAAGGATTATGACTAGTTTCTTTTTACCATTGCCTTGTATAACTGGGTTGTTTAATTAATCTTGATGGTAGATCTTGCTTAGTTTGCTTAACTGGGTTGGTAATAAACAACATGGATATTCTTTTACTTTGTGTTTCAATGTGATATGTGATGTTTAATAAACAAGACCATATGTTTAATCGGAACATGGAGCGACCACCCAGGAAAACAGTACAGCCACAAGACATATGGCTCTGTCTTGGCTTAATAATTAGAGAACTAGGTGTTAGGTATGCTTTACCTGATAAGGGTTGGGGGCTGACGGTAGATGGCGTATAGACCCGCTCTAGCGGGGAGTTGGGCTTGGCTAAGGCACGGTACTCGCCAGAGAGCTTTATACGCTGCACTGATCAGGTAACCTAGCGAGCAGCCTGCACCTGGGGATCTTTGTAACGACCTCATAGCGTCCCTATGCAATCACACCCTCGGTAGTGTGGTACGATGCCCGGCCGGCGTCGCATGGTTGGGTCTAAAGTTCTTCGGGACTTTTACGCGACTTGTGGGTAAAGATGTACAACCTCTGCGCAGTGTAAAACTAATCGATTAGCCGTGCTCACGGTCAAGAGCGGCCCGGACCCTCACATGATAATTGAACTTGAAGATGGACTTAAATTGTGCTCTCTCGGTTATGCTTGCCATGTGCTTATGGCGTATGTCTTACCTTATGCTTAATGTGGGTTGGTATAAACTTATACTTTATTAATAATCGTGTGCTAATAAAACTTGATCAACTAAAATGCCAAATGCTTATAGTCCGGTCCACTATAAAGCCTTTGCATTCATATCCTTTTCCACACTTGCCGAGCACGACAAGTGCTCACCCTTGCTATAAACAATGTTGCTCGAAGGAGTAGGCTACTCGAAGTCTTGTGAAGATGTCGATGAGTGCTAGGCGTACGCAACCTCCGCCGATCGCCCGTGATGTTTGGAGCCTTCGTTTCTAGGATAAAGCGTAAATCTTTGATAAATCTTTCTTTTTCTTATTTGATATCGTTTCCGTATACACTTATATGTCACTATATGCATGACACTTGATCCCGACATGCATATAGGTTTGCACTTGGTTTTCTTTGGAAAAACAGTGTGACATTTTCTTTCTTTTTTTTTGTCTTCCAATCTTGCTCGTCCTAGCTAACGGCCCGTTCGTTTGGCCGGTGGCCGATGGCCGCTGCGCCGATTTTGTTTCCGAGAAAAAAATATTGTTGTCCGATTCGATGGCTTGCTTGTTCCGAGAGAAAGATCACTGTTGAGCGGTGGTCCGATAAACCTATCAAACGAATAGGGCTTAAATCGGGAGGCCTCTCGCGTTAAACGGGGTAAACCGAGAGACCTCTCCGTTTAGCTTTTGCGCAAAAAAAAATTGGTCCGCCGTGGTGCTGGGCTTATTACACATTCCCCGGTGGTAGTTTGCTGCAGCCCATTATACTTGTGCTGCTGCTGGCCTGCTACTACCGATGGATGAGGGCGTAGAAGAGTCAACATGGGGGCCTTTCTCCATTCAGTTGTTGAGCAAAAAAGTTGAGTCAGCAGCTCCTGAGCCCCATGGCACGAGTTTGAGACACTCTGCTCAACATCGATCTTCTGGGCGTAACGGTCCCTCCTTGTCCCCCGTGCAAATGAGACTGCCTGCCTTTTCCACTCCAGCAGTCGTAGTGCGTGGACGACTGCACTACCAGAGTCCTCAGGTGACGATTGCTCGCTGATCCCTTTTTTCCCAAGGTCAGCCATGGCGTTGCAAGCGTCCGTAGGTTTCAACACGTTCACATACGTACACTGGAAAAGGCGAGTCCTCAGCTACACTGCCGGCCGGCATTCATCAGCAAAACTCCGCACCAGCTACATTCGTACACACACACAGTGAGTCAGTGACACAGAGTCACGCACACGATTTCAGTTCAACTCGATCGATCGGCGTGTGTGCAGTGCATTCGAATCGCACGAGAGCATGGACGTGCAGGTGCAGCGGACGTTCACCGTACCCGCGCCGCCGCCGCCGGAGCCGTCGGCGGAGGTGCCGCCCACCGTCTTCGACCTCGTCGCGCCGCCCTACCACGTCACCGTCCTCTTCGCCTACGCGCCGCCCAACCCCGCCAACGAGGCGCTCCTCGCCGCGCTCGCCGACACACTCCCGTGCTTCCCGCTCCTCACCGCCCGCCGCCTGCTACCCGTACCCGATCGTAGTAGGCCCCGCGCCGACCGCCCGCTCTTCGTCACGGGCGGGGGCGGCGCGGGCGCGCTCGTCGTGGAGGCCGCGGTGCCGTCGTCTCCGCTCTCCGACCACCTCCCGCTCGCTCCTTCGCCGGACCTCGAGCGCCTCCACCCGCCGGTCGGCAGGGACACGCCCCACGTGCTGCTGCTCCAGATCAACCGCTTCGCGTGCGGCGGCCTCGTCGTCGCCTCGTCCGCGCACCACCAGGCCGCCGACGGGCACTCCATGTCCACCTTCTTCCACGCGTGGGCCGACGCCGTCCGCGGTGCGAAGAACGGCGGCGCGCCTCCGCCTCCGCCGCCGTACGGGCCCGGCGCCGTCGTCCCGCGCCGCCCGCCGCGGTGCGAGTTCGAGCACCGCGGCGCCGAGTTCCTCCTGCCCGAGCACGCCGCGCCCCGCCCGGCCCCCGCCCGCGTCCGCCCTTCCGAGATCGCCAACCTCCTGCTGCACTACACGGGCGAGTTCGTCGCCGAGCTCAAGGCACGCGCTGGCAACCGGTACACGACGTTCGAGACCCTCTCCGCGCACCTCTGGCGGAAGGTCACCGCGGCGCGGGGCCGCGCCGCCGCCGGCGACGACCCGTCGCGGCGCACGGCGCTGAACGTGACGGTGAACGGCCGCGCGCGGCTCGTGGGCAGCGACGCGCTGCCCGGGGGTTCTTCGGGAACGCCGTGCTCACGGCGAGCTCCGGGACGACCGCGCGGGGCCTGGCGCGCGGCACCCTCGCCGACGCCGCGGCGTTGGTCCGGGCGGGCGTCCGCGCGCGCGACGCCCGGTACTTCCAGTCGTTCATCGACTTCGGGGCGCTGCACGCCGACGAGGAGCTGGTGCCCACGGTGGGGGACGAGGACAACGTGCTGCTGCCGGACGTGGCGGCGGACAGCTGGCTGCACCTGGAGCTCCACCGGCTGGACTTTGGGTGCGGCGGCCGGCTGGTCGGGATCCTGCCGGCGCACTCCCCGCTGGACGGGGTGGTGGTGCTCATCCCGAGCCTGAGGAAAGAGGGAGGCGTGGATGTGTTCGTGTCGCTGTTCGACAAGCACGCCGACGTGCTCAGGGACATCGCCTACACCATGGACTGAACTGAAGCATGAACGAGACTATTTTTTATTTGCTGCGTGTGTTTTGTTTGTAACAACATGAATAAATCGACGTTTTGTTGGAGAAGAACATGCATGGGAGAAATAAAAATGGATGTATTATCTTCACATTTTGTTGTGGCCTCCTCCTCCTCCTCGTCGTCGTGGTAGAGTGAGCACGCAAGAAGGCGAAGAGCGAGGGAGGTCGTCGAGCTGTTGGATCATGTCGGAGATGGCGGCAACGGCCGACGGCGGGCGTCAAGTTTAGCGGCGGGGCGCCGCCAAGTTTTGGTTAGACGAGCCGGTGCGAACAGGTTGTTTTGCGAACAGGTTGACTCGAACCAGACTACTAGCGTCGTCGACTCCGCCTCCTCTCACCTTCTTGCGCCGGAAGAAGGGAGGGAACGCCGGCGCGGCGAGGCGGCGACTCCAACACCCACCACCACGACACCACGCGCCAGGGCGGAGAATGGCGGAGCAGCCGGCGCCATCCACCGCGCCCACGGCCGCCGCGCCGGAGCAGACGGACGCGGAGAGGCTGGATGCCCTGGACCGGACGCTCACGCGGCTGGCCCTCGCCGACGACGCCCGCCTCGCGCCGGTGCTCGCCCGCGTCCTCCCCTACGCCATCACCTCGCTCGCCTCCCCCGCGCCGGCCGTGCGCAAGCTCGTAAGCGCACCACCACTCCCTAGTCCTCTTCCTTGGGCCCTTACCGGATCCTAATTTCAGTATGAGCGCCATCTCCCTCTCCGGTTGGGATCAGCGGGTTCCTTTATCACGTCACATATTGCGGCGCACGCAGTGATGAAACCTCAGTATGAGCCCGTAGAGCTGATGGATTGCTACCTAGTTTCCCTGCGATTGTTGCTTCCATTTGTTTTTTTAAGGGAAAATCGCGTCTATTAATGCTTCTCAAAATTAACATGCTTACACAATTAGAACAGCTGTGCTAGTATTCTGCACTGCTCCCTTTAATAAGTATCTTGCATTTGAGATCCTAAACCCATCCAAGTTCAGCACTGTTACTCAGCAGAGCTACAGCTACTGCATATGGCTGCTCTCTCTCTACTAAAGGGGCAGGCGCCAGGCATTTTTTTTTTTATGTTTTATGCATGCTGTATGGATCAATGTTAATAAGTGGGGATGCCTATTCATTTTTCGGTCAGGTTATGGAAATTCTCAGCCACATTAACAAAAGGGTGAAGCACCGGCCTGAGATTCCACTGCCAATGCTGGATCTATGGAATATCTATACTGGATCCCGAGGAAGGATCAGCGGGTTGCCTATGGATCATTTGGTGTCAGCAAAAGTAGTAGACTCTATACGCTTAGTTAAGATTGCTCAGGTGAATTTCTATATACCTAGCCCTAACTTGCTAATGTCATATATTTTCATAGGAGTGTTACTTGAAGATGGCATTATCGTCTTTTCTGCTAATGAATGATATTGGTGTTGAATATTTTCTTCTATGATTGATCTATGTGTTTATAGAATCAAAGCATGACATTGCATGAGGGGTTTTAATGCATGGTTTAGCAGTCTTGTTGTAATTGTAACACCGTCTATGCTTGTCTGTGGCCATTAATGATGAGAACAGTCATGTCACTTTCACTCAGTTTCGGCCTCTTGTAGCTCCAAATCACCAAAGTTCTGTAAAATTTATCTGTCACGGATTGTATGGCCATGGCCTCATGGGTCAAACAAGCATGTTGAAAGCTAGCAAAATGTATACGTACTTTATGTGAGAAGCATCCTAGTGTTCACTAGGATCCACTGTGTTTGTTTAAGATTATGAAGAACACCCCTGTGTTGTTTCCCCAGTCTTTTCTTTTAATCTCCTTCTATGGTTCTTCATTACACATACCTGATGCGTAACAAATCATGGAGGCTAAGCTAGTGCATTTTGAAATACTAGCACTGTGCTGGTACATGTTCCCATGTGTGGCATTGCCTAGAGCTTTCCCAGTGATTTGCTGGGGCAAGAAATGGACAACAAAACCTGGTGTTTTTGTTTCCCAAATACTCGTACCGTTTGTTTGCATATGACAAAAGAATGGTGCAAACCTGTCTTGAATTGCTAGGGCCTAAGGGATAGCCCCTAATACCAAGGTCGCAGCTGTGTAAATGGTAAACTAGACCCATTGCCATTTCCTAAACCGGTGGTTTCTGGAAATCCTGCTTAGTTTGTAACTACTAACTAGCAGTTAGCCCTACAGAGATAACCATATTCCTCACGAGTTGTCTCCCTCTCCTCTCTCTCCACAGGTTCATACGGCCGCTTCAGAGTGCCTTCTTGAGGTGATAAAACTGTACAGTGACTTTCCATTGACAAACAGAAGAGAGGCCAAGTTTGAGGGTGAACTCGCTGAGCTCTGCGAGTCTGTAAAAAGTGAACAAGCAAAGGCATTGTTGAAGGAATGCCTGACCACCCTTAAAACCCTCCCTGGAGTAACCATGATGACTGATTAGACCCAGCTGTGCCAAACATGTAAATCTATACCTGAAATACTGCTGATGAAATGGCCCTCCTGAATTCTGTGCTGATTGTAAATTCATTCTTATATGTGCAATGTAGTACAGATAACAGGATACGGCAAGTTCTCCATACCTTTTACGTCATGAGGGCAGGAGCAGCACAAAGTCATTTGCTTATCTGTTACTTGGCTCCTTACTATCTGTGATAATGCCCACTACATGTGTATATATCTTCGCAACATGAATTGTCAGGCAGTAGGCAACTTGTGCCACAACATTTTTCATTTGCGTCAGCTGAATGTGAAGGAACAGTAGGCTACCAAAAGATTCTTATTACACGCTTATTATTTCCCCATTGGCACACAATAGAACCTGGATATGAAAGCGCATGTTGCTGGTTCTAAATTCTCCTTGTCGAAGCCATTTTTAAACAATGTAAACAAAGACGTTCACGTACAAGTACACAAAAGACACGTCTACATCTTAGCCTATGAGCATCTTTGAGAGACCAGGAGAAGATATAGAGACGGAAGATCGTCAGTCCTCTCCTGAGAGTCAAGCTTTTAGATGATGTATGTACCTCTTGAGTCCTCTTCTATGTGACATCACGGAATATGATGGTTACTATGTACATAATACAATTTTGTGTATATCAATGTATGATCACAAAAACATTGATATGTTAGGGCCAAGCCCCAGTCTTACTTGATAGAAAGACCGAAAACGGTTTACAGTGTACAGAGTTGCCAACCATTGGCTACCGAACATTCGAGCAGCAGTTACAAAAAAACACCAGACCTGCTTACAAAAGATACTAAAACGAACTCGCCCATGGCAAGCATTCAGACAGACTTAACACGAGCTCGCATACCGCGACACACCTTGACTTTGTGGCTTCAAGACTTGTTCTCCATCAGCAGCTTGAGATCCACCCATTTCTTTGATTTCACCGCAGCTTCAAAATCCCTCTCTTCCGATATCCAGTCCCGCAGCTCGGATGGAATTTCCTCCGCATCCTAGTTTGTTGCAGTCTTGGTGATGAACTCCAAAAATTTTCCATTCCATTTTGATTTCCTCACTGCAGCCTCTCTGGCCTGCTCGCTAGCTGCCTTAACCCTGTGATAAAGCCATTCAGGGTGTCCCTCTTTTCCATTGGACACAAAATTATCCAATTCTGCAAGAGCCCTGAAACTTTTCCCGTAATCACACATATATTCCTCCACCGCACATTTTGAAAGCACATGTCATTTCGAAATTTCCACAAAGCCCATAAAGCAGCAGAATTGATCATGTTAAACATAGCAATCTTTTTGTTACAGAGCCAATGGGAGCCAATGTTTTCAAAGTCCCCTCCCATATTCATCCCTATAACCCGAGATATCAAATCCCACATCCTTTTAGCTACTACACACTCAAAAAATAGGTGATTGCATGTTTCTACCTCCTTACAAAAGAGGCAAGATTTATCTGCTACTTCTCTCCTTTTTCCTAAATTGTCTCTAGTAAGATTCTTATTCTTAGCTAGTAACCAAAGGAAGAAATGCACACGAGGAGGGATTTTCGCATCCCGCATGGCCGAGACATAAACCGGTAAGATCCCTCTATGGTTAATTATTTTGTATAGGGATTGGGATGAGTAACTCCCATTGCTAGAGAAATGCCATATCAGTCTGTCTTCTTCTTCGTAAAACTCAATAGTAGAGGCAAGTCGGAGCACCTCCGACCACAACTCGCTCCAATCTATCCCCAACCGTTCTCCTAAAAGTGCATCTTAAATTGACCCCATCCCATAAATCTCTAACAGCTTCTCGTTTTTTCATTTACTATCACATACAAATCCCCGAATTGGATAGCTAAACTAGAGGAACCCGACCCGGACATCCACCCGTAACTTGATCTTATGCCCATTCCCTATTTTCCATCTATAGCCCATCTTAGCGGCCTTTAGCCGCCCACATAAAGCCTCCGAAGAAGGGAGAAGCCCCTATTATCATTGGTGTAGAAGATGTTTGGCTTGTCGGTTCTATATTTGACATCAATGACCTCTTTCCAAAGTTTACCATTATCTCGCTCGGTATCTCTTGATCCAAGAGGCTAGCGGACAAATATTAAGATCTCTAAGATTAGGAATCCCTAACCCCCATACTCTTTACACATGCTCACATTATCCCAGTTCACTAGATGGTATTTGTGATTCCCCTCACTATCATTCCGCAGGCGCTTACTCATGTGAGAATTTAGAATTTTGATAGCCCACTTTGGAAACTTAATAAAGGAAAGAAGGTAGACAGTATACTTGCTAGACAAGATCTAATAAGAGTCGCCTTAGCCGCTTGGGATAGGAGTTTTCCTCTCCAACCAACAATTTTCTTTAGAATCTTATCCACCGCAGGTTGAATATCCTCCCTCCTCGCTTTCTCATAACGCAAGGGAACTCCTAGGTACTTGATTGGGAAGTCTCCTAGTGGGCAAGAAAAAAATCTAGCTATTTTATTGCATTCTTTAGAAGACACATTAATTGGAACTATCTCACTTTTATGGTAGTTAATTCTCATCCCGTAAAGGCATTCAAACCACACTAAGCAACATTTCGAGTTTTTGAGATGATAGTCTTCCACACCGGAAAAGACTATGGTGTCATCTCGCATACCGGAGGGAGATCACACCTCCATGTCCGAAATCCCCTAGCAGCCCCCGCACCATACCCCGGTTTGCTTTGCCTTAAGGAGTAATCTAGAAAAGACATCTCCTACCAGATTAAATAACATTGGTGAAATGGGGTTTCCTTGCCTTAGACCTTTGCCGGTCCTTAAAGAAGGAGCTTTCTTCTCCATTCAGGTTCACCCCTCTCGAACCACCTGTCAGATTTTTTTCACCCAATTGATCCAAGTTGGATTAAAATTCCCGGCCTTTAGAAGATCAAAAAGGAACTCTATATTGACCCTATCATAGGTTTTCTCATAATCTAGCTTTAAGATAATGCCCCGTTTTTTCTTCTTACTCACACTATGCACTATCTCATGAGCAAGAACCACACTTTCCAAGTATGTACCGCCTTTGATAAAAGCACTCGATTATTCAAGATGATCCTACCAGCTATCTTCCCCGATCTAATGGATAAGACTTTGGAGAAAATCTTAAAACCGCACTTAGCTAGACTAATTGGTCTAAAGTTCTTCATATTCCTAGCATCACTTGTTTTTGGTATAAGGGTCGCATGGCAAAGTTAAGTCCGTGAAGGTCTAGATCTCCCTTATGAAAATCATTGAACATATCCACTAGATCTTTTTTGATTACCTCCCAAAATTTTTGATAGAAAAGAAAGGAAAGACCATCGGTCTCGGGGCCCCTTCAAAGATAACGGTGAAAACAACCTCCTCTTTAATCTCCTCTTCGAGAGAAGAGTGCCGTTAACATATCATTTTCCTCTTGGGTAACCAAATCCTCCTCATCCCAAAAGGATTGATCTAGGGCAATGTCCTCTCTCTCGTTCTTTGGCAAAAAGATTTTTGTAAAACTCTCTAGCTATTTTGATCATATCTTCTTGATTATCTACAATGCCATTAGGGCCCTCTAGACAATCAATATATTTCTTCCTACTTCTTTGATTGGCAATGGCATGGAAGTAGGTTGTGTTCCTATCCCCTTCCCGTAATGTCCCTATCCCTAGATCTCTGTCCGATCTTGATTTCCTCCAAGGACCGTATAGCACTCAACTCATCTCGCTTTCGTTTCGAGTCTAGTTAATTTTTGGGCGGATAGGCCTCTCTCGCTCAGCCTCCCCTATCTAGTTGATTATACTCATTAGCTAAGTCTACATTTTTCCTATTCATATCTCGCTACCTCATTAGTAGTCCAACCTTCCTAATCAGCCTTCTCCAAGGAACGGATTTTAACTTGTCATTTCTCCATATTATCGCTTACCAAGCAAGGAGAATTCCAAGCTTTTTTCACCACTTCTTCAAAGGAATCTTTCTCTAACCACCACTTTTCAAACCTAAACCTTTTTTTCCAAAGGACATATTATCTCTTGTATCTATCAATAAAGGATTGTGGTCACTTGGGAGCCTATTCGAGCCTTCACTCTCACCGGAGGAAAAGTTGCCTCCCAATCGGTAGTAATGAACACCCTATCTAATCTAGCCATTACTAAGTTCTCCTGGTTATTAGTCCAAGTGTAGTGTTTATTAGCCAAATCTACTTCCATCGAGCCCCAAAAGCCGACCCACTCATTAAAAGCATCACCCCACTTGTGATTGATTCTACCATTACTCTTATCTTTAGCATATCTAACTAAATTGAAATATCCTCCTATCAAAGTTGGTCCATTCCAGCTAGCCATTACCAAGTATAACTCATCCAGGAACTCCTGTTTTTTCTACTCATAAGGAGCTCCATAGATCACTATTAGTTTCCGGTTATAACCGGATTTTGTATCTAAAAGCATAACACTCACAGAGTACTCCCTAATATCTCCAACTCGTCATGAAAAATTTATTAGAGTTGGCCCCTATTAAGATCCCTCCCCGCCGACCCTTTAGCAGGGAGATGGCACCAGGAGAAAGGACTATTACCAAGAAGAGATTAAGGAGTCCAGGACTAAAGCTCTCCTTTTTTGTCTCCATGATCCCAACAAAATCCGCACGACTCTCTTTGATCTTACTAACTAAAGCCGGAATTCTACCAATTTGGCCCATACCTCTCATATTCCATAGAAGACCTATCATTTATGTTTCTTTTTTTTTTTTTTTTTCCTATCGCCCCTAATGGGTTTTCCCACTATTTCCTCTAGAATTGTTTGTTGTCCAACCGGGGTTCCGCAGGTTGATGAGTCCTCATCCCTCTCACCTTTTTCTTTATCCTCTCCCTTATCATCCCGAGTTGAGTTTCCACTCAAAGCCTCGGATCTCCCCCTATTCTCTTGATTGACTATAGAGCTCAAGAATCTCTCATCTCTATCTTTTTTCTCGTTAATAAGAGCCTATTCGTAATTTCTTTGTCCACAGGATTTCCATCCCTACCTACTATTCCTATAGCATCGGCGTACATAAAAGATCATCTCAGAAATTAAGGTAGGTCACAAAAACAATATGATCGCAATAATACAATTTCTATGTGACTTCACGGAATATGATGGTTACTCCGTACATAATACAATTTTGTGTATATCAATGTATGATCGCAAAAACAAACTCAAGCGACGCTTCTACGATTCTCGCCTAACTAAACACGTGTGATGACGGACACAAGCCGATACATGTTCTTTTGGGAGTGCCTAAAATGATCTTTCGTGATTCGTGTGTGCTTGCGCGAGCCGCGACGCTCCTTGGAGCCCACCGGCCTTCCAAGATGCCTAGAGATGTAATCACCGGCCTCCATGAGCTTGTTGAGGTCGACTTTGGTCTCTATCCCCGGTGTCGTGAAGCATGTACACCATGTCCTCGGTGGCGACATTGCCGGTGGCGCCCTTTTTGCATACGGGCAGCCTCCAAGGCCCGACACCGATGAGTCTACAATGCCGATCCCCATCCGAGGCAACAAAGAAAATGTTAGGCTAATGTGACCTTGTTGTGAATGCTAGGTACTTTCGGAGAAAAAATAAACAAAATGTGTCTTTACTTACTTGAAGGGAGACTAGGATATTGGCAAGGGCCCGGCCGTATGTATCGTGGAAATGAACGAGTAATCTTGTCCACCGAACAAAGGACATGGACATTACGACTTTAAGCATAGTCGCTACACTACCCGAAAAAGACAACATAACAAGGAGCGGGGATGTTTTGATTTGTATTAGCCTCGGCATATTATTCAAATAAACTCGAGCAAAGGGTAAGCATTGGCAAGAAAAAATAGTACTTCATTACCCGTGTACCAACACCAGTCATATCGCCAAGTGAAATCTCCGAGCATCCCATGTCGTAAAGCTCCCTTGCTACATATGCCACCTTCGATGGATCAATTGCACCTTCAATAGGGCAACCAATCATACAGAAACATACGTAACACAAACAGAGGAAGCAAGCCTCGGACATACGTAACCTCAAGGCATATTATTGTTCAACCGAATTAAAGGAAATCATAGCGGTATTGATATTTTTAGTTGTTGCTCTTTCCTAATATCCGTAGTTGCACTTGTGGATGATAAATTGGAAAGTACCTTTCGGGAAGATCTCTAATCTCCATCGCATCACACGATGAATCGCCTGACGGCATTGCGGATGCCATGCATGAGAATTGCTATGGAAGACCATCCGATTGCTTCCATTGCGGGAAGAGTTGTTTATACCGCGAGCGAACGGATAACGTGCATATTACGGATGATTCCTTAACCAAATCGAGTGGCACCGATCCCATTTTAGCTACGTAGTAATGTTTTCGACCGCAGTAGGGCGGGGGGGGGGGGGGGGGGACTTACTTGCGATTATTGGTGTCATGAGCCGCTCGCCGCGTACGATAAGCTCTTGGCGAGGCACCCCCACCGCCGGCACCCCTACCGCCGGCGCCGCCCCTCCACCGCAGTACCGCCCTCCTCCGCCCTTCCCCCCTTCTCCCCTTCTCCCTCGCTAGACCATCTCGTTCCCAAGCTCCCCTTTGTTTCCCGCATCGATTTTTCTAGAGTCGGTGCGGATCCATGGAGCCTCCCTTCCCTTTGGAGTTTTGCCTAGTCTCTCAGCCCTACGAGCCCATGGCGCCTCCCAATTGCACCCTTCCTCATCTCTCGGCACTCAATTGCGCACACAGGAAACCCTAACTCCCTCTCGTTGCTTGGAATTTTCAAAGTTACTTCAAGTGTTGGGTTGCTTCTCTAGCCAATTGAAGGTATGTCTTGCTCGATTGATGTGTCTTCATTGAATGCCATAATATTTATGAATGGTGTGTGTGCATTGTAGTTATACTATGTCGATCATGAGTTGGTTTCTTATATAACCGAAGAAAATGAAAGAAGAAAGAAGAGAAGGATTGTGTTGACAAAACTATATTTTGAGTCGGTGGTTATTGGGTTTGCATATCTTAGTTCACAGAGGGCACCAAGGGATGTAGGGTGCTTTACCAGTGATGAGCAGATGCACAATTATAGGAAGTATTTACTTAAGGAGATGTATGATGGGTCTGACATTACATGCTATGATAAGTTGCGTTTGACTAAAAGAAACTTCCATGATTTGTGCGCCATATTGCGGGAAAGGTGTGGTCTGCGTGACAGTGTATATGTTAGTGTGGAAGAAAAGGTTGCTATGTTCTTTCTAGTAGTTGGACATGGTCTAAAATTGAGATTGCTTCGATCAGATTATAAGCGTTCTTTAGAGACTATCAGTAGGCACTTTTCTGATGTGTTGATCGCCATTCTATCTCTAAGTGCGGAGTTCATTAAGCCTCCCGATCCTTCTATTCAACCACCTGATGATTACAAATGGAAGTGGTTTGGCAATGCACTTGGAGCATTGGATGGGTGTCATGTTGATGTGTGTGTTCCCGTGGCCGACCAAGGGAGGTATAGGAACGTAAAGCAACATATCGGCACCAACATGCTAGGTGTGGTTGATTGGAACATGAAATTCTTGTATGTATTACCTGGCCGGGAGGGCTCGGCTTGTGATGGCAGAGTTCTACGTGATGCAATGAGTCGCCAAGATGGATTTGTTGTACCCAAGGGTACGACTCTTTGTCTTGGTATTTTATTTCTTTTTATTTGCTTCTTAACTAACATGACTGTTTGCCGATAGGAAAATATTATTTAGTTGATGCTGGATACACCAATGGACCTGGATTTCTAGCTCCATTCAGATCCACTCGGTACCACTTGAAAGAGTGGGCTTCAAGTCAACAACAGCCCAAAACTTCCAAAGAGTTATATAACTTGCGTCACTCGCATGCTAGGAATGTTGTAGAGAGGACCTTTTGGTTTGCAAAGAAAAAATGGGTCATCCTACGCTCGGGAAGTTTTTTTTGGCATTAAGGATCGGGTAACATAAGTCCATATGGTGTTCAACAACATCAATCGAATGAAAATTGCTAACTAGTAATATTATTGCGATTCGAATTATTAATGCTTGCCGTGTGTTACACAACTATGCAAGGGATATACAACATCATAAGGATGATTTATTGTTGCCGGAAGTGGATGTTGAACTAGCCGAAGCACCAATTGAGCCCGTAGATGATTCTAACTTAATTACAAGTGTTCAAGTTACTGCCTGAATGGAACTCTTTTAGAGATCAACATGCCAATAACATGTTTGATGAGTACCTTTTGAGGCATGGTGAACTAGAGATGGAGTAGGTCGTGTGGGATATCTTTTGTGTCAAAGCTGGCTGCATTATTTTGTGTTGGGCAGCTAGTGTGTGGTGCCTTTTGTGAACTTTTATGCATGCACCATATAGTTTGGCATACTAACTTTTGTGATATTTTGGCAAATATATGTGATTAGCACCATGGCTGCAACAAAAGGAAACAAGAGGGTCTACCTCACTTGGACGGATGAGATGGACGCCGCATTGTTGGTTGTTCTTGTCGAACATCACAACAACGGTGATCATGCCCAAAATGGTTGGAAGCCACATGTCTACAATGTTGCTATAAGGAATGTACGTGAGAAGTGTAACGTGGAGATCACAAAGGACAATATTTAATCAAGGTGCAAAACTTTTGACAAGCACTATGAGGTCATTAGCAAGATTCTTTCTCAAAGTGGCTTTGGTCCGGGATTGGGTTAATGATAAGTCGTTAATTGATAGTGATGATGTTTGGAATAAATATGTGGAGGTAAGTACATGAATATTTTCTATTGTCTCGTTTCACTCTTCACAATGGGAACAACAACAAATTGATATATATCTGTTTTTATTATGTATGCTAACAAGTCTCAGCAGCTTGCTACAAGAACAAAGTAGTGAAGAATTGGGAAGCAATCAACACAATTTATTCAAATGATCATGCCAACGGTCAAGGTGCTCCGACAGTGCGAGAGAGTGCTCAAGTTGAACCCGAACAAGTTGAAGATGCATCTCCAGATTTGCCCCCAAAGAGGCTGCGAACAGGTGATGCCATTCTTTCCATGCTTGGTGATATGAAGACCTCATTTAGTGATGCTTTGAAGTCCACCGAGCCCCTACCGCTGCCCCAAGCAACTCCTCCTGCTGAAATTCTTGTTGCACTTAAAATGATACCTAATTTGGCTACATGTGACATGCTGAAATCTTATGGGAAGTTCATCCTTAATGAATGCTTATTTCAAGCACTCATGGAACTCCCCAGGGAAATGAGGAAGGAATGGATCTTGTTGTTGAGTGAGAAGAATGGCAATTGAGGGTGGTACCGTAATGCTTATGAGTTGTTGTTGTTTATGTATGTCTTAAGAACCTCGTTGTCCTAAGTAGGTGTTTCATGTTGTGATGGAAAAAACTATTTCATGTTGTGATGGAAAAAACTATCTTTGTGATATGTTATTAGTTCGAGCTTATTGTGACAAACTATCTCATTGTGTTGACTCGTTATTGCCTATATAATGGCTTGGTGGTATTCCCGTTCTCTTTTTTTCTCGTTATTTTTTATTTTTTCTGAATTTTTCTGCTATGTTTAAAATATAAATCATTATTATGTTTCAAGTAATTGTAATTATTCAAATATATTCACAAGAGGTGGAAATTATATTTTCATGCGTGTACAACATTGCATAATGGTTGAACTCGTCAAGATATAATATTCAAGAGTTTGTGCATCCAAACATGAATTGGAATTGGTTGCTACCATTTGATTCCAAGTATATGTTACATGTGCATCCAAACAAAGAAAATTGACATTGAAGAGTATTTCATTTCCACTCCAACTTTGGCATTCCTTCCAATACAATTCATCCCCCCTCAATGCCAACATCCAAACGAAGCCTCATAGTAATTGATAATTCTTTCTCCAACTTAATTCACTTAGTTGGTTAGAAGTTAGAGCACCGGAGACCGGAGAACTCGAGTTGGTTAGAAGGTGACAGAGTAGTAGCTAGAATAGGTGATTCGACGCTCGTTCGTTTGGTTTGGTGGCCGATGGTGGTGCTGATTTGTTCGAGAGAAAAGTACTGCCGACCGATTCTTTGGTGGATGGTTTGTTCCGAGAGAAAAGTAATCTTGTTGGTTGCCGTGGCCGATAAGCCAAACGAACAGGGTGTCGGATAACAATATTCTCCACACCTCCCTACTCAATTCTCTCTACTTATACATACTCACACATAAATGCACACTGCTGGATTTGCCCCCATTTATACTATTTGACCTATTCTCAAGTTCCAAACCCTGGTGGTTGGCATTTTTAGGGAAATAGGTTATTAGCATTAGGGTGGCTGGCATGCCCTTTGGTTACTTTTGGCTGTAATAGTCGCTGATAAAAAGCACTGCCATGCGAAAATCTGACATGGGGTGGTGTCACCAACTTTACAGCCTTTGGGAGTGGTCTTGAGTTACATCGGAAATTGCTTGAAGTTTCAGTTTGGTAGAACACGGACAATACATCAGTTCCTTTCAACTCTTTTATCGGGGGTCCTTTCAGCACCTTTAAGCAGTACGTAGCATAGTAAGTAAAAAGACCGGTTATACTACAAGCTAGGGTTAATGAGCTCAGTGCTTAAAATTTCATCATCTAATTGCAACACTAGGAACGGTCCTAAGGCACGATGCTTACACGATTGTGAACAAGGTGTACCGTCATTCGCCTCGTACTTTTCAGCCGACAAGACTTTTCTCTCAAACCAAACCAGCCACCAACAACCAAACAAAGTATTTTCTCTCTCGTAACAAACCAAAGACTACCCACCAAATTAAACGAACAGGCTGATTGCAGCTGCGCCTGCTGAAAAGTACGATGTCATCAAAGAGGCCTTCACTGTTGAAAAGCTCTGCTCAGCACTAAGGTATACAACAACGCTAGCTGTTCGTTGTTGGGCGCCACCTGCCAATAATCAGCCGTCATCACCATCTGCCAGTTTTTATATCAATTTTGACAGACCCTTTTTTTAGTTGCTCGTCCTACCTTCATCTTCATATAGACCCTGTTTGGATCCATGGGCTAGAGTTAGTTTTGGTAATTGGAGCTCAACTACCACAAAGATCCAAACATGAGGGCTAGATTGAGCTAGTTTGCATCTAACCCACCCAAAAAACTATCCCATCCAAGAGGTGCTTATTGGGGCTAGTTCTACGCGGGCCCACCAAAATCGACTTTTCTCTCTCCCTCCACCCACACCTAATGATTGAAAAGGTACATTTAATGTCATTCTAACCCTTTCATCCAAACACCTCCAGAGCGAGTTAGTTTAGGGCTAGAGCTAGAGTTAGAAACTAGCTCTAACTCTAACCCCCGTTGGAGTATCCAAACAGGGCCATAGTACATACGTACAGTGTGATTGCAGTTTTCATTATCAACCCGTGCAGGTGTAATTTTGAATGATACCACATAAATAGTTGAAATTTATATAGTATTAACGCTCCGTATTTCATATAGGAAACTACACTATACGATATATAGGAAACTATGGCAAACTTAATGAATATTCTAAAAGTCGACGTCCTCTGAAAAACTGGTAAGTAAATATGAAGAAAATGCATACAGGCAGGTCAAATACATCTCCAGATGAATCCACACCCACGGGACGGGATGCAATTCTCCTAGTACGGCACGCACGCACATATATAAGACATTGCACTTGATTTGCAATGCATCTGCACAAGACATCAACAGGACTTGAAACATTGTCTTCCAACCTTTTTTTGAAACCTTGCCTCTTCCAACCTGTATGTATGTGATACATTCAATCCTCCAGATCGGCAGCAATAGTAACAAACATTCAGTCCTCAACCGGCAAGCCGCCACACCAGTCGCTAGACATCAAAATGAAGCCAACGTGAAATCATCAAAACAGTATGCTACACAAATATCAAGCCATCATCATAGGTATATGGAGATCAAGCCTGCCAGCGTGCTGATGAAGGAACTTACATTGTAGTTAATGGGAATGAAGTATCAGTGGATATGTACAGCACCAGCCACTGCTCCAGCACTGCATGTGCAGCGGAAACATACGTGAACAAAACAAGTTGGAAAGCCCAAGCCATGGTTGTCTAACCGTGTGTGCGGGATTCACAGAAATCTTACCACAGAAAGCAAGGGTCCTTGCTTAAATTTGTCATGAAAAGCAAAAGCAAGTGGTTTTGCTCCTTCTCCAGGTCCTCTGATGAAGCCACTGGGTGTGTGCACAAAGGAATATCATCAAAGGATGGTTAAGGAATAACATTGAAACACAAGTAAATGATCAACATGATACAGTAAATAAGAAAAAGTTTGCTCTTACACTAGTGATAGCGAGACAAGTGGAGATCTCCTCACGTCATATACAGCAACAAGACCACGGTACATTTCATTTCCATCTTTGAACGACAATGCCAGACGCTCCCCTGAAGCATCCCATGCTAATTTCTCTATGCCTCGGCTAGATGAAGCAATTAAAGTACTAAGTATGCGGACTTCCTAAGTAAGATTCTAGTTTAGGAATATTCTCAAGATAAAATCTATGGAAATAAATAGTTGCATGCTTCCGTGAGTTAACAAGTGCTTATCTTTCCATGTGATCCTATAAACCTATTATATACACATTAATAATGGATTCTGAACTAGATAATATGAGTGTGGATTCACTGCATAGAAGATACATGGGAAAAATTATCAATTAATTGCTAATGAGGTTAGTTGAAATATAATCAGCTCAAATGAAGATGCGAGACGGCAAAATTACGTAGCGTGAGGTGCGCTAAAGTTCAAGAGTTTATAAGTCTAATGCCTCTGCCGTTACCTGACAACCAGGGAGGAAATTTCTGGAAGTTCAACTGGTAGGAGATGGGCATCTGAAGAAAAGGAACACAGGCCAAATTAGCAGGATTCATCAGACAAATAGTACAAGACTAGCTTTAGCAACAATTTTTTTGCAGAGATATCTGCACATACCTAAAGATGGTGGCTTAGATGAGAAGTGAACTGAGCCAAGTGTTGTCGAGTTAGAAAAGGATAACAATGCAACACGGCCTTCTGGATCCCAGTTCCCTCCCTGAGAGGAACCAAAGTAGAAATAAGCAAACATGGGAAACAGACAATTAGACAAACAGCTGTAGAACAGATACCATCCAACGTGTAAGGGTACCATGGATACATTATGTGTTGCTTCCAAGTAGATTGGCCATGAGGCAAAGATTATGTATTACTATAGCTTAGATGCAATCCGATCAAACTAAGCTTTATGCAATATTCACAATATTCAAATTACCAAACTAGAGTTGGTCATTATTAACTGCCAAACAAGCATCTATATTTGTTTCCAAAAGAAATTATCCACCAAATAAGCCAGTTTCACTTCGCTATTCTTCTTTTTTAAAAAATCAAACTATTGTCAGCTGTTGGGACTACAAATCATTCATAAATTATTGAAAATAAATAAACACAAGGTTGTCATGAATTAAAAAAATAAACTTAAAAAGTACTTGTATAGGTTCATATGCAATCTGAAAATAAGTATTTTCCTTACGCATCAGTTAGATGCTAAAGATATCAAAAGAAGATAACTTATATGATACCCTAACTGATCCCATATAACCTCTAAATGAACAAGAAATCTATAAAATGCATTAAGTTGCTTACTCCTCCGCTAAGGAGTATTGTGCTGCAATGTAAAAAAAAATGTTCAACAAATAGGTATATAGGACTGAGTATGTTACTGAGTAGTGGATAGGTATTATTCACATGTTATTCTGCTATTGTCCCTATTTGAAGAACAATGGTGTATCATAGCAGAAGAACATGTGAATAATACCTATCCACTACTTCCCAAAGCAGAAAATAAATCAATACTCCTTTTAGGGTAACAAGAAACAAAGCAAGTCATAACTTTAGGTAAATCTTTAACTGTGGATAGAGGATATTTACTACCATTAGTAGTCAACTTGAAGCATTTTGTGTTCTCCAGCTAATCACTAACTCTGCTTAGTTTTAGTACGTACTGGAAAGGAAGTCATGCCAAGGGTTTTACCTCTGTTGAATTCGTCGAACTTCCGCGCCTGCTTTCTTCTCTGCCCATAGGTCGGCTTAAATGTAGCGATTTCAGCTTTTGTGGGTTCTGGAACGCCACCCATCCAGGTAAGATCGCGTGGCCAGTAACAATTGATCTCAAGTTCACCCCACAAATGCGGTGACTTCACGAAGCACTCTTGTACCTTCAACAAGTACAGTGGAAAGCATGTCCTCAACATGTCAACTACCTGCTCAAGCGAGTACATCCAGAATTGCCTTGGCCTGGCATCAGGTTGGGCTTTGCTTTGAACCTGCCTAGCTTCCTTTTCGAAGGCATGCTCTACAGTATGTCTATGTATACTCACAAGACACTTTCCAAGTCTCTCACACTGTTTGTCTTTGACACGGTTCTCGGCTTCAGTATCCCTGGTGGGTTTCTTACTATCTATATGGGCTAGCAATGAATGCCTCTGGATGATATCTTCAACAGTTTGTTCCGAAGGTTGAGTGTACGGAAATTCACTGAGTGCCTTCTTTGCCACATACTTCACGACCCGACTTGTGGACAAACTCCGAAGTAAAACCGGTACAGTTTGAGATAGAACCAAATCCTTCCCTCAGTTGCCAGCAATGACGGATGGTATGTGATTAAACGCTGGTCAGATGGGTGCGCCATCTTGCTGAGGAGGTCCCTGGGCTCTTCTAGGAGACAAGATATAGCATGGGGCCCAACGGTGACCTGAAGCAATTCTCGGATAAGTCTTTCAGCTGCAGAATAGGATGCTGCGCGGTTGAAAACTTGAAATCTTTGGAGTCAGGATCCAGATCATCATAATACACCTTCTTGAACCTAAACTGCTTGAGCTCTGGGCATAGAAGCAGATTGTCCATTCTGAAAGAGTTCTTCACACAGTAACCCCTGTTGTTGTTGATCAGTGCCAAGAAGATCAAGGACTGGAACAAGGGTATGCCGGTGTCATCAGAGAAATTGTACCGGGGCTGATCTCCGAAGCCTGGGATCTCCAAATTAAGGTGGTTGTTCCTGGTGTCAACCACAAGCGAGTGGTCCTCCAAGTGCTGAATCGGATCCACCCACTCCTCCTGCATCACCCGTCGATCTTCTCGGAACATTAGCTGACTGACAGGAGGCAGCCCCCGCTCAGATGACCCGGGAGTGGATGAAAAGAACCTCTTTGAGCCCGAACCCAGGAGAGGATTCGCCGGGCTGCCCTGTGGTGAGCGTGGATTCGCAGCCGAGAGGATTCGCCGCGCTGCTTGATTCCCCAATGGATGTGATGACGCGTTCCTCCACCTGGGCAGGGCTCGAGGGCCTTCTTCCACTGCGGCTAGCAACCCCACATCGCACTGCTCCTCAGCGGAGTGGCGACGGTAGCCGACGGAGGCAGGGGAAAATGTGGACCGGGGTGGGGAGAAGCGGCAAAGGGTGACGGAGGAGGGGACGAAGTGTATGGGACGAGGGGAGGGGGTGCAGTGCGAGTCGATGGATGCGGCGGAAGGCGTCGAGCACGGTGACGGAGTGCGGTGCGGGTGGACTAGGGAGAGCTGCGAGGGAAACGAGGCGGCAGCGGCGGTGCGGCGGATGGGCTCGATTCGGATCGAGAAAACGCGGGTGGGGTCAGCGAGAAGGCGGTGGCGGCGGAGGCGGAGGCGGAGCGCAGCCATCGCCATAGCGACGACGGCGCAGCCCTAGTCGCCGGCAGGAGAGGAGCGAGCCGCCCCGCCGATGGGGTTTAGGGTTTTCCTTCTTGGGAGTCGGGATTCGGGTTGGGAAGTAGGTAGGTAGGGCGAAATGAAATTTTTCTAGGCTTTTCTTTTGGAGGCCCGGTACAGTTTTGAGCCCAACTCGGGTTTCCAAAGCCAAAAAAAAAAATGTCCTATTTGCCTTACCACCGTGACCAAGTCCATGATTTCATAATGAAAAACTGAAAGCCTGTTCGTTTGGTGCTTCTGCTACTTCATGAGAAAAGATCTTTTGGCTGGTGGCCACGATAAGTTCGAACGAACAGCCGTGAGCTTTCAAAACCGGACACCAGCGGCACAAGCATGGCACGGAAAATAATTAAGTACTGTACCATGGCGGTGTTTTGAATTCGTGAGCTATTTTTTTTTATTAGCCCACCCCTTTTTAACTCAGATAGCAACCGAACGGGTGGGCTATTTTATGCTTCAACTAGCTCACCCAAAAAAAATTATCCCCAAAATACATGCTAATCGGGCTAATTTTTTTCGAGGGCAAGGGAGAGAGGGGTAAGGTAAAATGGCTCAAATAGCCCTTGGATCCAAACAGCTCAAGGGCTATTTCATTAGAGAGCTATTTTCTTAGATAGCCCCATATATATATAGAGAGAGAGAGATGCAGCATTTCCTGAGCATACCCACACACACAGGCACATTAACCGGTTTTTATTTCCTGTCAAGAGTACAATTTATGATTCTCAGCGCAGCAACACCACCCAAATCCCAGAACTTCAACTCGGCTAAGAACAACTCTGCACATAACCATGTTTACACACCGGGCATGCTCTCAGGTCTGAACTGTTGGAGTACACTGCCACTAGGCAATGAGGAAAGGGAGCACGGCGAGCATGAAAGCCTCGTAGGTGAAAGCAGCAGACCCGGAGTATGCGGTGTCCTTCTCCTTGAACTTCTCAGTCAGTCCCTGCTAATTATTCCAATCCAAACAAATTTACACAAGATACTGGGATAAGATGGCTAAAGTAGAAATAAAAAAAGTTTGCTGAGACTATTTGAGCTTGTGCAGTAAGACATACCTTAACAGTGAGGCAACATCTGCAGATGTAAAGAATGAAAGGGTAAAAACAGTTAGAATTGTAGCACTGGGCAACGAAAACATATAGGATGTATATTATTTTTTCAGTATTAACCATCGAAATCATATTTTATCAGAAAACATGGCTGAAACTTTGAAGGACAGTTGATGAACAAACTAGTTATTACTTTGATCTTTTGCATCTTGCTAATTAAGACAAGTTTAATTCAAAATATGGAAAAACATTGTTCCATCACTCATGATAAATTTCATAAGTTCAGTGAGTTGTGCAAGCACTGTATGATCCATACATCCATGACAGAAAAATCTGAAATAAAAACATTGCCAGGCAAACAGTTCAGAAATAAAGAACAACTAAATTGAAGGAAGGCCTTACTCAATGAAGTTATCATACTCAATTGCTCTGCTCTTGCCCCAAGTCTTGTCAAATTTAGACACGAGCAGGTCTAGCACGGTTGGAGAGACAGACAGAATATCCCAGACTGAGAAGAGCATCACGCAGAATATCCTAGTGCCTAGGAATCCGTAGTGGAAATTAGGGATGGTCCATTTGAGAGATTCCTATGTACTCTTCAGTTTCTTTAACTGGGTGATCAGAATTACTGGCAAAACACTGCGCTGCATCTAAGCACATGCTAGATTGAGATTTTCAGATCAGTGGGCTTTGCAGCAGCTGCATTTGCTTCAGTGGTTCTTGAGGGCAACACACAGCCAGGAGTTTGGTTTCCAGAAGAGGTGAGTAATGCTTTAGCACAATAGCCCTAAAAAATGGTTTATAGTACAATAAAAACATCTAAAAGGAAGTTAAGAAATGACTTCAATAATTTCGCAAACTAAACCTAAACTACCTCAAACTGTTACAATGCAGCCAGAGGGAATACCAATCGAAGCAAGGAAGCTGCTTCTTGAGCGTGCATCTCAAGGGACAAGTAACTTCATGATGAACAAGTGATCTCTCCTTTCCCCAAACGGCCAAACCTCAAAAACAGCATATAATGTTCCAACTCGTGTTTCTGTTCGAGCTAACACATGTGAACTTGCAGGCCTTCCTGGATGGTAGAAACTGATCCGAAGGAAGTCATCCTAGGAATTTATGTGTGAGAAGATATAAGTGTGCTTACATTTCCTGGATGCTGGACAATGGCCAACTAAATACTGGAGTAATTTACCATCTGAGAGAAGTTGAATGCAACAGCCAGCAGCATTTCGAAGTCCCCCAGAGTGAGCATGATGTTTTTGTATAGTTTGGTTGGACTATTTTATTTTTGAAAGGGCGGTACATGAAAAATGATGGTTATGAGAAAAAATACAGGTGAATGAAACAATTTTTTTGCAGCACACAGATTTTATCGCCATGACCTGTACAGTCGGATAGCACATTGTACAGTAGGACTGAACAAAATGTGGGCCCTGCGTGCGCCCCCGCCCCCACGCGGGCCCGCCGCTGCTTCTCCGCCTCCGCCGTTATAATATGTACGCTACTAGATTGTGTATATTTCCTTCTCATGTATGCTCCAAAAATGTTGATTTAATCATCTTAACAATGCCATGTACTTCTTCAATTGCAATACATATATTTGAAGTTTTTAACACAGTCAGATTTAAGGTTTTTCAGCGTAAAAATTTGATCAGCTTGCCATGGCAATACTAATCATAGAGGATGACGGACTTTGAGAACAAACTTGTAATAGAATAAATCAATATTATTACTTTATTTATTATTTGGTAACATGTTTATCTAACATAATATTTTGTGAAAAGCGGGGAGTTTCGTTCTACAATTTTTTATTCTTAGATTTAGTTTAGAATAGGCATTAAAAAATAATCAAAAGTGCAATGAACTTTTCATCAGTTGATCCCTCCCCTTCCTTTTTCACCCAAAGATGAACTTCCAACAATGCACGATCCAGTAAATAGATTCCTCGGCAAGGGCTACAAAGAGACAAGGCCAAGGAATCCTACAATTTAACAAACTTGTTAGAAATCAAAGGGATTAACACATATACTCAAACACAGGTGTGTAATAAAAAAGGATAAACACAACAAGATGTGAATGCCCATGTACACATGAATTACAGGGTGATACTTTATCAATAATATGCCCAATTTTGCATGTTTCTTAGTACAATAATGTAATTTTTAGCAAATATTTAAAAAGATCCTAAGGTGATCACAGAACACAGAACAAAAAATTAACCATGCTGACAATATTGCAAAATTAACTGCAATGACAGTCAAGATCCAGTGAACTTTTTCTAACAAAAGTAACATGAAACTGAAGCAGCAGCCAAAATTATTCTGACATGGTACATGTGAATCTATTGCGCAAAGTTCATGGAGGGACCAAATGAGTCTGACCATACACAACTCCTGATGCATAAAGAAAAGCTAATCAGTTGCTCCAAATCATCCTGTGCAAACATTTAGAGCATATTTGGTTGAGAGTGACATATTATTTAGACCACATCTAACACACGTACAAGTTGATCAAGAATATGGGTTAAGGTTGCAGGTTGATCAAGAATATGGGTTAAGGTGCTTAGAAAGTACGGCAAGATTTTACAACCGTGCATGAACCAAATGGCAACCCGAAAAAGTCAAAGCTTGTTTAGTCTTGAATGTAGAAATGAGGCATGCCGCTGTTTCTTATGCATGTTAGCAGTCCATAACTGCGGCTAGTTACACTTTGTCGGCACCATAACCCACATGTTTACACAGTCAGTGTTTTAACTAACTTCATATATATAGATGTGGCATCAAACTTTATCAGGTTAGGCTTTTAAGACATGATGATCGGTTAACAAAAGGGAAACAAACCGTACCTGATGAATCATGACAGGATCATCTCTCGAACGTTTGAAGACATAATTCCTCAACGGTTCCAAGTCATCACGCACGGCGAATATTCCATAAATACTCATGGGGTAGGGTTTAGATTCACAGCTTGACAGCCTCAGAGAGAAGACCTGCATCATTTGCTGTGGCATGCGGAATCCAAGGACTGATTTTGCTGCAAATTAACATCAGTTACTAAACACACAAAAATTCTGGATCCTGGTCAGTGGAGAGATCCAGCGACACTTACTCTGGGAGGCATCACTGGTCATGTACTCACGGTGATAGCAGTACTTGTTAGATCTTAAGCACTTAACCGAACACAAACCACCAGTAGCTAATCACTTCGGGTAGACACTTAATGATTACAGATAAGGAACTCAACCACCTAGATCTAGATCTACTACACCTAAAACAACTACTAAAGAAAACAGAGGGAGAACGAGGGTCGCAGACCATCTGGGTTCGAGGGGAGCGCGGAGTCGGAGGCCATCTCTAGGGTCGGGGTCGCAGGGGCGGCGCCGGCTTGACGTAGAGGCAGCAGTACGGGCTCGGGGACGACGGGATCTGGAACTCTCCGGTCGAGCGTCGGGCGGTGGCACCGGTGCGCCGGATCCAGGGAGGAGGGACGCGGTGGCGGCGGTGGCGGAGCTTCCCGCCGCTCCGGTGCTCCCTCGGTCGGTTAGGGTTTGTGGGGGTGGGGTGTGTTGGCGGCGCGGTGAACCTCGTACGAGCCGCGTGGCCCCCACCCCCCTCTTTATAGCACCGTGCGACGGGGGCCCACCAACCATGGTTTGGTTGGGCGCCCCCGACCGGGCGCGGGATCCAACCCGTTACGGCCTTTGGGCCGTAACGGTGAAGAGATCGAACTAACATTCTCCCTCTCGATCTCTTCTACAACAATCACTTAATCTCGAGTCCTTTACTTGACATCCATCTCATCACAAATAAACATATTGAGCATGGGTCATCTAAATTGTAATCACAACCAGATTAACCAACCACAATACACTTATCCATTTTGATAGGATCTTAACATGGGCCCAGTCCGGAATCATAGGCTTTCCCTTAAACCCATACGGCTAAGTGTTCTCCGAACACATTGGGTGGTAAGCCTTTTGTGAGCGGATCCGCTAACATTTCTTTAGTGCCTAAATGCTCCGGACTTATAGTTTTATCCGGACTCTCGTCTTTCACCGCATAGAATTTTATTTCTATCGGTTTGGTAGCATTACTTAACTTGTTGTTGTGAGCATAGAATACCGCCGGTTTATTATCGCAAGATAACCGTAGTGGTTTGTGAATACAATCCACTACTCTTAAGTCGGTATAAACTTCTTTAGCCACATCACCCGTCCCGTTGCCTCATAACGAGCAATGAACTCTGCATACATCGTAGATGTTGCAACTAGTTCTTGTTTTGAGCTTCTCCACGAAATAGCTCCTCCCCGCGAGAGTGAATATATATCCTGATGTGGATTTTCTATCATCCCTATCTCCCGCATAATCAGCATCTGAGTACCCTTTTATCTCTAGGGAATCAGACCTTCTATATGTTAGCATTAAATCTTTCGTGCCTTGTAGATATCGAAAGGCCTTCTTTACCATCATCCGGTGATCCTTTCCCGGATTACTTTGATATCTACCAAGCACTCCCGTAACAAATGCTAAATCGGGGCGAGTGCACACTTGTGCATACCGTAAGCTACCAATCGCTGAAGCATATGGAACCATTTTCATTTGATCGATCTCATATTGGTTCCTTGGACATTGGTGAAGTCCAAACTTATCGCCCTTTACTATAGGAGCAGGTGTGGCTCTACTCGCATGCATATTATATTTCTTTAGTACCTTTTCAAGATATGCCTTTTGCGATAATCCTAAGACCCCCTTCTTCCTATCTCGATGAATCTCAATGCCTAAAACATATGAGGCTTCACCAAGATCTTTCATATCAAATTTTGAAGACAAGAACTTTTTCGTTTCCTGTAGTAGTCTAACATCACTACTAGCTAGTAGAATGTCATCCACATACAGTATTAGGAAAATGAATTTCCCATTCTTAAACTTTGCATAAACGCGATTTGTCCTCAACATTTGCCTTAAAACCAAATTTTGTGATGGTCTCATCAAACTTTAGATTCCACTTTGTCTAGAGGCTTGCTTTAAACCATAAATGGATTTTCTTAAACGACACCCTAAATGTTCCTTCCCTTTCACAACAAAACCTTTGGGTTGAGTCATGTATACATCTTCATATAAATCTCCATTCGAAATGCCGTCTTAACATCCATCTCGGTGTAATTCCAAATCATAGTGCGCCACCAAAGCCATTATGATCCTAAAAGAATCCTTACATGAGACCGGAGAGAACGTCTCATTGTAATCTATCCCTTCTCTTTGCGTGTATCCCTTAGCCACAAGCCGTCCTTTATACTTTTCTACATTCCCTTTGGAGTCATATTTAATCTTGTAGACCCATTTGCGACCCTCTTGTTTTGGCTCCTTTAGGAACTTCCTCTAAGTCCCAAACTCTGTTGGTACTCATTGACTTCATTTCATCTTCCATGGCTTCTTGCCACTTCGATGCATCAGGACGACTCATAGCTTCTTCATAAGAAGTAGGATCACCTTCTATGTGAATTTCTTCACATTCATAAACTTCATAATCGTCAGGGATAGCTGACTTTCGACTCTTGATGACCTTCTCGGAGCCTCTGCAACTGGCTCTTCCTGCACTTGGGGTCGTTGTGTTTCTTCGGTGCATCGGTTGTACTTGTAGGATTCCGTGGAACGCTTTCCTCATTTTCTTCCACCGATGGCACGGGCGTACTAACAACGAAGTTCCGGTACCACGGTGGGTTGCACTTGTGGCTATCGGAACAACGGGCGACTCAAAATACGGTTCTTCAACCATCGGAGTGGGTGCGCACACCCGCTTTTCTTCAAGATCAACCTTTCGAACCGCCTTGCTCCCTCTCGATCATTTCATCCTCTAGAAAAACGGCGTGTCTCGTTTCCACGAACCTTGTATGTCCGGTAGGACAAGAGAAACGATATCCTTTAGATTTTTCCGTGTAGCCAATGAAATGGCAACTTACCGTCTTGGGGTCTAACTTCCCAATATTTGGGTTGAAGACTTTAGCCTCTGCCTGGACATCCCCACACACGCATATAATTCAAGGAGGGTTCCCTACCCGTCCATAACTCATATGGTGTAGTAGGTACCGACTTACTAGGTACTTTATTTAGAATGTGAGTGGCGGTTTTTAATGCCTCCGTCCACAAACTAATCGGTAATGTCGAGTAGCTTAACATACTTCTAACCATATCCATCAAGGTACGGTTCCTTCTTTCACCTACTCCATTCGTTGAGGTTCACCCGGTGTACTATCTTGGGCAACTATGCCATTTTCCCGTAGAAACCTTGCAAAAGGTCCAGGAACTTGGCCATACGGGTGTGTCGACCGTAGTACTCCCCACCTCGGTCGGACCTCACCTCCTTAATCTTTAAGTTGTGCTGATTTTCAACTTCGACCTTAAATATCTTAAATTTCTCAAGCGCTTCGACTTCTCCTTAATTGGATAGATGTACCCATATCGAGAATAATCATCTGTGAATGTAATGAACGAATCAAAACCATCCACGGATGCCACGGGGAACGGACCACAAATGTCTGTGTGGATTATCTCCAACACTCCTGTGCTTCGCTTTGCGCCTTTCTTAATTTGTTTAATGAACTTTCCTTTAATGCAATCTATGCATTGTTCTAAATCATTAAATTCTAACGGCGGAAGAATTGATTCCTTAACTAAGCGTTCCATCCTTCCCCTCGAAATATGGCCTAAGCGACGATGCCATAATTTCGATGATACGGTATCAATTCGCTTCCGCTTCTTGCTTACATTCGTAGATGATTCAACATTCGCATTTTCACACACGTAATCAACACATTCGCAGCAATCATCATGAATAGCCAACATGTAAAGTTTGTCTTGTCGGATGGCAAGACCCACAATCACATTATTTAATTTAATAGAACAATGTTTTGCACTAAACTGGCACTCAAACCCATTGTCCGCTAAACATGAAACGAAATTAAGTTGCGACTCAACGATGGAACATAAAGAACGTCATGAAGCGAAGCGTGAAGCCGTCCTTCAACTTGATGGGGAGATCACCAATGGCTTCAACTTCGGCCTCGACGCCATTCGCAACCTTAATTGTTCTTGCTCCTCTTGTTAGGATTCCGGTTGTAGTCATACCCCGCATAGAATTAGCAACATGAATTGTTGCACCCGAATCAATCCACCAAGTAGATTTACTATAACTTAAGTACGAGGGATTCATCTACAAATGTAATAATGTCCTCACCCTTTGACCACATGAAGTGCAACCACTTAGGACACTGCTTCTTCCAATGCCCTGTCTTCTTGCACCAGTGACACTGGTTTGGAGCAAACTCCATCTGCTGAGGCGGTTTCTGAGGTTTAGGAGGCTGATCAATCTGCATGGGAGCTTTTCCATTTGACTTCATCTGTCCCTGAGGAGGTGCATTGGAAGGTCCGCTTTCCGCTTGATTCTTAGCTTGAAAGTTCTTATGTGGAAAGCTTCGCTTCTGTGGCTTCTTACCATGGTTTACATAGTTAACAAGACCACCATTCGAGCCTTTAACCTTTCCTCCTCCCGGACCGACATGGCAATCAACTTGTGCACATCCCACTTATCCGGTATGGTGTTGTAGTTAACCTCAAAAGCCGAAAACTCGGGGAGGCGGGGACTTAAAAATCAAATGAATGACAAACTCATTGGGAAGGACCATGCCCATCTCGGCAAGCTTGCCGTTCATGTTGCTCATCTTAAGTATGTGGTCCCTTATACCACCACCGGTGTACTTCATTGCAACCAAACTCGCCAATAGTAGTACCGGCATAAGTCTTAGTGTGATGAGAGTGCTGCTTATCCACTATCTCCAAATACTCGGAGGCAGTGAGTAACCTTCCGTCCTTATCCTTTTCAGGAATAGACGCCTTAATTGCCTCTGTCATCTTAGTCTGGATGATCGCTAGACACCTCTTGTTGTCTAGATCCCACCTCGCTTTAGCGAGTTGATGCTCACTTTCCGCCTTGATATGGGCGTCTTCCCTTAATTTCCATGCATCATCAGTCTCATTTGCCTCTCGACGGTGCACCGAGGCTCGGCGGGACGCTCCGTGGTCGGCACATACTCCATACCCGGCATTAAGAATGCCGGTTTCACCAACTTGCGCCAAGCCGTGTAGTTGTTGCCGGTCAACTCGGGGATCCGACCAACATACCCGCCTTGAGCTGAAAATAAAATTCGAAAAGAAAGTGTGAGAACATTTTAACAACAAATATTGCATGCATCAATTTAACTTTGGTCAAAATTAATACATACAACATGCTACTACATTAATTCTATATCACCTTTGGGCGAGAAAAATAGAACTAATGCATAAAACTTTAGTATATCGGGTTATAATATTGTAATTATCGGCTTTGGCCGAAAATAACAATATCATAACATATTCTTAAGGAAGAAAACATTCTCTAATTAAATATCCCTTTGGTTCAATTTAACTAGAGACAATAAATCAACGCAGCGGAAAAACAACCAAATTAACAGAGAAAAACTTTAATTTCAGAAGCATTCAACTCTCTGTAAAAATTTCATGAATTTATCAAAATTAAACAGAGATTTTAGCTTAAGTGGAAAACAGCAAGAAAAAACAAGAAAAACAAGTCAAAAATGCTTCTGAAATCTAAAACTTAATTGTGAAAAACCACTGTGCATGGCCTGCCGGTTTGGCCCAGCGGCAAAAGCTGGCCCGCGGCCTGCTATGCGCGCCCACGTGGGCTCCGAGCCCAGCAGCCAATGGCTGGGCCGGCCAAGCGGCCCATCGCCATCCCCCTCTTGGGCTGAATTTGGCCCGCGCGACCGCCGATACCATTGTTAGATCTTAAGCACTTAACCGAACACAAAACACCGGTAGCTAATCACTTCGGGTAGATACTTAATGATTACGATATGAACTCAACCACCTAGATCTAGATCTACTACACCTAAAACAACTACTAAAGAAAACGAGAGAGAACGAGGAGACGCGGACCATCCGGGGTTCGAGGGGAGCGCGGAGTCGGAGGCCATCTCTTGCGTCGGGGTCGCGGGGGCGGCGCCGGCCCGACGTAGAGGTAGCGACGCACGGGCTCGGGGACGACGGGATGCGGAACTCTCCGGTCGAGCGTGGGGGCGGTGGCACCGGTGCGCCGGATCCGGGGAGGAGGGACGCGGTGGCGGCGGTGGCGGAGCTTCCCGCCGCTCCGGTGCTCCCTCGGTCGGTTAGGGTTTGTGGGGTGGGGTGTGTTGGCGGCGCGGTGAACCTCGTACCGCGAGCCGTGGCCCCCACCCCCCTCTTTATAGCACCGTGCGACGGGGGCCCACCAACCATGGTTTGGTTGGGCGCCCCCGACCGGGCGCGGGATCTTCACCGTTACGGTGATACCATTGTTAGATCTTAAGCACTTAACCGAACACAAACACCAGTAGCTAAACATTCCGGGTAGACACTTAATGATTACAGATAAGGAACTCAACCACCTAGATCTAGATCTACTACACCTAAAACAACTACTAAAAAGAAACAGAGGGAGAACGAGGGTCGCAGACCATCTGGGTTCGAGGGGAGCGCGGAGTCGGAGGCCATCTGCGGGGTCGGGGGTCGCGGGGGCGGCGCCGGCTTGACGTAGAGGCGGCGGCACGGGCTCGGGGACGACGGGATGCGGAACTCTCCGGTCGAGCGTCGGGCGGTGGCACCGGTGCGCCGGATCCAGGGAGGAGGGACGCGGTGGCGGCGGTGGCGGAGCTTCCCGCCGCTCCAGTGCTCCCTCGGTCGGTTAGGGTTTGTGGGGTGGGGTGTGTTGGCGGCGCGGTGAACCTCGTACGGCCGAGCCGTGGCCCCCACCCCCTCTTTATAGCACTGTGCGACGGGGGCCCACCAACCATGGTTTGGTTGGGCGCCCCCGACCAGGCGCGGGATCCAACCCGTTACGGCCTTTGGGCCGTAACGGTGAAGAGATCGAACTAACAAGTACCCCTTGGTGATGCATGAATATGTTGTCTCACGGTGATAGCAGTACCACAGCGTATTGTAACATAAAAAAGTTTGCAAATTCACCATACCTTAATTGGTCCTAGTAGACCATTTAAAGCACCAAGCAAAAATCGTGTAGCAATTGCCATCCAATAGCTGACACTAAGCCCAAACAAAGTATTGAACACAACCCTGAGAAATTTTAAAAGAACCAAGTTAAGAGTCTCATTTCCATGCTCAATAAACATTCTTCCATATAAATGGAGGCAAAATGTTACTAACACGGAGAAAATGCCAAATACAACAACTGGTTTTCTCCCAATGCGGTCTGCCGCTATTCCCCAAGCTGTTGAAGTCAAGCATCTACCAAACATAAATGAAGCACCTGAAAGCACAAAAAAATTCATCATTTATGAATATTGAACTAAGACAAACTGAATATGAGGGAGAAATTGATCAGAACAAACCTACGAAACCAGCATAGAAGCCAATATCTTCTGTTCTTTCAGCAACATTCAAGTCTCTTATCTGTGTAGCGAGAGACAACATTAAGTTGTTGATGTACTAGCTACCTAATTGTCATATATATAGCAAATCCCTGAAAAACCAAATTGTGTACATACCATAAAATACAAGAAGGGGAACAACGATGATATTGGTAAAGCTGCAAGAGAGAGAGAGAGAGAGAGAGAGAGAGAGAGAGAGAGAGAGAGAGAGAGAGAGAGAGAGAGAGAGAGAGAGAGAGAGAGAGATTAGAAACAGAAAATATGCAGTGGACAGTATTTATGGAAATAAAGAAAAGAGAAGTGAATATTAGCAACATCAGAAAAAAGATGCCAGTAATGTTCTGTAGGTTCAGAAGTGCGGAAATCAACCTCAAATAAAGACAGCGATTGTGCATGATTAAAGATTCTGACGTGATGGGCAGTATAATTACAAAGTTTTTTAAGTCCTGAATGCCGCCTAATTTAAGTGGTCCGATATTCTGTCGGAAGGTGCCTCTGTCAGTACATCTTCGAAAGGTGATATATATATAGTAGAGAGAGGGAGACACTGCAACAACTGCAAACGAACCCATAATTAATGGAGAAAAAAAGATCAGTGGAACCTGCAGCCTCCCTCACAGCAGGAAATCTCTGTAAACTGCCTGCTGGTACGATACAGTAGGCAGAGAATTTGTGCTGCAAACTCGCTACAGTACATATACATTTCTCTGTCTTGGAACCCACAAGCAGTCAAGCACTAGTCACAGGTGCTAGCTACTGTAAGCAAGAGAAATGCCATCTTGACGCGCCCAGAAAGAAAGAAAGAAAGAAAGAAAGAAAGAGGGTGTTGGTAATAAGGCTGAGAAAGTGTGTACCGGCGGTGAGAGAAATCATCCAGACATAGAGGAACTCCTTGTACGGCATCCCCCTGAGGCGGTCCTTCCTCCGGTCGTAAGCGCAGCCGGGGCACCCCGGGTGGTAGTGGTACTCCTCCTTGACCCTGAGCAACGGCGGCGAAGTGCCTCCCTCCCCCATGGTCGGAATTCCTTGGAGGCCCCCCTCAATCTCAATGGTTGCTCAGAACAGCACCAGAGATGATGGGAACGCGCGGGTAATGGCACCTCTCCTGATCTCGTCTCAGGCTCTCTGCCAGAAGGAGGTAGCGAATGAAGGAAGGCGAAAACCAATCCTTCAAGCGCTGGCAGGGCAGGTGGCCAATCAAAATCGGCAATGCCCCAATGCTGCTGAGGAGGGGCAATTAGGCGTCGGGAATTGAAGAAGGGGAGGACGGCTGGACGAGGAAGACGAAGCCAACACGGATTGTTGAAGTCCACCCACATTGGACGTGGCGCCAAACGCAAACGGGACGGGTTCCATCCAACCACGCATCGCAGCCGCGGCGCATTGGAGTCGCGTCACGGGCGGCGGAACACACGAGAATGAGGATGGATGGCTGCTTCCCTGGCCGAGGGAGGACAGGAAGGAGGGAGAAGGATCGCGTCGAGGAAGAAGGATGGAAAAAAAACAGAGAGAAAGAGGCCGCGAGATGGAATGGGCCTGAGCAGTGAGCAGGCCTAATTAATATTAGTGGCCCAACATAAAGTTCCAGGTTGCAAGATCCATAAAGTTTTCCATGCTGCTTTCCTGCTAGGAATGCAACGAGAAATTACCTATATTGGTTACGAGGGAAACATCATACAGACTGCTGGCCAAGATCCCTGCACGCATCACCTAAAACAATTATCTTAAAGGTGTACATTAAACAGGAAGTGCAGCACAGGCACTTAAGCACACACAACAAGTGACAAAGACCACAACACAGACACAATAGGACACTTGTTTTCCTACACAGGCATCCAAAGTTAACAGATCCTAACTTCCCCCAGAAGATCCAACAACTAAACACACATATATGTACAAAAGAGTGAAAAAAAAGTAAGGCAGGCAGTTGGCAAAACACCGTGAGGGACAAGAGGTCAACCTAAGGTGTACACGTTACCAGAGCTATGGGTGAAAGTAAGGGTCCTCCTTATTCTGGTAAATTTCAAACAGTTGTTTTGAGTAATGTGAAGCCATCCCGCGACAGAAATCAAGAGCACAACGATAGTACTCTTCTAAATCTGAGATGGTCTTCTTCACTGGACCATACAGATCACCATCCAGAAGAAACTCTGCTATGCGAGATGCCCTACAATGAACAGAAAAGTGCAATCAACTGTCAGTCGACTGAGAACACGAAAAACATCACTCGGTGCTTGTTTTTTTCATTCTACTCCACTCTTTAAAGTGGAATACTACAGTAGACTTGGAGCTACACAAAATTCATGCAACTTTTTGTGCAAGTTAATAGCACTGAAATTCCCCCCTCGACAAGACCCTCAACTTCAACTTTTTAGATGATAAAAATCATAGCTTATACAACTTACTTTAATTAACTTACAATGTCTATGTGCATCCACTGTTCAGTAATACCTCAGTTGCTATACAGAATTATCAATTCACCATTGATTCATGACATGAGATTTTGTCGTAGTATTTAGTAATTCGTAGTTCAATCTGCATAATGAACCTTGCTATAAACCTACAGTAACATGAGACGAAAATAAGGTACCACTGCACCAGTAGTACTTCAGAAATGGAACTAAACACAAGTAAACAGAGCACACACCAGTAGTACTTCAGAAATGGCACCAAGACGTCGTCGTCCTCCAAACCGCCGACACCCACACTGTTGTTGCCCCCGCTGCTGCTTCTTCCACCGCCTCCGTCCGCGTCGCCTCCGTCCTCGCTCTCCCCGGTCACCGCCCGCACCGCGCGCTTCGGAGGAGTCGGGACGGCGACGACGCCCGCCGCCTCCTGCTCCGGGCTCCCCCCCTTGCTGCTGGCATCAACCTTAATAACGCCCTCATCTTCGTCGTCACTGACCTCAATCACGTCGCGGGCCACACTCCCGCCCGGCTTCTCGGCCGCCCCGCGCTTGCTCCTCCCGCGTAGAAGAGCCGGCCGCGGACCGGCCACGGCCAGATTTCGGATCCTCGTCGCCGCCTGCGACAAGACACGCCAGCGCCTTCCTCAGTCGCGCGTTCTCGGCTCGGAGGAGCGAGACCCTGGCCTCCAGCTCCGCGGCGCGGGAGGACTTGGCGGCGAGCTCGGCGTCGAGGGCCCGGAAATATTAGTAGCAGTGTTTTTTTTTTCCAAAGAAAAATGTTAGTGTTGGCATGAGAACACGGTAGATTTTGCATGATTTTGCATGTCGATGCGGAACCGCACTGGAGATTGAAGCAGGAAGAGCAACGGAGATTGGAATTGTTGAAGCTTTCTAAGCAACAGGAGACAAAGTTCTCCAAACTGCCATATACGTATACACAAAAAATTCCAAACGTGCCAGTTTTCAGTTTACCACTAAACCAGGGTCCAGAGGGATCTCAAGTGCAACTTCTTTCGGCAATGGCAATTCCACTGGCTGAATCATGATCACGTGCGGCCATTTCTTCTTTTACGAGGAAACCAACAGCCCGTTCGCTCGGCTTATCAAGAACCAAAAGCAAGATTTTCTCTCTCCGAACAGAGCAACCACCAAAGAACCAAGCCGCAATCCAGCCAAGCAGATTTTCTCCTCGGAACAAACCAGCGCCAGCCATCAGCCACCAGCCAACCGAACAGGCTGCAAAAGGAGAGTCTCCATCTGCCACTCAAGACCACTACTAATCCATGGTGATCATCCGAACAACTTGGGTCGATTTATTCAGAAATCGGTACACGTTATTTTTCACAAAATCGTACAGATGTTATTTTATTTCTCTAAATGTTTGCATAAAATCTATGAATTCTAAAAGAAATGCCAACGATAAAGTCACTAATAAACAGTCTATCAAGCTTGTAGTAAACAGGAGTGCAGCACAGGCACTGAACTTCTGAAGTACCCACAGAACACAAACACGACAGTGCACTTGTTTTGCTACACAAGCATCTTTCAAGACATCAGGGCCACAGCAATTCTCCAAAGTTAAGCACTTATGTACAAAGGAGTGAAAAAATAGCAAGGCACACGGATGGCAAAACATTATGAGGGACGAAAAGGTAAACCTACTGTACACGGGTTGCCAGAGCTATGGATGAAAGTAAGGGTCCTCCTTGTTCTGGTAAATTGCAAACAGTTGTTTTGAGTAATTTGAAGCCACCATGCGACAGAACCCAAGAGCATTAGAATCATACTCCTCCAAATCATCGACGGTCTTATTCATTGGACCATCCTGATCACCATCCAGAAGAAATTCTGCTATGCAAGATCCCCTGCAATGGACAGCACAGCGCAATCGAAATATCATCAGACTAGGAACATGGAAAAAAACTCTCTTAGTGCTCATCATTTCATTCTACTGTACTCTTTAAAAAAGAAATACTACAGTAGACTAGGAGCTAAAGCAAATGCATCAATATGGCTGTGCAAGTTAACTGAAATTTCCCCTCAGCAAGATCCTCAACCTAAACCTTTTAGATGAACAAGACCATAGACAACCTTTTTGAGCACTATGATGACTAATCTTTTATTAAAAAGCTAATGAGTCTATGCAGTTTTTTTATTAAATACTTATTTTACAGTGCCTATGCACATCAAATTAACGTTGATATCTCAGTAGCAATGCAGAGTATTAAACTATTATAATATTAATTTGTAACGAGAAATTTTGCCACATTAGCGGTTCGATCTTGCTATAAGAACCTACATTAACATAGGGACGAAATAAGGTACTAGTGCTACTTCCCAAATGGAAATTAAACAAATATAAGCAGAGCACACAACAGAAGTTGCAACCATACAATGACTTTACATCATTTTTTTCACCTAAAGGAAGAGTAGCTAAATGAATATTTCCACAACCATCCCCTTGCTTTCTCTGACTAGCAATGAATCTGCAAGAAAAATAACTAAATAGCTAGCACAGCAACATACCGATGGGCATGGGTGTGGCTAAATCCCTGCTTATTATGAACTAATCTTTTATTAAAAAGCTAATGAGTCTATGCAGCTTTTTTATTAAATACTTATTTTACAGTGCCTATGCACATCAAATTAACGTTGATATCTCGGTAGCAATGCAGAGTATTAAACTATTATGATATTAATTTGTAACGAGAAATTTTGCCACGTTAGCAGTTCAACCCTGGTCATGTATCCTGCAATAAGAACCTACATTAACATAGGGACGAAACAAGGTACTAGTACTACTTCCCAAATGGAAATTAAACAAATAAGCAGAGCACACAACAGAAGTTGCAACCATACAATGACTTTACATCATTTTTTTCACCTAAAGGAAGAGTAGCTAAATGAATATTTCCACAACCATCACCTTGCTTTCTCTGACTAGCAATGAATCTGCAAGAAAATTAACTAAATAGCCAGAACAGCAACATACCGATGGGCATGGGTGTGGCTAAATCCCTGCTTATTATGGACTAAAGCGGCCTTTTCCATCTGTTCCTCCTGAGTCTGCTTCCGATAGATGGCACAAACAGCCTTCAGGCAAAGCTCAGGATGTTCAGCGAATGATGCTAGCATATCTGCCTCAAATTTCCAGTCTTTAACTTTCTTTTTACGGCCTATGCAAGCCATAACACCTGCATAGTCTGCCACAGGATCAGACTCTTCTTGTCCTGGACTGGATTCTTCATTAGGAACAGATGTACCAGACACACCATGGGATTCTTCAGGAGAACCATCTGCACTTTCAGAAGAAGAATCGTTTATAAACTCACTCATGTCATCGTCTTCTTCCATATCATCTTCACTCTCTTCATATTCCTTGGATTCGACAAAGGTGTTCACCAGGCGTGAAGGTCGCCCCCCTTTTGACTGATTCCTAACCAACCGCGCCGAGCGCCTTGTTGTGGGAGTAGAACGCCCTCTGGCTTCACGCAATTCATCATCAGCGTCATCTTCACTCGCCCTCTCTTTCCTCATCTTCTTCAGAACTTGACAAATGGGAACCGTATCATCCTCGTCGTCACTCTCAATCTGCGCCGCAACAACACGTGAAGCAGCCTTCGGCGCAACCGCACGAACACCACCCTCAGTGACATCCTCATCATCATCATCACTATCACTGATCCCACACAACCCTCGCTTCCTGCTGCTCTTAACGCCTTCATCCTGATCATCAACCTCACCACCGTTGACACCCTCATCCTCGCTGTCACTGGTGACCACCCGAGCCGCCGCCGCCCGCCTCTTATTGCCCCGTGGCGTGACCGAAACATCCTCGTCCTCCAGGCCCGCGCCATCCTCCATGTTCCTCCCGCCGCCGCCTCCCTCCGCGTCCTCCGCACCGGCTTCATCCTCGCCCCCGCTGGTCGCCACGTGAATCCGAGGAGCCGAGGCCGCAACGACGCCCTCCTCCGGGTACGGGATCTGCCCCTTGTCGGCATCAGCAGCGGCAGGCCCCTCCTCTTCGCAGTCACTCAACTCAATAATGTCGCGGGCCACACCGCCGCCGCCGCCGCCGAGCTTCTCGGCTGCCTCGCGCTTGCTTCCGCGTGAACCCGCCGCCAGTCGCCCGGATTCTGGACCTCCCGCGCCTTCTCGCCGCGCCAAGGCCTCCCTCCTCAAGCGCTCGTTCTCGGCTTCGAGGAGCGAGACCCTAGCCTCCAGTTCGGCGACGCGAGCGGACTTGGCGGAGAGCTCGGCTTCGAGGGCGCAGAATTTCGCCGCGGCCCCCGCGGCTTCCATTCCCGGCGGACGCGCCGGCGCCGGCGGCGCAAAACCTTTGTTGGGGGTGGCGAAGTGGAGGGAGGTCGGGTGGAAAGGAAAGATCGAGAGGACGGGGAACGGGATGAGAAGTTTTTTTCTACGGCTTTCGGGACGGGAAGAAAATTGGGCCTGCGAATGGGCCGCTAATTGCAATTGACGTGAAGTTGTAGCATGCGAAGTTTCAGCCCAACAAAAGTCCATCTAACAGCTTGTTTTTTATTTTTCCACTAACCCCTACATTCCACATTTTTTAAAGAAAATGTTGTAACATTTGTCGACGAAAATGTTGAACCAAAATTTTTCCAGGAAGAGCTCTATCAACATTTTTCGAGAGAAAACATTAGATTCAACATATTTCCGAAACGTTTCAGCAATATTTTGCAACATTTTTCATGGAAAATATTGACCAACATTTTCTCAAAATGTTCCAACATTTTTCAAAAAAAAATCAACACTTTGTTTTTCCCCCGCCTTCTTCAATCTCGGGACTGCCGGCGGCGGAGGCACCCGACGGAGGAGGGGTCGGCGGCTCCGTGCGCACCCGACCCCAGCGAGCTCGCGGGTGGGCACGACCGACTATGGCGCGCGCGACCCCGGTGACCTTGTGCGCGGAGCGCGGCCGCGATGGTCCGATGAGCTCACGCGCGGGGCGCGGTCCCGGCGGCGAGCTCGCGCGTGGGCGCGTCGCGGCGGTGGGGTGGCGCAAGGGCGGGCGCGCGCGCGGCCGTGGGGTGGCGGCGACGGGGTACGGGAAGGAGCTGGAGAGGGGAAGGGATGATGTTAGGGTTCAGATGTGGATCAAAGGACGGTGGTTGGTTGCACGAACCTCAAACATTGGAAGTTGGTGGAGGAAAAAAAACTTCCGGAAGACATAAAGGATTTGCCAAGAAAATTGGGCCTGCAAATGGGCCGCTAATTGCAATTGACAAGATGGGCTTGAGCTGCATGAAATTGGATTTGTATTTGGGCTTTCGACTTGTTTCGCTCCCCGCTGGGCTGGACGGAAGTGGACCGAGATTTCAAATTTGCCTCCCGCGCTATGTTTGCCACATTTTCAGAAATTCTACCAAGTACCAGCAAATTAACAAGGAAAATACTGAATTGAGTAGCATTTTATAGCCCCAAGAGATACTAGAGAGTAAAGGATTACGATACCTCCTAGTAACATTAACAATGAGGTGTAATGTATGCATGAAATTTATCTACAAATTATCCCAAGTGAAGTGATTATCATAGGACATTTTCTTCTTTAGGAGAAAATATTTGAATAAATAAGAGACATTTATTTACCACTTAGTACATACAGTCATACAAATGCTGATTTATTCACAAATTGTACACAAATTATTATGTTATGAAAAAATGACGTGATTAATTAACACCTCAGTGAGAAATAACAGTGGTCTGTCTTGATGACAAAGGGTTAGGCCTACAAGTATGGTCTCCAGTTTTCAACAGTTAGCAGAATGACCATACATTCTTTCTCCAGTTTTCAACAGTTAGCAGAATGACCATACATTCTTTCTCATAGGTTGAAAGCCCTTGATTTCTTCCACTGGTTGGTTTACTGAGATATGCAATGGGGTGACTGTCTTGCATGAGAACAGCTCAAAAAATCACTGGCATCAGTTCCCAGAGTGAATAACTTGTTGACATCAGGTAAAGCTAGCACTGGGGCTTGCATCAAAGACTGCTTGAGGAGCTCAAAAGCTTGGTGAGCTGAGGGAATTCGTATGAAGGGCACTCCTTTCTTTAACACAGCTTTTAATGGTGTGTAGATCATTATGTAATGCTTTATGAACTTCATGCAGTACCCAGTGAGCCCCAAGAATCCTCTTAGGTCCTTGACATTTGTTGGAGGCTTCCAATTTTGCACAACCACTATTTTTGGATGGTTCTGTTGCCACTCCTTATGCAGAAATAGTGTGGCCTAAGTACTCCAGTTGTGTTTGGGCAAAGAAACACTTGAATCTCTTGATCAGGAATTTGTTCTCTATTCCTCTCTTAGAATCTGGAACACCTACTTCAAATGTTGAACATTTTCTTCTATGGACTTGTTGTAGATATGGATATCGTCCATGAATACTAGCACACATTTCCTGAGTAGCTTAGAGAAAACTGTATTCATAAGGCTCTGAAATGTAGCAGGCGCATTTGTTAGCCCAAATGGCATGATCGAGAATTCATACAAGCCGGTCTAACCGGTTGTTGCGCGATTGCTGCAGATCCATCTTTGAGGCTATCTGGAATGGTTGTTGCGCGACTGCAGCAGTCGGTTTGACCGGTGTTGGTGACCGGTCTGACCGGTGACGGAATGTCCAAGCAGATTTTCCGCTGCGGTTTTTGAGTGTTTGGTTGTGGTGGCAGGAGAACTTGGTACTCTCACTGACTGCGTGATCTTGACTAGTTGTGTGCGTGATTGTTGGAAAGTGATTTTAGGATTTAGGTCGAGCTCATCTCCCTAGAGAAGTCATCTCTTTTGGAGAAGAGTTTTTATGACTCTCATTCACTTCCCCCCTCTAGTCGCCCAATCTGGTCCTTCACGACCCCCGGGGTAGCCACATTTGTCAACACCTTCTTGTTAAACTTGTTTTCCTCTACACCATTGTCACTATTGTCCTCCACTCCATTGTCACTATTGTCCACCACTTCTTTGTCATTGTTTCCCTCCATTGATTCTGCTTTTCCCTCTGCAGCTTGAGCATCACAAGTGATCTGACTTGTGTCCACTTCATTGGTTGCAGTTGTCTCAGTGTACACCCACTCTGGGGGTGTACCATCTTCTGATTAGCTGCTTTCCCAGTTTTCTGAGACTTGAACTCAACATAACAGCGTCCCTTGTTTGCACTTGGCACCATGGTGTAACTCGTGTTCAGTTATTTCATTTCAGATGTTGTAATAGGAACAACGGAGACTACCCCTGGAGTGACCAAATAGCATAGTTCCATGGCATCAATCGGTTCCATGACAACCGAACAAGAGTTAGTAGGCATCAGGGCAGGTCGTCTGAGTTTGCAACTATGCGTCGGAGTCGCTGGCAGGAGGGGATGCCCGTGGTGAGCTGCTGGAACGATCTAGCTGCGCGCGGTATCGGCGCTTCACGATCTTGCGCCACGGATGGCAGACCTGCCACTGCCAGACCTCGCCGCTCGCCGCCGCCGCGCGCCACGAGGTCCGCGTAGCGCGTACTCCTCGCAAAAGTCCTCCGTGCCGAGGATGTGCCGGAGGCCTCGTCGGCGTACCCGCGCTCCACCTGACACCGGATCGGAGTCTGCGCAAAACTAGGCATCCGATCGGACTTGGCGCCAACCGATCGGAATCGCACATCGGGTCGGAGTCGCCCTGAATGGCGGTCGTTTCAGTCCATAAAAGCAGCGACGCATACGTACCACGACGCGACGACAACGCACGCTCCCCCAGTCAGTCCCCACGATGCCGCGCCCGCAGCGCAGCCGCCGCCAGACTCCCCGTTCCGTAGCCCCGCCGTACACGAGGAAACCCGCCCGCCGCCGCGACGGCAGCAGCACGTCGTCCCTTACGGACGACGCGCTCGCCGACATCTTTGCCAGCCTGCCTCACGCGGCCGACGTCGTGCGCTGCGCCGCGACGTGCGCGCGGTGGGGGCGCGTCGTCGCCACGAGCGCCGCCGTCATCTCCCGCTCGCTCCCGCCGCCGTCCGCGGTGGGCTGTTTCCTTCCCCACCTCGCCGTAGGCGTCTTCCGCCAGCGGAAGGCCGGGACCGCCGTGCGTCGTACACGGTGCGGCTTCCTCGCCATGGCGTCCGGGCGCCGCCTCCTGGGTCGCGAAACGCGAGCCCCCATCGGCTCCTTCTTCGACGCGCTCGACGGCGGCGCGGCCTTGCACTACTCCCGCCCGGTCGCTTCCCGCAACGGCCGTCTCGTCCTGGAGCTCGCCCGCGAGACCCGCGCCGACGGCGTCACGCTCTGCGTCTGCAACCCGATGACAGGCGACGCCGTCGTGCTCCCGCCACTCTCCGGCGAGGACAAGCCTACGGACTATTATGGCTGCGCGCTCTTCACCGGCGGCGACGACCTCCGTCCAAATAATCCGAGGCGCGACACCAGATCCTTCCGGCTGCTGCTTGTCTACAACAACCGGCGGCGCGGCTTCACGGTGCTCCGGTGCTACTCCTCGGACACTGGCCGCTGGGGAGCAGAGGCTAGGTCCGCGGTGAGCGTCTCGGACGGGGAGATGTGCCACATTGGTGCCGCCGCCGTGCTGCGCGGCGTGGCCTTCTGGCCGCTGGACTACGGAGCGCTCGGGGTGCGCCTCGACGCCGACGGCCCGGGGCAGGCCATGAGCGTGCACCTGCTGCCGTACGACTGCCCCCACGACTGGCTGCACACGCGCCTGCTGGGCGTCTCGCCGGACAACCGGCTCTTCCTCATCAGCCTCGGCATGCTCGGTGGCGATGGCACGCTCGCGGCCAGCATCTCGTACTTCGACATCCCTGGTGGAGACGGAGACGACTTCCCGTTCCAGAACGGCAGGAAGGGATCGAGCTCTGAGACGATCAGGGTGCACCAGATGAAGATGAACTGCCGAGACCTTCGCACCCACAAACTGTGGTGGATTGGTGAGAAGAGCGGCATGGTCGTGTTCACCATGCGAGATGGCGGCGGCGCGCACGTGCTGAACCTGCAGGAAGGAACCGTGGAGAAGCTGGCCGACGAGGGCCACTCGTGGGGCGACATTGTTGGCTTTGAGATGGATTGGGCGGCGTACCTTTCGTCAATGGCTCACCGTCTATAAGAAATTAAAATCCACAGTCTCTCGCTCGCTCCAAGAATTCTTGTACCAAGACTTCATTTTTTCTTTCGTCTTTCATGATTGAGTGATCTCATCCATATCTGTAATAGTTTAATCACATTATTGATTTTTTTCTGGATTTTACTCAATTGTCTTTGAATTTTTTCAAAAAACAAATTTTATTTTGTTAAAACCCCTGGCGGCAAAGGAGCAATACGTGGAGACACAACTATTCTAGCCCACTTGTTTGTTTTAGATTAGGAAAACAATTTCTGGTCTTGGTAGCACTGAAGCGAATGCCTACAGCCAAAGTTTACAGTTTACACCAATAGCCTTAACCAATAGCCTTGAAGAGATCAAGGATGAAGCTAGGCTATGGTGTGTAGCGGGGGCCAAACATTTAGCTACTATAGTTGCTCCACCATGTCACGAGTAATTTCTTTGTTTTTCCTTTTTGGTTGCGGGGCTATTCCGATGCCCCGGCCTATCCCTGTGATGGGTATGAACTTGGCGCCTCTGGCGCCTGTATTTCCTCCCCTTCTTATTAATTAATGCCGGAAATTCCCGGATCTTTAGAAAAAAAGCTTGCGATGAAAACCACTAAGCCGGGTACCAAAAAGGTCAGCAACGCTCGTAGGTGGCCGCAAACTAAAACAAATTTGAATAATTTTCCAGCACAATCGAGCCAACTTGCAATCGAAAAATAAATGATGGATTGTCTCCAAAGAGTCACAGAAACAACATTTAACACTCCCCTTCCACTTTCTTTTGCAAAGGTTATCCTTTGTCAATGTACTGTAACTCCTTGTCTTAGATACCACAGGAAAATTTTAATCGGTAAAGGCACTTTAATCTTCCACAACCTCAAACTGATCCTAACCCCTCCCTTTGCATCATGTTCCTATACATTGACTCTACTGAGAAAATTTATTGTTGTTCAGGTTCCACAAAAATCTATATTCTTGTTCTGTCAAGGTGACCAACGCCACCCTTTCCACCAGATCAAGCCACTGCGTTAACCTTTCAACTGTTAAAGCTCTTCTAAAAGATATGTTTAGAGGGACTGATCCTAATACCTCAGTTACAGATACATTTTCCTTCTAGCTATTTAATAGCAGGGGAAAACTCATCCTAAGAGACTCCTTCTCTATCGACACATCCTCCCGGAACCTAGATTGGTAACCATTTTGAATTTCAAACCTTCCTTCCGACAAAACCTGATCTTTAATATCCATAAGCCTGAACAAAACCGAGAATACCCGGGTTGTTTTGAGACTTGTGTCAGGGATTTTGTTTTAATATATTTCCTTTAAGCCATCTCTTGCCAAACTCCCTCTTCTTTCAATAATTTAAAGATCCATTTGCTTAACAAGCAAATGTTCTGAACCTCTAGATTAAGAATGCCTAAACCCCGTACACATTTTGGCCGACATAGAATGCTCCATATAGCAATACAACATTTCTTCTTATGCTCATCACATTGCCAAAAAAAATCTGGATCTATAATAATCCAACCTTTTCAAAATACCTTTAGGTACTTTGAAAAAGGACATCATATACAACACTGAATTTATAAGTACCACTCTTCCTCCTACCGACAACAATTTACCCTTCCAGCTACTCAATTTTTTCTAGAATCTGGTTTCCATATCCACCCAGTCTGTCTTGTTTAATCTACTGGAACTCATGGGAATACCCAAGTATTTAAAAGGCACACTCCCTTTCTTACAGACAAAAAGCTGTACAAAGTCACACACCTTCTCCTTGGCATTCCCAAAGCAAAATAGCTCACTTTAGTGGAAATTGATCTTAAGTCCTGACAGTTTTTCAAAAGCAGCAAGAATATGATTTAGACTTTTGGCCTCCTCTAAGCTCACTGGACTAGTAAGTGCGCAAGAACATATTCTTCACCTAGATTTTTCAAGCAATATGGGTTTCTCTTATCTTTATTTTTTGTTTGTATGACAAAAGAAAACTTTTATATGGACTCAACAGCTAGTTTGCGACAACTAGAAGATCATGGGACAATAAAAATCCATTAGCACAAGCTCGAGAAGCATCTGTCCTTTCGCGTCAATGACCAGTTCGCACCTCTGGTTTAACTGAAGTTGATAATGCATTGTGCCTTTTCGAAGTTCAGAAGGCCCCTTTTGTCCAGAGTTGTAATTTGTCTTGTCATTACACTAAATATCCTAGAATGAAATGGGTATTTTTATTTTGAGAAAATGCCAATAAGCGATTTTCCGATGCAGTTTCGATGATCATGTGAAAAATGAAGACATATTATGCATGCAATTCCTTTCATCCTTTTCTAGATTCCCAGCCGCTGATTCTTTATTCTGAAACCCAAAAAGGTGTCCAATTCTGAATGTTTTTTTATGGAGAGTGACTACTTTAACAACTGTCTAATTTTAGCTGTCATCAACCAGTTTCTTTGGCTAATAAGAAGGATATGGGACGTCACATGGCTCTGTTTTCAAGAGAAAGAAAATGAGTGCATGAGAAACTTTGTGTTTTCAGTCTAAAAAGCTTGTAATCAAGAAAAATAAATTTGACTGAAAATAAGATAAAAATAAATTGGTCACATGACATCGTTTTGGCGTCATGTCTTTCCACTCCATAAGGTATTTACAGGAACAGACAGTAATACATTGTTCAGGGGGTAACAGTAACAGTACCTAGCTTAAAACTACAGAAATCAAGGTGCACAATCAGTCAAGCTGCTCACTAAGCCTCTATAATCACAACTAAACAAAATGAACCAGCCACATATGAAATCAAAACAAATAAAATGCTGAATCCGCACCATTTATATTAATACAAGAATACATCAAGAATTAGACCCCCTTGCACCAGCCGGGCCCTGTGATGGATGTGATGGATGAATAGTGCCAATTTCATTCCTCTTTTGCCCATCCAAAAATAGTATACAGGTAATATTGACTCAAAAACTGAGATGACAGAACAATAGTTAATTACTTGATCTGCAACTCCTTTATGAGGACGGATGTTATTTCAAATCTCATACTTATGCCCTCCACTGATTCTATGGTTCTCTCACAAAACAATACCATATATAGCTTTAAGTTTAAAGATTCATCCATTTTCAGATGATGATCTTGAATTCCCTGTAACAACTTCACTTGCTATACCTAGCATTATCGGTCTACTGTAACAAAAAAAGAAAGAAGATGTATGCTCTATTCATCTAGGAAAACCTAGTTGGATCCTAAGGTAACTAGATTACTCTGTATTTAACTACACAAAATTCAGCACACCTAAATAGTCCTAAATTGATGCACAACAGTTCTTGCCGTCTTCTAATAGGACGAAGCCCATTAAAAAATGCCGCACATTTTGTCTACTCTGCTTGTCTTATCACCTAATTGGTATGATCACTTGTTTTTTCTTCTCCAGCACTTGATTCACCAGGAAAAAATTGCTTAGTTGATCCAAATCTCTACTTCAGGGGGGAAATAGTTGGTCTGGTTTCATCCAATATGCTGGAAACTCTTAATACATATACTGAAAAAATTGTTGCTGTTGTTGTGCTACTTTGATCTCAACTGTGGTCACGCAACCTCAAAAATGCTATTCAGATTTCAGAACATGTGATCTTTTTAGATTAACAAGCTGTGTATGTTAGACAGCAAGCTATGCTTTTATCTAGGACTTGCCTATATAGTTCATGAAGAAAATACAAGTTGATGCAAACAGCAAAGAAATTCAGTTAATAATCAGCACATGATACATGCACTTGCTGCACAGCGTATTATGCAGGTAAATATTCAAAATTGAAAATAACAACTAACACATCATGAATCACAAAGACTCCACCTAAATCAACTCTTATGTAGCAGGTTGCCAGGCTATAAACATATTCCATCAAAAGAAAACAGACTGCATAACTTCTCCTGTGTTCAAAATATTGACAATTCTCAACAAAATGTGCAGCCTAAATGGAGTATGCAATAAAAAATTCAGAAACAAGTGCATATTTGTTAGCCTAAAAACACACAGAGCACAAATATATGTTTATCTAAATATCATTTAAGAGCAAAAATACAAATTAGCAATCTGCATTAGTTAACACTTGACAGAACATGTCTGGACATCTCTTAGGAACGTTACAGCCACAGGTTCATGATGGTAGTTTTGAAGAATACAGATGCATCTGCTAGTAATCTGCATATCAGTTAACCTATGCTACAATGTGTTTTTGCTCCACAGTAATCATTGCACGATTTCAGTTCTGGGCTTCTGGCACCCGCAGTATTTCTCAGCCTGCGAATAAGGTGACAAACACCTGTCAACACTCGAAGGCTACCTGAGAATGGGATGCACAAACTTTTCAATGGTAAGAAATTAACTTATTACCCTGCACTGTAGGCAACAGTAGGAGGAGTCTATGCTAATGGCTTTGAAGCATCTTCCACAGCTCCGGAAGAGTGGGACCATGGCCATGCCATTGACCATGAAGGTCTGCAAAAGAAAGAAAGTAAGCACACTATATTGACACCATGTCGTCCAGTGAAAAAACGAAAAGAACATGAAGAAACCTGAATGCCTGCCAAAATGGGCGGAGCAGATCCCACAACATCCACTACTGGAGCAAAGATTGAGTCCATATGCCTAACTAGATGAAGCACAGCACCTTTCTCTTCAGGATGATGTCTCATAAGATGATCACTGCAGCACGAAGAAGCGAACAAGCGACTGCAAATAGTGCAGAAGCTGTCCAGCACGGCTTTCTGGCTAAATTGAGTCCGCCTGTCACCACATTCTGAAGCTGAAAGAAGTATACTAACTCCTGTCAGTATTACAAACCAAACCACACATATCACTGTTACGGAAAAGGAATCCATTTCTTACCCTGCAAGCTGTGCAGCAGTGCCGACTGCGCGAGTACATCCTGTCATTGCAATTTTCGCAGAATATCCCCAATCGTCCCTGCAAAACGTTCCTTCTGAGAGGGATAAACCTGTTCCCAGTAGCAGTGTCCTTGAACTTCTGAATTGAGCGCCAGTCGTAGCCAATTCCTGCTACGTCTTCTTCTCGAACGCAAATAACATCACGAACGACCTTGACCTGTTTTCCAGAATTAGATGGATTTGAGGGGAATAATCATCAAACATAGCGAGATTGCGAGAGCACGAACACAACCTGAGCGATACGGCACCGATGCCGGAGTGATGCAACCCTGAATGAGCAGAACATCAGTCGAGGCAGAACGCGGTCTCGCAATCGAAACAGTACCTAACCTTTGCGCACGTCCTCTTGAAATCCTGACGAAGAAGGCTGCTGACATAGCGCGGCGCGGGCGCCTCCATGGCAGGCTGGACGACCGGGACGGGGTCGGAGTTCTTGTGCGTGTCCTGGCCGACATAGCGCGGCGCGGGCGCCTCCATGGCAGGCTGGACGACCGGAATGGGGTCGGAATTCTTGTGCGTGTCCTTTCTTCTTGAACCCCGGCGTGAAGGGAACCCGACGTTGTTGGTTCTTGTTCTTGAAGGCGAGGAGGGAGGGATGCCGGGGCGTTTGTGGCTTCTCGAACCCGGCGTTGTTGGTTCTTGTCCTTGAATCTCGGCGAGGAGGGATGCCGGGGCGTTCGTGGCTTCTCGAAGCCCGGCGAAGAGAGCCCGGGCGCCCGGTGTTTGGTTCGAAGCCTGGCGGTGAAGGATGCTGGGGCGGGGCGTTCGTGGCTTCTGGAACACCGGGTGTACGCGGCTTCTTGAACACCGGCGAGGAGGGCCTCCGGGCGTTCCTCCCTTCTTGATCCCCGGCGGCGACGAAAGAGGGACGCGCAGATGGCGCAGTTGAAGGAGAGAGCAGGATGGGGGGAGGAGACGGGACTGCTTGCCGAGGTTTCTTGATCTTGATTCGAGGAGGAATAGGGATTTATAGGGAGCTCTAGAGGAAGAGGAAGAGGAGGCGGGGCATAACGGCTACGGGATCAAAACTTGAAAAGACGGTTGCCGATTTGGCAGACGGTTGGCGACTTCGGCGTGGTGATTTTGGCAGGCCTGGTGGCCGCCGGCGGCGGCGGTGGGAGAGGATAGACGCTGTGGGCACCGGGCAGACAGAATAAGCGAGTAGACGTGATGGCTTGCATTTGGGCTGGGCCCGAAGGGGATGTTGGGCTGTACGAACGTGATGTCTGCTTCTGTCTGTTTCCCCCCTTTTTATTTTTCGGTACGCAATTCGTTTATATTTTAACACTAGAAAAGTGCCCAATACAATTTTTTCCTCACAAATACCAAAATGATTCATATGAAATATATGTACAATATGATTGCACATTATACAGATAAATTGGTATTAACATCAGATAATTTGCAGATCAAGCATTCTGTATTTCACTTTCATGTGCTCCCTGCCTTCACCTTTATTTGATCCTATGAAAAACGCTGGCCAGTGTGGTTCTAATTATCATACTGATGAATATTTTGAGAAAGCTCATGGTAAAAATGTTTCAATTTCCAGACATTTTCAAAAATGGCATGCTAAGCAACAATAGATTCTACAAAATGAAAACCAAGCGTGTGACAATGTCAATCTAGTTTTAATCTGTTTCTAATAACGCATATATGGACAATATATACTTTCAAAAAAATATATATATATGGACAACATAATAACAAAGAGATAATAAGACCTGTGTTTTGAAAACCTGATTGAAACAATCAATTAGTTTTCATTTTAGTGATCAATCAGCTCTGCATTTTTCTTGTGTCCTGGTATAGTAGGGGGAGAAGAATACATGCAAGAAGGGCTTAAGTAGTACCGTGGATCCCTGAAAAACCATATGATCCTCTCTGCCTTCTCAGTGGAAATATTAGTGTTTTCCAGGATGAATTTCTTCGATACCTTTGCAACTGCTTCAATGGAGGGATAATTTTTTAATATTAACCATTTTTTAAAATTATTTTTAAAAATAACCATTGGGGAATTTTTTTTTGCACCCGGTGACCCCTTTGGCCGCGCGCGCGCGTGGCGCGGCAAGCAGCCGCGCCGCGCCACATGCGGCGGCGCGGCGCCCCCGCCACGCGGGCGGCCGCGCGCGCGCGCTAGGCGTGGGCCCGGTCCCCGCGCGCCACATGCACCGCGCGCGGCGGGGCCGCCGCGCCACACCGCCGCGCGCGGCGGCGACCGGGGTCAATAAAGCCCGCGCGGCCCCCTTCTTCTTCCTCCTCCCTCTCTTCTCTCCCGGCCCCGAGCTCTCTCCTCCGCACGCGCGCGCGCCGCCGCCGCCCCCACATCCGGCGATTTGTGGCGGGGATAGTGTGGGAAATCGATCCCCGTATCCTTGGAAGGTATTGCCCTTATTTAATCTCGGTTTAGCACTTATTTTTGCCGTATTTTGCATGTATAGGTGAGCTAGGGTTTGACAATAATTTGAAATTGTGATGTGTTAGATGTTGGATGTGTTGAAAGTTATGCTTTGGGAAGTTTCATTAGACAATGTGCTATATATTGATATGTTGAAAATACGTTTCTTTACTACATGCTTTAGTGTAGGTTTGCTTTACTACATGCTTAATACAATGTTGCAAATATGTTGAAAGTGATTGTTCATTTTGATATCATTGGTTGCTGGATTAGTAGACATGAGCCACCAAAACCCACGTTACTGTGCCATTATTAGGGGTAAAGGAAGTTTTCCCGAAGAGTGGGATGAAAACGGTCCCGTGCCTCGAGCTCTCCCCGTACCCAATTGTTTATGTGGTGTGCCGGCTTATGTGAAACGAGTCTAGGTGTGCCGGACCGCGGGTAGAGCATTCTCCGTTGTTGGATTAGGGAAGCACCACCCCCGGCATCTCCTTGTTATTTTTTGCGGTGGATAGACGGGCCCGACAAGTTTGATCCTAGGATACGTCTCTTCCCGTATGCGAGTCATGTCTTGAAGCCATATCATGAGTTTCAACGATGGGTTCCTCCTCCACCTAATCCTCCACCGATGACTTATGAGGAGAAGCGGTTGGCCGCCATTGAGCGAGTTAACAACCCTCCGGTGTGTGATTGTGGAGTGCGTGCGTATCTTCAACGACCAAACATTGAGGCCCCAAATAAGTTTACACCATTCTTTCGTTGCTCCCTAAAGACTCGTTGTAAGTAAAAAGCATATCCTTGTTATCATTTAAGTTTTATAAATGTCCATGACTCATTGCTATTAATGGTTGTTCCGCATTTCGCAGTGGGTGGCCTAGGTGTGACTTCAATGAATACATATATGGACCAAGATCGGAGTGGCCAACCGAATCGAAGTGAAAGAGTTCGAGTCCGGGACGAAGGCTTGGCCTTGCCTTAGCTATCCACCTTCACGGTGCAAGTGTGGCATAGTAGCCACGGAAGGTGTTGTGCCATCTGAGCTCGGTTTTGGAATGTTTTGTGGCAATGCATATGGAGACTTTTGGGTGAGCATGTTGTGAACTTCTTTGATTTAGGTAGCACTACCGTTGTGGTTGTCCTCATTTTGATTTAACTTTGTATGATAGGGTCTTATATTTTGCAGGAGGGGCGGACTTGTGATTGGGAGCAATTTCTTGGTCGTCGTGAGTTAATGTTAGAGTTGGGACGAACTTCGAACCTCGGGAGGAGGTTTAAAACTGAATCTATTAAAAACAAGATAAGAGCAAAATATGGTGTGCCCTTACCGAAGAGGAGGATCTAAGTGGTCCAATTTGTGATGAGATGGTTCGTGAACCGGAGTGGAGCTAGAATTTGTAGTTGGTTACGCCAACTACGAGAAAGTTGTGGCATATTGGCGTTGTAACAGGGAGAAGTTCTTAGAACGGGGGATACGTCCGTTGACTGCAAAGGAGAAGAGTGAGAAGAAGAGGAAAAAGGAAGAGGAGTGGAAGGCATTGATGGATAGGTCCAGGGATAGGTCGAGGGATGAAGCGGCTAGAAAGGCAGAGGCCGACAGAAAAGGTAAGAGGATTGTGGGAGGATGATGAATGGTGGTCAAGTGTCAGTTGCATGTGTTTGGTAGTTTTGTGTTAAGTGAACACTTTGTTATGTGATGTAGTTGATGATGAATGGTCCTTAAGAATCAGTTGTATGTGTTGTATTGAACAATTTTTTCAATGAAAAAATGTGTTTGGTTGTGTTGCATGCGATTTATTAATGGAGCGAGGAGATTAGAAAAATAAAAAAATTAGGAATAATAGTTCCATTATTACAACACATTCAGGATGTAGTTTTCTTGGAACAATATAACACTACCATGGTGTAAACGAAATAGTAGCTCAAATATTACAACACCGCATGGTCGAAGACAACGACCTCATACAAAGTTCCAATATTTAGCCATCCTTGTGATGTGATGACGAAGGTTTATCCTTCTTGGTACCTTTTTTAGTTGGTGGATTAGGAGCGAGACGGGTTTGCTTCGGACCGTAAAGACCACCGGAGCATAAAGACCATTCCAAGGGGGGTCCTCTCCTCTTGCAATGGCATCTGCAGCTTGTTCCTTGCATATAACGAAGCATGGCTCTTTTAAAAGTGGTCATTTTCTTCGGATCGGGTGTTGTATTTGTGTTTTTGCCCTTCGGATCACCACCACCATTACCATCCCGACCCCCTCCGGCGCAGCCCGTAGACATCTCTAGTTATTGTTAAAAAATGAACATTATTTTGAAGTAGTTAAACCGATTACATTAAATTAACAAAGAGAGGAACCGTACCTAAGATAGAAGATGAGCCCGTGAGGAGAGGGAGGAGCCCGCAAGGTGTGGCGGTGGTAGTCTTGCGCGTCGCCGTCCCTCTTTATATAGCCGTGGCGGGGTGTAGGGTGTTTTTTCTTGTACTCACATAACATGTAGTAGGGTAGGGGGTAGGGTGTGTTTTCTCCCACGGATTGAATGGCCCACCACTTCTTTTCTTTCCCTATATATGTCACCCTTCAGGTAAGTTGTTCACAATAACCAGCAATGGATGACTTGTCAGGTGAGGATAATTCTCTCGGTCCCGACTTGTGGACGAACGGGATCCCGAATGTAAGGAGTACTTCCCACCAAGAGAGAAGAGTTATTTCCGATCTTTGCGGGATGTTAGACCATACGATTCGAAGAAATCACTAAAGTGGCCAAGATGCATGCACAATGAGTTGTGTGTAATGCAAGTTTATGAGGGAGTTGGACTTTACTACTCCGGTCGTCGCTTTTGGCACTGTCCACGTGCCTGGGTAAGGAACACTAACACGAGTATTTCCATCAGTTTATTTAGGTAACTAACATACTATTGTTGCTTGCAGTACTCGTATGACCCTAACAACTGTGGTTTCTCGCAATGGGTCGATCCGCCAGCTATTCATCCATATGAAGAGTACATCACGTACCTAGAAGGACGCATCGAGAAGTCGAAGCATGAGCTCGGGGAGGCACTTACTCCTCCGGATCCACCATCTAGCGACGACGCGCTATGCACTGCCGAGATGTCACATGAAGAACGATCCACCGTCAAGTCCATCCCCGCCACCTCCACCCCCGTTTGGGAACTACTACATGCCTTCCCGGAATCGAGTGGTTTTGGCTCTATGTTATCCGGACGGTTCTCGTACAAGTAGATTATTAGTGTTGTAATTGTTGTGTAAACTACCTTATGCCATTTGCAGCTTTCAATTCAGAACCCCATCGTGATGGACCTGATATGTCATGTATGTGTGCGAAGAAGTTGGTCTGAGTCCTGAATCAAAGCCTCCTGTTAGAAGCCATCCTAAACAAAAGAATCCTTGTGTGTTCAACACTCCAAGCAATTATGTGCCTGAACCTAGAACACCAGTCGATGTACGTGTGCTTTAAAATTTGAATTGAAAACACTCTGAAAAAGCCTTTGCAGTCATGAAACAGTAGCCTAGGGTTCCCTAGCCTTTTCAGTGAGCCATGTTGTCCTGTACAACAATTAATTTCACAACACCCTGAAAAAATCTATGCACTCCTGAAACCCTAGGGTCCTTGGAATCCCTAGCCTTTTCAGTGAGCCATGTTGTCCAGTACAACATTTGATTCGACAACACCCTGAAAAAATCTATGCACCCTGAAACTCTAGGGTCCTTGGAATCCCTAGCCTTTTCAGTGAGCCATGTTGTCCAGTACAACATTTGATTCGACAACACCCTGAAAAAATCTATGCACCCTGAAACTCTAGGTTCCTTGGAATCTCTAGCCTTTTCAGTGAGGCATCATTTCAACTGCAAAAACTGAAAAGTCTAAAGAACTACAAATTGTTTTGTCAACACCGTGGCCATTGCTATTTCATTACACATTTCTCTTACATAACAAGTTTGCGGTGGCATGCATGGCACATGTGCCACAATGAAAGGATCGAGGCAATATGGCCTAGAGGGGGGGGGGGTGAATAGGCACGCACACGAATTTAAACTTTTTCCGGAAAAACATCGTGAGACCTCGGAACCTCCGAGATTATTCTCGGAACCTCCGAACGAGGCAGCCTCCGAGAATAAACTCAGAACTTCCGACAACATGTTAGAACGGAGCACAAATAACAAGAGCCGTGAGGAACTTGATGAAAACCAGATCTACTAAATTCTAGGAGGTACTTAGGACCTAGCAAGAAGATTTCTAAGCAAAATACAAGCTAGGAAGGCACCACAAAGTAGATCGGGAGCAAAACCTAATAGATCTAGTCAAGCACAAACATGAACAAGTAAGTAAATGAGAGCACGCATGAGACAAAGATTTATCCCGTGGTTCAGCTCGCCACAAAGGCTTGCTTACGTCCACGTTGTTGAGGATGCCACAAAAGGCTCGGACCACCACAAAGGTCAACTCCTCTCTCACACCTATCACTTTGGGTAATAGGTGGAGGCTTTCCACTAGAATCACAAAGGGTAATACAAACACCTTGGAGCTTCCACAAATCGGTTTGGAGAGCTTCCAAGAACCTCTATCCGTCTAGGAGCAAAGCTCCAAGAGTAATAGATCCACCAAGCTTGCTAGGGTTCTTCCAAGTGCTCAAGTAGCAAGAGAGAAGGGATTGGCTCACTAACTCACTTCAAGAAACCACTCTCAATCAATGCTAGGCAAGGATTTGGAAGAGAGTAGGTTAGGAGTGAATGCAAAGGTGAGAGAAACAGTGAGGAACAGTATTCTGCGCAGTGGGAGGAAGAAGATAACCGTTGGGGGACTGTGGGGTATAAATACCCCCAGATCCAGAACAGTAACGGCTATATTCCAGAGTTCGGAACCTCCGAGAAAAATCTCGGAACTTCCGACTTTTGAAAACTCTGCAGACTGTAGCCCGTACGGTCGGAACCTCCGAGAAAATCTTCGGAACCTCCGAACAAAGAATCGGCGAAGCAAAGCATTGCAGGTTACTTCCCTTGGGGTGAGGATAAAGGTTTAGGAGAGATGGATTATGAGCACTTGAAACCACCCTAACTCACCATTAGTATCCCTCTTGATAGTATGGATTGTCCTATACTCAAATTCAAAAGATAAAATAAATAAACTCCTCCAAGTAGCATAGGCAACCCTTTTTGCAACAAGTTGAGGGGTCTCCAATTAATCTTTTGCACTCGTGATAATAACTTTATGCTTGCACAACAAACTCAAAGGCTCATTAGCTCTTTAATTGTGTGGTCAACATCACCAAAACCCTCATAGGGCTTGATTGCACTTACAATCTCCCCTTTTTGGTAAATGTTGACAACCCAATTAAAGTTTACAATTTAATTTGAAAGATTGAGCTTTTGATGATTTGAGTACAAGTCTCCCCCTCAATGTATGCATGTACCTTTTGAATAGGGAAAAATGTCATAACCGACAATTAAATTGCATACATTGTGAGTAAACGTGACAAGAAAGTTGTACTCAAGTCATCGAGGGGTGCAAAAGAAGTGTAGCGGATAATACGTGATGCATATGCCATGTGAAAACACTCGAGAGTTATCTCGCTAGCGAGTTCGGAACCTCCGAGAAAGTTTCCGGAACCTCCGGGGGTTGGAGCCTCCGGAAAAATTCTCGGAACCTCCGAGGTCCGCAACGGATACTCCAACGATAACAATAACACACGGGCAAAACAACGGATAAGACCGAAAAATAGCAACCTAGATAAGGATAACGGCATTCAACACATCTAGCCCTATTACATCCATCACAAAGTTTTAAAGTTTTGCAAATCCCATACAACCATGACCGGATCCCGCTTGCCAACGAGAGGCAAGCTAAAGTTTTACGACGAGTTCACCAAATTACCAACGGGAGTTTATGAGAGAAGTTAGCACTCTCATCTCACCAAAAGAACAAAAGAATGTTTCTGTGGTTAGCAGGCCACCAGAAGGAGCTCCAGGTCTTCAGATGCTTCTCAATCTTCATCTCTCCCCCTTTGTCAACAATTTAACAAAAAGGAAAGAAAAGAAGAGAGGAAGTGAGAGCAGAACCTAGAGAAGTCACTCCTCATCACTGAAGTCAGAGTCCTCCTCTTCGCTTCAGGGACGATCTTTGTCGGAGCCAAGATCAGAGCCAGATGATGACAGATCTATGGGCCTTCTGACAGGCCTCCCAGCAGCGGCCTTTCTCCTGAGTCTTGTACCAGATGAGGACCCCATTGCCTTCTTGCCAGCAGCCTCTTTCCTCAGCCTGGCCATTTTAGCACCAAGTGGTTCTTCATCTTCTTCATCTCGCAAGCAAAGTGGGCAGGCGGAGTATCCTCGGCCATGGGAGTAGCGGGCTCCTTCTCACCCTCATCCTCACCGGTGGTGTACTCGGAAAGTCGGGGAAGAGAGGAGGTGGATGGTGCATGGCATCGAAGGACGCCCCCGGTGCTTCGAGCAATCTGTTCATATCTTCCCCGAGCTCAAAAGGCCGATGGGAAGTCCATCTGCAGTACCTCCGGTGTCCCTAACCATCCCTCTCGGCTTGTGCGGACCAGCGGGCATGGGAGCCTTGCCGCGGTCCTTCTTCTCCTACTTGCCGGACCAGATCCGGATGGCTTGTTGCCGGCCTTCTTAAGGATGTGCTCTTCCACAATGTGTCGCTTCTTCGATGCCGCCACCGCTTGACTTGATAGGATGCATGCTCAACATCTTTCTTGTAGCTGACCCCTGAAACCATCTCTATCATGTACATAAGATAAGGGGCATAGGGCAGGTTGCACTTCCCACTCTCTGTCACTTCTACCAGGTTGTACCAAATAAATCTGCTCACAGAGAATGGCCTAGCTCCAGGCAGCAGCCTAGCCAGCAGGTTTGGTGCAAACCTCCTAAGACTTGTTGAGTCACTGCCCCCTTTTGGGTAAATGGTTTCCCTGAACATATTATTGAGCACATAGAACACTGATTTCAGAGCAGTGGTGGAGCCATCGCCCGCTTCCTCATACTCATAAGCCGCAAAGAATTTTATTGGGGTTCATGTGGGCCTCAAAATGAATAATATCGGCTTCCTCGTCCTCCTTGCCGAACCCAAACAACCTAGCAAAAGTGAGGAAATCTATTTTGTAATGCACTCCTTCCGTCATCCAAAGGATGGTTTCCTTGTTGTCTTCATGGAAGAATGTAGCATGAAACCGAGCTAAAACCTCTATGTTCCAATCATATTTGAAGCTCATGATGTCCCTCATCCTATATTTGTCAACCAAATCCAAGCACCTCCTCCTTGACGGTTCCTCTGCGTCGCCTCCGGATGGGTGAAATCTATCCACTTCATCTTGATTAGCTTCATCTTGGTGTTGAGGACAGTTTCATAGAACTTGAAGTGGAAGACTGACCAAAATCTGTAATCAATAGCTGCCATCTTGGGGTTCACATAGGGATTTTCTTCTCTTGCTTTCTTGACCAAGAATCCAGCTCCATCATAGTTGGTGTGCTCAATATACACTGAGTTGTCATATTTGGTTGGAGGATGCCTTTTGAGTAGCCCCTTGTGGTACTTGAGATAGGTTGAGTCTATCTCTCCTAGGGGCATGCCATCTTCTAACTCTATAGGGATGGTCTTGCCTTCAGTCCCTCCATTGTCATCAACATGGGCAGTAGACCCAGAGCCTCTGCCTCCTGACAAACTGCCACCTCTGCCCCTCCTAGGAGTGGCCTTTCCTCTGCTGCCACTGCCCCCTGCTGCTGCTCTTGCTGCTAACTTGAAAGCCCTCTCACCAGCAGGTGTCTCAAAAGGAGGCCTCTGCCTCTTGGTGTATGTCTTGTCCACAGGAGTGCCAGACATCTGTTAGAGAGACATGTGAGCAGTAGATAAGAGTGGGATTAGGACTGATAAGGATAGAGGAACAAGATTAGCATGATGTTCAATTGATTTCTTTTCAGTGGAATTTTGAATCACAGTCTGTCACTTGTCAGTACAGACATCGGAACCTCCGAGAAAGTTTCCGGAACCTCCAGAGGTTGGAGCTTCCGGAAAAATTCTCAGAACCTCCGAAGTCAGTTGCGGCCGACAGAGGACAGTTCTGTTGATTCAACTTTCAACTGAATTTTGATCAATAAAGCAAGCATGACTCAAATTAGCTAGGACAGGTGGAAAAAGGATGTTACAGGTGAAGTGAAGTTCAGTGGAACTTTGAATCAAGGTCAGCTTACAGTGGGTTACAGGGTTCGGAACCTCCGAGAATTTTCTCGGAACCTCCGAGCCTCTCGTCAACCTTCTTGCATTCTCACATTTGATTCAACTTTCAACTAAACCTAGCTTTACTTGCAACACGAGCATTCGAGAACGGGACGGATAGGCAACATTCTACAAGACCCAAGATTTAGAACCCTAACGACATGTAGATCTAGGAATCTTAGGGTTAGGGTTAAGATACGGCCTCTGATTACCTTGATTGGGATCAAGGAGAAGGAAGATGAAGATCTTCAACACTTGTACACGCCAGGGAATCAACAGGAACGGGTGCGGATTTGAGCCTTCTTCTTCTTCTCCGTACAGAAACCGAGCGAGCCCTTTCTTGGCACCCTCCAGCGACGACCCACGAACAAGGGAGGCGGTTCGGCTTCGCGCGGGTAGCCCGCACGCGGTGTGGTCACCGGCGGCGAGGGAAGCGGCGGCGGTGAGGCGGTGGAGATGGATGGGTGTTGCGGTTTCGCGTCGGGAGAGAGAGAAGGAGAAACGGTGAAAATGGATCTGAGAGGTTGACCGCGGTGAAAGGGAAGTCTGGTTTACCCTAGGTAAAGGAATATACTTCGAAGATGCTTTATTCCCTTTTAACTCCCCTTCGGTTGAGACTGAGCGCTAAGTCTATAAAGATTGGAGCTTCCGAAGATTTTCTCAGAACTTCTGAGGCCCGGAGCCTCCAAGGATTTTCTCGGAGCTTCCGAAAAAATTAAATTCCAGAGACAGCTAGCTTCTACTCCTTTTGAGATTTTGAACTTTCTATCAACTGAGATTCTTAGGTCATGGTACCCTTGACTCAAGTGGCTAGAAAACAAGCAATCACACACACAACTATAGCCACTTAAGACAAGTTAGGGATAAGGAAAATAGATTTTGAAAAATCTTTAAGATAGAGTTTTCACACACTTTTTTTAAACAAGATTTTCAGAGAATACTAACAGATTTGAAGCAAACAAATATGGCATGCTAGAGATCAAACCATGCAACGAGAATCAAGAATATTTAGTTCATTCCTTAAACTACAAAACCTTGACTCATCGAGAGGTTTAGTGAAGATATCGGCTAGTTGCTTGTCGGTGCTCACATGACTTAAAACGATATCTCCTTTGGCTTCGTGGTCTCTCAAGAAGTGATGACGGATGTCTATATGTTTTGTGCGAGAATGGCTTACGGGGTTGTTTGCAAGGTTTATGGCACTTTCATTGTCACACAAAAGTGGGATATGGGAAAAGTGACATCCGTAATCTTTTAAGGTTTGCTTCATCCAAAGTAGTTGCGCACAACATGCGCCGGCCGCAACATACTCGGCCTCGGCGGTGGAAAGGGCTACCGAGTTTTGCTTTTTAGAACTCCAAGACACTAGAGACCTACCAAGGAATTGGCAAGTCCTCGATGTACTCTTTCTATCTACTTTACAACCGGCATAATCGGAATCCGAATAGCCAAGTAGATCGAAAGTGGAGCCCTTAGGATACCACAAGCCAAGGTTAGGGGTATGCACTAGATATCTCAAGATTCTCTTTACGGCCATGAGATGGCACTCTTTCGGGTTAGCTTGAAATCTAGCACACATGCACACACTAAGCATAATATCCGGCCTAGATGCACATAAGTAAAGAAGAGAGCCGATCATGGAGCGATATACCTTTTGATCCACGGATTTCCCTTCTTCATTGAGGTCCATGTGTCCATTGGTAGGCATTGGAGTCTTGATGGGCTTTGCCTTGTCCATGTCAAACTTCTTTAACATATCCCTTGTATACTTGGTTTGACATATGAACGTCCCTTCTTTAGCTTGTTTGATTTGAAATCCAAGAAAGAACTTGAGCTCACCCATCATGGACATCTCAAACCTCTTTGTCATCACCCTACTAAACTCTTCACAAAAAGTTTCATTAGTACTACCAAATATTATGTCATCGACATATATTTGGCACACAAAAATATGACCATCAACTTTTCTAGTAAAGAGAGTAGCATCGGCTTTGCCTATCTCAAAGCCTTGCTTAAGCAAGAAATCCTTAAGGCATTCATACCATGCTCTTGGTGCTTGCTTTAGCCCATAGAGCGCCTTATGGAGTTTGTAGACATGATTAGGACGCTTGGGATCTTCAAAACCCGGTGGTTGCTTAACATATACTTCTTCGGAGAGTGGTCCATTGAGAAATGCACTCTTGACATCCATTTGATAGAGCTTGAAGTCATGATGGGCAGCGAAAGCTAGTAAAAACCGAATTGCTTCAAGTCTTGCTACCGGTGCATATGTTTCTCCAAAGTCTAGCCCTTCAACTTGGGTGTATCCTTGAGCAACCAATCTTGCTTTGTTCCTAGTCACAACACCAAACTCATCTTGCTTATTCCGAAAGACCCATTTGGTGCCAATGATGTTTGTATTTGGTCTTTCCACCAACTCCCACACTTGGTTCCTTTCAAAGTTGTTCAACTCCTCTTGCATAGCCACCACCCAATCCGGATCCTCGAGAGCTTGCTCTACCTTGGTTGGTTCAAGAGAGGAAACAAACGAGTAAAATGCACAAAAATTCTTAAGACGAGAACGCGTTGTTACCCCTCTCCTTATGCTCCCAAGAATATTGTCAACGGGGTGATCCCGTTGAATGACTTGATGTACACGAGGATGTGATGGTCCAAGAGGTTGGTGTAGAGGTTGATCTTCATCATCTTCATCAGCTTGGGGCTCAGATGTACTTCCTTGGACATCCCCTTGCTGATCAGTCTGCTGGTTCAGGGTGTCTTGTTGTGTTGAACTTCCAGACCCCGGAACCTCCGGAGAATTTCTCGGAGGTTGGATTCCAGTGTCAGTTCCCGGAACCTCCGAAGAAATTCTCGGAACCTCCGAAGTCTGCACTGCTCCTGAACCAGTGGCTTCTGGCCCTTCGAGTGGTGTTGAGGCTTGTGCTTGGTTTTCATCTTCCTCTTGTGCCTCAACTGGTCTAACATCACCTATGGCCATTTGCTTGATTGCTTCACAAGATGGCTTCTCTTTACCTACAACATTCAAATCAACTTGCTCCACTTGAGAGCCATTAGATTCATCAAAGGTCAAATCTACCGTGACTTCAATCCTCCCGGTGGTTAGATTGAAGACTCGATAAGCATGCTCATTTGGACCATAACCAAGAAGAAATCCTTCGTCAACCTTTGGTGCAAACTTAGAGGTTCGGGGCCTCTTGTTTAGAATGAAACATTTGCACCCAAACACTCTAAAGTAAGACACCTTGGGCTTTTTACCGGTAATAAGCTCATAGGAGGTCTTCTTGTGAAACTTGTGAAGGTAGAGGCGGTTGATTGCGTGGCAAGCCGTGTTGATAGCTTCGGCCCAAAAGATGTCTTGAGTCTTGTACTCATCCAACATGGTTCTTGCCATCTCGATAAGAGTTCTATTCTTTCTCTCAACCACCCCATTTTGTTGAGGGGTATAAGGTGCTGAAAATTCATGCTTTATGCCCTCTTCATCAAGGAATTCTTCAACATAGGTGTTCCGAACTCCGAGCCATTATCACTTCTCACTTTCTTGATTGGTAGCCCGAATTCCCTTTGTGCTCTTCTAATGAAGGTCTTCACCTTTCCTTGAACTTCACTCTTGTCAAACACAAAGAACACCCACGTGAAGCGAGAATAATCATCAACAATAACCAAGCCATATTTGTTACCGCCAATACTTATGTAGGCCACCGGTCCAAATAGATCCATGTGGATGAGCTCCAATGGGCTTGAAGTAGTGAGGATGCTATTTGGTGGGTGAGGTGCTCCTACTTGCTTTCCGGCTTGGCATGCTTTGCAAATCCTATCTTTCTCAAAATGTACATTTGTTAGTCCAAGGATGTGTTCATCTTTCAAAAGTTTGGCCAAGTTCCTCATGCCAACATGGGCTAGACGGCGATGCCAAAGCCAACCCATGCTAGATTTTGCCACTAGACAAGTCTTGGGAGAAACTTTACTTTTGTTGAGATCAACTAGGTAAAGCCTCCCCCTCAAGCGACCCGTGAGGACAATAGAGGAATCCTCCCTTTTTATGATGGACACATCCTTATCCGTGAAGTGACAATCAAAACCAATTTCACTAAGTTGTGAAACCGGTAATAGATTGTAACCCAACGGATCAACATGTAGAACATTTGTAATTGAGTAATTTTGAGATATAGGAATATCACCTACACCGATGACTTCTCCTTTAGTATCCCCTCCATATGCAATGGTTTCCCTTGGTCCTTTCAAATGGAGATAGGATGAGAACATACTCTTTTCTCCGGTCATATGATGTGTACATCCGCTATCAAGCACCCAACTTGAACCACCGGAGGAGTATGCCTACAAAACAATTTAGTTCCTTCTTTTAGGTCCCCAATTTGACTTGGGGCCTTCCACGTTAGTAACCAAAACTTTTGGAACCCATAGAGATCTTTTCACATATATGTTGGACTCATTTCCAACATACGTGGCAACAACTTTACCAACATTGTTGCGTCTCAACACATAGCTAGGAGGTATGTCTCTAGATGCATGGGCTTTGCTTTTGTTGGGACTCAAGTTTCTTCTAGGCACCATTGGATGATTTTCAACCCGCATACAAGTGTTAGGGGCCCCGGAACCATGCTTCTTCGAGTTTTGCTCCTTTTCTTTGTCCTGTCTTTGCGGTCCCGAACTTCCGAGAATTTTCTCGGAACCTCCGAGTTGGACTGTCCGAGCCGCTCCGGGCTTCCGGACTCCGGAACCTCCGGGATTGGAGGTCGGAACCTCCGGGTCCGGGAGAACGAGAAATCCGTAACTCTTGAATTCAAGGCATTCTTTTTCCTTGATGATTTTTCTTTCATTGGTCTTGCCACCTTCAATATATCCAAAGCCCGGATTCTTGCTCTTCTCTAACACTTTCCTCTTGGTGAATCTTGGCCTTTTGTTTTCTTCACCCATGCACCTTCTAGCTATGATCGAGTTCAACCTAGCAACTTCTTTCTTTAAAGCTTCCATGTTAGCAAGGTTAGTGGCATAAGATTCAACATCAATATTATGACATCTATCACGGCCCTTGCTAGTAGAAGCACTAGAGTTGCCTTTTACCTTCGAGGGATGTGAGGTGCTACTCCAAAGGAGGCTATATTGCTCCTCAAGCTCTTCATTCCTCAACTTGAGAGAATCACATTGAGCTTGAGTGACAAGAAGATCCTCCTTGAGAGTAGCTATGACACTCTTTGCTTGGTTGATTTCCAAACGCAAAGTCTCAATCTCACTTCTATCGGAGATAATGGTGTCTTGGCTTTTCTCTAGTTCAACTATTAACTTAGCCATAAAGTCCCTAGATTGCTCATCCATTTTACGAACAAGTTGGTTAGCTTCTTCGTCACTAGTATCATCACTAGAGTCCATTTCCGACTCATCACTAGGTTGAGGGAAGGGTTTTGGGGCAGTTTTTACCTTCTCACCCTTGGCCATGAGACAATGAATGGAAGTGCTCTCTTCATCATCGGTCAAATTGTTGAACAATCTTGAGGTGGAGGGAAGCTTCTTGATAGCCACGGTTGCAACTTTCTTCCCTTCCTCTTCACTAGAGCTTTCATCCCCGGAGTTCCATTCATGACCAATGTGGGCTTCACCACCATAGTGTCTTCTCTTGTAATGTGGCTTTTGATCTTTCTTGTAGCTCCCTTTACCCTTGTCATTTCTGTTTTCTTTCTTCTCATTAGGACGATCGGCAATAAAGTGTTCGGTACTTCCACAATTGTAACAAGTTCTCTTTTTCTTGTTTGGAAACTTCCTCTTGGCAAACTTGTACCCTTGCTTCTTCAACCCTCTCTTGTAGGTCTTCATGAACAAGGCCATGTCCCCAATCTCAACATGAGAACCTTCATCTTCATCTTCACTTGAATCACTTGTGGAGCTCACTACTTCCACCCTATTGGACTTCTTGAGAGGCTTGGAAGAAGTGGTGTGCTTGGATGAGGATGAGGGTTTGCTTGACTTGTGAGAGTGGAGAGCCACCTCTTTAACCTTCAAGTTGTTTAACTTAGCCTCCAACTCCCCAATCTTCTTTCTATGTTGAATTTCCTTGTCCATGAGCTCATGTGTGAGAATTCTACCAAGAACATCATTTGGAGAGAGTTCCTCAAATCTTTTCTTCTCTCTAATCAAGGTGACTAGAGTAGGGTTCCTTGGTGCAAAAGCTTCCAACATCACCTTCACAACAAAGTGGTCATCTAGCTCATCACCACCTAGACCTCTTATCTTTCCAACAATGACCATCAACCTATCAAACATCTCTTGTGGCCCCTCTCCATCAAAGATAGTAAATCTATTAAGCTCGGCCATCAATATGTTGATCTTGGATTTCTTGACCTTGTCAACACCCTCATGTGCAATGTGGAGAATGTCCCAAATCTCCTTGGCAATCTCAAGTCCACTAACACGGTTATACTCTTGGGCATTCAACGCACTAAGGAGTATGCTTGTGGCTTGACCATTCCTTCTAATGTTGCGTCGGTCAATTGGAGTGAGGTTCCTAAAATCTTTGGGATCTTCAAAACCTACACACACAATATTCCACAATTCCAAGCTTAAGCCAATTAAATAAGCTTTCATCATATGCTTCCATTTAGCAAAATTAGTCCCATCAAATTGGGGTAATTTGCCAAGGGGAATAGTCACTTCATCCTTGGATTTGACATCCAAAGAATCATAGCTAAAGGATACGCTTTTGTAGTCGTTCTTTGCTTTAGACTTTGACTTTGGCTTGATTGTTCGCTTGGGAATTCTTGTGCCGTAGTACTCATCATCATCATCTCCATTCTCACTAGATGAGGACGACGATGAGGATGATGAGGATGGTGATGGAGATGGTGAAGGTGTTCTTTTTCTTCTTTTCTTCTCTTCTTTCTTTCTCTTCTTCTTCTTTTCTTGCTTGCTGTCTTCTTTCCTCTTTTCTTCCTCTTCTTCCTTTTTCTTGTTCTCTTTCTTGCTTTTCTTACTTCCATCTTTTGAGCTTTCCTTCACAGCCTTTTTAAGCTTTTCAAACTTCTCTTGAGTTGATGTATCGCCCACTTCCGAGGCATCACTTTCAGCCTCACTTGGTATGTCTTCAAACTGTTCTTCTTCGTGCTTGTCATCATCACTTGCCATATCCTCACACGGTTAGGTGTTTACGAGGATGACCTGGCTCTGATACCAATTGAAAGGATCGAGGCAATATGGCCTAGAGGGGGGGTGAATAGGCCTGCACACAGAATTTAAACTTTTTCTGGAAAAACACTGTCAGACCTCGGAACCTCCGAGATTATTCTCGGAACCTCCGAACGAGGCAGCCTCCGAGAATAAACTCAGAACTTCCGACAGCTGTTAGAACAGAGCACAAATAACAAGAGCTGCGAGGAACTTGATGAAAACCAGATCTACTAAATTCTAGGAGGTACTTAGGACCTAGCAAGAAGATTTCTAAGCAAAATACAAGCTAGGAAGGCACCACAAAGTAGATCGGGAGCAAACCCTAATAGATCTAGTCAAGCACAAACATGAACAAGTAAGTAAATGAGAGCACGCATGAGACAAAGATTTATCCCGTGGTTCAGCTCGCCACAAAGGCTTGCTTACGTCCACGTTGTTGAGGATGCCACAAAAGGCTCGGACCACAAAGGTCAACTCCTCTCTCACACCTATCACTTTGGGTAATAGGTGGAGGCTTTCCACTAGAATCACAAAGGGTAATACAAACACCTTGGAGCTTCCACAAATCGGTTTGGAGAGCTTCCAAGAACCTCTATCCGTCTAGGAGCAAAGCTCCAAGAGTAATAGATCCACCAAGCTTGCTAGGGTTCTTCCAAGTGCTCAAGTAGCAAGGGAGAAGGGATTGGCTCACTAACTCACTTCAAGAATCCACTCTCAATCAATGCTAGGCAAGGATTTGGATGAGAGTAGGTTAGGAGTGAATGCAAAGGTGAGAGAAACAGTGAGGAACGATTCTCGACGCAAAGGGGGGAAGAAGATAACCATTGGGGGACCGTGGGGTATAAATACCCCCGCATCCGCAACGATAACGGCTATATTCCCGAGTTCGGAACCTCCGAGAAAAATCTCGGAACTTCCGACTTTTGAAAACTCGCAGTCGTAGCCCGTACGGTCGGAACCTCCGAGAAAATATTCGGAACCTCCGAACAGCAATCAGCAGAAGCAAAGCAGCTGCAGGTTACTTCCCTTGGGGTGAGGATAAAGGTTTAGGAGAGATGGATTATGAGCACTTGCAACCACCCTAACTCACCATTAGTATCCCTCTTGATAGTACGGATTGTCCTATACTCAAATTCAAAAGATAAAATAAATAAACTCCTCCAAGAAGCATAGGCAACCCTTTTTGCAACAAGTTGAGGGGTCTCCAATTAATCTTTTGCACCTGTGATAATAACTTTATGCTGCACAACAAACTCAAAGGCTCATTAGCTCTTTAATTGTGTGGTCAACATCACCAAAACCCTCATAGGGCTTGATTGCACTTACACACAACTAATCCTACCATGCCTTAGGGAATTTAAGTCACACAAGTTTGCAGTGGCATGCATGGCACATGTGTCAATTCTAATCCTAGCACGCCTTAGGTAATTTAAATCACACGAGTTTCCAATGACATGCATGGCACATGTGCCAATACTAATCCTAGCACGTCTTAGGAAATTTAAATCACACAAGCAATGGCACGTGTTACACATAACAACAATCATGCACCACTGATGAAGTCATCGCTCCACTTCTTGAAGTCCTCAAGTTCCTTCTTCACAAGAGCTTCGGTCTTGGGTCTCCATCGATTTTCTTCCCCCTCGCCGTAAACGCGGCATCCGGACCACTAATGAAGTCGTCGATCCACTGCTCGAAGTGGCACGCCCTCGTCACCTTTGGAGCAACAGATCTACTGCTTCCCTTCAATATATGCCACGTAGATACAAAGTCAGAAATGAACACCACGAAGTAGGTACAATGGTACTTAACAGTATCACTTACTGCCAATGCCGCAAGCTCCTTTTTAGCTTGATCGATGTTTTGACAACACCAAAACCGCCTGCCAAACGTTTCATCTTCACGTGAGACCTTGCATCCCGCATTCATGCCACGATGGCACTCTGGGGGGATCTCGCCTTTCGGCCTCTTGTTCAAACTGAATATGGATCTATTGGGATCATTTGGGTATGCCCCCTCCATGGCTTCCATGGCCCTCCTCACATCCATAAACCCCCACCCCCGAGCCCATCTCGGACAACCAACACTCTCAAACGACTGGAGGAATGGAGGTGATGTACGAGTGGAGGTTGCCTGTGAGGATTGGAGGTGAGTGATGAGTGGAGGCTACCCCCCTTTATATAGAGAAGGTGGGTGTGGTGGACCCCATTTCTCTAAATCGGTGTGGGATTGGATTCTCGGAACCCGGCTTTCGATTAGGCAACTAGGATGGAAGAGACGGGCATTTGCATTTGCAAGGAAGTCCTCGTGGCTTAAATCTGCCGCGCCACAACGCTTGGCGCGGCAGATTAACGTTGCCGCGCCATGGTGCCTGGCGCGGCAAGACTGCGTTGCCGCACTTACCTTCCACGAAATCCAGTACGCTCCCTCGGCCAAAATTCAAGTTTAGCCGGCGGCGCGGCAACACGAGCTTGCCGCGCCATGCGCGACGGCGCGGCAAAGCGCCCCGCCGCGCCATGCGGTGTGGCGCGGCGCAGCCCGGCACGCGTAGATGCATAGGTGACGTCGGTAGACGAGCTCGCCGCGCCACCCCGCATGGCGCGGCATGGCTGCTTTGCCGCGCCGTCCCCCATGGCGCGGCAAGCTCGTGTTGCCGCGCCACCGGCCAAACTTGAACCTTGGCCGAGGGTGCATACTGGATGATGTAAAAATTAAGCGCGACAACGCAGTCTTGCCGCGCCATGCCCGTCGGCGCGGCGGAATGCGCCCGCCGCGCCAAGCCTTGTGGCGCGGCGCCGCCGGGGTGGAGGTGGCCATCGGTGGCACCCAAGTTGCCGGGACCCGCCGCGCCCTTGGGGATGGCGCGGCGGGACCATGTTGCCACGCCGAGCGCATGGCGCGGCAAGCTCGTTGCCGGCCCGAAACGAAGTTTCTTCGGTTTCGTTGCCCTCTCAACTCGACGCACCCGCAGAAATCAACGAACTCATCCACTCATCGAGAAGCCAATATGGGGACACTTCCCATGCTGGAAACATAGTTTCATACAAAGTGCGTACATTCAAACATAGTTCGGCACACAAACATCACACAAAGTGCTTAAGTTCAACATCCTAAGGCCAACACATGCTCCGACAAAGTCCGGCACACACAGTTCAACATCCTAAGGCGTAGACATGCCTCCGACATAGTCCGACACACACAAACATCACATATCATCCATACGATCAACGACGGCGGCGGATTTGGTCGTCGGGGGCTGAAAATTTGTTTAGGTCGGCGTTCCCTCCCCGGTTCCGTGTCCAAGACGTTGGCACTCCCAACTTCAGCGGGCCCAAGTGGACGACGGCCGCGGGCTTTCTTCGCGGAGGTGGGCGAGGCTGCAAAAATTGGACAAAACACTATAGAAGAGCAAGGTAATTTCAAATGCTGACTTGGATGGAAATTTTTGGATTCATTACCTGACTCGTCGACTCTCCTTGTGTTTGAGTTGCGGGTGGGGCATCAAACAAGACGTCCATCGGAATCTCCGAGACGTACGTGGGGTCTCCACGCTCACTACCACTGCGCCGGTGAGGAGGAGGAGGAGTCTCCATCGTCCTCATCACTGGGCTCAGGGGTGGCGATTTCCTTACCACGACCACGGCTGGCACTAGCAACAACACGACCTGCTGATGCCAACGCGGTGCGAGCGGTGCTTCGAGATGGGGTCCTTGTTGAGCTTCTAGCCCCGTGGTGAACTGGAGTGCGGCGGGATCCTGAAGAAGTGGCCTGAACATTGCCGCCGTGGACAACATCTGGAGCCGCTATGCAATTCAACTTCATTGCCATATGCCCGCAGCTCCTCCGACCCTCTCGCAACATGCAATTGGTACAAAATGAAGACATATTCAAAATATGGATAAACTTAAGCATTTAGTTTTTGAAAAGTAATACTACCTCTCGCAAAGTTGCGTAGGGCTCCACCTTCGGAAGCACTTGCATGTTCCATAGCCACTCCCGCCTCATTTGCAAGCCTTGCAAGTTGTTGTCCCTAAAAAAAAATCTTATTATAGATACAAATTATTAGAAACCGAAGTGATCAAACAACATTGGCTTGGGATAAATTTACCAAGTAATCGTGCAAAGGTGCTCGCTGCGGGCCGTGTGCCCACACGTGTCGGGGTGTCGTACTCATCCGCTATGTCGTCGTCGGAGTCCGAGGGGGCATCTTCAATGTGCTCATCCGTCAAAGCCGGCTTGATCTTGGTTCTTGTAGAGGTATGGTACCACCTCATGTACTCTCTATGTGGTCCAGACGCCAAGCGGGGCCATCTTGATGATCCATCCTCTCGCCGATTATTCCAAATGTCCAAGTACCTAGCATGCTTCACCGTCCAATCATTCTCCTTGTATCTTTTTTGCCCCGTTCACCCCGAAATAACAAAATTGCTTGTCACATTATTTACAAACCAATTTATGCCATATGAGAATAATGAAAAATGCATCGAGTTGGTTTCTTACTTGTGCAAGGCCGGAACGGTGGACGTGTGCTCTGGAGGCGAAGGCTGAAGCCTCCCAAACTGGCGTAGCACCCTGTTTGGCAAATGCCACTCGACAACATAGTAGATGATGAGTGGCACTGTCGACCTCCACGAAGCCTGTCTCTGTAACACATGGGTGAGAACTGGACGTGCTGAGGAAAGTCGCGGTCGTACGGTAGCCACTCAACCTACAAACATACAACATGTTTAGAGAAAATGTGATGACACAAAATTTACAAATTGAACACGAACTAGTGGACATGGGCTTGTACCGTGCTCCGAGTAAGACAAGTCCAACTCGTTTGTGTAGAACTTGTACCTCCTTCCCCGAGGACCACGTGCCGCCGTCGCCGTCTTCCACACAAACGCAAAAGTGGGTCGAGAATCCCCGCCGATTCCAAGCCCGCAAAATATAACCAAAATTTGAAAGATTAATAATTCATGAATATAAGTCCGCATGAATAAATAACAAAAGATTTGTATGTACCTCAACCGGCCCACGGTGTGGTCGGCCCTACTGGGAAGACGCTCCCAAACCCAAATCTGCAGGAGGTAAGCGCATCCACCAAGGTTGGCGTCCCGTCCACTCCGCCTACAAGCATCACATAGCTGCCTATACAGCCATGCCAAAACCGCCGAACCCCAACTGTAGCCACGAATATTGTCCCAATCCTGACCCAAAAGTGGCAGAACCATCCAAGAAACGGTGTTACCCGCAGCATCTGGTAGCAGGAACGTGGCAACAAAGTGCCAAAGCCACACACGTGCGTGCCTCTCTACAACAGCCTGAGGAGCTCCCTGGGGGCAAACGGTGAAGTGCTGCCTCAACCAAACTGTGTTCACTCCGGAGGTCTTCTTCGACGCACCCCCCTCATCAGCATCTGGTGGTCTCACCCCAATGTGCAACTCAACCATGTCTCGCCAACCAGCACTCTGAATGATCCCACTCACTGCCAGCCCCTCAAGTGGAAGACCAAGGATCATGGCGGTATCCTGCAAGGTCACTGTCATCTCTCCGCACGGTATGTGGAAAGAGTGGGTCTTTGGACGCCATCGATCCACCAAGGCCGACAACAACGGCCCGTCCATCACAGGCAACCCACGAACCACGACCAAAGCAATGTCCAAGAACCCCGCTCTAGCCAAGTACGGGGCGTATCTCTCGTCCCAAGGAAGTGGAAAGTGCTCTCGCACCCTCAACGGGTTCAAGTCCCGAAAAACAATAAAATTCAATAATTTCAACATTAGCAATGTCTAGTCCTCAAAATGCAAGAAATATGCTTAGCTCACATATTAAACACAACTAGGAGGTACAATAACTAATAAATTTGGATCTTAAGTTCAGGCTTTTGTAAATACCTCGTGAAGGTCGGCCAGAAGGTGTGCACGATGGCTGCCATCATATGCAGCCTCAAGGAGCGGGTACACTGGGTGCGCCATCCTGAAAAAAATTTACTTGTAGTTAGTAACAATAATTAAAAATTGAAGGTAAGTATATAGAAATATAAAATTATTTAACTTGCATACAAAATTTCATAATTTTTCACCTACTAACGTACTACCATGACACCTACCCTCGAGTTGGAACCACCCATCCTTCTATTTGTCCCCGTTGCTTTTTTCTTGCCCTTCGATTTTCTTTTCCGACACGTGCGCTTTTTAATTTCTTTGTGACATTTTGAGCAAAGATACGTCATCTTGTCCGCATCGGCTTCAAAATCACCCATATCATAATCGCGGCAAACCTTCCTTGACACGCGTCCATGTCCCCTTTCAAACGCTTCTTGTGCCTCCTACCCTTTTTCATTTTCTTCAAAGACGGCAATGGCACGTACTCTGGGCCATCATATTCAGGCCATTGTGACGGATCAAGGTACGGCTCAAAGCTGGATTCCCAAATCTTAATGGTGTGTTCTCTATAGAACAAAGGAGACATGTACATGGCATTTTCATAGTCTAGACCTCTAGCAGTGCAAGCTGTCATCAAGTGAGAACAAGGAAGATGCAACAATTGAGGACCGTTACAGGTGCAAGTACCGGCCTGGAGGTCCACCCTATAGTGTCGACCGCCATGACTCTCCCCTCCAACATTAGTAGTAGAGGAACCTCGAATAGAATAAATCATTCCGTCCGGACCGTATGCTTCGCATGTTGGTTCACGGATCTTAAAGCAACATCATGCATTATCTCATCCGCAAAGGATCCAATTCTAGCCCCATTATCCAACAAATCACGTGAATCCGCCATCTTTTCACAAAGTATTCATTGCATTTTTCAAATGAGTATTCAATGATCCCCGCGACGGGTCTACTTCTTATTCCTCTAAATATGTTGTTGTAACTTTCGAATAGTTTGTTGTCATGATACCCCAACGCATACCCCCGCATCATATGCTTGAACCCATTTGTCCTTATCCTCCATTTCATACTCCAACCAATCTTTAGCTTCCTCGTTCAAGTTCTTAACTAAGTCCTTGTGCGGTTCCTTAAATTTGTCCTCTGTATGTACCGATGCCGCAACTTCAACCGTCCCATTACCTCCTTGTTCTTTTGACGACGCCACAAATTGGCGGCAAAGTGCCTAATGCACCACCGATGAACAAGTGGTGGATACCCATCCAGGTGGTCGCTCGCACATTTGATGAGACCATGGTGCCGATATGAGATCATACATACCGTCGCGTTGGACCAAGTACGTTAATGCGAAGGAGCCTCATGAACCATGACCAACTCGTCGTCATTCTCACTCTCCGCCAAGGCATAACCTAAAGGCACAAGTTGCCGTTCGGGATCTACAACAACCGCCATCATGAGTGTACCTCTCACGTACTTGCTGGTCAAGAAGGTTCCGTCTACAAGTATCACCTGGACGACGGTGTTGGAAAGCCACTTTACATTGTGGAAAGCACCAAAAAACACGTAGAAGGACGAGCTTCAAAACACAACCGTCGAGAACACGAGAACCGGTCATGTAAGGGAACCATTTAACCCCGGGATTGAAGTGGTTCATGGCTCTCAAGACCCTTGGAATTTTTGCATATGACTCTTTCCAATCGCCCCATAGCAAGGCAATTGCATGTTGTTTAGCCCGCCATGCCTTAGAATACTTCACACGATATCCAGCAAAACATCAATATCCGCTCTATCAAATTGTTGTTTGTCACCTCACTATTCTCACGAACAACGCCTAAGATACACCTTCCAATGTAACTTGCAGTCAATTGTGCGTGAACTCCCTTCACCCGACTCGACCGACATGTGTGAGGTCCCACAACCTTTGTAATCTTCCATTTCCCCGTCCCTCTCTCAGCCGTGCCCATACACGCCACATGCACCCTTGTTTGCACATTACTTCATACCTAAGATTCCTCGTCCGAATGGACCACGGTGAAAGGCCTATAATGCTTCACCGCATAGTCGACAAGAAAAACTTAAGTTCATCCAGGGAGTCAAACATCATTTTCTCATGTATCTCGGGCTCCCCGGTAAAAACTATTCCTTCGTGAACAACCTAGTAGAATCACAAATGGCTCTATCGATCCTACTCAAGTCTCTGTCATTGCGAACAGAAGGGATTCCAAATTGGTACTGAGCTTGGGTGTAGTGTTCAGTACTCTCACCAATTCTAGTGTTGTCCGGGAACCTAGGCACGTGTTCTTCACTTTCACCATTTCTAGTGTTCACTAGCGGCCTACTTATGTGCACTTCCCTTTCAAAGGTTGTATGGTTCACCGAGGGTCCTGCAACATAATCATGCTGCACACCATCCAAGTTAACCTCACTTAAACCAAGGAGTGCTTCAGCCGCATGTGCATTGGCATCATTTTGCTCTTCCGCATGCTCCTCATCGGACTCATCATCAGAATCACCTTCTTCAGAGCTGTCAGATATATCATCATCGTCCATGGTTTCTTCCTCCCGCTCAAAACAATCATTGGGAAAATCATCATTCACCATCCCAACATCCCGACTAGGTTCCCTACAACCAAAGTCCTCCTCCAAAATTGTAGACTCTTGTGTACCTTTTAGAACCTCAAACGGCACTTCCTCATTCATGTAAACATTACCACTAGGCCCACGAGTAATATCTACCACAACCTCCAGACATGACACATTAGCTTGACCAACTACCTTCTTATACCGATTCCAATTTTCTTCACTTGACAAGCTCATCAACACATAATGAGCTCTAGCCTTCCCACAATCAAAACGACCTCTAAATGACAACTCATGCATTCCAACTCCATAGTTGACCATTGCACAATCAACTACATCCTTAAAGCTTGGCGGACCATCAAATGTTTCTACCAACTCTGTCATATTCTCAAACTCTCTATTTTCTTTAACTACGCCACCATGAAACATGCAAACTAAACAGTCCATCTACAAAATTTATAACTTGTTTAATAACTATATAGTACTAAAATAGATACTTATTATAAATATACATGAAAAATTAGAATTGTGTTCAACAAAAATTATATCCATCTCGATTAGTTATATATATACACGTGCAGATTACCCCTAATAAAATTGTTAGGTATTCAACAAAATTGTTAGGTATTACCCCTAATAAACGTGCATCCATATAATAGCTACACCCATTATGAACTACCCTAAACATTTGACATCAATAATATCATTAAATCGATTCATGCAACAAGTTCTACACGTCAATAACACGGGCAGAGAAACTACTGCGTATGAACTAATCATCATTTCCATTAAAACTAATTGCATTTCATCTAAATTTCAAATTTCTATACCTAACCCTAGGTCACAAACATCTACTCCGATCTACACAATGCAACGGTAAAAGAGGGAGAGAAGTAGGTCAATACCTTCACAACGACGCGGGGAACAAATCCCCCTACTTTTTCCACCCCAAATCCGGCCGGAATGGGGGGGGGGGGGGGGGCGGCCGGCGGCGGCAAGGGGCGCGGCGGGCGGCTCGGGCCGGAGGAGGAAGAAGGGAGAGGAGGAGGAAGAAGGGGGCCGCGCGGGCCCTCTTGACCCGGCCCCGCGCCGCGGTGCGCGGTGGCGCGGCGCCTCCGCCGCGCCGCCGCATGTGGCGCGGCGAGACCGGGCCCACGCCTGGCTTCTTCCTCGCCCGAGCCGTAGGGTTACCCAGTGCAAAAAAAAGTTCCCCAGGGGTTATTTATAAAAATAAATTTTAAAAAAGGTTAAAATTAAAAAATTATCCGTAGGGCTGCTGGTTACTGGCGACATGGTGCAAGCAAATCGTTAGGGTGGCTGCTTGAGCTGTTATTGGTCACTCTTGCTGCCAATTGCCTACGCCACATAGATGCGTTCAAGATATGTGGAGCTTTTGTCAGTAGCCATCCTTGCTTTCTGCGCTGGTTCGTGTTGAAACTATAGTGCGTGAATTTAAATGAACAGGAGATTGAAGTATAGATAATTGTGTTTGTTACATATATATACATGCACAGTATAATGATGAAATGGCATGTTGGTGGTTGTTCGGATCGATCATGGTGTTGACTTATGAGCAGGTGGCATTTGGTACCTGAACCATGCACGAAGGCGGGGTTTCGCAACAATTTGAACTGTATCTCTGTCGTAGGGCAAGCGTAGGGAAACGTCACGGATGACCATTCAACCTTCGTGAACAAGTTTCCATGTCGCATGCAGGTACTGAAAGCAATATAGTAGGAAGCATCCTCCGTGCTGCGGAGTGCGTATCCCAAGTCGCGGCCTGATGGCGCGTGCCTTGATCTGTGCGCTAGGTGAGTGATAGGCTTCCGTTGTCGACACTGTAAAAGCCAGCGCACTCGTAGTCGTAGGTGAAGTCCACTGCTTGTATCCCAAGTAGCCAGGCAGAGCTTCCAACTTCGATTTGTTTCCAGACAGCATCCGAACGGAGGAAGCTGACAGGAAGCATGCTCCTCTCCACCGCCTTGCGACATATCCTTGATTGTTTGGATCTAGTGGAATGTGAGGAAACTTTTGTAAAATAGGTGGCGATTCTTTCTAGAAATACAATACGAGTCTTTAGTTGTCGCACCCTTCAAATTCTAAAATGTTTCTCACCGTTAAATTGTGGACATGTTGGCACGTCTTGTCTGACTGGTCAGACCTATATGTCCTACCGGTTAGACCGGTGTGGTTAAAGACCACAAAATACAATTTGGACTTCACCATTGGATATGTCTCGTCGAGTAGATTAGATTCATATATGGAACGTTCAAATCGGAGTCCGGATAAGGAGATATGACTTATACAAGATCTGCACATCGAGTGCACCGGTCTGACCGGTGCCCCCTTGTCCGAACCGAAACAAGGAGTCCTGATAGATTTAGGCTTGTAAAAGGATTTCCTTGCGGGGCAAGACCCCCCCAACCCTATAAATATAAAGGGACACGACTAATTGAGCTATCCAATCGATCAAATCAATCTACCTTTATATTTTTACCTTCTCCCTTTGCCTTAAACTTTTCCAATCTATTATTTGATGTTCCTCCTTCGTCTCTATGTTGATTTAGGACGTTCTAGGTGGCCATGCCGACCCTAGAGCAACCTTACGTGCGCCGCCCCGACGAGATCCTGCCCAGGCAACGTTCGGAGGTCTTGCTCCGGTTCACCTCGGCAAAGGTCTGACTTGTACCCTCACCGGTCTGACCGGCGACTACGCAGAGGTGCTGCAGCGAGTCCCTCTATGTGCTTGTTGGCCAGACACTTGTCCAACACTCACATTAAAATTTGATACAAATATATTAAAAATATAACTCATGCTTAAAGTATTTCTTTACTGGTCGGTTAAACATAAGCCCGTCATCTTGGGGAGGGTATGGATAAATCCACTCTTGCTCATACCCAAATCCAAATAATTATTATCCACTTCTTACCCTCCTCAATCCCACCCATACCCAATGGATAATTAGTTTTGTACTAGATTATATACATACCCAATGGATTATTTGTACCCTCCCCACATCCACCCTACCCATTTCTTCAATGGATAATAATTTTCTACCCATACCCTCCCCATTTGAGATGGGTGTGGATTTGAATGTGGATAGTGGATAAAAACAACAGGCCTAGTTAAACAAGTCAAAGAATGATATTTTTATTGAATAATTTAAAACATGACACATATAAAAATAATCATGCTTAAAGTATAATGGTTAAACAAGCCAAATAATAATATTTACTCCATTGCATAAGACAAGAAAAGTTAATGCTGGCAAATAGTACTCCTATTTAGGATAGGATTATGTTGCATGTTTGGTTGCAATAACATGCAGCCTAATAAACTTCACATGCGCATGCATCCAGCAGAATTCCAGGAGTTGAGGCTGTAAACGTGTTTTTAAAATCTGTTTTTTGATAAAACTTTAGAGTCCAATTCGGATCTCGCCGAAGTAGTGGCAAAAAATTAAACCCCTCACTTTGACCAACAAGAACAACTAATATAACAAGTCATCTGCTTCACTGTCAAGGTGGTGCACAGCTATAAGAAGAACAAGTTAGCAACTAACAAGACTACACGTCATCTGCTTCATCGTCAAGGCAGTGCAGAGCTATAAAAACTGAGCCCGGCAAACTCCCGTTTCAGCAGCAACTCTAAGCCACAACTACTGTATTTTTCTTATCTTCCTCATTTCCCCCTAGTTGACCCTGCCACCGCTCACATGGACAACGGATCCCCGAAACAGACCGTTGTTCTGTACCCCGGCGGCGGCGTCGGGCACGTCGGACCCATGACGCAGCTCGCCAAGGTCTTCCTCGACCACGGCTACGACGTCACCATGGTGCTCATCGAGCCGCCCATCAAGTCCACCGACTCCGGCGCCGGCTTCATCGAGCGCGTCGCCGCCTCCAACCCGTCCATCACCTTCCACGTCCTCCCGTCGATCCTCCACCTCCCGACTTCGCTAGCTCCCCCAAGCACCCTTTCCTCCTCATGCTTGACCTGATGCGCCTGTACAACGAGAAGCTCGAGAGCTTCCTGCGCTCCATCCCCCGAGAGCGCCTGCACTCCCTCGTCATCGACATGTTCTGCACCCAAGCCATCGACGTGGCCACCAAGCTGGGCGTGCCCGTCTACACGTTCTTCGCGTCGTGCGCCGGGGTTCTCTCCGTCCTAACCCAGCTGCCTGCGCTGCTTTCCCAGAGGCAAACGGGCTTGAAGGAGCTCGGAGACATGCCCCTCGAGTTCGTCGGCGTTCCGTCTATGCCGGCGTCCCATCTGATCAGGGAACTGCTCGACGACCCGGAGGACGAGCTGTGCAAGACCATGGCCAACATCTGGAAGCGCAACACGGACACCCAGGGCGTTCTGGTCAACACGTTCTACTCGTTGGAGAGCCGGGCCCTGCAGGCGTTCAGGGATCCCCTGTGCGTCCCCGGCCAGGTGCTGCCTCCGGTCTACTCCGTCGGGCCGTTGGTTGGCAAGGGCGGATCGGACGAGGAGGAAGCCGAGAGGCCCGAGTGTCTGGCATGGCTTGACGCACAGCCGAAGCGCAGCGTCGTGTTCCTCTGCTGGGGGAGCAAAGGCTCGGTATCAGAGGAGCAGATTAAGGAGACCGCTGCTGGCCTGGAGAAGTCCGGACAACGTTTCCTTTGGGTCGTGCGAACGCCGGCGGGCAGCGACGACCCCAAAAGATACCTGGAGCAACGCCCGGAGCCAGACCTCGACGCGCTCCTGCCAGAGGGGTTCTTGGAGCGGACCAAGGGCTGTGGTTTCGTCGTCAAGTCGTGGGCGCCGCAGTTGGACGTCCTCAGGCACCCAGCTACCGGCGCTTTCGTGACCCACTGCGGGTGGAACTCGACGCTGGAGGCCATCGTAGCGGGCGTGCCGATGCTCTGCTGGCCGCTGGGCGCGGAGCAGAAGATGAACAAGGTGCTCATGGTCGACGACGACATGGGCATCGGGGTGGAGCTGGAGGGGTACAATGCAGGATTCGTCAAGGCCGAGGAGATCGAGGCGAAGGTGAAGCTCGTGCTGGAGTCCGGGGATGGGAGGGAGCTTAGGAAACGAGCGGCGGATCTGAAGAAAGAAGCGGAGGCTGCGATGGAGGACGGTGGCTCGTCGCGGGTGGCGTTTCTGCAGTTCTTGTCGGATGTCAAGACTCTTAGGGAGTAAAGCTTGACGAATTTTCAACCATTCTTGGGCTCTCTTCGTGTTTTTATGTTTGCTTTCTTTGTACTGTCCACTTTTATGGATTCCCTTCATCCATTTTTATAAGACGTGTACGATATCAAAATTCAAATTTTTAAACCTTTGACTATTAGTCTACCATACAAATCAGCTGAAGATCTGCCAGCATACAAATCAGCTGAAGATCCGCCAAAGAGATCATATGGCTCTTCACAGATATACGGTGGGGAGGTGTTGCCCCAATAGGAGTCGAGACATAAAAATCTCGTGACAAAAATACAACTCCTGACTCGGATTTGAGTGGGTGCACCGGTCACACCGAGCAGCATAAGGTTGAACCTTGCCAGAGTCATAACTACTTTATCTGGACTCTGATTTAGACATTCTACATATTTATCTTAATCTACTCGACGAGAGCTATCAAACCGTGAAGTCCAATTTGACCTTTGAGCACTTTTATTTGACCGGTCTGACCGCTTGGGGTGAAAGGTCAGACTGGTCGGCACAGCTGAATTGGCCACATGGCCAATAATTGATCAGATCAGTTAGCCTCGCCATATGATCTAAATGTCGTCTTGATCAACTTGGCAAAAGTACCATCTTGGTAACTTGAACTAATGACTTGATCTCATATTGGTGTTGCTCCAAGTGCCTCTTTTATCTCCTTTCAATGAAATCACATCCGAAATGTCCAGGATAAGCCTTTTGTCCTGTAAAATGCATATGTAAGCTAAACTAGCAAAATATCAAGGGTTAGTATTAAATCGCCAATTGTAGCATTAACCTCACATATCTTGGACCATGCCATTTTTGCATGTCAACGATGATAAACATGCCTTTTAATTAGTTGTGCATAAATCAGTATGATGAACTATCTCAACTGTGCACTTTTCATAACATGTTACTAACAATTTTGTTTGCATATGTGATATATGATGTTGGACTGCTATCACATATCATGTTTGAAGTTACATATTTTCTCCTGAAATTGGTATGTATAAATTCCTGAATGGACGAAGCTACCTTCTCACTCATGTAGTCATTTATGTATGTCGTCATTGATTAATTGTTAAGTTAAATTCAACTATGTATTATAGATCATTTGTGCATGTTTAATCAGTTTATAGTGCTCATTGATTTTGTTGGATCATGTTAGGAACACATGGAAGCTAGTATGGCTGAGCATGCAGAAGAAGGGTAAGCACAAAAGACTATTACTGAAGTTGTCACGCTAGTCTTGTCGTCGACAAAGGTTTTGGAAAATGCTGGTTTTAAAACAGCAGTCCCAAAGAGGATCACCTCATCTGTTGTTGGTGCAAGAGTACGAATTGAAAGCTATGAAATTGAAGATTAAGGAATCAAAAGCATCAAAGCGGAAGTAGCTTAAAAAATCACAAGACTAAAGAAGTAAGGAGGGGAGACTAATACTCTTCTTCGTCACGCCTCAACAAAGAATAGATAATTTCTTGTAGAAATTAAAATCCCTACCTAGAACTCCGAATAGGTTCACCTGGTTGGATCATTTTGCTACCTTGTTCTAAGGATTGTGTTTCCATTTGCTTTGCTAATTGGCTGTTGGCTTACCTTGTTGGACCTGATGCTAGTTGTAAGCTTTTTGGTGCATGTCGCTTGCAACCTTTCTGGTTGTGAGCCTGAGTGTGTACTTGGCATATACATGACTTTGGAGATGATTTTCATTGGATGGGTTGTGTTTTAATATTTGTTTGGGTTTTGATTATTTGAATTTGCATAAAAGTTGGGATGTGATGTGTGTATTTGTCAATGGATTGGGTTTGGATAAGTTCAACCTGGTATAAATAATGAATTGGGGTTTGAAAAAATACATCCCACAATACCTAACAAATTGGGTTTTGAACAATTTCAACCCACCATACAGTTGGCTTCAAATGTAAATTTTGAAAAAAATGGGTTTATAGGTCATAGGTGGACTTAGCCCACGAATAGACTACTCTATTTTTTAGTCTTGTTGGGTCACTAAATACTTTTCGATGAACTAAATCATCACAATCGTGCTACCACGTCACATCCTAGTCGTTGCCACCTCATTCGTTACAAGATTTTGTGACATTTTCTGAGGTGATAATGATAGGCATCATAAATTAGTGATAGTAGAAGAATCATCCTAAAATTTATGATGAAAAAACTCATGTTCATTGCATATTACCTTATTACAAGGCCAGTCGACAGAGGGATTCGTCACACTAGCGTTACAAAATTATGAAACATGACAATTAAACTAGTTTTATGACAAAAGTCCACATATGTTGTATCTAATTATTTTAATATTCATAATTGAATTCTCAAAAAAGTTATTCATAATTGAAATTGAAAATATTTGAGTATTTGACTTAAAAACGTCTAGTCATTTTCTGAGGTGATAATGATAGGCATCATAAATTAGTGATAGTAGAAGAATCATCCTAAAATTTATGATGAAAAAACTCATGTTCATCGCATATTACCTTATTACAAGGCCAGTCGACAGAGGGATTCGTCACACTAGCGTTACAAAATTATGAAACATGACAATTAAACTAGTTTTATGACAAAAGGCCACATATGTTGTATCTAATTATTTTATCATAATTGAATTCTCAAAAAAGTTATTCATAATTGAAATTGAAAATATTTGAGTATTTGACTTAAAAAAGTCTAGTCAAGTTGCTATATTGTGGGAGGGGTAGCTTATATCCATAATAAATTAACTCTTCGTCTTCACGCCTTCATCCGTGCATTCATGATGATTTATTTTTAACAATGCCGGGGATTCCCCCTACTTACTTCAAATGAAGAAGGTTTAATACGTTACTCTAGGATCAGGTAGGAGAGAGAGTAAATTGCAACCAAACGAAGAAGGTTTAATACGTTACTCTGGTGTGTTTTTTAAGAAATACACAGTACAACGCAAATGCTCACAATACCCACGCACACTCGCCCCTATGAATACACGTACACAAACTCTACCCTTATGAGCACCTCCGAAGGACCGAGCACCAGCAGATCTGGAGATTCTCAAAGTCACCAATGACGTCTCGTCGTCGACGGGAACGTCGCTTACTACTTAACGCATAACGCCGGTAAATCCTGGAAAATCCAGGAAAAGGTGCGAGCACCAGGATTTGAACCCTGGTGGTAGCGTCCCACTGGACCATCCTACCATTGGACTACAAGCCCAATCGCGTTACTCTGGTGTGTTTGACGGATCTCCAGCTCTAAATAAACAGCTTCAGAGCTGCAGATCCACATAACTTCACCGTGGAGCAGCTTCACTATGGATCTCAGATTAGAAAAACATTTGGTACAACTCTAGATTTCCCACAATCTCTATGACATCTAGGGCCCACATGTTAGAAGAGTAGAAGAAAAAAATGCTACTTCCCCCTCTGTCGCTTCCTTTCACTTGTAGAACGACGGCGGCTGGGTCAGGCGGAGCGACTGCGCGGCTCGCGGCGGCCGACGCCCACGGGGGACGAGGGGCAGGTACTGCTGACCTACATGCAGTGACGTCCTCCTCTCGCGCGCGTCGGCGACCTCCTCGTGTTCTCGCTTGCTCCACCACCACACTGCGCTTTCCCACTCCGCCTACAATCTCCGCACGCTGGCGAGTAGGGCCCACCACCCAACCAGCCAATCAGGCTCCAAGCCTTTGCACCACCGCGTTCTCCCAGGTCACACGTGCCGCTGTCATTAGGCACCCCTCGTCCTTCCATCACCGTCGGCTTCGCCTCCCGATCTGCAAACTAGCGATTTCCCGCTCAGGGATGGGGCCCATCCCATCGCAACCGGAACCCAGCGCGGCCCCGCCGCCGGGTGGGCACACGCCATGGCACTGCGGCAAGTCGGGAGAAGCGACCGAGAGAAACACGAGAGAAACAAATCGAATCGTGCATTTTCCACTTACCGATGACAGTGGTGCATAATTTTCACCAACTCTACAAAATTTGGAGTTGGTGAAGCCCCTGAGGCACTCCACAAAATCCATAGATCTGAGCCAGATCCACTGTTTTCTGAACCAGATCTGCCGTGAAGTTGCTGGAGCTAAGATCATTTGGCTGGAAATACTCGAAGCGGAATTGGTTTTTAAAATCTGGAGTTGTGTGGAGCTTTGCCAAATACGTTATTTTTAAACTTTCACGGCCGCACTTGTTCAAAAGAAAATGAAATGAAAGTCTAGTACTGTAAAAGTCAGCACTCCTGGGTTCAAGAGAAAATGAAATGAAAGTGGCCTCCTTCTCTGACAGGCAGACTATTTTTCATATAATCTCCCACCAATAAATTTAAAATATGGCGTCATATTTTAGTGATAGTGATAGTAGAAGAATTGTCCTAAAAATTATCATGAAAAAACTCATTTGCATTGCAGATTACCTTATTACAAGGTCAGTCGTCGACAGAGGGATTCGTAACACTAGCGTTACAAAATTATGAAACATGAAAATTAAACTAGTTTTATGACATACATGAAATGTTACAAAAGGCCACATATGTTGTCTCTACTCATTTTGATATTCATAATTAAAATTGAAAATATTTGAGTATTTGACTTTAAAAAAGTCTAGACGTTGCTATAACCAAATTATTATATTTATAGACTTTCACAGGCACTACTACGTTCAAAACAAAATGAAATGAAAGTCTAGAACGGTAAAAGTCAGCACTCCTGCGTATAAGAGGAAATGAAATGAAAGTCGCCTCCTGCTCTCACAGCAGACTATTTTTCATATAATCTCCCACCAATATGAGAACATCTATCTCTCCAGCAAGAAAAATATAGTATCAGAAGTGGCGCAAGCAGCAAATCGTCATGAAATTAAATATAAAGACATCATCAACTGCTTCTCCGGCCAACCTCCAGAACGAAGTAGCACGGCGCAACCAGAGGCAGCGCCTTGTCCACGGCAGTCGATCTTCCTATCTCCCAATTCAGCAGCCACCACTCAAATGGACAACGGATCCGTGAAGCAGATCGTCGTTCTGTACCCCGTGGGCAGCGTCGGGCACGTCGGGCCGATGACGCAGCTCGCCAAGGTCTTCCTCAACCATGGCTACGACGTCACCATGGTGCTCATCGAGCCGCCGATCAAGTCGACCGACTCCGGCGCGGGCTTCATCGAGCGCGTCGCCGCCTCCAACCCGTCCATCACCTTCCACGTCCTCCCGTCGATCCCACCCCCCGACTTCGCTAGCTCCCCCAGCCCCAAGCACCCTTTCCTCGTCATACTGGAGCTGATGCGGCGGTGCAACGACAAGCTCGAGAGCTTCCTCCGCTCCATCCCGCGGGAGCGCTTGCACTCCCTCGTCGTCGACCTGTTCTGCACCCATGCCATCGACGTGGCCACGAAGGTGGGCGTCCCCGTCTACAAGTTCTTCGCCTCGGGCGCCGGGACTCTGGCCGTCCTCACCCAGTCGCCGGCGCTGGTCGCCCGTAGGCAAACGGGCTTGAAGGAGCTTGGGGACGCGCCCGTCGAGTTCCTCGGGGTCCCGCCCATGCCGGCGTCCCATCTCGTCAAACCACTGCTGGAGAGTCCGGAGGATGAGCTGTGCAGGACCACGATGGAGATCTTGAAGCGCAACGCCGACACCCACGGCGTTCTGGTCAACACGTTCGAGTCCTTGGAGAGCCGTGCCCTACAGGCGCTCAGGGATCCCCGGTGCGTTCCGGGCGAGGTGCTGCCTCCGGTTTACTCCGTCGGGCCATTGATCGGCAAGGGCGGCGGGGCGGACGAGGAGAGGCACGAGTGCCTCGCGTGGCTCGACGCGCAGCCAGATCGCAGCGTCGTGTTCCTCTGCTGGGGGAGCAAGGGCGCGCTACCCAAGGAGCAGCTCATGGAGATCGCCGTTGGCCTGGAAAACTCAGGGCAACGGTTCCTATGGGTGGTGCGCACGCCGGCCGGCTGCGACGACGAATCCAAAAGATACTGGGAGCAGCGCGCCGAGGCGGATTTGGTTGCGCTCCTGCCGGAGGGATTCATGGAGCGGGTCAAGGGCCGCGGCCTCGTGATCAAGTCGTGGGCACCGCAGGTCGATGTGCTCGGCCACCCAGCAACAGGCGCGTTCGTCAGCCACTGCGGGTGGAACTCGACGCTGGAGGCCGTTGCAGCGGGGGTGCCGGTGCTGTGTTGGCCACTGGCGGCAGCGGAGCAGAAGATGAACAAGGTCTTCGTCACCGACGGCATGGGGATCGGGGTGGAGATGGAGGGGTACAATGCGGGTTTCATCAAGGCCGAGGAGATAGAGGCGAAGGTGAGGCTGGTGCTGGAGGGCGAGGAGGGGAGGGAGCTTAGGAAACGAGCCATTGAGCTGAAGAAAGAAGCAGAGGAGGCGATGCGGGACGGTGGCTCGTCGCGGGCGGCATTCCTGCAATTCTTAGTAGATGTTACGAACCTTAGTGATTAGCGTCCGGAATCCGGTGAGACGGATTTGCAACCGCTCTTGGCGTCACTGTTTGTCTCTACTGTTCAACCATTTTGGTCAATCTTCGTGTACTCTGCCCTGTTATGTTGGCCGAGAAATATGCGGGTTGAGTAGTAATTTTACCATGATACGGCTAAGGTCTCGAGCATATCTTCACACACACAGAGGCCGTTTCTTCCATTTCGCCGGAGAAAAAAATGTCCACTGTTTCGCCTCCTTCTAGACACTTGAGTCTTGGACCACTGCATCTTCATCAAACTCCCATCCACCGAAGACGGACAAAGAGCACCGGCAATGGATAAAGACGAGGAAGGAATCAAGGAAATAAGTCATGCATGATGTCACGTATAGCAACTGCCGGTTCCCTATTAGAACTTGTTTTGGACAAGGTTTGAGTGAAACATTAGAATATAAATCATGAATAACTTTTAAGTCGTTGAGTTTGAAAATGTGAAAATCATATAAATAGATTTGTCTTGAAAATTACTTTCATAGGAATATACATATATAACTTTCCAATAAAAATTTTTATAGAAAAGAGAAGTCCAAGTTGTGCTTTGGTGACCGTGTCGCTGTCCTAAACGACTTCTAATATGGAACCGGAGGGAGTATACCCTCCTCTTGTCTATCTCTATCAATCATTAACATTTCTTACGAGGAATTTGAAGCACAAGTTGCCAGTGCGGCCCTCTGTTGACTTTTTCCAGCTCCACCTTTGCCTTGACCTGAACCTGTAACCTAGGTGAACTTGATTATCAACCTTTTTTTATTTTTTAGGAGAGCTTTGGTTATTAAACTTAAGACTTCTAGCTGCTGCTTGTACCGCAAGCATGGCAAAGTTTCGCTTCTTCTACAAACAAGAAATCATTCAATTGAAGCATATAGCTGCTATGAAGAATCCTTACCATCACCTGCCACACAGACTAACCACGGTAAGAAGGCGTCGACAAGTCACCAGCTGCTTCTCCGGCAAGGCAGTACGCAGCTACAAAATGCCGTTGCCTGTCTATCCAGTGCCCACTACGACGCAGCCAACCAGCCGGGCATCCCAGGATTCAAGCAATAAGCAACCTCATCCTTGTTTGTTCCGAAATATTTGTTGCTAGTTCCTACTAGTTGGGGGAGCCCCTGGCTTCTTTTCCGTGGAAAAATGAAGCAGACCGTCGTTCTGTACCCTGGCAGCGGCGTTGGCCACGTCGTTCCCATGGCGGAGCTCGCCAAGGTCTTCCTCAGCCACGGCTACGACGTCACCATGGTGATCGTCCCGCCACCCTCCAAGTCGTCCGCACTGGGCGCCAGCCAGAGCCAGGCCGAGCAGATTGCCGCGGCCAATCCGTCCGTCTCCTTCCACGTCCTTCCCCCGATCCCGGCCCCTGACTTCGCCGGCTCCGCCAAGCACCCGTTCTTCCTCATGCTCCAGATGCTGCGCCGGTACAACGACGAGCTCGAGAGCTTCCTCCGCTCCATCCCGCGGCAGCGCTTGCACTCGCTGGTCATCGACATGTTCTGCGCCGACGCCATCGACGTCGCCGCCAAGCTGGGCGTCCCTGCCTACACGTTCGTCCCGTCGGGCGCGTCGTCTCTGGCCGTCTTGACCCAGCTCCCGGCGCTGTTGGACGGCAGGCAGACGGGCCTGAAGGAGCTTGGGGACACGCCCCTCGAGTTCCTCGGCGTTCCGCCCATGCCAGCGTCTCACCTGGTCGCGCAATTGCTGGAGCACCCGGAGGACGAGCTGTGCAAGACCATGGTGAGCATGTTCAAACGCGGCATGGGCACCAGGGGAGTTCTGGTGAACACTTTTGAGTCGTTGGAGAGCCGGGCGGTGCAGGCGCTCAGGGACCCCCGATGCGTTCCTGGCAAGGTGCTGCCTCCGATATACTGCGTAGGGCCGTTTGTCGGCAGCGGCGCACGGGATGGTGAGAAAGCAGAGAGGCATGAGTGCCTCGCATGGCTCGACGCTCAGCCGGAGCGCAGCGTCGTGTTCCTTTGCTTCGGGAGCATGGGTACGCTCTCCGAAGAGCAGCTCAAGGATATCGCCATTGGCCTTGATAAGTCTGGGCAACGGTTCCTGTGGGTGGTGCGCGTGCCGTCCAACATCAACGATCCCAAGAGGTTACTGGAGAAACCATGTGAGCCGGACCTTCATGCCGTCCTACCGGAGGGGTTCTTGGAGCGGACCCAGGATCGAGGCCTTGTCGTCAAGTCATGGGCGCCACAGGTGGACGTCCTCAACCACCCGGCGACCGGGGCATTCGTGACCCATTGTGGATGGAACTCGACCATGGAGGGCGTCATGGCCGGGGTTCCGATGCTGTGCTGGCCATTGTACGCGGAGCAGAAGATGAACAAGGTGCTCATGACAGGGGATATGGGCATTGGGGTGGAGATGGAGGGATACATGGTGGGTTTTATCAAGGCCGAGGAGGTGGAGGCAAAAGTGAGGAAGGTGATGGAGTCGGAGCAGGGGGAGCTCAAGACACGAGTGGCGGCGCGCAAGAAGGAAGCGGAGGCGGCGTTGGAGGAAGGTGGGTCGTCACGTGCGGCCTTCGTTCAGTTCTTGTTGGACGTGGAGAACCTAGGAGAGCAGCCCGCCGAGTGATGGATTAGTTTGTAAGCTGTTCTGTTTATTTGATACCTCTTTGCCTTCTTTACATGTTACAAGCTATCCTTTTCTGTGATATTCTATCATTGTTTAATGAACCATACTCTATATCTTCAATGAACATAATATCGTTCTCTTTCAAAAAAATGAATAGAGTATCAGCTATACTTCAAAATGAGCAAAGGAAGTTTTTCTTATTGGATGTGGATGTGGATGTGGATATATATATATATATATATATATATATATATATATATATATATATATATATATATATATATATATATATACTATACTACACCCTAGGTGTAGAATGGGATTCTACACCTTCTGCGTTCTAATCCATTCCGGTTGGGATGATAACGCTCGCACGCACGCCCACCCACGCCCCGGGCACGCACGCACCGAGCCGGCCGGCCAACCCGCTCGCTCGCACGCCCCACCCACGCCCACGCACCGAGCCGGCCAACCGTCCCAGGCACGCACGCCGCACCCTTGCCCGAACCAACCCGCACCCGTTAAACCCGCGCGCGGCCCACCCGGTAACCGCCGACCACGAACCCGCATCTCTGTCCTTATCCTCTCCTCTCAGATCCCTTCTCTCGATTTCTTTCCATCCCGGCTATCGCGATTTCTTCAAGGCGACTCCGGCGGCGCTGGGGTTGGCGGCGGCGTGGGTCTCCGGCGGCGCCTCTCGCTCTCAATCTGTAGGCGCCCCTTCTTCCTCCCGCCCGCGCTTACCTCCTGCGTTCTAATCCATTCGTTGGGATCCAGGTATTCGCAGACAAGGCTGATGCGAGGCGAGGGTGCAGCACGGCGCCGCGCATGAAGGGCCCCTGTTGGTGATTCGCACGCGCACTCTGGTGAGCGTATCCTCCCACCACCTATGGTTCCATGACTGTTTTTTGTGTAGGGTTCCATTTTCACGCTTTTTTTGCCTAGGGTTTCATGTATGTGCTTTTTGCCTAGGGTTTCATGTATGTGCTTTTTGCCTAGGGGTTTCATGTATGTGCTTTTTGCCTAGGGTTCGATTTTTCGGTTTTGTCCTAATGTATTTTGCCATAGAGTTGTCTGCGTAGTACATGTATTTTTTGTCTAGGATTTTTTTTGTGTTTCAGTAATCGACCATCAAAGTTTAGTAGTGCCAGTAGTAAGGTATTTTTAATTCAGTAATTTTAAGTGGTATAATGTTACATATCAGTACTATTTTTTTGCTATTTTTTCAGTGGTGTTTTATGATTGCTTGATTGATTGATAACTCTATTTTTTTTGGTAATTCAGGGGGGGTCTTTTTTTTGTGTAATATGCTATCTGTTTTGATTTTGCTCCCCGGCATGCAAGTGTCTCCATAGAGAAAAACTCCATTAGTGCTAGGCCCTTTTAGCTTACAATCACTTTTCAAATCCAGAATTGAATTGTACTCCAATGACAATCACCGGTAGGCTAGTAAGCTGGTGTGCTGGCAACACATGCAGTAGAGATGCAAGGTTTTGTTCAAAATCTAAGGTTGCATAGTAGTAATTGTCATGTTAATTATAGTGTGTCAGTTGATCACTAAATCCCCCCCCCCATGCATGCTGGTAATCCCCTTTTCTTCTTTTTTTTAGTAATTCCACCGTAAAATTTCAGCTTTGTGTGAATGGATCCTCCCCCGACGCAACCGCCCGACCCCCCTGGTTTTGTTGGTTCTGACGCAGCGAGTCAGCTTGTGTCAGGTGAATTATAGCATATTTTTTCATGCTCTTCTTTTCACCTAGTCAATGTGCATTTTTGGCTATTCTTTATTAAAGCATTTTTTTTGTTTTCTCACCTTTTTTAAGTAGATGGAGAAGAACAGGCCCCTGCTGATGAACAAGCTTCGCAATCATCAACACAACGTCGTCGTGTTGTTCGTAAGGTCCCTATTAGCAGGGTAGCCCAGCAAGAACAAAATTCAAGTGACGATTTTGTGAATCCAAAATCGAGTGGTATGAGGTTTAAGAAGGCAGGGGTGAAGCCCCGTAAGCAAGCACCTCGCAGTACAAGAACGAAAGACACCGAGCATCCTATTCAGGACGATAAGGTATATGTGTGCTTTTTTTATAAACTGTTTTATAATCTGTTCCATTTTTTTAGTTTCAGTAATCATTCAGTAGTTTAGCTTACAAGTAATCAATTCAGTAATTTTAGGTTACAGTAATCACTTCAATAATCAATCACTCAGTTTTTTTAGCTTATCTTATGTAATTTAGCTTACAGTAATCACTTCAGTTATTCAGTAATTTTATCTTACAGTAATCACTTCAATAATCAATCAGTCAGTAATTTTTAGCTTCCCTTAAGTCATCTAGATAGCTTACAGTAATCACTTTTCAGTTACTCAGTAATTTTTAGCTTATAGTAATCAATTCAGTAATTTTTAGCTTACAGTAATCACTTCAGTAATCAATCACTCAGTAATTTTTAGCTTACCTTAAGTAATCTAGCTTCCCGTAATCATTTCAGTTACTCAGTAATTTTAGTTTACAGTAATCAATTCAGTAATTTTAGCTTACCTTAAGTAATTTAGCTTACCATAATCATTTCAGTTATTACTCAATAATTTTAGCTTACGATAATCAATTCGGTAATTTTAGCTACGGTAATCACTTTAATAATCAATCACTCGGTAATTTTTAGGTTCCGTTAAGTCATCTAGCTTACCGTAATCACTTTTCATTTACTCGGTAATTTTAGCTTACGGTAATCAATTCGGTAATTTTTTTAGCTTACGATAATCACTTCCATAATCACTCGGTTTTTTGCTTACGATTATCACTTTAGTAATTTAGTCATTTTCAGCTTACCTTCGATAATTAATCTTATATTAATCACTTTTTCAGTTTTCCAGTAAACTGATTTTCTTAATCTATTATTTCATTGTTGATTGCTTTATAATATGTTCTAATTTAGTTTCGTTAATCACTCAGCAGTCATTTTCAGTGTAGCTTCAGTAATTTAGCTTTAGTAATCACTTTTTCATTTTTTATTAAACTGATTTACAATTGTTTTATTACTGATTAGTCTTTTTATATTAATAGAAAAAAAAAACATATCCAACCATACGCTGTGCTCCTGCTTCTGTTTTCAACTTACTGAGTGCGATGAGTCAGCCTATGAAAGATGAGTTGATCCGTTTGGGCTTTAAGGATTTTCTCTCATTCTCTCTCGATAAGCTCGACGATAGAATGCTTGCCACTTTTCTCATGGATCATATAGAGGTTGACCCACTTCGTATTGTCATCAATGGGAGGGAACTTCCAATTACTCCGCATTGTCAAACTTGTCTTAGGCATTCCCGATGGAAACAAACCTCTTGATTTTGTTTACGCATCGATAAAGCAATTTACCGAAAGAGCTCGGGGATGAATGTGTAAAGAGAGGCATGCGAGAACATTGTTAGTGAGAAGCGCAAGAAAAATTCAAAAATTAGGAGATTCAAGGAGCCGAAGCCAAATGAGGTTCCTAGGTACTCCCACCCCACCTTTTTTTGGTAATCGGTCATGCAATTTCACCTTTTTTCATTATCCTGGTAATTTGATAGTATAGTAATTCAGCAACAAAGAGTTATTGTTTAGTAATTTTATAGTTCAGTAATTCAAATCAAGTGTCTTAGTAATATCAACAGTTTAATTCTCTTTATTAATTTCTCTCATCTCTTTTTTTTGCTCTTTTATGTTTAGTAATTTTGATAGTTCAGTAGATCAGTAATTATGTCAGTTGGAGTTGTTCAGTAATTTACCTTTTTTTTAAATTGTAGGTATGTTATTGAAGAGTTTGTAAAGAAGGGTAATGGTGATGCTTGGAGCATTAGTTGTTTCTTCATGACTCTTCTAGACGGATTGCTTTTCTCTACAAGTGCTCTCTTTGTTCCCGGAGATATTTATTACTATTGCAAGAACATAGAAGATGTTGCCAAGTATGACCTTTGTACTGCTGTTGTTGATGATTTGACTGTAAAGGCAAAGAAGTGGAAGAAAGTCGCCCCCAGTGACAGGTCAGGGGCAACTTCAGTCCAGGGCTGCGTTGCGCTTGTTGTGGTAATGCTTTGATTCTTTTTATATTTTTCTTTTCTGAACTAATACTTTTGTACGGTCAGTAATACATGCTCAGTAATATCTTGAAATATGTTCAGTAATACATGCTCAGTAATGCAGTATAGTAATATGTTTTTTCGTTGCGGATATATTACTTGGATAACCTTTTTTACTCGCCCCGCCCATATCTTTGATGGATGCAAAATCAACTCCACGTGCTTCATTATTCAATTCTAATCTTGTTGACAAGATTGCGAAAGCTGATATGAAGTATGCTTGTGATGGCAAGACAATTACATATGGCAATCTTGAAGTAAGTTGTCCCACTTAATTCCAACTATGCCGCCTAAATAAATGTTGGTTTTTTCCTCCTACCCATCTGATTTTTTTTTACTCAACCATCTTCTTGCATTGTTTTTTAGTTTCGCAGCAAAGCTGGAACCTGCTATGAAGATGTGAGGGGTGATGATTTGCCTTCGCCAGATGCGTGCCCCCCTGAACCTGCCAGACGCAAGCGTCTTCGGTCGGATGCAGCAGAAAAGCGACGAGCGATCGGAGGCCACTTGTCGGCGGTGCCATGCCCACAAAGCGTCCGCGCGGACCTTCAAAACCCGGCTCTCCGCCGCACACAATAATTTAGATGCTTCGTCGCTTCACTTGCTCCCAAGATTTGAGGGCATTATCTCTCGGATTGAGGATGAGAAGGCTGCAGGGCGAGAGGCTAGAGTTGCCTTGCGGGATCATGATAGGCGGATGGATGCGGCTATGGAGCTTGTTGAAGATGGGAAAAGGTTGGTCTCCGAAGGGGAGAGTAATATCAAAGATGCCCATAGAAATGTATGTTCCGCATTGACAAGATTGTTCGGAGGTGCTTATGATCTTAGTTCCCCAAGGGATATTCGAGCAAGATGCCGGTCTGTTTGCGCAAAAAGCGGCATGACGCCTGAGGTCTCACTTTTTTTCTGCTTTGTCTTTTTGCGTCTTTGCTCTGTTTGCTTTATTTTTTCAGTAATCAACGTCTTTCAGTAATTTTGTCTTCAGTAATTCCTGCTGTTAGTAATTCTCTTTTTTTAGGATGATGTTGATGCTTCAATTGCAAGTGGCACAATAGGCGGGAGGTGTAGCGCTAAGCCCAATTATGGTGTCGGGGGTAGCCCTCCCCCCACCAATACTGTCGTACTCACTGATGATGATGTTGACAACAGCCGTGACCAGATTGATGCCGAGGGGGGTATTGATATTCCCAATGTGGCTGCTGCAAGCTCTCCAAAGGTTTTTTCCCAACTTTTTTTGTTGTGTTAGTTCAGTATTTATTTTTTTCTTCAGTAATAATCTTTTATGGTCAGTAATTAATACACACATTCTCTGTAATGATACATGCCTGGTATTGAAATATTTTTATGCTCATCATTTCTCGATCTACAGATCTGTTAGCTTTATATTTCTAATTTTATTTGATTATTGAGTCACTGACGACCCCTGGCCCAACTATTTTGTACGCTATGTGAATATTGTTTCTTTGTGCAAACTTTTTTTTGGTAATTCAATAATAACCATTTGTTTTCAGTAATAGGGTATTATGCTCTTTCTGTGATGCTTGTTTGCGAGCATATATACAATAATGATCAGTAGTACAATTTTTCAGTAAATAGCATTCAGTAATAGATTAGTTCAATACTACAAAGTCTTTTATCATAGATTAGTTGAGTGGTACATTTTGTGTTTTTTATGCTCAGTAATTAGCCTTCAGTAATATAGATTAGTTTATTAGTACAAAGTTTCTTCTTAGTTCAGTTTGGACACTGTAGCTTTACAAATAGGCTTTTTGGTAATTGGCTTTGTGTTGGTAGTCTAGTAATTTTGAGTCATGTATTTTCAGTAATCAATTAATATCAGTAATTTAGTAATCATGTATCAACATATGTAATTTAGTAATTTGGTGGTTCAGTAATTCTATAACCATTCATTATTTAACTTAGTAATCAGTAATCCATAACGTACTCTAATCTAGTAATTTATCTAGGATCCCCATTAATTAAAGTAGTGTCATTCGGTAACAAGATTTTTTCAGTATTTCAGTAATTCTGTTTGTTAACTTAACATTAGTAGCTCCGTAGTTAACACTAGTGGCATTTTTACTGCTTTGTATACACTTTTTTTAGTTGTGATCTGTGTCATATTACTGCATGTATACACTTTTTTTTAGGTGTGATCTGTACCCTCTTGATTACCCCTAGTATGTTCAGTAACGCAGTAATATTACTGACAACTGAGATTACTGATTATTAAAGATTCAGGTTTTCAAAAATACTGAGATTATTGATTACTTGATCGTTTTGTCACCCAACAATTTTTAGTAAACACCGTCCTAATTTCAGTATTCCCATATATAGTTCATTTTTAATATTACTTTTTTAAACTTTTTTAGGATAAAGATGACGGTGCCACGCGTGTTGAGGGTAGCCCCCCTTCACTTTTGACGATGCAATCACTGATGGTGGTCAGATTGATAAGACAATTGACAAGGTTCGAATGTTACATGTTTTTATTAATTTTTTGAAATTAATTATACGTGCACATCTTTTTTCTGATCAGTAATTAATATTTACTTGCTTAGCACTTTTACTATATATATTTTATAATCAGTAATGTAGTATCAAGTGCGTATTTTCAGTAGCTGTCGCTATTAAAAATATATTTTTTGACTGACTTAGTAGTTGATGCTTTTCTTTTTTATTCAACCCGTGTTTTTCTAGCACACATTTTTGCTTCAGTAATTGATCCTCGAGACTTACAAACGCATCCCAACAATTTTTCAATATTACTTTTTTTAATATTTTTAATATTCTTTTAGGATGTCCCAACTACATCATCAACTGGTGCGATGGATAAAGATGACGGTGCCACGCGTGTTGAGGATAGCCCCCCTCTCACCAATGATGATGCAATCACCGATGGTGGTCCGATTGATAATACAATTGACAAGGTTCGAATGCTACATGTCTTTTATTAATTTTTTTGAAATTATTTATACGCGCAAAACTTTTTTCGATCGGTAATTAATATTTACATGCTTTAGTATTTTTTACTATGTATTTTTATATTCGGTAATTTAGCATCAAGTGCGTATTTTCAATAGCTTTGTTGCTATGCTCGGTATTTTGTTTTCCCGCCCGGGATGGTACGATTGTGGGTCCAACCAACTACGCGGATGCATGATGTTTTTTGTTATTTTTTATTTAGCAATATGATACTTGGTGGTTGTTTGTGTTTTCTGCTATATTGTTGTTGCAGCTTTTTTATGTGTGAATGATAACATCCTATATATTAATGTATTAGTTTCGGTAATTAGCGTCATGGATTTTAGTTCGGTATTTTTTGTTATTTTTAGTTCTACTACGTGCGAGTTCGATAATATGTATTTATGCATTCGGTTATCACATTTTTTTGTTTCTACATAGGAGACAGATGCCCAACCCATTTTCAGCCCACCCCTTTTCCACCCATCAACTTATCACATAGAACCACCTTCATTCAATGATAGTACATGCCAATCAAAGCCAACATTGGATAAAACACCAACACAACACGAAATGTCACCGGCATGTGATGCTCCACTTGACCAAGGCACACAAGGAACGCGAGTACCGGTGTTAACGAGATGTTGTTTGATCGCGAGCATTGGAACGATATATCAAGCGTTTTGCGCGACATTGATGAAAGCCAAGGCACGGAACAAGATCTAGGCGCTGCTGGCGGCGTGTCTCCTATGAAGCCACCGCCACCAAACAATCGAGGTTTGCGGCCATGATTCACACCTTTACCTCCTTTATCACGTTTAGTTCGGTAATCGGTTTTTTCACTTTTCTATTCGGTAATGCTATAATATCACATGTAAAATTATTACTGATTTTTATTAATTTTGTCCAAAACGGTCACATGCCAAGACTTATAACGGGCGAAATAAGGACATTGTAGACATTTTCAAGTGCCCGCCAATCTAGGGTGTCAATTGGCATTATTTCAACTTAGCAGCAAGGCTACAACAAGGGGCAGCAAGTTAGTGGTTTCATCCAGGTTCCCATTCCCGCAACGTTGCCTCTCTGATGTTGAAAAAGCAATGCAGCTCCGTGCCGTCATCATGGCAACACCAGCAACGAAAAAGATGCAACTGTAAGTGCTCATATCTCATCCCCTCTTTTTGTTTTGCACTTATTTTGTACTTCTCCTTTGTTCACTTTTTTTATTGTAACTATGCAACTGTTTTCCCCTCCCCCCCTCCCCTTTCATGCGATAGCGCGTTGTTGAGAGCAAGTTCGATTTGTATTATCGCACCGCTCATTCATGCATGGAGTCAAGATCTAGCATTGTGGATTCATTCTTGGATGCTTCGACATGCAAAAGCGCTTTCATTCATTTTTTCGGCACTCGCTTGATGAATGATGACAAGGCCGCGAGAACTCGATCGCCCTATTTACGGGATAATTCTACCAATAGCGCTTTACGTACGTGCCCTCGATATAAATTTTCTCCTATAACTTCCGCTACCGTTTTGTTTTCGGTAATTGCTCGGTTCGGTAATTATGATTCGGTAATTAATGTGACTTTTTTTTTGGTAATCAATCGGTTAGTAATTATGATCCTACTTTGTCCAAGAATTGCACTAACTTTTTTTATATCAAAATGTATACGAACACTATTACCGCACGAGCGAGTACTTCAACGGTTCTCCATACTCACATCCTTGACACTCTACTTCCTCGGTGAATTTTTTGATGCTTTGAAGAGTTATTGTTTGCAAAGATTGTAAGTAAATTACTCACATCTTCGGTAATTTTGATCACATACTTCGGTAATATCTTGTAGTATGTAACTATTTTTTTTGGTTAGTAATAGACTCCATTTTGTTCTTTTTTTATAAAAAGGTCATTACTGCTCGTGTACCATTCAAGGGATGTGACACGTGGAGAGGGTCATTGGTCGCTATATTGTGTTAATTTAGTTCACGGACGGATTGATATTCTTGATCCATTCCCTTGGACTAATGAGCAAGATCGGGTTGCCTTTCATGGAGCCATCGCGGGCGAATACGCTATCGACTCAATGCTTGTTTTCCGGGGATTTCACACACGGCGAGTTCATTGATTTCTCCCGGTTTGGTTTGCCATTTGTCTCGGTGCCCAAGTTCGGTAATAACTATGATGATGCTCTATATATCATGCTATTTATGGAGCATTATGATGGTGGTTTGCGCAAGGTTAATGTTGACATAGATCCGGTTTGTTACCTTTTCTTGTCTCCCAATATTCCTTTCCTTTGTTTTTTTTTTCAAATCATATTACACATGTCCTTACTTGGACATTTACCTTTTTTTTTGCAGGATTTTGGAACGGAGTACAAGGCCCAAATTTTGTACTACATGATCTTCCACAAGCTGAACGCATGCAGGAAGCAGTTACCGGATGAAATTTGTGAACTAGCTCCACGGTAGAATCTTTTTTAGGGTGCAATGTACATATTTCAAAACATGGCAGCTTTTCATGTCATTACTGTAAACGCGTCTTCAAAACTACTGTGTATCATATCTTGCGTTCAGTAATAACTAGATATCGTACCAACAATGACCACTTATTAGTATATATGTGCTCAGTAACATTTTTTTCTGGTGGGCCGTATGTTTTCTCTATTTTTTTTTGGCGCCAGGATGGCATGTGTTTTCAAAATTGTTTTCTCTCAGTAATCATCGGCAATAATTTTTTTACTGAGTAATTTTTTGCACAACTCAGTAATAGCTTTTATGTTTTACTAGAATATGCAAGTTCAGTCTTTTTTTTCTGTGCTCAGTAACACATCAGGCCTCAGCGATGTATGTGTTCAGTAATGACCACTTTCCATCTACATTTGTCAGGATCTCAAACTTAGTAATTGTTTCTGTTAGTAAACGTTTTTTGGGCGTCACTAGCTGATCATCACATAAGAAAATCCATTTTTTCTCGCACCTAAATCTGAAAACGTTATCCAGTAACTCGGAATATCAGTAATACATTTTTACACTCAGTAACCATAATTTGCTATTTTCAGTAACCAGGATATCACTAATCCTTTATGCACTCCGCAAACATTATTACCATTTTTTCCCCTCTTACATGCTCAACAAAGAATTAATTAACATTTTTTTTGTTAAACTACAATTGCAACACTTATTGTCATGTTTCAAACAGTCCTCCTTATGCAGTCGTCTTTTGCCTTCCACTCCCCTCTTGGCCTACCCCTAGGTCTTTTAGGGGGTGGGGCATCTCTACCGCATGATGTAGAGTAGTGGCCGAGCTGGTTGCATTTGGAGCAGCGTCGCACGTGGCTTGATTGTTTGGGGCGCTTGAAGTGAGGTGCTGGGACATCTCCACCTGTAGCATTTCTCTTGCGGCTCCCCTTTGTTGTCGAGATCGGAGGAGCCGATGCAGAGATGACCTGTTCCTCCAACGCAATGTTTGCTGCATGAGGCTCTGGTGTAGGTGTTGGCGTATGCCCTGGAGCGTTAGGAGCCGCTTGCTGCTCCAACGGAATGCTTCCAGGGGGGGGGGGTTCAAGTGGACCTACTGGCCCCATCGCAGGCTTATGTGATGGAGCGGTAAGAGCCGCCGGACCCACGTCGTGTGTCATCTTGCTGATGGTTGCAATCGCCTGCTGCAGCAAATCCTTGCACTTGGCAACACCCTGCTTGCATGGTTACAAAAAAAGCATTAGTTAGTAATCAACATTAATACAGTAATCAACATCAACACAGTAATGCAGCTATGCATCCAGTAATCGAGTAACCATTTTTTAAATCTAGTAATCTAGTAATCAAGTAATAAACACTAACACAGTAATCCAGTAATACATCCAGTACTCAACATTACCACAGTAATGCAGCTATGCATCCAGTAATCGAGTAACCATTTTTTTAATGTAGTAATCAAGTAATAAAACAATAATACAGTAATCCAGTAATACATCCAGTAATCAACATTACCACAGCAATCCAGTAATATTAATAATGAAGCTCCGCCTCACCTCAGCTGACATAACCGCTTCTTGTTGGAGCGCCGACCAATGAGGCAACAATTCAAGCATCCTGCTGGCTTTTGTGCTCCCATCAGGTCCAATAAATTTAGTATCATGTCTGTCAAACGCGACATTCACCCTCGCATTTCTTGTATATCTTTTTGGAATATATCGAGATGGGATATACACAACTTGCAGGTTAATAAATATAGCTACCAAATGTGGGCAGAACATCCCTGCATGTTTACAAAACACACATTTTTTGGTTTTTTCAGCATCTCAGTCATTGCTTTTTTTAAGTTTTTGTCATTATTTCAGTAATTTTATTCATCAGGCATCAAGAAGTGAATTTTTTTTACGTACCCGTATGCTCCACCCTCATGCACTCACAATTGAATATTGAGAGCTCTGGCATTTCTTCGTTCACAACCGCTTTCACCCAATATTCGTGCTGTAACCATGGGAAATCAGTCGGCGGCCTTGTGTGACCTACAAGATAGTAATTTGGTTTCTCTGGGTGTATACGCACGCGGAAACCAGTGCCCGCCTTGAACCTCCGTTTGAATTCATTGTAGACATTCCTGGTATACACACGTGCAAGTTGCCTGTCGAATCCATAGTTTGAAGCTGTCACACATAGAGCCTACATAAAAAAGAGCAAAACAAACGTCCATTACCGCATTCCTAAGGCTTTTTAAGCAACATTCTAGTTCAAAATCATCACACATCAACCATGTTCTTTTTTACCTGAGAATTGTACTCCTCTGCAGACTCTTTTTCCTTTGTGTGCTCCAGGAGTTCTAGGAATGACTTTGCAAATTCATGTATGGATGTAGAGTTGTCACAATATCCATGCTTCACAACCCTATTCACACTCTCACTCCTCTGAGTAGATGTAACGGTTCCACAAAAAATTTCTTTGAAGTAGGATGCTATCCACCACCTTCTGTCATCGTAGAGCTTTTGGAGGACCCTTGACTCATGGATTCCATACTTGTCAAGCATGGCTTGCCAAGCTTGTTCAAACTCAATCGGAGTTAGAGGGTGGTTTATGATCGTCGTCAAAGTTTCGTGGAACCCATTATGCTGTGAGTTAAGCTGATTCAGCTCATGTTTATACTTGTTCGTGATATGCCACCTGCGATGCGGTGTTTTGTGTTGGGAAACACCAACCCTATTGCCTTCTCAATCGAGCTGTCCTGATCTGCAATATATTTTTTTTGCATGCGAATATGAACAATTCAGTAATTCAGAATAACAACTATTCAGCAACTCAGAATATCAACAATTCAGTAATTCAGAATAACAGTAATCCAGTAATTCAGTAAATAAATCACCCAGTAACTAGGAATAACAATCTTCCAGTAATTCAGAATATCAACAATTTAGTAACTCAGAATAAGAATCATTTAGTAATTTTATTATATCAACAATTCAGTAATTCAGAATAACAATAATTCAGCAAGTCAGAATAAGAACCATCCAGTAATTCAGTAAATCAATCACCCAGTAACTAGGAATAACAATCATCCAGTAATTCAGCATAACAATCATTCAGTAATTCAGAATAACATTTTTCATTCAGCAGAAATGATCCAGTACATCCCATTTATCAATTTAGTATTAAATTAGGAGGGGGGGGTGGTGGCACACCTGTGAATATGACAATTGGATCTTTTCCACGCACGCAAATCTGAAACTGTCGAAACAACCACTCAAACGTGTCTGCCTTCTCATCCCTAAGCAAAGCTTGCCCAAATACGACATTCTGCATCTGGTTGTTAAACCCAACAAACATGGCCAGGGGCATACTATATTGATTTGTCCGATATGTTGTATCAAAGGTCACAACTTCAGAATAATCTGTCGAAAAAGTTGCGTTTTTAAAAAGTACAAACATGATTTTTTTATTTTTTCCAATTTTTTTTCGTGTACCTGCGTAGTCTCCTTGCTGGCTAGCGTGGCTCCAAAAAACATTTCTAACTACATTTTCATCATCAAGTTGGAATTCACAAAAAAACTGCGGGTTCTTGGCTTTGCAGTCCCTGAAGAATGCTTGAAGCTTGGGAATGTCGTCAACACGTTCTTCTCTCACAGCGGCCGCTCTCCCCGCATGTTTACCAAAGTGTTTTTATAAAAACAGCCACAACAATTTTTTGGAAACATTCATCATTTCGATAATACGGACCAATTTTTCGGTAATCAAACAAAGAACACAAACCTGTTCTGGATATCCCTCTCAGTGAATTGTAGGTTGTCCGAACCACCAGCAATGATGCGCAGGACTCGCATAACGTTTGGGTGAGGCACATGTCCCGCATGCATTGTGTCAACTAATTGCATCATGCTAGGCTCCATGACTTTGTGGGCCGACATACGTTTGGTCATACGCGGTGTAGGGATTAGCTTATGATTGTGGTCCAGCAAAATCCTTGCAAAAAAGGCATGTGATTTGTCTGCAGATAGTTTAGCCAAGACCATTGCCTTGCATCTGCCGCGTTTTGACGTCTTCTTGCGTGACACGTTCGCTTCATCGACGCCCCTGTGTTTCCCTTCTTTTGTGCAACAAAACTCTTGGGCATCCTTCCCCCTCTTCTGTTTTTCTTCACGCCAAACCCGGCCAACCTTGCATACAACGTGTAGAATTCAAACGCTTCATCCAGCGATCGAAAGTGCATTTCGTAGTTCGGAACATAACGACGGTCCAAATCATCGCCCTGTTCAGTAACAATAAATGCGTTCAGTTCAGTAATCATTCAGAAATGACCTCATCGAATAACTCAGTAATATATTTCATCCAGTAACTTAGTAAATAATCATTAAGTAACTATATTCAACTAGTAATTCGTTAAAAAAATTAGTCAGTACTAAACTCATTCAGTAATTCAGTAAAATAATCAATCAGCAACTCAGTAATAATCATTCAGTAAATCAGCTAATATTTTCATTAAAATAATTGGTCAGTACTAAACTCATTCAGTAAAATTAACATTCAGTAACTCAGTAATAATCGTTCAGCAACATATATATTCATCCAGTAACTCAATCATTAATTTATAAACTCAACCACTAATTCATTAAACAAAATCATTCATCATTTCAGTAATACGGACCAATTTTTTCAGTAACCACATCAAACTTGTTGATTCAGTTTCCATAGTTACTCACTTTGGAATCATTATTTTTTGCTTAATACGTTAGTTTTTTTTGATAATAACTCACATGTGTGAATGTCTGGTTAGCATCTGGAGACACCATTTGTTCAGGGACCGCACACGCTGGAGGCGTCATAACAGCACGATGGCGCATATCGTCCCTGAGCCAGGTTGGGCTGATAACAAGTGCACCACCAATAGTAACTTCTGGTGTCCTCGTCACACCTCCACTTGCAGCGCCACCCACATTGGTTGGATCTGGAGATGTTTGTGTAGCCACAGCTGACGGTGCCATAGACACTGGTGTTGCCAACACACGTTTACTGACAAGGCTGATAGAAGGGCTCGCCCGATTGACTGCAGCATCACCACCGTCCATATCTGCAGTATGACAAAAAAATAATCAATGCCCTAGTCTTAAAACAATCAATCCATTTTGCGGGGTGACGTCAAGCTATTATATCCCGTAACACAGTACGTCTCAGTAATCCAGAGGATTTTTTGCAGCAGTAAGCCAGTATCACAGTAATTTTCCCAAATCAAGCGTTCACCACACACAAAAATTAGCGTTCCCAAATCAATCCATGCTATTTTCTCAATCTAGTCAGTAATCAGTAGACAATTAAACAGTATGATTACGCAAAAAATCAGCGATCCAGTAATTGCGACACACCAAGGAATCACACAAACGGAAAATCACAGAAAAAACCAGTAATCGGGGGGCGGTAATCTGTGTGGGATCGAGAAGGAATCCGGGGGGGGTGGGGGGGGGGGGGGGGGACGAGCAAATCGCTTTCTAGCGTACGGCGGACTAGCAATTACTGAGAGGGAATCTTAAATCAAACAAAAAAAATCACCCGAATCTAAGCTTTTCTAGTGAATGGCGGAGGGAGGACTCGAGGTATACGAGATCCCCAAATCAATTCGTGGAGGACACGATGACTCGATTTCCACGCGCCTGCTCTCGCGCGCGGCGTTCCTCCACGCGGCGGCTCGCGCTCGGCCCTCGCGGCGGCTGCGCCGCCGCTCACGCCTCGCGCTCGCAACGAACGAGAAGGGGCGGGCGGGTCGGGGGGGGGGGGGGGGGGGGGGGGGGGGGGGGGGGGGGGGCGATGATAACGGGTCGGGGGGGGGGGAATGATAACGAAGGTGAGGTGGATCCGGTAGGGGGGGGAAGAAGGCTGGTTGGGTTGGACCGGTTGGGTGTATGTTGGGTCCATGGGTGTAGAATCCCATTCTACACCTAGGGTGTAGAATAGCGAGCGCCGTATATATATATATATATATATATATATATATATATATATATATATATATATATATATATATATATATATATATATATATATATATATATATATATATATATATATATATATATATATATATATATATATATATATATATATATATATATATATATATATATATATATATATATATATATATATATACACATACATACATCTTGTTTTGCTATAGTGCACCCGGGTGCATTCTATATACGAAATGCACCCACCCTTGTTGCAACTAGGTCTTGTCCGGTTGCAACCGGGGCTCATTCCCGTTGCAATTTGTTCACGTCGGGTTGCAACTAGGAGTCTAGTTGCAATTGGTTCGTGTCAATTGCGACGAGTCGATTCGTTGTAATTAGTTCCGTCGAGTTGCAATTAGTGTAGTGTCACAGTTGCAATCAGTTAGTCTCTTTGTTGCAATTCGTTCGCGCCTAGTTGCAGCTCGGCTGGGTCTGGTTGCAATTGGTTCGCGTTGAGTTGCAATTGGTCTGTCAAGTTGCAATTGGTCCGTTGTTGGAGAATTCAGGAAAACCCGTCACCCTCGAAACGTTGAGCTTAACGAAGTTTTCAAAGCATGTTTTTCAGGAGCAGGGAATTCGCGATTCTCGGAAGCCTGGGACATGTGAAGTCTCGAATTCGCGAATGTGCAGAGTTCGGGAATCTTGATTCGGCGAGGAGGTGGAGTCACGAACATACGGAAGCCCGGAATCTCAACTGTTGATAGTCCGAACTTCGGAGAATTGCCGATTCGGGAACTTGATGAAGACTCTGTTCGGGACTCAGGCGCATGGACATGCACGAACCGGCTGGGAAGCAAGGGCCGCTTCGGGAATCTGTTGAAGACCTAGTTCGGGAGTTTTGTGTGAAGACATTCACGAACTAGGGGAGAAGCAAAGTCAAAGTTGTCGTCCCAAAAAGTCCGGGTTTAGAGTGTGAACTAGTGGCAGAGTTGTAAATATGTTAGGTGGAAAAAGACATTCTTGTATATGTTCACACTGGGAATATTCCCTGTGCCCGAGGGTGTTATCGGCATGTAAAAGTCCCTTCGTCTCCCTATAAAAGGGGGGCGCGAGGGCACGTGTAAACGGATATTCAGACTTTTTTGAAACTTGTGCTACTTGCGAGGGGAATCACGATCTCTTTGCGCTCTAATTTTGTACTTGAACGTGTTGAGAACTCATACTCGTGTTAGGGTAGTTATCTGAATTTTTCGGGTACCCCCCAACATTGGCGCCCACCGTGTTCCAGCCGAAAAGAAACTCACGATGCCACCTCAGAAGAAGTCCAAGAAGACTGTTCCAGCACAGGCTAACCGAGACGATCGCCAGCTCACCCAAGGGAATGAAACCTCGTTTGTTCCTGAGTCCTCGAACACAACAGACCAAGAACGAAGAGAAAAGCTCGAGGCCCTCATGAAGGCAAGAGCAGAAAAGACAGCTCATGTCCAAGAACAACCCGGCGAGCAACGGGAGTTCGATAATGTCAATGATGATGATGATGACATGGACGGAGAGAGAGCTAGCGATGGTTCGACAAAAGATACGGCGGCTACAAAAAGACAAGGAAAAGTTCGCAGCTCAGTTACAAGCGAAGAGAAAAATCTCTGAAAAGCTAGAGCAGCTCAACAAAGCAAAAGAGCAAATCGAGGCGATACAGAGAGAAATCGACGAGATGAAAGAACAAGAGAACAGTTCCCCGTGGCAGGAATCACCGCACCAGAACTCTGGGCCAGCAAGAGAACTCCCGAAAGAAAACTTCTTCGCGGGAAACGGAGTGCCACATTTCGTGGATCCTGAATCGCCACTGTCTGTTGGGCTGCAAACGACACCTTGGCCACCGAAGTTCAAGCCTGTCTCTCTCCCAAAATACAACGGCTTCGGAAACTCCAGGCAATTCCTCATGAGATACGAATCAGCTGTGAATTCGGCAGGAGGAGATGATGTTGCATTGGCCAAATCATTCATCATTGCTTGCGAAGGGCCGGTACTGAATTGGTACTCACTACTGCCTCCTCACTCAGTCTACAGCTGGGTAGACCTCAAGACAAAGTTCATGCAAGCATTTCAGATGTTTCATGACACAACAGCGGAAGCGTCAGATCTGTACAACTGTAAGCAAAAAGACAGAGAGCCACTGCGAAACTTCGTGAGAAGGTTCATGCAACAGAGGTCTCAAATCCCCGAAGCGGATGACAAAACAACAATCAAGGCACTGATCAAAGGTCTCACCCCAGGGCCAACTGCTTCCCATCTCACGAGAAAAAAACCCAAGACGGTTGAGGAACTTTTTCACGAATTGGAGGAGTACATTTTGTCGATGACGACCATCGCAAGAGGGTAGGCCGAGCGAAACGAGGCAAGACGGGGCAACGAGAGACATGGCATGGCGGGCACCACCTCAACATCCGCGAAACGTCAACAACGTCGGAAACTCGCAAACGAACAAGGCAACGGTCCAAGCACCGGGGAGGATTCAATCCCGGAGGAAGGGGGAGAGGCGAGGAGGCTCCCCGGGACTCACGAACCACAACCCAAAAGACCCCCACTTCTACCGCCGGATCATGGGAGGGGTCACAAGACCGAAGGGTGTCCGGAAACAAAGAAGAACATGGCAAGAATCCAACAAGAGAAGGCACTAATGAGCATCGCATCCTCAATGCCGGGCCGGTTTGTCCGAATTTACGGCGAGCCACAATTCGCGAATCCACGGTCGAGTTCCGTCTCGGTTCGGCAATTCCCGCAACCACGGTCGGCATGGCGGCCGTCGCAAGCAATTTTTCCCTCGGTCGCAAGCGATCCGGTCAATCCGACAACCACAACCCATTCGGGAAATCTTGCCGCCACCTCCGGAAAGTTCGTCAAGACCCCGGTCGGATTCGGGACCTCGAACTCCAAGGCATTGCCATCGTTCGGGATTATCATGCCAATCACGGGCGGATCCGCTATGGAGTTCGAAACCAAGAAGCAGAGAAGCAATTACTTCGGATGCGTGAACGCTATCATCAATGACGGCCCCGGTGCGCGCGCCGGAGTGGGCAAAGGTGCCAATCACCTTCACGAAGAAGATTTCGGGCTGAAATACGCGAAACACAATGACGCCATAGTCATTGAGGTGAACATTGCTTTGGGTGGGTCATAGGAAAAGTCCTAGTTGACAATGGGAGTTCGGCGGACATCCTATTCTGAAAGCTTTCGAAAAGATGAATGCGAACCGGCACATGTTAGACCCCCCGAATACCCACCGCAAGGGTTCGGAGGAAAGCCCATCAAGCCGGTTGGAAAAATATCGCTCCCGGTTTCCTTCGGAGATCTCGAGAATGCCGGAACGGAGTCTCACGTTCGATGTAGTCGACATCTACCATCCATACCTCACGATTTTTGGCAGAGGGTTCATGAACAAGTTCGACGCAGTCATAAGGCAACAGTTCCTATGTATGAAAATGCCCGCACCTAAGGGAGTCATCACAGTATATGGCAATCAACAAGAGGCCAGAAACATAGAAAAGGGACATACACCTGGACAAACAAACGTATACCAGCTGAGAACAGCCGATGACCATAACCAAACTATGTCCTCCCGAACCAAAATCGCCACCTCTGCTGTGGCAGAACATAGCATGCAGGTTCGGGGTTCCCAGAGAACTAACGGTTGACAATGGAAAACAGTTCAACTGTTACACCTTCAAAGAATACTGCAGAAACTTGGGCACTCAGCGAAATTTTCGTCAATCTACCACCCGCCGATCCGTGGAATGCCGACGATCCTAAAAGGTATTACTCATAAAATCCCGGTTGCATCTAGATGTAATAGACGGTACTTTTGCTATTTTCGTAAGTTTGAATTCCAAAAACTTAAAATCCGAATCACACGTCTATAAGTAATTTCGGGAGAAAAAATCAACTTTCCTTTTTACGGTCGTATTAGAATAAGAAGAACTGTACTCTTTTCCTTGCAAAGGAGGATCTAAATCAAGAGGCAAGGTTTTTAACGAGACGGATCCTATGTAAATACTCTTTGTGATATATATAAAAAGAATCTTCCCCCAAATCAAGTATTTCGAGAATTCAATCGTGAAAAAAGAAAAAGTTCGTGAAAAAGGCTTCGTGATAGCCAGAATTCCATTGTGAAAAAAGAAAAAGTTCGTGAAAAAGGCTTCGTGATAGCGAATTCCATTGTGAAAAAAGAAAAAGTTCGTGAGAAAGGCTCCGTGATAGCCAGAATTCCATTGTGAAAAAAGAAAAAGTTCGTGAAAAAGGCTTCGTGATAGCCAGAATTCCATCGTGAAAAAAGAAAAAGTTCGTGAAAAAGGCTTCGTGATAGCCAGAATTCCATTGTGAAAAAAGAAAAGGTTCGTGAGAAAGGCTCCGTGATAGCCAGAATTCCATCGTGAAAAAAGAAAAAGTTCGTGAAAAAAGCTTCGTGATGCCAGAATTCCACCTTGAAAAGACAAAAAGTTCGTGAGAAAGGCTTCGTGATAGCCAGAATTCCATCGTGAAAAAAGAAAAAGTTCGTGAAAAAGGCTTCGTGATAGCCAGAATTCCATTGTGAAAAAAGAAAAAGTTCGTGAGAAAGGCTCCGTGATAGCCAGAATTCCATTGTGAAAAAAGAAAAAGTTCGTGAAAAAGGCTTCGTGATAGCCAGAATTCCATCGTGAAAAAAGAAAAAGTTCGTGAAAAAGGCTTCGTGATAGCCAGAATTCCACCTTGAAAAGACAAAAAGTTCGTGAGAAAGGCTCCGTGATAGCCAGAATTCCATCTTGAAAAGAGAAAAAGTTCGTGAAAAAGGCTTCGTGACAGCCAGATTTCCACCTTGAAAAGAGAAAAAGTTCGTGAGAAAGGCTTCGTGATAGCCAGATTTCCACCTTGAAAAGAGAAAAGGTTCGTGAGAAATGCTCCGTGATAGCCAGAATTCCATCTTGAAAAGAGAAAAAGTTCGTGAAAAAGGCTTCGTGATAGCCAGAGTTCCAACGTGAAAGAAGAAAAAGTTCGTGAAAAAGGCTTCCCGATAGCCAAAATCCCATCCATCAAGGGATTCCCACCAAAGTGGCCTGAGACAACAACAAGTTGTGGCCCAGTAAATCCCATCCATCAAGGGATTCCCACCAAAGAGGCCTGAGACAACAACAAGTTGTGGCCCAGTAAATCCCATCCACGAAGGGATTCCCACCAAAAATTTGTACGAAGATTTCGAGAAAATGAATGCATAGGGGGTTACCTGTAGGTTTTTACTTAGTGGGGATTGTTGAAAGTTATTTAAACATCATCGTTGTAAGAAAAGGGCAAGGGGCTCGTTCGGGAATCGCGAACGCCTTGGTTGAAGCAACCGAGGGTTCTTTGTATCAACCGAGGCAAGTCTACGCCGATCGGGTCAAGTCCACAAAATTCGAAAACAAATTTTGTCGACTTGCGCAGATAGCAATCGAGGTTCACAAAAACTAGGGAAGACTTCTCCTAGAAAGATATGCTAGAAATTCGAGAATAGTAAGGTTCGTGAACCTGCCATCTAGTTTTTATGTGAAACGGCAAGGTGGGGGAGGGTGACGTTTTTTCAAGAAAAAACATTCATTGCCTTATTCGCATAAAAACTACCGAATAGGTCCTTGATAATTACAGCAATCAGTGCGAAAATTAGAATGAAAGTTCTACAACATGTCCCGGTTTACAAACATACTCTTCAGCCATATCGCTGGCATAGGCGAAGTCAGATGCATCGGCTAAGGGGCTAAGGGGCTCCATCTTGGGAACCTTCGCGGACGAAGGAGTAGACGGCGCGGAACGAACCCTCTTACGAAGTAAGAAAAACGATGAGAGGTCAAAACAACTTATAGAAAACTTAAGCGAGGCCTCAAGCCAAAAATCGGAAAAATCTTGTTCGGGATGCGCTCGCTTGAACAGGCGCCACGCTTCACCACTAACGAACATTTTATCCCGATGAATTCGCAGTGGCAGCACATCTTGCGCAGGCCCAGTTTGCAAGACCTGCGCAGGTTAAAATATACAAAACATCTGTTCAGAAAAGTTTGACGAGTTCATACGAATGTACAACCAATCTCCAATTCAACCAAAAGTTCGAGCATGTCGGTTAGTTCGTGACATCCACCTTCGGCGAATCCTCCTCCCGTTCGGGGATTTGTTCGCCGTCGCCGCCATCATTGCTACTGCTGCTACTGCTGCTGCCGCTGCCATCTGAGCCGTCTTCACCGGTTTCGCTTGAACCCTCACGGAGGCCGATCCTTCGGGAGACGCGGCGGGGTGCCCTCTCGGTTCTCCTCTTCCCTCGGTCGAGAAAGGAAGCGGATAGTGAGGAAGGTTTAAGAAACTAGAACATCCGCGACAAACATAAGTCACGAAATCGAGCAAAAGAAACTACCTCGGCGAGCTTCGCCCCGCGCAATGGTCTTAATGATATCCGACACCGCCGCCCATCCCGAACTCCTTTGCGAACTTCGTCTTGATAGCCACAACGTCGGGATTCTCTCGAAGTATCGCGTCGCTATGTAACGCCGGGGAATCGAGAGGTTCGCACGAAACTTCGCCAAGTCCACACACTCATAATCGTGAAGGATCTTCGGGATACTCTCCAAAGAGAAAGCAACGGCGAAGTCGGCGGCGCCGAGAGATCACCTCGGTAAGAGCCTTGAATTCATCCTCCGGCCAATCCATGAAATCGGGAATATCAATGTCATCCGGAGAGGGGCCGGGCGAACACCGTACTCATTCAAGGATTTCGGTACTCGGCATAGAGGCGCTTTCGACTTTCCCCGAGAATATCCGAAGTGTTTTTCTTTGAGGCTTCACCTTGTTCTCCGCGGCCGCCTTCTCAAGATCCACGATTTTCCGATCCTTTATGCTCGGTGACTTGGCGAGGTCGGCGTTATTGATGCGAAGATCCTCGGTGATTTTCGCGGCTCGCTCTTGTTTTTTTACTAAATTTCCGAAGGATTCGTGGAATCGGATCGTCGGAGTCAACCCGCTTCCCCGAGGGGCTAGTGTTGGGGAATTCAGGAAACCCGTCACCCTCGAAACGTTGAGCTTAACGAAGTTTTCAAAGCATGTTTTTCAGGAGCAGGGAATTAGCGAATTTCGGAAGCCTGGGACCCGTGAACTCTCGAATTCGCGAATGTGCAGAGTTCGGGAATCTTGATTCGGCGAGGAGGTGGAGTCACGAACATGCGGAAGCCTGGAATCTCAGCGATGATAGTCCGAACCGGAGAATTGCCGATTCGGGAACTTGATGAAGACTCTGTTCGGGACTCAGGCGCATGGACATGCACGAACCGGCTGGGAAGCAAGGGCCGCTTCGGGAATCTGTTGAAGACCTAGTTCGGGAGTTTTGTGTGAAGACATTCACGAACTAGGGGAGAAGCAAAGTCAAAGTTGTCGTCCCAAAAAGTCCGGGTTTAGAGTGTGAACTAGTGGCAGAGTTGTAAATATGTTAGGTGGAAAAAGACATTCTTGTATATGTTCACACTGGGAATATTCCCTGTGCCCGAGGGTGTTATCGGCATGTAAAAGTCCCTTCGTCTCCCTATAAAAGGGGGGCGCGAGGGCACGTGTAAACGGATATTCAGACTTTTTTGGAACTTGTGCTACTTGCAGAGGGAATCACAATCTCTTTGCGCTCTAATTTTGTACTTGAACGTGTTGAGAACTCATACTCGTGTTAGGGTAGTTATCCGAATTTTTCGGGTACCCCCCCAACATCCGTCAAGTTGCAATTAGTTCAGCTGCGAAGTTGCAACCGCAGGGTCTGTGCATTTGCTATACAGAATGCACCTGGGTGCATTTTAGTATCGCCCTATATATATATATTCTATTTTGCAAAAATAAATGTCTGCCGCCGTGGCCCACGGCGGCAGGGACATACCGCCGTGCAGCACGGCGGTAGGAGCCGTGGCACGTGGGCCCGCAACATGGGACAACATACCGCCGTGGGCTACGGCGGCGGTCCTAGCGCCATGGGCCACGGCGGCCGAGCCCGCTACCTCCGTGCCCCCACGCGCGTTAGAACCGCCGCCTATATAACGCCAAAATTCAGCCGAAAATGTCATAATAATTCGAAAAAAAAGAAAAGAGGGGAAGAGGAGAAGGGAGTGAGGAGGAGGTGGTGAAGGTGCAAAGCTCTGCCGGTTTTTCGTCTCGTTAGAGGTAATACTCTGGTACTTAATAGTTTGAACTGTGATAATAGTAAAAATATAGTATTGCTCAAGAGCATAGGTAAGCAAAACTCCATGACCTCTGTCATTCATCATTTTATGATTTACTAATGTAATCACGGTTTCTGCAGTACTCTGAACAACCAGATAACTGCGGTTTCGTGCAATGGGTGGATCCCCCAGCTATTGACCCGTATCAAGAGTACATCAACTACCTCGAGGATGTTGTCATCTTCAACCCGAGGCAAGAACTCGCGCCAGCATTGGCTTCTCCAGATCCGACATCTACCAACGACGACGACGGACCGGTGACCGACCAATGGTGGTGAAGATGAACACGGGTGTGAGGACGAGTTCTCGCCGTTGTTCGTGCCACGAGAAGAAGGACAACACTCCACCAGCAACTCCACCCCCGCCACCGTCTGATCCAACTCCGGTGGGTCTGTGATGACCGGGTTCTCCGGGTACTATTCGTACAACTAGACTACAAATGTTGTAATCGTTTATCTAAATTCCCTAAGGCATGTTAGGACTAGCAACGACACAAAGTTAGGGTACTTGTGTCGTACGTGTCATTGCTTGTTTCTGTAATTCGTCGTCAAGTATCAATGCTTCAAAAATTGAAATTTACAAAAAAAATCCTACCGCCGTAGGGCACGGTGGTAGGTCCATACGTACCGCCATGGTCTATGGCGCTACCTAGGGCCACGCCTTGCCGCTCGGCGTAGGCTTCACCGCCGTGCCGCATGGCGGTAGGCCCCTAATGCCGTGACCCACGCGTGCTATGTGCCCTTGTCGATGGGCCACGGCCCCTCGCCGGCAAAGGGCGGATCCAAGATTCGAACCTTGGATAGTCCTAGAAAAAAAAATTTAGAACGCAATCCAAAGATAATCCAAGAGAAGTTCGGTAACTTTACGCTATGAAATAGTCAAAAGTACAAATCATAATTAAAAAGATGTCATAGCAAGATCATTTCAACAAAATTAGTTCGAAACACGAATAGATTCTAACATAAATGGTTCCAATACCGATAAATGACTTGCATCAAAAGAAGATAACAAGAATAGTTTAGTTCCATCATTAATTTATGTACCAAGTTGCAGTTCAAGTTCCATTATTTGAGCAGTTTAAAAAGTACTTCTGATAAAAGTAGCAATACCATTCATGAGTCTCTTATAGATACACACCGTACCAATTAATTAATGGGTATAAAAATCTAACTTACAATTTCCAATTCATAACCAAGATTGAGTGAAGAGGAGTGGATAACGGTGATGTACCATTCAGCAGATGTTGATTCGATTGGGGAATGGAGGAACGGGGCATTGACGATGGGGAATGGGCTGCGCACTTAATAATGTTCGGGGGCATCAACAATCGGGAACACTAGGCACAGGAGCACCGAGCACGACCTCGTGTTGCGGCTAGCGTCTACGGCCCCCCGTCTCCGGAAGGCAAAGACCTTTTGCCGCCGGGCCGGCCGCGTGGAGCCGTGGTGCCGCCACCATGGCACGGAGGCGGCGAGGCGGCGGGCGGGCCGCGGGGGAGCACGAGGGTACATGAGCAAGAGTGGCGTACGTGGGTTGGGCTACGAATTTATTGTTTGGGATGATTTGGATTAGAAATTGGTTGTACTAAAAATATTTTGGGCCGAAATTTAGGGTAGTCGCAGGCCTACCTGGACTACCCATTGGATCCACCCAGGGTCACGGCGGCAGATGTATAGTTTTGCAAAATTTCTAGCGGACCATTTATTTTCGCAAAATAGAGAAAAATATATAAAAAAAAATTCTGTGGATGGGTATACTAGTACCCTGAAGGTTTGACATTCTGAAACAACTGTCCAAAAATCGGCATGCGACCTTGGTATTTACACTAAGCCCATCAAAGGCCTGAATTATCAAGGAACCTAGCTCGGCCTAGCCCAACCTACTCTATTGGGCTGGACGCGCTGACTAGTGCAAAAGTGGCAATCTCCATTCTCCATTTTTCTCTCCATTTCTCCATTTCAATTCAATCAATCTCCATTGAAAAGAAAAAAATAATACGGAGTAATAACATTACAAAACTGGCAATCTCCGACTTAACGTACAACTTGATGAATCGGAAGTGAAAACACGTGCACACAACGGCGGCCATTCAAGGACAACAACCCGACAAGCCATTCAAGGACAACTCTCCCCTCCATGTTATATATAGAACGGCGGCCCCCGTATCCGTGTATCTCGTGTTCCATTCCCACGCCAAGAACGAGAGCCGACTCTATGGCCGGTCATGGCGGCGCGAAGAGCGTGATCCTCTACCCATCGCCGGGCGTCGGCCATCCGAACCCCATGGTGGAGTTGGCTGCTTTTCCTCCGCCGTGGCCCCGGCCGTTGTCATCGCCGTCGTCGACTCCCCCGACGGGGACTCCGTGTCTGTCCGACGCGATGGGCGCGCCTCGCCGCCGCGAACCAGGACATCGCGTTCCGCCTCCTCCCCGTCCCGTCCTGCGGCAGGGAGGAGGACTACCCTCACGCCGTCATGCGCATCCTGGACGTGATGCGCGTCGCCAACCCAGCGCTCCGGGAGTTCCTGATGGGCGCGCTCCCCGACGTCGAAGCGCTCGTGCTGGACATGTTCCACGGACGCGCCGACGCCGTCGCCGCCGAGCTCGGCATCCCGTCGTACTTCTTCTTCGCCTCTGCGCTCGGCTACCTCGCCATCATCCTCCGCCTACCGACTACTACCCCCGCCGCCCCGTCCTCGTTTAAGGACGTGCCCGAGACCGTACTCCACCTCCCCGCGTGCCGCCGATCCCCGGCGCTCGACATGCCGCCACGCCGCAGACCGGGACAGCGACATTACCAAGGCACGGCTTGCGCAAGGCACGCGCATGCTCGAAGCGAGAGCGAGAGGCATTCTCGTGAACGCCTTCGGCCGGTTGGAGCCGCGGCCGGGAAGCGCTCGGTGTGGCCTCCCGCACGCCCGAGCGTTCGATTCCGCCGGCCCATCGACGGCCGTTGGTCCTTCCCGGGGAACACGGGAGGAAACGGTGAGAGGCACGCGTGCCTCGAGTGGCCGGACACCCAACCGTGCGGAGCGTCGTCTTCCTCGGCCTTGTCAGCCTGGGAAGGTTCTCCACGGCCGTTGAGGTTGAGGGGAAATGGCACGAGGGCTAGAGAACTCCGGCGCAGGTTCTTGTGGGTCGTGCGGAACCCACCCGAGCACCAAAGCAACTCCGCCGAGCCGTACTTGGGATCGTTGCTTCCCGATGGTTTCTTGGACGGACCAGGGAGAGGGGCTTTGTGGTGAAGAATTGGGCGCCGCAGCGAGGTGCGCGCACCCATCCACCGAGAGGGTTCGCGACGCATCGCGGGTGGAACTCAACGCTGTGAGGGCGTTGCGTCTGGCGTGCCGATGATCTGCTGGCCGCTGTATGCGGAACAGCGGATTAACAAGGTGCTCATGGTGGAGGAGATGAAGGTGGGTGTGGTGATAGAAGGGTACGGGGCGGAGCTGGTGAAGGCAGAGGAGGTGGAAACAAAGGTAAGGCTTGTGATGGCGTCTCACGAAGGGGAGGAGCTTCGGCAGAGGGTCATGAGTCATGACGGCCAAGGAGATGGCTATAGACGCTTTAAAGGTAGGGGCGTCGTCTGACGTGGCGTTCGACGAGTTCTTGACGAGACTCCGCACGGGAGCGGGGACTGTACGGAGGAAAGCATGGCGTGAATTGTGACGAACGGGTCATTATTCTTTGTTTCCAAAATGGGGTGCGCTAGCGGCCGGACGTTCGTGCATCTCAACGGTTCGAACACTAGTTAGGTAGTTAGGGACTCCCACGTTAATTATTACTCTACCGCCGCCCTACTTACAAAAGCGACGTAACATCCAACCCCTGCACATGGGACCACTCAGGACATCTGAAGCACGCTTCGCCCTTCCATGCACTGCGCTCGCTCAGCGGCACGCCACCACTGAGCTGTTGTAGCGGTGTGGACCCCATTTGCAACAACAAATTTAACACTTGCAACATTGCGTGTTAACACCAAAAATTGGTACATGAAAGAGACTGACCTGTGGGCCGAGTTTGGTAATAAAACACCATTCAACAGGAAATTTTCCTCATAGCATTCGGTAAAGATGCCTACGGTCGGGAGCACGCCATCATTCGGCAGAAGGACTGTTTTGCGCTTGGAAGAGGAAACATCCAAGAATACGCGATGACGTGGCCAGAATATAAGGGACGAATTGATGACGGGTGCAAGACGGACATTGACGCTGGGACATTAATTTAGGCAATAAATGTAGTAATCGTGGTCGACCAGGAGTCGTATTAGGACAAGGGTATAAATATGAGCCCTTCGCGTTTGTAATAAAAAATCGAACAATTTCACAACAAACCGGCCCGATGCCATCTTTCGTGTCCTTTAGTCGAGTCGTCGAGTTCTTCGAGAGGAGCCATCGATCCGTCGACCTCCGTAAATACCAGCAACCTTGTATCATGTCTAGTATCATGCGGTGGATTTAGACCGTGATGCAAGTAGTCTTGTTACCATTCTTAGTCTCATGCGGTGGATTTAAGCTTGGTTCAAGAGGGCTTTCTTGTTAGATCATGAGCCATGTGGTAGGCTAAGATCTAGCTTGGAGCTAGTTATCGGCACTATTAGATTTGACAAGATCTAATAGATTCATTAAGTTATCATGTGTTGCTTTGAATTTAGCTCTTATATTTAATTCATGTAACACTCTTATTGCTCAATTTAGATTGACTAGATTCGGCTCTATCTTGTTTGCAATCCATATGATGTATGTTCAAATCCTTAACTCAATGTGGCGCATGGATCACGTGCTCTTTAATAGCCGAATTCGAATCAATCTAGATTGCCACGGGTTGCAGGTTCAAGCGTGTTAATCTAGCATAGTTTGTTCCTTCTCCACGAAACCCGAATCGGTCAGATATACCGTATTTGGCAATTCTCACAAGTGAAACATGTTCATGAATTTGTTTTAAATAATGTATGCTTTTAGCCTTCCATGTTTAGATTGTATCATGCGGTGGATTGATATATTCTTGGTTGGTGGTGTGATTTCAAACAAGTCGTATCATGCGGTGGATTAACTTGTTTGGTGTCACGCTCGACGGGTTTGAAATTACCTAGACATGCAGTAAGCTAGTGCTTTTGGCCTATGCATGCATGTTTACTGCAAATTTATAATCATGCTTCGCCTTTATTTATTTAATTGTGATTTATCCTCGATAATCGAATACGCTTACGTGTTGCAATGTTGTTTAAGTAAAGACTCGATCTTTCATCATGCTTACGTCATGCATTCGGCTATACCCTGTTTACATGTTTTAAATTCCCGAATGATTTTCAGATTGCCGACAGATAACTTGTTGTAGCTATATGTCGTTTTGCTTGGCTTGTAACCGTAGTCGATTTTAACCTGCCTGGTACCACCCGACAAGTTCCAGGTTTTATCTAATAATTTTCATCCTTTGTCGCCTGTGTGGAAAATTGACCGGCACGCTTCGGATTCGCTTACGCGTGTTAAGCCAGCCTTTTCGGCTTGCCGTGGTGCTTGGCATGAGGTGCCGATTTTACGTCAACACACTTTTGGCACGCCATGGACTATCTAGTTGATCAAGATGCTCGATATTCAAGATGACATGGATGTCACCTTCGAGGAACTGCTTCACAGAAAGTAAAGCAATTACAATTGAAGGAAGCTATTGAACAATTCCGCTGGTATGTCTAATGTCGTTTTCCAAAAAATAGAAGTGGTGTGCCATTCCTCAAGTCCGACATGCCAAGAGTTCGATGCCAGAGTAACCGATACCACAACTTCCGAAAAGAAACTAGAAGTTTTTGGCATGGTACAGAAAGCTTTGGAAGACATAATGGCTAGGCACAATACTGCATTTTTAAATAGATTTCGACAGATGATGGTTGGTGTCTTTGGCCCAAGCGTGACTGCACATTTTGAAGGTGAATCAAGTACGTCTCCGCCGGCCAACCAATTCGTCAACATGCAAGTGTTCAACCACCTCCACAGAGCATGGGTGTTCAACCAACTCAACACGTGGATAGCCAACCAGTTCGGCAGAATCCTTGTAAAGCAATACCTAATCCACGTACATATGGAGAGATGGCGTTTGGCACTCCTGGAGTTCAACCTGATTCTACTTACAGGATAGCCCCAACAAATAACAAGTTGCAAAAGAACATGTACGGCACCGGGTATCGCAGTCTGCGGATTGGCGTTGGCTGCGATGCCTCCCGAATCCCCGGATATGGCGGTGCTACGTGACGTTCGTTGGAGGACAAGGAAATCAAAATGTCAATATTGAGGCAAAGGAACAATGAAACACCAATGGAGTTCCTTAGGAAGTTTATAGAGACAAAAAGCATGTGCTTCTCTTTAAACTTACCGGATGATCAATTGGCTGGTATGGCTGTAGCGGGGATGTTTCCAGCTATTCGGGAAAAGCTGTTCGGCATGGAGTTTGATAATCTTGTCCGCCTGTCTCGTCAGATCGTCATTGATGAGCAACCAAGCTTATGGCTTCAAGAAAGACTCCAGGTTCGCCAAACACAATGATGTAAATTCCTCGAAAGGGCAGATCCGGGAGAGGAATATGATGATGAAGAGAAAATAGCCGGTGCACGAAATAGTGTGGGGCAAAGAGCCAATGGGAAGTGAATCGAGGTGGATTAAGCAAGCCAAAGGCACCTATGATTTCGATGTGACCAAGGACGATAAGCTCTTTGAGTTCGTGAAGGAAGGCCGAATCAAGTTGCCAGAAGGGCATTCTATGCTTCGGCCTGATGCAGTGAAAGAAAAGAGGTACTGTGGGTTTCATGACAGGAATTCTCATTCCATCAATGAATGCAGGGTTTTCAGGATGAGAATTCAAAAGGCTATCCAAGAAGGTCATCTAAAATTTGATAATAAGATGAAATTAGATGGCAATCCTTTTCCTCAGAACATGGTTGGATTCTCAGTCAATATGGTGACTGCTGAGGAGAAAGGGAAAGTGAAGGTTTTCGACTTCGAAATAAGGCGAAGCAGATGGACGGCGGACCCCGCTTCAACAAGTGACAAGCTGAACAAATCCACAAAGGTGAGCCTCCTCCCGCATCCCGAAAAGTCAAATTGAAGTGGGGGAATCCTCTAAACCCAGTGGTGACTTCGCGCATCCTCCTTAACAAATGGCAATAACAAGAAAGAGCGTTACTTAAACACAAGTACGAGGAGGAGAAACGAAGATATGAGGAAGAAGTGCACAGAAAGAACGAGAAGAATATGCGCGAGAGCAAGAGCGCGGCGCATTGGAGATGTGCTTTCTTCTGTATTAATCGCTGGAACGAAGGGTTAAAAGCTTCCGACACCGAATAATTGTCCCGAATGCGTGATAAGTACATCGAGTACAAATGCATGATACCGTCAATCGCCGATCCGTCCATGAAAGAATTGGAAGGATGCAGATCCTCTTGATGGTCGGCGCATAAAAATAAAATGAAGTTAATGATCAACCAAGGAAAAGATATGTGTCGATCACAAGGTGGGTTGATCATGAAGAAGAAGAAGATCGTGAGTATGTCCGATGCCGTAAGGGACAATGGTGCCCACCTGGCTTGAGGAGAAGCCAAAAGAGAAGGGTTCGCCGTTGAGGAATCGTGAGTTGAAGGTGCGGTGAATCAAGAGGAAACAAAGTGTGGCGCTCAAAAGACAAGCTCGATGAATCCGGTCGTTCGCCTCCTACGTGCATGGTATGCTTCTGCCGAATGAATTCATGGCTCCGGCGAATCGGGGACAGTGTGATGAGGTGTCACTCGTACATTGGATGAGGCCGAGCACCGAGCTAATGGCGCAAGCATGTTGGCCAAGGCTACTTTTGACAAGCCGCCAAGAATCGACACATGAGACCGCCGTACTTAAGAGGATATGTCAACGTGGAGGCCATTAACCAAGATGTTTGTTGATGGTGGAGCACAGCTCGTCAATGTGATGCCGTACACTACATTCGCGGAAGCTTGGCATGGGCCCCGGGAGATTCGACGCCAACAAGTATAGTATTGAACGATTTTGCCGGAAATCCTTAAGACACCAAGGGCTGTGTACATGTGGATTTGATGACCGGGTCTAAGACCTTGCTTACGACCTTCTTTGTCATTGAAGGCAAAGGAGCATACAGCTTGCTGCTTGGAAGGGACTGGATTCATGCAAGCTGTTGCATTCCATCTACTATGCATCAACAACTTGTTCAATGGGTAGATGATGAAGTGGAGGTTGTCCCGCGTATGATTCCAAGAAGTATGGCTAATGTGGAACCAAACCTTCTTAGGAATATCAAGGCATAGATTGCTTCGGCAAAGATTGGGGTGAAGGTCCCGTTGAACCCGCCGCAGTGATCACCACCGATTCAAGCAACAGGTTTTTATAGTAATTTTTAATGGGGAATCCAATTGATGGAACCGATGGAAAGTTAAGACGTGGATTTATGTCGGCTGACAAACTAGAGGAAATAGACATTAGAGATGGTGACAAGCCAAGGCTAACATTTATCAAGATTAATTTGATCTGCTTTTCCAGAGAAGAGTTAATCAAGTTGCCGAAAGAATATAAAGATTGCTTCGCTGGGATTATTCGAGATGCCCGGTTTGGATCGTTCCATTGTTGAGCACATCGCTTGCCAATCAAGCCTGGTTTTAGACCTTACAAGCAACCTCCCCGAAAGATCTACAAGGATGAAGTATCGGGCCGACGTGAAAAAAGTTGAGAGATTAATAGAAGCAAATTTCATTCGCACATGTACATATGCAGTGGATCTCTAATATTGTCCCCGTTTACAAGAAAAACTAGAAGATGAGGGTTTGCATAGACTTTAGATATCTAAACAGCTACACCCACGGATGGATATCCAATGCCCGTTATTTCGATTTGTTGGTTGATGCCGCCGCCGGACATAAAGTTATTAGCTTCATGGATGGCAATGCAAGGTACAATCAAATTTTTATGACAATAGAAGATGTATCGAAATGATTTCGCATGTCCCTGACATATAGGCTTTTTTGAGTGGATTGTCATGACATTTGGGTTGAAAAATGCCGGTGCAACTTATCAAAGAGCCATGAATCAAAATTGTGGAGATATACATTGATGATGTCGTGATCAAGTCACTGGATCATGGATCACATTTGGCTGATGTGAGGAAAACTCTAGAGTGCACTAGAAAACATGGGCTTAAGATGAATCCGAACAAGTGTGCTTTTGGAGTTTCGGCTTGGGAGTTCCTGGGATTTTTGGTACACGAAGGAGGAATAGAAGTTGGCAAGAAAAGCATGAAAACTATTGATGAAGTTGTTCCTTCAACCAATCTCAAGGAGTTGCAATCATTGCTTAAGAAGATCAACTTTGTGAGAAGATTCATATCTAATTTATCACAAAGGTGTTGCCTTTCTCCACTCGTTAAGACTCAATAAGGATCGAAGTTTGTATGGGGTGACAAACAACAAAAGGCATGATGAGACTTCCGGAGTACATGAAGGAACCACCAGTGTTGGTACCTCCACAATTGAACAAGCCTTTTAAGTTGTACGTGGCGGCCGATACCCAAACCATTGGATCGACCCTTATACAAGAATTTGAGGGAAAGGAAAGAGTAGTCGCATACCTTAGCTGAAAAATGCTTGATCCCGAAACAAGATATTCGGCTGCGGAGAGGCTTTGCTTGTGTGTTTATTACTCATGTACAAAGTTTCGACACTATTTGTTGAATGCCGAATGCGTTGTATATTCAAAATTTGATGTAACTAAACACATGTTGTCTATGCCAATTTTGAATGGAAGGATTGACAAATGCATTTTAGCTTTGTCTGAGTTTGAGTTGAAGTTTGAATCGCCAGTGCCGTTAAAGGACAGACATGCCGATTTCATTACCGAACATTGTGACCCATCAATTAATTTACTTGGAGATTACTCCTGGGCTTGTTCTTTGATGGATCTTCATGTGGCAAAGGCGGTGGAGTAGGAATTTTATTGATTTCACCTAGGGGAGAAGTGTTTAACTTTTCTATCCCTATTCAACCTACCGTCACAAATAATCAAGCCGAATATGAAGCATTGCTCGTAGGGCTTCAATACTTGAAAGAAGCAAAGGCTATTTCATTGGAGATTTATGGAGATTCGCAGCTAGTTATAAAACAATTGAATGGCCAATATCAATGTAGAAATGATATCCCGAGGAATTACTACGATGAGTGCAAGGAAATCTTGAAAAGTTTTCAGTTAGTGATTCTACAACATATTCCTAGGGAACACAATGAAGAGGCGAACAGGTTAGCTCAAAGTGCTTCGGGTTATAGAGAGAATCAAGAAGTGTTTGCCAATGATGTATATTCTTTTGGGAGTGATTTAGCGGAGGATGATTGGAGAGAAGAAATCGTTGATTATTTGGAAAATCCGTCCCGAAAAGTCTCTAGGAAGCTCAGGTATAAAGCTATAAAGTTTGTTCTTCTTGATGGATGTTTGTATTACAAATCATTGGATGGGGTGTTGCTACAATGCCTGGGTCAAGAAGAAGCAAAGAGGATGATGAGTGAAGTGCATGATGGGTTGTGTGGAGTGCATCAATCGGCTTATCGAATGAAGTGGGTTATTAGGCAAACTTGATGTTATTGGCCGACGATGCTGGAAGATTGCTTTGAATATTACAAAGGATGTCAGGATTGTCAGAAGTTTGGAAATATTCAGAGAGTTCCAGCATCAGTTTTGAATCCTATTATCAAGCCATGGCCATTCAGAGGATGGGGTATAGATTTGATTGGCCAAATAAATCCTCCATCTAGCAAGTGGCATAAGTTTGTGCTTTTGGCAACAGATTATTTCACTAAATGGGTTGAGGCAATTCCATTGAAGAAGGTGACATCAGAAAATATGGTTGAGTTTGTCAAGGAGCACAGCATCTACAGATTTGGAATTCCTCAAACAATTACAACTGATCAAGGAACTCGCCTTACATCCTCGAGTTCGAGAATTTGTCGAAGGCATGGGGATCAAATTATTAAATTCTTCTCCTTATTATGCCCAAGCTAATGGTCAGGCAGAAGCTTCTAACAAGATCATGATCAAAATTATACAAAAGAAGATTGATCAGAAGCCAAAAAGGTGGCATTCGGTACTCAATGAAGTTTTGTGGGCTTACCGAATGACTCCTCATGGAGCTACAAAACATCTCCTTATGAGTTGGTTTACGGGCATCATGCTGTCTTGCCATGGGAGATGCAATCAGAGTCAAGGAGAGTAGTGTTGCAAAAGGGTTTAAGTTCCAAGGATTACAATGACTTAATGATGGACGAATTAGAAGATTTGCATATGATTCGTCTTAGGGCCTTGGAGAATATTGAGAAAAACAAAATGCGAGTTGCTAAGTATTATAACAAGAAGGTAAAGGTCAAGCAATTTGCAGAAGGAGATTTGGTTTGGAAAGCGTTATTGCCGATTGGAACTAAGTACAGTACGTTCGGCAAGTGGTCTCCGAATTGGGAAGGTCCTTTTCGGGTGGTTAGATGTACGCCTGGAAATGCGTATATCTTGAAAACTTTACTAGGAGAAGAATTCACTGCTGCTATAAACGGGAGATACTTGAAGAAATATTATCCTAGTATCGAAGTTGATTGTTGATTGCTGTTACAAGCATCAGAAACATGGAAACAGCCGGCGTTCGGGAAAGAAGCCGCCTTCAGAGCAAAAATCCTGACAAAAGGAAATGGCCAATACTAAAGTGTATTGCTCTTAGCACGAAAATGTTCTGCATTACAGACATCCTTGCAGGTTTCTTCACTGACAACACAGCTGTCTAGGATTACAAGAGAAGGCCTACAGGAGGCGGGATGCCTGGAGGAAGAAGCGAAAGTATGCTTCATTTCTTTGGTTCTGCATTTTTCCTCTTCAGTTCTTCCCTCTTCAGCTGCTCCAGGACCACCGTAACGGCAACATAGAAGCTTCGGGGATTGCTGTGTTCTGCAGCTTCCATCAGGCTGTCCCAGGAGGCCTTCAGGTTGTTGTACCTGTCAGACACATCTGAAGAAGGGGAACCAATTTTCGTTGGACATGAGATCTGAACTTGAGCTTGAGAATCAAATAAGGATGAAGATCTTACCTCCTACCAACGCCTTCAAGCTCATGCGGCGTTCGCGTTCGGCACTGCTGCGGGCGGTGATGTCCCGTGGGTCGTGTTCTAGAAGCCGGATGCGACGGCGCAGCTGGTGATTGGTCCTCTGTTCCGGCGTGGCGTCTTCTTCTTCAGCAGAGGAGTTGGAAAGGATGTACTCATGAACTTCTTCAGTACCAAAGATTTCCTCTGGTAGCAAGTTGAGGCTGAAATCAAAGAAAGATGAATCACGAGATTTCAATCAAGATCAAGAGAAAGAGATGAGAAGAAAGATTACTCTCAAATGGTTCGCTTCTTTGGTTGGGAGCTGTTCTCCTCGAGTGGCTGTTTCCCCTTGTCCGCCATGGCCTTGGGGGTTTTTTCTGGAAGAGGAGGACGAGAAGACGTGAAATGATGGAAGTGTATGCGAATGGATTTGCTGGGCACCAGAGGGGCTATTTTATTAGCAGTGGAGTGCATCGGGAGTGATGACTGGCTGGCATGCATTGATGGGAATACCAAACGGCGGGGGTTTTTTTCTTGAATGCGAAGGGTTTTTCCATTGAACAGTGTTCATGGCTCCCGAATAAGGATTTTCTACCGATTCTACGCCAAGGGGCAAGAGTTTGTGCGTATTCGGCTAGAGTAAAAGTTCCCGAATGCGTTCAAGGTAGTGAAGATTCATGTGCACAAGTTAAAGAAATCATCACAGGACAAATGCAAAAGATAAAATTTCATCTTTATTGCCGAAATTCCAACATCCCTAGTACAAACTAGTCAAACAACCTGTTCAGCACAGACTGGGGGTGAATGGAATCGGCAATGGCATCGCCGTGGCCGTCGAGGTGCTCTAGAGTGGCTTCGATGTTGTCGACGTCCTCCGGCGTGCCACCGTAGAAGCCGCACGGCCGCGTGGAGTAGTCGACGCCGGTGTGCGTCGCCATGGCGGCCAGACCCAAGGTGGTTCCCAGGCGGATGCCGTGGAGGGCCACTTCATCGACGCGGGTTTCCACCGCGCCAAGGCGAGCTTCTGGTGTGTCTCCGGGAGCGTTCACCTTGTCCGCCAGCTTCTCGACCAGCGCCTTCAGCCGATTGAACTCGGCGTCGCGATCTGCAGCAATCACGGAGCAATGGCGGTTAGTTCAAGGTTAAGTTGAGATTAAGTAGGTCACATGATTCACCGTCAATGGCCTCCAGCAGCTACTTGCGCTGGTGCTCCCACTCGAGCTCGGCGATCCCGACCTCTTTGGAGATGATCTCCAACTCGTGCCGGGTTTCATCGCGTTCCGCCTTGAACCTGCGGGCGTCGCGATCATTGTAGCGCGAGCTGGAAGAGTGGGAGCGGCCAGACGATCCCGAAGAATCGCCCACTATGGCCGGGGTCGTGGCTGGTGCAGAGGCAGGATTCCACCGGATGAGCCTAAAAACACAAAGAGGATCGTCAGTAACAAAAGGGATCTAAAGAGAGATGTGAAGAAACCAACGATCACCACCTCCGGCGAGCGCCGACATGGCTCCCTTCGGCCTCGTTGCTGGCCCGACGCCTGTTGCTGCTGCGTGCCATGGAGCTTTTGGGAGTACTAGTACTGGAGAGGAAAAGCTTAGATTGGCAAAGGCTTGGAAAGCAGAGAACTTGGTGAAAGGCTAGGGGCACCCGAAGTTCTTACTTATGGAGCTGGCGAAGAGATCGTGGCCGGAGATCGTGGCGCATATCCCAAGAAATTTGGGAAGTGGAGAGACTCCCTCAACCGAACCGTCGTCGGGTCGTTTGGGATTCAAGCTGAGTCATATTCGGTTTGACTGGTTGAAATCCGGCTATGTTGCGGTCGGGTTGTTTTTCGGGTCTGACACTATTTGGTCGGAGTTGCCGAATGAATCGTCCAGAAATTGCTCGTCAAAATAAGGCAAGACAAATATTGGAAAGTAAAGACTGATGGTGAGCAAAATTACAGGGATGATGAAGCATTCGGCTACAAATTGTTTGTTACAATCATATACCCAAGTATTTTGAGATTACATTGGAGGCATCTGATATCATTTTATTAATGTTCTCCAACAATCTTTGGTCAGCTTCTTGGGTCTTAGACAAAGTCGAGAGCTTTGTCTTGAGCTGCTTTCATGCGGTCATGGCTGTTGCGGTATCTTTTCATATTTTCTCCATTGACTCAGGAAGTTCGGCCATCTTCTTTTCATCAGCCTCGATTTCAGCTGTCAGGGTTCTCAGTTCAGCCTCCAATTCAGCTTTTCTGGCTTTCTTCAGTTCAAGTTCAGGCTGTAATTTGGTTAGTAGTTCCTTGTGATTCTGCATTTGGATGTGCATATCTTTCATGGATTGCTTGTTTGCAGCTTACTCTTGTTCCAGAGTTGGCTGGGAGGATAGATTCTTCAAAGCCCGCTTTGCTGCTACAAAGTGATCATCCAGCTTGAAAACAGGTTCTAGGGAAGCCTTAATGTCAGCCGGAAGATCTTGATCGATGAGTTCAAGTGCTTCTCTTAAAAAATCAGCATCCTTGACTTGGTCTTGGACATCCCTTTTTTGGCAATCAAATCATCCACAGCAAAGGAGTAAATTGGTGATGATACAGTTTCCTCCTGAAAAGAAGTTCTTGCCGAATTAGTGGTGATTTATTAAATGAAAATAGAAGGGTGGGTGTTCATGCTTACATCGTTTCTGGCTTCTCGAGTTGGAGAAGGAAGTTTTTCAGGCTCAAGGAGGGGCTCTTGGCTGTCTGGTTGAAGAGAAGCTTGAGGAGTCCTTGGTAAGGCTGAAGCTTCTAGCTGAGGAGAAGCTGGTGGAGTCCTTGGTAAGGCTGAAGCTTCTGGCTGAGGAGAAGCTAGATCCATCCTTGGTGAAGCTGAAGCTTCTACTTGAAAAGAGGATGGCTGGATCCTTGGTGAGGTTGGATTTGAGTCATGCTGAGGAGAAGAACTCCCCACGGTTTGGCTCACCAAGGTTTCCTCTACAACTAATAAGTAGAGGATAAGTGCCAATGAAGAGAAAATAACCAGAAAATAAGATGGTGAAAAATTTTAGGCATTGGCAGATTCTGTAATGACCAGTGGTCACTGAGTTCTGGTCTGAAATTACACAAGATAAAGATGATCAGGATGAAGAATGGCTTTATGCTCAGGAAGGAAAGGATTCTAACCTGAATGAGAAGTTTTTTGGTTGTTCTTTTCTTCTTGGCAGCCGAAGGAGCAAATAGAGATGGAGCTTTCCTTTTGTCAGAGGCTGAACTGATGAGAGTTGGATCCAGTGTGGCATATCTAGACATCAATTGAGCCAAGGTGGGAGATTGATATCCCAAGGCGGAGATTGGGCCCTCAATATTATAGGAGATTGTCTTGGCAAGTGGGGCGGGTACTATATCCTGCAGAAAATGGCAAAAATCCTGATCAGTAAAGAGGGGCATGATTGAAAAAGAGGGAAAATAAGTTTATTACCTCTGAAGTTGGATGAAATTTAGGCATTAGTTGAAGACAAAGAGGATGTACTGGTACATTAAAGATGTGATCATGAAGTTCTTGCCACTAGGAAGTAAAAGAGGGATGAGTTACTGTTATTCGCACAAAAGGCCTGGGTGCATAAACAGTTGAGCTACACTTGTACTCGAAGACCCTTTTTGCTTGTAGGGATTCCTTGATATCCTCTCTGGGCTTGAGGAATTCATGAAGGAATAGCCTTGGGGGCACTTGGCCGCATCCTAGTTGTCTGGCCATCATGTTTGGCTGATAGTACTCAAAGGTACTCTGAATTTGCCTTCCTCCACAAAATTCTGCTGGCAGGATACATGGATGAATGAAGGTATTGAAAATTGCTATAGATTGTACATCATTACATCCAGCTTCAAAGCTAAACTCACAAGGAAGAGTCAAGTTATCATTGTCAAGATATGGAAGCCAAAGAGGGTTGGCAAAACCTCTGAAGAAGAGCTCAAAAAGTTGGCTAATGCTTTGATTGATAGACACGATTGAGGCAGCTTCTCCATAAGTTTGGCAACCTTTGGTGCTCTGGGTTTCCCCTTCCTTGTAGTTGGCTGAAGGAAAGAGCCGAGTGTTGAGGTCAATACCAACAATCTGGTACATATATAGCTGCAGCCACATCTGGACAAACCACCAAGGACCATTAACACAGGAAATCTTTTGGCTGGTGTGCATCAGATAGGTGTCTGATGGAGCATGTGGTAGACACTTCCTAGGAGGTACTTCCCGAGGGGAATAGTAGTACCAGCAGCCAGGTCCTCAGCCATTACAATGTGGTTCAGGGTTGGCTCATTGGCTTTGCCACAAAAGATGAATCTGCATAGCCACATGTTCGTAAAAGCTCGGCATTCAACTTCAGACAAAGGGCCATCAGACATGTAGTTTTGGATATATTTCTTATATCCAACCCCTGTTTTCACTCCTGTTTGCCTGGAGGAGCCTTTGTACTTGTGTGGGTATACAGTTCTTGTGACTCCAAGGCCGGTTATCATGTATACATCAGCCAAAGTAGGGGACAATTTCCCGTGACCAAAAACAAAGGCATTAGCACCATTTGACGAAAAATGGCAGGCTGCAATAAGAAGATTCTCATTTTTAGGTGTTTCAGCCAAAGATAATTCCAAACAATGAGCAATGCGAAGGCTGTCCCAATTGCTTGTCTTGACGCTGTCATCATCAAGCATCCCCTTGTACCACTTTCTCCGACCGCAATTGGGGGCGGGGGCCGCTTCTTGAAAGCATCTTGCCATTCATGGGGTTTCGACAGTGCTTTGCCTTGAAAGGGATCCTCCGAGATTCTGGGCCGCAATGAACTTAGAAGGGTCGGAGATTCCCACGGCCCGAGGAAATAAGATGGTGATTGGTCCTCGACGGGAATCAAGATTTCGGCGGCTAGAGCCTATCAAGAACAAGAAAGGGCAAGAGGAAAAATGCGAGATGAAATTCGGGAAAAGTGATACCGAATGGGCCCGAGGAGGATGAGATTTACCCGAAGAGCCTGGTCTTGGTTCGCCATTTGAAGATTTGAGCCTAAAAGATTGATGAACTAGGGTTTGAAGGAGGAAAGAACAGGTGTTGAACGGATTCGGCCTGGAGCCGTTGAGCATTTATGGTCAATTCCGGAAGAAAATCACCTTTTATCCCGTAATTGAAGGGGCATATGTTAACACCAAAAATTGGTACAGGAAAGAGACTGACCTGTGGGCCGAATTTGGTAAGAAAACACCATTCGACAGGAAATTTTTCTCAAATCATTCGGTAAAGATGCCTGCGGTCGGGAGCACGCGATCATTCGGCAGAAGGACTGTTTTGCGCTTGGAAGAGAAAACATTCGGGAATACGTGATGACGTGGCCTGAATATAAGGGACGAATTGATGACGGGTGCAAGACGGACATTGACGTCGGGGCATTAATTTAGGCAATAAATGTTGTAATCGTGGTCGACTAGGAGTCGTGTTAGGATAAGGGTATAAATATGAACCCTTAGCGTTTAGTAATAAAAAAGCGAACAATTTCACAACAAACCGGCCCCGTGCCATCTTTCAAGTCCTTTAGTCGAGTCATCGAGTTCTTCGAGAGGAGCCATCGATCCGTCGACCTCCGTAAGTACCGGCAACCTTGTATCATGTCTAGTATCATGCGGTGGATTTAGACCGTGATGCAAGTAGTCTTGTTACCATGCTTAGTATCATGCGGTGGATTTAAGCTTGGTTCAAGAGGGCTTTCTTGTTAGATCATGAGCCATGCGGTAGGCTAAGATCTAGCTTGGAGGTAGTTATTGGCTCTATTAAATTTGGCAAGATCTAATAGATTCATTAAGTTACCATGTATTGCTTTGAATTTTACTCTTATGTTTAATTCATGTAACACTCTTATTGCCCAATTTAGATTGATTAGATTCGGCTCTATCTTGTTTGCGATCCATATGATGTATGTTCAAATCCTTAACTCGATGTGGTACATGGGTCACGTGCTCTTTAACAGCCGAATTTGAATCAATCTAGATTGCCACGTGTTGCGGGTTCAAGCGTGTTAATCTAGCATAGTTTGTTCCTTCTCCACGGAACCCGAATCGACTGTACAACTGTATTCGACAATTCTGTCACGAGTGAAACGTGTTCATGAATTTGTTTTAAATAATGTATGCTTTTAGCCTTCCATGTTTAGATTGTATCATGCGGTGGATTGATCTATTCTTGGTTGGTGGTGTGATTTCAAACAAGTTGTATGATGCGGTGGATTAACTTGTTTGGTGTCACGCTCGACGGGTTTGAAAGTACCTAGACATGCGATAGACTAGTGCTTTTGGCCTATGCATGCATGTTTACTGCAAATTTATAATCACGCTTCGCCTTTATTTATTTAATTGTGATTTATCCTTGATAATCGGTCACAGTTACGTGTTGCAATGTTGTTTAAGTAAAGACTGATCTTTCATCATGCTTACGTCATGCATTCGGCTATACCCTGTTTACATGTTTTAAATTCCCGAATGATTTTCAGATTGCCGACGGATAGCTTGTTGTAGCTATATGTCGTTTTCCTTGGCTTTGTAGCCGTAAATACGGAACTGTCTGGTACCACCCTGCAAGTTCCAGATTTTATCTAATTATTTTCATCCTTTGTCAGTTTCAGGGAAAATTGACTTGCACGCTTCGGATTCGGCTACGCGTGTTAAGCCAGCTTTTTCGGCTTGCTGTGTGCTTGGCGTGAGGTGCTGATTTTACGTCAACGGTGCGTAAAATAAAAATCCATTGCAAAAACATATGCAACATGAAGATAAGGCTGTTGCAACATCTAGATAAATTAGTTGCAACATCGAGAACTTGCACCATGGTATGTTTCATGCAACATTCGTTGCGAAACATGTAAAAGTAATAGTTGAAACATCAATTCTTAATCATTGCAACATCGAACACCTACAAAAAATCAAAGAGTGCAACATCACAAACTTTCATCTACAACACTGGAAAAAAGCATCTACAAACCTTGCAACATCCAAAAATCTCCATCGAAACATCATGGGCTACCTATTGCAACATGGAAAAAACATCTACAAATCTTGCAACATCCAAAAATCTCCATTGAAACATCACGAGATATCTATTGCAACATGGAAAAAGGGCATCGGTCGCGGAGCCAAGACAGACCACCACCAGGGAAGCGCCGCCACCACAGCAGGGCTCTGCCGGGCCGCGACGCGCCATGAGCAAGCCCCGCTGGTTCCGCTCATCCGCCCCTGGCCTGCGGTGTAGCTCGCCGTCGGGGAGCCGCCGAGGAGCTCGTGCGGACAAAGCTCCCCACGGTGGCACCGCACGAAGCTCCGACAACCGCGCGAAGCTCCCCAGACGGAGCTCCAACAGCCCTCGCGCCGCAACCCCGTGCGAAGGCGCCCCCCGCTCACGTGTCCCCGGTCACACCCCCGGCCGTGGAGGGCACGATGACCGGCGCCCGGTCTCGGGAGCGACGGGCCACGCTCGACCGCGCCGCCGCGCGAGCTTTCGATTCTGCGCCGCCACCGAGCTCCCAGCATCCGTTGCCTCGCACCGGTTACATCGGAGGAGAGAGGGAAAGAGATGGGGATGATGGGAGGATATTTTGGGGAACAAAAGGGTGAGCGGTTTCCCGAAGGGATAAGGCAAACCAGGGGCGCGGGGCGGGACCTACGCAGCCGCATCGAAGTAGCGGTGGGGGAGGCGTCCGTTTTTTCCTCGTCGGACGCCCGATCAGAAGCATTACCGTTTCGAAAATACATATGGAATTTTGGCTTGCCATAATTATTGATTGTCTAGGTAGGAAAAATATAGGCATTGTGGTTAATCTACGTGTACATCTTCTTTACTCTATAAAGAATGCGTTCTTTTGATGGGTCTCCCACCTTTCGTTCTTTTCCATATTTGTGACTTGCCTTCGATGGAAAGACAAATCGACAATGCGGGAAAGAATTGCTAAGACAAATCTAAACATGACTTGTTTTTTAAAGTCAAATTGCGTAACGCCGACTCACAAGGAAAAGTCAAGTCATAACTTGGTTTTTTGGAAAGTCAAATCACGTCTTGATTTGGAAAGAAAGTTTTTGAAAAGTCAAATAATTTCTTTTGATGTGTCCCTTAATAAAACAGATTTAGGCTAAACCTTAATGATTTTTCTTTCCTACTTGCTGCCTATCACGCATCAACTATAGATGGCAATGCAATTTCCATCAATTACTTGTTGGGTCTTAGAGCAACTTTAGCAGCTCCCCTTTCCCATCCCCAATACCAAAAAAACAGTGATATAGGGGATTAGATGCTAAAATAACCTCTTCAGCAGCTTCCCTATCCCCTCCCCTCTTTTTCTCCATGGACTAAAACTCCCTCTCCATCCCCTCTATACAGGGGATCTCTCCTCCACCCCCAAAACGCTGGGACCCACTCCAAACCGGATCGAGCCGGTCTCCACACACCGAAACAGATCGAGCGCCCGCATGGCCGGCGGCGCCAGCACGGCCGCCTCGCCCCCCTCCTCCCGCACGCCCGCCTCGCCCCCCCTCCTCCCGCCGCTCGGTCGCCGCCCCCCCTCCTCCCGCCGCGCGGCCGCGGCGGTGCGCGGCGTGGATACGGAGGAGGCTTTCGAGGCGGCGGTGGCGGCCTCATCTCCGGCGACACCTTCGGAGGGCTCGCGACCGCCAACCATGCCGAGGGCTCGCGGCGCGCGCGGCATGGACACGGGTCGTGCCCACCTAGCCGGCGGCGTGGACGGCCACTTACCCGGCGCGCCCTACGAAGGAGGCGCCGCCGCCGGCTATGCCGAGGGACCACGACGTCGTGGCGTCGCGGCGCAGGCGCGCCCACCTCGCCGGCGGCGTGGAGGAGGGCCACATGTCCTGGGCGCAGGACGACGCGCCCCCTGGCAGCAGGACTCCTCCTCTGTTGGCGCAAGGGAGGTCTGGGAGCAACGTCCGGCCGTCTCCAACCTCCGTCGTATGTTGCCTCCGGCCGCCTCCCACCTTTCCACCATTGCCCCCCTATGCCCACCATTGAAGCAGGCTCCAATAGCCACGAAGACAAGTGCTCCAATGAAGAAGAAGGCGACGACCATACCAAAGGCCAAGAAGGCGACCACCTCATCTACAAGATCAAATTCAAATGCATCCCGTCCTCAGGGACTACCAAAACCGCGTTCTCGTGCCATGGAGGTTGAAGCTCAGGCCCATCAACACGCCATCCATACGGACTTCCAATCCTTGCTAGACAGTGAAACAACCACAGAAGATGATGGTCTCGACCTCTTCGATGAGGCGCCAAGGTATATCTATGCAAACAATTTCTGAGTTTTTTGCAAATTTGTGTGGAGCGCTATGAAGCTGTTTTCAAGCAGGTTGAGAAATTCGTTTACTGTAAGAGTTTGCTATATTTTTGTGCCTTCTAATAATATTTAAGATTATGTCGAAGTGACCAGGGGATCATGCTAGATGATACTATCTGTCACTGTTACATGTTTGTTATAATGTGTGTTCTAGTCTTTGATGTCTCATAACTCAATTGTTCTGTTTTCCTTTGAAAAGATGATTGCTGTACTCTAATCAGTTTGCTAATGTATACAATCAGTAGTTCAGTACAGAAGTAATCCTGTAATTAGTACATAGCACAGTGGAACGACATGATATAGTGCCTTATTTCTACAAGTTTCTTGGAAGCAAACTATAGTACTGTTGCCTGTGGGGAGGGGGGGTTGTCCTAGATCTTCCACCTTGCCTGATCTCACAAGAAACACATAGTGCTGATTGACTCAACAAGAAAACGTGTAGGGTATGCATGGAACAAAATGTAACAGGATAGGAGTAGGGGTGGCGACCTGGGGTAACAATAGATAAAACAGATATGTCGGGGATTTTCATGAATGAGAATTACTGCATGATATTCTGCATGACAGAATGAGACCATAGTCGCAGGCTCGCAGCTCTGTGCCATCAGACAGGTGCAACTGAGTTGTATCACTACCATTCCATTCATGCAGTATCGATTCCTTTTCGACATGCCTGTCTTTTGCTTCTTCATTTTCCAGAAAAACATATCTCCCTGTCAGCTTACAATGAAGAGAGAGTTGAATTATTGCAACCTAGATTACCCAAGCAACCCACCTTTTAGTTCTATCCATTTGTTGTTCATTTCCCTTTCGCCTCGTATTCCTAACCAATCAGTAGCAGTCTCAATATTGCTCAGCCCTTCGTATCATCACTCTCCTCTTACTACTATTCGCTGCAAGGAGAACACTATATATAGGGGGAAATTGCTAGTTAACACTGTTGACACGAGATCTTCTCTGTTGCTATGCACTAACAGTTCTTAATGCCTTATGTTGTGCCCAAGGTAGTCGATAAAGAAAATCATGATGGTTGGAAGATCTGAACATCATTACTGTCGGGGCAAAAAAATTCATATAGAACCATTACTGCATGATATTTACTGTTGGAATAGGCAAAAAAATGTGCAAAGTGTATGCATGATGGAAGAACATGTAGTTGATGGATGTCTTGACTACTCTTTGCTGAAAATGCTATCCTAACAATTAACTAGAAAAAAGAGAACAAAGATTTAGCTGCAGAAAATGTGACTGTTGATTGTTGTTTACTGAAAAATCCTGTTTATTGCTGGCATGTAAATGTTTATTGTTGTTTATCTGCCCTCTTTATAACCTACCATATATGACATGTTGGTTTTGCTATCGCAGGGAGAGTTTCGTTGGAGCCATGATGCATGCTATTGGTGACTATCCCCTGAACAATGATGAAGATGTTGAGGTCTTTAATGCAAACTCCAAGAAGAGTTCTAGAGGGTCCAACTACTCGGTTGATGAGGATGAAGCCCTGGTTCTAGCATGGCAGAATGTGTGCCTTGATCCAGTGGCGGGGAAAGACCAATCGGGCTCAACGTATTGGGCGCGAATGTCGGAGTACTTCCACGCTAACGTCAAGTATCCTTCCGACCGCTCAATTGGATCCCTCAGCCACCGGTGGACGAGTATCTCGGAGTGCTGCACACGGTGGGCGGGTTGTGTGGTTAATGTCGAGCGGCAACACCGAAGTGGGACGACAATGCAAGAAAGGGTATGTAATATATCATTTTCGCTGATAGGACATGATGCACCATTTTGGCATTAGTAACTAATAAAATGCTTACTTTTGTAGCTGAACGAGACCCATGCACTCTACAAGCAAAGGGAACCAAAGCATAGGTCATTCGTCATGATGCATTGCTGGGTGTTGCTTCAACACAATGAAAAGTGGAACAAGAGATACGCCGATCAACAACCTACAAAGCACAGTGGCTTACCTGATCCGAACTCGCCACATTGCAAGATGATGATGATGGTGCGAGCAACGGTACAACTTCGGATTGGCCGCCGTCAAGCGAGAGACCGCCCGGAAGAAAGAAAGAGAAGGAGAGAAAAAAGAGAGCAGGGGATGTGGATGAGCTGCAGGATGCAGTAGAAAAGATAGTCAAAGCCAAGAAAGATATTGAGGCATCTAAGAAGCTAGACAAAGATGAGAGGTGGGAGTACATGAAGTCGTTGCAGGAACGCCAGATAGCTGTCCAAGAGAGGCAGCTAAAAGTTCAAGAAGCAGAAGCAGATGCCAAGAAAATGGAGATAGCTGTCCAAGAGAAGAAATTAAAAGTTCAAGAAGCGGAAGCGGCTGCTAAGAAAATGGAGCAGGAGTCCAAAATTATGCTTCGAGACTTAAATGGTCTCGATGAGACTCAGAGAGCCTATTTCCAAGTCATGAGGGCTGAGATTATGGCATCAAGGACAAGAGGGGCTAGTGGTAGTGGAAGTAGTTAAACTCAGTCTGTGATAAGTGCTAAGTTAATAATTAGTGCTAAGTTAATGCTGCTGATCAGTTAGCTAAATTATTTATGTAAACTTTCACAGAACAGTCACATGAATGTTATATACTTATACCTCTGTTGCATGTGTTCTACCAGCCATGTTATTATCCTGCTTTGTTTAAGAATTTAGTTTCAGTGTTTTCCAGTGAGCTATGTTGCTGTTACATGAATGAGAATTACTATGTTGTTGTTAATCTGTGTGACAGAATCAGTTACAGTGGAGGTACAAAATTACTATGTTGTGAATCAGTTAATCTTGTGTGACAGAATCTGGAATGAATGAGAATTACTATGTTGATGACACCATTCTTACAGCTCTGTTTGAGTAATCAGACATAGAGCTTAGGGCCAGCTTATCACATAATCAAGTCTGGTACTATAGCAGGTAACCTGATCCATCATTATATTGGAAAGAAGATGCAAAGCAAAGGTCTGCTGACCAATTTACATAGATTACTTGCAATTTCAGCATATCTCAGCAAATTACAATATGTGTGCATGGTGGATGGCTGGATGCTTCTGCTTGAGCTATTCTTCTTTCCAGATTCATGCTGTGTCTTTGCAGTTGCTCCCTACTTTAGGCCTAGTTGTGTGGTTTTAGCTGAAAAGGCAGGGTTATTGTTCTATTTGTGAAATAATGCCGTTATGATGGAACCAAAATGGTACACTGTACAGTGTCAGTAGTACATAATATGCGAGTTCAGAGCAACAATTATGATTATTTTTAGACTTCCCCAAATAAAGAGGACATCAGACATACTGTATTGGTTCCTAGCATAGTAACAAGGCAATAAAGCATATTTTCTTATCAAAAATATTCAGTACTCAATTAACATGGTAACATATTTTTTCAGATCTTATGTCAGAAAAATTCAGGATGATAAGCATGTCTGGAAGTATGGTTGTGGAGCCAAGGGATGTGAAAAACTTTTCCATGCTCCTGAGTATGTTTACAAGCATCTGAGGCTCAAGCATCCTTTTTTGGTCTCTATATTGTCATCAAGAGTGGAAAATGATATCTATTTTCAAAATTACATGAAGTAAGCCCTACACAACTGAAAAATCATTATATAGCTAATATAATGTTTATCAGTATGCTGACTTTGCAGTTAGAGCATCTTTGTTGATAATATCACTTTTTCAGTTGCAGCAAGACAAAGGCCTGATGAACAGATGTTTGGTGCTTCTGCTGGACGTGGTTCAGATGCTCCACTAGTACTAATACCAGTGCCTGGTGCTGGGTAGGTTATGAATGCAACTCAGCTAATAATTCAGTTAAGAGATCCAGGCTGTCTACTAAAATTGGGCACTTGGGTTGTTTTCTTCTTATTAGCCCATATGGTCCATTTGTACCTGCTCGACACAGGATTTCTGTGCACTTCACTGAAAAAGTCCAGCAAAGCCTTCACTGAAATTCTGTGCACTTCAGGACTCCCCTTCACTGAACAAGTCAATATTACAGAAATATATTGGACTCCCTTCAGGACTATCAGCTGGAGGATCACAACTGATAGTTCATAAACACATAGTTGTGCTGCAGGATCACAACTGCAGGACCACATTGAATACTGTAGTGTCACAGATAGCACCAGCAAGTATGCACAGAGGAATACATCATTATTTCTGAATATTTGCATCATTTAACTTACATATAATCATTTCTGAATATCCAAATTTACATGAAGTAAGCCCTACACAACTGAAAAATCATTATATAGCTAATATAATGTTTATCTGTGCCATAGCACACTACAAGAAGCTATTTAATCTGTGACGCTTTCTCCGCAACGTTTTCGGAAAACGTCACGAATGTGCATTGCAGCCCAAAACACTGCGACGATTTCTTTATTTCGTCGCGATTCTACGACGTATTCCTTTTTTCGTCACGGATGTGCATTGAAGCCCAAAATACTGCGACGATTTGTTAAATTCGTCGCGATTCTACGACGTATTCCTTTTTTCGTCACAAACACTGCGACGATTTGTTTAGTTTGTCGTGATTCTACGACGTATTCATATTTTTCGTCACGGACGTGCATCGATGGATATTGAAGCCCAAACCATCACGACGATTTGTTAAATTCGTCGCAATACGACCCACAACACTGTGACGTTTTAGCAGATTCGTCGCGATCCTAAAAAAACAGCCACCTCACCAGCACCTAGGACCCACCCACACTACCACGCAGGCGCCACCTCACCCAAGCGTCACGTCACCACCACGTGAGCGCCCAGAGCCCACCTCACTGCCACGCAGGCGCCACCTCACCCAGGCGCCACCTCACCACCACGTGAGCGCCAAGGGCCCACCACACGCGCCACGCGAGCGCCACCTCACCCCGGCGCCATGTCACCACCACGCGAGCGCCAGGGGCCCACCTCACTGCCACGCAAGCGCCACCTCACCCAGGCGCCACGTCACCACCACGGGAGCGCCGGGGCCCACCACACCGCCACGCGAGCGCCACCTCACCACCACGCGAGCGCCGGGGGCCCACCTCACTGCCACGCAAGCGCCACGTCACCACCACGTGAGCGCCGGGCTCACCTCACTACCACGCAGCGCCACCTCACCACCACGTGAGCGCCGGGGCCCACCACACCGCCACGCGAGCGCCACCTCACCCGGGCGCCACGTCACCACCACGCGAGCGCCCGGGGCCCACCTCGCCGCCACGCAGCGCCACCTCACCCGGGCGCCACGTCACCACCACGGAGCGCCGGGGTCCACCACACCGCCACGCGAGCGCCACCTCACCACCACGCGAGCGCCGGGGGGCCCACCTCACCGCCACGCAAGCGCCACGTCACCACCACGTGAGCGCCGGGCCCACCTCACCGCCACGCGGCGCCACCTCACCCAGGCTGGGACGTCACCACCACGTGAGCGCCCAGGGCCCACCACACTGCCACGCAGGCGCCACCTCACCCAGGCGCCACGTCACCACCACGCGAGCGCCCGGGGCCCACCTCACTGCCACACAGGCACCACCTCACCCAGGTGCCACGTCACCACCACGTGAGCGCCCAGGGCTCACCACACTGCCACACAAGCGCCACCTCACCCAGGCGCCACCTCACTGCCACACAAGCATCTAGGGCCCCACCTTACTGCCATGCAAGCGCCACTTCACCCAAGGCATGAGTTCCTCGTAAAAAAAAATGAAAACCTGCAGCCTAGGGGACTGGAACCCGAGACCTCACACTTCAACCCGAGGGCTCCTACCACTGGGCTACCACTGTGTTTGTGACTATGTCTAACATTTAAATGCCTTTGAACCTATCTACCCAGAAGCTGCAGTCTGGGCCGTTTGTGCCACATTGGCCCAGCACTAGCCCAGCGCACACCACATTAATATGGGCCGCAAGCGCTATTTTTGGCCCAACTGTAGCATACCTTTATAATTAACCCAAATGCAAAAAATGTGGTGTTGGTGGGATTCGAACACAGATTGTGGAGATAAGATTGTAGCACCTTACCACTATGCTATGCTGTTGTTGACGATATAGAGTGGCAATAAACATTTCATATATCGACCGCTGGAGCTTTGGGACCACGTGGCAGCATTGGATTGGTCGAGTTGCTTCGCAGGGACCACATGGCGCAATGTGAGCTCGTTTCCCCCCATCGTTTTTTCTTTTTAATCTACAATTAAAATTTGAAACTAGTGTTTCTCGGTAATAGTAACTCCAAATTCATTGATTCTTTTTTCCGATTTTTTGTAAAATCACAAACTTTCACGTAATATCACTCGTTTTCATATTAATTGCTATTACATTTATCTTTTTCATACAACTTCTTTTCTTGTACCGAAAGAGAATAAATAAAGATATTTTCAATAAGAAATGGTAACATAACTTCATATTTACTAATGTTATGATAAACACAAGGTTATGGTAAAGTTTGAGGTGCATATGAATTCAAAAATTTCGAAAGGTATGACACACTTCAATGTTCAAGTAATGTTTCATGAAACTATGTGAGACATATATCCATTTCTAAACAACGTAGGTTCCACTGCTACCGGAATCATTTGAAAGTTTGATCACAAGTTTATGGACCAAAATTATGTTACCACGTCAATTCGTAGAACCATTAGAGCATGTTATGATATTATTTGAATTATGATGGTGTAAATTCGAGATGTAAGTTTGAATTGCCCCTAATAAACTGGTGTTGAAATCATTTTTCATTTGTTAAAGTTGCAGATCTTGGTAGAGAATGATTTTAGAAAATTTTAGAAAAAAGAATCATCGAATTTGGAGTGGGCACGCATCGCTGTCAATAAGCACGCCACGGTGAACAGATAATAGGCAACTGGTGTTTACAATGAATCTGACTGCATGTAAGTCTAAGACTTGAGCTGAACAGCGTTCCCTTATTTGCAATTCAGCATTCAGTTCCTTAATGCAAAGATGCAACTACCAAGTAAAATTCGCATCAGCCTGTAACTCTGTTCAGTTATTCAATTTCAGATGCTGTAATCACAACAACCGACTACCTCTGCAGTGACCGAATATCAAGCCAAATCAGCTCCAAAAAAAAATGTTGATATGAGAATTGCCGACCCCATCCAAAAGCTGGAAAAGCCCATTTCCCCCCGACCGCGTCAAGATGCATCGGGCTTACGGATAAATTATGGCAGATGCTCAATCACACCAATCTTTGGGGATGAGGAAGGAGTTCAAGCCTTCAGAGCCATCCTGCAATGCCCAATCAAGCATTTCCCCATCACCTACCTTGGTGCTCCCCTGTCTCCTTTGTCCCTGCCAAAGTCCCAGTACGGACCTCTGATCGAGAAATTGGTAGCGAGGCTACCAGAGCTTGGCAAGGGCCACTCATGAACAGAAGTGGCCACCTGACACTCGTCAAATCCACATTGACTGCAATGCCGATCTACTTGATGATGTGTGACGTCCTCCGCAGAAACTTCATTTGGACTGGAAAGGACAGCCACCAGAGGCAAAAACACAGTGGCTTGGCCCACTGTTTGCCGTCCGACAACATGGGTAGGGCTGGCCGGCTGGGGGTGCAGGACCTGGAATTGGCCGGTTTTGCTTTGAGAACCAGGTGGATTTGGCCGCAAAGAACCGACGAGGAAGGAGCATGGTCGTGCGTGCGTTCTCTGATGCCTCAATAACTGTGCATCTCCGCGACGACGGACGCAAACTCCTGTTCTGGACCAACCCTTGGATTCAACAAGGGCAATCGGTTCAACAGCTGGCACCGATTCTCATTACCTGCATTCCTGCTAGGCTGGTGAAGAGTAGAACAGTAGCGCAAGGTAAGGACTCCATAACAAGCAGTGGAGAGCATGAGCTCGGTCTCATTGTGTTGTAAAAACTTTCTCCTCTTTCCCGTCTTAATACAACAATACACGGTCACTGATAAATAAGTCCATGGACCTCTGCTTTGTCAAAAGATTATCGAGAAGTGTTTGGCGTACTTTGGCAACCGCGATCTAAGTTTCAAGTCCTTTATGTTAGACATTATCAGAAGATGTATTAAACTCACACACTGTAATGCTAACACTAACCGGATCGCTCGTTATTTATTCACGTTCTGTGAACCAACTCCAGATTTGACCAGTCCGAACTGTTTATGTACGATATTTGCATCGCCTGTAGCAACACACGAGCATTTTTCCTAGTTTAAGTTAATACTCCATCCGTTCATAAATATATAATGTATGCATGATATTTATGCACAAATTATCCCAAGTGAAGTGATTAGCATAGAGACATTTTCTTCCTTAGGAGAAATATACCACAAAATAAGAGACCTTTATTTTTCACTTAGTACATACAGTCATACAAATGCTTTGAATTATTCACAAATTGTACACAAAATAATCTTTCAACGAAATTGTACAAAAATTATTAAGTTATGAAAAAATGACGTGATTAATTAACACCTCAGTGGAGGCCCTTGGATCGTCCGCAGCCCAAGATGGACTTGGGCAAGCGGCCGACCTTGTCGACGCCCTCCTCGAACACCACCCCCATGCCCATGTACACGTGCGCCTCCACGTGGCAGTGGAACAGCCACACCCCGGGGTTGTCGGCCACGAACCTCACCGCCGTCCACCCCAGCGGGTGCAGCGCCACCGTGTTCTTCATCACCGGGTCCCTCAGGTTGAGCTTCGCCGCGTCCCTCCCGGGCTCGAACTTGCCCTCGCCGTAGCCCAGCACCCAGAAGTCGTGCCCGTGGAGGTGCCACGGGTGCGTCTCGCTCTTGCCGTTGAGCATCGCCGTGTTCTGCAGCACCACGTCCACCACCGACCCCAGCGCCAGCCGGTACGCCGCGCTCGCCACCGTCCCGTTCGCCGCCGCCGGCGAGGCGATGTCGTAGCTTCCGTAGTTGTCGTCGTACACGTCCGCCGGGGGGCGCTGGTCGTCGTACGCGCCCCGGAGCCCGCGCTTCATGGAGACGAGGTACGGCGTCGCCGGGAACCGGAGCGACACGCCGTTGATGGCCCACTTCACGTGGCCGTCGATCCTGTTCTGCGTGTTGAGGAGGAGCAGCGTGCGGTCGGGCCTCGGCGGCACGGGGAGGACGTGGTCCGGGTGCGCGACGGCGAGGGACCTGCTCTGCGCCAACCTGGGCGCCGCGTCGTCCCACGCGGGTCCCGCCGGCGGCGGCGTCGGCGGCAGGTCGTTGCCGCTCCAGGCGTAGCGCAGGACGGCCATGGCGCTCGGCGTCTCGCGCTTTCGGCCGACGACGTGGGACGCGGCCCAGTAGTCCCGGGACGGGTCCTGATCGGCCTTGACCAGGACGGAGTACGTCTCGCCGGAGTAGATGAAGAGGCTGTCGACGACGACCGGCCTCACGTAGTGCCCGTCGGCTTCCACCACCGTCATCGAGTGGCCCTCGATCTCGAAGTTGAGCGACGAGAGCGACGTGAGGGATCCTATACGGAGGCGGTAGGTCTTCCCCGGCACGGCGGTGAACAGCGTCGGAACGGCGCACGAGGCGTTGCAGGTGGATCCGCCGCCGCCGGGAGCAGCAGCAGGGGAGCACCCGAACATCCCTCGGCCGTTGATCAGCAGAGACTGTGGCTCGCCGACGAACTCGAGGGGGTCGGACGCGAGCCCGACGGCCTGCTCGTAGACGCTCTTGTGCCACCAGTCCATGAGGAGGACGGTGTGCTCCTCGTCGTAGGCGAAGGGCTCGACGACGCCGTCCGGCTCCGACACGACGAGCATGCCGTCGAGCCCGGCGACGCGCTGCATCCCGTAGTGCGCGTGGTACAAGTACGTGCCAGGCTGAAACCCCACGTGCGCGCGTGTCACACATTAGCCAAAACTAGTAGCTACCAGGTCGGTCGTAGGTGTAGAGACGACGCGTGTGAGAGCGATCACTCACCCTGTCGACGACGAATCTGTAGGTGAAGGTCTCGCCGGGCAGGATGGGGCACTGCGTGACGCCGACGGTGCCGTCGGCCCACGGCGAGCCGTGCTGGCGGATGCCGTGCCAGTGGATGCCCGTGTTCTCGGTCTCGAGGTGGTTGCGCACGGTGACCACGACGGTGTCGCCCTGCGCGGCGCGGATGGTCGGGCCGGGCGCCTCGCCGTTGATGGTCACGGCCAGCTTCTCGAAGCAGTCGAGGGACTTGCGGTGGTAGGCGATGTCCCACGTGTGGTGGTGCACCTTGGCCTCCGCGACGGCGAGGAGCGCCGCCGCCAGCGAGCACAGGACGGCGGCGAGCGACAGCTGTGCCGCCATATTAATTGCGTTGCGAGAGCGAGAAAGCTTCGCTGTCGCGGCGCCGCCTCCCTTGCTGAGAATGAAGAAAGGAGCTCGTCGGACACGATGGATTGATTGCTCTGCCAGCTGAGCGATTGTTGTGTGTGTTTGAGCCCCTGCGATCGAGGCATATATATTTTTATACGTGGTGGTTTGAGCGTGTCGCGAGCCGGTCAGTGCAAGCAAGTTGGCATGGGATCGGAGCATGCGCTGGTCATAGGAGCAGATGATTGAACGCATGGCTACTTTCTCATGTGCGAATAACAAGTCAATCTTCTTTCTCATGTCCGAACGCATAATAAAATTTTATATACTGCTAGGTTGACAACACCCAATTGGCTATATTGCCATGAATTGGTTTTTTCATTGATGGGAGGGAGCATGCACCCATACGACGCGCGTGCCCGCCTCCTCGACCGTACGTGATGCAAGTATTCTGACATGATATATGTCCCATTCTAGCTTAATTGAGACAGACAAGCACGAGCTACCACATCAGGCGGAAACAAAACTATACCATATATATGCAATAGTGCAAATAAATAGAAAGCGCGAAGGGTCAACCGCGCGCGCGTGTAGTAGCTAGCATGCAGTATCATCGATCGTACGTACGTGTTCTGCCTCGTGCTCTGGACACGAATTGCACTGGCGCATGCATGTTCAAGGAGCTAGGTCGCCTGTCCAAATAGTGCAGCCAATGCTCAAGGTAGCGAAATCCCGACAACAGCGATTACTGAGGCAAATATGCACGCGCGGTCGCGCGCGTAGGAATTAGACCGTGGATGTGTGTGTGTGCACACACGTTCATGGCAGCTAGTAGTAGATGAGTTCGTGCAACGTCCGAGTCGGAACGTTGGTGTGGCCGCCGCGTTCCAGGTCGCGACGTACGGTCACGGCGGCACGAGTGCGAGCTTGTGTTCAGGTCCGTGGCCAAGTCAGTCGCATGTTTGTTAGGATTGCAGCAGATGCTGGGATGGCCTTGTGGTGGTCGGCGACTTTGGAGGAGCGAGATTCTTGGATCGCTGGAAGACCGGCTCTCACGGCGTGCGTGGCCCATCGTGGGTGTGGGAGAGGCCGGGTCGCCAGGAGCTAGCGCGTGTGTTGCGTCGCCGTGAAGGGCTACAAAAGGCTATGAACACCAGTCTGTGATCGAGTCGAGTCCTTGAGATGTTTCAGAACTATAATACTCCATACATTTTTTCCGATACTTGTTTGAGGGGATATATAGGGCAGATTTATGTCATACTCACCCTTCATGGAATGTTGAAGAGGTAGAAGCACTTTCCCCGTCGGTCGCGAAAAAGTTCAAAGGAACTTTAAACCCAACCACGCACGATTCACACTTCCGAGGTATGAGTGCATAGGGTCGCTACGAGACTTTCACAAGACACCCCCATCAAGCACCGAAGCCGTTTTGGTTAAACATAAGTGGTATAACCCTTCGGCATCAAGAATGACGTACGCCCGCGGTAGCGATGGGGGGGGGGGGGGGTCAATGGCATCCAGAGCGCGGAACCTCAACGCGCGACGTGGAGAGCATCCTTGTCGCCCTGTGAGGGACGCTCTTCCACGGGACTTTGCCTAACGAGACATAGCCAACGGTTCGTCATCCGTTAACGAACGGACTCCCCGTCTCAAATGTTCCCTCCCCACTTATGCCTTTCGGTAGTCAGTGTGCAAGCTGGAGACGTACAAGCTACTTGACCAAGACCAGAGCCATGATAGTTCCGACGGCGGCGAATAAGTTCCTGGGTCGCCGCTTTAAGAACCGGACCTTAAGGAGAGACACTAGAGCAAAGCTCTAGCTCCCTGAACCATGTTGCTAAAAAGCAAGTTTTACTCATCAAGTTGTAGTGGACCATTATTCAGTATTAACAATTACATAAAGGTGTTGATGGCAGCGCTTAGCAAAGATCTAACCATAATGCATAAACCTGGGGTATCAAGGTACAAGGAATAAAGTCTAGGTACCTGGCTTTTTGGTAGAGCCACCGCTGACCTTTTTGGTACCTGGCTTAGTGGTTTTCACCGCAAGCTTAGAAATCAAATAGTGACCGGTGCTTCAGCCATGCTATGGGCATCGTGGCTAAACCGAAATGATGTGATACACCAAAGAGCGAACACTAATTCTCCTTTGCAGGTGATCTTCAGGGCGACCCACTGCCAGAAACTTGGAGGGAACAGCATTGGAAGTTTTCAACAAGTTCGGCTGGAGAGGCTTAATTCGGTCTTTGTCTGCCTGAACAAGAAGTCGATCGCTTGCAGGCGATCTGATTCAGGCTTAAGGCTATTGGTGTAAACTGTAAACTTTGGCTGTAGGCATTCGCTTCAGTGCTACTAAGGCCAGAAATTGTTTTCCTAATTAAAAAAAACAAGTTCAGTGGGCTACCCCTGTTCGGCGGACATGGTAGTACCACCAACAAGATTTTCTCTCGGAACAAACCAACTCAATCATGAAAGACGAAAGAAAAAAATAAAGTATTGATACACACCATCATCTCGATATCAAAACAAGAATTCGTGGAGCGAGCGAGAGACTGTGTGGATTTTAATTTCTTATAGACGGTGAGCCATTGACGAAAGGTACGCCGCCCAATCCATCTCAAAGCCAACAGTGTCGCCCCACGAGTGGCCCTCGTCGGCCAGCTTCTCCACGGTTCCTTCCTGCAGGTTCAGCACGTGCTCGCCGCCGCCATCTCGCATGGTGAACACGACCATGCCGCTCTTCTCACCAATCCACCGCAGTTTGTGGGTGCGAAGGTCTCGGCAGTTCATCTTCATCTGGTGCACCCTGATCGTCTCAGAGCTCGATCCCTTCCTGCCGTTCTGGAACGGGAAGTCGTCTCCGTCTCCACCAGGGATGTCGAAGTACGAGATGCTGGCCGCGAGCGTGCCATCGCCACCGAGCATGCCGAGGCTGATGAGGAAGAGCCGGTTGTCCGGCGAGACGCCCAGCAGGCGCGTGTGCAGCCAGTCGTGGGGGCAGTCGTACGGCAGCAGGTGCACGCTCATGGCCCGCCCCGGGCCGTCGGCGTCGAGGCGCACCCCGAGCGCTCCGTAGTCCAGCGGCCAGAAGGCCACGCCGCGCAGCACGGCGGCGGCACCAATGTGGCACATCTCCCCGTCCGAGACGCTCACCGCGGACCTAGCCTCTGCTCCCCAGCGGCCAGTGTCCGAGGAGTAGCACCGGAGCACCGTGAAGCCGCGCCGCCGGTTGTTGTAGACAAGCAGCAGCCGGAAGGATCTGGTGTCGCGCCTCGGATTATTTGGACGGAGGCCGTCGCCGCCGGTGAAGAGCGCGCAGCCATAATAGTCCGTAGGCTTGTCCTCGCCGGAGAGTGGCGGGAGCGGGACGGCGTCGCCTGTCATCGGGTTGCAGACGCAGAGCGTGACGCCGTCGGCGCGGGTCTCGCGGGCGAGCTCCAGGACGAGACGGCCGTTGCGGGAAGCGACCGGGCGGGAGTAGTGCAAGGCCGCGCCGCCGTCGAGCGCGTCGAAGAAGGAGCCGATGGGGGCTCGCGTTTCGCGACCCAGGAGGCGGCGCCCGGACGCCATGGCGAGGAAGCCGCACCGTGTACGCACGACGGTCCCGGCCTTCCGCTGGCGGAAGACGCCTACGGCGAGGTGGGGAAGGAAGCGGCCCACCGCGGGCGGCGGCGGGAGCGAGCGGGAGATGACGGCGGCGCTCGTGGCGGCGACGCGCCCCCACCGCGCGCACGTCGCGGCGCAGCGCACGACGTCGGCCGCGTGAGGCAGCCTGGCAAAGATGCCGGCGAGCGCGTCGTCCGTAAGGGACGACGTGCTGCTGCCGTCGCGGCGGCGGGCGGGTTTCCTCGTGTACGGCGGGGCTACGGAACGGGGAGTCTGGCGGCGGCTGCGCTGCGGGCGCGGCATCGTGGGGACTGACTGGGGGAGCGTGCGTTGTCGTCGCGTCGTGGTACGTATGCGTCGCTGCTTTTATGGACTGAGACGACCGCCATTCAGGGCGACTCCGACGCGATGTGCGTGCGATTCCTAGGTTGGCGCCAAGTCCGATCGGATGCCTAGTTTTGCGCCGACTCCGATCCGGTGTCAGGTGGAGCGCGGGTACGCCGACGAGGCCTCCGGCACATCCTCGGCACGGAGGACTTTTGCGAGGAGTACGCGCTACGCGGACCTCGTGGCGCGCGGCGGCGGCGAGCGGCGAGGTCTGGCAGTGGCAGGTCTGCCATCCGTGGCGCAAGATCGTGAAGCGCCGATACCGCGCGCAGCTAGATCGTTCCAGCAGCTCACCACGGGCATCCCCTCCTGCCAGCGACTCCGACGCATAGTTGCAAACTCAGACGACCTGCCCTGATGCCTACTAACTCTTGTTCGGTTGTCTCAGATTGATTGATGCCATGGAACTATGATATTTGGTCACTCCAGGGGTAGTCTCCGTTGTTCCTATTACAACATCTGAAATGAAATAACTGAACACGAGTTACACCATGGTGCCAAGTGCAAACAAGGGACGCTGTTACGTTGAGTTCAAGTCTCAGAAAACTGGGAAAGCAGCTAATCAGAAGGACTAATAGATGGCAACAAACATCCACTTACATGCTCTGAAATATCACACCACCATTAGCTGCAAAACGTTGACATGCAGAAGCTCAATGCAACAGTTCTCTCCAAGAATATTCACAGATACACAAACTGATGCGAGGATGGATAAACTGATGCGAGGATATATGGAAGATCCTTTGGCCACTGAGTTACTAAAACAATTGGCACTCGATCCTAATCTGAAAGATTATACACTTTTTCAAGGGGTGATCAGATACAAAAATAAAATTTGGGTGGGCAACAATGAGGTAGCCCAACAACATATTCTTCAAACTCTGCGCAACAATGCAGTGGGTGGCCATTCAAGTATCTGGGCTACATATCACAGAATTAAGCAGTTGTTTGCTTGGCCCAGGCTTCAGAAAACAGTACAAGATTATGCCAGGTCTTGTACCACATGCCAACAAGCAAAAGTGGAGCACACTAGGCTAGTTGGTCTCTTGGAGCTACTACCAATCCCAAAACAAGCTCGGTCAGTTGTGCCACTGGACTTTCATCGAAGGACTTCCACCCTCTTACAAATACAACTCAATATTGGTGGTCATTGACAAATGCAGTAAGTATGCTCAATTTATCCCCTTGCAAGCTGCTCAAGTATATCTGTTAGAAGTATCTTACTATTACTAATTGGAGGCTCTTTTGAAGCCTCCAGGTGATGCCACCTAGGATCCTAGGTGAATAGCCTAAAAAAATAGTGAAATCCTTAAAATTCTCCAAAAAATCGGAAACATCCAGCCATCAATTCAACATCTCTAATCATAATAGTCATTGGATCTGTTATCTTTCTAATAAATCACCCACCTCTGCCATTATGAAAATAGACCAAGGTAACCCCCTAAATATGTATTTAAATTACCCACATATGCCATTATAACAAATAATGCAAATTAATCCTTAATTTTCATGTAAATTACCCACTTATGCTATTATAAAAAAATATCAAATAACCCCCTAACTTTTCATATAAATTATCCAGTTATGTGCTTATTAAATTTAAAGTAACCTCTAAATCTGAATCTAAATCATATAGTTATAATAATATCTTAAAGTGGATCAATATAAATTTTTAAATTACTTCTATAATTATTAATATATTATTTATGATTTCTCTCAAAAATATATTATTAATGTTATTATGTATATAAAAAAATACTTCCCATATTGTGTGTAATCATATACTCATATATTCATGAATGAGAGACAGATAAGAATACCAAATTTTCTGTTGTTCATAGCTTAAAATATAGTGTTCAATTAGATACAAATCAAACACATATGGAGGTGCTATGCTAAGGGAAAAATTGTTACTAACAAGACCTATTACAATTATTAGAATATGTAATAGATGAATGAGTGCATGAGATTAAAATTATAATTATTAGCTATTTCTAGCCCGTGCGGTGGCACGGGTTGATAGACTAGTATAATTAAGTTGCATGGCCTTCTTGAGACCATTTTCTCTGACAGAGATAGAATATTCATTAGTAATGTTTGGCAAGAACTCTTTAAACTCTCCGATATACAAATGGCAATGAGTTCATCATACCACCCCAGACCGACGGTCAAACAGAGTGATTGAACCAATGTTTGGAAGCATTCCTCCGATGTTCCGTACACTCTTTCCTAAGACAATGGAGTAAATGGCTTCACTCTGCAATTGGACGCCCACCATTTGAAGTCTTGTATGGTCATTCTCCAAGGCACCCGCGAATCACCCAACTGCAAAAGCAGAACTGCATTGTCCCTAATTAATATGGAAGAATGGCTCAAGGAAAGAGCCCTGTTAACTAGGGTGGTGCAGCAACAATTGCTCCGAGCCCAACAGCGCATGAAAGCTCAGGCTGACAAGAAGAGAACTGGAAAGGAATTTCAGGCAGGCGACATGGTCTACTTGAGACCGCAACCTCATGTGCAATCCTCAGTAGCGTTCAGAAGCAATAAAAAGTTGGCATTCAATAAGTTTTATGGCCCATTGAAAATCCTGCAATGGGTAGGCGGCAAGGTGGCTTACAAGCTGAACCTTCCCCCAGAAGCGAAGATTCACCCAGTGGTTCACACATCCCAACTGAAGCTGCATATTCCAACAGCAGTACATGCAAGTGAAGATCTATGCTCTGTTTGTACAGATCCAGACAACAAGTTATCCACCACAAGCGTTTCTGGCAAGCCGAGAGATCATTCGAGGTTCTTTTGTGATCACTCAATGGCTGACTCAATGGACTGATATGCCACCAGAGTTAGCAACATGGGAGGAGGAAGAAGAAGACATAAGAACTTAAGAAGGCGTTTTCCATCTCGGCTCCTTGTGACACACGCTCATTCGGGATCATGGCAAGGAGCCGAGATGGAGTATAAATCCCGGACCCCCTCCTCCTCTGTAAGAAAAAGGAATCGATAGAAAGGAGAAACAACTGCTCTGAACCTCCCGTACTTCTCCTTATTCCCCGGAACTCTGCTTCCCTGTCCTTCCATTTCTCCCTCCGAAATCCCTCAGTTACCTGGTGTATCATCAGATCTCTTGTGAGTTGGTAACATGCATGCGCGCCACATTGCATTGTGCCCCGCCGTCGTGATGCGCGATCTCAACGCCGATGGTCCGGTCCGGAGCAGGACATGGGCGTGCACTGGCTCAAACGTCTCACATTCTGGTTCCACCACGACTTCTGGTCATTGGTTGCTTCCTTAATTTTTTTTTTGGAAAAGGCCAGGAGGCGCAGCTTTGATTAAAGCCAGAATAAGACTGGGGTTACCAGTTTTTACAAAGACAGGGGTTCAAAATAGTCCCACAAGGGGGCACCACTCACTCTAAGCACTCACTCAAGTCCACAAAAAGGAAGTTACCAGGCCTGGGAACAAAAGGAGAAGAAAGCGATACAACCAACCACAGGCCAGAGCAGGGGAAGCAACTAGTCTAAAAAGAACTAGGAGCCCGAGCCCTAAAAGCGCCAGAAGACCAGAAACTACTCTACTACAAAGGCCTTTTCCTTATCTCCCGGTCAGTCTTCATGCCTTAATGATGACAGTTGAAGATTCAGCTTTTGTATCACCTCGTCGATCCACTGTCGATCTGTTTCCTTGTTCAAGATTCTCCACTTCTGCAGAAAGGAAATAGACCGAAAAATACCGACATTAGGTGAAGGGACCACTATATCTTGGAAAACAAACTCATTACAAATTAGCCACAAACTCCAAGCCACACCACTAAACAGGAGGAGTACCCTCTTTGAAAGCCTATTAGAAAACCCTCTACAAAGGCAGAAAACATCCTCCGAACAGATTGGTGATATAGGCCAATCCATAACTTCTCTAACCACACACCAACAAAATTTAGCCATTACACACTCAAAGAAAGTATGCGTTGTAGATTCATGCCGCCCACACAGTTTACATTCAATAGGCCCAGACCACTCTCTTTTTTCAGTTGTTCAGCAGACTGAATTTTGTCATGTATGACTTGCCAGAGAAAGATTTTTATTTTTAAAGGGACCTTGGTTTTCCACAAGCATTGCATCCACCTGTCAGAGAACCCCGTGAAAGTAAGCTCATTGTATAAGGAAGAAGTAGTGAAATTTCCTGCTCTCTCCAATATCCATCTAACAGAGTCCTGAGAATTTGTTAATTGGATTTCAGACATCATCTCCCTCAACTCAGTATATTCTTGATTTTCTATAACTCCAAAATTTCTTCTAAAGGTCAAATTCAAATGATCTGAATTCAACACTCTATGAACAGACCACTCCTGTTGATTGCAGATAGTAAAGATACGATGGAAAGGTAATTTTTAAGGGGCATTCTCCAGCCCATGTGTCCAGCCAGAATCGGGTTCTTTTACCATTTCCAACAATATATTTGAGGCCTCTAGCACACTCATTTCTAATAGCATCAGGCCCTTCCAGAATTGAGAGGAGCTGTTCTTCTTACAGCTAAAAATGCCTTTTTCTCCTAAATATTTTCTCCTCAACAGATTACACCAAATGTTGTCATCTCCACTCTCTATTTTAAAAATCCATTTCGCAAGCAGACAGATATTCATCACTCTAGTATTTGTAAATCCTAAGCCTCCAGATTTTCTAGGAGAGGCTAGCTAGCAGGTCCCAACTAGCCATATGATATTTCCTCTTGAGGTTAGGACCGTGCCAGAAGAAGTTCGCCCTCACAGAATCCATTTTCTGGTGAATCTCGTCTTGTAACAGATAAATACCCATGGAGTAATTCGGAATCAAACTGAGATAGGATTGAATCAACACAGCCTTCCCTCCAGAAGAAAGTCCTACACTCTGCCAAGTAGGAAGCTTCTTCTCCACCTTCTGATGTACATAAGCCAAATCTAGGGGCGGAGCCAGAAATCCACCATAGGGGGGGCAAAGCCATAGGTTTACCGTTTACCGATCTTATAATCATAGACACATATTAGCATTTTAGTTAACTGTTGTAAAGAAACACTAATTTCTAAGCAGATTGCAAGTACTTGTTGAGCTCTAATTTGAAAAGATAGCTTTAATACATGAACTAATGAATACTAATAAGTAGATAATGGGAGATTAGCAGGCATGAACTAATGAATCTTAAGTAGACTAGCAGCTTGTTGGGGGGTGCCAGGCCCCCTCAGCCCCCCCTCCCTCCGCCCCCGGCCAAATCCGAGCTTGACATGTGTTTATCGCCGATCCACACTCCTAAATATTTCAGTGGTAAGCTGCCAATATTACAGTTGAACATATTAGCCACTCTGGATTATTCTTCCTCTGATCCCTCCACAACTATAACATCACTCTTATGATAGTTCACTTTCAAGCCTGACATGCTCTCAAAACAATAAAGAAGGAATTTAGTATGTAGAATAGACTGTTCCTCCATTGCCAGGAAAATCACAGTATCATCTGCGTATTGTAAATGAGAAAGACCTCCCTCTACCAAGTGGGGCACCAGCCCTTTTATTTGACCACTCAATCTTGCTTTGTCAAACATAGTACCAAGAGCATCACTGATCAAGTTGAAAAGCAGCGGAGAAAGCGGATCACCCTGCCTCAGACCTTTATGGTTATTAAAGAAATTTCCATGGACTCCATTAATTTTTATTCCAACTTTGCCACCCTCTACACATTGTTTAATCCAACTAATCCAAGTCTCAGAAAATTTTTTCTGTTTAAGAACCTCTATCAGGAAGTTCCAGTTCACCTTATCATAAGCTTTTTCAAAATCCAATTTGAGGACAATCCCTCTAGTTTTTGTCACCGTCAAATCATGCAGAATTTCATGTAAAATAACCACTCCCTCTAAAATAAATCTGCCAGGAATGAAAGCTGTCTGACTTTTACTAATCAGCTTATCCGCTAAAGGAGTTAGCCGTGTAGTTAAAACTTTGGTGAACCATTTATAATCAATATTCAGCACACAAATCGGCCTAAACTGTCTAATATTACTTGCATCCTTCAACTTTGGTATCAGAGAAATCATGCCATAATTCAGCCTTCTCAAATTGAAATCCCCTCTATGGAAGTTGTTGAACATCTCAATCATAAGAGGTTTAATTTCTGTCCAAAAAGCTCTATAAAAGCCAACCGGCAATCCATCAGGACCTGGTGCTGATGAACAGACCATGTCCTTCAGTGCACCCTCAATTTCTTCCACAGTGAAAGGTTTGGTCAGATCATCCGCTTCATCATTGGTTAGTGTACTACTCACATCCCAGAAAGATTCACCCAGGCTGATTCCCCCTCTTTCTTCTGCACCAAACAGATTTTTATAGTAGTCCTCAACATGAATTCTAATCTGCCAAGGATCTCTAATTTCCACACCCTCTTCCTCTAAGAAGAAAATGGAGCATTTCTTCCTCCTACCATTAGCGGTTCCATGGAAGAATCTGTTATTCGAGTCTCCTTTTAACGTCCATTTAATCCCACTCAGCTGTTTGAAGTGGTGTTCTTCATGACAATAGATAGTCTCCAAAGCAGCCTCCGAGAATAAGGTTTTAAATCGCGGGCTAAGGCATTTAGCGGCGGAGCTGCCAAAATGATGTTTAGCGGGCTATAACCGGCATTTAGTGGGATATAGCCGGCTATAGCGGGCTAAATGCCATAGCCGCTGCCCTTCCGAACAGCTATATCCGGCTATAGCGGCAGCTTTAGCCGGCTATTTAGAACCATGCATTCTTTGAACCCCTGTTGGTCCAGCCAGGAAGTTTGGAAACTAAAATTATGTCTTTGCTGACTGAACCTGTCATCTAAAGTGTTGACCACCAAAGGGTTGTGGTCAGACCCCACTCTAGTAACAGATTCGCAAGAAGCTTCTCCATAGTGTGAGTTGAAAATATTACGAACCAAAATTCTGTCCAGAACACACATCACAGGGTCAGATTGTTTGTTGGTCCAGGTAAATTTCCCTCCAATTCTGCGTAACTCCACACTTCCTTAATTTTGCCGCGGACGACGATGCTGACTGCCGCAACTAACCGATTTGGTTGGACGGCCGTCGCCGGCCGGCCGGCGGATTCTATTCGATGCGCTCCGGCCGGTCGCAGCTGCGGCGTGTGCGTGCAGGCCGGTACTAGCAACTAGCACGTGGTAGCACGCCCTTTCGGTTACGACCTCTTGACAACAAATTAAAGGCCCCCCCTTTGCATGGGATTTTTTCTTGTCCTTTGCTGCAATTTGACGGGTGTTTTCGCTTACGAATTCCAAATAATCTAGGTGATGTACTACCTCCGTTCATCTATATATGTATGACGGCAGCTTACTTAAAATTAAAATGAACTCTCATGAGCGTCGTCGTATATAAATGGAGTATATATGGTGATGAAGGTCGACTGCCATTTCGTTGGTTGCATTTGTTTTGTTCAGTGCGTAGTAGCATCACGTACTGTCTGCAGTAGTACTAGATAGAGTGTTACCTGCTCCACGTATACGTAGTAATGCTGGTGGTGGCCACGCTATATATGTTGTTAGCGTGCATTAGTACGTCATCCACTACTATGGCCACTTGACCATTGCACTCTCGTACAATAAGTGTTGCTGCAGATGCTCCAGCACTAATCGGGCGGTGCGTTGCATCGGCCTGAGCTGCTGTCACTGGCTGGCTGCCACCAACATCTGTATCTCGCGTACCAGTAGTGCTTGGCATCTCGCGTCGATCGGCTACGCCACCTGACTGAGACAGCCACCTTGCATGCAGCCTCTCAAGTCTGAGCCACCCCCAGACGACGCCTGCCGGCTGCCGCCTGCAAGCAGGTTGCGTTGGTTAGTTGGGCCACACGTACACCACACGAGATGCGCACACTTGCGCGGCTCGCCGCAGCCGAACACGCCGCCGCGCGCCGGCCGGCCGGAACGGACCAGCCACTCTCATCGCCGCGCGCGCCTTTCAGGTCGCCGCGCATGCATGGATGCTATATATGCTGGCCGCTCCTAGACCCATCGCATGATGACGTGAGAGCTGACGATCGACGGAGGCACACCGCCGCCGGACCAACGGACGGACGAGCTAGCGGCGCTGCAGTGCGGGCAGGGGGACCTCGCCGTCGTCGTCGGTCGCTTCACGTGGAGGACGTGACCCTCGCAACGCCCGCAGCCGGCCGGCCGGCCGTGCACCACCACCACCACCCACACCCACATCACAGATTCACAGGTCCCCAAAAGCGCACTCGCTTTTCCTAGTCTGCTCCGACCGATCGGTCAACCTGCAGCATGCCATTGCCATGCTAGCTGCTGCGGCGCGTTGACATAGCGGTAGCGGGTGCCAAATTGCCAACCGCCGGCCGGCGGCAGGCCCCCGGCCGGGCACGGGGTGCGCTCCGTCCGCCGTCCACCTGGCCGGGCTCCGTAAACGCAACCACTTCACTTTGCCATCCATCACCACAACTGTGTCCGATCGGCCGATCAGGTACACCATGCCGAGTTGCTACCACTACCAGCTGGTTGCATATTTCTCGTGAGTGTACGTACCGACCTGCCCTGGGACTGGGATATTTCCAGCCGCGGCGCGCTATAAAAGGCGTGCACCACCACCACGGTCTCTTCCCTGCAGATCTCGATCCCCGCCGGCCGATCGAGAGACACGAAGCTAGCTTTGTAGTTGTCCTAACTCCTCCTAAGACCAGAGATCGAGCTAGTGAGAAAGAAGAGAGACCACCCCGGCCCCAGATATACGATCTTGTGGTCGCGTTCATCTGCCATGGCGGGGACGATGATGGCGGCGGCGGACGGCGGGAGGGAGGCGGCGGCGAGGTCGTCGTCGTACGGGGGGAAGAAGATCAGGGACGACGACGGCGGGCGGGACCACTGCTTCCAGATGCCGCTGCACTACCCGAGGTACACCCGGGAGGAGTACGAGGCGATGCCCGAGTGGCAGCTCGACCGCCTCCTCTCCGAGTACGGCCTCCCGGCCACCGGCACCGTCCACCACAAGCGCACCTTCGCCATCGGCGCCTTCCTCTGGGGCGCCGGCGGCGGCGGCGGCAACCACTGATGACGATGCCCCGATCGAGCTGTAGTAGTGCAGCAGCCCGGGCGGCTGATCTCTCTGCTCTGCTGCCTGCAGCCCAGCAGTAGTAGTTTCGTTCTATTTCCTCTCCGTCACCTTTTTTCTTTCTGTATATTGTTACTGTACTTATGCGTGATGTGTATGCACGTACGCGTTGTCAGCAGATCGAGAGTTAAACTAGTCACCGGCCTACTAGCTAGTTCTGTGCGTGCTCATCTACCATCGATGTCGATGATGATCAGGTCTTTAATTTGTTTGCTAGCTAGCTTTGGTGACCACTGACCAGAGCTGATCGATCTCTCTTTGCATTTGGTGGTGAGGATTGATCTGATCATGAGATCGACGATGACGAGCTAGCTGTTATTACCACTACGTACTGGGTAAAATAATTAATGTGCCGGTTTATTATACATACATACATACATACATACATACATATTTTGTCTACATATATGTTGTACTGTTTATGACGATGCATGCAGGCCTAAAATTATCTCAAGTAAATTAACGAGCAAAGTAATCGGAGTACGACCGTATTATACCACGGTGAAAAAGGCGATTATATTAATTGTTGTACGTAGTACATGCACAACATGTGTGTTTGGAAATGTGTGTTTTAATTTCATGCTCATCGTCTCATGCTTTTGGCGTACGTATTAGGTGACCAGTGAGAAAGGCATGCAGAGCAGCTCGTGTTGAGCTTGATGATTCCCTACACGCTTCCCATGATTATTCTTACGGTGAAATTAAATACTACACCCCTGAATATAGCTAGGCTCTGTTTGGATCCCTGCGCATGCAAGAGCTAGTTTGGGCTAGTTTTGGCTCAACTACAGCCCCAAAACGGATCCAAATGGGAGGGACAGCTGAGCTAAATGTAACTTGTCCTCCCAAAATCACTCACTAGCCCATCCAAGGCCCCGCCGCCGCCTTCCCCAACTAGCTCGTCTGTCTCCGATCCACGTCGGGCTGCGCCGTCATCACCAGGAGGAACTCGTCCGCCTTCGATTCTCGCCGGGAGGAGCTCATCCGCCGCCGTCGGGACTGCGCTAACGGGAATCCATGGACGGAGGCGACTTCGACCTCAACTCGCAAGCTCCGCTGTCGGAGGAGGTCCCGAGGCTAGCTTGGCCTCTATATACGGATCCCTCCTCCAGAACGACGACGACCAGGTCGGCGGCTCTAGGGCTCTTTCCTTCCTGCGTACCGGCCATCGCATACCGTAACTAACGCACCGGCATGGCGTCACGTGGCGGCGCAGCGTCCGCCAGCGTGCACCCCGTCCGCATGCACCTCGTCCCCAGCGCTCCAACTCGGCCACTGCACCACTTTAGGAGTGCCGTTCGTGGCCATGCATCTAGCCATGTTTAACTCAGAACATCTCAATTGTATGAATAAAAATAAAAATTATTATGTTTTGGATGCTTATTTGTAAAGATGATTTATCTGTGGCATTTGTGACTTGTGAGCGCAAGGAGGCCACACAGTTACAATAAACACACCAAATCATGCTGGAAAATTGGTGATAAATGTGATACATGATTAAAATTGTGTACTTACGTAATTTCAAAAAAAATGGTGTGTTTATTGTAATACTAACCCATGGGTCCAAACACCTTAAGGGCTAGAGCAAGTTTGGGGGGTAGGGCTAGAGCTAAAAACTTACTCTAGCTCTGTCCAGGCCGCCCAGCTAGAGGATCCGAACACGGCCCATTTTTCAAAATCAAATTGACGAGGAAATGAACTAGGGCCCACCACGCGACAAACATCAAATGGGGGAGTAAGGGCGGTTTGCACGACTACCTCTCCGTCTCCGACCTCCACTACGATAATCTGTTCGCACGACAAGTTTTCGCCTCCGCCTCGACTACCCGTTCGCACGAGTAGTCTCCACCCCCGGCTAGGCCAAGTCTTCGTGTAGAAGCCAGCCTCGGGTGGGGCCCACCGCTGGTGTGGCAGACGCTCCGTGCACGCCCGCCCCCACGACGCCACGTAAGGTACCTTTTTCTCCATGCCAGGTCGGCACGCCCGGTGTTAGGAGGCATGGGCAGCCATTGCTGCCTGACACCACGAATGACACAGTGCACGCCATCCAATCCGCACTGGAGCCCAACAGTCCTCCCCGAAAGACGTATAACCACTACGCTGCCGGGAACAGGAGCACGGAGTTAATGCCCCATAGCGCTGAACTACTCGGGGAAGTACGCGGGAAGCCACCGGTGACAACTACTCGGAACCAACTGCTCCTGGACGCCCATGCGGTCAACAACCACTCTACAATAGTCTACGGCTGTTCACCACGTCTGGACGGTCTCCCGGTGTGGAGAAGGACAGTCAACACTGTAGCATAACTTTTTTTATTCCTTTTTACCCCTCGTCCTCCTCCCCCTTGCGTCTGGAAGGGGGGGGGGAGGGGTCAGTAGAACGAACGAACGAACACCACATCACGCACACAAAGCAATCGAACACTAGCAACCGAGCAACAACACACATACGCCTCCGGGCTACAAGAATCACTCACACCAGGGACTTGAGCCTCGAAACCCTCTCCCGACTAGTTTGTATCCCCTACTACAAACATTTGGCATAAGACCACTACCCCCAGACTGGACGTAGGGTGTTACTCTCCGGAGGCTCGAACCAGTATAATCTTTGTGTCTCTTGTGCCAACCATCCGGATCTGCACATGCGATCGTAGCAATTTACTTACCGGAAGAACCGAACCCCGACACAAACCTTTTCAACTTTTACCAACAATAACTCTTAAAATAATTTATTTTAAATAGAAAAGATTACGTATTTTGACGATCCGTTTCGTGGTAAATCTACCGATATCATTTTTATGTTATTAGTGTGTACGATATCATTTTTATGTTATTAGTATGCATGGTTCTTTCGTTATTCGCCGTCAAAGTTGAACAAGTTTGACGACTTTGAAGATTGTACGTATAAACGAAGATGCATATGTTGCCGTAATGTGGACAAACACTTACTCCCTCCGTCCAGCGCGTGTACCTCAAGGAGTGCTACTTTTATTCTATCCTAATTAAGCCAAACCATCTTATATTTTACAAAGATTGTATAAATAAATATAGCAATGCCTTTTTTTCTTTTGGTTTTTACCAAGTTTCATTAGATTAATTGTGAAATACATTTTCATCGTGTAACTATTCATATATAATGTTACAAATATTGATACTGTTCATCAGTGCAAATTTGAACAAATTAAAAAAAAACCTTTCGAACAGAAGGAACATATATAGAGACATTACTAGAAAGATCCGCGCGGTGTTACCGCGCCATGACATGTAGCCCGGTGATGGGTAGAAAGGTTGGAGATATTTTAAAGATTTTAGGTGGTGGATTAATACCATAAGACTTTAGAGTATTTCTTAGTTAAAAAGCATGGTCCGTGAATTCATTGTGATAGAGTTAGGAGACTTTTCCGCAAAATTTTGAGTTGTGGATAGATTTGCAGAAAGTTTAGAGTCTTTTTCTATAAAAATCTTTGTACCATGTATTGTGGGAGATGGAACGTGGGTCAATTATTATAATAAAATTACATGAGAAGTGGCTCGATCGAGGTAGATGTCGTCAAATTGTCTGAGAGGTGGCTTATGTAAATGGTAGTTCTGTAAAACTTGAGGGGGCTTCATTAAAATGTCTAAGCAGTGGTTTGGTTACTATTTATTTTTGATAAAGCTTGAGAAGGTTTTTATACAATTGGCAGCCCTATTGGCATTCATTCAAAGCTCAAGGGGGTTTTCATAAAGTTGTCTGGTTTTGCAAAGGTTGAGGGGGTTTTCACGAAATTATCTCTGAGGGTTGGACTACATATTAATTTTGATAACATTTGAGAGAGATTTTGTAAAATTGGTTGCCCTCTCGGCATTGCACAAAACCTAAGGGGTAGACATTGCACAAAACCTAAGAGGTGGTTTGAGAAAATACTATTTCTTCAAAGTTCAAGTGGGTCTTTGTAAAATTACGTGAGTGAGAGCTGAACTACACATTAATTTCGACGATGTACGAGTGGTTTTTTAAACCGTCGAGCCCCATGGATGATCCGAGCCATCCATGAGCGATTGGACGACTCTCCCTTTGATGGTGTGGCTCAATGGGGTCCACTTTAATTCTTTTAAAGAAACATGAGAGGTATTTTGAGCAAATGCTATTTCTGCAAAGTTCAAGGGGGTCTTTGTAAAATTACCTAAGTAGATACTTTTCCGCTTACAGGATGAGAAAAACACAAATTTTTAATCGTGAATCCCGCTCAATAGAATTGTGGGTCCCACAAACTAATATGTGTGGGTCCCACCCGATGTGCGTCCCACACGAATATCACTTGAATCCACGTGGGTCTCGCACGTGGGTCCCACCTAAACAAACTGGGTCCCGCATGAACAAGATGTCGTGGATGATCCGAGCCATCAACGTGTGATCCGACGGCCGTGAGTTTCTTGATGATGTGGCGCAATGGTGGGGCAAAAATTGCCCCCCTTTTAGGTCTTGTAAAGATTCACGGGACGGAGGCGACTACGTACTACCTTTTTTTCTTTTCATTTCCAGCAAAGCAGGTCCCGACCAATGCAACCCTTTTGGCTTTTGCTTCAAAACCAAATGAAAGAGGTTTATATCCCTCCTGGTACGGTGCGCACTAATTGATAAGCATTCCGCAGCCCAAGGAAATTAAAGGTGGAAGACACGCGGTTGACCGGGTAGTAGCCAACGCCGACACCACCGGCCGGCCGGCCGCCGGCCGGAAAGCAAAAGTCGTCGTCCACCGACCTCTCGGTGGCCGGAGCCATCCATCACCACCGATCGATCACACGGCCGGCGGAGTGTGAACAAACCCAGCAGCAGCCGTCCATCAGTCGTTCGCGCCGCGTCCGTCCTCTGCGCATCACGAATCTGCGACTCACCCCCCGGTTTGCATCTGGTCCTCAACTGAAGCACACATGGATTACGCTCCGGTACTTTTCTCTCACACCAAATCAGCATCAGCCTGCGACCATGCATCAGTCAGCCAGCGATTTTTTCTTCTCTCACGACGAGTTACAGTATCGTAGCGTGAGAGCGAAGTTGGTTGGGAAAGCAAAGTTTGAAAGCTTATGTGTATAACATTTGCATGGTTCAGTGATCTTTTTCTTTTAATGAAATCTGTCTAACTAAGCTTAATAACACCACCAAATCGAAAAGTGACAGGAACCGGCCGTCGTCATAAAAGTGGGAAGGAAAACCTGTCAGCTAACCTCTTCTCCCTCCCGTCGCTTTCCGATGCTTCTCCGAGACGAGTATAGTAGCTCTCTCTCTCTCTCCGTCCATGCTCGCCGGCCCTCGTGGCCTGCTCCGGATCGATCTCGAGGCTTGCGGTCGTAAGCTCGATGACGACGGCCATTTCTCCGCGAACTAAAGTGGTAGGGGAAAAGAAAACAGCAAATTCCAGGTCCAGCAGCTGATTTTGGCAAGGGGCCGATAGCGAATGGAGATATCTAAGAAGACACAATGCTCATCATGCTGCCAACTTTTTAGGCCCCCCAAACTTGTTGCAAGACTTATAGTCAGTCAGTCTCGACGTTTCATGCGTGCTAGAGGATTAATTCGCGAGTCGGGTCGACTTGTTCGGCCGGCTGGCCGGTGGCTGGTGCTGATTTTTTTTTATGAGGGAAAAGTATATTGATCCGTACTCTCGGTTTGAAATTAATGCTCGTATCATTTTTTTCTGAGTTTGTTCTACAATTTAACTAGTGCTGTTCTTTCAATATCGGGAGGTGTTGTTCGTCGACAGCAAGGCGACTGCGATGACCTCGCCAATCTCAGAGCCTTACCGACTCAGCCTTTCAAATGTGGTGACACTAAACAAGATTACGCGCGTGTGTTCGTAGAATGTGAGTGTATGTACGTGTATACGAGCATCTGCATGCGTACAATGTGATTTGTAAAAAAAAAGGTTAGTTTCTTCGGTTTCTTATAAGATTTATTTATATCAAAATCACCTAATTAATTTTAGTAAATTCATCATAAAATACCTTTAGCTGTCGACATTAATAAACACACTTAGAGAAGTTTGCTTTCGTCGGATGAAACCAAAACAACCAAATTGATATAGAGTAGTCCATAATTTTGCGTCGAGAGTTTGGAGCTATCACCTTTTTTGACGACCAAACCCATCAGAGGGCCCACAAAGTAGTGACACGAGCCGGATGAGGTTCACGCCGTGTCAGCAGCTTCCGGGAGAGGAGGAAGACAAGGGTGCCGGGACAACACAAGGGCGCCATTCGACGCCACGCTCCTCCCCCTGAGAATATCCACAACTCCTCCATTCCCTTTCCCTGCTGCTGTGTGCATTGACACTTCTCTCCTCCTCCTCCTCCTCCACTCCTCTCTGTCTCTCGCTCGCTCGCTCGCTCACCACCAGAGCCAAGAACCAAAGAGGAGAAAGGGTAAACAAGAGGAGGAGGAGGAAGGGCATGGCTCAGCTCCTGCACCTGCCGGACCTCGCGGCGGCGCGGCCGCCGGCGAGGAGGAGGGGCGTGGCGGTGGCGGTGGCGGCTGCGGGGGGCCGCGTGAAGCAGCAGGGGGAGGCGGGGAAGAAGAGGCGGGTGATCAGGGTCGCCGACCCCGTCCGGGAGGGCCGCCGGCTCCCGCTCCCGCTCCAGCTCCCGCCGCCGCTCCTCGCCGCGCCGGTCACGCCCTCGGAGTCGCCGGCGGCGACCAAGCAGCGGGAGGAGGACGAGGAGGAGAGGCAGAGGTACTACCTCAACATGGGGTACGCGATCCGGACGCTCAGGGAGGAGCTCCCCGATGTGCTCTACAAGGAGCCCAGCTTCGACATCTACAGGTTAGTCGAGCTTCTTTAGGCGGACTCTTGAATTGAATTGACCAAAGCTTGATTCGTTTTGGGCTACTAGTCGAGCTTCTCTAGGCGGATTCGAACTGAATTAGCGGTAAAAATTTGGTCTTTTTTAGAGATGAACGCTTCAATTGATTATCCTATTAAGAGTCGTCACTGCACCTACTTCTAATTGCGAGATGTGTGCATACCTTAAGTTACGCTGCCTTCGCATATAGCTTGTGATCCACACTAGCTGCCACTGGACAGATTTGTGTTTCTTTTCTCGATAATGAGGAAGCCGAATTTGTATATAGACTTGATTATGTTTAGAATATGATGAAATAAGCAGCAGTTGTGAAAATTTCAGTTGCTTCTTGACTGATTGAGAACTCGACCCTGTCTTATGATATTGCTTCAGGCTTGAAGTGATAGTTTAGCTTAGTCAGAGTGGCATTATTGTCGATGCAGTGGCTACCTTGGAGTTGGATTGCTGGAGAGTTGCTGGCGTTTCTTACCGGTTCGTTTTTAAAGTTGCCATCTAACATCTGAAGAGTCATATTCAGATTTGAAGCTCATATATTTGTCCATATATAATGTTAATTAGGATATCGGTTGCCTATGGATGTTAGCTGTGGTGGTCTTGTTTATAGAGTCGTGTTCTTTAGCTGTTGGAGAATGGGAGTATTTTCAAGGCTCTGCTTTGAACCTATACTCCTGTTGTGTTGGGATTGAGTCAACCATCCCCACAATGAACTGCATTGGAATGTATGAAGGGGTGTTTTTTTTTAGACTGGAGACTGCAAACATAAGCTAAGTCTTCCTCCCTTTTGTGAAAGAAATGAAGTCTTTCCTTAACCCTTCTGTAGTTGACATCTTTAAATGATTTGATTTGCATGCAACACCTAGTATACCACTGCTCCTTTGAGTATTTTCTGAACTGTATAATGTTAACTACACTTATTCAGAAGAGCTACAATTAAGATAACAGAAAAAATACTGTATGTTGTTTCTGTACTAACATGTTAGCTCCGTATCAGTATGTACAGCTGTTAGTTCAATCTTCAGCTTCACTGTGTACTGAACCGGTTTGATACTTGATATGGCTTCTCGGTTGAATTGGGTAGCTTTGGTCTGCAACTGTAGATTAACTTGTGGCAACACTTAAGTATTCCGGTTATGTAGTGAGTAATCTGCAGTTTGTGAAGATCACATTTTCTTTAGAGCTTGTTAGCTGTTGTGTCGTATCATTTTTTCCTAATTCTATTTGTTACATTTTTTTTTTCAGGGACGACATTGTCTTCAAAGATCCTTTGAATACATTTGAGGGCCTGGAAAATTACAAGAGGTTATTCTGGGCACTACGTTTTACCGGCCGGATCTTTTTCAAAGCACTGTGGGTTGATATAGTCAGTATATGGCAGCCTGCTGAGAACCTTATCATGATTCGCTGGATTGCCCACGGCATTCCTCGAGTCCCATGGGATGGGCACGGTCGCTTCGATGGTGCTTCTGTGTATAAACTCGACAAGAACGGGAAGATCTATGAGCATAAGGTGCACAATGTTGCTATGAATCCACCAACAAAATTCAAGGTCCTGCCGGTCCATGAACTAATCAGATCACTTGGTTGTCCTTCTAATGCAAAACCAACTTATTTTGAGGCTTCATGTGAAGATATGTGCTCGGCCCCGTCTTATTTGAGATTAGCATGGATAAAATGCTACATCTCATTGTGCCGTATGCTTTCACTAGCAAATCTGGGAGAAGGATAGCATGGGTTTAGCATTATACTTCCAAATTTTGTATTTTTCCATTTTGTGATAGCGCACAGAAGTTACTGAGTAAATTGAGTCGTAACAGTTGTGTATATGTACTGATGTACAGTGATAGTTTATAGAATAAGAATTGCTCTTAACTGTAACGATGCACTTGCAGTAGATTTGTTAAATATCAGTCAGCAACCTAGTCTGACATGTTTCCATTTCCAGTGTCTAAGAGGTGGTGTTGTGGCCAAGTTGGCTGAGAATATTTGTGTTAAACCTCTGCACCTTATATCTCCGAACACGAACCAAATATTCGATGCGATGTGTTGGCCCTGAAAAAAACCTTCACGTTTCTCATACTTTCCTTACACGGGAAACTGTTGCAGGCTTGCTCGGAAGCTGTTGGACAATATGTTGGACATTCGTACGGAGTTTTTCCAAAACCGTCCGACTGAAACCCGTCGCCAATAATGCTTCCATTCCTGATAGGATTATAGGAATAATGCTTCCGTTCCAGATAGGAATAATGCTTGACCTTCCAATAATTTGCAGGAAGATTTAGGGCTAGCAAATAATTCCATAAGATATGCTGCCCGTAGCCATTATTCAGCATATAATCTAAAAAGAATTCTCAAAGAACAAATTACTATTGCAGATGCCAAAGAATACTCTTTCGGCATGGTCGAGAAGCCTCGTGCGCCTGTAAACCTACAAGGAGTAGTGAACTAGCTCAGGAGAAGCCTCTCATTGAGAGCCAGGATTGTTTCTACAGAGGAAAAGAGGACATTAGCAATTGTCTGATCTTAAAACACATTTTTTTTTTGAAATTTGATCTTAAAACACTTGATACTGAGAAAAGGGGGGAATATCATGAGTTTTCCCTCAATAGTTGAGGCAGCAGCCTTCTCAGATATCTATATTCTCTGCTAGCTTCCAAATAGCTATGTTCTTAGCCCAACGTAGTGGCTGTCTCATCATATGAATTTCTCTAGAAAGAAGAATCTAAAACCTAAAACCATACCTTAAACATCATGGACGTGGAACAAAAAATAATACGAAATCGTTGCTTCGTACTTTGAATGCTTCCAGGACCATGAATAGTGTAAAAGGTTCCCTACCCCCACCAAAATATGGACACCACACAAATTAATTGAAAATAGTACATAATATCACCAATTCAGACCATGGTAGTTGGCCCAATAGCTTCACCCTCATACTCCTTCTTGCTTTCCAGTTGTTGTGGTAATCGATGACACAGCAATGAGAATTTGGGGAGAGATAACAGCATCAACGACATAGGGCAACTTCGTAACATATATGTAAAGTTTACTTGAAAATCTAATATTCAGATTCGAACATAGTTTTTCCCCCTTCTCTATCATGTAGCAGAGTTATTAAAAAGGCTGATGTGTTCATAGCCTCCTCAGTAAACATTCAGCATCACACCCTGGTAACAAAAAACTAGCATAAAGTGCCTTCATTGATATGTCCATGGATCAATTAACATTCTCTGATCACCCCAAAAGTTTGTCTCAGCATAAGCCAAGTAGACTCCTTCAAAAATGCAAATAAGATGCAAGGTATTTATGATGTGGGTATCTGAAAACAAAGCCGCATGCCTCTAAAAAATAATCTGCTCCAAACATGTTGACCCTGATGCAATGTGAACCTGGCAAACTATAGCATCTGACATGTGCACTACCAAATCAACAATTATTGCAGATGATATATTCCAATTCCTCATCAGTACATACATTATTGAGCTAGAGCATCTGACATTACCTGTATCAGTATTTTTTATCTACTTGCACCACCATCCTTAGCCTCTCAACAGATCTATATATAACCTCCTACTCCACACTTCAACACCTGAACTGAAGATCAAACAGAACAGTTACATCTGTATCAATTAACCTCCTCGGTGCAATCCTAGAGCTGTTGCTTAGAAGGCACCTTTGAGTTGGGGAATGAATGGAAAGAAGGGTAGTATAAGGATTGATATCTGCCTACCATCAAACATTGTGGTGCCAGAAGCTGTAAAGAAGCCAATCACTAAAGAAGCTCCCTCCCGCAGAAAGTGGCTACGTGATGTCTGGGAATTTGCAAGGCAGGACACAAACAGGGTCACCTTTGCACTCAAGGCTGGCCTTGCTTGCTTCCTTGTGTCACTGCTCATACTCTTCCGTGCACCCTATGACATCTTTGGGACTGACATCATCTGGTCCATCATCACTGTTCCTATTGTGTTCGAGTACACTGTTGGTAAGTATCATCTATATGCATGAGTAGCTAGCCAAAGATACTCTTTTGAATCATTCTGAACAATATCTGGATATGATATTTCTTTTTCAAGAAGCATTGGTGAAGACTAAATCAAAGTAATCATCGTTGAAAACTCCTAACAGTTTAGCCATATGTAGGTGCAACTTTGAACCGTGGATTCAACCGGGCTCTCGGAAGTGTACTTGCTGGAGTATTCGCCATAGTCGTAATTCAAGTGGCTATGTATAGTGGTCACATTGCAGAACCATATATCATTGGTTTCAGCATCTTCCTTATTGGTATGCCTTAAAACCTGATTTGTGTTCAACATAAAATTCATATAAGCTATGACATGAAACAGCAACTACAATAGATTCAGTTTTTTCACTACGCAGTGTGAAATGCAGGAACTGTAACATCCTTTATGAAGCTATGGCCATCATTAGTTCCATATGAGTATGGTTTTAGAGTTATCCTACTCACCTACTGTCTAATCATTGTATCGGGCTACCGCATGGGAAACCCCGTCAAGACAGCGATGACCAGACTCTACTCAATTGCAATGGGAGGGCTTGTTGCTGTTCTTGTAAATGCCTTTATTTTCCCAATGTGGGCAGGGGAACAACTGCACAAGGAGCTAGTTAGCAACTTCACCTCTCTGGCAGACTCCTTAGAAGGTTTCTCCACATCACCTTAATCCTAGAGATATTTTTTTTTTCATATATAACAGAGGTTGCATGACATATCACTCTTTTACTTTGTATTGCTATAGAGTGCGTCAAAAAATACATAAGCAACGATGGTTCCAAACATCCAGACTTCTCCAAGACTGTCATGGATGACTTCCCTGATGAACCGGCATTCAGGAAGTACCGGGCTACCTTAAATTCGTCTGAAAAACTTGAATCACTGGTAACTATTTGACCTAATTCTCTATTACTAATTTGTATTATAATCAATAGCATGCCAGAAATCATTTTCCATTGATATGGTGGTAATTTCCAGGCAAACTCTGCTAAATGGGAGCCACCTCACGGGAGATTCAAGCACCTTTTCTACCCATGGGCAGAGTACGTGAAGGTGGGTAATGTTATTCGGCACTGTGCCTATGAGATGATGGCTCTGCATGGTTGTGTGCACTCAGAGATTCAGGTATTGTAGGGATTCTCACTGCAGATGAGTCCTTTTGCTTGATTTCCTCTTACCCTTCAACAGCAGTAGTTTAAAAAAGATAAAATCCTGAGTGAATTTCGATGAAAACATAATACATATTGAGAAACATGACATATAGATGCACAAGTGAATTCTCTGGAGTGATCATAGGAAACAAGTGGCAACTCTGCACTCCACAATTTCAGAATAGAATTTGATGGCTTCATTGGTAACTTTACAGGAAAGCTATTAGCTCTTTGTCCTAGTAGTGCAAAACAAGATATTCTCATTCTCTGAGGCAATGCAACACAATGTACTCACAGAAAGCAAATAGTGATACTTCAGCAAAGGACCAGAAAGGAAAATACCTAATATCTGAGAATGCCATCAGAAAATGTGTGCTTTCTCCTTTGAAGGACAACTATGCAGCAGATGTCAGTGTGCCATCGCCATTGTTGATACCTTGTATGGATCAAACTTTTGCCACCTCACGTCCTCACCAATAGACAGTAGTATACATTCTTTGTAGTTTGCTTCCAGTAGGGAATCCTTTGCTAGTTCTTTGCCTGTGCAGAACATCTGAGGAAGAAGATAACAAGCTGATCTATAAAAATTCAAATACTTTTGTTTGGTAGAGACATCACATAAGTATCTGAAATGGTCAACTTGACTAAAGAGAGCTATAAACTACTTAAGAGAAGAATGAAGAGAAACACAAAATATGCCAACTGGAAATGTTAATTGTTAAACATGTTTAGCAAACTATGAATAGTACAGTACATGGCTGGAAGTGCAACCAACTGCAACTAAAATTAAAAATAGCGTGAAATCTTATATTTAACAACACATGAAAATATGTCAACTTGAGTTTATCAACATTATCCAATTTGCTCAATTTTTGCTACTTTTTGCTTAGTTTTCAAATCTTCTGGGCAAATCATGCAACAAACACGATCGTCAACAAGCTCTTGACATTGATTTGCATGTAATACTAGTTTTACATTTTTGCAGGCACCATACAACCTAAAGTGTGCCTTCCGCTATGAGATCTTAGATGCCACAAATCAAGCTGCAGAGCTGTTGCGCAGTCTAGCAAAGGATGTAAACAACATGAAATGGAGCCTTCAGACTAGCCTACTGAAGCATGTCCATGTCTCAACCGAGCGCCTGCAACACTCAGTTGACCTGCACTACCTGTTTACAGCAAATCATGAAGACAGCTCTGCCAAGGCACAACTGAAAACTACCAGATTTCTGCCCTTTAACCTCAAGGATTTCAATAAAGAATCTGGAGAGCAGGAAAGCAAGGTCGCTGGAAACACAACTACCGCATCAGCACCGATGCAGGCTGAATCCTACCATGAAATGATGAAAAGGCAGCAGAGGAGACTGCACTCTTGGCCTCCTAGGGAGGTTGATAATTTTGAAGAAGATGAAAGTGTTGTCTCAGATCTGATCCCAAGGATGTCTGCGCTTGAGAGCACCGCAGATCTGTCCCTTGCGACATTTACATCACTACTGATTGAATTTGTTGCTAGGCTAGATCATTTGGTCGAAGCTGTTGAAAAGCTTGCAACAGTGGCCAGGTTCAAGGAGCAGAACATGAACTAACCATTCGATAGTATAGCATTGGCAAACTAAAGATTAACATACAAACAGGCTACAGAACTAAGTATTTACTTATTCACTAGAAGAATCGATTGACTTAGAAGTGCTCTTCACTTCATGTACTCCTCAAAACGAGGGAGTGTGTTTACTTATTGATGTTGGAGGGTGGAGAAACATGGTTAAGAAATTATACTCTGGAGTCAGTTGTGTCATAATGAAGTGGATAAGTTCAAAGTGCCAAAGTGGGTGTACGAACTGTCGCACACCTTCTTTGTTAAATCTCCTACAACTTGGATAACTGGGTCAAACCCCGAAAAAAATATGTTTGCCATTGAACATACTTGAGCAGATGCAGATCCTTGAACAAACCACTGACGGAATGAACTTGAGAGACTACCAAAGTACTCCGCGGTATACATTTCCACAAAGCATATGCATTCCCATCAACATCCGGAATCAGAACTGATCTCCACGCACAAGGTTATCGGGAAGTACCACTGCGCTGACGGAGAACAGAACACCAGGTCCACCGTACACGACAGGCACTTAGAAATCCACATCCATTGCAGTTGCAGTCCAATAAACCCCACGGAAGAAAAATCACATAAAAAACGGTATCGAACATGTCGCGATACGATACGATATGAACAATGGCACAAGATCAACCGAAAAAGCGCAACAAGAACAAGCAGGGGCAGGCACACAAGCATACCGCCGAGCACCTGGTGCGCATTTCGGTTTGTGCGGCGAGTGTAGTCACTCACACCGCACAGATTCCCTCTGAACTCCAGAAAGGCGCGATCCAGACTGCTCACGGTCTAGGCGTCGATCGAATTGACCACCAATGCGATGGAGGGAGGGCCATGGTGGATGCGCTGCGGCTGCGCGCCGCTCCCAGCAGTGGTAGAATTGCCGTTGCCGAAGATGGAGGAGGGAATCCTCCCATTTATTTTTCTCCTTTCTATTGGGCCCAATGGAGCATAATATTGGGCCGGTCCACAATAATAGTAGTAGGCCGGCTGACGGCCCAAGTCAGTCAAGCCCATCCAGGCCCGTCCGAACCCTATCCACTAGCAACGGCCGAGGGGAAGCGGCAGGTCCACTACTCCACTCACTCGATCATCAATCACTCGGCGGCGCGCCATGGCCTCCGTCGCCGTCTCTGCCGCCTCCTGCTCCTGCTCCGCCACCGTGCTCGCCTCCTCATCCTCCACTCCCTTCCGAACAAGGACGCCTCGCCCTCTGCCGCGCCGCGCCAGGCTACCGCTTGCCGGTCGCTCGGTACACTGCAGCTTCCCCCCACCTGGAATTCCTCCTTGCTTTTGGAGTTTGGACTGTTGCCCAACACCTGGTGCGAATTGTACCCGCAGGTGCTGAGGTGCCTCCCGAAATGCGACTCGGGGAAACCGCCGCCGCCGGTGGGAGGAGGCGCTGGGCTGTCGGTTCGGAAGGCGGCTGAGGCAGCGGGTCGGGGACGGGGAGGGTTCCGGGCCGTGGCGCCACTCGACGCGTCATCGTGCGGGCTCGCGTTCGCGGCGGTGGCGGGGTTGCTCGTGCTCCAGGGGACGCAGCAGGCGGTGGCCGCCACGCAGTTCGGGGGCCTGCAGCCGGCGGACGTGCTGGGGGATCTCGGGGACATCAGCACAGGTTTCTCTTCAGTTAAGAGAATTGCCTCTACTCTTTGATGATTTCCGAGCTTTTTTCTTTTTTCAGTTACCGGCAGGTTGACTACGATTTCTTATTTTTGTTTATAAGAAATTTTTGCTGGCTAATCTTTGTGTTCACATTTAATCTGCATTTCAGGCTTTCCTGTTGATCTTCTTTTCTGAGCTTGGAGACAGAACGTTCTTCATTGCGGTAAGTGCTCATCCATTGCATTCAGTTCTGCTTAGAACAAATCATTGTTTAAAATGCACTGCTGATACAAAGAGCGTGCATTTACAAAACGAAACAAACATAAATTTGACTTGGTGTCCTCGTACTGACCTCCGGTGTCCGGATTGACTGTTCAGAGTTCATCTGATTACACAAGTTTCTGCAGAATGCTGACAGTTGACTGTAATGTAATTTTCTGTTCATTAATGTTGTAATGTTGAATGTCCAATTTTATCCGGATTGCTTTATAAAATGAACCAAGCACAATCTTCAGCCACTGCATAATGTTCTTGGAGTCAGAGTACATATGCTGTCAGCATGCCAGATGCAGATATCAGAAAAGCAGCATAAGCTCATTAGCAAAATTTTAGGCCTCTTAACAGGAGGCTGCACAGACATTGGTAGTTTAAGGGAGCGTACGTGTTAGCGAATGCTATAAATTTCATGAAAGAAATGGTTCTGTTTTCTAGATATGTTTCCTTCTTTCTAGTCAATTTGCTCAACATCTATACCGTAGAAGTAATTTTGCCAATGATATATACTAAAATGAGTCATTGATAAATGCTGCAGTTGCATGTGTTTGAATAGGCACTTTTAGCAGCTAGAAGTTCTGGAGCAATCATTTTTCTTGGTACATTTGGAGCTCTTGCGTAAGTACTATGTATTTTCATGCTCCTTATATGCAATATTAATTCTTCAGTTTTGTCACATGCTTGTTGTGCTTCTAGTTACATATTTAAGTTGAGGAATATCTGGCATTGCATAACTGGGTTTTTTTCGGGTGATTAACAGGGTAATGACAATTATATCTGTAGTTCTTGGTCGAGCATTCCACTACGTTGATGGAATCATTCCATTTGGGTAATTATTCTCATTGCACAAAAAGAGTTTCTATTGGGTTCTATTATTTACTGAATATCTTGTTACATGCAGCTTTGGTGGTACTGATTTCCCAGTTGATGACATCGCTGCTGCTTGTCTCTTGGTAAGGATCATGCGTATTTGTTACACACAAACACACCGAGATATTCACTCGTATTTGTTAAATGATTGTGTTTATTACTCTTGCACTCTTGTGTGAGGTTAAAACAATATTACTGATGAATTTTAATGCGTTTTAGGTTTATTATGGGGTTACTACATTACTTGATGCAGCATCAGGTGATGATGAAAAGATCAACGAGGAACAGGAGGAGGTAGTTTAACTTTAGAGCTGTGTCAAGAATATCATTTATAGTTTTAAGTTAGAAAAATTATTAAGTTCCAAGTAATTCATAGCCAGAAACTAAGTAAACTCTCATTTATAGTTTTAAGTTAGAAAATTTATTAAATTCCAAGTATTAATTCATAGCCAGGAACTAATGAAAATCTTTTTCACGCCTATATATCATCTCTAAGCCTCTGCTAACTGAATATGATGGTCTCCAAGAATATAATTTTATCCTATTTTTACATGTTAATGTTTTCTATCCCACACTCCCCATTTTCATCATCTGTTTCACGTGTTATATACTTGAAGGAATGCAGAATACTTCAATCCATTTAATACTTGACTGCTGCAACATAACATAACCTTAGAAAACTATGCAGAAATTATATGCATGCAAGTTTGACTAAGTGAAAAAATATTAGAAAAAATTATACCTTATAGCATATCAGTACCTTACACAGTTACTTTTAATAGATTTGTCGTGCTTGAATATAATTCTCTCTCCTCTATAACACTGTGTCGAACAATTGTAGGCTGAATTAGCAGTATCAAAATTTTCTGGAAACGGTGCAGGGGTCATGTCTGCTGCTGGCACTATAGCTAGCACATTTATATTGGTTTTTGTCGCAGAATGGGGTGATAAATCATTTTTCTCTACAATTGGTATGTCTCCTTACCCTGTTTACTGTTTTGTTAACGGTCAGATTTCTATAAGCACAATCAGCACTAAAACTACTGTCCTATACCTTTGCAGCACTTGCTGCAGCTTCTTCCCCTCTGGGTGTCATTGCAGGATCACTTGCTGGTCATGCTGTTGCAACATTGGTAAGATAACAGTGGTAGCAATAGCTTATGCTTATGACAAGGTTATTGATGTCAAAATTTTACACTGCAAATAGCAATAGTTTGAACTTTGAAGGAACACTTATTTGCTTGTTCATGACTAACGTACTTGAGCAATAAGCATAATAATATAGCCGTGGAATCCAGACAATTGTTTATTGCTTCTGTTAATGGTTGGTTTGTTGGTCTGTTCTGCCTCAGTATTTGTTTTCTTGCAAGTGCCTTCTGTAATTGTATATTTGCAAGTATGCATTGACTTGACTCCATTGGAGTATAACAGGGATTTGAATTTAAATTCCTCTATGGTTCACAAAAAAAAAAGAGAACTTCTTAATAGAATAGGAGAACAGTATGAGCAGCAAGTGTATATGATCGTGTACCAATCAGTTAGTGTCTCTGGTTTTTGTATTTCTGGCTGTGTTTTTCCATGAAAAATTGATGTTATCAAACTCCTTCCTACAGATTGCAGTTCTTGGTGGTTCTTTGCTGGGAACATTCTTGTCTGAAAAGGTAAATTGATAAACTAACAGTACCAAAGCAACTCAAATTGAAAATTTAAAAATGTGGCGAATTTCTAAGTTGGCTTTAGGTTCGTTTACAGTTTTATCCATTACAGGTTTTTTTATAGTTAAATTTGTAACTGAGAGGGAACTTTTTTCTATTGAACGAATTACATATTCTAGTGTAGAAGATAGCTGTTGGCTTACTGATAAAGACTTTTATAAATTATGTGTGCCCCCTTCATTTTCCAAAATGTCTGTCAACGTATATCACTGAAATGAAGCATTGCCCTATGCAGATTATAGCATACATTGGAGGGAGCCTATTTTTAGCCTTTGCTGCCATTACTATTGTTGAGATTGTGACTTGAGAGGGAGCTTCAACTTCCATAATTGATCAACAAAGTACCAAGAGGTGCGCAATAACACATTGTGGCATGTTGCTGCTACCTCGAGTCTCTTGTATTTCTCAAAGCATAGGAAAATCAGCTTGGTTGTTTTTAACAATAACAACTGCTTTGTGATCTAACATGAGCCTCCACAGGAACTTAAAAGTTACATTCTGCGAGTGGAACATCCCCGGCTTTGCATAGAATGGTTTGCTGCCGGTGATGAGAATTTATTCTTCCTTACCCAAGACAGTGTTTCATCAGTGTGATTTGTAGTTGAAGCACTACATGTCGGACATTTTAGAGCACAAGATGAGATTAGGAGAAATTAATGAATTCCATGAAGCAATTCATTTCCTTAGATTATTTACTCGTATATCAGTAGAAGCATTGTAAAGGCAAAAGTCAATATTAGACCACACTGAGGTTGAATTCCAGAAACTCTGATTCATGCACCTGGCTGAACTATCTCCGGCTTTCAGTTGAGTGCAGTTCTTTTTGTTTCCTCTCCCGTTTCCCGAGGTACAAAGAACAAAATGATTGATAATTTGTTACCAGTGGATGAAACTGGAGAGCTGATGCACTTCAGAGTATGCATGTATTATGTGTTCAGGAAAAACAAGTTATGCTCAATGAATGACACTGCAGTGTACAAAATCTGTGTATGTTTCAGGTACAGATACAAATAGGAGTTGGGATTTGGGACTGCTGCAGTGCTGCACAAGTTCTCACACAAGAATTGGGTTAATTCCCTTAGTTTCACAACATAGGAAGAACAAGAGCCGCATCTCCGTTCTTCGGATTTCCTCTGTATATGGTCATCTCCCCCACGTCGAGGTCAACCAAGACGGTGCATAGAGTGTGCAATGTCGGGCCTGAAAAGGTTATAATTACCGGGAGGGAGCAAGTTCAGGTCTTGTTGCAGATTTACACCACTCACTGCTCACAAGTCATGGCAGAACACTTGAAAGATGGTCACCTGTCATGTAGATTGGGTACTTGTCATCAGCTGCATCTCCCAGCAGTGAAAGTGCCGTTTCCTTGGAGTCCACCGAACACTGCGCCGCCCTCTTCTCCCTGCTCATGGAGTTCTCGTCCTGCACCTTCTCGACGCCAATGGCAAAATTCACTCGTCAGTTCGTCAGTCATCGGCCGATCGAATCTATCTGACGGCTGCAGCAGTTAAGCGATCATCTGGATCAGAGAAAAAACGGGGAGCATATCTCCTACTCCTACCTGCTTCACCTGGAGATGCCGGTACATGTTGGCGTGGAAGAATGGCGCGGCGCCGGCCTCGACGACGGCGAACCTGTTCCCGGAGGCGGTCTCGACGTTGACGATCCTCCGGGCTCTGACGTCCATCAGGTTGTAGCTGTGGCCGACGGAGACGCCCGGTGAGCAGACCCTCTGTTCCAAGCAGAACACTGGCTTTACTGACAAAGAGCACGCGGTGTCGACGTGGCGGCGTTAACGTTAGTTCAGTTGCAGTCGCGACTTGCGAGCGAAGGTAACGTACGTGCATTGCGTCGTCGAGGCTCTTCGCCTCTAGCAGGTCCCTCGACACGAAGTTCCGGGCAACGGCGCCGGCGACGATCTCGTCGTTCAGCGGCGGGACCGAGTCCAGCGTGAATGCCTGAGGAATACAGTAATATAATCTTGCGTGCTTCGAATTCAGAATTGCACAATAGGGGCGGGGCTATGGCATGCGAGTGCGATGCGGCTGTGGTGTTTCGCTTAATTAGTAATTACATACCACGCCGTTGCTGTTGAAGCCGAAGGCGCAGGTCGGGAGCTCGCCGGCGTAGGTGTAGGCGGTGAAGGACAGGCCGTCCGGCAGCGTGGCGCGCACGATGTACGTGTGGCCGAGCAGCGCGACGCCCCCGTCCTCGTTGTGCGCGGCGATCGCCGCGGAGTCGCTGACGAGGAGCACGTCGGAGCAGTCGCCGTCCTCCTCGTTCCCCCGGCGGTGATCACCGCCGGCCTTCGGGACGAACGGCTGGATCTCCTTCCTGAAGTTGACCAGGATGACCTGTTGTGTTGCGCAGAATCGCAAGGATAGAACACAAGCAGTCAACGCCGCCGAAACACCAGCAGGCAGCAGCGAAAATGGCGAGGGCGGCGTCATTTCTACGAACGTGGAGGAGCGGGACCCCGCTGCCGTCGGCCGTGCCCACCAGCTCGTCCCAGTAGCGCGGGTACCGCTCGCTGTTGGCGGCCTGGAGCGCGGCGAGGAGTGGCCGCGCCTCCGCCGTCGACGCGAACGGCAGCAGCTGCTCCCGGAGCACCAGGTCCCGCCGCATCCTGCTCCCGATGGCGTCGGCGAACCGCCGGCCCACGGCGAGGCCCAGCGCGTACCCGTCCGCGCAGCGGCCGGCGTCGAAGACGTCCAGCTCGCCGGCGGCGCCCATGTCGTGCTGCGCGCCTAGTGAGTAGTGACGCGACACGATCGGGTGCAACGAGCGAGCAAATCCTTCCTTGTTGCAGAGTGATGTCTTATCTCTTATCTCCTCCACCTCCACCTCCAAGCGGGCTGGGCTGAATGTGAAAACGGATCGGGCTATGCCGCCGAAAATCAAAATACTTAGGCTGTGTACATGCCGGCCCAGGCCACATGCCAACATGTACATTTTCCCAATTTGTCAAGTCAGCCGAGTCCGCCCCCCCCCCCCCCCCCCCCCCCCCCCAAAAAAATGTCAACTCAACTGATTACAATTCACTCCGTCCTAAAAAAATAACATCTGAGGTTTTCAATTTTCAAACAGATTATAAGTGAGCATAAAGAATTTTAGACAAATTAGGATAATGTAAAAGTATATGTTTCACCATTGGCATGCTCGGTTCGCTTATCAATTTGTGTGCCCCCCTCTCCCCTTTACTTGCTGACTTGTTTCAACTTGTTCAGCTTCTTTTGTGCACCTTGTACTACTTCAATCAATGGAATATATATAGTTGGGGGTCCCCCCCTCCCGATGTTGTTCGAAAAAATAGGCAAGGGGGTAACTAAATGGGGGATTATTAGAAAATGTATTTGGTGCTCGAAACCCTACAAATGCAATATTTTTGGGCAAACTTTAAATGGCAGGACGTCATTCTTTTTTAGACAAAAGTAGTTTATAGTGGTGAATTCACTGCTAATTTAGTGAAAAGATACATTCGAGGGAGGGGGGGGGGCATAGCCCCCTTTTCGCTCAATTAAATAAACATCGACGTGCCCACATTTACCAACTTCATGCACCTTTATACCTCTATTAGCAAACTAACTTCAAGTAGAGTACACTAGGACTGGGAGAGTAGGGGCAGCTGGCGGAGGGAGAAAGATGATGAAGAAAAGATTGACTCTTGATCGACATTGTAGTGGGGCCTGACCTTATTGTGGCGTCGGGCGCTGCAGTAGCCAGGGCCCGAGGTTGGTGTGAGGAGGAAGGGGGTGAAAGGATAATATGTGTTCATTTGACAGATTGACCTAGATTTTTTTTAAATTGCAGATTAGTTGAGTTGAATATAGGTACCTAGTTTTAAGTATACTGCCGGAGAAGTCAACTTTGGAGTACTTAAAAATTTTCTCTCTCGTGCACCTAAAATCATTTTTAGGTCTCCAAAATAGCAACTCTACTTGAGGTGCTCTTAAACCCTCTTAACTTACTTTAACCCAGACGATCTCTATAGTGAAGGGTTTGTTTGGATAGAGGACTATTTGAGTGGAATGAAATAGTTGAGACAAAAATGACCTATATTTTACTTCAGTCCCTCCCATTCCACTCTAATCGTCCTCTTCCCAAACAAACAGAAAAGAGTTTAAAAGAGAAATGAAACCATCTAGCCGCTACGCAATAAGGTCAAACCCTCAACGACCATTTCAAAGTCAGCATCTCTAGCCGCCAGAATGGGACACGATCTGCTTGTGGTATATGTGATTTTCGTTTTTTTATCTTTTTACAATAAAAGGGCGTATATGAAAGTTAGACTAACGTTTGATTGGTGGTTGGTGCTGATTTCTTCTGAGAGGAAAGTATTGTTGGTTGGTTGGTTTGTTCTAAGAGAAAAGGATTGTTGGCCGATGGTTGATAAGCTAAACGAGCAGGGCTTCATCTTCAATACTTACAGGTTTAGGATATGAATTAGGGAGGAAGAATCAGTCATGTATTTCTCCTAAGTGGCATGCTTAACTAAAAAGTCATCCAAAAAGTTTTTTTTTCCAGGTGGCCCTCCATTTCAGATCTCGCCAAGAAACTCTCCTCCCCTGGGTAAAACAAGATGAGTTGCACTTGAAGACCCAAAGACCAAAGTACAAATAGCCCTAATAGAAAAGTACTCCGGCACTGGTTCATTGGGAAAGGGAGCCCATGTACCTTGGAATTTGGAGACCCCCACATCTGAAGCCAATTTTTTAGTGCATCCAATGGGGTTTAAAAGTGTTTAAGATTGTAACGATAAGGAGTTCAAGGTTGCAGACACGAGGTGGGAATGGGTGCAGGCCTCCACATGCACGGCTCTCAGCTCTGTGAGTTCCAAGCCCCCCCGCTCCGCCAGCCTTGCTGTCTGCTACTGCCTTTGGCAACTTTAGGGTTAGGGTTTCACACCCTGACAAATATAATTATGCCACCACTAGTCTCGTTCAATTCTCTCTCTCTCTCTCTTCCCCGGCCGGCCGGTCTTGTAAAAATCTCCTATCGTCATCGTTGAAAAGTTGCAGGGAGTAGCCACGTACTGCACTGAAATCATCCATGGGAACGAGGGCCGGCGGCGGTCAGAAATATGAGGGAGAAGTAAGAATGGCAATAAGTAGCAGAAACTGTGGCCTTGATAGTAACTTGCACTGAGTCACTGCACGCAGAAGCACGAGGGAGAAGAATTGCAAAGTTGTAAGGAACTGATCGAGTGGCTCATGCGCCATGGCTCTGACGATGAGGTTCCAGAGTAGTCCAGGCAGTGCTGCAAAAATGGCACCAAAGGTTCCAGGCCATGCTGCACATGCAACTGTAACTGTAACTTTATCATGGAGTACTACTGATCGATAAATGTCGCTTGTGGATCGAGATGTATGTCAGATACCTGTTTCAAACTGAAATCGGGTCAAAATTTCAAACTACCTACACAGATGCTTGAACGGCCTACTACACTGAACATTCATGGCTGCATCGCGCAATCGCAATGCATTGCATTGGTTTAGCTTTCTCTTCAAGTAGTTGCTTGTAGTTATTTTGCTGAGATGGATTCCTCAAGTCATGGTGAATTGGTGACATGGGTATTGCAGTTGACAATATCAGAAGATGTTTCCAAAAAACGAATAATTGGAACATTATTTTGGCACAATTTATTCAGACACTGCCACACACAAAAACACACACACTGGGATTAACTGTGTCCACAGGATAACAACAAATAAAAGTGAACAGCAGCATTAGTTGTACTTTATACTAGTTCAATACAAAGAGGGGCAGGATAACAAAATTTTGAGTTCACTGTTTAATTATCTTGAATTATACATCAGGAACGCGATCGACTTCAATGTTTGAGAATAGACAAAGTGGCGTCAATATGCATGATTACATATCTGGAACATAAAACAGCATAGCAAAATTTCCACAGTAGTACTATTTACAATTAGGCGGCTATATATGCATGCCACCAGCAAAAAGGCGCCTTTTGACGGACAGATGCTTCAGTGAAAACTGAAAAGCACTGCATCCATTAAAAAATTGATCTCCTATATATGTATTTGATGGTAATAAGCCCTTGTTGATGTTCAATTCAAATAAGTACAGTTTCTACTGAAACATGGGCAGCAATTGGGTCCTCTCGACAGCATTAGGCTAGATTAGAACACTCAGATCAGGAAGCAACAACACTGAACAGAGTCGTCCAGAGATTCTACAATAATTCTATTACAGTAATAATACAATCCAACTATCTTCGAAATTACAGCTACAATTAATATAAGAATCCATTAAACATATATATTTACCGGCAGTTTAATTAAAAAACTGCACAATGAACATATCACACAAGATATATAGTTCGTTCCGAAAAGAGAAATGCGTTACACATATGATACCAATAATACCAGCATACAAAGGCAAACTCATACACTCTTTCACAGACCAAAGGTTGTGGCCAACATGTGGAAAACATGCTGATCGATGATGATGCAAAGCACAAGTGGATCTAGCTAGCACAAAATCATGACGTTGAACACAAATACCAGGATATATAGATCACAAATCTCAAAGGACAGACAAGTGCCTAAGCAGCCTCACAAACATGACCTGAAGAAATCTCTCTTATCTCGGGGGCGCGCACCAGAAAAAAGGAACCCCTTGGGAACCTGATGAATTGATCCTCCTCCAGTCCAAGTGGTAGAGGACATGCTCCAAAAGCAAGGCTAGCTGGAGCACCAGCTGCCATGCTCTCACACGTCGAATCAATAGTTGCATGCAAAGTTCCAAAGCAAACAGGGAGATCGAAAGACGTATCGCTGTTGCACGAACCGAAAGATGTGGATTCCACAGATTCCCACACTCTCAGAAAAAAAAGCATCGCGTTCAGTCCTAGCTAGTCCACAACAGTTCATACCACCTTCCATGGATTCCCACACTGGAAGCGAATGAAAAAACATGCAGCTGTGTGTGTGGATCAGATGCATGATATGTCTGGTTCGGATCCTGTTCTATGAGATCTACAAAAAAAAAAGGGTTTTGTTTTCGGATCCTCCCCTTTTTGGAAGAGATCAAAGATGCAGCGAGGATCAAGGATTTAGCTAGTACCCAAAAGAGCAAAGATTAAGGAAAGTACAAAAGTGTTGGATCTCCATTGACTATGGAGTATGTGGGCTAATATAACAATCAGAGAAGAACAGTAATCACATGATAAAAATAGACCCGTAGTCTGTCATGAGAACAGCTGCTAAGTTTCTATCATGCATCAGATGCCAAATAAAAAATTAAGCAGCTCAAGCAAACTCAGATCATCGAAAGCAAACACATGACAGGGGGCAAAAACTCAGATCATCGTCAACTGAAACCTTGAGATATATCATGGATCCAATATATATAGGCAAGCTTGCTTCATGGCCAAAAGTGATTAAGCAACAAGGAGGAGGGAGCACCCTTCAGTCCAAGCAAAGATGGTGCGAGATCGAAGCTTTTACCTCCCGCTTCATTCACTCATCTGCAAAGCTAGCTCTTTCCATGGCCGTTCGCTTGGCATGTGGGTGAATGAGTCGGCAGCTAATTCGACCCTAGCACCGCCCCTGAGTGGACTGAAGGACGCTCTCTTCCATCCAGCGCGCCCATCACTGCTCTACCATGACTATACGGCAGGCGAGAAACCGATTCAACTAACAAAATCAATTAAAAAGATCGAGATCAGGAGGAACGGATCGGAGGACACACGCGGCATGAGAAGAACTCGATCAGAGCCTCTCATACATGGCGCGCGCGCGGTGGTGTCTCTCTAGGCAGCTAGCTAAGCGCGCGGCGGATCTTGCGAAGAAGGCATGCAAACGGACGAGTTTTGATGGCTGCAGCGCAAGCAGCTATAGCTTTATGGGAGAAAGGTAGACGACGACACTAGATAGACACGGCAAGGCATACAATACAAGGCAATGGACAAGGCCATTAAATAGGGCCAAGTTGTGACATCACAATAAGCAAAAGATGTGTAAATAATAATGCATCTGATAGATGTACTAGCACTACAGTGTGAGAAGGAAGGAAGTGTGGCAGCAAAAGGCCGAAACCTCTAATGGCTGGCTAGCTGCTACTAGCTTAGCTCCCTTTGCTCGTAAGCAAGAGGGAGGGGGGAGAGGCACAGGAGGGCGGGCCAGCCAAATTAAAGGGGCCCAAAAAGGCCAAACCCTAACAGGATGGATACTGTAGCTCTCCAAATAATGGAGTGTGGTGGTGGTGGTGGTAGTGCAGTGGTAGGCCTCCGGTACTCTTCTTCGCTGGTGGAGTCAACTAGTCAAGTGTGTGGTTTAATTATTTCTTCTTTGGATTGACTACAGATTTGATTTCTCTCATCAGCTAGAAATATAGGGCTAAACAAATTCTACATTATTGGCAATATTTGTTAGATTATTCAATATTGCTGATCGACTAATTAATAAGTAGCGGTCATCATCAGCTGGATCTGATCAAGTGATCATGTGTACGTGTGTGGTGATGGGAAAAGGACAATCTATATATATCTAGCTATCCGATCGATCCGTGGGAAAGAGGTCACATGGCACTTTATTTTGGATTTGTTTCATTCTAAGTCCTCTTGCACGTTGCACCCCGGCCCTTACACATACCTATGTAGCCGTACGCATGTGTGTGATCTGATTAACTGGTGATACACATTTTTATATAAAAATTTGTTTTTTATGTTACAGGGGGTTAAAAAGGTGGCGTCCATTGTTCCCTTGATCTGCATGCCTTTGTCTTCCTATATATGATCATGTTTTTTGTAGCAAGGTTCACTTTTTAACCATTGTCGGCACTCACACAGACACCGCCACCAAATTAAACAATTAATACGTATTTTTGCTACTCTAGGTAAGAAATATTCTCTAGTTAGTATATATAGGAAGAGTTCAGATTGGGTTTTGAAGAGTAGAAATGTGTTCTAGTATTTATTAGTGTGGGTGACATGGCTTGCTTAGCCGGAACTTCATCCAAACAATTGGGCGCCATCGATCTGAATCGCTACAAAGCATGGTGGGAGGACAGGGCAAGGACGCCGGGTATGGCACGCAAAGGATCGGACTACATCACTCTGATAATTTTAATTTGCCGGGAGGTGTGGGCCGTGTGGCTATAGAGCGTAATTTTGTGTTTTTCAGAGAACTGAGGTGTTCAACTCTGCGCTAGTTGCTAAGATCAAAGATAAGGCAAGAAAACATTTAGAAAAAAGGAATCGGATATGATGCTCGTAGCTAGACTAAGAGGGGGAGGGAGTGAATTAGACAACTTAAAATCTTAACCTATGACTTCCACTACTTTGCATAAAGTAAACTATATCATTTTTATCTAGATGTGCAATCTAAGGTTGATCTAGTGTGAAACCCTCGTCCCAAAACAAGTTTTGCAACCTATAGCTAATCCTAGCATGATACTACTCTGGTAAAATAGAGGCAAGCAAGGATGCAAGAGGGCAATGCGGAAACGTAAAGAGGGATGAGAGGAAGCAAATTCTTGACATGCGATTTATCCCGTGGTATCGATAGGCACTAAGCTACTCCCAGTCCACGTTGTTGAAACACTCCGCACAAGAGCCTGGTCACCAAGTCTTTCCAAGAGCACAATTAACTTGACTTGCCACAAAAGGCTCACCACGAAGGCACTCTCCAAGCTCTCTTGGTCACCTTGATGTCGTCTCCACTAAGGAGCTTCTCCACCAAGGAAGGGGCTCTCCACGTCACCCGCACAAAGTGTCTTCGCCGCTCCACACCAAACCGGAGGGTCGAAGACAATTTCCGATGAGCCACTTAGGCCTCAAGGCTTCCGGCGCACCTTGATCCACTTAAGAATCACCTCACAAGGCAGGCACACCTTGCTCTCACTCATCTCTAAGCTAAACCTAGCACTAAGGGCACACACCAAGCATGTGCAAAGCCTTTGGATGTTCACTTAAGCACTAGCGTGATAGGATGTTATCTTCAATGTGTCTTGCACTCCTCTAGACTTCCACACACTCCAGCAACCTCAAATGACGGGATGGAAGGGGTATAAATAGCCCAAGACAACCATAGAGTCGTTGCTCTAATGACTATTCTTTTCTGGGTACCATCAGATGATTCGACACTATGCTTTTTGTAGGTGTCGGTTCATCTGGTGCAACTAGCCATTGCCTTCCACCTCTGACTTCTGCTGACACAATTCATATGACGCTTCATCCGATGCTGTGGCGGTTCATCCGGTGCTAAAGACTTTGAGCCAAGACCTCTCTGCATAGGGTAAACACAAGTGTCCATGAACCGATGCTTGACCGCCGGTTCATTCGGTGCTAAAGGCTGCTGACTCAAACCTTACTGTCTTGATTCCTTGACTCATCGGATAGACCGACGGCTCCTACCAATGGACCGTGTTCATCCGTCGCCTCCGTCTTCGCTGCTTCATTTCTGGTGAAACTTGAATGTGGAAATTTTAACAAATTGGTAAAAAATGACTCGTTCACAAGAAAAGCAGGGTAATTAATGTTGAAAAAAGTGTAACAGAGGTCAGCTAGGTAATACTCCGTAATCAAAATTAATGTAAGAAGCCACCCAATTAATGCAAGATCGGTGGATGGTGCAAACAATTATCAAGTGCTCCAAGCCCACCAAGCAGCAAGAAAGGGAGCACGCTTTCGCGCCAGTGGCACCCACGTCCAATCCAACAGAAGCTCTCTGCAGTAGGTACACACAGACGATGTCCTCCCTCCCCCTCATCCCATGACACACACATTAGCCAAACCAACCTATCTCCCGACATTAATTAAAGTATTAAATATGAATTATTGACAAAATCCGTTTCATAACCTCCAACTCAAATCGCGAGACGAATCCGATTATATCATGATTAAACAATGTCGTGGTATAGTAAAAAAATTCTAATGATGGATTAATTAGGTGAATTCGTCTCGCGATATTCCCGTCCACGGTTCATGTAATTAGTTTTGTTAGTTTAAGTTTATTTTTTGAGAATGTTAGTGTATGTTTATTACCTCTAATACATTTATAACCTCTAATAGACTCGAAAGAGAGGTTTTTTACGTTACACAATACGACTCGTAGGACCGGTTGAAAAATGACTCGTATGTAATAGAAAAGGACCTATATATGTAAGGATTTGACTGGTTTTTTAGCCGTCGTACGTTAGTATTCAAAGGTCGTATGGGTGGTATAAGGGTACTATTGAAAATGTAAAATTGTCTTGTTGTAATATAGGAAATGAAATATATGAAATGTGTTAGATAGTATATAGAAGGGGGCGGCGGGGAATTTTTTTCAAATAATATATCTATCAAATTATCATCTTACTTACAGAGAAAACGATAATACGACCGTTGGGTCGTATTGTGTACCGTAAAAATCCTCTTGAAATAGTGAGGTCCCAAGTTTTCTTTTCCAAAATAAATATTTACCCGAACTAAATAAAGAGGCCCCAACCGTACACGAGACACGGCGGCCCACCAACCATATGCAACATGTACTACTACTCCAGCCAGGGGCAGACGCTGCCTGCCTGCCTGCTGTGCTTGGAAATCTTGTCCCTTCCCGTACCCCCAAACACACATGCGCTATTCTCGCCGGCGACGGCGACGGCGACGTCGTTGTGCGTCAACAACAGGCGCCCATCGGCCCATGTTTTCGCCATGATTTTTGCGCGGAGCTCTCTCTCTCTCTCTCTCTCTAGCTACTAGCTTGCATTCCAATTGGCGCCGTACACGTGCGTGCTGTGTGTGGATGTGGCCTTGCGTTGGCCAGAACGACGGTTGGAATGACAGGGCGCGCGACGCCGCGACGTACGCCGCCTGTGTGCAGCGCCAGCGGCAGCTGCTGCTGCAGCATGCAGGAGGAGGAACAGTGCCACGGCGTACGGCAGCGGCGGCTCTCCGGCCGGCCGGCCGGCCGGAGTGTTTGAGGCTGTGCCGCCAGTGCGTGGTGCATGTGCGCGCGCATGTGCCCGTGCCTCACGAGGCCCATGAATCAACGGCTGGCCGGGTAGGCCCTTCTCACTGGCTACAGTGCCTGATGATACAGTTACTACTTGGTTCATCCGTTTCAAATTATATTTTATTTATTTTTTATTTTGACTGTTTATTTTATTCAAAATAATATGTAAAAATATCACATCTTTTTGTTGCAACTTATTTTATTAATAAAATTTTTTGAAGAACAATTTGAATCCGACTACGTTTGTACAAATTTTTGGATCAAGATCGACGAAAGGTCAAACATTGGTCAAAAATCAAAACGAATTTTGTAGTTCGAAATAGAAGGAGTACCGTACCATGTATGAAGTGGAAGCAGGGTGAAGAGCAATCTACTACTCGAGAAAGAAGAAACAAAGCGAGCTGTCCAAGTACGTGCCCCAACCACCGCGGATCTTATCACTTGTAAAAAAAAAAAATCAAAGATGAGGTATTTGGGCAAGATAATCTCAATTTGTGCTTTTGAAGCAAATGGCAGAATCTGAATTATTGGCGAGACATAACATTTCCCTCAAATAATTCATCTTGGCTTTGCCCGCCCCGCCCGCCATTGCCTTCTCACGGTTCACACACCAACTAGCTTTCTACGCTATTCAGTGCCACTATTCATTCCCACAGCAGCTTGCAGGCTCGCCATCACCTCAGTGCGGAAAAGCTCATCACCACCAGCAGCGCTCCACGTCCGAATGTCCGATCAAGATTTTCCAGCAGGTGCTTTGCGTACTGTGGTGGCAGCCCGGCCGGCCGTCGTGCCGTCGCCGGCGGCCGGCATGGGAGCCCGGCGGCGGCAGGCGCATGCATGGGAGTAGCACCGAGGTAGCTGGGGGCGCTGGGCACGAAGGAATCAAACACAGCGAGATCACGAGAGCATGCCGCATGCGCGCGCGCGGCATCGCCGGCCGTTTGTTTTTCCTCTCGCATCCGCCCGTGCCGGATGAAGCCGTGTCGTCCCGTCCCGTCGTCTCTTGATGAGTCCAGTCTACCCCGATCCTAGCAGAAGGCCGTGTCCTGCTCCTCATTGCCAAATGGTCTTGTCCATGCATTGTCCTGTACGTAGGCCACGGCCTTGTTGCATTGCCACTCTTGGTCTGTCTGAATCGGATTCACCCCCTTGCATTTGCATGGCCCCCTTCCCATCTTGGAGAGACAGAGATGTAGAAAATCAGAGGGCAGAAGCAACTTGGTGGAACGCCGCACCTGACCTCCCTCGGGGTCACGGCGGGCTTCGTGTTTATAGAGCGAGAAACAAGCTCTCACGTGGTGTTTACAAGGTATGCATCATGGTGGGGATTAGGCTGGAGTTTGTTGAGATACATGTCTTATACAGCAAGCTACATATCTATCCTATAACCATACAACAAACAGAACCAAACTCCAGCCTGAATCCTAACCTACACGTGTGCAACTTTACAATATATCAACCAATTAAGTATGGAATAGACAGACCCAAAAGAAAAACCACCCAGTCCAAGAAAAAAAGAATTATCATCTGTCCAATAACACACAATATATGCTATTCCCTTATTCTGCAAATATATGATAATACTGATAAGCTCAGTCAGGCGGAAAGATGCCTGACCGTTGGATAAACACCTGGATGTTCTGTCAAGCATTTTTTCTGTCGATCAGTGACATCATGTTCTCTTCAAGAATCAGAATACCACACCGATCGGTAGCCATTTAGATTTTCTTTGCGTTTCTTAAGCCAACATGCATGTTGTTTTCATAGCAAATACGACATGGAACAAAATTAGATGCTTGGGGGTTCTTCTCCTTCGTGATGTAATGAGTGGTGACAGTACAACTTCTTTATCTATTTTTTTTTTGTTAAAAATGGTAGATAAAATATGTTAAATGGCAAAGAGAAAGCTTAATTGCAGTAGATGCACAAACTGAACACGTAACAGGGAAATCATAACTAATCCAGGCAATAGCAGAAACTCCAGATGTATCTGCATATTGTTTATGTTCAAAACAGGGGACAGGAGGAATCCCTCCTGCTTTGAATGGGTTGGAACAAAGTGGTTAAAATAGCTCAGGAGTGCTTTGAATGGAATAAAGCATAATGATTCCATATATGAATGACGACCTCGTGGCAAAATGGTTGCGCAATTTGGACCACAAATTAAGTTTTCCTGAAACAGATTTCTATATATACCTCTTTCGTTCTTCTACCCAGGTTAAATTTTGCATAATTGAAGGGTCTCGAACTACAACTTTGGAGTCACATCGAAAACTCAGTTCCTGATTTTCCACGAAAGAGTTCGCTTTTCCTCTTTTCCTCAAGCAAAGCACAACCTTATTTTTACATTAGTGAAGCGAGATTTCACACTGGGTTGTCCGATTCTGATTACAAATGAAAATTAAATATTAACTAGCCCATCAACCCGTGTCACTGCACGGGCTAGCAATTTTGACATAATTATTCGTTTGTTTTATCAACCACCAGCCATTCGAACAGAGTTAACATTACATAAATATAAATGATCATACATTATTACCTAAAATGTCATTATTTTCCCATATATCTAGCATTTTATCCAACAGTTTGCACCAATCAATCTGATTTAAACTACCATAAAATGTGATCATTTTGTTGTAGAGCGAGTAGTAGAATATTTAAATAAAATAAATTAATATTGAAGATCTAGTACATCCACTTTTTTACATATCACAATTGCTTTATCACAAATCAAATATGTCCAACTTTAACAAGTTTATAGATATAAATATTTTTTTACCAAATATATGCATTATCAAATCATACTCCATGGTATCATAGATGTTGTTATAGTTTCAATAATCACCTCAATGTAAATGTGCATTGTTTCATCACTTTTCCCAAATGCAAGAAATTGTTATGTAAGTATGTAATTGTTGGTGCCTCATTAATATATTTAATTAAGTAAGAATCAATCGACCATGCAAAGTTGTTTGTAATAATATTGCCTGCTTCATGGAAATTACGTAAAAAAATAAAAAAGAGAGGTCAAAATGAGTTGTACCTATACATAGGTAATAAGATATTTAATTTCTAGTAGCTAGCGAATATATACTACTACAGTACTACTCACATGTCATCAACTCAGCATAATCCTAAAATCAAGATATCATCAATCTATAGTGTATTCTTTTTTTAATCTTAAATATGTCAACTACTTTTCCACCACCTATGTCTATCAAGCCCTATCATCTTAGGACATAAAAACTTGATATTGGTTAGTAAAATAAGTTTTATCTGGTCACCAGTAAAAATATACAGGAATACACCCTCGATCGTGTACTTTTCTCCATCAATAAGCATGTATGCTTTCTCCCAATCTCAAACATAACAGTTAGCTACATTCTTCTGGATCAGTGCCATTTGCTGCACATTAAACGACAGCGCGTCCTAGAGCATTGTCTGACTCCTTCCTGCTGCTTGTTCCATGGACAACACCCTCGCTTGTGGCCTACACTCTGTCCTTGCTTGACTGCTTGTGGCCTGCTCGGTTTGTGGCAGCCTTGTGGATTACTACATACCATGGGTTGCGGCTGCTTTCATGCTCATCCAAAGACCACTGAGGTTTAAGAAGGTCGAATTTGTGTGTGGGACGCATCTCAGGAGTCGGAGATTGCATATGAAGATTATAGGTGGGCGAACATATGTTTTAATAGTTGAACAGATGGATAGTTTAGAGAGCCGATTTAAATTAATTTTATAAAACATAGATTTTAGGTTATTTTAACATAGATATAAGGGGTTATTTTAGTTAAGTATGCATAATGGCAAAGGTGGATAATTTTATTCTCTTATCAAGTGTCCACCTAGGATCCTAGGTGGCTTCAAGTGGAGGCTTCTTTATTTTTTCTTTTTTCTAGACTGTCCACCTAGGATTCTAGGTGGCTTCGCGTGGAGGCCTCAAAAGGAGCCTCCAATTAGTAATAGTAAGATGCCGCAAATCAAAATAGAAGGACTCCATGTTCACTATCTTCACTATATAATTAACTGGACACCATGTATTTAAGCTATTGCTACACCCGTCGTGATTAACACGTGATAGCCTAACTTACACGAGTATACAGGTTTGGCAGTGGGTGAAAAATTGTCAAACTTTGTATGGCCAGAGAATCCAGATGCATACTTTCAAAAGAACTGGGATCCAATTATAAAAGCTTGCACTTATGCCAATTGTAAAGAACACACCTGAGCCAAAGGGTGCTTGATCAGCTGGTCAAGTCATTCCAACGGCCCCTCAGGTGCAGGGTTTTAAAAACCGGTTCAAAAAATTCAAAACAAGTCAAAAAATCTTAAAAATTTCTAAAAATACTTCAAGATTTATAGAATTTAATGGTGTCAAAAATTTTCAAATATGCGCGCATTTAGTATTTTTCTGTGGTCATTGGAAGTTCAACAGAAAAAGAAAAAGAAAAAATTCGACCGGTTCAACTTCTAATACTCGCAAAAAATACTAAATGGACTAATATTTGGAAAAATCGACACCATTAGCAACATTTGTTCTCGTTTAAGGAATATAAGGAGATTTGTGCTTTTCTAGGCATTTAATCTTTTTTTCGTAATTAAATAATGAAATATAGGAGTTTATTGTTGCATACATGCTGGTGCATCATTTTTTGGTGTCTGAATTCAAACTCTTGTTTGAATTCATTGTTTGAGTGTGTTTGAAAAATGAAAACCTTTTTCTCCACTCCTCCCTCCTTTTCAGCCCGCCTTCGCTTACAGCCCAGCTAAGCGCGCCGGCCCAGCGCGGCCCGCTCGCCGCTTCCCCCGCGCGTGTCGTCGCCGCCGCCGCCGACGGGTGGGGGCCACCCGTCATCCGCTTCCTCGCGCCCCCGCCGCGCCCTCGCGACCGAGCCGGGGTCGAGCTCGGGTTCAACCCCGACTCGGCGTCCGTGCCCCCCCTCCCTCGGGCCCGCGCTCCCGGCCGGATTGCCCGACCTATTTAAGGCCGCCCCGCGCGGCCGCGCCGCCTCCCTCGCTCAAAACCCTAGCCAGCAGCCGCGCCGCCGCCGCCTCCTAACCCTAGCCGGCCGCCGTCGTGAGCTCGCCACACCGTCGCCTTGCAGTCGTCGAGAACCATCCTCGGAGCTTCGCCGCGCGGTAAGGGACCCTATGGTGCTATTCGTTGATGTCGCGACACTCCGCAATGCCGAGGTAGGGTCGCCAGAGTTGCTTCGCCGCGCCTGGCCGCCGTCCTGCGCCGTCTCCGCCGCCCCGGTGTCCACCCCGTGGAGTTCACCGCGAGCTCGCCGTCGTTCCAGCGTGATCCGCGAGTTTAGTGGTGCACCCTAGCACCTAAACCCTGTCACACCGCTGCTCGTCGCTGTTGCGCCGCCGTGTCCCGCGTCGCCGCCGACCGAGCGCCACTGCCAGCCGCTTGCGCACGTCCAGAGCCACTCGATGGCCATCCTACGGCCCAGATCGAATTGACCCCGGGTCAAACCGGTCAGTGCCAGTCAACCCGTTCACCCGCGCCGCGAGCAGTCGTCGCCGTTGGATCGCGATCCAACGGCCAGATCCGTCCCCGCCGGTCAAGCCCCGCCTCAACCGCGCGTTTTCCAATAAAACCCCCGAGCTTTTTCCAAATTACAACCCGGTCCTTCCACTTTATAGGTTTCTTTACAATTAGGTCCAGTTTTCTTCAGTTTAGCCCCGAAACTTAGTTTTTCTTTACAGTTTAGTCCCTGAACTTGTTCTAGCCGTATCTTAGTCGTTTTAGCTCCGTTTTAGCGTTCTTTATGTCCACGCGATCGTCTCGACGAGTAGATTAGTTTTCTGTTGTTTTTGTTTCTGTTTGAGATGATTGGTGTACTGTTTCTTATTTGTTTCCATTGTATGCTTGCATGTGAATGTGTGGAGCGTAAAGTACGAGCAGTTCGGGGACTTCGTTGCTGTTGAAGATTTCCAAGACCCTGAGTAGTTTCTGGAGCTGGTAGAAGGTAAGTCCTTGCTGCATTCCCGTTGATCCTATTACAACATGCATTTTAATTACACCGTTATTTATTATTGCTTTGCATTAAATTGATGGGTCCTATTGTTAAGGTTCGACTAGCTTTGTTTATCCTATGCCTTGATCAACCTGGGTTTACTTTATGTTGGGTAGCACATGCTAGAGCTTTACTTAGTTTTGGGTGGTTTAGTGAACACTTGTCAATATGGATTTATTTATGTTGTTATTCATGTAATGCAAGAACACTTTATGCCTGTTAATCGGAACACGGAGCGACCACCCAGGAAAACAGTACAACCACAAGACATATGGCTCTGTCTTGGCTTAATAATTAGAGAACTAGGTGTTAGGTATGATTTACTTGATAAGGGTTGGGGGCTGACGGTAGATGGCGTATGGACCTGCTCTGGCGGGGTGTGGTCTTGGCTAAGACACGATACTCGCCAAGGAGCTTTATACGCTGCACTGATCAGGTAACCTAGCGGGCAACCTGCATCTCGGGATCTTTGTAACGGCCTCGTAGCGTCCCTATGCAATCACACCTCGGTAGTGTGGTATTGTGCCTACTTTTGCACAGCATGGTTGGGTCTAAAACTCTTTTGGGTTTTTACGCGACTTGTGGGTAAAGATGTACAACCTCTGCAGAGTGTAAAATTGACTAGTTAGCCGTGCCCACGGTCAAGAGCGGCCTGGACCCTCACATGAGTAATTTATGAAAGATGGAACTTTTAATCTTGTGCATTACATTCTATGGTTCCGTTGCATTTATTATTTGGGTTTGGTATATACTTTCACTTGCTAGTAACAACTGCTAAATAAAACTTCACCAACTAAAATGCTGACTTGCTTATTAACCATCAACTTCCACCATAAAGCCTTGCATGTTGTTTATAGATCTTTTCCCTTGTTGAGTACGACATGTGCTCATGCTTGTTGTTCCTTTATTGCATCTACACTACCCGGCTGCTTCTCAGATGGACGCTTTGAGGATTTCCCTGGAGAATTCGATGAGTTCTAGGCATTCGTTCTCTAGTCAGCTGCCTGTGGAGGACTTCTGCGTGTGTTTCTTTTTTTCGCTGTTAGCTACTCGAACGGTTGTTAGTTGAGACATTCGGTCATGTAATAACTGTTTAATACTCTCTTTACGATTTACATTGTGTTTTGGTATTCACTGAGTCGATGCATGTGTGTAACTTGATCCTGGCGCACATGTATTCTTGCATTCGGATTTGCCCTTAAATCCGGGTGTGACATCTACTCACCTTGAAGTATATTTAAGAATTTTTCTTTTATTAACCGACCGGCTATCCGCTATTACTGGTTGGTTAACCGATCTTACTGACCGGTCAACCAGTCAAAACCGATTGAACTACATTTTTGATTCACAGTCGACCAGCTAACTTGTCTTACCGGTCGGTTAACTAGTCTTACAGATCGGTTAGCCGGTGGAAACCGTTTGTATACGTGTTTTTTTGGTATTTTGAATTTCACCAGCTTTTAGCGGTTACCGGTCCAACCGCTACAGGACCCCGGCGGTTACAGGACGGAAACGATATTAAAAACCCTGCTCAGGTGTTGAGTTCGAACCCCAAGTGGGAAAGGATGACAACGGGTCGGATTCAGATCGAATATAGTGTCAGGGCACCCAAACCCATAACCCAAAACTAAAACGTAAATCCAACCCAAAAATGAGTCCGGGTGAAAAGTCATATCCAAACCTCAATTCGCGGATATCCAAAACCCAATAGATAATCCAAAACCTGATTCCATTATCATAAACAGGAGCACATAATACATCAGTACATGGCACACATTGTCTAGATTATTTCAAATATATGCAATTCAGTACATTACAAGTTCAATAAAAGTAGAAAACAACACAAATCAACATTCATTGTCCTCCAAACGAATCCATAGTCCTCCAGACGAATAACAGTACATAATTTATCATTCATCAATTATGGTGGCTTCGCCCTGTGAAATAAAAATAGAGTTGCAACTTAAATGTTCATATTGATTGTAAATTAACAAGTTGAGTATAGAAAGAAACAACAACAATATCATTCCTTATGTGGTTAGGGTTCCTTATGTGGTCTTGTTGGGCTTAATTTTTTGGAGTTCCAATTGGCATCTGCGGGCGAAATATAGAATCTGCTCCAAACTCGCAGTGTTGCGAATATCTATATCCACGAACCCGCGGGCGAAAGTCTGAACCAAGCCCGCAACCCACATACCCTAAATCCGCAAATATCTGCTCCAAACCTGATTTACTGCCATCCTTACAGGTGGGCCAATTTCAGCTCGAGGGTCCGTGCTAAAGCATTGCGTGTGTACCCCAACCTATGGGGGAGCTACCACCGTTAGGTAAATATAGTGGTTAGATCCTTAGACTGTCTCCAGGAGTATGTGCATGTGCTGCTGCATCTTCAAAATGAAGAAGGAACATCTATTGTACACATTCCAGCAGCTGCTGCAGCACGGTCTGCAAAATGCAGTCGACCTCCCACGTCGCCCATTCCTGGTGGAGCTGCAAACCAACTGTCTCCGCTCTCTCTCTCTCTCTCTCTCTCTCTCTCTCTCTCTCTCTCTCTCTCTCTCTCTCTCTCTCTCTCTCTCTCTTCCCTCTTGCACTCTCTCCCCCTCTCTCGCACTCCGCCATGGCCGGCAGGCCCGCTTCTCCTTCACAGCTCCTCCACCCGCCCCCGCCCGCCCGTGCCGCCGCGCAAATCCGCGCGGGAGGAGGAGCAGGGCCAGTGCGGAGGGCTCCATGGCACGAGGCGGAGCAGGAGTGGCCTCCGCGGCGGCTTCCGCGCCACCGCTCGCACGGCCATTCCCGGGTGGGGTGCGAGCACGTTGCCGACCCGGCGGAGGCAGCGACAGATCCGAGCTCGGAGCTCCGGCGAGCGCGGCTTCCTCTCTTGCTCGGAGATCCGGCCTCCTCCTACTCCTTCCTCGGCCGCCACCTCCTTCCTCGGCCCAGATCCAACTCGAGCTCTTCACCTCTGTCGCGCCGGCTCGTGCACCTCACTCGGCTCGTGCGGCAGCGGCCCGACGACGAGCTTGGAGCTCCTCCACCCCCGGCTCGTGCGGCGGCGGTGGCCCGACGGCGAGCTCGAGCTCCGCCACCCTCGGCTCGTGCGGCGGCGGCGGCCCGACGGCGAGCTCAGAGCTCCGACGTGCGCGCGTCTCCCTCCTCCTTCTTCCCCGACCGCCACCTCCTTCCCCGAGCTCCTCCTCCTCCGCGCGGGAGCCAACTACCGAGTCGCGATGCGTGACGCGAAGCGCACCACCGCTGGAGCTCTTTCTCTTTTGCGTGACAGGACCCTCTGCATATTTGTGTTTTTTGCAGATGCGCCACGGCAACTTGCTGGAGACAGTCTTAGAGGACCTCACAATGCACCCAACAGATCCGGTTTCGACTCCCATGGGAGTGAATTAAAAGATTTGAAATAAAAATATATAAAACATGGGTAGTTATACACACCTGTCATTATAACACAAATCCTTAATACAACAGTAATATAGTAATCGATGGTATGCATGCTTTATTACACATGTCACACACTGATTTGACATGTTATAAATTAGGAGAACATTTTTTAGCTAATCCATTGGAGAAAGTTATACACACCGATCATTATAACTAGGGACGCCAAGAAATTTTTTAGGAGGGGCTGAACAGTAAAGCTATATCGACATAATGAAGGACCGATACGTCGAACTCGAGAACGGGGGGTGAATGGAGCCGATAAAAATTCTTCTCGAAGGAGATGGGGGCTCCAACAAGATGAACACGATTTCCAACACATGTCTCCGACTCACTACCCAAGTTGGCCAAGACCACGCAGCCACTGGAGTGCTATTGGCCCTAGGAACCAACAACCGACCTCCCAGACCCGAGAACGCAGCGGAACACAAACCTCGAGCCTTACTGACCTACACCGGTCAGGCCGGTGAGCACCACCGGTCAGACCGGTCCCTGCTGGTGAAACCTGGTGACTTCCGCAGAACAGCTCCTACACCGTTCAGGACGGTGTAGCTCATCGGTCAGACCGGTTCAAGCCAGAAAGCCTCAAAACACCAAACAGGCCTACCGAGCTCCAAACTGACCCAAACTCGAAACAGCAGCAACACGGGATAACAGAGAACTCACTCAAACGTTCACCCGAGAAAAAACCCAACTGGGGTCTGCACTGGTCAAACCGGTGAGAGGCACCGGTCAGACCGGTGTGGCCTGGGCTCTCGAGATGAACAACACCCGCAGGTCAACCCCCCAAATCCAACTCCCGATCTCCTGAATCGCTCCACGGATTTGCGCAAGACTTTGGGGATAGTAGGAACACCTCATGGGGAGTCTATAGCCAAGTTATTGTCCACCAAAACTCGCCAAATCAAGAGGATTGAAGAAATCCCACCAAGAGCTCCTCTAACCCTAGAACACCGAAAACCCCAAAATTGAGCCCCTTTACTCACGGATTTGGGAGGGGAATCAAAGGGAAAAGAACCACGAAGGGTTCATACATACATCCCCCACCAAATCCCCAAGAGAAAGGACCTGAAATCGCTCCAAGAAAACCACCAAGAGAGGGCTCTGAAAATCACCAAAAAGAACGAACGGGAGCAACACATCCAAACCTTGAGGAACCACACCGAATCGTCTATACATCATAAAGAGGTTCATACAAGGTCTAGCTTGCCGCCCGATCATCCTTCCCTCTCACAAGATCTCACCATGAAGCTCTCAAACTAGTCCAATAGAAATCCTAGAGAAAATAGGAAGGGAAAATAGGAAAACCAAATGAGCTAGGGTTCCAAGAGTTGGCTGCCAACCTCTCACCTCTTGGGTTATATGGAGGCAACCGAAAGTCTAAAATACCCTTACTAGCTAATTAGGGATACATGCCCCTCGAGGGCGAAATCAGAAATCTTTGTCATCACTCCATCGGACGGATACCCAGCGACCACAAACTTGCTTAGCCTCGACGCAAGCCTTGCGATCCCGACGCGTGCCCTCCGCTTCGAAGTCTCTGGACTGCATCGTCGCACACCGATCAGACCGGTGCTCCTCACCAGTCAAACTGGTACCCACCGGTCAGACCGGTCGGACCGGTCCGATGCTGCTGCACCTCCGTCTTCGGTTCTTCGGTCTTGGCTTTGTGGATCAACCAAGGAACCCAGTGGTTTTCTGGTGAACCACCGGAAACCCCGCAAATTCGGTGTATCCTCCGCTAATCGCCACTCATGACTCGGCTCCCACGCAGTCCCGGCTCGACCTTGGTTTTGAGGCTCAATCAAGAAACCGTCCATGACTTCATCTTGCTATTCATGTCACCATGCGGCCCGCACTTGACTCCGCTGGCCACCGGGTCCCTCGAGCCAAGCCTACTTGTCTTCTCCACACCTGAAGGCCTCACCGGCTACGACCTTTCGCGCTTGTTCTTCACCTGCACCAACACCAGTCAAGCCGCAACCTGCATCTGCAATACTTAGCCAAGAATCAGTCCACACAACGTTGGCAATCACTCATCACACCAGGAAGCGACCATCCATTAGTCCTCGAACCACACATGGTCCTCAATCTCCCCCTTGATGAGTGCATTGACAACACCCACATATAGTAACAAGAGAGAAAAGAAAACGGAAAGAAACAAATAAAAAGGAACTCCAAGAAGCGATCGAAAGCCAAACAAAGACAAAAAGCAAGATCACTTGAAAAAGACAAGTCTCGGACCCCTTAGGCAAGGGCAATGGCTCGACACATCTGAGACAAAACTATACTCAAGCAAAGAGCGTAAACCACCAAACCAAAACTCGAAAATCACAAAGAGCTCCCCCTGCACCCATGCAAGCTCCCCTTGAACCAATGCAACTCCCCCTGGACGAACACCACCTGAAACAGAGCAGTTGTAATAGCTCAGGTCTGATCGGTCAGACAGATCACCCTCACCGGTCAGACCGGTGGGCAAGATCGCCCAGCATCTGGGAACTACACCGGTCAGACCGGTGCCCCTCACCGGTCAGGCCGATGCCACCTGGGAAACGGCCAGAGCTCAAAAATAGCTCGAAACTACTTGGAAACCTTCTAAATGCGTGCAACAAGCCATTTAAAGCTCAAACTTCTCTCCCTTGTTGACAATGCATGAATCAATCCAAAAATGCAAAAAATTCAACCTAGAGCTTCTCAAATAGACAAAATTCAACATATGTGCTACACATGTCCAAATGAGCAAGTTAGATACTCTATAGCTTCGTATTGACATCAACTACATGACCACCAAGTTTCACAACCATTGGACAAAGCTAAGATGGATTTGAGCAAATTTGTGAAAATTTACCATCTCATGAGCAAAGTCCTAAACATGAGCAAAACATATCAAAATGGCAAAGCCGCACAAACTTCATGCTAGGACAACCATTCCAATCATAAGACCATCACAAACACCCACAAGCACCTCATGTCATGTCAAAGCCACCGAGCCATGTGCCTACTTCTATATATGAGACTTCTCATTAGTAGGCATCATGCAACGGTTTAGCACCCAAAGCAAACTTAAATTAAGCACATATGACATGGGAGCACATTTTCCAAGAAATTTACATTTCATTTTCAGATTCATATTTGGTACATGAAATGTCTTTACGACAAAAAGGAACTTATGCCCCTCCACAAGATAAAGCATTAGGGTTAAACATTTATGATGGCAAATGAGCCTTTGGCCCCATATGATCAAAATAAGCTATCCAATCATAATTTAAGCATAGCCAAGCCACTAAAACATGTCAAGATCATATAAAGACATTTACTCACAAGAGAGCATACATGTGACAATTTTCAAAAACATAGCCATCAACCATGGATATAAAAATCATGATTTTCACGAGCTAAACCAAACTAACCATATCATACCAAACAAGCTCACAAAGACATAAATAGCATTCCATGGCGAACAATGTATATAGGAGAAGCTTTTCCTATCCAATGCATATGATACAAAATGCATGCAATCTAAGATACAAGGATGCTTATACATCATGTTACATATGCCATGCCAAATGCAAGAAATGCACAAAGGAAAGCTATACATATGCTACAAAGGAGCTCCCACACACCCAACTCAAGAAATCAAACAAACACCAAGCTCCCCCCGTAAACGAGTGAAAGTTGCTTGATCTAGGGGTTTGGTGAAAATATCAGCTAGTTGGTCATGTGTGGGTACATGGATCAAAGCTATCTTTCCTTTCTCTACGTTGTCTCTCAGAAAATGATACCTCACTTCTATGTGCTTGGTTTTGGAATGAAGCATTGGGTTCTTTGCAACACTTATGGCACTGGTGCTGTCACATTGAAGTGAGACATGGGTATACTCCTCACCGAAATCACTCATGGTGTATGAGATCCAAAGGAGCTGAGAGCAACAACTAGCAGCGGCAACATACTCTGCCTCGGTAGTGGATTGAGCAACACTCGACTAATTGCGGGAAGACCAAGAAACCAAAGAAGATCCCAAAAACTGGCAAGTCCCAGAAGTGGACTTCCTATCCAACCGACACCCAGCAAAATCCGCGTACGAAAAACCATGAAGCGCCAAAGAAGAGGACGCGGAGTACCAAAGGCCGAAGTCGGGAGTGTGACGCAAGTACCTGAAAATGCGCTTAACTGCTTGCTGATACGAAGTCCTTGGAGACACTAGAAAACGAGTGCACAAACATACCAAGAATTGGATGTTCGGCCTCATCGCCGTCAAGTAGAGGAGTGACCCGATCATGCTTCGGTACTCCTTCTGGTCCACGTGTTCACCTTCCTCATCCGCATCAAGAGCTGTAGTCGTCCTCATCGTTGTCGCCATAGCCTTGGAGTCCTCCATCTTGAACTTCCGCACAATGTCCTTGGTGTACTTAGATTGATGCACAAATGTTCCTTCCTTTGATTGCTTGATTTGTAGACCGAGGAAGAACTGCAACTCACCCATCATGCTCATCTCAAATTCCTTGCTCATATCCTCTACAAACCTTGCAACAAGAGAGTTAGACGAGCCACCAAAGACAATATCATCCACGTACACCTGCACAATTAGGATATCTCTGCCCTGCCTGAGTAGAAACAAGGTCTGATCGACCTTCCCCATCTTGAACCCTCTCTCAAACAGGAACCCCCTCAACCTACCGTACCAAGCTCTAGGCGCCTGCTTCAACCCATACAATGCCTTCCTCAACTTGTACACCCGGTGGGGGTACTTCTCACTCTCAAACCCCGGTGGTTGCCTCACATACACTTCTTCCTCCAACACACCATTCAAGAAGGCACTCTTCACATCCATTTGGTGCAACTTGAACCCTTTAGCCACGGAAAAGGCTAGAAGCATGCTAATCGCCTCCAAATGGGCTACCGTAACGCCCGCGTTTTTAGCTCCTAATAAATCACCAAATAAATCACGCGTGTTTTCAAAACCGTCCACCGAGCTCATTTGCCCCTTTCGGAATCTCGGTCACCGTCTCCCTCTCTCACCCGGCGCGCGTGCCGCGAATCCCGCCGCACCGCCCGCGTTCGGGCCGTCGCCCGTCGCGTGCCGCCCCGAAGACCGCGGTCGGCCACCACGCCGGGAATCCCGTGCACGCCGCGGTCCCGCCGGCCGGTCCGCCTCGCCATCACCGTCGTTCCGAAACCGACGCCGGTATCCGAGAAACCCGGGGAAAATCCGCAAAACCCTTCTCCTAATTTTTCTAGGAATTCTCCTAATTTTCTAAATCCCTTTTCTATTTCTCTTCCCGATTTTTCCTTTTTCCTATTTCCCTTTTTCTTTTCTTCTTTTTCTTTCCCTTTTCTCCTTTTTCTTTTTTTTTTTTTTTCTTCCACCGCTCCCTCTTCTTCCTTCGGCCTCCAGGGCCGAGCCTCCCCCCCGCGCGACCCCCGGGAGGCCGCGACCTCCTCCCCCCCCCCCATGCGCGACCTCCCCCGCGCCCCCGCAACAAAGACCGCCCCCTCCCCTCTCCCCCGCACCACCGGACAAAGACGCCAAGGACGGCCCCATTCCTACAAAGGGCGCAAAGACACCTCCCCCTCCATTGCTCGACAAACGAAGACCAGCGAGGCCGAACTCGTCACTTCCAAATCGGCCACCATTACTCCCCCGACGGCCTCCCCTCCACGGCCACGGCGGCACCGCACGACGGGTCAATTCGCACGGCAACGACCGAGAATCCCGCCGGCCGGAGTCCACGCCGGGATTTTTCCCGAACCTCCATCGACGGCCATTGAAGCTCCGCGAAGCTCGAAATATCCTCGCCAAACCGACCTTCCCGCGCCTATAAAAGGGCCGGACCGGCTCCCCCACCTCGCCCCGCACCTCCACGACCAATTCCCCCTCCTTCCCGAGCCCTCCATCACCACCACCGGTGCCGCTTCGGCCACCACCGCGGACAGCCCCCATTGCCGGCCGTCGATCCGCCTCTCCGAGCACCCCGGCCCCGAGGTAAGAAGCGGAATCGGTTGCCCTCGTCCTCCTCTTCGTTTCGCCCCAATTCCCCGCCGTCGCCGTGCACCGGGTCGCCGGCGCCCCTCCCCCTTCCACGGTCGGCCTCCCCGCTCTCGCGTTCGTGTCGTGAGGGAGGGAGGAAGAAGAAGGGCTTTTTGCCCAAAACCCCCCGCCCTTTTCCCACTTATCCAAAACCGACCCCCCCCTCTATTTCCCTCACTCTTTTCTTCCAAAACGAGACCCTATACTTTAAATTAAACCACAAAAACAACCCCGTCCCTTTACAATTATGCCCCCGGACTATTTAGTAACACCCCCGCTAGGTTTAAATATTATAATTAGGTCCTTTTCTTTTATAATAAAATACTAACGAGGCCCCTAATTAACCCTAAACACCTCCTTTAACCCGCATTTCATGCGCGATTTTTATCAAAATCGCGCCCAACCTTTCCCACGCCCGTGCGGGTATACCATCACCCATCCGTCACCCAAAACCCCTGCATAATATTTATTTCCCTATTTTATCCAATTACCTTCCGCGAGCTCAGCCGGAGAAATTGTGTATGCTTATATTGATTGCATGCTTGCTTGTGTGTGCGCTATAGCCGACGAAGTAAACGAAGGAAGGTACCCCGAGCCGGAGTTTGGAGCCGACTACCGCGGCCGGAGCCCGAGGTCCCGAACGCCGAGCCGCACTCCCCGAAGACTTCGAAGACCGCAAGTTCAACCTCCCCCTTTGATGCATGCTTCGTCCTAGTTTTATAAATATACCCTTATACCCGTTTTATAAATTGCATATTGTTTTACTGCAAAACATGGTAGGATAGCCACCCTTGATTGCTATGATTGAACCTTGTTTTGGCCTAAATGAGTGCTTTAAAAATATGTGAGTGCTTTCAAAATGTGTGAGTGCTTTAAAAATGGGAATGGGATATTTTTGGAAAATGAGTACAGATCTGGGTAGGCAGGATGGACGTGTGTGTCAGGAGTATGGGTGAGCTCGTACCTGTGTGGTTGAGCGTGTTGGGAGTTGTCCATCTTGTCGGTTAAGGACCGGGTTGCGTGACATCTCACCTGACCCAAATCATCGTACAACCACTCGACCGTTGTATGTGGCAACGGCTTAGCATAAACCCCACTAGTTAATCTACTTGCCATCCGGGTGTGCGGGTGAGCAGCGGGAGACCAAGGAGTCGGGGTACGCTCCGTGTGAGGTACGCCCCGGTTATGTGGGATAACCCCTTGGGTGCTTCCGTGGTGGCTCGTAGTGTTAGCTAAGGTGGGTAATGGCTTTGATAGGATCCGTACCTAAGACCGAGGTGTCCGTGTGACGGTACCCTACTTGTGGGTAAAGATGTACAACCTCTGCTGAGTGTCAAACCTATTTGAATAGCCGTGTCCACGGTATTGGACGAGTCATGGTGTGGTCACAAAAACTAGTGTTTGGGTTGGGATGTTTTCCTAGCGTGAGTTGTTTTCACGGGTGAAATGTGTGGTTGTGTGCTCGGGCTACGACGGACGGGAAGTCCGGTAGATCCACAATGGTTTTCCTAAAACAAGTGAGTTACTTGGGTTATGAAAATGATTTGCGAAAACCTTTTTGAAATGAACCCCCGCATGTGTAAGTTTGCAAAATGAACCTTAACTCGATCCTTGTTATACCTTATGCATGATACTGCTTATAAGCCCCTCCGTGGGTGGGGTTGGATTTGTTGAGTACGTATGTACTCACTCTTGTTTACTAACTATGTTACGAGAGGAGGATCCCGATTACATTCCGGAGGACGTTGAGTAGGTCATTGCCCTACACCCAACCGTGCTCGTGTACCAAGGCCCTACCTAAAGCTTCCATGGTGTGGTACTGCGAGGAGGCTATGGAAGCCTTTGCTATCGTAGTGTGGTCGTTAGCGTTTGTGTTGTTCATTGTAGCGTTGGCATTACCGTGCCCTTTCGTAACCGTAATGTAAAAGACTGATTCCACTGTTGTAATAAATGTGCTACCAGCCTCCTGGGACTGGTATTTGTGTCACATTTGGTCACCTCGGATGAGGGGACGCTTCGGTGGTATCGAGCCGTAGGTTGGCCGTAGGACATGACCCCTAGGATACGAGACCTCCTCCGGCCCCTCTAACCTTTCCTTTGCTAAACTCACCTTTTCCCAAATTCTTACCTTGATTCTTGCTTGCTTCCGGATGCCTAACCCCGAGTGGAACGGTGGAATTTGCCCCGTCCGGCTGGCCTCCCTAACCCGTTGCTACTCGGCCCTAGAGCGCGTCGGAGTAAGGGATCCGCCGCAGTTCGTCTACGGGAGTACGAACGCTTCGGCACCCTTCGGTGTAAGCCGCCGATCTTTGTGGGAAGAAGCACGCTTTACCCCGACATTGAGCCATGGTTCGTCAACGCCACCGGTTTTCGCTTTGCCGACACCTACCCCAAGGTCGCTCGGAAGGCCTCGCGTCGGCTACGAGTGGTTTATAGACAGCACCTCCGAAGGACTCCAATGGGATTCTTTCCACCTTCGGAGGAAGAGGACGCTCGTGGATTGATCGCATGAGAGGTTTGGAACGAGAGGAAGAAGACTTAGAAGAGGCGCTCTCCCACCTATCCATATACCTCGGAGGCCTAGACCACCTTTATCGGGAGCAAGCCCAAAGAATCGAAGCAAAGCAGATCGACGGAGCGGAAAGAGCAGAACGAGGATAGAACTAGAAAGAGTAAAGACAACCATAGCGAGAAGTTGAACGACACAACATGGCGCAAGACTACCTCGGGGAAAAAGAACGTTCGGAGAAGTTTTGGGATGAGCTCCAAAAGGAACGTAGAAGGCGAAGAAGAGAAGCCGACTTGGATGAAGAAGAACCCGAAGAAACCCACCGGGACAAAGGGACCCGGACCGAAGATGAGATATCGGAGCAAGATCTCCCACTAAAGAAGCGCCGTATCCGGCTAGAGGAAGAGTCACCATGAGGATAAGACTAGGGTTTAGGCTAGAGACCGAGTCCTAGTAATAATAAGTGTACCCGAAGGATGTACCCCAACCTTCCTACTAAATAAAGTTATCCATCTCTTGTACCCCACCACAACTCGTTCAACCCTATCTTTGTTTTCGGATGGCGGAAGATGGATGGACCCAAGGCGTGTGCCGGGGAGGAGCCTGGTTTTGCTCGCCTCGCTCATCCACTCCCCGGAGCGCCTCGGCATCACCGAGCGCCCTAGGTACTACGGCAGAGAGTACGAGCAACTCGGCACTCTCCGCCGTAGAGTGGTCCTCTCCGTCGCTAGAAGCAACCGCCACACCAACATCGAGCCGTGGCGCGTGACCGCCACGGGGGTTCCGACACCGGGATACCTATCCCTTGGCCCTCGAAAAGCCCTCCGCTACCGTGCCGAATCTACGAAGAGCACCTCGTCCCCACACCGATGAGGTACTTCCCTCCCGCCATCGGGACCCCGGTTTGGCGAGGTGCCCGCATGAGGAACTTGGAGCGACGCCGCCACCAAGAAGACCCGCTATACCACATAGTCGCCTACCTTGTCTCCCCGGACAAGCTCTTTGATGACCAAAGCCGGACACTTGAGGGAACGGATCGGCGGGCCGAGCAAGCCGAAGTCACAGGACGGATGTACCAAGTCCGAGTGGCTCAGGCCGAAGCGAGGACCGCCGCACCATAAGCAGAAAGCCGTTGCCCGGGAAAGCCTCGAAGGATCCGGGACCAACGCATGCAAGAATGGACCCATGGCGGAACGCCCGTTCCGCCCATTGGAGAACCCCAAGTCCCGCCGGGGACACCCCCGGTAGGATGGGGAGGAACCATAGAAGCCCCACCGGCACCACCAGGCGGTCACCGAACCCCCAACGCCTACCACCGAAGCCGCGGCCACGGCCCCGGAAAACGAGAGACCCCGAAGGCGGAAACGATGACGAGTTGCTCATCCCACCGGAAGAACACTCGACCCCGGAAGACGCTCCCCTCGCGAGTAGTGTGCCCCAAGACCCAGGGAATGAAGCCGTACCGGTCCAAGTCGCGCCCTCAGCCTTTAGCTGTGTAGTGTGTCCGCGTAGTCGGGATGTATCCTCCTCACTGGTTTGTAATAAAAACCTGTTTGTGCTTGCTGTTTGCTGTATGCTTGTTGTGTGCTTACCAGCAGAATAAACCCTGCCTTTTCAAAAGAAATCCGTTATAATCCACTTAAACATCACATAAAACTAGACCTCTTAGAAACCCGCTTCTTTACAGATGGTTTCCAGGCGCCTGTCGGGACCCACCGGTCGGATGCCGAGGGATCACAAGCCGATCGGAGGGAGCGTCTCCCCGAACGAGGAGGTTAACCAAAATGAAGATGGAGGAGAGAACGTGGTCCCCGCCACCACCACCCCCTCCTATTGACCTCGGCCCAAGTCTTAGCCAACCGGACCGTCCCGATGGAGGCTATCTTCAACGCCATCAACCGCCCAAGACCCCGTGCCATGAGCATGAATGAGAAGCCGATCGAGTTCCTCGGGACTAAGCCGCCCACCTTCGGGCCGGGTCGGTGAATCCTCCGGATGCCGACGATTGGCCGAGAGCCATCCCTGAGGGAACTGGAGCCCCTCCACTGCGAGGACCATGACAAGGTTCTCCTGGCAGCTCACCAACTCACCGGGACAGCCCTAGCTTGGTGGGAGAATTACTGCGCTGCAGCCAAGGATCCCTCCGCCATCACATGGGATGAATTCGTGGAGGAGTTCCGCCGCTACCACATCCCAGAGGCTACCCTGAAGCGGAAGGCAGATGAGTTCCGCGAACTCCGCCAAGGCAACATGTCTGTGGAGGAGTACACGTACCAGTTCATAGAGCTGGCACGCTATGCCCCCGAGGAGGTGGATAAAGACTCCAAAAAGCAAGAGATGTTCAAGAAGGGGCTGACTCCGAACCGAGGACACCGCCGACTCCTCGCATTTACCCGGACTTTAATACCCTTATGAACATGGCAATCCTCACGGAAAGAGCAAAGGCCGAAGAAAAGAAGGAGAACAAGCGCAAATTCATGGAGCACAAGGCCAAGCAGAAGAGCGGTCCCGGAGGCCGAGAAACTTTGGACACCCCATGTCCGGGTTCCAAGCTCCGATGCGATGCAGTAACCCAAACCCAAGCCACAAGCTCACAAGCCCCCGAGTCCGAGTTCAAGCCCTCCTACAACCGAATGCCGTGAAGCCCCCACAGAACAACACCGGCCCGGCTCACTACCAACAACAACAACAACGGCTCCCGAGTGTGTTTCAGCGGCCGGGAAACAGGGGCACTTCATCGCCAACCGCCCCTATGCTAAAAAGCCGCCCACCACCACCTACTCCAACTCGGTAAACGGACCAAGGCCACTTGCGTCGGGAACCAACCGCATGCCGGTGCGCGGCAACAACGGCTTCGGCAACAACCCCAACAACCAGACAGATGAGGCAGCCCCGGCGGTCGTATGGACGCGCCCGGGTGAATCACATCAATGCGCGGGGAGGCACAAGAAGCACAAGGAGTGGTACTCGGTGAGTTCCCGGTCGGCTCGCGCTTTGGCTACCATCTTGTTCGATTCGGGAGCATCACACTCATTCATATCCTCAAGCTTTGTGGAAAAGCATAGCATACCCACGGTACTACTAAAAGCACCCCTAATAACTCGAACGCCGGAGGTGACATTAACTCGTCAATCGGGATGCCCCCGGTAAGGATTATTTTAAGTGGGGTAGAGTTCCTAGCAGACCCGGTAGTACCGAAATCCAAGGGGATAGATGTGATCCTTGGTATGGACCGGTTAAGCCAACACCATGGCCTCATAAGCCGCGCCGATAAAGTAGTGAACTCCGACCAACCCGGACGGGATACAAGTGACCCGCCACACCCGGGGACACAAAGCCGGATATAATGGTTTTCAACATAGAAGCCAAGTCCATAGAAGATGTCCCAATAGTACGAGAATACCCAGATGTGTTCCCCGAAGAGCTCCCTGGAATGCCACCCGATAGGGACATAGAGTTCGTGATCGACCTTATCCCTAGAACCTCTCCCATAGCCAAGAGGCCCTATAGGATGGCAGCCCCTGAGTTGGCAGAATTGAAGAAGCAGCTAGCAGAGCTCCAGCGAAGTGGGTTCATCAGACCAAGCTCATCACCATGGGGAGCCCCAGTGCTTTTCGTGGAGAAGAAGGATAAGAGCATGAGGATGTGTGTGGACTATCGCTCGCCGAATGAGGTCACTATTAAGAACAAGTACCCTCTTCCCGAATAGATGACCCGTTTGACCAACCGAAGGGAGCCAAGTATTTCTCGAAGGTGGATCTAAGATCGTGGTACCACCGGCTCAAGATCGGGGAAAGTGACATCCCCAAGATCGCCTTTGTCACTCGCTACGGGCAATACGAGTTCACGGTGATGTCCTTTGGACTAACCAATGCCCCAAAGATACTTCATGAACCTCATGAATAAGGTGTTCATGGAGGAATTGGACAAGTTTGTCGTGGTCTTCATTGACGACATACTTGTTTACTCCAAGAGTGTGGAGGAGCATGAACAACATCTTCGAGTAGTACTGGGAAAATTGAGGGCACACAAGCTATACGCCAAGTTCAGCAAGTGTGAATTTTGGCTAGAGAAGATATCCTTCCTTGGGCACATATTGACCGCAGAAGGAGTAGCTGTAGACCCCGGGAAAGTTGAGACAGGTCTCCAACCGGGCAAGCAACCCACCAACGTAAGTGAGATCGGGGAGTTTCCTAGGTTTAGCCGGTACTACGGAGGTTTATCGAGGGATTCTCCAAGATCGCCCGGCCCATGACAAGAGTTGCTCAAGAAAGAGAAGAAGTTTAACCGGACCGAGGCCCGTGAGAGAAGCTTCCAAGAGTTGAAGAAGAGGTTGACCACGGCCCCGCGTGGCCGACCCCCGCCGGACATTCAACGGGACTTTGTCGTATATTGCGACGCCTCCCGACAAGGGTTGGGATGTGTGCTCATGCAAGATGGGAAGGTAGTGGCATACGCCTCCCGTCGGCTCAAACCCCATGAGCGAGAACTATCCCACCCATGATCCGGAGTTTGCGGTCGTAGTGCATGCCCCGAAGATATGGAGACATTACTTGATCGGGAACAAGTGTGAAATCTACACGGACCACAAGAGTCTAAAGTATATCTTCACCCGGCCCGATTTGAACCTAAGGCGAGAGAAGATGGCTAGAGTTAGTCAAGGACTATAACCTAGAGATTCACTACCACCCGGGAAAGGCCAATATGGTAGCGGATGCTCTAAGCCGGAAAACCTACGAGAAGGCGGCACCTAAGAGTGCCCGATTGCAAGAGGAGATGGCCCGACTCAACGTACACATCGTCCCCCAAGGCTACGTCCGCCACCGAGTGTTCGACCTACCCTAGAAGAGAAGATCCGGAAGGCCCAAGAAGCCGACGAGGATCCGATGAGGATCCGCAAGCATACCGGAGAGAACAAGGCCCCGACTTCGGGGTAGATGACCAAGGTACCCCCGTGGTACAAGAACGAGGATATGCGTGCCCAAAGGTGGAGATTTTCGACGGACCATCATGGATGAGGCACACAACTCGGTGTACTCCATACACCCGGGATCCACCAAGATGTACATGGACTTAAAGCGAAGTACCGGTGGAATGGGATGAAGGCGAGACATTGCACGGTTCGTCGCCCATTGTGACACTTGTCGGAGGATCAAAGCCGAACATCGAAGCCCGCGGGATCGTTGCAACCTTTACCAATCCCGGTGTGGAAATGGGATGAGATAGGTATGGATTTCATAGTAGGGTTGCCAAGGACTCGTAAAGGACATGACTCCATATGGGTGATCGTGGATCGACTCACCAAAGTCGCTCACTTTCTACCCGTACGGACCACTTATGGTGGAGAGAAGTTGGCAAAACTCTACATAGAAAATATAGTGAAGCCGCATGGAGTGCCTAGCGAATAGTCTCGGACGGAGGGACCCGGTTCACCTCTAGGTTCCGGAAAAGCTCGCACAAAGCCATGGGCACCAAGCTAGACTTCGGCTCAAGCATACCACCCACGGACGGACGGACGGACCGAAAGGGTGAATCAAATTTTGGAAGATATGTTGAGAGCATGCGTCCTCACCTACGGCAAAGATTGGGAGCGAGTCGCCATATGCAGAATTTTCCTACAACAATGGCTACCAGGCAAGTCTGGGAATGTCGCCATTCGAAGCACTATACGGGAGAAAATGCAGGACACCCCTGATGTGGTCAGAAGTAGGAGAGCGTGCCCTGGTTGGGCCCGCGCTTATAAAGGAAGCCGAGGAGCGAGTAGCTGATATCCGAGAAAAGTTGAAAGCCGCTCAGTCCCGACAGAAGAGCTACGCAGACAAGAAAAGGCGTGAAGCGAGCTTCAACCCAGGAGACTTCGTCTACCTCAAGGTTTCACCTATCCGAGGAACCCGGAGATTTCAAGTGCACGGGAAGTTGGCCCCTCGGTACATCGGCCCGTATAAAGTGATCAGGAAAGTCGGAGCTGTAGCATATCGATTGGAGCTACCCGAGGAAATGTCAGACATACACCCAGTGTTCCACATCTCCCAGCTACGCCGATGCTTGAAGGTTCTGGAAGAGAAGCGAGTACCGGTAGAGACCATCGACCTACAGCCAGACCTTAGGTACCAGGAGGTGCCCGTCAAGATCTTAGACACCGTGGTCAAGCGAACAAGGACGACCGAAGTACGGGTGTGCAGAGTCCAATGGAGCGGTACACGGGGTGGAAGAAGCTACGTGGGAACGAGAGGATGCACCGAGGAAGGAATTCCCCCACCTATTCGAGACTTAGCCGAATCTCGAGGACGAGATTCATTTTAAGTGGGGTAGGTTTGTAACGCCCGCGTTTTTAGCTCCTAATAAATCACCAAATAAATCACGCGTGTTTTCAAAACCGTCCCACTGAGCTCATTTGCCCCTTTCGGAATCTCGGTCACCTTGTCTCCCTCTCTCACCCCGCGCGCGTGCCGCGAATCCCGCCGGCACCGCCTGCGTTCGGGCCGTCGCCCGTCGCGTGCCGCCCAACGACCGCGGTCGGCCACCACGCCGGAATCCCGTGCACGCCGCGGTCCCGCCGGCCGGTCCGCCTCGCCATCACCGCCGTTCCGAAACCGACGCCGGTATCCGAGAAACCCGGGGAAAATCCGCAAAACCCTTCTCCTAATTTTTCTAGGAATTCTCCTAATTTTCTAAATCCCTTTTCTATTTCTCTTCCCCCGATTTTTCCTTTTTCCTATTTCCCTTTTTCTTTTCTTCTTTTTCTTTCCCTTTTCTCCTTTTTCTTTTTTTTTTCCACCGCTCCCTCTTCTTCCTTCGGCCTCCGTGCCGAGCCTCCCCCCCGCGCGACCCCCGGGAGGCCGCGACCTCCTCCCCCCCCCACGCGCGACCTCCCCCGCGCCCCCGCAAACAAGACCGCCCCTCCCCTCTCCCCGCACCACCGGACAAAGACGCCAAGGACGGCCCCATTCCTACGGCGGGCGGAACAGCACCTCCCCCTCCATTGCTCGACAAACGAAGACCGAGCGCCGACTCGTCACTTCCAAATCGGCCACCATTACTCCCCCGACGGCCTCCCCTCCACGGCCACGAGAGCACCGCACGACGGGTCAATTCGCACAAAGCAACGACCGAGAATCCCGCCGGCCGGAGTCCACGCCGGGATTTTTCCCCGAACCTCCATTGACGGCCATTGAAGCTCCGCGAAGCTCGAAATATCCTCGCCAAACCGACCTTCCCGCGCCTATAAAAGGGCCGGACCGGCTCCCCACCTCGCCCCGCACCTCCACGACCAATTCCCCCTCCTTCCCGAGCCCTCCATCACCACCACCGGTGCCGCTTCGGTCACCACCGCGAACAGCCCCACTGCCGGCCGTCGATCCGCCTCTCCGGAGCACCCCAGCCCGAGGTAAGAAGCGGAATCGGTTGCCCTCGTCCTCCTCTTCGTTTCGCCCCAACCCCGCCGTCGCCGTGCACCGGGTCGCCGCGGCGCCCCTCCCCCCTTCCACGGTCGGCCTCCCCGCCTCTCGCGTTCGTGTCGTGAGGGAGGGAGGAAGAAGAAGGGCTTTTTGCCCAAAACCCCCCCGCCCTTTTCCCACTTATCCAAAACCGACCCCCCCCTCTATTTCCCTCACTCTTTTCTTCCAAAACGGACCCTATACTTTAAATTAAACCACAAAAACAACCCCGTCCCTTTACAATTATGCCCCCGGACTATTTAGTAACACCCCCGCTAGGTTTAAATATTATAATTAGGTCCTTTTCTTTTATAATAAAATACTAACGGAGCCCCTAATTAACCCTAAACACCTCCTTTAACCCGGCATTTCATGCGCGATTTTTATCAAAATCGCGCCCAACCTTTCCCACGCCCGTGCCGGGTATACCATCACCCATCCGTCACCCAAAACCCCTGCATAATATTTATTTCCCTATTTTATCCAATTACCTTCCGCGAGCTCAGCCGGAGAAATTGTGTATGCTTATATTGATTGCATGCTTGCTTGTGTGTGCGCTATAGCCGACGAAGTAAACGAAGGAAGGTACCCCGAGCCGGAGTTTGGAGCCGACTACTGCGAGCGAGGAGCCCGAGGTCCCGAACGCCGAGCCGCACTCCCCGAAGACTTCGAAGACGGCAAGTTCAACCTCCCCCTTTGATGCATGCTTCTGTCCTAGTTTTATAAATATACCCTATACCCGTTTTATAAATTGCATATTGTTTTACTGTAAAACATGGTAGGATAGCCACCCTTGATTGCTATGATTGAACCTTGTTTTGGCCTACATGAGTGCTTTAAAAATGTGTGAGTGCTTTCAAAACGTGTGAGTGCTTTAAAAATGGGAATGGGATATTTTTGGAAAATGAGTACAGATCTGGGTAGACAGGATGGACGTGTGTGTCAGGAGTATGGGTGAGCTCGTACTGTGTGGTTGAGCGTGTTGGGAGTTGTCCATCTTGTCGGTTAAGGACCGGGTTGCGTGACATCTCACCCGACCCAAATCATCGTACAACCACTCGACCGTTGTATGTGGCAACGGCTTAGCATAAACCCCACTAGTTAATCTACTTGCCATCCGGTGTGCGGGTGAGCAGCGGGGAGACCAAGGAGTCGGGGTACGCTCCGTGTGAGGTACGCCCCGGTTATGTGGGATAACCCCTTGGGTGCTTCCGTGGTGGCTCGTAGTGTTAGCTAAGGTGGGTAATGGCTTTGATAGGATCCGTACCGCACCGAGGTGTCCGTGTGACGGTACCCTACTTGTGGGTAAAGATGTACAACCTCTGCGCGAGTGTCAAACCTATTCGAATAGCCGTGTCCACGGTATTGGACGAGTCACGGTGTGGTCACAAAAACTAGTGTTTGGGTTGGGGTGTTTTCCTAGCGTGAGTTGTTTTCTGGGTGAAATGTGTGGCTGTGTGCCTGGGCTACGACGGACGGGAAGTCCGGTAGATCCACAATGGTTTTCCTAAAACAAGTGAGTTACTTGGGTTATGAAAATGATTTGCGAAAACCTTTTTGAAATGAACCCCTGCATGTGTAAGTTTGCAAAATGAACCTTAACTCGATCCTTGTTATACCTTATGCATGATATCGCTTATAAGCCCCTCCGTGGGTGGGGTTGGATTTGCCGAGTACGTATGTACTCACTCTTGTTTACTAACTATGTTACGAGAGGAGGATCCCGATTACATTCCGGAGGACGTTGAGTAGGTCATTGCCCTACACCCAACCGTGCACTCGTGTACCAAGGCCCTACCTAAAGCTTCCATGGTGTGGTACTGCGAGGAGGCTATGGAAGCCTTTGCTATCGTAGTGTGGTCGTTAGCGTTTGTGTTGTTCATTGTAGCGTTGGCATTACCGTGCCCTTTCGTAACCGTAATGTAAAAGAGCGATTCCACTGTTGTAATAAATGTGCTACCGGACCTCCCGGGATCGGGTATTTGTGTCACATTTGGTCACCTCGGATGAGGGGACGCTTCGGCCTACGGGAGCAAAGGTCTCCTCGTAGTCAATCCTCTCCTTCTGACTGAACCCCTGGGAAACAAGCCTTAACTTGTTTCTCACCACTTCACTTTTCTCTCCCTCTTTGTTCTTCCACACCCATTTTGTCCAATCGGCTTACACCCTGGGGGAGGGTCAACCAATTCCCAAACTTGGTTCCTCTCAAAGTTCTCAAACTCATGCATCGAATTAACCAAATTATGATCAGATAGTGCGTGTCCAATGTCTTTGGGCTCAAAGGTGGCAACAAATGCAGCATGAGTAAAATGAGAATTGCTCCGAACCCTCGACCGTGTAGTACGTTCATTCAAATCGCCGATGATCCTTGAAGCTGGGTGATCCACTTGTACTCACCGGGGAGGTTCTTGCCTTGATGCTACCTCCCCCTCAACAATAGCTTCTCCTTGATCTTGGTTTGTCTTCGTAGGTGTGGGAGAGGGGTTGTCCATCACCGTAGTCGAAGTAGTAGGTACATGTTCAGCCGCGGGCACCACACCGCCATCTTCATCGTCTCCATGTTCATGCTCCTCCTCCTGAAAGATCTCCTCGCCAAGTTCATCATCACCTGCACACTCAAAGACAAGCTGACTACGTGGCTGTGTCTCATCGAAGGTTACCTCGCAAGTCTCCACGATTGGATTAGTTTCAAGATTGAGCACACGATATCCTCTAGAGTGAGATGCATAACCAAAGAAAATACCATCGACCGACCAAGCCTCAAACTTGTCCAAATTCTTCCCTTTCTTAAGGATAAAGCACTTGCAACCAAAGACATGGAAGTGACTCACCTTGGGTGTGCGTCCGTGCATCAACTCGTAGCAGGTTTTCTTCTTATGCACTCTGAGGTAGATCCTGTTCGAAACATAGCATGCGGTATTCACCGCCTCAGCCCATAACCTTCTCGGAGTTCTATGCTCATCAAGCATCGTCCGAGCCATCTCACACAAGGTTATGTTTTTCTTTCCACAACACCATTCTGGAGAGGCGTATAGGGACTCAAAAACTGGTGTTCAAGACCCAAGTCATGGCAAAAGGTTTCAAAACAAGAGTTTCTAAATTCTGAGCCATTGTCACTGTGGATAGCTCGTATAGCATCTTCGTGCCTCTCGTTCTTCAACCTCAAGACAAGATCTTGAACAAAACAAAACGTCTCCCATTTCTCCTCAAGAAAGAACACCCACGCATACCGAGAGTAGTCATCCACCACAACAAGGATGTACCACTTCCCACCCGCAGATTGCACACGAGCTGGGCCAACAAGGTGACGCTCAATCATCACATCGTTGAGAGGCGGGTGAGAAGAGGCTACCATCTTGGCATGCCTACACGACGCGCAAACCAACTCTTTCTCAAGCCTCAACCGTGGCAATCCTCTGACCAAATTGAGTTTACTCAAGCGAGACAAAAGGTCAAAGCTCAAGTGACCCAACTTCCTATGCCACTTCCACAACTCACTCGAAGAGCCAGCCAAGAAACAACGCTCAACACCAGAAAACTGAGAAAAATCAGCTCGAAACACCTGACCCACGGGAACGACCATACAGACAAGGTCCCCTCGAGAGTCCAAAATCTGAGAACCACCATGCCGAAACAACACCTCAAAACCCTCATCCAACAGCTGGGACACAGAAAGCAAATTGTATCCAAGCGATTGAACAAGAGCAACACGCCTTAATCTCACCTTCTGACAACACACACCCTCGGCCATTGTCCCCAAAAGTGATGTACCTCCTTGTCACCACCGGGACGAGACTTGAGATCCACCCCTTGTCTCCAGTCATATGCCTCGAGCAACCGGAGTCCATCAACCAAATGTTCTTCAAGTCTCCCACCTGAAATTCAAAAACGAACACATGAGCGAACAAATGACTCAGCACTGGGGTTATTACCAAAAGAATAAAACCAGTGTTGAGCCATTTGCTCAAAACTGGGGTTAGCACAATCCGAAACATTTTTCCTACAAAAGCTACCTCCACGAACACCACCATGGTAACCACTATGAGGGAACTAACCCTCTCTATCTGGAGGAGGACCAAAACCACAAAAAGAGTGTCGTGGACCTTCCCTCCTCTCCAACTCAAAGCTACGACTCCTCCCATTCCTGTAATGAGCACGAGGGAGAGAACGTCTAGCAAACTAACCTCCTGCAAACTCTCCAGCCCAACCACCAGAACCAAACCTAGCACTTGTACGACCACGAAACCCAAAGTGTTGCTTGTCCAGGCCTGCACCGGTCTGACCGGTGTAGCCCGACCAGTAGCACCTCCTACAACCTTTCGCTCTCCCCAAGCCGGAACTGTCCTCACACTCGCCTTGGCCCTGGACATCTGCACACGAGGCTCAAGTACACCATTGGAGGGTGGTACTTTTCCTTGTTAGCCCACTCCTTCGCCATTCTCTCCTCTCGCTTCCTCTTGAAGCAAAACTCATCCTTATGGCCATCTCTCCCACAATAGCCACAATGAAACCTCACATGCTTAGGTTTAGGCTTGGATTGGGGCTGTTCACTTGGTTTCTCTCCACTCGACTTCTCAACCGGTTTCTCCTCACTAGCCTTCTCACTCTCTTTCCCAAAGAACACTTTCCCCGAAGTGCTCACGAACTTGATAGGCTTTTGGAAATCATTTGTCTGTGGAGGAAACACGAATGGAGCTGGGGTTGTGTCTAATCGGTTCCTAAGATGGTTCGGTTTAGGAGGGAAAGCATTTTTGTGGTGGGTTTTTGGTGGCTCTAGGATATTCTCTCCACTTCCCTCACCAACCTTGTTTGCCCCAAGTCCCTCACCATCCTGCCTCTTGTATGTCTCGATCATTATCCTCAACTGAGGCTCATGACCAAACAACCAACCTATCAACTTTCTCAACTCATCATTCTCATCCTGCAAACGATCAACATAAAGTGCAAGTTCCAGATTCTTCAAAGCATGCAGTTCACAGGTAGAGCAAGATGTAGAAATTGGTTCTTTCAACTTAGCCTCAAGAGAAACAGTGTAAGCATGAGTCTCATCAATTTTTTCATGCAAAACAAGGCAAGAAGTGCAAGCACCTAGCACAGCAAGTCTAGACTTAAGCTCAGCCACTTCAACCCTAAGCAGATCTAGTTCCTCACACTTGGAGGCATGCTTTTCCTTAAACACAACACGATCAGCAAGGGGACAATCAGCACATTCAACTTCATCAGAAATAATAAGTGAAGCTTTCAGGGAGTCAATTTCAAGCTTAGCATCGAAATTCTGTGTTTCTAACTCAGCCACTCTAGTCCTAGCATCCTCAAGCGAAGCCCTAAGCTCTTTCCTCATTTTCTTAGCCTCTCTAAGCATGTCATCACGATAATCAAGAAACAAGCCAAGCCGTTCATTCTCCTGACGCAAGAAGGGAAGTTCATCATGCACCTCGTCGTCGGAGTCAGAGTCTGAGTCGCTCTGTGTGCTCTTCTTGCTGCCGGAGCTCAGCGCCATGGTGCAGAAGCCTTCTCTAGAGAAGCAGCTCAACCCGCTCAGGTTCTTGGACGACTTTCTGCCCTTGCGACGATCACTTCATCTTCACTGCTGCTCGAGCTCGAGGTGGAGTACGCGGAACTAGAGTCGACGTCGCTCGCTCCAACCATCGCTCGGGCCTTGCCTCGGCTCTCCTTCTTCCTCGATCGTCGCTCGTCCTTGTGCTTGCTCTTGTGATCACGCCTCGACCGGTACTTGCCATCCGTCTTTGACTTGTGCTTGTAGTTGTCCCTGTTCTCGACCTTCTACGGGAAGTCGGCGATGAAGTGTCCCGGCTTGCCGCACTGGAAGCATGTCCTCGTGTTCCTCCTCATGTTCACCCGGTTCTCGTGCAACCTCTCGATCTGTCTCGTCAGCAGCGCCAGTTTATCCTATCCAAGCACGTCGAACTCCTCATCTGGCATAGACATCAAGGAAGGACAAAGATAACATCCTGGTGGATGGATTAGCGTTAGCCTTTCCTTTCGAACCACCGATGAGGGCGAGACTATAAGAGTCAGTCAGGCCCTCGATCTTGGCTGTCATGCCCCTATCCACCTCAGCCGACTTGAGCTTCGAGAACAGCTTGTTCACGGTCAGAGTGTCAAACTTCTCCGACTCCACAATGGCCTCAAACTTTCCTCCCTAAACCGTATGATCCAACGAGTGTAAGAGCTTGACAGCCCTATCATGATCATCGTACGGGAGCACGTCCACATTGGCCCTCATGTTGTTCACAACCACGGTGAACCTCTGAAACAAGGCATCGATGGATTCGCCGGGGAGATGAGTGAAGTTCTCGTACTCTCTCCGGTAAGTCTCATACATCCGAGCCTGAACCTGGGCATTCCCAACATGAGCTTCCTTCAACACCAACCAGATTCTACAAGACAAGTGCTTGGTGTGCACCCGATCGAATTCAGGCTGACAGAAAGCACGAAACAAGTAGTCGACCGCCTTGTTGTTGGCGTCAAACATGTCCCTCGATCCTTGAGCAAGGAAGTTCATCGGCTGGACATAGCCATTGTCCACCGTGACATCCCAAAGGATCTGACCCTTTCCGCGGAGGAACGCCGCCATCCACTTGCTCAACATCTGGTAGTTCTTGCCATCCAAGTGTGGAGGACCCGAACCCCGTTCCTGGTACGCCATCCTTGGATCTTAGACTGGTTAGAGTCAATTAAGACCTGTAACCGGCTCTGATACCACTTGAAGAACCGATACGGCGACCCAGAGAGGGGGGAGTGAATGGGAGCTGATAAAAATTCTTCTCGAAGGAGATGGAGGCTCCAACAAGATGAACACGGCTTCCAACACATGTCTGTGACTCACTACCCAAGTTGGCCAAGACCATGCAGCCACTGGAGTGCTACTGGCCCTAGGAACCAATAACCGACTTCCCAGACCCGAGAACGCAGCGGAACACAAACCTCGAGCCTTACTGACCAACACCGGTCAGGCTGGTGAGAACCACCGGTCATACCGGTCCCTGCTGGTGAAACCTGGTGACTCCCACAGAATAGCTCCTACACTGGTAAGGCCGGTGTAGCTCACCGGTCAGACCGGTTCAAGCCAGAAAGCCCCAAAACACCAAACAGGCCTACCGAGCTCCAAACTGACCTAAACTCGAAACAGCAGCAACACGGGACAACAGAGAACTCACCCAAATGTTCACCTGAGCAAAAACCCAACTGGGGTCTGCACCGGTCAGACCGGTGTGGCCTGGGCTCTCGGGATGAACAGCACCCGCGAGTCAACTCCCCCAAATCGAACTCCCGATCTCCCGAATTGCTCCACGGATTTGCGCAAGACTTTGGGGATAGTAGGAACACCTCATGGGGAGTTCATAGCCAAGTTATTGTCCACCAAAACTCGCCAAATCAAGAGGAATCCAAGAAATTCCACTAAGAGCTCCTCTAACCCTAGAACGCAGAAAACCCCAAAATCGAACCCCTTTACTCACGGATTTGGATTCCCTTCCGGGAAAAGAACCACGAAGGGTTCACACATACATCCCCCATCAAATCTCCAAGAGAAAGGACCCGAAATCGCTCCAAGAAAACCACCAAGAGAGGGCTCCGAAAATCACCAAAAAGAACGAACGGGAGCAACACATCCAAGCCTTGAGGAACCACGCCGAATCATCTATACATCACAAAGAGGTTCATACAAGGTCTAGCTTGCCGCCCGATCATCCTTCCCTCTCACAAGATCTCACCATGAAGCTCTCAAACTAGTCTTATAGAAATCCTAGAGAAAATAGGAAGGGAAAATAGGAAAACCAAATGAGCTAGGGTTCCAAGAGTTGGCTGCCATCCTCTCACCTCTTGGGTTATATGGAGGCAACCGAAAGTCTAAATACCCTTACTAGCTAATTAGAGACACATGCCCCTCGAGGGTGAAATCGGAAATCTTTGTCATCACTCCATCGGACAGATACCCAACGACCACAAACTTGCTTAGCCTCGACGCAAGCCTTGTGATCTCGACGCGTGTCCTCCGCTTCGAAGTCTCCGAACTGCGTCGTCGCACACCAGTCAGACCGGTTAGACCGGTCTGATGCTGCTGCACCTCCGTCTTCGGTTCTTCGGTCTTGGCTTTGTGGATCAACCTAGGAACCCAGTGGTATTCTGGTGAACCATCGGAAACCCTGCAAACTCAGTGTAGCCTCCGCCAAACGCCACTCATGACTCGGCTCCCACGTAGTCCCGGCTCGACCTTGGTTTTGCGGCTCAACCAAGAAACCGCCCATGACTTCATCTTGCTGTTCATGCCACCATGCAGCCTGCACTTGACTCCGCTGGCCGCCGGGTCCCTCGAACCAAGCCTACTTGTCTTCTCCACAACTGGAGGCCTCACCGGCTACGACCTTTCACTCTTATTCTTCACCTGCACCAACACCAGTCAAGCCGCAATCAGCACCTGCAATACTTAGCCTAGAATCAGTCCACACAACGTTGTCAATCACTCATCACACCAGGAAGCGACCATCTACCGGTCCTCGAACCACACATGGTCCTCACAATAGACAAATATAACAGTTTAAAGTAGTCTTATATAGTAATTTTTGTTGAACCATTGATGAATGACGAAAATCATAAAATACACCATGAAAAATAAAGGTTGCAAGTTATCGATACAAAACGATACAAAAAGCTAAATCACAAACTAACGGACAACACGTGACAGTGACACCCATTTTTCATCAGATGAAGCAACTTGCACCTGCACATATTGACATATAGATAATTGATTGGTCAAATACACATTGATCTCAAAATTATTAATTTTCATTTTAATTTAGAAGAGAATAGAGCATACCATTACTTTTTTTGGGGGGCAACTTCAAACGACGTGGTTTCATCTCTTAACACCGCTTTTTGATCTTTTCGATATGATAAATGTCAACTTCCGACGAAGCGAAGCTAAGGCCCGTGTAATGCTGAAGGCTTGGGCCGGAGCGAAGAGGATCATATATCCTCATTAGGGTTTTCCACTGGAAATGGATTCTCTCATCTTCTTGTAAGTCATCGTCGTTAGCATTGTAACCGGACTCCGATCATAGTGAAATTCTTGCTGGCTGGCGCCTGTGGTTTCCCCCTCATGTTGGGAGGGTTTTCCACATTAAATTTCGTCTCTTTATGGTTTGATTTATTTGCTTTCGTCGATTATTTGCCATCGTTTTATAACAAATAGCATATCATCAGGTCGCTGAGCCATTCATCACCCATTTTGCTTCGTAAACCTGTCTTTGTAATGGACATAGCTGAAAATATCCTCTCAACTGAAGTTGTTGCCACTGGTAGTATCAATGTTAGCTCGAGCTCGACTGCTGCAGGTCTCTGGTCTGCTGCCTGGGCACGGGCACCTGGCTGTTGTTGCTCGTGGCCGCCTCCACCTAACACTGTGCTGCTCGCGCCTCACCCTAGTGCTGTGCCGCCATGGCCTGCCGACTGCGGCGCCGGCCCGAGCCGCCCACTCGCTGCCTGCCTTTGCAACCGCACCTCGCCGCTGGAGCCTGGAGGCCGGAGCTTGAGTACTATGCTGCCGCCGCTAGGAGTAGGGGGCAATCTCAGGTTGCCCATGTCCAGGTTTTTTCATGGATTGGGGGGGAGGCATGCGATGTAGCGACAGGAGACGACACGACTGCGAGAGGGTGGGGAGGGGGAGGCGACGACGGCCGGAGGGGAGGCGTTAGGATAATGAAAGGATTGACACAAGTGGACTAGAGGGGGGTGAATAGGCCTGCAAAACAGATTTAAACTTTTCTTCAAAGTTCACTATCAGACCGCAGAACCTCCGCGAGATTTCGCCTCACCGGACAGACAGACAGAGTGTTGAACCTCTGGGAATTTTCGTGGAGCTTCAGGGAAAACGAACCTGCATTGAAAAGTTGCGGATAACAAGATGAAAACTAGATCTAAGACTAGGGAAAGGTTGGTTAGACAAGCAAGTTAAGAGCACTAAGAAACCTTTAGAACACCCTAAATAAGTAGATCTAAGAAAACCCTAAAGAGGCAAGCTACTAACAACCAAGAACAATCTATGCAAGATGTATATATGAAAGGAACAAGCACAAGACACCGATTTATCCCGTGGTTCAGCTCACCACAAAGGTTGGCTTACATCCACGTTGTTGAGGTTAGCCACAAAGGCTATGGAATCTCACTAGATCCACTCCTCTCTCACACCTATCACCAAGGCAATAGGAGGAGGGTTTCCACTAAGCACAAATGGGGTAATACAAACTTCTTGGAGCTTCCACACGAAGATTGGAGAGCTTCCAAGAAACCTCTATCCGTCTAGGAGCCAAGCTCCAAGAGTAAAAGATCCACCAAGGAGCTAGGGTTTCACCAAGTGCACAAGAATGCTAGAGACGAGTGATTTTGGCTCAATCTCACAAGGAATCACAATAGACTTGAATGCAAGGTTAGATTTTGGATTCAAGTAGGTGGGAGTTAATGTTAGGTGAGAGAAGAGCTTGGGGAGGTGTCTCAACCGCAGGGAGGAAGAAAAGAACCGTTGGGAGAGAAGGGGTATAAATACCCTCAGATCCAGACGGTAACTTGAAAACCCGGAACCTCCGGGAAATTTCCCGAAACCTCCGAGATCTGAAAGTCTCAACAGACTGTCAAGGTATAGCTCAGAACCTCTAGGGAAAAACTTGGAGCTTCCGAGAACTGTTAGAAAAACAGGGAAAGACAGCAGGGTGTTGAGGCTATTTGTGGCTGGGATAGATTTTGTTTTTGATAAGAATTAAGCACTTGGTTCCATCCTAACCACCATTAGTATCCCTCTTGATAGTACGACTTCTTCTAAACTCGAATTCAAAATATAAAATGAATTAACTTCAACTTGAACTAAGAAAAGCCTTTCTTTAAAATGAGGGGTCCCCTTTAACACTTTTGCACCTTTGATCTAATAAGTACCTGTCATAAACACTTGCAAGCTCATTAGTTCTTTAATTGTGTGGTCAACATCACCAAAACCCACTTAGGGGCTTGATTGCACTTACAGATAACCAGATAAGGTTTCTATCTCTGTTTTTGGCCTTTGGCCTTTGGGCTTTTGAAAGGATCTTGATGTCGCCTAGAGGGGGGTGAATAGGCGAGACGACTAAGTAAACTTTTCTTCCCCGAAAACTTGAACTGTTAGGCACCACCGGTCAGATTGGTTCCCCCTACCGGTCAGACCGATGATACACAAAGAACCTGAAAAACAGCTCGAGCTCCTCTTGACTTCGAGCACCAACCAAACATAGAGAGTGGCCTTGGCAGGTGATCGCAAGCAGGGTAATGATCCCTGCACACAAGATAAGAACATCCAAGTAGATTGAAGTGAAAGCAAATCAAATATGCTAAAAATACAACTTAGAGAGGCAAACCACAAGAGACGCAAGGATTTGTTTCCCAAAGTTCACTCTCACGAAAGAAAGCTATGTCTCCGTTGAGGACCTTGTAAAGGATTCGAGTTTTCATCAAACTCCCTCCCATAACAAGCCGGATCTCTTTCAACCACTTTTCTCTTTTCTACTAAGGTGATCTTTTCCATGAATAGGCAAGATCACAACTCTCACAAACTTGTCGCTGCTCACCACACCTTGGGAGCTAGCCAATGACGCCTAGCCGTCTAGAAGGCAAGCCTCCAAAGTAACAAATGCTTCAATTCTTGTAGACGTGAAATCGAAGTGTTGAAAGCTCTTCCTCAGCTCACAAAGGCTTTCTATATAGCCCACACTCTCAACCCAACACAAAGGATGGCTTGAATCCACAAATCTCACAAAGAAAGGTTGGGGGAGACACTAAGGCTTTGGCTTAGCAAGGAATGTCTTAGAAGCTCAGTAAGTCCACCAAGAACAGTAGCCAACAACTAAAGATGGCGTGGGGTATAAATACCCCACAAGAGAAAACTAGTCGTTGGCTGTCGGGCGGCACCGATCAGACCGGTGTTTGAAAAACTAGCCATTGGCCCGAGGTGGCCGGTCAGGCCAGAGACATCCCCAAAACCCTTTCTTTCACTCTAACACTTCACCAAATAGATGAAGTGACTTAGGTTAGGTTAGGAGGGACTGTTAGCACACTCTAAGGATCTCAAGGCTATTTCTCGCAAAGGTTTTCTAAGAACACTTAGACTTGATTATTAAGCTAATGTTGCATCCCTCTTGATAGTACGTCATTCCTACTCAAGGATACATAAAAATACCATGTCAACTTCTTGAGATTTGTTGACGGTGAAAATCCGTCAACCTAGCCATGAGTTTACCTTCGGTGTTGGCATGACTTTTGTATCTTATCCATTGGTACTAACCCCCGTGGTATAACAAGTTCACTTGTGCATGTCGGTTTTGGAGTTAAGTGTTTTCACAAAGTTTTAACGTTGAAAGCAAGACTTCCGGGATAAGTTCATTAAGCACCTCATGACAAGACCTTGAAGCCCGATACAAGTCAAGCAATGAACTGAACATGACTCCAAGAGCCCGAGGACCAAGCCCGAGAAGATGACAAACTCTGAGGACCGAACCAGAAAAGTGCTGAATCTTGCAAGACAAGGAGTTGAGTCCAATTCGGAGAGAAACCGACGTCAAGGGCCCACATGCAAAAGGGGACATGATCCGGAAGACGAGAGAAGCAACACGGGCGAAGCGGAGCCACGGATTGGGCGGGAAGGGCCCGAGCCGGTCGGCCCAGGCCGGCCGGCCCAGCCTGTCCCGGAGCCCAATCGGCCTCCCCTTTGACCTAATTGCATCTCGGGTTATTTATAGCCCCCTGACCGAGAGCCACGCATCAATCAATTCGTAATCCGCCGCCGAGGAGCAGGGAAGCTTGAGGGACACCATCTCGGAGATGAGGGTCGTGCTAGTTGTCTAGGGTTTCCCTAGCCGACATGGGAACCTTGCATGGAAGACCACGTCGGAGCTCCGGAGCAAGGATCAAGATCGAGGGAGGGCCCCGGTGGTGATCTTGTTCATGTAATCATTCATGGTGAAGTTTGTAAGTGAATTCGATTTCTAGCGATCAAGTGCCTTCTCGATGATTTTGTTTTCTTCTTGGTTTTGCTTCTTCTATGATCTAGTTTGCGGCTAGATTACTTAGGGTGCTCTTGTAGCCGCGGTGGCTAGAGGTGCATACCGGACCGGCCAAGTGATTTCAACTTGTTCTATCGAACTCGCCCTAGACTACCCGCATGAGTAGGGATACGTTGTGACGAACGGGGGTTCCGAAAGGCGGGCGTTTTTGGAGTCGGATTGAAGGCCACGATTTAAAGATGCTTTTAATGAGATTCGCTTTTCTATCTTCATCTATCTTGTTTGGAGCTACAACATAAGCATGATCTAGACTCTCTAGATCGGTTATCTCTTGCTTTCTCTTGCTACCTCTTTAGTAGATTAGATTAGATTCGTTTTCTTTATGAGTTAGTAGATTAGATGCAACTTGTCTTCATAAGATAGCTTACCTTGCTTTACTAGATTGAATCCTTGCGTTGCACATTGTTCCACGGATTCGATACCTTGGGTTCACCACTCGAGGGAAGAAGGGTCCCTTGACTACGACGGGAGACTTGTCCGCTTGCAAGTCTAAATGAACTTTGATACAACTATTAACCGTCAACAAGCTTGAATATCTTCAATCTTGCCATACTTGAACAATTTTCACTTGAGGGCTTTCAACTTAGCTATTTTCTAGAGCATGTCCATACTTGAGCTAGTGACTTAGGATTTTTTCCATTTAGCATAAGAATGCACACTTGAATCCTTAATTCACTCCATATTGTCAACCATAACAAATAGATGAGTTGCATTGTTTCCCTCAGTTAAGGCATGAGAATGATTCTTCGAGACCCCACGGATACTAGTTACTTCACCTTAGCAAACACCTCAGATGCTTAGTACCTCACCCTAGTCATCTCGGTGCTTCATTACTTACCCAAGCCACATTAAGCTTGGTTTTGCTTCATCAACAATTAATCTTCGTTTGAAATACCTCTTCAAATGATTGTTCTTGATTGACAACAAATCTACACTCAACCTTGTATCCTTTTGCAATCGCCATATGAAGTCTTGGATTGATTATTTTGAAACAACATCCTCTTATGTCCATGACTTGCAAGTTTTCAATTGTAGAGCCATCACCTTAGAAAGATCCAAATGTTCCTTAAAGTATCCATATGAAACATTGCAAAGTATTTTGGTGCAAATAATCATTTCTCACAAGATGATCCCTCTTCTTTGTACCCAAGCTATATTATGTATTGGAGACCCTGTAAATCAACCTTGAAACAAACTCCAACATCTTCTTCAATTTAGTTTGTCATTTATCACTATTAGCACAAGGAATCACACACTTGTTTGCTTTGTTTGATGTGTGCCATACCATATTCATTCTCATACAAATGACAACAATATCTTATGAATATTTGAGTTAAAACCTACTCACATTCTTAAAGAACAAGTTAGACTTTTAATCACTTTGTCATTCAATTCACCAAAATCCACTTAGGGGCTAGACGCTACATTTGGATTTGATAATGATGTTGTCCCAATAAGTAAAATACATCTTCTTTTTTATCCAGTATAATCCAGCCCCTCCTACTATACGTATTTGAATACAATTTTTGAAGGGGGGCTCTGGTGGGGCTCCATGTGCCTGCGAGCGGTAGGGGGGCTCAAGCCCCCCTCCCCCCCACTGGTTGCCTCCATCCATGATAATAAAAAAATCCTTAATACAACAATAATTAATTGATGGTATGCATGCTTTATTGCACATATTACATGCTGATTTGACATATTGTAAATTAGGAGAACATTCTTTAGCTAATCAATCAGAGAGTTTTTTTTTAATCGTGTCATCTAACTGTTATAGAAGCCCTTATTAGGGGTGGTAAAGTTACCACCTTCGATGATTGTGTATGTTTCATTGCGTGATTTCCAAGAGTGCCATGTCATCTAATAATCATTAAGCCGGTGAATGAAACTAAGTCTCTCAATGCATAGTTTCATTTCATGATTTCATATGCACATATCATTTAAATATATCACCTAAGCAATCAATGGGAATCGATGCATGTGTGGAGATGAAACTCAAATCCTGTCAATGAAATTTCATGGCTCAACCGTGTACACCATCACCATATGAAACTCAATTCTTCTCTTTCCTCATAAATTATATGACATGTCATCATATTGTTTTGTCTACGTGAAACTTGCGGGACCAAAACTTGCATTAATGAGAATGAAACTCATGTGAAACTTGTATTAAGGATGGAATCAAACTTGCATTAAGGCCGGTCTCAATGCAGTTTCATGGAGGATTTCATAAGCATTAATTAATATGACACATCCACATATTTGATGGTTAGTGGAGGTGGTTATACCCTACCCACCAGGGATCAAACCTTAGGTTTAGGAGCGTTGTGTCTTATTAATAATGTGGTATGTTTTTGTTAATCTCAAGATCTGCCAAATTTTTTATTTTTATTATTGTATAAATCCCAAACTTTTATACTAATATATATTAACTTGGGGTCTTGGGGCTTACATTGCGTCAAACCTATAAAAGGAAAGATATGTATATGGGGCCGGTCAAGCCATTATATGGTGGTCATCCACTAACACACCTAACATCTTCCGATATTCCGTCTTATGAAACCATAGTGAAGTTCTTTAAAACCTTCTTTTTTGTAAAGCCTAGAAAAGTTGGCAACAACCACGGCCTAATTAGATGCCTCTACGACGTGAGCCGTGCATTCTCAGGAGAAACTTTTTACTCCAATAATCAAAAAAAAATATTTTTGGAAAAAAATAGTTTTTATGGGAAATATCTTTCCTAAACAATAGTCACTATACACATAATTTGGTTCTATTCTTACTTCATGATGAGCAACATACATAGCATGCTCTATTGGCAAAGCAGAGAAAATTACATAAATGCAAAACACAACAAAAATGATTCCATGTCATAGGAGTATGCGTTTCATGTACTAGGTTGTGATGGTGTCCTTCCATATGAAAAGAAAACACCCATTTGGACGGTGGAAAGACACCATTTTTACTGAAAAAAGAACATAATGATCTCGATATCAAATAAAATTTTCCTTCATATATACCCTCTCTAAATATTATCACATGGTATACCTGGAACTACAGCTAGCAGCGAATAATCATCCTAGCTAGTCACACTAATTTTGATTTCATGTCATATTAAAATTAGTATAGGGGGGTAAATAAACTCTTTTTTACAGGCAGCGGGGTGGCTTGAGAGACTGGAGAATTCGAGAAAAGAGAGAGAAGCCTATAAAGTTGGAATCCGGCCGTTAATTGCTGTCTCCCAGCACTATGAGATTCCCCAAATTTTTTTAAGATAGCACAAGGGCCAGTGCATGAACAGATGCTTGAGAGGGAATAAAATTAGCGTCAGTTTCCATGCATGCATGATGCATGCACACCTCACACTCACAGCGGCCAAATCAAAACTAACCCAGCTTTAGTATATTTTTCTCTCTCTGTCCACATATGAGTGTGGGGCCCAGCTGTTGCGATCCAACGGCTCAGATTTGCTCACGAGCTCTATATAAGCCCACCAACCTAGGCGGTCGTTGTACACTCATCAACTCAAGCTGGAAATCTATAACACGACGACCGTACCCATCAGCATTCATACATGCATAATGCATGCCATACAAGTGGTGAGGAAGAAGAAGACGACGACGACTCTGCGATGAGAATATGATGAACTGTCGTCGATGTCGATCGAGGAAGAAGGAGAAGATGATGACGAAGAGGAGGAGGACGACGACGACGAAGGCCGAAGAGCTCCCTTCGATCCAATCCAGGAGGGGAAGTGGTGTGATGCAGCTGCCGGTTCATGGATACCTCTCTTGTGCAGCAATGATGCTGCACAGCTGCACTTGCATGGGTGTGCATGACCCGGGAGATGAACCCACCAGCATCTTCCCCTCGTGCTTGGATTGAAGGGAGCTCCTCTCTCCCTCCCTCTTCCTCTCTTCCCTCTCCATTCCATGACGAAGTATATACAATTTCTTTGTTTATTTTGTCGATATAACGATTTCTAATCTTATTGTTTATTTTGCAGATGTGAAGAAGCGCTGGAAATTGTACCTATATAGCTAATAAAAGTATGTCCATGTGCATGACCGAATTAGTACTTCTTGTATAGGGGTTGGGATAAGAGATAGTTTAATTGTTCTCCTTTCCGGATTATAAACGGTGGTTTGCAACTTTGTTTTGGCACCACCAAGGTATTAAACTTCAATTCATTTGCATGTCTGAAAATTAAACACTTGATGATTTGGGTGCCGTGATTGACAAGATCCTCTATCCTTCACCACCAATAACACTCGATATTTTCTCCTTATTTGATAATTTAGCAGTACTGAATTTGTTAGCTACGCCGTGCGTACAAAAATTATGTTATTGTATAGTTGCAAAGCATGATCACGAGCGACAAGAGACGACGTACGTTGCGTCGCCTGATGCTGACTTGGCTCATCACGAGCACGCGCTCATCAGCTCGCCGGCGCACCCACGACGCACGACTGACCGTTGATGTGAGCCATCGATCACGCACTCGATCGCCGCCGTGCCATGCGTCCATGTCCATCGCTCCGACGACGTGTCGTACGTACGCCATGACGTCTCTCACTGGTCTTGCCCACAAAACGACAAAGGCCTCCGAAGCACACACCTTTCAGACAAGGGATAAGCAGATAAGGGTCTGCTTTCGCTGGAGTTCATCTGCCTGGCTTTGACTAAACAGAGTGGCTATATACTATGGTGCTTTCATTTCTGTGCTGTTCTGACTCAACATCCAGTATACTAATCACGGTCATTTCCGGAACTGCAATGCTTAAGAGGAATGAATAAAATAAATAACTCGAGGCAAAAAGGAAATCAACAACGGTGAACAACAACAGATGAACACAAGTTCGCTAGTTTACATGCTGCCCGAGCTCACGTCGGTCTCGATCTCCTCCTCCTCGTCGTCGTCGTCTTCAAACAAGGCCTTGGACACCGTCCCGAGCGCGGCGGCCCTCGCAGCCTCCCCGCCGTCGTCCGACTGATCCGACCCGCTCTCCTGCCTCTTGGCGGCGGTCATCGGCGTCTCGAACACCACCACGTCGGTGCACGCCGCCCGCCGCCGCTTCCTTCGCTTGGACGACAACGACGACGACGGCATGGGCCGCGGCAACGGCACGGACGGCTCCTTCCCGGGGTGCTTGAGCGCCCAGACGCGGCGCAGGTCGGGCACCCAGCTCGTGAAGGAGGAGAGCCGCCTCTGACGGTCGCGCCGCGCCTGGGCTCTCACCATCAGCGCGTCGTGCCGGTCGTCGTCGCGCTGGCGGCTGCTCCTAGCGTCCCGGTGCAGCAGCAGGTGGCGCGCGGAGGCGCTTGTGCTGGCGCCGGCGCTGCTCCAGTGGCTGCGGACCCTGCCGTCTTCCTGGTTGCTGCTGCTGGGTATGGAATCTGAACAGTCGACTTCGTCATCGTCGTCGAATAGATCAAACTCCATCTGCGTGTAGATCTTCTTGATCACATCCTCCATGGAGCTGATGTACCTGAAAAGGGACGGGAGAGCCCACTTGTATTCTTAGGTCTATGAAATTGGAGAGCATTATAAAAGCAAATGTAACAATCTGAAACAAGCATTGTTCAGCTTGAAATTGTTTCTTCCTTCTTTCCTAAGGAGCAACATTCAGCAAGTAATTCTGTGTCTACTTGCACGCATACTAAACTCAGCAGAAAGATCAAATAAAAGTTTAAAATGTGCATCTGCAGTAACCATGATCATGCAACTCATACTTGTAAAATTTTACTAACACTTCTTTTTGCATTGCATTAAAATGTTGGAACACCGCTTTCAGATTCAAGCAAATAAAGAGCACCATATGATGTCAGTACTAATGTACAACTGTGAACATGAGAGCCAGTTATGTGTGATGCCAGCATCTCCTATTTTCTTTACATGTATAGTTAGAATTTCGCTAAATCTGTATTTGTATCCGGCTTAACCAAATACAGTACTTGCAGTTGCAGAGACAGAACTACATAAACTACTATTTTGCCTTAAAGCATAAGCCTTGCTTCTGCCAAAGAAAGCAGTACGAAATGTGAATTTGTACTACAAAAGTGTGCAACAACATGAATTTGTTCTTGGCCTGATACTAGACCTTTCTTTCAAATAAATGCCAGAATTGCATTGTACAACATGAAATTGCCTCTCCTGGGCTCCTGGCATTGGTAGGAAGTTTAACTTCAGTGCACCATACACAATTAAAATTACATGAACTCTAATGCTAAGTCAGTAAAATCCGCAGATACTCTCTAGTAAACAACATTGAGGATCAGGAAACATGAGAGCCAGTTTGCGTGATGCCACCATCTCCTATTTTCTTTAGATGTATCTAGAGTGAAGGGATGAAGTCAGAATTTCTTAAGTGGCCAACAAAAGTGAAAGTAATGTATGGACTGAAGCAGAGCCTGATTCCCAACACAATCAGTTTTTAGCTTTACATAGCAGAATATATGGTATCAAGCTGGCTCCGAAAGCCGGCCACAGACATAACCAGAACAATGTGTAATACTATTAATTGAGAGTATCCCAAGGTAGGACTTCACTAAATTTGTATTTGTATCTGGCTTAATCAAATACTTGCGGTTGCAGAGACAGGACTACATATGCTAATATTTTGCATGAAAGCATATAACTTGCTTGTGGCAAAGAAAGCAGTACAAAATATGATTGTGTACTACAAAAGTGTGCAACAACATGAAATTATGCTTAGCCTGATACTAGAATTTTCTTTCAAATAAATGCCAATTTGCAGTGTAAAAACATGAAATTGCCTCTCCTGGCATTTCTGACAGATCCTCCCCTGGCATTGGTAGGAAATCTAACTTCAGCTTCAGTGCACCGTACACGATTAAATTACATGAACTCCAATGCTAAGCCACTAAAATTCACAGATAGTCTCTAGTAACCAACATTGAGATGAATTGAAAGTAAGACATTAATCATACCTGGACTTTATGGTCTTTTCAGCATACTCAAGAATACTGTCTGACTGAAATGAATCCCCTTGGAGATTGATATCAATAAATTGCAAAAACGAGCAGACCTCTTTTATCATCTTCTGTTTTGAACCTTCCTCTATAGCAGATCCTAGTTCAGATTTGATTAATTCCATTCTAAGCAAAATCTGCAGCTCATGTCTGGTACATGCTTGTTAAGGTGCACAAAACCACAAATATTACTCTCAACATACAATTTTTATAACAATTGTCTAGTTCAGATGCCTCTAGTTCAGATGCCTCTAGTTCAGATTATGTCTAGTTCAGATGCCCCAATTAACATACAATTGCAAATGATATATACAAAACAATTGCAGAGATGGAAGGAAAAGGCTGAGCATTAAAAAAAAGGATACTCTCGAATTTTATAACAAGTACTATATTTTGCGGTTTGCTCCGATGCAACAGAGGCTGAATCGCTTCCTCTGTACTTTGATACTAGTTCTTTGGGTTTCCTCAACAGAATATTGGAAAGTTCACAGGCAATTTTTGCACCAGAAACATCTTCTGCTTCCTTGAGTTCAGAGTAACTCACTGCAACCTTTCCATGCTTAACCAACAGCGCATGGACAGACAAGCCAACCAAGCGTTCAGCTAAATTCCCCAGATCAGCTTCTTCAGAACAAAGAGCTTGCTCAATCTTATGAGGGACACTCTCAAGAAATGCCTCTAAATCTTGCATAGAGGAGAACATCGAGCTCTCTTCACCCACTGGTCTGTCCACTCCACTGCAATCTGCCTCATCCACTGGTATGTCCACTTTATTGCAACCTGCCTCATTCAATGGCGTCTCCACTCTGTTGCTATCTGCGTCATCCACCGAGAAATTGACACGGCTAGCTGAAGCATCTTCTTCTGAAACCAGAAGTCTTGATTCTGATTCATCCTTTGAGGGAAGACACTTGTCTCTTTCTGTATGTAGGCTCGGTAGAGTGTTAACATATGACTGTTTCACTTGTTTCATCCAACATTTCAAAAACCGCAGTTTTTTCGATGTGGCGCCATACCTGCTGAAATACAATTCTTCAAGGTCCACCACGGGCATGCTGCCATCAGCATGTTTCAGGAGCACATCACAGAAGGTGTTCCAGATGGTCGCCTCGAGTAGCTTATGGACCAGCCTGCTTCTCCTCCTCCTTGCACTCTGCACCTTTGTCACATCAGATACGCAACTGACTGTTGTTTCAGGACCTTTTGCAGCAACCTGGCCTAAACCACAGCCATTCTCATTGAAATGAAGTAATGCGCAGTTCACTGAGAAAGGTGCGAGAACACCATCTACAGAACCCCCATCCCCATCAGAAACCGAGACAACTGCACAATAGTTCCTTCTACTAAGGAACACCAGAATTAGCTGCCAAATCGGCTTGGCACACCCTAATCGATGCTTCTCATCACCAAGGACCAACTCGAGAATCCGATGCGGAAAATACTCCCTGTCTACAGCTTCTTCGCCATCACCCTTGCCCCCCTCTCGTTGGCAACCACGCACCATAGCAGCGTCACCATCCCCACCCACCAACCGCTCCCAATTCCCCACCTCACACACCGACTTGACATGTATCTTGGACACGCCACCGCCGCTGCCCTGCCACCGTGGTGAGCCAACGACCTCGACCTCACAGCTCTTGCAGAGCAGGGGCTTCCCTTCCACATCGGCGATCTCCAGTACCACCTCCCCTCGCCGCCCGCCACCTTCCCCAGCGCCACGCCCAACACCTCCCCACACGAGCGCCGGCGTAGCGACCGCCGACCCCAACGCGACCGCGTCGGCGGTAGCGAACCACCACCCCAACTCAGTGACGGCCCTCCGGATCCCCTCACCGGCAGAGGAGGCGGCGGCGGCGACCCAGCACACCTGCAGTCCATTCGCGGAGAGGCGGTCCCTCGCGTGACCGAAAGCCTCGCGGAACCTGCCGACGAAGCTACCGCCGTCGCCATCACCACCACCACCGTCCCCGAACTCGTCGAATTCGGCGGCGGCCGTGAAGAGGACCACCAGATTGGGCGGGTGCTGGGGGTCGGGGTCCCAGGAGTAGTCGTGCTCGAGCTGGAGGAGCGACTTGGCGATGGAAGAGGAGGCATGGACGCGCGGGTGGCGCGTGGCTGGGGCCCGGAGGCTCAGGCGGCGGAGCGGGGCGAGGGCGGCGAGGGTGGCCGCGTGGAGGTCGAAGGAGAGCGGGGTGGGGGCGGCGGGGGAGGGGCCTGGGGAGGAGGGAGGAGGAGAGGATGGGGGGGAGAGAGGAGAAGAAGAGGCGACCGGCGGAGAGGGTGGCCGGGGACGGGGAGGAGGCGAGGAGGGAGGTGGCGGCGGGCAGGACGGCGGCGAGGTAGGAGGACGAGGCGGCGGGGGCGGGGGTGGAGCCTGGGGGCGGAAGGAGGGGGTCGAGGTCGAGGAGGAGGACGACGCGGCGGGGCTCGCCGGAGCCGGCCGTCATGGGTGGGCGAACTGGACGCCGGCGGTAGAGGAAGGAGGAAGCCGGCCGGAGGACGACTCTTCTGGAAGAGAATGGTCTGGGTAGATCTGTCTGTGGTGTGGGGCTTTGCTTGCTTTTCTGATTTTCTTTTTTTTTTTTTTTTTGCGAAATGGAGGAGGGGATTTCCCAAACTTTTGGCGGGAAGGTTGAACGGGAGCCCGACGGGACAACGCGCGGAACTGGCTCTCTGCTGGTGGGACCAACTAGCCAGGGTCTCATTCACACGGCGGAACGCAGCAGCCGTGGAAGCCATAGCCGATAGGAGGAGGCGGCGGCGGCCGGCGGCGAGAAACATGTGATGTGAACGCCAGTCACGTTGTCGAGAGGGGGGAAAATTAGTGTTCTGAATTCAGATAGATACGAGCCTGCTCAAATAGACGCATGTGTCATTTAATTATCCTTTTCTAGACACATTTGTTGCATCATTTGCGTGTTTGGATGAAAGCTTTGGCGCGCACAAATTTCACAGGAGAACAACTAAAAATTTTTAATAATTCTTGGGAATTTAGTGTTTTAACGGCAGCCATCCTGGACCACTAGATCTTCCAAAAAAAAAAGCAAATAAATGACAGCCTACGGGATCATCTCCAATGAGAAAGTATATATCACCTCTGATGAGAAAGCGTATGGCGTTACTCATAAACCTGGCAGTACTACACATCAGCCTTATTTTAAGAAGAAGAAAAAATCGTCCAAAATATGAACAACGTTTATTTGCTCTTATTTGCTTGGGTACAGGATCTCAGGTTCCATATCTGATGATGACCCCTCCATACCCAAAAAAAAACAATGATAAATAACACTTCAGATCCAAAACGGTGGGACAGATCACTATTGAGCTGCCAAAAGCAATACTCCAGTCCCTGGACATCATCAGGGTACCCCAAAGAGTGCTGTGCCACCTTCCGCCTTCAAGAATTTTGTTACGCGGCAACCTGCCCGAAAAGGCTTCGACGGATCTGCAAGGATTTCATATGCCAGGGAAGGGTTGTCATCGGGCCAAAGGTGTGAGAGGAAATGCACGGTAGAATGAACAGAATCAGTTCTGAAATCATTTAGTCCAAGCAATCAGAAAAAGGTGGTTATTACCTCGGGCAGCTTCTTTCTAAAAACCACTTGGAGTCTAGCATCCAGTGTGTTTTCACAGACAATCTTTCCATCTCGGGAAGCTAGCACAACTCCGCCAGAGCTACATTGAAAGGTACAACAGTGAGTGTCGATATGCTATCCTTAACATTCAACGAACATGATAAGATATAGTTCTGATAACAAGACGAGCAGATCATGTAAACTTATTCGAGCCTCTAGAGAAGGGATTACTCTAATATGATTACAAAGGTAGAGTACGTCATCTACGTTTCATACAAATTGCAGCAATTCTAGAAAACCGTAGGCAATACTGCCATACTGGGTCTCTGGGAGATATTGTGAGAAGCAGTGAAGCTACTGTGGTACCACTGCACACAACAGTTCCATCATTTTACAAGGGAAATAGCAAACGCCATTTAGCCACTTGTGACAGAAGAAACTAATACTCTAATAGCACTAAAATAAAAATATCAGTAACAAGCAATGTGAGTACGAACAATTTGCAAGCCTTACCACGAGGGACCAGGTGCCTGATAATGACTGGGAGCAGATGGCAGAAAGACACGACGGTCTACCACTATCTCAGGAGGATATACATTTGCTTTTTCTGCATACTCATTACTTGCTGACTCCAAAACTGAATCAACAAGGTCAAGATCCTCCTTCCTGCAGCGGAGAAGCACAGCTGGTTCCTTCAGACGCAGCAAACTCTGTTCAGGAAAAATTTTTGCGTTAACTGATGCTCAAATTACTGGAAGTAGATGTTAGTGCACAGACAATCTACTTATGTACATTAGTTGTCAACCGCTGCAATTAATTTACAAATCTTATAAAAAGATTATGGCATGCAGGAGAAAAATTTTAAAATTTTTTGACTTGAATATTGCCCAAAAATCAGGCGCATTATTCTTCATCTTCAGGAATAAAACTTGCTCAAGGATTTTCACAGAAAACTGAATCTAAAAAATATTTGCCCAAACCATATTAACTTGGCAGTTGGGTTAGTGTTATTTCCAGCAATGAAAAAACTACCAGTTGAATGGAATAGACAGTACAACTAAAATAGCCTATTTTTCTCTGTGTTTCTTTTGGACCGCATTTGTTCTCTATCCGTGCTGTTCATATTAAGTGTTTGCTTGTAGTAGTAGCACTACGTTCATGCTTCATATCCGCATAGACGAAAGCAAATTTAGTCCCGCTAACCTGAACAATAAGTATCTTCAGAAGTTTCTTGTAACTTTGGTCGTCTCGGCTTATATACAGTAGCTCTTTCCTTGCTGACTCCATCATATTCATTACCAAGTCATCCTGAGCTTGAAGAACTTTAATTCGGGAAGCATTGAGCTGCATTGAGTAGTCACTGTGTAGAATAACACACAAAAAAAATCAGTGAATAGTTCTTTCCTGACATACATCGAAATAGCATGCCAAAGTGAGAAATTGTTCATAATGGCCTCTAGCAAATAGTTAATTACTTTACAAAGTGTGAAAAAAGTAAGTAAAAAATAAGTCGCACAAATGAGAACTCTAGAACTTTACATTTTCTTCTTGATACCAACTTGCTTCTCTTTGCGATCGTATTCCTGCCTGAGCTTCTTCTTTTCAGCTTCCACCAGTTGCAGTTTTTCAATTTGGAATTCCTGAGTAGTTATCATTCACACGAGTTCACTTCATAGAAAAAAGAAAGTTGCAGAGGCTTTTCAGATGTAAATAAAAGCACATGACGTCAAATGATGACGCCACTGAATTCTGTTTTTCCTGTGATAAAAAGTGCCACAGCTGCTACCAATCTAATAGAAGCATACAGACTAGCTCATTTTTTTTTAATTCTGAAATTTGTGTTACATGGCGCGCTACAAAAAACTTTTATAACATGCAGGACAAAGTGGATGTCTCAGTTAGCTACCTGGGAAGTAGGCAGAATTTTAGCATATTTGGATTACCGGATGGGTAACAGAAGCGATGGCACAGGTTCGATCACTGGTAGCACAGCACGACATTCCTACACTGCACAATCGAATCGCGAACTGAAAGTAATCGACACGACAGTTTCTAAGCCCCGAAATCCCCAACACGACCCTGCACTGCACAGACCCCCCCTACATTGTCTCGATCTCTCTGCCCGATTCGCATCGCCGCGCATTGCGCGATCCTAAGTTCCTAACGCCCGCTGCACCAGATCCGAACCCGCGCGATCCGGATCCCTCCCGGCCGCTCGCGAGATCCGAGCCTGGAGTTCCTCTAGAAGACAATGCGGCGCGCGGGGGGGTGCGGGTTTTACCTCGGCGGCCGCGGCCTCGATCTCGACGGCCTTCTCGACGGCCTCCTGGCGGATGAAGTCCGTCATCTGCTTGAGCTGCCGCGACACGTCCACTTCGTCCATGTTGCCGGAGAGGAGATACCCCTGCGGCCGCCCTTCCGCCGCTGCTGCTGCTTCTCCAGTGATCGCCGGGTAGGTGGAGTCGCCGCGGCGGTGGGCTCTGTTTGATCTCTCTGGATGTGGGGGTGGGGGGGCGTCGTGGCGATTCGTTTCTCTTGTTTCTATCTGAGTATGACGGACTCGCGCGGGGGAGAATATTCTTTTCGCCTTCTGTGTCCGCTTCGTACTCTTCGTTTTTTCAAGGACAGGCTGGGCCTCTTCGACAGTTTCGGCCCAAAGTAACAGGTTTCCATGGCGTTTTTTGCGTGGAAAATGCTCGGTCTATCTCTATCCATGAAAAACGCGTAAGGGCAACGCTCCACATCTTGGTTCTGCCCCTTTGATGTTCTGCCGGCAGAACCACCGCGCCGACATGTGGGCCCGCACCATCCCCACCTCCCGACGCCACCTGGAGGTTAGGCCTCCCCCGCTCGCGCCGCATTGAGCTCCGCCGCCGGAGCGCCACGAGCCAGAGGATGACCAGACGCCGCCGCCACCGCACGACAACACCGCTGCCGCCTCCGCTGCACCGCCGAGGCCGTCGATTCAGGGCCCCTGCTCCTCCCCATTCGCCGGCTGCTGCTCGTGTATGGGAGGGGGAGCTCGCGCGGAGTCGTCGGCGGGGAGCACGGCGCAGCGGCCAAGAGCCTTAACGTCGCCGAGGCCGGATTGGGGAGCCCGACGGCTTCCTCGAGAGCACCACGACCTCGTCGGCGCGCCGCCTCGGGAGCTCCGCCTCGAGTGCTGGGTTTAGTCTTACGCGCCGATGGCGATCGGGTCGAGGTAGAACCGTAGAACGGCGTCGTCACGCCGCCTCCGCCGCCAATCGAGACGGAGATGACGTCGACGCCGTCGGCCACGGCGCGGTCGAAGCCGGCGAGGATGTCGGAGTCCATGCAGCCGGCGGCCTTCCAGCACACCTTGTACGCTGCGACCCTGGCCTTGGGCGCGACGCCCTTGGCGACCCCGGGCGCGTACCCCTGCATGCTCGCCTCGTACGCGGCGCTCCCCGCGGTGGTGGTGGCCGTGTGCGTCCCGTGCCCGTCGGCGTCGCGGGGGGACATGAACTCCACGGACCCGTTGGACGCGACGGCCGCGGCGCCGCGCGCCGTGGCCCTGCAAGAAGAACCGCGCGCCGACGAGCTTCCTGTTGCACGAGGACTTGGGGGACCCGGGCCCCGCGTCGCAGCCGCCGCGCGACCACGAAGGGACGGGCGGCAGGTTCCTGTCGGACAGGCTGTGTCGCTCGGGCCACACGCCGGTGTCGAGCACACCGACGACGACGTCCGAGCCGTAGTCGGCGAGGGACCAGAGCCCGAGCCGCGCGCGGAGGCCCGTGAACTGCGGGGGCCGAGTGGTGTGCAGCGGGCGCACGCGGTCCTCGAACGCGGCGAGCACGGCCGGGTGGCGTCGCAGCTCCTCGGCGCGTGCCGCCGGCACGGACGCGGAGAAGCCGTGGAAGACGGTGCCGTAGACGTGGAGCGGCTCGAGCGGGGCGGACCCGGACGAGGCGAAGGCGGCGGAGGCGTACCAGTGCGCGTGGGTGGGGAACACGGACGGCTTGGCGCGGTGGTCCACGCGGAAGATGTACGTCTTACTTGGCTCCCTGCCGCCGGCGTCGGCTGGCGGCAGCGCCGGCGCCGAGAGCGCCAGCAGCGCGAGGAGGAGGAGGGAGGGGAACGGGCAGCGAGGAGCCGCCATGACTGGGAGTGAGCGAGCGAGAGAGAGTGAGAGTGATGGCGTCGTGCGTGGTGATGTCGACCGAGGGCGAGCGGTGGAAGCGGCAGTAGTGCGGTGCCGGTGCGCGGGCCGAGGAGTAATTGCGGGGTAGTGGGATGGGACGGGTGGGGACGGTTTTGCCTTTTGGCGCTGCGGTGGCCGTCGACGTGGGCTTCGTACAGCAGCAGTAGTAAATGTCCTTGGCCCTGCTGCTGCCAACGTCCGTGGCATGGGTAAATGCCGCCCTGGGATTTCAGTTAGAGAGAGCGGGGCGTCTATGGGTGGGGAAAGAGGTCTGGGGAATGCCGGAATGGTCGTGGGCTCGTGGTAGCTGCCGTCTGCGTCCGTGCGCATAGGCCTTGCATTGGAGTTGCAGGGGAGCGAGTGGAGCTGGAGTGCTGGAGTCCTGTCCTGGAACGCGGTCCGCGGGCGTCTCGCATGTAGTGATCGAAATTGAGCTGAATCTCAAACATCTGGGGCCCAATTTCCCGTGCAACATATATACTATAGTCCCACCCAACATGCAGAAACAGGCAAACAGCAGCAAAATATTCCGTCAGTGCCCGTCAAATTGGCGCACGCCGCTTTACAGCCCTTTGCGAAGCCAAAGCTTCCATTTGATTTGATGCCATCCTACTACGTCTTTTCCTTGCTCTGCCTTTAGGCCCCTTGAGGCCCATCATCAACTTTTTCCTGCTCTTGCTGCTGCCCCCCGCGCGCCGCCTGGCCTGGTTTGGTTAGGCAACCTTCGTCGGGCTCCAAGTGGAAAATCGTTCAAACTCGAAACCATATCCGCTGTAACTGCATATGCTCCACAGTTTACCTTCATTATTTCTCTACCCCTAAAAAACGCGTAAGGGCAACGCCTCGACTCGACGTGATTCTGCCCCCGGTGCGTTATGCCGGCAGAACCATTGCCCGCGCGCCGACAAGTGGTCCCCACCCCTTCCTCTCTTAGCGCTCCCTCCTTCACCGGGTGAACGTGCTTGTGTGTCGTGTGTGTCTCGCTTCGGAGAGGTGGCGTCGGGACGATGCCGGAGTAGAGGAGGTCGTCGCCGGAGCCGAGGGCTCGACTCGAGCACGCCGCCTCGCCGTCGCGTTTCCGGCTACCATGCCCCGCCCCCCGAGGCCGCTGCCGCACTTCGAAGCCACCACACCAGGAACCTCCACCGCAGATCCACGACCAGGAGCAGGACCGCTGCTGCTGTGGAGGAGGCTGCAGAGCTCGAGTCTGCCAGCCACCACGCCCTCTCCCGCCGCCGCCTCGATTCGCGCCTGCCACCGGGAGGGAGCCAAGCTCGCGGCGGGGATGAGGGAGCGAGCGGGAAGTAGGGGGTGCACTAGGCCAAGCTTGCGGGCGGCGGTAGCCGGCCTCCCCGTGCCGCCGCCACAAGATCCGCCCAAGCTCGAGGCGGAGCCTCCGAGCGAGCGCCGGCCCTCCGTTGCCTCGCGGACCTCGAGGCACGCCGCCGTGGCCGGCGGGGAGCTCGAGCCGCCGCGGTCCGGCGGCCGCGGCTCGAGGTCGCCGTCGGGCCACGCGCAAGACGCCAACTCGTCGTCCTTGCGAGCTCCGCTGCGCCCCAAATCGAGCTCCGAGGCGGCAGCCCTGAGCCCAGTGCTCCGCCTCGCCTCCAATCAAGCTCTGCTGGCCGCCTTGCCCCGAATCGACGGAGAGAAAGCATAGAGCTTGACAAGGAATAGGAGAATGGAGGAGAGGTTGGAGGCGACGACCGAGAGGGAGAGATAGGGAAGAGAGAGCGGCGGGCCGCGGAGGCGCCTTGGCCGCCGGTGCCCGGAGGCCGGCACTCGGAGCCGGCGGTGTGCGCCGCCGGCGGGCGTGCCGCGGGCCACCGCTCCGTCTCCTCCCGTGACCGTGCAAGGGGAAGTTGTCTTGGAGATAAGAATAAGGTTTCTTTTCAAAGGCACCCCTGGGCAATCAAGAAATCCCACTCGCAAATTTACGTCTTGACAATCTTGCATAACAAACCCCGTAAATATCATGACCTTGAGATCCAACATGTCACTTATTCGTGGAGTCTATCTGCTGCTGACTCTAGAGAAAAGTGTGCACCAGTCCCTATATTTCAACAACAATTCGTTATAAGCTCATAGATCTTTGACCCTTCGTTGTTTTCAATTTTAATGGTTTTTTCCAAAAATTATATAAAATCACGCTCCATCGATGCTGGACATTCTAGCCAGTGATTTGCTCAGGACACACTTTCATTTGGAACGGAAGTGGAGTCGTTCGCCTGGAAAAAATTACCGAATATGATAAATAGTATTACAATAAATAGTATTACGAAAAATTACCGAGCTTATAAAGAGTTGGAATGGCTAAGGTGCCCCTGTTGTTTTGCAAGATTTTGCTTTCGAAATAGTAATTGATTCATTCAAATTTTGTGCGTCCGTAGCAACGCACGGGCTGTAACCTAGTAATATATATTCCCTAGAAAAATTGTAATATATGGTATATACGATCACTATTCATGAACACTTTTGATGGCAGTTTCTCCAGATTTGACTGAAACTCTGACAAAACACACACAAGATCCGAGATCGATGGAGTCGTATGTACAGTACATGCACAGCACAAAGGAAAACGAAACGAAACGAAACGAAACGGGCAAGAAGACGAGACCACACGCCCGGAACGTCACCAGGCCTGCAGAGCGCCAGAGCAGAGCGAGCGACGCTTGGCTTCATCAGAAGTAGAGGAAGCGCGCCCTCATGGCCGGCGACGGGCAGGACTCCTGGCAGAGGGCGTCGAGCTTCCACCCGGGCAGGGAGACGCCCTCCTCCGCGCGCCTCTCCTTGCCGCTGCGGCCGCGGCCGGCGGCGTCCGCCGAGGACGGCGTGCCCGGGCTGATCGGCTCCTTGCCCGCCGCCGACTTCGCCGCCCCAGCGCCCGCCGCCGGCCTAGGCGCCGGGAAGATGGTCACCTCCGGCACCCGGCTCTTCCCTTCCATCTCCCTCCGGGATCACGCTGTGCTTGGACTTTGCTGTGCGTGTGCAGTGTGCTGCTGCCTCTGCAGTTTGCTTTGCTTCTCTAGCTGATCATATCTCCACAGTACGTCAGTACCTTTGGTTTGCAGTTTATAAATCCTTTGAAGATGGCGATGGGTTTGTCATCTGGCCTTCCTGCAGAGAAACGGATAAGATCGGAGTGTGTGAGCAGCTTTTCACCGGGTCAGTTGCTACTGACAGCGACTAGCGCTTGTTGACAAAGATGATTATCTTCTCCCTTCTTCTTTTACCCTTTGTTTTATTAATTATTATTGCGGCTGACTCACGTTATCCTCTTTACCAGGGTTATACTCTTTACCAGGCAATCCGGGTGCGCATCAGGTTAAATTCGAGATGATCATGCACTGTAAAATTCTTTGCTGATAGATGGTTATGACATTCAAGATGCTAATAACACCCTCATAAACATGTTTTCTGTGATGGCCTAGGCACTGCACAAGAAATAGATTCTAGCATGCTTTCAGGCTCCCATGTTAGGGACTAAATGTGAGTAACAGGCACTTCTGACCTTTAAGTCTGAATGAGCAACAAGCAATTGCAATCTACCCTTGACATCAATCTATAGATGGCTATGACATTCAAGATGCTAATAACACCCTCAAAAACATGTTTTCTGTGATGGCCTAGACACTGCGCAAGAAATGGATCCTGACATATTTTCGGAATCAGTCTCCATACCCTGAGGTTCTCACCTTCAAGTCTGAATGAATAACATGCAATTCTACCCTTGACATCAATCTAGATTATAGAGCATATACAAGAGATATTGAACTACAAAAGACCTACATGGCTACACACATGAGCACTTGTACAACAGAAGCAACAGTCAAGTTGTCAAACCTGGAACTAACAAGTAAGAACTATCACAGGCCGAACAGATTATCGCCGGGGCCAAAGATGGATCCACCAAACTGCCTCGTGTTCAAGTCTCCACCATCCAAGGCCGAGGGGAACCTGTCGAGCCACTGGGTGAGGATTGGGCCGTCTGAGTCCTCCACCCATGGCGATGTCATGTCGATGCCGTCTAGTGCGATCGGATCCCCATCCAACTTCTTTCTCGTCTTCGGTTCGGAGTGGAGGGTGAGATTGTAGTGCACGTAGGCTTGGTCAGCCAAAGCCTCCTTGTCCAGCTTGTTGCGCTTTTCATAGTGGTTCTGAAGGATTATACCCCAGTCTCTTTGGAAAGTCAGGGTGCTGCAAACCTGGCTGGTTACTCTGACAGCGGCTCGTTGTAGTGATGGTGCTGAATCGCCGTATTGTTCCCACCACATTCCTATAAGCACAAGAGTCATCAAACTCAATTCAGAAAACAGAATACTAGAGTGCCTAAAACACGATATGATGCCTCTGAGATATCTTCAATCAGATAAGTGCATCAAAGCTATATAATCCCCAGCTGCAACCAAAAATGCGACAATGGAATGGGCCTAATGCCCTCAAAATGCAGTGCTACAAACAAACAAGTATAAATAGCCAGTAACACACAGGATACCCCGAAACAAGCTTACTGATTTTATGTTGAGAATACAAACATGAATGCAGAAAATGCACTTCAAGAATAATAGTAAACGAGATGTGACATCAGAGAATACTAGAACAAATGTAGCTGACATAAGTCATTACACATACCTGGGGAGGTATTGTTGCGAGCTTCTTTAGCAATGTTAGAACCAAACATCCCTTGTGCCTTGCGGAAAGAATGCAATTGAGAAGTAATATCTTGCCTTAGGTCAGGGGTTGTAAGCACCTTATCAAGAACATGGTAGAACTCCTCCTTGATGCTACTGAAAAATTTCACTTCTGGGTTATACTGGATGCTTGGGTTCAGAAAAGCGGCTGCTGAATGAAGAGGTGAATGCAGCTCTGCTTGCCATTTTTGCTCCACTATGTCCAGAAATGACTTACATTTTCCTTCATCCATTATGTAGTATGTTCTAATAGAGTCTGTCACTTTTGTCATAGACTCATATATGTAGCCAATGGCAGCTTTGCCTCCTGAAACATCCCTCATGACCCTCAGTAAAGGTTCAGAAACAGCAGCTATCTCTTCAACTGCTCTCCAAAGCTCATCATCATTGAGTATCTCAACACATGGAATGGACCTACTTGCATATGAAGAAGACGAGAATTCAGCACAATGAAACATTTGCTTCAGCTTTGACCTGTTCCTCAGCAAGGATTTCAGTGTCAGAAAATCTGATACAGACTTTGTAATCCCTGAGCAAACGAGCTCTTGCCCTGGCATGGTCTTTCTCATAAAATCAAGAACCCACTTATTGTTGTAGATAAATCGTGTTATGGTTTGTGCTTGGCAGATGCATTGATTCACCCAATCAATCTTGGAGAAGTCGTCCAACATTGAGTTGATGCAGAAAGATGCACATGGGGACCAAAAGATGGAGTTGTAATTCTGCATGATTAGCTTGTCTATGCTGCCGTAGTTTATATTCCTGTCAGCGATTATCTGAACAACATTCTCTGGGCCAACTTCTCGGATCACCTCATCGAACAGATCATACAACCCTCTGTGAGTTTTGAATTGTGAAGAGGCATCCACTGTTCTGAGGAAGAATGTCCCTAGTGGAGACGACACAGAGAAGTTAATTAGAGCTTTCAGTTTGTTATCAGTCCATGAATCAGCCAATATAGTGCAACCTGTTGTCACCCAATCCTTTTCAATCTCTTTTGTTTTCTGCAAAATCTCTGACTTGAGCTTGTGCAACCACTTGTCCTTGAGAACCTCTGCGGACGGCCCCCGGAACCCCACACCACCAAGCACCTCCAGCATATGCTGGTATGAAACCGAGTCTGCTATACTGTAGTCCAACTTGTTCTCGAAAAAGAATTCAGCTATGCATCGCTCCGCCTCCAATTCCGAAGCGGCGCGTGACTTGTTAGCAGCAGCACCGGATAGTTTTGGTACCGGAGTCGACACATCCAGAGCAAGAAGGTGACTCTGCTCAGCAGCAAGAGTAATCGCTGGAGAGTGTGCTGCCCCTGGAGAAGTGGACTGAGACGGATGCTCCCGCGTCCCTTTCGGGGGCACCGACAATTCAGCCACCCTCTGCCTCTTGAGGAGCTGGAACTCCTTGTACTCCTCCTTCGCCGATATGATAGCCTTCACCTTGTCGATGACATCTTCCTTCACCTTGGTGCACGGGTTAACCCCTTTGCTGGGGATCTGAGACAGATGGAACTTGAGCCTGCTTATACCGCCGTTGAGAACCTTGTGGCAGAACCTGCAGCGGACCTTGTTCCCATCCAGCTTGTCGCAGTACTCCCAGCAGGGGTCTCTCTCCCGCACTGGAGCAGCAGGCAGCGAATGAGCACACAACAGAAACGCGGCACATTAGAATTGATACATGAATGTTCCGAGTCGAAGATGGTGCAACCGAAGCAGGAAAATTACTTTATGGTGCAGCAGCAGCAGCAGCAGCAGCAGGACTTCAAAGTTGATACCTGCAGATGAAAGAAACTTCTGAATTTTCCAAAAGTGGAAAATGCTGCTTAGGATGAAACAGAGCGAAGTTGTCTTGTCCCCGCCGAAGCGGAGAAACAGAGCGCCCGGTTGACTCGTCCGCACCCCCCCCCCCCCCCCCATTTCCTCGGCTCCCCCAAAAAATCGCGACAAAGCACAGTAAGGTCGCTCCTCCCTCCCCGTCCCTCGAAATAGCCCCCCCGAGTTTCCAGCTCCCAAATCGCAAGAAGGAGAAGGTTAGTAGCCCAGCAGCCGAGCTTAGCATCTGAACCCCATGGATGGATCGCGCAAGCTATAGCGTCGCCCCTCTAAGTGATTCGCGCGAGAAGGAGTAGTAGTCTGTCCGGCTGCCGGAACGGGGCGAGATCTGGAAGGGTTCGAGCGCTAAAATCGCTGGAGGAGAGGAGAGGAGATGCTGACCTGAGTCCTCCCTCCTCCTCAATGGAGTGGGGGGTGAGCTGCTCTGCTCCCGTCTCGACCCGAGAGTTTATTTCGCGGGGAGGAGCGGACCGGAGGAGCGAGGGACGTTTGGGTGAGCTTCTCTTTCTCCCCGATTTATCGCCGAGCTTCTTTGGGTTGGGTTGGTGGGGTGGTGGACGCCGCGGCCGCCGCGAGCGGAGTCGCGGAGGAGCGCCCCCGAGGAGGAGGAGATGGGATGGGTCTGCGTGGCGTGCGCCGTGCCGTGCCGTGCGCGAGATGGACACGAGATGATGACGGAGGCCTTTTTCGCTGTTCCCCCTTCCTTGCAAGTTGCGACGGAGGAAGGGTCTTTCTCGCTTCTGCGAAAAAAGAAAAAACAAATTGGGGGTGGGGGGGGAGATTTCGTGAGGCGGGCCATACTACTAATACTGGGCTCGTTGGGCCCGGATGGTCCGTCGGCGCCTGGCCGGGTGCAAAATAGGAAAAAAATTCTTTCCACAACCCTAGTCACCGTCTGAGTTTCAACCCTTAACTGCAAAACCAGTTACTAGGCACCCACGAACTATCGAAACCGTCCAATTTGCCCCCCTCGGTGGCTTTTGTGAGCAGTTTTCGCAAACATGTCGCCACATCACCTTGTCCGCGTGTACCAATATTTACTCATAACCCCTTAAACTTATGTTCTCCTCACTGAAAGGTCCCTCGTCTCCCCGGCCAGCACCTCCGTCATCCTCATTGCCACTACCGCTTCTGCTAGCGTTGCCCGTCCCCGCCGCCGGGACCACAGCCCTCGACCGCCGTCAGGGATAGGGTTGCCGCGCCGCCAGGTCCAGCGCTAGGGACAGGGTCGGTCGACCTTGCCGCCGGGGTGGGCTCGGTCAGCCACCCACGCCGCTGGGGCTGCCGGCTCGCTCCGTCGGCAAAGCAAGCCAAGCTCCCAAGAGAGTGCTTCATTCCCTTGGGAGACGACGGGTCAATTCCCAAGGGACAGCAAGCCTCGCTGGTCGCCTCCTTCGAGTTGCTGCTCAATTCGTCAGACGACGGGTCTCGATTAGGACGCCGCAGTCCGATTCAGCGACGGGAGAGCTCGATTGGGCTGTGGCGGAGGTTGGTTCAACGGCAGCGGAGGTCGATTTGTTGCGGAGGGCCTTGAATCACGGTCACGGTGCCAAGCTCGGTGCGGCCAGTAGCGTGCCAGCTTCCGGTGCGGCGCGGCCCGCAGGCGCGAGCTAGAGCGAGCGGCTCGCGAGATAGAGCCAGCGGCGGCTACGGGAAGAGCTCGACGACCTCCACAGGAACAGGGTCAGTGGCGGTAGTGAACTGCTCGAACGCCACTGGAGGCTTGCACGCTGGACGGGGAGGATGGGGACGCTGCCGCTGGTGCTGGACGCCGCCGCCGGTGATGGATGCGGACGGAGGTGCGAATCGAGAGTGGTGGCAACCCGACCTCCACACGAGGCGGGATCTCGCTGTCCCTACTCCGGCCTCGGGTGTAGCGACGGCGGTGGAGCAGGTCCGCGACGACCTTCCTCGGCTCCCTGCTCCAACCTCGGGTGGAGCGGCCGGTGGCGGAGCAGGTCGCTGCGGCGGCCACCGCGGTGGCGCGAGCGACGCCGACCACCGCGCGGAGAGCGAGGGGGCGCGCGCGCGAGATGTAGGTCCGCTGTGGTTGCGGCCGGCGCACGTGAGCTCCACGAGCTCCGTCCGCCGCCGACCAACGTGTGGAGAGCAGAAGGCAGCTCGCGCGAGATGGAGCTCTATCGCGGTTGCGACCGGCGCGCGCGAGCTCCACGAGCTCTGCCCGTCACCGGCCAGTGCGCGTAGAGCAAGGGGGCGGCTCGAGCTCAAGAGGAAGAGAGAGATTGGGAAAAAAAATTGTGACGTGGATTCCGACACGTGGGTCCTATTATGCCACGTATGCTAAAACCGCCCTAGAAACCATCAAGGGTGTAAATCATATGGTTTTCATAGTTCCTGAATGTCCAATAACTAATTTTGTGGTTGGGGGTTGAAATCCAGACAGCGCCTATAAATAAGGGTTGTGGAATGAACTTTTTCTTGCAAAATACAAGGGAAAAGTCATCTATCCACAATTGTTGTAGTTCAGGTTCGCCCGGTTGCAAAATAGATATAATGCAGGATATTCTAGCCGCAACAAAGGAGAATCGGCTAAAGATAGTTATCTTGATGTGGACTTGGTGGTGTGAGAGGAACCGAGTTAGGGAAGGAGATACACCTCAATCGGTGCGGCAAATAATTAATGTTATCCATGTGTATAGCAATGAAATTCGAAGTTATATGCAAAGGAGGGCACGGGGCGAGTTCGCCGAGCAAAAACGATGGGAAAAGCCACCGGGAGAAACTCGAAACTCAACCGTGATGGCTCTTTCAATCATGAAGGGAAGCATGGTGGATGGGGCTTTATAATTCGAGATGAAGATGGAGATGTGGTGTCGGCATCCGTGGTAGGGCTGGATCATGTACTTGAGCCCCTTCAAGCGAGAACTAGTAGCTTGCTCGCAAGGCGTCCAAGCTGCTCTGGACTTGGGAATTGGCGGGTTGGTAATTGAAACCGATGCACCGATGGTGGTTCGGGCGTGTACGTCCACGGTCTATGATATGTCTTCGGTTGGCTATCTAGCTCAAGAAGCGAGGAGCATGGTAGACAGTAATTTCCAGTTTTTCAAGTTTGCTTATGTTCCAAGAGAATGTAATAGGGTAGCGGATGCTTTAGCGGAACAAGGTGTTGGGTGTGTTATGGGGGTCTGTCTCACTCATGGGCGGTCTTCCGGCTTGTATTCGGACTTTGGTTGCCGATGATTTGGCAATGGTTGAGTAATAGAACGTATGTTCGGGTCAAAAAATAAAGTGTCGCCACGCACAGCCGACGATTTTTTTTTGTTTTTGTATTTTTTCTTCAATTTTTCCCAAAAAATACAGGTCTTATCTCATATTTTGCAAAACTATGTCATTACAGTTACATGATACGGCGGTTGGGCACTGTAGCACCACCGATCGCGGTTGTTGATTATTTGAGTTTGATGATGACTTCTAATGGGAAAAGGTTTGAACTAAAAGTTGTAGATGTCGACGAAATCTACTGTTACCATATAAAGTGAATTCATTAAAAAAAATTATGATTTTTTTGAAAAAAAACAAACCGACCCCTCCAATTGAAACAACGATTGCAGGAGTACCCGCGCTGCAACCACCGTATCACATGGCGGTCGGACCCAAGTACCGTCACATGACGGTGGTGGTGTAGATTTTGAAATGAGATATATATTTTTGAAAAGTCGTGAAAAAATAAATTAAAAATAATCGCAGCCGGACGGCGTTTGCCGCTGCATATCCTCGCCGACGCCGAGCGCACATCTCTGCTTGGCTGCGTCCATGACGCCACCGCCACCAACAAAATGCCGATGTCGTGCACCGGGCCTCCGATATGGGATGAGGATTGAGGAGGTTGGTGGGAGTGATTAGGTGGGGGGGCACGAGCGAGCGAGATGTTTCGTTCACGATGGTTGAAGCTACGGCGCTGCCGCTGTTGGCTGCCGGGCAAAGCTGCAAGCGGAAGGTCAGGTGTTCGACGAAATGCCTCCCGCGCGAGAGCGAGTTGTGGGCCCCCGATTTCGACGTCGTACCCAGTCAGCGTTCAACATGGCTATAGGTAATTGCCGGTTTGTTCACGTCGATGATGTGTGTGTGTGTCGGGGCGGGGCACGACGTCAGCGAGCAGAGGAGGTGGGCGCCGCTCCGTCCCTCACCTCGCATGCGGGTGCCGACGGCCGCCTCGCCCTGGTGGAGTCCACGATGGGCTCCGCGGCCCGTGGCTCATGGTGGCGCCGGGAGGTGGGGAGGGGCGCCTCCCGCCGGCCGTCCATGGTCCACACCTCCCCTCCCCCTGTCGGTAGAGGCGCCGGCGCCCTCCCTCCCTCCCTCCCGTGGACCTCGAGCGGTGGCCACGGGCGGGGAGATCCGGGGCGGACGACCGTGGCAGCGGCTTGAGCCCTCTGGCCAGCGACCACGACCGGCGGCAGACCTCGGGCGAGGCGAGGGATGCCCTCTGGTGGCGCGAGCTCGAGCTTGGTGACGGCCATTGGCACGGAACACCCCGGAAGTGTTCGATGAAATGTCCCTAAGAAGTGAAATGGTGGTAATGCTACCATGTCGGAGGCCAAGGTCACCGTATCGATCTGTAAAAGGAATTGCCAAACACGATCTCTATAGAGCCGAGCTCCAGTGCCAAGTTGCCAAATACGAGCACCTGTACCGTTTGAACCCGACTCTAGCCGACCATGCCATGGCCAGCGGACCAGGCCAGCCCGGTACACCCTCCCAAACACGCGCAAAGAGCCCGCGTTCGCCGTTGCTTCCCCTTGCATTCGTCGGTTGGTTCCTGAATGCTCTCGTCACGGGTCACGATCGCGTGACTCGGGAGGGCGGGGGGACGAGGCTAGATGCTTCGTCCAGGTGGGTGGAGCTGCTGGCATCGCACCATACGGGAGAGGCGGAGAGGACGGGAGTTCCAAAGTCAGACGCAGCGGGCAAGATGAACGAGCGGAAGGTGTTCGACGAAATGCCTCCCCCGCCAGAGCGTGTCGCGGGCCCCGAGCCTTTTGGCTGGGATTCGTGGGAACCTTGTCGGCGTCACAAGGCAAACACAGGTAACGTCGGTTTCTTCACGCCTTGTTTCGCTTTACAGCAGAGTAGACGAAGAACAGATGGCATTGGCAACATACTAATGTTGAGTGCAAACCAAATTTTAGTCAGGATTCTTCCGTAGCAATGATAATGAACGTGGACCCCCCCCCAGTTCGTCCCCCAAAGAAGGGAAGTTGCTGTCGTGTCAGGATAGGATCCATATGCACCGGTGCTTACCAGGCTGGACCTGCTGAACAGTCAACGATAGGATCCATAATTCCATATGCACTGGCGCCTATCAGGTTGGACCTGAGTCTTCTTGACTGTTGAGCAAATATCTTCCTATTTTCCAGATATCTAGGCCGCATCGTCCCACTTTGGCACTTTGCCGCGCTCAGACACCACACCGGCGTTTGCATTGCGTCGGGGGGGTCTGCGGTCCACGGCGGCAAAGTGCGGGTTCCGAGCCGAGGAGGACGCCGTATTTTTTGAGGCGCGAGTCGACGAGGAGCGGGATTTAGAGCTGTTGGAGCGGGTTGATATCGCTAGTCGCTGCCAAAGTGGCACGAAGTAGAGATCCCCTGCAATGGTGAAGGCAAACAATTGGAGGTCCTTGTTCTCATCTTCCTTCGTTGCTTTAGTACTTCCACTCTTGATCAACCTTGTATATTCCTGCTGCAAATCGGCGTATGCATCAGACACCCTCCTTCCAGGACAAGTCCTTCATAAAAGCCAGAGCCTCATCTCAAAAAACGGCGCCTTCAAGTTTGCTTTTGACTGCCCCATTCATCAAGATGATTATAATTCATATTGCAGTTTGGGTATCTGGTTTGCTAGATCACCACCATCTTGTATTCGTGAACATTTTCCTGTTTGGAAAACTGATCAGAATCCTTGTGATTCGTCGTGTACCCTCTCACTCACAGAGAATGGCGTGCTACATTTAACCAGTGGCGGCTATAGTTATTGGTCCAAACCTGACATGTGGAATGCTTCTGTCAACGCTGCTGCAGTGCTTCTTGACAACGGAAATCTTGTGATAAGAGACCAAGTAAACAATTCCATGGTGATTTGGCAGAGTTTTGATGAACCAACGAATGTACTGCTCTCTGGAGGACTCCTGGGATTAAATAAAATCACCGGGATGAACATCACCCTTTCAAGCTACTCTGATAATAATTACCCTCCGACATATACTCTATCACTTGATGCAACTAGGAGGCGAGGTTTTATTATCAAGAATAATCCTTATGGCCTCATGTTTACTGGTACTTTTCCTAGATGGATGGATATTCGTGAAGACGGACATTATGCACTAACATTCGATGATGCACGTACATACATACAATTAAATAGCTCTGGGTTTGTGACATTTTATAAACAAGGGGGATGTGATAATGTATTATGGTCCGCTCCAGATAGATTATGCGACTATGACTCATATTGTGGACCTTATGGTCTCTGCGCAAACTCAGGCTCTTGTATGTGCCCTATTGGTTTTGATCCACCCTCAACCGAAGCTTGGAATTCTGTAGTTTGTTCAAGAAAGGAAGCTCTGAATTGCGATAGCATTGCTACTCATCCAGAAGTGGCATTTTATCCTGTGCATGGCATCCATAGATATCCTCAGCATGCTTTGTTGCTGGATGTTTCGAACATGAGTGAGTGTGCATACACTTGCTCAAGGGACTGTACTTGTACTGCATTTGCTTACAATACAAGTTGCTTACTGTGGTTTCGGGACCTGTGGAATACAGTTGAGCTTGACTCTGGTCCAATTGGCAACCACATGTACGTACGTATGGCAACCGAACAACAATCAGTTCCTAGAAATATTACTCCATTTTCTTTCTGGAAAAGAGTAGTTTTTGGATCGATGATTGGTGTGCTAGCCCTTGTTATTGGTCTGGTTTTCTTGTGGAGATGTAGAAGAAAGCTTTTCAGCGATAGAACAGTGGGTAACAATGGAAGCCTCATGGTATTCTCGTTTGTACAGATAAAGAACTCAACCAAAAAATTCTCTCAAAAACTAGGAGAAGGAGGCTTTGGCTGCGTTTTTAAAGGGATGTTGCCAGACTGCACTGCTGTGGCTGTGAAGAAGCTAAAAGGCCTCAGACAGGAAGACAAGCAATTTCGAGCAGAGGTGCAGACCATAGGTATGATCCAGCACATCAATATTGTTCGTCTGCTTGGGTTTTGCGCTGAAGATAGTAGAAGGTTCCTGGTGTATGAATATATGGAAAATGGTTCTTTGAGTAACCACCTGTTTTCCGAGAGATCCTCTAAGTTAAGCTGGGAGCTGCGGTACTCGCTTGCTCTTGGAATTGCAGGAGGCCTGGCTTATCTACACGAGGGATGCAAGGACTGCATTGTACACTGTGACATGAAGCCAGATAATATACTTCTTGACGAAGAACTCTGTCCCAAGATTGCAGATTTTGGCATGGCAAAGCTTCTCGATAGAGATTTCAGCAGGGCACTGACAACAATGCGAGGGACCATCGGATACCTTGCACCGGAGTGGATCACAGGGCTACCAATCACGCATAAGGCTGATGTTTACAGCTACGGAATGGTGCTTCTTGAGATCATATCAAGGCGAAGGAATTCGGCAAGAATTAAGGAAGGGAAGTTTACTTACTTTCCAATCTATGCTGCAGTTAAGGTGAATGAGGGTGATGTCATGTGCCTGTTGGATAGTAATCTGGAGGGCAATGCTGATGCAGAGCAGCTGAATAGAGCCTGCAGAGTCGCCTGCTGGTGCATTCAGGATGCTGAAGATCACAGGCCAATGATGGGCCAAATCGTCCGCATGCTTGAGGGTGTCGTGGATGTCGAAGTCCCTCCTATTCCAAGGTCCCTGCAAAACTACGTGGGCATGGAGGATTCTATCTCCGCAGATTTGAACACTACTTCTGAAGTCCCGTATTAGTCCCTTCTTTTGTAATTCTGAACTCCATGTGACACGCATGGCTTATGTTACAGCATTAAGCAACTGTTAAACTCTGCTTGCTATGGTTATCTGAATGCATTTCTGTAGACCTTTAGAGAAACTCTGTCATCAGTTGGGTGAAACTCTCGTTCTGCAATATATATGCTTGTCGATAGTGGTATGCTCGCAGTGTCTTGGACTTTTGTAGTATGGTTGAATGAGTTCTTACATCTTAAACAAGAGACTTCTGACCTGAACATACAGAACAGAAGCTGAGAACTTGTTTTAAGAATCTTGTGCACATATTGACATACAGTAGCCACTAGCCAGTATGGGTGTCTGACGAAATGCAAGAGCCCCCGGATGGACGACGGGTTGCCTCTTGCCTGAGGTGGTGTGGGTGCGCGAGTCCGCGAGATGCCACGAGTCGACGGAGACAGACAAACGGAGAGAGGTGCCGCTGCTTCCCTTTGTCAGATAGGTTCCTCGATCTCCAGTCTTCAGCTTGTTTTTTTTTTTTTTTTTTTTTTGCTGCTGCTGCTTCTTCTTCCTGGATCAAATGATCCGGCAAAGGGGAGACGAATGAAATACCTTGTAAAGTTAATGGTTAAAGCAATGCAGCGTATGGCATGGAATCCTACTGGGGAAAACGAGAGGTCCGGACGTGGTGGACGAGCGGGTCCCGGGAGGTGTTCGACGAAATGCCTTGCCGATAGAGCTCGTTGCCCCGGAGTTTTCACGTCGCGAAAACCTTCTCCGCTTCGATAAGGACACAGGTAACGCCGGGTTGTTCACGTCAGATGTGTAGAGACTCGTTTGACCAAATTATTGCACAAAAATGGAGATCAAAGTGGCATCATGTTTTGACTGCCAACCGTGTTGGACTCCTGGACCTGGAAAATAGGCCGTGGCGACTGGTACACATTGACTGACGAGCAAATCCCTTCCTTTGCATATATCTGCTGGGTTAGGAGGTACGGAGCAGACATTAGATTGGCAAGGAGAAGCATCCCCTGAAATGGTGGAGTCAAGCAGTCGGAGGTTCTTACTCACATCTTACTTTGCTTTAGTACTTCCCTCGCTGATCAACCTTGTATGCTGGTGCTGCAAATTTGCATCTGCCACAGACACCCTCCTTCCAGGACAATTTCTGAATGCTGAACAGAGCCTAGTCTCCAAAAACGGTGCTTTCAAGTTGGGCTACGACTGCTCAATTTCTCTGGATTATTATTATTACTCATACTGTGGTCTGGGCATCTGGTTTGCTAACCGATCAGCTCGTGACTGTGATTATTTCCCTGTTTGGCAGCCTGTTCAGAGACATGTTTATTCTTATTCAGGCTATAATCTCTCGGTCACAGAAGATGGCATGTTATCTGACTTACGGGGAAGTCCTATTTGGTCCTCACCCTACAAGACCACCACTTCTTTCTCTGCTGTTGCAGTGCTTCTTGACAACGGAAATCTTGTAATAAGAGACCAAGTAAACAATTCCAGGGTGAATTGGCAGAGTTTTGATAATCCTACTAATATATTGCTTGGAGGGCGCCTGGGATTCAATACAATCACTCGAAAGAGTGTCACCCTTGCTAGCTATGCTGACTATTGGGACTATAGGGGCTATGTGAGCACGTATACTCTGGCATTTGATGCAACAAGAAGGCGAGGTTTTACTATCCAGAAGGATTCTGATGGTCCTGTGTTTGCTGGTTCTTTTCCTAGGTGGATGGACATTCGTGAAGATGGAGAATATGCGCTAACATTCCATGATGCGTATACGTACATTCAGTTAGATCGATCTGGGGTGATCAGATTTACTAAACGAGGTGAATGCAATTCCATTTTATGGTCTTCTCCACAAGGTCCATGCTACTTTGGCACACGTTTCGGAGCTGACAGCTTCTGCACAACCTCCTGTTCTTGCAAATGCCCTGCTGGTTTTTATTCAGACTCATATGATAATTCTTCTTGTTTGAGAAAGTTCGATCTGTGTTGTGAAAGTGAAAGCATTGTCCCGCAACCAAAAGATACATTTTCTCCAATAGATGGCATCTATGTATATCCTCGGAATGCTTTGCTTTCAGAAACTATGAACATGAATCAATGTGAATTCTCTTGCTTGAGGAACTGTTCATGTACTGCGTTTGCTTACTACAATACAAGTTGCTTACTTTGGAATTGGCAGATGTGGGGTACCATAATGCTTGACTCTGGTTCAAAAGGAAAACGTATGTATATACGTATAAGGACTCAAAAAGAACTACAAGTAGGTTTTTCTTTCCAGAAAAAAGTGGCTTTAATATCAGTGGTTGGTGCGTTAGGCCTCATTGTTCTTGGACTGTTTTTTTCTTGGAGATGTAGAAGAAAGATATTCAATGCAGGAACTATGAATGACCATGGAAGCCTCATGATTTTCTCGATTGTGCAAATAAAGAACTCAACAAAAAATTTCTCTGAAAAACTCGGAGAAGGAGGCTTTGGCTGTGTTTTTAAAGCATTATTGCCAATGCCAGGCTGCACTGCTGCGGCTGTCAAGAAGCTAAAAGACCTCAAACAGGACGAGAAGCAATTCCGGGCAGAGGTGCAGAGCATAGGTCTGATTCAGCACATCAATATTGTCCGTCTGCTTGGGTTTTGCGCTGAATATAGTCGAAGGTTTCTGGTGTACGAATATATGGCAAATGGTTCTTTGAGCAACTATCTTTTTTCCAAGGATTCCTCTAAGCTAAGCTGGGAGTTGCGGTACTCGATTGCACTTGGAATTGCACGCGGCCTTGCTTATCTGCACGAGGGGTGCAAGGATTGTATTGTACATTGCGACATCAAGCCAGACAACATACTTCTAGATGACAAGTTCTGTCCTAAGATTGCAGATTTTGGCATGGCAAAGCTTCTTGGCCGAGACTTCAGCAGGGTTCTGACAACAATGCGAGGCACCATTGGATACCTTGCACCGGAGTGGATCTCAGGGGTACCAATCACGCATAAGGCTGATGTTTACAGCTACGGAATGGTGCTTCTTGAGATCATATCAGGGCGGAGGAATTCGGAGAAAATCAAGGCTGGCAGGTTCACTTATTTTCCGATCTACGCTGCAACAAAGGTGATTGAGGATGATGTCATGTGCCTGTTGGATAGTACTCTGAAGGGCCTTGCTGATGCAGAGCAGCTGAACAGAGCCTGCAGAATCGCTTGTTGGTGCATTCAGGATGCTGAAGATCACAGGCCCATGATGGGGCAAATCGTCCGCATGCTTGAGGGTGTTTTGGATGTCAAAGTCCCTCCTATTCCAAGGTCGCTGCAAAACTATGTGGGCATGGAGGATTCCATCTCCGCAGGTTTGGAATTTTCTGATGTCTCGTATTAGTAGGATCCATTTCTTCTTTTGTATCTCAGAACCCCATGTAACACACCTGGCTTCTACTACAACCTTAAGCAATTGTCAAACTTTATGCTTGTTTATGGTTCTCAGAATGTATTTCTGTAGACCTGTAGGGATGCGTCATCAGTTCGGTGAAAGGAAGGTGGATCATGTATTATCCGTTGCTCGTCATTATTGCCTTGTATTCTCGTTCTGCGATATAATTCACGGTTAATCAGGATGAACATTATTACTGTGGTCTGGGCATCTGGTTTATACGTCTTCGTGTGAGTGTGATTATTTTCCGGTTTGGAATCCTGAACCTGATTCTGTTTACTGCTGTGACTTCGTATCATATCACCAGTCTTAGAGGATAGTGTGCCAAGTTTAACCTATGGAGAAAATTATTTTATCTGGTCCTCTCACTTCACGAATACCAATTCAATCTCTCTGCTGCTTCCAGTGCTTCTTGAAAATGGAAATCTTGTGGTAAGAGACCAAGTGAACAGTTCAGTTGTTGTTTGGCAGAGTTCTGATCGCCCAACTGATGTACTGCTCGCTGGAGGTCAACTGGGATTCAATCCAATCGCCCTTTATTTCTTTTAGTATTTTCTATAACATTAGTTAAACTGTCATTGGACGCTACTAGATTTTACCTCTGAATATCACCGGCATGGAGGATTTGGGCAGCTTCTGAAGTCTCTTGTTAGTCCAACACGATCTTTTCCTTCTCTGTATCTCTGAACTCTATGACAGTGTGTAGTGCAGTATTAAGCATGTCTTCAATTTATGCTTGTTTACGGATATTTGAATTCATTTCCGTAGACCTGTAGAGAAGTTATGTCATCTGTTGGGTGAAACTGAAACAGAGGTAAAAAAAATTTCTTTCACTGCGTTTTTTTTGTGTGTGGAATCCACTTGTTCATGGAATTTTTAGTATATGGCATGATCGTCATCTTACTAAAGGTCTCTGGGTCATTCCGGACCTGAAAATTCAGAGGCAGAACTTAATGACAACACAACAATATAGTGGTTTTTTGGTCTTGTTTCAGTCAACATTTTGACCCATGAAATCATGCCACATATCAGTGGTGGATGAACAACATATCAGTGGTGGATGAACGAAATTCGGGTGACGAGAGAAACCAATTTTAGCCGATTTTGAGAACGTACAAGAAGCGGCACAAAGAATCGGCTGAAAAAAATAAAACTCTGTCACTCATCTCCCCTGCGCTGCAAAATCAATGGCTCCTGCGCACCCGTGCCGTCGCCAACAATCAAAATGAAGTTCAACTTCTCCTGAGAGATAAGATTCATATATTTTTCCGAGAGAGAGATAAACCCAACTTTCATACTACTAGGAAGCACATGTTCACAGCCGATACAAACTCAAGCCAACCCAACCCAGACTGGGGACACTAATCAAAATGAAGTTCTGGGCAACACACAGCCTATTAACCTGATGACAGACAACTAAAACGAAAACAGAGACGCGCTCGGATAGTTTTCCAAAAGACACCTTCAACTTGAAGATCACTAGGGTATAGTTTCTAAAAGACACCTTCAACTTCAAGATCACTAGATCGCCTCTTCAAAGCACAGTCTCCCATCCTTTTGGTCTTGCTCTTCAAGAATCTCTTTCATCTTGCACCTTTAGCAGAATGCACCACTTGCTTAGAAACTGAAAAAAAAAATTGTGAAAAATCCTCGTTAGACAAGCACAATTTGAGAAACTTTTCCTTAAATCATCATTTCATTCCTGATATTTCAAAACCCAAAAGAAAAATATAGTAGCAGATAGAAAAAGCTTAACATGGTACTCCCCCCACCCCAAATAATTTATACAATACAATATATATGCGCGACTCTATGGAATCGAAGCTAGAGTTAAATCTCGATGGTCTTGTGCCCAGATCTGATCAACCAATCATATCCAATCCAATATCCGAAACGACGAGAACGAGAGGGTGTGTATCATCACTATTGAGTGTACTTCACTGGAGAGGCCGATAGATCGAACAGAGACGACGTACGACGGAGGGACGGGATCGGATTACCTCGCTCTTGGCCGTTTTCGTCATCGGGAATGTCGTAGATGTCGTCAAAATCAGAATCAGAATCCCAGGACGTGTTACCATCATCCGAGTTGGGCTTGGGGTGCGAGGACGACGACGACAGGCCCGCCGCCCCCGCGGAGCGCGGTGACGAGGCGGCGGCGGCGAGCGGTCCGCGCAGGAGGAGGTGCCAGGCGCCCGCACCGCCGCCGCCACATGACCCGAAGCGCGGTGATGAGGCCGCGGCGGCCGCCGACGCAGCGGCGGCGCCACGGGAGGCGGCGCGAGCGAGAATGGATGCCATCGACAACACCACACGAACGGTCACGGCCAGATCTAGAGGGTTTAGGGTTAGTATTTATGGGCTTTTTACATTTTTGCCATTATAACGAATGGCAATCACTCGAAAGTCATTCTTGTAACCCGAGCCTCCTACGCAGATTTCTTGGCCACTCTTATTTGGGGACTCATTCACAATTACCCTTTTTGCTGATGTGGCATGCCAGTGTGTCTTTTTTCCTTGACGTGGCGCCCAACTCACTCGTGCCAACTTGGATTGCAACGCGAAATGACGAAGATACCCATGCTATCTTCTTCCTCTCTCCATTTTCTTCCAAGCTCCCTGCCTGCCATGGGGGGGCGACGGCCGGCCTTCGGACGCGCGCCGGCACGGGGGAGGCGCGGCGGCCGGCCTTGGCACGCGCGCGCGGCACGGGGAGGCGCGGCGGCCGGCCTTGGCACGCGCGCCGGCACGGGGAGGCGCGGCGGCCGGCTGCGGGGGACGCCGACCATGGGACGGTCGCCGACCCTAGGGGTGCGACCACGGGAGATGAGCCGCGACCGCGCCCGGGCGGCCCGCTTGGGGGCGGCGGCACCCGCCCATGGCATGCGCCGGCCGGGTGGCACGACATCCCTCCCACGGCGAGCACCGGCGTCGGTCGGGGAGGTGGCGGTGGCCCCCGCTGCTCCCCCCGACCATTAGAAATCACAGGTTCTCAAGGTTGAAGATGACCCCGACATGTGGGTCCCACATGTCGGTGGTGGAGGGGAGCTGCGCTGCGGCAGCATGAGCACAACCGTGATTTCTCATGAAGTTGTACGCGTGGCGTGCGGTTGTGGCGTGCCACATCAGCGAAAAGGGTAATTGTAAATGAGTCCTCAAATAAGAGTGGCAAATCTGTAGGAGCCGTTCTAAGAATGGCTTTCGAGTGCTTGCCATTCGTTATAATGGCAAAAATGTAAAAAGCCCAATATTTATTGGGTTGTGGTGTGGGCTGAGTCTGGGCCCATTCTCTACCCACTTCGGCCTTGGGCTGAACTTGGGCACATCCTCAACAATCTTTTACCTCTATGCTATTAAAAAAAATCTTTTACCTCTATGCTATTAAAAAAAGATGATCAGTACCTGTGTGTCACTGAAAGTTCCCTCGCACATATGTGTCATCGATCTAGACTTCTTTGCCCTCACGTCATATCGTCCGTGTTCCGTCCATTTTCCACCATTTGGGAGCCTTTACATGCGGGATCGGGCGGGGAAAATGTCTACATGCCCTTTGAGTCACTGCAAAGCGAGTCCCACCTGTCATTGCCTCCATATTGCCCTTTGAGTGTCCCCAAGTAGGTCCTATTTGTCATTTTCTTTTCAATGTTTTTTCTTTTATCCTCCTGTTTGATGCACACCTCCCGCTCTCCCTCACCACCGACGCCACCGACACGCTCCTCAACCCCAAGTCCGGGATCAACAACAGCGGTGGCGTGCTCAACAACTCACCCGGCGACACACCTGCGATGCCCGGGCGGAGCTCGCCCGCGATGGCGCGCCCGAGGCGGCGGGGCCACGGTGACCGAGCGGAGCTCGCCCGCACACCGCCGTCCACACGCCGCCGGGAGAGAGGATGAGGATCCAGCCAACGAGCTGTTCCCGCGGCCGTGGAGCTCATGTTTGGTGGCGTAGCTCGCCCGCGCACACGGTGGCGGAGCTCGAGCCCGACGGCACCTCGCCCGCGCATGCCGGCGGCGGAGCTCGGGCCCGGCGACACGCACACGAGTCCCACGTTTCGAGCAGCCAGCCCGCGCATGCCAGCGGTGGAGCTCAGGCCCGCGCCCGGTGGCGCAACGCTGCGCCGTCGCGAACGCCCTCCAGGATTTACAGACGTTATGCGTTAAGTGGTAGGCGCGTTCCCGTCGACGACGATGCGCCATTGTTGACTTCGAGAATCTCTAGATCCGTCGGTGCTCATATGGGTAGGGGTTGTGTATGTGTATTCATAGGGGTGTGTATGTGTGCGTGTTGTGAGCGTGTACGTTGTATTGTGTAATTAAAAAAAAGGTGGGTTATTATTTATTGGGTTGTGGTGTGAGCTGAGTCCGGGCATTTTTCGGCCTTGTTGGGCTGACTTTTGCTTTAGGATCAGCAGCTGTGTGGCTGACGCTGGGGCCCACGCATACACCTCCTCGGCCCTTTCTCTCGGGCGGCCAGCCGGCCACAGCCGGACGGACGGGTTCCGGATGGACTCTGCTCTGCCGCTGCTGCCGCCGCCGCCGCCGCCGCCGCCGCCTGGGGACCCGCCGCCGGCGGATTCAGCAGGTGATCATCTCATCTCCATCCCTATCCATTGATTGCTGGGGCGCATCAAAGAGCAGTAGCCGTTACGAAATGGATGGAGAGGGTTTAGGGTTCTTTTAACTTGTTAGCAAGGATTCATCTACTTCTATTCGAGCCGCATTTTTTGGGCACATAAAGCATCATTTTTCTTTCTTTGATTTTTGATATATATATATGGCCTAATCAGTCGCGGGTTAGAAATAGAAGAAGTCACATCTCAGATTGTAAGCAGCAAGCTTGTTATTTTATTGGTAAATTCGGCTTGGTGAGGAACCATTGGGAGCTCCGGTTTCAGATAATGTGGTGATGGGATTTGGCCTTTTTTAAAATATAGGAAATAAAAGTCGGTTACCTGTTGATACATCATCTCTCATAAATCATAATGTCATGCTAGTGGGGATCGACCCCAAATCAGAAGCAAATTCCACCGATTCAACACTTTTGTCAGGCAGGAAAAGAAATCTGTGAAGGCTGATTTTTTTTATTCCCAAACTAGTCATGATCAATGGCTCCCTCCCAAACTAGTCAGTCATCAACATTTCAAAAAAGGAAACTATGATGTATTGTTTTTATTTGGGGTTAGAAAACGTAGAGGTCAGACACGAAGTGAAAAGGCTTCTTGTGATTTACCTCAGTTTTGAAGGGCAACACAATAACAACTCAATTCCACAGTTCTCCTCTGCTTCCAGGCGTTAACATTAACACCTACGTGACAAATGAGTCGCCTAGCCATGTAGCTCAGCGTTTGTTTACGACTGTTCTCCAGATGCCTGCATTCCGCTGGACAACAACAGGACCTCGTGCAATGCCCAGCAACATGTCCAGGTAGAGTTTCTTCGTTTTTTCATCAAATCTTAAGATAATGCACTTCCATAGTTCCATATACTAGTGAAAAGTGCATTTATTTTTTATTCTATTGCAGAAGAAACAGTTCTATAGCTTTCGGTTATGTTTTTTTATAATGCCTGTCTTTCGTACACCTGATGAGAAGAGTCATTCATGGTTGTTTAATAGATGTTTCATATAAAGAACGATAGTCCTTTTTTAATGCTTCCAACTCATGCTTTAAAACATGTTTGTGGTTCAGCAAAATACAGTTTCATCTCATCCTTTATATAGAAATGATCCTAGGAGCAGGTCTTGGTAGGACTTTAAGAAGATTCGTAAGGTCAACCATTAGTTAAAAACATCCAGTTAATCTATTTTATGTGCAGAATCCTGATAGGATCAGTTCACTGCCAGATGACATTTTGATCAAAATCCTTTCACTGATGACTGTACGCGAGGCTGCAGTGACTGATGTTCTTTCTACAAGATGGAGACACCTCTGGGAATCTGTGGACCATCTCATCCTTGACATGCATACTTTTGGGATGCAAGTGCCCCTGAATTCAGATAATCATGGAAATCTTGATTTCTGGAAATCAGAAGCTACAAAGTTTGTGTGCAAAGTAAATGAACTTTTAAGCCATCACAAGGGCAATAACCTCAAGGAATTCAAGGTCAAATTCCCATTAAGCTCAGCCCATGCTTCTGAGCTAGATCGATGGGTTGCATTTGCAGTTGCATCCCACACAGAAATACTCACCCTTTCCCTTTGTGATGAGCATGGCAGGATAGCCATAGATCATACTGAGCTATATTTATTCCCTTTGGAGCAGTTCTCTGATGTGGGTGTCTGTCAATTGCATGTATTGTCTCTTTATGGGTGCATTTTCGAAACCGTACCTGCAGACCTCAGTGGATTTTCTTGTCTGTGTTACCTAACACTCTGCAATGTGCGAGTGGTTGATGAAGTTCTTCTGAGTATCATGTCCTCCTGTAATGCTCTCCACTACTTTTATCTGATAGGCTGCCATAAATTGATTGATCTCAGAGTTTCTCATGGACAATTGGTGGTCTTGGAAGTTGTTTCCTGTGGGAGATTAAGAAGTATCAGTATTCATGCTGAAAAATTGGAGAGTTTCTCATACAATGGTCGGAGAGTAGACATTGAGTATGAGTGTGTGCCAGTTTTTAGCGAGCTAGGTTCTTATTTCGGGAGTCTGAAGCACACTTTGGACCTCTTAGATAAATTTCCTAATAAGCTCAAAAGGCTGACATTGCATTTTCCATCACGTTCGCAGGTATGTCAGAAACCATCATGTGGTCGTATAACATTAGATTTTTTTTGTTCTTGCTGAAGCAGTCTCTATTTCCTCTTTGTTTCATTTTCGGCTATCTCCAGGTATCTCGTATACTACAACACAGTGGAAGGTTTGCTGTTTTGAAGGAAATTACATTGTGTATAACGCGTCAGCCTTGGAAAAAGAGCATTCGTATTGTAGCTCTTGTGCTTCAAGCTGCTCCTTTAGTTGAAACACTTAATCTTAAGGTATATAAATTGGACTTAAATAATCAGATTTCGTTCTTTTCCCATTTCCTTGATGGCCCCACTACCTGATTGACCACTGTTCGGTTATCATATATGTTTACTATACTTGAAGTTTGCACTGATTTTCTACAAATTTGAATTCTGAACATCATATATTTCTGGGTACTTGTTAATATGGGGGAAAGAACCCTGCTTGCTGCTATACATAGATATGTAGCTCTTGTTTACATTTTATACCCACTTGTAAACAACATAATCATAGCTACATAGGTGATACCTTTTCATTTACTTTCAGGTTTGTGGCAAACTGCGACCACTGAAGATGCTGAAGATTAGATGGCCCAAGAATTTTACAGCTGCAAGTCTCAGGATTATTAGGATTGGAGGGTTTAGTGGGGAATCAGAATTGCTGCAACTCTTGATGTTTCTGTTAAGGAGGTCACCTGTGCTGAAGACACTTCTAATTGACACAGATCAAGTCAGGCACAGACACTTTTTGAGCATATGGGAAAGTGAGAGGTCCAAAGATATGAGGTGCAATTATGGAAGAGAGGTGGCTCAGACACACCTGGCTCCTAATGTTCCATGTACCGTGAAGCTCAGCATTATGTGATCAGTGTGCTAACAATAACAAAACCATGGTTGCTGCTGATTACCAATGAAGAAGGGTAGTTCATGCATGCATACCATAAGTAATGTTCAGAAAATATTTTTCTATGAATTGGGTGCTGATAGCTACTAAGTGTAGTGAAGAAATGCTGGTGGAGATTTGTAGACTGAACTCTGTACTTTGGAATGATTGTGTAGCTGATGGTTCCATTGACTGCTATGTTTTGTGACGTGTTGGATGCCTTGTGCAATTCCCTGTGATGCAGAATATACTTGTGTTTCCATTACACGTATAGTTAAGTTTAATGGCTCCTACTCAGAAAGCAGTAACATGCACCCTTAGGAGTACTAAAAATAAGATTATAATCAAGAGAACAAAAAAAAATCTTCAACTTTGTTTTATACTAACCATACCGAGTTGCTCCCCTCTTTGTTTTTACCAGAAACAACAAACTTGAATCCTGTTATCCGTATTTGATGTTTTACTATGACAGACTGATTTCTAAATGTCCTGAACTTGTAGACTAGTGCTGCGTATTTGATCTTTTGTACAGGGCTTTGAAGTACACTTTTTATTTTAATTTCACTTTAAAAAAATGTCAAATTTGAATGACTTTTTCCCCCGATTTTTACATGCAGTTAACTGTCTCCAGTGGCCTGAAGCTTTGAAGACTCTAGGAATTTTAAAATGCAATTAGCTGTTAAGGCTGTTAGCAAGGGATCCACTGAAACCTTTGGTTCTTTTCAAAACTTCAGTAGCATTGTTGTTTATGGAGTTTTTTTTTTTTACAAAGCTTGGGGGTTTTGTGGCAACGAATTTGGTGCAAAAAGAGGCTTACTATTTATATCTATGCACAGGTCTATGTTTCTAAATCTTTTTAGATAAATATAATTTTTCCTATCAAATTCGTACTCATTTTTTCTATTTCACCTATCTGTCATCAGCCATATGTATAATATGTGCAAACTTAATCCTTTTGGGATGCCCTTGTCATATATGAAGGGATGGTCTTCTCAGATATAACTTACTTTCCAGGTACTTAATGATGGGCCATCTGGCTGCTAGAATTGGCAGTGCCTAAGCATGAAGATAGCTGGCAGAAAGGAACAAAGATGTAATTTTATTCCCCCTTGCTTCCTTTTGATCTTCTCATCCTGTTTGGTTTCAATACAGGTTTCTTTTTAATCTTCTAATCTTTTTTTGGTTTCAGTACATGACTCCATTAAGCTGGAGTTGGTAACGAAGGTCCATAACAACATTCAGGGGGTTATTTATTTATTTCCAATTATCCTATTCTTCTCCTCTTATTGGCAATGCATATGCTTGCCATTGTAATTGTTTTCAACTTTCAAGCATCCGGTACGGAGTCATAGATGAAGTTAGATCCAGCCATACTGTAATTGTGTATGCAATTTGTTTGAACAAAGGATTCCATGAATCTTTAGCTGAATTCTTTCCGCTGTCACAGTTATGTACCTTTTCTCATTTTCAGGAGATTACCTGCTTCTATAGTTGTACGAATTCCAGGTTAACTTCTGTTCAGTTACAAAGGAAATGAACATCCTGTAGAGATTATTTTGCCATAGTGATTATTTTTCTCACTAATAACAGGGTGTGAATAGCATGGTGAGTTAGAAGACTTAGATAAATACTACATCCTTGATCAAGTTTCTGATGCAGATGTTGCCTATTTGAGACATCCAGACACATAAAAGAATTTGTGATTTTAGGTGTATTTTCGCCTTTTATATTTTGCGTCGTCCACTTATGACTGTAAAATTATTCTGTGCATTTACAGAGATGATTTTTTGTCTAACCAGATCCATCCGTCCGCGGCTTCCCTTCCTTCCTCTCCATTGTGCCATGAGTGAATTTACTAGTCCTTCACTATTTTTTCTGCTCCTTTGGGTTTCTTCACATGCAATGCCTGCCTACGCTATTTTTTTATGGTTAGTACAGCCGTTCGGACAATGATGATGATGACTCTTGTCCTCCTGATGATTCAACTGAGAGGCAGCACGAGGAAACCTTTCTCCAATACACAAGGTACTTAACCTGGGGTACATAACCATTGATCAGTATGTAATTAAAAAAACGCAATGTGTTTCCTGCTAGGAACCTAGAATTTGTAGGCCCTGTTCTGTTTACAGCTTGCTAAAAACAGCCCCGTTTTTTTTGGGTAAAAAACAGCCCTGTTTACCCTCATGTTTTCAGTTCTTGATTCTTTTAGCAATCTCTATAGGACAAAGAAGGTGCAACACTGATGGTCTCTGCGAAGTTTGTTGTTCTGTCTAAACTCCATATCTTCAATTTCAGGAGGTCATTTCTTTTCAAGAATAGCTAAATATGATTTGTTTGATAAAATGCAAATCGAGAGTTGCTAATTTCATGATGAAGCATCCAATTTCCATTATGTATATGGGACTCATGCGTCACTGATTAAGCTACATCATAAGTTAGCATTCTCCGTGGCCATGATTCAATTAACATGCAAGATGATGCTATGTGACCAGATTTTCTTTCTGAGACTGACTTGATGATTCGTACAAGTGCAATATTGCAAATTTATTCCCTTTTTTTGGTTATATCATCCACTGTCTTAACCTAAACCCTTTAGAGCGTTCAGCGTTGTTCTTGTATTATCATTTGAATTTTTCACTAATTTTCTTTGGTCATTAAGCCTTTTAGGAGTTTTGAGCCATGGCTGGTCTTAGATGTGGCTATTGTTATAGTGCTGAAACATTTGACACTTTTATTTTTGGGAAACAAAACATTTGACACTTGACTTCTGACCAACAGCCTTCTTGAACAACAGCGATTTTGCCCTTTTTTGTTGGAGACAAACATTGTCTATCTTCCTTTTCTTTTGTGACCTTTGTTTTGAGTGTTACTTGCTAGAACTTATAATCCATTGTATAACAGGTCGCTGTTGAAAATATCAAGATTAGCGAGCAAGTGCAGGCACTAATAGCTCCTGCTATTACTTCCTCGGTCATTTTTTAGCCTTCAGGTATATGCCAGCCTGCCAGGTTATTTCAAATAATTGATTCTTGATTTAACAAAATCTTATTTATTCTTTCTTGATCATTGGCAAATATTTGCATCGGTACACATTTCATGTGTCCCGTAATATTGTTCTGAATTCTGTTAGTTTCAACTTTCAAGAGCCCTGTAGCATGCCACGTATCGTCACTTTTGTTATCTACTGCCAAAAAGGAAACATAAAGTGAAAAGCATTATATTTACGATTAGCATGTGCAATTTCGCCATGTTTTTCATATTTCTTTAATCTTTATCATCTAAAACACAGGACAGGTGTTTCAGATTTCAATGTACTGAATTTGTTTGTGCGGATATTGCAGTTCCTTAAAGCCTTTCGAGCTCAAGTTCCTGTTTGTGGTCCTCAGGTAATTTCCCCAACTTATACACTGTTCTGCAAAGTATTTCGCCCTGTTCGCTTGGCTTATCAGCCGCCAGTCAGCTGTACTTTTCTCTCAGAACAAACCAGCCACCAGCAACCAGCCAACAGTACTCTTCTCTCAGAACAAACCAGCACCAGCCATCAGCCACTAGCCAACCGAACAGGCTGTTTGCTGTCTTCCAACACTGTTACTTATTTTCAGACAACCAAAACTCATGGAGTTTGCTCACGCAGGTTCGGATAGGGTGCATAATCTGGAAGGGGCTGGTCAACAAAGCTAATGAGGTGAACGGATAAATACGTGAAATCGTTCAACATATGTCTTGGTACTTGGTTCTCATCAAATCTTAGGAGTTAGTACACATCCTCTTGTCATCACCAATGTCATCCAAATGCTAATGCCTGTCCAGCCAAACAATTCATATAGCTAGCTTTCAAATATTACAATGTCTTTGTTGCGTCTTTGGATGTGGTCTGTTGCCTCTGCATCACAGGATAAGAATACATAGATTAAAATAACATCAATAGTTGGTCCTTTTCCTATCCAAGGATCAATTGTGCCCCCAAACAACACAGCATCCAAAGGTGAGCAGATAGATGGCCTCTGAGGAAAAATTTGTGACGATATGCTAAGGCTGCCATGTAATTTGTTTGTTCATGATCTGGAATAACCATATTTCGTAGAATAAAACATCTGAAAAGTATGATGAATCAAAATTCTGTAGTCTACAATATGCCATCACATAGGTTCAATTAATTTACGGACTCATAACAGTTCATGAACATGCATCTTTCCTCATCACACAACAATATATTATTAATGTTATTATGATTTTCCCAGGTCCCTACATCAAGTCTAAAGCAGTGCCGAAAATAATTGAGATTAGCTACTGCTTTCAAGTGCACCCGGGAAGGAAGATTATGCTGGCTTCCGTCTCAACACTTGAAGGTTAAACTTAACCCAGGAGTAGATTATGTTGTCCATCATTCTCACGAGGTCCGATTTGATCATATACGTGTTCTTCTCTTCAACGGCTCAAGTATTCATCACTGAGACCCATTGTACCTGCGCAATGCTTGGTAGAATTGGGATGCCAGTGACACTCGTAACATATTTTTGTCCCGGTTTTTCAATAGTCCTTTTTTTCTATCCAATAGTCCTTTTCCTGAATGTCTTTTTATGAGGAAAAGGCAAAGCAGTGCATTTGTACTCCTAAACATGTTAAATTACTTATCATTTTTCCAGACCTTTATGTACATGGGTGTTTTCCAGTCTTCTCTGAATGTTTTCTATGAGAAATTGGCAACTTTATTACCTGCCCAAATACTTTGTCACTACAATATTTTATAGATTCTTCGCGTATCAAATATACTCGCTTCCAATCGGCGCGCAGGGGGCGCGCCCCTTCCACTAGTGGAATGTCAAATAGGATGCAAAACAACTTGAGTTGTGGACATATTGGAAAGATTTTGAGTTTCAATGTCAAATAGGATAGCATCATTTTTTCCAAGGACAGATAGGAAACTTCTCATTAGTAAACTAGTTGAAGGTTCACAGATATGGTCTCGTTTGACACATCTCAGCTTCACTAGTGAAGTTTATTTTTTTTTTCAAAAATAGCAACTTTCTAGGTGAAGTCGAGCTATTTTGGGAATATTGTTTGGCAAAACAGCTTCACCAATAACTTTATGTATGAATGGGAGAGAGGTAGGATAAGGATAAGGGCCCATTTGGTATGCTTCTTCACAAAGTTGACCTTCACAACTTCAAAAAGAAACAACTCTAACTCTCGGTCGAACCTCCGAAAACTCACTCTCACGAGTTAAGCACATGGTGAAGCTCGCAAAAACACGCGCTCTCTCTCCCCGCTCATGAAGTTGCTCGTGGAGTTGTTTTCTAAAAAACAGCTCTACGAGCCCGTTTGTACGCGCTTCACGAGCGGTTTCACAACTTCAATAGCCAAACACCCAACTCTCTCGCCCAACTCTGCGGTCGACCTTCTTCGAAAACTCACTCTCACGAGAGTTAAGCACATGGTGAAGCTCGCAAAAACATGGTTCTCTCCCGGTCATGAAGTTGCTCATGGAGTTGTTTTAAAAAAGCAATTTCTCTGGTGGAAGTTTGTCGCGCTAAACGGCCCTACAATTGAACAAGGCTGCGCTAAACGGACCCCCGAGCTACTTTTTCCAGCTTCATCCCAACTCATGTCTTTATGATAGGAGAAAATTTGATGCTGTTATGAAAAGGAGTGCTTTGGTAAAAAAAGAAACTCATGGTTGCGTCCAATGCCAATGCCGTGGCTGGAGCAAAAGCAAGGTGCTCGGTGAAACGCCTCAAGCCCTCAACACAACACGGGTTGATCGCGTCCAGACAGATGCACCGTACATATACTTTTGAAATTGCGTGGAGGCGTGGAGCACGGCAGGCAATGGCACCGATCGGCCATTCATGGCAATGCGTTCACGTGTTGGCAACACTGACTGGCTCGATCGGTGCATCGCGTTCGCGTCCCTCCAGGCTGCCTGCCATGCCAGTGCAGCCACCCATGCATGCAACCAGAGAGGGAGATGTGGATGCTGCACCAAGAGCACCGTGACAAGACGGACAGGGCAACCTGATGGCGACGTCGTCCATGTCCATGGATGATTCATCTTAATTTCCGTCAGGGCAATAACCTACACCAAGAGCACCGTGGCAAGCGTACGGCTCCGCTCCACCGGCAGCTACCAAGATCTCCCTCGAAACGGATGCCTAGGCGCCTAGCTAGCTGCGTGCTGGCGCACACACATCCAATCCATCTCTGCATCGCGCGTCGCGCAACGGAAGCAGAGAGCGAGGGCGACATGGGCAAGCTCTCGCCGCCGCCGCGTGCCGTCTCGCTCCTCCTCCTCCTCCTCGTCACCGTCGTCGTGGTCACTTCGTCGACGGGGGCCGTGACGGCAGCGGCCACCGGTGGTACCACCACCACCACCGCTCCTCCCCACGTCCGGCGGCGCCGCTACGACGCCATCTTCAGCCTGGGCGACTCGTACGCGGACACGGGCAACGGCCCCGTCGTCTTCGGCTGGCACGGCATCGCCAACCCCGTCATGCGCCCGCCCTACGGCTCCACCTTCTTCGGCCGCCCCACCGGACGCAACTGCGACGGCCGCCTCGCCATCGACTTCCTCGGTGCGCGCCGCCCTCGATCTTGCCCTGCCCGATGTGCTGCTACCTTGCCGTTTGCCGCACACCTAACACCTAGCTGGGCCTGATCGTGTTCTGATTGCATTGCCCGCATCGCATGCATGCAGCTGAGAGCCTGGGCCTGCCGCTCGTCCCGCCGTTCCTGGCGCGCAACGGCACCGCCGCCGCGGCCACCAGCAGCTTCCGCCGCGGCGCCAACTTCGCCGTAGGCGGCGCCCCCGCCCTCGACACCACCTTCTTCCACCGCTGGGACCCCCCCGGCGGCAGCATGTTCCCGCTCAACACCAGCTTGGGCGTGCAGCTGCAGTGGTTCGAGTCGCTCAAGCCCTCGCTCTGCGCCACGCCCAGAGGTACGCTACGTAGTACGACGACGTTCTTGATCACATCGACTCGAATCTCTGCAATGCGTAGGAAGTAAGGAACTGCCGGCAGAATTCCTGACGATTTCGTCCAATTAATGGATGCAGGTTGCAAGGAGCTGTTCGGCAGATCGCTCTTCTTCGTCGGCGCGTTCGGGGCCAACGATTACCTCCTCTCGTTGGCCGCCAAGAGCATCGACGAGGTCAGATCGTTCATCCCGGACGTGGTCGGCACCATCTCCATGGCCGTCGAGGTAAGCACTCCATTATTAACCATGTACCATCTGCAAGAACACCAATTAACGAGAAGGTTTGCAGCATTGATCAGAAGATCAAACGAAACAATATATGCACGCTAATTAACAGTGGTGAGCTACTGATGGGCACGTGACAGAGGCTGGTAATCCATCACGGGGCGACGACGGTGGTGGTTCCCGGCGTGATGCCGATGGGATGCGCGCCGCCGGTGCTCGTCACGTTCGCCGACCCAAACCCGGCGGCCTACGACGGCCGGACGGGCTGCCTGAAAGCGATCAACGACATCGCCGCCCGCCACAACGCGCTGCTCCAGGAGGCCCTGCGCGAGCTCCGGGACAAGCACCGCCCGGCCGGCGGCGTCGCCATCGTCTACGCCGACTTCTTCGGGCCCGTCGTCGACATGGTCACGTCGCCTGCTAAATTCGGTCAGTACCACGTCACAGTCCTCCTGCATGGCATGGCAGGGCGTGATCATTCTCCGATGTGACCCTTCTTGCCATTGTGCGGTTGCAGAAATTAAAGTGTTAGTTGGGAATGGCCGAATAATGGGGCGTTTGTTGGTTGCAGGGTTTGCAGAAGATGTTCTCACGCTCTGCTGTGGAGGGCCGGGGAGGTTCAACTACAACAAGCAGGTTTTCTGCGGCGACCCAGGCGCGGCCAGGTGCAGGGATCCAGCAGCTCGCTTGTTCTGGGACGGCGTCCACCTGACGGAGGCGGCCTACCGGCACATCGCCGCCGGCTGGCTGAACAGCATAAAGGCGTCTCGCTGGGAAAGTGATGGCGGTGGTATTGGTACCAACGACAGGAACAGGACGACGGCCGCAACTGCAACTGTGGAGTCCTCTCGTGCTGACGACGAGCGGTGGAAGCAGCAAACCGGAAAGCATAAAGTTAGGGCATGAATGTGAGCAGTAGCATATGGCACTGGCTGTCTAGCTTTCAACCTCCGTGATAAAGAAGACTCATCATGCAAAGATGGTAGATGACTACGTGTGATGATCAGGTGGTGCATGGTGAGTCCACGGATGCAATTATGCTCTTTGGCTTAAGGCAATGTTTAGTTTTGTAACAATCACATGGAAAGTTCAGGGCTTGAGGCAATGTTTGTGATGGAGAAGCCTTTATCTTCCAAAAATAGGGAACCATTATTTCCATAAAATAAAATAAGCACGACAAGAATTTAATCTCTTGTTGAGCACAAAGCTAGAGGTGGTGTCTTTAGAACAGGCCGCCGGAGGACGAAAGCATTTATCGTTTGCTTTAATTCTTGTCTCTATATTTTGAGATGATGTGTTTTTTTCATATCAACTTTGTAATAATGTGTTGTGTACGTCTATTGTCGTAGAGGCCGGGTGTTGTGCTTATGTCTTCCGGAAGATAAAATAGACACTTCCAGTCCATCTAAATGATATTTTTTATTTTTCCAAGCAACCCACCTAATAATTATTAAGATAAAAATGTTCCAACATTTTCAAAAATGTATGACATTGTTTTCTTCAACGTTTCTAGTAATTTTTCATCAACATTTTAGAAATGTTCCAAATTTTTTTTTGAGGTTTCTTCCAACATTTTTTAGAGGCTTCTCCCAACATTTTTCGAAATGTCACAACATTTTTAAGAAATGTTAAACTATTTTTTCAACATTTGCGAAATGTTGCAGCATTTTTCATAAATGTTGGAATTTTTTTGTTTTTCATGGACCGTCGCGTCCGAGCTTGACCCGTGCGGCCATGATGGGGTGTGGCGGAGCTCGTGCCCGTGGCCATGGTCGACGGCGCGAGGGTCGGCGCGACGGGAGACGATAGCGGAGGCCCAGCTTGTTTCTTTTTTATTTCTTATTTCTTTTTCCTTTTTTTCTTTTTTTTCTTTCTATTTTTCTATTTTTATTTTTTTCTATTTTTTCTCTTTTATTTTTCTTCTTGTTTTTATTTTTTATTTATGTTTCCTTATTATTTATTTATTTATTTTTTATTTCTTTTTATTCTTCTTTCTTTTTATTATATTTCTTTTATTTTCTCATTTCACTTTTATTCCTCTTTTCTTTTTATTTATTTATTACTTTCTACTCTATCTTTTCTATTTCCATTTTTTATATTCTTTCCTTTTTAATATTTTCTCTCCATTAATATTTATATTGTTCAAGATGAGATGTAAATTTGTTCTCGTTAGAATAATAAGTTGTTCTGGCTATAAGTATGTTTTTCGGGTTATAATAACAATTTGTTCCGACCCTTGTTCTGATTTGTTCTGATACTACATTTGTTTTTGTTCGAGACGACACACAAAATTGTTCCGGATGTAATCAGATTTTGTTCCTACGGTTGTTCTCATTTGTGCTGACACTTTTTTTTGTTCGAGATGACATACAAACTTGTTCTGGCTATAGTAATATCTTGTTCTGTTTATAATAATAACATGTGACCGACTCTGACCCTTGTTCTGATTTGTTGTGACACCATATTTGTTGTTCAGGATGACATATAAACTCGTTCCGGCAGTTGTTCTCGTTTTTTCTGCCACTCCATTCGTTTTGTTCTAGCGATAACAGAATATATAACCGTAATTAAAAAATACAAATAAAAATTTTGTCAAAATATAGTCAAGTGAGATCTTGTTTTGAAGTTTTTATTGTCGAAATCCAATGGTACAATCGGAATTTAATTTTGATGTTTGGTTTGTGATTTATAGATTTTTGTAGCTCCAATCAATATCGCATATGACCGATGTCGTCACTTTTTGTTTCCTTTTTTACGTGCATGCACTCCAGCTGTGCCACAGCTGGTGTCTCTTCCCTTCAGCGATGGGTTGTTTTTTTTACTTGCAGGTTGCAGTGCAGCACCTTGAACCCGAACTCGCCGACGAAGAAGAGGGACCTACCGAAGAACTCCCTGCACTCTGCAGGCATGCCGATGCATTGTCGAGAGGAATTCAGCAGCCCAGCCGGATGCATGATGATGCACCGTCGACAAGAATGCAGCAGCTGGGAAGGCGTGGCGTATACGAGCTGACTGACCTCGGGCCGTGCCGCAGAGTGATGGCACCAGCGACTCGAACCACTGCAGCTGCACGTTCAAGCTGGTGTTGAAAACGAAGTGGGCGGCGGCGGCGGAGGCGTGGGGGTCGTCGCCGTCGCGGAAGAAGCTCGCGTCGAGGGCGGTGGCGCCAGCGCCGGCCCGGAAGCTCCCGTCGCGCGCCAGGAAAGGCGGGAGCAGCGGCAGGCCCAGGCTCTCGGCTGCGAGGAATCACGAATCAAGCACTCTCTCAGTGGACTTGGAACCTTTCAGCCACGACCTGCTTGGCTCCTTGAGGACGGAGAGAATGGAGGTCCCCGTCGCATTCCCATCTCCATCTTGTCCGTCGTCTCGACGCGACAGACACAACGCGCTAGGTGTTGGTGCAGCATCCACATCTCCTGATTTCGATCTACTGGCATGCTGGACATGCATGTTTAGCTTCGAGCTCTGCTTTGTGTGGCTAGCGAGGCGAATGTAAAAACATGCACGCCCAGTGGACTTGGAACCTTTTTTTTTGAGATTTCCAGGTATCTCAACAGTCACAGCACACGCAACCGCAAGATATCAGATTCAGATCTTTCGATAAAAAATGAACTCGATTATTTGATATTTCTCAAACATATAATTTACGTTCGTTAACCCAAGGCCTGACTAAACTGCACACCCCAAAAAAAAAACCCCCCGCCGCCGCTTCACAGACAACTACTGCTAGCCGTAGATGGCGGGCTGATGATGCTGCGGAGCCAGCCGTCGGCGATGTAGCGGTTGGCCGCCTCCGTCAAGTGCGCGCCGTCCCAGAACAGCCGAGCAGACGGGTCCTTGCAGGTGCTCGAGCCTGGATCGCCGCAGAAGGCCACTCCGCTGAAGTGGTACCTCCCCGGGCCTCCACAGCACACGGTCAGCGCATCCTCTCCGAACCCTGCATCCACAAGTAACCACGCACCTCGATCTGCAGCAAGCAACCGTAGGCAAATTTACAGAGTGAGTGCTACGACTACTGACCGAATCTGGCCGGCGATTCCACCATCTCCATCACGGGGCCGAAGAAATCTGGCAGGTTGCTGGCTGGCTACATGCATGGAGTGTTCGAGTGAGAGATCGCCGCGTTACTACCTCAATGGCCATGGTGATGGTCCTGATGACGAGTGGCACCAGGGGCCTGAGCTGCTGGACGCTCTTCCCCTTGTTCATCGAGAAGCTGTAGTCGTTGAACCCGATCTCTCCGAGGAAGAAGAGCGATTCGCCGAAGAAATCCCTGCACTCTACACGCACGCAGCAGAAAGCAGATCATGTACTACTGCAATAATGATAGCTCACTGCTCACCAACCATGCGACGTTGACTGTACTCTACTGACCGACACGCGCGCACGCACGCACCTTGGGTTGTGGCGCAGAGTGACGGCTTGAGCGACTCGAACCACTGCAGCTGCACGCCCAAGCTGGTGTTGAAAGGGAACTTGTCCCTGTCGTCGACCACCGGCGGCGGCGGCTCGCCGCCGTCGTGGAAGAAGGCGGCGTCGATGGCGGTGGCGGCCCCGACCGCGAAGTTGGCGCCGCGGCGGAAGCTCCCGTTGTGCGCCAGGAATGGCGGGACCAGAGGCAGGCCCAGGCCCTCAGCTGCGCGCGCGCGAGCAGAGAGAGAGAGAGAATAAGAAGCGATCGAGAGCTCGAATAATCGAGGAGGCTACCACTACCAAGTTAGAAGGTGACGACGACGGCAAGCATGGCGGCGCATCGTCGCATGTATATATATACCGATGAAGTCGATGGTGAGGCGGCCGTCGCAGTTGCGTCCGGTGGGGCGGCCGAAGAAGGTGTCGCCGTAGGGCGGCCTCGTCACGGGGTCGAAGACGGAGTACCACGCGAAGACGACGGGGTTGTTGCCGGTGTCGGTGAAGGAGTCGCCGAAGCCGAAGATGGAGTCGTAGCGCCGACGGGCGCGGAGGGAGGGGACGGGGACGGCGGCGGCGGCGGCGGCGGCCACGGGTTCCGCCTCCGACGGCGACGGCGAGCGGAGGAGAAGCATGAGGAGGAGAAGCGAGGCCGAGGCGGCTGCCCGCGGCGGCGTGAAGCCGCCGCCCATGTTGCTGGTTGCTCCTGGTGGATGCTAGCTTGCTCCCTGCCTCCGCTCGTCGTTCCAAGCCTTGCCGGGGCAGCAGATACGAAAAGGGAAAGAAAGTGTTTGCACCTGCCACAGATCTCTGCTGCTGATTATCCGTCACTAGTTTGGGCGCGCGCGTGTGGCTCGTGTGTCGGGCAATCAAGCAAGCATCGAGTGAAAAACAGTGAGTGGCGGAGTGCGTGGCCACGCCATCGGCGGGCGTTCAACAGCTACATCGCCATCAAACACGAGGCCAAGTGTTTACGAAAAAGTGAATCATCATAACTTCTCATTCGTTGTTTACTTCCCTTTAATTGCCTCATGATACTTCTTATCACTTTCATCGTTAGATTTTATCAGATGGACGGCTCTTATTAATTCCAAGCACCCTGCAATTTCTCTTTTAGAACATATTGATCTCTCATTAAGTATTTCGGAAGAAACTAATTATTACAAAATGTTTCAAGAATTGAAGAAAAAAAAGTTAGTGCCTGAGCTCTCGAAAAGACTTGTCGAAGGAGTTGCAAGCAAACGGTTCTTCCAATCAACAATGTCGCAGTAAAAAAGTCATTTCGAAAACTTTTAGCAAAACTCGTTCGAAATTTGTAGGTGAAAATGTTCTGAGCGGCATTTTTTGTTTAACCTTAGCTCATAGCTTTGTACGAATTTTGTTCCAGGGCAGCAAAACATTCGCTGTGAGAATTGCACAAGGAAAAAACAAATAATTGCGCAAGAAAACAAAATTCCTGGATGTCTGGTGTCGTCGTAATTTCTGGTTGTGGAAAAAACTCGTTGCCGTGAACTCTGTAAATTTTTTCTTTTGCTACTTCTGACGATGATGACCCTCTCCATTCGATTGCTGACCAGAAAAAAAAACGTCTCAAATTCCAACCTCCATCGACGCAAGCTGCCGGTGGGGCTTAGCAAATTACAAAAATAGATCAAATTTAATAAAAGTCGAATCATAATAAGATAGAGTTGAGTTGGATTGTGAAAGATGTACAATGACCTTGATCTATTACCACTCACTCATGCATTCTATTACATTTGCCCGAAACTCGTAGCAACATAGTATGCTCGAATTGCTTTTGGGTCTGCCTGTTCAATTCAGTGGCGGCCTCCCCTCTGCTTGCAGTCGCAGCACACCAGTTCAGTAGCCGTTGACGCTGCCCAGCCAGCCGGCGGCGATGTAGCGGTTGGCCGCCTCCGTGAAGTGGACGCCGTCCCAGTACAGGGAAGCCGACGGGTCGCCGCACGTGGTCGCGCCTGGATCGCCGCAGTAGACGCTGCCGTTGTAGTTGTTCCTCCCGGGCCCACCGCAGCAGACGGTGAGCACGTCGTCCCTGAACCCTGCAAGCCAACACCACCACATCACCAGGAATCCACCAAGAATCCAAGATCGATCAGCCATGCCGATCACACAGATATATTCATATCAGCGTGAGCTTTTGTGAGCTTGTGACGACGGTGAGTGCACTGACCGAACTTGCGAAGCGACTCCACCATCTCCATGACGGGGCCGAAGAAATCGGCGTAGAGGATCCTCGCGTGCGGGTGCTCGGCCCGGAGCTCGCGCAGGGACGCCTGCAGGAGCGCGTTGTGGCGGCGCCCCAGCTCGTTCTGCGCCTCCAGGCAGCCGGTCCGGGGGTCGTACTCCGCCGGGGCGGCGTCGGGGAACATGGCGAACACCGGCGGCGAGCATCCCGACGGGATCACCCCGGGGACCACCAAGGTCGTCGCGCCGTGCCTGATCAGCCTCTGCCCCCACCCCCAGCCCAGCAGGAACGAACATCCGACGATGCATCACAGTCAGTGATGATGGTTGCTCGAATGCAACAAAACCAAGCAATGCAAATGTTGGTCAAGGGATTACGCAAACCTCGACGGCCTTGGAGATTTCGCCGACGACGCGAGGAACGTAGGACCTGACCTCCCGGACGCTCTTTCTCTGGAAGGAGAAGTGGTAGTCGTTGACTCCGAACTCCCCAACCAAGAAGAGGGATCCAGCCAAGAACTCCCTGCACTCTACCCGGCAGCAAAGCATCGAGATCCAAAGCCATCACATGTCAGCACGTGTCGTTCTACTAGTTTTGCATATCTGAATTCTGAACTACCTTGGGTCGAGCGGCACAAGGAAGGCTTCATGGACTCGAACCACTCCAGCTGCACGCCCAGGCTGATGTTGAAAGGGAACTTGCTGGGGGCGCCGGGGATGTCCCTCTCGCGGAAGAACTCCACGCCGAGGGCGGTGGCGGCCCCGACGGCGAAGCTCGCGCCCTGACGGAAGCGGACGTCGTCCGCCGGCGAAGGGGAGGCGAACGGTGGGCCCAGGTACGGAGGGACGTACGGCAGCTCCAGGCTTTCAGCTACACACTCGAAACGGTCAGCAATGGCAGCAGGGGCAGCATTCCACTCGGAATAATGGCGGGATGCTACATGGCGGGGCGGCGCGGCGCGGCGCGCGCGCGTACTTACCGATGAAGTCGAGGATGAGCCTGCCGTCGGCGTTGCGGCCGGTGGGGCGGCCGAAGAAGGTGGAGCCGTAGGGCGGCCGCGTCACGGGGTCGAAGACGGAGTACCAGGCGAACACGGCGGGGTTGTTGCCGGTGTCGGCGAAGGAGTCGCCGAAGCTGAAGATGGAATGGTAGCGGCGGCGGTGGACGGCGGCGGAGGCGGCCGGCTCCGGTACTGACGACGCGACGACGAGGGGGAGGAGGAGGGCACAGATTGCCAACGTGATCCGCATCTTGCTCCGCCCAGCAGCTAGCGCCATGCTTCCCTTCTTTTTTTTTTGCTTCTGCAGGCTTGGCACCGGCGCTGCCTGCAGTATATGAACACTGCTTCCAAGTTGTTTTAGACACACATCTATCGCTTGCAGTTGCAGGAAGGATCAGTGTAAGGAGCTGGCCTCGCGACGTCAACTGAATTTGTTTAGCATGTTGCATAGACATGTCATAATTCATCGGTATAGTTTTGGACCAGATTAATCATCGATCAGCAGGATAATGGGTCTGAGCGCCTCATTATCCAACTGTTGCAGCTCTCTTGGGGCATTTGACTTCAATGATAGGGAACATTAGATAGCGCACAAGCAGCCAAACATTGATTTGCAAAAGTATAGGACTAGATAGGCCCCGTATGATTCATCAAGCATCCAGTTTCAGAAGCTCACATACAGGATATGCACAGTTGAGAAAACCGCCAAACCAGAATTTACAAGATTGGGTGAACTGTGCTATTTGCTGAAGAAAATATTCCAGAACAACTTATCATATATTAGGAACTAGAATTTTTTTTCCTACACTTAGCATACTACTGTCAACCGCAAGAGAAACTGTACCTTTCTTGTAGCATACTACCGTCAAGCTCAAGCATACGCCAATTGCCGAACTATATACAAATCAGAGCCACCTTGTGCTCCCAGCAATGAATTCAGTATGCAAACACCTATAGCACGAACCCCGGCAATGAATTTCATAGAGGAGCCTCAGTACATCTCCCAATCCTTCTGCCTTTACCAGCCAAATTGTTCAGCCGAACAAGATGATCAGGAACCAAACTGTCTCCCAAAGATCAGAGAAAATGATTCACTGCCTCATCAAAGCTTTGCTCCCTATGTGAACTGTCAATTACCAAGGTGGTGGTACAGTCAATTGGTGAAGCATATTCCTCCTGATCATATCCATAGCCTTGACATGATATTTACCTTCTTCGTTGTCGTTGTTTACAGGATATTTAACTATTTGCCACTTTTAGCTATGGTCAATTAATCCCTCTCACATTCACTCCTCTACTGTGGGTGGCAAATCTGTTGCCACTCGGCCCCACACAGTGGCAACCCGTTAAATATTCCGTTATTTAGTTATTAGGCACTTAGTCAGATCCAGAGTTTCCCAGCTCCGTAAAGGCCCTTGCAGTCAAATCAGCGAACACCTGATATGTAGCTGCCGGCGACAACGCACACCGGCCAGTTGACGCCACCAAACGAGGCTGCAGAGCGGCAGAGCGCCGGAACCGGCTGGCCACTGCTTCCCGCCGCCGTGCAAAACGAGAACAGAGGACGGCTGGCACCCCAGCTCTGTCCTTTGAAGTGTGGCAGCGCCACCGCCTTCCGCACGGCGGCCGCAGCCAACATCTCCGCTCGGCGTCCGGGGGTATCCATTCACCGGTGGTCGCCGGCCACTGGCCACCGCCGCGCGCGACGCGACGATCCGGCGCTGCCGCAGCAGCAGCCAAGTGGCCACACGAATACGGAGCGGAGTGTGGTCGCACGAATACGGCAGCAGCAATCGCGATTGTGTCGGATGGGGCTCGCGCGACGAGCACGATGCAGCAACACCAGAGCTCGGTCGCCGTCGATCGAGCGCGCCGCGAAGCGGCCAGTTCGCCAGTAAAATGCGGCGCGTGTCCCTGGCCGCCGCGGCGCACAAGATCGAGTAGCCAGTGGCGGCGCCTCGATCTGTTCTCTGCTGGCGCTGTGTGGCAGTTCATTTCCTCTTTCTGCTGAACAGCTGAAGAGCCATGGCCGAGCGATGCGCACCAGGAAGACGGCCTGGAAGATGGCCGTCCTCGATCTGGACTGGACACCGGTGACGAGCGGCACGCCCAGGGCCTGGGCTGAGCAAGCAGGTATATAGTGCGAGTGGATCGATGATCGTCGCCGGAAACTAGCGCTAATAAGCAAGCAGGGGAGTGCTTACCGACGATGTCGAGGATGACGCGGCCGTCGGTGGGGTGGCCGAAGAAGGTCTCACCGTAGGGCGGCCGCATGACGGTGACGGGTGTTGGGTTTAGTCCCACATCGGAAATTGATGGTGGGGAGAGCGCAACATATAAGTTGGGGCGATCCTCACCCATCGCGTTAGTCTTTTGGGTTGAGTGGGGCGGGGCTAACGCGTCACCGATCACAAGACTCAAACTCTCGACATATGAACAATGAACGGGGCCAACTTGCGATCTGTTTGAGACTTCGTCGACATGTATATGGACCAGTTGAAAATTCTCCCACCCACTCAAAATATCTGCAACTGTTAATTTTTTTGCCTTGGTGCTTCATCATTCATCTGATGAAGGATTTGTTGCTAATATATGACATACAATTCATACCTTAAAGTAGTATGTTGGATGATAAAGTAAGTCATGATCAAAATAAATGATATTACATAATTTTGATAAGGGGGCCTTACAACAATAAATTTTCACTATACTCAAACAATCGGAAAACATACCACGGAATGATGAGATCAATAGTAGAGTCATCACCCATCAGTTAATTGACGGTCTTATTGCCACGTCACTCTCTTCGTCTCATAATAAAGACTAGTGCAGTGTACCAAGCGATTGGAACCTAGTACTAGGCGCAGCCTGTCAGCCGACGAGATCGGACGGCTCACGAGGAACGCCTTCCACTTGCACCCGAGGTGATGTTGCTCAGCCAGCTACTGGCGATGCGGCGGTTAGCCGCCTCCGTGAGATGGATGCCGTCCCAGTTGAGGGAAGTGGATGGGTAGCTGCATGTCGTCGAGGTTGGGCTGCCGCAAGGAGCACTCATGTTGTAGTTGTACTTGGTCCCGGACCCTCCTCCTCCGCAGCAAACCGTAAGGATGTCCCTCCTGAACCCTGCACGCAGCTCGCTCGTCGGTTTTGGTTGGTTAACTTAATATTGCAAGACACACATCGATCGATCGCCACCTCGATCAATGTAGCTAGCTAGCTAGCTAGCTGCAAAATCTTGTGGTGATGCAACCGAATGAAGAAGATATGAACAAGAGTACACCGACCGAAGCTGCGGGGTGACTGGACCATCTCCATGACGGGGCCGAAGAAGTCGGCGTAGATGAGCCTGACGCCGGGGTTCTTGGCGCGGATCTGCTGCAGCGATTCCTGCAGGAGCGTGTTGTGGTGCTGCCCTAGCTCGTTGTACCGCAGCATGCAACCCGTCTTGTTGTCGTACCCAGACGGGTTCGGCTCCGGGAAGATGTCGAGGATCACCGGCGTGCATCCCGACGGAATCACCCCGGGAACCACCAGAGTCTTGGCGCCGACCTTGATCAGCCTCTGATTCCCATTCGCATCGTCGGCTAGCTCTAATTAATGACATCCATAGTGGAGTGTAGTACTTGCATGCAGGAAATGAGGGAGCTATATTACATAGTACCTCGATGGCCTGCCGGATGGTGCCTACGATGGTCGGCACGATGTTGGAACTGATGTCGGGAACTGTCCTCTTGCCGAACAAGAACTGGTAGTCGTTGACGCCGAACTCTCCCACGAAGAAGAGGGACCTGCCGAAGAACGCCTCGCAATCTGCACACCAATTAATACCAATGCGCGCGCGGTCACGGTCACGGATCACGATCACTTGCGTCGGTCGTCGTCTTGTGTGAATTGCTGCATGCGTACGTTCCTGCGTGTGCAAAAAGTACCTTGGGTTGTGCGGCACAGGGAAGGCTTGAGGTTCGACTCGAACCAATCCAGCTGCACGTTCAGGCTGGCGTTGAGAGGGAAGTTGCTGGAGGCCGGGAGGATGCCCCTCGTGTGGTAGAACTCGACGTCCAGCGCGGTGGCGCCGCCGACGGCCATGCTCGCGCCTAGCCGGAAGCTGTCGCCCGACGGCGTCGGGTGGCCGAACGGCGGGCCCAGGAATGGCGGGAGGTACGGCAGCCCCAGACTTTCGGCTGCGCGCATCATATCACACACGTACGTACGTAGGATGAATTGTTCGACAAAATTTTGCAGCGAATTCATCTGATGATCGAGTGCTTTTGCGTGTGCATGTGTGTGTGTATATATATACCGATGAAGTCGATGATGAGGCGGCCGTCGCAGTTGCGGCCGGTGGGGTGGCCGAAGAAGGTGTTGCCGTAGGGTGGCAGCGTGACGGGGTCGGCGATGGAGTAATAGTTGAACACGACGGGGTTGTTGCCGGTGTCGGTGAAGGAGTCGCCGAAGGCGAAGATGGAGTCGTAGCGCCGGGCGTCGACGGAGGCGTTGGCGGCGGATGCCACCTCCCACGGCGAGAGGAGGAGGACGAGCACGGCGGCGGCGAACAGCGACATGGTCTGCATCTTAATTAGTTATTGCTCCGTCGTCGTCCACGGTCGTAGACGGGATCGATCGGGCGTGGAAATAAACGAAGAACCGATCGGGCTGCGGACGGGCGTGGAGGTGTGTTACTGCTTCGTCTGGTGCTGCGTGCACTCCGGCGGCACAACACAAATATAGCTTTGGAACGAAAAGAAAATACTACTTATATTTTTATTAAGGTATATATACTACCGTACTACTTCCAGATTAAGGAAACAAATATAGCTTTCTTAAGCATGCTATTTAAAGTATGGTTGGCCAAGTGAACAAAAACCACTTGCATGTACAAATAGCAATTTTGAGATAGAATTGATTGACACACAATTAAACAACGCTAGGGGTACACGTATCAACTAACCAATGTTTAGCCGTCGGTGTATACGAGCATGTGAAAATTTAGTTATAATCTATATTTTTTGGGGTATATGGGTGCATATGCACCCCTACATGTTATAGCTTTGTCCCAAGAGATGCTTGGTGTTGCTCTTGCAAATGAAAACTTGCTATTGAGTTGGGGGGTTCTGCCTTCTCCACGTCTAAAGCTTATAAGGTCCTAAAGGGTGGGGAGAGTACACATCATGTTTATCGAAATGCCAAATGAAGCACAAAGGACAGGCTGAGTGCTAGAGATTTGATGAGACGGAAATATATGGAGCTTGACTCGTACACTTGTGATTTATGCATCTTGCAACGAAATAGGGGCATATCTCTTCCTTCTCTGCAATTTCGCCAAAGCTTGTTGGAGCTCGCTAGCAGTAACCTACGTTTCCACTGGAACAATCCCACAAATTTTCAGGAAACTCAAGGAGAAATTGGTGTCCCCTTCTTTATGGAGATCATAATTCTAATGGCTCGGAGCATCTGGTTAACTAGGAATGATTGGACTTTCAATAACTTGACCCATCAATGAATAGCTATCGAAGGAAATTTAAAGATGAATATGTGTTACTTCTTCTTAGAGCGAAGCCGACCTTGCTTCCTGCCATGTCTGATTGGATTGAAGCTCCGTACCCAACCCCTTTTGTTTCTTCTCTTATTTTCTCCCTTGGTATTTGTTTTAGCCATTTGTGACTCTGTAATTATGTTTTGTTTCTTCTTTATTTTAATATAATCAGTAGGGGCTTTCTCCTCCTGTTTCTTAAAAAAACTTGGTATTGCTCTTTGCAAATGGATGTGAGAAGACTAAAACATGGCAACGTCTTCGGCACAAAGCTTCAAGCATAAGTCACATGGGAGCACGCACATTGTGGCTGAACGTAGAGGGGTTGTGGTTGAAGGGAGAGGTGTGAGAAAAGGTTGGATGAGGAAAAAGAGAAAAGGTTGGAGATTGAGTGGAGAAGACAGGTTGAAGAGCTAGCCCAAGTCTTCCCATTCCGCACATGCATGTGTCGACTAGCATGTAGCACAAATACAGACAAGCGCTTTCACCATGCATGCTGACCTCCCCTCTAGTCTCTCTCATACTCTCTAGGTCATGATTTACTATAGTAATAATGCTATATACATGCATGTGAAAATTTGATCCTAATCACTATTTTTTGCATTTTTATGGGTGCATATGCACCCCCTTACATCTTATAGCTTTGCGCAGAAGATTTTGGGTATTGTTCGTGCATATAGATACGAAAGGACTAAAACAATGTCAAGTTTGATTGGTGTGTCAATAACGATAATTTAGTTGCACAAGCACCACAGATTTTGGTGTCAATTGTCGACTGAATTCATATGTCAACTAGGTGTAGGTGGTGCTAGCGCCTGATGCACATGCAGGCAATACATATGATGGTGTGTAAGTTTTTTGCGTTTCAACCATTTTAATTTTGTTATTCTATCTGTACTTGTTTGAATATATATCATTTCTGTACAAATTATGTGTAAATTATCTAACAAAATTCTCATAAAGTTGTGGCAAACTTCATGCATATAATATCATGAAAATTGTGCTAGAAAACTACCATGTAAGAAGTTGTCAAAAAGAATACTTGTATAAGTTATAAATTTCTAAAAATGTAAATTCGACATTGTCCTTCAACTTGTATATAGAATTTATGCGCACAAATTGTGTATATGATGAATGTTATGCTAATAAAATATCCTATAGGTTTTGTAAAAAGTACACATCGAAGTTATGTGCATAAACTGTGACATTTCAAAAATAAAATAAAATTGCAGGAATCAAAACTTTCGAGAAATAGAAATTTTGGGGGTGGCAAGGGGTCATTGGGATAGCTCACACGTGTGAATTAGAAATGCTCTAGCACATGATATCCACGGTTTCTTCTAAGGTCTTGTTTAGTTGGGTGAAGAAACTTGTCAAAAATATCACATCAAATTTACCAATGCTGATTAGAAGAACTAAACATGATTTAATTGTAAAAATAATCACACATATAGACTGTAAATCGCGTGATGAATTAGGCTTAATAGATTCTATCACGCGATTTACAGTACAAGGAGGAGATGACTCTTTTGGGCTCTTTGCTTTCTGCCTTGCTGGCCCAATGCGTCCGGCTCATGCATGGTTCAAAAACTCCAAAAACTGCGTCGCCAGAACACGAGAGAGCCCACGGGCCATAAATCGGACCCACAAAATCAAATTAATTTACCGACCCCATTCCTACACACGTGCAAGCCGCAAGCGCCTCAGATCGGATCCAGCAATGCAAACCGGAGCTGGAGAAGCAACACAGCAGACACACAGGAGCTACACCAAATCAAGTGTCAGAGATCAGACAGCAGTTTTTTTGTTCATCCTTCGATCAGTGATAATCAGCAGCGAGCAATTGCTGCATAATCGAACCAGGTCCACATAACATTCTGTTACAATTTCGTAACATGGACGGATGGAATCTTAACACAAAAGAATGGTACAGCACCCGCCGGAGCACACAGGGATCGACCCCATCCGTGCTCCCTACAGTGCAACAACACAAGAACAACGAATCACCATCCGCGAGCATCGTCCAACGAGCGAACTTGAACTCACTCACTGCGCCGCTGATGACGAGCTCTCCGCCCTGGTCTGGGTGGCGGCTTCCACGACCGGGGTGGACGCCTCCGTCGACGGCCGCGTCCCGGTGTCACCCCGCCGCACGTCCTCGATCGTCCTCACCACGTCCGCCATCCTGGGCCGCCGCTCCGGTGTCCTGGACACGCACGCCATGGCGATCTGGAGCATCTCCACCATGTCCTCCTCGATGTTGGGGTACCGCAGCAGCTCGCCGTCAAACACCTCGGCGGTCCACTCCTCCCGGACGACGGACTGCACCCACCTCACCAGGTGGACGAACTCGTTGCCACCGCCGGTTATCTGGACAGGCGACTTCCCCGTGAGGAGCTCGAGGATGAAGACGCCGAAGCTGTACACGTCTGAAGCCTGTGACGCTTTCCTCGTGTCGGTCACCTCTGGAGCGCAGTAGCCCAGAGAACGGGACCTTGCGGTGATCGGGTTCATCAGTTGTGCCAAGCCGAGGTCCGAGATGCAGCCGTAGTCGTGCCTGTTGATGAACACATTGGAGGCCTTGATGTTGCCGTGAACAAATTTCCCATTGTTCTCGGTGTGAATGTGTGCGATTCCTCTTGCTGCTCCCAGGGCAATCTTTAACCTGGTTTCCCAATCCAAAGGTATTCTGTCTTCTCCCCTCTTCCCTGAAAGCACAAAAAACAAGTAGAAGAATTATGAGATGCGTGTTGGCTTTAATCATGTGAAGCATTTATACTTTAAGTATCAGATAACAAACTACTCCATGGTAGCTTGCAGTATAATCGATGTTTGCTTTCTGGATAATATTGAACTCCATATGGCCTAAATATTTATAATCAAGTATTCATACAGTTTAAGTTCCTACTGTTAGCTGCAGTGCTCCATCATGATACGGACATGGTTGCAACTTGTTCATCCATAGGATATCTAGCATTGGTCTTCCTCTGGTCCAGATTGTGACACTGAGATGGAGGAATGGGCCCTGATAGTGAACACCAACCCTAACTAATCGAAGGGTTTTTACCAATTTAAGTTGAAAGATTTACCTTTTAGCAGGTGACAACACTCAACTACTAACTACTACTTAATGCCTGCTACTGTGGAAGAAAATTAAAAACATATTATAATAACAAACTAATTAACCACACAGTAATTTAAATTCCATGTCAATTTGTGATTCATACACTTCTTCAACAAGATTTCACGGTCCACATAACCTCATGGGATGAGGTAGGAAACAAATTGTCTTGCTGCTAAGATGGCACTGATGTGACCAGAGTTGACCACTAGGCACCAAGCATGCCATGTGAACTTGAATAGAAATGGATTAAATTGTGAAGAAAAATTGCTAGTGAAGACAGCTAAGCACTTGCACCAAACAGCTAGATCTAAATGAACACAAGAAATTAGTATGGGATAGCAGGTCAATAAACCAGAATTTAGGAAGAAATCAGCACCACGTGTTACTTTTGGTTGGTGAACCTAAAGTTCATCTTTTTCGTAGAATGGTAGTCAAAATTCAAAAAAGGCATTTTTGGCAAGAGGGAAATTTCTGTTCATCCCACTCCCACCACAAGGCTGGGGAAATCGTTCATTCCCATTAAGTGCCAATGTAATGCCACATGATGAAAATTTGTCAAAGCAGAAAACGTGAGTAGATATTGACTGATACGATAAAAAGAGAGAAAACACATAGAGGAGTTATTTTCAAATATATCGGTCAAAAGGCCTCGAGTGCTACGGTCAGAAGATGAAAATGTGGACCTAGAGAATAAATAGAGCACAAACAAGGACCTATTCCACACTTTCAAGCCTTTTGATCCTGTATTGCCTTCACTTTACTGTTAACCCGCAATCGTAATTATACATCCTAGCTTGCAATCCGACAAAGTCAACCAAACTTTGTTACACTAAACAATCAGTTAGCTTATCGGACCGTTAACCCCTTCCCAAACAACAAGCAACATCGCATCTCCAGCTCACCACAATCACTCCACATTACAAATCTTCTTCCTTTTTAAATAGTTCGGGACATCTCCTAACCCATTTCTTAAGTGACACTTCTCTGTCACAATCATACTATCATCATTGCTCAGTTATAGCAGCACACAAACAAACGGTGGCAGTTATCAAGCAAATTGCAGCATCCAAATTGAGCACTGAAACTGCGAAAGTTACGCAAGAGAAGGTGAGGCTGGGAGCAAGGCATCATACCATGAAGCATGTTGGATACGCTTCCCCTGCTGAAGAAATCGTACACGAGCAGCTTCTCGTCCTTGGAGTAGTAGTAAGCACGGAGCTCGGCGACGTTGTCATGCCGAATCCGGCCGACGAGGTCCATCTGCTGCTCGAACTCGCGGCGGCCGGCATTGACCTCCTTAAGCCTCTTGACGACGACCGTGGTGGCATCCTCGAGCACCGCCCGATACGCCGTCCCGAACGCGCCCTTCCCGAGGACCTCGGCGGAGGCGCGGAGCAGGTCCTCCAGGTCGAACGCCAGCGAGGGTCCCTCGAAGAACACCATCCGGTTGCCGTCCCCGGCCTTGCCAATGACGGCCTTGGACTCGGGCGACGCCCTCCCCATCTTGCCCCCGCCCTTCCCGGACGCCGCGCCGCCGCCCATCTCCTCGCCGCGGCCCCGGTTGCAGAACGCGACGAGGGACACGGCGACGACGGCGAAGACGAGGGCGCAGCCGCCGACGGCGATGGCGAGGACGGCCGCCTCGCTGAGCCGCACCCGCCTCTTGGTGGAAGCGGGAGCCAGAGCCGAGGGCGGCGGCACGGGCGCCGGCGCCGCCGCCGCCGCCGGGCGCGTGACGTTGTTGCCGGCGAACGCGGCGTCGGCGAACCTGAGGAGGGAGCCAGGCACGGGGCCGTCGAGGTGGTTGTTGGAGAGGTTGAGGAACTGGAGCGCGGGGAGGCCGAGGTCCGGGACGCGCCCGGCGAGCGAGTTGTTGGAGAGGTTGAGCGCGACGAGGTGCGTGAGGTTGGAGAGCGCGCCGGGGAGCGCCCCGCCGAAGCGGTTGAATGAGAGGTCGAGCACCTGGAGGCTCCGTAGGCCGCCGAGCCCCGCGGGGAGCGCGCCGGAGAAGGCGTTGTGCTGGAGGTGGAGGCCCGTGAGCGCGGGGAGGCCGAGGAGGTCGGCCGGGAACGCGCCGGAGAGGTTGTTGGCGCGGAGGCTGAGCAGCTGCAGCGCGTCGAGGCGGGCGAGCGTGCCGGAGGGTACGGCGCCGGAGAGGCCGAGGCCCGGGAGGTGCAGCGCCACGACGCGGGTGGCGTCGGCGCTGCAGGTGACCCCCGTCCAGCCCGTGCCAGCGCAGGCGAGCGGGGTGGTGGGCCAGTTGACGCGCGCGCGGGCGGCGCCGCCGCGGCCGACGCCCGCGAGGAAGGCCAGCAGCGCCGCCTTGTCGGTGTCTGGCTCGGCCGACGCGAGGCGGAGGAGGAAGAGGGAGGAGGAGCAGCAGCAGCAGAGCAGGAGCGCCGCCGCCGCCGCCGCCGCCGCACGGAGCGGCGGGCGCGGCGGCATGGTGTGGTGGCGGTGGCGGTGGGGGACGGGCGGTTCGTTGGATCTGAAGTGGGGGAAGTGAGGAGCTAGCTGTGCTGTACGGGAGCGGGACGGGGGGGGGGGGGGGGGGGGGGGGGGGGGGGGGGGGAGACGCGTGAGTGAGAACGGAGGAGCCGTGAAGGGAGGAGGGAGGGAGGACGAGGTGGTGTGGCTGGCTGGCTCTGGCTGCGGTAGAATGGTAGCTTGGCGTCGTGGGGAAGCGTGCGCGAGCGCTGGAGGCGGGCGGGGGCGGGGGGACTGGGGAGGGAGGAGAAGCTGGCGCGGGTTGCCCGGGTGGTGTGCAGGCCTGCAGCTGCAGGGTGCGGCGCTCCCCGGCCGGCTCAGCTGGGGCGCCGTGTTCTCGCTGGATTCGTGGGGGTGAGGAGATGCAAGGCAAAGGCTGCGGCTTTTGCATGTGAAGAGGAGTGGTGCGTGGTGGGTGACTGCTCTGGGTCGGCGGCGGGCGGGGGCGATGGGCCGGTGCGGTGCGGTGCGTGGTGGGCAAGTGACGGCGGCGGCGGCACGGTCAGCGAGCTCTGCCTTCAATTCCCATGTGACCGACCCTCCCGCTGGAATGGCGGGTGGCAAAAGAAGAATTTCTTCATCTGCCGGGTGCTTCGCGTTCCACAGTACTAGTTGAGAAGAGATTTCTGGCAACCATCGCCGCCTCGGTAAACCCAGTAATCCGATCCCGGTAATCTCCGCATTAATTGATTTTAATATACTATATACAAGCCATGTGATGCGATGTGATGTGACTAGTACAGGCGGTTGCTGGGGCCAGCGCAAACTAACCACAAAGATTACCCCTGACCGTCTGATTAGTTCATAAAACAAAACTGCTCCCATCCCATCTGCATCGACGAGCACAGCGATCTTCGGATTGGTTGGGCGGGAAGAAGAACTGAAGGGGAAAGGGATGTGAATCCATTCCAGCACGCCCAGCAAAGGAAAAAAGACGGCAGGAGGTCTGGGCGGCCGATGACGATGATGATTGCGTCCATCTAACTAATCATCTCCACAGCTGAGACCGAGACTGAGAGGTGAGCAGCTGCCCTGCCCTGCCCGCTTGGCCGCTTGACTTGGCTTTCGCTTTTCCTCCTCCTTTTTTTTTTGCCAGCGTCGTCACTCGAAATTCGGTTTTGTTGTTTGAATTTGAAAACACCTATCCCAAGCCCGTCCTTAGAAGCCAGCCAGCCAAAGACAGGACACCCCCGAGCTAGGACGAACGAAGACGAACTCGAAGCCTGGCTTGTTGGCTTGCTGCCATTGGCCACGCATCAGCAGCCTGCAGCCAGCCATGCATGGTGGCATCATCTACAGGCAACTACAAATGGTGGGTGTGTACGTACTTACTTGCCTCGTTAATTATTGCGCTGGGGCTGCCGATTTTCGGCAATAATAATCTACAGGGCAATGCAGCACTAATTTGGCACCGCTCTGATCGAACCGCCACCTACTACTCTGCTGCTGATACTGCCTACTACCCATACATGGAAGCATACATGTATATATATAATATATGTAAATGTAATGTTCAGAAAAAAAAATGTGTAACAATGTACGATCTGAAGCTGACATTGTAACGGAATTATTATATATATATATATATATATATATATTTTTGAGAAATTGTAACGGAATTATTGGTGCAGGCTGGCAGGCATGGCATGGCACGGCAAGAACGACTCTCTTCCCGTAGCTACTAGCTAGTATACTACATGAATGCATGCCCAAACAATTGAGTAGTAACCGTACCGTGCCGACGCCTGCGTGCGTAAACCGCTACTGTTGAGCCAGCGGGCCGGCTCTGTTGCTTGGCTTATCACCACGGTAGCCAAATGAGCCGCGATTTCTTTCTCCGACAAACAAATCACCACCATCAACCGTGGCCCAATCAGTATTTTCTCTCATAACAAATCAAGACGTACCACCGGCCACCGGCCAACAGAACTCGGCACCGTCGATCATGAACCAACCAGCCAATTGGTGGCCTTCTCTACTATTAGTCCTCCTGTGTTAGATTCCTTCCTTCTCAGCAGTGCAATCATGCATGCATGCATGCTACACCACCCTGCACTACTCAGAAAGCAGCAACAGCAGCAGCACTGCAGCAGCATCTATCTGTTGATCACAGTTGAGAGTTGACCCGCACTGCTCACGGTAGTATACGGCATTGGCACTTGGCGGGGTGTGTACAGTAAGTACCAGCTGAACATCGCAATCAGCAAGAGTAAACTTATCAGCAGGAGTAAACTTTTCTTGTTTAAGTGCTTGTTCGGCCTGCAGATCGATTTCCAATTCAGGAGATGAGATGAGATGAGATGGGCCAGCAAGATACTGTCTGGACGCGGCGCTGTAATTTGTCCGGAGAGGCGCCGTTTGTCTGATGCAGTTGAATCGTTTCCGGACTGATGCCTGCGTTTCTAGTACTACTACTACTACTTGAGGACCCCGTCGAGGAGATAGGACGACGAGCGTTGGACGGGCATTTGCCTCGTCACTTCGTCAGTCAGCGATCGATCACTCCGCGGATGGGGCCGACACGCGCGACAATCTTCGACCCGTCCGTGACCGTGACCGCAACGCCACTTCGAAACAACACGCTCGCTGCTGCTGACCCGCTGCAGAAATCGCCCAAAAATGTCGTGCTCCCTGTTATGTTAAACTAGCCTGTCAACTCGTGCCACCGCACGGGCTAGAAATAGCTAATAATTATAATTATCTGTCTCATTCTCTCATTCGTCTATTACATATTTTAATAATTGTAATAGGTCTAGTTAGTAACAATTTTTTCCCTTGTCATAACACCTCCGTACGTTTTTGATTTGTACCTAATTGCACACCATATTTGAAGTTATGGACAACATAAAATTCGGTATTCTTACCTGTCTCTCATTCATGAATATAGGAGTATATGATGACACAGAGAAGTATTTTTATATAAACAATATATTTTTGAGAAAAACATAAATAATATATTAATAATTGTAGAAAAAGTAATTTAAAATTATATATTGATGCACTTTATGATCTGTCACACCCGACTTTCCGAAGAAAACCAAGTGCAAGCCTATATGCATGCCAGGATCAAGTTTCATGCATATAGTGACATATAAGTGTATACAGAAACATTATCACGTAAGAAAAGGAAACATTATCAGAGATTTACGCTTAATCCTGGAAACGAAGCCTCCAAACATTACAGGCAGTCGACTGGGGGTTGCGTACGCTTAGCACCAGCAACATCTTCACAAGACTTCAGAGTAGCCTCCTCTTTCTGAACAACCATGTTTATAGCAAGGGTGAGCACTTGTCGTACTCAGCAAGTGTGGGGAAAGACATGAATGCAAAGGCTTTATAGTGGACTGGGCTATAAGCCTTTAAGCAATTTTACAGCCTGTTCGTTCGGCTTATCAGCCACCAACAAAGAAGATTACTTTTCTCTCGAACAAATCGGTCACCAAGAACCGACCAAGAAGTACTTTTCTCTCGAACAAACCGAGGCACCGACCACCACCAAACGAACAGGCTGTTAGTTGGTCAAGTTTTATTAGCATCTGATTACTAATAAAGTATAAATATATACCAACCCACATTAAGCATAAGGTAAGAGATACGTCATAAGCATATGGCAAGCATAACCAGAGAACACAATTTAAGTTCATCTTCAAGTTCAATTATCATGTGAGGGTCCAGGCCGCCCGTGACCGTGGGCACGGCTAACTAGTCAGTTTTACACTCTGCAGAGGTTGTACATCTTTACCCGCAAGTCGTGTAAAAACTCCGAAGAGCTTTAGACCCAAACACGCGATGCTGATCAGGCATCATACCACACTGCCGAGGTGTGATTGCATAGGGACGCTACGAGGCCGTTACAAAGATCCCCAGATGTAGGCTGCCCGCTAGGTTACCTGATCAGTGCAGCGTATAAAGCTCCCGGACGAGTACCGTGTCTTAGCCAAGCCCACACCTACGCCCGAGCAGGTCCATACGCCACTTACCGTCAGCCCCCAACACTTATCAGGTAAAGCATACCTAAGACCTAGTTCTCTAATTATTAAGCCAAGACAGAGCCATATGTCTTGTGGTTGTACTGTTTTCCTGGGTGGTTCTCCATGTTCCGATTAAACATATGGTCTTGTATTAAACATCTAAAGATATAACATAAATGTATAACGTGATTCATCATTGTTGTTCATTAAAACCACCATAACCCAGATATAGCAACTAAGCATAGCTACCCAACATAAAGATAAACCCGTTTGATCAAGGCACAGGATAAATAACACTAGTCAAACCTTAAACATGGGTCCCATCATATTAATGCAAGCATATGCAATGAGTGATTAAACATAATTCTTAGGACAAAAGATCAAGGACACACTTGCCTTTAACCACATAGTAGTTGCTCAGAATATCTTCGTCTTCTTTCTGATGAAATCTTTCGGACGGCGTTTAATCTACTCGCATCAATCATCGGGCGCAAACATATACAAAGCAAACAAACAAGCATACTAAGAACAAAGCATCAATCAAAAGAAAACTTTAAAAGAACACACTAAATGATATGCTCGATTAGGTGGATCACTAAAGAACACAAAGGGTGCTTGGAAGGGAAAGGCTTGGTTTGCTTTAAAGAGATGGTTGTGGAAGATTGAGCAAGGACCGGAAAGATCACACAGAGAGAGCTGATAAAGAATGTCTAACGAACGTTTTGCATATATGAGAGAACAAGGCTATCAGCTAGGTTCATTTTAATTAACAAAACAAATATAAAGGATATTTCAGAAATAAAATACCCCATGTTGACATTAATGCAATATTAAATTTTATTTACGAAACCGGTGTAAAGAACTAGTCAAGTTTTATTAATAAAGATTCATATTTTGATTAAACCGATAAAACTTTTAATTTAGAAAAACTAAACTATATGAACAATCTAAACGAAACTTTGTAATTCGAATAGATCATATTATTATTAAAAACATTATGGTATTGATATTAATCCAATTAATATTTATTATAAAAGCCGATGTAAAAGCCTAATCAAATTTTAATTAGAAAAGATTAAACTATTAAACAAATTAACATTTGGTTTACGAAAACCGAGATAAAGATCTAATTAACTTTTATGTAAAAAACATGTGATAGAAACACTAATCAAATTAAATTTGCTATGAAAAACGATGTATAGATCTATATTACTTTTATTTATAAAATGCATGTATAAATAGATACTAATCAAAATTAATATTAATTTTATTTTCAGAAAACAACCATGATGAAAACTCATCACTAACGCGTGCTTTACATTATTATGAATCTAAAGCAACTTGAATGGATTAAAACGGAGCTAAAACATAAAATATGTGGGGAAAACAAGAAGAGAAGGACCTGTTCGCGATTAACTATAGATGTCAGGGAGTAGCTGAAAAGATTCCCGAAACGCAGTAAACAGTGCTCGCGAAATTGGTAAAACTCGGGGAAATAGAAATAGCTCGAGGAAAAACGAGAATAAATCCCAGAAAAATCCGGAAAATTCTCGGAAGGTTTTGGACAGCTCCTAAACGCATTTTTTGAAACCTTTTGCACTCAAGAACCACTAGATGCATCGGCATGAATGCAACACTCACAACTTTTTATTTAATTTAGAAAATCAAACAAAAAGATTTTTCCTATACTATATTTACTGTAAAGAAAAATAAATGTTGGAAAAATTTTAAAATTATGAGAAAATTGTTATTTTATTATTCTCTATATTCACATCCTGAAATTGGAAATTTAAGGGTGTGACATGATCTTATTATAACTATATGATTTAGATTCAAATTTAGGGGTTACTTTAAATTTTATAAGCACATAAGTGAATAATTTATATGCAAATTTAGGGGAGTTATTTGATATTGTTTTTATAGTAGCATAAGTGGGTAAATTATATGAAAATTAAGGGTTAATTTACATTATTTTTTATAATGGCATATGTGGGTAATTTAGATAAATATTTAGGGGTTACCTTGGTCTATTTTCATAATGGCATAGGTGGGTAATTTATTAGAAAGATAAGATACAATGGCTATTATGATTAGAGATATTGAATTGATGGGAGGATGTTTCTGATTCTGTGAAAATTTAAAAGGTTTCTCTAATTTTTAGGCTGTCCACCTACATCACCTTAAAAAAAAATGTCGTAGAGGGGGAGGGGGACTTGGGGCCTTAGCTCCGAGTTAGTCCGGACTCTTCTGGCCCATCCGCGAGAAGCAAGGGAGGAAATATGGGCGAGCGGAGCGGCGGCGGCGGAGTGGGGACCTCGCTCCGTCGGGGCGATGCGCCGCCGCCGCTCACGGCTCGCGCCAGTGCGGCGGTTATGAGCGCGCCGCCGTGTCGCTGCAGCCGCGCCGCGCCGCGCGCAGGATCCCCGCCCGGGTATTTTTCACCCTGGCCTTTGTCACTGTACGTACTGCTCCTATAGCTTGATAGCTTCTCTGATCGATTATATTGCCGTGCTCGCGTCCCCTCCTTCCACGGGAAGCCCTGCATAATGCAGATCTCAGCGAGCATTGCACTAAACTACAAACCTCTCGAGCTCTCAAGGAACCCGCACACTATTGGCATTCGCATAGCGCCTGTGGATGTACTATTTGTTTAGTTCCGAACAACACCGTGAGAAATGCACTTGTGCGTAGTTAGTTTCATCAGAGGGTGACATTTGTTTCCTATCATCATGTTTACAACTGAGCAGTGTCATTGCGCAGTTTAGTAACCAAAGGAAAGGAATGCTAGAAGAAGAAAAAAAACATCATGCAGCAGTCTTGTAATACAATAGCATACTATTATATTGTTCGAAAGAAAAAGCATACCATTACCAGTTCCAAATGCCTCGACGGCCAAACAAAGTAGGCCCAGCGGCATGAAAGATGCAAAATATTGCAAGCAGTGAAGCAGCGCCTGTGTATTTGTTTTATTTAGTTCCAAGCAACACCGGAACAAATGCACTTGTGCATAGTTAGTTTCATCACAGGGTGACATTTGTTTTCCTATCATGTTTAAAATTCAACAATGCCATAACGCAGTTTTGTAACCAAAGGAATTCTATCTACGACAAAAGTTATACAAAACACCATGCATGCAGCAGTCTTGTACATACAGCAGCATACTAAGTAGTATTATCAGTTCCAAATGCCTGGATGGTGCTAACAGTGTTTCCTGGAACCTGGCCCTCCTGCAGAATACACGCCACTGTCATCACAGTCCACAAGCCACTGAAACGAAGCCGGAACCGGAGGTACTTCAGGGCGAACGACGCCTTCCAGCATGCGAACAACCTGTCCCATGGACGGCCTGCTGCTCTCGTCATCCTGAATGCACCAGCAAGCGACTCTACAGGCGACCTCGAGCTCCTTCGCGTCGGCATTTCCTTCCAGCTTTGCATCCAGTAAGCACAGAACCTCCCCTTCGTTCACCTGAGCAGCCGCGTAGGAAGGGAAGTAACTGTGATCCCCGAATCTCATTTTCGTACTACTGGTCCTTCTCCCCGAAATTATCTCCAAGAGCACGACGCCGAAACTGTAGACGTCCACTTTGTAGGTTACAGCCTGACCAGATAGCCACTCAGGTGCTAGATAGCCGATCGTTCCTCGGAACGTGGTCAGCGCAGTGCTGTACTCTTGTTTAAGAAGTTTGGCCATGCCGAAATCTGCTATTTTGGGGCAGAACTCCGCGTCGAGCAGTATGTTTTCAGGTTTGATGTCGCAATGTATGATGCGGTCATTGCATCCTTCATGTAGGTAGGCGAGGCCCTTGGCAATACCAAGTGCTATTCGGTATCGGAGATTCCAACTCAATGCACTCGAGTTCTCTGAAAATAGATGAGCATTCAGAGAACCATTCGGCATATACTCGTAGACAAGTAACCTTCTGGTCCCTTCAGCGCAGAACCCCAACAGACGGACCAGGTTGGTTTGCTGAATCATCCCGATGGTCTGTACTTCTGTCCGGAATTGTTTCTCCCCGTATCCTAGGCCTTTCAGCTTCTTCACAGCTACCAATGTTGGCCCGGCTATCACTCCCTTGAAAACACTTCCAAAGCCTCCTTCGCCAAGCTTTTCAGAGAATTTTCCTGTAGCTTTCTTGAGCCGTGCGTAAGAGTACACAACAAGAAAACCTTCTACTTTGATTTTTCTGGATGATAATCTCTTGTATGTCCAGAAAAGCAATGATCCAGTAACAATAATAGCTATCAGCAAACCAACGACCAAAGCAACAATTTTGCGCGTGCACAACCCTTTTTTCTCAGCAGATCCGACACGAACATGAATACTACTATATGGAGGATTGTCAGCTAAACTCAAATTATGCAACTTCAGGGCCCAAATCTTGCATCCAGAACTGTAGGAATATGCGATGCAATAGCAGTTGCTAAGACAAGCTGATTTACATTCATCACTACTTGCTGCAGTCATATTCTCAGTGTAGTCAGGGAGTCCTTGCAGATTGTCCAGCAAAACAAACGAGTCATTGGTATTACCGTTTTCACACTCCAGTGGGTGGATACTTGAGCAACCACCCGCGAAATGACCGAGCTCCCATTCATCTGGACGTGTTGGTTTGAAACCGTCAATGCACTTGCATTTTCCTGCTTGACTGCAAGCACCAAAAGCACCACAAATAAATGGGCTTTCTTTGCAGCTAGACGGAAAGCTCCATAGAGGTTGCCAAGCACCAAATGTGCCATTACCTGACCACCTCAACAAACTGACCTGGCCGAAGTCCAATTTCAAGAACTCAACATCGTTGGGGTTTTTCGGAACATTCAGCTGTACAGAACTAGCATTTTCCTTGTAGGCAACCATCCACTCTGGAAAGGTTCCAAGATACACTTGTACTGTAGTCTCCTTGATGTCAATGTTAATGGAAAATCCTCTCTTCCTGCTTTTGTCAATCACGAGAGTACAACTGTAATCAGAAGGATAATTGTACATTACTTCGGCCACCATGGAGGCTCCTCCAGTAGATGTATCCAATGCAGCCCATGCCCCAGGTTGCAGTACATCACTCAGACTTTGGTGATCAAAACTCTGCCACATGACCACAGAAGGATTCATCTCATCTCTTACTACAAAATTTCCTGTGTCAAGAAGAATTGCAACAGAGGCAACTGATCCATTTCTTTCTGAGTCTGTGGGCCAGAGAGTGTAATTGTAGCCATTACCCTCAGTATATAGCTTGCCTGCAAGAAAACATAACACTGTACTGTTGCGGAAATACCTATCATCATCCACGGAGAACACTGGACTTCTTTCTACCAAGCCCTTGTAACGTATCCCCCATCTGTACTGCTGAAATGTATTGACAAACAGCCCCAGCTCAAATATACCACTCTTGGATACCAATGTTTCGCTACCGGAGATACACTGGCCAGGACGAAGGGCGTCCTTCACAGCAGCACCTCGGCTGCTAGCTCCAAGTGGTAGGACGATGGAGAGAAATACTGCTGCTAGAAAGTTGGAGGCAGCTGGACGCCTATGCTCCACCATCTTCATGGGAAAACACCAACAAGATCGAAGCAGGCACAAGGATAAGGAACAAAAGGAAGCTGGATTTGAAACTTCTGAATTTAAAGTGACAAGCTTGCACTAGGAATCTAGGATACACACCTCCGGTAGGGAAAAATGAGCCTCCGCCATTGTTTCCTTGGAAGGCATTTCAGCTGTGCTTGTTGCACTCTGTTTCTGCCTGGGTAGTGGGTAGAGTTGAAATGAGAGTCTTCCGGTCAAACCACACCGATTTTTCTGCGAGCTAGTCTAAGCATACTAATCAAACTTGTTGCCAGACCACACATGTCTTGGCTCGTCTCCAAGTTTTAAAGTGTGATACTTGGTCCACTTAGCTAGCAGCATTTGCTGATGGTTGACCTGCTGACCCCAATCATTGTAGCCTGACAGGGCCGGATCATAATGATGATAGGTATTTCAGCAACAGTTCAGCGTTATAAGGAAGAAGGAGGCATGGGAGGGAAGGAAGGAAGAGAAGAGAGCCACTCCTAACGGTCATGGGCTGGATCTGCCACTGTAGCCATGAAGAATGATGACTTCTTATATTCCAAATGATCATAATTTGTTGTCAGTACTGAAACAAAAAGGAGTGACTTGGTGACCCATGTGTCTTGTTCTTGATCATTAGTCATGTTACTTGTTACCTGTTCCTTTAAAAGGGAAAATACCTAAGAAGGACATTGGTAATTTTTCCAGTAAACAAAACACCATTACTTCAATCCTAACAGGACAAATCACCTCCTGAAGCAGTTTTGAAAAATCATAGTAAATCACAGAAAAATCATAAAATGGAAAATCCAATTGTGTTGGACTTCAAATTAAATGATATTAGAGTCCGAATACTCTAATATGAAATTAAATGATCCTTAACAATTCTGTATGCATGTTAGCTCAAAGGTATCCTGCTTAACAAATCGAGCATGGTGCCTGATTCAGAGATTGGCCAAAATGCTTGAACATTTTTTTTTGGCTAAAAGGACAACTATTTTAATGCGGAATAATTGATTTGAGGGGATCTCATTTTGTGTCTTTAAATAAAACTATGCTGAGCAAATATGGTGCACATAATCTGTGTGTACTAACAATGTAACATTTGATTATCTGCACTACTGCATTGTGTGACAACCTGACAAACATTTTCAACTTTCCGTGGCATTTCCTAGTATAGGCACACAAATACAAGCCCTACAAACTTATTCATAATGGCCTGGATAGATATGCTACCAATATCCAGTAGGTCAATAAAGAAATTGTTGTAGTTCTCTAGCAACAAAAAAAAAACTTTATGCTATTGGCAACCTTGGAGCATCTGTCGTGTGGGTTGTTGTCCTAACAAATTTCCCCACTCTAACTGATACTGTTAACTCTATTCTTCATCGGAATATATACGGCTGTTCTCACTCTCCATAAGGTTCTGAAAGGAAGATGGAATTGGAGGAATTTCAGTGTTCACAACGCCTTCCAGCATGTGAACAACTTGTCCTATTGATGGCCTGTCATCCTTCTCGTCCTGGATGCACCAACAAGCAACTCTGCAGGCGATATCAAGCTCCTTAACATTAGCATTCCCTTCGAGCCTACTATCCAGTAAGCACAACGCATTCCCTTCATTCACTTGAGCGGCTGCATAAAGAGGGAAATACCGATGATTTCCGGATTTCAATCTCTTTGTACTCCTTCTCCCTGTGACTATTTCAAGAAGCACAATGCCGAAGCTATAAACATCTGCCTTTTTAGTGATAGGTTGTCCAGATATCCACTCCGGCGCCAGGTATCCGATGGTTCCTCGGAAGGTGGTCAATGCAGAGTTGAATTCACGCCCAAGAAGCTTTGCCATGCCAAAGTCAGAGATTTTTGCGCAGAATTCCTCATCAAGTAGTATGTTTTCAGGTTTGATATCACAATGTATGATGCAGTCCTCACATTCTTCATGAAGATAGGCTAGACCCTTTGCAATACCTAGTGCGATTTGGTAGCGAAGATCCCATTTCAGAACACTAGACCTTTCTGAGAAGAGATGTGAATCCAAAGAACCATTAGGCATATACTCGTAGACCAGCAACCTCATATCCCCTTTGACACAGAATCCCAGAAGACGAACAAGGTTAGTGTGTTTGATCACTCCAACTGTCTGCACCTCAGCTCTGAATTGCTTATCTGCGTGCCCATGGCCTTTGAGACTCTTCACAGCGATAGCAGTTGATTCGGGTACTGGCATTGTTCCCCTGAAAACACTACCAAAACCGCCCTCGCCAAGTTTATCAGAGAAATTCCTTGTAGCTCTCTTAAGTTGCCCATAAGAGTAGAAAACAAGAGAGCCCTCTACTTCAAACTTTCTGCAAGTAAATAAACCTCTCTTGTGTCTCCATAGAAGTGCCAGTATCAATATCACAGAAGCCAATGCTATAAGTCCCGCCACAGACAAAAAAACTGCTCTTTTGCGCGGACCATTTTTGGTCCGGAGCTTGGAACCCCAACGAACATAAACCTTGCTGTATGGAGGTCTAGAAGCAAAACTCACGTTGTACAGCTTATCGTACCATAGCTTGCACCCGGTGTCAAACGCATATGCAACACAGTAACAATTGCTCAAGCAGGCTTGTTTACAATCTTCACTACTTTCTGCTAAATTATTCTGGGAGTAATAAGGGAGCCCCTGCAGCTTGTCCATCAGGATAAACGAGTCAGGATGTTCAGTCTGGCCATTCGTCTCACAGCTCAATGGGAGAGATCTTGAGCAACCACTGGCAAAGGATCCAAGCCCCCACTCAACTGGATATCTAGGCTCAAATCCATTGAGGCAAGTGCATTTGCCGTTGCTCGTGCAAGCACCAAATGAACCACAGAAGAAGGCGCCGGATTTGCAATCTGAAGGGAAGGTCCAACTAGCCACCCAACCACTTCTGTTTGCTGCTGCAGAATCCTGTGACCACCGCATCAAGCTGACTTGTCCCAGAATGAACTGCAAGAACTCAATCACATTTGGGCTTTCAGGATGTTTCAGAATCAGTGAGCTGCCATTGTCTTGAGATACCACCATCCAATCAGGGAAGGTCCCCATCCTGCCGTGCCCATCGGTGGTGAGCACGAACCCGTTCCTCCTGCTCCGATCGACGCTGATGGTGCCGTTGAGCGGGTAATGCTCGTACGTCATGGAGACATTGCTCCCGGTGTACCTGTCGAACCCGAGCCTCGCGCCGGGGAGCAGCGAGTCGCCGGGGTAATCGAAGCTCTGCCACAAGATCCGGGAGGAGTTGGCCCGATCCATCACCACGAGGTTGCCGTTGTCAAGGAGCACCGCGGCGGCGGGCGGCGAGGGGCCGACCGCGGCCGCGCTCGAACACCAGAGGCTAGCCCCGGCCTCGTTGATGCACAGGCTGCCGCTGAAGACCTCGAGCGCGGAGGCTGAAAGGTTCATGATTGGGACCCTGTTCCCGACCCAGAACTTGGGGCTGGTGCTCGGCGTCTTCTTGAATCGGACGCCAAGGAAGAAGTGGATGTTGTCGCCCGGGGAGAAGAAGCCCAGCTCGAACTCGCCATTCTTGGAGACCAGCGTGTCGTTGCCGGGCATGCCCTCGCCGGGGAGGATGGTGTCCCCGGCGAAGGCAGCGACGGCGAAGAATGCGCAACCAGCGAGCAGGAGAAGAGGCAAGGTGGGCAGCGCAAGCTCCCGAGGCCGGAACAGCGGGCAGCCGCGCTTCACCGCCCCCATCGCCATTGGCGAGCGTCACTACCCGCTAGCAGGGGAGCCCGCGAACACGGCAGTTCCTGCCCCAAGAAATCAGCAATGTGTGGCCTGCTACAGCTGCACAACGCAGTGCGAGCTGAGAACAAGATGAATCAGCGATGCGATGGAGGTGAGAGCTACTCGCACTCGCCTACTCATGCTTGCGTTTGGCTCCAGCGAGCAACTATACTATTTTTTTCGGTGGAGAAAAGTCAGAGTGGACAGAAAAGAGAAAACGTGGGAAATGTCTGCAAATCAGAAGCTGTGGCTATTTATTTATTTATTTAGGATAGGCATCGACCAAACTGTTTGAGAGCTATAAAAGTCCTGCAAGTTGAGAAATAAGGAGCAGACTTTCCAAAAAAAAAAAGGACGAAGGCAAACTAGTCAAAAGACAATGCTATGATTCCTTCATTAAAAGGAAATGAACCATTTATAGGCAAACGTTTTTCGGGAGTGTTGTAACCATTTTTCCGTCAACATTTTTAGCGAGTGTTTGCAACCATTTTTCCATCAACATTTTTCGGAAGTGTTACCAACATTTTTGTCGACATTTTCCAGAAGTGTAGCAAACCATTTTTTCTTAAACATTTTTGGAAGTGTTACCAACATTTTTCGCCAACATTTTCTAGAAGTGTTGCCAACATTTTTTCGTCAACATTTTTCGGGAGTATTGTCTACAGTTTTTCATCAACATTTTTTCGGAAGTGTTGCCAACATTTTTTCGTCAACATTTTTTGGGAGTGTTTTTTTCATCAACATTTTTCGGAAGTGTTACTAACATTTTTTGGAAACATTTTCCAGAAGTGTAGCAAAACATTTTTTTTGTAAGCATTTTTCGAAAGTGTTACCAACATTTTTCGTCAACATTTTCAAGAAGTGTTGCCAACATTTTTAGGAAGTGTTGAAACAATGAACAAGTTGATCAATATTTTTTAATCAACATTTTTTCTGAAATGTTGAAACAATATTTTTTTAACATTTTCTCAAAAATGTTGATCCAACATTTCTCAAAAAGACAGACCAATATTTTTCAACATTTTATAAAAATGTTGAATCAACATTTCAGTATTTATAAAAATGTTGGACCAATATCCAAAATTAAAAAAATAAAAATTGCTGGATCGCCTCCTCCAACTCCGGTGGCCGGCGAGAGCAGCGGTGCGGCAGCCATGGCGGCACGCGGGGATGGTCGCGCCCCGGCCCGCACCGGGAGCTCGCCGCGGGGAGGCGGCCATGGCGGGCGCACGCGGGGTGCGTCGGCCGGCGGGGGGCTCGGGAGGTGGCGGGAGGCCACGACCGCCCGCCGAGTCGCGCGCGGAGCTTCTCCGGCGGCTCGCCGGCGTCGCGCGCGCGGAGGCGCTCCGGCCGGCCGCCGTCAGGGAGCCGAAAGGGAGGAGCTGGCATCGGGGTGGCGGCGAGCGCACTAGGTGGGAGGCGGTTGCGCCTGTTGGAAGTGAGGGGGGTTAGGGTTTGATGATCCAATGGTTGAGAATGTTTGCACGAATCTCAAAAAAGTGGAAGTTCACCTTTGATGGGCTCAGCGCTAATCAAGCCCAACATTAATTATCAGGGTAAAACATGGCCCTAGGCAAACAAACAGGTCGCGGGCCTCGTGTGCTGTTCAACAGAAGACGATATATGGGTCCAATAACAGACGATATATGGGTCCAATAACAGGCCCTCGTGTGCTGTTCAGAATTTTGGATTTTTTTTCTATTTTTTTTCGATTTTACGAAAATAAATAGTTGAAGTCAACATTTGCAGAAAATAGTGTTGAACCGCCGCCGTCTGCCAGGCGGTTGGGATCCTGCCGCCGCCCTTTGGTATTTGTGTAGCACATAAATGATACTTCCGGCATGTTCGTTTGGCCGGTGGATGACGCCGGTGCTGATCGACGAAGATGACAGGCGGGGCGGGGCGGAGCAGCCAGAGCACAGGACCCATGCGCCTCGCGTCGCTGATATAGCAGCGTGGCATGGTGCGCCAATCCTAAGCATGCACGGCACGTTGTGGTGTGTGGCCACGTGGTGGGATTTCGATGTGAGATTTAGGTTGGATCGGTTTGGTTTCTATCGGAAAGGGGCCGGCAGCTCGTCACGTACGGGCTGCGCCACATTTACAAGCCTTCTTCTTTCTTCGGAAAATCTAACCCATCAGACTGTCTGAACATGCCAAATCCGGCTCCACTAATTACCAAAGTTGGTTCTGTTTGGTGCAAGAGCTATAATGAGAAGGCGGGAAAAAAGATAGATTCCTAGCGTTGCCACGCGTACGTACGTACGTACGTACGTACGTGAAGAATGGACTTTGCCGTGACCGTGATGGCGTGGTGTTGGCCGACCTGCTTGCTCGCCGGAACTGTTGTTCTACTGTTGGGACGAAGATGACAGGCATGAGGAATATATGGAATAGGTCCCGTGCCATCTCCTCCTCCTCCTCTCTCCACTTTGGTTGGTTGGTGCAACTGCGACGCGACGATCCAAGCATGCATGCAATGCATGATGTGGTGGCCACGTGGGATTTCAACGTGAGATTAGGTTGATTTGGTTTGTAGTACTCCTCCCAGTTTGTTAAATCAATAGGTCGTTTAGGACAAAGTTGCAGCTGGCAGTTCAGGTCAGGTCACTTCTCATTTTAGAAGCATTCTTTCCTTCGGAAAATTAACCCCGTCTGTGTGAACGGGCCAAATCCGGCACCACTAATTACCAATTTTGCTTCTTTCGTGCAAAAAGCAAGAAGAAGGGGGGCAAAAAAAGAAATCCGGCAGGCAGCTCCTCCGATCCGGCCCTCACTGTTGTGACGGCAGCCTGCACGTGCTTCGCCGTCACGGGGGTGGGGCGCTCGCTCGCCATCTCCGGCGGACGCGGTGGTCACACGACTCACGCGGTCACGCCAAGCTCGCCTGGCCGCCGCTTCGTTCCTCCGATCCCCTTTCCCTTGCTTTGCTTGGCTTGGCGCCAACCCCGGCCCACCCCCGCGCGCCGCCCACATATACCGCCTGCGCCACGCCATTCGCGGCTCGCGTCGCGTCGCGTCCATCCACCACCACCAGCCTCTCCGTCTCAGGCACAGGCAGGCAGGCAGGCAGGCGTCGTCTCCCTCTCGGCCTCTCTCCCTCCCCAACGCCGTACCACCTCCTCGTCCCACCCCCGCCGGGCGAGTTCGGGTACGCCGTCTCTTTCGCCGTTCCCAAGCAAGGACCGCCGCACCTTTTCCTTCTCGACCCGTCCATTCGTTCGTTCGTTCACGGGGCCTCCGTCGATCCAGCGGGTTCGCGAGCGCGTCTCTTTCCTTCGTTCGGCGTACGAGAGGACGATCGACCGTGCGGCGCTGGAGCAGGCAAAGTCGTTGCAGCTAGCGGCGGACGGGCGGGCATGGAGTTCTGGCCGGAGTTCATGGCGAGCAGCGGCGGTCGTGAGTTCGTGGCGGGCGGCGTGGGCGGCATGGCGGGCGTGCTGGCGGGGCACCCGCTGGACACGCTCCGCGTCCGGCTGCAGCAGCCGCCGCCGCCCGTCAGCCCCGGGGTCGTCGACGCGCCCGGCCGCCGCCCGCCCTCCGCCGCCCGCCTCCTCCGCGGCATCCTCCGCGCCGAGGGCCCCGCCGCGCTCTACCGCGGCATGGCCGCGCCGCTCGCCGCCGTCGCCTTCCAGGTCAGTGCTCCCTGCATCTATTCCCGCCACGGCCCGTGGCCGATTATTCCAGGACCTCCTCGTAGATTCTTCTTCTTGTTCCGATACGTCGTCCGTCTTGCTTTCACCACCCATCGTTTTCCAAGAGAAAGCTTGCTTCCCCCTTTGTTCAAACGAAACAAATGCAAACATGCATGGGACACCACACCACACCACACCACCGCCGAGATCCATGGCACCACCACTCGCTGATGAATGGGAAACAATCAGGGCACGGCACTGCCAGTCACCGTCTTTCTCACTCAATCACTCACGAGAGACGTAGTACGTACTAGTACGTACGTAGCACACAAATTCAGCTACCTTCACCTTGCTTGTCCCGTTTGAACTCTTTTCTGCCTCGACTTTTCGTTTTTTGTGCCTCATCTGCCCTCGCTTTTGTTTCCCTGTCTGACTCCCTAAAGATCGCGCTAGAAAACAACAGCAACCGACGCACATCAATTCTCCCTGAAAAAACAAGCAAGACGTGTCGAAATGTTCATCTCGGTGGTGGACTAATAAGTGGATCGTCAGAGGAAAAAACTGGTGGTGAAACAAAAATAGCAGCAGCGGTTGGCAATCCTTTGGGGTTTAATTAATCTCTGACGAAGCAAAAGCCAAACGGTGATGGTCCTCTGTCTCATCTCACATGCTTTGCTAGCTCCTTCAACTTCAATGGCCCTGTTCCTGAAGGCTCTCTCTCACATGTGATGGTCTGATGGACACGGGGTCGGGGTGTGGCCTCACCAGCAAACGGCAGCAACAAAGCCAGTGACGTACACTGGCTCGCATGTGCGCGGCCTGGGTCGTGTTGTTCGTCCATTTGCACAGTACTACGTGCTGCTGCTACCTCTGACCCCCTAACATCATCGCCAAGTCTTTTAAAATGTGATTGCTTGATTAGTTGTTTAATTAACTTGGCAAACTAGCAAATCTTTTTTCAAGGAACAAACTGGCAGCAAATCAGAGATCTTTTTGTTGACCTGATGTTACTTTTTTTTTGCTATTTTCTCCCAAGAATCAATCGTATTTTTTTCCATAAGAAATTAGCAGATAGTCATATAGTACGTCATATGTCTAGATGTACATTGAACCAGCAATCCTTTCTCTAAGAAATCAGCAAAATATCTGCAACTTTTATTAATATAAAGAAAAACGACACCTTTTGTTTTCTGGAGAGACTTACGTTGTTTAAACCTGGCAGACTGCCAAATCTGATATCTTACTTGGTTGACCTAGAGCTTTTTTTTTTTGTTATACCAGTTAGACAAAGGATATTGTCGGTACAGAAATGCATTTTGAACTTCACGATAGTCTAAGATGCTCCCTTCGAATCAGGAATCTTTTTAATCCGCAGATCATCATATACTCCTACTTCATCCGTCGCAATTTACTATCCATTTTGATTTTTTTTAATACACACGTTTTAGTATAGATATAAGTATTACATAGCAGCCAAAAAAAATGATGCATGTACAAAAACCATGTCCAATTGCGAGTGCAATGTTCCTAATTGCATTTGCCGATCAACTTGACATTGCTCTGTCCTCTGCAAATGTGCAGTTGCGAGTTGCTGCCATTGCTCTGTGTCGTCTCAGAACTATATATAAAACGCTTTTGTGGCTTGCTGTCTCGTTGCAGAATGCGATGGTGTTCCAGGTCTACGCGGTCCTGTCGCGATCGCTCGGTTCGGGGAGCTCCACCTCCACCTCCGAGTCCGAGCCTCCTTCCTACGCGAGCGTGGCGCTCGCCGGCGTCGGCACGGGGGCGCTGCAGACGCTCATCCTCTCCCCCGTCGAGCTCGTCAAGATCAGGCTGCAGCTGGAGGCGGCGGGGCACAAGCACCGGCGCCCTGGCGACCACCACGGGCCCGTCGACGTGGCCCGGGGCATCCTCCGCAGGGAGGGGCTCCGCGGGGTCTACCGCGGGCTCACGGTGACGGCGCTCCGCGACGCGCCGGCGCACGGCGTCTACTTCTGGACGTACGAGTACGCCCGGGAGCGGCTGCACCCGGGGTGCCGGCGCGGCGGCGGCGGCGGCGGCGGCGGCGAGAGCCTGGCGACGATGCTAGTCTCCGGGGGCCTCGCCGGCGTCGCCAGCTGGGTCTGCTGCTACCCGCTGGACGTGGTGAAGTCGCGGCTGCAGGCGCAGTCGTCGTCCCCGGCCGCCGCCGGCAGGTACCGCGGCGTCGTGGACTGCTTCCGGAGGAGCGTCAGGGAGGAGGGGCTCCCCGTGCTGTGGCGCGGCCTGGGCACCGCCGTGGCCCGGGCGTTCGTCGTCAACGGCGCCATCTTCTCGGCGTACGAGCTGGCCCTCCGGTTCTTGGCCAGCGGCAGCGGGCAGAGGATGGTCATGGAGGAGAACTGAAACCGACGATCAGCTGTGCCGGATTCTGAACAGTTCGTGCTGCCTGCGTCCATTTGTGAGATCGGAGCTGCTTGCAGTTGCAGGCTTGCAGCGGCATGTCTGCTGCGTTGGGTTGTACATAGGCTAGTGTTCATTAGGGTTTGGGAGCGGTTGGTTGGTCTCGGATCCAGAGGTTATCGTAGCTGCAAGATTCATACAAATTGGCATCAGGAGCATGCCTAGAGGCGATGGCGATCAATTCTTCCCCATTGTCTGGGGGAAATATTGTACATATCTTTTTTTTTTGAACAATAATATTGTACATATCTTGGTGTATTGCTGTTACAGAAACATTAACATCAGTGAGAAAATGACCGGTATCATATCGATAAGAAACCGTGCATGGAAAACACCAGGCCTGTGATTTTCAGTCAGAGCAAGGTTTCTTTCGGGATCTACACACATCAGTGAACAGTCGAAGGAGGCAAAACGGATTGCATTTCTGTGCAGCACTTATGGATACGGAATTACCATTTGTGTGCTGTCGTTGGCAGATTCAGTCCATCCACTCCAGCCGAGCCAAGCCAAGCAGGCGTAGATTCCGATTCCAAGACGGAGTCCTGCTGATTTGAGGTCCCGGACAGTTGGAACAACAGGAGAACAACCAAGTGTGCGGAAGGATACACGTGTTGTTATCCGTTGCTGTTGCCGTCGTGGAACCTTTACGTCATGGGCCCATGGCACGTTGCGTTGAACATTGACTTCATTTTAAAAAAAACACACACACATCACACATGGTGGGTCAACAAAGACAATTTTGAATTGTGTTGTGAGAAAACAAAGTGTTCAAGCAGAATTGTTCAGCTTAATTATCTCATCCCCTCCCCCAAACTCCTGATTTAAGACACTCTTTATTATTTAAAAAAATAAGATAGAAATATTAAAGTTAAAAGAACGTAAGTATGATGATTTCGTAGATAACACAAAGAGTCAAGGGAACTAAATGGAGGACTAGATCAATTTTGACGCCCTTTTGAGAAATGTGGTTTGTTTTTCTTTCAATTTTTTGGGAAGCTTAAGATGTAGAGGCGATGGACTACTTTTCCTATGCATTCGTCATATACGTATTTGTAAATACTAGTCCATCAACCCGTGCCACTGCACGGGCTAGCACCTTTAACATGATTATTCGTTTGTTTTATTAACCACCAGCCAGTCAAACAGAGGTTACATTACATAAATATAAATGACTAAATATTTAGTTTATTACCTAAAAATGTCATTATCTTCCCATATATCCAGCATTTTATCCAACAGCTTGCACCAATCAATCTGATTTAAGCTACCATAAAATGTGATCATTTTGTTGTAGAGCGAGTAGTAGAATATTTAAATAAAATGAATTAATATTGACGATCTAGTACATCCTCTTTTTTACATATCACAATTGTTTTATCGCAAATCAAATATGTCCAACTTTGACCAAGTTTATAGATATAAATATTATTCTACCAAATATATGCATCACCAAATCATACTCCAAGGTGAATTTGATGATACAAATCTGGTATCATAGATGTTGTTATAGTTTCAATAATCATCTCGATGTAAATGCGTATTGTTTCATCGCTTTTCCCAAATGCAAGAAACTGTTATGTAAGTATGTAACTGTTGGTGCCTTATTAATATATTTAATTAAGTAAGAATCAATTGGCCATGCAAAGTTGTTTGTACTAATATTGACTGGTTCATGGAAATTACGTAAAAAAATGTAAAAAGAGAGGTCAGAATGACTTGTATCTATACATAGACAATAAGATCTTTAATTGTAGCGGCTAGGGAATATATACCGCTACTCACATTGGTTAGTAAAATCATATTATAGGACATAAAAACTCAGTCTATTGGTTAGTAAAATCAGTTTTTAGGTCACCAGTGAAAATTTGCAGGAATACAACCCTCGATCGTGTACTTTTCTCCATCAATAGGCACGCATGCTTTCTCCCAATCTCAAACATAATAATTGGCTACATTCTTCTCGATCATTGCCATTTGTTGCACGCTGAACGACAACGCGTCCTAGAGCATCGTCCGATTCCTTCCTGCTGCTTGATCCATGGATAGCACACCTCGCTTGCGGCATGCACTCTGCCCTTGCTTGACTGCTCGTAGTCTGCTCAGTTTGTGGCGACTTTGTGGATTACTACATATTATGGGCTGCGGCTGCGGCTGCGACTGCTTTCATGCTCATCCAAAAACCACTGAGGTTTAAGAAGGTTGAATTTGTTTGTGGGGCGCATCTCGGGAGTCGGAGATTGCATATAAAGATTATAGGTGGGCGGACATCAAATTTATATGTTTTAATAATTGAATAGGTGGATAGTCTAGAGAGCTGATTTAAATTAATTTTATAAAATGCAGATTTTAGGTAATTTTAACATAAATATAAGGGGTTCTTTTAGTTAAGTATGCATAGGTAATTTTAAGTGTCCACCTAGGATCGGATCCTAGGTGGCTTCGCGTGGAGGCTTCAAAAGGAGCCTCCAATTAATAATAGTAAGATATAAGAAACATGGGTAGCAGCAACGGGATAACAATATGGCTTTAAAGCCCATTACACTCAATTAGAAGTATAAATCAACATTACAACAAAATAGGTTTAACATTTTGAAATGTATAGTTCAAACATTTTGAAAAGTATAGTTTCAAAAATTTTGTAAAATTAAGTACTGCATTCAACATTTTTTTCTTGCCTACTTCAACATCTCAACCAATTCTCGACGTGCACGGGTACGGGTTGGCGGCGGCAACATCAGGTGGGGAGGAACCTAGGGTTTGAGGAAGAAGAAGAGGTACTGCCGTGTGCACGAATCTCAAACATTGAAAGCCACATAGAGAAAAAGAATTTCGGAAGCTAGATAAGCATGTTCGACTTCTCTTATATTCCTTTTTTTTCACAGCAAATATGTACGTCGTACAAATTTGCCGAAGAGCCAACCCGAGCAGAGAGCAGGGAATAGTGAAAGTGTGGCCCAAAAAAGAAATTCATGGACAAGCCTTATTCCCCATCCGGGCCTTGTTTGGGAAAATGTGGTGGGTTTAGCTGTAACTGAAACCGGATGAGCTCTTGCTCAAAAAAAAAAAAACGAAACCGGATGAGCTCAGTCAGTGACTGACTCCGACGACCAGCCAGAGCCAGCGGCGCCGCCGCGCCGAGGCGGCCGCCGGCCGGCAAAGCTGACGCGCCGCCCCACCACCTGCGCTGCGCTGCGCTGCGCCCCCCGAAATGGCCGAACACGACCCGCGCGCCAAAAATTAAAGGACCCCCGCTCTGCTTTCACGCGGGAACGCGATCGAGCCTTTTCCATCACCTCCACCAGTTGCGATCTCGTCTCGTCCGCGACAGGGACGCCATCGACATGATGGCGGGCGCCCATCATTTTGTAGGGCAGACGGCGCATGCTGCATCTGCATGCACACCAACACCAGGCAGGGTGGTGGTGAGTTGGTCGCGCACACAGCACAACACAACATTGGCAGCAGGAGCGAGCGGCGGAGGCCGGCTAGTCGGGCGGCCGCGCGCGTCGTCGCCGGCCGGCCCTGCCGCCCACTACGGCGTCCGTCCATGGATGGATCCTGGTCGAGCTCCGGCCAGGAGCGAGATCCCGCGTGCGTGCATGATGTGGGTGGGGATCTACCAGCTCTCTAGTCTCCCGGATCCGAGTGAGATGGGCGCTTGTATGCGCTTCTGAAATCCGAGTGTGTGCTCACTCGCTCGGTCGACACACCAGCTAGCCCCGCCGCCGCCGCCGCCGTCGTACGACAACATCTAGTGCCTCGTTTCGGCGGCGGCGTCACTCATCAGCGCACATCAGTGTGGTGGGCATGGTCATGGACAGGTGTGTTCTGGTCCTTCCTCCTTCCTTCCTGCTGGTGTGGGCTGCTGGATCCCCCCCGCACAAAATGGCATGAACGCGAACCCAATGCAGCAGATGCAGGGGACCTCTCTGCAAAAAATTCCTGCAGTGTGAGTGTGTGACTCTGTGAGTGACTGCCACGTCCGGGCGGTGGAGATCGTTTTCAGGGGCATGCACCAGGCAGGCAGGCAGGCAGGCAGACAAGTACACGGGGCCCGGCCGCCGCCATGTTTATCGATCGCCGTCTGGGGAAGCTAAAAATGTCAAATACTCCTAAAATGCATGGAAAGGCGGCGGCCGGAGCTGGCGGCGGCGTCCTCGACACACGGATCGGTCCCCCGGCCATTCGCGCTCCCGGCGTACTGGCCGCCGACGTCGCGTCGTCGTCGGTCGCGCAACGCCGATCTCAGGCAGCCCGCGCGCGCGCGCCATGACATCATGCATCTCGATCGATGGTCACTTTGAGCAACCAGCATTGCAGCAAGCTAGCTCGACGGTGGCAATGGAACCGCGCGGCAGTCGATGATCGAGGACGCGATTGCCATCACGTGGGCGCCGGCCGCGAGCCGCGCGCGCGCGTGTGTCAGGTCGGCCTCTCTCGCCCGCGCGCGCGCGCGCCGGCCGCCATTCTCTCTGCGCTGTCCCTTTGCCGCGTCGCCTTTCATGCAATGGCCACGCCGCCGCCACCAGCTAGGCAGCTACGTACTGTACTAGCAGCTGCCACCTGCCAGGTGCAGGATGAATCGAAACCGATCGCTCGATGCGGCGCGGCGGAATCACGCAAGTAATTCAAAGGGCCGGAGAAATTCGCCCTCCTGCGTGCCTCTTGCAGGCCTCTCCGATCCGCCAGCTAGCTCTCGCTCGATCGGCCACTGTTGATGCGCGTCAGCGTTCCGCGCGCCGCCGGGGACCGCCGCGCCACTCTCTCGCGACTTGCATGCATTTTGGCCCTCGCGCGCGACTTCCATTCTCTCTCGACGACGATGCTCCGTCTCCTCCTCCGATCGAGAAGCATGGAATCTTTGCTCGGAGCAATAATCCACCGGGGATCGGATCGGAGGGGGCGCTCCGATTATTCTCACAATCATACTCCCTGCGAGAAAACGACTGCCGGTGCAGTGGTCACCTTGTACTAGCTTCTTCACCTGCGACGGCGATGCTTGGACTGAACCCGTCCATGTGGTAGACATATAGCTAGTGCGGCTCGCTGTCGCTTCAGAATCGAGTGTTCGTCACGAATTACTTCGTCGTCCATCTCCACAACAAGGGCAAGCTTTTTGCATGTGGTGTTTGCCCACATGCACATCCGAGAACCGAATGTCGTCGTTGCTGCAACTGATCGATGATCATGGTAATCTAGATAAGGTAGACGATGCCGGCCTATAGGCTACAGCTAGTTTCGTTCTTGAAAGGTGCAGTAACAATAATGAACTCCGCACAAATGCCGCCTTTAAGCTTGCTTGTACAGTGACAAGAATGGTTTTATCTGGGCGGAAGAAGCATCTCACGGTCATAGAATAAACGCGCTGACTACTCCCTTTGTCCCGAAATACAAATATGTTTAGATTTTTTTCAAAGTCAAACTTTTCTGACTTTGATTGTAAATTGCTACATAATCATAAAGTCAGGAACATAAAAAAAATGATATTTATAGATTTATCATGAAACCAACTATGAAAATATGTAATATTTCCTATTTAAAATAAATTATTTTAAGAGCTATTGTTGGTCAAAGTCGAATTGAAAAAGTCTAAACATAGCTATATTCTGGGATGGAAGGAGTACATGATATTTTTTCAGTTGGACCAATGAAAACTCAACACCCGTAGAGCAATTGATGTTTTGGAGTATATATATACATTATTCGATTACTCAACATCATATTGCATTGGCACCGAAAAGACAAATAAAACTTACAAAGTACAAAATAACATTTGGTCAATGCAAGACTAGTAAAGGTGAAATGGAATCATGACTCTTGTAAAGCTAATGAGTAGAGTTGCACAAAGATAATATATGCAAAGCCAGCAAAGAATATGCTCTAATATCGAATAAGTATGATTGAGGTACATTTGTACGCAAACAACACACATTGGTGATTCATATTAAATATTACAAACAAACTTAAATATTACAATGTAAGTAGTATGGAAAATATATCCACCGAATAAATGATAAAAGTTATCTATTTCAATTAATACTTACAAAAAACTTACATAATCTATCAAAATGAAAGAATCTTTTGAAAAAAGAATTGGAACAATAATAAATCACTCTCAAGTCTCTCAGAGTCAAATCCTATTTGCTGACTCTCTAATGTTAGAGCAAAACTAAATGATAAAATGGCTAAATATGATTTATTTACAATATGGAAATAATGGGGAATTCTACATGTACTAGCCTAGTTTTAACTATATGATATGCTGATAGATAAGCGCTTAGCATTTGTTTTTCCTAGCGTATCTACCAGTTAGAATGATACGTAAATAGACTAGTACACGTATTCACAAAATTTTTGAACCGCGAGGCTTTTGTCTGATCAATAAGTCAACCGTATATCATTTGGTCTTGTGTTTTTCATATCCTATGTCATTCCAACACTTCTTAATGTCATCAGCAATCTTTGTGGCATCCATTGACACGCCAAGCAGTCCACGTCGTGAGAACCCAGCAGCATAGAGACCATTCTTTCCTTTCCATTCATTTTGTTTGCGTGGAAATCCAGTTTTTTCAGAGAAAAAATCACTCTCCTATATAAAAATTAAATGTTACTAGACTAATAATATATTTTCAGGATATATAACAAATTAGAAGTCTGTGACATTATATTTTTGTATGTCATACTATACCTTCAACCAATAAGGAACATTACTTTTGTAACCGGTGGCAAGGATCACAACATCAAAGTCTTCGATCGTGCCATCAATAAACTCCACATCATGCTCTCGAAAACTTTGAATTGCCGGAAGCACCTGACAATTGTGCACAAACACAATAGTGTGAAGACTATGCAACTAAGGTGTTCACTATATAATAGTAATAACAATATCAAAAGGGTTAATCTATTACTTTAATGTCCCCTGACTTGATCTTAGCAACGGTCCCGACATCAAGAACTGGCGTCTTCCCAGAGATTTTCTTCAGCTCCATTGGGCCAATGCTAGGTCGAGGAATGCCAATACGTGCAGTGTCTCCTAGCACGAGTCGCGTGAGAAGGAGGATGATCTTATCAACATTTCGGACAGACAAATACATCAGAAGCCATGTGGACAACCCAAAGGTGGAGAGCCCCAAAATCTCCCTTGGAAGAACATGCATCTGAAAAGATCGCAAAATATACATCAGTTTCATACTTCATAATAATAGTTTGTAGTGCACCATTACAGTTGCAACCAGTTGAAGAAATGATCATCTATCTGAGATACTATAAACTAACACCGAAAGAGGGAGCAAATCAAAGTGGCTCTTGTTTTTGTTTTGTTCGATGACATGGATGCAAGTTTAAAAAAGCAATTTATTAGCAAAAGGAGAAAATTAAAGGTAGTCTCGGGGCCCAAACACTTGGAGCTAACATGCCTTTTGAAGGTATCGTGTTAGTTGCAAGATAGCGCTTGCTAGGTTGTAGTACAACTTTGCAAAGTGTGTGGGAGCAGCGATGAACACTTGGTGCAGCTTCCATATGCATATGCATATGCTTATCGACATCAAGGTAGTTTTACTAATGGTTTGTAAATCACATTCCAACAACAGGGAAAAAAAAGGAGAACGCAAAATAGATGGAATGGTATAAAGCATACATAGGCCAATCCCAAAGAGTTTAGTTGCTGACCGTTCACAAGCATATTCTAAACTGCACAAGTTAGTGCTATTGTTCGTTAACCAATATCTGTGGTTTATAATTAAGGGTTGTACGTAACTCCTATTTAGCCGGCTAACTTAACTGAAGTAGCTGCCAGCGATTTGGAGAAAAAAATTGCAAAATGTACGCGTGTCTTGGGCAAATCTAGGCTAGCTGTCTGTTACTATTCTTTGAAAAGGATCAAGCGCATGCTCATGAATCCCAAGAAAGTTCCTTGGAGAACCACACGGTCTCTTTCTTGGCATGCTGCCATATCTCGGCTGTAGCAGCCAGCTCGTGTGTGTGTGCGCGCGCGCTTTTTTACTCGAAAAAGGAAAGCACAAGGTTAACACATGCGGTGAGATCAGAAGTGCATGAACACGTGAGGTCAGGTGTGATGCCAACTAAGACCAAGCATTAATTAAGTTAATAATATAATACCATCCATGCTTTATTAATCATGCGGCATTGAACAAAAAGAAAGGGGGAAAAGGTTGCACCAATAGAAAAGATGGAAAGATGCAAATATCACCTTTGTTTAATCCGTTGGTTTGTGCGTGCATCGATCTTTTCGCTAATGTTAGTGTTAGCAAAAGAAATCCTGAAATTATAGAACTCTTTCGCTAGTGATCGTAAAAGATTAGTTAAGTCCGTATACACATTCCATCCGAACCAACCAACAAATAAAGCAACAATTAAAGTTTTGCAAAAAAAAAACACGAACTCGCAAACAAAAGCCACGGGAATGAATGAATGAATGAATGAATGAATGAATGATGAACAGATTAAATGGAAGAGAGAAGCCGGTAATCGACAATCTTCGTCTTGTTAATCTCGATCGATCTACATGATAATCATGATGGTTTGTTTATCACACGTACGAACGTACCGTGTCACGCACAACCATGGAGGTGTGCACATTGTGGTTGGAGAGGTCGAGGGAGACCTCCATTCCAGAGTTGCCACAGCCGACGACGAGCACCTTGCTGCCCTGGTAGGGCTCACCGCTGCGGTAATCGCACGAATGCATGACCTGGCCCTTGAAGCAGTCGATACCGTCGATCTCCGGCACGGCGGGATCGGCGTTCTCCCCCGTGGCGACCACAAGCCATTTGGAGCGGTACTCCCTGGTGGCGGTGCTGAGGACGGCGGCCTCCTCCTCTCCGCTGCCGCCGTCGATCGCCGCCGCGACGATCTCCTTGGTGCGCACGCACCACAACTCGCCGTCGAACTCGGCGCTGACGACCTCTTGGTGGAAGAAGGGCCGGATGCCGTACTCGCGGGTGTAGTCGTCGAGGTAGTCGAGGAATTGCTCCCGGGTGGGGTATTCCGGGTAGGTCGACGGGAAGGGCATGAGCGGCAGCTCGCAGAATCGCTTGGGCAGGTGGAGGTGGAGGCGGCGGTACGTGCGGTGGCGCCACAGCGAGGCGACGCAGCCGTGGCGCTCGAGCAGCGCGTACGGCACGCGGAGCACGGTGAGGCACGCCGCCACCGCGAGCCCCGCCGGGCCGGCGCCGACGATCAGCGCCCCGCGCGCGAGCACCTTCCCGTCCTCGGTGACGGGGAAGCCGGTGGTCGCGGCCCTGGCGTCGCTCCGCGGGCTGCGTAGTAGTGGGTGTGGGTCGTGCGCCCTCTTGCCCTCGGTCTCGGCGGAGCGGCGGTCGTCCATGGCCATATATGTCTGACGACGACGGAATTCTTTCTTGATCGCCGGCTGCTGGCGGCACAGCAACGAAGCTACTAGAACCTCGGCCCGATCCAACTAACTAGCCACCTACAACAATCCCTCCCTCATCAGCAAAAATAAAATACGGATAGATAGCTCGGTGTGGGATATGGATCGATCTGAGCAGCGGGGCAGGATGATACGCTTATTTATATATATGCAAATACAAGACAAGCAGAGGGAGCATGATGCTCGCGTTATCCGGTGTTCCTCTATCTCCTCCCCGCGCGCGCAGGGGTAAGCGCTAGTGGTTAGCCGGGAAGCAGGGGAGTAGGGAGCGGTGGTTATTTATTCCAACTGATTTTTGGAATCTGGTTATTCCGGCGGGATAGGATGATGCCGGCCGTCGAGGAAGGAGGAGGGGGACACACATGCATGCGCGGTAAGCCCACAGCCAGCGAGCGGACGTGGTTAACCAACACGAGTTCCAGCGCCCGACGGTGGTTGGTTATATTTAGCACGCTAAACGGATAGGAGACTTATCCACCCACAGTAACAATCACAGTATATTCCATCCACACCAACCGCGTTATTCGTAGGATGTTTGGATCTACTTTTTTAAGGTCATTTATTTACCACACACACAGTAGAGATAGATAAAACTATATGCATAATTATTCTCTAGTAATTAAATGATGTTAATTTTTTTAAACATTATTCTTACAATCACAAATATAAGCAATTCATAACAATAGTGAAAGGCGCAGTAACAATAATGAACTCCGCACAAATGTCCGTCTTTATGCTTGCTTGCTTGTACAGTGACAAAATGACTTTATGTGGACAAGAATGACTTTATGTGGACGGAAGAAGCATCTCACGGTCATAGAATAAACGCTGACTACTCCCTTTGTCCCAAAAATATAGATATGTTTAGATTTTTTTTCAAAGTCAAATTTTTCCAATTGTGACTGTAAATTGCTACATAATTATAAAGTCAGGAACACAAAAATTATATTTATAGATTTTTATGAAACCAACTATCAAAATATGTAATATTTCCTATTTAAAATAAATTATTTTAAGAGATATTGTTGGTCAAAGTTGGAAAAGTCTAAACCTAGCTATATTCTGGGATGGAGGGAGTACATGATATTTTTTCAGTTGGACCAATGAAAACTCAACACCCGTAGGACAATTGATGTTTTGGAGAGTATATATATATATACACACACACACATTATTCGATTACTCAACATCATATTGCATTGACACCGAAAAAAAATAAAACTTACAACATACAAAATAACATTTGGTCAATGCAAGACTAGTGAAGGTGAAATGGAATCATGACTCTTGTAAAGCTAATGAGTAGAGTTGCACAAAGATAATATATGCAAAGCCAGCAAAAAATATGATCTAATATCGAATAAGTATGATTGAGGTACATTTGTACGCAAACAACATACATTGGTGATTCATATATGCAACTTTAACTAAGACCTAAGAAACATATTTTCTTCTCCTGATTGTGGTACATTTGTGTGCAGACAACACACAATAGTGATTTACATATGCAACTTTAATTAAGACCCAAGAAACATATTTTATTCAACTACCTCCAATAATTATAAATATTGATATGTATATGTATGTACAAGTAACAATGATAATTTCACATGAAAAATTGATTTAAAATAGCTGGGTGTAGGATATGGATTGATCTGCAAGTAGCGCAGCAGGAGGAGACGCTTATTTATATATATGCAAATACAAGACAAGCAGAGGGAGCAGGGAGGCTCGCTTTATCTGGTCGTTAGCTGGGAAGCAGGGGAGTAGGGAGCGGTGGTTATTATTCCAACTGATTTTTGGAATCTGGGTATTCCGGCGGGATAGGATGATGTCGGTCGGCGAGGAAGGAGGAGGGGGCCGAGGACACACATGCACGTCCTCACCGCCGCGGTCAGCGCACAGCCAGCGAGCGGCTGTGGTTAACCAACACGAGTTCCAGTGCCCGATGGTGGGTGGTTATATTTAGCACGCTAAACATATAGGAGACTTATCCAACCACAGTAACAATTACAGTATATTTCATCTACACCAACCGCGTTATTCGTAAGATGCTGGGGATATACTTTTTTAAAGGTTATTCATTTACCACACACACAGTAGAGATAGATAAAACTGCATGCATAATTATTCTCTAGTAATTAAATAACATGTTCATAACATCAATGAATACACTATTTTATTAGGTTCGTAATTGATTTTTTAAGACGTGCTTAGTACAATGTTATTATTAAGAAGAGAACGTAGAGTTAATACAACAAGAGGAAAGGATGCATATGTAGGTCCATCCTCAAACGAAAAAAGAAGAACAACAAAAGGCACAAAATACAACACAAACGCCACCCGTCCTTTAACAACATCGCCTTGGCGCGAAAAGAAGGGTGACGAGAGTGAAGCCCTTGGCACGAAAAGAAGGGTGACGATAGTGAAACCCACCTGAGCTCATAGTCTGGCGTCTTCCAATATGATGGGAGTGAGAGCGACCGGCTGGTGGGCACCCCGCTCATGTACTCGACGGTTCCGCTCCTTCCAAAGTGACCATGCGACTAGCCAGACCAAGGTACCAAAGCCCTTCTGACGAGCTTGAAAGCCATGTGTGGTTCGAGGACTGTTTGATGGTTGCTTCCTGGTGTGATGAGTGATTGACAACATGGTGTGGACCGATTCTTGGCTAAGTATTACAGGTGCAGGTTGCGGCTTGACTGGTGTTGGTGCAGGTGAAGAACAAGCGCGAAAAGTCATGGCTGGTGAGACCTCCATGTTTGGAGAAGACAAGTAGGTTTGGTTCGAGGGACCCGGTGGCCAGCGGATTCAAGTGCGAGCCGCATGGTGGCAAGAATGACAAGATGAAGTCGTGGACGGTTTCTTGGTTGAGCCTCAAAACCAAGGTAGACCCGGGACTTCGTGGGAGCCAAGTCAAGAGTGGTGATTGGCGGAGGCAACGCTGAGTTCGCGGGGTTTCTAGTGGTTCACCAGAAAACCACTAGGTTTCTTGGTTGATCCACAAAGCCAAGACTGAAGGCGGAGGTGTAGCAGCATCGGACCGGTCTGACCGGTGTGTGACGACGCAGTCCGGAGACTTCAAAGCGGAGGACACACGTCGGGATCGCAAGGCTTGCGTCGATGCTAAGCGAGTTTGCAGTCGCTGGGCATCCATCCGATGGTGCGAAGATAAAGCTTCCCGAAGTGTCCCTCGGGGGTGTGTATCCTAGTGTTAGGCCTTAGGGGTAGTTTTGTCTTTCGGTTGCCTCCATATAACCCAAGTGGTGAGAAGATGACAACCATCTCTGGGAACCCTAGCTCATTTTGTTTTGCTATTTTCCTCTTCCATTTTTCCTTTGGAATTTCTAGGACTAGCTTGAGAGCTTCATGGTGAGATCTTGTAAGAGGGAAGGATGATTGAGAGGCAAGCTAGACCTTGTATGAACCTTCATGGTATGTATAGATGATTCGCTGTGGTTCCTCAAGGCTTGATCGTGTCTCTCCCGTTTTGACTTGGTGATTTTTGGAGCTTTTTCTTGGTGATTTTCTTGTGGCGGTTTTGAGACCTTTGTCTTTGGGATTTGGTGGGGGATGTATGCATGAACCCTTCGTGGTTCTTTTCTCTTTGATTCCCCTCCCAAATCCGTGAGCTAAGGAGCTCGATTTTGGGGTTTTCTCCTCATTAGGGTTAGAGGCGTTCTTGGTGGGATTTCTTCGATTCCTCTTGATTTAGCAAGTTTTGGTCGACCAAAGTTTGGCTATGGAGTGCCCATGAGGTGTTTCTAGTATCCCCAAAGTCTTGTACGAATCTGTGGAGATCGGGAGTTGGATTTGGGGGAGTTGACCCGCGAGTTGTTGTTCATCCTGAGAGCCCAGGACTGACCGGTCTAACCGGTGCCGAGCCCAGTTGGGTTTTGCTTAGGTGAACGTGTTGGTGAGTTCTCTATTGTCTTGTGTTGTGGTTGTTTCGAGTTTAATTTAGTTTGGAACTTAGAAAGTCAAGTTAGTGGACCGGTCTGACCGGTGAGCTGCACCGGCCTGACCGATGCAAGAGCTTTCTGTGGAATTCTCCAAGTTTGGCTCGGTTAATCTGACTTAAGGTCCAGGGTGACCTGGTGTGTCTCTGGTGGAGTTCGGATGTTCCAGCGGCTTAGTCCAAAAGACCTGGACAGGACCGGTCTGACTGGTGCAGGTGACCGGTCTGACCGATGTGGTCTGGTGCTGCTCGAGTTGCTGTTTTCGCTGCGTTCTCGGGTAGGCTTAGGTGGTTGTTGGTTCCTAGGACCAGTAGCACTCCAGTGACTACGTGGTCTTGGCCAACTTGGGTAGTTGAGTCGGAGACGTGTTTTGGTTACCGTGTTCATCTTGTTGGAGTAGCCAGCTCCTTCGAGAAGAATTTTTATCGGCTCTCATTCACTCCCCCTCTCTCTGGTCGCCAGTTCGGTCCTTCAGAGATTTAGCTACCGCCTTCCCGACTTGGAGCCGCTAGACTGCCAGAGGAGACTACTCCGTGGGTGAGAGCAAACTGAGACCAAAGAAGCAAAGCACGCGGAACCAGTTTCCCCACCGTAACGCATCCAGTAAGGAGATGGTCCAACGTCTCCACCTCTTGAGCACAGAGAGCGCAGTCATCCGTATCACTCAGACCATGTCGTCGAAGGTGGTTGGATGTCCAGCAATGACCGTGCAGCACTAGCCAACCAAAGAAACAAACTCAGCCCGACACCTGCACCTTCCAAAGGTAAGAAGCACCCAGCAGCGACAAACAACCGATAAAGAGAGCCTGGTATGCCGAGGCTGAGGAGAACCCGCCCGAGGCAGTCCACTTCCGGACAAATCTATTCGGGACTTCAGGAAGAGTGAAAGCGACCAACAAATCCCAAATCTTGATGTATCGCAGGATAACCTGAATCGTGTTGGCCCCAGATACATCATGCACTCCAGCCCTATCAACAATGCCCTCTGTCACAATACGGGAACGCGTGACCCGAGAAGTGACCACCACGTTATTCGTAAGATGCTCGAAGATATACCTTTTTATGGTCATTTATTTACCACACACACAGATAAAACTACGTGCATGATTATTCTCTAGTAATTAGATAACATTAATTGTTTGGATTGTTTTTAACAATATTCCTGCAACCACAAATTAATATAAGTAGTGCATAACATCGGTGCAATATTTTCCTAGATTCGTATATAATTGATTAAAGAGAAATATTTTATAAGATGCAATTCTTTCAATCTAAAATGATGTATTCATATGTATATTTGGGGTGACATGATAGATTTTTAAACTTGGAATAATTCAAGGGAGTACAAGCAAATAGCAAAGCCATTTTGAACGAAAAATAAAAAAAGGTGAAGACCAATTAATAATGATATTGCATGATTAAAATCCTAATCGCAAAGGTCCAATGGAGCTAAGGTGTGTCCGAGTAACAAGGTTAAAGTTGAAAGCATTAAAACTTTAATTTGCTTCAAAGAGTAGTATTTATTCCTTCAACACCCCCTGCATATGTTCTTTAGGGACCGTTTAACTTTATATACGGGCCATTAGGTGGTACTTGTCAATCGTTACAGATGTTTCTTTCAGAAATTTACAAAATTGTCGCACGTGTTTGGTCACTGTTACTCTCTTGATGATATCCACAAACTCTGGTCACCTCTAGCACTAAAGATGTACACCCTTAGTCCCAAACTATTACTTGTTTTCGTTTTTAGGTACATAGCTTTTGCTAAGTATCTAGGCATAGCAATAGCATGTATCTCTAGGTGATGAATAGCAAAAAACTATGTATATAATTTCGGGACTGTGTTTCAATTGTAGGTCGTTTTGGGTTTTCTTGATTCATAGATATTATTATGTATCTATATGGTGTCTTTCTAGATGCATAATAATATCTATGAATCTTAAAAAGCCAAATAAAGCCAAATGATCTACAATTTGGATCAGAGGGAGTACTAGTTATGTGCATTTGTTTTTGCAAAATTGGATTAACACACACCAAGCAATAGCATGCATACACAAATTCCTAAATGTGGAGTTGAGTATGTATCACAAAGCATGCTGAGGCCGAGAACCTTCATTCATTAATATATAATGCATCATCACAAATATCAAAGTAAAATTATTTCACTTTATAAAGTCTCGCAAAAGAAAAGATGAGTTGCAATATATGGTATTGCAAAGGTGGTACCAAACTTGACATCCTATGATCGAGGGACTCTTTGGATTTAGAATGAACCACCCAATCACTAGTATATACAGTGCGACAATACCAAAACGTCCGGTCCTTTGCTAACCAAGTTATCAAGTTTGACTTTTCAGAACAACAATGTGCCATGCCTTTGCGATTTTAAAATCCGTGAGAAGTAAAAGGCTATTAAACCTCTTGCATATTTCCATCCCCAATTAATTAGTTAAACCAAAGCGCCCTCGTATTGCCCCTGAGAATCAGAGAGCTTTTGTGTGTACGTGCCGGAATAAATTATCCGATTGGACAGCACAAAAGCTTCCATTTTACATGTCTAAAATCACACTGGCGGTTTGTTTGTACAATTCAGTACAAACCACAATGGAATGAGCTCTCTAAATTTCTCCACATGCAAACAACCAATTAAGAGAAAAAGCTAGATACTTTAATTTGTCAGCCCTTACTTGAAGCTTTGACCTATGGGGTTAATGATTAAACTAGGTTTATCCGTTTACTTTGAGAGATGCAGTTGATGCCTTTTTTCCCTCTCTCTCTCTCTTTTTTGCGCTAAACAATGCATGGATGTGGAACTTTACTACTAACTGAGAAATTCAAAAATTGATGAGTGGGAGGGAATAAATTAGAAAGCATGCTGCGCGCGATAGATCTCGCGCGCAATTCCATGCATGCTCAAGTTATTCCACTGTTCTTCAATTTTAAAAGTACAAACACCCAGTAATAATAAGTTTGTAAACCATAAAAAGGCTATAAATAAACCTACTGTATATACAAGAAGTGAGCTATAGGCTTTTGCATGAACTAGAGAACCGATCGAAGCCAATAAAATAGTAAGAACTACTAGTACAGAGCGAGAACATCCCTCAAATTGTGCTTAAACAATGTCATCTTGGTTACTGGGATTCTTGCTTCCCTCACAATGCAAGTACCCCCCCTAATAAGATGCGTAGTGTGGCGGCCGGCCGGCCGGCCGTACGTACAATTAACCATGAACACTATTATCTTGTGATAAATTAAACTGGGAGAAAGGAATTTGCAATGAGTGAGTGAGTTAGGTATAGCAGCATGCATCCATGGCCCCCAACCATCCGAAAACACGCAGCAGAACAATGGCCCATCTGCATGGACATGGCCAATATGAACGGAAAACGATCCGCTCACCTTCTATATATATATATATATATATATATATATATATATATATATATATATATATATATATATATATATATATATATATATATATATATGCATCTTTTTTATGCTTGTGATCATATCGACCGGCAGTGTAGATTATGTATGATATTGCTAGCTCTCTGACATTACTAAACTCCTGCCAGAGATCACTACAGAGATTAATTAGCACACTAATTAATAATAAGGTACGTGCAAAAGACAAATATATATATATGGACCCTTGCTGCCTTGATTCCTGGCAACAGAGATCAACATCAGCACTTTGCTAAGTAGGATCGATCGGAGGTCCCCCGGCCGGCAGGAGAAGCTGCACTGCTCGCTCGCTGCCGGCCGGCGATCACATATATGATGCATGTGTGATGTCAATCCAATTCCTCCGGTCGAGAGACTACACATATATACATGGCATATGTCGAATTAACATGCAGTACAGTGGCCAGTGGATATATGTATATCTTGGGCGCACAGATTAAACTAATAGTAAGGCAAATAAAGCAACCCCTCTAGAGCTAGACATACCTGCACGCAGCATCTGCAGAATTACGGTTTGGATATGCATCTTGCTTGCTTGGGGGCGCACAGATAAACTAATATAAACACGCTGCATTGCATGGCTGTATCTATCAGGCAATATAAAGAGTATGAAGCTTCTTCCATCATGCTGATAGCGAAGCGATTTCCGGACCGATAAAATTTTAAAACCATAACTTGCAACATCAGAGGAAATGCCCATGATCCTGCACATCATTTAGCCCACTTCCATCCACACACATACATCAGAGGAGAGAGACCCTTTATGTGTGCGTACGTGTATCTGATGAGATATAGCTCTATCTTGTTAATTTCCGAAAGATTGAGCTGATGAGCATAGAGCGAGGGAGATTAGCCTGCTTTCTGCTGATCAGTAATATACTACGATCGAGCAGCTAGGCCCTGCATAATATATATAGTATTGTGTGCCTCCAAGCCCACCATTCTCTTAGCTTGGTGCGGAGTTTGGCGAAAAGTTTATGCGGCATGCACAACAATCAGGAGAAAACAATTAGATTATTCTCGACATAACTACTGATCTTGTTCGTGTGCACACCTGACGAATGACGACAAAAGCAAGCTGCAGCATGTGTATATATGACTATACTCCTACATACTATATTAGCATCAGGGGGTTGATGAACAATCAGGGGAACCTAGCTAGAGGCATAGGCAGGGACTAAAATTCCACTTGTGGAGAATCACACGTGGCACTATGCCACAAAACTACAAAAGTGAGGTGTGTGCGAACAAGCTTAAGGCATCTTTTGAGCTTTTAACCCAGCTCCAGCTCAGGATGTTTTTTTTTATAAGCTAGGCTTACACTTTGTACTTGCAGTATGTGTGTAGCTAATTAGACTTAAAGTGGCCTAGAACAACCCTACTAGAAGAGCTAGCTGCTGCTGTACCTAGACCCTATATACATTCCCATGATATGGTACTGTAAACATGCATGAGAGAATGAAGCTAAGTGAATAAGATAAAGAGCTAGAGTAGTACGTACTACCTAATTAGCAGCTTTGTGAACTTCTAAAAGTAGTAAAAAAAGAAGGCAACAATTTGCAATTGATCTAAGGCTTTGGCCTACCAAATTGAGATAGTGCAAGTGCAGCACAAAATGAAGTGCGGATCGATTTGTAGGCGAGGCAAAAAAAAATATATATAGTTAATATGCCCTCCGAGGAATCAGAAACGGGGATCGTGGAGATTAAGACGTGAGGAATCAGAAACGAGGATTGTGGAAATCAAGCTCTCTCTGCACACATAATAACTACCAACTGACACCCACTGATTACCAGCTGGAAATTAAACAAACGGGAAGGCTTTTTTTGGATCGAAAAGAACGTCTTTTTTTGTTAAATATTTCCAGAGAATTCTCTCTCAGCAAAAAAAAAAGACATAAATCTTGCGCAGCAAATGATGGTAACCAACACCTGTCGATTGTCATCGAATCGATGATGGCGATAGTACTTGCGACCTCTCTCTTCCGTGTATACATAACAAAATGTATTGTTGAGATTTCAGTTGTTGGCCACCCACGAGTGCTTTTGTTTTATTTTCTTTCCTCTATCATCTTTGTTTATTACAGAAATCAGGAGGTCATCAGGTTCTTCTTGTCTTCCCTTTCCATTTATTATTTCGTTTTTTTTTAAAAAAAAGAAGAATCCGACGGCCAGAAGGCCACGCGTGGCTCTTAGAGACTAACTCGGTTCCGCGGACTTTTGTTCATTTGTACGTCTGATTTATTCTGAGAGAAAAAATACTGCATACTGATGTGTGTGTCAGATTTGTTTTATGAGAAAAAAACTGCAAACAAAAAAAACAGAATTTTTTTGAACTGGAACAAGAAGCAGAACTTTTTTTTTCCAATGGGAACTTTTTTCGCAAAGTTCTTCCACTTCCACTTGGAAATTGTGTGGGTGATGGGCCGGCTCTTTTTTCGAGCTGCCAGTTCACGGCCCATTGGTAGCCCAATTCAAGCCCCCAAGTGCCCCAAAGGAGCCCATCAGCCCAACTCGCTTCACCTCTCGGCGTCTCCATCGAGAGCCCTAGGCAACGAACTCCTCAGTTCCCTCCCCGCCGCGCCGCCGGGGCAATACCGCCGTCGTCGCTCGTCGCCGCAAGAGAGAAGGGCACTCTGTAAAGTCGCCGGAGCCGTTGCCCTGACGTCGGTTAGAGGATTCGTAGGGGGAGCGGGGAAAGGAGGAGGGCGAGGGGATGGTGAAGGGGAGGCCGAAGCCGACGCCAGCCAACGTGCCGGCCGAGGTGATCTTCGACCCGTCGGCCCCCGGCTCCCGGAAGCCCCGCCGCGCAGGGGCGCCGTCGGCCAGCAGCGAGTGGCGCAGCTTCATGGTTCGTCTCTTCTGCCTTCGCGCCTTATTGGTGCGGCAAATTTCCTCCCCACTGTAGGAACCCAGCGGTTTCTGTTACAGGCATACTTATGTTCATTTTCCGATGCCCTCTAGGGGTCGAGTGTGTCGGATATGTATCGAGAACCAGTTCCGGTGGAGGAGAAGTCTGATGACACGTCTGATGATGAGCCTGACATTGATATTGGGAAGCTGTTGAAAGACGTTGAGCTCTTTGGTGATTAATTACTCTATAAACTGTTTCTGCCGCTATCTACTCAAGCCTTCTTTGTACCACATACACATAGATTTCCATGTGTTTCTTTACCTGTATCTTGTTTATTATAATAACACCATTATATCATCTATGGTAAGGATAGCAATAGCATGCCTTCCCAACTATGTCAGGTTACGGGGACATCAATTTGTTAACCAGACCGACGCACTGCTCAAGAAACCTCTAGTATTTTGAAGTAAAAATTCATATGCAGCAAATTAGTGCATCTAAGTTTGCCAAATGCCATCTATTTTTCTCAAAAACCTACATTGGATGAGTCTGTCACCTTATTCTGGAATCGGCCCGAACCTATAGTAGTATAGTCTTCTGTTTAAGAAACGCTGTTGTTTCTGTGACCATATTTGGCTGTAAACTATAAAAATGAATTGCTGCGTCAGTTCATCTTGTTCCTCCTATTATCTTGTTCATGCAATTCTTTTGATCGTACAATTTGTGCTGGTGAAGTGTCATCAGAATTGTTGTTCCTTTTCATTCTAGAGCAAAGAGGAGTTTCTCGTCTGATTTTAGTTTATGTGGTTTTCTCAATCTTTAATTTAACTGTACCTTTTTCCTGTATTGTTTCATCTGACTGTCATAAACACTTAAAATTTACACCTTAAGGATTTTACGGATGTCCAATCATTAACTTGAGGCTCTGTTTAGGTGCTTCTACATTTAAGGAGCGGAAGCAAATCCAGAACCGTGAAGTGGTTGAATTGGGCGGAAAGGTGATCTCTCGTTTTTCTTTACCTCTAGGCATTCTGGCTTGAAACTTTCTCATCATTTCAGTGTTTGTGTTATGTGCAACTGCAATAGGCTGTTAAAAAGCACCGCACGCCATTAAGTGTAGCAAAGCCAGCTCTCAAGAATCAAAAGAAAAGAGAACTGAAGAAAATCGAACAGGTACCCTACTGCTTATCTGTTGCGCGTTTTACAGCTTGCTATTTAGTATGTAAACAAGGCATGAAATTTGAGTTTTCTATGCAGGAAAAGCTACTTGGGATTTTCAGGAAGCGGGACAAGAATATCAAGCCTCAGAGGACTAGGCCAGAGGACCGAGTTCTTAGGGCCACGGAAGGGCGCTTTAAGAATGGTATACTGGACGTGAAGCATCTTCTGTCGGCACCAAAACCATCTGGAAGGGATGCACCGGAGCCGAAGATGAGGAAGGGCAAGCACAAGGGGAAGGGGAAACAGAAGGGAGGCAGAAGAAAGAGGCGTTGAAGAAAACACACTTTTGCAACCGGTTTTGTATTAATCCTTAGATAAGATTGACACCTTGGAATCATTCTGGCATTAAGGTAGTACCTTGTTCTGCTGGAATCTTGGAGGCAATACATCCATGGCTGCCATTGGCAACGGGCGTGTTTGGTTCACTTTTATCATTTTCCTGCCCTGTGCACTTTGATGTCTGATGTCTGCAAACTGCTATTTAGGCTGCTGCAATTTGCTTATCTGTTCGCTGTGCCTAGACTATATACTCCGGTTGTCATGTTCTGCATAAATGTTAGATTTAATTCCAATGGAAGAAACCTTAGCAATGCTCTCTGTACCCATACCTTCCACATTGGACCTTAAAAAGGATAATCTTCCACACTGAGAAAGAAGCCAAGTCAGGAACGACATTGGCGCTTTTATCCCCTTTTGAGGTGTGATAATAGGGGAAATTTGTCAGGCTGATGTCCTTGTATATGACATAATTTGATGATTATACTAAAAGACTTGCCCGTCTTCATAGTTTCGACGATTGGGATGTTTGGATCCACGCCATCACAAATTTTCAACTTTGGAGAAACAGCATAGACATGAAAGACAGTAGTAGCTTATACATACAGGCGTAGACACAACTTACAATCATTTTGGGCTTTCTGCCCCACTTTTATTTGAACAGAAGCATTCCTACCACCTCTTCCCGACAAGGAAGTCGTGAAACTCAAAACAAACTCTTTGATTCTTGAGCAGAGCACACAGTGCGATCTACTGTAGTTCACTGTGTATGTGGTGAAGAAAAAAAATTGTCTGTCAAAGGTTCAGCTGGGGTGCAGCCCTAAGCCTGACCACCTCCTAGAAGTTCTCATCATAGCTCTACATGTTTTCTGTGCAAGATGTGCTTCACGACCTCATAAGAGGAGACGACAATGCCCACCGAAGGCCCTGCACGTCCCATTCGTGGGCCCGCACCCCTGAACAGACCGTTGATGCCTTCCTTCCTGCAGCAAGTGCCATATCCAAAGTGTTATTTGCGTTTGATCAGAAGAAATCGTGCAAGATGCTGGAGATTTACAGTGACGGCAATGACACAAAGGATTTTGGTGAATAATCATAAAGACTGTTGTTGAAATGCCTAACAAGTTGCTATATGATGTGGCTTGAGCTTTGCACCTTAAAAACATTACCACTAGAGGCAATAGTAGTAGTGACTTACACCATACAACAACAACAACAACAACAACAACACAGCCTTTCAGTCCCAAGCAGAATGGGGCAGGCTGTGACTTGCACCATAATAACGACTTTTGAATTTGATTGACAATCAAAATAGTCGTCGTCAATGTTCTATTATGAATAGACTCTTGTTACAATCTCATACAGTGAATGATCACAGTGAACTTTACTTTGCATTGTAACACTGACATACAAGGTTTTTCGCTTTGATTAAGAACTGGCACAGATGCAATATTGCAAACCAGAACCAGCCTCGATGAATGCATGAGGCCAACATATATAGATAGCAATTGAATATGTGTCACTGCTGAAAACAAAGTTAGATAAGTACCTCCAAACCTCAACCAATATGCGCCGCGTGTTCATGTTTAATACCCTTTCAGGATCCTTCTGTCAGAAGAACGCAGGATTCAGGGAGTCATTAGTTATAGTGACTAGCTGATTCCAAGTTCGTAGAATGAAAAAAAACCAAAGACAAACTTAACTAGATAGCAAGAGTTTAAGAAAAACTAAAGTTTTCGTAAAAAAAGGTATAAGAAACTAGGAATGAGCCCGAAGCCCCACACTTGCCTCTATTTGTCTGCGTGTCTTGGCAACATCAAGAGGGCAGGTAGCACCAGCAGAGATTACCCCAGCAATGAAGCCTGCAGAAAAGTTTGCCCCCAATACAACCGCTGCATTGCTGTTGTCACCAACTACTCCCATCAAGTGTCTTCTAGTCTGCACAATAAGCATTTGTAAGAAAAAATAAAGAAGGTTGTCTCAAAAGGCCTTATTAATTTGAAACTTTCTTTTAATTCCAAAGTATAACATAGAGAGCATTAGTTCAGCAGTATCTTACTGGTTCAAGAATTGTCCAGCATATAGCTGAGAAGGGGACATCTCGTGCTAGTTGTGCTCCTAGACCAGTCCATAGGAGGTGGTATCCCCGAACTATTTTCAATTTCCAAAGTACATAGCTTAGTATTCGGAACAAATGATTACATAATGCTGCTATTCCAAAATTCATATGCACGCATCCAGCCAAACATTGCAGTAATATGGTTCAGAAATTGTGATAAACTGTTGGTGTCTTAAAATGTTATGGCGATATAAATTAAAAATTTATCAATTACAAGCTAACAAATAGTGAAGTAGCATAGTACATACAGTTCTCAGTGCTACTGATGCTTTGTCTCGATGAAAGCACACCAAGCAAAGTCTTCCACATTCCAGGGGGTTTCCCTCCAACATTTGATCCTTTAAAGGCCTAATTAGAAAACAGGGAAAACGTTTGTGTGCAGAATGGGAGGTAGCAAATTATTAACTAGCAATATGTTGCATCCAGGTGAGTTTGAAGTTTTTGTTCAAGGAACAAGTCCAATTTACACCACTGAGAGCCTGGGCAGTAAATATTTGAAGTCGCATTATTAGCACACTCAACTGAAGGTTTCAGTTCTTTTCTTTGTGGTGCCATTTAACTTAAATGCAAATGCACAACCTAGCATAAAAGTTGAAGATGCTGACCTGCATACGTGTCCTTGCTAACTCAATAGGGGAACAAGTTATGCATGCCAGCGATCGTGCAATAGAGCCAGAAATAAGAGGAGCATATGGTCTTAGTTTTGGGCAATTATGATCCGAGTATTCTTCAATCCAATTTCGCAATAAATCATACGAAGGTAGATATATTCCAACCTGAAGAGTGCAAAGAGAGAACGAAAATTAGAGAATGTCTAATGATAGAGCATATGAACACTGAAAAACATGTGACCTACAAAAAGTCTAATGTTTATAGCCAGGTAGATCTGTAGGCGGTATGCCTTGTTGCCTGACAATTAGCTACGTAGTATATAACTACAAACAAACGTTGAGATCAAAGGATTTACCGTTGGCACAGCCAATGCTAGGCTTGCACCAGTACCTCTCCATAGTCTAAATACTCCTTCCTGCAGAGATGCTTGCCGATCATCACAACAGATGATTTACAAGGAAAGAGGAAAGGGCAGCGAAGAGAGATGCTGAACAAGCACTTGCCTGCCTCGTGACCTTAGAAAACACGTCCATGGTTCCCCTGTAATGAAAGCATTCGGGACTGCAGGATGGGCCGAAACCATTGATTCCACCAGTGCTGCATGAGGGGTAGCACCTAAAATCTGACCATATCTGAGCAATGTATTTTAGAGAGAATAAATATTTGCAAGCGCACAATTCACCTGGCAGATGGTTTTCTGGGAGACAACGGCAAAAGCATGTTGAGCTACTAGAGTCCGACAACAAACTGGATAACCAATTTACAATCACAAACCTCCATGTCAAGAAAAAAAAATAGTCTAGAGAACCAAATTGCTAGAGTATTTCCAGAAGTTTTTTTCTTCTCTACTTTTCTTTTTTCCCCAAAGGAAGGCGGTAGAGGTTTTGCTATTTCAGCATTGCATTTTGATTAATCGAATTGCGAGACCACTACGTGCGGATGAGAAGTGGGATGCTTACGGGATTGTAGACAACTCCAGCAGCCTGCGCTTGCAACCTCGTCTGCAACGCAAAATGAGGACGGGATTAACAGGATCGCGCAAACACCCATCCATCCATCCGTACACATTCCAAGTTCGGAGCGACAATCTCTCTCTCTCCCACGCAACCATCCAGAGAGGCGGTGGCGCCGGACAGGACAGGACAGACGCCGGTACGCACCTTGGCGACGTCGAGGGGGTTGACGAGGACGGCGGACACGACGGCGGCGCCGGCGGCCGCGAGGGCGCGCTCGGCGAAGCCCATGTCCCTCTCGGCCGCGGGCGGCGGCGGGGGAGGAGGAGGGGCCGGCTCCGAAGGTCGCTCCATGACCAGCGCGCGGAGACGGTGCGTGCGGGACCGTCCGTGGGCGGGGCTGGTGGGGGTCGCGATTTAGCCGCGGGGGGGAAAGAGAGAGGCGAAGGAAGGGCGCGGGAATCGCGCGGCCGCGGAGGTCGCGAGGAGGAAGGCGAAAAAAAAAGGGAGGAAGGAGGAGAAGAGCAGAGCAGAGCAGGTGGCCGCCGCGTGCGCTTTCCAAGGGAAGGGGAAGGGGGGAAGAGGGAAGAAGAAGCGACTAGGTGCGCCACGTGGCGCGCCCTCGGCGACGTGTTTGCCTTTGCTGCCCCTGCCTGCGTGTCCATCGCTGCTACTACTACACCGGTGAGCAACGGCCGACGCACAAGGTGCGAGGCTTTTGCTTGGAAAACTGGACTGCACGAATATACAAAAGCCTGGCAGACAGCCAGAGATCAGCAAAGCACCGACACAACACCCATATAGACAGACACTCCTACAAGATGCTCCAGCTTCACCACAGATCAAAGGAACACAACACAGACACGGGAAAGCACTGGAACCAGACTTGTTATTGCAACGGGATGATGGCCGACACGGGGCTCATTATATCAGAAAAGTATTTTGTCTGCTCAAACTGTGCCCACATGACACAATCGACAGTTCCGATCAGCAGCTAAGACAGATTTAGTCAAAAACCAGTCTTTCTAGTTCTACACGGGTTCATTCAACAAAACGGCTGACCGATCTAAACACTCGTGCGACATTTGTAACCACATCACCATCACCATCGGAAATGTTCTCCGCTAGTGTATCTTCAGGACTTGGAATCACCCTTTGGAGCCTCGGTGCTGGTGCTGGGGCTTGGTTCAGCCAGTGAGAACTTCTTTACTTTCTGCATTTTCCGACAAACGAGACAGAGGGTGTTCAGAAGCTCATCAGGACACCTTATAAGTAGCAGCAAGGGCAAAGGATAAGCCAGCCTTGCAATTCAAAAGGGATGTAAAACAAAGGAAACAACAAGTTAACCATGAGAACAGATAGCAGTATTTCATTGAACTGGAGTGGCAAGGAAACAACAGGAAAAAGGTACAATTCCACAACACGCTTCCTACACGAATACAAACAGTCATGCCTTCCTGATAAAAATATCTAGCTTCAAAATGCCATTAGCTATTTGTATATTTCTTTTCAAGAAATAATATACCCAGAGGCTCCAGCTCCATTTCGCGCTAGTAAACTCAGCATGATCATCGAAAGCAACAGGAAAGCAGACATGAAGAGTACATCATCACTCATCGGATATACCACCATAAAACACCGGATTCAGCAATTACCACACATCAGAATAAAATTCTGAGAAGACCATGGACACTACCCCTATGCTATAATAAAATTCTGAGTACATTGCTATACCAAAGGGGGGTAGATCAAGAACTAAACTCTAAAAGAAGTGGAACTGACTTCGGCCCCTTTTGAAAACTCTGCACTAAGTGGAAATAATTGACTTCAGAAGTTTTGGCAACACACATTTAACCTATCTTTGATAAGCACTGACCAAATTTGATCTCCACAACCCAACCACAGATCATATGCATTCATTAAGCAAAGTTCTGCAAACATATCACATGTAATGCGAAATTTGCCTTCATTGAACATCGGATGATGCTCATCTAAAGCTGAAATTTGCCTTTGAGGTTGCAATATCATTCAAATCAACAAATTGGACTTGTAATGGCAGAAGAAAGGTTAATATTTGCGAAATACATTCAGAAAGGTTGCCTATATAATTCTCAGCTCTGCAGCCAGATAAAAAACAACGTTACACTGTTGCAGATGGTGTGATGGGTAAATTTAAATACTTCTACAGAGAGAAAATACTTCGAAAGGTCTAAGCTAGCATTCCGAGGTGAAGCTAAGTCGGAATTAAACAAGATAACAGTTCCAGTCGGTATATTAGTAATTCACTTGTTATTCCTATTCCTAGACTGCATTCTCTCCAATCGTTAGCATTGTGTCCATACTTGTCCAGACCATATACTAACAATAGTTCTGTGAACCCAGAATCCAGGACTTAGTACAAAATTTAACTAAGTCCGGACAAATTCCTAATTTCCTGTACCTCTAACCTACATCCTTCCCTTCCATATAGTTTCCAGACTGTAAGTTTGAAACATTACATCGAATACACAGAGAGAGAGTTGGTCCCGACCTCACATTGAAAATTTGTAAGCGGATTCTAAGGTACATGGCCGAAAATCGAGGTGACAATTTACTTTGTGGGACGGGGGGGAGGAAGCGAGAAGAGGTGAGCAGCACAGCACCTTCTGGGTGATGCAGTCGCGGAGGGCGTCGACGAGGGCGAGGCACCTGTCGCGGTCGTAGGGGGCCGCGGCCACGCAGTTGAGCAGCGCCAGCGACTCCTGCGCGCAGACCGGCTGCGGCGTCGTCGTCGTCGTCGTCTTCTCCATGCCGATCCGGACAGCCAACCAACAACGCTGTGGAGGGAGGGGGGGGGGGGGGGGGAGGTCGGGTGGGTTCGTCTGGTGAGGGGTTGGTTGCCTGCTCCGAGGACTAGGAGAGAGCGCCGCTGCCGGCTGCCTCGGCGTGCTGCTCCGGTGCCTTTACAAGGGGGGGCGAACGCCGGCGGCGGCTTGGGCGAGAAGAAAGAAAACCAGCGGAGCGGCGGCCGGCGGCCGTTGATGGAATGGGAAACTGGAAAGCTCTCGAGTCTCGCTCGCCGTCCTCTCCAGCGGGCCGTGTCTTTTTTTTTTCCCCCGCAGTGCGTCCGGGCCCGGCCAAGCCATTACAGATTGATTTGACGCAACCTGGGCTGCTCTAGATTATGGGCTTTGGCTGTGGTTTTTAGCTAGCTAGGCCCAGCTATATTAACCCATTGCTAAAGGGGGAATTTTTTTTCATTTTTCCACGTCAATTTTGCAAAAATATATGGTGCAAAAATTTTGCAAAACTATACATCTGGCGCCGTGGGGGGGCGGCGGTAGGGGTCCGATCTCTTTTTCAAAAATTTGTAAATTTTTTTGTTTGAACTCAGATGGAGGTAACTTTAAATGAAAATTGTACCTTTCGACGAGATCTACAACTTTGTAGTTCAAAGTTTTCCCATTTGAAGTCATCTTCATAGTCAGATAATCGATAAATTATCCGGATCTCAGTTTGCAGTCTGCAGATCTGAATAGTGTGTCGATTATTTGAGTACGAAGATAACTCTACCGAGGGAGAATAACATACGCATCGGATGCATTTACGAAGTCCATCGGGTTTTTTTTTTTTGCTGCGATCACGGTTTGATGAAGACGAGCGAATGCGCAAATCTCCTATTTTTGCCGGGAAACAGAGGAGAATCGGATCCATCGAAATAATATTGCATATCTCAGGCGTATATAGCATATTTGGTAATATTAAATAAAAGGACAGAATGCAATCTTTCATACCACATGATCAGGGATTAAAAATAAGCACAGACTGAAGCCAGGGGCTGGCCAGTTCCATGAGAGCCTGTCAACAGAACGTCGTTGGCAAAACCATAGGCATACAGTAAACCAAGATATCAGGCTACTGATAAATAAAAGCAATGAAACCATTAGAGCTTGTGACCATAATCAGTATGCAGGCTACAATCTGCATGCTCATAAATTGCAATATGGTATACAAGTTGAGATTTAGTAAGAATGCACAAAGCAATTATACTCTAGAAATACCTCTCTGCCACTCAAATTTCCAATATGCTGCACAAATAAAAAGAAAAAGAACACTAACTAAATATGATCACATCCTAGATTGCAATGTCAGTAATAAAAGGTAATCTTACAACAGACACACATAAAAACTGTGATACAACAAAAGGCTGCAAAGCTCAAAGCTGCAGTCATTATGGGCTGCTCCTGTGAACTAATCACACATGGTATTTAACCATATTCATATAACCTCATAGCATTCAGTTCGTATTGACATATAACTAAAAAAATCCAGATGCATGTCAAAAAGACCATCAGATAGCATATCACAAAATGAATTAGACATCAGTTAAATCGGCACACCCACTGGAACTACACAAGGACAAAACCAAAAACAAGAAGCATGACTCCTCATTAGCTTGGTAAGAACAGAGCAACCTCATCAACCAGGTGCACAAATTATTATTGGTCCAAGAGTGCGATGGAAGCACAAGACAACATGCTAGCAAGAATCTAGACAAGAGCAGGGCATGTGTACCTGGAATGCGGCAGCGTTGAAGGGGACACTACAGATGTAGAGCACCATATGCTTGGGAGGGCTGCACATGTTGTTGAATCTTTGTAAGACACAATCTTCTCATTGACTACCTAACCTTTTCAGGAGCGAGTTCGTAAGTTGATCTACGGTTCGTTCATATGGTGCAATTTCCCATTCTACCTTTACGAGCACTCCCATGCCTCATCTATACCTTGACTATGACACCATCCTACCGAGCTAACCATTACCGGTACAATGAAATATTTGTCGGGGAGACCAAATGTTATGCAAATAGTCCATTGGCACAAGCACGTGAAATTGCTAAACTGAATAGCAGCATACAGATTAGGAGAATAGGTTGTACAGTACCAAAGATAAAAAAACCTTGATAACACTTACCCAAATGAAACCTGATAACATTGATTAACATTACACAGAACGACTTATAATTTGGCATGCATACTATACTATAAACTTGAAAATAAATCAAAAGTCAAAATAAAGGAAAATTGGATAGAGGGTAGTGGGCCTAACCATGGCACTGAAGAGCAGCAGCCTCTGATCAAAACTAAGAAAACTTCTCACAACAATGCATACTATTTGAGAGAGCCGCCAAGCTGAGATCGAACTTCAAACTCTCAATCATTGGGAGAACATGTGATTTTGGTACAAGAATAGCTCGATCGCGTAGGGGAAAACTATTTGGATGTAATGGAGCTAAGTCCTGATTAATAAGATTCAATTTGAGTGGATAATAACTCGATTCCTGTGGTGAAAATAATAATCGATATGTGGAAAATATACCAGAAACCAGGTTTTCTCCTTTGATCTGCTTTGTAGCAGCCGGAGCAGCCTTTTGATTGCGCGTGGTGGCATCCACGGCGGCGGCTTCAAAGCGCGGCGGATTCCTCGGGAGACGAGAGGTGACGGCGTCCCCTTGTGACGACCGACGGCGGCGGCGTCAACGAGCCTGGAATCCATGGGTGACGGGTGGCGGCATGTGTCCCATGACTTCGCGACTCGGAGTGTCGATGGCGTGGATCATGATTCGGCGAGTCGGGATCCGGAGCGCCGACGGCGCGAGGGACGGCGAGGAGGAGATGCGCGAAAAGGATGCTCGGGTTAGGGTTTGGGTGGAGAACGTGCGGCGGGGGCGGGAAGAGGGAGGAGAACCGGGGTGGCGGCGGCGGGCGCTATGGGTGAGTGAGTAAAGGTGGAGGACGGGGGCGTGGCGGCGCGGGGGAGCGTGGGACGGGCGGCCGCGGAGAGAAGGGCAAGGAAGAGGATGGTTCGTGGAAAAAAGAGGAAGAGAGGGGCGCGTGGGTAGGACCGTAGGGGGCCCTCTCCCTCGCGCCGGCCTCCGGCGGCGGCGGGTCGGGGGTAGGAGGGCCGTCGACCTCGCGCCGTGGGGGGGGGGGGGGGGGGGGGGCGACGGGGTGCGGGCCGCAATCCGGTCCCGGCGACGGCGTGGGCGCGGGGGGGGGGGGGGGGGGCGGCGGGGGGGAACGCCGCGGCCGGGCCGTCGCCCGATGCGGTCCGGTTTGCGCGGTTCGTGCGAAGGCCGAAAAGGAACCGCCGACGCGAGGGAGAGATGGGGGGGGCGGGCGAGTGAAGGCGCGGAAGGGTGAATGCGCGGGGGTGAGGGTGAAAGGTGAGCCTATGAGATTGTCTTATTTCCACACTTTTTAGGTGTAGAGATAAATACGGACTACGGAGTAGTAGAAACGAACAGACCTGCGCTCCTAGCCGCCGATCTAGATTTTTTTTTTTGTATATCAACAATTTCCTACCCTATAGGTAGGTCTGGTCAAAACTGAAAATTACCTACGATAAACTGAAAAGATACTAGGTTTCAGGCTACTTTGTTTACTGTGTCAATCAATCTCTCTCACGTCGTCCAACGACTTTGCAAAGCCAGCGAATTCGTCACGTTTCGAGCCCATTGAACGACAATATCGGACTTTGTTTTTGCAATGCGTTGCGTGAGCCTGGTTTTACATGGACTTTGTTTTTGCGTGCCACATCAACAATTTGCCTAGGTGGCAGTGTGCAGCATAGTTTTTTCGTGAATATGTGACACTTGCTTTTCACCGCAAAATTTGGTTAGACGAACCATTATTGCAAAATGTAAATAACCTTGATTGAGTATAAAGTCAATTTTCTTTAATCCAAACTACGTTAATAGGAAATGCACCACATCTACAACAATGTTTTTTTGTTCAATTCGGCATTATGTGGTGTCTAGTGTACTTATATTTGGAGTATGTTGTATTTTATATAAGCTTGGTCAAAATAGAGAAACTTGATTTGAAAACCACCAAACATATAAAGTACCAGCGTTAGTTCAGTTGCTAAACTTTTTATTAGTACCAGATTTAGTTAAACTGTTAAACTTTTTATATTTTTCCGGGGTTAATTGGTAGAATCATTATTAGAGTGGAGTGATGAAACTCCTCGACTGACACATTCCAACCCCAGTCCGGTAACAGTAACCGTCGTAAATAAAAGACGAAAATTTACTCGGCTAAACTGAAAACAAGGCGCTGCCGCCACGAAAGCAACCAGAAGAAGAGAGACCCCGCCGCCGCCGCCGCCGCCGCCGCAAACCTCCCCGGCGACCCGCGAGAGCCTCCTCCCCTCTCCCCTCTCCCTCTCCCTCTCCCTCTCCCTCCCGAATGTTCTAGAACCTTCCGGACCCAGGGTTCCCCGACGATGGGGCCCGAGGAGGTGGAGGCCGTGCTGGAGACCATCTGGGACCTCCACGACAAGGTCAGCGACGCCATCCACGCCCTCTCCCGCGCCCACTTCCTCCGCGCCGTCCGCCGCCGCCGCGCCTCCGCCGCGGGGGGAAGCAACCCCGCCGGCCTCGTGTACGTCAAGGGCGGGGGGCTCGCCGCGGTCGGCGGCGGCGGCGAGGAGGCCGCGGCGGCGGCGGCGCTGGCCGACCTGGCCGAGGAGGCCAGGAGCCTCCACGCCATCCGCGCCGCGCTCGAGGACCTCGAGGACCAGTTCGAGTGCTTCCTCGTGAGTCTCCTTCCTGGCTATTTCCCGTCATGTTCTGTTCGGCACGTTTGGCCTTGCGATCTATGCGGGGTGATATGTGACACTGCCGTAGTTGGGATTTGCTGATGGGACGTTAACATCAGGATTCTGCGGTGTGGCCAACCAATCGATTTGTTGTTGTTGAGGCTTGAAACCATGGTGGAATGTTAGGTAGAGTTACCGTCTGAAGTGATTGTTGGGAGTGCAAACACTGCATTACTATTTCAGAGTGAAATTTACCTTTGACGAATCGCAAATGGTCAGATCTGCGAGTAGCTGGACAATTTATTTCTAAGAAGTAGGTAGCTGGACAGTTAATCTGTATTGTGAAAATTTGAAAAAAAAATCTTTGTATTCCATCTCTTAACCAGGGCCTTGTTTAAACTTTTAACCTGTGTAGAATTAGAATTAGTAACCTGTCTCAAGTTCTTATAGCCTGGAGTTGGCTGTCAGCTATGTAATCTCTAATCTGATTGGAATTCTTAAAGCATGGAATTGGTTATCAGCTATCTAGTAATCTGATTGAAAAACGTAAAAGCCTGGAGTCAGTTGTCTGCTACAGTCCATCTAATAAGATAGTTTTGATTTATGACATATGAATGGTGATAATTTAAACTGTCGTTGTGATTGCCCAGTGCTGCTACCATTATGTGATGTCACTCCTTGTCCTCAATCCTTACGTATGGGTGATGAGTGCCTCTAGTTTTTGCTGTCTTGCTGTTGTTTACGGTTGTCAATTGTTATGTGAGGCCACTGCTGTCACTCACTCTCGGTCGTCATTTTTAACGTTACCTTAGGAGTATCTAATATTGCTGTAACCTTTTCCTGAAATATGAGTTTTCCAGTTATATGAACAAACTTTCCAGGTTTGTCATCGTAAAGAAACATCATGATCGACGCTCCGATTTCGGTTCTAACCATGCGTTGTGCTCTTTCGCAGGCTGTGCAGTCACAACAACAAGCGGAACGGGATTTTGCCTTAGCGAGGTTGGAGCAAAGTGGCGTCATGCTTGCGATAAGATTAAAGGAGCATAGTGGGAAGAATCACGAGGTCATAGATGAGGCATCTGACTTTGTCCGCAACGTCTACCAGGATGTTTGGCCTTCTCTGTCAGTAAACAAGCCTGAGAAGCGCGCTGACAGTTCCAGTGACACGGTAAAGGGTCCAAATTTCTTTGTGAGGATGTTTTCTTCTAGCCTCTCTATAGCTGGGAGAAGTTTCAGTATGAAAAATCTGGGTGGTGCGTTAGGGAACGGTGCAGCTTTCGCTATCGGCGTCATCGCACTGCTGCAGCTACGCTGGTTAGCTGCTTCAGGGGCACATGGTCCGGGAGTTGGTAACTACCCCTACAGGAGGATCAATGAGAAGAAGTCGTCGCGGTTGGGGACATCGCGAGGCGGTAGTACAGTGTCCCATCTTGATGTGTCACTAGCCAAAGGTTAAGGGATCTGTAAATGACTTGCGCAGTTGCGCTAGGTCACATCGCGGTACTAGATTGTTCTTCGCATGTTGTCACTCTAGGCTAGGTAAGGTAACCACCGAATTGTGAAGTCTAGATTCAGATCAGTTTAGGTGAGTCGATCTCTATTGTTGGTTCGATTGATTGCAAGTGTGAAACTGTATCCCTTTAGGCAGCAAAACCTTTTATCGATGTTGTTTATGTTGTCTGTGCTTGGATTGGAGTTGGTTGGTTGGTTGCTTACATGTGTGCAGATCTAAGTGTACTGATTCACTAGCAGTATTTATTTGCTTGCGGACGATTGTTGGTGTAGATAACCTGAGCGATGTTCTCAGCCGGTTCGTTTGGCTGGTGGCTGATGGCTGCTGCTGATTTGTTATGAGAGAAAAAGTATTGCTGGCTGATTGTTGGTGGCTGGTTTGTTCTGATAGAAAAGTACTGCTGACCGGTGGCTGATAAGCCAAACGAACAGGGTGTCCGCCTGTTGGAAATCCATTTACACTGCCATGTTGACTCTCAATGCTTTCTGTGTTTGGATGAAAGTACAAACGATGGTTCTAGCCTGTATCTTGTACGCGGTGATGCTGGAGTTATATTGTGCACTACATAGTGGTGTTGCTGATCTTTAAAGATACAGTACCACTGTTTTGTGCCAAGTAAAATGCATGCCTAATCTCTGTACAGCTTTCCTAATGTCTCAATCCAATTGTTTCTCAATTCATAACGGTCCTTGCTGGATGGGCTTCGAATTTGCCTGACGGATGAATGTGTCACGGACATGGTTTGGGCCGAAATCCCCTGTCACGATTCTGGTTGGATTGGGGGTAGCTAGTACAGGCCCATGGTGGAGGATGCAGATACCAAGTTTTCGAGAAAAGATGTTTTCTCAGTGCTTTTCCGGAGAGAGAGAGAGAGAGATAGCGAGAAAGGGCAAGTTTTCTCAGTGTGTGCCCATTGCCCCTTGAATGAGTGAATGAGTGAATTGAGGAAAGGAAGAGGAGCCGTGACCAGTGACAGTGAGTGACAAAAAAGGAAAGGTTATCGTGATTATCCTCTGAGACGGACGGGCCCAAATTTAGCAGCAGCGAGCCGGGTACCACACGTACCAGGTAGGCAGCCACCGGTAGGGAAACAAAACAACTAGTATATAAACATATATGGATGTTGCTCTTGTCTCATGTGCCGATGCCATTGCCGCCTCCTTGACTTTGCCCAAAAGGGGAGAGCTCGCGCATTCGCAACAGCAGCAGCAGCCCATCCATCCATCCTTTTGATCCCTCCCAGATGCCGGCCGGCCAGCAGAGCAACAAGCAGCCCTCAATGGTCTCGTGGGCACGCACAAGCCAGCCAGCCAGCCAAACATCGCGCCTGCTCTGCTCTGGCTCTGGCTCTGGCTCTGCTCGTCCGCGTGTACCTCGCGATCGGTCCTGCGCCGGCCGTCGTCGGCCCGCACGGACCATGCGGGTTTGCCAGAGAGAGCCCAAAGGGCGGCAGGCAGGCAGGCAGGGCGGGCGGAAGCTGGGCGACCGCTCAACGCCGGCCGGCCGGTGGTCCAGCGCGGTGGCGGCTTGTGTGTCATCTTATGCGGCGGCGGGATTCCAGCAGCACCACCAGCAGCGAGCGAGCGGCAGCCGGCACCTCGCTCGCCTCCCGTCGCTTTGCTTTGCTTTGCCATTCGCCGTTGCCATCCCCTGGCCTAGCCGACGGACGACCCTGTCTCTGACTCGGACGAATCGTCCGTTGCGCCGTGCGCTTCAAGTGGCCAAAAAGGGCCGCCGTGGTCGTGGTCCTGTGCTTGCTGTAGTGCCCCCCGCGCCCCGCCCCGTTCTGCTTCGCAGGCAGGCAGACCACCACCACCAGCAGCGATCGAGGTCGGCACGCACGGGCACGGGCACGGCACGGCACGGCCTGGCGCGGCCGGAATCCGAGCCCCCCCCCCCCCCCCCCCCGCCGCGCCGCGCCACTGCAGCTGCTGGCGTGGCGGCCGCGCCATGCCGTCGCTGTCGCCGCCCGCAAGGCGAGGCGACAGCACGGCGCCGTGTAACCCACATCGATCCCCGCGAGATACGATGGCCCCCGCAACGCACACGCACACGCACACGCCACACGCACGCTCTTCTTGCTCCTCCTTGGTCCTGTCGCAGCGCATGCGCATCCATCCCTCGCGCGGAGCAGCGCAACGTCGTCGTACGCGCTGAGGGTTTCGTAATGTGCTGCGTAGCGTCTGCTCCGTCAGCAGTAGTAAGTATACTTACATTGCTGAGGGTTTCAAGGGCACAAGAAACACGCGCTGAACGCTCTACGGCTCCTCGCTAGCTAGCATGGCCGGCCGGCCCGGCCGTGTAGCCACTTCACTGCTCGGCGACAGTTGATTTCTGCAGCCGCACCGTGCTAAGCACGTTCTGAGCAGGAAAGATTTCCGGAGAAGCTGCATAAATGGTATGCCATGCACAATGCACGCGCTGTTGCTGCGCAAAAGCCTCTAGTAACTCACACAGGCTTCAGCTTCACCAGCAGCAGAACCCAGAGCGAAGGCGAAAATGCTGTTGCCCTCGCTGTAAAATTCAGGATTTTACTAGAGCTTGGCCAAATCCAGCGCTCTGCTGTGCCGGTACTAGCCCCCAGCAGGTAGTACGTACCATCTTGAGTTGACGCTATTGTGAGGTTCCAATCAAACTGTACCATGCCATGCTGCCATCTCGAACCTAGGACTGGAGTATAGTACGTACTAGAGGAATTCAATGAAAAGACACTCCACGACGCCTAGGGGCACAGCAGTACAGTACTGATAGCAGAGGTCCATTCCAAAATCCACAGCCGAGATCTCCTGCAGGTACGTACTACTGCAAGGACGGCCGAGATCTCCGGTACTACAACTGTGATCAATGGAATGTGATGATGGAATTACTAACATCCATGCGTGCATGAGGTAAGTGCTGCTGCAAGAACTATTGGTAGGAGTACTAGCTCAGCATCTGCAGTCTCCAGATCATTGCAACGATGAGCATCCTTGCGAGATCCATTGACCCTTGGCCAACTCCCAGCCTGCTGCAGAGACATTTCAATTCACAATGTACGGCACTGGTAGTCTGGTACAATGCATCTATGAGAGACCAGAAAGGACGAGCCCTGTGTTGGCATTTCCTCACCAGCCACTCAGCAACCCCCAATAATTCGCCTGCTCACATGCTGGAAAAAAATTGTAATAGAAAATGATTTATAGGTAAGGATCCGACGGTTGAGATTAATTTTGTACCACTGATTTTTTTGTGTGGTATAAGTGGTATCCATATGTGGTATGGGTAGCATACGGGTATTATCGAAATACAAAATGTATGAGTAGTACACAGGTGACCGGGTGCATGGAGGGAGGAGGGAAAAATTTCCGAATAATTACATCGAGTAAATTACCATTTTACTCATGGTAAATTAAAAGAGTTTTGCAATTGTTTTTTTTTGGTTGGTATCGGAAAACCGCTTCTGACTCCATAAAATATCCGATGCGACATCAAAAAAAGATTTCACCACTCCAACTAAACTCTGCAGCCGGCCAATTGAGGCAGACGCGCACCTCTTCCCCGGGATCCCAGAACAGGAGGAGGAGATATGTGCACAAAAAAATGGGACGGGAAAGCCAAAAGTGCAGCACCAATGCATGCTTGCCGCAAGCTTATCTCTCCATGCTTCCTGTAATCCTCCTGTGCTGTTCCACCATTCCATTGGGTCTGGGAATGCAAAATATAGACATTCAAAAAAAAACAATGCAGAATTCAAAAATACAGGAGCCATCCATTCACTCATTCATGTGAAAGAAAGCCTAGCTGAGTGCCTGCCTAGCGCAAAGGAAAGGAAAGGAGGGATCCACACACTGCTTGCGTTGTGAGTGGAAGGGACACAGACGCAAGGAGCGGTGGTGGTAGGAGGTGAGAGACCCAATGAACCTAGCTTTGCAAGGGTGTTTGTACTCTTGTGCTTGCAGTTATTGGAAAGCTAAGTAGGACGACACTACCTAGCGCAGAAACAGCAATCTGCCAAAGAGGTAGAGGGTGGGGGAGAGGAGATAATTCATTTCAAAACATTGAAGTCAGCTTCGCATGCTTGGCTCCTTGTGTCCCTGAACCGTGAACCCTGCTTGCTCATTACACGGAGCTTTTCTGAACTTTGCAAGAAACCATTGGCTGGTTCCTTCCCAACAAGTATTTTGCTCGGCTTCAAAAAAAAACAAAACAAGTATTTTGCTCAGGATCACGATTTCAAAAATGTTACGTATCACTGAAACTGGAAATGGCATCGAGGTTTGGACCCCCCCCCCCCCCCCCCCCCCCCCCCCCCCCCCAAAAAAAAAACAGGCAAGAACCGAGAAGAAAGTGAAGGTTTTACCCAAAAGTGTGCCATGAAAGAACCGCTGTTTGGAATCGGAAAGGACCACAGAACCGCTGTGAGTGAGGCTGCCCTGTTTTAAACCTGAAACAACGGTGGTCTGCAACGTTCCAATCCCAAAGCTTTCATTCAACTTTGAAGCTGCCGGAGGGGACTGGTCAAACGAACTCTTCTGCCTAGCTTGCCGTCGCCCGCCGTGGGGAGGAAGCTGGATGAAAGGTGTGGCACGCCGTTCCTGCTTTGGAGCCTTGCGGTTTGTTTTGCGAGTGATTAGCACGCATCAGGCTGTGCGATTACGTATTCTCTAAGCTACTTATAGCATTCCTTGTACAGGCTGGGGCTGGGGGTCAAAGAAGGAACCTTTAATTTTGTTCAGAGGCCGGTCACTATCTTGTAGCTTCTGCTTGGTTTCATACAACAGTTTCTAATTGACAGAACAGAGACAATTCTGACTGTTTGTGCGAGAAATGGAAATGTATCTGCCAGATTTCATTACTGCAAAATGCAAATTAACACATTCAGACACAGGCACAGAGTACAGTACACAGAGTACGTGCACCTTTCATTTTGCTTTAACCCGACAGTGACTGTAGACCGTAGTGTACATGCATGCTTGTAGCTTTTTCTGAAGTAAGGTACTATGATTTTTTCCTGAAAAGTGACAAAGATAAGATAAGCCTCTTTGTCTTTGGGGCATGCAGGCGTGCGTGCGTCTCCTAGCACAACCGCTAGCTAGCAGGGGCTTTCCGGACCCGATGCTGGAGGAGGCAGCAGATCGGTTTGCTGCTAATACGATGATGCGTTCGCCTCTTTTCGCGGCAACGCGAGAACTTTAGCTGACCTTTTCCCCCCGGCACAGCACCTTACATATATTACATGTGAGGGAGAAAGCTAGCTCTATTAACGATCTCCCGTCGCCATCACCAGATACAGTATATAGCTAGCTTGAAAGCTTGTTTCGTTGTTTGAAGCCAATAACTACCTGAGAATTCAGCGCCATATACTATAGCCTGCCAAGGGATTTGGAGAGTGACAACTTGTGTTGTGTCCAAGAGACAGTGCAAGATGCGTGTGTCGTTGCAAGGACCACCACCACCAGCAGCAGATTGCCGCGATTTACGCCGTCGATGCATGTTCCTGCACACAAGCCCGGCCGGCCAGTCGTAGTTGGTCCTCTTTTCAAGATATTTCGGCGCGCACCAGATTAGTAGCACTGTCCAGATTACTAGCTTTTCAGACATGCATGCATTTTACTGAAACGATGATATCGATACCGCTAACGTGTCGCTGTCGTTGGTGTGAAAGATTGAATTTTGCTTCATACTACGTACGGAGGAGTACTAGGGACAAAAAAAAACATGTTAATGTTAGGAGGCTATATATCAATCGAGACGTGAAATGAGAAAACGAGGCTCCACCGGATCGACCTGCAGACCGGACCACATACATGCACTACTACAAGTATACTAGTAGTAGTCAGATGGGATGGCTCATCTCCTCTCACCTCCTCTCGTCTCCTCTCCTGGAGATTATGACCGGGAATTGATGAGGTCGCCTCTCCTATTTGATGTTATCTCTCCGCAGAAAGTGGTAAGAGATTATGATACGAGTAGTAGCATAAAATAAAGAAGCTGCTGTTCATGGAGGATGAGTACTGTAGTACTCCTATGGTTGACGATGTGAGAGAGTGACTCCGCTTTGCAGGAGTTTTCAGAGCTCTGTGGTTGGCCGGGGCATGATTGATCTTCAAGTGCCCCAGCACAAGTTCCTGTCGTCGCGCCATTGATTGATTGATCGCATCCGGGCTGAAACTCAACTGCTAAGCTGGGGTCGGTCGGGAAAATGCCGTCTTCTTTTTTTTCCGCCTCCTCCTCCTCCTTCTTCTCCGGAAACAAGAATCAACTGAAATTCCATCCGGGGATTTCTTTGGATTACCGGCGAAATGACGACGAAGCGTCGTGGCTGGGTGGTGCTACTACGACAACCTGCACGTACGACGCCGTGGCTGCAGCAGCCGATGGAGCTCGGAATTTGAACCTGCACGACGCCCTTGAGTTCCGGTTCCAGGAAATCAGGGGCGGCTCGATCGATGCCGGCCGCGCGCCGGGCTCACCCGTTGTGTTGTCGTTGATGTGCGCCGCCACCCCCGTGACCGGCTACCGTACCGTCCCCCGTTCCGCCGCCGTCTCCGTCGTCGGCGGCGGCGGCGGTGGCGTCGGGGTCGGTGATCTGAGCTCCACTCCGCGGCACGCCGGTACGGTACGGCCGGGAAAGGCCACGGACGGCACGCACGGCACGCACGCACGCCGCAGGTGCACGTGTGGGGCGCGTGACTACCGCACCAGTCACTCACGGTTCCGTGAGGTGGACGCTTGCTAGCCGCCGCCTAGGATGTGGTGTGCTTATACTACTAGAAAAAAAGACACGCAGCGCACGTACGCGCACGTCGGCGCCACGTTCGGCGACCAGCCGCGCACGGCGGGGGGGGGGGGGGGGGGGGGGCCCGGCCTGTAGTTTATTCCCGTCGATGCGCACGCACGGCCGGCCGGCCGGCGCGGCGGTGGCGAGCAAAACGCCCCTGCCCTGCGGCATGCGCCGGTGTCCTAGCTGTCAGCCTGTGTCCTCGTCTGCGATCTGACGGAGCATCTGCTCAGTCGCTCGCTCTTTCGTTCCGGAAAATTCGAATATTTTGTTGGGGTTTCAAAATATTTGTTTTGATGATGAAATTTGCTGTTGGGTTTCCGGTCGGATGGGTGTTGGAGGTCGATGCTCTGGTCAACGCGGACGACAGAGATTCTACGAGTAGGAAAGGATCACCAGCCAGCTGGGGATGGGCAGGCAGGCGAGCAATGGAGGAGGCGGTCGGTCGGGCGGTCCGGTCCCAGAGCAACACGGGCGCGCGCGGGAACGGAACGTGCCGAGGGGCGCGACAAATCGACCGGCGGCGATGGAGCATGGAGCCAAGGCAAGGGCCGCAGCGCGCTGCCCCTGTCCCTCCCCCCTTGTTTAACCTAACCTAACTGCGGCCGGCCCCGGCTTGGCAGTTGGCACGGCCGTGGCCCGTCGTGGCTTTGCTTGTTGCTGCCGCATCCGGCAGCCATGCCATGCCATGCAACGCACGGCGCACCCGTACGCGGCATGTACAGGCGCTTTCGCGAGGGCCAATGCGCTATCCGAACCCTAGTTTTATCCTCCCCATGCAAACACCGCATGCATGCATGCATGCATGCATGCGCCCAGAGACGACGATTCAAACGCCAGAGGCCGGCGAGACTGCCTTCGACTCCGGCGGTCTGGCTCTGGCGGCCTGGCCTTTCTGATCATGGGAAGAGGTTGCATCGCATGCACTGATGATGCACAACACACAGCACAGCACATACACACTGTGCAAACCGATCCATACAGGCTAGTAGTAGGCTACAGCCCTGCACTGCACTGCGACTGTTCTCGATCTTGTGTTCCTTTCCTCATTTGGTGTGCGTACACATGCAGTCTGCTTTTTACCCCCCACACACACTGCTAGCTGCTACAGGAGTGCTGTGCTGTGTGCTGTGGTAAATTGTTACTACTACTGCTGCTACTATCGATCGAGCTGAACAATCATGTGGCGGGCGTCGGCCGTCAGCCCTAGCTCGTTTTACCACCGACAGGGGGTTCTCGGCCAATGGGTGGGGACACGGACAGCTCGCTCGCTAGCTTACCTTCTGACGAGGAATGGCATGCTCCGCCGGCCGGCCTAATCACACACTCAAATGTGGGCTTTGTCCCAAGCGATCGATCGAGCTTTACACAGTACCATGTCCTTAGTCGTCCTAGGCAGGCAGGCATCTTCAGCGTACGTGCCTATAGGATTACCGAAAGCCAGACAGCGCGCGAGATGAGCCTGATGGCCGGCCGGCCGGTGTGTAACTGTACGTGGGGTCCTGGTGGTAAAAAAACAACTCATGATACTCTAGTCTAGTGCCTTTTCCAAATTCCAAACTAGCAGCCTGCTTGGACGAGATCTGATAAGCAGCTTGACACGTACGTACTGTACGTTCATTGGCTCTAGTACGTACGTCCCCTCGTGCAAAAAATTAAATTATAGCTAAATAAAGCAAGAAAGAAACTGATAGTATATGGGTCACCCACGGGAGTGTAGGTTAGCGGCGGTTAGCCAACATTCTAGGACCCCCCCGAAGAAAAAGCAGCTTTTCCTTTTTCGTCCACACCCACGTCACGTCACGCTAGCGGCTTAATGCCACCTGCAATTCCGTTTGAAGCGTACTACCAAATACTCCTGCAGTCACTCTTAATCAAAGTATTTGTGGCGGCTGACTATTTCTCACAACTTGGACCGTTCACCTTCTTTTTAAAAAAAACATAAAAACACACACACACACACACGCGATCTTTTTTTTATATATATATATATATATATATATATATATATATATATATATATATATATATATATATATATATATATATATATATATATATATATATAATGGAATTAAATTCCGACCTCTGCAATAACGCACGCAGCAAAAGGCTCTGCGTGACCACACACAGCCAAACTTAATACAACAATTAAGTTCAAAACAAAAAAAAAACTTCTTGTACATGGAAATAAGTGTACTAGACCCACTAACGTCCATGGCATTGAAGAATTGACAGCCATGGACACCCCACCTCAGCGCGCCCCAACAGGAGGCCAAAGTGGTATAAGGCCTTTCTCTGATGAAAAAGAAGTCATTGCTCACTTGATATAATGCGTGAGCAACGGCCGCCGTCGTCTTGTCAGTGAAAACCTAGCCTGGTTCTCTGGGCCGGCTGTAATGGCGCAGTCGGCGCATCGTCAAATTTCATGTTCATCAAGACCAGTTTGGGTCGAAAGACCTCTTGTGCTTCTTCCAGCGGTGAGGTAGGTATATATATTGCAAACATGTATACCGACAATTAATCATCTGCTACATATTGTTTCGTGAGTTAGGTAAGCGACTATGGAAGTAGTGCGCAGAGGTTTTTTCACACCCCAGCCAAAACACTGTGAAGAACCTGTAATCAGGACAGAGAAGGTCTCCCCAGTCCACCGTCACCGATCTCTGAAAATCTCTCTCGCCCCCGCCCGGATCCGGCCCGGACGTACAGAGGAAGCGATGACATTCAATGAGAGGTATACACATGGGCGCTGGCCCCTCCATGGTTTGGTTTTGACTCGGAGGCGTGTCACCGTGGAGAGACTGCAAGGGGAAACAGCAGCTGCCGGCCGGGGCCGGCTGGAGTGCACCCTGCAGCCACCCAGCCAGCCAGCGGTGGAGTACGTACGACTCCCTACGACGAGCACTGCACGAGAGGCTAATTAGGATCCGTACAGGCTGTTAGCTTGATCCGCACTCAAAGCAGCCGCCCCCAAACACGAGACAGCCTCCGGCCGGCCCCCGGCGGAGCACCAAGCAGCCGCCAGCCTCGTACACCAGTGTCGGCTCGGCGCACATGCGTGGACATCGATGTCGCCGCGCGCGCCGCGACGGCCACGGCGACACCGGCCGGACACCAGTAATAGCAGCACCGGTCAAACAAAAGCCGCGCCTCGTTCCGTGTAACTGTGTCGCGGTGGGTTTCGTCGCCGCTCGCGTCGCGTGTGCCTCCCGCCGCGCCCGCGCTGCCGCTGCGCGGTGGTGTGTCGCCGTCGAGTTCCAACGCAACGCGGCCGCCGGCCGCCGGCCGCCAACTGTCCTAGCTCCGCGCCGCCCGTACGTCCGCCCGTCCACCAGTCGCTTGGTTGGCACGCAACGCAAACCTGGCTCCACCTCGGACCTCCGTCCCCGGGCCCCGCTTCCGTTGGTTTTCGGTCGACAAGGAGGACGGACAAGCGGCGGGGGCGCGCGCGCACACACGCACACGACACGAGGAGAAGGAGCGGAGCGGCCACAGGGAGGGAAGGCCAGAGCAGCAGCACTGCAGCAGCAGCGAGCGGCCAGGCCAGCCACAGGGTGAGAGACACGAGGCTGGCTGGCTGGCTCTGGCTGCTGACCCGGGGCCGACCCAGCCGGAGCCGGAGCCGGAGCCGAGGGGAGGCCGCAACGTGTGACAGGCGCCGCGTCTCGTACCACGAGTGGAGTACTACTAGTACAAACACCACAGTGCCCGCCGTACCCGTTGCCACAGTGCCCGCTGAATCCGATTGGACGTGACAGCTTTGCCTGGCTGCGCTTCCTTCGCCTGCCTCTGGAGGCAGATGGGCGACGGGACCCAGGTGTCATTGGGCGGGCGACGCGCGCCAACGGTAAAACGTACAGTAGCCAACGTCACCATCATCACCACGGAGGCAAAAAAAAAAAAAACAACAACAACACCGGCTGCCGCCGGTGTGGTGTGTGCCCGCGCCGCCGCGGCAGCTGCTCGCGTCGGCACGGTCCGAGCCGCTAAAAAAAAAGGAAACGTCTTACTTTTCATCGACGGGCGCCCTTCCCGCACGTGCCGGCGACCCTCGACCCGGCGCGCGCGGCGACGGCGGCGGCGGCGGCGGCGTCCCGACCACGCTCGCTCTCCGCCGCCGGCGGCGAGTCGACGGCGATGGGCGGACCGAAGAAAAAGGTGGTGGAGAGATGCTACTACGGTGCCGGCGACCCCCCCCCCGCGCCCAGAGCACCCAGCAAGCAGATGCTCGCCGGCGTAGTCGTAGACTCGTAGCCCGGCCCCAAAGAGGGGAGGGGAGGGGAGGGGATGCCGCGGCGCGGCGCAGCGCAGCGCAGGGAGGGAAAGAGACCTGGCGGAAAGCAAAGAGAAGCCCCCACCCCTCCTTCCTTCCTTCCGAAAAGCCGAGAGGACGACGGAGGCACACCTCTCCTCCTCCCGGCTTCCCGGCCGGCGTCGCGTCGCGTCGCGTACCCCATGGCCTGGCCTCAAGCTTCCTCGCCACTCTTCCTCCCTCCTTCCTTGCCAAAAGCATACCAGACGCAAAGGCAGCAGCGCCACGCCATCTTTTCACGCTCCTACATACCCCCCTCCCCGTCATCTGCAAAAAAAAAAAAAAAAAAAAAAAAAAATGCAGCTGCTGTGGGATCGTAAGTACACCGTACTCCAACAAAAAGGATTTTTTTCGGTCCTTTGAAATTCGAAACTGCTCGGTTGAGTACACGCACAGCAGTGCAGTACTACATCCTGACAGTGAATGGGAGAAAAAGCAGGGGGCGTTTGTGGTCAAAAGAGTCCAAGGGGAAAGAGGGGGGATTTCGCAGCGCAGGCAGGCAGCAGCCGGCAGCCAGCAGCAGCAGCCCGCACGATGCATCCATCATGCCAATGCTACGGTGCGATGCGATGCGATGACAGAGCCAGCCACGCTGCTGCTGCTCCTGCTGCTGCTGCCTGCAGCCTGCACCCGGGCCGGGCCACGAGGAAAGCAAAAGGGGGCAGAGGCAAGTTTAACAACCCAAAGCCAGGCTTTTTTCCCCCTAATCCCACACCCTTTTGTCAGCCCTCCCCACACCACCACCACCCTCTTGCTTGCTCGCCGTCGCCGTTGCCGGCGACCTCGACCGCTCCTCCGGCTAGCCGGCCAACGGAACTCTGCACTGCAGTCCACCGTCGGTTTCCAACCACGCGGCAAAAAAAAAAACAACCGGGAGGTGGTGGTGGTAAATGTGCTGCTGCAGCAACCACTCGCCCGCCCATCCGCAGCATTTACTACTACTGCTCGTACGGCCGCCGGGGTCCGGTCCGGCCGTCTCGGAACGGCCCCGACCGAGCAAATCGCGGGTGTCGCCGTATCGGACGGAACGCACGCGCCGCCCGCCGCCCGCCGGCGCCATTCGTGCCGTACCGGTACCACCACGACCGCGACGAGTCGACGACCATCCATCGAATCGGAGGAGGCAAAAGCCCAACTACCTGGAACGGATCGCTACGCTGATCACCACTCAAGAGCTTGATTCTCGCTAGTTACTCATCGATAACTCAGATGATGACGATGGGTCACAGTCTCACAGAGTCACGGTCGACAGGAATTGAAACATCCACGGCGGAAGATCCCCCCATTTCCAATCCCAGCAACAACACACACGCCGACATCTCTCTCTCTCAACTCTCGACTCGCCCCGTCCCGAGGCATCTCTTCTTCTTCGACCTCGGCGGGGGTGGCAAGGCGCTGGCGCACCGGCAGCAGCTAAGCTACGCTGCCATTGCCAAGCAACTTCTTCCTCTCTCTCACGCTCGCTCGCTCGCTACTACCCAAAAAGAAATGGAAGAAGGAAAAGAAAATGCTAGGGGTACAAGAAAACGACGGAATGCAAACAAAATTGGCCGGATCAGCAGCAGCAAGCAAGCCAAGCCAAGCTGCTCTGCTGCGCCCGGTGTTTTACAGTTGGGTGGTGGTGCCGTGGCGGTGCTACACGACGGCGGGCAGCGGGTCGATTTGGAACAGGTCGGTGATGTCTTGGAAGAAGTCGTCCACCTGCAGCCACCCCGCCGCCGGCGAGGACTCACCGCCGCCGCCGGTGCCGGCGGAGGTCGACGGCGGCAGCGACAGCGGCTCCTCGGGGACGTCGGCCAGGAAGTCCAGCGACGGCTCCGGGAAGTCGGCCAGGAGGTCGAAGTCGGTGTAGAGGGGCGGGAACTCGCCGCCGAAGCAGCCGTCGCCGCCGGCGAAGGGGCAGCCGCCGAACACGCTGCCGCCGCCGCCGCCGCCGTCGACGCTCGACTCGTCGGTCTCCGGGGGCGGCTGCACCGCCGCCGGCGCCGGCGCCGGAGCGGGCACAGGCTTCCTGCCGCAGGTGTCGACCGCGGACGGCGGGAATGAGCGGAGCACGGAGGTCGGGGACGCCGCCGCCGCGTGGGACTCCTCGCCGGAGTCGTAGGAGGAGGTGGCGGGGGAGGACGCGTTCTTGGACGCCGCCGCCGCCGCCGCCGACGCGGCGGCCTGCGGCGGCCGCGGGAGGCGCTCGGCGACCTCGGCCGGGACGTCGTCGTCGGCCTGCTCGAAGTTGGTGGTGGCGTCGGGCCCGCGGAGCTGGATGGCCGCGGAGTCGTACACCTTGGCGGCCTCCTCGGCGGTGTCGAAGGTGCCGAGCCACACCCGCACCCGCCGCCACGGGTCGCGGATCTCCGCCGCGTACTTGCCCCAGGGCCGCCGGCGCACGCCGCGGAACCGCGGCTCGGCGCCGCCGCCGTCGGCCTTCCTCTTCCGCCCGGGGAGCACGAGCTTCACCCTCGCCGCGGCCGCCGCCGGCGCAAAGGGCTTGGCTGCCGGGGGGAGCTCCTTGACCGCCGGCCGCTCCAGGCGGATCTCCTGCACGTAGCGCTTGACCCTCCGGCGCGCGGAGGCTGCGGCGGCGGATGCGGTATCCTCCTCGTCGCCGGAGGAGTCGGTGGCGTCGTGGTCCTCGCAGAACACCCGGACGGTCCTCGGCCCGGCCGGAGCCGCCGCCTCCGCCTCCGCCGCCCGGGAGGTGGTGACCTCGACGTGCTCCGTGCGCCTCACCGCCACGAACATCTCCTCCTCCGTGCTCCACATCACGCCGCTCGCATTTGATGGCGCCACCTCTGACAATCTCCCCGCCCCGGCTAAAACCCCTCAAGAACCTCCCAGGAAAACAACCTTCCTCCTCACGGCCGCCCTAAAGGCGCTCCCGCCACCAGCACCCGCAAGATGCCAGGCGACACCGCGCGGGGAACGAACGGCCGTGGAAAAAGCTCGCGACCTTTGGAGGTGGAGGCGGGGCGCGGGCGGTGTGAGGAGGAAGAAAGCCGCTCCTCTCCCTCTCTCGGTCCTTGGGCTTCGCCTGCGTGCGTGCTTGTTGGATGCTGCTGCTGCTCTGCTCTGCTGCTGCTGTGGTGGTGGTGGACTGGTGCTAGGCTCGCTCGCTGCTCGCTCCTCCTCTACCGCAGCACAGCGTCCCCCCCACTTTTATAGCATCTCCACCCCACCCCCCCCCCCCCCCCCCCCCCCCCCATTTTCGGGAACCCAGGATTTTTTTTTTGTTTATTCCCTCCCTCTCCTCCCCCAGGCCCAGCCAGCATTTTCCTGCCGCGCCTTCTCGCCCTTTCGCAAAAACTTCCTTTTAAAAGAGAGCCCCATTCGAATTGGCGAAAAGTGAATGCATGCCCCTGAGCCTGGCTGGCTGGCTGGTTTTTACAGCCGTGAAACAGATCTGCTAACTACCCCTGGGGCCAGTGCCCCGTAGTACGTTTCTTTCTCCCCCCCTCGGGCGGTAGTAACTCATCCTCCCTCCGGCCCCACCTGTACATGACGGCCGCAGCTTCAACGGCACGGGCTCGGCTCTCCCGCCGGTGCCTGTCCGGACCCACGTGTCAGGGTGGGTCACGTCACGTGAGCGCGGTGGTGGTCAAATCTTCGGGGGGTGCGCGGCGCGGCCGGGGGCGCGCGTGCAGGAGTTGCGCTTCCTTTCTTTTCTTTTCTTTTTTTTTTGTTCGCCGTTTTTTTCACCGCGCGCGGTGAATGTCAATCCAGCAGATCCGTCCACCGGTAATTTCGGGATTTGCGAGGGTTGGAGATATTTTTCTCTGGCGGCCGGTTTTCCGCTGCCGGCCGGCTACTACTTGCGTGCCAAGGCAACGGCGAGCCTATCTCTCTACTCTAGCAGCGGCTTGCGGTTTGATTTTGATTTTTTTTTTGCCTCTCTGTGTTTTTGAATTTCAAATCGGGATTTTTGGAGTCTACTCTGCTGCGTACTGTAGGTAGCACGTGAATGAATGAAGCCCCGAAAGGTGAAAACGTGAACAATTACTAAGTTGCCAAGATTTGCTCGGTCCATCTCGCGGCCACAAACACGGCTGGCGCAATAATGTTTTTGCCCTTCTTCTTATACTCACCTGAATAAGATTGTGTACTGCAGCGAACTGGTTGTGGTGAGCAATTGTAACTAACAGCTTTACATTCGGTGCGCGAGCTGGAGATTACCAAAAAATTGCATCGCTCTGGATTTTGCCATTTAACGAACCAGACGTAGGAAATCGATCGATGGCCCAAGAGGGAAAAGAACTCCAAGGAAACGAATGAGCTCTTTACATCTAATTTAGTAGGACCGTGTAAGTATATCTTTTTTCATGGTTATTTTTTCCTACAGAAATGCTAGATTTTTCAATAACACGTGCGAACAATCGATCAAGAGAACCACTACAAGGAAATTGGGATGAAAATTCCATGTACCCCCCCCCCGTATTGTTTTCTACATTTATATGCGAAGGCACACGCATATGTTTTGATACGTTGGATTACGACGATGAGTCGGGATGGTAGATGACATTTGGTTTGTTGGGACCAACCACATTGTCACGCGTAAGTTCTCCGGCGGTTAGTTTCGTCACCATCCAGTAGGCTCATACCTTGGCTCCATCCGAGTAGGAGATCGGGTTAAGCGTGCTTCTAAAGCGATGTGCATGTAATCGAGGAATGTAATCCAACTCTTTTAACGAGATATTGCAAAGTTGGTGCGGTTGTGTAATTCCTAGACGCCTTGAAATTCATTTCTCTCCATCCAAGTCTGTGGAGATCGGAATTGCAAACTCAACACGCTGTCGATTGTTCAGAAACAAGCAAGCCTGGAAATAGAAGTGCCGTGACCCTTTTGGTTTTTGGTTCATCGACGTATTAGCGGGATGCGGTCGATGAGTTGGCTTGTCTGAGGTAAATAATTGTCGAAACGGACATTGTCGTCCGCCCCAGCTAATGAGTATTTGTCCACTATCAATTTTGTAGCTGGCAGTGAATCGGCGTGCTAGACGACGTTTGGTGTTGCGAACTGACCGCGCTGTCACGTGCAAATTTGTTTCCAGTGGTTGAATCTTTTTGTTCTCGTGGGGGTATTATGTCACCTCTTGGATTGCAATCTCGATCACGGCACCTTCACGTTGGAGGTACTCTCAACCTATTGTCGTACGTCCCATTGTAAGTTGGAATGCAGAAACCTCCTGCTCATATTTTCATCGAGAACAACCATCTAAGTGTGGTTCCTAGATCTATGACTCCATATAGAGGGATCTATTGTTGAACAACGACCTCATGTGGGGTTGTTTACCTGGAGGGAAGAAGACATTTGATGTCGCAATTAGAGTGAAAATGCTCATGTCATGAGTTAGGTTTTTCATTTTTCTCGTTGGTCCTTTATTGTATAAGAATGGTAGAGTACTAGAACCCACTCGACTGGAAGCGTACAAGGACGAATATAGCGGTGGGGCTCGAGCGGGAGGGGCTCAAGCCCCCAAACAAAAGCATAATTGAATTTTACTTGCGTGCCAAGGCGACGGGGGGCCTATCTACTCCAGCTTGTGGTTTGATTTTCTTTTCATCTCCGTTTTGGAATTTCAAATCAGGTTTTTTTGGGGGGAAGTCTATTCTGCCGAGTACATAGCAGACGAATGAAGGTGAACATGTGAAAATTGAATTCTATGATTTTCTTGGTAGATCTTGCAGCCAGAAATAGGCTGGTGTAATAAAGTTTTGCCCTTTTCTTAGTCACTTGAATGAGATTGTATAAAGAACTCGTCGTTGTGGGTAATTATAACTAACACCTTTACATTTGGTGTGCGAGCTGGAGATTACCAAAATTACATCGCTTTAGATTTTTTTGCCATTAAAGAACGAGATGTAGGAAATCAATGGCCCTGAAAAAATCAAAGGAAACAAATGAGTTCTTTATTACATATAGTAATTTATTCGGATTTCCAAATGTGAACAGACCTTCATTTTTTATAAAAAAAAGCGGCTACACGGTCATGGTAGGACACATTATTATTATTTTTATGTTATGTCCAAAAAAAGGTACCTCGAAAATATGAAATATTGAACCATGTAAGGTTTTTTTTCATGATTATTTTCCCTGAAAATACATTGGATTTTCAATAACATGTGTGAACAATCAACTAAGATAACAATTACAAGAAAATTGGGATGAAAACTCCATCTACCCTCGTAATGTGTTATACATTTATTTGCAAAGACTCGCACATGTATGTTTTGATATGTTGGACACTATGACGGAGAGTAGACGACATTTTGTTTGTTGGAACCAACTGCATTGTCACATGTAAATTCTCGGGTGGTTAGTTTTGTCACCATCGAGTAGGCTCATACCTTGGCTCCGTCCAAGTAGAAGATCGGGTTAAGCGTGCTTCTAAAGGAGAATGTGCATGTAATTGAAGGAAGTAATCCGGCTCTTTCGTCAGATGGAGTCTGAGATTTAACAAAATATCACAAAGTTTCCGCAATTGTGTAATTCCCAGCCGCCCAAAAATTCATCTGTGTCCATCCAGGTACGAGGTGATCGGAATTGCAAACACAACTCACCGGCAATCATTCAAAGAACGAGCGAACACGAATAGAAGTGCCGTGACCCATTTTGGCTCTTGGTTCATGGACGTATTAGTGCGGTGCGATCGATGAGTTGGCTCGTGTAAGGTGAATCACTGCCGAAACGGAAATTGTCGTTCGCCCCGGCTAGCACAGTTAGTTTGCCCGCTATGATTTTTGTAGCTGGCACTGAATCTGCACGCCAAACGACGTTTGGCGTTTGCAAACTGACCGCGCTGTCGCGCTTAAATTTGTTTGCGGTGGTTATTATTATTATTATTATTATTATTATTATTATTATTATTATTATTATTATTAGTTCTCGTGGGGGTATTTGTCACCTCTCAGATTGCAATCTCGACCACGACACACCTTCGCGCCGGAGGTACTCTTACTCTGAAGTATTGTCGCGCGTCCCGGTGTAAGCTGGATCAAACAAACCTCCTGCAGAGGAGAGGCCGAGACCGACACGGCGCGGGGGCGGGGCGCGTTGCGAAGCGTGCCCCGGTCAGATGATTCGTGGCGGTCGTAGCAGCGGCAGCGGCAGCTCTGCGGGTGGGAGTCGGAGGAGGAGGTGAAATGGTGGTGGTGGTGGTGCAGTGCGCACGCAAGCCATGTGGATCGGGATAGCCACCGTTCCCCATGTACGGTAAAAACTAACCGTCCCTCGTGACGCGAGCCCGGCCGGCCGCCGGCGTGGTAAATATCTCCGCCCCCCCCCTGGCGGTGGTGGTGATTGGTCGGCCCGTGCCGTGGGTTTGGTTCGGTTTGGTTCGTGCCATCCGGGCCAGTCAGTCAGTCGGTCGGTCAGGCAGCGTGACGCCCGCCACTGGTGGGTGGGTGGTGCACCGAGGGCCAGGTCGTCGAACGGTAAAAAAAAAAAGAAACACGCAGGGCCGCTTGGCTGTTAAAAAAGAATCACTGTGTGTTTCCGGCGGCCGCGGTCTGAGACTGACGGATCATGTTGGATGCTGGCGATGGCATGCTAGCGCGCCACTGGGTTGGTTCCCCGAGAGACGACGGAGGTTTTTTTTTTTACCGCCTGCTGTAACACAGCAGTGCGCAGCGGTGTGTGTGTGTGTGTACGGACGGCAACGGCGCGTCCTCGGTGGGGGTGGGGGTAATTTCCCGTCTGATCTGCCCCCCCCCCCTCTCCCAGCCGTCTCTCTCGATCTCCATAGAGGACAGGAGTGAGTGAGTGAGTGACGCGCTGACGTGTACGAAACACCGGCCGTATGTGAAGTTTCCTTTCCTGCCCCCACCACCCTCCTCGGGTTTTCTTTTCACCCGCCGCTGGTTCGTAGTACAGTATTGGTTTGGTTTACCACCGATTCCCTTCCTCAAAGGGCGCGCCGGTCCGCTGCGTAGTAGTGTACTAACATGCGTGCTTAAGTTTAACGGTGATGCCTCCTTTCCCTCCCCATCTGCTCGCTCCTGCTGCCTCTCTTTCTAACCACTGCTTTTTTTTTTGTGTTTTGTCACGGTACAGTACTATCCAAATGTCCCCTTAAAAAATCTTTCGAAAAACACTTCAATGAGTATGGCATGTCATTGCTCCTCCGGTCTTTTTTTAAAAAAAAAAAATCACCCCAATGTGCTCAAGTGACATTGAGCCTGCTGTTACAAATAAACCGTCACATTGAGCTTTCAACTTCTCCACCCTCAATTTACATGCGATGCGCAAAAGGTTCCTCCGTCCACGCCTATATGCAAGCGCGGACGCCGTAGAACCGCGCCTCCTTCTCCATGCCGCATCGGCGGAGGCGGAGGCGGAGGGGTGGGGGGGGGGGGGGGCACCCCCAAATGCTTTGCTAGTTCTACTATTATATACTTCATGATGTATGTATCCAGTAGCTACTTAGCTCCTAATCTAGCCCCGAACAATCGCGTTTGAGGCCGGCCACTAATTCGCCGGTTATTGCGTGTACGTGCACGCACCACATTTAGCCTTCGAGGAGGCATGTACGTGCGCGTGCCTGCTCGGCTGCTCACGAAAGGAAGCGCGGGATGCCAACCGTCCGTTCATCTCGCACCGCCGTCGCCGGTCGTTCGTTCGTCTCCTTCGATCTGTGACTCGCGCGGTCTGCGCTCCGCCCTCCGTAGCTTTGCGTCCCGACCTTCCACCCGTCTGCCTCCACAGCACGATCGCGTCTCTGCTCTCCGCCTCTCCGCTGCTCGCCGGACCCGCCGGGAGCCGAACGTGTGGAGGCATGGGTTGTTTGTGAAAGCGACCGCGTCTTTTTCACAGTGAGCATGGATCCACCGTGTACCCATGGTTATTAAAACCATGCATATGGAGCCTGTTCGGTTGGCGTGGTGATGATGGCTGGTGCTGGTTTGCTTTCTACGAGAGAAAATCTTGTTACTGTTGCTTCTTGATGGCGATTTGTTTCGAAGCGAAAAGATCTGCTTGGCTTGGTGGTGATAAGCCAAACGAACAGTGCCAATGACTTTTTTTTTTTGCCACCGATTCTACTTTTGGTTTTGATTAATTTGGCGGTCAAAGTTGATGACGAGTCAAGCAAGTCTGGATGCAAGTCGTCGATCTTTGCCAAATCCGGCCGGTGATCAACCAATGCATGCAAAACTGTGACGCTACACGCTGCTAATAAAAACCCTCGGCCGCTATATATAGCTCTGTGGTAGTAGCTGGGGTGATCGTACGTCCTGGCCGGCCGCTATATATATATTGGCGTGTAGCTAAGCTTAGCTTCTCGATATGATGCATCGTCCGAGATTAACAACGTAGCTGCACGCAGGTGGGAAGATGGATGGAGCCAAAGGGATGGGCCGTCGTACGTACGTGGAGCTATCTAGCATCGTGTTCATCGACGACGGACAGGAGCTACCGCGGCGGCCGACGGCAGTGCTGATCGAGACAGATGCATCCACCGAGCGCGCGCGAGAGAGAGACCCATCGCCATCGGTGTCAAATTAACCCACCACAATTTGCTGTTATAAAAAGGTACATACGTTACAGTAGTAGGAACAAGCAAGCGATCGAATAATCACGCGCGCCGTCCGGCACGGCGCGCGTCTATACCTCGTATATGTGTGTGTATATATTACTACTTACGTGTATATATATATAGACACACCCGCGCTCGTTTGCTACTCTCCAGGAGTGTACGTACGTAGTGAAGTTGATCGAGCTGGGGCGCGCGACTTGCTTTGTCGTCACTTGTCCGTATGGTATATATGCACGTACATACTGCGGCCCCGTATACACGAAGCGTCGTGCCACGGAGCTAGCTAGCTAGTAGCTAGAGAGCGAGCGCGGCGCCGGCCGGCGGCCGGGCTCGACAAAGCGGGGTGGCCACCTGCAGCCATCCACCGGCCGCCCCAACTGTACCGTACGTGGAGCTGGAGCCCCGCGGAACACGGCGGCCGCCGCGCGCGCGCGCTCGGGCACCTGCCTGCCGCGGCCGCTTTTGTACTCGCCCGACACGCCATCCATGGACACCGCGCGCCCGGCCGGTCCAGTGGAGTGGTGGTGGTGGGCGTGCCCGGCCTTTTCTATGCTCGCCGATGCAACTTGCGCTCACGCGCGCGCGCACGTACGCGAACGTCGTCTCTCGCTGTAGGCCGTAGGAGTAGTAGTAGTAGCTAGCTTGACCTGCATGCAGTGGCAGCAGCGTGTGCGTGCAGTGGCGTGGCGACGTCGTCGTCTCCTTGCGTTGCGTTGCGTTGTCGCGCGCGGCCACGCACACGGCTACTACTATATAGTACTGTACCTCTCGATCGCGGCACCCGTGCGACGAGCTAATTACTACTACTACTAAGCTGCAGCCTAATACAATACAGAGGTCCAACCATCGTCGTAGCTAGAGCTAGTGGAGGCGATTACTGTATGTACTCCTACTAAGTAAGCAAGTGAGGAGGACAGGCCGGGACGACACAGGGTCACCGCCCCCTAGATGTTCCTCCAGCTGCTTATTACCTACTCCTCTGCTAATACCAGTAGAGTACGTACTCTAGCATCTAAGTTCACCCTTCATCAGCTACCTAACAAATCTAGCTTAACTAGCTTATTATTATTACTACTACCTCCAACTAAAATTACTAAGCAAGAGGCACACACCACAAGCGCCACCTGACGCCCCCAAATTTATTTTAATTCTCATGCAGCATCTCCGGTCTTGTCTGGCCCTGTTCCAACCAAACTTCCAATTCATTGCTCAACGTGTGATGCCTTGTTGGCTTGGCCCCGTGACCATGCATGTCGTCCTACCTAAGCTACCGGCTCTAAATTAAACTGGAGTATAGTACGTACTAAAAATGTATATATTCGCTAGCCACCTACCTGCTACTAGTAGCTAGAGTGAGACACATCAGTATTTGAATACTCGTGTCATCAGCGCGCGCTCTCTCCCCCTCTCCCTCTCCCTCTCCCTCTCCCTCTTCATTGGCCGATGCACCACCAGTTTCTTTTTTTTTATTGTGAAAAAAATTAATCAATGTGTTTTTAGTGAGCATTTTCCCACCTTTATTCGTATAAATAAAATACTCCGTCAAACGAGATAGCCAATGCAATTACTTACTGGAAACCATCACGCAGGACAAATGCAATGTAGCTCACGTAAGACGAACAGTATGCAGCTCACGTAGGACAAACAACAATACCACCATATGCATCCCCACTCGTCCGTACACCCCAACCGTATTCTTCAGTTCAAATTCAAACACAAGTGAGAGACGTGGTGAATGTATATTAAAATAGCATTTAAAAGTTCGTTGTGGCCCGTGTGACACTAAAAGAAAGTTCAAACGCACTTACTCCCTCATGTTCGTCGTTTAGGACAGCGACACGATCACCAGAGCACGATTTTGACTTCTCTTTTTTCTACAAAAATATTCATTCGAAAGTTAGTATATATGTATAGTCTTACGAAAGTAGTTTTCAAGACAAATCTATCTATATTGTTTTCACATTTTCAAACATAACGACTTAAAATTTATTCATGTTTTATATTCCCAGTGTTTGACTCAAACCTTATCCAAAACTACTTCTGATAGGGAACCGGAGGGAGTAAGTGCACTAGTCGAAACTTTTCTTTTCTTTTTTTTTTTTGCCCTCCATGCAACTTCCGTCATACGTATTTACTCCCCCCCGGTTTGGTAAAAGAAGTCGTTTTGGACAAGATCCGAGTCAAACATTGGGAATATAAATCATGAATAGCTCTTTAAGTCGTTGAGTTTGAAATGATGAAAACCACATGAGTATATTTGTCTCGTAAAAATACTTCCATAAAAGTATGCATATGTTAGTTTTTAATAATTATTTTTGTAATAGGAAGTCAGAGTTGTACATTGGAGACCGTGTCGCTGTCCTAAACGACCTCCTTTACCGAACCCGAGGGGGTAAGTCAGACTTTGTAGGGAAAGTACAAAAATACCCCAACGCTAAATGTGCTATTCATCATTTTAACAGCCTCAAATGAAAAAATAATTCACAAGTCAGAAGTAGAAAAGATCTACACTTTTCCGGTTTTCATGTTTTTTTTTTGCATTTCATGTCGTGTATTATTGTTTAGGGTCTCAACGGCTTGAAACTTAAAAAATTGAAAAACATGTATTTTTTCCACTTAAGGCTACACGTGCTACTATTTTTTAGCATATATTGTCTCTGGAAAAATGCACTAGCATATATGTTGTCTCCAAGTTTTCCACTCAAGTAACATTTATTTTCCGGATGAGTTACACGCATCTAAAAGCCAAGTACTATTTATCTTTGGCCCACTCTAACGTCCTCCACGTACTTCGGAACGGAACACTACTACCCTTCCTTCACATTTTTTATTTGTATTCAATTTGGAAGCTCTACTGCCAAGATTACTTGAAATCTAAAGGAAAATGGGTCCCACGCACATTTTAAGTTCACAAAACCATATGCATTGCATGTTTTTCGCTTAGTATTGATCGGTTGATTTATAATCTCAATAAACGTTCTCTAGCTTCTTGGTGTTCTCCGAGGCCCCCCGTTTTTTTACTAATCATTTGGATCAATGCATGCCGGGCCACCATACGGCACCTAGAGCCATGCAAAGTCGCCTGAATGTCTGTTTTTTGTGCATGGTAGTGAGCAAGTAGTGCAAGGTGCAGCCTTCACGGCCACCCAGTACGTGTGGGCGCAGTAGTGTGGCAAAGAAAAAAAAACACTGCACTCCTTGACAGTGCATTAGTGCAAGCTTCTCCTCCTTGGGATGCATGTGCACGTACTTACTAACCAAATCTCTTTCAACTTGTCCTTGACATGGGGATGCACAAACCAATTAAGGCGCACATGACATGAAGGGCTGCATACAGTACAGTGGCCGGGCTGAACTTGGCCTCCTCCGTCAGCATCAGCCTGCTGCTTTCTCGAGCCGGCCTGATGCTGATTATTCCGGACGCGCGGTTAAAAAAAGTGACACGGAGTGAGGCACGATCTCGATTATTTTGACTGCGGCGATGCGAGCACACTACAGCTAGTAGTAGCGTCGTACGTTGTCGGAAGATAAGCCCTGATCGATCTCGGCAGCAACTAATTAATAAGCAATTTGCAATCATGCATGCTCCTTTTCTATTTTTGGTGATCGTCGGAAATGAAGGACAAGATGTAAGCGCCTAACAATTTCAAAATTCCCGTCTTTCTATTTTTATGGTTCCAACCCCTACAACGGCATATAGCCAAGTTTTACGTCATTTTCAGCTCCGAAACAAGCTGATTGAAAAAAAAGGGAAGAAGTTAAAATTGTTTGTTCATCCATTCTCTGCAAATATGCCAAAAAAAAAGACAATCTCCGATTCTTTGCTTGGTGAATAGATAGTTTCCCTTGATTCTTGCAATAGATACTAAAATCATACTATAAATGTTAGAGCATCTCCAAGATCTTCTATTCCGGCCGGATTTTTCGCTAGTCAAATATATAAGGCGAGAATGGCTCTCTAGAGTGCGCATAAGAAATGGAAAATCTGTTGGAAAGTGAAAAGATGAAGAAAACGATTTTTATGCAAATGACTCTCTCAATGATGATTTAGGAGGGTAAAATTTAGAAAGACTCTCGGAGATGCTCTTACTCATACGAGAGAAATTGCTGGTCAAAGTCTTGTTTATATGTAGTAGAAGCTTAACGATCGAGTCAAATATGACGACGGATCGAGTGCTTATACAAAGGAAAAAGAAACCAAAATTGTGGTTTTGTTTTTTTTTTTAAAAAAAATCAAATTGTGCTTCTGTTAATGCTGAGGTGGATTATATTTTTGAAACTGAAACAGAGGAAGCAAATAAACAAGTGTGCTACCTAGTAATGCAATCATGAAACTTTTTTGATGGCTTGTTGGCTGCAGCAACAAAGCCGCAGGCGGCAAAGATTTATACTAGTAGCATATCCGAAGATAGAGTAATATAGAGATATGAGGTCGCGACACGGTACGGCCGGCGACCAGATTCGGGCACTTCCTCCTCCTCCCGACACAACAATTAGGCGTCGCGAGGGCCGTGTACTTTCCTCTCCTACTCCTAACACAAACAATCCTTACATGACATGCTAGTAACGCAAGATGATCATGCATGTCGTGCAGTGGCCTACACGTACGGTTGATCGCAAAATAGCTAGTGCTTCGATCAATCCCACTTGCCCGCCAGTTTAATTTGCGTAAGCCAAAGCTCCCAGCCCCCTAGCCAGCGGCGGATCCAGCGGGGGCCGGGCAAAACAGGAATCAAGCTAGACGAGTGTAGACCTGCACTCCTGCACACACAGCACAGGGAATTACAACGCGCGCACACGTACCACACAGTACCTAAATTCATGCATGCATGCATGCAACGTGTATGTGATGTACCGTACCCATGGATGGATTGATGATCGTTGGTCGTGTGTGGTCTTCTGAGACGGGAGGAGGGACGAGGCGCGCCGGGCAGGGCCGGAGGAAGAGTGAGGATGGATCGGAGGACCACGCACGCACGCACGCATCCTTCCTGCTTGTATATGGGATATATATATATATGCACGGGGCACGGCGCGCGCACGTACGTACGAGCACGACCAGCAGGCGTGAGTAAAAGCAACGGCACGTACGTACGTACGCGCCGGCGTCCGATCGGTGCCCCCCCCCCCCCCGGCGCGCCGGCCTCGTCGGTCTCTGCTAGCTGCTACCGATCTGCTGCTCGACCGCAATTGATGTTGGTTTCAACTCTCAGTCTGATGAGGTACAGTACCGCACCACCCCCTAGTGCAGACTTAGAAAGGACCCTCGTCGTCCGCCATCAATGGTGGGATCGGAGCGATCGAGCGATCGAGCACCCAGCATTCCAGCTAGGTAGATAGCTAGCGCTCGCGCGATCGCCGTCGTCGTCAACAACAATCTCATCACAACGTGCGCGCGAGATGCGTGCGTATCTCGGTTGCAGCAGCAGGGAGGATCGATCGACCGACGGTCAGCAGCTAGCTCGATCCAACACTGTACCGTACAGTACGTGCTGGAACAGAGAATAGATGGAGCGAGCTCGCAGTCAGCTCGCAGCTGCCCGCACATTATAAACACCGCGACATGCGGGCGCTGTCCGCGCACCGCACAGCGTGGCCGGCCGCGGCCGGTTGACTTTGCCGTTGCCGGCCGGTGGCTGGCTGCCCGTGCCCGGCCGGCGCGCGCTCGACGACTTCCCCCCGGAAAGGCCGGAGAGCTGAGCTTATTCCCCCACTGCCGCATCAAGCAGTTAATGGAGCCGGCCGGTGCACGTACGTACGTGCGCGCAAATATATATATTTCATTCCCGGCCACCGTACGCCGTCGTGCAGCACCCGGAGGCTCGACGGCATCGTCGCCGCGGCGCATCACACCTCCTGATGACAGCGTACCACATGCATGGATGCGTTCTGATTACTGGAACTAATTAATCATGCTTGCTTGCTACTGTAAGAGCGCCTACTGGCAGTCTGCCCATCAATCAAGATGCTGATGCTCGACGACACAGAACCATGACGAGTTCTTCTTGCATCGCTTGCTCTCTCTTTCTTCGTTTCCTCCTTCAATGCACAGACACACAGGCTGCTGTACTGGAGTACTGTGTCGCGCGCCGCATATGCCATGCTCGTGCACTGCACGCAGAGTGTTTCGACACCTACCTACATAAGGAACGAAGTAAACCCATCATCACCTCATAATTGCCCTTTCCCTCTCCCCATACATATGCATTCATGTGACGACCAAAAAAAAAAAAGCAAACGCAAGAGCAGCGGCATGTATATCAAACTACTAACTAGCATCTTCCGGGATACATGCAAACAAACCTCGCGCTCTTCTGCCAACCCATCCTCTTCCCCCGTCATCGGCTCGCATTGCTCGCCGGATGATTAGTCAGCTAATAAGCAAGAACTAAACGATATCATCAGCATTTTAATTTGCATTTTCCGTACCGGCAGGCAGGCAGGCAGTACACACCACGGATGGGAGGGTCGCACATGTACGCACGTCCAGACACACACAACACCACCACAGGCGGAGGCAGTGGGATACGAAGCATATATATATATATATAGTGGGGGGGGCGACGCGGCGGTTTGGCGCCTGCTCTTGTCCGTATTACTACGCTCCAAATTCTCCAAACCCTCCTCCTCTCAATCTCTCATCACAAACTAAAAAGCCCGTCTTTTCGCGGCCTGCCGGTGGGTGATAAACTATGCTACTACTGGTGCTGTGCGGCGGTTTAAAAGGCACATCAGTGGCATCGCCTGCAGCCGGCCGGCCGGGCAGGCAATGCAGTCACTGATCGTGCATTAGTATTGGTTGATGATGTAAAAGGGAACGTACTACTGTTTACAGTCAGTGGTTAACGCACTAAAACTGGTTTTGGATCACCCGCGAAAAGCCTGTGTCAAAGTCCGTTCGTTGATTTACCAGTACAGGATCGCAGAGCAACAGTGACACTCCACTTCTCGATTTCTTTTTTTTAAAGAGCTAGCAAAAAAAACCACTGATATATGTATACAATACTACTCTGTATGATCCTACTCCCACTGTTTATATAGTCAATATCTCACTTTGACCAACAGACAATAGAAAGAGTTGCATATACTATATGAAAGCATGTTTCGTAACGAACGAACCTCCTGTCGGAGGGGCTTCAGCCCCACCGGTGCCTGCGCCGCTGATCGAATACCTTCGTCTCTTTGGCACAAAGCCGGAAGAATCAAGCTCAACGCAGCTCAAGGCGTATAGTCCTGTCGGTTCTACAACCGTGATCATGCTCTAGTCTGTGATTATGCTAGCAAGGCAAATAAACCTGTCAGCTTAGTATTTATTTGTATCTACCACAGTAGCTAGGTGACACCCCCGACCAGTTGCCACCCAGCCCTTGGGGTGGTGTGGCTGGCTCGTCGCGTAGTATAGCCGAAAGCCCTTTTGCAGTTTTCAATTCCCCCAGGGGGCACCTGGTTTCCTGGCTCCGGCCGGGCTGCCCTGCCCTGCCCACTCGTGTGCACGAACACCTCCCCCCTAATAAGAACCAGCCTTTTAGCTAGCTTTTTTTTTTCCCCTCACCTAAACAGTGCTCTGATCTCACTGGGAACATGGAATCAGGGGGGGCATGATTAGACAAAACGAAAGCGATTGCTCTGCTCGTGTACGCATATGCCCAACTCCTGCTCAATCAAACTATCGTTGTCGCCTTGTCAACTCTGATATTTCTAAGCTCCCCATCCGCCTTTAGTAGTAGTAGTAGACTAGTAGTAGTGTATGCCTTTTTGATTCGAGTAATAGTATATAATAGTAGCTACTATGGGACTGGAGATTCCTAAACCTCTGGTTCGTGAAACGGTTAGTTCATTCCAGTTTCCAAATCTTGTTTTTTTTATTAAAGATTCTACTACTAGCAGACGAGATCTTCGGGTGGTATTTGTTTCCGCAGGCAATTTCTGTGTGTCCAAACGTAACTGTTCTCCACTCTTCAGCGTGCGTGCATGAACTTTTAATCATGACAGACGGAGCGACTGTAGCAGTAGGTGGCTACTACACACACTACACTAGCGAGTGGCCGAGACGGGAGACGCCATTAAACTGTGTGCTCACTCACATCCCCATGCATCTCTGAAGGCGGCCGGAGTTTTGACCTCCATTTTTCATTCTCGAAAGACAGAAAGAACTTGACCTCTAGCTCAGACTGTAGCGCGCGCGTGTGTGTGTGTGTTTGTTGTCGAACGTTGGCGTCGACGACGACGCCACGGACACAAGACTATTGGGGGGCTCTAGGTAGTGGCGAGATGCTTGGCTCCCACTACTAGTACTCTCCCACGTGACACCACCACAAGAACAGCACAAGTTCTCAGAAGCAATGCACCACACTGCACCTAGTGGTGTGGTGGTTTCTCATGACTTCTGTGAGAGCAGTGTGTGCTATATCAAGTGCAGTAAGCCTTTCAGCTCCAGGTTTTAGGATGCTCCGACCCAGTACGTGCAACCGTGACAAAAGCAAGTATGCTACGCGTTGTGCGTGTGAGCAGTGTCAGGATAAAACTCTCGAGGCCCAGCACCTCGCCAGTTGACACCTGATCTCTGGAGTATACTAAATCGGAAGGAGCTCGGTTTGTGTGGTGAGAGTGTGTAGTGCTTGTGATCGATCAACGGCTGCCTCGATCGTGCTCAGAGTCCTCTACTGTAGTAGTATTTTGTTTCAGCTCCATGCCGTGGTGCAGGCCATGTCGCGGCCTCAACCGAGATTCTTGACGCAGAGGATCCCTTTTTGAATCTTTTCTCAATGCACCGTAACGCTTTACTACTGGATACGTCTAGCATATTGCAATATTTTACATAACTAAAGGGAAATCATGTCACCTTAGCATTAATTGGGATGGATCCAAGGCAACAAAAGAAAAAGAAATTTATCTGTTGAAATGCTGCGAATTGTGGTCCATCAGTCTACTGTGACCATCAATGCTAGCATTAGATAGGAAGAAATGGGGGTGATTGGACAGCACTAACACCTGAAAATTATTTACTACTAGTACTCCAACAGCAGTGCCTCCTATAGGTCAAACTTTCCATTAGCTTGGCTTTAGGACCATGCTTAGAGCCATGCTTACTAGAAAAGCACTTGATATCGCAATCAAAGTAGAGTAACCTGGCTATTAGTGTCATAATGACTGAAGAACATCTCCCGGTTTCCAAAGGCACGACATGTACTATCAGGGTCAACTAATTGACCTGCATTGTTAATTTGAAGCTGCTGTGCCACTTGCTGCGTTGCTAGGTGTTCTGAGCTGTTGCACAACACTGTGTCGAAGGTACCTTAGTACCAACCTCTTTTCTCTCTTTTGCCATTTTTATGCCGTGATCGAATTGTAGGATCGGTTGCCATGGAGGTCTGAACAAATTTCTCCCAGCTCTCAACTCCCATGATTGTTTGCAGCCAGTGCTGCCTGGAAGTTGCTGATAGAATCCAAAACATGCTTTCTGCAAAGACAAAAACTTGCAGAATTCGCTCGCCTTTACAGTGCATGCAAGCTGCAAACCTATCAAATGGGGGTGAGCTGGAAACTGGCCTAGTCACCGAGACACAATTATTATGCAACCGGTAAAAAAGAACAGATGATGGCAGGAGCAAAAGAAAAAATCACAACAACAAAAAAAAAAGCATCTCCCGCAATAATTGGCCGCTCTTTATCAGAGACATAAAGCTACCAAATTTCTCCTGTGTTAAACAAAATAGGTTGAAATGTTTTACGCACCACTGTCGATCAGAGAGGCGAGCAGTTCACACGGCACATGGGGACAAGAAATTCGGTGATCTGAAGGCTTTCTTGCATAATATATCTGAAACTGGCATGCGGCCATGGCGCCATGCACTGAACTTTCAGGAGTGCAGCAATCCTTGAGCTGCATGGACGCACATACAGTGCAGATCACTTGCACGGGGCATACCAATGTTGGAGTAGCACACTTGAACTCGTCCGGATTAACCATCCAGTTGCTTGGTTTGAGAGCCGAATACTGTAGAACTGAATATATAGCTGGATAAAAAAGTGCAGGAGCACTGATGTGTGGTCCGGTAGAGAACAACAGACAGATAATAAGACTGCACTGCACCCTGTGATAATGACTGATATTTTGCAAAGAAACATCTCCCTTTGCCCAAAAGCTCCGAATTAGGTTTCAAACAAATCTAATGTAGGGGGGAAAAACGGCACATGATTTCATGGAAAGAAGGGCAAAATTTCTGAGCACAAGCACCGCCCTGGATCGGTATGTCCGGATTCCAGGATCCAAAGCGCTAGTTGCATCTGGTACAATATAAACTAGCGTACTTGATTTCGCTGTCGGCGTTTTGCGTGCAGGTCCGGAGAAAAGAGGGAGCGCCAAAGAACAGCCGGGCCTGACTGACACTAGCAGCGGCAGAGCCTATCCATGCCGCAGCATGCGCAGCTGCAGCTGCTGCTCTACCATGCCGCTCTGCTTAACTCACAAGAACGGCCACCGACGATTCATGTGACACCGCAGAGCTTCTTCTGTCTTGTCTAATGCACGAGCCCCACCGACGATTAGCATCTAATGCACGAGCAACGATGGTCCGGTAAGTTGAAATAGCGTTCTGTCTTGTCCTGTCCTGTCTGAAGAATCGATCGATATTCAGCTAGCACAACATCAATTGCCATTAGCCCATTACGAGCCTGCAGCTGCAGGTATTCAGTTCTGGATTTGCCAGCAGCGTTGCACATTCTAAGACCGATGAGACTGCGTAGGATTGATTGATTCAATGGAACTGGTTCCTCCCAGAAATTAAACCGAGTGGAACCAATATCCTTGGAAATTGTAGCGCTGGGCTCCATTGGCCCACTACACGACCATCGCGAGCGCCGGGCTCCATCCATTGCCGCCACCGCCACCGAAAACGGTCTTGAAAGCAGGCCTGCAACTCCTCCACACTTGCCGTTTTCAGGACGAGCCAGGCATCTCTCAGCTCGAGCGGTGATTGCGTTACAGGACAGCGCACCTTTAGCGCACAGCGATCACATCACATCAGTACTTGAGCAACATTATCCCCAGCTGGTTCAGTCCGGGCGCCTTCAGCCCATGAATGGTGCCTGGAGCACAGGGAAATGGCCATGATTCCTGGGCTGCCATGTCATGGCATGATGGCCAAAACGAAGATGCAGGCGGTCAAAACATGGAGACGGAGGAGGAGGAGGGGGGAGCAGCGAGGAGTGGAGCGAAGCAAGCATGCTCTGTGATCTCTGCTAATTGAAGCTCGGACAGGACAACTCCAAGGTAACTACTGTTGAGCTCAGGAGTACGGCATGGGGAACATCAAATCAACCTGGAACAGGTATTGCCTGCCTCTGCATTCAGGTTGACTGTTTGTCTTTATATGGGTCCCCTTTAATTCATCTTTTTTAGGCTAGCACACTTTATTTTTTATTTTTTTTTAAAAAATCACTGACGCAAGAAAAGGGTAACGGAGAACCTTGGCATGAACTATCTTACACTTTCAAAGCAAGCACTGAAATTACCGTCGCTTTGTTTTTATGACACGACATCACTGCATTTTCGTGATTTTTCTTTTACTGATGAGTTGACAAAAGAAAAATCCTGAACAACAGCCTGTTATTGGAGCCACACGTAGTCTTCTGTTGGGCTGCTGCCCATGGAGGGAGGCCAGGCAGCGTGGCCCACGAGCCTGTGCTTTGCACAAAGGGCCTCGTTTGCCCTGATAATGTTCGGTTGGGAGTGAAGTGCATTGATTTAGCCCATGGAAGTGGATTGCAACACAGGCCCAACCAAGAAAAATAGCCGAGATCATGGTTACTGAATGCATCCCAGTAACTTTCATGGAATCATGGTTTTTGACTCTCAAGTTCTTCAAACTTTTTCGGGTAAAGAGAGTGCTTTATTGATTACTCAACAAGGTTAAAAGAGCATTTTCAAGAGACTCTCTATTTTTCTAAATGGTAGAAATACAACTATTGGTGAAAAGATGTTTTCTAACAGCTTATCTAAATGGTCATCCAAATATAGTTATCGTCTGTTCCGGAATTTTCGCTAGTCAAATATAGAAGACGAGTGCGCGCATGAAAAATAGAAAAGCTATTGGAAAGTGAAAACACACAGACCATGTTTGTTTCCGCTCATTGCGCGTTCGTGGTGGCCCAACGTGGATATTGCCGCCGAACGCTGCAGCCACATAACACAGACAAGCAAACCGGAATGACGATGCTTATCCGTAAAGCAACAAAATCCTGGCTTCTCTCCGTCGCGGTTTTAGGCAACACGCGACCGACGACCGTGGAAACAAACACGACCTATAGAAAACAATTTTTTTATGCAAATGACTCTCTAAATGATGATTCAGAAAGTAAAATTTAGAAAGATTCTTAGAGATGTTCATAATCTTGAGCAATCAAATGCTCCAGACAGACCGGAACTCTTACGCCATAATGCACAATGGTATAATTGTCCAAGTTCTTCCTCTCTGAATTTTCGTTTTTCCTTTTAAAAGCTGCTTCGTGTTTCTCAACTTGTTTGTACTTTTCGAACCGTTCGACTAGACCCTCTTTGGGAGGGTTCCGTCTTCTTGAAAAAAGGGTGGAGCCGGAGCTGAAGCCGTCAGAGCTGGGTTTGTGGCTCCACCTCCTCGTAGGCAAAGCCGCAGCTCCACCTCCTCACATGCTACAATATGGAGTTGCTCTACTTTCTAAGTGATTGATAGGGCTCCAGCATGAGCCGCTAAAGAAGCCGGAGCTGAAAGAAATGAATTTTAATCACATCTGGTTTTAAATGCTGCTGGAGCTGTTAGATTCTGGTCTTGGGTTGCAAACATTTCTTGTGTCGTTTTATCTTTCCTCAACCAAAATGAGATGATTATATTGATACTTTCCATTCTAAATTGTAGCTTGTTTTGAATTTTGTAAACATGTATAGTACATAACTTTTGTTATGTACTACTTGGATATAGGATCTGATTGGTTTCCATTTGGTTGGCTACAAAACTCTGCCCCATGTTTCCCACTTATCCTACCATAATTTTCGGCAAGTTTTTTCTCCCCAACTTTTAGTTTGCTAAAAAAATTGTCATCAAACCAATTAGATTCATAAGCTATGTCCGGATACATAGTAAAAATATGAGAGTAGTAGTAGTTATGCTTGGCCAGTCAAGAAATTAGGCACACATTTACGCACTAATCCACTTGCATCTACTTTTGCTGGCATAAAGGGTAACAGGTATGATTCATCACTATCACACCAAACTTCATTAATCGGATTTGTACAAGCCAGTGAAAATTGCCTTATTACTGACATTGTAAAGCATGTGGGTGGTGGTGCCAAATCGCCAGAACTGTTCCCCCCCCCCCCCCAAAGAATACACAAACCTGTCCATCTCCTTCTCTGCTGCCGCACAAACGAATTTCCTTTTTTATGTAGCGAGAAAAATCCCGTCGCGACAATGGCTAGTTCAGTACTTCGTGCCAATCTCTTCGCCCGAGCCCTTTTCCTCCAGGGAGTCAGAGAACCACTGGTCAAGTCTCTCTGAACTTAATGCTTTGGTAAGACTCAGGCGGCGACGGTTCTTGCTTGCTGGAGGCCTGGAGCACGGAGTCATTAGGTACAAGTAATTTTGCTCAGCTCGCCTCAATCTGCTTCACATCGCTGATTGATTGTGTTCTTAGCTTGCGTCGCCTTGTGCAGTTGTACGAGCCACACATCGCTGATTTCTTCCATGCCGTGTTCGTCCCCCTGCTAGTGACGCTCGCCAATGGACGCGGTGAAGCGCGTCTGCTCGCCGTGCCGTCCCCGCGAGCCCGCGCCGCCCACCGTCCTCCTTGTTCTACTTGGTGGCACATTCTTGGCCGTCGCCGCCTTGGCCGGAGATACCATCGTCCCCGGTGACGGCATCTCTGGGGAGCAGACGCTGATTTCCAAGAACGGCGAGTTCGAGCTGGGCTTCTTCGCGCCGGGCGCCGGCATCCACCGCTTTCTTGGCGTCCGGTTCAAGAAGATGCCGAGTACCAGCCCCACGTTCTGGGTTGGGAATAGGGTCCCCATCACTGACCTCTCCGGTGCGGCGCTGGAGGTCTTCGGCGGCAGCCTTTGCATCAAGGAGGCCGGGGCTAGCCTCTGGTGTTCGCCCCTGGCTGGGGATGCCCCCCCGCCGTCCGCCGCCGCCGCAGTTCTCCTTGATACCGGCAACCTGGTGGTGAGGGATCGGGCGAACTCCTCTCGGATTTTGTGGCAGAGCTTCGATTACCCCGGCGACTCGCTGCTACCCGGCTCGAGCCTCGGGTTCGACAGGGACACCGGGTGCAACGTCTCCATGACGTACATGGATTACCTGCACAATGGCAGCATCAATGTCGACCAAAGCAGGAGGAACGGGTTCGTGCTCGCCACCGATGGGCTGAACAGTCTTGGGACCTTCCCGGATTGGATGGTGACATCTCAAGATAACGGCAGCTCACTGGTGCTAAATCGTCCAGGCCCAAATGTGACTGAATTCTTGCAGTTCCATCTGGGGCAGGTCAGCTTGATGCGGTGGTCAGATGGCTCTGCAGCAGCAAACAGCAGTGGTTGGGTGGCTCATTGGACCTTCCCTTCAGATTGCAAATCCAGCGGCTTCTTCTGTGGTAATTTTGGTGCTTGCAAGAGCAATGGCAGATGCAACTGCCTCGATGGATTTGAGCCTTCATATCCAGTTGAGTGGGGGCTTGGATACTTTGTCACCGGTTGCTCGAGATCTCTTCCACTGAGCTGCGAGGGGAATGGCCAGACTGAACATGAGGACTCGTTTATCCTGATAGACAAGCTGCAGGGACTCCCTTATAACCCTCAGAATGATTCAGCAGAGAGTGGTGAAGATTGTAAACAAGCCTGCTTCAGCAAATGTAACTGTGTTGCGTATGTATATGACTCTAGATGCAAGCTATGGTACTACAACCTTTACAACCTGAGTTTTGCTTCTAGACCTCCATACAACAAGGTTTATGTTCGCTGGGGTTCCAAGCTCCGGGCCAAAAATGGTATCCACAAAAGAGCAATTTTATTGTCTGTGGCAGGATTTATCGCACTGGCTTCTGTGATATTGATACTGGCACTTCAGTGGAGATACATGAGAGATTTAATTACTTGCAGAAAATTTGAAGTAGAGGGTTCTCTTGTTTTCTACTCTTACGGGCAAATCAAGAAAGCCACAAGGAATTTCTCTGATAAACTTGGCGAGGGAGGTTTTGGTAGTGGTTTCAAGGGAACAATGCCAGGACTAGAATCAACAGTTGTTGCTGTGAAGAGTCTCAATGGCCGTGGTCACGCAGATAAGCAATTCAGAGCAGAAGTGCAGACAGTTGGAGTGATCAAACACACTAATCTTGTCCGTCTTCTCGGATTTTGTGTTAAAGGGGATATGAGATTGCTGGTGTATGAGTATATGCCTAATGGTTCTTTGGATTCACACCTCTTTTCGGAACGATCTAGTTTTCTGAATTGGGATCTTCGCTACCAAATTGCACTAGGTATTGCAAAGGGCCTAGCCTATCTTCATGAAGGGTGTGAGGACTGCATCATACATTGTGATATCAAACCTGAAAACATACTACTTGATGAGGAATACTGCGCCAAAATCTCAGATTTTGGCATGGCAAAGCTTCTTGGACGTGAATTCAACTCTGCATTGACCACCATCCGAGGAACCATGGGATATTTAGCGCCAGAGTGGATATCTGGACAGCCTATCACTAAAAAGACAGATGTTTATAGCTTCGGCATTGTGCTTCTCGAAATAGTATCAGGGAGAAGGACTACAAAGAGATTGAAATCCGGAAGTCATCGATATTTTCCTCTTTATGCAGTTGCTCAGGTGAATGAAGGAAATGCGTTGTGCTTACTGGATACTAGGTTGGCGGGGAATGCTAATGTCAAGGAGCTTGACATCACCTGCAGAGTTGCCTGTTGGTGCATCCAGGACGAGGAGAACGACAGGCCCTCAATGGGGCAAGTTGTTCGCATGTTGGAAGGCGTTGTGAACACTGAAATTCCTCCAATTCCATCTTCCTTTCAGAACCTTATGGAGGGTGATAACAACAATATATATTCTGATGAAGAATAAAGTTTTAGTTAGAGTGGGGATAATTTGTAGGGTACATTCAAGGCAAACAACACACATGCTCCGATGTTACCACTAGTTTAATCATTTTTCTGTTGCTAGAGAAGTGAACTGATTTCTTTCTTGTCCTACTAGGTATTGATAGTATGTCTGTCCAGCTCATTGTGGTTTGTAGGGATTGTATGGAAATGCAATGAGAAGCTGAAAATTCTTATCCCGCTGACCATAAGAAAAAAAATCTTATCCTGCTGTCACATGTCACCTTGCTATAGTATTATTCAGAAGTGTGGATGTGCTATTAGATCAGCATCATGGAAAACAATAGGCATAGGTGGGAGCGTAACAGGCGGGTACACATGACAGTATCTGATTATGTGTGCAGGAAGCGATAACAGCCGATGCGAAAAAAACAGGGTTTAACCGGAATTCATTACCAATATAATCGATTAAAGTTACAAATGCTTGAACCAAACACCACCTAAACTTTAATTTCCAGGACTATATATTTTCCAAGCACTTGTCCCTTTATAATTAGCTACATAATTAATGTATGCCATCATATAGTTTGTGACACCAGCCTATATCATTGTTCTCCATTGCTTTACCATGACTAAGGCATGACCCTAAAACCAACAAAGCACGTGGTTATTGCTTCATGAACTCTTATAGATGTGCCCTTGGTGGGGGCAGAGATAGCAGTTGTCGAATGGCATAAGCTGAGGAAAAAATCACATAATTATATTAATTGCATCTTCAAACCATTTTCTAACAAGAAGAATAAGAATATTATGAAGTACTACTAACTTCCACATTTTCTCAGACTGCTGGAATTGGCTTGTTGCACTCTTCTGCAAGTCTAAGAATCTTAGCTACGCTTATTTGCATCTCGTCGTCGAGGGTGATGACACGGCAAATGCAAACCATATCAGACCTCTTAACAACACGAATGCATTTCTCACTCGGATCAATGTAGGGAACTCCAATTTCGATGGTTTTCCAGCAGTTGTACCCAACCAATTCTTTCTGACGATAACAATCTTTGTCATGATTTGTTGTAAACATGGTAAAAACTAAAGAAAAAAGTAGTTGAAGCCTGAAGGATGCCTTTTGTAGGCATCATGTACCAGTAAAGGTGTTGATGATGCTCGGGCCAACTAAAACTTCTATGCTAGGACATATTTGAGTTAGAATTTTACATATTGTAACTTCTCGCGTAAAATTGCACTTGAGTCCCGCGTGGTGTTACAACTCGAGACTAAAGGGAGTCTTTTGTCTCGGGTGGTAACACCACCCGGAACTAAAGGGCGAAAATTTGTCTTTGGGGGGCTCCCACACGAAACTACCCTTTAGTCTCGGGTCGTAGCACCACCCGTGACTAAAGGCCCTTTATCCTCGGATCGTATTACGACCCGAGAACAAAGGGTGGGGGTGTATATAAGCCGCCTCACCTTTCGGATTGGCACTTAGTCGCATTTCACCCAAATTCGCCCTTGGATTCTCTTGTCATCTTCGTAGTCGTTCAGTCGCCGTCGTCATCCCTGACGCGCCGACCTCCCCACCGCAGCACCAACGCTTCAATACTTGTAATACTCCTAATTTGACTCTATGGCGGCACCAAACCTACCCTCGTTCGGTTCAGCGTCAGCTCTTACGTCGCTAATTCGCTATGCCAATCCTGACTGATGTCCTCCCCGGCCACCGCGCTATAAAAATTGCCATACGACACGCCTGCCTCGACTCTTTCCTTTCCCCATCTCTCTTCTGAACCCCCCAACCTGCGAGCCTCGTCAGTCGTCGCGCACCTTAAGGTACAGCTAGCGATCCTCCAGCTTTGTGTCATCTATGGCGTGGTTAATTAGTTGCTTGCTCCGATGATGGAATCGGATCGGATCGGATCGGATCGAGGTTTTAATTAAGGTCCCAGGAAGGAGGTGGAGTAGCTAGATCTGCGTTGCTATGTTTTGTGGGGATTTTAGGTTGTTCTAATCTAATCTGTGGGAATCGTGTTAGGTGCTTTGAGGCGGTTTGGGGGGATGGAATCGTTCTCACCTGTTGCCTTCCAAAAACGTACAGGTGCTGCCCATGCATATGTAGACTCTTACTAATTTATACCTAGAATTCCGCTAGATCGAGTTGGCTTTAAGTATGTATGTTCTCAGAGTCATCTATCTTCAACCGTTGAATCCGAAATCAACGGCATCCGGGGCATCTGGGGCACCCCTGGCGTCTGGGGCATCTTAGGAATCTCTGAAATCCGGTGCATCTGGGTCGTCGGAAGGAGAAAATGGACGGCTCAAGATAGATGTTGCTGAGGACGTGTGTTCTCTTCTGCATTTTTGGTAGCTAGAGTACATCTTATTATCCGCGTGGACGTGGGTTATAGTATGCATACGTATGTGTATGTGTCCTTGTGTTTTTTGTTCTCTTGCTCGTCTCATTCAGAAATTAAAACTGCATGCATGGTCGTCCATGGTGTGGTGTGCAGCTCGATTTCAGGGGGCTAGCTGGTGAGAAGCTTCTTGACTTTGGCGGCTGGGCTAATGGTGAGAACCAAGCTCGACCTGACTTCGACTAGCTCCGAACTCAATTTGGGCCTCGCCCGACGGTGATGCATGCTTTTGTCGATTTGTTTTGTTTTTTCTTGCAGGGACACGGCGCCGGCCCCTCGAATACGGTGGCTCTGCGTGAAAACGCGGGCCAGGCAAATTTCAAGTACCTGCAGCAGCTGGAGCGGAGCAGGGACAGGAACATCAAGGAGATTGCGCTACGTGACCAAGCGAATGAGCGGCTCAAGCGAGAGAACGAACGGCTCAAGCAAGAGGTTGCGCAACTGAAACTGCAGATCGCACGACTGAAGCTGCAGACTGCACCACGCCCGCAGGTTGCACGACCGAACCCGCAGGTTGCACAGGGAGTCCCACAGCGCCAGAGGCGCCCGGGTTGTCTGCGCCCATCACAGGACCCGAGACTCCACTACTGAGGGACTCCCTCCGTCCCTATGCGATGACCTTCTTCTCTTTGTGCGAGAAACACGATTTTCTAAAGACAATCATTCAGGGACGGGAGGAGTACTCATCTCTCTAATGAGATCGAGGACGAGGCAACGTCCGCTGCTTGACCCTGTTTTGTTGTTCTCCATGCGTGCGTGTGCTTTGTGGGTTGGCCATATGTCTCTCCCCGTACCTGTCTGTAGTCGGGAGGAGGCAGCAGAATTGATCATGTGTCTTTGCATTGCGCTGGTTGTTCCCCCGCAAATGCCTTCCTCCATGTCTGTCTTCGGGGAGATGTGTGAGTCCTTGTGGTTTGTGTACCGGCCTAGCAGTGGCCGGAGTGCTTTGTAGTACACCCTGCATCTTGTTCTGTGATCAATGTGATGTCCTGTTGTGTTACTCCGTGGGCTCTCTCTTCAGTCTTCTCCTAGAACGTCTGGGGGCTAGGACAGTCAAGCCGTTGCGAGGACCTTCTAGCAGGAACTCACTGCGACATTTGGCTTGTCTACAGGAAACGAAGCTTCAACACAAAAGGCTTCCTTCCGGTGCGGTCTCTCCTCCTTCTCTAGCTTCCGGCGGATAGCACTGAGAAATCTCTTTTTTCTAACCGAACTTGCAGCAATGGCAATCAACATTACCGGCCCTTGGATTAGCAACTCCACGGTTAACGACCTCGATCGCATCCATTGCGCTCCCTCGGTCTCCTCGACCGTAGTTCGCCGCGAAGGTGTCCGGCCGTTGCTGCTGTCGCTGCGCCGCCCTCTCGGCCTTCCTGGCGCTCTTCGGCTGCTGTGGCTCTGACAACATGGTGGCAGTGGCGAGAAGCTAGCGATCAGGTAGTCTCCGGAAGCTGAACCCAACCCCAACCCCAACCCCCGACATATATAGGAAGCTCCTGCACCAAATTTTTCCAAATGTGTGTGTAGGAAGCTCCTTGGCGGCCACGTCTAGGAAACTTTTGAAAACACTTCCTGACATTCGTTTTATTGTCAAGCTTCCTCCTTTTAACTTTCAGTAGTAAAATTCAAAGAAAAGCTCTTTTGAAAATTTGGTAAAGACAAACGAGTTTGATTTGAGGCACAGTCAGCATAAAACGAACTGATGGAAGTAGATTAGGTGTCTCGACTGCAGCAGCAAGATGGAGCCTCTCGATTCACGACAAACGCATAGCCTCGAGCTAAACACAAGCGTGGCAACACCATCATGCTACTGCTATTTTGCTACGGCCATGTGACTCATTGACCAACTGCCAAGAAGGAGTTGGTGTGCCGCCAAAATGAACGATCATATCTCAATGACGAGCAGAGAAGCCCAAGCTATGGAACAGAGCGTGGAACACTAGCAGAAGTGTTAAATGTATCTGTTAGAGGAGGTTGCCGAGAAGATAGGCCTAGGCTTGGTGATCTGTTGTAATCTATAGGATACTTGTTAAGGTTTTCTTGTAAATCAATCTGACTTGTTGTACAAGCCACGCTAGGGGCTTTTCCTAGCTATATTAACACGAAGCCGAGAGCCTGAGAAGGCATCTCGTTCACCCAAATTTCACGTGGTAATCAGAGCTAGGTTTGCCCATCGTCTTCTCCATGGCGACCTCCTCCAACTGCTCCGCGTTTGCTGTTGTTCCGGCGCTCGGCTATCCCGTGACCGAGAAGCTTGCAAGGAACAATCACGCACTCTGGAAAGCCCAGGTGCAATCTGCGCTCAAGGGTGCCCGGGTGGGGCACTACCTCGACAAGGCAAATGTGCCGCCACCGAAGAAAGTTCCCAAGGCGGCGGACAAGCCGGACAACCTCATCCCCAACCCTGACTATGATGCCTGGATCGCCATTCGCCAAGGATCAGCAGATACTCAACTATCTATGTGTTGTCCTCGCTTTCTTGGGAGATCCTGGTGCAAGTTGCTACGCTTCCACCTCTGCTGCGGTCTAGGAGGCCATCGAAGGGATGTTTGCATCTCAATCCTGTGCCCGGATCATCAACACGCGCATGTCACTGGCCACTGCGCAAAAAGGGGCGTCCACCATTGCTGAATACTTCAGCAAGATGAGAGGCCTTGCGGATGACATGGCCTCTACGGGGGAACGGCTTGAAGATGACGATCTCGCCTCGTACATCCTGTCCAGCCTCGATGATGAGTACAACCCGGTCGTGTCTGCTGTGGCAGCTAGAACAGATGCGATCTCCCTGGTGAGTTGTATTCTCAGTTATCTTCATTTGAACAACGAATTACACTGCAACAGGGGCAAAGATCTGGATCCTCGCCAATATTGCGTCGCGAGGAGGCCGCGTTGGTGGAAACCGCGGGCGTGGCCGTGGCGGACGCGGTCGCGGCCGTGGCAATGGAGGACGCTACGGCGGCTCAGACACATCTGAGAAACCCACCTGTCAACTATGCGGCAAGGAGGGCCACACGGTGCAGTGATGCTACAAGCGTTTTGATCGAGACTTCACCGGCCCAACCGTCGTCAAGACTGCCTCCTCTGCCACGACCTCCTACGGCATCGACACAAACGGGTATTCAGATACCGGTGCAAGCGATCACATCACGGGTGAGCTCGAAAAGCTCACCATGAAGGAGAAGTACCATGGTGGTGATCAAGTGCATGTTGCAAACGGGTCAGGTATGAAGATTGATCAAATCGGTCGAAGTTTTGTTCGTACGCCTCATACTGATCTTACTCTAAACGATGTTCTTTATGTTCCTCAAGCTAGCAAAAAACCTTATTTCAGTTCATAAACTTGCTTTAGACAATGATGCTTTTCTTGAATTTCATCCTCATCATTTTATGGTAAAGGATCGCACAACGAAGAGGGTTCTGCATAGAGGTAGATGTGAAGGAGGCCTCTACCCCTTCAAGTCTGAGTCCAATAAGCAAGCCCATGGCGCTGCAGTCAAGACCTCCTCATCTCGGTGGCATTGTTGCCTTGGCCACCCATCGAGTCCCATTGTTCATCAGATCCTTAGTGAGAATAAGTTGCCGTTTGTGCAAGAGTCCAATAATGCATCAATGTGTGATGCTTGCCAAAAGGGAAAACTCCATCAACTTCCATATCCTAGACCTACTAGTATCTCAAATGCTCCTTTAGATCTGGTATTTTCTGATGTATGGGGTCCAGCTCCCACTTCTGTTGGCAAGAACAAATTTTATGTTAGTTTTATTGATGATTATAGCAAATTTACTTGGGTTTATATGCTTCGTCACAAATCTGAAGTGTTTCAACCTTTTCAGGATTTTCAACACCTAGTTGAAAGAATGTTTGATCGAAAAATTTTGGCCATGCAAACCGATTGGGGCGGTGAGTATCAGAAACTAAATACCTTCTTTCAGCACATAGGGATTTCACACCATGTCTCCTGTCCCTATGAACACCAGCAGAATGGCTCTACTGAACGCAAACACCGCCACATTGTTGAAGTAGGTCTCTCACTTCTTGCTCATGCATCCATGCCTTTAAAATTTTGGGACGAAGCCTTCATTACTGCCACTTACCTCATAAACAGACTACCCAGTAAAGTTATTAATCATCAAACACCCCTTGAACGACTCTTGCATCAAAAACCCGACGACTCCATGCTTCGCACTTTTGGTTGTGCCAGCTGGCCCAACATGCGTCCTTATAACACTCGCAAACTACAATTCCGGTCCAAACGCTGTGTTTTTCTAGGACACAACATTCTCCACAAGGGATTCAAGTGTCTTGACATCAATGAAGGGCGTGTTTACATCTCCAGGTATGTTGTCTTTGATGACGATGTATTTCCTTTCAGTGAGTTGCATCCAAATCCCGGAGCTCGCCTCCGTGAAGAAATACTTCTTCTCCCTAAAGATCTCCTAAATCCTTCCATGTCTGGGGACGAACAAGCTTCTGTTACTGATTTGATTGACTCTTCTGACCCTAACCAATGTGTTGGAGATGAGCCTCATGTGCAGGACCGGTCTGTGGATGAAAATTCAGAGCAATCTACAACAGTAACTGATGAAAATAGGGGTTATTTCATGCAAGACAACACCCCTACCGGCGCCAGACATGAAGGAGATTTGTGGCCGCAGTCTGCACCTGCGACAGCAGCGGGATCCGGGCCAGATTCAGCGGCGGGATCCTTCGCTGGTTCCGCACCGGCTTCCACTATCCCGGGGGCGACACTTGGCGACTCGTCGCTGGCCGGGGCAACGCGTGGCGGAGAATGCTCCACGCTGGATCAGATGTGCCACCGGGATTCTCTGCACCACCAGTGCACCCTCCACCGGTGCAACCTGCTGATGCTGCTACGCCTCCTGCTCCATCGACTACTGCTACCTCCAGACCTACCACGCGTCTACAGCACGGTATTCGCAAAGCTAAGCACAGTATACTGATGGTACAATTCGTTATGGCAATTTAGCGTCTGTATCTAGTGAATCTACTGATTTGCATGAGGCTTTGTCTAACCCACTTTGGAAAGCTGCAATGGATAATGAGATTTCAGCTCTCATGAAAAATAAAACATGGCACCTGGTTCCACCTCCTCGGGGGGAAACCTCATAGACTGCAAGTGGGTTTTCAAAGTGAAAAGAAAGGTTGATGGTTCTCTTGAAAGATACAAAGGTCGGCTTGTGGCAAAAGGATACAAGCAGCGCTATGGCATCGACTATGAAGATACTTTCAGCCCGGTGGTGAAGGCATTAACAATACGCCTTGTGTTATCGTTGGCAGTTTCAAAGGGGTGGACTTTGCGCCAGCTAGGTGTTCATAATGCTTTTCTCCACAGTATTCTTGTGGAAGAACTATTTATGCGACAGCCACCAGGGTTTGAAGATAAGAAGAACCCACACTATGTATGTAAGCTGGACAAGGCGTTGTATGGACTCAAACAGGCCCCCCGTGCCTGGTATTCTCGGCTAAGTGGAAAGCTTCAGAAACTTGGATTTGTGCCGTCCAAAGCCGGCACCTCCTTGTTTTATTATAAAAGGGGATGCACACTATATATATGTTGGTATATGTGGATGACATCATAATCTCCAACTCTTCAGAAGATCTAGTGAATGCGCTACTCAAGGACCTTGAAAAGGACCTTGCTATAAAGGATCTAGGGGCACTTCACTACTTCTTGGGTATAGAAGTCAAGAGGTCGAAGGGAGAGCTGTTGTTAACTCAAGAGAGGTATGCAAAAGACATTTTGCAGCGTGTAGGAATGGAAGCATGCAAACCCATTGGTACACCTCTGTCCACAATAGAAAGGCTATCCATCTCGGATGGTGACAGATTAGGACCCAATGACTCGACGAAATACAGGAGCATAGTTGGTGCCTTGCAATACCTAACTCTAACTCGACCAGACATCTCCTTCTCGGTCAACAAGGTGTGTCAGTTTTTGCATTCACCAACAACCACACTGTCGGTGTTTTAGACCGGCAACCTACTAAGGGGAGTACCCGAAGTAGATGAATGTGACTCGCCGAGATCGGTAACTCGAAGGAAGAGACACGTGGCACACAATTTAGACAGGTTTGGGCCGCGAGGTGCGTAATACCCTACGTCCTGTATGCTGCGTAGCTCTGGATTGATAGGGTACGATTACAAGATGGTGTAATAGTACGCCGTGGGATGGGATTCGCTACTAGAGAAAGGTCCCTGCCTCGCCTTATATAGTCCGGGAGGCAGGGTTACAAGTCGGAGTAGGGAGAGAGTACTAGTCGGGTACGTCTAGGAGTCCTCCATACAGTGCGGGACATGTACAGCTTCCTAACCGAGTACTTCTCCTCCGTAGTCCTTGTACTCCACGCCATCAGGTGCCGTGTAGCACAAGCCGGGTAGTCCCAGGGGCCCACCGAGTAGTCGGTCCTGGTACCCACCGAGGTAGTGGGCCCAGGGAGGTCCATACGACAAGCCCCCGAGTACTTTGTAGTCGAGAAGGATAGCTTCAAGTAGTCTTGACGACCTTAACGAGTAGTCCTCAAGCGTCCCCGAGTACTACAAGTCAAAAGTCCTCAAGAGTAGTCGAAGCATCCCGATGCTGGAATGTACTCCAGCTGATATCTGAGCAATCTTGAAGTCTTCTCGAGTAGTCCCAAGCGCCCTCGAGTGCTGCCCTTGAAGGTCTTCAAAAATGCCCGTGTTGTCTTGAAGCCGAAGCTGATATGGAAGTGCGATTGCAAAATCGCACTCCATATGGAGTAGCCCCCGAGCCTTAGGTTGAGTCGTAGGCTCAGGCTGAGGGTCCATCTGAAGTCTGGGCAAGAATATCTCGAAAAATCCGGAGAGAAAAAACCGAAGGACACGTGGCACGGAGCCCCCGAGCCTTGAGTCGAGTACTTCCTCTCGAATTGAAGGGTCATCTTGTAGAATGTGTCCTGAGATGCTCCTGAGTCTTGTCGCTTCCCAGGTAGTCGAGTAGAAGTAGCCGAGCCCCCGAGGTGAGGCGCGTCGACTAGTAGAATGCGAAGAGTCACACGTGGCCGCTGAGTCAGCCGAGCGCAGACTTATCCATCTGGCCGTTGGAGGGCCATTTTGACTTATAAATAGAAGCCAAAACCCTTAGGGTTTTTCACCCATCGCTGTTGTAGCCATTTCGAATAGATCTAGACCAGAGTCTCCTCCAGCGCACACCGCCGCCGCTGTAGATCTCAGCGCGCCACCACCCAGAGCTGCCAGAGTAGCCCCCGTGCGAATGTGCGTGAAGACGCCGTGTACTTGGAGAATGAAGCCCTCGCCGTCCAAGTCCGCGAAGACCGCCGGGAAGAAGAGGGGCCGTGACGAGGCCACCGGGGCTGCCACGGGAGCAGCACCAGCAATGTCTCCACCGCGGCCAGATCCAAGCCGTGAGTGGAAGAAATCGAAGACGAAGACCGAAGATCTGCTGGCCCTCCTCAACAGTGGATTCATCCGTGAGAAGGAGGTTGATATGTGGAGAGCCACCGCCGGGGATCCGTACCCGATGGAGAAAGCCGAAGACGAGATCCCGATGTTCACGCGCTTCGTGGAGCGCGGACTCACGCTCCCGGCAAACGACTTCTTCAAGGGCCTCCTGGGGTACTACGGCGTCGAGTACCTCAACCTCAACCCTAACGGTATTTTCCATACCGCAGTCTTCGTCCACTTCTGCGAAGCGTTCTTGGGGATCAAGCCCCACTGGATTCTGTTCCGGAAGTTTTTCCGAGTGAAGCCGCAGCCAAGCGCCAGCAACCCTCGAGTAGTCGGTGGAGCAGGGATCCAGATGCGGGAGGACGCTGCCGAGCAGTACCTCTCGTACAAGCTCATCGACTCCAATCAAGATTGGAAGGCGAAGTGGTTCTACATCACGAACCACCACCCCGGGTTGCCGAAGCCGAGCGGGAAGCAGCCCAGACACCGCGCCTGGTGGAACACGGAGCCCACGATGCAGGAGGGGATCCAGCTCCCCGAGCTGTTGGCGCGCATCAAGCTGTTGAGAGAAGCCGGGCTGAGGGCCGAGCATGTGGCCTTCAGCTTCATGAAGCGCAGGGTGCAGCCACTGATGGCTCACGACACCTTGGGCTTCGAGTACACCGGCGACGACGACACGTCGCGGATGCCAGGAGATGAAGTCGACGACGACGACATCGTTGATAGGCTGACGCGCATCTTCAAGGACATGCCACCGTACACGACGTGCCCTGTTCCGGAGTACTCCGCCGCGCGCCCGCCAAAGGAGGTAAGCATCCGTAGCCTCAGTCGAGTACCCATCTGTGAGTAGTCGCGCTGATGTCTTGTGTCTTGCAGGACGACTTGAAGAAGTTCATCTCCGAGCCCCAGCCGCCCCCTCAGGAAGTCGAGATCCCGGAGGAGGGAAAAACCAAGGCCAAGGAGTGGCGGGAAGTCGGCGAAGGAGATGACACCGTCCTTGTGGAGGACACGTCAGACGATGACGACGACGAGGAGACGCTGCAGGACCGCTTCCAGCTGCGGTCGAGGTTCAGCCGTCCTAGCTTACCTCATGTGCCCCTCGTGCAGGATCTGCCGGCTAGCCTGGAAGCTAGTCTGGCTGCGCCGCCACGAAAGCCGCGCAACCCCGCCCGCAAGCGGGTGACGAAGAATATGAAGGTCTCTGAGACCACGCCCCAAGAGGTAGGACGTCTTGAGTAGTGTAGTCGAGTACTAGTCTCCCGAGTTCACTTGTTGACGATTGAGTTTCCTTGCTTGCAGGAAGTGCCGCCTACGGAGCCCGTTGATGAGGGCGACGAAGGCGAGTGGGACACGGTGGGTGAACCCGCTGGGAGTCGTAGCCCAGCCCCCACTGTGGAAGAGCTATTGGCGCAGTTGGAGCGCTAGCCCCCTGCTCCTCAAGGGAGCATGGAACCCGCAGCCGCCGCCGTTGGAGGAGTGATGGCCGCAGGAGCGCAGGAGAGCGTTGCACCGGCTGCCGTCGCCGCGGAGGAGGCAGCGGTCGCAGAGGCGCAAGAAGAGGCGCCCTCCGAGGCTGGACTGGTAGACATTGCCAGCATCCTCGGCGCCTCGACCGTGACGATAGTCCGGTCAAGCTTGTAAGTGCTGCCTCTTCCCGAGTAGTACTTGGTGTAGTAGTCGAGCTTGATTGACAACCAATTCTGTGTACTTCTGCAGGAAATCAACAGATCTGTCCTGGGAGGGGGATGAACCCTCTACGGTGGTGGCGGAGGAAGAAGCCGCGCCGCCCGCCGAGGAGTCCGCTCCCGCCTCTCAGGCAGAGTCCGAAGCGCCGGCTACTGAGGCTACGTTGCCTGAGGCCAGCGTGGTCGAAGGTAAGTACTCTGCTGAATCTATAGTGCTCCTCGAAGAGTAGTGGTAGTCGCTGATGCACTTGTCTTCTCCTTGACAGGTGCCGAAGCCGAAGGGAGCGACATCCCAACGGGGGTGCCCGTGCAGAGGTTGACACCAGAGGTGCCGGAGGCTACTGGCGGAGCCCCCGAGTAGATGGAGGTAGCCGCCGAGGAGGCCACCACGGCAACCGGAGGGGAGGAAGTCACCACGTCGCCAGAGCCTGCTCTGGAGGTGGTTGTCCGCTCCCCGGAGATACAAGACGCAGAGCCCATCCGCTCTGCTCCGATGACGGAAGCCGCCACGAGTAGTCGTGGCGGGGTGGAGTTGCTGGCTGACGACTTGGTGGACCCGGCGACGGTGGCCAGGCACCTGGAGGCGGTCTGCCAGGCTGAACAATGGATGAAGGTGAATAGTTTGAACTCCTGAGTAGTCAATCCTCTGTGTTGAGTACTCATTTTGTCATGTGTTGAATGTGCAGAACGTCGTGGAGAGGTCCCGCGAGAAGTCCAACATGCTGCAAGGCTTCGGCGACACGGTGCTCCGGGCTGAGGCGCTTGAAGATCAACTCTTGAAGTCACGGAAGGATGCGGCCGCCATGCAGTCCAAGCTCGACACCGCCTTTTCCAAATATCACAATGATATCCAGGATATGCAGGCAAAGAGCGACGACTTGGTGCGGAAGAACAAGACGCTCCGCAACAAGAACAAAGGTACACTGCTTGACTTGTTGGGTAGTTGTTGGAGGTCGCGAGGTAGCCTAACCCGCTGCGCCTTGTTGTTTTGCAGAGCTTGAGACCCGGGTGGAGCAACTGAGGACTTCAAAGACGGACATGAAGAACCTCTTCTACCGGGAGCAGGAGGCCCGCCAGGTACTCGAGCTTGACTATAAGGAGCTTGCCTTTGAGTGCGACAAGCACATGGAGCTTCGAATTGCTTCTGATCGTGACCTCGTCAACTGCTACAAATCGTTGCAGAAGCTGAATGAGGACTGCGAGGCGCTGCGGGCCCAGCTGAAAGAGCTTGAAGAAGCCGCGCTCCCGATTGCGAGACTCTTGGTGCCTCATCCTGGCGGCCCCAAGATAGCACCGCTCGTGGATCGCCGCAAGGAAGCCCCCAGCCAGCTGGCGGCGTACGTGAAGCATCTTGCGAAGTCGATCCCGACGCAGGTGCTGGCCTTCATGAAGTCCTACTTCCCGAAGGCGCTCGTAGATGTAGTCGCTGGCGGGGTAGCCGCCAACTGTACAGATGAGCAGTATGCAGAGCTGCTAGAGCAGATGGCGCCCATTGGAGAGCAAGTCGCCGAAAAGCTTAACCTCCAGTAGTCCTGTAGTAGTTAGCTCATAGCAGTGTATGTACAAGAACATTTGTAATGTAATTGTTCAAGTATGAATGAAGAAAAAGTTCCATCAATGAGTACTCGTAGTCGCGATCTTAGAGTGCGGAGGCCCATCATGGAGTTGTCGCGAGTAGTCGTACTCGGCGGTAGTCCCGTTGAGGGAAGTAGACAGTAAAGAAGTTGATGAACGATCAAACTTTATTACTGGAGAAGTACACCTGAATGGCCAGGGCCGTAGTTACAGAGTAGTCGCCTAGACCCGGAGGCCGCTTACGGCTAAGTGGCGCTAGGGCGAGTAGCCGCTTACAGCAGTAGATCCGTAAGTAGCCGTGTAGGCTGGATCTTGGAGTACATGGTCTCTCAGTAGACCGCTGCTAGTGTCCTTTGTCGCTCGTCGCAGCCCAGGATCCGTAGGTAGCCGCGCGGGCTGGATCCTGGATAGGAGTAGTCCGGAGACTGGTGCCTGGACCCGGAGGTCGCTTATGGCAAAGGAGTAGTCCGGAGACTGGAGCCAGGACCCGGAGGCCACTTAGGGCGTGGGGGTCTTGATGTAGTTGTGTAGACTTGAGGCCCGGAGTAGTCGTGTAGACTAGGCGTAGAACCGACAGAGCTGGTCGACGTTCCACGAGTTGTTGATGTCTTCGCCTTCAAGTGTCTGGAGGCGGTAAGAGCCCGGCCCGGTCACCTTTGAAATTGTGAAGGGACCTTCCCAGGGGAAGCTGAGCTTGTGTAGTCCTTCCGTGTTCTGGATACGACGGAGGACGAGATCACCGACTTTAAAGGAGCGTTCCTTGACGTTGCGGCCATGGTAGCGTCGGATACCCTCCAGGTACCTTGCTGATTGGACGAGGGCAGCGCAGCGAGCTTCTTCGAGGCTGTCGATGTCAACTCGTCTGCTGTCTTCAGAGACGCCTTCGTCGTAGTGCTCCACTGCTGGTGAGTTCCATATGACGTCAGCAGGGAGGATTGCTTCGGAGTCGTAGACCATGAAGTAAGGGGGTTGCCCCGTTGGCCTGGAGGGCTGAGTACGTAGCCCCCAGAGTGCGTTGGGTAGTTCCTTGATCCACTTTCCTCCTTTAGCGTTAGCAGTGTTGTGTAGCCGCTTCTTGAGAGTGTCGAGCACCATCCCATTGGCGCGATCGACTTGTCCGTTGGCCCGAGGGTGGGCCACTGAGACGTATCGGACATCGATCCCGCTGTTCTCGCAGTACTCCCAGAACTGGTGGTTGTTGAAGTTGGAGCCCAGGTCTGTGATGATGCCGTGGGGTAGTCCGTAGCGATGTACGAGTTCATCCAGGAAGTCGAGTACTCTGTCAGCCTTGGGGCATGTGACCGGCTTGACCTCGATCCACTTGGTGAACTTGTCGATGGCCACCGCATGTCTGTTGAAACCACCTGGCGCAGTTGGCAGTGGCCCAATCATGTCGAGCCCCCAGCAAGCGAAGGGCCAGGTTGGCGGTATGGTGACTAGCTTGTAGGCTGGGACATGTTGCTGCTTGGCGAAGTATTAACATCCTTGGCACCTTCTGACGAGTTCTTCGTCATCGCCCAGAGCTGTGGGCCAGTAGAAAGCTCGCTGGAAGGCCTTGCTGACCAGCGTGCGGGAAGACGTGTGGTTGCCGCAGACGCCCTTGTGGATCTCCTCCAAGATGTCCTTGCATTCTTGCTGAGGGACGCACTTCATGAGTACTCCAGAAGATGCACCTCGTTTGTAAAGCTTGTCTCCAACGAGGACGTAAGACTTGGCGCGGCGGATGAGCTGCTCGGCCAAGTTCTTGTCCGATGGAACCTTCTGCTCGCTGAGGTAGTTGATGAAGGGTTGCCTCCAGTCCACGTCGGTCATCATGACCTCCTGTCCAGGCAATGGGTGCGCTGGGGCAGTGGTCGGTGGCGCCGGCTCCGGGATGGATGGCGCGTGAAGCTCGTGAACGAATACGCCCGCTGGTACTTGAGCGCGGGTAGATCCAAGCTTCGAGAGGACGTCCGCTACAACGTTGTTGTCGTGGACGATGTGGTGGAACTTGAGACCGTAGAACTTGTTCTCGAGCTTGCGGACTTCTAGGCAGTAGGCGTCCATGTTCTCCTTGTTGCGGTCCCAGGACTTGTTGACTTGGTTGATGACCACTGCGGAGTCGCCGTAGACTAGTAGCCGCTTGATGCCCAGAGAAGTCGTGAGGCGGAGCCCGTGTAGGAGAGCTTCGTACTCGGCTTCGTTGTTTGAGACCTTCCAGAAGATCTGCAGGACGTACTTGAGTTGTTCGCCCATTGGAGAGCTCAGGAGTACCCCTGCACCTGCGCCCTCAAGGTTGAGTGAGCCGTCGAAGTACATCACCCAATGCTTTGGTCGCGTGGTTGGAGTGGGTAGCTGGTTCTCCCGCCACTCCGCCATGAAGTCGACTAGAGCCTACGACTTGATGGCCGTGCGTGGCTTGAAGTCGATGGTGAGGGCGCCGAGCTCGACTGCCCACTTGGAGATTCTTCCAGTAGCATCTTGGTTCCGCAGGATGTCGCCGAGCGGGTAGTCGGTGACGACGGAGATCGAGTACTCCTGGAAGTAGTGTCGTAGCTTCCGCGAGGTGATGAGTACTGCATACAGGAGCTTCTACACAGGCTGATAGCGTGCCTTAGACTCTGATAGGACCTCGCTAACAAAGTATACTGGGCGCTGGACTGGGTAGGCGTGGCCGTCTTCCTGCCTCTCGACGATGATGGCAGTACTGACCACATGAGTAGTCGTAGCGAGGTAGAGCAGTAGCTGCTCGCCTTTGCGAGGAGCCGTGAGGACCGGTGGCTTCGATAGGAAGTCCTTGAGCTGGGCAAGGGCTTGATCCGCCTCTGGAGTCCACACGAACTTCTCTTGGCGCTTGAGTAGTTTGAAGAAGGGGAGCCCCCGTTCTCCAAGCTTCGGGATGAATCTGTTCAGGACCGCCATGCACCCGGTCAGCTTCTGGACGTCCTTGATGCACGTGGGAGCTTTCATGCTGGTGATGGCGGAGATCTTTTCGGGGTTGGCTTCGATGCCGCGCTGGCTGATGATGAAGCCGAGTAGTTTGCCCGAAGGTACGCCGAAGACGCACTTGTTCGGGTTGAGCTTCCAGCGGTACTCGCGCAGAGATGCGAAAGTCTCTTCAAGGTCGTCGATGAGGGTACTGGAATTTCTGGTCTTGATGACCACGTCATCCACGTAGGCTTCGACTTTCTTGTTGAGCTGCTTCTTGAAGCAGGCCTGGATAGCTCGTTGATAGGTGGCACCGGCGTTCTTCAGCCCGAAGGACATGGTCGTGTAGCAGTACGCGCCAAACGGGGTGATCAACGCGGTCTTCTCCTGGTCTTCTTCCTTGATCATGATTTGGTGGTACCCAGAGTAGCAGTCGAGGAAGCAGAGCAGGTCGCAGCCCGCCGTGGAGTCGATGACTTGATCAATCCGCGGCAACCCGAAAGGGTCCTTGGGGCAGTGCTTGTTGAGGTCGGTGTAGTCGATGCACATCCTCCACTCACTTGAGTTATTCTTGCGGACGAGGACGGGGTTGGCGAGCCACTCAGGATGGAAGACTTCTCTGATGAAGCCAGCCGCGAGTAGTTTGGCGAGTTCCTTCTTGATGGCGTTCCGTCTGTCGTCGGCAAAGCGTCGGAGGTGTTGTCGTTTGGGCGTGGCCTTAGGATCGACGTTGAGGCAGTGCTCAATCAGCTCCCTGGGCACTCCTGGCATGTCCGCTGGCTTCCACGCGAAGATGTCGCGGTTAGCCCGGAGGAAGCTGATGAGCGCATCTTCCTATTTGGGGTCGAGGCCGGCCCCGATGGTGGTGGTCTTGCTAGCGTCGCCTGTCCCGAGGTCGATCGTCTTGACCAGGATCTCCTCAGCTGGCTGAGGCTTGTTGGAGTTGTCAGACTTCTCAGGGATGTCGAGTTCACTTGTAGCAAGTTTTTTCGACGCGGTGTAGACCTCTATCATCGCGTTGGGTACTTGATTTGTAGAGGCGATCTCCACGGCTTCTGTATCGCAGTCGTGGGAGATCCTCAAGTCCCCTTGGAGAGAGAGTACACCCGCTGGGCTTGACATCTTGAGTACCAAGTAGGTGTAGTGGGGCACCGCCATGAACTTGGCGATGGTCGGTCTGCCGAGGATGGCATGGTAGGAAGTCTCGAAGTCTGCGACCTCGAATTTGATGTACTCGGTGCGGTAGTTGTCCCGAGATTCCCCGAAGGTAACTGGCAGGACCACTGAGCCCAGTGGGATAGCCGCGTTACCGGAGACGATGCCGTAGAAGGGCGTGTTGCTCTTGGTGAGCATGTGGGTGATGTCGAGCTTCATCTTCTTCAAGGTCTTGGTGAAAAGGATGTTGAGCCCGCTTCCACCGTCGATGAGGACCTTGTTGAGCTTGGATCCCCCAACCACTGGCTTCAGGACGAGAGGGAACCGTTCTGGTTCGGAGAAGCTGGTCCATTGATCCGCGCGGGAGAAGTTAATGGGTACCTCCGACCACCTGAGAGGGGTCGGGACCGCTAGTTCAATGCCCATGACTTCTCGACGGGTAGCCTTTTGCTCCCGCCTGCTGGGTAGTCCGCCGAAGAGGACGTTGACAGTCTTATCGGGTTCCTGGAAGTCGTTGTTGTCTCCGTCGTTCTTCTTCTTGCCCTTCTTGTCGTGAGGGTGCGGTGGCTCTGGCGTATCCTTGAGTGCATGCCTGAGTTGGTAGCACTGCTCGGTGGTGTGGTTACCGTTTGGATGCCATGGGCACTTCTTCTTCAGCAAGTCTTTGAAGCCGCCGGAGTTCTTCTTCGAGGTCTCCTTCGCAGGGCGCTGGATAGCCGCGACAGTGTTGTCTGGCTTGCGCTTGCGGTTGGGACCCGAGTAGTTGTTGTTGTTGCGACTTCCCTGGTTCCCGTTGTTGCCGTTGTCGCCGCCCGTGTTCTGCTTGGTCTTGCCACAGATGGCATCGTACTTGGCGTTGGCCTTGTCTTCTTCATCCGCCCAGGACGTAATCATGTCCTTGAGGTGGGGGATGGACCTGGGGCGACGACGACCGAAGTCTTCGAAGGTGCGGCGGTGGTAGAGGCCGTCTTGGAAGAGGTCGATGACCTCCTTGTCAGTGACGTCGACTACCGTAGCGCGCTTGTCGAAGAAGCGGCGCATGTACTTGCGGAGGGTCTCGCCTTGTTCCTGCTTGACCATGGCCAGGTCCATGCGAGTACCCGATCGGCCCATGGCGCCCGCGAAGTTGTCGGTGAGCGCTCCTTCAGCTGGTCCCACTTGTCGATCGAGTGCTTGTCCAGCGACTCGAGCCATGTGAGTGGAGCTTGGTCCAGGCAGAAGGGGAAGTAGAGGCACTTGGTGTCGTTGTTGCCGCCAGCGTTCTCGATGGAGAGAGCGTAGCACCTGAGCCACTGGATGGGGTCCTGCTTCGCGTCGTACTTGGTGATCCCCAAAGGCTTGAACTTGTCGGGGAGGAGCAAGTTGTGAAGTCGAGGTGAGAAGGCGGGGAAGCCGTCGTTGTCGCCTGCGGTGGCTGACTTCTTCCACCGCAGCTCCTCAATCTTCTGGCGGGCATTGTGAGGGACGACCTCGCGGTTGCTGTTGCCGGCAGGAGCTTGGTGAGGGACGACCTCGCGGTTGCTGTTGCCACCCTGTGGAGGTCCGCCGGCGTTGGAGCGAGTACGGTTGGGCTGAGCTGGGAGCTCAGCTCGAGTACAGTTGGGACCGTGGTTGGCGCTGCGACTTGTAGCTTCATTGTCGCGGTGCCTAGCGGGAGGAGGCTGGTTGACCCTGTTGTCGACCCGCATGAAGTAGGCATCTTCGACGAGCTTGGCGATGACCTCTCCAGCACGTATGCCCTGAGCCTGACGTGCGATCGCTATGATCGACATGAGGCATTGCTCAGGAGTAGTGTGTACTCTGCTCTCGACCGTCTCGAGAGCTTCCGCGAGATTGCGGATGGGGAGGTTATCCCGGAGACGCCGGCGCCGTTCATTGCGCTTCCTGTTGCGCTCACGTCGAGCTTCTCTGTTGGCGGGGGGTCTCATCTGCTGGTGCATCGGCAGACAGCTCGTCGGAGGAGATGTCTTCAAGGTACTTGTCCTGAGCCGTCCCTGAAGGTCCTGGTGTGTCGCCGGCAGCCATGAAGACTTGGCGATCAGGGGTGCCAAGGCTGGACTCAGAGGCCGCCACCTCAGTTGGAGTGTTCGAGTCAGCCCGGGCAAGCGGTGTTCCCTCCTGGAACGGGAGCGAGTCGATGTAGGCGACGTAGCGTGAGTCCCCGCTTATCAGGTCAGCAGGCTTGCGGTCTGGCCAGTAGACGAATCTGCCGGCCGGTGTAGATGTTATAACCAGCCCAGAGGCCGGCCCTGATAGGGGGTGCTCAGTAGAGTTGCCATCGGACTCGGGATCCTATGGGTCCGACCCGAAGTCGAACTCGTATGCAGAATCCGAGTAGAACTCGGAGAGAGGGTTGGAGTCCGAAGCGCGGCCGGGGGCGGTGTCGGAGTCCGAGTTGTACTCGGGTACGGGTTCTTTGCCGGCCCGGCGCGAAGAAGGAGCCCCCGTGCGGGCCCGGCTGAGGATGCGGGGACCACGCGCGGAGCGCTCGGGGGGTGAGGGGACCGCCTGCGATGGCTGAGCGGCCGGCTCGCATGCGATGGCCCATGGAGACGTCGAGTTCGAGTTGGAAGCGGACTCGAGCTCGAAGTCAGCGTGCTGGTCGAAGAGCGAGATTTCGCCGAACTTGCCGGCGAGTTCGCCTGTGACAACTTCTGGAAGCGTCACGAAGCCGGTCTCCGGGTTGGGCGGCATGGTGAGGCGGCGTTGAAAGGATCCTGCGCCGTCAGCAGTGCAGACCCAGGCGCCGAAGACGAAGGTGTCGCCGCGGTTGAAGGCGACGATTAGCTTGAAGTAGACAGGAGCCGTCGAGTTCGCCATGTGATCTCAGGCGAGAGCCCCTACCTGGCGCGCCAGCTGTCGGTGTTTTAGACCGGCAACCTACTAAGGGGAGTACCCGAAGTAGATGAATGTGACTCGCCGAGATCGGTAACTCGAAGGAAGAGACACGTGGCACACAATTTAGACAGGTTCGGGCCGCGAGGTGCGTAATACCCTACGCCCCGTATGCTGCGTAGCTCTGGATTGATAGGGTACGATTACAAGATGGTGTAATAGTACGCCGTGGGATGAGATTGGCTACTAGAGAAAGGTCCCTGCCTCGCCTTATATAGTCCGGGAGGCAGGGTTACAAGTCGGAGTAGGGAGAGAGTACTAGTCGGGTACGTCTAGGAGTCCTCCATACAGTGCGGGACATGTACAGCTTCCTAACCGAGTACTTCTCCTCCGTAGTCCTTGTACTCCACGTCATCAGGTGCCGTGTAGCGCAAGCCGGGTAGTCCCAGGGGCCCACCGAGTAGTCGGTCCTGGTACCCACCGAGGTAGTGGGCCCAGGGAGGTCCATACGACACACACATTGGGCTGCTGTAAAGAGGATCCTTCGCTATCTAAAGAGTACACTGCAACTTGGCCTTAGAATTCGAAAGTCTCGGTCTAACCTTGTCAGTGCATTTACAGACGTGGATTGGGCTAGTTGCCCAGATGATCGGCGATCTACCGGGGGCTTTGCAGTCTTCTTTGGAAGCAACCTCATCTCATGGTGTGCTCGGAAGCAAGCAACAGTATCTCGCTCTAGCACCGAAGCAGAATATAAGGCCATGGCAAATGCAACAGCTGAAATTATGTGGGTTCATAAGTTACTTGATGAGCTAGGAGTTTCACACCCAAAGGCTGCGTGTTTGTGGTGTGATAACATTGGTGCAAAATATCTATCAAAGAATCCGGTCTTTCATGCACGTACTAAGCATACAAAGATTGACTATCATTTTGTGAGAGAACAAGTTGCTTGGAAACAATTAGACATCAGGTTTATAAACTCAGAAGATCAAGTGGCAGATGGGTTTACAAAACCACTTGGAGTACGACAACTTAATCTCTTCAAACACAATCTCAACTTAGTGGCACAGCTGTGATTGACCGGGGGTGTTAAATGTATCTGTTAGAGGAGGTTGCCGAGTAGATAGGCCTAGGCTTGGTGATCTGTTGTAATCTAGGATATTTGTTAAGGTTTTCTTGTAAATCAATCTGACTTGTTGTACAAGCCACGTTAGGGGCTTTTCCTAGCTATATTAACACGAAGCCGAGAGCCTGAGATGGCATCTCGTTCACCCAAATTTTACAAGAAGATGTGCCTCAAAATCCTTTAGCTGCTCTACAAGGAAAGGTGCTCCGGTTTAAAAATACGCAGTGCCAAAACCCCAAAACATTGTGATTTCAATAGATTGAGTGTTGGCCCAGTTTGGGTGCGGCCCCACACACCCAGGCCCAAAACAAAATTCAGTTGTCAAATTTTTTTTATATTTATTTTGTCATGATTTTCGAAAATAAATGGTCGAATCAAAATTTTCGAGAAATGTACATCTGGCGCTGTACCCCACGGCGGCAGGCGCCATACCCCACTGCGTTAAGTCCCTGCCGCCGTGGGGCACGGCGGCAGGAGCATGGTTCCGGCGGCAGGGTGGGGTGGCGCGACACCGGGACCCTCGCCGTCGAGCGGCGGGCGGAGCGAGTCCCCTGCCGCCGTGCCACACGGCGGTAGGGTCTTTTTTTAGTTTTTAATTTTTAAAACACTTTTAACCTTTTTAAAAATGACAAATTAATAAGTGTAAGCATAATCACAAGGGAATATCCGAATCAATGACGACGGAACAGTCACAAGGGAATAGTTTATACAAAATCACAGTACTACATCTAAATGTGTCGTCCCCTCTTCCCCCTAACAGCCCTAGCACCAGCCCAGGTGTGGTCCCGGTTGTACGTCTAGGGCTCAGGTGCCCTGACCACCCGCGATCCTAGCTGGTCGGGAGACAGTGTCGCCATGGCCGCCTGCGACGAGCCTGCAGCATCCGGTGTCGCTCCGCCCGCCGGTGTCGCTCTGCCGGCCGGTGTCGCTCCGCCGCCCGTGGTCGCTCTGCTGGCCGCCAACTGTGACGGCTGAGTCAAAACCGGTGGTGGTTGTGTCAAATTGTTACCCTTTTTGCACCCTATAGCCCAGTACGCTGCACCCACAGCCTCCTCTCTATCATCTCTCTGACTCTCTTCTATCCCCTCGGCTTCTCGCCTTCTCCCATGGCCATGGAGCAAATCTGATTGGCGAAACCAAGGTCGTGGGAGGGCATGGCATGTAGAGAAGGCCCTCGCTGGCTGACAGGCTGCCACCTGTTGCGGCGGCCACAGGCCATGATCCCGACTCCTGAGACTCGTGTAGCAAGCCACGACCACCTGCCCCTTCACCCTCCTACCCTCCAAAACTCCAATAGTCCAATTCGTGTGGATCAAAAGTCAAGGTAAGGTACCTCTTTTAGTTAGTTATATTCTCATCAATTTGAGAATCTATTTTTGTTTGAATTGTTTTTTCTTGTCTAGATTCCAGGGTTATTTATTTTGGTTAGGTTTTTAGTTGTAATTAGGTCTTTCTTTCTCTTGTTATTGTAACTGGATGACCACTGAAATCTGAACATCCTTTCTAATTATAGGTACAAGTGTACAAACATGGAAAGGTTTTACAAAAGAAGAACATCAGACCAAGATTGTGTCAAGAGTCAACCCTTGTGTTAGTGCTGAGTAGAGAGAATCCTTTCAACCATGAAGCTTGTGAAGACATATTTGTCTAATAAAATTGGTGATGATCACTTGAGTTGTAGACTTATTTGCTATGTGGAGAAACAATTTTTTTAAGAAACTTACCAATGCTGCAATGGTTCATCGTTTCATGAACATAGAAGGAAAATGACGTAGATATGACCTCTAAACGACAAGGTTCACCGAGGCGCTAGGCAGTTTCTAGGCGCTTACCCACCGCCTAGCGATCAGGCGTTTTCAAGGCGGTCATTAGGAAGTCCAAAAAAGAAAAGAAAACACATGAAACAATGGGCCAAAAGTTAGAAATAAGGCCTATGAAGCAGTCCAACTCAGCCCAAACAGCCCAACCCTAGCTTATCCCCTCTCCCATCCCGTCTCTGGCTTGCTCTCCGTTTGCCGCCACCTCCCGTCCCTGCTGCTTGTGCCTTCCCTCCGCCCGCCGCTTCGCTGCCGCCCGTCGTTCCCTTAGCCGTCGCGGTCTTCGGCTGGCGTCGCAGCCTCCTCCTCCGCCGCCACGGTTGGACACCACTGGTGCCTCCAATGTCTCGTGGTCACTGCCACCGCCACTTCCATCAGAGCTCACCCCGACCTCCTCTGCCCCGCCATACCAGCCTCTACCACCGCCGAGGTTCGTCCCCTACCTCCTCCTTACACTAGCCCCTACCTCCTAGTCCTCCTCCTCCGTCGCCCATCCCTTCCTCCAGCGCCGCCCATCCTGGCTGTCGCCACCACCATGGGGCACCTAGATCCCGCTTACCCCCCTAGGCGATGTGGAAGCCCTCCGCCCAGCGACTATGCGCGCCTAGGCGACCGCAGAGCCTCGGGGAACACTGCTAAACGGTAATACATCTGTTTTTATTTTTGGAACTAAACACTCTATAATTTATTTGACTGAAATTGATCTTTTCCTTCTCCTTTTTTGAAGCACAGAGGATCTTGAGGTTCATATGTTCTTGCTGCACCGCTTTCATATTGTGTCACTTGATTATTTTCTTAAGATGATCTTGAACGCATTTAATTGATGAAGTATCGCACCCCCTCAAATTTACTCTAGCTTTGCCCCTGATTGTGATTTGAATTCTTCAACTTATTTACTTTGTATGATTTATATTCAAACATGTTTACTTTTTTAGAAATACTCTTACTTGCTTGTCGCCCTAGGATTGGAAATTTTGATCTAGGCATAGGGTGTTGGTGCATGCACATAGTTGGGAAACCTACCTTTAGGGGGGTGTAGTCATGTTTTAATTGATTGGTTTAATTCTACATCGCTATCGGTTAAGTTTTGCTAGAAATTTTAGAACCGACTATTCACCCCTCCTCAATTGTACAGGTTGAAAGTTTGAGGATGAAAATGATTATTTCACAAAAAAAAACTAGTGTGTAGATAGTTCCAATAGGTGGACGACCCTCCATGTCATTTTATAATTGAGGGTTCAAGATTAAGTCTAAATTTTGTGATAGTTAGAGGGCGTAAATTGGGTTTTTACCCTTGAAATGTCTAGGTAGTAAATTTTAAAATGGGAACATGCACCAAGATGTTTTGAAGTCTAAAAGATGTTTGAGTGAACAATACCAAATGTTGAGACATCGGATGTGATATGCTAAAAATGGTCACGATCCGATCATGTTAAAAAGAATATATGAAACACATACTTATATTGTTCTTTGATGAGATACAGAACATTTCCCCATAACCTACATTGTTTAATTACACTTGGAGATGGAACTACAAGTAAACCAAACAACTAATAATCAATACAATGAATATACACTTTTATGATTGAACCAAGCGAGCGAAGGAAGAAACACTCAAATGACATTAGTTACATGGACCTTTGCCGAGCCTTTATTATTTGAAGAACAACTCTACTTAAAATATGCAATCATCTATGATTTGTTACTTTGCTTGAAAACCTTGCATTGCGAACCACGGTCATATATATGGCTCACAACCTTTATTTGCTTAGCACTTGGGCATGGTAGGAGGACGCGGCATCATTTGAGCATCCGGGGTCTTGCCATTCTTCACAATGAACACGGTGTCCATGCCCCATAACGCGTGACGATCAAAGTGGCAATGCATGAACCACACGCCTAATTAACCAGGACAGAAATATCACAAATTAAGTTTATTAAAAGAAAATACCACATGAACATCAGCATATATATGATGATAGTGATTTGAAAACTGTAGCAAATAATAAAAGTTGCGAATTCTTACCAGGATTCGCTGCACGGAAGCGGATCGTGGTCCACCCGGACTTGGGCACGGTGACGGTGTTCTGGTACGGTGGGTCCACCAGGTTGTACGTGGCCGGGTCCTTATCCTTGTCGAAGATGCCGAACCCACTCCCCACAACGTAGAAGCTGAAGCCGTGCAGGTGTATCGGGTGGTGCATCAAGGCGAGCAAGCCCGTGTCCTGCAGCACCACCTCCAGCACCGTGCCATACTCCACCACCTTCACCCTGGTGCCCGGCTCTGTGAAGGAGGCGTTCAACGGTATGCTCTCGTCGCTGAAATTGAAGAAGGAGGGTGGCTTGTCGGGGAAGTTGGGCTCGTACACGCCGTGAATGGAGGAGTGGTAGGCGTCGAGGATGTCGGTGCGCGGGTCGGCGAAGCTGACGTTGTTCAGGCTGGCCGCGAGGCGCTGGCCGTCGGGGCCCGTGCAGTTCTCGCCGCCGGCGGCCCGGCAGGGGAACAAGTTCACGGAGACTGTGATGAACATGTGCTCGTCGACGTGCATCGGCACGTCGACGGGGTGCTCCTTGGTGACCAAGGACCTGAGCTGCGCCACGAACGCCGTCCCCACGCCTTCGTCCAGGACCGCCGGTAGGTTGGGCAGGTCGGGTGCCCGCCGCTCGCGCCCCTGCCCCTTGGAGCGCGACGCGTCCTCCGTGTCGTACTCGAGGATGGCCGTGGCGGTGGTGTTGTCCACCGGGATGTTCACCGCGTTGGTCTGGGTCATCAACGTCCTCGCGGCCATGTAGTAGCGGCTGTTGTTACCAGTTTGGTCGGCCTTGAGGAGCACGTTGAAGGTTTGGCCAGGTGCGACCATGATGGTGTCAACGGTGAAGGGCCTGAGGTAGCGGCCGTCCGTCCCGACGACGGTGAGGTTGTGGCCGGCCACGGCGAAGTACACCTCGTAGGTGAGCCCCGCATTGATGATGCGGAGCAGGTACGTCTTGCCGTGCTCCACGAGCGTTCTGAAGGTGTCGTTCCGGGAGCACGGGAGCAGGTCCCCGGGCTGGCCATTGATGGTGTTGGCGTCCGAGATGTTGATGTCGCTCCCTTTCTGCCGGGTGGACTCCACCAATTGCTGCACGTCTATATTCCACCACTCACCTATTTAATACACAGAGTTCAGTTTAATGAGGAAATGCGTTAAAACTCCGGTATATATATATATATATATATATATATATATATATATATATATATATATATATATATATATATATATATATATATATATATATATATTATATCACTTGCAGAAATTCATAATCCTTGTATACCTAGGATGATGGGTATCTCCTTGTGCGGCTTGGGGTAAGGGAAGCTGGAGCCGCGCTTGGGGTGGATGACCATGGCGCCGTGAACGGTGGCACGGTCGAAGTCGCTGTGCGCATGCCACCAGAGTGTTCCCTCCTCCTCGGAGAAGATGATCCGATAGGTGAAGTTTGCGCCCGGCTGGATGGGGCACTGCGTGATGTACTCGGGCCCGTCGAACCATGGGTTCCGAGGCTGGTCGACGCCGTGCCAATGGATGGTGATGTTCTTGTTGCCCTGGTTGTACACGTTGACAACAACGACGTCGCCCTTGCGCGCGTAGATGGTCGGCCCGGGGAACTGCCCGTTCACGGTGAGGGCGGTCTTCTCGTGGCACAACCGGGTGATCTTTGTCTCCTTTATCTGCACAACAGTTAAAATACCATACGCGCGCCGTTAGATTGTCTTGGTCAAAGCTTGCAATCTATACTATAAAGAATGAGTTTTTTTTTGAAAACTTTTCTCATCAAATTTGGGGCCACTGTACCCCTCACGTCGGACCCACATGTCAATTAATTGGTGAGTGGATAGGGTCGAAGACCCATAGAATCGCAATTTGGGAAGCGTTCCTGCCAAAAATGCAATGTTTTTCTCACCCATCGTCACCTTACCCACCGCGTGTACCCGCGGGGTACCCACCCGTGTCGCACCGGGGTCGGATAGATCTCACCACCTCCCCTTGTTCCCTCTGTCTCCTCTCCTACATCCACTCAAGCTCGGAGCCCATGCTCGCGCTCACGTCGCCACCGGCTGGCCGCTACGGGTCCCGCCTCCCACGCCCACGCCGCCGTATCCTCCCTCCCAGTGGTGCCGTGGACAGGGAGGAGGGTAAGGGCCTGTTTGGGAGGGCTCCGGCTCCGGCTCCACGAGCGGCTCCGGCCGGAGCCCTGCCAAACAGTGTAAATTGCACCGGCTCCAGGTGTGGAGCCGGAGCTGGAGCCCCTCGCGGCTTTCAAAGGGGAGGTGGAGCCACGTTTTGGTGGTTTCACCTGGCTCCAACTAGAAATCCACCAGAGGAGCTATTTTGCCAAACGATTTTTAAAATGACTCAACTCCACCAGAGAAGCCACTCCACCAGAGGAGCCAGAGCCGGAGCCGTTTTTGAAGGAGCCGGAGCCCTCCCAAACAAGCCCTAAGTAGCGGTCTGTGTCTCCACGTCCACTCTCCTCTCCCTCTCCTCCTCTCTCGCGCGGTGACGACGACGTGCCGCGCCCCATCCTCCTCTACCTCTCCTCCCCACGTGAGGGATGACGACGGGGCGGCGAACCTGGGGCAGCGCCGCAGCGAACCTAGGGACGATGGCAGGACGAGACAAAACCCCTCTCCTCCTCGGCTCTAGGTATGCCTCGTTCTCTATATACGCTCCTCAGATAGATGGCAAGCCTAATTGCAAATCTATTGGAGATTTGGAGCTGCTCTTAGCCCCTCCGCTCGCACCATGGATGATTGACTCATTCATCCTATCTGCGCAGGTGCCAGTGCAACAGCGGTGGCGGAGATGAGCAGGAGGGAGAGGACGGTAGGTGGCGGCCGGAGGAGGAGGAGCTGGCGTGGGTTCCCGGCTGGATCTTCTCCAACGACGGCCGCAACCCCACCGCACTATGTTCACGCAGCAGGCCGGTTACTCCAATGGCAGCGGCTTTCCAGATGCACCGTGGCGACAAGCAAGGTGGCGTCGTCATGATGCACAGTGGCACAGTAGCACCCAGGTGCAAGGTGGCATCGAGGCGGCTGTTCCCTAATGCGCGGCTGCTCCCACAGATGGACAGCGGCAGTGAGGCGGTTTCCAACTGCACAGCAGCACAGGGATCGGATAGGGCTGGGGTGTTGACAGCTTGACCCGCGGCCACAGCGTCAGCCGGCGGCGGGTTTTCGAAAGTCGAAACGATGGAGCAAGCGTCAGAATACATACATGCTACATATAGATGGATCGATCGACTTACAAAGAAATCATAGTGGTTAGCCCTGGAGGCCTGAGCCGGGCTAGCTGCAACTCCAAAGGCCAACACCACGCCTAGCATCAGTAACCAACAGAGCCCCGAAGGCATGGCGGCTTGCCTCTGCTGGACACCACTCTCGTCTCGACGCGAAAGGAAAACCGCAGGAGACTGCTCTCTGCAGGCAGGCAGGCGTGATGAGCAAGTTTCGAACGTGGTGATGAGTTTTGTTGTGAGCAACGGTAGGTAGGTATAGTAGGTGGCTACACGTACTGTGATGGTGGATGTGGATGCTCGTCTAGGGCGGACGCGCTGGGTATTTATAATCACGTACTGATGTATGCAGGGCTTCGATCGTCTTGTCAGAAAAAGAATTCAATGATCGATTAGTCGTATGATAACTTGCTTGAAACGGCTGCCTTGCCTATGCTACTCGTCCAATGGATCGAACGGGTCAAGGTCAGCGGATAACTATATATCTCTCGATCGATCTATCTCGATCAATGCACGCGATGTTTTACTTCAATGCATATCATATGTGAAGGGAGAGAAGTTACGATGTCATTCCACGCGCGAGAGAGATTGCGCGTCTTTGATCCTCGGCCGGGAACTGTCTGGCACAGCAATATGCAAGCGGCGATATTTCCGTTAGGTTGAATTAAGCAATGCAAAAGTCAGCAGAAATGCATAGTGTATTAGAGACATCGATCTCTAATACAACTAGGATATATATGGAGAACCTTATGGAGTTCCTCTTAGTGCATGCAAGTTTAGTTTCAACGACGCGTTCATTTGACTACCGTTAACGTTAGGTCTTATAGCAGTCGTGATCAGGCCGTTAGTGCGAGCTTAGATTTGACACACTACCTAGTTTTGATGAATGTTGGTGCGTGATTAATTTGACTACCAATGAAAAGTGATCGATGCATGCATGGTGCCTGAACAGACCAATTTATCGGTTTTTTCTGTTGTTTCTCTACGGGTAAAATGGTATTGTGGTAGATATATATTATTTGAAAACAAAATTCTCCGCCGCCCCCTTATACTATCTAAAACATTTCATATATTTCATCACACATTTTCGATAATACCCTTATAGTATTCGTAAGACTTTTGAATACTATCGTACGACAGCTAAAAAAACCATTCGTATAGAATTAATCTCAACCGTCAGATCCTTACATATAGGTCATTTTCTATTACACACGAGTCCTTTTCAACTGGTCGTACAGGTCGTATTGTGTACCGTAAAAAAACCTCATTTAGTATATATCATGAGCGAGAGAAAAAATTCTGTCAAGATATTTTACTTATTGCAATTCGCCAGCAAGAAAGAGTACGGCTGATCAAGTCGGGGTAGTCTTACGTAGATAATTCCATTAATTTAGTTTACCTGCACGGCTGCACCTCTTTTTTTCTCCAAAAGCACCGTGTGTCAACCCACATGTCGTCCCAAATTTCAACCTTTCATCCATGGTTTTAAACTTGACGCAATCGCCAAACGCGAAGTAAAACAGACAAATTAAACGTGATACCAAGTTTCCATGGCATCTTGTTATGGTTCTCTATCAGCGGTTTAACAAGGCTTTGTATTGTATACACTCCAACACAGCAAGTATATCCACTTGCTGGACCTGAATCTGATCGGCTGGACAGCAAGTAGTTACTACGCGTGACGCAAGCAAGAAGCAGACCGGACTTCATGTTCCGGATTGACCTTTTTTTTAATATATATATATATATATATATATATATATATATATATAAATAAGAGAAGAGAAAGACAGAAAACGATTCCGTTTTGACTTGAGACCAGGGTGCGGCGCACAGACTTTTCAACTGGCCGATGGCATGGCTTACGAAAGCAACCACAAGTATGATTTTTTTTTAACTTTGACTCCCATTGCATGCATGTACATCTCATCAGGCATTAGTGTTTACAATAAAGTCATGCATAAGTTCATGTTGAAAGCTAATATATTTATAAAAGAAAAACTCTATTTAGCGACGGGTCGCGCATGCCGCCGCCGGTGTCCAAATGACGGCGGTTAGGGTTCAGGGTTCGAGGCTGCTGGGGGCCGGATTCCTCCGGACAGGAACGGGACTTGGGGTCGGGAGGACGAGAGGCCGGCCCGCGGAGGAATGGCCATTGGGCAGCGAGAGCGGCGGGGGAGAGGAAGGGGACAAGTTAGCAAAGAGGCGGTAGTAGGTGGCAGCGGGGATATGGTGGGGGGAGTCCCGCCACCGCCGGAGGAGACGCTGTCACAAGCGATAGCCGGTCCTTTGCAAAAGTGATCCCATGTTGTAGGTTCACCTCAACACTTATTGCTTAAGTTATTAGATGCAAAAGAAAATGACATGCTACATAGGTTTAATTTGTCTCTCAAAACTTACTTTTGTTTGCTCGGTACCTAGGTAATGGATAATATAAGGTCTGTTTAGGTGGTCAAATTTGATGAAAAGTTTCACACGGTAACACAGGCCTAAAGGAAGAAAAGGTCAAGCCACCTTATGGCCAGTTTGGGTGCGGCCCCACCCAGGCCCAAAACAAAATCCAGTTGTTTCGTCGCCGGGAGCCGTCCTTCCTCGACGCTGTCTATGTCCTTAATGTGCGCCTTCTCCACTTCGTCCTTATTGTAAACTTCCACCCTTGGTGCACCGAACATGAGATCGGTGGGTAGGATCGCCTCGGACCCATACACTAGGATGCGGCGTCGGTGGGGGGGATGGGAGTGGCAAAATCATTGTAATTTATTTGAAACCCAAGGGCAACCATGGGTGGCTAGATGGTGGAGCCGCACGGAGCCTCGTTTCACCGGCACCTCTCCTTTGTAAGCCGGTAGGTGCTACAGGGGCTGCTCCATGTCGGGGACCGGTGCCAATTTGACCGTTTGCCAGGGCTTCGGATGGAGCCTCTCTTGGAGCTATACCTAGCATTTTGCAGGTCAGGCCGGGTTCGGGCCCGGCCGAAAAACTCAGTTAGTTTGGGCTGAAAAAATCCTGGCCACGACCGTCTCACTGGACATGTCGGGCCTCAAATTTCGGGCCGAGCTCGGGCCGACCCGGGCTTGGACAGGCCGCCCATGCGTTTTGTAGTGTAAATAGCTAAAAACAGTATTTTGGGTCGGGTTCGGGTCAAGATTTTTTTCGCGGGCTGCAAGATCTCTGCCCACGCCCGTCCAGCAATAAGGATGGCAGTTTTACCCATGGGTAAGGGTACCCGCGGGTACCCTACCCTGTTGGGTAAGGGTATGGGTACAGAATTCTACCCGCGGGTAAGGGTAAGGGCATAAAACTCTACCCGTGGGCAAGGGAAAGGGTACGAAACTCTACCTGTCGGTTACCCAAGGGTACCCACTAATGAAGCCCATAAAAACATTTGACCCAACTAGACCCATATATCCTAACCCTAGCACACCCCTTCCCCCGTCGTGGCCCAGTGGCCCAGGCTGTGCCTCACGGCCTTGCCTAGTCGTCTGTCCCGCCTCTGCCCCGAGCCCCTCCCGACGTCGCCACTCGATTTTTTCCCCGTAGGCTGCAAACAATGTCGCTCGCATAACCCCCGCGCCCCACCGGCCGCCGCTTGCACAACCCCCGCGCGGCCGCGCCGCCCCACCGCTCGCCCGCCTCCCCGGCTGGATCCTGACGCCGGTCCAAGCCACGCCGCCGCCGCCTCCTCCTCCTTGGCTGAGTCGCCAAACTCACTGTCTCTATGTCAATATATGTGATTGTGAAGTTTGAGACTTATTTACCTATCAAATTATTATTGTAATCTTGGATATGAACTTATTGACATGTTTATATTCATACCCTGCGGGTACCCTATTACCCTATGGGTACCCTGCGGGTAAGGGTAAGGATTCTTACCCGTTACATTTGAAGGGTAAGGGTATACCAGAGATAGACATGTATGCCAACGGGTGGGTAAATGATTTACCCTTACCCTACCCTGCCCATTGCCATCCCTATCCAGCAAGGTCCGTGGGCAGGCCGGGTTCGGGCCGAGTCGGGCCAGGCTAAAAATGCTCAGGTCCACTTGCAGCCCTGCCAAACGGGGCCTTAATCCTCCATGGGGTGCTAATCCTGCTGCAAGATCAGTGTTAGGATATGAACTCCTCCATGTCCGAACTGACGCAAAGGCCCTGGAGTTGATCCTGTGCCGCCGTGATGCGCACCTAAGGGCTCGGCACCATGAGGGTCCGCAACAGGAGGAGGAGGCGGCATATACGGGCAGTAGATGGGATCTGCACGGTGAGCGTGCGCACACTCCAATAAGGACCTGACGTGTGGTGGATAAGAGGGGCTCCTTGGGGAAGGAGACAGACGCCCTCGACGTCAACGACAGACTCCTTGTTGAGCGCTTTCCAACGTAAACGGACCGCGATAACTCTACCTAACAAACCTATCAATGAGATACATGTTGATTATAAAAATGCTTGAGGAACTTTTTTCCGAACAATGACGACGGTTGGAATACATATAGACATACATGTAGATATAAATATAGATTTGTTAATTCGCAAAAAGAATATTCATTGACGTATTTTGATGTTGATTTGGTAAGTTTGTGGTTCTATTGGCCTAACCAGTGGTCCAAAAAATAATTAATAAAAAATATCGAAACAGTGTGTTCGTTTAATGGGAATTGAATTCGACCACCGTCTAAGAGCAACTCCAAGAGACTTTCTAAATATCACTAGCTAAATTACTGATTTGCCTAGTATGTAAAATGAAATAGCTAGTAAAAAGTTGAAGAAATCCAACAGACTAGCTATAATCAACTCTCCATATGCTCCACCGCTAGTGGGTCCCGCCTACCATACTCATGTACAAGGAGATAGCTAGCGGGACTGGCTAGCCAAAGATGGTTAGCGAAGCCTCCAGTTTAGCTAGTGGAGGATAGCTAAGATAAGTTTAGCTAGTCTGCTGGATTGAGTTTTTGGACAAATTTTCTATTTTTTAGCTAGTTAAGCTAAGATAGCTAGTCTCTTGGAGTTGCTCTAAGTGATTAATAAAACAATTGTATTGCAAAAAAAAAGAAGTCAAATTCCAAGGCGTAAAATTTAAAGAAAAACTCTTTTAAAAATTTGGTAAAGATAAACGAGTTAGTTTTGAGGCACAGTCAGCATAAAACGAATCGATGAAGTAGATTAGGTGTATCGACTGTGGCAGCAAGATGGACAACGTCAAGCCGTTTGCGATCATCAACACCAGGGCAACACATCAGAGAACCCAGTAGGAGGAAGCTCGTGTCATTGTTAGGTCTCCAACAATCCAGTACATAATAGTATCTTTGTGAATTTAGCAGGAAAAAAATCTAGACCGCATTAAGCGAGGTCCATTGTATCACCACACCGTTCTATCGACACATTTAACGGCCTGCAGCGGTCATCGTTTCTTGGTCTCGGTAGCTGGTAGCTGAGATCAGTGGCTGGTGAGAGGATGGCAACAGCGGCAAACGATCTGCAATACTTCATAGTCGGGCCACAGCCTTGCCTTCACTGGGAGCAGAAAATTATGGGACAAGCCTCTGCGGGTCGCGGGGGAACATCGAAGTCTTCCTGATGTTGTTTAGGGCGCAGAACAGCATCACCACTCTCTCCAGGCCAACCCCGAAACCACCATGAGGAGGTGCGCCGTAGCTGCAATGGGTAGGGTGTGTCAAAATTGAGTACCAAATTTAGGGTGAAAAATATAACAAACTGATCGAAACTTCGAGAGTAAAGACTATGGACCTCGGATTGGCACAAACATACCTGAACGATTCAATGTACGCCGAGATGGTGCTCACATCAATTCCACACTCCGTTGCGCGCTTGGCCAACAGCTCAGGTGTGTGTATCCTTTGTGCTCCAGAAATGATTTCCTCACCTACCATGTCAATACAATTGGATGTCAGTAAAGCAAATTTCCTCACCTACCGTGTCAGCAAATCAAGTTTGAACTTCAAAAGGAACAAATACACTCAAAAGAAATTAACTACTTTGATAAAGCTAATACTGTGTTGTGAAATACTTGAAAACAGAAGGAACAAAGAAAAAAGGGTCCAGCAACTAGACATTTTATGCTAGTGAAGTAAACCTGCTAGCTATTGTTTAAGGCACAACCAAATCGGTTAGGGTACATGTTGAGCACTAAGCAGTGGTATGCCTACAAATTTCATGTGTGCACTAGTACAGGGTATTTGACCATAAATAATTTTAGGCCTTATCAATGGTGATCTCCACTAACATTTGCAACATTTGGGTGTGCCCAGGAACACCAAGACACCAACCTGGCACTAAGACAGATCAATAAAATTCAAACCCCAAAGGAGGTATCCTAACTCTTAACAATTTAGAAATAACGCCTGTCAATGCACAATTTACAAAAAAAATGAAAATAAAGATACATTAATAGAATAAGAAACAGAAACTAACTCTACAGCAAAACAACGTGTGGTGTATGCCCACAAAAGAAATGGGCTTGCCCAAATATGGTTATGTCATTAATGCTTACACTGTCAGTAATAACATATGCAATTGTAGCACTTACCTCGAATGAAGACATCGAAAGAATTGGTGTAAGCTGGGTTGTCATAACAAGGCATGGTGTAGAACGGACGCACAGCCAAAGGATAACGATAGAGAATGAAAAAATCTGTGCCATACCTACAAATAACAAAGGAAATCACTTTGTCAAACTAATTAAAAATAAAATATAATAGTGATGTAGAGTCCACATACTTTTCCTTGACAAGCCGACCAAGTTTTTTCTCAGCTTCAGTATTGAGGTCACCCATAGGCTCGATTTCCGTTCCAGCTTCCTGTTGGATAGATAAATTATCAGTATGCATTTGATTTCTGCGTACAATAAAATTGACAGTGGCAACTCCTTCCTATAATCCCTAATGTAAGTGCATTGAAGATTGAACCTATGCAACACAGAATAAGGTGAGTGGAGAAAGGAACCTATTGACCTTCAATTATCGCATTATATAAGACGGTTACCTTGGTTACTTCATTGATTAGGAGAATTTAAACAGAGGCAAAACAGGAATGATGGGTTAATCCAACGCATGGACTTGTTTACCCAACAGACAAGATATAAAAATTGTTGCTTATAAGAAAAGGTGCATCGGATTTGTTGACACTTATACTGGGTAGAAATGTGAAGTGCTAGATGGACACAAATTTGGGATCAGATGCACAAACAACTAAATTTATTTCCTGACACCATGTGTATGCTGCAGAAATCAAGAGATAGATGCCTGTTTGTACCTTCAACATTTGAATTCCTTCCTCATAAGTGAGCTTCAAGGTTTTCTCTAGATACTGCATAACACAGTCAGCACAATTTGGGTCAATCAATTGAGCTACATAGCGCAGATAAATGCATAGTCACCATAAACAAGCAAGCATGTTTTACCTGCAGTGGTTCAAATGGATACTGCCTATTTATTGTCTCAAGTTCCTTCTTGCAGTTTTCAGTCAAGTGCTTAAATATTGAGACGAATAAGCCATCTATAATATCACAGACCTGTGCAAAAAAAGGAAAACTTATTCATCACTGCTTCAGTCAATTAAATAAAGCACTTTCCTTCCAATCTCACCTCAAAATAGTGCTCCTTGATCTCCATTTCAGCGTCAAGACCAACAAACTCACAGAGATGCCTGTGTGTGTTTGAATTTTCTGCTCTGAAGACAGGACCGACCTCAAATACACGTTCATACCCACCACAGATAGCCATTTGCTTGTACAACTGAGGAGATTGTGCCAAACAAGCAGGCTGGCCATTGTAAAGAAGCTTGAATACCGCTGCACCTCCTTCACTAGATCCAGAAATCAGTTTTGGGGTATGGATCCCAACAAAGTCCTTTGACAACAAAAATTCTCTGAATTTCTGCATACATTGAGCAAAGAAAATCATTACAAATCAATAGGAAGAACACATCATGTTAAAAATAAATGATCAAAAAAACATTCTTGGAACCTTTACAAATCACTGACATAACATGGACATATGAATGGAAATAGCAAATGGTCTTGACTCTTGACAAACAAATGAGTCATGCAGAAATTGTAAGACTAGCTCCGTTAAATGGTCTTGAAAAACAAATGATTCATGCTGAAATTGTAAAACTAGTTCCGTTAAATGGTCTTGAAAAACAAATGATTCATGCTGAAATTGTAAAACTAGTTCCGTTAATAGTGTAATCAAACAGTCACATTACACATGTTAGATAATGCACTGTGATCATCGGATCATATCATAATCTCTGAAAAAAGCAACAGCTTATACAAAATTAGTTGAGCACCTGATCACGAAAACCTTTTATCGAAGACTATAATTCTAACCCGGAAACACGAACATTTAGCAGACTCGCTAATGTTTAGCAGACTCTAGTCAGTAACAGCGTTAGCTTACTAGCTAAACCACAAACCATATAGTATGCTATCTGATGCAGCACAATACAAAGAGAAATAGTAACTAATTGACAATAGTATGTGCAGTATCAACACTCACGTTTTCGACTTGACACTGGATCCGGAATATTGCTTGATTCGCGGGTGTTCGTAGATCAATAGCTCTGAAGTTCAAGCGGGTGTCTTGTCCAACACGAACAAGCTTCTCTCCAGCCTTCAATCACAGGAACCATGAATTAAATTTCAATATGAAACTAAACATCATAGATGGAAAAACTGGACACAAAATCGTGCGCCTCCTCGAAACAGAATTCAAGTAAGTCGCATAACATGCATGAGACATACCTGTTCAGCCTTCTCAAACTCCAACTCACTCCGAGCCGCATCTTCAAGGTTAATTGGAAGGGTCGGGATAGCCCTATTGATGCAATATATTTTCCTTACTTGAATCTCCACCTGCAAATCACATCCGAGTACAACCCATTCATTAGTTGAAATATTTATTGGTCAAGGGGTTGAAACAAGCCACGCATGCAGAATGGTCAGGAAGAGCGAAACAGGCAAAATCAGAAAACCTAATTGATCTTGACATCAATTTCAGCATGTATGTACAAACAACAAAGCCAACCCATGTTAATTTATCTTCCTACAGTCACACGGTAGCAAAATAAGAACATACTGGCATGAATCAGATCGGCCGGTGCAAGTTTGGCTGCTTTGTGATGACAGGAATTGATCATATTTGCAAAAGTGAATCATGGAGCAGGATACGAGTGCAACGAACCTGCTGTGTTGTGGCCTTGAGGGGCTCCTTGGGGAGGGAAACGACGCCCTCAACGTCGACGATGGACTCCTTGCTGAGGGCGGTGGCGAAGCGCACCATCTGGGTGCTGACGCCGGCGTCGGCGCTGGCGACAAGCACGCACTGGACGGTGCTCATGCTCTGGCGCAGCACGACGAAGGCCATCTTCTTGCTGACCGGGCGGATAGCTTGCGTGGCCCCGCGGATGAGCACGGAGCGGCCGGCGGCGGAGCCGTCGAGGTCGCCGATCTTGGCCCACGAGCGGCCGGAGACGGCCTTGGACTGGATCTCCTCGACGGGGACGTCGCCGTAGTTGGCCGCAAAGGGGTCCTCGGCGTCGACCGGCTGCTGCTGCTGCTGCTGCTGCTGCTGGCGCTGCGCCGCCTTCTCGGCCTTCTTCGCGTCCTTCTTCTGCTGCTTCTTGCTGAGGGTCGCGGCGGAGAGGTCGGCCGCGAGTTCGCTCGCGGTGGGGGCGGAAGCGGCGGTGGGTGGAGGCTCCGACGACATCGTGGCGGACGGGGGGGCGGGGGCGGGGGAAGCAAACGTGGCTGCGTGCGAAGTGGTCGCCGGCGGCGGAGGCTACGCGATTGCGCTTGCGATCGGGGGAGAGAGAGGAGGGGTTAGGGTAAGTTAGCGTGAGAACGGGCTGGATGGGCCGGATGAATGGAAGCCCAACTGAGTATCGAGCCTACCTCGCCCAATCATCATTGTCATATCTTGTATCATATCATATCATATCATATCATATCTATAAAACTTATATAGGTGCGACCCACTACAAGCCATGATTGATATATCATATCATATCTATAAAACTTAATATCTATAAAACTTATATAGGTGCGACCCACTACAAGCCATGATTGAATTTCTCGCAAGTATTCCACGTATCATCCACTATGCGCCATGTCACCATCCACTATATGTCATGTCATCATCCACCAAATCACATATTTATGTCTTAAATCGATTTTCTGTGGCTTATAGCATGTATATCACACCACAAAATTCCTGCTGACGATTTTAAGAATGATTCACTCTCAACAAAATAACATGCTTTCATATATAATGAGTTTACAAACGAATATTGCTATGTAATATTTTTGGTCACTACTTTCACATTTCACCTTAAAATTTTGTTTAAAAATTTCTCGCAGCAACGCGCGGGGTATCACCTAGTATTATTATACAACCGATTTCTCTTGCCTCTCAACGTGCCACGTCATAAACCCACTACATCACATGTTATTATTCACTATAAGTCATGTCAACATCCACCAAATAATATATTTATGTCTTCGTCGATTTTCTGTGACTAATAGCTCGCGAGTAGAACACCATAAAATTCTCGCAGTTGAAATACATGTATGGTCAATTATTTAAGAATGGTTCTCTCTCAACAAAATTAACATGCTTTCATATATAATATTGTTTACAGATGAATATCACCATGTAATCGCTTTGATGTTTCTACTTTCTCATTTCGCATTACAATTTTGTTTAAAAATTCCGGCAGCAACGCGTGGGGTATAACCTAGTCCTATATAACTTCCGGAAAATTTTTAGCAAACGACCTATAAACCCAACAACAGCCCACAAAAGCAAACCCTATCTTCTTCTACCTCCAGTCACACCCGCGCTCCGCCGCCACGGGCGGCGGCTCCCGCGCGCGCCGGTCTCCGCCGGCCGCCGCCGCCGCCGCAAGCCGTCGTGGCCTCCCGCGCGTGCCGCGTGGCCGCCCCCCCCCCCCCCCGTCGCACGCCCGCGGCGGATTCCGCGCCGACGCGCCGGTCGCCGGGCGGCCCGGCCCCGCGTGCGCGCGCCGCCGCGCCGGCCGGTGGAAAAAGTTAAAAAATTCCAATATTTCTAAAAAATGTTTCAACATTTTGGAAAATGTTGACAAAAAATAGTTAACAAAACCAACATTTCTCAAAAATGTTGTAGCATTTCTCTGAAAAATGTTGGAAGAAACATAAAAGAGATAAATGTTCTCCAACATTATAAAAAATGTTGCAATATTTAAAAATGTCGAAAAAATAGTTGACGGAACCAACATTTTATAAAAATGTCGGAAGATTTCAGAAAAATGTTGGAAGAAGGCTATACCTGAGCATTTTGAGTCCGACCCGGCCCGCACCAGGCCCGCCCACGAACCTTTCTGGACGGGCGTGGGCAGAGATCTTGAAGCCCGCAAAAAATCTTTGGCCCGAGCCCGACCCGAAATACTGTTTTAGTTGCTTTACACTATAAAATGCGCGGGCGGCCCGCCCAAGTGAAAGGATCGAGGCAATGTGGCCTAGAGGGGGGGTGAATAGGCCTGCACACAGAATTTAAACTTTTTCTGCGAAAACAAGTGTCGGACCTCGGAACCTCCGAGATTATTCTCGGAACCTCCGAACGAGGCGACCTCCGAGAATAAACTCGGAACTTCCGATTTGTTAGAACGGAGCACAAATAACAAGAGCCGCAAGAAACTTGATGGAAACCGGATCTACTAAATTCTAAGAGGTACTTAGGACCTAGCAAGAGGATTTCTAAGCAAAGTACAAGCTAACAAGGCACCACAAAGTAGATCGGGCACAAACCCTAATAGATCTAGTCAAGCACAAGCATGAACAAGTAAGTAAATGAGAACACACATGAGACAAAGATTTATCCCGTGGTTCAGCTCGCCACAAAGGCTTGCTTACGTCCACGTTGTTGAGGATGCCACAAAAGGCTCGGACCACAAAGGTCAACTCCTCTCTCACACCTATCACTTTGGGTAATAGGTGGAGGCTTTCCACTAGAATCACAAGGGGTAATACAAACACCTTGGAGCTTCCACAAATCGGTTTGGAGAGCTTCCAAGGACCTCTATCCGTCTAGGAGCAAAGCTCCAAGAGTAATAGATCCACCAAGCTTGCTAGGGTTCTTCCAAGTGCTCAAGTACCAAGGGAGAAGGGATTGGCTCACTAACTCACTTCAAGAATCCACTCTCAATCAATGCTAGGCAAGGATTTGGAAGAGAGTAGGTTAGGAGTGAATGCTAGGTGAGAGAAAACAGTGGGAACCGCGTTCTGTGCCAGGGGAGGAAGAAGATAACCGTTGGGGGACTGTGGGGTATAAATACCCCCAGATCCAGAACAGTAACGGCTATATTCCAGAGTTCGGAACCTCCGAGAAAAATCTCGGAACTTCCGACTTTTGAAAACTCGCAGACTCGTAGCCCGTACGGTCGGAACCTCCGAGAAAATCTTCGGAACCTCCGAACAAAGAATCAATCGGAGAAGCGGCATGTACCGTGCAGTTACTTCCCTTGGGGTGAGGATTAAGGTTTTGGAAAGATGGATTATGAGCACTTGAAACCACCCTAACTCACCATTAGTATCCCTCTTGATAGTACGGATTGTTCTATACTCAAATTCAAAAGATAAAATAAATAAACTCCTTCAAGTAGCATAGGCAACCCTTTTTGTAACAAGTTGAGGGGTCTCCAATTAATCTTTTGCACCTGTGATAATAACTTTATGCTGCACAACAAACTCAAAGGCTCATTAGCTCTTTAATTGTGTGGTCAAACACACCAAAACCCTCATAGGGCTTGATTGCACTTACACCAAGCCCCGGCCCGGCCCGGAAATTGAGGCCCGATGCGTCCAGTCGGATGGTCATGGGCAGGATTTTTTCAGCCCGAAATAACATAAATTTTTTTCCAGCCCGACCCGAAAAATGCTCAGGTCTAAAGAAGACTCTAGAAAAATGTTGACTAAAAAAATGTTAGAACATTTATAAAATGTGACGAAAAATTGCTAGAAACGTTGAAGAAAAATGTTGGAACATTTTTATTTTAGTAATTATTAAGTGGCCTTGTGGGAAAATAAAAAAACATCAATTAGGTGGGCTTTAGTGGGTTGGAAGTTCCCATGCTTATCTATCTTCGGGAAGACATTTCCCTATAATAGCATGTAAGCAAGGTTGAGCCTAGGCTGAATCGGTGGTCTTCAAATAAAATCGTGTATGATCTGGGATTATGAGTTCAAGATCCTCACTCCAAAACAGTAAGGACATGAAAATCGAAACACGTAATCATAGCTTTAACCAACTATGGTGCAATGTAGCACCGAAGAAGGAAATAATCTGTACATGCCTAGATCGGGTATGGTAAGATTTGGGTGATGATCGAGATGTGTAAGTTTTACTCCTGAGTGATGTCAATGTCCGCGCTACATGGTATAGTTAATCCGTTTTCTTGTTTCATACTAGCCTTCCCAAAACAAACTCGAGCTTTGCATATGCACGCCCTATCACGTTTCTAAAGTTTGCATTGGTAGATTGGACTGGCACTTTTTTTTTCAAAGTAGTAGTACTCCGTACATGAATTTGAAAGAGAGGGAGAAGTAATAACGGGATGATGGTTATCCTCGTAGTAGCATGCTAATTTCGAGTACACGATTTCGATATCTTTTGCGACACCAATCATTTGAACCTAGTTAAGCCATGGTAGGAAAATATTTACCACAAGTAAATGAAACGTACTAAAGTGTGCTACAGGAGCTCCAATAATTCAAACTTAAAAAGAGACAAATTTTCCAGCCAGCTAAACAAGACCCTAATTTGATTTTTTTGATCCGCGGCTTTAACCAACTATATGCATACAATGTAGCACCGAAGAAGGAAATCATCTGTACATGCCTAGATCGGGTACGGTAAGATTTGGGTGATGATCGATATGTGTAGTAGTTTACTCCTGAGTGGTGTCAATGTCCGCGCTACATGGTATAGTTAACCCGTTTTCTTGTTTCATACTACCTTCACAAAACAAACTCGAGCTTTGCATATGCACACCCTATCACGTTTCTAAAGTTTGCATTGGTAGAATGGACTGGCATTTTTTTTCAAAGTAGTAGTACATGAATTTGAAAGAGAGGGAGAAGTAATAACGGGATGATGGTTATCCTCGTCGTAGCATGCTAACGGGATGATGGTTATCCTCGTAGTAGCATGCTAACTAGAAAGACTGGCGCGGCGTTGCCGCGCCATGATATGTAGCCCAGTGATGGGTAGGAAGGTTGTGGATATTTAATAGGATTTTAGGTTGTGGATTAATTCTTTAAGAGTTTATGATATTTCTTAGTTAAAAAGCAGGGACCGTGGATTCATTATGATAGAGTTACGAAACTTTTTCGCAAAATTTTCGAGTTGTGGTTAGATTTGTAGAAAGTTTATGGTCTTTCCATAAAAGTCTGTGAACCATGTGCCATGCATTAGTTCATGTAAAGTTCAAATTTATTGGAGTGCATGGTTCGTGAGTTAATTATTATAATAAAATTACATGAGAGGTGGCTTGATCGAGGTAGATGTCATCAAATTTTCTGAAAGAAGGCTTAAAGAAATTTTAGTTTTTTAAAAAAAATTGAGGAGGCTTAATTAAAATGTCGGGCAAGTGGTTGGACTACTATTTATTTTCGATAAAGTTTGAGTGGGTTCTATATAATTAGCAACCCTCTTGGCATTCTTTCAAAACTTCACGGGGTTTCGTAAAGCTGTCTGAGAGGTGGTTGGAATGAAAATATATTTTTGCAAAGTTTGAGTGTTTCCCATAAAATTATTTTTGTGGGATGGACTACATGTTAATTTTGATAAAGTTTTAGGGTGCTTTGTAAAAGTGGCAACCATATTGGCATTCCTTCAAAACTCGAGGTGCTTTCCACAAAACCTGAGAGGTGGTTTGATCAAATACTATTTTCACAAAGTTCGAGAGGGTCTTTGTAAAATTACCTAATTGATGGCTGGATTACATACTACATAGGTTGATACACACGCTACACTGCGCCGATGATAATCTGAGGTATTATGTAAATATATAGTTTTAAGAGCAATTTTTTTTAAGAAGGTAGAACACAAAGTCGTTTGTACTGAACAAAATCTGAGGGAAAATATTGAATAATATAATTTATAAATGAAATTAGGAATACATAATTTTAAAAATTGTTGTTAAGGTCTTTTTCGCTTACCTAATGAGAAAACATAAATTTTTAAATATAATTGTGGGCCCCACAAACCAAAATGTGTGGATCGCACCTGATGTGGGTCCCGCACGAATAAATCATGAATCCACGTGGGCCCCGCACGTGGGTCCCATCTTAACATATTGTGGGCCCCGCATGAACAATACTCCCTCCGGTTTGGTAAATGAAGTCGTTTTGGACACGATTTGAGTCAAACATTGTAAATATAAATCATGAATAACTTCTAAGTAATTGATTTTGGAAATGTGAAAACTACATGAATAGAATGTGGGGGCGCAATGAGAGGGAAAAAAATCCCCCCACTTTAGGTCTTGTAAAGATGGCTAATTACACGGTTTCGATGTCCTTTGCGACACCAGTCTTTTGAACCTAGTTAAGCCATGGTAGGTTAATATTTACCACAAGCAAACGAAACGTACCATAGTGTGCTACAGGAGCTCCAGCAGTTTAAACTTAAAAAGAGACAAATTTTCCAGCCAGCTAAACAAGACCCTAATTTGCGGCTTTCCTCGGGGAAAGAGAGTAATAATTTACAGAATCAGTGAATCACAGTCGTCGTCGGGATTCTCGTTGCCACTCGACACGATCAGTTCACATCCGGTGCCTGTGGGACCCGCTGTCCCGCCGCCACCAGTCTCTCTCTATCTCTCGGAGTATCAAATCTGCCTTCTTTTCTGTTCTGCGCTGTACATATTCTCAAGTTATGAGAAAGAATGGATTTAAATGAAATTTATCATTAAAAAAATAAACGAATGAAGAATATTTTGACCTCTTATTTGATAAGCAATCAAAGCATTTGAACTGCTCAATGAACAATAAATAAAGAGCTAAGGTAAAAAAGTATATGTGTTACTAATAGTATAGTATAGTATAGTATAGTATAGTATAGTATAGTATAGTATAGTATAGTAAACCAATTTATTTTTTAGTTTGCTTTCAGCTGAACATGATGAACATGTTCTAACTAAAAATGAGGTGAGGCTTGATTAGGTGGCTTTGCAAGAACTAGGGAGGAATACAAGTTATGTACTTTAGGCTAAACATATGAATTTATAAGATCAACTTTTCCCATTGGACATAAACAAAAGCAACCAATAATATATATATAAACTTCCATAATATTTTCTCTATATTATGGTGAGGTCCTCTCGGAGGAAACGCCAGTCCATAATTACCTGCCAACCGCATCCACCCGTCGGCACCGGGTCGCCCGATGACAGACGGGCCCCGGGCGTCGCTGCCCCCACATGGCATCGGGCGGGGAGCGTTCCAGGCGGGCCCACCACGTCCCCGCCGCGGCGCCCATTCCCCTCGCCGGCCGCGAGTCCGCGTGGCGCTGCTCCTCTCCTCGCTCCTTCTCTTTTGTCGCCGCCCCCATCTCCCTCCCCCCACGACTGAAAAAAATTTGCAGAGATCGAAATCGCAGCCCCGCAAACCCCCCCATCTCCTCTGGAGGAAGCGACGCCAACACGGAGAGGAGAATAGGGAGGGAAAGGCCAAGGGGGAGAGACGGCTACCGGCGCGATGAAACCGTCCGTGTCCAAGAAGAAGGGCAAGAAGAAGAAGAAGCCCTCGCCGCCGGCGGTGGCTGCGGCGGCGGCGGGAGCGGCCCCTCCGGCGGCGGCGGCGGATGCGGAGGCCGTGTCGCCGGGGCAAGAAACCCTAACCCTAGCGTCGGCGGCGGCGGCGGTTTCCGAGACGGAGTCCAGCAGCAGCTGCGAGGCCTCGACGTTCACGTCGGCCTGCTTCACCGCAGGCTCCTCCTCCTCGGGGCCCGCCTCCACGTCCTCCTTCTCGGCCTTCTCGTCGTCCGGGTCGTCCGCCGCGGGGGAGGACCGCCGGGACCTCGCGTGGCTGCTCGACGCCTTCGCCAGCGCCACCATCGACCAGGTCGAGTCCGCCTACCGCGAGGCCGGCGGGGACCCTTTCCTGGCCGCGGGCATCCTCGGCTCCACGCAGGACACGCAGCCGCCGCAGCCCCCGCAGCCGGCGCCGCAGCCTCCCCCGCCACCGGATCTCTCGCCGCGCAGTGGATCTGGTGGAAGGAAGGCTGGTCGGAGGCCCAAGAGGGTCGCGGTCGCCGCCACCGGCATGGTCGCGGACGTCATCGGCAAGGACTACACCCGCCCCACCGCCACTGCTACTACTACTACCCCCCCTGTGACCGCGCCGAGCCCGTGGAAGGGTAGGGATGACGGCGGGCCCGCTGGCTGCAAGTACAGTGCTGAAGAGGCCGAGCAGTTCCTCTGCTCCATGCTCGGGGATAACTTCGAGCTTGGCATGGGTGTGGTCAGAGACGTTCTCGGTGAGTCATTTTTTTCTCTTGCCGATCCAGTTTTCTGTTCAGAATGCTGTCGATTGACCATTTCGTGCCACTGTTACATTTGAGGGGGTATTTGGTGATGTGAACTAAAAAAACCCTACCCCTTTGAGGAAGTACTCCTAGTCCTAGATAGGGTTCAAAAGATTGCATTTTGCGGCATCTTCTTCTGTTCTGTTCAGCTGTAATAGATCACATCAAATTTTCAATAGGGCTCTCAACAAAAAATTCTTATAAAAGATAAATTTTTTTGACTGATTGTCATTCAAATTTGCCTAGGAACCATTTCTTTTGTCTCTTTAGGCGTGAAGCAAAAAGTTTTCAATGCCATGAGTATTTTGTATGTTGCTTTGTGTTTTGCCATGGTCACTAGGTAGTATGCTGTTTGATTGCCTGCCTCCTTTTGCGATGTGTGGCAAATTGATTGAGGGATGCCACTTACGTTGCCGATGTATTCCGTGAACTAGGCAAAGACGATGGCTTTGAGCAAGAGGTGCTTTGGTCAAGGTTATTTTCGAAGATTGGATTTTTCAATAGATTGTGTGAAAGGACTTGTGAAGCTCAGAGAAAGTAGAGAAAGAGGCAAGGCTGAGGTTCAGTTGTACCCAGTTAAGTGGATTAAAGGCCTGCTGCTAGGGAAACATGTATTTCAGCCTTACTTGCTGACCTTGAATTGGGTTTCGTAGGAGGATGTTTGTTTGATTATTTTCTGTGTCATTTGCTTTTGGTAGGACTGGTCAATGTTTTGATCAACTGAAAGATTCCATTTCTTGTTATATGACTTTGAAACAAGAAAATGTTCATTCCATCTCTTTGTATGCAAAACAACCTAATTCTTTTACTTGTTCTGAAAGGTATGAACTCTGTTATGTGAAGTGATTTGATGAATTGGGTGTTTTTGGCCTGAGACGTCTTGTACTCTTTTCACAATTTAAAACAAATTGGCAAACTTCTGTGTTTTCAATTGAAATTATTCCTATTTATACTGAAATTTGCTTCTTCCTGCTGTTTAGCTTCTGCAACTTGCACGCCAAATCACTGTTTATCTTGTTGGAACAGATATCTTATGATGGTACTTTTATCTGATCCATTTGCAGGTCAGTATGCGTATGATGTTGAGAAGGTAAATATTTATTTTATTGGGTACATTTCCGAGTGAGTTTATCTGGGTTTACATTATTCATATTTTAGTAAAATCCCATGGCACATATTGGATCAAGTAGAAACTGGTCTGTTCTCTGTGTTAACCAGCGGTTCATTTTGATTTTAGTCTGTGCATTTCATGTTTCAGGCATGTTAATGCATGGTTCTGGGGCAAGCCTTTTTTATCAAGGTGGAGAATAAGAATATGTAGTAGAAAACACTTCTGTGGATCTTATCTGTTATCTTTAATCCTCCTCTTGTTGTTTTTGGATGATTCTCTATGTTGTTTGTTGTGCTGAAAGGCAAGTTACAGCTCCATTTGAAACTGTGAAATTTCCTTTTGTGTCTTGCATGGACCTTCGTACTATAAAATATCCAAATGCCTACCCCTGCTTTTATGTGCTGAATGTAAGCTATCTATTGGGTTGTAGTGTTTTATTAATGAAAGTGATTTCAGGCTTTGGATGCATTGCTTGATATATCTGGGTTGTCTTCTGCCCAAATCACGGAAACACATCATTCAAATGCTGGAAGGAATGGCACCAGCCATATGAATATGCTCACTGGAAATGGACTATCCATAAGCAACTTGCCCACAGGCAATAGAAGAAGTCCTCGCCAGGTGTTTGCTTTGCACAGTTTTAATTTAATGCCTGTTCTCTTTGGTACAAAAGATTTGCATTGATATTTTGGCTAAGACCAAGCTTTAAACTAATCTTTTCAGTGCAATATATGTTAGAAATATTGAGTTCAGTACAACAACAACATAGCCTTTAACAACATATTATTTTTTTAACTGATGAATTGGTACCATATTGAAGCTGTTGTAGTTGCTAGCAGTTAGTAGGAAGGAAGATGACACCTTTTTGGTCATGTTGTTCACTTTGACAAGCCTTTTGTCTCGGGCAGCCTGGGTTCATTTTGAAGCTGATAAAAATCCCAACTTAAATTGGATATGATGTTTTATTCAGTTTGCTTACCTACTAATGGCATTTTGTGCTCCTGATTCCTTGTTGTGGTCAGTATGTTTGTTTTGCTGCAAATATTATATTCTAATACTATAATTTTACTCAGTTGATTGATCAAGAGTCCAACACTAGTCTTCAGTCTGAATTAGGACATGGGTTCCTATGGGGGCCTCAGATTAGGTGAGCCAACCCTGCCAAGTGATCTGACCATATGTTCAGTTTACTAACCTGTTATCAATGCTTCTCAGATTTTGTTTGGCATGACTCATGTGTCGTTGTTTGTCGATGCATTGCAAGATATATTGTTGGAGTTAATGACGGAAATGATTCTTCTCTGGGGAGCATTTTCTTTTGTATTTCTGAATGTTTTTGTCCAATCGACTTTTGCATGGTTGACATTGTTGACGGGTTACAAAGAGTCAACTCGTAGGAGGATCTCCAATCGACTTTTTGTCCAATCGACTTTTGCATGGTTGACATTGTTGACAGGTTGACATTGTTGACGGGTTACAAACTGTAGGTGGAGTTGCTGTTTCATGGGGATTGCCATTATGAAATGGTGTTGTCTCAAAGAATTCAAGTTAAGAAAGTATCCTGAACCCACCCGCCAGTATTGGTAGGCTGGAGGCATGCATTTCTGATGTGGTTTGTCCCATTATGCACCCCTGGGTTGTCACACCAGTTACAACCATGGATTTTTGTTCAAAACCATCTTTATCTCCATGCCGCCTCCCTCACCCTGACCAAGATCTAGTTCACTTCCACATATCAATCTGTTGTCACCTTGGTGTTTTGGCTTGACATCCCTCCAACTTGTATAACCACCTCAAATTCCTCTTCAACTTGCTGTGGCCATGCTTTATTTATTTTCATTGCCTTGTGGATTTTTTCTGAGCAGGCCACATCAACCCTTGAGCCACAAACTTGCTGTGGCACACTGATATACCCTAATAATGGCTGACTTGAATAGTACAGCCAGTTGATTCTGAGATGCTAATGGCATTTATTACCATAACTACATATACTTACACCTCTACTTCGTCTAACTGGCTGTTATTTATAACTTTGATCTTTGGTTCTACAGTTATGCAAAGGCTGTTATGGAGGCACCACACTCGCCAACATTGCCTTCAAGGTCAACTGAAGTGAAAGCTGACCCTCAACAGGTCTTGGATTCACTGTTTAAAATTCCTGAAATGCCTGAAATGCGCACATATGACCCAAGTACTATGGACTGGAAGAAGGTAGTAAAGAAGCTGCAGTCATTCAATTCTTCCGTCGCTTCAAACAATCAAGAAAAGCCTAACAATGGTATGTTTTTTCGTAATATTGACCTATACTGCCTTTTTAGTTTCCCTTTTGATTGTTATCTGTAGTATTACCCATCTTATATGTTCAAGCTAGATTTTATTAAGATATAAGTTGTGACCCAATACCTTGGGTTTGATGGGTAAATCATTTCAGATTCTCTTTTAATCCATGGGGGTGTTGCCATCACTCACCTAAACAAGCCCCTGATATATGTTTTCTAGATGTGTAACGTTACTAGAATTGTGACTGTACCTATCCTTTTTTCCGCCTTGTTTTAAGTAATCAGTGAGCATATTTCTTTTACATGTTGGAACAATTTCTTGATGAAAACTATATGAATTACTCTTGTTCACCTATTGTCTGTTGGACATTTTGATTTTTTGATGCAACAATTATTGCTTTTTGTTAAGGGAATGGCTACCGGGAGTTCCGTGGCGTTGCTGCAAGGCATTATGATAAAATGAAAGAATACTATCAGAAAGTATGTATTTTGGGATGAATTTTGCTTGAGCCAATTTTATTATACAAGTTTCATTTCTTGTTTGGTATCTGTTTGTTTCCCCTGACAGGCTGCCCTTGCGTATTCAAAGGGAGACAAATCATATGCTGCCTACCTTGCAGAAGAGGTGCGAATCTGAAATTTAATATGCAAGGTCTAAGATAATTATGTCACTATAAAAGAAACATAGAAGGAAGAATTCAACCTTTCATTGTAAATGGCAGATGAATATATTTAACTGATGTGCTGTTCTTACCACCCTGGAAAGCTATTACAGCAGCAGTATCAGCCCCTCTAACTAGGGTCCATGCTGGAATGCTCCTGTGAGCATCATCCAATAGAACAAAATTAAATATTCTGCACACTTAGTGGTTGTGTCAGTCTTGTGCAGGTCACAGTTTTTTGACTACTTGTGCATTGCAACTGGAGTTCCAATAATTTTTTTTCCTTATTTCAGGGTAAACATTATCGTGAATTGGCCCGCGTGGAAGATGAGAAGGCCAGCAGAAATATATTTGAAGCCAGGTAATTGTTCACTCTTTCAAATACCTTTTGTAGTTTGCTTCTGAGCTAATATTCTGCTTGCAGAAATAAGCATATAACGAACACGGTAACTATCGACTTGCATGGTCAACATGTCCAACAAGCTATGAAGCTTCTCAAGGTTCACATGAGGTTTTGTACTTTGATGCCATGTGAGTGTTTGACACACGATCCGATACTGTAGTCTCTACCGCTGCTGTCTTTGATTTGTGCATCTTTTGATGATCTAATATTCCATTATGCCTTTGCTTTTTCTTTGTTCTTTTTGCTATTTAAACAGCTGTATTGCTGAGAGTTATTACTGGTTGTGGTTCAGAAGGTACAGGGAAGGGAAAAATAAAGAGATCGGTAAGAAAGTATATGTATGAGTTGTAATTTGGTACCATTGTTAGGTTTTGTTTCCATGTTCATTTCTATGGTAACATATACAGCTTGTGTTCCTTGCATCTCCTAAAATATTTTGCTAAGACGAACCATGTCAAAGTCGGACACTCTTTAGTTTAGTTTGGTGCCACAGTTGATACAGCTTAGGTTAGGTTATGAACCCTCTCCCAGCATGTCAAACTCATTTTCCTGTTTGATTCTTGTGATTATTTTGTTGTGTTGAATCTAAATTATTCTCATCGCCTTTAATAACCTGATCCTGTAAGCTTTTCTTTTTACCTGACATGCCATGGCTGAGATTGTTGTAAAATAAATGTTTTTGATAGGTTATAGAGCTGGCTGAGAATGAAAAAATTGAGTGGCGCGAAGAGAACTCCGGAACCGTAGCACTTCGACTTGGTGGGCCAAGGGAGTATCGCTTTCTCGAGTATGATAGCGATTCTGACTAAGCGGGGGGAGCCTTTCGAGGAGACTTGACATAGATTAACAACTGCCCTAATCTATGTATGTATCTCCTGTATCTATCTGTATTTACCTGTTGTGATTATGGATAGGTGACCTAGGCCCTGATGTAGGCTTGTAGTTCTGACGCAGTAAGTTAAGTAGTTAAAGTAAACTTATGGTGTTGTGTTGATCCCAGGCTGCTAACAGTGTAATGTAGTCTGAAGGTTTCTACACCCGGTCTGTCTAATTGTTATGATGTGCTCCTGTGGACAATGTATGGCCGGTAGCCACAATCAAGTGTAACATTATACCATGATGATGTCTTGTATGATGCTGTAACGAACCAAATTATGCTTTTCTGTCAGACTGGCCGTTTGACCATTTTTCTTTCAATTCGCTGTATTGTTTCGAGTATTTGGATGGCGCTGATGTGCATGTTCGCATCTGCTGCTGACGCGTGACTGCGCTACCGACAGATTGTGGTGATGCTGAGATTCCACAAGACTCCGAAAAAGTGACCAGCAGCTCAAAATTCAAATCTTGAATTGTTTATCTCTGCTATTTGCCAGTTTCTTTATCGAAATTCGTAGGAGGAGCATCTTCGTTTTTTGAACTAAAAATTTTATGCGGCGAACAAATAATTTTACATAAATTTAGCAGGCAGGCCCAGGCCTGCCGCGAAACAAACGGCATCTGGCCCATTTGCTCCAGTCTCTCCTCTCCCTCCACACTTCGGAAACAAACATGGCGGCCGCCGCTGCCGTTCTCCGCGCCGCCGTCCGCCGGGGCCGTCCAGCAGCCGCGGCCCTCCTGCACCACCGCCTCATCCCCTCCGCCAGGAGCCTCCCGCCGCCTCCTCCTCTCGGTAAGGCCCGCCGCCTCCTCACCCGAGCTTTAATCCCATCAGCCATCACCATCCGGCTCACCAACGCAGGTCCAGGGCTGCTTCCTCCCCTCTCTCGACTTCCGTTCTCCGCCGGCTTCTGGTTCTCCACCGCCACGGAGGACTTGGTGCCCCCCGTGAGGCCCAAGGGCAAGGCCAAGGCCAGGAAGAACCCCATGAAGCAGTCGCGCTTCGACTTCACCAAGGTGGACGCCGCGCTTCTGCCCACTGTCATCCTCGTCGGCCGCCCCAACGTCGGCAAGTCAGCTCTCTTCAACAGGTGAGATGCATGCGCCTCGCGAAGTAATCCAGCCGTTTGCTGTCGCCTGTAGGTTCCGTGTAGCTCCACGCGCGGGTGGCATTTCCACGAACAATTCGAGGCCGCCTCAAGTCTCAGACGCACCACTAGCACATACAACCTTTTGTATGCAGCTCATTTCTTCGTGCGAGTTTTCTGTCAGCTTGCACTGGTACAAACATATGTCTCGACTCTCCAGCATATATGCACAGATGTTCTGCTATAGCCAGACGGCAGCTCCTTCGTTTTACATAGATGTTGCAATCGATATTAGTACCATGAATATGACATGAGATTTCTGTACCAAATTCTCTTATTATGCTGTGTCCTAGCTCTGCTCGACAAAATTTGAATTTCTTATTTGAACTGTTTCAACGTTTTTGTTAGATTTATACGGAGGAGGGAGGCATTGGTGTACAATACTCCCGGGGATCACGTCACTCGTGATATCCGCGAAGGGGTCGCGAAGCTTGGAGATCTCCGCTTCCGTGTGCTTGACTCAGCTGGACTCGAGACAGCAGCAACTTCTGGTAGCATTCTTGCTCGGACAGCAGACATGACCGGGAATGTGTTGTCTAGGTCCCAATTCGCCATTTTCTTGATTGATGTGAGGTGAGTTTGGTATTTCTTGTTCTCATCATGGACTTGGGGTGATGTTGTTACTTGTCGCCTAGTAAAAATGCAATTGTCTTTAAAGGGATGGCCTACAGCCCCTGGATCTTGAGGTTGGGCAATGGCTTCGCAAGCATGCATCTGGGATACATACACTTGTTGCAATGAACAAGTCCGAGTCACTTGATGAGCACGGAGTTCTGACTGCTGCTGCTGGAGAAGCACACAAGTTGGGGTTTGGAGATCCTGTTGCAATATCTGCAGAGACTGGCCTGGGGATGGCAGAACTTTATGAGGTACTCAGGCCATTGTTTGAGGAGTACATGTCTCAGCTTCCAAATAGTAAGTTTGCAGCAGTATATGCTTTTGCTACTTGTATTATTTGCTTTGATCTTTAATGACCAACTTCTAATATTTTTCTTTCTTATAAGTTCACTGCAGTATATGTTTTTGCTACTTGTATTATTTGTTTTGATCTTTAATGACCCAACTTCTAATATTTTTCTTTCTTGCAAGTTCGCAGCAGTATATGCTTTTGCTACTTGTATTATTTGTTTTGATCGTTGATGACCAACTTCTAATATTTTTCTTTGTCTAACTGCGATCGTGTTTGCATGTTTCTGCAACCTGCTCAAGCCCCATCTTTGGAGGTGATGTGGTTGCTTTTGTAAGGGACCAGTTGTAATCTCTTGCGTGTTTGAGGGAAAAAGTAACTGCTAATATTTCTTTGGCCAAGATCTTGTCTTCGCTTGTTGTTGCACTGTTTGAAGAAACTAATACACTTTTTTTTTGCCAATATGTGGTATTAGGCTAAGCAGATATTAGATATTGGTTAGGTATCAAGGCAACTGACGAATATGATTGCTCTGTTCGCTATATTTGTCTCCATTTTAGTTCCATCGAAGTATATGTCGTATCTGAAAATTATTATACGATTGGGAGATTGAAGAATTAGGCTTTATAAACCAGTGACTGTCAGTTTCAGTTTATTGTACAAGTTCTGTAGCACAACAACCCAATTTTGTTATGTGGATTGAGGAATTTGGGCCTTATGAATCAGTGACTGCCACTTATCAAACGTGTGAGACAGTGTATGTGTATCCTTAGAAAACGCTATACTTTTCTCTAGAATTAGACAATTTATGATTCTACAACATTAGTGTTATAGATGGGACCTATGCTTTGCAACCTACAACCTTAGTTTTCATGGTTTACATTGACATTTGATAGATGGACTCAACCAAGAAGACCCTACCGCTGGGTTTGAAGCTGAGGCCCATGAAGATGAAGGTGATGAGAGCAAGTTGCCTTTGCAGCTGGCAATTGTTGGACGTCCTAATGTTGGGAAATCTACCCTTTTGAATACCTTGCTGCAAGAACAAAGAGTTTTGGTTGGTCCAGAGGCTGGCTTAACAAGGGACTCGATTCGGGCTCAGTTTCAGTTCGATAACCGAACTGTGTATTTAGTAAGTTAACTTCTCTCTGAGTTTTTGTGTTTATGTTGTGTATCTTTTGCACCACTTTGTATTATATCGCTACATTTTTGTGTTTATGTTGTGAATATTACTGGTGATATGTGCTGTAGTGACACTTGCAACATGGAAATGTAATTTGTTTTTATTTTTCATGCATTAATATTTAACATCAAGATAAAAAATCAAAGCCTTCCAGTCCCAAGCAAGTTGGGGCTGGCTAGAGTTGAAATTCAACAGGAATCACTTATCATAATAATTTATAACATGTTTTTGCTAAAACAATCTTACTACCAATGACTATAACAATAAAGAAATCCCACTGTGCTCATTTCTGTTGTGTATAGTGCGGATTTGACCTCTTCTATTGACAGCCGAAGTTCCAAGTATCAAGATACTAGAGTTTTATTTGCCTCATCCTCTAAACTGCTGAGAAACAAAAAAATTACTAGGGCAATGGTTACAGAGGCTCTACAAACTGACGCCACAAATACAAGGATGGCCTTATGTCTATGCAGCTAATAATGTAGCCAAAAGGAATCATATCATTTGGCAAATTATCATAATTTCTATAATTTATTGCTTCATCAAGCTAAACCTACAAATATTTGATTCCTGGTAGCTGATGGAATAGCATTCATGCAAGCTGCCTCTGTGTGGATAGTGGTCTAATCACCTTTTGCCTTTCTGTGGTGCAGGTGGACACTGCAGGTTGGATGGAAAGGTCAGGGAAGGAGAAAGGGCCAGCGTCTTTGAGTGTTGTACAGTCAAGAAAGAACCTTATGAGAGCTCATATTGTTGCTCTTGTGCTGGACGCTGAAAAGGTACTTACTTTCAATTTGATATGCAGAGCCAACGAGCTGTAAAGTTCTTACTTGCATACTTGCATGTGAATAAGCAGAATCACCTCCATTTTCTACTTGTCTAGTGCCAGCTGCATATCATCATAATGTGGCATGATTGTGAGTTACACACTCAAAATTTTCCAGTACTTATTACATGTTTACATGACACCGGAGTGGATATTTGTTTAGCTTTTGTTAAGTTGATGTGTCAGTGCGCAGTCTCATTTGAATCATTGAGATCAGTAGCAATCTCATTGATGTCCTGGTCTGATTTTACTGATGTCTTCATTTCATCATGCATGTTAAGTACCGTTTGAATAACAGCCAATTCCATTATAAAGTTCTATGGACGTGTAGATTGCGAAGTCCAAAAGTAGTATGAATCATCCAGAAGTTGTGATAGCACGACAAGCAATAGAAGAGGGCCGTGGACTTGTTGTGATTGTCAACAAAATGGATCTCCTTAGAGGTAACCAACGGCTGTTTGAAAAGGTGTTGGATGCAGTTCCAAGAGAAATTCAGACTGTCATTCCTCAGGTAGTTGTTTTTTGACTTGGTGCCTGTTAATATTTGGAGATCCAGTCTAAATTTCTTGGCCATTATTCTCTTTTATTTCTGTACATGCTTTCTTCTAACCAGATTGATGTTTTTCCCCATTCGGCAGGTTACAGGAATACCGGTTGTTTTTGTGTCAGCATTGGAGGGGAGGGGGCGGATTGCTGTGATGCACCAGGTTATAGATACTTATGAGCACTGGTGTTTAAGATTGTCAACCTCACGGCTCAACCGTTGGTTGCGTAAGGTAATCATCCGATCCACAGTTTGTTTAGTTGTTTGTCTGAGTCTGACATAGGAACTTAAATCTTGTCCCTTATGATAAGTTGCATATATCACCAGAAAGTGGAATTGTACGAGTGAAACATGGGATAGTTTTGGAGGTTATTAGAAAATGCACTTGTAGCGGTTGGATTCAGTCCAGCATCTAATCTTGCTATTTATTCTAATATTACTTACTTTGTACACGTTCATGTCTACCTCTCCGCTACTTTGGTCATTCATGGCATGCATGCATTTATACTGATCATTACCTCTGATACCTTGTGATTATGTTATAGGTTATGAGCCGACATTCGTGGAAAGATTCAGCCACACAGCCAAAAGTCAAGTACTTCACTCAAGTGAAAGCACGGCCACCAACATTTGTTGCCTTCATGAGTGGGAAGACTAATCTATCTGATACAGATATCAGGTTCTTGACGAAGTCTCTCAAGGAAGATTTCAACATCGGGGGAATACCAATCCGGATTGTACAACGCTCTATTCCAAGAAAAGCAGCTGCAAAGAGCAATACCAAGAATGTTGGGCCTAGGATTGCCAGGATGAGAACAGACAAGAGAACTACGGTATCTGATCCCACTGTGTTGTAGAGTTGGTGTTGCACTAGTATCAGCCCAACCTGCAGAAGGGGATTTGTTCTATTGTGTTCGAACTGTAAGCTTCTGGGGGGTCAAAGTTGCACAGGAAACAGAAACCACCGTCTCAATTTCAATCCCGATGGTTTGGAAAGAGGCAAGAACTTTATTGGCTGTCCAGGAGGTGATGCAGACACACGGTGCCTGCATGCCCGGAAGAAACAGTGACTGCTAGAAACAAGCGCAGCAATCTGATCGCGGCGGAAAACCTAGATGAAGAGTTTCCGAGGAAGGCAGCACTTTTCAATATTTGGAGTAAAGTGGTATTGTAGAACTTCAAATTCTTTCAGACCTGACAAAATGACTTTTTTCGTGCACCCTCTTATGTTGTACAGAAAATATATGTGAATGATTGCAGATGATAAGCAGTCTCAGTCTTACTGATCATCTGTGATGCTGTAGCTACACCCTACACGGCTACACTGGACACTGGAGCTCTGCTAAGTTTGTGTTTCTATAAAGCAATTCTGGAATTGCTGGTTCTGCTTCTGGATGGTTCTAATTCTGTATTTCTATAAAGCTGCAAGTTCCTCCCCAAGGGGCAAGTGATGGTATTTGTCCTTTTGTATAGATCAATTCACGTGCAATAGCTTTATTTGATGATGATGATGACAAACACAAACCCTTCTTTAATATACAGCTGTGGTTAAGATTCAATCAAGCTGCCTAATCAAATGATCATCGTGTTCATACACACAGCTACCTCAAGGATCGCAGTTGCAAACAAGATTTCATATTGTCAGGTAGACTTGTAACAGCTTAATACATCATATATCCGCTGCCAACGTGATGTTTGTGTCTAATTAAACAGCAGCATGGCAGTATACACCACCAAAAGCAAAATAAACCAACATAACAACACTTGTCACTCTATGCAACAAAGATATCATCATCCACGGGAAGGCCCGGATTAAGTTAACAGCAGCTGCTTGCAGCGGCATCAGCTTCCGGAGGTTTCTGCTTGAAAATGTTCTTCTTGGCACCCGACGAAGCATCAGCTAGGAGGCTTGGCGTGTCCAATATCTGCAACGTGCATATACAAAATCACCTCAACACATGGCATGCACACCTTCCCCTCGCTGCTCCAAGAACAACGCAACAAGACCATGCCCCGGTACTTCAATCAGACAAATTTGCAGTTCCAAACAAAGCATACTTGATACGTACCTTTAGGACGAGTTCCTCAAAGCACTGTTCTACATTTACTTTGGTTTTCGCACTGCATTCTAGAAATAAACATCCGTATTCCCTAGCAAATTCAATTCCCTCCTTTTTTGTGACAGCCCTCTCACTTTCCTGCCAAAATGACAACATCGAAATAGCTTTAGTGCAGTACACTGTATACAGATGAAAGGGCGTACCAAAACCCAAATCTAATCAGCATAGCAGAGTAACTGCACGTCTGAACAGTGTTTGGCAAGATTTAAATTTAGTTTTAACAGGTACCTTGTCAACTTTGTTTCCAACAAGCATCTTTATACAATCCTGGTTGGTTGAATATAGGTCAATTTCCTTTGCCCATATATCAGAAAGATTGGTAAATGTTTCTCGTCGAGTGACATCATACACTGCAAATTCGATGAGACATTAATTATCATGAGCCTCCATGCAACAATTAAATGGAAACTCACAAGATATGTGCAGATGAAAACAAGGGTAAATGGGCGCCACCTCAGATACCAACACACATGCATCAATATGAGCAGCAAATGTTTTCCGTACTTGGGGTAGTATGCAGAGCTGGAAATAGAAATTCTGCACTTTCTTAACTTAAAGACAATCCCCCCGTTAACAATTCACACTTCGAAAACACGTTACAAGTCCTTAACTAGTTCGAGAAAAAAAAAGTCCTTAACTAGAGAGCATCTAGCAGAGATTTTGAATCAAAATCAACTGAAGATTGAGTTCAAACTCAAACTTCACCGAATGACATTAAGGACCCCACTCAGTGACATGACAGTAATTTGATCCGATGTATGGGCGCATGGCAAAAGGGCCAGAAGAAGAAAGCAAACCACAGTAAAGACTCCATAAACAATGCAAACAGAAGTACAGATTCACTGATCAGGAGTCACGAATAATACCCATAATGATTCCCTGTGCCCCTCTGTAGTAGGAGCTGGTCAAGGTCCTAAATCTCTCCTGTCCAGCTGCATAAGAGGCAGTCGGTCACAGAATAACATAAGCAATAGTCTTCAAAGGATGCGGTAAACTCAGAATAAGAATGACACTGTGAAATGGATTAGCTCTTTGAAAGAAGAGCATAGATTTTAAAAGAATAGGCTTAAATGATCCTTCCATCCTACCATCTACATTAATAACTCAAGACGATGGAGTATGGTATACCACAAACGAAAGCTTCAGAAGATAAATAATGGCTTTTTTTTCTTTTTTGCGGGAATACGTAGGAGAGTTGCTCATCTATTTAAGAAGAAAAGCATATTAGTTTGTTACAACGCGGGCCGACCAGGCTCACGCGCACAGTTTCTTACGCATGACGAGACTTATACGGCAAACGGAAATTAAAAAAAATGGCTTAAATTTCTAATATTAAGTCCAGTCACAATCCTCAGGGTTGGTTAGACATGCTGATCGATTTAGACATTTATTATGTGGTATAAAACAAAATTGGCCACTCCAAACTCGGGGGGCAAAAAGATGGGTTACCTGTGTCCCAGACGGCAAGCTTGAGTTTCTTGCCACCAATGTTAACCATTTTCACCTTGAAGTCAACACCTGAAGGGAAACGAGTAGCGGCGGAATCATATTACTACTATTATTATATAAGAGAGAGGTTGAGGATGGCAAGGCAGGCGATCGTATCGGAACCGGAGTCGAAGAGGTCACCTATGGTGGGAGAGAGGTCCTCGAATGAGTCGGCGGTGAAGCGGAGGAGGAGGCTGCTCTTGCCGACGCCGGAGTCGCCGATGAGCAGCAGCTTGAAGAGGTAGTCGAACTCCGGCTGCTGGCTCAGGCTGGACGACGACGAGGAGGAGGAGGAATCCATGAGGGTCCGATCGGATGGGATCGGATCGGGGCGGCGGAGGCGGAGGCGGAGGCGCAGGCCGGCGCCCCTGGCGCGTGGAGGAGGCGGCGGAGGCTTGAGGGAGCAGGGAGGGGGGCGGCGGCGGGATTGGCACTCGGGAGGAGGAGCAGAAGGGGACGCAGATCCAATGTTTCTTCGAGGCACGACGTACCTTGCTTGCTTCAGCGGTTCAGACGGAAGCCAGGCGAAGGAGACGGGGAGTCTCTCTCTCTACGCGTCACTTCTTCTGTGGGAAAAAAACATTCCATGAGGCCCGATAGCGGCCCAGCGGCCCAAACGCCCAACCTTTATCCTCTCGTCCGTCACTCACTCCCCCGTTGTGTGTCTCCGCCCAACCCGGAACCCCGAACCCTAACTCTAACCCTAATCCTAACCCTATCGGAGGCGTGCCCCCGTGCCGCCCTCCTCTAACGTCTGAGGCGGCTCTGAGCCGCCCACCGCCACACTAACACGCCTCTGCCGGGGGAACTCGGGGCTGAAGTGCAAGCGGGAGGACGGAGGTGGAATAAGCACCCGTCATGTGGGGCCCATGACGTGATGAGATGTTTTTATTTTTTGTCGCCGAAGCGACATATAGTACGTCATGGCGGAAGGGGTCTGCATAGGGCTTACCTGCCGTTGAGGCGCGCGCCCCACCACGGTAGGACCCACACGGTAGTGATTCAAAGGCAGGAGCTGAACTGAACGGTGGTTCCGAGCCAGGTGGAGGCGAGCGGAGGCTGTGGTGCCTGGTGGGACCCGTTGTGTAGTTTTGTTCTAAATTACAAGTCGTTTTGAATTTTTTAGATTCCAGAAGATTTTCTTTTGGGACATGCGACCCATCACGGTCGGCGAGACACCCGACTGCTGTACGACGACAGAAATGGCTCGTGTTCCTGGTGTGCGCTTTGAGGACGCTGAGCCTGGATACAGCTACCTCATGCAGTGTCGTCGCTCAGAGGTGCCCGGAGCGCACGCCTTTGAGGGGACTCTGACCACGGGCGCTTGAAGATCCTTGTCGAATATGTACTCGTCGCTGATAAGGGTGCAAAGGGGTAACCGTTAGGTGCACATCCGGATCAGTAAAATTAGTAATTTTAGCTTCGAATTGGTAGTTTAACCCCTCAATGGCCGATTGGCTCCTCCTATGTTGAAATCTGGTTGAAGACGTGTTTCATATGTTCCGGTAGACGGTGCGTCCGACCAATGATCTTCCTCCGCGAGATGGACGTTGTCGGAATGGTGCGGCTCGACGACCGACCTACAGGACATCAGGCGTGCGAAGATGCATCCCGCTGTCAGGTGCAGCATTGCCACACGGAAGCGTCTCGATCTCGATCGTGTTCCAGGCGTGCGCAGCGCGGGAACAACGGATGTGCCGCAACGCGGTCCTAGCGGCGGCGCCGCCGCCGGGACAAGACGGAACAAGGGGCTTCCGATATTTTCCTCACGCGACCCTCGCGTCACTCCGAGGAGGTACAACATGGTGGCGGCGTGCGGCCGCCCGCTCTGTCCCTGTCCACAACGGGAGAGCCGGGTCTGGGACTCACTGTCAGGAACCAAACAAATCCTCTGCGGTACTAGGGACTCACTGTCACTTACATGTGGGTCCGAGAGTAGTTCCCTCTACAGTACTGCAGAGGAGACCCATCCCAGCCAACACGATATGAGCCTGTATACATGATAGCTACGACGCCAATCTTAAGGACATGTTTACTGTAGCACGACATTGTCTAATTATGACATAATTGAGTTCGTTAGATTCGTCTCGAAAATTAGGGTAGGGTTCGTGGAATGAGTTTTGTCATCAAACCATAGTCAACACTCAAAATTAGTGAAAAAAAGATTGATGTGACAAGTTAGTTGGTGAAAATTCTGGGAACTAAACTAATATTTGACACGGCCGCCGCGTGGCGACCCCCGGCCGGTGAGCGAGCTGCCGACAAGCGTCCCGTGCATCCTGGCTTCTTCTTCCCGCCCCATGCCGGGCGGAACCGTCTCGTGCGTGTCCAGGCATGCGCGGCGCGGAAAACTTGAAATGACGGAATGGGCGCCGTTGTCGCCGGCGGCGCGTTTCGAGGGGTCGGCGCGGCGACGGTGACAGGCGGCCCTGGGGTCGCGACGTCACGGGTGCTCCGTCGCCCGCCAGCAGGGTGCCATTGTCGGCGGCACACCACGCCGTCGTGAGCTCCGACAGCAGCGGCAGGAGGTCCGGGTCCCCGAGGCTACCGAGCTCTTATTTACGTTACGGCTCCTCGGCCCCCGGGAAGACGACCAGGCACCAGGGCAGTCGCCCACGAGTCCGCGACAGTCAGTACGACACACCACCTCGGCGGCAGTCATCCGCGTCGGCGCCGTGGAGCTCGCGAACACGCGCCTCAGCGAGAGGCCCCCAGGCTAGTTGGCAACGTGGTCCAGATGCTCTGGGACTGGGAGACGGTGCGACCAATGATCTTTAATTCCTCCGCGGGGTGGACGCCGTCGGGGTGGTGCCTGGTGCGGTTCGACGCCGACGTGCAGGACACCAGCCGCGCAAGGTTGGTCAATCACGCTGCCTGGTCCGGGCGTCCGGCGGGTGCCCCGCGGTTCCAGGCATGCGCGGCGTGGGAACGATGGACGTGTTCCAACGCGACGGCAAGACGGGACGAGCGGCGCCGCCGAGGTCGCCGCGGTGCTCTTCGAGTGGGGTCAGCCGAGCGGCGCGGGAGCTTTTTAAGAAACGTGATGATGGCCTCCTGGTTTGAGATGACAGATGATGCTCAGCCGTTGGATCTGATATGGAGGGAGCGGATGCTCGTAAAGTTACCTTGTGAGTCTTGTGACTGACTCGGACAGAGGCGAAGTCACCCCGTCCGTCCGATGCCACCACCACGCGCGCCGCCGCTCCTCCTCTCCCGCCGCCGCCTCCTCTCCACCGGCGCGCCCCACCGCGACGACGACCACATCAAGCTCGCCGCGCTGCTGGACGTCCTCGCCTCGCCGCCGACGTCCCCCACCACTCCGCTCCCCCACCACGCGCTCTCCCGCGCCTTCCCGTCCCCTTCCGACGCCTTCCCTCTCCGCACGCTGCCCCGCCTCCTCCCGCTGCTCCCGTCCCCGCTCCTCTCCCTCCGCTTCCTCCTATGGCGCCTGACCACACCCTCCTCCTCGCCGCTCCCCTCCCCGCACGCTCTATCCTCGCTCGCCACCTCCCTCCCCGACCTCTCCTCCTCCGTGCCGCTCCTCCTCTCTTCCTCCCCGCGGCCGCTCCCGCTCCGGCACTACGCCCTCCTGCTCGGCATCTCCGCCCACGCCGGCCTCTTCGCCGCCTCCCTCGCCGTCCTGCGCCACATGCGGTCCTTGGGCGTCGTCCCCGACGCCGCCTGCTTCCACCACGCCCTCCGCGCGGCGGGCTCCGCCGGCGACGTGGCCGCCGTGCTTGAGATCATGTCCGGGTCCGGCGCCTCTCCGACCGCGCCCGTGATCGTGACCGCGGTGCATAAGCTGGCGACCTACGGGAACTTCGAGGGCGCGCGTCGCCTGATCGACAAAATGCCGGAGTTCGGGTGCGTGCCCAATGTCGTGGTTTACACTGCTTTGCTCGATGGGATGTGCAGTTTCGGGAACGTCGATGGTGCAGTGAAGCTGACTGAGGAGATGGAAGGCAGTGGGTTTGGTGGTCTGAATTGCGCGCCCAACGTGGTGACCTATACATGTTTGGTGAAGTGCCTCTGCGGGGAGCGGAGGGTGGCAGAGGCGCTTGGGGTGCTAGATAGGATGGCAGAGAGAGGGGTCATGCCGAACCGGGTGTTCGTGCGGACACTGGTCGAAGGGGTTTGCACGGAGCGGAGGGTGGCCGATGCGTATGATGTGGTCGAGCGTGTGGTTGGTGACAGGGGTTTGTCGAGCGGGCAGTGCTACAATGTTCTACTCATCTGCTTGTGGAGTGTCGGCATGGCGGCTGAAGCTGAAGGACTGGTGCAAATGATGATGAAGAAAGGGGTGCAGCTGACCCCGCTTGCTGGCAGTTCGATGGTGAGGGAGCTCTGTGTGAGGAAGAGGTTGCTAGATGCTTTCCACTGGCTGGGGATGATGGAGGAGAACGGCGTGCTCTGTGACTCTGATGTGTATGGAACTCTGCTGCTTGGTCTGTGCGAGGAAGGGCATGTCCATGAGGCGTCAGCATTGGGAAGGAAAGTTGTCAAGAGGGAGATCCACATAGAAGCATCTTACGCTGAACGTTTAGCGGAGTTGCTGAAGCAATTTGGTGATGAGGAGCTAGCATCTCATTTATTAGGATTGAAACGGTGCTCTGGAGAGTTGTCATTTTCAAGAAATGTGTGATTCTGCCCAGCTTTCGTGCATGAAGAACAATGTATGTTTAGTCATGGGGTTGTGCCAAGAATAGTGCCTCACCGCCTTGTTGGGAATTTGCCTGAGAGCAGATTCAGGAAAACGGCTTGTTCAGTGAAAATGCTTCATATTGGTATCGATGAATGCATAATGGATCAGAATTCAACCAAAGTGCCACATGTACTACTCACTTGTGATGAATGAATTTGCAGAAGGACATGATGCACATCCAAAGGAAACCTGCATGTAAGCTACCATTTTGGTCACTTCTCAGGCACATCACCTGGTCTTGCAGGCTGATTTGTCTTTCGGACATCTCTTTCATATCCTTTGATTCTCTTTGCTTGAATTCAACTGTTTGTTTGGTTCACCTGTGTGCTACACATTTGCAAGACTTAGTTGCTTGAGTATATCAATTCCTTTGATGTATTGAATTTGAAGATTGGCACATTTTTTTTTGTAACGTATAGTACAGTGCTATAATGTACCTTCATGATTGGCAAATCCTGTAACTGGAATTTGTTTGTTCCGTAGGGACTGTCCCCTGTTACCTTTTTGTTTATCTTTATCTTGAATGCCATTGCCACCAGGACTGCAGTGAACTATTCGGAACTGTTCCCTACGGTGTTGCTGCAACTACAGCCGAAAAAAGGAAAAACATTCTGCAGCACAGGACAAAAGAAAAAAAAAGCACTGATAATTTGGCTCATTAGCCTCGACATCCAGTAATAACCACGATAATTTGCATTCGTGTACAGATAAAAAAAAAATACCTACCTTCAGTTGCACTGATCTGCCGGAGTCTTGAGAGTCTTAAGAATGGTGGAACGTGGAGAGTTAAAAGTTACTTACCATCGCCTCTGTTCGTTCGCTTATCCCTAGCCAAGAAGATTTTCTCTCGTAACAAATTAACACCAAGAACGTAGCCAAATAGAAGATTTTTTCTCTCGTAACAAACCAGCCCATCACCACGATGCCAAACGAAGCAAGCGACTTGATCGAGGTTTGCAAAACCACACTTTATTTCTTACCGAATGATGGAACGTGGAGAATAAAAAAAATGTTACGTGACCGTAAACAGCGCAGGATGATGAGAAGACCGGATCGGGGTGGGTGCTGCTGCCCTGCCCGCGCGCGGCGAAGACGAAGCTGAAACGCAAATCCGTTGCAGACGCCAGACGCAGACGCAAATCCAAGAAGCCCCAGGTGGCACAGGTGATGGGTGAGATTCCAAGCCCAAATCCAAGGGAACCCGCCCGCCCCCACACCACAACCAACCACACCACTTCTTCACCCTCCCTCCTCACCGGCAAGCGGCCACCAGGCAGCAGGCAGGCAGGCAGGCAGGCACCCCGTCGTCCACCATGCCGCGCTCGTCCAACCCCTTCAGCTCCCTCGCCTCCACCTTCTCCCCCTTCCTCCCCCTCCCCAACCCCAACCCCACCCGCCGCCTCCTCGCCCGCGCCCCACCTCGCCGTCCCGCTCCTCCTCCCCGTCTCCACCGCGTGCTCCTCCTCCTCCTCCTCCTCCTCTTCCTCCGACCCCCGCCGCGGCCCGGAGCCGCTGCCTGGCGCGCGGACGGCAGGCGCAGGCGCGGCCCCGGGTGGTGGAAAGCCAGGGGGTGGGATTAAGGGCGGCGGCGGCGGCGGCGGCGGGGGCCCTGCGTTCGTGGGGCAGGTGTTCACCATGCTCGACCCCTCTGGGAACGGGCTCATGGCCGTCACCACACGCTTCGAGCTCCCGCGCTTCCTCACCAACAGGTAACTTCCGAGCTGTTGTTGATTCTGTTGTGTTACCTCCGGCTCCGGCCGGCGTCACTTCCTCTTGGTGATCGATTGCATATCCCGCAATTCCGAGGCTGTTGGGTGTTGGCGGCGATGAGACCCGATATTATGCCGACCGACGAGTTGATTAGCCTGCCCCCCCCCCCCCCCCTCCCCTGTCGCTCTGTATTGCGTGCACGCTGCAAAAAAGAAAAAAAGGGGAAAATTACACGAGCCCATTTGTACTGCGTAATTTCAAGTCATTGCGAAGATTCGAATCAGGTTCGTTCAACTATGTCATGGAGTGAGGTAAGCAGCTAAATGTATGCATCATGAAGTTGCGGTCTAGATGCGAATCCAGCAGGCGATGTGGGGGGAGCTGGGTGGGGATGCTACAATTCTACCCCCCCCCCCCCCCCCCGCGCGACGTGTTTGAGCTTGCTGCTGGGTCCATGATGCCTAACACCTAACAGCTTATGAAGTGATCAGCGCCTGTACTTTACTCACTTGTATGGATCTGTTGACTGAAAGGGTGTAAATGTTTTCATGTCGTCCTCTGCTTTGAGAGGACAAACTCCTCACTGTCGGGTGTTTACATACTGCTGTGTCATGTTTGAGCCAATCATATTTCAGTCGCTCCTTCTAATTTTGTTACATTTTCAAATTTATTCTGTTTCAGGACTCCTACATGGTTCAAAAAGATTTTGTCACCGTTGAAGAGGAGTGAAAATGGCCCAGTATTCAGGTTTTTTATGGACTTGAATGACGCAGGTACGTGCTGTTAGACCATTCTTACGTTTCTCTGTTTTGCTCTGTGCATTATGATCTGGATAGAGTTGTTTAATGTTTGTCCAGAGCATAGAAACAGTACACATGGCTTTTAGGCTCTTATTTTCCTGTATACAACCGAACCCTGTTAGCTAGCACTAGCACAGTAGGTTGCAATGGATTAAAATTTGCATCAGGATCTAGGGCTACCATTTTTTGGGGAAAAAAATAAAAACAGAGAAGATATTCTAGCGATCCAACTTTTAGATGGGAGTGACCAACAATTTCACTTCCCCTTCGAATTGAACAATGGGAGCTGCCTTGTCAGGACCTAGAAAAGTTCATCCAATTCTTAGCTCTAGATTTCTAGCTTAACAGGCTTCCTGAACCCCAAACATTAGTGTAAAACTCTCCTAACATTTGGCACACTGAAACATGTTTGATGATGCTGTAATAGGCTGTGATTAGATCTGCACTTCCATGGTTGCCTACTAGGCAGGTCAAAATACTTTCAAAGTTCCACTTCGGTAATGTAATTTATAGGCTTCTTTTAATAGTGGTGTCAGGCTGGCAATCTTATATCAAGAAATAATGCTTTGTTGCTAAGTAGCATTTACTTGCATCAATAATACTCATAATAATGTTGTCTAAATGAACTCATAATTTTTTACCAATGCCTTTTTCATAAAAAAGGTTTTACAGGTTTATCTACAAGTTATTTAGTGGGAATGAAATGTTTTTTTTAGCTAATTTGGTTTATCATCTCCAGTATCCTATGTGAAGCGGCTAAATGTGCCAAGTGGCATGGTGGGGGCTTGTCGCCTTGATGTAGCATATGAACACTTCAAGGTTGGTTATGGTTGTCTTCTTAAGAACAAAGTTTTTTCCTGTCGGTTCTTTTTACGATAAGGCAGCTCTGACTTCCTTTTAGTTCTGTTTGTGTAGTGTCAGTGCTAAGCTTTTGTGTCCAGGATTTCTTATAGTATGGTAATTTACAATTCATGGTGCTCCTGTATGGTATCAAGTATCCATCACAGTCAGAGTTGTGTTTGACCACCTATGGTGTTTGATTTGATCAAATGACAACAACAACCACCAAAACAACAAAGCTTTTAGTCCTAAACAACTAGAGTTAATGTTCATGGGACTGTATATGTGGATACCTTTTGATGTTAGACTGAAGTTCACTCTGGAGTCTGTGCACTAGATTTGTTTTGGCCTTCAATGTACGGCACCGATAGGCTGGTAGTCCTCTTAGACAGCAAATGAATAAATAGTCTTTTGCAAAGAACTACAAGGCTGTGTGATTTTTGGTTCTTTGAATTGTTAACTAAACTTTTATTGTAGAATTACTTTCGTGCAACTTAGCTACATTTTTTATTCCTGCTAACAGATTCAGCTTGTCATGTGCGTTCATAGTTTGATTTGATTAGGTTGAACTGTATTATTATCTTACCTTCTTTTCTTGTAAAAAATATAACCACCAGCTACATACAACTAGATCACATTCTTTTTATTTAGTTTGTCATATTCGTCTATGTAATGTAAATATGTGTGATATACACTCAGCATGTACTGCTGGTTACATTAAAGACAATTGTTGAATGTTGATGTGCAGGAAAAGCCTCACATGTTCCAGTTCGTTCCAAATGAAAAGCAGGTCCGTGCTAAAATTTGTTAGATCTACCTATAACTTAAGCATGTCATTGGAGATTATATCATTTCCCTTTTAGGTAAAAGCTGCCAATAAATTACTGAATTCACTTCCACAAAGGGCCAGAAGGAAAAGACTTGGTGGTGTCCCTGTTTTTAGTGCTCAAAACCTAAATATTGCAGTGGCAACAAATGATGGAATTAGATGGTATGGATCTTCATGATGCTTCCTTGATTGTTAGTATTAACACTCTTATTAATGTTTTTCATTGTCATGTCAAATATGTATATTTATCTTTTTTGTGTGTTTTGTTTCCAGATTTATATTTTTTTATTTATTCTGTATTTTATTCAATTTTACTGAAATTTCCTTGTTGCAACTTGTATGATGTCTTGGTCTCTATCAAATGTGAATATGATTCTAACATGCTCTTATCTGGTCCACTGATATGTCCATAGTTTTTACTGTACTATTTATGGTGTGTATACTAGATTGTTACTGAAATTTCCTTGTTGCACAATGTCTTGGTCTCTATCAAATGTGAAGATGATTCTAACATGTTCTCATCTGGTCCACTGATATGTCCATAATTGTTTACTGTACTATTTATGGTTTGTATACTAGATTATTCTGTCTATTACCAGGAGAAAACCGGATGTATATTTTGATGCCTTAAATGTGTCAATGCAAATCTAATATGAAATTTTATGTTCAATGTCAGGTACACACCATACTTTTTTGATAAAAACTTGTTGGACAATATTCTTGAAGCGTCAATGGATCAACATTTCCATTCAATAATGCAAAATCGCCATAAGCAACGTAGAAGAGATATTGTTGATGATAGTTTAACATCAGAAATAATTGAAGAAAGTGCTGATAGCTTGCTTGAACCCCCAGAGGTATTATAATCATTTTATGCGCATAAGATGTCGTTCTTTTGGGATGATGTCTCGAATCTAGTTTATGGGCTCATATTATGAGGTATTTTGATTTAGGTGCAAGAATTGATGAATGAGATTGGTCCAGCTGGAATACCATTAAATATTGTGACAAAAGCTGCAGAAATTCAGCTTCTTGATGTTGTTGACAATGTTCTTCTAGGAAATAAATGGTTGAGAAAAGCTACCGGCATACAACCACGGTTCCCTTATGTTGTTGATTCATTTGAAGAAAGGTGCAGGTGCAAGTCTTATCTCTTGTTTCAGTAGTATAGGGAGAATAAACTTATCGAGCTGGGTTTAGATGGTTTATGAAATACATTATTTTCTTAATTTCTTCACGCTGAATTGTGTGTACCTAGTGACCCCTAAAATTATCTTGCATATGGGAATAAGTTTCATGTCGTAAGGAAAACATTCTCCTCTCGGTATCATCTGTTGCTCATTTTTCTTTTCCCTTCTAGCCTGCGGTTAACTCTTCTCATGGAGTGGGTGATCAACATAGCTACTGAGCATGGGAATCACCTTGTATAGCACAACAGATAAATTGTCAGAAATATCAAGGCTTGTAGGTTCAGTTGATGACCTGTAAAGTATATATATATGTCGATAGGTCAGTTACAAGTTTAGCCTTGATAGGTGGAACAATGGTTAATCTTCATCTTGGAGAGGTCACGAGTTGGAGCTTGTGACATACTGAAACAACCAGTTCAACCATTATCATTGTTGTACCAGTAATATACTCACTAAGCTCTCCATTGTGAACCATCCATGTTTAAATTTGCTTACTTTTTTCAGGACTGCTGTTTCGATTGCCAACATAGCTACTACCAGCAGCTTTACTGCTTCAAATGATAGCTGCTACCAAAATGACCAGCAACCTCAATCTTCAGATCCAAGTATTGAGAACAGCAACAGAAGTCACAGTAACCAAGATCATAGTCAATTTCACTTTCCATTTAGCAATCTGCTTCCAAATATATGGCCAGGGCATGGCAGAAAGTTTAAAGAACAAGAAAGCGACAGCAAATATAGCAGGTTTGTTTAGTTACTGCTGCTAGCAGCGTCTTGGTTCTTTGTTTTGTCATGCACAAATGCATGCGGTATGTAGCCTATGCGTTTTGAATAGTTCATAATCTCTATAGAGTTTCCTATCAAATTGCACCTGGTAATAGGCCAAATATCTCAACAATTTAGAATCAAAATATCATTTAACATCATAATCCATCAGCTGCTTTGTTTATCTGGATGTGGACAATGATTGATTATCAGCATATTGAAGTCATCTTTTTTTGCTGGCCAGATACGACGCTGACATGAAAACTGATTTACAATCAAACCCTCTTCTTCCTAAGATCACTATGGTTGGCATCTCAATGAGTGAAGGTGGACAGATGAGCAAGGCCAACTTAAAGAAGACAATGGAAGATTTGACAAAAGAATTAGAGCAAACGAGTGAAAAAAATACCTTCGGCGACGATAAAGACCCACTTTTTGTTGCTAATGTTGGTGATTATTCAAGGATAACAAAGATTAGCTCTCCATGAGGCTTATTGACAAACAGTAGGAATGCTCTGTACATACTGAGATTCTAACCAATCTGGGTTCATGTTGATACTGATCTCAGATGGACCTACTGATATAGTGATAAAAATTGGAGGCTTGCCAGCATATCATGTCCAGGGTCTGTATAGTCCTTTGTTGATACTGATCGTAGAGGCCAGGGCCCTGCTGATATAGTGATGTAAATTGGAGGAGCCAGCAGAACATGCCCTCATTTCATTGTTGGCAGTATCATGCTCAGAGTCTATATAGTTCATGTTGATACTTATCTTTAGAGGCCAGGGCCCTACAGATATAAGTGATGCAAATTGGAGGAAGCCAGCAGATCATGTGCTCATTCTATGGTCAACAGTTCTGAATTCAGGAGGCAATCCAATGTCGGTATGCACATTCCATTGCCAGCACAATTCTCCAGGAGGCAATCCAATGTCAGCATGCTGATTCCATTGTTCACAGTTCTGTTTTCAGGATGCAATCCAACGCCGTTTTGGCCTCCACTAGTACACTGAATGGTACAAGATAAATGTGCCAGGGAATAGCATAGTGACATGCTATCTAGAATTTTGTAGACGATGGTTTGTCGGAGGATATTTTTGTGAATATAAAAGTAAAATATACTCTCATGTATGTGGTTTGTACAAACATGCAACAAGGCGATGAAATAACAATACCATGTTAGGGTGTATTCCTTTGTGAATAGCTAGTTTGATTTTCTTGGGGGCAAATATTTTTGCACTTCAAATTCTTTGTATCAGGTATCAATTTTTACAATTTGGTACCAAACACTGCACTTAATAGTTTTGTTCCAGCACAAGCTTGTATCAGGCCTCAAGCTCTCAATTATTGTAAAGTGTGTTAAACACTGCACTTTCGTTTTGTTCCTTTTTAGAAAATACACACATGACAGATAATATTCAGAGTTAAGTGTCTTGAACCACAGAATATAATCTCAGTATCATGTGTTTCAATGATTGCTCCATAGGCACTCTACTGCAATTCCTAACCTGAAAACATTCAAGTTTTTCCAGGTGGATAGCTTATTCAAACTGCACGTGCAGTACCTGCACCCTTATTCAAATGCAGAGGATACCCGTTGCTCTTCTACGACGTTGAATGGGTTCCCACTTCCCAGCTTCAGTTGACACCTGCAAGTTATCAGGCTGCCCTTACATTCTCTCCAGTCCAGATCTTGTTGCCGAAAACAACCGGCAAGGCAACTATTTTTCTTTTGGTCCTCCATCTGTCCCACTGTTTTCAGCAGCAGCAGCAGCAGCCGCAGCATCTGCAGCATCACTCAAACCCATCTTCTGTAGGGCATTTGCAAAGCCATCGACATCTGTAGGAGTTATTTTATATGGTGTGTGGCATGGACCAGGGAATGTCCGAGTTTCCACTTCTTTCTTATACTCTGATAACGCCGTGTTGATGACGTTGCCCACATTACCAAATTGTTTGCAGAATTTTGGTGTGACCTGTGGTGGAGCAGAATTACACACTGAGCTTAATAAAATCATACCGAACAATAGAGAAATGTTGCTTAGGGACAACTACAAATAACACTTGCCTTGGCATGATGTGGGTGCTGCATCATCCCCAGCAAGTCATGGTAGACCAACACCTGCACCAAAAATCAGGGATTTATGAACAAAACAGCTATGCATCTGCAGATTGTAACCACATGTGTTGGTATATTGAAGGCATTTGGTATGTGCGCAAAATGTATCAGAACAATAGGGATTAAAGCGACCAAGTGACTATGCCTGGTCAGTTCAATTGTAGATTCAGATCAAAGATACCATGGTTATTTTAAAAAAAGGATAAGCATGCCATGTGTGCACTTTTGAGAAAATTCATGTATGCACTGATAAAATTATCAAATAACTAGAACAATAACTCATAGCATATTTATCCTTGAATATGAACAGAATCAACATATGGCATTAAAGCGATAGAACGATAGAACAAACAAACCTGCCCACTACAGAATGGTCCAGCCCCTATGCCAATGGTTGGAATTTGCAATGCTGATGTAGCAGCAGCTGCCACTGGAGCAGGCACACACTCCAATACAACGGAGAAGCAACCAGCCTCCTGCAAAGCCAGTGCTGTCTCCACAACCTACACAAGAAGAATGGCACAGATTGAAACCTATCAATCAGTCAGCACATGAACCTTATAGTGGAGACACGGGGAATGAGAAGCAGCGAACCTTTACAGCACTCTCAACTGTCTTTCCTTGAGGCCTAAATCCACCAAGCACACTAATAGCTTGCGGTGTGAGGCCAACATGCCCCATGACAGCAATCCCAGCCTCCACAATAGCCTTAGCGGCACTGATCCTCGATGGTGCACCCCCTTCGAGCTTGATTGCATCCATTCCACCTTCTTTTAGCACCCGTACAGCTGAATCGACAGCCTAAAAGAAAATAAAATGAAAACATTATCAATATTCCTGATGCATGTTCACCGTGCATCCACGTCAATAGCATTTGACATTCTGATCGAATTTTGTTTTCTTTTAAAGAGTTTTGAGTGGCACATTTGCATCATTCTGTAGTTTTATCGACAAGCAATGATGAATCTTTTTTTTTTAGCACAGATGTTTGTCCAAACAGAAAGACCCCATCTACCTTCTGAAAGGAACCGATCAAATGGACAGAGAAGCACAAAGCTACAATTCTACTGCAAAGCAAGATTGTTTTTCCTACCCAATTTCAACAAGCATTGCATTTTCCCCATAATAAAATGGAACGCATGGTTATGGTACAAGCAAGCAAGATGCTGCAATGGGCCAAGTACTGCATTTCTATCCCATCGCAGATCGAAATATCTGAGGAGGAGGAGAATGAGGGAGGCGTGTGAGACGTGGGGGCGCGTACCTGCGCGGCGGAGGACTCGTAGCACCCAAAGGGGAGGTCCCCGACGAGCAGCGGCCGCGTGGCGCCCCGGGCGACGGCGCGGCAGTGCTCGAGCATGAGGTCGAGCGAGACGGGGAGCGTGGTGTCGTGGCCGTGGACGACCATGGCGGCGGAGTCCCCCACGAGGCATACGTCGATGCCCGCGGAGTCGACGTGGACCGCCGAGGGGTAGTCGTAGGCGGTGACGACGGTGATGGGCTCCCCGCGGCGGTGCTTGCCGCGGAGGGTGGTCACCGTCACGCGCCGCGCCGCCGAGGACTCCTGCGGGCGCGGGCCGCCGTAGACGGTGGACTCCGGCACGTTGCTCAGCAGCCGCCGCGCCAGCTTCCGGAAGACGAGGGACCGCCGCATCGCGTCGTGTCTTCTTGGTACGAACCGGCGGCGGCGGCGGCGGCGGCGGCGCGCGCGCGGGAGAGAGAATGGTGGCTAGTGTGGTAGGTGGGGGACGGGCAGGCCTGCCGAAGAGCACCCAACAAATACGCTCAACGACGGAAACGAGTACTCAGTTTGGTGTTGCCGTTGTAGCACGTCGGAGTCGCCAAATGCAGATTGGTTGCCCCCCCCCCCCCCCCCCCCCCTGGAGCTGGAGTGGAGCGACGACCAAGACAGCAGGCGGCGCACGCGCAGGCCACTAGGCTCCAGGTGACGTGCGGCTGCTCTAGTGCCGTGAGGAAAAGGGCGTGTGGGCGGAGGTGACGGCCGGTGGCTGCTGCTACGGTTAGGGAGAGGGCGCCGGAGTGCCTGCTGATCTACAACTACAAGGAGAGCGACGAGCAGGGAGCAGATGCGCGACGGCAGACGGGGTTGGGCGGCTCGGCGGCGCAGGGGGGACAGGGCAGGCTGCTATGATTTCTGGTTTGTGTGGGCCTGATGGGCCGGACTGGGAAGAATGCCACTCCTGGCTGTCTGCGTATCGGTGGAAATCAATCGGTGCATCCGTTAGCAGCTTAATTCATAATGTGTTTTGCCTTTTTGTTTCTCCATACACATTAGGACATCATAATCTATATCAAACATTTTTTTGATGAATTTTCATAATTAAATTTTACATAATTTTGTATCTTAAGAATAGTCGGTGCATCCGTTAGCTTAATTCGTAATGTATTTTGCCTTTTTGTTTCTCCATAAACATTAGGACATCATAATAATCTATATCAAACATTTTTTGTTATGAATTTTCATCATTATTTTTTACATAATTTTGTATCTTAAGAATAATTTTATTACTAATTATCTTACCCTATCAAAATGGTGATGAAAAATTGATGAAATATTTTTATAATATATTTTATGTTATCTGCTATAAACTTGCAAATTTTGAAATTAAAACTCCACTTGTGCATAGAGAAATAAAAAAATACAAATGTTAAGGGGTAAATTGAATCAAATAACACAGTTCAGAGGGTAAATTGAATCAAAATTTACTTCAGGTTATCCATATTTTGGTTATACTTGAAGGGAGTAATTTAGACTTTTTCCTCTTTTATCCATAGAGTTTTGGTTTGCCTGTTGGGATTTGGGAGACGAGAAAACTGGCTGAATTTAGGTCGGTGGATGGGGGAAATTACTATAAATGAAATCCACATGAGCATCTGAAACGGAGTTCTAATAAAATTATTTCGTTTTTAAGAATTGACATGACCTATTACAATTGTTAGCATATGTAATAGATGAATGAGAGCATGAGATAGATAATTATAATTATTAGCTATTTCTAGCCCGTGCGGTGGCACAGGTTGATAGACTAGTTTTATGAATTATACGCATTTATCCTAGAAGCATTTCTATAAATTCGATATTTTTCTAGAAGCCATGTAAGATCCTAGATGATTTCACGATGAGGAGGCTTCAAAATGAGTCTTCAATTAGTAATAATTAGTAATGGTACAAGAACCAGATTCAACCTCACAATGAACTAACTTGGTGGTTTGCCAAACATTTTATAAATTATACGCATGTATATCCTGGTGTTTAAACAAAAGAAAAGGACGATGACAACTTTATTTGATGACGGATGTTTTCAGACAAATCCCATATTGCAGTACAGCTTCCAAAACCACATGTGTACCACAAGAGCAAGCACAGTACATTACGCCAAGCAATATAAGTTAAACTGCTGCTCCTGAACTCACGACGCCGTTGCTGGTGCTCATCTCCTGCGGCTTTCTGCCTGCGGCTAACTTGTCTGCATCTGCATTGTCGGCGGCGGCGGCCGCAGCAGCAGCCGCGGCCCCATCCAAGCCCATCTTGTGCAGCACAGCCGCGAAGGCGTTGGCGGCCGCGGAAGACATCTTGTACGGCGTGTGGACAGCGTCCGGGAAACGCCGGGCCTCCACTTCCTCCCTGTACTCGGTGAGCGCCTCGCCGATGACGGCGCCGACGCTGGCAAACTGCTTGCAGAACTTTGGCGTGACCTTGGAGTGGTTTGGGCTCTGAAACATTCCTAGCAGGTCATGGTAGACCAACACCTGCAGCAGCAACGTACCATCAGTGACAGGGTTGACATGAGCCGCGTGCCGTGGTGGAGCAGATTAAATTGAAGCGCACGATGGAATCATATTAGCAACAACATAGAATAGAACCCAGTGGCGGTCATGCATGCATGCATGTGTGAGCTCTTCATGGTCGACTTGAACAGCAATCAATACTGTAAAGATCGAGGTCGAGATCGAGTAGACCTGGCCGCTGCACAAGGGTCCAGCGCCGATGCCGATGGTTGGGATCTGCAGTGCTGTGGTGGCAGCTGCTGCTACCGGAGACGGCACGCACTCGAGGACAACGGCGAAGCAGCCGGCGTCCTGCAGAGCAAGCGCCGCCTCCACCACCTTGAGAGCGCCGTCGACCGTCTTCCCCTGCGCTCGGAAGCCGCCGAGCGCGCTGATCGCCTGCGGGGTGAGCCCGACGTGCCCGATCACGGCGATCCCGGCGTCCACGATCGCCCTGGCCGCGCTCACCCTCGACGGCGCGCCGCCTTCCATCTTCACCACGTCCACCCCGCCTTCTTTCACCAGCCTCACCGCGGATTCCACAGCCTGAGGCAGCAATTAAGGTGTGGGGATTATAATTAGCTGGCGATCTATATATATATATATATATATATATATATATATATATATATATATATATATATATATATATATATATATATATATATATATACATTTTGGGTGGTCACATCGTCGATCAGCCGTCAGGCAGCAGCAGGCAGCTGGTAGGTACTTGAGCGGGCGAGGACTCGTAGGATCCGAATGGGAGGTCGCCGACGACGAGCGGCCGCGGCGCGCCGCGCACGACGGCGCGGCAGTGCCCGAGCATGAGGTCGAGCGAGATGGGGAGCGTGTTGTCGTGGCCGTGCGAGACCATGGCGGCGGAGTCGCCGACGAGGATGAGGTCGATCCCCGCGGAGTCCACGTGCACCGCGGAGGAGTAGTCGTACGCGGTGACCATGGTGATGGGCTCCCCGCGCCGGTGCTTCCCGCGGAGCGTCTCCAGCGTCACGGGCCGCCGCGCCACGGCCTCCTCCTCATCCTGCTGATGCTGCTGCTGCTGCCGGGCGGCGCCGCCGCCACCGTAGACGGCGGCCGTCTCCGGGGCGTGGCTCAGCAGCCGCCACGAACCCAGGTGCCTGCGGAAGCTATGCGGCGGCGGCGGCCGCATCCCGGCGGCGATCCTGCTAGCGTGCGCGTGTGCCGGTTGGTGGGAGACCGGTGCTGCAAGGGCCCCGGCGTGTTGCATGGCGCGCGTAGTACCTGATTGCAGAAGCTACGCGCTTTCAGATCGGATTTGGCAAGGACGTACACCTGCTGCCTGCGTTAGTTGAAGAAGGGGCAGGGGCTGAAGGCTGAAGCTAGGCTAGTACGCTTATGGGATTTGGCAAGGACAACTGGCCTGCAGTGGAGGAGCAGTAGTGCGATGTATATATAGTAGCAGTGATACCATTTTGTGTTGGTGCCACGCACTCATCACATGCACTGTAATGGGGAATGGATTTGTAGGGCTCCAATGAGGCGCGCGAGAAGGACAGCAGTGTTCGATTCGAATAATATAAATTAAGCACAAGCGTGAGAAATGCAGAGTGTGACTTTTTAGCGTTTATATATAAACCAACCAAGTAACGTACGGTGCTCATGTTTCAACAAAGATACGTATATGATCGCCGACTAGCTACCACCACCCACCCAAGAACAACATACTAGCTCGCCAATTAATTCCGCTTTCAACTAGCGCAGTGGCAGCACGCAGCAATGCATGCCTCCGTTTCCTCCCCTTGAGACCTTATCATGCCCGGCTGCCCCCCCGGCATGGGCGCCTCGTCCTCGTCGCTGGCGATGGCATGCATGGTGGACAGGACAGCAACCATGCATGGCGCCCATTCCATTCTGCATGGTGAGGTGATCGAGTTCATGGAACTAATGCACTGCTGGCTGGTACCTGGTATATATTTTTCTTTTCTTTTATGAGGATTATTGGCGATGCGTCTGCAGGCCGATCGAGCCCGTAAGCTGGTGATATGCACTACGGGAGAAGCAATATTCCCCGAGTGCCACGTGCTTCCCCGAGTGCCAAAAATCGGGCACTCGGGGAAGACAATCTTCCCCGAGTGTTGCACTCGGGGAAGAATTGCACTCGGGGAAGATGGCCTTCCCCGAGTGCCTGAAAGGGTAAAGCACTCGGGGAAGAAAGGCACTCGGGGAAGCCATCTTCCCGAGCGCAACACTCGGGGAAGAAGGGCACACGAAAAAGAAAAGTTGCATTTGACGGCGTAAATAGACGGAGCCGTTTAAAAAAATTGGAAAAGCTCTTCCCCGAGTGCCTTTTCCTTGGCACTCGGGGAAGGTGACCTCTTCCCCGAGTGCCTTTTCCTTGGCACTCGGGGAAGGGCCTCTTCCCCGAGTGCCTAGTCACTGGCACTCGGGGAAATATTTATTTTTTTTTTGTTTTTTTGCCCCAATTTTTTTGTGAGGCCTTCAAACAATATTTAAGACCCTCTGCCCAAATTTGGCTTACTTTTGAAGTTTTTTGTTATATTTCGTTAGTTTTTTCTTTTTCTTGAATTTTTAGGAAAAGTTCAAATTTGAACTACAGGTACACGAAATCATATAATTTGTTGATTCAAAAAATGATATCCATGATATTTGGTGTAAATTGAGGCCTTTTGCAACAACTCACATGAAATATCGAGCATCTTGTTGTCGTGACATGACTAACAACATACGGGAAAAGTGTTTCTGAATTACAGAAAATCCGGACGAAGTCCGAAAAACACGAAACTTGTCGGGACATCGTGTTATCACATGTAGAGGTTGTGTGCAACAGTTGAGAAGATTTCGAGCAAGTTGCGATGTGTGATGCCTGAAACCCAGACATCTCCACACGTGATCCATGTGATAACACATCGGGAGATGTGTGAGTTGTAGGCATCAAACGTCGCAGACTTGCTCCAAATCTTCTCTAGTCTCGCACACAACCTATACAGGTGATAACACAACTCCCCGACAAGTTTCGTGATTTTCGGACTGCGTCCGGATTTTTTGTAATTTAGAAACACTTTTTCCGTATGTTGTTAGTAATGTCACGACAACAAGATGCTCGATATTTCATGTGAGTTGTTGCAAAAGGCCTCAATTTACACCAAATATCATGGATATCATTTTTTGAATCAACAAATTATATGATTTCGTGTACCTGTAGTTCAAATTTGAACTTTTCCTAAAAATTCAAGAAAAAGAAAAAACTAACGAAATATAACAAAAAAATTCAAAAGTAAGCCAAATTTGGGCAAGGAGTTTTAAATAATATTTGAAGGCCTCACAAAAAAATTGAGGCAAAAAAACAAAAAAACAAATATATTTCCCCGAGTGCTGATTATATTATATCCTCTTCCTACAACAAACCTGATCCGAGAGAGCTCGCATTGCTGCTGATTTCTTCTACGGACATGATCTGCTTAGAAATGCTTTCATAAGCTATACCACTTGCAAGCATATAGTTCAGATGTCCTTCTACGTTATTCTGGTTAGATTTTAGTTGGGACAACAATTTCTAACCAGAATCACCGACATTATCTTTTTCTACTTTAATACGAGTTCGATTCTGATTTCCTACACTTGTATTTCTACCAAATCTTGATGATTGTATACTAGAAGTGTGAAGACTTATCATGTTTTTACCAGGATACGGCTTATAGGGAATTGTTCATGATCCTATCAAGTGTGGTGATTTGCTTGTCCTTAATATCCAGTCATACAAGCCGAACCGCAATACATGTACTAATTTTGCATAGATGTAGTCCAATGAATTGTAGGGTCCGAATTTGTTCTTTATGCAATGAAAGAAACTTTTGGCATCGTATATTCCGGAGTAAACTTGGGCTCAAATCGGATAACATATTGTAGTTAACCCGCCATTACATTTAATGCTTTTAGGCCCTTTAGTTTATTTTGCCAAATCAACATTTTCATTTTCCTGTCATAGTTTTTAAATGGGTCTTGTCACATGTTATAAGTGCCATCTTCATTGGCTTTCTTTTTCTTTTTAAATAAAGTCATAAATACCGTTATGTGCTATGGATTACATGCCTACTACCGGGTGTTGCTTGCTTTATATTGATTTTTTTTGGCACAAGTTCCTCCGTGTTCCCTACATGTCCGAGCAGTTTACTTTCCGTTTTTTATTGACGACCAAAGAAAGCCGAGGATAAACCCCGAGCGCGCTTGCGAAGTCGAGTTTCTCTTTGGTGGGCACTTGTACCCCCGCAAATGTTTCCCACCGGTAAAAAAAATATAATCTTCCCCGACTTTGCTTTAATTTCTTATTTGCTCTTGATGTTACTTGACGCGGATGTATCGAACGAGTGAAGGGAACGACGGCAGACGGACCATGTCTTTGCGGGTAAAACACATTACCTAGATGTCGGCTAGTAGCTTGCTTTGCATGATTTATAGTTATCGAATCCGGTGGCGAGCTTGGCTTGACAATGAGAGGGGAGATTAGCAATTTTTTGCGCTTAAGTGGTAGAATTAAGTACTCCTTAACTAAGCTCCGCTTCGATTAAGTCTACTAGACTTGCTTTGGATCATGGATCGTTAAAATGAAACATCAAATTGTTTGCCGTAATTATGCTAAGGATCTGTCAAGTCGTGCTCATGGTGCCTATTTATTTCATTACGTGGCTGCGAGATAAAACTCCATTTTTTGAAACAATAGTTGAATTTGACGAACCCATTGAATTTGATGAACCTAATGATTAAGCAATCATAGAGAAAAACATAGAATCATATTAATTCCCCACAGTTTAAGTTGGAACATAAACACCTTGTGTGACTACTTGTTCGAGTTAAAATATTTCCCGAAAAAGAGAAACAAATCCATGCAACTTAGGACTAAAATTTCACTCTTATGGTTTATGCCGAGTTTTATACTCGGACCATCGATAAGGTGGCTTTCATCTCTCGCTTTGATTGCTGCAATCTAAGGTGGTTTTATTTCGTTCCTATAGCATGTTCTTTGTTCATAGGTAGGAAATGTTGCATATTTAACTCTCCGTCCCATGACCTTATATAGTTTGTGACGTATCCGGAGCAGTGTTGAAAATTATTGTTATTTGTTGCGGTATACACCAGCTATAGATATATGGAGCATTGGTCGTATATTTGCGGAACTATTAACCGGGAAAAACCTCTTTGAACTCGGTTGTTGTCTTTTGAACACATAGTTATGATAGAATGATGACTTGTGCATGACATTTCTAATTGCCTATGTAATCGATTATTTGGTTGTGTATAGTGATGTGAATCGTGTGATAATTAGCAACGATGATGGTTGTCTAATCCGGTTGCTAATGGCTTTGTATGGTGTTGTACCGTATATTATCCTTGCTCGAAATTTTCTTAACGAGAACCTTGTGATTTATAAATGTGATTTGTGATATATTGTTGTTGATTTGTGGTTTGTGATGTAAATACATATATACGTCTTTGTTGCTTAAACAGAGAAGTAATTTTTTTTAAAAAAAAATTGAGGCCGCTTCCCCGAGTGTTTGGGTAGTGGCACTCGGGGAAGAGGCATTTTTCTTTTTTTAAAAAAGGGGCTTCCCCGAGTGCAGCCTCCAAGGCACTCGGGGAAGATTTTTTTCTTTTTTTTTAAAAAAAGGGGCTTCCCCGAGTGTTGCACTCGGGGAAGAGGGTTTTTTTAAAAAAAAATCGAATTTCTTCCCCGAGTGCAACACTCGGGAAGAGTAAAAAAAAAAGTGGACGGCACCGACGGTGTTAAATCTCCCCGAGTCTTCTTGCGTGGCACTCGGGAAGACTTCCCCGAGTGTACGATTTTTGGCACTCGGGGAAGAGCCCTTCCCCGTGAGGAGCATCCCCGGAAGCTCTTCTTAGAGTGTTGCACTGGGGAAGGCTTCCCCGAGTGCTTTTGGCTCTTCCCCGAGTGCTTGAGGCACTCGGGGAAGGAGGTGGCTGCTGTAGTGATGGATCTTCTGATCTGACATTTGTTTAGTATACTCAGTCAGTCACTCCGTGACATGGCGAGGCGAAGCCTCCAGACTCCACCAGCCCGGCCGTCGCCGTCGTCACGCGCCCCCACGACCACGAGTGAGGTTAGGTGAGATACGATCCCGGCGGCGGGCCGGGAGATCCATCGATCTCCTGACGATTGATGACGAGGATCCGATCGACTGGTGGCGAGTTTGATCGATGCATGCTTGCACGCCGGCGATCCACATTGCTCACAGACGACTGGTGATTATTGCACATTTCTTTATTTTCACTGCTGCAATTGCTCCCCTGACTAGGGAGTATCACTTGTTAGCGGAGAAGATTAAATCACTCATATATATCACTTGCACGTACCATGTTGCAGTCTTTCGTTCGTAAAACGACTGTCGTCTCCGCTTCGGATGTAGTAAAAGCCTCTGTATATGTTCAGGTATCACCGCAAGAACTGCAGGTGCCCGATATACTTCCACATCTTGGGGCGTCTCGCTTCCTGTCGACAGCAGCCCAGGCAAAACCTTCACCTGGAGCTCACACGAGCCTAGCCTGACAGCACGCTGTTCGACATCTATCGTGCCCAGCATCATGCCGTAGAACAAGCTCGCCAGCATTAATTCAGCTTTGGGAGAAACCCTGAGCACGAGGCCTTCGTCCAGAGGCACAGCCACGATAGGACGCGCCAATGCGACGACGGATCCGTCAGCGGCTCCGAGTTCTCGTTCCCAGTAGTCCAAGCAGTCACTCTGCCACTGAAATACGACGACGATGCTCGCTTCAAGATTCTAATAATCTCAATGGAAGCTTCCACGGCGAATGGGACGGGCGAGTAGAGACCATCACCACCGTGTGCTAACTGCTAAGGCAACTTGATAGCTGTACTGCGCTGCCATGGGTTGCCGCGTGTGATGGCTGTTGCTGTGCTCTACCAAAGCTTTGCTGAAATCTCGGTCGGCTGCTGCGTCACCACCGTCGCTCTTGATCTTCAGATGGACCTCGAAGAAACATGCTGTTGTCTGTCACGGCGAGCGCTCGAAACGGGCCCGTCAAAGGTAGCGTATCCTTCTGCACGTTACAGCAGGGATTTTTTTTTTTTTTTTTTGCAAAGGGAATTAATCACTTGCATCGCAAAAAATCAGAACTAATAATTGAGATCGACAGGTCAAATGTAACTCATCAGGCAGTAGTAAAGAATAATCAACCTTGGAGGTTGTCCCTGCTGCGCTCGAACAAGTAGGTGCATCTCTAGTCGTACTGATCCCTGCCGAGCACGGTGCCGTATATTACCAGCCGCACAAAAATTCCGACAAAACAAGACCCAACAATAGCATCCAAGTTCCTTTATTACCAGCCGCACACGCGAATACAAGCAGCTCGCCGCTGGCGTGTCACGTTTTGTAGCGCATGACCATTACAAAATCTAAACAAGTTTGACGGAAGTGCTACCGAAGGAAGGAAAAATATGTATTCGAAATGCACCTTTGACGTAAGTTGGACTCATGACTTCGTATTTGCAGCTAATAATTTTTCAGCGCAACTTTGACAGTAACGAACGCGCATGATTTATGCATATAATTTGTATGCACGATTTCTTGAAGAATGGCTTATACGTATAACTTTTTTCAAACATCATTTCATATTTCCATCATTCGATCTTATACGCACAACTTTGCGAACGGTAAATCTTTATCAGATAATTTCTAAGCATAAGTTTAATGGTTAGCTAAACTTATGCATACGATTTGTATGTGCAAATTATTTGAAGAATAACTTATACGCACATTTTTTTCTCTAATGGCGAGTTGTGCGTATAACTTTTTCTCTAACGATAAGTTGTGCACATAACTTTTTTTGTAACGATGAGTTATGCACACAACTTTTTCTCTAGCGATAAGTCGTGCACATCATTTTTTTTTGTAACAATGAGTTGTATGCATAACTTTTTTTTCGTAACAACGAGTTGTACGCATAATTTATGAAGAAGTTTTTTCTTAATCTTTAAAAAAATATTGTTAGACACCTCATGCATATATACACAGACGGTATGAAGATTTGATGAATGGAAACCGGAAAAGAAAAAAAGGAAAGGAAAAAAGATTGGCACAGGGCGCGGCACGTCCCTACAAGTGTTGGTGCAAGGCACACCGGAGTGGAGTAGCTGGTTAATGAGTACTGTACGGAGTAGAGAAAGGAGAGGGAAAAGTGTCATCGCTCGCTCCGGGGGTGTGACCTCTAAATTGGTTTTGCGGTGAAATACCGCAATTGTTCGCCGACTAGACCCGATCATAGGTCGGGTCATGTCGGCTGTCGTGTCAAAATTCTTGGCCCGTGCCCGACCCGTGACATGGTTGGGTCGGGTCGGGTTGGGTCGGGTTCGGGTCTTTAGCTATAATTTTCAGATTGTGTTGGGTTGTTTTTTTAGTTCGGGTGAAAATTTTGGCCGTGTCCGACCCGTCGCGTGGTCGGGTCGGACTGGGTCGGGTTTTTTCGGGCGGATTGGGTCGGGTTTATCAAGCCGGGCGCAGCCTAGGCAACCTTCACCTGCAGCTCACACACGTGCCTAGCTTGAGAGTACGTGTTGTTCCACATCGTGCCAAAACTCCTTTCCTCTTATTTCCTCTTTCTTCTTCCTCAAATTTGTAGGAGGGCTTAGGGGGGGTTCGAGCCCCGTCCGCTCCACCACTGGATCCGGTCCTGCTTCGATCGAGTACCATTCTCCTCGTCCTAACGTTAACGTCCACCAGCCCGGCCCTTTCTTTCTGTAGAAAAGGAACTACAATTAACTAAAAGAGGAAATTAAAGAAAATAAACACGAGAACCACAAAGGCAACTAGTGAGCTAATTTCCACTTACAATTGGCATAGGCTTCAAGCACATAAAAATTGTCTAGGAAAATTATTTTATCTCTCCCAATGGCAAAACCAGTCTGGTAACCACAAGTTCTGGTGTCACTTAATTGTAATTTTCATGCCTCAACCGAAAACCATCAATACAACATGTTTTATGCAAACTATTGGCACAAAGAAGCTTGACGAATATATCTGAATAATCAAACGAAGAAGATCCTGAGAGCATATCAGATGCCTACTTACTTGCTCCAAAAGGGATGAGAACTATAGTGAAGTGGTCCATTAAATAATTTCACCCGGTAAATCTTGCAAACACTCGACTCGTTACCGTTGTAAACATTCATTGAAATATTAGTCTATATCCCCTTTATGGTTTATGAATTCTGAGGACCTAATGAGGTGTATTTTCTACTTTCTCCTCTGGCACAACACTGTTGGTGTGCCTAGGGGTGTCGCGAAAAAATGTTACACCAAATAGTTCATGAGAAAGGGACTCTACATTCCTCTATGGGAAATATCTTTTTAGGTGATTAGCTGAATAAGATTCCTCGGAGCTAGCTGTAGTGATGATATAATCCTACCATAGTACCATACGAAGGGAAAGTTACTCTTAATGCATTCTGAACACTAGACATGTCTTTAAACTTTACAAAGGCATAAAACATTGTAGTCTCATGCATATCGGTAACAAACTTAGGATGCCAATAATTTCAAAAAAAGAAGACATAAAAATACTTAATGAAAGGTAATAAACATAAAAGCAGTATGTCTGGATGCTTCCAAAAGTAAAATAGAGCCCATTTCCTAAACAAAGAGGTCATCAACAACAAATTCAACAAGTCCATCCTACATACTACTAGCATATTCTTGAGTAGAAGATGGGATGCATTTCAATATATCTTCAAACAATAAGCAAGATAAAGCTTCGTTAAAGTTCAAGTTTCATGATGACACAACAGCTCTCACATATCGAGATGAATATATCTGTGTGAAACAACAATCAAACATGATCTTATGTACCATAAGAAGAACTCATCATTTAATAATTATCATTTTCTTAACTTAAACAACAAGACATTCTGGCGTATAGAGAAGTATACCGGATTGTGTAATACGTTGTGTAACGACAGTATTTGCTGGTTTTCTCATTTCTGAAAAACCAGTTGTAAATTAAACTACTGATTTCTACTATAATGAAAAGTTCGATCACCTACCATAGTTCCTCGAAAAAAACCATGTCTCAGCAAGTAAGGCAAAGTAACGTGTGAACTAAAATAACTAGAATATTTTGACATGACTAGAACACTTTCGCATGACCCACTTGAACAATGCAAGCACATGTGCATTTAGTTTCATGAGATGTAAGTAGAATTGTACACTCAGATGCTAGACAAACTACTTGTCAACAATAAGCAAACATCTCTTAACAATATGGTGATATCATTCATTGCCAGTCAATAGTAAAACTAAGGACAAGGGTACTAGGATTGATTTTTATTTGTATTAATATGGTATAAGGTGGAAAGAGGATACTGACCGACGACATGATAAGCTGGGGATTGTCCACACCACACTTGAATAAATAGATACACCTGTAGTCGTACTGATCCCTTGCCAGAATGGTACCATACACATAGATTGGGTAGCCAATGTCAGACTCAACAACACTGATCGAGATGACACTGACTGAGTGCTCCAAGCGCCAAAAATCAGAGGCAACAATCTTATTAATCGGTGGCCGAGGCACAAAATCAGGTGTAAAATAAAGACAATGAAACCATTATAAATTCAATTTCCACACAATACACCCATAGGGTATATTATAAACAAATAATGAAGACAAGAAGGATGAATAGAAAACGGTTATGTTGTGAATGTACTAACATTCTTTGTCAAGGTTAAAGAAGGCTATGTTGTATTCACAGAAACGAGTCAGGACAACTAGATCTGTCTTGCAGTTGTATTCAATGAACTCTCGGTATCAAACTGTGTTAAGAACCGTCACCACCACATCTTCCCATGTTGCTTGATCCTTGTTATCAAGTAATGCAAGCGGTTCCTTACTCTGTTCATCCTCCTTCCACCACTCCTCGTGTAAATACCTTGGTGTCAGGCGCTTCAGAAATTTCTGTTGTGGTGCAGGGAGCTTCAGCATCCTCTACTCCAGTGACAGGGGTTGCTCTAGCGCCCGGGGCTTGAGCACATCCTCCTCTGGTGTCAGGGGCTTCAGCTCACCATGCTCTGGTGTCAAGGACTACTCCAAATCCAGGGGCTTGAGTGCTTCCTCCACTAGTGTCAAGGGCTTCAGCTAATCATGCTCTAGTGTCAAGGATTGCTCTAGATCTGGAGGCTTGAGTGCTTCCTCCTCTAGTGTTAGGGGCTTCAACTCATCAAGGTTTGGTGTCAAGGACTGCTCTAGAGCCGGGGGCTTCAATGCTTCCCGCTTTGGTGTCAAGGACCGCTCCAGAGCCCGAGGCTTCAACGCATCCTTCTCCTGCTCTAGTGTTGGCAGCGACACATCCTGCTCTGGTATTGGCGGCACCCCATCCTCGTTCCGGTGCTTGTCGGTGCGGAATATGGTCCCGACACTAACCGGTAGATAACGCCTAGGTCTATCCCTCAATGGTCGATGCTAAGCAACAAATGACACAAGGGTTTATCCCGGTTCCCGCCGAGGGGGCCGTACGTCCCAGCGGTGTTGTGCTCGTGGCACTATATTGCTCAGACACGGGGGTGCTTGTAGTGGGGCAAGTACAAGCAAGGCGGGAGAGGAAGCGTGGCTTCCAAGTCCCCGGTGAGTGGCTTAAGGTATTGCGGGAGAATAAGGGGATGAGTGCACGGCGCGTTGTGTTCGACCGTGCTTGTTTTTCTCTCGAATTCCTCCCCCCGCGGCCGGGGGCTCGCCTCCCCCTTTTATAGGCCAAGGGGCGGTGAGTTACATGCACGCCGCGCTACCTAGCTACGTGTGGGAGCACGTCGCGCTACGGTGTAGAGCGGGCGGCCGTCCGGACGATCTCCGCTACGATTCGCCCATGATGGCCTACCTCGTGCACCCGAACGATGGCGGCTCGAGGGTAGGAGGCGGCGGATGGCGATGGCGTCCCCCGATAGGCTTCGAGGGGAGGTGCGATAATGGGCGGTACGGGGTACGGGGAGCGGGCGAACGGCGTTCCTTCCCAATGAGCTCGCGGTGGTGGAGTGGTTGCCGCAGCGGTGCCGGGCGTGCGCTCGCGGAGTTAGGCGTGCGCCCGCGCGCGTGGGTACGGCGGCCGCGCCGTTACAGTGGCCGGGATGGCCGCCCACCGGCCTAGCGTCCCTCACCTAACTGCGGGGTCACGGGAAAGTGGAATCGAGGGTGCGCCCCCCCCTTTCGAGGGTCGGGCGCGTTAGCCGTACGGTGGCGTGCGCACGGTGTCACGGGACTGACACCGGCCGTACCGCACAGTCCATCCCACAGTGGCGGGGATGGGCTCCTCCCTGGGGAGTTGGTGCGGTGGCACCGGGACGTGAGCCCCGGCGCATGATGGCGCCGCCCCGCGGCGTCGGGGGCGTTAAATGCCCAAGTACGGGGCCGGCGCACGCGCGCGCGGGCGCCCGTGAGCGTGGCGGGCCCCGGCCCGAGGGCGGAGCGGACCCTCGAGCGAGACGGGATTCGCTCGAGGGGGGGAAGCGTGCCCTCGGGCGGGGCGGGACCGCTCGAGGGAAGGGGTCGCCCCTCGAACGGGGCGAGCCCGTTCGAGGAGGGGGTTACCCCTCGTGCGCGGGCGGAGCCCGCTCGAGGAGGAGCGTGCCCTCGGGCGAGGCGGAGCACCGCTCGAGGGGTCTTCCCGACGGGCCGTCTTGATGGACCCTGCGGAGTCCTCGCCGTATGGGCCATGTCCGCATGGTTAGTCTCCCGCATGGTTAGGCTTTGGCGTATAGGGATTTAAGTGAGGGTTCCCCCATTGTTTAAGGGGGCCCCTAGGGCGGTCCCCGACGGTAGCCCCCGAGCATCCGCGGGTTAGCCGTTGAGGCTCCCGCGTCTGCCGGAACCTACCGATAGGACGTTCTTCCCTCCTTGTTTGCGAACGCTATCCGTGGGGCCGCGTCGGCCGACCCGCGGGTCTAGCCTCGAAGCCTGCAGAGTGTGGGCTCTCTCGGGCGGGGGTTAACCGCGAGCAATTCGGTCAGAAAGGCGTGGCACATATGCCAACCGGCATCGGCGGTGTTTCAGCCGGCATCGGGGGTGCACGCTCCCCTGTCACTGTCTCCGGCGGGTGCAATTTCAAGGAGGTGTAGCCGTGCGTCAAGCCCCCGAGCCTTGGCCTGTTCGAGGCGATCGGGTCGAGCCTGACGACTTGTTTTTTATCGCGCCCTCGCCGTCCCTCCGCGGGTCGGAGGGTGAGGTTTCCACGACTCCCATCGAGCGGGTCGCGAATCGCGGATTCCTCTTCGAGTCGCTAGCGGGTGGTTCAAGTGGACGTCCATGCCCCGTTCGATAAGGGTGAGGGCCGCGCGGTCGGAGACACGTCCATGGAAGCGCTTGCGTGGGTTTGCTAGGTGGGGCTCGGTCCCATTCGCTAGGGACCGAGGGCGCGGAAGCTCTCCCTCGGTGGGATCCCCCGGCTAGGCCGCCCTCGGCCGGCTCTCGAACACGACATGTGGGGCACCCTCGAGCCGACGGGCTCGAGGAACGGCTCGAATGCGCGTGCCCTCGTCGTCCCTAACTCTGTGATCTGAGGCGCCTGTTCGAACCCGTCGAGGGTCAGGCTTCGAACCTCTGATCAGTAAGGCCGTGCGGGGTGGCGCCTGGGCGGCCCCGTCTTTTCACGTTTGCGGCCGTCGAGGGGTCTGGGCGTGCCAGCCCTCGAGGTGCCGGTTGGTGGCGTGGCGCGGCATGAGTGCTTTCGGTGTCGCTCTGTTTCAAGCGTGACCTGGGCGATCCTCTTTACGCGCGTGCCTTCTTTTTGAGGGTTGACACCGTCTCGAGTTGGGGGTCACGCCGCTCGAGGGTCCTACGTGGCATGGGTGCCCGCGGCGGTCTGCTCTACGTCGAGCAGGTCCCGGGCGACCTTCTCACGCTGATGCCCCATCGAGGGTTGCCTTTGTTTCGAGCCGAGGGTTATGCCGTTCGAGGGTCCTTCGTGGCATGGGTGCCCGCGGTGGTCTGCTCTACGTCGAGCAGGTCCCGGGCGACCTTCTCACGCTGATGCCCCATCGAGGGTCGCCTTTGTTTCGAGCCGAGGGTTCGCCTCGCTCGAGGGCTCTCCTTGCACCGGCAAGGGCCGGGCATTTAAGTGCCTTGCGGTCGTGGCCGCGGCTTTGCGGGCGCGGGCGCGCTTTTTTAGGCGCGCGCGGCCGCGCGCGCGCGCGCGCGTAGTGGGCGGCACCGCCGGCGGACGTGACGGTTTTGCCTCGGTCGGCCGCGGTCTCGTCGTAATGATGACCCGCCCGGTGTTAGAGCTGCTGCGGTCGTGGTGGGGCCCGCTCGCCGACGCGACGGAAAGATTCCTGCAGTTAATGCTGGCGGGGCGTCCGCTCCGGAGAACTCGCCCGTGGCCTATAAAACTTCGGGGAGGAGGGGACGGCGGTTTTCTACCTTGGCTTTTCACCGTTTCAGTCCTCCGCCCCTTCGCCTTCGCCTCGCTCTCGCCGTCGCGCGGGCTCGCCTGCTTAGAGCTTTTTCCTCGCTTCCTTGTCCTCCGCCTTCGCATTCGTTCGTCCTCCCTTATGGCGCCGCCTCAGCTTCCGATCAGGGTCCTGGAGCCGTATGCCTGGGAGAAGTCGACAGGGGACCGGCCGCGCTTGGCGAGCCGGTCGCCGCCGGCCAGCTGTCGCCCAACGAAGAAGGGCGCCCGGCGGAGTGGATCGTACCGCCGGCGTCGCACCACGAGCCCAACCCCGCCGGGAGGGTTACGTGGTGAGCTTCCTCCGCTACCACGAGCGCGGCTTCAACGCGCCGGCGAGCACATTCATGCGGGCGTTGTGCTACCACTATGGGGTGGAGCTGCACAACTTTGCCCCCAACGCTATCTCGCAGGCGGCCACGTTCGTGGGCGTCGCGAAGGGTCCCACGGGGATCCCGGAGTCAATTGGGAGCTGCGGGTACACCTCTTCCGCGGGGAGCTAATCACGCGCCCCACGTCGGAGCCGGGGACCCGCGCGCGCGGTGCGCGCGGGCGGGATGTCGCTGCCCGCGAGGGCGACTCAAGAACTTCTACATCCCCCCGCACCATGACGACGAACAACGCCGGCCGGGAGCGGGGATGGTTTTATCCGCGCAACGCCGAGCCCGGCCTCCCTCCCTACACGGGCGGGTGTTCAAGGAGAGGCCGGACCGCGGGGCTACGGGTTGCCTACGGCCAACCATCGGGCGCGGGGGTCCGTCCCTCGCCGCCTGCGGCGGGCCGGCGAAGGAGGGTCTCAACGCAATGGGCGTCCTCGCCTTCCTTCACCACCGGCGGGTCGTGCGGTTGATGGAGAGGCCCCTCCGCATCTTCGAGATGACGGAGGCGGCCAACCCCGTCGACCGGCGAGGTCGCGAATGCACCCAACGCCGCCGGAGCGGCCGTACGCGCTCACCCGGGCGCGGAGCGCCGTCGACACCGGACGCCGGCGCTGCGGGTCGGACCCCGTGGGATATCGAGATGCTCCCCGTCGGCCCGTTGGTGAGTGTGGTTTTTGATTCTGTTTTAGTCCTTGTTCTTGCTTCGTTTCTTGACGCGCCATTGTCGCTCTTGCGCGCAGCTGGTGCGGTTCAACGCCGCCAAGTCCGTTCCACCCACCCCCGACTCCCGTGCGCTCGGCGGGCGGCGCGACGGGAGCGGCGGGAGCGGGCGCGCGCGCGAGAGGGAGCACGCAAGGCGGCGCCAAGCGCGCCGCGACGCACGGTCCGCCGAGTACGGCGGCGGGAGGAGGCGGGGCTCTCCTCCCCGACATCGAGGAGCCCTCGTCCTCGGATCGGGACGAGGAGGAAGAGTCCGAGGGGGAGGGCCCCTCGGACGGGTGGCGCCCGCGCCCCCGTCGCCGGATCTCGCGCGGCGTCGGGGGTGGCTTTGCACGGGGCGGGCGCGTCGGCGTCCGCCGCCGGGCGGTCATCGTCGGGGCGGCACGCTCCCCGAGCCACGGTGCCACGCTCAACCGCGCGTTGAACGAAGCGCCGCGGGTCCACGGCGGCCCGGCCCGGGATCGTCTTCCGGGTGAGCCACGGTTGCTCGTCTCCCTTCCTTATTTCGTTTTCGCGTGCCGCATTCAAGCCTTGACACTTGCGAGATTCAATGTGTGGATGCCGGGAGCTCGAGCGCCGCGCTCGTGAAAAGTATAGCGCGTTCGACCGAGGGTGAACGCCGAGGCCCGCCGCCTCGGGAGCGATGCGGCGCTTACGACGCGCTTGCGGATGCTCTCGGGACGCCGACAGGCGCGGGCCGGTGCACGGGCGATGGCGTGGTGCGACGTGCTCCCCGAGAGCTCGGGGGCGGGGACGCGGCGCGTGACTCGAGTCTCGGGCGGATCCGCGCGGCCCTCGTCGATCGTGACGAGGCGCCGTGGAACGCGCGCGAGGACCCGGACAAGACGCGGACGCCGGCCGCCACCTCGGGAGGCGGAGGTGGCCACCGCTCGCGCCGAGACCCGGGAGCTCCGCACGTCGCTCGAGGGGGCCCGGGCGCGGCCGGCGCCCGGCCGAGGAACGGGCGCACGGGTTGGAGCGGCGCGCGAAGGAGGCCGACGACCCGAGGGCCGCCCTCGACGCCAAGGCCGCGGCTCTCGTCGCCGGCCGAGGAGCAGCTCCGGCGAGAGCGCATCGCCCGCCGGGGGGGGGCGAGGGGCGGCTCCGGCGGGGGGAAGGGCGCCCTTGGCGACGCCGGACGGCGGCCGGAGCGGGGAGCGCGTCGCGCGCGAGACGGACGGAGAGGTCGGCGAAGGAGCGGAACGCCGCATTCTCCGAGGTTGAGGATGAGGCGTTGGCGCTCGGCATCGGCAATGCCGCCCAAGAGATGGCCCTCGTCGAGCAAGGCGAGACCGTCCAGCATCTCGAGTTGGCGCTCGAGTCCGCGCGCCGCGACCTCGATCTGGAGAAGAGGCAAGTCGAGGGTAAGCTACTGTCTGACCCTGCTTGTTAGTTCTTGCTTTAGAGGGTTCGTTTCCCCCTTTCTAATTTCTTGTCATCTTGTTGCTTCCAGGCCTGCGCACAGCCTTGGGGCACGCTGTTGGGCGGGCCGAGGCCCTGCAGGCTTCCTACAACTCCTCTGAGCAGGAGCTGCGGGAGCTGCGTGACGCGGCCCTCGAGACCTGCCACGTCGTCGAGGAGGGTGAGGCCCGGGCGGCGGCTCGGCGGCCGCGCCGCCGCGCGCCCTCGGTGGCCACGTCACGGAGCGGATGCGCCGGGCGTTGCACCCGGGCGTGCGAAGGCCCTCGGAGTGGTGCGATCCCACTACGAGGTCAACCTCGAGGCGGTGGCGGAAGGCTACATCGTGCCCGTGGGCGTCGAGGACGAGGTGGCCATGGAGCGCGCGGACGCGCTTGTTGCTGACGCCGCCGGGACGCTCGCCGAGGCCTTCGAAGAATTCCTCTTCCGGACGCCGCCGATGCTGCCGCTCCATCCGCCTGAAAGCACCTGGGCGCTAGGCCCGTTTTTTGTTTGTGTGTATCAGAATTCTGGCCTCGTGGCCTCTTGTAAACAAACAAGTCGTTTCATGAATCATGGATAGTTGCTTGTAAATGAAATCGTTTGCCTATTACGCTTTTTGTTTCCCCCTTCTTCCCGAGTAGGTTCTAGTTAGGGAAGTTCGTTTTTCGGCGGGGGGCCCGCCGGGTTGGAGGCGAGAGAGACGGGCCATAGCCACGCGGCGTAGGGCGTCTCGGCTCGCGCGCTCCTTCCGCCGTGCCGCCCGCGCCTGTTCAAATCATGGCTCGAGGTTGAGGTAGGAAACAAACTTAGCGCGTGTTGTTACGTTTTTGCGCGAAAAAATGGGACCATTTGGGGGGGGGTGCCCCCCCCAAGTAGCCCCCGAGGGTAACTTGGGTTTTCGGGGGAAAGCCGAGTTGCCCTTTTATTAGACTTGAGTATTTACATGGGTGACACCAGGCGGGGCGTTGGTCGTTCGTTTTTACAACGGAAAATACTTGGAAATCCTAGCTAAGGGTAGAAGCGACGTAGCCGTTGGATGTTCCAAGCGTTGGTGAGTTCTTCGCCGTCCTCGTTGGCCGCCTTGTACGTGCCGGCTTGAGCACCTTTACCACGACGTAGGGTCCCTCCCATGGGGGCGATAGCTTGTGGCGCCCTCGGTTGTCTTGGCGTAGCCTTAGGACCGGTGTCCCCCTCGCCGAAATCCCTCCGACGTATTTTGCGCGCTTGGCGCGCGCCGTAGGGACCGTTGATACCTTGCGGAGTGCATCAACGCCACGAGGCGTACTTCGTCCTAGCCGATCCGGTGAGTCCTCGCGGGCTCGCCGGTTAGCATCCTCGTTGTAGCCTCGAACCTTGGGCGACCGTATTCCGGAGTCCGTGGGGAGGACGGCCTCCGCGCCATGGACTAGGAAGAACGGGGTGAACCGGTGGCTCGCTTGGGGTGGTCCTTAGGCTCCATACGACCGCTGGTAGCTCTTGGAGCCATTTTCGCCGATTTGTTGAGTGGTCGAAAATTCCGGGTTTGAGGCCCCGTAGAATCATGCCGTTGGCACGTTCCACTTGGCCGTTGGTCCGCGGGTGCGCCACGGTGCCCGGTCCACTCGGATGTGGAACTTGTCGCGAGAACTCCAAGAACTTCCGGCCGTGAAGCGGGACCCATTGTCGTGATGATGGAGTTTGGCACTCCAAAGCGGTAGACGATGTCGGTGAAGAACGTAACCGCCCGCTCGGCCCTCAAATTTGTGATGGGGCGCACCTCCACCCACTTGGAAAACTTGTCGATCGCGACAAGCGGGTGGGTAAAGCCCCCGGCGCCTTCGCGGGGCCCGACGATGTCCAACCCCCACACGGCGAACGGCCATGTGACGGGGGATTGTTTGTAGGGCGTGAGCGGGCGGGTTGGTCTTGCGGGCGTAGAACCGGCACCCTTCGCAAGTGCGCACGATTTCGTTGGCGTCCGCGACCGCGGTAGGCCAATAGAAGCCCACGGCGGAACGCGTTGCCAACGAGGGTGCGTGGCGCGGCGTGGTGGCCACGGATTCCCGCGTGTATGTCCCGTAGGAGCTCGCGCCCCTCGGGGAATCGGTATGCACCGCCGGAGGATGCCCGACGCGGCGCGCTTGTACGGCTCGCCGTCGACGAGGGTGAAGGACTTGGCCATCCCGGCGATGCGCCCGGCCGCGGCCGGTCTTCGGGGAGTTCCCCTCGAGCGATCCGGGCGGTGTACTTTTCACGCCAATCCGCGGACCGGAGCCGGTTCTATATCCATCGCATCGACCTCGTGGGAGCCATACCCTTCGAGAAGAGAGAGCACGTACACCTCGTTCGAGGGGTCCTCTTCCATGGGTTCCGCTCCCGCCGGATTCGAGGGAGCCCCCCGAAGGTCCGCCGTCGCTCGAGGGGTAGGGCTCGAAGGTGGACCGATGGCCGCGCGATGTCGCGCGCAAAAACGTTTGGGGGAACGGTGATCCGCCCGACGCTATTTTTGCCCGGCTCGTACGCTTCCTCGTTGTACCGGCGGGGTACATGATTAAGCTCGATGCCGTAGAATTTGTCTTCGAGGGCCCGCACGGCTTTACAGTAGGCCTCCATCTTGTCGTCGTGGCGGCTCGCGTCCTTCATGACTTGGTCGATCACGAGTCGCGAATCCCCTCGCACGTCGAGGCGCTTGATGCCCAATTCGATGGCGATCTTGAGGCCGCAGAGGAGGGCCTCGTATTCCGCCATATTGTTGGACGCGGGGAAGTGGAGACGCACTTGCGTAGCGCATGTGCTCCCCGAGGGGTGACACGAAGAGCGAGGCCCGCGCCCGCTCCTGTCTTCATCACCGAGCCGTCGAAGAACGAGTCCGGCACTCGCTTGGATGCGAGGGGGCGGCGGTGCGTGTCCGTCCACTCGCGACGAAATCGGCAAGAATTTGCGATTTGATGGCCTTGCGCGGAGCGTAGGCGAGCGTTTCGCCCATCAACTCCACGGACCACTTGGCAGTACCCCCGCCGCCGCGTCGGGGTTGCGAATGATTTCTCCTAGCGGGAAGGAAGAGACCACCGTAACTGGGTGGGCCTCGAAGTAGTGGCGGAGCTTGCGCCGCGCGAGGACTACCGCGTACAACAGCTTCTGGACCTGGGGATAGCGCGTCTTCGTGTCCGACAGGACCTCGCTGATGTAGTAAACCGGCCTCTGCACAGGCAAGGCATGCCCTTCCTCCGTGCGCTCCACGACGATCACGGCGCTGACCACCTGGGTGGTCGCGGCCACGTAGAGTTGGAGGGGTTCGCCGTCTTGCGGCGGCGTAAGGATTGGGGCGTGCGTCAGAGACGCCTTCAGCTTGTCGAGCGCTTCCTGGGCCTCGGCGGTCCAAGAGAAGCGCTCGTGCTTCTTGAGCGGCCGGTAGAGGGGCGGGGCCCTTCTCACCGAGCCTCGAGACGAAGCGGCTTAAGGCGGCGAGGCACCCCAACACTTTTCGCACTCCTTTGAGGTCCCGAAGTGGACCCATTCGCTCGAGGGCCGCGACCTTTTCAGGGTTGGCCTCGATTCCCCGCTGGGAGACGATGTACCCTAGGAGCATGCCCCGCGGCACTCCAAAGACACATTTCTCGGGGTTGAGCTTGACCCCATTGGCCCGCAGGCAGCTGAACGCGATGCCAAGATCGCTAACCAGGTCGTCCGCCTTCCTGGTTTTGACGACGATGTCGTCTACATAAGCCTCGACCGTTCGCCCGATATGGTCCCCAAAAACGTGCTGCATGCAGCGCTGATATGTTGCGCCCGCGTTTCTGAGGCCAAAAGGCATTGTGACGTAACAGAACGTCCCGAACGGTGTGATGAACGAAGTTGCGAGCTGGTCGGACTCCTTCATCTTTATTTGGTGATATCCCGAATAGGCATCAAGGAAACAGAGTAGTTGACACCCGGCTGTGGAATCAATGATCTGATCTATGCGTGGCAAGGGAAAAGGAACTTTTGGACATGCTTTATTGAGGCTCGGTGTAGTCTATACACATCCTCCACTTCCCATTTTTCTTTTTTACAAGCACGAGATTAGCTAACCACGTGGGGTGGAACACTTCCTTGATGAATCCGGCCTCGAGGAGCTTTCGCGGCTCCGCTCCGATCGCCCGCCGCCGCTCCTCGTCGAAGCGGCGCGGCCGCCTCAACGCCTTGCCCTCGGGGGCCAACGGGTCGAGGGGGACCCCTTTGGTTTGCTCGGCGGCCTCGAACGCGCCGACGTGCTTGGCGGGGGAGGCCGAGGTCGTCGTTGACCATCTTGTCCGGTGTGTTTACCGGCGCTTCATCCGGCGCTAGCGCCTCTGCATGCTCCACGCACTCGACATCGCAGTCGAATGCATGCTCGATCGACGACCCGACGGTGATGACGCCGTTTGGACCCGGCATCTTCATCTTTAGGTACGTGTAGTTGGGGACTGCCATGAACTTGGCATAACATGGTCGCCCAAGGATGGCATGGTAGGCCCCTTTGAATCCCACCACCTCGAATGTGAGGGTTTCCTTGCGGAAATTCTTGGGGGTCCCAAACCATACGGGCGAGGTCGATCCGCCCGAGGGGTTGAACTCGCTTGCGGGCGCGATGCCGTGAAACGGCTTCGTGCTCGGGCCGCAGCGGGTCCAGCCCCGATCCCCATCGAGCGCAATGTATGCGCGAAGAGGATATTGAGGCTACGCCTCCGTCCATAAGGACCTTCGAAAACCGGCGCTCCCAATGATGGGATCGACCACCGGCGGCATCTTGGCCCGGTTCGGGATGCGGTTTGGGTGATCATCCCGGCTAAAGGTGATGGCATCCTTCGACCGGTTGAGAAAGGCCGGAGGTGCCCTCTCGCGGCGAGGACTTCGTGCCGCTCCTTCTTGCGCCGCGGGTCGACATGTCGACAGTAGGTCCCCCAAAGATGAGGAAAACATTTTCGACAGCGGGGAAACCACCCGCGTCGCCGTCGCCCCCATCCTTCTTGGCCTCTGCCTCCTTCGCGGCGGCACGGCCATAGAACTTCTTGAGCATGTCGCACTGCTCAAGAGTGTGATTCACGGGGGTCTTGTGGTAGGGGCACGGCTTCTTCATCATGTCGTCGAAAACCCCCGGGCCTCGAGGAGCCGGTCGAGGGCCCCGTCGGGCCGGGTCAACAGCGAGGGCCTCGGCGTTGCCGCCGTCGCGCCCTGCTCGCGCGCCTCGCGGCGCGGCTTCTTCCCCCCCTTCTTGCCCCGCTTGTCGTTGCGGCGCGGCTCCTTGGACCCGCCGCCCTCCGCGGGCGTGTCCTCGGAGCGCTTGCCCTTCTTGCCGTCGAAGATTGCCCCCACGGCCTCCTCTCCGGGAGGCGAAGCCGGTGGCAATGTCGAACGACTCGTTCGAGTCCGTGGGCGGGCCGCGTCCCGGCCCGCGCACAAGGTCCCGGCACGTGGTGCCCTCGAGGAACGCGTGCACGATTTCGGATTGTGCCACGGCCGGGGAGCTCGTGCGGCGCTTGGAGAAGCGCCGTATGAAGTCCCGCGGCGACTCGCCCGGCTCGCGTGCGGGAGCGCGGATCCCGAGGAGTTCCCGGGCGCACGTATGTGCCCCGGAAGTTGCCCACGAAAGTGTGGACTAGATCGTCCCGGTTGTGGATGCGGTCGGCGGGCAAGTGCTCGAGCCACGTCCGGCCGCGTCGCCCGGATGCGGGGGCAAGTTGCGGATGATTACTTCGTCGTTGGTGGCCCCGCCCGACCGACGGGCTAGGCGGTAATCGTTGGAGCCGGACACGAGGGTCCATCTCCCCGTTGTATTTGACGATTGTCGAGGGGCCGACGGAAGCGCCGGGGGGAACGCCGCCGTGCGGATCTCCCGGCCGAACACCCGGTGCCGGGGGCTCGTGTTGGGGAGCGGTCCTCACCGCTGTCGTAGCGTCCACCCCTTCGAGGGTGGTAGCCCCCGGCCGCCCGCGCGTCCGCCTTGCCGGTGCGCCCGGCGTTGATGACGTTGCGGGCGTCTCCATCCGGCGCCTGCGTGTGTCAAGGAGTCGCTCCTTGGCGGCGTGCGTCCCTCGGTCGGCAAGTTGGCCCACGTGCACCGAGGGTTCGCCCCCCGGTGCGGGATCGTCACCCCGCGCGTCCCCCCCGTTGGCGGATGCGTGAGCCGAGCTCTCGGCCCGCCGGACGGCCGCTTGCTCAAGGAGGGTCCGCACCTCGCGGTGCATGTCTCGGGCCTCGGGGGTCGAGGGTGCCGGCATGGCGCGTAGCGACGTCGCGGCGGCGATGAGCTTTGGCTCGCCCGCGGCGGGAGTATCCGCGTTGTCGACGTTGGGGGCGGGGTTGAGGCGGTCACGGACTTGTCGGCCCGGCTCTCGCGCGTGTTCACCGCGCGCGGAGGCCTCTCCCGCCATCGAGGCGCGGAGTAGCCGCACGGTCCGTACTCCTCGCGCGGCTTGGCCTCGAGCTCGCGAGCTTGGGCCGGCCGCGCGTCGACGTCGGCCCCGGCGAGAGCGCTTGGCCCCGCGGCCGGGCGCGTGGCGATCCCCCGGGGCCGGCGTGACTTCCCCATCTCCGGCGCCGCCGCGCCGGCGGCGTTGGCCGGGTCGTTGGTGATGACGGCGCAACATTCCCGCGTGGGGTCGTAGCTCCCCGTGCCGTGGAGTCGTCGGAGCGACCAAACCAATAGTCCGCGCGTCGAGGAAGCGCCCGAACGCGGCCCCGGGTCCCGCACACCGGAGAAGTCCCCACTCCGCGTACCCATGGCGGCCGGCGGGTGGCATCGTGTCGACGGAGCCCGGGGATGACTCGTCCGCCGCCGAGGTGCCGGGGTCTCGGCGACGAAGACGTGGCGACCGAGTGGAACCCCGCGCATTGTCGTGTTGACGTTGGCGTTGTAGGCCGTAGTGGCGCCACGCGGCCGATGGGGATGCGTGGTCCGAGACCGCACGCGGTCCCGCGGGGGCGGTGGCGGTCGTCGTGACGGTGGGTGCACCGCGTTGGGCGGCGGCGCGCTCGCCCCCGCCGTCGCTCGGACCGCGCCCCCGACGCGAGCGTAGCCCGCAGCGACGACGGCGTCGCGGCGTCGGCGGTCCCGCGGCATCCGTGCCCGCAGCGCCCGCGCCGGTGTCGTGCGTGCGGCGGAGACCAGGGCGGACCTGGCCTCGCGCTGCGCGCGAAGCTCCTCACGGTTGGTGAGGCGCATGAGATAGCCGTTCCCCGTGGCACGGAAGTTCAAGTCCCCGAAGCGGATCCCGAATCCGGCGGGAGAGGGTCCGAGCTACCCATGTTGTAGCGGGTGCTACGGTACTCAGTACGAATCACCATGGAGGGAGTTAGTGAAATGACCTTAGGCGCACGTTTGCCCCACGGTGGGCGCCAACTGTCGGTGCGGAATATGGTCCCGACACTAACCAGTAGATAACGCCTAGGTCTATCCCTCAATGGTCGATGCTAAGCAACAAATGACACAAGGGTTTATCCTGGTTCCGGCCGAGGGGGCCGTACGTCCCGGCAGTGTTGTGCTCGTGGCACTATATTGCTCGGCACGGGGGTGCTTGTAGTGGGGCAAGTACAAGCAAGGCGGGAGAGGAAGCGTGGCTTCCAAGTCCCCGGTGAGTGGCTGAAGGTATTGCGGGAGAATAAGGGGATGAGTGCACGGTGCGTTGTGTTCGACTGTGCTTGTTTTTCTCTCGAATTCCTCCCCCCGCGGTGTGGGGGCTCGCCTCCCCTTTTATAGGCCAAGGGGCGGTGAGTTACATGCACGCCGCGCTACCTAGCTACGTGTGGGAGCACGTCGCGCTACGGTGTAGAGCGGGCGGCCGTCCGGACGATCTCCGCTACGATTCGGCCATGATGGCCTACCTCGTACCCGAACAGTGGCGGCTCGAGGGTAGGAGGCGGCAGATGGCGATGGCGTCCCCTGATAGGCTTCGAGGGAGGTGCTGATAATGGCTGGTACGGGGTACAGGAGCGGGCAGAACGGCGTTCCTTCCCAACGAGCTCTGCGGTAGTGGAGTGGTTGCTGCAGTTCCCGGGCGTGCGCGCGGAGTTAGGCGTGCGCCCGCGCGCGTGGGTACGGCGGCCGCGCCGTTCCGCGGTGGCCGGGATGGCCGCCCACCGCCTAGCGTCCCTCACCCTAACTGCGGGGTCACGGGAAAGTGGAATCGAGGGTGCGCCCCGCCCCCTTTCGAGGGTCGGGCGCGTTAGCCGTACGGTAGCGTGCGCACGGTGTCACGGGACCGACACCGGCCGTACCGCACGGTCCATCCCACGGTGGCGGGGATGGGCTCCTCCCCGGGGAGTTGGTGCGGCGGCACGGGACGTGAGCCCGGGCGCATGATGGCGCGCGTCCGCGGCGTCAAGGCGTTAAATGCCCAAGTACGGGGCCGGCGCACGCGCGCGGGCGCCGTGAGCGTGGCGGGCCCCGGCCCGAGGGCGGAGCGGACCCTCGAGCGAGACGGGATTCGCTCGAGGGGGGAAGCGTGCCCTCGGGCGGGGGCGGGACCGCTCGAGGGAAGGGTCGCCCCTCGAACGGGGGCGGAGCCCGTTCGAGGAGGGGGGGTTACCCCTCGTGCGGGGCGGAGCCCGCTCGAGGAGGGAGCGTGCCCTCGGGCGGCGGAGCTCGCTCGAGGGGTCTTCCCGGACGGGCCGTCTTGATGGACCTGCGGAGTCTCGCCGTATGGGCCATGTCTGCATGGTTAGTCTCCGCATGGTTAGGCTTGGCTTATAGGGATTTAAGTGAGGGTTCCCCCATTGTTTTAAGGGGACCCCTAGGGGCGGTCCCCGGCGAGTCGCGGTTTGTGGCGCCACCTTCTTCCCAGCAGCCACCACATCCAATGGCTCCAAAGCACCTTCTTCCTCCCCCTCTTCTTCATCTGTATATTCTTCATCCTCTCCTTCATCCATGATATATTGTAGGAGGGGGTTAGGAGTGGCTCCATGAGTTTCCCAGCTACTAGGGGGGCTTGAGCCCCACCCGCCCCACCACTAGCTTTGCCCCTTGTTTCCGCTATCATGGCTGCTTGTACCCTGTGCGACCGGGCCACCACCAACAGTTGTGAAACAAAATTTGTGATTTTTTTGGCATCAACATCAGCAAAACGTATGATCAACAAATAAAATATGTGGATGAACAAAGAAGAAGGCTTCACATGTCAATGATTAATCGTTTATTTCTAAATTATACACTCACCCAGCTCGTCCAAGTCGAAGCCGTATACACGGTTCCAAGCTCGTTGCTCTTCAGATTGGTAGAAGCGAATTAAGCTAAGAGCACAATCCACCTTTTCCACACTTGAAAGGTCCCCACGCTTGAGTACCTCCTCCAGGTGCAACTGCTTCTCATCCCCCGTAGCCATACGTGTACCTCCACCGTAGATCTCCATGTCGCGTTCACAGACCGCCTAGTTAGATTGAAAACAATGAAGTACACAGATGAGATTGAGGACTTTGGACCCTCGTTCCTTTCGTAATAATAAAGCGAAAGAATCAATTGCAGTTGCATCCGAACACGAAGTGTTGAGGAGCATACCGTAGTCGGATGGAACTCGATCTCCGCTCCTCTCCTTTCATCTACGTATCCGATGAAATAGAGGTCAGAATCGAACAAGCCGATGGATGGAACAATCGATCAATGACCGACCCCCACCCCCACCCGCACTGCCGCCATCGCCGCCGCCGTAGCCGTCGCCGCGGGGAAAACAGAAGGGTTTCGTGACCTGATCTATTTCGATCCCCATCTTCCTAGTATTGCAATCGGCCATGTGGTTGGTGGGCCAGGCCAGACATGACTGACTGGATTTGATATTGTTGGCCCATTTTTTATTAAAAAAACGTTGGCCCGATTTGACAACAAGGTTTAACAATACCCTCTGCAGTTTCTCAAAGAAAAAAAGATCTAAAGGGGGAATACAGTCTTATATATAAAAGTAGCTATATTTTTAGGGTTATTTGGATTGATATCATTGCAATTTTCAAAACTTGGGATATACCATTACAATTTGTCTATTTGCAATTGTGTCATTACAATTTACCATTAGTCTGAAATATACCACTACTTACCCCTTCGACATGTTTCTCAAAAAAGTTAGACCAAATTGCCCTCATCTTCTTCCCTCCTCTCATTCATCCTCTCACTCTTTCTCTCTTGTCCGTTAGAGCAAAAACTCAGGGGCTCAGCGCGGCTCCTCCTTCACCTCCCCTCTCCCTCCCTTGGTCCCTTCCCTGCTCGCAGCTCAACGTTTGTGTGCGAAGTGCAGCGGTTGCAAAGAGGTGACGAGGTGAGTGCCGGCAGCCTCCTCTTCTTCCCGATGGCCTCCTCTTCTTACTTCCCTCCCATCTGAAGCTACTCTCTCCTTGTCACTCCATGCCTGCCGAGCTGGCTGCGGAGGCCATCATGGAGCATGGCGGCTCGGTCTCCAATAGGGTTAAAGCTGCACGACAGGAGCGGGGCTTGGCGGTGTGGTCACAGCTTCCTCCACCGCCGCCGGCGCGGCTTCCTTGACGTCGCCGCCCGCATGCCGAATTGAGCTCCATCGGGTTGAGGGTGTGCACGTCGAGATCCGCCCCACCCCGATGGCTTCCAATTCCGTGTTGACTAGGAGCAGCCGCGGGGTGCGAGAGTGGCACTGGTCGGTCGCGAGGGTGGTAGCGTGCGAACACTGGAAGAGTGTGAGGGTGGTGGTGCGCGGACGCCGGACGAGTGCGGTGGGGTGCTGACGCCACTGGGAGGCTGCATCCGCCGAATCTGAGACAAGACAGAAGATGTGGAGGAGGGAGGGAAGAGCTTCGACGCCTGCCGAGGATGGAGGAGGGAGCAGCATCGCACACTGGGGATAGAGGATGGAGTGGCAGCCGAGGTGGGCAAGCGGATGGAGGGCATGGATGATGACGAAGCGGTGGCGGAGCTGGGTTGTGGCGGGGGGTTGGGGGTAGGCATTGGTGAGTAGGGATGGCAATGGGGCGGGTTCGGGGCGGGTAGAGCATACCCATGCCCGCCCCGACATGGGCAGCGGGTAAAATTTTTTACCCGTCTCCGTGCCCATGGGTAAAATTTCTTACCCGTCCCCGTGCCCGCCGGGTATCGGGCGGGTAACGGGTTACCCATGGGTACAACATTGTAAACACATTGCCATTATGCCGTACCACAATCACAAATTCACAATTCAACAAATTATTTCAATTTTGCAACATCTCACACAATAAACATTCATATGATAAATATAGTCACATTGTCAGTTTGTCACATCGGTACATCACATGATAAATTCGTAAATGGAGTCACATTGTCACATCACATGATAAACCACACATTCATAGCACATATTTTAAAAAATGCATTGTTGACTTAGGGTTAAGCGGCGCCTGTGGGATGAGGATGTTGGGCTGGGCAAAATGTTGGGCCGAAGTTGAAATATTTTGTTGAGTTTGTGATTGTTTGACGGGTACCCACGGGTAACCCATGGGTAAGATTAGATCCTCGCCCCGTACCCGCCTCACGCCGGGTCGGGTATGGGCGCCACCCACGGGTGAAAAATGGTACCCATGCCCGTCCCCGTCGGGTCGGGTGCCCGGCGGGTACCCGGTACCCGTACCCGAATTGCCATCCCTATTGGTGAGTGGTGGATGCAGACGTCGGGGGTGGGTACTGGACGGTGGGTGGTGGCGTCTCGGCGACGGCGAGACAGGCACAGAAGTTTGGGACGGCGGCCTGCGGGAGAAAGGGGAGAGGAAGACTCTTATTTGAGTTCTTCACTATTTTGAAATGTGAAAAAGATCCAAATCCAAGATGCAAAGGTCGTCTTATTCAGAATCACAATCATCACATCCCCTCGCCCACTTCACACCTCAGAACGCACTATTCTTATATAGAGAAATGCACTTTCCTATCTTCTTATAGAGAGAAATGCGCTTTCCTATCTTCGTCCTTTTGGGAAGGGTCCTTTTCTACACTGGGAAGAGATCTAATGGAAACAAGGTAGGACTGTAGCTCGGAAAATTATAGCACGTGGCTACGAACATTATAGCACGTGGCTACGAACCACAGTGTCCGGGTTCGAATCCCTCCTCGCCATCCTTCCAAATGAAGATTAGAGCATTTGCCTACGAACCACTGATCGAAGATGAGGGCAATTTGGTCTAATTTTTTTTAGGAACACGCCAAAAAGGGTAAATAGTGGTATATTTCATTAAATAGTGGTATATTTTAAACAAATGGTGAATTGTAATGTATGGTTAAGAATAGATGAATTGTATGATAACCCCCACGTGCACGGCCATGCGCCACACCACCGTCGATGAACCCGCCCGACAGGACTGGAATTGACGTTTGAGCGGAGGTGAGGCCGAGGATACTAATTTGCAATTTTCCCCTATCTTGTCTGTCCAAAACTTCTAAGTAGAGTCTGTCCAATAGCGAGAGATCGATCAAGCCCACAATGGCTCGTCAGCTGCTGCAACAAATCAACAAACTGCAGAGGAGATCTTTTGGAAGGGACTTTGGAAAATAGAGTGCCCCGGGAAAATCAGAGTTTTCCTGTGGCGCTTGGCACATAAGTCCATTGCAGTGAGGATGGGTTTGGAGAGGAGAGGTGTGGATTTAGATACTCGATGCGCTGTGTGTGAACGCTTTAATGAGGATGGCGGCCATTTGTTTTTCAAGTGCAAATATGTGAAGCCCGTCTGGCAGGAGCTCAATCTTGACACCATCAGAGAAGTTTTGGCCACTAAACAGTCAGCTCGGGAGGTGCTGCAGCATGTGTTGGGATTGAAGAAGGAAGTTGAGGTGAAGGTGTTCATCCTGTTGTGGCATTGGTGGTTGGAGAGGAATCGTGTGTGGAAGGGGGAAAGGCCACGGCCGCCGGCTGTGCTTGCCTCTATGGTGACCAGGATGTCTGACGACAACCTGGTAATAGGCAAAGGCGATCACGGCCCGGACCACCACCTGTCGAAGCATTGGAGAAGGCCAGCGATGGATATTTTTCAAAATCAATTCTGACGGATCATTCTTTCCAGAATCTGGAGAAGGTGGATGGGGCTTTGTTATCCGGGATCACCTTGGCTGTGTTATCAGAGCCGACGCTGGCCGTTGTACTTACTTAATGGATGCATATCATTCGGAAGTGATTGGTTACAGGGAAGGTGTTTGGGTGGCTATGGAAATGGGCACCCAAAAGTTAGTGATCGGGACGGACTCTTTTATGCCTGTTGTTTTTATCCATTGTCCATATTCAAATCCACACCCACCTCAAATGGGGAGGGTATGGGTAGAAAATAATTATCCATTGAAGAAATGGGGAAGGTAGGATGCGAGGAGGGTATAAATAATCGATTGGGTATGTATAGAGTCTAGTATAAAACTAATTATCCATTGGGTATGGGTGGGAATGGGGAGGGTAAGAAGTGAATAATAATTATTTGGATTTGGGTACGAACAAAAGTGGATTTGTCCATACCTTCCCCGGTGGCAGGCTTAGACTCGTTGCTGTTGAAAACGGCGTTGGAGTCCAACTCCTTTGCTCTAGCACCAACAGGCGGGCTGCTGTATGACATCAAGTGTACGCTTAATGATTCCGTTAGTTCATGGAGTTGTAGTTTCTGTCCCAGGGAATGTAACAAGGTAGCGCACGCTGTGACGGCGCAAGGGTGTAAGTATCCTCATGGAACGGTCCTTGATTGGACAGATACACTTCCGGGTGCTGAGGATCCACCTCCGGGTGCTGAGGATCTTGTAGCTAGAGACTGCTCTAGCTCTCTCGTTTAATGGAAGGCCTATTCCATTTCAAAAAAAAAAAACTTCTAAGTAGAATAGGCATTATTTAAGTCGGCCCTTATTAAGCAACATGACAGAGAGCGAGAGCGAGAGCATGCAGTATATAGGCAGCAGTAGCAGGTACTGAAACAACACCTGTTGATCGATGTGGTTCGAGCATGACCATACATACATACATACTGTGTGCTCTCTCTCACACACTGTTTATTATATTATATATTCATGTATGTATCGAGATTCATCGAGACGACTGACGATCAGAAGATGGAGGAGAGCGTGGGGAGCTTGAGCTCGCCGGACTTGGTGAGCGGCAGCGTGAGGTTGCCGACGACGGGGAGGTCGACGGTGAGCCCGACGCGCATCTCGTAGTCCATGTCCCAGTCCCTGCCGGCGTCCCTGACGAGGCTGACGAGGAAGTCGTAGGGCACCTTGAGGGGCACGTCGAGGCGGGTGACGGCCCCGGCGGTGAGCGACCCCGGGTCGGGCATCGTCCCCGACGCCACCTCCCGCCCCGCGCTCCGCAGCGAGTAGCTGACCTCGCACACCGGGATCGCGTGCGCGTAGGGGTTGCGCACGTCGACGCGCCCGGCGAGGGTCGCGCCGTCGCGCCCGACGTGCCCCACCGACAGGTCCGCCAGCTCCGCCTCCGGCTTCTCCACCTTCGCCACCTTGTCCGCCACGAACCCCTTCGCCTTGTCCACCAGCCTCGCCGCCATTGCTTGCTTGCTAATAAACCGCGTGTGTCAGAGATGTGAGCTTCTGCTTCGATCGCTTTCTTCTTCAGTTAGTTAATAAATCCTTGCGAAAGCTGTATCTGCTTCTCTCCTGACGGTGTTTGGCGCATGCGACCGCCGGCTGATATATATAGGGACGCCGAGGCGTTTGGCCGGGTGACACGTCGGGTGTTTGCGTGTTGGGCGCGTGGCAGCAGGCGATGAGTTCCCGGCTAGAAACCGTGATGACTAGGCCAGAGAAGAACGTTCGCTGGAGCTGATCGATTTTATAGGGAGCTCGCACCTGTTCGCTTGGCTTATCACCACCAGCCAAGAAGTAATCTTTCTCTCGTATCAAACCAGCCGTGGCAAAGAATGGCCCAAGAAGATTTTCTCTCCGAACAAAACAACACTAGCCACCAACCACCAGCCCAATCGAACGAGTCCGTCGATGAGTAAACAGGATTCAGACCATCATCACTACCGTGGCCAGAAATGAAGCTACAGAGCGTAACGAAACTCGACATGCAATGCCTGCCTGCCTGAACCAGTGCATGACTCAGCTGCTGTTGTGGCCTTGGACGATAATTCTAGGCTTCCTATCTAGCTGATTTCACCCACTGTGAGTATATGAGACAAAAAGGTGTTTAAACAAGATTCGACCAAAAACAAAAGGGTTTCATTTTTTGTTTGAAGGGAAAAACAAAAGTGTACAGCTTCTATACATGTATAATAACTAGTTGCCAAAGGGTGCCTAGCTGAATTGGTTAGGTGGCCTCAGTAGCAATCCTCAGGTCCTGAGTTCGACTCCCCGTGGGAGCGAATTTCAGGCTGGGGTTAAAAAAAGTCACTGGCTGGTTCCCTTGGTCGGGTGATCCGACCTATGGTGGGCGGGCCCTTGTGTAGGGGGCTGGTCGTGGGTTGGGCCTCAAAGCAAGAGTCAAGGCCCGAACCATAGTGTCGGGGACAGCCATGAGGGTCCCTAAAAAATCGGGAGGGATCCTGCTTAAAATCTGTAAAAAACGCAAAACGCAAAACCCAACCCCGGGCCTAACGCAAAGCACACACAACACGATCCACACCGCGGCGGCCCCCGCGGCCCACCAAAGCGGCCCAGCAAAGCGCCCCCTCGAGCGAGGTCCGCCTCGCTCGAAGGGTCACGCCCCCCTCGAACGGGGTCCGCCTCGCTCGAGGGGTCACCCCCCCTCGAACGGGGGTTTGCCTCGCTTGAGGGTCCCTCACGAGCGCACTCGCTCCCCGCACGCGTGTACGGGCATTAATGCTCGACACGGCGAGCCGCGCCACTACGCGCCTGGGAATCATGCCCCGGCGCTGTTTCGCCAACTCCCTAGGGGGAGCCCATCCCCACCACTGTGGGGGACTGTGCGACGAGGCCGGTGTCAGCTCCGTGACACTGCGCCGCCCACTCTTGTGCGGCTAACGCGCCGCGCCCTCGAAGGGGGGGGGGCAACCGCACCCTCGATCCCTCTTCTCGTGACTCCGCAGGGTCAAACCGTGACGTCAGGCCGACGGGAGCGCCATACCCGCCGCTGTCAATCCTGTGCGGCCATCCCCGCCCCTGCTGCGCCACGCCGCGCACTGCTACAACTGCCCCGACGCTATTGAGCACGCGGGGACGGGATGTCGCCACGCCTGCTATTGCACCTCGTAGGGATCGTCGTCAACAGCTCCCTCGAGCCCGCCTGGAGACGCACCGGTCAACCACTACGTCTCTACCCTCGAAGCCGCCCCTGTTCAAGCACAGGACACGCCACGACGCCGTGACTGGAGCAAGATTCGCCAGGACGGCCGTCAACTCCACGGCATTGTTCGCCATGCCGCCACACGTAGTGAAATAGTGCGGCACGCCTGTAAATCGCCCTCTCCTTGGCCTATAAAAGGGAGGCGAACCCCCCCCCCCCGCAGGGGCATCGGGCAACGGATAGCGATCAATCCTACGCTCTCCGCTTTCCCCACGATATTGGCACTCGCCTCAATCACAACTCTAGGGACTTGGAGGCCACACCTCCTCTCCTGCCTCGCTTGTAGCCACCCCTATACAGGCACCCCGGTGCGAAGCAATACAAAGCCACGAAAGTTGCCCCCTCATGCATGGGGAACTTGCACACTTACATTGATGAGAATTCCTCATCTTTTGCTTAAATTTTGAATTTGCCCAAGTTAATTAGGTGTCAACATTAGTAGGGGGTGTAAACAGAGCCCCCCGCCCTTCCGTCCTACTAATTCGTACAGCTCGGTTTTTTTTCATATTTCATGGTCAAATCCAAACATATGATTAATGAAAACGGAGGATGGTGAGGTTTCTACACAAATTTCGATCAAAAAAGAAAGAATTTTTCCTTTCAGGGGAAATCACAAAGGAATGATTCAGCTTGGGCCAGTGCAGACAATAATGTATGGGCCTGGGCTTCCTTGGCCTACTAGACCCATGACTCACTCTGTGGGGGAGAGAAAGAAGTCGAGGACCGGCCCGTTTCTGAACTGCATCCGATCTCCCCTTTCTTCTTCCTCGCACCCACGCGGCAGATCCAGCCAGTCCGCCGGCGATGCAGTTCTTCGGCGGCTCCTCGCTGACGTCGGTCGCGCCGGATGCGAGCCCGGCACCGGCGGCCCCCCCCGGCACGGGCACCGGCGCCAACGCGCAGGTGCTCTACGTCTTCAACCGGAACGGCGTCTGCCTGCTCTACCGCGAGTGGCACCGCCCGCTCCGCACCCTCGACCCAACCCAGGACCACAAGCTCATGTTCGGGCTCCTCTTCTCCCTCCGATCGTTCACCGCCAAGATCGACCCGACCACGTACGGCCTTCGTCTCACTCTCTTCTTAGTCCTCCCACTCCTTCTCATCCGCTCTGATGGAATCGTGTGATGTGAGCTATGCGAATCCTGCCATTGAAAATGGTGTTGCTTTTGCATCGACTGTAGTTGAGCCCCCTGCCAGGGCCAAGAAGTATCCTTTTGTTTCATTATTAATGTGAATTCGTTCGATCATCAGGCCAGGTTCCCAATTTTTATGTGGAATTTTCTATCTTCATTCCAGTTGCATTCATCCTGTGTTATATATTTATTACCAAATAATTATAGAAATTGATGAGGTGCCAAAACGTTTACCCATTTAGAATTCATTCAGGTTCCCAATTTGCTCGTGGAATTTTTCTATTTTTGTTCCACTTGCATTCATCTTTGTGTTACATATTTTCCAAATTGTACGCCGGGTGGCTGACAGCAGGTTTATAGTGAACAGTAAAGTAATTAGAATGCCTGAGTCACATATTTTCCTCATGATGTTTTTGCATATCAAATGCAGGGCTGAAAAGGGTAATCTTGGGGTGCCACTACTGCCAGGACAAGGCTGTTCATTTTACAGCTTCAAGACAAACACATACAAATTGAACTTCATGGAGAGCCCTGCTGGTATAAAGGTTAGTATTGCACATTCTCTTGCCCTACTAAGATTCATGTGTGTTTGCGCCAGATGAAGAATCTTAAATTCTTGATTGCTTGGTTACAGTGACTTCCATGATATAGTTTCTGGGTGCCACATACCAGGCCTTTCGGTCTACCTACTTGTGTGCCATTTATTATTTTTAGTTTATTTGCCATTCACAGTGTCACAATCCTGTTGGTATGGGCCTATTAGTAAACCTTTTGAGAACTTGAGATTGGTCATGCTCAGTTGCAATTTTCAAGGATGTGTAACAAATCTTTGTGGTATCTTTCTTGCTATGCAGTACATCTGTGAAAAGTTAAACCATTTTAACTTCCTTTTAACCATTTTCAGTACTGAGTCCATGTCATGGTATTTCACTTCTAGCATCAAATGTGCCTCATTCCACTTGACAAATCCTCTTTCAGTTTTGGGTCATTTCTTTAGCATGGCAGTTGTCGAGCAGATAGACATACAACACCTGTTTCTCCAAAATTGTACTTGATCACTAACTCTACCATCTTGGTGTAGCTTATTTTAATCACGCATCCGAGGACTGGTGATCAGCGAGATTCATTGAAGCATATCTACAACCTATATGTGGAGTATGTTGTAAAAAATCCTTTGTATGCCCCTGGCACACCAATCAAGTAAGTTTTTCTGATTCGTGGAAATTTGTTTGCTCTGCATTGTTAGCTAGAATATTGTTACTAATATTAAAATTTTTAGAGAATGTGGTCCTTTTTTGTTAGACATTCTGTAAACAGCATCATTTATGTCATTAGTCATATCTGAGCTACTAGCTCCAGTAATGAGCAGCCACTGGATAGTTACAAGTGCATAAGAGGCATACAGATGTTGTAAATAAGATAACATGGTAGATGTAGCCAGCATTTGGGGTTTAGATCTTTTCCCATTTAGTCCCCAATCTTCCAAACATAGTGAAATTTTTTACATCAATTCAAGGGAAGTCAGCTAGTGGCAGTACTGGAAGGATGGTTTACTGCTATTTTATTTATCCACGTCATCATTCATGAAATTGTTCTGTTGGATAACATGTTTGCTTCCGTTTAATTTTGGTTGAATATGTTCATCCGTGCTATTTATAAGGCTCCTTAACTACTTGTGGTGTTCTTTTTATTTTTGGATAACAGTATTGGACTGTACATGAAATATGAATTTCACTCTTAGTGGCTATGTCTCTTATTTATCTAAGTTCTTTAGTTTCCTGAACATATGTTATTTTCAGGTGTGAACTTTTCAATAAACATCTCGATCAATATGTGAGAACATTAATTTGAATCAGCGAGGTAATTTCTGTCCTTTTGTTTTGCACAGTGCCTCATATAGCATTTCTTTTAATGTGAGACAGTCTGTCATGTGATGTACAATGTTGCATGTAATTTTTCGGTATGGTTTTTTACAGATTCATGCACTCATCACTATATGTTGCTTTTTTGTAAAATATTGATATTCGGTTGGTATGAAATTTCTGACAACATTTTAAATGATGTTCCCATGTTTCCTTTTACCCGGAAAACAAGATTTAAGTGTCTGTATCGAAAGTTAGCTTTACTTGTTCCTTAGGTGACACTGTTGAACATCGTGTTGGTGTATTTCTTTTTTTTTTGGAGTAATTGAGAGGGTAAAATATATTTTCTATGTTAAGACGTCAATGCATGCATCAATCGTTGCCCTGGTTATTCAGTTTACTATTGTGTTACACTTTCCCTTGATCCTGTCTAACTGTTTACTTGGAATGAGCACAACTGAAAAAGGCTAGTTTTTCATATTTCTGTCCACATGCTTATTTTGAATCAGCGAGGTAACTTCTGTCCTTGTGTTTTGCTCAGTGCCTCATATAGCATTTCTTTGAATGTGACACAGTCTGTCATGTGATGTACAATGTTGCATGTAATTTTTCCTTATGGTTTTCTACAAATTCATGCACTCGTCGCTATATGTTGCTTTTTTGTAAAATATTGATATTCAGTTGATATGAAATTCCTGACAACGTTTTAGATGATGTTCCCATGTTTCCTTTTTCCCGGAAAACAAGATTGAAGTCTGTATTAAAAGTTAGCTTTACTTGTTCCTTATGTGACACTGTTGAACATCGTGCTGGTGTATTTCTTTTTTATTGAGTAATTGAGAGGGTGAAATATATTTTCTATGTTCAGAAGTTTATGCATGCATATGCATCAATCGTTGCCCTGGTTATTCAGTTTACTATTGTGTTACACTTTCCCTTGATCCTGTCTAACTGTTTACTTGGAATGAGCACAACTGAAAAAGGCTAGTTTTTCATATTTCTGTCCACATGCTTATTCACTACTGTTTTTTTTGCAGGATTGGGTGGTGGGTCATTTAGCTCAAGGTCACATTCTATATGCTTTAGTCGGTGGTTTCACTATGCTGCATGAGCAGGACTCATCAAGAAAGATCATGTCAAGGATGCTACAGACCGATTTTCCTGGTGGAAAGATGTTCATATTCTCATTATGCTTGTATACAATTGGCCCATGTATTGTGTACTGGCTTAAGTTTGACAGCTCTATTGCGACTACAGACCTGTAGATTACTTGGTCGATCATGACGGTTGATGTTGGTTTCATATGTTGTGTTCAGAATGATGATTAATCCATGAGTTATCTGATGGTCACCGTTCAGGTTTTCCCCCTCATGACACAGACGGCCGTCCAGACAAATCTTCACCATGTAATTAGAAGTTGTTCGCAGACTCAGTAAAATTGGGCTTGAATTCCTCAATTGTTTTGTGTCAGAGTTGGATTCGAAAAATAAATGATAGTACAGCTGACTACTGATGAGATCCGAAGCTTTGTTAATTACTGGTTGGGGAATCTGAATCTGCAACTGCATGGTGATTGATCAACTGGGATCCCTCTCAAGTTTTCAACCAATTGGATAGTAGCGTGCCGACCTGGACAAGTGACCACCCCAGACGCAGAGGGGCAAAAAAACAAAAAGTCGGGCAAGAACATGACTAGGCCTTGACAGTGATGACTGATGAGAGAGCGAGGTAGGAAGGATGGGTTTGTTTGTTTGATTAATGAATGTGTGGAGACTAGTGAGTGAGTGGCTGCAGTGAGTGGGAGGGAGTGAGCCAATACCCAGGAGGGTTTTACCTGTACAATACGGCGGCAAACCGCCCCTTTCCAGCTCCCTTTTTTTATATAAAAAAAATATATATATAATCTCCAGTTTCCCTGTACACTTTCAACTTGCTGGGGATTCCGTTCCATTCATTCATTCAACTTTTCCGAACGAAATTCAAACATATACGAAGACAACAAAATTTAAATTCTAATGTTTAATTTTTTTTTTTGAAAGAAAACCATGCCGGGCAGCCCAAACCCAAAACACCTCCGAGCCCAGCAGCCCAACGGCGAGAGCGGGGGGGATTAGGGTAAGAGGCCCCACCCCGCGCCTTCGTCGTCCCCACCCCGCACGCCGCGCCTTCGTCGTCCCCACTCCGCCTGCGCCCGCCCCGCCCGCCCGCCGGGTCTCCTCCTCCTCTCCAACCGCCGCGCTCAGGGAAGTAGAGTAGCCACCGCCGCGGGTCCGTGCGTGACCCGGTCTCCCGCCTGGAGCGTGGAGTCGTCCGTGGACGCCACGTCCCCCGCCCGGCGCCTCCCCTCCTCCAAAAGCCCGTCCCGCTCCCGCCTGGTGGGGTGGCTCTCGAGTCGCGACGAACCGACTACGATGCCGCCCACCGGAGAAGCTCCACCCGGATCCGTGTTCCTGCACCAAGGCCACTTGGGCCTGGAGCCGCCGCCGCCGCCGCCGCCGGCGGCACCTGCTGCCAACGCCAACACATCCGGTACTACAGGTACGTCTTTGTCGCCGGGACTTGTGCAGTTGAGGGGGTAGCAGATGCAGATCGAGCTCGTTTTCTTGCTTCCCGTGACAGAGCTTGGGGGTTGGGGGGGGGGGGGGGATAAACAGGATCTTACTCTGCTCTTGCTAATTCTCCTGGTGGCACATGGTTAATCGTGGTCGAACAGTGGTAGGGCTTATAGAGGATGCCTAATGGAGATCCTGCGTCTTTCAGAGAATTTATTTATGGATACCAAATAGAGATCTTAGTGGGAACAAGCATTACCTAGAGTTAGAATTGGACACTAGTTGGTAGATGATGCATATTGTGGGAAGTGCGGGAAACTGGGTGTTTACCAACCTACTAAAATTGACGTTGTACTGTTAGGGTTTAGTGTATAAATGCAATTTGAGCTCTGTTTCTTTGAACCAAAATATGGAATGTTTCTACGTTACTGCATATTAGTCACCAGTTTGATAAGAATAGGATTCAATTCATTTGCGGGGAATAAATCGCAGGCTCGAATTTATTTTTGACATAAAAATGCTGAGTTCTGGCAGGCTATGAGCTCATCCAGCTTAAAACACGGCCTTTTTTTGGTTGTAATATCACTCAAAGCCGTAATAAACATACAACAACCCAGTTTTCTACTATCACTGCCGAATACAGTGTTAATGTCTCGCGATTTAATATGACTTCTAAAGAAAATTTATATCGTAAATGCATGCGTATCCAAAAGTTTTTGTTTTTCTTTTTTGTCTAGTTGGACACAAGCAGTAGACATTGGCCTTATCTTTGTTAGAGAGAAAAAAGAAAGCATAAATCTTTTCAGATGCGAAATTTACACAACCCTACAAATGCAGCCCTAGTGTTCTTTTCTCCTCTCCTTGTGTGGTATTGATTCTGCTTGTCCTATTATTCTCTCCAAAACCTAAATAGATCACCTGATGCCTTATTTACTTCTGTTTTTAGTCTTGTACCATAGCACCTTATGTTAGTTTGACCTTATTTTGAAATCTTCCCGTGCAGGTGACACTAGATTTGATGCATCACAGTACGCTTTTTTTGGAAACAATGTGCTGGAGGAGGTTGAACTAGGTGGATTGGAAGATGATAATGACAGTGATGCTGCTTTCATTGGAGTCAATGATACAGAACGCCCACTTTCTTCTCAAGGGAATGCGCTAGAGGTGCAGCCTTTTATTTATTCCATGCTGGATAAGTGCTGTATCGAATATAACTCTCGGCATTTGTACAGTTTTGGCTAATGAGAAATTTCTTATAGCACTGTGAAGATAGTAAGATACTGTTTAGCAAGATGGTAGTAGTGTAGTACTGCAAATAGAGTACACTTGTATGACATTCATTCACTTTTATTTTATTCTTGTTGCCCTCTTAAGTTTGTTAGTACAGAACAGGAATCTTATAAGGTGCAGTTTTAGTCATATAAGCATTTTACTAAAGCATGCTAACATAATAATATAAGAAAGTGAGCTACCTCAACTGATAGACTCACATGCTTCCATTTAAATTCAGACTGATGTGCTCACGCTCAGTGGGCTTATATACCAAATATAACAAGAAAAATGAAGCTCTGTTGATTGTATTCTCGGTATTCACTTCTCACCCAGCCTACAACTTGTTTTTCAGGCTGAAGATAGTTCATTCTCAGATGTTGATGATCTTGCAAATACATTCTCAAAGGTTACCTTTCCCTGAAAACTTGAACTTTCTTTGCAGTAACATTCAATGGAACCCATTTCCTTGTCTGGGGGGGAAACTGTTTGTTCATATTACATCGAACATATCTTTTTATCACAGCTTGTGCATTGGTTTTTTTGCATCCTAAAATTGAGGGAACGGAGTTGTTGGGCCAATTTTTTAGTCTTCTTGTTTGTATCAATGAGTCATAACTTTGGTGTATTGTCTCCTATATACTGAGGCATGGATTACAAATTCAAGCAAAATGTATTATATGAAATTCTGCTTTAGCTACCTTTTTTTTGAAATCCTGCTTTACCTAACTTGAAACAGGAAAGTTGTTGTGATATATCCGAAACATAGCATCCAATGTGCCCATTCATTATTGAAATGGTGTGCAACTGCTCTTTGAAGTTTGAATGAAATTTGAAATTATAATGAAAAGGAAAAATACTTCCTTTGTTGAAATTTGGACTCTTTGCCTTTCTTGTTGATATTGCTATTGGAATATGCTCAAGCAGCCAATATGCTTACTGCTTCAGTTTCTTCTTATACGTATACCGTATGATGGCACCTACAAAAGGATCGTAGAATTACTACCTTATATTGGTTGCATGTTCTGGATTTACCTGCTTGACTGCTATATAACAGTAAATTGCATGCAATATGCCTGCCCTAGTGTCCTATAAAGCCTTTCATTGAAAGAGATTTATTATTTAGATTATCTGTATACTGTATCATTTTTATTTGATTTTATGTGCATTTTGCTTTCAGCTGAGAAGAGATGTCAACCTACCAAAGCATATTGGAATAAATAATATGGGCACTTCTTTTTCACGAGAAAGTGAGTTTTAACCTTCTGGTTAATAATCCGTACATTTGTTTGCTTTCTTTCAATAATACTTCAATCAGAAGCTCCAATTATTTCATATAGAGATCTTTGCATGAAAAGAAGAAAACTGTTTGTATATGCTCTTCTATCATGTAATGATATCATGTGCTGTAGGCAGTTGAACTGCTCTGCATGCCCATTTTCTTTGTTCTAATGTGATATTTTATCACATCCGTAGGTTCTGCTGCTGCTGACTGGACACCGGAATTTGATTCCCCACTCTGGCCCAATCAGTATGTGCTAGATGCAAGGCAAAGACAGGATGGCAATGACTGGTGGCCTCCACAACATCATTCTTCTCACTTTGCTGATTCCAGATTGTACAGAACATCCTCATCCCCTCAGCAACAGGAACAACAAAATTGCAACGAACCTGTTCTTGGACCAAGGCCATCTCCTTTGCACCGGACATCCTCATATCCACACAACGAACCTCCATACAATCCTGCTGATGCTGTTCCTGCTCCAAATGCTCCATACAATTCACACCATCCACCTGGTGGACCACCCAGCTCATTGCCTGGACAAGTGCATAAGATGAACACGTCATCTTTAAATGAATATCAGATACATATGCCTGCACAAAGTGATGCCCCTTTCTCCCAGTTTCTTCGTGGAGGGACACATCCAGAGGCATTATTTGGTGGAAACCTGGGTCATATGGTTTCAAGAGGCTTCCCAACTAACAGTAGCACCAGTGGACCAAAAAGTCATATGCTGAATGATGAACAGATTCCTGGGGAAATTGCCAGTATCATGCCAAATTTGGTGCCAAACCATCTACAACGTCCGAATGTGTTCATGCCCCCTCAAATGATGTCTATGCACAAACAGCATGGCATGCTCCCCGTTCAGCAGTCTCCACAACACTTGTCAAGAAGAACTCAGGCACATACGTCTGGCCCCCATCATCCACAACAATTGATGAATAGGTTTGATAATTTTGGGATGCCTGAGTTCAGCGATCCAAGAGCAAGATCATATATGCACCATGGAAGGCCAGGTTCCCATTTTCCTCTCCAAGGCTCTGAATTTGGTATCATGAGGATGGGTAATGGGAGGCCAAGGTTTAGATCCAAGTACATGTCCACTGAAGAACTTGAAAACATTTCAAGAATACAGCATGTTGCCACTCACATAAATGATCCATACATCGATGATTATTACCATCAAGCTTGTCAGGCCAGAAGATCTGTTGATGCAAGGTTGAAGCACCACTTTTGCCCAACCTTGATATTGGATCCATCTTCTCGAGCACGCAGTAAGGATGAGCCGCATGCATATCTTAAGGTTGATGCCCTTGGGAGACTGCCATTTTCTTCCATCCGGAGGCCACGTCCACTTCTTGATGTTGAACCAGCTTCGACAACTGATGATAACACTCTTGTTTCAAGATCTCTTGATCAGGAACCTATGCTAGCTGCTAGGATCACAATTGAAGATGGCCTCTCCTTACTACTTGATATAGATGATATTGATCGCTTGCTTCAATTTAGCCAGCAGCAAGATGGTGGTTTACAACTTAGAAACAGAAGGCAGTCTCTGCTTGATCAGCTGGCAGAGTCATTGCAGTTGGTTGATCCGCTAGGTCCAAATAAGAATACACATCTGTCAGCAAAAGATGATTTGGTATTTCTTCGCATTGTTTCTCTACCCAAGGGTCGGAAATTACTTTCACGCTATATCAACCTTATGGTTCCTGGTAGTGATCTTGCACGGATAGCATGCATGGCAGTGTTCCGGCACCTGAGGTTTGTGTTTGGCAATTTGCCCTCTGATGATGGATCAGCTGAGACGGTAACTAAACTAGCCAATGCAGTAGCTGCGTGCATTCGTGGGATGGACTTAAGTGGCCTCAGTGCTTGTCTCGCAGCAATTGTGTGCTCGTCAGAGCATCCACCGCTTCGACCTCTTGGATATGCTGCCGGTGATGGTGCCACAGTCATCATAAAATCTGCCCTGGATAGGGCAACAGAGCTTCTCACTGAGCCGCTTGCTTCATCAAATTACAGTGTTCCAAACCGAGCCCTATGGCAAGCATCTTTTAATGCCTTCTTTGGGTTGCTTACAAAGTACTGCATAAGTAAATTTGACAGCCTAGTTCATACAATGCACACTGCATCAGCGATAGGGAGGGAACTGCCAATTGAGCTTCTGCGTGCTAGTCTTCCTCATACAGATGAGCAACAGCGAAGAATATTACTTGAGTTTGCCCAACGGGCCGTGCCTACCACTGGTCATAGTTCTCAGAGGGCTCCTGGTGGAACCATGCCATCTGAGACAGTCCCAAGTTAAGCTGGTCAGCAGATGCAAGTTGAAGCATCTGATACTATTTTTATTCTATGGTAACCTGCCCAATGAATTGAGCATTCCTTGCCCCTGTCCCGCCGAATGGGGCATCCTGGTGGTAATCTGGATGTATGTCCAAACTGATTACTCCCTTAAGCTACAGTATGTTCTATGTGTTGCTGTATCACACCACTGGTTGAATTAGCAGGATAGTTTCCTTCTTGAGGGCTGTGTTTTGTTTCCCAATGCCCATAGGATGGAACTGAAGTGCTGTTTCTAGGTTAGCAGCTGTACAGGCCATTCCTTTCCCAAGGAAGTGTTTATCCAGGCTGTAGTTGTTTTCATTTGCAGTAGTTGTAGAGGTGGTATTCAGGAATTTTCCCCCTTGGCTTTGGAGTATACTGGAGGTTTTATATATGCTTGCGCAAGTACCCATAACCCCATTGTTGGGAACACCTGTACACTAGTGAGTGCTTGCAAATTGGTTTCCCCCGTTGTGTAGCCATCTCAAGATTGTGTTGAGTGAACACATTAGCTTGTGAAGCTGTCTTGAGTTTTGCAATGGGCTCATTGAATTGAATTCTGCTAGGGTTCTTGTTATTTGTGACATACGAATTCTTGCCGGGATTACTTGTATGTCACCGTGCCGCTTTACTTTCCGGTGCTTAGCGTTCGTACAACTACTGCTCTACGCCTGTTCGTAAGAAACTGGTCAGCGGCATTTTTCTCTTGTCGGTTACTGTACTAGTCTTGAGGGGTCTCGCGGCCGGCCTCGGTAGTGGTTGCCGTCGCCGTCGTCCGTCTGCTGCGCGACCTCCACCGCGCGCTGGACCTGTCGGTTAGCAGGATCCTCATCGCTCTCCGCGCCATCCAGCGAGATGTGCAGCAGGATACAGTACGTACGCGCCATGTTTTCTACTACTCCTCCTTCCGATGCCCATCCATGCCCGGGGTGCTCCTCCGTCCCGTTCCTGCGAATTGGAGTACACCGGATCGCTGCATTGTCCTTCAGAAAAGAAAGAAAAAAAAAACCCAAGTGCCCTGCATTGGAACTGCCGACACCGAGGGTTGCAAACTTGTTGAACCAAGATCGAGCACCCACCCACGCGCCCAATGTCTTGCGTAGATTGCAAGCCTGCATGGTTGCGTTCAAGACTGCCCTGAAATCGACGGGGATCTTCCTGCTTTGAACAACTTGAAGCCGATCCTACACGGCCACGGTGCCCCGCGGAAATGGACGTCCGTGCCCGATGGATGTGCCGTGCCATTTCGCTCTCTGTTTGCTGCCGGCCGAGCTGGGTCCGTGGACACCGTGGTGGTGGTGGTGCTGGTGGTGCTGGTGCTGGGGCAGGGAGACGAGAGCGGAGAGACACGGGTCACAGGACATGTGTGCCCCTGCAGCGATCTGGGCAGCAGCAGCAGCAGACGCGGACATGTGTGCCTCTGCGCGCTCTGCAGACGACGACGGCAGCGGCCGGTGACAAGCGCACGAAAAAGGGTACTGTGCTCCGGTTGCACATGCCTGCCTCTCCGGCTCTCCGGCCAGTCGCCACTTCACATCTACTACTCCAGTCTCCAGCCAACATCTCTACAGTTCTCTCTGTTTTCTTTTATTCATTTTTCCTTCACTGCCAACGGGATTAAGCTAGCAGCCAGCACGAACAACGTTTTACTACTGTATGCAGTAGTAGTTGGAAGTGGTTAGTGTTCAATCGGGCAAGTGACGCAGGAGCTTAGGCTTAGCTGGAGCCTGGAGCTGTTGTTAATGTGCTGCTCTGTCTTAATCTGCTGCACTACTTGTTTACTCGACTTGCAAATGCATGCTGCGGCGAGCTTATCGTAGTGTCCGTCCTAGAATTAACTAGTTTGATTAGATGCCAACGCAACGCGACGCGTGGTGGTAAGTAAAGGATCCGAGGGACGCGGAGCTCATCACTCGGGTCCAGCACGTACACGTTTCTGCGGCACTGTTGGGCTGCGAGGTGTCGCGTCGCGTCGCGTGCTGCACCCGTGTCGTCGACTAGTCTGAGCTCTGTAATATAAGGTATCGGAGAGTTCAAACTTAATAAACAAGAGTGAGAGAAAATGACTTCTATACCCCTTATTTTACACTACTAACCAACTCTCCACCTACTCACCAACCACATTCAATTTTGTCTTATCCTTCCGGAACCTTATATTTTCAGCACGAAAATTTGAATCCTCCGCCCTATATTTGGGACGGAGGTAGTAGTAAGTAAACTGGTCGAGCCGAGCAGAGAGATTCAGATTCCCGCCATCCATGCATCCGCCGTATAGCTGCTGCCTGTGCTGTCACTGCCGAGACTTCACGTGCACTAGTAGTAACTGCCAGACGTACTTTTTCTCTCAGAACAAATCGCCCACCAAAGAATCGCCGAAGATTTTCTCTCCGAACAAATTAGCGCCCATCGCTAAACGAACAGGTGACGAAGAAAAAAAACTATCCACATCATCAGTTCCTTCTGTCTCCTTTCGGAAAAAAAAACTGTGTGGGTTTTAACTGACGGCAACTATAAATCAGCTGCTGCTTCCGTTTCATTGCCTCCCCCTGAACAACATTTTGGAGAAGATTTCAGAAAAAATAGGAAACGCTTTTGCCTCAGATTCAGAGGTTGCTGCTGCGGCGGTTATCAGAGGCTCTGCTGCATCCTCGCACGCACATGGCGACGGTACCACCGTCCTCGCGCGCGCACGTACAACAACGACGGTTGCTCCGGCCGTGTCGTGAATGCCCAACAGTTTTGGGCTAACAGCGACGAGTGACGGAATGATGGTGGTTTCCCTGCTGCTGCTGCTGCTGAGTGCGCTGGCTGCCTGGGAAATTCCCTTGATTATTGCTTTGAATGAATACACTCAATTACTAATTATGGATGGAGGGGTCTCACTCTCGTCTCTACTCCTACATGGAGTACTACTCTATAGAGAGACAAAACCAGCACCCCCTCACTCCCTCCGGAAATCATGAGCACAGCCGCTAGCTAGCTACCATAGCGTCACCATCACAGATGAAACCGCCGCCAATCCACAGCACAGCCAGGGGCCGCCGCCACGTTTTCCGTGTCCACGAGGAGCGGGCTGCCGGACCTGGCCCCCCGCCCCGTCGCGCGCCACGGCCACGACCGAGCTCCCCTTCCCTTCCTGGCGCCGGCGTCCGGGGGGGTGGGGGGGGCTCGGACTCGGAGCGTCCGCGCCGTGGCGTCGCGCGCGGAGGAGCCTCCCTCCCGTGCGTCCATGCCAACGAACCTCTATCTGGCGGTCCGGGAGATTTGGAGAACCCGGCCACTTTGCATTGCTTAGGACTCGTCAGGTGACGGAGTACGTAGCAAAGCAATGATACGGCCGGCCGGCCGGCGCGCCGCTAACCTGGTCCTGGTCCAAGGCCGGGGACGGTGGGTGGTGTGGTGTCGGCATTTCGGCACATGCCGTTAGCACCGCCGCTGTGCCTGCTGTGCTGCTGCATCTGTATCCCCCAAGCCAAGCCAAGCCAAGGCAAGTAGCCAACACCCCCCTGGTCTCTCGCTCGCGGTCATGGTCCCGTCGTCGTCACATCGTCGCGACGCCAATCATCATGCTGCTTCGCTTCGCTACGCTACGCTACGCTACGCTCGCTGTGGTTTTCGTTGGTTCCCCTCGGAGCAAAGAGAATTTATTTGCTCATCGTCGTGGACACGGCTAATGGCGAGAGCAGAGGACGCCGCCGCGACACGGACCGGACGGACGCGTGGAGCCCGCGATGCGATGCGATGCGGGGCGCTCGGATGGAGATGGAGGAGACGAGAGGATGCCAATGCCAATGCCAACGCCAACGCAAGGATGCGGCTGCTGCTGCTGCTGCTTTCAATTCCAATCGGGTACGTGCGTCCACAGCGAGAGTAGTAGTAGTAGTACTCCGTAGTAGTACTACTCCATTTCAGCGTACTGTACTGTACGTCCTGGCATCGGCATTGGATTCCCTCTCCATCTGGGAGCCCCATCTGCTGCTGACCCTATCTATCCTCCTTGGAGTAGATCTAATCTAACAGCAAAGTCAATGCGCGCCCTCTGCCATGCATGCATGGATGCATATGCTTATCGAATCTGTCTGGTGCGCGCCCTTCACTACCGAGGGGGTTGTTCTCCGGCAGCGGCAGCGGCAGCCAGTTGCTCCGGCGTGCGGCGACGCGTGACGGGAGGACAGGACGTACGTTTCCGTGTGGGCGCCAACCGTCCGACGGCCGGCGCGCGCGCGCCGGCCGGTCACGCGTCCGACGCGGGCATGTGCACCACCAGGCGCGTGATCCGTGAACGGGGATGGCCGCACCGGCACACCGCACCTCGCCGGCCGCCCGTCCCAGCCGGTGGTGCTCGACGGCACAAGAGGCAGCCGCGCCACGTGTCGACCGTCGTCGGCGGCTCCACGCGCGGGCCCGCGGTGGCGTTGCCTGCGCTGCGCACCCCGAGCGGCCCCGCTCGCTCGCTGCCTGCGTCGTCCCGTCCGTCGTCCCCACGGACACTGGACGACGGGAGTCGCTCGGGGGACGAGGGTATAGCCCGTAGCTAGCTTAGCTAGCCTTTCGCGGCGACCGAGGCTGCCGCGCGCGCGCCCCGGATGTCCGAGCCCTACCGCGCCACGGACGCGACGCGACGCGACGCGACGGCTAAGGCAAGGCAAGGCAGAGCGGGGCAGTGCCGTGCCGACCGAGAGCCCGCGCCCCGGCCAACTGGGCAACAAGAGACAACCAGGCAGAGCAGGGGCAGGGGGGGAACGCCGATGGACGTCGGAGGGGACGGAAAGCCCCGCGACGCGGCCCCCCTAAAGACCGGCAGCAGATTTCCACGACGGCGACCCCCCCTCACGGCCACGCGCCGCCAACACTTTTCTCTCTCTGTCCCCCTCCCCTCGGGCGCGGCGCGGACGAACTTGCAGCCTGGTCTTTGGTTTGTTCCGAGAGAAAAATGCTACGGCCAGTTCACGGTACGGTTCTTTGGTGACGCGGTGAGTACTGTTGAGCGTGCAAATCACCGGCCGCGGCCGAGGGATCCCAAAAGGCAAAGCAAAGCGCTGCTCCGGCTCGCCGACGTCGGCGTTCCCGACGAGCTCCTCCTCCTCCTCAAGGGCTCATCTCTTTCGAGGCGCAAGCAGCAGCAGCAGCAGCGAGCAGCGTGCGTCGAGGCCAAAGGCTGCTCCCCCCGACACGACGCCGCCGTCTTTTCGTTTCTACTATGCAGCTGCCTCGCATCAAAGTATACGTTGCACGAGCACAGCATCAGCAATGCAGTACACCACCACCTCCTTCCATCAAGGTCAAAGATGCATCAAGGAACCAAAGCCAAGCCAGGACACAAATTTAAAGGAGGATCGATTTGATTACTACTACTACTACTTGAGAAGGCACTTCACTTCACATGGGCACTATTTTACACACACACACTCACTCCCCTCCCTACTAGCCACTACTAGAAAGGACTAGATCATCCAACTTGACGGCGAGATCATCCACGCTAGTAGCACAGCCCCAGCGCGGCCCTAAAGACAAAATCTTTCGGCCACGTCCAGACAGCGCACACGCCTGCTGCACGGCTTTGCTTAATTAATCCCACGCCGCCGCCGCCGCCACCATCATCGGCCTAGTACTACGCTAATTACTGATGCTAGAGTGGCGGCGGCGGCGGCGGTCGCCGCTGCCCTTGTCCTTGTGTCGCCGCCGTCCCCCGCCGCACCGGCTCGGCGGCGACTCCGACCACCCTACGCTGTTTTTGTCTTTTTTCCCATGCAGTCCACTCCAAGCACAGAGATGCCATTAGCAGCAGCATCACGGACCGTCGTGCATGCAGGGTTGCTGCTGCTGTGTCGCTGCGAGGTGGGCGCCACGGCCGGCGTCCGCCTCCGCCTCCGCCGCGCACGCCGTACCTTTGGACGACGCGTTGAAGGAGCGCTTGCAGTGGGCGATGGCGCTCTGGATGCCGTCCTGCACCTGCAGCAGCGAGTCGTCCCGCCGCTGCGGCGGCGCCGCCGCAGCCTGCTGCTGCGGGGTGGTGGTCCCGGCCGACGGGGGCGACGGCGCCGCGGCCACCGCCGACGACGCCGACCGGCTCTTCCCCAGCCGCTTGCACACCTGCTTCAGCCCGGCCGGCACGCTCGCACGAGGCGCGCGCACGCCGCACGCCACCACCACCGGCTGCTGCTGCTGCTGCTGCTGCTGCGCCGCCGGGGCGGCCGCCGCCGACGCCGTCGGGGCCTGGGGCGACGGAGCTGGGGAAGGGGAAGGGGACGGCGACGGGGACGGCGCGGGGAGGTCGGGCTCGGCGTCCGTCTCCTCGCCCTCGCTCGCGCCGCCGGAGAAGCGGAGCCGCTCGCCGTACCGGCGGGAGACCTTCACGTACAGCGGCTTGATCTTGCTCAGGTACCTCAGGACCACCTCCTTCGCGAACCGCCGCTCCTCGGCGGTGATCCCCGCCGCCGACGACGACCCCGCGTCCTGGGCCTGCTGCCCCGCCTGGACCGCCACCGCCGCCGCCTGGACCACCGCCGCGGGGCGGTCCGCGCAGACGCCCGCGTCGGAGGTGCGCGAGCTGTTGTCGCGCGTGAAGAGCGACACCAGCGGCGCCTCGTCCACCCGGAACTTTATCAGGAACCGGCTCGCCTGCCTCAGCGCCGGAGCCGGAGCCGGAGCCGGCGCCGCAGGCGCGGCGCCGTTCGCCTCCGCCGGGGCGGCGGGGACCTTGGGCTTCCGCAGCTTCAGCAGCAGCACGCGGAACTTGGTCGCCGGACGGAGCAGCGCCGCCGACGGCGGCGGCGGCGGCGCGGCATCGTCGGCCGTCCCCGCCTCCTCCTTCCCGCCGTCGCCGGTCTCGGCGGCACCCGGCGCGGCGGGCACCGCGTCCACGGCCACCACCTCGCCCCCGCCTGACGCGACGACGTCGTCGCCGGCCACGGCGAAGTTGAACTCGACCCGCTCCTCCTCGGCGTCCGACGCGGCGCTCTCGTCGCCGGGCACCGCGAACTCGAGGTCGAAGAAGGACGCGTCGTCGTCCACGTCGCCCCCTCCGCCAGCTCCCGCTCCGGCTCCGGCTCCCGCTCCACCCCCTCCGCCGTCTTCGCACGCCGCCGACGCGGCTATGGTCGTCGCGGCCACGGGCGCGCGCGCGGCGCCGGCGACCACGCCGCCGCGCAGGTACTTGAGGAAGCTGAAGGACTCCATGGAGCGCGCGCCCGCGCGCGTCGCAGCAGCAGCAGAGTGGCACGCAGGCAGGCAGGCACACACACCTCGCCGGTGGGTTCCTCTAGCTCTCACTCTCACACGGTGGTCGCGCACGGCACAGTTGCAAGCGCTCACAAAAAAGACTCTTTTTTCTGGGAGGGAGGCTTTTGAGGAGCGGGCAGAGGAGTGCGTGAGGAGGGTGCAGGTTCGCAGCAGAGGACGACAAGGTGATGGTGGTGGTGGTAGCGTTGCAGGAGGCCATCAATGACAAATAGATGAGCAGCAGGGGTGGTGGGGTGGAGTTGGACGGGGAGGGCGGCACTGCTTCGGCTCCTGCCGCCGTGGCCGTGCACCCCGTCCCCGTGTGGGGTGGGGCGGGCTCCCGTGATCCCCCACATCGTTGCGATCGCTCGGCTTATCAGCCACCAGCCAGCAACGAACGGAAGCCAGCCGCATAACTACCAAAGAAGATTTTTCTCGCACCAAACCAAAGCCGTGCCATCGTGATTTCAATTCCACCATTCAATTTCAAGCACGCATAATCTCTCGCGTCCGAACAGAGAATTCCAAACTCTGTTCCCCCCCAGCTGGGGAGCAAACCTCCAAATCCGGTTTCCAACTGGACGTGTAATTAACGCGTACAGTAGTATAGCCAGTGGATACGTTAGATCAGTTGAAGATTTCTTGGATGTTCGCGAAGCAAAAGCTCCAAATTCTGCTGGTGCCACGCACGCGCACGCGGAAGCACACTTCCTTTCACTGGTGGCTGATGCTGATTGTTCCGAGAGGAAAGTATTTGGGGTGGTTCTTTGTGGTTTGGTTTGTTCGGAGAAAAAATATGGCGACCGATAAGCGAAAGCGAAGCAGGACGACGGTTCGTGGACGCAGGATTTTCCTGCACACGTTTGGCATGATGAACTGTTGGTCTGTTGCTGGCCCTTTTTATCCCTGCTGGATGGGCAGTACATATACGCAGTTACTGAGCAGGGGGCCACTGTCAGTGGCGGCAGCAGCAGTAGTATAGTAAAACGACTGAAAGTCAGCAGATCAACAAGTGATTGAAGATCGCTCGTTCTCGGATGTGCAAACGAGCGCATTTACCTCGGAATGCGTTTGGTCGAGCAGCCGAGTGAAGCGTTCTGAACGGGACGTGCGTGCCATCCTCATCCTGTGCACCGCCGGGGCCCATCGTCCCTCCATATGGCTCCATCTCCATCCCTGCTGCGTGAGAGGTCATACAGCAGCGTTGCTCATATCTCCATCCCCCTGGGCGACAAGCTGACACCGCGTGAGGAGGTCATACAGCCCTTGTTACGAAAGGTCGTACACTAGAGGCAAAACAGTCGAGAGCACGGGGGAGGTGCTACGCTACGCAATTACTACTCCTACGAGCTCTTGGAGTAGTAGCATACTAGCAGCTTGTTCGGTTGGTGGTGGTGATGGCCGACTGACGCGATTTGTTACGAGAGAAAAGTAATCTTTGGTGGTTCTTTGGTCATTTTGGTTTGTCGAGAGAAAATCTTGTTGGCGACTGTTGGCTGGTGGCGGATAAGAGTTCTGACGGAACACAACTTGATGGATGGATGGATGCGCAAACACCCCCCGGCCGGCGCTGGGACTTGTGGTGGGTGGCACTCGAGACTTTGATCATTCGAAGTGGATGGGAGGGGGGGGGGCATGCAATTACAGTGCACGATCTCTTGCAATCAGTGCCAATATTTCCTCGTCATCTTCCTTCGTTTCCTGAGAGACACTGCAGCATCAGAGAATCATCATGGCAAGTCGGTGTCGCGTGTACTGTGCACAGTTCAATCGCGTCCTTGGCATCATTTGCCGTGCTTCGCTGACCTGCATCGTCTTCGTCTCGGCCAAATCTCGCTCGGGCCATGATGTCACGTACTGTACGTGCAATCCCCAGATTTTTTTTTTTTGTAGTGGTTGTCTCTTAAGACTTTTTCTTATGACGGATTATTAAGTGGGTTTAGCCAACTGATAATACTGGCATCACAATCGACGTGGCTTAGACTCAACTTACATGCTGGACTTTGCCACATCCCTATTGAGAAGTTGAGTAGAGGACAAAATGATGGCACACGCGTCTATTGGGCCGTGGGCGTCTTCCCCTCCTAACCCTTGGCCCCTGGCTTACCCGGAGAACCCTTATATATAGCAGTGTCTGGACTTGTCCCTCGAGTTGAGACAACACAGAACACACAGCTTGGTGCACACAGAGACTCCCATCCCACGGCTTGCGCGCACAGGACCTTGGGAAAGTAGGAGCCTCCGGGACGTTCGAAGGATTCGGAGCTCGCCTGCTCGGGTGGAGGCCGGCGATCACGTTCTTAGGGAGTGCTTTCGGCACGACTGCTCGCTGCTTCTTCTTCCTCCTGTTCGTGATCGGATCGCCGCGCTACTGGAGGGAGTGAGCACCGGCGCTGCTTCATTTCTGCACTGCATCGAGCGGGACGATTACACCGACAAGTGCTATGTCGACTGGCACACGGCATGAATGCCGCTGGGTATGATCTATTGCTTACTGTTTCACATATTATCTACATGTTCACATACTATGGTAGATCAAAATTAGTCATGAACCTTGCCTCTGTTATGTCTGTACTTTTAATTTTCTGGATTAAATTACTTGTTAAATTGCCTAAATTTCCAACATTTTCTCCAAATACTTTTTTTTTGTTCAAAGTCTTTCCCCGAGATATGTAGAGGTTGCCATGGCAGATAAACATAAATCGCAGAGAAGACTGGAATTTGTATATCTACTACGAGCAAATGTTGTGCGTGCTGGCCAAATTCGAGAGTTTGAGGAGCCCAAGTGGGGAACGAATTGGGCCTGATGGCCCAATATTCATGGCCCGCCATTCCGCGCCGCGGCGTGGCAAAACCGCCGGCTGTCTGTCTTGTGGGGCAGAGAGACGTTCTTTTTTTATTTAATAACGATAAACTATTGTGGGTGTGTCATCCCGGTACATGAACTCTTAAATTGACCATTTAGGTTCTCAAACTTGTCAGGCTGTGTCATCCCGGTCGCTAAACTTGTGAATCACACGTTTAGATCCTCAAACTTGTCCAGTTGTGCCATCTCAGTCCCCAAACTTAGTTTTTAATGTCATCCAGGTCGAATCGAAAGCGATCTAAAAACTTTGTATCAAAAAATAATTATTGTTCTTCATACGAACTCGGATGAAGACAAACTTTGTATCATAATTGTAGCACTCAGAGCGATTTACAACTTTGTAGTTGATAAGTTTTTTTAGTTAAAACTGTTTAGGGTCCCAAATACTGTTGTATGTTTATAGATTTGAAATTTCAAATTATCAAACAACTTTTTTATATTGATATGGTCTATATGAAAGTTATAGTGATTAATACGATCTACAACTTTATAGTTGAAATTTATTTTATTTGAAGTTGTTTAATGTCCCAAAATTTAATTTTAATTTTATATTTCAAAATCTATAGACGTACAATAATATTTTAGGACCCGAAACAGTTTTAGCTAAAAGATTTTTCAACTACAAGGTTGTAGATCACGATGAAGGCTACAATTTTGATATAAATTTTATCTTTTCGTATGAAAAAATTATGGATTTTTTATATAATTTTTTTTAAAATTGCCCTGCTTTTTTTGCTAGGATGAGTCTCGAAACCAAGTTTGGGGACCGGGTGATACAACTGAACAAGTTTGAGGGCCTAAGCGGGTGATTTGCAAGTTTAGGAATCATAGTGACACAACCCAACAAGTTTAAGGACCTAAACGGTCAATTTGAGAGTTCATGGACCGAGATGACACATCCATGATAGTTTAGGGACTGGCCGTGCACTTTACTCTTTAATAACAAACAAGCTTTATTAATTAGCAGCAAGAGCTATGTGGGAAATGGTTTCCCAAAGTACATGGTCAACAGCGTACGTCCCTAATGGTGCAACTCGAGACACGAGAAGAATTGGTACAAGAGATAAAAGCACCCGAAGGCGCATTACATTGAGACCGAGCTTGAGAAGCTGAAATATGAGAAGTGGTGTTAAATTGGAGAGTTAAATTTCTTCCTACTTAGTTTTTTTTAGCATATCTTCCTACTTAGCTAAGAAGAGGCTTAGTACATTAACTTAATACTACAGTACTACTAGCTAATAGCTTCAACTATTGTGTCTCTACTTGCTTAATTCATTTATCTAAATTCCATGTTGCATCATAAAAAGCATCACAATCATTAGACTGGGATGACGTGGCTTATTTTCAGCCTTGCGATGTCGATTCGATGGCTGAGAGATGGGGTGGGCATATGCCCCTATGCTCACAAAGTAATTTTGTTTATTTGGTTACAGACCGGTAATCATTTTCTTTTTTTCTTGGGTCAATAATACTATCTTTTGTTCATTCATAAGATAAGATGCAAGCAACAAATGAAGCACGTTACACTTATCCTATTTCGAAAATAGATTTTTCATTGTATGCATCATGGTTGACTCGTTTTTGGGACACAACATATTTGATGTGTCGATGCAGTTACACTTATCCTATTTCGAAAATAGATTTTCCATTGTATGCATCATGGTTTGGGGTAATAGTCAAAATGGAACGCATACATCTATAGATCGTACACCTCGAAATTCACAAATTTAGGAGTTTATTTGTTAATTAAAATGATGAATGAAACACGGTTAAACGATAGTTGGAATCCAGTGCCTAACGACTCGTTCGTGAGTCACGCCATGTTCGTCCGGCGCGACTCGATATGTCATGTCAGCTACAACTTTTTCCAATACCACTGTGTACTGTTAGTCGTGTCACGGAGCTCGGCGGCGAGCTATTTTTTGAAAATATAGTTTGGGTGGGTTATTTTTAAAATTTTAGTTTAAAAGGGTTAAAAATAATTAAAAAAAATTGAATGAAGAGGGCACATGTGACACAACAGTATAGCTAGATTGATGAGGAATTAAAATGACTCAATATATTATTATTGTTCGAGAGTAGATACAAATGAAGCACGTAGAAGACGACGGCTATATATATTCAACTACTACTCCCTAATCAATAAGCTGTGGTGGTAGAATCCAGAAGGGTTGGCGGTAGAGAAGCAAGTCGGGACGCTGGTGGACCCGAGTGACCTCCATGGTCTCTGTTTCTACATCAAAAATGCACAGATCCGCATCATCCGCCCTGAAGTTCCTCATGAAGTAGATCTGATTCGCTTTGAGCCCTAGGGGGCTCGCCGGGCAGGAGGCAGCCATGTTGGCGCCCTCCAAGAGGAACACGGCGTCCCCAATGTCATGCACCCTGCGCCAAGCTTCTGTCGAGAAGTCCATCCTGTGCACGGTGACGGCGCCGATGTTGTCCGGGTCGAAGTCGACGAAGCAGACGCAGACCAGGAAGAGCTGCTCGTCGGACTCCACCAGCCAGGTCATCCCCGAGAACATCCCCGCAGGGAAGCCCACCGTGGTGACATCGAAGTACTGGAACTCTGGCTCGTCGGAGTCGGAGTCGACGGAGGGGAAGGTGATGGCGCACATGTCTTCACTCGAGCTGTCGAAGAAGAGCTCCCCTTGAACCGCCGCGACGCTGGAGATGACGTCTTTGGTAGGACTAGCAAGAGGCACCTCGTAGTCGCCGACGTCGTAGGTGTAGCGCCTCCATCGTCGGCGGCCGTCGCCGTCGTCGGCGGCGGCGACCTTGCAGTACCACATGGTGGGTTCGGTGCGGTGGAAGAGCACGACGAAGCACCCCGGGTGGGTCGCGTCCTTGTGCGTGAGCAGGCACTTGCATTCCATCGGGAGGATGCCCGTGTCGTCGTCGACGACGTCCGGCAGGGTGGTGATCTTGTCCCCGGTGCGAGGGTTCCACAGAAACGCTGCAGAGGAGGAGGACGGCGACGCCGACGACGGCTTCACCTGCAGCATCCAGCCCTGCGGCGTGGTCCAGCACAGTACATGTGGTCGCCTCCCGCTACGAGGTCGGGGCCGACGACGTCGGCGGCGTGGTGGAGCAGCAGGCGCTTCTGCGAGACGCTGAACATGAGCATCTCGTGCTGTTCGTCGTCGTCGATCGCCTTGGTGCTGGAACACGAGCAACGGCAAGCATGACGGCGGCGACGTGCCGCTCTCGCCGCCGGTGGGCATCATCGTCTCCGTCTCCCTTTTCGTGCACGCGCGAGATCGATCGAGGGCTACATATTTGTGGGTTGTTCTTGTTCTCGCCGCCATATATATCGATCGAGGGCTACATATATATCGATGGGATTGGGAGATCATATCACGACCGGTGTCGGTGTTGGATTCGGCTCCGTTTGCGTTTTGAATACGATGAGGAACCGACGGACTTTTTTTGTTCACACAGGGCCGTTGTTGCCATTTCCTTCCTATTCAAAACACGGTTTCTCAGAGATCTCCTTGAAGGAAGGCCCATGTAAAAACCTGAGCCCAAACTAACCGAGACCGTCCGTAGTTTATATTTGAAGTACACTCATTTACGATCCACACAACAGTACAAGCAAAACTTACTTGAGTAGCCATTCTAAAAAATAAAAATAAAAAAACCTACTTGAGTAGGCAAGATCGATCTTTCGCTAACCACGCTAGCAGTTGACAGCGTGCATCCAAAGCTGAAAGTTTCAAACGGGAATGTTATATATGTAATGTAGGTGACCACAACCAACCAACCAATCAATCAATCAACTCATGCTTGTATAAGATGCGTACCAAAAGTTGATATAAGGAAATGAACTGCATCTCAAGATTGTTTTGGTTTCGAATTCCTTGTATTCCCACATCTTTTGCAACCGCACGGTGTCCAAACAAACGATATTTTGTGACGATTGCAGTGCAGGGTCCTGCAGGTAGTTTTTTTCCTGAACGACACAAGATAACGCAAACGCCACAAAGACGCACGCACGCACGCACTCACCCCCGCCCCTATGAGCACACCCGGAGGACCGAGCCGGCAGATCCTGGAGATTCCCAAAGCCACCGATGGCACTCCGGTAAATCATGGAAAAATCCATGAAAAGGTGCGAGCACCAGGATTTGAACCCAGGTGGGTAGCGTCCCGCTGCACCGTCGTTACCATTGGACTACAAGCCCAATAAACGGCCAAATGCGGGGTAATTTTTCCCCCACCTCAACCAATGCAAACACTGTCGTGGCTGAAACCAGAGTGCAAAATTTATGAAATTTCTCATTGGTATAGACCCTGTGGGCCCCCCCGGGGGAGAATCGTCTCGGATTGAGTAATAAGTAAAAATCAAACGGCAAAGAGAGAGAGAGAGAGATTCCGATTACTACTAACTGTACTGTGGTTGTGGGGGCCCAGTCCAGCAGGAAAGCAGAGTGGAGCAGGTGTGTGTGTCATGGGGGGTGCCCTCCACGTTTGATCCTGCGTGCCAACCCCCGGCTCCTTTCACGTCCTCCTCTTTTATTATATAGTATATGCTACACCTACCAGTCCCTTTGCACCCCAGCCCGCGTGCCTTTGTGAGAGCGTTCCTCAAGTCTTGTGACGTCCTACTAGTTTTTATATAGCAATAATAAAATGTGCTCTCCAATTTATTTATCATCAAACAGGAACACGGAATCCAAAGATTTGCGTATGAAACGTGGACAAGGCAAAAAAAAAAAAACAAAGAAAGAAAGATAGTTTCCATAGCTTCTTCTCTTTTTCCCTACCTTTCTAGCAATGAAACTTAATTAACGGATGTTCAATTAGACGTGTAGCACATGTGGAGGGTGAAGAAAAAAAACTAGGCGCTACATCCTAAATGAAGCATCTAATCCTTTTTTTTAACCCCCCACGGCATCTGTGTACATACGACCGCGAATATCCTTCAAACCAGTACATATTTGTATCAGTATGATATATATATATGTACTAGTCTTCGTATGGCGGTACCCATGGCCGGACAATTCATGCCATGCCGGACACATGGGGCCATACGCCTTTTTTTCCCTTCCTTTTTGCGTTCCATGGTTGTGTTCGTCGTTCGTGTACACCAAGCGTTTCTAGTCTTTATTACTACCGCTACCACTTCCCCGAACTGGAGAGCACCGAAAGCAGCCGTCCGTCCGTCGGGTCATCATCATCCGGCCCAAAGCAACCCCCTCTCTCCGCCGTCCGATCCGAATCTGACGCCCCTGATTTCCCCGCTCTTACCCTAAACCCCCGCCGCGCTTACTCCTATATATAAATAAAAACCTCCCCCCCCACGGCCCACCGCCGAAATCAGACCAGCACAGATCTCCGTCTCCGCCCATTTCTCCCTCCCCTTTCTCTCTTCCTTCCTTTCCCGCATCGCACGCCCCCCCCCCCCCCCCCCCCCGCCCCGGAGTCTCCGATTCGGTTTCGAGCAAGCATGGCGGCGGAGCAGCAGCCGCACGCGGGGGAAGGCGGCGCGAGCCCCAAGCACCACGAGTCCCTGATGGAGAAGCTCGCCGACAAGCTCCACGTCGGCGGCGGCTCGGACTCCGACAACGACGAGAGGCCGCCGCCGCCGCGGCCCTCGGCTCCCGCCGCCGCCGAGGTCAAGCCGCCCTCCTTCTCCGACTCGGCGGCCGCCGCGGCGGCCGAGGCCAAGGCCAAGGTGTTCCGCCTCTTCGGCCGCGAGCAGCCCATCCACAAGGCCCTCGGCGGAGGCAAGCGTACGGCTCTTTTCCCTTCCCTTGTGCCGCTCTGAGTCACTTTTTTATGGTTTTGACGACTTGGGGGATCGGTAGATCGGATCTGGTTTGCGCGGGGAGGGGGGCGTTGTCTCGACGGGGCTTGAGGGCCTCGGGTTGCGGCCTCGCGGGCTAGATCTGGTAGGTTACGCTTCCCTCGAGTGGAAGTAGGAGTAGGGTTGATGATGCTTTATCGTTGTGGAAAAAGTGGCGGGTCGTTTAGATCGGTGGAGTCGACCAGTAGGTACGTGCTGGTGAGGCGGCTCTTGCTTCGGATTTGGTCAGTGCAAAGCTTTGATTGCGCAGTCGTACACGATGATCTGGTGCGAGCGATCGCACACTCTGCACGCCCCTCCCGTCGCGCGGGCGTAGGCTAAGCTTGTGAAACTGTTGAGCTTGTCTGTACCTTGATTATAATTTCTTTGAAATGAATGTCGAGAGTTTAGGTAGCCATGGATATTGATGTTGTTAGTTCTAAGTAGTGATAGAATCGCCTCTTGCAATTTTGCAACTGCTTGACATACAGTAGTCTCTGAACAATATTTTTAACCGCTTGATTCATACGGGCTTCAGTATTTAACGTGATGCGAACTCACTTGCTTAGTTTAGGGGTGATTATTGTTTTGGCCACTGCGTTTGTGAGGTATTCTTGCACAAGGGTCAATACTGTAGGGGCCTTGCACTATGCCCCTTTTGCACCTGGTTGCATATTGTGATACAATCTTATTGCGCTGTGCCGTTGCTGCACCAGATTACATATATTTAACTGAAATGACAACCAGACTCTTTGCTTGCTAACATTTTTTTTTCTTTGTCAAGTTATTTTGGTGCCGTCAACGTTAGTTGACCTGAATTCCTGATCATGTACTATATGATACCTAATGTTCATTATTGCTGTTGTTTATTTTGCAGCTGCTGATGTATTCCTGTGGAGGAACAAGAACATCTCTGCTGGGGTACTCGGTGGTGCCACTGCAATCTGGATCCTCTTTGAATGCCTTGGCTACCATCTTCTGACTTTTGTTTGCCATGGTCTCATATTCTCTCTGGGTGTCCTCTTTCTGTGGTCTAACGCCTCATCGTTCATCAACAAGTAAGAAGATTTCAGCTTGTTGTGATATAGTAGCACAAACTTAAAAAGGATATAAAGTTACATGGAACTATAGTCACTTAATGATGTGAAATTCTGCCCTTTATTTCAGGTCCCCCCCACGGATCCCAGAGGTGATCATTCCTGAGGATCTGGTTGTCAACATTGCCCTATCTACTCGTTATGAGATCAACAGGGCCTTTGTCAATCTTCGCCAGATTGCTCTTGGCCGGGACATAAAGAAGTTCCTTATGGTACGTCTAATATGTCATTGCCTGTGCTGATCAATGGTAGCTGCAGAAAAAAATGTATTCTTCTCATTTGTATTTCCGGAAATTTGTAGGTCATTGCCGGGCTTTGGTTGCTTTCTGTTCTTGGGAGCTGCTGCAACTTCTTGACCTTGGTTTACATTGGTAAGGGATCCAAGCAACTCATAGGTTTCATTGTAACACCTCCTATTCTATCTATCAACTTGCCTGACACTGTATCCTCATCAATTGTTGTGCAAAACAGTCTTTGTGGTGCTTCACACAGTCCCTGTTCTCTACGAGAAGTACGAGGATCAGATCGACTCGTATGGCGAGAAGGGGTGGGTTGAAATCAAGAAGCAGTACGCCGTGTTTGATGAGAAGGTTCTGAGCAAAGTACCAAGGGGTCCCGCAAAGGACAAGAAGCACTAGAAACACAAGTGGTTCGGTGTTACTCTCGGTAGGGAATGCTAGCAATCGGTTCGAGTTTGTCGGGAGGCATCAAGACTCCCTTTTTTGTGGTGCAGCACCAGTGTGCCGCCACCAATTGCCTTGTGTTATTATGGCTGCCTTGTTTGGTCTTGAACTCCTTGTGGGAGTAGCCGAGTAGCTTTGCCCTACAACAGTGATGCAGACGCAGCATACGATTTTCCCGTACTGCTGTTTGATTTTGATCTGTGTTGTAAGATGTTGCACGCGTACTGTACCCGTGACGCTGTTTTCACTACTTATATCGATGCAGTTTGGAGTTTGATGATATTTATGGACACCTGCTGAGCTTTAGATACCATCTACTTGATTTTGTGATGGTTTTGGTGAGAAAAAGACCTGTAGCATGTTCTTGTTGGACTGCTGGTGCTCAGTTTTAGGATGCAATGCGCATTGTTTTTGTTGTGGTTCTTTGGCTTGCTGGGATATTTGGGGATTTTTGTTGTGGTTCTTTGGCTTGCTGGGATATTTGGGGATTTGTAGGACTTGCTACTTGCTGGAATGTTCTGTATTTTCCTATCAGTAAGGGTTATCGAGGTGTTTGTGGTTATTCAGGGCTGTTAACCAGGCAAGACAAAAGGCTATCAGAGTAGTGATCAAGTTTGGCGCTGATAGCGGCGCTGGCCCTGGGTAATGATAGTACTTGAGGCGCTTGACCTCCTGTAACTGTAACAGCAAGAAATAGGAAATGGAGCAGGGCAAAATACAGAGCACAACGGAATGATAAGATTCAGAGATACTGTTCTCCTCAACACAGGTACGAATGGTGACTAGAATTGAACTTAAACGCTAAGCAGTTAGTTAAAGAGACAGCACGTACACATATTGAAGGTCTAATCAATTAATCCCCAAAATACAGAAGCTACCATCAATTGACAGCCGAGAGAAACCGAAGTTCAATGCCTTGGAAATTCTGAAAGCTATCGAAGCTGTTTGGAGCCTGAACATCTCTGATGTCCGACTCCGGCAAACTTTCGGAACGAATAAGCCCTGTCCATTTCGTCCACAGCATAACGGTGCAAACCATCGAGGCCGCGAAGTTTCCCAGAATGGCCTCCAGATGTTTAGTATGTAAGATCCCACCAGCATAAAGCAATTCAGCGGAGTAGAAGAAAGACTACAGTACCAGTACACAGTTTGCAATTATCCTAATTAATTAATCTGCTGCCATGATGTTGCCTAGGGCTGCACGTTAGTCCTCAACTTCCATCTTCATCCGTATCACCTTGGATCAGGCAGGCGACACCCAGCTGCCATTATTCAGTGATATATTTTCTCACGTCATGTAAGGTCAGCAAATTTCTAAACAAGATAGATATGGATTTTTCCTACATGGTAACAACGACATAGATGAGATGTAGCAACATACATGAATGGTGGTCCATCGTCGTTGCGAAGACGGGCCTTGTAACCGCCAATTGTCGCCCTATCAAACGAGCAGAATACGAAATCACAACGAATATCATGTGGATTTTACCACCAAACTAGCAGATTACTGATCAAATGTCCAAACAAATCTTGCAGTCATATGCAAACCAGTCTATCATAACAACTTGAACACCAAAAGAAAGATCCACATACTTTTTTGCCTTCAAATCATCCAGCATTCCTTCCAAAATTTCCCAGATCTCACAAAAAAACAGGAACGGGGTTCCTATTTCTGTATCATAGTAATTGATGCCCAAGAATCTTCCATTCAAATCAACAAGGGGGCCTCCAGTCACAGCCTAACCAGGTAATATGGAGAGGGGTCAGTTGTGATGTCCAAGTATGTAAGGCACATCATAATCTGGTAACAGTAGGCAACTAAAAAAGAAAAGGCAAGGGTGCTACCTTAGTGGTTTTACACGTAGTGTACCAAAGATAGTCACAATACAAATCGTCTGGCACGTCGCTGTTTTTGGCGTATTTCCCACTTGCAGCCATCAATAAACCCGATTCAAAGCAACGGCCCACAGCTACCACCGTTAATTTATGTTGTATACATATATTGTTAAGTGCCAGCTTCACACAATCAGCAGCATTGTAATTCTTGACGCTGATTAGAGCAACATTGTATTGTAAACTATAATGTTCCAATGTCCCCACAGTCTTTTCATTGTTTGGAAGCAACACCTCAATCTGCAAACAGTGAGACTTAAGCAGTGTCTTGGACGAACAAGAAATCACAGTAAAATTAGGAGTACCAACCCTTAAGCTGCTCACGATCTCATTTGCGCCATCAGGATCCCTAACCAAGCTTGCTGAGGTTAGAATAATTGAACATCCATCACAGTCAATGAAAATTCCCGTGCATGCAAAGAACTTTGATTTATCTGGACACCATAACTGCCATTAGCTAGTGACGAGTCAACATAAATGTGCATTGTAAATAGTGAAGCATTGTGAAATCACCATGGAACGAAGCAAGTGCAACCACAATGTGAGATATGTTAGAACGAATTTCTTCCTTGAATTCACCCCAGACACCAGTAGGATATCTGTCGCCGAAATTTTCTTCAAAAGTATCAACATTCATGCTACCTGGTTGACGGGACATCGTATAATAGTTAGTAAGACAGCAGGGCTGTAAAAATGTGCAGGACATGATAACTCAGCAAGCATTGACTCATGACCACGTGCCGTGATGGACTGAGATAACCAAAAGTGTAAACCCAAACTGTCCCTTGCTTATCCTGGTACAACAAGGTTGATTAACACTGATAAGTGTTAAATCTAAGTACAGCATTTAACAATCACTTAAAGTTCACTACATTACTTAACATTAAAATGTTATGCCAACTTGTGCTGCTCATAATGTCATCTCTACTCTTCAAGGAGCTGTGATAGTCATGGTGTGCTCTATGCGCATTGAATCCAGATCTTTCTGGATGGATTTATTAAGGATGTGCGTGTACCATTTTGCAGCATAGTGTTGTACAATGTAGGTATGTGTATATGTAGGAACCAATTGATATGATTATATGTATATAAATTTTTAGACCAGAGCAAAATTACTTTCAAAATCAGAACCTGATGTACACTTATTTGTGATCGCAACACACAGGCATTGGCTGAATCGCTAGTGCTCAAGTAATGTTAATGGATTAACTCTTAATACTGCACTACTGTAGAAGACTAAACTAGCTATATAGAAATACAAATGTAAAGGCTTAATTTGAACCACTAGAGGACCTTAGAAACAGTGATGAGTTGCTCAATTTAATTACATTTCCTTATCAATATTGGGTGGTTGTGTACTCACCTTCAGGATGCGAGCGAAGTTCCACACCTAAGCGTCTTTTTCTATGGCCATAGATAAACATTAATATGATTATTAACCCAAAAGGGATCAGCACCAGTAGATAACAATAATACAAGAACTAAGAAAATGTTTTAAAAAAAATTCTCGAACAGCGCAGGAGAGCTGCATGTCATTTCATTAAGAGAGAAAAAACACAATACACAGCCAAAGAAAACCATACAAAGTTCACACCCTTCAAAACAAAGAAAGGTGCAGACGCGGAACGGACAAAAAAGGGTTTTGAATTAGATAAATATATGTTGGCTTCAATATTTGAGACACAGAAATATGGCTACTCTACTCTACAATACAGAGCAACTGTGATGACAGGTACGGCTCATCAGTTGAATACTATCTTACGCTAGAGGTAACAAATCATCAAGTTTTTATTAAGGGTATAAACAAAGATGTTGGCTTTAATATTTGATACAGAGGAATATGGCAACTTTACAGTTTACAATACAGAGTAACTGTTACATGTGCCAAGTACAGCTCACCTATTTGATTATATCTTACGCTAGTGGTACCAAAGCATCAAGTTATTATTAAGAGTAAACACTAAAAGCTGCAACTGGAAGCATAACCAAACTGGAAATATAATAATATATTGACACACCTGGCTAACTTCATCAGCTCAGAAAATAATATCTTTTCCATGGATGCCCTTAAATGGTTTAAACGATCAAGAATTATATCCCTCGGCAAGAAAATGGGTCTTTCCATATTCCAGAAAAGGTTCATGCCAACAAAGTTCCCATCAAATTCAAAAAGTGCACCCCCCTGCATGACCTAGAACAAAAAAAACACATGGCAGGCAACAAGGATTACACTGGAACACAATAATGTACCAAGTAATAAAAGTTACTCCCACCTTTACATTTACTAATTACTGTTGACTCACTTCTGCTAATTCTAGCATCTAAATGCTACTCCCTCCTTACTACTTGACATTAGGACACAAAAATAGATTCGAAAGTAGTTATATTTTTGTGCCCAGACGCCAAGTAATAAGGACAAGAAGGGGTTCTATTTTATCATTAATATGTAAAATACTTTAGAATGTAGGATATCTGTGAAGTATGTTCCACTGTAAAATTCAACCGCTATGAAAAACATTCAACTTAACTGCGGCACAAGGGTACATTTTGAAAGAAATAAGGCCAACCTTTTGCATTACAGTCAACAACGACTAATAAAGGTAAACCGAGGTCCGGGGGAGTAAATTAACATTTTCTTTTACTGAATACGAGGCACAGTTTAGAGAATATAGTAACAGAAAAGATTATAGCACTCATAATAATATCACAAGTGTACCTCAGATGATTTACATGTAGACAACAGAAGATGTCCACAATCTTCAGATCGGTCTGAAGCAGTAAGTGTCCCACTTGTGGCCATTAATTTGCCACAGATGTCACGCCCTACTGCTACAACCTTTCCACCAGGCCTCAATTCCATTGCATAACTGAGAGGTACGCAGTAAACATCAAGGGCGGGTGCGACTTTGACAACAGCAATTACATGATCAAGGTCATATCCTTCCACAGTCCCTATGGCAACACTTCCTTGGTGGCGTACTTTAATCTATTTGCAAAGCAATCAAGGAAAGAACACAGAGTGGTCACAGTTTTCTAAGGTTGAAACGAACAAAAATCAGTAAATGGTTCGGTACCAACCTCAATGTCATCATGGAAATTTCTTTCATCATGTAAAGCTCTAACCAAAACTGCTGATGTCGCAAACTTTGTGAAGTTAGACCGGCACTCTATAGCTATGCCAGAGCATGCAAATAGCACATATTCTCCTGGCAAGACCACAACTAGCGTCATTCCAACCTAATGACTTGCAGGCATATATACATTTTGGAAAAAAACTAAGTGTACAGTACAGCGTAATAATCACCATGGTACAAGGCAATCGATGAGACGGCACTTGCAGACAACTTCGATGCGACTCCATCACTCAACTCGTTCCAGAAACCTTTGATCGCCCCGAAACAATAATAAGCAACGGAATTAGTTTGAAAAAAACACGATGCAAGACAGCAGCGGTGAGTGCTCGAAGAGAGCCACAAAACACGTGAAGGGAAAAAAGGGAAGTCGAGAACCCGTCAGGCCTGAGATCGACGAGTCAGTTGGGAATCTCGTGAGATCATCATCATCATCAGCACCCCTCTTGCTTGGCAGCATCTTTTTCCGGAACTGATGATGCGGAACTGAAACTGCCGCGCCCGCCCTCTCGAAGGTGATTCCGATCGAGCGTTACTGAATCCCGCTCCCAGCACTAGGAAGGAGGTCGCCGCTCACCGGCCCGCCGCCGGCGCTCGTGCGTCGCGCGGTCCGCGGGCGTGGCAGGGTGGCGGTCGCCAGCGGTCCGCGGCTGCGGGCGGCGTGATGCGTGCGTTTTTTTGGGGCAGGTCAGGCTATATCTCCAGCAACAATAGAAACCCGGGCAAATCTGTGACCCATTGATGAATTGGGTGTCACGCACAGGTGAGGTGCGCGGGTCAAAAAAAACACACACACACACACACACACGTCTCCAACAAACGCTACCCTACGTAGGTGAAGAGGCAGGCAAATCGTCCGCCTCCCTCCCTGCCGAGCATCGAGCCGGAGCCGTCGGCCTCCGGGTGGTCGGAGTGCGTCCGCCGCCGGGCGAAATTTCGAGCGCCACCGTTCCTCTCCGCCACCGGTGAGTCCCTCCCTCCACGCAATCCTCCCGATCTCCTATGCCGCTCGATTCAACGGCGGAGTGACCGATTCGGGTCACGCTCCGCCTCGATTCAACGGCGGAGTGACCGATTCGGGCGGTGAGGAGCCCAGGCTGCTCAACTCCGCCGGCCATGGGGTGCACGCCGGCGTGGTGGGACCGTGGGAGGGACTGGAAACAGGCAGAGCAGAAATATGAGTTGCGAGGAGAGAGAAGCTGCATGCATTTTTGCCTTCCGGTTCGCACGCGATGCAGAATGCGTTGCAGAATGCGTGGTGCTTGCTTGCTTCTGGGTCTTCCGTTGGACGACGCAAAGCCACTGTTGGTGATCCATTTTGGGTTTTGGGTCGTGGTTTGCCTCTTCTCTTGGAGATAGTCGTCTCCCCACTTAAAATAAACTTAACAAACAAGGCTATTGCAGTGTATATATATATATATATTATATAACCCCTAAATTAGGTGGTGCAGCCGCTGCCAATGCGATGTCGGCTCCCCCTGCTATCTTGTTTTGACGGAAACACAATTATGTTAGGATCCTTAGTTCATCTGTTGGATCTTTAGTTCATCTGATTGCCTACTGCAGGCTTCTTGTATCCTTTAAAATATCAGGGATTTTAGTGTGAGTGTGAGAAGTGAAGCTTTGATGGTTTCTTTAACCATACATAGTGAGTTTCCCTACTGGTGCTTCATTATGTTGTTAGGGCTATAGTTTTGTATGTGTATTTTTTTTTTGTGATGAATCCAGGCCGGCTGCCAACTGTAGCTTAGCTCCCCTCAGTTTCTCTTTACCATGTAAGTCAACCAATTAGTTTGGTTCTTGCTTTCTAGGACTTATTTGTTGTTGCCGGTTTGCTTATAGTTTGGTTAAATTTCGCTGAAACGTCAGGTTGCTTTTTGTGTGTTAGTACTCAAACATTTGATGTTTCTTTTCAAATACTTTTGAAGTGTTTGGCAGTGGTTAATTTCCATGTAGAGGGTCAAGATTGCACGTGTAGTTCGCTGTGAATCTGTTTCTGCTTGTTCTTGCCCTACCACGTTGCTATTCTCATTGCTTGTTCCTTGGTCCATAGTTTGGAAATTTGCTGTCCTTTTAATTCCATATTAAATATGAAATATGTTTTTTTTGCACTATATTGGTTGGGAACTAATATATATGTTTCACTACGATGATATTTAGCACTCTACGTCTTCTTTCAGCAGAATACAAACTGGCTGTTATTATTTGAAAAGTGAAAAACTAACAACCATCAGGTTGACAGTGCATTTCTTTTGCTTTGCTTTGCTTTATGAAAGTGCTATGGCATAAATAAAAATTGAATTGCTGACCATGCAACGTTTGCTTTTCTGGTTATGACGCACATTTTGCCTTTAATTCTGCTTCAGTTTTGCAAAGATGCTGCCAAGTAAGAGGGGTTCTGATGATCTTACAAGATTCTCAGCTGACAATAAAAGATCTCGCAGCGGAGAAGAGGAAACTGATCCGTTGATTTCAGGTCCGAGGGTTCTTCCTATCTTATATGTTTTTTTTAATTTATGGCTCAAATTGAACACTCATGTGTGTTTGTAACATGTTTTCTTAATTTGGTGACTTATGTTGGGACAATCAAGATATCTGGAGTGAGCTGAGTGAGGAAGTTGCATCAAAGTTGTCTAGAAGTGTTGTCTCAATTGCTTTGTTCGATGGTGATTATTCTGTTGTACCCTTAATTTTTTTAAGAATGTGTCTAAAATAATTAGTTTTGAATGATATAATTTATGATCTTGTAGGACAAAATTTGCTATATGCATCCTCTGGCGTAGTTATAGAACGCCATTCTCACTTCACAAAGTTTGTGACTTCAGCAAGTTTAGTTAGAGCTTTACATGATTCTGGAACAAATGGCCATGATAAGGTTCAGGTTTGTGCTGCTGATAATCATTTACTAATTGCTATTGTTTACTTTAAGTAACTGTGATCATTCTGTGCTGTTTTGCTTTTATCAAACTAGATTGAAGTACGCTATGGAGAAAATGTGTACATAGGGCTTCTGGAAGAATATGATTTGGACTATGAAATTGCTGTTGTCAAAGTCACGGACGTCCTTGATGTTTATTGCATGCCTCTCGATCATCAGGTGCAATTTGACCCCCATGGTCAAAAGGTAGTGGCAGTAGGCCTTGACATCTCTGGCAAACTATTGGCCACAAGTGGAACATGTACTGATTCACGTGGATCTCAATATAGTCGTTATGTCATGTTCTCTACATGTAAATTATCTGAGGTACACTAGCATTATTCTGAGTATTTTAATATTTTTTATTACTATATCAACTGAACTATGTCTTGTGTTCAATAAATAAAATATTAATGTACTACAACTGTTTAATTTTACACATTCCAAATCTCCAATACCTACCAAACTGTACAGTTAAGTTGAATGGATTTTTGTTGGTTGAATTTGCAGTGGCAGATGATATATACATTTAAAGTATTTACACATTGTTAATAGTATCATTTAGCCATTCACAATTGCCAAAAGATGGTAAACTGTCACAATTTTAACTTAAAGGTGGGAATAGCTCTTATTCTTTATCGCTTTAAAGCCTGCCACTTGTTTTCTAGGTTATGCAGGGTGGTGCACTTTTTGATTTTCATGGGAACTTTTTTGGCTTGAACCTTATCTGGGATATGGAAAGACCAATTTTTTTGCCAAAGAGTATTATTCTCGAACGTATGGGGCATTTTCATACATCCTCGAAAAAGAGTGTATTTCTAAACCTGGTGAAGTTGGTCAGGTATGCAAATATATTTCCAGTTTGTTTATGTAACTTGGTGGTTTGGTATACTCTCTCGTTGAATATATTTTCAAAAGGGATAGCTGTCTTATTGCAGGTGTCATAGTTGTTCTGCATTGTAGACTTGTAGTGTAGCAACATTCCTGTGTATAAAATATTGAAGCCAGCATATTGTTTAAGTCAAAATATGTTAGAATTTTATGTTGAGACCAACTAGTAGGGGATATGGTATCCCTTGACTAAAACTGTGTATGCATTTGCTTAGTTCTTTCTTGTTTTATTGTATTATTATCTGCTCATGTTGATCCATTGTTTGGGTTAGTACTCATAACAAAACACAAAGAAGGCGCACAGGTGTGAAACTTCTCCCCCGTCCTGAAGGTGAGTACACAACCGGCAACATTGGTTATCAGATGATTCTTTTTTAAAATTTGTGTTTCAGCTCTATTTGTAAGATCCTTTAGTGGTGCAAATTAAGCCTTTACATCCATATTTCTATTTACCTACTAGTAGTTTTCTACAGTTGTAATGTTAGCGCTAATCCGTGTACCTTACTAATGTACGAGCATTGCTTGTGAGTTGTGATCACAAATAAATATACCTCAGCCACTCTACCCCTATGTGTCACCACAATATTTACACATCATCCTGCCACTTATTACAAATCAGTTTCACCCTCAGCCCAATCACCTAGAATGACATAATGGAACCATGGTTTACTACATACACAAATGTACTCCTTTGATTTTGTATTGCTGTTGCAACACGGGCAATTTGCTAGTCCATCTAGAGAAGATCTGGATTAAGGGTTCATATCGCACATCATTGACCATCACACTGAAGGATAGAGATGTTCATGGATATGCTAAAACACAATCACTTATAATACAAGTCACAAGATGCCATCATATTATAATCTTACAATATTATCTGCAGAAATTTAAGTGGTTGTTTCATATTGTATATAATTAGCATGTCAATGCTAATCAACTTTGTTGCACCAGCATTAGCAAGGCACAATTTTGGGTCGACCTTTTGGTTTACCCCAGTCCATTATTGGATATAGTCAATCACAATGCTTGTAAATGCTGATTTATCATGCATTGAACCTTTTTACTGATCTTTTGTGCCAGTAACTATTATGCTATGTCTTGTCAACCAGGTAGCATTAAGATTTTTGGAGACGTACATCCTTATGGTGCCTGGAGTGAACTCGATGAAGGAGTTGATTCTCACATATTAAGCAATCTTGTTGCACTTGCTTCCTACATTGGTGATTTTACTGAATGTGCTGTATACTATTTCTCATTTGTCTAGTCATCACTAGCTAATGACAATTATGTTGCCCAGGTGAATCAAAATTATTTGCATGCACCGGATTTTTCATTAACTACGATGATAAATGCCCAACTATTCTGACGTCAGCGAGCTTGGTTAGGGGTGTTGGCGGCACAATTATTGAGGACTTAAGGGTTGGTGCTCCTAATTATACTGTGCAATTTGTATTCTTTCAAGACACTGCTTGAGTCTTGTAGTATTGTTTGCAGATTGTGGTGCTGCTTCCAAACGGTGAACGCTGTGAAGGGAAATTGGAACATTATAGTTTACACTACAATGTTGCTCTAGTCAGAGTCAAGAATTATACTGTTGATTGTCCCGTGGATCTGAATGATGAGAAGATACATTATTGTGCCAGGGTAGTAGCTGTGGGCCGTTGCTTTGAATCGGGTTTAGCTATGGCTGCAAGTGGAGAATTTACCGGGTGGTCAGGCAAACTGGATTGCAAAGATCTTCTTTACACTGCATGTACAATCACTAAGGTAGTGCCACTGATCTTTTGTTAATTGCCTACTTTTACATGAATATGATGTACTTAGCCAACTGACAACCCCTCCTTTAACCTGGTTAGGCTGGGATTGGAGGGCCTCTTGTTACTGTCGACGGCAAATTTGTGGGCATGAACTACTATGATAGGAACATGGGAACTCCGTCCCTGTGGTTTGATCATCTCGGTGGAATTCTGAAGTATTTTAAAACAGGACAGTAAGTCTGGAATTCTCTTTCGGTGTTGAAGCTCTTGTTCATGCTGCTAACATGACTGAGATTTGTTCGAACGTTTCAATAATCAAGTTGGAGGACGTTGAGTCAACATAACTTTCATTAGATCTAATCTTTTGTGTTTGACAGAACAATCTATAAGAAGATAAACCATTGTGCATCACTATTAGATTGTAAGATAGGCTATGTTGTTAAAGATGGTGAGCAACAACCACCAAACAGGTAATGTTGATACATCTCGTTACATAATAATTACCATATTTGTAGATATGCTGATCACCAATACCTTTTTTTTTGGAAACTGTTGGTTGTCACAGCTGGATGGTGGCCAGGCCAAGTGGAGACGAGTATCAAGATGAAGATGCATTTGAACGTGAACGAGCAGCCATAGCCAACCCCTTTAGATATGGGTACCGTAAGGGACATTTTACCGTGTACAAGTAACTCTACGGTCGTGGAGCTTTTACTGCGTACAAGTAGTCTTTGTTCTACTCTGCTGAAGCAGACATACTCTACTCTGCTGCTTAATATTTGAACACCTGCTTGTGTTATGTAAGTCAAAGGACTGTAGTGGTAAATCACTAAATCGTACGAGGCTATGAGCCCAAACAATATGCTGTGACGTTAGTCTCTGCAAGTGGACCCGTGCGCACGTCCTGGTTTCAAAATGTGATGTGTTCTATTTCCGTCATCTGAACCGTCAGCGAGATGGATGCCGCCGGAAGAGCCGTCAGTGGGCCCCACACGTCAGTGATGAGAGGGGAAATCCCTTTCTTCCTCACGTCGTGCTCCTCGAAGGTGGCGGCCGCCGATGCGCGGGCGGCGCACGTCCCTGAGGTCGCCGAGCACCCGCAGGCTGTGGCTCCCGGCGGCTTCCAGCGGGGCCCGGCCACGCCCAGGCCCTCCTCCTCCACACCCACGCGCAAGATGCCGGCGCCGACGCCGTTGCATCTCCCCGGATCCGCGGCGGCCGGGGGCGGGGGCGGGGCAGCCAGAGACACCGCGGCGGAGGTCCTCCGGCTCGCCCGCGCCGTCGGGGTCGGGGTCCAAGGCGGGGCCGTTCGCGCGCTACTTCCCGCGCTCGTCGGCGCAGGTGCAGCCGGCGCGCGCGGCGTCCGAGCCCGCCGAGCTCGTCCGCCTCGTCGAGGAGCTGCAGGAGCGGGAGTCCCCACTGCGGACTGAGCTGCTGGAGCACAAGATCCTCAAGGAGATTGCCGCCATCGTGTCGTTCCTGGAGACAGACCTCGACGCCGTGGTGGCGACCGCGAGGAGCGGCGAGAAGAGGGTACGGGAGGTGGAGGAGGAGATGAGGAAGCGCAAGCCATGTCCAAGCGACCACCGTGCTTGCTCCTCGAAGGTGGCGGCTGCGGCGAGCCCGGACGGGAGCGACAGCGGCCGTGCTCGCCCAGCCAAGGATGGGATGGGCGGCGCGGCGCGGCGCGGCATATGCCCCGGACGGAAACGACGACGGCCGGAAGTTGAGCGGGAGGTGCTGCCGTGAGGAAGAAGGGGATTTTCCCCTCATCACTGACACGTGGGGCCCACTGATGGCCCACCGACGACATCCCTCTCTAACAGTTCAGCTAATGGAAATGACACAGAGCACGTGAAAAATTGGCGTAGAACACATGAAAAATTGGCATAGAGCTTAAATTTGCATTGTCTATGACACGTAGCACATGAGCTATATTTTTATGTGGCATAGAAGGAATTTTCTCTTCCAAATGTGTTGTCACGTGAAGAAGGTTTTTAATCACGGGCTATGGAAAATAGCGGCGTCCTAGTATGGCCGCTATTTGGCGCTATTGCGCTGCTATAGCGCCGCTATGGCACCGCTATAGTGTCAGCCATTTGCATTAGCGCTAGCTCGCTGCTGTCGCTATATCGCTGCTATACCACCGCTATAGCGCGCTATTTGATTGAAATAGCAACATCAACATGACAGTGTTGAACTAGCTTTAATAAGTTAACAATTCAAATAGCCATGACAATGGACAACATAATACGATAAGTTCTCAACCTCAAAGCAAATACCAAATAACCATTAAGGCATCAAGTCAACACTTGAAGTTTAAGTACATAAGCAAACAACTATGGACCACGCAAGCATAAAGTTCACAAATCACAATTCAAACCATGGGCCGGGCCACGTTTTTTTAATTACAATCCACTTTACCTTGGTGTTTTTTGCCTGAGCATGTAGCGGCAAAATAGCGCGATATCACGCTCTTCTGGAATAGCGGCGCAATAGCACGATGTAGCGGCAATAGCACCGATAGCGCAAGAAAGAAGAATAATTTCGCGTCGAGAGCTACGGGCCGCTATCGCGCTATTTAAAACCATGCATGAAACCATATATGATATGACGTCCATCGGAGCTTGCTGAGTGTGGATTATTTGCCGGGAAATTATGGCCGTTCAAGCATCCGCGCGATGAGTTCTTGTGTGCAGCGAATGGGGAAGATCTTGAGGCCGGAGCATTATTGGCCAAACCTGCAGGAGTTGGCCGAGGTGATGCAGTGCAAAGATTGCTCTCGGGAGGGTTTTCAGGATGTTGGGATTCCAGTGAAGCGGTTACTACTCTGGAAGAAGATTCCATCGTTACAGGATTCCAGATCAAATTTTCCCATAAAAGTAAATTGTTACAGGAGTAGTTCCTTTCCAAAATGTTTCCAATCCAGACTTCCCCTCACACACTAGCGAGAAAATGGCAAGTCTCGGATCCGCCACGTTCATTCCTCTAGAAAGAAAGAAATAAAAAAATTCAGCCAGGTTTTGATGATGAGTTCCCCATATAAGACGCAAGTCGCCAAGCCAAGACGCGCCCCCTGCCGCCGTCGGCACCTCTTGATCGATCTCCCCCTTCCCTCAGGTACTTTACGTAGGCTTCGCTCACTGGGGGTTACTGGCTCGTAGATCACCTAATTAGGTTGCCGCTCATCTGATCTGAATGGACAGATGGCGTTCTTGAGATAGATCCTAGGCAAATTTGAGCTGTGGCACACGCATCAAATTAAAGAAACTGCTCTTGGTTTGTTGGCATGATCTATTGGGAGTTAGGACATCTGAATGCACGATTCCAAGTTCTCATTACCAAAGGTCATCTAGCCTAGTTGATTAGAGGTGATATGGTCGCAACCAGGAGAACCGGGAACCGGGTTCGATTCCTCGTTGGAGCGACTTTACGGGACTGGTTTAAAAAAATCTTCTCACCGGTGAAGCCGGGGTTCAGGAATTTTATAAACCGGGATTTAGTTCTCTTCTCTTAATGAAAATTGTGGGGCGGTCTTAATCCCACCAGCTTAGTTCTCATTCTTATTTTTGTTGTGCTCTTAATTTCGAGCTGCACCAGAAACGGGATGGCGCTGGATCTCAGTTCATTGGAGATGGTGGCCCTGCTGGAGACGCCGACTGGTTTCGCTTTCTTCAATGTTTGTGATAAGCTATGCAACAGACCAGAGGTATATACAACCATTCCAAACCGCCCTTTGCTTCGCTTGCTGGTCAATCACTTCCGTTCAACTGCTAGCTTACTTATGACGATCCTTGTCTGTGTTGCTGCAGAATCTGTGGTCGTGGTTTGTCCTGAAACAAGTTTCCGATGAAGTTTGTATTTCTGACTCTGATTTTACCTTGCACTTGCTTCTTTTACTTGCATTGCACCCAGGATTGATCGTAACATATACATGCGTGTGCTTGCTTTAATTTTCAGTTTGCCTTGGCTATCATGGACACTAAATAAATAGTTCGTGACTTGTCATCAAGACTCTTATAAACACCGCAAAATAACTACAACGCAGTAACCATCTTACACTGTAAGACAATAATGAAGTGATCTGTTGGATAGATGCAGGGTTACTGTGTTTCATTTGTGAGTTTTCTCCTCAACTATACTCTGTAAACTTTTCATCTAACATAAATCATGCAATTTTTCTTACAAGGTTATGTTTTTGCTCGAGTTCATAAAGTTTGACGACAAGTCTGTTGCGTGGCATAGTGATGGTCCCGGTTTGAAGCTTACTTATGCAATCAGAAAATACTGTGGCAGCAAAAGACCTTTGGTTGTTGGGGATGTAAAGCTTAGAGCACCCGCAGTGTGGTGCCAAACCGAACCGTCCGCACAGTAAAACGAACTTTTCACACTGTGGGAGTCCAACCGTGGCTGTCAGACCAAGAAGTCGAATGGAAAACAAGAGTCGAACCGAGCAACGGCCATTCCATTAAAATAATATTTCCCGGCACCTGGCCGTTGGTGTCCGCGGCTTGCTGCCGACCGTTGGTCGCGCGAAAGAGAACAGGAAAGAGAGGATTTCCTTTTTTTACTCGGCATCTGGGGCCCACATACACTACGGGTGTCGAACGGTAGCAAATCGAACCGAACCGAACCGTCCGCGTTCGGTTCGACGCAACACTACGGGTGCTCTTAGAGCTGTCATCAAGTCCAATGTGGTCAGTAGAGGTCTTTTTAGTGGTTTGTTTATGTCTTTGCATTAATATTCCCGTTTACAACTCAGTAACCTTTTTTTTCTTGCTAGAATGTTAACTGCTACGAAAATGAGGTTGTTATTCGTGAACTGATGTGGGGTTTAAGGAATGTTCTGGATGATTACGTGTACCAAGAAAGAGGCAACATCACTCGCGAATATCTTCGCCCATTATGTCAAGGATTCAAAGACAGCATAAGGAACTATGGAATCAATATCCCTACAGAAGCAGTAAGAAGTGAACTTTCTTGCGACTGACCACTTGTACCCTTCTCTAGTGTACTATGCTTTTCATTATTCTGCTTCTGCACTTACAGATTTACTGTTGTGCCCTGTTGTTAAGGACATGAGTAGTATTTAGCTAGTTATTTCACTTCTTTTGAAATCCAAACTAGTCATAAACGTCATACATTTAAACATGGAGGTAGCATTTTGCTAGTTATCCCACTCACCTTTTGAAATGAAAACTAGTAGGATGGAGATGTAGCATTTAGCTAATTATCCCATGCTCCTTTTGAAATCCAAAGCAGTTCATTTAAAATGAGTTTTTTTTTTCTTGACCGGGCCTTGGAAAAATATATCTTGCATCTCTAGTTCTGCACCTCAGTAGAGATCATTTTGTCAAGGATTTTAATTTGTAATGCATGTTTATCTTGCGTTGTGTGCTGGATGCTGCTGCTTTGAATTATTATTCTTCTAGCCTCACTTTTGACCGTGTTCGTGTTGATCCAATCCAGGTTGATAGACATTTTATAGCCTGGGCTAGTGCAATCCATCGTTGTGATGTACTAAAGCATTACAGAAAGACGCTGCATGAGATGTGTGATCCTATTCTCCCTGATATTGGTGGAATTGTCAAGGATGACATCCTCTACGCAGAGGTTATGGCAAAGATTCTGACCCCTAGATTGGCGCAAGAATGGAATCCCTTCAAGGTACACGAACTCATATGTGTATTAGTTAGCACTTGCAGCAGTTTATTTCGGAACAGTATCAATTTGTGGTACTGATGGAGTAAATGTTTGATGGGATTTGATGCAGTGTCTTCCGGACGATGTGATAGAGAAGATAAAGGCTATAGATGCTTCAGCAGGCGATGCAAGAAAAAAGGTTGATCCTGAGTTATATGGTCATATATATATATCGTCGCTCGTGATGTTAGGAGATTTCTCGGAAGTAGAGGGCGTGTGCTTCAGAAACTCGAGTCTTGGGCTGATCAAATTGGTCGGGAAAAGAGGAGCCACGCTGAGGTAGTTGAAGGGGCAAGCGGCCAAGATGGGGACTGTGCTTGTGCTAATGCTAATGGTGTTTGTGCGAAGAAAGCGAGGGCCGTCTAAGGGGAGGGCACCGTTGCTGATGGTGTGTGCGAAGGAAGTGAGGCCAGTTTGGGGCTTATGGTGAAGAACTTAGCTTGTTGCTGAGAGAATTCGGCAATGAAAAGTTATGCATCTTTGATGCTGCCAATGTGTTGCTAGTTTCTCAGATTCTGAACTATTACGTTTGAATTTGAACATATAACTGTATCAGCAGATGTTTCACCGAACGTGTTAACAGATCCATATGCACACAGAGAAGACCAAAACCATTTCGCGGCTGACCACAACAACCTATGCAAAATCATTTTGAAAACGGGACCAGGCAAATACAGATTGAAAAAGAACAATCTTCGCCGCAGATAGATACATTATTTGGTGTAATACAACAACCAGCACAGGCAAACTGGAAATTTAAGGTGGAGATATAGAACTGTTCTTCCTTGTTCTGCAACAGGAATCGGCTTTTATGGCCTGATTTCTTGTCCCCTAACAAACACACCTCATCTCTCCTGATGTTGTTATACATGTTCAGCCTATTTCCTCACGGCTGTTTTGTGCTCTACTCTACTCTTTCAAATTATGTCCATACATTCCAGATTGCTCAGAGGAAGTATGTCAACTGCTGCTTCTTTCTGGAACCACCTTCACCATACAACTCGTTCCATTGCCTCAGCTCACCCATTATGGCGCCCTCTGCAGCGAAACTTGCAGCCACCTGTGTATTTGAGAGTTCAGGGGAATTAGCAACTTTGTTTTTTTTAAACTATATCAAGTAGTTCAGTTTCATGTTTGACAAGCGCTATGCGCTGCAATGTGCTTTTGAAATCTACTTGGATTAAGCAAAAACATGGATTCACCTGGTTCTTTGCTTCCTTCAAATCTTTCATGTTTAGTGGCCTTAGAATGATTGGCTCCTCCTTTTCTTTCTTCTTTTCAGGATCCGATGGAGCTCCCCCCTTTTCACGCTTCAGCTTCTCCTGAAGATATTGACGACAAAAAGGTTACATAGTGAATTCACACAATTGCTCATGAGTGAAAAGTTTCAAGTGTGTAGTGATCACATTACCAGCTCCTTCTTTCTTTCCTTCTGTATCAGCTCCCTCACAGGACGATATGCTGCCGTGGTGCATAGATTCTGTTACAGAGCAATGTGCGTGAACAATGGATGCTTTTTCTTCCATTTTCATTGGTATATATGTGGATGGTATGCATTCATGTCTCGTGATACTGTCACTGACCTTAAGATCACTGCCGCTATATCCTTCCGTCATAGTCGCTAGCTCCTTAAAGTCCAGCCCTTCGTCAACTTTCTCCTTTGACAAAAGCCGCCTCATTATCAGTTCCCGACTTTCCATTGACGGTAGACCCACCATGATTCTGTTCAAGAAAGAGAACACACCTTAGGCATAGAACATTGGAATGGTTCTGTTAGGAACTCTTACGGACGGACAAACATAGCTACTACGTCCCAGGGACAAGATACGGACCTCCTCTCGAACCTACGAATGATAGCCTCATCAAGATCGAAAGGCCGGTTAGTTGCAGCAAGAACAAGAATTCTCTGATCTGGTCTTGACAAGAGTCCGTCCCAGTGTGTCATGAACTCATTCTTGATCTTCCTCATTGCTTCATGCTCCCCAGCTCTGTTCCGCTGCCCAAGCATGCTATCAACCTCGTCAACAAAAATGATAGTTGGCGATACCTTGGCTGCTAACGTGAACAATGCGCGGACATTCTTTTCGTCTTCCCCAAACCACTTTGATGTGATAGTTGACATCGAGACATTTATGAAACTTGCTTGAGCTTCATTTGCTATAGCCTTGGCCAGCATTGTCTTTCCGGTTCCTGGAGGGCCGAAAAGTAATATACCTCTGCAAGGTTTAAGAAGACCCCCTTTGAAGAGGTCAGGCCGTCGAAGAGGCAGCATGACAAGTTCATGAAGGGATTCTTTGATATCATCCAAGGCACCGATATCATCAAATGAGACTCCAATTTCATTAGCAGGTATAACTTCCGGTCTGATACGCTTTTCAAACTCATTATCTGGTGGCACTTCCTGATAGCAAAAAGGAAATCACAGATTGGTAAATTAGCTTCTCAAGACATGCATAGGATAACATAGTCAAGACTCAAGACAATAATAATACTACATTACTACTTATTTAAAGATGCAACCAAAAATGCTATTACCGGTGCTTTCGCAGCTGGACGTGGACTATCCTTCTTCTCTGGTGCTGTTTTGCTCTCAACTGCAGGAGCGGTGGCAGCAGCAGGTGCAGCAGAAGTGGCAGCAGGAGGGCGTACTGGTGGCAGCAAAGTTGCAGATTTTGCCTCTGATTTTGCAGCAGTCGGAGCAGTTCCTTTTTCAGCAGCCTATGTATTTGAGGTATGGTATGTCAAACACATTTTATGAATGTTTCGTTGACAAGTAGAATTGGAATAATCAGGACAAATTAGGTATCCTTGTATTAAGAAAATAAGGCAAGCCAAAGAGCCTAGCCAATTTGCTAAGTTTTAAATGGTAAAAGGTTTTTAAATAGTCTCTGACATATAAATCCAGACGCCAGCTGCGTCTTTCTCAGTAACAATCCAAACGCCAGTTGCAACATTTTACGGTACCTAGAACTTACTTAGTGTTTTTTACATTAATTACTTAGAAAAGTTACTGTAATATCAGTACAACTTGCAGCCTTCCCAGAAATGTAGGTAAAGCAGATAACAAAACCTCGTAAGGTAGTTTTTAGCAGTTTTGGAGGGGAAACAGGGGAGGCCACTGATTTCTGTTACGATATCTACACTAAGAGTAATAGTTTTTATGATCATGTGTTTATTTAGTTGTGTACATCTGTAATATAAATCATTACAAGAGTAAATGGCACTATCTTTTCATCATGTGTATTTAGTGCTAACAATAATAATCAACTCAGAGGAGCATCCATTGAACAAACCTTCAAGGCATCAGCAGTCACTTCCAGCTTCAAGCTGCCCTTATCACTCATCTTGTTCTCTTGAAAAATTTCCAATGCCTGAGACAAGCTGTGCCATGAAAGAGTCACAAACCGAGGAAGAAATGTAAAGATGAACAGACAACTATACCAATATGCTAACTACCTCTTTGCTGATATAACTAATTTTCCATTTCGGTATTCTGGCTCTCTGTTATTCATCAAGTGATATGAAACTGCAGATACCACAATCTCCTCTATATACTTACTAAGGCCTATTGTATCTGATAGGCATATTGAGCTTAAGTCATCACACTCGAGATCATTTTCTGCAAGGACTTCCAAAATATGATTCCGGTTATCTTGGAACTGAATCATCTTCATGTCTTCTTCTAATTGCGAGTTCCAACTTACAAGGTGATTTTCGTTTTCAGGTGGCTTGATTTCAATATTATATGGGAACAAAACGGTAAGTCTATCGTCCAACTCCTCATCAAAGTCCATGTCTACAATCCTTGATCCAAGGACAAGCACTGGCCCTTCAAGCTTGTTTAGTAATTTCTCGAACAAAAGATACATTTTTGGGGACTTGTGAAGAAACTTCTCAACATCTCTTATGTAGAGTACAATTGGATACTTTTTAGAGACTGAATGCAGAACCTTGTACAGTGCTTGTACTAAAATTTTCTCATCAAAAGTCCAGCTGCTAGCACGTCTGAGAGGAGCTGCATTGTTTATCATACACGATCATGAGAACAGAATAAGGTGCTTAATACAAAGCAACAACACAGTAAAAAATTACTAAGTTAACTGATCTCATAAATTGTGTATATTTTCTCAATACTCATTCAATTATGAGCAGAATACTCTTGTTTGTTTATTTTTCAACTATTTTGTTCATTATTTATTGTCCAAGTATATTTGTTCATTATTTTGCAGATAATCACTTTATGTCCAAGTATATTTGTTCATTATTTATTGTTATAATATTGAAATGTGGTGCTAAAAGTAATGAGGTGCATTGAAAAATAACAAAATAGACTACCTCTTAAGGCACTAATCGATACTATGTGCTTTACAACCCTGGTATCGGATCGACAAATTCTACCTTACGGGTCATAAATTAACACCACATCCACTATTTGACATGTTAAGCACACAAGTAGCTAGGACTGCAAAGTGCCATTAAGGTATAACATATGGCATTGTAATCAAAGAGGCAATTTTCTTTTGAAAAACAAGGTGGTCCAGTTTAATGCAAGAATTTTACTCACCAGCTCATAAAGGGTAAACAGTAAAAGCAAGAATTTTATTCAGGGACACGACTTCAGTCCTGTGCGACTATAAGTATTTCAAAAGAACACTTTATGACCTGTATTAGTTGAAGGACCTTGCGATGCCAGGCTACTCATGTCGGATGAAGTAGATGCATTTCTTCTGAGCTTTGGTAAGCTGCTCGTACTTTCAGAACTCCTGGAAAATTCCACATGGCAGGATCATATAAAAACAGTAAATGAATTATAATCTATATTTAGCTCAGTAAAGCACTTTTTATTTCCAAATACATTAAGGCTTAACTTTTTCAGACCTCAATTTCACATCCGTCATGCTGCTTTGTCTACGTATAGTTCCTGCGACAAAATCCAAGGACTTAGTAAATATACAGATAAATTTATAAAGTAAAAGAACAACTTTCAGTCATTGCATTCTTCAGTTTACAGATGCCATTGAGTTCAGTTTCATACTGAAAGAAAAGAATAAATGTTTGCAGTAACATTCAGAACAAATGGAAGTCAACTGATTCAAAGAAGTTTTCCTAAAACTGATCCAAGGAAGTTTAAATATTCAGACTAATAGAATACAACACTGAGTTTGAAAGTACTGAACATCAAGCAAAACATTGCAGAAAAACGAAGAGCTGAACAGCCTATTATTTACTAAATCCTCAAGTGACCTTTTGGTTGCCCCTTCTGTGGAAGGATTGAAAGAGATCCAAGCAATCCAGTGACACGTTGAAGCGTCGTCTCAGATATTGATCTTTTAAACGGCTGACAAGAAGAAAATGCTCCAGTTAGAAATTAGCCGAGGATGACACAATCTGTGAAGAGCTGAAAATATCAAAGCTTTACAATGGTATGCGAAGCTGAATAGCTGAAAAATATCAAGCTTGACAATGATATGAGAAGCTGGTGCTATGGGAATGTGACAGGATGAAAGGAACCACGGAATGCTTAACGGTCATACCTGCTCTGTGCTGGCACTAGTGCCATATTTGCTATGGATCTGTAAGGAAGCACACTGCATTAGAACTTCCAATAAACTTTTGGGTATAACAGGAAAATGTGTCAGCCAAACTCACCTTTATAAGGAAATCTGTAGGGTCGAGCAAGAGCAATTTTGCTTGGAAATAGTGGGCAAGCGCCTTGGCGAGCATCTGCTGGTAAAGCTCTTCAAGCAGGAACTTGGTCTTAACTTTAGTCTGAAGCAGGGAAAGAATGTTCACTTCCGCAGTGAAGGCAGAATTACCTGCAGGGCCTGACAGGAGAATCGCACGACTAGCTGGAGCAAGATTCCTGGTGTACTTGGAGATGTCTGCTTGCTTCAAGTGAACGTACGCGGCGCTTGTGAGCACCACACGTGTTTGCTCACTGCAAAGTGGAATCAGAGGTGAATGAAAATCATGCGCTGCACGCCCAAGGAGGGGGGAACAGAGCTCGCTGCGCGCGCAAGTGCAAACCATCGTTTATCCAGTAACATCACTAATTCACTGTTATTTGCCTCTGCTGGCTGGGTGCTTTCCAGTCACAAATCAGCCCCCTTTTTTTTCTCCAACGAAATGATACCACACCACGGCAGAGTTTCTCATCATCCAATAAAGGGGGGGAGAGAATTCAGAAATAGGGTGGAATGTTCATAAATTTTTTTTGAACGGGGGCTCATTTTCGTCACCAGCTTACCTTCCGCGGCAGCTGTTTAATTTAATCACACGGAGCCAACCGTGGGATCTGTTTGTCTATAGGTCAAATTTATCTGCTACTAGTACTAGAATATAAGCTGCTGGAAAAATCATCCGGGTCACCGTCTTAAGCGTCAAGCGTCCAGAGGCAGAGCAAGCTCCCCTGCTAACGCTGAAGATCGCGCGCTCTTTCACCTCCTCCTATTTTTCTTCCTTTTTTTTTGCAGATCAAAAGTACGCAGTTGATGTGTACGATGCGCGTGAGAAAATCACGCGATGGAAAGCGATTAAAAAAAGAACACGCGTGAACAAGAGTGAGTGATCCGACCGACGTGCACAGCACAAGGTGGCGCAACAGCAGCAGCAACGCGAAAGGAGGTCCTCTCAGCAAGCACCCGGCCAGCAGAACGCTGGTTTTCTCGTTGATGCGGAATCGATCGGTAAGAAGAAGGCGGCGGCGGCGGCGGAAGGAAGGAAGGAAGGAAGGAAGGGAAGGAACCGAGGAAGGAAGGAAGGAACGAACGAACCTGAGGTAGTAGGGGAACTCGTCGAAGTTGACCTTGCTCTCGGCGCCGTCGACGAGGAGGCGGCGTAGCTCCTGCTCGATGCGGTCGGCGGTGACGCCCTCCCGCGACGAGGAGGCGGGGCGGGCGGCGGCCCAGGGCGCGGACGCCAGGCCGAGCCCCACGCCGACGCCGATCCCGATCCCCAGCGCCGACATCACCACGCTCTTCCCCTCCATGGCTGCCGGCCGCGATCCGGCCAACGACGACGACGACGAGGACGAGAGGGCGGGCGAGGTGGCTGGCTGGCTGGCTGGGTTTTGCTAAAATTAAGCGAGCGAGCGAGCGAGCGAGCGAGGGGAAGGAAGGTCAGAAGGTGTACGTACGTGTGGTGGGGGAAAGGAAATCGGGGGTAGTAGCGCGGGGGCGTCGCGCGCGCGGCGGCGGCGGCGGCGGCGGCGAAACGGGGGGTGGTGAGGGTTGGGGCGGAGATGGAGGGGGAAGCGCGAGTGGCGGGGGGGGGGGGGGGGGGGGGGGGGGGCTCTCTCTGCTCCTTGCCGCACCACCTAGGCTGGCTTCTCGGCCCTTCTTCCCCTCTCCCTTGCTCGGCGTCGTCGGGGCGGGGCGGGGCAGCAGCAAGCAATGGGGCGCCGGCACGCGGCCTGCGTACGTGTGATATAGCAACACACGTAGTACACACCACACCACACCAGCCCCGACGGGGGAGAAAAGGAAAAGATGGACGGCGATAGTAGTAGATCGAGGAGCTAGGCTGCTGCGGTGGGCACCTGTTGTGTGCCCGCCCAATCGCTCCACAAATTTCCCTCGTCGTCGGTTGACAAACTTTCAAAGAATATGTCAATCCATTCCAAATTTACGCCCTGTTCGTTCGTTCTTGTACTTTTTCTCTGAACGAAGCCGCCCACCGCAACTGCACAAGTAGAAGATTTTCCTCTCGAACAAACGTCAAGATACCATCACCATGCGTACCAAACGAAGCAGGGCTGTTAGTTGGGGGCTCTGATGATTCACTCGTAACGGGTGCAGCGGGCACATGAACGTAGTAGTACAAAGCGGATTGGATGTCATGCTTAATTTTTCCTCCAAAACCTCCACGGAAGAGAGACCTGCGGCGGCTGCATGCGTACGTCGTCCCCTGCATGTCTCTCTCCGTCGCTGCACCTTGACCCATGAACGTGCGTATACATGCATATATACGCGCGCGCGCATGCATCTGCGCCGCGGCCACCACGCCGTACGTCAGCCAGAGCCTAAACTAACTTATTACTCCTACTGCTGGAGTATGTACAAATACTCTATATATCCTTGTGCACGCGCACTTTGCACCGTACCGTCTCGATCTGTTATTGGCTTCAACTTGCTGCCCGCGACGTACGTACGAAAACTTGCTGCTGCACGCGTACTACGTGCGGGTGCAGCACGGCCGTGTCGTCCGTCGCGTCGCGCTGCATGCACCGCCGCTAGCTTCGCACCGTAGTGTCGACCGTGGGCGTCACGTCCGCCCATGCATGGTCGTCGCCGCACGACTACTCGCACCACGTCAGGCCATTCTCGGTGAAGATGTGGTGATGATGAACACCATTACCTACAGAGCGCGCGGCACATCATCGTAAAAACATTTGACGCTAAAGCACTTCCCTGTTAATGTACAGTTTCATCTATTGTTGTTTTTAGGTTGCATGCGAAGCGCATAAGTTCTGCAGGAATCGTGTATGAGGAGTTTCATCCTCACCTAAAACTCATTTTACCTCTCTCCTCATCGATATATATATCCGCCACATCATCGAATGTGCTTATATGACATACTACTATTTATTGCCCATGAAATCCACTGAGGCCGGCCTTAGATCCCATTCATTCATCGACCAGTAATGAACTCCATCACTGCATTATTTGCAGTGCAGGGCGTGTGGCCTCTCGCCTAGACTGTTCGTTCCAGCGCCAGCTGACGGGCCACGTCACTCTTTTGCTTTTCAGCATCTCACTGCGACCGCGTGCCACGTGCCCGCGCGGGACTGGCGGAGAGGCTACGCGGCGTGCATGCAGCGCGCTTCGTGGAGCGTGGTGGTGGGCCAGCCCGAGAGAGACACAGAAAATCTCCCACGCTCACGTGCAACGTGCGTGCGTGCGTGCCCCCCGCGTCCGCCGCGGGCGGACCCACCAGGCCATACCGAGAGCCAGTCACCCACCCCACAGCATATAGCATATATACATATAGGACTTGGGATTAGCGATTAAAATTGAGGTGTGAGCTAAAAATGTTAATTTATCAGGTGATATATAGTCAGGTCGAGAAAAACCCATGGGTTCACGAGTTCGGGTTCCAAGTTCCCAAACCCATGCTTGCAAACCCGCGGAGTCTCAATTTTTTCTGACCCAATGATTTAAAATTCAGGTCTAATCGTAGAAAAGCTAACCCTGACCTTGCGAGATAATTAATTAAGGAAAAAGTTCATTCCACAATCCTCATCACGTGGCGCTAGGCGCTGGACTCGGCGTCCAGCTCAGCTTCGTTATGGTAACGAGCCAGCTTGGCTCGGCTTGTTAACAAAATGAGCAAAAAGGTTGGCTCGACTTGGCTTGTGAGTAGCTCAACTAGCTCGTCAGGTTTGCGAGCTATATGGAGCTCGTTTGTCTCGTGAGTAGCTTGCGAGCTGAGTCAAGCTAGCTTGTTAACAAAATGAGCAAAAATAGTTGCTCCCGGCCGTTAAAAAATTTATCGAGCTGAGTCAAGTCAAGCTATGAACGAGTCGAGCCAGCTCAAGTTTTCCTGGCTCACGGTCCCCAAAACCACCCCAAATCCACCGAGGGAGTGAATCGGACGGTTTTGATAGTTCGTGGGTATCCAATACGTGGTTTCGTGGTTGGGGGTTGAAATCCATGCGTGGACTTTTTCCATTAATTAATGCCCGTCTAGAACTTGGCACAATAGACACACTTTCTGGCCTGCCGCCGCCACCGCCGTTATACAAGGCCCACGGGCCGTGCTAGATGGGATACAGCCCAAGACAGAGATCGATCCCACGACCACGCAGCCCACCCAGCTGGGGCCTCGAGTCTTCTCCCCCTTTCCCGTTTCCGACTGGTGTGGAGCGCAGCCGATCCCCCGCCCGCCGCCCGCTCACCGCCGCCGCCGCCGTCCCCGTTGCGGAGGCCCAGGAACTGCACTTCCTCCGGGGTCAATCCAATCATTCTCGCTAAGGCTCGACTGCTCCGCCAGTTCCAGCTTCCCCTAACACCGTCGAGCGGCGGTTTGCGAATGATTCCACCCGGTTCTGGCGCGGACGGACGCCGCCGCCGTGCTTGCCACTCTGACGACTGATTACCCTCGTTTCGCAGCCGACGCGCGTCCCAACCGGCTGTTCGGTATGTTCCGGCCGCCGAATGCTTTCGGGGCGCCTCCTCCTCGTCCCCTGCAGCCTCCTCCCCCGTGGCAGTGGCAGCAGCCGCAGCCGCAGCCGCCGCCGCCACCGCCTTCGCCTGCCGTTTCCTTTTGGCAGCGCGACAATGTGCGGGACCATGTCAAGAAGCTGCAAGAGACCATCGAGGTTTCGAGCGCACTGTGAGTTCCTATGTTCTTTCCTCTACAAGCACTGAAAATTACTGATGACCCTGTAATTTTGTTACGTACGCCCCCCATTGTCTTAACAAAGCTTTTGGACTGGCAGCATACAGGAGCTCGAGGAAATCGCATCGACTAGGAATTCCGGTGATGGTACTGCACAGGTACCTGACTCGTCTGCGGAGAAACTGACGTCAGCGTCTGGTGATTCTTCAGAGGGCAAGCCCCTCCGTTTCGTTGAGCTTGCTAGATCTATGGGGGTTAGTGAGGACACCCATGAGTCAATGGCGACAGATGCGGCAAATTACCTTTGCCATCAGCTTCAGCACCTTCTCGCACCTATTTCTTCCGCGGTAAACCAAGGTGGCCCTTGGGAGGAAAGGTCGGCGATGGTTAGGTTAGCTCAGAAGCTGCAGAAAGCCAAGAGAAATAAGCGGTGGAGGAAGAGGAAAAGAAAGCATGTCGCGGAGCTCTTCCAGAAGGTGCCACTCACCGCTGTCTTTTTACGGTTTTATGCATTTGGGATGAAGGCATTCCTTCAGAGCCGGCCAAAAATCAGACTGTATGATGACATCCCTATGTCCATGTTTCACAGGAGGCTGCAGATTATGACAGAATTGACCAGGAAGCTGATGAGTGGAGGGCTAAGCAAATAGCCAAGGACATTGCTAAGCGGAAGGTGCTTTCTCACTTGTGTGAAATTTTGTTTCGCTGTCGGGGTTATTTTGAACTAGGACAGCATTGCTGCTCCATGATTAACTGATTCATTTGTGTACATGTAAACCAGGTGGAAAGCATGAAGCAGGTTGCTAGAAAGAAAGCAAATGAGGAAAGAAAGCGCCTAGAATCTGAGGTAATATGGAACAAATTTCATACCTATGGTGTTCTGCGAAAGATCTGTTCTCTAGCTTGTTCAGGTCTGTCGTTTATAAGTTGTCTGCAACTGCAAGCACCTGTATGCATTGTACTAAATTTTGGTCCAACCCAATACTTTATTTTGTATATCGATAAGTTAGCTGCGACCTTTAAGTTGTTATGCCTTACTGTCTTGTGATCTTTCTCTTGTTTCTTATGAGTTTAGGAACCCTTTGATTCTATACTTGTGTTTGATACAGTGCAACAAACCTTATGGGATATCATTCACGTAGTTTCTTGTTTTATCTTCAGAACTGCTATGCAATCATTTCGTGAATAACCGAGTAGACGTTCGATTTGTTTCCTTTATAATTGATGTACTAATGATTCTATAGATGTTTTCATAATATTCTTAATTCTGAATAAACTAATGCCTCCCACTTCCAGCTTGAGCTTGCCTTAATGGTCGAGAAACTTCAGGAACTTCGTTCTATAAGAGTTCAAAAAATGAAGAAGCAAGGTGAGATATTCCTAGTTACCTATTTCTTTGTTTACCTTCTCTGTTTTACCTAATATATTTTTGTAACCTTATGATCACAAATTAATGAGGTGCAATATCTAGGAAATAATGGGTCATTTTCAATTATATAAATACATTATTTTAACATTCAATCATTCATTTTCTCTTATCCTTGGAAGCATAGGCAGTTAGAATTGTAGTTGACTTACATTGTGGCACACCAATTCTCAACATGGACCTTATAAAAGTCAAACAGATGGAGAGTTATTATCACATTGTTTTCTGACCTTAAAAACTTAGCTATATTGTTCAGATTCTGGCAGATGCATGCTGAAAGCACACATTCCTAGTAACCCCCCGTTTTTTTCTAATAAGAGAAAAGGATACCTTATCCATGTTCGCAGTAAGATATATGTGCCCATCTTTATATGTTCACATCAGCGCAGATTTTTGGAAATACCACTGTGCTCACAGGCTTCTGCAAGACTGCAAACATTACTTTTTTGATTGATGGTGTTGATTTTCCTTTTCCATTTAGTTCAGTGTCTTACAAGAGATGGATGCATGGTTTCTTTGTATGTTGTAGGTCATTTTCTTCCAGAAGAGGATGATAGATATCTTGAGCGTGTTAAGGCTGCAGTTGAGGAAGAGGAGCGCCAAGCTGCAACTGCTTCTCGGACTGATGCTGTTAAGGATGCTATTCTGACTGCTGAGGAGTCAAGGAAGGCTCCACAGAATGAAAATCGCCACGAAGATGGTTCTGAGCAATTTAAAAATGGACCAACAGAAGACAAGAACCAGGGAGATGTAGGGATAAGTGAGAAAAATGACCAGGTCAGTCAGAAAACAGAACACGAAGGTCATAAAGTTGAGGGAAAAGGGCATGGACATCATGACCCTGTAAGCAATCTTCCTTTTGAGTTCTACCATTATTATCATGGAAGTAGCTATGATATGGGGACACTCATTGAGGTAAGTATTCCAACTTCAGAAACTTTATGCGAGTATTTTCTTTAATCAATAATGTATAAGACTGTAAATAACTTGATAATTTTCACTTCATGGCATGGGCAACTGATCAATACTTATACTCAGTCAACTTGTCTTTATATTGCCTCTGTTGTAGGTCCGCAGAATGTGGGATTCTTTCATCAGACCTGGAGGAAGGTAAGACTTTTAGCGTTGAAGCAATTTCCTTCGAGTTAGCTAGATGCATTGAGCAACAATCTCTGTAACTAGTTTGAAATTTCTGTGCAATTATTGTTTGTTGGCTTCTTTAGTTAAAGGTAACAATATGGAAAGAAGGTTAACCTCAGGAGGGTTTCATTATGAAGTAGTGTCCATCAACTCTAAATTAGGAATTCCACTATGAAAAGGGGCATCTGCATCTTTGGTAGTGGATATGCTATGCTTGTAGTGGTGTGATTCCAAAGGAATTTTGGAGGAAACAGGAGGGATTCCAAAGGGATTTGTTGTGTTCCAACCCATCTTCTAGGTTTTCAACTGCATCGGTATTGATGCATTGTTGTGTCCTCAACTTTCAAGTCTGATACACTTATGATAGATTCATCTTATTGCTGCTGGAAGAATATAATTTAACATAACTATTCATTGTTCTTGCTTGAATATAGTATAATTTAACATAACTGATGCACAGCTGGAGTAACAGAATAGTTCAGTGCTTTGGTGCATCCTTGTATAATCTTTTCTTTAATTGTGCATATTGCACCTGCCTGCAGCCGTATACCTGGGCACTGGGTTCAGCCACCCCCTCCATCTGATGAGGTATGGGCATCGTATTTGGTGCAGCCCAAGTAAATCACCATTGAGTTCCGCAAATGGTCTTTTCTGCCTCAAAACCACTGGAATCTTTCCCGGCTCGTGTGAGGTAAGCTAGGTACTTGAGTTATAGAACTTTAAGTGTTTTTACATTCCTCAAGAGGTGTTCGAGGTATCGATACCTCCTGGCATCAATTATTGTTACACTTCAGTACTTTCTCATAAGATAGGAGGTACCTGTACATTTTGTTATCTCATGTCGACCAATGATGTACATAGTTTGTTACGGGTGCAAGAGACTGCAGTAGTCTGAATTTACAGCTGTTTGCTCTATTAAACATTTTATTAATGCTTATCTATCCATGTTACTCATTGCTGCTTAAATCCTTAATCTATTATTGGTTTAATTTAAATTAGTGTCAGACTGCTTATATTCCCTTTTTTATTAGGCTGGACATGGACCTTTATATAAAGTTCAAGATACTTCAATTACCAATCGACAAAACTTAAGATAACTGTACAGTAAATTAGGCTAAGCTTTATTATAAACCGATATTTTTTTTATATATTCACCTTCTGGTGACTCCAGGAACCGAGGATAAAACTATGCACGGTTCTGGAAGAAACAATGGCATCTTGCTAAGACAACTTATAGATCCCAAGTTAAACTCAGTGAATGGCAACACAAAGTACAAGCAAGAAGGTGCACTGACTGGTTGATCAACTCAAATTCTATGACAAAGTGGAAAGAAAAGGATGCTGAAGGAAAAAAAAAATAAAGACTGGCAATGGTGCTCAAGAGTGTACTATATTCGTGGATTTAAGGCGCTGAAGGTAAATTTGTAACATACAAGCAGACATGATCTGCATGATTTGCCATATCCTCTGCTAGCTTCACTCCTTCCAGCTGTAGAAGGCGCCCTACTGCTCCTCTGGTGCCTCATCAGTCATTTTGTTTGCTCGATGAGTGCAAACTGCCAGAACACTTTTTTGTTGGTACCATATCATTCGTTTGATCCCCAACAAGGTAGGTTCTGGACTTGTGTGTATGTAATAAAATGACCCCCTTGCTCGATGGTGTTTTTTTTTTTTGACACGGTAGGTTCTTTCTCTCGAATGGTAGAATTTACTGCAATCTGTGTAGTCCGCTGAACTGACGGGAGATTTTGGTGAAAAGGGTGACGAGAAGTTAAGCTGGAAAAATTTGATTTACCTAGCAATACCGAATGGAGTCTTTCAATTGTCTTGGCCCAGTCTTTGATTGATTAGATGGATACAATACTGTTGTGTGGCAGTGCGTGGCTGTTTCTGCACCTTTTCAACAACACAGAGAGAGAGAAGAAAAAAGCAGCCCAGCGGAAAAACTTGTGGACACACACACCCTTACACAAGAAGCAAACAAAGAGGTTCGTGAATTGGATGGCATTAGGGCAGCGAGTACTAGATTTGTTTAAGATAACACGAGGACGGCAACACGGCAGGGCCGCCTTTCTGGTATGATTGCTTGCTCCCCCCACTCTCTCATCTCTTAGAGGCGGTCGATTGTATTTCCCAACACTGGATCCCAAAAGGCTCGTGGTGACAAAAAATTGGTGGTTCTTGATACCAGGGCAAGCATATCTAGTTGCTTTTGTGGGCAACAATACCGGTTTGCCCTCCGGGAAATTATTTGGGGGCGCAGTGGGTTTCTTTGTTGTAAGAAACGGGGATATCCAGTTGCCTTGTGTGACCTTGCTTGGATGGATGCAGTTTCGCTTCTGCATTAGGCATGGGTTGTTAGGATGCAGGGTCCATGAAGCAAACCCCGCCTAGATGGTCATGTCGTCCTGTGCGACGTTTTTTTTTTTTTTTTTTTTTTGCTAATCGTTACCATTTCGTGCACAGCGCTGTAGTGTTGCTACTTACTGCTACTAGTGTTAGTATCAGTGGAAGGTAGCTTACTACGCTACATGATTTACAATTTCCCGGAAATCCGTTTGGAAGAAATCATTCGGAGGTGACGCAATTCTCACCTGTGTCCGGTCTCTCGCGAGAGAGACGTCCCGAGGTGTGCAGGTCGAAATGAAAGCGACTTTGAACCCCTTTTTCTGAATTCAAAAGGGGGCGTTGGGGTGAGTGCCCATTTCGCGCCTGGGATTTCTCAAAAAAGGACTAAAAGGAAAAAATGCAAAAGCACCGGCGCGCGCTTTCTTGTCTCTTTTGGCCTTTATTTAAGCTGCTGCTTTTTTCCCCCCCGCTTGATTTCCATCGTTTTGTGATAAAATTTTGGTCACGGTACGATTGGGATTTGCTGGGGTGATTTCGGATCCTTAATTCTAGTGTGACCTGACGACCCTCCGCACCGCACCGCAGCTGGGTGGAGTGTGAATGTGTGGCTACCTCGACTGCCTTTGCTAATGCTGCTGTCTGGGGGCGCTGGTTACTACTACCTTGCTCATCAGCAACTTCCCGCCAATCGAAAGACGTGTTCTTTATCTTATGTTACACCAGTGGTGCCGTGCCTTGCCTTGTGGCCGTGTGCTACGTGAGCTCAATTTTAAGCGTGTGACAACTGCGTGTGAGTTTTTTTTTTTTTGGTGCATCTAGACGTTGGTATATCCCGTACACCCTCCGTCCCAAAATATTTACACCTTTGGACTTCTGCAGATTACATTTGATCATTCGTCGTAAGCAAAAATCTACAACCACAATAACCAGTGTTGCGTTCCACCTGCTCCAGGTGCTCCTGCCCGGAGAGCGGAGATGGGATCTTAGCTCACGAGCAACGCGGCTCTCGGAACCAATCGCGGCCCCGCTGCACGTCCCGGGGCCGGGGGGGGGGGGGGGGGGGGGGCGGCACGATATGATAGCGATGAGTGGGCACGCACGGGCCACGTCACTCGTGGCGGATGGTGATTAACTTATCTTCTATATATGCTGAGTAGTACGTGTGTGATTATTAGTAATCGTCGAAAGCAAAGAAGGGGTACGGTACCAGCATACGGTGTGGTTGGTGCTAATGCTACTCGCATAACACTACTGCTACCACCAGCTACACTGGTATTAGCATGCGTCCTGCAGTTGTCTTAATACTAGGTGGGCACGGGGGAGTATATAAAATCCAGGACGGAGGGACGCGCCAACACACACACATAACACGAGAGGCAGGAGCGAGCCATCGGAACCTCTCCGGATTGGTGAGTCCCAACTCCCCATGACCCCATCCCATCGCTCCTTCTATGCGTGTGTGTTCCTGCTTAGATGTGAGTGACCATCCCTAGCGTGCACGGTAGAAACGTGTCGCGCTACCAAGGGGCATGCTTGGCTTGGTTGCAGGCCACAAACCATGGGGGACACACACACACACACACACGAGCCCGAACCGCGCGCGTGGGGCTTCCCGACTCCGACGACCCCACCCGCAGTGACACGGCTCCCACGTCTCCTGCCTGACGCCCTGACCCAGGCCCGCCCGCCGCGGCCTCTCCCCCTCGCTCGCGCGCGCCACCCCACCGCCTCCCCAACCCGCGATCGCCCGCCCGCCCGCCGCCGCTAGTCGCCGGCAACGCCCTCCCGGCCAGTATCCGCCCCGACTGGTGAGTGGTGGTGACCGGCCACGAGGACTCACCGCCGGCCACCGGCATCGCCGGGCCGGGGGCCCCCCCGGCCCGCTTGCACTGCCCTGTTCTGTTCGTCGTCGCCCCTACCGGACGCACCAATAATGCATCATCTGTGCTCCAGGTACGATACGAACGATCCCCCGTCGATCGATTCCCTTCGCCAGGAGATCCAAGGTTGAGAGGTTTCCAGGGTCGCCGTCGAGGCAGTTGTTTGAGTCCGTCGATTTCCCCCCCCGACAGAGACCCGCGCGCGCGCATGGCATGTGGCGGCGGGTGGCTCGGTCAGAACTCAGAAAAAAGCCTTTTGCCCTGACGTCGTGTGCAGGGCAGATTCTGCTGCACGCGCTCTCCCGCTTCCACTTCCGCTTTCAGATTCTGCCCACTTGTAAGTAGTTGTAGGCAAGCAGCCTTTGAACGAACGATCCATCGATGGTTATGCATTCATCACCTGTTTGTCTTTTGGCTTCCTGCTGGCAACAAGAACAAGGTGCCTCATTCAACCACAGAATCTGAACCCGGCCTGAACCATCATTTTATTTGCAAATAACAGTGCTTCTCGTCTCACCACGGACCTCCAATGCAAACCTTTGACAGTGAAACTTTAAAACCACAATCCAGATGCAAAGTCTTTCTTTTAAGGAAAAAGATAGAATTGGTTTACAGCCAACAGCCTTGTGATCGAGGAAGATTGACTGGCAATCGGAAACCCGGCCGGGTGTCACCTCACTCCTCTGCGCTGGGAGTAGAAGTTTTCAGAGCTTAGCTCCTGAATGATAAGGTAACTACTAGTAAGCAATAAGTTTCAGATATGACGGTCGTCCTATCAACTCATCAGCAATAGAATGTGCGATTCATTGCACGATCCCTGCAGTGCAGATGCATGCGTCTCGCGGCCCCCGCCTGCCTGCCTGACTGTTCTCTTCCCCCAACAGCCTGAAGCTCTTGCAAAAACTAGAGGGCCATGCTCCCGTCATGGTTGCCTGCAGTGCAGGAAACCCGCACGCCATTTGTGCCCAACGCTTGCCATGCTTTGCCCCTCGGAGTTCCAGAGCCACGAGTCTCGAGATTTTGCGCGGATGTCCTGCACGGCGGCGCCTACGCCACACATATGGACGGTTCGTGATGCGTCGGCATTCAATTGCACATTCTTCTGCCCGGCGACGCCGTCTAGCGAGCTCTCTCTCTCTCTCTCTCTGCGTTCATCTCTCTCTCTCTCTGAAACCTTATATATACGTGCTTCCACGCTGCACAAGTGGTCTGCAACTCGTTGCATCTTCTCTGTGGCCCTGACCAGCTGATGCTTTTGCTCAGTTTGGTTTCGTCCATCTCACTGAACTCTTCTCCATAGTACGTGATCACTGCTCAACCGGTCCCTCCTGTACTGGAGGTACTCAACGAACAATGGCACGATGCACTGCGTGCACCCGTAAGAACTCTAGCGGATGACTCCTTCTTGTTCGAGCTGACGAGTGATCCACTGCGCACGCGTTTCGGTCTCCACCAGCTTTAATTTGTTTTGTGTTCCCTCCGACGATCAACATGCATGATGTGTCGCGCGCAGGTTTCGCGAGGTTCATGGAGACGGACGAGCCCGCGGCGCCGCAACGTTCCGCGCACGTGCACCCGGACGCCGTCGCCGTTCACATCCCGTCGAGCCTCTCCGCCGAGGCGGATCCGGCGGCCTTCAGAGTAAGTGGTCGTCCTACCGTGTGCATGCAGCGCTTACTTGGTTTGACGTCACTGCTACCCTCTCTGCTCGGATCGGACCACGAGTGTGAACAGTTTTGCTTGCCGGGTGTGTGCGTAGGAGCGTCGACACGGTGGTGACACGATCGCCGCCATGGGAGCGGCGCCGTCGTCCCCGGGGTACTCGCCGTTCGAGGCGCCCGCGCTCGCGGCCGCGCGGCCGGTGTCGATCAGCCTGCCGGCGTCGCCGACCGGGTTCGGCGTCTCGAGGACGGGTGCGGAGCTGCATCGGCACGGCGTCAGCGTCACGGACGCGCCGCCGCGGGCGGTGTTGCCGCCGCGCCCCCCGGCGGCCGTGGCCGGCCTCGCGCAGCCTGACAGGGTGGTGTTCCGGTCCCAGCCGATCGCCGCCGCGCCGCTGGGGGGAAAGGCCGCCGAGGGGCACGGCGACCCCAGCCGGAGCGCGCCGCACGCGGCGAGGGGCAAGCCGGCGCGCAGGGACACCAGCTACGACTCCTTCAAGACGTGGTCCGGCAAGCTGGAGAAGCAGATCGCCTCGCACCTGCTCGGCAGCCGGGCGCCGCCGCCGGAACAGCAAGATCAGCAGGAGGAGGAGGAGGAGGAGCCCGAGGAAGACGCCGCCGAGATGCGCAGCCGCCGCAACTCCTCCTCCATGCCCCAAGTGCAGCGCTTCTTCGCCGCGCTGGAAGGCCCCGAGCTCGACAAGCTGAGGGTACTGCTGCTGACCACATGCCTCGTAGCTGCGAACCTTGTTGTTACCACGCGTCGTCCTACTGCTGCTGTTTCTTCTTCTTCTTCTAGTAGCTTGGTCCTGCTGACGTGGCTACTGCTAGCTGACCGTCGTGTTGATGCTGATGCTGATGTTGCCGTTGTGGCGTGGCAGTCGTCGGAGGAGCTGATCCTGCCGTCGGACAAGACGTGGCCGTTCCTGCTCCGGTTCCCGGTGTCGGCGTTCGGCATGTGCATGGGGATGAGCAGCCAGGCCATCCTGTGGAAGCGGATCGCCATCTCGGCGTCGACGCGGTTCCTGCACATCACCGTCAAGATCAACCTGGTGCTGTGGTGCGTCTCGGTGGCGCTCATGGCCGCCGTGTGGGCGCTCTACGCCTGCAAGGTGGTGTTCTACTTCGAGGCGGTCCGGCGCGAGTACTACCACCCGATCCGCGTCAACTTCTTCTTCGCGCCGTGGATCGCGTGCCTGTTCCTGGCCATCGGCGTCCCCGACGCGGTGGCGTCCAGCCTCCCGCACTGGCTCTGGTACGTGCTCATGGCGCCCATCGTGTGCCTGGAGCTCAAGATCTACGGGCAGTGGATCTCCGGCGGGCAGCGCCGGCTGTCGCGGGTGGCCAACCCCTCCAACCACCTCTCCATCGTCGGCAACTTCGTCGGCGCGCTGCTCGGCGGCATCATGGGGCTCAAGGAGGGGCCCATGTTCTTCTTCGCCGTCGGGCTGGCGCACTACATGGTGCTGTTCGTGACGCTGTACCAGCGGCTGCCGACGAGCGAGACGCTGCCGCGGGACCTCCACCCGGTCTTCTTCCTCTTCGTCGCCGCGCCCAGCGTCGCGTGCCTCGCCTGGGCCAGGATCACCGGCGAGTTCGGCTACGGCTCCCGGGTCGCATACTTCATCGCCATGTTCCTCTACGCCTCACTCGTAAGATGCTTGCATTGATTCGTCGATGGATCACTCCATGAATGCCTAACAATCGCTCACTGTAAGCTTACAAAACCATGGAAATGATAAATGGCAGGCCGTGCGGATCAACCTGTTCCGGGGGTTCAGCTTCTCGCTGGCGTGGTGGGCGTACACGTTCCCGATGACGAGCGCGGCGATCGCGTCCATCCGGTACGCGTCGGAGGTGAAGAACGCCTTCACGCAGTGCATGTGCATCGGCCTCACGGTGGCCGCCACGCTCACGGTGACGGCGCTCTTCCTCACCACGGTGCTGCACGCGGTGGTGCACCGCGACCTCTTCCCCAACGACATCTCCATCGCCATCACCGATCAGCGCAGGCGCAAGCCCTTCTCCGCGCAGGAGTTCCTGGCCAGCCAGCGCTCGCGCGGCGCCAGCAGGAAGAAGGCGGCGGCGGCGGCGCTCCACAGCGCCCCCTCCGACGCCGCGGACCTGGAGGCAGCGCGCGTCGCCACCAAGACGTCGTACACGTAGGCTTGGCTGGCCGGCGGCGGCGACCGTGAGCATGACGATGATACGCGTGGTGACCAATGAATGTATAGTATGTAGTAGAAGAGTTGTATGTACACTGTGAATCACGGAGGAAGATGTATCGTATATGCTGCTAATACCATCTCTCCTATAGTCCTATCCCTCGATTCATCAGTTGTGAGTTCCTTTCTGATAAGTTGCCATCTGCAGCAATCATGGCGGAACTGCGATCAATTGCGAGTTTGCTCGATTAAAGAAGGTGTTTCTGGCCGGATTCGGAGCAATGCCGACCTGGATCAGGCAGGGCACCCAGCTCCCGCCGCGCCGCCGCCGCCCGCATCCGCCGCGCGGCAGCATCTCCGGCGAAAGCGTGGACCCAGACCGGCATGCGCGGGGACACCGGGGAACGGATTGGCCGGCGGGTCTGGAAGGAGGCTCGCGTCGAACGCGTGGCGGCAGCGCTGACGTAGGTCGCCGTCGCCGTCGCCGGCGGCACCGCTAGCTCGTCGCCTGCTCCGGGAATCCGGCCCCGCCCGGAAAATTTACAAGCAAGACCCTGGTTGGCTGGTTTGGATCCTGGTTGAGGACCCAACAAGTGGGGCCAAGTTTACCTCTGCTCCTCTTCTTCACTCACGTGCAGAGATAACTGCAATGTTGTCTCCTCCTTTTGCAAGCTGCAGGAAAGCTCGCCGTGCACGAGCGCCATTGGCATCACGTACTGCTCGTACTCGCCGGGGGTTCAGGAAGGAATCAGGTGCTTGGAATCGCCGTTGCAGCTTAACTAGACGCGTAGAAAACAACTAGAAGGGGGTGGATTATTATTCAGCTGTCTGCACATGTTTGACAGGCATGCTACGCGCACAGGCAAGAACTGATCTTGCTGGGAGCATCTGTGTAAGCTAATTGCGATGCCTGCAAGACTTGAGATTCAATGTCGTTGTGGAGAATAGAATTCTTCTTGAATGAATCTTAACGGGAAGGGAAAGCATTGCTGCATTGCTGGCTGTTTTGCTGATGCGTTCTGGTTGTGTCCTGTCATCTGTTGACTTGCTGTGGCAGGAGTACAATAGCACATACAAGCAGTGCAGAGCCAGCAGTGTATCATCAGGTATTCAGGTCGGGGCGTCGAGCACGATCGGAGGTGTATGATGAGTACGTCAGTAGGAGAGTTGTTCGTACACACGCGAAAGATCCTCAAAGCGTTGATTTCCATAAAAGGGTCGAAGAAAGCAAAAATACTCCTGTAGCAATTTGGAAACGGAAGTAGTATTATTCTAACACTTAAGCACTTAAGTGTTAAATAATAGTATAATACTCCTATAGATATTGTCTTTAGTATGTAGTGTATAAGTGACCGGAGAAGATCATATTATTGCTCACCGAATCGTGAGAGGAAAGAAAGGGGGGGGGGGGGGGGGCTAATAGGAAAAAAAGGAAAAGTGGGGGTATTTTATATTACCCTCTTATCCATGTGACATAGCTACGTGCAGCTGTTTTGCCAAACAATTCTCTAAATCTGATTCAGCTTCACGAGCTAATCCGCTTTATCAGCACATCCACTACTGAAGCTGCCACAACTAAGGGTGCGTTTCGCACGACGGCTGTAGCAGCTTCAGCTGTGGCTGTGCTGTTGAAGCAGATTAGCTGGTGAAACTGAATAGGTTTTAGAGAAACGTTTGGCAAAACAGCTTCTCCTGACTGTGTAAGGTGGATAAGAGGAAATGTCTATATCACCCTTCTCTCTTTTTATTTTTATTTTCTTTTTCCCTCCAATCATTTTCTCCTTTTCTTCTTTTTTCTCTCTCCCTTATTTTCCTTTTCTCTTCTCTTCTTATCCTATCCTCCATCCATATCCATTCACTGCCTTTCCTCGCTATCCCTCACGATCCGCACCCGTCGGCCACGGAGGAGGCCTGGGAGGAGCTCGGCGGCGGCGGCCTCCGGGGCGCCCACCTCCTGCCAAGCGGGAGACCCAGAAAGAAGCCATCCCGACCTGTATCAGCAGAGGGTGTTAAGCTTGTCAGCTTTACCTAGCGTGTATCATCTTACGAGAATACAATATGGTATAGATAACCCAGAAGAAGTAGCATAAAAGTCTTTACCAAAAAAGATGATCCTAGAATCCCACAAAAAGGCCGGGACGCAGACTCCCATAGAGGAAAGCCCAACGAATGTCAGATGCAAAGCCCCGCACCTCATTAAGATCATATTGGCATACTCTCCCAAAAAAGAGAAAGAAGGGGATAGACGAAGTATTGTTGACGAGATTTCCGTTTTTCTGAATACCCCTCGATTTTTTCCATTTGTATTTCTACTTGAATCAGAGCCAAAGGTGTCTCTGCATCCAATCAACACGTAAGTCCCCCATTTAGGAAGGATAGGCTGGTTCACTCGAGGAGAACTCCCCCCAAGAGGTTTTTCTTAACACCAATGAATTCTATTAATGCTAGAGGAAAATGATAGCTCCAAGAATTTCTTTGTTCTCAACGCCTCTATGTAAACAGAGTATCCTATTTCCATAGGCTCGAATGACCCCTTCTCATAATAAGAATGTGCACGGTCTGGTCCGGTATGGAATGAACTTATAATCTGATGATCGAGTTGATTCCATGATTATACGTTCATAACCCTAGCACCCATTCCCATTTTGGGCGGAACAGGTTGAAAGGACCTTGTGATGCCTAGAGGGGGGTGAATAGGATCACTTCAAATTTCTGAAACAAAAGCAGCGGATTAAAGATCCTGTCGGTACTACCGACGTGGTGCCGGTTCTACCGACGGGGTCGGTACTACCGGTACCAGGTCGGTACTACCGACAACGAGCAGTAAGAAACTTAAAAGGAAATTTGAATTCTGTGCGGTTTCTAGCAATTCTACTTGAATCAAAGTTTAAGTTTAGATGCTAAGAACCACCTGCAACCACAGAAACAAGTTGGATAGCAACCAAATGATAGATCGGGCTAAAACAAGTTCTAGGGTTAGTTAGAAACGAAGAAATACAAGCAAGCAATGGAGACACAGAATTTAATCCGAAGTTCACACCCACAAAGGATGCTACGTCTCCGTTGAGGATCCCACAAAGGGAGGGCTATCACCAAGAGCCTCTTTTCCTCTTCCAACCCCCACAAAGGAAGATTGGTGCTCACTAAGATTTCTCCACGAAGGAGAGGGCAATACAAACGATCCCGGGTGCACCACACCAAGAGGGCACTCGCGGGCGACGCCTAACCGTCTAGAAGCAAGCTTCAAGAGTAACAAATGCAACACAACAACCCGGAGAAGCTTCAAGTGCTCTTGAGAAAGGGAAGAACGATGGGGCTTTCAAAGCTTGGTCACACTTCACTAGAATTCACCTCTCTTCTCAAATCCTAGCTCAAGGGAACCAAGGATTAGCTCTAGAGGAGGTGAGGGAGGTGGAGTGAATGCTCAAGGAAGTGTTTGTCCCGTGGTTGGTCAGCAATGAGTGAGGAGGGAGAAGAGGGGTTAAATACTAGGGGCTGAAAACTAGCCGTTACTGTGCAAAGTCGTATAACCTCGGTACTACCGACATGGAGTCGGTACTACCGAGGGGGGCTTTTTCTGAAGAAAAACATTACGGCGCCGGTAGTACCGACACAGGGTCGGTAGTACCGACCCCCTGGCTAAAACTAGACAGAGAGTCGATATCGGTATACCGGCCCTGCGCCGGTACTACCGAGGGGCTCTGGTCGGTAGTACCGACATGGGGTCGGTACAACCGGCCAGGCCTGAGAATTTTGGGAAAGATAAGCATATGTGCACGTGTCAACTCTCAACTCTTCTCACTCACTTAGAATACCTTCTATAGCACTTTTAGCATCTCTTGGCTATCAAATTGCATCCCCCTTTATAGTACGGTGTTTCCTATACTCAAATTCAAAAGGAAAAATAAATTAAGCCTTGATTCGAGTAGAAAGCATCGTCTTGAAATTGGGGGCCTTCCTTTGATCATATAAAAGAATTTCATTCATTTAAGTCCTGCACACATCTTGTCAAAGCATTAAGTACCTCAAATCGTGCTTGTCATTATCACCAAAATAATTAGGGGCCAAGATGCACTTTCACAGGTCTACTAATTCTTTAAGCTAACTCGCTGCCTCCCCACGTTAAGCTGGTACTTGTTGTTGCACCAGGAGCTGTTACGCCGTAATTTTTTGCGGATAATCCCAATTTTGGTTTAATAGTACATCCCAATAAAGGACGACCATACTTGTTCAACTTATCCCTTTCAACTTGGATACCGTGAGGCGGACCTTGGAAAGTTTTTGAATAACTAGGGGGAATTCGTAGATCCTCCAAACGTAGATTGCGTAGGGCTTTGAAACCAAACACGTTACCCACAATGGAAGTAAACATGTTAGTAACAGAACCCTCTTCAAATCCCAGCTAGAAGAATCCCTGCTAGCCTAGCAGACTTACAGTAACAACTAAGGTTTGAGAGCATAAGAAAAAGAAAAGAAGGATTCTTGCGTTGAGCGGAGAGCGCTTGGGGAAGTATCGTGCTACCTGGCGAATGGGGAGCACAAGACCTAGGTCGAAGAAGAGAGCCAAGAAGTTTGACGTGTTGATAAGCCAATGATTTTTTTTCCGTCTTTCATAATACGGTTAACCACCATGTTAACTAATCGATTACGAAAAATTGGATCGGATTTCGCGGTTCTTTTTTCTGGCCCGAGAGGTATAATATCAATCACATGGCGTCCATCCAGACGCATCGACTATGGATATTTCATATCCCCCCTTTTCTTTACGTAGTATTTTTTTACTATACCTGTTGACGTAGCATTATAGACCGTATTGTTACTCTTGCTACCATCAGGATAGATCTGTCCCCTTCCTCGGTTTCCCCCTACATATATGGGATATTTTAAGAAATGAACGTCTTGGTTATGAGAGGGCGTAGCTTTTGTACTTCCCTGCCTTAAACTCTTAGGTGCCCCTGCTCTAGGATCTGCTCTTTCTTTGAATCCACAGGCTTTTTTACTTTCTGCTGCGCCCTGTCGTACTCAATTATGTGTTCCTAAGAGAAGGAATTTGTCCATTTCATGTTTCGAGGTCTCAAGGGCGTGGAAACAGATAGAAACTCTTGAATGGAAATTGAAAAAAAATTAGCCCCAGTTCCTTCGGAAATGGTAAGATCTTTGGCGCAAGAAGAAGGGGCGACCCATATCATCTTGACTTGGTTCTGCTTCCCCTCTTTTTTTAAGAATACCGAGTCGGGTTCTTCTCCTACCAGTATCGAATAGAACACCATTGATTACAAGATTTAGCTTTTATGAATCACTATTGGTTTGATACGAGTAATGGCAGCCGTTTCGGTATGTTAAGTATACAGATGTATCCACAATTCATTTAGAGTTACTTAATAGCCTATTTCTTATACTATATCTCTATCCCGTGAAATTCTCGAGCCGAAAGATGGATGCATATGTTGTATTTCATTTTGCTAAATTATATCAATTAAATGGTATATCAATTCTATAAATTGGATATAGCAATAAATAAATCATCAAAATTCTTTTATTTTAGATAGAAGAAATGTTTCTTCTATCTAAAATAAAAGAATGTACCCTTCTATGCAAATTGGATTTGCATCGATAAAATAAATCCAAATTCCAGATTCCAGCAGTAGATGAATAATTGCAAATTTTGTGTGTACGAGATTAGAATAACTTCAAAATAACTGACATAATTTTTCTTTTGAATTTTTCTTAAAAAGTTTTGAACTCGAAAGTCCGCTGAAATAATCACTAAAGAAACACCACATCTATAAGAACATTTACTCCACAATTTGGGAAGAAAGAGAAGCAGATCTATTCTATACTCGATAAGTGCCAATATGCAATGGGTAGCTTGGGCTATTTGGGAAAAGTAAGAATAGATCCTTAATCCCTCTTTGTTTATCATTCGAATCACAAACTTTGTGTTTGTGGATGGAATCCCCCAAGAAGGGTCACCGCTCCTTGAGTGGTACCAAATAAATGATTACTCGAATCAGGATTTTGGGCATAAAGATTCCACTGACCCGTCAGAAGGGGGCCCAACCCCTGGGGATAGGGTAATACATCTAAGAAATTATTCCATCGAACGTACTCCCCCCGGATCCGGGAATAGCAACATGAACTAAATGTCCTGTCCAAGCCAAAGAACTTACCCCGAAAAGTCCTGACAAATGATGATTGAGACGAGATTCCGCATTTTTGAACCACGAAAGGCTTGGCTTCCATTTGGGTTGTAGATGTAACCAACCCCCTATTAAGGATAGCGTAGAAAGAAATAATAGAAAAAGAGCTCCAGTATAAAGATCTTCATTGGTGCGCAATCCAATTGTATACCACCACTACTGAATTTAGAGAAAAAGAGAAATTCTTGTTCATGGAACATCGATAAAAGCCGACTATCGGATTTGAACCGATGACCCTCGCATTACAAATGCGATGCTCTAACCTCTGAGCTAAGTGGGCTTACATAACAGAAGTAGTGTAACAAATAGAAATATATATAGGGAATCCTTAAAATCTCAGATCTTAATTATAAATCTTAGTTATTAACTAGTTCGAAATTGGAAGTTCTAATTCTACCTCGCCTGCCGGCGCCTACTCCGCGCCGCCCACCTCTGGTACCGCCCACCGCAGCGGATGCCCTCCCTATCCACCGCCAGCGCCGCTCCTGAGTCCCATCCCCTCGTGCGTCACCGGTGGATCTCGAGGGCAGCGCCGCCACCGGTGGATCTCGAGGCCGGGCGCGCTGTAGCGAGTGCCGACGACCTCCTCCATCCCCAGCACTCCTCTGCCCCACCCTGCAGCTCGCCGGCGGCCGCCTCCAAGCTGGCTGTCTCCACTTTGCCCGCCAACCGCCTATGGGCCCCCGAGGGCAAAGATTGGAAAGTGCAGGGTGGAGTTGTCGGGGAAGCGGGCGAAGCTGCGTTTTTGCAGCTTCCCCTCGGTGGAACCGCGCTAGAGAGCGGGTTTCCCGGGTGATTCGCGGGCGCAGCGGTTTCGGGAGGCCATTTGCACAGCTTCACCGGAAACAGCTCCCGAAGCTGTGCCAAAGGCACCCTAAGGCTGGACAAAAAACACGTAACTCGCTAGCTCGCTCGACTCGCTTGTTAATGGCTTAGCTCGAGCTCGAGTCGTCATATAATGAGCTAGCTCGTTTTATAACGAGCCAGCTCGAGCTGGCTCATGAGCTGCTCGTGAGCCATAACAAGCCAAGTTAATTCTCAAGCCAATCGTTAAAATTAGCTCAAACTATATGATCATACATCCCTTGGCACGTATTGCAAACATGATTATTGTCCATGAATATGGTTGAGAATAAATATATTATCTATTATTAAATTTTTCAAGTACTTTGTGTTTCTTGCTCACTTGCCTTTTTTAATTTCTTTGTACAATATTTTTATGATTTGTCTCGCGAGCCAAATGAGCCACCTCGAGCTTTATAGGGAGCTGAGCCAAGTTAGTCTGCTGCCTCATTTGTATAACGAACCGAGCTGAGCCAGTGTGCTAACAAGCCGAGCTATAACAAGTCGAGTTAGCTCGAGATCCAACCACACAGCTGTGCCAAACGCACCCTTCGACTTTGGCATGAGTCCGACAAAAGATCATTATAACATTCGTGAGAAAACAAAAGAAGCAGGTGAACTGGTGAAGCACTTGATAGAAGAGTTTACCTGTTCCTGTGTGTGCTTCACCTGAAGACATAAGGCATGTTGCATGCCGCTAAGATGGACTCAAAAGCCAAAAGAAGGGAGGGAAAGGGAGAGATAGAGAGAGCGAGAGGGAGCGAGATCAAGAGCACGTTCATCTGGTAGAATGAACAGTGCTCGGTTGGTAGATTGAATAGTTTTGTGTGGGAGAAATAACCCGAAACAAACCGAAATAAGCCAAGCTTAAATAAGTCGAATAGGCTCTAATGTTTCAAGACACATGTCAAGGACATATTCTTTGTCCTTTCCTAAACAATTTTATGATTAGGTGATTTTTATTGAAGTGTAGAAATGATAAATGACTTAAAAAAGCTACAAGGCTAAGTGAAATTAAAGATCTGCACTAAGTCTGGAAGTCACTATAATTAAGTACAATTATTATTATTTTGGTATTCACATGATTTTGAAACTAAATTACCTAAATAATTGTCTGTGTCAAATAGATATAAATACGTACTTTATTTTTTCCAAAACAAACAAAGGCTAACCAAATCATATGCAGTTAGACTTCACCGTTTATTGTGAAACAAAACACCTAAACAGAGGACTTACTAAAAACTAATCTGTCATAACTAGATTTTATATTGAATCTTCGGTCATTTAATATTGAATAGATAAATAAGAATATATATTTAACAAACATAAAATGAAAATTATATAATATATATGCAATGGATGGAAAAATTAACGGGAGTCAAAATCTCCAATTTTTGAAATTTGATCTTAATTGTCAAACTGAGCGTCTACATAACAAGAGTTATGTACACCCTAACTATAAATGCAATGATAAAAATTCACATTAGAAGACATTCCCTATTGTTATGAATTTTGACAAGCACAAAACAAAAAACTAAGTTCCATGCAAGAGAATGTGATACTTAAGAAATATGATACCTTGATTTGGACCATATGATTAGAAAATTGATAATAAATTTAAAAATCATTTGATTAGATTTATTTTAAATTAAAGGACAATAAATTTATAAAATAACCTATGTACATGTGTTATTTACGCGGGCCACATTGCTAGTTATATCACTATTAGAAAATGTCGTGTTATAAAAACAATCTCTAATGACAGATTATTTAGGCATATAGTGAGTTTTATAATTTATCTATGTTTAACATCCTTAATTAGTGTTGAAAAATTGTCAAAACGTTTTTTCTAACTAAACAATAAAACAAGGCCGCACATTTCTAATTGTATACAAAATTTAACTTTTGGATTTTGCTTAATTAATTTACATTTTTTATTTTAGGAAGAAGCGTTACCTTCCATTAAGTTGTTCAAGATATTACTCTCAAGTTGATTTTTTACAAAATAAAATTGTACCGTCCATCCAGAATGCTGTAGATGGTGCAAAGCACCACCCACATTGGTCATATAAAATATATAGCCAATAGCCTTTATAAAATGAGTAAAAATGATTATCTTACAAATTGTAGTAATTTTTGCATTAGCCTATCAAATTTTATAAAATGAGTAAAAATGATTCTATTAGATATTGTAATAATTTGTGATAGTTATGTTACATGGTTACAAAGTTACATCATGTTAAGCACAACTTGCATGCTAATAGTTTTGTTAAGTTTTATTCTTTGACTTTCCTCTTGTGATAATTAAGTTCACAATCATGAGTGCTTTCTACTCATCAATTAAACATGTCTGTAATTTGAAAATATGATATTAAATTTTATAATTATTGACTCGAAGGACAGGAAACTCAAAGGACTAGCGGCACTTGTCGTAGAGCTACTGCAAGGAGTTGGGCTATGGGTTCTGCGTTTCACGTGTTGCAAATCATTCGGCGAGAAGGAGACCTATTTATTTCACACACTCTGTATTACATTAGTGTTTTTCATATACGTGTTTATTATATATGTGTCAAGAACTGGCGCAAAGTCATCACTAGCAAAGACTTCATAAAACTCTGTCATGAACGACAACAATCGAGGTTAATGATCCTCTATGTGACCAGAGATGACAAATTACACAACAGTAATGATGTACCATCTTTCAAGCTGGAGACATTTGACCTACAGACTCAACAATTTTGTTTGATTGCCAAGTTTTCGAGTGCGACTGTGACAAAAAAACATTCATTTCACATGGTTAATTGTTTCAAGGTGCATGGATCCTGCAAGGGTTCTCTTAATGTCATTCCATGAGCATGTATACCTGTGCAACCCCATGACCTGATGATGGGCTCGATTTTACTATGTCCGTAGGGCTAGTGAGATGTTATGCTTGTATTACCACAAGGGTACTAATGATAACCACATCCTGAGAAAAGAAGGCATCAGACCGAAGGGGCACACACTTACTCGGTGATTGAGCTTAACCCTGAAAGATATTTGTTGACACAACATCAAGTTGGCCAACGACACTTTGATTTGGTTGTGAACCCTGCACCTGTGCAAGTGAGTGATTGCGTTTACTGGGTTCATGGGCTGAAAGGAAATGTTTCAATATTTGTGTTCGATGCAACTCACGAGAAGTTGGGCTCTATTCATCCACCACAATTGACTAAGAAGCATGTGATAAATTCCATTAAAGTGCTAGAGGTGAATGATCAGTTAGCTGCGTAAGTTGCTTGGGATCAGCTCAGACAACAGCTCCTGAACAACCATCATCCATTGAGCTATGGAAATGCAAGAACAATACCTAGGAGTTCGATCTAAGAGTCACTATAAAAGAATCGCCGACTAGTGACGCAAAAAGAGCGTTCCTCATCATTAACCGTGATTAATGACGTCAGATGTCACGAAAACCCTCCAATAATTTGGTACGGAGGGAGTACTAGTCAGTGAGTTAAAACAAGATATTTATTTCCGTTTGCATTTGTTCAGATACGAGATTTGAAGTTCAAGCAATCCTTATTACATTTCATTAGGTCTTGGGGACCCATGTAACCCGTGGACAGTGTATTAATTAATTAGTCAATTTACTTCTTCTAACTCACTTTAGTTCTCGAACTATTTCATTTGATTCTGTATGTAAAACTTGTTCTGAACAGCAGTGAAGTCCCGGAAGGCCTGAAGCCATGTTGTACCAGGAAATCGAAGACCATAAGAGTAAAGTTTTATTTTACTAGTCATGAATCGTCTGTTGTTCGTTAGGACGGATCAACATTTGTAAACTCATGTTGATCCGAACTTGAAATTTGGAGACGATAACGCTTGCTGACAGCATCTGTTTAAGCTGATTGCGGTTGCAGCAAAACTGAGATTCAATGTCACTGTGGAGAATTCTCTTGAATGAATCTTGACGGGAAGGAAAGAAAAAATTTGCTGCATCGCTCCGTTAGCTTGAAGTTGGGGGGAGCTGGCTGTTTTGCTGATGCCAAGCCGAAGATGCGTACTGCTGTTTCCTGTCATTTGTTAACTTGCTGTGACAGGAGTAAGCAGAGCCAGCAGTGTACAGTAGTAGAGTTGTTGCATACACAGATACACTCATCAATTCTCGTGTGTACAGTGCTTCAACCCCCCGATCAGTGAAGACACGACATGCATGGCTACTGCCATTTACTGAATCAATCCCGGGATGTTAAATCCCGTAGGACCTCCAATTCACAAGCAGATCCCATCATCTTGGTAATCCAATTTTTTGCACCATTTGGATCGAGCAAATAAACAACCTGTTCGTTTGGCTGGTGGCTGATGGTTGGTCTTTGGTTTGTTTGAGAGAAAATCTTGTTGGTGCAATTCTTTGGTGGGCGATTTGTTTTTGAGAGAAAATCTTGGTGGCGAACCATGACAGCTCCTTGTCCAGGACAGCCTACAAAGAAAGGCCTCGAAGTCGGGTCAGGTTGCTGTGGAGGGGCCTGGAAGTCTGTCTCGATCATTGCAGGCTGCTGACTGGACACGACAAGGCCCGAGCCGCCCGAGAGAGCTGGTAGGCTGACTGCACGCGTTACATGTTCAGACTTCAGACACACGAAACTCGACAGCACAAGGCAACCAAAGACTTTGCGAGATGGTATGGTTCTTCTCCATCCAAGTACTGTACCAATCAACCACCGATCACCGATCATCCATCCAACTACCAAAGATCCGTAGTGAAGCAACGAGGTTAATTTAGCCACAAGAGCAAACCGTGGAGACGAGAGCTGGACACCAGATTTACTAGTCCGTTGTTCTTCGGACTCTATTGTGATTCCAACTTTTTTTCTTCTTTGAAGCAATTGTGATTCCAACACACAGCATACGGCGCTGGCGGCGCGGGGCAAGCAGAGGTGCCGGCGGCGGCGAGCACGAGCTCACGGGCTGCTCTGCTCGCCTGGTCCGGCTTGGACCCGTAGTATTTGCAAAAGCCCCCGTGGATTGGATCGAGATTAATAGTCGCGACCCGGATTGGGGGTGCCTTTTGTAAAAGTTCGGACCAATTATTTGCAATATACCCCCTGAATCGGATCGTAGTTATTGATCGCGACCCGGCTGAGGGTTGCTTTTGTAAAACTCCGGATCGAATATTTGCAAAAGGAGCCCTGATTGGGACGGGTCCGCTCCCGGCACCAGCCAGTCCACCGACGGCCGCCACACCTCCCGGCGGGGGGTCGCCGTCGCCGTCGCCTACGCATCCTTCCTTCTCCTCCACTCGTGGACGCATCAATCGTGGAAGGGATCCCGCGTGGCGGCGGCCGGCGGCGGCCGCGTTGACGGCAATTGGTGTGCCGTGTGCGCTTGCTGCGGCACTCGAGCAGGCGGGGGACCCGGAGCCGGTTGCCGCAGGTGCACCCAAGCAGAGGCTGAAGCGTGGGCCCAGACGACTCAGTGCTACGACTCATCAGTCCACTCCACTGTGCCGGCGGTGGGCTCCAACTCTTACCGGCCGGGTCACCGTCGGAATTTCCGGGCGGCGTTTGGCCACCTGTTACGCCGCCGTGCGAGCGAGTGCGAGCAAGGGAGGCGATTCCACGTGAGTCCCCCCAGGCACACCGGTGCGCCAGCTGCCCCCGCAAAGGCGTCATCTTGTCAGCCAGCCTCGCCGGCCCTCCGGCGCCTCGGCTCCTCCGTTCCTTCCCTTTATACCACCAGCCCACCTGCAACCCCTCCGTGCCAACCAAGGTCACGTCCACTTCCGGAGCACTCCAACCAACTCCCCACAACACAACCACCGTAATCCTGACAAAGGGGGGAGGAGGGAACAAGGATGGCCGCCAAGACGACCGTCGACGGCAGCGCGCTCGCCGGCCGGGCGCTGGCGGCGGCCGGCGCGCGCCACATGTTCGGCGTGGTGGGAATCCCCGTCACCTCCCTGGCCTCCCGGGCCGCCGCCGCGGGGGTCCGCTTCCTCGCCTTCCGCAACGAGCAGTCCGCGGGCTACGCCGCCGCCGCCTACGGCTTCCTCACGGGCACCCCGGGCCTCCTCCTCACCGTCTCCGGCCCGGGGTGCGTCCACGGCCTCGCCGGCGTCTCCCACGCCACCGCCAACGCCTGGCCGCTCCTCATGGTCTCCGGCTCGTGCGACCAGGCCGACGCCGGAAGGGGCGACTTCCAGGAGCTCGACCAGGTCGCCGCCACCAAGCCCTTCGCCAAGCTCGCCGTCAAGGCCACCACCATCGCCGACATCCCGCGCCTCGTCTTCCAGGCCCTCGCCGCCGCAACCTCCGGACGCCCTGGCGGATGCTACCTCGACATCCCCTCCGACGTCCTCCACCAAACCGTCCCTGAATCCGAGGCCGCGGATCTCATAGCCGCCGAAGCAGCCGCGTCCAATTCTTCCCCGCCCAAGCACAAGTCCCTGGACGAGGGCATCCAGAAAGCTGCCGACTTGCTCCGCCGTGCGGAGCGGCCTCTCATCGTGATTGGGAAGGGCGCGGCGTACGCGCGCGCCGAGGAGACCATCCGGAAGCTGGTGGACACCACGGGCATCCCCTTCCTCCCGACGCCCATGGGGAAGGGGGTCGTGCCTGACTCGCATCCCCTCTCCGCCACGGCGGCGCGCTCGCTCGCCATCGGCCAGTGCGATGTGGCTCTGGTCGTCGGTGCCAGGCTGAATTGGTTGCTTCACTTTGGCGAGCCGCCCAAATGGTCCAAGGATGTCAAGTTCATACTCGTGGACGTCTCTGAGGAGGAGATTGAGCTCCGGAAGCCACATGTGGGGATCGTTGGGGATGCCAAGAGGGTAGTTGAGCTGATCAATAGGGAGATCAAAGACGATCCGTTCTGCTTGGGAAGGTCACACCCGTGGGTTGAAGCAATCACCAAGAAGGCCAAGGACAATGTTCTTAGGATGGAAGCGCAGCTAGCAAAGGATGTTGTGCCATTCAATTTCATGACACCGCTGCGGATAATCCGAGATGCGATCCTTGCCGAGGGGAGCCCTGCTCCGGTGGTTGTGTCGGAAGGGGCGAATACCATGGATGTTGGCAGGGCTGTGCTTGTGCAGAATGAACCGAGGACAAGATTGGATGCGGGGACATGGGGGACTATGGGGGTCGGATTGGGGTACTGTATTGCAGCTGCAGTTGCCGAACCCGAACGACTTGTGGTTGCTGTGGAGGGTGACTCTGGATTTGGATTCAGTGCAATGGAGGTTGAGGTATGAAATGCTGACATGCCAATTCCACATTGAAATATTGAATGGTTAAATTGCAGGACTCATTTTTTGTCTAGTTGCATAAACAGTTAAACATACTATTAGCACCCTCTCTTATGTCCTGCCACTTATTTCCGCTATCGTCATTCTTCTGCTTGGAGAAAACCAGGGTCAATAATGCTAAGATACTTGCGGAGCATAATCCATCTATATGAACTATGCTGCTGCTGCTGCTGCCATGTTCCAGGTGTTAATGACACATAATTACATGAAAAATAGAAAAGTAACCTAATGGATATGCATAGATGGCATGGTCTCTGAATAATTACCCAAGGATTGTGTATGATTCTATCCTTTGCAATTGTGCTAGTTCATACTGTTAGTGCAAGTACTCAAGGTTGCATATGCTTTTATAGACAGAAACGGATAACCATTCAGCTGTTGTCCACAAATGAGCAATCGAGTTATCCTAATGGTCCATCCTTGTCAGGATATATTGTTTGTAGTGCACATGTGGCGGTATGCATATGAATGCTTCTGTATACTACATCTCCAGCTCCGTACAGTCACAATATATGCAAAAAAAAGTGCTGTTTTGCACCTCTGTAATTTCATTGGCCCTTGGCACCAAATGACCATTTCACATGGAATCACAGGGGGCTTCATTACTAATTAACTATACATTTTTCAGCAACCATTGAAATTGCATTGTTTTTTGTGACAGTTATCTATTTGTGTTGCCAATTGACCAGTGAAATTATTTTGATTTATTATGGCGGCCCTTTTGTTTTCTTCAGATTGCTGCACATCATAATTTTTTATTTTTATATCTGATCTGATGAATGATACGCGAAACCGTTCCAACCCCCCGGCATTTTTTTTAATTTTGTTTGCAATCTGCTTAGAAATGGTAAATTTAGAGACGAACCAGAATATATCTATCTTATATAGTTTATTTATTATAAGGTTATGGTGATGCACTTCAGAATCGTAGGTGTTTCCTTGTTACTCTTTATTTCTGCTATAGCAGCTTTAGAATTTGTGTGTTGTTGCATACTAGTTGAAATAGTAGAATATTTGAACTGGCAGATGTGTGGGTGAAGACAACTTGAAAGAAAAAAGGTGTGCTTATTTATATGTCGTTGATCGATTAGCTTCACACAGTTATGTTCAACAAATTAAATGTTTGCCACAACTAGCCTCTAATTGACCCAAATTCAGGGCTTCGCTGTGGTTGATACTTATGATAAGTAGTAAAACTCCATAGAATGTTCGAAAGTCTGTGTGTGATTTACTAGGAAGCACCAAACTTCTGATTAATTAGGTCACCTTAATTTTGCTTCATTGTTTTTATGCCATTTTTTTGTAACTTTTAGTTATTCCTCTATCAGCTTGGTTTATGTGATCTATTCTTTCATTTCCTTGACTTTTTTGCTTCTCTAACTCTAACTAGTCCCTTCGAACAATATTTTCCTTAACTTGCTGAACAATATGATTATCGTTCCAGTTTGCCATATTGTACCAGATTTAGAAATCCCAATTATTTACTCCTGTGTCTTTCATTCTACAGACGTTGGTGAGGTACCAGCTGCCTGTTGTCGTAATTGTTTTCAACAACAATGGCGTCTACGGCGGTGACCGGAGAGGCCCTGACGAGATAACTGGACCCTACAAAGATGACCCTGCCCCAACTTCTTTTGTCCCAGCAGCAGGCTACGATAAAATGATGGAAGCGTTTGGCGGAAAAGGCTATCTTGTGCAGACACCAGACGAGCTTAAATCTGCCCTTTCAGAATCGTTCCGCGCCAGGAAACCAGCAGTTATCAACTGCATCATTGATCCTTACGCGGGTGCAGAGAGCGGGCGGATGCAGCACAAGAACTGAGTGAGGGTGATTGTACCAACCATATCATAGCGGAGATGTGCAGATGCGACTGTAATAAGCAATGTCATCCAGCGTCCAGCCATTTTCACGATCCTTTTCTTTGTTCTGCATCCAGGTGTGGGATGCTCTGTAAACTAAGCTCGGCGGTTGGATTTGAACCTGGTATTCGCGGAATTTAGCTTCATGTATCATCTAAAAGAACAGTTTGTAGATCGGTGTGTTCTTTTTTCCCATCTTTATACAATGTAACGAGGAGTAAGCTGTAAAAGGATTACACTGCCATGGGTTAATTTGGCATTTCAAGATGTGACACTATATGTACACTAAATGACACAATACCTTTTGATGACATGGTGGATCTCTGTGTTTCTAACTTGAATTTTACTTTTACAAAAGGTGTTAAAATATGTTTGGTCTTTTTTTAGACAAGTGGGGGTCGACTCATGGTGGTTACACACCTACAGGACGACTGGTGGGCCGGTCGCCATCATGCCATGAGCCCATGACGAGCTCGTGGGCAAAACAATATTCAGTACCCAAGAAGCTCCCTTTGCAAACTGCTTTACTGACAGATATGTATGGTGATCAACCAGAGAGATGCCTACCTTTCCTGTCATCAAAGATGCTGAATGCTGACGGTAATCTGTGGGCGCCTGCGTCCTCAGATTGTGAAAATATCCATTCGTATTAGACGGTTAATTCGTTTGTGGTTAAGCTGGTGAGTGCTCTTTGATCATTCTGTTGGAGGTATATGTGTTTTCTGAAATTTACAGTGTGGTGGTGGTGGTGGTAAGAGGCAAATGTTCAAATAGGGTGGGGGGAGAAAAGGGTGCAAATTGAATATGATGTGGTGCACCTTCGAACCTCTTTTTCAATTATTTGTATTACTTGAGCTCAATTTTGAAGAAGTGGTACAAATAATTGAACTACGGAGGTTCAGAGATGCACCTAACGGTTACCCGTTTGCAGCCTTAGGGCAGAACAACAATGAGTGATGGCTGGAGAAGGCAAATGGCAAACCAACTTGTCATTTGTTCCCTGAGAAGCTGCGACTAATTTGCGGTAGACAATTGTTTTGGATCTTTTGACGGGGACGAAAAAGATTGCTGAATTTCTCTCCCAAGTCCTGAGCTCAGTGATGTCTGCAGCAGGACGACGGGAATTCAGTCCTCGCCATGGCTCTGTGCCCGATCCCCTTCTCTGCCCACCTGGTAAGCTGAACTCGAAAGCCCTCTCGAGTACAAGACCGGCGCGTTCGTCTTCTCCACCGCCGAGCGCGAGCGCCCGAGCCCGACCGCCCGGCGACCTCCTACACTGCTGCAACAAGAGCTGATCCGGACTAGCTGCCTCGCTGACCTGTATATACAAGGTCTCAATATCCCTTTCCTGTCACTGAACCCGCGTCTCGTTTTCCCGCTCTTGAATTCTACAACTGCGCGCTGCATACAGACCACCTGCATCTCATGGCGAGTTGCAGCAGGAACGCAAACAGCGGTGCTGACGGCCTCTGCCTCTGAAGAAAGCCCCTGAGCAGAAACTCACCAGCGCCGTTGCCTGCTGCCTCTACTATTTGCATTGCTGCTTTAGCCGTTACAAATTATAGTCCTTTCTAGTTTTGTCATAAATATCTTTTTTGACAAATTAAACTCGATATTTTTTGCGAATGACACAATACATTGGAAGACAAATTAAACTCGATATGATGCATGGTATTTAGGATTAAGTAGTAAAACACCATAGAATGATCTTGTGATCAGTCAGAGCCATGCTTACCAGGAGCACGTGGATGCACACAGGGACACGCGAATTAGTTAGCAAATGTTGTAGTGCTGGCAGCAAATGTTAATAGAATTGCAATGCCACCATCGATCTCGTTCTACAAGGATTACAAACTGCGAATTATATTAACTCATATGCACAAATTCAATCTCATATCTCAGATTAGTCTGAGGCTCTGAACGTGCCATTGTTGTTGGTGGTGCTATGTTTCATTCTACTTGACCTAGCCGTGAATCAAAGGGATGCTATTAAATTTGTGACTATGTTTACAAGGTATGGTCTTATGCACCTAACTAGCAAGTTGGCCCGCGCTAATAGCGCGGCTAGATTTGGTAAATTATAATTTGTAAAATGTTGTTTTAATATCGTATTTTTCATCTCTCATGATTTGTTATTCATCCTTTTGAAATTATTGACAACCCCATTTAGATGTAGATATTAATGTCCCGAATTCGAAATTGGTATTGATACACCCGAATTTCGTTGTTTGGGTGATCCTGAATTGGTGGATGGAAACCCAAGAGCGAATGGCATTCGGCGCTTTGCCGCAACATCGCATACATTGCTCTGTGTTGGATTAAAACCGTATAGCATCCTCTCTCGCATTTATGGATCCCTCCGCGAATCTCACTCTCTCCAACCTGACAACACCACTTAACCAACTTTTGTCGAGCAAACTCTTTCTCATGGCTTTTGAGTCCGACTCAGACGTTGACCTTGTGTAGAGTCTCAGTGCTTCACCTCCTAGTGTGTGGATCCAACCCCTAACGACAAGCTTGTCAAACCTAGAGGGGATCCCAATTGCATGGGTGTAGGTGACCTTGAAGGTTCTTCTCGTTCTATAGACCAGCTCGTGCAATAGTGGCACCACCCCTGACAATGTCTTTTTTTTCTCCCCTACTTTTGTCGGGCAAACTCTGCCTCACTGATCCCGTGGCTTCTGAGTCCAACCCAGGTGTTGACCTTGTGTAGAGTCTTGGTGTTCAATCTCCCAACATGTGGATCCAAATCCTCCTAGTTAGATCGTCGTACTTGACCACAGTGCCAGTTGTTGGTGTAGGTGACCTTAAAGATTCATGTCAACCTAGCGACGTACAGGTGCAACGGGGGCACATCTCTCTCTCTCACACCGAGGGTGACTCGTTCCTCCCATCCAGCAGTCCGTTCTTCCTCACGTGCTAAAATGCAGGCCCAACATCGGGTATGTACCTCTGCCTAGACTTTTGGCCATGTTTTGTCTTTCTATCTCTATCTGAAAAAATCCAACAAATTTAATCCTAATGTTCTTATCATATATGGTTGGTTCATTAATTGAAGCTATGGTAACTTCCATAAGGTGGAGAGGTTCATATGGGGTTTTTTTGACTTCACGTACTCTACTTTATCTAGTTGTATATGTCTTTCCTATTTTAATTCAACTCATATACATGGACTCTTAAATATGTGATGTCAGATTAAATTAGTTGGACTTGCTTGGTTAATTGAGTTAACGTGGATATATTTGATGCACATGCATGCAAATTTTCTTAAATTAAAGTTGTATTTTATTACTGTAATTTTGAAGTCGCACGCAAGCTTGCTTTCCTAATAAACAAAAGTCTATTCTATTTATATACCTTTGATCTTTGGTTATTATGTATATATTTTTTAATCCTATTTGACATGGACTCTTTAGATAATCTGATAATATAGATCGTTAGATTTTTTTAAAAAAATTCAACGGTGCATGTTTTTATTAACGTGAAAATTTCTAAGTCGTTAGATCTTCATAAAATCGAACGGTGCGTGTTCTTCTCTTTTTTTTTGATTAACGTGAGAGTTTCTAGAGCCTCTCGGCAAACGTGGTGTCTTCTTTTAACTCTATAGAATCGGCCCGCTAATAGACCTGCAAACTATTAATAACCCTCATAAGTTATGACTTCTACTTTCATTGAAAAATACAAATTTTCAATGAAAGGAGAAGTCCCGGGAAACAATACTCTTGTGTGAGTGCTTCAACAACGTAAACTAGAGGTGGCTTAGTGCCCACTGATACCAAAGATGGAGACAAAGACAAAGAAGAGTGAGTTTGATGATGTATTCCGTTATGAACCGGATGATGAGAACTGGAGGCCTACCTACATTCTTCCTGAACATGTTGATCATTTCAAGACAATACGTGAATTCATAAATGTGTTTGAAGCAGAGGTTCATAAGTCAGAAGCTGACTAGTATGTATGTCATTGTACCACAACCTCGACAATCATTGAATCCTATGTGAACTACATACATCTGCCCATTTATTGTGATACAATGACATACAAAGGTCACATGATGGCTATTTTTTATCTCCATTATTAATGGACATACTTTTTATAAACTAACTTCTAAAAAATTAGCTAAATGTAAAATTATAATTAGTTCTATGTATCATTATATCAAAAAGTAAAATTCAATTTTTTCCATATCAATTTAAAAGATAACAAGAGAATGCTAGTATCTAGCCAACCACTTTTTTCTAAATCTAAAGTATATAAAATAACCTCATCTCTTATTAGCGCCTCCCACCTAGGATTTAAGATTTCTATTTTCTCCATCTCTAAAATATATATAAAAATTTAATCATAACAAATGAAGGGGATATAAAAAAATTTAATCATAACAAATGAAGGGGGGAAGAAGAATCAAACCTTGGCAACACTTTAGAGGAGAGAAATCTTCACAAATTGATGAAGAAAAATTCAGCAGCACCTCTCTAAGGTTGAGGCGCCATAGAAGAGGAGCTTGAGCTCTAGGTGAAGAATGGCTCGGGCAACAGAAAGAGGAAGAAGAAGCTGGATTTATAAGGCGAGGACTTTTAGTCCCGGGTGGAACCCTTTAGTCTCGGTTGATAATTCCACTCGAGACTAAAGCATTAGCACCAGGTAGAGTTATCAACCGAGACTAAAGGAGCACAGTTGGTAACCCCACCCGGTGCTAAAACCCCGCGTCAATCATTGCTAGAAAAAGACGTTGGGAGGCAACCCTTTTGTCACGATTGGTTATACCAACCGAGACTAAAGGGGTGCCTCCCACAAGCATTTCGTACCACATCGACGAAAGACTTTTAGTTCCGGCTCCAAAGTTGAACCGAGACTGAAGGGACGTAACAAAGTCTCGATCTCTACCACTGGGCAAAACAAGACAAACTGACTCTGCAAGTTGCATAAGCTGATGGAGCTTTTCATATAAAATCTAGAGCCCAACAGGTGATTTGAAATTGGGCTGGCGGAGGATTTCAATTCCTTGCATTCTTTAAGTTTACTACCATTCGGTCACCGCGCCAATAGAAAACCTTCGTGGCCTGCAACTTGCACAAAATAAAGGCCATGATCAGTCACCTCATCCGACAAAAGTGCCACATCCTGGTTCATCCATTGGGCAAACCACATGGATTAAATTTAACCAATGACAATAGGTAATTAATTATGCAGTTCATGTGGCATTTAGCTCCTGTTGTTTGGTTAGCGAAATATTATATATCATGACGTCCATCCCCTCCGGTCTTCGTCACCAACTCTTCCAGTGCATATACGCACCAATGGACCTCTACCCAGTACCCACCCTATGGCGACAGCTGATCCTTCTGCATCTCCGCAAGTTCAGAGGCAGTCTGTGGTAGTGGGAGCAGGAGCGCGAGCAGCAGCAACCCTGCCTTGCACTCCTATCTCTGGTTCAGAGGTCAGTTCAAGGTAATGTTCCCCTCTAGTACTATTTTGATAGTCGTTCGTGTTGAGATAATTCTTGCAGTGACCGTTCCTTTTATCTCCCTGATCTTCGCTTCGACTAAGTACTTGATTGAGTAATATAAACTTCATTTGCTGATGAGTGATTAATTTCTAGCCCATAATTTCTATTATAAAGAAATTCCGGTATATGTAATATCTTAGTATCCATTGGCCAAAAGAAGAAGCCTCTGGTCATCAAGTAAGACCTTCCAACACTACTATAACCAACGGTTTCCTTGCCATTTTAATGATTCCGTAGCATTGTTTCCATGGGAAAGTTTCAGGGAGGCAGCCAGAGGCAATCAAAACTGAAGGCCACATTTGTCTCCTCAAATCACTGTATTGTTGGACAAATTTTAAACCCTTCAAGTAACTATATTTTTGGATGGTGGGAGTAGTTGCATCATGTGTTGGACCCCATTTCTGAGCCCCCACCGTGCTTACAGTATCAGTGTGCTTACAGTATCAGTCCTTAGATAAGTAGCTGATACATTTTTTAAAGAAAGATTAAAGGCAGGAGCCGCCCCCTGCTCCAGCAAAGCGTTAGCAGTTAACTCTCATCGTTGTACCAATGCAAACCACTGATCCCAACCACTCTGCGTGGGGGGCCTCGCCTCATCCATCCCCCCACATTACTCTATCAAGGACTCAAATATTTGAAGCCGGTATGAGAGCATCGCTTCCGCCTAGCCATCTCTGAGGACACCACCGCACCAAGAGTGCCAACCCAAGACCTCCAGCACCCATGTGTCCTCTGCACCTTCCTGCCAACGCGAACCAAGCGCACCTCCCTTGCCATTGCGCACGAGCAACGCCACCAACCAACCGTCGCCACTATCTGACCAAGACGGGCCTCAGATGCGGCGTCTCCAAGTAGAGCACGACGCCAATGGTGCCGCCGTCGCAAGTCCAAAGATGGATAGGGTTCACATCCTCGAGAGCCCCCATGTGGTAGGGGGCATGATGCCTCACAATGGTACCCACAGCAGGTAACGCGATGTCACAAGGGCACCTCCACCATCGCCATTGACAAAGACGTCAGTGAAGGCTTACGTCCGACTCAACACCATGTCTGCCTAGGGCTGTCAAAAAAGCTCGAGGATCGTGAACCGCACGAAATCGACTCGCTAAAAATTTTGCTCGGAGCTCGGTTCGAGCTCCAAACGAGCCGGTCCTACTATATTTTGCCGTGCGCCTAGCTTTGCCGAGAGCCTGACACTCCACAAAGTTTAGATTTACCGAGTGCCTGGCTTCGCCGAGTGCCAGCTCGGCAAAATATTGGTTTGAAGTCTCAGGCACTGTGCAAAGTACAATTGTCGTTGTGATTGTTCTTTAAAAAATATTACATTGATACCTTAATTATTTCCAAAGTAGAGTTAGTAATAGTGGGTCCCACTAGACTAGAATCTTTTTTTTTTTTGACAATTTTTCCCTCCTAAGACAACATGGGTGTTGAAAGTGTCCACATATATACATATATACATATACATATACATATATATATATATATAGACACACACATACATACATACTGGACAGTGAGCCCGTACTAATAAAGTTCCTGCTGCAGGGAGATTATGGAGTACACCATCAGGGGTATAAAACAGCACAATGACTTCATCATGAAGCTGCGTGAGAAGCTCGCCAAGCGCAAGAAGGATCGTTCCGGTTCCATAGAGGTAGAGGAGGTCAACTATGGCAACCTTTCCGTCCCAGTGCTGCCCAATCTAAATGATCTGGTTCCCGGCAACAGGAAAAAAACCCTAAATGAAGAGAATAAACAAGACCTGTTGCTTCTCATCGAGCTGCGCGCCGAGAAGGGTGATAACAGAAACGGTTATTGGGCAACAACCCTAGCCATGCGGAAGGACAACTTGTACATAGTTGGCTTCACTGGCGAGGGCGGAATGTGGTTCGAGCTTGACGACGGCAGGGGCAGTCGCCCGCTCCCAACAGGATACTCCGCCACACCGCTGGGCTGGGACGTCCACTACAGAAGTATCATGAACCTCAAAGATCAGGACCAAGTCAAGGAGACGCTGAGCAAGACGAGGCTGGGCGCGGCCTTCGCGAAGAGGGCCGTGCGCAGGCTCTCGCAGTACCCTGTTCTTGATTACAATGACAAGAACCTCACCGGGTTAGGACTGGCGGGCCTACTCGTGCTCATCTGCGAGTCCGCGAGGATGGATACCATTCGCCGAGTGTTTGCAAAACATGGTGTATGGGCCCGGGGAGTCCTCCTCGAGGAGAATGAGTTGGATTGCATATGGGAATGGGGAACCGTGTCAGCCGCTCTAATGCGTTACAAGAAGCATGGTTACAAGCGTGACTACGAGGGGAACTCTGATCTTCTTCATAGAATGGACATCCGCCTCGTGAACAACTCCGACAATGTAGAGGGCGGAGCAAGGGTGGAGATTTCTGCCGTCTCCACCGACTTCCGTGTCTCTGAAGTAACTGTCATCGACAACGTGAATACAAATGGCTGTATCATATGCAATCAAGATGAGAGGCAAACAGAGCAGGTACCTACTCGCTTCGTTTCCAAATACCTGTTGTAGTCCTATCATTCAATTCCTTTTCTTTTTTCAAAATACTTGCTGTTCTCACATTTCAAAGCACTTTTAGAAATGTTATTACCTCTTCTTCCTTCGTTATGTTAATGGCATTGGAGATACTAGTGAAAGCTTGAAGCTTTCCCGAATTTTTATTAGAAGAAGAGAGCTGACCCAGTTTATAAAGGAAATCGAGCCCGAATACCATACAACTTCGGTCCGAAGACCATACATACAGGGAGGTAGAGCACCATCCCTCACGACCCGGGTCCAAAGACCGCACAACTCAAGGGGGTAGAAGAACCCCGATCAACTCAACAAGTCTGGTCCGCATACCAAACAACTTCGGCGTGTTGGATTGGGACATCAACCAGTACTGCACAACTCAACCGAAACGACCCGGTGGGTTGGATTAGGGCATCAACACACAACGCACTAGACAACTCAAAACAACTCCACTAAACTCCACTCGGTCGGATTGGGACCTCGACACGAGCGACCAAAACACAACTGCCATGGACCGAGACCTCTCTTCTTCTCTACTCTACTCTAAAGTTTTCTAATAACTAAAAGGAAAACAAGAGGAAAAAGGAAAGAAAGTGCTCTCACAGAAGCCACCAACGACGAAAGGAAAGAAAGTGATCACGTCGACTGCCGCCACAGAAGTCGAAGTTGCGGCCACCGCCCAGGTCGGGCACCACCAAGCGCACCACGGCCGTCGTGGCCGAGCGCATCTGCTGGCCACAGCTGCACCCCAGCCGCAGCCGCCGTCAAGCCGAGCTCATCACCAAAACCGTACCCCGCCATATATCCCCGCCGCACCCTGACACCGCGAGGCTCAGGAGAGGCAGATGTAATTAATTCGTCCAGTGTCATATCACCTGATGTTTGGAAAAGTGTAATATCACATGATGTAATTAATTCATCTCCCTCCGGTTCCCTATTAGAAGTCGTTTTGGACAAGGTGTGAATCAAACATTGGGAATATAAATCACGAATAACTTTTAAGTCGTTGAGTTTGAAAATGTGAAAATCATATAAATAGATTTGTCTTGGAAATTACTTTCGTAAGAATATACATATATAACTTCCCAATAAATAAACATTTCTATAGAAAAGAGACGACTTCTAGTAGTAGTATATATCATGTTCAATGACGCCCCACATCGATGTCTGTGAACCTAAGCAACTGAATAATGCATGCAGGGAATGATCGATTTGAAGCTGAATGTAGTCCCCGAAGGCATCTCGGGGTACAAGTGGTTGGACATCAAAGTTGTTCCACAGGGTGGTGCTGGTAATGCAACAGAAAACTGGAGATGCGATTGCCAGAAACAGGGCGGTAACGCCACAGAAGCTGTGACCCGCAAGATCGTTTTTGATTCCGGGCGCAAGATGGATGTCTCCTACATAGTGATGTCCGATACTGTGAAGGCCAAGGTGGAGGTCAAGCTGCAGCTCCGAGGCGACCTGTACTGGATCCGAGGTGGTCTCAAGTACACCGCTCGCGGTGAGATTGCCGCGCGCATCGACGGCTACGATCATCGGATCGTGCTCTTCAGAAAGAGTGGATATACGCCCTTTGAAGACGACCTGACCCTCAAGCTGGAGCGGTCTAGCGTTTGGGTGCCACGCGGTAAGCAGCTCCATATTGAGATGAAGGACCTGCATATCTCCGGGCGCGATACGAGTCGGTATGGAGGAGCCCCGCTGGAGCGGCCTGAAGTACCTGGTGAGCTCATATTCAAATTTGGAGAGTTGAGTCCGTCTCCCGGAGACAAGAACGATGACCTCACCATCAACCTCAAAAAGGATAAAAGGAATGACAACATTGCAGAAGTTGAAGTGAGCCTCAGGTGGCACCCTCCACAAAAGAAGGTAGTAAATTAATAATCCATGTTACTTGTTTTTTTTATATATATATATGTAAAGCAAATCATGCATGCATATGTTCACCTGATGTGATATGTTTCATTGGCATAATAATCCTGCAGACGACCCCAATGAATAATCCTGATGACCAAGTACAGTGGACCATCGGTGATGCTGCGAAGGATTACACTCGATGCATCGAGGAGCTGCGTGAGAAGGTCGCAAATAAGGGCAGCCGCCGCCAGCGGGAGTATGTCGAGGACCCGCAGCCGGCGGAGGGCACAGACGATATCATTAAGCGCCCAATACTTGCCAAACCAAGCTATCTGGAAGCAAAGCGGTGTGTCCGTATCGAGCTGCAAGCCCGGGTAGACGGCGAGGCTTGGTCGACAACACTAGCCGTCAAGGATGACCATTGTTGGGGAGTCGGCTTCATGAACCAGAGCAAAGTTTGGTACGATCTTGGCTACTCGCGGGGCTGGAGAGACGAGATACTACCTGCCGAGTACAACTCCGTACTCCTGGGCTGGGGAGTCCGCCGCTACACACAGATATTGCAGACCAGTGACGGCTGGAATGAAGTCAGGACACAGCTGAACAACGCAGCAGGGCTCATGAGCAAGGGATTTGTGATGGGCAAGGCCGTGCGCACACTGTCGCGCTACCCAGATGTCCAAGACGATGATATGAACCCCAGGATAGCAGTGGTGGGCCTGATGGTTGTGTTCTGCGACTCGGCAAAGTTAGATCATCTCCAAAAATCCTTCGCGGAGATGGAAGACTGGGGGACCAGCAGGGTGGAGTTCCAGATCGACATGACATACACCATCGAAGATAACTTGGAGCGCTACACCCGTTTCATCAGCAAGCTACGTGATAATGTTGTCACCAGCAGCCACAACCCATACCCTGATGAGGGCGTGATCTCCTCTGCTCCGGCGGCCAAAGTGCTGCTCCCCGCGCGAGGTGGTGATGGACCGATGTGGTGGAACATCCGACTGAAAGTGGACGAGAAAACATGGACAACCATAGCCCTCCGGGGGGACGATCTTTGCATATGTGGCTTCAGGAACCAGAAGGGTGATTGGTACGAGATCGAGCCCAACACGATGTTCGACTACCCTAACACCTCACCTTTATGGATGGGCTCTGTCGCCAATAGGGTCTCCGAGAAGAGCGTCGTAGTGTCTTATCATGGACACCAACAGCTGACGAAGGTCGTGCGCGAGCTGTCGCAGCTGGACGAGGAACGCAGGAAGCAAATGGCCTCGTGGAGTAACGTGACCTGGCCACCAGTGATGACCCTGCAGTTGATGGTCAGCTACTCCGCAAGTATCTATGGTGTGCACTCCGCTGTCCGACGAGGCTGGGGGCTCGAATGGGCGGAAACGGACGAGATGCTCCAGGATTTGATTTCGCGTTGGAAGAATACATATATGGGCGCTCTGCCAGAAGGTGCACTGGACGACTTTGCCCTCGTAAAGATGGCCGGTCCTCAAGTGCAAGGAGGAGGCGAGGAGGAATCGTATATAGTCGTCGTCGTCGTTGCCACAAATCTGGATCGAATCAGGTTATTTGTTTCCTTTAATTTCCCCCCTTATCATCAAGTCATCATGCATGTGGTCTACTGCTCGGTCGTTATAGTGCGTGTGACCTAGCTATTCTTCTTTATCTTATTTGACATCATGTGGGCGATGATCAAGTCTCAGTGTCTGCTTGTTTCATCATATGTTTTGCTTCACCGTCAGTAAATGTTATCTGGTTCCTTATTTCCGAACTCAAATGTTATCTGTTCTCGTCAAAGCTGTTGCAAGCTGCCTCCCTGTCATGCGGTGGCGAACGAGCTGTAGCCCACGCCTCTGTAAGCATCTAGGTGTTTGCGCACCTTTGGTAAGTGTGTGTTTCGGTGATAAATGACAATCATATACTTGTGCCCGTACCCACGTACGGGATCGGGCGTGCGCGCGCGGAACGCCCTCGAGCGAGGCGGAGCCCGCTCGGGGGCGGCGCGGACCCTCGAGCGAGGCGGAGCCCGCTCGAGGGAAGCGTTTTCCCTCGAACGGGGCGGAGCCCGCCCGGGGAGGCGTGTTCCCTCGAGCGAGGCGGAACCTGCTCGAGGGGGTCTTTGGGTGGGCCGCCTTGGCGGGCCGTCGGGCCGTCGTGGCGTGGGCCACACCCTGCGTGTTTAAGTGAGACGTGTTTAGCCTTGGCTTTTTTGCAGGTTTTAAGTGGGGTTTCCCCTGTTGTTTAAGGGGACCCCTAGGGCTGTCCCCGACAGCCGGCCAGCGAATGGGCCCAGATGGGCCCCGTGTGGGCGCGCTGGTTGGGCCGGGCGAGATGTGGGTCGGGCCTTCGGGCTCGGCCCAGATAGATAGGAATTGTTTTAAAGGCACGAAAAATACTTAAAATTCCAAAAGTTTCATGAAAACTCTCAGAGACACTCTGGGACACGAGCAATCCAAATAAAATACTGGGGGCTCATGAAAAATATTTTAGAGCCTTCTAATAAATAGAAATAGCTCAAGGAAAATGAGAATAAATTCCAGAGAAGTCCGGAAAATTCTCGGAAGAGTTTGGACAGCACCTAAACGCATTTTGAGAAGCTTTTGCACTCAAGAAGCACCAAGATGCATCGGCATGAATGCAACACTCACAACTTTTTTATTTGATTCGGAAAATCAAACAAGGATTTTTTTTCCTATACTACATTTCCTGTGAAGAAAAATAAATGTTGGAAAAGTTTTAGAATCGTGAGAAAATCATTGTTTAACCGTTCTTCCTATTCACGTACTGAAATTGGAAATTCCAGGGGGTGCGACGAATGATTTTCTTTGAGGGTGCAGTGCATGCTAAATAATCACAGTAGTCATGCATCTCCTGATGAGAGCAGTGGTTGGTATAGTTCGTCCTTACCGGTTAGGTGGTTGTGCTTGTCGATCCGCGTGTGCTCTGCTCCCCCCACGCACGTGCGTGCAGATGCAGTAGTTAGTGACTTGTTCTGCATGCAGGTAGGTATCGCTCTTGTTTAATTTTTCTCCCCATGCATGTCCATGCATGCGTTGATTCAATTAATAAGTAGCTAGGGCAGGCAGGCAGACGACCACATCCTGGAATACGCATTATTACAATCATGTGTTTCTCTGAATGATCATGCATGCAGCAAGTAATAAGGCGGCGCATGCAGTCTCCCTTCTTCTCGATGTGCAAAGTAGCGAGCAGTAACTAACAAGACACTAGCTAGTAGCAGCCGGTTGCAACGCATCGCAGCCTTTGCCATAGGGCCACGCCTCAAATTTGAGCCGCACTCTGAATTTGAGCCAACTCGATCTGAATTGAATCTGCAGTACTCCTGCATAGCCCCCCCTTCGTTCCAAATTATTACAAGTTGTTTGATGACGTTTCCAACTGCAAATTTTGACCGCCCATCTTATTTAAAAACATTATGCAAATATAGTCAAATCTAAATTACTTTTAGAAAAAACTTTTATTAATAAAGCAAGCAAATTCACAAAAAAAGTAACATTTTGCACGATTTTTCGAGCAATACGCGAATGATCAAACTTATGGGTCGTCAAAAAATATCAAGCAAACCAACCATAATTTTGAAACTGATGAAAGGGTAGTATATCATCATTAATTGTGCATGCACGTACCCCGGTGCGCTGATGCATGTGTGCCCATTGCATGCCAGGTAGTTTTTAATTAGGATCATGTATATCGTATTTCTTGTTTGTTGCGTGCTCTTGTCGGTTTGACGATACGTACCTGTCGCTGTAAAGCTGACGTATAGGCACGCACGCACGATATATATATATATATATATATATATATACATACATATGCTACGTGATCGATGGAGCGATCATCATCATGCTCCATCACTTGTTAACTTATCCTTTTCGAGCTTGGCTTGATATCCCCGGTGCACAAGTGTCCAATGCACAAAAACGGCCGAGCACAAAAATACTAGGACGCATCCGCAGCATGAATCCGCAGCATGCAGCTGTAGAATGGATCGACAAATGTGAATCTGCGATGTATAACGACCTGATGAGAACGAAGAGAATCTGCGATGTGGCATCAGACAGGCACAGAATGAAAGACACTAGCTAGGTTTAATTGCAGCAGCAGGCCCGGCGCGGCAAGGGCCTGATGACCTAATGAACGGACCACTAGCTAGCTCGCTGATGCATGGCCGCTGCTCAATTCGTTGAGCGGAGAAAGGCTGCGGCAAATTAAAAGGCCATGCATATATATATATATATATATATATATATATAGCTATTCCATACCCTGAGTATGGAATATTATTCCATACCCGAGCCAACCCACCTGCACGATGTCCGACGTGTTTGGTCCTGGTTTCTTTCCTCCGCCCCGTCCGGAGCCCACGCGATCCGTTCGTTTTTTTCTCTCTCCGTCCGTCGCCCACCTCCCTGGCGGTTTTTTTTCTTCCCGCTTTTTCTCCGGGCCTGTTTTCTCCGCGCAGGCCTGCTTGCTCTCTTCATCCATTTTTTTCATTTTTTTATATGCACAATGGCGCTTGGTGGCTGCCACGAGGACATACTTGGTTAGGTTGAAAGTCTGGGTCAAACGTACATCATGCATTAGGTCAAGAAAGACGCATAAAAACAAATAAAAATAATGTAGACGTCCATTGCCCACCACTTGGATTCAGAAATACAATCCTCTTGTGCACTTCAATTTTCAATAATTTGAATCAAAACTACGTACATAGCATTTCCAACCACATGAACATAATAACACTAACAAGAACCAATATCTAATCCTAGTCCTATCGTTTGCGTGTTCTGCCTGCAATCATTTCACCAATTTCTATGGCTCTTGCATCTTCACTTCTAAATCTTTAGAAGCTCTGCAGCTATGCCTTTCAAACTCCTCCATATTCTTGGCACCGAATGCAATCCGCTTCACATGGAAACACAATCACTAGGGGTAGCGAAAGTCGAAGTAAATTGAAAAGAAAATCACCACAATGCTCCTTCGAATTATTAGTAAGTGCAATGTGGCTGCCTGGCTGGTATGCAGTGTCTACTACCGAGTAGACTTTGTACTATAAAATATTCATAGATTTTCAAATAGCAAAAGGGAGTAGTTATTGTTGACCTCTAGGTTGATGTTGCCCATTAGTTCCAGGTTTCAAAAATAGGTATGAGAAGAAATACATGATCTATAACAATCATAGTTTAGGTGGTCAGAATGTGGATAGTCATTTATGTGCAATGTGGCTAAATGCTTTATTATTCGGTAAAGATCATGATTGAAAATGTAATGCAACATCACAACCCTCATCTCTGCTGATAAGAGCATGCAAAACAAACATAATTATAATAATGAAACATGAATATTATGACTAATAGATGAAACTAACATAATCGACTAATTGCGGTATAAAAAAGTGTTGGAATCAATAACCTGGTTGACAAATTAGTATTTTACCGGTGGCACTAGTATCCGAAATAAGAAAGGGGGTATGGGTTCTAATCTGAAAATTAATCATAAATCATGATGAAGGATCTGAAAATTAATCATAAACAATGATCCTCGGAAGTGACAAGGAGAGAACGAATGCATGTATGTTTAAGCATTATAGATCAACTAATAGGCTAATTATTAACTACTGTCTAAAATGTAAAAAACATGGAATATGTACATATGCTCACAATGTATTCTCTGCACTGGTATAAATATTCCTATGACAGAACTCACATCAACAAATGACACTAGAATTTCCACATAAATATACACATGTGTGTAGGATCTAGGATACCGACTAGAGGGGGGGTGAATAGGCGGTTTAAAAACTAAAACACAACACTAGAGAAATTTAATTAGAACCACAAGGAGAAATAAATCTCTACCTACTCTATTCCTATGTTGGGGTTTTGCGGCCTAGGGTGACAAGATAAGCAACAACCTCTAGAAATAAAATGCTCAAAGTGAAATGCTTGAAAGGAAATTGAGAAAAGAGATAACCGAGCACAAGAGACGAATTTTATCCCGTGGTATCGATGACTTGCCGGTCACCCCTAATCCACGTTGAGGTGGATTCAATGTTCAACCGCTCCTCTATCAAGGCACCACTTGATCTTGAGCCGGTTAGAACAAGAGAACCACTCCACACCTCGATTCCACTAGAGTTGCTCTTTACCGCTCCGGTGAGGTGAGCACAATACCTCTCACAACATGAAATCCGGAGCCACGCACAATCTTCTTGCGAGCTTCAACGGATTCTTCCACCACCAAGCCGTCTAGGAAGCGGCAACTTCCAAGAGTAACAAATCAAACACTTGCTTGATGATTCCCTAGTGCCACAAAGATCAAACCTTGATGCAATGCACTAGAAACTCTCAATCTCACAAAGAATACCACCACTAAGTCAAGTGAGTGAGAGAGAGGGGTGAGAGAGCTCTACAAGGGAGTATGAACCTTTAGAAGTGCCAAGAGAGCCTCTCCAACCCGGGCTTGGAGTATAAATACTCCCCCTTTCCGCTACTAGCCGTTAGACACAAAACACGTGCCTCGCGGAGCGTCCGCGATGCCCTCGCGGACGGTCCGCGTTTGAATTCCAACGGTAAAAACGCTAGGTCAACGGGCGCGGTGGCCGAGCGCCGGGGCGGCGGACCGTCCCCGCCGAGGGCCGCGCGGACCGTCCGCCCGGCCCACGCGGAGCGTCCGCGGGCCGGCGCGGACCGTCCGCCCCGGACCCCGAGCGCACCTTGTTCGTTGCAAATAACGGACCGTCCGCGGTACCTCGCGGACCGTCACTTTGGTCCTTGCGGACCGTCCGCTTTGGTCTCCGCGACCGTCCGCCCCGAAGCCTATTTTCTCGAAATCTTTTGCCAAAAACTCGTTATTAAATAAAAATCAACCACCCACGGACCGTCCGCCCGAAGGGCCGGACCGTCCGCCATATGCCGAGAAAACTTGTTTTCCTTTTGATTTTCAATGAAAACCTTTTACCAAGAGAAACCACCACTCATCTAAATGCAATGCATGCAAATTTTTGATCTAAGTGGCACTATGGAAAGTCAAGCCAATGAAATTGATCCCTCTTAATAGTACGGCTATCTATCCTATTAACCCGGTCATATAACATCCTCTAATCACCTTATGACCGGTAAAAGCAAAACCCTATCTTTTACCTTTGCCTTGAGCCCTTTCCAACATAAGTCAACCAAGACCTTCTCATGTTCCTCACATGATCTCATCATTCCATAGGACTAACCTATTCTTATAACTCAAATGAAATTGTTAGTCCACAATGATTGTCATTAATTACCAAAACACAAATTAGGGGCCTAGATGCTTTCAATCTCCCCCTTTTTGGTAATTGATGACAACCATTTAAAGGAGTGATATAATAAAGGTTTTGTGTTTTGGAATCACTTACTCTTTTCAAATAAATTCAATAAATATATAGAGTAATTGTCTCCAAAAACAAGAATATAGAGATAACTCCCCCTACATATGTGCATATAATTTCCATTTGATTTTCACACATATGCCTAAATATTGTAAATTTTGACGGAGCTTCCCTACAAAATTGAGATCAAGGCAACAACCACAAATATATATCCAAAGGGATTACGGGTTAGCATCAAGAACTATTATAGGAACTAGAACAAATCATAAGATAAACAAAGCAAGAACATAATTGTAGAACATCACAAGATAGCCACAAGTTCTAGTTCTCAAACACATCACACAACAAAACGTAAGTTTCACAAGAATTATTACAAGCCACACGAAGTTCATGCAAGACCGAAATTAAACATGTAAATGCAATGCAAAGAGTTCCAAATTCATGCAAGCAAGGTGAGCTCCCCCCTAGAAAACACACACTCCTCCAAATCTCTCTCCCCCTTTGGCATCAAATACCAAAAGGGCCTAGTCATCCGTGGCGGCGGCGGAGGAGGATAGAATGGCGGAGGAGGACGGAACTCGGTGGTGGAGCGGGGAGCCGGATAATAATGATAAAAATGATCTGCGAAATCTCCAAAAGCGAGTGTGCGGGGCATGGACATCGTGCTGAAGGCGTGTCCGTCGATCATGTAGCTGGCGATACTTGCTCGGATGTGGACATCCGAGAGAATCTATCATTGAGGGCACCGAGATCATTCGAAGATCGATCCGCATTTCTCCTAACCGTCGCATCATGGGATCATGCATAGTATTATAGACATGATGACCAAAGGTGTCTAGACTAGTATCAATGCGATGCTGAAAATTCCGCCGCATAGTCCGGAAGGTGTCGGTCATCTGCTTGTCCATATGCCTCAAAGTGAGATTGAAACCCCGACCGCATTTGCTTTGAAACCGAGAATTCATTGATTGTTGAATATTAGCAAAATAGGGATCAAAGTATCCGGGAGAGGCTCCCACCGTGGCTGCATAGGAGGAAGCGGAGGAGGAGGAGGCATAGCATAAGTACCCTCATCGGCATTAACATTTCCCAAGTTGCCAACATTTGCATTTTCATCATCACCACCATGAGCCTCAATATTTTCTCGCAACATTGTGAGCCTCTGCTTCTGTCCATAGGGTGTCAATGGCTTGTTCAAAAAGGCTTTAGCATTGTAAAATGGGCGATAAAGTTCATGCTTCACATCACATAACCCATTGAACCCTGTCTTTATCTTGATCAATGACATAATATAGGGGGCAAAATAAATACTATCTCGAACAAGACGTTTCTTGCAAATCATTTGATCAAGAATAAGTTTCACAACATCAAATCTAGTTCCATTCATAACATAATCAATCACATTCCAATAATGTTCCCGGACTTTATCCTTATTACCACTTTTAGGCATAAAAGTGTGCCTAATGATGTTGTTGATGGCATTTGGATGGTGTCTAAGTCCCGATGACATGCGGTTCATTATGGTTGCATTAAGAGTGCGGGCTCGTAAAATACGTTTGTATCTTCAAGAATATCCTCGTTATAAACATCAACACCCTCACTAAAATACTCATAGTTAAGATGATTAGCGGTACCGCAAATTCCGCAAATGTGGCTTCATACTCACTTTTACCGATCATCCATTTCATTTTCTTCCCTATGAAATCCATTTCATAAGTTGCATAGAATTGTCTAACTATTGTATCATTCCGGTCACATCTATCTTTGAAGAAATGGTTTTAACCGCAAATTCTCAAATTTTGTTGCCACCCCGGCAAGGACAGTTTTGGATTCAAGATAATCAAAGTCAACCCTTTGATGAGAGAAAACCGTGCACTCCATCAAACTACTGAAAAATGCTTGTTCTTGCACAAGAGTGTGGAAGAATAAATTGTGGGTGTCACGGGGTTGATTATAAGCATTTTCATTTCTAGCAATAGCAAACTCTCTTTGGGTCCACTTGCCTTCTAGGTCTTTGTGTAATTAACCACATCAATGATTTCAACATTGTTACCTCCCCCTTGACTTATCTCATCTTCATCCATCATGAATGAGGCACTTGCCGCTTCATCGGCGGATTGAAATCGCTCGTCATTTGGATTGTCGGGTTCCTCTTCTTCCTCGGAGGTATCATCTTTTCTCCGCCTCTTCGATGTCCCAACATCCTTGACCTTCTTCTTTGATGTGACCTTTTTGGTCACCTTTTTAGTGAGAGAAGCTATAGCCTTGCGAGCATCGTCAAAACCATACATTTCAATGAGTATTAACTTTAGGAAGCAATTTGAATTGATAATGAACCCCATTCGAGAGGGCACCGTGCATGGGAGCCGGCAGCCGGGGGCCGCGCGGACCGTCCGCGAGGAGGCGGCGGACGGTCCGCCCGGTCCGTGACGGCAGGCGCCCCATGAACAGTGACACCGATCCTTTCCAACCTCATATCTTCGTCAAAAACCGAAATTTCTTTACCAAAATTTTGCCACAGCACTACATTGATACCCCAAACACATTCACCGAACCAAAATCTTGAAATCATGGACGAATTTTAGATCACACCTCCAAACCCTAACCACCTCCTTGCTCAAAAACCAAGAGATAGACAGAGAGATTCGAAAAAATACCGGATGACATGGTGGAGAACTTCGCGGAGAGTCGGGGATGTGCTCGGGCTGTCCGGGGAGGGCCCTAATCAAAATCCCTAAGAGGGGGCTCTTTTCTTTGAGAGAGGGCAAGAGGAAGAAGATAGGAAGCCAAAGCCTTCGGTGGAGGAAAGGGAGAAGATGGGCGGGTCAAAACCATCCCGCGGCTCGGGACCCACACGTGCGCGACACGGGCGGACGGTCCGCGACACCCACGCGGACGGTCCGCGAGGGCGCGCGGACGGTCGGGCCCCGGGCGCGGACGGTCCGTTAAAGCTTCCGAGAACCTCCCGAACCGCACCGTTGCCCCACGAACCACGCGGACGGTCCGCGCCGCCGGCGGACGGTCCGCCGGGAGAGAGAGAGCCGGACGGTCCGCCAAGTTGAGACGGACGGTCCGAGCCTCCTTTTTTTTTTTTTTTATTTCAGCGTGAATTAACTTTAAGAAGAGATATTTCAAGGATTTCTTTTGGGATCATTGCTCAAGAATAATAAGAGAAATTTATTTAATGATGCAATGTCTTTGAGTAATGCTAAAGAAAATATGCACAAACAAACTTTACGAAACTAAAAGACAAGAGATAAGTTAGAAATTAATAAGAGAGAAAAGCAAAAACATATGGATAAACACATGTGCTAGTTCTCAAGCCACATTTGAGATGTCAATCACATTTAGCTCATTTCTCAATTTGCAAAACCGAGACTCATCCAAAGGCTTGGTAAATATATCCGCCAATTGATCATCCGTGTTTACTCCATCAATCTTGATATCTCCTTTACTCACATGATCTCTAAGAAAATGGTGCCGGATGTCAATATGCTTGGTTCTAGAATGTTGAACGGGATTGTTTGCAATCTTGATAGCACTTTCATTGTCACATAAAAGAGGAATTTCCTTGAATTTCACACCATAGTCAAGAAGTGTTTGCTTCATCCATAGTAATTGGGCACAACAACTCCCCGCCGAGATATATTCCGCTTCGGCGGTTGAAAGAGCCACCGAATTTTGCTTCTTAGATGACCAAGAAACAAGTGACCGTCCAAGCAATTGGCAACCTCCGGAAGTGCTTTTCCTATCAACCTTGCAACCGGCATAATCCGAGTCCGAAAACCCTACTAATTCAAATTGAGCACCCTTTGGATACCAAAGACCAATGTTAGGAGAATACTTTAAATATCTCAAGATACGCTTTACGGCGGTCAAATGACATTCTTTAGGAGCGGCTTGAAATCTAGCACACATGCACACACTAAACATGATATCGGGCCTAGATGCGGTAAGATAAAGCAAACTACCAATCATGGACCTATAAAGCTTAAGATCAACCGGTTTACCTCCCTCATCAAGATCAAGATGTCCATTAGTAGCCATAGGAGTTTTGATGGGTTTTGCATCTTCCATGCCAAATTTCTTTAAGATGTCCCTCACATATTTAGATTGGCAAACAAAAGTGCCTTCCTTCAATTGTTTGATTTGAAGACCAAGGAAGAAACTCAATTCACCAATCATAGACATTTCAAATTCCCTAGACATCATTTCTCCAAATTCTTTACAAAAATCTTCATTAGTTGAACCGAAGATAATATCATCAACATAAATTTGACAAATAAAGATATCGTTTCCAATTTTCTTGGTGAACAATGTAGTGTCAACCTTTCCAATTTTAAAGCCATTTGAAAGAAGAAAGTCCCGAAGCCTTTCATACCAAGCACGAGGGGCTTGTTTCAACCCATATAATGCCTTAGAGAGCTTGTACACATGATTAGGCTTTGTAGGATCTTCAAAACCGGGAGGTTGCTCAACATATACTAGTTCACTAATTTTCCCATTTAAGAAAGCACTTTTGACATCCATTTGATATAACTTGATGTTGCGGGAACAAGCATAAGCAAGCAAGATTCTTATGGCTTCAAGTCTAGCTACGGGAGCAAAAGTTTCATCAAAATCCAATCCCTCTACTTGAGTATAACCTTGAGCAACTAATCTTGACTTGTTCTTTACAACAATACCATCTTCATTTTCTTTGTTACGGAAGACCCATTTAGTACCAATAACATTATGATTCTTGGGTCTTTCAACTAACTCCCAAACTTCATTTCTAGTGAAATTATTTAATTCTTCTTGCATGGAGATAACCCAATCCGGATCATTAAGTGCTTCATCTACACGCTTAGGCTCATGGAAAGAGACAAAAGAGTAATGTTGACAAAAAGAAGCAACACGAGATCGAGTTTGAACACCCTTACTAATGTCACCCATGATTTGATCAATGGGGTGATCTTTGGCGACTTGATGATGAATTCTTGATTGATCAAATGGTTCTTGAGTTGATGGAGAAGGTGTGGTTATATGGACTATTTGATTATCTTCTTGAGATGAGTCATTGTTGCTTGAGTTACCATCTTGTCGAACATGATCATTTGTCGTGGAAGTGGATGGGTTAACTTCAATAGATACCGATGGATCTTCATTATCATCTTCTTCTCTAGGCATGATATCCCCAATTGCCATAGTCTTCATTGCTTTGCTTAATTCTTCACCTCTCACATCATCTAAATTCTCTTTTTCATTTTGAGAGCCCAAGGTTTCATCAAATTGCACATCATATGCTTCCTCAACAAATCCTTTAGACTTGTTGTATACTCTATAGGCTTTGGAATTTGAAGAGTATCCAAGAAGAAATCCCTCATCACATTTGCTTTGAAATTTAGACAACCGAGATCCTTTCCTCAAGATATAGCACTTACAACCAAAAACCCGGAAATATGAAATGTTAGGCTTTCTTCCATTTAGAAGTTCATAAGGTGTTTTATTGAAGAATCTATGACAATATAGCCTATTAGAGGCATGGCAAGCGGTGTTGATAGCTTCGGCCCAAAAGGAATCCGAAACTTTGTACTCATCTAGCATTGATCTTGCCATCTCAATTAAGGTTCTATTCTTCCTCTCAACAACACCATTTTGTTCCGGTGTATATGTAGTTGAAAACTCATGCTTGATCCCTTTCTCATCACAAAACTCTTCAACATTGGTGTTCTTGAACTCACTACCATTGTCACTTCTAACTTTCTTCAATTTTAGCTCAAATTCATTTTCGGCTCTTCTCACAAATGACTTGAAAATATCACATGTAATAGCTTTGTCATGAAGAAAGAATACCCATGTGTATCTTGAATAATCATCCACAATTACAAGACAATAGGTATTGCCACCAATGCTTCTATAGGTAGTAGGACCAAATAAATCCATATGTAGTAATTCCAATGGTCTTGAGGTTGACATAGTACTCTTACTAGGATGTGAGTTGGCAACTTGCTTTCCGGCTTGACAAGCACTACATAATTTATCTTTCTCAAATTTTACATCTTTCAAGCCAAGAACTAAGTCATGTTTCACCAAACGGTTGAGTTGTTTCATACCAACATGGCCAAGTCTTCTATGCCATAACCATCCCATAGAGGCCTTTGAGAATAAGCAAGTAGTCAAATTTGCCTTTTTAGATGAGAAATCCACTAGATATAAGCTCTCATGACGAAAGCCCTTAAAAATAGAATCTTTCCCATCTAGTGAGGTTACCTCAAAATCATTACTAGTGAAAGTACATTTATAGCCATTGTCACAAAGTTGAGCAATAGATAGCAAATTGAAATTAAGAGAATCAACTAGCAAGACATTAGAGAGATTATAATCTTTAGAGATAGGTATTTCACCAATGCCTTTTACGCCTCCTTTGCTATCATCTCCAAAAGTGATGTTATCAAAATCGGAAATGTCTTCATCAAGATGAGAGAATATTTTCCTTTCACCGGTCATGTGGTTTGTACAACCACTATCAATTACCCAATGTCTTCCTCCGGCTTTATAGTTCACCTTAGATTCACCTTTTGCCATGAGACAATATGGCTTAGAGAAGAGTGAAGGCGCTTCCTTGATAGCAACCCCGGCAAGTCCTCTTGAAGGCTTGTCATCATCTTCTTCATCGGAGCTTGCATCGGAATCCCACTCAACAAAATATGCTTGACCATTCTTCTCCTTCTTGTAATATTTCTTCCTCTTAGGTATACTCTTCTTGTCCTTTTTCTTGCCATATTTATCTTCTTTCTTGTTTGGACAATTAATTGATATATGCCCAATTTCACCACAATTGAAACAATCTTTTCCTTCAAAAGGATTCTTCTTCGAAGATTGCCCCATCTTCCCAAACTTCTTCTTCTTCATGATTCTTCTTAGTCCCTTTACAATAAGAGCCATTTCTTCATCGGAGTCAATATCTTGGTTCTCATCATCATTTTCCTCTTGAGTAGCCTTGGCCTTGAGAGCAATATTTTTCTTCTCTTCATTAATTGATTGGCCTTGAACTTCCTTTTGTGATTGCTTGAATAAATCATGAGTTTGCACTTCACCAAGCACCTCCGTAGGAGTCATCTTACTCAAATCACTCCTCACAAGCAAGGTCACAATTGTCTCATATTTTGCGGAAGGCACCTAAGGAACTTGTGAGAGAAATCTTTGTTTGATACATCAAAATCAAGACACTTGAGTTCATTCACTATATCATTCAACCGGTTGAACATAGTTGAAACATCTTCATCCTTCTTCATGGTGAACTCATTGAACTTTCCCTTATACACATAAAGTTTTGCCTCCTTAACCGTAGATGTTCCCTCGTAAATTTCCATAAGCTTCTCCCATATCTCATTTGCTTTCTCAAGTCCCTTCACTCTATTGAATTCACTAAGTGCAAGAGCATTGTAAAGAACACTCAAAGCTCTATCATTGAGTTTTTCATTTTTATCATCTTGATCCGTCTTATTCTTAGAATCCAAAATGACATATCCTTCCATTACTATCTTCCATAATTCTCTTCCCAAGGCTTTAAAGTGAACTTCCATTCTTTTCTTCCAATAGTCATAATTGTTCCCATCAAAAACCGGTGGCTTCCCAACATGAAACTTATCCTCCTCACCCATTTATCCTACTCCGAGATGGTTAAATCTCTCAAACAAGGAGTCCTCGGCTCGATACCACTTGTAGGATCTAGGATACCGACTAGAGGGGGGGTGAATAGGCGGTTTAAAAACTAAAACACAACACTAGAGAAATTTAATTAGAACCACAAGGAGAAATAAATCTCTACCTACTCTATTCCTATGTTGGGGTTTTGCGGCCTAGGGTGACAAGATAAGCAACAACCTCTAGAAATAAAATGCTCAAAGTGAAATGCTTGAAAGGAAATTGAGAAAAGAGATAACCGAGCACAAGAGACGAATTTTATCCCATGGTATCGATGACTTGCCGGTCACCCCTAATCCACGTTGAGGTGGATTCAATGTTCAACCGCTCCTCTATCAAGGCACCACTTGATCTTGAGCGGTTAGAACAAGAGAACCACTCCACACCTCGATTCCACTAGAGTTGCTCTTTACCGCTCCGGTGAGGTGAGCACAATACCTCTCACAACATGAAATCCGGAGCCACGCACAATCTTCTTGCGAGCTTCAACGGATTCTTCCACCACCAAGCCGTCTAGGAAGCGGCAACTTCCAAGAGTAACAAATCAAACACTTGCTTGATGATTCCCTAGTGCCACAAAGATCAAACCTTGATGCAATGCACTAGAAACTCTCAATCTCACAAAGAATACCACCACTAAGTCAAGTGAGTGAGAGAGAGGGGTGAGAGAGCTCTACAAGGGAGTATGAACCTTTAGAAGTGCCAAGAGAGCCTCTCCAACCCCGGGCTTGGAGTATAAATACTCCCCCTTTCCGCTACTAGCCGTTAGACACAAAACACGTGCCTCGCGGAGCGTCCGCGATGCCCTCGCGGACGGTCCGCGTTTGAATTCCAACGGTAAAAACGCTAGGTCAACGGCTGCGGTGGCTGAGCGCCGGGCGGGCGGACCGTCCGCCGGGCCGCGCGGACCGTCCGCCCGGCCCACGCGGACCGTCCGCGGGCCGGCCGCGGACCGTCCGCCCCGGACCCCGAGCGGCACCTTGTTCTGTTGCAAATAACGGACCGTCCGCGGTACCTCGCGGACCGTCCGCTCGGTCCTTGCGACCGTCCGCCCGGTCTCCGCGACCGTCCGCCCCGAAGCCTATTTTCTCGAAATCTTTTGCCAAAAACTCGGTTATTAAATAAAAATCAACCACCCACGGACCGTCCGCCCGAAGGGCCGGACTGTCCGCCATATGCCGAGAAAACTTGTTTTCCTTTTGATTTTCAATGAAAACCTTTTACCAAGAGAAACCACCACTCATCTAAATGCAATGCATGCAAATTTTTGATCTAAGTGGCACTATGGAAAGTCAAGCCAATGAAATTGATCCCTCTTAATAGTACGGCTATCTATCCTATTAACCCGGTCATATAACATCCTCTAATCACCTTATGACCGGTAAAAGCAAAACCCTATCTTTTACCTTTGCCTTGAGCCCTTTCCAACATAAGTCAACCAAGACCTTCTCATGTTCCTCACATGATCTCATCATTCCATAGGACTAACCTATTCTTATAACTCAAATGAAATTGTTAGTCCACAATGATTGTCATTAATTACCAAAACACAAATTAGGGGCCTAGATGCTTTCAATGTGGATGTAATGTGGTGGCACAATGTCCGAGTTGATCAAAGTTTGAACAAAATTTCGAAGCATGTACATGGTGTTGACGGGATAGCAAGTGAAAGAACTCACCAATGACCCGATCAAGGGCGGTGACTATAGTCTATAGAAGGCCACCAAATTGTTTGATAAATCAAGGTGAAGGAATCAATAACTTTTCGGGCCAGGGAATGTACATAAAATTGGCAAATTGCAATGGCCAAGGCGAGTTCTCAATTCACGGCTAACTCACACACATAGCCAACTTGTTCTTGCCACTCGGACCATCCTTCGATGGAGTAAGGAATGCCCCACAACACCTACTATGTAATATCGGCTAAAGTGTGTGAAAATGCTTCAAACTCTATTCATTGTCATAGTATCCTAATGAAACTCTAAAAGCACCCATCCATGTGCCGGCACATAAATAACACCTATCTTATGACCAATCGAAAAAATGGAATCCATGACACATTATATGATTCCAAGAACATAAATAGGCATCTACCGGATGCGGCCGCAAAACCACATAAGAAGAATATAGAAGGCCAACGGGCGGTATCTTCACTTTAGGACGGGCAAACTTCGTGATCTTCGATCAATAAAAAAAGGCCTAGGAGACTATAACGACTCGGTCATTGCGGAGCACAAAGAAATGACTGTTTTAACCCGGGGCAATGTCATTATGTCTCCATAAAAATAGGCGTAGTCACATACACAATATGAAAAAAATGGAGATGGTCGGCGCACTAACACACTTTGTCATGTCCGCTAAACTACTCTCGCCATAGCTCACCACCCTCCATGGCACCGGTGTGGATCAACTCGGAGCGCATGGCGAATTGACCATGAAGACATAGAAGCCACCGGGTGGTCGATGATGCCCAACAACCACACCACCCATTGCTGAAACTTCTCCGTAGCAAATTCTCGCAGAGCACCTATGTGAGCGTGCAATCAAAGCACGTTGCAACTCTTTTCAATGTAATTCGAAGTCCGCATATGTAAGAGCATATTTTTTAATCAAGATGAAACATAGCGAGAAGAAGTGTGATTGAAATAGATAGTAAACTCGTGGAAAACAAAGGATAACACTTACAAATATATATCCGAAAAAAATCATTGCATACAAGTTATAATCAAAGTACTTGATAGGGAAAATATCAATTCAAATGCAATATACTACATAGTTCACAAAGCATAGGCAAATTGCTCAAGCACCGACGTGCACAAAGTAGTACCGTAATCGGATCCGCTCCTTCCTTGTCCACACGATACAAACAAAGTGATAATGGAGACAGTCGCACAAGTATCCCTAGTATACGAAAGATAAATTGAACTCCATACATACAATTATTTCATTAAAAGGGCTTGCATCCGAACATTATTCGGTAATCGCATTCCGCATGTACATGGCAATATAAGTTACCGATTTTTTTAATATTCGGTACAAAATATTTGAGCGAGGATCAAGGGAGAGGGGTGATGGCCTATGCCTTCCATAAATGAGCATCCCGGATATCGGCACGAAATGCAAGGTTGCATCCAGAGATCAAAGCACGAAATGTAAGGTTGCATTCAATGGATATACTTCGAAATGCATGTACTATTGGAACCGGAAATGAAAAAAACATGTGTCGGACATAAGAATGCACATCTAAACCGTTGTCACCTTCCGAAAGTATATTTTCTATTAGCATTTGTGATTCGAGTTATAGAATATTTAGCAAAACATAGGCATCGTGTACATGTACATTTTGTTGCATTCAAAGCATGGCCGACTCTCTTGGTGGGCATATTGTATAGTTGACGCACACAACTCCGGATATATAAGAAATGATAGCAACCAAGGAGATATCATATGGATTAAGTCGATTTCATTTGCGGCGGCTCAAGTGGACATATCATTGAAGTTACCGGCTAGGCAAAGTATAGCATAAAAAAAGCCGACAATGGGCACTATTCTTCCACATAAAGCGGATTCATGCTTTAGGCAAACAGAGTTATAGAAAATGTCTAAGAAGGTTTGATCCAAAAAGCAATCAAACTCATTTCATGCTAAAAAGTATACATATTATTTATAAAAAGTACACATTTCATGCCTATCAATCTCAAAGTTCAATTCAACGCAGTCATCATGTGTGGCGGATAAATTTGCAACTAGGAATGCAATACTAGAATGGGTAGTATCGGAAAAGCCGCACCACACTTTCATTCACAAATTCAACCACCAATTCGGTAAAGTAGCATCGTATGAACTAGAATAGGACACCGGGTTGCGGGTAATAGAGAAACAAAGGGTTTCCGTTATAATTGAAAAGGATTGTTTACCAAACAAACGAAAAAATTCAACCATCAATTTCGTAAGCTAGCATATGACTTCATCGTGTTTAGTTATGAATCAAATTCACCATGATGTCCGTGCCACCGGTGAAGGCAATAGGCTATGAAAGAGTCTTGGAGTTGTTACTCCACTAGGGGTGCAGCAAGGGGAGGCATGGGTTATGATTTGGTTCCATGAAAGGAAAGTAGCAAACAATATTTACAATAGTATAATGTCACTAATCGTGAAATTAGAAAGAAGTTTTTAGCTTGAATACGAATTTACCATAAGAGCAATCAAAGTTAACATTACTCAAAATGTTGGTTCCTTGCAATCAAAAGAACATGTTGAAACCACAAACATGGTGAAACCCACCAATACCTACAATCGACGAGAATCTAACAATACCGATGTAAAATCGAAATTCAAATTATAGCCACTAAAAAAATTGCCAATTCCTTGTGGCTACACAGAACAACAGAGAAGTTCTAAAAGCAATGGATGTACAGTGAAATAATAATAAATACTAATCCAAAAGGAATCAGCTCCTAATCTAAGGGGAATATCTAGTGGAATCGGCTTAAGGTTATCAGTACAGGAATTTTGTGGCTGCTCACCTTGGGGACAATCGGCGGACACTAGCATCAAAACCTAAAGCAGCTATGATGCTCTTGCCGACGGGTCCGTGGATGGCAGGACTTGACCAGGGGGTGGATGGACCGAGGCGTTGCCCCCTCGCTGATACAGGATTTGTGTGTCAGTGCTATAAAGAAGAATAGATATGCATCAAAGTCAGAGAGTGATGAACGGAGCAATGATTTTGTGCAAGCCTGCGTGGATAATGAGATGGATTAGGCTTACCGGATCAGGGTTGGGGTCTCTCCGAGGCCGGCGGCTCGGATGCGATGCCGTTGCCGGCCGGCATGGACTCTCCGGATGATGTCGCTAGTTTGGGAGGGTCGCCAAGGTGGAGCCATGATGCCGAAGTCGAAGGAGCTTCGACCACCCCACCGATAGTATTCGGGCCGGACCATGAATAGGGCCGACGGTGATGGCGAGGGATGATCTAGCACTAGGGAACGAGCTCCCGACGCAAACCGGATCAACTCGTGGGGTCCTGTTCACCGGGGCCACCACACGGAGCGGCCGGTTCTTGCCATCCCCGGTGTCGATCTAGATGTCTTGGTCGCAGATTCTTCTGGTCGCCCAAGGGTGGCCGTAGCTCGGCTCCTTGACCTCCAGCTCTGGGTGTGGAGGAAGGTGGGGGTCTAGTTGGGCTGGGCGGAGGCGGCTCTGCAGAGTGCTTGGCTGGGGATCTGGGGTTACCGCTGGCGGCGGCGGTGTGGAGCAGGGCACGGGAGGAGGCGAGATGGACGAGGAAGGAGACGGAGATGCCGTCCTGCCGTGGGAACCATCCAGGGGTGACGGGGTGGGACCCACGACCTTTGGTTGCCAATAAAAAACCAGGAAAAAGTCGGAGCGTGAGGCTGGACACTGGACAACCCAGAGGTCCGACTTCGACGAACGAATGAGTCGGGTATGGAATAGTTATTCCGTACCCAGGGTATAAAATATACATACCCGTTATATATATATATATATATATATATATATATATATATATATATATATATATATATATATATATATATATATGATGGGTAGGCGCCTGCATGGGCCTGATCGATCACCTTTAATTTGCTTGCATTGTGTATTGTGTTGTGTGGTTGGCGATCGAGCGTCTCCGGACCTGATCTGAGACGACAGTGTAGACCTCAAGCAACGCCCAAGCTCGCTACGAGGCCTGTTCGTTTGGCTGGTGGCTAATGGCCGGTGCTGATTTGTTCTGAGATAAAAGAAATCTTCTTTGGGTGATTGCTTTAGGGTTTGCTCCGGTTTGTTCGAGAAAATCTTTTTTGGCGGTGGGCGATAAGCCAAACGAACAAGGCGTGCCGGCAAAGGCAATGGCAATGGCAATGGCATGGACGACCTGCTGCATGCTTTGCACTGCAGCAGCAGCACTCCTATGTCCGATCCGTGCATCGTGGACGGATGGCACGCACGCACAAATAGCTAATGGCCGGCATGCATGCATGCATGCATGCATCGAGCCGTCCGATCGATCAGAAGACGCGCACGGGTGCTTTATTAATCTGCTGCTGGTAGGTACTAATAAAGGTGGACAAGTGATCGAGTGAGTGGCGGATCCTGTTCGTTGCAATCACTTCATTTTTCAATTCCTTTAATTTGCCCGGTTGGTTACAGGGATAGATTCTGCTGCTGCGATGCATGCAGAGAACAGTCGTCTGACCGGGCATATACAGTTGTGCATGACGATCGATCCAGTCCAGGTCAGGTGAGGTTAATTCGATCATCTTGCTAGCTAGTGCTGCGATGATTATCGATCCTACGAGGAAGAGCTAATTCTTTCACGTTTTGGTGCTTTGTGCTCTTCTGGTTTGGAACTTTTTTTTTGTCTTTTAAATATAATAATTGTTATCAGCTCCCCAGCCCCGATAAATACATGCATCACATCACATCACATAATAAGAAGAATCGAAGACCTGAATTCCATAGGTTTCGTAGTAGTCGTATATATATTTACGTCCTTGTTCTTGATCGAAATGGCCGGACAGGGGAGTGTAGAGGGGACGAGATTTCAGTGTCATTGCTCAGTGCCACTGAGTCACTGACGTGTGGGACCACTGACATTTAAGGCCCACACGTCAGTGACTTTAATGGCACCGAGCAATGTCACTGGGATCTGAGTCCGTGCGGACGACCCACAAGAGAAGGGAAGTTGCACGAACAGCAAAGCATAACGTATAGTAGTACGTGTAATGTTTTGTCCACTGTGCTCTTCCGGGTGTACGTCCGTGGATGCATGCGTTCTTCAACTTGATGTAGTACTGTGCATGCGTGCATGCATGGGACGGGACGTGGCATGCACGTACGGGGCTCCACCGCGCTCCCCTCCATCTCCGGCGGTCGAGGAGCCCGCCGGCCACCGGACCCCCTGTTGACGTACGCGACGTCCATCCACCACTGACCAGCCAGACAAACCACCACCCTAGCTTTACGGCCGGTCCGGCCGGCCACATCCCACATGCACCCACCTCACTGCTGCTAGCTGCATGTGGCTGCAATGCAATGCATGTAGTAGCATCAATTCACCACCACTCCCGTGCATGCATATGCATGCATGCAAGTACGTGGTGCTTGTTGCCGTTCGTACTAGCGTGCTGTCGTCGACCCCGAGACCCATGCATGGCATGCATGCATCCATCCATCGAGCTCAGCTCAGCTCAGCTCAGCTCAGCTCACGCGTCAACTCAGGCAGTATCGAGCTCCGATCCAGCCCCGGCCGGCAGATTGCCATCTTGTGCCAAGCACCGATTCCGCACGACCTGATAGATCGATCCGCATCGTCTCTAGCAGAGAGCTCACATTGACTGATCGATGACGTACGGTGCCTTTTACATACGTCCATGCGATATACTACTATTTATATATGTACGTAGCAGTTCCGTACGTAATGTGTGTGCTCGTGTAAGGATACGAGATGCGGCCGGCGGCGCGTATTGTTGTGTACTACTACGAAGACTGCAGCTAGTGTGTGCTTGGCAACCGACGACGGCGACACTACTAAGTTGCATGCACCGGCCAGCTCAACCCAAAAGTCTAATCTGAAGGTGGACACTCTAACTGTGTGTGTTTGAGCGAGCAGAGCGTAGGACCCTCGTTTTGGGGACGGCTCCGACCCTTCTCATGTTTAGTTGGAAAGGTTGGGTTGGGTTGGGTTGACTCCAACCCTCGTGTTTTGCTTGGTTAGAAGAATGAGATATGGAATGGGGGGGGGGGGGCAGTTTTCACTATGTTAATGGGTCGCAACGGGTCGCACGTATCATAGGGGTTAGGGTTTAGTGGATCTCACATGTCATATAACACTCTTCTTCATCATCATCCCCACACGGTGGAGCTCGCAGCAGCATGAGCAGAGGCCATGGCGGCCTGGGCGAGGTCGGCACGAGACCTGCCGGACGTCGCGTGGCCCCGCCGCGGACCCCCGCCGCCGACATGCGCCCTCCCGCTCCTCCGCCGCCGGCCGGCCGGGGTCGAGCTCGCGGCCCTGGCCGCCGGGGCACACCCTCCCCGCTGCCCTCCTCCTCCTCTTTGACCTCGCGGCGTCAGTGAGAGCAAAGCGGACTCGTTAGCCACATTTTGAACCAAGGGACGGAGCCAACCCACGTCTGGGCGGAATATTCCAGTCAGGAGCCGCTCGAACCCTCGAGTGTTCGTTCCATCCAAACAGCCGCGGTAGCGGGTCGGCTCCGCTCCACTCCGCTCTCCAACCAAAACACACTATGACAGACACGACGACGACGCACGAGCAGGTCATACGACGCGCACAGTTGCAGGTGCTGTTGGCCGGCCTGTTTGCGGGCATGACGAGAGAGGCTGATCGATCGATGAAGGGACTATAGAGGGCAAAAGGGCCCTGCCAGCAAGGCCTGCTGCTTAATGCTGCGGCAGGTGATTTGATGTTGGGAGCTACGGCTATACCCCATCCGTACCACTACGTACTATTGCAAATTAAATTCAGTATTATCCCTCTCTTGTTTTTTTTTCCGTCCAAAATCTCGATCGGCCTACTACCAACAGTTCCTTTTTGAATTCGATGCCCAATTAGCAGATGCCGAGAAAATTCCACGAGAACCGGCACGCACGCATGGGTCCAAGTCCAACCAAACCAAGCTCTGCATGGCCTCCAAACTCTGCTCCCTGTCCCCTTGCCCTCCAGCACTGTTGCCAAGCCTGTTGTATATGCGCTGCTGCTGGCCCTGGGTGCAGCAGCATGCATATATGCATGTGGATCGGAGAGTGTTCATTGTCTCGTTGACTATTAATCTATTATATACTGGTTTTCATTCGTGGAAGAACTTGGACGACGATGTTAATCCATGTAGATAATTAAATTCTTAACAAGCTTCTTCGAGCATAGTACAGTATATAGGACTGCATTTCTCTCAACTTCATTTTTCTCAGTGACAGATAGATAGAGATACTCCTAGCTCTTTGTCTGACTTTGCATGCAGAGGATAGGCGTAGGGAGGGAGTGAGGGATGGGGAGCCATACCACCACCATAGGAGTAGACTCACAGCAGGAGCAGGGGGAGGACGGACACATCTCTGATCTAGTGGTATGGATGATATCCTGCATCGATGACCTAGGGTCAGGTTGGCTTAAAGAGGAGGATAAGGACGTGTAGCTAGCTGCTCGTGTACAGTAATGGGAGGACAGGGACCCCTAACCAAACGCCGGACGCCCGGCTATCATTGCTCAATACTACTACTACAGCGCATATTGCCGCTGCTGCACTACCACCTGCGCTGCCACTGCACCATTTTGCAGCAGTAGCACACACACAAGCAATTAGTGGAGGGCTTCTTGTTCTTGTTCATAGTATAATTGGACGATTGTTATCACGTTAAGAACATATATAGTTGGATTATTAACTGTGGAGCCACGCATGTTCTGATCGGAAAGAAGGGAAGAGAATGGAAGGGCTGTTTTGTCTGAGCTAGCTAGTCGTATGTTCTTCGTGCAGCAACGGCAGAACGAAGCGCAGCAGCAGAGATGAGAGTAAAGGTGGGATCAGGCAGGCAGAAGCAGAAGCAGAAGCAGAGCGGCCGGCAGGTGATGGAGAGGAAAGGCCTTGCCTTGGAAACATCCATGCCATGCATCATGCATGCTCCCTCTTTGGCAGGGGAAATAATAATGGGGCCATCCATTTCAAATGTTGCCGCTCTCGTAGTCCTTGGATGCAGTCGCAGACGCAGTATTGTGATGCACAGGCATGCAGCAGGAAGCTAGTGGGCTCGGTGATTCCCTTTCGGATCCAGAGCTCGGCGCTGCATTCATGGCGATCGGCGTGGAACACTGGAATATGTTGCCTCTGTGACTCTGTCTGACCACGCGTGTCTGCTACTGCGCGTGTGCTAGGAGGAATGGAGATGCTAATAAATATACTGCAGATCGTCGTCGTTGGAGCTTAACAAAGCATGCATATCTATTAGGTTATTACAGACTCTTTGTGAAAGCTCTTGATTAGTTACTGCTTGCCATTGCCACTTTGCCAAGTTTCAGACCCCCCCCCCCCCCCCCCCATTTCCATTTCACCAGGACATGCAATTTTCTTCTGTTCAAAGAGAGGAGAATAAATAGCTAGCAATTAATGAGGGCAGAGTCATCTCGGTATGTTGATGAACCCGTAAAACTGAGTAGTTACTGTAGGTAGAAAGAAAAAAGGAGGTCACGGTATGAGGAAGAAGCTGCAGCATGCATGCACTTACATTTTTTTTTAGCTACAGAGTAGTACAGGAGTAGTGTATTTTAGTACTCTCCACATTGAATGGTAGTAGTATAGTACGGCCTGCAAGCTGAAAGTTTACTGTTTGCCTGCCTGGTGATCTGATGCATGAGGCGTCGTCGTTGGCTTCGTTTTGTGGGCGACATGGCTACAGCACCTCAGCCTAAACCCAAGATAGCAGGAAGCGGAGCCCATGCATGCTGGTGTGGCTGAAGCAGCACCGCACACACCTTGCTTGCATATACTCCACTAGACAGGTCGTCGCCACACAACAGGTCCATGGAAACAGTTTCCGTTTGCATCCCGTGGTTGCCAAACCCGGGCACTGCACTGGAGCGCGCACGTAGCTCCTGTTTTTGGGTTATGGCGCGATCGAGCCATATATATGTACGTTGACGTTCAAATGTTCAAATAACACTGTATCGTAGTACACGTGAGGGGAGATGTGGGATCGGAGTTATTCCATCTGGGATGATCACCACATCCGGGTACGGTGTTGCCTCTCAGTCACAGTTGGTAACCTAGCTAGCTAGCTAGCTGATGCAGGTACTCCTGCTGGGCGCGCGGTGATTTGAGCCTGATCGATCACATATCTATCCGTGGTGCACATGCCCTGCTTGTCCCAGCTGGAAACATGCTAGGATAGGATCAATGGTGGTGCTGATGTACGTACTGTGCATGGTCGTCACTGTGTGTGTTGTGGCTCCTCCTCTAGCTCGTCCACCACACCAACCCCGACGACGGCCCGACCCCAGAGTGTGTGCAGGGGGCGCCGCCTATTACTGCGCTCAACAGCGGCCGCCGCGCTTGACCGGCGGCCGGCGAGGTCCGCCCGGTACGGTGGATACATGCACATGCACCGCACCATGCATGCCGACGGCGCGCGCGGCGCCCGTCGGGACCATCGACGACAGATGATCATCGCAACCCCTGGAAGCAAAGCAAGCCTTGTGCAGTCGGCCCTTCCGCCTCCGCCGATCACGGGGCGCCGGTCTCAGCTGGTCCTCCGCGATCCGATCCGGCGATCCAGGGCGGGCGGCGGCCGCGTGGACGCCGCCGCACCGGACGTGACGAGAGACCGACGGAGCGCGCGGCCGGTGGGGTACGTGGTGCATGCGTAGGTAGGGGCACGGGCCGCGCTAGCTACGGGCCGGCACATGCCATCTCTCCCTGCTGTGGCGCGGTGTGTACGTGTTCCTCCTCGTGCGGTGCAGGCTGGGGCTGTGGCCTGGCCGTGCCGTCGGCATCGTCGGCGGGTCCATCCCGGCCCGATCAGCCGGCCGGCCGGGGATCGGAGTACGGTACGGCCACCCTGGACATGTAGGCTACCAGGACACGTTGCCGACTCCCTGCCGGCCGCCGCGGTGGCCCCGGCCCCTAGCCAGCTAGCTCCGTCGCCACCAGCAGGGGTCCGATCCAGGAGGATATAGGAGCGAGGTCGCCGATCCTCATCATTCCAAGCCGGAAATGCACGTCCTTTTCGCTCCCTTTTATTTGCGTCGCGGCCGGCGACGGAGCTGAGACTCCCAATATCGATCTCTGCTGTCTGCTGCGTCAGGACGGAATATCGGAGGTGCTGATGTGCTACTATGCTACTACAGTAATCGACAATGGATTTACACGCCAAATCTCTGTCAGATTATCCCTCAACCGCAGGGGGCCCGGTGGGGGGTGGAGAAGGCGGTCGGATCTGTTGGCGGAGGCAACCGCCCGGCGGGGGTTGGAGAGGCGGCTGGCGGGGTCGGAGAAGGCGGTCGGCGCGGGTTGGAGAAGGCGGTCGGTCGGCGTCACTCCTCGGCCACGCGGTCGGCGGGGGAGCACAAGGCGGCGGCCGACTTCCATGGGTGGCACGGCCGTCGGAGTGCGGGAGGACGCCCGACCCGAAGGAAGGAAGGGGCGCCGCGGACTCCCTTGGCGGCGCGACGGCGAGGGTGGAGGACAACGCCCGGAGGAATGACGTGGCAGGGCGCCACGGGGGGGTGGTGGAGCGCGTCGGTTGGACCGAAGATAAGAGAGGGAATTTTGAATATGGGGGGGGGGGGGGGGGGGGGGGGCACGGACGGCGCGCGAACCGCATTTTGCGGTACCTGAAGCAGGGGCGGATCTAGCCTATATTACTTATGTATTTTGGAGATGCACACCGCCATGAGGAACCCAATAGAGATAGTGAGTCCACCCCATGGCGATGATACGTTGGATCACGTGACTTTTGCTCACGTTCCCTAGCGCGCGATGCGCATCCAGCAGACTCCTCCCTCCCTCCCTCCCACTCTAGCCATTTCAAAACGGAGCTCGACTAGGCTTCCCTCCCAACACCAGTCACCAAGCGGCGCTGCGGCTATATATAACACTCGCCACCACTTGTCTCCTCTCCTCTGCTTCAACAACGAACAGAGAACCAACCATCTCTCGGCGTCGGCGACCGTCGGCGATGGACCACGGCGGCGGCGGCGGCGGGGGAGGGAGGAGCAGCAGCCGCCTCCGAGACCGCCTCGCCCGGATGTTCCGCCCGGCCTCGCTGCTCCGCTCCACCTGCAACACCACCACCGCCTCCTCCTGCTCCTCCTCCTCCTCCTCCTCCTCCTCGTCCGCCGCCGCCGTCCCCGCGGCGTCCTCCTCCGCCACCAAGGCGCCGACGGCCTCCGCGTGCTCCTCCAGCCGCGCGCTGCTCGCCGCGGACGCCGCCGTCGCGCGCGACGGCGGCAGGGACTCCTTCCTCGCCTCCTCCCGCCGCGACTCGGCGCCCCTCGTCGGCCGCACCGAGTCCTTCTCCACCGCCGTCGACCGCCTCCACCGCCGCGCCGGCGCCGTCGTCGCGCCCTCCCGCTTCTCCGCCGACGCGCCGCCCGCCAAAGAAAAGGGCATCAAGGAGGGCAAGGAGAAGAGCCCGCGCGAGTACCGCCTCGGTGTCTGCAGCGGCGGCGGCGTCGTCAGCAAGCAGAGCAGCGGCGACAAGACGAAGATGAAGCTGCTCTCCAACCCCTACGGCTTCAGCACCTCGGACGACGACGACGACGACGCCCACAGCGACGTGTTCAGCAGCGACGCCGAGGACCACGCCGCCCGCGCCGGGCCGGCGAGCAGCAAGAAGCAGGGCGAGTCCGCGGCGGAGACGTTCTTCTGCTCCTCGCGGAGCTTCTCCTCCGACTCCTCCGAGTTCTACACCAACACCAAGAAGAAGAAGAGGAGGAGCAGGAAAAGGAAGTCCCCGGCAGCCGCCGCCGCCGCCTGTAGCAAGCCACCGCCGCCGCCGCCGAAACCTCCGAAGCGTGGCCAGCAGGTGCTGCAGGTCCGGACCGCCGGCGGCTGCAGCAGCAGCAGCAGCCGGCGGCACCACCACCACCGGCGCGCGGCCTGCGACACGTGCGGCGTCCGGGAAGGGTTCCGGCCCGTGGTGTGCGCGGCGGAGGAGCAGGTGCGCAAGGGGTTCGCGGTGGTGAAGCGGTCGCGGGACCCCTACGCCGACTTCCGGTCGTCCATGGTGGAGATGATCGTGGGGCGGCAGCTGCTCGGCGCGCCGGACATGGAGCGCCTCCTCCGCTCCTACCTCTCCCTCAACGCGCCGCGCCACCACCCCGTCATCCTCCAGGCCTTCTCCGACATCTGGGTCGTCGTCCACGGCGGCTAGCTAGCTAGCTACCTCGCCTCGCCTCGCTGACCGGCCGGCCACCCACCCCACCACCTCCGTCACCATCATCGATCGATCAATAAGCTCAACAATCTTCTTCTTCTATCTCGCGCGGATATATAGATGTAGAAGAAGCTCTATGATCTACGTACGTACGTGTTAATTGTTAACTAAGCTTGATGCATTATTACTGCTGTGATCTGCTACTGTTCGTGATCAGTAATCGAGATTTGATATTGGATGGTTTTTGACGATGACGACTGATGGATCACTTGATTTGTGTCGTTGCACACTGTCATGTGGGTACTACTGCGACGATGTTGGTAGTGTAGCAGTAGGACTAGGATCTGAATAATCCGATCAGGTGGCTTCAGATTTGGAAAGCGGATTTCCGATTGACTGGTCATCACCAGAGAGGCCAGCCCAGCGTCACGACGGTTGTGTTTGGTAGCTGGAAGCTCGAGATGCTGCTGCTGTACGTGCCCCTTGTGCTACACCAACTTGTGCTGCTTTTGATTTTCCACGGGGTCAATCATTCGGACTTTTTAGAGACGACGACGACGACGACGACAATATGTACTCGAGCTCGTGTCACACTTGTGTCGGCAACCATTTGCTTCTCGTGTTCGTGTGTGTGTGTGACGCGGCTGGCTTGTCGTCGATTGGAATTTGAAAACGGATCAATCAATAATCATATGCACGAGCGCGGGACACGTTTTGTGTGTCACAATACAAGTGCCATCAAAAAACTGTTTTTTTCCGTTAAAAAAACTAGTTAGAGACGTAGACTTCTCCTACTAGTTAGTTAATCACTGACAGTTGAGAGATAAATACCTTTGGCAGCTGGACAGGTAGGGTAAGGTCAAGTTGAGCGCATATCGACAGTGGCTAGACGTCAAAAGGGGCACTTAAATTTGTAAAACCCACAACAGCCACTTCAGTTCCAGCATACTGTAGACCAGTAGTGCATCTCTCTGCTGAAAAACGAGACATGCGGCCAGAACCAATTACAGTATATTCCAAGGACCATATACGGCCAGCCGCTCGCCGATGAAATTTCAAACAATTCTCAGTAATGGCGGTAGCTACCACTAGCTGTAAATTCCCCTGCGTGAGCATCACGTACAACGTGCATGACGGACGGACATTCTGCATTTCTGCATACTCCTCCACAGCCCACACAGCACAATGCAAGCCTCCTCAAAAGACTCGAACTGCTTGGGCATTCACAAGAGGTCAATGGGAAAAGGAATGGAAGATGGCAAATAGAGTGCTATGCCTTTTCTCCCTTCCTCTATGTGCGCATGCATCATCACTAGTAGTACTAGCTTGGGATTTGAGACCCGGCCTTTGCTCTGCCTGGCTCTTCAACCCTGGCCTATCAGCAGGCCATCAGCCAGCAGATCGATGCACCAAAATCAAACTCACAAGCAAAGGTAGTACTACAGAACGAAAGTGCGCTCAAATCACAAGCAAAGGTGCTCCTAGTTCTTCTAGATCCGAGTAGTGGTACGTTGGAGGAATTACCTTGGAGCCGGAGCCAGCTCGATCGCCTTTCTCCAAGAAGTTAGAAACTTAGAATAGTGCATGAAGGCAGGCAGGCTGTGGAAAAGGCTTGATGCTACTATAGAATACTTTCGTAAGATAGATTTTGCATTTGAACTTTTGGGAAAAAAGCGATCGGCCAGGTTGACAGCCGGCTTGGCGCATTCTCCAAACCTTGCATGCTGGTGGTGGAAGGGTCTTGTTCGCTCGAGGGAGTAGGTTGGGATTAGGTTTGCATAATTGTGTGTGTGTGTGGGGGGGGGGGGGGCAGCAGCGCCTCCATTTAGTTAATTATATTATATTTAGTCAAGACAAGACATCAGCAGCAGCGCGCTTGCTTGTTCGTTTCTGCTTAGAATGAAGTACTGCATGGTAGCAGGGGCGGACGACAAGCCAAGGCAAGAGGTGACTACCTGAATGCTACTCCTTTTTTTCACTACTACTAGTCATTGTAACTAGTAATGGCAAGACACATTTTCGAGCAGCTTTGCTGGTCGCATCAGCACACTGTTGCTCCATGCATATATAGTATAACACTGAAACTTGCCTGACTTGCATGCATGCATGCATGCATCAGCAATCAATCAACGGGCCGGCCATAGTTTTGAATTTGCAGCATTGGCACTCTCCATCCATCTGGTAGCTCGAGGCACCAAAAGGCAGCTAGCTAGCACTAGCAATCTCCCTGCTTGTCGAGCAGAAAGGCAGGCAGGCAGGCACGCGCGCGCGCGTAGAGTATACGTCGTCGCTAGCTGCTGCAAAAATGCAGTGTGCTAAAAGTCTATGGACCGGAAGGAAGCTTAATTTGTTTAATGTGTGGTAGTATTTTAGTATGTCCTATGCATAAAGCTAGGTGCATCATGCAGCAGTCCCAGACTGTGGTTATTAGTGGTCTCTCACTTGTACAAGTCGAGCAAAAAGGCTGTTGCTATTTGACCTGCGCGGATTGGATTGGATCCATCGATCACGCATGCAAGGCCGTAGGAGCACTGAGGAACTGAATGAGGTCTGCATTTGCTTGGACGATGCGTCTCGAGTCCTCCTCCTCCACCTTCCGCTGTCGGGTCGGAGGAAGAAAAGAGTTTGCAGAGTTTGAACCCATGCATGCAGGTCTGCTAGCCTTTTCGCCGCCGCATCATGCACGCATGACGTGCCCTCGCCGTCGCCGCGGTCGCCGCGCGCTCCCTGTGCTTGTGACTGTACTAAGTGAGAGGTCACCTCGATCAGCAGAAAATCGTCGTGTACGTGCATGGCCGCCGGCTCTCGACTGTTTGTTCGGTCGCCATGCGTGCATGAAAAGGCTCATCACCGATCATCATTACAGTCCACGTACAGGGACCCGATCGATCGACCGACCGACAGTCGTCCCGTGGCCGGCCGTGAACAGGCCGTGCCACCAAGTACCATGTGTGTGTTTGGAAAGCTAAGAGCTAGCTTAGCTGATCGATCGATGCACGTACGTACGTTTTGCAATCGACTCTGATGCGTATGTACACGTACGTACGTTGCCCCTGTATGTGCAGCGTGGCGGCATGCATGGATATATATATCGTCGGCATCGATCTCTGTTCGCATGGCGTACGTGCTCGTACCGACGCACTACTGACGCGCACTGTCCGTGTAGTGTAGTGTAGTGTAGCCCTACGAACGGGCCGGGGGGCACGCAGCATGGGAGATATATGGGGGACAAGCACGCAGCAGGCGTGCGGCACAGTACTGTGTGCTAGCCCGATCGCCTCCGAGCAGCAGCAGCCAGCAGGCAACTGACGACACAATGCAAGCAGGATCGGAGGTCGTCATGAAGCGGATCGACCGGACGTGTGGTTTGCAGGATTGAGGAAGCTGCGCGGTCTGCTCTAGCTAATAGCTCATCCTGCATGGCAGCGTCGTCACCATACAGCCAGCCAGCCAGCCGCGCGCGGCGTTCCGGGATCTCGTCGTTAGCTCGCTGCGGCGGCGCTAAAGCTAGCCACCGGCCGGCACCAGCAGGCAGGCAGGCAGTCAGCCAGCGAGATCGCCGGCGCGCTCGGCCGCCTCTCTGCTGACCCGCTGCTGCTGCTCTCTGCACCGTACCGGAATGCATGCCCACCGCGCGGTACGGGACGCCGACGACGGGCGAGGCGCTGGCGCTGGCGCTGGCTTGCCTCCTTGCATGATCTGATCTCCCGTGTCCCAGGCTCCCAGCAGCTAGCTAGCTAGGGCATTTTTAGCCGCGCCGCCCAGCATAGCAGGCTCCCAGCAGACGACGACGATATGCATGTGTCATATTCGCACACGGTGTATGTAGCTGCCGACAGCAGTACGTGGATCGATCGATCGGTCGTGTTTGTTTGAACTGGACGCCACGGCCCGGCCGGAAGCTAGCTTAGCTAGCGCTTGGAATTAATTCCAATGCGTGCGAATGTGACGCATGCATATCGTCGTCGTCTCGTCTCGTCTCGTCGTCAGGGGATCACTATCAGCTAGCGCCACTACTACAATCCGAACCAGCAGCAATGCCAGCAAGTAGTACAATTACTATCATCAGTGAAGGGATTAATTAGGATGCAGCACTGCACTGTGATCGGTGACAGTCGGGGGGGCGTACAAGATGGAGGAATTCCACGGGAGGACCACACCGGCACACCGCCATCTGCTGCAACTCTGCAAGCAGTAAACGCTCACATTCCGCCGTCGCTAGCCTAGCTGCTGAGAGCCTGAGACGGGTCGCGCGGCAGTCGAGGCACCTTCAATTCGCTTTTGCTCCGTCGTCGTCGTCGTCGTCGTCGTCGTCCGATCCTCTTGCATAATTGCATTGCCTGACGAGCAGTGCCGACGACGGCCTCGCTCCCAGCAGCAGCAGCGCGCGGCAGCACGTAGTACTCCGTCCGTCGTCTGTGCTCTTGCATTGCATTGGGCCGGCCGGCCGGAGCAGATCCATCGACCAAGCCGGCGCTACCTGCCTCGTCGTCGTCCTCCCTCCTCCTCCTCTCGCCTCCGTCCGCTCTCCTCCGCCTGCATGCGGTCGCTGCCTTGCCCCGTCCGTTTCTCTCTTCCTCCCAACGGAAGCAATCAAGCAAAACGGGCCTCGCGGGGGAGGTCAAAGAGCTGAAGGAGGGAGGGGCTAGCCCAACCGTATGCAGTTGGGCTCGCCTGTGGTGGCCCATCATGTGCAAACTCATCCATCCAAACATGTAGATTATTGGATTTTCTTCAAAAATTTTGTTTCAGTATTTTGTACTGTTAAATTCTTTTGTCAACATTAAGAAGAAATTTTTCCCATGATGTTTTTTCTTTGAAGAAATCCCCAACTTTTTTGTCATCAAACTTTTGTCTAGATTTTTTTTCTTAGAAATAGCATTTTCCACACATTTTTCATCAATAAGAAATCCTCTAAAACTAACCATATAAATTCGTTTCAATTATAAATTGAATTTGGATGCCAATGTTGAGGCCCTGTTTGAATTCCTATAAGTAGGATGACTTAAAGCGCAAAAAATGAAAATAAGTCACTTGTGTGAACCAAACAGCCCTGACTTATTTGCACTTTAAGTCGCCCGACTTATAAGTCCAATAAGTAGCTCCACTTCTATTTAAAGTGACTTATTTCCACTTTTTCCCTCTACTACCCTGTGTGGATCCCACTGACTTATAAGTCACTGCAACCAAACAGGACTGGCTTCAATCCAACTTGCTTTTAGGTGAATAGTTTTATCACTGATTTTGGAGCCTTGATACCTGCCCGGTGAGTCGCCGCTATCTCCCTCTCATTGTTTCCCCCCTCTCTTTCCTAGCCGGCTTGAGTGGGGAGAGAGTCCTAGCGTGTGGCTGCAGGGGGTGGAGCGATGGTGTTGGCGAGCTCCAGCCGCGGTGGAGCGACGGAGGGCCCCGACAAGCTCCAACCCCCTCCGGGGACGACGACTGACCAGTGAGGCACTGAGCTGTGATTTTTCTTAAAACTTTGTTGCATTTTTTTATTTTAAAAGTTTTTTCCTTTCTTTCTATTTTCTTGTTCGCAAAATTTTATTTCTATTTTTATTGTTACTAAATTTTTACTTTTATTATTCCCCATTTTCTTAAAAAATAATTTCCCATGAACTTCTGTTATAAGTTTTTCTTCAAAAATTTTGTTTCAGTATTTTGTACTATTAAATTTTTTTGTCACCATTTTTGATTAAATTATTTTGTCACCATTTTAAAAAAATCATTTTCCCAGATGTTTTTGTTTTAAAAAAATCCTCAAGTTTTTTTGCTATCTAACTTTTGTCTAGATTTTTTTGGAAAAGCATTTCCCAGACATTTTTTTCCTTGTATTTTCCGTTTTTCTTTTTGCGTTTCGCTGTTTCTTTGATTTGGTTAAGGCCATAGATTCGACCATAGGCAGGGAGTGCTCCCTGCTCCCGCCCGTAAACTTGCTTATGTTCGCTTGGCTTTATCACCACTATCAATAAAGAAGTAGCGATCTTTCTGAACAAACAATGGTAACAATACCTAACCAAGAAGATTTTTCTCGGAACAAATCAAGACTGTATCACCAGCCAAACGTATAGGGTTGACACGTACAGCCAGATGATATGGGTTGAGTGCACGTATATGCTGCGGCGGCACACACACCCCGCACGCAGCTGCCACTGCATGCACCTACATACTGACAAAAAAAAAAGAAGAGAAAATCCAGGACACGCATCTGCTGCGCCAGGGGCCGGGGGGATTGGCCGGAGAGAGTCCCGTACGTGCACGCCGCATCCGTCCGTCCCATATATATGGCCACAGTGCCGTAACCACACACACGTGTACTAGTACGTGTTTTTGTTTTGACGACCCCTTTGCTAATGGAGGACTGCAGATAACCACTACCGGACCACCACCGGACCAGTTTCCACGGTTACTAAAAAAAACCGGCCGGTAAACCGGTGAAACCGACCGGATTGCTAGTGTAAAAAAAAAAGAAATGTAGGCACGGTTTGCGAGTGAGAACCGGATCAGTTAGTGTACCGGGTCAGACCGGTTCCACCAGGAACCAGCCGAACCGGTCCGGATGCCCAACGGTTCGGTGAACCCAGAGGAATACAACAGCATGTCGGGCCGTCCCCTGATATTTATTTATTTAGGAACTGAAAGGTCCTTGCTACCAAAAGTGCAAGTGACCATCGTAGATATATTTTTTTTCCATCTTAGTACGAGGATGCTATCTATGCTGCTTGAGATATTTCTAGTCTAGGACGTGACAAGAGAAAGGGGAAATATCCATTCAACAAAGGATCAATCGATCGATCGAATCCGCGTGGCGCAGCAAGTGGCTGGAATTGGCTTTGTGGGCCGGCAAGCGACCCATCATTCATCCATCCATCCTACTTGACCGACCCACCAGCAAAAGGAAGGCCCACCCACCGTGTAGGGGGCCGGCATGGCCACGTGGCGCCTATCCGCGACGGGATGAGGTTTGCTCTCAGCGTGTGGCCACCTCGTTGCCTGCCGTGTGAGTGTGAGTGTGAGTTCCTTCCTTATTTCCAGCCTTCACCCCGTGTCCAGTCACAAATTCCTAACTGCGTACGGGCACGGCACGGCCACTCCTCTCACTCGTCCTTTTCTGCTCCAAATCAACATGGCTAAAACGAACATGTTTGGTTACCTTCCAGCGTCTGACCAACTACTTAAAAACATCGAGGCAAGGCTAGGCTAGGTTAGGAACGAACAGAGGTGTAGCTTTCACAGTGTTGAGTGAGTCGGCCTGCTTTCGCTTTATCGATCACCAAAAAAGATTTTCTCTCGAACAAAGCCGTGCGCAAGAATCCAAAAGCCAAATAGCTTCTCTCACGATCTAACCAAAGCCAGCCATCAGCCACGAGCCAACCGATCAGCCCGCAGTAACTTGTTGAGCCATAACCTCCTCTCCCTTTTTTTTTGGTCCCTGCTTTTTTTTAAAAAAAAAATTACTTGCCGAGCAGCGGAAATCTCGCAATACATCAGGGACCTGCGTGCAAGAATGCTCCGATTATTTATTATTTATTGATGACTGTTAAAGTGCACGGCACACGCCCCCTCCTCCTCCTTCCATTCCAAAAAAAATCATGGGACACAACCAGCAGAAGCACTAGCAGCCCCACGCACGCCAAAAAGAAAAGGTGAGGAGCACACGCAACAACAACAAAAACACGCGAGCCCAGCGAGATCCCTCCCTCGCGCCCCCCCCCCCCCCCCCCCCGAATCCTTATCCATGGCCACCGCCGCCGCCGCCGCCGCCGTCCACCTCTCCGTCCACGGCCGCGGCCTCCGCCGCCGCTCTTCGGCCGAGCTTCCCTCCACCTCCTCCTCCCACCACCGCCCGTCCCTCCTGCGCTGCCGCGCGTTCAAGCAGGAGGGGGATGAGGCCGCCGCCGGCGGCGGGGGCGGGGGCGGGGGCGGGGGCCGCGACGGCGACGGCCCGTCGTCGACCAAGCGCAGGAAGAAGGGCCCGCTGTACAAGCTCAAGGCCGCCATCCAGGGGCTCGCGGGCTCGCGGTCGGCAGCAGCCGAGGTGTACGGCGGAGAGCACCAGTACCAGCGCGCCGTCGAGAAGGCCGAGGAGATCTTCTTCTCGGTGAGCACCACCGGGCTAGCTAGCTAGCTAGCTAGCTAGCTCCCCCGTTCGCGAACCCTTGCGCCGCCCGCGGTACTGTTAGCATTTGGCGTTTGTTTGCGGTGTCCTGAATATCCGATGACCGGCCGGTTACGGTTAGCTAAGTACTCGTGCCCCCAAGTTCCCTTCCTATGACGGCGACGACCCTGCCCTTCAGTCAGCTCAGGCGCTAAACGTGAGCTACAATCTGGCCCGTGTCCTAATTACCACTTCGTCATGGAGATTATGGAGAGGGATCGAATCTGATTCACCACTTTTGGTGTCCCCAGTCCATCTGTAACACACTAATCAGCTAGTTGTAAATGCAGGGATGCTGTCTTACAGTCCCGTAGAGGCTCCATACTACATATCATTTCTTTCTTTCTTTTTTTTTTGGGGTGGGGGGGGGGGGGGGGTGGGGGCGCACTTGAAGGACCTACGGTGCGATGGCACATGTGGGTGGGGGCATCCCATTACTGTTCTTCCAAACAAGGCACGGGCCTATATTGGAGAGATTTATTTCTTTGCATGAATTTCCACATCCTTTGTTCCTTCTATACAGATATGGTCTTCAACTGCAAGGTGCACTAGTCAGAGTAGTCTAACCATGTAGGAGTACTAGGCATGCAAATAAAGTCACCAGTGTTTGCCGATTCAAGCCTACTGTCTTCGGAGTATCAAAATTGTGTTAAGCATGAGCGAACAGGTGTTGATGCGCCCTGTTCGCTTGGCTTATCAGCCAGCAGTACTTTTCTCTCAGAACAAGCCAGCACCAGCCATCAGCCACCAGCCAAACGAACAGGAATGTGTCTACCAACTTCTTAGCCTCTTCAACTGTCCTGAATCTGTACATGTGATTCGGACTTGCATTGGAACCCATTTATTTTTCCCGAACATTCATTGGGCCCTGTTGATCACGAGTCATGTCATATCAGCAGTAGGGACGACCACAATTTTGTTACCCCATTTTTCTTGTGCAGCAGCCAGCAGGGTGTCTTCTATGTTTTCTTATTCCCTTCACCATTTCAGGTTGCTACACAGCTAGGCAGATATGTTATCACTATGATGAGCAGTGGTGTCGTACTTGGGGTCGGATTTCAGCTATCAGGTTTGTCAGACACTTGCATCACATTGCCTTTGCTTTGTACCTCTCTTTTTGTTTCACAATTCGCATACCTTTTCTGGAGTGCCACTTACTTAGTAAGACAATTTTTCCCCCTTTAGGCGGAGACAGCCAAATGAATGAACTAATTTGGTATAGCTGGCTTGGAGGGGTGATTATCGGTACAATGATAGGTGCAAACAGTGTCCTAGAGGAACACTGCAAAGCTGGGCCTCGTAATGTCGTCATAACCGGAAGGTAACTTATTTTCGTCCTTCTTTCAATATGCCTTTTAAATATTTTGCCAGGAAGTGGTAGGTACTGCGTCCATTTTCATTTATCTCTTGATTTGCCCTATAAATGTTTTCTTTTTTCCAGAAAGTATCATGCAGCATACTCTAAATAAAAAAAATCTCCCTCTGAAATGAAAACTGTCAAATCTAATGATTTTTCTTCTAGCTACGGAGCAGGGGGGAAAGTTTTGTTGTGCTTTCCAAGTTTTAGCAGTTTCATACTTCCATCACTGATTGTATCTATTAGATAGGTGGTTTCATATTGTTGTTTTGTACTGACTATTAGCATTAACATTGTTTTTTTTTGGATTTTCCAGCACAAGAGGATTGGGAAAAGCAATTGCTCGTGAGTTTCTTCTTTCTGGAGACCGTGTTGTGATTACTTCACGGAGGTGATTTTCGTGGGCATGATGCTCAAATTTTGGTCTAGTTCACATGCATATATCTTATGGTGCTTTATGCTTTGTCTTAGTTTTAAATATTTTTCTTTTTGTGAAGGCAGTCCTGAATCAGTTCTTCAGACTATCAAAGAACTTGAAGAGAACATTCAAGAGGGCTTATCAGTGGCAAAAAAGAAAGAAAGGAAAACTTTATCACACGCCAAGGTTGTTGGTACAGCTTGTGATGTCTGCAAACCTGAAGATGTGAAGCAGTTAGTGAATTTTGCTATTGATGAGCTTGGTTCAGTTGACATTTGGGTAAGTAATTATTCAGTTTAGTAACTTAAATCTATATATTACTCTGCCTACCTTCTGTATTTATTGAACATAATAGCTATTTCAAAGCTGGATTGTGCCTGACTATTAAGTTTACATTCTTACATCAGTTGTAAAACATACTTTTTATTTGATGCCAGTAAGATAAAGCTTATGGTGCCCACTTTTATATTTTGATATTTTCCTGTATTGTCCTTGGTTACAGCAACGAATATAATTGTACATATTAACTTATTCTTCAATCTTATTTACAGATAAATAATGCTGGCACAAATAAAGGATTTAGGCCGCTGGTAACTTTTTCTGATGATGATATTACTCAGGTTTGTTTATTTGTTGTATTATGTTGCCTTCTACTATGATGTTTACATTGATCAGAGGGCATGCTGTAACTGTAACTATTATATCTTATTTCTGTATCTTTGTAGTTTGTTCTGATCTATTTCATGTTGTTACAGATCGTCTCAACAAACCTAGTTGGATCATTGCTGTGCACCAGAGAAGCTATGAATGTCATGCAATACCAAGAGAAGGGAGGCCATATATTCAACATGGATGGAGCAGGTTCTGGAGGATCAAGCACACCACTGACAGCTGTGTAAGCACCTTAGTTTTCTTATCTTTTCTCGAACGAGCAACTTAATTTTCTAATACGATGTTGCTTCACTATATAAATGCTCTGTTTTTTTTCCTATTAGCTAAAACTGGAGTGTATTGTATTGAATTTTTTGTGTGCTGAAGCTAAATCTGATGCCGAACCCAATTTTGTAGCTATGGTTCAACCAAATGTGGACTGAGGCAGTTCCAAGCATCACTTCTGAAGGAAAGCAGAAGATCAAAAGTTGGAGTGCATACTGCCTCTCCTGGTATGGTCCTTACCGACCTTCTTTTAAGGTAACCTCTCCATACTTAACAATTTTTTATTACTCACATATCAGTTATCATGATATTGGTTATGAAGCTCACTTGAACTATGTATATATTGATTGTCTGATATGTACTTGTACTGCATTTGACATGGGGATGATATTCATAATTCGTAACTGCAATAAGAATTAATTACTACTTGACCAATGTAAAATGGATGTTATTTATTTCCCATCCTTCAAAAGTGATCTGATCGCCCCTCTTAATCGTTATGTGTCGGAATCATTTATGCTCTTCTTTTCTTTGCAGTGGTTCATCCGTGAGAAATAAACAGATGTTCAATTTAATATGTGAGCTTCCAGAAACAGTAGCTAGGACGTTGGTTCCAAGGATGAGAGTTGTAAAAGGAAGTGGAAAGGCAATCAACTACCTGACACCACCAAGGATCTTGCTGGCCTTGGTAACTGCATGGGTTCGACGGGGCAGATGGTTTGATGATGAGGTAGACAGATATACTTATATTATACTTAACCTAGATTTAACTTTAATTAAATAGCGTCAATTGTTCTACTTCAGCTTTAAGCCTTTAATCTAGTACTACAAAAAAAATCTGTAAAATCTAAGATTGAATTATTGATTTTTCTATCATTCACCTGCTATATATATTTGGAATATTGGAACTTAGAACATCTAGCTTTTATGCTTCAGAGCATTTCTAAAGATAGAACCGTCGGGTGATGGAGCGGGGGTCGGGCCGTCGGGGTCATATTATGTACTGCATTAAACATTGTTCCTTCAACAAGGACTAATAGTTTGGAAAGGCCCAGTATTGTCTAGTATGCCATTTTAGGATTCATGGCAAGTTGGCAACAATGATGCGCTGACAGGCTGTTTGTCTCACTTTGGTACTTTGAGTACATACAGAACTAAAATGTGCGATTACAATTTGAGGAATATGGAACTTCGTAACTGAAGTCTGCAAATATTATATTATGCTCAGCATGAATGAAAACATTATATAACATTATAGTTCATATTCCTAAATATGAATTTTATAGTAGTGTTACAGCCACAGGTAATCTAAGGAAAATGATTGCTGCTGGCCTTCTTGTACCCTCTGAACTTTACAGTGATCATCTAGAGTGCCCTTGCATGGTATACTTGATATGCGCTTCTAATAGTGCATTAGGAGACAACAAGATGTCGGTCAATCAATCAATCAAGTTTATATTTTTGTTGGTGCTGTGCTTCGAGTTATGTATTTAATCACTTAACCATTACAGGGAAGAGCGGTGTATGCAGCCGAGGCTGATAGAATTCGCAACTGGGCTGAAAGTCGAGCACGCTTCTCTTTCACCGACGCCATGGAGATGTACACGGAAAACACATGGGTCTCCGTATTCTCGCTCTCCGTGGTCTGCGCATTCATAATTCTTTCCAGCTCAGGCGGACCTCTTCCCGGCACATGATCACAGCGGAGCTGCCGAAGTAGGCACTCCATTTGTTTTCACCAAAGGCACTCAATTATCGGAAGGCATACGACAGACACAACACTCGTGAATGGGGGAAGAAGGTAAAACCCACAAATGTAGGTAGGTGCAAGGGAGAGATGAGCAGCTGCTTGCTTCCTCTCATCTCACCATTTAAGGCTTGGCTAACCAGGTGCTCAGTAAAAGGGTAAATATAGAATCTGTTTTGTGGGCATTCCACTTCTGTAAGCTAGTCTCTGTGACTGTTGACTTTTTAAGAACACGAATGGGAAGTTAACTAAGCACGAACATATAGTTGATAGAACTTTTTACCCCGTGTACGTGTGCCTGCTTTTAGTAACGAAAATAACTATTGTAACTTCCTGATCGGCGCTTGCTTGTTCCCTTACAACCTGAATGCACTGTATGTATGGCAAGCCTGCACCGTGTATGGTTCATCTTTTTTCGTTATGTATATGTGTGTGTGTGTGTGTGTGTGTGTGTGTGTGTGTATATATATATATATATATATTCAGAGGCAGTAAAAGAGCTCAGGTCTCCTTTATACCCAATGCAATTCCCTTTTTCTTTTTTTTTAGTGAGGAAGATAGTCCAGCTAATCACAACCTATATAGCTAGTTACTTTTTCCCAGGAAAAAGGATAAGGAGATGGCATCCATTCTTTTTTTTTTTGTACATGACGCCGGATAGAACAAATTTGCACTATGGGACGACAAGTATATGAGAACGGAGGTAGTACTACTATATGATAGCAGTGAACATTAAGCTAGATTTGTGCATAGAGCATGTAAGATCTTTTCCTTGGTTGTAATTAGCTCTGGAATATTTGGTCCTCTAGCCTTCTCCCCTTTTTAATATACTCTCTCTGTCCCCCCAAAAGGAATGGTGTTTTCGATTTGTATTAAGTTAAAATTTATCAAAATTGATCAAATTTATAAAGAAAAGTATCAACGTATATGATATCAAATGAAAATCCCCCGATGAATATCTAATGTTATGCATTTTATACCATAAATATATGTAGTTTTTTCTATAATCTTATTGGTCAAAGTTAAAAAATAGTTTGGCCTAGGACAATCCTAAAACCACATTCTTTTTTTTGGAACGGATGGAGCATGAGAAGTGTTAGCAGTGGTTAATTAGGGCCGTGCATATATATTCCTCAATTTTTTTTTAAGATAAGGAATTACAAAATCTGGCCTCTACATCCAGGGATGTACACAGCCTAATATTATATGCCTCAAATGCAGTAGGTTGTTTGGTTGGATGTCGTCCATCTATCTTGCAATCCAAATGGTGTCTACCCGTTTTCTGCAGCTGGAGGCCGGAGCTGGCGACCTTCTTCCGAGTCACACGACCAGCCGCGTGCGCGCGGTGTTTGTCAATATATCTTGCAAGGCATGCAACGAGACGCGGCCACGAATTCGCAACCTGTCGCCGGTGCAGCAACGAACAGCCAAATGTATGATGAATCGATGCATAGTCAATGCATCCACTTTGCTTGCATTTGCTGCTACACATCAGATCGACCGCCTTCCATCTTTCAGCTTGAGCAAGACCGCTGAGCAAAAGTCCAGGCTCTTGACAGCAACGCAGGAGCTATATATATCGAACCGCGCCATGAAACCGCGGAAACATGTGTGCGTTTCAAAGTCCAGTTGCGTACCAATCACGTACTAGTCCTGCTTACCGACGGCATCTGTTTTCTTCGTGACGATGTGATGATCGAAACGAGCTACAAATATCTTCGTACTATGGGTTGCATCATTGATAATGAACTAAAAACACTCCAAATGGCATGTGTATTCAAAGCAAGATCTTCATAGATTACAAGCCGGTCTCAGTGGAGGTATCATAAACACGATTACCTATCATATAGTACTACCACCTCCGTTCTGTATATATTATTCTAGATTTGTAGATATTGCTATGCATCCTATATATAATAAATTAATAATATCTGTTTTAACTTGTTGGAACCCTGAAAGGTCCATACTAGCCGTATGGACGGACGGAGAACCAATCCACAGAGGAAGGAAGGAAGGAAGGAAGGATCACCTGAAGGAATTGATCTGCAGCAATTAATTTTGCATTAAACGGGGAGACATGATTGCGCGCCTAAACCGTACACACACACATCTTCCCCACAGTAGCAATCACGAAGATGTAGTAGGAGAGCACAAGAAAAATGAACCCTTAGCACAGTAGCACGTCCTCCTACCACCTGCACCTGCACCCCGCACGGCGGGCGCGCGCGTCACCCAAGTCCGACACGAGCACGATGATGCTTCGATCTTCTCCGGCGAGCGAGCGTCTGTCTTGATTCACACGACGCCGGAAATCAGGGGGGCGGACAAGCAGGACAAAGAAAGGCGGGAGGGGAGGAGGGACAGACAGGTCGTTCACGAGGTGCCCCCCCCGGGTAACGTCCCCCCGCCACCCGCGTCACCGTCGCCAAAGTAATCACGCCGCGACGCCGTGGGGGGGAAGCAAAAGCAAACCGCGCCGCGCCGCCCGGAGAGCCGGAGCCGGAGAAGAGAGCCACTGACACCCGGGCCCCGCCGCCGCCGCTGGTTCCCTTCTTCACCAACTACGCCTCTGTCCTGCGGGCCCCAACAGGGTCGCCGGCCGGGCCGCGTGAGCACCACACCAGCCAGCCACTCAGGCAGCGTACCCGCCGCCGCGCGGTCGGTCGGTCGCGGCCGCTCGCCGTGCTGTTCTCCCCGTTCCCTTCCTTGCGACTTGCGTTGCCGGGCTCGCGATCCCACGCAATCCAACCGCAGCGCAGCTCCACCACCACCTCCTTCTTCCTCGCGCTTTTTATTATTCCCCGTCACGTCGCTCGCGTCCGCCACTCCCCCACCGCCCGCCGCCAGCCACAGCCAGTAGGTGTGCAGCCGCCAGTCTGCTACGGCCTACTACCACGGCTGCGCGCCCTCCGCTCCCGCCGCGGGGTCGCATCGCATTCCGTCCCTGCTAGCCGCGCGGCGTCGTAGGCCTCCCGTTCCCGTCCCCAATTCCCCTTCCCCGTTCCCACCACCACCACCCAAAAAAGCAGAGCACGCTGCTCCTACTCTGCACTCTACTACTGCTACTAGTGCGCTGCAAGAAAAAGGCAGCACGCACGCGCGCCAGTGACAGGCGGCAGCGATGTCGTCGTCGTCGCCGCCGCCGTCGACCTCCCCGCCGGCCAACGGCACGGCGGCCACTCCCCCGCCCCCGGCGCCGCCCGCCGCCGCGCCGCCGCCGTCCAACACCTCCTCCTCCTCCCCCCCAGCGCCACCGACCCCGTCCACGCCCACGCCCTCCGCGACGCCCTCCACGACGCCGCCCGCCACCCCCGTCTCCGGCGCCGCCCGGGACGCCGGTCCCCGGGTCCTCCTCCTCCACCCCGACCGCGCCCGCCACCCCCACGCCCAGCGGCGGCACCAGGGCGACGCCGGCCCCCGCCACGGCTTCCTCCACCTCGCCGCCGCAGCCCAGCTCCTCGGGGCTCTCCACGCCCGTCGTCGTGGGGATCGCGGTAGGCGGCCTCGCCGTGCTGCTGCTCGGCACCCTGCTCTGCGTCTGCCTGTTCAGGAACAAGAAGAAGCGGCGTCGGCACCACCACCACCCGCCGCCTCCGCCGCCGCCGCACCACCTCCACTACTACGGCCACCCGCCGCCGCCGCCCCCGCCTCCACCGCCGCCGCCGCACAAAGGTCAGATGCCGTGCCACCTTCAATCACCTTCACAGACAAAACAGATGGTGTCCCGTGCTTTCATTCCCATAATTCTGCTGTGTTCTATGCAAATGTATGTGTTTTGCGAGTTTTTTTGATGAAATGATGTGTGGGTTTTGATGCGCAGTCTGTCATGTGACTAAAATATTGACCCAATATCATTTTTCTTGAGGTTTTGTTGCGTTCAAGAAATGTGGGTCACAGGTCTCACGTGTTGTTCTTCATGGGGCTAAGTTTAGCATGTAATAAGGTCATGGGGATCTTCCTCTCTGTTCTACATAACCGACAGTGTGGATTTTGACAGCTAAGAACTGATACGCACAACATGCTCTACAATTTTTTGGGACCCAAGAATTCAAGTCAAATCACGTGGGAAAGATTTGTTCAATCCTGCATTTGCTATCACGAACTAGTCGACTAGCTGGGGCTGATACTTTCAACATCATGTAACATGTTAACCCTATTTTGGGGGCTTTGGGGCCATTTTTGACCTTTTATGTCAGTTTCTTCTTCGTTTGATTCTGCGTTGGGAAATTGATGTTGAAATTCTCTGTCCGTGAGTATATCTAAAATCATGACCGTCTTCAATCGAATTGTTTCTGTGCTTCAGGGGATCAGTACCAACAATGGCAGCATAATGCCCCTCCACCACCACCTGAACATGTGGTCAAGATACCTCCTCCTCCTCCTCCGCTTAATGTACATAGCAGTGGTTCCGCTTCAAATCACTCGGGTGGTGACAATCGCCCTCCACTATCACCTGGCACTGCCTTTAGCTTCTCAAGAAGCACATTTACTTACGAGCAGCTGGCGGCGGCAACCAATGGGTTTTCTGATGCTAATCTGCTCGGACAAGGTGGTTTTGGGTTTGTTCACAAAGGAGTGCTACCGAATGGCACAGAGGTTGCCGTTAAGCAGTTAAGAGATGGAAGTGGCCAGGGAGAGCGTGAATTCCAGGCAGAGATTGAGATTATCAGCAGAGTTCATCACAAGCATCTTGTATCTTTGGTCGGTTATTGCATTTCTGGAGTCAACAGGTTGCTTGTCTATGAGTTTGTTCCAAACAATACATTGGAATTCCACTTGCATGGTATGTTCTCTTCCTGTATATGCACCGTTATTACCTCCTTATTCAAAATGCTTTGTATATATAGACAAATTGGCAACTAAGAAAGTATTTCCATATTTAGCAGCCAAAGATATCCTAGCTAGTACCTATATATCATCATACACTAAAATAGCCTAGTGAAAGTTCAGATGATTTGCAAAAGTAAAGCCTGTGAAATCAAGGTACATATATACAGAAATGGTTAAAATTAGTTTTTTTTTTTGGTTTCATTTCACCCAAGAAGTATACTATGGATATGACTTTGCTTGCTCAGAATAATTTGAGTACAATAGGAAACTTGTTTTTTTTTTTGAAGTGGACTTTAGCGGGCTGCCTCTCCTGTATATTGGATTGGGTTTCGTCAATGCATAGCCGTAGCCACAAACAAACCAGTTATCTGGAAGCTATTAGCTTTGATGCTACTCCTTTCTCCAGTTTGAATTATATGTTATTTTCATTCACTTTGTCAAGAGTGTCAAAAAAGACAACATCCCATTCGACACAATGGACGAACTCATGCTAAATTAGGAAAATGCTCTCTGATCCTGATAGTTTCTCAACCACTTTTCATATAAATCCTGAACATTTTGCTTGGGCGCTAGACCCTTTTGGTTTATGCTCCTTGTGCATCTGCTTAGTGTTTTCACCTCTGTTTCAGGAAGAGGCCGCCCAACCTTGGATTGGCCGACAAGGCTAAAAATTGCTTTGGGTTCTGCAAAGGGATTGGCATACCTTCATGAAGACTGTGAGCTCACAGACCTAGCTACTCTTTGTGCTGTCAACTTTCCTTTTCACTTACAGATGGGCAATTAGATATTCTGTACTCATTTTATTTCTGCTTCGACTTACAGGCCACCCTAAAATCATTCATCGTGACATAAAGGCCTCAAATATTCTTCTTGATCTAAGATTTGAGGCAAAGGTATCCTATACTCTCCCTGCTTCCCTTTCTTTTCGTAACGATTAACATATTTCCTCCATGGACCTGTCATTGCTCCTTGAATGGCACTAGATGAGAAACTACTATACAATTATTGAATTATGCTAACCTTTTGTGTCTAGTTGAGATGAGTACATTCGGATGACATAATTGTGGCACACAGATGTACAAGTATTAGCAATCATCATTAGATAGTTGATATAAACTTACAAACCTACTAGCACAAACAGATGTGCAAGTGTAATTTGCCAAGTACCTTTTCCTTGCAGGTGGCAGATTTTGGACTTGCGAAATTCACTTCTGATACCAACACCCATGTTTCAACCAGAGTAATGGGCACATTTGGGTATGTTCGATCTTTTGGAGCAATACTTTCTTATCTTATACTGTTTCGATATATGTACAGCTCTATATCAATGAAGGGTTATATATGTACAGCTGACATTCATGATATGCTGTATCAAATTGCTGTGTTAAATCTCTTACTCCTCATAGGTATCTAGCACCTGAGTATGCTGCTTCTGGGAAGCTCACTGAGAAATCAGATGTCTTTTCTTTTGGAGTAATGCTTCTCGAGCTAATAACTGGGCGGCGTCCTGTAAGTTCGAGACAAGCACCTATGGATGACAACTTGGTCGACTGGGTAAGTTGTGCACCAAAACTGGTTCCAATTTTCTACCCACAGAACTGCAGCTAACATGGTCAACTAATTTCTTACTGTATTTTTCACTTATCCTAAAAAAAAGGGTGTTTTGCCTGCCAATATTTTGCTGTAATTAATCATGTTACTATGACACCATCATTTTCGAAGTATGCAATTAATAGCTGCATGCTTTATCTTCATGCAAATTATACATTACTTCCTGGTATTTATCTGGGATAAAATGTTCCGTAAATTTCCTATTTTAATCGCTGCATATGCCTTTTTTGTAACTATTCTTCTTAGGCTGTTTGTCATGATGTAAACTGTAGATAATGAACCCCTCTAAGCACACGTTCATTTCTTCCACTTTATTGATATACCGCTTGAAAAAAAAAATCTCCTTTTTCACCCTGCAGGCAAGGCCTTTAATGACACAAGCATCCGAGGATGGCAATCATGATGCTTTAGTGGATCCCCGACTGGGAAGTGAGTATAATGATAATGAGATGGCGAGGATGATAGCCTGTGCGGCTGCATGCGTGCGTCACTCTTCACGGCGGCGGCCACGAATGGGCCAGGTATGCAATCAGAACCATTTTCGTCATCACTGCAAGTTCATTGCCCTGGTATCATGCTTAGATGGTAGCAAAAATCTTCAGTCAGTGGTAAAAAGTTGTCCAGTAACAATGTAAGAGTCCTGAACACCCTTTCAGGTTTTCAGCATGGTGTTGTGGCATCTGTATGCTCTGCTATTACTACTATCTTATTCACGCAGTTTTGGTTCCTCGCTACTTGTTTGGATGTAAGAAACCATCTGTTGCTATGTGACGATTGATACAGGTTGTTCGGGCCTTGGAGGGCGACGTGTCCCTGGACGATCTGAACGAAGGCGTCCGGCCCGGGCACAGCCGGTTCATGGGATCGTACAGCAGCAGCTCGGCCTCGGACTACGACACGAACCAGTACAAGGAGGACCTGAAGAAGTTCCGGAAGATGGCGTTGGGCGGCGGCAGCGGCGGCGTGCAGAGCGGCAGCCAGGAGGCGCCGACGAGCGAGTACGGGCGGAACCCGTCGGCATCGAGCAGCGACGGCCGCCGGACGACGACGGCGGAGACGACGGGGAGCGTGAAGAAAGACGACGGCTGCGGCGGCGGCGGCGGCGGCGGCGCTGGAGACAGCCAGAGCCAGGGTTGCTGAGAGTATATGGTGGTGGTCAGTTGGATGGATGGTCTCGGTCTCGACTCTCATCAACCACCGCGCGCATTTGTAAATCCACCGGCCCCAGCCTAGCTAGCTGATCATTGGGATCGACGTATAATCTGCTGACCTGGCTGTTCGCGACGAATCGATGATTGTTTTGGTTGATGTAGCCGCCTTCTTCTGTGTTTTTTTTTTATGGTAGATTCGATTCACTGTTACCTGAGATTTTTTTTTTTTGCCGCGACTGAGAGTGTTCATGAGTCATGAGGTAAATATATATCCTGTATAATTGTGTCCATTGGCTCCGCTGATCATGAGCAGAGCTGCTGAAAACTGTTTGCCTGGATGCATGGTTGGTGCATGGAACGGAAGGGACGACAGGTGCTGGCCGTGCTGGAACTGGAACAGAGCCAGCCAGCACCAGCAGAGAGCAGAGTGAACCAACCAAACCAACCAACCAACCAACCAACCGGTGACGGAGAAAGACAGAACAGCCAGCCAACAGGGCGACACAGCAGCGCACCAATCCCTTCCCGACGCGGATCCTCCCTCTCCCTCTTCCTCCTCCCACGCGCCCCGCTCCTCGTCGCTGTCACCCACCGCGCGGTCCGGTCCGGTCCGATCCGCTCCGCTCCCCTCCTCCCCCAGATCCGCCGCGACCTCCCCATGGCGACGCGCAGGCGAATGCTCCTCAAGGTCATCATCCTCGGCGACAGCGGGTACCGCGATTAACCTTCCTCCTCTTCTCGATATTCCGTTAGCCTTTCCCTGTTTTTTTTTTTTTTTTTTTTTTTGCTCTTTCTTTCTCTCTCTGATCCCCCTTCTCTGCTCCTCCTGCGTTTGCGTTTCCTGAGACAGGGTCGGCAAGACCTCGCTGATGAACCAGTAAGCCTCCTCTCTCTCCCTCTCTACCTCGTCCGATCCATCATCCCATTTTTTTTCTTTTTTTGAGGCGACTATTCGTTCAATTGGGGGGCTGATTGATTGGTTTCTTTCCCCCTCTCCTCGGCGCGGCGCAGGTACGTGAACAAAAAGTTCAGCAACCAGTACAAGGCCACCATCGGCGCCGATTTCCTCACCAAGGAGGTCCAGATCGACGACCGCCTCTTCACCTTGCAGGTCTGCTTCCCCCTTCGCCCCGCATTTGTTAGTTAGTAGCCAATCTGTTGAGGGGGGAATCATCTGGGGATCCAACCCAAGGTTGGATTTTTGTTGGGTTGGGGTGTGCTCCTCTGCATCTGTCAATGTGCAGTCATGTGCTCTAGCCGCTGACCTCGTCCCCGATCCGACTAGCTGCTCTATACCGGGAAATCTGAGTAAAAAAAAAAACTCTGTGAATCATATACTATATGCCTATGCTTGAGTTACGACGTTATATGTTGATTCGCTAATGAAGTTTCTGTTTAGGATATCAATCATCACCTAATCAGCTAACCAGGATAAAGCACAACTGTGCCTCATAGTTCTCTGTCAAGACTTTTGGGAGCTGTAGGTTTTACTAATTGCCATATGTTAACTTCTGTTTGGTTTTCACCTTTTTTTTTTCTTTTGGTCTGTCTCTTGAATTTGTTTGCTACGTAACAGTGCCCCTACTCCACAAAAAAACATGTTCTTGTCATAACTCTTGTATATGTGTCCTTTCACGCAGACTTCATGGATTGTCTACTTTGGCCAAGACAATTTGTATTTGTCTGTCTTCTAAAGTCACAATTGATGGTGTTGCGTGCCTGCTATCCATTTGTCATGTTCTTTTGAATTCTGACAAGTATTTGCTATGTCCAACATTTTAGGTCGATGTCAATATATTGCGTTCCTTTTCTGAAAACTATATCTCAAGTGAGAACTGACTTATCATTACCCATGTGCAAATTAAGAATGCCATCTCTTATTCTTTTTTTTGCTTATCACCTATATGGCTATATCCTTAAGCCAGCAGTTTAGTGTAAACAGAAAGTGCCTTTCAGTTGGGCCTCATGTTTGCTTGATTTTTATACCAGACGACTTGCTTGAGATCTCAACAGCTTGTAAAACTGGGCTCTGCATTTTCTTTTCTTGTTATTTGGATCGTACTTGTCCCTGTAAATTCCCTCCTTAATGTGATGAAATTACCACATCCCCTGCTATTCTTTTGTAACATGATAATAGTTCCTCTAGCACTTATCTTACCACACATTTGTTTCGTTGAATATTAGATATGGGATACGGCAGGACAAGAGCGGTTTCAGAGTCTTGGTGTGGCATTTTATCGGGGAGCTGACTGCTGTGTTCTTGTATATGATGTCAATGTCACCAAGTCATTTGAGAAGCTCAATAACTGGCGTGAGGAATTCCTACTTCAAGTAAGTAACCTTCTTACTGGTGATCCAAGTGTGTTGCAGTTTATGTCATGGAAATCTGACTCATTGTTCGTAACGCAGGCTAGCCCATCTGATCCAGAGAATTTCCCATTTGTTCTACTTGGAAACAAGATTGACGTTGATGGTGGTAATAGCCGGACAGTGAGTATTTCTCATCACTAGTTGCTACTTGCTTGCTGCTTGCACCGAATTTATCATTTATGATTGTTAATTTGGTTTGATTCTCAGATTTCGGAGAAAAAGGCTAAAGCATGGTGTGCTTCCAAGGGGAATATCCCCTATTTCGAGACGTCGGCTAAGGAAGGCTTCAATGTGGAAGCTGCTTTTGAGTGCATAGCGAGGAATGCTATCAAGAATGAGCCAGAAGATGACATGTAAGTTTGAACAGTAAACGCGGATATAGGCCAGCAAGTAAATATTCATACAGGCAGAGGCAGGCCATGTAGTGATAACTTGATGGACGTTTTGCTGACCTGTGCAGGTATCTTCCTGATACCATTGATGTTGGGGGTGCTGGAAGGCAACAACGTTCGTCAGGCTGCGAATGCTAGAATATGTGGTTGAAGCCACTTTCCCCGGTTGATCGGTTTGGTCCTATAGGGTTTGTTGTTGTCGGTCGCCTGTGTGTCCCCATATACATACGCTTAGTTTGCAAGGCTGCTATATATTATGTGGATAGTACTAATCTACATACGGGTGCTTATTGTTGATTCCCTTGTGTGGATGCAGAGGAAAAACATTCATTTGTAACTGTAACTGCAGCTGCTTCATTGTTGTATTGGCGCTGGATGAATGTAGGGTTGGAGTAAGGTATTCTCGTGTTGTAATGGTTTTCGATTGTAGAGGTGCATGCATGTATGTATCCAATCCAAGGAACTAATGCTTTTGCTAGTGTTGTACTGTAAATGAAGAGGAGTCTGATGGTTTATCTTTTGTTGCCCAATTTGACCGTGGAGCCAAACCTTAGTCTAGATGACCTACCTTGTGTCATCGTGGAAAACAGGTGCTCCCTAGCTACCTGTATACGTGGAGTTTTGTGCGATCATATTGTGTTTGCCAGTTCTCTGGATTCGGATGGATCACGCTCATGCGCCGGTCTCCATCTGCTCCATCTCCAAATCCAATCCTGTGCCTACGTCCAATCTCAACCATGGAACGACACTCCCTAATGCTTCACTCCTCTTTTTGTTTTTTTGTAGTATGCTTCACTCATTCGACTTTTCATTCTTGTTTGTAATTCAAACTCCTTCTACTACTTGATACAATGATATATATAGCTCTTGTGCGGAAAAAAGAATCTCTTGGAATCGATCCCTATGGTCGTCTATATGGTTCCAAATGTGATTGGTGTGTGGAGAATCACAAGGACGATTGAAAATTGACAGAATGGGACACGTGCCATGTATTGAGCCAGGTATGCACGGAGTTGGATTTGAAGGTACATCAAAGAAAACGGTGCACTGTCCATGTGCCGAAAATACCGAGTTTTCACAGACCGAGACAAGGGGAAAGACAGAAGCAAGTCTCACACTGGCTGTTAGTTGCTGTGTTCTACACTCCTACTGTCCTTGGACGTTCCCGTATCACCCTATCATCTTATTTTTTCTCTATTACCTTGGTTCTCATTAGACGTCTGGAAGACGACACAATACCAGAGGTCCAGAGCGCAGGCGCAGTGCAGCCATGGACGTCTCACCGTTTGCTGCGGTGTTGCTCGCTGCTCTGCTCTCCCTCCTCTTCTTCGCCACCAGGAAGCCCTCCGATGGCCGGCGCCGTCTGCCTCCGTCGCCGCGGGGTCTCCCCCTCCTCGGCCACCTGCCCCTCCTCGGCCCGCTGCCGCACCGCGGGCTCCAGGCCATGGCCGCCAGGCACGGCCCCGTCATGCTCCTGCGCCTCGGCCGCGTGCCCACCGTCGTGGCCTCCTCGGCCGCCGCGGCGCAGGAGGTCATGAAGGCCCGCGACCTGGCGTTCGCGAGCCGCCCGAGGGTGCGCATGGCCGAGCGCCTCCTGTACGGCCGCGACATGGCCTTCGCCCCCTACGGCGAGCGCTGGCGCCAGGCGCGCCGCGTCTGCGTGCTCCACCTCCTCAGCCACCGCCGCGTCCAGGCCTTCCGCCACGCCCGGGAGCAGGAGGCCGCCGCCATGGTCGGCCGCGTCCGCCGCGGCGCCGACGACGTCGTCAACGTCACCGCGCTCATCATCTCCTACACCAACGGCATCATCTCCCGCGCCGCGTTCGGCGACGACCGGAGCTTCGGCCGGCACGACGGCGGCGAGGAGCTCACCGAGCTGTTCGCCGACTTCGAGGGCCTGCTCGGGACGGTCACCATCGGGGACTTCGTGCCGTGGCTGGCGTGGGTCGACACGCTCGTGGGGCTCGACGCCAGGGCGGCGCGCACGTCCGCGCGGATGGACGCCTTGCTCGAGCGAGTCATCGCCGAGCACCGCCGGAAGCGCCGTGACGTCGGCCGCCGGGAGGACGACGGCCACCGGGACTTCGTCGACGTGATGCTGGACGTCAACGAGGAGGCAGAGAAGAACGCCGGTGGAGGGGAAGTCGTGTTCGACAACGTAGCCATCAAGGCCATAATTCTGGTACGCATGGTATTATTGTAATTACATTTTGGTTGATGATCGAGCCATCGAGGACGATGAACTTCGTGTATGTAACATCACGTACGAATAATGTCCAGGACATGTTCGCCGCCGCCACGGACACGACCTACACCACGTTGGTCTGGGCCATGGCGGAGCTCATCAACCACCCGCACGAGATGCGCAAGGTCCAAGGAGAGATCCGCGCGGCCGTTGGCGGCGGCGGCGACAGCGTCACCGAGGACCACCTGCCGAAGCTCCGCTACCTCAAGTGCGTGATCAAGGAGACGTTCCGGCTGCGCACGCCGGTGCCGCTCCTCCTGCCACGGGAGACAATGGAGGACACCGAGCTGCTCGGCTACCACGTTCCGGCGCGCACCCGGGTGATCGTCAACGCCTGGGCCATCGCACGGGACCCGGCGGCATGGGAGCGCCCCGAGGAGTTCGTGCCGGAGCGGTTCGCCGGCGACGACCTCACGACGGACTACCTGCTCGGGCAGGACTTCAGGTTCGTGCCGTTCGGCGCCGGGAGGAGAGGGTGTCCTGGGATCGGGTTCGCCGTGCCATCCATGGAGCTCGCGCTGGCGAGCCTGCTGTACCACTTCGACTGGGAGCTGCCGGCCGGCGGGCCGTCGAAGCTGGAGATGGACGAGCTGAATGGGCTATCGGTGCGGCTCAAGGCGACGCTGAATTTGGTTGCCAAGCCATGGTCTCCTCGGTAATATAAGATCACCATGCATGTATTTGGATTTGTGGTCTTTGGTAGTAATAAGAACTAAGTGATAAACAGGGCTTCAGCTTAACTTGCACAAACATAAACATACAGAAAAAGTTTATTAATTTTTATTACACTCACGATGGTAGACACGAAGGTCTTTACACGAACATCGATAACTATGACGATGCGACTCCATCTTCATCTTCTATTGGCTTCTGACTGGTGGATCGCATTCCTCGGAACTCCTCGTAGTTGATGAAGTACTCCATTCCGGGGTTCTCCTGTGAACAGCGCAAGCAAGGATGAGTACACTTATGTTTGATACTCAGGAAGGCCACAAAAATAACCGGAAAACAAATTAAGTCCATCATTAAGTTTATTAATCATGTGAGGGTCCAGGGCGCTCTTGACCGTGAGCACGGTTGATCGATTAGTTTTACACTCTGCAAAGGTTGCACACTTTCACCACAGTTCGTGTAAAAGTTCTGAAGAACTTTGAATCCAACCATGCGTGTGCTAATCAGGCACAATACCACACTTCTGAGGTGTGATTGCATAGCGATGCTATGAAGCCTTTACAAAGATATGCAAAAGCACCAACAACCTACGACGGTTACAGCTCAGGACGGACCATAACCCTCCCTAGTGGTCATCACCTTGGCAAAGGCTGCTACCCCAAAAGAACCGGGCTATACCCCTGCAACTCAGAGCCCCTTGTGTTCCTTTCAGATAAGGTAACCAGTACAATCGCACACCTAATTAATTGGCTAATTCATAGCTATATGAACTGTGGTTGCACTGTTTTCCTGGGTGGTTCTCCATGTTCCGATTAATTTATAGTATTCTTGTATTAGACCATAGGTAGAAGGGTGGTTAGAGCGACTTGCCTTTTTCCAACCAAAAGTTACTCTCCTTTTACTTCAAACTGCTGCACTTGTTATTCCTCGAACGACGCGTTGTCTACGATCATGCAAGAAAACATGAAATAAATAAAATAATACATCAAACATTACTAAAAGACTAAAACAAGCTTCTAAAACTAACGCGCTTGTTAGACGATCGTGTGGACACCAGAACGCTTAAAACGGAATTAGGACGGAAACGATATGGCTTAAACAAGGTTCAGGGGCTAGATTGTAAGGAAACTTGACTCCCAGGGGCTATCTGCAAGAAACCAGGGACCTAAACACAATTATGTGTGAAAACAGAAGGTCTAACATGTAAAAGATCAAGGATGGACTGTAGAATAGAAAAACTAAGGACTTCAGGGGCGTAAGCATATGAAAAAGGACTTACTTGAAATGGTTTTCTATAGGTGGAATGCTATTTATGTGATATTGGAAACAATAGGGGTTTTTTGTAAAGTTGCAGCGGTCAGCTTCGGGTTGACCGGTACAAGGAGGTTTGACCCGGGGGTGCGGGCGCATCTGGGCCGTAGATCTTGGTGTGGACGGCGACGGGCTGTGGCTGGCGGTGGACTCACTAGAGTCCGGCGGCGCACGATGGTGATCAAGCTCGTCGGCGAACTCCAAAATCGAGTTCCTGAGCTCGGTTTGAAGCGCGGATTGCACCTATGTGAAGCTAAGGAGACAACGAACAAGACTAGGGGGTTTGGAGCCTGCTAGGGCGGCGGAGCGGGCACCACGGCCGGCGAGACGGGCGACGGTGGTGTGCCAACTCCGGCGAGCTAGCGGGGGCAAAGACAGGCATGACTAAGAGCAAAAAAGAAGGGGAGGAGAAGCTTCCTCACCTCAACTGGAAGCCCTGCTCGGACTCTTGGCGGCGGAGAGGCGAAGGGGAAGGAGATTGTCACCGGCTGGGATCCGGCGGAGCTCCGTGCTCGGGCAGCGCCTGCACTTTGCGCGGGGAAGAGAGCGGAAGAGAGGTGCAGGTTGGAGGGGAGCTCGGGGTGGCTTTTATAGGGTGAGGAGGGAAGGGGAGGGGGCACTAAGGCGGTAGGGGAGAGATCTTGTGGGCGGCGACCATCAATGCCCGGAGGCGGTGGAGCTTGGTGATGGTGCCGTTTCGGGAGAGGGAGGAGAGGCGGTGGGGTGAGTGCGCCTGCGCGCATTGAGTGTGGCGCTCGGTGGATGGAGGGGAAAAGCGAGGCAGAGGGGAGGGCGCTGGTGTGCTGCAGCTGCGGCCATGTCCGATGGATAGGGGCGGCCAGAGGTAGGGGGAGGTGTTGACGGGTGGGGCCCGCCTGCCGTTGAGAGGGAGAGGGAGAGGTGGAACGGGCCGGCGGTGCCCCTTGGGCCGGGAAGGGAGATGGGCTAGCGGGGTGGCGAATGGGTCGGAGGAGGGCAAAAGAAAAGAAAGGAAGGAAGAGAAGTTAGCTGGGCCACGAAAGAGAACGGGCCGAGGTGGGTTGAAAGGAAGGGGAGGAAGGGAGAGATGAAGAGAGAGCTTCAGGGGGTTTTTCAGACTTGAACTTTTTGATGATTTTTAAAACACACAACAACGAGCAAAACCAATGCAAAGGCATTAATGCATCAAACATTTTGGGTGAATTCTAAATTTAAATGTTATTTAATTTAATTAAAGGCAAATTTATTTAGTTAAAATTATTTAATCCTTAGAAAATAAAATCTATACCATGTTTCTAACATCATTATATTGTGATGGAATTTTCGGGTGTTACAATTGGTCACATTAAGACGGATGTCTTTCTATTCTTAAGCATGCCCACCGTCGTCTCGTGGGCTCGTGGTAGCAAGCGGCAACGCGCCAACGCATGTGGGTCACTTCTTGTGTTGCTCTCGACCCGATTAAAGCTGGGCTGCTTCTTGGGCCTTCAAGCCCATTTTGTGGGGTTGCGCGTCAGTGACATGTGTCCTTGGAGGTGAGGTTGGTGTGGTTGGCGGTGACCTCATGGCGACTACGGGCAGGAGGGTGCTGGGAGAAATCCTATTTGGCAATGTTGGGTCGACAATGGTGACATCTTGGATGTCGTTATCCTGCTGAGGACATTGTCAAAGCATCCTTCATGTTTCGACGGTGGAGCCTCTGGGTGAAAACCCTACCCATATTGGGTGGGTGACGACGGCACACTATAGCGTCATGTTTGGTCCCGAAGGCTCTGTCTCCGTAGTGCACTAGAGCCTTCGCTGGCTAGATATCAACTCTGAACCCGATCCACAGCCTTCCTTACGCCAGACAATGTGCATCTCCAGCAATGATGGGTGGATCCACTGCCATTGATGGTTCAAGGAACATAACAAACAATTGCAATACGCAAAAGCAACATCTTGCAGTGAGCGTAGAGCACACACAACCGAAGATTTGATGTTGAAGCAGTTCACATACTACTTGCTTAGCTTGTACAAGAGCTCACAAAAATCGCCCGAAACGGACGTTTTCAGGAAAAAATAAAATTCGAACCCGTCTGGCCCGGAGGCCTACCTTGGTGGTGCTATGCCTTAAACTATGGTCGGTACTTGGAGAAGGGACCGTTCGAGTAACGAAATGTGTCATTCTGGCTTCCGTTTGAGCAAGTAATTTTCTACTAGGAAAGGTAACGAAATAACCCGTAAATGGCCTACAACGTGGACCCTGTGGTCCAAAAATCAATCGAAACCTCATAAAACGTCATCTACAAGTATTTTGTGATAATCCGAGAGGTTTCCAAAAAATTGGCCCGGGTGCCGAAAACCGTGTGAGCTCACGAAAATCGCTCGAAACGGACGTTTTCGCGAAAAAATAAAATTCGAACCCGTCTGGCCCGGAGACCTACCCTGGTGGTGCTATGCCTTAAACTATGGTCGGTCCGTGGAGGAGGGACCGTTAGAGTGACGAAATGGGTCATTTTGGCTTCCGTTTGAGCAAGTAATTGTCTGCTAGGAAAGGCAACGAAACGACCCGTAAAAGGCCTAGAACGTGGACCTTATGGACGAAAAATCAATCAAAACCTCATAAAATGTCATATACAAGGATTTTGTGACAGTCCGGGAGGTTTCCAAAAAACTGGCCCGGGTGCCGAAAACCGTGTGCTACTCACTAAAATCGCCCGAAACGGACGTTTTCGCGAAAAAATAAAATTCGAACCCGTCTGGCCCGGAGACCAACCCTGGTGGTGCTATGACTTAAACTATGGTCGGTACGTGGAGAAGGGACCGTTAGAGTGACGAAATGTGTCATCTCGGCTTCCGTTTGAGCAAGTAATTGTATGCTAGGAAAGGTAACGAAATGACCCGTATAAGGCTCGGAACGTGGAACCTATGGTCCAAAAATCAATCGAAACCTCATAAAATGTCATCTACAAGTATTTTGTGACAATCGGGAGGTTTCCAAAAAATTGGCCCGGTGCCGAAAATAACGAAAATTGCCCGAAACGGATGTTTTCGCGAAAAAATAAAATTCGAATCGTCCGGCCCGAGACCTACCCCGGTGGTGCTATGCCTTAAACTATGGTCGGTACGTGGAGAAGGGACCGTTAGAGTGAAGAAATGTGTCATTCGGCTTCCGTTTGAGCAAGTAATTGTCTGCTAGGAAAGGTAACGAAATGACCCGTAAAAGGCCGGAACGTGGACACCTCTCGGTCCAAAAATCAATCGAAACCTCATAAAATGTCATCTACAAGTATTTTGTGACAATCCGGAGGTTTCCAAAATATTGGCCGGGTGCCGAAAACCGTGTGCTATAACTCACAAAAATCGCCCGAAACAGACGTTTTCGCGAGAAAATAAAATTCGAACCCGTCTGGCCCGGAGACCTACCCTGCTGGTGCTATGCCTTAAACTATGGTCAGTACGTGGAGAAGGGACCGTTCGAGTGACGAAATGTGCCATTCTGGCTTCCGTTTGAGCAAGTAATTGTCTGGTAGGAAAGGCAACGAAACGACCCGTAAAAGGCCTAAAACGTGGACCCTATGGTCCAAAAATCAATCGAAACCTCATAAAATGTCATCTAAAAGGATTTTGTGACAATCCGGGAGGTTTCAAACAAATTGGCCCGGATGGCGAAAACCGTGTGCTATAGCTCACGAAAATTGCCCGAAACGGACGTTTTCGCGAAAAAATAAAATTCGAATCCGTCCGGCCCGAGACCTACCCCGGTGGTGCTATGCCTTAAACTATGGTCGGTACGTGGAGAAGGGACCGTTCGAGTGACGAAATGTGTCATTCTGGCTTCCGTTTGAGCAAGTAATTGTCGCTAGGAAAGGTAACGAAAGACCCGTAAAAGGCCCGGAACGTGGTCCCTATGGTCCAAAAATCAATCGAAAACTCATAAAATGTCATCTACGAGTATTTTGTGACAATGCGGGAGGTTTCTAAAATATTGGCCCGGTGCCGAAAATCGTGTGCTATAACTCACAAAAATCGCCCGAAACGGACGTTTTCACGAAAAAATAAAATTCGAACCCGTCCGGCCCGAGACCTACTCGAGTGGTGCTATGCCTTAATCTATGGTCGGTACTTGGAGGAGGGACCGTTCGAGTGACGAAATGTGTCATTCGGCTTCCATTTGAGCAAGTAATTGTCCGGTAGGAAAGGCAACGAAACGACCCGTAAAAGGCCTAAAACGTGGACCCTATGGTCCAAAAATCTATCAAAACCTCATAAAATGTCATTTACAAGGATTTTGTGACAATCCGGGAGGTTTCCAAAAAATTGGCCGGATGCCGAAAACCGTGTGCTATAGCTCACGAAAATCGCCCGAAACGGACGTTTTCACAAAAAAATAAAATTCGAACCCGCCTTGCACGGAGACCTACCCCGGTGGTGCTATGCCTCAAACTATGGTCGGTACGTGGAGAAGGGACCGTTAGAGTGACGAAATGTGTCATCTGGCTTCCGTTTGAGCAAGTAATTGTATGCTAGGAAAGGTAACGAAATGACCCGTATAAGGCCTGGAACGTGGAACCTATGGTCCAAAAATCAATCGAAACCTCATAAAATGTCATCTACAAGTATTTTGTGACAATCCGGGAGGTTTCCAAAAAATTGGCCCCGGTGCCGAAAACCGTGTGCTATAGCTAACGAAAATTGCCCGAAACGGACGTTTTCACGAAAAAATAAAATTTGAATCCATCCGGCCCGAGACCTACCCCGGTGGTGCTATGCCTTAAACTATGGTCGGTACGTGGAGAAGGGACCGTTCGAGTGACGAAATGTGTCATTCGGCTTCCGTTTGAGCAAGTAATTGTCGCTAGAAAAGGTAACGAAATGACCCGTAAACGGCATGGAATGTGGACACCTATGGTCCAAAAATCAATCGAAACCTCATAAAATGTCATCTACAAGCATTTTGTGACAATCCGGGAGGTTTCCAAAATATTGGCCCGGTGCCGAAAACCGTGTGCTATAGCTCACGAAAATCGCCCGAAACGGACGTTTTCAGGAAAAAATAAAATTCGAACCCGTCCGGCCCGAGGCCCACCCCCGGTGGTGCTATGCCTTAAACTATGGTCGGTACTTGGAGAAGGCACCGTTCGAGTAACGAAACGTGTCATTCGCTTCCGTTTGAGCAACTAATTTTCTACTAGGAAAGGTTACGAAACGACCCGTAAAAGGCGTAGAACTTGGACCCTATGGTCCAAAAATCAATCGAAACCTTATAAAATGTCATCTACAAGTATTTTGTGATAATCCGAGAGATTTCCAAAAATTGGCCCGAGTGCCGAAAACCGTGTGCTATAGCTCACGAAAATCGCCCGAAACGGACGTTTTCGCGAAAAAATAAAATTCGAACCCGTCTGGCACGGAGACCTACCCTAGTGGTGCTATGCCTTAAACTATGGTCGGTACGTGGAGGAGGGACCGTTAGAGTGATGAAATGTGTCATCGGCTTCCGTTTGAGCAAGTAATTGTATGCTAGGAAAGGCAACGAAATGACCCGTATAGGCCTAAAACGTGGACCCTATGGTCCAAAAATCAATCGAAACCTCATAAAATGTCATCTACAAGGATTTTGTGACAATCCGAGAGGTTTCAAAAAAATTGGCCCCGGTGGCGAAAACCGTGTGCTATAGCTCAAGAAAATTGCCCGAAACGGATGTTGTCGCGAAAAAATAAAATTCGAATCCGTCCGGCCCGGAGACCTACCCTGGTGGTGCTATGCCTTAAACTATGGTCGGTACGTGGAGAAACGACCGTTCGAGTGACGAAATGTGTCATTCGGCTTCCGTTTGAGCAAGTAATTGTATGCTAGGAAAGGTAACGAAATGACCCGTATAAGGCTCGGAACGTGGACACCTATGGTCCAAAAATCAATCGAAACCTCATAAAATGTCATCTACAAGTATTTTGTGACAATCATGGAGGTTTCCAAAATATTGGCCCGGTGCCGAAAACCGTGTGCTATAAGCTCACGAAAATCGCCCGAAACGGACGTTTTCGCGAAAAAATAAAATTCGAACCTGTCCGGCCCGAGGCCTACCCCGGTGGTGCTATGCCTTAAACAATGGTCGGTACGTGGAGAAGGGACCATTCGAGTAACGAAACGTGTCATTCGGCTTCCGTTTGAGCAAGTAATTTTCTACTAGAAAAGGTAACGAAATGACCCGTAAAAGGCGTAGAACGTGGACACCTATGGTCCAAAAATCAATCGAAACCTTATAAAATGTCATCTACAAGTATTTTGTGACAATCCGAGAGGTTTCCAAAAAATTGGCCCGGTGCCGAAAATCGTGTGCTATAACTCACAAAAATCGCCCGAAACGGACGTTTTCGCGAAAAAAATAAAATTCGAACCCGTCCGGCCCGAGACCTACTCGAGTGGTGCTATGCCTTAATCTATGGTCGGTACTTGGAGGAGGGACCGTTCGAGTGACGAAATGTGTCATTCGGCTTCCATTTGAGCAAGTAATTGTCCGGGTAGGAAAGGCAACGAAACGACCCGTAAAAGGCCTAAAACGTGGACCCTATGATCCAAAAATCAATCGAAACCTCATAAAATGTCATCTACAAGGATTTTGTGACAATCCGGGAGGTTTCAAAAAAATTGGCCTGGATGGCGAAAACCGTGTGCTATAGCTCACGAAAATTGCCCGAAACGGACGTTTTCGCGAAAAAATAAAATTCGAATCCGTCCGGCCCGAGACCTACCCCGGTGGTGCTATGCCTTAAACTATGGTCGGTACGTGGAGAAGGGACCGTTCGAGTGACGAAATGTGTCATTCGGCTTCCGTTTGAGCAAGTAATTGTCTGCTAGGAAAGGTAACGAAAGACCCGTAAAAGGCCCGGAACGTGGTCCCTATGGTCCAAAAATCAATCGAAAACTCATAAAATGTCATCTACGAGTATTTTGTGACAATGCGGGAGGTTTCTAAAATATTGGCCCGGTGCCGAAAATCGTGTGCTATAACTCACAAAAATCGCCCGAAACGGACGTTTTCGCGAAAAAATAAAATTCGAACCCGTCCGGCCCGAGACCTACTCGAGTGGTGCTATGCCTTAATCTATGGTCGGTACTTGGAGGAGGGACCGTTCGAGTGACGAAATGTGTCATTCGGCTTCCATTTGAGCAAGTAATTGTCTGCTAGGAAAGGCAAAGAAACGACCCGTAAAAGGCCTAAAACGTGGACCCTATGGTCCAAAAATCAATCAAAACCTCATAAAATGTCATTTACAAGGATTTTGTGACAATCCGGGAGGTTTCCAAAAAATTGGCCCGGATGCCGAAAACCGTGTGCTATAGCTCACGAAAATCGCCCGAAACGGACGTTTTCACAAAAAATAAAATTCGAACCCGCCTTGCACGGAGACCTACCCCGGTGGTGCTATGCCTCAAACTATGGTCGGTACGTGGAGAAGGGACCGTTAGAGTGACGAAATGTGTCATCGGCTTCCGTTTGAGCAAGTAATTGTATGCTAGGAAAGGTAACGAAATGACCCGTATAAGGCCTGGAACGTGGAACCTATGGTCCAAAAATCAATCGAAACCTCATAAAATGTCATCTACTAGTATTTTGTGACAATCCGGGAGGTTTCCAAAAAATTGGCCCCGGTGCCGAAAATCGTGTGCTATAGCTAACGAAAATTGCCCGAAACGGACGTTTTCGCGAAAAAATAAAATTCGAATCCGTCTGGCCCGGAGACCTACCCTGGTGGTGCTATGCCTTAAACTATGGTCGGTACGTGGAGAAGGGACCGTTCGAGTGACGAAATGTGTCATTCTGGCTTCCGTTTGAGCAAGTAATTGTCCGCTAGGAAAGGTAACGAAATGACCCGTAAAAGGCCTGGAACGTGGACACCTATGGTCCAAAAATCAATCGAAACCTCATAAAATGTCATCTACAAGTATTTTGTGACAATCCGGGAGGTTTCTAAAATATTGGCCCGGGTGCCGAAAACTGTGTGCTATAGCTCACGAAAATCGCCCGAAACGGACGTTTTCAGGAAAAAATAAAATTCGAACCCGTCTGGCCCGAGGCCCACCCCGGTGGTGCTATGCCTTAAACTATGGTCGGTACTTGGAGAAGGCACCGTTCGAGTAACGAAACGTGTCATTCGGCTTCCGTTTGAGCAAGTAATTTTCTACTAGGAAAGGTAACGAAACGACCCAGTAAAAGGCGTAGAACGTGGGCCCTATGGTCCAAAAATCAATCGAAACCTTATAAAATGTCCTCTACAAGTATTTTGTGATAATCCGAGAGGTTTCCAAAAAATTGGCCCGGGTGCCGAAAACCGTGTGCTATAGCTCACGAAAATCGCCCGAAACGGACGTTTTCGCGAAAATATAAAATTCGAAACCGCCTTGCACGGAGACCTACCCCGGTGGTGCTATGCCTCAAACTATGGTCGGTACGTGGAGAAGGGACCGTTAGAGTGACGAAATGTGTCATCGGCTTCCGTTTGAGCAAGTAATTGTATGCTAAGAAAGGTAACGAAATGACCCGTATAGGGCCTCGTAACGTGGAACCTATGGTCCAAAAATCAATCGAAACCTCATAAAATGTCATCTACAAGTATTTTGTGACAATCCGAGAGGTTTCCAAAAAATTGGCCCCGGTGCCGAAAACCGTGTGCTATAGCTAACGAAAATTGCCCGAAACGGATGTTGTCGCGAAAAAATAAAATTCGAATCCGTCCGGCACGGAGACCTACCCCGGTGGTGCTATGCCTCAAACTATGGTCGGTACGTGGAGAAGGGACCGTTAGAGTGACGAAATGTGTCATCGGCTTCCGTTTGAGCAAGTAATTGTATGCTAGGAAAGGTAACGAAATGACCCGTATAAGGCCGGAACGTGGAACCTATGGTCCAAAAATCAATCAAAACCTCATAAAATGTCATCTACAAGTATTTTGTGACAATCCGGGAGGTTTCCAAAAAATTGGCCCCGGTGCCGAAAATAACGAAAATTGCCCGAAACGGATGTTTTCGCGAAAAAATAAAATTCGAATCCGTCCGGCCGGAGACCTACCCCGGTGGTGCTATGCCTTAAACAATGGTCGGTACGTGGAGAAGGGACCGTTCGAGTGACGAAATGTGTCATTCGGCTTCCGTTTGAGCAAGTAATTGTCGCTAGGAAAGGTAACGAAATGACCCGTAAAAGGCCTGGAACGTGGACACCTCCCGGTCCAAAAATCAATCGAAACCTCATAAAATGTCATCTACAAGTATTTTGTGACAATCCGGGGAGGTTTCCAAAATATTGGCCGGGTGCCGAAAACCGTGTGCTATAACTCACAAAAATCGCCCGAAACGGACGTTTTCGCGAAAAAATAAAATTCGAACCCGTCCGGCCCGGAGACCTACTCGAGTGGTGCTATGCCTTAATCTATGGTCGGTACTTGGAGGAGGGACCGTTCGAGTGACGAAATGTGCCATTCTGGCTTCCGTTTGAGCAAGTAATTGTCTGGTAGGAAAGGCAACGAAACGACCCGTAAAAGGCCTAAAACGTGGACCCTATGGTCCAAATATCAATCAAAACCTCATAAAATGTCATCTACAAGGATTTTGTGACAATCCGGGAGGTTTCAAAAAAATTGGCCCGGATGGCGAAAACCGTGTGCTATAGCTCACGAAAATTGCCCGAAACGGACGTTTTCGCGAAAAAATAAAATTCGAATCCGTCTGGCCCGGAGACCTACCCTGGTGGTGCTATGCCTTAAACTATGGTCGGTACGTGGAGAAGGGACCGTTCGAGTGATGAAATGTGTCATTCTGGCTTCCGTTTGAGCAAGTAATTGTCTGCTAGGAAAGGTAACGAAATGACCCGTAAAAGGTCTGGAACGTGGTCCCTATGGTCCAAAAATCAATCGAAAACTCATAAAATGTCATCTACGAGTATTTTGTGACAATCGGGGAGGTTTCTAAAATATTGGCCCGGTGCCGAAAATCGTGTGCTATAACTCACAAAAATCGCCCGAAACGGACGTTTTCGCGAAAAAATAAAATTCGAACCCGTCCGGCCCGGAGACCTACTCGAGTGGTGCTATGCCTTAATCTATGGTCGGTACTTGGAGGAGGGACCGTTCGAGTGACGAAATGTGTCATTCGGCTTCCATTTGAGCAAGTAATTGTCCGGTAGGAAAGACAAAGAAACGACCCGTAAAAGGCCTAAAACGTGGACCCTATGGTCCAAAAATCAATCGAAACCTCATAAAATGTCATCTACAAGGATTTTGTGACAATCCGGGAGGTTTCCAAAAAATTGGCCCGGATGCCGAAAACCGTGTGCTATAGCTCACGAAAATCGCCCGAAACGGACGTTTTCGCAAAAAAATAAAATTCGAACCCGCCTTGCACGGAGACCTACCCTGGTGGTGCTATGCCTCAAACTATGGTCAGTACGTGGAGAAGGGACCGTTAGAGTGACGAAATGTGTCATCTGGCTTCCGTTTGAGCAAGTAATTGTATGCTAGGAAAGGTAACGAAATGACCCGTATAAGGCCTGGAACGTGGAACCTATGGTCCAAAAATCAATCGAAACCTCATAAAATGTCATCTACTAGTATTTTGTGACAATCCGGGAGGTTTCCAAAAAATTGGCCCCGGTGCCCGAAAATAACGAAAATTGCCCGAAACGGATGTTTTCGCGAAAAAAATAAAATTCGAATCTGTCCGGCCGGAGACCTACCCCGGTGGTGCTATGCCTTAAACAATGGTCGGTACGTGGAGAAGGGACCGTTCGAGTGACGAAATGTGTCATTCGGCTTCCGTTTGAGCAAGTAATTGTTTGTACGCTAGGAAAGGTAACGAAATGACCGTAAAAGGCTCGGAACGTGGACACCTCTCGGTCCAAAAATCAATCGAAACCTCATAAAATGTCATCTACAAGGATTTTGTGACAATCCGGGAGGTTTCCAAAAAATTGGCCCGGGTGCCGAAAACCGTGTGCTATAGCTCACAAAAATCGCCCGAAACGGACGTTTTCGCGAAAAAATAAAATTCGAACCCGTCTGGCCCGGAGACCTACCCGAGTGGTGCTATGCCTTAATCTATGGTCGGTACTTGGAGGAGGGACCGTTCGAGTGACGAAATGTGTCATTCTGGCTTCCATTTGAGGAAGTAATTGTCTGGTAGGAAAGGCAACGAAACGACCCGTAAAAGGCCTAAAACGTGGACCCTATGGTTCAAAAATCAATCGAAACCTTATAAAATGTCATCTACAAGGATTTTGTGACAATCCGGGAGGTTTCAAAAAAATTGGCCCGGATGGCGAAAACCGTGTGCTATAGCTCACGAAAATTGCCCGAAACGGACGTTTTCGCGAAAAAATAAAATTCGAATCCGTCTGGCCCGGAGACCTACCCTGGTGGTGCTATGCCTTAAACTATGGTCGGTACGTGGAGAAGGGACCGTTCGAGTGATGAAATGTGTCATTCGGCTTCCGTTTGAGCAAGTAATTGTCCGCTAGGAAAGGTAACGAAAGACCCGTAAAAGGCCTGGAACGTGGTCCCTACGGTCCAAAAATCAATCGAAAACTCATAAAATGTCATCTACGAGTATTTTGTGACAATGCGGGAGGTTTCTAAAATATTGGCCCGGTGCCGAAAATCGTGTGCTATAACACACAAAAATCGCCCGAAACGGACGTTTTCGCGAAAAAATAAAATTCGAACCCGTCCGGCCCGAGACCTACTCGAGTGGTGCTATGCCTTAATCTATGGTCGGTACTTGGAGGAGGGACCGTTCGAGTGACGAAATGTGTCATTCGGCTTCCATTTGAGCAAGTAATTGTCCGGTAGGAAAGGCAACGAAACGACCCGTAAAAGGCCTAAAACGTGGACCCTATGGTCCAAAAATCTATCAAAACCTCATAAAATGTCATTTACAAGGATTTTGTGACAATCCGGGAGGTTTCCAAAAAATTGGCCCGGATGCCGAAAACCGTGTGCTATAGCTCACGAAAATCGCCCGAAACGGACGTTTTCACAAAAAATAAAATTCGAACCCGCCTTGCACGGAGACCTACCCCGGTGGTGCTATGCCTCAAACTATGGTCGGTACGTGGAGAAGGGACCGTTAGAGTGACGAAATGTGTCATCGGCTTCCGTTTGAGCAAGTAATTGTATGCTAGGAAAGGTAACGAAATGACCCGTATAAGGCTCGGAACATGGAACCTATGGTCCAAAAATCAATCGAAACCTCATAAAATGTCATCTACAAGTATTTTGTGACAATCCGGAGGTTTCCAAAAAATTGGCCCCGGTGCCGAAAACCGTGTGCTATAGCTAACGAAAATTGCCCAAAACGGACGTTTTCACGAAAAAATAAAATTCGAATCCATCCGGCCCGAGACCTACCCTGGTGGTGCTATGCCTTAAACTATGGTCGGTACGTGGAGAAGGGACCGTTCGAGTGACGAAATGTGTCATTCTGGCTTCCGTTTGAGCAAGTAATTGTCCGCTAGAAAAGGTAACGAAATGACCCGTAAAAGGCCTGGAACGTGGACCCTATGGTCCAAAAATCAATCGAAACCTCATAAAATGTCATCTACAAGTATTTTGTGACAATCCGGGAGGTTTCCAAAATATTGGCCCGGGTGCCGAAAACCGTGTGCTATAGCTCACGAAAATCGCCCGAAACGGACGTTTTCAGGAAAAAATAAAATTCGAACCCGTCTGGCCCGGAGGCCTACCCTGGTGGTGCTATGCCTTAAACTATGGTCGGTACTTGGAGAAGGGACCGTTCGAGTAACGAAATGTGTCATTCTGGCTTCCGTTTGAGCAAGTAATTTTCTACTAGGAAAGGTAACGAAACGACCAGTAAAAGGCGTAGAACGTGGACCCTATGGTCCAAAAATCAATCGAAACCTTATAAAACGTCATCTACAAGTATTTTGTGATAATCCGAGAGGTTTCCAAAAAATTGGCCCGGTGCCGAAAACCGTGTGCTATAGCTCACGAAAATCGCCCGAAACGGACGTTTTCGCGAAAAAAATAAAATTCGAACCCGCCTTGCACGGAGACCTACCCCGGTGGTGCTATGCCTCAAACTATGGTCGGTACGTGGAGAAGGGACCGTTAGAGTGACGAAATGTGTCATTCGGCTTCCGTTTGAGCAAGTAATTGTATGCTAAGAAAGGTAACGAAATGACCCGTATAGGGCCTATAACGTGGAACCTATGGTCCAAAAATCAATCGAAACCTCATAAAATGTCATCTACAAGTATTTTGTGACAATCCGGGAGGTTTCCAAAAAATTGGCCCCGGTGCCGAAAACCGTGTGCTATAGCTAACGAAAATTGCCCGAAACGGACGTTTTCGCGAAAAAATAAAATTCGAATCCGTCTGGCCCGGAGACCTACCCTGGTGGTGCTATGCCTTAAACTATGGTCGGTACGTGGAGAAGGGACCGTTCGAGTGACGAAATGTGTCATTCTGGCTTCCGTTTGAGCAAGTAATTGTCTGCTAGGAAAGGTAACGAAATGACCCGTAAAAGGCTTGGAACGTGGACACCTCTCGGTCCAAAAATCAATCGAAACCTCATAAAATGTCATCTACAAGTATTTTGTGACAATCGGGGAGATTTCCAAAATATTGGCCCGGTGCCGAAAACCGTGTGCTATAAGCTCACGAAAATCGCCCGAAACGGACGTTTTCGGGAAAAAATAAAATTCGAACCCGTCCGGCCCGAGGCCTACCCCGGTGGTGCTATACCTTAAACTATGGTCGGTACTTGGAGAAGGGACCATTCGAGTAACGAAACGTGTCATTCGGCTTCCGTTTGAGCAAGTAATTTTCTACTAGAAAAGGTAACGAAACGACCCGTAAAAGGCGTAGAACGTGGACCCTATGGTCCAAAAATCAATCGAAACCTTATAAAACGTCATCTACAAGTATTTTGTGATAATCCGAGAGGTTTCCAAAAAATTGGCCCGGTGCCGAAAATCGTGTGCTATAACTCACAAAAATCGCCCGAAACGGACGTTTTCGCGAAAAAATAAAATTCGAACCCGTCCGGCCCGAGACCTACTCGAGTGGTGCTATGCCTTAATCTATGGTCGGTACTTGGAGGAGGTACCGTTCGAGTGACGAAATGTGTCATTCGGCTTCCATTTGAGCAAGTAATTGTCCGGTAGGAAAGGCAACGAAACCACCCGTAAAAGGCCTAAAACGTGGACCCTATGGTCCAAAAATCAATCGAAACCTCATAAAATGTCATCTACAAGGATTTTGTGACAATCCGGGAGGTTTCAAAAAAATTGGCCGGATGGCGAAAACCGTGTGCTATAGCTCACGAAAATTGCCCGAAACGGACGTTTTCGCGAAAAAAATAAAATTCGAATCCGTCCGGCCCGAGACCTACCCTGGTGGTGCTATGCCTCAAACTATGGACAGTACGTGGAGAAGGGACCGTTAGAGTGACGAAATGTGTCATCTGGCTTCCGTTTGAGCAAGTAATTGTTTGCTAGGAAAGGTAACGAAAGACCCGTAAAAGGCCTGGAACGTGGTCCCTATGGTCCAAAAATCAATCGAAACCTCATAAAATGTCATCTACAAGTATTTTGTGACAATCCGGGAGGTTTCAAAAAAATTGGCCCCGGTGCCGAAAACCGTGTGCTATAGCTAACGAAAATTGCCCGAAACGGACGTTTTCGCGAAAAAATAAAATTCGAACCCGTCCGGCCCGAGACCTACTCGAGTGGTGCTATGCCTTAATCTATGGTCGGTACTTGGAGGAGGGACCGTTCGAGTGACGAAATGTGTCATTCGGCTTCCATTTGAGCAAGTAATTGTCCGGTAGGAAAGGCAAAGAAACGACCCGTAAAAGGCCTAAAACGTGGACCCTATGGTCCAAAAATCAATCAAAACCTCATAAAATGTCATTTACAAGGATTTTGTGACAATCCGGGAGGTTTCCAAAAAATTGGCCCGGATGCCGAAAACCGTGTGCTATAGCTCACGAAAATCGCCCGAAACGGACGTTTTCACAAAAAATAAAATTCGAACCCGCCTTGCACGGAGACCTACCCTGGTGGTGCTATGCCTCAAACTATGGTCAGTACGTGGAGAAGGGACCGTTAGAGTGACGAAATGTGTCATCTGGCTTCCGTTTGAGCATGTAATTATATGCTAGGAAAGGTAACGAAATGACCCGTAAAAGGCCTGGAACGTGGACCCTATGGTCCAAAAATCAATCGAAACCTCATAAAATGTCATCTACAAGTATTTTGTGACAATCCGGGAGGTTTCCGAAAAATTGGCCCCGGTGCCGAAAACCGTGTGCTATAGCTAACGAAAATTGCCCGAAACGGACGTTTTCACGAAAAAATAAAATTCGAATCCATCCGGCCCGAGACCTACCCCGGTGGTGCTATGCCTTAAACTATGGTCGGTACGTGGAGAAGGGACCGTTCGAGTGACGAAATGTGTCATTCGGCTTCGTTTGAGCAAGTAATTGTCCGCTAGAAAAGGTAACGAAATGACCCGTAAACGGCATGGAACGTGGACACCTATGGTCCAAAAATCAATCGAAACCTCATAAAATGTCATCTACAAGCATTTTGTGACAATCCGGGAGGTTTCCAAAATATTGGCCCGGTGCCGAAAACCGTGTGCTATAGCTCACGAAAATCGCCCGAAACGGACGTTTTCGGGAAAAAATAAAATTCGAACCCGTCGGCCGGAGGCCCACCCTGGTGGTGCTATGCCTTAAACTATGGTCGGTACTTCGAGAAGGCACCGTTCGAGTAACGAAACGTGTCATTCGGCTTCCGTTTGAGCAAGTAATTTTCTACTAGGAAAGGTTACGAAACGACCCGTAAAAGGCTTGGAACGTGGACCCTATGGTCCAAAAATCAATCGAAACCTTATAAAACGTCATCTACAAGTATTTTGTGATAATCCGAGAGGTTTCCAAAAAATTGGCCCGGGTGCCGAAAACCGTGTGCTATAGCTCACAAAAATCGCCCGAAACGGACGTTTTCGCGAAAAAATAAAATTCGAACCCGTCTGGCCCGGAGACCTACCCGAGTGGTGCTATGCCTTAATCTATGGTCGGTACTTGGAGGAGGGACCGTTCGAGTGACGAAATGTGTCATTTCGCTTCCGTTTGAGCAAGTAATTGTACGGTAGGAAAGGCAACGAAACGACCCGTAAAAGGCCTAAAACGTGGACCCTATGGTCCAAAAATCAATCGAAACCTCATAAAATGTCATCTACAAGGATTTTGTGACAATCCGGGAGGTTTCAAAAAAAATTGGGCGAAAACCGTGTGTATAGTCAAGAAAATTGCCCGAAACGGACGTTTTCGCGAAAAAATAAAATTCGAATCCGTCGGCCGGAGACCTACCCCGGTGGTGCTTGCCTTAAACTATGGTCGGTACGTGGAGAAGGGACCGTTCGAGTGACGAAATGTGTCATTCGGCTTGTTTGAGCAAGTAATTGTCCGCTAGGAAAGGTAACGAAATGACCGAAAGGAAACGTGGACACCTCGGTCCAAAAATCAATCGAAACCTCATAAAATGTCATCTACAAGCATTTTGTGACAATCGGGAGGTTTCCAAAATATTGGCCGGGTGCCGAAAACCGTGTGCTATAGCTCACGAAAATCGCCCGAAACGGACGTTTTCGGAAAAAAATAAAATTCGAACCCGTCGGCCCGAGGCCCACCCTGGTGGTGCTATGCCTTAAACTATGGTCGGTACTTGGAGAAGGGACCGTTCGAGTAACGAAATGTGTCATTCTGGCTTCCGTTTGAGCAAGTAATTTTCTACTAGGAAAGGTAACGAAACGACCCGTAAAAGGCGTAGAACGTGGACCCTATGGTCCAAAAATCAATCGAAACCTCATAAAACGTCATCTACAAGTATTTTGTGATAATCCGAGAGGTTTCCAAAAAATTGGCCCGGGTGCCGAAAACCGTGTGCTATAGCTCACGAAAATCGCCCGAAACGGACGTTTTCGCGAAAAAATAAAATTCGAACCCGTCTGGCCCGAGACCTACCCGAGTGGTGCTATGCCTTAATCTATGGTCGGTACTTGGAGGAGGGACCGTTCGAGTGACGAAATGTGTCATTCGGCTTCCGTTTGAGCAAGTAATTGTCCGGGTAGGAAAGGCAACGAAACGACCCGTAAAAGGCCTAAAACGTGGACCCTATGGTCCAAAAATCAATCGAAACCTCATGAAATGTCATCTACAAGGATTTTGTGACAACCCGGGAGGTTTCAAAAAAAATTGGCCGGTGGCGAAAACCGTGTGCTATAGCTCAAGAAAATTGCCCGAAACGGACGTTTTCGCGAAAAAATAAAATTCGAATCCGTCCGGCCCGAGACCTACCCCGGTGGTGCTATGCCTTAAACTATGGTCGGTACGTGGAGAAGGGACCGTTCGAGTGACGAAATGTGTCATTCGGCTTCCGTTTGAGCAAGTAATTGTCCGCTAGGAAAGGTAACGAAATGACCCGTAAAAGGCTCGGAACGTGGACACCTCTGGTCCAAAAATCAATCGAAACCTCATAAAATGTCATCTACAAGTATTTTGTGACAATCGGGGAGGTTTCCAAAATATTGGCCCGGTGCCGAAAACCGTGTGCTATAAGCTCACGAAAATCGCCCGAAACGGACGTTTTCGGGGAAAAAATAAAATTCGAACCCGTCCGGCCCGGAGGCCCTACCCCGGTGGTGCTATACCTTAAACTATGGTCGGTACTTGGAGAAGGGACCATTCGAGTAACGAAACGTGTCATTCGGCTTCCGTTTGAGCAAGTAATTTTCTACTAGAAAAGGTAACGAAACGACCCGTAAAAGGCCTAAAACGTGGACCCTATGGTCCAAAAATCAATCGAAACCTTATAAAACGTCATCTACAAGTATTTTGTGATAATCCGAGAGGTTTCCAAAAAATTGGCCCGTGTGCCGAAAATCGTGTGCTATAACTCACAAAAATCGCCCGAAACGGACGTTTTCGCGAAAAAATAAAATTCGAACCCGTCCGGCCCGAGACCTACTCGAGTGGTGCTATGCCTTAATCTATGGTCGGTACTTGGAGGAGGTACCGTTCGAGTGACGAAATGTGTCATTCGGCTTCCATTTGAGCAAGTAATTGTCCGGTAGGAAAGGCAAAGAAACCACCCGTAAAAGGCCTAAAACGTGGACCCTATGATCCAAAAATCAATCGAAACCTCATAAAATGTCATCTACAAGGATTTTGTGACAATCCGGGAGGTTTCAAAAAAATTGGCCCGGATGGCGAAAACCGTGTGCTATAGCTCACGAAAATTGCCCGAAACGGACGTTTTCGCGAAAAAATAAAATTCGAATCCGTCCGGCCGGAGACCTACCCCGGTGGTGCTATGCCTTAAACTATGGTCGGTACGTGGAGAAGGGACCGTTCGAGTGACGAAATGTGTCATTCGGCTTCCGTTTGAGCAAGTAATTGTCCGCTAGGAAAGGTAACGAAAGACCCGTAAAAGGCATGGAACGTGGTCCCTATGGTCCAAAAATCAATCGAAACCTCATAAAATGTCATCTACGAGTATTTTGTGACAATCCGGGAGGTTTCTAAAATATTGGCCCGGTGCCGAAAATCGTGTGCTATAACTCACAAAAATCGCCCGAAACGGACGTTTTCGCGAAAAAATAAAATTCGAACCCGTCCGGCCCGAGACCTACTCGAGTGGTGCTATGCCTTAATCTATGGTCGGTACTTGGAGGAGGGACCGTTCGAGTGACGAAATGTGTCATTCGGCTTCCATTTGAGCAAGTAATTGTCCGGTAGGAAAGGCAACGAAACGACCCGTAAAAGGCCTAAAACGTGGACCCTATGGTCCAAAAATCAATCAAAACCTCATAAAATGTCATTTACAAGGATTTTGTGACAATCCGGGAGGTTTCCAAAAAATTGGCCCGGATGCCGAAAACCGTGTGCTATAGCTCACGAAAATCGCCCGAAACGGACGTTTTCACAAAAAATAAAATTCGAACCCGCCTTGCACGGAGACCTACCCTGGTGGTGCTATGCCTCAAACTATGGTCAGTACGTGGAGAAGGGACCGTTAGAGTGACGAAATGTGTCATCTGGCTTCCGTTTGAGCAAGTAATTGTATGCTAGGAAAGGTAACGAAATGACCCGTATAAGGCTCGGAACGTGGAACCTATGGTCCAAAAATCAATCGAAACCTCATAAAATGTCATCTACAAGTATTTTGTGACAATCCGGGAGGTTTCCGAAAAATTGGCCCCGGTGCCGAAAACCGTGTGCTATAGCTAACGAAAATTGCCCGAAACGGACGTTTTCACGAAAAAATAAAATTCGAATCCATCCGGCCCGAGACCTACCCCCGGTGGTGCTATGCCTTAAACTATGGTCGGTACGTGGAGAAGGGACCGTTCGAGTGACGAAATGTGTCATTCGGCTTCCGTTTGAGCAAGTAATTGTCCGCTAGAAAAGGTAACGAAATGACCCGTAAACGGCATGGAACGTGGACACCTATGGTCCAAAAATCAATCGAAACCTCATAAAATGTCATCTACAAGCATTTTGTGACAATCCGGGAGGTTTCCAAAATATTGGCCCGGTGCCGAAAACCGTGTGCTATAGCTCACGAAAATCGCCCGAAACGGACGTTTTCGGGAAAAAATAAAATTCGAACCCGTCCGGCCCGAGGCCCACCCCGGTGGTGCTATGCCTGAAACTATGGTCGGTACTTGGAGAAGGGACCGTTCGAGTAACGAAATGTGTCATTCTGGCTTCCGTTTGAGCAACTAATTTTCTACTAGGAAAGGTTACGAAACGACCCGTAAAAGGCGTAGAACTTGGACCCTATGGTCCAAAAATCAATCGAAACCTTATAAAATGTCATCTACAAGTATTTTGTGATAATCCGAGAGATTTCCAAAAATTGGCCCGGGTGCCGAAAACCGTGTGCTATAGCTCACGAAAATCGCCCGAAACGGACGTTTTCGCAAAAAAATAAAATTCGAACCCGTCTGGCCCGGAGACTTACCCGGGTGGTGCTATGCCTTAATCTATGGTCGGTACTTGGAGGAGGGACCGTTCGAGTGACGAAATGTGTCATTCGGCTTCCGTTTGAGGAAGTAATTGTCTGGTAGGAAAGGCAACGAAACGACCCGTAAAAGGCCTAAAACGTGGACCCTATGGTCCAAAAATCAATCGAAACCTCATGAAATGTCATCTACAAGGATTTTGTGACAATCCGGGAGGTTTCAAAAAAAATTGGCCCTGCTGGCGAAAACCGTGTGCTATAGCTCAAGAAAATTGCCCGAAACGGACGTTTTCGCGAAAAAATAAAATTCGAATCCGTCCGGCCCGAGACCTACCCCCGGTGGTGCTATGCCTTAAACTATGGTCGGTACGTGGAGAAGGGACCGTTCGAGTGACGAAATGTGTCATTCGGCTTCCGTTTGAGCAAGTAATTGTCCGCTAGGAAAGGTAACGAAATGACCCGTAAAAGGCTCGGAACGTGGACACCTCTCGGTCCAAAAATCAATCGAAACCTCATAAAATGTCATCTACAAGTATTTTGTGACAATCGGGGAGGTTTCCAAAACATTGGCCCGGTGCCGAAAACCGTGTGCTATAAGCTCACGAAAATCGCCCGAAACGGACGTTTTCGGGAAAAAATAAAATTCGAACCCGTCCGGCCCGAGGCCTACCCCGGTGGTGCTATACCTTAAACTATGGTCGGTACTTGGAGAAGGGACCATTCGAGTAACGAAACGTGTCATTCGGCTTCCGTTTGAGCAAGTAATTTTCTACTAGAAAAGGTAACGAAACGACCCGTAAAAGGCGTAGAACGTGGACCCTATGGTCCAAAAATCAATCGAAACCTTATAAAACGTCATCTACAAGTATTTTGTGATAATCCGAGAGGTTTCCAAAAAATTGGCCCGGTGCCGAAAATCGTGTGCTATAACTCACAAAAATCGCCCGAAACGGACGTTTTCGCGAAAAAATAAAATTCGAACCCGTCCGGCCCGAGACCTACTCGAGTGGTGCTATGCCTTAATCTATGGTCGGTACTTGGAGGAGGTACCGTTCGAGTGACGAAATGTGTCATTCGGCTTCCATTTGAGCAAGTAATTGTCCGGTAGGAAAGGCAACGAAACCACCCGTAAAAGGCCTAAAACGTGGACCCTATGGTCCAAAAATCAATCGAAACCTCATAAAATGTCATTTACAAGGATTTTGTGACAATCCGGGAGGTTTCAAAAAAATTGGCCCGGATGGCGAAAACCGTGTGCTATAGCTCACGAAAATTGCCCGAAACGGACGTTTTCGCGAAAAAATAAAATTCGAACCCGTCTGGCCGGAGACCTACCCCGGTGGTGCTATGCCTTAAACTATGGTCGGTACGTGGAGAAGGGACCGTTCGAGTGACGAAATGTGTCATTCGGCTTCCGTTTGAGCAAGTAATTGTCGCTAGGAAAGGTAACGAAATGACCCGTAAAAGGCCTGGAACGTGGTCCCTATGGTCCAAAAATCAATCGAAACCTCATAAAATGTCATCTACAAGTATTTTGTGACAATCTGGGAGGTTTCTAAAATATTGGCCCGGTGCCGAAAATCGTGTGCTATAACTCACAAAAATCGCCCGAAACGGACGTTTTCGCGAAAAAATAAAATTCGAACCCGTCCGGCCCGAGACCTACTCGAGTGGTGCTATGCCTTAATCTATGGTCGGTACTTGGAGGAGGGACCGTTCGAGTGACGAAATGTGTCATTCGGCTTCCATTTGAGCAAGTAATTGTCGGTAGGAAAGGCAACGAAACGACCCGTAAAAGGCCTAAAACGTGGACCCTATGGTCCAAAAATCTATCAAAACCTCATAAAATGTCATTTACAAGGATTTTGTGACAATCCGGGAGGTTTCCAAAAAATTGGCCGGATGCCGAAAACCGTGTGCTATAGCTCACGAAAATCGCCCGAAACGGACGTTTTCACAAAAAAATAAAATTCGAACCCGCCTTGCACGGAGACCTACCCCGGTGGTGCTATGCCTCAAACTATGGTCGGTACGTGGAGAAGGGACCGTTAGAGTGACGAAATGTGTCATCCGGCTTCCGTTTGAGCAAGTAATTGTATGCTAGGAAAGGTAACGAAATGACCCGTATAAGGCTCCGGAACGTGGAACCTATGGTCCAAAAATCAATCGAAACCTCATAAAATGTCATCTACAAGTATTTTGTGACAATCCGGAGGTTTCCAAAAAATTGGCCCCGTGCCGAAAACCGTGTGCTATAGCTAACGAAAATTGCCCGAAACGGACGTTTTCACGAAAAAATAAAATTCGAATCCATCCGGCCCGAGACCTACCCCCGGTGGTGCTATGCCTTAAACTATGGTCGGTACGTGGAGAAGGGACCGTTCGAGTGACGAAATGTGTCATTCGGCTTCGTTTGAGCAAGTAATTGTCCGCTAGAAAAGGTAACGAAATGACCCGTAAACGGCATGGAACGTGGACACCTATGGTCCAAAAATCAATCGAAACCTCATAAAATGTCATCTACAAGCATTTTGTGACAATCCGGGAGGTTTCCAAAATATTGGCCCGGTGCCGAAAACCGTGTGCTATAGCTCACGAAAATCGCCCGAAACGGACGTTTTCGGGAAAAAATAAAATTCGAACCCGTCCGGCCCGAGGCCCACCCCGGTGGTGCTATGCCTTAAACTATGGTCGGTACTTCGAGAAGGCACCGTTCGAGTAACGAAACGTGTCATTCGGCTTCCGTTTGAGCAAGTAATTTTCTACTAGGAAAGGTTACGAAACGACCCGTAAAAGGCGTAGAACTTGGACCCTATGGTCCAAAAATCAATCGAAACCTTATAAAACGTCATCTACAAGGATTTTGTGACAATCCGGGAGGTTTCCAAAAAATTGGCCCGGGTGATGAAAACCGTGTGCTATAGCTCACGAAAATCGCCCGAAACGGACGTTTTCGCGAAAAAAATAAAATTCGAACCCGTCTAGCCTGGAGACCTACACTGGTGGTGCTATGCCTTAAACTATGGTCGGTCTGTGGAGGAGGGACCGTTAGAGTGACGAAATGTGTCATTTTGGCTTCTGTTTGAGCAAGTAATTGTCTGTTAGGAAAGGCAACGAAACGACCCGTAGAAGGCCTAGAACGTGGACCCAATGGTCCAAAAATCAATCGAAACCTCATAAAATGTCATCTACAAGGATTTTGTGACAATCCGGGAGGTTTCCAAAAAATTGGCCCAAGTGCCGAAAACCGTGTGCTATAGCTCAAGAAAATTGCCCGAAACGGACGTTTTCGCGAAAAAAATAAAATTCGAATCCGTCCGGCCCGAGACCTACCCCGGTGGTGCTATGCCTTAAACTATGGTCGGTACGTGGAGAAGGGACCGTTCGAGTGACGAAATGTGTCATTCGGCTTCCGTTTGAGCAAGTAATTGTCCGCTAGGAAAGGTAACGAAATGACCCGTAAAAGGCTCGGAACGTGGACACCTCTGGTCCAAAAATCAATCGAAACCTCATAAAATGTCATCTACAAGTATTTTGTGACAATCGGGGAGGTTTCCAAAACATTGGCCCGGTGCCGAAAACCGTGTGCTATAAGCTCACGAAAATCGCCCGAAACGGACGTTTTCGGGGAAAAAATAAAATTCGAACCCGTCCGGCCGGAGGCCTACCCCGGTGGTGCTATACCTTAAACTATGGTCGGTACTTGGAGAAGGGACCATTCGAGTAACGAAACGTGTCATTCGGCTTCCGTTTGAGCAAGTAATTTTCTACTAGAAAAGGTAACGAAACGACCCGTAAAAGGCGTAGAACGTGGACCCTATGGTCCAAAAATCAATCGAAACCTTATAAAACGTCATCTACAAGTATTTTGTGATAATCCGAGAGGTTTCCAAAAAATTGGCCCGGTGCCGAAAATCGTGTGCTATAACTCACAAAAATCGCCCGAAACGGACGTTTTCGCGAAAAAATAAAATTCGAACCCGTCCGGCCCGAGACCTACTCGAGTGGTGCTATGCCTTAATCTATGGTCGGTACTTGGAGGAGGTACCGTTCGAGTGACGAAATGTGTCATTCTCGGCTTCCATTTGAGCAAGTAATTGTTCGGTAGGAAAGGCAACGAAACCACCCGTAAAAGGCCTAAAACGTGGACCCTATGGTCCAAAAATCAATCGAAACGTCATAAAATGTCATCTACAAGGATTTTGTGACAATCCGGGAGGTTTCAAACAAATTGGCCCGGATGGCGAAAACCGTGTGCTATAGCTCACGAAAATTGCCCGAAACGGACGTTTTCGCGAAAAAATAAAATTCGAATCCGTCTGGCCCGGAGACCTACCCTGGTGGTGCTATGCCTTAAACTATGGTCGGTACGTGGAGAAGGGACCGTTCGAGTGATTAAATGTGTCATTCTGGTTTCCGTTTGAGCAAGTAATTGTCTGCTAGGAAAGGTAACGAAATGACCCGTAAAAGGCCTGGAACGTGGTCCCTATGGTCCAAAAATCAATCGAAACCTCATAAAATGTCATCTACAAGTATTTTGTGACAATCTGGGAGGTTTCTAAAATATTGGCCCGGGTGCCGAAAACTGTGTGCTATAGCTCACAAAAATCGCCCGAAACGGACGTTTTCGCGAAAAAATAAAATTCGAACCCGTCCGGCCCGAGACCTACTCGAGTGGTGCTATGCCTTAATCTATGGTCGGTACTTGGAGGAGGGACCGTTCGAGTGACGAAATGTGTCATTCGGCTTCCATTTGAGCAAGTAATTGTCCGGTAGGAAAGGCAACGAAACGACCCGTAAAAGGCCTAAAACGTGGACCCTATGGTCCAAAAATCTATCAAAACCTCATAAAATGTCATTTACAAGGATTTTGTGACAATCCCGGGAGGTTTCCAAAAAATTGGCCCGGATGCCGAAAACCGTGTGCTATAGCTCACGAAAATCGCCCGAAACGGACGTTTTCACAAAAAAAATAAAATTCGAACCCGCCTTGCACGGAGACCTACCCCGGTGGTGCTATGCCTCAAACTATGGTCGGTACGTGGAGAAGGGACCGTTAGAGTGACGAAATGTGTCATCCGGCTTCCGTTTGAGCAAGTAATTGTATGCTAGGAAAGGTAACGAAATGACCCGTATAAGGCTCGGAACGTGGAACCTATGGTCCAAAAATCAATCGAAACCTCATAAAATGTCATCTACAAGTATTTTGTGACAATCCGGGAGGTTTCCAAAAAAATTGGCCCCGTGCCGAAAACCGTGTGCTATAGCTAACGAAAATTGCCCGAAACGGACGTTTTCACGAAAAAATAAAATTCGAATCCATCCGGCCGGAGACCTACCCCGGTGGTGCTATGCCTTAAACTATGGTCGGTACGTGGAGAAGGGACCGTTCGAGTGACGAAATGTGTCATTCGGCTTCCGTTTGAGCAAGTAATTGTCCGCTAGAAAAGGTAACGAAATGACCCGTAAACGGCATGGAACGTGGACACCTATGGTCCAAAAATCAATCGAAACCTCATAAAATGTCATCTACAAGCATTTTGTGACAATCCGGGAGGTTTCCAAAATATTGGCCCGGTGCCGAAAACCGTGTGCTATAGCTCACGAAAATCGCCCGAAACGGACGTTTTCGGGAAAAAATAAAATTCGAACCCGTCCGGCCCGAGGCCCACCCCGGTGGTGCTATGCCTTAAACTATGGTCGGTACTTCGAGAAGGCACCGTTCGAGTAACGAAACGTGTCATTCGGCTTCCGTTTGAGCAAGTAATTTTCTACTAGGAAAGGTAACGAAACGACCCGTAAAAGGCGTAGAACGTGGACCCTATGGTCCAAAAATCAATCGAAACCTTATAAAACGTCATCTACAAGTATTTTGTGATAATCCGAGAGGTTTCCAAAAAATTGGCCCGGTGCCGAAAACCGTGTGCTATAGCTCACGAAAATCGCCCGAAACGGACGTTTTCGCGAAAAAAATAAAATTCGAACCCGTCCGGCCCGAGACCTACCCGAGTGGTGCTATGCCTTAATCTATGGTCGGTACTTGGAGGAGGGACCGTTCGAGTGACGAAATGTGCCATTCTGGCTTCCGTTTGAGCAAGTAATTGTCTGGTAGGAAAGGCAACGAAACGACCCGTAAAAGGCCTAAAACGTGGACCCTATGGTCCAAAAATCAACCGAAACGTCATAAAATGTCATCTACAAGGATTTTGTGACAATCCGGGAGGTTTCAAACAAATTGGCCCGATGTGGCGAAAACCGTGTGCTATAGCTAACGAAAATTGCCCGAAACGGACGTTTTCGCGAAAAAATAAAATTCGAACCAGTCTGGCCTGGAGACCTACCCTGGTGGTGCTATGCCTTAAACTATGGTCGGTACGTGGAGAAGGGACCGTTCGAGTGACGAAATGTGTCATTCTGGCTTCCGTTTGAGCAAGTAATTGTCTGCTAGGAAAGGTAACGAAGTGACCCGTAAAAGGCCTGGAATGTGGATCCTATGGTCCAAGAATCAATCGAAACCTCATAAAATGTCATCTACAAGTATTTTGTGACAATCCGAGAGGTTTCCAAAACATTGGCCCGGTGCCGAAAACCGTGTGCTATAAGCTCACGAAAATCGCCCGAAACGGACGTTTTCGGGGAAAAAATAAAATTCGAACCCGTCCGGCCCGAGGCCTACCCCGGTGGTGCTATACCTTAAACTATGGTCGGTACTTGGAGAAGGGACCATTCGAGTAACGAAACGTGTCATTCGGCTTCCGTTTGAGCAAGTAATTTTCTACTAGAAAAGGTTACGAAACGACCCGTAAAAGGCGTAGAACTTGGACCCTATGGTCCAAAAATCAATCGAAACCTTATAAAACGTCATCTACAAGTATTTTGTGATAATCCGAGAGGTTTCCAAAAATTGGCCCGGGTGCCGAAAACCGTGTGCTATAGCTCACAAAAATCGCCCGAAACGGACGTTTTCGCGAAAAAATAAAATTCGAACCCGTCCGGCCCGAGACCTACTCGAGTGGTGCTATGCCTTAATCTATGGTCGGTACTTGGAGGAGGTACCGTTCGAGTGACGAAATGTGTCATTCGGCTTCCATTTGAGCAAGTAATTGTCCGGTAGGAAAGGCAACGAAACCACCCGTAAAAGGCCTAAAACGTGGACCCTATGGTCCAAAAATCAATCGAAACCTCATAAAATGTCATCTACAAGGATTTTGTGACAATCCGGGAGGTTTCAAAAAAATTGGCCCGGATGGCGAAAACCGTGTGCTATAGCTCACGAAAATTGCCCGAAACGGACGTTTTCGCGAAAAAATAAAATTCGAATCCGTCTGGACCGGAGACCTACCCTGGTGGTGCTATGCCTTAAACTATGGTCGGTACGTGGAGAAGGGACCGTTCGAGTGACGAAATGTGTCATTCTGGCTTCCGTTTGAGCAAGTAATTGTTTGCTAGGAAAGGTAACGAAAGACCCGTAAAAGGCCTGGAACGTGGTCCCTATGGTCCAAAAATCAATCGAAACCTCATAAAATGTCATCTACAAGTATTTTGTGACAATCTGGGAGGTTTCTAAAATATTGGCCCGGGTGCCGAAAATCGTGTGCTATAACTCACAAAAATCGCCCGAAACGGACGTTTTCGCGAAAAAATAAAATTCGAACCCGTCTGGCCCGGAGACCTACTCGAGTGGTGCTATGCCTTAATCTATGGTCGGTACTTGGAGGAGGGACCGTTCGAGTGACGAAATGTGTCATTCTGGCTTCCATTTGAGCAAGTAATTGTCTGCTAGGAAAGGCAAAGAAACGACCCGTAAAAGGCCTAAAACGTGGACCCTATGGTCCAAAAATCAATCAAAACCTCATAAAATGTCATTTACAAGGATTTTGTGACAATCCGGGAGGTTTCCAAAAAATTGGCCCGGATGCCGAAAACCGTGTGCTATAGCTCACGAAAATCGCCCGAAACGGACGTTTTCACAAAAAATAAAATTCGAACCCGCCTTGCACGGAGACCTACCCTGGTGGTGCTATGCCTCAAACTATGGTCAGTACGTGGAGAAGGGACCGTTAGAGTGACGAAATGTGTCATCTGGCTTCCGTTTGAGCAAGTAATTGTATGCTAGGAAAGGTAACGAAATGACCCGTATAAGGCCTGGAACGTGGAACCTATGGTCCAAAAATCAATCGAAACCTCATAAAATGTCATCTACAAGTATTTTGTGACAATCCGGGAGGTTTCCAAAAAATTGGCCCCGGTGCCGAAAACCGTGTGCTATAGCTAACGAAAATTGCCCGAAACGGACGTTTTCGCGAAAAAATAAAATTCGAATCCGTCTGGCCCGTAGACCTACCCTGGTGGTGCTATGCCTTAAACTATGGTCGGTACGTGGAGAAGGGACCATTCGAGTGACGAAATGTGTCATTCGGCTTCGTTTGAGCAAGTAATTGTCCGCTAGAAAAGGTAACGAAATGACCCGTAAACGGCATGGAACGTGGACACCTATGGTCCAAAAATCAATCGAAACCTCATAAAATGTCATCTACAAGCATTTTGTGACAATCCGGGAGGTTTCCAAAATATTGGCCCGGTGCCGAAAACCGTGTGCTATAGCTCACGAAAATCGCCCGAAACGGACGTTTTCGGAAAAAAATAAAATTCGAACCCGTCCGGCCCGAGGCCCACCCCGGTGGTGCTATGCCTTAAACTATGGTCGGTACTTGGAGAAGGGACCGTTCGAGTAACGAAATGTGTCATTCTGGCTTTCGTTTGAGCAACTAATTTTCTACTAGGAAAGGTTACGAAACGACCCGTAAAAGGCTTGGAACGTGGACCCTATGGTCCAAAAATCAATCGAAACCTTATAAAACGTCATCTACAAGTATTTTGTGATAATCCGAGAGGTTTCCAAAAAATTGGCCCGGGTGCCGAAAACCGTGTGCTATAGCTCACAAAAATCGCCCGAAACGGACGTTTTCGCGAAAAAAATAAAATTCGAACCCGTCCGGCCCGAGACCTACCCGAGTGGTGCTATGCCTTAATCTATGGTCGGTACTTGGAGGAGGGACCGTTCGAGTGACGAAATGTGTCATTCGGCTTCCGTTTGAGCAAGTAATTGTCTGCTAGGAAAGGTAACGAAACGACCCGTAAAAGGCCTAAGACGTGGACCCTATGGTCCAAAAATCAATCGAAACCTCATAAAATGTCATCTACAAGGATTTTGTGACAATCCGGGAGGTTTCAAAAAAATTGGCCCGCCGGGCGAAAACCGTGTGCTATAGCTCAAGAAAATTGCCCGAAACGGACGTTTTCGCGAAAAAATAAAATTCGAATCCGTCCGGCCCGAGACCTACCCCCGGTGGTGCTATGCCTTAAACTATGGTCGGTACGTGGAGAAGGGACCGTTCGAGTGACGAAATGTGTCATTCGGCTTCCGTTTGAGCAAGTAATTGTCCGCTAGGAAAGGTAACGAAATGACCCGTAAAAGGCCCGGAACGTGGACACCTCTGGTCCAAAAATCAATCGAAACCTCATAAAATGTCATCTACAAGTATTTTGTGACAATCGGGGAGGTTTCCAAAATATTGGCCCGGTGCCGAAAACCGTGTGCTATAAGCTCACGAAAATCGCCCGAAACGGACGTTTTCGGGAAAAAATAAAATTCGAACCCGTCCGGCCCGAGGCCTACCCCGGTGGTGCTATACCTTAAACTATGGCTCGGTACTTGGAGAAGGGACCATTCGAGTAACGAAACGTGTCATTCGGCTTCCGTTTGAGCAAGTAATTTTCTACTAGAAAAGGTAACGAAACGACCCGTAAAAGGCGTAGAACGTGGACCCTATGGTCCAAAAATCAATCGAAACCTTATAAAACGTCATCTACAAGTATTTTGTGATAATCCGAGAGGTTTCCAAAAAATTGGCCGGGTGCCGAAAATCGTGTGCTATAACTCACAAAAATCGCCCCGAAACGGACGTTTTCGCGAAAAAATAAAATTCGAACCCGTCCGGCCCGGAGACCTACTCGAGTGGTGCTATGCCTTAATCTATGGTCGGTACTTGGAGGAGGTACCGTTCGAGTGACGAAATGTGTCATTCGGCTTCCATTTGAGCAAGTAATTGTCCGGTAGGAAAGGCAACGAAACCACCCGTAAAAGGCCTAAAACGTGGACCCTATGGTTCAAAAATCAATCGAAACCTCATAAAATGTCATCTACAAGGATTTTGTGACAATCCGGGAGGTTTCAAAAAAATTGGCCCGGATGGCGAAAACCGTGTGCTATAGCTCACGAAAATTGCCCGAAACGGACGTTTTCGCGAAAAAATAAAATTCGAATCCGTCTGGCCCGGAGACCTACCCTGGTGGTGCTATGCCTTAAACTATGGTCGGTACGTGGAGAAGGGACCGTTCGAGTGACGAAATGTGTCATTCTGGCTTCCGTTTGAGCAAGTAATTGTTTGTTAGGAAAGGTAACGAAAGACCCGTAAAAGGCCTGGAACGTGGTCCCTATGGTCCAAAAATCAATCGAAACCTCATAAAATGTCATCTACAAGTATTTTGTGACAATCTGGGAGGTTTCTAAAATATTGGCTCGGGTGCCGAAAACTGTGAAAATCGCCCGAAACGGACGTTTTCGCAAAAAAATAAAATTCGAACCCGTCCGGCCCGAGACCTACTCGAGTGGTGCTATGCCTTAATCTATGGTCGGTACTTGGAGGAGGGACCGTTCGAGTGACGAAATGTGTCATTCGGCTTCCATTTGAGCAAGTAATTGTCCGGTAGGAAAGGCAACGAAACGACCCGTAAAAGGCCTAAAACGTGGACCCTATGGTCCAAAAATCTATCAAAACCTCATAAAATGTCATTTACAAGGATTTTGTGACAATCCGGGAGGTTTCCAAAAAATTGGCTCGGATGCCGAAAACCGTGTGCTATAGCTCACGAAAATCGCCCGAAACGGACGTTTTCGCAAAAAAATAAAATTCGAACCCGCCTTGCACGGAGACCTACCCTGGTGGTGCTATGCCTCAAACTATGGTCAGTACGTGGAGAAGGGACCGTTAGAGTGACGAAATGTGTCATCTGGCTTCCGTTTGAGCAAGTAATTGTATGCTAGGAAAGGTAACGAAATGACCCGTATAAGGCTCGGAACGTGGAACCTATGGTCCAAAAATCAATCGAAACCTCATAAAATGTCATCTACAAGTATTTTGTGACAATCCGGGAGGTTTCCAAAAAATTGGCCCCGTGCCGAAAACCGTGTGCTATAGCTAACGAAAATTGCCCGAAACGGACGTTTTCACGAAAAAATAAAATTCGAATCCATCCGGCCCGAGACCTACCCCGGTGGTGCTATGCCTTAAACTATGGTCGGTACGTGGAGAAGGGACCGTTCGAGTGACGAAATGTGTCATTCGGCTTCCGTTTGAGCAAGTAATTGTCCGCTAGAAAAGGTAACGAAATGACCCGTAAAAGGCATGGAACGTGGACACCTATGGTCCAAAAATCAATCGAAACCTCATAAAATGTCATCTACAAGCATTTTGTGACAATCCGGAGGTTTCCAAAATATTGGCCCGGTGCCGAAAACCGTGTGCTATAGCTCACGAAAATCGCCCGAAACGGACGTTTTCGGGGAAAAAATAAAATTCGAACCCGTCCGGCCGGAGGCCCACCCCGGTGGTGCTATGCCTTAAACTATGGTCGGTACTTCGAGAAGGCACCGTTCGAGTAACGAAACGTGTCATTCTCGCTTCCGTTTGAGCAAGTAATTTTCTACTAGGAAAGGTTACGAAACGACCCGTAAAAGGCGTAGAACTTGGACCCTGTGGTCCAAAAATCAATCGAAACCTCATAAAACGTCATCTACAAGTATTTTGTGATAATCCGAGAGGTTTCCAAAAAATTGGCCCGGGTGCCGAAAACCGTGTGAGCTCACGAAAATCGCTCGAAACGGACGTTTTCGCGAAAAAATAAAATTCGAACCCGTCCGGCCCGAGACCTACCCGAGTGGTGCTATGCCTTAATCTATGGTCGGTACGTGGAGGAGGGACCGTTCGAGTGACGAAATGTGTCATTCGGCTTCCGTTTGAGCAAGTAATTGTCTCGGTAGGAAAGGCAACGAAACGACCCGTAAAAGGCCTAAAACTTGGACCCTATGGTCCAAAAATCAATCGAAACCTCATAAAATGTCATCTACAAGGATTTTGTGACAACCCGGGAGGTTTCAAAAAAAATTGGCCCGGGTGCCGAAAACCGTGTGCTATAGCTCACGAAAATTGCCCGAAACGGACGTTTTCGCGAAAAAAATAAAATTCGAATCCGTCTGGCCCGGAGACCTACCCTGGTGGTGCTATGCCTTAAACTATGGTCGGTACGTGGAGAAGGGACCGTTCGAGTGACGAAATGTGTCATTCTGGCTTCCGTTTGAGCAAGTAATTGTCTGCTAGGAAAGGTAACGAAATGACCCGTAAAAGGCCTGGAACGTGGTCCCTATGGTCCAAAAATCAATCGAAACCTCATAAAATGTCATCTACAAGTATTTTGTGACAATCTGGGAGGTTTCTAAAATATTGGCCCGGGTGCCGAAAACTGTGTGCTATAGCTCACGAAAATCGCCCGAAACGGACGTTTTCAGGAAAAAATAAAATTCGAACCCGTCTGGCCCGAAGGCCTACCCTGGTGGTGCTATGCCTGAAACTATGGTCGGTACTTGGAGAAGGGACCGTTCGAGTAACGAAATGTGCCATTCTGGCTTCCGTTTGAGCAACTAATTTTCTACTAGGTTAGGTAACGAAACGACCCGTAAAAGGCGTAGAACGTGGACCCTATGGTCCAAAAATCAATCGAAACCTCATAAAATGTCATCTACAAGTATTTTGTGATAATCCGGGAGGTTTCCAAAAAATTGGCCCGGGTGCCGAAAACCGTGTGTTATAGCTCACGAAAATCGCCCGAAACGGACGTTTTCACGAAAAAATAAAATTCGAACCCGTCTGGCCCGGAGACCTACCCTGGTGGTGCTATGCCTTAAACTATGGTCAGCACGTGGAGGAGGGACGGTTCGAGTGACGAAATATGTCATTCTGGCTTCCATTTGAGCAAGTAATTGTCTGCTAGGAAAGGCAAAGAAACGACCCGTAAAAGGCCTGGAACGTGGACCCTATGGTCCAAAAATCAATCGAAACCTCATAAAATGTCATCTACAAGGATTTTGTGACAATCCGAGAGGTTTCCAAAAAATTGGCCCGGATGCCGAAAACCGTGTGCTATAGCTCACGAAAATCGCCCGAAACGGACGTTTTCGCAAAAAAATAAAATTCGAACCCGCCTTGCACGGAGACCTACCCTGGTGGTGCTATGCCTCAAACTATGGTCAGTACGTGGAGAAGGGACCATTAGAGTGACGAAATGTGTCATCTGGCTTCCGTTTGAGCAAGTAATTGTATGCTAGGAAAGGTAACGAAATAACCCGTATAAGGCCTGGAACGTGGAACCTATGGTCCAAAAATCAATCGAAACATCATAAAATGTCATCTACAAGTATTTTGTGACAATCCGGGAGGTTTCCAAAAAATTGGCCCCGGTGCCGAAAACCGTGTGCTATAGCTAACGAAAATTGCCCGAAACGGACGTTTTCGCGAAAAAATAAAATTCGAATCTGTCTGGCCCGGAGACCTACCCTGGTGGTGCTATGCCTTAAACTATGGTCGATACGTGGAGAAGGGACCGTTCGAGTGACGAAATGTGTCATTCTGGCTTCCGTTTGAGGAAGTAATTGCCTGCTAGGAAAGGTAACGAAATGACCCGTAAAAGGCCTGGAACGTGGACCCTATGGTCCAAAAATCAATCGAAACCTCATAAAATGTCATCTACAAGTATTTTGTGACAATCCGTGAGTTTTCCAAAAATTGGCCCGGGTGCTGAAAACCGTGTGCTATAGCTCACGAAAATCGCCCGAAACGGACGTTTTCGCAAAAAAAATAAAATTCGAACCCGTCCGGCCCGAGGCCTACCCCGGTGGTGCTATGCCTTAAACTATGGTCGGTACTTGGAGAAGGGACCGTTCGAGTAACGAAATGTGTCATTCGGCTTCCGTTTGAGCAAGTAATTTTCTACTAGGAAAGGTTACGAAACGACCCGTAAAAGGCGTAGAACTTGGACCCTATGGTCCAAAAATCAATCGAAACCTCATAAAACGTCATCTACAAGTATTTTGTGATAATCCGAGAGGTTTCCAAAAATTGGCCCGGGTGCCGAAAACCGTGTGCTATAGCTCACGAAAATCGCCCGAAACGGACGTTTTCGCGAAAAAATAAAATTCGAACCCGTCTGGCCCGGAGACCTACCCGCGTGGTGCTATGCCCTAAACTATGGTCAACACGTGGAGGAGGGACAGTTCGAGTGACGAAATGTGTCATTCTGTCTTCCATTTGAGCAAGTAATTGTCTGCAAGGAAAGGCAAAGAAACGACCCGTAAAAGGCCTAAAACGTGGACCCTATGGTCCAAAAATCAATCGAAACCTCATAAAATGTCATCTACAAGGATTTTGTGACAATCCGGGAGGTTTCAAAAAAATTGGCCCGGATGGCGAAAACCGTGTGCTATAGCTCACGAAAATCGCCCGAAACGGACGTTTTCGCGAAAAAATAAAATTCGAACCCGTCTGGCCCGGAGGCCTACCCTGGTGGTGCTATGCCTTAAACTATGGTCGGTACTTGGAGAAGGGACCGTTCGAGTAACGAAATGTGTCATTCTGGCTTCCGTTTGAGCAAGTAATTTTCTACTAGGAAAGGTTACGAAACGACCCGTAAAAGGCGTAGAACTTGGACCCTATGGTCCAAAAATCAATCGAAACCTCATAAAACGTCATCTACAAGTATTTTGTGATAATCCGAGAGGTTTCCAAAAATTGGCCCGGGTGCCGAAAACCGTGTGCTATAGCTCACGAAAATCGCCCGAAACGGACGTTTTCGCGAAAAAATAAAATTCGAACCCGTCTGGCCCGGAGACCTACCCGAGTGGTGTTATGCCTTAAACTATTGTCAACACGTGGAGGAGGGACAGTTCGAGTGACGAAATGTGTCATTCGGCTTCCATTTGAGCAAGTAATTGTACGCTAAGGAAAGGCAAAGAAACGACCCGTAAAAGGCCTAAAACTTGGTCCCTATGGTCCAAAAATCAATCGAAACCTCATAAAATGTCATCTACAAGGATTTTGTGACAATCCGGGAGGTTTCCAAAAAATTGGCCCGGATTCCGAAAACCGTGTGCATAGCTCACGAAAATCGCCCAAAACGGACGTTTTCCCCAAAAAAATAAAATTCGAACCCGCCTTGCACGGAGACCTACCCCGGTGGTGCTATGCCTCAAACTATGGTCGGTACGTGGAGAAGGGACCGTTAGAGTGACGAAATGTGTCATCCGGCTTCCGTTTGAGCAAGTAATTGTATGCTATGAAAGGTAACGAAATGACACGTATAAGGCCGGAACGTGGAACCTATGGTCCAAAAATCAATCGAAACCTCATAAAATGTCATCTACTAGTATTTTGTTACAATCGGGAGGTTTCCAAAAAATTGGCCCGGTGCCGAAAATCGTGTGCTATAGCTAACGTAAATTGCCCGAAACGGACGTTTTCACTAAGAAAAAATAAAATTCGAATCCGTCCGGCCCGGAGACCTACTCCGGTGGTGCTATGCCTTAAACTATGGTCGGTACGTGGAGAAGGGACCGTTCGAGTGACGAAATGTGTCATTCCGGCTTCGTTTGAGCAAGTAATTGTCTCGCTAGGAAAGTTAACGAAATGACCGTAAAAGTCTGGAACGTGGACCCTATGGTCCAAAAATCAATCGAAACCTCATAAAATGTCATCTACAAGGATTTTGTGACAATCCGAGAGGTTTCCAAAATATTGGCCCGTGCCGAAAACCGGTGTGCTTTATAGCTCACGAAAATCGCCCGAAACGGACGTTTTCGGAGGGGAAAAAATAAAAGTCGAACCCA